>OW121851.1:38435122-43435122 GCA_933228895.1 Platycnemis pennipes | reverse complement strand
ATGGGGTGATATTCCTCCTCCCCTCCCTTTACACCCTCCTCTCGGAAACCACGTAGGAATAAGTGATTCTGGCTCCCAACCTTCATATTAGAAACTAAATATCTATACATTCCTTCCCATGCATTTTTGCCCTTTAAGATCTTCATCAGGCTGATTAAGTATAGTTTACTACTAGTATACTATATAATTCGTGCACGAATTATATAGATTAAGTATAGTAAACTACAACAATAGTTGTATTTTCAAAGTTTTGAGAAGACTTTTCCTTTCTCCTACTCTTCTGAGGACTTCTGCGTTTGTCACTCTGTCAATCCATTTTATATCCATTATTGTTCGGTAACACCACATTTAAAATGCTTCCTGCTTTGACTATTCTGCAGCTATTTTAGTCCAATATATATAGGTATATTTTGCTGACGAAGACTGCAGGGGCAGTCGAAACTTCAATACTTTTAATGTGAATATACGTATCAAACTACATCTACACGATACCCTGCAAGCCATCGCGAGGGTGTGTGGCAGGGGGTGAAGATCACCAAGCATGCACTATAAACATGCAAACATTCTACTATGGGGTCTCAAGCAAGTAGATTGTTAGTATCTACATAGTAATAAGGGATTGGTTGTTAATATATACTTGCATCGCACTACAGACTACTCTAAAATATTTCCACTACCTATCTCTTTGCTATGCTGCCTCTTCTGTTCTCTTATAGTACGGGGGAAAAATGCCATTTTGAATCTATCAGTACGACAATCTATCTCTCTAATCTTATTTATCTGGTCGAATCTAGCATAATACGCTGGTGTTTTCAATATTTGCCTAGCATAATCAGTAAAGCTATCCGATTGAAATTTCTTTTATAGATTTAATCTGTACTTTAACCTACGCTCTGATAATGACTCCCACCCTAATTCTTTTATTAATTCTGAAACGCTACTCAACCTATCGTAACACCTTTCATCTACATCTACATCTTCATCTACACGATATCCCTGCAAGCCACCGCGAGGGTGTGTGGCAGGGGGTGAAGATCACCAAGCATGCACTACTAACATGCAAGCAAGCAACTAAAGGGTCTCATGCAACTAGATTGTTAGTATCTATAGTATTTGAGGGGTTAATACATGCATCATGCACTACAGAATACTCTAGAATATTTCCTCTACCTATCCCTTTCCTATGCTGCCTATTCTGTTCTCTTATAGTACGGGGGAAAAATGCCATTTTGAATCTATCTGTACGACAATCTATCTCTCTAATCTTATTTATCTGGTCGAATCTAGCATAATACGCTGGTGTTTTCAATATGTGCCTAACATCTTCAGTAAAGCTATCCGATTGAAATTTCTGCAATAGATTTAATCTGAACTTTAATCTACGCTCTGATAATGATTCCCACCCTAATTCTTGTATTAATTCTGATACACTAGGTACTCAACCTATCGTAACACCTTTTGACGAACCTAGCTGCTCTACGCTGCACACTGTCTAGTTCTCGAATCAAACCTAATTCATTAGGATCCCATACACTGGCTGCATACTCAAGGTGGGGCCTAACTAGTGAAAAGTAGCATCGCTCTTTTGTCTTCTCATCACATTTCCCAAGTACTCTTTTTATAAATCCTAGCTTTCTCTTCGCTCGACCGCATATTTCCCTTATGTGTCTTCCCCACGATAAATCTTTAGTGATTGTTACACCTAAATATCTTACGGTTTCAACGTTTTCGATCTTCGTGTTATTAATTCTATAGGATCGCTCTATCGAATTATTCCTCCTCCAAAAATTGATAGCTACACACTTTTTAAGGTTGAGTTCTAACTGCCATTTGTCGCACCACTCTTGAATTGCATCTAAATCCTTGCTAAGTGATTTCGTGTCCTCTTCGTTCGATATACCCCTGTACACCACCGCATCGTCTGCAAAAAGTCTAAGGTTACTAATAACTACGGTACCCAAATCGTTTATGTATAAAAGAAATAGAAGCGGACCTACTACGCCTCCCTGGGGAACTCCCGATGTGACTTCGATTGTGTCCGACATGATACCATCTATGACAACCCTCTGCTCTCGCCCACTTAAGAATTCTTTTACCCAACATACAACGTCATTATTTATACCAAAGCTCTCTAATTTCAAGATTAATTTGTCATGAGGAACTTTATCGAAGGCCTTTTTAAAATCTAAAAATATCGCATCAACTTCAGTACTGCTTTCGCCGTGGACTAAAATATCGTGTACGAATAAAGCTAATAGGGTAGTTTCCTATTATTTTTTTATTGTCTTGATCGAAAGTTTATAACCTCTGGAGTACGTGTTTTAAGCCGTTCGATTTTTAAATGACGTTAAGTATTTTTCCTCATTAATTAAAAAGTGAAAAAAATCAATGGCGCGAAAACGCGACGGCAAACTATTGCATGCCGGTTAATCCTACGTGTGACGTTAAACTATTTCCTCTACCTGCCACCAGGTGGTGCTGCGGACGCTTCCAAATAGACGCCGCACTCCGTTAAGGCTTATGAACAAGTATTGGAGGCATATTTATTCCGTTAATTAATTATAATTAACTTTTATTTATTTATTTAACATGACTTATGCAGTTGATTCATTTAAAATCAGTCAGTATTCCTTTCACAAGCATATCATGTAGTTCGCCTATCGCCGCACGACCTTCACGCCATGCTTCGTCGTAGCAGAAGACGCAGCGAGCAGGACGTCCTTGAGCCTATAAAATGACTAATAATACCATGTTTAACTGAGAATTCTTTTCCAACATTGATAGTTTTTACAGGTTAATACTAATAAATATTCACTAGAGCTGAGGGGCCCTGAAATACAACGGTAAGTGCAGGAGACGAATTTTCCTATGCTTCGCAACGTAAACTACCTTCCTGTTACGTCAGCATGAAGGCAGCGCACCCCGCCATTTCAGAGCCTTTTCAAATGGCCTTAAAATTAACATTTAATTCTCTAGTAAACTGGGATTTCTCAATACAAACTTTTTGCGTAAATTAAATACATTTATGGCAGGGCACAAATCGCAATTAATGAAGTCCGTTTTCTTTGATGAAGGAAACTACCCTATTGTGTCTCGCAAGATCTACCTTTCCGGAACCCATGCTGGCTGTTTATGAGTAATCCCTGACTATCCAAATGCCCCATGATCGAACTGACTACTATGTCAGTACAAATTCCTCTTTCATACCGTCGTAATTTGCCTTGCCAAATAAGTATACCCTCCTCCTTGGTTTATAATGTCTTTCAACGCCTACAATAAATTTCGCATGCACTATTTTATGGTCACTAATTCCTGTGTCTGTAACTGTATTTAGAACTCTCTCGGGTATATTTGTTGCTAATAAGTCTAGAATGTTGTTTCCCCTGGTCGGCTCTGTTACTAGCTGTTGTAAAGAATGTGTCGTAAAGGTGTTCAACAGTGATTCGCAATGTTCCTTATCCTTACCTCCTGTAATGAAACTACACGTATTCCAGTCTATCGAGGGGAGATTGAAATCTCCGCCTACTATTATTCCTCTATCTACCTTTCAACGAACCTAGCTGCTCTACGCTACACACTGGCTAGTTCCTTGATCAAACCTAATTCATTCGAATCCCATACACTGGCTACATACTCAAGGTGTATGTATCCACATCTATGTATCCTTGTCATCTCCTATCTGCCACGGTCACGAAGCACTATTCACGTCACGCAAAGAGTATTTTATTTTTAAATTAACGTACCGAAAACTCTGAGAAGACCGGATCTTGACCCGAAACACAAAAAAAGAAGGCACTGCTGAGTCGGTTAAGAGCCCAAAGGCCCCCGGGACGAGCCGGGCTCTTTTGCTCCGTCGGGTCCGTTTTCTTCCGGTGCCCGAATATTAATTCGGCTCGTGATTCCTTTGAGCCGGCAGTCGGGACGGGTGTGGGGGGAGCGCAGCGGCGGCGTATGGAGTGGAATGAAGGGTGACAGGGTAGGTATTGCGATAGGAGGGTTAGCCACGCTCTCGCAGATGAGGTAGCAGCGCCGTCGGAAACAGCGACAAAGAAAAAATTCAGGTCCCTAGGCCAAATAATATGCGGCCTTCTTGCTTGGTCCAGAAGTTGCCATGGCAAAAAGATACCATGTGGAAAAAGATACTGTATACTAAGTAATGTGATAGTTATTGTTTAGCCAGGAATTTATGAGATACATTAATTAAGTAATTAATTTATATTTCCCAAAGAACACAAGAGTTAGATATGTTTATGTTATAAGATGAATATGTTGTAAGAAATCAGTACATGCTACTATGCTACATCTAAATCGCAATACCTATTCTAATTTCTCCATAGGTTTGTCTTCTAATCTATTACTGCCCCAAATCGTGCGCGAAAAAATGATTTTTGAACCTATCACTAACCAACCATCTATATATTAGGGATTGGATGGAGGAAGGGACATATAATCTCAATATCTCGCAAATACAGACATTTCTCCATGTATCTCTAATTTTAATTCCACCCAAAACGTTAACTTAACCATACTAAGAAAAATACCAAACTTCGGAATAGATAAATACCTTAACGTCACCGTAACACAAGACGCCGTAAGATAATCATATCTGCGACAGAACAGGTCTACCATACCGTAGATTAGGGTATATAAAAAGTTTCTATGCAAATATGATAAGTAAGTAAGAGAAAAATGCTACTTTTTCTTAGATGGGCTTGATTTAAGATACATGGATCCCATATAGTATTAGTACGTATGGAGTACATACGATTAGAATCAACACCAGGAAGGTTTGAGCAAAGAATTAAAACCTTTGTAAAGGAGATGAGCGAGATTTGTTAAGGATCTTTATGATAATTTTGTTCGTGTTGCAAGTTTATTAGAAAAACACGGAAAGGATTCGCTACCAGACCATAGGTTGAAATCTGGTGAGCCGTTCATGTAAATTTGATATGATATATATGCTGATGACCTTAGAAATATATTAAGATCACCCGCGTGCGAAGGTCGATTCTATCACGAAAAGAAGACACCGTATGCCTTTCTTCCCGCAAATAAGACGAGATGGTAATATGCAACATGTATTCCCACGAATTTTCAGGTGCATCTAACAAAATACCAAATCCATGCGCAGGTAAGCGGACAGTTAGGAGTATGTATATAACCTAGTCTCTCGGATATCTGGAATACGTTAGTGATGATTAAACTCCTCCATGTGAATGAGGGTACAGTGAATATGTGAATTAACTTCAACCAACGGAACATAACTATAATAAGTCACCACAAAAAGACAGAAAACCTGAGAATTACCTTCAGCGAATCGTAACGTCACATTTTGAAATGGAATATCGCATAAGTCTTTGAAATTATTTCTCGGAAGTTTTTAGCTATTTGGCAATCACCTGTATGTATCTTGCCAATCGCTTCCTAATAAATAAGTTTTTTCTTCTCTCCCGAATCTTCAGCTAAAATATTCCGGATGTAGAGCCAAATCCTCTATGCGTATTCAACGTGAGGTCTGTCCGAGAAATGCCGCCTTGCCCCTTTTTTATTATTCCTTTACGCCTTCCTGATTTTTTTTCCAAACGACTTGTTTCACAATTCCAAGTTCCTTCCAAGCCGCGCCAAGTGCCGATCGTATGCAGTTTCTCCACATCTTGAGTTCTGGAGAAGGTAACACCAAAGTATTTCGTTTGCTCCAAGCCAGAGGATTGCGGAGGAATAGGAGAGGAATAAATCTTTGAGCGCGTGATCTTCCGAATTTCAATAGAGCGAACAAATTTAAAATATTCACTCTTGAATTCAGAAAACTTGGCTCCAGAATCTACAAGATTCAAAAAGAAATTTTCACATGTGATTGAGTAAATGTTCACTTAGGAAATTATATCTAACATAAGATGCAAACCGTAGCATAAGGTATACAGGGACGTATCACTGATTCTTGTACTGGAACTCACACTTAGTTTAGTTAGAAAAAATCTCGCCCAAAAAATAGCATTTTTTTTAAATTCCTAACATAAGCCTGTTCTGGCACCTCACCAGTACATGGAGGAAAATAGTCTAGGAAAAGGGAAATGGTATTTACAAATTTTGCTTAAAATATGGTTTTGTGTCAAGATGAACAAATACAGGATTTAGAACACCTAAAAAGCTGTTTTTCAATATACCAAACGATTCTGAAATGAGGAATATCGGACAATATCGATACGTATTGTTTGTCCAATACTTTTGTCAGACTACCCGAAGATCCATTTTTTAGTAAAAGACCAAACTTCTAATTTTTTTAAATAAAGAACACCAGAAACTCAATCTAAAATCATTTCTGTACGAAAGTGGAATATTTTCATCAAAATATCAGAATAAAAAATCATACACGAACCCTATTTTATTTTTATGATCAATCTATGATGTTATCCAAAGACGCAGAAGATATAAAAATCCCTACTGGGACTAAAATGGGACTACCCTAAAACATAGTAATATAAGTAGAGAACCTATGAAGATGAGGACGCTCTTGAAGCGCCACTCAGAGGTCCAGATAAAAAGTCCTTCGGCTAGAAAATAAGTTGTCATTCAATACCTCCGCCTAATATCTATGCCCGCAGGCAATTAATCCCTCCATCCTACATTTTGAACGCGAGGAATGTGTTATTATTATTTTCCCGAAATTTACATACTCCCGCATCCCGACCTCCGAGGGACCAACCTTCCGAAGCTATCATTAGAGCTGAATGTAATGATTGATAACTACAGGTTGAAATTCCTTACAGCGAGTACCCAGCCTTGAGATGACTCCAGTCCAAAGGATAGCTTCGTTCGCAGCAATTATCTCATGCCTGCTCTCATAGTGGTGTCCACCTCAATATCATTCCAAAACATTCCTCAGCATTCGTCTTTCGATAAGAGGAATGAGTTTTTTTTTCGTTTCTTCGGCGGGTATCCCTCGATGAGAGAGCACCCTTCTTAAATTATTTAATGTTCGCTCAACTCATCCATTTATCTTGTTCAAACCAGTCTTTCACAGCTTGATTTTCTCAAGGGAGAACTGAAAAATCTATCTAAAAGATAAATCTTGAATTTCTGTCAGATTTTCAATCACATCATCCACGATGTAGTTGGACTCCGATAACATACTGCGTCTCACAGATATATTCTTAAATCACATCCTAATCCATGCCCAAAATGGGTTTAGAACCGCCTTGGGCGTTAGGTTTTTCATGGTACGATGTAATTTAAACTGCTTGAGCACCCCAAAACCTTAATTTTACTGTTT
This sequence comes from Platycnemis pennipes, assembly GCA_933228895.1. Classification (NCBI taxonomy): domain Eukaryota; kingdom Metazoa; phylum Arthropoda; class Insecta; order Odonata; family Platycnemididae; genus Platycnemis; species Platycnemis pennipes. The sequence continues at coordinate 43,427,852 of OW121851.1, read as the reverse complement.
CATTAGCATATTTCATTTAATTCAAATAGCATATTTCATTTAATTAATCAATCATTTCAAAGCCTTAAAAATTGGTAATCATTTATTAAAACCACATCGATCGCAATTATCATGCTTACCCCGATTTTTCCCATGCGGAATTAAATCATCTTGCTGCTTCAGGTCATGATTCTCAACTGCGTCTGCGCTCACCTTATCACTATTTTTAAATGCCCAATAAAAGATACACAGTGTGGTCACTGTTATTAAAATATTTTCTGGATCTTCAGTTTACCTAGTTGTACTGGAATACTGAACTCTTAGGCCGGTTACGGTGAGAAGTGCGCTCCTAGAACAGTTCCAATTCTTGATAACGATAGCGACAACATGAAGATCAATCGTTGATCCCGCCCCAGGGGAGTTGTGTTTGAAACCGTCGGGATTATTTCGAAAATGGTAACTAAGGACTCACGTGGTATAAACAGAAATAGTTGGCAAATTTAGCGAGTTAAAACCGTTGATTACAACATCATTAATTGTTTACACTTGTATTTTATCTCATCTGGTCCTCGATCATGGATCTTCATAAGGCGTGCGCTAGCGTTATCGTTATTTTTTTATTTAACTTAGGTCAGAGAGAACGTGGTCTCCTTTCCTCATTTTTCGCACAGCACTTCAAATCGCTTATCACAATCAGTGGAGTGAATTTTATAGACGGTCATTATTAACCCTGCGCTACTTTAGGGGGTAAGCGTTAACGATAAAGATTGCGATAACGCGAAAGATGCATCCATGATTCCACACCTGGAGTCAAGACTAATGAGGAAAACGCAAGTGAAAACAATTAATGATATTGTAACGAGCGATTCAGACATACCAAATTTGCAAGCTATTCTTGTTCGTACCACTTGACTCCTTGGTTACCTATTCGAGATAATCCCGATTGCTTCAAACACAACTCCCCAGGTCAACATTTCCGTCTTCCCCTGCCACACACCCTTGTGGTGGCTTGCAGGGTATTATGCAGATGTAGATTCCGTCCTGAGGGAAGTGATGATTAGACAAAAAATGATGGATACGCCCCTGAGATGATGGAAATCGCTCAGAGCCAGAATTCGCGTGGATTCCACAGCACTAAAATTTTGGTCGAAGATACCCGATTCGGGTGCACAACCCTGCACTGTGTTTCCCCACCAGAAGAATTCTCGACCCCGATTCCTTCCCGCGCTGATTTTGGCACTCGTGCTTACGTAATTTGAGAGGATTCTCTCCTGGCCCCCTCTCGCTTTTATATTCGGTCCATTCCTCTCTCGCATACGTTATTTACTCTCCCTCGAAGGAATCCCGCCGTAAAAGCGGTCGAAGTTTTGGAGCGGAGGGCATCTTCTTTCTCTCTCTCTCTTCTCAAGAAAAGTGTGCGGGTTGAGTGGGTTGGCATGCGGGAAGGATGAGGGGTTCTGCGTTCCCTAGCGATTATATGTAGTCTTCTTATGGTGAGAGAGAAAGAGAGAGGTATTAAATTAAGAGAGCGGAGTGAGAGGTTTAAGGTCCGCCTGCTGCGGGATAGGATGGCGATGAAATGGAAGGAATGCCGGGAATGAGGGAGGGGGGGGGGGGGGCGAATGTGAGCAGGGATGGGAGGGGGGGATGGGTGGGGCGGAGGGGGGTGGAAAGGGTCCACTCCGGGTTGCTAATGGCAACCGGGAGACGGCGTTGCGGGAAGAAAGGAGGTTGGCGGCTGGTTGTTGATTGTTGTCGGGGGAAGACCACGTGGGGCCCGGGCAGCGTCGTCGTCGCCCAGGGCAGACGCCGAGGCTCCATCTCACATTGTAGGTTGGCAACGCAGTCTTGCTGAAGAGGGGGGAGGGACGAAAAAACCCGTTGCGCCAAAAGATGTGGCATTTTTAAAATTTTTATCTCACCTTGGAAGACACCAACTATTTTTAGACGGGGTGGAACTGGTCACGCAGAGCATAGAGCCAGTCAGATAATCTACCTCTACCCAGTGAGCTCCCTGCCAGCTACCGAATGAGTGCGTGGCAGTGGGTGGCTCCTCATCTTACGAAGAGCATCGTCGAATAATCAACCCTACCGTTAGAACCACATTGCCGATTCAACTATTGAGGTGTCAAAAAATTTAGCTTTGCACTAAAATTTTCACCTTCATCATGGGGACAAACCTCGTACAATTTATATAAAAAATATGTGGCCACGCGTCGAGAAGATGACTAAAATAATTGCAATTACACTATCGTTTGTACTTTTAGCATCTCATGCAGACATGCAATAATGCAGCTTACTGCTCTATCGGTTTTCAGAGCACTCAGCTGCTGGATTTGGCGATCTTGGATTCAAATGTGGGAGGTGCCAAGAGATTCCAAAGAGCTATTAATAGAAATGAATTGCCACATGGAGCATATCCGCGACCTCTGAATGGCCCCAAATGACTACTAGTTTTCTACCGGTGAAGGTAGGTCTAAAATTGACATGTGATTCTTCCCACCCCCTAAATTTCACACGATGTCCCTCTTCAGCCCCTCATACCTTCTGCCTCCCATCAATATCCTTCTATCCAAGCTACCCGTTCTTTTCCTCCCTCTACCCCGCTTACCGAACGTTCTTCCCTCGATCACTTTTTTCAAAACACCATCCCCTTTTATTGCCTTTTCCGTCCACACCTGCTGCCTTCTCCTGATTTCATCTATAAAATTTATTCCCTCTCCTACCAATTCTAACACTTCATCGTTCGTTCCCCTTTCGACCCACTTTACTTTCTCCATCCTTCTCCACACCCACATCTCAAAAGCACTAAATCTAATGTCATCTTCTTTCCGCAAAGCCCACGTTTCCGCCCCATATTGCTCCATTTTAAACTTTTCACTAGTTAAGTACGTTCACATTAATTGCCATGAGAAAAAATTCACCTGGACCGGGAATCGAAACACGGACCTTCGGCTTTCCGGGCCACTGCGCAGACCACTACGCTACCCAGGATCCTTAATTCCCATGACAATTTTACCGAGGTTCAAGGTACTAGATTTTGAGCCCTCGCGGTCCATCAAGGGTGGCAACGCAAGGGAGAAAGGGCTTCAAGGAAGCCACGACCAATGGTGAACCCCATCCAGCGCTAAAGCCGCGCTTGGCGGTAAATGTAGGATATTTCAAGCCTGCCGCGTGAACGGTGGTGAAATTCATATTAATTGCCATGAGAAAAAATTCACCTGGACCGGGAATCGAACCACGGACCTTTGGCTTTCCGGGCCAATGCGCAGACCAAAGGTCCGTGGTTCGATTCCCGGTCCAGGTGAATTTTTTCTCATGGCAATTAATGTGAATTTCACCGCCGTTCACGTGGCCGGCTTGAAATATCCTACAGTAAAGTACGTTGTTTATCTAAAATGTTAGGGAGACGTGGAAAATCCTTAATACTACAGAGCCATTTTAACTAATAAGTAGAGGCTCACTGGCTTCTCAGAAGTAGAATTCGGTATTAAGTTTCGGTATTAAGTTGCGGTATTTAGGTGCACCACCTGCTTGGGATATATCGCATCGTCTCGCAAAATTTTAAACGGAAAAGACATTATACGCACCCGAGGCGGGATTCGAATCATCTATATTTGGGTTGCCTGGCCGCTTTATCACCGACCTGGATAGCGTGGCAGGCCTAGAACATAAAACTGGCTTCAAATACTGGAGCGAGTGGCAAGGGTAATGATTGGAAACCGTGAACCTAAGTATGAGATGACGTCATGGATAACGATGCGAAAACACGGAGGAAGGATGGGCCCCGCCCTAAAAGTCATTCCGATCGATCTTAATTATTGCTCATATGGTGATTTATTTGAAGCACATGAATCTGATACTTTAATTATTATTTGCCTTCATTACCCTCTCAAATCTGTAGAAGAAGTTACTGTTCGTCAGATAATCAATGTATGTTCAAATATCCGAAATAATTGCAAACAGTGGTAGATTTTACACACATCCCGCATAACCATGCAAGTGAAATACCACCTACATATTAAAGCGAGAGCAGGTAATAATGGGAAAAAAAATCCTCTATTATCTAAAAGAGAACTTCGTCAACGTAGTAAGGAGGGGAGAATTCTTGGTAACACCTTATGACTTGTTTCGTTGAGACGTCGTACTTTAAGTTCGTCAGAGCATTAATATAAACTGAAAACGATAAACAGTAAACAGGAGGTTTAAATTAAGTATTGTTTTCCTGCGGGCCATAAGGGAAAATAATTGATATAATCGAAGCGAACTCGGAGGTAATTAGTTAAAATTGGTATTATAGATTTTAGACCCAAATATAAATCTACATGCAACTTCAAGTTTGCAAAATTTTGTAGTAATTGTTTGCAATATTTTCTGACATTTATAGTATGTGACAGAAAATAATTAGTATAAGATTTGTGCAGTCCTACACGATGCTACTTTAAAATAGAAATCTGTGTTACATATGAAGCCATTTTAAAACAGCTAATACATTTATTTAAAAACAGGTAATGTAGTTACACTATGAGTTTTTACGCGACCATTGTGCTTTTCGTACCTATTTATCTACAGAGCTACCATAATTACAGCTGGAGAAAATTTTACTTTTCGGTTTATTAAAGTTCCCTAGGACCGATCACGAAGCTGCCGTGAAACAAATACAACGGATGCATTGAACACCAAACACAAAATAGTAATTTGCCTTTTTGAACCCTTAGAAGGACAAAACTCGCCTAACAAATATCTCCTTCCATGCTTGTCATGTGACCAGATATGTTTGTGTAATGTTTTTGTTGTGTCAGTTCCTTTTGAGCTAATTTTGAGCTAGGTGGCTTTAAGCATTCGTACCTGCCCTATTCCCTGGTGAATTTTGACTAATAAATATTACAATCTACGCCGTAGTTACAAAAATTGAACTAGCTTGTTCATCTCAGTAACACCGGTAATATGGAAACAGGCACTAGGTGTATTTATGGGTGGTAGTTAATTCCTGCTGTGTAGTTGCCACACACCCTAGCGGTGTCATTTACAAGTAGATGTGAATGAATACCTATTAAATTATATACTTTTAGGATGAAACTCTAATTACCGCCTGATAAAATGAGCCAAGGTACAAGCTTTTGGGGCAATCCCTAATCTCAAGACTAATCTGGAAGCATAAGTTTTAATTCACCATAATTTAATTTAATTCCGTTCAAATACATACACATACATCGTTTACAAACTATTGAAATATGGAAGTATTATTAAAGATTAAAGAAATTAAATATGAATAGTTAAAATGATTTTTAATTGACTAGATTTCTTGAACAGTCTGGAATCAGTTTACGAATTTTTTACGCTGTTTATTTAATATTTCTACACATTTTATTCAAACCAACTCCACGCGTAAATGTTCATAATATATCAAAAAAAGCAAATGTATAGGCCATGAAACTTGAAACGAGAAAAGCGCAACTCCAAATGCTCATGATTGTTATCACATATCGGTACTGCGACAGCGAGATGATTATTCTTGGCGTGGAAACGATATTTACCAACGCGAGATTCGCCTCAACGAAAACAATCGTTCATTTTGCGCGATACCATTGCTTCCCTTGGCGAGATGGACGGAAAAAAAAAGATTCGTCGATCATTATTCTGGGCTGTTTTTCCGTCGTGAGGGAGTCGTTGACGTCACCAGGCGTCACTGCCATCCATTTCTCTCAACGAGACGGGTGGGAACCACACACGCACACACATAGCTACCCGTTTCAAATGGCGACGGCTGGAGAGTGGAGTCGCCACTCCTCCCCCGCCTCCCCCTAAACGACAACGTCTCGGAGTAATCGTGGGGGTAAAGGGTGAGGGAGGCATATTATGGAGGGGGAAAGGGTAAGGGGGTGGTGACAGAGTCGAATATAGGCGCCGTCGCAGTGATTCAAGGCGTGATTATTGTCGTCGGGGTGACATCTGCCGAGAGTCGATGAATCAGGGTTTGGCGGGGAGGGGAGGGGTAGGGAGTGAGGAATGAGGGAACGTCTGGGAGGAGGGTGAGTGAAGGCTGGGGACCGAAGGGGGAGGGATGGAGGGGAAGGGGTTGGTTGGGCACGCTGGGGAGGGAGTTACCACCCTCCAGTATCTATCTATTTGCAACCCCTCCTACCCTACCGGACCAACCCCTACTTTTTCCATTTCCGGGTAAACTGATTGCATATTTTTTTTTCGGCGCCACGGACCCTGGCCAAAGCAATATCCCCCTGACCCTTCAAAAACTCTCAGTTAAATCACTGAACCGACGATGTTGACTGCGTAAGTTGCCGTAGTTTGGCAATTGCGCAGAAACTGCCCGAATAAATTTCCTTTCTGTCAGAGAGATCACGGAGATATTCACGAAAACCATTTCACGCAGTCACTACAGAACTCATTGCTGGCCGAGAAAGGTCCGTATAATAAAAGCGCCGACCTGAATACCCAAATTCACGGGTTCGAAACCCGCTTCGGGCATGGGTGTTGTGTTTATCAGAGGATTAGGCTCTTAGGAGCAAGTTAGGTTAACTCAGGTTATACGGTGCGGTACAACCTTAAAAGCAGAAGCAACTGAAATCTTGAGTCTTCCACTACTGAAAACTTGCGTGAAAATTAATATCTTTTGAATTTAAAAGCCTGTAATCACCAATGAATGTGTGATAGAGGCTGAAAACGTATTGTCGCGGAGAAAGGGAACGAAAAGATGAAAAAGTGATGAGGATATTAAAAGAGAAAGGACATGAGGTCATGTAGTTCATGTTAAAAATGCTAACATAGCCCTTTAGCCGCCATAAACCAGTATATGCACTCCAACTAAATATTCTAATGTCCGTGCCTTAAACTTTGGCTGATATCAGCCACAACAATCAAAGTACCGATATGGATATAAATATGGAGACCTAAAACTTGATCTTCATAAAACAAATCTTTTTTCCCGAGTCATTCTAAATGTTTCTGGAAGATAGACTCAAAAGACTCAGGGGAGGAGGTTTAATGGCAGTCGAGAATTCCGACGTCAGAAGGGGTAATAATTTGTCATGGGAATCGAGGAATCACTTGGAATTTCACTAGGAAAAGCCAAAAGGATATACGTATGCACATAATGCAGACCGCCGGAGGAGAATATGTTCGAGGTGCCTGCGGCGCAGAATGGCGTTTGAAGTTAGAAACTGTATTATTACAAATGAAATTGCTTTGTTCCCTGGATACATTTATTAACTTAGCAATAAGAATGGAGCTATGGTTGAGGCAGATACGGTAATATTATTGCGTGTGTGACGCTCGTGGAGTGTCTTTCACATGCCCCTGAAATGGCTTGCAGGGACCTATGTTGATTCAGATTTGCGAAAACTATGTGGAAGGCTAGAGTAGATTGAAGTTTCCGAAATTAGAAGTATGTGCTCTTTTGGCAATTACAGTTAAATAAGTTGCTGCGTCAATATTACGTATTCCACTTGAACCAGCGACTTTTGCCAAGGGTAAATTCTGCAAAGATGGATGTAATGAAACAATATTTAGCATTTTTGTTGCATTGATGACAGCAGGTTCCCTTCCGCTTTGATACTCAATGTTCCAAAGTGTAAATATTTAATTAATAAATTTCCCCCGATTGGTAGCTGAGAAAAGAATTGGAAATATCTGGTTATAAAGAGTATCTGGTTATATAAATATCTATAAATATCTGGTTATAAAGACAATAAAAGAATTGGTAATCATGGTACATATTTTAGAAGTTCCATAAGAATTCATTGGTATAGGGATATACTTCAGAAGAGAATAACAGAATAATTTAAAAACGTGGGACCCCATCCATAGTATTTCAATCGGTAATCCTCGTTTCAGCGTTGCTCTAAAAATATCTCTCGAGTATCAGCGGCCATTTCCATAAATCCCTCATGGCTTAATAATAACCCTGAGATGTGTTCGTGTTGTCTTTCATCCTAAATACGTCAGTAGCTCAGCATATCTACTGCAAAAAGAGCTTTTTCGTAACTTCATTCTCGGGCCAAGCGGAAAAAAATATCTCTCAGGAAAATATGCAAACTAAATCGCAACTGTCGCAAATCCATCAGCGTACTTGAACACATTTCCAATCCCCTTCTTTCACAAGTGCCTGCGTTCAATATATATGCTAATCCAAATATATATACTGAATGTTAGAGACTCTTCAGGAAATAACAACTTTATTCCGATGCCGCCAAGGAATATAAAAATACCTTTTTCATTAGAGATTACATAACGCAAGTTATTACCATCAATTTGCGTCAAAAACGTAGTTGAACATTCCACGAGGAACTCCGAAAAAATATACCCGTGGAGCTCAAACTTGTCGGAAAATTTTGATGCATTGGGTGAAGCGCTGGTCTTTGACGTGCCTCCAAGCATGATTTACCCTCGGTGAAAGTCAATTAGTACTTCGTTATTAACCATCACCCAGAACGCCATTTGAATATATATGGGAGATAACGTGGAGGGAAGCCGAATACCACCGGAGGCTTTTACTATAAATATGGCGCTATGAGTCGAAGATCATGACCATGTTTTTTTTAAGTGAATGTAAATTGCATGCTAGAGCGCAAGAGAATATTTTAACTGAATTTTATATTCCGAAAGATTAAAATAAAATATTTTCTACGCAATTAAACGATGCGGCATGGAAGGATGGTACAAAGACTTTTAATACTGATGCGTATAAAATATAAATTATAGCATTTACGATACTCTTGCCATGGGATTTTGACAGATTAAAAAATTAATCAATTTTGCATGCAAATCACGAGCATTTGGCTTCATATACACATCACGCTGAGGGCGTCAAATCCTCTTGAAGGACTCGGTAATATTCTCAACACGTTTTATTATTCCCACTGAGGAATTAGCCTCCTAACACGTACAAAATAAGTAATAATGAATTAACACATGTGGAATCCATTTAATATCTTGGAATAAGACTGACACATGATTTTTCTGGGGTAAACACGTGCGTGAAATAATGGGGCAATCTAATCGTAAACTGGGATTCATCAAAAGAGTATTGGGTAAATGTGACGATCACGTACGAGAAATCAGCCACGTTTCTCTTGTTAGATCTCATTCGGAATACGCTGCCAGTATTTGGGATCCCTTCGAAATCGGTCTAAATAATGAACTTGAACGTGTGCAGCGAAGATCGGCAAGATTTGTAAAGGGACGATACGATAAACATACTAGCGTAACCAGTCAATTAAATGAATTAAAATGGGAATCATTGTCAGATCGCAGGTTGAAATTTAGACTTGATCTCTTAAATAAATTCCAAGATAATATTTTCAGTGATGATGTTAAAAATATTTCGCGAACCCCAACTTAGTTAGGCAGACTGGACCATGATTACAAAATTGGAGAAATTAACTGCCGAACTGACAGATTCAAAATGTCCTTTTTTCCTGGTACAATCAGGGATATTAATAGCGGTAAATATGTCCAATACGAGTGAATCAATCCAAAGCATAGGTAGTTGCGTGTTGTCATAAGGACTTAAAGGTAACCCAACTAACAGCATGTTTTTGCATGCTTACTTTGCTATTTTTATATTTTTAAATAGTGAAGTTTTGACTAATATATTAATACTAATACTTTTTTATGCATGATATGTAGTGCATGTTTGGTGAGAATTCACCCCCTGCCACACACCTTTATGGTGACTTGCAGGTTATTATGTAGATTAGTATCAAGGATTTACGACTTAGCTAATGACGCCAGTACGCTAACAGCACGGATGGAATGACACCGCTGTTATGAATAAGTAAGGGCTTGTATGTGTGTGATTTTGAGTGCTCACTTGCTTGACCTACGAAGCTCGTTTTTCAATTTTTTCTGAAATGATTCCACCAGTTATGACGGCGTACGTGTGGGGTTCGCATTGTTACGCGAAAGATCCGAAATAACCGAAGTCCCCAGTACCTTTAGCATTTATATTAGGATTCTTAGTCCTAAGGACCAGTGCTTCGCAAACTGTCGGTCGCGTTCCAGTTTTGGGACTTAAAAGGCCTACCCGGTAGGTCTCGAGCCGACTGAAATTATTTCATAGCGTCTGGTTCTAAGTGCGCACCTTTCACAGAGATCACTTTTGTTGTTGATACACTCAGTCAGAGGTAGTGGACCACAAAACAAGGATGTCTTCCATCGAATTCTTCCTTAATATCGCATACCTATTTCTGGTGGTTAAAAAAAGCCTCCAACTCCGCACGCTTTGGTCGTTATAGAGCTTGCTTTGATTGAACTGAGTGCTTTCAAACACCTGAACTTACAGGCTGTTCGAATACCGGTGCGGTCTGCGGATTTCTCTTTGAACGGTTACGGTATCGTACGGGTTTTGACACGTTTCCCAAGGTTTCCCTAGACCCTATGGTTACTTATTTGCATGTCGGTAGTGCATGCTTGGTGATCTTCACCCCCTGCCACACACCCTCGTGGTGGCTTGAGGGTATCGTGTAGATGTAGATGAATACGCCTTCTACCTAGTGATGGGCAAAAGATTTTTTCATCTGCCATTTTATTTCTATCGAAAAATTCGGTCCCCCGAAAAAAAATGAGGGCGTAAAATTTCTTTTTCTTTTTATTTTTAACCTTTTATTAGAAAGGTCCTCACATATTACATTTTTAGCAACGAAAACTTTTCCTTCAATTGAATTACACTTATTCTAAGAACATACATACGTAATGCCACTAAAAAAATACATTTTAACATGACAGGTAGGCAGGATAAAATAGTCGCCCTAGATTTGGAATTTGGTATTCCAGTCGTAGGAATCTAGATTCGCGAGCACTCATGCACGAAAAGTAAACATTTTGCCGACCGTATCGGATACATCGCGAGACCACGACCTACGAGGCAACTTTCTCGCCCAAAACAGTAATGTTTCGGGAATCCACCGGAAATTTTCCACACGGCCACAAACAATTCCGTTTCCTCGGCAACTATTACCATCGTCCCGAACGTAGACAAAAGATTAAACGCACCTAGCTGTCCCGGCAAATCGGGCAGCGATGGTCACACCCCGTGGCATTTACTTCCTCTTACCCACCGCACAATGTGTGATTGCGAGTGATTCAGCAGGGGCGGCACATATGTATTCAGCAAGGCATGCTATGTGGAAGATGTGAATCATGTCGGCCTCAGACGGGCACCGACGGAGCAGCAGCAGTTGGGGAGACGCTCTGCGGTCGCCGCTTCCCAGACGCCAAACAGCGCGACGACGCTTATAACGACGGCTCCGAGCCGTCTCGACGCCATGCTCTCCAGTGGACCCCCATGCCCCCCCCCTCTCTTCTTCCCCCCTTTCAACCCTCGATATCCAGCGATCCTTCTTTCCTCCTCCCTCCCCCCCTCAACAGAACCTTTCTCTGATGAAACTCAGACTCACAGGATTGGGGTGGCAGATCGGAAAGGGAGGGGGAGAGGAGTGGCGGAAGGGGAATTGGGTGGGGGGGGGGAAGGAGGAGGAGGGTTAGATTCGGCGGATAATAGCAGCGTCGTCTGGGCGGGTTGAACTTCCGCATGAATGGCGCGGGTAACCACGGGAAACGAAGAGTACATACATCCGAACTGGTACCAAAGTGGGGAAGTAGATGTTCCGCGCGACTCAATGCAAAGCATATATATTTCAGCCGGTGGCTCACAGAGAGATTTCATACAAGTAGGGATTGCGGGGAAGACGGTATTTTTCCAATCTCATCGGCCAACGACCGATACTTATGCCTCCCAAAATAAATAGATGCTTCCAAAATAAATAGATGCTTCCTCCTCCAATCGTTTATGACACCACTGCCAAAATAAAAACAATAGTTATAATTTAATATGGAGCAAGTTGTGAAGGATTTAAAAGAGAAAAATTACGTTGATTTGAATAGGCTGGCCGATAGAAGACTCGAGTGGTGGGTTGCGTAAAACCAATCCTAGGATTCTTGACCAATGATGATGATTTAGAGAGATTTCATACAAGTAGGGAATGCGGGGAAGACAGTATTTTTCCAAAGCCCTTCAAAAAGAATTTTCAAAGATAACCCCGCAATCTCATCGGCCAATGGCCGATACTTATGCCTCCCAAAATAAATAGATGCTTGCTCCTTCTCCAATCGTTTATGACACCACTGCCAAAATAAAAACAATAGTTATAATTTAAATTGGAGCAAGTTGTGAAGGATATAAAAGAGAAAAATCACGTTGATTTGGAAAGGTTGGCCGACAGAAGACTCGAGTGGTGGGTTGCGTCAAACCAATCCTAGGATTCTTGACCGATGATGATGATTTATAATTCAGTGAAGTTTTGAAAGCCAAGTCTTGTATAAAAAAGGCACACATAATGTATTAAAAAACACCAATGACTATGTACGCAATATTTAAAATCAATATGAAAACATAAAACAAATTTAAAAAATTAAATAGCCTCTTCATAACAAAAATACAACTTTGTTGAAACACTCCATGGTCCCATGTGGGTCGGGTTAAGGGGAGTATCATCCTTTCATCCAGAATGACCGAGTTTGAATCCCGGTCGTGGCAGAGATTTTTCATCGGTGTACAAATCCCTACTTATGCGCTGCATAGAGAGCACTTCAAGTTCAGTACTCCGTCCTTAGGATGGGACGTTAAACCGTGGACCCCTTGGTGCCTATCCTTAGGAGTAGGTAATGCTGACAATGAGCTTCTCTCCACCCCTTCTCTACAACATTAAATTCCCCTTTTAATCCTTGGTGGTGAAATGGATCTACTTTGTCTGTCGCCTCCCCATAAAATAACTACATCAACACCTAAATGAACCCGTTATATTCCGTGACCATATCAACATGAAGTTGTTCTGCACCACGATGCCTTCATGAAGTGAATTTCCCTTAACATGAGCATACAATGGCACACATTTCACGGGCTAGTATTTTTGAATGCCTGCATAATAGTAAGTATATATTTAATTCTCTTTTAATTTAAGATGCGTCATCATCATTAGCCAGTAATCCTGGGATTGGTTTGACGCAACTCTCCACTGACTTCTTCTATCGGCTAATCTCTTCGTATATTACGTATTTATTCTGTTTTACATCCTTCATCACTTGTTCCATATATCTCATACGAGGCCTTCCTTTACCGTAGTCCCCGTCCACTTGTCCTACAACGATTAAAATGCATACCTGGTGATAGTTCATCATCTATCACACATCACTGCGGTGGATTGCAGGGTATTGTGTAGATTTAGATGTGGATATTAAAGTATAGGTTATTCATAAAACAATTCTGCAAAGTTCATTCATGAGCATCTCTCTACCTTCTCCTACGCATGTCATAATTATCCATCATATCTATTTTTCTACTCACAGGCATTTTCCCGATGCAATCTCGGTTTTAAAGGCCTCACGCACGAAACAGTGCAAGCCTGATTATTTTTCCCTCTGACTATACTGGACACGAGTTATCGATCGCATCCCTCACAAAAAACTGGAGAATGGGAAGGGGATGAATGTAAAAGCTTAGGGAATCTGGAAAAGCGTGAGAACAATGGGGAAAACAGAAATTTCGAAACGAGTAATGAGTACCAGTGTAGCAGACACCAAAGCCGAAGGGGAAGCTTGTTAGCTTACTCTCTGAATACAGCAGGTCGGGATTTTCTCGGAAGAAAAACTTCCTGTCTTCTAGCCCGCTATCTCCCTAGGCGTGTGTTTTGCACCCGGATGGTGTTTCGGCCTTAGGGATTACTGATGACAAGTCTATACTGGCTCAACGAGAACGTTCCTTGGTAAGTAGGAAGGAGGGTGAAGGGAAAACAAGAATTGTATTCACCTAAATTTGTCATTCAGCGTCCAAAGAAATTAATAGGAACAACAAAATGGAACGCAGAAGTAATAAGACTAGAAATGAACTTCTAAATCAACATTTATGGACTAATCAACTCAAGGGAGATGAATTATTAATATATTTAGTGATCGACCGGTTAAGATAGATTTAGAGGGCATACATTTTCTACCCAGACCCCTATCTTTTATGTGATGACCATCTTCAGTTCGGCATACCTCCTACCTCCCATTATTCTATCCATCATCTTTGTTGCTGATCAGCTGATACCAGTTTTAATGTTAAGTTAAATAATAATACCAGTTTTAATGTTAAGTTAAATAATAATACCAGTTTTAATGTTAAGTTAAATAATAATACCAGTTTTAATGTTAAGTTAAATAATAATACCAGTTTTAATGTTAAGTTAAATAATAATACCAGTTTTAATGTTAAGTTAAATAATAATACCAGTTTTAATGTTAAGTTAAATAATAATACCAGTTTTAATGTTAAGTTAAATAATAATACCAGTTTTAATGTTAAGTTAAATAAAAATACCAAATAAAAAATGGAATTTTGCATGCGATACACATTCTATGAAACTATAACTCAACACAAGCGAGATAGATGGTGCACAGACGCCTGATCCACCATATTACCGAAACTAGCCTCGTCCGACTCCTTCCACAGAAAACTGGTAATGAGATTAGGGGAGTACATCTTCTTCAAATGAGGAAATTACCCACGTCTTTGGCGGTGGCGAACGCAGGATTTCCATTTCTTTTTGGGGGTGTTTCAACGGGAATGTTTTTGGAGGGGTTTAAACCCAAAACCCCCTCCCGTCGGTCTGGTCTTTGACGACTGGTCCCACTGATCTTTGACGACCACTGGTCTTCCATGCTCTAGACTCAAAACTCGCGCGACGAAGAATGCACCGAAATAATGTGCTTATTTCCGTTGTAGACAATGAAAGAAATGAGTTTTGACGAGTAACCTCACGGAATTATTCTTATAGACAAATAATTTTTTGGAAAACATTTAACTTAACAACCAAACAAAATCCCGTTCGTACATAATTAAAGGAAGACGATCTCACTTTGCGGAATATTTCCGTAATTTTCAAATCTCAGTTTTAATACTAGTTTTCACGACATGCCTTAAAGCAAAGGTAGGTAAGCCGAAAATAAACCACTACATTTTTTGTACCACGAATTCATCATCATGGTTCAACAATCCTAGGATTGGTTTGACGCAGCCTTCCACTCGATTCTTCTATCGGCCAACCTCTTCATATTAACGTAGTTCCTCTCTTTCACGTCCTTTACGACCTGTTCTATATAAACTCATACGAGGCCTGCCTTTTCCATTCTTCCCGTTCACTTTTCCTTCGATGATTGTCTTCATCAGGCTATCGCATTGCTTTATTTAAATCTGTGGAAATCACTAAAACGCGAGGGTTGAAATTCCGCTCACTGCTGTGTTCCAAACACGAGAGACCTCTGCATGTTCACAAACCCGATCCTTTGACCACTGAATATTAACCACGATCCACAATACAATTTTTTTCCACGCATTGCGTCTACTCTGCATTAGCAACAATATTGCTCCGGGACAAGCAAAAGATATTCTTCAATTAAGTCAATCGTCGAGAAGATTGGCACTTGGCGGAGTGCAGCCGGCAAAAAGCTTTCGTGGAGTGTCTTTTGATTTGTAGCAAGACGGCCCTTGTGTTGAAAACTTAGTCCTCTGGAGAACGCCGCCTCTAAAAGCTTTCTTGTACTATTAACACTTGAGAACCGGCGTACATCCTTTAAGCTGACGCCCTCTCCAAACTCCAAACCATTCTGCCCTTCCTTCCCCAATCGCGCCTCCACCACTCCTGCAGCCCGTCTTTCACCGAGAAGGTCGAAGCAACCCCTCTCCTAATTCCCTGGTGCACAGAGCACTTCTAGAAGAGCCTCGAGTCCTTTCACCCTTGCCATGCCTCCTTTGTGTTCTATGAAAGCTGCACAACAACGAGATTAACCTGTGTAAATCATCACATGATGATAAATATACATACAATTTGATCCTAATAAAACTAAAAAAAAAAAAGTCAACTTTGTACTGCACACAGTTTCAAATTTATGTCAACGAGAAAATAAAATCGAAACTGAGGGGGCAGTACAAAGTTGACTTTTTTATTCTTTTTTTTTCAAAGGTGCTGTACCACTACAACTCGCCTTATACTATTGAATTTACTAATAAAATAAGGTCCACCGCGATATGTAAGTTTTGATGTTTTTACCCAATTTCCTCAATAACTTTGTTGAAATTATCTGATAGCGTTATCATCTCATAGCATTTATAAAATCCATCTTCGTATCGACATATTTCCAGGATTTTCATAAAAATGGGACATAGATTCGTTTACTCGAAAAATATAATGTATGTAATAAATTACTTCATCCCAGAAGTATGTTGGATTATACATCTAGTTTACAAGTATAGGTTCAATGACTTATCCCTATCCTTCTTGTCAAGTTTGCAACGGTTGAGTGGAGTTAATTCATTGCTCAGAGGATCGTTCACCATCCCCGGAGCATCACTTCCGTAATATTGTATTTTTTTCAGGAACAAACTTTTCGCAAATTAGTGATCTCATAGATAACTTGTTAGATGATCATACTCTAAAGTGAACGTGGAAGAAAAACGCCTTGATATAAGAGGCGGAAGATTAAAAAAATTAATGCCCAAACAAGGAAGATACCGGGAGAGTAAGCTACCTTAGGCCCTAGTTAATTCCTTCATAGCAAATATATAGCAATAACGGGTCAACTACAGGCGATAGTGGGACTCCTTACCGGGAACTCCTTATCGAGTAATGAGACTCCTAACCTCCAGGCAGATATTCCCAGATAGAGGTGAAGAGGAGGATGAAACCACATCCCACATATTATGCGATTGTTCGGAACTGATGAGGACTCGGAACAGATAATTCATGGAGCCCAGAGAATTTAGGGAACTCCCCAAATCACCTTTAGCAAGGCGATGGTCTCTATGGGTGACTCCCCATAAGGACATTTGGCACAATGGAGCTTTAGGTCTAAGTACCTCAGGGCCTCCTTGGGAGGAACTCCATCAAACTTATCTATAGCATTATACAAGCACCATAAAATATTCCATACCACATGATATACAAACGAAAACTAGCTCCTGAAAGATATAAAATGCAATCGGGAGGTGTCACTCTCAGTTAAGGAAGGTGTACCGATAAGTAATAAACTAATAGCAAACAAACTTCGATCCATTTGACAAGAAATATGGCATACAATAAACCTATGGTGTTGGAGATCAAAAGTTTAGTCGCTAATGGTCGCGAGGTGAGACATATCGCAATATTTATTTCCATTATACAACATGAGATATGTTCCCTCATGCCAATGCCAACAACTTTTCGTCCCTGAGAATGCGATAAGTTTCATATCCTCGTCAAAATTCTCTGATGCACTCTTTGTGCGCTCGTATTGCTCATGCTTGTTTATGTGGAGGTATTGAATCAAATAAACGACTGCCACTGCTACTGCTACGTTGCCAAGGTGCAAGGAGGAATAATAATCAAGCGATCCGCACGATGATAAGCACAGTCATAGTTTTTTTTTACATGCCAAAGCTCTTCAAGGAGTTATCATAACCTCTATCTCGTGAATATTAATGCACCTTGATGATTCACTAGTTTCTTTGCCAAGTCAGAACAGAAAAGCGATCTCCATGAGTCATGTACTCAGGCAAACATCTCAATAAAAAATAAAATAAACTTGGCAATTTCCAAAGATTTTGGAAATAAATTAAGCAGAGTTGATCCTAGTCCCATTTCATACAGAGAAACGCTTTTTCTTGACGATTTAAAAAAAAATTCTCTTCATCCATACCAATTGTCAGTTAACATACTGTTATGCCTATCGTAATAGGTTGTGGTGTGTTTGAGGGAAAAGGGTATTGTAGCTACGAAGCTCGAAGGAAAATAGCGTTGGTGGAGTAGGTCGAACAATATTAATAGGAGAGAATGAATGACAAACAAAACTGTAATAATAATAATAATTGACTGATTCGTATTCCCTTTCACAGTTTCTGCTGCAAACGTTATGTCTCCCAAGAGATTGATGGGACTTTGATAAGATCTATTCATTGAAAGTCAACTATTTGAATGATTCCCTTGGTGACGTTACTGCAATCAAATGAATGACACTTCATAGTTCAACTAAAGTAATGACTGTTGGAAACACCTATAACATCCGAAGAATCCTTATGTAGCTGTTATGACGCCGTAAAATCCTGATATTCCCTATGTTTGGCGCCAGCTAGAGCTCAAACGTCCCACTTCTTTATTCTCATTTCCACTCTCAACCATTAAGCAATCTAGTTTATTATCCCTGTGTCCACCGGCATTTCCTATGTGAACCTACGCCTGTGAAGTCATGTGGTGTTTTTTTCAACAAACAAATCAACAAATTTGTTTTCTTGCAGAACTGTGCTGTTTCCTCAGCGTGGTCATTCCTTATTTCAATCCCATACTCCCCTACCATAATTACGATCCTGCCTTCCCCAGCTACGGTGTTCCAATGCCCCATTATTCTTTGGAATTTCATTCCCTGGATTATCCCATTTCATTATTCCAGCTGTCCGTTTACTTCGTTGGATTCTTCCTCCTTCGTCATTCTTCTTCGACTTCCAACTCCCTTTTCCGTATTTGAAACTAAACTGCAGCTAGATTCGTCGGGTTTGTTTTGCCGTAACAATTATATTGTTGCTCAACTGATTGGCATCTTCTAAGCCCGAATTTTGCTTTTATTACTGCGATAACCCCTAATTTAATCTCATCCCCTACAATATATCTCTCTAATTAGCGCTCCAGAACTCCCCATTTTCCTTCTATCTTATTTTGCTCAATCTTACATATCCATATTTCCTCTTTATATTTCCCACTTGTTTTTTTCCAGATTCTCTGATATTTGTAGTTCTAAAGCTAACGTTCCCAGTAGCTATACTATTTGTTGGTGTAATCCACTTATGAGCTGTCTTCATAGCAGAGGCTGCTGATTCTATTTCCTCGCGGTAACGTCTTTAGATGACCATAGCTGTGGCCTCCCTTCTCACGGACAAGGCCGAAGGTTGCTAGGACTGTTCTAGTAGATTTCACTGTTCTATCGGATCATGATAATTTATAGAAAATTTAATGAAAAGAGGTTCCTCGCTGTCTACCCCGGTATATTTTTAAAACGACACCACCATTCATTCACTTATTCGCCAACATAGCAACCGCCTCACAGAGAAACAGATCCTGAAATGACAACCATTTTCCCGGTACCTATTCGTTGTTATTAAATACAACAACTTAGTTAATTTGGATTCAGGCCATTATGGATGGGTGGATAACTCGGCAGAGGTTGAAATTTTTCATGGAGCGGAGGAAGGGTAGAGAGACACTCGAAATTGGCATTAGTCAACTCTACGTGAAAGGCACCAAGAAGTCCACACTATACGACTATATATATCTTACGACGGATGGAGTATCTCGAGGAGTCCATAGCGAACTTACTTAGCGACCGGTATGCCACTAAAAATCTGCTGTCGCCGGGATTCGTACTCGGGACGTCGGAATAGGATTCCAGTTCCAGCTCCTACCCTTGGATCAATCTCGGCGTATGTAACCCTCTCAGTGACTCAATATATTTGAGAGAGTATGTCTTCCACTGCCGTCAGCCATTTCCCACCATGATAATTAGCGTCGCTGAGATTTTAATTGTGGGCTTTTAGGCATGGGTGGCCAACTTTAATTTCCGTCACCAGTCCCGCATTAGGGGTGTTGAGAACACGCAGGTCCAAGTATCTTTAGCAATAAATGAATTGCTATATGGTATAGCTAGAAATTCGCGGCGAGGGTCTCCATCCTCATGAATAATATAATCTACATACCTATCTTTATTAACATTTCCACAAACGAGAAACGTAAACCGAAAAACTAGAGTTATACTCCTTTGGATATGTTTTCAAGTTATTTTCAACTAGCGCTATTAATATAACGCACAAGAACATGCAGTTATCAAATAATGTATATATACATCTGCTGAGTACATCGTTAGCCAAATCAAAGGTGTGTGGCAGGCGTCAGTAACCATAAAAAATGCACTACGTAAGTGCCAGTGCCAACGATACTTCATAATTAGAGAAAAGTTTTAGTTATGCATCCACAGGCGAGTATATCTAGATATTAGTATCTACGGAGGTTTATAAGGATTATCAATGGGTTAGGCATATTTTAAAATGCATTAATAAATAGTTACCATCAAGCATATGTGGTACTCTATATACCGACTACAAGATAATACCATGATTTTGTAGCAATGATGGGAACTTCATTTCAATGACATGGGAATCGTGATATCACACAACCAAATAAAAAATGAATTGCCGAGCGCCATTGAGTTATTTCCATGCTTATTTTCATAGGCCTCCGGGAGTCGGATTGATTCGGTGAGTAGAGCACTGACTTCCCACCTAAACAACATGGGTTCGATTACCGGCGGGGACAGATATTTTTCCGTGGTATAATGGTTCCTACTTGGGTGCGGTGTGAGGAGCACTTCATGTTCAGTAATCCGTCCGTCGGATGGAACAAACTATGTACTCCTTGACGTGCCCTTCGTTAATTTCAGGCCAATGCCGAGGTCGGATTTCTCTCCACCCTT
Source organism: Platycnemis pennipes (assembly GCA_933228895.1). Classification (NCBI taxonomy): domain Eukaryota; kingdom Metazoa; phylum Arthropoda; class Insecta; order Odonata; family Platycnemididae; genus Platycnemis; species Platycnemis pennipes. The sequence continues at coordinate 43,407,329 of OW121851.1, read as the reverse complement.
CCGCCAATTTCAAAATACCAACCTCGGCCCAATGGGGTTGTTTATACCATATTTTTATTTTTTATTGCTGAATCTGATAGAGTTTTAAAATAAAAAGACCAGTCTTTTTCCGTTTTTCGATCCGTAAATTATTTCTCATGTTATAAGCGGTGAAAAACTTATGTTTTTAACCCTTTCAGAAAAGTGGGCGTGCAAAAAGGACTTGTACGTCATCCACTTCGTCCAATCACAACTGAGACCGCGAAGCTCCTTCGCCTATGCTAGGAGGGGAGGGGGATGACGTAGATATCCTTAACGCAGCTCTTTCGGTGGGCGTCAACTTTTGTATATTTAAATTTTGCATTTTTGAGTGAATGGCTTTGGTTAGAAGACTATTTTTTTTCGCAAAAGTTCACTTTTCGTTTCCATCTAACGATTTCATGTACAAAATAGCGATTTAGGTACCGAGTAAACGCCCCCATCACCCATTTGTCCTAAATGGCGCAGGTGATCTTCGTTGTCGTGCGGCCTACCATTAAATAGCTTTGTATTTCCTCGAACTTCTTGAGGTAACTCTGCACGTTACGCTTCTCGATCCTGTCTCCAGCTTCCCCTCCGCGCTCTCCTCCTCCTTCTCCGAAATGTGTCTCATTTCGGGTTGGGGAGAAGAAAAAATGGAGACGGGAAGAGTTCTCCACCATTATTTTACAAGTCGGCGCCGCCATTAGCTCCTCTTTGGGAGAGAGGGAAGGAAGCACTCGAACGGAGAGAGAGAGGACGGAAGAAATGGGAAGAGGACACTTGCGCCATCAGCCACCCCCTCCCCCGGCATCCAATACTCTCCCTACCCCCACTCTTCCTTCTTCCCCTCCTCTCCATTTAAGTCGTCTCAGCCCTCTCAGCATCCGCCCCTCCCTCTTTCTCACTCGAAACCGAAAGAAGAGGACTGACTGCGGAATTGACGAATTCCTGTATTCGTCATTCCGCACTCTGGATTCACTTGTATGTTAGGATGACAGTTGGGTGTTCATCACTATCCGATCATAGGTTGCCGTAAAGATTTAATCTCCTGTAAGATTTCAAGGAGTGTACCTGTTCTAAAGATACTGAAGACGCATTTCAAAACCCAGCTCACTATGGTAAATTATACCTTAAGGATAAAACTATAGAGGTAGATACATAAACGTCTTTGTTTGGGTGATATTACGACTCTGAAAGTCCCTTCTTCCATCTAACCCCTGTGAGACAGTAATGTTCCAGCTCCACCTACATTCGTACTGGCCTCCCATCCCGAGGGCCCGGATCCGATTCCCGGCAGTGGCGGATTTTTCAGTGCCAAACCGGTCCCCACTTGAGTGCCTCATGGAGGGCATTTCAGGTTCAGTACTCCGCCCGTCAGATGGGACGTAAAGCCGTAGTCCCCTTGGGACCTGCCTTTAAAAGTAGGCTAATGCCGACGCCGGGTTTCTCTCCACCCTTCCTCCGTTCCTTGAAAACTCCTACCGTAACCCAATTACCCACCTATCCTATATGGCGCAAATGACCTCAGCTGTCGGTCACTTCCCCTGAATAACACACACACTCCAGTACAAATCCAAGGAGGTTAGAATGCACTGGAGGTGGCATACGCATGCTAGCCCATAAGTAATAATGAAGCCAGAATAGGGGTGCTTGGGAAGGATTAAATCCAACCTACTCCCCACAAAATATTGTGTTTTATACGGCCGCATTGTTTAAAATCGTATTCAAATTTCATTGGAGCCGTGTCAAATAGTATTCCTAAGGCTGTTTATGGAACGTGTTATTACATATCGTTCCACTAGGAGTGCATTTTACTACAAAACTACATTTTTGGCACTAGTTTACGTAATTGCGCACTTTTCTGTTCCTTTCACTAATTTAAAAACAACATTTTATTAATCATCTCACTACTCCAAGTGTTACTTCGTGTAAAAACAACTTCATCCGATCGAGCATCGCAAGCTCCTGCGTTGCATCTACCAAGATGGCCGCCGGTTTTCCAAAGCAGCTGCGATTCCTACGATTTAACCTTCTTGGTAGAGTCACACCCTTCCACATGCCCCCGCGGTGACATGTGGGATACAGTGTAAATGTAGATGAGAGAAGCCAGAAAGTAGACAGTGGTGTGGTGTCTTGTCCTATCATTCAGCGCCTCAGGCCCAGAAAAGTGTATTGGGCTTATAAATTCTTCAGTGGCTCAAAGTTTAGCGCGATTCATGAGTATTTATGTTCCCTTCACCCAAGACTCCTAACGATTTTAATCTGTTACGACATATCATAAGTGCAACCGAAGCTGAGCAGTATTGCAAGTCGTGCAGTGGCGTTCTGGGGGATTCATTCATATTTATGTGCATCATCATAAAATGATATTTGGATTATTATTAACAAAACAATAATTAAACTAACAATCTTTTCGTGAAGACAATTTAGCTATATCTTTCATCCCAAGAGGCAAAGTTCTAAACGTTAGTGCATGATGTCCTGCATGATTGGGATTTGGTAGTTTTTTTTCTTTTTTTCCCAAATTACTTTTAAAGGTGTGGTGTTTGTTTCGTTTTGTTCATTTTTGTTTCTTGTGTCAGCGTTCCTGGTGTGGATGCACCCCCTGCCAGAAACCCTCGAGGTGGCTTGCTGGGTATGTCGTAGATATAGATATACTGCAAATTATACAAATAGTTACATTACGGGAATGTTTTGGGGGGTGGGGGGTTTCGGGACGCCACTGGTGACGTATATGGTAGATTGGGGGTGAATATATATTGAGTTTCAAATTATATTGAGTGCAGAAAAAATTTTTTTTTTCACGCCATCACAGAACGCAATTCTTGCCTTTGAAAAATGCTAACTAAGATACTCTTTTTTTCCATCCCAATGTCACTTTGACCACTCATAGCCACTAGAAAGGACTCTCCACCAGTGTGTGCATAAATTTCGCTGCTTTTCCTCCCATCGTTGATTGACACGCATGCGCACATGGCGCCAGTGATATCTCTCTCGAAGCCAATCCTTTCACCGCCTCTTGACCAGTTTCCCGATCGCCCGGAACGAAAGGGTAGTCCCTCACGTTTTTTTTTTCCTCTCCTCCCCCTATCACATTCGGTTGCAGACACCACTCCACGAGGAGTCAGCCATTGCCCCCCGCCCCAGACCACCCTCGTCTGAAGAGGTTTGTCGGTCCATTCCCTGCGCTTGCTCCTCCTCCTCAGCCACTCTCGTGTCTTTTTCAAAAGTTGACGAGAGACGAAGCCGAGGTACCCGCCGCCAACACCATTATAAGTCCCTCTCTTTCTTCCTACACCATTTTCTCGTTCCATTCCTCTCTTTCTCCTTCGCCGGAACATCCCCCACTTTCGCCGCATCCAGAAGAAGAGGAGGGTGCCGCACACTGATAGCGCTGACGATGGGGCGCCTCTTCAGAAAGGGAAAGAGGACATGGGCCATGTGTGACGACCAGAGTTGCACCACCTCCCGTCGACCCAACCGGCAGGCAGACGGACGACATTCTAATTCACCACTCGCACTAAATCTGTCCCTCAAATGAATTCATATATTTATCTTTATTTACATTGTACATCTACATCTGCATAATACCCTGCAAGCCACCATAAAGGTGTGTGGCAGGGAGTGAACTTTCACCAAACATGCACTACATATCATGCATTTAAACTGGACTATTTAAAAAGATAAAAATAGCAAACTAAGCCTGCAAAAACGTGCTGTTAGTTGGGTTACCTTCAAGTCCTTATACCAACATGCAACTTCCTATGCTATACATTGATTCACTCGTATTGGACATATTTACCGCTATTTATATCCCTAATTGTTCGAGGAAAAAAGGACATTTTGAATCTGTCAGTTCTGCAATCAATTTCCCTAATTTTGTAATTATGGTCCAGTCTACCATAGTAAGTTGGGGTTACAAAATATTTTTAACGTCATCACTGAAAATAATGTCTTGGAATTTATTTAAGAGATTAAGTCTAAATTTCAACGTGCGACCTGACAATGATTCCCATTTTAATTCATTTAATAGACTGGTTACGCTAATATAGTTATCGTACGTCCCTTTACAAATTTGACGATCTTCGCTGCACACGTACAAGATCGTTATTTAGACTGATTTCGTCGGGATCCCATACACTGAAGATCTACAGATTAGCCTGCGAGCCACCTTTAAGATGTTTGGTAGGGGGGGTGGGTCAGGCACGTAGCCATAAATTTGCTTTGGCGGGGGGCTAAGTCTAATGCAGCGTATATTGAAACAAATCAGCCTTGCCCGTTCGGTGCCGAAATGTTACAAATCTCTTCCCTAAATTTTCAGTGTTTGGTATTTACTTTCACAGTGCCCATTCCTATCTCTTCTCGCTGCTAAAGTTCACTCTCACCTTTTTATGAAGCAGTTAATTTTACCGACCCCAGAACCGAAGTTCAACGCATGCATGCATATCAGATTGAAAAGAACAATTATTGACCACACACATGCATCAAACTAGTGATCACGTTTCAAGACACTTAATACTTGAATTATATATGCAGTGTAATCTGGATTATCATGCCCAGTTAAAATCAGAACAACTAAATTATTGGAAAAAAATTTCGGGGGCCGGGGAGGGAGGGGGCTGAAGCACCAGAATACCCTCCCCCACTGGCTGCGAGCCTGCAGAGGGTGAACAGTATATCGGGCATAGAAAGCCTCTAGTGACTAGAAGCTATAACGCAATTCATGGGTCGTAATGTTCACTCCACCAGATAGTGTCATCAAAGATGGGAGGAAAAGCAGCAAAATTCATGAAAATACCTAATATGTACTACTATTGACAATAGTAGTGGAGAGTTCTTTGTATCAAACCCAATCATGCACTGCATCCATATCATCTATCCGCATGCGCTAAGAAACATAGTAAAACCTAATAATGCACACGTGTTAGTCACGCCTGCACCACCCATGAGCAAAATTACATTAGAATCTACGATACAACATATTTCTGTTTATTCCGTTAGTTATTTGCTGTCATACAATAGCTTTCATTCCATCCACGCTTGCAAGGATGTAGTTGGTATGGTTTAGTAGAACAATGATTATGCTCTTCAACCTACGCTACTTACATTACACCTACCTAATCACTATTAAACGGCCTATTATGATCTCTAATTAAACGCGCGAAGAAAGAAATTTAAATCTATCAGTACGGCAATCTATCTCCCTAATTTTTGCTTACGTGTTAGAATCTAGAGTAATGAGCTGATGCTCTTAATATGCTTTTAAAGTCGTCTCTACAAAGATCAGCTTCAAAACAACTCTTTCCATGCAATACTTTTCTACATCTACATAAATTTACCCTGCGAGCCTCACTGAATCTGTATTTTCTAGTCTGTTTCGCACCCAAACGCTCTTCAAACCGGGAGGAAAGGTACAACGAGGGTAATAGAAGGGTTGGGGGGAAGGGTGGAGAAAATCCCGCCGTCGGAATTAGCCTACTATAAACTAAAGGTACCGAGGGAACCACAGCTTAACGTCCCATCCGACGGACGAAACACTGAACTCGAAGTGCTTTCTAAACAGCACTCAAATAGGAGCCTGATTATTAATGAAAAATATCTGTCACAGCTAGGATTCAAACCAGGTCCTCGGTATTGCAAGCCAGTACTCTAATCAACACACAAATCCAACCCTCCCTGCAAGCCACCGCAAGAGTTTGTGGCAGGGTGTGACCAAAACCAATTAAGTATATTTACAGAGACTACATTACCTGTTTCGATAAAACTTGCTAAATTGCTTTCGATACATCTTACTAAAAATTGAAAGTATTCCTAGTCCAAAGGATTAAAATAGAGGAAATTTGTTTGAAAAATCACCTCACCTTAAATTTAAACGATAGAAGTAACAACATAGGTCCAATAAAAGTTTTGCCTTACTTCATGAGAGTTATTTTATTTGCTTTTTCTTCCGTATAGGAGAAGTGAGAAGTGCGTAGAGAACTTACTCAATAGGCAGTCGAATGACTCATCAAATGAAAGAACGAGCCATGTACGAATACAATGTTTAGGTTAATTGGAAAAATGCACCATTGCTGAATGCTGAACCCAGAATGCTGAATAGGGCCCGCGAGCATAGCTCAAAAGTCACCGAGTCGCAAAATGTATGCCCTACTTGACGGAAGCACTGCCTCAGTACAACAGCTTACTTTCCTCTACAAGACTCCCTGCATTAACACGACAGATGATAAGGAGAATGGGAGACTCCGGGTAAAATTGAAGAAAATGAAAAAAGTAATTCCCACTACTGGTAAATGGAAAAATAAAAACGTGACGTTTCAAATGGCATACATTTGTAACGTCATACAGCCCATACGGGCAACTTATGCTTCTAGTGAAATAATAAATAATTTTTAAGATAATATCGAGTCCCTAAGAAACGAAATATCTTCTAAAAGGAGCTACATTCAATTTAAACGCAGGTCATTGTCAAAGTTCGCCTATTATGCTAAGATATTCAGCTTCAGAAATCGTCCCGATTGAAAAGAATATTATTTGAAGCCCTGGCAGTAAGTAGTTTAGATAGGCAATATTTTATTAACTTAATTCTAATATCGAAAAGCGGCATCAAAAGGCAGCAATTATACTTATCATTCACATCAAAACTATGAATATCATAAAACTTGGTAGTAACAAAGTCCGGGTCGTATTAAATTAAGATTGTAGTAGAATTCACAAGTGGGTGTTTTTTTTATTCTAACATACTAAAGAAGTCAAATGGCATGGCATAAAGTATCATTTTTTTCAAATAAATCATTCTGTTTTGTTCATTTTAGTCACATCGTATTCTGAAAGAAATTCATCAATCTCTTATACCATAAACATGTCGTGAATTCAATTACGCCTTCGATGCACAAAATTATTGGGGTCGTGGTGGGTTGAGTGGGTAGAAAACTGAGCTACCGACCGGAGAGTCCCGGGTTCAAATCCCGGGCCCCTTTCTAGACACCCATACCTAAACATCCTCGCGATTCGATTTCCTGCATGTCAAAACTTCGTAGGAAATCGCAGCTGGCCCAGGCAAAGAAACTGGCCCCCATACCCAAAATGCGTGAATTCATACGCCAATGACTTTGTACGGGGTGAGCAACCTTCTGGTTGAACACACATTTTATCACAGAACATTTTAATGAGATAGAACTATCGCTTTCCAGTTAGATATAAAAAAAATTCGGATTTTCAAACCACAGAGTGTGAAATAATCATTTTTCCACTGCTATGTTCTCTAAGGTATTTCAGTATTTATTTGTATCATCGGCGGTCAGTGGAAACGATTCTTTTGTAACGTCAGTGGAACGAAACGCACTAGAAAAAGTTTGTATTTCCAAAGAGATTCTGAATATATTATGAATATTTAATATCCAATCACGAAGTTCCACCTAACAAATTTATTTGGTCTTTGAATAGATGACTTGGAACAGATTAACCAACAGAAGACTTAGTACGCCGGAACCTTGTTTTCAGTGATTATATTTTTGTGGAAATACCAAGAGTTTCTTTCCTTCATACCAAGATTTTTGCACACCTGCGGTGGTATTCGGTACTGCTTTTGGGGCAATGAAGAGAATAAACGTCTGTGCACAAACTCGCTGTTTTCCTCCGTAACGTGATATTCCTAAACGAACTAATTTAACTTTTCCTCCTACGTTGGGCGATGGTAAAGAATGTCGTCCATTCCGACAAACATCTCCAGAATTCTTATGCCTGGAACATAGTAGGCCTCTCAACAGCTTTCAGTCATGAAGGATGATGGAGCTTTCACTTTCAACGGAAGACCTGCCTGCTTTGCTGCGTAAGCGCGCCTCCGCTAGACAAAACATCCAAACATCCCGGATGGCCCAGGGCAGCGGGGAAGAACGCACCCCGCGTCTATTAATCAATGGGTGCCTACGCTCATGGAGAAAGCCTTTTTGAAAGTCTCTCGATTCCAGCGGTCGAAGGTGACAAACATCCGATCGTGGCGTCACTTTTCCACCATTCATTCAGGTCCTCCATTCTGTTCGTGCTGCTATTTATAAGGTTAGGGCTAACGATTCAATTTATAATGCAGGAGCGTTGGAAGCTTGCACCTCCAGCGCCGTCTAGCTTTCCAATCACGTCTGTAACATGAGCATTAGGAATTCCCTCGATAGATGCTCTTAAAACCGATAAATTGAATGCTCTGCCATCATTATCAGAGAACGAACGCGAAGCCTGCTAGAGAAAAGTATTTTGATAAAATTTCCAGCATATATTCACTTTCGATGCATCGTAAAAACTATCAATGTTTGTGGCAAAATAAATTCTTGAGTAAAAATCGATAGAAAGTGATGCGTCGATAAGAACAATTTCTTTTTCGGTAGGAATCTTGGACTCTTCCTTGACCTTCTTCTTTGACTCTTATTAGAAAGCCAATTACTGACTATAGTCATGGTCTAACCTTTAACCTTTCAAAATGAGGCAATCTTACATGAATCGTGCATGGTGTTTTTAACCAAACTCCCAATCCAAACGGGACCACCACCCAGTTTGGTTACAAAAAAGTACCGATTGGTTATGGTGCCTATTAACCCAATTTTCAATTAATTTCATTTACTTGTCTACTGATATGTATCGTATGTGAAAACTGATTCATTTTACCAATTAAAAATAACGTTTTGCGGATACATTTTAAACTTCCTCGTCTTATATGTATTATAGCGGTACAAGTATTGTTTCTTCAACGTGGGACGGTTAGGAGGACGGTTAGGACGGTCAATCCCTCATCCCCCGATTCTTTTCACTGCTAGTAGAGCAGTGTCTTAAGAGATAAATGGATAGACTTCGATCAACAATCTTCATATGGTGATGTTTTCCATCTCATCATTTAAATTAGCAAAGAATCTTAAGGTATTAAGCAGGAATGGGTGAATGAAAATCAATACACACCAGAATCTCAATATACAACGGAACACGTATCAGTAACATTTTAAAAGTACTAGTAAGTACTCCAGACGATTTTCTGAAGCCGTAACTTGCTCGTAAGGAATTAAATATGCTTGATCGGCAATCGGAGGTGTAAGCTAATCCTCAGTGAATTGAGAGGGGATGAATTTTGAGGAACACTCCATTATAAGACTTTCAGGCCGAGAAAAGCGAATCGAAAACAAGGCTTCCGCCTTTGGCAATACATGATACATATTCCACTTTTTCCGTAGGAATGTTATGGGTATTCGGTTTTTAGGTACCCAAATGCTTAGGTTGACTACAACCATCTTAGCTAATATTAAACCTACTGTACAAGAACGTAACGTAAAACGATAATTTTCATATAATTTATATAATTTCAAATAGTCATAATAATTTTCAAGCCAGCCGCTCCTGCCAAGGTGCCGGTCGCGTGTTCGCAACCCGCTTCGGATGGATGTTTCGCTTGCCTTAAGTTTAACCAAAGGCAATACGGTATGATATAACATACATAGTAATCCCACCAAAATAGCATTCTACTCGTACTCAAGCCTAAACTAAAACCTAAGAGAAATAAAATATACATGTCCGAGTCAGGATTCGAATTGGTGACCTTTCAATAGTCAGGCCGGCAGATTACCAACTTTTCTACCTCTGCTGGGAGGTAAAAGATGTAATCACTCACTCAATGATTCAACCCGAAGGTTGGTCTTTGATAGGTGAGAGTAGAGCTCACCCAGCACTAAGCCAATGGCGTGTGAAATTCACACATTTAGGGTAGAAGGGCCAGTTCCTTTCCCTGGGCCACCTGCGATTTCCTACGAAGTTCTGACACGCAAAAATTCGAATCGCGAGGATTTTAGATGGGGGTGTCCAGAAAGGCTCTTGCCCGGTATTTGAACCCGGGACCCTCCGGTCAGTAGTTCAGTGCTCTACCCACTAGGCCACCACGACCCCAAGTCTACATCTACATAATGCTCTGCAAGCCACCATAAAGGTGTGTGGCAGGGGGTGAACTCTCACCAAACATGCACTACATATCATGCATAAAAAGCTAACACAACTAACGGCATGTTTTTGCATGTCTCCTTTGCTATTTTTATTTTTTTTAATATCGTAGTTTTGAACAGTACCTATACAAATACTAAGCCTTTAATCCAAATATGTAATGTACGCAAGTTTTGCTTGCGTGGGATCCCAATTCGACCGTCAAAACACCAACAATCAAATCCGGACACTTTTCAAATTGGAGTCTCCCCTACAAAAGGAGGATTCATTCAGTGAATAAAACGATGGATTTCGAGGAAGGCTTCATGGTTAATCCCCCCTCTTCCGCTTCTAAATATACCTCTATTGCCCAAGGTTGCGAACCCTCGCGTCAGAATGAACTTCGAACTCGATCTCCGGAGGGAAGCGCCGTGTGTATCGCGGCGCACGACCCCTCGAGGCTTTTAGGCTGCTGCCGCGTGCGACCGGCATTTCGAGCGGATTCTCACGTGCTCGCCAACGGTCTGGGAGGAGGCGACCTCGCCGCGGGCGCGCCTACCCCTACCCCAAGAAAAATCCGCGAGTCAATGGTTGAATCGCGCCATGCCGCTGATGGGAGTGAGGCCGTGTGTATCTATGCTCGTAACCCTCGTAACCAACTACTCAGGGTGTTGTTAGCGTGTTATATTGCTTCGAAAATCGCTATTGGGGTAGTTTACCATATTTTTATTGCCGAATATGATAGAGTTTGTAAAATAAAAAGACCCGTATTTTTCCGTTTTTTGATCCGTCAATTATTTCTCGAGCTATAAGCGGCGAAAAACTGATGTTTTTAACCCTTTCGGAAAAGTGGGTGTGGTGCAACCTCTGACGTATATCGACTTCGTCCAATCACAACTGAGCCCGCGAAGCTACTTCGCCCCATCGCAAAGGGGGGGGGGGACACGGCTGGCTCTCCCAATGGGAGAGATTGCGACAGGATCTGTGCGAGCAGACCTTCCGAGAATCCCCCTCCACTACCTTCCCTCCCGATAAGAGCAGTCAATGACGGGAGGAAAATGAAGTCAATGTTATCACAGCAGCTTTTTCGGTGAACGTCACCTTTTGCTTATTTTAATTTTTGATTGATCAGTGAATGGTTGTAGTTAGAAGATTATTTTTTTCACTAAAATTCTTTTTTCGTTTCCATCTAACAATTTCGTGCACAAAATTGTGATTTCGGTTCCGAGTAAACGCCCCATCTCTGTTTCATCAACCGTAGAGCCATCAACCGCCGATTTTTAAGGCATTCATATTCGCAAAAAAGCAACGATTTTCTTGTACAGTACGATCTCGGTAATCCGACACATATGCAACTGTGACTTCGCCGGATTATCGGAAATGTACAGGAAACAAATACAATGCTCCTTTAACACTTTTAAAAACATTAATCAAGTAATTGGTAATCAGATATTATTTGCCTGAATAACAGACAATTCATGAACTACGCTCTGGAGCGTAATTAATTGAAGCTTGGCCGACGGTTTAAAATGCATGTATCAAACTTATGAACTTAAAAACGAGTTTTTTTTCTCATTTTTTAACTCGAAAGTTACTCACGGGTTACTGATTGATGTTATAAATTAGGATGATGACATGCTCGCGATGGAATAACATACTCTTTAAAAAAGATGCCTCAGAGTGGCAATAAATTCAACGAGTTTAGAATGTACAGGTGGATGCAAGGATGTCAAGGAAGCCAGAATGGGGGTGCTTTGGAAAGAATAAGCCCCACCTACTCCGTACAAAATATTTCTTTTTATATGACCTCTTATGGAGACGGCATGTCTATCAAAACATAAATAACAATGAAATCGTAATGTACCTAAATTTCATTGCAGTGGCGTACATTAATCTTCCTGAGGCTAGTTAAGGGAGGTATTAATGCATTTAATTCCCCGCGAAGTTAATGTTATTACTAAAACTTGTTAGAATTTAACCTATTTAAACTTCATATTTGGCGCTTGCTTGCGTTTTTGCGCACTTTCCTCTGTTTTCTTGTTTAATTCTAAAACTACATTTCCTTATTCATCTTACTTTTCTAATATTTACCGCGTGAAAAACAACTTCATCAGTACGAGCATCACGAGTAGCCAATATTCACTACCTGCCAAGAGCCGCTAGCTTCTTATATCAGCTACAATGCCTCCTCCAGTACATTAAAACCCGTTTGGTTCCTACATATGTTACGTAACGCTTATTTCCCATTGTTTTGACCCTCCACTTTGACCCCCCTTTGACGTTCTGTAACATTCTCTGATCCCCCCATGTTACCCAACGTTTTCAATAAAACCTTTTTTTAAATTGTAAAACTGATCAATAGCTACTTTTATCAATAGCTACTTTTTTGCTCAATAATATTATTTATTCGCTAACTATTATTTGTACCATTATAATTATTTGAACCAAAGATGAATTTATATTTCATATTCATCCTAACGCTATAAAAGACCCTCCTCCCTGTCGATCGTGCATCAATACCGTTGGCCCAACTCCTCACTCCACTTCAGTTTTACATAAGACATCGACAGCCCCTTGTTATTTGGTGAATACGCCAATTCGCAAACATTTCGAGAGCAAAATTCATGGCCAAGTTTTCGCAAACGGACTGTTAGCAACATCGACAATGCCTAACCAGACAACGTTACTTCCTTCCTGCTCGACAACTCGTAACACTTTTCGTAAACGGCCAATCCGTAGCTTAATTTTTCTTGAATACATCTATTTGTAATCAGTTATTTCGTACCTACACGACACACGGTGTCGGACTTTACGTAAATGGATAGTTCATGACGGCGACAATTCGTTCCTAACTTACTATTTCCTGAATGTGACGTAAATTTGTGTATTCCATTGGTGGCTGGAGGAATGGTCGAATGGTTGAAATCGATTGCGTAAGAGTAGAGCAACATTCATGGCGAAGTTTACAATTTTTCCTGGCATTGTAATGGAGCTGTAGTGTAACGACAATTACTATGTCAACAATTTCAATATACCTAACTGACATGCTACTGATGAATAAAATGAAGAAGTCCTAAGAAGAGTGGGAGAAAAGAGAAGTCTGCTGAAAACTATAAAAAGAAGACGGGACAACCTAATCCGCCATATCTTAAAACACGATGGCCTGATGAAGACAATCGTCGAGGGAAAAGTGAACGGGAAAAATGGAAGAGGCAGGCCTCGTATGAGTTACATGGAGCAGGTCGTAAAGGACGTGAAAGAGAGGAACTACGTTAATATGAAGAGGTTGGCCGATAGAAGAATCGAGTGGAGGGCTGCGTCAAACCAATCCTAGGATTGTTGACCCTTGATGACTAATGAATAAACGTAAAATAAAAATCGCCATGTGTAAATCGCCGGGCGTGTTCCGCAGGCAAGACATGATGTTTTAAAAGACGTAATTATAATTTATCCTGGCGGCTCAATGGATTTAAAAAGTCCCTTAGAGTACGAGAGTGAATACTACAATTTATGATAATCCAGCGCGAAAAATAATCAATGCATAAAAAATAAAGTTTCCTTGGCGGCCTGTAGGCATAGACACGACCTCGCAAGTTCATTCGCTTGGAGTGCAAGAGCGAATAGTATTAAAGAATGGTGTGGGATAGCCGTGGTTCGCCCCAGGAATTCAATCACCCCTCTGCGAGACGACAGCTCTCGAGTGCCCCTCCCTCAGGCAGACACCTGCACTCACACACCCAGCGACATAAAAGTAATTAATTCGCGTACCGCACAAAGAAGCCGCCACTTCCACCAACAGAAAGCCAAGTATGCACCACCAAAAGAGAGCCGCCGCAAATCAAAGGGGAAAATATTCAGGATGCAACGACAGTTCGATTGGAATGCTGGATTTTCCGGTCGTTTGGCGAAAATGTGAACGTGAACGTCGTTGTACTGTGATTCAAATGATTATTATCTCATTAACCTTGGTTAAATTCTATCACGACGTCAGATGTTATACCTTGGTAATGCCAAAGACCTTCTCAAAAGGATAAGAGTCCTTCTACTTCCTGCGGTAGAATTCGCAAAACTTAAATGTTTCCGTTTCGATACATCCTCTGACTTAGGTGTTGTGTTTGTCTAGGAAGGGAACTCAGGATTAAGTCAGGGTAGACAGTACGATCAGTGGCGTACCGAGGGGGGGGCGGGGTTAGGGTTCAAACCCGTATTCCCGCAGTATACCATATTTTGCACTAGCGTATTTTGCTTATTCCCGTTATAACATATTCCCGTAATATACCATATTTTTTCATTCCCGCAATATACCATATTTTGAACTAGCGAGTAGAATTTTGCTTATTGGGCTGAAAAGGATACCTAGTTAAATTGTCTTTACGAATAGAGAATGTCGGTTTCACTATTTTTTTAGTGAATAGTAATCTAAATATCATTTTATGATGATGCACCTAAATATTCATGAACCCCCCCCCCCCCTCCCAGAAGGAAATCCTGCGAACGCCACTGGGTACATTACAAACCTAGTAGTCGGAGAATCTGAAAATCTACGACAGCTAGAACGTGTGTCGCCAAACTGTTGAAAAGGAAGAGGAACCTATCCCTGGCAACGATTTAAATTTATTCAATAGTCATAAATATATTTTTACGTATAAGTCAATTGTAACGTACAGTTAATAATATATATATTTATTAAAATAATCATTATTATTGCTACAAGGAAAAATACAAAAATTGCCGTCATTTATGTGCACACCGATATTGCATTTCCTTAGGAAGTCTGTCTGGTCTGAAAGCAGTCGTTTTCAATTTAAGCACGACTTTGAAGTGGTATCAGTAAGTAAAACTACCATAGAATAATTCAATGACGCCTTATGATATGCATACTTTAATAGATAAAACTATGGGAGTTTAATTTTCATTTTCAATATTTTTTAAGAGCCACATGTGGCTCGCGAGTCATAGTTTGCCGACCCCGAACTAGAATTACAAACTAATCCAGTGAGAAATGTAGAGACTGAGAATATTTCAAGATGCTTCAAACTGGCACACCGAAAGATATACCGCCTGGTCGGCTACTGTCAAAAATTATAACGGATTGAATATTTGGAGTCCAGTTCAATTTTTACTGAATTACACATGTCATAGTTTCCCAGTAAAATTCGATTAAAAACTTTAATTTCCACATTTTGAGATTCCTCTAATGGAAATTAAGTTTTTATAGAGAAATTGAATACATTAGATAAACGCGTTGGTGGCGGTCATATTGTCCCTATATAACCTCCGCTAGATAAAAGTTTTCTAAGATTTTCGTTTATAGTGAGACCCATCGGAAGCTTCAGGCAACGATCAGCCGCTATCTCTCATCGAATAAGGTCTTCAGTTTCTGCCCTATTCTATGGTGTTCATAAAATTCATCGTTTCTTATTTCGTTAATGAATGTTACGGTCCGTGCTACAATTGGAGGGCCAATCTTCCCATCTCTTCAATTTTGCAAATATAGTATAGACAGCAAAAATCAGGTAAAAAAAAACAGGGTGCAAATGGTCTGTAATCCTGGGAAACTAAAAGGTTGCCGGTTCAAAATCCTCCCCAGTCATGCATGTTCTTTTTGTCTTAGGAATAAAATAAGGAATTTTAGGTTGGGCGGTTCGGCATAACATTAGCCGCTGATGCGCCAAAGACACCAATCTGGCAAAGGCCTGCAGTGTTTTTCTCACTGCCCTTCGCTTGAGGACGCAATAAACTATAGAATCTGATGCTGGACAACTGCTTCCTCTTTCGGAGAAGGTCGAGATTTACTACTTACACCGTAGATGGTTGGAATACTGAGGTTGAATTTCACTTTCTAATACCGTATCGAATTGCTTCATTTGAGTTTCTTTCCGTCACAACGCACTCTCTAAATCGCAAACCAGCGACTTGAGAGAAAAAAGACGATGACCAGTATGACTAAGTAAATACAAGGAAAAAATTACCTTCATGACAAAAATGCCATTGCAAAATATTAATGAAGCAAAAAAATTAGGACAAAAATCAAGTCACCCTTTCCCCAAAACGAGACCAAGGAAGCAAGAGTTTTATACAAGCCAAACTGGATAGATAGGCAGATAATAGAATATACTTCATTTGCTCTAGGAATAATTTTCTTTGGAGCAAGTAATCGTTATAACAGATCAGACAGACCTTATGAGGTCAAGAAACACAATCACAATCAAAGTAATCCATCAATCGGTCACATTCAAAACGATATTCAAAGTAATGGGGGCGTTTACTCAGAACCGAAATCGTCGGGGATTGGAATGGGGGCGTTTACTCGGAACCGAAATCGCAATTTTTTGCACGAAATTGTTAGATGGAAACGAAAAAAGAATTTTAGTGAAAAAAATAATCTTCTAACCACAACCATTCACTCATAAATCAAAAATTAAAAGAAGCAAAAGGTGACGCCCACCTAAAAAGCTGCTATGATAACATTGACGTCATTTTCCTCCCGTCCTTGACTGCTCTTATGGAAAGGGGAGGGAGTGGAGAGGGATTCTCGGAAGGTCTGCTCGCACAGATGATGTCGTAACTGCTCCGATTGGCAGAGTTAGCTGTGTACCCCCCTTTGCGATAAGGCGAAATAGCTTCGCGGGCTCAGTTGTGATTGGACGAAGTCGTTATACGTCAGAGGTTGCACCACACCCACTTTTCCGAAAGGGTTAAAAACATTACTTCTTCGACGTCTATAACTCGAGAAATAATTGGCGGATCAAAAAACGGAAAAATGCGGGTCTTTTTATTTTAGAAACTCTATCATATTCGGCAATAAAAAATATGGTAAACTACTCCATTGCTCTCAACTTACAACTATAAACACAAATATAAGTTCTATGAATAGAAGTGATCACATCAAGATAATATACTCATCCGTTTCATGCAAACAGTTCACATGACTTTCACGTTTCTTTGAAATTATACGAAAACAAACATTTAAAAAATCTTTCTACAGTCTTGAGATACCCATCTTGAGGAATCGAATCCATATGGAGGCTTTCGCTGCGCTGGTATCTTGAAGATACTTGTCTTCCGGGTGTACTGCCGCGTTTGTCCATTTGTTCACATCAATGACATGAAGATACCTGCTGCAACGCCAGCCAAACTGTTGCCTCAACAAATGTTGGAACGCGGCCGTACACCCGGAAGACAAGGATCTTGAGGAATCGAATTCCATATATAACATTATTTTAAATAAAAGGAATTATGGTCCATAGTGGTCCTGTGACACATATATTCTTATAAGAACGTTTCAATAACTAAGACATGGCACAGAATGGCCGAGTGAGTCGAAGCACCCATCAAATGCAGTTACACACTACACCTACCTCTAATCCTACGTGTGCTTTTCCAGCGTTATATACAGCCTATTGACGTAAATTTCTGGGGAAAGTAAATTTTTTTACATTTCTCTGATAAATATCCGGCTTCCTTTCTTGTTCCATCTCGGGTATAATGAGAATTCATGAAAATCACCCTGCCAGATGATAATTTCTAACAGTAAAGACTAGTGGTATCGACAGACTAAATAGTAAGGGCACATTTAAAAGCTGTAATAAGGGGAGTCCGCTGCAGATTCTTCACATCTATAATTAGCATATCTCATCCATGATATCTTAGCGTACAAATTTTAACATTCGTTATTAGTTAGTCAACTTAATTAATTGCAGCCAATTTCCTGATATGAAATATGATAAACTACCTTGGTTAGGCACAAAATAACACCCACAGACCCTGAAGAGTAACGAGTTTTGGCTTCTACAAATGTTGATTACTAACGAAACCATAGTCGACCATTGCGTTATGAATATGGAATCAGAGATTTTTTCATTCATACGTCTAGTTCTAAGATTTCATGACGTTAATCTAGAAACAGTCAACACTGTCACAAAAACTATAGTTGACCTATAGTTAATCTCTATAAAGTGATAAGTATCTTAAGAGACAAAAGTAAACGTCCTACTCAGAAGTAAGCAAATCTGCTCTCACAGGGGTTACTAACCCGGCTATAAATAAGTACATGTATTCTGCTGTTGATTTATTACAAAAATAATAATGTTATCAACATTCCCAGGCTATTCCATATTATTACCGTCCGTCACTCACACCATTATCATTACAGGTTTATTCTCGGACACAGTTACTGTGAGGTTGTGTACATGTACCTCATTGCCGCTTTAGGGTGCCACAGCTTAAAAATTCCCGGTAAAAATTCAATGAGGGAAAAATGAATGGTAAGTGCCGGATAATTTAATACGGGCCATGGGGGCACGGGGAACAAAAAGATTGGAAACTCCTGCTCTACGGCAAATACATGCGCATTTCACCAATCAGAAAAAGTAGGAATGTTGGTGGTGTGGTGTTTTGCGGTAATAGGGTAGTTTCCTTCATCAAAGAAAACGGACTTCATTAATTGCGATTTGTGCCCTGCCATAAATGTATTTAATTTATGCAAAAAGTTTGTATTGAGAAATCCCAGTTTACTAGAGAATTAAATGTTAATTTTAAGGCCATTTGAAAAGGCTCTGAAATGGCGGGGTGCGCTGCCTTCATGCTGACGTAACAGGAAGGTAGTTTACGTTGCGAAGCATAGGAAAATTCGTCTCCTGAACTTACCGTTGTATTTCAGGGCCCCTCAGCTCTAGTGAATATTTATTAGTATTAACCTGTAAAAACTATCAATGTTGGAAAAGAATTCTCAGTTAAACATGGTATTATTAGTCATTTTATAGGCTCAAGGACGTCCTGCTCGCCGTGTCTTCTGCTACGTCGAAGCATGGCGTGAAGGTCGTGCGGCGATAGGCGAACTACATGATATGCTTGTGAAAGGAATACTAACTGATTTTAAATGAATCAACTGCATAAGTAATGTTAAATAAATAAATAAAAGTTAATTATAATTAATTAACGGAATAAATATGCCTCCAATACTTGTTCATAAGCTTTAACGGAGTGCGGCGTCTATTTGGAAGCGCCCGCAGCACCACCTGGTGGCAGGTAGAGGAAATAGTTTGACATCACACGTAGGATTAACCGGCATGCAATAGTTTGCCGTCGCGTTTTCGCGCCATTGATTTTTTTCACTTTTTAATTAATGAGGAAAAATACTTAACGTCATTTAAAAATCGAACGGCTTAAAACACGTACTCCAGAGGTTATAAACTTTCGATCAAGACAATAAAAAAATAATAGGAAACTACCCTATTGCTGAGGCTATTAATGAGGTATCGAAATAATTAATGAGGTAGAGAAATTCAGTGGTCGTATGGAGAAGGTCTTCAGGTCGTCAAAAATACAATGGTAACCCGATTAGGATAAAAATGTACGTAGTCGAAATTAAGTGACAAAGAAAATATCCCTCAACTCTTAACTTCAACTCTTAATGAAAACGCTATTTTTTTGTTAGTAGTAAGCTTAGACTTTTTGCAGACGATGCTGTAGTGTATATCAAAAAAGAAGAAGACAGGAAATCGCTTAGCAGGGATTTAGATGCAATTCAAGAGTGGTGCGACAAATGGCAGTTAGAACTTAACCTTAAAAAGTGTGTAGCTATCAATTTTTGGAGGAGGAATAATTCGATAGAGCGATCCTATAAAATTAGTAACACGAAGATCGAAAGCGTTGAAGCCATAAGATATTTACGTGTAACAGTCACTAAAGATATATCGTGGGGGAGACACATCCGGGAAATATGCGGCCGAGCGAAGAGAAAGCTAGGATTTATAAAAAGAGAACTTGGGAAATGTGATGAGAAGACAAAAGAGTGACGTTACTTTTCACTAGTTAGGCCCTATCTTGATTATGCAATCAGTGTATGGGATCCGAATGAATTAGGGTTGATCAGAGAACTAGACAGTGTGCAACGTAGAGCAGCTAGGTTCGTCAAAAGGTGTTACGTTAGGTTGGTAGTGTTTCAGAATTAATACAGGAATTAGGGTGGGAATCATAATCAGAGCGTAGGTTAAATTACAGATTAAATCTATTAGAGAAATGTCAATCGGATAGCTTTACTGAAGTAATTAGGCACATATTAAAAACACCAGCGTATTATGCTAGATTCGACCAGATAAATAAGATTAGAGAGATAGATTGTCGTATTGATAGATTCAAAATGGCATTTTTCCCCGTACTATAAGAAAACAGAATACACAGCATAACAAAGGGATAGGTAGGGGAAATATTTTAGAGTAGTATGTAGTGCATGATGCATGTATAAATCACTTAAATACTATAGATACTAACAATCTAGTTGCATGAGACCCTATAGTTGCTTGGTTACATGTCGGTAGTGCATGCTTGGTGATCTTCACCCCCTGCCACACACCCTCGCGGTGGCTTGCAGGGTATCGTTTAGATGTAGATGAATTGCTGCAGTACGTGCTTGGAATAAAATAATCACACTCAGGGAAGCATCGAAACAAGTCATTTTCTCTTTCTCAATGTTAACGCGAAAGGAAACCATGGTGATGATTCTAAAATCCCTTCTGAAGTTACTCATAAATTTATACGAATCCTTAATACTTTCCGTCGCCACCTCGTACGAAAAAATGCACACCAAAAGCCAACACTGAGCGAGAACAATAGAAGATGATTCACAGCCCCTGAAATCGCGCGCACTTTGGTAGAATTCAAGACATTGTCTAAAAAAAAAGAAAGAAGTTCGGGCTGAATCGGAGTTTTCCAAAGGCCGTGCGGGTGGGTCCGCGGCCGTGAAAAATCCAGACCCGTTGAGGACCGCTATAATCTTGAGAGGCGGGAGAATGGAAACGGAGACATAATGCGCTGGCGTGAATGGATTATGGGAGGAAGGCCCGACACAAAATAGCTCCTAACTTTCCTCTTATCCTCTTTCGTGGAAGGTAGAGAACGGGAGTCTCTTTCAATTCTTCCATTGTGCCTTTGTGTGCGTTATGCCGTGAATGGACAAGCGAGTCCACAGTCCCTTATAAGAACATAAATAAGCGCTTGTGCCCACGCCACAAATCCATCCTCGTTTGTTTGGGGACTGCTTAGCAAAGGGGCTGAGTTTCTATTTCTACACCAATGGTATATGATGTTGGGTCAGAGTTGCCAACGCTTATGTCACTGAAGAAAAATATCTACATCTACATAGTACTATGCGAGCCACCTCAAAGGCGTATGGCAGGAGGTGACAGCACGCCAGTCGTGTATTGCCGACAAATAAACTCCTTGAGAAACTACGCTACAGGTTTGATTATTAGTTTAAATAATTATATTAACCTAGAAAATGAGGTGGATTCATAGGAGATATAGGTTCTAAGTACTACCCTACGAGACATTCACTGTCCAGGTCTTATACACATATTAGTATTCACGTGCCAATTACTAAAGGAAATAAGGCGCTGTGCATTTAAAGTCTCAGTCAGAAAATCAAAAGGAAGGCTGAAATGTACGTACATTACTTCTCATAACTAATCATCTTTCTCGTAAATTAGACCCCAATTGTACACGGAACAATTGATATTTTAAAACTCTCTCTTATCGTCCATCTCTCTAATTTTATCATTATGATCCAATACCGAAGGAAATGCTAAGAAAAACGGCATGCAACCCAATAAAAGGAAACCTTGGCGCAAGTAAACACCATACCATACGAAACATGTCATTACGTAGAGCCACAACGACTTCATCGTATGCATAGGAAAGTAGGTAAAAACCTCACAAGGAAATGACAAAATCATCGGCACCCCCGAGTGCTTTCAATTATCTCGTTGGCCTGTTTTCAATGCGAATAGTTTATTCCCCGAAGCTAATCGACCGTCATCTTACCATCAAGGCTGCGACCTTGATGTGAAAGCGTAATTGCGGTACTTTAACATTTATTTTTAGCACTTAGCGGTTGGCATGGAGATGGAAATGTTTTCCCTGAAACATGAACGATGCAGATACTATAGGTTTTAATTTTTCCACCATATTGATAGTCATACTAATACTTTCAAAGAATTATTTAACACTAACAATTATCACTAACCGTCACAAAATACGAGATAAATCAATTGGCTGGAACTTGCCAAACAAAGGTCTCCTCCCACCGGAAACGGTACATAAAAATTACCGAGACATATGTATATTAGTGATTCTAGTATGTTTTAGTATTATAAATTGGTACCAGTATAATATATTATTCTTACATCGCCTGCAGACTGGAGAAAGCACTACTGTTGGCACATTAAAAACCAACAGCGCTGTGCTCAGGAGTGTAAATATCTTCCTCATTTTACTTTACCATTATCTGCACTCATTTAGAGTGTGTTACAATGGCATCAACATTTACCAGCTCTCAAAAAATGATGAAGCTCTGAAAGTCTATAGAATTTATGAATAAGAAAACGGTACCCTCCTGATACACATTAAACATTACTCAACGCTACAGTGTTGTAGGTAATATTTTAAATTTGGTATTCGGCCTAATAAAATGCTAAAACTTTCGGGCGACTACACACGTACCTCGTTACGATCCATCCTCAATGTAATGAGACATTTCTAACGAAAGTACGTAACATATCTACATCTACATAATATCCTGCAAGCCACCATAAAGGTGTGTGGCAGGGGGTGAACTCTCACCAAACATGAACTACATATCATGCATAAAAAAGATTAGTACCTACTTGTATAGGTATGTTCAAAACTACGGGATATGGGATGAGTGAAGATAAAACCCTGCAAAAGAGTACTGCACCAATGACGGTTCATTGAGGTTATATTAATTCGGAGCAAACAATGAATGTGCGAATCGATTATGTAAAATTTACAGTAGAAATATCATGATTTGATAGTTCCAATGGCTATTAATAACCATTAACCAGGGGTGAGCATTGCCGTTTAATATGATAAACTATAATTGGACCATGTCGTGAAATCGAATGAACTATAATTGCTTGTTTGCATGTCAATAGTGCATGCTTGGTGATCTTCACCCCCTGCCACACACCCTCAAGGTGGCTTGCAGGGTATAGTGTAGATGTAGATGTAGATAATTAATTAATTGTACTATATTCATAATATATGTATTTACAGAGTTAAATACTGACGTGAATTCCACGTTCTTAAGGTAAATTTCCTACGACAACTCGTGATGAGATACAAATGTTAATTTCTGATGCCATCCATAGTTATCCGAGAAAAAGTTCTCAAATATAATTATCTCATTGCAAATCTTTCGCGGGTTATACGTACCCTGATTGCCAAGAAATGACGCTCGAAATCAACCTTTTTTGAGCTAACCTTGTTTATTTCTTCAATAGCAAGTAAAGAGAGCACATAAAAAACCTAGTTCTGCTACTAATGTTTACTACCAATGCATGTGGTAATGAAAGAGAAGGTCATTTTGGAGAGGTGATCATCGGCAGTTATAGAATCAAGCACAGATATCGAACTGATTCCCTAGGGAAATGAGTGATAGCACGTTCCTCCACTATACTGCCCGAGCTAGTAAAATCACCGTGACTCATGGACATGGCGTCATCAGCAAAGGTTAAACCGCACGGCAATTACCATGTAATTACTTGTGGAACGCTCGAAGCAATTGCAGGCATATATTGACCGTTATTAATAAGGAGTTTAACTAGGGTTACGGCTAGTACTTAAACCACTCAATCGACGGAACTGTAAACCTAAAAATATCATTTAATACCATAGGAGCATATTCATTACTAAGTAATATCGCAGAAAAGCCTCTCCACCACGGTCCCTTCTCTCCGCGTACCTACTTCTTGTTTAAATTCGTAATACTCCAGTGATCGGGACTATGACTCCTTGCTTCTGCCAAATGTTTCTAATTCTAGCAAATATTTAACAGGCATTTTTCCATCGGTTAATAATTACCTACTTCCTTCTAGAGTCATTGGGCAGGACTATCAATTCTGAGCACTTATGTTGCATTATTTACAAATACTCCGTCCAAGCATGCATTGTTACATTTTTCCAAATTATTATGGAATATATATTGATAAAATTCAGGACTTGAAGACAGTATATATAAAAAAACTTAACAAAAACAATTCATGAACATATGGTTACAGAAATATGAAATGTTTTTGAATAATTAAAATACCTATTTAGGTAAAGTTAATGTTTGATTTCTGTGTTTGATGGGACATTTTTAGATGTATAAGTAATGAGCCTTAGCTGCAAGTTTAAGCCATAGTTTAATACCTGATGTTTTGTTTCACACAAAATTCTTATTTTTATCTCCTGTCAACAGGCTAAGCCAGACGGAATTGTTTTGCAACAAGGTCAAATAAATGAAATGGAATAGTTTTTTGAGTCATCACGTTAACCTCCGTCGTAAATAGGTACTGACGGTACGAACCCACGTCTCTGCATTCACCCAGGCATAGATGACCATTCATGTCATTGTCATCTCTTTTCAATGATCTTTTTTATTTCCGCTGTAAAAATACGTTATAAGGAAACGAGAAAAAAGCACGCCGTAGATGGCGTCATGTAAGATCGACGAAAGATTTCTCATTTCTGCTGAAGGAAAGAAGTAGCTAGAGCTCACGCTTCACTGTGCCTGTTTAAGTGGGATCTAAAATTAGCTTTTCTGCAATGATGAAAGGGAGTTATAAGAATAAAAATGTGGTAAATCCATAACACGATCGGATCCAAAGACATCCATATTAAATCATCTGCAGAGAAGTTATGGTCAATTGAAAACGGTAACAGGAAACTCAAAAGGGAACCGGATTGGTACGGTAGCTATAGAAGTATTCTTTAATCTTTGGGACCGTGGCTCGAATCTCATCAAAGGCAGTTGAAAATCCCGACCCTCACTTGAATGAGAACGTTAAACCTTTTAAGTAAGTTCGAAGCTGATTTATTTACAGACGACAATAGATTACTTAGAAACCAAAACGGGCATCACCCGAACGCCACGAGTTCAAATCCGAACTTCCCCTAGGCAGCATAGGAAAGGGATAGGTAGGGGAAATATTATAGAGTATTATGTAGTGCATGATGCATGTCTTACCCCTTAAATACTGTACACACTAAAAATCAAGTTGCATGAGACAATATAGTTGCTAGTTTGCATGTTAGTACTGCATGCCTGGTGATCTTCGCCCCTGCCACTCACCCTCACGGTGGCTTGCAGGGTATCGTATAGATGTAGATGTAGATGAACTTCGGAAAATTTTCCCCCTGCCACACACCCTGGCGGTGGCATGCAGGGTATCGCGTAGATGTAGATATATTTTATGAACCCATGCGTATAATGCTAGGTTTGATCAGATTAACATGATTAGAGAGAAATATTGTCGTACCGATAGATTTAAAATGTCATTTTCCGCGTACCATAAGAGATCACAATAGGCAGCATAGCAAACGGAATGGTAAGTGAAATATTATTAGAGTAGTCTGTAGTGCATGATGCATGAAATAACAACCAATAATCCCTTTGTAATTATGTAGATACTAACCATCTAGCTGCAGGTGACCCTATTATCTAGCATGTTCCCATGTAATAGCCTAGTTGCATGTCAATAGTTCATGTTTGGTGGTCTTCACCCCCTGCCACACACCCTCGTGGTGGCTCGCTGAGTGTTGTTAGGAGGGGACTTCAAGGAGCAGGCGAATGCCGATGCTTGAATTCTCTCTACTCTTCATCCGTTCCCTACTCCCAATTGTCTACACTCACCTATCCTGTCCTCTATTCCTTACAATTAGGCTCGGCCGACTTACCTAGTAACAACAGAAGCGATTTCATTAGAAATTCGTGTATAAAATATTTGAAGTATTTGAAAATATCTCTACAGTGGGATAAATGTTTTTCAGCTACAATTAAAACATTTTTATTCGTGACCAAAGTAACAGCATTTTTATTCAATAATAATTTCACCAATGCCAGGTAAGAATTACATTCATGGATCTTTGAAGGAACATGAACCGTCTAAATATAAAACTCCTGAAAATAAGCTTCTTGGCATGAGTAGTTGTCAACGGTTTTCGGTGGAAAATAAAATCAATACATGAACGCAAAACGGTAGAAATATATTTGAGCAAACATTATGTAACATAACAGAGTTAGAATAGGATTGTTTGCGAGCGGATATAATTATGTCCCTACACCATATCGAAATATTGGACAAAAGTTGTAAAATTAGAGAAATAAGTTAGTCAAACTGATAGAATCAAGCCCTTATTTTTACCTACAAAATATTTTCAACCTAAATACAACAGTGCGAGGCAGTACACGATAAAAATCACCATTTCATCTGATTCCTTTCCAGATACATTTTGTCCGTCTTAAAATCTGCATTGGATGGTAGCCTAGCACCTACTGCCACATATCCTACCGCGATTTGCAGGGCAAAGAAAAGGTGTATTTCCGATGTGGATGGAAGACGCTTTTCTGAGAGGGGAAAAATGTTTCGCGGAAATCCTTTTTGGATAAAATCACTACCTATTCCAAGTGTTCGCTCATTTGCTTTTCGGCCATGGAATTGGAGTCGAAGGGTCATAAAATGGGCAAGGAAAGACCATAATTGTTTCCGTCCCCCTTTGGGAAAGGGCAGATAGAAACGAGTTGGTTGGTCACCACTTCCGCGATGATTCGTAACAGGGTAAGCATTTCTTAGAAGGGGATAGGGCTCGTGTGGTGGACAGATTACTTGTCCTTCCATCTTGAGTTTCCGGGTTCGAAACCCGGCAGAAATTTTCATTGAAATCCCGGTCCAATTCATAAATTTGAGGCTAAACTCGTTTTTCTGTAGATGTGAAATACACATTGAAAAGTCTAGTGTTCAACGGTTCGCTATATCATGAAGATAAAGATACGGTAATTCAGAGAGGTTTAAATTGTCATTTCCAGCGTATATATTTAGTGAGAGTAAAAGATTTTATCAGAGCTACCGGAGACAAAATAGGATAGGTAATGAAATTAGTACCTGTTTATAGCATGGTTGCACTAAAGTAAAGGTAAACCATATTTTTGCATGATTGCCAAAAAATGTCAATTATTTGTATGCATGCAGTATCCATCCCTAGGATTTTATGACTTATTAAGGAAGGATGACTTAGTAGCAGGCTTTCACGTGAGGCTACATTATTTCTTCGATGAATTGGATTTACCGTAGAATTTAGGATTAACAATAGAAAATGCAGTGTAGCTACTAAATAAGTTTTGATTTCTCGACATTGATGTATGCCTGGAGTTTGTTCGTCTCTGCCAAAAACTCTTCCACATCTACATAAACATATTACCCTGCAAGCCACCATGAAGGTGTGTGGCAGGGGGTGAATTCTCACCAAACATGCACTGCATATCTTGCATAAAAAAGGATTAGCATTAATATACAAGTCTAAACTTCACTATTTTACAAAGATAAAACTAGCAAAGTAAGCACGCAAAAACATGCTGTTAGTTGGGATACCTTCAAGTCCTCATACCAACATGCGGTTACCTATGCCACACATTGATTCATTCGTATTGGACATATTTACCGCTATTCATATCCCTAATTGTATGAGAAAAAAGGACATTTTGAATCTGAGAGTTGGGCAATCAATTTCTCCAATTTTGTAAATGTCTACCATAGTAAGTTGGTGTTCGCAAAATATTTTTAACGTGTTCACTGAAAATATTATCTTGGAATTTATTTAGGAGATTAAGTCTAAATTTCACCCTGCGATCTGGCAATGATTTCCATTTTAATTCATATAATACACTGGTTACTGGTTGCGCTCTTGCGGTAGCTTGTAGGGTAATGTATATATACAGATGCTCATGAGAAGTATAACCATTAAAATCCATTTAGAGGCTTATAAAATTCGACAGAATATTCACTGAAAGTCACTGTAACGATAACTGCTGCAATCGACCTTCCTTTGCCGCGGTGCGCCGCCTATGGGAAGACTTCTTAGAGGCCATCGGTAAGCGTGATATTAAGATCGCCGTCTTCGTGAGTCGTGCTCTCTAAGTGGAAGAGAAAGCCGACTAATTAACGGCCATTCCGATCGGTGGCGCCTAGGAGAGAAGGTCGCAGAATTATCTTCCAAGCGTGCAAAATGCCGCTCGACCAGAACTAAACAGTTCTCGATCACGGACTGACATTCATTTTTCACTATCTCCGACACGAATGCTATCAAGATATTTCCTATACATAAGTATATTTCCTATAGAAGTGCCATTAATCAGTTATGGCGCATTATTCAGGTTACCAATATATGGGATCCCTTCAAAATCGTTCGTTTGGAATACGCTGACAGTATATGGTACCCCTCCGAAATCGGTCTAAATAATGAACTTGAACGTGTGCAGCGAAGATCGGCTAGATTTGTAAAGGGACGGTACGATGACTATATTAGCGTAACCAGTCAATTAAATGAATTAAAATGGGAATCATTGTCAGGTCGCAGGTTGAAATTTAAACTTGATCTCTTAAATAAATTCCAAGATAATATTTTCAGTGATGACGTTAAAAATATCTTGCGAACCCCAACTTATTACGGTAGACTGGACCTTGATTACAAAATTAGAGAAATTGATCGAAGAACTGACAGATTCAAAATGTCCTTTTTCCTCGTACAATTAGGTAAATAAATAGCGGTAAATATGTCCAGTACGATTGAATCAATGTATATCATAGGTAGCTGCAGGTTGGTATAAGGACTTGAAGTTAACCCAACTAACAGCATGATTTTGCATGCTTACTTTGCTGTTTTTATTTTTTTAAATAGTAAAGTTTAGACTAGTATGTTAATACTAATCCTTTTTTATGCATGATATGTAGTGCGTGTTTGGTTCACCCCCTGCCACACACCTTTATGGTGGCTTGCAGGATATTGTGAAGAGGTAGGCAAAGCGCCGACATCGCAAACCAAGGGCTGGCGGTAAAAATCCCGAAAAGGCCAAGTTATCTTCGTCTTAGAATTAGGTTACGTACCACGGATAAACTACTATGTAAATATGTGATGGTCGCTAACTGTTATTTAAGCAATAAGTA
Source organism: Platycnemis pennipes (assembly GCA_933228895.1). NCBI lineage: Eukaryota > Metazoa > Arthropoda > Insecta > Odonata > Platycnemididae > Platycnemis > Platycnemis pennipes. The sequence continues at coordinate 43,378,380 of OW121851.1, read as the reverse complement.
TCAAGCTCAGGTTATAATGAAAATTTGAGTAGCACTTAGAAATACATGAAATTGAATATTAAAAAATATTACAAAATTCATGGAAAGAGATATTTGGAAGTGGTTGCACCAATACCTATCATTGAGCTGCTTACAAATTAGAAAATATTAAACTCACAAAATAAGCCTAAAAGGTAAATTCAAAAATAGCTGCCACATCAATAAATAATGTACTACTAAGTAAATATAAATAATATTTGTACACAAATAATTTTATGTTGCACTATAAAGTGACCCACAGACGATGTAGGAACATAATATATTTCAAGGTGGCACCTATTGACTAGCCGAATGTTGCGGCTTAGCTGGACCATAAATACATTTCTTTTTAATACTCTTGAAATGCAAATGTATTTTTTCTCTTCTCTATTTTTATACCGTGACTGTAGATATATTGAATTGGGTTAGATGCAGAGATATATTCCCAAGCAGCCAGAGCACCTTAAAACCTAACCCCACCACTAATTATTGAAGACATTTTTTTGACCACCTACGCTTTCCATACCGCGACTTGGCATAGATGAATTTATGATGAATGGTCTCAGTTTTTAATGGCGTACAGAATGAAGGAAGAGATCTCAGGTTTCACAGCTGGTAGCATTATTACCCGGCGGGACACCCGAGAACCTTTCCTCCGAGACGGCTTTATGTCTAAAAGGCCTACAACCTCAACTTTTCTGTCGGGTTAGCGAGTACCGACAACCGCGACAACTGGACAGGTAATAGCGATGACATTCGACCCCGGCATGACCACCCATGGCTAATGGGTGGAGGATAGGAACCTAACGAAATCGCACGCCGAGACTGTTTCTCAGAGAGGCGGCTGGAAAAGCCACTAGAATCCAGTGAGGCCGAAAATAAAATCAATACATGAACGCAAAACGGTAGAAATATATTTGAGCAAACATTATGTAACATAACAGAGTTAGAATAGGATTGTTTGCGAGCGGATATAAATATGTCCCTACACCATATCGAAATATTGGACAAAAGTTGTAAAATTAAAGAAATAAGTTAGTCAAACTGATGGAATCAAGCCCTTATTTTTACCTACAAAATATTTTCAAACTAAATACAACAGTGCGAGGCAGTACACGATAAAAATCACCATTTCATCTGATTCCTTTCCAGATACATTTTGTCCGTCTTAAAATCTGCATTGGATGGTAGCCTAGCACCTACTGCCACATATCCTACCGCGATTTGCAGGGCAAAGAAAAGGTGTATTTCCGATGCGGATGGAAGACGCCTTTCTGAGAAGGGAAAAATGTTTCGCGGAAATCCTTTTTCCTGAGCTGCTTAGTACGAGGCTTGCCTTTCTTCATTGAAGCCCTGAGAATATCCGGACGTGCTAGTATCTATATCAACACCATACCCTGCAAGCCACCTCGAGGGTGTGTGGCAGGGGGTGCATCCACACCAGGAACAATGACACAACAAACAAAAAAGAACAACACAAAACAAACACCACACCTTCAAAAGTAATTAGGGGAAAAACAAGAAAAAACTACCAAATCCCAATCATGCAGGACACACCCACGAATACCATGCATTGCTTGAAACCCGACACCAATTTCATAGATACTCATGCATGCAAAAAGAAGCAATGCATGCGAGTCACACCTTGAATTGAACATCATCATCATTGGTCAACAATCCTAGGATTGGTTTGACACAACTTTCCACTCCATTCTTCTATCGGCCAACCTTTTCATTGTGACGTAATTCCTCTCTTTTACATCCTTCACAACCTGTTCAATGTATCTCATACGAGGTCCGCCTTTTCCAATCTTCCTGTTCACTTTTCCCTCGACGATAGGAATTGAACATGCAGGAAATAATGAAAAAAATACTAACGACCTACTCTGAATATTACCTCTATAATTATCATAAAGGCGCTCCTTGGTTGAATTTCTAAGGCTTAAAACCTACTCGTATTTTTATTAGTATACAAAGGTTAGATGCAAAAATAATGCATCGGAAACTTACATGACATCTCGAAGGATAGACGCCTACCTCCATATTTTAAATGAACACCAACGTTACTTAGCGATCAGCGTCGGTTACTCATGAGAGAACGGTCAACGAAGTCATGTGCCAACCGCCACTGGCGCAAGAACGACCCGAGACTATACAACCATTGTGTGTCTCGCCACAAGACGCCTGATTACGCTGCATTGACCAAAGTTTCCGGGTGCTTAATCAGTCGAGGCATTCCGCTCGCAAATTACCCCCGAGTAAAAGTCACTTGTGCCAGCAAGTTTTCGCGCGTGAATCACTCAAACGGACGTTTCAGTCATCGCTCGGGCTCCTGGAGGTTTGAGCCTTGTGGCTTAATGAACGAGCATTCCGGTGGGTGGCTCGCTGTCCCGGACGCGATGAAATCAACCCCGCCGACCTCCGGAGACCATAACGGTGGTACCGCTTCGCGAGACCTCCTCCACCCTACCCTTTCGTCGCGGCGCCATCGCGAGACGCCTCTCCGACGCGCGGGGCGACATTCCTCGAGAGGGGGGTGCCGGGGAAAAATCATTCGGTTCAACGCTCCCATGCGGAGACTGTCTGTACATACATGCATGATTTCCGCCTAGCTCGGGGAATCAGGGGACGCCTCGGCGACTCGACGGAATCTCTGTGAAATTCTAAATTAGCTCCGGTCAAATTCTCCATGCTCTGTTTTTTTGTTCAGAAAACTTATTGAGATTGAATAAAGTATTGATAAAATTGAGCAAAAAATTTGTAAAAAATCGGTAATTTTGAAAAAAAATGAAATGAAAAAAATACTAAAAACTTAGTAAAACGGGGTCAGCCATGAAAAAATTACATTTGTATCAGAGTAGTTTCGTGCCCTCCCGTCTAGTCGTCCACGATCTGCTAATGGCACACAAAAATTGTATTTGAGAGAATACCTCGCCTTAATAATACCGAACTTAGAAACCGACTCAGCTCTTGTAAATGGCCTGTAAAGGTCGAAACCGGTCACGCAGTATTTAATAATATTTATGTGGAGTAGAACAAAGCTTTTGTTTTCTAAATATAATTAGAAACCGACCTCAAAGCAATCGATTGAGACTCTGAAATGCACGCGGCCGGCGGCCTTCTATGCAAAACCTTTCAACTCGCCAAGGTGACATTTTCCAGTATCAAGCAAAGCGCACTTGAACTTGCTTCTCATCTTCCATCTACATCTACACAATACCCTGCAAGCCAGCATAAAGGTGTGTGGCAGGGGGTGAATTCTCACCAAACATGCACTACATGTCATGCATAAAAAAGGATTAGTATTTATATACTAGTCTAAACTTCACTATTTGAAAAAGATAAAAATAGCAAGGTAAGCATGCAAAAACATGCTGTTAGTTGGGTTACCTTCAAGTCCTTATACCAACATGCAGCTACCTATGCTATACATTGATTCACTCGTATTGGACATGTTTACCACTATTCATATCCCTAATTGTACGAGGAAAAATGGGCATTTTGAATCTGTCAGTTAGGCAATCAATTTCTCTAATTTTGTGAGTATGGTCCAGTCTACCATAGTAAGTTAGGGTTCGCAAAATATTTTTACGTCATCACTGAAAATATGATCTTGGAATTTATTTAAGAGATTAAGTCTAAATTTCAACCTGCGACCTGACAATGATTCCCATTTGAATTCATTTAATAGACAGGTTACGCTAATATGGCCATCGTACCGTCCCTTTCCAATCTTCGCTACACACGTTCAAGTTCATTATTTAGACCGATTTCGTAGGGATCCCAATACTTCTGTGTTCCTCTAGGAATCAATACCATCTAGAAGGAGAAGCAAAGTAAAATTGAAACCTCTCCATTGTCACCTTCTCGTCTTAATTGAATTGTTTTCAATCGTCTTCGCTCCCATGAATGACAATCGTGTTTCAACTTTCCCTTTCCTCTTTCTCAGGCAGTTAAGTCCTAACCTGCGTTCTTGCTTTGAAACTTTCGGAACTGAAAGCGATCTTGTTTTTAGACTCGAGGGAGAACGGCGGGACTCGTTGGTTGGGGAGGGTTGAACGAGGTATATGCTCACCGTCTTGAGGGTCGAGATGAGCATGGGCGAGGAATGGGGGTGGCTTCGCTAGGGAGGAGGAGGGGTTAACAGGGCCCTCCGGCGTTGGGACCATGGGCAGGGTGGCGCCGGACGCAGGAACCCGGGAATGGGGGAAAGGCAGCTTTTCCGAGAAACAAAAATTGCAGTGGGTATAACCTTGTTCCCCAACCCTAGCGGAACTGAACGGTTGTTCCTTTGTTTGAACGAACCCAGAGCTCAAGCTCCAATTGCCCACCGTCCACCAAAATGCTGCTGACAGCCGAGTACAAATAAGTTCCAAGCATGTTAAAATATTTGAAATGCTGGTTTCATCCATTTCAACGCTACAAGCACTCTTCTGAGCGTCAAGGAACATAAAATTTGCGATGTAAATTACGAAATCGACCGCATTTCATCATAAAACAATCAGCCAACAAGTTAGACATTGTGTACCAAGGTAAAGGGTGATTTAAGAGTGCTACGGAGAGGAAGTTAGAGGAAACTAAGTAATACAGAGGCAAATTCAATAAAAATCACTTTACTGACGACGTGTTGAAACTCAACACAGAACTGGAAAATATTGAGAGGCAATCGTAAGTTAATCATTATAAGTAAGTCAGAATCTGCACTCATAGTTTTTTATATATATTTTTTGCTGTTAAAATGGCAACCACAGAAAATTTTCGTCCCATTTAATTGTTCGTAAAGCCATAGGAATCATAAGTTTTCCCCTCAGGTCTAATGCAATGGATAACAAAGTTAAGGTAACATACACCGACGGACGGCCAAAGAGTCCCATGGAGAACGTATTCATAATCATCATTACTCTGATGTCGAACTCGAAAAGGAGAAAATTGCTTACAAATGCCTCAGCTCTGCGAGGAAATTTTTCAAATTCATATTTTTTCATTGCTAGCTTGTTTGGTGGGTGTAATTTTGTGTCAGGGAGAGTTCCTAAGGGTTAATGATCCGCCAGCAATCGCATTCAGCAGTCGTGCAAACGCCAGTCAAAAGGAACGTCCAGGGAGCGCGTAAATTAATTAATATAGTATCCCAGGGAACGTCAACGAACGAGTGAAAATACGGTCATATAAACCGTGAAAAGGAACGAACAGTTGAATAGCATTAACCGCTTGTTTCTGCGGTGAAATTTTGAGGTGGTAGCATAGTTGATTAAAACGAGTTCCATGAGTTCCAAACGGTGTTAAAAACAATTATAGAAACAAAAAACAAGAAAGTAGGAGAAAATCCAACAGTTTTCTTTAAATATACCCCATCTGCCGTCCAGGACATATATCGTCATCAGAGTTTTTAAAAAATTCTTAAGGTATGAATGGGGTAGAAAATCATAAATAAAGGATCTCTTCAATCCACGCATCATGTTATGGATTACTTGAAAATCATACATTTCTTTGTTTTTCACTTCGTAAAAATCTTATTTCCGGCTGAGATTTTTTCATGGGCTGAGATTACCGAAAGGTATTCCTGTGTGAAGTGCATCATGTTTAAGAACCATAAAAACGACATAGATCAAGCCGAAGGCTGGTCTGATCGTAAGTGGTAAGGATAGAGCTCACCAAGCACTTAGTGCAACGGCGTGTGAAATTCACTCGTCGGAATGAGAGGAGTAGTTCCTCGACTTCGCCTGTGGTTTTCAGATTTCGCAGAAAAATCTGTTACCTAGAAAATCACATAGCTAGGGTTTAGCTGGTCGTGTCCAAAGGACTCTACAGAAGTCGAACCAAGAATCCCAAGTCTATACCGACTGGAATACCACGTCCATTAGGAAAAATATGTTAATTATTTGCAAAATTGCATTTATTATGGCTAATAAAGCGGTTAACTCAAAAGCGAAGAAGACTATGCTAATAATGGAATAAAGGAAAATAATTAAAGCCGAAAAATGTTATGCACCTTAATTCAATCACATTGCATATCCATACATCCTTCCAGCATTGTTAATTTAATTGCCAATTTTCTTTCGTTTTAGTTATCGCCATCATTCTCACAATAATGTCATTATTAATAATGGCGTAATAATGTCATTCAAAACAATTAATCGCATAAGCTATTGCTTAAATTACTATGAAGGTTACATATATTCTGGCGGGAAAGAAAGGTTATAAAAGTATTCATGCACAGCTTTTATTACCAACTTGTAAGTGAGATGGCATGCACGAAAAAAAAGCATGAAAAACTGGAGCCACAAATTGAAGGTGCAAGGAAGTGCTGTGATTTTCACTTGATAATTATTACTTTCGCGCTTTTACGTCCATTACAGAATTCAAAATGGGTCGCATCCATTATATTGCATTTACACATAAAAAGGTATTGAAATGGCGTTGTCATTGTCAGCAAAATCGTAATCACTCTTAAATGGAGGACAAATTGACGGAGAACGATTGGATGAAGCCTAAAGCCTTACCGGACACGTACAAACATATGATCGTGCCTTTTCCTCTTGTTGATCTCACATATGCAATGGTGACATTTAAGTGGGATGATGAGAAAATGTAGTCCATAGGCATTATGCACTCCCGAGAATGTCCACAAATAAGAACCCTTTTCATGCATCGGATAACTAGATCCATGTGTGAATTTATTACTGCAGACGGAAGGCTAACAAAAAGAACCCAAGTCGTCTCGCCAACATTTTATCTGAAAGTTCACTTACACACAAAAATGGTAATGGTGGAAAGAATGAAATGCAGAGAATTATGGAGAGGAATATTGTGAGATATCAAAATGTTCAGAATGCCAACTTGACGACACTAATAACGTTGATGGAGGTTCAATAAAACGATTTACTACCCTTTTTCCTCCAGGCTAACGGTTTTTATGCCCGTAGCCTGCCCCACACCTCGTTCAGGGACGTATTCAGGGCTCACGAAAGGGAGGGGGGAGCGAAAGCTGGTCAGTGGTAAGTTGCATTCCTTCTGTAAGTGGCGCGTGGTTGGTGAGGACTAGGTAGAATCTAGGTACATAACATATTGCCTCTGATATTACTCATTCAAAACCCAAAAGATTTACAGATCAGTAACCGGGAGTTAATTCAATTGATCGAAGAATATACCATAATACATAAGAACAATAAAATCGAAGAACGTATCAATAGGTGGAAGAATATTTTCAACTTCCTCTACCAACAATGAAATTCCTCTAGCGTGTTTCTGGTCTTAATAAGTCGGTCTATCACCTCGTCCTACTTCAGACGAAGTAGGTTTAGTCTCGAAATTATGAGGTGTCTGCTGGAAATACCCGATAGGTTTACGAAAAAGTCCGTTGATATATTTAGTAGTAAGTCCAAATTACAAAAATTTATTTTGGAATCACTATCGGAGCTCGTGTCGAAGGTCATGCTGAACTCCTTCAGATATTTAGGCAGATTACTTTTCGACAATGTTAAAAAATACATTAAAAACACTTCGCAATGTGATAGGATTGACCATAAACGTTAAATTACCGAACTAGATATTATGGAAAGAGAGGTTGAAAGTGTTTAAGTCCACCCATAATAAGGCACAACTGATTGGAGTTTCTTGGAAAATAACTGATTAAGATATGTAGTTTTTTTAAACTTATTTTCAGGCTTGCCCGCATGAGGCTTGATCACCTAGATACATGGTGTGTAACATCACCCTCAACGACAGACACCGCATATGTGACATTTCTTGACACTACTGAAAAAATGAAATTGTTTCATTTACGTCTCGTGAAATAAGTTTCAAATTTGACCTTGAATCCATTTCAAGCTGCTTTGTTCATTCCGGATATTATTTAACTCGAACAAACCAACGTAGTAACTAAAAATGGGTACGCGTGCGCGACGGTAGTGTCATCTTGGAGTGGAATCATCCCCTGCTGTACACCCATTGGCCAGCTTAAAGGGAATTATGTGGATACAGTTGACTCCCGATTAACCGTGCGCGCGTTCTCCGGGCAGCGGATTATCCGTGCATTGACAATCTATTTACTGTATCGGCAGTGGTCTCAAAGGAAAGTAAACTTTTGTTATGTTCCTCTAATCGTGACTTACATTACGGCCCTACGGACTAGTACGATGTCGTACGTCAGGCTTCGTGCCGCCACCCGAGGCTCGCGAACATTTAATTGCGGCCGGGACAGTTCTACTGGGATCATTTGTGTCATAAAATGCTATTATGTACGGCGAAGATATTTTCATTGACAGATATTGTCATTTTCTTAGGGAGTTTATTTATTTTGAAGGCGCACCGTTGAGAAACAAATCCGGAAAGAACCAAACAGCGGTTAATCCGTGTTTCCCGATTATCCGAGCACCCTTTACCAGTCATTAGCACGGAAAATCGGGGGTTTAATGCATCATATTGCGCTTAAAAATCTCGTGAAGAGTTGTGAGAAGTTGAAGGTAGAGCTCTGTATATAACGGGCGGAATCCGCGATCATAGTTGGGAAAGTTACCAAGAAAAATTAGCTGATTAAAGTTAATGTTAATCTCTGTAAAAAGTAACAAGTTAAAGTTAAAAGTTACTTTTCTGAAAAGTTAACTGAGTAAAGTTAAAGTTAAAAAAAAGTAACTTTTGACTTAACCCCTCAGCCTCGCTTTTGTTTTCGTCTTGCGGTCTGTGCTTATTCATTGCAATCTTGCACAACTACCCTTGCATTCTTAGATACCGTTTCATTTTTCTACTTCCTGTCGGTAGGGAAACTGCGTCCAAATTCGGGCAGGTCGACATTCGCCAAAAATTAACGGAAAAAATTAACTGAAGTTATTTTTGTATCATTTAATGCATAATTTTAACGATTAAAAGTTAACTCTTCTAAAAAGTAACGATTAAATTAAATCGTTAACCACATTTTTAACGATAAATTTTAATCGTTAATCCCAACTATGTCCGCGAGACAACAGGAACCCTGCGTCTTTAGGAGCTCCATACCCGTAGGTACTCCATTTAGTCCCATACCCTTCTCTCATCTTTTGTGAGCAACAGCCCCAACCATCCACACTTTCCCTCTTGGTGGCAGTTCTCGGGGATGTTCAGGATGCGCGTGTGTATAGCAGATCAAAGCGCCGGATTCGACCGAGTTCCCTCCGCCTTAGGCGCCGAGCATCGTGCTAGTGAGACGCCTGTTAACGCCAATCAGGGAAGGGAAGAGGCAGGCTGTGGAATGGGGGAGAGGAAAAAGGTTGGGGGCCGTCGGAACTATAGCACAACGTGGCGCACATATATTTTTGAGTGGCTCTGCGGATAAGAGGACTGCGCGAGGGGAATGGAAGAGGTCTACGAGATATGAAGAGGACGAGGCACGCAACGGAAGAGTGGAAGAGACATACCTTCCCTAAGTGGTGGTTTAGTTCGGGAGGAAAAAGGCGGCTCTGGGAAGAGTATGGCGGGGGCGGGGGGGGGGGGGGGGCGCCAAGGGACGATGGGGAGGGAAGGACGGGTTTCTATGAGGGGTGGGAGGAAAGGATGAGTCGGACAGGAACACACGCACTCGGCTCTTTGGGTTCGGAATTCACGCGACACGAGAAACCCATTTACTCGCCCGGGGTTTCCTCCCTCACTAATATCCTCCCCCTCACAGCAGGTGGGGGTGTGTGGGGGGGAATGGGACAGGGGAGGAGGGCACAGCCCTTCCCTTATTAGGGAGGGGACGGGGGCGTAGACGGCCCCTCGGGGGTGAATTCCAGGAGTGTGAGAGAGAGACCATGGCCTCAGCGACACCTGCCCGCCGGCATCGCTCGTTCTCTCAGAGCCGGCTGATGACAAGACGAAGCCCGCTCCGATAGCTGCGGAGGTCTCAGCGTCTCCCTTCCACTCTTCCGTCGACGAAGACATATATGTATATCTGTGTGCGTGGAGATCGCCCCCAACCCCTCAACTTCCATCCTCGCTCATGTGTCGACAGCGGCGCCTGAGACACCCTTTCCCGCACTAAAAACCTTCACCACCCACCCGTTTCTTTCTTGGGGTTGGAAACGGCTTTGGCCCCGGACAAAGAAACCGAGATCGCAACCTGGGACGGACAAAGTCGGCATCAGTCGCAGAATAGCGAATTAGCGTAACCAGTCTATTAAATGAATTAAATTGGGAATCATTGGCAGATCGCAGGTTGAAATTTAGACTTAATCTCATAAATAAATTCCAAGACCCTATTTTCAGTGATGATGTTAAAAATATTTTGCGGACCCCAACTTACTATGGTAGACTGGACCATATTCACAAAATTAGAGAAATTGATTGCCGAACTGACAGATTCAAAACGTCCTTTTTTCCTCGTACTATTCGGGATATGAATAACGGTAAATGTACGAGTGTAGCAATGGATAACATTGGTAGCTGCATGTTGGTACAAGGACTTAAAGCTAACCCAACTAACAGCATGATTTTGCATGTATGCTTTGCTATTTTAATTTTTAATTACAAATTTTATGCATGATATGTAGTGCATGTTTGGTGAGAGTTCACCCGCTGCCACACACCTTTATGGTGGCTTGCAGGTTATTATGTAGATGTAGATGAATATTCCGGTTGACCAAATCGGCCTCAAATTACCTCGACGTTTCGACTGAAGCGTGCCATTTCGGAGCCCAATCTCGCATGGCGATGGATGGTGAGATGATCTCCACAATGATGAGTGAAGGAAAGATGCCTCGGAATCCGGCTGAATGTCGTAGGGCTACGGGCTTAAGAGGAATTTTTGTGAATCTATTGGTGTGAAGCCTGTAATGATAATAAGAGGGAAAAACCACAAATATGGTTTATCTAAGGCTTCCAAAAGAATCACAGATATTTCAAGAAGTTTTCTCGGGTTGTCCACCGGGTAAGGGCGTCCATTTCGGCCGACGTTTCGATCCGATCGAAACGGCGATTTCGATTGAACGACGATCGAAATCATAGCTATGTTCCCGAGTAGCTTTCAGCGCCAACCGTAGTAACCAGAAAGGTTTCCCCATCGCAATGCCAGAAAACGAGGTTTTTATACTTTAAGTCAGACAAGATGCGAATTAGGATAATTTTCTTCATCATCATCACCCATAACATATGTTTGACGCAGCTCTCCACATGATTCTTCTATCGGCTAACTTTTATATACTGATACAATTCTTAGTAGGTGAAAATGTACTTAGCAATTCCGCTGTTTTTTAAAGAATTTATTCACAACTAGTTCCGCTACACTGTATCATCATCAGGTGGTTAATACAACATTTCCAATAAGTTCTCATCCTTATATAAGGAGAGATAAACCCTTATACTATCAAGGAGAAGAACTTGCTAGAATTTTTGTATTAACCACCTTATAGTGTACCGCTGTAGTGACGCGAAACTAGTTGTGAATATATTCTTTTTTTAAACAGTGGTATTGCAAAAAATATTTTCACCTACTAGCAATGGAGTTCCACACAGTATCGGCCCCTTCCATCAACTACAGATTTAATTTTTCCTTTCAACGACTTTCACTTCTTGCTACATATATTTAATATTCTGAAGTGGACCGCTTTCAAAATCGTCGTATTTGAGACTCAAGAACGCAATAAGAAACTTAAATGAAGTCTAACCAAAAATAATAATAGCAACACGAAAAAAAATTGTAATATAGTTATATCTTTGTAATATAGATCTCTTTGTCATTCTTCGTATTCACCTTTACCTCGACTTCACCTGTACTGCCTTCTTTCTGCCAGTTTAAATCATGTGTCTCTTTTCTCTCACCCGTCTTAAAACTTCTTCGTTTATCACTCGCACTATCTATTTTCTATTCTTCATTATTCTCTAATTACACATTTTCAAAGCACCCAGTCTAGCCTCTTCTGCTGCTGCTAACGCTCATTCATCACTGCAGTAATTTCTAGGATTATCCAAAATTTTGACAGCAAGGTAGACCAATGGGTAGAGTTTTGGCCTGCTGAATTTAGGTCCCTGGTTCAGTTCCGGGAGAGGTATTTGAACACGTCCATGAACGTCAAAACTAAGTGATTTTCCAGGTAGCATATACTTTTATTTCTTCCTTGGAAACCACAGGTGGCAGAAGGAAAGGAAGTCCCCTTCCCTCCTAACCTGCTTAGCGAATTTCACACACCGTTGTGCTTTGGTGAGCTCTACCCTCACCGACCTGACAGGTCTTCGGGTTGAGCTCAGTCGTATCATAAATCAGGACTTCAATTGGTTAGCTTCGTTTCAGGCCACCCATTGAAAAGCGGAGAAGACATGTAGAAAAAGGAAAATGCTTGAATTAATTGCAGGTGTCACGCGAGTAAGGAGAAACGAATGTTGTACTAAAATATTAAGAAACCTGCGAAATAAAATGTTACGAACTGATACGATGAAATGGAAATACGCCATTACCATCTAATCGCTTCAGAGCGTGGAAGTCTTGTAATCCACTCCAGTGTGAGTTTAATGACTTTTCTTGAACTTTCGGGGTGAAAAAATTGGATAAAAAAATAATTGGTTTCATACTCGCCTAAGTAAAAGTCTCCAAATGTATAAGTGAAATTCTCCGTATTGCCGGAAGAGAAACTCGAGCATAATGCAATTCAGAAAATTTTGTTAATACTTTCACGAAATTTTCTGAAAAATGAGTGACGAAAAAACTCGAAGTTACACATTAAACTCTCCACAAATACCCCCAAATGATCTTAAAATCTCTTTGTTTTATTTGCGATTCTAACGTCTAGCATCTACTCAGATTGATCTCAAATCCTTTTCAATACTTATCCCTCCTGGCGCCAATTACTTAAAATTTTCAGACCAGTAAAAGACATTTTCCGAGAGTACACCATCTAAGCTTTATGGTGATGGACGTCTGATAAGGAGCGTGGCACTATAGGGCGCGTCAACATGGCTTTAAAAAAAAAGATGATGCAAATAAACTTAGTGCTTTAGAGATGTGGGTGAGGAGGATGGATGGTGGTTAAATAGAAGCCATCGTGGAAGTGCTGGAAATGGTGGAGGAAAGAAAGTTCATTGAGAAAATTAGGAAAAATCAGACGAAGAGTAAGCAGCAGGTAATAACGTTCTAGGATGTTATGAAGGACGTGATAGATGGAAGAATGTAGGGTAAGTGGGGTCATCATCATCATCATTGGTAAACAACCTTAGGCACAGGTGGGGGGCAGGAGGGGCCCAAGGCCCCCCCCTCCACCCCCCCCCCCAGAATTTGCCCCGGGCCCTGATAGTCGAAGAGGGTACTTTCTGACACACATTCTCACACCTAAATATGCTCTTTTATCGAATTCTAGTCTCTAACCCCTCCTATCCGCAAAAAAATGCGAGTCCTTTTCTTAGATACCGGGCCCTTTTCTTAGGAGCCGGGCCACTTTTGTCCCCCCCCCCCCCCATTGAAAGTAGTTCCGACGCCCCTGATCCTAGGATTGGTTTGACGCAGCCCTCCACTCGATTTTTATATCGGCCAACCTCTTCATATCAAAATAACTTTTCTCTTTTACATCCTTCACAACTTGCTCTACGTATTTCATACGAGGCTTGCCTTTTCCATTCTTCCCGTTCACTTTTCCCTCGATGATTGTCTTCATTAGGCCATCCTGTCTTAATATCTATCTAAATCTACATCTACACGATACCCTGCAAGCCACCGCGATGGTGAAGATCACCAAGCACGCACTATGAACATGCAAACATGCTACTATAGAGTCTGAGGCAACTAGGCTGTTAGTATCTACATAGTAATAAGGGATTGGTTGTTAATACATGCATCATGCACTACAGACTACTCTAAAATATTTCCCCTACATATCCCTATGCTATGCTGTCTATTCTGTTCTCTTATAGTACTGGGTAAAAATGACGTTTTGAATCTATCAGTATGACAATCTATCTCTCTAATTTTATTTATCTGGTCAAATCTAGCATAATACGCAGGTGTTTTTCATATATGCCTAACATCTTCAGTAAATCTTCAGCTACAGACTACAGATGTGGCCGATTAAATTGTCCCGTCTTCTTTTAGGGTTTTTAGTACACATCTCTTTTCTCCATTTCTCAATGCTCCAGACGTATGTTCCAATGGAATGTTTCCTCACTTCCACTTGTATTTGCATCTGTACGCAGAATTTTCTTTTGGTAAAATGCCCTTTTCGCATGGGCAATTCTACTGACGATTTCTCTTTTATTTCGCCCATGATCGCTGATTACTCGGCATCCCAAGTAACAGAACTCTTACACCTCCTCGAAGCGAAAATCGCTTCTCTTTTGCCGTTTTCTCGAAACCTAAATTAGTCCTCATCCAGGAACTCCTCAGCTTTTCGTTCTATTCTTCTATAGATGACTCTCTGCTAATATCTTCGAGGCATGTGTCGTCAGGTTTATGGTCCTAAAATGTTCACAGTTCTCCGCCCTCTTCTTTTTGGCAATAGGGATGACGAAGTTCTTCTCAAAGTCCGTGGGTATCTCTCCTGTAAAGTACATGTCGCAGATGAACAGCTGGGTAAATGTCTTCTCTCCCGCATTTTTAATTAGTTCGGCACGAATATCATCTATTCCCGAAGCCTTATTCATCCTCAGATCCCTTACAGCTGCAACAAATTCTGATCTTAAGATTGAGGCTCCCACATCATCCTTATTAACTTAATTTTCCCCTCCGATTACTTTCGCGTAAAGATTGCTTCCATTGTATAACCCTTCCAAGTATTCCTTCCATCTTTTCACTTTATCCTCATGTTCAATTAAGATTCTCCAACAATCCTGAATAATGGGTTAATGATGTGAAATGTAGGAGTCGAGGGAAGAAAAGATTGCCTGACCGATTTAGCGATAGTACCTAATAGTAAGATGATGTACTATGACACTTGAGAATGATGAGATAACACCGATTTAAAAGAGATATATACATTTTCATCAGGTAAAAATACACTAATATTTTAAATCATATTGGATTAAAATTACAGTAAAGTGGAATGCTAGGATTACTTAATTAATATAGGCACACGATTCAAGCACCTAAGGCGAAATAGATTTGTGGATGGAGCAAAATTAGGTTCGTGAGACATGGATTAATGTAGGTAATTAACGTGAGGTAAACGAAATCGGAATGAATCAGAGGGATATGTGATGCGAGCGCCATCTTTGCAGTAGAATGTAAGATGTGGTTTGAGAATACATTGCACGAATCAAGGCTCATACTTTTTAGAAAGCTGAGAGCTGAGGAACGAACGAATACCTTTCCGGAGACTTTTCCAAACTAAGTTTCAAACGAAGAACTGGAAAAATAAGACAGAGGATAGTTCATATTCAACCCCGTCTTTAACGAATCTCTTAACCCTTTCGCTATCAGGTCATTTACGTTTTTTCATCCCAGCTCACGGCTGAATCTTAAAAAGATTCTTTCATTAATTTTTTTGTAACATTTGACCTAGACGTTTGAGATTTTAAACATATACTTTAAACATATTTCACTTTCATTTAGCATTTTTTCCAATCCATTTAATGTTTAGTTTTTATTAAACAATGTCATAAGAAAAAATATATTATCAAGAGCCGATATATCTGTATCCTGAGCTTTTTTAAGGAAAGCACGGGATATATCGGTACCTTGAGCGTCAAAGGGTTTATAGATGCCGCGCATGGAAGCGCGGTGTTTGTGAATTAAGAATGACTAAGAAGTCAAGACTTCTTAGAAGATAGCATGCGGCAAGAATTCCATATTCAACTTTTACAGAAATATTCATTTTAAGGGAGTCGGATTGGTTCGGAGGCGAAGGGAAAAACCTACTCCCTCAGCTCCGATTTCCGAGAGGCAATGATAAAATATCGTGGAAATGCTTTCAGTCAGTAACATATAGTAGCGTAGGTTTTCGTGTGTCAGAAAAAAATCCGTTTCTTTCGGTCCAAAAGAATGGGATTATCGAGAGTCGCAACCTTAGGACAACATCTTAAGTCAACTAGAAGGGAGTTATTTCCATCGGCTTCATGTAAACATTCCGAGCCTATACGTGAAACCAAAAGCAACTTTCAGCTGCATGGAGACGACTAAGATAAAAAGAATGGCGTGCGTGTCTCGAATTCTCAATTAAACTTTGAACTGATGCCAAAGCTACCGAGTCAATCGCAGCCGATTAATGAAAATGGTGACAATGTATAAGTCCTTTACAATATAACACAAACCAGCTCCTGAAGATAATCAAGAGTTTACGCCATAAATTTCAAACACTCGGGACTTGAAGCAATGATGACCGATGACAAAGACACACATCTCAAAAGAGAGTAATCTTTATTCAGATGATGCAATTCCTGCATTATGGAAGAAAATACGTTTATGGCCACAACTCGCTGACCAGTAAACTAGTAACGAAATAACCACCGTCATTGTCCCTCGTTCCTTGTTTCAAGATCTCTACGAAGATCTTGAAGTCTCGACCGAATAAAACAGTCTCCGAAAGTAATACATCAGCAGAGGACCTCGCAAACCATCCAAGCATAGGTCAGAGGGTGAACCATCGGTAAACATGTCTGAAGTGCACGTGTCTTCTAAAACTATGAAGCAACATACCTATAAGAAAAATCGGAGACAGTTACACAACATCAGGCAGATGCAAATAAATTAGAAACTACGTGGGGATATAATTTGTACTAAATGGCTTCAGAACTTATTAGTTGAATAAACTTTCACTAGTTGGATTCAATTTCACAGCTACTCACAATACGTTAGACGTGCAGTGGTGCAGTTACCGAGCAGAGTTAATCACTTTTTTAGATGCGCAACAGACCACTAGGCTACCTATATTAATCTCACCTATACAACCAATATCTTCAACAAGAATTATCAAGATTAGAAATATTGATTGTCATTCCGATAGATTTAAAATGTCCTTTTCCCGCGTACCATAAGAGAGCACAAGAAGTAGAATAGCAATGGGTTTGGTAGGTAAACATTGTTAGAGTAGTCTGTATTACCTTATTATCTAGCATGTCCCCATTGAATATCCTGGTTCATGTCAATAGGGCGTTTTTGGTGATCTTCACCCCCCTGCCACACATCCTCGTGGTGGCTCGCAGGGTATGACGTAGATGTAGATGCGTTACATGACGCATGCTTAAGTATTACCACATGCATGCATTCCACATTTGAAACTTGGTGTGATACATGGCAGTTAGAATTAAACTTTAAGAAATGTCTTGTAATGAATTTTTGGAAAAAGAATAGCTCTCCTCCTACCACTTACAAAATAAGTAATAATGAATTAACAAACGTGGAATCCATTAAATATCTTGGAATAAGACTGACAAATGATCTTTCCTGGGGTAAACACATTCGTGAAATAATGGGTCAAGCGAATCGCAAACTGGGTTTCATCAAAAGAGTATTGGGTAAATGTGACGATCATGTACGAGAAATCAGCTACTTTTCCCTTGTTAGACCTCATTTGGAATATGCTGCCAGTGTATGGGATCCCTACGAAATCGGTCTAAGTAATGAACTTGAACGTGTGCAGCGAAGATCGGCAAGATTTGTAAAGGGACGATACGATAATTATATTAGCGTAACCAGTCTATTAAATGAATTGAAATGGGAATCATTGTCAGATCGCAGGTTGAAATTTAGACTTAATCTCTTCCACAAATTCCAAGGCAATATTTTCAGTGATGATGTTAAAAATATTTTACGAACCCCAACTTACTATGGCAGACTGGACCATAATCATAAAGTTAGAGAAATTGATTGCCGAACTGACCGATTCAAAATGTCCTTTTTCCCTCGCACAATTAGAGATGCGAATAACGGTAAATATGTCCTATCGGAGAGTAGCAATGAATAGCATTGGTAGCTGCATGTTGGTATGAGTACTTAAAGCTAACCCTGCTAACAGAATGTTTTTGCATGTTTTCTTTGCAATTTCTATCTTTTTTAAATAGTGTAGTTCTGACTACTATATTAATACTATTCCTTTTTTATGCATGATATGTAGTGCATGTTTGGTGAGCAATCACCCCCTGCCACACACCCTTGTGGTGGCTTGCAGGGTCTTATGTAGATGTAGATGCATGATGGGGAAATGCCGACAAATATACTTAGGATAATGTTTTTCTAACTAGTAATCAATCCATTAATGCGTAGTTACTAACCACCTAGTTACTCGTGACCTGTTATATCGTACATCTCTCCATGAAGTAGCAGCATTATTGCTCTTATTTGCATGTGAGTAGTTCATGTTTGGTGATATTCATCCTCTGTCACACACCCTCATGGTGGCTCGCAGAGTATTATGAAGATGTAGATGTATCTTACCTGTTATTATCTCTCATCACTCGCGGGTATAGCGACTTTTTAAATATATGCGTACATGTTTCCCTATTCTTATTTTCATCATCGAATCTAACGAGATATTCAGCTGTTCTCAATATATTTATAGCATTATCGGAAAACAGATCAGTTTCAAATTTACTAAAAGTTAGTCTAAATTTGAACTTGCGTCCTCGTAGCGAATACCACCTGGTTTTTCAATGCACTGGGAAAGGTATTCACAACTATTTTTAACAGACATATCCATTGATTAATCTAACTCAACTTCTCATTCATGCGTACTGTAGGTCGTGCGCGTGCAATGCTCACATGAAATGTCTAAAGTCAAAGCATTTGTGAATGTTGTCTAGCAACTCAAATCTTCCTCGGTCCTCCGATAGACCTTGCTAAGCGCATAAACATGCCAAAGCTGTGTAACCGTCGATGGCCACGTTTGAAGGCTCTCCGATGCATCCGAATACCTTTCTCACATTCGAACTGAGGACCCCGCTTAGGACTCGGCCGATTCTAACGCCTAGTTTCTCTAGCCGACGCTGTTACCGTGCCCGCAACCTAAATTGCAGGTACGACCCCAATAGTAACTCTCCCTCCTCACAATAAAACAACTGTGGTTTCACGCCCGTCACGATATAACAAGCTGAAAGTGCTAAAACCGTGTCAGAGCAGATAAAGAAGGCATTTCCACCACAGGGTGACAGATTGTCCATAGATCTACGGCGTGAAAATCTGCCTTATTTCCGAATAGAATTTAGTCTTGAGTTGTAGGTGACCTACAGCTGAGGGATTTGCACCATTAAGGACAGATGGGAAATTGGGTAAAGTTGGGAATTTTCCAGGGAATGGGGAAGGGTGGAGAGACTCCCGGCGTCGGCATTAGCCTACTCTTAACGAAAGGCTCCAACCGGTACACGGTTTAACGTCCACGCCGACGGACGGGGTACTGAACTCGAAGTTCTCTCAACAAAGCACCCAAGTGGGGACCGGTATACCACTGAAAAAATCTCCGATATTGCGGGAACTCGAACCCGGACACTTGGGATGGGAAACCAGTACCTACTAAATGAAAATTTCCGAGCGAGCAGAAATGTGATTGTATAGTCTAAGCCAGTGTGCAGTAACTGAAAATAGGTTGGTTTAATTGGATGAATGTGTTTGGTAGTTTGGTATCTCTGAAGTGTGCTGTCGGAGACCATTTGGTCCTCAATAGGTAGCAAGTCAATACTATACCCTCGGGATCTAATTCATCTACATCTACATAATACCCTGTAAGCCACCATAAAGGTGTGTGGCAGGGGGTGAATTCTCACCAAACATGCACTACATATCATGCATAAAAAAGGATTAGTACTTGTATTGGTACTGTTCAAAACTACGCCACTAAAAAAAAGATAAAAATAGCAAAACATACATGCAAAAACATGCTGCTAGTTGGGTTAGCTCTAAGTCCTTATACCAACATGCAGCTACCAATGTTATCCATTGCTACACTCGTACTGGATATATTTACCGTTATTCATATCCCTAATTACACGAGGAAAAAGGACATTTTGAATCTGTCAGTTCGGCAATCAATTTCTCTAATTTTGTGATTATGGTCCAGTCTACCATAGTAAGTTGGGGTTCGCAAAATATTTTTAACATCATCACTGAAAATATGGTCTTGGAATTTGTTTAAGAGATTAAGTTTAAATTTCAACCTGCGATCTGATAATGATTCCCAATTTAATTCATGTAATAGACTGGTTACGCTAATAAGGTTATCGTACTCTATGTCCCTTTACAAACTTGCCGATCTTCGCTGCACACGTTCAAGTTCATTATTTAGGCCGATTTCGTAGGGATCCCATACACTGGCAGCATATTCCAAATGAGGTCTTACAAGGAAAGAGGGAAGAATGCAATAAGTACTGGAAATTCTGGAGCCTCAACACTGTCGAGGTTATGACCAATTATGACGTCAATGACAATTGTTGGAAAACCTTCTAGGATTTCGTCACTGTCAAAGCTCAATATTATCAGGTTCTTAGTAAATAAGGCAGCAGATGTGGGATAAAACCAGGCCATAGCCGACGAGAGATCATCTATTGTTTCAAGTCTGCTCTGCCCGTGTCTCAAACCGGAAGGAGAGGCATATGGATGAGATTGGAATTTCAAACAGGAAATGTAGAAAGAAAACTAGCGTTGGCACCAGCCTGATCTGAACAAAACGCGCCAAGTGATCCACAGCTTCCATCTATACATTATTCTGCGTTGCGATGGTTTCTGGGCTTCTCTCCTTCGTTATTCTTTTCCCTTTCAATCCCATTTATACACCACTTATCTGCATATAATACACCATAGTGCCCTGCAATCCACCGCGACGTCTGTAACAGGGGTCTATCCCGCGCCAGGGATGTCAATATAGTCAAATAAAAAATTCTATCGTCAGTAACTACATTGTCGGTGTGGTTGAAGTCTTCTCTAGTTCGGCACAGGGTGAGGCTTTACATCGCTAACGTTTCGGCAAGCATCTCACTCATCGTCTTCGGGGATATTCAATTAATTAACTTATTAATTAACACGCATGAATCGAATTGCCCAGAAGAGGATGAATGAGTTGCCCATCGAAACGTCGGCGATGTGAAGCTTCACCCGATGTCGAACCCGAGATGACTTCTTCCACATTTCCACCGAGAAAACCTATGGTTTTGGGCACTACACTGTCATTTTTACTGCTATCTAAACTAAAGGAATTCATCAGAAGGACTGAGCTTGGAATGCCTTACCCACGGTATTTAGCAAGGGAGCACAATGAACTTCAACCGCAATTCAATATCGGCTCCTAAAAGTGGGTTTCTTGTTTTATACTTTTTCCATAGTGCAAATATATCACACCAGTAAACCTGTCTGAAACATACTCAAACTTCGCCCTCCCGCACCCCCAAAATGAATAAAACTTTGTTCGGTTTGTTGACATAAAATAGTAAATGAAGTGAATAAACAAAATAGCAAAGCCAGTTTATAAATGTCAAAGTATTCACAATTGATCGTACCTCTTATTAGTAATTTATTTTCGCGATTAAAAGCAACATACATGTCTCCTGCTCAACCTTCTTCATTGTTTATTTGTAACGTCTCGTGGGAGCGCTCTAGTTACCCTTTTGCCTAAAAGATTTTTCTTTTAAGTTAAATTCTAAAGGAACGATGTGTTTTAACGTAAACTGAGTATGCTATGTCAGAAGAAGTCAGATTTAGAAGAAAATCCTATTCACTTATACCTTATTCTCCGCCTTAGGCTTTCATTTAGTTGAGAACAATGGACGTTAACCACCAAAATAATATATGCATAAGATGTACTATAAATCAACTCACATTTGACACCGGCCGATACTATCGAGCATATATAATATACATTGTCAATTGTATATCAGTATTGTATATCTTATATCATTGTATATTTTTACATATATACAGTAGTTATACACACAGTAGTATCATGCCCTTTTTTGTATAATATACCCTTGCTGCATATGCCATCTCCTTCCCGAATCTCTTATCGGGTAGGCCGTGCACATGCGAGATGTGGATACACATCTATATGAGACGTGGATGTATATCTCCAATTGACATTTATCTCTAAGCAAGGTGGGGACCAGCCCGGCGACAGTGAGCCGTCGTGAACATTTCCATGTCCGACAATGCCCACAGGTACGAGAGTGGAGGGAGAGAGGGGGAGTCACTGCTTGCACACCACACACTCAACGCCTCTAAAGAATGAGCCGTGAGCCATTGGTATTCGAGTCGCCTCACGCACTGACCGCCACCTTCTCCGGCGCCAGTCTCGCGCGTGAGCCTCCTCTCCGGCCAAAAGCGAAGACGGACGGACGGCGGTGAGGTGGGCATTCAATCGCCTCCTCGCGCTTTTTCGCTCGCTTATTCCGCGCATGACTCCCCGGGAGAGGAGGGTGGGACTGCCCAAGTCGGTTGGAATCATTGTCGACTTCTCTCGGGAGGGGGGGCCGAAAGACGCATACACATATGGAGAACAATTTGCAGGCCGGCGACAGGAACGCGACATATCGTATGGTCTGCGTCATTAGACGGGGAATGGGGAAACCAATCAGTTTAGCCCATTTAAAAAAAAATCGGGAATTATTAGCAAAATCGAATAGTCGTAACACTCAAATTTCGATGAAAATCAGCTGTTTAGATTCCAATCAGCTTAAAATGTGCCATTTCAATTTTTAATCGGAAGAAAAACGAGGCAGTGCTAGTACCAAGACTCATACCTACATCTACATTTACATAATACCCTGCAAGCCACCATAAAGGTGTGTGGCAGGGGGTGAATTCTCACCAAACATGCACTACATATCATGCATAAAAAAGGATTAGTGTTTATATATTAGTCTAAACTGCACTATTTAAAAAATAAAAATAGCAAAGTAAGCATTTAGTTAGTATTTATATAGGTACTGTTCAAAACTACACTATTTAAAAAAAGATAAAAATAGCAAAGCATACATGCAAAAACATGCTGTTAGTTGGGTTAGCTTTAAGTCCTTACACCAACATGCAGCTACCAATGTTATCCATTGCTACACTCGTACTAAATACATTTACCGTTATTCATATCCCTAATAGTACGAGGAAAAAAGAACATTTTGAATCTGTCAGTTCGGCAATCAATTTCTCTAATTTTGTGATTATGGTCCAGTCTACCATAATAAGTTGGGAACCTAGCGCCGGTCTAACGCTTTAAACCTCACGGTCTCCTGATCCCTAACGTTGATGTCGAAGAAATCATACACATTGGCCCTACGGACATGTCGCCGGCCTACTATATGTATCTAGTCGAGAGATTGGGTTGTAGTTGAGGTTAGATTATTAGCCTCCCATCCAGAGGGCCCGGAATCGAGTTTCGGCGAGAGCAGAGTATTTTCAGTGGTGCACCGGTCCCTAATTGGGTGCTGTCGGAAGAGCTCTTCAAATTGAGCATTCATCCGTCGGATGAAACGTAAAAACCGCGCAACCCTTACTATTCTCTCGTAGTTATTATTATTATTTGTTAAATAGTACTGGATTCCCATCCCGTGGGCTCGGGTGTGAGTTCAGGCCAAGGAAAGCATTTCCAGTGGTATACCAGTCCTTATTTGAGTGCTGTGTGGAGAGAACTTCATGTTCAGCACTCCGTTCGTCGGATGAAACGTCAAAATAGTGGAACCCTTGCCATTCTCTTGCATTTAGTACTTACTCCAATCCTGAGGGACCGAGTGCGAGTTCCGGCGATGTCAGAGATTTTTTCAGTGATATACTGGTCCCGAATCGAGTACTGTCTGAAGAGCACCCCTAGTCCAGAACTCGGTCTGTCGGAAGGAACGTTAAAACCGTTGACCCCTTGGAGCCTTCCGTTCAGAGCAGGTTAATGCTGACACCGGGTTTCTCTCCACCCTCCTCCATTGCCTAAATTCATACATCTACTCAATTCTAGATGACGCAAATTACCTTAGTTGTCGGTTGCCAACCCGAATAACTTCTACAAATACCTATTTCTCGTTGGAACTTTTTATAGCATTTACTCTACGACAAAGAATACTCTTACTTAAGTATTTGAGCTTGGTGGAGAGTATTTCAATAGAAGCAGTAATCTTGGGTGTTGGATGTTCCAGCGGCTAAGGTTATAAGTCTACTGACCACCTAGCCGCGTGTGACCATGTTATCTAGCATACCTCCATGTAATAGCCTAGTTGCATGTCAATATTGCATGTTTGGTGATATCACCCCCTGCCACACACCCTCGAAGTGGCTCGCAGGGTATTACGTAGATGTGTTATATCGCACCGTCTAACCTACTGTCGGCGTCAAATTGATGTGCCGTTACATTTTGAAAATTTATATCTGGATATGCTTTCATGCTAACATAATGCAATATATATCATTATAACGGTAATTTTATTTTCATTTTAGATATTTTTTTAGTCGGTGACAAATTTTAATATGTATAGACACGCCAATGGAATAATTAACTCCGCGCACCCGAAAATTAGCAGTTTTCTCAACTTCATGAATTTTGCAACTCATTCTAGTGAAAACTACTATATCTACAGCATTCACCTTTCATCAAAAGTTGCAAGAATGAATATAAATACATATAAGTAAGATGATCACAACATCCATGCGCCAGGCGGGATTCGACACACGATCTTTAGGTTGCCAGGACGGCATACTACCGACCTTGCTACCACGGCCAAATCATTTCAAGTTCACTTCTTCGTCCGTCGGATAGGACGTAAAGCTGTTAACCCCTTGGTGACTCTATTTAACATCTACATCAACGGAGTATCCTACAAGCCAACGCAAGGGTGTGTGTCAAACAGAAGGCTAATGCCGACTCTTTGGTCTCTCTCCACCCTTTTCCTTTCCAAATTTCTTTTCCTTCCGGTCTATGTGCGGGAAAAACTTGATACCATTGATGATGACTCAGGAGGAAACGAAAGCAGCGCTTACCAGCTCCATGAATCACTCTGTTTTTCCCCAATCCACCTCCGCAGTTTTCAACCCGAGAGTCTGGTCCTGTTGGTACGAGTGGAGCTAAACATGTACCAAGCTCAAAGGATTGTGAAATTCGAACATATGCTACACACCCACTTCTCCCCTACCCTCATATGAAGTTAAGTAGTGCCAATTTCTTTCCCTGTATCTCCTGTGGTTTCCGAGCAAGATCTAGTACTCTGCACATTGCATAGTTTGCGTTAGGCTGGAGCTGTCTAAATTAAAGAAGTCAGATTTCCAAGTAGCTAAATCAGGACACTTTTAAAATACGTTAAATCGGTATGGCGCTCAGAACAAAGAGCATACGCAGAAGAGGCACTGACATCATTCCAACACAAAGGATTAAAGTTTACCATTAATAGAATTAGAAATTGAAATCATTTAGAAAAATATTCCAATATTTTTCTAATTACATACACGTAGGTGTGTGCTACTCGAGTTACATGCTAATAATGTGGTCATAATAACACAGTTCAAAGTTTGAGGCTTTACTTTGTGGAACCACTCGATTGGAAATGAAAATTCACTTTGTACGTTCCACACAAAGGTTTTACTGGTTTCTACCACGATTTCGACGATATATGTCATTATCAATGTTTATATTTACTATCAAGGTTTCAATACCTATATGTCATTATCAAGATTAAAATCTTGATAGTGACATATATTGTCTAAACCATGGTAGAAACCAATAAAACCTTTGTGTGGAACGTACAAAGTGGATTTTCATTTCCACTGGTCATAATAAGTTTACGGAAAGGTAAATTAACAGCATCATTATTTTTGGTGATATAGACATGTTGCGCGAGTGGAGAACTATTGCACATCATCATCGCAGATCAACAATCCTAAGATTAGTTTTACACAGCTTTCCACTAGATTCACCTATCGGCTAACCTCTTCATATCTATATAGTTCTTCTATTTCATTTCCTAACAACATTCCATATATCTCATATGAGGTCTTCCTTTGCCATTCATCCCGATCACTTTTCCCCCAACGATTATCTTCATCAGACCATCATATCTCGAGATATGACCGATTAAATGATTCCGTCTTCTTCTAAAGGTGTAACACTTCTCTCTTCTCAGGACTTCTTTACTTACCCTCGGAATAAAAATTATGGATACCCGAGTTTGCAGCCTGATAGTTAATGAACGAATTTACGTATATGAACAATAGTTACACCAAATTTTGGCTTGTTTATTTTTGCGTTAACTTATATAAGCAAAAAAATTATTTCTACTATTTTTTATGGCACCGAGAATAAAAAAGTACCGGTGTTTTGACGCCTTTCAACCAAGCTTCCACTTTGAAAATGCGTAACTGAAAAACTTTTCATTAGATCAAAAACAAACTTTAACACGCGTTGGTTACAACTGTTTTCTAATGTACTTTTAAGTTTCAGATTTTTATGTTTAACCAAAATAAAGTTATAATCCGATAACTAAATGCACTTTTATTCTTGACTGAAATGTCGCACGAAAGCGAGATCGGTCGCGTTGTGGAGCGTAAAAGATGAAATACTCACTGAAATCATTCTCTGTGTTATAGTAAATAACTGTTTTTACATTGAGAGGTTGAAATGCGTTTTCGTGAACCATAGCAGGCGGCCGGCTCGGCCGGCCTTGCTCGATAGTAGTCACTCGGTCGATTCATCGGTTCTTCATCATTATTTTGTAGCCCCACGTTTCAAATGCTTCCAACCTTGAACTCTCTGCTGCTGTCATCGCCCATGCCTCATAGGCATATAGAAACATGCTCCAAATATATGTTCAAATGAATTATTTCCTGACTTCCAAACCTATATTTCCAGCCGTTAGTAAAATTTTTCATTACAGTACAATGCAGTCTTTGCCTGGTCTATTCTACTATTTCCTTCTTACTTTGCACATCGCTGGTTTATGGACTTCCTAACAAACAATACTCTTTCACCAATGTTTACTAGACTCCTCTATAAATGCCTTTCTATTTCGTCATCGGCGAATCACAGCATGCTGATTCTATCCATGTAAATATTAGCATTTTCTTTAATTTTTATTAATCACTGTACAAGTACTGCAAAAGTGTTCGCAAAAAACTATTCTCTATAATTTGGTATTCACATCCATGACAATTAACAGTTCACTGCGTCGATACGAAAACTGAGTGATGACATCTGTGATGATCGCTACACTTACACTTAGTTATAGAGCGACTGTGGGCTCAATTTATCGTCCTGCGATAAAAATTATTAATTCAATGGTATGCTTTGTAATTTACTCGTACACTGCCATACCACTTATAACGTCGATAGACAGCTATGAAACCGCGAGTATAACTAATGTTGAAGTGTGATTGCTTACAAAAACGCTGGGAAAACTAAAAATATTTTCCGAAATCGGGACTCAACACCATTAGGAACAAACTTTCAGGGACTGTCCCGCCTATCCAGAACGATTAGAAGCCTAATTCTAAACGCCTCGATATTTCTTACCCGAAACCTCCAATCGGCGATGCAATGCTTTACTATCTAACCATGCTCTTCTGGTCATCTCACGTAAATAATCCATATTTTTTATACCACACTGCTCATGATATTTAATAAAAATTCAAATAGCTAAGTGTATTGTTCCTGAATATCTTGCAGCGACTCGCTATTCTTTTAATATAAAAAAGTACACAAAAAAGAATTTAATATGCACATAATTTTATACTGACTTGAGGCACCGAGCATCATTGAATGAATTTAATTGGGAAAAAGTGAGTTCGCGAAATGTATTTTCCTTTCTCAAGTCGTAATATTTTGATGATGTGAATAAAATCAAAGAGTGGTGAAAAGCTTCATATCGTGCGTTGAATTTCAACAAAAATGAACATTAAGGAAAGATAATGAAGATAGACAGGCTTAGGTAGGCATGAAGAAGGTTAGCGGAATGGAAGGGAAGACGAACGAGGAATTGCTGGGACAGGAGGGAGGAATGGAAGTTGATTGAAGAAATAAGAAAATGGAGCATGAAACATGCAATTAGAGGCAAGGGTGTTTTAAGAACGTGATAGAAAGAAGAGCGTTGGGCAAGAGGAGTAGAGGGAGGAGGAGAACGGGTAGATGAATAGAATAATGGGACGATTAAAGCATGCGGAACTAAAGAAGGACATCATATGAAAAATAAGCGGTGTGGGAAGAATTAATCCTTCTTAGCCCACTTTAATTGGTCGAGCATTAATAATAATAATGGATACAATCTAGTCAATCTGGCTAAGATGCCAGAGGCGGACAACAACAACTGTAAGCTTACTAGATAATCTTTATATTATCTGACGACGTCGATCTAGTCATCAAACTTTAAATATTACTATCACCCATCATAAATGAGAAAAGTAACGCGAGTGATAATTTAATCTCCCGTTCCATGCCATTGTTTTCTCTAAGAAATCTAGCCAGATGACGATGATTTTCTCTCGTTTTCATTCATTATACCTAACATGTCTACTATACTAAGATTGGTTTGACTCAACTCCCCGCTTGATTCCCGATCGGCTAACCTCTTCATATTTACATAATTATTTTCTTTCACATCCTAACCACTTGTTCCATCTATCTCATGCGATACCTTCCTTTTCCATTCTTCCCATTCACTTTTCCCTAGACGATTGTCTTCATCGGACCATCATGTCTCAAAATATGGCCGATGTCGTTTTTAAGATCGCATAAAATTAGAAGGCAAAGTATTCGCTCGTGAAATACCTTCGAGTCCTGCGGTCGAAGGAATTCGCCGAAGGGCACTTGCTATAACGATAAATATGAGAGCTTTTATTCCGCCCATAACTTTTAACTGTCATTTTTAAGCAGAAATCTCGACCCTACTTGAGTACTCTGCGAAGAGCAGATCAAGTACAAAATTCAATCCGTAGGATGAAATGTGAAACCGAGGACCTCTTTATGTTTTCCGTTTTTAATAAGCCAATATAGACGTCAGATTTTCCCTCTACACCTCCTTCGTTCTCTGAAAAGTTCTGACCACTAACTCCCACGAGGAGATGAATTCGTACGTACATATTCGAGACCAACCATTCAATTCCTCTTACCCTCTGTAACATTCATGAGACTTATGTTAAAAATAAACCCAACTATTGAAGCTACTGTTATGAATAAAATATTTTAAAATATTAAATTTGGGATTCTATTTCTTTACTTACGAAATTATAAAAATCATTCTAATTTAGTGTTAATAGGTAGGGATAAAGACAGGTGAAAATAATTTTTATGTATTTAACGGCAGTATTCACGCAGAAATATGGAGAAAACACTTAATCCGTGTAAGAAAGTTGGTTTCGTATAATTCAAAAAAACCTTTCGATAATTATGAAGCTTGAAGGGACCGTGAAAATAGTACCCCTTTGAGGAAAAAAGAAATGACTTCCCTTTGAAAGCCGACTATACACCTCACTTTAATCTACACTTCCAAAATTGACATGACTGAACGAGTTTTGAAATGCGCGGTGCAAGCTTCGGGAATAACATGCTGAAGACCTCAGCTAACGCCAGCACCGCCGCACCGCGAGCGTTGAGCCATCTATTAGCACGAGAACTAACTTCAACTTGAGGACCACTCCTAGCCGCTAGTTTCAACGTTGTGTTTCCTGCAGCTGAAGCATCATTTTCGGTCGTTGAAATAAATTACACGATAAAAACACAAGTCAAAGAGCATATAGTACACATTGAACATATTTATTTAACATAATAGTACGCAATACCCATTTAGTCACTGTAACTCACCATATCTTCATGTTTACATCTGGTCATTTCTGAAATAGCTATTTCGCTCGGGTTAGATCAAGCAAAATATCAAAAATAGAGAAACACATGATCGTAGATAAAAACATCCTTGCCCACCTTTACGTCTTTGCAACAATCTAAGTCTTTTTCAACTTATAGTTACGTAGTTGTAACTGGCAGAGATTATTATTGGTAGAAAACCTTATTTTCTTTTAGAATCAACCTGTATAATATTGGTCAAAATAAATAATAAGCTGAAATCAAAATGGCACTACCCAATTTTTATAAGAATGCAAAAATGTTATTTTATTTGAGAAGCGGGAGGAAATGGCCTCATTCTTAAATCTCAGGCTGTTTAGGAGTATGATTCATTTCATTTATTACATTAATGATGATGACTTTAAGAGGGAACGATCCTACATCAAAAATAAAAATTCGTATTTACTTAATTTATACTGTTATTATAAATCAAGAAATTATTCATGTAGTTATTCCTTATCATAATTATGCATAATTTCTTTAATTTTGGTAGTCTTTCCCATGGAGGCCTTTCGCACGGTTCTAGATTACCTTAAAAAGTTGATTTTTTATGTTTCTACATTTTTCGTGTGCTCGCTTCATGTGTATTCCGTTTTAATCGAAGTATTTTTCGTTGAAATATGCACTTAGAATGGAGGAATAGACAAACATTTACAGATGGGTATCGAAAATTCTTGTTTCGGAAAAATTGTTTAGGGCTTGTTTATTATCATTTTATCATATTAACGGCAAAGCCTATTAATTAAACATTTCCATAATTTTTGAAAACATATTTACTGCAACACTGGCTCCTAAGATAATTAATATTTACTGATGGACGATTATAGCACCACAAAAACCGAGTCAGATGGCATTTTTTTTCCAAAACCATAATCTAATAATTCTTAAGTATATTCGTGGAATCAAAGTAATTTACACTATTGCAATCATAGTAGCTGAAGACATGAGCGGTTCTTCAATTTGCGTCACAACCATAAGTAGTTGTGCGTCGTTGCGATAGTGAAACGGTATCGTATTTGAGCATCAAAATTATCATGATTCGCGATTTAAAAACATGGACTCATCACATTTCTACAAGATCTATCTACATCCTGTAGGATGGCATCTCCATGCAGCCACAACACAATCTCTGAAAAACAATCAATTCCAACCACCCCCAGACATGAGAATGTTCCTGATAAAAGTAGCAAACGCACACGAGTATTATCAGGCTGGAGCACAGAAGTGCAAGATCACGTCTGCTAACATGAATTGACGATTTGATCCAGTTCTGGTGAGTTAGGAAATCTTTCACGAAAACAAGACGCTCGTTGTGGAACATTTTTTTCATGTCACTCTTCCGCCGGAAAAATACGATTGTGACGACATAATCACGCGAAAACAAGCAAATGGAGCGTGCACCCATACGCCACGCCCCATCCCCTTCGGATAAGACGCTTTTGACGGCGGGGAGTAACACAAATAAATAATTAACTCGGATTTGAGTCAGGCTCCCGGCTAGATGGCGACTGGGGCAGTATTATGAGGTCAATTATCTTCGCTAGGAATGACTCAAATATTCGACCATTTTGGACTTTGTATCGTTTACGTCCCGTTAGAGTGACTCGGCCCAATACGCAAGAGGATCAGACATAGGGTTGGGTCTGCAGAGCTAAGCTGCAGCTCGGTCGTAGCCAATTACTCAAACGGGAGGCCTGTGTAGCTGACGCGTATGCACTCTTCACCAGCTCTCCTGAGGAAGATATTGGGGAACGCGGAGGAACGCATGCAGGACTACAGATGTTCGCCCAAATCGGTGAGCCGAAACTATATCGTATTCTGCAGGTAGCGCTTTTTTTATAAGCTTGATCGCTGCTACAACAGCAATAAATCACATCATGAACTTCTCCGCATGTGTTTTATAAAGTTGCATCATTTAACTCTTACCGTTGAAGGGCTTCAGAAAGATTTCTATAACTATATAGGTTACCTACATGGGGTGGCTAATTCGGTAACGCGCCGACTTAGCAACCCAAAGGTCAAGAGTTCGAATCTCACCTCTGTCATGGATGTTGTATTTGTGTTAAGATTTAATAAGAGTTAGACAGTGTGATGTAATCCTAAGCTTTGGATCGACGAAACGAAGACTCGGGAACCCTAGCTTCCACGTCCACTGAGACCATTTCTCTCAGGATAAAGGGCCTTCCAAGTTTAAGTGCTCTACGAAATATACTCCAGTACTTACACAGTTGTGTTGATGACGCATGTTCATTAACATTTTCATAGCCGCGATTTTGATGACATTTAGAAGGATAAGCGCAGTAAAGGTGGTTTATCAGGGACTTTATCTACTTTCATATCTGAGTGCTATTTAGATTCAAATTTGTCCCCCCCCCCCCTCCTATTCACAGATCACTTAGTGATGATAGTAATATGTTTCCATTGGGGCAAGATTGAGACAAAGTTGTTCCTTCTGCCATCTAACACCTCGTCAAAACATTTAAACAAAGTATAATTTTCATTGCAAGCAAAAAATAAAAATTTAAGAAAAAAATTATGATTCAACTAATTGAAAAAAATAATAAGAGAAAAAATTTACACACGCAATACTATATCAAAAGTGAATATCAGAGAAATAAAAAAAAAGTGATGAAGAGAAGTATGCTAACATGTAATTGTAATAAAGCCATTATCTGAGTGCTTTTCAGATTCAAATTTGTCCCCCCCCTCCTATTCACAGACCGCTTAGTGATGATAGTAATATGTTTTGCGCATACTGCTGTTACAACTAAGACCACTGCGCACACACCAAGCACCCACACAGCAAGCGTACAAAATTCTAAGAAGGTATTTCTAGGATTTGAATTGACACTGCAATTCCTCTAGCTATTACTAGTGCCTACATCAGAAATGGTCAAGGTACTGCAATCTTTAGTAGTGGGCGAGGGAATGGTGACCAGTGTTTAGGTGCACAGTTCAGCAGAAAGTTGAGCATATATTTGAGGGGAAAATCAGCAAGTGCAGTATTATTTGCCCTCACACAAAACACACAGACTATTTTTTAAAGCATTAGTTTTTATCCCACAGCATTAATTTCCCAAGCACACACAGATTGCAGAATAAATACACATCCGTGCAGCAATTCAATTTCAAGAATTGGGGTGCAAACTGCTATGTTTGCATCACCATTCTCTCTCTCAACCCTTTCAGTGCAGATGATATTAATTGATGCTCTCAACCACTTGGCTGAAATGCATCAATTGAAATTTGATGTGCCTTGCTCATGCAATAATTTGTATTTAAAAATACTTCAGCCTTAAAACAAGTAAAAGGTTTTACATAAGCATTAAAGGGTTTGAAGCATATCGCACACCAATATGATGTCATCGATCACTATTATTTTTTGAAAATTTCAAGGGTTCAATTTCAGAAAATGGACTTCGATGTTTTTAGAAAAGACACCGCTACCAATCAAACAATACATGCATCATCCAGACATCAAATCTCCCAGAAACTGACAGCCTTTCATACACTGCTTCACCACTTGTTGATTATTCCAACATCAGAAATCAACAAAAGGAAAGAACTTAAAATTATTATGCACATCGCTTCCCGCAACGGTTATCCAGAAGAATTGATAAACAAGCTATATTCCAAAAAATGTACCATACTAGCTACTCGCCTGATATACTGACCCAAAATAGAAGATGACATATTGCGTAGGAATATCTTTTATTTAGGAAATATTAGCTATAAACTAAAAAAACACCAGAATTTAGATTTTCATACCACAACAAAGTAAACTTAAGATATCTGATCAGTCATAGGAAAGATAAAATTGAAAAAACCCATAGGAGTGGAGTGTACCAATTAAATTGCAGCGACTGCCCAGGTATCCGTGTCGGTCAGACAGGGAGGCAATTTAAGGAGGGTTTAGAAGAACACCAAGTTTGCTTCCAATATATGAATTCAGCCTCCCTACTTGCAAAACATTTGTTTGAGGAAAATCATTCGAATGATTTTGTACCAACCGTCCTCCATAGATGGATTAAGGTAAGCTACTAATTGGCTTAAATGAAAATTTCCGAAGACGAATATCAGAATGCCCATTTACTTATTTTAATTGGCACTCTGATATTCCTGTCTTCGGACATTAACCGTCTTCCACTTTGAGAAAAAGGGACCAAGGCTTTTCCTCCTAGAGCAAATGCAGATTGTCAAAGGGATCAACAAAAACTCCTACATTTGTGTATTTGTTTTTTCGGCACTGAAGTCAAGTTCTTTGGACAGACACTAGCTCGAACGCCGGCTGAACTGTAATCCTCAAAATTAATCAAAGTGGAAAAAACCTGAATTAACAAAAGTCAGCAAATCACCACGAAAGTCCCTGTACCAACAACTCCTACATGTTGAATGACACATGATATTCCCACCACTCACCCCTCATAAGGAAGACAAGAGATTATATAACTTTCTCCAAATGCATAAAAGATTAATAAGAATGAAATGGAATGCTAAGATTCTATCTGCTGCCATACAGAAAACACTTATTGAGTACTAATCATTTTTTATCATCAATGCAATGTTTAACTTCGAAGGCTATCAACAAATCTGCTCACAGAAAAGAGAGAAATTTAATCATCAGCACACTTATTCTGCTAACAGGTCAATTGATTAGTAAATTTAACTACATAAAAACGAACACATTCATTCAATCACACCAAAAAAATTACTCAAGCAATTTTTTTTTTCTTTAAGTAGCCAAACTGGCAAACTCGACCACCTTCAATTATATGACCCGCATTGGAAATGCAACAGATGTGGACTTCAACACAACAGCATTCTATGTACTGAGGCACTGGAACACAACAGGGCCACCAAGATGGGCACGCATACTACGGGTCAATGGCGTCCTCACAGAGGAATTGTTGGAGGATGACGAGTTTGACTCTGATGGAGTCATATACCCAGGTAAGCAAGGAGTGACGAGTTGATTTGATAAAAATTGGTTTCAATTTCTATAAGTTATGTTTATCCCTCCTGACTTTATGATCAAGTTATAACATGAATCAGAAGCTTAAGGTTACGGTCTTTCTTTCCCATTCTGCTCACCCATACATTACACTCAGTTTCACACAACTTCATCTCCTGAGGCTTTGGCATGCACTGAGGTGGAACATACACTTACAAATTCACAAACAAAAATAACGAGGAGCAGAAGATATTATATTGATTGCAGCAGCAATGATTCTAGTGTAGAAAACAAAGTTTTAAACTCTGTATGAAAACCAAAGTTCCTGAATGTGAATATTCTAACAAATTCTATTCTTTGACACTACTTGTGTTACATAAAGTTGTGAGCCAGATGAAGTCACCCAGAGAAACTTCCAATGCAGAGGTTAATACTGGTAATACTTAAGTTCTGCACTCCTAAATGCAATGACTTGTGCAGAGAGATACATAACGTGGCATAACAAATACAAGAACTTCACCAATGAAACAGTTGAAGAAGAGGAATGACAGTAAACACCCTACCAAATGGCAACAAATAAGTACCAAAGCATAAGAAAACAAACTGAGATAGTCAAATCTTCACTTCCAGAAGTTTTACTTCCATAAGTGGTAGTCATTACTGTCAAGACAATAAATCATAGACAGCTGGTATTAGTTTACCGATGCTGTACAGGGTACATCTCATGTGATACTGATCACATATACCTAAGCCTCATCACATCCTCAATCCCAGGGTAATTTCTTAATTTCAACTGAACTGTGAACACTCAATTCTACATCGTTCTTTTAAATTAAGAAATCATGCGATTGTATGATTCCTCCACTGATTGCTACCTATTTCATTTTGCCTAATATATTTGTACATATTTATATCAGCTCAATGATGCCTCTACTGTGTCTTTTATTGTGTATAATGACCTTAGGACAAATAAATACTCTATCCTATTCCACTCTTTTCTCACAGTGAGCAAAGACAGCTTGATGCCCATGATTCTCATCTTGCCACTGGGAGGTATGCTGCTCTTTGTCTCCCTCATCGCCCTCGTGGTCATGTTTAGGCGGCACCCAGCCATAGTGATGGCTGTTACAGCATCATCCCTTCTTGCAGCAGGTGCATACAACCTTGGACTTGTTCTCTGGACTTCAGAGGAGAGTGCATACCGGACCACTTTTGACCCAAGAGGACCACCAAAATATGAGTGAGAAGTTATCCCTGGATGTAATTAACTTTGTAAATATAAATTGTTATGACGAAGAGAAAATGCATTGCTCTTATTTTAATGGGGAGTGACAAACTGTTAGAAATGGTCTGATGTTTCAGATTACTCGTTTTCACTTTTCCTCAAGCACTATGCATTGCTATTATGTACTGTACAGACCTCTTTAAATAATTGGAGAGAATAGAAGACTGCAGAGGTTTTTAAGTTTAATAATAAAATATGTAATAAATAAATTAATGCCAGAGTTGTAATCAATCTTTCCTGTAAGGTTTCCTTCACCACCTTCTTCTTGATTCAGATCCATAAACAAGGAGTGTATGTGACAAGTATAAAAATCTCCAATGGCCGTAATAAAATTGGCACCAAACATTGGCACTTATAGTTTTAGTTTTAAGGAGTGTATGTAGATAGCACCACCATTTTGAATGCGGTATGTTTTATCCTATAGAGATCGATCATTGCTCTGGCAATCTATGGCGATTTGGTTGAATGAGCTATAGCCAAGCTGTCATGATTAATCTTCTATTCAATATTTTTAGCTGAAAATACTAAATAAAAGATTAGTTATTACAGCAAAACTATAGTTCATCTAACCAAATCACCATGGATTGCTGGAGAAATTATTATTCTGCTCAAGATAAAAAATGACATTGCAAATGGTGGTGCAACGCATCTGGTCTCCCCTTAATCACAGAAATAATAAGTATCTATTTTAAAGAATCATTGAAGAAAGCGGGCATTGGGCCAGCACACAGACCCACTGAGATGATTACCACAATGTATCATCATTTCAACCAAACAGTTTGAAATTAGCATTAGTAAAAAATATTAGAGGACAAGATAGTACTAAACATATTTCATTACAAAATACGATATCACGAAAGCTGAGCTGATAACATGTTTTTAGATCGATATATTGAGGTAAATTGAAACATTATAATCTCACATTAAGATTCTCACCTACAACAAATTTCAAGAGTAGAGGCATACTGCTAAAAAAGCTGCAATGCTACTGCTATTCATTTACAAATTATGTACCCTTCAAAAGTTATGCCATAGTCAAGTAATAAGACAGATAGATTAGCACCGTTAACTTTTATTTTCAATAAAAAAACATTATGATGCAACACATTCATATTTACACTTCAGAGTATCTTTTTAAAAAATCCTCACTCTACAAATCAAAAGAGTTCACAGGAGGAAAGAGATCCATAGCATCAGTCAATGACCAATGCAATGCACCCGCTTGACAAATGCAACCATATCACACGTTGATCATTAACACCATTGGCACAGTTAAGATCTCACCGTCGAGAACACTGCCTTGCATCCTTTAAAATACTTATTTACTTACCATGGTGACAAGCCATTAAATGCCCACAGTGCACAAACAAGTATTTTAAGTACTTTGAGCTGAGGATTGCTGACTTATTAACTCATTTGAGAGGTTTGATTTCTGGAGTACAAAAAAATCAGTTTAACCTGAAGCAAGTTTAGTTTTCTGGTTCACCATTTCCACAGACACTTGTGTAACTGTCCTCAAATATTGAGTCAACACCTCCTTCAATTCACTATGCAGCTGCAAAAATAAGATAAAGATGCATTTGAAGAAAACGTGAAAAATATGATGCGGCATTAGTCATAACACCAGGTTGTATCAAGCATAAATTAAGGAAAACATTTAAATTAACTACTCAAATCAAAGATGAAATCACCCAAAAAAATGCAGTATTTGTGTAACTGGCAAATAGAAAGTTCCCTAAAGCAATATTGCTGCATGAAATCTGGATTAACTGTGAGAAAATAGAGCACATGAAAAAATAAAGAAATTTCCCATTGATAAAAACTACTTGTCAACAATGTGGCTGTCTTGAACATTGTAAAATACTGAGACACAGAATAAAGCATACACATTTGCATTGAAATACAAGGTTCTTTTATGATGATATACACAGCTTTTCAGCCAGATATGTATTCCAATTACTTCACTCATTTCACAGCAGAGAGGTGTTTGTGACAGGCAAAAGAAAAAAAAAATTTAGAGACACTCACAGAGAAATGAACATACTAAATACACATTTAAAACAGTATATACCTGTTCATACTCAGGATCTGGTGGAGTTGCATCAGCCAATTCTAAGAGATACAAATGAAATGTGCTATGTGGCAAGCACAATTGTGGTTTGTTGGCATGGAGAGCTGATTCCAGTCCCCATCGATCGGTTCCTTTCCCAAGGGCTGCCCATACATACTCGATAGCCAATGCAGCACCCTCACTCAGCCGACCAGCTTCCAGATATATGCGCAATAACTCTGCAGGATCTCTCTTCTGCACATAGATGAAATGTAATGGATATTAGTAAGATACAACAACGATTTCCTTAAAAAAGAGGCATGAAGCTCCATAGCCAATGCTTTCTAAAAACTTGCTGTATTTCCTGGCCCATCGGACACATAATGATTTTTTCATGCTAGATTGTATAAGAAAAAATAATAATATCATCAACAAGAGAGATCCTGATATCTCTTAAAGCTCTCTGAAAAAAAACTAAGGTGATGGTATGCTGCAGAAAAGGAGAGGATAATACTAATTTTAAACAAGGGAAACAAAAGTTTGAAGAGGGGAAATAGCTTTGTTACCTGAGAGGCTGAGTAACCAGCTATGAATGAAGCAAGAAAGAAATATTCACGTAAAAATATGGAAAATACAATGGCCAGATATCACCAGTAGATCAATGAAAAGAGAACTAACAAATCGTACGCAGTGGGTGAGAAGAGGCCAAGACCATGTTAAACCAGGAAAACAAAAACTAGATGGGTTGAAAGAGTATTGCTGTTTAGGAAGTCCAGCACCCAGTGATGGACAAAGCAAAAAGAAAATAGCTCGTAAAACAACCCAGGAGGAGAGGGCATTCTACAAAAAGAAAAATCTACCTACAGCTGGAAATATGAGTTGGGAGGTATGGAAACACTTCATTACAACTTGCACAAGGGGCAGTTTCCAGACAGTATGCATGGAAAATAACAACAGCGGAGAAGAGAAGACTGAAAGCATTTTAAGTGATATTGTATAAAAATGATTAAGTTAAGTTAGATGAGTTAAGATAGATTAAGTAACAAATGAAGAAGTCCTAAGCAGAGAGGAGGAAAAGTCCAATGAAAACTTTAAAGTGAAGAAGCAAAATTCCAATATCTGATATACACATCTTATTGAAGCTCATAATGGCCACATGAGCCATTATGTGTATTATACTTGTCATTAATATTATTAAAAGGCATTAAATTTTAACTTTAATGAACTCAATTTAGTACCTAGTCGGATTAAACCTAAAACATAAACACTTGTGGTAGAAATTGTTGTATTGAATGCACATATTACACATAAAAATGATATAATGGATGTATGCTTCAATATAAACACTTGTGGTATAAATTGATGTATTGCATGCACATAGTTTTCGTAAAAATGATATAACAAAGCCTAGTGTTCAGCAGAATACAGAGAGCATTAAGTCACACACACATGCACTTAAAATATTGTAATGGAAAAGAGAATAATCTGCCACATTCAAAAGGAAAAAGCCATAATATGTTAACAAGTATTCAAATTCTGCCATTTAAATATATTTTGGAGTGCAGAGTAGTTATTCGGGTGATTTAACTGACAGCTGAGATTTTTTGCATCAGTTAAGATAGGTGGGTAATTGGGTAGAAGTAGGGATTCTATGGGAACAGAGGAAGGGTGGAGAGAAACTCCACATCAACAATATATCAGCAGCAGCAGATTGCTATTGTTGAAAATTTTCCAAGGACTCCACTGTTTAACAGGGACTTCCACAGTTTAACACTGTCACTGTTTCGATGAACAGAGTACGAACTCAAAGTTCTCTCCACATAGCACCCAAGTGGGGATAGGTATACCAATTAAATATTTCTGCCTTAGCCAGAATCCAAACCAAGGCCCTGCATAGAAAACCAGTAATCGAGCCACCGTAACAATCTTCTTCCAGGTATTTCAGAGAATTTGACTTTAAAATTAATTTAAAACACTGCAAAACTAGTTTAAGGTAGCATTATCACACAAAGAGTAACGAGGAAAGCACATTCAAGACATTAAAAAGGAAGACACGATAAATCAGAAAACTGAATATACTCTTACTTCCTGTTGAGTTTAGAAAAAAAATTATTTCACAAGCGGAATTCTGAAAAAGTAGGTTGATCTTAGAAAAGGATTTTTTTGAGGCTAATGAATATGATGCATGTTTAGTAAATGAAAATAACAAAAGCAGCTAAAATGAAATACGCATAGCCTTATCAGATAGATTCAGCTTTATACTGCCACAAACATAACAAAATCATTGCTAATTCAGAGATCCTTAAATTCACAAGGAGTTAAAGGACAGAATTCCTTGATAGCACAGATATTTCCACATAAGTTAAACTTACCAATTATAATCATAGAATACAACAAACCTTATATGAAGCTAAGAGCCAATAAGGCAAAAATGCTCCCATGGAAAGAATTCTAGTTGCCACAGCTTTGTGAAGTATTGTCTGCCCAGGAGTCTCATACTTTTTGACAAAATGTTCTAGAAGTTTCCATGACAGGGAGACTGCTGGAGCATCTCCAATGCCAAGCACTGAAAATGATTCGAACAATATAATAAATGAACTACTGAAATATAGTCTCCTTAATTTTACTTCTATTGACAGCCACTCTGAGTATGGTGAGAAAAACCATAATATTTGCATACTTGAGAGATCATTTTCTCCGAGCAGATCCCAAGCAGATGTAGAATCTCGAGATCCTCCAATCTCCCCTCCCCCACAAGCATATGCCGACGAGGGCCCATTGGGCAGTAGTCGGACGCAAGCTGATGCTGCTGTTTCAAGAACACCCACAGCCCACTCACAATCGTGTCGTCCCTCAAAAAGAAGAGCACCAAGTCGGAGGGCATTGTCGTACATTCCTGCCTTTGCCAAAGCACCAATTAGCTCTTCTTCTGAAAGGGCTAGACCTGGTATCAATGAAAAAATTGGAATTACTAAGTCAAAGTCAACAGAGATTCAGTAAATTACAATTAGAAAAGGAGTAATTGCTGATTTAAAGAATTTGGCGTACAGGTTAGATCATATAACTGACCATAAAGAGTATCAAAATGCACCGCTAAATGTTTCTTATTTTTTTCAGTCCGTAATGACACCCAATTTCTCTCTTTATTAAATTCAACGATGCAAGTACAATAAAGTTGATACTTTGCATTATTCTTTTGTAGTGGACTCTTGTAGGCACGTTTATGTAGGCAACTGACATTCTGACTGTGGTAATGTGGAAAATGTCCTAAACAGGTTGGGCCTTTCCGGGTAAGTTATTATTATAGTAAAATATTTGTGAGTAGTATAACTTTCAGAGGAACAATATGCTGGACATTCATTTTAGTTAAATCGGTAGATAGCTGGTTTTAATTTATTGAAACAAAGCTTCATTTACACTTGTTAAGCCTTCAAAGAAAATACATGTCTTCAGCTGATGCGCTCCCATTAATTAACTATGACAGTAATGACCATTCAGCACATTTTTTATGTACAGTCCACAAAAAAAAATATACAGACTCGAATTTGAGACTTTAATATATCTAAAAAAATGTAGATTTGAATTACCATGCCTCAATACTTTATTTGAATTATATATTTTTTGAAAAAAGAGTTCCGAGCAAAGGCTGAAACACCAAACAACAGAAGCCCTGAGTAGGCCAAACTTGAGGGCAGTATGTATTGACAGTAGAATTTAATTTTTGCACCTATTTAAACACACTTCATATGTGGATTTTCATGTACTTCTTGGAAGAGGCTGAGCTTTTCAATGGATATTATTCTTTTCACCACAGTATTTTCCATGGCTAATTCTAAGCACTTTTAATTTCACGAAGTATTGGTGCTCACATATTTTGATGACCAGTCAACAATAACAAAAAAATGACTATCACGATAAAATAATCATCTTTTTGGTGCGTTTTTAATTCTTAATAAACATCCTTTACAGTAATATACCTATTCAGATTTTTTTGTTAGTGATAACAATCTTTTTAAAAGGAGAATGAAACCTCTTGAGAGAGATCCATCATCAAATTAATCTATATGGTGGTTATTTTCATGCGACATTTTTTGGTTTGGTCCCCATCCAAATGCACTAAAGAGGTAACAAAAATGTGCTAACCAAAATTATTTACATGTATTGTGACTTGGACCTGAGGAAATGAACATGCTTACAAGGAAAATGTGCGAGGATGTGGAAAATCGAGGAAGGTCCTTACGAGAGTCCACAATATTACAAAACAAGCTACATACTGCCAACCAACATGATGCCATTGAATGACATAAAAAAATCGAGTAGTACAAGATGCAATCGACAAATTATATTTCTAACATTTCTTCAGGATTCTTTGGACATATTTAAAATTTAAAATGATTCCACACAGATTCCATATTCCAAGAATAATATTAATAGTACACTAAATATGGGATGAGGACTATTACATACAATACAATATAATACAATGGCATACATAAAAACTGAGCATGCAATGCTTGAGTAGAAAAATGTGAAATTAACTCTAACTCAAATCTAACAATGGTTTAACAATGCAGGGAAATAAACATCAAGACTAAAGGCATAAAACAGAGAGGGTTGGAAATTTTCAATAACAAAATAAAAACTTGCCACATTCTACCAAAATGGATAATGAGAAACCAAGTGAAAGCAAACAATTCATCCAATACCTTAGCAAAACATTTGTCTTACCTGTAACAGTAGCATGCTCTGGATCATATTTTATCAACTTCAAGCGGGCTATCACAACTTCATATTCCTTCTTGATATCTTTATACTCAAGTACCTCCACTTGTCTTTTTATTCGGCTCTGCACGACCTTTGGTAAAAAAAAGGTGAATTCTCAGAAAAACATGTACCAACTTGATTGAAGACCATTAAAAAATAGCTGTGAATCTAATCCACCATGATAAATATATTTATGTAATTGGAAAAAAACAGGTGCATGGGTAGATGTTATTGCTTGAATGTTGTACTATCTTCTAAATTCTGATTATGCTGGGAAAAGAATAGATGATTCTTTGAGAGATTTGATACATTACAGGCTATCACAGAATTGCATCACACATTGATACCATAGTATTTTTCACGATAAAAATTCTTTCTGGTTTGCTTAAGAATTAGTTGGGGTAAAAATGAGCAATTTATTTAAATAGAAACCATGTGTGAACAGAAAGAGATTTTGGTATATTTTAATCAATGAATACTTCAATAAAATGCTACATCAACCAATTTGATACATTATTTTTTTCCATGAAACCTTTCACCACTTAAAAACAAACCAACAGGAAGTTAGAGGTAATAACCATACATAATCAGGAGACAAGGCTTATGACAATTTTCATCACACATTTATAGAATATTCTAAAAAATTTCTACCATAGTTATTCATGCTTCCTCCTATTACTACTTCATGTCTGAATATTAAAAAGTGATGATATTTACACTTCACAAGCTTGAAAACAGAAAAGAGGAAGATTTCTATGTTTCTATGTTGAAAAGGCATAATGTTCAAGACATATTTCACTAATTCTATTACTAATTCTTACTCTTACAGTGAATTCATTCATACTTACAGTGAAAGTGAAGTGGTTTATAAGTGGGAAAAAGTCAATTCTGTACTTACATGAAACAAGGGAAAAAAACACAACTCAAAAAATGAAAAGGCATGATGTTCAAGACATATTTCACTAATTCTATTACACATACTTACTCCTATACATCAATAGTAAATTAAATTCTTCCATTCATTCACTTCTTTATAAAAATACATAAGTTTTAGTCAAGCATTTGTGACCAAGTCAACACAAATTAAGAGGAAGACCATGAATTTACATTTTATCACTACTTAATCACCACCCCTAACCCTTAATAAGTACATCAAGTGGCAGTACTTACTTCCTCTCCGTCATTCCTGCGCTTAGGACTCCTGCCTCCAATAAAAGAACCATCTTGACAGCGTTCAGGTGGTGGTTCACGTGGCAAGGGCTTAACAATCCAAGCATAACGCTTCTGTACCAAGCAAAGGGCATTCAGGCAGGCCAATAAGCAGCGGGCACGCTTGTCCAGAGCCCAGTTCCAGCTGCCAATGCCACCTCCTGGTCCCACACGGCATCCCATTACCTCTTGCTCCAGCCTCATTGCTTGCTCATACATGACACATGCAGCTGAAATCAAATGAATAAATATTTGTGCTCATTGAACGACAAATTTGAGCGT
Source organism: Platycnemis pennipes (assembly GCA_933228895.1). Classification (NCBI taxonomy): domain Eukaryota; kingdom Metazoa; phylum Arthropoda; class Insecta; order Odonata; family Platycnemididae; genus Platycnemis; species Platycnemis pennipes. The sequence goes on along the minus strand of OW121851.1, from coordinate 43,334,176 downwards.
AGAAAATGAAAAATAAGAAGTACACATCTAAAACAGCTGAAATCATTATTAGTTAATGCAGTTCATTGCATTCAAATGAATGGCTATGGAAACAGAATCTTCTACTTACATGAGGCGAGAAAATTTTCAGGAAACTATTAATCAAACAAAGATCGAGACCATGGTACACATACAAAAAGACAAAATAACAAAAATCCAAGTTTGAATGAAGTTTAATTTTAAATGATACAGGATGAATAATAAAAGATGAGTAAGTTTCATCTTTCACCAATTTTAGGGAAGTCTCTAGTTTGAAGCATATCCCCACTGTTGGAATAAGTGAAGAAACTTGTCAAAACTGGAATTGATATCTTGCCCAATGATGCTGTTGTAATACTGTAAACAGGAACTGTTTCTGAAGAGGTTTAAACCTGAGCCACTTTCCCACATGCTTTGTATCTCTGAGCAAATTTCAGCCTCCAGTAACTATAAAAATACCTACTCATCTACTCCTAAAACACACTGATGAACACATTAAAACTTTCTTAAATGTAATTTACATCATACATAATCATATTTTTTCGATTGGTATTATGCAGAAATAAAAAAGTACCATAAATGACAAAAATAGCAAGAACAAAAAGGGTTGTAAAAATATTTGTAGAGAAATGCTTTTTTTTCAAAGGGGTGGCCTTTAAAATTTATTATTATTATTGAACATTGGTCAATGATTTGGTATGAATGAGCCAAGCTACTAAATAATATCTTTAGAATTTCATTTTTTCAATGGAAAATGTGGGTGATTCTAAAATAAAAAATCACAGTAAAATAAGATAAATTGATGTTAAGTAATTCTCTAATGCAAATACCCAAGTCACTTCCACACTTATAGTCCCCATCACTTCTTTGAGTATTCAAGAACCTGCATATCGATTAAATTGAATTAACCAAACCACAGTATTCATTATGATAATCAGTCTGGATGATAAGGGTAAAGTTCCTCAAGTTCTAAGTAAAATGAAATAGAGGGGTATGTTCCTTTCCCTGAGCCAGCACCAGTTATCTAGAGAGATCTGCACCTATAAAATCACTCCACTTGGATTCAACTTGATATGCCCACATGTTTCTTCTGGATTTGAACCTGATACCAATGGTCAACTGTCAATGCTCTAACCCAGTGGTTCCCAACCTGGGTACCCCTTAGGGTTTCACACTTCATTTCAGGGATACACAAAAACTTTAAATACTCGTGGAAGTAACAGTAAGCACATCCATTCATTTTATTACTTACATCCTGTTATGGATAAACAGCCGACATTGCATTATCGACAAGCAAATGATCATATAGTTAGTGACAATATACCAGAACCATATATAAATAAACAGTGGCCATTTAAGTTACAAGTTCATGGTTTCAAGTGTGATTGAGTGGAAACGGAACATAACTCCACTTGAATAAAGCAATGCCCACAGAGATAACGTTTATTGCATTCATGTTTTGCTTTTTACAGCATCTCCAGGTGCCTGAAGATGCTGTAAAAAGCAAATTCTGGCCGCAATAAACGTTATCTCTGTGGACATTGCTCATTATTAAAGTGCAGTTTTTTTTAGAGGTACACAAGTGAAAAAAGTTAGGAAAGCACTGCTCTTAAACACACTATGCCATAATATTAATAATTCTTATTCATCAAAATTACCTTTCCTCATGTTTCCTTTAGTGACGTGGAAAGAGTAGAGGAAGTCATAGTAACTGTGCCCCGATGATCGGCTGCCTGAAAGGTCAACGGCCCTGGCTCTCGCCTCGAGCACAGTCTCCACCTCCTCTTCCTCCCCACGGATTGTCCCTCCGCCCCCTGTTGCTCTCCCACCTGCACCCTTCGCCTTGGCAGCACTCACACCAGAGGGCAGGTTTACCAGTGTCCTCAGCTCACCACGCTCCCACAGCGCTGTTACCAGTTGACGCAGGCAATCCCTGCGACGGTCTCCCTCAGGATTGCTCACCAATGCCTCCTGCGCCTCGCTCCAGTGCCCAAGCCGCAAATGTTCTCGGAACATGATTGAGTGAAGGGTGGGCTGGGTACAAGGGAGGATGATAACAGCAATAAAAATTATCTTTGTTACGGCATTTTAAAGACAAAGACTCTCCCTTTTGCCGTCCAAACCCTCGTCAAATATCAGGGCATACAAATATGAGCACATAGTAAATAAATGAAGAAAAGCATGCAGTCACAACAAGATACAAAATTACATAATGAGACTAAGCATGTATGGTCATAAAATATAGATTCGAACAAAATTGTATATTAAAACAATATCAACATGATATTATACCACTAAATTGTGTTAAAATCAGATTGTGCATCACGGTTAAAAGATTGTGTGATTTGGAGTAAAACATGAGGATTATTATACATATACATCTTTCTACCAAAAACCCGGGGCAGGAAAAAAAACATGAGATGTGCACAAAAGAAAACAAACTGATAAAAGGGTAGAGGTGCATGAAAGAGGAGAACATATGAATAACACACACAAATCTAAGACACCATTTAATACCAGAGAAACTTCATTAGAAGCAATGTTTCTTTCCTTTCCACGACTTCCTAAACTATAAGTGTCACATAAATATTATTAACACAGCTTTTCAGACTAAATCAAAAGACACATTTCACCTTCATATTTACTTACACAGTGATTAGTGGAATGGAGTAAAAATAGCACATAGATGCTTGTTCTACACTTAGTATGCCAATGCATTTATACAGTATTAAGCAGAGTACTGACTCCAAATTCTGTCACATTTAATGAATCACAAATGACAATGTGCGAGAATGTAAATTATGAATACCTGATGACTCTTGAAATTATTAAAAATGATTTGACAGATTTATAGTGAAGAAGTTTATAAAATATTCTCACCAGATCTGGATCATTTGGATCAGCAACAGTAATGGCTGTTTTTGCTAAATCAATCACTCGATCATGATAGCCAAGTTGGTCAAACAACTTAATAACCTGAAAATATACCATAAATTTTGCATATTACATACTGCATTACGCAAACAATAAAAGGTATACAAATGCTGACAGGAGTGCAAGAGGGAAGTTCAAATAAACTGCCTAAAATTAGAGATTTATACACAAGTTAATATAAGGATTGAAAGAATCATAGCTTGACATGACCACTACCATGGAAATCTATAAACACATAAACCATGGAAACAATACACACTATAACAACAAATTTTGAATGTATTCATGCAAAAATAAAAAAGTCAACTCGGCCACTTACACTAAGGGCATTAAGAACTTGAGCATAATTAAGCTCAGTGGAAGAAACTACATTCTTGCAATGAAAACCATTTTGAAGTATTCATCAAACTGAGAAAAAAGAGAAAGCACTAATCTTCATCACTCACCTGCAAGTAATATAGAACCAGAAGCCTTGCATTTGAAGGCTGCTCATCTTCACCATAATCCTTGGATCCAGAACCTTCCAGTTCTTTTCTCAGATTGGGATAAAGGCCTTTATTAGTCTTGGAAGAGTGTTGGAGAAGAGCACTGGCCATAAAATGATCAGTGCTAACACCTTCTGCAGCCTGTACCACAAGGTCATACGCTTTGTCTCCTTCCCCACCCCCAATTAAAAGTGCCACACCCAAGATAAACTTTCCTAAAAGCAAGAAAATAAATAAATTGAGACAACAATTGCAAGTTAGCTTTATTAAGAAATGACCATACATTTAAAGGAGGTGTAACTACACAAGAGAATTGAGAAATTCATGAATTTTAATTAGATTATGGGATATGTATTCTGTAAACAGCAAGAGATGTGAGATCTCTCACTTTGCTGGATGTGTAAGCAAGCATAATCTTCCTCTTTCATTAGTGAAATGCCATTTTCCCACCCTTCTCCATATTCCACATTGATCTTGATAAAGCTTCTGGCCAATTAGGAAGCCATGCATAATATTATCTTGGATAAAAAACTTTAGAACACATGATGAAATGAACTTAGCATATTTGGAAAACTCAATGTCTTCACTCCTTGGTCCCTTGAAAACCACTATCCATACAAACTTTAAAGCATATTATGTGAAAAAACTTAATTGTATCGCAAGTAAACATGACTTTCAAACCCCTCAGGAAGAACCAAGTAAACTTATGAATATAAAATGTCAAACATTCCAAAATTACTTACTTGAGCAACTATTCCACTCACACCAAGTCTGGAGAAGTCTGACATATTCTTGAATCAAAACATACTGACGAGACGATAAAAGGAATTCAGGGAAAATGAAGTTTCTACTGATGGGCCATCTACATGGAGGTTAAGGAGACTACTACAAAGACATAATATCCTTAAACTATTAAGTAGCACAGGTTACCTGAATTTTGGGATGCAAGACTCCCAGATTGCTGAAGTCACCATGTGGTATTCACTGATAACACAGCAATTTGATTACTATTGTGACCACCTCCCTTTCAGCAATAACAAAATAGATTACATTATACATCCAAATCCTTCAGGAACTTAACCAGTTCCAGACCAAACAAACTGCAGTGATAGATTTAGATTTCACGAAGCTTATTTCAAAACCAAAAGGATACATGAGCTGTCCAACAAGGGTTATGTATGGTAGCATGGCTGAATGCCACTGGCAGTTGAACAGGTTGCTATTTGGTTCACCATCACTATTCCTCAGGCCACCATCCATGAGGCGTACTGAAAGTGTGTGAGCATGACGACCTCCATCTGATGCAAGGAATAATTCCGCCAGGGTCCACGCACCACCTCTTCCCTGTGGGTGGAGGTGATGCAATGTTGGACCTCCCACATGACTTGAACTTTTGTTGTCGTTTATCCTCAGCAGCATCATCTGCTGAAGGCTGTTCTCCCTTGAAAATATGGATCGGCACTTCATTAGCACATGTGTAAAACGTGACAATAATACCAACGACGTGCATCTACGAGGAAGTAAATATTGAGGTACAAGGGGAAGGATGAGAGGGGTTTGAAAGGGAGGGCGGGAAGCTCAGCAAAGACATTGAATCCCAGTGTTTTGATATGATGGTATTCAGTTAAGCTTGAATCACATGATCCTTTTCCACAAACATTCAGGAATCATTTAAAATATTAGCTGAGTTGGTTGGTTGGTTATTTAGAGGAGGCGACTGACAGCTGAGGTCATTTGCACCACATAGGATAGGTGAATAACTGTGGTAATGGCAGGAGCTTTCAGGGAACGGAGGAAGGGTGGAGAGAAACCCGGCATCGGCATTAGCCTACTCTTAACGAAAGGCACCAAGGGGACCACGGTTTAACGTCCCATCCGACGGACGGAGTAATGAACTTGAAGTGCCCTCCACTAGGCACTCAAGTGGGGACCGGTTTTCCACTGAAAAATCCACCCATTGCTGGGAATCGAACCCGAGCCCTCGGTATGGGAGGCCAGTACTCTAGCCACCACATCAACCTGATCCCCATATTAGCTGAGAATAACCTATTAGGAGGCCATACCAATTTTGCAAGTGAAGGGTGGCCTCTTCAAAGTTCACAACAAAATAGACAAAAAAAATTGGTCGTGCAGTAAATTTTAGCATTAAATGTGCTGAACAACTCTAGAGAGAAGCAAAATTTTAAGGACAAATATTGAACGTACAGTAGGCTGACAACATCTTGCCCTTTACGGCCTCTAGAGATCCACAGAGGATAAGGATGTCTTGGTAGTTTAATTGGCAAAGCAACTGGCCAGAAATCACGGGGTTCTGGGTTCACATCCCTGACAAGGTGGATTTTTCTGTGGGAATTCTGCTATAGTGCATTTTAGTGGGTACTTTACTAAGGTATTTAATTAAATAAGATTGGCAATTTTCCACAAAGAAATCTTTACTGCGACCAGTTTCGATGTGATACATCATCATCAGGTGATGGATGACCTGATGATGATGTATCGAAACCGGTCGCAGTAAAGATTTCTTTGTGGAAAATTGCCAATCTTATTTAATTAAGTTATTCCACCATATAACGCCTGAAATGACTCTTTTTATTTACTAAGGTATTCAAGGCCAGTTTTGCAATCCTTGAGTCAACAGAGACGGGAAAAATGATATTTCATTACATATATGATCATTTTCATCATCACTTTCCATATCATTTCCACTCCCAAGATAATCATTTCAATACTAAAATATTGACTCCAATAATTTAGTGCAGTAAAGGTACTTGTATTGTTGCATAATTCTTGGCCATAGTCAATGTGACTATCATCATCCATGATACTAAATACTGCAAAACACAGTACTCAAAGTATACTTTCACAGTTATGAAATGTTTACAATTTTATTTTGATAATAAGCCACATATGGTACCTTATTTTCCATTTGCCGACATGAGCTCTGATTGACTACCTTTGGGATTCCTGTACATCTTCTGGGATGGAAAAAAAGGATGTGAATAAATGAAGGAGGAAGTGACCGGAGTTATCATTTAAGCTATCATTGCCACTATCCCTGGACTCTACTGAGGAAAATGTGCCCATAATTTAGGCTAAAGAAGGTTTTCTGACAGAGAGAGATGGTTTTGAGAGGAGGTACTATAGGAAGCGACACAGTTGTTCGCATCTTGTAGTTGAGAGTATGAAGGATTATCCAATGTTTAAGGTGGGGCAAAGTCAGTAACATTGGAGAAGCAGCGGACAACACTACTGAAGGAACAGTAGGAAAGAGGAATGGTTGGAAGTACATTAAAATCATTGGGGAGATAAATGTTTTGTGAAAGAAAGGCAATTTATTTATCTTGCTAGATAACTTAACAGTGGTAAGGTTTTGGACAAGGTTCAATAGAGCTTGGGTAGTTTTGAGTAGATATAATAAGTTGGCAGGATGTTTGAATGTGAGAAAACAAATTTTGGAAAAAATGTTAATCAACATACAGTGATTTAGGAAGGAAAAGGGCTTAACGAACAATTCAAGCTATTGATAATATATGTATATATTAATGGTTGGATATTTAAGGTGAAAAATGAAAAGTTTTAAATGTCATTGGTGAGAGGCTCAAATATTTGGGAACATGGGAATCTTTTATGTTTTGAACATTAAGGAAGAATTCTAGTTATCCTCTCTAGAAAGGAAAGTGATGAAGTTTGCTGAAGAATTTATATCAAGGCAAGTGTACATCTCTTCAACACCTTCAACCACTAGGACCTAATTTCTATCACTAAACATTTTCTTATCAACCCATTCTCAATATTGACTGAAAAGATAAATACAGGAATAAATTTAGATATGGCAAATGGTGACATTCTAAATGTGATTTAACATTATAAATCTCTGAAATTAGAGGTATCAGGCATCATTTTGTGGAAATCTGTCATAATGGAGAATAAGACATGCAATTTTCCACTGATATAATTTTCCTTTTTAATGTGTTGACATTTGAGCCATTACTTTTACCTGATGATGATGATGTAGGCATCGAAACCTGGGTCACAATTAAAAATTTTACATCAGTGGAAAAGTGCATATTTTATTCTTTATTGTCATAAATCTCTCACAAAGTTCTATAGACTAGTTACAAGAAACAAATTTAATGTTCAATTATTTAATCAATAATATATCAGTAATTTCAACCCTTTATAGCTTGCTGGTCGCCTGAGCGACCACCTTGATCCTGGCAGTCTCTATGATTTTTTGCGCGAGTTTTCCTCAGCATGCGTTTTAATGTGTTGCCTTGATGATTGATAGATGTCAGGTTCACCTTCTAGTCATTTATGAGAATTGTTCTCTGAAATGTGGTCGCTCAGTCAACTGCTGAGCGTGTAGTGACCCGAGTGAATCGGCACGGAGAAGTGGACTGTTATCACGTTATAGTGTTTTTCAGCTGGATTGGGTTTTATATGGATGAGATATTGTAAATATTTTCTTATATAATATCTATTCAATTACATTCTGAAAAAGTTCTGTATTATTTCATTATGGCTAACTTGTTATATGTGTTACTCATGTTGGTGGTTGTTCAGTCAAACACTGAGTGTGTACTGTACTGTGTCATTCCATGTGGTGAAGAAGTGATAAATTTCGACATTGTTTCTTACTGCAAAAACATCAGCAATATATTATGTTTATAAAAACATGTTTATTTTCATTACCTAAGATGTGGCTTCAGGTGGTTGCTCAAATGAGCTCCGTCCATTCTCACTACTGTCCTTAATATCTGAGAACTGTTGCGTGAAATTCACAGTGATCGATCAAACGACCACCCATTTATGACATAGATGAATATTGTTGTTGCAAATTATTTACATAAAACAAGAGTAGATACCCTATAACATGAATCAATCAAATAAAGTAATAAAAAAGCTCTAGGGATTTCTAACCTATAAAGGGTTAACCCAACATAGTGAATGACCAATTTCCTACAAAAACAGAATCCAAAGTTGGGTAATTATTACTTACAGTGTATTCGAAGGTGGAGGATAAGGTGCACAGGGAGTTTCAGTGACCCATTTGAGCAGGAGATACGCTTGCGTTAGCAGGGTTGTCCTTGGTATTAAGTCAGATCTGACTCCATTCACATGCTCCTCACCAATCAGAGGCCCCAGGCCCCCTGCCCAGCTGCTTCCACCAAATCCTACCCCTCCCCCACTGCACTCCAGGATCAAGTGCTGCAGGAGTAACAGATTGCGGCAAGTGGAAAACCTGCAATACGATTAACCATTTGAGTGCCACCGATTTTTAGATGGGTATACCCAGAAATGCCATGGGTATTTTGCTAATTTTGTAGGCCTTTATTCAAAAAATCATTATTTGTTTATTTGTTGCTACTTTTACATGATTTCTTCTGCATTTGAAAGTGAATAATTTCTTCCAAATTAATATGAAAAAACATTTGCTGATTTTCACAATGACATGCAATTCTTATATTTTAATTTGGAATTTACAGGATTAAATAATTTTATTTCTCAATTTTGACCAATAAATCGAGAAAGAATACCAACTTTAAAGAAATAAACCATTGATAAATATAAATTATTATTATTTTTCTACAAAATGATCATATAATATCCAAGGAATTTGCATGAATGTTCAATAAATATTCGATTGAGTAATACAATGCAAATTGCATAAAAATCAGGGTAAATTATCAAAATGATTGGAGGTATATAATGTGAATATTTTCACAGACAAGAGAACATTTGGATGTGAAAACGTTATGAAACATGTTATATGAACAAAAATAACAAGAATTTATGTCTGTTATTGATTACAAAATGTTAACAAGTACATTACAAATTATTGAAAATATATACTCATACTTAGAAAACGATGACAACATTACAAACCCTATTCCAAATCAAATAAAAAATGTTCATATTATTCACAAATATGATGAGACACACAAATTCCATGGAGGCCTTATTCATTTTTCACGCAGTTCTAGATCTATAAACAGGGCCTCCATCTTTCCTACTGCATAGAGCACAAACTTTTTCCCTCCGCCCTGAAAGTTTCCTTATCCCATATATTCCTGGCGATACTGTCCTGGGAGTTGACTGACTGGGATTATTCCATCTAAGTAACCATTCACCCAAATGCTATCTTTTATTTCTGTCAAAAACTGTACTCTTGTTATTTTTTTCTGGATTGTTTGATTTGTAAGTAATATAAGCATTTAGCACCATTCTAGAAATTACATTGAAGACCATTTTCTTCCAGTATTTCAAATAATCTTCTCTCATCTAAACACACAAACAACATAATATCCGAAGAATAAATGTCTCCCATGTAATGATTGTACTGCTCAATGATTTGTGGACTTTCCTTTGGAAATTCTTGACCCTTGCGAATGACTGAATTACTTTTGGCTATCGAGTTGGTGGAAAGTAATAAAACTGGCTTTTTTTGTGATTTCTTTTCTCGATACCCAAGAATAAGAAGCTATTCACTTCTAAAATACTTTTTCTTGCCCACACTTGTTTTATTTGAGAGGTTGAGGTATCATGGTCCAGAATGCATTGGAAAAATGAGGTTGAAGTACATGATTGGAGAAGATTTTGGTGGCGGTAGATGTTTGGGACCAGGAGTTTCCAGGAATTCAAAATTTGGAGCAGGGAGTGAATCACAATTGTCCTGAACCTCAATGAATTCTGCAGAATGATACCGGCTTCCACCTTCACGTTCATCAGAACTGACACTATCATTACTATAGTCAATAATTTCCGGTCTCTTCTTAGGAAGGATTATCACACTTTCATCTGAGTCTGATAACACTTCCCCTAAACCATTGTCTCGACAAAAATTAGCGATGTCTTCACTTTCCACAGAGTCGTCGTCATTACTTAGTGCATTTATATATTCAGCTAATCTGTCATCGTCAAGACCAGGTGAAAATTCATTTCCAGAAGTTGACGCCATTTTTTAGGCAAAAGGGTTATTTCACTTTCGAAAATCCACTAGTGAAATTTCATTGTCTAAACAACAACAAGAGATGGCACACATTGTATTTTTTATGCCCAGCATCATCTTTCAATTACTACTGCCATACCTACTATGATAACGAGGCTGACAATTGGAGCCACATTGCTGACTCAACACCCCAGCTGACTCAACACAAGTTGAGTCAGCTGGGGTGTTGAGGGTATCGTCGTTGTCACTTTTTGCAAATGACGATATATCGTCGTGTGGCACTCAAAGGGTTAAGGAATTGAGTTACAAGGACAGGGTTCATTACTCATGGTTACTGAGAAGTTTTCTTTGGTTACAGGACACACAACAGATTCATGCCGAGAGATAGGGATAAGAAAATAGCAAATAGAAAATAATAAGAAAACAGAAAGCAGTTGAAGCAAGTACATATTTGGCGTGGTTGAACTGAGATGGAATGATGATGAAATGCCATCTAAAATTCAAGAAACTGAAGAAGACAGTGAAGAATACATGGCAAGTGGAAAAACTGAAAGAGGCTCAACACCAGCAGGCATTTCAAAAAGCAATGGAAATCAACATAGTAGAAGACCTGATAGTGAAATCAGTGAAAGAGCAATGGGAAAATGTTAAATGTAAACTACAGGAAGCCGCAAAGGAAGCTCTTGGAAGAAGAAAAGTTGTTAAGAAGAAGTCATGGATCACGGAAGAAGTCTTAGACCTGATTGAAGAATTGATTGAATGAAAGAAGAATGAAAGAAGATTGAAGAAAGGAGTTTTACTGTGTGTCACTAGCTGAAGCTAGTGCACATACAATGTGAAAGCAATTTGTTGCCCTTGTTATTGCGGATTTATTTTACATGGAAATCATAAGTCATAAATGATCCCTAAGCTATTCCTGGCCATTTTGAGATTCTCTTTATATAAGGCTTTCACTGCACCTACAATAGCATTGATAACCACTCACCTAACCACAGCTATCTGGTGAAGAGATTCAGCTACCATACTTATTCCTAATTGGCTGCTGAAGAGGTAATTCACAGACATCATCATTCTGGAAGAGCTTGGATCTAGAAGATACAAAAATAATGATGCAATGATCATTAGGAGCTACTCATTAACTCAATGACAAATACAAGGCAAGAATTGGCAATCTGAACTTCCTAAAATGAACACTAGTATGAGTTTATTTTTCCTTCTTACTGGGAATCAGCAAATTAATCACATTCTAACCATGTTAACAAATTAAGTGCTATTAAAGCATCTATACTCATTGAAGGAACTAACTAATTTATAGTTCACATCAAAATGGGCAAAACTTAGAACTCTTGACAATTACACCTTTAACAAAGAGGTGATTTGGACCTGAAACATGATGAGCATTATGAAGAAGAGATATCATGGTCCCGTGGATCATCATAAATATATGATGAACACATAATGGTCTAAAGCTGACCAAAACATTATCAATCGTCACTGCTTTCTTTTGAGTTACTCCCAGGAATTAAAATGAGTAAATATTTGGTTTTACTATTTTGAAGAATACAATAACACCATATTAACTGTTTTCTTATTCTATGTCTCTGTAATCAATTATCGTATTTACCTGGATCTTCCAATATAAGATCATTAGGTTGATCATGATCAAGAGTCAATGCTTTCAGGAGCATCAGCATAGCAGAATACATATTTTTCACATCCTCTAGGCATTTCCAAAAGCTGTCAGGGGCACATGGATCAAGGAACTTAAAAAAAACATAGAAGCATAATTTCACCATCCATTCAGCATCAATTCTTTTAATACATTGCTTGAGAAATGGCCACAATGTTTTTATGAAGGAAATGAAAAGGACTGCAAATTCAATTACTAAATTTTAATTATAGTACAGTGGAAGTTCGGTATAACGTGTGCTAACAATGGCTGGGAAATCACTTGCTATAGCGAGCGCTCATTATATCCTAAGGTGCTGGATTGAGTCTCTCATTTCCCACAGTGGTTATCACTTTCCGTTTTTCTTTTGTTACCATGCTACATATTAGAAACATGTAAAAGAGCCATTTTCGTGCAAATTGCATATTCATTGATCATTTTGCGAATTAAAGCTTCTAAAACAATAATTTATACTTTGCTGAAGTCTTTGAGTGTTAACCAGTATGTGTATTGGTTAGGAATGTTGTAATGATTCGCCAAAATACAGCATTTCTCAGTCAAAAATATTTCTTGCATAATTACGTATTCCTAGGGATTTCTAATATTCACTTTCAGTTATCTCTCGAAAATTAGGAGCAACGAGTATTTATTTACACATGCAAATTCCTCTTTCGGTTGCGCTGAACATCGTGAGTCGTACTAGTGCTGCCATCTGGAGGATCTAGAGTGAACGGAGGTAACTACTGTGAAATACTATTGCCGAGAATTATCGATGCATTCACCCAAAATTTTATGTATCCGTGAATTCAGGAATCCTAAAATAAAATAAAAACTTGTTGCATGGGATGAATTTTAATTCTTCGTATAACATTAGCCCTGGCAATAGTTACGAAAACAATGAAAAATATGCACAAATTAACAAAAGCACCAAAAACATAAGTATTTGGCATTATTTCTTATAAGAAAAATTAATTGAAACCAGGATATACCAATGAATCGTAAAATTATAAGGAAATAAATAATTCTTTGTCAACAGAAAACTTTGACAACTTTGCCGCGAGAATAAAAAGCATAACAAAAAAACATTGTACCTTTAGTATCATACATACACACGCTTCACATTAACAGCACAGTACTTTCAGTTTCTATTCCCGGCTGAAAAATGATTCAAGCATCATCTGCTTCAGTCTAGGGGCAGGAATGAGCAGGCGGTCGGAGGGGTGGGAACTAGTGGGCGGGCGGAGTGATGGAAATGAGCGGGTGGAGGCAGGAGGGCGAAGAAAGGCGGGCTGAACTCTGCCCCTTACCCACACCATCGCTCTCCACTGCCATGTGGTTGGCTAGATGCTTTTCCGCTTATGCATCTTCCGCCCCTATGTGAACTTGGCTTAACAAAAGAACAACTGAAAAGTGCAAGCGTTCGCAAGGTATACCAGGGTGGGCTGTAAATCGTGAGTGCCTAGACTTGATCGGTCTTTAAATAATGCAAAGATGGCACAAATTTTGTATTCTAAGTTGTAGTTGACTAATAATGCCACTAAAGATAAATACCATGCATTAATTTGTACTTTGCAGTGCATCGCCCTCATGAAATATCGCTCGTAATACCGAGCGTATACCGTGTCAGGAGCTTCTTGGCCTCGCTACATCCATTTTCTTTTACATGTTAACCCTTTGCGGTCCAATTTTTTTTGTGGAATTCAAGTAGTAGCCGAAAGAAATACTATTTGCAAAATAGGTGAAAAGGCTTCATAAGGTACTAGAAGTTCACAAAAGTGACATAAGATAGCAGCAACTTACATAAAATGCGCTTAATCACAGCGCCATCTGATGTTGAGCTTAACTTGACATTGGACCGCAAAGGGTTAATCATGGGTCTTTAGATAGTATATTACCAATCATTCATTAATGCAAGATTCTCGCTATGTGCCGTAATCACTATAATGGGCTTCTATCGTATTTGCCTTTTTTCAGAGGCTTACACGTGCCGTGAAAACTAGTTTCACTACAGCTTACATTTTCTCCAGAGGAATCACACAATAGAGCACTGGCTATATCTGCCATTGCACTATCTGGACTGCGAAGACGATGCAGATCACGTTCAAATGTTGCTTTCAAGCCATCAGGAAGCCTTTTCTCGAGGACTGTAAGTGCACCAATTACTTTGCACATATCAGAACAGACCTGAGGATCTGTAAGAAAGAGAACAGACATTGATTCAAAATGCTACTGTTCTCTTATGATAATGCAATGTAATAGCATAAAACATAACTTTGAAGTGTAATTCATCTCATGTCTCATATCTCATATGTCTTTCATCTCATCATAATAATACTGAGTTCACGCTAACATTTTACTAACGCCACTTACTACTCTAAAACACTTACTTTCAATGCCATTAATCTTTTAAACCTATGTATCAAAGTGTTTACAATGTGCCTTAAAGGTATTGGAGTTCCAAAACATATTAGTTGAAAACAAGAATTAACCATTTCAGAGAAAAGTCTAACTTCAAAAGAGAAAATGGAAGAATGCAGAAAACTGATCCTGAATAGAGAAATTACATGCCCAACGACTTGAAGAGGTAAAGATCTTAACAGTTTGTAAAACTGGAGTACATTGTACTTTAAAAGTTACCACAAGAACAGTTAATACAAAAGATTTAAAATACATATAACCCACAACTCTGAACCCTCAAATGGAAATTCAATTAAGACTCCAATTTAATGATGTTTCCAACAGTTATAATTAACAACCCTTAGCCCTCACCTTCGCCCAGTATAGGTGTGGATGAAAAAAATGCAGGCGACACACTTCCTGGTTCTTTAAAAGATGCAAGGTATTCTAGAGCATCAGCTGGCCGGAAGAGGGAGAGCTGTGACCTCCTGACAAGTGCCAGGGGAGGGGCAGATCGTAAACCACCATCTCCAGGCACTAAGCCCATTGGACGAGCTCCAGCTTCTCGATATTGCTCACAGCAGAGCAGGAGCCTAGCCCAGCATCGCATTGACACTTCCCGATACTCCTCGTCACCAGCAACATACTCGCCACTAGACACTTCCCCACTCAACTCCATCCTTATATCCGAGTCCACAGCCATGCAAACCCGGTCACGTAATACTGCCGCAGGAGGAATGGTGCTGACCTCCTGAGGCTGACCAATTATTCCTCCTCCAGGTGCTCGACGATAAACCTGTGATAATATTTCAACGTAAAAGGATTAACATAAATGAATTAACAATCATATTATGCCATCAATCATAATGTTTGATGTAAAAATATATGGTGGAACCTTGACATTCATCACAGTAATGAACTTTGCTCCCAACTCACACCTCATATTCTGTAGCAACAGTATGAGGAATCATATAGGAAACATTTTCATCGATGGTGGATCAAATTTCAACTCTTCACTTACTCTCCAAAATTTTATTTTAACTTGAAGGCAATTCTAATTTCATCGTATATCTTTAGAATGCTGAACAAAGTTGACAATAATCCATATATTTGACCAATTTCTGTTTTACTGGCACTCTTTTATTCACAGGGTTCGATGATATAGAATTTCATTGCTAAATACAAATCCTTTCTTTTCTTTTCCATCCTAACACTCTTAACTAAAAAAAACTGGTAATACATCTAAGAGAACAGAGGAGCAGTGACTGGTGACCAGAGAGTACCAATTCCATTTGAGACATTCCTTGAAACAGCCCGCAGCATAACCACTCACTATTGATATTCTCACAACACTTGCGATAGCACTGAAACGTGACAGCTTTTAGTCTTTTTATATTAGAACATAGATGAAGATGGTGAACTCAAAAGAATAAATGCCTTAAAAATTGTCATTAACTGTTATGAATAAAGAATTTTCCTCAGGTTTCCAACTACGTAGGGTGTTGATAGGGACTGACTTTCCCAAGGCATAGTCTCCCATCATCTCCAGGGTGAATTGAAGATGATGGTAGACTATGCCTTCGAAAAGTTGGTGCCTATCAACACCTTCACCAGGCTTGAAACCCAAGGAAACTCCTTCATCAGTATTGGCCAGGAAAACCTACAATCTTTCATCCATTATGAATGATCAAAGAGGGCTGATTTCTCAAGAGTCAAAATACTTCTCCAGTTTGCATTGCTGACTGCTACAGTAGAAACTTGATATTATGAAGTCAACTGGACAAGAAAAATCAACACTTTGAAATATCACATATCGTATGAATGAGTATGCTTCACCAACATCACGATGAAGCTATTTTTTTGTTTCCTGGAATATATGCACTCCCGCAACATACCTGCATGATTTACGTGGTTATAATTCATGAATGTATCCATAAATATGTATTCGTCTCAAGACGGTTCATTAAGTTAAACACAGCTAATTTGTTTCTTTTTTCCAATGAGTTAGAAGCTATCGAGCATCTTTGCAAAATTTACGTGCCGTTTGAGCTAGGCCTACGAAGCTTCATTAGCACATTTTTTTAATCTTACTGAATTTTTAATCTCCACTGAAAAACTCGTAATGTATGCGATGTATTTATATTTTGAAGCTAGTATTGATATACGCATACACCATCGAAGTGTGCGATTTGTGGGATCATTTGCAACTAGATCCTGCTCCGGATATAGAATTTAGAGGAATAAATTTCCGCTAAAAGAAAATCATATGCCCCGCATCAGGCATTATAGATTAGAAATAAATTAAGTAAAACAGTAAAAAAAATACTCTCACGGATGCTATGTCAGGAAATGCTGGTTGTAGCAATTAGTTTCTCACATGTGAGTATATCCATACTTCACAAATTTACGTTTTTTTTGACTTGTTGGCAAAGCCGAATGTATTTTTAGTCGTATTGGCACCATATTTTATGTACTACTTCGCCTATGATTCAAGGTCTTCCTAATGTATAATGTGCATACCTATGATGAATGATTAGGATCCTTACTCTGGCTAGGAGGGTCTGAAAAACGCTGCCATGATCCGTCATTATTCGTAAAAACGACGAGAAAACTTTTTCACCACAAGACCAAGACCGAGGTTCGTAATTTCATAATGTCCTTATTTCGTAATATCAAGTACTGTTACATGGTATTTAAATACCCTTTTGGTCAGGACCAAAGATTCTGCTTCGTAAAATTGAAATATCGTAATTTCGAGGATCGTACTTTTGAGTTTCTACTGTAGTATAAATATTAATATTTGACACTTTTAATGGTTAATACTTAAATATGCTATGAAATTCAGTATCCACAGATGCAAAATTGTTTATGATAGTTTTTCATTAATGTCCTTGGATATAGCTAAGGCAACGACAGTAATTATGTTTTGCTTTACTGTCCATTTTTCATAGTTAGTTATATTTGATACAGGGAATGATTTTTAGGATGTTTTCATCACTTGGAATTCCACTGCAGAAATGAGTATAACTCACCGCTAATGCCTTGGCAATCACTGCCAAGGGAAAGCGCCCAGGGTGAAATATATGGGCCAGATACGCCTGTCGAGGATCAGTGGTGGGATCCACCCCTTCCTCTGAAGAATTAGCTGGCGACCAAGGGAAGAGGAGTCCCTGGGGAGGAATCTCCAGGATGGCCGGCTCCCATTCAGCCTGAGTGCTCTGTGGGAGGGATGACTTGGATTCCCCAAGGTCCATCAAGATGCTGCTCACAAGCATTGAACCATCCGACACCGTCCATACGGCCCACAGACGAAACTGACTAAACTGAAAATCTACTAGGTCATGCTGAAAAATAAGATGAGATATGCCTGCATTAGGGGATTACATTTTTTCAACCTGAAGAAGTAAATATACATAATTAAATTTATTACAATTTTGTGGCATAAAACCAAGCCTCATTCTTTTAACCTTGGATTTGTTCTATATAATATATCAGTGCCTATTTAAATGTTTTTTAAATCCACATTTTCCCTTTACCAGCACATATCACCTGAGAGCGATCCCCTTTTTTTGTGTGACATTATGTGCTTATTCCAGTTTTCATTTGGAAATCTTGGGGGAGGTTATGATACATGTAAATCTCCTGAATCAAAGCAGTCGCCAACAATAAAAAACCACACAATCTAACACATGATATTTCAATGATATTAGAAGCAGACAATGCACACCTTACTCAGGCTAAATTTCTCTTGAAATTTTATTGGCCAATAACCTGGAGTTACATTTGCCAATTGTAAATACAGCTCACTGTGCATAGGATACAAAATATGTGGAATCACTTACTAAAGAAAGTATGACCAGAAAGCCTTGGTCCACCTATGTCTCAACAAATCATTATATTATTCTGAGGGTAACTCCAATTGGATTTTTTTCTGTTTATGCAGGAATCACTGGGTGAAGTGACTGATCAGCCATACTTAACCCTTTCCCTTACTATGTCAGACATCATCCCATATTATGATTTTCCTCTTCCACTCCAATGTCAGATGATGTCCAACAAATTTTCCTTCGTCCTTTTTTTGGCCACTCCACTGATTACACTCATTTGATTATTTCCTCATGTAATACATACTTAAGCCAACAAAGTATTTTTGCATTATGCTTTCTCATTTAAAACTATAGTATTATCACAAGTAATTGACCACCCTACTTGCCGCCCAAAATAAATAAGAGATGGTTTAAATGCAGGCGGCAGAGAAATTGGATTGAAAAGGATTACTACATTACAAGGATCCTACTTACTTTAAATGTATCATATCTGACTACTCCACTACTGAAATTATCCATGGACTGAAACACACTATTTACATGATGAATATTTCATGACATAATAGAATGTTAGAAAATAATTGTTGTGAATATGGCCAGCACTGAGCATAATTATTCATAAGCAACAATTCTATTGACTGTACAAGGAGTATGGGATGAATATGCACAACTTACCCAAGTAGCCATGAATGTCGGCTGAATATTGGCCCAATATCGGCTTCAGATTGGCACATCGCCCCCTCATTGCCATCGTTTTGCCGATGTTGGCCTGATATAGGCGGCCTACATTGGACCGACATCATCTGCTGATGTTATATTATGAGGCGAATATTGACGAAGCTCTGAAAGCACGTTTTAAAACTAGATTCACAAACTATGGAATGGATTAAACATTAGGTTGGGGAAAAATTTTTTTTTTCTGTTTCACACAACTTGGGACAACCATTTTTGTGGCCTGGTCAAAAATTTTCTGTTAGGAATGAGGTGAATATTGACGAAGCTCCGAAAGTATGAAAGCAATGAGAAAATTTCTCATAAGTTCTAATGAGAAAATTTCTCATAAGATCTAATTGCCAATTTATTATGAGAAAATTACTTATGAGAAATTTCCAATAGGGTATACATTGGCCCTATATTGGCTGCTAATATTGGTCCAGCAATGGCTGAAGAAATCGGATCAATATCGGTCCAATATCGGGTGAACACTGGTACATTGGCTAAATCTTGGCTGCCAATATTGGCTACATGACGCAAAACGTTATCATTTGGACATTGGCCCAATATTGGCTACCAATATTGGGCCGACATTAGAACATTGGCAAATGATATCGGCCCGACATATGCCCGATATTGGGTGGCTACTTGGGTAGTGACAGTATGAATCCTAGTATTCCACTTTTCAACTATTTAAAGCCTATAAAACATAAGTCCTAAGCCTTACACATACATGAAGTGCAATTAATATTTAAATTGTGGATATTTAAAAAAAGTTACGTATTGAGGCATCGTTTTTCATATAATGAGCAGACCACATTATTAGCATATTTCTTACCTCAGGGGCATATATTGTAGCTAGTCGAATCAATTGGTATATTCCTGACTCAAGGACAGGTTTGAGGATGCAAAATGCACATTCATTTGAGAAACACATGTAAGCCCCTAGGAACAGTGTATTCCCATCATTACTGACAGCTTTCCTCAGCATATGGTTCTGAGCTGTAAAAGCAATGAAAAAATATCATGTTGAATAGGCAGTAATAGGTGGCAAACAAAACATACTTGAACATAAGCAAAAAAAGGTAAATGTATATATGAAACTGGAGAATAACCCAGGAATTCTTTTAAAAACAGGAAAGGTGCAAAATCACATGTCAGATCTCACAAAACTAATATAACCTAAAACTGGTCTACATGTTTTGAGCATGAGTACATTGAGAACACTTACAAATTATTCCACATTTGGCCAATAGAAATAGTCATCCATTTTTTAGAACCACTCATTTCCCTCTCTTTTTCTCATTTCTCTAGAACCACTCATCTACCAGGAGCTTACGTAGAGTGGGGTGAGTTCGAACGCATTTTGGTGTATAATCATCAAATACTCTTCAGTAGTTTAATCAAAATATCTGTTATTCGAAATCAACAATCTTCAAACTCTATTTCATATTGTAAATAGAAAGAAAAACACGTAGAATAAACTGTTAATCTGAAAATCGCTAACTTTTAACGTTCGAACTCGGCCCGCCGATCGGGGCGAGTTCGAACATGCATTTCATTTTTGATACTCCGCAACTGAAGTCGTTCTTGAGAAGAGTTCTGAATCGTGAATTCAAATCAGGTTATACCGTCAACAATAACCATCATATTTGTTAATTATTTCGCTGGTAGTAAGGTTTGAGATTTCAATTATATATTTGTAAACAGGAAAACTATCACCTTGACGCGAAAATCATTTTGAATGCCCGACGGAGAAATCTATACAACCATTCAGTGAATTTTCTTTATCATAATGGAATTAAATGTTTCGGAAGGTGTTGCTTTGAATATAATAAAGAACTACACAGTGATAGAGAAAAGATTTCTATTTGTAGCAGCTCGTACAAAACATAATGGACCAGTAGTAATCACACACAATAAAAGCAAAACTTCTTGATTCCAAGAGACGAAATATAATCAAATTTACGAGCTTACATTTTTCGAACACAAACATAAGTAAAAAGAATAAATTACAAAACTATTCAATTTCGTTTATGTTTTCTAAATCCCTGAAAAATAAGCGGCCCCGTCACCCCCGTTCATCTTCCCGGGCAAACCATTGACTGCGTTCTGAGCCATCTTAAATCGCCTACCGGAAGTCAGAACTACTTTTTTTATTTTTAAAATATTATTTTTTTTCTACCGGAATCGGAACTATTTTTTTATTTTTTACATTTTTTGTAGCTCGTCTGTAATTGGTCGAGGAAGCGAACGTTGGCATTCAAATATGTAGCAACGCATTAGTCAACACGCAGAGCAAGATGGTTGTGTGTTATTCGTGGTGTTTTAGTTCCTCATTGTGTTGTTGTCGTTTACTGTAGGAGAAAGTGTATCAAGAATGTTTATGCGACGTGTGCTTTGTTAATTCTGAATTCATATCTTGTTATGGTCAGTTTGTTTAAACGTAGTTAGCACGATTTATGCCCCGTTTGGCATAGTGAAAGTGTGGAAGCGATTGCTGATGTGCTGAAAAGCTAATGTTAACTTTCAAATAACCGTCATTTTGACGAAGTTTTTTCGACTAAATCTCGCTACTGTCTCATGACCTTGTAAATACTTGCCAGCTAAAGGTTAACGTTAATAAGGCGAGTGACATAAACAACAACATTATAGCAATGATCTTAGTTGCTTTGTGGAGGTGGTCTGTGTAAAGTGTTTGTGGACATACATAGGTTGGCTTTCCTTTGCCACTCACGAGTTTCTAGGCAATGGATTGTCCCTGATGTCTTCTTGCTGGTCGTAAGTGCCAAGGAAACATTTCGACGTACATCGCATGTTCGTAAAAGTTTTGCCTGTTTCACTCATCATAATGTGTAAGTCTGCTGCTTTCTACCTTCGTCCTCCAATTGTATTATCCAGGTATTTTTTTGTGAAGCACTTAATTGTATTTGGGGAGCAATACACTACTATTAATAACGTTCTGATGACCCGAGTGACTTCCTTAGCTCTTAGGGGTGTGTGTTCGAACCACAGTTCACCTGGACTGTGTTAAAGAAATTTTCCTAAGTATCCTCATTTAAATTACATTAATTATGTTCCTAAACTCTTTATTACTGAACCTCGTTGCAAGACAACATTTTTTAAGGGTAGGATTCACCTCCTTGACGATGTATTCAAACTCCTGTCGTTGAAGGTTTCACATGTCCTTGGAAAATTTAGTTCCCATCCTTGTCTGATTTAGTTATTTGGTTGGTTATGTCGTAATTGCTCTATAATGACCTGGGAAATAGCTTTTTTTTCAAAATGTATACTTTTGTATCAGTATTGGTATTGTAAACTTATGTGCTATTAGTATTAATTGATTATATCCTACACGGTGTTTGTAAATGGGCTTGTTTAGTGGGGTTGCCTGTTTGAATAACTTCAAGGGATATTCCTATCGAGGCTAAAAATTATGATTCATTACAATTTATTAGTTATCGGGGGTTAGGAAATGTATGGTCCTCAAATCAAAACATTGTTTTGTCAGAGCTGATTGCTCTGCAGAAATGAGTTTATGCTTGAGTTTTATCAAAGCTGTGTTTAACCTGTTTTCATTGTGATGTGGACCTCATCACTGAAGTTTGTGCACCTGTGCTAGTGTGTGCATCTGTGTTATTAATCCTAAATGATGGCAAGTTCAGGGCATTAATTAACTTCGGTCCTGATATATTTTAATGCAAATTTTTCCTGGATTTCATAGCAATTCATCCAAATTTCTGTAGTTTCAAGGCATATTGGCCTGGTAGTGTAGATACGTAACTTATTTGTTTATGTCCATTGTTATGAACCTGTCATTGATGAAGGATCATTATGCCTTTATGTCAATTGAGAATTCTGTGCCATTGAGCCATTCTGTGCCCCTCCATGTTTAATTGGAATAGATATTACAGTTAAATATTAATTTTAATGCCTTTTATGTTGTTGAATTAACTAGCATGCAGTTGATGTGAATTCACTGTTAGCTATGGTAACATTTTTTATTAAATCAATCTGTTGTAAGTGAGTCACTTGCTGTATCATTGATATTTTGTGGGACTTGTGCAGATCTTAATGAAAAATTATTTCTGTTTCTGACAATTAATCGTTTACATAACAGGCAGGTTTTTGTAATGTAGGCTGCAGATGGGTTACTGAATAAAAATAGCTTATTTATATTTTGTTACCTCTATCTTGAAAAATGACGATTGGTCAAATCGTGATTTGACTAATAGATGTTCACTGGTGTATTTGTAATTTTTGCCAATCAAATAAACTTCTTCTTGTACAAAAGGTACAAATTTCTATTTCTTTTGAATATGAATTCCTGTCCACGTATTTATTTTCAGAGTTTGCGCCTTGTCATATACATCTGGTGGCGATATTTAATTTCCATCGATGAAGACAATGCAGTATTTACTTCGTGTATGAAGTAGAACGGTCTTGGAATAGTAAACTTAGTGCAAACTGCCAAGAATTTAGTGATAAGTGTGGCTTCTCAATTAGTAATTAGCCGTATGTATGCGAAATTAGCAAGTTGAGCTTGGACTTTTTCCTTATTTAATCAATTATGCACTGTTTCCCATTCAGGGTTTCTGTACTTAACGCCGAAAACTTGATTAAAACGAAAAAATTAACGGACTTAATAGTATCAAGAATATATGTTATAGTAAAGAAGGAATGATGAATCTGTACAAGTTCTGCCATCTAGCGGTTGTATGTGGAACTGCGTGCTCCATGGCTGAAATTGCCTTTAAAATCTCAGCTAGTTACGGTAGGCATTCTAAGATGTGCTATGTGTCGACACGTCACGTTTTGAGTTTCACCTCCAAATCTTGTCAAACTATTTTTTCATTGAGTTGACCGCCCGTGGGCCCCGTCGTCAGTCCTTGGGTTGGTCGAGCTGACGGACGATTTGCGTGCAGAGCACTAAGCACTCGTCCACAACATCAGGAAAAGTAAAAAAAGTCTGTTTGATGGAAACTTTCTTTCGGAGGCACTGCACACGTAATTTATGTTTGGAACAAACTTCCATTACTATGCCAATTAAAAGTCTATCACGCTTATCGGTATGAAACTTTATCAACAAATAAGAAATTACGGACAGGGAATGCCCGGGAAGTTCAAAATCACTTTCGTCGCCACCATTAGATGACGGAAGGACGTTGGCCTCATCATCATTTTGCGAACTTTCTTCCATAGCAACACCGTGAAATTCCTTCACAAATGAATTATTTATACAAAAAGGACTCACTCCCTTCCCTGGCTCAACAACAATTTTTTTCCCCCGCGATTTTTTCCCCGCAGGTGCATCGACGTGGGATGCCTGTAGAAAGTCCAAAAATGCATTCGACCATGCGTAGTCATTTGCGGCTTCATCAGTATTTTCCTCAGAGTTTAAATTAGGGACTTTACTGATCACTTTGTTTTCGTCAAAAGGAAAAATTCCAGCAGCTTTAAATCCAGCGCGGATATTGTGCGGCCTCCGGTCATGCTCACGTAATTTCGTGCCATGTCGATCTCGCCCGGCGGAACTACACAAAACTACATTATGCGTTATATTGATTGACATAATCGCCACACATCAATGATATTTTCCAAAATTAATAATAATAAATAGATCTGTTGATGGAATGAACTCCTAATCTATTCACGTTTACTTACCCAATAGCACAGCAGTTTCTTTCCGGCGATAAAATTCTTCGTATAACTGCCGCGTTGCAAACAGACCACCAGAACTACGGCAAAAAGGCACGACCACATCCGATTTATAGGGAATATAATACATTGTATCATTTTTCAGGCCTGGCGCGAGATTAAATTGTATCACAATAAGAAATTGAGAAGTTATTACAATGTAAACCCCAGCGGTCGTATTCGTTCGAACTCGCCCCATGCGTTCGAACTCACCCCACTCTACGGTACTTTGCTACCTCCATTAACTGCCCACAGCTGCTCATAGGATAGTAACTTTTTTATATCCTCCTTAATTAACCTCAATTTCTACAAGAAAATGAATTTCCTCAGTAGCTTTAAGCTCAGTTCAAAGTACTGTTAGTTATTATTTTATCATCAATACCTCATTCTTGGCCAATAAGATAAACTTTTCCGAACTCAAAAATGCATTCTTAAATCAGCTTGCATCCAATGGGCCAAGGTTACAACTAAGTTTTCATGCACCCAATTTGGCTTTGCCATTGAAGGTGCCCAATACTACCACCACAGACTGTGTTATAAAATGTTGACTGTGTTACAGTAGTGTGTGCATTTTTGATCATTCATTTGTTTCTAGGAATCTACAATGAAAAATCATAATGCGGTTGTCAAATTTTAGAAGCTAACAGTCCCATTTATTCCATAGAATTGCTGAAATCAACAAATGTTATTATTCACTCTCCCAAAATCCAACCTGAAAAATCATTAGTGATTGTTCTGGGTCAAGAATATGAATTTTGACGTTTGTATTCTTCCTTTCAAGTAATGTGTGTTATACTTTTCATAGATTCAAAAATGACAAACATCTTACCATCATATTGATGTTAGGAGTAACTGACAAGAATAAAAAGACATATTTACTGCCTTTAGAAACTTAAATAACTTACTTCCTTGCAGTAGTCTTCGACCTGATTCGGCGGTGCCCTCCAGAACATACAAAGCTAGCTTACAATCCTTCTGAGCAGTGGACCACATCCTCAGCCTCCCATCACGGCATAAGCAAAAGAGAAATGTCTCATCTGCAATAGGATGGATCACCATGCCCATAGCCACTTCCCCTCCACCTCCAAAATTTACTCCAAAATGTCCCATCCCCAAGCCACCGGAACTTGCTCTACTCCTGCAATGAATAAAACAAATACAGTCAAGCCCGTTTATAACGAAGTTGAGGGGACCGAATATTTACCTCGTAATAACCGAACTTTTTTATATGTGGACCAGTTTTTCCTTGCCTCTCTTTGACGGGAAATAGCCTTTACTTCGTTATAACCAGGACTTTGTTATAAACAGGTTTGATATAATTGGGCTTGACTGTAGTGTGAATGCATGCAGAGACAAAGGAAAAAAATGCAGCAAATCATCTGAAAACAGGAAATTATAGTTTCCTTCATCATGGAAAACAAAATTCATTCACAAATTGCGATTCGTGGCCCATCATTTACGCATTCATTATGCAAATAATTTGGATAAAGAAATTCCAGTTTAAAAGAAAATTAAACGTTAATTTTAAATTCATTTAAAAAAGTTCAGAAATGGTGGGACTGCTGCAGTCATGTTGATTATGTTACAGGTATATACATACATAGTTTACACTGCAAGGCATATACAATATTCAATGCCTGATCATACAATTGTATTTTAGATTCCATTAGCTCTGGTAAACATGTATTAAACATTGTCTAAGGAAATTCTCAAAGCTTTGAAAGTCTTCCTTGTTGAACATGGCATTAATAGTCCTTTTGTAGGCTCCTACAATCTCTACTAGTAGTAAAGTCTTCTGCATCAGCAAAGCCCTTCAAAAGCTGTTCTAAAGTTTGCAGTCCCACCTAGTGGTATGGAGGGGAAAGCGTACCTTAACCCATTTAAATTTTAGTGGAATTTGATGGACAAAAATTTTAGTGGATACACTAAATTTCTGTGGATCCAAAAATAGTCGCGATATCAGCATCCAGTAAAATTTTAGCGGATCCACATGTTTAAGTGGAAAAAAGATAGCAAAATCCACACGAGTGTTTGTTCTTGGTAAGGCAAAAAATTTGTCATACTCTGGGATTTTTGTCTTTTGTTGTAGCATTTTCCTGGGGGAATCGTCCTCCATGTTCAGAAAACTTGGTGTTTTTGGACTTCAATTCTTTGTTATTAAAGCCTTTTATGAAAGACATCAGGACTACCATCTTTCCTCTATCTCAGCAGAACGTTAAGTACGCACAGCTCACCATGGTTTTATGTGAAATTCCTCTGAATCAACAAAGATAACCAAAAGCATATATCCATTACCATTATCGCTGGTTAAACGGTTTATGTGAGCTGCATCTGCAATTGGTTGCCTTCATTGTTGTGGTTATGATGGTTATGACTTTACCTCAAGTGATTACTAGATTTTCAAGTGTCAACATGTATTTGATTAACTATGGCTGCTGCAGACATAACCCACACAACCAATGAAATATGATAGAAAAACAATTTTCTATTGAAAAATAGGTACCCTTTATAGGAAAAATAGGTATTAAAAACCCAGGGGTTCGCAGAAAATTGTTTTATTTAAAATTTTATTGACTTTCATCATCTACACAGAATCTCATAAGCTCCACCAAGAGATGTAGCAATACTGATGGAACACGATAATCAAATTGTACCTGAAGATGAGAGGGGTAAAATTGTTCGATTTGGAGCCAATTACCCTGTACAACTTTCCACAGCAGATGCAGTTTCAATTAAATAAAACCCATATTTCTACTTATGGGAAAAGTTTGATTATGATTATGGCCGCCTGATTTGATTATGGCCACCTGTTTTTTATACAAGCTGTGGATAACTCTTCGGTCATTGTATGGTACTCCAATTTCTTTCAGAAACTTTAGCATCATGTTCCAATCCACGTTGTCAAATGCCTTCTCCAAATCTACAAATGCAAGAAATGTCGGACTCTTCTCTATAAGTAGCATGAGGGCCAAAATTGCTTCTCTTGTGCCCTTGTTTCTTCTGAACCCAAATTGGTCCTCATCCAGGAACTCCTCAGCTTTTCGCTCTATTCTTCTATAGATGATTCTCGTCAATATCTTCGAGGCACGTGTCATCAGGCTTATGGTCCTAAAATATTCACAGTTCTCAGCCCTCTTCTTTTTGGCAATAGGAATGATGATGTTCTTCTCCAAGTCCGTGGGTACCTCTACTGTAGAGTACACGTCACAGGTGGTTTTGCACAGCTGAGTTAATGTCTTCTCTCCGGCATTTTTTTTTCTTCAACAAATTATTTTTTTATTTAGGTAAAAATACTGATTTACCACTTAATGACGTCAATACTTTCAAGTTTTAGATTATAACTGTATGATGGCCTAACTTCATAATTATGAATGTTAGTATGGGCAATATATCATTCAATTTATTAAATTTTATGCCTTGTAATTTTTACTGATGCACTATTCTAATGTTGAGAGATAGTTCTGCTGGTCCACCTACACCAAAGTACTTACAAGGGTTATTGCTAATGCAAAGAAAACTAAATGAATTTGTCAAACACTGGACATTTTCTGCAGCCCATTACTAAGCGGGACAACCCTTTGTTATCCAGTATGTCCTGGCTAATCCAGGAAGATTGGCTGCCTTACTTTAATATAAATTCACAGATGTAAAAGTTAATCGTCTCAATTCCAATGTATTGAGTACTCTATTATTGAATAAATATGTAATGAAAATACACCTGTACAACAAAATATTTACCTCAAGGCCTCTGGCATGAATCCTGACCAGAGTCGGTTGATAACAGATGTCTGTTTAAGTTCAGCTGAGGAGACCACAGCAAAATGCGATGAGGCCATGCCTAATATAAGAACAGATCCTGTACCATACCCAAGTGCAAACAGAGCTTCATTATTAGCAGAAAGCCACGATGCAGAGGTGTGAGGCAGCATGGAGTCTGAAATTGGAATTAAAGTATATTAGAATAACACATAACCACCCAGAAATTTATAAATTCCTTTGACAAAAAATTTACCTGTGATACATATGAGCATGGATTTAAACTACATATTTCAGATATCTGTATTTGTATTAATTTGTATACAATGAATAATCAATAAAAGTAAATCTCAAAACAATTTCCTCTATACATTATACATATTCCAGTTAATGTCATCAAAACTTATTTTGATTCCACAAAAGCTAAGGACCTAATGCTAATTCGATTTTCCTCAATTCTATATTGCTCCTATTGCTATTGCCCTATTGCTCAGATTTCTTGTTTTTTATTCACTTCGCTTGTTATGACATGAAGAGTACAGGAAAACAAAACATTGGTTACATACTCAACAAAAAATTTGAAGAACATGCACTCTATGTATTGTCCTTCTTTATAGTCTTCCTCAGCTCATACCCTGTTTCGCAGATGCTAGCCAAATAAAAATGACAAAACTCACGAATGCTCAGAAGCCACAGAGAAGGACATTTTATGTTTTTTAGTTAATTACGCCAAACCAATAATATATACATAACAATTGAACTTCATTTTTAGCATTAGTCCCCTAGTGATAAAATTTGCAATTTGGCTAATTATGAGGCACACTCATTTTAACCAACATGATTTTCTATCCTTCCTTATCATCAACTATCATTGCAACTAAATGGGGAAAAGATGAAATATTAAGTTACTATAACAACATATCATTAATCACTGAAAACCATTCACTTCTTAAAGAAATAATAAAATTTCATCACAAATGACATATCATCAGCTGGTCCTCAAGTAAACAACAGGACCAAGAACAGCGGTAACATCTACGAAATTAAATCTCTCAAGATACTACAATGTAACAGATGAGCAAGGTGACGATAACTGATAGCACAAATGCACAAATTTTATTTCCCTTTCATAACAATAACTTCAGAGCAGAGAAGTCAAGGCTAGAAACATTTTAAATGTGGTGCACCAAAGAATGATGGAGATAAAATGGATCGGTCAAGTGACAAGTGACAATTGAAGAAGTCCTAAGAAGAGTGGGAGAAGTCTACTGAAAACTCGAAGAAGAAGGCAGGACAGCTCAAGTGGCTAGATCGTAAGACACAATAGCCTTATGAAGAAAACTGTTGAGGGAAAAGTAAATGGGAAGAATGGAAAAGGCAGGCCTACTATGAGATAGAACAAGTTGAGAAAGATGTAAAATAGAAAAAAAACGTTAATATGAAGAGGTTGGCCAATAGAAAAATCGAGTGGAGGGCTACATAGAACCACTCTAAGGATTGTTGAACCAATGATGAATGATAACTCGCTACATAGCTCATAACTTTGTTTTTCACAAGAGGCCGAGTTTGATGAGTTATAATCACAAAAAAATCAACTTGTTATAACCATATGATTACTAGTTATAACCAATGAAACTCCGTAGACTTTACAACATTGGCAAAAAAATCACTCGCTATGACAATACTCATGCTACAAGTCATAATTACTCTAGCAGACTTGTATGTATTAAAATTAAATTTGTGGAAGGAGATTGTCCAATTGACCTGTTGGGTAGGAGGTCTAGGTTTTTTTTCCGCACACCACATTGAGCAAAATTCTGTGCAACCAAATCATATAGGCAAAATAAATTGTACCTGTTAAATTGGAAAAGCAATTGTACTGCATGGAACACTAGTTTCACAAAATCAGTGAAATATCTTTACGGCATGAGCTCCATCACCAACACCTTTATTTGCAATTTAAAATAATGCACATGAACAAATGTAATGTGTTGAATATAACCCTAACTAATGGCTACATTTGACTCACACTACACCCACACCAACAGTGAGTTAACGAATATTTGACAGTATAAAATTGGTCTTACATTAATTGCCTGATAAAATATTTGTACAAATAATCAGGTACACTCCTCTGATATTCAAATCAAATGAACACTTAAAACTGGAGGTTCAACTCAATTTCTATGGAACTCAAGTAGACTTAATTAAAACATTTCAGTAACAACTTACTTGCAGTGGCATTATTAATGACATAGAAAGTAGCAGGATCCCGAGCAGTAGACTGTGATGCTTCAGCAAATATTGATGGTACACTAACGTCTGGGTGATGCGATGACAAATGGTCCTTAGGGCAGGAAATAAAATAGGCATCAAGTAAAAACAGCATTAAGAAACAATTTTTGTCAGCATAATCAAAAGCTAAGATATAAATATGATACTAAAGACAGTAAACTTTTAGCATAGAAAATATTCTTCAAAGGAACAAAATTGTGCCATGTGTCAACAAATTTTACTTTCAAGTTGGATTAGATTATGGCTACAAACAGCAGTACCATAAAATAGCAATGCACGACCAAAAATTGACATGTCAAATGAAAATGTGACTTTCATCATTATCTAAGAGAAAGGATGGCAAGAGTTGCTTGAGCCAAATAGGTTGAAAGATAGATGAAGGCATGACAAAAGGAAGTCCATACTGCACTGTTTTTCGGTTAGGTGGTAATGACATCCAACCCCAGTAAGGCAATGGGAAACAACCTCAATTTTCCATCCTAAGAAACATGATGGTGTTTGAGTAAAATTAATCATCAACAGATTGACTGCAAATAGAACTTTTAAAAACCATGACAATAGTTATATATGACCCGGTTTTGACTGCTGAAAATTCAATGCAAACCAACAAATAAACCCAAATTCTAGCAGTAGAAGGGGTAATAGGTTGAAGAGGGACAACTGTGGAAGTGAATTTGCAGTGGGGTGGCAAGCGGAAAAAAGGGAGGCAGGAGAAAGGGTGGGGGAAGGAGTTTATGAGTGACCATTGAGAGGATGGGGCATGTTCTTTGTTTTTTATAGGGCCATTTAAATTTGAAAACCTCTACTCAAACAAGTAGCCCCTTATGTTACTCTACAAATGGACAATACTAAAAATGAAGGGAATGCAAAAAAATATGCATGTAAGATGCTCACAGAAAGTTTTAAGTATTATGAGGAAGAACACACACAAGTGAGTATGACAACAGAGTTAGGATAGAAAACTGAAAATTTTTCAAAAGTCAACAGATTAGCCAGCTGGAAGGAATCTCAACCTCATTGATACCCCAAAGTATTTAATGACATGAGATTCGACACTCTGTCGGTAATGTAACAAGAGGTAATCAGAAAAATGATACATAGAGAATATCTTAAAATTCACATGTGATACATGTACCCTAGCTTAACACAAATCACTAACATGATAATCGCTATAACACAATAGATTCTCTAAGATCTATATCACCTAGTACAACCAAGTCCCTGCTTTAACATGACTGCATACGCCTATAACACCCTCAAACCACATTTTACATGAGTTGCTCACTCAGTGTTTAACTCAAAGGTTGGATTGATAGTTGATGGTAGAGATCACCTAATACTGAGCCATAGTCATGTGAAAGTCACCCATTCAGGGTAGGGAGCCAGTGCCTTCCCTGGGCCACCTGTCATTTACCACAAAGTTCTGACAGAAAAGTGCACAAGGTTTAAGGTGCGGGGTCCTGAGAGGCTTTTTCCAAAAATTTAAGTGATCAAAACAATGTTGTCATGAAAATTTATAATAATAAATTTATTTTGTAACCAATATCATCATTCAACAATCCTAGGATTGGTTTGATTCAGCCCTCCACTCGATTCTTCTATCGGCCAAACTCTTCATAATGACGTAGCTCCTCTCTTTTACATCCTTCAAAACTTGCTCAATATAACTAACACGAGGCCTGCCTTTTCCATTCCTCCCATTCGATTTTCCCTCGATGATTGTCTCCATCGTGGCCATCGTGTCTTCAGATGTGGCCTATTAAGTTGTCCCGTCTTCTTTTTAAGGTTTTCAGTAGACATCTCTTCTCTCCCACTCTTCTTAAGACTTCTTCATTTGTCACTCGATAGATCCATTTTATCTTCATCATTCTTTGGTAGCACCACATTTCAAATGCTTCAAGCCTGGACTTCTCTGTTGCTGTTATTGTCCATGATTCCCTGCCATATAGTAGAATGCTCCAGATGTATGTTCTAATGAAATGTTGCCTTACTTCCATGCTTGTATTTGCAGCTGTAAGCAGAATCTTCTTCTGGTGAAATGCCCTTTTCGCTTGGGCAATTCTACTGGAAATTTCTCTTTTACTTCGTCCATCGCTGGTTACTCGGTTTCCCACGCAACAGAACTCTTCCATCTCCTCAATTTTTTGTTTTCCTAGTTTAACGTTTGTCCTGGTTTCTTTTCTCTTACTGCATACCAATACCTTAGTCTTTTTTTTCTTGATCTTCTGCTGATATTGGGCCAATATCCTTTCCAGTGTCCTAGTGTCTTCTTTAAATATCCTTCCGTGTCTGCCATGACTGCTAAGTCGCCGGCGAGTCGCAGCATGCTGCTCCCCATGGATGTTCACTCCCGGAGACTTTTCTTGGACTTCTTGGATGGCTTTCTCGATGTAGATAATGAATAATACGGGAGACAGTGCACAGCCTGGTCTCACTCCTTTCTTTATGCTTGCTTCTGTACTGCTGTGTCCTGATTTGACCACCTGGTTTTTATACAAACTGTGGATAACTCTTTGGTCATTGTATGATACTCCAATTTCTTTCAGAACCTTTAGCATCATGTTTCAATCCACGTTGTCAAATGCCTTCTCCAAATCTACAAATGTCGGTAGATTCTTCTCTATTCTCTTCTCTATAAGTAGCCTGAGGGCCAAAATCGCTTCTCTTGTGCCCTTGTTTATTCTGAACCCAAATTGGTCCTCATCCAGGAACTCCTCAGCTTTTCGCTCTATTCTTCTACAGATGATTCTCATCTATATCTTCGAGGCATGTGTCGTGAGGCTTATGGTCCTAAAATATTCAGTTCTCAGCCCTATTCTTTTTGGCAATAGGGATGATGATGATCTTCTCAAAGTCCGTGGGTATCTCTCCTGTAGAGTACATATCGCATATGGTTTTGAACTGCTGAGTATTTTGTAATGTCACTCATAAAAACAATACGTAACTCTTAGTGTTGTCCATAATTTCCAGTTTTAATATTCCTTGTACGTATCACCCATGAATTATATGGTTCTTAAGATCTTTTCAATATTCACTTAACATGACACTTTTTCAGAACATATCCATCATGTTAAATGGAGGTTACCTGTGTTTCAGAAGGGCTCTACATACTTCTAGAGAAGAGTCACCACCAAGAGAGAACTAAGTGAGTAAAAGGTTCTCTTATAGAAGGTGGTAACTATGCCAAATTGTATGAATCAACGTTCATGATTTATGTCACATTAAACTATAGCCCACAAACTGCGTTTGGATGCCTAACCATAAATAAGAATCTGAGGAATGTAATACATCTCA
Organism: Platycnemis pennipes; assembly: GCA_933228895.1. Lineage (NCBI taxonomy): Eukaryota > Metazoa > Arthropoda > Insecta > Odonata > Platycnemididae > Platycnemis > Platycnemis pennipes. Next base: position 43,300,141 of record OW121851.1, on the reverse strand, counting down.
AATTATAAACTTGATTGTCTCAAGCACTACATTGCCTCATTTCTCATTTAACAAAAAATATGTGGTCCAGCTCAGATGTATTACTTTTTTTTGCCCGACTGTTCTACAGTAATTTTATAGATAACATTATTAGCCAAAAACTGAGTTAGTAATAAAGTTTAACATGCTGACTTTATGATGAGTACTTAAGTTGTTCGGGTGTGCCGCGTGATATTCAGGTATTGCCCCGACGTTTCGTGACCTATGCTGGTCACTTTTATAATATCCCTTAACACTATATAATATCCCTTTGAAAAAGTGACCAGCATAGGTCACGAAACGTCGGGGCAATACCTGAATATCACGCGGCACACCCGAACAACTTACGTACTCATCATGAGCCGCGAAAGCTTCAACGAATGACTTTATGATGTTTTACATCACTGACCTCTAGTTAATTTTTTTGTCTAATACAGCCAATTCTCTCAAGTGTTGGAATACACATAACACCCCTTCTCCCAAGTTAAAGAAATGAGATAGGAAGAAATTAGCAGACGGCGACAGAGCGATGGATAAGGAAAGTAGAGTCCAGCAGTAACATAGAAACAAAAGGTTCAGTTGAAAATCAACAAGGTGGCCAACCGTTGGCTAAGGTGAAATGCAAGTCAGAGCCATAGAATATCTTTGTAGCAGTGGCATACGAGGGTTTCCTTCTGGGGGTATGGGTTCATTAATATTTATGTGCATCATCATAAAATGATTTTAGATTATTATTCACTAAAACAATAATTTAATTAACATTCTATTTTTGTTAAGGCAATTCAATTATATTTTTCAGCCCAATAATAAAAATACTAAACACTAGTGCAAAATATACAAAATATAGTAAATTATGAGAAACAGTGACTGAATATTAGTAGTGAAATGATACATTGGTATCAGTACGTCCATATGTGACTTCCTATGATATTAATAAGATGTATGAGAATTGTAAAAATTATTGCTTAATGTTAACCATAACCATATAGAAGAATTATTCTCGTTGCGGGTAGAGCATAAGACATTTTGCCAAGTGAAAGATGTGATCATATTTTAAATGCGCTAGGGGTAAAGTGTGGGTATAGCATTAAACATACATCAAGCAATAGAAGTAATAATTTACGAATTCTGATAAACATGTTTTTGGGGGGTTTAAACCCAAAAACCTCCCCATTTGCACGGCACTGCTTTATAGAGTATTGTAATTTCTACACCTCCAGTTGTAAAGAGATAAAAGGAGTAGTAATAAAAGTTTGTAGTCAATAAGAACAAAAATTAAACCCTCTATGAAAATATACTGTCTAGTAAGAAAGTTTTCATCTACTGTTTCAAGGATTAAGTTCTTCCGATGATGAGAATTTACTGTCACTAGGGAGAAAGAGAAGAATATGAAGAATCAAAAGTTAAGGTCCTTAGGCTTTCCTGATGAATGATGTGGACCAAATCTTCATGGGTTAGGCACGGTTTGCCAAAAGCTGGGTGAGGTTTTCTATCACGAACATTTAAATGAAATACTCACTCATAGTTTTCAGGGCTAACACATGAAAACATGAACCTTTGATGTGATAGCCCTGAAGACAATGAGCGGGTAGCTTGTCGATAAATCAGTGATGGAAAGCCTCACCTGATGCCAAACCTGAGCAGGCTTCTAACAGAAATTTGAGGCATCTGCAGAAATTATCGTTAATAATGGCTTTTGGGCATCCCTCCACCTTGTGGTGCCTTTCAGCGACAACAGTTTCTCCAACCATACTGCGATCACTAAAAGACGCCATAATGCGGAGGAACACCCGAAAGCTATTAATACTGATACCTTCATATGCAGGACCAAGAAGTTCATTGTTTATCCCCTACAGTCATGTAGGAGATAAGTAAGGGGATGTTATGTTAAATACTGTTCTGTCTGTTGCTGTTAAAATACTGTTTCAAGATTTGACTGAAATATTAAAATTTAGTGTTTTGCTAGTGTTGTGTTGCTATTGTGTAAAATAATTGAATTATGTAGGGTATTTTTGCTCTTGAGGCAAATGTATAAATTTCTATTATATTTTTGTATTTGTTCCAGGGGACAGGTTGGTTGGTTATTTAGGGGAGGCAACCGACAGCTGAGGTCATTTGTGCCATATAGGATAGGTGGATAATTGGGTAATGGTAGGAGTTTTCAGGGACCGGAGGAAGGGTGGAGAGAAACCCGGTGTCGGCATTAGCCTACTCTTAACGAAAGGTGCCAAGGGGACCACGGTTTAACGTCCCATCCAACGGACGGAGTACTGAACTTGAAATGCCCTCCACTAGACACTCAAGTGGGGACCGGTTTACCACTGAAAAATCCGCCACTGCCAGGAATCGAACCTGGGCCCTCGGGATGGGAGGCCAGTACTCTAGCCACCACACCAACCCAATCCCCCCCCAGGGGACAGAATGTCCCAGAACATTAAATAATAATAATACAGTCATGGCATACAAAATTTGAGTGATGGGAGATTTACACAAATTGATGGCATTTTTACTTTGAATACAAACCAATTTCTTACACCTCAATTTAGAGTTAAGCTGTCTAGTGCTGTTAATATTAAAAAAATCAAGACACACATACCTTTTTGTGAATTAGATCTGGATGGGGAAATGTAAGCTGATGGACGCTGGAAACAGTAGCTACTAACAAAACAACATTAATCCCACCTCCAGCTTCATGTATACTGAGGCCTTCAAGAACAGCAGTGTCTTGGAATTTGTATCGGACATGATTCCCGGTGAGGTTGATTTCCAAACTTTGTTCCACAAGCTCCAGTACATCACCTGTGATTCGCCTAATAAACCAAATAGAGGAAACTAAGTTTAAAAATCCTTCAGTCAACCTTAAATTTCAGGATTGATTAAGTCTGTAATCAAAAATGAAGTTATCAATAATGTTTGCGCCTCTTTGCTTTCCATAGTCTTCTTTGAGCTTGATATACTAAATCTGAGAAAAGCTAGGAAATGAATATCAATTATCTGATTGTAAAATAACTTCTAATCACACAAAAAAGAAAGAAAGAAAATTTCAACAATGGGATGGAATACATAAATAAATGGGTGTCTCAAACAACATTTAGAGAATTTAAATTTTTTTCCTGCTAACACATACGTATAAGTAGTCTTTTCTAAGTGAAAAAAAAACATGTTAAACACAGCACTGAATGGACCGAAAGCAATTATTCCATAGATTACTCTAAAAATTACAATGCAAAATCAGTATTAAGGTACATAATCACTGAGATGTCTCACAGTATATGCCAAAGATTTGAACCCACAGAAAACTGAGCCCAAACTTACTACCCAGATAGCACAGTAAACTTGCTGCAAACTTTCAACAGGTTTGCAAAGCAAGTCTTGGAAACTTGCTGCAAACTTTCAAAGCAAGTCTGCAAGTGTGCAGCAAGTTTACATCAAACTTTCTAGTTACCACTTTGGGCACTTGCAGCAAGTACACAGAGCAAGTGAGCTGCAAGTGCGTACAATAAGTCTGCTGCAAGTGTACGCAGTTAGTCTGCTGCAAGTGTGCAAATTAGTCTGCTACAAGTGTGCACAATAAGCTTGCTACAAGTGTGCCCCAGAAGCCTGCTACAAGCGTGCACAATAAGTCTGCTACAAGTCTACGGTATATAGCCAACTCAATGAAAAGGATGTATATACTTCTTGGATATATCAGCAGTTAGGATAAAAAATTATAATAATTCCAATAAACACATTTATTTCTCCAATAAGTCAGTCATTACACACTAGGAAAGTCACTTATTCACTCTACAATTTCTTGTACATTTGGAGGTACGTCTTGGGGAAATTAATTTAAAAAACACCAAGGATAAAAGCAATGTTATGAAAATGAAGGTTCAACCTTAAGCATTGGTTTGCAAAAAAATATGGATGCAGCTAAATTCTTTCTTATGCTCGCAAGTACGTTACCGTGATCAAATATTGAGTATTCAAGAAAAGAACAACAAACTCGTAACAAAAAATATATTGTCACACAAAACTTAAATAATACAAAATATATACATTAGTTAACAACATCATTGAATGGTTGTCTTTCTTTTTGAGATATTATTTAATTTCATGACTGTATATTTTAAGAACTCCTCCCCAAATGGCCATGCCTTCTGTTTCACATTGCACTTAGGTATGCAAACTTTTGTGTATCCTGGCAAGTAAAAATGTTTTTTTTTCAAATATTGCTAGGTATGACAAAATACAAAAATCACCAGTTTTAGCATGTGGGAGAGTACATGCATAGGGACTTAGGGCAAATAAAGTGTATTTGTACTCACCACCTTATGCCAAGAGTCTTGCCAGCATAATGCTCCAAGTTGCTTTCACCAACTTTTTTTAACGTTGATGAACTTAATAATTATCACAATCAGGCCAGTTCACCACGCAATGTCATTGTCTGTTCACTAATCCTCTGAAATAGTTCTTATTTCTTTTGCCATCATTATGAAAGATCCAAGCTAAGAAAAGAGAGCTTCAGATAAACCACATTCAGAATAGCTAATTTTAAGAAGCAAAGTCAAGGACTGCATTTTCAACACTGTACGAGATGAATGAGAATATAAAGATTCAGCAATACACACTACTTTTTAGTTGATATGTAGCCATGTATGTAGCATTGCATAAGTGTAAACACAATAAATATATTATTATATGCATAGCAACGATTTTTTTCTACTTGATATATCAAATAGAAAACAATTGTTGCTATGCTATTTTGCACTCCATTTAGGAGTACTTATTCTAAATATTTTCTAGACATAATATATTTGTCATTGTAGAAATTTTGTATTTGAATTTATCAACTACTTTCTTTCACTAAACAAAATCCAGACCATGGTTACAGCCAATCAAAACCTGCAGCACAGTTACAGACTGTCAAAACTACAGTACATTTACAGACCTACAGATATTGCAGTGTAGTTATGGACCATAATTCAGTTCAGTTTCCAGACAATCCCTTCTCTTTATTGCAATCAAGACAAGTCCAGTCCTGTTACAGACTTACAGTCCAGAAATTGGCCTTTCAAGCATTAAAGATCTGTGGTTTCTTTGGTCTTTTTCCGGAGTAATGTGTCAATAGTGCTAGCACTGTAATCATTCTTCTGAGCAACGTACTTAATTGTATTGAGCTCACGTTCAAAGTTGTGTTTCGAAAGGAGGATCTTTATTAGTCTATGGAGCATACAATTGAAACTGGCTAGCTTTTGGGCTACGGGATAGCATGAATCAGAAGGAATAACTGATCCGTGTAGGTAGGTTTTCGGAAAATTGAGAAGATGTGTTTATTATGTTATATTATATTAGTGTACACAAAATTTTTCACCAGGGAAAGGCAGTCATACATTAACATCCATACAATATCCACACAATATTACATTTAGATGTAATGAGTTATCAAAAAAGCAGTAGTACATCAATATCCTACAATATCCACACAATATTACACTTAGATGTAATGCTTTTTGGATATTGTTAACACTATTCTGAATGTGGTTTATCTGAATTCATAAATTAGAAGGAGGCTGTTTCTGTTGGCTTCTTAGCTTGGATCTTTCATGATGATGGCAAAAGAAATAAGAACTATTTCAGAGGATTAGTGAACAGACAATGACATTGCGTGGTGAACTGGCCTGATTGTGATAATTATTAAGTTCATCAACGTTAAAAAAAGTTGGTGAAAGCAACTTGGAGCATTATGCTGGCAAGACTCTTGGCATAAGGTGGTGAGTACAACTACACTTTATTTGCCCTAAGTCCCTATGCATGTACTCTCCCACATGCTAAAACTGGTGATTTTTGTATTTTGTCATACCCAGCAATATTTGAAAAAAAAACATTTTTACTTGCCAGGATACACAAAAGTGTGCATACCTAAGTGCAATGTGAAACAGAAGGCATGGCCATTTGGGGAGGAGTTCTTAAAATATACAGTCATGAAATTAAATAATATCTCAAAAAGAAAGACAACCATTCAATGATGTTGTTAACTAATGTATATATTTTGTATTATTTAAGTTTTGTGTGACAATATATTTTTTGTTACGAGTTTGTTGTTCTTTTCTTGAATACTCAATATTTGATCACGGTAACGTACTTGCGAGCATAAGAAAGAATTTAGCTGCATCCATATTTTTTTGCAAACCAATGCTTAAGGTTGAACCTTCATTTTCATAACATTGCTTTTATCCTTGGTGTTTTTTAAATTAATTTCCCCAAGACGTACCTCCAAATGTACAAGAAATTGTAGAGTGAATAAGTGACTTTCCTAGTGTGTAATGACTGACTTATTGGAGAAATAAATGTGTTTATTGGAATTATTATAATTTTTTATCCTAACTGCTGATATATCCAAGAAGTATATACATCCTTTTCATTGAGTTGGCTATATACCGTAGACTTGTAGCAGACTTATTGTGCACGCTTGTAGCAGGCTTCTGGGGCACACTTGTAGCAAGCTTATTGTGCACACTTGTAGCAGACTAATTTGCACACTTGCAGCAGACTAACTGCGTACACTTGCAGCAGACTTATTGTACGCACTTGCAGCTCACTTGCTCTGTGTACTTGCTGCAAGTGCCCAAAGTGGTAACTAGAAAGTTTGATGTAAACTTGCTGCACACTTGCAGACTTGCTTTGAAAGTTTGCAGCAAGTTTCCAAGACTTGCTTTGCAAACCTGTTGAAAGTTTGCAGCAAGTTTACTGTGCTATCTGGGATTATAATGTTAATGCTACACCAATTAGAATACTCACTGGTAGCAAACTTGCAGCACACGATAAGGCAAATGAAAATCAAGTCTAGTGCAAACTTGAATCAGACTTGCTTGGTGTCTTGCAGCTAACTTGCAGGACACCATATGGCAAGTGAAAATCAAGACCAGTGCGAACTTGCTGCAGACTTGCATGATGGCTAGCAGCTAACTTGCAGCAAACTATCAAAGCAAGGAAAGTCTAGCAAGTGAAAATCAAGCCAAGTGCAAACTTGCTGCAAACTTACGTGCTATCTGGGATAAGTTGGATGCTTGATTAAACAAATTTTGTTCGCTTTAATTGACTCCATGGCATTTCATGGCAACTTCATTTATATTTCCATCCATTAATTTTTTTAATGTACTGACATGCCCTATATGGTGTAAAAATCATTATAGGTGGATAAGTGAAATCATCATATCTCAATTCTCTTGGCCTATACCGCAAACATTGTTAATATAATTCCATCATCTTCCTAAAGGTCCCCATACAATAACCCACTAACTTCCTTAATAACTTGATTACAGGTTTTTGCTAACAGATTAGTAAAACCTGATCTGAAACAGCTTTATGACCGCACATGGAACTACATCCCACTTCATTCAAAAAGTTTCCCAAGAAATGGGTAGCTCCACCAGTTCCAGATAATTCTCTGGCCTGCTTTGATTTCGTCCAGCAATCGCTCTTTACTTCATTTTCACCATCATTGATGATGATGATATTATACATATAGGTATTACCTGAATCTACTACACATCTAGTATAGAGATTTAAACCTTATGGATGAGTCATTTAGAATCTCCAGGACTTCCCCATACCTTCTCATTTTTATTCATTAAGCCAGATATACCTATGGAACAATATCTTAAACAAGCATAGCAAATCAAACTAGTCCTGAAAATGCCTACCATCATACTCCACCAACACCTAAGATGACTTCCATTCCAAATTATTAATTCATATTAATAAGGAGTATGACATAGATCAGACGACAACAGACGGCAAAAGTACGAAACTATATAATACCAATAGATGAAGCGGTTCCTGGTGTAATGCTTCGACGAGTCCTTGTAACAAAATCCTCCGGCTCTCTCAGGCACTTTGATGTCCTGAAGTGTACTTTGAGTACCTCCTAGACAAAATACGGACGCCGTTTAAGTTCACGTTAAATAACTGAAACATTCCATGAACGCAGAATTATAATTAAGAGATGAGTACCTGCATTAATGATAAACTCTTTCCATTTCGATGGGTAAGTCTGATCAGGAATTACTTCCTTGAATCCCATTGGCATATCATCCATTGTTTTGCTAGGGGGTTGGCTTGATATATGGAAGATACGACGATTTCGAACAACAGTGTGTGGGGAAATATTTTAAATTAAATCGACAGCATCATCCGTGGTAACTATTTTTTTCGCGATCCACCGGCCCGCACTTGTAATTAAACAAAATCCTATCGAAAATCAGTTCGCGCTACTCGTAGTTTATGCCGTTCCGCCACTGCCGTGGCATTGGCGCTAGTAGTTTCGGGACCCAGAAGCGCAATATTTAAATGGATGGAGTGTAAGGATGTCGAGCTTTGTAGGGGTGCAAATGACCTGTCAAGCAGCTCCAATGTGCCATAGACATAATGAACAAGTATCGAGTCTGATAGTTGCCGTACAAAGAACTGCCAAAATTCTCAAAAGAAACTTAACTGTAAGTCAAGTTTATACACCTACTGACAGACACCTTCAGTCAGTGGACACTACTCATCACCAGCTTGATAGCATAAAATTACAGTAAGTAAGTATTCCACTATTTTTGATAGAATGGCAGAGCAAAGGTTGTAAATGAGGTAGGGGAGAATTGAGTGGATGCAAAGAATCAATGCAAGGTTTGCATGAGGAATGACCTGGTTCATCAGTACAAAATCTAAGAGTCACACAGGCATAGGTAGTGCATGCGTGGAAGATAAAAGGAATACAGGAAGGATTGAAATTGACTTTAATATTTTAGAATATAGAATTTAAAACAGCACGGTTAATCTCTGTTTCCCAGGACTGAAAATTATATATTCTGACCTTAAGTCTTTAAGACCTTAACTTGCAGTGGAATGAAAGATTACAGAAGCAAATATCCGTTTAACATTGTAGTAATGTTTATGTACAGCAGGGGGCTCTCCAGCATTTATAAAGATTAGAAAATTTGGAATAGCATTCCTATAGGTTGAGAGTCACATAATGGGTGATATCTGAAAACCTGATAACTCAGGCAATGGGGATTAATGACATACCATATGGTATGTCATTTATGGTATGGCACAATATTGTGCAAAGAAAGATGGCCACCTTGACCAAATTAGTGGCTAACCCTCTCCAACCCCTTTGTACCAATTAGGGTAACGGAGCACATTTTGAGTAATGCTGGGCTGTGTGAGGTACAACTTCAGTTTTAACATATTTACAGCTCATGGATACAGTGAGTGCCTCAACACTTTCTAAGAAATCCAGCTTTGAGGCTATGTCATGAGCATTAAAAATCTCTTTTTATTGACTCTTAAATCTAATTTTAGAGTAGATATTTTAAATGTTCATGACATAGGAGCAAAGCTTTAAATTGTTAATGCAGATGTGTACAAGTTTAATTTGTATTGTTTTTCTATGGTGGCTTTGCCACAGAAAATGTATTATTATCAAAAAAAAGGTGCAAAGCTGGATTTCTTAGAAAATGTTGAGATTGTATCTGCTTCCACTGCTTTGGGACCAAAATTGTTAAATGAAATTGTACCATTCAATTTACCTCCATTGTATCATGTTCCCCCCTTTAAAAAGCATTTCCCCGTCATCCTAACCTTCAACACATTACTTATCCCTCTTAACCATACAAGCTTCTCCAACCACTCCTGCAGTTTCTCCCTCATTTGGAGTATATATAAGGGCTCGTCACCATCAGAACACCCTTGACAATCACATGGGAGTCGAAACCGGTAGGGTTTCTCAATAAAAGTGTGAAAAATACAACGTTACATTTTTTTACACTATGGGGGATTGGGTTGGTATCTTGGCTTGGTTACTGCCCTCCCATCCTGATGGTCTGGGTTCAAATCCCAGCCAAGGAAGATTTTTCATTGGTTTATCAGTCCCTGCTTGAGCACCTTCCATAATAATACTTAAAAGAAAAATTTGTCAACAGCAAGGACAACCCTGGTGAAAATAAACCGTGACAGACAGTGTGACAACAATGTGTATCACACTGTGTAAGTATATTAGCCACAGTGTATGTACACTGTGCGCACAGTGTGCTCCCTTCAAAGCGTGATTGACAGTGTGACCACAATGTGCTGCACACTGTACAAGGCTATTAGTCACAGTGTACGCACACTGTGCTCCCTTCAAAGCGTGATGGACAGTGTGACCACAATGTGCAGCACACTGTACATGGGTATTAGTCACAATGTGTGCACGGTGTCCTCACACTGTGAACACAGTGTTCCGTCACAGTGTCTATCACGCTTTCTGCACGCTTTTGAGTCCCAATTTACGCTTTTGTCACGGTGTATGCACACTGTAATCACACTCTTGTCACATTCTAAGCACGCTTCTGTCACGGTTTATTTTCACCAGGGAAGTGCGGGGAGATCTATAGGATGCCAAAGACACACCAAAGAATACTAAGAATTGCCCACACTCCAACAACACTGCTATCTATCTGCCAAGACTGGCTGAATAAATAATTGTCCAACAAACACCCACAACTTCATTTATCCAGCAACCCACTTACCAGGTATTCTATCCTAAAATATGTGCAAACCCAACCTTAATTGCCACAGACTGAAGTATGCCTGCCTTTCTCTACATCCCCTGAATCTTCACCATTACATACATTTTAAATAAAATTGTTTGCTTTCAGCTAATGGACACACAGTCCATTGATAACCTGAGCTCTGACAAAAAGTTATGCTCTCCAATCCCCGGAAAATATTTCACAAAACCTTTCTTCACTAACTTACAAAATAGTATATAAAAGTTTATTTCACCAAAATTGATATACCTAGTAAGTAACACATTAGCATGCCAAGTTGATCACAGATTTCATATATTTAAAAAATTACATCAAATGTCATACATTCTTTTCTGCTTAAACAACATTGTAAAAATCATTATAAAATAAATACATCATTTCATCTCGACAGATCCCATTACCTTTTTCTTTGAAAGAAGGACCAATGTTTGGGCTAAAGGCAGAAACCCAAAGTCATTGAGGTACCAGCAACACAAACTGAAATAAACAGTGAGTGTAGGCACTAACGGCTGACCAAGTCCTTTTACAAGAAATACTTAATAGAAAATGTATTGTAAAAAAATTTGTAACATTTTACCTTAGATTCTTAGAAATGAACATTTCACAAAATATTACAGATGCATCACAGCAACTTCAATAAATTTTATCACAGGCCATCTTGTGCACAACACTGTATTGAGTAACTCAGTTGGATAATATTTTCATGATTATACATGTCAGAGAAATCTTCAAGGATTGATTTTGATGACTTTCCTACTTAATTAAAAATGTTTCTTTTGATAAAGAAATTTCTCTCTTAAACAAATCTGAAATATGATTTCATGAAAATTCCCAGGGAAAAAGACTCAAATTACAAATGTTTAGCAACATGATTTCAAATAGATTCACTGCACAGGTACCAAGATGGTGAAAGTATTATTAGCACCCTCTATTTTTTCCATAAATGTCAGACACTGGGAGGACAAATACAATTGGAACACAACTTCTTGATGGTCAATCATGGATGGATTGATGGTCAATTATATATAACCCAAATTGTTCAATATTAATTTGAGAAGGATACTACAATCACACCACCTACTTGATTAAACATCTGAAGACAAACAATATAAGAGGGTGCTACAAAAAATAAGATATGGCCTGAGGGATACCACTACTTCCCATAACTGTTGAATAATACTGCAAGATAACTTGATGCGAGAAAAGTAAAAAAAATATTTTACTGACTTCATTAAGGGTCTGCATTATGCTGCCCAATGATCTCGAGACCTTGAACAGTAAATCTTCCATCAAATGACGATTCAATGCAAATTGGACCAACGTGTGTGAACTGTAACTGACTTTGGCTTCACTACGCCACCATTGGATCATTTCCCATTCTAAGATTAATTGCTGATGCTACAATAGGATCCCATGATTATATATGATAACTACACATACCAACCAGGGCCTAAGAAGCAAGTAGTTACCAGTAAGCCCACAATTAAAATTTTTTAAGGTACTGGACAATAGAATGTCATTTGTAATGCAAAAAGTGGCAGTTTTAGCCTTGAAAAATTACCTTAATATGAAATTAGAAAATAATTGCCTGCCTGAAATCACAACAGATGGACAACAGGAATATGCCAATTTCCAAAATGCACTGTGTGAGTGCCCAAGTGACAATCAGAAGTAGTGTTACTGCACTAGAAGCAGGTTATATATTCCATTTTTTCAGCCTATTGTTGAGGGAAGCAATGGTAAATTGATAATGTTGCCCAATTTTAATATCCACCACACCACCAAGGAAGAAAGATTAGTAATATAATATGATTTTTTACCCCCACATAGTTAAATATGCACTAGTAAAAGTTATAATTACATGTTTACACAAGGATAATAAGCACAAAATCTGGAAGACAAACTTGAAAGACTAAGTCATACTGAATTTTTATCCATGAAAATTGAATTCATCCATGAATAGAGAGATGAATAAAAACATTTACGTTTATTACAAAATTTTTTGTATCAGTCAGTTTTTCATAAAGAAAACACCACATTTTTTATCCATACACAGAACTGTTGATAGCTATGGGCAATGGAATAATATTCCATACAAAAAATGGCCAAGAATACAATTTAATTGGCTATCATTATTTAAATTTCTAGTAAAAATGCGGGTATTTCCTTAAAAAAAATTGCATCTAACAATTGATGTCTGCTGGGAATGGTGATTATGCTGAACATTAGTACAGTAAAGATCAGGAATGCATTCACATCAACAAAAACCAAAAACATAAATTTAAGGCCCAAACTGCTATATTTTTTTAGAACTGTTTTTAACCAAAAAAACCCATTACCACGACTAGCCCATGATTTGAAAAAATATACAAAAAAGCCTGACATATCCAATCACCAATGAGCTAGCAAAAACAATTTTCCAATTTTGGATAGATCTTTAAGCATAGAAATTAAGACATTCCTTCAGTTACAGCACATTTTCCCCATATTTTTATATCAATGGCTCAAACTTCTCAGTACAAAGATGTGGCTGTCCTTGGTTACTACATGATTGAACTCTTATAGAGCATTCAAGTCCAATCTTGACAATGATAAATCAATCACAAGATATGAAAAAAGCATATTATACAAGGGTTGAACCAAAGTTAAAAAAATAAAGCTCGAGGCTACATATATATTTCAGATGTATTGCACATATAATGCAGCCATTTCCATGACTGGCAACTTGGTAAACAGGAAAAAAGAGATTAGAAAAGCAGTCAAACTTCTCTGGAAAATTAACATAATACTTTCCCCAGAAAGGTTATAAAATTTCTATACAATATGTAACTTATTTTTAATCACAATTGCCTATAACCCCAACAAACATTCAATCCCCCTGCCCATCATCATAAATTCCAGGGTTAAAGAAGAAAGTCTTAAAACCCCTATTTTCAAAGCATGTAGTCTGCATGGTCGCTATCTCTGATACAAGTTTCTCCAACTTATCGTCAACCTGTAACAGTGTAAGACATTGCAGAGATTAAAACATATGGGCAATACTTAAGAAAATATGTTAACATTTGAGAAAGCACTTGATAATACTGACATGAATAAAAGGCTTCAATCTGAAGAAAACCAGAATATATTATGAAAGAAGAGAAGAGAGAAAGAGAGAGATATTACAACTTATGTGAATATCAGGAGACTAAGGAGAATCTGAGCCTAGAAATGATTAAAAAAGTAATGAAAGATGTATGGCAGGGATATTCTATATCCCAAATAATTTTTAATGCCTAAATCAAGGAAGCAGATAAAGCAGTCAAACACAAGATCTAAGGAGTGAATATACAGGTGAATAAATGCTTAAAACAATATACAGCCTCTTCTCTTTTTTTATGTGTTCATGATACTAAAAATTGGAATGGAGGAAGTCAATGATAATTTTTAAAATTCAAATTATATACAAGTACATATAACATTTTAAAAAGAAAAGGTGCATGTGATTATCTTTAAGTCCACCTTGCATGTTCAGTTTGTTCCGGCACCTTACATCCACATTTCTGCTTGCTCAATCATGCTTCACCCAGAATAGTGCATGCATATTAAAAAATACCTACGAATTAAATAATGCAGAATTTGAATCACATGTGCCTTCTGAGATCCTATCCCTAATGCAACAAAAGAAGAGACTGTAATCTCAGTCCAGCAAGGGTTATGCAATTGATCATCTATAATGGCCAAGAAAATCTGTGAATGCTTCTTTTAGGCTGCTATTCTGAATAATTTAGCAACTGTGCTAAAAGCCAACCACTCTGATCAGTTTTTGGTCAATGATCATCATCATTGGTCGATGATCCTAGGCTTGGTTTGACGCAGCTTTCCACTCTATTCTTCTGTCAGACAACCTTTTCATTGCAACGTAATTCTTCTCTTTTACATCCCTCACAACCTGTTCCATGTATCTCATACAAGAACTGCCTTTTCCAATCTTCCCATTCACTTTTCCCTAGATGGTTGTCTTCATTAGGCCATAGTGTCTCAAGATATGGCTGATTAAGTTGTCCCTTCTTTTTAGAGTTGTCAGCAGACTTCTCTTTACTCCCACTCTTTTTAAGACTTCCTCGTTACTTACTTGGTTGATCCATTTAATCTTCAACATTTTTCAGTAGCACCACATTTCGAATGCTTCTACCCTTTTCTTCTCCGCTGCTGTCATTGTCCATGTCTCACTGCCATAGAGAAACATGCTCCAGATGCATGTTAACTGATGAATTGTTTCTTTACTTCTATGCTTGTATTTCCAGCAGTAAGGAGATTCTTCTTTTGATAGAATGCCTGAGCTATTATACTATTTCTTTCTTGCTTCGTCCATCGTTGGTTACTCTGCTTCCAAAGTAACAGAACTCTTTCACCTCTTCCACTTTTTGTTTTCCTAATTTGACATTGGTTTTGGCCTCTTCTTTCTTGCTGCACATCAATATCTTAGTTTTCTTCTTATTCATCTTCAGCTGATATCTAGCCATCGTCCTTTCCATGGTTACTAGAATCTTGTTCAGATCCCTCGCTGTCTCTGCTATGAGTGCTATGTCATCAGCAAATTGCAGCATGCTTATTTTTTCTCCGTGGATAGTCACTCCAGAAGGATTCTCTTTGATTTCATTGATGGCTCTCTCGATGTAAACATTAAAAATAACGGGAGACAGTGCACAACCTAGTCTCACTCCTTTCCTTATTCTTGCCTCTTCACAGCGGGGTCCAGATTTTAATCACAGCTACTTGGTTATTTTACAAACTGTGTATATTTCTTCGGTCATTGTACGACACTCCAATTCCCTTCAGAATTCCAAGCATCAAATCCCAATCCACGTTGTCAAAAGTCTTCTCTAAATCCACAAATGCAACGAATGTAGGGTTGTTCTTCTCCATTCTCTTCTCTATGAGCAGTCTAAGGGCCAACATTGCTTCTCTTGTACCCTTACTTTTCCTGAATCCGAATTGATCCTCATCAAGGAACTCCTCTGTTTTTCGTTCTATCCTTCTGTAGATGATCCTGGTCAACATCTTCGATGCATGTGTTGTCAGGTTTATAGTCCTAAAATTTTCCCATTTTTCTGCTCTCTTCTTTTCGGGAATAGGAATTATGATGTTTTTCTAGATGTTCATTGGTATTTCTTCTGTTGAGTACATGCCACGGATGGTTTTGTAAAGATGATTTAATGTCTTCTCTCCTGCATTTTTAATTAGTTCTGAGGGAACATCATCAATACCAGAAGCCTTACTCATCCGAAGGTTCCTTACTGCAGCGTCGAATTCCGATCTTAGGGTCAATAAGGTGTCATTATTTTGGCTTATAGTGTTATAGCACAGTTGCTAGATCATTCAGAATAGCAGCCTAAGTATTTTATACCTTGGTGACTTGGCTATATAAATTAATAAATATTGATACCTTTGCTAATTGACATAAAAAAATTAGGTACATTAAAACTTCTCTGATGTAGTTAAACCAAAACATTGTAAACTTCCCTGACTAGCAATTGCTATCTATTGCATAGGTATGTATAATCTTCCATTTAATTACTTAATTTTTAAAGACTTCTAAAACTGAGGAAGAGAAATTTATGATACCAAAATACTGTTATAATATGGAAGTGAAAAAAAATATTTTTAAACATGGAAGTCAAATACCTTAAAATATGCTAAGAGTACCTGAGAATTGAAACTGGAAAGTAAAGTACGGAGGAAATGTATGATTATCTCAAGTTTCAGAAGACACTCATTATCGTAGCAGCTTACAGCAGAGATTTTGCCAACTAATTAATAACATTAAGAATAACATATGTATTTACAAGAAATGAATCTCTCTTCAAAGCTAAAGCTAGACACTCCTTAACCCATTGGCTTACCATTTTTCTTGCGTGCTACTCCCTCAGAAATACCATTTATTTTGAGAAAATATTCTACTGATAAAAATGCTATAAATATTATAGTTTATTGTATATTTTATTGAAAATTTTTATATATCTAGGTTAGTATTTTGTCAATTATAATTTGTTGTTAGCAGTCGAAAATTTTTTTTCATTGAACATTATTATTAACAATTATACAAGGTTTGCAAAATTATAAACAATTTTTTTTCAGGCATATTTTTTGAAATTTTTAAATTTTGTTTTTGGATTCTTATTGTAAACTATATCTTCTTTCATTCTTGAAAGTTGCATTGAAATGCATCGAAGGGTTCTGGAGATATATTATAATGAATCTGGCAGAATACTGAAAAAATTTTTTTTACTGTCATTGGCATTTTGTCTCAAACTTGAATAGCTTCTTTCGATATTTTTTTTATTTTTCTTAAATTTCACTTGGCCTGAATTCTAATTACTGGAAACTATATGACAATGTGATGTAATTGAAAATTCTTTGTGAATAAATCGTAAGTTTTATATTTAGGTTGATTTCGTACGATGGAGTTTGAAGCAATCTGGTAGGTGAAGGGCGACACCTCATTCTTCACACTCCCACCTGGTTTCGCTCTTCATTCATCTTGTTTTGCACACCACACATTTACGTGATGGATTTTTCTGGATTTGGCGGGATATGAACTGGAAAATATCCCCAATTTGCCACCTGGTATCTCATGGGTGAGGGGCGTGATAGTGGGCGCCCGCGTCTTTTATAGTCCGGCATATTCACATTTTCTAGAATTTTCTCAGCTAAATTTTCTCTGAAGTCATGAAATTGAATCTTCTTGCCTGCTGTTTTCGTGTACATATAATACGTAAGTAATGAATAAAACCATATCCATGAGATAAAAAAATATCTTTTTATAACCTTTGGTATAACGACGCATAATTGGAAAAGATGCTAATCGCTGATCCTGCCTGTCAACAGCATTCATTTGTACGTTGTAATCGGGAATGAATTTTGGTTTTATGATTGATTCTTTAGTTCTTACTGATTTCTTTCCAGTGCCAGTCATTTCCAAGGTCTTGTGGTATGTTGTTAGTGCATGCACGTCTTTTTTATCTCTCCATTTCATAGCAGGGATTCCATAGCTATGAACTACTTTTGCATCCCCTTTCTTCTACTGTATATTTTTGAGTTCTGCCGGAATATTCCTTCGGTTTATTCTAACTGTGCCTAAGGCATTAGTTTTCTCATCAATCAACTTGAGAAATAGATCAGGTGATGTGTACCAATTATCTAACGCCACAGTGTAACCCTTGTGAAGTAGTAATGCAAAAGTTCTAGTACTATTGCTGCACTCGAATTTGCGTTGCTCCGGGTGGTTTTTTCCCCAGTGTAAATTGAATATTGTAGGCAGTACCCTGATGAGCTTTCACATAATTTGCAGAACTTGATTCCAAAGCGAGCGCGTTTACTTGGGTTGTACTGGGCATAGCAGAGGGTGCGCCGAAATTTCATTAAGCTTTCATCCACGGCAAGATTTCTCTCCGGAGTGTACATGGCTCTAAATTTTGTATTTATGCAGTCGATCACTGGAGATATCTTTTCAGCCGATCATTTTCAATCACTTTTGAATTATCAACAAAATGCAAGAATTTTGATAACAACAAAAAAACGTTTATATGGCATAACTCAGCCGAGAAAAGGCATTTCTGTCACGTTGCGCGGACTCCTGTATCTTTGAAGTTTATTTTTTTCAATTGTGCCATTAGCACACACAATGACAAATAGGCCTGAATCTCTTCTCTAGTTGTTTCAAACCACCCTTTCCTAAGATCACTTTTTCTATTTTTGTCAGAGTACAAAAAGGCATCTGCATACTTGTTGGTTTCAATTGCGATGAGTACCCAAAAATCACCTTCAAGAAACTGGAAGAAAAAGTCTCTCTCACTAGGATTCTTTCCCACGCTCCTGAGAAATCTTTCATTTATGCCAGGTTTACCAGAGAATTTATATTCTTTCACACTCTGGTTACTTTTACATCAATGCCAATTGTTTTCTACGTTAGCCTATTTTGAATCCGCCGGACAAATACTGCCTTCATTTTCGCTGGAAAATTCTGCACTATCTTCTTCGCTGTTATCACTTGCACTGATGTCACTATCAAAAATAAACTTTTCTACATCATCGTCCGCAACAATATTGCCCTTTTTGCCGGCCATTGCTTCGTGGGGAGCACGAGTATACGCGGCCTCGAGCGGGAGCATCCGTGGCTGTGGCGGCAGGGATACTGGCTGCTAACTAATATGTATTATCAGAAGGTCACGCCTTCATTTGGTAATTCTATCTTCTTTGTTGATGTAGCAGCAAATAGGAAAAGATGAAAGGAAACTTTTGTGAGACAGCAGAAAAGATTGTATTATCTTTTGCATAGTAGCAAGTTCACTGAAGATGAAGATAATGGGTATCTTTCGCTTACGCGATGTCACTCATCAGATATACAAAGTGTAATATTGCTTTCATTATCTCATGTTGGCAATGAATAGGTGTCTCAGTAATACTGTATCAAATAGGAGGGGGATAGGAGAGAAAGTAAGTTGGTGCTGAATGTGCATTGGTTTCACGATAAATGATGATGGCGTGGCGAAAATACTTTCAAACCATCAAGTATATAAAAGAATAAAATATGAACTGCAATACAATAACAGCGTCGGAATTTGCATTAGGAGAACGTAAAAGCAATAATGAACCTATATTATGAATCTATCTGAAATTTATGCTCCAAAAGAGGGTTGGAAAAAAAAAATATACGAGACCGGCGAATCGCCGTCTTTGTAAGCAAGGGCCAATTTTGAGCGGACGGCGAATCGCCGTCTTTGTAAGCCAATGGGTTAATAGGGTAGTTTCCTTCATCAAAGAAAACAGACTTCATTAATTGCGATTTGTGCCCTGCCACAAATGTATTTAGTTTACACAAAAAGTTTGTATTGAGAAATCCCAGTTTACTAGAGAATTAAATGTTAATTTTAAGGCTATTTAAAAAGGCTCTGAAATGGCGGGGCGCGCTTCCTTCTTGCTGACATAACAAGTAGGTAGTTTACGTTGCGAGGCATAGGAAAATTCGTCTCTTGAACTAAACATTGTATTTCAGGGCCCCTCAGCTCTCGTGAATATGTATCCTAATAGCCTGTGAAAACTATCAACGCTCGAAAAGTCTTCTCTGTTAAACATTGTATTGATAGTCGTTTTATAGGATCCAGGGTATCCTGCTCGTGGTGTCTTCTGCTACGGCGAACCATGGCGTGAAGGTCGCACGGCGATGAGCGAACTACGGGGTATGCTTGTAGAAGGAATACTAACTGTTTTTAAATGAATCAACTGCATAAATAATATTAAATAAATAAATAAAAGTTAATTATAATTAATTAACGGAATAAATACACCTCCGATACTAGTTAATAAGCTTTAATGGAGTGCAGCGTCTACTT
The DNA here is from genome assembly GCA_933228895.1 of Platycnemis pennipes. Classification (NCBI taxonomy): domain Eukaryota; kingdom Metazoa; phylum Arthropoda; class Insecta; order Odonata; family Platycnemididae; genus Platycnemis; species Platycnemis pennipes. The sequence continues at coordinate 43,280,187 of OW121851.1, read as the reverse complement.
GGAAGCGTCCGCAGCACCAACTGGTGGCAGGCATAGGAAATAGTTTGACGTCACACGTAGGATTAACCGGCATGCAATAGTTTGCCGTCGCGTTTTTGTGCCATTGATTTTTTTCACTTTTTAATTAATGAGGAAAAATATTTAACATCATTTAAAAATCGAACGGCTTAAAACACGTACTCCAGAGGTTATAAACTTTCGATCAAGACAATAAAAAAATTATAGGAAACTACCCCATTGTTAAAAAATAAAATGTACTTACCAATTTAAGCATTTCCATTATTTCAGTATCACAGGCATGCATCATAAAAACTTCACATACTGCTTGAATGAACCAGGTGCCAGTATAATGGTCTCTATGAGACTCGTACCCTGAAATGATTGCACAACGATCAAAAAATTTCACTCACATATAGTTGCCAAACTGAGGAATTATTTTCAAAACAAAGTCTGCCATACCATTCACAGTGGCATATGCAATCAGCATATCAGAGTATTTACGAAGAATGACCTCAGGCGGAATTCCATCCATTGCAGTCCTCACCAAGTTAACTTTTATGCCATGAACCATACCATCCCCTCTGAAACAAAATAGATTGCAAAATTCACAATCATAAGTAATTTCTGAAGTCATAATACCACATCATGAAGGTGTATATGCCTAAAATATTCACAAGTAAATACCCCAGATTTAATAAAAAAACCTACTGAGAAATATAGACTATTCTATTTATCTATCTTGAAATGGTTCTTAAAGGTATAAAGTTTAAAATATTAAACAAAACTCATATAAAAGTAGAGATATTTCTTCATACCTGCATGTTCATTACTAATTTTCTTTTACATTCCAAATACAGGGTAATTACTTCACAATTTAGCATCAGGGAAAATGACCATAATTGGAAAAGAGGCCACTTTACATGATATAATTTTTTGTACAATTTCTTGTATAAATGCTTGTATGAGGAAATTGTACCATGTAAAGCAGCAAATTGTGTGAACGCTTGTACGAATGTCTGAATGACTGAACAGAAAATAGAACCTGTTCTAATTCCATTCAGACAAACATAAAATTTTATTCAGTTTCATACATTCGTTTATACAAGGAATTGTATCGTGTAAAGCAGTCTTTGGAGCTGTGACACAAGACACATAAAAATCTAGCAAAGACAAGGTACAAGCAGCACATATAATCAAAACACCAAGTAACAATTTAGCAATGATAAATTGCCATATTATCAAAAACAAATGAGACAGTATTAATACATACTACAGAACACAAAAATAAGTAATAGGATCTGAAAGTTAGCTAACTGAAGATATCAAGGACAAGAGAGACTTTCCACAAGGATTTAAAATATACAGATACAATAGGGCTAACATGGCCGGGGTAGAGTGTTCATCGCAGTCAAATCTAATTTAAACAATGTAATGAACATTTTTAATGACAATGTTGTGGACTGCATCAGGTGCCCAATTAAATCAAGTAACCATGGATACATCCATGTTTCGTCATTTTACCCTACACCAAATTCTAACTCTGAAACAATATACCAAATACAAATTAAACAAAAATTTCTCCAAAAAACAACAACAGCATGTAAATCATTGGAGGGGGACTTGTAACCTTTTATCTATTAACCTTTAAACGCCGGATTTAAATATACTTCGAAGTCCCTCCCTGCCAGATTTAAATTGGCCCTGCCTTTGCCAGCCGTGGATTTAAATAGCCAAAAATGGCACTTTCGGCGTTTAACTAGAGTTGTAATACCTACTGTTGTAAGAGAATCAAGGAATTGTAATTCTTGTGCGGCATTGTAAACAACCTTTCAGACCACCCTTTGACATAGTTATTGAGTTGCCAAAGAGAAGAAATAAAATACTATACTTTTTGCAGAATTTCCACAAAGAAAAAATCCACCTTGACTGGGACTCGAACCCGGAACCCCCTGATTTCCGGCCAGGTACTCTGCTAATTGAACTATCAAGGTTTCCTTCTTCCCTGACCAGAAATCAGGGAGTTCCGGGTTCAACTCCTGGAAAGATGGATTATTTCCTTTTGGAAATTTTGCTATTGTGCATTCCAGCAGGTGACTCAGCTGGGGTATTCCAGGCTAGTTCGCAATACTTGAACTACACCTTGTAACGTAACAATTAGGCTCCCATGTGAGCTCGCGTCGGCAGATTAACAATGCTGTAAATAAACAAGGGGGTTAAGAGCAAGCATGCGAGCGAGAGAGATGCATCGGGGAGAGGTAGGCCCGAGAACCCACGAGAAAAAAAGGACGCGTCGGCATATAAGATCGGGACTAATAAGACGGGATGCTCGAGAGAAGGACACATCGGGAGGATTAAGGAGCAGAGGCGAGGAAAGGTGATCGACGGAGAGGTGCAGGCGCAGTATCACGGGGAAGGTGTCGGCGGGAGTTTGACACGGCACTCCGGCCCGATCTCACAGAGGGAGGTCCAGACCCACCAATCACGATAAGTGTAAAAGGGATCGGAACAATTAACATTTCATTCTTACGCCCATTTCATAAGATTGTTGAGAAATTGTTAATTGGTTAATATAAATGTGTTTTGTATCAGATATGTAAATTGGGCCCAATTCTTGATTTCAAAGGAATTAAATGTATCAATTAAGTGCATGAGTAATATAAGTGGTATTCTTTAATCAATTGCAAATCTTGTTGCCTGTATTTCATGTGCATGTACTGTGAGTGTGTGTGTGAGATAAGGAGCGTTGAGATAACCGGCGGAAGAAAAAGAGAGTAGGGTGAGAGGTTTACAACCTTTTATTTACAACCTATCCTGAAATGATTATATGTACATGTTTTAATGTAACTGAATCAGTGACCGTAATTGATCATTCACTACGCTGAAGACTACTGTGATGCTACATCCAAACTTCAACAGAAATTATAATTATTTGGGAAGTGAAGTTAAGAGACATGATTCTTAAATATTCTACTGCCCTAGAGTATCCTGTGCATCCTCATTTTGAAATGAATAAGCAAGTGAATATCATTTTTTTAATTTCAAGAAGACATTTGCTATGGTTCTATAAAAAAAGTTAATATTCTAGCTATAGACATGCGGAATTAATAAATAGTGATAAGTGATTCCCTCACTGCTCGTAAGCAGAAACGGACAGAAGCAACCCAATATGGATGGTTAGGGTGACAGGTGCCCCACAAGGAAATGTTATCAGTCCCATTTTTTCTTTATTTACATCAATGATATCACTAATTAAAATTTTCGGTAACTTGAAATTATTTTCTGATAGTGTGGTCTATTGAGAAAATAATAACAAAAACAGACTATGACTTGCTCACAAGCAACCTCAATTCTCGGTACCAACACTAAGTGATGGTTCTATATATAAAAAAGCATCCTAATAAGCTTCTGGCTTTAAAAGGTACAACAGCCGCAAATTTATAATGTTGGCAGAATAGATATATGTGTGGCAAGTGAAGTCAAATACTTGGGCACCACTTTTACTTCATATCTATGGAAGAATCATTTTCGAGTTATTTGTGCCACAGCATGGAAATGAGAGGGATTTATCAAATGAATCATGGGAAAGTATTCAAATGGAAATGTAACTGAAATAATATAAAATCAAATCAGACACTTCAGACAACAGATGGTAACAAATCACGAGCAATACAAGAATTTGTTTTTCCCACACATAATGCAAACGAGATACGATTCTTTCAAACACATTGGATACCACACTTCAATATTGACATAGAGTAAGACTTACTACATGATATTACCTAACTAATGTTTTTTGGGATAAACTCAACCTTGTAGCTGGTGACCTACAACCTCCTGTGACACACGCTTTCGGTAAATTTCATGATAAAATGTTGATGTAAAAATAGCACCACTGGTCCCCTGCATTTTCTGAAATGAAATTGGTAACCATACCATAAATTTGTATAGAGTCAAGAAGGCCCAAGTCTTTCCAAAGACACCTTTCAACTGAGAATATTGACAGTTTCCGTAATGACCTGAGTAAATTGCACTTAAAGGATTTTTCTAGCTTAATGAGCATGCATGCCAAGAATAAATATTTGATTAAAAAATTTTTTATGCTTTCGAAAGCAACTACACAAAAAGGTTGTGAATGTTGAAATGAATGCAGGAAGTAAACCTTGTGTCACTATTGAAGGCGAAAAGGCTAGCCAAAATATCAAAGTGCTTAATAGAATGAAAAAATATGCAATGATCCATATCTCAATAACATCAGGGTTTATAGGGGTTTTCACTTTCATTTTACCTGACTTTTCCAGGATTTCCAGACCATTATTAGTGATTTTCCCTGACTTTTGAGCACCTGAAAACGCCAAGATTTCGGTCATTTATAGAGATAAAAGTGGTAGTGAGGAATAAAATCAAGGTCCGAAGCATTGATGTGGTGGAAGGTTGTCATGATGTCAACTAATAAGAGCTCTTAGTCACTTCCACAGGATTTTTATTTAACAAACGACCGGTTTCGGCAGTTACGCCATCTTCAGGAAGACCTGAAGATGGCGTAACTGCCGAAACCGGTCGTTTGTCAAATAAAATCCTGTGGAAGTGACTAAGAATTCTTATTAGTTGACATCATGGTAGTGAGGAAGCAGAGAAGTCTAAACTTATGAAAAATTGTAGGTTTATTTTCATATTAATCATATGAACTTCCAGTATAAGAGATCAACAACCTTAAGTCCACAAAATAAAAATATGATTACTTACATTGATATGCCTTCAGAAAGGGTTTTAATTGCAGAAAAATAAATGCAAAGAGGGCTAACCTGGCTTTTCCTTCAAACCTGATGTCATGTTAAATAGCTCTTTGAATAAATCTTGATTTTTTTTCTTCCTCACATCCTTCTACAAATTTGGCTAAGTGAAATAAAATTTGACTGAGAATAACTTAATGCCACCAGAGGGAAAAAGCAAAGCATTCCTGGCAAAATCGCTAGCAAATGGAAATGAGATGCGCACACCTTTCGCCAATATTTTCACCAAATTGTGCAGGCTATAGCCAAAAAGAACCAGAATTGGGCCCCTGGGCTGCCTCCACAGCGAAGCCAGCCTGGGGCCAGTCATCCCCTCCTTCACCCCGCCCTCCACTCCTATGCGCAGATTTTGCTCTCTTGGCATTTTCAGTTGATAAATTCCGAAATTTGAACAATTTGCGATTTTTCCCTGAACACACGTTAAATTCCCTGACTTTTCCAGGATTTCCATGGCCATTTTCATTTTCCCTGTCTTTTCCAGGTTCCTATAAACCCTGAACATACAAAGGATCGAAGAAAAAGATAATGCTGCTCTTCTGAGAAACTCCAAGAAACAAGAGAGGAAAACACAGGTGATAATTTCTCTCCATAAGAGAGGAAAATACAAGTGATGTGAGACATCACAAATTTGGACACTGGAAGCCCTAAACTAGGGAAAAGCTAATCTTAAAAAATGAAAATGGTGGTATCAACTTGGATCTTATATGTTTAGTTAACTATATAAAGTACCACATAATTTGCAACACGCTAATCCCAAAATGTATTAGTATGTGAATGTTCCGAGTATCACTCACAGTTGTACTGCCAAGTTCATGTTTCCAGTCATAGTTGAGTAAGTGAAAATGACATAAGAGCTTAAAAATAAACAATCAAGTGGAATCAATGACATTCCTGCTACGTTTATTAAAAGTTGCATTTCATCATCAGCAAACTCCTAGTACATATATTAAATACGTCTTTTCCAAGAGGGGAGTTTCCGGAAATCTTCAAAATATGAAAAATTAAGCCATCAATTACCAACAGAAAAAAGGAAAATGTTAGTAATTATAAGCCATTTCAATTTAGTAAATATCACAAAAATCTTTGAATATGCAATGAATGTCAGACCAATTAACTTGTCAAACAAATTTAAAATTCTAAGTGCATTGTACGGTTTTCAAGAGGGCAAAAGCACCCAGATTGCACTGGCCTGCTTCATGAAACAAATCTTGACAGCTTTTGATATAAGTGACTTTACTGTAGGCATCTTCAATGATCTCTCACAAACCTTTGACACAGTAGACCAGGCATTGCTGCTCAAAAGGTTTGACCACTATGGGTTAAGAGGGTTAACCGATTAATGGTTTAAATCCTCTTCTGTAAATAGGAAGCAGGCAATGGAGATAAATCGCACCTATACCTCCAAATTATAGGCTAGTTGATTACTACATACTGGTAATATAGGGGTCCGTCATGGAAGTATATTAGGCCCCATTTTGTTCCTATTGAACATTTGCCTTTGCCTTGATTTGCCTTGAGATGTGAATCATGATGTAATAGTTCTTTATGTAGATGACACAAATCTTATACTGAGTAGTAAGATTCTTAGCAAGAAGAAAGTATCCCTAATAAGTCCCTAACACTACTAGGAATTTGGTTTAAAAACAGCTGCTACATTCTGCTTAAACAAAAGACTGAAGCTCCATAGCTGGACCTTAATATTAAAGATCAAAATATTATTGAAGTTTACATTACTAATTTCTTAGGTCTGAAAATTGATGGAATTAAATTGGAATTAGGGCATTTCTAAAGCCCTCTGTAGGATAAGTTCTGCAGATCAGGCAAGCTTAATGAGTTGAATTTCTGCAGTTAAGTAATCTTGCATAATTGAAAACAGCCAATTTTGAAACTTTTATTAAACTTCATTAACAACGGAATAATCTTTTGAGTCTTGGCTACATTGGGCAGCTATATAGGGTTTTTATTCATCAAAAAGAGCAAGGAGATACATCTAAAATATCAGATAGAGAACCATGTAGACCCTTTTTTAAATTGTTAGAAATATTACCTGTGACTTTTACATAAATGTATATTCCACATAAAAAAAGAGACGTTTCAGGCGTTATATGGTGGAATAACATAATTAAATAAGTTTGGCTATTTTCCACAAAAAAATCTTTACTTCGACCGGTTTCGATGTGAAACACCTGATGATGATGTTTCACATCGAAACCGGTCGAAGTAAAGATTTTTTTGTGGAAAATTGCCAAACTTATTTAATTAAGTATATTCCACAGATGTGTGGCAATGATACAGTCCCACATCATGCCTAATAAGCAGTCCATTGAGCAACCTTGCAAACCAAAAAATTGCCACCAAGTGAATTTAAGTAGAAATTCTAGTTACAGGGCAATAATAAATGGAATTATAATTTTTGGCAAAGAAAAGTCCAATAAAAATGACCATTTTACATTTAGCATTTCAGAAAATAAGCTAGTCAACAACTTTAAATATCCAAGGTAGGCAAAGTAAAAATGAAAAGCAGCAATTAGGAAAACTGACGTAGAGCAAGGAGGGCACAAGCGGAGAGAGCAGTCATTGGTAGGGGAATCCTCAACTATCATCTAATCAGGTCTCTAAGGGAATCTATCAGGAAGATTAACGTGTATATCTATCAAATAAAATCTTTGTCTTTTTCTCTCCTGCATTCCAAAAGGACTGGCTCACGATCTCGAGATCACCATCCAGCTCAGCCCTAAAAACCAATAATTATTAGGCAGACTATAGTTTGCCCGTCCATTTGCAGGTTGGTTCCGCAATTTCAAAATGTTCATTTCAATATTTGAAAACTCAAACGTTCCGTGCATATGAGTGCATGCAACTTTTACCTATTTGCAATGATTTATTTCCCATTATGCAAAACTGTATTGAGTAACTGTTTGGTACAATGAAAAGTACGCAGTGATGTCTGCACTCAGACAGGGTATTGCACTATAAGCCAAAGGAAGACTGGAATTGTACTGAAGTACACACTAACTTGTCAATCAAAGCAATGAGAGAAGATGATATCATCCTTGAGACTGAGATGGCAATCAACAAGCTATCCAAACAGCATATCCATCATATACAAGTTTATGACCCATAAGAAGAGAATGATTGCCCATCTCCATGACACCACATGTGTAAAACTAAGTTTTGTTTCACCTCAATCCTCCCCTTTCAACATCTAGTGATCCTGGGTCTCGTCAATTCCATTCAATATCACATCCTCATTATTTTCATAGGAATGCTAGTCAAATCAATTAAGGCAAATTGTACTGAAAAGATGGAAAAATATACATACCGACATGATTGGAAGAAAAATATTTTTGGCTTCTTTCTTAGGTAGGCACAATTCTCATTAGTAAATAACTCAAGAACATAAGTCACTGGAACAGTCTTCCCATCTGAAGCAACAAAATGAGTTTCTCCATTTATTTGTTCACCATGACAAAGAATTGCCAACACACAGGAATCAACATGGGCATGCTTCTTGTCCAAAGAAAACGAATGAAGGGACTTTCTCATCTCCTGGAATAATAAAAAAATACTTATGAAATGGTTAAAACTATCTACAAGTGATATAATAATTCTACTTAAAACACAAGAATATTCAATGTGCATATATATTTTTTCATTTGTAAAACTTACAGCACCAGACAAATCTGAATGAATTTCAACTTTATATCCAAGTCCTTCAAAAAGGCTCTTCAAATTTTTTTCATCTTCTTCAGCACCATATCTTTCTTTTTTAATGTCATTGGTATATTTCTTTATGTTTATTATCATGGCATATCCTTTTGGCCTTGATCCCATTGAGTATATCTAATAGAAAGAAAGGGATAATTTGCGACATTGAAGCAGCAAACGCAATTAATATGAAGTCATAAGCATCACTCACAGCTGTTTTATAGAGAGGAGATTTTTCCACCGGAGCCGTTGCTTTCTTCACGGTAACCTTCAATGGTTCCGTCCTTAAATTAACTAATATATTCGGATTCAGAGAAGCAATCTCCTTCATGTTCTCAACTAAACCTGGCGACACTTCGGTGGCGTACTGTGGTAGTATGAAGGGATGGGCCCTAAGATACAAACATATGCAATTAATTTATAAAGCAACATCTTGCATTTCAGCGAAGGCCCACACACACATTAAAATTGGTACCTACTTTTTCTGATTAGACGGGTGTAACACAATTTTCGCTTCCGGCTCCAACAGTATTGCAAGATTCCCATGCCCCGTTTCATTTAACGCTGCTACAAGATTTCGAAATGCTGAAGGTCCTCGAGTTTGGATATCAAAATAAAAGTCTCTTCGTAAATTTCTGTCGCCGTTATCTTTCTGTAATAAAAGGTATTCATTGAACACTGCCAAGTAAGTAGATAAGAAGTTCACGAGCATTAGATATACATGATAGCATTCACCATGGGGTACTGTCTGCGAGACTTTCGGTAATATACACCAAAATGTATTAGAAAATTAATTTCTATTATACCTGATATTTGACCACCATATTTTTTAAAAATACTCCTTTATCTAATAACGTCGGAAGAAGAGCGGGGATATTCGTCCCATCAACTAACTTCTCCATATTAGTTGTAATCCTTTTCCTGTGTTCAACATTCATCGTCAATATCTTATGTTCCTGAAGCAATAAAAGTATTGGTATTGATAAGCTAAAGTTTTATAAAAATATAAATGCATCTATTAAAATGTAATGGTCCTCCAATGCTAAACCCTGGGAGGTGAATGGCACGGAAGATTTGTATATTCCCAAACAATACATATTTTACTTTAGGAACGTGTATTAACGGGATTCACCAGACTTACTTTCCACTCTGTCACAAATAACCTTCAATTCTTCAACAATAGGCTTCTAACATCAGAAAATCACAAGAACAAAACTGTAGCCCTACCAAATAGCAGTCAGGTGCCCAAACCCCAAACAAACCTTCACTTGTTCCCTACTCTGATGTCACTCGAAGAGACAAGCGTAATGCTCGATGCGAACAATGGGTGTCAAACGTAAACACGGGTGCATGGGTGAGGGAGTGTATCTTTCTTTATTTATGTAGACATTTTAACGATTTTCGGTTATTCATGACCTCGTATGTTCATGGATGCAAGGGTAAATACCTCTATTATTTATTTATTTTGAAAATAGTGTATTGGAATCCAATTTTATTCCGTATTTTTGTGTCCCTAATCAATATTAGTCACGATATGGGCGCATAATTTAATCATGGTTCATTGGGGTTTTAGGTTATGGTAAATTTTTATAAGTGAAGAGAATGCCTCCACGTGGAAATTTACGGCGATGGTCGCTTAGGGTATTCATTTTGGGCTGCTTGGTTGGCGCGTTCTTGGCCTTTATTTTACATAGTATCGAGAAGAGACTTGTTCCCGTGACGCAAAAACCTGTTCGAATAGAATACAGGAAGAAGTATTCAAACATTCAGCAGAGCCATTCAGAGAGGGAACTGATTGATTATGAGGATTTATTGTATGGATCTAGTATAAATGAATCTGAAGCATTTATTTTGTCCCAGATTGTTCACGTGTTGTGTGTTGTCTTTGTTCGAGATGATCGAAAGGCTGTCACGATCAGAGACACTTGGGGGTTGCACTGTAATGATTTAATTTTCTTCGGCCCGCCCAAAAATTATTCCCTTCCAGTCGTTGAAGTTCAAGCAAAATCCTCATGGCATTTTCTGTGTGAAGCGATCCGTATTATATGGGAATCTCGCAAGAAAAGTATTCATTGGGCGCTATTTGCTTCGGAATCCCAGTTTGTCATTCCGGAAAACCTACGTTTTTATGTGGCAAAGCTGAACTATGAAAAGCCATACTATATGGGTCATGCAATTAAATTTTGGGGGGTTGATTATAATGTGGCCCAAGCAGGATATGTGTTAAGTAAAGGTGCATTGAGAGTAGTCAACGCTAAGTTTAACACGACTGGCATTTGTATTACCGGTGGAAAATTTTGGAGAAATGAAGATTATTACCTTGGTAAGCCATTTGATTTTTTCGCTTAACATTTAATTGAGATTTGGTAGTTACTCTTCCCTTATCTGCAGGAAAGCACTTGAAGGAGATGGGTGTAGATCCAGAAGACACAAGGGACTCGTTTGGAAGAGGAAGATTTCATGGATACAATTTCAACCAATTGCTTTTTCCTGGTAAAATATCATCGCTAGCGAGTTACTGGACTCGAAGTATTTATCCAGTGAAAGAGGTAATGATTTCCTTTCATTGTGTCTCGTGTATAAATTAAATATAATGAAATATTCTGTAGTTGCAGTGCATGGATACTGTTTCAGTAGTTTAGGATCGCTGCTAGGAGGAGCAGCCTTATACTTATATCAGGAAAAAAAGGCCATTTATAGGAACTTCTGATCAACATTTCGGGCATCTTTCTTATCCTCAGAATTTTTGCAATCTTAAGTACCTATATCTAGAAAATGTCATACTCAGCCCATGGAGTTCTGGTGATAGTAGTTGTGATTTGGTAGTCCAGCATTATTGAATGTCATCTTGCTATACCGTTAAATGGGTGCTAAACCCTGAAAAGTGAAAAGAGCAATGTAAGGAAATGCAACAGTTACAGAGAGATGGACAATTGAGTACCTTTTATGCCAGCAATAAAATGGTATCTGGTTGCAGAAAGGGAACTAAATTATCACATATCAAGGAGAGGTTACTGTGAGAATCTAAAGGTATTCAAGGCAGGTGGAGGTAATACGTTGAGAATAAGGAGTTTTTTTAAAGATTCATAGTTATTCAGGGCCAGCTTAAAACAATGTTTACCGGGGCGAGAGAGTATCCCAGATAGCAAGTTAGCTGGATTTTGGCTGGATGAATCCAGCTTTGCAAATCCCCTGGAATCTAGCTGGAATATGTAGCTCAAATCCAGCCAGACAAGTCAAGTCTGTATCCAGCTGGAGTATGCAGCTGAAATCCAGCTGGTTGAGATGGCCTGAAATATTAACTTGTAATCCAGCTAGATTCTAGTTGAAATCCAGCTTGAATCCCACTGGAATCATGTAACAAGCACAACTGAAATTTAGCTGTAATTCAGTTTTACACTGTATTAATCCGGCTTGATTCACACTTGCACACTGGTGAATTCCAGTTGGAATCTGTTAGATTTAAAGGAAGTTATGCTACTTCATGTTGTTGGGAGAGAAACGAGGATCGTCACTGATTCTAGAAAAACACATTTATTCCTCAGACATCCGAAACCGGAACTGACAAAAACAAGTGATGAACAAAATAACATAATGCAAGATAATTAAGATTACCAAATTCCAATACTACCACTTAATCTAAATTCTCATTTAGCCAATCAAGCCAAGAGACTGTTCAAAGACATTATGCTTAGGTTTATGAAGCGGTTTTGTGAAGACATCAGCAACCATATCTTCAGTGCTTAAGTATTCCAATTTAATTGTGCCAGAGTTTAAAGCCTCTATGATAAAGTGGTGTCTTATGTCTATATGTTTTGTTATATTATGAAACATGCGGTTCTCACTCAACTTCTTAGCTGACTGATTGTCATTGTAGGTGACAACACTTTCCTCCTCACCCAACACATACCATAACAGATTACGCAAGAAAATGGCTTCTTTAGCTGCCTCTGAGAGAGCCATGTACTCTGCCTCGGTGCTGGACAGGGCAACATTCCTTTGTTTTCTGCTCTCCCAGGAGACAGTGCACTTGCCATTATAAACTCAACCTGTACATGATTTCCTGTCACTGTCACCCCTGAGTCCGCATCAACAAAACCTGTCAATTTCTCAAATTGGTCTTCTGGAATCGTAAAGCATAGTTCGTTGTGCCTTTCAGGTACCTCAGCACCCGCTTTGCACTTTTCCATTGCTCAACACCAAAACACTTATTATATATGCTGAGCACCCCCACTGCATGGAGGATATCAAGCCTAGTGCACACAACTAAATACATAAGGCACCCAATTAAATTATGGTAAGGTAAATTATTTACCTCAACATTCTCTTCACATTGGTTATCATCTTTCAAAAAAAATTTACCAGACTCCATGGGACTCACAACTGGCCTGCATTCAGTCATATTGAACTTAACAAGAACATCTTCAACGTATTGTTTTTGGTCCAAAAGAATTATACCATTTGATCTACATATTCTCATACCCAGTATGTTGTTTGCTAGACCCAAATTTTCATTACAAACCTTGACACAAGTTGTTTTTTCACATCAATTTTCTCTCTTACATTGTCACTGAAAATTAAAATATCATCAACATATAATGCAATAATTATGAGTGATTCTCCATGTTTTCTGATGTGCACTCAAGGTTCCGAGTCCAGTCTTTTAAATTGAATTTCACATAAGACAGAGTTAATTTTATCATACCATGCACTGGATGATTGCTTCAGCCCATAAATTGCTCTTTTCAATAAACATACCTTACTTTCTTTACCCTTTACAATGAAACCTTCAGGCTGATCCATGTAAACCTTTTATGCAAGGCTCCCATTTAAAAATGCAGTAGACACATCCATATGACTGATTTCCATATTCCTTTCCACGGCAAGGGCAATTAAAAATCTAAGAGTGGAACACTGAACAGTCTTGGCATCCTTTGGCAAGTCCGTCTGCACCCACGTTCTTTTGTTCTTTTGCAGTGATCTGTATTCAGAGTCCATTGCTTCTCTCCAAGGAACGGAATGTGTCCCATTCAGTGCTTCTCTCACTGTCAGTGGCTCTTCCACTATGAATACATACCTGGTAGAGCTGATACTCAGAGAAATCCTTGGGGTGAGGTTCTCTCTTCGGATATCTCCTTTCCAAGTTCTCAGGTTTCAAAGACGCATCAGGCATTAGTGGCTCCTCACCATTACAGCCTCTCCCAGAAGACAGTTCACATCCTGCATCCTCAGGCTGTACAGTATTTAGCTGCTCATCAATGGGTTGCTTACTGCTAGACTGTACAGTACCCGGCTGCTCATCAATCGGCTGTTCATTGCCAGACTGCTCATCAACTGTTGACATGTGCAACGAAGAATCAACCGGAAAGGATCTGTTCTGGCATGTTATGACTCACAGTTTTCATTGGAATGGGTTCAAATTAATTCTCCAGGAAAACTACATCACGGGACTTGATCTCTTTTCTTGGGCTCCCTTTTGTGTCCTCGCAGTAGTCAACAAAATCTCAATCTCCTGCTTTTTGGCTCTGGCTCCAATTTCCCACGACACTCCTTGGGAATGTGCACATACGCAGCACACCCAAATACCTTTAGGTGTTCTAGGTCCACTTTCTCACCACTCCACTTTTCCTCTGGTGTGCCATCCATCACAGCTTTCAAAGGGGACCTGTTCTTAAGGTAAATCGCAGTGTCGATAGCCTCGGGCCAGTAGTGCCTACTCAATCTGGCATCACAGAGCATTGAGTGTGCTTTCTCCACTATTGTTCTGTTGGCCCTTTCAGACACACCATTTTTTTGGGGGGTGTAGGGTACTGTAGTCCAATGCCTGATCCCAAGGTCAGTTCTGATGGCCTTTTTCTTTAAACCCGTTTCATGTTCCACTAGGGCCTTAAATCTTCTGAAACACTGAAAAACTTCATATTTGGATTTAATGAAGTACCCAAAAGTTTTCCTTGTGCAATCATCAATGAACGTGAGCAAGTATTTTGCACCACCATACAATGCCTCTTTAAAGGGGCCACACAAGTCTGAATGAATCAAACCCAGTTTCTCTGAAGATCTCTGGCCACTTCTCTTGGGGAAAGGATTTCACGTTTGTTTTCCTTCTAGGCAAGATTTACATGGCTCACCTCTGCCTCTGGAAAACTTCACTCCAGTGGCCAATCCTCCAGCAAGTAGGTTCATACTGTGGCTATTCAGGTGATCCAATCATCGATGCCACAAGTTTTGAGAAACTTTCACCAATGACATATTCGCTGCTTCATGCTCTGGTGCCATGTCTGAGACTTCAAGGTTTAGTTTGTATATGCCACCAACATTCGTGGCAGTAGCATGCACTTCACCTTTAACTTGAAAGTCACTTTGTCTAAAAATGCGACATCCTTCTGCCGACAAAGTCACTGTGAGTCCTTTTTCCAACATTTTGCTAGCCGAAAGTAAGTTCGCCAATAAACCTGGCACATACAGAACTTCAGAAATTGTGACTGCATCTTTCTGCCCCTGAAGTCTCACCAGAACATTACTAGACCCGGCGGTGAACAATTTATCAATGTTAGCTATGGTTACTTCCCTTTGCACAACATCACTGACATAGTCTGACATAGACATGACTGTTGGAAGGAGAAGGTTAAATTTATGGAAGAGAGAGAAGTCTAGGATAGATGAGCATGAAGAATACAACATGTTTACAACATAACAATCATCGAACATGTTTACATTTAAATATGCCAATTTGCTCTAAATAATTCAACCAGGATCCCTCTCTAATTACAGTTACTAGTAAAATCTTTGTGGTGGTCTTTGCATATCAGATGCTAGGATAAATTTGAGCCTATACTTTTATTTGTAAAACGTGCTTCAGGTTCCTTCTTAATTAAGTTTATTGATTGTTACTTTAGAAAAGACCTGTTGTATTCTTTGTGTTACCTCTCATTGACCTCTCCCACTTCCATTAACCTTCTCGTTCCAATTTAATTTCTTTAGCCCTTAATATAACGTTTAAGTAATGAACTTGAACGTGTGCAGCGAAGATCGGCAAGATTTGTAAAGGGACGATACGATAATTATATTAGCGTAACCAGTCTATTAAATGAATTGAAATGGGAATCATTGTCAGATCGCAGGTTGAAATTTAGACTTAATCTCTTCCACAAATTCCAAGGCAATATTTTCAGTGATGATGTTAAAAATATTTTACGAACCCCAACTTACTATGGCACACTGGACCATAATCATAAAGTTAGAGAAATTGATTGCCGAACTGACCGATTCAAAATGTCCTTTTTCCCTCGCACAATAAGAGATACGAATAACGGTATATATGTCCTATCGGAGAGTAGCAATGAATAGCATTGGTAGCTGCATGTTGGTATGAGTACTTAAAGCTAACCCTACTAACAGAATGTTTTTGCATGTTTGCTTTGCAATTTCTATCTTTTTTAAATCGTGTAGTTCTGACTACTATATTAATACTATTCCTTTTTTATGCATGATATGTAGTGCATGTTTGGTGAGAAATCACCCCCTGCCACACACCCTTGTGGTGGCTTGCAGGGTATTATGTAGATGTAGATGTTTAAGTTTCGGTAAGAGGAGACAGATATGGAACCCTGAAAACTGATTGCCAGGGTAATTCTGCTGTGTCTCCACCATCACTGCTCCTGAAGTATAAGGAGATATATTATCAAAACCATCCATTGCCCAATAATAAAACTAAGAGCCCAACTGGTTAGATTGTAGAATTCCATTGGCCTCATACCACTGGTGTATGTCAGTCCCCCTGTGAATGTGGCAAAGGCCATGAGAAAGAAACTGGTTGAATGATTGCAACAAGACTGATAGAACATCAGAGACATTCCAGGTTAAGACGACCTGGGGGCCGATTGTGTAACTAGGCTTACGTTCGATCGTTAGTGACCTGTTCACTCTCAAACGAGGATGAAAAGTGCGATTGTATTCGGGCGATCGTAAGCTGCCAATCGAACGTTACGATGTTGTCAGATTTACAGCATATTTTGCACTTGTTTCTCTTGTGCGCATGCGCAAAGAGCTTTAATTTGAAGTGGTTGCATTTGTTTTGAATATTAAGCATTAATAATAAACATTACAATGCCTGCAAATTTAAGATAACTTCCTCACGAGTATTATACAGTGACCTCAATGCATTCAAGGATTTTATTTACGAGAGCAACCCACAATGCATAAGTTAATGTAAACCCTTTGTGCACTTCTCTTGGGACACGATGGCTTGATGAAGAGAATCATTGAGGGAAATGTGAACGTGAAGATTGGAAAAGGCAGGCCTCGTATGAGATACATGGAATAGGTTGTGAAGGATGTAAAAGAGAAGAAGTACATAAGTATGAAGAGGTTGGCCGATAGAAGAACCAAGTGGAGGGCTGCGTCAAACCAATCCTAGAAGTGTTGACCGATGATGATGATTGTGCGCTGAATTAATTTTAGGTTTTTGACTTTATTAATATTTAATACTCTTATAATTTATTATTCTTGGATTGTGATACACTCGGAAGTCTTTTTTTCTGTAATTTTATTAAGTTTTTCTGGATAAAGGGTGTTACAATAAAGCGCTAGGATCCTTTATGTATTTTGAAAAATAATTCAATATTAATGAAAATAAACTTATAATGTTCCTTTTCACTGCACTCTAAAGAATAGTGGTACAGGTTAAAAAAAATGTATTGTTTGATGAGTATGTGAAAAGGAAAGTGAACTTTATATAAGAAGTAATAACATATATTGCATTGTAAATCTTGAATCAGGAAAACATTATCCACACAGATGATGAGAAGTTGATTTTTTCTCTAATAAATTTACTTGTTTTTGTGGAAATGCTAATGATACCATTTTCCTGCATATATTAAAAAATCTAGGATCAGAAAAGAAACGAAATTTGGATTCCTGTATTTGAAACTAAGGATCTGAAACCAAGGCAAGCGTTTGGATCCAAAAAAAAACCTGGATTTGTCCTTCACTAGCTAAAACAATGAGTTGAAGAGGTTCTGGTCGTAGGTTATGATGAGAAGATAATGTCAAGGTTATTAATAAGATTGGCAATTTTCCACAAATAATTCAAAGAAAGAAGAAATAAAGATTATTTGGGGAAAATTGCCAATCTTATTTAATTATGTTATTCCACCAAATCACGCCTGAAACGGCTCTTTTTAGTCAAGGTTATTGGCCATAAATTTTACATTCAGAAGATAATTGGTGTCATATGCAGTCATTAAAATTTGCATTAAATTTTCCTATTTATAATATTGGACCATACTCAGAGCTATTATTGAGTATCAAGTTATTGAGGGCAGAGGGATAGTCTGTCTCAGGAGGTTTACAAATTTGTAAAAACATAGTGTGGAATATGAAATCTTGCTCTGTCATTGATGAAAATGAATTGGGATATTCTATGCTGTGGGGCAATGATATATTTGTGTATCTTAGTGTTGATAAGGAGTATGATCCTAAATTTTAGTAAATTTATGATGCATCAATGATGCATTTTGGCAAATTTTAATTATTCCCTTGAAAAGCAATGTTACATTTGATGGGGATTTTATTTCAACAAAAAATTACCTCCTTAACAGGGCAGGAATTGTTGCAGTGATAACTCCATAACTTTTCATGGGACAGAGCCTGACAAAGTTTATCAGCTCAACTACTTGATATACCAGCTGAAAGTGTTTGCACATGGAGGTCATATTGGAAATCAGCCAGCACCGACACCTTTTCCAGAGGATTCAGTATGGAAAAAGTTTCTGATGGAAGAGGGGATAAAAGGTAAGAATGTTGAGGATGTTTCTCCAGAGGAATTCTTTAACATTTGGAAAGAGAAAATATCTGGTCCAGCCCAATTCAACAGAAAACTCATTGAAAGTGGACTACACCTCAGTAATTCAGATATATTGTCCAGTATTCTCCTGTCAGCCATGGCAAATGCTTCCTCAGTCAGTGATAATTGAGTAACTTTGTTGTGATACAGTGGATGGTGATTTTTAAGGAGTCGTGTTGACATTTAATACAGATATTTATTGAGTGATGTATTTTTTAGATCTGTATTTAATATTTATGTATTTTAATGGATGGAAAATATCTAAATCGTTGACCCAAGTGCCTTTTGGTACTTGAAATGAGAAAACATTCCATTTTTGATCTTGTGGAGTTTCACCCAGTAATGCCACTCTGATGCAATAACTGCCTGTCTCTTGAGAGTGCTGAGTGTGCCTTATTGAGACAACAGTGGTGTGAAATGGTGGACCTGATGAAGAAGTGTGATCTGAGTAGCTTTTTTTTTGAAAGAAGAAACATTTGATTGTTGTGTGCCAAAAGAGTACTTTTTGAGAAGTTTACAAACTTGATATGTGGAGGTTATGTGGTTGTAATCCTTTGATATATTTTTAACAGTGAAAGCAGAGAATTCTACTGAAGATGTTAATTTTTCTAATGAATATTTATCGTTTTGAAATGTTATACACTCTTTATATTTTGAAAGTGGATATTCCAATTTTTATTAAGTTTTTATATGAAAAGCATTTGAAAGGTTTGTAAGTACTTAAATTGTTGCTGATAAGTTTGTTGCTCTAATCTGTTGAAATGCTCTAAATCAGTGAATGTGGAGGAACCAATTTGAGCAAAACTAAATAATTTCAACATGCATAGTAATGTCTTTCTCAAAGATTCACTCAAATAATTGTTAAAATTAATGAATAGTGGACAAAATTCATTTGTGTGAGTGTTTCAAGAGCTTAATACATATTTCATCTTTTTGCAATGTAATGTTTTCATTGCCGAGCTCAATTTTTGAAATTTTTTTATGGGTCCATCAGCCTTTGATTAACTCTCGTTAGATGTCATTTGGATTTCCCTTCTATTAATCAAGCACTTTATGTGCAGCATAACTCACATGTGTGTCAACATATATGCTGTCAAATATACATGCAAGCACTTATTGATTATATGGTGACTAATTGCAGCACTACTTTGTGATATATTTTGTGTTGATTTTCTAGTGTTTTTTTCACTTATAATGTACTTAAATATCAAATCTATTTTTGCCTTGAAATAAATTACATGAATGTTATTTGGGATGTGTGTTCTTCTGATGTATGTTAGACCATACCTCTCTGTGGATTTCTTGAGTCTTTATTTGGAGGTTCCAGGTTTGAGTCCCAATCAAGGTGGATTATTTTTTTTTTTTTACAATTCTGCTATTTTGCATGTTAGCGGGTAACTGCATTTAGGTTCTTTGCTGCTAGTTCGCAATCCCTGAATGTGTAGTGAGTTTTGGAATGCATTAATTACATAATTTAGAGATTTCCTGTCATCCCTCTTATTTGGCAAGCATGAGTTTTTCTTGTGGTGATTAATTGTCATCTGAATCATCATCATGGTTATACAATGGTATGCTCTTAGACAGTTTGTATATCTACTCTCTCCTTTCCCTGCAGCCATTTTTCTTAACAATACTACTTGTGCTCTATATTATATCCTCCTTAAATTTTGTCATATCTCATACCTTTCTGCGTTATTATTCTGTTTTTGCCAGCAATAGACCACATTATTTCAACTGTTTCCTTCCTTTTTTACCTTTGTCCAATACACCTGTATTCCTGTTCTGTTCCTTTCATACCACAGTCTACTTCTTTCCATTCTTCGTCTTTGTCTTCAGAAATACTGGTAAGATTCAAGTTTCGCATTAAGAATGTCACACTCCCATGTCTCTTCAGGTATGTTCCCTACTTCTTGTTGATCTCTATTTCAATGAACCAGGCTCCTCTGGTTTTCTTGTTGAGAAAATAAGTAAAAACCAGTAGGTCAATCTCGTTAGGCTCATTCATTTGATGTAGCCATAGAAGAGAAGAAATTATTCTTCTCCTAATCATATGTTATTTTTTTTCACGTTTGAATATAATTCATGGTTTGTCTTCTATATTCTCTATTCTCATTTACTGGGTCCAAGATATTTCTCAAGATCTTTCTTTGACTTGTAATTTTTCAGTCAAACATTTCCTGTACATGGTTAGGTATTCAGCCATCTGCCTACTATTAAAATAACTGGGGTAATATTTAATTTTGTTATCATTGCACATATTATTCTTCTGTAATGAATGTCTCTGGTTACTTTTCCTTGATGTAAGGGCTCTTTTCTCTGAGGTGTTGGGTCCTAATAATTTTTCCAAATACATATTTAAAGTTTTCTATCCATTTCATTTTTCCTTTACCTGCTTCAAGTTCTCTTGGTGTTTGTCCTGAACTCCCATTTTATCAGACGAGGACAGTCTTTGATGCTTAATCAGTTTAATTGTTTTATGGCTATATCTAGGAAATGGGAAAATAATGCAAGATCAACTGCAAAGGCTAGGCGGTCAGTTGTCAAGTTTATATTCTTGTGAGTAAACCTGACCCATTTTCAATCTCTTCATTCTTTATTTCCTTCTGCCACTTGCAGCTGACTTTCTTGGGTATGCTGTTGAAGAGAAGAGGTGAGAGCCCATTTCCATGCCTGACCCCCATCTTCATTTTGAAAGCTCTGGAAACAACTTCTCTGAATTAACTTTTGATATTGTTTTTGTCTAAATCTTTTTGATAATAACTCTTATTTTGTTGCCCCAACTAAATTTCTACAATATTTAGATTATGGTGGTTGTATCAATTGAGTTATAGGCCTTCTTGAAGTCTCTGGTCAGCCTTCTTGAAGTCATCCGAATTTCATATTTATAGGTTTCAGATATGAGAGCATAAGTTTAATGCTTATAATCTGTTTAGCTGATGAGAATCCCTTCCTAAAACCTCCTTGATGTTCTCTCAGTAGTTGATCCACTTATTCATATGCCCTACTCTGAGGTACTTTTGAGAGAATTTAATGTGTCACTGGGAGAAGAGAGATCCCAAGGTTGTTTTTTACGTTGCATCTATCACCTTTCTTAGGTAGAGGTGAATAAGGGCTGAGGTTCAGTGTTTTGGAAGTTTCCCAGTTTCCCTAATCTTGTGATAGTCTCTGTTAACTTTGTTGATTGCATATTTCATGTTTTGACAACTATCAAGTCTTTGCTTGGTGTGTTGTTTTGGAGTAACGGGGTAGTACAGGATTCTTCTTTTCTGGGTGGAGATGAATCTTTGTTTGCCTTTGTATTGTTATTTGAGGGTGAACCTAGCTTTTGGGTTTTCACAGTTGAGAATTGTTTTGTTGTAGTTTGCCAGGATCTGGCAGTTGTCCTTACCAGTATGAACAACATGGCCATAGTAATTAATATCATCTTCATCCTTGGCCAGTGCCTTGTGATCGCCCATAAAATGTAAGGTTTTCTAAATATTTTTCTCCTATTGTGACTCCCATATTACAACATTTTGTGGGTCATTGTCTAAGTGCTGCATTAAGGTAAACTTAAAAAAATGTTGGTGAAAGAGAACACCCTTTCAATATACCTTTTGAAAATCCTATTTGTTTTCTTGCTCTCCTATCAACCCTCATTCTCTCTTCAATTGCAAAATCTTCGAGTTCATTGGTTTTCAATATTTCTGCCATATTTTTTTCTGCTTCCTTCAAATTTCTCCTTAAAATCTCATTCACCATGCTTAACTCTTCTCCTCTCATCTTCCACTTCACCCTGTCTATCCTACTCCTAGCCCTCATCTCAAATGTCTCCAGCAGTTAGTAACTTGAAAGGTTTACTTTCAAAAGTGATAAATTTACAGAGATGACCTGTTGGACCAATCGATGTAAGAATTCTTTTTTCTCATGCATATTACATGACTACAATGCAAACATAGTAAATTATTTCAAACTGTACACACTGTACTTCATGGCTGGTGATCTACCACCCCCTGCCACATGCCCTCGCAGTGCATAGCAGCATGTAATGTAGATGCAGATGAACAGAGATTGGCAATAATACCACTTTTATACTGTGTTCTAACACTACTCTATTATACAATCATCTGTCTAGTTCGAAATCTCTCTGCTTCTACTTTATCATTTGTTTCAGATTGGATTAAGTTTTTCCATGAATGCTTTTATCTCTCTCCTTAATTTTTCTTTCATTTTGGATAAGTGTGTGCATGTAAGATAGTATCTTGAGTTCATTTACAACTACAATATTGAACCAGTACCTAGTAATCTAACTTGAAAATTCCTGTGTGTTGTTAAATGTGCAATGTAAAAATTACCTCTTTCCATTTTTGGACAAACATTTCTTGATTCAAATGAATCCACTCTTATCTAGTTATAAAGTTTGCCTAAAGTACACAAACAAGGTGTTCCATTAAGCCTTTTGATCCAGCTTATCCTGCCCTTCCTATCTGCCTGCACAAAAATGAAATATTCTTCATGTGGCATGGACATCATGCCTAAAATGTATCCAGAGGGTGTGTGTTCCTCATCTTGGGTGCCTTTCCTTATATCTCCATTAATGCACCTGGCCCCTATTTCCCTTTTTTTCCACCCACCCATGCTTCCTTTTCCCACCTACACTCCTCAGACAGTGCACCTCTGCTTGTCATGTGGTCCACCCCAAAGAAGTATGAAAAAGACATCCCGGACCCTAGGAGAATGATAGAGATAGGTGTCCTAGCTGTGAAGAGCCCCTAGCTCTCTTCTGACCCCCAAGCTGGGAAGAAACCTTGCCTCTCTCATGCCCAGCCAGCAGTGAAAAACCCTTGGTTTTCTGTTCCCTCACTAAGTGCTGTGGAACTCTTGGGTCTGTCCCCCAAGTGATGAAATACCCTTGCTCCCTGTTTTTCCCTCTTCTCTTCCATGTCACCTGATATATCACTCCTTCTGCACAATAAAGAGACAATTAACAAATAAAAGACAATACCTATCTTGTTTTATTCCCTTTATTTGCCACCCATTCCCTTATATGGATACAACAAAAGACAAGGGGATACCCCTCTACCAGATGGGGGGAGGCAGATGCAACACTCAGTTCGAAGAATACATTAATATGCTTGATGGTATTGATTGTCACTTGGTGGGAGCAATTAATTGACATTGAGAATGCATAAATTTCAGGTCTGGAACAGCATCAAGAATTTCATCAAGCTTTTCAGTCATTTTATGAATTGCATGGAGACTTTGTGCAACTTAGAAGGCATTTTGTAAAGAAAGGACTGTATATTCCTCCTTATTTTAATAACCCTGACCAGTTCCAATATTTTCTCATCATTCTCAAGTACAATACATTATTCTCTTTGGTGACTAGACCAGAACATTCCACTATCCTGAAAAAGACAAGAGTGCCGAAAATCCAAGTTTAGTTGCCTTGGATCATCAATCATTTATTTGCGAAGAGCTGAAGCGATATTATTGTATTCCAAAAAATGCTACAAATGTGATGGAATTATCATCCCTGATTAGAGTGGCAGTTGGGCAAAGTTATTTAGTCTTCAACAACCAGTGCCACAAAAAATTGGACCATGGCAATGAGTTCTCATTCCTCTCTTCTAGCTTAAATATTTCTTGACTTGTTAGAAGGGAACTTAATTAACCTGTGAGGCTTCATTATTAAATTTAGGAAATTGCCTTCAAGGCCAAGATTCTTTTTTGGTTCATCACTATGCATATCTTTCTCAGTGTCTCTGTAAATACTTGCCTGTTATTTTATAGTTGACAGATATTCCCAGAAAACTACTGTCATTAGGAAAAGGAGCTACTTTAACTCACATTGGCGAGTTTTGTGTGTGGATTTTTAGGTTGTACAGCAGTACGGTTGTAGGTACACAGACATTATGCAAGAAATTGGTTCCAAATGGAAGGCAGATGTGGAAGAGGTTCTCAACAAGTGGAATGTACTAAATGTTTGGAATCTGGGAGAGACTTTCAGAGTTTATTGAAAGAAAACTCCCAGAAAATGTTGCAACTGGTTGTGTGTCTAAGCTGAATGACACTTATTAACTCCTTTATATTTTTTTAAATTAACTCATTTCTGATGCATTCTGAAATAAAGTACAAAACAACCTCCTTGGAAATGTTTTTTGGTTGAGCGCTGAGCTACCGACCAGAGGGTCCCAGGTTCAAATCCTGGGCAAGAGCCTTTCTGGACACCCCAACCAAAATCCTCTCCATTTGATTTTCTGTGTGTCAGAACTTCATAGGAAATCGCAGGTGGCCCGGGAAAAGGAACTAGCCCCCCTACCCTGAATGTGTGAATTTCACACACCAATGGTTTGATATGGGATGAGCTCTACTCTCACCTATCAAAAACCAACTCTCAGGTTGAACACATTTTTTCATCCTAAGAATCCTGTGCATTGAATTCCAATTCATGTTGTCTAAAGCCTTCAACTCCACAATTGCAATCAAACAAATATCAGTCTGTTCTCCTCAATTCTCTTCTCTTTAAGTGGCCTAAGATTATTCTCATGATAGATGTGTTTAGCACATAAATAGGTGTTCTTTTAAATTTTTTCCAATGATATCAAACATCTAGCATCTAACTAGATATTTGATGCTTTTTAAACATTAAGAAACTGTGGCATTCTTATTTCATGGGCATATACCCTTAAGAGATCATACACCTTCAATTACATGGAAGGAAATGCTGATGCTAGAGTTTATCTTTTGCAACTTTCAAGAACTGTTGAGGCTTAATTTTTTTCTGAATTCTTGACACCAAAAAATTGTGTGAGGAAAATGATTTCCTGCACCAGGAATCAAACCATAGAAATTTTTTTTGGTCTGTGTAATTGAGTTGGTTGGAAACTGCAGAGAAAAGAGTGATTTAATTATCTAATAATGAGGTAAAATTTAATTATGGGATTATATTTAAGAGTCACTTGCCTATCATGCTTTGTGATAGATTGTAGGGAGAAAACTAATGGGTGATGGCTTCGTTGAAGTCAGATTCTGCATTATGAGTGTCATCTCGTAGAGAGAAGAGGAATGGTAGATAAAAACCTGATGTTGGTGTTAGAGTATTTTTTTAACAAAAGGTCCTTGTTTGACATCCCATCTTATCGATGGAGTACCAAACTTGAAATGCTTGAAACCCAGCACTCAAGAAGGGAATGATATTTTCCTGAAAAGTTCAACTGCTGGGATTTTAGCCGTGGTGATCATCATTAGCAGGAGCACGATGATCAGGCCAGTATCTTTCAAGCCTCTTAACCAACCCAATCCCACTTTAATATCTGAGTATTGTTGTCTACTTTTTTACAGTTCTACACTTTAAATTATTTACATATTTTCACTGAACGTGCATAATTAATTCTGTTTTTATTTGTTATGTACCAGTGCTCTAAGCTCATAATCTAAACTTGGCTATGCTCCAGCCCACAGTATCAACTTTGAAAAAGCCAAATTATTAACCAAAACTTGGATGCTCCTTTCCCAGGCTAATAATAGTAGCCATTGAAATAAGTAAAATTAAAAACAATATGAATGGAAAAGATTGTTACTCTCTCTCCAATGTTTGGAAGTGGGTCTTTATGAAGGAAAGTAAAACAACCAATCTCAGTGCACCTGACTGAATGAGAGTCATATACTATGTGTTTAGGTGGACAAGAAGCTGCAGCACTACTTCGGACCTGAAGAAGCCATCTGAAATGCTGGTGAAACTGTTGTCAAGGGATACTAGCCAATGTGAGAGGAAATCTGAAAAAAAAACAACAATGGAACGTCTCCACAGAAGCCTTTAATATGAGAAAAGATATTCTTCTTGATACCTAGGACTGCTCTGACTTTGCTGAATATTGGATGCTAGCTGTGAATGAATGATTACTAGTGGAGGAAATAGTAAATTACTGCATGTATTTACTTACATAAATAATATTTTTTTGTTATCTTGAGTTTATGTTGAACAGTAGTAATAGATCCATGAAAAATGAACATTTTTTTCTCTTATAGAAAGTGATTTTGAGATGGACTGAGTAAAATTTTAATAAGTTATTTTCATCATCATCATCAGTCAACAATCCTAGGATTGGTATGAAACAGCCCTCCACTTGATTCTTCTATTGGCCAACCTTTTCATATGAATGTAATTCCTCTCTTTCGCATTCTTTCCAATTCCATGTATGTCATATGAGGCCTTCTTTTACCATACTTCCCTTTCACTCTTCTTTCGACAATTGTCTTCATCAGGCCATCATGTCTTAAAATATGGCCGATTAAGTACCGTCTTCTTTTTTAGAGTTTTCAGCAGACTTCTCTTTTCTCCCACTCATCTTATTCTCTTTTCTCCCACTCTTCTTAAGACTTCTTCACTTGTCACTTGATCGATCCATTTTATCTTCATCATTCTTGGGTAGCACCACATTTCGAATGCTTCCACACTTTCCTTCTCAACTGCTGTCCTCACCCATGCCTCACTGCCTTAAAGCTCCAGAGGTACGTTCTGATGAATTGTTTCCTAACATTTACGCTTGCATTTCCAGCTATAAGTAGGTTCTTCTTTTGATAGAATTCCCTCTTTGCCTGAGCTATTCCAATGATTTGTTTCTTCCTTGCTTCATCCATCATTGGTTATATTATTGGTTGGCTAAATTATTTAATATGTATGAAATAGGGAAAAAGATTTATTTCTGGCCGTTGAAAAATTACAGGCAATTAATTCCATAAACACTTCTGGAGAAGTATACCCTTATGACTGTTGCAGAGTTTTTTCATTAAAATTATACCTACCATAAACTGGCGTTATTTGAGTCATTGGGGATACTGGATCCACATGGGACATACATATTTTCAAATTTGGATTCACTGAGCACAATTTTGATCCTCTTTATGTTTATGGGTGTGTTCTACAGGTTACTGAGATTGATAAAAAAATATGCGAATAAAAATCTGTTTGTGTCTAATTTTTGCAGTGATATATGGAAGTCTGAATTTGGGACACCAAAAAAATAATTTGTGGGTGATATAACTTAAAACGTGAAATATTATTTGGCATATAATGATAATTTCGTGATTGACCACAAGTTAAAGCATGGTCTTCCATGTGTTAATAAATAGTTTTACCTTGTTTTAATGTTAAGTACTTTAGAATTTTGAAAATTTTGGGTAGGTATACTTGAATCACATGCATACAAATCTAGTTTCTTTTTGTTTGCACAAATTAAACCAATATTTTACCAAGTTATGCATCATAGATTATAAAAAGGAGCCAATTCAACAAATGAGGGAAGGTACCTACTTAGGATGTGCATTTGAATGTTAGATGTTTCATTTTGGGAAAAATTACTATTTATTTACCGATCTATTTTGTGATTTTACTTAATTATGTGATAATTTAACATTTTTACTACGGTTATTGACAAACTAGCAATGGTTTTCATAAACTATAAAAATAGAATTATATTTATCATTAACAATTAATAACACAAAGATAATTGTTTAACATTTATACCACATAAATATTTAAACTAGCTACGTTGCATTTGCCTGCAGCATCATTAATTTCCACAAATTTAACACATTTTCAGTGATATGAATTATTTTCCTCTCAAATTAAAAAAATATGTGCACCACTGATAGTGATATCACTTCCTACTTCCTGTTCGCCGCGTACTTTAGAATGGCCTGTTTTGCTGTAATCTTCACTTGGCAAGCTTGAGCTCATTGAGAAGGATCCTCTCTCCCTAAAGTGAATCTTTTACGTGTTTTTCTCATACATGGTGGACAATACATCCTTTCACCATGAAATCCCGCTATAAGGAGTGCTCAATTAGTCTATGGCTGCTAATTTTTCTTGGAATTGAAACTCTAGCCTATGGACCCCATTCTTCAGACTCAAGGCAGCATGGAAGGAGGTGAGTATAATTGTTGCTTTTTAAAGTTTTTATACTTTGTGCGAAATGCGTAAGCTTTATTGTGTATTCTTGTTTCTTATTAGGCCAGCAGCAGATTTATTGGGAGCATCAGAGAAGTACATCAGATCATTCAATTGGGGTTCACCAGTCTCTTCAGAGAAAATTCATTACCCTGAACATTCAGCAGAGTAAGTTGTTTGCATTAATGTCTATATCAGTTTTTGTTGTTAAAATTAGTCACAGTAGTAGTGTATGATGAATGAGTAATCATATTTTTTCGGAATGTCAAAAGGCAATCGGATTGGTAACATCCAAAGAACTCACTGAATTTAGGGGATTACATCTTAATTATAACATTCAATATGTATGAATGTCAAGACTATGTTTAGTGTTAACCATTACAGTGCCTGGTGATCACTCTGTCCTTCCATGGCGTATGAGAAAAATATTTTTCCCTAAAATGAAATGGTGTGAAAACAAAATTAAATTTTATATCCTATCCTGTAAGTTTAAATGAAAGAAATTGAAAATGTAGCTGCCGAATATCAACACTAGAGTTTCTACACATTTAAATAAAAGATAATAATAAAAAAGTGCATGTTCGTAAAAAGAAAGCCTGTTATGTTTTATGTGTACTAAATTATCAAGGCAGACTCTTAAAGAATAATTCAGTTAGTTAGTGATTTGGGGGAGTCCCTAATGGCTTCAGTCAATTGCACCATTTAGAATAGGTGGGTAAGTGAGTGGATAATGAAATTTTTCAGGAATGGAGGAAGGTGTGACATTCTTTTCACACCTCCTTCATGAATATAAAACTCAGCAGTATAAGTCTGCTAAGGGTCTCACAGTTTAACATTCATCTAATGGACAGAGTACTGAACTTAAAAACCTTAAACTTAAAGAACTTAAACATGAAAATAATCTCTACATAGCAGTCTAGAAAGGATTGGTATATCAAAGAAAACTCCCTGCCACTCCTAGGATTTGAACCCTGGCCCTTGGAATGCTAGGTCAGTACTGTATATAGTCAGTACGTCATGACTCTAAGGGATATTTCAGTCCTCCTTAGTTTTATTGTGGATTTGATCGGAATAAATGCAGCTTTCTGATGATAAGTGAAAATATTATTCTGTACTTGATTTATACTATATTTGAAAGCCATTGTGAATTGGCACTTATACATGTAATGTGTAATGATCCTTTAACTCTAGGTAATGTTTACTTATTATTCATGATAAAGGGTTTCATCAAGTGATGATGAACATGGAGCAATGAAACGTGAATTTAGTGGTGGATCAGATGTGTCTTTTAAGAAGAGTGGAAGGACATCATATGGTGGGTACAGCGGTTCTGCTTCAGGGAAATACTCTTCTGGTGCTTCAGGTTCAGTTAGCCGAGGATATATGGGAGGTGAGTACTCTTTACTTTTATGACATTCATCAAATATAGGTGCTTGCTCTCTTGGGGAATCTGGAAAGTCTGTATATGTCAAAATGTTTTATCTTTTGACTATTTCAGAAGTAGATGGTAGGTGTATTGTGGCTCTATTCATATGCATTATTTTCTACCTCAAATTTCCTTTTTTATTGGAAATTTTTGTTGTTATGCTCTTTATCTTCAACTGATATTGAGTCTAATATTGCATTGTTTTACTGTGATAGTCCTTGAGGAAATGTGAACTTTAGATAATCTTATTTATTTCTTCACACACTAGGATAGTTTGTTCTTAAAAATTGAATATAAATGACATGAATGGTTTCTGTTTGACAAAAAACTTTTGCGTAAACCACACATTTTTATTTTTTACCACTCATAATTACACTAAATAATGGTGTAATTTAAGTATAAAAATAAGTAGTTTGCATAAAAGTTTTTTGTCTAACAGAAATTATAATACAATACCACAAAGTTAACTTAGATCTAGTGAATTTTGACATGAATGACTTTAATAAGGGCACTGTAAAATGTATTTGAAACAAGATTTCATTTAGGAAGATGTTTAAAAGAGTGGTGGTGATTTTGAGGCCGGTAGATATATGTTCTCTTGTTTAACCGCGAAAATGGTATAAATGTAGGTGATTTCTGGCATAGTGTCTGGTATCTGGAAACAACGTTCTTCATAATGAAAAAAAGTTAACTCTTCCACACATGCTATGTTTGATGTATATTTTAATTTATATTTAATATAGTAACAAAAGCCCAAAAATTAGTATGCTAATTATAATACATTTTAACCAATTCAAATTTAAATGGTAAATCTGATTTTTATGTTTAAATTATTTTTGATTAATTTTGGAAGGAGCAATATGAATTTCAAAAGAGATCCACTATTTCCTGAGATTGATGAGGGAGGTTGTAGAAATAGTAAAAAGACCAAATAGCACTATCCAAGAAGACTTTGGTGTGAGCAGAAAGTTAAATGCTCAACTATAATAAAAAATGTATTTCTTAATTTGAAAATTTGAACAACATTGCAGAACAACATATATAAGATGGAGATGAACCAGGCATTATGTAATACTTAAGCTTACCTGAGGAAACTAGCAGGGGCACTGGCAAAATATTGTCATTAAAATGAAAAAATATGTAACAAATCCTGATAAAAGAAATATTTCACATTTTAATTATAATGAAACAGAACGTAGTTATTTCACCTTCAGTTGGTTTAATATATTAAATATGAAACAAGATATATATTAAACCTATCATGTGTGAAGAACTAACTTTTATTCGTTTTGGGATAAACTCTGTTAACATGCTACCATATACCTCCCAAGTATGAGTCAGAAATGCTTCTCATAAGAATTCAAGGTGGATAAAAAAAGAAAACACGTGTCTTAACAATTTATTTAAGTTGATATATCTTAATTCAGAGTGTGATAATCAATAGTTAGGCATTTCCTAGGAATACTTGGGAAGTTCTTAAAACTAATTATCTTTGCTATTCCATTTGTTTTAGAAGTCAGAATGTTCCTTGACAGCTGTGAATATGAGGACCCTCTCACATTATTATTTGAATATGTATCTTCATTGCTTAGTCTCTAAAGTTGCTCATAATACTACTCCTTCATTTGCCTTTCTATCTGATATCCCTATTGCTATGGATATTTGGAAGTAATCTATCACATTAATGAATCTGAATTTTTACATATCTGAATGTGATCTATCATACTTGTGCCTAGAATGTTCTGCATATTTAAATTAGCTACTTACATCACATAATTTGCGATATGCTCTAAATATGAGAGTCTTAGTATTTTTTTATTATAAGCATACCTACTTTCTGTGGGCTGGTTGTCATCCTCTAGATTTATGTACAGGAAACATTTCGTCCTTGTGAACAACAATTGGGATAATCTATTTTAATTAAAAGTGAAAACACAAAAAATTCCTCTTCAATAAAGTTTTTGCATAGTATTTTTTACACAACCATCCTATTGCAGGGCTTAAACTCTCAATGTTTTGGTTCACAGGTGGACCCTAACCACCATTCTTATTTGGATACCTACATGTGATAATAGCTGTGATTAGCTGTAAACTTAGCTGTATTTCATAAATGGTGTACTAGGTTCTAAGATTGTCAGGTTGTCTTAAATAGCATTTCATTAGCAAGAATATGTAATGATAAAGTAAACAGCTTGGGTTTTATAGAATCCACCCTCTGAAAAATGATTATCAGCACCCATTTTTGTTTTAATTCCTAAGAATTTGTGTAGATGCTAATCAATTTGTAATCCCCTATGTTATAATAATACACTAAGGCCAAGGGCTGGTTTTACACACAATTTTCCAGTTAGCCATAATTTTTCCAAATTACCATTTGACACAGGTTAAGTTTATGGTAATTATATTGCTAGATAGCTAATCAAAAGTACCATTAAATTAATTCCATTAAATGCATGCATTTTAATTCTTAAGTGCAATATAATATAATATATGTATGTAATAATATAATGCAAACTAATAAAGAGTGGACTATTCACGTTTCCCAAAAATTAATTGCATTGCATAAAAAATGAAACATTTACCCCTGAGAGGATGTTTTGAGTGAAGTTTTATCATCTTGCTTTTCCACATTAGGTATATTTTATGAAGGTTATTTTTGTAGGATACTAGCCCTGAAAGGTCTTAAATTTTATTCTGGATTATCTCGTAAGAGTCGTTCCCTTTTAAGTAGGGTTGGGGCAGGGATTCGATGATTCGGTTGAATCCTATCGAATCCAAGGTTAAAAGATTCGATTGAAACAATGGATTAAAGATTTGAATACTAGAGGTGCGGATTCTATGCACCAGTGGCAGAGAACTACAGTAAGTCCTCAACTTACGCGAATCCGAGTTACACGGATCCGGAGTTATGCGGATGTTCAGTTAGGCCGGTGACATGCATACGTTTCTCCACGTTTTTGTTGTCGCGACAGATTCAACCGCATGACGACCCGCGATTCATTGCCAAGCGTGCAAGAGTTGATGCCAAACTACAGGTGTTCGGAAGGCCAACTCTAGTTTAGGACATTACATAGTTCGATAGGTGATATTTGATCATCGTGATGGTGAAAAAGTCTGATGTGATCAGGCATCAATGTCTTTTTTCGGCGTAGTTTGACCTTCCTTCAGAAGTCGACGCGTAGCTAATTATCTACCTCATGGATGACACCTGTTGTCCATTGCAGCGAAAAAAGAAGTAGAAATCCACCTAAGTCGAAACACCACAACTTACCTATCCATTTTTGAACCATTAGCAGTGCTGCTTCCACGGCGGCAATTGGCGACAATTACAGAAAATGCCATCTTTTGAGAGGCCGTTAAGTTAACATAATATGACAAAGCCGAGAGTAACACAAATCCAATCTTTCTTTCACTGGATATTCATATCTAAAATCAAGGTGCGTAGTACTGCTAAAAATTTTGTTGATAAAAAAAGAAATCGATAAGATCCTGACAGAGTGAAAATGCTGCTTTTTCTAAACAAAAACTTGCAATCTGTTTTCTGAATTCAATTCTGTATCCAGTATCGCCATCGCTATCATTACTTCGGCAGTGCAGGATAGGTTTCAAATAAATTACATATTCCTCCAATCCATTCATGTATTTATTTATCATAGCTTTCATTATTTTTTCCCAACTTTCTTGAAGTCAACAGAACATGCTTAAAGATCCCAACTGCACTCAATATTTCTATTCACTAATGTTCCATTGTTTTTCTATTGCATCCCAAGTTACCCTTCCTTTTCTCAAACCTTACAGATCCTCCCATAAAAATCCACTCTTCCTCCGTCCATTCTTCTCCAGTCTTCTATGTAAAACTCTAGATACAACTTTTGGAGTGTGTGAATATAAGTTAATTGCCCTATATTCCTCACAAACCTCTCCTTTCCTAATTTTTGTGATGAGAATCAAAAATGTTTTTTTGTAACATCCACTGCCCAACTAAAATAATTAACAGATGAATAAAACAATTCCATCCATGTCTTCTAATTTCCCCTTCACTCATTAGTGATTGTGATCCCCAATTCTCAATCTCTCAACCTACTATAATGGGTACTGCTTTTCTTATCTAGTCCTATTCATTTTCTATATCTATCATTAAATTCAATTTAACCATCTTTATCATATGGTTCATCAAAATAATCTCTTCGCCTAGGCTGAATCTCATCAAGTTCCTGCATTAATTTACATATATGCACACATTATCCTATATGGAATAGGTCCTTTTACCTCCTCTACATGCCAGAGACACTCGCGATGAATGGTGGCATTTTTTATGAGGCCGCGGCGAAAATTGGAACTAAGTGGCAGCACTTGTACTCCACCCATGCAGACGACGTTATTGCATGAAATTCCTCGTAAAACAAGGGTAGGTTTTCGGACAATAAGTAGGATAACAGAGAAATTCTGCCGAATCTGATTAATTGTAATTTAAAAGCCAGCTATGCACGTAAGCTCCAAAAGCTTACGCGGGAATTCTTTGACTTCTTGATATTAATTTTGCGAATAGTTTTTACCTGTTCTCTGAAACACATCTGGGGTAGAAACAGTACTAATGCTCTACATCTCGGGACCGCATTTGAATCCTGATGGTTATTTAATTGAAATCCTCTCACGGATAACGTATGGAGTTTATTCTTCATTCAGTACTCCATTTTTCAGGTAAGACGTGAACTATGATTCCCACACTACCTCAACTGAGAGAAGGGTTCCTTTTGTCGCCATTTAAAGAGCATCTCCGACAACGACACATACACAGGATTAACCTATATACGTATGATAAGCTTCATCAAAAAGATGTATATGAATATTATAAAGACAAGATTGACACATGGTTTAAAACAAAATATAAAGAGCTTGAAATAGAAGGGCAATATTTAATTGTAACTCTATGTTCTACAAAATTTTGCCTTTTTTTTTGGAGTTACAGTTTTCCCCTGCCGCTTCTCTGTTTCTCTGAGAAACCCACAGCTTCATCCTCATGCAGACATAAGAATGTATTGCCCAAGCCATTACCTCTTCTTTATGGTCAGGGCATGGGAAGAACAGATTACCAGAATCCAAAACATCATCCACTGTAGCCCTATACACATTTGCTTCCTCAGCATACTTAAGGAAGCATTCCTCCACAAAGCAGATGAAGCTGAATAGTTTTAAATTGGGGTGGATAAGTTTACCACTAGTTTTTAAGTTATGCAAGTGGGTTAACATCCCACCCTTGCTATCAGTCCCAATAGCAGACTTACACACCATACAGTTTCCATGTTTAAAAATATTTTTACACAAATACCCTGTGACAAAATATATGATACAGTCCACTACAGGGGCAAGGTGATAATCATGCTCGTCATCCTCGAAAATGTCCCACTCTTCTTGCTCTATTAGGCCATTTAGCCTCACCTTCAATTCCGGAATTTTAGAGGAGGGACCAGACTTGTAAATGTCTCTAATTTCTTGAAATCGTATGAGAGGCTGCATCTGTGAACCATCTCGTATGGAGCAGTTTCCATATGTTGGAGGCTTTAGAATGCCATACACCGCAAGCAATTTGTACAGCTGAAGAAAAGTAACTGCTGAGGGATGGCCATTCATGCCAGCACTCTGGCGTATTGCTCCGAAGTACCTCTGAAAAGGAAACGTCATTAATTTAAAACATTCTCTCTTCATGTAATAGCAAGTTGACCTGCAACTCAATTGGTTTACTAACCTCCAAAGAATCCTGGTTTATTTTCCCAGTCTGAACAGATTTAAAGCCAAAGCCCTTAAGGTAAACAATGATGTCGATGCAGGACTTAAGGGTAATTCTGAGACCTTCGGCAGTACTGGCTGTCAAAAAATCTGTCTCTTTGATCACACAATTATTTTTCGCTCTTTCCCAGTTATCTAGCCAAGCTAGAGAACTCTGAAGTATCTGGGGGTGAAACGATCAATTATTGATCATGAAGTGATGCCAACAAAAAATAATGTGATTTCAAGTAACACCTATAAGCTGTTTATGACAAATTAACTCATAAACTTAAAAAAATGCTCACCATATAATCAGGTGAATTTTCTTTCACTCCTTCAGCTCGATGGCTCCTGTTTAAAGCATCAAACATCTTTGTTGTTATGCAGCCTGTTGCGAATATTTTTAATCAAGTGAGGAGTATCCACAAATGCAAAAACTTTTCGCTTTGGATCCAGGGGATGAACAAAGTAATTTTGCATGTTCCCCAATTGGCCATTAACTCCAACACAAGACCACATTTTCCTGTTTGTCGCAGCACCATCAGAAACTAAGCCATGAATTTTGGCTCCTGCTTTTTCTAATAGGATGATTGCTTTGATAGCTAACTTAGCTAAATTCTCTCCCTTAACTGGGCCCCTTGAGGCAAATACAGCTATTGGCTGCGTGTAGGTGTCTGTAAGGGGCTGGAACATAAACACCAGAGCGTGATTCGCCTTCTCCGATGCTTTATTTGCACTTGGTTCCTCCTTACCATAGTCCATGAGACCGACATAAGTGAGTTCCCTGGAGCATATCGAAAGACTCTCCCTTACAGTCATTTCATCCCAGAGGAGAATGCCATGTCTTTGAGCCTCTACCATGTGAGATAGTTTTAATTTTATCAACTCAAAAAATTTGGCATCAAAGCCACAACTGGTATCAATCAACTGCAAATATCTCCTAATAGTCCTTACATTGGGCAGCGGCAGGATTTCATTGTCACGGATGAATCTGTATCCTGCAGGAGACCTGATATGCATTAGCATGCAGAGCATCATCCACTCCTCTGAATATCTCCGTCCATTTGCCTTTCTCATCTTACAGGCCTTTATCAGCTCATTCAAAGCGGTCAGCTGATTCGCTGAAATGTTTGGGTAGGCTTTCAGCCTATCCAACAGAGACTCATCTTCCATCCTTCTCATTGCTTCAATGGCCTCGGTGCGAAGCTTCTTGACTGTTTCTTTGGCCCTTGATAATGAGCGCCGATTGTTTGTGCACCTTCGCTTGAAAATTGTGATCATTGGATCACTTGATCGGCTGACATCCAGCTTCGATATACTGGCCTTCCTTTTCACCCTCAAGTATTTTTGAAGCAGGGTTCTCCGTACTTGGGTGCATGGTTTGCATAGATCACCATCCCCAACTATTAAAATGCATTTTTTGTGCCTCCATTGACCTAATAAATCAATTGAGCACACTTTACTGCTCACATGGGAGAAACCTTCTCTCATTAAGTTGCCCTTGCACACTTTCACTGCATTTAACTTTTGTATCGCATCCATCACTTGAGAGGCATGGGTGAGGGACTGATTAGAAATTCCTAAATTTTCATTAGACACAGTGTTTTGGAGAACAGAGCACGTGACATACCCATTTTTATGAACACAAACATCTTTAAAAATTACGGTATTTACCCTGCCACCTTCTACCACATTTGAAATGCACTGCACATAAACTATGACTTCAGGGCCAGAGATTGGAATTATACGAGCCCATGTACTAGGAAGATCCAGGTGAACTTCATTTACAAGATCTTCGAAAGGAAATTGATGAGAATATTCCTGCATGTTTTCTACGTCCAAAGGGGTGGCAGGCTCTGCATCGGTGATAACCGAGACAGTCTGGCCCTCAAATAATACAGGCCGTTTCACGATTCTCAAATCTTTTCTGATGCTTTCCTTCCTGGGCTTTAGTTTTGGCTTACTTATGTAAGCCGGACAACCCAGAAATAGCACTGGAACAGCGTCATCAGCCAGTTTGGGAATTCGAAATTGCACCTAAAACATAGAAAATTGCAATAAGTATTACATGGTTTTTTGATAATAATCAAATCTGCAAAAATAACCTGAGTCTTTACTTACTTCCTGGACGATTTTACCATCGCCATCTTTCATCAACTTCTTCCTCACGATGTCATGGGGCATGAAATGCCTTTCACAGAGCACCTGCCCCGGCTTCAATTCAAAGTTGCGTCTTGGAATAGCAGCTTGCCATTTACCTCTCTTCAGTGGATCTTTGGGTGCAGAGAAAAATGAAAGAGTAGACTTTTTGGAGCCATACCCCTCACTACACCCTGGTGCAACACAACTTCTTGGCATTTCGAATCACGGCGAAAATAAAGCGTATGAGCTCCTCTTTTGCTCGCACTATCCACTCTAATAATTAGACTCTCGTTCCAAAATAATAAGAGCACTAGAGAACTCAGTTAAATGCTTTTGCTAACGTAAACAATCTTCCGATTTACAAACGTAAACAAACCGTATCACACGCAAGGCATGGGTGGACTACAAGTGGCGCTCGTAGTTCGTAAGAATTCCGTAGCCTCAAAAACGCGCCACCCAAAGTAAACGGCGGATATGAGAGGTGTCACTGGCATGCTCCTCTACTCCTGGACATGATTTTCTCTTTGGTATACAGTACAAATATTTCCCCCTCTTTGTGCAAAATTTCCATGTAATTGTTCTGTCCTTTCCACCACCCTTCAATTCCCCTAAATTATAGGTTTGTAATTCAGTATTTTATAATTTATTCTATATACATATTTCAGAATATTCTGTGTGTTGGGAATGACATATTTGGCAATATCAATGTAACAAGTAGAGCGAAACAGTTTTAAAATGTCCTTTCCTGTATATATTTATCGAAGTGCAAATAACTGTATTAATTAAAGATTTTAATTAAATATTAAATATAAATATAAAATATGAAAATAAGTATAAATATTAAATATGAATATAAGTAATATAATAAAATATGAAAATAAGTATAAATATTAAATATGAAAATGTACATCTTTTTTGGGCATCAACATCCTGTTTTATTAAAATAATAATGAAATTGATTCCTTCTGATTTTCTGCCAGTGCTCATTTTGCCTCTGCTCTTTAAAAAATATTTTGGGGCTCACGGCATCCTACATTGGCCTATATTAGTGTGCTACGCATTCATTCTTTCTGTGGAGGCTCCTTATCAGTCAGAAAAAATAAGAAGATTTTGAGTTGAGCTGTGTCCGTGGTACTATCTTTTGGTAATGCATGCCGGCCCAAAATGCTTCGCCTGCATTTTTGATAACAGGATGGGGAATTTTTCATTTCCAAGATCTGGCTCATACTATCTGTTTGCACTATTGCTCATAGTTTCTCAGAAATGTATGTTTTGGGCAAAACCCCTCACATTCCTTCCTGTCTATCATAATTTTGACTTCTATGTTTCATTGGAAAAAATTTCTTATAGTTAGTGTATTGTATCCTTCATTAGTAATTCCTATAGAAAATCATTTGAATCCCTATTATAGGATGTCCAAATAAGCCTGAGACTCCCAGTAACACCATTCTTCGCTGTTCAATGTTCAGGTAATGCTTTAGTTGTTTTCTTAGTACTAATTTTCAGTCCAAATAATGAGCATGATATTTATTTTTAGTTGCATCAATGCAGTGCATTTTGCTATGACACTGATTGAATGAATTTTATTTTCTTACGGCCATTGAAATAAAATGTATGGTATTGAATCAGGGTAATGCTGGTATAATAATTTTTCATACCTAAATTTCATTTACCGTAAGATATTTTGATTCCATAATTGTGTATTAACAAAGGCTTATCAGAATGGTACCTATTAATGTTAACTTATTTAAAATGGTATTTCAATAAGGTTAAGATTGGTTAGTGAGAATGTTATTTACAGGCTAAAGGAAAGCACTTAAATTGTGCTTGTGAATGGAATGCGAGCTCAATTTTTTGCATGTGTAAAATTTTCTGTTTCCAGTGAGGCAAATCTTATTACTTTCATTACAAGTAAAATATATTTTGTTGTACAAAAAAGTTTGTTTTGGGTTGCTGTGTTTGAATTTTTTAAGAGTAATGTAATTACTAACGGTCACTATTGTGGTGGAGATTTATTTATCCAGCAAATCTTTACAGTCAGGGAATTCATGAGTGGCATTGATTCACAATTATTATTATTAATACCTATAATATATGATTATATTTTATAAAATGGATATGTTATGACAATTAATTTAGAATTTTTGCTAAAAATAGCTACATTAATTCAAATATGCTCTTTGATCTATCACTTTTTTCAACATTGCCTAAAGAAACATTTATTGTATCCTGAAATGACATTTGACATATGACAAAATTGAAATGGCATTTTTGATTTTTAATTTCATTCTGCTTATATAGGTACCCAAAATTGATATTTTAACTTGTAATGCAATTCAAACTGCTTTCCATCATAGTAGTGTTTCTCTGAATGGATTATGTTATTATAGGTGCTCCTACAAATAAGGTTAAGTTGTTCTGTCTAACCAGAGGCCTTAAACTAATACAAACACACAACATGGGTATCAAACCCTTAACCTCTTGAGTTATCAGGCCAGTGCCACCTATCTGGCCACTGCAGCTGCCTTTCTTTGTTAAATCAACTCATTAGAAACTATGTAAATTATTATAATGTTATCCATGAATATTATTTTAATGGTTACATTTTATAAATTTGACAAATGACTTTTTCTACAGTGGTTGCCATGCAACATGCCTCAGAAACCACCAATTCCCCAATGGAGAAACGCAGCTTTACATCATTTGCAAGGATGGCAAGTGGGAAATAGAAGGTTTGGAGTGGGAGGTGATACCCAGTTGTGAACGTAAGTGACCCTCAAGTGCTGCCCTCCATCCTGTGGCTTTCCCTTTGTCCTTAGTCTCCAGTCACCGACAGGAAGGGGTACTTCCTGTTGGGAAATATAATAGGTCCATCTGATAGTGAAGCTGTGATAATTTCTCATGCCATAATTGAGTTGTGTATTTCACTCATTCTCAGGGAAGTCTGGCTAATTACTCACTCCAAGTGCCGCTCTTATCTTTGCAGGATGTAGATAACAATGAAGAAAACATTCAATTTACGCATTTGAGCTTTCTAAATAAAAAAGAAAGGGGCAATGAAGCAGTCATTAATTTAAAGTAATGATTACACTTTTCCTCCCTCCGGATACTTGCGGTACCCTTTGTGGCTACTTGGATTCTGATAAGAGTATCTTTGGCCTCTAATCTAAATTCCCATGGGCTGAACTACAAATGTTCACATCATCA
This sequence comes from Platycnemis pennipes, assembly GCA_933228895.1. Lineage (NCBI taxonomy): Eukaryota > Metazoa > Arthropoda > Insecta > Odonata > Platycnemididae > Platycnemis > Platycnemis pennipes. The sequence goes on along the minus strand of OW121851.1, from coordinate 43,239,373 downwards.
TACCAGAGGCAGGACTTAAACCATCAATTTTAAGTGTGGTGGTGGGCATATGTACTCCTTTTCTATTGAGCCAACAGCACCATAAGAGTGTGTAAATTACATATCAAAGAGCCTGATCTGCACTTTAAGCTATTCTGAAGTAATTATGTATCTCCATTTTTAATTATGCATTGAGATGATTGTAATCCGACTGTTACACACCCTTTAGTGGCTTGCAGGGTACAAAATACAAGCATTTTATTTTGAGCATGTAGTCAAAACAAGCTTGACATATTTGAGAAAACATACTAAGCATATTTCATTGATGTTTTGTAGCATATGGAATCTATTACTGTTCATAATAATTTTTTGGGAGGAAGAAAAGTCCAAAAAACCAATTAAATAGAAAAAATTAATCTTTGTCACCAGCATTTCGGCATGAAATGTGATCATCTACTACTGTTACCCTGTTAACTGAAATATCAGTAGTGGAGTTTAATTTTCTTCCATTTCCCATGGGTAAAAATCCACTAAAATTTTAGTGGATATCCACTAAATATTGTGGATATCCACTAAATATTGTGGATATCCACTAATTATTGTGGATATCCACATAAAATATAGTGGATGTCCACTTACATTTGTGGATATTCACTTAACATGTAGTGGATATCCACTAAATATTGTGGATATCCACTAATTATTGTGGGTATTCACATCAAATATAGTGGATGTCCACTTAACATGTAGTGGATATCCACTAAATATTGTGGTTATTCACATAAAATATAGTGGATGTCTACTAAAGTTTGTGGGTGTCCACTAAAATCTGTGGATATTCACTTAACATGTAGCGGATATCTACTAAATATAGTGATCCACTAATGCAAATAGGCACTAATGCCACTTAAGTACATAGATTGTGGATGTTCACAAATTTTAGTGGATCCTTAGATGTATCCACTAACCTAAGTTGTGGATATCCTCCTTTCAGAGGATACGCACGTTTTATTGGATATGATGAATGGCATTATTAACAATTCCATTTTTGTCAACAGGATCCTGTTAAAATAACTGTTATCCTTATACCTACCTCTTCTTTTCCTCCCATCTTTTATTCCCCCATCCAATTGATTAGGGGTTAAACTTTGGCAAACAACCTATGGATTTTAGTCCCACAAATAATATCAAATTAAAAAATCTATTTTTCACGACTATAATAGCTATAACTTTTCCCATAAGTAGAACTTTGAATTTGCTTTAATCGTGACGGCAACACTCTGCGACGATTATGACGTCTTCTTATGTGTCTACGCATAATAACTACCAATATTATAGGTAGACGATGAAATTGTTGGTAATACGATTTGCCGCAAAACCGCAGGGTAGGTAGGTATCTATTTTTCAATATACAATCGTTTTTCTATCATAATTCGCTAGTTTTTTAGATATATGGACGTAGTTATTCAAATTCGTGTTGATCAGCAAAAATCTAGCAGTCACGTGACATTTGATCGTAACCCGTAACCATAGGAACAACAACAACCAATAACAGACGCGGCACAAATAAACTGTTTAACCAGTCATATTGATAACGGATATTTGTTTCTAGTAATCTTTGTTGCATCAGAGGATTTTCACATAAGGCCATGGCGAGCTTTGCGTATGTATAACATTTTGCGGAGAGAGTGGAAAGACGATAGTGCCGATATCTTTCGTAAAAGACTTCAATAAAAAAGAATGTAGTCCAAAAACACTCTACCAAGTTTTCAGAAGTAGCATGGAGGACGATTGCCCGAGGGAAAAGCTACAGCGAGAAGTGAAAACCCCGGAGTACGACAAATTTCGCGCCTTAACCAGTGCAAATGCTACTGTGGATGTTGCTTTCTTTTTTCCGCTTAAACATGTCGATCTTCGAAAATTTTAGTGGACTCCGATATCGCCATTATTTGTGGATCCATTAATTGTGGATCCACTAATTGTGGATCCACTAATTGTGGATCCACTACTAGTGGATCCACTAAAATTTTAGTGGATGCCGAAATCGCCACTTATTGTGGATCCACTAATTGTGGATCCACTAAAATTTTAGTGGATGCCGAAATCGCCACTTATTTTGGATCCTTAATAGTGGATTTTTACTAGGGATGGGTCGGTTCGGTTCTTCGGTTCTCGGTTCCACCGGTTCTTGAGCTTAGAACCGGAACCGGAACCGAGGCCAAAAAGAATCGGTACCGAAATAATTGGCGCGAAAACCAGTTTGAAACCTGCTCACACTCTGAAAGCGGAGGCTTCACATTAAAACCTGGTGAAATAGTGTACTTAGATGTTTCAAAGTTGCTGTGAATTATTCTAATTCAGTCGTTAAAAGACCATATGATTTATTTTATTACATCCAATTCTAGTAAGTGATGAAATACCACCGTAATAAGGATATACTGATTGATATGTATGTGTTACGTCCACCTCCTTTGGAGGTGCGAGCCCTCAAATCATTTTCGTAAATTTATATAATAATAAAGTGTATAGGTTTTAGAAGATTTAATTCATGCTTTGAACATTGCTTTCGTTAAGTCAGCAAATTATTCGTCATTTGTACAATAGCATTAACTTTGCTCATGCAAGAGAACGTTGTCCACTTCGCCACGCAGTAAATAGCAGACGACAATCGACTATTTGAAAAATTGACAGCGCAAAGATAGCCGGAAATGAAAGGCACCCACAATATGCGGTCAATTACAACTAAATTGTTTTATCAAGTTTCTTCTTCCCTTGATGCAAGGGTCGTATTCAGCCAAGTAACTATCAACCGTTTCCGTTGACCATTCTGCTTTGTTGATTACTGGAGTATAAATGGACAATCATTACAAAAACGTTGGGTTGACTGGTCATGTTTAACTTTAAAAAATTTTTGTGCCATGAAACGTGAATAAAAATGCACGTGTAGGATATAAAAGCTGATATTGGTATTATCTTCCAATGGGAGAGTGTAACTAAGTATTTGCAGTAACATACGAATTTAAATATTTAAGTTTATGAGAAATATGTTGGTAATGACAAAACCATGGTTGAAAGTGCACACTCGGTTTATCTTACGCGTATCATACATAACTAGAGCGCGGAAAAAAAATCTTTTGACTTTTTGTAAAAGTGGGACTTTTGTGGTTTTAAATACAAATCTTCACCAATCTCATCAAATAAAACAGTTTTTAATGACTTTCATAGAGACTTTTTGGGACTTTTTTGGCGTGACGGGACTTTCTGATTAAAAGAGACATTTATGGGCCTTATTATTTAAACCTCATGCCTAAGTTAATATTTGGCTGTTGTGATCACATTTGTTCAACTGTGTGTTGGACGCATCTGTGTTTTTCATGCGGTACTACACGGAGCAGAGATGTACTGTAAAATGTAAGCTCCTAACAATTGTTAATGCGAAATTTTAATAATAGCTCCGGAAACTGCAATGAAATCTTTCTATTGCTCCACCGTTCATGAAATAATCACACTCACTCAGTGCTTCAACCCGAAGGTTGGTTTGGATAGGTGAGGGTAGAGCTCACACCGTACTTATCCATTTGCAGCTCAAATTCACATATTGTTCCTTTCCCTGGGCCACCTCGCACTTCGAGTTTTTTTTGCTGAGGGTGTCCAAAGACTTCACAAAGGGATAGATTGATCTGAAAGAATGCATTGATCTAATAATGAACCAGCTTATTTGAACCCGGGTGGTCTGCTGACAAGCCGACAGCGCTACACTGCATGGTAGCACTCCGCTTTTGTTTAGGAGATTAGTGGAAAAATTGTACAATTATATGAAAGATCATCTAGAATTTCCGACGAGGTGAACGCGTCACATTGTGTGCAGATGATCATTAAATGAGCCTACATTGTAGCGAGGCAAGCATGACGTAGATGAACCTGGACCCTCTGCTGCGATCAAGCGGAGAAGAAGATTTTAAAATTATCGCGAAAAACAAGAGAAAGAGGTCCTTAGCTTCCCCGAAAATAGGGGTCCTGACCTGTACAATGGACAACAAATAAGTACTTTTTTCTCATTTTCGGTATTTCTTGAGCAGAAAACTAAGTTTTGAACTATTGAATCATGTTTCAACTGCCTTATAACATTATTGATTCAATGTAAAAATTTGTTTTGTATTGTATATTATAAAATTTTCCCCTTTAAATTTGACTGAAAAACGCCGTTTCCAAGGTTTTACAATGGAGTGTACTTCCACCCTCTTTGTCATCTAATGCCTTTTTGGTAAGAGGTAGGGTATTGGGGACTTCCAGATATTAAAATTGAGGAACAATGAGATGGAAGGGTGAGTTTCGAAGAAAATGAACCATGGGGAGACGGGAGAGCGAATATAAACGACGTGAGTGGTTAAGCGGGGTTGCATAACTTGGAGCATACAGCCCCGCGACGCCGAGGCGCATGCTTCAGGGCGCGCTCCCCCCCTGTTAGTTCTACGTCAAAATGTTAGAATACCTTTTTTGTTGCATATATTGTCTACTTTACGATTATTTGATTAGTTTTTCCCAAAATCAAAACTAAACGATTTAAAAACTAAAAAAGCGATTTTTTGAGTGTTATTTTCAAAATTTGGGGGGGTTGCGGGGTGAATTTTTGGTGTAAAGTTAGAAATTCGGATTCAGCGACCCAAAAAGAATAGGATAAATCAATTTCCAGAACTACCTCTAATTTTTCCAAGTAAAATCCCCTAATGCCTGGACTAGCATCTCTAGGCTGTTTTCTCCAACAATTCAGTTAAATTCAGCAACTTTCTCACGGAAATAACTCGGACTTTTGAGAGACTTTTTTCAAAAATATTGGTGACTTTTTAGGCGACTTTTTTTGCAAAATTGAAGACTTTTTTTCCGCGCTCTATACATAACTAACGTATCGCCATTAAATATAATCACGGCATAGGAGATCCCGGAAAGTTTCCGAAACGAAATAGGAAAGCAGAATCTTTTGAAACGACGGAAATGGTACACGTAAATTTATGTCAACGCATGTCACACAGATGGTCTAACTGAGATGTAAGCCAATGGTGAAAAAATCAAACGCGCAAGGTAGTGCCAAGTTACCATCAAGAGCCATGGCATACGAATCAGCACTGTTACCACTTCGTATGTGCCCAGATCCCAGATATCAGGCCCAGATGAATGCTTCCTAAGTCGCATGTCGATAAATGAAGTGCTATCGAAATACGGCATGCCTATCGATATTATATCATACCTATCGATATTTTAAAAATATCGATAGCTGGTGAAATTACGCCTTAATTTACTCACGCGGTTGAATCCTTCGCAATGTCTTCCGAAGTGTGGAAATACTTCACAGTTGATGCAGCAAATGAAAATTTCGCAAAGCGTAATAATTGTCATTCCCTGATTTACAGGGGTGCATGTAAATCCACTCCTAACCTGAAAAAGCATGCGGAAAAGAGGCATAAAATAAATTTTCGAGGGAAGAGTCCAATCGTGTCTCCTTAGAGACGGAATACTTCAGTAACTAGTAGAGGCCTGCACACGGTCGCAAAATACGGGCGAGGGTCGCCTGCCTGTGTGCGAGAGATAAAGAGAGAGGCACAACCCGAAGACATTTTTTCTTTCTTTCGGACTTTTCCGAAGTGTCACGTATGTGGCCTTAACGGAGAAATGGCCGAGAAGAAGCGGTCACCCGTCGTCTGCTGGGCGGGCGACCGCCTCCATCCATGGATGGGCAACGAGTATAAAACTAAAAGTGCTTGAGTTCTATAAATATGTTCACATGAAGGGTAAAAATGGATTAAAATTACATAAACACAAAAATATTATGAAGAATTCTTTTTCAAGCAGTATGTCTCTGAAAATGATTATTTATTATCTTATCTTACCATTGAGCAATGCAAAGTAAGTGGTAAATTAAGAACCGGAACCGAGAATCGGAACCGAGAACCGAAGTTAAGAACCGAACCGGAACCGAAAAAAAGTGGAACCGACCCATCCCTAATTTTTACCCATGGGTTAATTAGCTTTTTGGACTTCTCTTCAAATAAATTGTCTTCAGCTGATTTGCTTGTCTTCAACGTACTGTTCACGATGTTTCAGAATTAAAGGTCCTTCATATTGGTCATTGCACCAACTGTACATATTTCATCAAAAGTCAGATGCCAGATACAAGTATCTGTAAGGCTATACTTTTGCTCCTTCCTTCTACATGTTGCAAGTAAAGTGTCCTTTTTCAACTAAAACTGACTTGCCAAATAAATGAAGTCACGTTAATTGACACAATTTCAGGGAAATGACTTTAAAACAGCTGTACATTTCAATATTTATTAGGACTCCTTCAAAAAAATGTCATTCACTTGATGATGTACCACTTAAAATATATGTTTCAATGTACCAGGCTTCATCTCAAGAACAATCAATACAAAATACACCAATATCACACCACACAACATTAGAATCTATAGAATTGCAATTGATCTTGCATGCGTCATAACACTGACAACATTACTTAAGTTTTAGTTACTCTGCACATTCAATAAATTCGCGGGCGAAATAAACGCGTGTCTTTTGATGCGTGAGTACAAGATATGAGTTCGAATCACGCATTTTACAGATTTTCATTGCTTAGTCAGCCAGTTTGCGAGTTGGCGGAGAATGCAGGACTCTAGGAAACATATACTCAAGTATGTTTGGCCGGTTTCAGTAAGGTTTTGGTTGTATTTGGTCAATTTTTGGTCATTATTTGGACAAAAATAAGTCATTTTTCCATTAAAACCAACTGGTAGGACCGCTTGCAGCCCTGAAGAGCTGTCCAGGAAATTAAAAAGCAGAGTAGGGATATTCCATTAAAAGCTGCCCTGAGGGGAAAAAAATATTTGAAGTTTACTGTTGCCATTTTTTTGGCCAAATATGTACATAAATGTATTTTTTTCATTTATGATACATCTCAACCACTTACTCCACCAGAAATTATTTCTGTTTAAGACAAGGTGAGTGGTGCTCCCAGATTTCCTCCCAATATGTTTGGGTAGGGGATTAAAACAGGATTTTAGCAAAATTAACTGTCTTGAAACCCAGTGGTCAGAAATTTAAAGGACTGATAAAAGAGCATTAGTGTTAATGAGTGATAACAGCTGTTAGTAACACTTCATTCCTGGAGACCCAGTTATTTAAGAAATTGACAATAAATTCATACATAATTCCATTGTCAAGTTTCAAATTATTATCACATGCAGACCTACTTGGAAGCCATTTTGCATCATCTAAGCATTTGTTAGAGCCTGTGGACAGCTTAAACTTTCATGTTGTAAAAACTTTTCGAATTGTTTATTTGGTTGTAAGTCTGAATGAAACCAGTGTATAATGGCTGGTAGAGATTTCATTATTTCTGTGTTAATCTGATGCAACAGCATTCATAAAATTGTTTTATTCTGTGTACAATATTTTAAATCTACAATGAACAAGTATATATGTTTGATACTGCTAATCAATTGGTGACATAACATTGTAAAGAAATTGAAGTATCCAAAATAATTCTGTATACACATTTTCACTTTGGAAAATGTATTATATAAATGGTGAATGCATTTTTAGTTTTCTTATATTTTCCATGTACCACTATATATACTAGCTTTATGTATCATTTGCAGCAATTTGTTTGCCCGCCTGCCAGAATAATGGAATTTGCATCGCTCCAAATCAGTGCCACTGCCCAGAGAATTTCCGTGGTCCTCAGTGCCAATTTGAGAACAAGCCCTGCCTCAATTATCCACCAATTCCATTTAACTCAGTGAGAAAATGCAGCTCGTCGTAAGTTTTGTCTATTAAAAATGAATTGGCTATAATCTTTTATCTGTCACTTAGTTTTATATGTATATATTTTATGGGTGTAGAGAATTAATTTCTCAAAGGTTAACATTTATATTGCATGAGGCAATTTGAGACACAGAGTTGCTATAGGTTTTATGAATTGTTAGATTTTATGAATGAGTCGAAAGTTGTTCATGTATGAAAATTCTGGGTGGTATACATAAATCATTTTCCCCATTGACTAAGTGTAGCCTGTAAGTTAAAAGTAACCCAAAATTTATCTTTCTTTTACAATTTAAAATTCATTATTTATAGGGCTTTTGCCCTCATTTATAATGCCATCTGATTCAAGCAATTGATAAGTCATTATATTAGCTAAGACTTTATGAGACCAAGCTTGTAAAACATGGTTACATAGGTGAGCACAAATCAAGGGCATTTAAGGGCACATGTGTTAGAGGTAGTATATTGAGTGTAACCAACAATACAAGGGTTTAGCTGTCACTTTTTGGCAACTTTGGCTTCTAGAACTTAGTGCTAAGAGTTCATGCTCAGAATGATCAGGTGTTATGATAAAATTTCTTTCTTCTTTTTGAGAGTTCATGCCCATATCTTCTTTTCTGAAGAGAAGCATATGTGGGTATTATTGGAAAGGAACAACTCAAGATGTTTTGGATGTAAACAAAGCCCGAGACAGCATCTTGAGCATGGGAAAGCTTATTGGTCATTTTTGGCTAGCTTTTATAGGAAAGGTATTAATCTTTGTGGTAGATTATGGCTGGGTTGTGTTGGAGTGCAAAATTTGGGGTTTAAAAACTATTAGAGAGGTTGGGGAATTGATCGATTCCTATGAGCCATTTGCAAGGAATATTCATTGTAAGGAATCATGAGTACCTTGCACATGGAAAATTCATCCTTTTTGCCTTATTTTCCTGGACTTGGATCAAATTTTTTTTGAAGTCCATGACCTGAAAAATTATTATCTTTGTGGACATCAATTTAAGAGCATGCAGCTACCTGTTTGAAATTATTTTGACAAGGCATTCCTCAGTTGGTCTTTAATAGTGAAGCATATTGTTAAAGATTGAGTTTAGTTTCACTGAGGAGTGCGAAAATTCCACCTAATAGCCAATGGATTTTCTTGTAAGGTGCCGGCTTTATCACTTGCTTCATTAGATGTAAAACCAGTTGTGTTGCTGTGTATAGTGGTTAAAACTTGGCGTGGAGGATGTCTTCCACAGGTCCCTACTGATGCACTTTAAGCATGTATTTGAGTGGGCAGTTATTTGTTGGTTTCAAAATTTCCATTAAGTTACTTTGTGCTGTTTTCTAATTGAGTGCTCATTTTTTGATTCTGATCTGAATTCTTAAGAACCATGGAAACTGACATTCCAAGAAGATCAAAGGGTACAAATGCTTACTCAAAGCATAAGCTCATACCATTACATATTTCCAGCGTATATAACATCTTAGGTTTGGTAGCATATTTTGGAAAAAAGAGCAGCTCTTCTGTTGGTACCATATTTTGTATAGTGAAACCAAGTAGTGATCTTTTATTGAATGATTATAACACGTATGGAAATTAAATTTTATTTGGGGTAAATTTTAAATGTAAGATGCATGGATGCAAAATGATTTTAAAATTCAATTTTGGGTAAGAAAACAGCATCCTAGGGGCTAAGAGGTATGGTATTTGAGAATGAGACTATTCATTTTCTAATCTGTTCATAAATTTAAAAATGAAAGTGAAAGCTGTCATGTTCTTTCATAGATCCATATATCACCTCCATTCTACAAGGAAAAGAAAAAACCTTTTGGCTTATGCCACTCCCCTCAAGGAATTTTCTGCTACTGGTTCAATTATCGTGACTTGGAAATCATTTTCTCCTCTTAAAGTCGTGGCCTCATGGCCATCATCTATATATAATCCTCAATACTTTCTCTCAACTCTTGGATGAGTTTACAATGGCAATCACCACAGCATGAAAGGCAGGAAGTTTTACCTTGAAGATTCCTTTAATTGTTTCATAGATTCTGTTTGTGTGCATGATGCATTCATGGACATGCATTGGTTCCTTATGCTTTCAGGAGTTGCACTGTGCAGTGTGCTCCTGATCATCAGTTTCCAGATGGCACCTCCATCACTAATATGATATGCAAAGAAGGAAGTTGGGTTCCAAGCAGGCCTGACTGGGTGTCTATACCAGACTGTGAAGGTAGGAGATAATTATTTTCTCTTATTCTAATTTATTTCCTTTCATTTCTTACTGATCATGAAGAAAGGAAGGTATTGTTCATTGAAAAATAGGCATTGAACCAAAAAAGTCCATTCACATTGAAATCCTATTAGTATGGGCAATGTGGTTAGAGCAGTGTCTAGCATGGACTGATGGCTCAAAATGGTTAGTATTTGTGATTTCTGTGTTGGTATTGGACATTTCTGTGCAGTTAATGTCCCTGAATTCGTTTGAGTGGCAAGTTAAACTGTACCGCCTGTTGCTATTATTATATCAATGCTCTTAAGTTGTGTTGCTTTAAATTGCATAATTCAAATTGGCTATGTTCACACAAAAGAAAAAGACTGGCAATTTTCCACAAAAATAAGGATTTTACTTGACCGGTTTCGGTGTACAACACCATCTTCAGGTCAGATGGTGTTGTACACCGAAACCGGTCAAGTAAAATCCTTATTTTTGTGGAAAATTGCCAGTCTTTTTCTTTCGCTATGATATTCCACCAAATCAAGCCTGAAAGAACTAACTACCTTTAGGCTATGTTCACATTCATCCCAGTATTGACTCTGCACTTACGTAGTTAAATGATCACTTCATATTACTGATCAAATCACTTTGTCAGTTATAGTGCAACCTCTTTAAAACAAGACCTCACGGTGCCCAAGAAAACCCTCGCTATAGTGAAGTATTGTCTTACCGAGGTTGGTGTAAATAATCGCCATAAAACCTACTGTCAACAATTTTCTAGGAATCGGGTTGGTGTGGTGGTGTAAGTATTTCCAGTCTGAGCACAAATTCCGAAGGAAGGGGAAAGTTTTTGCAGTAATTCATATCCCTACTTAATTTACCACCTAACCATTGGATCAAAAAACACCGCACCTGCTCCAAAAAATGCAAAAAGCCTCGAACTGCCGACCATTTTCCCAGATGTACAACAGACCAAGCTACTCTTTTCTAATGCTCGTTCCATTTTCTAATGTTAATTCCATATGTTTGATTAGTTTCATCAAAAATTTGAACCATAACTGATAAATCAAAATTGTATCACCTTTATTACTAGCCTTTACGCTTTCCCTTGGTTGGTCTTAATTTTTATGATCAGTATATTCACGTTCTTTGCGACATTTCACGGAAGCCATTTGGAATAACGTATCACGTTTGTTTCAGCAGAAGAAAAGAGACCGTGGTAGTGGTGGAAAGGATCCTGCCTTGGAGGGCATTTTCTTTCATCTGATGTTATGTCCACATCGAAAAACAATCTGCTTCACCATGCATAACAATTTTATTGAAATAGCGGTTTTATCACAATAAGTTCTTTTTAAAGATTTCTTTAGGCCCTCAATGTACTTACAGTAATTTTGTCGGGTGTTATGCGCAACGATAGTATGATACAAAGGACTGAAAAAATGGGTCTAAAGGAGAGCCCTCACCCACCAACAGATGTGTTAAGTATTAATTCATATAATTGCTCTATAATGGCAGCAAAATATAGAAAGGAATATAGACATATTGAAAGTCAATAAACTAAGAGCGCTACTCCTTTGGTACCTTTGTTCATCACATATACATCAAGCAGTTACAAGTATAGGTAACAAATAATAATTTGCTAACTTCAATAATCTCAAAAAATTTAAAATTAACTCATGAAAATGTTCAACATTGATAAATATTGAGTGAAAGAAAATATAAAAACAAATTTAGGAGAGACAATTGAGTAGCTTGCTGTTTTTCCCTTCCCGACAGTGTTTTGCGTTTTTGGGCCATGGTGCATATCTTGGAAATGCTGTCAACTCACTGACATGGGAGTGTGCTCTCGACTGCCCGGGAAACAAAAGAAGATCAAATATGTATTCGTAACTGCTAATGCTGCAGTATTTCCACCAATATCAACGATAAATGAATCGGATGGTGATTTATAATGTGCAGTTGATACGTAACACTTAATATTAATTGCATTGCTAAAAGATCGCAAGCTATGGCAGATTTTGGCCACTTTTGGTGTTTGTTTGCTGGTGATGGAAACTCTCGCAATGGCGGGGGCCAACACCAATAGGGTCTCGTAAAAACAGTATTTTTTTACATGGCAATCATAGCGATTAACAGTGCCCCTGCAATCTCTCGTAATGGCGGGGGCCTCGCAATACGCCATACTCGTACTACTGCGGTTCCACTGTATATCATTGCTATGGAAGAAGTAATTTTACTACTAGGTACTTGTTAACTACAACCTCCTTAAGTATAAAATTGCTGATAGGAAGTGATAAATTACTACTGATCTGTAATAAATTACTTACAAACAGTGATTAAATACTTTGTGCTATTTAATTACCAGCCACTCATTGATAAGTTTCTGCAAGGGAATTGAAAGCATGCAATCATACATATATAATATTTTTATTGACATAGCAGACACCTACCAAAACAAATTTTACAATTTCCATGTTTTCTGGGTCCAATTCTGTCATTAGAAATTTAAATTAATTATATTGATTTCTGATAAAATTTTCAGCTTACATATATGCATTTACAGTTTTTTCAGTTTACAGCTTAAATATATTTCCAAAAGAAATATATTTAAGGCATAAACCTTTTTAATTACTTGATTTAATTTTGAATTTTTTGACTGTTCTTTAATTTTAGTGGTCTGTAAACCTCCATGCCAAAATGGTGGTATTTGCCTATCATTCAACATGTGCCAATGTCCAGAGGATTTCCGGGGTCTACAGTGTCAATATGGTAAGAATTAAAGGCTCTTTTCTTACTTGCTCAAAATAAAATCAATGAAATGAGATCATTTGTATTCTTGTATTACTTCTTTCTGAAAAATATTGATAGTGTATGCTCCCATGCAGCAAAAACGGCTGCAAATTGGTGTATAGGCCGTTTAATATCCCAGAATTATGTCATCTAAAAACTGTTCGTATACATGCAAAAGTGGAATAAATCCAGTCTGTTACGGTTGTATGGCCACCCCAAACTGGATAATACTCGTGTATGGCCAAATCATGTATTAAATGAAAAGTAATTTTATGTATTAATTACGTAATTTACCCAATTAATTATGAATATTAATAACCTGGGATGGTAGTACAACAAAACTGTGATGAAAAAAGAAATGTTGAGAGATAAATTCGAACTATGAATGTTCACATTGAGATCTGTGCACATTACTCCTGACCCAACTCTCCTTGCTAGAAGACGAGTAATTTTAGGCATTCAATACTAATAAAATACCTAATTTTCTCCTGACCCAACTTCCTGTGATGGAAGTTGTGTAATTTTAAGTGTTATGATTATAACAAAATATTTCAAACTTTTCTGTTGAAGTTATTGGATTTATAACTCGATAAGGGGCATGCTTCGTAAATCATTAATCAGGGACTACCTGCCTGCCAATTTTTGTCAGCATGCTAATATCAGACTAGCGTCAGCATCGGACACCCCCATCGTAAATTTTTAGACTGATCTGAAAAACTATTTCCGTCGACATGAAATTCAAAGAACTGTAATAATCTTATTAATCAGACATCTACAGAAGCCAATCTTATAATACATACATATATAGAAAAATATTGTAGTTTTCTACGGAAAAATACAATACAGATGCATAACTTGTTCATCGCCTTTCGTATTCAGGTATTAAAATTTGTGTGTTGGCTAGGAAGTAATTAATCAACTTGGACAATCGTAACTCAAGTGTTTGATCAGAAAAGCTTCATTAAAAGTTTTTATTTTAAATTGGTGTAATGTTTGGATAATTTGAGTTTAACCTATTCAACTCAATTTACCCTGAACAACCACAAGTATTTTTTAGGTGAAGATGGGGATACACCTTAGTCTAGATTTCGACCCAACCTACATGAATAATTGCATTACATGTGCTGTATGGGCTTTTTTTTGATCAACAAAAATACACAATATCTTCATGAACTGTTATATGTATTGGCATATGTATGTATAATAATTTTAGATTTCAATTTATGATTGTATGGTCAGACTAACTGCATATATAACTCTATAAATTATTATTATTTATGTTCTTAAAATATTGACAGTAAGGCCATTTATAATACTCATCTCATATTATATGCTGAATCTGCTCAGTGTTCATGAATGATTGCAGCCCCTTTGAGGCTGTCTAACTGGTACATGGCAACCACAAATGTTATGATGTAATCAGCTCTCCTTCTTTTATGCTTGTACTCAATTATTATCAGCCCATGCACTCCATTTCTTTATGAAAAATAAAATAATGAAACTTCGTTAGATTCACTTCATATTTAAATAGGCACTAAAGTTTTATTCTTTTATTTTCCATGATGGAACGGTTTCACATAGTTAAGCCTAAAGTTATCAGTTACTCCATTTCTTTGATAGAAGAGTGAATAAGAATGATAAATAGCTTTTAACTTCTTTGAATATTTTCGTTTATGTATTTAAATATTATCTTTGCTAAACACAGGTGATTGCAAGTAAAATATTAGAAAATAATCATACTCTTTGGCCAAAAGCTACAGAGGTTTGTGTGTCTTATAATCAGACTATGTAATCATTGTTTAGCCCTAGGATTATGTTACCCACACTGCTTATAATATTTTCTCTGCAGACAGCACCTTTAGCCTTTTTTTTCAAAGGTGATCCAAACTTAAAAATGAAACATTTTAAATCAGGGAAATAACTGCAACTGCAAACCAATGAGTACTATGATTTACATGTAGGTAACTACATCGAGAAGAATATGCCTTTTTCATCTGTTGTAGATAAAGATTTTTTGTGGGAAACATTTAACTATGCAATGAATAATTTTATTGTATTGTCCCTTCTTTAACAAGAACTGAGTCGGTATGTATTCCACTCGCAGATGCCACAAGTTAAAGAGTGTTGGCAAACCACCCATGGAAAACTTCTGTTGAAACTAGTTCTGTGGAATGAAAGAATTCCCTGTTGTTGTCAATTGAACAGACATGACTCAAATATTGATAAATAATTCTCAGGTTTCCAGTCAAGTAAGGTTTTGGGTTCCTGATGTTTCAATTGAATACTCCTCCATTGTCCTCAGAGCAATGTCAGCAACCCAAAATCTTACTTGGTTAGAAACCCGAGAATTATTTATTAATATAATTTACCGAGAAAGAACGAAATTCTATATGACTCAAATAGTTTTTATCTGAGTGGACTTATCATTTTCAGTATGTATGCCAACATTTATTTAGCAATTCAAAAGTATATAATTCACTCATACATATTTTGTTAATGTTTTTAGTATCTGTATTTTTTGATGATGTGTATGATTGAAAACTAAATGGCCATGACTGGTCTCATGTGGAGATTTCTTCTCTTTTTTTGGGCTTTCATTTTATACAATTTGTGTAATTGAATTTCCTCTTTTCTGCTCACCTATTTCAGATGCAAGCAGCTGCACTGCCCAGAAATTACAATTTAATGGAGCTTATAATTGCACTGCAAGTGCAGTGTCATTTTCATGTTCAATTTCCTGTCCAATTGGAATTGACTTTGAATTTCCCCCAGCTAGCACTTATGTATGCAATTATGAAACAGGATTTTTTTCCCCTGCACCAATTCCCCAGTGTAAATTTGGTAAGTGCAAAATTTTTACTATCCTTTCATTTTGGACCCTTATGATATATATAGTAGAGTGCCAATTATCCATGGTAATGGAAGCCCAATCGGGTAATTGATAGTGATGGATAATCCATGTATATTCATTTTCGTAACGGCTTTGACCATGGCTTCAGTGCCATGTTTTCTATGCATATTGTGCGCCTATTCTTGAAATGCTCATTTTTTTTCAATTTTGTTTATCAGCCAATAATTGATTAAATTTATCCCAAACATTGCACCAACTAAAACTATTGCATATAATAATGTCTGTAAATTACGTGCATTGAATGCTCTATAAATTCATGGAATATTAAGCAGTGAATCTTATCTAAGACCAACTATGCATCCCTTTTTTCTATACCTACTTATATTTGCCTAGCAGTAAGTGTATAAAATGTCCGAAGACCAGAATATCCAAATGCCAAAATAAATTATTGAAAACAATATCTCCAAAACCGGTTTTTCGATTGTCTAGGCAATCATCAACGGGGAGAGAAATGATTGCCTAGACAATCGAAAAACCGGTTTTGGAGACATTGTTTTCCATAATTTAATTTGGCATATGGATATTCTGGTCTTCGGACATTTTCAATTAAAACAAATTAGAAGCTCACCTTATTTCATCTAGTAATTGTTTAAGTCATGAACATAACTAATGATTCTCATCACAAGTAATTTGAGGCTATGCTGATAAGAAAAATTTGCATACTATTTTTTAACTTCCAATTCTTATATCAATGTAGTTGCTGATGGACAATAACTGTTCACATCTGAGTGGTCTAAGTCCAATGCCTCCACCCCAAGCTATAGCTGACCAAGGAATAGGTCTCTTTGGTAGCAATAAGAGGTTGCTTCTAGTGAGTTCCAAGTTCCCTAACCCTTAGTGCTTACTCAGCCCAATCTCGAGGTAAACGAGTCAAGGTTGCAGACCTGCCCAGTTCCCAAAGACATGATGCCAAAGCATAGGGTAGGGAGAGCTATGAAAATGGGTGCACGATTAGCATCAAGCAGTGGGCAAAATGTAGCAATTTTGCAGACATGAGCACGGCTGCTGACTGCAAGAGTGACAGAAGCGGTAGCAGGTGGAGAGGGCATGGGGGGACCCTATTGATGGGTGATATATGGATAATCTAATGGTCAGTCGCATCGCATAATCAGCATTCTGTACATTTTGTAGGTACATTTTAGTGTCATATGCTTTTGATCTGAATAACTTATGTGAAGTAATGGTCACTCTTCTTTATTGTGAAATGAAGAAGGAAAAGAAACACAAAGCCATACATTTTGAATGGTACATGGGAGTAGAGGATCTGAGGAAAACAATTTGAAAAAAATGGAAACACCTAAATACGTATTTTGACTGTCAATGGATGCTATAATTAGGAGAACAAAGTAAATGAAATCCAGATGCAATTCCTACGTAATAAGATATTTGAAACACAGGGACCCTTCAAGGTTGAAAGTGCTTACATGCTCCACACAAAAAGGGTAAGAAAATGACAAACTTAAAAATTAAATGAGAAAGATAACCTTCTACCTGGATTTATGAAGCACCTTGACACAGATAAATCTCATATGCATATTCATTCATATACTCAGGGTGTGCAAGGAACTCAATTCTATGGTAGGAACATGCCAGTCTTACAAAAAACAAGGAAAGCAGCTATATCAAAAGTGTAACAATAAATATCTGAGGAGAGGAGTATTTATTGTTTGGCTTTTGATTTTGACATTTTCCTTCATTTTTGCATAATTAATTGTCATTACAGGAATATTGAGTTCTGAACACAAACCTCAATACTTACATACTTCAGCCAATGGTTCAAAAGTTCAGAATTAATTCATAAGTTGATGGTGTCTGGCTTGACTATGTAGAATGCCTTCATGATGAGGCTAAGGAAACAATGCACTTCCACAAAATATATAATTTATTCACTCAAGACCATGGTTAGCATGCTTAGCATCGATGCTTAGTATCATCTTCAGGTGTCAAATGCAAAATTGTAAGGCCCTTATATACAATTTAATAGTGGGGGAGGGAAATGTTGAAGAATGTCGGTCATTACCCACAGAGTGGGAGGGATGGTGGGTCGGGAGGGGGAAGGGGTATGGAGTAAAGGTTCAAAACGTGGTTGGTGGGTGTCACCATCCCCTGCTGTTACGATGGAGTCCTGTGGGGAGGGAGGGAGGAGGGGGGAAGGAATGGGTAAGCTCAAAGGGTAAGGTAGGATTATTAGACTCACTTAAGAATTTTAAGAGAGGGGGGCAGGAGGGGAACAAAATTTCGTTCACCACAGTACAACCGTTAGAATTCAAATATTGATTTACATATCTCCAATTCTTCCAAAGTGTCTAATTTTTGGCCATTCTCCTCACAGTGTAAAATTTGTGGAACAAAGTTGCTATCATGTCGGTGTGTTTGTAAATGTTTTGCAAACTGTGAGTTCCCAGTGCTATTGATGAAGCATGCTTGGTGTTCTTTTGCCCTAATTTTGAATGTTCTTCCCGTCTGTCCTATGTATATGGCATCGCAGTCTGAGCAGCTGAGTTTATAGATGCCCCTTTTTTGTAGTGGGTGGACTTTGTCTTTGGTGGAGTTTAATATGTTTTTGAGTGTGTGTGTGTTGTAAAAAGCTGCTTTTATGTTGCCTTTGGAGAGAAGGTGTTGTGTTCTGAGTGAAATGTGGCCAAGAAAAGGAATCCTTCGCCATGTCTGCTCCTCTGAGCGTCTACTATGGTAAATCAACTCCTCTGCTAAAGCTTTCTGTTTCCTGTTGTATAATTTGTCAATCAATCTGGTCTTTTACCCGTTATTTTCCACAATCTGTTTTATGACATCTAACTCTTTGATTCGGTTCTTATTAGACAGCGGGATTCTACATACTCTGTTTAACATGGCGTGGAATGCTGCCAACTTCTGCAAGTAATGATGTCTGCAGTGTGAATGAATGATTGTGTCTGAATAGCAATGTTTGCGGTAAATGGAAAAGTCAAACTTATTGTCAATAATTTGTACACTCAAGCCCAGGTAATTAAGCACACCATCTGCTTCCACTTCCATGGTGAACTGTATGGCACTGTTAATGGAGTTCAACACTTTCAAAAAGTACTCTAATTGTCTTTTGGAGCCAGACCACACACAAAATACATCATCCACATATCTGCACGAGTACCAAACATTATTAAGGAGGGGGTGACCTAAAGAGAAAAGTTGCTTTTCAAGGCTGTCCATGTAGATATCAGCTAAGAGAGGGGAAGAGGGGAGCCCATTGCAAGACCTTCTTGTTGACTGTAATACTTCCCATTGAAGAGGAAGCAGTTCTGATTAAGCAAGTTCTCATTACGTTGCACAGTTCACTAGTCACCGGAGTTGGCGTTTTCATCTTGAGGAGGGACAGCTCTGTTAAGCCGATGGCTTCTTTCTTGGGAACACTAGTGAAAAGGTTCACCACGTCAAAGGAAACCAAGATGCAATCAGAGGGGTTTTTCTTCATTTTCATTTTGCCATCATCATCATCATCATTGGTCAACAATCCTAGGATTGGTATGACGCAGCTTTCCACTCGATTCTTCTATTGGCCAACCTTTTCATTGTGACATAATTCTTCTCTTTTACATCCTTCACAACCTGTTCCACAGGCAGTTTATTTGTTTGCTATGCAATGCTATTTAACTTTCATTGAGTGGTGTACTTTTCTATTTTATTATCTTGGATAGCTTATTTAAACTGCCTTAATTTCAATTTTTATCTCTCAGTTCAGTTTATACTCTTCTGCAGGCATTATTTTCTAATTATGTAAACACTTCATTGCCGCATGTTTAAATGCTAAATTTGTACTTTTGCCTGAGCAGCCAAAAAGCTATGATTATGTTCTGAAATTCTATAGTACGTTTTGATTAAAAATATAATTACCTCTCCAACACAATTAAAATACTTTTAATTTCTACAGTGTAACATTTATGCAATAATGATCTCGTTGTAGTGAAAATAGTTTCAACGCCATTGTGTTCTCATGCATTGTGAAATCTTAGCATATTTTTCAAAATCCGCTAATATCTTTATTTTACTTAGCTTGATTTTACATAGCACCCCATTTTTGGGTCCCAAGGTGTTACGTAAAATCAAGACACTACTGTATCAAGTTTACTGTAATTTAGAAAAACAATTTAAAATGTCAGTTATAATGGTTTTTGTGATATCTTAATTTTACTTAACTTGATTTTACATAGCACCCCATTTTTGGGTCCCAAGGTGTTACGTAGAATCAAGACTCTACTGTATCAAGTTTACTGTAATTTAGAAAAACAATTTAAAATGTCAGTTACAACGGTTTTTGTGATCACATATGGTATTGCACGTATAGTCATGGAACTACAAAGATGATAAGCAAAAGAAATTTGCCAATTATTAATGAAGGGGAGCCTGTGAGCTTATTTTTTGGTAAATTATTTGGAGAGTTTGTTTTTGGCACCTTAGTATTCCAATGAATAATTTGTTACACAAGATAAACTTAATGGATCTTAATTCACTTTCTTCATCTTATAAGATAAATAAATCAGATTTATTTCCTTGTCTCAGTTTTGTTTGAAATGTCATAGCTCATAATGCCTTAGGTCCAATGGTGCAGAATGCAAATTTTGCAACCATGCGATGACGTTACCACTGATAATTAGTGGTTCATGCATCTGTAGTGTATGGCTCCTAAAAGTTGGTATCCTTGTAAAGTATTCATGTAACTAACTAGTACCTATTCTACTATTTTACTACTAGTTCTAGATATTCAGTTAAATCCATTATCCTTATGTATATTGATTGGATCATTTATCAGGAAGTGCCAAGTATACAAGCCACAGTGCATTCAGTGAATCATCATCCTTCAGTACTGGATACTCCTCACATGGATTTTCTGCCATGGATGGATTGAAGAGGACTGGTGGAAGTGGACTCAAAGGGACTGGTGGATGGAGTGCTAATTATGGAGCTATTCCTCACAGCCTAACACACGGAGTAGTGATCGAACAGAAGAAGCCTACGTCGGGAACATGCTTCACTTGGGGCCACTCACATTATAAAACATTTGATGGAAAACTTTTTGAGTAAGAATACAACTTGGATGATTCTATTTAATACTTATACTGTTCCTTTGAATCAGGAAACTACTTAAATGGTGGTGCTACTGATGTATTCAAATTCTGTTTAGCCATTGTTGAAGGAATTTTCTTTAATGACATTTTTTTTTACTTATTTGATTAACATTCGCATTAATTCTCCTCTATCTTAGCATTTCATTTTCATCATCATAATTTGTTATCAGTCCCATAATGGTTTGTCTCCCAATCTATACTTTTTTAGTGGGTAAAATCTTCATACTAATTCATATGCATTTCTTCCATTTGATGTCCTTGATTTTTTATCCCCTTCATCTTTCTTTCTGGTTGTGAATTTTTCCCCAAATGATTATTTTAACCAGACCAAGATATGTCTATAGACTATCCCATTTATTATTGAAATTTTCTTTTGATTTATTTCTTGATTTACTTTTCATTATTTTCCTCATTCTCATTTGTCCATTTGAATTTCGCAATTCTTCAGTAGAATATTTTTCATTCTCCCAGTTAGGCTTTTCTGGTGTTTTTGTTTTCCTGGCACAACTCCCAGAAATAAGCATTGTTCAAGTCATGTTCTCATGAACTGCTTCCTTACCACCAGGCTTGTCTTCACGTGTAAGGACACTTTCCTTCAAGTGTACTGTTCTACTGATTATTTCCTGATTGGTTCTCCTGCTTCCTAAATATTAAGTCTTCCAGTACTTCAAGATTTTTTTCTAGGGTTGCGGCAGGAATTCAAAGATTTGATTGAATCCTATCGAATCCAAGGTTAAAAGATTCGGTCAAATCTTTGGATTTGATCGAATCCATGGATTAAAGATTTGAATACCAGTTGTGCGGATTCTATGTACCAGTGGCAGAGAACTACAATAAGTCCTCAACTGATGCGGATCCTAGTTGCACGGATCCGGAGTTACACGGATGTTCAGTTAGGCCGGTGACATGCTTGCGTTTCTCTGCGTTTCTGTTTTTGGTACAGTTTCAACCACGTGATGACCCATAACTCATTGTTAAGCATGCAAGAGTTGATGCCAAACTACGGGTGTTCAGAAGGCCAACTCTAGTTTAAGACATTACATAGTTCGATAGGTGATATTTGATCATCGTGATGGTGAAAAAGTCTGATGTGATGAGGCATCAATGTCTTTTTTCGGTGTAGTTGGGACCTTCCCGCGAAAGTTGACAGGTAGTACATTATTTACTCCATAGATGATGCCTGTTATCCATTACAGCAAAAAAAGAAGTTTTGGGTAGTTATACTTATTTTAGATTTAAATATCCAGGGAAAGAAAGATTGGATTTGTGTTACTCTCGGCTTTGTCGTATTATGTTAACTTAACGGCCTCTCAAAAGGTGGCGATTTCTGTAATCATCCCGATTGCCGCCGTGAAAGTGGCACCACTAATGGTTCAAAAATGGTTAGGTAAGTTGTGGTGTTTCAACTTCCTCAGATGTATAATTCTTTTTTTACTGTAATGGTCAACAGGCATCATCTATGGAGTAGATAAGTGACTATGGGTCGACTTATGCGGGAAGGTCAAACTACTTTGAAAAAAGACGTTGATGCCTGATCAGTAGGGACACCGAAAAATGGTAAATAAAAATCATCAAGAGCGATGTTTAAAAATGACAAATACGGTAAATAAAATCGTTTTAAAAAGGTGAAAGCTGTGTTTAATGTTGGGAAAAAGGAGTCTTAAAGAAAGGGTTTTTTAAAATATTATTAATAAATACTTCATACCAATGTGAACAAACAGTTAATTACATACATTTGAGATCCAATACAGAAGTTATGGCTACCCTACGCAACATAAAAAACACAGTAGGCAAAATTAAGTTAAAGGCAAATTAATGAGATAATGGTAATAACAATAACAGAGTGGAGTAGTGGACTGCAGGTAATGAAGTTCGATTCTTACGCTGTTTAAAATTTTTCTTTCAACCATTGAATAAAAAACTTTATCATCCTTCATTTCCAACCTTTGTGTGTGGATACTGTCTTTTTTGTACTTCTATCGCTTCAACTAGATTTACAAATGCATCACTCAAAAATACACTGTAAAGTTAACGTAATGATTCCACGATTTAATTCTGTAATATAAATTTTTTCCAATTATTTCCTTTCCGCAAATTTAATTACTTATTTTTTTACTTATAATTTGGCATGAAATTTCTGATAATCTACTTTTTTAACTGCCTACTAGCATTACCCTAGGAATACAGCACGGCTGTATTCTTAGGTAGTGTTAAGGATCGAACTCGCGACTGGCAGTACACTAGCCCTCATTTTTAACAACTACGCTCTCATAGGTTCACGGGAATATGGCGAATGTAGGCGACCCGCATGACATTCGGCTTAATTTTTTTCTCGCACATCCGGGCCTATGGAGAAAAAGGTCAAGACGAGTATTTTTTATTTTGTTTTCCTCGTTTGTGGCCGAGTTACTTAACCTCTCCTTGTTGGTATCTACCATACGTACATTCCATCCGCGGGGCGCATCGATCACGAGGCCGCGAGATGTTAAAATCTCCGATCCGGATCTGAATTTTTACTGTCCCTGGATATGATTTCAGTAGCGAATGAAATGAAAGACCCGTGGATCTTTGGATCCGACCCGACCATCCTTAATTTACGAGTGGTACATTTGTAAATCTAATTTAAACAACAAAGTATAATAAAGTGAGTATTCAGATGTAATGGTTTGTAATTGAATATGATAACATTTTCGATGCAGTGACTGAAAGAAAAAATTAAACTGCGATTGGGATCGAACTTCGCAGTACACTAGCTCTCGTTGTACCCCTGATCCCGGCGAATGTAGGGTACACGCATGACATACTACGTATTTTTTTCCCGCGATACCGGGGTAATGGGGGGAAAAAGTCATATTTCTTTATTTTGCTTCTAGTTTCACGGGAACGTTTTCATCTAATTACGTGACCTTAGTTACACATCCTCTTCTTGTCAATATCTACCGCACCTACATTCCATTCACGGGGCACTTCGATCGCTAAACCACGAAAATTTAAAATCTACGATCCGGATCCGATTTTACTCCGTGTCTTTGGATCCGAATCCGGAACCGAGAAAAATGAAAGATCCGATCCGGCCTTCACTAAAGAAAATATTTCATGCTACAAAAATTCGGCATTTGCAAAATATCTCCAATTTCGTTAAAAAAATCGCGTTTCAAAGAAGACACGGTTATTTCGCGATTAAACCCAAAAAGTCGCTTATTTCGTGAATCCTGTCGCAAAAAACGTTTCGCGAAAATGTCATGTCCCTACTGATCAGTGATCACATCAGACTTTTTCACCATCACGATTATCTAATATCACCAATCAAACTATGTAATGTCTTAAACTAGAGTTGGCATTCCTAACAACCGTAGTTTGGCCTCAACTCTCTCACGCTTGGCAATGAGTCGTGAGTCGTCATGCGGATGAAAGTGTTGCGGCAACAGAAATGTGGAGAAACGCAAGCATGTCACCAGCCTAACTGAACATCCGTGTAATTCCGGTTCCATGTAACTCGTATCCGCATAAGTCGAGGACTTACTGTAATTGCTCGTTTATAGCATTTTAACCGTTAATACCATAATAGGAATGTTTATGCAGCATAATAGAAGCTAATAATTCTTGTCCACATATGAATTCTTTGAAATTCCCCAATTTGAAATTTAACAAAAATTTCCTCTACATTCTTCCAGCAACAGTATTTTCAGAAGGAGCCCTCAGTACTGTTGGAAATTTGGTTGATAAAAAAGAAATCGATTAGATCCTGACAGAGTGAAATTGCTTCATTTTCAAAACAGTCTTGTAATCTGTTTTCATTGAATTTTCAAATTTATTTGAGAAGAATCAAACTTCAATTTACTTTTGAAATTACCCATTCTTTATATTTGCCCTTGAAAATGTCCATAACCCTTTTACTGCCAGCCCCTTTAAGGTAGACTGTGCGGAAACTGCCAAGCCCATTTCCGTGAATATCATAAGATTATGAATTTTTGGTATATTTGAAGCTCTTAATTGTAATGTATAAATTATGTATTTTTCTCAATGTTGATGATATATTTCAATTTTTATGAGGATCAAAAAATCATTCTTGCTGTCTCTGATTTGAGGAAAATATAATATTACAAATACGTTATGTAGGTGGGCCAATATATCGGCAGTTTTTGCACAACCATTGAGGGCTGGTATATCGGCCCACTGGCAGTAAAAGGGTTAATTTCAGTGAGTGGGAACTACATGACCATTATTAATTTATTATTTACTTCAAGAAATAAAATTCGGCTTTGATTGGATTTAATCAGAGAATTCACTGGAAAGGAAGCATTATTTAACAATTTACAGAAAATAGGAAGACTTGAATTTAATAAAATTGAGGAGGATTAGGATTTGGGATTAGGATTCGAGATTTGGATTCGATAAAAAAAAAGGATTCGGATTCGATCAAATTTTGGATTTGCCCCATCACTATTTTTTACTCTACTAAACACATGTTACGATCTGTTCTTCCTTAGCATCCTATAAATAATTATGTTTGGCTCTTTTTAATCCTTTAAATAATCAGTATGGCTCATGAATATTATTGTTGGTCTATGTTTTTGTAGTACTTATTCACAGCATTCTTGCTTCTATCAAAAAATATTAATTCTACTTTAATGATTTTTTTCACTTCCTTTATATCATTTCTTTATACTATATAGTGATGGGCATGCTTACTTTCCTTTTAACTGTGTCTGAATGAATGGTGAAAAATTCTCTCAGTCTCTGAGAATGTTAAATGAAAAACAGTTTCAATTACCCGCACTAAAATTAATTTGCTTTATCTTCACAAATTAAAAATTGATTTTAATATTTTCAGCTTTACAAGTTCCTGTCTGTACACATTGGTCCGTGATGCAGTGGATAATACTTTCAGTATTGCCATAAGTAATAATGAAGGATGCACTCAAGGGAAAGAATGCTATAAAACTGTGACAGTGTTCATTGAAGAAAAGGAATATGTTCTGGCTCAGGACAGTATGTTATTAATAACTGTCAAATTTTTAAATATGCATAGAAAAATTTTGAAATATTCTCACTATTCCTCTTTTTCTCCTTAGCAAATGGAGATGCCATGATGGCATTAAATGGTTTTCAGAGAATTGCCATTCCTAGCACAACTAGAGAGTTCACTATTGAAAATATTGGGAGTTTAGTAGTGCTGAGCTTACCATCTGGTGGTGTTACTGTCAGATGGAATACGAAGGTAATTCTCAATCAAAACTACTTTTATGTCAATATCAATCACAGTTCACATATATACATTGATATTATTAATGGTAGGAGAAAAGGTATCAACTCTGCTTTTTCCACATGTGTATGTGGAAACAGCAGAGTTGATACCTTTTCTCCTACTATTAATAACTTCCACAAAGATTTGCCTGAGACTGTGTCGTATTATTAATGGTATTAATTTATGGATAATATTATGTGTATTATTTTCATGAATCATTTTAAAATTCATGTATCTAGTCTAGATTGTCACCTTTGTTTTGATAGTCCCTTGCTTCATGCAAAATTTCTGAAAGCTGATTTTTTTCCCTCCATTGTATCATCTATCCTAAAAGATTCCATTATGATATTTTCTCCCCAAATAGCCTCTTATTTTTTTGTTTCACTTGGTAGATGTGAATCTTTTTTCTTAACCCTCTCGATACCACAAAATGTTAGCTATGCTGGTGAATATTATTAACAGATTCTTTCAGCTTTGATAAAAATTACTTTGGATTTAACATTGTAATTATTCATCTGAGATTTTTTTGTCTCACAAACAATTGAGTTATAGTAAGCAATGAAAATTACAGGATGAATATTCTATGCCATATTTATTTGTTATCTGATATATTGGCATTGACACTTCTCTTCCCAGAAGTGAAAGCTACATTATTGGCATTTGATATTAAGAGGGAAATGTTCTGATAAGAACATTTTGGACCAGCATAAATGGTATTATGTGTATCATGAGTTTTTAAAAAAACTTTAAAATTTTTGTATTGTTTGAAAGAAGTTGTGCTGGAATTTTATTTCTGCCATCCATTAGAGATGGTAGCATTTTATCAGTTCAGGGAGATTTGTACATGGATTCCAAGCATTAAAGAATAGTGTCAATTATAATGGTAGTCACTCACAGCACTCATTCATTTCACCATTTACAAGTCACCATTGGAAGCTATTTATGCATTCAAATGTCATTTGCTTTCTAGGTGGTGGGAAGGAAATTCTTAATTCTATTGTAATGTCCTTCTATATTCCTCTATGGTTGTAAATATTGACCTGAAATCTGACTTATGTGCCCATTGTTCAGTGGTGTACCGATGTAGGGGTTTAAGGGTTTAAACCCCCCCAAAAACATTCCCGTAATTTATTATATTTTGTATTTTTGCACTAGTGTTTCGAATTTTGCTTTTTGGGCTGAAAAATATAGTTGAATTGTCTTCACAATAAAATAGAATGTTAATTTAATTATTGTTTCAGTGAATAATAATATAAATATCATTTTATGATGATGCACATAAATATTAATGAAACACCCTGGAAGGAAATCCTGCATAAGCCACTGCCTTGTTATAAGTCTTACATCCTGTATTAAACATTGCTTCTACAGTTGACCCAGTGATATTCTAATTGCTGAGGAACCATTCAGAAGGATGTCATCATTATTTGGGAGAGACAATAAAAAAACGAAGTCATTAAATGCCATTTAGGATAGGTGCATTATTCTGTATAGGTGGATATTTTTAGGGAATAAAAGAAGGTCTAAGCAAAACCTGGCTCTTGTATTAGTCCATGCTTAATGAAAAGCTCCAAGGAGTCTGCATTTTAATGTTCTATCTGATGAATTCTGATCTGAATTTGGAGTGCTTACCTCACGATAATCAAAAAGGCACCAGTTTATCAGTGAAAAATCTCTGATACTACTGGGATTTGAGCCCTGGTGCTTGGGATAGAAAACAAGTATGCTAGCAAAAACACTAGCTCAGGATGTGGTTGAACTGTTTCAAACACAATTTCAAAGCAGTAATGATGTCTGTGTATTTCAGTGATTCAATGGACATGAATTATGATTTGTTTAGAGGGGAAAGAGCTATGTTTCTTGAGTAATAAATAATATAATTTAATTCCTGTGAATAAAATTAGTGCTGGTGCCAATATTTTGAAATGCAGTGTGCATCAATTTGTGCAAAAATTATTATTATTTAAGTAACTTACTTATGGTAACATGCATCTCCAGTGAGTACTGGGTTTCATTCTTATCATTTTGGCATTATTGTCATTGGTATGGCATTATTATTATTATCTTTATTTGTCATAATTAATTGTTTTTATTATGATCTTTGCATGATCCTATTGTTCTTAGGACTTTGTACAAGTGGATGTCAGTGAAAGACTGTGGAACAAAACTGCTGGATTGTGTGGAGTTTTTGATGGGTATGCTGGCAATGACCTTTTAAAGAAAGACGGAAGCACCCCTGAAAGTTTGCTGGAATTTGTGAACAGCTGGGAGGAAAATAACCTAGAAGGTGATTTTTATTGGTTATGTATTATATCAGCTTGGAGGCTTCTGAGGTGTTGTTTCAATTCTCTTTGCATGTTTCTGGGTATTCTTCTGCATAGTAAAATTTGAGGAAACCTAAAATTTTGGCCAAGGAGAGCTGATACTTCTCTCAGTAAATCATGTAAGCAATGGGGATATGCAAAACACCCATAAACTTTAACAGAGAGGACTGGTATGCCTAACTCAGTGCTTGGAAATGAGTCATCAACTTCACAGCCAATCGGAGTGCATCACCTTGACAACCAATGCTATCTATATAAATGGGGCAGATACCACATCCTGACACCTTCGACCTGTGGACACTGACAGGAGAATCAATGAAAATGTTATCGGTTACGCCAGCTTCTCCAGAAGAAAACCCATAAAATGCAGAGAGCATGTATTCTACCAGATTAAAAGTGTATCTAAGGAGCATATCCTCTGTTTTATTATTAGAAATCTTGGCTTTAATCTTATATGTACCTATTTGCTATTGTCCTTAGTCCATCATATATATCTTGTTTCTTATTGTTTTTTTCATTATTTTTAAAGCTCATTGTAATGGTGTACCATCAGACTTGAATGCATGTTCAAGGGAATCCTTACAAGATATGACCCTGATATCAAAAGCGGAAGACTTTTGTCAAAAGCTGTTGATAGATCCAAAGTTTGCAGAATGCAGGAAGGTATGTTAATAGTGTATTACAATTTTATTTATGCAATATAATAATATAATATCAAAGATGCCATGGTGTTCTTTCTGTTGGTTTCCTTTGATCATGTTGTAGGACTTCAGAAATTGTTCTTTCTTTTGCTTCTTATTCTGGGTTTATTGTATGTCGTTTGTCAATTCATAGTGCTAATTCCCCCAATTCCATTGTGCTATTATCCCCATGCTAGCTAAGGATTGTTATGGAGTTGGTTTTCGTGTACCTATTGAGAAATTCTTCGATAAAGCATCTAATTTGTTTTTGGAAGGTACAGGTTGGGATTAAATGGTGCATATGCTTACCCAAATAAGCTATCTATTGGAGTGGTTTGTGTGTGCTATATTGAAGAAGCGATAATATATTGTGAGTTGCCTACCTTTTGACCATACAATCCAATGACATAATGATTATGATTGGTGATAACTATTCTATTTGTCTGTATGTTAAGTAATATTAAATTATGACATGAATATAAAGTGAAACAGGTGTATATGTTGTAGGGATATTATTGCCTCAAAATTGATTCAGAACTTCTAATTTAATGAAGAGTTTTCAACTTACCTGGGAAAGTTTTTCGTGGATGGTTTTCAGTCACAAATCTTGAATTGTAATATTAATGTATACATGCTGAAGAGAAAGGAGACTTAACCAACCTAGATCAGCAAAATGAGGAATATTCTATTGCTACTTAAATTTTGGCACTAGAAAATAATAGTTTAAAAAGGTAGTGGTGATAAGTTCGTTTTAAATATTAAATTATGACATGAATATAAAGTGAAACAGGTGTATATGTTGTATTGATATTATTGCCTCAAAATTGATTCAGAACTTCTAATTCAATGAAGAGTTTTCAACTTACCTGGGAAAGTATTTTATGGATGGTTTTCAGTCACAAATCTTGAATTGTAATATTAATGTATACTCGCTGAAGAGAAAGGAGACTTAACCAACCTAGATCAGCAAAATGAGGAATATTCTATTGCTACTTAAATTTTGGTACTAGAAAATAATAGTTTAAAAAGGTAGTGGTGATAAGTTCGTTTCAAAGAAAAATATTTGCTTTCATGTATTGGCATAATAGAAAATTAATTCACTCTTTATTGTATTAGGTGATTGATGTGACTCCATATTATGGTGCATGCAGATGGGAATATTGTGCCTGTCAAAAATTGGACCCAATGGAGTGTGGTTGTTCAACCATAGCTGTATTTGTTCAAGAATGCAGCCGCCTTGGAATAAAAGAAATGCCTAATTGGAGGGATGAAGTGACATGCCGTGAGTATTTTGCATTCATCATACTTCACTCACATATGATGTAAATCTTTAGTAGTGGAGGATGTTATTCCCCTAATTTTTCACTTTTCATTTGTTGCCATGTTTTGTATTTTGAGGTCTGTAATGTGCATGTACTTTCAACATCATAAATCCTGACATGTATAGGTGTGTGCTTTCTACTCAATTCTTATTTCAGTTAACCTCTTTATATTTGCATTTTTCTTCTCTTTTACATATTTCATTACTTGTTATATATAGTATGTAATTCATAGCCTTCCTCTGCCATTTCTCCCATTATTTTTTGCCTCTATGACTGTCCACACCAGCCTGTCATCACATCTCAAGATACGACTGATTGGGTTGTTCCATCTTATTTTAAAGTGTTCATCAGATTCTCTTTTACCAACTTTTCTTAGAATCACTTAGTCCTGGAAGTTTATTCATTTTAACTTCATCATTCTTTTGTAACCACACTTTTCAAATGCTTCCAGTCTTGTCTTTAAAAAAAAGTTGTGTTCAACCCGAAGGTTGGTCTTTGATAGGTGAAGGTAGAGCTCACCTCGTACTAAGCCATTGACATGTGAAATTCACTCATTCAGGGTAGGGGGGGCCAGTTCCTTTCCATGGGCCACCTGCGATTTCCTACGAAGTCCTAAAGTCCTGAGGATGGGGGTTTAGGTGGGGGTGTTCAGAATGGCTCTTGCCCAGGATTTGAACCAGGGACCCTCTGGTCAGTAGCTCAGCGCTCTACCCACTAAGCCATCATGACACCCTAGTCTTGTCTTGTGTGTGGCTTTTATTTTTCATATCTCACCAACAAGAAGGGGCATAATCCATGGGTGTAAGTTAAAATGAAGTGGTACTCCATGCCTCGTGGATGGTAGTTCTGTGCACAGCTGACTTGCTTTGTCTGTGACATTTGTGTGCGCGGCAGACTGGCAGCATCTTGTCTTATAAGACCTCTAAAGTTCCACTCGGGAAAAGGAAGCCTCAGTAACTTGAGTGGTAAAGCACCTGGTCAGAAATTAGGGGGTTCTGGATTCGAGTCCCGGTCAAGGTGAATTTTTTTCCTTAAGGAAATTCTGCTATAGTATATTCTTCTGGTAGAATACCCTCTTCACCTAGGCTAGATCACTGACTATTTCCCTCTTGCTTTGTTCATCTCTGGTTATTCTGCCTCCCATATATCAATACTCTTCCACCTCTCTCTGTGCACAAAGTAACCAAGTGCCTCCCCCATCCTTCCCTCACCTAATCCTCCCGTACCTCTATCATCTGCCTCCTGATCAAGCAACCAATCATAACTTACTACCCCCTCCTTCTAGCTTCCCCTCTTGACTCTGCATATTTCCTATTCCTCTCCCAGATTGACATTCTCCTCTGACGAGGCCTGCTTGGCGGGCGAAACACCCGGTGTCAGTTTTTGACGTTGGGCAACCCCTCCCCATCCTTACTCCTTTCCCTGTGAGTGTGATGAGTCACTGGTGAAGGAGATTCCTTGTTAACCCTGATTGTCTGTGTGAATGTGATTCACGAGGGTGGCTCAGGGTGTCTACCAGTCGGGAAAAGTCGGGAATCCGGGAAAAAGTCGGGAATTTATTAACGTCGGGAAAAAATCTGGAAAAGGTCGGGAATTCGCTGAAAAATATTCAAAAATCGGGAAAAATGGTTGCTTGCAAATCGCCAGGATAAAAATTGGATCGGCAGACATAGCATTGCGAAATGAGATATTGTTTCCCTTTTTCTTTACTTGTCATTATCAAAGAGGTGTTATTTTAAACCTCTCTGGTCAGTATTTGTGAGTTCGTGACTTTCGTCGTTCGATTGCACTAGACATGGGCACCGGTTCCTGCATGCCGCCGCGTGACAAATCGGCTTGGTCGGTTGCAGGTTGAAGATCGTATACTTCCCTCCAGCCCATGAATGCTATTTCGAAAGAATGACCTTGACCGTGGTTATTACAACGCTCCCAAAGATTCAGGCGATCCATGGATCGTACCCTAGGACGATTGTGACATTTAGCGTTTTGCCATGCCTCTGAGGGTGTAACTCGATTAAATTCCACTAGAAATATTATATTTAAACCATCGCGTCCTAAGTTTCTATTCTGCACATCATCATAATCGGGTGGGATTAATTAACTTTACTGTGGAATTGGAATGTTTTCTTTCTCTGATCCATTCAGTAAAGCTTACCGTTTGCCATTTTGTTATTAGCATTTCCCATTGAATTGTGTTGCTTCTATACGCAAGCATAACGTCTTCGTGAAAGAACAGAGATCAGCCCCTGGAAAGTAAAAACATTATATTGCGTTTTGGTGTTTTCCCGGCGGATTAGCTGAGTGAAAGTTTATCGGGTCTTCCACCGGGTCAAAGGCAGATGTATGTGAATATGTCCCTGGCTTACAGCCATGAAGATGGAAAACAAGTCGTTTTCCGAAACTTAGGCAGAGATGGAGCCTTTGACCCGGTGGAAGACCCGAGAAACTTTCACTCATTATATTACGTTGTCGCCGACGACGCCATACGTGCCGCCGCCGACGAATATGTCGTTGGCTCCTGGATGATGTACTGGAGAACTCGCCATTTGCCAGCTAGTGCGGTGGAATGCCTTTGTTATTCATCTGATGGCGTGCTCGCTAGCTTGAAAGCCGCCGGAAAGTCTAGTTCATCTGTTGGATGGTGCGAGTTTGCGACAAAATCGTTCGTTTTTACTGGAAAACTCGGCATTCGCCAGCTCGAGTTGAATTGGTTCGTCAGTCTTCGAGCTGGTGTGTGCTCAAGAGGTGCCTTTGGTTGGATTGGCGACGGACATCGTTTCATTCAAAAGCTCCTTTCACACGGGACGTCGCGAACCCGACCGCCGTGTACGGCGCACAGTGGTGCAGGATCCCTAATACTTGGTATTTATGAGTCTAGAAAAACTTTCTATATAGGGTTTTTGTGCATATACGTAGGATGCACCGATTGACGAATTCAAAACCATCTTAAGTAAGGACATATCGCTGTTGCTACTCCTCTAGTAGATAAGGTAAGAAAATGTTGCACTGGTAACAAGTGCACCATTTGAAAAGGAGCAGGCACAGCTTCACCTTCAATTCTCTCTAATATAACCTGTATTGCCCCGATTCTTATTCTGAAAATGGGTTTTGTAATTGATGGTGAGTGCTATTTAACAGTTTATTAATATATTGCAAATATAATTTGCAAAATAATTATTTTTACATAATTTCTTTTTCAAAAATAAAGAAATTTTTTTTGAAAGTTCACTTTTATATTTTTGAAAATTATTAAACTGTGGAAATATTAACATCGAATTCGTGTTCTGAGATCACGAAAACCTTTGTGCTATAATTTTTAATGAAACGAGAATTTTGAGTTTGTGTAAATCCAAGTAATAAAAATATTGCAAATACTTTTGTGAAAAAAGTAATTAGTGAAAATATGAGCATCAAATTACCATTCAGCAACTGAGAAAATGTATATTTGTTTACATTAATCGTGATTTTTTTAATTAAGAGTTAATTTAAGTAAAAATTGCAAATATTTTTGTGAAAAAATTAGTTTACAAAAGTTTTGAATCTAAATTCATATTCAGCGACCTTGAAAAACTATATAGACCAAATTTCGTATTAATTGAACATTTTTTAATCCAAAATACTAATTATTAGGGATCCTGGACCGCTGTGCGGCATGCCCCTGTGTATTCCTGAAAACAGCCGTGAATGTCACGGTACAGTCCATTTCGAGTATACGGCATTTTAATTTCTAGTCGGAGTTAAATCATGAATGAAGTCGATAAGGTGCTGTGCTTGAACTTTTAATAATGTGGATATAATAAGATGGCCAATTCCAAATGAAAAATTAGACAGGGCTGGGCATTGAACTATTGACAGTCCCGAGGACACATTAAGAAGTTAGCCTTTTTGGTCTGGAATTAAAAAATTTTTGTCTTGAAAAGTCTTGAAAAAGTCTTGAATTTCTTTTTCATATATTAGTAGACACCATGGTGGCTGTACTTTGTGAATGTACAAACCTTGGTGCATGATTGAGGAAAAGTCCCTGAACTCTGTATGTATGTGTGCATGTGAATGAGAATCATGAGGGTGACTGTGTATCATATGCAAACCCATGCAAATGAGTGCTTGAAAGTTATTATCAATTTTATTTATTTACTATCCCCCACTTTTATCATTTTTTCTTGCGTGTATGACGGGTCACTGGCATTGGAGAAATCCTCATAAACCCTGCTTGTGTGTGTGATTGAACTCACCAAGGTGACTGTATTTTGTATAAAAACCTGAGTGAGTGAGTCATTGTGTGAGTCACTGTTTGTTTTTCTTTTTACCTTGATTTCCTTAATTTCCTTAATTTCGAGTGTGACAGTCATTTGTAACATGTGAGTGAGTGTGCGAATGTGTCATTTACTGCCACTAAAGTTTCTCCGTATGCTTGATTTTGTACGTGTGATTGAGAGCTCCCTTACTTTGTGTATATGTACTCCTTCCTTCCCCCTCTCCCCCCTCCTTTTTAATTTCTTTGCCCCCTTATGGTTACGGCTTTGTGGATATTAATCTTCATTTGTTATTTATTACAGCTGTAGATACGTTCTTTTCATTGTTTTACTCTTCCACCTCTTCAAGCTTTGTTCCCCTAATGTAACACTGGACTCTGCCTCTGCCATAATTGCCTTAGTTTTGTTTTTGTTGTTCTCCTGGTGATATCTCCTCAATATCATTTTTTAAAGTCAACGAGAATCATTCTTAAATCTCTTTCTGTCTTAGCAATGCCTGCGATGTTGTTAAAGTTGGATGATTCTTATTTTTTCCATGCTGTTGTACTGATGTAGCCTTATCATTGATTTATTTTATTGCTTTCTGATTATAATGTCAAAAAAAATGGAAAACCATGAGCATCTTTGTTTTCTTCATTCATGCGTCTTAGCACATTGCAGACCAGATATTTTTTTTCAATCTTTTCTCAGCAGCCATGCATTTTCTCTGACTTTTTTGATCACAGCTATTAAATAGTTTATATCTCATCAACTTTATAAAACATTAAGCTTGAAAATTCAGCATTTGTGAAAAAGCAGGATCTACATGGTTAATTAATAATTTTCAAGTAATATACTAAATTATTTTATTCCTAGCTACATCTGCAATACAATTGCAAAATACATGTAAACACATGTATACTCATGATCATCCTTAACCGCTGGCATGCACAACTCAAGTAAACTCATGACCAGTCTGCTATATGTTAAATGCTGGATATCCAGGTATAATCTTGGCCACTTAGTTTTTATGCAAATTGTGGGTTGAAATGTAGTCACCCAACTCATGCACATGATTTAGCCAGAAGTATAAGGCCTTACTAGTTTTAATGGTCTATTCCCAGTTCCTTTGGAACACTTCAGAGTAATGCGGTGAACGTAAGAAAAAGATGGTTGGAATAGTCAATTCCAATCACTACTTGGAGATGGCTTGGTTAACAGGAGAAAGAGGCCTAAATAGCTCTTGCACTGACGATACTATATATGTAGTTTAATGGATACCGGCTGTGTGAGACTGTTTCAAGTGGCTTATCTTAATTTACAGCCATGAAATGTACTGATGGCAAAGTGTATTCAACATGCGGTCCCACTATGCAGCAAACTTGCGGATCAGCAATGGAAACATCAATAATGCCAGCAACAAAGCCTGTATTTTGCATTGAGGGATGTTTCTGCCCTAAAGGAACCCTTCTCCACAAAGGAAAGTGCATCCAGGAATCAGAATGTCCATGCCAACTGAGAGGCAAACTGTTCTCCCCTGGGGAAACAGTTCCCAGTGATTGTAACACTTGCAGGTAAGTCATTTTAATTTTTTTTTGAAAAGTAGTGACCTCTCATTCAAATCTAGCATACTGTATTTACTCGTGTAAGCCACGCATCTTTTTCCCGAAATGATGGAGAAAAAATAGGGGTGCACGGCTTACACGAATCCTCCAGATTTTCGTGTAAGCCGTGAACCATTTTTCCTCAAATTCTGTTTGCTTTTTCTCCTAACTTTTGCATTTTGTGAACACATTGACATTAATTAGTAAGTATGGTCTAGAAGTAAATTGTACATTGTAAAGTATTCTGAAATTTCGAAGTAATTAGTAATAGTAAAATCTGGTTAACAAGGTCTTTACATGATATCAATAGAGGCTAGAGATCGAGGTATTTTCAAGAAGTTCTAAATCATGGAAAAACTATGAAGTATAGGGGAATTTTTTAAAATTAATCTTAAGTCTGGGAGTTTAATTAAAATTTTCAACCTTTTTTGAATTTAATGTTGGAGCACTAGCTTGTCATCACCACCTACTGATATTTAAGATCTGGTGAGCATTGAAAGCTACTGGTTCATGAGAAATTTGTTAGTGATTCAGATTCTGACAAAAAAATAAGGAAAAGGAAATATGTAATAAGGAAAATACTTATTCATATCAATTCATTAGGTGAGGAATTTAAAATTTTGCTTTTACTGAACATAAGGAAACTAACTATATTTTATATCCAAAGAGCCTATCTTGTGTGGAAATGTGTATCCTTAAAAATCAGTTTTTTTTTTTTTAATATGGCAATTAGTCTGTAATGCAGTTATGTTGTAGTATGCTTCTGAATGACAAAATGAAAGTCATGGTAACTAAGATGTTAAAATGACCTAGATCATTCAAGGACCTCGAAACAATTTATTTGCTTGTTAATAATTTCAGTCTATGAGGATAGATTGTGGGATCTTCAAAAACTATTCCAGTCAGAATTTGTTTGCTGAGTTTATTTTTCTAAGTTTTAGCTTTTCAAAGAGAGGTATTACTCTACAAACAATATCGTTTTTACATGACTTAGAGAACTGTGGCATATTAGTTCAATGTTATCTGGATTTTAGTTCTATTTTTTACCCTCATACTTCTGGCATTCAATCAAAAGATCATGTTAGTTCTTAGGTTTCCGTGGCATTGGTCTTTAGAACTCTGCAGGGAGAAAACTCAAAGAGCCACGCAGAGGTCTATAACCTAAGTATCATTATAATAATGTGAAAATCTAATTCATCCAAACTATTTAGGATTATGTTATTGTATGTGCTGACAGCTAGACTAGTGTTGAACTGAGCTGCAGCAAATTACTGCTTGGGATATTTATTGTCCTGAAATTGGTCAGGGATGAGGATATGTTGTATTTATAAAGTATAAAAGTGATGGTGAGGAGAGTGGGAAATGCTTAAGTTTCCATCAAATCCTGAAGTATAGAAATTATTTGCTTAAGTTTGGGGAGCAGAAGTTAAGACAATAGTGACTAGATTACAGCATCATATTATTATTTCAATCTTTTTTTTATTTGATTCTTATTGTGCCTACATCTTTAACATATTCAACCTGGTATGACCCGCTGATGGGTAACAGTAGTATTGGCGTACAGATTTGTGACTGAAACTGATCTGCTTCCCTTCAGATAATTTTTTTATTTCCAATATTATACCACCTCCTGAAAAGAGATATTTTTCACCCTTATACCCCCTCATCCTACCCGTTCAACATGTAATAGAAAATTATAAGCTGGGTTGACCATGTTAAGGGATAGTATGATGCTGAAAAACATAGTGTGTACATAGCTTCCCATGTTAGTACAGTAGAAGCCCGTTATAGTGAGTACGGCATATAGCGATAATCTCGTAATAACGAGTTATTAGCATTGTACCATCGAAAGGTCTATGATTAACATGTAAAAGGAAATGGATATAGCGAGGCCAAGAAGCCATGGTATACGCTCTGTATTACAAGCGATATTTCTTGAGGGTGATGCACCGCAAAGTACAAATTAACGCATTGTATTTATCTTTTTAGTAGCATTATTTGTCAACTACAACTTAGAATACAATATTTGTGCCATCTCTACGTTATTTAAAATCCAATCAATTCCACGCATTGATGATTTACGGCCGCCCTTGGTGTACCTTGGACACGCTCGAAATTTTTAGTTGTTCTTTTGTTTAGCCATGTTCACATTGGAGGCATAGGAGTGGAATGGGTGGAAGATGGACAAAAGCAGAAAAGCATCTAGCCAATCACATGATAGCGGAGAACGGTGGTGTGGGTAAGGGGCAGAGTTCAGCCTGCCTGTTTTTGTCTGCCAGTGCGGGAGTAGTTGTTGGATGAGGAGTTAATTAACTCGGTGAGAAACGAAGGTGATGAAAAATTTAGTTCTCTTTCTGAAGAAGAAACAGTTCCTATACTGACAGCACAGCAGGCGCTTGGAATAATTAGTACCATTAACCGGGCCAGTGATGCTTCCCCCGACGACTTTAGTAATTTTAGTGAAGTGGAAGGGTTAGTGATTTCGGCAACTGACAGTAGACTGAAGCAGATGATGCTTGAATGATTTTTCACGCAGGAATAGAAATTGAAAGTACAGTGCTGTCAATGTGGTTTGTGTGTTTGTGTGATGCTAAGGGTCCGGCACTTGTTTTGTTATGCTTTTGATCCTCATGACGAAATCGTCAAAGTTTTCCGTTGCCAAAGACTTATTTACATCCTTATAATTGTATAATTCATTCTGGTCTTGATTATTTTTCCTGTTAGCAGAAGTAATGGGAATACTGATGTTTTCTGGTAGATTTGTTAATTTGTGCATATTTTCAATGTTGTCGTATATATTGCCAGGGCCAGGCGTGAATATTGTTATGCGAGTTATTAAAATTTATCCCATTCACTAAGTTTTTATTTTATGATTCCTGAGTTCACGGATACATATGTACGAAGGTGATGAAAAATTTAGTTCTCTTTCTGAAGAAGAAACAGTTCCTATACTGACAGCACAGCAGGCGCTTGGAATAATTAGTACCATTAACCGGGCCAGTGATGCTTCCCCCGACGACTTTAGTAATTTTAGTGAAGTGGAAGGGTTAGTGATTTCGGCAACTGACAGTAGACTGAAGCAGACGATGCTTGAATGATTTTTCACGCAGGAATAGAAATTGAAAGTACTGTGCTGTCAATGTGGTTTGTGTGTATGTGTGATGCTAAGGGTCCGGCACTTGTTTTGTTATGCTTTTGATCCTCACGACGAAATCGTCAAAGTTTTCCGTTGCCAAAGACTTATTTACATCCTTATAATTGTATAATTCATTCTGGTCTTGATTATTTTTCCTGTTAGCAGAAGTAATGGGAATACTGATGTTTTCTGGTAGATTTGTTAATTTGTGCATATTTTCAATGTTGTCGTATATATTGCCAGGGCCAGGCGTGAATATTGTTATGCGAGTTATTAAAATTTATCCCATTCACTAAGTTTTTATTTTATGATTCCTGAGTTCACGGATACATATGTACAAGTTTGAGGGAATGCATCGACAATTCTCGGCAATACTATTTCACAGGAGCTACCTCCATTCACTCTAGATCCTCCTGATGGCAGCACTAGTACGACAGACAATGTGCATGGCAAACCGACAGAGGCATTTGATTGGGTAAACAAATACTTGCTGCAATAATTTTTGACAGATAATTGAATTTGATTTTTAAGAATAGGTAATTACACAATAAATATTTTCGACCTCCGAAAAATGCCTTATTTCGGCGAATCATTACGACAACTTACCTAATCAATGGACGTAAGGTCAACACTTACTGTTACTGGTTCAATGAGGTCGTTTAGAATATTTTTTTATTGCCAGATCTGATAGTTTGTAAAATAAAAAGACCCATATTTTTCCGTTTTTTGATCCACCAATTATTTCTCGAGTTATAAGCAA
Organism: Platycnemis pennipes; assembly: GCA_933228895.1. NCBI lineage: Eukaryota > Metazoa > Arthropoda > Insecta > Odonata > Platycnemididae > Platycnemis > Platycnemis pennipes. The sequence continues at coordinate 43,199,278 of OW121851.1, read as the reverse complement.
CGAAAAACTGATGTTTTTAACCCTTTCGGAAAAGTGGGCATGGTGCTCTGACATCATTGACTTCATCCAATCACAACTTAACCCGCAAAGCTACTTTGCCTTATCGCAAAAGGGAGGACACAGCTTATTCTAACAATAGGAGCGATTGCAACAGGATCTGTGCGAGCAGACCCTCCGAGAATCCCCCTCCACTCCCTTCCCTTCCCCTAAAAGCAGTCAAGGACGGGAGAAAAATGACGTCAATGATATCAAAGCAGCTTCTTCGGTGGGAATCACCTTTTGCTTTTACTTTTTGATTTATTAGTGAATACAGTTGAGCATCTTTAATCCGGCACAGTCGGGACCGAAGTGATGCCGGATTAGGGATTTTGCCGGACTATGGGTCATGCATGGCAACTAGTCTATTTCTTACGTCTGGGATGTTTTCATTGAAAGGAGTCAATTATTTTTAGCAAAATATATTCGTTTGCCATTTACTGAACATTATTGTAAAAAGAGTTACTGAGAATCATCAGAAAGAAATGGTTTCTTAATACACAAAGTTATTATTTAAAATTATCGAAGTTGCGGAGTGAGTGAAAATAACGGAATCCAAGCATTGTGCATATTGCTGCACATATAAAAGTTTCATATTGTTATTGGAAAAGGGTATAAAAATTGATAATTCTTACGCTGTACTTTGCGTAACATAATTTCCTTCCGCGCTCGATTTATTATCAGCTGATTCAGCGCGATGCCAACGCGTGAGTGTCGTGGCCGCCCATCACTACGTCGCCGCGGGCGACCGGTCTGGATTATTCTTTAAAGACCATCATCAAGAGAAGTCTTCCTTCAACAATTTCAGGCTGATCATCGTCATCTCCACTCGGATTTATTGTTATTAATTACCATTTCAATGATATCATCATCTATGATATGTTGTGTGGTGAGAATATCGTGGCCGCTAACTATCCTTTCGTCTAAATTTACCAATTCCATTTCCTTTAATTCAGGGTTATGGATGATGTTTGCAAACTCCATCATCATATTTTTATCCTCAGAAACATGACATTTTTTAAAATCCCCAATTATTTCGTCTATATCAAACCTTAAGCAGTCCACAATTTAAACCACGCGTGTTTTTAGAACGGACGGTGAAATGCTATTGCCTGCACGTGAAATTTCCCGAATCACGTCTTTTGGATTGATCACGTCTATTTCTAAAAGAGTTTATCCTGCTCCATTAGCATTTGGCCAGAAATACTAACTAAGGCCTTCACTCCGACGAAATATTGCGTATTCGATATCGAAACCAGGCTATCTAAAACAGCACTTAAATCTTCTTTCATAGTTTTTCTCTCTGTTATCTACTTCTGATCGTGTCACTTTAACAGTAAAATTTTGATGATTTTTCTCTTTCAGCTTCTTAATGTGCTATATTGTTGAAGATCCCACGTAGTATGTTTCAGTCAAATGCTTTACTGATGCAACGGCGTCAAGCTTTTTCACATCTTGCACTTTTTCTGCGATGGTTAACGTTTTGTGCTGTTGCCACAACTGTATGGATGAGACATGTTTTGCGTGAAATATTAGAATAAAACCAATAATTTTATCAAATTAATTTGTAATTACGTAGACGTAATTACAAATTAATTTGAATCAAAATCAAATCAATCAAAAATGCGCGCGCCATTGAAAGTGGCCAATCTGTAAATTAGTCGTATTCCGTCTCGGCGATGTCGTCAAATTTATGTTTACTTCAAGTTCCAGAATAATTCCAGTGTAGGCAAAGTACCAGAAATTAATATGTTTAAATTATTCTGATTCTCGAAATAGGAAAATTAACGTTAATGGTATCTCGGTATTAATATAAGAATAATATCTCGGCAGGTTATGAAGCAATGTTCCGGTTAAAAACATTCCGGCATTTTCCATTAAGTACCAGATAGTCATGGCAAAATTGCCGGATTATAGGTGCTCCCGGATTAGGGGTTCCCGGATTAAGGGTGCTCAACTGTAGTTGTGTTTAGAAGAGTCATTCTTTCACTAAAATTCATTTTTCATTTCCATCTAACAATTTCGTGTACAAAATTGCGATTTCGGTTCCGAGTTAACATGCCCTCATTTGAGGGAAAAAGTACAGAGAATAAATCAACGTTACTGGTCAACACTCGAAGTCTTCAGCAAAGCGTAAATAAGATTTAATTCGCAAATAATCGATAAATATGCAATTAATCATGAAAATGCCCTCCTACCTGTTTCTAATAGAATGATAATGAAAGAAAAATGGAGAGTAAGAACAACTATGGGAATTGGGAGGTTTAATTCATCACCTTCGGATATAAGGAGCGCTCGATATAGCGAGTGATTTCCCAGCCATTGGGAGCACTCGTTATACCGAGATTCCACTTTATGTATTAAGTTATGTGGCTGCTACTTGTTAGTCTTATGAAATTTTTATGTTTTCAGGTTTACATAAGCATAATTACTTTATGATACCAAATGATGATTATCTCTCTATGTGGAATATTTCCATCATCAAATATACAAACATGTACTCATAAATTGTGTGGAAATCACTTAGATGTGTTTTTATATTATTACATTGTATATTGTACTGTTCAATTAATGCTTGGATAATTTTGGTTCTGATTTATAGGTGTGAAAGTGGGAAGTGGACTTGTACGCAGGCCAAATGTGGAGCTAGATGCTCTTCAATAGGTGATCCTCATTATGTAACATTTGATGGGCGGCACTACAACTTCATGGGGAAATGTTCCTATTACCTTGTCAAGGGTGATAACTACAGCATAGAAGCTGAGAATGTGGCATGTGCTGGATCTATCTCTGAGGTGAGAACAGCCTCAATTTGAATGCAGAGCATTCACTCCTGTAAAAGGGTCAATCCTTTACAATAACTGTTTAGTGCAATGCTCATTCATTAATAGTCATGCAATTTAATAAGCCCCTTAATTAGTATTTGGCTCCCTCTTATCGGCAAAAAAGGAGTTAAAAGAGGAAGTTTAAAGTAGCAATAGTATGGTTAAGTTTTATTTTCAAGAGATGAAGCTTCATTAGTATGCCTACATATTAAAGCTATTGTTAGATTTATCTGAGATATATTTATGAAATGAAGATAGATAAGAAGAAAAAAAAAAGGTTGTGTCATAACCAAGAAGTATGCGAGCTAGATAAATACGTTTAAATCTTTAGGGAAAATAAAAATGAGTTTATTGTATAGGAGACTGTGTACATTAATTTCCGCATTATTGAATTACATTTATCAGTGATATGCTATTAATATTACTGTCTATTGATTATGGCCATTTACCCTCGGCCACATACTTAAAGGTGGAGTTAAATGTTGTAAAATTGTTTAAATGATAAGTAGTTTTAAACTTAGATATATGTATGCTTAGCATGGATAATCTTAGCTTTCAATAATTATTCATTAATAATTATGGTGAATGAAAAAGCAGATCGATTAAAATTTACAAGGTGGGAAGGGAGACAAGAGGTTCTTATATATTCATCCCATGAGAGAGGAAATAGCTGGTAAAATTGGTTTAAAGGAACCTGAAAATGGAATGGAGCACATTCATACAGGTATCAAAATAAAAATAATACTGGATGATTAAGAGCTGTAATATAAGGGAGGATGTGGTGTTAAAGGGGCAGAGGATGGAAAAGAAAGGGCATTTTGAGTATCATGAAGGGAAAGAGATAATCTAGAGATGGATAGGACAGAATGAGAAACTAAAAAGAAATATTTCCTAAAATATTGCATCATGTGTTTAAAATATTATTGTGTTTAATTTAGGGATGGGTCGGTCCGGTTCTTCGGTTCTCGGTTCCACCGGTTCTTGAGCTTAGAACCGGAACCGAGGCCAAAAATAATCGGTACCGAAATAATTGGCGCGAAAACCAGTTTGAAACCTGCTCACACTCTGAAAGTGGAGGATTCACATTAAAACCTGGTAAAATAGTGTACTTAGATGTTTCAAAGTTGCCGTGAATTATTCTAATTCAGTCGTTAAAATTACTACTACAGCAAAACCTCTCTACAACGAACCCCCATACAGCGAAATTTTAAGGAAACCTCCCTATTTCGAAGTCATTGGCCCGGTCCCGGACCCTTCCAATGGACAATGCACACAAAAAAACCTCCCGTAACGAACCTCTCTAATTACGAAAACTCCCTACAACGAAGTCTGAGAATGGGCCCAAAACATGAAAAGTGCCCCTCTAGAACGAATTATTGAGAACAAACGCAGTATTTTGTATTTACAGGTAGTTTTTTCCATCGATATTTACGTAATAAGCAGGAAGTAGAACTGCAACGGAGTGTATCACGTCTTAAACGTTCTGCTCCGAGCTTCGAAGGGGTTCAAATCTGAGACCTACAGAGCGGATGGCAAGAAGGAAACTTGACGCTCTGGCTCGGTGAAGGCCATAGTCAACTCTGATGGTTTCCACCATAAGAAACGTGTAAGTGAAGCCAAAGCTCCGCTCCGCGTGGCTCCGTTTATTGCTCCGCTCCGACCTTTGTGCCGCTCCAAGCAGGAGCGCTTGGCAATTTTGCGCTCCTCTCTAAACCGCCTAGGCAGTTTACAAGTCGAACTGGTTTGACAGAAAGTCCGCGGAGCAGCTCTTTTTAAATTAAATTCGATAATATCCCATTGAGCATCCCTTATCATAATGTCCACTGACCTGGAAAATCGGGAATTATTCGTGAATTTTCAATGCAGGGAAATGATCGTGGATTATTCATGATTTTCTGGTCTGAGTCGGGAATTTTTAAAATTCTTAATTCAAGACAAAAAATCCTTATTTTATAAATAGGATCAACAACGATGTCTTTAAGATACATGTATATTATTTGATAACTGTACAAAATGTAACGGATTTGCCATTGGTATGAATGAATAAATAAACGACGAAAAAGTAGCTAGGCTCAATGAATCTTCAGCGCTGTATGCATCGGAGACGTCAACTGATCGAATGTCGTCGAACAGATGCCTTCAGCATCACGTCAAGTTCACTTCGTTTTCACTCATTGCGCATATCGAAGGCAACTAGTCGAATATCTTCTAAGTAGACTACGAAACACTGAAGACATCAAGTCATTGAAGTGGAACATCCTGCAAGCCATTCAGCGTCTGTGTGTTGCTTGGGATGGAGTAGAGAGAAGCGTGATCTCGAATTGCTTCAGGAGGGCAGGCTTTCCCAGAGAGATGGACGGCCAAGATGACCCACAGCCGGAGGAGAGGGAGGAATGGAGTGAATTCGCTCAATTATTAAACATTGACGGGGTATCTTTCGAAGAGTATACGAGTATTGATAATGATATCGCTGTATTTGCCGACAATGAGGATCCCGAAATATTGGCGGAGACGCAGGATGTGAGCAATGAAGAGAGAGAAGAGCCCAGCAATAGCGTAGTGTGCCCCGGTTGGAAGGAAATGGTGGACGCAATAGATGTTTTGGAGCGAGTTTTTTTAATGTCAGAAGATGGAGTAGAGAATTTGAAGATTCTGCGGCAGGTTGAGCAAGCAGCCAGCAAAGAAATGAGACAGACGACTTTGGAAAACTATTTTCAATAGAATAATTTTGAATTAATATTACTTAAAAACAGCTACCGCTTCTTATTTATAAATAAAAAAATGCTTCAAACCTATGTAATTTTTCGAAATTTGTTTTAACTTCCTGAAATATACTAATTTTCAAGCAATATGGAATGTTTCGGCTGAGGTAAGTCGCACGAGAGCTGACTGTATGTACGGCGAGGATGGTAGATGGTCCTGTATTAATATTTGTGAGGAGGTAAGTGAAGGAGAGATAAATCGAAAACCGGATTAGTTATTACAGGAATTATTGTACTTCTTCTGTGTGCCTAACCAGTTGGGCTATTTGAAGAGCGGCATACCACTGGGCCACGATATATTGGAAACACATGAGCTTTCGGTTAGGGGTAAGGGGAGTCATTGAGGAGTGGAATGGGCGAGGGAGGTCTCCCCGAAGGAACGTGATAAGGGGAGGGTAGATAACAGCAGCATTGTAGAGAAAGAGGCGAGTAAGGGCGTAGTTATTCTTTCTTTCGGAGGGGAAGGTTATTGAATAATAGGCATTTTGGTATGGAATGTTTGGGAGGGGTTAGTTGGCAATGCAGTCTTTCCTCTTACTCGTTTCAGTGCGTGCGCTAGGTTAGATTTCTTGCTGCGTCCAACTCAAAACGTCTCCATTCCAAATCGTTAGCATGCAATATTACTGGTGCAACTAGAGTTTTCAGAACAGCGATCTTCGCTCGTATACTTGGTTTAGAAAGAGGTCCTTCTAACATCATAAAAGACGCGAAAAGAGTGGGCTCAGGTTCTTTTACGTGTTTTTATTCTCTAAATTGCTAACATAAGACATATTTAACTCATGTGATTCTGCTTTAGCGACCACTTATTCCAGTTTAATAGTTTTAGCCTGCAAATGGCACACATTTTAAAATGAGAGACGTTCTGCAAAGGACTGAAAAAGGGCAAACCTGGTTTTAAATTTTCTTCACGTATGAAGAGGTAATTACTGAATGAACGGCAACAAGGCGTGGATTCAAATATTACCTGGCGTAATCGAGGATGGTACTGCGTTTTGGCACCGAAGAACGGGTGTGCCAACAGAATACCGATCGTGTCCAGCTTCTATGAAGGCATCATCAATGCATTATCATCTGAGATTGCCATTGTGACCTCAGGGCATTGCCAACTGCCACGTTTTTACTCGTGGTAACTAACTCACCCCACCTAACTTCCATCGTTGTTTATCGATATCTAATATATAGGTACCGGTCTTGAACATAGATATTTACCAGTATTTCAATGGGATTTCAATTCTAACAATGCATTTTATTTCGTAAGTCTAAATGGCAATATGTGCTCTCTCAAGCAAAATTGCTGCATAAAACTGCCGATTGATATTGACTTAAATTATTGCACTCCAAGAATAATATCGACTAGATACTCAGAAAAATTATGGAGCACTTTAAAAATACGTAATCCACGGGCATTAATTTTGGAATTCCTTTAATATCAGAACGTAACTAAAGTAAGCAATGAGGTGTAGAGCAGAATGGATGAGAAAAACAATAATTTCAATTCGAAATACGCAGATTGAAAATCACGAGGTGATAGCCAGGGTATTTGATGGTAAATAATAACAACTGTTCATCACCGTTATAGGAAAGGTGAATAAAGCAAGATTAAGAAATGTACACGACTTGCATCGTAAACATCACGGAACACTTGGGTGCCCCTGCGATGACGCAACCCGCATATCACCTCCGTACACCGATATCCCCTACAGCGAAGTCATGAATTTTTCGGTACCAACAAATTCGTTGTATGGAGGTTTTACTGTATATGATTTATTTTATTACATCCAATTCTAGTAAGTGATGAAATACCGCCGTTCTAAGGATATTCTGATTGATAGGTATGAGTAAAGTCAACCTCCTTTGGAGGTGCGAGTCCTCATATCATTTTCGTAAATTATATCATAATATAGTGTATAAGTTTTAGAAGACTTCATTCATGGTTTGGACATTGTTTTCGTTAAGTCAGCAAATTATTCGTCATTAGTACAACAGTATTAACTTTGCTCATGTAAGAGAACGCTATCTACTTCGCCTCGCAGTAAATACCAGACGACAATCGACTATTTGAAAAATGGACACAACAAAGATAGCCAGAAATGAAAGGCACCCGCAGTACGCGTTCAATTACAATTACAACTAAATTGTTTTATCAAGTTTCTTCTTCCCTTGATGCAAGGGTCATGTTCAGCCAAGTAACTATCAACCATATGCAGTTGACCATTCTGCTTTCTTGATTACTCGACTGTAAATGGGCAATCATTACAAAAACGTTGGGTTAACTGGTCATTTTTAACTTAAAAAAATTTTGTGCATTGAAACGTAAAGAAAAAAGCAAGTGTCGGATATAAAAGATGGAAGAGTGTAACTAAGTATTTGCAGTAACATACGAATTTAAATATTTAAGTTTATGAGAAATATGTTGGTAATGACAAAACCGTGGTCGAAAGTACACACTCGGTTTATCTTACGTGTATCATACTTAACAAATGTATCGCCGTTAAATAAAATCACGGCCTTGGAGATCCCGGAAAGATTCCGAAACGAAATAGGAAAGCAGAATCTTTTGAAATGACGGAAATGGTACACGTAAATTTATGTCAACGCATGCTGTAAGCCAATGGTGAAAAAATTAATCGCGCAAGGTAGTGCCAAGTTACCATCAAGAGCCTTGGCATAATCTTGGGAGAATCAGCACTGTTAGCACTTCGTATGTGCCCAGATCCCAGATATCAGGCCCAGATGAATGCTTCCTAAGTCGCATGTCGATAAATGAAGTGCTAGCGAAATACGGCATGCCATCGATAGCTGGTGAAATTACGCCTTAATTTACTCACGCGATTTTCTTTTTCAAGCAGTATGCCTCTGAAAATGATTATTGATTATCTTTTCTTACCATTGAGCAATGCAAATTAAGTGGTAAATTAAGAACCGGAACCGAGAACCGACGTTAAGAACCGAACCGGAACCGGAACCGAAAAAAAGTGGAACTGACCCATCCCTAGTTTAATTGGTTTCACAAAGTTACATTTGATTATTTTGATATATGGATGGACCTTTGGTTTCATGGAAATGAATGCTTTTGTAACTATTAATATGCTATGATTATTAATAATATGATAATTATATTATGTTTCCTGCAGGCTATGAATTTTCCAGTATCCATTGCCTCTGGTCTCCCATCTTGTACAAAGACTTTGAGGATACTCTATGGTGGCCACACAATAAAACTCAAGCAGAACAGGGAGGTGATCTTGAATGGAGAAGAAATTACTGAAGTTCCCTTTACTCAGAATGGCATAAACATTCGAATGGTGTCATCAATTTTTTTAATGGGTAAGTATTTAAATTTAAAAAGTTATTTATTTACTTATTTTTGCATTGTAGGTCCCTTATCATTGCTTCATTTCTAGAAAAGGAATAGATTTATTCTTCCCTTCTTGGAATGATAAACATTCATTATTATTTTTAAAAAAATGGTTGAAATTGAGAAAAATTCATAATCTTGGTTTATGTATAATAAATTGCCAGGCTTGACTTCGTGGAACCACATATTGATAATTAAATAAATTCACTTTGTAAAATTCCACAGATTTCCACAGAAAATCTTGGTTTATGTGATAGCATAGGCTCAAAAATTTATATTAGTGATTTTCTTTGATAACCCTAACAAAGGACTACAACTTTTGTTGGTGGAGCATCTTGCTCTCTTGAAATAATGCAGGTTCCACTTCGTGGGACAGCTGAAGTTCCTCCTGGTTGGGTCACCCATTCCCAACAGGGTATTCATGCTATGCTTATTCCCAAGGTGGCTGTAAGATGGTGTCTGACTATATGAGATGACATTTGAAATTTTTGGTATCTTATCGATACTCTTTTCAGGGAGGATAATGTGAAACCACTCGTAATCTTTCCATAAACTAATAATAATAATATGGATATAACATTAGGGTGGGGATAAGATTTAAGGGTTTAAAGGCCATTTTACATGAGAAAATGAAGTGTGTGGTTTGAAGCGGCATAGGGCTCTTTTCCACATCATCGTTTGTATATTCAAGAAATTTTTCAATGAATTCATTACTTTCTGTGATGAAATTTCCTTTGCACATCTGCATCTTTCATGCAAGGGTTTGGTGTGAGGATGACGGCAAGGGCCATGCTTCTTCACTGTCAGGAATAGCACCCACCCCATTCATCTGGGACTAGGCCCCGTAGTTGCGTATATTCATATTGTCATTGTCCAAGTATACGATATTAATCATAAGAATTTTTAATTGAGGTTGTTTCCCTAAGCCTACCTCAATAATGCTCTTAATGTGATACCCTCACCCCACGGGATTAGTCACCTTCTCTCAGCCATTTCACTAAGGAACAGATGTGGCAAGTATAGTATGTGGACTACCTTTTGTCAGGTTCCTACTCTTTGACCCATCTGTAATGGGTGACCCTACTAGGAACAACTTTCATTGCTCCTGCCAGTGCAACTCTAAGGATCATGGGCTTCAACATGAAAGCCTCTCCCACCACAGAAAGGTGTAGTCCATGAGGAAGGGTTATTAGGAAAAGTAATGATATACCTATTTATTCATATATGTATACGTATATACTATTCAAAGTGGAAGACAGGAGTAGTGGCTAAAGGTTATAAGAGACTAATGAATTTCAGATTCAAGGAGTCATTGGGCTCAGTAATTAAACTTAAACTCTTGATTGAATCAATGGATTGAATTGACTCGATTATCTGCATCAATCATACTTTGAAAAAGATTAGAATTAAGAAATGAATGGATCAAATTCCCTCAGACCCTATCATCATCATCATCGGTCAACAATCCTAGGATTGGTTTGACACAACCCTCCACGCGATTCTTCTATTGGCCAATCTCTTCATATCAATGTAATTTTTCTCATAAAAAGAGTCGTTTCAGGCGTTATATGGTGGAATAACATAATTAAAAAAGATTGGCAATTTTCCACAAAGAAATCTTTACTTCGACCGGTTTCGATGTGATACATCATCATTAGGTGACTTTGTTGAGATTTGGTCACCTGATGATGATGTATCACATCGAAACCGGTCGAAGCAAAGATTTCTTTGGGGAAAATTACCAATCTTTTTTAATTTAAGTAATTTTTCTCTTTTATATCCTTCACGACTTGTTCCATATATCTCATATGATGCCTTCCTTTTCCATTCTTTCTATTCACTTTTTTCTCGACGATTGTCTTCATCAGGCCATCATATCTTAAGATATATGGCCGATTAAGTTGTCCCATTTTCTTCTTAGAGTTTTCAGCAGACCTCTGTTTTCTCCCACTCTTCTTAAGACTTCTTCGTTGTCTCTCAGTCGATCCATTTTATCTTCATCATTCTTCTGTAGCACCACATTTCAAAGGCTTCCACCCTTTTCTTCTCCGCTGCTGTCATCATCCATGACTTACAGCCATAAAGAAACATGCTCCAGATGTACATCCTGATGAATTGTTTCCTTATTCTACGTTTGTATTTCCAGAAATAAGTAGATTCTTCTTTTGATAGAATCCCCTCTTTGCCTGAGCGATTCTACTGGCTATTTCTTTCTTGCTTCATCTATCGTTGGTTACTCAGCTTCCCAGGTAACAGAACTCTTTCACCTCTTCAATATTTTGTTTTTGTTTGTATCCCTATATCCTATATCAGAGAAATAAAAAAATGATTAGTATTAGGAAATCAAAGAACAACAATTAGTCACCATAAGATTATTAGACTTTGGAGAGGAAACACTAGAGAATCGTAGAGGAGAGATGTCCAGGAAACTTTGAAAAGGAATTGAAGGGAAAAATAAATAGATATTTGCTTTCCGCAAAGGGCATCATTAAGTATCACTTACCATGTTAATGCTGACGAAAATTGATTTAGTGCTAATATTTACTTATATGGAGCAGTTGTAAGTTTATCCTACCTTTAAAAAAATACAGGAGTGGATATTACATATTCATTTAGTGATATAATTCAAAGATGCCATAGCCGGTAGTCAAAAATTGGAAGGAGGTGAAATATTACATGAATTCAAGTCTCACTCAATTTTGCAAACGTTTGTTTTAGAAAAATCTATTCTATGTATTATGTGTGCATTTTATTAGGTTGGTTAAATGGTTATGGCAGGTAAGTCTTTGCTGGTGATTCTTTAATGGTGAAATAATAATGATTTTTTGACAGCCTTACCAAATGTAACATTAACCTATTAAAGTGTTCATCAATTGTCAAATATGCCTACATCAAGGGAATCTCATACAAATCACTCATTTCCATCAGAGGAGTATCCTCATTCCCATTCTTCACCTTGCCTCTCCAATATAACATATTTATGTTTGATTTTTTCTGTGTTTAGTGGAATTACCCAATGGCCTTGAAGTGTGGTGGGATGGAATGAATCGTGCCTATGTTGATGCTGCTGCAAGCCTTCAAGGTCAAACTAAGGTACAAATTATGTATTACACCATTTAAATAAGTGATTATAATGACAAATTAATTATAAATTTAGCCACATACTTTTTTCATCTCTTCAATCATAATATTGAAACACCGTTTTGCCAATGGATTAATGTACTATTGGTCTTTGTTAAATTGAGGGAGGAATGCTTAAAAGCTGTCATTGGATCATGATATTTTGGATATATTTTCCAAAAGATATGCGCAGTAGAAAAGATGAAAAATCAAAGCAATATGTTAACTCTGTAAAAATATCTAGAAGAAGAGAATGCACTTCATAAAAACTAAGATAACAAATTTTTAAAGACATTCCTCAGCCACAATGTTCCAAAAATTTTTAAAGAAACGTAATCAGGAATATCAGAGAAGCAATTTTTATGCTAATCATGGCAATGTATTCATAAAACATTCCGAGAAAAGCACTTCAAATACTTCATCACATTAACTTACCTTGTGAGTTTTTATGATAACTGGAGCAGTCTTCAATACTTCAGGGTACATTAAGATTTGGATTCCACTATTTGAAACTGCACACTTTATGCAGGACCATTATAGCAAATAAATTTACCTGATCGCATCTTAGTAGTGACAATTTTTCAATATTCCTTATTTACCTCTGGGATACTCTGGGATCTGGGAACTCTCTCCCCATTCGTAGCAACTATAACAATTCGGTAGCACAGATTATACTTAGGATACTCAGTGCCAAAAGCTCATGTACCTATTTTGCGCTAAGTGCTTCCAGCTTACGATTGATGCACCACTTCAAGTATCCTCTTTCAGCTGCAGCAAGCTGGGTAGGTACTATCTTTCACCCTGCAGAAAATTTGACTCTTGACAGTTGGGGTAATCAAACACTAAGCCCAACGCCATGTAAAATTTACATTCACTGTTAGGAGGCAGCAGTTTATTTGCATTGTGCACTAAGTGATTTCTTGGCAAGAATTGGCTTCCTGAAAATCTCTCATTGTCAGCTTGGGTTAAGCTGCAATCACCAAAAGTGTATTTTGACTCAGACCCCACAGTAAGGTGATAAATACTATATCTACTTGTTTTCCATGACTGTTTTGATTCAGCAATTATTTCAAAATAATTAGGTTATTATAACCATGGCTGACATTATCTTCAATTTTGTGTAGCATAATTATGTGAAATCAGTATTTCATGTATTTCTCCTGAATGCATTTTTTTAATTCACCTTTTCTCTCCCACTAGACAGTAGTCCCACCTATATTGGAATATTGCAAAGTTATTATTTTCCATGGAGCCATCACTATGAGAGTTATTCCACCATCTCAAGACTTAAATTATATTACATATAATGGATTGTTAAATTGTTATCAGTTGCATAACTGAAGTGATACACAGTATATATGTATTTAAAATGAACTGTCTACCATAGTTGATTTTAGTGATGACGAGGTCATGTCTGTCTTCATAGGCATCTGATGTTAAGTTTAAAGTAGGGACCATTAATTTGAGTGGATTCAGTAAAGTAATGAGCATTTCATGAATTGAACATGTTGATTAACTTTTTACGTACAATTGGGTGGATTGTTGAGCCTGAGACTTTGTGGTATTACATGTTGAATGGAAAATGAAATCATAGCACACACCCCTTTGCTGCAGAAGAATTAATTTCCCTTTTGAAAGTGTGTGTTAACCAGAATTATTTGAAATATAATGGTAAATTTTACAGCCAATGAGAAGAAGTAGCTATGAGCTCATTTCTGTAACCATTGTTATCCAAATGTTTTCTAAATTATTTAGATCTTGAGTTAGTCAACAGTGATCATCCCCTACTAATGAATGTGTATTATTGGTACCAATTGGTAGATGTTATTCTGTGCTTATGGACTGGAATGAATAGACATCTAGAGAAATTTTAAAGTTCATTTATTTCCTGAGTCATAATATTAATTTCATGATGGAGATTCCATATAAAGGGAAACTTAATTTTCTGGACTTGACCATCTCCATTCTGGCCTTAACCATCTTAGTTAATGGAGAGCATACATTTTCAATTTTCCACAAACCTACATTTACAGACCATATGATCCATGTCTTCTCTATTCACGCACCTAGTCAGCAGCTAGCTGCTTTTCACAGCCTGCTTCACCAAGCCCTAAAAATCTCCCTCACTTAAGATGATTTCATAAAAGAAGTGAGCATCATAAAAAAAATAGCAGTTGCTAATGGTTGCAGTGAGAAACCAATTGACTGCGACATGGCCAAAAAGTAGAAAAGGTTACCCCTAAAAATATTTATAATTCACACCCCAAAGAAAATCAGTGCTGGTGACATTTAAAATATATTGACGAGCCCTCTATTACAATAGCTAACCTCTGATAAGATCTTGGACTGCAAACTGCCTTTTACAGCAACTTAGGAGTTTACTACCTAAAGTTAAAGGCCCTATTGACTTAATAGATCAGAGCAGAATAAAAATTGTACGGACTGAGATGCCACATATTAGTGGCAGACAGGCAGGAGCCTTTGTGTCCAGGCAGCAGAACAGAGATGGGACTTATTTAAGGGTAAGGATAGTTTACCATTTGTACCCCACCCTCTCAACAAAGGCCACCATGCAGATTTCCTCACATTGATGATCCACCAAGTAAAGAAGAGAACCAGATGGACATTTTAGAGCAGATGGCTTTCATTTCTTGTGTGCAAAATGAAGACAATCCAGCTACCTCACCCTGTGGTGACTAGTTCTTGCTCACCCTGCCTCACTCCCATCTCCACATCTCTGTCCCCACCTCACCCTTCTCTCCCTCCCTCCCACCCCTCCCCCTCATTGATTTGGGCAAATATATTGCGGAACAAATTTTCTAAGTTTCTACTTGTTCCTGAAGATGCTACAGTGTAGCGAAACATGTCATTATTAAAATTGTTACACTAGTGGAATACTAAAGTTGTACTTTTCATTTTTTTCCATTCAGCTTGTTACCATTCATGTTGATTTTTCACCAGTAGGAGAATCTTGATGTAACATGTTTTAATTGCATATGTTGCGTCAGTGGAAATTGGTACCATTTTGTATCGTACCCTAAAATTACTAAGGATTTTTTTCAACTTTTAGGGATTGTGTGGCACCTTCAATCTGAACCAAAGGGATGATTTCCTGACCCCAGAAGGTGATGTGGAGCAGTCTGTCTCTTCTTTTGCAAACAAATGGAAGACATCTGAAACCTGTGAAGATTTGCCAGAGAAATTTTTGGAGAATCCATGTGACTTGAACATGCAAAAGAAAGCTTTGGCAGAAAGGCATTGTGCAAAATTAAAAGGAAGCATATTTCAGAGTAAGTACATCATGGCCCAGAAAGCAAATATCAGTCCCACTTTTCTCAGTGTCTATTGATGCGATCATGTTTTTAATTCCTCAAAAATATCTCATGCTAGCTAACATGATAGATGATGATCTGCAACATTTAATTTAGTTTTATGGTAATTATGTTTACAATATATCAACATTTTTATTTCTAAGGAAATTTCTAGGCCTCTTTTCTTCAGTCAGTGGTTACATTTTTATCAGTTGCATATCAGTGCATCGCAAAAAATAGTTCTACTTTCCTTTGCTGTATTTTATTAATGATATCATTCTGAAAAAAGAAGTTTCACCATTTAATAGGTTCACAGTTTCTACATACATTTGAAATGTTTTTGCTCCTAATATTTCAGCTTGCCACTGGTTTGTTGATCCAGAGCAATATTATCAGGACTGTATGTATGACATGTGCTCATGTGAGGGGAAAATTGGTGCTTGTCTCTGCCCTATTTTGTCAGCATATGTCAAAGAATGTGCTCGACAAGGAATGAACCTTGACTGGCGTAAGGAAGTCAGAGAGTGTGGTATGTATAAAAAATTATTTGGTTTTGATCGCTGGTTATATTTGAGTTATAAGATTCATGTGTCATCACATTTTTTTCTTAATTCAGAAATATTTAATGCCTCATTGTAAAGTTAAGGCAATTCTATTATTATTACCATTATAATTGTAAAACATCTAGCAGAGTGGTGAGTTGCTGAGTTGCATTTCAGTTTCTACATATACTAACTACCGTTGATTAAGTCTGCTCAAACTTGTGACCTGTTTGGATTTGTGCACTTTTGGATAAATCACAAACTTAGGTTGTTTTAAGTAAACTGTTTATGGTGCACAAATTTGTATGGTTGATATTGTGCTTTCATTTAATGATGCCATCATTATGCATAAATCAGGGATAGAACTTTCTTATGATGAAAATTGTTCAAATTTTGGCTCAGTTGGTCCTGAAGTTTTCTGAATGTGATCAATGTTAATGTTTCCATTAATTATCCACAGGTATTCACTGCTCAGGAAATCAGAAGTATCAGATTTGTGGGGACAGTTGTACTCGTTCTTGTTTTGACATCTCATCAAGAGCCGACCAAACTCCTTGCAAGAGGAGGTGTGTAGAAGGCTGTAATTGTCCTGAAGGGGAAACTCTCGATTCTCGTGGACAGTGCATCCCAATTTCACAGTGTCCGTGCCTCCATAAAGGGCTCAAGTTCAGTCCTGGTCATAAAATGATCATGCCTGGAGCGAGAGAGTCTGAATTATGGTGAGTTTCCTTAAATGAGTGGAGGAAATAAAAGAAATTCAATCTCTAAACTAAACTTTAGTAATTATTATTGAAGTGGCCTCAGATTCACTGCTTTTACATTACATGTTTGTTCCATACAAGCCATAATTGGTGTGGTTATTGAGGAGGAACAAATGATCCACCAAATGCTGCAGAATAAAAAATGATAGCGAAATTGTATGCATACAAACAAGATGTTAAAAAACGTTTAAGTGTTGTTAAGAGTTAAACTGAAGCTGTTTTTTATATTGTGTCAAGCAGCATTACCTAAACTTTTACTCTTCTTTTCTTTACATAGTGAAATTATAAGTTCTCCCCATACATTCTACCCCTGTCAAACTATGTGAATAAAGGTTTCTTGGGTGTTCTACTTGGTCTGGAGCTCCATCTTTGGTGAGGTTTTGAAGTGCTGCTCGTTCTTCATCTTGTCTTCATCCAATATTCGTTATCTCAAGTACATTTTCTGATGGCTATTGTTTTGTTTAAATTTCTTTTTTTATGCCAACATTTCTATCTCTATTAGGTGCTAAAATTGGACTGACTACCTGAACTAAGATATACAATCTGGTTCACGTATATGTAGCAGTTTGGAGAAATGAGATTTAATTTATTATGAAATTATTTATTGCTCAAATTTAATTTCATGCATGCAGCACTTGCAGCAATGCTGTATGGGACTGTCATTGGGCATCAAAGAAGGATTTGGAGGAATTTCCATCCGCTGAGCAGTTGCGGACAAGTTGTAGTGCTATTAACAATGAAGAATTCACTGACTGTGAACCAGCAGAGCCAGTAACTTGCAAGGTAAGTCAATTTAAATTGGTTAATAATAATGTATGTCATTTTAAGTAGGTACAATTATGCAGGTACTTTATAAATTTTTCAATTACATCAGTTTTGAATGAGATTAAATAATGGAATGAACAGCTTGGAATAGGTGTATACAGTGGTTTATCTTTAATGTTTCAGAACATGCACAAGCCTGCTCCTGATTTTAGTCCTGCAAAATGCAAACAAGGGTGCAAGTGCAAGAAAGGATTTGTGCTTGATACCTACAGTAAGAAATGTATCCTACCTGCAAGTTGTCCCTGTCATCATGGAGGAAGGAGTTATTCAGAATCAGAAGTTATTCAAGAAGATTGCAACACTTGGTAATTCTTAAATACTGAGAGTTGCTAAATAGTTTCATTATTTCCAAAGCCTAAAGAACACGTTTAAT
The DNA here is from genome assembly GCA_933228895.1 of Platycnemis pennipes. Lineage (NCBI taxonomy): Eukaryota > Metazoa > Arthropoda > Insecta > Odonata > Platycnemididae > Platycnemis > Platycnemis pennipes. The sequence goes on along the minus strand of OW121851.1, from coordinate 43,181,365 downwards.
GCTTAGCAATATGTTCCTTTCCCTTCCCTAAGCACCTGCTCTTCTGGTCGATGGAACTGCACTGAAAGAGTGTGTGCTGGTATTTGTTCTGCCTGGGGTGAGTCCCACTACAAAACATTTGATGGCAGGATCTATGATTTCCATGGTGCCTGTGACTACATGTTTGCCAAGGGGAAACTAAGCAGTCATGATTCTTTTGATGTAACAATTCAGGTAACTAGTACTTCTGGTGTGGTATGACCCAGATAGATAAGACGTATGGCATCATCAGATAGTTTTTGATTTGATATGGTGTTTAAAATATTTAAATAATTAAATATTTTTTGATTTTTTTAGTTTAAAATATTTATTTTGAGTGTAAATTTAATTTCATTATTCAGATACTTATTGAGCAAAAACAACCTGATTCCATTTTCAGAATGTACCGTGTGGATCTGGTGGAATTACCTGTTTCAAATATGTGACTCTGAAGGTTGGATCTAAAGATAAATTTGAATCCGTAACATTTGCAAAGGATAAACCACTATCATCAGTTGTGGGATTAAAAAGGTGAGTAAAATGTTAATGTGGGTTTCATAAGTCACCTGCTAGCTCCAACGGATGTGTTCTACGCATTTCTTGGCTATTGGATAATTACATTAGTTGCAGAGGAATACATGAGTTAGTTTCTTCATTACAGGATATCTTTACGAGAAGCAGGTCTTTTTGTATTTGCTGAGGTGTATGATTTAGGGCTGGTGTTGCAATGGGACAAGGGGACCAGACTCTACCTTAAGCTTGATCCATCTTGGAAAAATAGGGTAAGTCTCAGGAATCAAAAGTTAATGCCTATATCAAAACAAATCTTATAATGAGGATAAGCTAATTATTATTATTGATATTCTGGACATCAAATCAATGTGGTAGTTGCTGGCCCTTATCAAATTGATGTCATTCAAGTGTATTCATTATGACTTTCTGCCCTTAGATACAAACAACTGGGCATTTCAAAGCATGACCATTGAATTTTTGAAACTTTTATGATTTAGACATCCTCTAACTTATCCATGCATACATTTCCTAGATTGATTCTTGCAATGACTGCCATGCATTCCACGTACGCTGTTACCCATTTTAATTCCCTGTTTTTCAACTGATTGTGAATTTCATGCAAACATTTCCATAGAAGAATGTGGAATATTTCTCATGTTAGGTTTGGAACTTAACTGTAGAAAAATATTGTGTCCGGCCATAATACCAATGCAAGAGATTCTTCAATCATATCCCATGAGTGCAGAAATGATAGCTGTTTGTAGATACATTAAAAATAGTAATAGATGAATTGAAAATGGTAGTTAGAGTGAGAGATTCACAGGAAAATTTTTCTTCATTTATTTAGATTCGAGGCCTTTGTGGAAATTACAATGACAATGAGCGTGATGATTTCCAAACTCCATCAGGAGGTATGAGTGAAGTTTCCCCTGTCGTATTTGGAGATTCTTGGAAGCTGCAAGAATATTGCCCTGAAACAATGGAAGTGAAGGTAAATTCCATGACAAGGAGTGTTTATACTCCAAATTTTACTATCAGAGATTTTTTAATTTATTTGAATGCGTTTTTTGTTCAAGGACACTTGTTCAACACACCCCAATAGAAAAGTTTGGGCTTTGCAAAAATGTGGCATTTTGAAGTCTGAAGTTTTTCAACCTTGCCACTCTGAAGTGAGTTTGGAACCATACTTGGAGAGGTATGTTTTGTGGTTGATTCAGTGTTTATTATTTTCTTCTATAAAGTCTCCCTGTGAATATGTAGGTAGATGATTCTTCTGTAACCTTACTTGTCAGTCTCCCGAATAACTAAATGATTTTTCTGCAGTTGGAGATGAATTCATAGTGCCTTAAAAAGTGTGGGGAAAGGATAGATTTAATGCCTGAAAATGTGGAGTTTGCATACTTCACAGGTTGTTCATTATTTCACCGTAATTTGTCAAGTCTGATAAGCTCCTTATTCATAAATACGCTAGAAATAACTGAAGGTGGAAAATGGAAAAGCGGCAGAGTTTTGTATTTAATTCTGACTGTAACCTCAATGAAGCATTTCCTTTTAAAGATAAATCTTTTAAGTAAATGGGTGAGTGTTATGAAATACAGTAGAACCTCACTTATGAAACTTTCAGTGGACAACCAAAAAAAGTTTCATAAGTGAGGAAGTTTCATAACAGAGGTTTCATAATAAGGGAACATGAAACCCTTTTCAAATGTCCAATTTTGTCTTTTTTGTTTCATGTATGCGGTTGTTTGTTTAGATGCAGGCAAATGAAACCTAATAATTTATTGTATTACAAGCAAGTATACAAATAAATGTATGTTCATGACACCTAGACAGAAACAGTGTGCATTTGAAATCCTGAAATACACTAAGATCTGTTCCCAAAGTTGAATTTCTTGGACTAATAGTTAGCATTCCTGGCACTTGACCAGCAGGGCCTAGTTTCAATTAATGCTTGGCACATTTCGTAATGGTGTTTATTGTCAGTTCATCTTCTACATACAAGCACCAGCACCAGCTTATGCAGGATTATTGATTGCCAAAAACTCGGTTATGAATAATAGGTAATTTTTTTCCTTTACCAACTATTTTTCTTCTAAATCAGAACATCACTAGGTATGAACTGAGATCTAACTGAAATTAGTTTTAAAATTCTATTAAATATCAGAAAGCATTTAGTATTAGAAGTTAGATATTGTTATTCATTCAGCCATTTTGAAATTATTTTTTAATTACTAAGTCGGGATTGTAGGTCCGAGCTATTCGATGTTGAAAGAAAAGATTTTTTTTAACGATCATCATTTGTTTCCACCTTGTCGTGATCTTTTTCAGATCCGGATTCGGATCTTTGCCTGGGTTTTGGATCTTTATCTTGGATCCTTAGTTTCGGATACTGGATTCTGAATTTAATTCCTTTTCTAATGCCACATTTAAATGTACCTATATAGAAAAACGGCAACAATAGTATTTCCAAAATAACAAGTAAATCTACTGTAGAAAAAATTTACTTCCTATCATCTCTGTGGATAATATTTTCCTGGATCAAAATTTACGGATGCATTAACAATATCTTATTACTTCTACTATAAAGTTCACTTTCCTTATCACATACTCATCAAACAATGCATTTTTACTCCTGTTCAACTATTCTTTAGATTGCTGTTAGAAGAAACATTATATTTGATTAATATTTGAATTATTTTCCAAAATATAAGATCCTAGTCACGACGTATTGTATCTCCCTCTATACAGAAAGGTTTAAATGTAATTATAGAAAAAAGGATTCCGAGCATATCACATGCCAAGAATAATATAATAGAGAACATTAAATAATAAACAAAATCAAAAACCTAAAATTAATTCAGCACACATGAATTGTGTGTCAGTACACAATTGTATAAAAACAATATAAGTATATAAATGTGAGTATTCAGATGTAAGGGTTTGAAATTGAAGATGATAAAATGTTTGATGCAATGACTGAAAGAAAAAATAAATCTGCGATAGGGATCGAATTTCACACACCATTGTGCGCTTGAAGCTGGCGAATGTAGGCTACCCACGTGACGTGACAAGTATTTTTTCTTGCGATACCTGGGTAATGGGGAAAAAAATCATATTTCTTATAAATAATTGAAATGGTGCAGAAATGAAAATATGAGACCTATAATAGCCATTGACAAAAACTCAGATTCTGCGTCTTTCCATAGATCAGTCACTGAAAAGTCATAGAAGTGAGGACTTTCCTACCAAAGGACTGGAAAAAAATGGTTCATAATTGAGTTTGTCGCATAAATAAAAATTTTCATGAGGGAGGTTGGAAATACATGGGGTCTTATGGGTTTATTTACTGGGCCAAAAAAAAATGGTTTATAACTGAGTTCGTCATGTAAATGAAAAGTTTCATAAGCGAGGTTGGAAATATATGGCATCTTATGGGGTTATTTACTGTACCAAAAAAAAACGTATATTATTATTTGGTGTATTCACATTAATTGGAGTTGTATTTGTCATTACTTTCATTTATATTTAAAAAACGATAATTTTGGCATAGACCTATTCTGAAAATGCTTACTAGTCTTCGCACTCCATGGAAATCTTATTTTTGGGAATATGGAGTGATTGTTTATGACTGCACATTATGAAACCTGTAGTTAATTTTTGAACTGGAATTAATTAACCTTTGGAAAATATTCCATTTCAATAGGTGCATTTTTGATACCTGTGGATGTGACATGGGTGGAGACTGTGAGTGCCTCTGCACTTCGATTGCAGCTTATGCTCATGAGTGCAACATAAGGGGTGTTCCCATAAAATGGAGGACCCAGGACCTTTGCCGTAAGCTCTCTCACTATCTCTCTATCAAGTATCTTCTATTTGTATCTGGATTGAGTGCTGCTTCTCTATTCACTATCACACTTGTAATCATTTAAGTTGATGCCTAAATTTTAAATCAGTCTAAGTGCTTTTAATGTTACATGCATGCATGAAATCAATTCATTAACAGTATGTACAACATTTATATATTTAATAAAAATAATATTGTCTAAAAATCATTTAATGATATCAAAATGGTCAGATCGGAAGTAGCTGATTCAATTAATCCAAGGAATCCTCTTCCTTTTAGAGTAATATGTGAATAGTAAAAAGACATTGTCATTCTTGTGCAGCTATTATGAATGTAATAGCAACCACACTATACCTCAGAATAGTGGTAAAGTTGCTTCAAGATTCAAGATTATTGTGACTCAGCCGCTATATACTACTCAAACGCAGAAGTAGCACCAGAAGTCACTATTCTACACTTGACAACAGCTTGGTTGCTATTTCCTATCCTGAATGGCAATTAGTGACTGGCTGGATCACAATATTATAGCCTGATTCAAAAGAGTGGGCTATCTGCATATTGCTGCATAAATGCGTTAAAATTTGTACTCTATGTGACTTTTACATGTTTTAATTTGTTTACTTTGAGCAATACCGGATAGAAGTTTGTTTACAAAGTGAAATGACTGGACTTCTACATTAAATTTTTGGTGATTTTTAATTGTTTATGTAGAAGAAGTTGAATCCCAGGGTAGGCTACTGTTAAAGAGAAGGATGGCATGAATCTCTTTGTGGTGAGCAATGAGAGATTTATTTCCTTTTTCTGTGCATTGAAGCAAATTATATTATTTAGTGAACTGGCTTGATCAAGACTTGCAGAAAGAGAAATCCTTTTGGATCAAATCCTGGCTTGCTGATGTGTAAATACATATTCATTAATAGATCATAGTAGCAAGATAGGGCAATAAAAAGTGTGATGCGCCTTTGCCGTGCCCTTTATGAATAACCAAGGGAGCTGCCTGTACAGATACAATTTCTTGTTGAATGTGAGCCAGCGGTCAGTAGGCAGATGTGTGGGAGGTGTCTCTCTGACAATCACAAATTGCCTAATTGATCGAATGAAAGTACTAATAATACATATTGAGAAGGTCGTGCTATTGAACTTGCTTGATTGTGATCCTCATTCCATTTGAGCTCTTCATATCCATGGTATTTTCTTTTGTTGCAATCTACAATTCTATTAATATGCTTCATTCAAATGTGCAATTCCCTGGGGTTATCTGTGAAAGAGATTGCACCCACAAAATGATTGTGATCCTAAACAATAACCCTGAAGGGTACAGAAACCACAAGGTTTTCAATTCTATTAATGTGCAAGTTATATTGCTATAAAATATTGTTTGTTTATGATGATAAATAGCATTTCATTTGAATTCCTTGGCTACCATAATATACATTATATTATGGTAGATACCTTAGCAAAAATATTTATGGTATATAATTACTATTACAGCTATGCAGTGTGATGAGACATGCTCTCACTATAGTCCATGCGTGCAGACATGCCCTAGGAAAACATGTGACAACCAAGTCTACGGTAAAAAATCTAACCATCTCTGCAATGAGGATGCATGTGTGGAAGGTAATCTTATTTTTATTTTTAAGTTGCTGTTTTGTTTATCAGCCTTTATCTTTTTGTTTACATTTGCTGATGAATATAGGTAAATATGGCATTTTCTGCCTATTTAGACAGATGGGCATATAAGATCTTCTCTAACTTTTGAATATATTTGGGAAAAATAATAAGTGTAAAGGCCATTTTACATGGCGAATGATATCATAGACATAAAGTTTATATTGTGATATTTATCATCCAGATTTCAGTGATATCCCATGATAAGAGAATAAAACTGTGCATTTTTGACATAGATAATTGTTAACACATCCCCTGCTGCTTCAATCATAGTAACAAAATTAGGACCAATCCACTCTCGCAGTTGCTGTCACTATGACTGAAGAATGAATCATTATTTTTGCTGCTCATTGTATGCTGTTGATCATGATTATGGCAAGGCAGTGTACAAGTTGCACTAATATAGCTACAGGATTCTGTTTAGCTCAGGTTCTTCTTAAAACAGGTTTCACCATATTGTATTTCCACCACCTTCCATAGAGAAAAATACTTGACTAAACCTCTTAGTGCTGTGGTCAATATATTGACTCTCGTGCAGACCAGAAGTAAAATATTGATGACTAATTATGCAATATTTTTTTCAGTACATTTGATTAAAATGAATTTTGTGTCAAAAAATGCTTAATTAATTGTAAATTGGAAGGCTTTCAATTTCATGACTACAAAATTAAATTTTTAGGAGTATTTTTCTTTCCTGAAGTGTTACATATTTTCCAAATCCCTGTCACACTTCTTGCCAGTGCTGCTAAAATTTGGTGTCAATGTAAGGTTTAATTTACTGTCTTATAAAACATTATTTTCATATATTTCATTTGCTGCATTATGTATTGTACTTCTATTTTCTGTGCACTCTATGCTCATAGTTGAATTCAACTGACATGAGATGGCATATGTCTTGTTTTTATTCTAAGTATGGCTGTGTTGTGGACGAGATAACTCTCCATTAAATAGTATTTTTGCTGTCGAAAATTAAGGAGTCTAATATGAAATTGCTTTTGCTTGAAGGATGTGAATGGAAACCTTGTGCAGAAGGGGAGGTATACCACAGCTTGGAAGACTTGACATGTGTGCCATTGAAGTCTTGCAAAACAGAATGTTTGATAAATGGTACAAAGAGATATTCTGAAGGAGAAATAATTGAAGAGGATGCTTGCCATTCTTGGTAAAAACTACTTGTGTAAAATTAATGTAAAAATGAATATCAGTATGGGGGTTTTCTTGTCATGTGATTAACTGGGCCTCTCTTTCATTTAGCTATTGTTCACGTCATGAAATGGTATGTATAGGAAAACCATGTGTCAAGACAACTACCACTACAAAACCACCTGTCACGACCACTACTATTGACACCACAATTATTGCTCAAGAGGACACTACCTGTGTCACTGGCTGGAGCCCTTGGTTCAGTAATGACAAACCTGTTGGCTTGAAGAAACTTACAGATGTGGAGTTGATCTCTCACATTCCTAGACATGTGGTAAGGAAATATTTATGCATATTCATTGAGAAATAATCCTATTAAATGTGGTATTAAAGAGCAGCTAATCATCATATGTACCATGATCAAATAAATTATTTAGAAATGTATTGTCTAATTAAATAATCAAGTGAAGTAGAACACTATTACTGTTATTAAGCAGTGGTACTAATAATAAATAATGCCTTTTAGGGAGAAATAACAAGTTTGAAAAAGGATCCTGTTGAATATTCAAGCTCCTAGTAACTGTAAAACAGTTCATGAGACTATAAATGGTGTATGTGGGGACTCATTGCTCAAAAATTCTATTAGTGGTTATCATCATCATCATCAAGGGTCAACAATCCTAGGATTGGTTTGACGCAGCCCTCCACTCGATTCTTCTATCGGCCAACCTCTTCATACCAATGTAGTTCCTCTCTTTCACATCCTTTACAACCTGCTCCATGTAACTCATACGAGGCCTGCCTCTTCCATTTTTCCCATTCACTTTTCCCTCGATGATTGTCTTCATCCGGCCATCGTGTCTTAAGATATGGCCGATTAGGTTGTCCCATCTTCTTTTTATAGTTTTCAGCAGACTTCTCTTTTCTCCCATTCTTCTCAGGACTTCTTCATTTGTCACTTGGTCGATCCATTTTATCTTCATCATTTTTCGATAGCACCATATTTCACATTAGTGGTTATGAATCCTGGAAATGGATTGTTTTCTTTGCACATAAAAAAGCAATGCTGTGTAACTTAGCATGCGGATAGAATAAAGACAGCCTCCTGGCTGTTACTCCTTTTAGAATCTTTTAGGAGTGAATGGATTCAATCATTAACTTTCTACATATTTTTACCTGTTAAAAATATTTAAAAAACCTATACAAAATAAATAATAAAACCTAAAAATAACATTTAAAAAAATTAAATACAAAATTTAAAAAAATGTTAACTAAAAATATTTAGGATTAATTTTTAATGAATTACATATGTATTTATTTTATTGCTTTAATTATTATGAGTTTGGAAAGTCTGAAAATTACCAGGGGATTATGGATGTATCAAAGAGAAATCCACAATATTATGGAAAATGAAAATATCATAGAGTTTTTCCTGAGTTATACATTAATTTTCACACCTGAATTACTCATGTTGCATGGAGCTACCCATTGTCTGATCCATATTTCCATTCATATCTGCTTGTGATATCTCTAACTGTTCTCCAAGATACTTATGCCCATTTCGTTATATGTAGTTGATAGTCACCTGTGACTGAAATGCTAATATTGAACTGTATTCCCTAATCAGTTTGGTTCAGGAATGGTGTCATTAACACTACGTATGTATTTTATTGTAGTGAAATGATCAAAAGGACCTATTTTGGCCAAAATACAGTGACAAGTGGGTCAAACTACTATGCATGAATACCTAAAAAAGAATTACCTTTTCATCATAATAGAAAAGAGAAGGCACTGGGGTTTTATTTTCTCTAACATTTTGAGACTATTTTATTTCTTTCAGATTCAGAAGGACCAGCCATTCTGTGATACTGCTCATATGAAGAAAATTGAATGTCGAACCATAGGCTCTCATATTCATTTCAAGGAAACTGGACAAGATGTTGAATGTAGCCTTGAGAGAGGTCTTGTTTGTAGTCCTCTTGTGAAAGGTGGAAAATCAAAGCCTTGTCATGATTATGAGATTCGCGTGTATTGTGCTTGTGGTAAGCATGTTACAATAATATTTTAAGTAATGTGTGCCATGGTTAAGCTTGCTTTCTTTCTATGTGAATGTTTTCCTAAATCTTTTGTCTATGTCTATGAATTTTGCCTTTATTTGCGTGAAAATTTATATTTTTAGAACCCATAGAAGAGATAACCCAGCCAGCGGAAACTACCACAGTGCCATTAACTGAGGTATTTCGGGAATGTGAAGATGGACTTGGAATGGAATCTGGTGCTATTCTGGTATGGATTACAAAGTGCATATTTTCATTTGTGAGTTTAGATTCATATTAGTCCCAAGATAGTGGACAGTCCCGAGGTTATGAGTTATTATAATCAAGCAGTTTTCATTCTGCAACTTTCTTGAGGTAATGATGTAATTCTTATAATTTATATGTATATTTTTGTAGAACTATGTTGAGTAAAGCTTAAGGCAATGGAGAACTCTCACACATAAGAAAACAGTTTTGCCTTCAAAGTTAAAGGGTAGGAGCCACATGTAGGGTGGTTTGTGTTTCATCAATTTGATCACTGTTTGAGTGATAATTTGTGACTGAAATCTGTAAAGAATATCTTGAATACACACAGCGCACCAAAATGGAAGTATTGAGTCAATGACCATATATAAAAAAAATAAAAATACATAAATTTTAGAAGCACAGTATTCCTGCATTCCTGGTGATGAACAATGAAATTTTAGGATATTAATGCAGCTGGGGGTCATGGTGGCATAGTGGGTAGAGCACTGAGCTACTGACTGGAGGGTCTAGGGTTCAAATTCCAGGCAAGAGCCTTTCTGGACACCTCCATCTAAAATCCTTGCGATTCGATTTTCTGAGTGTCAGAACTTCATAAGAAATTGCAGGTGGCCCAGGAAAAGGAACTGGCCCCCCTACCCTGAAAGTGTGAATTTCACACGCCAATGGCTTAGAACAGGGTGAGCTCTACCCTCACCTATCAAAGATCAACCTTCGGGTTGAACACAACTTTAATATAGCAGATAGCAGCATAATATATAGCAGATAAAATACATTGTTCTACACCTTATTTTGAATTTAAGATGAATGTATAGTGTTTCCACCTTCGTGTGAGTAAAGTGATGAACTAAGAAGAAATAAATGTTTTTAAGTAAAGGTAGAGGTGAGAAATAATAAGTGATTAAGGCCAGGATTTAGTTCAATCACATTTTCCTGGGAGGAAGCAACTCTAAATTTAGACCAATAAAAACGAGAAGGATATACATATAATGAAGAATACACCAAACTGTATTTGAGTGGAATTTTTGGAATTATAGCTGCAATGAGCTGTGGGAGTTGGAATAGAAGGCTGATGATCCTAATGAATGAATTACAGCTTCATCTTCAAATGAATTTTGTATTCTGAATACTTATCACCTTTCCCAAGACGTGTATTTTGGCATTTCCGAAGGATAAATGTATAGGAAACAGGCTTCTGAGATGTGGTTCAGGAGGATGATGATGAAAGTTAGTTAACCTGAAAGGCATTAAAGTGAAGAGGCATTCTGTGTGAATGTAATGTAAATGAAAGAAAGTTGTGGAAGAAGATGTGTAGGAGGCGGAAATAGCAATATGTAGCGGAGGAATTTCTGAGAGATGTGGTCTATTTAATGGGTTTACTACTAGTGGAGGTCTACTTTAGGCCACATATGGGGAGGATGTTGAGTGAGCTGATGAAGTGGTGGAAAAGAATTGGGGTGTTGATGGTACAAAGAAACATAGGATTATGAAGATTTTAACCCATTGAGGTAAAACGCTGGCTCTTCGCCGGTCTACCTTATTTTGCCTAAAAGTAAAGAGCCAGCGATTCGCCGGTCACGTGATGGAATTCAGTGTTTGAATGCTATTCTTTTTTCCCGATGATTTGCATCACAAGTCTTTTTTTTATTCAGTCAAAATAAGTTATGAAATATTTAATGTGTAAAGAATTTTAATTTCCAAAAAAATATAAAAAAAATTCCCAGTGAAAATTTTCAGAAAATTAAATAGAATTTAAAGGGTAGAAAATCCATGGAAAATTAAGAGGTGCATGGGTTATGAGAGGAATAATATGGGGAATGCAAAGTGTTGAATAGGGTAGCTCCAGGAGGGAATATCTGCTGATTTTGATCTGCATCTACATAATACCCTGCAAACCACCACAAGAGTGTGGTTGAAGATCACCAAACATGCACTACTTACATGCCACTAAGACCTATAATGCTACTGCTACATGAAAATATGTTAGATATAAGAGTCACATGCTACTAGATGGTTAGTATCTACATAGTAATGAAGGGATCACTGGTTAGGAAGGCATTTATCGCTATATATTTTTATATTCCCTTATTGTATGTTGATAAATGACATTTTAAATGTATGACAATCTAAGTATTTCTTTAATCTTATTTATCTGATCAAGTCTAGCATAATACACAGGGGTTCTTAATATATATTTAATATCTTCAGTAAATAAATCCATTTTAAATTTCTGCAGGATTTAATACTTGATATTTTAACCTACAATTTGATAATGATTCCCAACATAATTCTACTATTAATTTTGATACCCTGCTAAACCTATCATAACACCTTTTAACAAACCTAGCTGCTCTACCCTGCACACTTTCTGGTTCTAATCTGGTTCTGATTAAATATAATTCATTCTTATCCCATATGGCTAATGAGCACATAATGCTGTATAAAATACTTTAGTTGATTGAGATGATGCATGCAATTGTATTTTTAATTTTCACATAAACCATATCAGTGAAATAAAATATTTTATTAGCATTCAGGTTATACCATGTGAATGTGATTGACAGTCTGCCAACTTATGAATTCCTCCCTTTTTATATCTTCAGGATGATCAAATAAGTGTTTCTAGCTTCAGTACCCCAGGCACTTTGGGCAATCATGCACGGCTGAATGGTGGAGGGGCATGGGTGGCTGCAAAATCCTCAAATGTTCCAAATGAATGGATTCAGGTGAGCTTCTGACTTTTTCATTAATAATTATTTGCCTATTGAGCTAGATTTTATTTTCTCATTCTACTCAAGGTTAAGTGCCATAAATAATTTTTAGAGTATATTGTAGGATGGGGCACAGATTTAATCAACTGTGACTCTTTGGGTTGATTTTCTTCTTGATTTCTTTCCTTCTCCTTTAACCAATTAAAACATTTTCATCGGTGATACCTTGGTGAAAATATCCAGTGACCCATACAGTGCCTCTCCCAGTGAAATAGGACAGTGACTTTGCCGGTGACCAAGTGTTAATGGAACAAAGTGGAAAAAATCATCATGGTAATACTTATAATTCATAGTAAAGTTTTTAAACATTCCTGATCTACCATTAAAAGTCCTTAAAAAAGTTTACTGTGTACGTATTGCTTTAACAATGATCCAGCTAGTTATTGAAAGTCACTATACCCAGTGATTCTTGGGATCTAGTCACCGTGTTAGGTGTATAGATTTTACCACACTGGGTGCCCAGTGATTTTTGACTGAATTTAGCAGATGATGCAATGGTTAACAATCTCAAATCAATACTTAAAAGTAAGAATAGAGAAGTAAGACACTCGTAATAAAACATTTAATAAGTTTTTTTAAATTTAGTGGACAGTGAGTTTCCAGTGACATACCCTACAAATAGGTTTGAAAATCCCATAATCACTGGCTATATCACTGTCTGGGTCACTGGATATTTTCAGCAGGGTATTTATCTAATGGTAGTGACAGTGGTAGTTAGTGTTTGTTATTAATAGGCATCATAAATTTCATCCTAGTTATCCTAACTCATAATGCTAGTGAAAATTTGCTCTAATGCTACTGCTATCATCATTTTTTGCTCTTGCTCTCATTGCTTCATTATTAGGAATTGTGTTGTATTTCACTTAAAAAGACACATTAAAAAGGTGAAGTAGGTATTACATAGATGTTAAGTTACTTATTCTGATCTGTAAATGTGGAAACAAGCAGGATCCAGGAAATACATGCTGGTGTAATAAACATTTACTCTGTTCTGGCAGCTCGCAAGTAGAGAAAATAATAAGTGGACTGTATAATGAATAGTTCAATCATCAGGATCTGCATTTATAATCAACAATCACAAAATTACACATAAAAGAAATCTCTGCTTGTTACCCCTGACGAAGTCCAGTCTCAGAGGCAGTCATGCCAGCCCGACTGCTCCACACACACCCCTTCACACGACTTCAATCGTCTATTTGCCCACTTTCACTCGTTTCCACATGTGGTGAGGCTGCCACCAACTAAGTTCCGTCACCCGTGCCATCTGCCTGTCACCTGTCATACCATTAGTCCCAACATACTCCATGAAGATTCTTGAGCATTAATTGAACATGAAGTTCAATTTATGTGTGATAGACATTTATTCACTTGAAATTAATGCAGTTCCCACAAAATTAAATCTTGTAAAACCAGCATAGGCTTATCTTTGTATGATCTTCTTAAATCTGACTATACCTGTTAAAATGCAAGTAGATTTGGTGTATTAGACAACAAACAGGGATTTAGCTAGGTTCACCACGACAGAGTGTTATTCAAACAGCAGTCATGCAGAAGTAATGCAATGTAGCACATTTGATACCAGACCATCTGCATATTTGGTTGTGAACAAATAGAACATCAATGGAAATAAGTCCCTTGTGCATGAATCCCTATATTTATTCTTATTAATGAGTGATATTTATTACAAAAGCATGAGTGATATTAGATTGTCTACTGATTATGCAGTCATCTGCTGTACTTTTGGGGGAGAAAAATCCATCATCCTGTAATGTTTATTTTTAGTATAGCAAATGTGAATGCATTGTTAAATACAGGGATACTGGGCCACCATGTGGACAGTGAACATTTAAAATTATAAAAGAAAGTTTTAATTCATGAATAAATAGCAAAAGACTAAGTGCATTTTATAAGTGCAGTAGAACCATGTTAAGAAGTTTTTCCAGGGTCAGAGGGTTCAGAACTTCTTCCATAGAAAAACTTATCAAGAGGGGTAAGTATGCCTTTTGGGTATTATTTTGAAATTTTAAGCATCAAACTTCTTATGGAGGAACTTCTTAACATGTATCAACTGTAACTCCTACGTAGAGAGTGTCAATTTGATATAACATAGTAATAATTTGGTTGGAACACCTGTAGTTTTCAAGTAACTCATCATTTTGAAGGTGCTAGTGTAATTCAAGTGAACAAGGTTGAAGTTGATACATCAAGTGTATATTTAATGTTAAACAACTTCAATAGGTCAGGCTGAAGTTGTTCATTGATTTAAAATCAATTGGTGTGTACTGGAAACTTGAATGGATGATATTTTTCATTTTTTTTCAACCTATTTTCAGGTGGATCTTGTGGGTCAGAAGCAAGTTACTGGTGTTGTAATTCAAGGAAATCCAAGGCATAAGGAGTGGGTAACAGAATTCCAAGTCAATTGGAGTGGTGATGGAATCAACTGGAATCCAATACAAGATGAGGGAAGTGACTCACCCGTGGTAATTACTTATGTACCTTGTTTATATAATTCATAACAGCTACAAAAATAGCTAATCCTCAATGTTAGGACACTAAAAGGGGTAGTATTGAAGAACAGTCATGTAGCTCATCTGTAAAAAAAGTTCAATTTGCTCTATGATTGTGGTGAATTGAAAATTGGAACATTTTGGAATCTCAACAACCTCCTTAAATGTTTCTTCAAAACACTGTTTACCACAATATACAAAAACCTTGGTTGTTTAGCAATAAATTTATGTGGAAATACAAAGTTAAGTTTTCATTTCATCTAGAAAGTAAGTCAAATTAAAATGTTAATCTATTCGGTTTTCAATCAAAAGAATGTCTTGAAGAAAGTTGGCTGAATTTAATTTAAAGCTTAACATTATGTTCAAATTGGTGGTGTAATACTTTTGCAAATATCCTACCTAACATCATAAAATATGTGTTGGCTATATTGATACTCTACCACTTGAGTTTTTGAGTTGACAATTTTAATTCATTAAGTTAATGTATCATAAAATGGCAAATAAGCTTACTGATGTCAACAATTATTGCATTTTGATGATGTTGGATGTCTGTTAAAAACATTTTCTACAGAGTATGGGTGGTATGGACAGTCAGCAAATAGATTTCTTTCTATTTAAGAATCTTACTTAGTTCTTTGTAGATAATAAGTGTTTGATATTTGAGAGTATGGTCCAAAGGAAGTTTAATAAAAATCAATCTCATATTTCACATTTACTGAAACAACAATTTACTTGAATCAAGGCAATCAGTTGTGACATAAAAATATTTTTTTTCAGGTTTTTGAAGGAAACAGTGATTCCATGACTTCTAAAAGAGTGTTGTTTCCTCACCCAGTGTTTGCTCAGTATATTAAACTTGTCCCAGTTGCTTTTCACAAAAGAATTAGCCTTCGGATGGATATCTTAGGTTGTGATATCAAAGGTAATGAAATCTTTATTTCTGTATTTTCTCCATGTAATTGATCTCTTCGTCCACTATACTCTACTTTTGCTTAATGCTTTTACTATCTTGGTTTGTATTGTAGTGGAAAATTTTATGTTGAATGGTTTTATTACAATACTTTTTACTCGTAGTGTCTGGCATGTATTTATAATATTTTTACTTCTGCATTGTCATTATTTAATTTATCTCTTGCACATTTCAAAAGTATTCAGCTCATGGTCATTGTCAATTAAAATAGGTTTTTTTATACATGTTTCATGCATAATCTATGAAAAATACATTATTTACATACATAAATACAGTAACACCTCGTATTTACGTTATTGGAATTTACGTTTTCCCACAATTTACAATGTTTTTATCAGGTCCCATCCAATTTCCTATAAGTATCTCCAGCATATGTAGAACCCTGATTTTACGCCATGACTTTTCTGATTTGCTGCTGTTTGCGTTAGATGTGGGTAATAATGCGATAGATTAAAAAAACAAAATTCTCTTCTATGACATTTAGCCATACATACCAGTCTATATAAAACACTGTTTTACCTCGTTTTGTGCATATACACTTCAAAAACAAGAGAGAGAACGGTAATGTGATCCGTTTTATGGAAGCATTTGAACTTGGTGTGTGTTGCGGGGCAGTACACAGTGCCACTAGTGATGGAAAGACGAAATATTGCTCGCGATCGTTTCAGCGATCGTGAGTTTCGACTGCGCTAGACACTTGCTTTCCTTTTGCCGGGAAAAGATTCCTACTATGATATTAATGCATGTAGGACATGATATAAAATTGAGGAATCCCTCCGGGAGTATATTTAAGCTGTACCGAAGTTCATATTGAGAAGAATGAAAATGAATTTTTACCCAGACATTATGAAATGTTAAAAATACATTAACTGAACTGGTGGACGATAACAGGGGATCATTTGTCCGACCATTGTGCTGCATTAATTCAACAGTTTTACTACACGTTATTACAAAACAAAACTTAATAAAACTAGTTTTATCGCATGAAAACAGCATTAAATAAATAAAATTATTTTGTTGAGAAATATTTTGCCATTGAATAACTGCTTACGCTGGCCAACCAGCAAGGTAGCTCCATATCCTTATGCGCTATGTTATCCTTAATTACTCAGGAACATGAATTTTATTTTACTTGGAAATGGGAAATGGATGAGAATTACAATATTTTCAGATGACTCCAGGGTTTTTGGGTTTCTTCCGTGTTGGTTCATCCCTCTGGATGACAGTTTCGTCGGCATTCCAGATGCCATCTACAGGTCTGAAGATCACGTACCATCAAATTTCCTGTATCTTCGTACTATATATTTCCCCTGTCAAATTTCCTATATTTCGGGCCTGAAGATGTGGTCTCGAATGCCGGCGAAACTGTCATCCAGTATGATGAACGAACTTGGGAAAAACTGGAAACCCTCGAGTCATCTTCTAATCACCACGGAAGGCTTCGCAGCAACCAGAATATTTTCAATTTAGGGGTAAATAAAATTTTTGAATTCTCATGATACAACTCGCACTGATCACACTCACATTACCAGTCTCTACAATGGATGCAATTATGAAAAATTGTGATGTGATTCAAAAACATGCTAGCTAGTGTCGAAAACCTGTCAAAAAAGAGAATAGTCAAGAAATCATGGTATGAAAGAATACCAACTTAAAAAGCGGTTTTTAAGTTCTAGATCATCTAATATCGCCGTGAATGGCTTCTTCATAAGAGAAAAGGCATTGCATAATGTATAAGTTTGGGAATTATGGATTTGACAACCTCCAATGCTTGGTTGAAACATTGGTAGACTTATATCGTACAAAAATAAATCAGGACAGCTCTATACTTTAAGAAATAATATATAATGTTGCTTTAACCCGGCGTTACTCATGCGGGGTGCCGTGAACACCCCACCCTGTTTTTCATTGTATAAATTTTTTAGTCTTCATTTCATTGACCTCTCCTCTTCAGTAGCTGGAATGTGATATGCTTTCTTTCTTTTAACACCAACATTCACAGGCATACAATGTAAACAACCTGCGTAGTAGCCTCAAAAGGGGATAATGTTCAAGCCACTCAATCTCCTACGACCAATGCTTACTCCAAAACCTCATTGTTTTTGGTTGCAATTTTGTAACTGTGAAATTTATGCAACAATATAACATGCACTCTCGTATTTTACTTTTTTCTGCTGGAGAGCGCCTCTCAAATAATTCGGTATATTCTTGCTTATGGCGTTACTCGCATGGGGTGTCCTGAACACCCCAATTGTCTCCTCGCCGTAGACTCCTCGGCATGTGCTGTATGTGTGGTAGGTTTGTCTTGGTTTTATCCTACCATTGAATAATATTGATGATATAGTAATGTTTTAATGGTCATTATATCTTATCGTAAATGTCAGATTTTCAGTTCCATTTGATTGCGTTAAACTCCTAAAATAATAGTTTTCTTATCTCCATATTACCGTACATGACTTCATATTGAGTGTAGTAGATCACCCAGTAAGTACGTACCTATGTAATAGTTCTCAGGGCAGAGATGATTCACCTTTTCCCTGAGGACGATGCCCTATTAGAGTGTTGACGCGACTGCTGCAATGAACACTGCTACCCGGTGTACCACCTGAGATGCTCCTCATGCTCTTAGATTCTGCTGAGCCCCATTACCCCTCAGAACTTAGCCTCCGTAAAAAACTATTTCTCTTGGATTTGGGGTGGGGGATTTTCCCACCCTTCCCCACCCTGGATCTGCCACCGGTTAGAGATTACGAGGTTAAACGATCAACTCCTCCTCCTCAGCATATAAAAAATAAGTAAAAACATATTTATATAACATTTATGGTTTTTACAAATAATATGTTGTGTAACCCATTTTCAAATGAGAATTTTCGTTGGGGTGTCAGGAGTACCCGACGCGAGTAACCTTGATCGGAAATCACGCGTGAGTAACACCGGGTTAATACAGTTTATCGGTGATTCTTATTTATATATTTACTTTACATTGATAAAGTATGCATGTGAAAATTGTCCTTTCCCCACTGTTTGCATTTTCCCGCATTTTACACTTTTTTCTAGCGGTCCCTAGATACGCGTAAATAAGGGGTTTTACTGTACATTTTTTTACATAAATAAATACATTTGTTTTACAAAAATACAGTTTCAATCTCATTAATTTCTGAAAATCTTTAGCCATGTGTGTACAATTTATTTTTTCTTTCAATTGTATAATCAGTAACCAAGCAACTCAAAAAGCATGAGTCATTTAGTAAGTATTTGATATTTTTATGGTAAAAATGTTTTTTAGGCATTATTATTGCTTGTGTGAGGAATCTTCTGTTACCTGATACTTTCTTCTAGCAGGTATCGTAACCTTTATAACAATTTTCAGGTTCTATGATAGTCACCACAACCATTGTGGATAGCGTGGATCGTATAATAGAGGCTACAACACTGAGGACAACTGCATCAACCCCAACCCCGAAGTTTATAGAGCGTTGCGATCCCGCCTATCCCAACTTTCCTCATGAAACAGATTGCCATCAATTCTACCATTGTAAGGACACATTAGATGGAATGAAGATGGTTCTTAAGACGTGTGGTTTGCACATGATGTATCATCCTGAGAAATTCATCTGCGATTGGCCCCATGCTGTACTCGAAGTGCGCCCTGAATGTAAAGGTAACTTAAATCATTGTGATATTTTTATTTTGAAAATATTGAGGGTGTATAATTTTAAGATTAATATCTTCATTGTTCTTAAAATCTAAGTTATCTTTTTTCCTCATTTCCTCTTTCTTCTGCCTGTAGCACCTCCCAAAAGTTATTTATTGTAACTAGACATTGCCATTGACACTGGTTGTTTTGCCATTTATGCTGCATTCTATCATTTTGGTTAGTTAGCCATTCTATTTGGGAATGTGCTCAAATAGTTTTCTTATTTTAAATAGGTCTCTTTTGTTATGAGGATTGATTCCCTCATACCTGGATTTATAATTTTTATTTATTTCATAGAGAATTTCAACAATATGGTTCTTATTCATCCAGTTCTTGAAACTTATGAAATGCAGAAGTTAACTGCTTTAATGTGACATTATTTCTTGGTTCTCCAAGAATCAAGAAATACTGTCAAATTACTCTCAGGATATTGATTAATATTACATTTTTATAACTAAAAATAATTTATTGAGGGGCTGTTAGGTTAAAATAATGCAAAGAATAATTAGGACATTCCATTTAAACATACCCTAACAAGAAGAAAATTACCAATGGAACTAAAAAATTCCTTAGTTTTAAGGTAATTTAGTTTCTTCGTCCAAATTTATTTTTTCATTTGCCATAAGTATTTGAATAATCTATGGCTTATTTTTATAACTGCACTCAAACCATTTACTCAACCATTACTGATTATTGTCTTTTCTTACAGAGAAAGAAGAGATAGTGGAATGTGAGGATCGCTGGACTAATTGGTTCAATGTTTCTCACCCTGATGTTGGCAGTGGAGACCTTGAAACATTGGAAAACATCAGAAGCCATTCAAAGAATCCAATTTGTAGAGGTGCTTATGTTAATGATATTGAATGCAGATTTATGGAATTTCATGCAAGGTGATTTTTCTCTTTTAAGATATATTACAAGTATATTTCTATCAGCTCCCTCATGTAGAATGTTACATTTTGGGAGCATTTCATAATACCACATTGCTCATAAAATGACACAATAGACTTCCACGAATTTCTCAAACTCTGGAAGAAATTTTTGGGTTATTGATTTGGGGAAGTGTAGAGATTGAAGTTGCAATAACCTATATTCACAAAGAGGCCAAAAGTTATTGAGCATGGATGGAATATGTGCATTTATTTCTGTGGTGGTCTTGTTGAAAATAAGATTATTTTTCACCTCCCTTTCATTGATTTTGCTAGGAAATATTGCAATGTAAGTAACTTCATTTATAGTGTATTTGTGTAAGAACAGTCATGAAGAGGACCCTGGTAGAATTTTGGTATGAACTGGGTTAAAACAAGGACAGGGAATAATCTTTTTTTCTAGACTGAGAATAATCACTACAGCATTAGAAATTATTTTAAAGGGATAGGGGATCGCTTACAGGTATCAGAAGGAAAGAAATGATGAAGATCCAGATAATAACTTGTTGGGTTGTGGGCTGGGATACTTGTTACCTGGGGTGTTGAAGTAAGAGGATGGGCTAGATGGATGGAAACTTTGGAACAAATTGTGAATTATCAAATATAGTGGTTAATGTAAAATGTTGACAAAGGAAATTTGAGGCAATGAAATTGATAGGAGTATGTTGAGGAACATGATGGGATTTTAGTGACAGTAATTTGAAAGAAAATTTTGGATATGAGGATGGAATAGAGAGGGAAAAAAATACTACATAGTTATTTTAAACGGCATGAAAGGAAGAAGTAGTATGAGGTGGTATTGGAGGAAAATAAAGATTGTTCTAATGATTGAAACGTGATAATGGAGCATGAACCAACATCCTGTATGACTGAGAATTTTACATTATAATGTAAGAAATATCTTCATGGCCTGATCAGTTTCCAAGTTAATTTCTTATTTTTTAAAACTTTATTTGATCCCAGTACAGATATGTATTTCAGGAAAGAAATCTTAAATATAGTGTTAAATTTAATTGTGGCACAAATTATATTTGCATTTTGCAGAAAATCTGAAAAAATTGTCAAAAAAACAGTGAAAACTGCTAGAAAGAGACAACCTGAGCTACTGGACTATAAAATGGCAAACCAAAATGTCATTTGTGACAAAGATGTGGGGTTGATTTGCAATAATGAAGATCAAGAGTCTGGCAGATGCATGGATTATTCTGTGAGGTTTTTCTGCAGTTGTAGTAAGTTAATTTACTTAGTTTCATTTTAATCCTGGCTGAAAATGAGTGATTGTGATTATTATTTTGATGCTAATGATGGAAGGAGAATGTAGGAGTGAAATTATTCAAGCCCTTATATTTTTAAATGATGTATACATTTTATCAAAATGATAATAGTTATTCACTCATATGATGAAAAAATGAATTTTATGAAAGTCATTGTACTCAGCACAAGTTATATCTGCTGATCAAAATGATTTACTAAATTGCCATTTAAGAGCTCATTTCTCTTACTCACACTGTTAGATTAACCTTCTTAGTGCCACCAAATGTTGGTAATTCTAGCGAAAAGTGCCAGCATGAATTTGAGAGTTTTGTAACTCCTTGTGAAAAATATAAACAATATGAAGTTACTTTTTAGATATGTGTGTAATGTTTTTTTATTTATATAAAAATGGATTAGTTGTTGTTTATGGTATTCTGATACATTGCATAAAGGATAAATGTAATTATTACAACAAAAAATAGTTTAAACATTAGTTTGCTCCTCGAGCCCATATATTGGCTTGTGGCACTTTTTGCCTGTGGAGCTAAAGCCAATATATGTATCAGCCCGTGGCACTAAGAGGGTTAAAGAGCATCTTTGTTAATGGATGTTTCTAACACAGTCCTCAAAAGTATCACAGTCAATGTGTTGAATCTATCTCACCGGTGACTTATTAAATATCACTTATTTTATTTGTTAACTCTGTGATGGAACCACTAGCTGCTTACTATTTGAAGGAAGGTTAAACCAAGGTGTTTGCATAGCTTTCAAAACTACTGTACATGTGATACTGTACGGTGTGATAAAATAATAATGGGAATTATCATTTTTCTCAAAGAATATTTATTAATCAGTATCAATTTTGTCCCCTTCAAAGTAATCCCCTCACATATCCACTTGTGCCAACCTTTGAAGCACTTCTGGAACTCACCGAGTATAGAGTTCAGCTCCTTCAGCGATTCTGTTTTTATCACATAAATTGTGACAAAACGTCATCCTTTCATGGTTCTCTTCTTCCCTGGGAATAAAAATATGTCACAGAGGGCCATGTCCAGTGAATACGGTAGGCTTAGTCAAAAAGTAGCTTGTGTTTTTAATGTAAAATCAGGAAAAAGCAGTGAGCATTATGAGTGGGAAAATTATCACGGTGCAATTTCCACAAGTTGTTATGCTACAGTTAGGGGCATTCTTGTTGGATTGCTTCATGAAAATGGTGCATAACTTGCAGATAGTATTCCTTATTGACCATATGACCATATGGATGGAACTCAGGGTGCACTATGCCATAGAAATTGAAGAAAAAAGTTATTCCCCTTATTTTTTTATCATACCATGTATTTGATAGTGTTTTAATTTAATATAAGCACTTACCTCTACTATTCACACAGACTAAGGAGTAAAATAATCTTTGTGAAGGGATACTGCAAACTCATTCCTCAAATCATTACAGTCAAAATATATATAGATGTTTAGTCTAAATTTTGGAAATCACAGCATGTTGCCTTATTGGAAACATTATAGCACCTCTCAGTGCTGCTGTTATCTGTTCAGATATCATTCATGAAATCATTGTTATGGCTGAATGGTCTAATCATTCAAGACTTCAGATTGAAGAGAGCATACTATGTCTTCTCAACAGCCGTACATTGATGGAATTTCAATTTCTCTTTACCTAATGATAAATTTAGTGGTGGACAGTGCCAAGGTTTTCATTTCATCATTTTGGCATGCTCTTCCACCGCATCTTGCCTCAGTACATTAACCTTTAAGGTTGGCACAGTCTCATTTGTATCATAAATATGTATTTTTTTGTCCTATGGGAAGGTAGGATGGATATAATATATTCCATAAATTGTTTTATCTTTTCAGCTCCTCCTGAAACATCTCCCCCTACTACTCAAACTGTGCCTGTGACAACAACAAAACCTTCTGGTAATGAAAAAGCATTTAATATGACTATTTATCAAGGGAATCTTTAGACTTGGGCCGATACTGATAGCGAGTATCGTGTATCAGCCATTTTCCTGATACTTCGATACTTTTGAGTATTCATTTTTTTCGGGTACTTTTACTCGAAAGTATTCTTACGGTGAAAATCATGTAAAAACATATAATTTTGAAATCCCACCTTCTTCAACTGACTTACCACATGTCGCGTATTTGTTTACTTAGCTGCGATCTTCATAACAGTAAAAGTGAGACAAGTGCTTATAATTGGCTATGGGAGAGCCTGAGGCGAAGAGCTCAACCTCCTCCTTAAAGTAGACGATAATCCACATAAGATGACAGTTAGCTAAAATAGCGGCAAAAATTAAACTTCTGCCGTCAACTCAAGTTCGTTCTGCTCAATGCATACGTTGTTCGGTGTTTCCGCATACGTTCCAAACTCTATTTCAAAAAATATAAAATGCGAATAGTTGGCCATAATATTGTGTCAGAGTCAAGTGTTATGGCGTCAATGAAATCGCATTAGAAAATTTAAAATGAAGACGATCAGGTGCTTGCATGCCTCCAATGTTCCATACTAATGCAGAAAACCCGGTTTCGTAAATTGACTAGAAAAACTTAAACGAATACAAGTAAATATTTGAAACTTATTGGACATCATGGAAAAAGTATGATTCATATTCTATTAAAATGCCTTTCATTTGTGCATTTCATATTGTTATGACAATCTCCAAAGTGTCGCTGGCTTCTGCAACTTAAGAAATGTGCCATTTTTCATCCTCATTGCAAAAACATGCCTCAAAAGTAATTCTTAAAAAAAGTCTGGCATAAAATGAAAGCCTAACTTATCTACATGCTGATATGCTCTCTATGAATTTCGTTTCTTCCTTTTTTGGGATATTAAGCCTCAAAGTCGAGTTTATATATACTTTTTGCATGAACAGTATACACAAAACGTGCTATTTGGTCATATAGTCATCATTAATTATTGAGTGCACATCAACGCAAGGTATCGTATGTATTTTTTAGGAGGCATAATAATTGAAAATGAAAATTTTTTACAATAAATTAATGCCAGCAACGAACTAACTTGAGTGCACGTGTATGCAACCCGCACACACATATTCAACATAACCCAAGGCGGCCTAACCTGTTCAACAAGTTTTTCTCGTTACCATGTTCAGGATTTCAGGTCCCTTCTAAAATGTAAGTCCACTGTATTTGGGTGTACCTGCAAGTTTAGAGTTTCCTGAGCAAATGTTTTCAGAAACTAGTGCTATGGTCCAGATAAAAGAACCCTCTTAACTACTGAGCATGTTCAGCAGCTGTGTCAGCAATATGTCAAAGAGTAATACATTCAAATATGAGCTGCAGAGCATGTTTAGCAGCTCTTATTTCTTAAAAAGAATTTTCAGTATTTACAAATGCAAGAGGGCTTAGTGTATAAAATCCAATTCCAGTGATAATAGTAAGAGTAGCAAAATAAAAGAGTTGTCACAGTGTCATTTCTCTCAATAATTAACTGAGTTGACTTAACGAGAAGGAAAGCGCATATCAAATTTATCAACTTTTTAGAAAAATAAGTAAGGTATCAGCAATTATACTATCGGTATTAGCCACTAGTATTGAGGTATCAGTTTGGTATCGGAAAAAGTGATATCGGCACAAGTCTAGAAATCTTCAAGTAAAAAATAATACTTGGTTATATTCTACATTTTACTACTATTTGTTATAATGCACTCTGATGCTCAGAGTTTTCTCTAGGCAGACTGCAGTCATGACATTTTTTCTCTATGTGGGGGAGTGGAAGGAGGTTGGGCTGAACTGCAAGGGGAAAGGAGTAGTGGGTGTTTTAATAGACAGTTCAAGCTAGCAAGGTGGTTGGTATGGCCTAAGGTTCAGGGAATATGGTAATAAATTGTGAAATATTGAAAATTTTACATTTTTTTTCTTTTTTTCAACATGGATAATGTCCACATACATGGATAAATTCCTCCTTAGTTATAGCAAAGAAATTATTTCCTGGCACTGTTTATGACAAGAAAAGATTTCATCATGCATCATTATAATTTTTTCTCTTGCTGCTTTCTCACTTACAAGCAATTATGTATTTCATTTATTATCCAGTGAAGAAAGCCTTAATTGTATTTTGACATAAAACCCTTTCAGATTAGTGTAAATGTGTTTTTCTTTTTTTCCAGACTGTGTGCTCATCAGCATCTTCAGCTCTCTTCTTCCCTCAATACCCTCAGCCTTTCCATTCTACCTTAAGAATCATGGAAGATCCTTTCCCTTATAATCTATGCAATATTTGGCGAACCACTTCATTTTCTCTAAAAACTGTTATATAATTTCAGTAAAGAGACTATTAGATCTTGCACTTGATATCTTAGTGAAATTATCCCATATTATTTCTATAATGCTCATGTTCTTCATGTAGTAAGATTTGGATGACGAAGAAGTTCACTGAATTATCCATTGGATTCTAGTTTAACCATATGCAATCCTTTGCCATCACTTTCTGATAACTAATTAGTCCACTGCCTTGCCCCTCCATTAAGGCAGCTATCATGATCAACTTATCTCTGGTGTAAATGGTGAGCTGAAAATGAAGCTTGCCTCATGATTTAAAAAAATATATTAATCTAAAAACGTCAATCTTTTGTAGTGTGTCCTCCTGGCAAAGAATGGAGGGACTGCCACATCAAATGCAACCAACTTTGTCTCCATTTTGATCACATCCTTGTCCAAAGTGGGCTTTGCCAGAAGAAGCAGGACTGCATTGCTGGTAAATTGAATTATTTTTGTTTTTTGCTAACCTCATGAAATTGAGTTGGTGCAATGTTTTTCTAAAGATTATGAAAAAAGGTTGATGGTGGAAGGAGGCTGCAAAAGTGAGTTTGTGACTTTTATTGAGACAGAGAGGAGGAAATATCTTAAATAATTTGAAAATAGTGCAGATAAGGAAAAGGAAAATGAAATGGGGGAGAAGAGGTGAGAATTCTAAAGGAAATTAGATTGTAATTGGAAATGGAATGGTAGAATAAAGATTTTTTATAAGTTGGGTAGGTTTATTATGGACTTACTTTGTCTCTCTTTTGATACTTCTGAACATTTATTTTTCTATGCCATTTCTCTCATTAGGGATCCCCATTTCTAATCTTTTGGGAAAGGCAATTTGAAACCATCCCTATTATCTTGTTCCCAAGTTCTAATATGGATTCATAAAACAGGAGTGATGATGGCAGATACATATTTAATGAGTAATAGTGCTGGGGATATTGTTCAAAAGGTAGAAGCCAATGGAGATGGTAACTGCAGAACTTGACAGAAAAATGTGCATTGATGTCTAAGATCTTGGATTAGAAACCACCATGGTGAATGAAATATATAGGGAGGAGCAGTGCAGGGATTTAGGAGCACTAGTGACACGGAAAAGTACAGGAAGTCCCAGAGTTATGTAATTAATGCATTCCAAAACTCGCTGGATAAGTTGAAATTCACATTAGTACATAGAAAACTCCAGTGAATAGGCATGATTAGAGTGGATCATTTCATTTTTTGCCACAATCACTTTATAAATTCAAACCTTGTGATCCTTTCTGGTGACTGATTTATGAATAAATGTTTCTTGTTCTGAGCTTGCATTGGAAAATTACCAACCAAAGAAGCAGTATTTTTGCCATACATTCAATAGGGGCTTGTAAAATACTATTCAAATGTTTATATTTGGAGCTGGAGAGGGCTTTTGATAGATTGCTTTGAAAATGATTTTATATACAATCAAAAAGAATATTCTTGGAATGAAATGTTGAATATTTAACGAATATTTTGTGTCTTTGGATTTGCTGAAGGCTTTTGATTGATTAGTTTGGTGGAACCGATGGAAGTTTTTTGGAAAAAAAGCAATTAGTTGCATGAATAGATATCTCATCAGAAATTTATCCTTTGGTTGTGTGAGTGAAAGTTGCCAATTGTAAGTATTATTTAACACAATATGATCTTACACCTGTCTCTTAAAGTTACTGATTTCATTCGTTATAAGCTGATCTGTTTACTGTGGGGTTTAGGTTTTGCTGCTGTCATATTGGTAGCTGAAGTTTGAGCGGAAACCATAGTCTCAACTTTGGATCATTTTTTTATGATCAAAAAATATGTTATCAATCTTATTCTCTTCTCTAGTCAATTGTTAGTGGGCAATCTGGATAAGTCATTTAACAATTGTTATAGCTTTGCTATAGTTATAGTTTTGAAATGAATTGTTTGGACATGTATTGTAAGGCAATGCATAATGTTTGGGATTTAGTACAACCATATGTTACATTTTATCCCCATGTATCTTCATCCTGTTTTAATTCAGGGTTATTATACATGCATGTTATGTTATTTATTGGAAGTCATTTAGTTCACTCTGAATGGAATAGCATGGATGCTGATTCGAATATTTTTATATTTCTTTTGCCTCGAATGATTCCCTCATCCAGGATGCATTGATGAATTCGAGTTGTCCTGTCCAGAGGGTATGCTATGGAGGGACAAAGAGACCTGCCTCGCAGTTGAAGATTGCACTTGCATTTCTAGGAGTGGGGAGCCTGTCAAGGTATGCCATTCATAATACTTTGTTTACATTATCAGTTGGTGTTCTTGTGGCACTTATATAATTAAAAATTTTTTTTCTCACCCTGAATCATCTAGTCTAAATTTATTGGGGTTCTGTAACCTTAGGTAATGATGTGTTTGCACTGATTTTTAGTTGCAGAATATTAGAGAAGATGAATGTAGTTGAATACTGCTCATCTCTTGAATCTGGAGTGAAATGCTAACAGTTTGGTTTCAAATCTCTTAATCTAATGGAGCTGGTAGTGTAAATTTCTGTTCTTGTGAATCCACATTGGTACCTAGTGGCTACATGAACAGCAGTGTGGTCTCTGAGTTATCCCTAGCACTTATGTAATTTCATTTAAAAGTTCCAGAAGTGACTGCTCTTCTGCATAGCCTTGCAAAAGACTTATATGACTCCTCCTATGGTCTTCACCTCATTTTATTGGTGTGAACCTATTACCATTTCTGTTGGTGGTAGTAGTTAAGTAACATTCTGTGCTAGTTAGCTTGGATATTTTTCAAATAACTTAAAAAATCTATGAGAGGTGAGTGAATATTCATTAAAACGCAAGACAGTTGATGCTGCTGTTTAATGTGTAATCTCAGGATTTATATTGCTTCAAGTATATTGCTTCAAATTTTTACATTAATTTATGTACATACCAAGCATTGCATCAAAACCTAATTGTAACTTTAAAGGATGCGTTCCATGGTGTAGTTGTAAAACAATATGCTTCTTTGCATACCTGCCTGGAACATGTTTTAATTTTCAGCATCACTATCTGTTGTGAAATTACTTCATCATCATCTCCTTAATATGCCCCCTGTTCTTACACCATTAGGATATGTATTGATTTTATGTTAATCGATGGTTAGATTATTTATCTGCACATTTAATTGTAGTACTGCTTTAAGATATGACATTTAAATGAATTTGTTACTTAAGTGATTTAAAGTTTAGAAGTAGTAAAACATGTCTTCTTTTGTACAGCCTGGAGTGATATTTTGGGAATCGAAGTGTGAAGCCTGCCAGTGCATAAACAATGAATATATTTGTGATGCTTCTGCTTGTAATGTCCGAGTTACTCCTCCAACAACACTTGCCGCCCATTCGAGGAAACTAGACATTTATACAGTGATACCTGTTACTCAAGGCCCTCCAGAAGCTGATAGTCAGGTTGGATTAATTTTTAAGAATTGTTAAACGTATTATGTAGAAAGAATTGTCTCATGTGCCATTTTTCTATCTCTAGTATTAAATAAAAATTGTAAAATAAATGTTCATCTTTTAAAACCATAGTAGTCATCTACTCATATTCCATTTGCACTCTGATGCATTCCTTATTTCTGTGCTCCATTTTGTTCTCTTCATTCCTGTGTCCTTGGGTTTTTGTTGATATGTGGCTTGACACATATGTAATGTGTAAATTGAAATATGTAAGTATAAATATATTTGACAAGTGATTTTCATGCTCCTTCATGCATGCTTATTAATCTTTCATTGTATTGACCCAAACATTTGTGCATCTGTCATTTGCCTGGGGATGTTCAAGCAATTTTTCATGAGGTTAACTACCAATTGGAATTCGAGGAAAATATGAAAAAATTTTATCCTGGTCACTTGACCTTTGAGTTTGACTGTTGGCTTGGTGTCAGTTTCATTGTGAAATGGCAGCCAAGCAAAATTTTCTATTTTTTATCCCATTTCAGTGCTCTTATATTTTGTGGATTATGAACAATTTGCTGCATTTGACTAGAGAAAGATTAAAAAAAAAATAGGTGTATTTCAGAAGAACTCATTTAGGAGAGAAAGGAGTAAAGGGATGTTAATGTCCCCCCCTTTCATTCTTGGCGTTGAATATAACTATTTATCATTCCCAAGTTATGTTGTAGCTTGATATTAAATTATTTTATGTAATTGTAGCTCATTTCAAATTGGTAGTTCAATTCTATGGTCAGAAATTTCAAGAAAAATGGAAAAAAATTAATAATCTTATTAATAAGCATATGAATTTTTGTTGCAGGTTACAGAGTGCAATCAGTGGACCAGGTGGTATTCAGATAACAATCCTCGTGGTTCAAATGGGGACTTTGAATCAGTTTTAGCTATAAAGGAGCGGAATCATTTCTGTGACCATCCAACTTCCATAGAGTGTGTGACAGTAGATGGTGAGCAGGAACAAATACATACATATATGCTTTTCTTAGCTAGTCTTATTGTATTGATGACATCATAAGGGATGAATGAGACTCACATTGAATGGGTTAAAGCCAGTGGCGTGCAGTGTCAATTAGACTTGTGTAAGCACTCGCACATCAGGGAAGGTATGTATTCTTCACGTCACTTGCATAACCTCAATTAAAAACTGGATAACTATTACTGAGAATGGCAGTCTATTTAAATGATTGAATTGTGAATTAAACCCTGATAATTTCTTTTGTTAATAACCAACAATGCACATAAAAATCACTTTTCAGCACGTTCATAAAATACATATCTAAAATAAGCTACCCCAAATGTTTTCTCATCGAAAACTTTCTTACGTAAAAACTATTGGCTATCTAACTTGAACCATTCCGAAAGAAAAACATGTCTGCGTAAAATATCTATTGATATCTATTCCATGTGTAGGAAATGTGCGAATTCGCTGATTTTTAAGAAATGGATCACCTACCAGCACGAACTCGGAATACGATAGATAAAGGAAGCCACTCTGGGCATGAGACTTTATGAGTAATTTGATGTGTCATTACCATAGCTTGCCTTTAGAAATATAAAATTCCATGAAGTAAATACATTGGTCAAATCCATGGTAATCAATATCTTGAAACATGATTGTAAGTTTAGAGAACGTTGAGTGTTCACAAATTTATATTGGAAAGGTATATCAAGAAAATATACTCTTTAACTTTAGGTAAAATACAGGATGCAGAAAAGCATATAAATTTAATCTAAAAGATAAATAATAAGCGGTGTTATAAAATTGAATATTTTGCAGGAAATGCCATTATACATTTCCAGCATTGTATTCGATTGTTACTTCAGAGGGGTCAGCCACTGATTTGCCAACAAATGCGAGAATATAAATAGGTAAAAAAGCATTCACCAGTCTTGTCCTCCTTACAATGAAAGCTCCAATGAAAAGACCTATCGATATGAATAGTTGAAAATTCTATCGATATGTACTATTGAAATTATTTTTTGGGGGCGACCAACCCCCTGGTTCCACCCCTGTTCAGGCCATTCAATTCCCCAGACATGACTGTTGCCCCATCATATGTCGGAGCAACGAGTTTTTCTTTCAGTCTATAAGAATTAATTATATGCTTTGCATGAACAAATAATGCATTGGCAGACCCATCCGCACTCACATCAGTGAACGAAATTAATCATTACTGCATTATCGTGGAAGTCTCTTCATGTTGTGGATAGCTGGAATTTATTACTAATATCTGAGGTCTTGTATAGAAATAGTGCCACAAATGATGTCGTAAAGTTGCATCATATTTACTGATATGATTTAAAATCACAGTGTAAATACCCTTATACAGGGAATCTTCAACCTCACCTCCACCAAAATGGAAGCTAGTGAATGGTAAAAATCGATTAATCTCTACATGATCAATGTTCTAGGCCATTGTTTCATTATGCCGCTTTACAATTCTGCGGAAATGGGAATGAGTACGTGCTTCAATGTGGGAATTGCCGAAGTTGAGTAAACGATCAAATGTGTCCCTATGACCTTTCATGTTTCATTATGGCATTAGATAAAATACTGAGTTTCTCATAAATAGGAGGCATAGCCATACAAAATAATTTCATGAGAGTAGAACTCCCATCTACATAAAATACTCACGATTACACTCTTTGTGTGCATACTTTAAATTTGGTATTTCCAGTATTCCAAAATCGTAATTTATTCACTGTTTTGTATGCATAGATAATATTAAAGTTGTGTTATTTTATTTTAAAACTGTGGGAAACTTTCGGACCCACTACCTTTCCCTAAACAAATGATTTAATCTTCTGTTGAGTTGTTGAAATGAAGTAGTTAGAAAGTGTGTGTATAAAAAGCAAAGACTTTTAATATGAAAATATTTACAGTTTACAATACCTCCTTATTAGTTATTTATTTACACGATTAAAAACACACGTCTCCTGCCGACAATAATCCTCTTTTCCTCATTGTCTAGTTACAATGTATTTCTATGGGGCCTTCCTTTTTCTTTGTGCTTTAACCGAAAAGATTTTTTAAACTTAAATAATAAACAATGTGTTCTAACATAAGCTTAGTATGCTATGTCAGAAGTTAGTAAAAAGTCCTATCCATTGATACCTTACTCAACGCTAAAGGCTTTGTATTAGTCGAGAAAAATGGATTTTGATGACAGAAATAATTTGCATGAAGATTCATAAGCGCTTAGTGTCGTAGCTTACCACTCCATTTTTCCCATGATATGGCACGTGGTAGCTGGCAGTGCTCGCGTCGCTGTCCTCCTCTACCCCCCAGCAGAGCAGCAGGCATTAGCATTGAGTGCGAGAGATAGAGAGAGAGGTCTTAGGGGATCTCCATCCACTGAGATTACCCTCGGCCTTGGCCAGCTATAGACAATCGTGCCCACGGCGAAAACGTGTGGCACACTGGATGGCGCTACGCGCTTAGAGATGGGCAACTTGGTAAATTTCCGCGGTAATTTTCGTAAATTACTGTGGTATTTTTCGTAAATTACCAACACCCCTGAAAATTACCGTAATAAACGGTAATTTTCAGAAAAGTTCTTTTTCAGAAAATTTCTTCCTCACGAATAAACTATTGGAATGGGTAATATTATAAATTAAGTAGCTAAAACGGTTTTGTTTACATTGTGTCCATGATTAATTCCAATTAATTCAGTCAAATAACAAATGCACATTGTGCAGAGGTATGTCTTTGGAACGAAAATTTCTCATAGTGTGACAAAAGAGAGGCAAATTGCGTGTTGATGCCAACTTCGTTTTAATTTTTTTAATTAGTTATAATAGATAAACGTCGTGATATGTTTAATATAAGCGCCGGCATTTATATCTCAATGCTATTTGATTTCGTTTGGAGTCCTCTGATAAGGATTTGCAGCTCAAAACTTAAAATTACCGGAAAAATACTGTAATTTTCGAAAATTACCATAATTTACCATGGTAATTTACCTCAATTGAAAATTACGGTAATTTACCCATCTCTATACGCACTGCCGCATATTGAATGTGGCTAATAACGTCAGAATAATCTCTCTTAATGAAAAATAACCAAGAAGACCATATGTATGTTTGAGTGAAGATGATTTGCATATTTTTTCATTGCTGCCTGGGCAAGCGAAGCTTACCTAGCTTACTTCCAATGCATGCCACTGGTTAAAACTAACATGTAGATAAATATGGTTGTTGTTCCTATCCTCTCAATTGAAATTTTGAGAGAGCACAGAGTAGAATGACATATATGAGAGCGCTTTGCTTTTGCCCCAGTATCTGCAGTGTGTGATGCCTGGGGGCTTGTTACGGAACTCGGCGGGATATATAATGCCTGCATTATATAACGACGGTCCGAGTTGAAAAATATCGACCCTAGCGATTACGGAACACTGGGTCGCTATTTGGAATAAGGCCTTAAAGGGAATAACGATGGTGTATGACAAATTTCACATATCTCTCTCCCGAAAATTTCATTGACCAATGAGATGATAGACGTTCCTCTAGTGGTACTGTGGACCAGCCGCAGGCGACCAAAATTACGCGGGAGACTGAATGTGCTGTATATTTGGGAATACATAAAAAAATTAGTGAAATATTCGCGATGGACGGAGAGTAAGTGTTTGAATTATGATTTATTCTTAAAAATAATGATGTATTTAATATTTTGTTATTAAGACTTTGATATGTCAAGCTTGCGGAAATATATTGTGCGGAAAGCATATTACGAACATGCATGAAGAGTGAGTTTTCTTTCGACTATAGTGGAAAATGGGCAACACATTCAAAGTTTGCGAAGAGTTTAAGTGTAAATTGCCCTAATTAAATGTTGATTGGAGTTCCATAGCCATATTTTCACTCAACGCACGGGATAAAAAAATCAAAGACACTTTACATGCATCTTAAGTGTAAAAGGCACTCTTCATTTTCTCCATAATGATTCCACAGTAATAGCATTTGGTTACGAAAGTAACTCATTATATTTTTTATTAAAAAAAGAATTTTAATCATTCTTACTCAGG
Organism: Platycnemis pennipes; assembly: GCA_933228895.1. NCBI lineage: Eukaryota > Metazoa > Arthropoda > Insecta > Odonata > Platycnemididae > Platycnemis > Platycnemis pennipes. Next base: position 43,146,950 of record OW121851.1, on the reverse strand, counting down.
AACAGGAAAACACTTTTTTTTCAGGTTCTCTTCATTTTTAACTTTCATTTTTGGTTATTTTTTCTCATATTTATTTTTATTACATTTTTCTATTAGCCTGCAGGAGAGGCCAATCCTAGAAAGGGGTTTGGTACAAGTTCACCTATTATTTTGTTGCAAGTATTGACTATGGCAAAAACCGGGGGCGGAAACCCCATATGCTCCACTCGCCTACAGTGATCTTCCACCTGCTGCATTCTATCAGCTATATCGCGCTCCCTCTGACGCACTTCTTCGAGACCTCTCGAAAGGTCAAGTACTTGGGCGCCTACAGTTTGGATTTTAGTCTCAACTACCTCCAATGCCTTTCGGGTTTGGCCGGCGGTGACTTTGGCCTCTGATTTTAAAGCGCTAACCAGTTCCTTAAAATATTCATCCCGCTTCACCTCTCTCTCCTTCTCCTTTCTTTCCCTCTCCTCCTTATCGGCCTTCTCCCTTCTCTCTTTCTCCTCTTCCTTTCTATCCCTCTCCTCCTCCTTGGCCTTCTTCCTTCTCTCTTTCTCCTCTTCCTTTCTATCCCTCTCCTCCTCCTTGGCCTTCTTCCTTCTCTCTTTCTCCTCTTCCTTTCTATCCCTCTCCTCCTCCTTGGCCTTCATCCAACTTAAAAGGGCGTCTATCGAACCCGCACTCGCTGAGCCGATAGCTGGTTGGGGGGGGACATTCGCCTCCGCTCCCTCCTGTTCCATCGCGGCGTGAGCTGACTCATGGTCGTGCTCGTCGGAGTCCGACAACGTTATTTCCTCCATCAGTCTATCAAATTTACCCTTCGTAGCCATTTTTCTAGATCGCCTCCTGAGCTGATCGCACGCACATACTTTTTTAATGAAGCCAAAAGGCATATGACCAAATTACGGCTTCGTGAACGCCCCTGAGCAACCGTGGTTGAGGTGTCACATGAGCCCCTGAACACAATACCGAACGAACGCTTACCCACAGAAGTAAAAGATTAATTAATTCATCCAAAATGACTTGCGCGGGGTGAGCGGTCCACACCGAAACAGAAAAAAAACTTCGAGGGCACGGACATCGTCTCCTAACAATGCAAACTTCTAAATTAATGAAATTCAGTTTCAACAATAAGCACACTAGGAAATAATTCCCTTTGAAACAAAAGAATATACCATGAACTAAGACACTCGAGATCCTGTCCGCAGCGCCATTATATGTGACGGATCCATCCTCCTAACCCGCGTTTTACTAAGGGAACGGCCGCACACATAGAAATCCGCATTTAAGCCCAACGAGGGGCGTACTCCGCGGAATCCAAAATAAAATTAAAGGATCCCCCCGAGTCGTTCAATATTCGAATGTCTAATAAGGGAATGGTGGGGACTAACCTTCCCAGAAACTGGGATGAACCACAAACAATTCCTTTTACACCAATTTATTGTGGCTTTTGGCTGAACATGAACAACATGCGTAACATTTTTATAGGACACTAAACAGAATTTGAATAAATTCCGTGATGGGCATGAGATGAAAATGTGGATGATTGTTACAAATGGCATGGATGATGGCAAAACCCTACAATGACATAATAAAACAAAAGGAAAATAACAGGTACAATCAATAGCTCGCACGGCATAAGCCGCACAGGGTAACAATTCCTCTAGCGAGATGAACAATTTCAGCAAACACACTGCACAAAATGAATTAATTTAGGATGAAAGGATCTTTGGGTTGCCTTCAAGAGTTCAACCACTCCTAAGATTCCTTGGGGTGAAGCGGTTTTCCCACGCTGAAAAGGGGGGGGAAGGGGGGTATAGTGGTTCGTGACGGCTTACGTGGAGATCCGGGGATGAAGCGACAACAGGAATGAGTGGCGACCATCGACGCACCGACTTCTCCGGGCTGGCTGCATGGCCACCAAAAGTTGCTCCGCTGCGCTTGCGTCCCGGGAGGAAATAATGCTGTCGTGCGTCGACCTGAAAATCCGGCTGCTCGCAATTGTACTTCCACATTTATGCTATTTTCCAGCGGGTGGAAGTGTTGCAGCTCTTACTCGGATTCTTCCTCCAACTCCGTGTCGCTCCAGGATCTGCACACCCATAGCCTCTCGCCAACAGTCACTAGTACAATCTCCCTGGGGGCATAGCCTCCGGCCACCAATTACAAATATATTCCCCCCCGGTGCACGCGCTCACCGCCCTTAAATACCCACAAATGTGGGAGGGGGCGTCCGTGGGCACACCACATAGGTAACAGGGGGTTGGGAAATTGGGGAATCCCCACACATTGGAGTAAAACACTACTTGCCCCTTGGGCCACTTGACGCCGGTGACGAATGGAGAGGGAGGGGGAAACATACCCTCCCGTCACCGGCGACATCACTGACCTTGGTCGTAGGAACGTCCAGAGGAGTTCATCTCCCCAGGAACAAAAGGGGGTGGGGGGTGAAAAGGGAAACAAAAAAAAACAGACAAAAGACAAGCGCTAAGTGCACAAGGACGCAAGGGGACCCAAAACTAAAGCGCAACGGTAAAACCGTTACCGTCACAGTACGTAATTGACTCTTGTTTAATAGGAGTAATTTCTTAGCTAGACCAGGTTTAGGTCCCTCTATGTGAAGTGTGGCCTGCCTTCATTTCAGTGTTTTCCACCAGATCTCAGCATGTCAAGCAAGGTCCCACATTTGGATCTCCGTTTTCCCCATTGAGGGTGCAATAGGTACGAATGGTTCTGGACCAAACGGTCTTCGGTTGGCTCCTGCTTTGGCAAGCTCATCTGCCATTTTATTTCCGGCAATGCCAGCATGACCTGGTACCCAGAAGAGCTCAATTTTGCTGCAGCTGCCTAGTGTGTTGAGTGTATTTCTACACTCCAGCAGCCGGGATCTGCACCGCCAACACCATAAATATAAGTAATAACAATAAAACCAACCTGCCAGTACTCACCCAAACACTGCCGCTACACAACTGCTAATGATTAATGATAAAACATTAGTTTAGAAGCTCGGAAATATTTTTAAAAGCTTTCGCCAGTTACAGAATGAGATGGTTGATCGATTAATTATTCGACTCAAAATATTTGATCCTATTACTATATACCTTGCAAGTATGTAGGATGAAATCCCAAAACAATACTGACATTTTGGTTGTTATCAGAATAAGACCACCTCCACCGCCGTCCTTATTTTCAGGATGTTATTTTTCTACCCTGCAAGTCGTAATTCCATCCTTATGAGTTCTGTAATCGCTCGTGTCGCTATAATCGTGACCGGTAGTTATAATAACGTCTTTCACCACATAACAACGTCCGTTTAAGTGCCGTAATAAGCCCCCTGATGTATACTTCATATGTAATGATTGGGGACTTAGAACATTTCTGAATTATTTTCTTGCAGATGAAATTTCCTTTAGTGATACTGGAGATGAGGTTACTTGCAATTTGAAGGATGGACTGAAATGCTACAATCACAATAATGGGAAAAGAGGGTGCAAAGACTATAAGGTTAGTATCAATGGCATTTGATGGCAAATAAAACTATTGGAGCTGAATGAATGCTCTTAAACTACAAGACAAGACTAAAAGTCTTCTGGGTCATATGATAAGATATTACTTTTCATTGTCTGAAGAAAAGTAGGTATGTGTCGTATTAACTATAGTTATTTGTAAGCTATAATGCTTCATAATACTTATATTATTCAAAATTGTTACAGATTAGAATATTCTGTTCCTGTGAAACTCCAACATCCACTGAATCAACAACCATTGGTATGTTATTGTAAGAATTTCTTTCTGCCATACTGAATGGCAAGCATGTTGAATATTATTGGAGCAAAATGGTTCCCTGAATCAGTAATCAAACCTTGGGCTTGCCAGGCTGATGCTCATACCTCCACATTACCCAAAGACAAGGTCTTATGTCTCCATTATGCTCCTTCAAACTTTTCCCCTGATAATTTTCAATACATTGGTATATTGTGCACATATATAACTATTTTATAATGGGCAAATAAATTCTTATAAGTCTTATAGTGACTTTTTTATGCATAGTGTATGTAAAAATTGTATTATAATCAAAATTCTGCTTTAATGCATTGTTTTCTTTTTGTTAAACCATAGATTTTTTGAATGTGGCAATTAATATTACTTTCCAGTAATATTATACCTTAGTAGACTTATGTGTTGATTATGATGGGCCCAAATAGTGTGCAGTGATTCAAGACTCACCATAGTATAACATTGTCATTTCCGTAATTGGATTCCCTCCTGCAAGAAAACCTTTTGTGTGGGCAAAAGTTAGCAATTTTGTTGACGGCCAGTAGCTATCTGTGAGGGCAAGCAGAAGTAGGTGGGGAGTGAAAGAAAGGGAAAGTAGGGGCAAGAGTGGGGTAAGTACTTGTTGAGGGACCGATAGATGGATAATCTGACGATCAGTTAATTGAACGTCAGATAATTGGTGCTCTACTGTATTTTGATTATGGTACAGTTCTTCCGCATATTCCTTCCACCAATACTAGATCTCTTCTGGTTCTTTCCCTAAATTTCCCATTTTGTCATTGATGCTTGGTACCATTTTCCATTTCTTGATGCCTGATAGCATTCAGGCAACTAACCTTGAATACCAGTTTCTCATTCTCTCTGCGCATTCATCTCCTCACATTGCTGACTTCACCAATTTTCTCTTTCTCTCTTTGTTTCACTCCTAAGTCTATTGTTTATTTCCTTATATCATTTTATGCCAACTCTGTACTTACATTTTTCCATTTCCTTCTTTCCTAAAATTTTTCATCATTTCCACTGTTACCCATATTTTTTTTAAATCCTCCTGGCATCTACCGTTCGAATTGTTTCCTCAGCTGCTCATCTTTATTATTTCCCACCCTTCATCAAATTTTCCTCTTTACTCCTCTTCCCATATGCATCTGTCCTTCATATCCTAATATTCCCTCTGCTCTGGGTCCCCATGTCGCACTTCTTTATTCTCCTCCTTATTTTGAACCTTTTTAATATCACCTCATATTTCATCATCACCAATTTATGGTCGGAGTCTGTATCTGCTCCTGAGAAACAATGCGAGTTCTTCACGCTGTTCCTAAATCTTTTCCTATAATTCATCATGTCTGCATGCAACCTTTGTTTATGCATTCCAGAAGTAACACAGGTGTAAGTTATGGATTTGTAAGTGATGCATTTTTGCCCGGCATTGTTTACACACCCATGCAATGAAGTAGCCAAATTGATTTTTCTGTTATGTAAGTTCTCTTTAACTAAGCTTATGCTGTTTGCTTGTGGTAGAATTGTTAAACCTTTGTGACCCTTGTGTGATTTGGCTTAAATGGCTCAAGTGCTTTCAGGAAGAAGGATAGAATGGAATCCTGCATTATTTTTATTTTATCTGTCTCATGGAGAACACTTCGGTAGATAATCTCAAACCTTCCATTAATTGAGAAAAATCTTCAAATATCAGCACCTGCCTCTGTTATATTATGGAATGAAATGTTCTTTTCTGCTTTAGCCAGCACACACAGTAGCATCTTACAGCCATGCAAGCAAAGGTTGTCTTTAAATTTTCATAATTAATATTCCAAATACACTTCTGCTGGGCACATTTTTCTCTCTCTGTAAATACTCTTAGTATGTTTTATTTTTTAAATTATAATCAAGGTAGGGGGGAAAGAAAAATCTCCCCACAGCATCACTGCGTGACATGTGAACACTTTTGTGTTGGCTACTCTGAAATTAAGGGAATATACTATATGTGCGATTTGGACATGTAGCGTATGTGTTTGGCACTTGAACCATCTTTAATTAGCCTTTCTGATGATTCCAGAAATTACACCTAGTAAGCCCGGCCCAACCACAACACCAACTCTATGTGATGGGTGGTCTCCTTGGATAAATGATAACAAAAACACCAAATCTCACTCTGGAGACCATGAGCATAAATCATTGGATCAGATGCATAGCATGGGGTTCTGCAAAGATGCAAGTATTTTATTGGAACCTGTGGAGTACCAGCTGCCAATTATTTACTCTATTCATATATTTAATTAGTGTGAACAATGTTAGTGTGAACATTCTTGATGTCTTAATTGATAAGTTTACATTTCCAGGTGTTTGAAAAGGCAACTGAAATATTTTCTTATTAATATTGTTAGTTTGTTAACATTATAGTGACCTGTATGACAGTTTTTGGACAACTTACTAACTATAGTATAATAAAACACTGAATAACTTTTATAATTGTGTGACTAGTTGCAAAAGCATATACACTTGACAGATTTTGATTAAATGTGGAAACATTGCTAAAAGTACTTATATCTGCCAGACATGTATGATTCTACATCCTTATAAAGTTATTTATTGCCTATTGTACTCTGAAATAGGACATATGTAATGAGAAATATAAGCATATATGTACTTAAGATCCGAGCCTGTATGGCAGGACTCGAACCCAGAATATGTGGGATTCTTGCCCTTGGTTGATTTCTTGTTTCTCCTAACCTTATTTATCTTTGCTAGTTCTGCCTTTTACTCATGCTTAGTTATTGATGATACAGGTATGATTTTTTTTGCTTATTTTCTTTCCAAAATAAGCTTTATATTCATTTCACCGGGATAACTTGGATAAGAGTAAGACTTTTTCAACTGTGAGTGACCCTGGTTTATCTGATCACAGCAGTAACTACTAGTTTTAATCTGAACCTTCCTAAGAACAATTCTAAAGGTAAAACTTATTATAACGATCATTTTCCGATAGTAATAGTCATCATTAGGGGGTCATGCTTCAAGGCCAAAAGTGGGATGAAGTCTATGAAGCAATATTGTTGATGATGGTTTTAGTCACTCCTATACCATTTTTAAATATTATTTTGATCTGTGTTTTCCATCAAGAAAACTTAAAATGAAGCAAAAATTAAGTATAAACCATGGATATCAGATGAAATTCACTCCTAATCTTTAAAATTAAAACGTTTTGCTATTTATAAATAATTCTCGGGTTTCCTGCCGAGTAAGATTTTCTGTTGAAAGAAAGTCAAGTTTTTCAAGTCGCGACCACAAGAAAAGCCGCGTTGATAGTCTCCTCAGTCCTGAAATGTCTCCCAAAGAGAAAAAACCCACTGCGAGAGCTTGTCTGCCATATGTTTCAACCGTTGCCGGAAAAATCTCTAGGATCCTAGCGAAATGGAACATGGAAACCATTCATAAACCACCATAAAAACTGCGTGGCGATTTAGTGCAAGTCAAGGACGAATTGGGACTCAAAACACCTGGAATTTACTGTATCCCATGTCAGTGTGGAAAAATATACATCGGAGAGACAAGAGACCCGAATGAAAGAGCACAGGAGGTGTATTAGGTTGTTCCACCCCGAAAAATCTGCCTTAGCTGAACATAGCTTATCGGAAGATCACATCATCTCCTTGGATGAGGCTCGCTTGGTGTCCAAAGCAAATGGGTATTGGGATCGTCTCCTTAAAGAGGCCGTAGAAATCAGGCTGGAAGAAAACACATTGAATCGAGATTCTGGGTACATCATCAGCAGAGAATGGAAACCGTTGATTCGAAAAATAATGGAAAAAAGGAGACAACAATGCCCCCTGGATGAGACGGCTATATAAGCGCGGGCGGAAAGCCCTGCAAGCTTTATTGTTCTGAGGACGATGGAGGAGTTCCGTCGAAACGTCAGCCACAGAAAATCTTACTCGGCTGGAAACCCGAGAATTATTTATAAATATCATTCGCCAAGAAAGGACAAAATCATAAATTTTGCTATTTCTATTAAAGCTTCAGGAAACATTGAACAAAGAGCACTCTACAAAAAAATATTAAGTTTTATCGTAAATTAATTGCTACTGCTAAAAGAACGTGTAATGACTACAAAATATATAATTCCAGTAATAAATCTAGGACAGCCTGGGAAATAATAAATGAAGGCTGGGGCAAGAAAGCTTCACCATCTATCCTTCCAAAATTGAATGATCCTAAAACTAAGTCCCGCTATGAGCTACCTTTCTCTGGCCAATGAATTCAATAGGCACTATACTACAAATCCTAGATTTACTGCACCTCAAGCTAGTGTACCTTTTTTTAATGCACCTATGTCATCATTTTTTATTAAGCCATATTTAGAACATGATCTCAAAACTATTGTTTCCTGGTACAGCAACAAACTTGCTATAGGTCAAGATGAAATTCCTGGTAAAGTAATCTATCACTCTTATTATTATATTAAAGTTCCTCTGCTATACCTAATAAACCAATCATTGGAGCAAGGCATCTTCCCTTCCGTATTAAGAGAATCTAAAATAATCCCAGTGTTCAAAAGAAGTGGATGTGTCAATGACCTTAATACCTATAGGTAGAGGTCCGTGAAAGTGGTTTTATTTTTTGCTAAAATTCGTTTTAAAACTATGTGATTTCGGTGTTATAGAAAATCTTGGCTGTGTTATTATAATGTTACAATTTTTGCGCATTTCTAGGCGTTTTATTATTTTTGGTACACATTTTATGAATGCTTATTCTTTTATTAAGCATTTTACATAACAAGAAAGGCAGTGAAAGAAGCACGCATAACTACACACAATCGGAAACAAAGAAACTTGAACTGGGGGTGTGTCGAAACAAGGAAGTGTCCTTGTGTCCAAGGAGGACCTCCTTGTGTCAAATGATTTTTTTTTGGCATTGAAGCTCAGTGGAGCGCCGAATATCCGACGATCAACCGCTAATAAGTAGCACCCCCTCTCCTCCTATCTTTTCTGTTACTTCCCCCCTTGCCTCAACTGCTAGCGCTTCCGCTCCCAGCCAGCGGCCGTGTTTAAGTCTACAAAATTGTTACATTAGGCCCACACTAAAGGTTTTCCTGCAACAAGTTATCCAATTACGCTGTATACTGCGTCGCGGGGAGTCACCGGAATTACTGCTCGGCATTGACGCATGCCGGCTCGCGTGAGTTTATATTTCCGCTCTTCCGCGGCCGTGTTCAGCACATTATTGATTAAGAATATCTAATTCTTCAGGAGAGAAAGTGCGTCATTCTAGATATTTCCGAAAATTTGATAATTGTGAATCGAAGAGAGAGGCGGTGATTAATTTAACGGCAAATTTTGGCGGAGACATCACTACAGTGCGCGATATTATGCGAATGCGATATGCGTGAGACAAAACAAGCCAATTTACCTTTGAATCGTAATGAGATAGAGCGAATGAACATCAGCAGCATTAAACAATGAAGGCTTAGGCTTTAATCGATTATGACTCTTTACATGTGATTTTTTCGCTAATTCACGTAAAATTCGCGAAAAAGGTGAAATTTCGTTTTATTTTCCGATTTCGCGGTATTTCACATTATTTCGCGATATCGCATCTCGTGAATTTCACGGATCTCTACCTATAGGCCTATAGCTATTCAAAACACCTTTACCAAAATATTTGAAAAAGTTATGTATGTGCAAATAGTTTCCTATCTTGAGAAATACTCTTTACTTTTTAATGTGCAACATGGTTGTAGACGTGGTAAATCAACCACAACTGCCATGTACCAAGCCATTCACTGTATATTAAGTTCATTGGATAATAAATATGAAACACTGGGACTATTTTTCGATCTCTCAAAAGCTTTCGATAGGGTCAATCATGATCGACTTCTTATGAAATTGGAAAGACTAGGAATTAGGGGAACCCCACTGAACTGGATAAAGTCATATCTTAATAATCGGATGCAAATTGTCATGCTGGCAGTTGATGGGGGAAAATACTCATCTGACGTATTGGGCATTTCTCTAGGTGTGCCTCAAGGATCAATCCTGGGCCCTTTTCTCTTCTTAATTTCCATCAATGATCTGCCTAACTAACTTTCAGACATAGAAGGACTGTTACCTGTATTATATGCTGATGATACAAATGTAATATTACCCTCATGCAATCATTACAGTCTAATTGATAGTGCAAGGTCTGCTATGAATCTTATCAATAAATGGTGTTCTGATAATTATCTTGATCTTAATATTCAGAAAAGCAAAATGGTTTACTTTTCTCATGGTGCAAATGTTAATGATGGGATACATGTTAAATTAAATGGTCGGTCAATAGAACAAACTACAACTTGTACATTTTTAGGCATTTCATTAAGTTCTAATGTTACATGGGAAATTCATACTAATTTTCTGCACCATAAACTAGTTTTAACTTGCTATTTGCTAAGGCAACTGGGCAAAACAACTAGTAAAAATATAGTATTAAATTTATACTATGGTGAATTTTATTCACGTATTGCTCACAGCATCATATTTTGGGGTCCTGCCCATATTTCCATCCCCTTTTTCAAAATTCAAAAGAAAGCCATCAGAATTATCTCAGGGAAACCTCATAACTCACTATCCAGACCATTATTCAAGGAATTGCAAATACTGCCACTTCCTTGTATATACAGGGTGTTTCTTCACTCAGTGTCACCAGAGCAGGGGTGAATATTAGACGCTTTGCTGAGCATTTTTGACTCAGGGAACCCATGTCTGAAAACGTCACCTAAGGGAGCTGTGGGGCATGAAAGGTGCTACCGAAGGTAGGCCACCCGTCATACTCGCACCAACAAAATCGCCATTTACTCCCACTTTCACTCAAATTTTGGTGGTGAATAACATGTGAGTCTAAAGGCGAATCATCTCTGGTACAGACTGGGTAAATTAGAACGCCGTGCGACGATGCCTGCGTCCGGTAGGAGGCGTTAAGTCCAGGCGTGTTAACTTGTGATGCCGTGCTTCGACGATGATCCCCCGCGTTAGTTTGGCACAGAATGTGTCGAATGAGGTGTCGGACAGACTCTCCACTCAAAACCACCGTGATCGCACCATAGGTGTGCCAGCAGTTTAACTTGTGTTGAGAGGAGGAAAGGAAGTGATAAGCTTCACGTTGCTTGTGTTAAAAGATAATCTAATTTTATTGGACTGTGAACTTATGTACAATGGGTACAGAAACCAAATGTTTTATTGCACAGGTTCACATAAGATGCTCAAATGGCCTCCTTCTTCTTGAACACACAGGGTGACTCATTGGTGCACGGAATCTCGCACGGCCGCCATACGTCCAGCCGTCTCCTTTATGTGACCCCCAGCAGTGGCAATTAGAGCAATTTGCTCTTCTTCTGTTTCGGGGGCTCCGTTGACATAAATTAATTCCCTCATGTGGCCCCAAAAGTAAAAATCTAAGGGATTTAAATCTGGTGATCTCGCTGGCCACAGTACTGGACCACCTTAGCCGATCCATCGCTCAGGGTACTTGCGATCACGGTGGTTTTGGGTGGAGAGTGTGTCCGACACCTCAGTCGACACATTCTGTGCCAAACCTACGTGGGGGATCATCGCCGAAGCACGGCGTAACAAGTTAACACGCCTGGACTTAATGCCTCCTACCGGGCGCAGGCATCGTCGCACGGCATTCTAATTTACCCAGTCTGTACCAGAGATGATTCACCTTTAGACTCACGTGTTATTCACCACCAAAATTTGAGTGAAAGTGGGAGTAAATGGCGATTTTGTTGGTGCGAGTATGACGGGTGGCCTACCTTCGGTAGCACCTTTCATGCCCCACAGCTCCCTTAGGTGACGTTTCCAGACTTGGGTTCCCTGAGTCAAAAATGCTCAGCAAAGCATCTAATATTCACCCCTGCTCTGGTGACACTGAGTGAAGAAACACCCTGTATATAATGTTACCAATTGTTCATATTAAAAATAATATTGGTAACTATGCACTAAATTGTGATTATCATCATCATTTCACTAGAGGCAGATATAACATCCATTATAAAACCATAAGAACAAAAGCAATTAAAATGAGCCCGACTGAAACGGGTATCAGGTTATATAATCATCTGCCAGAAAGTGTAAAACAAACTAATGGTATCAATAGTTTGAAACACAATCTGAAAAAGTACTTATAAGATAAAATGTTTTACTCTGTTGAAGAATATTTTAATGATACTTGTGACCCTGAATAATTATTCATCAACTTCATGTTTCTAATTGTAAAGAATGTTCACTGGTAGAAAGATTACTATTACTCTATTGGTTGTCATACTTTATATGATTGCTTGTAATTTTTTCTATTGCTTTGACGTGCCTCATATTCTGTACTCTCCCTACTATGGGTTTGTAGCATAATATTCGGGAAAATAAAGATTGTATTGTATTGTAGTATCGTGTAGCCAACATAAATCCTCTTAAATCAACCCAATCATTTAAAGATGATTATTTCATGACCGAATTAAATTTAATTTCAGGGAAAAGTGACTGAAATTGAATGCAGGGAAAGTAAAACGGATTTATCTTCCTCCAAAACGTCAGACGTTGATGTGGTATGCTCTCTCTCAAGTGGTTTAACCTGTAAAAATGAAGCTCAAGGGAAAGGGCGCCACTGCAAGGACTATAAAATTAGATATTTCTGCAGTTGTGGTGAGTATTACATCATATATCTCCCACTTGATATACCAATTGAATGCACAAGTACTTTATGGCCCTTGTATTCATTCATGTATAGTAAAAGTTGATTTTGCTTAATACTCTGGTGTAGCATTTGAATGACTTTGATTTGGCAGTACATAATGGGTGAGGTCTTTCTGTGGAGCATTCTAGTTAATTTTCATTTTTATAAATCTGAGTCAACAATTGTTTATTTAGATTTTGTGACATAAAGACTTTTTAAAAATGATCTTTTTCTCTTTGGCTGTGGCATTCTGAGTATACCCAGAATTTTCATAAAAATGGACTTTAGAACTTTAGGAAGAATTAACAGAGTTACTAATGAATTGATAATTTTACCCTATACTTGTGCAAAATATTGTTTAGTCTTTCCATTCTTTGAATTAAACGAAACAAAAATAAATAATTATTCAATATGGCTATTATCCCTTGAAAGGCGGGTCTGTTAAAGTCCTTGCTATATACCTCCCTGAAATAAACAGTCTCAGGCAATTAAAGCATTGTGCCAGAGGGAGAAATGCTAGGGACCTATTAGAGACCTGCATCAATCAAGTCACCTGATAAGTTAATTCTTTTGTCCATTTTTACTACATATTGTTCCTTCATGCTAATCATCTGTGCCACCTATAACTTGAAATTGGTAGGTGTATATGGAATTTGACTAAAATTGTTGAGTCTTCTATAATCTTCAATAGCAATACATATTTTGTATCTCACCTGCTCAGTGGTGACTATCCATATCCATGTCAAAGCTGAAGAAATCTCCTGGTGATTTCATTCTGCTTAACAATAAACCACATGCAGTAACAATTGATTTAGTTGATGTAGCTATTTTTCCATCTTACTGCACACAAACTTGTCACATTTAATTATTTTCCCCTTCTGTATTTCTTGGTCAATGTAATATTTTCTGCTTTGCCCTGTTCCTTTCCCCAGTATGGTTAAAATATTCCTTATCCCTATCATAAATTTTGTTACCCTCTTCACTGCCTTTTTTGCTCCTCTTGCCTTTAAGGATTTCATGTGACTATGATCAAATAAGCTTGATGTTTCCCAGTGCTGGGTGCAACATCTGCTCCTAGGTTGAGGTGCATAGTTGTTAGAATTCAAATCTTCATTTGTTAACATGTTTCTTTAATGGAAGAATAATAACTTTTCCCAATCATGCATTGATAAGGCATCTAAGTGGACATGATAACTTAAAATGCCATTTATGTAGGCTCAAATGGATTTTTGCAGCCTCCTCAGTTACCACTTTTGTGGACTGATGCTTTTCTTGTTTATACTCTTTCACAAATTTACCATGGATGGATGTATAAGGAACATTCTAGGCATCATCAGAGGAGCCCTAACATAATGTCAATGGTCTTGTAAATAAGTGGATAAAGCATTTTTGTCCAAAATTATAATTCTCATCATTCCAGATTTTTATGTTCATACAATGAACCTTGCTCAGCTCTCGTTGTGCACCTGATGCCGGCAAATTTAGGCTATCTGCGTGACATTCTACGTATTTTTTTCTCATGATACCAGCATAATGGGGAAAAAAGTCATATTTCTCACAAATTTTTGAAATGGCGCATAAATGAAAATATGAGACTTATAATAGTCATTGAAAAAACTCAAATTCAACGTCTTTCTGTGGGTCAGTCACTGAAAAGTCGTAAAAGTGAGGATTTTCCTTTTCTCATCGCATAAATGAAAAGTTTCATAAGTGAGGTTGGAAATACATAAGGTCTTATGGGGTTATTTACCGGACCAAAAAAAAAACCGGTGTATAAATGAGGTCGTCGTATAAAAGAGGGTCGTATATCGAGGTTCTACTGTAATTCTTATTTTTTTGCAGATGCAACCACTGAAAAGACCACCATATCAATTATACATACAACCATATCTCCTCCGCCTCCATGTGAGCATAGGTATGTATTTACTATGTCTGCATGTCTATTTACACAAATATGAAAATATGCGCAGTGATAATTAAACAGAAAAACAAAGGGTGGTAGTACAATAGTGGGTGATGATACTAAAAAAGGATTAAATATACTAAAAAGTAGGGATGTGCGAGTAGCACTTTTTGACCTCGAGTCAAGTATCGAGTCGAGTTGTAAAGTACTATCGAGTATCGAGTCGAGTCGAGTTTGTACATTATTGTACATGAGTGAAGAGACCCAGTTCTTACTTAAGTCATCGCAATTAAAGTTAGCCAGCAATCTGACTATCAAATGGCAGGTCTACCTACCTAATGCATAGTTATAAACAGTCAAATTATTATGGCACGTGGCACAGGCCAAAACACATAATGGAAATTTTCCGGTAGCTCTCGAAATAAGAAAATTACCTTCATTACTAGGATTACTCAAAAATGTGTAAATTAGCTTGCAGTACGGTACCTAGAGTGTACTTAGGCATAATATGAGGCCTATATGAGTGACATGCCCTAATAACTTGTAATGAAAGTAAGCCAGGAAGCAAAATATTTTTTTTTAAGGAATACATAAGCCTAATTAGAAGAGCATTCCTTGTATTTCGCATTCCTATGTATTTCTTTTCAGAGCTAAACGCTTTCTCAGTGATGTCGTGTATGCCGGGGTTAGTCCAACAGTACAGTAAATTTCATACAATATGCCTTATTTGTGCAGTAAATATTTGATAAGCTCGGCCTCAAATTTATGATTGGCCATTAATTACATAGTTAGTTTTTAACACATAATTTTCTTCCTCTTCCAATTAATGGCACCATCTCTTCAAAATCGGTGATTTCTGCCTAAACATGATAGAACTTAGAATCATAAAAAGGACCTGGGTCAATCACCCCCATTTGCACGATGCATGAACACCCAATATCAGCACAGGTTATTTCCAATATCCATTAATGCAAGTTAATGATGTTTGAACAATGAATTTTCATTCACGGATGAATGTGAGCAGGTACATGAATTTTGTATAGAGTCCTGTGGATTAAAGTTTTCGATTTCTAAGGAAATATATTTGAACAAAAATTTATTATAGATAATTATCTATAGATATTTATAATTATCTACCTTAAGATATGACTAGGAACTTGAAATTAATGATATAATTAATAATCCTAAATAGGAAATAAAAAAATGGAATAGTAAAACTTATAAGTTTTATACGATACCTATATCATCCGTAATGCCCTTACAATAGGATGCCTACCATCCGTTACAAAATTTCCTTCAGTTGAGTTTGAAGACCAATATCTCCAAGATGGCTGGAGCGATTCTAAAATAAACTATATCAAATTAAAGATTGTTTATTTCTACGTTTACTGGTAGTATTAAAATATTTTTACAATTTTTTTTACTGAAGTACGTTTTTAAGAACGGATTTTTAGCGAATTTTTTTTTTGTTACCGGATGGATCCATCGAATTCGGGCATCGTAAGAACAACACAGATCGAGATATCAAACTTACCTTTTCGCATATTGTAGCTAAGGGCTTTGTTAATAGTTATACGAAGTTTCATACTATTACGTTCATCAATATTTTTGTTATTGATGAATTTGTCAGACTGCGTTATTTTCCGTCCCGCATGCTTTCCGTCCCGGAAATCACCGTATGGACCTTTCTCTTGCTCTCGAGTCATTAATATGCATCCACTTATGAACTCTCAGTAGAATTCGTTGATTATTTGATATCGATATATATTTATTTTCGGCTATAAAAGCACGCTCTAATGTCCAGAGCATGCCTGGAAAGGTAGCGCGCGCGTGGAATCATCTGCTGCAAGTAGATCGCCTATCGCTGTGAATGAGTCATGAGGACTCGACAATAGCGGAAAAAAGTATCGCCTTTAAGAATGCAAGTCAGTGTCATTTTAAAAACTGACGGTATCTTTGGAAGCATACCGTCATTATGCCTCCTCGCGCAAAGATTTTGGAGACGGAGTTGAAGATAATTTAAAATGCAATTTGTTTCTTTCGTCGAGAAGCCGAGAAATGTGGGGACAAAAGCTATGTCTCTTATCGCTGATTTTATTTTGGTGAATACTGCAACTTATAAAATTTTATTCAAGCATAGGCAAGGATATTTTTCCTGTGCATACTAGAGAAATTTTCTCGCGTGGTGTTTGGTGCGCGCGGTAGTTTCTACCTACGGTAGCTTACAACTTGACAACCTCGAGCAGCTTATCTCTCCAGGCCAAAAGTCCTGTCGCGTAGAGCTTGCTTTCCGAAATAAATATATACACGTTGAAAGCATATCTAATTCTCCCAATTTATTAAGTCATTTTACACGTTCTTAGTTTTCAAACACGAAGAATACCATCAAAACGAACTAAATTTCCGACTTCTGCATGCTGAGATAGCGCATTTTTAAATATTATTCGTTATGTAATTAGTAACTGAGTAATCTATTTTAAACTTTGTTTAGTCTAAGATAAATATATGTTCCATATCTTATGCGAAGAAAAGAGAAGTGCCTTTTCATGTGTATCTTCAAGTGGGCGTCAAACTTGCTTCCCAGAACTTGAATAATATCCGGCATTTTTATCTGTCTCAGTCGAAAAATTAATTAATATAACAAGCTAAAAATATATTTTTGATATTATTAAATGTGTAAATAAACAAGAATTAGTTCGATATACTTTATTTTAAAATTGAACTACTCATTTTTGTGATGTGAAACTTCAAACTCAGGGGATGGAATTTTACAATGGGCATTAGGTTCTTTGAGCTCGCATATAGTCCCCCACCCCAGACTTTTTCCGCGAATATTTCGGCCGAAAAGGGGGGTCTAGCTATATTCGGAGGAATACGGTACATTGCGGTTTCATGGACCGTGTAACCACAGATTCATCCATTGTTAACGAACGCAACCACATTCATCCATTCGTTCACACAAACGTACATAAATCCGTTCACGTAAACGTACATGAAACCATTCACGCAAATGTAAATGAACGTACGTAAGTACATGTCCGTACGTGTTATCTACCGTGTAACCAGAGATTTACTCGATTTTGATGATAGCGCTTCCTGTCGGCAGATTTCTGAACCTATTGGCCTTGGCGGCTCCGTCGACAAAAACTACTCGACTTGACTCGACTTTCGTAAAAATACTCGAGTGCTCGAGTCGAGTACCAACTACTCGACTCGACTCGAATTTTCGAGTACTCGCACATCCCTACTAAAAAGGATTAAATACAGGGTTGAGGGGGTAGGTGAAAAAATACCAGATTCCAATGTAAAAATTTCAACCTAGCTGGAAATAAAACCACTGATATACAGATATATAGACTGGTTGACTTGCTAATCGCTGATCATTCACTTAGCCTTAAATTTGCCATTTTAAAAACTCTTTAAATAGTTGCCATGTAATCATCAACTCTTTTCCTTTATGTTATGTCTTTGTTAATCCTTTGACATTTTTTTCCTTTTTTTTTAGTTTTGAGCCATTGGTAAATGGTGATGATCCATTGCCTGATGAAGCATTTACTGCCAGTAGTTCCAGAAACTTAAAACATGCCCCACATAGTGCAAGACTGAAATCAAACTATTCTGATAGATCAGGTGAATAAATATCAGCTAATTGGGTATTTTGGAGATTTTGCACCATGTTAGATTATACAATCCAGTTGTCAAATTCCTCAACCCTAACAATTGCCTAATAGATTGCCTTGGAGGATGCCCCAGGATAGTCTTCACCCCATAATGTTAGGGAAAAAAATGCTGATAGATATGTGGCACCACCGGACTACGGATCTGGTGGTGCCACATTATGATATCATAAGTGTCAACATGTATCCCTTGTCCTTATTTTTAAGAAAAAAGATGAGAAAAACTAATTATTAACAGCCTAATTCCAACAAATTCAGAGATAATGACAAATTGGCAGTGAGTAGTATAATTTTAAATCCCTTATTTTTGCTTTAGTTCTTCAGTGGCTTTGAGATAATTCAGAAGCGTACCACGAACTGTTTGCATATTCATGGTAAAGTATAAAGTTAACTTTTGGCCAATATTATCAAAGGTACCTACTGAGAAAAAATATCTGAAAGTATTTTATAAATGCTTTTACAAGAAATATTGAAATGTTCAATCCTGAATTTTCATGCCAAAAATATTTAAAAAAGTTAGTGTGTCATATTGACTTGATGTTAATGACTCATTTCCAAAAATATATTTGGTGAAAATGTTAGGGGACTTTCTTTGTCAAAATTTGTGTCACTATTATGATTTATTTGGGTAAAGTTGGTTGTAAAATTTAAATAAAATATGAAAAAATGCATTTTCCAAGTCTCGTACTATTGTTCTTTGTTTTCTGAGGTAATTTTTATTATTTATGGGAATCTTTGTTGTCATAGCCATGCAGGCTCCGACAAGAGTTAATCTTATATTTTTAAACTCAATAATATTTCTGCAATTGGAAAATTTACTTGTATCAAAGTTATGTTATTATGGCATTATGCTTGCAATCTTGCTTTCCAAATATGGGATATTTGTTATGGAAACCACTTGGAAGGATCTTTTTGGTAATGTCCCTGAGTGTATGTGAGTATGTAGGTGATATTGGCCATTGTAAACAATTAAATCATACTCTTTTGTTGTTTAATTAAACAACACTCCTTTGATTTTATTCTTATGAGGAAATAATGTTGTTTCTTATTGCAGCTGATTCAATTTTTACAGCTGGTTGAGGTTTGATAATTTGATGTAAAATATGTTGCTGAAAAGTATTATGTGAAATTTAAAAAAATAATTTTTATTTCATTCAGTTGTTCAACTGTTGACATCCAACATTTTTTTCTCAGAGGGAATTCTTCAAATTATCATGTCATTTATGAACTGAATCATAAAATGAACTTTTGATTGAAAATGATTCTCAGACATCTGGTATTTTTTTACGTTGAAATCATTAAAAATCACTAAAAACATTTAATTTCTTCTCCTGAATAGGCTTTGGGTGGATTCCTAGGAATCAGAATGAAGATCAGTTTCTACAAGTTGACCTTGGAAAAGTTGAACCAATTTATGGTGTGAATGTTCAAGGTATTTCAGGTCCACCGGTCATGTATGTTACCAGCTACTTTATTCTATATGGTGAAGATGGACTCAAGTTCTCCTATGTGACTGGTGCAGATGGAAAACCCAAGGTGATTTCTTATTTTTCGTGGCTATCATCTTATCTATTGTTTTTCAAATTTTTGAGGTACACGCATACTGATTCACAGCCCATGATTCAAACCCTTGCGACCAGTCATGTTTAGAATTCTAAATTTTTTCGAATTAAAGATCAGTGGAATCCAAGGCGAAACTTGTATCCCATAATCAAATTTTAATACTAAAATGAAGACGTATTGATACACTAAGCAGGATAAATAAAGGCTACAAATACAACCTATGATGCAGTTTATTTAGCATGTAATTCAGTGGAATATAATGATAAATGAAGCTGATAATAATGAATTGAATATCGGCTGTTTGCAAACCAAACAGAAAGGGTTGGTACTCCACACTTCACATAAAACAGTCGTGAATTTTGGAACTTATTAAATTTCAAAATTGAGAATGAAGAATTCTGAACATTTACATACTTTGCTTTTCATTTATTTATTTGAATAAATTCATCTAGTAAAAAGTGAAATAAATCATAGTTACATTTCCTTGTTTAATTTTGCTTGGTTGTTTCTCTTTACAGTAGCGTGCATATTAATGTAATGAAACATTTATTTAAGCACTTATTAAATAATCAGTGTCCTCATTAACTTAGATTGATCTGAGATTGGGTTGGTAAGTTAAATTAGAGTTAATCTCTTTTAAAGCCAAAATTCACATAAGTGCTGTATCAGCAATACCATGCACGATTTTACTCAAAACTGCATTTTAAAATATCAATTTTTGTATCTAACTGTTAGTGGATGTGCTTTTTTAATGCTTTTGCAGTTGTTTCGTGGTCCTGTAGATGAAAATATGCACAAACCGGAAATATTCCCCACGCCTATTGAAGCAAGATATTTGCGCTTTAATCCTACTACTTGGAAGAATGGAATTGCTCTTGGTGTTGAAATAATTGGATGTGGAGAGCCCAAAGTGGAAACAACGCCTCCCCCAACAGTTCCCACTACAATCGCTGATGGTAAGTGAGACATTGTGAGCCTGATAAACGTTCTTCCCATAAACTTGTGAATTACTGTTATTGAAGTTCATTCAAAACTCATGCACTTTGGCAGAGCATTTTAACATTAGTCCCCCAGACCTGAAGAATGTGGACCCTTCCTGGCAGATTTGTGAAGGGGCCCAAAATTCTGAATGGTGATGAGGAAAGCATGCAAAAGAGGTTAGGCAAAGCTGAAGAAGTTGTTGTGAGTTGCATAACTTTCAGGGGAATGATAAGTTTGCCATTCATTGTATGTAAAAAAAAGTTTAATTTAAGCTTATTATGCCTCCCCAGATAATACATATGATGCCTTAAGTTGGTGCACACTCAATAATTATTTTTGATGATAATGGCCGAACAGAACATTTTGTATTTACATACTAACCTTGCAAAATGTATATAGACTTGAGTTTGAAGGTTTTTGTCTCAAAGTTGGATGAAGTGATAATCATGCAGAAAAAAATAAAATAAAAAGACCAGCAAATGGCCATTTCTGTAAGCTTTGTAAGTGAGGGCCATTTTTGAGAGGCCAGTGAATCGCTGTCTTTGTAAGCCAATGGGTTAATTTACAAATTGAGTTTCTGGTGTGGTTTGAAGGTAGAATGTGTTTGGTTTGCATTTAATCAATTTTATGCTTTGAGCAAAGCTTTGTAACTAAATACGTTAGTGTGGAAGAATGCTGGCATCATATGTTGAGTGCTTTCCATTCCTTTTGATAGACATAAACATTGCATTATTTATTATGGGCTGATTAAGGCAATTTGCTCCCTCTTCCTCCAACTCAGATGCATATGACAATTGTAATGCTCTTTGTGACCAATGAAGTATTATCATCTTTATAATATTACCTTTATATTACCTCATTTGGGTGGCTGTGGATGGTGACCATCCTCATGACCACCATGCATGCCAAGTTTGTATTTCAATTACATTCATTAGCCAGTTTTGTACTTGCATTTGTTTTATTGTCAAACCCAGTTTCTAATTGGTTCTTTTTCTTCTCTGCAATTTCAGTAATGTGTAAAGATGATATGGGGTTGGAAAATGGCATGATGAATGATGAACAAATAGAAGCATCCTCTGTTCACGATAATACTGGGAGATTTTCTCCTGAAAATGTTCGTCTCAATACACCAAAGAATAAGGATCACGGAGGAGCTTGGATTCCCAGAACAAATTCAGTGCATGAATGGATTAAGGTGTCTATTTTTTCTCTGGAATTGAGAATTTTTCATTATTAAATTTATAATTTAAACGGATGATAGAATGATTTTCAAGGATTTAAAATCTATGTTTTACGTGGAATTTTTTCTAGTTTGACTTTTTGGAGCCAAGAAATCTTACTGGGATAATCACGAAGGGTCAGAAGGATGGCCATTCTTGGGTTGAATCTTACAAAGTTATGTACAGCAATAATGGAAAGGAGTGGAATCCAGTCCTAGCTAGTGATGGATCTGTAAAGGTATGATCTAGAATTTAAGTCATAGAAATGTTCATATTTTCACTATTATCACTGATATCAATGGTAGCTGTATTGCAGGGGCTTATTCTTATATGTATAATTATCAACCATTTTTGTAGCTATGAAGTTTTTTGACCTAATTATGATCTGGTTTATTGTCCCTAAATAGGAATAAATTATACAAAATATTCGATAATATCAATGAGGTTGACAATGAGTGATGATATATTATTGTCCATAAGTGAGTGAAATACATGGAATATTGATGATTCTCTACAATGCTGTTGAACATCTTTGAAATGAACTAGTTATAGATTAGTTTTATCAGTGTGAAATTTTGAGGCAGTAATCTTATATTGTGGAAAGCGTAATTTATATGCATGTATTTTGATAAAATCCTGTGTAGGTACTTACAGAATTTCTAATGGCAAATTCTGGCCATCAATATTTCGTAAAAAGTAGCAATTTTTTTCACTGTCAAGTCATGCCCAAACTTGTTTTAAATTGTGAATTCAAATTAATAGTTGTGAGAGGGACTCAACATTTTAGTATCTTTGAGTTGAGTTCTGTGATGAATCTGCTGAATAAAGCCGTGTAGATGCTTCATCTTCTTCCTTTCAATCAACCTGGTTATAAAATTGGCAATAGATTTGTGAAATTTTGAATTACACTACATTGGAATGCGGAAAGGATGCACCCGCCTCACATGGACACGGACGATCCGCACTACGCATGCGGGGTGCGAAGAGCGGATCATATGCGCACACGCGAAATGGGCCTTAGAGGTTAAGGTTGAGACTGGGTGAGTGTTTACAATGTAACAAATGGATGTGTGCGAGCTCAAGAGTACGGAGATTGATTTCAGGTGAATTTGGCAGAATTGAGGCAATTATCGTAATGCGGAAACAACTGCCAAACTTTCTATTATGGGTGGAAGCATGAATGGGCACCGGGAGATTCAAATTGAGGTTATTAGTAGTGCAACGGTGATTATGAATGTGAATGGCTAGGGGATTGGTAGAAAGACCAACGTAAAAAGCGGAACAATGAGTACAGGTAAGTTTATAAATTATATTATTTGAGGTGCAAGTGGTATGGGAGCGAATAGGGTAGGTGAAATGTGTGTTGGGGCTGGAGAATTGGGAATCATTAGTGAGGAGTGGAAAAGATTTACAACGAGGGCAATTACAAGGTTAAGTGCCAGGGGGTAAGGGCGAAGGAGAAGGAGGTTCAAGTGTGCGTGTCCGATTGAAAAGCATCTTTAGGGTGGGTGGTGTACAATATGTTATGGAGGGGGGTTTGGGAAAAGGCTTTTGGTAATTTTGCTATTACCAAGAATGGGGTAGAGTTCAGAAAGAAATGACTTTTATCGGTGGATGCTGGGGAAATAGGTAGTAGTGAGGTTAAAGGTGCTTGAATTAATTTTTGGGTGGGGTGTGAAGTCAGCAGTGGCTGGTAAAATCCTTTTGTCAAGGAAGTGCAAAGGATAATTGCCGTGAAGAAGGGCGGTGCATAGCTGGGACAGGAAATGAGAACGTGTGTCAGAAGAGTTACAAATTCGGTGGCCACGAATGGAGAGAGAGTATGGTATAGATCTTTTAATATGAGAAGGGTGACAGCTATTAAACTTTAGTTATAGTAAGCTATAAACAGGTATAAGCCTTGCTAAATATATGATATTGTTGTTTTCATTGAACCTCAGTAAATAGAAAAGAGGGCAATTGCTTAGTGTCATATTTGTTTTCTTCTTTTATGGCTATTAATATACTTCATCCATGACATCTACTTTTTCCACTTAAGGTATTCCCTGGAAATTTTGATTCTCACATGCCCCAAGAGAACTTCTTTGATCGCCCAATTCAAACCAGATTTCTCAAAATAATGCCGCAGACTTGGCATGACAATATTGCTCTTAGGGCTGAAATCTTAGGCTGCTTCCATCCTTATCGTAAGTGCTATTTTTGTGGTTTATAATTTTTTGTTTGCTCTTATTACATATATTTTGGCCTCTAAATATCTCTTGTATCAATTTATTTGATGTATTACATTATTAAATTTCAATTGCTTACGTTGGTTCCTATTGTGTGATGCCTATTTGATATGCATTTCAATTTGGTTTCATGCTACTGATGAATATTTATCCATTATTGTGGTTGTTTTTATTACTTTCAATATTAGTAGTATTTTATTTGTGGATTTTTAAAGGTATAATAAAGGTGGCATTTTAAAGGCATACCTTAATACACTAAATACATAGTAATAATTAATAACATAACTACAGGTGTCCGTTGATGCTGTAAAAGATGCTTAGGAGCTATTATGTAGTGTTTTGAATCAAATCAGCTGGTTTGCTATATCCAGGTTTGTGTTTCCAACATGAAGTGGAGTTTTATCCTCATTTTTAGATTGGGCTGTTTACTGATGATTTCATTCAAGTTTCATCAATTTTTGTTTCCCTTCCCAAATAAGAAATCTCTTCCCTTCTCCCAAATTTTCTTCTCATGTTTAACATCAGTTCTACCAACTGCTCATAAATGCAATGTGATTTTACATTTTTATCTTCCTTGCAAATTTTTAACTACAAAATATTGTTTCATAATTACAGCACCTGTGACAACTACTATGCCGGAAGTCATCACAACTCCTCCTCCAGCTGAATGCAAGCCATGTCATAATCTTCCTCCAGAGGTCTTGGCTGAGTGCGTGCCTTGCTCTGAGGGTCTTCTCTGGGATGGCTCAGCTTGTGTGAGGAAATCTGAATGTCCTTGTTATGTTGGGCACATACCGTAAGCAATTTAAAATTATGATCATCTGATTTCATCTACTGCATGATATTGGATATCTGTGTATTTACCTATTGGGGTGTGTTTAGACTATTTTAAATCAGGTGATTCTAAAATATATGACGAAAGTCTTTCTTTTTGGGCTGAACTTAAGAGTGACTTAAAGCATTAGTCTTTTAGGTGTGGGCTTGTAAATGTTAACAAGGAAAGACTATAAATGTTGTGCCATGTGGGGGCATAGATTCCACGATAAATGACAACCGCCAAGACTTAACCAAAAACAAGACTAATTTATTAGCCACAGTCGAGTGTAAAGGCTATGTAAGTACAAGATGGCCACTCGTCTCACTGCACGGTCGCGAGCTCGATCCTTCTCCCAGTGGGTTTTCCGACAGACTGCTTCGAGTGGCGCTAAAAATCATCCTCCTCAGCACCGCCATCTTGTGGTGAAGTTGGGAAGAAAAACAATTGAGGCACGGAATCGAAATGGCATCGTCTGCTTATACCACCACATGCCACCATTTTTAAAAGTCACCTACAGAATGATAATTGCCCCAGTAATCTGAATCTATGATGGTTTGGTTGCATGAGCATTATTTTTGCTCTAATAATTAATTATTTTATGTAATATTTTCTGATTATTTTTTTATATTAATTGAAAGAATTCATGGTTCATTAGGAGGTTTGGGTGGTGATTTGGTTACATTTCTTGTGTTAAAAATTACAGCAAAACCCCTTTTTTTCACTTTCCTAGGGACCACTAGAAAAATGTGTAAATTGCGAGAAAATACAAATATTGGGAAAAGGACTATTTTCAGTTTCACATGTATACTTTAACAATATAAAGTAAATATATGAATAAGAAACACCTATAAACTGAATTAGAGCAATATTATTAATTATTTCTTAAAGTATAGAGCTGTCCTGATTTATTTTTACGATATTTTTCTACCAATGTTTCAACCAACCATTGGAGGTTGTCAAATCATAATTCCCAAACTTATACATTATGAAATGCCTTTTCTCTTATGACAAAGCCATTCATGGTGATATTAGGTGATCTAGAACTTAAAAACAGCTTTTTAAGTTGGTATTCTTTCATACCATGATTTCTTGACTATTCTCTTTTTCGACAGGTGTCTGCACTAGCTAGCATGTTTCTGAATCACATCACGATTTTTTAAAATTGTATCCATTATAGAGACCGGTAATGTTAGATGTTTCGCTATATCAGTGCGAGTTGCATCATGAGAATCCACAATTTTTATTTAACCCTAAATTGAAAATATTCTAGTTGCTGCGAAGCCTTCCGTGGTGATTAGAAGATGACTCAAGGGTTTCCGTTTTTTTTTCTGCGTTGGTTCATCTTACTGCATGACTGTTTCACCGGCATTCCAGATGGCATCTTCAGGTCCGAAGTGTAGGAAATATATACAGTTGAGCATCTTTAATCTGGCACAGTCGGGACCGAAGTGATGCCGGATTAGGGATTTGCCGGACTATAGGTCATGCATGGCAACTAGTCTATTTCTGACGTCCAGGATGTTTTCATTGAAATGAGTTGATTATTTATAACAAAATATATTCATTTGCCATTTAATGAACATACTTTAAAAAGAGTTACTGAGAATAATCAGAAAGAAATGATTTCTTAATTCACAAAGTTATTATTTAAAATTATCGAAGTTGCGAAGTGAGTGAAAATAACGGAATTTAAGCATTGTGCATATAGCTGCACATGTAAAAGTTTCATATTATTATTGGAAAAGGGTATAAAATTTGATATTTCTTATGCTGTGCTTTGCGTAACATAATTTCCTACCGTGCTTGATTTGTTATCAGCTGATTCAGTACGATGTCAACGCGTGGGTGTAGTGTGTATGGCCGGTACGGCCGCCCGTCACTACGTCGCCACGGGCGACTGGACTGGATTATTCGTTAAAGACCATCATCAATAGTAGTCTTCCTTCAACAATTTCAGGCTGATCATCTTCATTCCCACTCGGAGTTATTGTTATTAATTACCATTTCAATGATTTCATCATCTATGATATGTTGTGTGGTGAGAATATCGTGGCCGCTAACTATTCTTTCGTCTAAATTTACCATTTCCTTTAATTCAGGGTTATGGACGATGTTTGCAAATTCCATCATCATATTTTATCCTCAGAAACATGAAATTTTTTAAATCCCCACTTATTTCGTCTATATCAAACCTTAAAGCAGTCCACAATTTAAACCACGCGTGTTTTAGAATGGACGGTGAAATGCTATTGCATGCACGTGAAATTTCCCACATCACGATTTTGGATTGATCACATCCATTTCTGAAATGGTTAATCCTGCTCTATTAGCATTTGACCAGAAATACTAAGTCCTTCACTTCGACGCAATCAAAACCAGGCTATCTAAATTAGCACTTAAATCTTCTTTCATAGTTTTTCTCTCTGTTATCTACTTCTTCGTGTCACTTTAACAGTAAAATTTTGATGATTCTTCTCTTTCAGCTTCTTAATGTGTTATATTGTTGAAGATCCCACGTATAAGTGAAATGCTTTACTATTGCAACGGTGTCAAGCTTTTTCACAACTTGCACTTTTTCTGCGATGGTTAATGTTTATGCTGTTGCCACAACTGTATGGATGAGACATGTTTTGGGTGAAACATAAGCAGATAACAAATAATTTTTATCAAATAATGTCTAGTGGTCAATCAAAAATGCACGCGACATTGAAAGTGGCCGATCTATAAATTAGTCGTAGTCCGTCTCAGCTATGTCTTCAAATTATGTTTACTTCAAGTTCCAGAATAATTCCAGTGTACACGAAGTACCAGAAATTAATATGTTTAAATTATTCTGATTCTCGAAATGGGAAAATTAGCGTTAAGAATGGTATCTCAGTATTAATATAATAATAATATCTCGGCAGGTTAGGAAGCAATGTTCTGGTTAAAAATTTTTCGGCATTTTCCACTAAGTACCAGGTAGTTGGTCATGGCAAAACTGCCGGATTATGGGTGTTCCCGGATTAGGGGTTCCCGGATTAAGGGTGCTCAACCGTAGTACGAAGATGTGGGAAATATATAGATAGGCGATATAGCAAATTTGATGGGATGCAATATTCGGACAAGAAGATGGCATCTAGAATGCCGACAAAATTGTCACCCAGAGGGATGAACCAACGAGGAAGAAACCTGAAAACCCTCCAGTCATCTGAAAATATTGTAATTCGCATCCATTTCCCATTTCGAAGTAAAATGAACTTTATGTTCCGTAGTAATTAAGGATAACATAAGCAACACAAGAGAATATTAAGCTACCTCGTTGGTCTGCCAGCGCAAGCAGTTATCCAACGGCAAAAATTTCTAAACGAAATAATTTTATTTATTTAATGCTGTTTTCACGTGATAAAACTAGTTTTAATAAGTTCTGTTTTGTAGCAAAACTGTTTAATTAATGCAGCATGATGCTCGCACGAATGATCCCCTCTTATCATCCACCAGTTCAGATAATTTATTTTTAACATTTCATAATGTCTGGATAAAAATTTATTTTCATTCTTCACAATATGAACTTTAGTACGGTGCTGTCTACTGCCCCGGTACGCCACTAAGTTCAAATTCTTCCGTAAAATGGAGGACATTACTGCTCTCTGTTGTTTTTGGTACCTATATGCACGAAACGAGGTAAAACAAGGTTTTATATTGTGCCGGTCCCACCTGCCTGGCTTGTTACCCCCCTCCCACCATCCCCACAATGACACGCGCGGATGAGGGTAAATTGATGAGGTCCGGCGCACACGTAATTTTTGTTTCTCTGGCTTAGAGGCCCTAATAGATCTTACCGCCACCAACCCCCAAGACCAGAGGAGGGCTCGTGTGATTTCTGGCGTCCAGCGCCGTTTAAGTCCGCCAAAAGATCCTGTAAAGATGGAGGTAACGAAGAAGGATCGTCGGGAGAGGTGACGTGGCCCCCCCACCAATGACAGCGTGCAAGGCAGTCTTATGATTTTACACAAACAATTTAATTCAACAAAAAGAACACAAATACCAAATAAACCCTACAAATTAAATAAATACCCTTTTTCTGACTTGACCCTGAAGGGGTTTAACAATTTCACTCACACCAATTGAAAACACTACATTCAGACAGGACTAAATAACAGAATTTACCTTGTAGTCAAACACCAACTTCAAATACCCTAATACAATAAATGCGAAACCTTATGCAATAATAATTAATATGTTGAAATGCAGTTACTCAGATACCATACAGTGAAATTATAATCATTAGCACTTGTCTCTTCAGTTAAAAGTTCCCTGGTGAAAAGTCATGTGGGGTGTTCGCCTCTCTCCCCGTTCACAATCACGGGAATACGAACGCGACTTTCTCCCAAAGCACTAGAGTTAATAATCGGGACAAGCGTATGTGAGCAAAAAAGGGGGGCGGGATCACTTCCCGGGGATAGCTTATGCGGTCTTCTGAGAGGTGGTATCAGGCGATGACAGTTCGTAGCCGGGCCGACAGCAAATAGCTTATGCAGCGGCAGGAACTCCTCTTTCGGTGACCCAATTCACTCTCGGACGAAGTCTTTCCTTGCTATCACTCCCGTGTTCGCGCACCCTCCGTCTCCTTTGTTCGACGTGCTTCCTTGGTCTGCTTCACTGGTAACTCACGAATGCTCTAGTAATAAGCACTCTGATTCTGACAGGTTCTGCTCGACTCTGCCCGATTATGACCGATTATGACCCATTATGACCGATTGTGCTCCAATGTCCGATTGTGAGCCACTGCTCGGCCTTTTATTCTCTTCAGAAAATGCCCATGATGCACCGCGCGGGGTCGTCTGCTAGACGCCCCGACGGCAGCGACATGGTGTATACCCTTGGCACTAAGATCACCCGTCTCCGGGCGCACTCACTTACGTAACCATACAAAAGAACACATATTAACATAAATAAGCCTTACAGTATGCCAGATGGTGGGGACCATGACAATATAGACTGGTATATATGGCTAAATGTCATAGAAGGGAATTTTATTTTTTTAATCCATCCCATTCTTACCCGGATCTAACGCAAACAGTGGGAAAACAGAAAAGTCGTGGTGTAAATACAGGGTTCTACACACATTGGAGATGTAGGAAATTGGATGGGACACGATAAAAATGTTGTAAATTGCGGGAAAACATAAATTCCGATAGCATAAATACGAGCTTTTACTGTATGTGTTCAGTAATCAGGACTCCACTGACCAATATCTTTTTAATCCCCTTTCCAAGTACATAGTTTTATTGCACTTGCTCACTGCTGGACAATTGTGTATTTATTCCCATCACATTCATAACTTTCAGCCTGAAACTGTATTCTGGTCATGGAGTCCTGAAGGGTTTAGAGCCACAGAGTATGATGAAGGTCCACCTACTTTTTAATGTGTATTCTGGTAAACTTAAGTGTGGTTCTCATTCTGCTCATTCCAACTATCAATACTTTTCCATCCTATTCCCTCTCTCAAAATACTTGTTTTGATCGTGTACTGATACCATGTTATATGTCAACATAAGAAGTGATGGTGACATGCAGAAGCATGCAGTAAAGTTGTTAATATCCTGGAAATTGAGATAGCATGTATACGTATGGGTGGTCTAGGCTTCTTTAGTTCTGCTTGCTATAGTTATATTTTGACCAAGAATCGTGTTAAAATATGGTATCATTTTCAGCTAAAGAAGCCCATAATCCAGTGATTTTTATTCCCCTATGTTCCATTTTTTCACTGTCATTAAATCCTTTTGATTTTAATACAATTCTTCAAGAACTTTTTGGGCATGTTTTTGTGAGAATCTGTTAAAATAAAGAGTATTTAAGAAACTTACATTGCTTATTGTTTGCATTTTATAAATATATTATATATTTAATAGTACAGGAATTCACTTCAAAGTAAACAATTGTAAGAAGATACTTTATTGAGGCATTGCAAATTTAACATCAAATACCGGCATTAATAAAACAATTATAAATATTTCAACACCTAAGAAAATTATTAGTTTCTTTTTTGTATGATGATCCCGAAATGGAGTCCAATGTCAGCCTTTTTGCAAATATAATCCTCTTGCTTCTTTAAACCATTAAACCAACTCGACCATTGTTAAATGGAGCATTAAAAAATAATGTGATCGTAATACGCTGTGACATTCAATACAGTACCGGTCAATTAAGTTGTTTCCGTGGAATATTATCCTTTCATTTCTCTCGCTAAATTGCTCATTACATACAATATCCAGTTAGACTTCTGGAAGCTGGCATAAAAGTCTTAAATTTTACTAAATACAGAGGGGATCCCGGCTTCCACTCACCCTTGTATCTTTGAATTTAATTAGTTTATAAATTTCTCATTTTCAGA
The DNA here is from genome assembly GCA_933228895.1 of Platycnemis pennipes. Taxonomy (NCBI): domain Eukaryota; kingdom Metazoa; phylum Arthropoda; class Insecta; order Odonata; family Platycnemididae; genus Platycnemis; species Platycnemis pennipes. The sequence continues at coordinate 43,115,720 of OW121851.1, read as the reverse complement.
ATGATTGACGCGTGGTGAATGTTAACCCATGGGTCCTTATTCTCTTTCTGAAACTCTAGTGGTATCCTAGGGATACCATAGGTTTTCGGGACTCGCGTTAACTTTTTGTAAACATTCTAATGAGGAAATCAATGAAACGCAACCTCGGTTTCGTTGCTGGGGAGATAACCGAGGTTGCGTTTCAAACGAGAATAAGGGCCATGGTCTCCTTGATTTATGGGAATGTAGAAATTATCTATAATGAAGTATTCTTATTGACCACTTTATTTATATAGTAATACAGGACTGTAAAGAAGCGCAAAAGTGGAACTGAGAAAAGACAAAAAACAGAAAGATTGGGTGCAGCGGATTACACTGTGTCGAATGAGGGGGTAAGGACAGGTTCGGCAGTCCGGAACATGACTGACAGAAGCCAAACGAGCGACGGATGCGCCAGTTTCAGAGATGACTTGCCTATCTTACGCCATAGCCATCTTCAGTGGAGGGTATGGGCGAGGGTGGGTGTGGGGCACGTATCGCATATGGCGTTTAGCTAGACAAGTCATCTCTGAAACTAGCGCATCCGTCGCTCATCCGGTTTATGTTGGTCAAGCATGGAAACTCTCGTAAGGCATGGCCATCCAGAGGTGGAGGGGGGATGAAAGGCAGTTTGCCCCAGGCACCCATTTAAAATTCATTCTCAGCATAGTGGGATATTGACATTGAAACAGATTCTCTTAAATAAGTGAATCTGTAGCTAGAATTTGGTCTTTTTACGTCGTTTCTTCGACAAAAAAGGAACAACTACCGTTGTACGTATACTTTCAAACATTTTATGACATTCTTTAAATCCTTCTATATTTTTTCACTTTGGTTTAGTCATCGGCGAATCCAGAGATGACTGTACGCCTCGCCACTGTAAGCCACAGATAATGCATTTATCATATTTTTTATAGAATTTTCGCAGGATGCACAATTCCACGTCTGTCTAGCACCTGCCATATTGTATTTTTTTCCAACTTTGTGTCTCAGTTGATTCTTAAGTTGTAGTTAACTGTTATTGGTGATTGTTTAACACTTGAATTTTGTCCACTTAACTTAATTGGAAGTGTTAGGTGTGGGTATAAAACAATCAGGAATTCTGTGATGAATTGGTATGATTAATCAACTTCAAATCCAAATTCAAATGATTTAGGTCATATTTGCCATAATTAATATTATTTTAATGAAATTCTTCCTATTTTATGCTTTCACTATTTTTTGTTTAACACTAGGTATCCTGTTGGGACGTTGTACAAGGATGATAATTGCCACCGTTGTACTTGTATGGTGGGAGGAAATCCAAGATGTGTGGAAGAAAAATGCCCCAAGTGTGAAACGGTGAGAATTAATTATTCTTTTTGTTTTTAGTCTGTAACAATCAGTGATAAGGCCTGTATTATAACTTCAAGCTCATTTCAAGATTAATATGGGTGAAGGATACTTTTAATTTGTCATTTATTTGACATGAATCAAATCAGTTCTAATGCTTCTTGGTTAGTGATGGCTACTTGGGATCTCCAATGGGTCAAATTCTCCATAGCTGCCAACATGTTGATGGTTGAGTCATAATCCCAATTATGCCCCTGACTCCTAGTGGATTGGTCTGCTCCTTCTTACCCTTTTTCTACCCTCTTGGATCCTCCTAAGTAATGGTTTCCAGAAATTTCTGAGAGGGTATCCAGAGGTTCATGTTCTTCTCTTCAAGCCACATCTCCATTTCTTTCCCAGAAATTATTTGTGCGGTAAAATATTTAGCTGGCACACCAAAGGTCCTTCATCTCTTGAGACACCATCTTAGAGGAGGGATGTTGAAAAGCAGTTTGACTGGTCTGGATTACCTTAACTTTAAGTAGTTTCTGGAAAAAAAATCTATAGAATACTTGGGAGATATGGCATCAGAACTTACTTTTGACCCAGTGCCAAGTGAAGAGGCTAACTCACAAGGGCAAAGGACTCTTTGCATTGAATTTTCTGGACCACACCTGCCATACACAGTTTCCCTCTTCAGATCTTCATGTTTTCCCTTCCTTTTATACTACCCACATTGCATTTTATTCATCTCTCTTTTTGCACACTGCATTTTACCTTAAAAACAGTGATCAGTATCCTATTGTCCCCAAGTTTTTTCATCCACCCACCATGCCTCCGAATTTTCCCTGATATATAGCTGATAACTTCAGGCTTAACTATGTGATACCTTTCCATATTGGAAAATAAAAGAATGAAACTTTGTTAGGTTCACTTTATATTTAAGTAGGCACGACCCGGGTTTCATAATGTAGTTACATCTTCAGGTGACTGATCATGCATACATCATCTTTATATAACAAGTTTGGTGCAACAGTAAGGACATCTGTCTATTGGAAGGGAGTGGGGTGAGTTGGAAGTGGGATGAGAAGGGATAGAGGGGGAAGGAGCATTGCCAGGGATTTCCCTGCGTTGAAGGGTCTTCGACCAGCAGGGGGTAGAGTGAGTGAGGAAATGAGGGGCTAAGGAGGGTTGAGGTAAGGTGGGTGAAGGTGGGGAAAAAAAGATTAGCGGGGGTGCATTATGTTTTACAAGGCACAATGGTAATTTCTCTGATAACTTTTTTTCCTCCACATTACGCTCAGCACTTTATCATTTTTTTAATATGTTGCACTTCTCCTGATCCTCATTTTGCTACATTATGCCACACTTCAAGTTCTCAAATAACCAGTTCTTTACAGATTTTCTCCAAGGCCTTGTGAGATGTTCTCTACTGTAGGGTTATTTCTCCAAAGGATTTCTTCTCAATCACTGAATTTAGTTGTAACTTAGTGTTAGTGAGGTGAAACTTGTGGAATGGGTGATCCATACCATATTGCTTAACTACTTTGCAAAGCACATATCCTCATAAATATGTGTTTTCAGTCTTTCCTTCTTCCATGCAGTTGAATATTTTTAAGGAGCAATTTGTCAAGTCAAAGAATATCTTTGTATCAATAAATTGGAAGCAGCAGTAATTAGGGATAAATTTACGGAAAACCTGTCGAAGTTAGGGAAACCAGATTAAAATTATGAGTCTAATCCTTTGTTCATTCAAAGTTTATGCAGAGTTTTTGTGGTGAAATTTGATGAATTCTACGCTTCAGTATCTTATGCTCCCATTTATATTTTTCTCCTGATTTCACAGGGCCTAAGAAGTGAACTGACCCCTCAGTGTGCCTGTGTGTGCAAGCCATGCCCTCCTGACACTAAGATCTGCCCTACTTCTGGAATCTGTGTTGAGGTAGATAGGTGGTGTGATGGCATTGAAGACTGTCCTGACGATGAGAGGGATTGCCTGGGTAAGCTCATACCGTCTTGAAATTTTGATTATTTTTTTTACCAGAGCACATCATCATCGGTCAACAATCCTAGGTTTTGTTTGACGCAGCCCACCACTTGATTCTTATATTGGCCAATCTTTCCATATTAATATAATTTTCCTAATTCTCCTCCTTCTTAACCCTTTGCACTTGGATTTTTTCAGCCTTGATTCCAGTAGCCCACTTGGAATTTAATTTTTTAAATGCCCCTTCATTTAAGAATGGGAACAGCTAACAAAATGAAATTCAATGTCCCTCTTAATGTGTTTATTTGACAAATTTGACTTTTTTAGAGTGAGTACTAAGGAACATATACATTAATCTCTAAGTATTGAGCTAGGCTGTGTCGAGTGTCACTTGACACCCAAGTGGAAAAGGTTAAGACTTCTTCGTTTCTCACTCGGTCAATCCATTTTATCTTTATTATTCTTCTATCTATCTTTATCTTCATCTTTCTTCTATCTGTAAGAGCACATTTTGGTGAAAAATTTATGCACATATTCATTCATTAAAAATGTGAAAAACCATATGTAATAATTTTCTTCAAAATTTGAAAAATGTTGAAAAATGTGATGCTTTGTCTCCTCTCAAATGCAAGAGCACAGTTGTAAGTGGGGGACAGAGTATTTGAATACCCTCTATTTGAATGACTTTGAAGGATAGGTTCTTATTTTTTTTTGGAAAGCATGTGTAAGATGGATGGGTTATTTTATTGTACTCACCAACCACAAATATGCTTTTTCATGCATACCTACTATTTAAAGTATAGTGACCCACACATGAAATGGCATATTACTGGGACAGAATAGAAGTCATGGCTGACATGAGACAAAATTGCTCTTAATTTTTCAGTTCCCACCACCACGGTGTGCCCAGAGCCTCAGTGCCCTGCTGGGTCCTCTACGGAGAAAAGCACAACCGAAGAATTTCAGGAAATGACATCTAAGAAAGTGGGTGTGGTGAAGGGTGCGGTGAAGGGTGGTGTCAAGGGTGGTGCCAGGGGTAGAACTAGCCATGGAAAGAAGTCATTCAAGTACTACAAAAAGCTGGAGAGGGTCTCAACAGCCTGCCCAGGTTACGTCTGCGTTTCCAAAACACCAACCACAACAGAGAAGTCTTTGGTATGCCCACCTCAGAAATGCCCCAAGGGTTACGAGCTTACACAGATCAGTGAAGGCCTTGATGGTGTCTCCTGCCCTCAGTTTGAGTGCAAATTGGTGAAGGTGATCGAAGTTCCCCAGCACAGTGAATCAGTTTGTAAAGTCAATGGACGAAATTTTGAGACCTTTGATGGCTTGGAATACAATTATGATATTTGTCATCATATCCTTGTGAGGGACATGGAAAATGGGAAATGGAATGTAACAGGTTAGTAGAACAACTTAATATTCACCCTTCTTCCTTTCATTTTATAGAAAATATTAGTATTAGCTGTAGGCTGTGTACAAGATCTTTGAGTAGTCCTTTAGATGGTTCAATTCATAAATTGAAAAGTGGCTTTTAATTATTGCCTTGATTAAATGGTGATAAATATTACATAGAGTGGATCTGAAACCTTTTACTGCTATTAGGAATTCTCAAGCCATGAATAAAAATGTAGCCATCCGTATTATTCCTTTGTCAGTCGTCACTGATGGTGAATATGAGAATAAGAAAATAAACTTTGTCATTAAAAATACAAGATAAACTTTCTCATCTATTGAGTCATGTAGGTTGTAATATGACCATCATTTTATTTCCTTTGTCTTTGCATGTTTCACATTAAAGTACTAATTAATTGCAAACCAACTACAGTATTACTAGTATCAGATAGGACTGACATCATCACTTTGTGGAAATGCGAAATATTCATAAAAATAAAAATTAAAGGATCATCGATTTTTGAAACTTTTTGACTGAGCTTGTGAAAAGACCGCTATTAATAATTTAACAAACCTTTCTGTTATCATTTATATACCTAAGAGATGGTTCATGCTTCCTTTTGTAAATAGAATAACATAAAAACTATGTAATATAATCGCTAAGGACATTATGAGATTATCTGTGTGCAATTTCATGACCATCTGTAAACTTTTGTTTAACTCAAAAGAATGGTAGGAGAAAATGTATCAACATTTCTGTTTCCACATACACAAAAATTAGGCACGCCTAATAAACGTGTATGTGGAAACTGAACTCTAATATCGAATTCGAATCATAGCTCGAATACCTCAAATACTAGAATTTCACACTACATATTAAATATTCTACTAATGTAGTTGATGTCTGCATAAGTAAAATGGTATGCTCAATAAAGTTAAAAAATTAACTCCTTTATTTTAAAATTTCAAATTTAATGAAATCAATAAAATCATGTGCATAAATAATATCATTTGAAACTTATTGCCTACTACAGCTTTTTATTTAAGAATACTAGCATCCTCACACGTTCTGGATCTAATGTGCTTCTTTTCTGGTCACAAATTAAACCTGAGGTGCTGAAGAATCACTCAGAAAAACTGCTGGTGGCGGAGTGATTAAATACTTTTAAGATAATACCTTCAAGTGAGGATACAGACTGTTCATTTTCCAGTAATTAAAAATGTTTTCACAAGGTGGAAGCAAGTCTTCTGCTAGGTATCTTTGAATTTCTTCCTCTGGAGTTTTCTGACTCTTTCTGTTAGTACCTGGTGCTGTTAGCATTAATTTGGAATAAAGTTTCCACATTTTGTGTTCATACTTTAAATCAGATTTTTTCAGTTGCACTTTTCTTGAGCTATCCGTTTGTTTTGGGTAACACTGTTCAGATGGACCTGTCATCTCCTAAGCCAATTGATTTTTCATCATTTCAACATTATTTGAATCTTGAAAAACACTGATTTTGAATCGTGGATCAAGAATTGCGGCAAATGTATATAATTGTTCTTTTTCCAAAAATTCATACCAACTTTTGATGGAAAACAGAAAATCATTGGTGAAGCCTTCTGATGATGATGTGTGGAAACTTAGTATTTCAAGGAAATTAAAAGCGCTATTCACTAGAGGGATGACTTCAGAAACTGTCACTCTACTTCTACTAGCAACAAATGTTGCTCTTTCGAAAACATCCAGAACGTCAATCAATTGCTCGATAGCCCCATTTGTGGTGGAGTTATTTCTACATCAAAACTCAGGATAGAGGCAGCTAATGCTATTGCTTGCTTCTGCTCCATAAGACACCTCATCATTTGCAAAAGGGAGTTCCACCTTGTTGGGTTCATTCTGGATGAGCTTATGCTATTTAATATTCAGCTGTACTTGGGCCAATTTCAGTTGTTTCGTTGCTTTAGTGGAATGCTTGAAGTGACCCACAATGCTGTGACATTTTGCTACAAGATCTTTCACCATCGGTCTGCTGAGGATACCGTCTTTAATAACTAGTTGATGAGTGTGAGCTAAGCAGGAAATATGATCAACTGGACTCCCTTTGAGTGCAGAAGCAATGTTCTTCCCATTATCTCTGACAATGCATACAATTTTGTTAGTCAAACCTCAATCTTCAAGTGTGATAAAGTTGCAAATATTCACTCCAGAGTGTGAAATCTCAAGAAATGGCACATATTCTAAGCATACATGACGATAAGCATGATTTAAATCCAAAAAATGAGCTGTCAAACTTATGTAGTCATCAGTGGCTCCTGACATCCACAATGTCTATTGTAAGAGCAGCTATTATGCTTCAGGCAACAAATTTTCTGTTTTCTTTGTTTCCTAATACAGATCCGGTATAACTTAGTTTGCAAAATATTTTCTTGACCGAATAGTGTATCTTGATTCTAAGTAACTGATCAGTTTACAGAAACCTTTATTTTCCACTACTGATATAGGTTGATTGTCAAGACAAATCATATCTCCAATCAATCTTGTAATAACTGAACTCCTTTTATCACCAGACTTAAAGCTCTAAGTTTAATCAGTAAAACTCTTCAGAGTAGGTAGGGAATAATTGATTGTCTTGTTTTAGAAGGAGGCTTGAATTGTATGTGGGAACTTGAGGGGGATGGTGAAATTGAAATACATAAACTATCTGAGGAAACAATGGCAGAATCATCAGAATCAGTTGAACTGTGTGAAAAATTGGATTGGGAAGAATTGCAGTTTCAGTATCATCAACATCGTCAATTTGCAAATCTAATTCTTCTTACATCGCATGTGGACGTGGAAGAGGAATACTTTTCTCAAATTTTCAAAAGTTAGCATGTTTTTTTCTTTAGATGAGCCCATAGAGGAGAAATCGCATGGGATTTTCCTCCCATCGACATTTTACAGTCAAAATGGTTGCACACAGCAAATTTGTTGTCTGTTTCTAATAGCTGAAAACGGCACCATATACTTGATGAACTATTTGAACTGAGTGTAAATGTAATTTATTACTAATTATGGTAGGCAGTAGCACACCAAGGGGGTTGCCCCGGGCACCGAAAAGGGGTGGGTGCCAAAATTGAAAAACATCTTTTTTTAGTCTAAGAAAAAATAATTTTTTTGCTACCGGGGGCAGCTACCTACTAGTTAGCCCCGGTTGCCAAGGTACGCCAAGGTAGCCTTGGTACCTTGATGACTGACACTGATGGTAGGTATATCGAATGCTTTCAAATTTTATTTTTTTATAAGCAATTGCAGCAGGTGTTGTACACTCTCGAGTTGAGTTCGGAAACTCTTACATAAAATTCAAAAACTACTTTTGCAAGTACTCCAGATTTGGAGGAAATGTTGCAGTTTTAAAATCAATGATGAAAATATATTAAGTAGAGTGATATACTTAACGAAGCTCGTATGGAGCAGCAACCATCGACGATGTATACAAACGTTCTTCAACTTTGCATCATGGCAGGTTTTCTCGCGTTATTTACGGTGAAAAGATACTTTTCTTACTCCATCAATTTTGATGACATCATTCATTGAAGCTGTTGTCTTTAAACCATAATTAATGTGGTTAACCCTATCATTATGCAAAATTTAGCGCATCAACACCATGGAAACGTACCGTGGAACAAACTTCCTTCAACGTAGCTAGACGATTATCGCACTTTGGATTATTTTAGCAGAGTGAATTCAGTGAATGATGATGATATAGTAGAAGCAATATCTCATTAACGAAGAAAATCAACACAATAAAAATAAGCTAGATGCTATGGCAAGCAATTTACTAACGGTAGACAGAATGGTACCTCTTCACTGCGAATTTAATGTAGTTCTTCAACTTGCATAACAGCACACTGCATGCTTTTATGGTCCAGAGTCCTCTGGATAACACTACTCCCTCACCAGGGTACTTTATATTTATTTTTTGGCAATCCAGAGGACTCTGTTATGGTCCAGAGTTATCTACATAGTTGCAGAGTTAACAGTCAAAGACTTCGTATGGATGAGTATGGTATGGGTGCCCAATGGTGTATGAAGTGATATTGAAAAGTATTGGAGGTATTCAAGGTCGTTTATTTAGCATCACTAATCAAGATCTCAAATATCAAATATTTTCCATTATTCTGAAGTATTTGAGTATTCGCGGACACTATTCGCACATCCCTAGTAATGACTATGTGCTCCCTACCCACTCACCCCTCCTTTAAATCCTCCTTCCTTGCTGACTCATACCCACTGGGACGTAACTCACCCTGAGCTAAGACCACCTCCTTTCCCTCCCCCTACCATCTCTAATCTTCTCATTCACCTTACCCCCCCTTCACTCCCCCCTCTTACTTCCCTTCATAACCTCATTTCCCCAACCCTCACCTCTCCTCCCCTTTTTCGTCCCCCACCACATTGTCAAGACTATATGACCTAGTGGTTATACAAGGCTGTTGCTCAGATATGTTTGTACCTTGATACGAGGGTAGCCTTTTAAGTGCCGGGAATAGAACGTTCCTTATCACCTAGAAACTATAAATGGTGTTTATAAACAACTTTTTGAGTTGGTTAATGCCCATGCAAAGTTTCATTAAGATCGGCCTGATAGTTTTAAAACGGTGGCGTGTCAAAGTTCCCAAGTTGCTGTACGAGATGGAATTAAGTCATGAACTACCGCACGATAATTTTCTATAACTTTCGACGAAGCCTCACCCAGCAAGAATGCGTCGCAGAACTTTTTGTTGTTTCTGGTGAAGAAGCACCATCAAGGACAACCGTTTATCGCTGGTATGCAGAGTTTCAGCGAGGACGCTCTAGCCTCAGTGACGAACCACGTGAAGGGCGACCAAAAACCGCCGTCACTCAAGAAAACGTGGTTGCTGTACATAACATGGTTCTGGAAGATCGTCATGTTACATACCGTGAGATTCAGGCATCATTTGACATCTCAGGGACCTCAGTTCAAAAGATCTTACACGAAGAGTTAGGTGTCAAAAATTTGGTTTCCCGCTGGATACTGCACCTCCTCACAGAAGAACAGAAAGCAAATCGAGTCAAATGGTGTCGAAATACTCTGCAACGATTCAACTCAGGAGCATCAAAGCACCTTCACAACATCGTAAGTGGTGATGAATCATGGATCTATAGCTACAAGCCTGAATCAAAATGCCAATCTTCAGTATGGGTCTTCCAAAGTGAACTCAAACCGACAAAAGTTGTTCGCTCTCGCAGCGTTGCCAAGAAAATGGTCGCATCTTTCGTAGCCAAATCAGGTCATGTAGCGATAATTGCTCTTGAAAATCAAAGAACAGTTAATACTCAATGGTATACGACCATTTGCTTGCCAGAAGTGATCGCCGAGCTTCGGAAAGATAACCCAAATCGACGCATTACGCTCCATCACGACAATGAAAGCTCACACACCGCTCGAGTCACAAAGTCGTTTTTGGAACAGTAAAACGTCGAAGTTCTTGATCATCATCCTCCCAGCCCGGACTTAAGCCCCAATGATTTTTCACATTCCCCAGAATCAAGAATATGCTACGAGGAAGAAAGCCAGACGTCTGAAGAAGCGGTCGATGCCTACAAAACAGCCATTTTGACTACCCCTACTTCGGAATGGAATAAATGCTATAACGACTGGTTCCATCGAATACAAAAGTGCATTGACTATCGCGGAGAGTACTTTGAAAAACAATAAAAAAATTGCATTAATGTACCTCTTATAGTTTTCTTCATTCCCGACACTTAAAAGGCTACCCTCGTAATGACAAAACTTGTCCAAACCTAGGTCCTATCAATTAAAGTTGAGTGGAATTGACTAAAAGTATATTTTTATATGTTTATATTCATTATTATGAGTATTACTAGTATTTAATGAATAAAAAATGCTATTTGATGTTGGTAATAATGTTTTTAAAATATCTTTTACAGTGCATAGAGATTGTAGTGAATGTCCCCTTCACTTAATAATATCCCAGGATTCCCATGTGCTGAAATTGAACAGCGATTTGACAGTAGAATATGGTCATCATACTTATAAGGCTAATCAGGTAAGGAGTTGAAAAATAAATATTTGTGGACCTTCAATGCCATTCAGTGAGTACTGACTTTTATTTTAATTCAACAGGTAAAGAAGATTGGAGCTAAGCACAAGGAGTTTGACGTTTCAAAAGTGGGAAACACAATAAATTTCAAGTCTCAGTATGGATTTTGGGTTAGCTGGGATGGGAAAGATGGTATTAAAGTTGGAGTGAGTATAAATTTATGACCATTACTGGACTTGGAGACAATTTTATGATACTACCATGTATTTATAAATTCATTCCCTCAAAATGACAGGCATCTCAGACATGGTTGAACAATTTGGATGGGCTTTGTGGATTTTACAACTATGACCTTAAAGATGATAGAAGGACCCCAGATGGGTCAGAAGTGAGAACAAACAAGGACTTTGGTGATAGTTGGTTCATTGAAGGCTTTGAAGAATGTGAGACCAAAGTGTGCCCCATTGAAATGCAAACCAAAGCTTGGGAAATATGCTCCTTAGCCAAGTGAGTGATTTGTGTTTCCTTCGGTTGAATTCAAAGGACTTAACTTTCCTTCCAGTATAAAAAATGATCTGGGAACTTGACTAAAATGGCAAAAAAATTGCTGAAATGTGGGGCATAAGCCAAAATTATTAAATTCAGGGTTTATATGAATGTCAAGGAATATTTCAAGTATGAGTGGCTATGGCAGAAATTTGGATTACTGTCCATGATAGGCTTTTGTGAGACTACTGTCTCATGCAAGTGTATCTCTATTTTGATTGAGATGAAAATGGAGATACACTTGGATGAGACAGTAGTCTCACAAAAGCCTCCAATGGACAATAATCCAAATTTCTGCCATTGCCACTTATAATCGAAATATGTATTTGGATTATTGTCTGTGATAAGCTATGTGAGACTACTGTCTCATGCATGTGTATCTTCATTTTCATCTCGGCTGTTTGAAATGAAAAATAATTTTCGTCTGATGCTGTTACATGCAGTATGTTTTACTAAAATATTTTTGGCTGGCTATTTCCACTCATTTTGTGCTTTTAAATTTTGTGTACTTTTCTGGTTTGGTTACCATCTCTACTGTCTTCATAAAACTTTTCAATTCTTCTCATGAGGCTTGCTGTCTTCACAAATTGTTATTAAACCCCATGTCACCTAATTTTAAATGCTTAGAAAGCATTACAATTGAATTCAATCAATCGTTAATTGTGGTGAATTATGAAAAATACCCTTTAGCGTGTGCAAAGTGATCTTGTTTATGGTCCCAAGTAGGGCTCTGTCAAGTTCCTCCATATTTTTATTTACCATCTTTCTTAACTGACTCCTCAATGATAGGATCTTAACTTCTTTAACACGGCCTTTTTAACCTTTAGTGATCCTTTAATAAAACTTACTCCATAACCCTTTGTGGGAGGAGTGTATTTGTAAGAGTGCAGACATGATGTGTACCCATGTTTGATGCTCTTGAAGTATGAATATCTACATTTGAATGAATAAGATTCTATTCTTACTAGTCACAATCTTTGATAAAAGTGTAACCTAAGTGGAGATAAGTACTTTCCACATCAACAATAGGCTTTTGCAAGATATGATGTTTCATCTTATAATCAAAATTTGCTTTCATATTTTAGGAAGAAGTCATTTTCGAAATGCAAAGATATGAATAAATTTGAAACTCAGTGCTTGGAGATGGTATGTAAGTGCCTTGAAGAGAAGCACAGTAAAGCACTAAGTGAGGGTAAAGTCTTAGAGGCAAATTCTGAGGAAGAATGCCGCTGTGAAACCTTACTCCATTTTGCTTCTGAATGCAAAGCCCATGACTCTTCTGTGGATCTTGGAGATTGGAGAGTAGTCCATGGGTGTGGTAAGTTCATTCTCATATTATTTGGATTTCAGGTACACTATAATTTTAGAGGTTGTACTTTTATTTTGTTATGCTATTCTGAAATTGGTCTGGTGTCATTATTTTTTATTATTTTCTATTTTTTCTTTGATATAATCCTGGTTAGAGGTTTTGCGAGTAGTGGAGACATGGTTATTCCTATGATAATATCTGGGGAATTAGTACTCATTCAAAAAAGACCTCACACTCAGAAACCTCAACTTGCATGAGAAATATACAGTTATGTGTAAGAATTCCACAGATAAATACTGGCAAAACATGTGATCGAAACCATTAGTTTGATAGAATTATCTGGCAAATTAGCGGGGATATTTGGTCAAGATTAATAAGGTGGAAGTTATCCATCATGGAAAAATGAAAAATAACTCTGTATACTCCACATCAAAATTTATTGCAACAATCTAAGTTTTAACACTTTGTGCCATCTAAGTGCCACCTGAAGAAGGTCAGGCCCTTATCTACCATCTACAGGACTGAAGGTCAGACTTGTAGATGACCTAAAGTGTTGAAACCTAGGTTGTTGGAATAAATTTCAATGTGGAGTTCACGAAGTTGTTTTCATTTTTCTGAGAATCAGCTATAGGCTAGGTGTTATGAAATCATGAAAAAAATAAAAATCTGCCAATGCTCATAATTTGGTTTAAGCTGTTAGCCAGAAATTTTAGTTTCAATTATGATTTGAGACTCATTGAAGTGAAAATGAAGTTTTCCTCTTCATTTTTGGACAGACAGACTTCCTCTGAATAGCTTCTTACCAAAATAATGTATTATCATAGCCATATGCAACTCAGTTATGTGTATGCAGTAAGAATTTGACTGTAATAATATGTTTGGAAGTGCTTGTGAATTGAAACTATATTGTTTAAATCATCATCATCAATGTTCTTCAGCTGCTGAATGCCCTCCTGGTGAGGTTTTTAGAGATTGTTACACTAGACAGTGTGAACCAAGCTGTGCCACCCTCATGGATGAAGATCCTTGCCCTCATTTGGAACACACGTGCTTTTCTGGATGCTTCTGTCCTGATGGATTAGTTAGAAAAGGAAGTGCCTGTGTTGCTCCTATGGAGTGTAGAGATTGTAAGTTTTAATGCCCTAACTCCTTGAATTTTGCACATCTACTCATTTTTAAGTGTGCAATCTATAATCAGTCTGCAGTTTTGTTTCCTATGTGGACAATGTAAAGTTGTCATTTAGTATTTGGGGAGTCAATAGGGACCAGAAGCTGTAATTGTAGATTTTTTAATCATTATACTATCCTGAAAAAGCTCTTTCATTCTAGAAGACTTATACTAATCAGGATAAGCTATTTTGTTGCACAATATCATTTAATTAGGATATGCAATTGATTGTTTTGCTTGGACTTAAGTTTGATACCCAATTTATTTATAGTATTTTCAATGATCTAGTTTATAGGTTTGGACTTGATTCAAATAAGCTTGGTTTTCTATTTATTTTTTGTATTAATATTTGATGCTGAAGTTAATGCACACTGGAAATGTTTTGTTGGTTTTTCACATTTTTCTATCTGCATGGGTGATGATTTTTTCTGTGATTTAGATAGGTACCTATGGGTGTTGTTTATTGCTGTTGCTTTTGCAAATACGAAATGAAAATTTTAATTTCAACAACTACGTATGTAACGGTTTCTTTTGTCACGACTATGACATCATGAATATTTTTCCACTGTATTTAATCGGTATTTATGAACAAATCCCTTTGTCAAGAGCTTGTCAGAGTAAATGCACTGCAATACTAAACCTGGAAAATGGACACTTCTAATTGCAGTCAGGGGCATAATGACAGAATTAGGGGCATAATGCTGGAAAGTGGGCGAATGGTAGGCAGTTTTTTTTCATGATAATTGATAGTAATTGTCTAGAAATATATTTGAAGGTTTGTAAAAAAAAATGCCTAGGGTGGGATCCCCTTTTCTTTCCCACGAGTCATCAAAATATTTATCCTTGAAGTCAGCCACGTCTCCTGGAAGCGTTATGCTCACGCCTTGAAAAGCCTCTCTGCAGGTATTTTATCCGTACAACCATGCGAATCTGTTACATTCGTGAAGTGGCAGGAATTACCGTTCGTACGTAAAGGTTGGCCCCTGGGAGATATGCAATCGAGTGTTTTCAGATACGTTTACGCTAATATATATCAATCCTCGGGATCACGCTATTATCTGTAAAACATTAGAGAATATATTTTCTACTTGGCTCGGAATAATAATTATAGCAGGAATGATATTCTCAGTCATCCAGATAAATGAGATTCATTCATTTATCGTTAGAAATTCGTTATGTAGTCTCTCCATACATTGCTATCAGAGACTGGACCTGTACATGCGTTATATACGGCAAATCCTTTAGTTTCTGGAAGTATGCTGTTAATGAAAGTTGTTTCCCTTGCTTATTTTATTCTTTATCTGCGATAGTTACCTTGATAAACTCCCGTATTTTTGGGAACGGCACGTTCTCCTCCTTCCTTTCATTTTGCTCTCCGTAGGCTCGGAGTATTGATTCGAAAGGGAAAATACTTGGCCGCAGTGAAACTTGCCACTCATAACTCCCTCTGTCATGGTCACAGCTCCAATGTGAAATATAAAAGTTTTAATTCTCTCTTGAATGAGATATTTAGGTCGAAGCGAAAGTTTTGGGATAATGCGTATTTGCAACGAAGTGAACTAATTATTCCATCAAATGTAAACCAAGCTAAGTCTCAAGTGCGTAGTTGAAGGAATCAATCAGACGGGACTTTTGAGAATTTTCAATTTCGCTGTCGTGAAAACGCACGTGACTTTTTTTTATCAATCTTTGGCCCCCACTACCATCTCACTTCGGACCGCAATGAACCCGAGACGTCACAATGCGGCGGGCGACTGTTGGCTCGTGAATTGGGATGCCCTGCATCCCAGAATGGGGCCGTTAAAATCGTGCTCGTGTTCGATGATAAATCTGCGTGTTCAGTAATTACACCATCGCCTTAGATTGCCTCGGCGGCCGTCACACTCGAGATGCGGGATATGTTTGAAGCGTGATGATGAATTCTCAAATATGTTGTGAAAGGATTGTAAATCGTGAACGCTGCTGCTTTAGAAAATAAGTGCGTTAATTTTATTTACAATCGTTTCCGTAATCTCCCTTGAAGTTGAAACATTAGTTGAATTTGCTTTAATTTTGGAAAATTTTATCCTAAGTCTTCTAACTATTTATTTTATTTTGAAAAACTATCTCAGGCACATGCGATTGTTTTGGAGACCCCCACTATCTTACCTTTGACCGAGTGAATTACACTTTCAATGGAAACTGTACATATGTGGCAGCCAGGGATGTAAATCCTCATGGGAAGCATGATTTCCAGGTAAGTCAATTCAATGCTTGTATTGATATACTTACAGGATATTGGTATGATTGACTCATTTCAAAAGAAAGAGTTCCTTTTTTGAAAACTATTGTGTCAAAAAAAAAATGACACAGTTTTGTGCTGTTTATTTTAATATTAAAGAGTTTCGGTTTATAACTATGGAATTCAGATAGGTACATATCTGTAGCATTGCATTGCAGCATATCCACAGCTATTGAGGCACTGATCAAATAAAGAAACAAACCCAACCAAGTATATTTCTGCTTAGAATTTATTAGGTACGACTAGTTTCAACGCATAGGCGTAATCTTCTGGTACAAGTTATGATTTCAGTTTCGTTGGTATACACAGGTACTCAAGTGAGTTTGGAAAGGGGGAGGGAGAGGGTTAGAATGGGAGAAGTAGGTTAGGGGGAGGGATGGCATTGTTTTTGGCTGAAACCAAAACTGAACACCGACTACATAGTCGGTGTTTAATGGTCCGTACGGACCATTAAATTCATTCCCTTACATAATGGTTACAATAAAAAACTAATTGACAGGATGTTGAAATAGAAAATATCACTCAAAGCAAAAGCTACACTGTAAAATCCAATAGAACTGAAGGATAAATTTATCCAATGGTGTAAACTACCGTACTATGGAGCCTTCTCACAAAAATTCTGGAAACTATTCCCAAAAGACCAATTCAGGGTGGCTTATCACAATAAGAATAAATAAAGGTCATTCTTGAACAAAACAAAAGACAGAACAGACCCATTGGATAGGAGTTGACAAATTAAAGTGTGAGGATTGTGAAGCAGTCAATGTAGGACAATCGGGAATGTACTCCAGAGTGGAGGAGCACAGGTGAAGTTCCTGTCCGGGGTATTGGTCCCAGTTCCACTTTGCAAGGCATTTATTTGAGAAGGGTCATGTAAGTGACTTTGCACTGGAAATTTTGCATGTGAACAAAAAATGGTGCAAGATAGACAAGATGGAAGAGTTGGAGATCAGGAGACATGCAAAAAATGGACTCATAGTGAATGATAACGTGTTTGTGAATCACTCCCCACTTCTGGAGGCCTCCCTTTCCTTGAGGGATAAAAATTCCTGACCCCCAACAGTGAACCTTCCCCATTGCCCCATTAAGCCCCCCTCCCCCCTCACCTTTTGGTTTCACCCAAAAACAATGCCATCCCTCCCCCTATAATTATCTCCCCATCCCCTTTCCTGCCTCACTTGCAAATATATACCAAAAACACTGAAATCATAACTTGTACCTGAAGATGACACCTATGCGTTGAAACTAACCATATCTAATAAATTCTCAGCTGACATATTTTTAGTTGGGTTTGATTCCTTTTTTGACCATGAATTTCCAAATTGTTATGCCTAAAAGCATTGAGTATGAGACTCTGATGCCTCGGAAGCTGAAGAGTCACTCAAATTTTGTGTTTATATCTTATAACAATTCTTTTGATGATTTTCTTGTGTCCTCAATACAGCTGTAAAGTTTTCAAGCATGTTGTGCATTTTGTGGCAGTCGATCATGATTTGCTAGACCAACTTTAAAATTTCAGGCAGGTGGAGATGAATTCTATTTCTTCTTTGGGAATTTTGTGCAAAAATACCAAAATCAAAATAATTGTGCTAGCCATTCAATTAGTTGTAGCAATGTTGCTCAGTATCTGGAAAGACAAGACTTCAGGGCGTAACTGCCTATTAAATGTTCAATCAGCGAAAGTATTTCATCTCCATGATACTGTGGTGATTGGTCTCATCTATTCTTCTATGTTTTGCAGCCAGGCCATTAATTTGCGGCTCTAGTGTTATTCTGAAGCCTATAGCTTAGTCCTTGTAATTTTTAAAAGAAAGTCGCATGATAAAGCATGTCAGTTTTTTTAGCCCTTCCTTTGATACTAGCAGCATGACATTGTACTCTTTGCTTTTAGAAAATACCTTAACTTCAGAAATTTTCATTCATGGAAAAATTACAAAACCTAATATTTCTGTTTGGTGGATTTTGAGGAGTAAAAATTATATATTTTATTTCCATTATTGGTGAACATTGTACATATTTAATCTGTGAAAATTGGGTGGATTTGTAGAACAAATATAGTAAAATATTTTCAGTCCCCTGAAAAAATGACATAGTAATATTATTATTATGTTATAGTAAGGAAACAAGTGAAAAAAAACATGACTTTTTTATTTATTAAAATGCTGCTCTTTAATTAAAAGAAGAAAGATAGGTCCTTTGATTCACAGCAAAAAAATTTTTATCTAATATACAACTTCTGTGAAAGAGTTTTGAAAAATGCCAAAAATAGGCCATTATACTAAGAGTCATCCAATTATATGGCTGGTGTTGAAAGAGCTAATAAGGTGAACTTTTCCACAGTATGTTACTCAGTACTATTTTAATTTAAAAATAAGATTATAATTGGATTAACTGTAAGAGCCTTTGCGGAAAAAGTTAATATTGAAATACACAATTTTGTTTTCACAAAACTTTAATTGGTCACAACCCTAGTTTTGTGAGATTGTGACATTTACAGGATACAATGTTTGATGTACAGTGTTTTTCTGACAATTGTTGGCTTATATTGTGGGGGAAAATAGGCATGTGATGAATGATTGGAGAAAAATGGGAAAGTGGGGGGGTAGGCTTGTAAATTAATCGCCAAAGAGCCTGCAACCCATTCCTTAGCCTCTCCCTCATCCTTCTCATCATTTCCACTACCATTTTTTCCATGTCCATCTTCCATATAAAGCTAAAATTTATAAGGTTAAAATTGTATGCCTGAAGATATAACAAGGTAATGATACCTTGGTCTTGGCCTATAAAAGGTTAGTGACAAAGAAAGTTTTGTCAACAGTAAAATTGCTGTAGGAATGAAAAATCAATTAAACATTTTTAATCTTGATATATATTCATTTTGACCTAGAATTTGATTTAATGTCTTAGTCTTTAGCATCATAGCTTGTCATCAGCGAGGAACTGAGGAATATTAAGATAGTAGAGGTCAGAAAATAACTTTGAGGAGGTGGCTGTCAGAACTTAACTTTAGTGTATGTGCTAACAGCAAGCTAATGTTAGGTGAACCTTGCCAAGATGGTGATGAATGAAATTGCTTGCGCCACTTAAATTCATTATAAGTTTTTGTCTTGGTGATATCCCAACACATAATAACCACCAAGTTCATCACTTCCCAGTTTTACCATGGTCCTGCCCCTTATGTGTGGAAAAAATCAAAGTCCCTCATAGTCTCCACCATTTATTATCTCAGGGATCCCAATACATTTTCATCTTGCTGAAAAAAATAGTGAAATAATTTTGTTACTTCTAATCATCAAGGATAGAAAGTGAGGAATAGCCTCAGAATTAGCCTTTTAGCTATGGGACACACACTGGCAACTATCTTCATCTTCCAGGTTCTTTCCCAGAACAAGGAGTGCCTAGACAAGCCTACTTCCACTTGCACTCATGCTGTCGTAATTCTCTTCAAAAACCATTTTGTTCATCTTGAAAGGAGTGAGGAAAGTAAAAAGGTATGTACTCTAAATCTATTGGCAACTTAAAGACATTGTTTGGTTCAATATTCGTCTCTTTCACTTTCTCCTGATACACATGAAGGAGCTGTATTGTCATATGGTTGTTTTTTTTCAGATACAAGTCACTGTTGATAAAAAGAAACTGGAAACCTTTCCATATGATCATGAATGGATAAAAATAGAGAGGTTAGGAGATACAGATGTAAATGTATTGATTCCGCCAATACAACTGGAAGTAACTTATTATTACAATAATTTTGCTTTTGTGGTTCGCCTCCCATCTCATTTGTATGCCAACAAAACTGAAGGACTGTGTGGTAAGTATGATATAGCTATAAATTGTACAGTTATTTGTATAAACTGCTCTAAAAAATAGAAAAAGATAAAATTAAGATTCACAAACGATTACTATGTAATTCATGCCAACCAATCAAATGCCCTTAAATTCATTTGACAGGTAACTGCAACAAAAACAAAATGGACGACATGAAAACAAGCAAGGGAACTGTCACTGATGATGCTGATGATTTTGGGTTAAGCTGGCTAGTTGATTTGCCTCCCGGTGAGTTTTAGTTTTATCTGAAGTGCTATGAATTAGGTACTTGAAAAACCTTTTTTATCACTGAGGCTTTGTTGATAAACTGTATCAAATGTGTTGAAATTTTCACACACTGTTAATAAGCCTAGACTTATATCAAGCTTTACATTGAATTTTGTTGGTTTTCCGCTATTTGGTGCTCAGCAGCAGAATTTACTGTATTTTTATCTCATGCTACTTATTCATAATTGTATGCTATTTTCACTGTTTTATATTCAACCTTGTGCACTTAAATTTCCATTTTTTAAATGAAGAATTGGGTGAAGAGGAAGATAAAAAGTGTAAAGTAGCTGTGGTCCCAGAGTGTCCTCCTTTGCCACCAGATGATGACCCATGCTTACATATTATGGACGAGAAGAAATTTGGATTGGTAGGTTTTCTGACTCTTCATTCTTTAACCCAGAGTTTCTCGACACTGTTACTGTGGTGGAACCCTTGGGATAATATACATGCTGTAGGGAACACCAATAAACAACATCTACCACCATTTATTTGCCGTAGCCAGTCATTATTATTTCTCCAGAAACCCCCAATAATATCTTGTCGAACTATGGGGTTCAGCAACCCAGATTGAGAAACACTGCTTTAACCCATTTTACTGCATGTTTTGTGGTTTTATTCAGAAAAACCTCAGATTAGTTTGAAGATTTGTTAAATAGTTATTACTCTGAACGTTAGGATTTCTGTGATTGGTTTTTACTATTGGAGAACAGGATACCTGAAGTTTTTAATAACCCTTTGAGATAAGGTCTGAAAGTATTCATTTCATGTCGGTAGTGCCCTCATGATATTCATGCTACTGTCAAGACTTATGAATAAATGGCCAGGAAGTGAATAAATTTGTTGATTCACAGGATAAACCATGTGATCCTGTGTGCTAAGTCATAACTATTCTTGAATTGGAGGAATGGTTCCCTAAAGATGATTTGATAATCTGTTCTATCTTTTGGCAACGCTGGTCTCCTGGTTTAATCTGCCATGAATGGCACTGTAGTACAATGCCATTCATGGCAGATTAAACCAGGCAGCTACTTAGCCCTATATATTTCAAACTCATAAGGCTGCATTACTGCTACTATAATTGGAAATACCTTTTTGAAGTGCATTTTTACAAAAAAAGTCGTTGGGAGGGCTTGTAAATATATGCTGAATGCATTTAAAAGTGTTAAGTGACGAAGTAAGAGAAAATATTTTGGAAGTTAAGTTTGAGTTGAAAAAGTAAAAGAAGAGGATAACATAAGGAAAAAATATGTTGTTTTGTGTGTATTGGAATGGTCAGAAAGGTTATGGGACCTAAAAAAATTGAGCAAACAGTGAGAAATTATTAATTCCAAAAGCAAGGGAGTTGTGTTTTATACACCTTGGGAGTAATTCACTAAGTTTGCAAAAGGTGCCCTAATGGTCATTACTTAGAGAAAAATATTTTTTTAATTTCATAAGTTAAGTAAACAGCTGACAAATATTTAGGGATATTTATTAACACAAAGTTGCTGAAATCACATGAATATATTTGGTGTTTTATTTTACACCAAAGAAGAATAATAATTATGCCTTTGTTGTTGAGGGCCAAATTTTCTGTGATGCACCTTCATTTTCTTCCAATAAGGAAAATATTATGTTATTGCCAATGAATAGAGCGCGGAAAAAAAGTCTTCAATTTTGCAAAAAAGTCACCAATATTTTTGAAAAAAGTCTCTCAAAAGTCTGAGTTATTTCCGTGAGAAAGTTGCTGAATTTAACTGAATTGTTGGAGAAAAGAGCCTAGAGATGCTAGTCCAGGCATTAGTGGATTTTACTTGGAAAAATTAGAGGTAGTTCTGGAAATTGATTTATCATATGCTTTTTGGGTCGCTGAATCCGAATTTCTAACTTCCCACCAAAAACTCCCCCCGCAACCCCCCCAAATTTTGAAAATAACACTCAAAAAATCGCTTTTTTAATTTTTAAATTGTTTAGTTTTGATTTTGGGAAAAACTAATCAGATAATCGGAAAGTAGACAATATAAGCAACAAAAAAGGTATTCTAGCATTTTGACGTAGGACGAACGGGGGCACCAGCGCGCCCTGAAACATGCGCCTCGGCATCACGGGGCTGAATGCTCTAAGTTATGCAACCCCTCTTAACCACTCACGTCGTTTATATTCGCTCTCCCGACTCCCCATGGTTCATTTTCTTCGAAACTCACTCTCCCATCTCATTGTTCTTTTATTTCAATATCTGGAAGTTCTCAGCACCCTACCTCTTACTAAAAAGGCATTAGATGACAAAGAGGGTGGAAGTACACTCCACTCCTTGGAAACAGCGTTTTTTCAGTCAAATTTAAAGGGGAAAATTTTATAATATACAATACAAAACAAGTTTTTACATAGGATCAATAATGTTATAAGGCAGTTGAAACATGATTAAATAGTTCAAAACTTAGTTTTCTGCTCAAGAAAAACCGAACATGAGAAAAAAGTACTTATTTGTTGTCCATTGTACAGGTCAGGACCCCTATTTTCGGGGAAGCTAAGGACCTTTTTCTCTTGTTTTTCGCGATAATTTTAAAATCTTCTCAGCTTGATCGCAGCCGAGGGTCCAGGTTCATCTACGTCATGCTTGCCTCACTACAATGTAGGCTCATTTAATGATCATCTGCACACAATATGACGCGTTCACCTCGTCGGAAATTCTAGATGATCTTTCATATAATTGTATCATTTTTCCACTAATCTCCTAAACAAAAGCGGAGTGCTAGCATACAGTGTAGCGCTGTCGGCTTGTCAGCAGACCACGCGGCTTCAAATAAGCTGGTTCATAATTAGATCAATGCATTCTTTCAGATCAATCTATCCCTTTGTGAAGTCTTTGGACACCCTCAGCAAAAAAACTCGAAGTGCGAGGTGGCCCAGGGAAAGGAACAATATGTGAATTTGACATGCAAATGGATAAGTACGGGGTGAGCTCTACCCTCACCTATCCAAACCAACCTTCGGGTTGAAGCACTGAGTGAGTGTGATTATTTCATGAACAGTGGAGCAATAGAGAGAATTTATTGCAGTTTCTGGAGCTATTATTAAAATTTCGCGTTAATAATTGTTAGGAGCTTACATTTTACAGTACATCTCTGTTCCGTGTAGTACCGCATGAAAAAGACAGATGCGTCCAACACACAGTTGAACAAATGTGATCACAACAGCCAAATATTAACTTAGGCATGTGGTTTAAATATAAAGGTCCATAAAAGTCTCTTTTAATCAGAGAAGTCCCACCACGCCAAAAAAGTCCCAAGAAGTCTCTAAGAAAGTCATTAAAAAGAGTTTTATTTGATGAGATTGGTGAAGATTTGTATTTAAAACAACAAAATTCCCACTTTTACAAAAAGTCAAAAGACTTTTTTCCGCGCTCTACCAATGAATGCACAGAAGTATTTGATAGTCATCAATCATAAAAAGCAATAGATGAGGTTTTTAAAAATTTCATAATTAATTCTGAGTAATTCTTTCTTGAATCATTATCAGTGCCATCCAGTGGTTGATCCTGAGCCATTTTTAGTGTCGTGTCGCAGTGATATTTGCCATTCAGCAGACAAGGAGAAGTCTATTTGCCAGAGCTTGGATGCTTATTCGAGAGAATGTGCTCGGGAAGGTGTTTGCCTTGAATGGAAGACAGAGCAGCTATGCCCATTTGAATGCCCAGAAGGTATATTTCTTGTTTCTTTATGGAAAAATTTAGTGTTATATTGGTCATTTGTACTCTAAATAATATATTTAGGTGATGAAATACCCATGTAGTATAGTTATGCACTTATAATTCATACATTCTTCTCACTAAAAGGTTTGGAATACCATCAATGTGGTTCAGGGTGCTTTGAAACATGTGATCTCCACAACAAGACTGGAATTTGCTCAATGAGTTCCATTGATGGATGCTACTGCCCAACTGGGAAGGTAGGTTATTCTACATATTTCATTATGAAAACTGAACTAATGTCATGTGCCATAATTTTGCATTTACATTGTAAATGGCATAAAGTCTTAAATTGTGAAGTTTAGACTAGAATACAATTACTAATCCTTTTTATGCATGATATGTAATGCATGTTTGGTGTGATTTCACCCCCTGCCACACTATATGTTTGCGAGGTATTATGTAGATTTTAGGGCTGTGCGAGCAGGGATTTTTTTAAGTCGAGCGAGATCGAGCGAGAATTTGAAAAAATCTTGAATTTCGAGCGAGATCGAGCGAGATTCAAGGGCACTGAAATTGCAGTACAGACTTTAATCTATGTAGGTGCTAAGTTTGTACTTACGCAAATATAAGTTTAAGCTTAGGCATTATTAACCAAATTCTGTTGAGTGTAACTTTAACATTTACTTTTTGATATCAACATCTACGTGGAATCATTAGGAGGAAGGCATCCTGTATTTATGCGATGATAGGCCCCCATCGAATTATGTATACACCCCTAATTTCACCACTAAAATTTAAAAACGTTTATGAGTATAAATTGTTTTGATCAGAGTAAAGGGAAAATCACAGTTTCTTTCAATGTCTTTTTATTTCTTGTACAGTTAGTAGCACTTATGAAAAATCTAATATGCCCAATTCAAATAGGAATGGTAGATGAGAGAGAACCAGTCAACTCCCACTTAGGTTTCCTATTGAGGACCATTGAAGTTAGAAGCACATAGTGTGCAAACAAACTGGCGTAAATGAGTAAGCTTTTCTTACGGTGGCTTAGGAATTTTGATAGCTTTCATACAATAGCAATAATGGTGTGATATGTTTGATGACTTTCTCTCTGTACAGAATGCCTGCCAACAACTTAATCCATTTATCTCAGAATTACATTTTGTCACTTGGTTCATTTGGCCTCTGACCCTCTCAATCGTCAATTTAAAAACTTTAACTTACCTACTTTTTAATTAATATTGAACAGAACAGAAGCTTACAAAGGACCTAGGGTGAGATGTTTAGGTTTTTATGTAGAAAGCACAACTGTTCTACCCTTTCGGGGTCAAGACACTCTCTTCGGTTTGTAACAGTATTGCCAGCAGTTGAAAACAGGCGTTCACTGGCTACCTGTGATGCAGGGATGGCTAAATATTTTCTAGCCACCATAGCCAGTGTTGGATACTTTAAACAATTAGCTTTCCACCAGCCAAGTGGATTTTGGCTCCTAGGAATAACCATGTCTTTCAGATAGGCGGATATCTCACTAGATATTCTACATGTTAATGGCTCTTCTGGCACGGCAACAGAATCTTTTATCATCTCGAAGTCAGCCCATAAGCAGGATGAGGTAGATTGGTCTGCAGTACATGTAGGTGCTTCCTCAGACAATGAAGTGGCACCTCCATGATTAACACTCTTACACTCGTTTTTTAACAACTTTGTCACCCACATTTTGTCTACACCCTCTGAGAACAAAATAATCTTGAATCTTGGGTCTACAGCCATTGACAGTGCTTCTGTGACCTGTTGTTTGTAGTTCGGGAACCGTGATTTTAACTTTTTTTCAATGCTTCTTGCATGTGTGATGCCGCGTTTCTCACCACTTGTAGATTTATCTGTTATGAAAGAAAGGATTTTGTTTTCCATACAGTGAAGTAATGGGATGATCATCGACCTTGTTGGGTAGTCTTCCGCACAAACTTCACGTGTTGCCCTATCAAGTGGTCCCAGAATATGTATTGCACCTTCTGCCAATGCCCACTCAGAATTGGTTAAATTTTCAACATTTGTGACCCCTGCAGCTAGCTCCGAAGAAATAGCCTTCCTCTGCTCCACCAAGCGTTCCAACATTGCAAATTGGCTATTCCATCTAGTTTCAACGTCCTGGATGAGAGAATGGCAAGGCAAATTGAACAATTTTTGGCACTCTTCCAATCGAGTCAAGGCCGACGAGCTACGTTTGTAGTGACCGACTATAGAACGTGATTTTTTAAGCACACTGGAAAATCCTGGAACTTCGCTCAGAGCATCAGCAATCACTAGCTGTAGCGTATGGGCAAAGCATTGGATAGGCTGCCAGTCTGACCTATTTTAAGTAGGATAAGAATAAAAACAAAGTTAAGAGAAGCACAAACAAAATTATAATATTCCCCAAATATAACAAAGGCCTAGCAAGAATTTACCTGTTTAGAGCGGATTGTATATTTTTGGCATTGTCTGCTACAATATATATGGGGATGGTCCCATCATTATAAATTCCCCATTCTGTCACTAAAGACTTGAGCTTATGTAGCAAATTTTGTGCTGTATGTGTGCCCGGCAAATGACTATTTGCCAAAACGCAATGGATGGACTCAAACTCAGCTGTAATATAGTGAATGGTAAGCGAAACGTAACTATGATTCGCACGGCTTGTCCAACCATCTGTTGTTAGTGCAATAGAGGCAACTCCCATCTTGAGGTGTAAATTGATACTTTCTTTCATTCTTTGTTTCACCTTGGTGAAAAGGGATGGAACAATTTTCCGAGAAAATGTGGTTCTATCAGGAAGAACATATCTTGGCTCGACAACCTTAAAAAAAGATATCAATTTAAATTTAAAAAGTAATTTTCAAAGTATTATCATTACATTAAACTCATATTTTCATTATTTTGTAATGTAATTTATTCATATTGTTGGAAAAGTAAATGCATAGTAATTTTATTACATTTTGGCTGAAGTAATAACGAATATACCTAAGTAATGTAATTTCACTACTTTTAAAAAGTAACACCCAGGTATACTATAGACATAGGGCATAGCAGGTTTTTAATGATATACTTCATCCAAAGAAAAGCTACGTTGTGAATATGCCCTAAGGACTTACCTTAAGAAGTTGTTGGAAGCCTTTATCACTAACAATTGAATATGGCTGGAAGTCCACCGCCATCATCATTGCAATACTCTCTGTTATCGCAACTGCTCTAGTGCTCTTTGGGTCTAGTTTGTCTTTATTAGAAAGGAACTGATGCAAAGTCGTTTGTGTTTTTGGTTTAGCCTTCACAGCATCTAAACTTTTTTTTTCATCATTGTATTTTGCATATATACGTAAGTGGTGAGTTGCTAAGTGGCGTATGAGGCCAGTTGTTGTAGAAGATGTACCTGTTGGCACTTTTTTGTTGCAAGCCTTGCATACCCCTCCACCCTCACACTTAAGAAAATGTTTCCAAACAATGCTTGGTTTCCTTGATGGTGAAGTTTCTATTTCTGGTGAGAATAGCTGTGTAGAAGACGTTGCTATGCCTAAGTCTACACCGGAAGTTCCAGGCAAAGGTTCAACATCGTCCACATTCTGCTCCATTACCAACTCCTCGTGACTGGTCATACTCATTTCACAGTCCTTGGAACCTTCAAACCCTATCAGACAGATATCCTATTATTCTAAATAATCTAGTCTATGGCATAGTTTACTGTCTATTTAACTTTCAAACCCAACAGAATGTCATTAACAGAAATGTTTAAATTAATTTAATTCAAATCTTAAATGTATAAAGTAGAAACTATTTAGGCCTGTTGTAGGACCTCAAAAAAAGAATTGCCTACACAGATAATTAAGCCTACCCAGCTGGATAGGCTTAATCTGCAGATTATTTCTCCATGCTAGGCTAGACAGCTTCAAAAGTAAAAAATAGGCCCTACTTAAAATTGAAACAATTCTTAGAATAGGGGCCTAGTCCTAAATGTTAAACGAAATACGATGCTTGTTTTTACATTGATTTCGAGTTTAATCACATTCTTTTTTTAAAACGTTTAATAAATAATAACGTCTTACCTTATAACTCTTCAGTCTTCAAACCTGCAAAAATATTCAAATAGTCGCGACAAATTTCCACACTAATCTATTGAATCCCGACGTTCCGGCCGATGCGTCTCAACGGCGCAACTTCAAGAGATCTACGCGGTCGGCGACATGTCTAATACAGTAAAACCTCGTCTCACCATGTCCCCCCAAATGATTACATTGACTATTTTCATTGTAGACTATTTTCATTGCAAGTGAAAGGTTACTCTTTAGCAGATTTTATCCCGACGCGTCGCAACGGCGCTACTTCAGGCGCTCATACCAAAAGTGCCATCGGGATCACCAACGCGATCGGCGACATCTAGAATATGTAATTTGATGCGAAAGAAAGACAACCGCAAGTATATAAACACATACATTGTGTCATAACAAAATTAAGAACCCAGCAAATCGAATTGGGCATTATATCTTTTGAACTCGAGCTGACAATCAGTGGAGAGAATACACAGATTACTCCTGCGGTAGTAGATACGTTCCTACCACGGCGCTAAAACCGAGGTACACAATTAATTTCTACAGCTTTACACAATACAATTTTTTGTACAATTTCTTGTACAAATGCTTGTATGAGAAAATTGTACCGTGTAAAGCGGCAAATTGTGTGAACGCTTGTGCGAATGACTGTACGGAAAATAGAACCTGCTCAAAACCATTCAGACAAACATACAATTTCGTTCGGTTTATACAAGCGTTTGTAAAAGAAATTGTATCGTGTAAAGCGGCCACATTTTTGTGGTGAATGTGCTGTTTCACCTCTACCTTCGGCATAATTCATATATGTGAATTATGTACTCTTTGATTTTAGGGGAAACGATGTCTACCAATAGGAAATTGATTTATATAATTAAAGAAAAGTTGGGCATAATTGGCAGAGTGAAACGTGGTGATATAAAATCAAGTTTATTCCGGGAGTTTGGTGAGACGCCTCAAATAGAAAATATCTATATAGATAGAATCGTTACGTTATAATTTCTTGTATAATCGCTTGCATGGTTGTCTGAGCGCGAGAATGAATGCGAAACTGTAGGTATCGTGTAACCAGTCCAAATTGTACGATTGTATGAACGACTGCACAGAAAATAGAACCTGTTCTAATTTCGTTCAGACAATCATACAATTTTTGACGTTTTATAGAAATCTGGTGGTAGGCAAGGAAAACTACGCTACTAGTTGTGTTTATATTTTTGCCTTCGCGATTCGGTGTGTTTACGTGCGACTGCTGTGATTTTATTAGTTATAATAATGCTGTAACTATCAAGATTTAGGCTTTTGTGTGATTTATTTTATCATGACCTCTGCTGCGTTTGGATTTCACTCTGTTGTTTGACTCCACCAACGTCTGCATGACTCCTTCGGAATAAATATATTTACCGCTTGCCCCAACTCTCCTGTTATACCACTCCGTACGTGAACGTTGTACCTACTTAAGAAATTTTTGCATCGCCGTTAAAGGGTTTTTAACGTAATATATCATTCCATAAAAGCTAATCTATGAATAAGTATACACCTCCAGGTATTTCTCTTTCAGATTGAAGTAGATGCTTTCGCGGACGAGGGGAATAATTCCATCAATCGTGCAGTGGGGAATTCTCGTTGAATATACCTATCGTTGACCAGTAGGTTATTACAGTTGACAAAAATCGCAAGGTCAGCGATAACCTGGAACTATGGTTTTATTTCATTAAGTAACTCTCACTATAACTGCTAATTTAAAATTTAATCAGATGGAGAGGTCCAAAAGAAGTAGGGGTCAAAATTAATGTTCAAACAATGTCTCACTTAAACAAAATTAATCTCACGTAGGTCTACTGATAACCGAATACGTCGTTTTTGTGATCTACCAAAAGATTTCCCCTCGGAAAATTACCTCAGACAATTGAAAATAAAGCTTGAGATTAATATTGTGCTTCCAAGTAGGCGTTACATAACCCCTGATTTAAAACATAAAATTTTGCGCTTTTTAGAAAATAAAAGCAATCTTGTACTGCGTACCATGAAATTGCATGAAAAATTATACGAAATATTTCACTATGTAATCACTCTATTCAGATTCTTGAACAGAAGATTGTACAAAAATTTAGTCAAGAAATGAGAGAAAACTTTCAGACACTAAATTATACAGAAAACTGTATCGTGTAACCAGGCCTTGAACACTTGCGATAGGTACATTAAGTCTTATGTGACCTATCAACTCCCGCGGCAAAAGAAAATATCAGAATATTTTAGTAACCCCCGTTAAAGTACGGTGTGCATTTAAGCCATAAAATATTTTTAATTGTATTCTGCAAACAAATTAGTTATAAAATTTAGTTTTATAGGTTTTCTTTACTGTTTCTCACGAAGTTTCCGTTAATAACGCGGGTGTAAACTCCGTCCCCCTTGACCCGCGATATAACAGGATTTTTCTGTATCTTGTTTTAACTTATTGGGTGTATGCTAGTGCTGGAAGTAGCCTACGTCATTCGTGCCTATTTTATACGTCATTGTAGGCACTATACCTCCGATCACGAAATGGAACAGGGACTCGTTTAGGCCGTATGCCGAGGCCTTCAACTTCTCGAGTCTAGGCCTAGGACTGATAGATTTCTAGGCATTTTGTGGCATGACATCATGAAATTATCATGAAAAAGTAAGGGAATAAATATTAATTTACTACGTCGCATCATAACGCATGGCCCCGTAAAATTACGTCCACCACGACGGAGATCTCGAGCGAGTCTCGAGACAAGCTCGAGACTCGTTTATCGAGCGTAATGAGATCGAAATCGAGCGAGATTCGAGCAGTACTTTTATCTCGCTCGAATCTCGAAAAGTCGAGACTCGCACAGCCCTAGTAGATTTATATGAATCCTAATTAATGTCAATAATTTTAAGTAATGGCTTCTTTATTTTATATGTATTTAATACAAATTCCCTAGATGTGTTCAATGAATTGAACACAGAAATTGGGTATGAAGTGCTGACGTCAGTAGATGAGTTATAAAATCTCGGATCAAAATGGGACAACTTTGGATGCTTGGATGGATTTATTCTCTGGTTTAACCCTGTCTGGGGATGTGACTTCTAACCAACAAGTATACTTGTATACTTTGAAGCTATCCTCTGTTTAACTAGAGGATGAATCATCATTCTTAACCTGGTACTCAATCATGGGTCTTCATAATACTTGCAATCGTGTTATTTTTTTAAATTTTATGTAAGAAAGCAAAAATGTGATGCCAATTCTTAAAATTTTGCCTAGAATTTCAGTTCACCAGTCTATGTAGGTTAAGAAAGTCACCAGGGTAGTTAATGTGGGTTGTCCACTTCTGAATGAATTTGCATTATTGATAAGGATAGCCATGATGCTGAAGAAGGCCCTGTCATCCAACATCCACTTGGTGGCTTTAATCTTAGTTCCAAGTTTTTGTACCTGGATCAGTGAAATAAACATAGGATGATGGTGTAGGCAACCTTTTAAACCTCTGCCTAGCATGAAAAGCAAATATTTATACATGCTCCAGCATGTATAGGGAAATAATGAGTAATTTATTTTAAGAATTCTTCTCAATTGTATTTCTTGAAAAAATGTAAACCTTTGGATTAGCATGCCCAGAAAGTGATGATGTTTAGTGATATCTTATCTTACAGGTATGCCTAATTTTATTTATGTGACTTATTACCGTTGTATTTTAGGTGTGGAAAGATAAGAAATGTGTTGAAGTTTCCCTCTGCAAAGCTTGTGATGAGGAAGGCCATTTCCCGGGAGACATGTGGTATCCTAGTCAGTGTGAAGAATGTTCATGTACAGGTACCTACATTTAGGATCTCCTATTTGATTCATTTGATATTTTACCTTTTTTATCTGCTGACAGGGTCCTATGGAAGGGTAAAGCAAGAGTTGTTTGTATTCCTTTTTCGAATAGAAAGGATTGTCTTAACACTGATCTCAAACAAAATAAATGCCTTCCAAATGGAAATATGATCATCTGTGTAATCATTATTATGTGATTACTTGTATTTGTATGTTGATTCAACATATCAACTCACATTTTCTATCAGTTCCCACCACATTGTCAGTATGATTTTTTATATTTTTCTTAATTTTTTGAACTAATGATGTATTTTGTGGACCTTGTAAGGTTTTTGTGTCTACATTATCAAAATACAGGGAACCTGTCTCAATGCCACCTCTACCCAAGGGGTCACCTTCCTAAGTGGCCTCTTTTGATTGAAACTTAAAATATTTCTCGTATGATACCTTTAAGTTTCCTTTCCTTTTGGCGTTCACCTTCTTCAGGAGCTGGTGGCCACTCTGTTTCCTTCCCAGGTAGGGATTTATGTTTTCTCGTCACAAACAAAGTGATACTCATCTAAAAATTCTTTTGATAGCAGTTTGAGGGTGTCTTTGTACTGTTTGTGATTCATTTGGGAAATTTTCCAATTGTATGCTTAGTATGGCTGGTCATAAACATCCCATCCCGTTCAGGTTTGACTGGTGCAGAGCATCTGGCTGCCAAAAAAGAGTGTTCAGCATTAGTTCAAGGTCCCAAGGATCTATTAGTGGCAGATTTTTCATTGGTATATCGGTCCCTTCTTGAGTGCCATGCAGAGAGCACTTTGAGTTCAGGACTCCATCTGTCAGATGGGACACTAAGCTTGAGACCCCTAAGCATATTTTGTGAAGGGTAGGCTAATGCTGATGCTGGGTTTCTTTCCACCCTTCCTCCTTTCTCAGAAAAATCCTTTAGTGCTGCCAAAAATCCATTTATGCTGCCAAGAAATAGATAAAATATATTTTTGTGAATAAAAACTGTTACTTGAATCACATTATAAATGTCCTATGTATGCCTACATAACCCAAGGATATCCATTTGAAATAGTGCATTTTTGTTACATTCATTATTCTGGAAAAAACTTCTTCCAGAGGTCAGCTACTTCAGTTTTGATTATTTGATGGAACCAGTGGTGGCCTCTTTGGGCAGGTTGCACTGTGCATACGTTATAGAAAGTATCAGATGGTAATGGTATATGAATGATTCACAATACACATATTTCAGGTGATTTATTGCAGATTATAATTAAATGCAGATTGTAAGTAATTGATGATTGTAATTAGTTGAAGATTGTAATTAATTACTGATCTAATCAACACTATTTCTCTTCCTGAATGTTTACCAGATACTATTGTTTTCCCTATCTGTTAATGGAAATTTATCTTGATGTAGCTGTTTCAGTTTAGAGTGATTTAAAATAAGCTGATTTTCAACTTGGGATTTGGTTGAACATAGTAAAAAAAGTTTTAAAAAATGCAGTAGAAGCATTCGTTTGTCAAAAAATATTAACTCTGTTGAAATATTTAATGGGATCAAAGTTTTTTTAAGGCTTGTCTGAGATTATCTGAATGTTGAATGATTTTTAGCCAACAGCAAAGAATGTAAGGATAAAAATTAAGGTTTATTTAATTTGGCATCATATGGTGGAAAGTACAATATTGGAGGGGGAGGGTTAAAAGAGAGGAGATAGAGAAAGGGAGACTGAAGAAGAAGTGTGACTGAGGTGAGGGGGAAGAGGAAGGGAGATGTGATCTTCCATGGAGAGTAAGGAAATGAATGTTAGAGAGATGTAGAGAATGTAAAGAGAGATGTATTTTCAGATGTGCAGCTATCTTTCTCCATACTTAACTTTGAATTAAAATATGTACCAGTTCATCTAATTTTATATTTCCATGCAAATTTTGTCTTGGAAATTGATTATTTTTAATTAAAGTAATGATAAATTAGTAAATGTATTCTATAGTTAATTCCCTTGAGTTATCATGGCCAACCTCGTTGTTAGGACAATAATTACACAATTTTATGTTCGATTAGAGCTATATGTAAGCAATACCTATTTATTTTCAATTTCTCTGGCATAGATTCATCAAAGGTTTGTAAGGTCCAAAGTTGCCCAGAGGTGGAAACAATATGTGAAAGCTCAATGACAGCTGTGATGCAGCCTGAAGCTGAGAATGAGTGCTGCCCTAAATACTTATGTGGTATTTATTTTTTTTCTATTATTTTTTCTCATCCGGTAATGAATGAATTTTCTGCTTGCCCCACTAACTTTTCTTCTCTCTGTATTATTCTTTTGAATCTATGAATGGATTCTTAATATTGACTAATGTATTACTTTTGTTGTGAAGTGGTGGTGTTCAAATAAGCACAGTTGAAGGCATGTGTAACAATAGGCTTCTTAGAAGATGCCTCCTCATTTGAGTCTCACCAAATGAGGTGGTACATCACATCAAATCTTCTTTGATCCATTCTCAAAGCTATGAATCAGTTAACCATTCATTGAAGTTGGAGCGTTGAGAGTGTGATGATGGCAGTAACTGATATTATGCTTGCTACTTGTCCAGTCTCTTCAGCATGTAACTTGAGAAGTTCTGAACTTCATTTAAGGCAAATCTGATGCCTGGGCAAATAAGGTACCTGATATATTTGGTTAAGAAATGGGTGAAAAGAGCTAAAACACAGAAGGAGTACTCCTTCAAAATGTACTCAAACCAGTAGAATGAAATGTAATAATGATAATGTTTATCTACTCAAGGTTGAAATTTCAGAGGAAGCAGTTGGTAAAATCATTTCTGGAAATAATTAATGATTGAAACAGTCAACAAAATTTACCAGGGGTTGGTTTAATGTTCAGCATACTTTTTTTTATATTTGCCATGCTATGAAACAATTATGCATGGTGTGTATGGTACAGAAACATTTGTGAGATGCATGGTGGGTACTCATTTTTATTTTGAGCATCTTGCTAGTATTTCTTGATAAAATTCTGTGTAATTTTTTTACTTGAATAAGTAAATAATAACAAAAAGCATTTGATTTTAAGGAACTTTTCATTTACTTAACTGATATTCCAATGTCTGTGACTATTGCACGGGAATTATTCACTATGTATATATTTCTTGTCCTTTTCATACTTCAAAAATTTCGGCATTGGTCAATATTCAAAAGAATCAAGTGTTCCACATTTTTCCAGTATTCTCTCAGAAAAGTAATGGAGATTTCTCTTGGTATTCCTCTTGGCCAAATGTTTTTTTTTTGCAGTAATGAAGTCATTTCCCATTTGCCGATTCTATGTGTTTTACTTTCATTTACATTCTGTGTGTCTATTGCAAGTCTAATATGCACTTTTTGTTTGTTTTGTTAGTCTTATAAGTTAAGATATAGTTGGATGGTGAGGATAATAGTTATTATCATGAAAAAGTATTATTGATTATGCCATTGTGCTGTTGACAAGGATGAACATGTCATGTGACTCTTGAATTCTAGGGAAGCTTTGTTGTACTTTAACATTATTCTTTTCAAAATGAATAAAATGCATAAATTTTGTAAGGTGATGCCTGATACATAATCATATTTTGTGCTTTAGAAATTTATGTCTAATAATGTTGGATAGATAACAAAGGAAGTTTTTTACCAGGTTATGGTGAAAAGGGTTTATGATATTTTCTAATAGGGACTTCAGTTTTTTTCAAACTCCTGATTGCTGGCCCACTAAATTAGGTCTGATTTCAATTCTAAATTCTGTGTAAGTGTAAGTTTTTTCCCCTACTCAAGTTTCTGCACAAAAAATGCCCTCTTTCCTGCTTAAAAAACATATCTCTCCTTTAGGGGTTGATTTATGAAAATGTACTGTCCTGCTTAAAAAACATATCTCTCCTTTAGGGGTTGATTTATGAAAATTTACTAAATATTTCTTTAAGTGGAGTAGTGTATGCATATCTATCTCTGTTGAAAGTGTACTCATATCGTGCAAATTTTGCCCATGCTGCAGGGAAAAAATTCATGCCTTATGATATCCGCTGGATTTACTAGAATTATTTTTTCCTTGCACACTATCTCAAGAAAGAAGGCCCCATTTTAATGTTAGTGTTGAGGGTCTTTGGTAAAGGGAAAGAGTATAAATGTTTGCCTTGTATTCATTGTTATAATGATGGAGTGAATTTAGCAAAGTATGAATGTCAATTTCTGTTATTCTAATTAAGATTCACGTTCACAGAATTAGTCATCCATAGAAAATACTTCCTGTGTAATGCTGTGTGTGGAGCATTTTGTTATATTTATGTGTTTCAAGATTTTATGCTATTATACCCAACGACAATTTTTGCCATGGCTTTTGTGTTACCTATGTTTGAAGTTTGTATGACCACTTTATCCAAGATGGGTTCTGTATATTTTATTCTCAGTGTGAAACGTTGATTATTATATTAAAGAAGTCATAATTTTATCTAGTTCCAGGAACAACACCAAGCACAGGATGTCCTGAACCTCAAAAGCCAGAGTGTGGCTATGGGCAGGAATTGAAGATGGTGACTTCTATCTCTGGCTGCAAGGAGTACATATGTGGTAACTATCACTCAAACTTATCTATGTCTCTCAAAATACTGTTAGAATAAAATTTTCTGAATTAATCTTATTCTGCATCTGCATTTCTGCAAATGATTCTATCAAA
This sequence comes from Platycnemis pennipes, assembly GCA_933228895.1. Lineage (NCBI taxonomy): Eukaryota > Metazoa > Arthropoda > Insecta > Odonata > Platycnemididae > Platycnemis > Platycnemis pennipes. Next base: position 43,079,299 of record OW121851.1, on the reverse strand, counting down.
ATATTTTTAATTCAATTTCTTTTTTTAAGAACAATTTTTAAGGCAGGTTCCTTCCCAATGATCATTAAATTAATTTAATTTCCCAAATGTTTCTCTGATTTTTCTCAGGCAGAGATTGTTGCTGTAATGCCTTTAATTATATTGTAAATGCTTGCCAATCAAATCATATCATCCCAGCAATGATGTTTACATGTTTAACTGAGAAGTGCTAGGTATTTAAAAAAATGATACAAATTACATGGGTAATAATACAAATTAGCAATTACAATCTCATGGTGGATGTGGTAGGGCATCATATTGATAACATGATAATGATAATAAAGATAAGTTTTATCCTCATAGAAAAGGATAATTGTTGTCAATAATAGTGAAAATATTATCAAAATTTGATTATCTTGCTGCAGGTAATGTAAGGGGTCTGACCTTTATGAAAATCACTGATTTCTTGAAAAACACATATAAAAGTAGCTGATGGATGTATTGCTGCTTTACAGGAGCGTTGGAACTATTTTCGCTGGGAGGGGCAAACCTTGAAACGGGCCTGGCTCTTAAGAAAAGGGCCTGGCTCCTATGAAAAGGGCCCGGATTTTTTAGCGGATACGAGGGGGTAGAGACTAGAATTCCGTTTAAAGTGCATATAAAGGTGGTAAAATATGTGTCAGAAGGAAAAAAGTAAGCTGGAAACAAGTAAAATTTAATTTTTACTATTGAAGACTCATTTCTCGAGGGCCCGGGGCAAATTCTGGGGGGGGCCGAATGCCCCTCCTGCCCCCACTTCCAACGCCGCTGCTGCTTTAATATTATTTCACATACTAAACTTTTGACTAAACAAGATTAAAGCATGCAAAGAAGGAAATAGTAGTGACTGTAGAAACTGCTTAATATGCTAGTGGGTCTTAAATGGGGCTATATCTTAAATGGGGCTATCGGCGATGCAGAGAATTGTATTATACAGGAAAAAAAGGAAAAACGGACAAAAATGACGGATTATATGCGTATTTTATGCATAGCTTTTTACGGTAATTACTTCAAATAAACAAATTAAACCACAATGGGATACTGTTCTTTCATTATTTCATAATAATTTTGTCTACTTGTAGAATTTGAGTCAAACCAACCTTTTAGGCGACGCATGTAATGGACGTGATATGGGACTTTCAAGGTCTTTTTTGAAATGTCCGACCCTGGGTTAAGCGGAACACTGTCTTATCCGGAAAAAAATGATAGCACCGAGAGATTCTGCTAAAGACAGGTTTCATTGTATTATAATAATAAACAAATATTTAGAAACATGAAAGTAGGCGAGTAATTTAGCATAAAAAGGTGTGCTCAACCCAAAGATTATAGGTAAATATTTATTCTAATTATTCCAAGGTTCACTTTTGTTCTTCTATACAAAACAAGAATTTATGGCTTGTGTTTGTTTTGGAATATTTCCATGATGAAGATAAAATTTTCTCATTGTTTTTATTTTTTCTTCCCCCAAAAGTTTGTGTTCCCATTGGAAATTGCCAGCCATTAGCACCAGTTAGCCCAATTGAGACGTCTGAATTTGAGGAGGCTGAGATGGAGTTGGAGCCAGGCATGGAGAGGTGGACCGATTATTCTGGATGCTGCCCACGGGTGATAGAGCGCTGTAATGTGTCCCTTTGCCCTACGAAGCCTGACTGCCCAAAACATCACACTTTGGAAAAATTGCCTTTGATTGAAGGAAAATGCTGTCCAGAATACAAATGCTGTAAGCCTTCAATTTTTTAAAGAGCTCTATGATTATTTTTCCTAACTTTCTAATGGGGACCTACCTTTTAATAATAAACTATCTACAAAATTTATGATCAAATTTTATTCTAAGAAAATCTCACTTACATCATTAACAGGTTGACTGCCAACTGTTTTTTCTTAAAATGTCCCCTCAGGCCAAATTGACATATTAATGCGTGTATATTTGTGGATAGTGTTGAGCAATATAAAATCGCCAAAAAAATTGATTTATTTTTGTTATTAACAATTTTAACTAGCGGACACCTGTGTCCGCCACGGCGTTAGCGTAGCAGTCAACAACGTTTTTGCTACCGGGTATTATTTGATTTATCAGATTTTGGTAGATATTTATATTACATGAGAAGTAAATGAACGTAGTGAAATACTACGGTCTTATACCAATTACACATAGTACTATACTTTTTAGCACCGAACATATATATTTTCTCTCCGGCGCCAACGTGATCCGCCCCTACCGCGAAGGCGGTCACCGGTGTCATCTGCGGCTTCTACTTTGTCCGCTCCAGTTGCGTAAACTCGTGTCCGCTCTAATCGTATAGATGCCACACAGTCGCGAAGCTATAAGTCATTGCTGAAATTTACACCAGTTTTTTCTGTATTTTTTGTATGACTTCTGCGCCTATGAAGTAGCTTCTTTTTCATCGAGCTTCTACACTTGTGTTCTAAGTCCTCCTATCTCACCTCGATTCATACCTTTTTCCACACATTGAGCTATTTTGTTTTCCGGCAGAAAACCTTTTTCGACGAACATGAAACATTGTTTGAGTCTTCAAATCACCAACTCAACACACTGTAACCATTTCTACTTTTTCAAGATGTGTCCAACATTGTATTTCACCATTTAGACGCATATATAAGGCGATTTTAGGTCCTGAGAAGACAGAACGCTTTGAAAAGCCCTGGCTGTTGCAGAGAATCATTTGTTTCTTCTACACGGGAATAATCTGGACGAGACTTACATGGTGCCGTTTTCTGTGTGATGTTCCCGCCATTTTATGCTGGTATGTTTGCTTTATAATTTTAATTACAATATTGAAGCTACTTAGGCTTTCTAGGTTGCATAGTCGGTTTTATAATATAAGAAACGCTGAAACAATTCAACTTTATTTCTTATTTTTAGCACTTCAATATGGATAAATTCACTCCACGAACAAAATTAATCGTTGAAGCGGCTAAGAAGATATACGTAGAAGAACCATCAGATTCCGAAAGTTTAGCAGAAACCGATGGATTCATCCCTTCCAGTGATGAGAACACCGGAATGGAGTCCTCAATTGATGATTCCACGCAGGAAGTTGAAATGCTGGTCGAAGTGGTTTCCGATTCATCAGATGAACAAAGTGAAAGTGAAAATGAACAGGGGCGGCTCTCATCAACACTAGGCACGTCATCTGATTTTTGGACTGAGCCGGTGAAAAACCAACAGAATTTTCAGTTTAGGGGTCAGAGCGGACTTGGTGCTGCAGTAGCAGATATGAGAAATCCTTTCGCATTTGGAATATTTTCTAAAATTATTGACGATGAAATTCTGGAAATAATAGTGCAGCAAACAAATATTTATGCAGAGCAAGTGAAAGGTCAGCGTGTTTCTAGGAAATCTCGCGTGGTAGATTGGAAACCAACAAACGTTGTCGAGATGAAGAAGCTGCTTGGAATTCTAATTTATATGGGTGTTGTGAAAATGCCAAAACTATCTGACTACTAGAGTAAAAGTTTCATTTATCGTAATGATGTAGCTCCTTCTCACATGAGCAGAAATCGTTTTGAACTCTTATTACGGATGTTGCACTTCTCTAATAATGAAGAAAATCCAAACAATGATCGTTTGCATAAAATACAACCACTCTTGGATAAAGTTGTTTGTAAATTTCAGGAAATGTTCACACCTGGGGAAATTGTATGCGTTGATGAATCAATTATACCTTTTCAGGGTAGGTTGGCAATGAAACAGTACATTCCTCAAAAAAGACATAAATACGGCGTAAAAATTTTTAAGTTGTGCTCAGGGAAGGGCTATGTGTGGAATATGAAAATTTATGCAGGGCGAGAGCGTGATGCTAGACGATCCGTTCCCACAGCAGTAGTTTTGCAACTCTCAGAGAAGTTACTTGATGTTGGAAGGACGATTGTTACAGACAATTACTACACCAGCTTAGAGTTGGCAAATTCACTTCTTGATCGCAGGACACATTTGATTTGAACTCTGCGCAAAAATCGGAGGGGAATACCAAAAGACATAACGTCAAAAAAACTTAAGAAAGGGGAGATTGTAGCCAGGGAAAATCAAAGGGGAGCATCTATCATAAAATGGAAAGATAAACGCGATGTTTTGCTTTTGTCGACAGTCCACTCAAATGAAATGGTAGAAGTGCAAAGATACAGATCAAAAGTAATGAAACCAGTAGCTGTTCTACAATACAATGAGGGAAAATCGTCAATTGATCTTTCAGATCAACTTTCATCCTACTCAACGCCATTACGTCGATCTTTGAAATGGTACAGAAAAGTGGCTTTAGAACTTATTTTGGGGACATCGGTAGTGAATGCTTATTTCCTTTATAACCTAATAAGTGATAGTAAGATTCAGATAGTAAAATTCAGGGAAGCACTAATTGTATCTCTTTTGGGAAATGAGACACAAGACGAGAGATCCCCGTCCCATCTCATTTTGCCACAAACATTACGTAAACGATGCATGGCTACTCATTCTTTCAAAAAGGAGGAAGGAAGCGCAAGAATCAATCGGCGATATTGCCGAGGTTGCTACGATAAAAAACTACGTGGGGAAATTGAGAAAAGCAAAGTAAAGAAAGTTACAACATACTGTGACGATTGTCCGAAAAAACCACGCTTTTGTTTAGAGTGCTTTCATAAACATCATATGTAAAAAAAGATACAAACTGTAAATTTTTACAATAAACACTGGTGATTGAAAAAGAAATATATAATTTTTATTTATTTCCTCCACTTGGAAATCCGTTGAGGTAAGTGGCAATATAAAAATGAATGTCTGCGTGAAGAAGGCCCAAAATGACCGGCAAAATTACGGGCGAGTTGAAATTGAACTATAACCTAATCTCAAAATACATTTCACTATAGCGATTCAGTTTATTCTTAGGGATGCGTAATGGTACTAAAAACGTAATTAAAAAATTTGATTGTAAAAAAATTCTTCCTCCGAAGATCAATTTTTGCTATAATTGATTCGAAAAAATTAAAATTTTTAAAAATGTTAGTAAATTAAATTTAATCTCCCCAGTTTTGAGCCTGTAGTGAACGACAAATAATTTTAAGATAAAATAAAGGGTTCCCCGACCTTATATTTGGAGATGACCGGTGTCCGATACGGTAGTAAATGAAAAACAGATGTAAAATATGTGTAATATTCATGAGAGCCGAAAAATGTTGACCGAAAAAAAACAAAAAAACCAAAGGTGGAAGTTCCTTACTTAGGCCATAGCGGACACAACAAAGGCGCAACAGTAGGAGAACAGCGGTCACAAGGCGCACTGAGGCGAAGTTTTCACCGCGGACACCGGTGTCCGCCGCGGCGTGAAAAGAAAGAACGCCAGCGGACACCGGTGTCCGCCACGGCAGTCAACCTGTTAATGAGATTTTAATTGCTTATTTTAACTATCTATATTTTTGTTTTTCTGACTGTCCTTTCTCCTATATGAAGCACCTGTGTGAATTTTTTACATCTGAAATTCGATTCTTTATTTTGTAACTGACATTACAGAACTTATTTGAATTATTTTTGGCATTGTGAGGCTGTTCTTTATTTGCAATATTAAATTGTTCCAATTTTCAGCCCTCTTGGTTATTTCATGTTTGTGGTTATTGTAGAAAACTACAATGGAATCACTGAAATGTAGAAAAAAAATCTATCCTTTAATATGGAACGTTTTCATCACATCACACCTGAATCTGGTTTGTGTATCAGAGAAAAAAATCATTCATGTTGTAAGGGATTTTAACCTGATCTGGATTCAAATTATGGACAAGATAGATGATATTTACTGTGGGGAAATCTTACTATACATTGTATATATTAGTGGGTATCTCACTTAATGTTCTTTACAGGAAGTTCGCAGTCCTTGAATTTACAACAGAAAATCCACCAGAATAATTTTGTCTTATTTCTATCCTTTTTATCTGGAACTGGAAGTTTTATTCATTCTATTATTAACCATTCAGTTTGTTTGTTGAAGAAAGACATTGGATCCTATTGTAGTTTTCTCAAATGATGGCTGAAAAAATTATTATCTCATAAGTTGACTTGAAAACCCACAAAGTCAGGGCTCTTTCAGTTGTACCTATCCAAATTATTTTAAAGATACATATTTTATGTAGTTGAAATAAAAATTTTTATTTCTTGAGTGAAATAAATTTTTTATTCGTGAAATGGGTATTTCCAGTCTTTCAGTTTTGGAATTTTTATGAGCCTATTGCCTCCTCCATATTGTTAGATTATAATTGTATTCATCACTCATTTGCTGGTGACAATCTATAGATTTTTCATAGTTCTCGATGTTGATTCATGCAGTCACTGTGTGAGAACCCCAGGGAAGTGTGTCATTGAATTCAGAAATATTAAGTAATGCTCCTGTCCACCAATTCATTTACGTATTATGAGCTATGGCAAATGATTGATTTGTCTTGCCCGCAGCACCACCCAAGGATGTGTGCATTTATGAGCATGAGTTTACGACCAAGGAGGAAGGTGGTGAGAGATTGTTGGAGGATGCAGAGAAATTCACATCTCTGAAAAAAGTGAGTGGACTCGTTTTGCTTATTTGGTTGATTTTTATAATTTGTCTGATAGAGTCAATTGGGTTAACCCTTTCGCTGTGGCTCACTCTCCGGAAACCTACTCGTCACGTGCGGCGGAAAAGTGAATGGTATCATGTCCCCATAACCTGATCTTGACTCTGACCTGATCTCATGTTATTATAAATAATAATAAATGAATCCAGATTCACTGTTTTACCTAATTGACAGAAACTATTTATCACTTCATTTTATATGAACATAATTTAATAATAATAGCAAAATAAAAAAGAGAAAGTTTGTCCATAGTGCGCCATAGGGAGACTGTAAAGGTACGTTCACAGCAGCCTACCATGCGATCGTACTAGGTATGTTCTCAGCAGCGAAAGTTTTAAGCTAATTAATATGCTATAGGAGAAGGCTGGAGGGATAGATGACTTATTGGGGACCTATGCATGGAACGGTGCTTTTTTTTAAAGAAAGAAAACCACATACAGCAATGATGCCATTTTATAGTGGCCAATAACAGTACATAAATTTTATAGCATATACAAGAAGAAAAAATAAATAAAAGTAACAGGAAACATATAGAAGGGAAAGGCTATTCTGGTGAGAGATGCGAAATAGAAAGGCTTATGATTGATTTAATTGGGAGTGCAAAGGGATCAATGTGTTGTGGGAGGGAGTTCAATAGAGAGGAGAGACGGAAGAAAAGAGAACATTTAGTAATCGAAAGTCTGGGAATGGGCATATGGAATAAAGGATGAGAACGGGTAGGGCGGGATGGAACTTTGAAGTTGAACTTTGTTTAGGATAGCAGATGGGGAAATGGTGGGCAAGATTAAGGTGGGGAGTGATGCAGGGTTGCCTGTTGTCCTCATACTTTTCAATGTATGTATGTATACAGAAGAAATAGTTATAGACGCATGGGAGGAACTTGAAGCAGGCATAAAAGTGGGAAGAGTGGCAATTAAATTATTTAGGTTTGCCAATGACCAAGTATTTTCGAGGGGGGATGGGGGCTTTCTTTAGCCCTTGTGGCACTTCGACGTCTTTAGATCCATTGTGCCAACCCTCATTTAACCTCCCTCCACTTGCAGAGAGGGGACAAGAGCATCACAGTAGAGGTATGGAGGAGGGCCATCCATCCAACCTATGTCTAGGCCCAACTTCGCATAACTTCGGTGATCTCATGGGAAACGGTGTGCCAACGTGGCTAGGCCCTTGCCTAATGACCAAGTATTAGTAAGAAGGACAGCCAAAGGATTACAATCATTTTTAAATGCTTTAAAAATCCTGTATTTGATAGATTTTGTGTTGGAATAAAGCATAGAGGACAAAAATCATGAGATTCTTCTATAAAAAGAAGACAAAACATGATATTAAAATGGAAGTTCATCTAGTATAGCTGGTGGAACAGTTTTGTAATTTGAGTAGCATTTTGGATGAAGGTGAGCATATTGGTGACGAGTTTAGGAGGATAATTGCTTTTGCTGGGCAGGTGTACATCAACAGAAGGGAACTGATGACAAGAAACTTAATTTGGGATATACAGAGAAGGTTAGTGAATATCTTGAAATCAATCAAAGCTTTATACGTATTGGATACCTCGATACTGGGGAAGATGGTGAGAGAAGACTGGAAGCCTTAGAAATATGGACTTGGAGTGGAATGGAGATATTGAGAAGGATAAAAATGGTGGAAGAAATACCATATTTACTCATTTAAGCCACACCATTGTGTATCCTGGCTACCCATTTTTGGGCGCGTTCGTGAGGAAAAAATATTTTGTTCAAAAAATAAATTTTTTTCATTGAGAATACTGCTCATTATTTTAACCTGGAGCACATTATGAAACACAAATAAAAGAAATTGGAATCAGTTAAAAAACAAGGAATAGGGTAAAAATGTGCGATGCAAACAGTAGGAATTTGAAGAACTCAGCTGGGGATGAGAGAAGATTGATGGTAGAAGTGAAAATTCATTAGAGTAGGTGGATGGAACAGGTAATTGTAGACAATAGAATGCTAAAGTTGTAATCAAGGGTGAAATGCTGAGTAAGGGAGGAAGAAAAAGAAAAAGTATTATGGATAACATGAAAAAGGGTGGGAAATATGCAGACTTAAAAAAAAATAGCATTGGCCTGGAGCAGATAGATGAATGAAATAGAAAGAAGAGTGAGGATGCTCCATCAAAACTTATCCTAACTGGTAGAAAACTATCAATATAGTGAAGGCTGTGGTCAGAAGGTATTTGAGCTACACTCAATCTGTTAAAATAAGGTTTGTTTAACATAAAATGCAAAGTTTTAGGAATTGAAGTTAATGAGAGTTAATCTATATTGAAAGATAGCATGCCAAGAAGGAAAATTCATTTAAATCTCCTCCAGCCTCTGGGATGGTCTGTAGTGCAATGTCATCTGTACTTGAGGGGTTGAGGATGATAAATGGAGTTTTTTCCGGTCCTAATGTGTATTGCAGTCATCACAGTTTGAAATGACATTCCTTGAAAAATGTTTTCGCAGCTTTAAGATGAGTAAATTTGATAGTTGGATGTTGAACAGTGGCTGTATTTTATGTAGAGATGGGCAACTTGGTAAATTACCACAGTAATTTTCATAAATTACCGTGGTATTTTTTATAAATTACCAACACTCCTGAAAATTACAGTAATAAATGGTAATTTTCAGAAAAGTTCTTTTTCAGAAAATTTCTTCCTCACGAAGAAACCATTGGAATGGGTGATATTATGAATTAAGAAGCTAAAATGATTTTGTGTACATTGTTTCCATGATTAATTCAGAGTAAAATAACAAGTGCACATTGCGCAGAGGTAGGTATGTCTTTGGAACGAAAATTTCTCATAGTTTGACAAAAGAGAGGCAAATTGCGTGTTGCTGCCAACTTCGTTTTAATTTTTTTAATGAGTTATAATAGATAAACGTCGTGATATGTTTGATATAAGCGTTGGCATTTATATCTCAATGCTATTTGATTTCGTTTTGAGTACTCTGATAAGGATTTGCAGCTCAAAACGTAAAATTACCGGAAAATTACGGTAATTTTTGAAAATTACCGTAATTTACCATGGTAATTTACCTAAATTGAAAATTACGGTAATTTACCCATCTCTAATTTTATGTCATAAATCATGGGAAAACTAATTGTTGCGGTACCTGTTGCCTTTCCTTAGTAATTGTGATGGTTTCAATATTTAATATAATGTAATGGCATTGATCCATAGGTTGGTGAGATATGGGAAGATGGACCCTGTAGGGAATGTGTGTGTATTGAGGTGGGCCAGCATTGGTCCAAGAGTGCAAAGGGTGGGGCCTCTCGAGGTGTCAAGGGCACCAAGGGGAGCTTCAAAGCACCAAAAAAGATCCTCAAGACCAGCTGCAGCAGCACCATCTGTCCTTCAATTGATGACCATCCTGATGCAGAGGACTATCATCTGGAGCAAGTGCCATCACCTGGGAAGTGTTGTCCTGATATCGTTCGAAAGGCTTGCCAGGATGAAGGGAAGATTTATCAGGTGATTACTATTGTTGAGTGAAGCTTTTTGTGGGATTCCATTGAAGTAAATGAAAAGTATGTAAATTTAAGATGGAAAAGCATCTTATAGCTTGCTAGCGTATTATATTGAATTTGCAATGACATAAATATTTCTGGAAGGTTGATGAAATTGATTTCTGGAAGGTTGATGAAATTGATTTCTGGAAGGTTGATGAAATTGATTTCTGGAAGTTAATGAAAAGGACATTCATGTACTTTCTTTTCCATTTTCTCATTGGGATCAAAATTAGGAATTATGCGAGGTTCTCAAAAAACCTTAGTTAAGGCATTCACTATATTTTTGGTATATATTTTAGAAAAAAATTGATTAATTTCACTCACTGGAAAAATTATTTTAATTATCTTTCCCAGAGGGTAATAATAATAATTTTTACTAACATCGTAGGGATATAAATATCCATGGGTTTTGTCAAGTTTAGATACAAAGTTACATTCACAAAGACTTGAAGCAACTTTAGTTAAAAAAATCATCATTAAAAATTCCTTAACTGTATAATAACATTTGCAGAGTAGCATATTTTTTAATTCATTCTTAAAAGCCCTAGAAGTGGCAAGAGATTTTATAGCTGTGGGTAACTTATTATAAACTGCAGCATCAGAATGGTATGGACCTTTCTGGAATATGCTAGATGAATACTGATTATTGTGTACATATATCATTCCTGGAGCGGGTGACGTCATATAAATTGAGAATTGAGTTAAATCTGCCAAAGTTTTTTTTGCTCAGTATGCCCTTCTTCTGTCTTCTCTGCTGATTACGAACAAGCAATTTTGCAGATTATAATTGACTGATGTGAGGCTTTTACTGCTTCAGTTTCCATATTTTCCCAGAAAATTTCAAAATGAAAATTTATAAATAATGGTATTTTATCTAGGTAAAATTATGTGATATAATGTGATCAGTTAAAACCTTATTATGATATTCCTAAATGTTAGAAGATGTTGGAAGTTAAATATCAACTTTGGAGGTTTCTAACTTATTTTTCCACTCTCACATCAGTGTTAATTTTAGCATTTTTGGAATATTTTAATTAATCCACTGGTTGTCTTCCTTACTATCTCCTATGTCTTCATCACCAATGATGTAACCATTAAAGAACATCATCTCTCCTTATGTTGCAATCTGATGCCAACTTACTACAGGATGATTGTTGATTTGAATAATGAAGCCTGTTAATTAATGTTGATATCTTGAATATTCATTGGAAGTTCCTCTTTATTTTGCAATTTTAAAGAATTCTTTGCATACTATACTACATGTATTGCTTTCAAAATATTGATTTTGCAATCTACTTTCTGAGCATACACTCTTATCACTCAAATGGACATTCTGTTATTAACAAGAAGCTTCTTGTGTTTTGCACATTTCCTTGACATACACTTTGCCTAGTTGCTGAATCTTAACACATATTGAGTTACCACTTCGTGGCTTTTTAATAGAATTCATGATTTTGCTATTAATTTTACATGCAATGCTTATGTTGATGGAGTAGGCATTTTTCATTTTCCCTGATTTTTCATTATGGTTCTAGTTAAGATTTTAGTCAACGAGTCTGATGAGTTGAATATTTTACCTATAAATAACTATTTTAAGCAACACATCTTCATGATTAACTTTCCTCAACTGTTTATGAAAACAAAATTTTTCTTATATGAGGGTTGTGACCTCAGAAAGCATTCTGTTGATCTCAAGTGCAGCATTTGCAGTTTTTTTATATTTTAAACTTATTAAACAGAAGGCTAAGACAGATGCTCCAGGACCTTTAGAAAAGTCAGTATTTATGTCATTCTCTTAGCTGTTTGAAAAATGATCTTCAATCGTAGTTATTTTTTCTGGGTTGTGTGCATGAAAACTATGTAATTTTATGCACTAGTAAAACTTGTTAATTAAAAATGAAATTAAAATTTTATTTTCATCTCTTATCCTTTTATCTCTATCTTCTTTAATGTCTCATGTTTTAGGTGGGAAAAGAATGGTCAGTTCCTGGTGAAAACTGCATATCAAAGCAATGCATCCTATCAACAAATGCATCTTTGGTTATTAAACAATACAAAGTCCAGCAGTGTGTCAAAGTTTGTGATAAGGTAAGTGAATAAAATGTACATATTTACATTTTTTCTTTAAAATGCTCATTTAACATTAATCAATGTTAATTAGCCTCACTCCTCTTGCATTTATAACTCTTATTTTTGCACTCATAAATGTTTAAATTATTTCAACACTTTGTTGACATTCTTTTCTGTTTTTCGAATATTTTCCCCATTAAATCTGTTGAAACTGAATTTTTTCTTGTATGATAGGGATGGGAGTACCATGAGCCACCTCCTGGATCCAAAGAATGCTGTGGAAAGTGCAAGCAAGTTGCCTGCATGGCAGATGGAAAATTGCATCGAGTGGGGAGTAGCTGGGTTTCCCGTGATTACTGCACCACTTATTACTGCAGGGAGATAGATGGTGTTGTAAGTAATTGGAAATGCCTGTAGAATAACAGATAGGGGTAATGTTTCTTTGGAGATACCACCATTTAAACAATTATAATTCATTGACTCTCATATTCAAATTAGTTTTAATTAGTCAAGCATTAAAAAAATCATTGTAGATGTGTATGAAAGACATACTTTTCAATGTGGAGTGAATCTGTATTAATGAAGTACACATATCTCTCCACAAAGGTTATTAAAATGGATTCAATATATTAATGATGATAGGGTTAGAAATACAGTCATGCCCATTTATAACTAAGTTAAGGGAGCCAAACATTTACTTTGTTAAAATTGAACTTCATTTATCACAAGCCAGTTTTACAAGCTTCATTTTGAAGCACATTGCTGCAATGGTGCAGTCAATCTTTGATTAATTGGTTTAAGGTCTTCCAGCTCATGCTGGGGGAGCAGAAGGGAGGTGCTAGATGTGAAGATGATTTTGCATGAATGTGATGCTTTTTTTCAACGTCTCTCACTGTAGTATGTACCATTCTGGAGATTGATTACCTCAAAAGAGCAAATTATGAATTGAATGCTGTGGCAATGTTGTACTAGATCAAAGATTGGCTATAGTGACAGCTAGAGATTTGCGAATACTACCCGCAAATACTCAAATACACAATTACTAGAAAGTATTGGATATTTGGGAAATAATGGAAAGGAAATAAGGGAAAGTATTGGATATCTCAAATAATTATTCTAAAAGACAAAGTTTGAATATCTTGAATATTGCACCATTCACCATTGAGCGCCTATAGAGTGTTACATTTGGCTCGCTGATGAACTATGTTGTATGTGCCGTGATGGGATGGAGGAGATACTTTATAAGTTATTTAATGTAGAAATACTACAGTTTCAACAAATGGAAATTAGGAGAAATTGTTGCCTTTTCACCATAAATAATGCACCAGAACTAATCACTTCTGGTCACGATTCAAAATCTCAGAAAGTTCTTGAACATCATCAACATTTGTCTCTTCATACAAGTTTCACTTTTACTCTCTTACATATTCATCATTAATTTATGAGGTCACATGATGTGTCTCTTCTTCAAAATCATAGTTTTGCAAGTAGCTAATAAATTTTACCTAAGAGTTACTAAGAACTCATGCCTCCACTCTTCTATCACTACGAGTTATTGTTGCTTTTTTCAGCTGAGACATCTTCAAGAATGAGCTGAGACCGATGAGTTTGATAGATATATCTTCCAAAAGAGGAAACCGATCTTAATACAGCATGATGTATCTTATAGAATATTCACTTCTACTTTTATATATGATAGTAAAAAATATTTTGTCACCTTAGATATACTTTTCTTAAATTTTATTTGGATAAAAAAGGTTTTTGGGACATAAAATCCAATAAGCCAACTTTGCATGCTTGTTATTATGTTTGCTATCATCAAATTAAATTGAAATTTCAGCAAAATAAAGCCAATTATGTTTTTGAAAACTCAAAGGAAACTACATATTTTTATTCATTTCAAAATTACAGAAGGTGTTAGGAAATTTGTAAAACCCTACAAAAACATGTTAATCGACTGAAACTTGAGTGGGGCCATTGTGGCCACTAGGTTGTCATGAACAGTAGAGAAAAGTAGAGAAATAGCAATTACCGGTATTATCTAACTGCATTAAAATTGGTTTTCTCTTTTGGGAAAGAGAGCTTCTCCAACTCAGGGGCCTTGAAATAGGTTAATACTATACTGACAGTAGATCCTTACAGAATTGTGGGCCAACTATGCACAATATGCTTACTTTGTCAGAGTAATACTATAGTTTATTCTGTTGGATCTGAATTTAATTTTGCGAAGAAAATATTTTCCATAAATTTTCACTTTATTTGAATTTGGCACTAATTTGCGGTTAATTCAAAACTGGACAGAACTTGAAGGTGTACTAACACTTTCAAAAGTTAAATATTTAACAGTCCATAATTGATAGTGTAGTTATGTAATTGTATATTTGAAATTTTGATACTAGAATTAAATTATTTTATTGAATGAGTTGCAGCTTTTTACTTCAACAGGCGAAAAGCAAATTAGCAGGGTAACATTCAATAATTTATAGCAATTCTAGTATTCGAGGTATTTGAATGTTCGACTTATGATTAATATTCAAATTTGATATTCGAACCCGAGAAAATGCTATATTTGTCCCATCTCTAGTGACAGCTCAATCAACCTGACAGGTCAATTGACTGAGGGTGTGGGGCATTGTGTGTAGGTTCGGGGAATGTTTCACAATGTAGGGAGCCACTTTGGATAAATGTGAATTGCAAAGAAAATCACTTTTAGAATTATTTAAACTTGTGAACTAAGAATATTTAAACTAGATACTATGCACTTTTTTGTTTCAGGTTCAAACGCAATCTATTGATGTTTCTTGCCCCCGAGATGAGAAAATTTATGAAGATTTTAAGGTGGAAGTCCTTCCAGTGGAGGGCAGCTGCTGCAATAGAACATTCAAGGTTGCCTGTCTAGTTGGAGAACATGAACTCAAGGTAATTCCTCTTCATTTGATTCGAGTGTGCTCCTAAGCTAGTAATTTATGGAGTCTAACTTCATAATTGAATGAATAGAAAAAAAAATTGTACAATTGCACATGAATTCTTAACTACCCCGACCAGTTACAATGTTCTAGGATTATTCTCAAGGGGATAACATTTTTAATGTGGTGACCACTAATGTATTGATTCAAAGACCACTTGTTTGAAAGATATATCCAGACCTGCTTTAGATGATAGATTATCTAATTTAATCTTGTTTTTAATGATATTTGTTTTGAATATTTTTAAAATGGTTTCCAGTGCATTGTGTATTGATTGGTGGTTTTTTTTATTCATTCTAGGAAGGTGAAACATTCTTGGTGGCAAAATGTAAGAAAATGTTATGTACTGTTGGACCAGACAAAGAGCTCATGAAGCATGAGATATTAGAGACATGCAATAAAGATTGTGCCAAGGTAAGCTCTTCCCATAATAATGCTATGCAGATTCTTGAAATCTGAATTAGAGACTTGGCATGCAGTGCCACTAGCCAATTGTAGTTAGTATCAACAATATCGCTAACCCCTATGTGTAGGTTGCCAATGCTGTCCTCATATAAGCTCCTGGCAGAGAGTTCTATGTATTAAATGAACAGGTATATTAATATGTGTATTAACCCTCAAAATGCCAATATCTGGTCAAAATGACCCATGCAGTCAAAATTTTGAAATTTGAATCATGGATCATTATGACCTGACCAAGGGTAATTTTGGCATGAAAGATTTTTAGTAAGTTACCCATTATATCCATGTGTGAATTTTTGTGTATTCTTCAGAAATGTGTTCCACATTATTCGGAAAAAAATTGACATCCATTTTTTAAAATTATAAATTGGAAAAAATAGAGCTGAAGTTAATTTCACCTGATCTTTGAGATTCATTTAACTATTTCTAAGTTCCATTTTCTATCGAAAGAATAAGCTGTTTGCTGTTCACATAATGCCACAACCTTTCTCAAATACCCATTCTTCTCAGTCTGTAAACACGAGGTGGTATCCAAAATATTCGGGACTGGTGCTGATATCTTGACAGCAGTTGCAGTAGTTTCTAGAATAGTAGATAGTAGCACTAGCATATATGATGAGTTAGTGTGCTAAGTTTCATGCAACTGTGTGGATGTGTTTAGATTTTATAATTGTTTCCGTGATACCCTGTCAGTGCTGTGTGGCGATTTCGCAATGGATCCAAGACTGGAACAGCAGGTGTGCATCAGATTCTGTGGGAATATCACAAGAAGTGCTATGGAGGCTCTCGCAATCATGAAACAAGTGTTCGGGGAACAAAGTATGAGCCGTACACGTGTATTTGAGTGGCATGCTCAGTTCAGGGCCAGCGATACATCCGTAAATGACAATGATCACGTGGGAAGGCCCATCTACTGCACAGTGCCTGACATTGTTGCCAAAGTTCAACAGCTCATTTGTGAGGATTGATGTTGGACCTTCATGACCTTACTTATGTATTGGCATTTGGTTATGGGACATGCCAATGGATTTTGATGGATGATTTGGGCATGTATTGTGTTGCCATGAAATTTGTGTCAAGGGTCCTGACTGCTGATCAGATGGCACAATGTGTTGAAGTTTGCAGGGAGCTTTGTCAGGTCATATCTGATGATCTAACCTTGTAGTCCTGGGTCTTTACTGGCGATGAGACCTGGATTTACGGATACGAATCTGAGACTAAGCAACAATCCTCTCAGTGGAAGAACCCATCTTCACCAAGACCAAAAAAGGCTAGACAAGTGAAGAGCAAAGGCAAAAGCATGCTTCTCGGTTTATTTGATACCAAGGGGATTGTGCTCAAAGATTTTATTCCAGCAAACCAAACAGTCAATCCAAATATTACTACATGATGGTTGGTGATGGCTCTGTGAAAATGTGCGAAGATGTCGGCCCAAACTTTGGCAACAAGGAACTGGCTATTGCATCATGACAGTGCATCCTGTCACACATCCTTGTTCAGCAGGAAATTTTTGACCAAAAACAACATTAATGTTTTCCACTAGGGATGGGTCGGTTCCACTTTTTTTGGTTCCGGTTCGGTTCTTAACTTCGGTTCTCGGTTCCGATTCTCGGTTCCGGTTCTTAATTTACCACTTACTTTGCATTGTTTAGTGGTAAAATAAGATAATCAATAATCATTTTCAGAGACAAACTGCTTGAAAAAGAATAGGTACCTACTTCATTATATTTTTGAGTTATATATACTATATTATGATATAATTTACGAAAACGTTATGACTTGCACCTCCTAAGGAGATGGATGTAACATATACCTATCATTCAGAATATCCTTATTACGGCAGTATTTCATCACTTACTAGAATTAGATGTAATAAAATAAATAATATAGTCATTTTAACGACTGAATTAGAAGAATTCGCGGCAACTTTGAAGCATCTAAGTACACTATTTCACCAGGTTTTAATGTGAAGCCTCCACTTTCAGAGTGTGAGCAGGTTTCAAACTGGTTTTTGCGCCAATTATTTCAGTACCGATTATTTTTGGCCTCGGTTCCAGTTCTAAGCTCAAGAACCAGTGGAACCAAGAACCGAAGAACCGAACCGACCCATCCCTATTTTCCACCCAACTCGCCTGATTTGGCACTCTGTGACTTTTCTCTGTTTCCCAGACTGAATATGAAGTTAGGCCATCAGTTCCACATGTTTGAGCAGATCCAAGAAGAAACGCTAATGGTGCTGAGCCCCCAAAAAGAAAGTAATTTCTAGGATGCATTTGGAAAATGACAGAAATGCTAGGACCAGTGTGTATGTGCGGAAGGAGACTACTTTGAGGGTGACAGATATCATTAGACCAAAAGTAAGTTTTTTTTACCAGATGGCAGCGCCAGTCCTAAATATTTTGGATACCATCTCATATTGCTGTTGGATGGCAACAGATGTTGCAATAGCCCATGAAAAGTTCTACGGTAAGGCCACGTATCAGCGTGTGGTGCTGCATCACACAACAGTTCAAATGCAATTGTGAGCATTGCAGAAAAAATCAAGCTGTAAATCTTTATGAACTTTGTTCAGAGATATCTCTTTGATATGTCAAATTAAAATAATTTGAATGATAGAATGGTGACTCTTGCAGTGAGGGAGAAACTGAAATGATTATGGATTCAATGTTTTGTTTTGGAATTGTTGCTTTGTGATGCTGTAACCTATTGCTGTAGCCATGCTGCAGCTTTCAAGTGTGCTTGGGTCTTGCTGTTGACACCTGTGAAACAAAAAAATCATAGAAAACTATAATTCTTACTTTGCAAGAAAAACAGCAGCATGATTTAAGGTGATTTACATTGAAAGCTAATGTTTCAATGGGCATGGATCCTTACTACACTTTTCCTCTCCTACTTCAAGTTTTTGCATGCTAAACATACAGTGATGTGAAACATACAGTGACTTGATCTGTTGCAAATGGAAAAAATTGAATTTAATGAACTTTGTAATATTTAGTACAATCTGATGCAAGTGCCATTTGTTAAATACAATGCAGAAAATGTGCCAGCCTCAGTGGCAGCGGGGTTAAGTCCTCGCCTGCCATTCCGAAGGTCGTGGGTTCGAGTCCCGCCTGGGTAAAATTCAACTGTCCAGGGCATGGGTGTTTTTAAATGTGTTGTCCATATATATATTAAAATGATCGTAATTGGGGTCACCTGTGATCATTATAGAAATTATTATTATTATTATTATTATTAAAATGTGTATGACTATAGTGAAAATGATATAACATGATTGATTGATGGAACACAATTAAATTTCAGGGCTGGGAGTATGCTGAGCCTGAGGACGACTCAACCAAATGTTGTGGTGAATGTAAACAGGTGGCCTGTGTCACGGAAGATGGCAAAACGCACCCACCAGGCAGTCAATGGGAGACAAATGAGGGATGCACAGTGCACACTTGTGAGGAGAATGGAAACCAGGTCAGTGTTAAAGGAGGCAAGACATGGACAGTTCTTTGTTACGCCAAAAGACAGTTTTGTTTTGATAGTCAAAAGAATTGGAATATGGTTGAAAATTCCCCAGTTAAAGTTTTCCAAGTAAATAATTTAGTCAAATACTGAATATCATCTTACAATCTTACATCTCATCATCTTGTTAGCTCATTGGCATTTTTTAGTGTGGAATTATTTTCTTTCTGGGTAAAGGTATGAATATGTAATCAACTTTTTAAAGTTTGCTTTTAAGGACCTTAATTTAAATCAAATTGGAAAATGCTTTGGAATATTGTAGCCTGCTTAGAGACAGTGAAATGTTTGTAATCATCAAATTCTGAATGGAACTCAAATTATTACGCATTCAACGAACTTTATTGTAAGATGAAAGCCCCAGCTTTGTGGAAGGACTCAATAATCAGAGCAAATTATACTTTGTTTCTTCCATTTTGTATTTATTAAGTACTACTGGTGTCAGATGTTACTTCACCTTCAGGTTCAGTTACTCCTGTAGATAGCATAACAGCCAAAACCGATAGTGCCTAATAAATACAAAATGGAAGTCACACAGTTAATTTGGTTTTAATTAAATTTTAATATGTCATAAAAAAGCCCAAATCTATACCTACTTACTCTGTTTTGCCATAATCTCTGACGCATCTCTCTTCAAAAAATCCATTTGGTTATTGTTAAGTGTATTGTAAGCTCTTCACATTTCCTTTTATATTCAAATTCTTTCAGTACATGCATATGTACCTCTCTTCTTTGGGTAAGGGCAGAGCATATACCAGACTAATCCTTTTTTGGTGAGCTTTCTATCCTTGTGCTGCTAAGGAATGCCAGTGATGACTGCTTGTCTGTGGTGCATTGTGATGGAACAATTAGAATGGTTCATACCTAGTGATATGAGAAGATGAGTTAATGAATGAAAGAGGAAATGCTGAGAGGAAGAGTAAGGACGACAATTTGTCGCCTCCATAGTTTCAGCTATAAAGATAAAAAGGAACTCTGGAATATGGAAGCGACAATATCCTTATGAATACATAAAAGCCTATTGCTGCAAATAGGGTCAATGAGTAGAAATGAAAATAGTCCCCCAGTACTCTATGAAATAAGGATCCTTCAAATGAAGCAGAATCATGGGTAAAATGACTTAAGTCACTCATATCTATGGTTGAGAGACTGGATTTTCAGAGGAGAGTATCAACTGTGCCATTAGCATGCCAAAAATTACCTACTTGTGAATCAATGCATGGACCAGCAAAAGGAAATAATGAACTCTAATTTTTGTGCAGTCAATATAGTCCATAAATTGACTCGGAGAATAAAATTATTGGTAACAAGATCTTTCCTACTTTGGGAATAACTTGTGGTTAAGGTATTCTAAAAATTTAAAATATTTGGGAAAAAGCATGCTATCATAACCCTGTACAAGAAAAAGTTATATGTACATAGTGTTCAGTGTTCAGATTTTTTAGCTGAAAGCATCGTAGTTTTAGTAATGTTCTAAGAGAACACTATTGGCTGAGTGATTTTGTAGAGAAAGTTGCGTTATTTACATAAAATTGCATCCGAACAACGTGTAAGATTTACTGCTTATGACTCGTAAGCTGAAGTATTCATTACATTGTTGTATTACTTTTTCTGATTGCAGCTTCAAGTTGCGAGTTCTGAAGAGAAATGTCCAAGCATTGATGACTGTCTTCCAGAGAATATTTACCAGGATAAGTGTTGCAAAAAGTGTAATGTCAGCGATACTTGCCCACGTAAGTGACACTGTTCTTTACCAGAGGATGGCTTCTGTTTTGCATATGATATCTTTATTAGCTTTACTCCTACAGTGTTTTTAATTATTGAATTAATGCATTATTTTTATTGAATATCTCATAAAAAGTTTTAAATATGTCATAAAAACATGCTTTTGAAGTTTTAAACTTATTTACACTCACTTTTTGCAGTTTAAAAACAAAATAAAAAATAAAATACACTTGCACTTAAAACATTTACAGATAAAGTCCTGCTAAGCCTATGGCTTCTGGGACTTGATGTGAATTTAAGGCTGCACTATGGAATTAATTCTGTTTTCTTTTTAGCGGTTGGAGGCTGTGCAGCTGTTGAAGTAGACCCACCACTATCAGTTGGTTTAATCAATGAAAAGAAGAATGTGCATGGAAATTGTATTAATACCCTTCCTATTCCGGGTTTCACTGAATGTAAAGGGCATTGCCAATCATCTACATATTTTGATTACAGTAAGTATTAACTTTATGCATAAAATCTATAGAATAAATTACTGGGAGGAAATGAAGCTTAGATTTGCGATTGTTGCAGTGCGTTTTAGTTGTGTTCATTCCCTCATGTGCCCTTTGCTGTGTCATTCTTTCAAAATATCCTGAAACAATTATTAGCTGCCTACCCTGTAAAATGTCAAAGTAAGTATATATGTTTAGGGAAGAAACAAACTTTCAAGATGAAGAGGTCAATTGTTTTCAGATATGTCTGATGAGGATATTGTTGAGACTAATGAGGATTAAAATTTTGAACCTTACTCTATGAGTGAATCCAGTAAAGGCAATTTGTCAGACTTTGAGGAAAAACAGACAAAAAGAGAGGAGATAGCCTCATTAAAAAAGAATGAAACTATAAATTATTATTCTTGTTTTTTTAGTTTATTGCACATACATCTCTGCAGGAGTCAATGCTTCCACTGTATCTCCATCTTCATCGCCCTTGGAACCGGACGAAAACATATAATTGATATCTCTGGCCCCTAAGGATTGCAATGGTACCCAGACTCAAGAAAAAGCTAAAAGAAAAACTAAATCCCTTCTTATTCGGCTTTCAACGAACTGTGTGTAAGATTCTGAAAATGAAAAGGCTCATCACAAAATAAGTTCTAGGAAGCATAATCGGTGGACAAGGTCATCATTATTAGAATCAGATATGAAAATTTAAAGGATTGTAAAAATAATATTGTTTACATTTTTGTAGTGTAAAATTAATGTCATTTATTCTGGCATCAGATTCTTCGAATCCACAGATTTGAGCATTAATATCTGTTTGTTCAAGTCGACCTCTGTAGAGGATGTAGAATCGTCAGATTCCAGGGATTTTTTAGGGGATAAAATGTCTTTTGAGGTGTAGCTCTGGGAAATCTTGAAGGGGATCTAAGGCTCACAGAACATGTACAAGGTAACATCAAACATGTACGATGCACATGACCTCACCACCCAGTAATAGATACTGATTTGACAGGTCCACTATGGAGAATAGAAAAAATAACGATGCAATTCCACAAAACTTTATTTTGACACGACCATGGTTTCGCTGCGGCGCAGCATCATCGGTCGTGTCAAAATAAAGTTTTGTGGAATTGCATCGTTATTTTTTCTATTCTCCATTATGGAAAAATTCCACCAAGTTACCCCGGAAACAGTTTCTTTTAGGTCCACTATGGTAAATGCTACTCCTAAACCTTAAGCCAATGTGGAGAATGAGGATGGGACATGATTCCCAGGTTTGTTCTGCTCATGAAATCTGAAACCCCATCTTACTGCGAAGAATGATCGCCGCTTATAAAATCTGGTACATTATTATAACTGTGTCCTAACGAAATTATGTCTAGTGAAACCTCACTATTTGAGGGTGTATTGTATTTTGATGGTCAGTTAATCCATTTATGGTTACAATTTATTGGCATATCGTCATTAACACATGAAAACTTATGGTGCACAAATTTAATGTCTTTGTCTCCTGCTCATATTGCTGCAAATGTGTATGAACCCTGTTTTTATTATTTATTGCAACTTTTTTTATACGAGACCAACGATAAGAGATAATCTTAGTGATTTTGCATAATTGATGCAGCATCATTAAAATCTATGAGAGCTCCCATATCATCAGATATAAAGTGATCCTACAATTTTTATTGTCGCTTAATAATTTTGTATCAATGCAAAAAATAATGTAAAAGAGTTCTTGCTATCTAATTTTTTAACTTGCTCTTTCAGATTCCTTCACTCACCGTGGAAATTGTAAATGTTGCCAGGCCACTAGCACTAAATCAATAACTGTTCAGGTTGTATGTGAAGATGGATACGCTTATGAGAGAAAGATATCCACTCCCACAATGTGTATGTGCAATGCATGTGAAAGTTCCGAGGCCCGAGGGAGTTTGAAGAAGCCAGCAAAAACAGGGGTAAAAACTGCACACCATTTGTCCCTCAAGGATGCTGATGCCTGATTCTTGTAGAGGAAGACTGTTGCAGCATTAATGTTTTTGTTGTGCTGAGCTATTTTATTTTTTGTCTATTTCATTGATCGAGAAAAATGAAATAAAAACATGTAAAGATGAATATAGGCTGTAGAAATTTTAATTTATGTGTCATGACACTACCCATTTTCATGATAAATGAAATCTAAGAAAGCAATAAAAGTTGATTAAGTAGAGTTAAATATCAGTCGATATGCCTCACAAATGTATAAAATCATGTTACAATACTATTGAAAGGTTACTTAAATTTGGCTGTAACTGGTATCGATAAGAATTTACTGGTCCTATAATCTGAGATCCATAATGTTTGCCTTGGTATTAAAGTGATGCTAATTGGAGTATGTGGCCAAATGCATCATTTGCTCCTATGATGAGTTGATGGCTATTTAGTTGACGATGTAAATATATTTATAGTGTTGTCAATATAGCACTTGGCTTAGAAGAAAACAGTAGTTTCCTTATCAATCCCTAATGATGAATGTGACTAATTAAAAAATATATTTAAGGTTTTCTGTTGGGCTGTTTGTATAGCTACATTTTACTTCTAACATTCATAAAGGATCTACATTATCTTCATCATGAACATTCTATTAAGAATGGTAAGTTCTTCGAGAGTTCCCGAACAGCCTTTTTCTGTCAGGAAATCCTTTTTCGTTTTTCTCAAATTACGACATATACTCCTTATGCCATGTCCCTCATCTTTTAGTTAACTCTTCAAATTATCTAGCTTTGCTATTTGATGATTTAATAGGGTTTTGGACAACTTTGTGTTCAATTCTTCCGGAGTGATTTTTCAATCTCTCAAAGGGCATTGGCTGCTGAAAGACAGAAATTTGCTTCACACCTTGTAAGTCCACTTCGCCCTCATTAAGAGATGCAGAATAGATCCCTGCAGTGCCTGCAAGAAAGCTACTATTTGCTTTTCACTTGTGCTATTCCGTACTTGCACAGTTACCAGGTACAATGTGAGGGATTCACAGTCCCATTGTGATGCTGAGTTTCATTTAGGCAAATACATCTGTTCATTCTTGGTTCTTGATTGTGAATGCTTTCAGTAAACCTGCTTTGTAAGCAACGCTGAGAGATTCGTGTCCGAATTTAGCTCCTGATGAGGCACAAAACAGCTTTTTTTTAGCAAAAAGTTGAATAAAATAATTTAGCAAGGAAAATATTTTCATATTTCATTGAAATTGTTATAAATCTTCAGACATTCCTGTCCCTATACCATACCACAATATTCAACCTTAAAAAGGATAGGGCTAGCTAGCTGCAGGTACTTTTTTTTAAACTTCAAATGGTTTTCCAGTAAGTTGGCACAGGTTGGCATAACTGGACGTTCCCTTGGTATTGCACCCTGCTCCTCCATTTAGTGGCCCTGCATACCATCCCTTTCTATGCTGTTCATTGGTTTTAATTGGATCTACCATCATTCATGAAAACAATTAATTGTCGAAATTTCCAGACTCAAAAATGCCCTCCATTTTCATCTCCTAAACCTCCTTCAGCAGTGAATCATCATTATTTTATCCCTAATAATGTGAGTCTGGTCAAAAGAATCACATCAACCCTTTCTTTCTAGTGTCTACAGGCAATTGGGATAGGAGTAAATTTCTTTGCTCTATAACTTGTACATTATTGCACTTACGTTAGAGTTATGAAACCTTCACCAAAAATGCATCTCTCTTCTATGAAAATTTGTAGAATCCACAGTAATGCCAATTATTGAATGCTGGAACCACATTTTTATTATTTTTTCATTGCTTATATTCTAATATGATAACACGAGTCATATTATTCATGCTATGTACATGTATGCTGTCTTTTCATTCATAATTATTTAAAAATTCCAATTTACTAAGAAGAAATGCAGTAGGGGAATATAGAAGAGAATGTAGGCAGATGAGAATTAAGTGCACCACATAAAATTAAAATTCTATTTCACTAATATGATAACTCATTTTCATTTTTAATATTTTAACGGACTCTTAATAATATTATCATTAGATGATTTCTGTGAAATAAGAATGTTATGAGTGAATTCTGTTACTCAAAGAGCTTTGAGTCAATCAGTAAAAATGTTTTCCAGGTATTTTATTATTATTGCCTAGATAATGTAACTATTATCAAAAGAAAACTTTCAGAAATAAAAATTGAAGTAAATGCGTGGTTTGTGCAGTGAGGAAAGATGTCCTCATTTTTCAAGTATTAAGTCCTAATTTTCATGGTTGGAGAGTTGGTCTCCATTTTCTCAAGAGACCCTATTCGCATGGGAATGATTGGAGATGAGAAGATGTTAAGGGTACCGGAAAATGAGAAACAAGGGGTGGGCGAAGGGGGAGAGGAATCCTGGATTGAATCGTGGTACTCACCGCTCCACTCGCCTCAAGGGTTTTGCAGTGGAAGACGGGGAGGGGTTACGTAACAGGAGGGCCGAGGAGGATTAAGTTACATCGGAGAAATCCATCGATCAACATCCGAAGGAATAATGTCCTATACGTTGAACCGAGAGCAATAAATCAAATCAAAGGCTATTGAGTTATCCGCCAATCATAGATATTGCTTCCTACTCGAGTTTCTCCAGAACAAGAGAGGACCTATTGAATGGGAACTGACGCGCGTAGGAAGGAGTTGAGATACGAAGAGGTTTGAGCCGGAGGTAAGAATTATCGCGAGATAACGTGGATTCGCCTCGATAGATCTAAGGGACGCTAAACGCCTGAACCGCTTATTTGGATTTTCTGAGTCGATTACTTTTGTCATCTTTCACGAACCTTGGCGAATCACCGGTGCTCACATTCTCCTGGTCAAATGTCATCACAAGTTAGACAAAGATAGTCGCTGCGTGTTCAAGAAATCAATCTCTATCAGCGCTTAAGTGTTAATTCTTTGGTGTCGGACCCAGACGTCAGATGTGGGGTGGGGGGTCACCAGTTTTGTCCTCTTTACCCCCACCCATCCAATGAAAAGACAGTATCGATATGTATTATTGAAATCATATCGATGTGTGTTATTGAAATCAATTCCTGTGAACCACCGAAAAGTGTGGATTTCATATCGGAGGGTCAAGTTCTGTGTCTTTTTGTTTGATTGTATGGAATGAATGGGTGGGAGAGTTTTTCCATTTTTGGAGCAGTTATGTCTCAATTATACCGAGTACTTCCCAGGCTTACAGACGTTCTCTGCCAAAAGCCTTAGCTTGTGCCAAACTCATCCCTCAGGCAACCTATCTTCTTCACCTGTCCTCAACAGTTGCTGCCTTTCCGTGAAGCTCATTCAACTCAACATCGTCGTCATCTGCCCGGGGTTTACCTCACATTTTTCGAAGCGGTTTACCTTCCCTTTCGCTACCGCCGTTCACCCATTCTGCGCCCAAGCAAAGCGGGAGTAGTTAGTGGCTTAATCCTCTTGGTTCATTTCGAGGTAGCCGAACGATGTCTAGTGATGATTGGGAAGATTAACAATATGCTAAGTTTAGGGTTTCATCTTTCCCTTTGGTGATTTGAAGAATACAGAAAAGAAGCTCGTCAACGAGAGGCAAAGCAACGTCGAGGAGATTCCGTAAGTAAAGCAGCTCCATATTCCACTGCCGAATCTCCGTTTCCTTCTCGTCGACATTTGAGATCCGCGATCGAAATGCCCCTTTTTACTGAGAGCTGTCCGTTTCAAAGTCGAAGATTAGCCTTCCCTGGGAAATTTTGCTGTCATTTCACTTAGAGCCTCGCCTCGAACTCAGAGACTTGGGCCAGAAAATTTGCCCATTTCTTCCGTTTTACATTAAATTTCATCGAAACCGTCTTATTGCGTCCTACAAGATCCCGTAGAGATGTACGTTGGTGTTCTAGCCAGAAACAACTAATATCGTGTGTCTATTAAAAGGTGTGTGTGTGGTATTTTGAAGGGATCGTGAGTGATTCATTCTGTGATTTAAAAGGCGTGTGGTCTTTTGAAGTGATTGAGAGTGATTTATTTATTTTTGCCCGAGTCTAAGTTTGTGGCGTGAGTGAAGAAGAGGAAATAATCTTTTTTTATGAAAGAAACAAGCTCACGTTTCCTATGCATGTTCATCCTATCCCGCTTTAAGTTCACTGTTTGACACTTCGGTTCTTTCAAGACACTCATCGAGGAAGTAAAGGAAAATTGGGAGCCTGTGGACCAAGGTGAGTAAAATTGCTCACTTTGCCTGCCGACAATATGTTCAATGCGAGATATCATCGAATCCGCTGGGGATCTCGGGTTCAATTGGCGAATGAGCATCTTTTTACCTTTTTTAACCTTCAGTAATGCACTGTCATTTGTCATGTCGATTACTCGATACTTATAGAATATTCAGTACCCAGTAAACACAATGTATTGCGGAAACGTCGCAGAAAGGTTGCACGAGGTTGCAGGATGCCAAGTCGTTTGGCAACGTTTCTGCAACGTCATAATTACGTAACTGATGCACTTGTTTGGTCAGAAAAATTTAATTACAAAATATTTGAGCCAGAGGATACATATATTAAAATTCGATTCTTCCTCTTCATGAGACACTGATTGTATATGGGAGTGGAATATTCACTAGGTTGCAGAAAGGTTGCGACATGTTGCAGGTCGCTTTGCGAAGTATTATTTGGACACAGTTTACCCCAAACATATATTCAAATATGGGATTTTTATAGAGTTTTTTCATCTTCTGAAGCAAATTATCTCTTTCCAGTGAAATATTTTTTTCGGTCTTGAGACAATTTTTCGCACTTTGAAAAATTGCATATGAGATAGCGAAAAGGTAGACGGCACGAGATCAATATACATATTCGATGTATCTAACGCTATGCTATCCCGTCAATCCCATCTGTTTACTCTCTGTCTAGCGCTTGCCTTTTTCGGTGTGGTTTTGTGTTCTCTGAGAATCTCGTAGGATATTCCGCTAGGAATATCCTACGTATGTCTCGTAGGATACAATTATTTGACCCCTACCTGTTTGGATATCGATTTTTGGAAGTTATATACTGTTTTATTGCCTCTCATTTGTTTTTGACCCGTCTCGTTTGGATTGTGATTATTGGAAACTGTATTGGTACTCTCTCGTTAGCATTGACCCACGCCTGTCTGGAATAATGAATAAATATTTTTTCCCGGATTAATGAATGAACGTAGAACGAGGTTTGGGATAGGTATTAACGTTGACGATATGGTTAGACTGGGGAATTTTGACGCGGAGACTCTGGGTGAAACAATATTTCTTCGGGCCATTGTTACGTGCGAAATAATGAACTACAAATATGTCACTAACGCAGACATTCCATCTATTATACAGAATTCTCTCTAAAAATGTCGATTTAAATAGATAAATTCAACTTTTACCCGTTTTTTGTTGAACGAAAAATAATATCTTGGTTAGGTACATATTCTATTTCTTTGTGGCTCGGGAGGCTCACTACGGCGATTCTATATGCATATAATATGTATCCGTAACTAAAGAATGACAATTTATGAATTTAAAGATATATTGATTAAGTAATCTTAATTAATGTCTCTGTGTAGGTGCTGAAACTTGGTAACAACGGAAGTAAGGGTCGCTCTTTTGATTCTCCGATTTGTTGACCAAAATATCCGGGCCGAGAAGATATTACACTCGGTTACCCTAATGACAGGTGAGGCTTGAAGATAATTCCTCTATATTGGTGAACAGAATCAGTGAAAGGGTTTGCCTCTCCATCTTCCGGCTGATATCACAGGGACGCGGCTTCGTATTGGCCAGTATTTTTATCTCGCAAAAGTGATCATTGGTTTCCCTAGAGCCTGCTCCATCTCCGTGCTCTCCTCAACCTCGCTCGCCACAATAGACGTCAGCGGAAATCTGTAGTGACAGTCGAGTAGCGATATTCCCATCGCCCATTGTCGAAAATTGATTGTGACTGCAACGCTCGAGAGCATTTTTGAGTGACGCAGTCCAGATCACTGATTGTTCTGACGATCAATTTTCCCCTTCCATCCTCGTCCATCAGCCGTATTCACCTGTGATAAAGTCTCTCTTTGTCGTTGGCGAAGTGTAGTGCTCGAAGTGGAGATCGGAACCATCGCATACGACGAAATGGACATGTTGATATGAGGAGGATTGAACGCGTGCTTCAACTTGATGGCCACGTTGAGAGAATTTGTTGAAAAAGATAACGGCACGAATAGACTCGATGATAATGCTTGGCGAATTTTAGCATCCGTTGGACTGTTCGCCTGTTGGAAATGGAAATGTATGAGGTGGTAAATGACAACAAAAACGGATTTTTTTGCAGGCGCTCCGAGAAACTTTAAGGGGGGAGCTTATGACGAAGGTATAAGGAAAGGGAAAGAGAAAATACAGAGAAGGTAAAGAGGAAATAAAATAACGTACCAACACATCGGATGGAGTTCTTTTTTCCTTTTAGGTATGTAGGGAGTAAGTGCTCAATCTCTACCTCTCTTAGGAATCAATGACGTCAAATGGGATACTTTTTACATCCATCTTTCCTGACGCATTTGAAGGAATCAAAAAATATGACTTGCTGGAGTGAACAAGCGGCTGAAATTTAAAGTCATATGCAATGTGTACTCAAAAAGATTCTGACGACTTTTATTTTTATCTAAAATGGAATCCACAAATTCGGACCATATTTATTTGCTTCAGACCAGGTGGAAATTTTGCCGGTCTTTTAATTTGGAGACCTTTGAAGGACTTGAGTACATATTTGCCTTGGATACAAAGGTCGCGCGCCCTTCTCGACTATGAGCGGGAGGAAGCTTTGAGAGGTGAAGTGTTTGCTTTCGTGGACGGGTCAGAGATAGGAAAATGATTTAGGGTTTAGGTAGTTGATACTCAATCAATACGAGCTTTAAGCGCCGTCCTTTTGGTGAAACATGTCCAATAGACTCCCACTAGCACCTGTCCACTCTATTCATACATTTCTATTTCACGAAAATTTCATGTGAACACCGTGCGATGCTTTAGGTGTTAAGTTATTTAAGTTCCACCATGTACATTTACAGTACAATTAGCATAAGTTGTAAAAGTGTGGCGAGTAAATTAATGCATATTATCCAGAAATTATGCAAAGGGAAATCACTGGCGTGGAGTGTATGTAAAAAAGGGTGTCGAAAATTATGCTTTTGTACCTTTTGATGTACAGTTTCAGTCATACAATCATAATATGATGAGATCTTTTATTGTCCTGAATGGGTGGCCAACTATTTTCTTCACTATCTTCGCGCTAATTAGGTTCAAAACGAACACAAAACATTCATCCTAAGGTATTATGTTCCACAGAACCAACGTAAGTACCTATTAGTATAGCTGTTGCTTATATCCCTTCCGTAAGAGCTACATCTGACTACTTCGATTTTGGAATACACATTTTGAACGATATAGCGTTGTAAAGAACGTAAACTAATATTCTGTCCTTAAACCAGTAAGTTTGGTGTAGGATTTGTCACCGTATATTAAAATGTGCCTATGCCTCCCATTGGATAAATACTCCTGGTGAAATTTCTTGAGATTCATTGTTACAAATGTAATCAAAATAAGTTTTGTCTTTCAATCTTCTAGCTACTGTTCACTTGTTTATCTTCTGAATTATTTACTAGGCTTTCCTTATGATCATTTTCTCTCCTACTCACATCCATTTCACTCTGGGACCTTTAAGTAAGTGGTCAAAGGAGCCTTAAATTAAGTTTCAACTTTTCCAGGAAGATACATTCCTTAAATTGTGATTGCATCGCGTGGAGAGAATGGGAGGAATTAGAAAATTTTAACGTTAAAAATGAAAATGTTAAAAGAAGATCTTACGGAAGTAAAGCAGACTATGCCATGAAAAGTGAAACCCCTTAAGTGAAAATGTTGCAAAATGAGGGAAAGGACAGTAAAAAAGTTGGAGGGATTACCTCTACAATCACTCCTAGGGCCGTATGCAGAGACGAAACTGTCACTTTCCCTACTCTCCATAGGGTGGCAGCTAAAGGTAGAGTTATCGGTGGAACTGTCCCTACTATTTGTATTCTTAAACGTCCCTACAACGTAACCCACCCGACCCGGTTGCCCGCGCACCCGACACTTTACGAAGTAGGGATGTCGCATAGATCGCTAAAATTTTCATACATACGTCATGCTTCGGTGACGTTTCGTGTGACGTTCCACGGACCACAATGCATTGCGCTGATTGCGACGAGAAGACGAGAACGAGGAGTACAACAGAGTACAACATGGCGGAAGAAAGTGCGAAGCGGATAATTAGGCTGAAACAATGAGGAGACGAAGTCATTGGTCGGCCTCATCGTCCAAAGGAAAAACATATTGGAGAGCAAGAAGACCAATGCAAGAAAGGGGAGAAGCTGGACTGAAGTGGAGATTGAATTTAATGCTCAGGAGTTTTGTTTTGAAAACCGATACCTCCGCGAAAATTCTGCTTCTGAAAAGTACTCGAGGGGATTCTGCCTATCCCTTACGTATATCCTCCCTATGTATTCATAAGGCTCCTCCATCACATACCTCGCAAAAGCTCGAAAGTCTTCCATAGTAGAAGCTGCGGTACCGTGCGGTATTTGTTTACATAACTGCAGGCGCAACATTTATCGGACGTTCCGTACGTTTCATTATAACAGGCATATCTAATGAAATAAATAAACATTGCCAGGCTGAAAAAACATAATGGTAAACACATTTGAAGCGCCTACCTCGACAGGCGCCTAGAAACATTTGCCAAAATCCAGAGGCGATGTACGCATTCCGCCATCTTTGGCTCGGAAAACCATCCCTTTACAGTTGTAGGGTACCCCAGACCACCCTATAACTTATCGGGAGGGAACGGTTTACGAAAGCTTATTTGCAGGGAGAGTTGACCCGACAACCGTATACTAACGACTAAGAATACGGTGTCGGATCGGTCCACCCTACTTCTGACGTCACATCGGTACAGTTAGCCCTACAGGGACGTCTCTGCATACGGCCCTAATCTTGCAAATTCTATTTACGCAATAGTACGCGTTAGAACAGAGTCAGGTTTCCTTTGTTTTCGTATTGTATTAGAAGTTTACCACTTCAAATGGAATTGATAATTACTTTAATTTGAATTACCAACTAATTTATGCCAGAATATTTCCATCGTATAATTAAGAATCATCTATATTAAATGAGAGAGTCTGCGGAAGATGTCACCGTTGATAGGTGACACGAAGCATCCAAAAATAGTTTGTCTTTCATTAATACCTTAATCGGATGAACATGTTTAATAATGATTTAAGTAAAGCCACTGATATTTAGTTAAATTTTGGTGCGAAATATAATGTTTATCGTTGAAAAGTTACGTAATCTATCGTAAAACAGTGCAGTGATTGGAAGTTGGATTTTATCAGTTTTTGGATTTTAAATCAGGAATGAAGTAACCATGAATATCGTTTTTCATAGGAAATTTCTTAAAAAACGCTTAATGACCATTTGAACACTCTCAAACTCGCAATCAGAGATGAATTTTCGGCTAAGCTGTGTAAAATGCACGCCAAACCTTCCTCGAATTCATGAATCTATCTTTGATCGTGTTCCATCGCCTGCGAATTTTCTTTTCAAGGATGAATCAATTAAAATGCAACGTGAATAGCTGCTGTGACTACGGAAGTACATTTGAACATTCAGGGTGATTTCTGTAAACCCTCATATCTGGTGACTCTCCAAAATGTTGACATCCGTTGAAATTCAAATCGCCCAGCAAACCGCGTGCTGAAGCGTTCCTTTGACGCCCAGGGGTGCAGAATTGATCCAGGCTGGTCGGATTGCGGCCTTCGCCCGTCCACAGCTTGCTGCAACACTGATTCCGAATTGCTGTACTCGCATGGAACGATCCACGCTGCCCGAGATCAATATTCCGTCGCTGACCGTCCGACCGGGAGGATGCGAGAACGAAATAAGGCGTAACATATTGACATGTAGGGTAAGAATGCACTCCTCCACCCCCGTCCAAAATCCGTGGACCCATCCTTTCTCTCGACAAGCGGGTCCATTCATCATTCTCGGGAACCAGACGGCGTATGCAAATGTCCATTTCTATTCAATAGAGCGTCGAGAGAAGAGCGTATCAGGACTTCCATGGATTTATTGGGAAAAAATCTCGTTTTTTATGCATAAATATCTATCTATATGATCCACTTGGGTGTGTCAGAGAATGTCGATTCGTCGACTGAGGGAAATCACTGTCCGAAATAAACGCCGATCTGAATTTGTCGGACGTCAAGAGACCAGTAGGATTTTAAAAAGCCCATTCTGCGCCGCGAGGGCATTGTAATGCATGCATTCATTAATATATTTTCAATATCGCCACTTATTTCAGAATTTTCCTATCTATATCAGCGTTTTGACTGCGAGGTAGCCTGGTGAGTAGATCGTTTGGCTGCTAAGTGAAGGTCTGGAGTTCGAATCTAGGACGGGCCTCTTTACATCACGTCAATCTAAACCCATGCATGAGATTGCCTGGGGGCCTGTTTATTTTGGGACACCACTGACGGAATACGTAAGAGCATCATGATATTGATGTGTGAATCCCATGCACCGTTGGACCTACTGTTTGGTGAGCTTTACCTTCACATATCAGACGACTTTCTGATAAAACACAGGGACAATCGAGTATTAACGTATTGTAAACTTTGTATTGTATGTATAACGATTGTAAACGTAAATTCAGGAGCTCCATACTGAATATGTGTTAATGCAGTTTCCGGACAACTTTCTTTATTTAATGACGCATTATGTTCGTTCGTAATCAATATACAAGCTGAAACACAGTCCATGTCGTCTCAGGAAAGACATTTTTTAGGGATCGGAGGAAGGGTTGAATAAAACCCGGCGTCAGCTATAGCATGCTGTTTACTAAAGGCACCAAGGGGTTTCACGGTTTAACTGCTCATCTGACGGACGGAGGCCTGAACTTGAAATGTTCTGCACGTAGCACTCAATATTTGTTGCAATAAGGCAACCGATTGATGAGGTATTTGGCGTCATTAAGGATAGGTGAATATTTGAGGAGGTTTAGGAATTTTAAGATGTGAAGGAAGGATGGAGAGAAACCAGGTCTCTGCGTTAGACTACTCTTGATGAACAGCGACAAAGGGTCTCCGTTTTTTCGTCCCATCTTAGAGATACTGCGAAAGTACTGCACTTGAAGTGCTTTCCGCACAGCAATCGAGTAGGGAGCGGTATACCACTGAAAATTCTGTCACTTAAGAAATTCGAACCCGGGACTTTGAGATGGGAGGCCTTTAATTCTAATCACCACACCAACCCGATCCCCCTCAGTACTCAAGTAGGGAAATATATTCGCTTAAAATCTAGCTCTGCCAGTATCTAGGCTGGACCATCGAGATTGGAGATAGTCCGATACCCTAGATAATTCAATACCCATTATCCCCTGGTATCGGGTACTGTACGATATCGTGGGTATTGCATCGCTTATGCATTTTACCGCAGGGCAAATTATATCGTAAACTATCCCGTAGCGAGGCATCGGGTTACCAAATGTCGTTCATATCGCGTGTCACACCCGATATATCGCTGTATCGCGCACTCCTAACGATCGACAAACTTCCTCCCACGCTTCCATCGCTCTCGATGAATCCTGGAACCCTTGAAGTGAAAAAAACGGAGGAAATCCGGAAGCTTGTGGAAATTAACAGCATGTCATCGATGTATACACTCATACTGGTGCGTTGAATTTAGACCAGGAACCCACGACACCATCACTACCTCTCAGTAATCTACTCCTACACTTTCCCTTTCCATCAGTCCCTCTCCAACCTCCAAAGTGCAGTGAACTCTCTGCGATTTTGCCATTTAAAAATGAATAGGTAAAAACATGCACCTATCCACATACGATGTGGACCAACTTTTGTGTAAATGTTATTGGTGTGAAGCAACTTTATTTCTCAGGCGAATTTGATTCATTTTAGAATATTAGATCAACAAATGAACCCAATATAGTGGCTAATAACGTGTTTTCCTCCTGACATAATGCCGCATGCGTAATATTGGTTCACCCTCTACCACGCACACTTTCGATGGATTGCAGGGTATTGCGCAAATGTAGATGAACTCCTGTTGTCAGTACTTGGGAGGGGAGAACGTTAACCAAAAGGATGAGGAGAACAGAAATCTGAAAAAAAGACGTTCAGAATTTTCGTAAGGGTAGAAGTGATCCATCAAAATCAACACCTACCGGTAGAACATCAGTGACCAGAGGGTTGTCGTGATCGTTAAATTTCTGTCTTTCCACAACTACCTTGGCAGGGATTCTGGTTACGGCATGAATATTTACAAGAATGCTGTTCACTACTTGAGCAAAAACTACGTTGCCGTCTCTAAGAGAGGACAGAATAGGGGTGTTACTTTTCTTTTCTTAGGATTTGTCTAAATGAATATGGGTTCCACATAAAGTAAGTTTGATTTTGGAATTGTATTACAAACAAGGGAGCAGTTCATCAAAACGTTCGCATGGAGCGTGGCACTCTATGGATCAAAGACATGGAACATCGGGAAAGCAGATGAACTAAGAATTGAAGCTTTCGAAACATGGTGCTGGAAGAGAATGTTGAAGATTAAATGGACAGATAAAGTGAGGAATGAAGAGGTGTACAGAAGAGCAGATGAAGAGAGGACAATATGGAAAACCCCACTTCAAAGAAGAACCAAATGTATTGCACTTACTTTGAGGCACAATGAATTACTTAGAAATATAATAGAAGAGAAGATTGAAGGGAAGGTCCCGCGAGGAAGACCAAGGGACAAATATATAGGACAAATAAAGAAGGACGTGAAAGAGAAAACATACCAGGGGGTGAGGGCAGGGACGTATTTATGATTTCTGAGGCCCCCGGCGGAATCTAGAATGAAGCCCCGAATGTTATAGTCTTTAACCTGGCAGCTTGACAGAGATTTCCTTGCATATTAAGGCAATAAATAATGATTACAAATATCTACCACTATTCAAACTCGGCTAGTAGGCGCCAGGTTACAACTATATTTACATTTTCTCTCTCGCGAGGCCCCCGGCGGCCGCCGGGCACGCCATATGCTAAATACGGCCCTGGGTGAGGGAATTAACACTGAATAGGGCAGAATGGAGGGCTGCAGTAAACCAATCCTAGGATTGAAATACTGATGATGATGATGTGCGACGAAGTGCAGCTACGTTCGTTTTAAGGTGCTATCATGTTTTAGTCTCGCCATCATGTGTATGACATTTAGTTTTTTATTGAATGGATCTCACGGCATTTGAGCCCATATCGAGTACAATTTTATCTTTATTTTAGTGTTGGATATTTTTCTTCACAGCTGTGCATTCCATACATGTGTGTGCTTTTTATAGCCAACTTTATTCCAGTACTTCTGGTACATCTATCGTTTGATTCTCTTGACTCATAAAAATGATTCGTATACTCCAGGGATAAGGGATGAAGGAGGAAGTCGCAAGTGCAGTATTTTCATGTATTCTAGTTGATTATTCGGTGTTTTAGGTAATTCAACTACAGAATAATATTGCACCATTTAACCCTAAATACCTCATGCTCATCAGCGGTTTCAAGAATATCTCACTGTAAATGGAACTTCATATCGAAAGGGAAAGTGTAAGGGTTGGGGGTGTAAGATAATCGTGATATTCATGCCTAGGCAGGCATGGTCCTACTCCAACTTGAAGAACACTGGATTTTAGCGAATATTGGTCATCATCATTGGTCAGCAATCTTAGGATTGGTTTGAAGCAGCTTTCCACTCGATTCTTCTATCGGCCAACCTTTTCATTGTGACGTAATTCTTCTCTTTTACATTCTTCAAAACCTGTTCCATGTATCTTATACGAGGCCTGCCTTTTCCAATCTTCCCGTTCACTTTTCCCTCGACGATAGTCTTCATCAGGCCATCGTGTCTCAAGATATGGCCGATTAAGTTTTCCCTTCTTCTTTTTAGAGTTGTCAGCAGACTTCTCTTTTCTCCTACTCTTCTTAGCACTTCCTCGTTACTTCCTCGGTCGATCCATTTAATCTTCAGCATTCTTCTGTAGCACCACATTTCAAATGCTTCTACCCTTTTCTTCTCCGCTGCTGTCATCGTCCATGATTCACTGCCGTAAAGAAACATGCTCCAGATGTATGTTCTGATGAACTGCTTCCTTACTTCTATGCTTGTATTTCCTGCTGTAAGTAGATTCTTCTTTTGAAAGAATGCCCTCTTTGCCTGGGCTATTCTACTCACTATTACTTTCTTGCTTCGTCCATCGTTGGTTACTCGGCTTCCTAGATAACAGAACAATTTAACCTCTTCAAGTTTTTGTTTTCCTAGTTTGACATTGGCTTTCGCCTCCTCTCTCTTGCTGCACACCAATATCTTAGTCTTCTTCTTATTTATCTTCAGCTGATATCTGGCCATAGTCCTTTCCATGGTTGTTAGCATCTTATTCAGCTCCTTCTCTGTCTCTTCTATGAGAGCTATGTCATCA
Organism: Platycnemis pennipes; assembly: GCA_933228895.1. Lineage (NCBI taxonomy): Eukaryota > Metazoa > Arthropoda > Insecta > Odonata > Platycnemididae > Platycnemis > Platycnemis pennipes. Next base: position 43,041,444 of record OW121851.1, on the reverse strand, counting down.
GCGAATCGTAGCATACTGATTGTTTCTCCGTGGATGTTCACTCCAGAACACTTCTCCTTGACTCCATTTATGGTTCTCTCGATGCAAACATTAAAAATTACGGGAGACAGTGCGCAGCCTTGTCTCACTCCTTTCCTTATTCTTGCCTCTTCACAGCTGGGTCCAGATTTAATCACAGCAACTTGGTTTTTGTACAGACTGTGTATAATTCTTCGGTCATTGTAGGACACTCCAATTCCCTTCAGAATTCCAAGCATTGAATCCCAATCCACGTTGTCAAAGCCTTCTCTAAATCCACAAATGCAATGTTATAAAAATAATAAAGGATAATTTATATCACTCTTTTTCTTGCGTTTCCTGTTTACGCAATAATTCTCTCCGCTGCGGTTACCCACATCCATTTTTCCTTTTCCCTTACTCCCGCTAAGGACTACAACGGATATGATGAACTCTCTGCTCGGAGAAAAAATACTTTTAGTTCCAGAAAATTTTCTTCCTTTTATAAGAAAGTTCTCTACAGCGACAGAGAAAGTGAGTTCACAACAGCTGCCCCCCTCGTTATGCGCAGATCGTTGGAAAAGGGAAATAATTTCCAGCGGAAGGAGTGGTGGTGTGAGAGTTTCGGAGAGGGGGGAGGAAGAAAAACTTTTCCGTACCCTGAGGGTGTTGTGGTGGAGGAGGAAGGGTTCCTCTGTTTCCAGGGGCCGGCTGAGGGTTGAAAGTTCAAAGCCCGAGGCTCCTCTCCTCTACTACCTTCCAATAAACTCTTTGTTCACTTCTTTCACCCTTTCGCATTCCTATTCTTCCCTCGTTATTGTCGCTATTGTCTCCTCATATTAGCCCCTCTGCCCTCGGGAGCGTGATCTGCCTTTGTGTTTCACTCAGCTTCTTTCACCCTTAACTCAGTCTGGGAGGGATATTCAGTCGCCCTGAAAAAAGTGTTCCTTGGTACTGAAGTTAACAACCACCAAAGTCAAACCGGGGGAATCAAATAAAACTTCCTCTGTATCGAATAACGGATTCTTATCCCGCCACGCGTTCATATTGGTTAATTAGTTAGATTTTTCCGTGAGGATTTCCCTTTTATTTTTTTGGAAAAGGGTGCTCTGACTCAAATTATTTTGATGGTGACAAAGTTATCTCGAAAAATTTGCTCACTCCTTACTCTGATTATTAAAGAGAAAGAACGTTAGAGAAATATGTGGATGCGATAGAAATACCACAGAGAGCTAGAATTAAAAAAAGGATGCATTGGAAATATGACGAAAAGATAGCGCTATTAATTCTCACTCTTTGGGCCCCACAATAAAATAATGCCAATATGTGCAATGTACCCGAAGAAAGATTGATCTTGAAGAAGTATAGAGTACTACCTCGAACAGGTTCAAAAATGGTTCATTTTTATAAACAGTAGTGTGTCACAATTGTTTGAAATATTTAGGGAAGGAATAAATATAAGATCGTAGATCGAAGCAATGGAGGATAAATATATACCCTGCAGGAGTTTAAGGGGAATTGCTTTTTTGAATACACTATAAGTATTTGGGACCCATAAGAAAAGGTATCGATAAAGGAATTGAATGTAATTCAGGAAAGGCCTGCTAGATTTGTATAAAACTTATGAAGGAATGGCGATAAGTTGCTGGAGACAGTAGGACGGGAGGCCTTTTAGGTGCGGTACGGCAATCGAGTTTACCTCCGGCACTAAGAGAATTATTAAGACCCCACGCTGCATAGGCGGGCTTGATAATCCAGATAAGATCAGAGAAATGGACTAAGTTACCGTCAGATTCAAGATTAGAGTTACTGAAAAAATTCAAATCACATGAATTCAAATCTGAATTCAAACACATAATTCTACTCTGCACACTACATCAGCAGGACAAACAAAAGTGAAAAATTGAAGAGAGATTAACTGACGGACCGAGCGGTTTAAAAATTATTAATTAATTAAAATTAATTTTCCCACACACAATAAACGACCACAATGAAAAAATTTACTTATTTCAAACAGATCACACGTCATTGGAGGGGTGGACGGGGGGCTTCTGGAGCCCCCCCTGGCACTTAGACCTCTTTAGATCCATTGTGCCAACCCACATTTAACCTGCCCGCCACTTGCAAACAGGGGAAAAGAGCACTGCGGTAGAAGGGTCAGCCATCCAACCTCTGTCTCCGGACCCAACGTTGCTTAACTTCGGTGATCTCACGGTAACCGGTGTGCCAACATGGCTGGGCCCTTTCCCTATCACACGTCATACTTCATTGTTAATTAAGTTGACAAAAAGTCAACTTCACGGTTGTTAACCTACCAATCCCTGCCACACCCCCATGCGGTGGCTCAAAAGATAAAATTTACCTGCGGATTCAAATATTCGTTCTTTCTCTCATAATTTGAGACCAAAAGAACACCAAGTTTTGTCTCGTAAATGTTAGTAGGAGGTAGGAGGCTGTGATACTTGTGAAGTCACCGTCTACCCTTGGCGTAGAGTTGAGTTAACGACGAAACTTGTAGTGTAGTTACTAACAATGGGATAGCTTACCCGTGGGTAATGAATGTATGGCGTTAATTCACCCGGTGCCACGATTCTCAAAGTGACTAGTAGGGAACCTACTATGTAGATGTGTTTGAATTAACCGACGGAACTTTACTGCTCTAAGCCCACTTCCAATTTTGATCTTTCGCTCTCATTGAAGAGATGCCTTCAGGCGTAACTTTGTGGAATTTATTCATGATGAGAATAAAAAGAATACTTGGTATATTCCACACTCTTTTATTTACCGACCGCGGTTTCAACGTCAGAGCGTCATAATCATGGTAACTGAAGTCGCTCTCATGACTGGACCCTTCGCCAGTCGGCGGAGTGAACGTCTTCCCACTTCCTCTTAACCTCTCTTTTCTTCCCCCGATCGTAATCGATGCCATGTCTGCAAACGCTTGGAATGTTGCGTGAGAGAAGCATAAAGACCCCTCACAGCATTGGAAGACAAGACCTTTTGGATAAGATAAAGAGAAATAAGCCGAACCACAGATAGACGGAGTCAAATACTCGTTCTTTCCTAGAACAATCCACGATTATAACAACATTAAAATTTCCTACACCATGATACCCTCAAAGAATAAATTTTCCTTAACATGAACATGCATCCGCTCGCAATTTATTAGTACAGATTAATGAAAGAAACAGATTAGACTTAGATGGTGAATTTAGAAGAATTAGCATGCCTGTATGAACGCTTAACATATTTAATGCACGTTAGTTGTATTTCTCCAATCTTTCTTTGAATGTCAGATGATAATTGGAATTTTTAGTTTGTGTTCTACACGATATTAATATCATTAGGTAGGTAGTATATGTAAACATTAGTGCATGTCCGTAGTGCTTGTATGGTGCAACTCACTCAGTGCCACACACCCTCGAGGTGGCTTGCAGGGTAGTCAATAGATGTGTGTGATGCTCAGGTGTAAACATTTGCTAGCTTTGGAGAGGGGGATCCTAAGCTCCTTCGAATGGCCCTGCCCTCGAGGAGAGTGAGGAGGTTTGGGTTGGTGTGGATGGCTTGAATACTGGCTTCCCATCCCGAAAGCCCTGGTTGGGAATTCATCCGGGAAATATGCAGCCGAGCCAAGAGAAAGCTAGGATTTATTAAAAGATTATTCAGGAAATGAGACGAGAAGACGAAAGAGCGATGCTACTTTTCACTAGTCAGGTCCCACCTTCACTGTAAAAAGTTGATCTGATTTTCAGTGCGATCTGAATTTAAGCGCTGTCTGGTTGTAAGGCAGGAACACGGATTTAAGGTACGGAAGAGGCAGGAACATGGATGGTTGGTACAGGAGCAGTTGAGCAGGAAGCAGAGGAAGCAGGATTCTGGATGGTCTGATTTTCAGCCGTTCACCTGCCTTATTTTTAGACAAGATATTACTGCTGAAATTCAACATACCCTGTCTTAAAATTGTTGCATCTGAAATTCAGATCGCTTTTGTACCTTAAAATGAGATCTACTTTTTACAGTGTTGAAAAAGCAGCCGATGAATGGGATCCGAATGAATTAGGTTTTATCAGAGAGATAGTGTGCCGCGTAGAGCTGCTAGAGTTGTTAAAGTGTGTTGCGATAGGTTTATTATAGTGTATCAGAATTAATAGAATAATAGAAAAGAATTAGGTTGGGAATCATTATCAGATCGTAGGTTAAGGTACAGATTAAATCTCCTGCAGAAATTTAAAACGGATAGATTTACGAAGGAAGTTAAATAAAAACTCCTGGTCATTATGATAGACTCGACCAGATAAATAAGATTAGAGAGATAGATTGTCGTACCGATAGATTCAAAATGTCATTTTTCCCCCGTAGGTATTATAAGAGAACACGATAGGCAGCATAGCAAAGGGATAGGCAGGTGAAATATTGTAGCGTTAGTATGTAGTGCATGATGCATGTGTTAACAACCAACTATTACTATGTAGATACTAACCATCTAGCTGCATGTGACCCTACTATCTAACATGTTTTCATGTTAGCATAGCCTAGTTGCATGTCAACAGTGCATGTTTAGTGATCTTCACCCCCCTGCCACACAACCTCGCGGTGGCTTGCAAGGTATTGTGTAGATGTAGATGTTGGAGTCAAGGCGCAAATGACCTCAGATGTCGGTCGCCACCCCTGAATAACTAACTTGGAATCAAGGGCATGGCAGATTTTGCAATAGAATACCCCCCCCCCTCTCCACTTGAGTCCTTTGTGGAGGGCACCTGAGTGCAGTGTTTTGTCCATCAAATAGGACATTCAACAGTAACCTCTTCTTCTCTGCACACTGTCTAGTTCTTTGAGATAACCTAACTCATTTGGATTCCATATACTCGCTGCATATTATAGGTGGAACCTAACAGACGAAAAGTAACAACTCTCTTTTGTTTTTGTCATATTTCCCTGATATCTACTCTTAGATGATAAGTCTTGGTTTTCTGTTGGCGTGACCGTATACTACCCGGATGTGGTTTCCACACGATAAATATTTAGTAACTTTAAACAATGTAATATTGCTCCTTTAACATCAAATCGGAATTGGCCATATAAGTTTCCCAATATGAAGTAAATTTTGAATTTTTCCCAATTAAATCATTCTCTTGCCTTTTCGTCATATTTCCTATAAATTCTTGTACTAAGCCCGAGCTATATGTTGGCTTAGTTACCTAGATGTACGTATTTACATCAAATTTAGATAAAAGTTCGTTAGTTGTATGCACGAGTGATTTAAAATTTGTTGTGATGGCTAATCATAACTTTTTCTCCGTCTTTCGGTGTCGTTTAATCCTTAGTTACATTTGAACTTTTCAAACAGGTCTAAAATGCCAATGCGCGTCAGAATTACAGTGAGAGGTAATAGTATAAACAAATATGTTCTAAGTTAACGTTGGCTTATTTGGATTGAAGAGGTGCAAGAGGGTCTACAGGAAAGAAATATGAAAGCCAGAAACTGGTTTAGTGTGTATAAATATTAAGATAGAATAAATTTAAACTTTCCATTGTTTTATATGCTATTATTGCTAAAATAAATTCTGAATCATTCATGCTACCATCTACGAAAAGTTGGAAATTTGTATTTTACATTAGGACTTTGACGCTATTTAGTTGATTTATAATTGGTCTGAAATTCTGGCGAAAAATTTGTTTACAGACCGTTTGATTAGTTTTCCGACTAAAAAATGGCTTGCTTGAAAGTAAATCTTGACATTTTAGTGCATTTTGTATTTAATTGCCACAATGTACTTCTTGAGAAATGAAGGTGCTCATTGTGAATAATTAAAATTTTTCAAAATAGCCTGTAGGTCTGAATATCACAGTCAAACGAAAAAAAGGTTAATTATTGTATAGGACGGAGTTGCAATAATCGGTTTGGATTTAAACGTACTAAATTCAATTACCTATCGTAAAAAATCTCAATTCCACTTTTTCATGATATTGGTACAGAAAAGAGGCCATCCATAACTTCCGTTGACATTGTTGGCAGGGGTGTTAAATTTACCGGCTCAACCTTTGAAATCCAAGTAGCGCGAAAATATAAGAATAAAATCTCATGAATATTAATTTATTTATCACTTAAGGGATTGTTTGTTAAACCGAATATAATCAATTAAAAGTTAATGTAACATGAGTATTCCAATGGGGAATTGAATTTGTTGTGTCTAATTATTGGATGTAAAAATACTTTAAGTCTTGTCAAAATATCTCGCGTTTTTGGTGCTGAAACGTATGAGTTTGGTTAAAGGAAATTTGCAATTCATGTATGTAGGGTAAAAACTATTAGTTAATAAAATGGAAGGACTTTTCCTTAGCTTCTTTTGGTGTAGGAACCTGGAGAGTGTTTTATACAATGCTGTTAAATTGAATCTTCTCCTAAGCGATACTTGGGTCTGAAATCCATCCACATAAACAGCTGCTTATTTCCTTTGCGGAGGAACATGTACGTACCGCTTGGTTTCTTGTTTATTTTGTTGGGCGAGCGGTTGAATAAAACGTCTTGAGATCGTCACTCTTCCGACATCTTGTGCCAAAGTTTCCTAGAGTTCCAGCTCTAAAGTTATGGCGTCTCTTCATTTTCTTACCACTTCTTTTTTCCATTCGTTTACACTTTTGAAGCCTCTTCTCGTAGCTTTTGGTTCGCGAGGGTTCCAAATAAAAAACTCTAAATTTAACTTTTTTATTACATCCTCGTCCGATACGCCTTTCGTCGAAGAAGGAAGTATCACACTTAAATAGGTTTTATAGATTGTCTACTGTCACAAAAGAAGCCATCGTTAGGGAAGAGTCGGGTGGTTTATCTCTTTCATTTGGTCATGCTATAGTAAAGAAAACTCAAATAACCCATGGACTTCGCTGAAGTTTTTAAGTCAGTCATATTTTATTGAATTGACGCTCACCGTGAGTAGTATATTCTCCCAATACCGCTATGTGTATTCTTTATGTCTTGCCTTCATTCATCACTTGCTTTCTTTGCGACACACTTATACTATTATACACTAATATAAACTAATAAATCATCCTTTATTTATATAATAATAACGATTCACGTAAGAATTAGCCAATAAATTGTAGCACGGTGAAATGAATAAGGTAGTTACATATAATGTATGTTTTCTCATTCAGAAAAAAAAGAGAACATTCATTGAAAACATGTAATTTCGATTTCTTAGAGAATGATTCAAATTGTTAAAGGAGAGAGATGTTTTTCATAGTAAAAATCCTTAAATTAAATTAAGGGAAAGCCTTCAAATGTACCTATTCGTGAAACCATTGCAGTTGTCAAAATTCCCTCGGCCTATAACAGTTCTCGTGAAGTCATTTGAAAAAGGTTTTTATATTTAGTACTACGGTTAATTTATTTTTCACCCAGTCTCCTTTCTTTCTTTCGCGGTCCTACAAATCCTATCATTTCGTTAGCTTTCGTTAATTATTTGAATTCAGGAGTGAACTGAGCGCAATCTCACGAAAGCTTTTATAATTTTCTTCAAGGATTTCTTTGACTTTGTACACTTCGGCACTGGAATTAACAACCGTAATTTTTTTTTCTAACTTTCCTAAGAACAAATTTTTTGCCAATTCGTGGAAAAAATATTGCTATTCAGGAAAATTACTTCCAAAAGTGAATACTATATCTCAATGCCTCAGACGTATTCGGCAATTGTGGTCAAGTGGAGAATCGGTCAAGGATAGTAGATGGATACAGAGGGGGATAGCTTCATTGCAATATATTTCAGGAGAAAAAATTAAAAGTTTCAATCTCCTCACTAAGATAAGCTTCAAACTCTTTCACTGCTTGGTTTGCTTTTATGAATCATTATAAATTACTAATTTCATCACCCAAGTGCTGATGAACTGAACTGATCGAGGAGAAATTATTATATAACAAAAAACTCAAGTATTTCCTTTAGAATACATTTAATTGGAATTGGTAATAAATAATGAATTACCACTAATGAGAGTAGTTACATACATATATATATATACGTAATGTTTGTTAAAAGGTTTCACAATAGGTTTAGCAGTGCATCTAAATTAATGGATGAAAAAGGTTGGAAATCATTATCGGATCGTAGGTTAAAATACCGATTAAATCTCCTACAGAAATTTGAAAGGGATAGTTTTACTGAAGATGTTAGGTATATATTAAGATCCTATGCGTGTTTTCCTAAAATTGATCAGATAAATAAGATTAAAGAGATAGATTGGTATACCGATAGATCAAAATGTAATTTTTCAGTGTGCCATAAGAGAACATAACAGGCAGCAGGGCAAAGGGATAGGTAGATGAAATATTATTAGAGCCTTATGTAGTGCATGATGTATTACATTACATTACATTACATTACTAATAGATGCATGCTAGGAAAATACAGATACATATATAGACTTAGATAGTTGCATTTTTAGATACTATCCACCTAGTGAACTTGACTTTTATATACATCTTATTGTATTTGTTATATCACTGCATCTTCGTTAATATAATACAGATGGTTTGTATTGAGCCTCATGATTATTCCATACTAAAAAACCACGTTATACCTACTTTGTATTAGACAAGAGTGAGGTCACCTTTTTATGAAATGATTTGATGAAATATTTATTTATTGAAAAAATGTACTTTGGATACTCGATTAGTAAACTGTAAATACGGCTTTTAATATTTCGTTTCACGTTTTCTACTGTAACAGATAAACTTCGGATAATATCTCAACTTGATTGCCTCAAAAACATAATTACTAAAACAAAAGTGTTTTAAGGAAAAATAATGAATAAAACTTATACTTTACCATACATTATTTACCGGAACTCTGCCAAAGTTTCAACGCCTTTGTGTTATTTGTAAGGTTCACTGCCTTTCACATTTTTAAGGAAAAATTTAGATCACTATGGTTTCACAAATATCAAGTTTTCACCACTTGTCCTTGACTTCGGATACATCCTCTTGAAGATATTTCAATTTTCAATGGACACGTCTGTCGACCAATCAAATCTATCAAATTTATAAATAACCAAAACATGTTGAAATAGTTAAATGATTTAGGTCCCGTCCCTGAATATTTAGGAAATATTATATCATTCAAATAAACTGGCACTTTTTTTTTCTACCTGCAGGCTCCTGCAAATATTCCTCTTTGCATTCATATTTTGCTTTTTTCTTAATTTTTAGACCGTTTATTTAATTCAACGAGGGGAGAAGAGGAGTACGTTCAGTAACAATAATAATTTGCACATTTGAATTTTAGTGTGGCGGAGGTACAAATGCATCTTATATGTAATGTGAAGTGTGTGTTTTGTCACCTGGTATATTACCAATATGTAACATGCTTGAAATAACAAAGCTCGATGTTTATAAGCATGCGAAATGTGTGGATGCAATGGACTCCAGCGCGGAATTTCTGTGTTGAATTCATAATGACCGTTGTTGATGTTACTCATTAGACTACCTTACTTTTAGTTATTAATGTAGTTAACTGTTAAATAATTTACGTCACTTTCCTCTGTCCGGGGGGTGAGTGGTTGCATCAGCCACTGATGAGTCCAACTCCTCTTTCGTGATCTTTAAATCTAACTGATGCATAAATGTATGATCATGTGTCCCATAAGTTGAGCTTCCTAAAAACCCACCTTTGTTTCGAAGCAATATTTCACGTTTGAATGCATTAAGGGTTTCATTTTATTTTCAGAGTACATGGTATGGAGAGGGACATACGAGCTTTTGATATGTTACCTTTGTAAGAAAGAAAGAAAAAAAATCGTAAAAATTATGATTATCATTCGCTGAGGTACTAAGTTTTCTTTTCACTTTTTTTGCGTCATGATCATCGATTTTATGCCCCAATTTAAAATAAAAAATTAGTTGACAGAGCCGTAAAGTTACCTTGCATGAGAAATGCATTGGGTACTCAACTGGGTTTAGGTAGCATTTCTCACAAGTGTCGGCCCGTAAGTATTTCTAACGGTGAATTCCCTGCTTTTGGTAATTCAACCCCAACCAGTAAAAAAAAAAGTTCTCTCCACTCCCCTCTGCAATTATTCCACCCGTGGGCACGTTTTCCGTTTCGTGCCTTATCTATTCACCGGCCCTTATCTCCTGGTCCTTACTTATTTTTCAACCGTTTTGCATTCTCTCCTCGCCCGTAGAAGAAGTGGAAAACGCTCAAGGGAGACTGTGGCTGGACGTGTCGGCGGAGAAAGACTATAAGGGAAGTTGGGGTGAGGCGGTTGAAACACTGCTCTGGACAACGAACGAGGGGTTCTGACCCCTCTCTTCCCCGTTCCAGTGAAGCCGAAAATAAACAACCTCACATTGCAGACGGAAGTCCGCACCCTCTCTCCCTCTGCTCGCACCAGGGGTCGCTGGGTGCTCTGTATCCCGAGGCTTTGATAGAGGAGGGAGAAAGAGAGTACAGTTGGTGTGGTTTCTTCCTTTCAAACACGAGGACTGTGGTTCGAATCTAGGGAGTGGCAAAGATTTCTCATTGATATCCCGGATATATCTAAGTGTGTGCGACGGGGAGGGCAATTTAAATTTAACACTCTACCCGTCAGATGGGGCGTAAAATAGCAGACCACTTCGCACCATTTGTTTAGAGTATCCTAATATAAGGTCAACAATTGGTTTCTATCCATCCTTCCAATTCCTAATATTTTCTACATCTTTTCGAAAGCCCACCTATTCTTAGTGCCCTCAATTACCTTAAATGTTGGTTACCTATCCCGAGTAACTAACTTAATACCGACGTTGGTTTCCTATCCATCATTTCCAAACTCGTTAACAAGGAGATCGGGTTGGTGTAATAGTAAGAATACTGGCCTCTCACCCTGAGAGACCAGTTTCAAATCTCGGTAGTGGAAGATATTTTTCAAAGGTAAACGGGCCCATGCTTCATTGTGCTGTGGAAAGCATTCGAGTTCAGTACTCCGGCCGTCGGATGGGACGCTAAGCCGTGATCCCCTTGGCGCTTTTCCTTACGCCAGCTTTCTCTCCACCGCACCTCTTTACCCTTCCATTCCCATCTGTATACCTTTTCTCCTGGTGTGTAGCGCCTATAAATTCGACTATAGGTGCGGGTACAGACGTGTAAACCACATCTAGATAGAATATTCCAACCTCATATTATACACTCACTTGGCGCAAGTGAGCTTGGCTGTGGATTGACAACCTCCTCCGAGTAACTACAACATCTTACAAAGGAAGAAGCTTGGAGAAGGATCCACAGCCACACAGTTCGGGGAGAAATCGGGGGAAGCCTCTGGTCATTTACTATTGTGGCGTACTTATGTTTCCCATGGCAGGTCATGGGGAAAATCTGAGAGGAGATATTAACTTTTGCGTTATAGTCCGTGGACCTCCTCTTCTTTTCCTCATGTATGTTGCTTGTCCTTACTTTGGAGTGGATATGCCGGGTGGGGATGTGAAGCACGCAGCCACCGACGCTAGGGTGTAACTGAATTTTTGTTCCCCTTAAAACTTTTATTAACTCGTTACAAAATAATGCATGGCGCAAAGGTATTGAAATATAGTATGATGCATTTTTGAGAAAAAATAATATTTTGGAGGCTCTGAAGTTGAGGTCCATAGCATAATTTTCGGAAATATCAGGTATTAATAAAGATATAATTTACTGAGCACAATGTGGAAAATGGATGCGATAAAAATAATGAGAGAGACTTCGATCATGTTCTTAACGAGTTCATCATCTTAAGCTACGCCAATTTTTACGCAAAGCGGTCTTTCGAATTTTTAGTTTGATTTATTATTATGTAAGTAGGGCTGTATTCTTGGTATTACTGAAATGTGAAAAATATGACTCGTGTATGAATTCGTCCAAGGGTCATTTATCGTAATTTGCGTCATTAAGCTGCGTACAGATACTTCTTCGCCGTGTGTGGACAAAGTGGGCGGGAAACATGCGTTGTACACACATATTTTTTGCTCAGGCAGAAAATGAAATTTTTCATCTATTCTGATATTTTTCTGTCTTTATCGTATGAATTTCCTATTCCAGTCATCCGTAAACTCTTAGAAGCTGCACTGCTCATGCAGAGCGGCGCTAGGTGACCGGGTCCCCCAACGGCGCGGCGCTTGGCATGCAAACTTCTGAACGCCTTTTATTCTGTAAGCACCTTGAAGGGCTTCTTGAATGAGGCTCTGCTAAGAGAAAAAAGTTTTTCCTCCTTTGTCGCGTCCTTCACCTTGTATTTGAATTCCGGAAACACTTCTCCCATTTTCCCTGACCCTCATCCGCTCTCCATATTCACTTCTGCCCTCCTGTTAAGTCCATGGCGACCAACTTCTCCTCCCTCCCACCCTGTCTTCCGATGAATTCACATTGATTGCCATGCGAAAAAATTCACCTGGATCGGGAATCGAACCACGGACCTTTGGATTCTACATCTAGTACCTGAACCTCGCTAAATGTGACATGGCGAAATAGGGATCCTGGGTAGCGTAGTGGTCTGTGCAGTGGCCCGGAAAGCTAAAGGTTCGTGGTTCGATTCCTGGTCCAGGTGAATTTTTCGCATGGCAGTTAATGTGAATTTCACCGCCGTTCACGCTGCAGGCTTGAAATATTCTACACCCTATCTGAATCTTCATCACTGTCTCCTTTCTTTTGAGATCCTTTCGTCTGGCCCTGAGGAGCGTCGCGCCGCAGATGATTCTTGAATTAATTCTTTCAAAGTTTCTCTCTGAGATCTTTTTTAAACGCTGTAGGCATTTATTTCAGACGAGAACCTTCGACTGTTTTCAGCAAGGCTTGAGGAATGGGGTTGAGGGTTTGAAAGGAGTAGAAAGTGACGCAAGGTCTGGAGGAGGCTTTTAGTTTTGCATCCGTGCCATTATAGCAAGTGACACGAAGATGCTTTCTTTTTTGATTAGTGGCTCTGAAGGTCTACAGGAGCAAATAGCTCCAAAGAAGATCCTGCTCAGGAAGTCGAGATTTCTCTATATAGCATGACTGATGCATTGGAGGTTTTGTTTTCGCACACTTCTGCAACATTGCTTATTGGTCACTCACGCGGATTCCTGAGCTTTGCTAACACACAATAATATTGTAGAAAAACGAATATTTACCTTTGTTGTACCGATAAGTTCCTATTTCACTCTGGTATTAATGCTCCTTCCTATGAAAATTTTACAAAAAAGAATAGTTTTAATATCCTCCACTCTGAAAACTTTACGGGAACCTATCACACAGCATACCATTTGAGTTGGGCTTTTAATTTTTGTGCTTCTTATGTTTAAATTATCTTTTGTTATGTTCAGGTATCAACCTCTTTCAAGATGAGTGTGTAACGAGGAGTAAATTAGTGACTTTCATTTTTTATTGAAGTCATCTTTTATTATTTGCATAATTATTTAATGTACATGATCTTTGCTATCTACACACTCTAAAACAAATTCTACCCACCTTTTGTATTGTAGGGGAAAGTTATCACGTTTTAGGTGCTATTTTCAACTAAATAAATGTTTGTGCATTAGTATAAAAATATTGTGTGTGCCCATAATATATTGCAGATTCTAGGTTGGCCTCCAAAAACTTTCTTACAAGTTCTATTTGTTCATTTGCTTTTACTGAAACCACTGTGATCGGCGTAGGTATCAGACCTTCCGTCATCTGTCCTAATGTGGGCACAAAGCTCTATTGTTGGTCCCAGACTTTGCTTAAGGAAACATGTTCTTTTCCGTTAAACTCTAAAAAATCTATTATTAATTTTTCTGCATAAATTGATGCATCAGTTCCAGCCCATATATGTGACGACGTTGTATGAATTCAAATTACAGTTATCGCGCTCATTTAATATAAAAATTGAGAATGCTTAACCAGCGTTATCAACATTTTTAGCCCGAATCAATAGTAGCCTGGCTCTTGTGTAAGTTAGTGATTTATTTTCCTTTGGCGCAAGGAAAAGAAGTAAAAATAAACTTCTCCACATTCTTCGAAAGAATATACTTTGCTTAAAATTCGCACAGCGGGCAAATGTTTCTTAGTTTTTTTTTCAAACATCATCAGTTCAGTGGTCGTTTGCGTGCAAGTTAGACGGATGAGTTGCAAGCTTGGTTCTCTTTCAAGCTGAATTTTTTTGTAACGGTTCGGTGGAACATCGTGGTGAAAACTTTCGACGTGGACGGAAACTTTCCGCGGCAAAAAATAGTCCCGGCGTTGGAGGATGCACGGCTGCTGTTGTTGTGACTGGCATTAGCGGTCAGTGGTCTTGGCCCGGCTCTCAAGTGAATTACTGCCCCGACATGCTCTCTCGGGGGTATTTTCGGGAGTTAGGGTCAAGGGTAGAGGGGGAGATCCATTTCCACCGCAACTTTCCGTTCGCTCCATTTCTTTTATGTCCACGAATGCAGAGGAAGGATGTTTGAACGGCTAGGAGGATTAAAGGTTTTTTCTGCGCTTGACCACTTTCCGGGGATCTGTTCCCAGTAGTCTGCTGACCAGTAGGGATTGGCATATTGGTTCATTCCAGAAGGGTAGTGAGTTCCTGATAGGTTCGGAGATTTTCAAAACCGAATCTAACCCTTGGTTTGTTAGGCTATGTGATTTTTAACGATATCTGTTGAGCTTTGTACACGAGCACACAATCTACATTCAGTATTCCCCTTTTTTGTTGATTTTTATGGCTCTTTTTGGCTTATGGCTATGGCTAGTTAGCAGAATTTCCACAGAGAAAAAAATCATTCTCCTTGACCGGGATTCGAACCCGGATCCCCCGATTTCCGGTCAGGTGCTTTACCAGTTAAGCTACCGAGGCGTCATTTTTCCCTGTGGAATATTAGAGGCCTTAAAGGCTTCAGGGGATCCGGGTTCGAATCGCGGTCAAGGCGAATGATTTTTTCTCTGTGGAATTTCTGCTATTGAGCATTTTCAGCGGGTAACGCCGTTGAGGTCCTCGCGGCTAGTTCGCGAACCTTCAATTTTGTATGGCTAGTTACTTTTTAGCCGAGGTGCTACCAAAGAGACCATCGGCTTGTGATTACGTATCGATTATTGATAGAATAGTTTTTCATGTGAAGATGGTTGAAATAAAAAAAAAAACTTGATAACTCCCATAATCGAATAAATTTCATTCACTTTTGACCTCAAAATCGGGCATTGACCTCAAAAGCATAATCCACCACGTCTTTTACACTGTCATTAAGTGCTGTAATTAAATAGTAAATTCTGTGCTGGAAAATATCGTGGTCAACATTGAATCTGCTTTCAAACTGACCTCAGCATACTAATTTTCCATCCAACACTCTAATATTTTTTGACAGCATTTAAAATTAATTATCGTATAATAATAACGTGCTTCTTACGAACTCAGTTTATTTTTTACTAATTTTAGCCTTGTTTCGCTCAATATGTAACGTTTTTGTAAGATCTCTAAAATTAGGTTTTATCCTTTATTTAAATATACAGATTATTATAATTTTATACATAATGTTTTCTACTTTAACCTCCCTGCCTCAGGCATCACATCTCTTTTTTCCTTATTCGTTTTATTTTTTAAATTATTCGCATTTCTCATTATCTACTCTGGAATGTACATACGTTTTTTATAGAGCCTAGGTTTAATCAGCGGTAATAATTTCCGAATATTTTTTTTCGGATGCCACTGCATGCGGGCCTATTCCATCCACGTTTTTCTGCCCGTTAGTCCGTACTATTCCTTTTGGATAGTTATTGACGTGTTATTACTCCATCCTCTTCCATTCCTGAGCTTTGAGGGCCCTTGTCATTTAAATCAGTACCTTCACTTTCTCAAACGGGAGGTAAAAGGTCTGTAAACAGTTTTATTTGCAGGAACATTACCTCGGTTTATGCCTGCGGAAGGATCACTTTCATACGGTACAGACTATAATGATATCGTCCCGGTTGAAGCTCAGCGATTTTTTTAGATTGACCCTTTAGTATTAAATCCACCAATAAGATAGTGACATCAATCCAGTGTATGTGGTTGCTAGGCTATAACTCCTCAAGTCTCTACTTCTTTGCCGCTCTCATTTTCATTCCAAATAAGTATTCCCGTACTTAATTCTGTTGCTGTGGCCCATTTACCCATTCCTCTAGTGGTAAAAATACGTTTATTACGATGCTTCGACAGCTATGGTCATTTGCAATATCCCTGGACCGCGTTCCCAGCTCTAGTTACAAATAAATGTGTTGTCCAAGTAAAGTTTTACTTACCCCACCTGATCATGTCAATTTTCCCTAAATGACTGTAAGTTGCTATTACAAGTATATTGTATTTAATTCCCTGATAACTGTTTTAAACTCCATGAAGAGTATTCTATTACTCACATACTCGACCTAATGTTTAGTTTGTTATTAAAGTTTCCTCTCTCTCTCTCTCTCTCTGTCACTGTCAGTTACACATGCCGCTTCAATGCGTATCGGATGCAGGCCGTCCAACGTTTGCGCATGCCAATCAAGTTTGAAACTTACACCCTCCCTTCCACATGAAACATTTTTAATCACCTTTCCTCGTCACTGTCATATTCATTCCATATCAGAATTATAGCTTTTCCAGTCTTCCTCTAGTACTGAAATTATTGTCATTGACTCGGATACAAGCCAGATATTCCGTGTTACGACAAATAATGAGGGCAGCGAACACTGCCTTTCGTTCTGCCTGACACGACATTCATCTCAGTGGTGTCCGGATTGCTAACTGTGTTTGGCATGAAAACATAGATTAAAGTTCACGCTACTGTTCTCAGACTATTTTTCCTATCGTAGTATCACCCAGGAGAGAACGACAGAAATGAGTCTGCTGTCAATATCATCATTCATCAGGACTTTATTCATCATTAATCACAATTTCATCCAGCATGGTCGACTCTACGTGTTCATATGCATAACATCCTGCGAGACATCGTGAAGGTGTGGGGCAGGGTTAAAATAACACCGTCAGTACATTACTAACAAGAAAGTAAAAGTTACAATACTACTGCTGTACAGACATGTTAGATACGCATTAAAGGGAGACATAACTTAGTGATTAGTATCTACATAGCATTGTGTTAATGATTTTTTGGTCAGGCATTTATTAAAATATTAAAATATCTATTTCCCAAGCGTACATGCGTCGGTGATGTTAAAACCATGCTTTATGAAGTACAGAGTACTCTAATAATATTTCACCTACCTATCTCCCACCAATTATGTCCTTTTATGGCTCGCGGAAAAAATGAAATTTTTAATCCATTGGTACGACATTTCGTATCTCTAATCTTCTTTTATGATGAAATATAGCATAATGCCTGGGATTTTGGATTATGTTTTTAACATCAATGGAAAACACATCTATTTAAATTTACTTAAGGGGAGATATTGTCTTCGCTCCTTTTACTCCAGCTCCAGGGGCCACGCCACTTCATTTTCAATAAATTTGGGTTCCATCTTTGATCATTCATCATATCTCCCAGAGAAGTGGCAGCCAAAACCCAGGAAGTAACCTGACTTTCCCTATTCTGCTTAAAACCCCAGACTCTGCCCCCACACTGCCCCTAACTCTCCTGAACCTCGGTCCTGACCTGCACTCCGTTGTCATCCTGCCTCAGTCTGGTCGACTTCCTTATTCTGAAGAGAATCTATAGGAATTTGCAGCTGCGAGGGAAGACAATGAGATTACTTCATCTATCCTACGCAAGCTCGAAAGCAGTATTGCTCAAAGGAGAGGGACAATGAAGCCCTTTTGTAGCATCACATTGATGAAACTTACCTCCGTCCTCTTTCAGGTGACCGAACGCTCTTCCTGCACTCATACAGGGTGTAGAGAAGGACAGCTATGACAGAAAGTCTCGTTGCCGAGGATTAAATCTCAAATTATATTCTCAAGATGAGTTTATTCTTTCTAAAACGAATTTTTGGTACAGAATAATCAGTGATTTAGGTTTAAACTTACCTTAGGGATGGCAGTCGTGTAGTTGAATATTAGTGCATCTACTATAGTAGATAATTAGTGAGTAAAAAAATTTTTAATTCTTGCATCTGATTTGGACCAGGAGTTGCAGAACTCGCGTATTTCTTGTAGCAATCCCTGATTTTCTGTTAGAAATGTGCGTAAGCGTTAGGGTTGTGGATATTGTCGTAAGAGTCAATATTGAGAAAAGTTATGCCATCACAAATTTAATACGCAACTATACATGTGAATGTATATGTTTATACTATATAGTTCTCTCCTCTCCTTCGAGAAAGGTGGTAGTGGCCACCGAAATATCGGAAAACTATCTTTGTGAGTGTCATTTATTTATGTGCTTACATACTTTTGTCACGCCTGTGACTAGCTTTATTGTTATTTATATCTTTATAATGTTAGATAATAACATAATTATTACTAAATCAATCAATCATTTAAAAGCTTATTTGTGGATTAACTTTTGGAAGATGCATCATTCCAGACTGAAATGTGGAGACAGTAAAACAATAACCTTAGTAATAACGCTAATATTAAAAGGTAGCAAATGATGAAAAGTAAAATATTGGTATCACAATAAAGGTGCTTTTATCACTTAAAGTATTTTCTAAGAAACACAAGCTTTTTTATGTTTTTTTTTGTAAGTTGGAGACGTGACAATCAATTCACTTCTAATGGCAGTCGGCCAGTTTCTGAAGTAACCCTTGGACACCTTAAATCAAACCTCTCTTTGTTGGACCTCTTTTTCTTTTCAGCCGCCAAATATTTGGCCAGCGGCTTTCCTGCGTCATTTGCCTATCGAAGATCAATTGTCCCCGCCTTCGTATCGATTCGTCTATCGTTGGGATTTGCCCAAGAGTGGATTCTGCCTTCACCCCTCCTCTTCCGCGGCCGGTTGGCCCCTTTTTACTCTCCTTACCACTTTGGAAATATATCCTTCGCCTTCGTGAATATTCCCCTCTAAAATACGGAGAAAATTGAGGATGTAAGCGAAAGAAACGAATTGAATTTTCTCACCGCCCGAGGTGCGAGATCCAATTTTCAATGTTACTCAATACATGTTTCATTTGTGGTTACGTCTGTATCTCCATTGTCCAATATCGAAACAACCCTTACCAATTCTCTCAGAGAAGCTAAACTAATAGGATGAATTGAATAGGAAATAATACAGCTTGAATGTCGTCGAAAATAATATAAAAATTATCAGTGCTTCGAGATGAGGAATCTTTTCCAGAATTTATTGAAACCCTTTCTCTTCAATGTTATGCATATTGAAGCGTAAAGTGCACTAGTTTACTAGCCTTGAGTAAAGGATAGGATACAAAACTAGAGACGTGCTGTTATGTTTTTGGTGTCAGCTTCATTGAAGTTATTTAGCTATACTTCATTGAATTGGAATTGAAATTATTGAGCTTCAGCTTCATTGAAGTTCATTAAGCTACACAGTGTGAAAAAGAGCAAAAGATCTTACAGGTGAAGGATCATAAAGGGATACGAAATTACTGTAATTTTCTTCAAAGAGTCGGGTTAGTTATTCGGACCATACATGTGTATAGAGTGCATGTGAGGTTACTGCTGAACGACTTTAGTTTTTACTCCGCATCGAAAGGCATAGTTGTTATTATGATAGTGAAATCTTGTCTTTTTATTGATAAAATTTGGCGTTGGATCCACTGTCTCCATCATACCATCAAGTCTCAGGATATGATCAATTGGATTGCGCCGTCTTCATTTTTAAGTGCAACATAGTGTTAGGCGTATATTATGATATTCCCTCCTAGTAGCATTTTAAGAAGACAAAACGTTTTAATTGCACAAGGAGTTTTATTATTGTGATTAGGATAGCTGTTTTTCCAACTGTTCTTCCAAATATTCTTTCCTCCCGCACTGACATTTTCTCCTTTCACGCGGGCTATCTTTTCTATGAGACCCCAAAGATAAATCCATTATTATTCTTTAGCACAACGTTTCGGATGCTTCTAGTCTTGGATTTTAAGCAGCTGTTACCGTCCATGCCTCACTGCTACGAAGGATCATGTTCCAGATACGTGAACCCTAAAAATGTTGGCAGAGTGTATTTTAGTCAAGAAAAATTATATCAATAGCATAAGGCAATGCCTGCAAGTTTTTTTTTAATAGAATTAGCTTTTATTTACCATTGAATTCATCATCAATAGGCTAGGTTCTTTCTTTATCCTTTATCCAGTGCCAACTATTTTTCGCCGAAAGAATCCTCATCAGCGTTTCTCTTTGGCGGGAATCTTAAACTCTTGGTTTTTCTCAAGGGAATATTCCATTTCTCTTTCACAGCATTTTTCACTGATCATTTTTTTCCGAAGTCTCACCACCAATTCACCAAGGCCTTTACGTATGATCCTCGAGATAGATTTTGCTCTCTCTCCTCTTGCCTAATTCCTAGTTAGTCATTATACCCACTTATTTTATCTTCAGAATTCGCCTTCGAAATCAGGTCTCTAAGACTATCCTCTCCAGTAAAATTCTTTGATCGATGAACACCAATCCAACGAGTGCTAGCCTCTGCACAAATTATTTCAAGCGTTGATTTCTTTGCCATTGGGTTGGAGGGCCCATTTTCTTTGCACGATCACAGCAGATACCAATTCATTATGTGCACCATTCAGCTTGGGATATTCTGTATTTCATGCCCATTCTCCTTTTTCCGTTTTATATGCCTCCAAATTATTGTTGCATTTCTTTTACATGACTTCTTTTGCTTCAGCTTTGAATCCTTTTAATATTTTCCTTATTATAAGAATCGAATAGCAAAAAAATTAATGTTGTTCGCTAAAGATAAAGAAATGAATAAAATGGAAAATTTATAATCAGTTTGTGCATTTAATAAAATAAATCCAATTGAGCCGTCGTCGAACTCAAAAGCCTGAATCCTCCAATTTTTCAAGTTTTTAGACTGATTGTAGATTAGTGAGTAACGGCATTCATTTACTACTTCCGAAAGACCACTCAGGAGACGTCTCGAGTTTTTTCTTCATTGCCTACACTCATGAGATTATCATTCGCTCATCTCCTCCTCGAAATCAAAAGAATACCACACGTTCCGCGAAGTAATTGGCTATCGTTTAGTATTCCCTCTACGCCTCCGGTGCCTCAGGCTCCTTAGAGAAATTTGCTGAGCCTTGTTCCCTTCTCTTTTACTTTCAAAGCAGACAGAACTCTCCCTAAGCTTCCAAATCAAATAATCTTCCTTTCGCCTCTTCAGCGAAAGAGTTTGATGCGGAATTTTTTTTGGGTGAAAATTAGCTCTTACAATCCTTGAATGGCGGACTAAAGTCATGAAACACGTACAAAGGCACCCCTTACTCTCCAATCGGTGCACATTTTAACAAGATTTAACACCTTTTACTTCTATTTTTTCAAGGCTTATACTTCTCTTTCGCTCCCTTTTCTCTAGCCCGTGCACGTAGGCAAGGCGGCATCTCTCAGAGCTCATCACCGTCCCTAACAGTCTGAAAAACAGTGGAAACAATCCTTTTCATGCAATCGTCTGGCTTGATTTACATCACCTAAGAGAAAGAATCCTTTGCAGTTTTCCACTCATGAATATTTTATCGCACAACCGGTTTCTATGCTTTACATTAGCTCCGAGTGTCTTGAAAATGATGTAGAGCACTTACATATTAAAGTGGTATAAAGCATTGAAACCACTCGTGCAATAAAATATGCATAAGTGGAAAACAGCAAAGGATTCTATCTCTTTCGTGATGCTTAAGTCCAACCCCATTGGTGTTGAAACGAGTTTGTTAATGATTTAAATTATTTTAGTTGTGAAAAGTTTTTAGTTTGATCAGTGACATATCATACATGCATGGTACAGAATAATGCCAATGCATAATGAGACAATAGTTTTGCACTTAATATTTCCGAAAATTGTTACATCTACGTAATACCCTGCGAGCCACCACGAGGGTGTGTGGCAGGGGGTGTTATTACTATGAAGGATACATTTTCCTGGATGAATCCACGTGGACCGCAAACATCGCAATGTTAACGGCGTATAAACTACCTAATTATGATTACATGGAAATTTGCGCCGGCTATGGAAATAATTAACATTTATGAATCCTAAGATTGGTTTGAAGAAGCTGCTCTCCAATCCGTTATCCGTACCAGTTAAATTTATGTTTATATAATTACTTCCCTTTGCATTATTTGCTCTAAATATCTATCAGAAAACCTTTTTTTGACATTCTCCCCATTTACTTGCACATAGATGATTCATAAACCATCATGTCTCGGAATAGGGACGATTACATTGTCCCATCTCTTTTTCCAAGTTTTCAGAAGACTTTTATCCCACTTTACATAGGACCTTTTCGATAGTAACTTGGCCCATCCGTTTTAACATCGTCATTCTTCTGAAGCACCACATTTCGAATGCTTTCGGATTTGACTTCTCTGATACTATAATTGCTCCATATGTTCTGATGAATTGTTTCCTTTCTTCCACGCTGGTATTTCTAGCTGCAAGTAGACTGTTATGAGATCATCAATATAATAAATATTCAGTAAGCCAAAATTTCCACTGTATATTTAGAGCTATGTTGCTAGTGATCGAACGACACTAGCATAGCGTGTCGTTCCATCACTAGCATGGACTCTAGCCACTAGCATAGCTCCAGTGTAGCGTTATTTGGGAACACTGGCCTTATGAAATCTTGTCAAACCCTTTACTATTTTGTTAAGGCTATGTTGTCATTTAGAGCGTAAGGATACACATGTGGTTAGCAAGTAAAATCAAAGCAATACCTTGGTACTACAGTCCTTGTAATATCAAACATAAAAGCAGTAGCGACTCATTAGTTTGAAAACATTCAAACAAACATTGCTAGATCAATGGAAGCAAGAAATATGGTGGGGGTGTAAAGATGCTAAACTTTTTTAAAGTAGGAAACCCGTTAGATTTTATTTGAGTCTAAGTAATCAAATGATTTAATAATGGTTGTACATACGATTTTGGGAAACTTTCCATTCCCAGTATGGCATTTCCATTGCCATTTGCCCTTCCGAATTCAAGTTCAATACTCTTATTCAATCGTTTTAATGTCATTATTTTACTTGATCCTCCGTAGAAAATATCATCATCATTATTGGTCAAAAATCCTAGGATTGGTTTGACGCAGCCCTCCACTCGATTCTTCTATCGGCCAACCTCTTCATATTAACGCAGTTCCTTTCTGTCACGTCCTTTACGACCTGTTCTATATAACTCATACGAGGTCTGCCTTTTCAATTCTTTCCGTTCACTTTTCCCTCGATAATTGTCTTCAATAGGCCATCGTGTCTTAAGATGTGGCCTATTACCTAAGTTATCCCGTCTTCTTTTTAAGGTTTTCAGTAGACACCTCTGTTCTCTCACTCTTATTAAGGCTTCTTCATTTGTCACTCCGTCAATCCGTTTTATCTTCATCATTCTTCGATAGCACCATATATCGAATGCTTCCACCCTTTTCTTCTCCACTGATATCATCGTCCATGCCTCACTGTCGTAAAGAAACATGCTCCAGATATATGTTTTGATGAATTGCTTCCTTACTTCTAAGCTTGTATTTCCTGCTGTAAGTAGATTCTTCTTTTGATGGAATGCCCTCTTTGCCTGGGCTATTCTACTGACTATTTCTTTCTTGCTTCGTCCATCGCTGGTTACTCTGCTTCCCAGGAAACAGAACTCTTTCACCTCTTCCAGTTTCTGTTTTCCTAGTATAACGTTGGTTTTGGCCTCTTTTTTCTTGTTGCACACCAATATCTTAGTCTTCTTCTTATTGATCTTCAGATGATAACTGGCCATTGTCCTTTCCATGGTTGTTAGCATCTTTTTCAGATTATTCTCTGTCTCTGCTATGAGAGCTTGATTTCATTGATTCTTCTTTCTCGATGTAAACATTAAAAATTACGGGAGACTGTGCAAAGCCTTGCCTCACACCTTTTCTTATCCTTGCTTCTTCAGAGCTGGGTCCAGATTTAATCACAGCTACTTGGTTTTTATACAAACTGTGGATAATTATTCGGTCATTGTACGACACTTCAATTCCATTCAGAATTCCAAGCATTAAATTCCATTCAACGTTGTCAAAAGCCTTTTCTAAATCCACAAATGCAATGTAGGTTGATTTGTTCTTCTCCATTATCTTCTCTATTAGCAGCCTAAGGGCCAATATTGCTTCTCTTGTAACCTAACTTTTCCTGAATCTGAATTTATCTTCATCCAGGAACTCCTCTGCTTTTCGTTCTATTCTTCTGTAAATGATCCTTGTCAATATCTTCGGTGCATGTAAGGCTTAGAGTCCTAAAGTTTCGCATTTCTCCGTTCTCTTCTTTTTGGGAATAGGATATATGATGTTTTTCTTGAAGTCCCTAGGCTCCTGTTGAATACATGTCGCAGATGGTTTTGTGGAGATGGGTTAATGTCTTCTCTCCTGCATTTTTATTAATTCTGCTGGCATATCATCAATTTTAGAGGCCTTATTCATCCGAAGTCCCTTACTGCTGCGTCGACTTCTGATCTTAATATTGATGTTCCCATACCATTTTAGACTTCGCTTTCTTCTTCAATAACTTTCGTGTGTAGATTGTTCCGTTGTATAACTCCTCCAGATATTCTTTCCATCCCTTTACTTTGTCTTTGTTTTCAATCAAAAGTTCCCCATTCTTGTCTCTTATGGCATTGGATCTTGCGCTTCGTTCCTTGAACTGGTTCCTCACTATCCTTTAGGCAGCTTCTACCTTTCAAAGTGCAAGGTTGTTTTGTACATCTTCGCATAGATTCTTCGTCCACATTTCTCTAGCTTTCGTGGAAAATATGTAAAAACAAATTTTAATTTTGCGAGGGGAGGGGGAGTAGTTTCGGTAAGCCTATTTGCTTTCTCGTAATGAGTCTTTCTCTCTGTGAATTTTCAATCTCGAGCTGCCCTCATGATAGCGTGACATTCGCTTTAATTGCATGTCCCGTTCCCTTCAAAAATTTTCTTTGCTTCCACTGGGGATATGAACTTCTCATCTGCTGTGTCATCATTAGACAAGCGACGCCCATAAGATTTCTCTGTTTTGCTTCAATAAGCGAGTTTTCTTACTTTTTGTTTCCTTTGAATGTCGGTAGACGCTCAGAGCGATTCAGCTTTGCAGTGATGAGGGAATCGTGTTAAACCTGAAATATACTGGAAATTCAGCGTTCACTACGCTTTGAAACCAAGTTACCTACTCTCTAGTCATTGAAGATGATTCTAGGATTCCCTCTCTCAGTAAGGGAAAAGAGAGAAAATTGTAAAGTTGAGGAGGGAATTGAGAGAGAAATTGTTAACCATCTTACGTTACGTAAATGTTAAACCTACGACGTTTAAGTGACGTGCAAAGAAATCAATTCTCCTAATAACTCAAATAACTCTCTTTGTTCGTTAATAATCATTCATTTTAAGCCATTATTTTCATGCTTTTATTTATCATAGCCATGCCAATGCCAATATTTATCATAGTTCCATAGTTTATAACTTTTAATCCTTATGTATAACTTATCTTTCCTCTTTACGTTCATTATTTCTATTAAATCGGTCGAATTTTAGGTTTTCCAAGTAGGACTCCAATAAGCGGCATATTTATATTTTTTATTTAAATTATTCATTTTGTTGGTATTACGAATTCTGAATGCTTAACCTTGTGGATTGAGGTTATCTCCCTATAGCACATGTATATAATGTTTTGAAATCAGTGCTATAAAATGATGATTAATTGTCGAAAAGATCCTAAGTAGAGTGGGGAGTAGTAAGAGCCTGATGAAACACTGTGGAAAAAAGATGGGACGACCTAGTAAGGGTAAATAAAAGGAATTGTTTCGTGTCCGAAATCAATTTTTAGGGATTTCAACTGGTTGTGTTTCATCGCTCCGTTAATGTAAACCTTTAACGCTTTCACCCAAATATACTCACTCCCATAACCCAATAAACAAGGGGATTTATCTCTCCAACGTTTCCATCGTACAACAGAATGAAATGAAACCCGTCGTACCACCTGCATGTTTGTGAGGATATTAACAAAGTTTAATTTTTATCGTTACCTTTAAAGTGAATTCTTTAACAAAATTTAGAGTTCTTCACTGTAGGAGGACGTTTGGTTGCCTCTATCAAATATCTTTATGCTCCATGGATGTTTATGGACCTGGAAGACGAAAATCAGAAAGAATGCAGAGAATAACGACCCTGCATACCGAAATGTATTAGTGCCGTTGACTAGATTCGAAGTTGTACTGTAGAAAGCTATCCTCACATGCATTAAACTAATGATTTTTCAGTTTTTCTTTCAGAGACAGCTCCAAATTATAGCTATTTTAATTGATACAAAATTATTGAAAAAGGTAAAAGCCTTACCAAAGAACTCTCATTCGATCATTAATTGCTGCACTTGAAATTAATACGTCTTCTATGTCATCTGGTAGCTGATCTATTCCTAGGAAGTATGATTAATTAGCGTAATCACGCCATGATGTATCACAATTCAGTGGAAACAATTTTTTGTGGTGGTTTTACCGGAGGGAATTATCCCCCATTAGTGGCGATATGATGATGGTATCGCCACGCTGTGAATCAAACATTTTTGTGGCATTTCGGGCGGGTATTTTTTGCGGCAAGAAATTCACACATGTAGCTCGATATCATGGATGTGGACCTAACTTTGGGCTACACGAGCTGCTGTAAACTCACCTCAATATGCCGCAACTTTTCGCTGTGGCTAACCTCATAATCGTTGGTGAGCTTTGGCTTTTGGCATATGAATACTTAGGGAACTGTTCGCATCGAAATTAGTGTAATATAACCCTTATTTTTTTATGCTAGCGTTTTGAATCGAATTCCACTCTAATTGTCATTTTTTATGGTAACGTGACATGGGTCATAAGTGTAATAGTCGATTGTTTGGCATTAAACAGGATTTTGCCAATAATTCCTGAATAAATAGGGTTTGCAAGATTCCTCAAACGATGCAGTCTGGTTTTATTTGCGGGAAATTGAGATTGCAAGTAGAATAGAAGTAAAATATTTTCGTCTCCGTTCAACGGCGGTGAAATCATCATGTACCCATTGACTATTCGTCAATTGATTGTTGTTTCATTGATGCATCCATAGTTTTACTCTTTAAAAAAAGTTTCCGATATTAAACCAAGAACTAATGCAAAAAGGGAATGTATTTTTCGCAGCAAAATGCATTCCCTTTTTCTGGTTTGAAAATTAAGGAATAAGGCTTTAAAATAATTTATATCCACTTTTTATATTTAAAATGGAAAATGTAATTTTTTTGGAAGCATGAAGTTCGAAGTGAAAATGACTGTAGCCTGAAATACTCACACCAGAGGTTACATCTTATCTCTAATACTAATCTTTAAGTAATTTTCTGCTAATATCTTAGATGATAGTATTGAACTGTTCGCTAAAGAATTTCTAAATTCAATTATTTAAATTGCATTTTATAGAGCAATGCTCTAAAAATACTTATATCTACCATTCGAGTGCAAAGCATTCGAGTCCCGAGTTTATTTTTAAATCCACTCCAGACAATTTAGCCTGTGCTTTCAAGGCATTTGGAACTTCTTGGGTGACCTCTTTAATTTCACTTGTGAAACATTATTGAGACTTTACTGGTGATGACTATGTGTATTCCCGTTACTGCTTAGTGAGTCCAAATAGCATAGATTCATCAGAGGTAGATGTTGGAGGCACCGATAATTATAAGTGGCAGTAACATACGCTGTCGGTACGGTGATTGTATTTTGTCTAATCTATGTAACATAGTTACTTGTAAACATTTCCTCCTGGAGCATTTATATGTTTTGCATAACCTACACAATTGTCCATGATTGTCCCACAGTAGCATATATAATGTGAGTTAAGGTCGATCGGATGTTTTCTTGGACTCGGGTTTATGTGGTACACATTTTTCTTTAAGGTAAATGAATGCCACGCCAGTCAGGCAACGTGACTACGGGAATCGGTATGCAGACTGCAGAAGTCGAAATCTGAAAGGAGCTTGCGTATCCACGCTTATTCCATCTTCCATCCTTCCCTCCAACACTTCTTAATCCTCGCAGACTCTCACTCTCAAAGAGTAGTGAGGAACGTTTAGTATTTCGGAAGGTTTGTGTGCAGTAGACATCCATGGGGAGGAATGTAAAAAACCTGATTGGAAGCAGATTTTTTTTTAGTTTGAAGAACCCTCGTTCTTCCATGTTCATTTGCAATTCTCTCACTCTTCTACCGGCGTCATCCAACCTCCTATCCTTGCCTTAATTCCCCTAGGGTCTTTAGCGCCGGCATTAAGGGTAATGGTTTTCGTGATTTGAGAGCGAGCCATTAGCAACTATTACGGGAATCCCAAGGCAGAAGTAATCGCATTGCACATATCGATGAAATTCGTTGCTGCTGTGAGTGGGGTGGGTGTTGAGATGCGATTATCGTCTGCCCTCCCTCCATCCCAACTCATTTCCTTTGCCAGAATCACATTCTCTCGTCTTTTCGTTAAAACTGATTGGGAACTGGAAAGAACTATACATCTATCGACATCTACATAATACCCTGCAAGCCACCATAAAGGTGTGTGGCAGGGGGTGAATTCTTACCAAGCATGCACTACATATCATGCATAAAAAAGGATTAGTATTTATATACTGTTCTAAACTTCACTATTTAAAAAAAGATAAAAATAGCAAAGCAAACATGCTGCTAGTTGGTTTATCTTCAAGTCCTTATACCAGCATGCAGCTACCAATGTTATCCATTTCTACACTCGTATTGGATATATTTAACGTTATTCATATCCCTAATAGTACGAGGAAAAAGGGCATTTTGAATTTGTCAGTTCGGCAATCAATTTCTCTAATTTTTTGATTATGGTCCAGTTTACCAAACTTTAACTTGGGGCTCGCAAAATATTTTTAACATCATCACTGAAAATATGGTCTTGGAATTTGTTTAAAAGATTAAGTCTAAATTTCAACTGGCGATCTGGCAATGATTCCCAATTTGATTCATTTAATAGACTGGTTACGCTAATAAGGTTATCGTACCGTCCCTTTACAAATCTTTCCGATCTTCGCTGCACACGTTCAAGTTCATTATTTAGACCAATTTCGTAGGGATCCCATATACTGGCAGCATATTCCAAATGAGGTCTAACAAGGGAAAAGTAGCTGATTTCTCCTACATGATCGTCACATTTACCCAGTACTCTTTTGATGAATCCCATTTTAGGATTCGCTTGACCCATTTTTTCACGTATGTGTTTACCCCAGGAGAGACCATGTGTCAGTCTTATTCCAAGATATTTAATGATAATGATTTAATAATTATACGAGATAACCGCTTGCACAAATCTCCTTTGACACCGAAGTCAGCCATGCAAACAGAGGAGAGAGGCACCATGGTAAAAACAGTTGCCGACAACGTAGTTGTTGTCCGATGGAATTATAACTGAGTAGTTACTCTCATCAGCAACGTTGTGAAAATGAACCCAATTGCAAAAGCTAAACGGTGGAGTAGAAAAGAATAGAAGACAATTGAAGTTTCCCAACCTTAGCTTGTAGTTGTTTACAATAAATACATGTGTGGCGTGGTTTCTCGTGACCAGTTTGTTGCAACATATAGAATTAGAATTCGCTCTAAAAATGGTGTTGCCATTATTTGCCTAGGGCTTAAATCAATGGTCTATCTATGGTAAATGCTTGGCGTTTATACCAAGACTTGTGGTATGATATTTTACGTAGATAAAATTTCAACAGCAGTGTTGTTTACAGTCACTAGGGCAGTATGGAGTAGATAGAAAAATTTCAGGACCTAAACTGCATATAAGAGGAGCAGCTCACAAAGGCGTTCGTTTTGATACAATTGAATATTGCATAGTAGGGAGCAACCAGTACAATGCACAATGCAATATATGATGAAGATTGTGACACTCTCGATTGTCACAATCTACGTCATATTCCCAATCAAAGGGCTATTGTTGTCAAGCTCATTTATTTTTCTATCAATATTTGTGTACAAATAATGCATTGTACATAAAATAATATTTAAACGTCATATATCAACTTTTTGTTACCTTTATATCCCAGTGGCAGGAAAACCTGCCAGTGAAAATAGTTGCATTGCACATTTCCTGCGACAATAATCTTTTGTAGGTATGTATTTGGGGTCCTTAGGAATAAAAATGGTAAGTTTCATTGAAATCGGCAGAAAAAATAATTCTGGGCATTAATGGGTGAAAGCAGGCAGGTAGATGGGAGAATCCTGACAAACCGATAACGTAGGGCTATTCGGTGTGAGACATCTATTGTCGACCAAGGTCGATAGGTATTGATCATCTTTCCGTAGGATCAATTGAATCGAACATCTATTCATATTCATCGAATATGAATATAAAAAAACCGCCTATGAATAAGTGACGTAAATTAGACAAATATTTTCTGCTTTCTCGTTATTAATTGATTCTCAAGTAGCTCAACTCATGCCGCATACTTTTGCGGTGGCTTACACAATACCGTGTAGATTGTAGATATTTTTTTAGTATATACCAGGCCATTCTGAAATCAGTAGCTGCTTGAGCGAACAGAAATTACGTAGATCTCCTTGCGTTGAAAAATAGAAATTGGTTTTATGGTGCTCCAACTATTGAGTTCATATGTCACCGCCTAACTTAATACTAATTTTAGTACTCAGTCCAATCGGATTCATACCCATGGCGATATTCAAACCCGGGACCCTTGGTTTGACATGCTGACACTTTATTAAATATTACTAACCTGGCTGGTGAACGAAATCAATCCTTCAGAGACTAAGAGGGAATTGAAAAGATTGACTGTGAAAGAGATGTTCATAATATTTTATTATTGTCTCAAGCATGAGTCTATTACTACCTATATATATCTGTTTATCTTTTATTGACATTTACCGTCACCAAAGGCTATTGATGATACCGTGGCTGTCAAGAAGAATACACAATCTTTCTGACTTTCTTATTGAACAAATACTGACCTTTTTTTTTACCGATCAGGAAATTATTAAGTGCCTCATCTGAACGGATTTGACACTTCTGCATTTTATTACAACAACTTTTCCGCCTTAACGAGATAAATAAACACCTCTTCGAGGGTTACAGTGAAATATTACCTGTACACCATCTTTAAAATTGTACTACTTATGCTATTGATCATTTTACGTTAATTTAGGTATGATGCATGAATGTCCGAGGTATTTAATTGTGCTATTTTCCCCTTAGTGGACATTATTCTAGCAGATCAAATGTCAATTGTAAGGTGGAGTTGGAACATTAATTGGCGTTTTTTTTTGACCAGCGACCTCGATAAGAAAATGTGGCTTCTCTTTATTTAGATTGCATTAATATTTACCTTCACCAAAGGCTATTGATAATTCCGTATCTGTCGAGAACACAAATTGCATTAATTTTTACCAATTTGTACCATTGTATTTTTTCATCGCATTAAATGTGCATGTTTTGAATCAAATAGGTTACCTTTGCGAATGAGATACATTTAAGGTCACCTTTGCGTGAATAGCCTAAAATCTTTTTTATGACATGATACAAGCTGAACTACATTAGCGTTGCCGTTATCATCATAAGCCCTGCTTCCCAAAAAATAAGGACCTTGGGCAAAATTATGACATGACATGATAATTAACACATGATTCCGATTGTGAAATGATTCGCTACAAATTTTCGCGTTGTCATTTTCGCACGTTTATACTGAGTCCAATTAGCGTGCAAGGTGCTAATGTGTGAGGGAGCTAAGGAACTTATTTGACGAAATTTATTGATCCTGTCTGATTGGTTGTGGCCACTGTAGACTCGTAATCAGTGAACCCTATCTGCAGTTGACTCCAGGATGACCCTTCTCTCTCTGCCGAGGAGAAATTCATGGAATCATTCGAACGTAAATGTTTACCCTGTGCCGATGATGAATATTCATTGCTCATTTCGGTTTAAGCTGAGGCCAAAAGGTAATACTGAGGCAATAAAAGTATGAACTGGACGGTGAATTTAACATAATGATGTACTAAAAGTGAGGTGATTACGTATAGTTGTTTTTTTATTTAGTGGTCACAAATAGAGCTAATATAAGTATTTTAATGAGAAATTTTGGACAAGAGACAGGTGGACAAAAAATCACTGAGGAGGAGAAAAGTGGGAGGGCAAGTAAGAATTCTTTATTAAGTCCGCGGGAAACACAAAAGGAAAGATAGGCGAATGAGAAGAGACCAACAATATACCCTGCACCATCTTTGTACTAGGGAGGTTAAATCTTGCACGAAGTTGATAGGAGTAGACACGAAAGAAACTCCAAGTAATTCTCCTTATTGCAAAACACAGAGTTTTTTAAATTAACTCATCATCATCACTGATCCTTAATTCTAACACAATATTTTGGCACAGTTATCAACTCAATTATTCCATCAGGTAACATTTTAAGCTCAATTTCACAATAATTTATTTTATTTTTTTCTCTGCAATTGTAATATCAATTTGAAAAAAGAATATGCTTTGCGAAAGACCTATCGGAGTATGTTTTTTTATAGTCAGTTAATCCCTAGCTTTGACTTAAAATGTGAATATGGGTAATTGTTTAGGGTATTATGAATAAATTAAGATATAGGTATGAATAAATTGAATTAAGAGATAGATACGAGCAATACTCAAAGAGAAGCCTGCTGAAAACGACAAGAAGAAGGTGGTATAACCTAATCGGCTATATCTTAGGACACGATGGCCCGATAAAGAAAATCGTCGAGGGAAAAGTGAACGGGAAGTATGGAAAAGGCAGGCCTCACGTGAAATATATAAAACAGGTAGTGAGGGATGTAAAAGAGACGAATTACGTTAATATGAAGAGGTTGGCCGGTAGAAGAATTGAGTAAAAGACTGCGTAAAACCATTCGTAGGATTGTTGACCGATGATGATGATCAATAATTAGCGGTGTGTCAAGCCTGCTCCTCACATTGAAGCGCCTTAGACTGTGGTCAGGTGATTAGGGATGGGATAGTAAGAAAAAGTGTGGAGACAATTCGGAATCGATATTAGCCTACTTTCGGGCAAAAGACTCCTAGGGATCCCACAGTTTGACGTCCCATCCGATAAATGTGGTATTAAACTTGGAACGTTCAAGGCCATGTATTTAGATAAATATATGGCCTTTAACTATAGAACTATCTGATATTTAGCCTTGGAAGCGTTTATCACCGGACATCAAACTTCGGATTCCAATGCGATATCATCTGACAGTATTAGATGAATGAAAATTTCGCCGTTGATGCACGACTAAAGTGATCGGAAAAGACGAGTTGATATGTTTACCCTGCAGTGAAATTTATGACTGTACTTGGAGCATGCCTTTCATTATTTAGCCATGAAGCCCACTCTCCTCAAACACATCTCTTTTAATCTTAAAGTTGGAGACAAATGCGAAACCCTTCCAGACAACAGCCTCGGTGATACGCGCGACGTCTTAGGGCGAGAGATAGAACCAGTGAGCGATGCCTCTTCGCTGCTCCCCGTCAACGTCGTAATGCCGCACTTTAAGAATAATATCGGTGTTTTAAGAACAGGAGTTCCCTCCCCCCCTTGTCCCGTGCTTTCAAGGCTAAGAAAATAAAAGGATGAACTAGGATAAATGAGGCAGAAGGGTGGGTAAACGACTGGACTGGCGTGAGCAATATGAGCTCTTAGGCGTGATTATGGAGGAGCAGAACGCTTCGAGAAAATAGAGCTTATTTTTTTTTGCTGGAATAATAAATGCTCGCATTTTCCATGCATGAGCGCATTCATCTACGCGTTACCCTCCAGTGCTCGTGTGTGTGTGTATGCGTGGTCTTTTTTCAACTACAAGCTACCTTTAAAATGGATATATTTCCTGTTCTGGGGTGATGTAAATGCCAGACTAAGACGCAATTTTTAACACATCATTATGCAAATAAACGCCAAGCAGATAGTTTAGGTCACTCATCGCTCGGTCAAAAGAAAGAGAAGAAGAGAAGGAGATGTTCAAAAGTATGAGGCTCACTCTCTTCTTGGAAAATAAAAGTAAAGGAAAAATAAAGTTGTTCCTGTGACAGGGTGGCCTTCCAACAAATATAGCGCATTGATCACTTTCACAGCTTTATTGATGCTATTCTTCTAAATCGCTGCGTATTCTAAAGAATCACTCCAGAAGAACCATCGTATTAAGCCTTGATACCAAATCGTCTCATGCCTAAAACTATGGTTTTATTTATTAATTATTATTTATAAATAATCTAAGCTATTAAAATTCTACTCATGTTGGTAACAATACCTATATAAAATACATTATATTGTTACGTTATTCGTGTCAGGAGGAAAATACAGTACCATATGGTAGCCTAATGGTAGGTTACCGACTGGAGGTTCCGGGTTTCCGAAACGTCTTCTGCTCTATCGAGCTAAGTCGAAGATGATTCTGGTAATAGATCCTCCTGGGAAATCACAGCTTATGGAAATGATCTGACTACCTTACCTTGTTGTGTGAATTACAAAAGCCGTTGTATTCAACACTAGGTAAGCTCTGAATGCTGTGGTTGATCGGAAGGTTGTTTTTTTCATTAGCATAAGAATGGATCATTCCAAGGTGGCGGAAGAAGGTTCCGTGAACATAAGTCATAATGGGTGGAGAATATATTTCACGCTTATCTCCAATCGATTATCACATCGTTACACATATTTACTTTTTTTTAAAACATTCAGGTTTTTGGTGTTACAATTGCAAATATAATCGAATTTGAAGGCATGGGAAACGTACTTCTTTTCACTTCTTTTTTTTTCGTTTTCATAGAACAGAGGCTCAAAGGCACACCACCCAGTTGTTTTTCAAGGGTGAAACTCTAAATGTGCATAGTTTAAATTTGTCTTTTAAGGCATAATTGCTGCCTATCTTTAGCTCTGTCCTTTTTGATTAACCTAAGCATTATTGTCACCTTCATGCACGAGCTTTAGATACCGAATAAACTCAACTGCCACCTCTCTATGAAAGACTGCTTTTTTCAGTAGAGAACAGAATGCGGTGTCAGATCTGATATCCAAATGTCATGAAGTCTTAATTACATTTGCTTGTAAAGGCTGGTTGTTAAGAACACTTTTTTAAGATGGAGACCAAATAACATTGAGGCACAGTCTCATTACCATAACTAGGTGCGGGGAAAGCAAACCTCAAAGTACCTATCTCGAAATAAATTAAACATTATAAAATTGAATTCCTTTTGAGATCGATTGTTGCTTTTAGAGATCCGATAAACTTTTCATTGGCAACGGAAAGCGAAATAATGTGTAAATAAGCCCATTTTTCATGAGACTTAGCCTTCAATGATCGTTCACTTTCCGAAAAACTGCCTACTTAATTGCTTTATGTGAATAATTTGACTGATTTTTCTGCTTTTGTTAGTGAAGGAAACTTTCTAAACCACAGTAGCAAAACCTTATCAATTCTTTTAATGATACTTTTATTTGGGTTGGATAGTGATTCTTAAGAAAATTTATTAATAGAATTGCGGGTTATGTAAAAATTTGTTGTGAATAACTATCGTGATTTAATTGTAAAAATGTATCGTAACGAAAATAAGTTCTAAAACGGTTTTTTTACGTTAATGTATTACAAGAAAGTAAATTTTATGTGGTTCTCTTCATTTATTTAGCAAAAGAAGAAGTGAAAATAGTACGACTTAAATTAATGCAGTGCATATGCAAAACAAATTTCATTTCCGGTTGAACACGGTTGATGAAAGGTCTTTCATAAAGGCATACTAACTGAACATAATAGTGTACGTGATTAAATCCTCCCACAGGGTTGTATTAAAATGTGTCCAATAACGGAAACATTGAAGATAGCCTGAATGCCTTTAATATTAAAGATACATGTAAGGGTTGATTAGAAAATGTGGGACTGGATCATCAACAGATATCAAGTCTAGGTTGAATATTTTTACGAGCAGTATGTTTTAAATTATCTTCAGCAACGACATTTTGTGAGATGATGGAGAGTAAAAGAGGAGATGTCATAAGAGAATTCATGGTAAGTGCGGAACAGGGATGAAAATAATAACTATTCTGAAATTATAAAGTGTGAAATGTGTATTGGTAGCTGGCAAGGACAACAAACCTATCAATGTTATCAAATAAAATCCCTGAAACACCTACTGCTAACTAAAAAATGTGTCCTTCGTTCATCACCTCATCGACTCCCTCTATTACTTTTGTGCTCCGGGATGCTTCCTATAGTCCCAACTGCTCATAAGCAAACATTTCTCCTGAGAAAACCTAGCAGGAGATGACGTGCGCCACAACATATACATATAAATGGTCTTTTGATCTCACACTGATGAGAGGAGATATCATCATGGTCCAGATGTGCCGATCTGCACCTTAATTTGGTACCCGTGTCTCTAGTAACCCCTTCTCTCGTTCCTTCTCCTCTACATCCATACCTTTCAAGTTCCGCATCCTCCAGTACTCTCTCCCTTCCCCGCACCGATTGCGTCCACTATCGGTTTGATTGGAACGGTTCGTTGGCCAGACACGGCAAGGCGTCACCTCTGGTCCCAGCCCTTAACTCGAAATCTATACAGCACTCCACCCTCTCTCTTCCCTGCCCTCTGACATTGCTCACTTCTCTCCAAAGGTTCCACATCTGCACTCCGTCCCAGTTCATACCAATCAGACGTATGTTTGATGAGAGGTGGAAGCGTAGTATCCTCCCTGTCCTCGGAGAACTTCCTTTCCCCGCCTCTCCCTCCACCGTGCATCGGGCAGAGTTGAGATAAGAGTCGGAGAAGGGGGAAACGCGATCGATGAGAGGGGCTCTTTGTGTGCCCAAATATTGGTTCCCATGTTGGCTTGCTGGTAATGAGAATACTTTGAAGAAATTATGGTCAATTATGGCAGTTGGTCCCGTTTGCTCACTTTTAAAAACATAAATAAATTAAATATTTCTATTTAAATCCTCTTGAATGTGTCATTTTGATGAATATATCACTTGAATATTGACATTTTCTTTACGAACCTTAAAACTGCATACTCATAATGCTATTTCTTTATTCAGCGCTGAAAGTTTTTTTTAGGGTTTAAAGTCAGAAAACGCAAGATGGAGAAATATATAGTATATATATTTCTCCGTCTTGCATCATATAGTATATATATAGTAGAAATATATATCCTACATTACATAATCCAACGTATTTATCTATTCTCTCGTCACTTTTCTCAGACCATTTCATGACATGTTTAGGTAAGAAAATTATTAATTTACGGAACTTCCATTTCCACTCAAAATATTTAGCCCTTGGATCATTCTCTCTGATTTATTGAATGGGTTTGCTATACATGATTTAATTATATAGAAAATTTCCGGGCAATAATTGCGGTATTTTACAAATTAAATCACATTCAAGTTTAACTATTTTCCTCCTCTTTCTATTGGTGCCTAAGTTAGTCGCGTTCTTTCGCTCATTTTATTGTTTGCGGAAATAAAAAAAATGCCGAAGTATAAGAAATGTTGTCGTTAAAAATTTAATTTGATATCGTTAAAAGGCAAGTAACGTAAGGTGACGGAAACTTTTGTAAGTAACGATGAAAACTTGTTTCTCAAAAAATATTCTCGAAAAGCCAAATGTGTATTTTTACCCAATTCTCTTGTTCGTCCAGTCAAATGTCAATAGCAATTAAACCCTGTTTTCGTGCACTTCTTTCCTTATCCGTAATGTTCTTTTCATTCAAAGTTTAGCAATCGTCACCAATTTTTATATTTAAAATACAACATAACTTATAGCAAGTGACAAATATTTATATTATTTTATATTATTTATGGACTCAGAATTTATAATTGTAAGTAGAAATTACATTTCTAAGACTTCTTCAAACTGTATTTTATTCAATGATTCTCTATATTATGTACTCAGAGTGAATGGCGAAAAAGAAAAAAAAAACATTGGATGTTCATTATGGAGGAAATTAAGTGATGGAAAAAAACTTAGATATAATAGGCCAAATAAATGTAGAATATCATCAACAATAGTTTTGTGATTCTAATTATTGAAATATTAAAAAAATACTATCAAATATTATGCTTCCAAAATTCATTGAATATCCTCTTCCTTTAGTACCATTATGATATGCATGCCTGTTGTTCCTTTTGTCTAGAAAGTTATAATGAAATTTTGATTTTTTATTATTATAGAGCGTTTTTTATCCTTAATTTGACGGTATACCCACTAAAGACGCTCAGTATATCTTCGCCCCTTCTTTGGCCTCTTCGATTGCAGCCTCTCCTCCTTGGACGTGTTTGATGATGATGCTGTCCGTGTCCGCGCGTGAAGGGAATGAAATATATGAGCCTTCCAACGATCGGTTCTCAGAGTATGAGAAAGAGAGAGAGGTGGAGGAAGTGATGAGGGAGAAGGGCGAGAGGGAGTGAAGGAGAAAAGGGAGGCGGAAAGGATTCCGATGAAAAATGACATTCGGCTCGGAGGTTGAACGGCGACACGGGCGCGCCAAAGAGATGTCAAGGCGGATTTTATTCGTATCACTGTCCACGCTAAGATTTTCTCATTTTTATTATTTACGCCGGAAATTTTGCTAAGTTGGACATAGCAGCTGCGAAGAGGGTAGAGAAAAAGGCCGCAAAAAAGTTGGAGGAAGGTAGTCGGGGATGGAGCTTCGAGTTGATTTTTTTAAGGCTGGTAATGTAAGGAAACGATATTGGTGGGTTGGAGTGCTTGAGGGGAGGATCTCGTAAATGCTTAGGAAGTATGCCATTTAAGGGAGAGGGGATGTTTCTCGACAACAGAAGAAATCTTGTAAGGTTTAACTCAACCATTTTCCTAAGCCTCTCAAATTGACGTGCGTAGTATGCGTCTTCTCTTGATCAGTAAATATTTTAAAAAACAATTCATTTATTTGGCATTTTATCGCCAAAAATGTTGAAAATTCTAATTTTGCGCTCCTGTGACGGCCTAATAATAGTTAAAGACAAGCTCTGTTTTTTTTCATGACGCATAATTTAGATGACCTAGCAATTCTTTGGGCGATGCTATTATCCCCGTCTCCAACTTGAAGGATAATATCTAGGAGGACATTATGCGGTCGTGAGGGTAATGAAAGTAAAAATTAAGGTTACGTTACAACCTGCAAAGATCAGATATTCTGGCAACTAGGAGGTATTTTGGGGGTGAGAAATAGGCAGTTGATTGAAATGCTTATGAATGAAAGAATGATGAAGATAAAATGAATCGATCGAGTGAAAAACGAAGAAGTCTTAAGAATAGTGGGAGAAAAGAGGTGTCTACTTAAAACCTTAAAAAGAAGACGTGACAACTTAATAGGCCACATCTTAAGACACGATGGCCTGATGAAGACAATCGTTGAGGGAAAAGTGAACGGGAAGAATGGAAAAGGTAGGCCTCGTATGAGGTATATGGAGCAAGTTGTGAAAGATGTAAAAAAGAGTAGCTACGTCAATATGAAGAGGTTGGCCGATGGAAGAATCGAGTGGAAGGCTGCTGCGTCAAACCAGTCCTAGGATTGTTGACCGATGATGATGATCCTTAGATGACAAATAGCAGAGAGTGTATTGAACTGCTAATCTAAATTCTCATCCTAATTTGAATTTGAATAAACTCAATTTCTGTGACTCGATCTTTTACGGAGTC
The DNA here is from genome assembly GCA_933228895.1 of Platycnemis pennipes. Lineage (NCBI taxonomy): Eukaryota > Metazoa > Arthropoda > Insecta > Odonata > Platycnemididae > Platycnemis > Platycnemis pennipes. The sequence goes on along the minus strand of OW121851.1, from coordinate 43,001,769 downwards.
AAAAAGTAAACAGGTCAAGGTGTAGTGGAATCTCATATAGGACCGGAATAGGAACCGTCTCTTGCATGATAAGAACTAATATAAAGAATAAGTGAGAGAATAAGTTAACGATGAAGAGCTCATATGCAGCTCAATATCTTAGTTTTCATTTTGAACATTAATTTTGTGTTTGTCGGTAATATTTTAGATTTAACAGTAGCCAAATTATAAATAATAGTAGTAAAAACTTTGTGGAGCAGGTATTAGATTGCTAAATAACAGTGGTGGATGTTATTTTCCTATCAGAATATATTTGATTTTCCTAAATTTTACACGTTGTCAATGAAAACTGCATGGATATTCAATATTTATTCCAAAATTTTAGTAGTATTCTGTCGGAAACAGTTTTATATTGTAGTCTAAGGTATGAGTACTCAAAAGTGAAACTGACATTTATTTTAAGGAAAATGTTTGTTTTTCATCACCTCTCGTGCCCCTGACTGACAGCCTTATTGCCGACAGCAATTAACAGAGTTATAGACTGATTACCTAGAGTAATTAAACTATAATGTTTAATGAGTGGCATTATTAATTTCTTGCAGAATGGAATTATTGAAACGAAAAATTATTGACCATTCTTGACGTTTGTTAGGATATTTCTTTACATGTCTGGAACTGCTCAATCTGGAATTTCATAGAAAAATATTAAATTTTAGCTGTCGAAGAAAGAGTTGAACAAAGGGAATCTGTCAATCAGTTGATATATGCCTGCCCATTGGTGTACTGATTTTTTCCTTTCCTTCACGTCTTTGGATTTAAAAAATCTCTCACGTCACAGCCAAAGCTCTTCTAATTTACTGGCTATCAGTCAACCTCAAACATTTTTCTTTCTTCTCCTTCTAATAGTTAGGCACAAACTCGGTTTCCCCTCCCCTTTACGCCCACAAGAGCCTTCATCCCGCGCCATAGACTATATGTACTCGCTCATTTACCGTCCCTGCCAACTGATCCTACCCCACTCCTCCCGACTCACCCCCTCGAAGTGCCTGTTCCTCCCTCTCCCGTTTCTTCGTCTTTCTCCTTCGATTCCACGAAACAGACATTCATCTCCCTCTCTCAGCCCCCTTCACCTCCATCCACTTCCGACCGGCATCGGTGGTTGGCGCTTATGGAGGACCCCCTTCCTACAAATCCCTCCACCAGCTCGCAAAGATCCACCCCGAGACGCCGGTTAATTAACCCCATTATAAATTATTCCTATTTTTAATTAAGCACACGTTCGCATGCGTGCGAGGGCGATCAGGCTTGATTTATTGCGCGCGTCGGAAAACCTAAAAGATGACTCGGAGCCTTCATCCCCCATCTCTCCCTCTCTTCATTACCCACCCTCCTGCTTCCACGCATCTCCACCTTACTCCGCTTTCGAATTATTAGGGGATGAGAGGGCAAAAGGGAAGCTCTAAGGGTGGGCGGCTGCTGTGCGGTTGGAAGGCCAAGGGATTAGGGGAGGAGTGGATATGATGGAAGGGATAGAGGGATGGGCGAGGATGTGTAGTAATGACCGGCAATCAATGAGATCGTTCAGGGGTGGAGGAGAAGATCGGCCATGGGGTGCTCGCAATTTACATACGCGTAGGCGGACGGACAAATTAGGATCGGCTTGGTTTGGTGGCTAGAGTACACCCTTTCTTGCCGAGGATACCAGTTCAAATCCCGGCACTTGTGGTGATTTTTCATTGGTATGCCTACCGGTCCCTACTTGAGTGATCTATGAAAAAAACATCAAGTTCAGTGCACTGTCGGTCGGGTGGGTCGTTAAACTATGGATTCCTAGACACGTTTCTTAGGAGCAAGCTAATACTGATCCCGGGTATATCTCCAGCCTTCCTCAGTTTCCTGAAGAAATTTCTACCTCTACCTAATTACCCACCTATCCTAAATGGCACTAATGGCCGATGTCTTCCCCCAAATAACTACTACTCCTACGAACAAATCGATGGATGAATACAGCTCCTCTATTATGAACGAACAGCAAATTCCGATCCAACACGATTAACTCAGTTCCATACTTTGCCACCGTATTTTGCGATAGACCCTCTCCTGTATCAAAGGAGCGAAATGATGAAGGGAAATAATAATTTCAAAAGACATTTTCCCGTAAGAACAATCTTCTGAACCCTGAAGGATTAATGGGAGGATAAAAGGAGACGGGCGGAGTTTGCGATGTGGGTGTTAAGAAGAATGGAAAAAGTAAGATGGCGAGAAAGAAGACAAATGGAGTATCGTTCGGCGTAGCAGAAAAGGAAGTAATTTGTTGATGGAAATTAGTGTGTTGGCAGAGTAGTTGATGCTGGAGGGGGAAGGGTCAATGCAACGACAGAAGCTGTGCTTGTGGGCAGGGCAGTGGGTTAGCCAATATGGGAAGAAAGAATGTAGACATTTTGAATGATATAAAGATAGGGAGAATGATTAAACGGAGGTGAAGGCAGAAATCATGCAAAATATGAGTATAACCGGATGCAGGGCAGCATGCAGTTGTATTTTCCGTCCATCTAAACGTACCTTAGCCTGTAAATCAGCTTTAATAAAAGATCATGTTTGATAGAAGTGTATGGTTATGACATAAATACAATTAAACGTGAAATATTACCTGTGGCTCGAAGATAAATGAATTCATGATTAAGCGTCATTTGTAATGGTACATCAGTCAAGAATTTTTCCCCGCAAGCATCATGTAATTTATTTCTTGCATGGGTGTTGGATGATTTTTTCTGATATCCAAGTTTCTTCTGCTTACCGTCTCAGCAGAAAATCACTGATGATTAAAACTATTACGTGACAGAGGCGATGTATATTTTTAATTTCTGTAATTAATTCTCAATCATTTATTGATGTGTCTCCCCACAGGAATTTCATCTTCAAAATATTCCATGCCACTTTTAAAATCGTGTTTAAATGGGTTTACGTCGGATTCAACGATAGCAGTACTCACTGACCTCCTCAATCTCTTGTTTTCCTAGTTTAACATTGTTCTTGGCTTCTTTTCTCGTACAGAATACCATTTTATACTTAGGTTTTCTTTTTATTGATCTTCAGATGATATCTACTAATGTCTATTCCATGCTAACTAGCCTTCATTTGACATTTTTCAATACACACAAAATTAGGAAAAAACGAGATATTGTGATGGAAATCTAATATGCCCGAGTGAAGCTGTGTTTTTGGTTTGCGTCCCAGAGACACTCATTGGTCTATGTTACGGTTTCTGGTCACGCGTCCTTCTTCCGGGCTGCGATGCCGGAGGTCTGGTGTACAAGCACGTAAATCACTCGGCGGTCACGTTAGCTCGTCTGAAACAGAATAAAAAAGAATATTACCTGTTTAATGATGTTGCCGTGATTGATTCCGTGGGTAAACATTCAATGAAGAGTACTTTTATTCCTGCGTTTAAACGTTATAGTAAAATGATAATATGAAATTTTCATTTTAATTTTCACGGAAAATGTTTCTGTGCTCGATACGTGTTTTAATGGCTATTATTCTTCTTGTTTTAGACTTTTCAAAATGTAATATGGTCAAAATCGGCAGGTATTACATTGCTGCAGAGAATGCTGCTGTATTAAAGGTAATACCTATTTGCACTATGTTCAAAGGTAATTAATCATTTTATTCGTGAGGGATCAGGCGAACAGAAATTAATTTTGTAATGCATTTTAGAATATTGATAATTATTGTTTTCGGAGCGTTAACGACCATAGGCAATCACAAACCAACTACTTTACTAGGAATATATACAAATGAATAATTTAGGGGTAGCAGAGCGCTTGAATTAAATTAATAGGGCTTCAAGAACGACAGTTCTTGCATAATACAGTGATAGATGATATGACAGGAAGGTTTAAAATGTTATCCATTTCGTACAAAGTAAGAGTCTATCACTCATTATATCGAAGAAACTGGTGCTCTCTTGATGAATGTAGCCAAGAAGGACACCATTAGTGTAGTATTGACAATAGGATTGTCTACTGGTCTATAATGTCCAATATCTTGTGTAATGTATAATGGGCCAATATCTTGGAATAAGACTGACACATGATATTTCCTGGGGTAAACACATACGTGAAAAAATGGATCAAGCGAAACGTAAACTGGGATTCGTCAAAAGAGTACTGGATAAATGTGACGATCATGTACGAGAAACCAGCTACTTTTCCCTTGTTAGACCTAATTTGGAATATGATGCCAGTGTATGGGATCCCTATGAAATCGGTCTAAATATGAACTTGAACGTGTGCAGCGAAGATCGGCAAGATTTGTAAAGGGATGATACGATAATTATATTAGCGTAACCAGTCTATTAAATGAATTAAAATGGGAATCATTGTCAGATCTCAGGTTGAAATTTAGACTTAATCTCTTTAAAAAAATCCAAGACCATATTTTCAGTAATGATGTTAAAAATATTTTGCGAACCCCAACTTACTATGGTAGACTGGACCATAATCACAAAATTAGAGAAATTGATAGCCGAACTGACAGGTTCAAAATGCCCTTCTTTCCCCGTACAGTAAGGGATATGAATAGCGGTAAATATGTCCAATACGAGTGATTGAATCCATAGCATAGGTAGTTGCATGTTGGTATAAGGACTAGAAGTTAACCCAACTAACAGCACGTTTTTGCATGCGTAGTTTGCTATTTTTATCTTTTTAAATATTGCAGTTTAGACTAATATATGAATACTAATCCTTTTAAATGTTTGGTGAGAATTCACCCCCTGCCACACACCATTATGGTGGCTTGCAGGGTATTATGTAGATGTAATGCATTTCTGGTCTGGGGTCTCCCTCTTTCACACACCCTCCTCCCGCAGTAAGACTACATCTCTTTGCCTTCCCGTTCTGCCTCCTCACGGGAGCGACGGATAAAATGCCATTGAAAAATATTGCTGCGCCATTACCAGTTAGCCGGCGGCTGCCGCGAGGCTTTATTGCCGAGAGGAAAGGAGGATACGCACGGATGCTGAAGGGGTCGACGTGCACAGGGACTGGAAATGCGATTCTCGGACGGAGATGATTAACTCCCCATGCGCTGCCGGTTATTTGAAAAGTTGGCGATAACGGCGCCAGACGGCGGGAGAGGAAGTAACTACGGCGAGGTCACGTGTGGACAACAATAATATCGTTCCCGCCACCATGTTAGGCTATCGGAAGCTGACTCGGCTTATTGAAGAGTCGAATTTTGTAGGGGTTAACACAATTCATAAAATGAGGCATAAGTTTCGGGGGAGGAGACTTTTAAAAGAGCTACATATGGTAGTGTCGTAAACGAGAGCATAACAGCTGGATGGGATGGTGAAAGAGCCTGCAACCCAAGCCTACCATGGTGGGACGTGCAAGCTACTCGGCGGCGAGACATTTAATGGATAAAAGTTTTGCGATTTCATACTCCCGAATGGATTTTACTGCTGGTCACCTACTCGTAAAGCGATTCCGAGGTTTACTGTATGGGGCGGCGCAAATTTCTGAGAAATGATTGACGTTTTATGGAGCGGAATAAATCCACCAGTACCTCTCGCGATCATGCGAGTGACGGAGCCCAGTACTTTCGGGGAGACCGGCCGGAGACATATTCCTCACGTTTATCGGAACGCGTTGGAAGGTTTTCCCAGACTTGAAGGAGTTACGGGCCTTCCGCAAGGTGCCAGGAATAAAGGGAAAGCAATCATCAAACAAATAACTTGTCCTCATACGCGAGGGTCAGTCATGCCAAATTTCGAGGAAACCTTAGTGTTGTCACCTTAACCTTTTTGTCGCGGGTCATAAATATAAAAGGGAGGGAATACCTATTGAACCGTAAATTACGGGAACCCCCATCCCTTCCATTCCTATCCTTATACCTTTCCTCCCGGTCTGAAGCGCATATTAGTGCGGAAACAGACTTGAAAGCACCCATCAAACTGTAAATTACAAGTAGAGGCATGCAGAATTTTTACTTCATTATCCTAGTTTTTCTATCCATGAACGAAACATGGTATTATATTCATATCTTGGTGTAACTTTGAGCATCGAGTTTCGGGACTGTCTAAAACAATTCCACTTATCCGTTATACCTGTAGAAATACATCTGGAAATCCAAAAAGAGCCAAAAATATGGGTACATTTCTTATCCTTGGTAACTTCAATTTAGTGTATTAGTTCCCGGTTAGTTAGTTATTTGGGGGAGGTGATCGACATCCCGGAGAGAATCGGTGGTTAACAAGTTAAAGGTAGGATTTTTCAGGGAACGGAGGAAGGGTGGAGACAAAGCTGACGTCGTCATTAGCCTGCTCTCGACGAAAGGCGACGAGGGGACCACGGCTTAACGTCCGATCCGACGGACGGAGTGGGTATAGGACCGCGAAGTGTTCTCCACAAGACACCCATGGCATAGGGACAGGTATACTAATGAATAAATCTCCTTGGGCGCATTTGATTCGAATTTGGGCCCTCTGAATGGGAGGCCAGTCCTCTATCTACTTCAGCAACCCAATTCCCAATCATTATTCATGTCCCTGGATATACTTGCGTGAATGTGTACTCAGTGACATATGCGTACACGCAAGGAATAACTTTATGTGGGCTCTGCCAAAGGAAGCACAGTTATGCGCTACGGTCATGAGAAATGAAATGATCTGAAAGTGAGCCAATGTTAATCATAGACTACCTTCCCTGGTAAATTGATCGTCGATCAATTAGACCTTCTCATTTCATCAACTGGTCTTCCCGCCGAATAGTCCGACCAATATCGTCTGGTTACATGACTATAATGTTCAGTCTTCTTTGTTGATGACCTCTACTAATCAGAAGCTGTTTAAGGTCAGAGGTCGGGTTTGGAATGGAGCCGGAAAGAGTGCTAAACGATTTTAGCGAGGAAAATTTTAGTGTCCAGTCGCTCATGTCTTCTTGTTTCGAGCTCATATAATTCCTACTTGGGCGTCGTATTTTCCTCTCACGAATGGAAAAGTGAAGGAGACGAATTTTTGTTCTCATTAATTTCCATTCCCTTTCATCATAATTACATCACGTTTCTCTCTCGAGAGAGATTTCCTAACTCTCTTTGTCTCGTGTCGCACGTCCAATATTGCCTTCCATTATCCAAAACCCTCCGCATAGTCGTCCCCAGCAGTCAATTTAGAAGTGTTCGCCATAAATTAGTTACGAGACAAAAATTTTCCCTGCAGTGTTATACTCCATTGTAGGGGATTTGGAAATATTATATCCAAATTTGTTAAGTTATCGTGGTATAAATCAGCATGAAGGACGCTAGTGTGCCATTAAGTGCTAAATCATAACAATTTTTCATTGTTAAAAATATTTCCGCTACGGAATCTCCATGAATAAATATGGCCATAAAAATATCACACCTTATTTGTGAGGAAATTAATTTTCGGCCCTTTGGGCTTTTTAGATCGACCGTAAATAAATTCTTATTCCTTAAAGTAGTAATTGTTCGGGTAAAGTACCAAAAGATGAGGTCTTTGCGCAATTTAAGCTAATTAATGAATCGGCAAGAGCCTACTCTTACAGGCACCAAGAGGTCCACGGTTTAATGTCTCATCTAATGGACTGGGTACTGAACCTTACAGAGTACTAAAGGAAGTGCTTTCTGCACATAATTTTAACAGAGACCTCTGCACGAAAGAAAAACCATTTAATATATGGTTTCAGTGCCGAAATTCTAGTCTGAGAAAAAAAATGTGAATGAAGTATAGGTGCTAAATTGTGGTACAAATTTTGTTAACACAGTCTTGTGAATATGTATTTCCTTCGATGTGTGAATGAGGAGAGCAAACAGGTCGAGTGGTTGAAGGCAAGAGAAAAGTGGGAATAACGCGGAGGAACAGAAGAGGAAAGAGCGTGGGAAGAAAGGGGCCCAAGAGGTAGAAGAGTTGAAGGAGAAAAAATATTTTCCTTCTTTCAACCAGCGTAAGTGGATGAGGAGCAACATTTTCTCGACCTGTTTGTGCTCATTCTTTTGTCTCATTTATCTCTCGCGCCCTCTTCTTTCAATATCCCTTCCTTCCCTCCCAATTTCCCAAATTAGATTTCTACCCATCTGACGCTGTTCCATCGAAGCACACACACGCAGACCCAATTGAAGCCCCTACCCCCATACTCCTCAATTCTCACCTTCATCACTTTCCACCCTCTCTCTTCCTTGGTTCTTCATTCCAACCCTAGAATCCCATTCGACTCCCCACTTCTCACCCCATTCTTCCACTTCTCATTCTCCCATCCATTAATGATTACGTTCCATTTAATTTCTCTCTCGCTTTTCCTGTAACTCAGCCAGTCACATCTTTTATTTCACCTACGAACTGTGCTCCCCGTTTATCTTAAAGTTACCAGAGTTAAAGAGGAATGATTGAAAAGTGGATCATATGCTAGTATACAGTTGTGAAAGTAAAGATGTGTCTCCGAGTTCCACAAGGAAAAGCAATATAAAGAGATTTCCAAATAGGAGGATGGAAACGAGGGTGACATTTTCTCTCTGTGTTATTACACTGGACATTTTCTCTTGGTTGAATATCCTATTGAATTCACATATTGTTTCTCATTACCGAAAGACATATCTATCAGCATTAATCACTAATCCGTCACGCGTTATATCCATTTCTAGACTTAAAATATTCATTTCATCTGTGATAATTTGCTCTTGGCTCAAATCTTCTCCTTATTGCTTCAGTGAGTACCTTTTCTTTGTCTGAAATTAAGTTCATTCTCTAATATTTATTGCCTTGTACTGCTTTAATTTTCATAGGGAAACTGATATAGTTTTTAGGTTTTAAGTTCATACTCCTTCAAAGATGCTCCAAAAAGTTTAAAATATCCACTTACCCTTTTCCCTAAATGTCTTTTATGGTTTTGTGAAGATATCTATTCTGACTACTTTTTTAGTTTTCATCTCCGATGATATATCATCTAGCTCACCATCTGCCGTATCTGGGTCCACCAAATGATCCGTATCCCAGTTGCCGGCTTCGGGACATTCGCTCCAGTGAGCTGTAACCGCAGGTTCCCGATCTTAATTTTTCATTGAAACTGTCAATGAAAAATTAAGGTCGGTTTAAAAATGATAATTAGGTTGTTCACCCCTTTAATAGCGCTCTTGATGTGCCTCTACGGCCGCTCCGTTTGATCCTACCACCTCTTTTCAGACTCCACACCGATGAAATACTCTGCATACTACTTCTATCTTTGTCCTAACTTCCAACTTATCTTGCATTGGTGTCCCTAAGAGGAGGAACTTTCATTGTCCCCCTGGAAAAAAATATATGCATAAGCTCACCTACCATTATTTTACATCCAAAATTTTGTTCCATTTGTTTCGTTAAATTTTCGCATAAATACTTTTACGAATTGCGAAATCGGCATTGGATCAACCCTTAATTAAGGAAAAACAATAAGGGTACCTACCTATAATATAAATATTTAAGATAATAAATATTTACTTATCAATTGTTAGGTTATCATCTATAACTTTTTAATATTTTTATTGAATTTCTGTTGTGTTAGCCCTTTAAATTAAATTATGATAAGTTTGCTTTCTTTTGATTTGCCACTCGTTGAGTGTTATAACTATGAATCAATTAATGTATTTTAGAGGTTGAAAGTAAGCCGGTTTTATTAGACCAGTTCAATTCCTTTATAAATTTATGGTAATAGCTGGAGTTCACCGTAAAATGTATGCTGAATGTATAAATAAAAGTACTCGCAATAAAATTTACTTGTATATATATTCAATTAATTAAAAAACTTTGTATGTACCCCATTTTAATAGTAAAACACGACCGGTTTCAACCAGAAGAGGTCATCATCAGATCTTAATGATGTTTATCTTGTGTTCAATTAAATTAAACAAATAGTGTTTAATTTAATTGAAGGTGAATTTCCACAAAGTTGAGCCTAAAACCTTGCGGATATATTTTACATCGTCCGTTAGTAAAGAAATTTAAAATTTTGGCAAGGCTTAAATGAAAGTAGGAGTTGGCCTTTATTGCTATTGAATTTGGGATGGGTTCATTATTGCATATGGAATTAACAGCATCACCTCCATATTGCGCTGCGAGCTGAAGTGCTTAGTGTGCAGTGCACAGAGTCATTACCCGCCCGCTCCACACGCAGTGCCCGTGAATGCAAACGTGTAATGCAAGTGAAAGGCTGAATTTGACGTCTCTAGATGGCATCGACGCTTTCCTCTCGGACCTGTGCTCGTCATATTTCCTAATTTTTCATCCTCCTTATACTCCTCTCCTTCACACCGCTCACAAAGGGGCGGGGCAGCCTTTTTTTTGCTGTTTATCCACAACGCCATCTCCATCATCCCCTCCTAGCTTTCCCGAACCATTTTTCCGCATCTCCCCTCCATTCTCGACACCACAATTTGTACCCCCCAACACTTTCGCGTAAAATTTTCATTTTTTTTCTGGGGGGACTCGAAAAAACAAATGAAGTAACGTGTGCGTTCGGCCCTCTGAAAACGCACCCGCCCTCGTCATCATCGGCAGGTGTCGCCGCGCCCAGGCGTTCCCGCTAATTACATCCCGCAGGTCGATGTAATAGGATCTGTGGAAGACAGAGGGAATTTTTTTCGGCAGAAAGAAGAGTAACGCATGGGTCAGCACACAGGAAATTCAAAAATGTAGGGGTATATTGTCTAGATCATAAAACCCTCTCAAATAATCATCATCATCATCAGTATTTCAGTCATAGGATTGGTTTACCGCAGCCTTCATGTCTGCCCTGTTCAGTGTTAATTCCCTCACGCCATGATATGTTTTATGTTTCAAGTCCTTCTTTATTTGCCTTGTAAAATTGTCCTTTGGTTTAAAATCGTGACATGATACTTTTAGAATCTAGAGAGGAGTTCAATTTGAAAAACCTGGGGGTGACTATGGACGGTGAGGTTATTGTGATGTATTAGGAAGTCTTATCTCGGTCTCTTATCTCTACGGTCTCTTATCGCTAGGGTTCCGGTTCGTGATGTGGTAATTGAAGAAATTTCTCATTGATACACATCGGTATTGGTCCCCACATGTATCGCGTAGGCAGAAATTGAATTTCTTAAATTTGTCCGTCGAATGGGTCGTAAAACATTGGTGGTTTCGCTTACGGTTTGCTAATGTCGACACGGTATTCCACAGCTACCCCAAATAACTGTTAATGCCATAACCTTAGTTTCTTAGCTCCTTAAGAGCCATGTTTGCTACTCCTAGTGTTCGAGTTCGCACTCAAATTTTTCTTTCTAGGTAATTATTGGTTTGTGTCTCATTTGCAATTCGCAGGTCAAAAAATCTGATGCTTCATTTGATTTTGAAGGATCATAGATTCAGAAGGCGGGTCGGTCAGATATTGGACTAGACATATTTTCTTCTATTGCAAGGAGCTTGCGTGTCGTTGAGGGAGAAAATCAAATGATGATCGGTTACTGATGAAGAGTGGACATTCGTTGTGGATGAAGGGGAGGGAGATTTCCCACACGCATGCATCACTTTGAGCTTTAAACTCATTTAATTGATATTTCATATTTTGGGGATACCTTCCATTGATCTCTCTCTTTTTACCTTATGGTATGATTACAAGAATCGAGTTTGGATCGCCAAATCACGCGTATTTTTAACTAAAATTGATACCAGATAATCATAAATTATAACAATGTTATAAAAATGACGCAGGATATTGGTGTCGTTTGCATGTTTAAATTCTTGTTAACCATCCTCAGAATAGTATTTATCACAAGTGAATTTTATTTTGATAATGTTTGCGTGATTGTTTTGGAATAATTTAAATGTAGCAGTGGTTCGAAAATCGATGAGCTCCATTATTCGGACACATTCGATTCGAGTTAAATTGCTGTTGAATTTCGTACGCAGTAAATAATAAATTGCGTCTCGCAAATAAAGTATGCTGCTGCAGTAATACTAGCTAGTGTGCTCAGCAGCGGCACAGATACCAAAATCTCTAGTGCAATAGCATGGTATATATTTGGACATTCACTTTTATCGCTTTAATTTAAAATTACATAGGTGGGAAACATGCTGGAGCATTTTGTTATTTTAGCGATCTCGGTTGTAACTTTATTCATTTAAAATTCAATTGAAAATAAACTTAATTTATTTAATTATTCCACCGAATCACTTGATTTCACGCTCACACGTGTATGAATTCGCATTTTATATTCTTCGGTGATTTTATTAGAATAACGTACCCAGCGGAATGCTTTCAGGTCAAAAAAGGCTGGAATACAACGTAGGAATATTTGTTAACTCATATTAATTAATAGAATGCAAATATGATTTTCAAGATACATCAATGTAATGTCATGTAAAAAGAAGTCAATTAAAGGTTAAAAGAACTTATTCAAACAATTAATATTAAATGTATTTTAAATCATAACATAAAGTGAACAGTGGGCATTATTAAAAAAGTTATAATTGTGTGATTTGTTAGAAGAAAATGTTACCATTTCAAATTAAATCCACTGATTTTAAGTGGTAATGAAGTGAATAATGGTGAATTGAATCGCATCCATAAAAAAGTTGATTACAGCATCATTATCTTGGCGCAATATGCTGGGTACACACGATATCTCAATGAAGCACCGTTCTTATTGCAATAATAATAATTAGTTTTTAAACTCATCGCTTGCCTATTTTGTTGGGTATAAACATACTTAGCTACTTCTATGTCCCCATCACGAAAGCTCTTTCCGCATTCATGTTTTCAATTGAGTTCGGTATGTTTTTATGCTACTTTTATGACACGTAAAATAGGTAAATATTAAAATCCTTTACCCCTCCCACTTTATATTCCTTATCTTCCATCTCTATCCATCTCTATTTTAGACCTCTTGGTTTTATTAGTTCATTAGCTGCCTTCATATCATCTTATCAAATATTTTTCCTTCTTTAGATGGAGTGAGAAATTCGTATATCCTACAGTTCATGGTGTTTAATCAATGTGACGAGTCTTATTTACCTGATAAGAATCATGCACTTAGCATTAATTTATTACGTAAAAAGCTCTATCTAAGGTATATTTTCGTAAGGGAAGGGTAATATGAAGAGACATTGATTTGATCGACTAGATTTGAGAAGACTTGGCTAATCAAGCAAACGTGTTCCAAGGATTAACACTCCATTAAATTATTGAATTGTTGAAACATATAATGTTAAGCTTTTTCAGAGAATAAAAGAGACTAAAAAATTATTATTGTGGGAGACGTCTTATGAATATGGTATTTATCTATCATATAAATTACATAGGAAATAACGGGTGAAAAATTTAACGGCGTTATGTTAGATTTTAAATTAATCATCCATTTGCTTGTAATTTAAGTAATTTTGGTTAACTGATGTTTTGGTTATTAACAAGTGATGATTATAGTTAGGTTATTTTTTATGAGTTTCAATTTTGAGATTGTCTGTTCCTACCATCGATGAAGAGGTCAGGAGTGCGCTCGAAATTTCGCAGAGAAGATTATTATTGCTAGTTATGTTTTATCCCTGCATAATATTCTTCAGGATATTCTGAAGGTGCTTTAGTCGACTGTCTTTTCCTATGCCTCAATTCCGAATGGGTTTGTTTATAAGTAACAGGCAACGTTGAAATATTTCAACAAAAATTCCTTGTTAAGTCATAAAAGAGAGAAAGTCGGGATTTTCCGCGGAGGAGGCTTCAATTAATCTAGGCGGCTCGTAAAGGTGGAGCAATTTGGTTATTTCTCAAACAATTTGAGTAGAAACTTGAGAAACTGCGTAATGGATAAGGGAACGCGATTATGTGACCCTTTTGTTTTGATTGGATCTGAGTGGGGGACGCCCTTCGCCAGGAAAGGAATAAGTTGGAGACACACGAGACCTGACGGGAAAGGAGATAGCGTCGAGGCTAAAAAGGAAAGTAGCGGCAGTCTTTTCGTCGTCCGTCACGTTTTCCTCAAGAAGGAGAAAAAGGATATCGGGCATGATCCCTTAATCGCATTCTGCGGGAGAGCGGAGACGGAGTGACGGATTAGGAACGGGAAGTTGTGAGTGGCACTGCAAGAGGGTCGGAAGTAATCGGGAATCAGCCTGAGATGGGTCCCAAAAGAGAGTAATTTAAATGATTTTACTTGGAAAACGTTTTCCTAGAGTATGTTGCACACACTCAGGTTTTTAAAATAGCTGTTATAACAGTGGAATTATATAGTAGTAGCTCATTAGAGTAGAATATTCTTAATTACGAATTTATGCCACGTACTATTATTACACCGTTAAAAAGAACACCGGCCATGGTTTCTACACATAGTTTCAAACACCTCAAAACACATGAATTTGGATTTTTTTGGGTACCAGATTGTTCAGGGAAACCGCTGGAGAAAGGAACTACCCCCATTCCCTATGTGTGAATTGCAATCACCGTTGGATCTAGTATTTGGTGAGATGTATCCTCTCCAATCAGACAAATATTCGGGTTGAATATAACAAGTGGAAAAGGTAGAAATTCCACAGAGAAAAAATCATTCGCCTTGACCGGGATAAGTGGAATAAGGATATAAAATACCTATCAATTCGTCCTCCATATGGGAAGCTTGTTGATAGTTACTGTATGTTAGTATACTTCTGTTTTTACAAAATTTTTATTTGAGCATTGAAAGTAGTTTTTATCCTGAAAATTGAAAAGCACCCGCACCGTAGTATTCAAATTATTTTCTCCCGACAATACATATTTTGAGTCGTACTTTTGCTATTGAGATCATCGAGAGAATAACTGTATTGCATGTGAAGTCGCCATGTTCCCTCGGGTAATCAATATTTTACTCTGGAATTAGGTTTTAATCTCGAACAACGTTGGTTGTTCACACGTCGGTAAAGCATGACTTATTTGTAGTCATATCCTGCCACACGTCATTGTGTTGCCCCGCTGGCTTATCGGACTGGGGCAATGAAAAAGGTTTTTTTTTGTGGGGACGAGGATTATCAAGTCCAAGAGACCATGATCAAGTCATTCCCTAAGAATTGAGGAAGGATGGTTTTGTCGGAAAATGTTTGGATTGTAACACGGAGGAGGGTAAGATGTAAGGTAATTGGTGGGCACCTGCGCACGTACTGGCATACGTGAACATTCTCTATTCACGGAATTTGTTACAACCAAATGATTAAATTCAAGCAGAAATGAAATAATGCTTTATTACTTAAATGGTAGTATTAGTCATGCGTGCTTGAATCACAAATGCACGGTTTTTTTGTATGGGCCGGGTAAGAAGTTGAACCATTGAAAATAATCAGCGTTTCGAGGTGGTAGATATAACTTCATTAGACAGGTTTGATTAATTATGGAAGCTACCTCCCAATCCATTTTCTGGAGGAGGAGTCTGAGATGGTTTTTCTGCAGAATTACTTCTGGGGAAGGAGCAGGTGAGGGAGAAACAATTTTCAGTCCGAGGGTGAGTCTGTTTGGGGAGGGTACAGCAAACCAAACCCAACAGTTTAGGGCTGTTGTTATGAGGGGGGTTCCTTTCTCTGCGCCACCTTTGGTTTCCCAGAGAGATCTAGTAACCGAAAAATCTCACAGCATTGGTATAGCTGGGTGTTCAAAATACCTCTTTTGTATTTGAACCCGATATCTCCGTCATTCACCCAACGCTCTACCTCCTGTGTTACCACTCATCAATAATGGTATTAATAATAAAAGGTTAAAAAATTGGACGAGGGTAAGACAAAACAATCGGCTCTGCAAACTAACCTCTTGACAAACACGTCGTGATAAATATAAGTACATAAATAGTATTTAAATATTAAAGATGAAATAAAAATATTACAGATTATCGATCCTCAAATTGTTTTGACACACTTATCCATCGATACTTCCGATTCTCTTATTATCTAGCTTCTTCATACGTTATATGACAATATTTGTAATCAGAATAATTACACTAGGCTGTGTTTCAAGCATGGATAGTTGTAGAAAAACGTGAGCATTATTATACTTCAAATTTTCGCGGAAAAATCTCCGTAAAATAGCACTCACACAGAAAGGGAGCTGTGGAATACCTATAAGGAAGATGGAAGGAAAATAGACAATGTGGGAGGAAACAAATGGATCGTATGAGATTATCGGATGTATTAGTTTGTGTGCGATTTGGGTAATATTAAAGCGTGAATGCAAATTGTATAAATTTCTTATTCTGGCTGGTTGAGGATATAAAGAAGAGCATAATGGAGACCTTTAGAGAAATGACTTGCACAGTGCAGGAACTGTAGAAATTAAAGCTACGTGCGCAGCGATGGCGAACATATTTGAGCTCTCCGGTAGCCCTCTGCCTGCTTCGTATGCAGACAGCCACAGTGCTTCGCCTAGTTTCTCCCTTATATAGCGGTTACGTGACAGTAATAAGCAGCTCTCGACATCACCGCTATCCGTAATGCAAGCGGGCACCTAGTTCTCTCTCACGTTCTCCCGACTCGACGCTGAGTAGGCTCCATTCTTCAAAGCTGATGCCGTGGGATTGTTGGAACTTCGCTCGGAGAGTTTCGCAGCGAGGGGTGATATTATCTGGGACTGACATACGTCTAAGTTATGGCAGCAGGCATCAGTGGCCAGGTGGTCTAATTGCTCGTAGTTTGTGAATTTCTCTGTGCTTATTTTTAGTGAACAAATATTTGCGTTGTACTCTGCAGTCAAATTTATAAAAAATCGATATGTGACTATCTAATGATGAGTTTACTTCAATTTTTGATCCTAGATATTCCAGTGCTTTGCTTATGATGAGATTTTGCTTAAGGTAAAATATTGATACAATGGGAATAATCAGTTACAAAATAGGAAGTAAAATGTAGCATTTTAACAAATATTATCGCGTAATTGTGTGATTGAGGAACACATAAAATATGGCGAAGTGGTAAAAAATGCGGGATTCATGGCCTCAACACTTTTGCTTAATGCTGTATATCGGAAAATGAGATTTATTGGATGATTCCGGTGAGGTCAATGAAACTACGATCCAGATATCACATTTTTGCATGAGACCAATAACATCATCTTGCTTAGGTTTTTCTCCATTTTTTTTGAGACAAATATTTGTTATAAAAAGCATAATGTGTCTTTGCCTTATTTCATAAAGCGCGAATATTGTATTTCTTCCTGAATAAGGAGTTACTACTTTTATAAATGATATTTTGCCAACATGCTCAATGCCCTAGAAGTTCGCCATAGTGGGTGGGTTCGTTTCCCTGAGGAAGGATACCATTGTTTTTTAAATGTTAATTCAAAAGCAAAAGAAAAAAAGGTGATTTTCTTTCACTCTGTGATACGGCAAACTTGAGATAGTTAAATAGGCAAATTACTTGGTAATAGAAGAATTAATGACATATATATGTGCATTTTTCTTACTGCACGACTGGCAATTTCATTTTTCGAGCGATATTTAAAATAATATTATTTACCTGTTTTATGTATGATAATTGACCAATAAATTTCTCTTATCCTTCCTATATACGGAATCAAATTCATTTTTATCAAAATTAATCCTCACTGATATTATTACGGGTATTGTCATTCATTCCTCACAATTAACCATGTGGTTGACATTAAAAAAGTGAGGTTGGAGTATGAGAAGATAACTTCAAAATAATAATGAGTTCTCGTTATTTGAGGAAAATTTGAGGATAAATAGTCTCCTGTTCCTTTTAAGCACGTAACAGTGGTAATTTTATAACTGTACAAAAATAAGTTAAAATGTTTTGACAAAAAATAAACCAAATATTATAAATTAATTTGGAATGTATTAGTTTTAAAATTTCAAATAAAATTGGAAATATGATATTGAGAGAATGTTAAAAAAGCGGTGCAAATTTTAACCCTCCAGCAGGCGCGCCCTATTCTCTGACACTAGCGGGCGCGCGTGGCACTCAGTGCAACACTTGGTTTTCCGCTAATATTTATAACAAAAACTCGAATTAAGAAGCGTACATTCCTCTCCTTGTTTTATTAATAGAACTTTACATAGTTAAGACATACAAAACAGATTTTTCAAACACTTTTAGAATTCAATCATTGGTTATTACATTTTTTAAAGCAATGACAAAAAGTCAATTAAAATATTAGACAGTTTGTATCTCTTAAGGTTTTGTCACGTCATTTATGTAAACTTTTTGCAGGTAGTAACTGTTTCACAGTGCTTTCGGCAAGAAAAGTATACCCATCACAGCCAAAAATTCTGTTCTTATTGTTTCCTTACAATCCCTATCCCTTGAATAGTGGACATCAGCAATTTTAGTTTGAATGTACTTGTTTGTTTGCATCACAATTACATCAATCATCTCTATATCTATACATTTTAGGAAAGCCGTAGCCTCATCAAGTGTATTTATTGCACAGAGTTTTGTCCCTGGGAGTGATTTTATAATGTTTTTGTGCTTGATCTTTGTAGTACCGGAAAAAGAAGTTTTTTTCCACTTGCAAGATTTATCAACTTTTCCAAAAAAATAATTGTTCTCACCATCAATATCACAATCTTCCGCAGTAGTAGGTTCTTCCATGTCACCATTAGACGTAGTTCCATCGGAGTCTCTGCCGTGATCACCAAGGGAAATATTTTCCTCCTCATCCATATCATCACTTTCCTCAATGCCGACTTCCTGTTCCTCGTCTGACAGCTCTTGTAGTACCCAAAGATAGTCTTCTTCGGTAATGAATCTTCGTACCCTAAGCAGTATGATAATTAGCTTCTGAATTTTTCTAGATATTTGAAAACCCATAAAAAGGGCACCAAAATATGCAATGGAAATTATTCCTAAAAATATACTCACATCATAGGGCTCGCGTTGGAGAGTATGCCACAGGTCTATTTCCAAAACTTTTTCTCTCCACATACAGCTGCTTTTACACACCATACGTTTAGCTGTTAGCTCAACCTGATTCAGAGAAGGAATGGTGAAAACTCTTGTGTTCCTACCTACTCACCTCACACTACATCGTACAGAAAGAAACAATGTTGATCAATAAGTGCCACTATAGAATCGAATTTCATCGCCAGGCGCGCGTTGCACTGAGTGCAACAAAGACGACACGTTCAGCTACTTATTCGTTTTATTGCGAAATACGAGAAACCTTGCGCTTGAATTACAAACAGAAATCTTCATAGTGATACAAAGAAGGAATAATTGGTGCGTTTGGTTCACTGACCTTCCAATATTAATAACGTGAGAACGAAACGGCATAATGTTGCACTTTGTGCCACAGCGCGCCCGCTGGAGGGTTAAGAAATATATTTAAAATACCTACATGTTATGTAAATTTGTGGGGAAAAGGTTGGGATAAAAGATTTACTAATAGGTCCACCACAGGAAAAAATCCGCACTGGAAAGGGGAATATTAAAATTGAGTTAGTTATGCAGCAAAGAAAAAGGGGTGATAAGAGAGAGTCAGTGTGTAATGACTGGAAAAAATTAATTAGAGCTTAATTAACCAAAATTTTATTTTACTACTGATCATTTTCATTCAGACTCTCTATTTCTACATAGGCATACATGTTTCGAATGTATCAGGGCAAGTTAATGCTTTGGAAAACTCGTGAATTTTCTCTGTGTAAAAATTAATTTTTAATATGGAATCACGGATTAAGTCTATGCTTTCTTTGTAAGGGTGAGGTGGGGAAAGAGGAGGTAGATGTTGGAGTAAATTTAACGTTGCCGATGGGGAAGATGATACATACTCAAATCCGCTTAAACTACAGTTTAAACATCTCTTTTCCTCTCACGGGAGTAAATTAATATGGAACACACACATTTTGCTGTCGGTGATCCTGCTTTCATCATGTGAATGTGAGGACGATGAGCGTTGCCACTCTGCTCCACATTTTTGTGACTCCCCTAAATAACTCACTCACCCATCCTTTGTATCTCTTTTGCCTCCTCTTCCTCTCCAGTGTCGCAGATTAAATCTTCAAAGTCCATCAACGATGAAGATATAAAACTAAAATTTATCGGTGGTAAGGGGCGGGGCTCTTGGAGTGCCCTCTCAGGGAAGGGGAGGAGAGAGCGCATTGCGGTTTCTGACGGTTTGCGATGGGGAAGGCGAAGGGTCGTTTCAAATCCCCACCGAATTAAGTGCACCCTTTACCATCCCCATACTTCATGAAACCATTCCATTAAAAAGCAATAAGGGGAAGACGCGTTAATTGAAATCTCTCCTCCTCGAAATCTCTTTCAACCCTTCCCCAACTCCCTTCCGCGAACCCTTTGCTGAAATTTCCCACCCTCCATGTTCTTCTTCCTTCCCTACCACCCCCAATCCTCTCTTTCCCTCCCCTCAACCAGTCTTATTTCCCATACTTCTATAAACACATTTAAATATTCCCACCATTACCTCAACGGTTATCTCAACACAAACCTCTCTCTCTCCCTCTCTGGTATTTGCTGTATTTCCATATCCTCCTCTGGGGACCGATTATAAAGGGCCGTTGAGAGACCCTTGTCATCGTATTTTAGCGGAAATGTGCCGGAACGCACGCGGGAGAAACATTTCCTAACTCACCTTACCCATCTCGTATTCTCCTCATTTCTGTCGACGAGGTGGTGAACAAAAAGGTGCCGGCCGCAAAGCGTGTGCAAAATTTGTGCCAAAGGGAGTAACCGTGACCCTGCAAGCGCGAGAAAATTGAGTTGCAGGTATGCCTGCGTAATTAATGTAAGCATGTGCGTGTTTGTGCTGGGTTAAGTGCTTAGGTATTCAATTGTTCCGTTCGGATTTGGGAATGCACCAAGGTAAGGGCACGCTTATGAATATTTAACCGGGCTGAGCGGGAATGTTTATTCCGTTGAAGGAATCGTGGCAGAATGTATTTCGACTAAATTTCAGGCCGATAAATAATCAATGAAATGTTTTCACTGGCAGTCTTCATGATTAAAAAATTAATGCCTTTCATTGGGAATATCCTCTATTTTCGTTTTGCGCAAAAATGCGAATGAGCGAACTCAAAACACGGTGTATTCACTTTGTAGGAGGTGATTCGTCCTAAACACTCTTTCGATACACGTCAAAGCAAGATACCATATTATTTAGAAGCGGCTTTGTGTAGTCATTCCTTGTGATATGAGCGTTTTTTTGTTACATGAGGCATGAAAAAGGGCAACAGGAGGTTATGGTGAATTAAGTGGATGATAATTATTTTAGACAAACACTGCTTTCATTCATCATTTACTAAGCTAACGAACGGAAAGAAATAAAAAACGTACGCGTTCGAGTTAGATTTAAAAATTGAAAACGAAATTTCCCTTGGTGTGACCTCTCATAAGATTTATTTATAGAACATTTTGTTTTTTTTGGTGCTCAAAATGCTTAGGCTATATCATAAACTGGTTCTTAAAGACAAATGCAGCATATAAGGCATTAATTATTTTAATTGTTTGAATTCTCCAACGGAATATGCCATTAGTTGCATCAAATGATTTGGTGCTTATACATAAGCCACTTTTATAATTATACTTTTACCCTTTTATTGCATAAAAATGTAGCTCTTTCGGAGAAAAAAGTAAGATGAGACATTTTACAGAGTATAAAAAGTATAATTTTGAATGTATTTGGACCATTTTAGCTAAATACCTCAAAGCCTCCATGGGTGCATCCATGGACTTCTTGTATAAGGGATTTCTCTCTGAAGTGTCATGACGAGGAAACGCAACTCATGGATCAACTACGGTGTGATATGGTCGTGAGTCCTTGTGCGTTGTTTTCAAATTTAAGTTGAGAAATCCTTTTCATCAAGTTTCTATAACCTAGAGATGCACAATAAAATATCCGTAAATTTATAGCTGGCATCACTGAAAGAAAAAAAGTAGTGCAAAACCACGTAGATAATTTTAGGATTGAGGTACGTATTTACATCAGTTACAAATATTTTAAGAACTTTTATCCTTTATGCGACTCTAAATGTTTATTACGTGAATTCGCGGTGAAATGAAAGCTAACTTAATGGAAGAGACAAACAGTGATGAACTTTGGTGGTCTATGCTACTCAGGGCCATTAAAGTGGTTACCACCTATGTTCTGGAGGTAGGCGGTTTGTCAATTTTAACAAGGCCGTTTCACTAATGCATTAGTTATGGATGAACTGATGGCATTTGTTTTGGCCTCTTATTTACAGTTGGCATTTTTTTTTAGTTTTGCCCTTTTTAATCAGATGTAAATTGGAACTACTAGAATTATAGCAATAGTTACTTTTGCTTTTAAACGGGCTACAGTGTATTATTTTAATGCTAATTGCTGCCTATTTATTTTTTTAAATTTATTTATTTCGCGTCCTATGTTTGTAAATGTTTTTTGTAGAAGAATACGTTATATCACTTTCACTCATCTCGGTAACAGAATTACCTCGTATCGAAATCCCACTCAAAGAGATAACGCGGTTATTGAGTCTGAGGATTGGGGAGTTCCGAGAGGTGAGGTTGATAGGCTAACTAGATTGAGGCAGGTTTTTCTATCATTCGCTGACGGAGTAATCTCACTCTTTCTCCCTCTTCTCGTTCGGTATCTGACGGTGGCTTTGCGTCTCTATCACCGCAATGAAGTCGGTTTGGCAGCTAGTAGCGGATCACGTCCTCGTTGCGGTCTGACAACTTAAGAGCGTCGCTCGGAGGAAGAGGATAAATGAGGATGATGGGAAAAAGGGAAGGGACACCATGCCACAGAAGGAGCAATTGACATTGAAGAGGGATGGGAGAAAAGATGTGCATGCGTGTTTTTTAGAGGAGAAGCTAATTTGGAGGAGGAATAGAGGGAGCAAGGCAAGTGTAGGCTGGAAGAACCGGCCCTTCGCAGTCTTCCAATCTGCGGCTAAGGTCGGAACAAGGGCAAATGACGGAAAAAAAGGGAGCGTAGCTACGTTTTTGCGGAAATATAGCTAGGGAACGGTGAGATTATTCGTAGCCTTGAGATCTTTTCTAGCGTTAACTACCAAAGAGAGTCGTCAATCTCATCTATTTTATTCAACTCATATCCGAAGCCATTTTGGATGGTCAGCAACCCTGTGATCAACGGCCAATTATTTTTTCCTGCCCAAATTGACCTTAATAGTTCACCTCCGGATTCAAAATTTGATGATACGGTTTAATTTTAGGCACCGCATTAAAAACTTGTCCTGTAAATTTCCTGGATGATAGCATGCAATACCAGAAGAAAAACCCACCTTGGATTTGAATACCTTGGAATCCATAACCAGCGTCTTTCAAATTTTTGAGAGTAAATAACATTGCAGCACATCTACTGCCAACATTTGACGAGCCTCTCTTTTAAATCTCATTTTGTTCGTAAGTCCAGCCATCACCCTTTTCAATATTCTAATTTTTTTATTCTAGAGGCAGTAATAGTATTAATGTGTGAGTTTGGAATATTTTCAAGTAAAATTTTGCAAACTTAACTATTTAAATAAATAAAGCTGCTAAAGAAACGGAATCGAGATTTCGGATAATAGGTTAAGACCGTTAATGCGCATAAAACTCTAGAATGCGTCTGTACCAATTTTCTATAAAATCTGTTTCCTCAACTTTTGATATTCTTCCCTTTTTAATCAATAGTGCAAGAGTGATATCCTGGGATTTATTTATTGGCATATGTATGAAGGCCTGATGAAGGCCTGATGAAGGTGATCGTCGGGAAAAAAGTGAATGGGAAGAAGGGAAAAGGAAGACCTCGCATGAGATATATGGAAAGG
Source organism: Platycnemis pennipes (assembly GCA_933228895.1). Classification (NCBI taxonomy): domain Eukaryota; kingdom Metazoa; phylum Arthropoda; class Insecta; order Odonata; family Platycnemididae; genus Platycnemis; species Platycnemis pennipes. The sequence continues at coordinate 42,978,060 of OW121851.1, read as the reverse complement.
GTGTGAAAGGGAAGTATTATGCAACTATGGTGCTAGATGACAATAAAACTGAGAGAATAACCTCGTCAAACTAATCTTAGTGTTATTGTTCCATAATGATGATGAAACCTTTTTCAGGTATTTAATCTGTACGTGTCCTGAATCATAAAAGACTTTGAACCGTTGTGCCACTTAATACCTTGCGTAAGTAAGGTATAATTTGGTCAATCTCAAAACCCGTGTTTCTTTCGAAAGGATTCACTACGTTCCCCATCTGCTTCAAGAGCAAATTGACTGGAAATGGTCCAGTTCCACATCTTGTAGCAACAGGACCCAAATTGGAGTACATCCCTACCAGGGAGATCCCCTCAGCCAACGACTGCATACCCTGAGATTGAAAAATGTTTAAGGTTTATTTTATGTAATGCGACTGTTCACTCCAATGGTCGGTTTCTGAACGGCGTAGAACTCACCCTGTAGTAAGCATTGTCCGTGAAATTCACACATTCAGGGTAAGGGGGTCAGCTCCTTTCCCTGGGCACCCAACGGTCTGACATGCAGAAAATTGAATCTTTTTTATTGAATTTTAGGTGGGAGTATCTAGAAAGGCCGGGATTTGGGCCCGGGGCCCTCTAGTCGGAAGCTCAGTGCTCTACCCACTAGGCCACCATGGCCCCTGTAATACGAGTACACACTCGTAATTAAATGATGTTTTGATGCTTTAGAGATACACTGCAAATAAGGATACCTTTTCTATCGTTTTTCACTGAAAGCAATTATCGTGATAAATAAATGGAAGGTATTTAATGTATATCCATTCACACTTGCACAGTACTTTTTCCTTCTGGTTATATAAGTGCAGGATTCCCTAATCGATCCGTTGCAAGCATGTGTATCCTTGAATTTAGCAACCCGCATGCCTTATTCGTCATGTTCAGTTGCCTATGCTTACATTATCAATTTTGATGACAATGTGCTGCTGGGTAATGCATAGTTAGTTGTGGGCCGTGGTTGTGGGATATAGTAATCCGTGGTTGTGGGGAAGGGATGCTGTGATGTTGGCAAAGTAAATTTATTTCCAGTCATATTAGCAGTGATATTAAAATTTCAGTTGCTTCAAATTTAAAATAAAGGCTAAAAGTAATGTCTCACAACCTATATTTGATTTGGAAGAATGCTTTCAGTTTTCCTTATTAGAGCCGTTTAATTCAATAATATCATCAGATTTTATTGCACATCAGGACTCATTAGTCACTTTCACGTCTAAAAATACGCATTATACGTAAATTTTGATGAATCATGATTTATAATACATTTTTTAGTCAATTCCTTGCAGTGAGCTAAAAGTACACTGTGTATCGTGAGGAGATAGATGTTTTAGCTTGATAAATTTCACAACACAATATCTGCAATATGATTCACCAAATTATCAACTTTTAAAACTCTGGGTAATTTTCTCCTCTTTCTTTCGTACACTGCATACTGCCGGAGTCTCAATGGGGAAGAAGGGGGGACACTTCTGCTATGTTCCTGTGCACACGTTGATACATATCCGCCAAAAAAATAGCCGACATTTACGAGAAAGGTGCATCTCTAGGTAAACATATTCGTCTTTTGTTCTATAAAGAGATTGTTTTCCGGAGGAGGAAGGCTCATTCTATTCCGTGTTGACTCCATGGATAATCCTCCATTCTCCGATCTCCCTTTTCTCATTTATCTCTCTTGCACAAAAATACACACTTGTTGTCTCCTTTGCTATCCAATCGTATTCTACCCTCTACCGTGAGAATATCTCATTGCATTCAGCTTCTTTTTTACATTCTCTCTTAATTCGCATGTTATTTCAATCGCATCATTGCGTATGTGGACGGATGAAAAATACAGCTTCGGTAGGAGACCGTTGCGTGTGAGTCAAGAAGGGGTGATCCTATTCTCCCATTTTTTGGGAATTTTGCGAAAGATTGAGAACGTAATTACGGTTATGCATCTAGCATTCGGGTATAAATCTAGCATTTGGGATCTGGTAATTGATGATTCAATTCGCGAACTTGAATTAAGTACTAAGGAAAGCAGCTTGTTTTGTACAATGTATATTTCCGTTCAGAAAAAGTGTCATAAGGGCTTAGAGGAACTAGGATGGGAAGCTCTGAAAACTCGTAGATTGGGCACCAGGCTTAGGCTACTCGAAAAACTCAAATCGATTGAATTCGAGGATGATACGTCAGGTGACTACAGAACAAATCGGTATAAGAATTTATTTTTCTCGCGGGCAATTCGTGATCAAAACTCAAATACGTTAGGATAAACATTAACTATTCCAAATCCTATCACCTGTCCCTTGTTCCCTTTCACGTTAACCTAATCGCTGGTGACCTGACACCCTCCTCTGGAAATGCCAAATAATGCAGCCGTTTTCTCCCCTTTTCTCTCTCCCTCCTTTAAAAACGAAAAGGAAGAGATGTTAAGGGAGGGGGAGGAAGTTGAGGAAAGAGCCAGGAAAGGATTCCGGAATACTCCTTCTTCCGTCCCTTCTCTGCGGAAGTAAGTTCTCCAAAAGGAGGAAAGGAGGCAGTGGCGTGTGCCGAGAATCCGTTTTCTTAGGAGACACACAGGGAAACATTTTATTAGGATAGTGGATTCCTTCCGTCTCCATGCTCACCGTCCCGGATGCATTGTCTGAGCAACGTAAAATAGTCAAGCGAGGAAATGGCCGGCCTCGAAATTTCCAACTCGCATCTCTGTTGTTTTACTAGGGCGGAACTCTGGAGCGGAATGTCTGCCTGCGTCCGGCGAATATTCCACCGGAATTTCTCTCTCTCCTCCTATCCAACCTATCTCTCTATCTCAGGCGGCTAGGGTGGAAACATCCTGACGCCATTTTCTGATCCTTTATTCTTCTCTTTTTTATTACGTGTCCTTTCGGAGCACCCAACGAGGACGAAGGCATGCTAGCCTGGTGACGTACCTCAAGCGTGAGGACTATTCAAACCGACTCCGTAATACTTTATCTACAGCTTTCTTGGTTTTTCCACAGGACTTTTTTCCCTTTCAAACCTTTTGCTTTCATCTTTCTTCGCTTTAAGTTCACTCTAATATATTTACAATGGCAGTGGCGTTCCAATCCGGTAATTATCATTACGTTGCGCTCACGGGCAATTATTGATGCTTGAAAGAGAAATAGAGATGAATTTCCTAGAGCATACGCATTTGATTTCTGATTCTCGGAATGGCTTGGAAAATAAGCGCTATGGTCCTCTCTTTTCATCAGTGGAAAAGTGTCATATGTTGTTGTTTGTGGTGAGGAAACAGCCTGCTGTTGTTTTCATCACTAGTATTGATTGCTTGGATATAATGTCATCAATTGACGCTTTTTTCAACTGGCGGTTTTACAATTTGTCTAGATTTACTCTTATAGCAAACACAGTAACGTAAACTTAAAGAAAAGATTTGCTGATAAAACAATAGTGAATTGTACTATAAGAAGAATTGGAAACTTGCATTCCCAGGAAAAAATATGATTAATCCCGTTGAGCCCTGTTGGTTTAAAAATGGCTTTAATTTGATCATACCCTTTAAATCGGCACAGTATAAGTATCCTAGCAGATCTATGGAAATCAACAAATGAGAACGTGATAATTTTTTTAGTCTCAATATTGTGCGACTTACCTGTCGTTTTCTGTTACCATGCTTCTCTAAAGGCCACTTTATACTATACAATTGTTTGTACAATTTCTTGCACAAATGCTTATATAAACTGAATTAAATTGTATGTTTGTCTGAATGGAATTAGAACAGGTTCTATTTTCCGTACAGTCATTCAGACATTCGCACAAGCGTTCACCCAATTTGCCGCTTTACACGGTACAATTTCCTCATGTACAAGTGTTTGTACAAGAAATTGACAAGAAGTGGTATCGTGTAAAGCGGCCTTGATATGACAAGAATATACTATCGTAAGAGCTGAACTTGCCTTCTACTCACTGTTTTGATGTTAGATGTAATTTGATATTTCAATTTTGATCCATTTTATAAACCATGCATTTCAACTAATTTTATAACCTTTTATATAATGTTATTCGTATCACTATAAATTAATTAACAATATAATTTATATATTCAACAGTTACTACATCATTTCAGAGGCTTTCGGAATGTAAATATCAATATATATTGCGTTACGACTGACTACGATGAGGCAAGTACAAAGACATTTATTTATATATTCAGCTTCAATTTATATATTCAACAGTTAATACAAAATTTCAGGGACTTTCAGAAGGTAGAAATCAATATGTATTGTGTTATGACTGACTACAATGAGGCAAGTACAAAGAAAATATATGATAACATAGAATCGAAAATACATTTGTAAACTGATTTCCCTATTATTGGAGGAAATCATAAGCTGGTAATACCATCGGACTACTATTTTCAATAAATCATTCATTGTCACTGCATGTCGTGAATGGAATAAACTTCCCTTATCCTTAAGAAACTCTCCATCACTTCCATCTTTTAAAAGGGCGCTACATAAAACACTTCTCAAAGTTCAGCAGACGGGCACATGAACATCACAAGTCACGGGCACTCTCCTAATACATATGATAGATTAGAACACGGATGGCAAGATAAACAGCGCACACTTAACACCATGTTGATGTTTGTTTCTGTTTATTAATTTTTCCTTAATTCCCTACTATTTTTCCCCTATTTTTTTTCTCTTTACCTTTTGTATTTTTCTTTTCTTGAATTTCATTGTAATCTACTAATTTTCCTATGTACATGCTATTATATTTAAGTTTTATTATATTATTCTAATATATTATTCTTAAACACTAGCTTTACTGTCAGTAGGATTTTGCAGGTTTTTCAACCCCCCTTCTTGTGTGGGTGTTTTCCTGCAGTGGGTTTTTGCGTAAAGGATGTAAGCATAATAATAATCCTCACGTTACGTTTTTCCCACATTGTGAATTCTTTCACACACTATTAGATATGTAATATTGATATATTGTGTATGTATATTTCTTTTGTGTTAAGTTATCATTCTTTAATTCCTATAATTGTATTCTTTACTGATTTTTTAACCTCATATTGTAAATGTTTTAGGTATTGACCACTATTTCTTTTATATATTTATTTTGACGAGGGGTTAGATGGCAGAAGGGACAGTTTTGTCTCAATCTCGCCCCAATAAAGACCTTTTATTATTATTATCACAAACGCTGCTCCTTCATTGCCGACGTTTTCTGCAAAATATTTACGCCACAGTCAAAAGCTTAAAAAAACTACCGATTACTTGGAAATTGAGTTCTCTACTACGCTTTCGCTGAAATTTCAACTCAGTTCATTTTCCTACACCACCTGGGTCTGTGAATTGCCTCAATTCCATATGTACCCTCCCTGTGATAGTCTGACTTTTATTTTAGCTCTCGGTCACAAGGATGTTACAATGTACTGGGGGAGGCATCACAGCCGATTTAAAAAAAACTAGTTGCAATCTCGGTAGGTACAAAATATGGGTTTTCCACTCACGATACTCGTAATAGATTATTAAAATTCGTCAAAGAAATAGAGGAAAGTTTGCACATATATGGCTTAGTTAGGTCGAATTCGAGGCAGTGTTAATGATAAAATTAACTAATACTATGGGAATCAAATGATTTAATACGCCCCTTAAATAGCCATTAGAAGATAACTGACGCCGCTGCGATGGAATTTGGGTATGAATTTATTCTTGTTTATGTTTAAGGATTTAGGATTAGTTTATATTCTTGTTTAAGGTTTTATCGTGGGGAAGACACTTAAGGGAAATATACGGCGAGCGAAGAGAAAGCTAGGATTTATAAAACGAGTACTTGGGAAATGTGATGAGAAGACAAAAGAGCGATGCTATTTTTCACTAGTTAGGCCCCACCTTGAGTATGCAGCCAGTGTATGGGATCCTAATGAATTAGGTTTGATGAGAGAACTAGACAGTGTGCAGAGTAGAGCAGCTAGATTCGTTAAAAGGTGTTACGATAGGTTGAGTAGTGTTTCAGAAGTAATAAAAGAATTAGGGTGGGAGTCATTATCAGAGCGTAGGTTAAAGTACAGATTGAATCTAGAGAAATTTCAATCGGATAGCTTTACTGAATTTGTTAGGCACATATTAAAATAACCAGCGTATTATGCTAGATTCGACCAGATAACTAAGATTAGAGAGATAGATTGTCGTACCGATAGATTCAAAATGGCATTTTTCCCCCGTACTATAAGAGAACAGAATAGGTAGAATAGCAAAGGGATAATTAGGAGAAATATTAGAGTAGTCTATAGTGCATGATGCATCTATTAATCCCCGCGGTAGCACGCGTTTTCCTTGTAACGTGGTAGCACGCGGGGCGGGGAAAAGACCGACGGGTTGTACATGGCTAAATAAACACTAATAAGTACCACAAAGAACATTTATTTGGCAATTTCGGTGTAAAAAATATTCAGCAAAGGGATGATATTCATTTTTAAGCCATGAATATGGAGAACATAATTGAATATTTTCTGATTACAAGACAGACATTACTATTTACAGCTCACAATCAATCATCATCTCCGCAGGCATTTTGGTAACATGATGTGCAGTTGAACACACAGTGTTCACGGCAAATGGGCTTTTTACAGGTGTTGCATGCTGTCTTTGTTTTTCTATTTTTTTAGAAGGGCAGTAAGCACATCGGCCATCAGCATGGCGGCTCACGTTATCGCCTCTCTCAGGTATACCCAATATTTCCCGCAACCGGAGTCGCAGAGATAATTGGATATTTTGCTGTTTCTCCCTTTTCAGCATGTAATCTCTGGTCAAAAGTATAACAAGGTTATTCAAATACTCCCTACGACTAACAGATTTACCTGAGTTTTCCCTGTAAATAACAATGCTATTGATCGCGCCAATGTTCAACAAGGTAAAAAAAAAGTGTTAGCGGCCATCGGCATGATATGCGAGATACACTATAAGTGGACTGTAAACGATCTGAAACGTCCACACCACCTTTTGTGGAGTTGTAATACATTACAACTTTAGGTTTATTCGTTTGAGGATCCACAGTGTCATCTCGATGCATTGTTGAAAAGAGCAATACAACTTTGTTAGCTTGAGGTTTGTATGACACTAGCGTCACTTCTTTTTGAAAACCAAAAATACTGTTTCCGACTACTCTATCTTTCGACTTAGCGATAAAACTGGGTGGAATCTCACCCTTATTTTTTCTTATCGTTCCAACTGTTGTTAGACCATTTTTTAGAAGATCAAGTGCTAACGGGTAGGACATGAACCAGTTATCAAGGGTGACATTTCTTCCAGTGTTATAAATGTACTGAACCAGTTTCTTTACCACTGAGTCTGGCTTGTAATCAATTTTATCTGGGCCCTGATTTTGTCTTCCAACGTACACTTCCATATTACCGGTGTAAAATGTTTTTGCATCACAACAGGCAAATATTTTGATCCCATACTTAGACGCCTTGTTTGGCATGTAAACACGGAAACTGCATCTACCCCGGAATTGTGGAAGCTTATCATCAACTGTAACTGCTTCACTCATACTGTAATTATTCCGGCAATTACTGACAAAAGTTTCGAAAATGTCCCTAATTGGGGAAAATTTGTCTTTTTTCTTCAATTCGTTTCTTTCGTGGATGTTATCAAATCTCATCATTCTTAGCAAAAATTTGAACCTATTTACACCCATTACAAGTCTAAAATATTCAGTTCATGTTCCATCTGCTCTCCACAGATCAAAAATATTTTTATGGTTTGACTTTTGCACCCCAGCTAAATACAGAAATCCCAAAAGGGCCTTCAATGAGGTCCGTTTCCCTTGCAACTCTTTGACGCAGAAAACTACCCTGCACACTTCGAATTTCTGTGTCTGTGAAGGATACAATATCTGATAATATATCATCTGGAAAAAAATTTGCCAAGAATCCAAAATATCCGATGCATTTCGTGCGTTACCCAGAGGTCCAGGTAGACGTTTCAGCAAATTGCATCTCTGAATTCTGGATCTTTTTGCTGGCTTCACAGCAGACCACTCTGTCACTCCGATTTTTCCCACGAAGGAGGAAGCTCTTGTTCCGGGCGATTGCTCATCTTCACTTTCCTCAGAAAATGATTCGAGGTCCAAACGGTAAATAGTGTTGTCACATTCCTCATCGTCACTCTCACTCAAATCTGAATATTCCCCTTCACTTTCACTGTCAAGCATTTTCAGTATGTTATGTCTTTCAGGCTCACTCATGGTCGGGAAGTGTATGCTCGGCTTTTTGATTCATTAATAAAAAAAGAGAGCTACTTATTGTAAATTTATGAACATCTACGAATGTAAATTTACAATAACTTACAGTTATAATTACTTTCGCAAGGTGCACTGGTACAGGTCGTAGAATACAAGGTAGCGATCACCAAATGGAACTAGCGTATGCTTCCCTCACGAGGTCTTTTCAGACTGAATTGGAGAGAAATATGTACGTCCTAGCGTCGAAACCAATGGTTCTACTCACTCATACCTAAGTCGTTCCCTCCTAGGACAATGTAACGGGCAAAAAAATTTAGCGAAATAGGAATGTAAACTGCGACATTGATCGAGTCAAGTCCAAAAAACTCCGCAAGCAGACATTGTAACGCGATAGCACGCGCCGGCGGGGATTCGACCATTACCAAATAAAATGTGATACAAAGATTCTTATTCGTATATACGGACTGCAACTTAAAAAGTGCTCAGAAATAGTAGATTAGAAGAAGTGTCGAACAGAAGAGGCCGCAGTGTGCTGAGTAGGAATTTTTTTTTCGATCGGGCGGGGAATCCCCGCCCACGCGTGCCATCGCGGGTTAAATAATAGATACTAACAATCTAGTTGCATGAGACCCTATATTTTCTTGTCTGCTAGTCAATAGTGCATGTTTAGTGACCTTCACCCCCTGCCACACACCCTCGCGTTGGCTTGCAGGGTATCGTGTAGATGTAGATGTTTTAATACACATGGAGTTTTCATCAGAGAGCTACTCCATATAAAATATTGTACAAAGTAGAATATTTTATATGGAGTAGGTGAGGCCTAATCGTTCCCAAGTACCTCCATTCTGTCTTCATTGTTACCCATAGACTAGCGTGCCAATGCTCCCTACAGTACATAGAAATTTTAGTTTTATAAGTTGCGTCAACCGCTAACTTAATTTTCTTCCAGTACAAAGTAACCTCCTTGTACCGTAAGGAGATGGGTGGCGGGTTCTTCAAGTGTTTGAAGAAGGGTCATAAATCCAGAGTGAGAGAAGAAGAGGAAACTAAGGATTTTCCACGGGCACAGAAAATGTGGGTGAAGAGACTGAAAGGATAACAGATTGAAGGAGTCTAGGCAAGATTAGAGAGAATGGCCGTCGGCCACGCAACTAAGGGTAGGTGGGTGGTCCTCAGACCCTTTGGGTGGGAAGGTTTGAGTTTGGGTCCGGAGGGAGATTAACGACCTATCACTAGCGCAGAGCCGGTTCGTAAAGGAAGGAGTGCGGCTGGAAGAAGTGGGAGCAGGGGGAGGAAAGGTTCAACGGGTCGGATGATTCTGTGGTGACCGTAGTACTGACCCTCCATCGTGTGGACATGGATTCGAATCCCAGCACATTTCATCAGTATATCTGAATGTCGTGTGAAGAGGAACTTTCACGTGCAGTACTCCGTCCGTCGGATGGGACGTTAATCTCTGGACCTCTCGCTCTTTCCGCTAACAGCAGACTGCACCAAATTTCTCTCCCTTTTTCCTCTGATCTCTTAATTTATACCTTTTCAAAATTACTCACGTATTCTTTATGGCATGAATTGCCATAAATAGATCATTACACCATTACACAGTCACATTTTGTAGTTACCTAGGCTTTTCCTAGGGCATGGTCTTCTTTATTATATTCTAATTTATCCATGATATACATTCACAAAAAACAAAAAAATTAAAAAAATATATCCACATACTTCTTTGAATAACATAAATGATAATAATGGACAATATGACAAAGAGACTATTAACAGATACACGCATAAAATTTGACATCACTATGCTAGCCTTCACTTCATATCTTGTTTTTTTTATTTTTGTTTCTTAATTATGAGCTAGTGGAAGGCAAAATGTAGTTTCAAGAATGTAAGAATAATCGATAGTCAGTGAGAAAACCTGATTACACTCAACGCAACCAAAGAACATAAACCACAAGAATCACATATGTCTTAATTTAATATATCACTTGTATTTTTTTAGACAGTTAATTAAGTTCCGTTTAGACCCATCGAGTCACATGGCTCGTCATTAATTACTAATTAAAAAAATACTACTATTTTACTTCCCGGTGCCAATGTGTTTTTTAAAGATATAATAGGCATAATAGACCTACAACTTTTGGGAATAAATTTACGCCAATAATTTTTGCAATTCAACCACAAATTTCTCACAGGAACTAATTATGAATTTTTATCACATTAGTTTGTTTTTACCTCTCCAACCTTCTTCGCTGTTTTCAAACTCATTCCTTTTCCCACGGTTCATGGTGAGTAACTTGGGAACTTAAACAATGGTATCTAGTTCACAAGAAACTCCAAACTCCATCCTCAAAGTGGTTCTCCACCCATTCCTTTCCCTTCCTGCATCTCACCTCTTGCCGAGGCTGGCTTACCTTATGTGTAATGGCCTTTCTCGTCATCAAACCAGCCGAGATGTTTGCTGACCAGTGACTTTGCAATAATTAAACGTTCCTTGTAGCCATTAATTCGGGCAGGAAGAATTTATAGCTGTGTTTATTGCCTTTGCCAGTGAACATAAAATGCTGGAAGTTTAAATTTCTCCTCGGATGCGGATGGCGTCTAACGATTTTCTTATTTTCTCTCCAGGAACAGAGCTCGACTTAGAAAACACAGGTATCTAATGCAAGAGCATTGTTCTACATTTGAATGGTGAATTATAAATTGTTGATACATTTCTAATTGATTCCCTTGAATGTTGATTATTTTCAAGGTACAAAAATAGTATGAAGCTCGGAATCCTATAAAGGTTATCTTAATAGTTTTATAAATGTAAAAATAGAATTAATCAGAGTAAGATGAACCTTAGGGATGACTAGTACCGTTCCTCGTTGCCGAAAATGCTCGTTGTCTTCTCAAATCCTTAGAATATCGTCTTATGATGGATTTTGAGGAATTCGATATATGATACACTAAATGTTTGAGGCCTTTACATTGCAGAAATCCATTCTAATGAAGGTAAATTAAAAGACTTCGCTTTCTACAAGTTCACTTTTTATTGTCGACTAGTTTTGATACACTATACCATCTTCAGGACTAGTGGTTAAGAAATCCTTGCTACCTAGTTATATACTGAATGGGTTGGGGGAGGAGGGAAGGGGAGGGATAAGGGTGAGGTTCAACCTCAAGGGGAGGGATAAGGGTTGAGGTTCAACCTCACCCTTATCCCTCCCCTTCCCTCCTCCCCCAACCCATTCAGTATATAACTAGGTAGCAAGGATTTCTTAACCACTAGTCCAAAGATGGTATAGTGTATCGAAACTAGTCGACAATAAAAAGTGAACTTGTAGAAAGCAAAATCTTTTAATTTACCTTCATTTCAATTCGATATATCACGTACCAAATTTCATCCGGCGCACAGTGGGACCAAATGCCTAATAGATGGCCATAAGTCCCTAAAATAAACTTTCAAATCTAGGTTTTTTATGCACTGCGTTGTCTTCTATGATAATGGCTCCACCAAGAAATGCAATTTACAGGTATATAAGTATGAAAATTTGCGCAAAAATCATTGCTAAAATGACTAGGTCTTAGCTCACTTGTGTGTGTAGGCAAACCCGCAATTAGAAGGTCTATTTTAAAGTTGAATTGTAATTCACCAACTCAATCGATTGTAATTTCGTTAAAAGAAATACCTTCCTCATAGTAAGTAGGTATTATGCATACAAGTAAAAAGTTAATAAAGATTTTTATTTGAACGTTATCTTCATTTTTTACAGTAAGTATTTTTCAACTTTTTTCACGAAATTTTTGAAGAAAAAATTAAAAAAGTTGTATTGCCAGGCATTTCATCTCCAAATAAGTTACATTAATTTGTAGCCAAAGATCTTAGCTATCGATTGATGAAAAAATATACTGCAGTTTAGCAGCGCAATGTTAATATTTATGAAAATATGTGCATCACTTCAGCTATCACGTTGCGCGGGTTGCATATTACATGTAATAGCCCGTTACTTTCGTCCGCTCAGCAGTGTCAAACTTATTCTAGTTTGGGTGAGGTAACTGATGATTGTTAAATTTTCATTACTGGAGACTTGCACAATACACATTTTATTGTGAAAAGCGTCTCATCAACCTAATATGTTTATAGTATGGTCTGCTGTAATGGTGATGGTAGCATAATGCTAGATCTCTTTTTTGACGCATCAGTTCAATCACATTTGAAGCTCAAAACCAGGACTCACTTGTTTTCTAAATATAAGTTTGTGTGATCCAAACAATATTCCGTAAATACATAAATTTGTTCTTTTCGCACCCAGACTATGTCTCCGATACGGCGATTTTCTATTGAACACCAAGACCGTAAAATAATTGCTTCTTCCTCTTTTGCCCTGTTTTTTTTGGAGAGGTTTTGTTTTTATATGTTGACCATACTTATGTATCCGAAGTAATTGGGTATTTTTGCAGCAAGCATCTGCAATATTGACTGATTAATAGTCCAAGGTGTAAGAAAACTTGGCGATGTATTTTTTCACCCTTTTTATTGAGTAAAACCCTATCGGTTTCGATACAATGACACGAGAGTGTCGAAACCGGTAGGGTTTTACTCAATAAAAAGGGTGAAAAAATGCATCGTCAAGTTTTATCGGAATACGTCTCATTGTATCGAAACCGGTAGGGTTTTACTCAATTACCGGTAGGGTTTTCTTACACCATGTCACTTTTTCACAAAGTATCGTGTGATTCCATTCAATTCCTAATAGTCCAATTTCGACGAGAAGGTGAAGAAGAAAATATTAAGAGGTGTACACATTGTGGTTGGATGCCAGCTGCCGTTAAGTACCTAAAATGTGGTCAAAAGTGCCTCAAATTACCTTTGAAATCTAGTCCTTTCGTATACGATGCTGTCCTTTCTGATGATTAAATACATCGCCGCGAGTAAATACATTTTATCGGGAGGTAGGTATGAATCTGCGCCCACAATTCAGTGTTGAAGTGACCAGAGCGCAGCTTACTCGTGTCGTGGAAGCAAACCCAGAATTTGTAGGCCTACTTTGAAGTTCAACCATAATTCGCCAAGTGCATCGATTTTCATTCCGGAAAATGGAAACATTTTCTCAATGTAAGTACATATGACATATTTAGTGTAAAGTTTGAAAAATGAAAGTCTTTAACAGCGGCTTACAGGCTGCGTTATGTGTGTTATATTTTTCGTAGTTGTCTGAGAAAATGTAGCTATAACGATAATAATCACTTCATATTTATATATCTCTTATATTTATTTCCGCACATAATATTTACATGTGTTTCACGTTTTACATTTACATTAATATTTTTTTGCATTCATATATTTTCATAGAGAAGCATAATTATTATAGTAAACACTTTTATGTTATAGCAGTAACTTTCAAACTCACCCGTCATGAGATTTTTACGCTGACCAAGCCCCACTGGAAGGAAGGTACTTCAGCCTGGTATGGAGCACTTGAACGGGGAATTCATGAAAAATATGGACGTAAGCACTTAATGGTTGATAAAGGCAAGACTCGATTGAGATGCCTGATTTCCGATTTGCAGGCGAGATGGCAAAAGTGCGGGCGTAAGGAGAATTCTTTTCTCGCTCAGAACACTGACTGGCTTGCGACTATCTGCAACATAAAATTTGTTGGCAACGTAAGGACAACTGGCCGTAAGACTGCAAGTGGTCGACCAGAAATGGCCTTCCTCTCAGTCAGCGAAAGAACTAAGCGGAGGCGGACTGAGCGATTACGCACCGAGTCAGGTCCAGAGCAACTGTGCTACGCAACACAGATGAGCCTCCGGGCCGAAGGAAGGTCAGATGCGGCTGCAGTAGTGATGAATGCAACTTTGGCTACCCCTACTAGGGCCCAAAAATACCGCGATTCATTGCTGGCGAGTCGCGAGCAGCCTTATACCCCGGAGCGTGCATTATTTGTCATGATGCAGTTAAAACTTTCCAAAAACAGGTACCAGCTCTTGAGAAATAGTGCTCTGGGACAGAAATCGAGACTGTATCCACCTTACAAGGCAGTACTGGACGCTAAGCGCGGCTGCTACCCTAGCGTGGATACAATGAATATTACGCATCGCGGCGCTGAACTGAGTCTGCAGTCTTTGCTGAACCACACACTCCAGCGAATTTTGCTTCTGCAAGCAGACGTTCTGTCAGCCTTGCCAGCAGATGATCTATCTCGTTTGCAGCTTATTTGCAAATGGGGATGTGATGGAAGCTCAGGGCAGAGTAATTATAGACAGGCCTTAGTTGATGAAAATGCACAAGTAATTGACGATTCTAGCTTATTCTTCACGTCCATGGTCCCGTTGCAGTTGGTGTCGACGACCGCAGATAGGAAAATCATCTGGCAAAATCCGTTGCCTTCCTCACCACGATTTTGCCGACCAATAAAAATTGAATTTGAAAAGGAAACACCGGAGTTTGTCGTACAGCACGTGGAGAATATCAAGGAGCAGGTGAGAAAGCTAAGAGATTTTGAGGGCGTGCTCGACGAGAGAAGTATAACGGCATCTTATAACTTGGAAATGACGATGATTGACGGCAAAATTTGTAATGCCATTACAAATACGTCTTCCACTCAGAGGTGCCACCTTTGTAATGCAAGCTCCAAGGAGTTCAATGACGTGGATACTATGACACAGAGGCCAATTAACGTTAATCATCTCCAGTTCGGACTCTCTACCTTACATGCGTGGATCCGAATGTTCGAGTGCTGCCTGAGCTTGGCATATAGGCTAGACGTCCAAACCTGGCAGATCAGAGATCCAGAAGTAAAAAGACTTGTCAAGGAACGGAAAAGGCGTATACAGCACTGTTTTAAAGTTCAGTTGAGCTTAGTTATTGATAAGCCAAAACAAGTGCAAGGAAGCACGAACGACGGAAACACTGCCCGCCGTTTTTTCCAGAATTCGGCAGTTTCAGCAGCCATCACTGGACTTAATCCGGAGCTCCTCCACCGTTTCCATACAGTTCTGCAAGTGCTGTCTTGTATGTACCAGATAGATGTAGATATATTTGAATATTATGCATTGGAAACGGCACGGTTGTATGTGAAGTTATACCCTTGGTTTCATATGCCAACATCCGTACATAAGATCTTAATCCACGGAAAAGACGTTATTCAACATGCCCTGTTACCAATTGGACAAATGTCAGAAGAGGCACAAGAGGCGTGCCACAAACTAATAAAAATGTTATCGTGAAAACTACGCTCGCAAGTGCTCTAGAGCGAAGAACATGGAGGACGTTTTTTTGCGCATGATGGTCCAGTCCGACCCATTCATCTCCAGCCAAGGTCAGCATCATCGTTCGCATAAGCGAAAAGATATGACGCCCGAGGCCTTAGATATGCTGCTGGCACCCTCCATAGCAATTCCACAGGAACCAGATAGTGACTATAATCCAGATTCAGATGACTCAGATTCGGATGACGTGGGCCGTTCCTCTGGCACTGACAACTCGTCTGACAGTGATTACTGTCAATAGATGTAAGTATATATTCTGATTAACTGTTTTGTTGTAAATATATATTTAAATATAAATTTAAATTACGCAACTAATAGTGTTTTTTAGTAACTATTGAAAATTATCATAATAATATTTACGATATTTAATTGTTTATCAGAATTTATTTCAATTTGATAGTTTCATTGATAAGTCATTTACAGATCATTGAATATAAATAAATGTTAAATGAAATGAGAAATAAATTAATTATAACGTAATAGTTACGCAGGTACTTAAAAAAATTTCTATGAATAGATAACGTTTTTTCAATGCATGTAATTTTCATATTTTTCAAATTTATGTACTAAATAGCAACCTTACATGATACATGTTTCATAGATATCGGTAACATCATTCACATAATCATACCTACCTCCCGATAAAATGTATTTACTCGCGGCGATGTATTTAATCATCAGAAAGGACAGCATCGTATACGAAAGGACTAGATTTCAAAGGTAATTTGAGGCACTTTTGACCACATTTTAGGTACTTAACGGCAGCTGGCATCCAACCACAATGTGTACACCTCTTAATATTTTCTTCTTCACCTTCTCGTCGAAATTGGACTATTAGGAATTGAATGGAATCACACGATACTTTGTGAAAAAGTGACATGGTGTAAGAAAACCCTACCGGTAATTGAGTAAAACCCTACCGGTTTCGATACAATGAGACGTATTCCGATAAAACTCGACGATGCATTTTTTCACCCTTTTTATTGAGTAAAACCCTACCGGTTTCGACACTCTCGTGTCATTGTATCGAAACCGATAGGGTTTTACTCAATAAAAAGGGTGAAAAAATACATCGCCAAGTTTTCTTACACCTTGGACTATTAATCAGTCAATATTGCAGATGCTTGCTGCAAAAATACCCAATTACTTCGGATACATAAGTATGGTCAACATATAAAAACAAAACCTCTCCAAAAAAAACAGGGCAAAAGAGGAAGAAGCAATTATTTTACGGTCTTGGTGTTCAATAGAAAATCGCCGTATCGGAGACATAGTCTGGGTGCGAAAAGAACAAATTTATGTATTTACGGAATATTGTTTGGATCACACAAACTTATATTTAGAAAACAAGTGAGTCCTGGTTTTGAGCTTCAAATGTGATTGAACTGATGCGTCAAAAAAGAGATCTAGCATTATGCTACCATCACCATTACAGCAGACCATACTATAAACATATTAGGTTGATGAGACGCTTTTCACAATAAAATGTGTATTGTGCAAGTCTCCAGTAATGAAAATTTAACAATCATCAGTTACCTCACCCAAACTAGAATAAGTTTGACACTGCTGAGCGGACGAAAGTAACGGGCTATTACATGTAATATGCAACCCGCGCAACGTGATAGCTGAAGTGATGCACATATTTTCATAAATATTAACATTGCGCTGCTAAACTGCAGTATATTTTTTCATCAATCGATAGCTAAGATCTTTGGCTACAAATTAATGTAACTTATTTGGAGATGAAATGCCTGGCAATACAACTTTTTTAATTTTTTCTTCAAAAATTTCGCGAAAAAAGTTGAAAAATACTTACTGTAAAAAATGAAGATAACGTTCAAATAAAAATCTTTATTAACTTTTTACTTGTATGCATAATACCTACTTACTATGAGGAAGGTATTTCTTTTAACGAAATTACAATCGATTGAGTTGGTGAATTACAATTCAACTTTAAAATAGACCTTCTAATTGCGGGTTTGCCTACACACACAAGTGAGCTAAGACCTAGTCATTTTAGCAATGATTTTTGCGCAAATTTTCATACTTATATACCTGTAAATTGCATTTCTTGGTGGAGCCATTATCATAGAAGACAACGCAGTGCATAAAAAACCTAGTTTTTGAAAGTTAATTTTAGGGACTTATGGCCATCTATTTGGTATTTGGTCCCACTGTGCGGCGTAGCGTTGGTCCCGTCAAAAATCTGTTTTCGAGAAATATGAAATAAATGTCTCCAGTCTCTCGTCCCTCTGCTGCAGGCAGAATCCGTGGCGGTTGCTACATTGCCTGTATCTTCTTCCGTCAGATTATTCTGGAAGTACCTGTAGCTTTAATCCATCGCGTAGATAAATATTACCTAATTCAAAGTTCACGAACCAGCCGTGAAATATTTAGCGGCATTACCCGCTGAAATTGCACTATGGTAGATATTCCACAGAGAAAAAAATCATTCGCCTTGACCAGGACTCGAACCCGGACCCCATGACTTCTGCCCAGGTGCTCTATCAGTGGAGGTACCAAGGTGTCCTCTTTCTCTGTGGAAATTATAGAGGCTTTGAAGAAACAAGATGTTCACGGACTGCTAGACATATCATGTCACAAAGCAGCAGAAGTTGTGCGCACGGCACCACGGTCCACGAGGTTGAAGCCGAAATTGAAACACTAAGCTAATCTCCCGGGATTGTTTCAAAGTGCTAGACTCAGTGTATGAGCTTCTCCAGCCAGTTGGTTGTGTGCCTCTTGTTACACCTCATTTGAAATATGCTGCCAGTATTTGGGATCCATATGAAATAGGCCTAAGTTATGAACTTGAACTTGTACAGCGAAGATCGGCAAGATTTGTAAATGGATGGTACGATAACTATATCCGCAACCAGTCTATTAAATGAATTAAAATGGGAATCATTGTCAGATCGCAGGTTGAAATTTAGACTTAATGTCTCAAATAAATTTCAAGATAATATTTTCACTGATGACGTTAAAAATATTTTGCGATCCCCAACTTACTATGGTAGAGTGGACCATAGGTGATCATAAAATTAGAGAAATTGATTGCCGAACTGAGTGATTCAAAATGTCCCTATTTCCTCGTAAAATTAGGGATATGAATAGCGGTAAATATGTCCAATACGAGTGATTGAATCCATAGCATAGGTAGTTGCATGTTGGTGTAAGGACTTGAAGTTAAACCAACTAACAGCACGTTTTTGCATGCGTAGTTTGCTATATTTATCTTTTTAAATATTGCAGTTTAGACTAATATATCAATGCTAATCCTTTTAAATGTTTGGTGAGAATTCACCCCCTGCCACACACATTTATTGTGGCTTGCAGGGTATTATGTAGATGTAGATAAATACCCTGCAAACCTGCAACCACTGCAAATTAGCGATAAATATACCCAACAGCATAAATACGAGTGTATCAATGAATATCATAGGTGCAATGGTGGGTGGCGTTACTTTGTGGAACTCCTTCATGGTGAACACAAGGGAAAAAAATACTTTGCTGTGGACCTGCAAAGTATTTTTTTCCCTTGTGTTCACCAATATCATAGGTAGTTGCATGTTTGCATAAGGAATTTAAGCTAACCCAACTACGAGCATAATATTGCATGCTTGCTTTGCTAATTTTTATCTTTTTTAAAAATAGAAGTTTATACTTGCTTAAAAAATGATTAGTTGTAAAATACATGTTTGGTGTGACTTCAACCCCTGTTACTCACATTTATGGTGGTTTGCTGGGTATTATGTAGATGTAGATACGTTTACTTTCTTCCTCGCGAGACTAGCACGTCCGCGGATACCTCTAGCGTGACTTCTACTGATAGATGCGTGAGGGAATATAGGATAGATCGTGCACTTTTCATCTTTAGATTCGTCTCTTTCCTTGTGACAAAACCGGGGGCGGAAAGCAAGAAAGTAGGGTGTGTGGGAAATGGGAAAAGAAGGGTGACGACTGGAAAGGGTCGCGACTGGACTAAGAGGCAGGGCTGAGGGAAGGCTGAATTCTCGCAATGTGGAGAGGGTGTCGTGGCCGTGGGGGAGTGGTCAGGAGGGGTGAGATGGGATCGGTTGGGGGAGAGAGAGGGGAGAGTTTGGGGAGGGGACTGGAATAGTATCCCTGGGTGGAAAGGGGGTGGGCATGGTTTGAGCGAGGGCTGGTTTCCTGGTAAGGGGAATTGCTTGAGAGAGGGTGAGGGAGGGGGGTGACCGTGTGGAATGCTGAGTTGGATGGGGTGGAGGGAAGATGGCCACTCGAGGAAGTTGCAAGAGCCTCCCCGCAGAACAGCCGTATTCTTTTGGTCGTATATTTTTTCGAATGAAAAATTCAAAGCGGTCGTCGCTTCCTTCTGACCGCTGGGGGAGGCAAAGAAAAGAAGAAGAGGGTTGGAAATGGAGGTAAGGAAATGTTTTATTCCTTTTTTCGAGCATGGGAACGTGTTTGCCTCTCAGGGCGTCCACTATTCGCTGCTGCATCCGCTTGATTCACATTCCTTTTTATTCCTGTCGCCGTCCTCTTCATGTTCTCCCTTGTTTATTTCCTTTCATTTTCTTCTTTTGTCGTCGCCTTTCCCCATTCATTCCTAATCTTTTCTCTCTCTATTTTCTCCTTTCTCCAACTTTCTCTCTCCCCTGTCTTTATGACAGAAAAATGACACTTCTTTCTCACCGTTCTAGTTGCACACCCTCGCACAATGAATTACTTGCACCGCTGAAATATTTTAAAACTCCCCGTGTTTCAGGCTGTCCTATACTTTCGTGGCAATATAAATGCTTTAAACAAATTCAAAGTTTGCGAACTGGCCGCGAAAAATTTAGCGTCGTTACCCGCTGAAACTTCATAATAGCAAGATATTCCACAGAGAAAAAAATCATTCGTCATGACCGGGATCCGAACCCGGTCTTGCTATTAATAAGAACTTTAATAATTTTAAAAATAAATTTAAAAAATGCGTAATAAAATCATCACAAAGCCACATGTGAGTAATAGCTATGCATCAGTATTTCCATGGTGGGGAATGACTTAGTCGACGTCCACATGAGTAAATTAAACTATGGAGATAATAGAGAATTCCACCAAACTATTTTCTCCATACAACTTACAGTGATTTTACTTTGGCTTGTGACATTACAGAATAGTAATAAGGGACAGATTCTAAGCTAAACAAGTACCAATTGAACCACTCACTCACGGCCAGTGAGGTTTGTAAATAAGTGAAATTTAAATCCTTCCCACAAAGCATTCCATCCTACAAGGAATACCAATTAAAACAAGAGACTACAATGAAGTTTAAATATTTGCTTTGTTTTACGTATGTATGGAGTAATTTGTGTCTTAATCAAATATAATGTATACTGACTCTTGAATTATTAGCTAAATCTGATGCCAGCCGCAAAATAAACTTCTTTCCAATTCAGTCACCTTTTCCTAGCTGCCAAAAATCATCGTCGTATTCGTTGTAAATTACAATCATGGAGTGTGTGGCAGGTGTTGACTCACTGGGATCTACTGTGGACACACTAGGCATCTACCTTGGACGAGCAAATAATCCTGTTATTGATAACCACACGTGGACTTTAAATGGTCATTGCTCATTCATCAAAATTCTCCAAGGGATCATAGTGGCTTCTCATTCAATACAGCCTCATGGATCAAACCTCAGTGACCATGTACAAGGAATGCGGGTTTTTTCTTAGAATATTTTCCAACGTTTTCTCAGCGAAATGTAATGATGGTATGAATAAAATTTGTTTCAAAACCGTTACTAGGCCTATCGCTTGCCGAGACCGTCTCATATTTGGGGTACTGAGGAGAATAATCTCGATCAATGACTACTGCCGGCTATGAGGCATTGAACTAAGTTGCTATTACCGTGATTTTTGACAGTAAAATTTACTCAATAGGACTTGAACCCATGAATCATTATAAATATACGTATATAACTCAAAAGGACAACGAAATTCGCTTGGTCATTCACAAACTTGCAGGATGAAGTATGTGCTTCTTTGCTAAAGCGACCTTGAAACCATTGTGATCTTCAATCTTAATCCAGAGGTCCTGTGAAAATTGTTTAAAAGTAACAGACGTTTTTTTTAGAAATGCGGTTGTATTATCAGTTAATTGACACACATTTATTACGAGCTATAATTATATCTATTGTAATATAGTATAGTAGTGAGCCACGATGAATGATCTCGTGTTTTTCCGGCGAATAATGCTGCTGAAGTCTTCGCGGGTTCTCCGCCGGGTCAGGGAAACGGCTAATGCTGAAGTTTCGACGGCTAACGCTGCCATCATCTTGAAAGCGGTGAGTTAAGAAGATGAGGCTCATCGCCTTGAAGATGGCGTGCAGTGTCAGACGTCTCTGATTCCCTGACCCGGTGGAGAACCCGCGAAGACTTTACTAGCAGTAAGCCACGAGTTCTCTGTCTCTTCAGGCTTAGTCTATCCTGTCTGATATTTTGCAATAAATCTTCATCCAATGAAATCTTAGGTCAGCAATGTAAAACGGAGAATAAACAAGCGGTGTACTTTTAGAATTGCACGGAATATTTTTTTACCATAAATGATTTTTCTTAATATAATGCTAAATTTTTTTAAAAGGGTGTTTTCAAGTCTGTTTCCGCACTAATAGGCGCTTCAGACCGGGAGGAGAGGTATTAGGATAGGGATGGAGGGGATGGGGATCGTTGCGGGAAACTACTTCTTTGAAAGCTTTTTATTAAAAAGTGCCACTATGTTTTCCTCAAATATTATATAGCCCCAATTATATTCCTTTTACATGCTACCTTCATGTTTGCTTTATTTTTTTCATATTGCTCTAAGTGCAAATATTGTGTGACCGGAGATGTCTAAGTTACAAAATCTCCTTCTTCTCGCTCATGTAATAAACTCTTAAGATACCAAATAGGATCTAGGAACGGTAGCAGTGCCATCATGGAGAGGGTATGTACATCAATGACTTCTGGGAATCATTTTATTTGGATGAATATGTAAGTGAGGGGTACTGCCGATGGCCAAATCATTCAGCTAATACATATGCAATCGTCCATTGATCGAAGAAATAAATCTTTGTGCAGCATAAATAAATTCTCGTCGATGATGCCAGGTATGTTTATGAATCGGTATGTTTAGGTGTGCTCACGGTGACATATTTCTTGTTTCTTCCGGTCGAGCGAACGTTTCCTTACCAGCATCAGCAATTCACCCTCGTGCTGTCCGCTCCTTTGCTTGCTCTGGGGTTTCCTCTCCGCATAGCGACGCTCTTTTGTCTCCTTTGCATCACTTATACACTCGCGCACGCACCGTAGCTCCCCACATCTTTTCCTCCCTCTCCATCGCTGAGCCTCTAAAGCTGTCCTCGTAAATAATGCAGGGGAAACGAAAGGGAAAAGAACAACTCCGTCAAAGTATTTGCAATTACCCACCACGAAGTTTATTTAGGTTCTCGTGAGAGGGAAATAGCTGGATGGAACGAAAATACGCCGACTTCATTTATATGAATATTCTTAGAGTCAGGTCTCTTCAAACGTTTGTATTGTATTTCCTTTACTGCTTCGCATCGCTCTCCTGGAAAAATAAACTGATCTGCGATTATTTCTTTTGCTTACAGGACCATCGAATGTTTATGTTTTTTCCATGTAGCTTTCCCCATTTGACGACGTTTTCACATTTTATTTTGGGAGACCGCTTCAGAAAAGAGAAAGGACAGCAAATAAAAAGGAGCTCAGTCTATTCTAAAAACTCTGGACCGGTGAATGTTTGACTTCCACTCCTCTTCTATGGTATTTCGTCCACCACTGCGTTACTGAAAGGAATTCAATGTGAAATATTCTGAGAATCATAGTGCCTAAATTGTAGTAGATAGGCATTTTGCCTGTGTGGTTGAGATATTGATTATAAAAGCGGTGAAACTAAAACTCATAATCATGATCTTGGGTCAACATTCCTTAGATTGATTTGATGCAGCACTCCATTCGATTCTCCTATCGACTAACTTTATCATATTTACACAATTCTTCTCTTTCACATCCTTCGCAACTTGCTCGCATATACCATGCAAGGCTTTCTTTTGCCATTCTTCCGCGTCATCTGCCCCTTGACGGCTGTCTTCACCATACCATCATGTCTCTAGATGTCTAATTATATTGTCCCATCTTCACTTTTAATGTTCATAGAAGATTCCTCTTTTCTCTCACTCTTGTTTAAGCTTCTTCGTGAAACTAAAACTAGCTCATCAAAATAAAATTCTATTATATGCCTGCATATTATTAATATTTAGATGTAATCATAAATTTTTGGCAAGATGTTTTCACTTAAAAACTATTTCAAATATTTCTATGGTATAATTAAAAAGTATCTATTTGCAAGCTGAGAAATGATCTATTTTAAAAATAAATGATGAATGCTTGCTTGGTATTGCTTGTTTTAAGAAATTTAAGGGTCAATAAAAGTATGTAATTGAAATTTTTGGTTCAAATCATACTATTATTTTCAAAGCTCTCATGATTTTATCTTCAACCTTCGTAAAAATTAATTTTAGGTGTATTTTTCTCTATTAAATTTTTCTTTATCTTTCGTCTAATTTCCTGTTCAATTCTTAGTACAGTATCATGATTTCAAACTGATATTGACTTTTTCGTATCTTTTCTAAAACTTTTATCCTTCTCCATTTGATTTGTCTTAAAATTTAAGTGATAATATTATTTTCTGACCCACATAATTTTTTTATCCTCGTACCCAAATCAACGAGTAATTCAACCGTTGTATCTTATCTTTTCCTTGTTATCAAATTTTTCACCGCTGTATTAATTACCACCGGGCTACAAAGTTCTTCAATAAACTATCCTTAACTTTATTCAACGTCTTTTGAACCAGGGAAAATAAAACGGTGGCTCAATTTGTTTGTTACATTCAAACTCAAAGTTTTTGTTTCACCTAAAGGATCTTATTCAAAGCTATTCAAGTTCGAAAAGGCCAGTGTCATCCTTTTTTTAAAGCAGCGTTTGAGAGTCATTGCAGAGCCTTTGGTTTTACTCTTCATGCACTGAATATCGCTCAAAATGGCACTTATATGAACTTTGAAAGCCTCAAATTCTATCATTTCCTCAGATTATTGACCTTACATTCATCAAATCCTACATAATTTTTGTTACTCTCAAACCTGCAATATTCGTATATAGACGCCAAATGCTTTGCAAGCATCAGCCTTTGCTATGTTTCTTAGTGATATTTGTTAAATATAAATATATTTTGAATCTCTGTGAAAATATGAGGTTAGTATGTACTGAAAGAAGCCAGGTCGGTCACTTTGCTCCTCACCATACTCATGGAAGTTGTTTTGCATACGGTAAAACATAGACTGTTAGGACGAATAATGGAATGCATTTCTGAATTCACCAAATAAACGGTCAAAAGTGCGAAAACACGCAAACAATCCCCAAATGTGTAGCTTCAATAGGTTAAATTTGAACCAGTTTTAGGAATTAATAATTTCCAGGGAAAAAATGGATTAATACATCCCTCATATAGCATTATGAAGATTGACCGTCGCCGGTGCCATGAAAATGTGTACGAATTCATGGCTATTTATGGTTTGGTGCAAATACAGTCTCCAGAAGAGGCTAGAGAAAACGCAACGTTTTTTACCGAGAAGGTGGGTCCTAATCCTTTTTACAAACTCCCGTTTTGTCCTTATTGTCACCCATAGTCTAGAACGCTTATGTACATGTATATCTATGTATATCTACTCCATCTTATGTATATCTACTCCATCTTATGTATATCTACTCAACTACATTCTTCTTTAGTTTTCGTCCTTAGGGAAAACTAATGGTGAATTCCAACATTTATTCTATGATATTTCCTGCCAATTGTACGTCAAAAATATTTCAAGTGCAAATCGAAATGTGGCGAAACTTAATTACTGAGAGGAAAAAAGTAAACTACTTATTGTTGGAAATAAACAACATTTGCGAATTTCACTGATATAATTTAGTAACGACCCGGGTTTAAACAATTTATGTCATCTTAATCTGAATTCATGAATAATTCGACATAAATTGTTCAAACCAGGGTCGTGATTAAAGTATGTCAGTGAAATTCGCAAATTCTGTTTATTTCCACAATGGGAAAATTTTACAAAACTACCCCTAAAACAGTTCCATTTGTTAAACTACTTATATTTCCGTTCATTGAAAATTTATATTCACTCACCGGGGTTCGTTACTATAACATGCTTTAGAGGAGGAAATGCTCATGGTTTAATTTTATAAGGGAGTAAACGGCTCATTATCTAGATATTTGGAATGAATTCTGATTACTTGGATTTCAACAGTTTTCTCACCATTTTTGTTCCTCAGAAGGACGAGAATTCAAAGTCATAGGTAGTTAAAAATGAGAAACTTGAATAAGAGTGCAGACGTGTATTAGCTTCGTCTAACTCTTTAGATCCAATGAGCTCTGCTAGTGCGAACCATTTCCCAAAGCCAGTTCACTCTGAAAATACCAACTCAGAAGAAACTGGCGATGATAAGCGCAATTTCGGCACTTTTTGGTCTTCCACTATCCTTTTCTATGTTTAATGTCATGCGCCGAGGCAAGGATAGAGTGGAGTGTAATGCAGTTTTGGTGGTGAAAAGAGAAAGATAAAAATCTCTGGTAAATATGTCTGCCAATGGAGAACACTTAATCGAGGATACCATCAGCTGACTTTTTCACTGAGAGGAGAAAAAAATCATCCAAAACGAAGAAAATGTGCAGCAACGCAAAAGTGGTCGGAAGTTCCCTGGAATTTGCAGCGTCGCATCAAATGGTGGGACGGCCGAGAAGTTTGAGAGAACTTTGGATAGTGGTGAAATTTGAAAGGCGGTGGGAGAAAAAGGTTGTGGTAAGAGTCTTTCACGAGCGAAGAAAGGGAAGTCCGTGTTTGCGCACGTCGCCATATTGCCCTCTATGCCATTGGCCCCACACAAGGTGTGTCGCATATTCCAGCGAAGAGCGAAGATTCAAAACTCCCTTAAAAAGTCTTTTTTCTTTGCCAACCCTTCATTTCGCATGTGTGCACAGAGTAAAAGTAAAAAGAACATGTGACTAAAGGAGAGTTGAATGACCGCGATAGTTTCCGATATCTTTGTCGTCAACTTATCGCATGAATTGTGTCCATGTAAGCACTCTCGCTTGTTATTTTGTCTGTTTGTTTGTTTCCCGGCATACATGAAGATAAGACTGAGGAAGAGAAAAGACGGAATTAGAGGGATGGAGCGAGAGAGGAGTGAGTTTTCAGGCGGATGAAAGCGAAAGGAATGCGGGGGGCGGTGAAACGTGTCTCAGTGGAACGTCAGGAACGGAGGAAAAAGGTCGTGGGTATAGGACAGCTGACGTCTGAATTGAATTGAAAAGGTTCTTTATTGATCTGGGACTATAAGTCCCCTGGAACATCGAAAAAAATATTACATGCCAGAAAGAAAAAAAAGATAAAGCAAATGTGGTCAAGGCAACAGCCGTACAAATTGCATAATGGAGCAATATAACACGTATAAATTAAAAGTAAATAATAAATACGAATATAAAGAATACATAACCATTAATTGGTAAAGGTGTTTTGGTTAAACCATTAATTGGTCGAACCAATAATTACATAAACATTACAATTAAAACCACTACATAAAATTAAAGAAAACACTTTAAGGAAAAAGAAATTTAAGAAAGGCAGCACAAATAATGGTTTAAATGACTATAAAATAAAGCATAAAAGGCGTCTGGGGGAAAGGGACCTTCTTAAGAAGGGAAAGGACGATATTACTGCTCTTACCCTCACCTAACATTCCCCTCACACCTCTATGGGCTTGTCCTCCCTTATCTCCTTCCTCCCCACTCAAAATATCCTTCTTCATCAACACTCCCTTTTTATTTTTTTGCACCATTGCTTTAGCATTACGAGGTACAAATTGCTAGGTGGACACACGCTCCTCTTCGCACAAGGGGAGGGAGTGAATGGGGGGTAACCTATTGGTATAGTTATGCGGTTGTGGTTAAAGGAGGCGTGGTAAAATATATGCAACGCTTCGCTGGATCGTTGGAAAATTGAACTCAGAGCAGGTGAATGCTACCGCTCGGGATACTTAAGGGTTCCTCTACAATAAAGTACCTACCTATACGTGAGAGTTGAGTTGGGGTTGAATAATAATAATAAACTTTATTGCTATAGGAATAGCTCTCCTTTTTGAAAAAATTCATGCAATGCAATACAGATTAGATGACAAAGGAATTCAGGTATAACACAATTTACAAACTGAACTGTAAATACGTCTAAACATGTATTACTTAAAATAGATTGTAAGCAAGCATATGAGTTCAGGGTGGTATTGACAAATATAACAATTTTTCAATATACAGTATACAACTATGCAATTTGCAATGAATAGAATACAACAGATACTTATGATATACTTATGCAATACAATATATTAAATACTTACACAATAATTACATAGCAGTATATAGTTATACAATATATACAACTGAAGCTACAAATTATTATTGAATGTGGGAGGAGGTTAAAAAATGGTGAGGCCTAGTTAAAATGACGTCAAAGAACTGACATGTGAAGTGTAAAAAGGAGCGAAGGAAGGGAAGATGGATTGGGAGTGAGTGAAAGCCTCGGTGAGATGTGGCGTGGAGAATGTTTGTTCGGTGGGCGGAATCAAGAGTGTGAATTAGTTATATGCCACCTGTGGTGCACGTGTGTGAGGAGATTTAGTTGAAGTCCAAATGAACCAACACCCTATTACATATATATAAAGAAAATATACTCATTTCCCCTGCGCGCTCTGTATTTATTTTCTCACCCAGATATCAGCATGTGTTATTTCAGGTATAAAGGCACTCTAATAATTTCTTCTGTAATATTTTCGGCGTGCTTTTTTGCCATACTAACCATTATTCTAGAAGAAATTGATTTTACTATTCACGATCGAATATAATGCTGTACAGAATCATATTAAAAAAATGTACGCGTTAAAATTTGTCCGACAAAATAGTAGACAATCTATATTGCTCAGGCGGGTCGCAATTTTAACACAAAGATAGTCTTGGTGATTAGGTAAGGTACCAACAACCAAGGTTATTTGTGCTATGTAGAATAGGTGGGTAATTGAGCGACAGAAGAAATTTTTCAGGGATGGGAGAAAGGGTGGAGTGTGACTTAGAGTTGATGTGGGCGTACTCATAACGAAAGACGCCAAGTGATCAACAGTTTAACTGTCCAACTGGGCGGACGGAGTATTGAACTAGAACTACTCTCCGCTACACTTACGTAGGGGCCGATATACCGATCCCATTCTTCGTATTCAACCACTTGGAATGGGAACACCTTATTTTTGTTGATAGTACATTCCAAGTATAGCCTAAGGCAGCCAACATACAAAAAAGGAGTAATCATTTGTCTTTGGTGTACCTACACTTTTCGCGATACTATAGATGAGTAACGAAAGTAAAATAAATATGTGAAGTAAGTGAAAAAATTACTGAGAAAAGTAGGAGAAAAGATAATTCTGATAAAAATTATAATTACAGGACTCAGCAAACTAATCGTACATTCTCGAGAACGAAGGCCTAATGATATCGGTCATTGAGGGAAAAGTGAAAGAAAGAGACTGAGGTGATGGACCAAGGATGTAACTTGAGTAGTGAAAGATTTAAAAGATTAAAGGATGAAGATGTTCGCTGACAGAGGAATCGAGTGGAGAGCTACGTCAAAACAAGCTTCTAATTACAGACTTGCGATGATGATGATGACAGTTTTACGATACCCTTAACAAAAATTCTTTTTCAAAATGATCCAATGGCTGATAATTTTCCATGAAATCCATTCCCAGTTTCCTCCTTTCCCTTTTTCTGACATTTCTTTGGTGGCGCGAGAAAAAAAAATTGGCATCATCCCCAGGATAAAAAGTGAAATCCAATTATCCAACAAATGCTACCCTTCGATCACACGATAGGGAATATCCGTCAAAGAGGCACTCAAAAATATTTTTGGAAAGATAATTTTGTACTTTGATTCAAATTATTTTTTCAGCAAAAATGGGGTTGTATTTTCAGTCGGAAGATGAGAGTGAGTCGGAATGTCTCCGAATATTAGCTCCAAGAAGTATAAAAGTATCAAAACGATGTTATTTTCGTGTCAGGGTGCGTAATGAGTTAGGGATATGAAGTATTCTTCCTTTGCATCAATTTTAGTGTCTCCATCTTTCAGATGTTTCAAGTCTTTTTGAAAAGCATATTTTTCATCGCCATCACTCCAATAAATTTCCCCCAGATATGTTGCACTTGGAAGATAAAGGTTCTCTAATTATATAATATATCTCTCATGGACACACTGGAAATGGTGGAAATTTGGATTCGGCAATTGTAAAGTCATTAACAGCTTAATATTTTCCTCCTGTTCACCCCTATTCCTTTCCTTCTCACGTTGCCATTTTTTCTCCTAAGGTTACCCAAAACATCGGGGTCCTACACCCTCTGCCTAACGAAACTTTTCCCTCCGACCCGTCAAATATCAAAGTTTGTTAAAAGATTTCAGGTTTACATTACAGATGCTGTAATGTGGCTGGCTCAACTGTCTAGTTTACAGAAAGGAAACGGGTTGGACTATTTGCGAGCGCCTGCAAGAACATTAAAGGTACATTAGGCTCTACCATCCAGAGAAATCGACTGTAGCTGAACATATGATGGAAAAAAACCTCAGAATAACTTCGCCAATACCAGAATTTGTGTCACTCAAATAAATGTTGGGACCATGTTGTGAAGGAGACAGTGGAAATTCGATTAGAAGATAGGAAATTTAACCGAGAGAACGATTTCAACCTAATAAGTGTGCGGAAATCAGCCTTAAACAAATACAAAGGTCACGGTGGAGCTATAAACAATCAGAGCCGTTGATAAATTTGAAAAGAGGTTCGGGCCAATCGGAGCCGATCTAGCGCAACATTCTAAATGCAATATGCATATGCATAACCATATGAAGAGAATGGCGATAATGATGTATAACATTCACTCTATAGATAATGGCGAACTCAGTCATCGAAACGTTAGTGCCCGCGAACGATGCCACTCGGCGTGAAACCCGAGAAAAATTCACTATCAGGTTTTGTTGTTGAATATTTGAAACACCCACTCAACCTTAAATTTTTTCCTCACTCCTTCCTTCCCCCCTTCTACTTCTACTTTTATCACACTGACGTTCATAAATTTGTACATGAAAGGCTGAAATATTTTCTGTACCCTTACTTGAAGACGGCACCATGCATTCAATTCCTAGGTGGCGAATAAATTATTTATATTGAATTACGAATTATTTCTTTTCATCACGAATCAATTACACAAAATGACGCGATATATAGTTTCTTAGAGAAAGTGATATATTTATTGAGTCTTAGGTATTTCAAGTCATTTTTATACAGTCTTAATTTCCTATTAATCTCTTTTTGTCGCATAAATATAATAAGGACTTACGATACCTATTTCGAAATGAAGAAAGATTGTAGCACCTCCGGACCCAGAGCAGTGAGCGGCGAGGGACTATTTCCCCCCCCCCCTCCCACCCCCCTCCATCCCCCCCTTAAGAGGAAAGAGTTGCGTTCGGAGAAAATAAATACAATGCGAAGGCGAGGGAGGGAGTGAAAATAGTGACCCAGTGGTCTGTAGGGTAAATGGGGAGAGAGTGTGGGTTGGAGGGAGGTTGAGGGACGGTGGGGAGCTTGATTTAATTCGGTTACTCCATTTTGAAGAGCTGGGATGAGAGTAGCATTAGTGAAGTGGAGGGGGCGGTAACAAGAGGGGAAGTGTTTGGCGAGAGCGAAGTGGATGAGACGGCGAGTGAGTGAGCGAGGAGAGCTATAGAGGGAGGAGGGTAAGGAAGGTTGCTTGATCTCCCTTAACCACCCCGTTTCCTTTCCTCGCCCTCTGATACTACCCCCTTCATCCTCCTTTGTTCGCCGGAGAAAAGCCTCACGGGACGGCAAAGTATCCGAGCTGAACACTATTATGGATTGTCGAGGGGAAGTCTTGACTTTTTCTCCCAAGGAGATTCTCAGACGTTCTTCTCGCTTTCTTGGCCCCTCGACTCCCATTTCTCCGATCCCCGGCCCAACATGGCGACACGCTATTTATTACGGTTGCTCCGAAGGAATCGTGGCTTAACAGCACTAGGCCCAAAACAAGCAAACAAATCGTGGTCATATCTTTGCTCGCCCCATTTAAAAGGGAAAGGATGTTTGCACAGAAGCGGGGAAAGGGCAACATTGCCATCCTTCCTTTTAAAACGATGAATGCATTTTTATCACCAAATATCCTGAAATTCAAGGTGGATTTCTTTTCAAAAATATTTAAAACTCTCGTTTGCTATGATATGTTGGTTTGTTGGGATACTATTATAAAGATAGTGAGAAATGGGTTTAAAATATCATTTTTTCTCACACCATAAGGAACGGAATTAGGCTATAGAATAACGAAAGGTGACTTAGTCTTTCCACATGGAATTTATTTATCACCACCAATATTTCTTTTTTATAAAACATCTTCAGGAAACGATGTTATATAACTTTGAAACATAGGTAGTGAGAACTAATTCAACATGTAAAGACGAATTAGCTTCGTATTTACAAATAGAAGCAGTATTCCGTATTCCAGTTTTCTTAGAGTGAAATATCTTGTGATATTACATGGTGAAACAGTTCCAACAGTTACGTCTAGTATCATTGAAATTCTCAATCTATTCCATTTGTGTCAGCGGGGAAACTATCATTAAGCGTGGTGTTTTAAGGTAGAATTGGTATTACATATTTTTTGTAGCTTTTTTGCATATTTGTACGAAACCTAATGTACAATGCTTAATTGTGACTGATTAGAACGTTGTATTTGTTAGATTTCGAGAGCCACGGCACTTAGCCGATGAACTTTGCCGGTGAACGAGCTTTCGTAGCCTTTGCAAGTCTCATTTTTAGGAATTTAATGCAATAGGAACTGCTGATCGTATTAATTACCTGAAGATGCGATCTGCAAAAGTCGAGTAAGCTCGGCCGCTGGCAAAGTGTATTATGCAGCTGCTCCCGAAATCGATTATGACAAAATTCTTCGCTGCATCGAGCTTAGATCCAAATTTGTTGCATTGATTGTTTGACATATAGCTATAAATATTTGCAAATGATTTGTGTATTACCTGTCCTGCATCTCCGGTAACTTCAATGATACCTACTAATGCCCTTTACTCTATGCGATAGGAATGATGTTATCAAAACATCATACAATCTATGTGAGCCCAGAGTTGAGCCCGGGTTCGACATAAACTTCGGCGAAGAGAAAGTTACAGGGAGAGAAAACCATTATTATCCCAAGCTAATAAAGAGACATTAAAATTACGAAAACTGAAAAATTCAATCGTGAAGACGGTTATAATATTTCAAAAAAATTGAGAGAGATTGTTGTACAAAACGCCTAATAACGAGACGACAGCGAATGGAGACTGTGTATACGAAATTAGCCGAAAAGGTTGAAGTCAACGGATGGGGTTATGGCGAAACAGATTATCAAAACTAACGTGGCAAAACCCACCATGGTGAAAACTTAAGAATAATAACAATGGATAGTTATGCAACGTGCAAAGGAAGTCGTCATCGCCTGGCTGAGGATAGGGCACTGCCCTTTAACTCACTCGTATCTCTTCACCGAGGAGAAAATACCACCGCGGTGCGATGACTGCGACTGTCGTCTCAGCATTCGGCATATCCTGACAGAGTGTGGCTGGTACCGAGATGCATAACAACGACTAGGGATTACGGGTGACCTAGCGACAGTCCTTGGCGATGACTCCAATACCCTGAACCGCGTATTGAAATTCCTCAAGGTAGATGGCCTCAGCCAAAAAATATATTTTTTTTCCTCTTTTTACCCTAATGCACACAAAAAAATACTCTAACCAACGCGTTCTAATTTATGTTAAGCGTTCATCTTTTATCCTTGGACACCGTTTATTCACCGTTTATCCATATTTTATTTCTTTAATGAGTCATATTTTAGTTAAAAGCAGCAAAGACGGGTAGTTGTGTGAAATGACCTTGTCGTCGAAGCACCCCAAAAAAACCAATACTGCTACTAACAATGGATAGTTTCTTTAATTTCTATGTAGGTAATGCTAATCATTTAGCTACATGTTCCTATCGGATGCTTAACTTACATATTCCTCTTCTGAAGTAGTATTGTATCTCTTAGTTGCTTGTACATGGTATATGTATTTTTGATTACTTACCCCCTCCCATACTCCTTAGAGGTGGCTTGCAGGGTACTCCGTAGATGCGGATTATACTCCCTTTACCCTCTTAAAGTCACTTCTCCTTTAACCCTATTCCCTTCTCTTCTAAGGATTTTAGGAACTCTGGCGGTTCGGCTGCAGCGGGGAAAAGAGTGTGGGATGATAGGAAGCTGAGAAGTAGGAGAGGTCACCCGCTAATCTTGCCCCTCCTCCCCGCTTCCTTCCCGTGCGTCCCCCTGAATCCCCTTCCTCCCCCGTCGGATTAATGAGGGGTGACCGAGGGTGGACTGCTGCGGAGGTCTGGGGGTCGCTGGAGTAGGGTAGAGATCGGATGGAGCTAATCAAATTCCCTCCAGGGCAAGAAGTCCTTTTTTGGAGGGGCTGGGGATATTGGAGGGCAGAGTGGAAAGCAAAGGAAAAAAATAATAGTGTATATCCCGACCCTGTGCTTCATTTTATCCTTTTTAATTCTCTCTTCATTCTCTTTCACTTTATTTTTTAAAACTCAGATTATCGTCGTTTTAAATCATGACAATCATATGTTTTATGCATTTATTTTGACGAGGGGTTAGATGGCAGAAGGGATAGTTTTGTCTCAATCTCGCCTCAATAAAGTCCTTTTATTATCATTCACTTTGATATACTTTTGCCGTCTGGGTTTTAATTAGCACTGTACCACTTTCTCCTGCTCTCGCTTTACCCTTCTTAGCACGGGAAAGTGGTAGGGGAGAAAAAGTGAAAAAGAAAGTGTAAGGCCTCTACACCTTCCGAGGATGTGATTTTAGCACAGGAAATGTATGTACGAATTAGGAATTTGATAATAATAAATTATATTCCCAACTTATAGCTTTAAATGTTCTAATATCAAGGGTAATTGTTTTTGAAATTTCCATGGATGTTTGGACTGCGCCAAAGAGTTTACAATGTACTGGAGGAGGCATTGACATGCTATCCTATGGATGACTATAAAGGCAGAACATAAGTGCTTTGGATCGATTAGGCCCCACCTACTCCGTACAAAAAAGGTTTCATAACCAGTAATAACTTCGTTATTATGTTGAAATTAACCATCTAGTTGGACGTGATTCTAAGAACTAAGTGGTTTCCATGAAGTAGTAATGTAGCTCATAGTTGCAAGTAGTTGTAAGTAGTGCATGTTTGGTGATCTTCACCCCCTGCCTTACACCCTTGCGGTGGCTCGCAGGGTATCACGCAGATGCAGATGAAAAAAAATTGCATTTTATGAGGCCTCTTATGGAGACTGTAATTGTTTTAAAGTATAAACAACCATCAAATTTTACCCAAATTTTATGACAATAGACTACAGCTACGATTAGTTAATCTACTTGCTATTTAAGGAATGTTAGTCAGTTAGTTATTCAGGGGAAGCGACCCACAGCTGAGGATATTTACGCCGTATGGGATAGCTGGGTAATTGGGTATAATAGTAGGAGTTTTCCTGGAACGGAGGAAGGGTGGAGAGAAACCCGGCGTCGGCATTAGCCTACTCTTAACGAAAGGCGCCAAGGGGACCACGGCTTAACTTCCCATCCGACGGACGGAGTACTGAACCTGAAATGCCCTCCACTAAGCACTCAAGTAGGGACCGGTTAGCCACTGAAAAATCTGCCACTACCGGGAATGGAACCCGGATCCTAGGAATGGGAGGCCAACTATATTCATGTGTTAATCACGAGTAAGAAGCCCGTATGACCGTACCTACCACGATGGCCACTGACTTCTCAAATCAGAAGCGATGCCTCTTCCAACACAGTTTATCCTCCTTAGTTTGCATCTAGATTATTTGTATTAAATTAATGCTATTTTTATCCCGCTTAATAAGCTGAAATTATTAGAAGCCGTATTACAGGTGAAGTCACCCTGTTTCTTGGGGATTTAGTAGTCATTATGTGAGGCAACAAACAATTTGGTCATTGGCGCCATTTTATGAACGGTGAATGATTGGCTCAGGCTAGGAATATTTTAAGGGATCGGAAAAGGATAGAAGGGAACTTGGCGTCTGCTTTAGCCTTATATTAACGAAAGGCGCTAAGGGGTCTATGGTTTAACGTCTCATCCGACGGACGTACTAGCGAAGTTGAAATCCTCTGCAAAAAAACGCTCGAGTTGGAAGTGAACATTTCAATGAAATATTTCATCCATTTCTGAGAGTTTAACCAGGGCCATCTGGAGAGGAAGCCAAAGCTCTACACCAACACGATCACCTAATTTACTCTACGTAAATTTACACCGGTAATATGTTTCCTCACCATAGTAGGGTTACTCATCGGCAATGACCCATAGTGGTATTACAACCATGAGTGTAGGTTCAGTGATCATTCACACCCTGCCACACACCCTTGGGGCATCTTGCGGGATGCTCAGCACATGTAGATGTAGACACCTTTCAAAATTAGTGAAAAAATTACCAGAATGATGGCGGAGATTCAACACGTGGTCTGGCTAGAGAATAGGGAAAGGGATGTGTTCTGCGGTGAAGAGCGATAAATTAGTTCTGAGCTTCAGCTCGTGAAATCAGGGAAGCAATTTGAATGGTTTTATGCGGTGAGGGGGGAGGAGGGGGTTGAAAAAGAGAGGGTGGGAAGGCCGTTTGGTCATAAGAGGAGGGAGGGGATGAGGGATGCGAAGGTGAGTGGGAAGATTGATGGCTGGCGCCTGCTGAGAGGAGGGAAATGAGGACCTCGAGAGCAAGGCTCGTCGGGGGCCACTCATCATCTTCCGTACTTACACGACCATCCATTATCTCCTGAAACGAGGATGCTTGTGACCTCAATTCTAAACGATAAAAAAAAAAAAAATACATTCCGGCTTGACCGTGATGGTCTTTTGGTGATTATCTAAGGTCTTACATCGGTATCCCAACGTGGTGTAATTTCAAATTAACATTTTCTGGAGAGATGTGGAATCTGAGTATCTGAAAAAGAAAAAAAAACAAGTTGTTTTGTTTGTGTACAGATTTACGCCAAAGAAAAAATTCAACAAGCGTTTTGATGCTAAATAGAAAGCGATTTCTAAATATCTAATTTGTTTACGTATTTTGATGGAAAAAATGACTATATGATGATAAATAATTAGATATATTCATGGATGTATGTGCATTGTATTAGGTATGTGAGACGCAATATGTATGTTCATGTATGTTCATGTAAACAAAGGCTAGTTTTATATGTATATGTTTTTGTGCTATATGTGGTGAACAATGCAAATATGCCTTTTGTTGTTTTTTGGACAGTATATATTGTTTTCTTCTTTCTCTTTTTCTTGTTACAGAAAATGTTTTCCTACGAATATTTATTTATTAATATTGTTTATAATTGTATATACTCTGATGTAACATGGTCGAACAGATGGTAGCCCCACAATAGGGGCTTAGGGGCTATCAAAATGCTTCATTTTTTCTAATGTTATACATTTGTAATGATTTACTTTGGAAGCAATTAAATTTATTATTATTATATGGTACAAAATACAGTGACATACAGTTTACTCCGGATTTTCCGTGATAATGACTGGTAAAGGGTGCACGGATAATCGGGAAACGAGGATAATCCTCTGTTTGGTTCTTTCCGGATTCATTTCTCAACGGTGCGCTACCAAAATAAATAAACTCCCTAAGGAAATAACACAATCTGCCAAAAAAAAAGATCCTCGCTGTACTTAATAGTATTTGATGAAAAAAAAAGAATCCAGTAGAGCTGTCACGGCCGTAATTAAATCTTCACAAGCCTCGGGTGTCGGCACGAAGCCTGGCATGTAAGGCATCGGACCAGTCGGTAGGGTCGTAGTGAAGGTCACACAATTGGAGGAAAATAACAAAAGATTACTTAGCTTTGAAACCACTGCCGATATACTAAATAGATTGTCATTGCACGGATAATCCTCAGCCCGTTTAACGTGCGCACGGTTAATAGGGAGCATCGGGAGTTAACTGTAAGGTGCCGAAACGCGTTATGAATTTTGTCTGAAATATAACTGTGGACAAATATGGCAACTTGTTTCTTCCACCATCATAAGTTCATTTATTTCCCAATAATACGACCGTGTGCAAAGATATATAATTTATCCTGAGATGTGCCTTGTTATCTGGACATCTTTGTTCAAGATGTACTTCATATTCGTGTAAGTTTCTGGCTTATCTTAAAAATGTTGTTCTTCTGGTCCTATAGTCCTCCGTGGACCTTGGAATTCTTCATCACTCTCCTCCAGGAACCTCTTTCAGCAACAACAAGAGCCTGGCTCTATTGAATTTATCACATGCTTTTTGTAATTTTATGTTTGCATGATATGTATGACCGATACATGTTCAGAGAGTTTATAAAAGAATTAAAGAACGTCATTCTATAATTTTAGTCTCAGATCTTTGGCAAATTGGTGTTCATTTACTGTACATTTCTCGAGAAATTAAAAGTACATAGTCGTAGAACCAGGTGTCTAAATGATATTGCTATAATGTACCATCTAACCAAACCTGACCTTTAGCCTATTATAATTAAAAAAAATCATCTCATTTACATCTACAAGATACCCTGCAAGCACCGCGAGGGTGTGTGGGAGGGGGTGAAGATCACCAAGCATGCACTATTGACATGAAAATAAGCAACTACAGGGTCTCATGCAACTAGATTGTTAGTATCTATAGTATTTAAGGGATTAATACATGCATCATGAACAACAGACTACTCTAAAACATTTCCCTTACCTATCCCTTTGCTATGCTACCTATTCTGTTCTCTTATAGTACGGCGGAAAATTAAATTTTGAATCTATCAGTACGACAATCTATCTCTCTAATATTATTTATCTGGTCGAATCTAGCATAATACACTGGTAATATAATAATTAATACATGCCTATAATCTTCAGTAAAGCTATCCGATTTAAATTTCTCTAATGAATTTAATCTGTACTTTAACCTAAGCTTTGATGATGATTCCCACCCTGATTCTTGCCTTAATTCCGGTACATTACTAAACCTATCGTGACATCTTTTAACGAACCTAGCTGCTCTACGTTGCACACTGCCTAGTTCTCTGACCAAACCTAATTCATTCGGATCCTATATTTATTTCTCTCTCAGAGTTACTTCGCACTCGCTGGTGACGTCGGATGAATCTTCACTTTCCGTCTCGACACAGATCGCATCCACCAACACACCTGGACAGTTTGCCTTGACATACCAGTGACTTAATGCAGACTGTGACAGTGGGAGATATATATTCTCGCTTGTCATTCTTTTATCCTACCCCACACCAACTCGTTGCATTTATTATGAGGCTGAAAACACGGAAGAGAAACGGGGAGAAAGATGGTTCTCAACCAATTTTGACATCGAGGTACATTTTATGTGAGAGACATATTGGGAGGGGGGGAGAGGGAATGAAACCTAATTCCGATTCAATATGGTGTTCTATCCACGCCATCCCCCTCGTTTTCACTATCATTCTCTCTCTTTCTCTCTCCACCTCCTTCCACTTTCCCCCGTTACGCCTGCCTCGTGCGATTGGAGGTAATGCGATTTTCATCAAAGCCACCGCTTGCCGAGTCCGCTAATCGCATTCCGCGGAGATGCCGATCGCCCTGCTGTAATGGGCGGTTGTAACGTGTGCGCATGTTTTCCAATCACGGATTCCGCTTTCCGTACTTCACAGGAAGGTGGCTTTAGCAATTATGGAGATTGGTGCGAAATTTTGTTGCTCAAAACGAATGACAAGTTCAAAAATTTTTATTTATACCATAAAAATGTCCTGCCTTCACTGACCTAAGCCAGTGACGGGGGTGAAACAGTAATCTTTTTTTACCTTAGAGATGTACTCTGTCCCACCATGTCCTCAAAAATCTATTAAAAACGGAGTGAATTCCGCAATCTACAGAGCCAGGAAGGCTATTTTGCAGTTAACAATGACCGTATCAGTGATCAAGTACCAATGATGAAAAACAATTGGAGGAATTCGTTGCTTTCTATGTCATTTTCAATCACAATCCAATCAAATATTTTATAGAAACATCTTCATAACGCAAGAGGATGAGAGCTTTTGAATGAAGTACAGAATGTGCGATGTATATTAATTTGAAATAATATGACTCCATTGTAACTCCATGGGAGGTGACGGAATTGCAATGAGGAGAGTCAACCAAGGGCTCGTTTATTCATTTAGAAAGTGAAATGATTTTGTAGGGGAATTGGGGTAATGGAGAAGGTTGAATAGTTGGATGGCTTGAATGCATTGGACAATGTGCAATAATCAGGATCATTTTCAGGCATCAGGATACATTTTATTTATTTAAGATCTCTACTACGCTATATATACTCCGTTTGAGGCTGTAAAGCCAAGAAATACGCTGAAAATCCCGAACGGTCCGACTTTATTGGACGTCCAACGTTATGCGCTGTTGGAAGTTTTAATTGTTTAATAGCATATCATTTAATAAGAAATATTTGTAATTTGAACAGGAACGTGAGACTATTATACGTTGTAATAACTTTTATCACGTAAACGTAATTTTAGGATTCCATATTTTGCTCAGGACAATACAACTTCATGCGGTCAGCGACTGGAAGTATTGTGCCCATAATCAGGTGTTTACATCAATTTGATAGAAATAATTGGTTACCTAAACATAAATGTGCACTATTTCCACAAATACAAGCTACTAATAATGTGGAGTCACCGCCTAACCACACCCATACCTTTGCTTGCAGTTTCAGTTTGTCTAAGGTTAAATGCTGAGTTTAACTAGTTTACTGGTTTGCTTGTTGCTGTTTGGCTGACTCTGAAGTTTGCTTCTGGTGAGAGCAAACAGGAAGCTGGCCGCCTTAATAGTAGCCCACCGACAATATGGCTCATAATTGGATCAGAGCGGAAATTATTTTGTGTCCAATTTTCGAACTAATGCGGGCTAAAATCTGCCCACCCGCTATGCTGCCATATTACCCTTATGCGTAACTTTATTAGTTGACCGCTTCATGGTTAAACTGGTCTATTTTTCATTGTTAAACCTCTTTATAAAGTGAGTCTTCTGATTTGCAACATTAGAAGCAATTATGCTCACTATCAGTATGTGCATCATTTATCTCCCGGATAACTATTGAAGACATAGGTATGGTTCCTCTATCTGCTAATAATGAACTTGAATGTAATCTAATTGAAGCATCACGGAATCTAATCGCGGTTGCGCGATGTCGACCACATTTTTGGCAGTAAGGTATTTACTCGGGTGTTTTGAGGAGAGCAAATAAATTCACGTCAGTCGATTGTGACGATAAACCTTGTTACCCCCAGAACCTTTTGTTAAATGTAGGATATGATATTGGAGCCTAGTTCGACCTTCCTTCTTTCCATCGAAAATTACTTGTTCCACGCCATTCCGCCCCTATCCTTAATACATCGAATGGCCTTCGCTGTCAATCTCAGCTTCCGGATAGCAAACACCAAATACACATAAGTAAATGCAAATTCATAGTTTAGAGCCACATTCAGACACATAAGATGCTAAAATTGTATCTTAACAATTGGAGCCCTGGCGCCTATGAGCACATCTATTTGTCCTTTATTTCAAGCGGAAAAGGCGATATTTAAAACTCTATCTAATGTATAAATTTCTTATTTTATCTTTTTTTGAAAGATATTTATTTGAAAGAGCCTTAAGACCTGCTTCGAGCTTTCCCATTAGTGTCTCTCAGCAATTTTAGTTGTTACCGTACACTGTGCCTAGCATTTTGTTTTACTTTTCTATCGATTCTTTGTGTGGAAGACGAATTGGTTTACTTTTAAGCTGGGAGTCTAAATTGTCTGTGATTTATATGCTGCCTAGAATAAATTTAGGGCCAATTATTTGTAATTTAGTCAAAATATTCTAGCAAGGGAATTATGGGCCTCAATTGGTTTAAATCTTTTGAAAATCTTTAGAAAAAATATCAACCAGAAATTTCTCCAGGAAATTTAGCCTCTCGTCTCATCTATGGATTATTGGATGTGGGATTTGGCCAGAGCATTTAGCCGAGGGGTGATTAGTGCAGGCAGGGCCGTTACCCTTTCCATGAATACTAATAACTGACTGCATGAAGTGCCTACACCCCCGCGTCGCTCAGAGTTCATGTTCTCCCCTTCTTCCCCGCGCAGCATCTCCCTCCACCCTGAACCATCCCCCTCTTCAATCTCACCCTCTCTCAATATTCCACTCCCCCCACCACCCTCGTCTGCATCCCAGGAGTCAATTTGGACTTCCACAATCGATGGAGGGGACGATGGCCATTTGTCGCAATCCTATCTCCCGCTGGAAATATCCCATCTTCGTTTTGTTTCGCTTGGGAGGAGGGAATAATTGGCGACTCAACTCGGGGAAGTGGATGAGATCACGCGACGCGGTTGTGATAAGCGTTAGGCGTCCATCATGGCAGGATTGCCGACAAAAATCTGACACACGCTATGCCGAAATTTACTCTAATAGACTAGATAAAGTGGCCTAATTGAGTTAAACTTTAAATTAATTTAACTCTGCAATTAAAGATTCATATATAATTAATTAATAAAAATAGTATTAGTCATAAGTTAGTTATTTACCCTGGTTGTAAGTAATACCTGAAAACTAAAGATTATCTTTTATCCGGTGATTCTAATAATTATAGTAATGTTTATAAGTGGTTATTTGATTCTGGATCAAAACGAAGTGTTCCTACATTTTATATATCTTGTATACCACCTGATGATGTTGATGCATTGAATGCTTCTAACTTTTTGAATGGTAATGGTACTTGCTTCTTTTAGGTTTTATTGCGGAAATTGTTGTGGTTAACTTTCCGACATCTTTCTGAGTTCAGCGCTCTGATTCTGTTCTTTTCTTTATGCAAATTACCTCTTCCTCTGCTTTATCCCAATTATTCTGTAGGACATC
The DNA here is from genome assembly GCA_933228895.1 of Platycnemis pennipes. NCBI lineage: Eukaryota > Metazoa > Arthropoda > Insecta > Odonata > Platycnemididae > Platycnemis > Platycnemis pennipes. The sequence continues at coordinate 42,935,325 of OW121851.1, read as the reverse complement.
AATACAGACAGTAGAATATAATCTTCTTTCCACACCTGTAGGTGATGTTGCCACCCGCCCCTACACTCTTTCCCACCTCCCAGTTCCTACATTTCAGATGGCATACTCTGATCCACACCGATCATCGCTGTTGTCACACGTCCTTTCTAAATTATTTTTTCATTGCAATCATGGGTATCTTAGAAATTTTCTTCAAGGACGCTTGAGGAGGCTTTTAGTTTTATTTTGCACTGTGGATGAAGTACAATGGTAGTTTATTCATTGCTATTCTCTATCGCTTACTTTCCTTTATACTTTTTGTCCTTTATTATTTGCATAAGTGGAGAGATGAAAATAGGATTTTGACACTATTAGCCGATCTATTGAAACTTAAATTATATTAGGAATTTAAATTGGTCGAACCGATGGTATTTTTTAGTAAAGAAATACTACCTACAAGAGTAGTTCGTGTTAAAAATGAGCATATTTTACGAGGGATATATAGATATAAACACTTCGTAAGTAGTGGAGATGTGATGGAAAGTGGTGGTTTAACACTACTGGTTATTATTGATTCAAGCGTTAAAATTTGACCGAAATGTGTGACAGAAACCCTTTTTCTTGTTTCGTGAGAGAATTAGAGAAGGTAGTTTTTTCAATAAATAGCCAATTTCCTGGTTGGTAAGAGAGTTGTTGGGGAGATTATGAGTGTAAAAAAAGAATAAGATGCTACGTTGGATTGAGCTGGAGTGAAGTTTGACATGCTGAAAGGAAATACAGGCTTTGTTGATGAGATGATGTAGGATGGGAATGCGAAAAGATTTTGGAACCAGGGCGTGTCTTTCCCTGAGTAAGGATGAAATGATAGATGAAGTGCATGATTTCGAGTTCGCAGCGAAGTGGTTGGGAGGACAGACATAAACAGCAAGAGAAGTGTGAGGGACTGGTTCACTCGATCGAACCCAAAAAGAGAGATGTAGATCATGAAAGGATTGAAGGGGGATGAAGGGTTCTTTCCCATCAAAGCAGCTTAATCATTACGGCCATAATTCGGGTTTAATGGGGGATTTCGACCTTCTCCGCCCCCGACGAACCTGATTATCCCTCGGTTTATGGAGCGAAACATTATGACGGATACGATCGACGGGGATCGTAGATGGGTATCCACAGGAACACCCTCCTGCCCTCAGGAAGAGGTATCCTCTGGTCCTCCCCCTATCGGCCTTAATCTCTTCGGTCTCATTGACTATTTTAGCACCGGAGCCATGAAAAAGTCTTACGACTTTGATAGTCGCGTAAAATCTCAGAGGGCTGGTAAAATCCAATAGTATTGCCATTTGCATTATATTATTAGCGTATATTCGTGAGACAGAGGGGAAGTGTAAAATATTTTGCTATAGTTGAGTTCGGGATCATTGATGAACAATTGTTTATGTGCAAGTTTGAGATTTATATCCCTCTAGATCAAATCCAATGGACAAAATGACGGGAAGATCTCTGATGTTTCTGCACATTTTCCGATTCATAATGATCTTGCTTGAAATGGGATGGGGTAAAACGATGAAAAATTTACGACTTCGATCCAGGTCACGCTTTAATTTCAAAAGTCCAAAAAAAGATGAAATTACGTTTAAGTTCGTCGTTTGGCCAAGTAGCACATAACGGAAATAGCTTAATCAGTACCATCCTCCCACTCTGTAACTAATTTCTTTTCTATTCAAGCAGCTTTATGAAAGCTAGTTACTCGAATCAGGGGCTTTTATTTGTAATAGGAAACCTTTATGCATGGCGAAACGAGAAGAGAGAGGTTTAACCGATAAGACAGAGGGAAAAACTTGGTTTAATCGTCTCTTTTCAGGATTTATGTAAGATTTCATTTTCATCGAAATCTTAAAAGGACTTCTCGATTGCTTAATCTATCAATTTTCCGAATCTATCAATTTTCAAGGTAGGTATTCGTAAAACCTTATTTCCAAGAACATTTGTCCAGCATTTTTGAACACTGCCATTGAATTGATACTGCTATTGTTATTGATTTTCCACATAATATAATTTGCTTAGGGTTTTAATAGTAATAAATCATGTCTTAATTTGTAGTGTCTTCTCTAGGATTTTAACCCGAGCCCTCCACTTATTGTCCTAGACCTCAACTCCCTCGGTTACCACACAATCAATATTTTTTATGCTGAGCTTTTTTATAAAACATACCTAATTTACTTGATCTATTGGTACTCACAATAACGGAATCGTACAATCAAAATATAGGTTTCGAGCTATCTTATTCTTAAAATTTAAGTTGCATAAATGGGTCATTCCACGTCAATTCGACCAGAAAATCGACAAAAATGGCCCTTGGGGTCACCGATTTTGACCAAATTTGGCATAATGTCTCCATTTGATAAGAAAATAAAAACCCCAAAGTCGTTTTGTAAAGCACGCAACCGTTTCCAAAATATAGGAACGTTGCAAAATTCGAATTTTGCAAAAGTTACTACACATTTTACGGTATATCTCAGAGACTATTTCAGAAACAGTCGTGATTAAGGGCTTGATTTTAAGGCCTTAAATTGGAAAAATATAATAAGGGATTATATTGCGAAATATAAACAATTTTATAAAGTTTATAAGAATTTTATAAAGTTTATAACAATTTTAAAGTTTCAAATCGATTTTTGACGATGTAACTACGCCTTCGATTTTGCTCATTTTTCTATATGTTGTAGACACAACCCTCTACAAATTAAAAAGGTTTTCTAGAGGTAATATTTCATTTAAGGAAGAAAAATACTTTTGAGTGAAGGCGTGACGCCCGCCGGTCACCGCGGCGCGCGCCTACCGGCCGACGTTATGGTACTCTGGTGTCTTCAGATCTATGTAACTTTCTCATTTATCTTCTTATCGCCATTTTTTAACCGTATACCAACTCTTTGCCCGTGCCTATCGCTATTTGTTTCACTCAGGTGTGACCACAGCCTTAGAATCTATGAAGAGCGACACCTGGCCTCAGAGAACATGAGTATGGTGAAGATAAAATCGACCGACCGAGTGAAAATGAAGATGTCCAGAGAAGAGTTGAGTGAGGAGAGGAATTCACTAAAACCTTATTTCTAAGACAAGGCAACAATATGGGGCATGTATCAAGACATGAAGGTCTGATGAAGACAATTGTTAAGTGGCAATTGAATGGGAAGAATGGCAAAGGAAGGCCACGTGTGAGATTTATGAAGTAAGTAAAAGTGAGTTATAGGTATGAGTAACCGTGATATCATCAACCGTGATATCGTGCATTTTGGCGACTCACAATGGAACCGGCCAGTACCGTCCTGTAAACACGATGAGTTTCGTGTCGCGAGCAGCACGTGGGTACCTATTAAGCCACGTGTGGCTCGCGAGCCATAGTTTGCCGACCCAAGATCATTAGGATAAAATTAAATTTAAGTGCACACTATGAACCAGAGACATAGAACATCGGGAAAGCAGACCAGCGAAGAATTAAAACCTTCGAAACATGGTGCTGGAGGAGAATGTTGAAGATTGAATGGACAGATAAAGTGAAGAACGAAGAGGTATACAGAAGAGCAGATGAAGAAAGGACGATATGGAAAACCCTAAAGCAAAGAATGGATTGGACATACCTTAAGGTACAATGAATTAGTAAGAAATATAAAGGAAGGGAAGATTGAAGGGAAGTTCCCGTTTAAGTTTCAATCAAGTATGATCAAGTTTAGGTGTTCTAAACATTTATCATATTTGGTACTTAATCCGAAATATGTTAACTGGGTATTCACCGTGCCTGTCCGACATAATGCTCGTTTGAATTAGACTGTATGCGTAGTTACCACTTTTCCTTGTTAAATTAAATGGGAACAATGAAATATTAAGTGTAAAATAACTCAGTGTACATTGTTTAATCTTCATCACTCTACATCCTTGAGCTGGGTTGAAAGTTACAATGTTTACCACAAAGAAGGTAGTGTAAAGATATTCTAAATAATTATATATGAGTTCTGCGAGTGAAAGTCGCAGATTGTTCTCGACTTCTCCGTCCTAATGAACGTTAAAGCAGTTATATGGTAGAGGAAGAGTATCAATGGAGAGAGAGGAGTCGTAAGAAAAGTATATTGACCATCAAAACCTGCATTATCTAGCTGAGTGCAGTAATTAATTGATTCTCCAGCATATTAATTCCCCATCGCCTCACTTTGCAAGGCGGCACTCGTTCGGTGTAAGGTCGTGATCTTTTTTTTCTTTTTTTCTGTTTTCAAACTATGTGATCAAATCTCATTTAATATAATTCCACCATTAAGGTTTGCAGTTGCAATTTCCTGTGTGCCTGGATTATAGCATTCCCCAATTTTCCTAAATGGAGACGTATATCTGCAAAATCCGCCACTGATTGTATTAAATGGTAGTGCAAACGGTATAAAAATCTCTTCAGATTTAAAAAAAAGTTGGTACAGTTTTCACCAACGTTATTTAAACATCCAAAAGTCAGTTATCCAATTAATTACATTTTTTAAACGCCTGTGTAACGGCGTGAATCTCCACATAAACGGAAGTACTAGAAACCATAATTACACATTTTTTTACTCAATCCGTTACCATCAATACCATAGCTACGTTTCCAATTCAATTACAACCTTGTAGTTAAAATTGGAAGCTGCAAGTCAATTAGCAAAGGGTCCATTTGCAAGACCAAAATTGCCCACATTCAATGAGTGACGGTATTTGCGGATTTAATTCACTTTAAAGCTTAATTTTTGGTTCGTGATAATGCCCGTGGACTTCAGCCTAAGAAAAACAATGAAACTTAGTGTAGGTATCACTTCTTTCTGCTATATGAATTTTGAGTTGCATACTTTTGTTTCCAACGTGATTCAAGTGAAAGAAATGTGGTACTCTTTAAAATCTCTCTAAATTTCCTGCTCCTAAGTGCTCTCATATATGTACGCAAAATATTTGACCACTTTATCTTTTCTTAGAATCACAATTTTCTTACAATGGACGAAAGGAAAACATACGAGTTGGTGCCGGTCATGGTATTCAGGTCAGTAAGGTTCCGGCCTGGTAACTCAAGGGCCGCGGGTTCGAATCTCGCCCCTAAAATATATTTTATTCTCGTCTAAGGTTTAAAAACTTAAAATTGTGCTTTATAACTTTAGACATAGTAGGGAACCAAGTCTACTACCTCTGCTACGAGTTGGTGTTGCGCATGGCTGGAGAGAAGTTTCGGGAGAAAGTCGGAAGGAGGCAATGCGGGTATTTGGAACGATTTGTTTAAGGTTGCTTTACTGATTGCTATGACAGAGGGACAACATGATAAGAAGGGAGGAAGATGGAGAAAAACAATATGATTCTTGAATATTATGAAGAGGGATATTGTTTAAATAAAAGTACAGAAATTTCAAAAGAACGTATGGGCTCGAGGAAACCCTAGCTTGACCGTTGAATTCTACTGATGTAAATTAAAAAAGTTTCTACGCCGTCAACGAATAAACCATGCAGTGTTGTAGATAAAAATACAAATAATGGGAATAGTGAACTACAGATACGGAGATTAAAGCACTTCAGTTTCATTCACTCAGTGAGGTCACCGGGTTTCGAATCTATGACTCCTCGATCGGGAGGAAATGGAATCTGGAGACTCATCCGCCCGTAGGGAAAAGCAGTGAGATTCATCTTCTTGGCGCGCAGGGATCGCTTCCCACTCATTTTCCACGACCGCCCGCGCCGGTCGAAATTGCGATTCACGAATCTCAACCAACGCGTCACCTAGCTGATTGGTTTTACGCTCGACAGGCCTTTGCCAACCCCGTCCTCTCACCGCCCCGACCTCTTTCGGCTGCTCACTGTAATATCCCACCCTCCTACGAGTTGCACACGCAGTAATAATTAGGGGGAGGTGACCGACAACTGAAGCCATTTGCGCCATTAAGGATCGGTGGGTAGTGAATATTGACCGGAATTTATAAGTAATGCAGGCTGGACGGAGAGAAATCAGCCAAAATTTTCGCCAACCTGAGTTCGGGATTATAACGTTTTATTATTGCTACCTGAAAATAAGTTCCAAATCTTTTGTTTATTTCTTTTGCATCGCTCTTTCAATGAAGATAGTGACCGTGACCGGAGGAACCCAGGGGTTGCGGGTTCGAATCCTGTCTCTGGTATTGATGCTGTGTTGGATTCATCTACATCTAAATCTACGCGATACCCTGCAAGCCACCACGAGGGTGTGTGGCAGGGGGTGAAGATCACCAAGCATGCACTATTGACATGCAACTAGGATATTATTCTTTAATTTAACAAGCTCCTAAATGGAAACATGCTACATAATAGGGTCTCATGCAACTAGATGGTTAGTATCTACATAGTAGCAAAGGGATTGATTGTTAATACAAGAATTGTGTGCTACAGACTAATATAAAATATTTCCCCTACCTATCCCTTTGCTATGCTGCCTGTTGTGTTCTCTTGTAGTTCGAGGGAAAAATGACGTTTTGAATCTATTAGTACGACAATCTATCTCTCTAATCTTATATATTTGGTCAAATCTAGCATAATACGCTGCTGTTTTTAATTTATGCCTAACATCTTCAGTAAAGCTATCCAATTTAAATTTCTGTAATAAATGTAATCTGTACTTTAACCCACGCTCTGATAATGATTCCCATTCTGATTCTTGTATTCATTCTGATAAACTACTAAACCTATTGTAACACCCATACAAGGGTTAAGTACTAACAGTTAGGCGATACGATTTAATGTCAGCCATTGGAGCATTTAAAAGCCCAAGCCCACTACTACTCATTGAAGGTTGTGCAAAAAGGTTCAGGTATATTATTCGCCAAGTCACAGTTCCAAGTCCATCTTTCGGTCCATTCCTAAGAAATCCCTAATATTCACATCTTATTTCAGTTTTTTCTTTCACAAATACGAGTCATGAATAGCTGTAATTACCTATAGAAAACAGTAGGAAGTTTTCATCCGGGTGTCAGGACAAAGAAAAACTGGAACAGAAAAATTATGAGCGCCCAATTAAGGCACTTCCTCGTTTCATAGATGCAAATTTGTATTTGATGAAGCATTATTTATAATGATAAAGGAAGAATCTGTTCATTTCATAAAATTGGCCAACAATAAAATGAACCACACTGCTCAAGCAAAATTGGATGTATGTACACATAGCTAGAGTTACCAACAAGTTTTTTTTTAAATGCAAGCTTAGGACAGATCTAATTACTTTATTTGAATGTCCCCAGAAACATTCCAATTTTGGCAACATTTTTGTCCCGACGAATTCAGTATTCCCTAATAGTGATGAATAACACTCCAAAGATAAAGTATTACAAAAAAGCATCTTAGTAAATGATAGACCCACTCTAAACTACTTGGAGGTTCAATGGTGGTGCCGATAAGTCAATAATATTCAAATTGTAATAGGCTCTTATAATGTTTACTGCAATATATAAAAATAATTGTTGAAATACTGAGAAAAATTTTCTTAAAGCAATTTAACAAAAATATTTACAGTGTTATTTAGAAGGTAAAAACAGATTTTCTGAAGAATAACAGCTTCAACAAGCCAGAGATTCTTTTTGGAAAGAAATTACTGTATAAATTCACAATTTACATTGAACAAATATCAGTCATGTATTATATCCAATTATAAAATGGGATTTATTTGAATCTCGCCGAATTTTTACTAATTGAGGAAATATCTCACAAAGAAGGCGCATGTTCTGTTGAGCATCCTTTCATATTGTCCTATCCTTTTCCTTCGAAATAGAGACGGCCTCACACGCACACACATGCATATACCCTTTCGGTGAGACGGGACTATCGGAGACTTCCGTGGTGACAGGTTAAGAAAAGACAGAGGGAGAGGTGGATGGAGACGGCGGGTCTTAATTCGTTACGTGTCCTTCAGAGGGCATCCATCCCTTCACCATCCTACCGTGACACCGCTGCCCAAGATTCCAGGCAACGCAACGTCAACTTCCTCGGAATTCTATGCTGAACGGTGAGCTGGAAAAGACAGGGGAGAAATTCCGCGTTCTTCCGTGGAAAATACATTAACAGAGACGCTAGAGGAAGGATTTGAGACACGGGATTTGGAATGACGGGGAAATAAGAGTCAAGAGGTGAGAAAGTCGACTCTGTTTGCTGTCATGATGTAGTCAACCTCTGTTTAAACAATGTTTCCTCCTCCCTCAGGTTCCGCCAGTTTGTTAACGGATAGCGCGTGGAGGTTGGGCCACAATCAAGGTAAATGTCTGACGTGATTCGTTTACGGGAAACGTGAGACGGAAATTTTTTCTCTTTTTTGTTTCGTCTATTGTGTCAATAGACGTACGCGACCCTTCGTCTCTCCAAAGCTCTCCAACGTGTATTTGACATTTTCTTTCGATAGATGGCTGTTGGCGATTTTTCGAAGCCGGATTGATGCTTATGCATCGAGCCTTATGGAGATAAATTTGTGTTTTTACGTGATCTTGTGTAATAAAAACCATGTGGTACCTAATTCCCACGCTTAGTAGTAAATTTCACAAATTCACACTGTGAAGAGCATACGATGATCTTCCACCGTCACCAAAAGTAAGGAAATATTTTTTTGAGTGCTACATCTACATCTACGCAATACCCTTGCGAGCAACCGTGAGAGGTGTGGCAGGGAGTTTAAGATCACCGTACATGAAATATTTAAGTATTTACGTCCAGCCAAGAGATACAATACTACTACTACATGTAAACATGTGGATACATATTTACGACTCACATGCCACAAAATAATTAATCACCATCATCGGTCCACAATCCTAGGATTGGTTTGACGCAGCCCTCCACTCGATTATTCTATCGGCCAACCTCTTCATATTAACCTTATTACTCTCGTTCATATCCTTTCACAACCTGTTCCTTACATCTCATACGACGCCTTCCTTTGCCGCTCATCCCGTACTTTTCCCTCGACGATTGTCTTCATCAGGCCATCGTGTCTTAAGTTGTGGCCCATTAGGCTGTTCCGCCTTCTTCTTAGAGTTTTCAGCAGACTTCTCTTTTCTACAGCTCTTTTTAAGACTTCGTTTGTCATTCAGTCGATCCATTTTATCTTCATCATTCATCTGTAGCACCTCATTTCAAATGCTTCCACCCTTCTCATCTCCACTTCTGAATCACTGCCATGCTCCAGATGTACGTCCTGATGAATTGTTTCCTTCCTTCTACGCTTGTATTTCCAGACGTAAGTGCATTCTTCTTTGGAAAGAATGCCCTGAGCTATTCTACTGGCTATTTCTTTCTTGCTTCGTCCATCGTTGGTTACTCGGATTTCCAGGTGACAGAACCAAATAATTAATGTATGCACATATCTAAATCTGATAATGGGAGATGAGAGGTTCATATGCTAAGGGATATGTGGCAAGGTTTTGAAAAGAGGATTCTTGAAAGGAGTAACTAGTTACACTTATTTTGAGGATAAAGCAATGTATCCCGAAAATAGAAAGATGTTAGTGGTTCTTGAGCGGGTCCTGAAATTACTATTACTGGGAGTAATTGAGGGCCGACTGGTTGCTTGAAACGCTTGATCTCAACCTTCCCATAAGGATCACGAAAATCACGTAAAACCTTGGTGGGCTTTCTCTGTCTTCCTTACTTATCTTCTTCCGCCTCCCGCGACAGAGGAAAAGTAAGAAAAAAATGAAGGGGAGAAAGAGCGTAACTGGGTGGTTAGGAAGGCTATCTTTCGCGGAAATTTCAGCTTAGTCCCGTCGAGCGTAGAAAGGTACTCTTTGGCGAAGCCCAGTTGGAGACGAGAGATATTGGGACAAAGCCAACGGTGAAGGAAGCTTACCAAAGGGGGTTCGGATTTTACGGGTGGATGGCCAAACGTGAGCTTGCTGCGAATAAAATCAAATTTATTTCGCCAAGTCGACTTAGACCGCTTTCCGCTAAGATGCGCGGACTACCCCATGAGTCGGGTTGATACTTGACTTGGTTTCACTGAGGGGATGTTTTTAACTTGATTCCCCAGGGACATGCTTTTCTTGGTTTCTCCTGATCGATCGCTGGTCGTCTCTCTTCTATTATAAGGTGAAGTATGATGCCAACCATGGTAGTCTGAATTATAACGTGCCGGTCTGATGAAATAAATGCCACGGGTTTGAATCCCGCCTAGTGCCCGTCATCAGATGAAGCTAAGGATTTTGTTAGTCTTGATCGTCTTGATGGTACAAAATAAACGTGGCAGTTGGAATAACTAAAAACTGAATACGACTTCTGCGGATATGAAATAATTCCACTGTCAACGTTTAAATCCAAGACAATTTAGGGAATGAAACTATAAAAACCTATCTTAGTAAAACTTACAGGATATCATTCAAATACAGGCTCAGCACGCACAAGAAATCCAAGAATATAACACCATAGTCTCTCACACATACGCTGTCACTTTAAAATTATACCATCAGCAGTTATTTTCATATAAATTCAACGAGATGTAGTGGTACTACATCTTGTAAGTAAATAAAGGAAAAAGTTCAAGTTTGTGTTGCCCACAGTTTCGATTTTTATTTGCAACGCGTGTCAGTGCGTCGGCGTCATCCTAAAAAATGAAACTATGGGCAGTGAAAACTTGAAATTTGTTTTTTCATTCCTCGGATATTAGTAAGGATGACTCCAAATTTCTTCTTATTACCACTTTCCTTCTCCTACGCCCTCCACTTTTCTCTGCTTTACGTGAAGCATACACTAGAACTAGAAAGTCACTATCATGGATCCTCCTTTCCTGTGTGGAAAGGAGTGAGAGAGAGAAAGATACTCCTTAATCCTTTCTACTTCGCATGATCGGCACTCAATTATAATGAAAAATCTAAATGCACGTCTCCAAGTCGAAGTACCAAATTCGGATGGAGGGCGTGGATGAGGAGAGAACTTCGCTTCCGCTCATGCTCGATAAAGATATATAACTACATGTGCATTTACACAATACCCTGAAAGCCACTGTAAATGGGGTCACTTGACTCCAGAAATGCATTGAAATGAATAATTCAAATCTTATGGGATGTATTCAATACTCAGTATTTTCTTCAGGTTCAATGCAGAACGAAAAATAATCAGTGCCTTTGTTGAATTTTGTTGCTGAAAGGTACATAAAATAAAATAAATGAATTGGGGGGGTTGATGGGGGCCTTCTGGAGACCAACTGGCACTTAGGACTCTTTAGATTCATTGTGCCAACCCACATTTAAACTGCCGGCCATTTGCAAACAGGGGACAACATACCGCGGTAGAGGTATGGAGGAGGGTCACCCATCCGACCAATGTCCGGGTCCATCGTTGCTTAATTTCGGTGACCTCACGGGAACCGGTGTGCCAACGTGACTAAACCCTTGCCCTTGGAAGTTACATTCATTACCGGACAAATTTACAGGAGAGGGAGCTAATTATAAGCAGGCAAATGATAGTTTTAAATATACTTACAGACTCAAGCCAAAATAATTCTGATTGCCTTCTCCTAAGAATCGATATTGTTTCCCTATCTTTTGTGTCAAAGGATAATGCTTGTTAATTAACATTATTGTGGATTCATTCTGGAGCATTTTTATTTACGGCAGTGAGACATGGACGGTGACAGCAGCGGAGAAGAAGAGGGTAGAAGCATTAGAAATGTGGTGCTACAGAAGAATGTTGAAGATTAAATGAATCAACCGAGTAAGTAACGAGGAAGTTCTAAGAAGAGTAGGAGAGAAAAGAGGTCTGCTGACAACTCTAAAAAGAAAAAGGGACAACTTAATCGGCCATATCTTGAGACACGATGGCCTGATGAAGAGTATCGTCGAGGAAAAAGTGAACGGGAAGATTGGAAAAGGCAGGCCTCGTATGAGATACATGGAACAGGTAGTGAGGGATGTAAAAGGGAAGAATTACGTCATAATGAAAAGGTTGGCCGATAGAAGAATCGAGTGGAAAGCTGCTTCAAACCAATTCTAAAATTGCTGACCAATGATGATGATGATGATGTGGATTCATGGAGGGCAAGGGTTTTTTTTTAGGGGTAGTAGGGTGTATTGGTTGCACCTATATAAGAATACCTACTGAAGGAATATTGCAATAATCGTTACCGATCTCACTCCCTTAATGTGCAAACAATAATTACCTTTGCTTGTTAATCTTATGTATTCATATTCGTTTTCATGAGGACACGACTGGCTTTGAGATTACGTGTGATTGTTTAATTCTCATCTCAACACTTAAGGTATTTGATCATGACCGTTTTCTCTTTTCGTATTACTAATATAATTTTGGCGTAAACTACATGGAGAGTAGTAGCCACACTGATTTCTTTTGTTAGACCTTATTTGGAATATGCTGCCAGTGTATGGGATCCCTACGAAATCGACCTAAATAATGAAGTTGAACGTGTGCAGCGAAGATCGGCAAGATTTGTAAAGGGACGATACGATAATTATATTAGCGTAACCAGTCTATTAAATGAATTAAAATGGGAATCATTGTCAGATCGCAGGTTGAAATTTAGACTTAATCTCTTACATAAATTCCAAGACAATATTTTCAGTGATGATGTTAAAAATATTTTGCGAACCCTAACTTACCATGGCAGACTGGACCATAATCATAAAATTAGAGAAATTGATTGCCGAACTGGTAGATTCAAAATGTCCTTTTTCCCTCGCACAATAAGAGATACGAATAACGGTAAATATGTCCTATCGGAGAGTAGCAATGAATAGCATTGGTAGCTGTATGTTGGTATGAGTACTTAAAGCTAACCCTACTAACAGAATGTTTTTGCATGTTTGCTTTGCAATTTCTATTTTTTTAAATAGTGAAGTTCTGACTAGTATATTAATGCTATTCCTTTTTTATGCATGATATGTAGTGCATGTTTGGTGAGAAATCACCCCCTGCCACACACATTTGTGGTGGTTTGCAGGGTATTATGTAGATGTAGATGTGAGTATCAGTAGTCAGATGAAAAACATCAGTATATGCATGGTAAGGTATGAGGGGCTGAAGAGGGACATCGTGTGGAATTCAGGGGGTGGGAAGAATCACATGTCCATTTAGGCCTACCTTCACCGGTAGAAAACTAATAATACTATGCATGGTTTGAGTCGAACTGTGGTTTGACGTAATGACATCGCATTGACTGTCGTATTTGAAAGCGGGTAAAATGACTCCCATATCCTTTCAATTTTAGAACAGACTACGGGGCGTGAGCCAGGTTACAAAAATGCGCTCTCGACCCTGGAAAGATAGCAATCACGCCATTGGGAGACCTTTCACTCACTCACACCCGCCTATCCTTTCCTTTTATTCCTACCTTCCGTTTCATAACCTACCTAATTTTTCCCCGCACTCGCTGAATGGACGTGACACGAATTCGGGAATGGAGGTCTATCTCCGCGTCCTTTCCTCCCTTGATCCTCTCCAAATCACCACTGTGGCTCTGTTCCATCCACTCGCCGCTGTCCTCTTACTCGGCCCTTGCGAGCACGTACGTTGCAAGCAAGTTGAGTAAAGACTCGTAGATCCGCGATTGCTGTCTTCGAGGTCGGACTAGCCGTCACGAAGGTGAAGGATTGCTTCTGTTCCTGAAGCATTTCGTCACTCGAAATGAAAGCTAGAGATATATAACCCAATGGAAGAATGACACTCGGTAAAGAATGGAAATCCAAGAGCTCTTTTTAAGATAACCGTACTGTTTAGCCTCTATGGTCAAGTCTCTACTTCCTGGATAGTAATGCTACTAGTTTTTGTCTAAATATTCAGACACCATCATTGATTTATGCCGTAAAAACTGGAATCGTAACTTAAGTACTTTAAATAAGAACATCTGCATAAAAGATTTTTTTGTTGACTACTATTACTACATTGATTACTGCATTCTATTGTATCAGGGGCGTCGGAACTATTTTCGCTGGGAGGGGCCAACCTTGAAAAGGGCCCGCATTTTTTTTGGGGAGAGGAGGGGGTAGCGGCTAGAATTCCGCTAAAAGTGCATTTGAAGGTGGTAGAATATGCATCAGAAGGGAAAAGGAAAGCAGGAAACAAGTGAAATTTAATTCTTATTAATGAAAACTCATTTCTCAAGGGCCCGGGGCAAATTCTGGGGGGGGGGGGCCGAATGCCCCCCCTGCCCTCCACTTCCGACGCCGATGTATTGTATGAAGTATATTGGAGTAGGATTGGGCAGTTGAATGAGAAATATATCACAGGGAAGGAGAACATGGGGTAATATCCGTCCAAGTTGTGATGGGTATCGTCGGTTGGCCCATATGGTGGCCACAATGCAACGTTTCTTACCCCGGGGAAGGCTTCTTTTCCCGTCAGTGGCTAAGATGTTTCATTGATATACCGGCCCTGCTTAAACGCTGGGTGGAGAGCGTTTAGAATTCACTGATCCGTCCATTGGATGGAACTTCAAACCGTAGACCCTTCAAAGCCTTTAATAAAAGCTGGGACAATGCGGAGACGCTGTATTTCTCTCCTCCCTTTCTTCATTCCCTGAAAAATTACTAAGTTATTACTAATTTATTACTAAGTTTTACCGTACAATGTGTTAGCTTCTTTCTTCGAAAACTAGCCGCTGCCACAGCTTTAATCACATGAAATATTAATTGATAGCAACATAGCACAGTCATTTATTCAAGTGGACTAACCTGTCGATTACAGAACGCTCTTTGATGATAGTGTCCATGCCTATCTCTTAGTTGTTTATTGGCGCTTCAGACCGGGAGAAAAGGCACAAGGCTGGGAATGGAAGGATGGAGAATAATTTGGCGTCGGAATTACTTTACTCTTGATGGAAGGCGTCAAGGGTACCATGATTTAATCTCCCATTGGACTGACGGTATGCTAGAGTCAAATTCTCACCATTGAAACATCTGCCGGGATTCAAACCCGGGCGCTCTCTCGCCTATGGTTTTAAGCCCGTCCCCGTGCATAAAGGTGATTTAAACCGCAAGGGAAAGCGCAACGATTGGCATGGATGGGTCGAGAGAAACCAGGTGTCGGCATTAAGCTTAGTCCACGGACGTATGCCTAGTCTTAACCAAAGGCGCCTAGGGGACCACGTCCAATCCGACGGACGGAGTAGTGGACGCGAATACTTTCCATATAGCACTCAATTAGGAGTTGGTTTATTATGATATATATAATTTCCACCGCTGGATTTCGAACCCAGACCGTCTGGTGAAGTTTTTATAAATTAAGAAAGATCTGGTGCTTTCCCGGCGTATCTGCTGCGTGAAGGTTTCCCGGGTCCTCCACCGGGTTAGGTTAATTCGTCCATGTCCGCCGACGCACAGTGGTCGGAAATCGAAAATACCTGGCCAAAATTCAAAAAGTGATTTTTTCAAGCCAGGAAGCTGAAACTTTGCATTAATATTCTCAAAAGACCTGGGCATGCAATGATTCAAAGCATTTCCCTTAGTACACAACACTTAACAATTAGCATGAGGTCAAAGTTGCACAAATTTCGCAAAAATTGCCTACACTCGATTTTCTCACGAAATCTTCAAAATCAAGCCCTTACCGAAGCATTATGTGTAAAGAATTGGAATAAAAAGTCATTTAATTAGATGAAACAGTTTTTCGTCTTTGTTTTCTGCCTGTGCCTTTTTTGCCTGTGCAGGGGGCGGGGGAATTGCAGCCGTGCGACACCAGCTGTGGGTTGGTGGCCTCGAAGAGACAATAATCCTGTGTGGTATGCATGCTGTCTCCGTTAAAAGTGTACGTATTCGTCGGTAGGCGATGTCAAGTTGGTAAGAAGAGAAACTCCCGCGGTGCACCCGAAGAAAGAAGTTTTTCAGTACCTCCTAGACCTTTACCCAATGTGTTAAAATGCGTAATCTTTTCCGCAATTTCTGCAAAATATAATGCATAGAGGATCTTGTCAATGTTTGTATCTCGAAAATCTCCAAAGCGGAGTGGATGCGACTAAAATCCAGTCCACACACTTGCCGCGCCACGTTACTCCCCGCGCAGGCGGGTTCAACCAGACTCGACCGCGCGATCGAAAAACTGATGTGAAATTCGGCGTCGCAAACGGTCGCAGCATCACTCATCGGATTCGCACTGTGGAAGCTTTGTAGAGTTTCCCCATATAAGTTACTTCGTGATGCTCGGTGATGCAATTAACTATTTCTCTACCTATATGAAAAAAATGACCAAAAATTAAGGTCTGCCATTTTGTTTAATATCTTTGGTAAATAATTACAAAAATGTAAGCAGACTACATGAAAACAAAAACGAAAAACTGTTTCATCTAATTAAATGACTTTTTATTCCAATTCTTTACACATAATGCTTCGGTAAGGGCTTGATTTTGAAGATTTCGTGAGAAAATCGAGTGTAGGCAATTTTTGCGAAATTTGTGCAACTTTGACCTCATGCTAATTGTTAAGTGTTGTGTACTAAGGGAAATGCTTTAAATCATTGCATGCCCAGGTCTTTTGAGAATATTAATGCAAAGTTTCAGCTTCCTGGCTTGAAAAAATCACTTTTTGAATTTTGGCCAGGTATTTTCGATTTCCGACCACTGTGCGACGTTTCGATTCCCGACTCGGCAATCGTGTTCAGGGATTCTGAATGCCGTACGCAAAAATTGTCCTCCTTATATACCCTTCTCCTGGGGTCAGGTGTCTCCTGATTGGTCCATCGACCAACCTACAGAAGGGCGCCTCTAGATTGGTCGAGAGTTTCCCCTTTCCTCTTGCATGCATTTGAGGATCGGTCTCTATGTGTTGCTTAGCTGGAAGCCTGCGTCCCTGTTCAAATTCTTCTTTTCGAGGCGGATTTCAATGGCCTCCTTGACAATCCGATCCCAATAGCCTTTTATATTAATTTTTATAAATTCCCTTTTAAGTCAGATTGGATTGAATTGCTCATTTGCTTTCAATTATAAAAAAAGTGGAATGCCGTCGTAAACAATCATGCAATTGTAGCAGTATTCGGCTGAGTTTGATGAAGGGAGGGAATTTGTCTCACCGAATTTTCGGCCGTGAGATTGGAGGTGATGACGACCATGACATTCCATTCCTGAATTTCTTCTACTTTGGGAGCACGATGAGGTGCTATCTCTCGGCTCCGTTAGTAATCTCTGGGGATCGCCTGAAGTGGCGATGTGCGACAGATCGTGGAAATGGGAGACCTGTAACGTGGAAAATAAATATTTTTCCAACTAAGCCTTCTGGGAAATCAACTTCCCGGTGCGAGGAGGCGACGTCCTTTCAAATCCCTTCTCATCGGATCTCCTCGGGAGGATTTTACCTCTGGGGCTGAAGGTGATGATAGGGGCGAAACTAATGTAAGTGGTAAAAAGCCAAGGAAATGTGTACCGATAAGAGGTGAGCATTCGGGTTGGCGTTTGTTGACTCGTGAGAGGATGGAGTGGCCATATCTTCTATGGTGAAATATTTGATTCCTCACTCTTTGCTTCCAAAAACATAGTCCGCAGCTACGACCTATTCACACTTTCATCATCCATGAGGTGAGCCCACGACTGAGAAGTTATGTTTGCGAGGGTGAAGTTCTATCTTTTCTGGACGATAGTCCAATCCGGATTGAGACACATGAATTAGTAAATAACATCGATGATATGATAGGTTTAACTTTGTCCAAATTGCCGGAAAAATCAGGTTGGGAATCTTTATCGTATTAACGGTTGAAAACCACTAACTCTATTGCTGAGTTTGGCACCTTTAATGATATTATTTCATATATTTTGAAAATTCCTTCCTACTATGATAGGTTAGATCATAAAGCTTATATAAGAGAGTAAGATAATAGGAGAATTGTGTTGAAAATGTCATTCTTACCAAGCAAAATACGGGACATTAGTAAATATAAATCGACGTTACCGGAAATATTTGTTTGTTATTTGTGTAGTGCATGCGTGCAATGATGTGAGTTCTAGACAAGAGGTTGTATTGCACGTGAATGCACCGCTTAACCTTGGTAAATGGGTTAATTTGATGCATTGGATGCAATTATCATCACCAGTATGATTTTTTTACCCGTCAATGATGCGTTTTTGTTGTAGAGTCATCCCCTGCAACACACTCTCGGTGTCGGCAGATCACACTGTTGGTGTGGATCAGCACATCACTATTCAGCGTATACCCTTGTTGTAACATTAACTACTCGAAAATGCTGTCATTTCACGAAGGTCACAGAAGCGTAGGAAGAAAATACGTAAAAAAATTGATAATTAAAACGTTTCAAATAATTGGTAGAAGTTTTGAAACTATGACAATCAGCCTGAAGTATTTATTTTTTAGTGGCATAGAATCCGTAAAAATCTAAGAACTACACGAAGCATTCCTAATCACTACGGATGAAGCAACTTCCTCAATGGCAAATCATTCCTTAATTAAGTTTTTCCTAATTTGATGCGCAATCAATATTAATTAGTAGCTCATTGACATTTGTCGCTAGGGACCAAAAAAAGATCATCGTTTGAGTAAAAGGAGGCCTTATCGTTGACATGAAATGTGAATTTGGTGATTAAATTATTTCTTCCAAACTTGCCATAGTAGGTTTACTAGAAATGAATGTCATAAAAATGATGAAAGGAATTTATTTAAGTCCTAAGGAATATTAAAATTTTGATGCAAAAAGGCTACTTTTTACATTTACGAACTAATAATAGCTAGGTTTTAGTAAAAGTCAGTGAAATTTTACTTAGTGAATTCATTTACGTTCTTAAAAACTCATTTTTATTCTACCTTACGGAAAAATTGAGCATAACCAAGCATATAAGAAGCATGTGTGACTATTACACCCCAAAGTGGCTCTTTGGGATATACGTAGATATTAATGCACTATGAAAGTATTAAATAGATGTAGATTAAAAAGGATGATTATAGTTTGCCATCACTCAACTTCTCGATTTTAAATAATTTTACTGTTGGGATGGAAATATTATCTCATTTATGTAATAATATTTTCTCAAATAATTCCACCAAAATGGAGAATAAATTACTCTAATGCCCTTTATTTAACTTTTATGAAGTTTATAATTATATTTGAGGATTAACGGCATGAGTTTTTTTTCTAATTTCTTCCCTGATTTTTTCCTTGGATTAATTTCCTCCTGAATTTTAAAAATTTGTTTGCATTTAATATCTTTGATAATAATTATTATTGATAATGATAGCATCGCTTTATATTATATTAATATGACCACTCATTTAGGAAATAATTGCATTTAAAATCTTCCTGAAGTTGACTCAAGCAAACTGATGTGGTTTAATCATTTTCTAAAGTGTGGCTTAGCCGGAATACATAGCCTAAGATCTAAGGGATGCGAATTCATGGAGGGACAGAACTAGAAAACGGAACAAAGAGGTTGTGATTGGGAGATAACGGATACCTACAAGATACTCCCAGACCCTCCCAAACTGAAAGGGAAGTGCGTTGACAACATCTGGTTCATTTAGGAGGAATAATAGAGTATGGCTAATGGAGTGAGATTGTTGTGTTTGTCAGAGTAAGCTCCAAGTCCGTGAAAGGAGTGGAAATTGTGAGAGTGAGTAGGGATGAGCTATGGATAATATGTCCCATACATTTTTAAAAATTGATATCGTTTTCACATTTTTATTATAACACGTTTTCAAATGTCTATATCATATTTCTATCTTTTCCTATGATATTATTAACTGATAATTGACTACATATTTACGCTTTTCCACCCTTTCCCTTGCACTTAACCGTCGATGAGTACATTCTTAAGTTCTATTGGTCGGGTACATAGAAATCCAGATGTGTCCCTCCAGATCATAAAGTATGTCAAACATAATGATTACGCTCTAAGTTATCTTATTCCAAGCCCACCTCAACAATGGTTCATTGTGAATGGTGCAATTTAACTCAAATTATGATGGGGAAAACTTCTTGAATATTATCAAGCTAATAGCATCATGGGTTTAAATTTAAACGGAGGGTTGTTGAACATTAAATATATTTATATTTTTCTTGCAAGAGTGATTCATGCCATAGAGCATTCTGATGAGATATTAGACTAGTTATGGGTAGTTAGTACCCTAAAGAATTTAACTATTTGCTTTTTCGTAGAAGGATTACTGAGGAATTGGTTAGAATCAAAGGACATGTAGCTCTGCCAAAAATTCCTCTTTAAAGATTGGGTTGAATTATGAAAGAGCTTGTTGAGAAATACTGGATCTGTGCGCTCAATGACTCTGAAAGGCCGAGGGATGTTTGATCTTAAAAAAAGGGGGAAACGCATGAAGAGGCCGCCAATAGAGTTTCGCCCGAAAAGTTTCGTAAAAGGCTTTTGAGGCTTCTGGTCCGGTCGGCAGAGAGAAAATAAAATGATTACCGAGTGATTTAACATGAAGTCAGAGTGGTTACGCTCAGACTTTTGCGGTAGTTGAGATGAAAAATTTGCCTCAACACAGGTTGCTGTTTAAAAGCTCTAATCAAGCACTCAAAGAAATAAATTTTACGAGACCAATCGTTCCGATCAACACTACGCGTCCACTCCGTTTAACCTTCGGGACCGCTCGCAGGAGGGTTACATATTTCCTTTTCGCGCACCGAATTAGAAAAAGTAGTCGAAGTGATCCTTGTCAAAAGGGTTTTATTAAGAACAAAGTTGGGATTATCCTGCATCCTTTGGCAATGTCTATCAATTCGTATGCATACAGTATACTTCTTTCACTTCTTTGATCCAATCACTAAGGTTCTATTGACGGTAATTATTTTTCTTCCTAAAATCAAATTCCCAACTATTTGCCAACTTGAAATAAGGCTTCTCTTGGATTGCACATGACCTAGCAATCTCCAAAGAAAACTTAAAGCTAATGATCCTGGAGTTTTTTTTAAATATTTGCGGGAACCTCATCAGAAATAAATGGTTTATTTTATAATGTGCTATACGTGAGATTGTATTAGGCATGAATAATGACTGCTGCAATCAAAATCCAATTCTATACATAAAATAGGAAAGGGCTGAACAGATAAGATGGTGTAGTATTTTTCCCATGACACAATATACTGATATATCTTACTGATATCAAGTTGGAAGGATATCTTCACCTTAAGTGAGTGTTTTTTGACGCTTGTTTGATTGGTTTTGTGTTATATTAGTAAACAAACAAGTTAATATTTGCATTCGATTTAAGAAATACTGTAATATTGCCAAGAAATTACATTTTTGAGCTGTTACCGATGGGAGAACAGTAGTAATCAAGTATTTTTCAATCGCGCTAGTGGAAGCCAACGTGGGTTTGGATTCCGATTTTTATTTTGACACATGTTTTAGGGTTGACACCTTTCCTCACATACTAAGCCAACTTCATCTGCAACAGTGTTTTCTCTACCAAAAATAAAACCAATCAGGTAAAAAACCTATAATCATGCTAAACCTTCTCTAAAAAATGGAACAAGTCAGGAAGGTGCACTCCAGATTGTGTTGTAAGGTTGCATTCATGAATACTTATCAAATATCTTCAAGTGGCTGTATCGCAGGTGAAATGAAGCCATCTATGCAGTATTTGTTTGGTATTTATTTTATTTAGCCAATTTAAGGAGTGGCTCCTCTTAGCACTAGTGAAAAAAATTCACATCAGCTGGATAAATGGTCTAGCGATGTCGCCACGTAAGCGCGTCTGCTCGGCCTACTCGCTCGTCCGCCTTCCGTATAATGCTCTAGATCTCTCCTCACTTGTCATAGATTTTGAATTCTTAAGATCATTTTGTCCGTCCACTTTCGAGCTATTTACGTTTCATATGTCGCTATTAATTGTGATATTATTTTGGCTTTATAGTGAAATCCTCGGGGGTCACGGTTATGCTAGTGGGTAGAACGCTGGGCTCTGAAATGGAAGGTTCCCGGGCAAAATCTGGTTAAAGTCTCTCTGGACTCAACTAAACCCAACTTTCTGATTCTCAAAACTTTGTGGGTAATCACAGGTGGCCCAGAAAAAGGTACTGCCCCCCCTACCCTGAATGCGTGAGTTTCACACGCCAATGGCTTAGTACGGGGTGAGCTCTACCCTCACCTATCAAACCGACTTCCAGGTTAGGTTACTCAGTGTGAGTAGGCATGGGTGAGCATTCAACTAACCGTCACTTTCAAGTCCACTCACTTTGCACACAACTATATTAGCGATTTACGTTTTCCTTCCTTTCCCACAAATCGTTTGATAAATCCCAGGTTCTTCAGTGCTGCGACTCAAGCACTTTGAATATGATTCTCCCAGAATGTGTATTTTAAATATTAATGATGTTCAAGTATTTAACTTCATTAATCCCATCCTCCAGCATTATGTTTTTTAGATCATTATTCTATAATTGAGATTTTTTGAAAAAGTTTTGATCTCTCCCCCATCTTGTCACCAAGTATTGATAGAATCAAGATCGGATGTGAAAGACATTCGGTTTTTCTTATTTCTCCATACACGTCCCGATCATCAACAAATAACCATACGCTGCAGGATACAGGTATTTGTCAGTGATATTGTTGATATACTCGTCAGCCAAAGCTCTACAGACAAATGTGAACCTTGACATCCTCTATAATGTGCCCCCACTTTGATCTACTTCTTGCTTTCTCTCTCTCTTCATCTTAATGTTACCATATCGCAATTCGATATCGTTGACGTAAATGAGGAATAAACAGGTCCGGTAACAATTCCTTGTAGTACACCGGAGGTCAACCTTAACATATCAGAGCTCCTTCCGTCGATTACTACTTTTTGCTCGGCATCATTGAGGACGTTTCACATCCATTTTTCAACCTTTTTATAAACTCCACATTACTCACAGCTTGTTGTGTGTAACCTTGGCAATTGTTATCTTGAAATTCATAAGAATTGCATCCTTTTGCTTTTTCATTTCCCCTGGAGTATTTAGTACGTCTTGAAGAGTTGTTATCTAGGACTCTTGAGTTTTGCAAGATTGGGTGCTGTACTACATTACACATTACTACGTCTTAAAGGATTTTACTGGAATGGAATGCGAATGATATTAGTCTGTAATTTTCTGAATCCTATTTGTTCCCGTTTTTAAATGTAAATGTGAACCTTTCCAGGTCTATGGTACTTAACGTTCTTAAAATGACTTATTAAATATACTTTATATGTGCGGTTCAGTTTCTGATCCTATCTCATTAAACAGTCTCTTTGGTATGTCGTTCGGACCAGGGGGCCCAATTGAATTTAGTAATAAGTTTTATCTTAGTCAGTTCCACGAATCAAATATTTATTTATTGGATCCGAAATGCTTTATGTAAACTTAAGGTGAGTCCTTACTAGTGCGAATAATCATATTTATTAATTTTACTTGCATTACTGGACTGCTTTCATATAATTATATTTGTATCCCCAAAACACTAGAGCTATGCCACAAATATTTCGAATATCATTCGTCCATGATAGCTGTAAAGTAAGACTCATCTCCAAAGATTAAAGTTCACTTGTCCCGTTTAAAGACGATGGGGCTGCTCTCATTGCGTCCGTCAATCTGGGCTCTATCCGTGAAAGGTTAATGACGATGAAAAATGCGTGCACTAAACTGCTTTGTATCCCCAAAACACTAGAGCTGTGCCACAAATATTTCGAATATCATTCGTCCATGATAGCTGTAAAGTAAGACTCATCTCCAAAGATTAAAGTTCACTTGTCCCGTTTAAAGACGACGGGGCTGCTCTCATTGCGTCCGTCAATCTGGGCTCTATCCGTGAAAGGTTAATGACGATGAAAAATGCGTGTACTAAACTGCTCTCAGTTCTGAAGAGTCCGCCTTTCTGCTCTCATCTCTCCCCGGCCGTCTATGCTCTCTACCTTTCGATCTTTCTCCTTCCCCACCCGCGACACTCTCGTACTGTCACATCCCAAACGCATGACTTTTTCATCTCCTGCATGCCAGAGTTTTTGTCATTCTTTCGAATTTCTCGATCACTCTCTTCTCCTACTTCATCCAACTTCTCTTGTGTTTTCTAAGGGCAATTACTTGCCTCTCTTGTGGTAGCTGATTAGGTACCTGAATCCATTCCCACTTCCAGAAACGGGATCGTTTACTCTTTTTTTATACCTTTCCACTGGAAACCATTGCGGGTGGGTAAAAATGGGACTTGATGAGCTAATGGAAACCATATGCTTGAATATTAAAGCGCTGTTAATGCTTAATTTTTCCAGAAACTGTGGTGACATGCGGCCGAACTGTTCCGGCGATTGTTTCCTTTTAGGATTGCACTTCTGCCTCACGAAGTTCGAAGGTACTATAGCTGATAATTTCAGGCTTAACTATGTGATAGCTTTCCATAATGGAAAATAAAAGAATAAAAATTTTCTTGGTTCACTTGTATATTTAAATAGGCACGACCTGGGTTTCATAACGTAGTTACATCTTCAGGTGACTGATCATGCATACATCTTCTTTATAAAACAAGTTGGGTGCGACAGTAAGGACATCTATCTGTCGGAAGGGAGTGAATTGATTTGGGAGTGGGATGAGAAGGGATAGAGGGGGAAAAAGCGGTGTTAGGTTGCTAAAATTTCTTTTCCTCACCTTCACCCACCTTACCTCAACCCTCCTTAGCCCCTCGTTTCCTCACTCACTCTACCCCCCACTGGTTGAAGACCCATCAACGCAGGGAAATCCCTCTACCCAACCTCTACACCGCTCCTTCCCCCTCTATCCCTTCGTCGTCCTTACCGTCGCACCCAACTTGTTATATAAAGAAGATGCATGCATGATGAGTCACCTGAAGATGCAACTACGTTATGAAACCCAGGTCGTGCCTATTTAAATATAAAGTGAACCTAACAAAGTTTCATTCCTTTATTTTCCATTCGAAGATAGTATTTAGGGCCAAATTAATATGACACTCAATGCATCTATTTTCACGGAAGGTCTTGTTAAGGTGTCACTTTCAAGTCAATTCGTCCTAATTACTTCATTCCAGATCAACAACTGAAAATGACAATAACAACTTCCCGTTGTCAACGTATATGAAATGAGTGGCCATTTCATACACGACACTCTCTCATGTATTAGGCTTAGGAGTCGATATTTTGCTCTAGGAAAATTGTAGCTTACCCTCACAACCGTATAAAAACGGCAAATGATGTCATTCGTATTTCTTCAATATTCTGCCTATACGATCAGTGATTCCAGCAATATAAGGTAACGATTCATATTCAGCTGACCAGGCGATCTTTCTCCTCTTCCTACTAGGGATTCATTGATCTGTGCGGTGGAATAACTGCTTGAAGCCAGGACACATTTTTTTCTCCTCCCTCAAGCTCGGCGGGTGGGTGAGTTTTGATTACTGGCACTTTTCAGCATGGATGATGGTGGGAATTGGCTTTCAAGTAGCGATCGGTATGAGTCTTCGTAGTTAAACTCTGTGAGTTAACGTTCCTAATT
Organism: Platycnemis pennipes; assembly: GCA_933228895.1. Taxonomy (NCBI): domain Eukaryota; kingdom Metazoa; phylum Arthropoda; class Insecta; order Odonata; family Platycnemididae; genus Platycnemis; species Platycnemis pennipes. The sequence continues at coordinate 42,909,930 of OW121851.1, read as the reverse complement.
TTTGTCTTGTAATTGATACATCAAGGAAGGGAAATGTTTCATTTTCTTCGAATTCTATTGAGAGTGCCTTTTCCTAATAATCTTCCATGAAGAAAGTAGCAATGGTAGAAGAAAGAGGGTTACTACTCCGTCCTCTTGCTCGTACATGTCCCCGTCATATTTAAAATAATCCGGCGTCCAATCGTTGCGGAAGAATTTCCCCATGCTGTTGTCGAATACGCTTTCGAGGAGTCTAATGGTGTCGATAATTGGATGACGAATAAAGAGAGACACCCGATCCAAGTTGACTAAAATGTCCGTATTTTCCATTTAAAATTCGGTGAGGGTCTTCACAAAATCGGTTGAATTATTGATGTGGTGTTCACAAGGGCCAACATATGCAGACGTGGCCCTCGTGAGGATTTTTTCCAGGTTGTTGGTGGGTGAAGCGATGGCAACTACGTTGCGTCTTAGAGGCATTCCTTCTTCATCGATTTTTGGTAACTTATCCATAGGGTCTTGTGAAAAAATCTGATAGGTACTTTCGCTGCGAATAATAATAGTGAAAAGCTCTCGAGAACTCCAGCGAGTTGAAATTTGAATCAAACACAACGATTCAATGGGCGACTCGTCCGCCGTTACCACGTAAAATACCCAGAAATAAATAAAACCTTAGCATAAATTAGAATTCCAACAATCAGGTGCCTCCTGAATGGTCGGAGGGCGGAATTTAAATTTTGTTCCAGTTGAAATAATGAGACTTAGTTCTTGCACTGCGAAATAATTTTAGAATTGAATTCCAAGGCTCTGCCTAACAGTAAGTGTGTAATAGTATCAACCTCTGAACTCAACTTTGATCAGATTAAACTACTCTCGTGGGAAACAAATAGTGACAATTCAGTATGGATAACTTCGTATTATCCTTCTATATCACAAGCCTCCACCCGAAGCTGACGTGAGGGTGCGATTAATATTCTTAAAACCTTGTGGGCCATGGATTACAGCCTTCCAAAACACACACTCATGCAAGCCGTGCCCCAAAACCCAACGCTTGACATATTGTCATGACTTCTGTCATGTATTTCTAACCATCTCTTGGCCCGTTCAATACTCTTTATACAGCACCCTAGCTGCCCCAACTCTTGTGTTTCCTCCCCTTCTCTCTAGCCCTGTATTTTTCCCCTCCATCACACCACCCTCAGTGAAATTTACCTCACTTATTAAGGCGTCCCCTCTGCCATATTCAATAAAATCCTCACAAGATGACGCCACCGGTACCCACCCACATTCCTCCCGCCTCTCGGTCTTTATCGTCTTCCTCACCACCTTATATTCTTTACTCTCTTTCCCTTGTCCCCCTTCCTCCCGTATTTTTTTTGCATCCTGAGGGATCCGATTTTCTCATTTTCCATTCAGCGTCCCTGTTCTTGACGCGATGGCAGAGATATGATGAACTAACTGGCCACCGCATTACCTTCCTTCCCCTCCCCATTCTTTCCATAAAAATGTTCGGTTGAAATTCTACCCGCAGCCCTGCCTCTCACTTTTATGATTTATTTACGACTCTATGAATTTGGAATGAAGTATTAGTATTGCGAATTAAACTTGGCCATCTGTTTGTTTTTGACACACATGCTAAGTGTACAACTAAAAAAAAATATCCACACTCGGAGCAGGTGTTAGTGAATTCCACAGTAAAGTAATGCTCATGTTCACGTTAATTTTAGTTCAAAGATTTAAATCTCGTTAATATGCAATGAAAATTCATTGGTGGTGTGCTCAAGAGCGTTACGTCGGTATAATATATCGAATGACAAAAATATTGCATTTTACTGCTTTAACATTGTTAGCATTGTTATACAGCGAAGTGATATTTTGCCACACACACTATCTTGTCTTGCACTAAAATAGTATTTCTCGCTTTCATTCACTATGTTTTAGGCCAAAAATATTGTGATTGATCCAAGATATATTTTTGGGTTTGTTCGCTTTTCACGTAAAGTTGGCCCTTAGGCTCACGACTATTAGAAATTGATCACGAAAATTCTGATTCTACGAAAAATTTTCGTCATTAATTGTCATTGAAAATAAAAATTAATTTGTGGATAAAATAGCTAAAAATTTGATAATTATTCAGTAGTATTCTGAGGTGTATTGTAAATGCAATTTCCTATGGGTGATTTTTTGTTTGCACCGATTGACAATGCTTCTATGCTTTACCCTTCCGTTGAACCTATTTATTCTAACACAAAGAGAACCTAGAATGTGATTGTAATAAACCAGCAAGAAGTGACAGAGGCTTTTGGGTTGTCATACAAATAATTGAATTTAATATAGAATATGCGTCCCATGATGCGTTGCACAAAGCATGCTATTGTAGCATTGCTAACTAGAACTTGCTGATACATTTTCGAAAGCTGAAAAGGGATCAGATTATGATAGTTTTTAGCTGTGCTCAACAACTAGGTCAAACTGTCTTTGAGAGCTCTGTGAAAATCGTATTTCATTTTATCATTTCTAAAAACTTAACTGCAATTTAAATGTATCTGGTCTGTCAACAGCTGTTGGTACTATAAGCATCTTTGATATCTGAAAGAAATCGAGTCTCTCTTGAGCCTTTTGGAGGGTATGGAAACATTATTAAAATGTACTTGAAGATGGGAATGCTGATTTCTTTTTTTATGCATGCCCGCAATAATGCTGAGCCTATAAATGCTTCAGATGGCCCATTCTATGCGAGAAATTTCCAAGTTCTCCCCTTGATAATGCTCTCTGGTGGAAAACCTATCATTTATATTCATTTATGACATGAGTATACACTCTTCGACCCTCTGGCGCTCAAGACTATTATGCCAGGAGTCTTGATCTTGATACTTTGGGATTATATTCTCAGCCGCCATAAGTTAACGGCAAAAATGAACAACCTAGACATGAGATGGAAAATCGGAAATTTCGAGCGGGACCTCACCTGTTACCTCCTCCCGAAATTCGTAAAATTCTTGGAAAAACTTCCTCTCAGACGGAGCACGCACATCACCCGAGGGCTTGAAAACCTATCACCTCCCACCACTTATATAGCCGAGTTTCCCAGCGTCAAATCTCACAGCTGCTGTTCGTACTTGCCTGAGAAGTTATTAAATATATCAATATAGATACATTTATTGAAGTTTTAAATTTGTAGGTGACCAAAAAGGACAAGGAAATATCGTGCAACACATTTCTTCTTTTCCATTTCTCACTCCCTTCTGGATGGTGAATATCCTTACCAATTTTCATAAAATAATTTGCTTGCATGAAACTTGAATTAATGGGAATGCGTGGTACATAAAACTAGAGCCATTTAATCATTGCTCAAGAATCGAACCATTTTAGTCCTCGGCTAATTTAAGGCATTTTCTTCTGAAAAAGACTAGTTATATAATAATGAAAAAAAAAATTCTGCCTGTTCATTTGGGCAGAAGTAGTGGACTGCGTTTAAATCCGAGTAATGAAGGTGAACCAGACCGTAAGTCAGAAAATGAAAGGTATCTCTAAAATTCAGCCTCCAGTTTTCAGAATTATTTCCTAGAAATACCGTTAAAAGCAACATATCAGAATTTATTGTATTCCTCTATGAGGAACTTCATGGTATTGTATGGATACCAGTAACCTTATGTGGAAGTTTCGCACATTTCACACCCCCTCCCATTCAAAATATATGATTTAGTGTTTTGTTTGCTGTTGAAAGGAATCAGGGAAGCGTATGCACATAATATCAAAGTTAGTTCATTAATGTAAAAGTATTTACAATTTACAGTAACTCTTATTACTTATTGATTCGCTCGGGTATAAACAAAATATGTATCGAACATAAAGTATTCTTCTTCGCTGTTTATTCACCTCATCTCCACCTTATGTCATTACGCAAAACAATTTTTCTTTTCACTTAAGGTATAAGAAAAACAATTAGTTTTAACGTAATCTAAGTATGTGATGTAAGAAGCAGGTAAAAATCCTATCCCATGATACCTTATTCATCGCTACAAGCTTTGAATTAGTTGAGATAAAGAGGTGTTGGCAACAGAAACAATATACCTAAGACAATATCCTTTGATAAAACCTATGATATACACACGATAGTAGTATCAAGCTATGATAATATTCTGCATAGGATGATATTTAAGGTTTTATATCGTTTGCATATTCATGAAACATCCGTTTATGGTATCTAGGATAGATGCATGAACCTAAAGTGTAAGTTATAAATTTAGCACACAGTAGTGTGCTCTACTATATTATAGCAATAGTCCAATAGCTACAGTTTGATGGCAGAATTAAATTGTGCTGCTATAGAAGAGAGATAAATTTATTATTCCTGGAAATATGTGTTCTTTAGAAGCATAAATAATTACACGTCATTAATATGCAGTGTCACAACAAGATAAAAAAATATATTGTTGCAGGATACAGCAGAACATTTAATTTATCATTATTAAAATTAGCTTTAAATTAATGATCACAAAAAGATTAAATGAGGTGCAAAAAAGGGAATATAAAAATACTCTTGTCTAGTGAATGTAAAGGCTGAGTTAGGAAGATTTTAACCATCATGTATTCAAAACAGGGAAATGGAACAAATGAATACTGAAGGAAAATAATACATAGGTAGATGTTCCTGGGTCTACTAGTCTTATATATGCTTCTTTTTGTTCTTCTTTTTTCTATTTGCTGCTGTCAGCAGCTGCTATTTCCAATAAGGAATCATTTTTTATCTTCAATGTATAAAGTGTCACTCGCAGTCAGTGCTCAAAAGAGGTCAAAAACTTTCTAGTCATTTTCTCGGTTAAATCGGGGGGTTAAAAGCGAATGAAGTAACGTCAGGGATAGCCAATTTTTTTTATTTTCCGACAAGAGATAGCAATATAGCTGGGAAACGTCAATTTTATTCGTTCTCTCTCCTCTCGATTTGCCGATGGGTTCTTGGAAGTGGATGAAGATATTGGATATGCCGATGGCGTTTCCGGGGAGAAGGAAGATAGGTGTTATTCAGCAATTTACCATCACCATTGCCCCTGGTGATTAGACTCCGAGGGGTTAGGCATAAACCCCTGACCGAACCCCGAAGGAACGCGGCACTGTCTGAAAATCGGGCGATGGGAAAGAAAGGGTACACCACATTGACGGGGAAAATGTTATTGGTCCCCATTCGTAGAGGGTAACCTCTCTCTGCTTGTTTTTGCCCAAAGACCAAAAGGTTAAAGAAAATCAGTGGGGAGATATGTTTGTCCTGAAGGCTGTCGGGAAAAAATGGAGTCATATTTCTCTCACCCTATTCAAATCGTCGCATCCGTAGAGGTGTATTAATCGCCCAGGAGGCATGTAAAATGATAGGGGTGCACTACAAACTTTGGTGAGAAAAAAATGCCTGGATGTCATGCAATAGCATATGGGTTTTTATTATTTTTATGAAATGTTTTTCTCGCGGAACTAACCAAACCTGGAATTTTTCTATGAAAATGTGTGTTGATATATCGTTATTGTGAACATTACACGCAATTGAACACTGCGTTTTGTGGGACAAATCCCAATATTTCAGTCGGTTTTTTAATGTTGAATTCCAATCTGTATATTTTTAGTTATACGCATATTTTTATTTAAGTGCAACGTTACATACCTTAATAAATCTTAAGATCTCCATTATCCTATCTAAGACCTGATGAAGAATCTAAGACCTGACGATAACAAGAACTTAAGTGAGAATTTTTTTGCGAGATTGATTTTTATGCCTGCAATTTCTTGGTCAAAACTTTTACTGCGAATATTGGATTCAATTCCACGGCTGTGAGCCGGTGGAATTGAATCCAATTTCACCTTTATGAACACTCATAATAGCTGGTAACGCTAGTTTGTGAAATTTTTCCACAGGATGCTTCATTTTCATATTCAATAACTATTTTAATTAAGGAAGTATAAAATAATTACGCAAAAATTGAGCATTTCATCTATAATGTAGCGCTCGATCCTAATTAATAATTTTCAGGGCGAAATTTCGCTATTTTTGATATAGGTGTAGTTTTCGTTCACAAATGCTTGCAAGCAGGCACGTAGCCAGAACTTTGCTTTGGGGGGGGGGAGGGGAGGGGACTAAGTCTTGTGTAGCGTAACTTGAAGTAAGTCAGCCTTGCCCATTCGGTGCCGATATACTGCAAATCTCTTCCCTGAATTTTCAGTTCGTGGAATTTACTTTAATAGTGCCCATTCATATCTCTTCTCACTGATAAAGTTCACTGTTTACCATGTTATGAAGCATTTAAATTGACCGGCCCCAGAACAAGTTCAACGCATAAATACATTTCAGATTGAAAAGAACAATTATTAACCACACACATGTATCAAACTAGTGATGACGTTCTAAGACACTTAACACTTGAATTATACGCAGTGTTATCCGGATTATCCTTCCCAGTTAAAATCAGAACAACAAAATTACTGGGAAAAAAATAACGGGGGGCCTGAGCCCCGGAAGGGGCGTCAGGCCCCCCGTGGCTACGTGCCTGCTCGTAAGAAAACTCTCTCAACATTATTAGCTGTCCGCTACTCATACGAGCGTGTCCTCTTTGGGGTTCTGTAATTGTGGCATTATTCTATCCCAACTTTCATAAAATAGAAATCGAGCGGGATCTCAAGAGCAAACTCTGGGTTAGAGTGGAGGAAAATACCGCTGTAAGGCAGAGCCCTGCTCTTCACGCAATAGAAGACGCACGCATGCTGTATACGTCCGCATCTATAGAGAACCCTGCCAGCCGTCTCTTGGATGTTAGGCATGGGTTACTACCACAAGGTATACGTAACCAACCTACATAGGAATATCTCCTCATTTTCTTCAACTAATATTCTCGTTACGGCCAATGCTTCGCTCCTTTTCTTTTATTTCACATACGCGAACTAATTTTTCCTCCTAGTATGCCCTCACTGTTTTCGCTCTATCTTCTTTATCCTTCAATATAGAGATAAAAGTAATTTATTGATGCGTGTGATATCGTTTGTATTTCCCAGTAGTCATATCATGTTATTTCCCCAGTATTTTAAGAATGGGAATAATATTGCCTTTGCAAACACTTTTCATTTGTATTTCCCAGTAGTCATATCATGTTATTTCCCCAGTATTTTAAGAATGGGAATAATATTGCCTTTGCAAACACTTGTCATTATGACACTTGACAATATTTTCCTGATAAAGCCATGGAGGAAACTCCGACAGCCAATTTTTTCCTTTTTCTTGAGCTCTTGGCCAATTTGGTATTAGGTAAAATAGCGCGATTTAACATTTAGCGGTCGGAGTGCATAATTCTGAGAGTACGTAAACCTAAATCTGTCTCTAAGATTGTTTTATTGACTGTAATGTATTACTATATACCTCTGGGAACTCTCAGGGTTCGGTGTAGATGCAAACTCTGTGAATGATTAAACATCGGTGATAAACTGTGTAGTCCTATTTTTTTCATTCATGGAATAAAATCTTCTCACTTTCTTCATGACCTTTGAATGATCTTCCTCCACCTACATGTAGTCTGTTGCGTAATTTAAATGATTTCAAGGAATCGTGAATATGTGGATAAAGCGGTCTGCTTTATTTATTTTTTTTGGAATGTTTGCAGTGGAGATGTGCGCAGAATAATCGAAGAGGCATTGAAGGGTGGTAGGGGGAGTTCATATACTGGTGGAAACGCGATGCAGTCCCCTGTGTCCACCTCCCCATTCCAATCCGTTGCGCACCATGACCACCGGGCAAACAAACATGGCCCTTCGGGAGGCGGGGGGAGGGAAGGAGCAAACGTTAGTCTGGAGCCAACCGCACCTTCATCTGCAAAATACCGTGAAAGCTACCTCAAGGGTGTGTGGCAGAGGGTGAACCAACAGTGAATTTTCAAATCCTAGGTTAAAATAGAATAGAAATAGAATAGAAAAAAAATTTATTGACCTAGGAGCGATTGATCCTATGGGGCAGTAGTTTACATCATAACATAATTTTCTTGCAAGGAAAAAAATTTATGTATAATACATAACACAGGAAATACAGAAATAAAAAGAGTTGGATCAGTTTTATATGTTATAAATTAATATATAAGATTCATGAAATGAGATTTTAAATTGTAATTTGATTTGCCTAATTTATGGAAAAAACTAAACAGGATGTAAGTACAACGGATATTACAATATATACCCTCATATTACAACAATCTTACTATCTTAACATATTGCATACCTTAGAAAATAGGGATTAAATCTCCTACAGAACTTTAAAACGGATAGATTTGCTGAATATGATAGATATATATTAACAACCCCTGCGTATTATGCTACATTTGAGCTGATGAATAAGATTAGAGACATGGATTGTCATACCGATAGATTTAAAATGTCATTTTGTCCGCTTACCAGTAGAGAGCATAATAGGCAGCATAGCAAAGGGAAAGGTAGGTGAAATATTGTTAGAACAGTCTGTAGTGGTAGCTCTTAGTTGCATGGTTAGCTGCATGGTTAGCTTCGGATGGTATCTCTTAGGTGCATGGCCGCATGGCTTGGTTGCTCTTGGTGGCATAATGATGGCGCATAATTGGTGATCTTCACCCACTGTCACGCACCCTCGAATTCACCCAGGAAATAAAGTAGCTTCACGTGCCATGCAGTTGCTAATTAACCCTTCAAGCGCGGAGGAGATTTAAAGGAATCCCATCTCGTAGGTCGGAGGAGATTTAAATGGAAATGGAAATTAAATGGTCACCGCGACGTAGTGACTACGTCGCTCGACGGCATATGAAGTCCGGGCCCGACGTAGTCACTACGTCGCTCGACGTTGAAGGGTTAAATGATTCCACCCAGTGGTACGGATGCCACGTATAGATAAATATTTGAAGTTACTTGACTGTTTTAGCCTTGGCTAATATCTCCGTCGGAGCTCAATGCGACCAACACTCCAACCAACACAGACATATTGCTCCCAAATTCAGTAATTTTTATCCTGACCATCACCGTCTTGCCACTATTTAAGACATTGATAATCATGAAAAAATAATGGGCACATGCTAATTGGCATAGTGGTGTGAATTTAGCCTCGTGCAAGCATAAAAAAGGAAAACTTCTAAATTATCCATTCTAAGCTAGGTTATTAAAGTCTCTTATTGTACTCGGTGGTGGACGTAGCGGCGGACATTAGATGTAACTCTGGCTTCGATGCTCCTGGGTTCTGCCTCGTGCTGTTAGTCTAAGCATGCCAACTCATTTCAAGATATGACAAGGTGTTTGTTTATAGAGAGGAAGGAGAGAGAGAATGAGGGGCAGAGCGTGTGAATTGGCGCTCTGGTGAGGAAGTAGGAGCAAGTGAATATCCTCTATGGCGCAGGGGTATCAAAGTATTATTCTATTGATGCCGAGTTTATGATCTAGCATCCATGAGAAAGTTTTTTGCGCACCTTAGAGGGTTTTTAAGAGAAATAAATATCGTACAACTAGCATAGATATTAAAAACTCCTTGGTCGTCGAAAAAAAGGTAATCTGACATATTTTCGTCGCAATAAAGTTCCGTCTCTTAGTGTCGAGTAAAAATTGAAAAGAATAGTAGACAATTCTGGTAACTTTAACGCTCTTCTCATGATATTCGCGTGTTTTTGTGGAATATCTCGTTACCACACGTTCCGCAAAGCTGCGACGTGTTGAGCTCTCCGAGGATGGAAAATAAATGAGACCTCTCGTAAACCAACTTTATCACGCGCCTATTATAAGCGTATTTTGAGTGTAATGCAAATAATGTAAAATGGGACATATTTCCTTCTCTTTCTCGCTCCAGGAAAAGTATTAGGGTGGATGTGGATGTTGACGACGTTAGCTGGCCGGTGGTAAAAATTCACCTGTCCCAACTCGGCCATATTGCATTGCTCATCTTTTTTATTTGCCTCTCTCCTTTTCTTGTACAGGAGACGTGCCATGGGTAAAATTAATTAAGTACGAATTAAGAGAAAGTCGAGAGCCGGGTGACAAGAGGAATGGGTGGAAAAGAGAGTGGATGACATCATAAAGAGCGGACATTGAGAACTTCTCGTCTTCTACACTAGCCTCTCTTTTTTTTTACCGTCACCGAGTAATTATTTTGTGAAAGTGAGGTCAACGGGACCAACCGAATTCATCATATTCGGCATTCGGCTCTAGTACAGGTAGCATTAAAAACGGTAGAATATTTCAATTGTAATTTTCAAGTAATGTTCTTCTTCCATTTATGTTATTCGAGAAAAAATCATAAGGCCAAAGTATTTGGTTTCTTTAGAAAACCAATCATATGTAAATGGAATTTATACACATTCGCGAATACTTCATAAACTACGCCTCTAATTCATATGATTCTTGTCCTTCGATTTGACAATTCAGATACGTGTATTGATTTTTATAGTTTGCATCTCTCTTCGTTTAAATAAGTTGAATGGATGATATGATATCATCATCTAAACCACGTTAGCAGAAATCCGTCACTTAGCCTGAATATGAGTGGGCAGGTATGGAATCACGTCTTCTAGATTCACTTCTAGATACTTCTTCAATGGTCGTTGAATACGGAGGAATTATTTGACAGGGTATATAAGCCGCCTACTCCAGTCTACTTGCCTGGTTTATAAGCCGCCGACTCCATCATGGCCACATTGTTATAGTAACCCGACGAATGTCATGCAGGTATTCTCCTTTGGTGTTGTCACCACTCTGCAGCAATATCATCTCCCTCACACGCTTCTTGCCAAGCTCGTCATCTTGAGCGAATGCGAGTAGTGATAATCCACTGGCTGCGACAAAACCCCCTTCTCGCAGGTCGTGGTGGAGTTCATTATAGCTGCCGCCATTGCCTGTGGCGCTGCTGCCCGTTATGGGCACGCTCCCTTATATGAAAGGGCCTTCTCTTTCCTTTTGTACTGCTCCCCCTAACGATTTTCCTCAACTCCCTCCTCCATGCCAAAATCTTCCGTAATACTGCGATGCGCATAAACTTCCGTCAAGTATCTTCTCCCAACGACGTGGAATCTAGTGATATCATACTCGTCCCCTCCTCAGAGGCTGTGGCCTATTTAGATGTAACATGGTCGAATAGATGGTAACCCCACAACAGGTGCACCTTAGGGGCTATCAAAATGCTTCATTTTTTGATAATGTTACACATTTGTTTTGATTTTTTTGGGAAGCAATTAAATTTATTTTAAATTATTTATATGTCTTAGCGCGTCAAAAGCAGGGTGTGGTATGGACGAAGAATATTTTCCACTTATGGAACCCATGTGTTGAAAAGAGAGGATATAGAATCTCATTGATAGTGGAGAGCGATCTCTCCAAAAAGGATCTCTTTTCTGTAATGGACCCATGATTTGTTGTCATGGGCAGGAATTATATCGCTCCAAAAATAGGCTACAACACAAAAATCAGTTGAAACACATCTTTCAAAGTCTCGTTTTATTAAAAGCTATGGCTGTGTGGTTATCCCGACAGCAAGTATTTAAGAGGAAACCCTGAAGTCCTTACTACTAACGCATTCTCTATATTCTCTGGGGATATTCCATCCTTATTTTTGACTTCTATAGTAGTACATACTATGGTGCTTTGGTTAGTTATGAGAGACAGAACTCAAACAACCTTGTTACCCTTCTTTCTTCACTTGATGGGAAAGAGAATAAATTAAAATTGATAATCGAAAACATGTGTCCCTACTAGTACTCAGCAGCTGTTAAAATTAGGTAGTGTATTTTTATTGCTGTACAAGATCAATTCACTCCCTTTGGGTGATTTTATATGAGTTAATGTATATTTATCCAATTTGTTTAATCCTGATAACTCGACGGGAATAACTTCGCTTAAGAATGACATTTTAAATATTATTCCTCGCACCATTAATTAGTGATTATAATGGAATACATAATAACCGACTGTGTTGGTGTCATTGGGCACTAACTATATGTTTGTCTGAGATGTATAGCGCGTTCGTATATTTTTTGACATTTCGCTAGCGCTCCTGTTGTCTTCCACAGGTCTGATGAAGAGACGATCGAAGTAAATATCTATATCATCTCACGTCTTATACAGAACGCCTTATCCGCGTTAAATAAGTCATGATGTATTGTTGTTCAATTTTAAAAAAATATCCGGTTCATGATGTTGTTTAATTTATAACAGTCTTCTCGATTGGTGTAAAGAGGTCATTTGCTATTTTTATTGGCTCCCTTATCAATCATGGAGAACAAAGGGCGGGCTTTTCCCAAGTTGAAGTTAGGTATGGACCAGTCTAATGGTGTTCAGCTACTGTAGACATACAGCAATTTTGATTTTTAATTGCTCTCTGATGTTCCTGAGGGCTTATACGTAAAGGTCTGCAGCACTAACCAATGTATGAGGGAATACAGCTGCACATATTAATATCCATTTTTAATAAAAGTAGTGCGTTTTTGCATAAAAGTTAATTTGATAGATTCCTCTCATAACTACAGCATTCTACCGCAGAACTAAAGCTCTAATATAGAGCTTTTTTCCACTGCATTTATTTGCCACCAAAGTAGTTTATAATTGTGTGTATATATAATTATCCTCTGTCTTAGAATTATAATTATTTTGCTCTACTGGTGGAGATTTTCAAATGAGGACAAATTATTAATATTGAAATTTTCAATTTTTTAAAGGAGTGTTTCAATGCTAGAGTTGGTTTAGTGCAGCCATATCCCTTGCCGATTCTTTTTCGTCCTTGTAGTTTCTCTCCAAATCCTTCTTGTATTTTCTTAAGTAGTTGCCTCTAAAGTCTTCCTCGCGGCACTTTTCCTCTGATTTTCACACCATTATGTACTCGACGCATTCGTTGTGTCTCTGTGAGTTACTAAGCCAACGTGTTCTCCTTTGTTGTATGGCTCTTCATAACGTCTTACTTTCTTCTACTCATCTGTGTATCTCCTCGTTCCTCACTTTATCTTTCCATATGATCTTCAGCACCCTCCTCCAAAACTAGGTGTTGAAGGTTTCTCTATTCTAAACTTTTCTGATCGGTTTCCCAATGATGCTTCTGATGCGTAGATTGCCATAGCCACACAGGATGTTTTGGCATCATCATCATGGGTCAACAATCCTAGACGCAGGTTTTGCAGGAGACACAAGGTTTGACGCAGCCATCCACTCGATTCCTCTATCGGCCAACCTCTTCATATTGACGTAATTCCTCTCTTTTCACATCACTCACGACCTGTTCTAATTAACTCATACGAGGCCTGCCTTTTCCATTCTTCCCGTTCACTTTTCCCTCGGCGATGGTCTTCATCAGGTCACTGTGTCTTAGGATAAGGCCGATTATGTTGTTCCGTCTTCTCTTTAGGGTTTTCAGCAGAATTTTCTTTTCTCCCACTCTTCTCAAGACTTCTTCATTTGTCACTCAGTCGGTCCATTTTATCTTCATCATTTTTTTGTTTTGGCATACTGTTTATTATTATTTTCCCCAATTTTATGTTCTTTAGGGCATAGTAGTTTCCTCTTCATCATGAATGTCTTCTTATCTTGTTCTATTCAACGCTTGTTGTTCGTTGTGCTTCTTCCATCCCTTGCAATAGTGCTGCCAATGATTCCATTTGCTCTAATCTCTCACATTTGAGGCGAACGTTGACATATAATTTTCTCTCTTCCACATCTACCTCTAGTAATAGATAGAATAGAATAGAGTTTCCATTTTTGTTATGACTAAGTCTTTATTGCCATGCTGTCAACCTATTCTTTACGGCCTGCGAAATGTATCGCTAAATATTCTCCACCAGACAAAAGGGTACTGACTCATTATTCCTAGCCTCAGCTTATATTTTATGCCATTTCCGTCCTATTCCCTATACCTTACCAATCTCTTCCCTTTCTCCCAACCATCTTCCCACTCTACTCCCTCCCAGACCTCGCTTCCCACCACGGAAACCACGGAATTGCCCCTTGTAAATCTTCCCGCGGGAAGAGAGGTGAGTCAAAGGGGAAACAAGGCCGGACAGTGTGAACGGGTTCGGGCATTCATGTTGCCTATCTGGACTGTGGTTTTCCAAGTCTGTACCCGCACCTACAAGCGCTTCAGACCGGGAGGAAAGGTATATGGGTATGAGAATGGAAGGATAAGGAGGAATGTGGGAGAGGAAACTGTCGCGCCGGGTAGATGCCGCGGCGCGGCGTCGGCATTAGCCTACTGTAGACAAAAGGCGCCAATCGGACCACGGCTAAACGTACCACCCGACAGACGGAGTACTGAACTCAAGCACAAAGCGCTCAAGTAGGGGCCGGTTTACCAATGAAAAATATTTTCCACTGCCGGGATTCAATCCCGAGTCCTCTAGGTGAGAGGCCAGTACTATAAAAATAGCACTGTACTAATACCACCGCTGGAGAACGGGTGGTTGGAGGTTATTCTTGGAATTGTCGAAAAAAATTGGTTAAATTAAGCTCGGAATAATTACAAAAAAATAGGTGGAAGTAGTGAATAATTCTCCTTCAGTGATTTCATATGGTAGATCAAAATTAAATAATTATAGGCATGGAGTGTTAGTTTTGCATAAATATTGTTAGAAAATGGCATATAATCATCGTGAATTAGCAATTACATAGAATTATGTTAAAATTATCTATTAGGAAAGTAATAAGGATAGGTATTTTAGGTTCAACTTTTTTTTGTATGCCTGCATGAATCTCTAAACTAAAACGCATGGCATTTTTTCAAGCATCTCCTTTACGTTCCAATAAATGTGAAGTTAGTAGTATCCATACAGCATTATGTTAGTAAATCATTTATGATTAACATAAGTTATTTTCTATCACGTACGTAGTGTACTTATGGTGGTCATTCAAGCCCTGCCACACCACCACCATGAGGCTTGTAGGATATTGAGTAAACGTAGAAGATATGAGTGAAATCAGAGTTGCTGAAGATGGTAAATACTCCTCTCACAAGAGAAGACTTTCCTTTTTGGATAAACGCCAGTTAGAATTATGAATTCGGTGCTCCTAAGCATCATAAATGCGCATACTAACCCTTTACACATTTGTGTGTCATGTGCTTTAAGTGGTTATGATACCAAGACATCCTAATTCCCGTGAATTTCTAGTTGCTTTAAAGGAGGAAGACGTTACCGAACTAGTATTTTTGACAAATAAAACGTAAATAAATTCAATTAGGAAAGAAATATGATGCAAAATGAACAGTGTATTTCTAATACACAAATGTGTATTTTACCTGAAACTCTTGTTTTTTCTACACATTGTGAGATTATTTTATTCAATACATTAGCTTTAAATGAAGATCTAGCTGCTTTCCGATGTGAGTGCAATGCCTATTTTCTATCCCTTTTACCTGAGGGAGAATCTTCAAGGGAATTCAGTACAAGCTATTTAGTTAAACAGCTAGAAAAAGACGTCGCAGAAGGTTGTGCAGAGAGACAGGAATTATTAGAAGGGATCTAAGGATCTCAAAATACAAGAGACAGAAGGAAATGTGGGATAAGTACTGAAATGTTGAAGTCAAAACCAATTAAAAAAATGCAAATAACCGGAATATCAAGTTTTATTCAATGAGTTAAATTTTTTCTTGAAACGTTACAAAGAGGAGAAGAAGAATAATAGCTGTTTTTGGGAGTAAGAACACTGTCATTGAAAAGTGCTGGACACTTGCCTATAGGGAAAAGTTGAATCTTCAAGGATTGATTGTGGGTGATATTAAACCTGAAAAGTGAATTGACATGATCTGAAAAATACTTACAAAACAAAGGATTGCAGTGCTGCCATGGGGTATCTTCCTTAAAGAAAACAATATTGAGGTTATGATTGAGTGGTACAATTGAGGTTAAGAGAAATTTTTTAACAGCTTTTCCTCTTCCTTCTTCCTCTTTCATGCACATTCGTATTATAATTTTCCGTGCTCTGAGAGAGAAAGATTGAATAAAGTGGAGCACAATGTTTCCTCAGGCGGGTTCACGCCGTTTTCCATTCCCTTGTGATTCAGACAGCACATTGGAGGAATGAAGAGTTGGGAAAGGGGCATCGGAAGCAAGTAAGAAATGCGGAGACATAAACAAAGGAGGGGAGAGAAAGTGGGAATTGGATGGGGCGAAGGGCGCGGGGATTTCAGCAGATAGGACGGGCGACGAGAAAGGTGGGGAAAAAATGAAGAGTTGGGAACTGAGACATGGAAACGCCTGGAGACGATGTATTTTATTCCCTCGACAGTGAGAGATTGAGTGTGCATTTTAATCCTCGACTCTTTTCTGTGAGAATAAGCGAGAGGAAAGGGGCAGGGAGAGGAAGGAAGTGCTGGTGAGAGAAGTATAGGAGATAACTTATTTAAAAAAATATCTTAATTCAAGAGTGGTGCGACAAATGGCAGTTAGAACTTAACCTTAAAAAGTGAGTAGCTATCAATTTTTGGAGGAGGAATAATTCAATAGAGCGATCCTATAAAATTAATAACACGAAGATCGAAAGCGTTGAAACCATGAGTTGTAACAATCACTAAAGATTTATCGTGGGGAAGACACATCCGGGAAATATGCGGCCGAGCGAAGAGAAAGCTAGGATTTATAAAAAGAGTACTTGGGAAATGTGATGAGAAGATAAAAGAGCGGTGTTATTTTCACTAGTTAGGCCCCACCTTGAGTATGCAACCAGTGTATGGGATCCGAATAAATTAGGTTTGATCAGAGAACTAGACAGTGTGCAGCGTAGAGCAGCTAGGTTCGTTAAATAGGTGTTACGGTAGGTTTAGTAAATAATCGGATTAAAGGCAAGAATTAGGGTGGGAATCATCATCAGAGCGTAGGTTAAGGTACAGATAAAATCTATTAGAGAAATTTCAATCGGATATCTTTACTGAAGATGTTGGGCACATATTAAAAACCCCAGCTTATTATGCTAGATTCGACCAGACAAATAAGATTAGAGAGATATATTGTCATACTGATAGATTCAAAATGGCATTTTCCCCCTTTCTATAAGAGAACAGAATAGACAGCATAGCAAAGGGATAGGTAGGGGAAATATTTAAGAGTAGTCTGTAGTGCATGATGCATGTATTAATCCCTTAAATACTATAAATACTAACAATCTAGCTGCAGGAGACCCTATAGTTGCTTGTTTGCATGTCGGTAGTGCGTGCTTGGTGATCTTCACCCCCTACCACACACGCTCGCGGTGGCTTGCAGGGTATCGTGTAGATGTAGATGAAGAGAATGGTGTGGAGGGAGGTTTTTTTAGCGCATTGTTGGTTTGATTAGCGCATTGGTAATCTCGGATGACCGTAAGGAGTAGTAAATGAGATGAGATTTTCCAGGGATAATCAGGATGCAATACGGGATGGTACCGAGAGAATATGAGGATAATTAGGGAAGGTAGGGAAAACTTAAATGAAATACCGTATTAAAATAATGCCACAATCGAAAAGCGACATAGATCATGAGGATACAGGAGGTCTGGTTTTAGGTGGCAATATACTAAGGAGATGGACGACTGACGATAAGATTGAACGGTGGAATCCAAGTTATAATCCAATGGTATTAAGATTTAAACAAAAAAGGGAGGAGATCGGATTGGTGTGGTTGCTTGAGTGCTTCACTCTTGTGCAATTACCTAACGTTTTTCAATCTTTGGAATGCGGCCATATTTGCCGAAGATGTTGAAGGTCACCAAGGAACGGATTTCATTGCCTGCTCGCGTCCTTTATATAACGTCTCAGATTGGAATGGGAAGGTTATGAGAATTTGTTCACGAGAAAATTATCTTAACATTGTGCGCCGGCCGTGAATACTGCCCTTTTTTCCTCATCTGTCATCTCATCGACGCGACAAAGGCGTCCACAGCGTCAATTTATGTCGGAAAAGATATAAAAGTAAACATTCCTGCTGTCTTCCACGAATGCGATGTCATTATTTATCTTCGGGATTCTTCTCCTTGTCTGTCGCGACAAAAATGAAACTCTCTTTCCTTCCTCGCTGCGATAAAAATGAAAGGAGGATGCTGAAAACGTGCCTTTGAGAAATTGTTTCCAGGAATTTAATCCGCATTTGCTCCTCGAAGACGTCAAAGTTCTCCTTTAAAAATGAAAATTCTCTCACGGAGCATAAAGTACTTTAAGAACAATTCTTCGGGTCGTTTTTTAAGAAACTACCAGTGTATAAGAATATTTTGCGTTTTATTTGTGTCCCTTAATTTACCATATTTATATCGTAAGCAAAAGTATTTCTATCGTAATCAAAACTATTTCTATCGAAAAGAAAAGTAATGCATAAAAACAGTATAATTATTGGAAAAATATAAAACACCATACTCCATCAATATGCAATCACAGGAACGAGAAATTAATTGAAAACTAACTAACCATGTAGATACTAACTATGTTGCTGCATGTACCCCAATTGTTAGCATGTTTCCATGTAGTACCTACCCTAGTTGCATGTCAATAGTGCATGTTTTGTTGATCTTCACCCCCTGCCACACACCCTCGTGGTGGCTTGCAGGGTATCGCGTAGATATACATGTAGGTGGTTGAAAATCCAGTCGTGTGTTGCAGGAGGAATGGTTTAGTAATGACCAACACCTGGTATAATTATCACTAGCGACGCGCGAGGTAGTAAATCATGGAATATTCAGCTTTTTATTTTTTGTTTGTTGGTTGTGACGGGATGGCGTCGTTGTCATGGCGATTTCTACCCCCAATATCGTTCCCCTTCACCTTTCTGTGCATCGATTCCAAAAACTTTCCTTTCTCTCCGTTTCGAGCGTGGAGTGGTCTGAAAGCGATTTTGTGACCGAGTTACTTTTCGAGACCTTGGTCCACCTTTAAAAAAAAACTATCGAAGCAAGAAATCCCAGCGGGAAAACTCATGGTGGTAATGGGAGGGAATTAAGTGACTTATATATATAGAATGATGCACTTGAATGAGAGTAAAACGGTAGATATGAGAGTGGAGTTGTGAGAACTAAAGAGTGGTAATTAGTTTTCTTGCCGGTCAACTTTCATTTTCTTTCGTGGTTGAAACTTGGCCGTTGACTTAGTGTTAGACCGAGGGGGTATGGAGCTCTGGAACAACTCTTACGTCCTTGAGCCAAGCAAAAGCGTTTTTCACTAAAAGTAATGTGAGCAAACACAGCATGGGAGGGAAGTTTGCTATTTATAATTTAGACCATAAGGCATGAAACTTTTGATGCATGTTACCTGATACGGTTTCATGTGAAGTGCTTCCTCCAGTTTGGAAGAAGAGAAAATCATATGAAGCCGTAGCTGAAGCAGGTATTTTCAAATGAGATTGGAACATATCCTGCATAGTACTCAATCATTTAATTTTAGTTGTTTTTACTGCACTGGAATCTATGTAATTCAAGAAGCTGTCAGTCTTTTGACCCGTAACTAAATCAATGTTTCTTGGTGTTTTTAACTAACTTGATCCCTAATATTTTTGTGAGAAGATATGCAATAATTAAAACGGTTTGGATGGCCCATTTTTATTTTTCCTGAATAGCATGGCTATTACACTCAGTACCGAAATTTATTCAAAGGAAAGCTAGAGCAGAAATTGAATTACTTTTACATAAGTCTGCAGAAGCGAACAATTTTACTAAAACTTCATTTTGTAGAAGGTACTGGTTTCTTTTCCCTTTCATGGGAAATTATGGTACTTAGAATTCACTAATATAAGCGGTGAAGTATAAGGAACTGAATATTTATCGAACAGCAAAAAAATAAAAATAAAAGTCACTCTACTAACAGTGAGTGAGTAATTTGACCTCCCTACGCAATTAACAGAGATCCCATATTTGCTGTAAGTCTCCAGGCAGCGTGTAAAAAGCACTATAATTTCTCTCTTCAGGGCAGCTGAGGGAAAAAATTGTTTTTATTTTTACTGTAGTTCTGATTTTTGCACATTGCAATAAGCTTATAAGTTATAAGACAATTCACACAAAAAAACACGCTACTCCTCGTTTTTGTAGCAAATGATGAAACTTAATGATTAATAAAGTAAATTCTTATCCTCACTTCACCATTGTTTCGAATATAATGCATTTGTTAAAGCCATGACATCCTTAGTTTCAGCAGGTTTCATCCCCAACTACATGGAAACTCTTATAGCTTTCCGATATTCATGTATTCCAAATCTTGATGTAGTCGATATCATTTAAGATATTACTAATTACTTATATTAACCGTCCTATTGAACCACCTAAATGCTAAATAGCATGAGAATCCTCTCATGCAAATCTGCAATGATTGGAGACAGAATTGTAGCCAAAAAAGTAACTCATCTATTTAAATCATTGCTAGTATTAGTAATACATGCGTAGTTATTTGAATAGCTAAGAATCACTATTCTTATATTAAACGGCGCCAAAGTAAAGGACGTAAAATAATGATGCGTGTAACATATTTCAGCTTATTTATCTTAACTACACTTATAAGCTTCATTATCTAGTAGAAATGCTTGTAAAAAGAAATATATGGTAGAACCGGTGTTCCTATTTTATTTCACACAAGAAATCTGGCTCTGCAAAATTACATTTCATGTAAATCTACTACGGTTTGAACTATCAGAGTATCATAGCCGGAATATCATACCGAGAAATTAATTATGACATTAATATGAAATTGTAGTGCACGTTTAGTATTTCTTAAGTATTTCTTTGCATATATATTTTCGGTGAATTTTTAGTGCCAGACAGGCGTGATGAGATTAATTATCTCTTAGTAAAAATTATTGCAAACATTTTTGCATGTTCGACGATTATTAGTTCCACCGCTGATCACCGTCGAGGTCACAGGGTACATAGTGGATGTAGACGTAGTTAAAAATGATGAAATAGCCACAGTGGGGGACGCCAAGTTAAACTGAATTCCGACGCGAAACATTCCCCAGATATGCAGAGGGTAATATCAGGGACATGCCACTGGGAGTTTTTTTTATGACCGCATGTCTTATGTCATATTACCTCATGAAACATTATGGTAGATCGACCCCTCCAGCGGTCGATCCCGATTCAAAAAGTCCTCTTTTCCTGGGGAAACTCGAGTAGGAAACAATGACTATGATTGGCGGATAATCCAATAGTCTTTGATTTGATTTATTACTCTCTGCTCGGTGGCCGGGACATTATATTCCTTCGGATGTTGATCGATGGGTTCCTCCGATGTGGCTCCCTCTCCTCCCTGACCCTCTCTCCCCTGTTCGTCGCAACCCTCCCCCCGTCTTCCACTGCAAAATCCTATGAAGCGAGTCGAACGGTGGGTAATAAGATTCAATCTTGAACCCTCTTATTTCTTCCATCCCCTGGGAGCCAAAGAGTCTCAGGAATGAGTGATACAGTCATCAAAGCGGAGATGTTGCCACCCATTAAAGGTTCGCATCGGGGAAATACACCCTAAAGGTTACGTCAGGGCATGAAATCCTTTTTCAATAACGCTGACTCATAACTTAAGTTCATTGAGCTTCTTTGAATTCGTATCTGAGCTACTACGCATAGTACCTCACGTTCAGATAAGCGCTGTTGTGTGGAAAGCAATGCACAAATAGAAGGATATAATATTGCGTGTTTATGTCATACACCTTGGGGCGAGATCAAATTTCCGACATTGCATATGAAATTAAATGGAAACATCAAAGGATCGAACATGTCGAACGCAGTGAATCTACTTATATTTAAAAATGTACTCGTAATATAAGAAAAAACATGCAAAGAAAAACGCCAGGAAATACATATTCATGAATTTGAATGATATAAGGACAACAAACAAGGTTAAAGAAAATGAACACATTGCGAGAAGGAATGAATAACTAAGGGTGAATTTGGTTTCGTAAGCCCAAGTAGCATGTACACTTGAGATTAACGCTATCACCAATTTTACCTTTTCATAGTACTTCTTGGTACGTATGAGGATGTCATTCCTCCGTAACTGGTTAAAACTTGGATCTGCTGGCAACATTTCTGACCAAGTATTCCATTCCTTTGTATTGGTATGCGAATGATGTATGTCTCCTGATATCCTTTCAGTGCTAAGGATTCTAATGTAACATTATACTTACTGGCGATGGAGTGAATTTGAATCGTAACAATATATTTTACTGTTGATCACAGAGTATTAATTCCTTGTGTGGGAATATGAACGCGTCTTTTTCGCGATTTTAGGCGTAGAAAAAATGCTTCTGTGAAAAAATTTTCTTTTGAGCAGGAGTCGAATAAAGCCCTGCTAGTGTAAACATTTCCATCATTTCCACGTATCTACATCTACACGATACCCTTAAGCCTCCGCGAGGGTGTGTGGCAGGGGGTGAAGATTACCAAGCATGCACTATAAACATGCAAACATGCTAATCTACATCTACATAATACCCGACAAGCCATCACAAAGGTGTGTGGCAGGGGGAAATAATATAGGGTCTCAGGCAACTAGATTGTTAGTATCTACATAGTAGCAAGAGATTGGTAATTAATACATGCATCATGCACTACAGACTACTCTAAAATATTTCCCCTACCTATCCCTTTGCTATGCTGCATATTCTGTTCTCTTATAGAACGGGGGAAAACGTATCTTTATTATGGCAGTAGAGAGAGACATTTGTTTTTGTGTCATGTTTTCCCAGGAGCAGCATGGCATTGTTTTAATAGGCTGATTGTCCTGATGTCCTGTAACGGACTTGACCTCGACACCTCATGTTTCTGAAGGCTAGACTATTGTGGCTGTGTAGTGGTTGATTTCCCATTAACTTCTACGTGGAGTAATGTGTGATGTTTTTTACCACAAGAGTGACAGTTGCTGTCTCTACAACCATTTGCTTTATGATTAGATCGCAGACAGTTGAATCATAGATGATTCTTTCGTTTCACAAATTCTCTGAGATGTGAAGTAGTGTTTCAATAAATTTTGTACACTTGTGAACTGGGTGATTTTGAAGGCGGAATCGACATTGGTTGTTTGTTGACACATAAACCTGCATCGCGTTTCTTGCTTGATTGTACGGCTCACGCTGCTTGTTGAAATTCACGTTATATTTATGAATATAAATTCTGAAGATTCAGGCGATATAGAGTGGAAGCGAAACATGATAACACAGAAAGAAAAACACAGCGAGGAAGGGAGTCATCGCATTTCACATCCTTTGTAAAAAAAGGGGGCCCCATCACCCAGGGGTCTGCCCCTCCCACATTTATGACCTCTCAACGGAGCACCCAACGGACGGGGTCCGGTGCTGCAACAAACTTCTAGAGGACTTGTCTTCAATGGAACCTTTTGAGACTTTTGTTTTTATATTTGCCACTCATTTGTGACTACCTCACCCCCTGTTACCCACTCCTGCCCACGTCTCCCACACTCCTTTTTCCCCACACTGGTCATTTCTGTTGACCACCAATAACCGTCCACTCCCACGCTCCTCCCCTTTCCTCCCTCCTTTGCCCCCACCCCATTTCGGTTCTTTCATATATATGTTGGTGCATCTTTGATAAACGCTACCTGACGATGCTGTAATACAGTGAAACCCGGGTCGTAGTAAAGTTTATTTTTGTGGATTTGGCCTGTGTTTTTCTTTCTGTGTTTTATGAATATACTTTGACTTAGCCAATTCCAAAAATTGACACCCATTCTCGAGGAACTCAATGAATTCATTGATAGCAGGACATTCCTTATCACTTGGTCTCACTTCTCACTCCTTTAAACTTCGTTCATCAAATTTCTCAAGCAAAAGATAAGATAAGAAAACTGCACGCAGAGATGCATCAAGACTTATGCCCTTTATGCATTGTAATTGCTGGTAACCTGGCTCAACAAACCTCGTAAATCGTTCACTGAATTTTTGTTCATTGACGACAGCGAAAATAATTTCTTAATGCACGCAGAAGCGATGAGCTATCATACCGGTTACATATCATATCCCATGCTACCTCAAAATTGTCAGCTGTGATGGGAAGATTCTCAATCAATCAATGTGCTTCACCGGTTAACGAAGACAGCAGATGATGATATCGTTGAATACTGTCCATTTTGTTGATAACCAAACTTTGAAAAGTATCGTGAAACTGTTTCAACTCCGTAGCCGCTCCAGTGAATATTGGCAACCTGATACAAGGAAGTTTATATTTTCGACTCGAATGCGCCTTGCTTACTCTGGTGATTGTGGATCATGCACTGCACCATATCCTTCCAAAACGTGTTCTATTCTCCCTAGAACTTCGTAAAAGCGGTTCATAAAGGATTCTCTATCGCTATCATGAACGTCGTCGCCTTCCAGTCTCAGCTGTAATTGAATCTCATCGTATTCTCGCCAGATGCTAGGCCTTCTGTATGATCTCAACCGTATCTGAATTATATCTGACCCTTCGAAATCATCAACAAAATTCGTTATCCGCGTTAACGTGGCCTTGGCCAGCCTCTCCTTTTTACTACCGCTTTGATTAATGCCATAATGAATTGTTAACAGAGTAAAAATAAGGTCAATAACGATAAGGTTAGGAAGTAAAGGAAAACACGACTGAGCAATACTGATCTTGGCTCACTGCGATTGCTGCTGTGACGCACTACAACGTAATGCGATGTGTCGGGAACTCTCCGCCCCTGTACCCACGAGCTGCCGGTGAGCCGAAAGTTGTAGTGGGTTGAGTGAAAAAATCGCTGCAGAAAGAGTTCCGCTGCGAGGCTACCAATCTCCGATCCTGGCGATAGAGATCCGCCCCGTGATGAGCTGAGGCCTGTTTCGAGGCTACCAACCACGTTGAACTTGATACCATTTCTACCTTGTTAGGCGAAAACCCACGCCGTTCGATGCTGAGATTAAACGCTTGGTGTCCGACTCTTTATACATCCACATCTGAACAATAACCTGCAAGCCACCACACAGGTGTGTGGCAGGGGTGATTTCACACAAAACATGCATTAAATACCTTGCCTTTAAAGGATTAGTAATTATATTCTAGCCTACACTTCACACTTTTAAAGAAATTGCGAAAAAAGTATGCAATAACATGTAGATATCATGCTTTTAGTTGTGTTAGCTTAAGATCCTTACACCAACATGCAACTACCTATGTTATCCATTGATTCACTTGTATTTATACTCTAGAATATATTTACAGCTACAGATATTTACGGAAAGAAAGAAGAACATTTTGAATTTGTCAGGTCGGCAATCAATTTCTCTAATTTTATGATTAAGGTCCAGTTAAGGAGTTCGCAAAATATTTTTAACGTCATCAATGAATATATTATCTTGAAATTTATTTAAAAGATTAAGTCTGAATTTCAACCTATGGTCTGACAATGATTCTCATTTTAGTTCATCTAATAGACTGGTTACTCTAATATCATTATCATAATGTCCCTTTACAAATCATGCCGATCTTCGCTGCACTGGCTCCATTTCATTATTTAAGCCTATTTCGTAAGGATCACATATATGTACTGGCAGTGTATTCCAAAAAAGGTCTAACAAGGAAAAAGTAGCTAATTTCTCATTGATGATCGGCACATTTACCCAGTACCCTTTTTATGAATCCAAAATTTTACGATTAGTTTGGCCCATTTTTTCAAGTACATATTTACCCCAAGAAAAATAATTTAAGTCTGATTCCAAGAAATTTAGGTACTGGATTTCAATTTGTTCGTCAATTTATTATTCCTTATGTAGTAAGTGCTAGCAAGAGAACTATTCTTTTTCTGAAAATTTATTACTACACATTTCTTCAAATTTAATTCCAACTGCCATGCATCACTCAAGTTTTCAATTGTTCCTAGGTCAGCATTCAAAGAGTCCTTACCGTTTGGACTACGAATTTCCCTGTACACTGCTGCGTCATCGGCAAATAGAAGATGCTTACTTTTTACCACCTTACTGTTATCATTTATGTATAGCGGGAACAAAAGTGGACCTGTTACACTGCCTTGTAGCACACGAAGTGATTTCAATTGCCGGGGAGGTATCACCGTCCAAACCAACCCTTTGCTCCCTATCATGTAGAAAATCACTTATTCATGATATAATATTACTGTATAACCCATAAGTTTTTATTTTCACAATTAGTTTGCTATGAGACTCCTTGTCAAAAGCTTTCTTGAAATCGAGAAATATAGCATCCACTGGAATATTATTTTCGCCAGAAGCTAAAAGGAAAATAGTGCAAGTAGAGTTTCGCATGATCTGCTCTTCCGGAAGCCATACTGAACATTGGTCAATAAATCATTTGTTATCTAGGTGTCCCATGACTGAACTGACAACCATATGTTCCAGGACCTTGTACGAAATGGATGTGAGAGATATAGGTCGGTAGTTAGATGGCTGATCCTAATCACCACTTTCAAAAAATGGGTGTTACATCGGCTGTTTTCCAATCCTTTGGTACGATGTGTTCGTTCAGGGATTTATTGAATATAATTTGCATATAGGGAGATATTTCAGGAGCAAATTCTCTATAAATGGGGGATGGAATTTGATCGGGGATTGGGGATTTGTTGAAGCTTATTTTTTTAAGTAACTTTACTTTGCATTTACAAGAAATTTCAATTGGTGGCATTAGCCGCTGAAAGAGGTCAGGTAATACGACGTTGAATCCCCTGAAGTAAGCTTGAAAATTCTTTGGAAGAAGGAGTTTAGTAAGTTAACTTTGTCAAGAGTGTTAGTAGCCATTTCCCCCTTATCATTTTTTAGTGAATTGACGGAAGATTCATGGACCTACACTTCCCTTACGTACGACCATAAGACTTTTGGAATTTCCTTTTATCGTTCTCCAAAAAATTTTATTTCGAATTCTGTAAATGCATTTCTAAGGGCAGTGGTGCAGTGGTTTTTTTTAATTTTATAATTTTCAATTATCATGTTACGCTCATCGATGGCATTATATTTACTATTTTTTTCAATCAGCCATAGGGGATGCAATTCACGACCTACAATGCAGCCGTTAGATTTGAATACGACCTATCGTACTGGACTACTCCGAAGTCGGCCGCCGACGAATCACCGGCCGACATCGGTGCGATCACGCCACTACGCCAACAGATTTCTTCCGTCATAACAAACCGCCACGCTCGCTCCGGGGCCCCGTCTACCCTCGCAGTCGGCTCCCATCCTCCGCGTAGGGAAGGTCGTTCGTTATCAACTCGCTCTTATCCTAAAAGTTTCTTTCTCTTCTAAAGACGCCGCAGTCAGTGGGCGGTCGACACGTGCTCCTTTGTCGACCTTTTCTTCTCTCGTCCCCGACCCTCCGCATCGCCTCCCATAATTCAAATTGCAGGGAAATCGGTCGTGATTTTCCCCTATCGATTAGTCGAATAAATCGAAGTCGATTGTGTTAAAGTAGCGCGTAAACCTGTAGAGTCGATTTGCAGTGAGCTTCATTCGTGCGTGTGCGTAAGTTCGAGCGTGTGAATTGTGTGAAGTGAATTTCTGTGGATTCTGTGAAAAGTGTTTAGTCTAATCTTACCGGCGACTTATTCGCTCCGTCTTGTTTGTTGTAATCTGCACCTGTGTGTTTTGACAGGGCTAGTTTACCATCAACCCGAGTGTGTAGACATCTTACCACCAGTAGATTTTCGATGTATGTCATAAGGCAAGTGACATTAATCGTTCCGTATTAGCGGAAATTAACTATTTTTTTATGGTTTCGTAATGAAATTTCCCATGTGTGGAACGCTACGTTGCTTTCTCTGCTAAATTCCTTTCAAACGTGTGTGAGTGAAAACGAAGACAAAATTTCCCCTGAGTTTCGTCGATCTTATTATAGGTGGACAGTTTTTAGCTTCTGTATTTTTAAGTTTTTGTGTTAGAAATTTCCGCCTTTATCGTTTTGGTTATTGATTTTTTGTGCTTTTGTTGCCAACAGATAGATGTTTTTGTGATCGCTTGTAGTGGATTACCGTTCAATTTAGGGGGCAAGTGCAGATTTCATGGAGAGGACTTCAGTTCATGAAAGGAAAGCGGTGGAAGGGAAACAATCGGCTTACGAAGCCTGTTTGTAAAGAACTGTTGGACCCTGCCTTGTTGATAAATATTGTCTGAAAATATTTGGCTGCTTGAATGTCTTGTGTGCAAAATAAGGAGAAAAGGATTATGGGAGTTTATGATCCAACTCTCTGATGGCGAAGGTTCCGTTGTAGCTTGTCCGAAAGTCAGGGTAGATATAGAAAGCGTAGCAGAAGAAGGAGAGTTGGGATTAGATTATGGACACCTGCTAAATTTTATTCACTTATTACATCCTCGTGGTCTTCATCGAGCTGATTTCCTCAAAAGATTTGATACACTGGTTTTTAGATCACTCAACTCGCTCCCACCTTATAGGACTCTTCCGTAGCGCCTAGTTGAAGTTAATAGGAGGACGAGTGCGACAACCTACAGTTTGAGTGAAATTTCATTGAAGTGTAATTAACAACCTTGGAGAGCCTAACTTGATAGTATCCTAGGTTGATCTAATTAGTAACTTATTTTCCGTGTGTTTCTATAACAGAGAAATCAATTCGAGTGTGTATGTGTGAGTGTGTGCTCAAGTTTCTAACGACGTGAATGAGAGGAGGAAAATATGAGATAGGGAAAGAAAGAGAGAATCGTTGAGGGAAACTAAGAAGTTTACACCTTTGCAACGCTCAACCTACACGGCTTTGGAGCTAGTTCCAGAGATATCTGAACTGGACCTGTCCTGCGCCTTTGTCAGCCGAACCGGTGATAGCAACGGATCAGCCTGGAGTCCCAGATTTCAAGGGTAAGCTGAAATACTAACTTATTTTAATTTCTTGTATTGACTCGTTGCTTTCTTCATGGCCCTCCACGCTCTTTGATAGTATTCGGATAATCGCGGTGTGTTAGAAATATTCTTGCCGGCCCGTTGACTGGAAAATGCTGAAGCCTCGTGATTTGAATTCAAGTTAATCTCAGGTGCAAAAGTATCCAAAGGTGCGGGAATTAATTAACTCTGATGTGTCGCCAAAATATTAAACTTGCTGGTCTCCTGTTTAATTGCCACAGTGTGAAATGTGATCACACGTACTAGTTTCTCTTAGTCAGAATGGTAATAATTTGAGTTTTGCAAGCTATAGCTATTTATTGATAAATATATTGCTATTGATATATAAGTATTGCAAAAGTGGAACGTTCACCCGTTTTGGTGCACCTATTTAAAAAATTACGCAAGGAACAATGCGTTGTTCAAAAATGTTGTCCATTATTTCATTGAGTGTAAATTTTATTATTAACATTTTATCATTAATCCACAATTTATGAGGTAACAGCAAATTAATATTTTGAAATATGATTTGATTGCTTTACTCCAAGAGAAAGAATTTCATTGTAGTTGCAATGCACAATGTAAATTTTAGCGCGCGAAAACGTGTATGAGTAATTCACAAACTATGGTGCAGTGCCAATTGCTTTGCCTATAATGCCTAAAGCTCCTGAAATCACTGGCGTCGTTTTGTACTGCACCAGTTAACTTTAGATAATCCATCTGTAATTGATTTGTTGTTTTCTTGTTCTCTCCTACCTTTAAAGATTTTTGCGCTGAAAATTAGGGTTCTTATTCATGAGGGAATTCAAACGAATGGAATGAATTTCAAGTACAGAAACAGTTAGTTCTCTGTTAAGCTAATTTCTTTTTTACTCATTATATCTTTGTTCAAATTGCAAAAGTAATTTTTGAACTTACAACTGTAGCTAACTTAAACTGGATGATATGATATAATTTGAAGAATAGCCGGTAGAACACCTGGCGTATGATATTGTGAAAGCGATTGAGTTGCCTTTCGAGCTGAATCTTCCCTTTCCCTTCCTTTTGTGGCCCCTCTCCTCCAGCAGATGTATTGCGAAACGGGATCCCAAAAAGATCATCTTTCTCGCAGGAGACGCCCGTCATTTTTTTGCTGCTGTAAGGCGACCTATACCAATTGGTCGCTCCTGTCCTTGCGTAATTTTATCCTTGACCGTTGCCAATAGTCTGGGAAGGCTGCTTGATTGGGGGTCCACGGCGTGAAAGTCGAAGGTAGTTTATAGGTACCCCATCGGCCAAGTTAATATCTACCAGTCCAACTTAGTACATTAGTCCCAATAGAAGTACAACACCCAAGCCCTGAGCGGGATTCGAACCCGCGGCCACACTCCATGAAAGGAAATAAAATTATAGTTATCAATAATTTAAATTTTGCGTCATGAAATTTTGTGTTGGTGACATTAGTATGGGATGTTTTGAATCGTATGTGCGGATGACTAAGTGATCAAATAATTCAAGTCATTATGTGGCACGCGCTATTCCTTCTATTATTTTATGTTGATTATTGGATATCATGGATAATCACCCAGCAATTGAAAAAAAACACTTGAAGTAACTTGAAGAAAAGTGGCTTATCCGGGTGCCTTTAATCGTCCTGCTAGAATAATTTGTCATAGTAAATGCATGTCTTTAACAGTAAAAGGAGGTAACGGTTTTAGAGTATTTAATTCCCAAAACAGCCTTCAATTGATCCATTTTCCAATTGCTGCTAATTGCTCAATCACGTTGATTTCCGTGCCAACCGGGAAACGTGAACGAAACCTTCTGTTGAGAAGCAAAATTTTGACACGATACCAGTTGGTATTGGTGTTCCCTGCGCTCCTGCGAAAAATACAGCTTTGCACGAAGGTGTAATGACTGGAGAGGAGAGAATAACCCGATCGAAGGCGCTATGGCACGGAGGCATATCTCAGGAATACCAATCATGCTTGCCCCGAAATACTACGCTTTTTATGCCTTATGTGGGGGAAGGAGGAATCACCTTCCAATTCCTCCATTGCCATGAGGGGGCCTGTGGGCCTACCTTTCGGCAGTACGGTCCTTCTCCACCGAAGAAGATTTCGTAACCCACTGAGCGCAAGGTTGTCATTTCAGCGCACGTGAGGCTGACACGGCAAGAGTGGCAACAGAGCACGCACATCGTCTGTCGCGCTTGCAAAAGTAGTGGGTTGCGCGTCGCTCGATTTCGTCGAAAAATGCAGCGTGATAAAAATATTTTTGGTTCGAAAGTCTAATTTAAAAAGTTAGAAAGTTTAATCACTTTATTTTAACTGAAATACTAGATAATGCCTTTGGATAATTATTTAGTAACCATATCAGATTGCTTTTAGAATTCACTGATATCAATTAGTTCCAAGTTTCTGCAGTATTCCCGTGAAGTATGGCTATGGGGGCTATGGTGATCAATCAAAGTCCTCATCAAAATCGACTAAATAAAAAAATACATTGCGATTTAATTCTATATTGCTTTTCACATCATTCCTATTCCCAAGAAGAAGAGCTCGGGGAAATGCGAACATTTTAGGACTACCTATAAGACTGACGACACATGCATCGAAGATACTGACCATGATCATCTACAGAAGAATAGAACGAAAAGCAGAGGAGTTCCTGGATGAAGATCAATTCAGATTCAGAAAAAGTAATGGTACAAGAGAAGCAAGCAATATTGACCCTTAGGCTGCTAATAGAGAAGAGAATGGAGAAGAACAAACCGACCTTCATTGCATTTGTGGATATAGAGAAGGCTTTTGACAACGTGGATTGGGATTCACTGCTTGAAATTCTGAAGGGAATTGGAGTGTCATACAATGACCGAAGAATTATACACAGTCTATATGAAAACCAAGTAGCTGTGATTAAATCTGGACCCAGCTGTGAAGAGGCAAGAATAAGGAAAGGAGTGAGACAAGGCTGTGCATTGTCTCCCATATTATTCAATGTTTACATCGTGAGGGCCATCAATGAAATCCAAGAGAAGTCCTACGGAGTGACTTTCCACGGAGAAAAAATAAGCATACTGCTATTCACCGATGGCATAGCACTTGTAGCAGAGACAGAGAGGGATCTGAATAAGATTCCAATAACTATGAAAAGGACCATGGCGAGATATCAGCTTAAGATCAATGAGAAGAAGAATAAGATAATGGTGTGTAGTACGAGAGAAGAGGGCAAAACCAAAGTTAAATTTGGAAAACAAAAACTGAAAGAGGTGAAAGAGTTCTATTACCTGGGAAGCAGAGTAACCAACGATGGACGAAGTAAGAAAGAAATAGTGAGTAGAATAGGCCAGGCAAAAAGGGCATTCTATCAAAAGAAAAATCTACTTACAACTGGAAATACAAGCGTAGAAGGAAGGAAACAGTTCACCAGAACATACATCTGGAGCATGTTTCTTTAGGGCAGTGAGGCATGGACGATGTGAGCAGCGGAGAAGAAAAGGGTGGAAGCATTCGAAATGTGGTGCTACAGAAGAACGATGAAGATTAAATGGATCGACCGAATAAGTAACGAGGAAGTCCTAAGAAGAGAAGGAGAAAAAAGAAGTCTGCTGACACCCTTAAGGGAAGAAGGGACAACTTAATCGGCCATATCTTGAGACACGATAGCCTGATGAAGACTATCGTTGAGAGAAGAGTGAACGGGAAGATTGGAAAAGGCAGGCCTCGTATGAGATACATTGAACAGTTAATGAGGGATGTAAAAGCGAAGAATTACGTCACAATGAAAAGGTTGGCCGATAGAAGAATCGAGTGGAAAGCTGCGTCAAACCAATCCTAGGATTGTCGACTAATGATGATGATTACTGTTTACGTTCTCATTTCAGCTGAAGGATCGAGCGTGCCGTCCAAAATCTATACTTATCCTTGTTTTAGGAATGCTTCACCCTATTAAATAGCCGTCGGTTAGTTTCAGCTCCATCTGTGTTGCATAAGAACTTAAAATCACTTACCTCTGTCGCTTACGGTGCTACCTTGTTAATAAGTACCTACCCACCATGGGAGGGAAAGGAAAGAAGTCATGTCGGTTTTGAATATGAATTATTTTTTTGCTTGTTGCCTACCAAATTGCCTATTTCATTCTTCTCTTCCCCCCTTACGTTTATTTTCTCAACTTCTCTTTTCTTGGGCAGCTAAAATACAGAGGGGATTCGGAATGGCATTGATCGGGATAATCTTGGATCGACTAACTCGGAAAGCATACGTTCGAAGTAATATTTTGAAAATTTTTCTACCATGACTTGTTTCCAAAATCCCCCTACCCTTTGGATCCTCTCCACTTTCAATCCACATTTTTTCCACACTGCGAATATGCAGAAATCCCTTTTAGTTATTTGTAGCTGGCCTTGGATTTGAAAGTAATAGTTGTGCTTCTGGTTAATTTTCATCCCATTGTTCTTCATCCAAAAATTAACTTTTCCTTTCATAATTGCTTCTTCCATAGTCATCTCCGCAGCCGATGATGGGCGTTTAATTTCCACAATACCTCGATCCCCAA
Source organism: Platycnemis pennipes (assembly GCA_933228895.1). Taxonomy (NCBI): domain Eukaryota; kingdom Metazoa; phylum Arthropoda; class Insecta; order Odonata; family Platycnemididae; genus Platycnemis; species Platycnemis pennipes. The sequence goes on along the minus strand of OW121851.1, from coordinate 42,876,666 downwards.
CGATTACGTCAGGAGTTGCTCCCAGGTAAGGATATTCTCTACACTGTAAAAAGTTGATCTGATTTTCAGTGCGATCTGAATTTAAGCGCTGTCTGGTTTAAGGCAGGAACACGGATGCAAGGTGCGGAAGAGGCAGGAACATGGATGGTAGGTACAGGAGCAGTTAAGCAGGAAGCAGAGGGAGCAGGATTCTGGATGGTCTGATTTTCAGTCGTTCACCTGCCTTATTTTTAGACAAGATGTTACTGCTGAAATTCAACATACCATGTCTTAAAATTGTTGCATCTGAAATTCAGATCGCTTTTGTACCTTAAAATCAGATCTACTTTTTACAGTGTATCGATGAATAGTCCACAGGGTAAATATTTGCTTTGTTCTCATCCATTCTTCCATTCTCCAAGTGAGGAGAATAAAAAATCTGTGCATAATTGATTTTATCACACGTTCACAGCCAATGTGAGGAAGCATTTTACAAACACGCCCAAAATTCGAGGCAGTGAGCATTTTTTGGAGCATCGTTACCCATTCAACACTTTCCCACTGCCTTATCGTATTCCTCTCTATTTCCTTTCTATCATCCTGATCCTTTTTTAGAGAGTCCATAAATAGCCGGCACTCATTCTTAAACTCCTCAATATGCATATCAGGCCTTTCAGAATAGGGGCCGTAGTCGGGATGAGTTTTTTTCCCATCCGATTAAATATATTCCTTCTCGACTTTGGAGCAACTTTACTGCGGATGGAAGTGGAAATTGCCTTCTTAAGTTTTATTTGGAGATACTTTTTGCATTCACATTACAGACTTTTTAAATAAGAGTTTTTTCAGAGGGTTCCCGAATTGAAGGTGACCACTGTCCCGGCACATCTTCCCTAATATGATCGGGAAAGAGCAAAATTTACCCGCTTTCCACCAATTAACTTTCATATAATGGCATTATATTGCTCGACAGGATTATTACCACGTCATAAATAAGGCTTCGGGTGTGGTGAATAATCATCAGGACATAAATTGTTAATTTTTCTTCTGCTTTTTCCCTTTTATTGGCGTTGTTTTGCAAAAAAGCATTTGAAGGATACTAGATACAGGTATGGTACCGTAACAATACTGTTGGTACTACTGAATTCCTCAAGATGGAAAAACTTCTCAAATTGTGACTAACGTGTGAGTTACGGATAAATGACTGGTGGCTTAAGCAGCTCGCTAGCATTGCCTGTCAACGACTACCTCGCTCCAAAAATTATATCCCTCACGGACTCTTCCCGGGGATGTCAGACTCCACCCTCCCTCGTCTCTCTTCCCCCTTTCTACTCCACCCTTCGTCTTTCCAGCGAGGTAAGATGAGATATACGAGATGAGATGGTCAGTTCTGTTTCTGAGAGGCCGCTCCCGGCGGGAAAAAAGAGAACTAAGACAACAGCGGGGACTGTTGTAGACTCCGATTACTACGCTAAAATCTCTCAAAACTCATGTTCGTTCTTCCTAAATTATACTTATTTATTTGAGAAAATTTTTCAGTGACGGGTGAATGTCAATGACAGACATATATCCCTGGGGTGCGACTTAAGCAAAAAGCCAGTTTCTTGAATCGCCATTCCGCAACATTTCCCGAAAAAAGAGCCCACCTTTTTTGAATATCCCTCCTATTCACATTGAATTCAGAAGATTTTTTTAAAAATATAGCGTCCTAGTTTCACTTAATTCCTTAATTTAACCAAAACTTTCAAGTTGATGCAAGCAAAATTGACTGAATGAGAACGGATCGCAGAATATGTTGCAAGAGCACCTTCACATGAGCCGAAATCCCATGGATTTAAGTGGCCGCTGTACACTGCACGCATTTCCCCTTTGCCTTGGAAGTGTTTTTAAAAAACTTAGGGTTCTTATGAAGGATTGTCCTGCAGTAACCTCTGACATATAAGCGAAAAAACCAGGAATTGAAGAAGGAAAGGAAATAGAAGAATAGTTCAGGTATTCTACCAGAATCGAATAAGAAGAATCGACTTTCAGTTGCAAATACAATTTTAGAGGAAGGAAATCACATAAATCGAGCTTACTTTCACGATATTATATGCATTATACTTCCATGAAATTAAAGTATGGACGTGACAGCCGCAGAAAACATTAAGAGTAGTTGCTGAAACGTGATGTTATTGAAGAATGATAAAGATAATTTGATTTATACAAATAAATTAAATTTTCTTCATAAAATAATAAAAAAATGCCAAGTATAAGTAAAATTAAAATAAATAATAAATTACAATTAAATTTGCCAAATCTAAAAATATAATGGACTGACCTAGTATTCAAGGAGCAATTAAATGCGAAGACCGACAGTTGAATGCCTTGTATGAGATGAATATAGCAAGTAGTGAAGACTGAATGAGAAGTACGATATAATGCAAATATGAAGAAGTTAGGTTGTTGAAGAATAGATTGGAGGCCCTCGTCACCAGTCTTAGGATTTTTGACTTGTGAAGGGATAAGCTTTCCTGATATCGGAAGGTAATCCAAAGTTCGCGAGTTCGAATCCCGACTCGGGAATGCATGTGGTGTTTTTCTTAAGAATAAAGTCAGTTGATTTAGATGACGCGTTACTACTTAAGCTGTTATAGCACCTTTAAACCTAATTATGCGACTTTTTACTACTGATGCGACTAGGTATCTCATGAAATAAATAGCAAAATTTAGTGAGAGTAGGAAGAACAGGAAATGGCGGCCACGGGAAAGACTGGAAGACCCGTGAACGAAACCAACTGTCGCTTCACTCTTCGTTTTCCCTAAAATCCATATTTTTTTATCGCGCTGTATCCTTTGGTTTGGAATGCAATTTGCGAACAATTCCTTATCGGGTCCTGTCAAAGGTTGGAATTTTCAATTACCCGCTGCCAGCCGATCCGAACTCAATTTTTTATTTCTCGTTGGACGACACCGATATTATGCAGCGTTAGGTCGCCGTATCCCGGAAACACAACTATTATTTTTTTTTACCAATTCACCGCGGATGCCTGGATCGTAATTATTGTCGGTCTGCCGCAATTTCACCTCTGTTCGTGTATTTTTCTCCAATCTCCGCAGGATATGTGGAAGGGTTTGGGCAAAATATCATGGCTTGCTTATTCATCTTGGAATTTTCTCGCATGCGCTGCTCCATTCATAAATCTTGTTCTTTACGTATGGTAGCTGATCATATTTCAGCATTATATTATCATAATTGAAAAAAAAACGAAACTTTAGTATCTTAAATAGCATTGGAAAAGGAGCGTTATGTGAATCCCGATCAGTTATTTCGTATTTTTTAAGGAATGCGGATCAATTTTTTGCGTGGCTTCGGCATCCCGATCTAATAGCAAAAAAATGAAAATCTGAAGATTTGAAATAATCTTGTTTACCACAAGTGGTGTATTAGTTTGATTGGTTATTTTTTACAGCGTTAATAAAATAGCTGTAGCATTGAACCAGTGATATTCAAGCAGATTTTCCCTAAGTATTTTTACCTAAGTGTGTGAACAAAAAAACTATATAGATTCATATTATTCCCGGTTATCTCCGTCCCATTGGATGTTTTTTTTACGAAACAAGTGTCACTGCGGTAGAAGCGTCCCAAGTGAAACCTCGTCAAACTATGGTTTGCGGGCCAGGCAAAATATTAATAGTAATTGGAGTCTTGCCTTTTCGTAATGAATTCATATCATATAATATGAATTTATTAGTTATTCAGTAAAATGAATGAGCAAGTAGAATAAATTATATCGTAGTGTTTTATCTTTCTGTGATTAGACTTCCTCAGAAGCTTGGGGCCTGAAATAGCGGGCCGCGCTTGCCCAACCAAAAGGTACCACTGTCCTTGTAGTGGTCTTCAGGTTGAATTAACGTTTTGGATGGAAATTTTAGCAGGAATTATTATTATGGTATTAGAAATAATATAAATCTTCCAAGGATACGCCGCGAAGACCTAGGGAGTAAAATAATTGTATTTTGATTTCAGCAAATCTAAATTGCTAATCTCATTATGTGCTGCGTTTTTTAGAAAGAATATTTCTCTTTCTTTTAAAGTTTTTAGTTTATTTAGTTCAGTTTGAATTGTGATTTTTACATTTAATAAATTCTTCATTCTAAAATTTGTAAATAAAGTGATTCTTTCCTTGTAGCCATAGTTATGTAAAACATTTCTCAAAATGAACATGCATAATGAATTCTTATACCGCTGTATCATGGATACCCATATCACCATACCTAAAAGAAAGTTATACCTAGTTTTGTAAAATTATGTTTAGTTTTATATAAAATACCTCTCTATTGCTCTGCAATTTATCATTTTCAATTTCTCTGCAGACATTCTCAATATGTTTCTCAATCCCCTTCCTTCCTACTTCGTCTGCAGAAAAGTCTTCTTCTGATAACAAACTACCCTTCTTAATGTCAAGCAAATACTTTTTCGGTCATCTTAATCTTACTTTCCAAGAGAATACCTGAGAACCCAATATTATAATGATAAACTTTTTATTCCTAGTGGATATGACCACGAGTTTCATAGTCGGTAGATGGGTTTTGTAAGAAGTCAACTATTTATTGCAAGGTACCATAAATCTGTATCCTGGCCATATTTCTCCCATCTTGAAGTGGCCTGAATTTATCTTTGAGGCTATAAGCAGCGTTAACTGAAGTTTGTAGTCCATTTTTAAACGTCCATCATAGCGCTTGATTCATTCACTTCATAAGGTTGAGGAGAGTCTCTGCTGACCACTCGTTTTCGTATTAGTGTTGGTGTGATTTTTCAAAACCAATTTTAATTCAATCGTGAAGAACATTTAGAAATTATCTGCAATATGCTATATTTTGATATTAACTAGAAATATTGTATTTTAATTACAATTTAGTGGTCTCCCCGAGTGGGAGGGCAAGTTTTCTTTCCATTTTTTACGGTCTCAGGGACTTGATGGAAGTAGGGACTTTAAGGTCACAATATTGCATTAATAATGACGTATATATTAATGCCTGGTGTAGGATCATATGTAGCTCCATCACGGTATGCGTCTTCCTCTCATCCTCACAGATTGTAATTATCCTATCTATCCTCTCTCGTTCTTCCTCTTAGATTTTCAGTACCCTCTTCCCTTGTTTATTTTACTGGCTATTTTATATCCTGTCCTAGTGTTATTTTATATCATTCAATTCCGGTCGGTCTACGTTTGTTCCTCCAGCCTTACTTTCCATCTACTTTAATGTAGACTTTAAAGACTGTACTGAGATGGGGATCTCAGTAAAGTCTTTTCTGAGTTCAACAATTCACTAGCTTCACTTTTTCTCTCTTCCTACCTATGTCTCCCATACTCTTGTAATCATCCCATTTCCATCGTAATCAGGTGTCCTGAAAACCTTGCTCTTTTCAGTTTCATTTCTTAAGATAAAGTCCTCATTTTCCGTTACAGTTCGTCCACGATCTTTGCTTCCAACCTTTGCCAAAGAGGCTTCATTCAATTGTAAAAACGATTTCAATAATTTGCCTAAATTCGATACATTTTCCTCCTTCGTCGGGCTTGATCACTCTCTAATGCGTGCGTTTTAAATATGTACTAGCGCCACTTCCATCGTGTTGAATTTTTGTGTGGAAAAATGACAGAATTAAGTTAAAGAACGATGCCGTGGAATATATATCACTCGAGATGAGGCCGTTGAAGCACACGTCTCTTGCCGTTAAGTTAAATTGATGGTTCATTAGGATTAAGAAAATTTCGTCGACGCATGGGAGGCGGATTAGGGAGGCTGTTCGGGGTGGGTGGAGAAGTCCAGCGGCGGAAGGGGCTGAGTTTCCCGTTAATTCCGAAACCTTAGAGACTCTTTCCCTTTTCCAGAGGAGCGCAGACGCTGAAAGAATAACCTTCCGATTCATTACCTCGACGATTAATCTTCCGGCTTGCAAATGAGTTCGCCGTAGCCACCTGGAGCAAACTGCTATGAGTGAAGATCCAAGGGAGTAGGGAGCAAAATTTAGGCGAATGTATCGGGTCGTCAATTGTGCTCGATATGAATGAATTTTAACATTTTCATGCCAGTTTATTAATAATATTTTTGTCACCATATCGTTTTCCTTGTGATTAAATTGCTCATTATTCATTACTGGTCTACTCATTATTGCTTAGTGAAATAAATATTGTTGACCATCCACATCTACATATACGTAATTCCCTGCGAGGCACCACGGGGGTGTGTGGCAGGGGGTGAAGATCACCAAACGGGAGCTATATGTAAAGTAATATTTTTGTCAGTAAATAACCGATTACAGGAAAGTATCAGCCTAATGATAACCTTGAATACAGCACATGGTTGCCTAATCGGTCATATCTTACATCTTGATGGTCTGGTGAACATAGTTATCGACGTAGAAGCGTATGAAACGAATGACATAAGCTCATAAAAATAATTATGAGTGAAATGAGAACTAGCATGTCACTTATAATTATTTTCAGACCCTGTTCGCTATATCCCACTAAAACGTAAGAGTCTACTCAATTCTCTTACTCTGCCCTTCACTGGTATCTCTCCTTCCTGTCTAATCGTCAGCTAGCTTTAAAAGATGAATTCGGAAATGTATCACTTTTTCAACCTGTGTGAAGTGGAATTCCACAGGGTTTAATTCTTGGAAAACTACTGATTAACTTTTTAATTAGAGCATTGATTAGCATAATAAACAGTTAAAAATATCACTTCTACGCTGATGACTTACAGATATTCCTTTAGTCCTACCCTTCAGAAGTTAACCACAAAATCACGTTGGCCAACAAGTATATCCCATTCATATGTGACTGGATGACTAGAAATCGATTAAAACTGAATTCCAGCAAACCAAAGTCGATAATATTTGGAAGCTGTCCTATTGTAAAGTTGCTGCTCTCAAGTGACATCCCTATAATTAATGTTCTAAATACCCAAATAACTACTCAAATCTGTCAAAGCCCTGGGAGTTTAACTAATTTTAAGTAGCCCATTGAATGCCATCTAAAATAAAGTACACAAAACACATTACAGGATGAAATATTTCAGACACCTAATCCCCCCGATAGCATTGCGACAGAGGTTGGTTCAGTCTTTGGTCTATCCATATTTTGATTTTCGTTCAAGTGTGTACTCGTGTAGTAGGTACTGATGTAAAAGGACTAAGCATTAAATCACATATACTCCATAATTACTGTTTATCATGTTAAATACCCGTTGAGGCGATCAAGTAACTTCTTACTATGTACAGATAATTTTCTATGACTGGAGCAGAGATGAAAGTTTCATAAGGCCTTACTATTATTTAAAATAATTAACTCCAAAACTCCATCATATTAATATGAAAAACTGATTTTTAAATGAACAAACAACCAAAAAATCAACGCGCGTTGCTAAGACATTTCACATCACTAAGTACCGCACAACAAAGTATAAAAAATAATTCGTCACTTCGTCCAGCAAACTATGAAACTCCTTCCGAATCACATCAAATCATATAAGAACGTTTCAAAATTCAAAACGAAAATGGCTCTACATTGGTTTTCTTCGGGCTCCTGATTCTTATTTGAGTAAATTGAAAATCTGTCGTAAGTTATAATGATTATTTACTGTTATTTGTTGCTATGATCATTAGATGTATTTTGATTCGATCTCGAAAATTGTTAATTTTTTCTTATATTTTCCCAAGATCATAATGCTTTTTGTTTTAATGTACCGAAGTTTGTGTAATTTTATTGTATAAATGGGCATTTTATTGCCACCCAATGGTGGCTTTATTTCATATATGTTCCAAGGGACTATGTTCCCAGAAAAACAACGTTTATTTCTATTCCTAAATTTAATTTAAACTCGTTGACCGATTACCCACGGAAGTTTGGTGTAAGTTGAGTTTTCGCTATCATATTTTAGCTTGAACAAGAATTAAACCTTCCTCGTGGTAATGAGGAACATCTCTTATGGTATCTATCTATTTAAAATTATTAGACTTTATTTGGCTTTAACTATTTAGTTTCCTTTGGCGGGCCAAGTCCGTGAGTCCTGAGGATCAAAAGCACGCATGCACCCTCGCCCGACTCATTAGAACGAACGGATCGTGAATGCCGTTCCACGGATTTTTTCTCGGCAATCGGAGACTCGAGACCGCTTTTAGTGAACGGTTGCTGCTTAATTTATTAATGCGGAGATGGAAGCGATCGCATCCCGCTCGGGTCAACGGCGTTTGCCCGCTTGTTTGCCCCTGACGCGATAGGCGGAGCGAGCAGCGACGGATTGGACGCGGTAATTATGACCAATTCGTGCAGATAGGCGTGTACGTGCGGCAATAAAGGCACGGAGGGTCATTCCTCCGCTTTCCCCTCGTTAATCTTTCCCAATAGATATCATATGGAATAAAGCTGGAAACACTCGCCGAAAATCCGCTTATCTGGTAACTCATTTGCGATGTTATTTTTTTGCTTGCCGCCGCCGACACCGGGAGATTACATTTCGCCCCGTAATTATGACCCGGCTGTGGCGGGTGATGTGGTGTTAATACCATCCGCTCCGGGGAAAATTTTATGGAAATGCATTCGCGTTCCCAGATATATATTAGCATCCTTTGTAGTCGTTATTCTACTGATACGCTGTTGGTCGATAAGTCTCCGGGTCGTCCGTCCAGCATGAGGAAAGGTGTCGCTTTATATTTTTTCAGCTTGGTTAAAGGTGATAACAGGAAGTGTTCTATTAACCATAAATGCCCTTATGGGTTGATTATCAGAACATACGCTAATTCGATATGATAGCTTAAAACATTCCTGACAGCTAAGGTAATGAATGGAAATGATTGGAATTATTTGTCATTGATTTCAGAAATGATAAGGCAATACACGTGTCTTACCAATTATGAAACCTAGCTCTTATACTCACAAATGACGTTGCATAATTAAGCACCTCTCATCGTAACAGTTTCTTTATTTTTCCAGAACAAATTTATTTCGAAGAGAAATGTATTTTTTACTTCAGTATATAAGTCTACAATCAGTATCTCAGTTGGCCCAGAAGCTATTGTCCCTGTGTGTTTTTTTAATGATTTAGAGGACGCCAGTAACGTCCGTAGATTCGTTTTGGGAATATAAAGGATTCAGCGCTAACGAAAGCCAAGGGGCGAGCGTAGTGCTATGGATACCGAGCTGTAGGCGAGAGACATAATCTGGGATGACTTCAAATGACAAATTGTAGTTCATACCCCGTAAAATGTTATAGAATGGAATATATTCAAGGAATAGGGACCCATTCACGGGTATTTCTAATGAGCGTGGCCGAATTATCGTTAGTTTTGTATTTTTGCAGTTCAAATTCATTTGGAGTTTCGAATCACCCATGGTTAGTTGGTATGTTGGCTATGTAGGGGAGGCAACCGACAGCTGAGGTAATTTGCGCCATATAGGATAGGTGGATAATTGGGTAATGGCAGGAGTCTTCAGGGAACGGAGGAAGGGTGGAGAGAAACCCGGCGTCGCCATTAGCCTACTCTTAACGAAAGGCGCCAAGGGGACTACGGATTAACGTCCCATCCGATGGACGGAGTACTGAACTTCAAAATGCCCTCCACTAGGCACTCAAGTGGGGACCGGTTTTCCAAATTAAATCCACCACTGCCGGGAATCGAACCCGGTCCCTCTGGATGGGAGGCCAGTACTCTAGCCATCACTCACCCAGCAACCTCCCGTATCACGCATTTACTCGCCCCATAAAATGATTAGGGGCTGCCTTGAACATTGGAAAAATGTCCCCGTAGCACCACTCAAGTAACCCATTGCGAAATACTTCTCATAACGCGCCAAAAGGTGATGTCTAAAGCAATTGCACCCATCATTTTAGGTGTATAAGTCATGCAAAAAAAATTAATTATGCTAATTTACGATGAAAAAGATTTGACACCTAGAAATGCACAATTTACCTTTAAGAATTTTTTATTTATAAAGTTATTTTAAATTTAGAATTCTCAAGTGAGTGGCTTTTAAGAAGGCAAACAGATGCAAAATACGTAAAGGAAATTTTAGGCAGGCGGTCAGTAAATCTGAGGAAAAAAGTAGCATGCAGTAAATTGATTGGAAAAATGCGAAATTTTGTTCTCAATGTCCAGAGATAATATCTTTATATCATTGATTATCTGCTACAATCAATAACAATAACAATGAAGAAAAGGAAATAAGGGCGAGCTTCTACACTTCATTTAGCCGAGGAGTCTTCAAACTGTAAGAAGTTCTGGTAAAAGATTCTTGCGGCATCTTGAAGGTCGTCTTACCTTAGCTGAATAGGATTGCGGTTAAACCCTGTCTGAATCATAAGCATTAGTTTGGCGAGATGCCGATAGCTATGGGTTACTTTGAGATGGATATGCTTCTTCATATTTACCTCATCCGCCGGAATTTGTAGTCGGATTCTCGAGCGTGAGTTAGTGACTGTGAGCTGCTTACGGTACTAAGCCAACTGTTACGAATAGCAGCACTGCGCCGCAATCAATCTCGTGCCCCAAATCACGGAGGGGTGCTTGGGTATCTCAGCAGCATCCCTAGCGCCCGCCGCCGTTTCGCGTCGCTGACGTGTTTATGGAGTTTGATCGTGGCTCCGCCGCTGGACCGCGAAGCGGAATGTGCGCCGGGGAGCGGGGAGGGGTGTGAGCTGCTGGAACCCAGGGCGCCTCGGACCGCGCAATGGCCCAAAAATAAACCCGCAGTCGGGCAATTTGAGCTCTCCGACCCATTTTTCATAGCACTCTGGACGCACCATCCCACCCAGCCAAAGGAAAACGCCGAATATTTTCGTTGAAAACATATCAGGCATGAATCAAGTGAAAACGGTGAGCTCTTACGGCTAACAGTATCTATTGAAAAGAAATGTCTCCAAGCCGTAATGTGTGTCCTTTCGTATGTGGTATAAAGGGGGGAAAAAAAAAAAAAAAAAAAAGGAACTTTTAGGAAGTGAACAACAGTACCTCAATGTTTCTTCTGGCTTGAGAAGGTCTTCCGGTCAGCGACCAGCTTCCAGGAGTCTGAAGAAGATCTTGTTAAAAAACACAACACTTCTAGAATTTCCACACTGGACACTGATGCACTTCCACAAACACTGATGCATGGCACTCAGGCATGCGAAAAAAAACATCGCTGCATCTAAAACTTTCTGCTTCCCTTTTTCTCAGTTTGCTTGGGTGTTATTTTGGACGCACTGCTTCATGTGCTAAGGCTAAAATCACCCTCTAAAGAGGCACCGTCTCGGAATTCCTCTCCAATATGCATTTTTATTTTACATTTTTAAGCCTCGAATTCGCTCGTTTTCCTAGCGCTATACTAGCGTTATAGGACGTGTGTTCTTTTGCGTAAGATTGTTACGTCCTTCTTCCAACGTCATTCACGATGCGCTGGTATTTTAAATTCTAACGATGTTACATATCTTTCTAACGGTGATAATGTTAAGGCATATGAAATGAAAATATTCGCAATTAGGGATATTTAATAACAAGTTGACTTGAAAGTTAAAAGGGCAAGCTTAAAATCTTGGATGGCCATAATTGTGACCGATCGTTAGGTTACAGCATATTTTAAAATTAAAATGGAGGTATACATCATTTTTCTGTTTTATCCAAATTTTTTAAGGCATAGCATTTATGGTTTTATGTCGAATCACGGTTCTTATTCTTCAGTTACATCCACGTTCTGGCAGGATTTCGCTTACTTTATTATTACGCCCTTATAACAGATCTGGCAATAGCCGTGATTTCAGATGCAAAATTTAGCATTAGGCGCCATCAGGTGTCAGGATGGTATCTCCGAACTAATTTATAAAGAGTTATGCTAGCCGAAAACAGCATCCCGCTGCCTACTATTTGCCTACAGCCAGATTTAACGAGGAAACTCCAGAGAGGGAAGGCTATTGGTGGACACGCTCTGGGAGCGAGTCAATATTTTTTCCCGAAAAAGTGCTTACTGTTATGAATTTGAAATATTGCCCTCGATTTGCCTCTCGCGACTTTTGTTCCAGAAATACTGTCCCAAATGATGCCCGACACCAGAGCGCTGCTTTACTGTGTTTGTCGCGTCTGTAGGTGTTGGTTTGCTCATATTTTATGGCACGATTCCCCCCCTGTCCGTCATGCTTCCATGCTGTATGCTCTCTTTCCCCATCCGTCGTCCAGACATTTTAAATGGGACTCGTTTGCGTTCAATGTGGATTTTGCAGACGGATCTGCCGGTGATAGTGAAGGAGTAAAAAAAGGAAAAAAAAACTTAAACCGCCTTATTTTCTGCCTTCGTTACCGGGTGCTTGTTGTGTACCCGGGTCAATGTGTGCGTGTCTTCGGATCTTGTGCGTGTTTTCGGATCTAGCTTGCGATTTTTATTCTCTGCTCGCTTGTTTACTCGCCGCTCTTCTCTTGTTTTTCCATTTCCGTTCTGACCATCGGAGCGGTTTATCGACCGACGCGCCGGTTCGACTGGACGCGGCTCCCCGCCGTGCGGACTAACGTCGTCTGGCCGTATAATTTCATTTATTACTCCATCTTGATTGCATTTCAATCTTCTACCGGCTGCAGGAGTTCTTTTACTGAGCGCTCATATTTTATAATATACTAACTCTACCGCAAGCCACCTCGAAAGTGTGTGGCAGGGGGTGAATTAAGACCCACCATACACTACGTAAATGCTCTTGTGTTAACATATACTGCTGAATGAGAGATTGCTTGGATGTACTCTAAAACATATTCTTCAACCTTTACTTTTCATGGAACATGCTAGGAGATTTATAAGAAATGCTACAAGCATTGTGTATAATAATGATTCTTGCAGACATGCATAGATTGTCCATTGTCCACCATACGTATTTCAGCCTTTTTCGTGATTTATTTCCTGAATATATATTAGTCTGTTATACCTAATTTATGATATTGTACTTTCATGCTAAGGAATGTCATTTTCATTAACCCATGAATGGACGTCTTGATGTTGTCATGGTCATGAAGTTTTTTACAGAAGGTCGAATATATTTGAAATTATCATTTTTGAAGTCTATATATCGAATCTTTAGTGTTTATTTCGTTTATCAAATAACTCATTTTTATTTAACTATAATTTATCAGATAATATATGATTTAGTAATACGGTAGTATTATTAGTGGTGTTATTATTATTATTATTAGTCGACATTAAATGAGTTGGTGAAAATCAGAATGGAATCAAATTAAAAAAAAAATAAAATGGAAATGCATAAAGTATTAATGTAAATAATGAAAGCATTCCAAATGATAATATAATAAGTATAAATTGGATGTGTGTAACACCCGAATTCTTTCTTAACAAAAATTGCTGTACTATATAATAGATTTGGTGTATTATTTAAATGATAAATACTTACGGGCTAGAGATATAACATATTACCAATGGGATTGATACATCATAATGTTTCCAGCCATGTTAAAAACTCTTTGGCCTATTGCCTCAAATAAAAAAAATATCTCCAAAAATGGACTTGACAGATTTCGGTGGGTTCTTCTCAATTTCTTTCCATACCGCTAACTTAAGGGGCAAAACTGCTTCTCGTGTGCCTTGATTCTCTCAATGCAAATGGATCTTCATCTCGTGTGCCTTGATTCTCTCAATGCAAATGGATCTTCATCTAGGATTTCTTCATGTTTTTATTCTGGTCTCCTGTATATGACCCTTGCGCATGTTCGTGGCTTATGTTGTTACACTTATAGCTCTAAAATTTCTCTGCCCATCTTCTGTTTCGGTATCGGGATAATAATGACTGGATAATAAGTTTTGGAGGTCCTTTGGTATTTTGAAGAAATGAATGGATAACAGGAAATAATTAGATACATCGCAGTGAAATTGTTCAGTCTTGGAAGTTAGAAAAAAAACATCCACACCAGCTTATCTACTCGGGGATTTGGATGGTGCCCGTCAGTTGCATCGGATAGAATTGAAATCGATTCGTTAAAAAAAAGTTAAGAGGATTGAAATGCCAAAGGCAACATTAAAGGAGCTATCGTAATTATCTGAATATAATGCGCTCCTTAATAAGACATAATCAAGTTTTTACCAGCAAACGGTGATGATTTATTTATTTCTAGGTATAATACGAGCCTCCTTTTGAAAAAAGAACATTTGGCGATAGGTAATATCATGTATTCCTCAACAAAACCGTCACGGTTAGGTAGCCGATGGATAAGGCTTAATGCTTGAGTGTACGCCGCAGTGGATTTTTTTGTTTTATTACGTGGCTTTCTGTCAGTAGAGGTGGTCCTTTATGACCGAAATAATATTGTGATAATCTCAATTACATTTTTGTAAACATGTAACATACGTCAATCTTTTAGATGAATTTTTTAACAGGCGCTACAAATGTATATAACTACACTGAGGTATTTCCATCTGGGTAAAGTGGGATGGAATAGCTTTAAAAACAATACGAGATATAAACGGGAAAATGGATTCTGAGGCAACGGAATTCTAATAAGCTGTTGGAGGAAAAATGAAGAAACCTGTGAAATGAGTCGGAGGGATTAAAAATGTAACTGCAAAGGGCAGAGGTATCAATTCTTTAATGCGATAGGAGAAGAGAACATGCATTATCTATATCTATCTACGATATACCCTGCAAGCCACCTCGAGGGTGTGTGGTAGGGGGTGCATCCAAACCATGAACAATGGCACAACAAACAAAAATGAACAACAAAAAACAAACACCACACCTTTAAAAGTAAGTAGGGGGAAAAAGAAAAAAGAACTACCAAATCCCAATCATGCAGGACAAACCCACAAATACCATGAATGACTTGAAAACCGACACCAATTTAATAGACACTCATGCATGCAAAAGAAAGCAATGCATGCGAGTAACACATTGATTTAAACGTGCAGGAAATAAAAAATACTATCGACCTACTCTGAATATTACCCCGATAATTATTACCGATTTACGCGATGTCTAACGTTCTGATCTCGAATCGTGCGTGGAAAAATGACATTTTAAACCTGTCCGTCCTGCAATCTATTTCCTTAATTTTATTAGAATTATCGAGCCTGCCATAATAAGTCGGAGCCAGCAATATATGATTAACGTCATTAATGAAATGTCCCTCCTTAAATTTTCCCAGAAGATTAAGTCAATAATTCAGCCCACGTTGTGACAGCGATTGTCATCCCAATTCGGCTAACATACCAGACACACTTCTTTCCCTATCGTTTAAGATTCTTTTATCCTTTAAGATTCTCTAGGGTTGTTGGCGTGGTTTAGTAATAGCACCACTGGAAAGCAATGTTGGGTTTATGGTGTGCAATGTGGAAGTATACGAAAAACATTTTTGATTTATATTTCTCCAGAAAATTAGTGGTTTCAGGCGTTACTTGTGGAACCTTATGATGAAAAGACAGTGACTTCGTGATTCCACAAATTCCGCATTATCGACCAATGGTAGTCATTACATAGTTTAATGTGAAGAACTTGTCATATTTTCATAGCTAACGAGGGAGAACTTTCATCTAATTTGTTGTAAGTTAAATCGTACAAATAGGTATGTCATTAAGGTGCCGGAAATGAATAATCATTTAAACTGCACCAGAGATGTTACTAGTTATTTGCACAATTTTACTTTTCATTTGGCATTTAAAATATTTGTGTTCATAAAATTTTTATCTCACTTTTTAAATTGTTACATCAGTCATTCAATTCCACATTAGGGGATTGATTGTTTCAGCTGGTGCCACTCCGGCTTTCAATTAGATATCAATCTCTTTCTTGATTCGAACGATGGAGTTGAACGTTGGATTGAATTTTTTTTTTAATATTACCATAGTGGATGAATTTTTCAAATGCTTTTCAGTCGATTACATGTAAATTAAGTTCTTTATCGTAATCAATATCTGTTTTTCACTCTCCTCCAAGCCTCTTACTCGTGCTCATTAAAAAGAGACACCCTCATTTGAGACCGCAAGGACTCCCTATTTCCATCCATTATACCGACCATTCCCAGTCCAATGTACCAACGATAGTGCTTCAGTGATGTTTCTGTCTTATCGCAAAATTTGCTCTCTTGGTGAAAAATGTTTTGATCTACCCACGTTCGAGGATTAACTGCGACTGAATTTTCGGACCGTGGCGCAAAATCGTCGTGGTCATTACGCGCGACGTCCTTTGTCCTCGAGGACTTGGTTTCCGCGAAAGATGGCATGGATCCTGGTCCGGGAGGAGAGGGATGAGGGATGGAAGCTGATGGAAGCTGGGCGGGTACGTCTGGTCGGAGTAAACACTCGCGGTGGAGATTACGCCGAGAGAGTGTGGGAGGGGAGAAGTGGACGGCAAGTGATTACAATATTTCGGATGAACGAATGAGTGGATGAGGTAGTCGATCGGCTGGACTCAGAAGATATACGTTCTCTAAAAGAATAGACCAAAGGGATTACGTATTCACCTAGCGCGATAGATTGAACGGGGGGAGGAGGGTAGCTCCCAATACTCGCAATTTTGTTCGGGGAGTGACCAAGCACCACTGTTTCCAACGAAGTACGCTCATCCTTGTGCACCTGCTCTCAATCGCTAATGGATGTTCGTGGAAATTGGCTCTTGGGTTGAATCGTAATCCTCAAAATAGCCATTGTTGATAGTTAATTGCAGCTGCATCTTTCAAGAGAGATTTACAAAAGGCGTACCGTTAAATTTTCGGTCGTTGGAGCTCTTAATTATTGCTAATTCTGTTCTCTGTTTCTTTCAACGTTATTCAGTGGTGTATAAAAATCGCTGGTCAGTCATTTCCGTGATCATTGGCGGTAGAATTCTGTTGAAAGTCGAACTACTGCTCCCTCCAGTGTTCTAATTAGGGTGAATAACATGAAGGAGTAAATAGGTACTACTCAAAAAAATCATTCGGCGTAGAGGGAGTAGGCGTGTCAGAATGTCAACGGAATAGAATAGGCGTCCTCCAATTGCACTACTGGCGCAGAAATACTCGGTGTATTTGAATTTGAAGTTCGGAGACTTTTACCATTGCATTAAGGCATTCGTTTAATGAATATAGGTAGTTAAATTATTTTTTCAAGTGATGAATAGTTAATTTTTAAGAATAATTATCATTGAACTACTATGATGATTCCATCCGTTTTGAATCACGCAGAAAAAGAAATTATTTTCAGTGAGATTTTATGCCTAATTTTTTCTAGTTGCAAGCATAAAACTGGATTCTCTGAGATGACTATGTACGAATGCTCTTCCAATGCTACTCAGGTGAATTACTGCGCACTAAGTCAACCAGAGATGTAGCTACGAGTACGAGTTGTAGCTACCGCTAGTTAGTTTGGTTGGTAACATGCCAATTTATGCGAGAATCTGCGTTTAGGTAGCGATGGGTTGTCATTCATTATGCTGAGTTCCATTTTTGCGAGGTGTAAATTATGTCTTTGAAAGGGATTAAGGCCGTGTCCGAATTCGCCAATTAGCTGCCTAAATGCTCCCTTCTAAGGGAGGAAGCCATCTTGTAGTGTGTCCGAATTCGTAGGCATTAGTTTAGTCACCGAATTTAGTCACCTAATGTTGCCTTCTGCAAAGTGAGCATGAAGTGTATCCTTTTTGGTCGCCATCTTTAAAAACCATCCCATAATTCTTAGCGCCTTTGGAGGGTAGAAGAATGGTTGTTGTGGTAACAAAATGTAAACAATTACTTGCGCGATGTTTATTGCTCATAAAGGAGCCGACGAAATACTTCATGTGTGAGTTTGATATTATTTCGTTTTTTTTCCCATCAGAAAGATTGAAATTCAAATGTTAAAAATGACAAATATAAATTAAATAGGCAATTCCTAAGTGTATAACGGAAAATAATTCATGACTATATCTTGCTAAGACATTAAGCTCGGAGTGGTAAATATTCAAAGAACACAAATATTTCTATAAATAGGTGAGATAAATTGCTTTTCTGTTTTTTGAAGAATAATTGTGAGGCAAGTGGTTGAATTGGCTGATATGAGTTTTTGAAATTCGTACGGTAGTTTTCTTTTTTTCTTGTACATTATTTGTAATAAAGCGCGGCCGATATTTAGTAAATGAATACCATCAGCCTCGATTTCATCACCAAACCGAGTATTTTACCAACAGATCTGTTCCTTTCCATTTTATGATCTGCACTAACAATTTGTAAGTAGATGTACTCTAGGTACGACATTGCACTTGGACGTAACCATGGCTTAGGGTGTAAATTGAAGCACTTCAAAACAAAGTTTGTGTAATTATAATGGAAAAAGCATTTAATTACGTAAAATAATAACCGAAAGGTGATTGCTGCTTGGAATATCTGGAAATAAAGGCTTTGTAATGCTAGACGTAGGCGAAAATGGAGAAAGTCTTACCGCTACAGTGAGCATTTGATCAAATAATAATATTATAACAATCTATGTCAATGCTCGAGCTTAAGCTAGTTTATTTGCTGATAAAATAGTTTTTAATTCAAAACAGAATATCTCCGGTGATCATCCTTTTAACTTCAAAAACAACAAAAGAACTTTTACAAAAGTTCTTCAAAAATGACCGCGAGTACCTCAATTCAGGTTATTGCTACTCATTTGTTTTAAAGTACCATTGTTATACCGTAGGTTGCGACACTGTAGCTTTCGTCCGAATTCATGCTCCCTTTAGTCATCGGAGAATTCAGGCACCTTCGATGGCTAAAGGAACATGGCTAATTCCTAATGGCTAATGAATTCGGATACAGCCTAAATTAGCGTCAGGAATGCGCTCTATGTGCAGTGAAGATGAAGGGAATCCAATCTCTTTTACTTCATTTCTGCCCTTTGTGAATGGTACTCGTCCTGGGGGGTTATTTTGTAATCTCACTTTAGTGAGAATACGTCATACAATGTCACTTTTTCGTAGTTAAACTCCGCCACCCAGGCGGCGTGACCATCTACGGATCTCAAGCGGTGAACTGCCGGTCATGTGCTGGTCTTTCAGACGATTCATCCGCTCTGATCCGTATCTTTCGACTCTTGATCCGTTTCATTATCTCCGCCTGACATTAGTTCCCGTCTCATCTACATAAATAACGTGGCATGGAGCCACCATCGTTTCCACTAGAAGCTTGAGTTGGAAAAAAGGCAAGAACGAGAAAGATACAATCGATTTTTAATTGTATTTTTGGAATTTGCACAGCGTGAAGAACTTAAACTTTCTTAAATCACGAATTGTATTTTATCAACAAATGATTTCTTGAATGGAACACTATTGAGAAAATGAAAAATGATGAAACACTATTAACGTAAAATGTAGCGAGAAACAAATGAAAATTCCAATATTGGTATAAAGGAAATTATCGGACATGAATTATCTTGACAGGCCATCCGAATAATTAAAATGATATGGACAAACAATTTTTCACTCACCTTAACCGTATTCCTCCATTTTTGAATAAAGCGATTGCCGTTGCCAGGCACTTGTTTGTTTATTCAACGACAGAAGCTTCGACAATTCACGATCCGTTCGTGAGCCGATCATTAAGAGAGCGAAACGTATCTCCCGCCTTCCCGCAAAGAGTCATTAAAAAGGTGAGATTACAAAATAACCCCCCTGGCTGGCAAAATGAGAAAGGGTTAGAAAGATAGGCTTGGATACGCACGAGACCGGATTCCACTCGATCGTTTTATGCATGCTCAAAAATTCTCCCCTTATGGAAAAATTCAAATTGTGATACCGCCTTTCCTCAATGTTTTTTTTTGTGAATTTTAGTGCATGATGGGTGATTATTCAATCTGCTGCCACACATCCTTGACAGGCTGGATTGCAGGGCATTCACTAGATGTAGAATCCTTTAAAACGCATAAGTGTACCAGAGAAGTGAGACAAAATTAGGGATAAATTGTTAGAAACAGAGATTGCGGAACTTTTCTTCCTCCAAGTTCATACCACGACAGTAGTTTCTTCGAAATAAATGCTTAGATCAGTCTCTTTACATTTCCTATTTTTTCTTTTCTCCGTTATTCAAGGACGGTGACATGATACTCTTTTCACCACGGCCTTGTGTAGGAACACTGGATTACTTCTACATAGTGCCATAATGTAAGCTGAAATCAAAGGTATTAGACTCGGCTAAAAAACCGGCAGTGCTCGCAAAATCTGTAGCGTGTAGCGCAGAGCTAATCTTTTCCGAAGGGATTTTTTTTCCTCCCAACTATTCTCCTTTCTCCTACCTCCTCTTTTCACCCCATCCTTTCCTCCCAAAATTCTCCTCTCGAATTCACGATTTCTCCCCACAATTTCCTTCCCATTAATATTTTTCACCCCAAGACGCATTATGGTCCTATTCTCAGGGAGTATTATTTTTGCTAAGAAAATTGCATTCTGCGCTTGCGTCTCCAACTTTCACCATGCTTACATATTAGCATTTACCTCTTGCTCAAATGCGTCCGCCTTTGTATCTATAAATACTTAATTTTATATGAATATTATGATTTATTTTAAGGGTTAATGTGAGTTACATGTTTATTTATTGAAATCATTACCTTATGTTTCAATTTGTCTAACTGGCTGTCGATATTAACTAGGGTTTTGTTTGGGGGTAAGGTCTATACTGCTAGTCTCCTAAAAATAATGATTGAGCTTATTTGCGAATTAGGTCGTATTGTGTTGAAACACAGTTTTTATTACAGTTGAATGAAGCGAGTTAGTATCATGACGAGGTGACATAGCTTGTAAGAACGAAGCATTGTCCGTGTGGTGACTTAGCATTAAAGCACACTCGATCGTATTCAAAGCTTTCCTCTCTGTTGTCGCAGGTGGGTGGACAATGGAAAAAAATAGCTGACTATCAGAGGCATTTCAATTCATGGATATCCATTAAACCCTGGAAATTCCAAGATTTAATGGAAACTGCATGCAGCAAGCGTGTAAAATGCTTTGTTCGCCTATTCTCTCCACTGCAGACGATTCGACTGGATATATTGAAAAGAAATGAGGCTTAACGTATCAGAATAGGTACTCTCCTCCACCCCATCCACCTCCACTCAACCGATCCAACCCCCGGGAGGGACCATTCATCATTCCCGGGAGCCAGGCGGCGTAAGCAAATGTCCGTTTAATATTCTGTAGAGCGTGGAGAGCAGGCCGGACCAGATTTTCCTCTCTAAATGCGTGGGGGAAAAAAAATATTCTCTCTTTTTCGGATAGCCCCCACTTGAGAGCGTCAGAAACGTCGATTCGTCGATCGAGGGGAATCGCGTTCCGGAATAAATGCCGGTTGGATTCCGTCGCACGCCCACGGGCAACTGGGCGTCGGTAAGCCCATCTCCTGCCACGTAGACATTAAAGCATACTCGCATGAGTGTAAACCTATACATTTGTATCGATCCATGCGGCCCTTTGCCCAAGAAATAGATGTGAAAAAGTCCTGACACTCCTCCCCTTTTGTTTGCAAGTACTTTGTGACAGCTGACGCGCGTTCCGACCACACATGGTTTCTCGATATCCGAGAAAATGCCTGAATTTCAAAATTAATATCTCTCTCCATGTCGACCGCGGCATGACCGCTTCTGTTACGGACACTACGGGGCCAGAGAAGTAGTGTACGAGTGGCTTTCTATGCTGTTTGTATCACGACCGATGTTACTCCGGATGTACCTCAAGGAAGCAGGATTTGCCCACTTTTAGGTTTAAAGTACGCTGGTGAATATTTAGTTTCATCTTCTTGATTATGACGGAGTTTTGTAGAGGGAATTGCGCAGTGATGATGATAAAATCAAGGGCGACCCAAGAACTTGGATGCTATCAGTTCAACCATACTCAGTGTTATTAAGTGGAATGAATATTATCAATTAAAAGGATAGCTGTTTTTATCTTGTGCCGTAATTTCTACCTGTATATAGGTGAAAATGTGCTATACTTTTAATATTCCGCATATTAATACATATTCAATCGCAAAAATATTACAAGATACATTGCTCTATTGGATAAGATTATGTTGATTTTCCTCCCGTTTTCCCAGTAATCCATTACGCGATGCAAGTATGTTGGTAAGTATTTCACTCAAGTATCACTATGAGAGCTCCGCTTTATAACTGCTGTAATAATTATCTGATTGGGTTTTTAAAAATTCTTAAATATTTAATGTTATATTTTTTCTGGCCGAAGTTCATTGAGTTGAAAAATTTGAAATTAAACGGTGAGGAGGAGATGATGGACTGGGAAAAAAGTAGATGCATCACTTTTACTTGGAAAATAGTTTTCATTGCTTTCGATCGTTGTTCCAGGATTTTGTGGCAACGTACACCCCAGGAAAAGTGTATGTTGAATTGGAATGTAGTATTTTCTATATCGCTCAAAGGAGAGTTTTGTAGGCACGATTTTATACTTTCTTACTGACGGAAATTTTTTTCAGTTTTGTAGATTTTAATTGAAGGCCGTCTTTTCCCAATCGCCGATAAATGCGCCCAAGACCTCTTTAAAAATTCAACTCCGTCAACCATGAATGTATCCACCCTATCCCCTACCACTCTCTGGTCAAAATTCTCCTCCTATTCATTATGTTCATCATTTATCCTTTCCAGCGAAGCAAAATAAAACTCTCCTTACCCAATGACCAACCACTCTCCCCGGTCCCTTCCCAAATCTCTTCCCCTCCTATTCTTGGCCCCTAACTCCCATCCCCTTCCATATCCTCCGACTCCTTATTCCTCCAAATGCAGGGACCTAAGGAAGATAAACGCCAGTCATCACCTTTCTTACTGATTGCATAGACAGAACAAGTGTTTCTATAATCTTTTCCGCTTCTGACACATCTAGAATACTAACTATGTTTTTTTCGTACACAATTGGAAAATTTTTGAATTTTAATTCGCTCTGTAGGGCGATAATAGTACTCTATGCACTATACCATTGGCTGGGTATTTTTAGGAGATTATAGCGCGGTGAAACGATATCACCTTAATCAATTACTTTTATTTTTTAGCAAAACCGTATAAATTGGGTTCTCGAATAATTATAAAATTTATATAAAAAACTATCAATAAGGGCTGCTTTTGCCATCGTGCTGCGAAAAGCACGCACAACGGCTGGTCGGTAGGTCGAGAGTTTGACACCGTACAGATTCACATCTATTACGTTGAAATCAGCGTCTGATTGACGTGTCATTCTCACTGGCCTCATGGAATGGCGTTGGTGTGGTGAATAAAGCTTCCTATCCCGAGGGTCGAATACTAGCTGTGGCAAAAATTTTCCTTTGGTACACCAGTCCCTACTTGGGTTCTTTTGTGGATAGCATTCCGGTTAAGTGTTCCGTCCGTCAAATGGGACGTTAAGCTCTGGTCTCCTTTCGTGACTTTGTTGGAACAGGTAAATGCTCTCGCCGGGTTTTCAACCTTTTCCCATTGCCTACGTATATATCTATCTCTATCCAATGACACAAACTTTTCTGTATGGTGCAAACGACTTTAGCTTTCGTCACCTTCTCCCTCAAATGACTATAACCACTCCTTGGCCGCCCCAATCTCCCTGCCTCTTCGCTATTCATCTCCAAAGGATTCTCCGATCCCTACGGCCACCTCCCATCCCGAAAACCCTGAATAAACGACCTCTTCCTCCACTGTCTCTCATACCTTCCTTTCCCGAGACTCAGAATCGAAAAAAATAGGAGAAAATGCGGAGGCTTGCGGAAATTGAAAACATGACATTGATTGATACACTTGTGAGGAGGGTATGAGGTACGGATTAGGCCAGACAGCGACCCGGCCCTGCCTCCATACGCCACCATTTTACCCTTTCTCGCACCCCTTTCCATGGATATTCCACTCCCCTTTGGGTGGATTTAACGAGGAAATCACCGCCTCCACTTGGCTTGTCCTCCTGGGAAGGGGTGAATTTTTTTGACCAGTTCACATCATATTTCTGCACGAAACAGTATAAAAAGGTGATTGATATGCTGAGTACGGACGGGCTTTGCTTGGCCACAATACCCTGAAGTTGGTGTACAATGTCTCAGTAGAACCGATCATTGGATTCATTTTTCACGGAAAACAAAGATTCAAAAGTCCACTCTCAAAATCAACTCGATGGGTGGACAATTTCTCTCCTATTGTTGAGTTTGGACTTCGTTAAACCGAAACGGTCGGGTTGATGTAGCGGATAGAGTACTGGCCTCTCACCTGAAGGTCCCGGGTTTGAATCCTGCCAGTGATTTTTATCTATTTATATCATTGTGATCTATTTCGATCATCATTTTATTTTCTCTCTCAAATATTTCTCATGCGTAAACCGTCCCCTAATTGAGTTTTTGTGGAGAGAATTCGAGCATCTCCGTCTGTCGGATTGGGCCTTAAGCCGTGGTCCCCTTGGCACTATCCGTGAAGAGCAGGTTGATGCCGACGCCGCACTATGGGGTACAGAGGTAGCGCTCACTTTCAAAATCGTAGAACTTTTGAATAATTTGAGATATGAACATAAATTTTTTTTATTTTAAAGCTAAAACTCTAAGGAATAGAGGAAAAATATGTATCTTATTTTCAAACATATGTTGAAACTGGACCAAGATTAATGATTTTGAACGTTATACAACGCAATTCATTTCAGCTTGCGGTTGATATTGCGCAGCGCGCGCTGGGTCGCAATTACCATGTTGCGCGACTCGATACATTCAAAATCGATTTGTGGCTAAACTATTTACTGCATGTAAAAAACACATCAATGCTTTTTTGTTATATTTCTCTTGAAAATTACAAGTCTGCTTTAAAAATTTTTCTAACGTGAGTACTACTTCAATTATTTAATTTATTAATAAAAAATAGTTTATAACATGAATATTATTTATTATTTCGACTTAGTTTAATCTTATTATCAATGAGTATGAGAAAATATAGTAATATGTATATTTTTGTTTTTAAACACATATTTTTCGCTGATTTAGTTTAGTCTATACAAATAATTGGAAAAAATTACGGCATTCGCACACTTTCTGCAGACTTGTACTGCTATTTTTCATTTGAAACATATTTTTCCTCTATTTCTTAGAGTTTTAGCTTTAAAATAAAAAAAAAAACTATGTTCATATCTCAATTCATTCAAAAGTTCTACGATTTTGAAAGTGAGCGCTACCTCTGTACCCCATAGTGCGCCGCCGGTTTCTCCCCACCCTTCCATTCCCACCCTAATACATTTCCTCCTGGTCCGAAGTGCCTACCCTCTTCGGTTCCCTTATCCGCATATGTGGCCAACCTGGTTATACGTCCGTCAGAGGGTAGCTGTTTCCATTATAATATTTTACTGATGTACTCATCAGTGGACATACCTGATTATGAATTTTCCGCCTTGACAGCGCCTGTTTCATACTCTAGAATCTCTTTTAGCTTTCGTTTTCCAGAAATCAATATGGCGGCCGCAAATAAAGTGAACTATATTTCATCTGTTTATCTCTAGCCCATGTTGCATTTTTTTCTGTTCACGAACCGAATATTAATACTTAAGGAGGGACTTTATTAATGTTCTTTCGATCATCATTTTATTTTCTCTCTCAAATAACAACTGTGAGGTCTATAAATAACAACTGTACACACATGTGGACTATAAATATTTAGGCAAAATAATAATACATTTTTTCTACACATAATTTTAGTAGTCCCATATGTGATAAATAAGTGAGAAATTTTTTTCCTAGGCCAGATATTGTTCAAGACCGAAGAGTTTATAAGTGCGGGTACAGTGTTGAATAACACATGAGAGATTCAGCCGTATCCAGAGCGTTATGAACGGATTCGGATGTGTCCAGAATATCCATTCATATCTGTGTAAGGAACGACTTGCTTCATCGTATTTTAATTTTAAAGTATAAGGAATGTGAGTTGTTTGTCCCGGCCTGGGATTTCTAAGATTTTGGGCTCGATCCCGCCAAGGGCATGGATGTGTCTGTCTAAGAAACAAAATCTTAGTGATTTATAAGGTGAGATATACGGTAACCTTAGCTGATGGATCACCAGAAACTCCAAAATATAGTACGTACTCCTTAGTGAGTTTCTAAGCATGAATTCCTGCTGCAGAAAATATTGAATGACTATGTAAGACAAGTTAGCCATTTGTGCGTATTAAGTCATGGGTGTGAGTAGAAAAGGGTCTAGTTGGAGTTGTAGGTAAAGCACTACTCTCACAGGGCCCGGGTATGAAAGCAATGGTGCACAAACATGATAAATGAAAAAACTTGACCACCCACAATTATTGTTCATAAATTCAAAGATACTTGCGGCACAGTCAAATATTTTTTCATTATATTGAATGAGAAGCAGTAACTTTGTAACATGTATTTATTGGAAACCACCTAGGTTTCGACGTAGCACGTCATCATCAGATGTTCAGCACGTCATCATCATACGGCGTAGCACGTCATCGTCACCTGATGATGACGTGCTACGTCGAAACCTAGGTCGTTTCCAATAAATACATGTGGAATTACAAAGTTACTGCTTCTCGTTCAATATGCTAAGCAAATTCCATGAAGTCACGCCTGAAACAACGGATTTTTTTCATTACGTTGAAGAATTATTTTCGCACTGTATTTTTTAATACTTTTTATCTCACAGTGTAAAGTAGTCGCTTTTATTAGGGAATACGATCGATAGCTAAAGCCAGTTACGCCTTTAGAATAGATGAGTATTTGGGATAGGTAGACACTTAGGGATTGAAGGAAGGGTGTAGTGAGACCCGGTATCCGCAGAGGCCACCTTGTAATAAAATTCACCAAGAGGTCCAAGGCTTAGCATCCCATTCGACGGACGGAGTACCGAACTCGAAGTGCTCCCCACTCAGCGCTCTAGTAGGTACCGATGTGCCAATTGAAGATTCGTTCCACTACCGGGATTCACCGCGTGCCCTAGGGATTGAAGATCTGTACTCTAATCACCACAAAAGCACATTCCCTCAGTCAATGTTTTCTTTCCTTTGCCCGTTTAGCTGTAGGTATTTATAATATTTACATTACAACACCTGACGGATCCTTCAACGGAAGCTCGTGGGTAATATGTAGATGCCAGAGTGTCGTGCTCCAGTATTTGTAGGCACAGGCCAAATCCCTCGTGAGACATCATCTGTGTACCAATTTTAAGATGAGATAAATTAATCATTACTAATCATCAAATATACCTCGTACTAAGTATACTTTCTCACAATTTGTAGCATGAAAATGTATGTTTATATTTTTCATTGTAATAATGAATGTGAAACGCTTGCATAAATTACTGTGTCATTATTTCTTGCAAACAGTATGAAAAGGAACCAGTGATAATGATCCCATTCATTTTGCCGTGTAGTAGGATCAAAGGCCATTAGAATTCCATTTTAATTCGCTGTAATTAAAGCAATGATTTGTTATGGGAATACATTAAGTATAAAGTAATTGCAAAGAAGTTTCTTTTTATCAAATTCTTTTGCCCTCGGGCATCGCTCAATGCTAAACTCTCTGTGCGACCAGCAACGCTCTTTAAACTTTCATTGAGTTCTGCGGTCATGTTATCATCTGTTGATTGTTACACAAGGTGATATATGCGTTCATCCAGATTTCCTCTATACCTAGTATACACATTCCAATGGTCTGGCACATATTCTGGAAAAAGAGAAAGCCGCCACCAACGTTCGATTGTTTTTTACAAAGCATTGTGGTAATTCATGTCAGGCGAATTGCATTCCTCATTCATCACACTTGAATTTTTATCGGTAACACCCTTAAACACTATTCAAAAGAGAATTTTGTGGACCTCCTGATATGAAATTAATTACCTCACTCCGGTTGATCCTTCTGTCACAAATATTCCGGCTTTGCCGAATTAAATGCGAAAATGTTTCGAATGCTCCACCCTGAGCATTATTAAATTTTCGTTTTGAGGAAACAGTTATCGTTACTTATGATAATGTTTTGTTGTATTTTTCTGCACTCCCATCTAATGATTGAGCCATCATATCTTTTTTAATATGGAGCATGTTTTCCTTCGTTCAAACCAGGCCTAATGACCGATATGTTATTTCTTATCCCATTATTTCAGTTATTATTTTTTTCCGGATAGCAGATTGGATTTTAAAAAGTGGCCAATTTTGTTTTTAAGATGATGACTTAGTGGATTTTCGTACATAATTAAGATCACCATCATCGGTCAACAATCCTAACATTGGATTGACGCAGCCCTCCACTCGATTGTTCTGTCGGCCAACCTCTTCATGTCAACGTAATTTTTCTCTTTTACATCCTTTACAACTTGTTCCATGTATCTCATATGAGGGCTACCTTTTCATTCTTCCCTTTTCACTTTTCCCTCGACGATTATCTTCATGAGGGCATCGTGTCTTAAGATGCGGCCGATTAAGTTGTTCCGTCTTCTTTTTAGGTTTTTCAGTCAACTTCACTTTTCTCCCACTCTTCTAAGATCAATAGCCCAAATAGCGCTCGTGATCGGTACATTGTTCGCTTCTTACGTATGGTTATTCTCTTCAAGTCATGAGACATATTATGAACTTAAAATGAAATACCTACCAGTATTATCTTTCATTATTTGATAAACAATCAGTGTAGGTTTCATATTTGCGTCGATCAGCGTATAATGTTAACTCAACTTTTAATAAAACCGGTGTCACCATGGTAGTGTAGCCAGGTCCGAAATATGGGTATTACATAGGCCAACATCATTAGCTAATTTTAAGTAGGCATAAATGATGCACTGCATGTATTTTTGCCATGTAATTAGCGTAAGTGTGTGGAATTCAAGTGTCTGTATCCTATTACACCACCGCAAAGGCAAAATGTTCGGCGAATGTGTTTTGAAAATGCTAAAAGTAATGTTCTGCTGCCATTATACTCCAAAGATATATTCGTGTCTTAATAAATCTTTCTTAGACTGTAGCGGCCACTTCCATTTTGGATTCACATCTAAATCCTTAACCAACTTCCGTTTCACTGGTCACCACTACTTTTTCTTGGTATGTAAGTAAGCACTGGTACTTACTTTTTCAATAAAATGGTGGGGTAAAGCATAAAAATGGAAAATATATTTGACAGATATTGCTCGGATTCCAAAATAGCTCCCAGTGTTAAGAGAATACAAGTGGCAAACTCGTTTCACTGTGTCCTGCGGAATAACTTATATCATATTTTCCAAATGTATTCTTCCTCAGTTTTAGATATATCTGTATTTGAATATTTGGATTTTACTGCTCTTTTAAATCCATAGATTTATCATCTCAAAAAAATTACTATTGTAACCTCCATCCTGAGTTTTCTTAAGATATTGCTATCAGCGATGAACTCATAATGTAATGAATAGATCCTTGTTTTGATATTTTTTTCTGTAATTGTTTTTCGGCTCTCATTTATTGCCAGCTATTTGTTTTCCTTCTCGTGCCGTATCATATTTTTCATCTCTTCATTTTCGAGTCACGCGATTGGATTCAAGTGCTTTGTGATAAATCATTCCATTCCGAGAGCTTACGCGAGTTTTTTTTATTCTCATCATTTACTACAGTTTGCTCTCCTCCCTTGGAAAATATCCTCCGAGAAATGGTTACCGCTTACTCCTAAATAAGAAAATAAACTTGAAATTGAGAGATGATGCGCTTTCATGTAAATAACATCACCCGTGAAGCACTTTTTGCAAGTATGTAATTTGTTTTTCATGTCTTAATTCCAAAGTGATATTTTCCTCCTTTAGTGAAAAATCTCAGTTGTGGACTTGGTATGTAGGGTTATCATCGAGATCTCAGGAAAAGTTTTCTTGGCTTAATACGATACTTTCAATACATGAACTGATCTTCGGACAAACTAATCAGTTCCAAACGTAGGGTCAATTGAATTTGAGTTGCATGTAGGTAATATGATACAAGGGATATGCTTTTAGTGCACGCTTAATTAAACAAAATGGATGAGTGGGTTAATTACGGAAATTGGATTATTTAATACAGTGGTTAGTTATTCAATGCCGGCCCCGGTGGCGGCGGGGTAGATCCCTCGCCTGTCGATCCCGGGTTTGAATCCGGCCCGGGGAGGATTTTCACTATCCGGGGCTTGGATGTTCGTATCGTCGAATCTGTTAATTCGAACAGAGGAATTTGAGTCCTGAAATTCGAAATTAGAATAAGACAGTAATAAACAAAATAAATAAATAAAATCCTAATGGCTGTAATTTCAACATGGTTTCCCCCATCTAAAAAATAAACTTACTTTGATTTCCTGTCATTATTCTTAATTCCATACTTCTCACACTGATTCTGATGTATGATAATCTGTGATAGCAGTTTATTATATGGCTATCTAACTAAAAAATGTTCGTTTGTGTGATTAAGTATCTTCATAAATTGGCCGCCTAGCCTGTTTTAAGCTCTAAGTGCTGTCCTCCCATGGACCTACTACCATTATGCTTCCGATTATCTTCCGTAATGAACACTCATGCTTAGCTACTCTTCCAATTACTGCTCATCCTACACTCACCGTCATTACTGCACATTCTCTGCTATCATAACTTTTGCCCTTTGACGTTCCAATAGGACACTATCCTCTTCTTTTTTTCAATTCATAGTTTTGTAATAGACGAAAAAAACGTGAAATTACAAACTGTATATCTTCTTCATTCCTCTCTGTTTTCTCATTACAGTATTTGCATTTCGTGCTCCTTCCTTTTATTTCTAAATTCATAGTGATCACGAAATAATTTTATCTGAACTAATTCGATGATGTCTACATTTAATAAACCTGAACATGACTGGCACAAAAGTTTATATTTCGGTTATTTGCCATATCGCAATAATGTATATATTTTATTTTTATCTCTTGTTCAAAATCTTTATAGTTCAAATATTATGGCCAAATAACTCCTATCAATAGTATGTACAGGGTGGCGATCGTCAGGGAAAACCGGGAAAACCTGGAATTGTCAGGGAATTTCGGATTTCTGGAAAAGTCAGGGAATAGTCAGGGAATTCTCGTAACAGTCAGGGAGAAACTGGGATGGGAAATTCTCGTTATTTTTCTACCATTACGTTTACCGGGTCTTTCCCGCCCTTTATTTCACCAACTAAAACTAATGCCCGTCGCCGAAGTGCATAGAATAAGCCCCGTCAATTCGTTGAACATTCAGTTGTGAATCTTAGTTATTTAGTTGTGAATCAGTCGTAAAATGTATCCCTTTTGTATATCCTTAATGCGATATTTGCCTAGTTGTGTTAAAATTCATGATCACCGTGTGTACTGCTCATCTCAAGGAATCCGAGGCTATGTTGTTCGGAAGATTTTACCACGCGTTTTTTTGAACTTCCGAGACTCAGGTCAAGAGGTACTTGTAGAACACTAGCTTGTAGTAAGTACGTGCTTGCAGTTCTAACAATACGAAACGATGATTATTAAAACGGTAATACAAGTACGATCACACGTGTAAAGAAAATCTTTCGTGAGATCATCTTCGATTTCCATACCCCCCTTCCCGAGATCATAGGAAGAGTTCTCCTCCCCTCCCCACCTTTCACACTTGACGTAATTATTGAATGGCCCCCTTAGCTCCTCTCGAAGATTTTTAGTCAAGTCACAAACCACCTCAAATATGGCATTCCTAAATATGACGCCGCCGTTGCTAATTACCTCCTGTTATCGCTCGCAGTGGCGCGATTACGTTTTGTTTGTTTATACAAATATTTTTGCAATTTTGGTTCCCTCTTACAATCAAGGGGTTATGACCACGTTAATGAAGTTGCTATTCGATTTTAAATTACTCGTGCCATCCGATTTTGATCCAGTCCAAGAACTTGGCTTTGGTTTGTATTTTTCGCGTAGCTTTGTGATACCTGTGTCGGAGTTCGCCAGTAAATTGGCCATTAACTTTCCCTTCGATGCCTTTTCAGTAATCTTCAACTTTCCAGAACTACCACTACACGCCACCTCTTCCTTGAAGAATTAGACCTTTTGAATTTGTAATTTTACCGAAGGAAACATACACGGCCACGGAAATACGATACACGACCGCGAAAAATGTATTAAAAGTGTGTACAATTTGTGTGAGGGCTTAACTTGTCAAGGTTTAATATATATTTTTTCATTAGGGCGGAGGTTCCATATATTTTTCATTCTTATAGCTTTTAATGTATTAATTTCAATTTTTTAAATTTTCTGAGGTATAACGAAAATTTATTCAGCAGAAATAAAATATTCCGATAATAGGAGACGGTCAGGGAAATTGGTAAAGCCATCAAGGGAAAAATCAGGGTAAAGTCAGGGAATTTGAAAATTTATTATCAGTAGCCACCCTGTATGTAGCAAAGACTGCTGTTTAAATTGTCAAAACTCATTAAAAGGCATTGAATGACTCCTACTGGTTATGATATGGCACTAAAATCCATTTAATTTATACCGTCCTCATCCAATACCTTCTGCCTGCACTGCTTATTTCTCAGACAGTATTGTACGCCTACCTATAGGCCGTCCAAAGATTTCCTGGAATGAAATTTGACAAATTCTTTTTAATACCCATCTTTGAAAAATTATTACCTTCTGCCATCGCTCATGCTATTCAAAATTCCTCTACATCTCTCTCACAACCGTTTTCTGCAGCATTACCTTCATTACATACAGCCATTGTGTCAATCTTTATGACTTTAACGTTTTCTTCCGCATTTGAAAAATTACCACCTTCTTCCTTTCTTCCCCAACTATTTTAATAATTCCTCTTCTCTCTAGAAAACCACTGCTCTTAAAACCCCTCGATCTACGGTCATTACAAACTTGAACGCCAAGTTCGGAAACATTGCTGCGGTAGTGAAAATTGACAACTTTCTACTTCTTGATTTAATACATGATCTTTCGGTTTTACCTTCGTAAATTGCCATTTAATCGAGGGATAATGGTTAAATGTATATCATATTTTCGAATGTTCTTCATCAAATACTTTCCCTTTATATTCCGCAGTTGATAAGTGTAAATTAATCACTATCATTCGAACCTTCGTGTATTTCTCGAAGCTTTTGCTAACATTTAATTTCTATTATTTTTCCACGTGACATTAGCTATTGTTCTTTTCCCTCGTATCTCCTGGCATACGCAGGGGTGCAGGTCTCAGTAAATAAACTGGGAACGAGGATCAGACATTGCTGAAGCATTCCGTTGACCTTAGCTAACTCAACCACAACTTCTTGGCTATGTTGTGGAAGCGTAACCACAGTTCCGCCACCTCCCATCATCCTCCGGACGTTACAAGTTCTCCGTCCACAGATTGGTTACACACTATGGGCACTGTTTATGGAGTGCATGCGTTCTTAGGTGCAAACATTTGCTAATCAACTAGAGGACCAACTTAAGGGTCTTCCGTTGACTCAGTGTTTGTTCACCCTAGAAGCAGAAGAGAAGCTTTGGAACGCATCAAAGGCCAAATAGGTACACATCCCATATTTTCCACTTCATGCGGGTGAAAGAACACCAAGTACAATTCTCCTAAGATATATAGTTTTTTTATAAAAATGAACATGGAATCAACAGCGTTAGTACCTTGATAAACGTCATCCATTCACTGTCATTAATCAAGTTCGTCATCATTATCACTTGACTCGAATCCGCAGCTTGTTATGATGCAGATCTCTACTAGTCCTCTATTGACTATCCTGTTGATGCTGACATAATTATTCTCCTTACACCTACCGTCACTTGCTCCGCAATTATCATTCAGAGATATCCTCTGGCATTGTCCTCTGTTCTTGTGTTTTTTTATTTTGACAACTGTTAAGCGTTCTTGTGACAACTGTCTCATCAGACTCACGTGTCTCGAAATATGTGTGATTACGTTTTCCCGCCCTCTTTTTCATTGTCAAGTTTTCATCGTAATTCTCTTTCACGCTGTCTTCTTAGGAATCCTTCATTCATAATTTTTTTCTTTATTTTAAATACTTGTAAGTTCGTACGACGTCTTTTGTACCTAATAAAAAGGCGTATGTATGTGAATGATATGGAGAAAATTAAAGACAGGGGTAATTAGGTAATTGGGTCAAAGCTAAGGATTAAATTCTCTCGTCGATGACCCTTTATCATGTTTACCTTCACCTCCCAAATCCCTCCTTTTTTTGATTTAGCAGATCTTGGATTGAATTACCGAATTACTTGTGATAAATGTTGAGGCTTTACTTGGTGAATATTTATGGGCTTCTTTATGAAGGTTTCCAAGAATAAGTATAACTAAAAAACATGCTACCCTACCACTTTGTGCTCACCCTAACTCTGTGTTGCTGTGACAATTACCATTCAGTACGCTAAAGATGGGCATTTTATTGCCGAAATACGTGTATTCGTATTCACCTTTTCTTCTCCTCATTTTCCTTCCATACCCTTGCTCTTGTGCGGGTGTTTATTGCGTGTGCCCTTGGTTCCCGGCGTCCGGGAGTCACATTCTCGTAAACTACTTTACAGTGGTTTTTTATCTGAATGTTGTAAGTTGGTCAATAGTGTGGTATTAATTTCTCCCCAAATCACGTACTTGATTGTGACCCGTTAGTGCTGCTCTCTTATTAGTACATATTTTCTCCTGGATAGAGAACCAGTAACGGGTGTTCTGGGTTATTCTTTAAATCCTCCACCGTAATTGGAAAGGCATTAGAGTTTCTGTTTTTTGCTGGTTTTCATTTATTTCTATTTCTTAGCCGTAATAACTCACCATTTGTGTTTATTTAAAATGGTACTCTCCATTCTTGCCATAATGTGCACCAAAACCGGTAGTGGTTGAATAAATTTATTGCTGGAACTGCAAAATTATTTTTTTTGAGAATCTCAAAAATTCCCTTTTATAGCGACAATCATATGTTGAAACCATTGTTGGTTTTATTGAAAAAGTAGGAAGAGAACTGTGTTATATTTTTATATACTCGTCATGAGATAATAAGAATGCAGTGTTGAGTGCGGAAGTAGACGATGAGATGGGGAGGGATTAATAAATAACGAGAAAGCTGAGACGAAAAAATAAAAAAAAACTGGCTAAAAAACAGTTTGCGCCCTCGAGTTTAGAATCAGGGTGTTTCTCGCATGTATTGAGATTGCAAATCATGGAATAATGCTTACGGCCCCCGAAAATTTTTGGGATAATGTTTCTCCACGAGCCTCTCTCCGGAGTGAACGTGCCTTCCGATGCATAATTAAGAGTGGGTGGATATGGCGTCGATCGCCGTCGGTGTTCCCCCGTCGTGGCACTCCCGGCGTATCATAGGGAATGTATCGCGGCAGGGGATGGAGGGACGAACGGTCGAAATGCGATGAGAGCCTACCAACATGGGAGCACACCAAGGGGAATATCGTATCGACTCGCCTCTCGCTGCAGCGTCAGTAATTTAGATATTGCCGCTGCGCTACTGTGGACATCGGCAGATGTTTTCTCCACTCAGACACATGAATGTACAGAGTACCCTCAAAGCACCAAGAGGGTGGGTGCACTGCAGAGGTTGAAACGTATCCAAGATGGAAGACATTAAGTAAATACAATGAGTACATGCGCAGTACGTGATAACTCTATGCTTGTTTATTATGAGTGAAAAATATTTGTATTAATGGTTCAAAATACGTTAATATTCACTAAGGATTTTTTTTTATAGTCCTGTGATAAGTGTATTTTCAAAAGGAAGATATATTCGTGAATTCAACTAAGGAAAAGGAATAAACTCCTTATTTATGAAACTTCAGTAGTTTATTTCTTCTCTTTAATTGGGTTTACAGGTATAGGTATCTTTTTGAAAACCGTGCTAGGGTGCAGCCCTCATACCATGTGTAGCGTATTCACCTGGACCGGGAATCGAACCACGGACCTTTGGCTTTTTGGGCCACTGCGCAGACCACTACGCTACCCAGGATCCGTAATTCACATGGCAATTTCCCCCCTCCCTGGTTAGAACCACGGACCTCGGGTCCGTGGTTCCATTCCAGGTCCAGGTGATTTTATTTACATGGCAATTAATGAGAATTTCACCGCCGATCACGCGGCAGGTTTGAAATTTACTACATGTGTAACGTAAGTCAGTAGATTTTCTAATTGTCTTTCAAGGATGCGTGATAAAATTTCACGTATTCACCAGTTTATTGCTGTTATTGTGGTCTCATGATTGTTAGCAAGCCGACCGCAATAGCCAGGTCAGTAACAGGTCTGTATGGGAATCCAAACATCGAAGGTTCTAGTCCCTCCTCGAGCATATCGGTGATTGTTTCGGATTATAGTTTACACTGCGTAACTATATTAGTCGTTTGAGAGAGACTAAAAATCAATTCCATATCTCGTGATTGCTCGTCTGAAGGAAGACATAGATAAGAGACCTGCGCATAGCAGTCTTTCTAATCTTGTTTTCCTTTTATGATCGAGGTGAATACGAGAGTGTTCTCGTTATATTTTTAGAGTAATTATACATTAAATCATTCAAATGAGGCGCTACGAGAGAGAAAAACCTCGTTTCCTTATTTTATCACCGCCTTAACCATGAAATCTCTTCACAAATGTTTTGTACTGTTAGCTAAGATTGCTATTTCTCTGTTGTTATTTCCACGAGGTCAATGAATGGTCGAGAAGAACTCTAACTGGCTGTTTTTTTAGCACTGTTTACGTAGGACGTTCATTTATTGAATATATTGTTGAATTCGATCAATGTCATGCTGCAAATTTTGGAGTGCATTATTTGCAGCTATAGTTATGTTCAGCTTATCTTTACCGAGTAAGCATTATTGTAAGTTAAAAATACAGCATTAAAAATTGCTTTCATTCTTACTCCTCGAAATGTGGGTTGAATTAATTGTTACCATAGATGTTTTCTTTTTTATAAGTGTTTATAAAGAAATAGTTACCTTCATACTTCTTACTAATAGATAAGTAAATACATTGGAACATTGTTTTGGCTGTTTTTTTTCGAAAATTTCTCTTGAGTGACACTATTTAGTAGCATTTATCACTAATTTGCAGTGTTACGTATTACCGCTAAAATCTGATTAAATAGATAACGGCCTCAGATTTACCGCAAGTGATTTGAACATTGCTTTTACACAATGTATTCGCTAAGTCCTTTGCCGTATAGTCCATTAGTTTTTTTTAGAAAATATATATTCATCAATAAGTTTCTAAAGTTTAGAATACGCTTAGAAAAAACTTTTTTCCTGATTTTTCTAACTTGAGGAATCAATCGCGAGAAAACACGTGTAATTTCCTTCCCAGTGAAACGTGATACACCACTCCTCTCGACGGTGGGCGTCGGGTTGGTGGCTGCTACATACTGTCTTGTGCTCGGCACTCTTCCAACTTCTCCCCTCAACTGCTGAAGTTTCAAAGCATTGCCACTCCAGTGAAGTAAAGCCTCTGTTTTTTCTTCCCTCATTATTTCGTCACCCTCATCCCTGTTTAAACTCTTTTATGTGGGTTTTTGTGTTTTTGGGTGCTACATTGCAAGAACTAGATATTTTGCAATTTCATTCAACATTTTTGATTATTTCTTTGTCAAAGAAGGGAATGGATGTTTTTAGTTTTAGAAGAAGAAAAATATCAGTAGTAGGAATCGGTTTTATGATGCTACAACTGTTTAGTTGACATCGCAACATTGTCCTGTAAGATCTCACGAAAGATAGATGGGTGAATTATAATCTCTTTCCTTTAGGGTTTTCAAAGGTAGATTAGATGATATTAAAATGAATAACAAAATTAATTAAGTTTTCTGACCATAATCAATAATTTACTCTTAGTAGTTTCATATTTTTAAAATCTAAATTACGGATTTACTTTTGTTTATGCACTGCCTCACAATCAAGACTCGAAAGTGAAAGAGCGATTGGTATTTGAAAAAGGAGTAACAATAAATTATAAACAAATATCTCCAACGGAAATAGATACCATTTCAATCACAGGTAAATCAACGATTTTTGTAGGCATTACTCTTAGTATTATTACCACTATTATTGCTGTTACTATTACTACCGTATTATTCTCCAGTGTGAGAAGTGAAAAAAAATCGTTAAAACCAATGAAAAACTTCTCTTTTGTAAAATTTTGAAATTGGTAGGAAAGAATTGATCCATGATTCACGCAGCGAAAACTTGGTAACAATTTAAGTAGTTGTTCAAAGAGATAATGCTGGAGAATTCAGGACAAAGAAAGATGTGCTACATGAACTATTCCTTACTCAGGTCAAATGATTTGGTGAATGCAAAAATGGAATAGAGTGTAATTAGAATAACTTAGTTTGAAGGGGGAGCAGAAGAAAATAGACGAATAAGATATGAAATACGTAAAGGTCATTTAAAATTATCAATTGTTGAATTTTATGAGCTAAGTCAATAGGGACACTCAATGACATGAATTTAAAACAAGCATGAGATGAAGAAATACCATTTTGTGTATCTGAATTTTAACCCCATAATGGCGACATTGTGAGATTAGTATAGGTAAATTTAATCTACATACAAAAGTATACGTAGTCGATAGAATAATAGCTAGTTTCGGCGTTACTATACGAAATATTTAAGCCAACAGGGGCAGTTTCTACTTTTTAAGTGGTGCTTATTTGAATTCAAACGTCTGTGTATGTATGATATGGACGTATTTGTGAGGAAATTATCATCTTCGACCATAATTATGTCCACAGTACGTGCGTATTATAACTTGGTCACTGTTCTCTAATGGTG
Source organism: Platycnemis pennipes (assembly GCA_933228895.1). Lineage (NCBI taxonomy): Eukaryota > Metazoa > Arthropoda > Insecta > Odonata > Platycnemididae > Platycnemis > Platycnemis pennipes. Next base: position 42,838,034 of record OW121851.1, on the reverse strand, counting down.
AATGAAAGCCATTTTGTTGAGCGCGAGATTTAACTCGGTGACAGAGGTTAACACTAAACTGCTGAGCATGGAGTGCATTATGAGGCTTATGCCTCGCCATTACATCACGTGATACTCACCATATATGTGTTAATGGGAGAGAATGGAACTGTGTAGAATAGTTAAAATCCTAAACGTTCGCATACCTCGGTACACCTAAGATCAATGTTTGGCGGATTTAATTTGTGGATATTCATATTAATAACAGACAGAACTTAATATTTTCCACACTATTAATTGTTACACCGACCGGTTACCACATTTTCACGTCATTTCCCAGAGGATACTAAGAGAAAAATTCGTGTAGCAATAAATAGAGTGGAAAATATTAAGTTCTATCTGTTACTACACCGTAAATCTGTTCGTCGCAGCATATTCCACTTTTCATCCTCCTCGTCGAGAAGGTACCGCAACTATTCCAAGCACCATGGTTCTCTCAAATGAATATAAATCCCTTTCCCCTTCCTCATCTCCATCCATTCCAACCTCCACCATTCCCTGTCATTTTCTCGGCTTCCATTTGTGACGCCCGGTGAGTTCGCTTTATTCCTGGCAAGCGAGACGTACGTCTTGTACGATTTCTCAGCCTGGGGGAGATCTTGTTTCCAAAGGGTAGCTTGTCATCCCCACCGCTACTCCTTCCAGCGCCCTCGTCTTGCACCCTTGTAGGTGTTTGAGCCTGCGACTAGTATCCCCATCTCAGCCAGATGCGTTGATTTCTGTGCTATGGTTTGTACATTGCATGTCCATGAGGAAGGCGAACAACATTAGTTTTAAAACCTTGGTGGAATTGTTTTGAAGAAAAATCGACGCAAGATGAAATTGCTTCAAGTCGAAGGAAACGAGTAACCTTTAGGGTTTTTAATTCATCTGCATCTGCATAATACCCTGCCAGCCACCATAAAGGGGTGTGGCAGGGAGTGAATTCTCACCAAACATGAATTGCATTACATGCATAAAAAAGGATTAGTAATAATATACTAGTCTAAACATCAATTAAAAAAAAGATAAAAGTAGCAAAGCAAGCATACAATATCATGCTGTTAGTTGAGTTAGCTTAAAGTCCTTATGCTAAGAGTGATTGGATAATGCTAGTTCATTCTCTAATTAGTCTTATTGCAAAATGACCAATCGACTGGGTACCCTTTTTCTAGCTGTATTTATTAGGCTGGCGCACTGTGCAATGGAGTAAAGAAAGAAAATGACCAACATTCAATAAATAATTAGGAGCGTCTTCGTTGTTGTCATTTATAGACATAGGTATGGAGAAAATAGTTAGGCATGTTAAAGGAAAGGCATATGCGAAAATGAACAGATAAACCGATTAGAGAACTGAGTGAAGAGTGAGGCGAGATCTGCTCAGCATGGGCGACAGACCTGTCAAGTGCCCTGCATAAATGTATTGTTTACGGGGTCGAATGCTCGTCTCCCTTTAAAAGAAGGTTCAAGGAAGGGAGTCGGGCAGTCGGCCTCCGAACTGAAGGCAATAAACGTTCAAAAGAAAGGCGGTCTTGTAATTGAAGGCCGCAAGAGCCAGACCAAACTAGGGTCTGAGAGCTAATTAATCTTAGGATTTATAACTGGTGATGATGAGGCATAGCTGGACGAATGAAAATTGATTTACATCGTGATCTTATCAGAATCGGTGCCATATTCGTATCGAAATAGATACTAAATAAAGTTTTTGAAACCTGGTAGGTGAAAAAGTAAATATGAATTTTTAAAGAAATGGTATTTGTATACTCCACAGTATTTTAATAACACCGACCACAAAACCGTGTGGTTACAGCTACAACACAGTGACATTCTCAAAGGGACACGGTTAAATAGCGTTAAATATACGAAGCTTATTTCTGTTAACGTGCCCTCAAAATCCGTAGTCATCTCGTTTTTATCTATTCAAGAAATAAATAGATTAGCTTTAGATTTTCTTTGCGAAATGAAAATGATCTCTTTCCTACCCCTATGCAGTTCTTATGCCACATATTTTTTCTTGCTGTTTAAACTGCCATGTAATACCAAATTTTAGGCCTGAATTGATCATGAAAATATTGTAATAATTTTTATGTGATAATAAGAGCTTTATAAGGTAAATTATGGTCATAAAAGAGATAAAAGCTGCTAATAGCTAAGGCAGATCACCATAGTATTCGGTACAGTGATTTCTACACCTATCGCTTTGAAAAATAGCAGTAGTAAGCTCAAAACTATTCTTTCAATGTCACATGAATTAATTAATTTAAATTTAGGATTTTATTATAAGTTGAACTGATGGGCGCAACAGAGAAAGGCTCTTAGGAGATAAGTAGGCGACCCTGGATTGGGGATGCCTTTAGAGCAGACACGAAAATGAAATTGTCTCCCAGTGCTATTGGTGGCATACTTTAATCATAACGATGATAGCTACATAATAATAATTTCTTATTCCGTGACTCGTATAGCACACAGTAATGAACGAGATATGCACTGAAGAGCAATAAAATAAAACTTTGTAATTCCACTTATAAGTTATTTGTGGAATATGTGGAAAAATTTACATGTGGAATTACGAAGTTTTGTTTTGTTCATCTTTATCATGCATAAATTCTACGAATTACGCCGGAAACCATTAATTATAAGAGATGTGCACTGGTTTTCGCTTGCCTTGCTCCTTTTGTGAAGGTAGGATCCCGTTTCACACGAGGCGTTGATGGCAAATAGCCGCTTGAGCATGTGTATGCAAACTAATTCTTGAACTTGATGCACGAGTTATGATGAAGGAAATTACTTCGCATGCACCTTGGTACACTTGACAGATTCTACTCCCTGTGCCCACGTTACTCCGAATTGAATGGGTGGATGTTCCCGAGGGAGCATCTGCCTCAGGCATCCAATGGCAAGTGATTCCAGCGGATTGTTCCGATGGAGCGTCCGCAAGAATGAACATCGCTGTCTGTCTCCTCAGTGCCGACAATCCCGTGCGTGTGAATGCGAAGGATATTCGCCTAGCTCGTACTCTGGTACTTACGCGCATTCAAACACGGAAGCGGACTCTCTTTGGAACTGTGAGGGTGGAATGGTCACGTTACCTTGATTCTAGAGGCAATTCAACGCCCGATTCAACCCGGAAATATTCTACCTCATGCGGAGAACATGCTATGTCGGTTGCAAGCAGAAGCGCAACCGAAATTTCCGTTCGAGGGCAGTGTATCTACCTGTGCGGAGAGAAATACATTTTAGCTGTAGTGCCGACAACCAGGTTTGATGCTGACTCGATGTTTTGCAGCGTTCTATTTGGCAACATCTGCTGTGGAAATCCGGCGAAAAGCAACTAGGTATAACAAGTGATGAAAAGCTAAAAAAACAAACGATTAGAAAGTTATTTTCAAAGCCTAAGAAAAAAATGATTTCCATGAAGAAACTGTGAAAAAAATTGTCCGATTAGTCTGAAAATTAATGCTGTGCTCAAAATTTATGTTAAAACTTAAAATGAAGACTTTATAGCAAACGAGAAAACTGTTTCTAGGATGCGTGTGTTATGCAAAGTAGTTGTAGTTGAAGGATTGGCTGTGGGGGTTTCTTAACTGCACGTTTTGGAATAAAATCATGACTTGGCTGATAACAGGTGATCAACTATTAAAAATGCTATTTAAAAACTAATCTGATATTGTTGTTCTGTTAGTTCTATAAAATAGTCATATTTAGTTAAATTATACGAGTGCTCAATAGGCTGCAGATCATCATCTTAAATTTATCCTGCTTGTAAAAAAGTTTAAAAAAAGCGATATGCAGAAAATATTTTCCCTATAAACATGTACACCCTCTTTGGAGGTATTTGAGGATTGTAGATGGCTGAGACTTTTACCAGGTCTCTCTCCGCTTTCTGACATTCTTAGCAACGGCATTTTTGCGGTTATTCCGGTTAACTCTCCTGGGAAAGTTCGGCATGTCAATTATCATTTATGTTAATATCACTCATTTGTTGGAAGAACTCGGACAGAAATTCCTGTCCATTCATCGAAGATGAAAATAAAGTCTTTTATCTTCAATGTAGGTACACATTCGTAATCGTTTCGATTTGGAACGATTCTATAAAACTTTTGAGAACTCCAGCAGATTGGGCAGACTCGATTACGGAGAAATATTCTTGAGATATAATTCGCTTCGGTTCAGCCCTGGTTTCATTAAACTATAAAAGTTACTGAACTAAAAAGTGACTGAAAGTTAACCTTGGTATTTTCAGTATGGCTTTATTGGTTTTATCATTGATTGAGTGGGATACTTGCATAGAAGAATCCAGAACGGGTTTTTAAAATAAGAGAGCTAGTGACGTGACGTGTGATGTTTTCCAATCTATGGCTTACCATCCTTGTTCGGTGTTCACGTCCCTCGCTGTCACATACATCTTCATTAAAAGCGTAAAAGTTTTTAAAAAAACAGCCGTGCTATCTCGAAAAAAAAGAGTCGACTGAATTCGTGTAAGTGGGTGCGCGGGTGGTTGGAGTCCGCGATGGTCAGCTGTCAGTCATGGGCGCCGGTATTCTTGAAACTCCATGGTCATGCTCGGCGTGGTCGAGTTTTAGAACCTCTACCCCTCATCTCTTCCATATCCACATTTGATCTCTCTTCTCGTCTCTCACTTGTCAGTGTGCGTCACGTGACACATTTCAGTCGTATCTTTCGTTAGCTGTCAAAAATCTCCACTATCCTCACCGACCGAGATGGTCCGACCCCACCTCCAAGCATCAGTTTTATTGAAAGGTTTAATATTTTGATAAGGGAAATATTCTGATGCCGTCATTAATCTCATTTTTTCTGGTGCCTTTAAAGTTTTCCACCTCGTGAATTCTCTCTCTCGTTCCCATTCGTTGAAAACCGTATTTATTGAAAGAAATGAATATAACCGTATTTATTGAAAACAATAAACCTCAGAGAAAAAGCAGTATTCGCATCTCTGTGGGTAGTGATTTCGGTACTTTAAAAAAAGATCGGAATTAAAAATAATCTAATATTTAATATACTATTGAATATTGTTCAATTTCTTCTTTTTGAAGCGCTATATCGTGCCCACTTATTTTTCTTGCCCTTGTAAGAGCAAGCAGCAACGTACTATGTCTGAGAAATGCTTCCTGCTCCAGCTTTTTAAAAGTTTCGTCAACCTTCTCTTACTTCCCAGTTCTTTTAAAACTTTTTCGCGAGGTACGTCACTTATTAATCTCTCTAAACTACATTTTGCTTCCAAATCTAAATTCCATATAAAATCGATCATCACTCTCCGTGAAATGGGAAATAATGGAAAGGACTGTGTCGTTCCCGCGTGATCCATATATTTCGCTGCATTTCTTTAAACATTTTTTAAGATGCCAAAAAAAATATTTTCACTTTTTAGAGCCTATTTACTTCTTATTTAGTCGATAAATTAATAAAAAAGTACACCAAAATCCTCGGATAACCATTTAAATATGTAATACGTGTCTTTATCTTTCGCCATGCTTGTTCACCTATGGCAATCGCTTTATTCTATTCCGTGTTCAGGAAAATTCAGTTTTACGATTCCGTCCTACGGATTGGACTATTGATTTATTACCTAGAACGCCAAACTAGATGAATAATAGGAGTAGTTTCACTATATTCCGGAAAGCCCCTTTAATTGAATGCTTCCACTCCCGTTGCCCAAACTGTTGAAAAAAGCTGCTGAAGTTTGTGAACTCATTACGTAGTTCGACAGGTGAATTTAAAGTAACCATGTTTTATAAATTCATTCAAGATAACGTGATAAGATATTTTTATTTCCTCATACGAAATAAAAGAAAAACTTTTGAACTTGTTACAAATAAATAATGGTGGGAGATTATGAAGGTTGTTTTATAGATTTTTGAAAACGTTGACGGTGCGTCATCGTGAACTCTCAGTATCCAATCCGTAAAATGTTTCGGAAAATCTCACCCGTGAATACTAAGAATAACTTTGAATTGGTTATTTTATGTCGTAAATGACATGATTTACCAGGTCTCTCGTATATTTGCTTCCTTCTGCGGCCGTATGTGTCAGAAGGTTTATATCATATTTCAGTGCCCGAGTTTCCCAAAATAAAAAAAATATTGTGTATAAACTTTGTGGTACAAAATGTATTGGGCTAGCCGATGCGATAAGTAGGTAATTTCTTTAGGCTGGCGGAAGACGATAATATCTCTTCCTTCGTACTTACGTGCTCCCTGGCTCTCAAGGGGGCAAACAGGATTGATTTACAACAGTGAGTGCGACTCAAATTTTACCTAAGGTGAACTATACTGCCTCTAAGGCCATGCATTACTTCGAACTTTAGCTATTGAAGTGTATAAGAATTATGGGAAAGGATACTGCCGGCATATTTTTGAAAATTCCAATCAGAAATTTTGAAGATATTGATTTTTTTATTTTTGACATTTTTGAGCTTAATTTGAAAAGGGCTCCAGATTCGTTTTATGGGGGATGCATGTTGTTATGATGGTAATTTCAATTATTTTTTAGGCGTGGTGGCCCTATCCGACGAATGTTCGTCTTTCCCATTCTTTTCATTATAAGCTGGAATTGAGTGTGTGCTATTGACGCCTTTAAATTGAGGAAAAATGTAGTACTCGTGGAAAAATATCCTCAACAACCTGGCTGTACATACACCACCGATAGAGCATTGCAAACTAATAATTTGACGCTTGGAATTATCATGTAAAAGAATGAATTTAGCTAGATTATTAGTAGAATTTACTATTGATTCCACTTTTTCCTAGTTACGTTTACTTGTTCTTATTTTTGTATTGTACCAAAACAGATCTGACACGGTTTTGAGCAGCATTGATAGCTGGTTTTGTAGTTAACTTTGATGGAAACTTCCATTTGCGCCAAAGAGGATAGGTTAGTACCTGTTAAAGGTAGGAGTTTTCAGGGAACGGAGGAAGGTTGGAGAGAAACCCAGTGACGTGACGCCGGTTAACATTGACGCGTTGGTATTAACCTGCTCGTAACGAAATGCACCAAGTGGACCACGGCTTAACGTTCTATCCTACGGACGAATACTTTCCACAAAACACTAAAATAGGGAGCGGTATGCCAATGAAAAATCTGTTAGCGCCGGGTTTTGCATTCTTTCTTATCGCATTTGCAGTGGCGTACAGGCGGGAGGTGGGTTTTAGGATTTAAACCCCCCAAAAACATGTTTACCTGAATTCATAAATCATCACTTATATCGCTTGTTATATGTTTAACGCTTTATCCACACTTCACCCCTGAGCGCGTTTAAAATATGTTCGTTCTTTACTCAGCAAATTGTTCACGCTGCATTAATAACACTAAGAAAATGGAGCGCGAACATTTTTAAAATACTCATACCTCATATTAATATCGAAGGAAGTCGCATATGGACGTTCCGGTACCAATGTATCATTTCACTACTACTATTCAGTTACTGTTTCCCGTAATTAACTATATTTTGTATATTTTGCAATAACGTTTAGAATTTTGCTTATTGGGCTGAAAAATATAATTGAATTGTTTCCACAGAAAGAGAATATTAATTTAATCATTGTCTTAGTGAATAAAAATCAAAATATCATTTTATAATGATGCTTATAAGTATTAATGAACTCCCCCAATAGGAAGTCGTGCGTACGCACTGGTCGTTTGGGTGTAGGTTTCCCCTCCAATTCACTTTTCATATGACAATCTGTTTCCGTTCATTTGAAGCATTGCTTCAAGCTCCTTCTGCTCTATGCCCTCCCGATACCGTTCAATGGTGACGGTGATAACTTAAATCTAATATATACTCTGATGACGCTGTCTATTCCCTTCAACACTCCTCAAAAATGCGTCAATCCTCCCCCCAATTCCGCATAGTCATACCGTATTTTTATCCAGAGTAACCTCTCCAAAGGAATCGCGACATCCACGAGATCAGCGAATATTTCCAGGATGTATTTATACTCTACTCCGTGAACGTTCTTCTGACATCAATTGATTTACTAGTTTCCTTCCATATGCGCAAAGTAGTTTGGCCTTAAAACACTTAGGGTATATTTAGGTTAATTGACATCTACTCTTTTCAAACTTTCTGTATATTAATCTTAGAATATTCTTTCATTGTGTGGAATAAAGAGTAACTCTTGCATTAACATTATAAATTTTGGGCTTCCTTGCCCTAGTCCCACATAATCTTTGAAGAAAACCTTACGAATCATAGCATGGTCGTTAAAGAATTTTGCTGATGCCACCACCAAGAGTCGAGAACACCTAGTATTCTCTCTCACAGATGGTTTTCTGCGCAAGCAGTTTCCATCTCCACATTTCCCAGGCATTCTAATTGAATGGGTTTTAAGGAATGTGAAAAGGTTGAAACGTTGGGGTGGGAAATCGGTTTGTAAGCGGGGATTTGTTCGGGTCTGGCGTAAATGAGGGATTTTAGGGCCTGCTGGAGGACGTTAATGGAGAATGCTGTTACCCGCTTCCCTGTCCTTGCCTCTTAATTAAGGGAAAAATTTAATTTCCCTCTGATCATCCCGAAATATCGAGTTTCCTCGAAATCTGAAAATAATGAGGTTATCAGAGACATGATAAAGTATGATCCCTGAGAAGTTGTTTCCTTTTGTCTTTTCATCTTCCCTTGATTCTCATTTAGCACATTTATTTCATCCAATTTCCCTTTCAACATTACAGTTAATTAAACATTCCTGACATGCTGAGTGACGAAATGACCTCTCCTTCATAAAATCTTGGGTTTTAACCGCATGAGAATATTCTGAATCTTTTAGGGCTCTATCTTAAAATAAGCGTATCTGGATGGAACTAGTTAATCACAAAGCGTAGCGTAAATGGTAGTCATAGACAGATTCTTTTTTGTCGCGGAAGCGAAAGGTTCTGTGGTATTATGAACTCTAAACTCAAGCTATTTCAGCTCATGTTGCCAAAGAACCATCCACTTACCCGCACTAATGTAAATGGGAATCAGTTTGGTGTGGTTGTTAGAGTACCGGCTTCCCATCGTGAGGGCTGCAGTTTGAATTCCGGTGATTCAAAAATATAGAGGATGCGATCAATCTGGATATCGATGGTTTAAAAAATAATTCAATTTATGGATAAAAAGGAAATCCTCAGGCTTCACTTGGTGGAACCGCATGATAGTAAATGGAATAATCACTTGGCACCAAGGCCTTGATAATGATTGTTAAACAATTGAAACCTAGGTCGGTGGTAAAATAAATTTTGTGGAATTTTACCAAGTGATTATTCTATTTATTCCATGGAGTTTAAATTTTGAAAATTTTATGCATGGCACTAAAAAAATTACTTAGACACATCTTTCAGTAAATAATTATAGTACCTTTTATTTCGATTTACCATGAATTGGATGAAAATAGAATTATTTAACATGATTTGAATTTTCCGCTATTTTACAATATTAAGCTACATCAAGGTTGTTCTTCCCATCATATTTCTGCTAGGGTTGCTGAATCGTTGCCATAATTCAGGGGGAAAACCATTGATCTGTTTAAGTGCTAATAAAAGAGAAAAAAAGGCAGGCCTTTCAGCCTAGCATCTTGTTTCTTATATTTTCCTAAGCCTCAGTACATGCAATTTGGTGCATGGTATTCCTTCCCATTGTTTTAAAATTTCGATTTGTTTAAGGAAAAAATTCTTATTTTTAAGTACCTCTATTCTTACTCTCTCCGAAGAGACAAATTTTCATGACCTTCCTGATTCCCGTAATTTCTGCCGACTGCTAAATGAACCACGAGCCGAACCTAAGATCTCTCTCCCCTTAACTTGCTCTCTCTCTGCATTATAATCAAGATTTCGGCATAATTGAGGGGAAGAAGGAAAAGAAAGGGGAATTTTTTTTGCAGATCCTTCAAAACGGATTTGTATAAGTTTTTCTTTAATCTCAATCCCGCTTTGATGTTTGAGTTTGACACTCAATATCTCCATAGTGCTCTTTGCCGTGAAGAGTATATTTTTGAGTTTCAGCGGGTCACGGAAATGTGAATGTTACTATGTTTTGTTCTGGAATTGTTGAATTCCATCTTTTTTCGAATTTTAATATGATTGATTTAGTGATTCGCATCACTCAGGCTTATTATCCTACATTGAAAGTTGTCAAAGTTTCTACATTAAATGGTGAGTTTCAGGCGTCTCTGGTATATTATCTATATGTCTAACAATTAGTTTATATTATAGGGTTCAAGCTACCACACTATTTTTAATACGTACATCGGAATTTTTAATGTACACAGGTGCATGATTTTCAATACAGAGAAATATCTTATATTCATACGTTGTGAATAGCTTTCGTAATTTCGTACATTTGAATGCTTACATGAAATTTACTTTAAAATGTAAGTTTCAGTAGAATGTAAAACATCTTCTTGGCTTGGAGTGAATATTTCATGCATACACAGACAAGTCCTTTGCGAAAAAGCACGATAAAAAAGTCTAGATATCCCTTTTTCGTAAAGTAAGCGGTCACATTTGTTAGAGAATTCTAGGGAAGTGGAGTAAATACATCTACATCTTCGCGATACCCTGCAAGCCACCGTGAGGGTGTGTGACAGGGGGTGAAGATCACCAAGCATGCACTATTGACATGCAAACAAGCTACTAAATGGAAACATGCTACATAATAGGGTTTCATGCAACTAGATTGTATCTACATAGTAACTAAGGGATTGGTTTTTAATACATATATGCATCATGCACTACAGACAACTCTAAAATATTTCCCCTACCTATCCTTTTGCTATACTGCCTATTGTGTTCTCTTATAGTACGGGGGAAAAATGACATTTCGAATCTATCAATACGACAATCCATCTCTCTAATCTTATTTAACTGGCCGAATTTAGAATAATACGCTAATGTTTTTTAATATATGTCTAACATCTTCAGTAAAGCTATCCGATTTAAAATTAAAATATATGCTAAACAGATTAGTGAGGAGATTCGAATCCAAAGGACAATAATTTGGCTGTTATAATATTTTTACAACGGTAAATATGTAATACAAATTACTCCCTATATATTCTATATAATGCTTTATAATGAATTGTTTTGCCATAGAAATATGGATAATAATAGATTTTAACATTATTAGAAGGTGGCGCCAAGATGGATTTTTTTTAAGCTTATCGTTTCGTGACCAATGGTTTCAGGCTTAACTATGTGAAACCTCTCCGTATCAATATACTATATTAATTTTGTAGCGTGTCAGTCAGTCCGTCCGTCATTCTGTATCCGTTTTCTTTTGTTCTCTCCCAAGTTTTGAGCTAAAAGAGTGAGGTTTGGTGCGTTGAGTCTGGATTCTCTGTCTGCATGATTTAGTAGTGGTTTTGGATTTTTAGCAGTTTGTGGTGCAGAGAAAAATGCAAGAGAAAAATGGTTTTTTCCCTATCTTTTAACATTGGAAATCAGTTGCTATGCATATTTGTTTTCTTTGCTAGGTAAATGTGTTTACGTTGTTGGTAAAGGGACAAAAATTGTATTGCAGAATTTGAAGAAAGTGTATTTAGTTTCATCGATCATTTTTTTAAGTATGAAAATATTAATTGACGTTTTCTATGTGTAGATAGTGAAATAAAACAATTTTTGCCTACCGGCCCCGAACTTGCGTATGAAATGTGAATATGAAAGCTAGGCGTTTTGAAGTACTTTTCTAGTAGTTGAAAGAAGGTTTTAAAACGTTTATTATGCATTAATATTCATTGCTAAGGTTCGAAAATACTCCCACTATTTTAAAATTGTCAATAGCTGTCCTACACCCAAACCATTCCGTTTTTTATCAATTTAAAATAAAACATTCACTTGTATATGCACCTAAAAGATTTAATAAACCATTAAAACATGTGTTAGAGAAACAATAATTGGTAAGTATGTAGATTACTTAGAAATACCTAGTGTAAACTATGAGTGGACACAATAGGCTCAGATTTATATTGGTCATATGGAAAGAGAGTTGCATTTAGAGCTGTTGGGCAGATTACAATGCGCCGTAAAATTTTGGTGGTAAATTCACTTTATGTGCAAATTTCAGAACGCAATCGACACTTTTGAAATAGTCACCCAATACCTTGCTCAAATCCCCAAATATTTTGTGGTGTTTGTGTTCCATCCTATATTTTACACAGTCGACAAGCAGGTGTTTCACCAAAATATTTCTATAAATTCTAAATATAAATACACTTTTTACGGACTGCAAAATGTGTACTTTTTAAAATTTCCTTATTAGTTTACTCTAGATCCATGTATCCGTTTGAATTTTAGCATTTCAGTTAGAGATGACTACTACAAAAATTAGTTGTTACAATTTATACAGCATAGTATAAAAGTTATAGTAATAGTTATATATAGTTATAAGTATAAAACTTGAATTAAGAAATTCTAATGGAGGAATGGAAGTTATTTGGGGTAATTAGAAGAAGGAAGAAGGCCTGGTAGGTTGTAAAGGACTTGATAGAGGAAAGAATGTTTCATAGGCGGGGAAGAGGGAGGAAAAGAACAGGGAGTTTGGATAGAATGATGGGAGGTAGGAAGTATGAGGTACTTTGCGTGAAATGCGGGGGTTGTGGGAAGTAGTTAATGTCTGGGGAAGAAGGCAATTTCAGGCCTACCTTCACAGGTACCAAAATAAGAATGCAGTGGAAGAATACACGTCGGCTAATTCTGACAAAACGGTAGCAAGATAAATGAGTCGTTTATAAAGATATTGACAACAACAAAATTCAGTTAAGAGTAGGGAAGGTAAAACACCTTCCCTACTCTTAACTGGTGGTTTTCTTCCCTACTCTAAAGGTGGTTTTAATTCAAGAAAGTGCTGTAGGTATTAATATACCTACAGCACTTTCTTGGCCTTCTCAATTGGCTCTGCTAGCATATTTTCAAAGGCCTCTTCAGTGATACAAAATCGGAACTACCGGTCGGTACTCATTGGATTACCTTACCGATTTAGACAGTGTGTGTATAATAGTGTAAATAAGTTAATTTACGTCGAAATGCCAAGAATATTGACTCATGAGAAATAATTTCTTTGATACTTGACCGAGGGGGAGCATGTGAAGGAATCAGCTGGAGAAAGAGAAATATGAATGATCAAGGAGTGAAGCTGAAGTTTAAAAGAAATTGGCTTGGAAATTATTATGAGAAGAAAGCAGTATAAGTAGAAAGAGGGTGTTGTACAGGATATGGAAGACGGTGATAAAGAGAAGAGTGTAAAGGGGGTGCCCAGGAGGAGTTAAAAAGAAACTTGTAACAGCCCGTAAAGAAGAAAAGAAGAGTACCTTGCTGTTTGGTGTATCGAAAATTCTGCTTAATTAATTTTATAGATTTATTATTAACTCAGTGAAGTAACATATAATCGGGATTCTCATGATAAAAAAATACTCGTAATGCTTTAAATGCGTCTTAGAATGTTAAATTGATTTCCACTGTAACTAGTGTATCACTGGACACGGTATTGTAGTTCATAGAGAGTAAATTGGTTTCTTTTCATCGGAGAAGAATGATAATGAGACAGTGCCTCATTGGAATCAATTGCAATAACTTTCGGAAGTTTTAAAGACATTTGCTAGTGATATCAGGGGACATTTCATGTGTGGCTTGGGTAATATCTTTAGATCAATGACTTTAGTTTAACGGTTTTAGAATGAATGCCTGTAGGGTAACGAGATAACTTTGGAGACAATCTTATTCTAGTTAATCGTCAATTTTAATTCAAGAACGTATTTCCATTCATTAGAATTATCACTGACAATGATTGTATTACTTCAAAAAGGAGTATTTGCCTTGCGTAAAAGTTATTCGTACCTTTGATTGGTCGGTTTCCATGATTACATGTAACTGCTTCATGCATTTTAGTTAAAATAATTGTGAAACCACTTTATTTATAGCTAGTGGCTATGGTTGGTATGGTGAGCGAAGTTCCGTTCTTGAAGTGGGAATTCTCTAATTCACCCGAAGGTATCGATCTACCCTTATACGTGAGGGTGATATGACTGCGAAAACATCTATTCAAAACTTTCCGAAGTATGAGAAATTTTTTCCGTTTACAGTATATTTTAATTGATATAAATATCCAAAGACTAGAATTTCGTAACAGAGCATGCAGAGTATGATACTCGTTATTAATTAATTAATATGGTTTGGATTTATTTTGCGAGAAAAAACCTGGATTTTTTACTATGACGGATGTGAAAGTTCACTGTTCATAGCTCAGCACCTGCTCATTTCTTTGAATAAAAGCATCTTGAGGGAAGTTGCGGTATATCTGGGGAATATTTCAAGGCAAGAATGAGTGAAGACGTGAGCTCGATCGATTTCTTCCTCTACTGCTACCGGAATCGACGGTTTTGCCGAAAAATGACGGTAAAGATGATTTAGGGGAGTGGAGAATACAATTAAATTATCTCTTTCGGCCCTTCTGTTCCAGTAGATGGGGCTGCTTCAAGAAACGTCGATAATCCTATTTTCCGATATCGTTGTAACGTTTGCAATTCTTCCAGGATGGATAAATCGAAAGGACGAGGAGGAAATAAGAAAGATATACCCTTAACCTGCCATCGAGAATATTGCCAATATGGTCTTTGCTCTATGGTGAAGACGTATCAATATAAATTCTTTCCTTTGTGAAGTACAGCGTTTTTTTATGCGTGAGCTCTTCTTGGAATTGAACCGAGGGGCATTTAATTTAACTCCGCCCCCATTCGTGCGTCAGAAGAAGTGATTTGATTGAAGTGTTGTAACCCACACCCTCCTCGTTGGGCAAATTTGGACTAGTTCATAGATTCGTATAGATGGGGAAGACACATCCGGGAAATATGCGGACGAGCCAAGAGAAAACTAGGATTTTTTAAAAGAGCGATGTTACTTTACACTAGTTTGGCCGCACCGTGAATATGTTGCCAGAGTATGGGGTCCGAATGGATTAAATTTGATCAGAGAGATAGACAGTGTGCAGCGTAGAGCAGCTAGGTTTGTTGAAAGGCGTTACGATAGGTTTAGTAGTGTGTCAGAATAATACAAGAATTAGATTGGGAATCACTATCAGATCTTGGGTTATAATACAGATTAAATCTATTACAGAAATTTAAAATGGATAGATTTACTGAATATGTTAGATATATATTAAAAACACTAGTATATTATGCTAGATTCGACCAGATAAATAAGATTAGAGAGATGGATTTGACTGATCGAATCAAAATGTCATATTTTCCCCCGTACTATGAGGGAACTTAATAGGCAGCACAGCATAGGGATAGGTAGGGGACGCATTGTAGCGTGTACTGTAGTGCATGATGCATTTATTGATAATCGATCAGTGCAGTGCATGTGCATCAGTGCATCAGTGCAGTGCATCAGATCAGTGCAGTGCATGCATTTATTGACAAGTTATTGGAAGTGAAATGATAGTGCATTTTTTGTCGCTTATTTGCTAGCCTTATCGGTCATAATCCTTATTTGGGCAGTACGGCAGTCGACACGAGATAGCCATGGGAAGAGCTGCCTCTCGGGAGACTTTTCTTTCGGGAGGAAAAGCTCTCTGAGCGAAGGGAATAGACCGCCCAGCAGAGAAATCTTTTAATTAATGGACCTGCCTCTTCTCCCTCGCGTCCAGCGTGAAGCTCTTGCCAAATCGGAAGGATGATGATGTCCCGGGGCTCTGTTCTTTTAATTTTTTTTATCCCTTATTCTCACGAGATTGTCATCTGCCTTTTATCCCCAAATTTTTAGGGGTTTTGCCGAAATCCACGTCGAAGATAAAGCTCGCGAAGAGTAGGTTATGCGTAACTGGTAGAAAAACCGAATAGCATTTGTCCATAGTGTTTTATGAACATAATGCTAGTTCTATGAAGTCTCTTATTAATTGAGCGGATGGAAATCGTTGTCAGATCGTAGGTTACCCCTTGAACTAAGGTTTTAAAGAAATTTATTTTCTGAAAATGTTGGATATGTTTGGAGACCTATAGTTTTGATAGCCTTATTAGTGTCATACGTTTGCTAGATAAACGCGGATGAAAATCGTTAATAGAACCTAGTTTACCATTTGAATTAAAGGATTTGAATAAACTTTAAGTGTATTTGTTTAATGGTAACGTGAGAATTTTTATAATACCTCCAGCATATTTTGACCTGTTTGATTCCGAAAAATAATAAAATGACGAAAGATTAGAGAAATACACTGCCTCAGTGATGGAATTAAGATTGCCTTTTAATCGCAAACTATGAGAGATTGTGTTTATTTGTAGATTACCGTGGTGTTGGAATGATGATCTCTGAGTCTTTTCCTCATGAGTTGGATTATAACAATACTTAAGAAGAATGAAATAAACGACAACCTTTTACCCGAGGACGCTGATAGGGGAGCTAGCGAAACTGCTGTCGAAACTTTTAACTCATGTGAAATAAACTCGATTAAAAGAGATCGTGTCAGGCGTCACAATACCCTATGGTAGGCTGAAAGGTAAATGTAGTATTCTAAAGTACATCTGGAAATGTTCTTAACGCAATCAGTCAATTGCATACGTACATGCATTGTATGTGAGTTACACCTTGTTTTGTATTAATTATCTATTTCGCATGTGCGAATTACAGGTCTAAAAAAATTGGAGGTGTGGGCCTTCTGGAGCCCCCCCTCCTTGTGGATTTGAAGAATGCTATTGACAACAACGTGGATTGGAATTTTATACTTGGAATTTGGAAAGAAACTAGTGTTGTAATTGACCGAATAATTATCCACAGTTTATATAAAAACCAAATAGCTGCGAGTACATTTGAACCCAGCCGTGAAGAAGCAAGGATAAAGAATGGAGGGAGACAAGTTGTGCACTGTCTCCCGTATTTTTTAATGTTAACATCGAAAAAGCTATTAATGACATAAAAGATAAAGCCTCAGGAGTGAATATCCGTGGGGAAAATATCAGCAGTCTGTGATTCACCGATGACATAGCAGTCATAGCATAAACAGAGAGGGAATTGAAGAAGGCGTTAGTAGCTATGGAAACGACAACGGTCAGATATCAGCTGGAGATCAGTAGGAAGAAAACAAAGATATTAGTGAGCTGCAGGAGAGAGGAGGCAAACACTAATGTTAAAATAGGAAAACTAAAACTTGAGGAGGTGAAAGAGCACTGTTTTCTGGGAAGCCGACTAGCCAGTCTAACCAGTGAGGGAATAGGCAAGAAAAATATTGAGTAGATTAGCCCATTAGAATAGGACATTCTAGTAAAAGAAGAGTATACTTACAGCTGAGAATAGAAGTGTAAAAGTAAGAAAACAATTCATCAGAACATCCAATCCTCTGGAGCATGTTCCTATATGGCAGTGAGGTATTGGCGATGACAGCATCAGAGAAGTCAAGGCTGAAAGCATTTGAAATGTGGTGCTACCGAAGAATGATAACGATTGAATGCATTTACCGATTGACAAACGAGGAATCCTCAGAAGAGTGGAAGTAAAGGGAAGCCTTATGAAAACCCTAAGAAGATGACGGGACAATGTAATCAGCCATATCATGAGACATAATGGCCTGAAGAAGACAATTGTCGAAGGACAAATGAACGGGAAAAATGGCAAAGAAGGGCTCGTATGAGATACATAGAACGTGTGATGAAGGATTTGTAATATAAGAAATATCTAAATATGAAAAGATTAGCTGATATGAGATTTGAATGGAGAGCTGCTTCAAGCCTTTCTAAGAATAATTGATTGAAGATGATGATGATGAGAATAAGAAATAAATACATTGATTGTTTGAATCCAGAAATTCTACGAAGTACGTATGATACCAAAAATGATGTCATGTCCTAACCATATTTGATCAAGAGTATCACCATCGGAATCGCATTCGGTGAATTAAATTTTATTTTTGCAAAGCTGGGCTCTTTGCTGGATTTTTCCTGATACACGTTATCGTTCTCATTTCAATGTGAAGCGTTAACGGATTTTTTTCGATGCGATCAGCGAGTGTCAAACAAATTTATGCTCTTCAGCTAGTTTGTGATTACGAAATCGAGTCCCAATTGTCATATTTTCTGCTCTAACCCCGCGACTGGATCGACGGGGGAAGAAAACGCAGCTCAATTCCCGCAGTATGATTTTTTTTATTCCTCCACTCCAGCGAGCGACTCGCTCTATTCCCTAGCGTGAAGCTGTATCGCGATGTCAGGCAAGGGATGCGGGTGAAAGATAGTGAAGTATGGGATTCATGTGAAAAATCATATCGCTTCCCCCACGTGCATCCCCGTCGGGAATTCGAAAGTGACGGTATATCCGTCCACGACTCTCTCGTATGCGGTGATTCCGCTTCCGATTTGGCTTGTGGAGCACGCAGCAGGGTTGATTGTGTGGCAGTGGTTGAGGGAGGGAGGATTGGCGACACGTGTACTCATGCCTCCTGCGGTTGCGAACTCTTCTGGGAGATGCGGGGGAGTTCCGGAGAATGGGTAGACGCCGCACGTGTAACATTTGTCTCGGTCTCTCTACATCATTTCTCTCTCTGACCCTTCTCCCATTTTACATTCCTACCTTCCTCTCTATCTTTCTCCTTCCTCCGCTTTGTTCCGACTTTTTTTCCCGTTTGCTCCGCAACCCTTTTTTGCATCGAAGGCAGAGACAAAATGGTTGTCTGGGGGCTGGAGGCGACTGTATTTTGCCTCCTCGTCGCCTGGGGGAGTTATTGCGGGTATGGTGGGAGGAAGCTATCCCATCCATCCACGTCTAATCCCTGGTGCTCGGTGACGGATGGATGGCGTCCCCTAGGATTTTAAGGGTCACGTGGAGAGACGCGAATACGTGCGCGAAAGGTTGGGAAAATTGTGAGTCTGGGTTAAAGTTTATTCCTGTGTGATTTGATTTTTTAAGTCGCTTCACCATTAAAGTTAATAAATTGCCTTTCATGATCAGCAATTATTATTGGAGAAATGGAAATTTATTGCAAAAAACGCAAGATTTTCCGGACATGTGGTTTAACAATTAAGCTACCAAATCCTCTAATTTTCTGATGGATTTCATGAGACTTTTAAGGGATAAGATGCTGTCGGTTTGCGGTACCTTCCATGTCACAAGGCTGCCGTAATCGTGCGCATGGCGTCACAATATATATTTAAGCCAAATTTAAATATTCTGACGTTTTTATTACAAAAAATTTCGAAATAGCCGTGAAATATCCGTGAAATAGTGAAGTTTAGACTAGTATATTATTGAAAAAAGATCTGATGCTTTCCCGGCGTATGCTGGTAGTGAAGGCTGCTCGGGCGCTCCACCGGGTAATCTCCTCCATGGCTGCCGACGTTTCGGGGTACGAGCCGTACTCCATCACTGAAAAATCATTCAGCCCTGAGGATGAAATCGAAATAAAATTACCTAAAAAGCCAACTTACTTTAATGAGCGTCGGTCTTCTTATGCCATTAATGTAGCATCACTTGATATGGAATAAAAAAACTCTGGTAATCCTTTGTCTTCTTTAAATGGCTCGCTGTTTTGTGCTAATTTGCTGGTGCAACACTGTAACTGGTTCTGGCCCGTAACTCAAATGGATGAGTTATTCGAGGGATATGTTATGCGCTTGTGGCTTATACTTTATCTTGCCCTTACCACCTCTGCTGATTGATCTCTCATTGTCGGATATCTGTGAATATACTGCTCGTATTACTGGCTGACTAAATAGGAAAGCAACATTAAGAAGAACCTAGCTAAAATATGAGAGAAAAAAAACAAGAGAACCAAGTAAGGTGGTTAGTTATTTTTGCAAGGAAATAAAAGACGGTTACGCGGGCTTAAAGATTAGTAATCATGGTATAAAATGAAGACGTAAAGGAACATTTACTAACCACTTACGGAAAAAAGGAAGTCGAAGGGCTTTGTAGCATTGATGTCAAGGTAATATTAAGAAATTCAAGAGAAGGAATAATTGTGTTGTATTGGCCTTTGGAAGGTGTTGATGTAGACGAAGAGCCAATATTGATAGGATACCATTAATAGGAAGACTTTGATTAAGAGTTTAAAGAGGCCTTAGGCAGGAAGGAAGCCCCTCTATGCGCTCTAACGTCCCGGTTTTCATGAAAATATTGTTAATATTTGCGAAATAATTTGTAGTTAGTTTAGCTATTCAGGTGAGGTGACCAACAACCAAAGTTATTTGCACCCTTAGTGAAAGGTGAGAAATGAATATGAATAGAAATTCTCCAGAGCACGGAGAATAGGTTACAAAGATACCTGACATTGGCATTAGCCATACTATCTAGCTCTTATCAAAAAGCGCCAAGAGGTTCAGGGCCCTCGTCCCACACGAAGGACCGAATACATTACTCGAAGTGATCTGCAGACCATGCAAGTAAGGATCTGTTAATCAATGAAAAATTGCCATATTCACGATTCAAGCCCATGCCTTCGGAACTAAAAGCCAGTAATCTATCCACTACACCAAACCCATCCCCATTTGATTGTCTTTGTTGGAGAAGGTAAACTCCGTGGGTATGTATCATTCGGTGCAGTAAATTTTAAGTTAATTTGGCCAGGTTAATTAGTGTAAATTTCGTCATAAACGGCCTCTTCTCAGGGAAAGATAATACATTTATTTCTACAAATCTCCCTTACTTCAAGAATTTAAGAGGATTTTGGGCATGCAGGGACTTGCTCATGCTAGTTTTAATAAATAAAATATAGAATAAAGTGTACCTTGGTTCTGTTAACCATAGATAGATTCTGAAGCTCTGTGTGCTATCCCTATGTGGTTTAGGAAGAGTTGTACCTCTATTTCATCACTACACGAAAGAGTTCGAAGTCCATGTCGAGAATTGATGTTCGGATTAGTCCACGACGGAGAGAACTAGTTAAAAATTAGCATTCAATTAGTAAGCATTCAAACCCATAATTTAGAGTACCTGAAACCCAGTCCCACTCGTAGCATTCTTTTTCGTCAACTTCGACGTCATTCCGTTCATATTGTTTACTCTCCAATGCTGGCACATGCTACTCTTTGATCATTGTGCTTTCTGTCGTAATGTTCAACAAATACCTATCTTTCATTGAACGTCATCTATGGCGTCTTTATGTGAAAGCATAGGACACCATAACGGGTGAATGGTTCGTGACATTTCCGTCGATGAACATATTCAAGCTGGAATTCCCACTCACAGGATGAAAAAGCGTCGACCTCGTTTTCAGTGACTCTGGAGTGCTTTCGTCGCCGTATACGTTTGCCAATCTCGGATTGACTTTAGAGAACTGGTGCAATTGCGAAGAGCTTGTACTGGTTCCATCTTCTCATCAATACATTGAGGAGTAGGTTTAAAAAAGATTTGGAACATAGCAAGTCATAATTGATTTTTAGGTCGCAAATGTCCATGGGTTCTGATACCTACTTGACACAAATGACAACTATATAGCATATTCCCTCGCGTGATAAAATCTATTCCTCTGTACGAAATGATGCGGGGTTTATATTTTTTCAGGGATATAGTGCAGAAATAAAGAATAAGTATGATTCAGTCTACTTCAATTTATCTTTCATACGTGTGATTAAAATCATTGGGGTTCTGTGCTCTCGAGCACTCACAATTTATTCGTCATATTATAACGTTGAATACCGTAATTTAACTCTGGTGTTAGAGCAGGGAATTTATTACAATGCTATTATTTATCGTAGTTGTTACAATATGTTGTATATATAAGGACATTAAAAAATAATAATTTTCTACTTGAAACAATGCCTAGATTTATTTGATCATGATTCAATTTTTCATATCCTGTGAAGTTCAGGTGTATCATGATTCATGGTCACCTACAACGATTGGTATTTGGTAGGAGATAGGAATTAAGGGATTGGGGAAACGGTTGAGAGAATCTCGTCATATGCCCTCTCTTGAAAAAAATCATCAAGCAGTCCAGAATTTATGCGGTCATCCGACGGATGGAATACGGAAAAAAGTGCTCTCCATCCAAGTAGCGACCGGAGATCGATAGCCCCCTACCGTTCGGGGTTGGATTTGATAGAGTGTACCTACTCTTAATCTTTAAGTATGGAGCAGAATATCAATGAAAAATTTATAGCGACTGGTACTGGAACCTGGCGTGCTTTAACCACCGATCCAACCAGATACATTTTTTGTCCTTTTCTCTTACTCCTCCTTCCTCTTAGGTCACATTTGACGAGTGGCCAACTCGACCTTTCATCCGTTTTCCGCGACCGATCGCGTCACTTCGCGACCGATATGCGGAGCATGCCAGGAGGAGGTAACCTCAGGAGGATACCTGGGCAGATATGGAGGGAGAGGGGTGGAACCATTGTTGAGATGGCACCCTGTAGATCCATACCCTTTCACCAGGGTTTTGGGAGTGGGAGTTTGCTTGAGAAAGGAGAGTCTGGCGCCTGGCAAAATTCCGCTCTCGCATTGGATTCCATCCAAGCCTCTATGCCCTCGCCTCTACCCTCCCAATAGTCGGCATTCACTTCCTTGGGAAAAAGGCTCGTGACATCTTGAGGCCAGAATTTTGCGGTATCCACAATTTTATTCTCTTAGAGCCACAATAACTCTATACTTTTTACAGAAATATTGTGCAGGACATGTGCGGAATAACAGTTCTTCTGAAAGATTCTGTTTGAGGGTATAGCGTATTTAAAAGATATTTTGCGAGAGCATTCATTCACTTTTATCGTTAAGTGTCGAAGTTTAAATTATCATTTTTGAAGGGGGTGCTTGTCACCGTGTTTTTTTATTAAGATCATTAAACATGCATTGACGTCGTTTTTCTCATTTACCTTCTAAAATTATACCTACGTTTTACAATAATTTTTCTTGAACTATAATCCATTTGTTTATCTTATTCGCGGTGTTCGTTATTCATCATCAGTGGGACTATAAACGATTTTTGTCAGGTCTGATGAATTTCTATTTGAAGTAAGCCATCCGTATAAATTGTGATTGGACAAGGCAGATTATCATTGCAATCAGTGCATACTTCCCTAAATTACCTATCGATCCTGGCCTATTTTGTCATAGTATTGTAAAACGTTAAAGTTTGCTTGCTTATAGAAATGTTGGAAATAAATCAATATTTCAAATATTTATGTTTTGTTAGCCACTCTCCCTGTCAAAAATCAATTTTTTGATGCAAACATTTCTTTGCTGTGACTGAGTTAAATGATGCCTTTTCGATTTTCTCAATGTATTTCTCTGCTTCAATCGTTTTACTGTCCGGTTTGTTGATCGTGGCCTCATTTGCATTCAGTTGTGCGCACTTCATGTTTGAGGTGTTCGATGTAGGCTCCGTGTGGTTGGTATATGGACGTTACATGCAGCTTAAGGAATAAATGGAAGTACCTGAGTTCCGTGAAAAGATATATCCGCAATGTTGAACCCGAAGTTCCGCTAGTTTATACAGGCTTAAGCGCTGCCAAAATTGGAAACTCACTTTTTCCTTACGTGAACACTTAGCATATGTTGGATCTTTACAAAACAAGACCATTACTCTTTAACAAATAGGAAAGATTCATGTCAGTCCATTAAAAGAAATTCACGGGCGTGAACGAACCCTCCACAATTTTCAATTCAAAGGTCGGTTTGCTTGTGGATGGTAGAACTTCCAGAGCTTATCCCAATGGTGTATAAAATTAACACAAAAGAGTTGGAGAGTCTATTTAGTTTCTTTTGTCGTCTGTGATTTTTGAGATAGTTACACTAACCAAACAACCACTCAGATTGAGTTTAACTTTAATTGTCCAAAGGTCCAAACCTCACAGGTATTAGAACTCGCTAGGATAGCATGGCTTTCCTATGTGTCTGTCAAGAAATAAGTCAACGACAATATGTACTATAATCGTTCATCCATGATATCCACGAGGGATTGCTAATCAGATCCAATGTAACAATAGGGTGCTAGTGGGCCAAGTTGCAACACTTAATCTGACAGAAATACAGTTTTATCAGTCGGCGTCAGTGTAGTTTTTGTTCATAATAAAACGTCTCTAGAAAAGGAATTATTTCCTTTACCACTTTCACTCAGTGATTCAAACCGAAGGTTGGTCTTTGATAGGTGAGAGCTTACCCCGTACTAAGCCAATGGCGTGTGAAATTCACACATTCAGGGTAGGGGGGCCAGTTCCTTTCCCTGGAACTGGCTTCAACCAGAACTTTCCCACGGAATTCTGATACGCATAAAATTGAGTCGCGAGGATTTTAGATTGGGGTATCCAGAAAGGCTCTCGCCCGGGATTTGAACCCGGAATCCTCTGGTCTGTGGCTCAGTGCTCCACCCACTAGACCACCACGACTCCCTTTAACACTTTATAGAATGGTAAAACTGTGGGTAAAACGAACTTTCCCCATACAAGCACCATTCATGAAATACAATTTTTATGTATAGATACGTATGAGAATTTCAGCTACTTTTGCGTTTATCGGAAAGATGGAATTTTGTGAGAACGCGACGATCTATAAGTCGTAAATGAGGCCTAATGGAAGGATAAATTTGGAATTCTCCGTTGGGAATATGCAGTCGTTTCCATTACTCATACCCGTACCCATTTACCACCATTCAAATCTTTGATGACGTTTATGCCCCGCCTCTTTCGTAATCCTGAATGCAGGAAAGAGGGATTTTAGGAATGGAGGGATTCAGGTTTGTTCAAAAATTCAACAATTCGTTGTCGGGAATATATGCGCTTCGGTGAGCGTGACCGAAAGTTCCGGTATCATTTTTTTACGAGGCCTGGAACAGATAGTGTTCGGCCGGGCGTGACAGTGATTATTATGACTGTGACGTCTGCCCCAGTAATGCGGGGATTGAGAGGAAAGAGAGGAGGATAAAGTAATGACAGAAAAAGGGGATGAACGACATGAAATTTCATCCCGGGAGCCGAAATCATTAAATGCGTCGTCTAGCCAAAGACTGCACCTCCATAATCTGCTCTGGTTGACTACAGCTCCGCTCTGACCACTCTCGCTGTCAGTCGGCTGGGGGTGGCAATGGTGTGTTCCGTCCACAGAGCTGCGTTGCGTTCCGGACACAAAAAGCGGATTCGCGGCCGCGTCAATAATGCATCGTCCGCGTCGTTGATTTTGATTTGATGCCGTCCTCTCTTTTTTCCCTTCCCCTTCGCTTCCAAAAAAATGAGCGCGGAGATGCGGCGGTTATTGTTCACGGGACGGCAGAACCGTTGTGCCGAAATGCATTCGTACAGCAAGGGCCGGGACGATTGCTTTTTCACTCGCGGTCTCCCCGTAATCATTAGCGCCGCGTGCGAAGTAGCAAAGTGTGTCGTTATTTATTCGATGCATTCATTATGTTCGTTATATCCACCTATGCTCCTCAAGCGTACCAAACCCCAGTCGTAATACAGTGCGCCCATTTTATTCGATATTTCGTGGGACGATGACGATATCCATCATGCCCGTGACTGATTCTTTCCTTAATTAATATTTAATGCTTGGTAATTGTGCGGGACTCATCTATTTGTGAGAGACTTGTGGAATGTTTTTCAAGTAATTATCATGTCCATTTAACCCTCTCTTGCTCTCCTTATGGCAGGTATAAATATGGCATTTACCTCAGCTGTAGGCTATGCTCCACAAGGATGAAAGCACCCTCCTTGAAAGGACGTTTCATGCCATATATAAAGTATCACGTTAGTGGTGATTTTTTGTAGGCTGAGATAGCATATTTGAAGAGGTTCATAAAGGTCAACATCATTTCGTAGCAATATTCACTTTTAGAAACAAAATGCAAGGAGAGAAATGAGGTTGCCGGAAATTAAATAGGAAGAGAAGTCATTATTAGACTTGACTTCGGCATCATATAATGGCACACACGAAAGATGACTTTTCTAAGTTATTTCCCGATACTCCCATTTAGGGCGTGCCACCAGCGTAAGTGAGCTTAACAAATGCAATGCCTGAAAAACAACGAGATATGTGCGGAAGATGGTGACTCCTTCTAGGCATCCTCTGACGCCAATATTATTGCAATTATGAGTATTACTGATTTCGCACTTGAGATTAATACATTAGCTGAGTAAACAAATCTCATTATAATACGAAATAAATATTTTAATTTCAGAGTTTGATTTCTTTCGTTCGGGATAAGAATAACTGAATTGTTTTACTGGGAACAAAGGTATATTAGTGATTCGTCGCCTGAATAGGTGAGAAAATGTTGTTAACAACGATACTAATGTGCTGACAATTATCACATAAAATGATAAAAAAATAAACCTGAGATGTACACTATCTGTTCTTGTTATTTGAGAGTTATTTACCTATTCGATCATATTTACTATCATAATTTTTGTA
The DNA here is from genome assembly GCA_933228895.1 of Platycnemis pennipes. Lineage (NCBI taxonomy): Eukaryota > Metazoa > Arthropoda > Insecta > Odonata > Platycnemididae > Platycnemis > Platycnemis pennipes. Next base: position 42,811,712 of record OW121851.1, on the reverse strand, counting down.
AAGGAAATAGTGAAATTTCAATCCTTTCTTTAATTAAGAGAGAGAATAGCTCAAAAATTTCCACACAACTCTTACTATTGCATGCTTGTTTTTCACTGTTACCTCGAATACTGTCTTCATCAGACTAACATATATCACATGATATGGGAAATAAGTGGTCCTTTTTTACTTCCCCGGATATATTGTATTTTGACTTTTCTTTGGACGGCACTTAAGTTCTATCCTCATTAAGAGACTTCCACTCTTGAGAGTTCTCTACTTCTCTGCTGGAAACTTATGCGCTTATTTTTATCGCAATCGTTTGTTTGCAGTAGACGAAAAGATTTCGTGCATTACTCGAAAAAAAACTTCTTTTTTCTTCTTCTTAGGAAGCCGGCAGAAATAAGGAGCTTAAAGCAATTCCGCTTCTAATTGGAAGTACCTCGCGACTATTCAGAGGGAAAGGAACTGCTGCTTATCGAGCATCAAGTGCGCTTCCAAGATATTATTTTCTCTCGAGTCAAAAACGCCATTCCTGTGTGTGTGGTAGTAAATCGAACTTAGACTTGGTAATAGTGAAACAGCAAAGCTTGGGGAAAATAATGAACTGATGTCTCAGCAAGAATTCAGAGAGATTGTATTTTTAAATTGAGATCGGATACTCACTCCTAAGGTGTCTTCCCGTTTGATTATTTGCTGAATTATCGTTGAATATTTTAAATATATTTAACTCGAGGTATTTCACGCCTACTTATATTTATTTATTATTTTCAAAAGCTTCATTAGGGAATGCTAATTCATGTATGTATTGAATTTGGAACGTTAATAATCAACGCGTTATACGCAGCTGCACCCGAAAGCCTCTGACGATCATGTATGTATTATTTACGAGTCTATTAAAATGTTACTCTTCCGAACTATTAGATCCACTAAATAATTAGCGGAATGTAAAAGAGACTCATCAAAGAGTTAGAGGATATGATTCACTCCCATCTCTAGAGACCGGTTCAAATCCAGACATTAATTGTTATTTAGAATCCAGAATCCTACTCGGATGGTGTGGTTTCAAATTTGTCCCACATTTAATGGTGCCTCGAGCCGAGGTAAAATAATGGCAATCGGAATGTGCTTAAAGGAGTGTACATAAAAAAATGTACATAAAGGAGTGTGCTCTTTGAGGACAGACATATATTCATTTTTAACGATTGGTACGACAGCGTTGTGTATTTTTTTCAAGTCCGCATGCAATTAATTGTGTAATGCACGTATTCTTGACAGCTAACTATATTATTAACCACAAATGTTTGTGAAAAGTTAGTTTGTAGTGCGTTATGTCAATTTTAGGTTAGACGCTGTGTAAAATGTGAAGTTTCTAACCCCTGAATGAATTTATTTGTCAAAGCAGTGAAATTATGGTGCAGTTGCCAACAAAAAGCATGTGCCCGCAACAGCTGTGCATCCATAACGATGAATGGCGTACCGACAGGCAAATTTTTCTTCCAACCTCTCAATATTTATACAATATTTTCTAGGTAATGGAGGAATACAATAGGACGAAGGAGTGGTTTCAGACTCCTGCAAGATTTCAGTTCCAGTATAGGGAGAGGAACTTGACTTTCACCTGTTTCTCCTATCTGCAGTAGTAGTCTCTTTTCCAAGACCTATATTTCATATGATTTGCGTATTGATCTCTTCTCAAAGCAGTCAAGAGCATTTGATCGTGCGCAATACGGGGTTCGTGGAAGTCTTTTGAAGCCCAATACTTTTTTCCACGTGCTTGTTTTGTCGGAAAATAAAACGTTGAATAAAATTCACGTCTAAGTGCGCCTAAGGGAAAGAGGCATGCGGAAGCAAATAAAAGAATGATTTTTAGGCCCATGAAATCATGAAGGCTTGTCAGTTCGTGGAGTGCTTACGTTTTGTCCTACTTAATCTTAAAAAAATCAGTGTCTGATATGAAAGTGACGTGGAATAAATATTGAACTCGTAACATCTAAGTAGTTTAAAATTGACCTTTTTTGGTTTCATGAATATGAATTGAGGATATCGCTGAAAATTCACAGATTAAATTCTCTCACATGAATGGAAAATTTACATCAATGTACTTATAATCGTGTAGATTGAGATGTAGGCTACATTTGTGACTATCAGAACTAATTTAAGTAATTGAATGACTGTTAGCTGAGTAATCAATACTCATTGGTATGGAGCTTACCAAGCCTAATTTAATAAGCTGTATTTGTTGACATTGACCCTCATAAACCAACCCGGATAAAGAAAATGTAAGAACTAATGAAATTGTTTGCAGCCCTTAGGAGTAGCTGGATAACGTTAATTCTGGTGCCAAATAGGAGTGGTATTCAACCACTTAGGAGATTTATTTTTTCTTCTTTCCATTCATTGTTTTTGTAGTTTTTTGACCATGCTTAGTGGCACCTCAAATTAAAGTACAGGACATAGGAAAATATGAAATGTTTCAATCACGGAATGAGGAGTGATTTAATGGTGAGTTAGTTAATAAAGACTGAATTCATGAACTTGAAGAACTCCCTCCTTCATTTCGCTCTGAATGAAAATGTTATTCTATTAATTGGTTATTATTTTGGCAAATATTAGTTTCCATCCGCCAGCCAGTATTTTGGACTAAAATTATATTACACTTTCTCCATCTTATTCTTTTATTTTTACTAGTTTTTTTCTTCCCATGTGCTATTGCATAACTTGGTCTTTTCTCACGCACCGAGTTCAAAAATGTATGGCTAGTGAGGTTATTCTTTTTTGTTACATACCTTTAAACGAATATTGGAAGAAAAACGTTCAATAAGAATTAAAAGACTGGACGGAAAAGGAGGCTATGTGATGAGATGGTGTCCTTTTAGGGGAAATTGTAAGTTTTTGAGAAAGAAAAATTGAAACATGGACTGATCCTCGGTGATCAAAATTATATTTTTACCCCTTGAAAAGTGTATATTCTTATAGTAGGTTTTAATCGGATGGGTAGTTTTAATTGAATGAATCCGGCTTCTCAAAAACAGCCAACGTCTTCTGTTTATACCGGGCTAATTAAAGGCTGGATCATGATAAAGTAGATCAATCATGATGGGTAGAAGCAGGTTGCCACATTTGAATGGAGTGTTCTCTTGTTAACGATTACCAACTTCCCTCAAGTGTTCATCTCTTCCGATGTAACATAAGAATTTTCTCCATTTTCACTCGCTGAATGTATTTTATGGTTTAAACTAACAAATAATACGTTCCGTAGCAGATGGATATAATTTTAAAATATTTTCCCAACCAATTTTTATCGACTAATCACAACTTTTCGGAGTTTCTTTTTCTTGTTGCTCAAATACCTTCAGAAATTCTGAGGTTGCATTGTCTCAGTAGATTTACTCATTTTTTTTCGTATTACATTTCCTTCTGAGTCCCTCTAACTCCTTTTCGCAACGGTAAGCACGGAATGTTAGAGGGTTATGGGTACGATGGATGGGAGTGATGTAAATCATGGAATCAATCGGGCATGTTACTGACATGGATAACACGCTTCTACTTATAAATATTCCAGCTGTATACGCCTAAGGTTTATCGTATTCCCGTTACCTTTTAGCGAATTTGCCCACCTTTCATAATTTCATACAGGCTCAAATGCAAATTTTTCTAGTCGTATTAACAATAGTACCTAGTGTTGGTTAGTTTAGCCTTAGTTTAACCTAAGATATTCGGTCGTTCACGGCATCCATGCTCCGGAAGGGATTCGAACTCACAACCTTTGGACTGCTAAACCTGCTCGCTACCGAGATTACCACGGTTAGATCCCATTCAGCCCTCATACATATGGCCCGGGTTCGAATCCTGGTGATTGCAGTTATTTTTAATTGTTCAAGCAATCGCTACTTGAGTGTTGTGTGGGGAGCACTGTAGGTTCAGTTCTCCATTCGGCGGATGGGACGTTAAACCGTGAATCCCTATTCACCTTTGGGAAAGAACCGGCTTTTTTTTAAAAGTCTCTCTCCATGCTTCTTCCGTTCCCTGAAGAATTCCTCCCTCCACCCAATTACTCTTACGAGTAAACCCTAGATTTAATCATATAAATAAGGTTAGAGAGATAGAATGACGCACCAATAGATTTATTAAGCTATAGAATAGAGATAGGCGAAATATTCTTAAGATTATTTTGTAGAGTACCCAGAAAATGTTATTAAAAGCTCTGCTCCTGGTAGCTCATGCATGCTTTGAGTAATATAAATTAATAGATATATTTTAAGAAATGCAATGCAATTCGATCAATAATTATTACAGTACTATGTGGGTATTAACCATTTCTTTACCCTTGCCTTGATTATGCATGTCTCACGTATCTCAATAATGTGGTATTCTTGTAAGTACTTCTTATTGTTAGTTCCATATACATTTTGCATGTACGATGATTTTTTACTCAGTACCACACAACATTGTGGTGGCTCTTTGGGCATTGCATAAATGTAAATGGGACAAATGTTTGTAGTGCTTTGTATTAGTGAAAGGGACTACGATTATAAATATAATTTATGAAGATGATAATAAGATAAAAATGTATGAAGATACTGGCAATAATTATATGGTGGACATACGACCATATCGACTTACAAACTGTCAGAATTACGACCTTACAGTCAGAACAGAAGCCGGTCATAGGTCGATGATCAGGTGTATTCTTCCCTGTACTCAGTCTTGTATCTGTGCTTTCTTGTACATCAATCCACTTTATGTTTTCACTTAACAGTAATAATAGACTGAGTTATCAATAAATGAATACGGAACAACCATATAACATTGATATGGCAATCCAAATTGGATTTGTAGCCCAGTCTTAATAAAAAAGAATTTCATCAGCCTGAACCACTTGTGCATGGGGTGAAATATATTTTCATTATGATTTTTCTATCCTCATTAATAAGCAATTTTCTTCCTTTCAGTAAGCTCGGATTACCTAGATCAAGACATGTCCCAGCATGGTACCGTCATCAGTGGGTATATGGTGTCAAGGTCATATATTGGGACTAACTTTGAGGTCTGTGTTTAATACCTTGAGATTTTAGCTATTTAAAATATTTTTGCCTTGTAATTTGAGGCAGTAAATTAGGTATTTAGGTGTTTAAATAATGTTTAAATTACAGCATATAACATACACTTAATTCTAAGACAAACGCAGCACCCATGCCCGTGCTAAGATTCGAACACACGAGCTTTGGGTTTCCAGGATGGTGCAATACTGACTTGGCTACAGCGGCCTTCCTTGTGACTAGTTAGGCAAAGAATTAGGATTCTCCTCTTTCCAATCTCCATGTGTTTAACACTTCTTCTTGGGGTTGGTGAAATCAGAGTCCTCTACGTAGCAACAAATTAACTACAAAATACTCTGTAGTTGAGCAGCCACTATGTAGAGGACTCTGGATGAAAAAGCCTCTGCCCGCCATCTCTTGGCCGTCACAACTGATATAAATGTCCACCGGATTAATTGAAAATTGACTTTGGCTCGGTAGTGAAGTTGTCAGTGCGCCATGCCGAAAATTTTGAGGTTCTTGGTTCAATTCCCGGCCGAATCAAGTCCATTTTTTTACTGGACTTTGCTACCTTCTTTGCGTACATTCTTTTGTGTTATCTATCCATTTCCCTTATTATATCATCAGATTAAAGGTAGGTATTAACCTCAGAGCAATTTTTCCACTTTGAATGTGTGTGATAATATTTATCTTTATGTAAGATCGATTTTGTAAATTTACCATAATATTATAATCGATGCCGAAATAGACCATTTCAGTGGATAGCGAAGTCTATAGTCTATGACTGTGACTTCCTTCGTTTAGAGAGAAAAAGGAATCTAATCTAATAGAAGGTAGTATATGTAACTTGAAAATTAAAATCCAACATACCGAACCACTAAAATATTGTATTTACTCTAAATGCCCGTTAATTTGGCATCATATTTTAGGAACATTTAAAGGCATATATATTGGCATAGGAGTATTTGTTACTTATCAGACGATAAGGTTCTACGAAAAGTATTTCTAAGATGTAGAAAATATTAATTTGTGTCAGAGTAATGCCAACGGCATTGCAAACAAATGAAAACTCAAGTAAAACGGCACTCATTCGTATCATAAAATCATCTATATTCTTCCTGATATGTGTTGCCTTATGAAATTTAGTTTTCAACCACAAGGAGATACAATCTAAATAAATTTCAATTGCCTTAGAGTTTTGTGAAGAGATATCTCGGTTATCCCGAGGGTATATCTCGCTTAAGAGAATAGAGAAAATTATAGAAAAATAGAGGGAAAATATTCATATTAGATATTCGAAATTTTTTCACCTCCTACAAATGCAGACTAATAGCAAGCGTTTGGCTTCACTTTTCATTTCTTTTCAATCATCATCATAATCATTATCACGGGTCAACAATCATAGGATTGGTTTGTCGCAACTCTCCACTCAATTCTTCTGTCGGCCGACTTCTTCATATTAACGTAATTCCTCTCTTTCACGTCCTTTACGACCTGTTCTATATAACGTATACGAGGCCTACCTTTTCCATTCTTCCCGTTCACTTTTCCTTCGACGATTGTCTTCATTAGGCCATCGTGTCTTAAGATATGGCCGATTAAGTTGTCCCGTCTTCTTTTATAGTTTTCAGCAGACTTCTCTTTTCTCCCACTTTTCTTAGGACTTCTTCATTTGTCACTTGTTCGATCCATTTTATCTTCATCATTCTTCGGTAGCACCATATTTAGAATGCTTCCACCATTTTCTTCTCCGCTGCTGTCATCGTCCATGCCTCACTGCCGTGAAGAAACATGCTCCAGATGTACGTTCTGATGAATTGCTTCCTTACTTCTACCATTGTCATTACGTCAGCATTCAGTGAAAGTGCATTGAGTGCATTGGTTATCCATCAAGAACTGTTTCCATCAGTTGCCGAAAGTTTCTTTTCTTATTTGATGCTGAATTATTGATCATTTGTGTTTCTGGAAACGGTTTAACTCCGTGAAGTTACGACGCGTCGCAAAGCGTACTAAGAGTATTTTCTGCTAAGTTGAATGGCGCGAAGCTACTATGCATTATCGCAATGTGGGAACACTTCTGACTCGGCCAATCGTAACGATTGCGACAGCATCTGTGCGAGCAGACCTCCGAGAATCCCCCTCCACTCCCTTCCCCTCCCCTGAAAGCAGTCAAGGACGGGTGGAAAATGACGTCAATGTTATCACAGTGGCATTTTCGGTGGGCGTCACCTTTTGCTTATTTTCATTTTTGATTTATGAGTGAATGGTTGTGGTTAGAAGATTAATTTTTTCACTAAAATTATTTTTTCGTTTCCATTTAAGTAATTTGTGTACAAAATTGCGATTTCGGTTCCGAGTAAACGCCCCCATTGTATGTACTCTATGTTGTGCAATCTACACCTAACTATGTTTCTATCATTCACCCTCTTCGGCTACATGTGAGATGTTTGTTTGATGAAAGACTGATCTCACTAGATTTTAGGATTTCAATCTAAATTTGTAGCTTTTGTGTTTGATTTCGATGCATTTTTATTCGAAGGTCCAAGAATGATGCCATAACACTCATTGGCTGGGTGCTCAGCGTTTCATTACCAGAGTTATTTGCATGAAATAGCTCTCTACCTTGTTTTTCCTGAGAAGCACGCGCTACCTTTGAAATGGCTTACTTTTTGTAATCAAAGCCCTCTTTCACAAGTGGAAAATATTTCATTATGCTCTTTATATTGGACTAGATACACTGGTTTCCGTGCAAAAGCTCAGGAAGTCTGTGCCAACCTGTTATTAATGTATCTGTGGACACTCTTTGTTGGCAGTCTTCATCTGAATTAATCTTTTGTAATCTTACTGAATCTTACTGATCTTACTGATCATGTATAGCTAAATTTTACGTTTTATATTAGCTGGCGTGGTCTTATAAGTAGAAATATTAAATGAAAGCTCGGATTTAAAATGAAAAAATTAATTCTATTATCAAAATACCACTCAGATTTCACAAATCCTTCGTAAGTTTCCCATTTATGATGAACCAACGTAAGGCAGCCATGGAGAAATATTCCCCTGGGAATCAATGAACTGACTGGAAATAATATTGGTGTCAAAATTGGTAGAAAATCAATAATATGAATGGAAGTGTTTATTGATTGTTCCATATATCATTTTTAGGTCATCTGTGTTGAGAGTGCGAATTTGACCCGATAGTTTCTTTTTTGCTTTATTATTTTTTTGTTCGTCAATATAATACTTCAGTAATAATATACAAGATGAGACACCACTCACTTATCTGAAAGAAAAAAATCAAGAAGGTAGTTAGAAGTCAATTATCTGGGCAAAATATTAACCTTTGTTAAGAAGCTGGAATTTACTTTTGATATGGATCACGGTTAAAAAATTTTCAGGTTTCACTGCCAGTGACATTATTTTATATAGCCACACGCGAAGTACATGTATGGCTATTACCCCCATACTTTTTAGCGATATAATTCTTCTAGGGATTACTCTCAAAGATTCATGTGCTTATAAATGACGTCGTTGTATGCGAAGTAAATTAACCGATTTACACCTCCCCCTCTTCATAGTCAGCTGTATTAGTTGACACATTCCATTATATTTGCATATGTATGAGTGATATTGCCTGTAGTTTCTTGTCTCCTAATTATTATAGAGTCGAAGAAAGAGTCTGAAAGATATTACCCCGCTTTCGTGATTTAGCTGTGTTTTCGGAATGGATTATGCCAAAGTCGACAATTCCCTTTTCTACCACTCCTGTACTTTCCTAGTACCCTATGTACTATGCACAGATAAAGTACTCAGTCTCATTGTTAGTCTTTGGCAATCTATCGGAAGCCATAATTTCTTTTTGTCAAGGGCTGACCTCAAATCGTGGTAGCTGCATGAATGAAAGAGTAGAAATCGAATGTGATATATTTTCGCGTGGTAATGTATGCCTTTTTACAAGCAGAACACTATACCTCACGTGATTTTATGTTTATTGGGCATCGCTGTATGCATCAGATTGCTAATATAATCTTTGTGACAAGCCTGGTGTTTAATGGCTTCTATGGAGATAATTTTCTGCGTGATATGAGTAATGAAACGCCCAATGGGAGCGTGCTAGCAAAGGAGTTTCCTGTATTTGTCACGCACGACATTTTATCCTCTTTATTTTTTTAATAAGTCAGGCTAGAAGAAAAGGGGCTTTCCCTTAAAGGCATTATTATTTTGCTTCCAAGACACGGGGGTGTATATTACAGAGACGGCACGTATTTCTTGCACCCTGAGCCACAGAATAAAGTATTCTGGTCACGCAATATTCATTAAGTGTATTTAAGATTCTCTGAGCGTATCCGGTCCTTTTAGTTTGAAATATAATTTATTACTTTTGCATTCTTTTATCCATGTAATTGAAATTACTTTGATTAGTGGTGTAATTGAAAAACTCAATTGTCAAAAACTTGATTGAGACATACGTTTTTTAACGTTTAACTTCAACTTTTTAAATATTTTCTCCTTTATATCTTGAGCTTATTTTTATTTGGGTGTACAGTTTTGTACTGGTCCTCGAGGCAGTTGCCTATCTTTCTAATGATAGATGGACTTCTTTGTAATGGTCTCGTTGCTCATATCTGTAGTCAAAATTGGTTGCGGTCTCACTGCTCCAGTTGCTCGTTCTATAATCCTTTCAAATCATTTGTACCGAATGCGTCAGCAGTCGGTACATGTGGAACGATTCCTTGCCGTTTCCTATCTAATTCTACCCTCTCCCATTCTCTTCTTTCTTTTGATTTCTACTCCCCAGAGCTTCCATATTACATTCCATCTCAGTTCATAGAGCCAGACGTGTTTGAATACTTGCACAAATGAATTCTCCCTGTCCTCCAAAGCTTACAGAGATGCGGAAGGAGGCTTGGGAAGGCAATGGGTCCAATGAGGTCTTAAGGAAAGGGAGAAAACAGGAGGCAATGCAAGGTCTACGAGGTGCCAACTTGAATGCGCGGTGCTATGCTGTAATAGCGGTTTTGCTAACCAATCATATTCACATTAGAAATAATTGCTACAAATCGTAATAGAATTCTAGTTCACCTTAACGTGAAAATAGTTTACTTCGTTACTAGAAGATGAATTTTAGCCTGAGTTTAAGTTGAACCGGATTAGCATCTCAAATATTTATTCAAAAAGTTGCATTGGAATAGTTAGCATATGAATTTCTATACCGATATTCATAATTATGGATAATGCAAAAGTTTTCTATCTAATGTATTCTACCGGATGGATAGAGTTTAGTAGTCGTTTCATTTTGAGGAATTGCCATTGAAATATATCTCTATAAAAGATACCGAATGTAATTGGATTTTCTCAATTGAGTTTTGGGTGAGAAAAGCCTCTTTGATTAAGACCAAGTGTGTAACTGGTGAGGAAATAAAACACTCTGTGGCTTATAGCTTTTTGGTGGAAAGTTTAACTAGAGTTATGTGCAGTAAAGAATAGTTGGCAGGGATGATTTGGATTAATAATGGATCGACATGAAACTCTTATTGTAACGGTATAGTTTTAATTAAACATGGACTTTCGAAGATTAAACCTAAAATTAAACAAAGAATTGAATTAAATTTGCTTCAATTTTCAGCAAAAAATCACAATATTCTATGATTCTCAAATATTTATGGAATGTTTCGGTGTATTTCTTCTTAGCTATTGACCTATTTGACCCCTTAAGGAATCTTTGCAGTTCAAGAGATTTATTCTGTGTAACAATATTCGAAATTTGAGTCATTAACCCTCCACCACACTAGCCAACTCAGGAACTTCGAAATGTCGCTGTTCAGCGGCCCCGTAAATAATTCAAGAATGATGATTTTGCTGCAGATTGTTACAGACGCGTATTGAAAAAGCTCAAATAGTTAACTAGAAATGCAAAACAGAATTAGACGTCCGTTATTGACACGTTTTATGATACTAAATGACTTCTGTCACTACTCTGGAAGAGTCTCGTGACGTTTGAAATAATTTCTCGGGGATATGCAAATATTCGGAAAAAGGTATTTGCTGTTGAGGATCTAATGTATGCGTTGTTTTATTTCGGTCGTTTATTTATATTCATTGCTATTTGCATGGGTTTCATAAAGTCTCCCCAAGAGACATTTACGTTGGCGCATCGAGAAGTCGTTTCTGTAATATTATTTGTGTCTTTGGTGTTGACTTTTGGTGCTGCTATGTGAAAGCGATAGAATGCTAAACGTTTTTGGTTTATGTAGACCGTAGAAATGGGGAGATTGAATTTCAGAGGTTTTGTAGATGGGAAATGTGGGGGAGGATGTAGGGAGGTGTGGTTGGCTGGGATGGGACGGAGGGAGCGTGGGAATCCCATCACGGACGGAGACCTGATGGTACGAGTGTCGGAGTAAGGAGAGAAATGGTGGTCATTAGGTGCGCGAGGCACGCCGGGAACGGGTTAGGGGGAGGGTAGAGAGTGTAGGACCAATTGATGAAGAGGCATAGGAGGAAGGGTAGGGAGGAGAGAGAGTGGAGAGGTGGAGGGTGTAAATGGTGAAGTGAAGAAGGACTTGAGAGCCAAGAGTAAAGATAAAGTTGGAATTGAAGGGAGAGGAGTAAATAACGAAGGGAGTGGGCGAGAAAAAAACACATTTTTGACTTGCCACAGTTACAAATACAGTTATATAAAGGACGGTAATGTTTTGTAGATCATGTCGCACCTCTAGTTGGGAACAAAAAAGGTCTACTTACTTCACTGAACGCAGTTGAATAACTTTTTCAGCAATCATTATCATCAGTCAACAACCCTTAGATTGGTTTGACACAGCTCTTCACTCGATTCTCCTCTCAAATAAACTATTCATATTTACATAATACTTCTCTTTCACATCTTTCACTACTTACTCTATATATGCCTTGCGAGGCCTTCCCTTTGCATTATTTCCATTATTTTGTTCCTTGACGATTGTATTCATCAGGTAATGGTGTCTCAAGATATAGCTGGTTAAGTTGTCCACTCTTCTTTGCAGAGTTTTCAAGTTTCTCTTGTCTCACATCCTTCCCAGGACGTTTGCCGCTCGGTCAATCCATTTCATCTTCGTAATTCTTCTGTGGCACCGAATTTCAAATTACAGCTTTGTTTTTCTGCTGCTATTATCTTTCTTGCCTCACTGCCATGAAGAAGCTTGCGTGAGATGTTTCAGGAATACTATATTAAAGTAAATAAGAAGAAAGCCTAAGTACTTGTACGCGAAAGCGAAAATGTTTGTCAACGCCCGCTTCAAAGAAGAGAAAATAGAGCAAGTGGAATCATTCACATACTTTGGCAGCTGTATTATATGGGATGGAAGAAGCACAACGGACATCTACCGTAATGTAGCTAAGCCTAGAAGGCATTCTTGATCAAGAGGCTATAGCTATGCTCGCAGAACAGAAGATTGGAGACAAGAAAACAATATGTCATAACATTCGCATGGGCTGTGGTGTTCTAAGGATGAAAAGCATATACCATTGGGAATGCGGGCCTTTGGTATAAAATTTCATCCGATGAATAGTGTACTAACTTTGAGGTGCCCTTCGCATAAACTCGATGGATCTATCCCTTCCAGCTGATGTAATCTCAGTTTTTTTAAATACGAATCAAATTCTTACCTATCACTCCAAAGCCCTTCAACCTTCGTCGTATTCTCGAATTTTTCTTTCTCCACCTGTACTCTACACTTTAAATCTTCCCGTAAACTGAGGTTCCTTCATCGTAACTCGTGACCTTAATTCATTCGCTCACTTGCCTCGAACTATCTATCACGAATCTATCTCACCCACCTCAAGCCTTATCCTCCCTCTTCCTTTGCCTTTCACCTCTTAAACTATCGCTAAAATTCCATCTCCATTTCCTTTCCTCTTCGTCGAATATCCTGAAACAGGCAACTTTTTCCCAAGAAAAACCTCACTTTCCCGCCGACCCCTAAGGCGCCAGTGGTGGGTGCTGTCACTACGAAACTGCCCTCTCACAACCTTTTTTCCCTTCCAATTTTGGTGGTGTGCTAAGTTCTGCCCCGAGACACTAGTTGATTAACCCCATTATGAAGTTTTCCCGTTTTTATTTTGGCGCCCTTGCGTGTGAGAGGAGAAGAGCGGGTGTGATTTATCGCCGGCGTCGAAAAACGTAAAAGATGAATCTTTCCCTTCCCACCCTCTCGATCCTTTTCTATCCCTCTAGGGGAATGGGTTGAGGTTGCGGCTTGAACGGAGGCCTCCTATCGATGATCCGGGTTCGAGATCCGGCAAAGGCAAAGATTTTTCAATATTAAACCGATCCCCACTTGGTACTGTGTGGATAGCACTTCATGTGCACTACACCGTCCGTTGGATTTTAATGGGAATTTAGATCATGGACCCTTTGGCGCCTTTCGTTAAGAGTAGACTTATACCGACACCGGGTTATATTCCACCCTTTCTGCGTTTCCTGAAAAATTCTTACACATATCCAAGTAATCTCCTTCCTAAATGGCGCAATTGACCTAAGCGATTGCCCGTAGGAAAATGTGTACACATAATTACAATTTACATTATTATAGTCATTAAAGTCAGAGATGATACGCTCGAAGCTTTTCATGAAACTCTGAATCAACGTTGTAAGATATGGTAGAAGCTCGACGGAAGTTGGAGTATATTTTGGTCAGTGGGATTGGAAGAAAAATTTTTATTTTATGGGCCATAAAAATCTAACGGTCATTTATTAGGTACGCCTTTTTTCAAATGCAGTAACAGATTATCCTTTCTCGATTTTATATGTATCCGATTTAGTTTTTCCTATATTAAATTACCCTTCCTCTTTAAGTTGCAATAGTGAGGATAACGGGGAACCACTTTAAGGAACGGAGTGGTAGATGAAACACCATAAGGGAAAATAATGGAGAATGTTGATTGAAATGAAGACAAAGTCAACAAATGGGATGAAAAGTATACCTGGAAGAGAAATACAACGGTAAAATAAAATAAAAAAATAAATGGGCGGGGTCGGCGGTGGCCTTCTAGACTCCCCCGGCACGTAGACTTCTCCAGATCTATTGCGCCAACCCACATATTTTCTGCCCGCCTCTTGGAAACATGGGACAAGAGGAACGCTATAGAGGTATGGAGGAGGGTTACCCATCCAACCTCTGTCCGAGCCCAACGTTGCTTTACCCCTGTGATCTCATGGGAACCGGTGTGCCAACGTGGCTAGGTCCTTGCGTACACAACGTTAATTTTCTCAGCACGAAAGTAATCGAGGAGGAAAATGAAGTCAACAAGAGTGATATGGGAGCCTCAATCATAAGATCGGACATTGATGCTGCAGCAAGGGAGCTCTACAAGGAGCAGGAGAGGAAACATTAATCGATCCATTTACAAATCCATTTTCTTATGTACGTAATGCGGAGAACTGTGGAAATTAAAGAAACTTAAACTGACGACATATGCATCGATTATATTGACAAGGATCATCTATAGGAGAGTAGAACGAAACACATAGGAGTTCTTAGATGAAAATCAATTCGGACACAGGAAAAGTAAGGATGCAAGAGAAGCAATATTGACCCTAAGCCTGCTCACAGAGTAGAGAATGGAGAAGAACGTACTGGAATTCATTGCATTCGTGGATTTGTAGGCTTTTGACAACGTGGATCGGAATTAAATTCTCGGTAATTTAAAAACAATCTGGGTGTTCTGTAATGACCGAAGAAGTATCCATAGTTTATAGAAACTTTGTTATAGAAAAACCAAGTTGCTGTGATTAAATGTGGACCCAACTGTGAAGACGCAAGACTAAGGAAAGGAGTAAGACATGGTTGTGTCCTATCTTTCGTAATTTTTAATGCTTGATTCGAGAAATCCATCAATGAAATATATGCGAAGGCCTCGGGAGTGAATGTCCACGGGGAAAAATAAGAATGCCGTGATTAGCCGATGACATAGCAGTCATATAACAGAGAGAGAGATTTTATGACCTGATATCAGCGGAAAATCAAAAAGAATAAACTAAGATATTGGTACATAGCAGGAGAGAATAGATGAACATCAAGATTAAACAAGGGGAGCATTAACTTTAAAAAGTGAAAGAGTTCTGCTACCTGGGAAGCCGAGTAACCTGCAATGGAAGAAGCAAGAAAGAAATAGTCAGTAGAATATCCCAGGCAAAGAGGGCATTCTATCAAATGAAGAATCTGCTAATGCTGGAGATACAAGCGTAGAAGTAAAGAAACAATTCATCATATCTGGAGCGTTTCTTTACGTCAGTGAGGCATTGTCGGTGACAGCGGCAGAGACGTCAAGGGTGAAAGCATTCAAATTGTGGTGCTACAGATGAATGATGAAGATTAAATGGACCGGCCGAGGAGGTCCTTAGAAGAGTGGGAGAAGAGAGAAGCCTTCTGAAAACCCAAAGAGTGATAAAGCAACTTTATCGGCCATATCATGAGATATAATGGCCTGATGAAGACAATCGTCGAAGGGCAAGTCAACGGGAAGAATGGAAAGGGAATCCCTCGTATGAGATACATAGAAAAAGTGATGATGGATGACAAATAGATGTAATACGTAAATACGAAGAGATTAGCTGATGGGAGAATGTAGTGGGGAACTGCCTGAAACCAATATCAGGGTTGCTGACAGATGATGATGATTTCTCGAACTTTATGCTATTTTCTCCTTCCCCTTTTCGTAACTAGTAATTGTTTATCTGAAGTTTGATGGAGGCATTGACGTATACAGTCGTACGATTCGTTGATGCCTTAGCTTGCTTTATTATCGATGTATACAATCTGATTTCACTTTTATTCATTCCTGCGTTTCTCCTTTTATGGTTGATTGATGAAAAATTCCATTATTTCTGTAGCATCCTAATTGGCGCAATCTAATAGAAGTGTCGTCAAGATAACACGGAGAAAAATCTTGATTATAGAATAAAAATATGATTAACGTAAGAGAGGGACTTTTATGCACTTTAATATTGTCACTCATCATAATATAAAGCTAAGTGTTTTGCGAGGATATCAGCTGGGAATTATTGATTGAAAATTAATTGGCTGAAATTATGATTCCTAACCTCCACAAAATAAGTGAATATTCCTGTCCCTGATCCCTTTTTTATCTAGAATACGAATGAATTTTGTCGTTGAGAATACCCTGGAATTAATTAAGTGCCTTACCTTTCCATGCAATGGAACGGTGTTTTTTTCGTAATTAATTTTTCCAATTTCACTTGGGTTAGATATATTAGGTTCAATTTTTATGAGATGTCCTCCATTTCGATGTTACTGCGCATTTTTGTTCTAACAGTTCCAGAAACTTTTTTGCCCACTTAAATTGACTTAGTGTTTTTTCTTACCGTTAAATTTTTCCTGCTGAATTACTCCGGGGAAAGTTTAATTGGCTTAACTAGTTTGATGGAAGAAATTGGCATAAGAAAAGAAACGGGAAGCTAAAATGAAGAGTAAATTAGATGAAATTGAATAGCATTGCACAATTTAGTAACCCACCACAATACCAGTTAATTTCCAGCACTCCAAATCTTTCAGGTCCCTCACTTTCAATAGGTCCTTTCTTATTTCCGGACATTTGTAGACAGCTCATTTTCTTTTTATGAATAATTCTGTAACATTTTGTTGCAAACTATAATGGAGGAAAGAAACGGCCTGGTGAGAGGAAAATCGTTTTTCATGGTATTTTGCCTAAATAAATCTATCCTGCACACACATCCCTTCCCAGTTCTTCTGCCAAGTAGTTTTTACAAATAAAACAATAATGTTAGGGTTCCTAGCCAAGGGGAGCAAAATTAATTATCTAATCGTCGCCGTCGTTCCTTGAAATTTTCGTTCTAAGAACTTGGACAAGTTAGGAATATTTGTGACTACAGAGTCGTGGTAGCACAGCTCATACTCTCACTGAATAGCCCATACTCCACTTAATGGCTCGCCGTTTGCCACCTTATTTTTCTCCAGCCATCTCCTCTATGCTTGGCGCAGCTTGCAGCTCGGTCTGTCCAATAAACACCGCGGAATGCGGTTGTAAACCGTTGCGCAGGAGTGCTCTGCATAATATATCGTAACGCTTGCTGCAGTGTGCTTTAGTTTTCACACCGGCCGTGAATTTCTGTTTTTAGAGCACTGAGAGGTTGCAAATGAATATAATGGAGATGCATAAACTGCTAAGGAGGTAACGCAGATGTTAGAAAAATAAAACATAACACCATTTATTTGAACCTCTTCCAAGCTGCATACTTAGAGTATTTAAGTGCATATTGAGTGTCCATTTATTTTCAAGTTGATAAGATTTATTAATGAAATGCATGAAGCTTATTATAGCAAAAATTAGTGCCTAAGGTGTACTGATGCGTGATCATCTACCTCGTTACATGCATAACGGAACTGCGCCTACGTAACTTCTGTCGCCAGTTCACATTCAGTGTATCCATTACAGATTAAACGCGGTGGGAAACGACTTATGGCGATTATAGTGTGCAATATGGTGCGGCTTTTAATTGAACATTCAAACTATCCAAGCATTCACAGGCGGACTTAAAGAGTGTGTCCTTATTCAGAAAGTAAATAAGTCCATTATCAGATTGATGTGCAGACTAAATATTTCGCATCATTTAAGGTGGTTAATTTTAGTGAAGGTTTTGAACGATTATAAAATTACCCTGAGTATTTTCGGTAATTAGATCATAAAGATAAAAATAAATAGATTATAAAAAAGAGGTTCAAAGACTATTGCAACCATGTGCACTGTGAGGCAATAATATGTAATATATGACACGGAATTTGCCCTGGATATTAATTATTTGGGTAATTTTTCTTTATTATTTTTAACATACACCCACGAACTGGATCGAAAATGAAGGAATTTAATTATTTAAGACGTTGCATTTCATGTTTTCCACGAAATTCCGCGTTTGTGTGATAAATAATTTGCACTGTGTGTCCCACATTCTCATGGTTTGGAATCAGAAGTTCTATTGTATATGAAGTCACTGTCTTTTCTCATTGAACCTGCCGTGCAGTCACTAACAATATGATTTTTTCTCGACAATTATGAACCCCTTGCCACATACCATTATGATAGCTTTCCGGGCGCCATGCAGAAGTAAAGGTAAGGCTTGTGGCCTCACATAAAGGAATTGGTTCTTTGAGAGATTCAGATGGGAATGCAAGCCTACTGCCACTTTTGCATCATCGGGGGTCATTTACAACGTAGAAATAAAAAACTGGGATCCATACGTGATACATTTTTGATCATTTTGTAAGGATGCGATCAAATAAATGTGAGATTTGAGAGAGTGTCTTATGATGATTGTGTTGATTTTGTATGGGAAGAACCTCAGTTAGGATTTGCCAGCGATTAAATTAATATTGAACCTTTTATTTATTTCGACTTGTTCACGTAAATACGATCATAGTATACTGACCTAGGGATAGGTGTAAGCCATATAGCTTTCCGAGAACATCAATTTATTATATAAAATGTCTTAATAGATGAAAAGGCAGGTGTAATGCGGAAATAATTGAGTGTACTTATCCAAGTTCCTAACTCTACGGAGGATTTGCCACTTCAAGCCTTGAACGCTTAAATTAAAAATATCTGTAATTATTTTAACTGTTATTTAAATAATTAGGAACAGTTATATTCTTTCCTGATAACTAACCATTAACCATAACTAACCATTTAGTTGCGTGTACCGAGGGCTTGCGTAAATAATAAGTTTTAATTTGTAAATATTTTTACTTGCACCGAGTTTGTGTTAGTCAATGATTCACTACTATTACGTTGTATTGTCGCTTGAACTGCTCACTATTCACGTAGTCATATTTTCAATACCGCATGGCAACCACTTCCCTCTCGACAAAGAGATATATTTTGCGCAAGTATATGGACTCTTCCGCTGGTACACCCATCTCTGTTGACCTGGTAAAATTCGAAACACATTTCGTACTCCCATTGAGACATGAAGGCGGAAAAATCCGGCCTTCCTTGCGGTTCGTCTGCTTCCATCTGACTTCCGTCCCCACCTGCGCACCACAATAACCCGCGAGTGACGAGCCATTGGAGAGAATCACTACGACGTTTTTCGAGTCCGTGGCTGCCTCTGGGTTATAGGAAAGTGGAGATCCTGGACGGTTATGCATGGCATAAAAACGAACCTGAATTTCGGAGTATTTTTTAAGGGTGACACATGGATGTGCTGTAAAAGGGAATGTGCAGCTGCAAGGGGTTGGAGGGATAAAGATGCAGCTAAACCTCCGAAACGTCGGAAATGCGTGATCGCCGCTCGACGGCCGACCTTTGCGTGCATAAAAGTTTTATCACTGTAAACTCCCGACTGAACTTTACAACTTACCGCCCCGTCGTAGAGAGATACTGGGGCTTTCTGCGGATTTTACGAAATAAATAATGCGTTGCGGTATGGATTATATTCGCTATCGTCTCGCGGTCATCGTTTTCCGGAGTCCGATAGTAAAGGCAGGACTTTGACGTATTCATTTCGTTTATGAGTGTCTCGAACACTCAGTAGGCGAGCTTTGGGTTAACAGCCCTTTCTAACTTGCAAGACATAGTTATTCCTAAATGATATCCACCACTTACCGTTTATTAATGTCAGCAATGCGCTCATTAAAGATAAACGCTTAAGAAATGTATTGGGGATAATGGGAAAACTTAGGATGGACGGAAAGCAGGACTAATTAGCATAGTACGGGAGTAAAAACCGTTGTGAGTGTAATTTAGGAGATAAATGGGGCACTTAGTTTGAGACAATGGGGTACTGAAAAATAACCTCGGCGAGGTGGCTGCAAAAAGGCGTCTGATGCCGGTTGACCTCTGCTGTCAGGTTAAAATACATTTGAGAAGGACAAAAACTGTATAACCTCTTGCATATTTCTCATGGACAAAATAAGAATGACCTAGATAAGGAAATGTGCCCTGGCAAATAGGGCACTGATTACTAGATTACGTGCGTGTGTATCGGGTACGTCTGTGGCACTACCGCAGAGGAGAGTACAATCTGATAAAACGCAGTGGTTGAGATAGGGAATTAGAATATTAGAACAATGAAAAGTACGAAACCATTAGAATATATAGAATTTGAATTTTTAGAATTAGAAAGGTATTTATTGCTCTAGGACATATGTCCTCTAAGAACAAAGACAATTTACAGATTGCAAGATTTTTTACTGTGTTTGAGAATGGAACATTAATATTTCCCAGTTTGACATTAGGGATTATATCAAGATCAATCTTATTTACAAGCTTTGAGGAGCCTATGATAATGGATTTGGTTTCAGCACAGTTTAAGACAAGGTAATTATTTTCTACCCAGTTTGATATGGAGACAATATCATCATTCACTTTTTCAATAGTATTTCCGAGGTCATGAGGAAAACAATGTCTATAACTTTGCAAATCATCTGCATATATCATATATTTACAGCGCTTTAATTTATCAGGAAGATCAAGGAGATATATGGAAAATAGCATAGACTCCAGTACCGAACCTTGAGGAACGCCGCAGGTGACATCATTCCATTTGGATAGTTTCCCACTAGAGTCTTTGACAGTTTGGCGGCGCCCAATAAGGTAGTCATGTTACCAGTTTAGTACGGAACAGGAAAAATTTAGACTTCATTTTTTGTAGAAGCTTTAAGTGGTTAACCCGCTAAAAAGCCTTGCTAAAATCAAATAGAACTAAAACAGTGACCATTTTCTTATCAATTGCACCCCGATCATCATCGGTGACTTTTAAAAGGGCAGATTGGGTACTGAAACCCTGACGAAAACCAGATTGAAAACCAGATTGAAACATTAAACATATACATTAAAAAGGAAATTAAGAAAGGAAATTTTCGTATGCTGGGATGCTATAATATGATGGGAGGTGTAAATGTAAATCGTGGCTGCTAAGAATATGAGTCTGGCATATTTAAGGGGTAACTGACCCCTCTGATATAACGACATCGTTTACTATATTTTTTATTGCCGAATCTGTTATAGTCTGTAAAACAAAAAGACCGGGTATTTTTCCCTTCTTCCATCCGTCAATTAGTTCTCGAGTTATAAGCAGCGTAAAACTGATATTTTTAACCCTTTCGGAAAAGTGGGCGTGTAATGGACTTTTACGTCTTCCACTTCGTCCAATCACAACTGGAACCGCAAAGCTCCTTCGCCTTATCACAATGGGGGACACACAGCTGACTCTACCAATGGAAGTGGTTGCGACAGGATCTCTTCAGGCCGGCTTCCCCTCCCCATCTCCGCTCCCTTATCGTTCTTCCTCAACAGAGTCAAGGACGGGAGGTGGATGACGTAGATATCCTTAACGCAGCTCATTCGGTGTGCGTCCCCTTTTGCTTATTTTAATTTTTGATCCACGAGTGGATGACTCTGGTTAGGAGACTAATTGTTTCATTAAAATTCATTTTTCGTTTCCATTAAACAATTTCGTGTTCAAAATAGGGATTCCGGTTACGAGTTAGCGCCCCCATTGTGTTATAAACTCTATTGCTGCTCATTTCCTGCCTCTCAGTTCTCCGAGAAAGCCATTGGTTACTTTTCTCCTTTGCTGTTCTTTCCTGTTCCCCTTTGAGGAGGCGGGATGAAAGACCCTTTTATCCAACTATCCTTCCGACTCCCCAACTTCCATTTTCGCGCTTTCCACATGTAATGTGATACAGGAATGATGAACAGGATTCTTACTTAGCGCGGAAGCGCCATACTTTGAATCCGTCCCATTCACTTCCGGAACGTGCGGAAGTTTGAGTGGAAGAGGGAAAAGCGAAATGGTTGCTTCTTTTACTTACAGTTATTTCGGATAGAGAGGCGGAGGCTTTTATTCAGGAGAAAATGATTGAAAGATGAATTATGTCGTTGTTTCCTCTAGTCAGTCATCTCGAAGTTCATTGCGATGGACGTGATATTAGACTAATATTTTCGTGGGAAGCATTAGTCAGTAGAAATATTCCTGTTATGTATCTATTAAGCCAATTATCACTTGCCACGGAAAATGGCGAGAATGCATATTTTAGATGCATTTGCCAGCTGAATCTAGTTTGTTGAATATATCTGATCAGTGGTACCTTTGAGTTTAATTAGTCATTGTTTTGTATCCTTTCTACGTTGGCTAGGGTACTATGGTTGTAAGTTAGGTGTATAAATATAAGAAGTCATTGCAGGCGTGACTTTGTGGAAGTTTTTAATATGCATAATAAAACGCAATGGTAATACTCCACACTAAAATAATAATAGTCGACCCCGGTTTCTGCAACTCAGTGCCATTTTCAAGGTACATACATAGTCCTATGGCGGTTGGGTATGTATAGGTTTAAGGTGGAAAGGGGAGGAGGTGAAAGTGAAAGAAAAAGGTGGGGGGGGGGAGTGGTTTAGGTTGGGGTGAAACGGTAATGGAAGGTGACTCATTGTAAGGCTGTTCTGTGGACCCATTCACCTCTCCTAAAAATCACTGCCCCTTTTTCCCACAACCTTCGACCCTCCAGCTAATTTCCTTACTCTGGTTGCGAATATTCCTCCACAGAACCGCCATACAATGAGTCACCTTACACTCCATTTTCACCCTAATCTAAACCACTTCCCCCTACCTTTTTCTTTCACTTTCACCTCCTCCCCTTTCCACCTTGAACCTATATATACCCAACCGCCACAACGCTGCTAAATGCTTCAAATACTATGTTAATCTAACAATCTGAACGCTACCCTGAAGAGGCAAATGCCTGAACCAGGGCGACCATGTACAAACCAATTATTTTATGTAATCAATTATGTCACTTCCTATCTGCTAAAACATGTGTCAAATAAACAC
Organism: Platycnemis pennipes; assembly: GCA_933228895.1. Classification (NCBI taxonomy): domain Eukaryota; kingdom Metazoa; phylum Arthropoda; class Insecta; order Odonata; family Platycnemididae; genus Platycnemis; species Platycnemis pennipes. The sequence goes on along the minus strand of OW121851.1, from coordinate 42,788,852 downwards.
CTATTTGAATTGAATTGAATTGAGGCATTGAAGATGGCACTGAGTTGCCGAATCCCGGGTCGACTATTATTAAATTAGTGTGGAGTATTACCATTGCGTTTTATTATGCATTAAGTGTATGAATGCAAATAGGCGCTAACTTGGTAAAATTTTCTACCACGGTCGTGGAACCACGGATAGCGCTAGTTACTGACATTATTAGTGCGTGTAAATGCAAGGTTCATAGAAAGGTGGCTTGCTTTGAAAACGGAAGTCGTAAGTGAAGGTCGTAGAGTGTATTCAGAAGAAGGGACAGGATTTCTAATTGCACGCTAGGGATCGGAAATGGTTGTTACTGGATGGATGTTAAAAATATTTTGCGAACCCCAACTTACTATGGTAGAATGGATCATAATAACAAAATTAGAGAAATTGATTGCCGAACTGACAGATTTTAAATGACCTTTTTTCCTCGTACTATTAGGGATATGAATCACGGTAAATATATCCAATACGAGTGTAGCAATGGATAACATTGGTAGCTCCATATTGGTATAAGGACTTGAAGCTAACCCAACTAACAGCATGTTTTTCAATGTTTGCATTGCTATTTTTATCTTTTTTTAAATAGTGAACTTTAGAACAGTATATAAATACTAATCCTTTTTTATGCATGATATGTAGTGCATTTTTTGTGAGAATTCACCCCCTGCCACACACCTTTATGGTGGCTTGCAGGGTGTTATGTAGATGTAGATGTTACTCTTAACAGATATTTATTTGATCATTCATAAATTATTTTAATAATTTTGTGGTAAGTTTATCCTTCTCTGATGAAATATTGACCCCCTAAACACCGACGCCGGAGAAAAAAGGGCCTCTGTTCCTGCATTTCGCACTTGAAATCACAGAGTTATGCCTCTTTTCCTACTCTCAATCAAAAATGTCCCGCCTCAGCTAGAGGAAAGTGGTGTTATGGCCTTGTGTTTGTGAAGCACTCGTCCAAGCTTTCGATTTGGGGTGCGCAACCATTTCACAGACCTTCGTTGCATCTGTAGCGTCCATGTATGTTTGTCATGTATCCACTCGTGTGAAGTGCATGATCCCGCGAGTGCAAGCGGATAGTTGAGGGCAGACGTTGACAGCTGCATCTATAGAGTACCCTGCAGTGAAACACTAGGGTGTATGGCAGTGGATGCACAATCACTTAATGTGCCTGATGTATATGAAATATAACGTTTAAACACTACTTCATTTGAGAAACGTGTTTTTCTGCACACACCTGGCACATATGAATAAATGATTTATATTTGCAAAGAGGTCTAATTTTTATTAGTGGCCTGTCACATCAATTGACATTCTTATTACGTATGCAGAGATACAGTTGACATAATATAGTAGAGTTAAATACCTATTTAAATGCTCTAAATGTTACTTATATTTATCCAGCCAATCCAGTTCTTATGTAATAATTGTTCGTTAGAGGGAAGACATTTCTATATGAAAGTACGGCCTCTATCTTACTAATCTTATTTTCCTGAAATAATATCTCGTAATATGAGTGTGCCCATACTATATTTCTAGCATCATCGACCAAAAAATAAGGTTCAAATTTGCCTACAAGAATCAGTTAAAGTTATAAGATGGCAATGAAAACTAGGACGGTAAGCACAGACCTGTCATCCGTAAATATTTTAATTTTCCGTTATGTTCCTACAGCTAACGTGTTTAAAATGACAGAACAGAACTCTGGCAATTTTCAATTAGTTAGCTGGGGATAACGGCAAATTAAAACGTTACATAGTGGCTTATCGCCCTGTACTATAATTTTTAGGTTGTATTCTTGAGAACATTGGTTTCCTTGAAATACACTGTCGCCTACGGAGTTCCATTCTTGATAGATCCTAATTATGGTGAATGAGACTTGATATCCTTAGATCTTCATAAAACTTGCCTTTGGAATAAGGAATCCTGGATAGCGTGGTAGTCTGAGCATTGACCTGGCAAACCAAAGGTCCGTTGTTTGATTCTTCGTCCAGAAGACATTTTTCCTTTGGCGTTTTCAACACACTGGCAACCCGTAAGGGTTTTAATCCCATCTCGGGCAAGGGTGTCGTGTTTGGATTAGGCCATGGATAATATTAGCTTAGACGTTTCGATATAATTTTGGAGCTGTTAGAGCACCTAAAAAACTAATTCTACTATTACCTACTAGATTGTAACCTACGTTGTGATATCAATTCCCTTCCGAGACCTTCTACTTAGCCTTTGGTACATGCACTTGTACCTCTACGACCTTTTATAAATCTTGCCGATCTCCTTTGTAAGCTTTCTAATCCTCTAATCAAACCTTCCTCGTACGGATCACTTACACTAGTGGCGTTTCGCGAACGAGCCCTGATGAAAGAAGCAGAGATTACACTGTAGTGTTGGTGGCAAACACCGCTGATGTCCTACACTTCACCCACATCCCAAAACTGAACTGCTGCACAGTGCGATGAAAAAACCAGGCAAAAAATTCCAAAGATAGATTTTTTAAGTGTGGATATTGAAATATGGTGAATCTTCTTTTACTGGCGCATGTAATGCATGATTTAATTTTTCAAAATCATTGCGCATTAAAAAAATCCTTGTGTTTAAAGTTGAACAAAATATGCAAAAACTACCGGAATTTTTGCTTTTTTATACTTTTGACATATAAATACAGCAGTTTTTCCCGATGATGTCCAAAATGAAGAGATTGCAGAACGTTTTGTAGTGCTTTACGGAACATAAGATGAATTTGTATCACAGAACAGACCTTTATTTTTTTCTTGTCTTAGTCTTTGTTATATCATAATATTTATTGATTTGAAGAGATTTTTTCTCTGCTATTAGTACAAAATGGCGAACCTATTTTCCACCAATTTTCTGCTATTGCGTTGAAAAATAGTTTGTATGTACACGGAAGACCCGATAATAACTTATATCACATTTATCAGATTTATTGAAGTTTGAGGAGTGTGAATAGATCAATAAAACGAGGTTCACCATGCAATATTTCAACTTCCAGACTGAAAAAATCCACTCTTGGAATTTTGGCTAGCGTTTTTTCGATTTTAGCTTGCTGTGTGCCGGCCTTCTTCAGTTCCCAACGTGTGAGCACGTCCTGTTCACCCAATCACGTTCCAGGGGAGATTCGTAATTCTCCCCACCACCGCCGCCGACGGAGCTCCATATGGAGAAAGATGGCAGAACCCCTTTGGAGATACATTCCTCCACGTTACCCTTTGCCCACCCTATGTCCTGGCACCAAGAGCATGGGCTGATTGGCCATATTGTGACTGGGAGACTGGTGGAGATTGAGGTAATACCATAGGTGAAGAGGATTCCTACCAGAGGAATAGCTCGTAGTACCTTCCTATCCGCTCTACTTCCCCAACGTATTTTAGCTTGCTTTCTGTTATTATTTTCTCGTTTTTTTTGGAAGAAATTCGTGGCGGTAGAAAATTATATCTCATTTACTAATTGTGGAGCAACCTGCTAATTACCTTGATTTTTTAGCGCATGCACAATAACGTTTGATGATGGTCAACATTTTCACCAGTGTTTGTCGGTTCATGGAGTGGCAAATCATTGCATATATTATATGACGTCAACTTTAGTTTCTTGCTGGTACTTTTTCATGTTTTCATTTCGAATGCACCATTTTTATGGGCGAAAAGTATCACATAATGGGTATTTTTTTCAAGTCCTTAGTGAAAAAACTTTTCAGTGTACCGTAGGTTATGTATCTCCTATGCTTATCTTATTTCCACTTTTAAATGTGGTGCAATTTTAAATGCACAAATTTTATTTAGGCAGGTAGTTTCATTCCTTAGTTCGCACGAATTCATTTATTCGCTGAAGACAAGCAATTTAAGGTACATTTTTACTGTCAAAATACTAATCTGTCTATTTACGTTCTCACACATATTTTTATCCCCATTTTTCCCGGACGAATCTCGCCTTTTATGTGTACGCTCGTATGACCTTGAATGTGGGCGGAACCCAGAATTAATTTGGCAAATTCATTATCAAATTTTGGATTGAGTAAGAAAATGAAACAGGAGGCGTCCAATGGAATGCTTTCATAAATTGGGATTCGCGTTTTAAGCTACCCTCGTGATACTAACAATTTTTTCTGACTTCTATCATATCATATTCTGACTGCGGCTTGCAGTTGATATGCTATCGTGCAAAACCATTGCTAGCATGATGGATGCTATTTCTTACTTTTTGAGTAAAATATTTGCTTACTTCAAGGTAAAAATATGGCGGTGGAAAGAACTTAGGTCTTTGTTGCTTTCTTATTTATGAAATATATTATTATATTACTCCACTCTAAAGATTAATCATTTCGTTCGTTGGGTTTTCGTAAACGATCCTCTTTCCCTACGTCATACCTTTAGCTTGGAATCAATGTATAGCATCTCAGCCCTTAACTGCTTTATGTAATGGTCATTCTGTGTGGTCATTAAATACCGGGCAAGCTTAAAATACATCGGTAACCATGGGAGTATTATTTCGTCCGTTAGCATGATGAATGCTAAAAGAGATAAAATTCTACTCTGACTCCACCTCTTAAACACCACATATCCAGTGTTTATTTAACTAAGTGGCGCATTGTTTCATTCAGATACAGTTTGTTGACGTAAAATCTCTTCCGCATCGTCGACGGCGGCGAAATGCGTGGCTGATCACGGAGATCCTCCTTAAAAGACGTGCAGTCATCCGTTTTCCGCGGAATCAGCAATCAGCTAGGGCAACTGTGTGGTTGTCGTGCGGTAAGACGTCGGGAGAGTGCACAGCCGTAAGACTATCGATTGGCCCGAAAATGCCAGTAAAACCCACGCTTATGCTCGTCTTGAAGTAGATGCTGCGAAAGCGGATAGGTTTCCGATTCTACAAGACTCATGAATTTCCATATTCATTCGCTACAATGTCTGATAATTTTTTTAACCTGTAAGTTTCGTGTTCGCACAGCTTTAATACGAGGATTAAAAGGCTAATGGTTTTGATTGGTTATATAATGAGGATGAGATTGGACCATCATTTAAGTGTGACGTGGTCGAATCATCATATCTTTTACATCCACATAATACTATGCAACTCACCGTACGGGCCATGGCAGGGGGTTAACCATCACCAGGCAAGCATTTTAAATTAGAGAGAGTTCAATTTACGCTTACTTCATTTCATGCATTAAAAGAATACTATTCCCTGCCCACACTATGTTCAGGTTTTGCAGAAATGATTCTATTGCCTTTTTTCTCACACGATACACTCATTTTCCGGTACCCCTCACATTCAGCAGTGGACTGTGCACACTTCCCCCCGACCCACCTCCGTCCAGTCTACACCCCCAGCCAACAAGGGTCCGCCCGCCAACCACACAGGTCACTCGCGCGACTCAAACGGCGGGAACGTCTGAACCGTCTTAATACACTAATATAAATCTGAGATGGATTCAAAGATTAATTTGTGATTATTCAGCCTGTTCTGAAATCTATTAATTGTTTAATTTGTATTTTTTAACAGTCTCGGCCTAAACTATATGGGAATCTTTTATCGTAGGATTGAAAGGAAAAATAAATAAAAACAGCAATTTACATACATGCAATTTTAATAGTCACGGTCATGTTTTCATTGCTATGTATCATATTCAGGCCCTGTGGCTTAAACACTGTCATTTCTAATGGTCGTAATTATAAAACTGAAGTGGAAATTACAAATTTTCTCTTTCATCCTTCCTTCCTACTTAATATGTATTCCCTAATGCCTGCCAATTTAGTAATGCATGAATATTATAAAAAATCACTTCAGACTAATCTACACTGCAGACATTGTAGATTTTGGCAAATCTACAATGCCTGCATTTCTCCATGTATCCTTGCTGTTATCTATCAGGTACTGCCCCTAATGTTGCGTGGAAAAGTGAATTTAATGAACCAATCCATCTTTCTATTCATCTATCAAATTTTATTATATGATCTTGCCTGTCATAGTATTGGTATTTTTAATTAATTGCTAGGATCTTCATTCATAATAATCCATTTGATGTCCGTATTTTACTTGAAAGAGCTCGAATAAAGTGTCTGCACCAATCAAATGACTTATCTTAGCTAGTAATCAGCTGTAACTCAGTTAAAAAATTATCCACTTAAATTTTTCATAGGCCTTTGAAAACCTGAAACATGCAACTAAAAATTATCTCTGATTGTCCCTGGAAAATTCCTATCGCCATATTACTTAATTACATCCGTATACCCTGCTATAGAACAAATGTCAGGAACTACTTAGCATTGAAGACCGCTTGTTTGCTGTAGTGGAAATAAATTATCCAGAAGAATCGTTTTATAAATTTTAAAATATGAAAATAATTATTGCATTTCCGTTACCACAATATTTGAATGCGTTGTAGAAAGGAGCACAAAGCTATTGACTATGGATAAAGTAATAATACTTTTTTGTGCGGAAGAATAGTAACATGCTTCAAGCGTAACGACGCAATCTGTTGAAATAAAAAAGATGTATTTTGAAGTATTGATTTTATTATTTTTTGCTTCTTAATGCGCTGAATTTGTCATGAAATGCATTCCAAATTGTAGAATAGCAACCGAAATATATATGATGAAAGTTTATGTCGTGCTATTAATCTTCGTAACGCAAAATTTGTAGGATAGGCTAAGAATAACTTTTGCTTGAGAAACAAATTATTCATGATATGGGCTCAAAACGCCAAAATTTAATAATTCATATTTCATTTGCACTTCTTCCAATATTCATGGTGCATACCAAGTGTTATAAAACATTCATTTGTAAATTTGAGTTAGGTTTCCAATAACGTGAATAATTTGATTAATAATTTTTAAAAATAAAAATGCCAAATCAAATGAAGGAATATTTTGAGAAGTTAACGAACGTGTCAATTTGCATAATATAATAAAAAAATTAATTGCGAGGAAAAGTGATACCTGGTATTAATCAGTGTGGTATCAACAAGTGTTTCTCTGATATCTCTGACCTGCATCCAATTAGCGAGGCTGAGTGTTATACAGGGCTCTAATTATGGCACATGCAAGAGTGCATAACTGATTGTAGCCAATTCCCCTGGAACTCGTGGTATGAGATTAGCTATAGAGTTTGTTATTATGATATCATTTGATTTTACGGTTTTAACTAGAAATTACACACGAAAAGTTTCAGGGAGCTAAAATTTTCAAATTTCATGATGGGTTATGGCAATATCCTGCGCTATAAGCGAAATTGGGAATTCGATGAAACGTATCTCGATTCTATAGCTGATGCATAATAGCTGGGCATGATGGAGTTTTAATTCTCATTTTGAAATTTCTTTACCACAGCAAGATGGTTACTATTTAATTAAAATCTGAATTGTACCTGTTTGGCACATTCTGTGACTTTTATAACCTGTGGGAAGAGAGGGAGAGTGCATTGCAATTACGTGATGCAATGTGATGTTATTTACCGCAGTTTATTCACTTTCTGCGTACCGATGATCTTGAATTTCTCTCGGACCGGGAATCACTGACCTTTGGCTGCACACCCTCAGACAAACCATTAGTTCATTCTGAGACCTCCACGCTACCCAGGGTGCTTGATCCGAACGATACTTATTTTTAGGGGATCTATTTGAGCTAGATTTATATCGACATTACCGACATTCAAGGATGCCTGTCGTGGAGCAGAATTAGGGTTCCAAGAAACCTCTGTACGCGAGGTTAAGGCCTATAAAAGATCGCAAAAACTACCATTCTAAGATTTTTTAAGCCTCTGTCATTGGCAACTATCCCGAAGAATCCGTAGTTTGAATTCAGGGAGAAGAACTATTTTCAATGCACTGCTTACTGCTAAGAAAAAAAATTCTCCATTGGTTCTTTTTCGCGATGGTCTTACGGATAGCTGCACGTTATCGCACTACAGATGACAACATCTTTTTCTTTGCTGTGGAAAACGATTTTAGCGTTATCAACAGTTACGATTTGATTTTTTTTATTGAAGAAAAAATATTTAAGATTCCACGTAATAGTGATCCTGCGTGTGCTCAAATCTAGCTAAAGTGTTTCTGCCTAAGAACTGCTAAAGGGCTTCATTTATTTTCACAATTGTTTTTTCAAATATACCTTCAGTGATATTGACGCCTAAATATTCAATAAATTCACCGTTAGATTGACTATTTCGTTTGTTTCGATGAGAATTCCATGGCGAAAAGAGGGAGTCTTTAAAGACGGAAAGTTCCTTCTGGATAGGAGAAAGTTTTGGAGAGAGATGGGGTGAGGGTATGGATTATTTGGGAAGGTGAAACAGTACAGAGGTGGAAAACTTTTGCGAGAAGATCGTTCTCTATTTCATAACCCGTATACTATTCACTCACAAGGGAAATCTGCTGCTCCCTTTCTCCGACTTTAAGAAAAAAGTAATCTAAAGTGTCTCGGGAACTTTCATAGCTTTGGACGATATTCCGGCGAACACGGGGTGAGTAACCGGGGACATGAAGGAACGTTAGCGATAAAAATAGGATATGCATTAATGGTGTTGCTTAGGAAACTGTAGCCGCCACTGCCATCAGCGTCAAGGATATTGCGCGATGTGTTGGGATGGTGGTTGATGTCAGGGAAGTGAACGTTTGTAAAGGGTATAAGGCACTGGACTCCAACAATGGGGCGGATGAAAAAGTGGAAATATACTTAGGGAGGGAAATATCGAAAATAATTTAAACACGGATACGGGAATTGGGAGATATACTGCTAGTTGGGAATATAAGCAAATGCTATCCGATGCACAAGAATTCGCACCCGACCTAGAATGTCTTGAGGGAGAAATCTGAGAGAAATCGAAGTAGTGATTGAAATGGCGAATTGTTGACTTTGTTCCTTTCATAGAGAAGAAAAATACAGCGGTAAAGTCCGGGAACTCCACTGACTATCAAATTTCCATAGTTTATAAATTATAAACCCCTGTAAATCAGGGAATGACAAATATTACGCTTTGCGAAATTTTCATTTGCTGCATCAACCGTGAAGTATTTCCACACTTCGGAAGACATTGCGAAGGATTCAACCGCGTGAGTAAATTAAGGTGTAATTTCACCAGCTATCAATATTTTTAAAATATCGATAAGTATGATATAATATCGATAGGCATGACGTATTTCGATAGCACTTCATTTATCGACATGCGACTTAGGAAGCATTCATCTGGGCCTGATATCTGGAATCTGGGCACATACGAAGTGCTAACAGTGCTGATTCGTATGCCATGGCTCTTGATGGTAACTTGGCACTACCTTGCGCGGTTGATTTTTTCACCATTGGCTTACATCTCAGTTAGACCATCTGTGTGACATGCGTTGACATAAATTTACGTGTACCATTTCCGTCGTTTCAAAAGATTATGCTTTCCTATCTCGTTTCGGAATCTTTCCGTGATCTCCAATGCCGTGATTATATTTAATGGTGATACGTTAGTTATGTATAGAGCGCGGAAAATAAGTCTTCAATTTTGCAAAAAAAGTCGCCTAAAAAGTCTGAGTTATTTCCGTGAGAAAGTTGCTGAATTTAACTGAATTGTTGGAGAAAAGAGCCTAGAGATGCCAGTCCAGGCATTAGGGGATATTACTTGGAAAAATTAGAGGTAGTTCTGGAAATTGATTTATCTATTTTTTTTGGGTCGCTGAATCCGAATTTCTAACTTTCCACCAAAAATTCACCCCGCAACCCCCCCAAATTTTGAAATTAACACTAAAAAAATCGCTTTTTTTAGTTTTTAAATCGTTTAGTTTTGATTTTGGGAAAAACTAATCAAATAATCGGAAAGTAGACACAATAAGCAACAATAAAGGTATTCTTAACATTTTGACGTAGGACGAACAGGGGGGGCACCGGCGCGCCCTGAAACATGCGCCTCGGCGTCGCGGGGCTGTATGCGCCAAGTTATGCAACCCCGCTTAACCACTCACGTCGTTTATATTCGCTCTCCCGTCTCCCCATGGTTCATTTTCTTCGAAACTCACCCTCCCATCTCATTGTTCCTCTATTTCAATATCTGGAAGTCCCCAGCACCCTACCTCTTACTAAAAAGGCATTAGATGACAAAGAGGGTGGAAGTACACTCCATTGTAAAACCTTGGAAACGGCGTTTTTCAGTCAAATTTAAAGGGGAAAATTTTATAATATACAATACAAAACAAGTTTTTACATAGAATCAATAATGTTATAAGGCAGTTGAAACATGATTCAATAGTTCAAAACTTAGTTTTCTGCTCAAGAAATACCGAAAATGAGAAAAAAGTACTTATTTGTTGTCCATTGTACAGGTCAGGACCCCTATTTTCGGGGAAGCTGAGGACCTTTTTCTTTTGTTTTTCGCGATATTTTTAAAATCTTCTTCTCCGCTTGATCGCAGAAGAGGGTCCAGGTTCATCTACGTCATGCTTGCCTCGCTACAATGTAGGCTCATTTAATGATCATCTGCACACAATGTGACGCGTTCACCTCGTCGGAAATTCTAGATGATCTTTCATATAATTGTATCATTTTTCCACTAATCTCCTAAACAAAAGCGGAGTGCTACCATACAGTGTAGCGCTGTCGGCTTGTCAGCAGACCACCCTGGTTCAAATAAGCTGGTTCATAATTAGATCAATGCATTCTTTCAGATCAATCTATCCCTTTGTGAAGTCTTTGGACAACCTCAGCAAAAAAATTCGAAGTGCGAGGTGGCCCAGAGAAATGAACAATATGTGAATTTGACATGCAAATGGATAAGTACGGGGTGAGCTCCACACTCACCTATCCAAGCCAACCTTCGGGTTGAAGCACTGAGTGAGTGTGATTATTTCATGAACGGTGGAGCAATAGAAAGATTTCATTGGAGTTTCCGGAGCTATTATTAAAATTTCGCATTAACAATTGTTAGGAGCTTACATTTTACAGTACATCTCTGCTCCGTGTAGTACCGCATGAAAAACACAGATGTGTCCAACACACAGTTGAACAAATGTGATCACAACAGCCAAATATTAACTTAGGCATGCGGTTTAAATAAAAAGGCCCATAAAAGTCTCTTTTAATCAGAAAGGTCCCGTCACGCCAAAAAAGTCCCAAAAAGTCTCTAAGAAAGTCATTAAAAACTATTTTATTTGATGACATTGGTGAAGATTTTTATTTAAAACCACAAAAATCCCACTTTTACAAAAAATCAAAATACTTTTTTTCCGCGCTCTAGTTATGTATGATACGCGTAAAATAAACCGAGTGTGCACTTTCAACCATGGTTTTGTCATTACCAACATATTTCTCATAAACGTAAATATTTAAATTCGTATGTTACTGCAAATACTTAGTTACACTCTTCCATTGGAAGATAATACCAATATCAGCTTTTATATCCCACACGTGCATTTTTATTCACGTTTCATGGCACAAAAATTTTTTAAAGTTAAACATGACCAGTTAACCCAATGTTTTTGTAATGATTGTCCATTTATAGTTGAGTAATCAAGAAAGCAGAATGGTCAACGGAAACGGTTGATAGTTACTTGGCTGAACACGACCCTTGCATCAAGGGAAGAAGAAACTTGATAAAACAATATAGTTGTAATTGACCGCATATTGTGGGTGCCTTTCATTTCCGGCTATCTTTGCACTGTCAATTTTTCAAATAGTCGATTGTCGTCTGCTATTTACTGCGTGGCGAAGTGGACAGCGTTCTCTTGCATGAGCAAAGTTAATGCTATTGTACAAATGACGAATAATTTGCTGACTTAACGAAAGCAATGTCCAAAGCATGAATGAAACCTATACACTGTATTATGATATAATTTACGAAAATGATATGAGGGCTCGCACCTCCAAAGGAGGTGGACGAAACACATACATATCAATGATTATATCCTTATTGCGGTGGTATTTCATCACTTACTAGAATTGGATGTAATAAAATAAATCATAAGGTCTTTTAACGACTGAATTAGAATAATTCACGGCAACTTTGAAACATCTAAGTACACTATTTCACCAGGTTTTAATGTGAAGCCTCCGCTTTCAGAGTGTGAGCAGGTTTCAAACTGGTTTTCGCGCCAATTATTTCGGTACCGATTCTTTTTGGCATCGGTTCCGGTTCCGGTTCTAAGCTCAAGAACCGGTGGAACCGAGAACCGAAGAACCGAACCGACCCATCCCTATTTATAATCCTAACTGAAGGTTATCCCACTCTTCTCTCATCATTTACCCCGAACAGTGGCGCACCCAGAAACTTTTATTGGGGGGATCCACCACCCACCCGATCTTTTGCAAAGTGTAACCAAAATATTATTTTAATCAGTATATTTTGAATGTTAGTAGGTCATATTAACTATTACATACATGCATCCTATAAGTAGGCATGTCGGATTTACAGACAAAAATAGTCATAATCTTTTTGGCTTATGCTACATAAGTTATGTGTCTCAGCATAGATAAAAGAGACTTTCTTTATGTTTGGTCTAGTCATACACGAGTAAAGTGATGTAACGAGTTTTTCCTATTTTTTCAGTTGCTGCTACCATGTGACTGTGACATGTCAATTAAAGATTAATTTGGGGTCCACCCCCCCCCCCAACCCCTCGTGGGTGCGCCACTGCCTCAGAATATGTATTCAAATATTGTCGTCCAATCTGACCCAATCCAATCTCTATCAGCTACTCTCACATGCGCTTTCTGTGTCATGCATAAATTCCAGGCCATTCTTCGGTCCCTTCAGTATACTACGCTCTACTGCAATATTCCACTTAATTATTCCCACCTCACTCTGTCGACAGCAAATTTAAATCAGCGAAGGACGTCAATACATCCTGATTATGTTCTAAATTGTTTTCGACAAGCATTATGATCACAAAAATTATATCCCGAGTGAAATCGAAACTAACCCTAACCTATAAATTAATACGCTCCTTTCATATCCTTTTGCTGATGATTCTAAGCACGAAAGTTGCCGCATGAGGAAACTTTACAAAGTATACCCTAGCTACAAGTATGCTAGTCAATGAACCCGACATATTTTTTGATACATTTTTTTAAATAATAAACATTCATTTCACTCAAAATAGATACAAAAAATAATTAAATAAACATAAAAAGAGAGTAAAATTAGGCACCCCTGTAGGAAACTTCCTTTGTTGGGGTTGCCATTCCTACAAAGGCAATTAAGAAAATAAAATACTACTAGCGGAAGGATCCCGTTGAAATTCAACGGGTGTGAGAAAAGTCAAATGTATGAATAATATTAAGATTTATTGCAAAGCACGAATCCCAACTTGGAATATGGAGCTATCTTTCGCTCCAAAACAAAAAAGGCCAACGGAAATACATAAATGCTATCAGTTATGAAACATCACTCTTACAAAAATGGGAATACTGTTCCCATATTCTAGGTGAAGGTGCCCATTGATGTTTAGCGGAAGGAAAAATTTTATAATTACCCATTGTATTTCGACATTTCAACATTTTTCATGAAGGTGCGGAAAAACTTGTGTTACGAAGTTGAGTATGGCTTTAAATCAGTGTCGGAATCATAAATATGATTTAAACCATTGTAAACTTATCATTTCAGCCAGTATTCATATTGTGCCCTATTATAAATATACTTACATATCGTACCTATCTTAAAATATATTTAAGTTCCATATTTACGCGCACCAATAAGACCAATTATGTTTTACGTCAATGCTCAATTTTTGCTAAACTATCTCAAATCTCAAACTACATAAATCCACAACGTTTTCGAAGAAGTTTTATTTTTGCCTTTTATGACTCAGGTCGTTGAAAATGCACAAACACGCAAAGAAATCAAAAAATAAAACTATTAAATACTCCTAATTTTAGCGAACGCAAACCTTCTTAAATCTATGAATAGCGCTAGTAGTCAGCACGGATATATGTGCAGAAAGAAATGGCCGACCACGCCTCAAGAATCAGCGGCAAAAACCTACTTTAACATCTTCCATTATCCTCGTGAAAAGCGCAATGCAGTTCACGTCATACGACGCAATGTATACGCATCCACGATCTCGGGAACGACAATGGAAAAGGCCTTAGCAACGCTCGGAAATGGACCGAAAAAAACAGTAACTTTCAGTGTAAATTACATGATTTACAGAAATCTCGAATATACAGAGTAAATCGGTTGAAATAATAAGAAAGTTTGAGCATTTTTCCGTTAAATACAAAAAGAACTAAATAAATCGATTAACATTTAGTAATTTTACTGAGCGAAAGAAAAAACCCATGCACTTCCATAAATTGAAAAAGTCCATTTGAACCAAGGTAAACACATTATTGACCTCAGGAATCGAACCCGGGACTTGATAAAAACGGGAATAGTTTTCCCGGGCTTTTCAGAGGGCTAGAAACACAATGCAGTTTACGGCATCTCTCTAGGATGAACCGTTTGCGAGATAGAGGGGGGGACGGACGGACAGACGGACGGACAGACGGACGGACAGACGGACAGACGGACACTTCCCAAATTATATATATATAGATGGGCTATACAACTAAACAGAAATTGTGTCCTTGAATATTTAAATTGTCCTTAAATGTTAAAAAAATTCTTATCCCTTATGTGTTACATTTAATTCAGGTACATATTTCACAGTACTAAACTGCATTTACATAACTATATTGAATATACATAAATAGATGGAAACTTTGATCAATGAGCATGTCAAACTGAGGAGGCTTAAGCTAAAGTTCTGAAATATATTTCTATATCTTTTTGTTAAAATAACCAATTACTCAGATTCTTTTTAAACTTCACTTGGTTGTTAAATAAGTATAATTCTTGAGGTAGCTGCTTAAAAAAGTTTGGTGCTGTATGATTATAAAAGTGTTTGTAGGCTTCAACATTAGGTTTCGGAATTTTAATACTCAGGTTTATTCTCAGTTTTGTGGTATTAGGACAAGGTTTATTTGTGTATCCTCCACGATCATAGAAAATTATTAACACTTTGTACACGTATAAATGCTGGTAGAAATTTTAGCCTATAAAACAATGGAAATAAAGATTACATCCGAGGAGTTCGTAGAATCACCCTTGAGATTCTGTTTTGGGCAACTCTTATAGGCTGAATATTCGTAAAATAACAACCTCCCCAACAGGATATGCCATATTGTAACCTTGAATTAACAAGAGCAAAGTAAATGGTCCTCAAAACTGAAATTGGGCATAAGGGCCTGAGTAAATACAATTTTCTGAGTGCAATGACCAAATGACCAACTCCAATTTCACTTTGTTGATATGTATATTTTCCAGTTACAGTTTTTGTCTAAAATTACATCCTCTCTCCTCTTTTTAGAAGTGAATTTCACGCCAATGATAGAAATTAATGATTTATTCAAGTACACACATCAAACTGCTTATCACTTGTCACACAATATGTACCTACCTACTATGTTTCAGAATGCTTTAAGTACCGAAGTAAAGAAAAAAGATTAGCAAAATATACCTCTTGTGAAATGTCATCACGCCCACATTGATTGAAAGCACAATGTTAACCATAACATTTATAAAACAACCGATCATTATTTCAACGTACATGTTGCTAATAATTAAAGTGAATAAAAATATGATGATGCAGATGATGCTTGATGAAGACTTTGTTAATGACAAGGATCCTCTTGGGCCATACTCGGTCTTCATCAATGACTAGAGTGGGGACTTCGAACATAACGTAACTTCTTGACCATCATGCATCAACAAAAATGCTGAGATCAAATAATGTCGTGAAGGGATAGGAGCACGTTGCCCCGGGACTCTAAGATGCATAAGGTGTCAAGAATTTAGGGGTATTAAAAGTTGAATGGAGGGATCAGAATGGAATAGATACTTTTATTCCAATATGATGTGATTTAGAGGTGAAGAATTAAAGGAAGAGAATTGTCAAAAATGGAGGAATCGTTTCTGGTGTGCGGGAGGATCTGTCAGTGAGGTGGAGTGACAGTGGGTAGTGGCTTTGATGGGCTGACGAGGGGGATGGAAAAAGGACCGGGAGCAGCAGACCTTTTGTCACCCGTCGCGATCCATTCAGACATGTGAAAAGGGACATGATCCTATGATCGCTTTCGGGAGCGGAGACTGTGGGGGGGGGGGAGGGTGAGTATAGGATTGACTGGGGGAGTGGCAGGTGGCAGTGGGAGACGAAGGAATGGAAAATGATGTAGGAGGAAGTCCCGGGAAAAAAGAGAGGGGTAAAAAGATGCGTTAAGTTGGAAGGAATTTTTCATCTTCCTTTTTTCCTCAAGAGAGGAATATATCGATTTCTGGGACGGCTATTGACAGTGTGCTGAGACATGAAAATTGCCACGGTTAAGAGATGGACGGTGTTCTTGCATTATTCGATGACAGTTCTGAATTGGAGCACAGAAGGCCTGGGCCTATTTGCAAGAGTAGAGGAAGAATTAAAATGGTTGCATTATCGTGATTAAAATATTATAACCAAGTGGCAAATCAAATCAATTCTTCTGCAACTAACAAAATTCCAGGCAATTACCCATTTTCAATTTAACATTTGTTTTTGGGGAACTCTTCGTATTATTAAGAAGAATATATTTTATGAGATCGATGTTGATATTTTCTAAAAATTTTATTCTTAATATCTGGATTATTTGCCTTCAATTTTCAAGCTATCGTCATGAAAACCTTAAGGTGTTCTGAAAAACGGTATTGAAAATATAAGGTTTTCCTTCTCCAATAAGTTTGAGATTGCTTTAATCTTAGTGGCGATAGGTACTCATTTATGCCGTGATATAGGTTTATTTTGAAAAAGGAACATATAGACTAGAGGAACAGTTTCAAGTTTATTAATAATTTCTGGCAAAAATTTCTTATGTAATGTATAATCACACTTAACGTGATTCTAATTTTTAAAATTTAGATTAAAGGACTCGTGTTTTTGAATTTGTATTAGAAGTACCTCGATTTTTGCAAAAAAAAGTAATGTAGATTATTAAGCATGCGTCTTAATTACCTCCCAGTATCCAGAGGCACGGTGGCCTAGTTGGTTAAGTCGTACATTTTGTATCCTGCAGGTGAAGTTATTTTAAATTGCGAGTCTTGTACTGCCTTAAAATATTTCTTATTATAATAAGTGCATTACTTATTATCCGCATTTGACGATTAGGGTTTTTTTTTACTAATCCCATTCGCAGCTTATATTTATATTCCTCCACCATCTGTTTACTCTCCACAGCTGAAATAATTTAGGCGTGGAAACATTGACATGGTTGTTAAAGCACTGAGCATTCCGAGAGCTTGCATTGGGCATTTTTAATTGGTATGCCATTTCCTACTTGATATTTGTATTTATAGAATTTCAATTAGGTACTGCGTTCCGACTGTTGGGTGGAACGTTAACCCGTGGACCCTATCTCGTCTTTCGTTCTGGAGTCCCAGCGAAAATCAGGATAATGTCGACGTCTGTATTCTCCCCTACCTTGCCCCGTTCCCTGAATAATAAATCCCTCTACGTAATTACATACGAATTTAAAATGGAGCAAAAGATCTTAATCGTAGGTTTAGTTCCCCGAGTAGCTTCTGCAGCTACGTAACAGAACTTTTGTTTGGTAACGTTAAGTCCACTTCCGAGAGAATTATCCGTATACTAAATCCGATTTGGAAGTTCGTGGGAGGGAAACATTTCCATGTCGGGGCACGTGAGGGAGAGTACGAAGACAAATGTCACGTATGATTACAGTTTCATGGTTACGTGTTTGGAAATGCAGTTGTCTTCTCTTGTTTACGTTTTGACTCGGAAGCTAAGTCTCCAGGTCAGGCTGAGCTGTTCGTGAACTTGTTCTCGTTCTCATCGCCCTTGGGAACGGAAACGGAGCGGAAAGCCCCCGTATGTGATGGTGTGTACTTTCCCCTTCCTGCTTCAGAAGAGCCACGTGTCGAGAAACCGTTCAGATGCCCATGCAGAGTTCACAGACTAGTAAATCCGACTCGCAACGAAACCAAACGCTTGCCTCGCGGATTCCTTTCTAGTGATGTGGAGGTGACGACAATGGGGTAGGAATCGCCTTTCAAGTTCATATTCTCTTTTCCTTGTCATTGGCCTATTTCGGCCTTTTCGCTCACATATTTCGATCTTCATATTATTAACACGTGTGTACATATGTTACTTGCCTCAAATGTTGGAGTTGTTCTCATAGAAAATAATCTTTTACGGCCAGTAGCAAAAATTAAACGTTCTGTATTATAATTGATATAAACATTCTTTTCCTGGCGAATTGGTACATACATGGATAGTGGAAATAAATCACTGTTGAAAATATTTAAAATCAAATACAGTGTTATTTTTAGGGTGGGTGCGTACACCCTCATATATCGCAATACAATCTGTTGAGAGTTAGGTGGATTTAGTTTTTGTAGTCAGGCAAATATGTGTGATTAATAGGCTATGCTCGAAAATTTGTTTTCTATTATTACAGAAAACAAACGTCTGATAGTTACGTTAGAACATGAAAATACTAAACTTTCTGTCGTTAAATGGTAGGCTGTCGCATTGCTCATTCTTGAAATACCACCATAAGAGTCTGTGTTTATTTTTGACTAGCGGAAATACTGTCTCGTCGCTTAATGTTCAAATACAAGGGCCTTGTCTTTCGAGAACACAAATTCGAACTTCCCTTTCATTTCAACCCTTACCCATTTCTTTCTTTACTTCCTTTTTATTAAAATACCATAAGCGTTTTAAAAGGAAGGGGAAACTCCATTTCTTCCTTCCTGAGCTCACGTTCTTTTGGGCCACCCCCCAAATATTACCATCTCTGTATTCAGTGGCACAAGCTCTCTCCTCTCAACAACTTTCCATTATAAACTCCTCCGCGTTTCTCGCTCCATTTGCACACTTCCTGCTACCATTCCTCCTCTCTCGATATACAATCGAACCCTTTTCTCCATCGGGATCCTCTCCTTTCACCTTCGAAAGGGTGGTAGGGGTTTACGGGAGGAAGGAAATCTTTCATCAACTTCCCCTTCGCTCACTCTCCTTTCACTCCGCTCCTTCCACTATGAGCACGATGAACTGGTTTCTCAATTGGAAAAATTTGGCGGGAAAGCGCTTATGGCGGAATTCATTTCATTCGCATCCGTTATTCGTGAGAGTGGGAAATAACGGAGGCCTAGCGAGGTGTTATTTATTTTGCTTATGCGTTTCCCGAGAAAGGGTGGGAAGCGAAATCTCTGAGATTGTCACTCGTCCGAAAACATTCCGTTGCGAATGAAAGTGAATGAGATTGGTTTTCTACATCTATTTCTACGCAATATCCCGCGAGATACAGCGAGGGTGTGTGGAAGGGGAGAAAGATCACCGAACATGCACTATTATATGTATGTGTACTCTGCTATTACTCAACGGAAAAATATAAGGAATGCACTCACCACTCACGTGCACATTCATAACTATTGCGCCGTTACTTATCTGGTAAAAACTGCTGAATATTAATAATATCATCTTTTAAGTATTGTTCAGACCATGGTATTGTTATGCATATTTTTGACTCCTACAATGACTCTGATTGCATGACAGTCCGGTTTCATCTTAATGCCCCTGCCTCCCCTGCCACACACCCTCATGGTGGCTTGCAGGGTATCGTGTAGATGTAATGCCTATGTAAGCCTATGGAAATCAGGAATTAAGGACGCCTTGGTAGCTTAGTAGGTTAAATAATCCTGTCTATATCTTGGAGTTCCGTGGGAGAGCCTGGTCTGGGTGAATGATTTTTATCTCTTTGAAGTACTAGTTATTGTGGAATTTCAGCCGGTTAAGGTTTTCGCGGCAGGTTCATAATCCTTGAATTTGCTTCATTAGCTGATTTTCTGAAGCTTATGATGTAAGCCAGGTCAACGATGGAAATGGTGTTGAACGTATATTGAATTCTACCTGTCTCTCAATAAGTGGTTCTAAACCTATCCAACAGCTTAAACGAATTGTCAATGTGTGTTCTTTTACCTCCCCTCGACAAAATATACTATTTTAATTCAAAATGTCGAGGGCACGTTTGGATTTCTGCGGCATAAAAAATATGACTGTAATTTTTCTCAATGAATAATGGTCAATTTTGATGAAATATAAATAAATGAATAACCTCCAAAACTACATAAGAAATAATCATTTAACTTTTGGTTCTTCCAAATATATAATTGATGATATTTTGCCAGCATGTGTCACTTTCTGAAGAAGCTTCTCGCACGCCTAGGTGTATGTGCACCAAATGTAAATAATCACTGCTCAATATTTTAACCAAATTTGGTAAAGTATTCTCGTCTTTTATATGGTTGGTGGGATTGTTTTCACGATGAGGGAACAGCATTCGGAAATAGTAGCGTGTGAAACAAGGCAGTAAGTTTATTGAGTTTATCAGCCAGGTTGCAAATATCCACTTTCTACTTACCATCCACCTCTCCGGAAACCCCATCGAATACTTTTCTTCGTTGCTGACCTCTTTTGTCTCCTTGCGAGGAGATTAGAGGTAGGAAAATTTTCTTCAACTCCCCTATCACGTCCCACACTTTTTATATCCACGAGGAGTGCGATATCGGAACGATGAAAAGGATTTTCACTTTGAACGAGTTGGCGTGGCTGAGCCATTCTCTGAGTTCGTTCCATGCACTTCCGGAATGTGAGAAAATTTGAATGAAAGGGGGTGAAGCGAGATAGATACTTCTTTTACTCCCACGTATTTCCGGAGAAATAGTTGGAAGGGCTCTTGTTTGGCAGACAAAGAGCGATGGTTACCTTATGTCGTCATTTTCCATTGCCATTTGTAGAAAGATGATGTAATGTTCCACAGAAGTAAAAATTTATTTCGACTAGTTTCAACGTTTCTACATCATTCTCAAGTGAGACGACTTGAGAGGGACTTGAGAATGATGTAGGAACATTGAAACTAGTCGAAATAAATTTTTACTTCTGTGGATAATTGCATTATCTTTCTATTAATGTGGAATATTTTACCACATCACACCTTAATCTGGTTTGTTTACCATTTTTAGCTTCATTATAAGGATATTTATGCATGAATTTCGTCCCCGAAAGAAATCAATGGGCAAATGCTGCGTCAGAAATTAATAATGCATAATTACGATATAAATGCTGACTTTATCTAATTTTTTGTGGATGTCAGGTCGATACGAAGTTATGAAGTTCTAATGCTGTAACTATGGCTTGCTGGGAGGTGACGGGGTACGAAGTGAATCTGATTCCCTTGCTACCAACAAAATCTTCAGTAAATGAAACACGTGAAGCACTTTTCCACAGTAGGACATGAATTAAAATAACTTTGCAACTATTCCACATAAATATGTGGAATAGTTGCAAAGTAATTCAAAGTAATTAAGAATACATTTATGTGGAATAGTTGCAAAGTAATTTTAATTCATGTCCTACAATGGATTTCCACAAAGTATCTGCCTCCACCATTCATTTCACTTTTCCACAGAGTTAATAAACACACAATTCGTTTCTACTCACAGGGTCATCATCAGGTGCAAGACAATTTAAAAAAAGAACAAGACAGAATGTTTGTGGAAATATATCTTTGCGAGTTGAAACGTATAGTGTGTTAAATCTGTGGTAAAGTGCTTGAAGTTTTTCATTTATGGATACCTTCCGATACATCAAGCCTGGATCTGTTGATAGTAAAACCTTCACTGTTCAGTTCTTTAGGTCCTTTCATCCCTGCATGTCAAGTGGGCAATTAAATATCTTCGAGTTTTAAAAAACGGCCGTAAAATTACACCCTTTGAGTCTTTAACTAATGAAGAATAACTGGCGAAGAATACCTTTCCGTTATGCATTTCTAACGCTGTAACTAGGCCTTACTGGGAGGTGACGGGGGTGAAATGAATCTGATTCCCATGCTACCAACAAAATCTTCAGAATTCCGTACTTTAGGCCCTTTCATCTCTACTTGTCATGTGGGAAAGTTGTAAGTGAATCTCGTCCTTCTTTCAGCGTAGTGGCCTGAAATTTACGTCTGGCCTGGAGGTACTTACAAATCCAGCGAGAGCAGTCATCAAATCCCCCCAAAATAAAACTAATTTTGGAATACTGAAAGGGGTTTAGATGTATCAAAGGAAAAATAAGTGTGTGGAATAGGAAGTGAGGCGGAAAATTAGCCTAGATACATGTGGTATACCGGACGACGATTTATTTCGGATTACATTTTTTTTCTTTAGAGAATAGCTCATATTGAATAATTCTCATTGGTTTACAGGATACCAATTGAGTAGGCTGTTGATTCTCCGTTCTCGAAGATTTACACGTATTCGTTCCCTTGGCATACGTCTAGAATTTAAAGATACATCGCAATCCCATCACATTACCCACAGGAAATGATGGAGGTGGGGTTGAATCTTTTGCATGTGGGACTGTTATGATGGCTGTCTAATTGGCTTACATGCTATGATTAACTGTAAAATTTGATCATTTTCCCGAGATCTGAGTTTAAAATAAGAATTGATACGGCAGAGCTAATAAAATGCAAAAATAAATTTATTGGTGGCATTCACTGCGCTATTATTACGTGAGGATTTCTACTATTCAACACAAAGTACCTTTCAAAGTAGCAAAACTCAATTTCTTAAGTAAAGTAACCTTCATTTATGGTGAATCTTAGTCCTGAAAATTTTTTTAACCCCTAAAGGCCGAAATTAATTTTTTAATAATTATTTTAAATTTCTGATATGTTTTACTTTATAAGCGTCTGAAAACAACACAAATGAAATTATATGCTCAACACATAATTAGTTACTGAGATAAGGGGTGATGCCAAATGCCATCGCTCGGCCTATTTAAGGTCAACATTTACTAGGCGCTCTTTCTTTGTAATGTCATCGTAGTTTTTCTTCCTATGCATTTCTTTCAACATGAAATTATAATTTCATGCATATTTATTAGGGGATGATTAAAATAACCTTATTTTATTGAAAATATTTAATCGAGTACGTGAAATCTTACAAAGCAGGAAATACAATGCCCAACATTGCATTTGCTACATCCAGTTCCTGCTTAAGACCTGCAGAATTCTGCTGCTTATCGGCGCCTCCTGCTGTTTATAGTAGGTCTCACGAAATGCTTAAGTCTATCAGAACGTATTCGGTTTACAACTCGGCTAGAATCACTCCCAATCGAGAATGATACTACAGAATTTGACCGCCTTCTACTTTCGGTGGAGTTCCTTAGCGGGAAAGAAAATTCAGAACGATTTCACCACGAAAATCTATAGGTATTTGCTTCCTGATTTCCTGTGCTCTATTCGCGCGTTGTGGACGGACACATCTATTACCCATGGAAAATGGGCCACTGCCACTTTTTTCCTCGGATGTTTATTATGTGCATGGCTACATTGTTATCGGTCTCGCCCATATATTTGTTTTATGCAGAAAATAAGGCGAAAAGCACAGTCAGTGGGATGATAATATTTGCATTAAATATCCTAAAGGAGACCATTTGATGCCACCGCGAATAACGTTGGGTATGAAATGGCCGTTATTTATTATTTAAAACATAATATATCTGTTTTAAGCCATAGAAAATTGAAGGCAGTGCGCCCTAGGATTTTCCCATTATAACATAGGCAAACATTGACAGTAAAGGGAAAGGGTAAAATAGTTTTCAATCCGCGAATACCTCTTCTTCCTACAGATCTGCTTTTCACTTTTAAGAGAACTACCAGTGAGACTTACTTTTTCTGTCACGACGGTCACGACTAACGGTTCACAGGGGCAGTCTATTCTGTACAGCGGCGTAGATTTAATATCGACATTCTTTCTCATGGGCAACTTTATGTTGCATGTCCAAGGGTCGGGTCACCAAAAAATTTGTATATTTTTGGCACCTCTGAGGAAAATTAAGAATATTGTCCCCAAAAAAATACTATCACAATATTCTGGCTGATTTTATACCTTTTTGACACAGTTTATCACCAGTACTCAACTTTTTATTCTATTTCTATCTCATTACTAATTTTCCTTTACTATTTAGCACAAAGAATGGGTGAAAAAAAGACCTTATAACGAGGGTACTCAGCTCAGATGGGTCAAGTTGTTTTTCACACAGTACAAATAAGAGTAGTTTGATGAAAAATTGAATTTACTTTTGAAACTCATTAAAGAATAGAACGTGTACAAACATGCCAGGATGTGCCATTTATGTATTTTAAATAAGGTAAATTTTTTCCCCGTTGTCACCTGTAGGCGTGTATGTGTATGCCTATGCCTTCTAACCTCCTTGGTTTCTCACTCGACAGGTCCGTAAAACTATTTCCATTTTGAAAAGACCCGGGGTCGATACCAGGCAGCTGTCTTCACATTGCTTAAAATTAACTTTATAAATCCGATATGGGATTTAAGTCTTAGGAAGCTTCAGAACACAAATTTGGCTTCGACTTTAATTGGGTTGTAAAAACTACTTATCAGAATAGATGCTAAAGATTTATCTGTTAAATGTCAACGGGCAACTTTGAAAGTGTCCAATGAATAGGATTAAGCGGGAGACAAATGATCAGAATTTTAAAGAACATGAAAGGAAGATTATGTTACTCTGAGATAAAACCATACAATGTTCATTTTACTTGCAAGTACCTTAGTTTGATTACATGTTGAATTTTATTGGTAAAGGGGAATCATTAATGTACTCACAAAGGCATTATTGATAAACTATAAAAGAAAAATTGAAACGATTTTGGCTACTCTTCGAATAATACAGGCGACAGTCGTCATTACTGATATGTTGAGTGACAGACTGAACCCCTATCATGTTTCACCGACACCTGAACGATGCGTAACGATCTCCGATAAGCAGTCTTGAAAAAGCAAGGCAGACAAGTAGTTTGTTGTGACTCCTAAAGTCTCTTTATCTATCCATTGCATATATGACTTGCCATTATGAGTACTTCGCTCCGTCGCGACGAAACTCTCACCAGCTCAATCACCAACCAACTGCGTTGAACAGATAAACTGTCATAAAGTAGGGGAAAGAATGATCCCGGCAGCTCCCCGTCAATTCTTATGAAAAGATTCTTCGTACTTTTCCAATCCGTTGACAGGGTAATAAGCATGCCCAGACAATGTAGTGAAGAACGCATAAGTAACAAACATATTAGGAAAAATAATTCGCAATTTTAAAGGAACAATCATCATCAGTCATCAAATAGGCTTGGTAAAAGTTTAAAAGACCTCACTCAACTAAATTTATCTATCCGCTATTCTCTTCATATTTACCCAAGTTTTTTTAAATTTTGCATCCTTCACCACTAGCTTCATTTATTTTATAGAAACCTTTTCTTTCCTTACTTTCCTTTCACGTTTCCCTCAACGACTGTCATCATTAGACGCTCATTACCCCAGTCGCTTATGCAGTCACATTTCCTATTTAAAAATGTCATCAGAATTTTACATTCTTCTTAAGACTTCTTTGATCGTTACTCGGTCGATCTAATTTAACTAACGAGCACTAATATACGTTAAATATTATTAAATATGGGAACAGATATAATGGCAATGCCTTCTCTCCTTAGCACCAAAGTTGGCGCGAACTCACACTTCTCTTGAATCAATAAAGTACGACAGTATTTTTACTCCGACTTGCTTTCATTCGCGCCATCTCGTCCTCCCAGCGAGCTTGGGATGCTGCATCCGAGAAATGGCGGAATTGGAAAGCTCCAAGGGATGCCAGAAGAGATGAAAGAACAACATCCATTTAGATCGAGCTTTAAAGCCTCGGGATGAATGCGGAGAAGACTCGAGAATGTCCCCTTGCAGGCGTGCGTTCCAGACGGGCGGGTTGGAGTTATGGCTCCGAAGTGCAGAGATCAGGTGCGCGAGCAGACTCCTTAATTAAAACAAACGCCTAATGGAATGCTCTCAAAATTCCGCGAAGAGTCTCCCACGCCAAACTTCAGTCCCTTCCATCCCTTACCCTTAGGATTGTCAACCTAAGAATTCATGAAAGCGCGTTGCCCGACGCGAACACCGCATCGAGATGAATGTGAGGAAAAAAACAACACCCACGTTATCTCCAACTTCTGAATAACCAGACGGCACGGAGGCTTGGATCTCGCTCCCCACCTTGTCACAAAATACATAAATAGGACGGCATAGATGTTGCTCACAGCACTGCTCACCCCAGGTGGGCAGTGTTTCACACCGTCGGGATTATCTCGAATAAGTAACTAAGGAGTCACGTGGTATAAACACGAATGGTTCACAAATTTGTTGAGTTAAAATCGCTGTTTACAACCTCATTTATTGTTTACACTTGTGTTATATCTCACCTGGAGGCTCTATAGTCGATAGAGACGAGAAAGACTCAAGTGAAAACAATTAATGATATTGTAAAGTTCGATTTCTCAATCCATACCCACTAACTTTGCAAACCATTCGTGTTTGTACCACGTGACTCCTTGGTTACCTATTCGAGATAATCCCTACGGGTTCAAAGTCAAGCCCCCACCATTGAAAATGCATTGCTTATGAGTTAATTCATAAAACGATGGGGTGGGGGGGGAAAAAGTTTGCGTCACTTCTCATTTTACCCCTTTGATCATTTGATCCATGGCAAGGTAATTTAATGATAACAAGATACTAAATTGGGCACACTTTCTACCATATTATTAAAAGCAAACTTTTTAACTATTTCAAATAAAAATGTATTCCCTGAGGAGAAAAGAATTATTAAAACCCGTAAAGTTGCCGAAGCTCTATCTCTGTTATACTTTGAGTTCTAAAGGACAAGCAACATTTAACGGCTTATGACGCTCCCTATTTCAGATAGGCACATCATATAATGTTTTTTAAGAATTCGCATGAAAGCGCACCATCACTTTAGTTATTGCTCCTATAAGTTTTTAAGTGAATGCTTTTCCATAGACTGTGGACCGAAATTCCTTCCAGCTACTTTGTTCCCATTCTGCTTACCTGAAACACACGAAAGAAAGAAATATCAAGGGTCGTAAGCGATGATAAATTGCATTCAAGGTAACATTTTTTATTCAGAGACTTGATGTGCACCAAGACGCACAAATATCCTTTATTCCCCTGTCATTTTCTCACAAGGAATTAAGTAGATTCTTCTTTTGATAGAATGTCTTCTTTGCCTGGGTTATTCTACTCACTATTTATTTCTTGCTTCGTCCATCGTCGGTTACTCTGCTTCCCAGGTAACAGAAATCTTTCACCTCTTCCAGTTTCTGTTTTCCTAGTATAACGTTGGTTTTCGCCTCCTCTCTCTTTCTGCACACCAATATCTTAGTTTTCTTCGTAATGATCTTCAGCTGATGTCTGGCCATTGTCCTTTCCATGGTTGTTAGCATCTTATTCAGCTCCTTCTCTGTCTCTGCTATGAGAGCTATGTCAGCAGTGAATCGTAGCATGCTGATTGTTTCTCCGTGGATGTTCATTCCAGAACACTTCTCCTTGATTTCATTGATGGATCTCTCGATGTAAACATTAAAAATTACGGGAGACAGTGCGCAGCCTTGTCTCACTCCTTTCCTTATTCTTGCTTCTTCACAGCCGGGTCCAGATTTTATCACAGCTACTTGGTTTTCATTGTCTGACGATAAGGAATAGAAAAATTAAAGAGTAGGTAATATATGTTTAATTTTAACCTAAGGTCGAGAGAAGCGAGTTTACCTTCTCCAATTTAAGACGTAGTTACAAGGTATTAGCCTACTGCGGAATCTCTATCGTTCTAGTGGGTGAACGACTCCATTGCTGTTTTGCTGCTCAGAACTTAATCCGAAACGCTTTTTTGAAAATCAGTAAATGTCAATGGATTACATGTTGCTGTACGTATATATTTGAAATTCAAATATTAATGAATTAAAATCATAGTATTTACTGTAAAATTTTCGGCTTCCCGTTTAGCTGTTGTACGCGTGGTCTTCCAGCTATTTGGAAGCCTGCTATTAGATTGGCCAATCTGTCGTGATACACTGCAAGATGTTTCCTGATAATGGGTTCATTTAAATTGATGCCTGGCCATGTATTTTGTTGAAAAATACTGGTTAAATCACAATGATGGAGATACGGAGATACTTTGCCGCTAGAACAATATCTCTTAATAGCTACGAGTATCCTTCACGTCAAAAAATATAAAGAACCATTTGGAAATGTCAAAATTGTTAATGCTACGTGGTTCTTATGTGGAACGATTACGGAAGTATTAAGCTATTTTGGTTGCGTGTTTAGACTGGTTAAACTCATGCAATTTCATAAATGATAATTTTCATCGGGTTAATGATTACGTACTGAGTGGTAAAGGTTTCAAAAATACACGTAATGATGTTTGGAACAACGTTTGAAGTAATTTTTTCGTGGAAGTGTACCTCCATGGCGTGATCAATTCCTGGTAATATTATAGAATATGTAGTTATATCAGGTGCAGAAAATTCTTATTCTTTCTGAGGAATATTTGAAAAGGTTACACTACCGTGTTACCCGTGAACTGTACAAACAAAAACTCCAGCAGTTCTACTTTGGTGGTTCGATTAATGGTCTGCATATCACTACACTACGAATCATGAGCATAATGATACCTGACTGATGGACTAATGATACAAGTGTTTATATATATGCTTCTGATGCATAAAAATGCGACAATGAAAACCCATGGGCAACGCGATGTTACATACTACAGCTCGTGTAGTAGTTTGTCTTTCTTACGCTGCAATGACACTTAAAAGTAGACTTAAAATATAATCTTACAATGTACATGATTTTGTCGCTCTGGGAAGGATATGCAATGCCTCCACCCCATAAATTGGTTAAGAACTCAGGACTCTTGTCTGATGGCCCATATTGAATGCGTCTTTGAAGACCTCACTTTACTTTTCATACAACTGGCATAAATGTCAGTTTCCATCTCAATATTGAAGAACCAAATGGCACCACGTTGCCCATTTTTTCTGATTTGCCGCATACGTTCAAGAAGCAAGGCGGGAGTTTCAGATTTAAGAGAGGAGCTTTGTGAACATAAATCTGTCAATCTCGGTGGCGGTGGGGTTAATGCCAGTCAGTCAATGCCAGTTTCGCATGTCGCATTTCCCAGGGTCGCGGGTTCGAATCCCGCCCGGGGAGGATTTTCACTTCCTGGGGCATGGATGTCTGTGCTTGTTTAATTGACAGTTGTTGTAAGCCCGATGTAAAGACCATCTGCGTTCTTTTTTGGAATATTGATAAAAAAACTTATTTCTCCTGTATACGACCCGCGCTATTTCTTGCTCTCAGCACCCCACAAACATGCTTCTATTCTCTCGGCGATGACTGATTGCATTCCTCCGAAAATCATCAAGCATGGGTTGATGGATGGAGAGGAGGACAGCGAGAAAGGGAATGGAAACTATGCCTCGCACTTGCGCCTTATCGTATGCCTGCGAATCGGGAAGAGATGGAATTTCATGTGCGATACGATTAATCTACACTCGTTTTGGGAACTACGATAGATACCGCATTGGGAGGGAAAAAGAGAATGTCCCGCGCGTTTGTAATCGTCGTGTTGTTAATTGCCGCTCGGCAGAGACGGGCCTCTTTGTTCATATCTCCTTATCAGATTTCAGTGACCTTAGCTCTGCTAGGACGATGACAATCAAAGTGACGTTGCTACGAGCAAGATTCGTAGCTATTCAGATTTCCGCTTGCTTCGTGGGTAAGCGGGTGTGTTTGTGTGTTCTCCTCTCCCTCGGAATTCGGAGCTTTCCCATCGCACCCCATCAGTCTTCACCGTTAAGGTATGCCTTGTTTGCGGCCTCTTTAATGGGAATTCCACCGCAAGCAATTCGTCGTATTGCTTCCGAGGAGGGGGGTGGAGAGGTTTACGTCACCAGTGAAGAGCAGTCCCTTCCCATCTCTCCTCCTCTCCCGTCTCCTGCGCTTTGCATTCGTCGCTTGCGAGACAAACCGTGGCGAGATGCGAATCTCTACGAAATGATGGCAAAATCCAATTTCAGATTTTGTTTAAGTATTACCTACATTCAATAGAGTAGGTTGAAGAAGATTGATTAAGGCAATGAAGAAGATGGGAATGGCGTGGAAGGATAAAACTTATATTAATTGCTTTTACCTCCACCGGAGAGCCGTGGGTAAGGCTATCAGATTCAAACACATGAATGGGTATCGTTCATCCCAGGAGGCAATGCCATTCACTATCACCTTTAGGTTTCAATGTATGCAAGGTGGAAAAGTGATTGAAACGTACCGGAAGGCCGTGGCCCTATTTCCTTGGGTGAAACGAGAACATATTCAAAGCTCGCGAACTAGCCGCGTAAACTTTAACGGAGTTAGCCGCTGAAATTCCACGATAGAAATACTTTCCGCAGCAATACAGCAGTATAGCAGAGAAAATACAGCAATATTTTCTCTGTGGAATATATTGCCAGAGGAAAACCTTGCCTCATTCCTATAAGCAACGTTCCTTCACTACCAGCTTAGTTACAGCCGAATCCTTCCGGAATTTTTTCTTCTTTTTTTCTTTCATTTTAATTCTTCATCGTTTCCCAACCGGTATGCCGTAACACTTCAGGGTGCCAGGAAAACAGCTATGAGTATCGCGAGATCATTGCAGGATAACTGTTAAAGGTTTCGTAGCGTCAAATTCTGAATTGGTTACACTCACGCCTGGGTCATCATCATCAGTATTTCAATCCTAGGATTGGTTTACTGCAGCCCTCCATTCTGCCCTATTCTCTGTTAATTTCCTCACGCCCTGGTATGTGTTCTCTTTCACGTCCTTCTTTATTTGCCCTATATATTTGTCACTTGGTCTTCCTAGCGGGACCTTCCCTTCAATCTTTCCTTCTATGATATTTCTAAGTAATTCATTGTGCCTCAAGGCATGTCCAATCCATCTGGTTCTTCTTGGCCGTAGTGTTTTCCATATTATCCTTTCTTCATTTGCTAATCTGTACACCTCTTCGTTCCTCACTTTATCTGTCCATTTAATCTTCAACATTATCCTCCAGCACCATGTTTTGTAGGCTTCAATTCTTCGTTGGTCAGCTTTCCCCATGTTCTATGTATCTGATCCATAGTGTCACTCTCCATACGAATGTTTTGATGAAGTGCTTCCATGTTTGCAGCCGTAGGTTCTTTGAGCATAGTAGTTGTCTCTTCTTCATAAACGCCTCCTTATCTTGTGCTATTCTTCGCTTGATGTCCGCTCATGCCCGACGGATAGTAATAGTAAAGGGAGCTCTAATTGCAACATAAGGACTGATTTTTGTAAAGCGCCGATTATCGTTGGTAATGGAGAGGGAAGCCCAATTGGACGAATGAAAAAATCTAAGATTGGTGCCCCAAGATTGTAAGGCTCTTGCTGAAGGGTGCCGCCAACGTAAAATGTTGTGAATCACTGCTTTAGATGAACCGACCTGGTGGTTCACTTTAAGTAAACTTTTTATCATTATTAGAGAGATTAAAGTACTGGCCTCTCCCCGGGAGGGCTCGGGTCGAATCACGACAGTGGAATATATAATTTATTGGTAAACTGGCTTCTACTTTTGTGGTTTGTGGAGGGCAGTTGAGTGAAGAATCCCTTCCGCTTGTTGGGACGTTAAGCCGTGGTCTTCTTGGCGACTTTTGTTGAGAGGAGGCTGATGCCGACACCTGGTTTCTCTCCATAATTCCCATCCATTATACCTTTACTCCCGGTATGGAGCGCCTATACGTGGGAATACAGACTTGAAAAAAAATATGAGGCCTCATTATTTTATTAATGCATATCTTTTATCTATCATTAATTTTTGTTTCTTATTACATTTATTTATTAATATATCCTATCACATATATTTTATTTTTTATATTTTTGGAATTAAGTATAACATGCCGAAAGAATTCTGCATGTTTTTTAATATAGATATGAACTAGAACTATGACTTCCTAAATAAGTGATTAATTATAAACTAAATATTTCTAATTTTATTTTCAACTTTTATTTGGATTTTTTAATTTGAAATTTCTGATGTTAATGCCCATATCTAGTTTTATGCTATATTTTGTCCCTAAACTATGCTATTGTTAGCGTCGGGTTTGCATACCTTTGATTTATGAAATGATTCATGAAAAAAAAATGATTCGTTTTTCATTCTAAAAGAATAGAGATACAGATCATGTGGTAGTGGAGAGATTTTATATTGTTAAAAAGGGGAAATCCTTTGATTTGAGTAGAGAGCACGGGAAGACTTTATTATTAGCTGCTATTACTCCTTACCATTCGAGTGAGAATCGAAAACTCTCCGATAATGGTTGACTGGTTGGCGTTTTCAACGGAAATCCACCTGTTTCAAGCACCTGACGTGCGACGGATGTCAGATGTCACGGTCAATAATCGCCTCGAAATGAACCAAAGGCACGCAATCGGACGGATGCCGATGCTAGTAAAGCAAACGTAACGTCGCAAGCAGTCAACGATTACTGTTATATCTTAGAAGTGGGAAGACATTCTTAAATATCTCTGTCAAGACAGTCGTGACAGAAAGTTCTTCACCTTAATTTTCTTAAAGAAAATATGCTCTAGTCCGTCAGTTTTATTTCTCCCCAAATGACAAAGTACGTACCTTGTAAACCACTACAAAGATGAGGAATGGGGTGGGTCATGGCCAAGAATGCACCTCCGTTAGCTCATAGTAAATAGCTAACCTCATTTAATAAGGGTGGGTTTTTAATGTCTGGTAGGCGTTAGCCGTAAACCATTACCTCATGTAGGTGTTAAGTTACTTTGAAGGTTGCCTAAATCTCAGGTTTCCTAGAGTACGTCACATATTTTAGATAGTATCCGCTAACCGGAACATTATTCATTAAGCATTATAATTTTTCGTCTTTTTATCTTGCATTTTATGCAGGTTATCGTTAGTACAGTTAAAAGAGTGGCATCGTATGCTCCCTTTAGGAATTAAGTTGAATTTAGGTTTTCTTAACCGATCCTTCGTATCAAGAAGACTTCAAATCGCGAACTTCCCTGCAAGACGTAATATTGCTAAGAATCTTCTTTGAGAATTACGTAATTAAGTGTTACATTTGATTTGGATCCGAGAAGTGAATCTTTTCGTGGTGAAATTCTGTGGGCCAGAACATTTTCTTAATTTGTTGATAGGTACATACATTCACTTCTCCGGCTGAGTTCCTCTTTCCATGGCAATAGAGGTGAGAAGAAGTAGAAGAATAGGAATATTTAGGAGAAAGTGATATACACAAAGTGTGGAGAAAATTTTGTGGCGTATATTTGATTTCTGGCGGAAAATAAAAGAAATATTTCAGCAAACGACCGCATGGGATAGGAAATGTGGGTCCCAGTATGGCGACATTTCCCCGCGAATGGGAAAAAAGGAAAAAAAAAGCTTTACACTATTATTATGCCTTCGTGGTATATTTTTTCTCTCTTCATACTTTCCTTTGTCCTCCTGTCATTATCTCCTTTTTTATTTTCTATCAAAAAATGTATTCTTGAGGAGATTTCTTTTGAGTTGGAGCGGCGCTGCCATTCTTTGCCCCGTTCCATTAGAGTGCTATATTTCTCTCTTGCCTTTCTTGCGTTCCCTCTCGGCTTCTGTCTACAAAGGGTTTCCATTGAAAAAAAAAGGAAATTAAGAAAATTCGGGTCCACTCCGCAAGGGCAGTACACAATTGAGGCTCCGCTCCTTACCCGCTTACTACAACAGCGGAGAGCACTTAAGTCCCAGCGTCCTTTGGTAGAGGACTGCAGAAAGAGGGTTGCAATTGGGGCAGTAGGCTTATGTCCGCTCCCAAAGTGGACGATTACTGCCGGAGATCGCGTTGAAAACAATGCTTTTTACCGCCCACTAATTATGTCTAGATGATTGTTAAACCAAAGAATGAATAGGATATTTTTCCGGCAATGTAATGTCACACGTAAATCATGAAGTTAAAAGGCTTTTATGCTTTAGATTAACGACATAAACATTAAAATATTAATAGTTAAACAGCAAATTTTCGCGAACTTTTCATTCGGGGCTCATCTAACTCCTTACTCCTAACGAATTAACTCACCACATAAGCTCTTATTGCCTAATAAATACAGAATTAATCCCCCCCGTGTATTAATTTGCAAGGTAAGCCACACACTATAGGCATATTTTTTGCAGTGACCACTGATTGTTGACCGGAAAGAGATTAAGTATTATACATTATTTTCTTGGTTACCGAATTATATTTTTACACGCCATTTAAAGTACCAAAATAATGATATTATTTTCCAAACATCTTAACTGCTAGTTCCTAATACGACATTTGAAAATTATACCAATTAGTGGCGTTATGTTTATCAATCTCTTTTACTATGGAACTAGTTAGCATTAGATTTTACTTTTCACTATTTTTGGAAGTTGAATATCCACTCATCGATTCGTAGCATATTCCAAAGCGGTGCAACACAATTTTTGCAAGTGTGTAGAGATTTCCTTTTCTCATGATACATCTGTGTTTTTAGGGAGGTGATGCCACTGTAGTGAATTTTCTTTCAGCTGCTAAAGTCCGTTTAAACGTTTCTTTCAAGGAGCTTCAAAGGTCAACATCAGCTTCAAATTTACATTGAGGATTCAATCAAAATTTTAACCTTCGAACTGGTGGTGACTTCCACCTCATTTACGCTCTAAGAACTCTTAATCATTTCTTATCAATAGGTTTAACACCTGTTCACCCTCGAGTCCATCGATTGCTCATAATTTATTTTCACGTCTTAGTTCTCTTGCGTGACTAACGCATTTAAAAATGGGAGACTGAGAAGGGTGAGAGGGCAGTTCGTGCTTCAGTCGTTCCTCGACTTCAAACGCGCAAAGAGAATCGCTAATTCAGGATCGCCAGCACACGCTTTAGCATTCGCCGTCAACGCACCCTAGGAATAGAGCTTGTTGGATGCAAAGGGTATCCCCAGAGAGCACTGCACGATTGCGACGAGGGGTTCATGAGGGTAAAGAGTTCCTGGTCTGGGAGGACGTTACACCTTTCTCCTCTCTCCCCTGCAGCTCCCACGCTCAACTCGTGAGCCATTTGGCCCGCCGCTATCGCCGATCTCGTCAGCTTCCTCTTTGGAAACTAAATGAGGAGGCCTTTCGCGTGGCCGTCCTCTGCCTCGGCTGTTGAAACGAGAGGAAGTGGTGCACCGAGACCGAAAGTCCGTCCGTGCTCGCGGAAGCCTCGTTTGCCGAAATGCTGGCAGTGGATGCGGTGGCAATGCTGATGGTCGAATGCCTCGCAAGCGGCGTCTGAATCGGTGATGTACAGCCATTCGTCGGGATCCCGGATGCCGAGCATTGATGCTGAAGTCCTCTCGGGCAATTTGCTCGTTTTGGAAGAATGTCTGGGGAATTCTTTCCCTCAGGATTGGTGGCTATTAGAGAAAAAGTTATGCAATGACTGAGCACGGCAAATTCAAAGTTCAATTAAAATGACGCATAAAAATGCAACTATATTAGACCACGTGCTAAAGTCTGATGACCTAACTTAAAGTTACTCTGATACAGCGATTCCATACGTTTCGTATTTGCTTTCATTTAGCAGTCCATTCACCTAAAATGTATCGCGTCTCCATGAGCCTTTACAGAATGATTGCAAGTAAAATCTACTTTTCATTTACTTGTCATTAGTTTCATCTATTAAAATATGATTACTTATTCGTCGATGACACAAATACGGCGGTTAGCCCATTGTAATAAAGTTCCAGGAAAGTGAAGGTGCTTACCGTGACTTCTGCCGTTATTAAACTTTCTTGGCTCACTCCTATAAGGAGCCCCAGATGGGATAACGCTCTTATAGTTGTAGCCCTAAACTATTTATTACAGAATTATATTCGTGTGATGGCTAGAGGGCTAACCCGCCATCCTTAAGACCCGCATTAGAATCCCGGAAATGGTAGTTGCTTCAGTGCTGTACATTCTTGAGTCCCGTGTGGAGATCCCGTCTACTTGAGTACTCCATCCGTCGAATCGGACGTGAACTCTTTGACCCCTTATCGCCTTTCGTTAGCACTGGGATAACACGGGCGCTGAAATTCGCTCCACCCTTCCATCATTCCCTTAACGGCGTAAAATGACCTCAGGTGTCGGTCGTGTACCCTGAATACAACGTGATGAAGTTCATAACCGAGGATTTGGAATGATCTAGTTATGTTGCACACTGCATGGAAGCGTGAATGCTTGTAGGAAAGTGTTACGCAAATTCTCACTGGTTATTATATTCCAATGCATCTAAGCGGTTTTATTATTTTCTGACAAAAATATGATGTCACTCTATGAAAGCTGGCCGGTTATCACTATATTTATAATAAATATACATTTTTTCTCATATTCTCCGACTATTCTGAAAGGACCAATTATCTTAAATGGGGGCGTTTACTCGGAACCGAAATTGCAATTTTTTATACACGAAATCGTGTAAAAAATTGCGATTTCGATTTGATGGAAACGAAAAAATAATTTTAGTGAAAAAATTAATCTCTTAACCACAACCATTCACTCATAAATCAAAAATTAAAATAAGCAAAAGGTGACGCCCACCGAAAAAGCTGCTTTGATGTCATTGACGTCATTTTCCTCCTGTACTTGACTGCTTTTAGGGGAAGGGAAGGGATTGGAGGGGGGTTCTCGGAAGGTCTGCTCGCACAGATGCTGTCGTAACTTCTCCTATTGGCAGAGTCAGTTTTGTCCCCCCATTGCGATAAGGCAAAGTAGCTTCGCGGGCTCAGTTGTGATTGGACGAAGTCGATACACGTCAGAGGTTGAACCACGCCCACTTTTCCGAAAGGGCTAAAAACATCAGTTTTTTGCCGATAATAACTCGAGAAACAATTGACGGATCAAAAAACGGAAAAATACGTGTCTTTTTATTTTACAAACTCCATCAAATTCGGCAATGAAAAAAAATACATGGTAAACGACCCCATTGACCCTTATTTTGCAGACTCTTATCATCCTAATTCTGACTTTATGAAAGGAGTCTGTCCTCCGACGCCTAATTTTCCATGCGTAATGATAATCCTGAGACTTTTATTCACAAGATAGGGAAGAAAATCTTCTTATTCTTCACTTTCAACGGTTGAAAATCGACCAGCACTATCGAGAAATTTAAAATGTTTTTTTTTTTTGACTTATAAATTTTATAAAAACTCTCAGGATATCCTCCACTAGCCATTTCACTTTCCACGTACTCCTTAATTTCGCTTTTCGCGTTTATCCCTTCTCTAATCTCTTTCGGGTATGTTCCTGTCGGACGGGCTTGCGTCCGTTCAAGTACTTTGCCCAAAGAAGATCGCTATCTTCCGACGCCCGTTTAGCTTTTTGCAATTTGACCACGAGTCCTTGGGTCTCCACTAACCCACTCCTCCAAAATGCTCCTCTCCCTTCTCCTTAGGTTCCTCCACTAACTCCCATTTCGTCTAGACTCCTTGAATATTTAGTTTATTCTCCCGCTGCTATTCCGTCAACCTCACGTCATTGCCTTATCTATTCTGCTCCACCTCTCCCTCCGTAGGTTTCCGACCCCTCACTAACCCCTGTCCAAGCACCCTCTGAAGCAAGCGCTGCCGTTTCGACATGCTAGCGCGGCCCTGCAAATACCTTCGTTTCCATCGGCGACGCCTCGTCTTGGATCGCGTGTCTCTATCCCTTCCTTTTCCTCTCGTGATCGTGTCTCCCTTCCCACTTAAAATGAGGCCTCCCGCGTTCGATGGAGTGAAAAGCGGGGAACTGTGATTTTTTAGGGGCGCGTTTCGCACGAAATCAACCCCTCGTATTTTGACTTGTCTTTTTTTTTCCTCTCCGGTGATCGTCCATCTGTTGCTTTTCGAAGTGTTTTTCCATTCAGTGTGTGAGCAACATGTGTACATTTGAGAGTACCTTTGGGGCTAGACTCTATTAGCATTTGAAGTTTTGGTATCCTTTTTTGAATAATTTAGGATATTTTGGAAAGTTGAATGGGAGTTAGGTCAGGAATATTCAACATAGGCAGTGAGAAAAGACACCTCTGCCTCATTTATAAGGATATTACACAGAGATATTCCAGGGAATTAATGGGACATGGAAAGGTCATTATGTAATCACGTGGGCAAATTATTACTCAGCTACGTGAAGTAGTTTCGTGAGTTTTTTTTGTTGATAAACTTTGGTTGTTATATATCGGCCTTTATATCTAAATCACAGAAACTCCCTAAGAATCTGCCAATGAAAATATCCACGCTGCACATATTATTTTAATTTTAATGACAAAAAAAGAATCCATTAGAACTGTCCCGGCTGCAATTAATGTTCACAGGCCTCGGGTGGTGGCACGAACTTACGACTTTACTTATTGTCGCTGAGCTGCATTTGATCTCCATACTTCGGGTCCATTGGTTAAATTCTCTGATGACATTATTTTGTATTTGTCTATGCTTTATTACTTTATTTCCATCCTGATTTATAACATAAATACATGCATGATGAACGATAGAATAAACTTTATAATTCCACAATTATTTACCTCACACTACTATTACCATAATTTCAACGATTAATGTCATCACCAGGAACGCCTGAAACCATCAACTTTAACATAAATACATTTTATGTTACCAGTTTACATTCTATTTGTTGATGACTCGATCTTCCAGAGGAAAAATCTTTTCCTCCTGTCTTTGTTTATCAGTAAATAATATTTTTCATCTATGTGCTATATTTTATTCCAGTATTTACTATGTTTGTTCTGCTTTTCGATTATCAAAACATCTTCATTTTGACATAAAATTTGCTAAATCATCTGACAGCACTTGCAGTATGAAGTTAGTAAGTAGGATACGTTCATCAATGGTTTCAAACTCAAAATATTGCTGATATTCGTTTGTTACGAGTATGATCACCACAATTGTCACTATTTATTCACTTTTTCCATTAAAATCTCACTTTTTGCTCACTTTTCTCGGAGAATACTCTCGCTTTTCTCACTTAATTTTCTACTCGCTGGCAGCCCTGTGTATCTGTTTATTGGGCTATGTATATCCTCTTATAGAATATTCTCTTCTTAGTGTGAATGATATTAATGAGGAGTGTACATTTCGGTGCGTATTCCTATTAGTAAAATAGCACCTCTGATTAGAAATGCATCTTTTCACACCTGTGATCTAACTTGCAGGTATAAGATAACAGCTAAGGTAATAATAATTTAATACAGATAATATCTTTTATATGCTTCT
Organism: Platycnemis pennipes; assembly: GCA_933228895.1. Lineage (NCBI taxonomy): Eukaryota > Metazoa > Arthropoda > Insecta > Odonata > Platycnemididae > Platycnemis > Platycnemis pennipes. The sequence continues at coordinate 42,749,614 of OW121851.1, read as the reverse complement.
GGGTTTATGGGAACGAACGACGGCCATCAATCGCTTGTGCATAGAGAACCTGTATTTCGAAACCAATTGCATCGTTTCTGATACAGTCATATTGCAGTGTGGTGTGTGCTTATGACGACCATTTCCAATCTCAAACGGGAGGAATTTTCCAATGTTGACGAATGATCTCATCTCTGCAGTAATGAGCGGGTGACATCCAGGTCTGTGTCAGCTGGGAGGCAGCTGCGTTGTCGGAGCCAAAAATGCTAGGGTTCATTCCGTTTGGTCGATATGTATCTGCCGTGCACCGAGTATGTGTGACCTAAAACCTTTGGACCTCCATTGGTCTTTTATCATTCATCTCATGAGATTCAAGCATTGATGTTTCAGAGGAGCGTGTTCATAACAGGATGTGACCATCGGGAAATAGCTTATGCAAATTGATTGTCGCTAGTAAAACCACTCTTCTCGTTTACGAAAATGTTTATGCGTCTGATATCTAGGTGAAATGATTAATTACTCAATGTGGTGTACGACCGAATTTTAGGCTATTATTGTCTGTTGTGATTAAATTTTTATAATGCTCGCCAAAACTTGTGCTTCGGTTCAATTTTTCTATAAACACTCTGGTCGTAAATAGGTTTTGAACTTCCACGCGTGATGTGGAAACAAAATATTTTCCGTGTTTTTCTCAGAATTAGGTACTCCAAATGTATGTGTACTTCTGTTGCGCCTAAAGATATGGGAAGCCTATATTGAAAACGTTTAAACATGCAATGAACAGAATTCCAACTTAGTTCGATGGGTTCAGTTATAGCAGCATTTATTGAATAGTAGTGGCCGAAATGTTCATTACTGTCCATGATGTTCATTTGGATAATGTGCACGAGTTCATTAATTGCTGAGAAACACTAAGTATAATATGTAAGGCAGTAGCTTCTAAACCATCATCATAGGGAGGAATTTATGCGGGCATTTGGTGAATAATGAGATAATGGAATCCATGACCAGAGCAGGTACTCCATGTGTGTCCTTTTTTTCAATTTCAACTAGTTTACCTGATGAAAGTTTTTCAAATGCTTGCTGTTTTTTAATATTGCCAGTTGTTCTCATTCGTATATTGTTCTTGTGGTAATGATTGGACTCTTCATCTTCTAGCAAAAACTATTCGATATTTAGAATCCTTTGTGGACAGTTCGACCCCCAATCCGGAGATGAAAAGTTTTGACTTTTTTAGTATATGTGCATCACTATCATAAGAGACTTCTTGTTTATTTCAAATAATGACGTTAACTATGAATAAATAATTAACGACGCGGAATGATTGTGTAGCTTCACGATGAAATGATTACGTACCGCATTTATCATAGAGATATATTGTATGGAATGTAGCACGTGTTTAAATGATACGGTGCCTATATCACAAACTTATCCCAACTAGGTACTCAATTTTTCATCCAAGCTTTTAAGTTACCATCTACTCTGACTTCCACTTGCAGTGAAAGGTCAATCAACCTCATAGAAATGATGTAAGAGTTAATGTAAAAGCATGTCACCTTCGAATCTTAGAATTGACTCAGTATTTTATTCCCAATGTCACAATGCTGAACGCAATTATAATTCTCTTTTCTCCGGGTTACATTTTAATGCAATCATTTATTTAGTCGTCCAATTTTACGTAGTAAATTTAGGTAGTAATTTGTTTAAAAGTCAGTGATTTTCATGTACTTTCCAAAGCAATTGACATTTGTGAATGACCCCTATATTTGACCACATATTGATAAAGTGAATCCTTTATTTGAAGATTGAGCTGTCAATGCTCTCTCTATGGTTTGATACGGATTATTAACTTAGTTAACAGGTTCCAGAAAATTAAATACCCATGAACTAAAAATAGTACCCTTTTATCCTTTGGCTGGGTGGAAAATAAATGTACTAGAAAAAAGTTGTTGAATATTTTAGGGCTGTATGAAAAATGGTTTTGTTGAAGTAGCACACAAGGGAAGTATTAATTTCTTTACTGATTACTTTATTTCTTGTTTTTAGGTAAGTCGGCGTTTCTCTGCGTGGTTCCTCTTACTGATATCCTCTGAAGGTAAAATATATTTTTTAATTATTTCAATTTGCCAATTTGTATTCACTCTCTCATTACCTTCGTATTTTGTCTGCATTTAATATTCACCAAGGATCTAAAATACTATTTTTGGAAGTAAATTTAATATTATCCCGTGACTCCATTTGAACGACTAAAATTACATCACTGGCATAAAACTGTCAATCCAACCATTTTTGTATCAAAGTTTAACCAAGGACTGTGCGCATGACATTGATTCAACGTTAGAGTGACATACGTGACCGCGTTGGATCCCTTATCACTTCAGCCCCGGCGTGTAATAACAGGCTGCGGTTGCTGTGGTGTAGATGCATGAGGCATGCATACATTGCATCAAATACATACTGGTCACAACATTTTTGTGTAAATTAAACTCCCAATGTTCAAAATCGTTCGCTCTCCCTTATCAACCCCACGCCGTCATCCCCGCCTCCTTTTGTTACCTTTTCGCCCTCTAAAAGCCAATTCTTTTCGCGGGAGATTGGACAGCGTATCTCTCCTGCTTCGTAATTTATCCCGCCTCTCCGGTGAAGCTGTTTTGCCACACCGTGTCTTATATTATGTTTCTGTCTATCTAGACGTGGAGATGGGATACGGAGAGAATGCCTCGAGGTAGGGGGAAGCTACCACCCTTTCAAGATGCGGTCCATGAGTTTCCAGGGTGGATCTTTTCCAACCTTCCTATCACCTAGCTTGTAGTTCAATTAAAAACTAAAAATAAACTATGTAGATCAAAACCTTTTAATCAGGAGTGTCAAAAAGAAACCATCTATTGTTGAAAAATACCACATTTAAAGTTGTTGTAAGTCATTGTTAATTTTTGGCATTAATGTTAAAAATGTGATTGAGGAAAAGGATGTGGGTTGTTCATGCTATGTGCACTATTATTTTGGACCAGTAATTATGCGTAGAATAGTTTATAATTGTCGACGGAATTATAATGCCAATTCATTCTCGGGTTTATGCTCTCCTTTTATGCTTGTAGGTATGATTTCCAAGTGATAGTTGAATGTAATAAGTAGTAGATTGTTAGATAACAGAACCATATTGGTATTTATGGAATATTGATGAGAAATGAATTGTCTTCAAGTGATTTTATTACTATTACTCCTCTACTAATAAAATATTCAAATTTATTGCGAAGCCACACGTTTTCTTATCTAAATTGGCTTTTTGTGTAATGCGTTTCACTCATTTATCTTTGAGGGCTGATATTTGCACTGTTGCACTAGTAATTGATGATGGTAATAATTTTTTAAATTGTAAAAACATTTATGAGCACATTTACGAAAAAATGAATAGGTTTCTTAACAAATTTCTGAGTTATATGCATATTCATTTTAGCACAAAGCTAAAGATTTTCATTGGATTATTTTAATATATACTGCCTTTTTTTGCTGTCATCACCTGAGCGAGACGCATCATAAAATAATATATTTTACTCTCTTTCTGTGCATTGCTATTGATTTGAAAGTGTAAAACGTAATGAAAAAGAACTACATTCACGCGTAATGTAGACAGCCCTATTCTTTTGTTCCCTTTTTATGAAATCCTCTTAACAATATTTGCACCCTTTCGTTAGCATTGAGACATGCATAACTTTGAGACATGGGTAGTGGTTGAAGTTCTGTATTAGTGAATTTTGGTAGAGGGAACTGTAAGGTAGTGGAAAAAAACAGTTTGGAGAGAAGACATGCTTAATCAATCAGGTACTACGTAAATTAGTTTTGACTAAGGGTTTACCACATGTAAAGAGTTGGTTTTGCTGGAGCGTCAACTAAACTCAGCATTTCATTCATAACTCATCTCCGTCCCTATGCTATTTCTCTCTTCATCTCCGCATTCTCTCCCCATAAACATGCTCAACCATTCTTCTGTTTTCCACCTTGCCACACCTCACATATTCAACATTCTCTTCCTGTTTTTTACAGTGAGCTGCGAAATAGCGTCCGAACAAAGTAGACCAAGCCTCTCAAGAAATGGTTTCATATTAAAACAGTATTAGGGGAGGTAACGGGAAACCACTCCATTTGTTTATCCCATGCAAAAATGATGGAGGCTTAGGAAACTTTTTCATTAGTAGGCATTCGAAGAAAATAAATGTAATAATATTTTTAACGACTCACAACGGGGGCGTTTACTCAGAACCGAAATCGCAATTTTGTATATAAAATTGTTAGATAGAAACGAAAAATGAATTATAGTGAAAAAATTAATCTTCAATCCCGAGCCATTCATTCATAAATCAAAAATTAAAATAAGCGAAAGGTCACGTCCACCGGAGAAGCTGCTTTGAGATAAATGACGTAATTTACCTCCCATCCTTGACTTCTTTTAGGGGAAGGGAAGGGAGAGGAAGGGGTCCTCGGAAGGTCTGCTCGCACAGATCTTGTCGCAATCGCTCCCTTTGGCAGAGTCAGCTGTGTCCCCCCCCCATTGCGATAAGGCGAAGTAGCTTCACGGGCTCAGTTGTGATTGGAGGAAGTGGATGATGCGAGAGGTCGATGCTCGCCCACTTTTCCGAAAGAGTAAAAACATCAGTTTTTCGTCTCTTATAACTCGAGAACTATTTATCAATAAATAATTTAGTGGAAAAACATTGTAACTTTTCTTAATTTAAAATGAATTTCTACAAAGTTGAGACTTCAACAATTGAACTCGATTGGATTGAACTCGAGAACTAATTGACGGATCGAAAAACGGAAAAAATGTGGGTGTTTTTATTTTACAAACTCAATCAGATTCGGTAATAAAATAATATGGTTAATGACCCCATTGGAATAAGGGACGTGCACGAACGCTATTCTTTTTCAACAACGGGATTGAAAACCAATTGAAAATTTATGATTACTTTCTGCATCTTTACCATATTCGGTGCTACATTCCCTTTATTAGGTACCGGAGGGCTAACAATCACCAGATGGCTTATACCGTCAGTAATTATCTGCATCTACACCTACATAATACCCCGTAAGCCGCCATAAAGGTGCGTGGCAGGTGTTTTCCAAGCAATGACTTTATTTTTATTTTAAAAACTCTATCAGATTCGGCAATTAAAAACATATGGTAAACGACCCCATTATGCTTCCGTATATATCTGCGCTTGCGCGCGCTTATCGTGGTTTTGTCTGTGCAGAGGGAATCGGGCGTCGCGACGCATCGGTAGCCACAGGTGGTCAACCCCTCACTTAGCATACCTTTTCTCCTCGCGCCACGATTAAGAGTTGAATGAGAGCAGGTCGCTTTATTTGAGAAATTCGATATCTCTTTCTGACGGCACACCTTCTCTTAGAGGAAACTTATCAATTTTTGTCGTTTGACCCTCATTGATGGATCACGATCCAATATTCGTACCCTAGAAATTGACGTCATTCCCTCTCTCAGTCTTTCTGCTCTCTTCTGCCTCCTATTCCGCGAAATTTTTCTTTAGTCTGGTGATATTCCATATTGTCTCGCCTCCCCTGTCTTCTTTCTCGTGTCGATAATATACTTTGTTCGCGTGCAAATCTCCCGAAGAGACCGTGTCAAGTTTAGAATAAATGTCAGTGGGATCTTTTCTTTTTCTCTGGAAGCAAACTCTGAAGCCGTTTGTATCATTTTTGTTACCCTTGAAATCCCAGTTCCCATCAATTTAGCTTAATTTTTTCCCAAATTGAGTCTAATTTTGCAGGCGAATATCCTGTATCATATGATTATTCGCGATGTTATTTGGGATTATCATAACATTCCTGCGATAACCGATTACACTTGTCTCGGCTATTAGTTATCGTGCCCATGTTATGGTATTTAGTTTCCATTGCTCTAAGATACTACTGTGCCATAATCCTATTACATCACTGCGTGAATCCATATAGGTGGCGTGCATTGGGGGTAAGCTAGGTAAGCTACGCTTGTCCAGGCAGCGATGAAAAAATATAAATATCGTCTTCACTCAAACATATGGTCTTCTTCGTTACTTTTCGTTAAGAGAGATTATTCTGACGTTATACGCCGCATTCAATACACGGCAGTGCGTCGCGCCATCCAGTTTGCCGCAAGTTTTCGCCGTGGGCTCGGCCATCTACAGCCGGCCGAGGCCGTGGGTAATATCAGCGGACGGAGATCCCCTGAGCACTCTCTCTCTCTCTCGCACTCAATGATAATGCCTGCGGCTCGGCCGGGTGGTACAGGAGGACAGCGACGCGAGCGACGCCAGCTAGTGTGCCATATCATGGGAAAAACGGAGCGGTAGGCTACGACACTAAGCGCTTACGAATCTTCATGCAGATTGTTTTTGTCGTCAAAATTCATTTTTATCGACTAATGCAAAGTCTATAGCGTTGAGTAAGGTATCAATGGATAGCAATGTTTGCTGACTTCTGGCATAGCGCATTAAGCGTACTGTAGAACACATTGTTTATTATTTAAGTTAAAAAAATCTTTTCGGCTACAGCACAAAGAAATAGGAAGGCCCCAATGAGATAAACTGTAGATAGACAATGAGGAAAAGAGGGTTATTGTCGGCAGGAGACGTGTTTTTTTATCGTGTTAATAAATAACTAGTAAGAGGTATCATTAACTGTAAAGATGTTCATATTAATAAACTGTCTTTGCTTTTTTATACACACATTTACTAACTACTTCATTTCAACAACCCAAAAGAAGATTAAATCATTTTTTTAGGGAAAGGTAGTATGTCCGAAAGTTTCGCAGTTTTAGTTAGTTTTAAAAGATAATAACACAAATCTAATGTTATCTATACATACAAAACAGTGAATTAATTACGATTTCGGAATACTGGAAATACCAAGTTTAAAGTGCAAACACAAAGAGTGTAATCGTGAGTACTTTCGACATGTCTGCGTGTCCCTGCATATAAAAACCCGTTGGCTGACTGGGAATTCTACTCTCGTGAAAGTATTCTGTTGGCTATGCCTCCTATTTAAAGGAAACTCAATATTATATCTAATACCATAGTGAAACATGAAAGGTCATAGGGACACATTCGATCGTTTGCTCAACTTCGGCAATACCCGCATTGAAGCACGACTTCATTCCCATTTCCGCGCAAGTGTAGAGTGGCATAACGAAACAGAGATGGCCTAGAACAGAGTGATGATGTAGAGATTAATCGACACAATACGCCTTTTACCCATTCAAGAGCTTTTATTTCGAGGAGGTGATGTTGAAGATTCCCCGTATAAGGTTATTTACTCTGCGATTTTAAATCGTATCCGCAAATATGACCCAACTTTACGACATCATCTCGTGAATGCAACCCCTTTCAGAGGAAGAACGAAATGCATTAAAAACGACTTGATAATACCTATTAGCACAATTTTGGAAAATAAGATAAGAGATAAAATGGGTAGCGCAATTTTTGTGGCGCTGTTTCTATACGAGACTTCAGATATCATTAATAAATCCCAACCAACCACAACACTAAAGATACTTCCTCGATAACGCCTCGGAAATGCCGCAACGACTAATTTCGTTCACTGATGTGAGTGCCGATGGGTCTGCAAATGCGTTATTTGTTCATGCAAAGCATATAATTAATTCTTATAGACTGAAAGAAAAACTTGTTTCTCCGACATACGATGGGGCAGCAGTCACGTCTGGGAATTGAACGGCCTGAACAGGGGTGAATCCATGGGGTAGGGAGCGCTGTGGTCGGTCGCCCCCCAAAAAATATTTTCAATAAAACATATCGAAAGAATTTTCAGTAATTAATATCGATATGTCTTTTCATTGGAGCTTTCATTGTGAGGAGGACAAGACTGGTGAATGCTTTTTTGCCTATTTATATTCTCGCATTTGTTTGCAAATCAGTGGGCGACCCCTCTGAAGTAACAATCGATTACATTGCGAGAAATCTATAACGGCATTTCCCGCAATTTATTCGATTTTAGAACACCGCTTATTCCTTATCTTGATTAAATCTGTATGCTTTTCTTCTTCCTGTATTTTACCTTAAGTTAAAGAGTACATTTGCTTGAGACACCTTTCCAATATAAATTTGTGAACATTAAACGTTCTCTAAACTTACTATCCTGTTTCAAGATATTGATTACGATGGATTTGACCGATTCATTTTTTTCATGGAATTTTTTATTTCTAAAGGCAAGCTATGCAAATGAAACATGATATTACTCATAAGGTCTCAAATCCAGAGCAGTGTCCTTTATCTATCGTACTCTAAGGTCGTGCTGGTAGGTGAGCCGCTTCTTAAAAATCGGCGAATACGCACATCTCCTACACATGGAATAGATATCACTAGATATTTTACGCATGCATGTTTCTCTTTCGGAATCTACATCTACATAATACCCTGCAAGCCACCATTAAGGTGTGTGGCAGGTGGTGAACTCTCACCAAACATGCACTACATATAATGCATAAAATTTGTAATTAAAAATTAAAATAGCAAAGCATACATGCAAAAACATGCTGTTAGTTGGGTTAGCTTTAAGTCCTTAAACCAACATGCAGCTACCAGTGTTATCCATTGCTACACTTGTACTGGATACATTTCCCGTTATTCATATCCCTAATAGTACGAGGAAAAAGGACATTTTGAATCTGTCAGATCGGCAATCAACTTCTCTAATTTTGTGATTAAGTTGAGGAATGTTTCAAGTTAGATAGCCAATAGTTATTACGCAAGAAAGTTTTCGATGAGAAAACATTTTGGGTATGCTTATTTTAGGAACTAGATGAACGTGCTGAAAAGTGATTTTTATGCGCATCGTATGTGATTAACCAAAGAAATTATCCAGATTTAATTTACAAACAATAATTTAATTAGAATGCCATTCTCGGCAATAGTAATCCAGTTTTTAATTGAGGTTACGGCCCAGTCCATATCGATTCAGGCAGGGGCCTTACCTTCATAGTCTCAGATGTTATTGAATTTAACATATGTCAAACTTCAGGACGAAGTAAGTAATACGTATATTTTAGTTTTGTCCAAAAAAATTTTTGGCCCGAGATACAGTCCACCGAACATGGGTCCGCGAGCGCTATTTTTCAAATGCGATTTTTGACAAAATACTAAAATGCTCATATCTCAGGAATGGTTCAAGATATTTTGCTCCTTTTTGTTTTATTTGAAAGATAACAATTTTGTGATTAAAATTATATCCTTGATTTGAAAATGTGTGTCCACATTCTCTTGCTGCAATTTTTTTATTTTATTTTTTTTTATTTAAAAAAATTGTTTTTCTTAAAAACGCCAATCCTAAAAATTTTTATTTTTTTACTGTTTGTAAGTACCATAGAGTACTACAATCCCTGAAAAGAAGAACTTCCACTTTTCAGTTTAACAGGTTTTATAAATTAATGTAATTTTTTACCTTCCATGGTGAATTTCTTGATTGCAAGTTTTTATAATTTTGTTATTTTAAAACACCAATCTAAAAAAATTTGTACTGTTTGTGATTAACTAAAAACAACAAATGAAACAAAGTTAGGAACTAGTTAAATATTGATAATTTTTTTAGATTTTCTTTATTAATAACCTTCCAAATCATTAATGATCTTCTGGAATAATGTGGAAGATTCTAGATGACTCCAAAACGTAACGGATCCTTCTAGAACAATTTGGAAGCTTCCAGATAATTTCAGATCATAATAGAACACACTTCAACAATCTACAAACTTGCAAATAATTCCAGAATGTAACAAAATACTCTAGAACAATGTGGAAGCTTCCAGATAACTTCCGAAAACCTCTGAGGACAATGTGGAACCTTCCACATAATTAAAGAATGTAACAGAACTTTCTAGAACAATCTGAAACTAACCAGAAAATTCTAAATGTTTGACCTAGCATATAAAAGGGAGGACACATGAACTGACAGTTCAGTTGTCAACAGCCAAACAAAGAGAGTAGTTAAAAAAATTTTTTTGTTAACAGTACCTGTGAAGGTTTTTGAGAATTCTGCGGACTGACTGGGTTGTGGTGTTTGTGGAAAAGACTATTTGAAATGTCTTCTGACTGGGGCCATAGGAGAGTGGAGTGTGCTGACTATTTTCATATCCATAAAAGAGTGATATATAAGACTAGCAAAAAGACTTCAGGTTGGAAATAAGAGTGCTCATTTTAAGACTCTGTTTCAAAGTGAAAATGTTTCCAGTAATGACTTTTTGTGTTCTAAATGCTTTAACACAACATCAAACATGACAATAAGTGAACAAGAAGCCCCCCATGTTGTGTGTGATGCAGATTTTGTAACTGCAGAGGAAGAACTACATATCCTGAATCAGTCAGCTACAGAGGTTGGTGTTAGTCCTGTTAAGAAACCATGGTCAGTGAAGTCAATTCATGAGATGTATGCATCAAAAAAACAGAGAAATTTCTGGAGCAGTGGATGAGCATACCAGAACAAAACTGACCAAACTCTTCAAAGTAGAAATTTCAACTTCAGAAGAAAATGAACCAATAGGAGCTTGTGCAACCTGCCAAGAGTTTTTATCAAACATCAGTTCAGCTGTTGAATCATGTGCATCCTACAATGATAAGGTTCAAGTTCTAACAATTATCCCAGTATCCTTTACAAAGAACCAAATTTTGCACCACATTCCATCTGCATCAAAATACATGGTGGACAAGACAAGAAATTTGAGGTCAGCAAAAGGAGTTTTTGGAAAACCAGATCCATTTTATGGTCATCCTGTGAATGAAGCAAATGTTCAAATTGCACAGTCATTTTATCTGGAAGATAAGTGGGACTGTTCTCGCCAGAGTGCCAACAAAAAAGACATTATGACTATGACAGTTGCAGGAGAAAAAGTGGTGAAAGTGAAAAGATACATGACCCGCAGCATTAAAGAAACTTTCACCATATATAAGAAGGAACATTCAACGTTGCATATTGGAAGATCAAAATTTTATGTATTACGACCTAAGTGGGTTGTTCGACATCCACCTAGAGATGTCTGTTTATGTTTGTACTGTGCAAATTTTAAACTGTGTGGTAGCTTTGAAGAACTTACTTGAAGATATGACATATGATGACACCTTGGTTGGACATGCCCACATAGCACAAAATATTTACAAAATGTCTACAAAATATCTCCAATGTCTTCTACTAATATCTAGGAAATATCTTGTAATAACTTGTAAACATCTTCTAGACATTTTCTAGATATCTGAATGTCCGCTTTTCCTATGTCTTCTAGATATCTTCACAAGATATTTTCTAGACATTACCTAAGTAAGTGCACCTTACAGAGAAGCTGTAACTATGTACCCAAATGCATTAACTGATACAAATACAATCATTCTATAGCACATTGCATGGGTGCACCTATCACCAAAATTGAAAGAAATGGAAATGATCGAGGTGATGATTCGAAGGATGGATCCTTGCCAGTAATTTCAGCTGATAGACGAAGTTCTAAGGTGACGGAAGGATGATTCTCACTTAATGATTGATCACTAATTGTACCTTGCATACTACAGATACGCCTACATAACTACCTACACTTAACTTCTGTGTATTCTATCATCCTTTGATAAAAGTCCTGACACATTTTCCAATTACGGGTAGGAGACTGGGAGGCCATGCAGCTGCTGGCTGGCATTAAGTCGTTTGTGATTATTAACTTTACTAAAAGATTGACACGGAGAATTTGCGCTGTTAAAACATTTCCCTATTAACCATTCTGTGGTTAAAAATAAGCATGACCATTATTATAAATATACGTAACTGATATTCTTTCAACTCCAGGAGAGATAAATAATATAGTTTCCTCCATAATGCTGAGAACCTGTTTCCTGGCGAGTGCAACAGTATTTTCTCCAAGTCCGATACCATCTATGAGGGACAGAGAAAAATCATCCATTCATGGATATCCATTTGAATGGATATGAGATGAATATGACATTTGAATCCACATGAGATGAATTAAAAATATAATTTTCAGATCTAGGAGGCGTGAAAGATATTTTCTAGACATCTTGTAAACATTTAAGATATTGAAGATATGCTGTAGATATCTGGTAGATATTTTGTGCTATGTGGGTGTGAAGTCGTTAGTGGTCTGTGACATAGAAATAGAGATATGTTTGTTTCAGGACTGTGGTGACTGACCTGGAAAGGGGGGACTCGACTTACAGACACTTGGTCTGGATAGTGTAGCAGATAACTCTTCTGAAGTTACATATGCAACATGGGAAGAAAATAAACTCATTAAGAAAACTGTTGCCATTGATACCTTCTTAGACGAACTTGGGAGGTGGAAAGTGAAAGCAGTAACACACCAACATCTGAAGAAATTGCAACAAGAACACATAGCAGAAGTGAAGGGATGGGTAGAGGCTGCATGTTTAGTGCTTCACTGTGATTTTGCTGAGAACTGGTCTGTGGTTCTACCACAAGAAGTTCAAGGATATCACTGGAGTAATGACCAAGTTTCAATTTTTACAGGAGTGACATATTTTCAGAACAAGACCACAAGTGTTGCAGTTATAAGTGATGACAGAGGACATGACTCAGCACATGCATTGTTGGCAATACACAAAATTATTCAACCACTGCAATCACAGGTAGAAAAGATCATAATTATTTCTGATGGTGCCCCTAGTCACTTCAAAAACCGTTACCAACTAGTGATGGGTCGGTCGTGAGTGATCGAATCCCGAGATCAAGTTCTCTTAAAAGATAGATCGATGAACTGGATCTCTCCAATGACCGAGGAGCTCATCTTTACGGATCACGATAGGAATGATTATGTGACATCAAGTATCGATCACGAGATCTGAGACCGACCAAATAAATCTTGAGTGATTTGTCTAACGTGAGATGCGTAAGTTACTTGATCGTTACTTTAATTCTTTAAGCTTTAATTCCTTGCCAATGACAAACTATAGTTTCTGATACTACTAATTACTCATTACTGGTCCAAAATAGGATTAATTAGGCACCATGAAGTTGGCACACGCTAACAAGTCACGGTAACTACATTTAACTCTATAAAAATATCGAGAATGTACGTGCAAATTCCCGGATAGTACTCCATGTGATGGAAAAGTACTTTAGAGTTTCGTAACTTTGAAGTACAATTCCTCCAAAAGTAGCAAATTAATAATTAAACGATTTTTAATGGTGAAATCACTACGGGCAAACTACGGGAGTAACCGTGGGCCAACTTCCTGGTCATGATTAATTAAGTCAACACAATCTCATTTCCAATACAATAATGAGATAATATAAAGAGATGACTCTGAGGTGGCAAAATTTATTGAAAGAAGTATAATAAAAAACTATACACTAATATCGATCTATAATACCTACATCGCTTAGGTACACAAATCAATCATTATCCTTTCACTGATTTTGGTCCATAAAATATATCACTCTTCAATAGTTTTGTAATAAAGTGGGACATTTCTAATATTCTTCGTAACTATACTAAAAATTACAAACCTTACACAATCATTGTGTAAAAACATAACAAACCTTCGAACGTATTGTACAATTGTGCCTTCAGTTGTTTAGAAGAATTACCCACAACTCCGCGGAAACCGGCACTAAACGCGGTAGTTGTACACATCGGTCATGCTTACAGTATATAAATCACGAACGACCAGATTTTTTATCCCTCACGACTTTCCTGAGAGATCATTGATCGTAGGCAACTTAAACAGATCACTAGCTGGAACATCGTTCACTCCTGACCTTAAGCTCACGAGCGAATCACAAGTGGGAGTGATAGGCGTGACCGAGATCTCTCAAAAGACCGACTTTGCCCATCACTATTACCAACTATTTGAACTTGCAAAGTCTCTTGTTCCAATGGAGTGGGTATACAGTGCTACTGGACATGGTAAGGGGCCCTGTGATGGTGTAGGAGGCCTGCTGAAGCACCATGCAACAAAACATAATCTTTCCAGCCCAAGTACAGCTGCAATTCAGAATGCCAAGGAGTTTACAAGAGTGGTGCAGTCACACACATCAATAAACCTGATCCTGTTGCCCAAAGAGGAAGTTGAAGAATTCTGCCAGCAGAAAATAAAAGAATGGTCGAACCAAACTACCCCTGTGAAAGGAATTCAGAAGACACATGTCTGGACTCAAATTGATGGGCGAACTTATATTGCACGAACTTTAAAGAGCAAGAAAGAAGAAATTTCATTTGTCCAACCAAGATCTCATAAATGCCAAGAGAATATTCAAATTCACGAACTACAAAAAGGAATGTTTGTGGCCTGTGTGTATGACTGTGACTGGTGGATTGCAGAGATTATAGATATTAGTTGTGAGTTAAGTGAAATCATTGTTAACTTTATGCTGCCACATGGACCGGCTGCTTGGTATAGATTCCCAGATGAAAGACAGCAACACCACCACCAGTGCTCACTTCCAATTCGCGATGTTTTGAAAATTTTGGGTGCCCCAGTTCCTATTGGTTCAACAGGAAGACATCACTTAATATCAAAGGAAGATACTGATGCGGTTAAACAAATTTTTACTTCATTAAATTGCTAAATTCAGTTCTAAGCAGAGTGCACAGAAGTATGCTTCGGAACCTGTACATATTTTAACCTGAACATATATTTTGAAAGCTATTGATGTTTGAAACTTGTGTCTGTTACCCATATTTAAGAAGAAAAAAATGTCAAGTAAGACTAGAGATTTTGATTTTATGTGACCAATATCTGAGAATGTGGTAATGGAAACTGGCTTAATGTTTGGAAATTTTTTGAATTGTTTATAAAACCTGTTAAACTGAAAAGTGGAAGTTCTCCTTTTCAGGGATTGTAGTACTCTATGGTGCCGATAAACAGTAAAAAAATAAAAATTTTTAGGATTGGCGTTTTTAAGAAAAACAATTTTTTTAAATAAAAAAAAATAAAATAAAAAAATTGCAGCAAGAGAATGTGGACACACATTTTCAAATCAAGGATATAATTTTAATCACAAAATTGTTATCTTTCAAATAAAACAAAAAGGAGCAAAATATCTTGAACCATTCCTGAGATATGAGCATTTTAGTATTTTGTCAAAAATCGCATTTGAAAAATAGCGCTCGCGGACCCATGTTCGGTGGACTGTAATTTTTTTGGACAAAACTAAAATATACGTATTACTTACTTCGTCCTGAAGTTTGACATATGTTAAATTCAATAACATCTGAGACTATGAAGGTAAGATTTTTTCTTTGGCTGCCTGAATCGATATGGACTGGGCCTTACGCAAGTGACGTGCGGGATGCATACCTTCCCTGATGAGGGAGCTCTTATCCGAGCTAATTGACACCGCGCGCCACTGATCCATACCTAGACACGTGCACGACTGTGGCGGGAGAAACTTCCAAAATATTCTCCGAAATTCTGAAGATCCTAGGTAGAATGAATGATTTTAGGGAATAGTGGTGAAGATGCTATGATCGATTGGATGTTGCAGGGATTAGGAAGGAAGGGTAATGAGTGATTGGTGTATTCGGCTAAGGATTTGACTTGGGCGTGGTCGAAAGAGTGGATAAGTGACATATAAGTTGCCTGCGTTGGCAAGGCCCGTGCTGGCATTCAGTACATGACGACCCCTATCTGTCTGCCTGCCTCGGGTCTCCACCTTCTCCCGACCAACCTCCGTCATCCAATCAAAACCCTCCTTCCCCGGCTAGGCCCGCCACTCTTCCGAAACCGCACGCCAATCACAAGGAAGGAGCAATCTGGTGCCACTCGCTCCATCTTCCGGCGGCGGAATGAGAAGTAATATCCCCACGCTGCCGTCGACATGCCAGGAGACTTCCTTCTTTCCCTCCCAACGAGGCTTGTTGTTGTCATTTCCTTCCTTGTCTTCCATCGGCTTATCACTCCGTCATTTGGAGAGCTGGTAGGAGCTGCGGTTCTTATATTGAAAAATACCAATGTTCTATGGTTTCAGCCAATGACAGTAATTGATTTCTAAAAAAAATCATGTATCGGAAACGGAAATGTCTAAGAAACAACGATCCAATCCTTTTTTAATATATTCGACTGAATTTTTTATGTTGACCAATACTAGTAGCTTCTTCATATTTATTCTACGGTAATATTAAATTTTGAAACCCAACCACAATGCATTTGGCAGTGTAATAATGTTATTTTCTCCATATTGGTTCTCGAGTAGCTAATGGTTTCGCTTTTTGGTATCTGAATAGAATATTTCTGAAGATATTTACTGATAGATGTAATATTACAGTTTCAAATGGCTTAGTGAACTTTGCATTGGGCTGTAGATATCTATTACGAAATCCTTTAGTTGAAAGGATTATGGTCCATATTCGTACAGCTAATTGCTTATATATAAAAGTGAATCCACCGCTAATGATTACAATTCCATAATATTGCTTATAAGGAGTTTAAAAAATTCTATGATGTTCAAGTCATTAGGCAGGCAAAGACAGACTTTCTATCTGTTTCGTGGCCGATGAAGCCTACGTGACACCATTATTGTCAGTGAAATTATTTGTTGAGATCCAAGATATATCTTTGTTGAAGCATTCGTAAAGTTAACGTGTAAACACTACATTGAAAACGTGAAAAGCCAGCATTCATATTATTGATACGTTGAAAGGGAGACAGCTAAGTGTAATTTAATTGTAATGTATTTGTCTTATTCAACATGAGCTTTAAGACAATGATTCGATTCGATTATATTAATGTCTAAAATTAGGGTATAAAAAGAATATCATAGAGTGCCTATGCTTATTAAACTTCCTGTATGTTCTCACATCAATGTTGTCGTAATTTCTAAAACCTTGTTGACTAAAGAAACAAGACAACAACAACCCTCTACATGCATTGCAATTGGGAAGTAAATAAAAAAATCAATTGTTATTTGTACAAAGGTCTATCTGGAATCTCATTTGGATTTGAAACTCTGTTATAGAAATACGGAAATATGTAATTTGATTTATTCCATACTTATTCTTGATGCTGAACGTGAACAATTTTACTAAGCCGTATTTAAATACCATTGGTATATTTACCGTCCTCCGCAGATGAAATCTTTCTGCGTAACAAATTAAGCTTGAATTATTTCGTATATTTTCTCTAGTCCTCCCGTCGTCCTATTTGTTTGCAAAGTTTTCCGCTTAATTCAGTGAGATTTTACACTAAAAGTAAATGGTGAATTCAAAACACCGTATGTCTCGCTGGCTGAGGG
Source organism: Platycnemis pennipes (assembly GCA_933228895.1). Lineage (NCBI taxonomy): Eukaryota > Metazoa > Arthropoda > Insecta > Odonata > Platycnemididae > Platycnemis > Platycnemis pennipes. Next base: position 42,732,385 of record OW121851.1, on the reverse strand, counting down.
TAACGAAAGGGGTGTGTTGGGAATGACTTTTCATGCGCCATGCTCTCTTTTACACTACGGAGTAATTCAGCGGCGCCTGTCGGAGGCCGTGAAGCCTTCTCTCCGAATGCATAAAACGCAGAGAGGGCTACCCTTGCATACATAACGGTGTGGGTAGCATGATTTTTTCCTTCTGTAGCCTAAGCACGCTTATTCAAGCTTTTACTGACCTGAGTTAATTCTGAGCATAATTTCCTTTGGAGAGACAATGCCTCCAAGTAAACTAGGACATTACTGCATAATTCTTTGTTTGTTCTCATGGTATTGTACCCGCAGTATTTTATTATGAATAATTGAGAAAAAATGCAGCCCAGGTGTCACAATGAAATCCTTTTAAATGGAGGAAATGCATATTAAATATAAGTTTAAAAATGGGTTCAACTTTGGGGGACCGGCGAATCCCTTTGTTATATTAAAAATAATCTGAATGGCATTATAAAAATTAGCTGTTTTTGTAAATTGATAGCTCCATTAAACAGCGCCGGAAATGGTTCAATAAAAGCATGATTAACTGATTGCGACTTTCTAATTATCTGAAGTTACAATTTGGCTCCGTGGCTCGAATATTCGGTATTTTATTCTCATTAACATTAGAATACCCATCATGAATAGATCTGAGAATAGTTTTACTACTGAGAAAATGATATCATTTTACTTAAATCTCCGCGACGTAATTCCGATAGTAGTCTTGTTGAATCGGTGGGCAAAAAAATTGAATTATGTCATTAGCGATGACTGTGTATTGTGTATTTATATGTGTTGGTAGGGTAATTAAGGACACTTGATTTGCCTATTTTTTAAAACAATTATTCTGCACAATTCTGCTCTTGTGCATTTCAGCGGGTGACCCCGCTAAGGTTTCTGCGGCTAGTTCGCAATCCTTGAACTGCTGTTGCATTCACCATATTCTGCAGCTGAGGTCTTTTGGGCAATTAAGGATTGGTGGGCATTCGTCTCTTGGAGGATATAAGCTAGTAAGAAAAGTGTACACGGAAATTCGACGTCGTCATTGCTCTACTAACTGGGAAGGTCATAGGTAGATAGATAAGCATCTTTATTGGGGCGAGAGTGAGACTAAAAAGTCCCTTCTTCCATTTAACCCCTCGTCAATGCATGAAATATAGCATATATATATACATATAAACGTTGTTCTAAATAATCAAAAAATATATAAAATTACAATAAAAAATAATTAAAATTACAATGAGGAAAAATAAGTAAGATAATATGACAATGAAGAAAAATCAATATAGTTATACAAATTAAAAATATGAATATAAGGTTTCGAATGTACAGTTGTGGGAAAAAACGTGAGGATATTAGCTGATGTCCATCACCATAAAAACCCACTGCAGAAAAACACCCACGCATGAAGGGGGGTGTAAAAAACCTGCGAAAACCCTACTGAGAGAAAGCTAATGTGAATAAAATTAAGAACAAAAATAGTACATAAATGACAGTTGAATATGTGGTGAAATAATCTTGCGTGCATTTGTTATGGTGAAATGCATATTTAAATCTAAGTTTAAAAATTGATTCAATTTCGGGTGACCGGCGATACCCTATGTTATATTAAAACTAATCTGAAAGGCATTATAAAAATTAACTATTTATGTAAATTGATGCTCATAAAATGCATTATTCCAAACAACCCTTCTCTCTTTCCTCGCAATAGGCGAGATCTCGTTTTAACCGTGCTCATAAATCAGTTTGACTGTATGTATTTATCTGACCATTTGACATAAGGCGTTGTTCACTTCCGATACCTACTCTACATCTCCCTGAATTGGTATTTCACTGTAAATCTCTGCCACTGCTGGTACTTAACCCTCTATTGCCTACATGGACTAATTTTTCCATTGATATTTACGTGCTTGTATATTGAAAATCATCATCATCGGTCAATATTACTAGGCTTGGTTTGACGCAGCCCTCCACTCAATCCTTCTATCAGGCAACCTCTTCATATCAACGTAATTCCTTTCTTTTACATTCTTCACAACCTGTTCCATATATCTAATACGAATATTGTAAATGACTTTTTAAAAACCTTAATAGAAAACTTAGTCCGTCAATACCTCCATTAAAATATTCTCGAATATGTGATAAACAATTCAGGAAAAAACGACATGCATGCCTTTTAACTATCAAAATCAAGATAAGAAAGTAAATATTGAGCATTAATTTTTAATTGAAAAATATGGTAAGTGGAGAGTTAAATCGAAGCCCTGTCCGATCTAATTTGAAGGTCAGTGTTCTGGTGGCCATTTTTACAGCCGTCAGTAATCTCAGAACAATCTACGTTCATAAGATACATTGAGATTTTGGCATTTCTTGATATCACGGTATGGCCATTCACATTCCCTATGATCGTAAAATGCTTTCAAAAATATATTTTTTAAAATTAATCAAAAATATTCCGCTATTCATAGTATTTCTGCCTTTTTATGCATTTCATATAATTTCACTCTGCTCTAAGAGATGTAAAAGAGAAAATTACGTCAATATGAAGAGATTGGTCGATAGAAGAATTGAGTGAAAAGCTGCGTCAAACCAATCCTATGCTTGTTGACCAATGATAATGACTGCTGTACAGGAAGAGTTTTCCCTGTCCTTCAATAAAACTTGTTATTTTTGTCGTCTTATCGTAAATCAGCAATTGCGCCGATAGTTTTAAGTTAAAAGTATGGACGGATGAAGAAAACATGAGAAGATAAAGTATTAGATTTCCATCTAACATCAAAAGTATTATTGAAGCCCACAGCGTTGCTTGATTACTATGGACATTCCTGATAAAAATCGTAGTAAAAAATTCACATTTCAACAGTGAGGCAAGACGTTAATAATGACTGCTGTGTATCCCCGTTGAATCATCATTAGGGATTTGCCACAATTGATCCCTATCCAACCGACCGACCTGACCTAGCCCTCTTCAACCGAGAACTGCCAATCAAAAAATAAGTTGAATTAAACTCGGAGAGAGTAGCCAAGAGTTAGATCAAAGGAAAAGTCCTCGGACTGTCCCCCACCTTGTCTTCCATACGGGGACAAATGCCCCAGGGGAAGCTGTAAACCGATAGCGTGCACGTGGAATTCGTAAAGTAGGGGAACTCACTAGATAGGATGGTGGTCTCCTCTCAGAGCAACCCTATCCCTTGCGGGGATTGTCTTAATAATGAGAAATAGCCGGGAAAAGGGTGGTGAAATGTCCAGCCCTGGAATTCTCCAGTGGCTCCCGTTTTCATACCCTACATCGAGGAAATTCCTCTTGACTCTTATTTTTTCTCTTTCTCTTAAGCTGCATGGACGGAGACCATCCGACGTCCTATTTCAAATGCTTGTTTTCTTTTCATTGCGGATGTGTGTTTTTTTGGTCTCATGTGCGATGCAGGGACGAGGAGAAGAACTATGCGAGTCTCGCGACGTATCCTGAGAGGGGGAAAAGAATCCAGTCAACTGAATAATACATTTCTGCACTCCTCTTTTAAGCGAGTGGATCTTACCTCTCTTTCCTTCTCATACGTTCCGCATTGAATTCCTTCCTCCTAAGAACTCGACTTCTTTGCGGAGAAATGGTGCTGTCTACTGGCGAGTGTTTTTCGTGCGGAGGATTAGTCGGTGAAAGAGTTGGGAGTTGTTTCCGTCTTCCGGGCACAGACGCATTTAATCCGTGAGAGTGCGCTCTCTCAAGTTTATCCTTAAAGTGAATGGGCTGGAGGATAAGGCTTGCGTTACGTTCGCTCTGTTTGTGTTGACGCATGAGCAGATTATTAAATTAAACAGAGATGAGTACAATCTTAGATCTGTACGTTCCCAAGTCCTAAAGTAGAATGAAAAAATATCTTTGAAAACTAGTGAATTACTGTGCTTGACTTCAAAAGTTCCTTAGACTAGGATATCTAGTGTATAAAGGAATGTATTTTCAATCAAAATTCTGTTTCCTAATTTTAATATAGCACGAAAGTACAACACTAAGGGCCAGTTAGTTTACATATTTGAAGTGGAGAAGGATTTAAGGTATGAAATCAACGCGCGATTCTATAACTTCAATACTGCATGAGAATATCATTAAGATGTTGTCGGTTAGTTTTAATATTTGAAGCCGAGAAGGTTTATTTGACGCGCTTATAGAATATGATAATTTATGTACTGTATTATGATAAAGGAGAGATCGTTTTATGTAACGCTATTCGAAGAACTTTGATACTGTATGATTAATTTGAATATTTTCTGATATTAAATTGTGTTATTATATCTTTATTAACTCACTTACCTAAATGAATAAAAGCAAAAGTTGCAGGCGTCATAGCCTGCGAATAAGCCTAAAAAGCATTAGGAAAAGACACTTTAAGACATAAATCACCATCATTATCGTTTGTCTGAGATTGAATAGACAATATGGAATACATAAATGGATACCTACCGCCCAGTTAATTGATTGGTTCACACTGATATTAGAGGCAATGGATTTAATTTTTAACTTTTGCACCAGCAATGAGAATAATTATATAGTTACTATAATTTTATATTTTTGCTTTCTAGGTTATTCATTAGGATATATTCAGTTAATTTTTTAGTTTCGTAAAGCCAGTGATAACCTCGGCTGGAGTAATATCCAATTCAAATTCTTAAAATGTGGAAGAAAATCGGAGAGTTTAGAAATATATAATTACTAAAGAAGAAGGTTTGATAAAAGGGTATTCAGATGGCAAAACATGCTGGAAGGTTTTTGTGAGATTATATTGCACTAGAATTGCCAACGCCGGTATTCTCGTAATCCTTCCTCCACTTTCTTCCATACTCTTTCCTATAGCTTCTATCCCAACCACCTTGGCCTTCAATCGTGGAACTCTGGTCGTGGACTTGAAACGACACCATTTCTGTCAGTCTGAATTCCCACCGCAAAGCAATCCTGTCCTCCTTCCATTTATCTTCACGCCGTATCTGAGTCACACGTGGGCTCATCTCGTGGGTTACAATCTTGTCTATGCTACCCAACTACTTAGTTACATGTTGTTTTATGCTATAGACTACCCTTACAAACGTTAGAGTCGAGAGGAATGGATTGACTCTAGTTGGAATTCCGCTGGAAAACTGATTAATTTGGGGGTTGACGTTATGCGGACAATATTAATGTTTAGTGAATTAGTAATATGCTCTTGAGATCAGCTGTTTTCCTACTCGACTTGGGGAGGGTGATAAATAATTTCCCATTGAAATGAAAACTGTGTCTTTAAAGAAAGAGAAAATATATCCATTTCTCTCTTATCTCAAAAAATACAAAAATCGAGTTAAATATGTAGCCTCTATCAACTTTGTAATTTTTCTGGAAACGTGGCCATTATTTTAGTTTAAAAATCTTACAAAAAATGCTACATTGTCGGAGTTTTTGCTCCAGTTTACGAGGCATCATTAGAGCAAAAGAAGAAGTGAGTTCTTAAAAAAGGAGTTCCTATTTTTGGGGAGCCTTCGGTCTCTCTTCTCATTTCCTTACACTCTGCATTGTCGCTGAAAAGGAAGTCTTGTTTATTTTTTCTAAAAAATATATTCTTTTCTCCTTTGTCCTTAACCTTGGACGGCAATGGGCTTTTTTCCCTCAGCTTACCTGCTTAATTCTGCGGTGAAATTCCCGGAGTTCTATGGAGAACTCCACGTCAAGAGATTTTTCCTGGTAGCGCTATAAGGAAATTCTCGAGATCATTTTCGATTTCGTTGGCTTCGCGCGCCAGCCATGGGGGGTAATTTTTTTCTGAATCTGCCCCGTAATTTCTAGGGAAAAATGCTGTCTTTCTTTCGTAGGCATTACCTGCGACGCCCTTTCAGACGGGTGTTGTAATACCGTTGAAAAAATACTAGTTTATGTTTATTACCTGCATATATTGATATGCAATTTGTAGACGGAGATGTAGTGGCGATTGTGGTAATGAATCATACCGATCAATATGTTGGAAAGCTCCTGTGCTTTTGTAGTGCGCAGAATATTAAGAATGACTTCTTGTGTCTGTGAAATGTTTCACGGTCAAAGTTTGTTTTGAAATGAACTCTATTCGCAATCATTTTTCTTACTCGTTCCATTGTTCAACATTTATTCCTCCATAAGTCAGTTTATAATTAGACACCGTGTTATAAGTCAATTTTCGTAAGTTATTTAGTTGTGTTAGTGGTGAATTCGATGATGTTGCTGCTGATCGTAGAATTATTTACTCAAAAAATGGACGCGTGCAATGGAACCACTTACTGCCACATATCATTGAGATAGTATTCAAGGTACTATATAGATCTTGAGGCAAGAAAATTGAATGTGACCCTTGGTTGGTGGTAGAAGACTCACTAAAAACAGGATCATCCCTGGATACAGTTTAATAGACTCATATAATGTTGCTTATTCTGTTTCCACGTGTCCTCTTCCAAGTGAGTTATTTCACTCGTTCTATTCCATGAGTTTTTTGTCATTGAAAGATTATTTTATCCTTTCTCTTATATATGTAAATATGTAATAAAGATTCTCCATAACGGTCTTTATCCGAGGAGAGAAGAAAATAGGGATGTGTGTTGGACCAGTTCACGCGTATCATTGGACTTCTCTTGATTGATGTCTACGGAATGCCATTTTTTTTAGCATTTTTACATCATTCTCCCTTCAATCCACACACAAACTCTTTCCCTCCGTAATCGTCTCCCTTCGCGTCAGGGGCTTGTTCTGGCATGGAGCACCAACCCACCCCTATTGTGCGGTCACCCATCCACTCCTTGTGTGTGGGGGGATTGGAACTCGCAGGTACTTTGGCGCAATTCACATTATGAGAAACGTTTACGTCGATTAAAACGGACCTTAAAGGCGCGCGAAGTCAAAAATAATCTCTCAAGATCGCAGCCGAGGGCGCTTTTGTCAACCATAAGATCACCTACAATTATGCTTCCCAACCATTGTGCCAAGGTACGTTGGTGTGCCGCGAAAGTTTTAGCCACGCTAGAAATTTACTCTTATGATACATATCCCATGTACCCGTTTAATGCCTTTGTTTATATGCCCAACAAACAAGGTGATGCACGTATAAAATAAGAGATTTCAGCATCTAGAACAAAGCCAAAAAGAGCAATAATATAACAGACTTTTCACTGCTGATATTCTCCGCTGGATTTGTTGGGGTTTTGACATCACACATCCGCGAAACGATTGCTGCCCCCTGCAGTAGAAATATATTGTGAACTATCGCAGGTCAATTTGCTGCCGATATGATTACGAAATCACAATTTCTTCCGTCAAAATTGTCATTATGTGCGCTTGCCTGCAATGAATTACTATTTCCAATGTGATTGCTGTAGATGTATATTACTATGATTTTGGTAAAAAAAACAAAATTTCCTTAACTAAGTGCCTATTACTGTGAGTTGACGTGATAGAACCAAGCTTAATTTAGCTGATGCTTCTTATTATGGGCTTTGATAATAACCAGTATAATACTTTCTATTAATCAAACACAGTCAATAAGGATTTCGTGATTTCTTTCTTATGTTTAACTATTCGTACTACGTTATAATTCACTTTTGTAATTGTTGCATTGATACTGAATTATTTATATTCAGGACACAGTTTTATTCTTGATTTTTTTCCGTATGGCTTAAAAATAATCTACAGTAGTTTCGCAGTTGCTGCTAAATCGTGCCACACTTTGTAGCAAAAAAATGGACCCACTTATAGTTCTATACCTTACGCCTTCGCATATAGAAGGTTATCACAAAAAAGAGGCATTAAGGCAATCAAAAAACACACTTTGGTCATCTCTTTAATGTTTTTAAAAGAGTTTGAGCATGATTAAATATTTCTGAAAAAATTGTTTCTAGGAATATGAATACTTTCCATTTCAAGTGTGAGTGAGCAACTTGTGCCTAGGGAAGAAGAGATCATCCACCGAATCAAACGCTAACCTTATTTCCATCCACTCGTAGTCATTGCTTGAAAAATCCCTGCCACCTACCTTTATGGTGGCTTACAGGGTATTATGTAGATGTAGGTGATTACTGACGGTAACAAACATCTGGTCATTTTTAGCCCTGTAGTATCTAATAAAGGGATTATAGCACTAAATATGGTAAAGATCATCAAATGGTTTTCAATCCTGTTGTTGAAAAAGAATAGCAACTGCGCACATGGCCCTTATTACAATTGGTGAAAAAAATGCACCCACTCCTTTGCGTGTCCTTGTTCTCGAACGATATTTTTTTTATCTTTTATCCACCTTACTATTCGGTTACTATTTTTCGAGCGGGAATGAGTGGTATAAATTGTCTGGAATAATTTAAGCGCTATTAAAATTATTAATTTCTCGACTCTGGGAGAACTTACTTTTCGAATTATTGTTTCTAGGAAATTTTCTAGTCTTGTGGTATTGAAAGCTCTCCTTGTTAATCCCATGCCATCCATACCGGTATTTTCCCGTCCTGATTGGTTATCTGCAGCCCTCGATTTTTTTTATTTACTGATAGCCTAGTTACATCCTGGTACTTCTATTTCTTACACCCCTTTTTAGTTGGCTTCTACACCTATCCCTTAGTCCTCCTGGTGCAGTCGAACCTTCTATTTTTCCTTCAATTATGATCTCAACAAACTGGGTCTCACGGTGAGACAATTGTGCCTAGTTCATCTCTGTAGCAACTTATATCACATCAAACTTTCTTCTCGGATTAACTGAACACTCTTTAATTTCATTGTATCCATCAATTTAATACTCAATATCCTGCCCCATCGTCAAGTCTTGAAAGTTCTGTTTTTTTTTTCTGATCTTCTTCTCCGACTGTCCATGTCTCTGACCCGTGCACGATGCATAGTTTTGTTGCCTATGCTTTTAGGGCATAGGATGGCCGATAAGCAGTACAAGAGAGAGATGAAGATAGGATGAGGATGAGAGATACAAGAGAGGAAAGTGCTGTAAGCAAAAAAAATGTTTTTCTCAATGCCATATAAATATTTGGTGGTGAGGGTTGATTTCAGAAAAGGTGCAGTTCTTGACAGTCAGCAGATACGCAAACATTAAAGATGGGGGCTCAACGCTTGCCTGAAAACCTTCCGATCTTCCACTTAATCTATATTGCAAATATCTTCTCCCCTATATTCTATTGGGGTTTGGGTTGATGTGGAGGCCGGACTACTGGCCTCCCATCCCAAGGACCCTGGTTCGATCACAGACTGATGCGGAAATTTTTCATCGTTACCCCTGTCCCCACTTGGTTGCTGTTTCGATAGCGCTTTGAGTTCAGTACTTACAATTAGTCCTTTTGTTAGGACGTTAAACCGTGAATCCCTTGGCGCCTTACGTTAAGAGCAGGCTAATGTGGACGCTGGATTTCTATGCTCTCTTCCTCCGTTTCTTGAAAAACCCCATTCCTCTTCAAATACCAATATATCCTAAATGGCGCACATCATCTCAACTCTTAGTGTGCTTCCCGTATGGTATTCATAGTACATATCTCTCTTTTCGTGGGTAATACTATAAACATTGGTTTGTGTAAGTGGTACATGGTTGTTGCAAACTTACTCTCTGCCATATACCCTCGAGGTGGCTCGCAGAATTCAGCTATTAGGTAGTTATAGCTTTCAGTCGTCTTCACCGATTAACTACTACTACACGTTCGCTCGGAGAGGAAACGACTTGGAGAATGTTTTCCACAATTCATGCACTTCTTCGTGCGTATTATCATCCTATTTTGTCTCTTCAGCGCATCTGCCTTTGAGTGCGTCAGATCATCACCATCAGTGAGAAACCTCAACGAGCTAAAACCCTTAGCGACCCTCCCCCATGAAAACAGATGGGACTAAACATTTCCCTCAAGCAAAACCGCCCTCAGCCCTTTCACTCCTCGTTTCGCACCCGCATAAACGTTTAGCTGCCGCCATTCCCCGCTCCTTTCCCTCCCTTTTTCATTAGAACCGTTCCCTTTCAGCCAGCACCATCTCCTCTCTGCTCCACGGGCGTTCCCGCATGATGCCAGCCGTGGAGCGTGATGCGTGCGACCGCGACTCAAACAAACTTGATGCTTCCCAGTAATGTTTCGGAGTGTGTGAGAGGGGAGGGAGAATGAGGAGGGAATGATGAAGGCGAAAGTGGTCTGAGAAAGAGGGAGGAGAAGGAAAAAGCAGGTGTGTAGGTGTCGCATGGTAGTGGAAATACAAACAGTTTCTCACGCAACCGCATAGAAATACAAAGGAAACGGAGAAGGCAGGTCGTAGCGATGGGGAACGGTAATAATTCCACCTTTCACTCCTTAAAGGCTTTCTTACCACTGAAGACACTCTCTTTGACCGCCATTTTCATATCATTCTCACGCCATCTCACCATGTTTTAACTCCCTCATTCTCCTCGCTTACTCCCCAAGGAAAACCTCTCCTTCGTATCATTTATTCTGAAATTACTCTGTAAATAATCATTCTTTTCCTTAGGGATCGTAACATGTCACATCAAGTAGACATGCTCAGAGACGAAGTAACAAATAAGTAGACGTAGAAATAAGTCTTTTTTGAGGAAAATACATTTAAATTTCTCAGTAGTTATATTTTAATCATCGATCATACAAAATACGCGAGATACACTGACATTCACGTTGCAAATCTAGGCGTTGTAATTAGAAAGAAAGTAAGACGAGTAAATACATGGACCGGAAGAAAACATACTTAATTAAGTTCTTCAACCTCAAGGGGAGGTTTGTTTGAAGATGGGTGCCCAAACCGCAAGCACATGAAAGAGTGTAGTTCACAAGCACTAGCTTCCTTCCCATGTGGCTCTGAAAATCTCATGCACCTCCTCAACTTTGTTATTATTTTACATTATCTCTCCAGGGCAACCTTTCGTCGCTTAAGTATATACGTAAGCCTTTCTTTTACATAGCTCGGTGCTGTTCATTCCCGAAAACTTCTTATATCTCGGGACCTACTTCGTGTATCATTTTTAACGAAGACTTTACCTCCCATCCACTTCGTGAAAATATCCCCAGATGGTGTTGCCGTCAGCTTCCATTGTTCTCCCACCCGGACGCACGTAATGCTTATATTTCTCTCGCTCCCACGAAAACTGCATAACTGCTCTTCTCCTTACTGCTCTCTCCTCCTCTCACAGCCCCTTAAAAGGATGGAGAAGTGGAAAAATGGCTAACAACTATCACTGGCGCTTAAAGCACTGCATCATATTTTTCTTGGAAGTGATTAATCCTTCTAAAGCGTGGTTTTACAAAGGTAATGTCGCGCGGGCGGACATAATGCGATAGTAAACGAGCCACTTCGCAAATATTTATCACTTTTACTTAGATTGAATTTTTTGCGACTTACAAGTATGTGAAAATTACTGAATGGTCATACAGCTTAAAAGGAAAACTGGTGGGAGATATTTTAAAATTGTACGTGCTACAAGATGATTTAAAATGTTGTGAAATCCTTTAAAATTCAGTCAATTTATAAACAAATATCTAAAGATAAACAGATATTGATATGTAAGACTTTAATTGTGATTTACTACGATTTAGACTAGGATATGCTAGCTGCATCTCAAAATAATTCGTTATCAGGTCCTTGAATTAATATAATAAATTTATATAACATCAACAAAATAAAGTTGAGGATTCGTTATTAATCATTTCAAGAGAGTTTTAGAATCCAACTGCAAGAGTCACATTTTAGTTCATTTCTTTTAATAATTGATGAGCATAGGACGGTATGCCTATGCCCTTTTTGGGTTCAATCTGCGTTTGTACGCTGATTTATTCTAAACCATAGAAATTCAGAATGGTGAAGGTACGTATGTATACACAGGTGAAGGGTCTGAAAAAATTGATAATGTGTGTTCCTTGGCAGATTGATTTAAATTTGGATAAATGCGTGGTTGCGAAATTTAGAAAAAAGATTAGTTCCTCCCGAATCAAATATCGTTAATAAAGAATAATATATATAAATTCCTTATAAACATTTGTTCAGATTGATTAAATCCTATTTGACAGAATAAAATTCCAAAATTACTTCTCATTGGATACTTAACAATTATTTTGGGTTCATTCCATTGATTCTCGCTCTTTGAGAGCAAGATATTCACAAGCACCTGCCTACTGACTACTGAATAATATACCCGTTGAAAATTTATTCAGTTTTCGCCAATTGAAATGAAACCCGAACGCACCCGAGTGACGCCGAAGGTTTGTTGAGACGGAAGAAGAAACCTCGAAGTACCTTCCTAGCATTGGGAATGGTAGGAAGGGAAAGAAATATAATCTAGGAGGGAGACTAGATTTCAAAAGGGAAGGTTGCTTTTAGAAGGGAAGTTCACACTAACTTCCTGACTCGCAAACATTGCCATCTGAGAACCAAAGCAAACTTCAAGGGAAGTTATTTCAAATTCCGTGGCCATTTTTTTCCATTCCGTTTATCCAGCAGTATTTAAGTGAGCGCATTTGGAGTCTTTGATGTGGTGAAGACAAGGTGGAGAGAAAAGTAAGGGCGGAAGCATGCATGCGAAGGATTGAAGTGAAGTGGGAAAAGTAGAGTAAGGAAAGACAAAAGAGCATCGCAGTTCGGAGAGGGCGAGATGGACGCAAATCCACGCAGTCAGTAACCTTGTCAGTCAGTCTGTAAATCTTGTCAGTAACCTTGAGTGTGTGATGAGGGTTGACTCTGCATCAGGAACTCGCTATCTTCGAGTAAATACTCATATTGTTAGTGACTGTACTATCGATTTCACTGTAAACAACTAATTTATCCAGGGAACACATCTACATAATTCCCTGCAAGCCACCATAAAGGTGTGTGGCAGCGGGGGAATTCTCACCAAACATGCACTACATATCAATCATAAAAAAGGATTAGTATTTATATACTGTTCTAAACTTCACTATTTAAAAAAAGATAAAAATAGCAAAGGAAACATTCAAAAACATGCTGTTAGTTGGGTTAGCTTCAAGTCCTTATACCAACATGCACCTACCAATGTTATCCATTGCTACACTCGTATTGGATATATTTACCGTAATTCATATCCCTAATTGTACGAGGAAAAAAGGACATTTTGAGTCTGTCAGCTCGGCAATCAATTTCTCTAATTTCGTGATTATGGTCCAGTCTACCATAGTAAGTTGGGGTTCGCAAAATATTTTTAACATCATACTGAAAATATGGTCTTGGAATTTATTTAAGAGAATAAGTCTAAATTTCAACCTGCGATCTGACAATGATTCCCAATTTAATTCATTTAATAGACTGGTTCAGCGGCTGTGCAATAATGCCTCTAAATTACATGGAGCCATACCTACGGGTTGTATGTTCAAAATTCACAAATCGATAGTTTCGTAGCTCAGTGGTTCTCTATATTGTCTACATATTGCTCTGCCACGCACAGGGTAGCCATTTCGAAATAATACATACGTCTTAGTCAATCAGTGAAAGTTTTCGGAAAATTTAGAAAGTTTTTGTTTTTTAATCCGAAAATAATCGATAAATAAAAAATAAAAAAAATATATTTTCAAGTTGTACTCTCTAGATATCAGATTTAATTCATGAGCAGCCAATTTTAAATGGTCTTCAGTTTCTTGAGTTATGACTCGGCCGTCTGCAAATAGCATGGAACTTAAAAATTCGTTTTCTTTTATGTAAATTCCTTGTGGTGTAACTTTCTTTTATTCTCGTAGGCAATCATCTATGTATTTATTAAATATAGTAGACGATTAAGTGCACCCTTGTCTAACACCTTAGTTGGTTATAATTTTCTGTGTTAGTTATTTTCCAATTCTAGTATTACAATTGAATTCTAGTATTGAATTACAATTTTCGTATTTTCTACAGAGAGATTGAATGGTCTTGATAAAAATTAACCGGGTATCCTCCTTTTCCATTATGGAACAAAGTTTTTCTCGATGAATCCTGTGGAATACCTTTCGGTAACCTCTAAAGGCTATGTGCGTCCCCAGATTAAATCCTATATTCGTTTTTGTATTATCAGTTTTAAACTAAAAACATTGTCAACACATGATCTTCCGTTGCGAATTCCTTCCTGTTCTTCGAGAAGCAAAACTTCAAAACTTATTTGGAGTCGTTTTTGTATGATTTTGCTGTATATTTTATAAGTTGCATTTAGTAGGCTAATAACTCTGTACTTCTCTTGATAATAAGTAAACTGTTTTATTTGCATAAATAACTTTTTCATTGAATATTATTTCGCATAATTGGCTTCCTATGTTCCTCAGATCTTCGGGATCCGTGCTACCTGTGCGGTAGATTTCATCCAATCCTCCTTTCTAATCTTATGCTAAGTATCTGTGTAAATATTTTTAGTCTAATGTGACCAGACTCAGGGTCCTATGCTCTCCGCATCACTCGGATGTCAGTAATTATTTTTATGGATATTCCTTATGATTATTTTCTAAAAAACTTAAAATTTTGATACTTGAAAGATAGTGTTATTTGTATTTCAATATAGAATTTTATTTCGCGTTTGTTTTAACTTTAGGCTTTTTCTTTATCTATATTTCACCAAACATATTGCAATTTAATACCTTTTTTACCGAGCAGAGATCGGTCACACTGTACCTTATATAAATCGCTGGAATAAAAATGGAATGTAACATAATTTATGCTTTCAGCTTCTTGGTCTTTCTTCTCAATCCACGCTACAACAGCCGAGGAGAGTGCATGAGAAATGGTGGCGAGACGTAAAGCGAGCAATAATTGCTAGGGAAAAGCATTCTGTTTTCCATTTAATTGTTACGTCGTCACATCCTTTTTAATTCCCTTCTATCAGCTGATAATTCGTTACCTTTCCCGCTTGCCTGGTAGGGTAACGGGGAGAAGCAGTAGATGAGTGATGTTTTATGAGGGACGAACGGGGAATAAGGATGAGAGGGAGGAAATGTCGCGGACTGCTCGGGGTACAAACAATAATAATAAATGAAAGTTCCAACAGGAGGAGGTGAAGTCGGCGAAAATGTGCTCATAGCGTGTAGACCAGTGTTTTCCAAACTTTTTCGAGCCACCGCCCCCTTGGATCCATAAACCTATTCTCAGCGCCCCCGGTAGCTTTACAATAATAATCAAAATCATAAAACAAAATAACCAAATGAGGAACATTAAAATAATGAACTTAAAAACAATGACTAATCAAATGTTTATTTAGAATCCAATAAATGTATAGTTTTCATATCACCTTTATGTAAAAGACGTAATACATTATAATAGGAACTTAGGTGAGAATATACTTTTTACATAAAAATAAATAATTTTATGCCAAAACAAATAATTTTAAGAAAGCTTTTTTTTTTAGAAGTTTACATGTATTTTTTCCTTAAATTAAGGAATTATATAACATGAACATTTTCAATTTATGAAAATATAAGAAACAATCGTATTTTGTTAAAATTAGTTTAACAATTAAGTGACAATCGATTAAAGTTTTTCATGGTCTAGAAGTCATTTGAGGAAATTCTATTGCCTAATTTAATAACATGTTTCCAATTTTCCAACGTCCGGTTTAATGTCACTTAGCAGGAGTCTTAAACCACCGCGTTCACAAACCTGAAGTCTGTTTCTTTGCTTGCAAATAAGCTGAGTGACTGCACTAAAACCACGTTCCTCCAAATATGATGTCAGAAATGCAAGAAGGAATTTGGAACCACTGGTGTAGAGGGTAGCAGTAAGTGGTGGAGAAATGTCAAAGTGGAGTTCTTCGGAGGAGGGAATATAGGCTAATGGCGTTGGGAAGTGAGGAGGATGGGAGGACACAGGAGGGAGTAGAGCATTATTATCAGGAGGAGCGGAACAAAGAAACCGAATGGCGCAATGCCCAACCCGCCAACCCCAATCAAACTCATGTCCCTGCATCCGAATTTCCCCCAGTTTCTGCATGTTGGAAAATTATGAAAGAGAAAAAGTTGATAAGTAAAATGTTTGTTTGATGCCAGTCTAAGCCCGGAGGCTGAATTGCCACTGAAACAATTGTGTTCTCTTCTTGAATTTAGATGGGGGAACAGGTCTTAGGTTTACATCGCCAAGAAATGGCTTATTCAGTTAGATGAGTGAACATTGAAACTTATCCTGTGGTCACTTGCGATAGACTTGTTGATACTTGCGCATGTTTCTATGAATCTCTACGTGAGTGAAATTTTTGCTAATATCTTCTAATGCATTAGTAATGTTACCATCTTTATTTACTCTATATTTTTATGAATGCTGTCACGAATGATGTTCAACTACTTCATCTACAGAGTATCCTGCAAGCCTCCACGAGAGTGAATGGAAGGGGGGCGTGCAGTGCCTGATGTAGGAGACCGCAAACGAGTGTGAAGGCCTTGCGAAGCTGCGGTATTCCATTGGCAAACTCACATAAGCAAATATCAAGTGTTCTAAGCCCGGTTTTAGAATACCTGGTTAAATAATTTTGAGGTTTAAAAACACATACGTTTACACTTCGATACAGTTAAATTTCACATTGAATAATCGTTTATGTGAATAGACCTTGTTTTAGAATACCTGGTTAAATATTTTTGAGGTTTAAAAACAAATACGTTTACACTTCAATACAGTTAAAGTTCACATTAAATAATCGTTTATATGAATTTTTTTTGTAATAAGAAGTTATAACCACCGCCAAAGCAAAGTAACATCTACATTAACTAATGCTTAACGTTAATAATAAATTGTTAAACTAGCCCATGCTTTGACTACTAGAAATGGGATTATTTACACGTCGATAGCGGTGGTTTTCTGAGAACTCACCCTCTAAAATACCCATTCGAGTAGGTTGTCAGGGTATTTTGCAGATGTAGATGAATGAATTTTTCAAGCACAACATGGGATTCCGAAGGCGGAATTATTGGAATTAGGGCAGCACGGTGAGAGGACAAGGTCATCATGAGGTGGTTTAGCCCCTAGAGAGTCAAGGAAAACAACGCCACGACACCAACGAAAAAGGAAAAGAGAACTGAACGAATTCAAACCTATAATTCCGGGTCAGAATTGGTTGTGCCAAGCTGAGAGGTTGGACTGCTATAGACCTTGGAGGAAGAGAAGGCATGGGTCTCTCTCTTAATAGGAAATCGGACCCTTGCCGAAGACAATAAAAGGGTCCAGCAAATCTCTCTCTCTCCTCCCTTGAAAGGAATCGGTCTCCATCCCCTCAAACATCGGAGGGTCTTATCTCTCAGAACCCTCCATCCATCCTAAGTCCTCCGCCGACCGTCCTCATGCCCGCTTTCAATTGTCTTCAGCTCCATTCATCCAATCAACTGCTGCGGTGAATGGGAGGACACCTCTCCCTTTTCATCTCGTAACCCTTCCACCCATTTCACACACCGTCACCTCGCCTTCACGCCCCTTACATGGGATAAAGCTCGCTGGTGGGGGACTGATATCCGCTGACGAAAGCTTCTCCGCTCCCTTGAGCGTAGGTTAGTCGTCCCAGATACGGTTTATCTTCGCCCTATGTATGAAGGAGCTGTCGATAATCTCGTAATGGATTGCTCCTTATGGCTCCTTTGATTTCTAGCTGAGGAAAGACCACCGAAAAAGTAATCGTCACAATGAAGGAAGAAAAGATATTGATGATTCTATTCATTATGAATATTGGGATATTTATGATGAAAACATGAGGCGCTTAGGTTTTGTACATTTATACGATGTCAAAGAGCTGATTACACTCAAATATGTTTCTATTTGATTTCATATAGTGCAATATATCCAACAATTATCAGGATAAAAAATTAAAGCTGTTTAGAAAGGAAAATACCCCGAATAATTATGCAACCCAAATTACCACAAATATGAATATACGAACGATTTTTTTCCCGTGATGTGATTAATTAAGATAGCTATAATCTTTTGCTTGGACACTTGAAAATAAATTAAAAATGTTGAAATAAGTTAGTATTGCGGACCTATATGACTTTCAAGTTATAGCTGGTGAAATAAACCTATGCAACACGCATGCAGATGCAAAAATGTAACACAACGGAAGAGTGCTAGTAATATGCCAAAAAATCAGAAAAATGGTACAGTATAAAATATTGTGCTTGATATACAGAACTGAAGAATATATTTCTCCTGAAAAAGCTTCTCTTACATTATGCATAGTGAGCAGACTGACAGACAAAACCCAATGCGACGGAACTAAGTCGAGAATAGGAAAACAGTGACGGTTACTCAACTGAGGGTTACCATACCGGCACCAATGAATCTAAATGCACCTTGACATCGCCGTTATTTACACGATTTGGACAACTTTCTCGTTTGAGCCAACATCAACAGGAAAGTGGTAATAGCATATCCATAAGGTGCGCCGAGAATATACATTCATCTTTGGGTCTGAGAATCGGGAAACGTCGAAAAACTGGTAATCAAAGCAGAAAAATACCTACGAAATCCACGGCGAATAAATTCTTTTTTAATAATATACCTTTAAAGATGGCTCATCTCGGAGAATTAAGTTCAGGGGAATTGAGGGTCGTGTCAAAAGGAGTGGTGAAGAGACATAGAGTGTAAGCAGGTCAAATTCATTCCCAATGGGATGAGACAAAAAAAAACAAGCCCAGGGAACGTGGAGATGAAACAGAAGGCCTCCATAGGCACGCCACCCGCAGAGCAAAGGGGTTCCCTTGCTTCAGTTTAAAACGGAAGGGTTGGGAGGAAGGGATCTTTTGAATGAAACGACGAACGCTTTCGCGAAAATGGAATGGAGCTCTCCAACTCTTGCCGCAGGGCATAATGACTGGAATTAGATGAATTCAAACCAGGGAAATGTACGTAGACCCTCATCTACCCGAGGGTGTAAGGAACTGGTGCAGTATTATGAAAAGAGATCCATCATCAATGGATACAGTGCGTTCCATGAAAGTCACCTAAAGGATGTTTGGCAGGGGGGTAATAGTCACCAAATATATCTAATCGGTGGAATAATACTAATTGAATGGAGAATAATGTTAGTTGTGAATCCACCAGAAAGAGTATCATGTTTATTAATGAGTTCGACTTGTGCTGAAATTCTTTTATTTATAATTCCAATTAGATATTAAATGCTGCGGTTTACATGAGTTTATAGAGTATATCACATATTTTAGATGCACTACGGCTTACTCTACCGGCTACTCTCGTACCTCTCCGGGTATTAAGTTGCCTATTATGATCTACTATTTTTGTGGAGAGAAATATGGTTAATTATATCCGTGAATATATCTAATCTATATGGAAGAATCGAGTGTAAATCTGCGCCAAACCAATCCTAGGATCGTTGACCAGTGATGATGATATATCTAATCATGTTTAGTATGGTATTTCCTCTCACATTAAGCGTGAAGAGGGTTTTCTTATTATATTTATAACGTCATCAGCAAAATGATCATATTCTGTTAAAAATTTTATCCAGTTCTAAGCATGCTTGTAATATTAACATCATTACTACAATAACTACTCACAAATAAATCTAATCTTTACTGCATACGTTCTACATCTACATCTACGCGATACCCTGCAAGCCACCGCGAGGGTGTGTGGCAGCGGGTGAAGACCACCAAGCATTCACTATTGACATGCAAACAAGCAAATATAGGGTCTCATGCAACTAGATTGTTAGTATCTATAGTATTTAAGGGATTAATACATGCATCATGCACTAAAGACTACTCTAAAATATTTCCCCTACCTATCCCTTCGCTATGCTGCCTATTTTGTTCTCTTACAGTAGGGGGAAAAAGACGGGGGAAAAAGACGTTTTGAATCTATCAGTACGACAATCTATCTCTCTAATCTTATTTATCTGGTCGAATCTAGATAATACGCTGGTGTTTTTAATATATGCCTAACATCTTCAGTAAAGCTATCCGATTTCAATTTCCGTAAGGCATTTAGTCTGTACTTTAACCTACGCTCTGATAATAATTCCCACCCTAATTCTATTCAGTCCAAGTTCTAAGTCCATCATTATGCCACGTATGAATAACATACCAGGAAAGATTGCTTAAACATTTGGAAAGGCTATCGCTCACTTGGCAGACTGACTTTAGTTTACTGAGTGTTTTCAGGAACGCGGCGCTGCAAAGACAAAAAAAAACTACTCATTTTAAGCCATCATTACACAAGATAGAAGTTCACAACTCTGGCATAAGAATATATTGTAATAGGCCACACCCTTAAAGAAATACAAAAAGAATAGCACTTTTCCTCCGCAAATTTCGGGCCAATTTCACCCACGACGGTAAAATTTGTCACTATTGCATTAACGTCGTTATTATCTTGGTTTTCTAAAACCGTGATCTCTCGTAACGTTTAGCTTAGACAATTTCGCATACCTCTGACGCAAACAAACAAATGAAAGCTCCCAACCGAAGTCTCCTGATTTAACTTCATGCTTTTTGTAATTACACACATATTTATGGAAACCACATAGCACAAAATATAAAATAAACGTCCACAAAATATCTAGTATCTTCGATGCATATCAAGAAAAGATCTAGTAGTAGTACTAAATCACTTTTAAATATCGTTCTTATGTATATGAAATATTTCAATGACCTTTTTCCCTATTTCTACTAACATTTCCGTTAGATATTTTATGGATATCAATTATTGCCATTACTTTTAGGAAAAAAACAATAATATACTTGAATGATCTATAATCACGTTGTCTTTATTTACAGCGTCTTGTATATTTACAATGGCTGCTATAATACTTTTTTTTTCAATTGGAACTTAGCATTTCCTTCAGTGTAGTCAGTGGTGTCGGAGTGAAGACGTCTTATCTACCACCAAAAAATTTTTTTTACAGCTTTGTTCATGGATATCCTTACATTTATGGCTAGTATTACTCAATTTACTACATTTTCGTCTTCTTTTACGCTGAAAATCAAATGACCCAAGCAATTTTTTAGCAATTGAAATACTAATCTAAGTAACATAATAAATTTAGCTATGAGCATGAGTTCCCTCTCTACTCAAATCAACAGTTTCCTAGTTTAACCTTCGTTTCTCCTACCTACTTCTTATCAATACCTTAGTTTTCTTTTTATTGATTTTAAGATGATACCTAACCATTATCCTTTCCATATTTGCAAACGTCTTCTCTTTCTTCTTCTTAATTCTCTTTCTGTTTCCGCCATGACTGTTATGTCGTCGGCGAATCGCAGCATGCTGATTTACTCTCCGGGAAGGTTTTACTCTTTAACGAATAGGAGCACAAGATAAATACCACAACCACCAACAATGGTCAACAATCCTAGGATTGGTTTGACGCAGCCCTCCTAGATTCTTCTCTCGGCCAACCTCTTCATATCAACGAAGCTCCTCTCTTTTACATCCTTCACAACCTGTTCCATATATCTTTTGTGATACGAGGCTTTTATAAATACGAGGCTTGCCTTTTCCATTCTTCCCGTTCATGTTTTCCTCGACGATAGTCTTCATCAGGCCATTAAGTCTTACGATATTGACGATTAAGTTGTCCCGTCTTTCCTTTAGAGTTTCAGCGGACTTCTCTTTCCTCCCACTCTTCTTAAGACTTCTTCGTTTGTCACTCGGTCAATCCATTCAAGGCTAATGGTGAGTGGCCTATGGTGTGAATCTCCCCTGCCGAGATGGAACCACAGTCGATGGCCGTCAGCACTCCATGACACTAAGTGACCTGACTCTTCCCAAATATGGCCTTCGTCTCCCCTGCATAGCCTATACCCTTGCCTCATTCCTAAAATTGCAACATCGCAGCAGTTTTACAATATCTCGCCCGGACTGCGGCTAGCCAGAATATCTCGCCTCGCCTGCCTCGGGCAACCGGCAACCTACCCTTTTCCTTGTCTGTGGGAATCCATCGCGAGCATTGATCATTATTCTTTATTCATCGTTTTCTGCAATATATTTTTCATTATTTGGATCGGAAAAAGACTGCATGATGACCGGTGAAAATTTAGTCTTGAAAATGGAATAATGCGGCGGAAACCTCGAATCCCAAGGATGTTCATCAGCCTCGAAAACAAGCCGCATCGCTCTTAGGTGTTCGTAGATTCTACTCTCGGTAGGAAGCTTACTTCACCTGGGTTTTCAATAATATACTTCCTTCTTGGTTGAAATGATATTGGACGATACTTTGTGGAATTATTTTTCAGGATAGGAATGAATACGTTGCCCTAATTCCACAGTAATTACTGCTGGAATGTTGCAAAATATTCATTCCTATCTTGTGCTTCCGTCTCTCTACGACCATCGCTGGTCCCTCGGATTCCCAGATAGCAATACGCTTTCACCTATTTCACATTCGTCTATAGGGTCATACCATGTCAAATCAACCAAAAAAATTGTAAAATTTACCTCACCCTTTGCGATTTTGATGAAAATTGGTAAGGTTGTTGGTCCTACAGAGAAACTAAATAATACCGAGTATTACACCCCTGGGCCAAATACTTTGTTAGAAAATTGGGTCTAAATATTGCCCAAAAATCAAATTTTAGGTCTGCAGTGCACTTTTTGAATTGTCGTAACTCTGATACAAACACACTTAGAGAGTTGTGTGAGGTGTCATTTTAAAACTATTAATATTGCCTTTAATTTGATAATTCACATACCGAGGTTAAAAATAATTATAGGTCAAAGGTCAAGGTCAACATAGTTTGACCTTGAATTATGAAAAATGGGATATTTTATTTTAAGTTAACGGTAGATTTTGTAAAAATTTCTAGTGAGCAACGGTCAACTTGCACCCATTGGTGGTAAGTAATGCAATAAATCAAATTTTTTTCATGGTGTTCTTCTATTGAATTCTGAATTTTGCTCGGCCCAGGGAAGTTTTTACATTCGTTCAGATAACATGCATGAGTGAGAAATGCAGCACTGTTGCAATGCAGAGGAAAATTATAATTGTGACAATATGGGGCAGAGATATTGTATAGGATTAATGCAATGCATTGATTCTGGATACAGGTACAATTGAAAAGGTAACATTTTTTTATTGTTGACATTTGTTGCATACGAATACTAAAAATTTGTAGGATATATCTGCTGAAGTCTAAAATGATCCCTGCATGTGTATAGACCAAACATTATATGATGAAGTGATAACATTCCAGTGTCGTAGGTGTACAAAAAAATTCATATCTCCTGTCGTACTTGGAGTCCCACTTTGAAAGTTTGTACATATATTAATGAAATATGTATGTTGTTAAGAAAAAAAATTAAGCAAAATAAAATATCCCATTTTTCATAATTCAAGGTCAAACTATGTTGACCTTGACCTTTGACCTATAATTATTTTTAACCTCGGCATGTGAAATATCAAATGAAAGGAAATATTAAGAGCTTTAAAATGACACCTCACACAACTCTCTAAGTGTGTTTGTATCAGAGTTACGACAATTCAAAAAGTGCACTGCAGACCTAAAATTTGATTTTTGGGCAATATTTAGACCCAATTTTCTAACAAAGTATTTGGCCCAGGGGTGTAATAGTCGGTATTATTTAGTTTATCTGTAGGACCAACAACCTTACCAATTTTCATCAAAATCGCAAATGGTCAGGTAAATTCACTGTTTGATTTGACATGGAATGACACTATACCTTTGTTTTTAACTGTTTTCTACTTCTTTTTGTATTACTTTGGTTGCTAAACAATGGAAAATATACGGAAACAAGGTTTTATACGTGCATGTACTCATAATAATTAAATATCAAAGTAATGCTTTATTACTAAGGTGGATAAATAAAAGTGCAGAAATTTAATATTATCTAACCAAGTAAATGATGCTGAGTTTGGTTCACTAAATATTTCTAAATCCATTTACACATTGAAATAAAACAGAGCCTTTACATGAATCGCCATCTCTTCAGAGTTCGGGATATTTACCCGAGAACGAGGAGAAGGATTGAAGAAGTGAAACGAAAGAGTGGAAGCGAGGGAGAGGAGGATGATGAGGTGAAAAGAAGTAGTCAAAACAAATGAGGTTAAGTAAGCGAAAAAGTTTTAATTAATGGGGCAGAGGGAATGAGAGAGGAGCGAGTGGGGTGAATGGGAGGAAGAGGGCGTCGAAATTGAAGAATGGAAGAGGTTATCCTCAGAGAAAGGGTGTTGATTTTGTTTCCCTGGAGACGGCAGAAGGCTTTATGAGATCGTTTTACATCTCGGAAGCAAGCAGAGGCTGGGGAGGTGTTGGAGGCTCGGGGGAAGGAGAATTGGGTTGGGAAAGGCGACGAAATCACGTCCTGGGAATTGTTCCGTGAGCTTCTCCAGCCCAAGTGGAGGAGAACCCCGCCTTACTCCTGTTCCTTTCATACTCCTTCATAAGCTGAGAGAGAAACCAAACTTAATTAATTCAATATTCCACCTTTTGAATGAGGGATACCGTTGCCTCCTTATTTATCGATTTTTATGAACAGAAGAATAGCTAAGTGGCATATCTCCCCGGGGAAGAATCTGCCGCACAATAGTTCCGTGCACGGGGTGTTTATTAGAGAAAGACGACATTGGCACCAACAATTGACTTCCTCCCCACCCTCGTACCCGATCCTTTGGATATGCAGGTCGTAGACGCTCGTCACTCATCAAAAATACACCCCTAAAATCCCCAGTGGCGGCGGGGTAAATCCCTCGCCTGTCGATCCCAGGGTCACGGGTTCGAATCCCGCCCGGGGAGGATTTTTACTTTCCGAGGCATGGATGTTTATGTACGTCCAATATGTTAATTGGAAGAGAGGACTTTTGAGTACTGAAATTCGCATGTTAAAGCAATTCAAAATGAAATAAAAATAAATAAATAAAAGCCATCGCAAAGGCATGTGGCAAAAGGTGATACCGCACGAGATATCAATTCACCCCCTGCCACACACCTTTATGTTGGCTTACAGGGTATTATGTAGATGTAGATATCTACTACTACAAGCAAGCAATCAATCTCATTGATATACATTTATACATTGCTGTAGTAACCACACTATATGTTTCAATGTTAACTTCGCCTATTGAAAATATAGATTCTCATTCAGTACGAACTCCTAGCTTAAAATATCATGCTTCCCGCCTTCATCTTGGCCTGACCGAGGGAAGATCCCTAGGTGGTGAGTGTAAAGTTAGTGCAAAGGGTCCAGATACGACGTCTGAGGTAGAAAATGCATTGAAATGGTTAGAAATGTCATTTATAATGGAATAAGATAGCTGTTAACCCTTTGGTTCTCTATGGTTTTTCGATCAGGAAACATATCGTATTTTATGGGACAATTATATGAATTTATTGATTTAAGATTTAAGGAAGCGACATCGACTGGAAAGCGATTTTTCCTTCCTTGGTAAACGCACTTCCTCGCAAATGATACCCGTATGATTCATATTAGATTTTACTGATGCATATGTGTAAAACATTTATCGCCTATTAATGAGCGCTTAAGGGAAATAGTAAAAAGCGTGGACGTAAAATATTTATTTATGAGTTTGGCATCTCAAGTGCAAATGTCGCCTGCAATGCTGATAAATACGGATAGAAGCCACAATCCTAAAACGTCAGCCAATTGCTAATTACAGTTCTCATGAAAATAATTACGGATTAGTTTTAAGGAGAATATTTTTAATTGGTTTTATAATATAAATCTCAACCTTTTAAAAGTCCTGTCATCTTTCCCAAATATTTTGTCATCAAGTGCGATGAAAAAAACTGCCTGGGTTTTTCTAAATCAGATCATGTGTAATTCCTTTGCTAAATGGTAGACATTAATATTCATTCTCTTGAAAAATGAGGCAGATTTAGAGTAATAGCTGAGATTAAAAATTACCAACAAGAAATAATGATGCTACATTTTAGACTAAATTAATGGAAGAGAAAACCGGCATTTGTTTCTTTAAAATGGCTATTATTCAGTGCTTGTATCGTAAATTACACATTTACCAAAAATGAGACAGTCTCGGCAATTAATGCTGAAACCCAGATGTTTTATCTCTCAGAAGGTTTCATATATTTCAAGCTTGTTGGTTTTGCGTTCATTATGTTTGCTTTTTTCAACATAGATTACTTATGACGCGCCCCACTTTATGCGATAACTATGTAACATGTATTATAAAATGTACTAATTAAGTGCAAAATATTTACAGTAGAGAATATTATTTTTATCGTAGATACGATCCACACTATTTTGGCAATATATTTATAGCTATAGTGTTGAGACACGTTAGAAATAATATTAGGCATCATTTAATGGTAACGTATTCATTCATTTTTAATCACGAAAATAACAACTAAGGAAAATATCGCACCCTACTTTGAACAAAATGTGGATTATGATTTCTATATCAGTGTCATTACCAACATCAATATTCACATACATTTCACACTAGGAACCACTGTAAAGGCTTGTTTTATGTGGTATAAGGACAAGGTCCATAAAAATATAGAACCTATTCTTATAGCTAAAAATAAAAATTAGAGAGAATTGGGTGGATGGTTACCCATCATATTGTTAAGTGTCAAGCCCAAGTCCCCAAAATTACTGCAGTAGCTATTTCCCTGATTTGATGTAGTAATAGTTGCCCTAATATCATTCGTTAGATGTGCGTCATGTGCTGTGCACAAATCCTTACCGTTAGAACTACTTGTAACTATGATGGTGTTGTTTGTGATAACTCCGCTACAATGTATTCACTTAACATAGTCTCATGTGTCACAGCGCGTCGTCATTATGAATAGGTATTATAGGAAATGCGCTATTCGGGCAATGGAAAAATTTTTAGACTTATATGGTATATCCGTGAAGTTTCGAGAATGAATTTTGCTAACCAACTAGAAAGGCTAGAGGGACGATTTTTCAACAGGATGGCTGATGGGGGGGTCTTCGGTAAGGATTGCAACTCGGCTCAGTTACCTTTGAGAGCGAGAATCACGCATCCCTCAGAGTTTGTTTTGGTGTCTCGGACTCAACATGGAGCGTACGTTAAAGCAACGTTACACCACGTTATTTTGTGTCAACCTAAAAAATTCCCTCACCGAGACTTTAATCTGATGAAGAAAGACTACGCGGAGTAAGCTGTGTCAAAAACAAGGGTTTTTGAGTGGCACAAGATGATTCGTGAGGGAAAAGAACCCGTGGAAGATGAAAGAGGCGCAGGACGTCCGTCAATGAACCGTTACGATGACAATTTGGTGAAGTTCAAACTATTTTTGGACTGGATGGGCGTTGAAATGTTTGACTGGTAGCACTGAAGTTGAGTTTGCAAGAAACCACGGCGAACGAAATCGTGTCTGAAGATTTGAAAATGTGAAAAGTGTTTGCCGTGTTGCCATGATCGTGAGGGAGGTTTTGGACAAGCACATCATGATGACTTCCCCCAGCCACCTTCGGGTCGTATGGGGCCAATATTGGCCTCATCTGACCTCACCTGACTTCCATATGTACCCAAAACCCAAATACAGTCGGAAATTAGGTAGTTTTCATTCGGTAGAGACGGCTCAAACCGCCGTGGCCAAGATTATAAACAAAATTTCAGTTTCCGTCTTCCAGGGGGCCTGTGAAGTATGGCAGGCGTGCTGTACGTTCTGCGTAGATTAAGAAGGAACATATTTTGGAGAAGTGTTAAAAATAAAGGAGCACCAGCTGGATTATTTTTTATTGAGTTATTTCCGATACTCTCCGATTGACCTTGAATGTTCCAACCACCAAGGCCACGTTGTACGGCCTTGTTTTACTTTATCCACGGGCAACCCTAAGATAAACCCAACATCTATACAGAAGATAGTATTAGAACCCGCTATCTTCGAATCGTAGAAAACCACCCCAACCAGATCATATCACAATTATCATTCCTGATATCATAACATTGATTTTCATCGTCATCATTGGTCAACAATCCTAGGATTGATTTGACGGAGCTTTCCACTCGATTCTTCTATCGGCCTACCTTTTCATTGTGACGTAATTCTTCTCTTTTACTTCCTTCACAACCTGTCCATATATATATCATACGAGCCCTGCCTTTTCCAATCTTCCCGTTCACTTTTACCTTGACGATTGTCTTCATCAGGCCATCGTGTCTCAAGATATGGCCGATTAAATTCTCTCTTCTTTTTTTTAGAGTTGTCAGCAGACTCCTCTTTTCTCCTACTCTGATTAGCACTTCCTCGTTACTTACTCGGTCGATCCATTTAATCTTCAGCATTCATCTTTGATACCACATTTCGAATGATTCTACCCTTTTTCTTCTCCGCTGCTATCATCGTCCATGCTTCACTGCCGTAAAGAAACATGCTCCAGATGTATGTTCTGATATACTCCACTCTTTTTATTTCTTATCAAGACATTGATTTTATCTCAGTAATTATCACACAATAAAACCAAATTTCGTTATCACATAGTTATTCATATTCTGTACATCCTGTTTAGTTCACATGTCTTTTATAACTAATACGCTTTTATTAATGTGACGGTAATGCATGACTGATGTGGAATCACCTCCTAATATTCTGGGAGTGTGAGGAGGAATAGGTACTCTGTAGACGTAGCTGTCACCACTTGTGGGTACCCGATCCTACGCTGAACCAATCGTCGCTCTGTCTATAGGCTCCCCCGTCCTCTCCCTTCTATCCCTTCGCTACCCTCTCCCTATCCCTCGTCCTCCTTGACGTCGTCACTGCGCATGTTTCCTAATCTATTTTTTTCCAAGCCCTTGTTATGCCCGTGGGCACAGTGGATCCTTCTAAAGCATCTTCCTGGAAACCAAATCTCGCTAACTCCTCTTCCGGCCTTTAATCCCACCTCTGTATGGATCCCAACTCTATATTTGACGTGCCAACATGCTGATAGAGGAGATAAAATGAAAAGAAAATTGTGACATGATATTAATGAGAAGAAAAAATCCTCTTCCAATTTTTTCAACCCGGTTTTAATCGTAGAGGATTTTTTTACGGTGGTGATGCTATGAAGGCTGTTGGGAAAGGTATGAGGATTGGCAGATGATGGAAAAAGGTGGATGGGGATGTCGTAAAAATAAATGAGATGTAAAGAGTTGCGTCCGAATGGAGATCAAAAGAACCACTTGCAGTCTGCGGGGTGAGAGCGTCTTGCGGTTGCGTCAAAACTAGTGATGGGCAAAGTCGGTCTTTTGAGAGATCTCGGTCACGCCTATCACTCCCACTTGTGATTCGCTCGTGAGCTTAAGGTCAGGAGTGAACGATGTTCCAGCTAGTGATCTGTTTAAGTTGCCTACGATCAATGATCTCTCAGGAAAGTCGTGAGGGATAAAAAATCTGGTCGTTCGTGATTTATATACTGTAAGCATGACCGATGTGTACAACTACCGCGTTTAGTGCCGGTTTCCGCGGAGTTGTGGGTAATTCTTCTAAACAACTGAAGGCACAATTGTACAATACGTTCGAAGGTTTGTTATGTTTTTACACAATGATTGTGTAAGGTTTGTAATTTTTAGTATAGTTACGAAGAATATTAGAAATGTCCCACTTTATTACAAAACTATTGAAGAGTGATATATTTTATGGACCAAAATCAGTGAAAGGATAATGATTGATTTGTGTACCTAAGCGATGTAGGTATTATAGATCGATATTAGTGTATAGTTTTTTATTATACTTCTTTCAATAAATTTTGCCACCTCAGAGTCATCTCTTTATATTATCTCATTATTGTATTGGAAATGAGATTGTGTTGACTTAATTAATCATGACCAGGAAGTTGGCCCACGGTTACTCCCGTAGTTTGCCCGTAGTGATTTCACCATTAAAAATCGTTTAATTATTAATTTGCTACTTTTGGAGGAATTGTACTTCAAAGTTACGAAACTCTAAAGTACTTTTCCATCACATGGAGTACTATCCGGGAATTTGCACGTACATTCTCGATATTTTTATAGAGTTAAATGTAGTTACCGTGACTTGTTAGCGTGTGCCAACTTCATGGTGCCTAATTAATCCTATTTTGGACCAGTAATGAGTAATTAGTAGTATCAGAAACTATAGTTTGTCATTGGCAAGGAATTAAAGCTTAAAGAATTAAAGTAACGATCAAGTAACTTACGCATCTCACGTTAGACAAATCACTCAAGATTTATTTGGTCGGTCTCAGATCTCGTGATCGATACTTGATGTCACATAATCATTCCTATCGTGATCCGTAAAGATGAGCTCCTCGGTCATTGGAGAGATCCAGTTCATCGATCTATCTTTTAAGAGAACTTGATCTCGGGATTCGATCACTCACGACCGACCCATCACTAGTCAAAACTGCTTGGGGAAGCAGTCTCTTCAGTCGTCGCAAACGGCGCGCCGCGGCGGATCGTTCGCCTTCGCGAATCGGAATAGGGAGGTGTCGGGGGTGGGCTTGCGTCTGCACCTCGGCTAGTGTCGCGTAAGAAGATGTTGACCTCGCCTTGCCGTCACTCGAGTGATATCCGATTCGTGAGCGAGAGATAAGACCTCATGCCTAAATCCAAAATCGAAGGTGGACGTAGTTCTTTGCCTTTGATCCCAAGTGGATTTTTTAAAAATCTGATGTGGAAGAATGGAGGTTTACATCAGCACTTCTTTTGTTCTGTCACGATGGGAAGTGGCTTAACTAGGACTTTGGATTCCCCCGGTGCAGAGAATCGAGTTGGAACCCTTTATATTTGTATTGTACTAAATATTTATAATTTACGTAATTGCATATGTATGCATTTAGTATATGAGCAGTCATGGGTGTGTACACAGTCGTAAAAAGGTATTCTGTATTTATATAGGTACTGTTAATGTATTTAATTACATTTATTAATTTAAAATAACATAATATATAAAATTCCCTCACATATTGCAATGTGAAATAAACCCAAATAGCCTCCAAACTTTTAGCCACCCTTCTTCAGGCTCGCACAAAACAGGCCATACACATATTCACTTTCGAGCCACTTATTATTTTAAAAACACAACACAACAACAATATCTCATACCTACTGATAGTACACGCACACACACACCAATCTCCCTTCAAATGTTGCACTTTTACATTTACATGTCACTTTACTTCCGCACACAACCACGTCTATCACACAACTCCCCTTCTCTCTCCACTCTCGTTGTTTAATTGATTACCCACGCCTCTCACAATTGGCCCCGTCGTCAACCTTGAGACGGATGTTATCCTAAATTCTTACTTATTGCATTGTTGATTTGTTGCTTTCCCGAATCCATGATTACGTTGGGAAAGCAATGGATAAAAAAGGCGGCTCAAATTTAATGTTACAATACGTTTTTGGGGTCCCATAAGCTCGGGATATTTGGGGCACTGCCATGTTTGTCCATACGTAGTTAGATGATAAGTTTGATCAAAGAACCTGACAATTTTCAAACATGGAGAACAAGGTCTGTTACAAGGTGTTACGATACGTTCCCCTGCAGAAATTGAAGGTAGACAGGTAATAAAAATGTAAACGACTGCATCGTACTATGGCAGGTTAGTTCATAAAGATAAAATTAGAGAGATAGATAGTAAGACTGAAACGCTCAAATGTTCATATTTCAGCACACCATTAGGGACAGATTACAGCGAAAATACATGGTTAAATTGGAATAAATATTTGTAATTGGTTTTATGTTGAGAATCTAGTTTTCACATTAATTGAAGAGAGTGTCGGAAAGAAATAAGTTTAAAATGCCAACAGTCGTTTCCCTCTTAATGGCAATTGATTAATTGACTTCATAATAGTACCTAGTTATAATTATCATAAAAGTATTTAGCATATTCAGCAATGCCAT
This sequence comes from Platycnemis pennipes, assembly GCA_933228895.1. Classification (NCBI taxonomy): domain Eukaryota; kingdom Metazoa; phylum Arthropoda; class Insecta; order Odonata; family Platycnemididae; genus Platycnemis; species Platycnemis pennipes. The sequence continues at coordinate 42,700,633 of OW121851.1, read as the reverse complement.
TATTCTTGTGTTAAAGCCCCTTTTCCATCAAATAGCATTCTATTCAAATTTATTTACCGTAAACGGTTTGTCATGTGATGCGAACTCCCCTTTCTTTCTTCCCCCGTATTTAAACTTACGATTAGGTATGTAAGACGAATAAATTCCTAAAAACGAAACAGTATTTACATTAGAATCGTTTTTATACCTTGCGTGCATGTTCCTTAGTCATTATGATCATTGTTTGAATTGTTTGATTCAGTGTTTTGGTGTCGTACTCCATGGAATACGAGGAAGAGCTATGCTAAGAACTCGATGCTGGTCAAAATTAATGTCTAAGAGCTTTTTTTAATTCATTATGAATCGTGTACGCTCCTTCTGTTATAATATGTATAGAACTATTGAACAGGTGGCGCAAAAACTATTCCTACGTCAAAGGGTTTCATCATTTCACTAATTTGCACTAGTTAATGTGGCATTTCTCCCTTACTTCTTTTCTCCTACCTTAAGATGGCATTAAACCATCCACCTTCCTTATGTGTGAACAAATCATCACCCCTTCATTCGTTAGTAAGTTAGTTATTCAGGGAGGCGACCGACAGCTGAGGTCAATTGCGCCATTTAGGATATTTGGTTAATTGGGTAATGGTAGGAGTGTTCAGGGAATGGAGTAAGGGTGGAGAGAAACCTGGCGTCGGCGTTAGCGTTCTCTTGACGAATGTCGCCAAGGGGACCACGACTTAACGTCCCATCCGACGGACGGAGTTATGAACTTGAAATGCCCTCCACTAGGCACTGGGGACCGGTTTTTCATAGAAAAATCCGCCACTGCCAGGAATCGAACCCGGACCCTCGGGATGGGAGGCCAGTGCTCTAGCCACCACACCAACCCGACCCCCCTTCATCCGTCTTCATCCAGAAAGTGACAAAGACTGACTCTGTATTCTCGGAACACACCCTACCCCTCAACTCAGATTTTATCCGTTCTCACCTTGCCCTCCGCCGTCTTTGGCCGTAGTACCAGTCATTACCGCCATCCTTGTTACTCGTTACTTTCCGCTCGCCTTTATCTTCAATTCTGCTCTCGCATTCTTCCCCCTCATTATTTTTTATATTATTGCCTTCTTACCTCTCGCAACACCTTGCGGCATTCCCTACTCTCCCTCTCGCCAACGTCTTCTTTTGTCCCCTTGTATTTTTATTATTTAATCCACCGCGATTTCCTTATCGGCTGGGAAAATCTTCGTGCTTCTTTATGCTTACGACGTCGTTTGCTCCCGAATTAAAACGCGAATTCTAAGCCTGGAGTGACGAGATATCCTTACTCCCATAATGCTCGTTCCCAACTCGAACACCGTCCCACCTTTTTCTTTTCTTCCAGCAGTCCCATAATTGAGCCATTTGATAGCGGTTGTGGCTCAGTGGCCGCATTTACCACGCCCCACGCTTCAAGGCCCCTCACCAAAATTTCTCATACCCTCCTTCCCTTTATCCTGTGCTGTAGATCGACGTCTTCATTCCGTGGTGGGTGAGCCTCTGCCAGACTGTAGCAAAGCTGTGCTCAAATGTCCCCTTATCATTCTTATCGATAAAATCTCGTTTTATGGAAAAAAGTATGAAATATTCCGTAAAAAAATGAAACTATGCTCAAGATATCGGTCATACTGCAGATGAATAATATTATCTGCGGAAAGCGGTGGGCACAATTGTCTACTTATTACCTAATTAGTTAAAATTTAGGTTAAAACTTCAGTTCAGTAAATTCGAAACAGATTTGTTCACAGATGTCGTTAGATATATATGAAGAACCCCTGTTTATTATGCTAGGCTTGATCAGCAAGATTAGAGAGATAGATTGTCGTACCAATTGATTTAAAATGTCATTTTTCCCGCGTACCATAAGAGAGAAAAATAGGCAGCGTAGCAAAGGGATAGGTAGGTGAAATATAGTCAGAGTACTCTGTAGTGCATGAAGACTGTAATAACAACCAATAATTTCTTTCTCATTATGTAGATACTAACAATATAGCTGCATGTGACCATTAAATATCCTAGTTGCATGTCAATAGTGCATGTTTGGTGACCTTCACCCCCTGCCACACACCCTCATGGTGGCTCGCAGGGCATTACGTAGATGTAGATGTAGTGTTTGAGGTGTTGCAGAGCTTGCTGAAAAAGGTACTATCCTGGTGAGGCTGGAGACTACCGTCAAAACTCGACTAGAAGAGCACCCAAGAGCCACCCAACCGGAGCGAACATCGAAGTAGGCAGTTACGGAAAATGCGGACTTGAGACACGCGATTGACTTTGGAAGATCCGAATCGTCGCTAATGTTATATTTCAAACGCCTATTTATACATGAGGCCATTGAGATGAGGAAGAGCGAAGGGAATTTCAATGGGAAATGATGGCCGCAAAATCCGCAACCTAAGAGACCCAGTCATCAATGAAAATTCCCTACCGTGCCTGTATCCCTCCATTCCTTCCACCTCTTCCAGTTAAGTACCATGATAGAAATACAGAAAATCATCGGCAACAAACATTCATTCCCTTGAAGTAGGTTCCAGCGCGGGTTACGAAACATAGGGCTGTTGCCAGAAAAGACGCGGAAAATCTGACAATTCTTTTGGCTCAATGATATGTATTCAGATAGTGTGGTGGTCCAATGAATTTACTGGAAAAAGGAAGAAATTATTTTGACACATGGCATCTTTGACGTCGGTGGAGACGATAATAAAGAGTCAGATTCATTTTTTCCTCGGTTTTATCATTATAATCCAAGTAGCTTAAGTTAAGAATATGGAATTGCCTTTACGGTCTAACCATCTAAGACCCCAGACTGCCTCTACTACGTCTTTGTACGAATGTAAATTACCAAAGTCTTTACGGAAGAGACATTTTACATAAACTCTACATCCAAACTATATTCTAGTACGTAAGGCTTTTATCTCATATCTTTTTCGATATTGATTTCATTTATATCTTTATACATACTTTATTCAATATCAATATATTTTTATCTTGTATAATGATTTTTTACGGTGATGTGAAATATCGTTGATTCCTTCTGGAACACCTATCTCATATGTACGCAAAATATTTTCATCATTCATGGGCTCAGAGAGAGAGCGATATGAAATCGGATTAGAAGACGTTTTCGAGGTCGAGGTCAGTACGACTGTACCTCACTCGGCTAACCCCCGATGTCTTTATGCTCTAATACGACATATCTTCCATCACCTGTGTAATATGCGTTTGTAAAAATGAGCTTGCTCTTAATAAAACCGTTTCACAAAACTTTGTATTATTAAACGTTTTACGGAACCGTTTCTCATTCTATAAAATCGTTTCATCCAGCAGCCAATTAGAGAAGCTGCTCATTGCTGGGATACTTTTGTATTCTTAGTGATGATATGACGAAAAACGAAACAAGGAGAAAAATTAATAAAATTTTTCGGAATGCTCATGTAACGTCGAAGTAGTGTATCTGTGACATAAGATCGAAGATTTTACCGGCGAACTAGCTGTTGAAAATCTTCTCGCGTCTTCCATCGGGTCAGGTTGTTCATGACCGACGTTTCGGTGCTCTACTCGGGCACCGTTATCAGGACAGAGGAGAGATGGCAGGGCACTCATCTGCCCTGATGATGGTGCCCGAATCGAGCACCGAAACGTCGGCCATCGACAACCTGACCCGGTGGAAAACCCGAGAAGATTTTCTATAGTGTATTTGTTATGGGAAAAATACAGGACACACGAATGTATTTCTTTGATGCGATTACCTCTACGCCATAGTAGAGCGGCAGAAAGCGATTTCGAGGCTACCTTCGCAAAATATTTTACAGCAAGTGAGACCTGCAACATAAGCTACATAAGACCAGCAGCAAAGCATTCACGTTCGCAAAGCATCCCATATATGGCAGACTGGTCTGTAATGCGTTTTACGAATAGCTTTACGATGAGCAAAGAAGTACGTTTTACGCAAGATTCATACATTTTTACTATGAGATGCAAAAAAAATCTTTTACGGAATATGTTACTGTAAGAACTTGCATACAAATTCCTGATCCACAAAAAGATTAGTATCCCTAACATGATCTTTTTGTGGGGCAGAAGTTAACCTGGCGTTGTACACGGAAGGATAAAAGGGTTCGTATATCATTCGAGTATGTAGGTTATTAACGTTGATCTCGTGAGCCGAAAGTGTAGGAGTGCGAAAACAAAACCGCAAGCAGAAACTAAAAGAGCGCCAGAGTTTTTGGGATGGAGATTAAGGACGATGAAGCCAGTAGCAACGGGAGTAACGAAGGGTGTCTAGGGTCGAGGGGGTTGTAGGTGAAGGGTGGTTGGAAAATGGAAGTAACGGTCTCCGACTCAATCAACCTTCCCCACTTCTCCCATCTGCAGGCTAATGGATTATCGACGGGAGGTTGTGGAAGTTTGGATGTGGATAGATGAGTTAGATGGGAGGCTGGAGAATGGGAGGGGAGAGGTTCGATGCAAACGGTGGAAGAGTGATACGGATGGAGAAGGGACGATAAAGAATTTTCGAGACGGTATACGGGGACGGTAGCACAGTGGCCTTGAGTGGCCTTGATTGAGTGGGGTGCATGGGAAACTAGTGGCCTGCCGTCTAGAGGTCCTGGAATCGATTCCCGAGTGAGGATTTAGGAGGCTATGCCATTTTATAGGTAACAGATCTTCCTGGTAAATCGCAGGAATTGACTCCCCTATATTGACGTGTGATTTTCCCGCGCCGTTGGGCTTTCTAAACTGTGATCTCTACCCTCACTAAACAGATAAACCTTCAGGCTAAACACAAAAAATATAAGGGGTTGATGATAAATTTATTCAACCAATAATGTGTCCGAAAAGATGAAAGCGAAAATAATCTACACCCGAATGACAGCTGCGGATTTTTTTATTAGCGAAGTTATGAATTAAATTGAGATATAACAAGGGGCTTTCTCCGTGTCAATAGTACCTACTATTCTTAATGCCAGCAATATATACGCAGCAAAATGACGTTAACGCTGTCATTTTCTCTACAGTATATGAACGGTGTAAGGTTAAGAGTTTTGATAAGTTAACCTTCTGCTTCAAGGAGCCAATTATTTTGTAAATTAAATAGCAAGAGTCCCGTGTAAAAGCAATTTATCTTTTATACTTCCTCATAGTTGGCTCATCGTTGAATTTCTATGAGCGTAAAACACCACATTTTTTTCAAAATGTTTCAAGAACATTGTTCAAGAAAATTTCAAGAAAATTTTGTTTTCAAGAAGAAGTTGTCCAATCATAAAGGACAATCGTAAAATGCATATTTCACTAGCACCACTCCAAAAAATGGCTTATAGGACATGAACCTGTTATTCCTTACGGGTTAAAATCCATTGAGAACAAGTCATGTTTCATTGTGTCAAGTATGATCATTTGAAAGTAAAAAGCATAAATATCAAAATTTCTAAGATTAAAGCATAATGACCATTCTTTCAAGAAATCAAATGGAATCTTTGCCAGGAGCAAAACTACAACATCACGTTATTGCATAGGCGTAGTCCTATACTAATTATTACATCATGCTTTAAGTGCTGACATCCACGACATCTAACATCATGCTAATAATGTAAGATGTCATGAATCTTTCTGTACATTTATCTTGATTCATGGCTGCATCCTCCAATCGTTTAGGCAGTTAACTTCTCCATCACGGATTTACATCTGCGTATATTGTGGCGTATTGTGGTTTTTGTTGCTCAAAAGCAGTGTTTTTATTACAACTTATACTTTTCCGATAGCCTCAGTATGTCCCTCACCAATCCGCCGGTTAAATTACAATTTTGATACCATATGATGTGATTTGTCCGAAACTTGTTCCTAAGATATAATTTGGAGTTTCCCTTTCATAAGAAACATTTTAAGGCCTAGGCGCTCCACCTTTTCATTGAATCATTGAAAATTTAAATGACGTTCCATTTGGAAGACTGAAGCTGATTTTAATTAGAGGAAACATGCAATTGAATACACAAGAATAATAGGGATAGAGCGTTCACAGAACGTGAGACTCTTAGGAGATAAGGTATTTTAGCAATGAAAATTGTTTCCCAACGATTATTCAGGGGACTATGATCCCAGGTTCTCCTATATCGAAATGGACGCTTATCTGATTCACCTACTACGGACACTTGCTTGATTTGACCTTATTGCTTGATGAGTTTGAGATATTCGGTTCAATAGGCTTCCTGTCACATCTCTCCCACCGTTAAACTATTCCCTTTCGAAATTTGTTGGCCTTTAGCGTTTCTCATGGGCAAGTATGGAGGTCATTGGGAACAAAATTTTCTAAAAAGCTTTAATATACAGGCTAAGGTCAAAGGAAATTTTCTCTACCACCTTTTTACCTTGACAAGTTGAGGAGGGTATGCAAATGCAGATATGTAACTGTATCTTATGTTTCTCTTTGCATGTTATCAGACTAAATACCAAGAAATCATGACACCAGTATAAAAATAATGGTGACAGTGCACATACCATTTTTGCTCAGTGGGAGAGAAAGATTCAAATAGTGATCCAAATTCCATATTCTTTTTCATCCTATATTCTTCATCCATATCTGCCATATTTCATATACTTGCTTTATTAGCTGGAGTAAATACATATAAAGAACTTGAAATGATTGAGGGGTAATTATTATTATTCTACCGGTGAAGGTAGGATTAAATGGACATTTAATTCTTTCCATCCCCCAAATTTTACACGGTGTCCCTCTTCAGTCCCTCATACCTCCTGCCACCCATCAATCCATCCAAGCTACCCGTTCTTCTCCTCCCTCCTCCCCGCTTACCCAACGCTCTTTCCTCAATCACCTCCTTCAAAAGACCATCCACTTTTATTACCTTTTCCATCCACACCTTCTGCCTTCTTCTAATTTCATCTATCAAATTTCTTTCCTCTCCTACCAATTCTAGCAATTCATCGTTCGACTTCCTTTCGAAACACTTTACTTTCTCCATACTTCTTCACGACCACGTCTCAAAAGCCCTAAGTCTATTTTCATCTTCTTTTCGCAAAACCCACGTTTCCGCCCCATATGGTGCAACGCTCCATATTAAACTTTTCACTAGTTTTTTCTTCAGTTCCCTACTCAACACCCCTGTCATTAGTTCACGCCTACGAGTAAAAGCTCCCTTGCCAATGCAATTCTTGAGGGTTAATACAAATGGGAAATATGTCAACTCTGGGAGTACCATATACTAAAAAATGTATGCCTAAGATTTTCAAAAAAGGTGTCCCCTCTTATTCTGCTAGAAAATCACTACATTTTTACGCATACCATTATTGTTACTGTTTTACAATCTTACGATTGGTTAACTGTAGTTCTCAATTCTTCCCTATTCGTTACTAGCTCAATTACATCCTGGTACTTCTATCCTAAATCCCTCTTTTTTTAGTCCATATATTCAGAGTATTTTGACCATGTTCATAGTTTCCATATAGTTATGTAGATTTGCTCATGAATTTGGTGCTCTATTATATTAATTGAAATAGTAATTAACTTTGACATATGTAACTGTAAATTAATAATAACATATATGGGATTAAATGATATTTTTACATTGTGTAACTGCCAAAAAACGTCATATACAAGGAATGGCAACCCCAACACAAGAACTTTCCTACAGGGGTGCCTTGTTTCACTCTCCTGTTTATTTATTATATTTTTGTATCTCTTTGGAGTTAAATAGATTTTTATTATTATTTATTATTTTATCATGGGATCCTTTATTCTTTTTGCCCTAATTCACCTTCTTGACAAATCCATTTTAGCTTACGTTATGCCCAATCCCCACCAGGTTATTTATTGTCACATCGAAATCCATGTGCCGCGATTTTCCTTTTCACATCTTCGTTTATCATTTTATTATATCTTATGCTCATTTGCTTTCTCTTAGTCTTCCTTTATTCTTGAATGTAATTGCTAAGCAAAAAGTGCCATTTGTTCAATTGTAATAACAAAACTCCAATTTCAAAGCCGAGAGGAAGCTCCTCCAAGGCTTCCCGCACTTGTATCCTAATACCTTTCTCCACCATGCTCATCTAAGGAATTCCTTTTATCACATCACGCCATTGTCTCGGGCTTTGAGTTCCTCCGAGCAAGTATATCCGAGACATCTCTACAGTAACATTGCCTCGGTGCTTGAAATTCTGCTTACCAACCAGAACTGTCTTGCTTACCCTCCCTCCTCTGGCAACGCTTTACTCAACATTCCCATCTCCAGGATCATTTGGGGATTGTTAACTATGAATCATACTGGGATATTAACTCCGCACGTCCCCATATTTCCCTATGAATGCACATTTTACCACTATCTGCACCTTAGTAACCGAAATCAAAACCTTATGCAGCATTTAGTTCTACCACATTCATTGATATATAGAAAAACGCTAGGAGTTGCGTGAGGAAACCATATGTGTAAGATAATAATTATCTGCGTTGCCTACCTTGAAAAAATGTCAAAAGAGCTAATTAGCTTATAATTTAAAGCGATATAATTACTCTAGTCGCTTTTGGAATTCATTATTTTATCTCTAATCATATGTTTTTTCCTTACAGTCACCTCAGTTTCATGTAATTGTATCAAAGGTACTGAATCGATATAGTTCTCATATAATTAATGAGGAAAAGTGTCGTATTTTATTTTTTGAATTGCTCTAACTTTTAACAGCTGTGCGGTGGCACGTTAATAACGTATTGTCATACTCTTGTCAATATTTAGATAGTTCTGAATATGCAACTACATTTTGAAATTTGGCATTAAGCATTCAGCAACTCGTACTCCATTTACTCATTCTTCATTAGGCAATGGCCACTGTAGCTCCCAATCATACAATTTAGCTTTCATATTACACTCTTCTTAGCTTTTCGTTTGCCTATCTCAATGCAAGTCCATTGATTTCGTCATACTTAGTAGGTTTATCGCCCTTCTGGAGACTTCTTCTTCGAGACTGGGGTGGAAGATGAGAAATGTGGTTAAGGTAATGTGGATAAAATAAATCCTGGCTTACCGCAAATTGCCCCGCATGCCTCAGCCTCCCGTATTCATCTTCTCGTACCTAAGTATTTTCATCGGTTTGAGCGGAACAAATGTACAATCCTAAAATTCTTGTGTACGATTAATTGCGTGTGATTGTAATTCTTGTCACTGATGTTATTAGAGGAGGCTACTGACAACCAGGGCCATTTGCGTCATTATAATGGATGGGAAATTGCTTAGATGTGGGAAACTTTTAGGAAACTGGGTAGTTGTAGAAAGAAACCCGGCCGGCGTCGGCATCAGTCTGCTGTTTACAACAGGCAGTAAGGACATGTCTTACGTCCCATTAGATGGACGGAGTACTTCACTTAGACTGATCTCCGCACGGAAGTTAACTAGGGATACCATTGAAATTCTTTCCAGGTTGCAAATCCAATCCCTGAGGATGGATAGCCAGTTGCTACCAGTTAACCTACTCAACACCGAACTCAAGTAGGAATCTGTCAAGGAATGAAAAATTAGTTGTTGTCGGTATGTGAATCTGGTTCCTTGAGATGGGAGGCCAGCACTTTGGTTGCTACTCCAGCCCAAACTCCGTAGTTGTGTGTTATCTATTACGAAAGCATGAGGTAATGAGGTATGCTATAGGTTACAACAATAATCAAACGAGAGAACTATAGCTTAGATGATGGAAATAGCAATATCCTAATCGTGTTTGTGGTGTTGAAATTCAATGGAGTCAATAAGACAGTTGAAATCCAATACTCCGTGACTCATGTCAGGACCAATGTATTGTGATGAATATCTGCTACCAGGGGAATTCGACCCAGGACCCGCAGAATACGAATCCTAGTACTCTTAGCTGTTACCGCACCAACCTGATCTTCTACTCTTTCTTTTGAAACCTGAGTTTTTTTTCCTCTTCTCCCCCTTTCACCCCATTCACATCATCACCAATCCTGCTACATAATCTTTTCGGGATTTAATAGGATTTATGCTTCATTAATTACTTAGCATAAGGGAAATATTTTTTGCCGGGAATAATTATGAAAACAAAAATGAAATATATTAGTTTTTCTTATTTTAACAAGAATATGGCCGTAAATTTGAAATTATTCTTTTCTCCTTACCACTTAATATTCATTAACACGTTTCTTGATAATTGGTTACCGATGAAAATGTTTTGGAGCCCGTTTCACAACCCTTGCTTTGCTACATCAGAAATTACTGCACTTACAGTCTGCTGCGATTCTTACCTCATCTTTTTCCGAAATGAAGTGTGCTTGAAATCCACTCTTATTGTTTTATTGATTTATTAACGTAACAACGTACCTGCCAAAACGGTGTCGGGAAATAGTCCCTGAAATCATATATATCAACTGACCGGCGTGTTTCTCAACCCCTCTTTCCATACTGCTTAACGTGTTCTCTACAGTGATCTCTCCAAAGATCTGGCTGAGAGGAATGACCACCACGTTCGTATGGAAAGGCTAATTCTGGTCACGATGACCTCTTTACGTAAGCTACTGCTGCCAAGACGTCCAGTCCCCTTGAACCTCGCCATTCCTCACTACCCCTAACTCTCCAGCAGAATGCTGAACCAGTTTTTAGGAGACGATTTGGCTCTGTTAAAACGCGAGGCTTGCTTTTACCTCGAAAGCGTGCCTTGGAATCGTTACACTTTGATTTTGCGACGCTCATGGGTACGAGCTTCGTATTCGTCCGAGTAGCGCTGCACAAGGGAACGATTTGGTGGTCAATATGGACTCACCTCGTATTCCCTTCATTGATCTTATGGGGGAACGTCTGCCAGCAAACATCTAGCAATCCAGCACTAAATAAAATAAAACAAAATACTTGTTTAAGAGGCAATTTAAACATGAACCCAATGGACCCAATGATTCTTTTCTTTGGGTGCAATTATCCGCTTGAGATTTTAATCTATTCGGTTTGACCATGCTGAAGAAATGAGACTAAAGATCTGGGCAGTGGTCAAAAGTTAATAATAATATCCGGTATGAATTTGGAAACGTTAACCAATAATTAATGAAATTTAATTAGCACATATACTTATTTTACTGAGTGAATTAAGAAGGTTTGCTCCCTAAAATAAAAAAAACACATTTAATCAAATAAAGATGCAAAATTACCTGTAAGAGTTTAATTTTAAAAATGAAAATTATTTATTCAAGCCTATCTGGCTATTAGAAACTTAACTCATTTTATGGAACATGTTTTCTAGAAACTTATAAGGACCAAATATTTTTTCATCTTAGTTTAGGGTCTCCATTTAATGAAGCACTAACGGTAGCTTATTTTAAAATTTAACCAACCATGCTTCTTGCAGTGGAAAATCGTGGATAAGTCACCGGGATATGATATCACGCACTGATATATTCCACTTGACAGTTGAATGATAGGATTTATGCTGTACACTTTAATTTCCGTGTTCCTTCCTAGAGCAGTAGATGCTTTATGACGAAACTTTCACCGAGGAAATATGTAATTTGTCCGTGGTTGTAATCCACCACAAGTGCCATTACCTATACTTTGGTTTAACTGGGGAAACCCTGGGTACTTTAAATTGTACTTAGCATGTAAAATCTCTATTATTCTGGTTGAAATTATTTGCTAGCTTTACTGAAAACTAAATGTTTAAAATTTTTTTTCTTTCCAGGTATGAATTTTTATTTACACTCTGGACAATACCGATGGCTCCTGAAAGAAAGTAAGTGTTTCTACATTCATTCAATGCTGATGCAGGGAATTAAATATTATGAAATTAGCGTGGGAGCAACTGTCGCTACTATTATCTTGACCTTGATCGAAATTTACATGTCCATAGCTTTCTCATTCCCTCTTTCATTTTTAAAACCTCCTTTCTAGCAAGTAAAATGATGCTGAATTAAGCAAGCGTTTAATAATGATAAGAATAGTGTTTATTTTAATTTAATATTAAATCAACCCCTTTGGCCTGTTTATATAGTTGCGTCTATTTACATGGATAGTTATGAAAGCTCTTTACATATCAACCAAATGGACCTCATGGCTAAAAACGTAGTATTCATGGTGGATTTTATAAATTCACTTTTTTTCCGAAATTTCAATCGATTTAGATACATTTTCACATTAAATTTGTAAAATCTCGGGTTATCTATATAACATTCAAAGTCATTTATTGATGAAATGCTTCTCCAATATGCTACTTGCAATCTGACACTTTTTTCCCACTTGGTGACTGGAATCATTTACATTGTGTACAATGGCAGTTCATGACTCCCAATGCATTTCTCGTCGAAAATATTCCATTGCAATTGACTTTGTCTCCATCTCGATGGTTTCACAGCTAAGCCTAGGCTTGATGTGAGTTACATTACATTGATTGAATTCTTAAGTCGACCGCGTTAGCATGTTCCGAGATTTCCGGAAATCCACGTGGAGGTTGCCGTCGGAACACACTGACTTTGATTAGAAGAGAAAACCTTGAAAAAATTATCATAAAACTTTCCGCTTCCCCGTTTGGTTATGTATGGGTCGTAAGAATTGTGCCACTTAAGAAAAACAAATTTAACTCTGGATAATGAAAATAGTAATACTAAGTAGGAAATTCCGACTATTATTATAATTATTAGTCATTAGCGCATTAATTTTTTGCCAACATATAATATGAAAATGGTTTTTGGTTTTATAATTTTCTTATCATTATAAATGAATGCTATGTGCAATATTTTCCTTTCCTTTAAACCTTGGTCAATATGTTATCTCTCCGCGTAAATGTTAGACACAAAGATATGATATACCCTGTATATCAAAGAAATATCGGTCAGCCTCTTTCTTAGTCCAATTTAGAAAATTCCTTAAATCATACCGTCGGCGTGCATATGAATCGTATTTATGCTTTAATTTACAGTTATAGATAGATAAAAAATATGAGTTAAAAACATGGCTTGGCGTACTAATGTATTTTACTTTGAAGGGTTTACTCTTAGTGAAGCCTGAAAAATGTATACAACGCAGATGTCATTTTTTTCAAAGAAAGGGTAATGATAATTTAAAACATTGTGATAGTTAATTCGGTAAAACTAACATGCAGTAATTGTGAGCGGTGTATTATAGCCAAGAGAATACTTTAATCAACTATTAGCAAAAGATGCCGTGGAGTCAATGTCTCACGTGCCATCTGTCTGATGGTGTTCTGAACATGAATGACCTCTCTCATTAACTCTTGAATAGATACCATATTCCATTGAAACCTGGCTGCTCACTGCCAAGATTCGATCCTGGATCATATGTAAATGAAAGAATAATTAAAAAGCAGTCCAATTCACTAATGTTCCTTACGAGGGTGTACGTGCTGTGGAGTGGATGGATGTTGGGACGGTTATTACTTTAGTTGAGAAAGGTACCCCCATCCCCCAGTGGGGTCGAGTTAGCACGTCTCTGCTCTCCGATATAACTGGTTGCGTTTTGCGTAACCCATTTTCGTCCTCGGAGCGTAGGATTTGCGAGAATATTTGTTAGTAAGGGTATTACAGGAGACAAGTGCAGAGGAGTAGTCGGCTAAGTCTAGATCATAGCCTTGCTACATTCTGGGGGAGGAGTACTGAAGGATGCCTCTAAAAGGAATATGTTAAAAAAAAAGGTGAAGTTTGTTGGATTAAACTAATTAGGCGAGATTATTCCGGTTAGTTGGTTGGGGTTGGTTATTCTGAGGAGGTGACCGACAGCTGAGGTCATTGGCGCCATTTAGGATTGGTGGGTGATTGGGTAATGGTAGGAGTTTTCAGGGAACGGAGGAAGGGTGGAGAGAAATCCGTCGTCGGCATTAGCCTACTCTTAACTTAAGGCGCCAAGGGGACCACGGCTTAACGTCCCATCCGACGGACAGAGTAATGAACGTGAAATAAACTCAAGTGGGGACCGGTTTTCCGCTGAAAAATCTGCCACTGCCGGGAATCGAATCCGGGCCCTCGGGAAGGGAGGACAGTGATTATTCCGGCCAAAAGGATTATTTCGGAGTGTAATTGTTCCATAATTCGGAAAAAAACCTATAGATATTCAATGTTAGTGTTTATATTGTTATATACGCTTCATATTATTGTCCTTTTGTAGCTTTTTCGACTTACATGACACGGCAAGTATTGCGTTGACCAATTGAAAATGAAACGTTATTGATTTTGGTTACCTAGATGTCATTTACAGGATGTCTTCTGAATGAAATGGTTCATAGAAAAGTAGTCCCTCAATATTTGAGAAACATATTTTGCAACATCACATTTATCTTTCGGATTCATTTTCCCTTCAAATTTGGATTTACTAAAAATTCCACTCAATGGACACTTTCTATTCTGGTCTCATTCTAAATAATTTTTGGCGGTAGTTACAATTTATTGCGAGTTACCCACACTACAATCACGTATGCACGAATTGATTTCCGTGCACGCATCAGCAAGTGAAGAATAAAAATTCTGCAATTAATCATGGTGAGAGATTTTAGGGATCTCCACCGGGCCAAGTTCTCCACGGCTGCCGAAGTTTCGATTTGCAAGCCGACCAATTATTTCAAGGCTGAAGGCGGTGGACGACTGGCACCTCGAAACATTGGCAGTGTTGGAGAATTTGACCCGATGAAGAAACGAAGAACTTACGTAAATTACACTCGCCGGGAAATACTAAGAACTTTCTAATCTCCTAAGAGATTCCATCAGTGTATTTGCACTTTTTAAATTTAACTTTAATTACTACTAAAATCCCCTCAATTCGTCTAATTTATTGATTGCATGATCTACATACTCTCGAAGCTTTTGATTAAAGGTCACTACTACTCTTGGGTGTATATTTACACTAATTATTTATAATAACTTCGACCCTATGCTCTTCATGTCTTGAACCTTTTAATGCTCCATAGTAACAGTTTTAGAAGACCTAGTAGCCCTACTTCAGATGCTCTCCCTGTGCTGGAATTCTTAACCTACCACAGCATCACTCCTTCACGTCTGCCCTCTCCTCTCATATTGCCGCCACTCTAAGAAGCGTGCTTTATAGGCAAAGACTGGATAAGAATTCCGAGTAACTGCACTCAATTATTCATCTTATTGCGGCCAATAATGACTCATTCCTTTTTCAACTCTTCATGAATTTACTCATTAACTCTACTTCTTACCTCTTTCGACACTTCTAAGTTATTCCACTCCTTTTACATTTACCACTTTACTTCTACATATATCTTATTGGTGTCAATAAATCAAATTTCCTCTCTCCCCCCACCCCCGGTAATCTAACTTTTAGAATAGCCTTAGTAAATCATGACCTTTTACTACCGATCTTTCTTCCTGCCGATTATACTTAATTCATTATTTGCCTGCATCTCAAAAGCTTTAAATATCTTCACTTCTTTTTTTCTATTATGTTTTACTTCGCAACACGAACTTACGCAACATGTCAAACTCCAGTTTTTCTTTCCGGCTCTACCGACGGTTAATGTAATTCTTTGGTTCCTGTTCTGCCTTTTTATTTGATAGCATACATTTGATATACTTATCCTCTTCTAGTGTTTTCCCTCTAGCTTTCATTTTTTGTGCTGAAATCATTATTCCATGAGAATATTATCAATTAAATTTCTATAGTTTAATTTCTATCCCATATATCCCAGTGGCTCCAAATAACACTCATGATGGTAAATACTCGCACACATATTCAGTATCATTTACGGTGTGGCTATTGAATTCTATTCGTTATCTAACTTCGTCATTAATATTTAACTTGGGAAGTTTAATGTGGAGTATTTCCCGAAGACTTTATAGTTATCAAACCATAGGATTATATCGTATAATATAATTATTTACTTCATACAACCGGTATTTTATGCATGCCTTTTTAAGACGAGGTTCTAATTATTTAACTGAGGTTTGTGTAATGCGGATTTGTAGATATAGCCGGGAGTATTTTCCTTTGGAATTTTTTTTGCCCACAATCTATTATGCAATGCAATGCAATATTATCAGGGATAGAAAACGAAGAGTGACTCCACCGGAGAAAAATCAGAGATTGGCATCCGAAAGCCATCTCCCGCGGCGACGTAAAGGGACAGCTATCGAGGGGCATACAGCCAGCCTTTGGAGTTCTGAGTGAGGAACGTAACATCTTCAGTAAAGGATCACGGGTGGTTTCAGAGGGGATACTGAACTGCCAAGGTACGGGAAGGCAATTGGAAAAGAAATAAAGACCCGTAACCTCCAACCATGACGATGCCATTCGACTCGACGGCGTGTGGAAGAACTTTGGATTGTATCCCGAAGGAAGGTTCAAGAACGTGGCCCAGTGGCCGAGATTGACTCACCTGAGGGAGGGGAGTTAAACCGAAAAGGGGGTTGCTGTGTGGAACGGCCGACCTCATCAATGCCTTTGGTCATTCCAATTTCTTTAGTGCTTAAAGCCCAATTTTTCATGTGAAAATTGAAGTCAAACTTCGAAAATTGAACCTTCAGCCTCACTCTGTGGTCTTTTGGTGCCTAATTTGACTCTCTACCACGAATTTATCAGCTGGCTGAACCACTAGGAGGTTCCAAATCCGATTCCTACCCAATTGATTTCTATTATTCATCATCATCAGTCAACAATCCTAAGATTTGTTTGACGCAGCACTCCACTCGATTCTTCTATCGGCCAACCCCTTCATATGAACACAATTCCTCTCTTTAATATCCTTCTCGACCTGTTCCTTATCCGTTATCTCATACGTCGCTTTCCATTGCCGTTCTTCTCATTTAATTTTCCCTCGACGGTTGTCTTCGCCAGGCCATCGTGTCCGAAGATATGGCCGATTATGTTTCCACGTCTTCTTCTTAGAGTTTTCAGCAGACTTCTCTGTACTCCCACACCTCTTAAGAGTTCTTCGTTCTCTTAGTAATGAAAAAATATACTTGGTTGACATTGCTATGACTATATTCCTCGAATTAAGCTTGCCGACCATCGATTATTTTACGGGTTTCTCTTGGCGTTCAGCACTTCTATTCTGAACTCTATCCGATTTGCCGTTCCAGTAATTTGTGTCCGCGGTAGTAGTTCCTTTCAGCTAAATTATTTTAATTCAATCAAATGAATCCCCCAAAAATTGATCGATATTTATTAAATAGGTTAGTGAAACGTGGTTGGGATTAAGTGATTTTATTTACTTATAAATGCTTATCAGCAGGGTACTGGTAAAATTATGGCTTGTAACTAAATGCATTCTATGTAGCAATGAATAAAATAAATTAGCAAGAGATATAACAGAGGATTCAAAGAATTTAAGGAATGTAATAATATAGTAAGCTGGCCGTGGTAGCAAGATCAGTAACGTGTCTGCCTAGCAGCCAATGGGTTGCGGATTTGTATTCTGCCGCGGACGTTGATATTATAATCATCTTAGGCTTGGGAAACTAGGTTAGACGGTGCGAAATGAATTTATCCGTTGTCAGGCCTTAAACCCAAGTCCAATACAACTAAGTAGGATCAATTTCAAAAGAGAGTGGACTTAATCTTGAATAGATTAAAAGGGCAAAGGTTGGTTGGACGAAGCGGATGTATGAAGTCAGTGACCTCGTATCCGGACTGCTGTTCGGAGGCGAGGTGCACGGAGTGGGTGATTGCGAATCTAAATTCAAATTTTCGTGAGCCTTGTTTAGGGCCGTGGGGCGGGGGATGGTCGTTTTCCGGAGAAGCTCAGCGCCCTGTACGGTAGGCGAACTATCTTGGTCGGGGTTTAGGAGACCTGCGAGCATCTTAAGAGGAATTTACCAAGGAGATACGGGACCGCCCTCTAGAACCGATTATAAGATGCATGAGCTCGGGGCGGAGTTTGGAGATATTCGTGGAAAGCGTTAGGTCAGGATTGGGGAAGAAAAGCGTGGAGAGGGGAGTTGAATGCTATTTCCCGCTTCCCAGAGAGAGAGAGAGAGACAGAGAGGGGGAAAGAGTCGGTTAGGGAATGATGCTGGGAAAAAATACATAAGTTGGGGTGAATGGAAAGTCAAAGGTGGAAGGAAAACCATTAAGAAGGAAGGGAGAAGATGATAAGGTTGGATGAATAATTTATTATGTGCCGATTCAAAACGTGAAAGCTGGGGATTGATGAGGCGTAAACTTAATTCGGACAAATGAGTGACTAAGTGTCGACCTGAATGGGGCTAAGAGGGTTTTTCTTTAACAGAATGGGATAGCAGGAGGAAATATGGAGAGGGGTTGAGAGATGAGAGATAGCTTGTGGCGGTAGGGTAGAGGGGAATGAGAAATGAGAAGAAGGCAAGGGAGCTGATTCTTTTAGTAGCAATAGGGTGCGAATTCTTTTGGGACAGAGGAAAAAATTGCCTTCTGCCCAATCCAAGTACCCATTTCATCGCATGAGCCAAAGTAATGGAAGTAGAACTTTAAATTTTTCTTGCTTTAAGGTAGAAATGCATATCTGAGACTGCACTTTACATTTCCGCGGGTATAAAGGGCGTTAGTCCTTGATCAAAGTGACTGTACCTTTCCGCGGTTCGACCTCTAAAATGTTATATATTTTAGATTAAACTGTGAGGAATCTAATAATACCTTTTGCCTCATAAGAAGAACTTTTATGAAAACTGGACGTGAATGTTTACCTTGTACTGCATGTGCTGTACGCGAGCCTAATTCTGTTTGATTCCCCCTACTACATCACTGAAATTTATGATCCCACGTAAGTCAATAGTTATTTTGAATATTTGCCTGAATATATTTTTACTTCTTGGCCTAACATATCACTAATTACCTTGTTTATATTTGTTTTCAAATTCCAATTATTTTTCAGTTCAAATTTTTCGGTTGATTTTGTAGGTCATTTAGCACTATGAATTTTTTTCATCTTATATGGATAAATATTCAGAAAGCAATGAAATGCTTCACCATGCATTCCATGTTAGCTATGATATACCCTTTTTATAAGTATTAGCAAAATAATCAAAAGTATACATTAGGTGAGATTATTATTGGTGCTGCTTGATAAGGATTGTATACTGCATGCAATGCGAATGATAGTTTCATAACTGACATGTTAAATATCCTTTAATTATTTATTCATCGAGGGCCATGCTGAGTTTTCTCGTTGACTACGAGAGTGTCCTGTCGAAACAGATCATTTGTACTTGCGAATGTCCATTTTGTATATTTTATGTATTAAAATTTTTTTTATGTCATCCTGAATTTCATTTTATGAATGTGCATACATCTGTGATTAACTTGGCCAGGAATACATTAATTAGAAGGTAGTTTTTGTTAACAGCATATTTGATAAGTTCTATTTGTTTATCGAAATATAAAATTTTCCACTACTCAATGTATCTGCGTGTTTCTCAATAGAATATACAAAGCAGGATAGACCATGCGAAAAAATATTTTAGTGATCCGTGGAAATCACAATTATGAGTTAGTGGTCCGTGAGGTGGAATAGATGGCAACCGCTAATTTAGAGCATATTTGTTAAGCCAAGCCGCAGCATTAATATAATGTTAAGTCCTTTATATATGTTTGAATTTGAATGAAATAATTTCTTCAATCAATTACTTCCACATAGCAGGAAACATCGGTTAAACCTTGTGATTCGAATTATAGTATTCTCAAAGAGGAAAAAAACTGCTGCTGTGCATATTGCTGTGAACTATATTCCCCTCTATGTCCCCTCGGAGGAGAAAGGTATATCACATGCTTCTTAAACTAGATTGCAGGACGAGATATAAAGTTCTAGAGACGGCGTGCACATACGATACATTATAAAGATGTAGTAGAAAGGGAGGAAATGGAACCAAGGCGGACACAATGTCTTGAACAAAATGAGCATGCGAGGCTGGAAAAGAATAAGGTAGGGAAATGAGAGTTGAACGTGTTGAAAGAAAGAAAAACGCTTTAACTAGATGAAAACAAACGAAGAAAGGCAAAGGAATATTTATTTCTCAGCAAATCTGGCAAATAGAGTTCGTGGAATAAAATTAAAATGGAAAATGGGCCAAAATAAGCATTTGATTATCATCAACACTAGCATTAGTTTGATGCAGTTATGCACGCCAGTGTCCTGTATGTAAATTTTCATTTTTTACATCGCTCACTCCATCTTATGTCAAGTATTCCTTTACCGTGCTTTCAATCCTCACCCCTTGATCGATTGCCTCCATCGCGTCTTTGTGTCTCAAAATACATTATATAAGTCTATTTCGTCTTCCAAGTCACACTCATTATAATTTATTTACTCGCTTAATCTCCTTTTAAACTTTTTTGTTGCTCAAATTTAATGACCATTTGACCTTCGTCATCATATTGAAAAATAATTTCAAATGCTACTGCAAGTGTGCATAATATTCATACTGAAGGGATACTTGGAAAAAATATCTTCTCTGACACTAGCGCAGTTGCTCTGTCAGCCGTTGTAGGAGATGACCTGGGAAGCATTAGGGTATGTGTAAGGAGTACGGGCGACGTGAATTCCCATTACTTGCATTATTAATGATAAAAACATTCTCCATAGACGATTCTCAAGGCGGTGGGAGTGATCCCTAACATGTTCCGTTCCTAGATTCGTCGGAGTTCGCGGGATTGCATCGTTGGTGCATACGGTAGACGAACTCTCTCTCTCTCTCTGGTCGGGTGGCAAACGGAGCATTGATTCTCGGCGTTGAATGCGAATTCCATAGCCTCCTTTCGAGATAAGCCTCAATTTCATGCCCCGTGCACCTTTTCTCGTCCTCCACGACCTGCTCCCGGGTTCCCCTATCTCCAGCGGTGGTCTCCTCCTTCCAGACTAAGATACGGGACACACCCCATACTCATCATCCGTCCTCTTCACTCCCCACCTCACCCTTCCCGTTCCAACCCTCTCCCTTGGGGAAGACGCCTGGGACCGATTCTAATCTATTTGAGAACGAATTTCTCCTTTCCCCCTCACCTCTTTCCCCTTCTTACCTGAGCACTTTCCTCCTTTCTCTCTCTGTCTCATCCTCTGAAATTCACTCTTCCTCTAACCCGCCTCCTTTTTTCTTTCTCCGTCTGGATGTTTTTAGTTTGTGTGGCGGGGGTGGAGGGTCGGGGCGAAGCTGAAAAGCAGGCGGAGGGCGCCCGCTAATCTTGCCCGTCCCATTCCCAAGGCTCCGTCTTGCTTTCCCCTCTCATCCCGAACAACTCCTTCGCCTCTCCAGTCGGGTTGATGTGGGATTGCCGTGGAGGAAGCGCAGGTTGGAATGAGTTGGGTCGAAGGGGAGGGATCGAGAGAAACTATCCAAATTCACTCAAGAGGGAGAGGTCCTTTTTTCGGTGAAGAAAAAAGGAAGAAAGGAAGCACTGCAGGAAATAGAAGAAAAAATGAGGGAATAACATTTGCCTTCTTTGAATTTCCTTGTTTTCCTCCATTTTTTAGCAGTTTTTCATTATTTACATCCCCCTCCGTCCTTGTAATCTCTTCTTTACGCTTGCTTTGTTTAGATATATTTGTGGAAAACGAGAAAATGAAAGCATTTGTCTTTTTCCGCTACTACTCAATGCACCTGTACTTATGTACAGACTCATTTCTAACGCGCAGATATATTACATATTTCAACCGTTTTTTTGTTTTACTATGTCATTTCTCCTCTATGTCTCTAACGTAAAGTGGTTATTCTACAAGAGTTCATGGCAGAAACACAAATTCCATTTTTGTCAAATACCCTGGCTGTGTACGTTGCGGTTTTACTCAGTCTTATCGTATTTCATATTATAATTTACATTCTTATCCTCTCTATATTGATTGATTTTCCCTTATAATCATCGTTGGATTTTTCACGAGAACAGTAATTGTGTCATTATTTTTTCATATATTTTAACACTTGCTTATATCAATCACATTGGTGCATCAGCATACTTACATTTCTGTAGAAGCTGTGAAGTAAATTATAGTGAATTTGAGGAGCATATTATCTTAACTCGCTATTACTATGAAAAAGGGTACCTAATTAAACTGGTCTATCCCAATGTATTATTCTCGGTTTCTAGTACCTTCCATTCTATCCTAGATCTTTTCTGGTCTAAAAAAGTATTTCCAATCAGAGTTTGAATATCGCGTATCAGTAGATATTTCTGGGGACAAAGCTAATACACCCTTCAAATGGCTAAATGTTGGTCCTGATAAATAAATAATTTGTATATTCCAACTATTTACTACAACCTCGACCCGTTTTCAACTTTTGGTGCTGAACGATGGTAGTGCTAAACCATTGGTAACTCTATATACTCCAATTACCGGGATTTATTATTTTCCACACCTCTGTAGAATAATCTGCATAATAACTTGAAAGCATTCTAAAGGGTGTATATCATCACTATGTATGCATTTTCATTCGGAGAAAATAAGTTTATACTTCCAATAATGCATGCGCGCAAAAAATAGTACTATGATCATACACTACTTACATGCAACTGTGAGGCATAATACCACCACCACATCGATAAAAATGCTAGACGTATAGTTAATAAGACCGTGAAATGCTAACTATAAATGCCACTAAATAATTTGTGTATACAATGTACAGTGCAATGTTTGTACAATATACAATTCTCTATAGTTCTGAATATGTCAGAGCTAATCAATCATACATTTGAGTGAAACAACGCTCGATTAGTGATTGCACGAATTTAGGCCCTGCAAATAGCACGCAAAGAAATCTTAATTTATTTTTTCTTTTTAATCATTATAAAAAAAAGATCTGAGAGGACCTTACGGCCACTTACTTTGAAATTCGCACATTTATGAATAATTCCTGGCATAATAATATCCAGGAATCCTCTTCTGAAACTTATGAATGGGAATCCACTCCGGTTATCATGCTGATATACACAGATACCATTAGGCTTTCATTGGTTTGTCTGATATTTGGTTTAGTGACTGAAGGCAGAGCTATATTTAAGATAAATTATGGAAGTTCTTCTATGTTTGTTCCTAGTTTTTAAGTGGTCAGCCAGAAGAAGGGTCAGGAGATGTTAATAATCTAAGTACTAAATACCGTAACTTGAAACAGATCAGCTTTGCCCGTTCGGTGCCAGAATATTACAAATCTCTTCTCTTAATTTTCAGTGCTTGGTATTTACGTTCACAGTGCCCATTCCTATCTCTTCTCACTGATAAACTTCACTGCTTACCTTGTAATGAAGAAATTTAATTTGACCGGCCCCAGGAGAGAAGTTCACAATGTAAACCTGCCTACGATTACCCCGCATGCATACATATCAGATTGATAAGAACTATTATCAACCCCACACATGCATCAAACTAATGATCGCGTTTCAAGGCGCTTAGCACTTGAATTATACGCAATGTAATCCGGATTATCACGCACAGATAAAATAAGAACAACAAAATTATTGGAATAGAATTTCTGGGGGGGCTGAAGCCCCAAAAGCCCCCCCCTCCTGGCTACGGACCTGACTCTCGCTTACATTCTCTTTCGAGAGCACGTCCTCTTGACTTTCCTTGCTTCCGGGTAACTTCTCCATCCCTTTCTCTTCTCCCCTTTCGTCTGCAACTTTCAGTCCACTCTCTCGGACAGTCCACTTGTGCCAGCCACTTTCTCAAGCAGTCCAATCCCTCGAAGAGTCCACTTTCATCGGACATCAGCTGTCAAAGACACCCCTGCTCACTTCCGAGGCGGTGTCAGGAGCAGAGCTAACGCCTCTCGAACGACTTCATTCTCTCCGTATTTCTTGTCACCTGCCTTAACCTTCTGTCTTTTTAACTGTCTTTCAGGCTCTAATTTTTTCACTGGTGACAAAATCAATGGTTGACGTGATTTTTGTGAAATAATTAGGAAATTCATAGCATTTTTAGTAACAGACTAGATTCTTAATCAGAAATTTATATATTTTTTGGCTATTAGCTTTCATGAAATAATTAGTTTTAGTAATTTGAGCATACAGCTCACTAAGCTTCGAATACTCAATTACTAATCAGTAGTTATATATGTATGCAACACCCTATGTCACGCATTATTTTGACTCATATCAATACAAATAATATATATGTTCTTCTAATAAGTAATTTTCATGGTTTATTGAAAGTAACACCCTTTATGAATATTGATGATGAATAGAATTTTTTGTTCTTGATACTATGAAAAGAAATATAATGATAAGTATTAATTCAAAATAAAATACTTACATTGCTTAGAGGTTTCACAGTAAGTTAATTTACTTATTTCATTGTTGAAATAGGGAATATTCATTTCCTAAATTATTTTGTTCACATGTAATGAATTTATGTATTCACTATCTTAAGAAGTAAACACTTATAACGAATACTAAGGGGAAAACATCTTAAATAAACTTTGACTTAGCAGTTTGCTGTGAATTTCCCCCAAAACCCCAATTTCTCTGTCTCTGTGATAGATAAACTGGGGTTATTTTCCCTCCCCCTGCAATCAATGACTTAATGTAGGCATATGACCAGAAACCTTTACTTAGAGCTAAGCCAAGTTCCGATTTTGCTTACTACGGGCTACGTTTAATTCAAAATGTACTAATACTTTCTATGACATTTGAGAGCATATTGCTTGCATGGTTACTCTATGAACTCATCTTAATTCGTCAATATGGCCTGAAATGAACAAAGGCAATAACAGTTAAGAATCATAAAGGACCTGTAGTGGAATGATTGAGATAGAATACGACTAATACGAACTACGGGACTATACGCGCCGACGGCTCTTATTTTAAAAACAGCCCTCGTATATCGCAATGTTACATATCACCTCCTCACAAAACTACGGTTACTTGTAGGACACTGTAAGAAATACGTAAGAACACGTAAGACATAAGTAAGAAACAATGGATTCTAAAGTTGGCTTCTGTTAAATCCTTGCATAGTAATTACTTCATAGGTTACCCATCGCGAGGGTCTACGTTCGAATCACGATTGTGGCAAATTTCCAATGGTATACCGGTTTCTACTGGAGTTCTGTGTGGAGAGAACTTTAAGTCCAGTACTACGTCCATCAGATAGTACGTTATACCGTGGGCCCCATGGCGCCTTTTTTTTAACAGTAGGATCATACCGACGCTTGATTTCTCTCTATAATCCTCTGTTCCCGAAATCCGTCTACTTCTGTCCAATACATACCAATTTTGTGATGGGAAAATGATCTTGTTGTCCATCGCCTCTCCGGGCAACTAAGTACTCTGCGATAGTAGTAGGCATATCCAGCTCATCGATGAATGTGTCAACATATCCAATAATAATACTGTTAGCTAAAATATATCCCATTAAGTAATTCGGCGATTACTTGACCAGGCTTAGAAACATATTATGTCTATTCCATTATAGCAAATAACAACTTGCACTTCTCGGTTGTGAGCATCGAATTGCATGATCAGGAAGCGGGATGTCTTAGGTTTGGTAACTCCTTGTGCATAAATCTATTGGATGCTCTTTGGGTGGGAGAAGAGAAGTCATTTAGAAAACCTAAAATTAAGACAGGACTACTTAATCGGCCGCATCATATGGCCTGATGAAGACAATTGTTGAAGGGCAAATGGACGGAAAGAACGGAAAAATATGGCCTCATATGGAACAAGTGATGAAGGATTTGAAAGAGAGGAAATACGTAAATATCAAGAGGGATTAGCTGATAGGAGAAATCAGTGGAAAGCTGCGTCAAATTACTCTCAGGATTGCGGAGTAGTGATACTGAGTTATTTAAGCATTACAGTTTGCATATAACCAACAATTAAGCGGGAGAAAGCTTGTGGGTTTCCACTTCTTTCGTCTTACGTTTCGTTCGTGGTTTCAGATGTTGATGCGATTTTGTGATAGGCTTGCTCTGTAGCCGAGATATCTTATTACGTGACCCTTATGTGAAACAGGACTTATGAAAATGCATTCAAATGCAGGGATAACGCGGAACAAGGAAATGTCGATACTCGTTAAAATCATTCCCGAGTAATTTTTCTGCCTGAGTCTGCTTTGTTTAATTCTCGCAAACTTTAGTACTTATCATTTCAAAACCGAGCGGATCCGTGGCTTTCGTGCCTAACCCCTATTTTGATGCCTGCGCAGGGTGGAATCCTAGAGTGAAATGCGAGCCATTTTCACAAATCCTCAGTAATGATTCGCTTGCTTGATATCCATTGCTGTTCTCATCATAACTGCACCATACTGATTTTCCGCTTTTCCGAATTATTTTCCCATTTCCCTCTACCTTTTTTTCTCATTCCATTGCAGCAACCCAATATCCCTTCTCTGAAGTTAATGGCCAAGCATCTGATTAATTTCCTGGAGTATATTTTAGTTTCGGGGAACGATCTGCTCCTCTTGTTAAAACTCATGACTCGAAAACAAAAATACACTTTGGAAAAGAGAAATTGTTTTGAAGGGAAAATATTTTATATTCACATTTGCTCACTTTTTGGTCCTGCCCTGCTTTCTGTCACGTATTTCGAAATGCGTGTATAATATCCGTTGTGAGGGATTCAATGAGAAAGGTGGAAAAGCAAATATCTCGTCACCACACGGTCTTATGTACTGCAGTTCATTTTGTTCATATACGTACCCACTTGCAAATAAATAGTAACAAGCAAGCGAATAAAATATAACATATAGACATTTTTTCTAATTTATTACTATAATCAAAATATAATTATGTCTTATTGATTTTTTATGCAATTATTTTCCATAATCAGAAGAACAAAAAGTATTAGATATAATTATGTCATTGATTTTTATGCAATTATTTTCCATTATATAAAGAACAAAAAAGTATTTGGGCATCTGTTATAGACACGAGATCGTCCAAAGAGTCTTCGTGCTGAAAAAAAATATTATGAAATTCGCAATATTTATTCCATTCGATCCCGTACTCCTACAAAATCATTAACATATCTACCGAAAATGAGGCATAATTATAATAATTTCTGATGGTAAAAATGATACCATTTACTGGAATTTCTGCGAATTAGTATTTGATTTCATTTACTTTTCGTTGAACGAGTGAATGATAATTTTTTTTCTCTCTGCTCGGACCATTTCTCCCCATGGCATCACGAGTATCATAAAGACATAGGGAGTGATGAATCCGCAACTCCGGTTCAAATATTGTCGGAATTTTAGTGAACGTTCAACACGTGGTCTGCTGTAAGGTGCGGAAATGGATGTGAAGAGTTTCAACGGGGAGAAATTAATTACTTTTGCGCTTCACCCCTCTTGAGAGCGGGCGGCACTTGAAATGGCTCCGCGGTATGGCGGAAGGGATGATGGGAGATGCTGTTGTAAGGATGAGGTAAGAGATGTAAATGTGGGCGCGAAGAGATTGATGTCCGGCGTCTACTCTTACCAGAGGTGGGAAATGAGGGCGTGGAGTTCACCGCTTGCCGGCACCGGGGGGTTGTGGCGGGAGGCAATGGAATCGCGAGCCGAGGAAGGGGATCCAGACACTGACACCATAATGAAACGGCGGAGGATGCACATTCATAAATGTCCTGGCTTAACCGGGGTCGTGTTCCAGGTCACTGAGGTCGCATTCGGTCACCGCGAGAACGTTTTTTTTTTTGCCAATTACAGGTTGAAGATAAAGAATTAATTCCGTTGTTTCAGGCGTGACTTCATGGAATTTGCTTAGCATATTGAATGAGAAGCAGTAACTTTGTAATTCCACATGTATTTATTGCAAACGACCTAGGTTTCGACGTAGCACGTCATCATCAAGTGACCTGATGATGACGTGCTACGTCGCTACGTGACATCGAAACCTAGGTCGTTTGCAATAAATACATGTGGAATTACAAAGTTGACGTAGCACGTCATCATCAGGTGAACTGATGATGACGTGCTACGTCGAAACCTATGTCGTTTGCAATAAATACATGTGGAATTACAAAGTTACTGCTTCTCAAAGTATTAATGATTAACCCTTAAGAGGTCGTGCTCGGTCTTAAAGACCGTGTTGATTATTTTAATTGCAAAAATCTAACAGTGGCCTTCTTTGCTTGTCTCTTCTTTTCAGTACCTTATTCCAAACCTTTTAGTACCATCCGACAAAATATTAGGACTGCTTGCACTGGAAATGCGGTGTAATTAATGTTTTAATACTGCCGGTCCTTGTTTCTAGCTACTACCGAGAGATACTACTGTTTTATTTCTCTTGCCATGATATCTTAGTGTTAATATTGCGCAGAGGGATTACTACTAAACGATATCATATTGTCGCATGATGGTATATATGGAAATATTGACAAATTTTAAAATTAACAAAATATTAGGACTGCTTGCACTGGAAATGCGGCGTAGTTAATTTTTTAATACTACTGGTCGTTAGTTTATAGCTATTACCGAGACATTGCGTTAGAGTTTCATCTCTTGGCACGATATCTTATTGTTAATATTTCGCAGAGGGATTACTAATAAATGATATGATACTTTCCATAATGGTAATACTATAATGTAAAGACTATAAAAGATTATATATTATATTATGTATAAAGTAATGACTATATAAATATTAACAAGTGTTAAAATTGATGTTACTTTAAATGTATATATTTTGTTTCTTATTAGTTACACTTGCTATCCAAGGTTTTTAATGATTCCTTGGAACTCGGCTTCGGACCTTATCTTATCCCCATCCCTTCCATTCCTATCCTTATACCTTTCCTCCCGGTCTGAAGCGCCTATTAGTGCGGAAACAGACTTGAAAACACCCATGAATAAGGTTTTTAATGGCTCGTATTTATTATGTAAATCATAATGAACTATAAAAATGTCACATAATTATTTTCTAAAAATAAAATCATTATTTTTCATCAAGTAACTACATTATTAATCACAATAACGCTTCAAGTAATCCTAATTTTGTGCATTGCCCACTTTATTATACACGGTCTCTTAGACCGTGCGCGACCTCTCCCGTCCCAATGTACCACGGGAGATATTAAGGGTCAACGGACATTTGTGGAACTCGGCGAGGGTAATATTGCCAACCAAATGGAACAAGAAGAGGCTAATAATTTTTCCGGAATAATTTTCCATAATGTGATGTCATCGTCAATCATTCAAATCACAAGTTAAATAGATCTTATTAACTAGACAGTTCAAATTTTTCTCTTTAGTTGGATCCTTTATCAGCTCCGCCCATTAGAACTAATGACTTTTGAGCCTTATTAAGAAAAGGAACAGAGGCTGATAATGACTATTTATTATAGGGATATATTTATATACCCCAAAGTAAATTACCTGAACTTATTGTGGAGTTCACCATCATGGGCCACCCCAAATAACTTACCCGCACCTCTTCGAACTTCATTTGTTCAACCTAGGGTTCCTTTCGATTTGAAGGTTTCGTACGAACTAACGATCTATGAGGACATCACTCCCGCTGTAGCGATACGTAAAAGTAACGCAACTTATTGAAACTACCTACATCTATAGATTACGCATAATAAGGTATTTACTTTTAAAAATTACAGATTATCCTGTATTAGACCCTGGGTTTCGCCTTCATCTGAATGCGATTTTTGCTTTTTTAATTTATAAATTGAGTTCGAATCAGGATTTCTCTGGAAAATTAACAGACTGAAAGTAAAATATCGAGATGTGGCATGGTAAATACATTTTATCATTTACATTAAGTATTTACATCCCTATTTTAAAATTTGTAAAACCTGCTACAGCACAATGTCTAACCTAGCTCTATCATAATCCTAAAGCACTCATAACACCATGACCACGAGTTGCTTGGCCGGCACAATACTAACCGTAGCGACTGACTTATGAGTACAATACCTACATTCACCGTTGACTTTCAAATCTTCTCTTAAAATCAAGATACTGCTCATGAATTTCCGCTTACTGCCATAAAAATGCCATAAGGTGGGAAAGACTTTGAATAAACCTAAAAAAAAAACTATTTCGTGAAAAATATATAAGAACTGCATTAGATCAAAATATCATATCGGGTGCATCAGTAGGCTGATACAGGAAGTAAAAAAAGCCTAAAAAAGGCACAACCCTGAAATTTAATTCATTTACCCAGTCATTTCGATTATTTAAATGATGTATCTACGTGAAATCTGAAGCCTTGTAAACCTTATTTGTGTTACTAACTATCTCTCTACTGCCAAAATGGAATAATAAACTTTCCATTTCGTCCACGCTTTTGGTCAATTGACCATGGATTCAGGAAATTATTACTATTATCCATTAATTTCAGCCTTCATATATACTTGAACTCAAAATTACGTAAACGCTCTTCACTTAGTGTCATGAGAGTGAAAGGGATTGGACATTTTTGCGATGTGTCAAAATTAAAAATTACATGAAGAGGCACATGTCTGCTTTCATAGAAGTACATTAAGAATTGGATACAATTAGATGTTTGAAGGTCCACCCATTGTCGAAATTAAATCGCAGCAAACAAAATTAATGCTAAAAATAAAATAAAATTGGTGGTAGAGGATGGAGTCTAATACGCGATCTCTTATGAGCTGACTGGTCGAAGTGCAGCGGCGCGGCGTCGGAAGTGGAGAGCAAGGGGGGCGTTCCCCCCCCCCCCCCACCCCCCCCCCCAGAACTTGTCCAGGCCCCTCGAGAAATGAGTCTTCATTAATTAAAAATGAACTTCACTTGTTTCCAGCTTGCCTTTTCCCTTCTGACGCATATTCTACCACCTCCATATGCACTTTTAGCGGAATTCTAGTCTCTACCCCCTCCTATCCGCAAAAAATGCCGGCCCTTTTCATAGGAGCCGGGCCCTTTTCAAGGTTGGCCACTCCCAGCGAAAATAGTTCCGACGCCCCTGTCGAAGTGCTTCCGCTATAATTACAATTACCAACATTTAATTTACATTTTTACTTTCTGTGTGGTCAATTACTTCGCAATTGAAACTTTCTAGTAATGTTTATTTTTACTAATAATGTAGGATTTGTGGAGTACATACTTGAACAAAAATAAGCAGTACTGATAGCTTTTATCTTCACATTTGTCAGCATCGCCTTGTGCCTAGTCCGAGTATGGCAAAAGGGGGAAGGTTTGGGGTGAGTTTTGTAGATAAAACCCATTGCTTGTGAGAAGAAATATAATTTTAGTTATCTACAATTTATGATGCCGAGCATTTACTTTCATGAACTGTTGTGAGCCAGGATCCTAATTATAAAGTGCTAAAATTGTGGAATTGAAAATAATATGAATCATATAACGCCCATTTTACTCTCTTGGCGACTCTTATTTGGCTAAGGGCTAATAATGCGCCGATATTTCGTACAATCCTGATGTAAACACTTAACTTAATAATTTAGTCAATATTGAAGTAACCGGAATATGGAGTCACAAGTTCATATCCTACATTACCAACTTTCGGAATCAGATTGTAAATAAGAGAAAATAACAACGAAGAAGTTAAGCGTAGGAGGCCTTTCTGTTATTTTTTTCAAGTATTTCTTGCCCTTTTCCACCACGTCATGCCTTGCATTATGTAAGACCCTTTTTAAAATAATTTTAACCTTATTATCGGCTATTGATTGGCTAGTTGTTTGCTATATTGACTAATTTTTTATTATACCTTGGAGAGTATGCACATATTGATATTAAAACTGTTTATTCAAATGGATGTCTGCTGAAATATCATTGTTTAAATTATTGCAAACAGCATTTCTCGAAATTAAGTTTGACTTAATATTAATTCATGTACATGAATTACATGCTCGTTTAAATTATAGAATAATTATATTTTTTATCATAAAGACAAATACCAACAATGCTACACTGGAGTACATATTATTAGTGCGGTAAAAAAATAAATTTGAATATTATTGAATTTATTTTCAATCGCTCTTGTGCTATAATTACGACTGCTGTTCGTTAATCACATGGTGTTGTAAAGACTAGTTCTCGAAGAAGATTGGGTACTTGCCGTTCTGATTGGCTTACTCTTCCGATCCAGAGGGTCCATGTTCTATTCCCGGCAGTGGCAGATTTTTCACTGTCTAGCCGGTCCCCTCTTTAAAAAGCATTCAAAAATTAGTTTCTATTGTTCTATTGTATGGTAGCTACTGCAACAGGCCTTATATCACAAGGGTTCATATTTTAATCACGGCAGGGACTGGTTTTTTTTAGTGGTTATCCGGTCTCTATTCGAGTGCCTGGTGGAGAGCACACCAATATCAGCTCTCCGTCCGTTGAGTGGGACGTTGAACCATGGGTATCTTTGTGACTTTCGTTGAGAGTACGCTGAAGCAAGAGTTTCTCTCCACCCTTCTTCCGTTTCATGAAATATCCAATTTCTATCCAATCATCCACATATTCTAAAAGGCACAAATGATCTTTGCTGTTGGTCACCATCCCCAAATAAATAACGTACTTGAATACAAGATCATTCCAGCATTACCATTCTTGAATTCTGTATGACAGCCGACGTTCATATTGATTCGTCTCGGTTCACTTTGCTATTGTGTTTTTGCAAAATTGTATTAATTTGCTTCGTTTCTATGGTACTTGGCACGTTTTAGGGTAGTTATCCAGTTTATATCCGAAAGATCACCTTAATTGGAAGTTTTTAAGAGCTTTTTTAGTTTCAAATATCGGGGTGTGTTAATTGTGTGACATCGTGGGCGGCGTTATAGATGACGAGGTATCGAAGGAAATGCGTGGCTTCAATGTAAGTGCGTGCGTCAGTATTTGTGACGTAAGGCTTTGGATGGATGTTGGGATGCTTTGGAGCTACGTTACCAATCACCAAAACCATGAGCTTTCCCTCCAGGAACAGTTGCGCCGGATCCATTGGTGTTGGTTCTTTTGTGTAATTCCCACGATGTTCACCCTTGGCGACGTTACGACCCTGCTACTATTCAGCGTACCGTCATTGATGAATGTTACAAATAGTCCCCCCCCCCACCTCTACTCTCAGTCCTTCGCACCTCACCAATTACGCTTCACTGATACCCTGCAAGCCGCGTCGTGGGCGTGTGGCTGTGGGTGACTTCACTTTAGTATGCATTAGGTACGTGCTTGAACTTGTGAATTTCTACTTAAACAAAGAAACGATTATTTAATCATCAAACTTGGCCATGAAACTCTATGATTATTACTAAGGACTTTACTATTTACAATAATTTGAGGTATTTGTTTACATGTATAATTTTAATTCCTACCAGGCATGATAAGTTACAATTATTATGAGTTAGTAGCCCTCATAAATTTTTCCAGATACACGGCATGCTATCCAACATTTTACCTACCAATCTGGTTATAATGTTAAACTAAAGTTGTGTTCAACCCGATTAGTCTGGTTGGTGAAGGCAAAATGCACAAAATACTGAGTAATAGATACATTAGGTATTTAGCAAAGCAAGGGCTGGCAATGTCCAAAGGTCTCTCCCGGGACTAGAACCCGGGCCTTCCGTTGAAAAATCTAATACTTGAGCCCTCGAGCTACCTCACTATTATGGCTTTATTTGCGTATTGGAAATGTATAAAAGACAATACAGGAGACTATGATACCTCATATTATTGATCGCTATGCATTATGGAATATTAGTATTAATCTTGGGTGTAGTGGAGTGTTTTATTTCGTATATATTCTAGATAAATAAGGCTAGGTGTATTGAAATTTATAGCTAAAGTTCAGCCTAACTCAGATAGATAGATTATAGGATATGTGTGTTATATTATCGTCGAGTAGTTGTATATTTACGCTTGAAGGTGCTCCAATTGCTTAGGCTATATAGCACCATTTAGCTTACTAGTAACTAAGACTAATTTTAAAATAAACACATCATCCATACTTTGGGTGACGCGGGTGAGCGACGCGAACCACGTGGGTGTGTTGTTTCACAACCCTGACTGCCACAGCCAGCATCAATATATCAGCAGAGTTAGAAAATAAAAGATAATTCACCGCTTAAACGAGCATATTTATACATTTTATGTGGAGTAGACGTATAAGAGGATACTGAAACCAAATTTCCCATCGAATCATTGAAAAGTATTCGACATGACCTACCTCCTTATCTCACCTAAACTAATAATCCCTCTCTCCTAATATTCCTTGACAAACTCAAAAGTCATTTGCCTCGCTGCGTGCGAGGCGCAAATGCAATTTCCATGGAAGGCATCGTTTGGCGTGTCGGCTAATTGTGTTTCGTGAAGATGCCGATCGCGGCGCTGGTCGGTGTTCATGTGTGTACGTGCGCGATTTGCGTTTGCCAAATTTGCTTCGTTACATCGTCGAGGGAAGGCGTCCTAAGCAAACAAAAACGATTCGTTGAATAAGTAAAAAGGGCGACGTATTTTGGCGTATATAATTCGCGCTGCATTCGAATAATTCGGGCGTAAAATTTCCCAAGCCCTCCTTTATATCCTCTTCTCTCTTTCCTTGGTTCATCCCGGACGAGATCAATTTATTCCACAAGTCGGAGGTGGAATAGAATGTGCATCCCATACCTGCGAAAAATGGGGTTCTGTGTCCTGATTCCAGTCCTTCGAAAGATTTCCCACATTCTGTGTGGAGTGAGAATACCGTTCCCACTTGCGAGGCAAATTGCGATTCGAAATGTTTGGCCATGCTAGAGCCTGGACTCATTGATTACCTTCTGCATTGAAAATTAGGTCCGCCTAAGTTGGGCCCAGGAAAATTCTTTTATTTAACTTTTCACCATTCAGGATTTTTTTCCAGTTCAATTTAAAATTTACCCTCAGGTATTCTCAGTGGAATTCACGTTGGTAGATGTACTAAAAATATGAAACGGCAGAAGCATATCCCATACCGAGTATATTTTAGTGCTATTCTTCTACCAAATAAACGGTGACTCACTCAGTCTTCTAATGAAGGCAAGTGAATACCTATCACATATTTCTTTTTTCTCCTAGCCATTTCGTCCATTCAAAACTGGTTAGCGGAGAGCGATAAATGAGGGCACAGGGTAATATTGGGAGGAATATATAAATATTCTGAATGTAGACAATTTTTTTGCAACCATTTTTATACCATTGTTGTTAGTTAATGAATTCATAGGATCCAGCATACTTCTTGATGATGGTGAGGCATGGATGATAACGTGGGCGAGGAGATGTCTACTGTAAGTTTTAAATAGGAGCAAAGGGTATTCCAATCTTGAACCAGGTAATTTGGCAAAACAGTCGTTAAAGGAAATGTCGAATCGAGCTATAAAAGAAATGGTGTTTTTCTCGCACAATGCACGTCTACTAAGCCAAAAAAATATGCCTTTCAAGTACATTACACACCATATTTTATTTCAGCAAACTTTTTTGTCTGTTAACACTCAACTTCACGGCAAGTGACCTGCCACATGCCATAGAGGCAGCTCGTAGGATAAAATGTGGTTGGATAATCTACACGAAGTTTAGTTTTTTCATCCGTTATTAACTCCACAACATTTCATTCTATTTCAGACTTGTGTTACGAGTGTAAAAGAGATGCAAAGTCGTGATGACTGAAGGTGGTCATACTTCGTTGTAATGAACCAGATGATTTAATTCTTTCGTAAATATACTCAGTACTCAATCAGTTCCTGTTTATTTCTATGTGATTTTCAATTTTATCAAATTTCAGGCAATTGAAAAGGATCTGGCGGGACCTGTCTATTCATGCCTCTTTTGACGGTATTGCCTCTCAGTACCTAAGCTATGGGCATGCATTTTCTCAGGTCCTGAACATTAAATACTCCCCATGCGCTTTGGGTGGGTTTATTAAGAAACTTATTGATTTTCTGAATAATACTTTATGACTGACACAATTGTTTCAGAAATCTTAACTAATCTTAGCGCTTTTTAAAGATGATCGCTCGCACTTACTCATGTCAGTAGGGCTGGTTTTTCTTAGGTGCTCCAGCTTGCTTTCTACCGTATTACTTAAGTTCTTTAAACTAAGACAAGTACAACATCCTAGCCCGAAGTGGTATCCATACCCGCGGAACTTGGGTTTGCAGGCTGTAAAATTACTGTACTGCCTACCACGTAATCCCGTAATTTTTTCAGAATTTTTTATTTATCTTGTCCTCTGTGTTTGACCTGTTAATGCCCGGTAGAAGTAATTGCCTTAATTCTATCGAAAAATACCATTTGCTATCACAATAGAACGACTAAGGATCACTCAAGGGACTTCCGTATTATCCGATCTGTTAGCTAAATTGGAGAAGTGGTACGAGAGTTTAGGGCTAACTCTATGTTACCGTTCTGGAGGAATGTACGGACCTCTAACCACTGAATCGATAAGATTCCTAATTGGAGCAAGATGGATATTAGATTACGTCGAGGTTTTGACCTTCCTAGAGCCTAATGACACCCCAGGGTAGCCTCCGTTCCCTTCACCCTCTTCCACGAAGCGCTTATAGGAGTAACTTTATTGGATTATAACTTTCCCGATTTACGCCAACTACTTTGCTCAAAATGCCCTCGGCGTCAGGTCAGCATTATTCTGAATTCATTAACTATCGATCGAGAATGTGATAAACGCTCATGCTGATATTCTTTTAATTAAGCTTTTTGGGTGACGTTGATGCCTATGATGCGGAACACGCATGCACGTCTAGCTGATTGGAAGAAAATTTGGTCATTAAATCGTGTTCCGTGGGTAAGAGGACGTAAGGTAAAAAAATTGAAAAACATGGGCATAAACACGTGGTGACTTCATATCTAATGAGGTGGTCTGACAAAGTATTGACCGAATGTGAACAAGGAAATGGGGTCCAGCAAAAAAGAGAGGAAACGATCTTATGTTCAATCGACTGAGAATGTTAGGTACAATGTAAGTTTGATTCTTTTCAGGATGACACATTACGGAGAAAATGAACGTGATGAAATAGTTTCGATTTCGCACAGAACTTCGACTGAGTTTCGATAGTATATTTTTGTAGAGATATATTTGTGCAAGTTTGTGCCTGATAAAGAAATTGTAGATGTCACAACGTTTTCTTTTATTGCTATAATTAAGAATGGATCTTCTGTTTACTTAAATTGTTATGCTTGGCATTCAAAATTTTTACGTAATTACCTCAGTAAATGCGTAAATTAAGGATTTGTTTTCCAAATGGGCTCATATGCGTATTGATTTTCCGTCTTCAAGCAATTACTTGAATCTTATAGTTCTCCTGTAAGACTTCTGTTTTTAATTTCAGGGCTTTTGTTTTCTTTTCTTTCAAAGGTAAAATATGAAAGAATTTAGTCACAATGCTGCACTCCATCCATGGGTTTGTTATATGCAGCCACCGCCTCGAGTTTTTCCCTGTCTATTCTGGCGTTTGAGAAAAATTTGCGTCGTAATTGAGGAATAATCTTCGCAATGCCCCCTTGTCTCTCCAATAGAAAACGTATTTCATCCTCAATCCATCGGGAACTTCTCTGTTAGTCAAATTGTGAGCTCAAACCTCTTAGGAATTCTCATATTTTCTGAGCCTCAAGGTATTAGAGCAATTTCTTCTCAGAAAGAAGACCCTTCGCAAAAGATGCATTGCTGTAGTAAATCATTCATGATATACTATGGTCACAATTTTTAAGCATTTTTCAAGAATTTGTTCATCTTCTTCCCTCCATGTCCTCACTTGCCCATTTCTTCGTTCCCAGAAACCGAAAAATATAGTTATCGTATAACCGATTTTTGGTTGATTTTAATAATTTTCATATGAAATTGTTAAATCTTGCTAGATTTATTGCAACCAAACCATTCAAATTTTTGCTCTATGCCTTTTCAAAATGTACCTTACAAGTTTGTTACATGCAGCTTTGTTTGTAAGATATGTGGAACCTTCTGGCAAGCCATTATTTCATTAGAAGGACCAAGTTTGTCTAATAAATAAAGGAAGCAATTTCTCTCAAAAGCTATGCAAGCCAAATATTAAGCTATTCTCTGACAAGCAATTCCCAATTCTTAGTAATCGCCATTGGCGAAGGATTCCTTAGAAACAAGTCCTCAACCAACCACTGAGAAATAGTCCCATCCAGTGACAAACCATAGATTTTCATCGATGCGTGGGGATCCCAGGAAATTAATATTGGCCATGTTTTGTGGAAGTTCAAACGTCTAGACAACAAAGGAATTTGCGGGACTTGCCATACCAGGGAGAGTAATAGTCGCTGCCGTGCGTGTAGTAGCTTTCAGTTGATGTCCATTGCACTTTCAATCTTAATGTTTATGTATTTTTCTTCGCAATTTCGTCGGGATTAATGCAAGTGGAATAAAAATAACGATATATATGTACCTGAAATATTGGAAGAGCCAAAGGAATCCTCATTGCATGGGTTTGTGTATTAAACTTACTAAACATAACTGAAAACAATGAATCTATGTATTAAAACTAACTGATGGTGGTAGCTTACAGATGGCGAATAACTAGTTACTGTCTTGGTAGACGCATATCTCAAGCTTAGGTACATCATGAAGAATGCTAAACTAGGAACCCCACGTTATGTAAAGAGTACCTGTAATATTTCTGAGTTGAAGGAAAGTTTGGTTTACACTTTTTAAGGCAATTCATTTCCATTGCTAACAAATTCTTATAATCTATGCTAAGAAAATTCTTATATTAATTTTAACACACTGTTAAACATATTCTAGTGCCTTTTCAAAAAACGGCTGCTTTTAATACCAACCATGCACCTCCAAGATCAAACCCTAATCTGGATCCTAAATAGTCGCAGTATATAGCGGGGAAAATTAGCACCACTCTTCTGTCTTCCTGCCAGATTTCCCTATTATCTGTTAATGAACCCTTGTTTTCTGTTGTTTTGTAGCTGCTCGGAGAATGCCTTTCGTCATAAAAGGTTAAGCTATAGTATTTTTCATGGGCGTCGAAATATATATGTATCTTGTCCCGCAGATTGCAGTACGCGTGAAGGAGTGGGAAGGGAGAAGTAGATATTTTTAGATGATAAATGAAAATGTTGGTGATGAGGTTTCAAGGAAGAAGTTTATAGAATAAATGTGAATAGTGATTTTACGGGTATGTAGTGGGAAATAAAGAGTAGTTTTTCAATTGTGTGTGTAATTGGCCAAAGGAGGTTATATAAAAGAGTATTATCTGAAGTAGAAAAAGGACGAAGGACGTGAAAGCAAAGAAAGTAAAAGGAAAGATTTTTATCCTTTGTTTGTCTGAAGTGGATCCTTTAAGTTTTTTTCTTTCTACTGGAATCTGGAAGTCCCGACGGGAATGGAGAAACATCTCACCCCCTCAGATCTTTTCGTGTTCGTCCCCCACTGGCCCCGGTCCCTGCATCCCGTCTTCACGGCCTGTTGCCTCGAATGTCCGCCGTCCTCTCGGGCAACGTGTGGGTGGGCGAAGCAGAAAAGCGTAACAGAAAGAAAGGGACCCGTATAAACAAATAAGGAAAAGAATCGAAGGCCGTAAGGGGTCCTCCTTGTGCCTTTGCGCCGTTAGTAAGAAAAACGTGAGAATACTCAAGTGTGAAAGTTTTGGTGGTTTGCCT
Source organism: Platycnemis pennipes (assembly GCA_933228895.1). NCBI lineage: Eukaryota > Metazoa > Arthropoda > Insecta > Odonata > Platycnemididae > Platycnemis > Platycnemis pennipes. The sequence goes on along the minus strand of OW121851.1, from coordinate 42,661,189 downwards.
TCTACTGCAATCGTATTTTTAAAGTCTCCTTCTCTCCTGAAAATAATGCGGCAGGCTTTGGCTAGGAAACTTTGGTTTTAGTTTTTACCCTGCTTGCGTTGATGAAGTCGAAACAATTATCCGTTATGGAAATTTAAGATGAAATTTGGAAATATTTGCATTTATATAAATACATAATACTAGGACATTTTTAGATTCACAGAAATATAGTTTGTTTTATGTTCAATTATGCGTGATTATTTTGTTTATTTAAATGGACAAATTTGAGTAGAATCATGGAAAATGGAAATATAGCATAAGAAAGAAAGCTACATTGACTCAATAACAGGATTTGTGGCTCAAGAATCAGATCCGAATATGTTACACTAATATTTTACGCAAAATAGCCTCATCATGTTTCTATTTATCGTAATGGTAATTTTCAGGATTGGTACAATCGTTCACAAATTCAAAACACTGATAATCGAAAAATTACTGATCAGGTTTACGTACACTATCGTTGAGTGTTCGATTATGTCGAGTGTCGGCCCCGGTGGCGGCGTGGTTAAGTCCTCGCCTACTAACCTTAGGGTCGCGGGTTCGAGTCCCGCCTGAGTGGGTTTTTTCACCACTCAGGACATGGCTGTGTGTGCTCGTCTGTTGTTACATTGTTAATACCCCGATGTAAAGGCCACATGTGCTGTTTTCGGTGGTAGTGGGAAAAAATAAATAAATAAATAAAATAAATAAATAAATTATCAGTAGTAAGTTAGTCCATGTACGCTTCTGCCTGTCCGTGGCCTTACGCTTCGTAACACTTATAAGTCCGTTGTCTCATATTTCTTTGCAACAAAGGACTCCAAAAAGGCACTCCCCGGTCTCCATCATCATCATCATCGGTCAACAATCCTAGAATTGGATTGACCCAGTCCTCCACTAGATTCTTCTATCGACCAACCTCTTCATATTTACGTAGCTTCTCTCTTTTACATCCTTCGCAACTTGCTACATATAACTCATACGAGGCCTGCCTTTTCCATTCCTTCCGTCCACTTTTTCCTCGACGATTGTCTTCATCAGGCCATCATGTCTTAAGATGTGGCCTATTAAGTTGTCCCTTCTTCTTTTTAAGGTTTTTAGTAGACATCTCTTCTCTCCCACTCTTCTTAAGACGTCTTCGTTTGTCACTCGATCTTTCCATTTTTATCTCCACCATTATTCCGTAGCACCACATTTCAAATACTTCCAGCCTGGACTTCTCTGCTGCTGTTATTGCCCATGCTTCCATGCTGCCGTATAGTGCAATGCTCCAGATGTATGTTCTAATGAAATGATTTCTCACTTCCACGCTTGTGTTTGCAGCTGTAAGCAGAATCTTCTTCTGGTAAAATGCTCTTTTCGTTTGGTCAATTCCACTGGCAATTTCTCTTTTACTTCGTCCATCGCTCGTTACCCGACTTCCCAGGTAACAGAACTCTTCTACCTCCTCGATTGTTTGTTTTCCTTGGTTAATATTGGTCCTGGCTTCCTTTCTCCTACTGCATACCAATACTTAGTTTTCTTTTTATTGATATTCAGATGATATCTGGTCATTGTTCTTTCCATATGTCCTAGTATCTTCTTTAAATCTCCTTCTTTTTCTGCCATGACTGCTATGTCATCGGCGAATCGTAGCATGCTGATTTTCTCCCCGTGAATATTCACTCCCGGAGACTTTTCTTTGACTTCTAGGGTGGCTTTCTCGATGTAGACATTGAATAATACGGGAGAGTGTGCACATCCTTGCCTCACTCCTTTTTTTATGCTTGCTGCTGTACTGCTGGGTCCTGATTTGATTATGGCCACCTGGTTTTTATACAAGCTGTGGATAACTCTTCGATCATTGTATGATACACCAATTTCTTTCAGAAACTTTAGCTTCATGTTCCAACCAACGTTGTCAAATGCCTTTTCCAAATCTACAAATGCCACATACGTCGGCAGATTCTTCTATATTCTCTTCTCTATAAGTAGCCTGAGTACCAAAATCGCTTCTCTTGTGCCCTTGCTTCATCTAAACCCGAATTTGTCCTCATCCAGGAGCTCCTCAGCTTTCCGTTCTATTCTTCTATAAATGATTCTCTTCAATATCTAGGAGGCATGTCTCGTCTGGCTTATGTGCTAAAATGTTAACAGTTATCAGCCCTATTCTTTTTGGACAATAGGGATGATGATATTCTTCTGAAAGTCCGTCCTGTACCGGTCTCCATACAGGGAGAAAATGGTGGTGATTAGCGTGTGTGAACGCTTCTGTGTACTCGATTGCGTTAAATATTCGTGAGTCATGAATTCCACTGTTTTGCAAAAGCAACATTCACGATCGGAACTCGGAAACAAGCGAACAGCGACGAGCGGTCATGCAGCGTCTCTCCACTTAGAATTGGCTTTAGGAACAGGTTAATTTTCTCCGCACTCCCTCCTCCACACACTTCCTCTCTATATGAGCCTCTCATCCCGTCTGTCTGTCTGCTAAATTGGAGATGTGGGGGGTGAAGAATCACCTGTCTCGTGCAGTGCGTGGTGGGCGTGGAGATTAAGTGTCGTTTAGGCACTTCAGGTGCGATTGGATAACAATTGACAAACCTACATCCCGCTCCTTGTCCTCATTTGAACACATTACTACCTCCATGTCTGTGTGATGAAGGAGAATGCGTGCTGACACAATGAATTGATTGTATCTACAGCATTGAGTCAAATAATGGAGGAGATGCGGTTGGTGTGGTGGCCTGAGTACTGATCTTCTACTCGCACTGTCTGACTTCCAATCCTGACTGTAGCAGACGTAATTTTTGTTAGCATAACGGTTTGTACTTCAGTGCTATTCGAGTTGGTACTCCATTGTTCGGATTGGGCGTAAAAGCTTTTAATCCACTATTAATAGCCGGCAGATGCCATCGCCATGTTTTCCTCCATCTCTATTTTATTTACCTCATTCACCAACTCACCTTCTGTTTTATTTACATAGCAGAAACATTCCTAATATTATCAATAAATCCACCATTCCTGAACTGTCCAAATTTTCAAAGTTGGATTCTGCTCCAAATTTGTCACTTCTTATATTGCCATGTGCATATAATATGACTTCATAAATTACGCAAATAGCATTTCGATTTTACATAAAGAGCTTCGTTGTTTCGAGATATTTCGATTGATTGGACTTTAATATTATGATATACTAAACGTGCCGTCGTGTATGATAAAAATTCAACTTGAGCTGTGTATACCTATATTAATTGCATTTCAGAGAAGCAATAGGTAGCAAAATATGTATATTTTTAAATCGGTATGAAGTAACATTAAAAATAGAAAATGATGCGGCCATTCTATCATTTGTCTCCTATTACATTTCGGACAGAAATCTTTGTTATTCTTGGTAATACAGATTTTTTCCTTTTCTATTGGCTGGCGATTAGTGACAAAATTTAAATGTAAAATATTTCTAAAATAGCTAGAATCGTTTGTCATAATGATATTAAAGAGATTGAAAGCACTTCCGAACACAGATTAATACAACACTATGCGTGTGAAACGTACTTTTTGTACATTTTTTCTGAAATATTCTGCACTTGTTTCTTCTTAGTCTCTGGGTATTCCCTTGAAAAGACTTCCCTACTTTTATTATTTCAATTCCATTTCCACGTCGAAACTTTCACCGGATGTTCCACCATATTTTTGGCGTCTCGGCTCTGCCCCTCAGCGCAACTGTTCCTCGGAAAAATATGGTAGGCGGTTTTGATATACGCGAAAAGTTGGATTTTTTTTATTTTACAGTTGGAGAGGATGGAAAAGTGTTAAAGACTTGTGTTGCGTTCGCCGTCAAGGAGCCCAGGGCCATGAGGAAGGGACGGGGGAAGACATACGGTGGCATCGGTCCAAGGAAAAGACAAAAGGGAACAGATAAATCTAATTCCAGACTCATATTCCATTTCCACCGTCAGCCTCATCCCCCTGGGCACGGTTATTCACCCCCAAAGCGTTTCGCGAAGTATCAACCTCGCTAAAATCCCCAAAAACCTTTACATCTTTTCTATTTTATCCTCCATTTCTTCGCCCTTGCCGCATCACTGCTTCCAAACACACTACAACGTTCACCTAACCCCCGGGCACTTGTCACCCCGAATCTCCGGATAATATACGGGGAAAGATTATTCCCTTAAAGATTTTGCTGCCCTATTTCGAGATTTCAATTTACTACACATTCTTTTTATCTGCCTCCCCAAGGAATTAAAATATGGTTCTCCTTCTTCTTCTGTTTTATCCATTTCACACAGAGAAGCTCTCTATCGCGAACGAGTTCAGCTTTAGGCCGCCCCAGCAGCATTGGGAAAGTCAGTCGGAGTTTAAAATTGGAACTGGGATAAATTTCATGCTTTGGATTGGGCGATTCTCACTTTGATTTTCAACGTCGCTTTGATTGAATCTTGGACATTCTTTCAAAATTAACCGTGTCTCCAATAGTGACTCCAAATTTTACGTCAGTGGGGTTTATATTTTAATGTCAAATATTTTAGCATTCTGAAAAAAAGCTAGATAATGTCGTGAGAGTTAATGGAAATTATACTAAGAGTAGACTGAGAAAATATCGGACTTGTATCATGAAAAGATTTTTAAGGAATTTAAGTAATTTTTAAGAAGTTCTGCGATTTTAATTCACTTGTGCACATGCATATACATCTACATAATACTCTGAAAGCCTCCATAAAGGTGTTAGGCAGGGGGTTAATACACTAAACATGCATCTCATATCAAGCATAAAAAAGGATTTGCAATTATATTCTAGTCTAAACTTAGCAATTTATTATGGTATTCATTGATTTATCGGCACCTTCTTTAATGCAATGTGGTGCCTAATTAATTAATCCGGTTCTCTGTCCACAAGATGGGTCATAAAAGAGCAGGCACCCTCGAGTCGTTCGTCTACCAACGGTAAGACGGACTAATGCCGACGCCAATTTTTTTCTTCACTCTTCCTCCGTTGCCTGTAAAATTCTTACCTCTCTCAAATTGCTCGCATATTAAAATTTGAGCAAATGACCAAAGGCACCTACTATGAAGGTAAACAGAATATTAGGAAACATTTAAATTATTTTTCACTGGCGGAAAACTTTATTATGGTAAATAAACAGGCGTGTCTGGAAACAAGATGAGAACGATTTGGTAATTTTTTGAAAATACGCACTTTTCGCGGTTCACAACAGTATGCTTATGACTACAACGCGTAATGATAGAGAGAATTTCAGAAATAAAATAAATATATCGCAACCCATGTGCGTCTTCTTAGAATTAGAGAACATTGACTAACTCTTCTCCCCTTGTAGTTAGGCTTATACCTACTCAGAATGTGTCTGCTGGCCGCTTCTAATGCCCTTATTTCATCTTATTTATTTTGTTGGGGTATCTCTCGAACATCCTTGGATCAACGATGTATTCTCCATTTTCATCATCTTTTTAGCTTCTTTTACCTCTTCCTGTCAACCCTAACCGTTCTCTCTTTCATGGCGAGTCGACTCTCTCATCCTACGCTGTGCACGGTCATCGCCTTCATTGCCCGCTGATATACATTTTATGTCCTCACCTATTCAAACTTCCGACAAGTGGGCCATATTTACCTATTAATTCATATTATCGCACACTTATGCCTCATTCTCTCTTCTCCGCTCTCCCTTGACATTGTGTAGTCACATATTACTTCGATTGTCGTCATATCCTGCGTCACAATGGTACATGTCAACAATCCCTCCCTCCCTCTCTCTCTCAAAATTCATCTCTTTTCTTCCTACTCATGTTTATTCCCTCCAACGTTCCTCTCCTCCTTTCTTTCCTTGCAATTCCTTCCGCCTCCTCCTCTCCCTCTCTCTTTGATTCATTTTTCTCCTTCTCCATCCCATTTTCTCTCTCGTTAAAAGCGCCAAAATCTCCTCGTTCCTTTCTCACGGGAAAGATATATACACCACCCTCCTACTACCTTCTCCCTCCGTTCGTCATAATTCTCTTCATCTTCTATCGACCCTTTTACTTTCATCCTCCTCCTTCTTCTCTCACTCTTTATGCACCTCATCTTGTGTCCTCCTGCTGTATACCTTTATTTCACAGCCGCGTGCGTGCTTCTCAATTTTCTTTCATCAAAACCTTCTATGATTTGATACCCCAGCGAGTGAAAACACAGCCACTGAAGGCCACTCCCTTTTAAAAATCCAGATGGAAGGCTTATAATTGGACGCAGTGTTTTCAGCTTAATTCTCAGTGTCAGTTAATAAATGCTCATAAGTCGCTCACAAGGCATCTTTTATGTTTAAATTCTTAATATCTTTGGAGGCTATGGGAATCAGAGGCTGGTGTACCGAATTCTTCTGGGGTCTTAGAGATTGAGAAATTTGATATAAGGAGTAGTAGCTGTTGCTATAGGCGCGTCGTCATTTTGTTATTAGTGCCCGTCTGCAGCATTCATATTCATTCATTATCGTCGTTTCTGCTTCAGCAGTTTTTGTCATTTCAGGATATATTGTCATTGTGCTATAAAATCTGTTAATCTTATTACAAGAAATAAAACAATCGCATTTAAATAAATAATATTTGGGTAAATTTATATTTCCGTTAATTTCTATTTTCATCACAATTGGTAAACTCCGATAATTTTTTTAAATTTTAATATCAATCAGCTCATTATCATTTAAGAACTCTCGACATTAATGCAATGGTTTACCCCCCGCCACACACATTTTGTCATCTTGGCAGGGTAATCCGTTGAATTATTCATCCTAATGAATGAGTAATTCTTATCTTTTTACACTGCTCGTCACTATAGTTAGCAAATGCAACTCACTCATACAAAATCCATCACTCGCTGAGCGACCCATTTCTTCCAGGGTTCCTCTGATCTAATGATTACTTGAGTGGTACAGTGCAGCAATGTTTATGGGAAAGTTAGAAATGAAGAAAGCGTCGCACAGTGGTCGGAAATCGAAAAACCTTGACACAATTCCAAAATAGCTTTAATATAAACTTTAAACTTCATACATATACTCAAAAAAGATGTCTGATTAAGGAATAGTGCATCATTTGTCAAGGTTATCATCCGTTTGTCAGATACAAGGGCTCAAACATGACCAAATTTCCAAAAAAAATCCTGAACTAATTTTTCTCCGAATGTCTTCCAAATTAAGTTGATGGCGACAAAATAGCATGATCTATTGATGAAATGTTTTTCATTTACAATACTTAAGCTTTATATAATTTTTGAAGCATTTTAGTGCTATTCAATTACAAAATGGCGGACGCTGTTTTCAGACAAAATTTTTGCATGAAGTAGAGAATATCTAGCGCTTTAGGGAGAGACCTATTAAGTGAAGTACATCAGGGCACTTGTTGTAGACTCATAAACATGAAACTGAAGAGAAATTAAAGATAAGTTTGCAACCTCGAAAAATACATATATTTTCCGACCGCGCAATCGGGGTCTGGCTCCTCGCGGCGGGGGCCGGAATGGTGTGACTCGGTTACAGTGCTCAAGTGTCATGGACCCTAAAGCTTCCAATTCGTCGTGTTACAGATGTACACATTGTCAAAAATCTCCCTTAACACTATTTTGATGAAATCGCGAGAATATTGAATCGTACGAGCGGATAAGTTTACGCAGAATCGCGTTATTTTTTGCGTACGCTCCAGGAACATACTTCTTATTCACGCCCTTCGGCCCTTGAAAAGTTTGGAGTCTTCCTAGGGACAATGTAACCTTCCAGAAATACACAAGTTTGGATTATTTTGCATGTACTACTTACGTACATACATAAAACTAGTTAGTAGCATCTAGTTTTAGTACAATTAATGCAAAAGCAGCTACTTGGTTAACTTTCACAAAAGCAGCTACTATAACGAAATTTTCTTTCAAATTTCTCTGAAATGGTTATTGGTGATACCCATATCTGGGTGTGGGAGGTCTAAAGTCCTGATAAAGGTAATTGTTAGGGAATTCCTTCTCGCTGATTTATGAATGGACTATTTAAAATTTGGTTATCTATCCTCCAGAAATATTTTAATGAGATTTGCGTTGTACCTGTCAGGCCTTGTGTTTCTTGAGACATGAGGCTTTATTTTATGTGAATCCTCCGTTTTCCCCGAAAAACTAGATTTTTTACTCTTCTATAATGCTTACCCAAAATTAAGTCGTCTTCTAGAGCACACCTTTGTGATGGCTGGCGGAAGATTAATTGATCGCGTAATAGCTTCTTCCTTTTTTCACTTTGTACTGCAATACTTTATGCCATTTTCGAGGATCTGCTCTTCTCGTTCAATAGGAAGAGTGCGCCAAGTTTTATCTCACTTTACGTTACGCCATGTCCTCTTACCCTCCTTTTAAAAGGCGTGAGTGTTTCTTCACTTGACATGGGATTTCGTACCTCCTGTGTCTCTTTCACAGTCACGAGTGCAACTCCCAAAATGGCGATTCAAAACGAGAGTGACAGCCGTGTGCCTGAGCTGTTTCTGTGTGCACTCTTTTGTTCCACTTTTTTGACTGCAAATCTGGCTTTCTATTTGCGTACGATTCACTAAATGCATTCTGCCACGTTTGTTCGAGCAGTGGTTTTCGAGGGTCTGTCTAGGTGACAAGCTTTCGCTCGTTATACTCCTATTCATTTCCCCATCAAGGTTTTTCATCATTCCCTTAACCTACATTGCTCGTTTATGGTGCTTGTTTATTTAGTGTGATATGGAAATCAAACATCGTTAGAGGTAATATATGCATCGCTTTAATTGTTTTGATGGCATTAACATCTTTCACCAATTACGAGTGAAGAAGTTTATCGAGCGTAAAATGATATATCATTTCTAAAATAAATTTCCATGCCTGTGAGCATGGCTTATAACACTTTAAATTATATTTATGTATTGAATTTACATGGTATTTCTTTTATAAAATGCCACGCATAGCTCTTTAAGTTTGCTTTCTTTTTCCGAAATCCAAGAATTTCTTGCGTCAAGTAATAACTGAAAATTTGTAAAGGTGTTTGCTAATCGTTGCAATGATAAAAGTAAAGACGTTACTAGAATTTTAATACCTTTTTATTTGAGGTTCTCATTCCTAAGTTACTCATGTTTTGTTACTTACTCGCTAAGCTTAGGAACTAAAGAGGTTTTATTTGATGTTTAATACATATCTAGAGGCGTGTTGGGATTAAAAATATATAATAATTCATTTATCCTCACTTTTATGTCTTTCGCACAACGGACGTATTAAAACAATCGTCGTTTAAAAATTTCATGGATAGTTTCAATATTCACCACGCATCTTATTTTCTTTATTGTGTTAACAAAACATATTTGTACAAAATATGTCATCTTGAATGAAGCATTGAGAATAAGAACATGCTTTAGAGCTAAAGGGCGTCTTTTGAGAAAGCTGTTGTCATTTTTTAGTTATAGGGACGTAGTTTTCTATTTTCGCTGGATCATAGATATGCTGATGAAATTTCTTTCCATGAGTTTTGGGTCATGCGTTGTAACTCAGCATTAATAAAAAAGGATCCTGCAATCATTCTTTGTCTTCTGTTTAGGATGCTATTCCAATCATATTTTTACTTGATACGTGAATAAATAAAAGCGAAGATCAATGATAGAGGGTGATGCTGCTAAGATGAAGTTACTATGATAGTCTTGACCAACGTAATATCTACGATCCGGCGTGATAAAATACGGTACACTTTAAAGCCAATGGTAAATGAATCAATAAATAGCCCCCTGCAATCTTTAATTAAATTGGAAACTTTGGTGTATTTTAAGGTTCTGCGGAACGGCTGTTGATTTTATACGGAAACATGTTCCCTAAGTATAAAAGTTAAGAAGCAGAACATTTTTCACTCGCTAGTTTTTACTGGAAAAGACAATCCCAAGTTTAAAAGTAATACTTAAGTACAGAGTGAAGTGAGTGTCTCTCAATGATCATGTTAAACGGCTATTTCATGCAAATTTTGAGGTTAATATGCAGAAACGATAATCATCGCAGTGGAGAGGAGTTTTTATTAACTTGTTTTATTAACTCGGAGACATGAAAACTTTGTTTTACTCACTAGTGAAAGTGAAAACTTTCCCTTTAGTTATAAGTAACTGGAATCTAATATATACAGAGTGTCCCATTGATCGTGTGTCATTTCTAACCTGTAATTTTAGACACTTCCTTTCAAGCCACAAGAATGAAATTTGGTACCTCGCTAGAAAAAGGATGTAAGTTTTGTTGAGTCTAAGCAAAATATGAAAAATATGACCTTTTGACCCCAAAAATAGGGTCTAACCTAAAATCCAAATTTTGCCTTATGGGCTTTCAATGTTAAAATATTCGAAGTACAAAAAAGATGGAATTATTAAGCGAAATTTTCGACTAGTAGGTTTTTGGACACGGAGAACACGATGGAAGAACTATTGAGGTCAGAAATTGCAATTGTGACCCCTGAAAGGTCACAGTCAAGGTCACAGGGGTTACAAAAAATGAATCACCGCTTCAAACCTGTCGAATCATAGGTTTAAAAAGGTGCCAAGGTCAATTTTAAGGTCTTCATATCCCTCTTTTCATCTCATGACCTTCAAGGGTAACTCAGAGGTCAAAGGTCACAGGGATGGAAAAAATGAATCCTGGCTACAAACGTGTCGAGTCATAGGTTTCAAAAGGTGTCAATGCCGATGGAAAGGTCATAAGATACCTCTTTTCATCCCTTGACCTTCTAGGGTATCTTTGGGGTCAAAGTTCACAGTGATTACAAAAGGTGAAATGAGGCTACAAAACTTTCTAATCATAGGTTTAAAAAGATGAGAAGGTGGATTTCAAGGTCTTCAGATCCCTCTTTTCATCTCTTGACCATCAAGGGTAACTCAGAGGTCAAAGGTCACAGGGATGGATAAAATGAATCCAGGCTACAAACGTGTCGAATCATAGGTTTAAAAAGGTGCTAATGTCGATGAAAAGGTCATCAGATCCCTCTTTTCATCCCTTGACCTTTAAGGGTTACCCAGGGGGTCAAAGGTCAAAATGGTGACAAAAATTGAAATGAGGATAGAAACGTATCGAATCATATGTTTGAAAAGCTGCCAAGGTCGATCGTAAGGTCTTCTGATCCCTTTTTTCTTTCCTTTACCTTCAAGGGTGACTCAGGGGTCAAAGGTCCTTGGAGTGACAAATTTCGCAACGGAGCTACAACGAAGCATTTTGTTTAAATAGTGCCTAATACGATGGTAAAATCCCTCCAGGAAATCTCTGACCTGGAACGGTTGGGTAGGGGCCAAAGTCCACTAGGTTTAGTGAAAAAAACAATTTCGGGCATTGAAGAAATAAAGTAAGAAATTACAACGTGTGTAGAGTCCATATCTCCGAACATGCTGGAAGACACATTCACACACGCTTTTATCGGGCAAATTCAATTGTGCCTGGCATGGAATATCGGGTACGTAGAATGAATAAAAATTGATTTTTATTCCTACTGCTTCGATATTTTCATTTTGAATTTTAATATTGAACATTATTTGGAAAAAACTTAAAATACTTTTTTAAATAAAACGTATGGTTAAGTATTTTTAATTGAATAAAAGTAATTAACTTGAAATTACAATTGAATTTTTTCATTGACGAGTAAACTCTAAATCAACGACGACCATATGACCCTGAGGGTTAAAGGGATGGAAGTTGGGATCTGAATATCTTAACATTTAATTTGGCAGCCTAAATAATGTCATTCATATTATGTGTTTCACGTCTTGGCATATTTTACATCTGTGACGAATAAACTCAGTGTAGCCCTTTGAGGTCAGGAGACAACAAACAGGACCAAGTAACTTCATCTAATTCTTCACCCTTTCGAAGCTAGAATTCGACGCGTCTATTGCCCTAAATCTAGGATACACCTAGTGACCTTTTGCCCTTTCCCAACCGTTCAATGTCAGATAATTCCTGGAGGGACTTTACCATCGTATTGGGCACTCTTTGAAACCTATGATTAGATACGTTTAGCCTAATTTCACTTTTTGTCACCATTTTGACCTTTGACCCCCTGGGTAACCCTTAAAGGTCAAGGGATGAAAAGAGGGATCTGATGACCTTTCCATCGACATTGGCACCTTTTTAAACCTATGATTCGACACGTTTGTAGCCTGGATTCATTTTATCCATCCCTGTGACCTTTGACCTCTGAGTTACCCTTGATGGTCAAGAGATGAAAAGAGGGATCTGAAGACCTTGAAATCCACCTTCTCATCTTTTTAAACCTATGATTAGAAAGTTTTGTAGCCTCATTTCACCTTTTGTAATCACTGTGAACTTTGACCCCAAAGATACCCTAGAAGGTCAAGGGATGAAAAGAGGTATCTTATGACCTTTCCATCGGCATTGACACCTTTTGAAACCTATGACTCGACACGTTTGTAGCCAGGATTCATTTTTTCCATCCCTGTGACCTTTGACCTCTGAGTTACCCTTGAAGGTCATGAGATGAAAAGAGGGATATGAAGACCTTAAAATTGACCTTGGCACCTTTTTAAACCTATGATTCGACAGGTTTGAAGCGGTGATTCATTTTTTGTAACCCCTGTGACCTTGACTGTGACCTTTCAGGGGTCACAATTGCAATTTCTGACCTCAATAGTTCTTCCATCGTGTTCTCCGTGTCCAAAAACCTACTAGTCGAAAATTTCGCTTAATAATTCCATCTTTTTTGTACTTCGAATATTTTAACATTGAAAGCCCATAAGGCAAAATTTGGATTTTAGGTTAGACCCTATTTTTGGGGTCAAAAGGTCATATTTTTCATATTTTGCTTAGACTCAACAAAACTTACATCCTTTTTCTAGCGAGGTACCAAATTTCATTCTTGTGGCTTGAAAGGAAGTGTCTAAAATTACAGGTCAGAAATGACACACGATCAATGGGACACTCTGTATACTAGACTCGCTTCGCTCGTTAGGGGGCTCCGCCCCCTAAAACCCCTCGGCAACGGCTTCGCCGTTTAATTTGTTGCATTTTGGTTTTTTCCGCTCCTCTCTATGTAGAATAGGACGGATATAGCGAATTCGAACACCCAAGAGCACCCACATCAATCATCTATCTCTCAGCATAACTTGAGAAATCCATATGAATCCGTCGATAAACAATGGAGGCAGGTTAGAGAAACGGCGAAAAAACGCCGCCATTTTAAATTTTTTTAATTATCTTTAAATTAAAATTTAGCTGTTTTCGGATTTTTTCCTCCGGTCATTATCTTGTCCTAAACCCCCGGAACGGCTTCGCCGTTAGAATAGGTCCTTCGGAGGATACCAAAAAATTTCAAAGTCCTGACTGAACCTCGGAAAATCCATGAAAACACCGAAAAAAATTCAAAGTCCGATTACAGAACTTAGATAAATTTTCGACAAAAATGCCGAAAAAAGTAAAAGTCTAGTTACAGCACTTAGAAAATTTCCCGATGTCGCCGTGAAAATTTCAAAGTCCAGACTCCGAACTTTGAATATTTTTCGCCGAAGCGAAAAAATAGTCCAGTTACTGTACTTAGAAATTTTTCGGACCCTCCGAAGCATCTTGGTGTCCGGGGTCGCACGACTCAGGTCCGCTGGCGCTTGCTGACAGGCGGCTGGCCCTCAAGTCCCATCGCTTTTTATACGTTTTGCCGCATAAAGCAACTTTTGGTGTTAATCATTGTCGCTCTTCTATTTAAAAAACTACGCACGAACCGAAATAGGGACTATACAATAGATATGAAAACAAGTAGATCTTTAAAATGAAATGACTACTATAGTTATATTTATGTAAAAAAGAGAAACACTGATGTTTTAACTCCTGTCGAAGCTTGAGTACATCAACGCCATCTAACGGTCAATGTCCGATTTTATTATAAGTCGACACTAAAACCACCGAAACAGTTTCGCCGTTCAAATTGGTGCATTTGGTATTTACCGCACCTCTCTATGTAGAATAGGACGGATATAGCGAATTACTACAAAACCGCGAAAAGGTACAAAATTTCGATAAAATATCGACTTTGAGGCATCGTATCGAAACTATGGTTTTGAGTATCGACAAACAGTTAGCAGGGTATCAATCACAAACTATCCCAGAGCTTAACTTGAGAAACCGATGCGAATCCGTCGATAACTAAGGGAGCCAGGTTCGAGAAAAGGCGAAAAAACACGGAAAATAACGGTTTTTAATTATTTAATCATGGTTAAAATTAAAAATTAGAACTTTTCAGATTTTTCCCTCAGGTCAGTTTTTAAAAGCTACTTACACACCAAGTTTCAAGTCTCTAGCATATCTAGAAGTGGGTTAGAATTTGTATACGTGAGTGAGTGACGCAAAGGGCTCCCCTTTGGTTTTCCCCTTCTCTCCCAAGGACGGCTTCGCCGTTTAATTGTGTGCATTTGGGTTTTTTCCGCACCTCTTTACGTAGAATAGGACGGATATAGCATTATACAAACCATTTGACTATCCGCCATTTAAGACTTTACTCATCCAAAAGTTTGCATCCATTTATTATTTTTTACTGAACTTTCTTAATTGTGAAATTGCAGAAAGAAGAGAAATGCCTAGTTGTAAAAGGCAGGAGGAAAGAGGGAGGCGATTACTTACCGATTTCACGAGCTGTGGAGGCCCCTAGGGGACGTAAAGGTGGGAGGGGATCCTACGAGGGGTTTGCAAATTTTATATTACTGAATCGCTCGTTACATTATCAAAAATTGTTTTCACTTGAGTTTTTCTCATCTCTCTCGACTAAAGATCCCACAAATGAGATAAGACACAATTGTAAACAATGATTGAGGTTGTAATCAGAGGATTTAACACATCAAATTTGCGAGCCATTCTTGTTTATACCACGTAACTCCTTGGTTACCTAGTCGAAATAATCAAGACTGTTTCAAACACAACCCCCCAGGGGAAATACGCGACATATAGCATCTCTCGCGTGTAAGCTGTTAGGTCAGGCACCCCTCGCGAAAGCTCACACGTAGCCGAAGCACGCCTTCCACGGCACCAGTATGCGCGTTCGCACTTACTTGGGAAACTCATCGCTTATTATACGTTTTGCCGCATAAAGCAACTTTTGGCATTAAACATTGTCGCTCTTCTATTTAAAACACTACGCACGAACCGAAACAGGGACTATAGAATACAGATAAAAACATTTTGATCCTTTAAATTGAAATGATTACTATAGTTATATTTATGTAAAAAAAAAGAGAAACAACGATGATTCAACTCCTGTCAGAGCTTGAGTGCATTAACGCCATCTACCGGCCAAGTGTGGAAATACCCTATAAATGACTTTCTGACGGGGGAAATACGCAACGTAGGAACAAATATTTCGCACCGTTAATAGCTAAAGAAATAAATTGTCTGATTTCATTTTAAATTAACGGTTTTGACGTTTTATCTAAAATACCGCTCCAAGGAACAAACTGTCGATGAAATGTCCAATTTGAGGGGTCGTATCAAAAAGACTATTTCCGATATACAGAGAAATATGAATCCGTCGATAAACAAGGGAGCCAGATTCGAGAAACGGCGAAAAAACACAGATATCGGCCATTTTTAATTTTTTAATTGTTGTTAAAATAAAAAATTTGCTGTTTTCGGATTAGTCCCTCCGGTCATTTTTGGAAAGCAACCTATGTACCAAATTTCAAGTCTCTAGCTCTTATGGCAGTGGGTTAGAATTTGTATATGTGAGTCAGTGACGCATCGGGCGACCGCCATCTTGAATTTCTGGATGGTCAAGGGTGTGAAATATATAGTACTGAGCACTCATAATAATATACGTTGACTAAATCACGCTATTACCGTAGCAACACGAACGTATCAAAACGACTATTTCCGATAACCAGAGAAATTCAGCGGAATTTGCATGACAGACTATGAGAAATTTCAAACGTTATTCGAAGTTGAATTCGTAGCTCTGTTTGAAAGCAATGAAGTGCTTGGATCTACCGATCACGTAAAAACTATATCCTTTTTTAGGTATGCTTCGGAAGTTTCAATTCGCAAAAATTCAGCTTTGGAAAGGGTCTTGTGTACGACGAATTCGGGCGACCACAATCGTGAATATTTGGCGGGGAAAGGGTTTGTATTATGTAGTATTGAGCACTCGTAAGAATAGACGTTACGTAACAATGAATAAATCTCGCTATTACCCAAGCAACACGAATGATAATAAGGAAATTTTGAAATAAAAAACAATATCCTTTTTAGGTATGCTTTGGAAGTTTTAATTTGACAAAACATAGCCTTTACGGAAGGGTTCTCGTGTAGTGGACGAATTCGGGCGACCGCCATCTTGAAATTCTTGATGGTCAAGGGTGTGAAATTTATAGTACTGAGCACTCGTATTAATATACGTTGACTAAATGACGATAATACCGAAGCAACACCAACGATAATATGGACATTTTGAAGAATCGAAGAAATTTCAAACGTTATTCGATTTTGACGTCACGTAGCTCCGTCACTACGCGTCATTTAAACAAACACTTTGCACCGTTGGTTAGAGCGTTTCAATGCCTAAAACTAATTTCCTTACAACATTTTGATTAGATCAATAGTTAAGACGATACAGCTAAAAATACGCGAAAATGTAACAAATTTCTAAACGTAATTCGAATTTGACGTCACTTATCTCCGTCACTACGCGTCATAGTAACAAACACTTTACAAGGTTAGAAAGAACGTTTCAATGCCTAAAACTAATTTCCTTACAAAATTTTGATTAGATCAATAGTTAAGACGATATAGCTAAAAACCCGCAAAAAGGTCACAAATTTCTAAACGTAATTCAACTTTGACGTCATGTAGCTCCGTCACTTACCGTCATGGAAACAAATACTTTACACCGTTGGAAAGACCGTTTCAATGCCTAAAGAAAATAGAATGTCAGAATTTTGATAAGATCAATAGTTCAGACGGTACAACTAAAAAACCACATAAAGATCAAAAATGTCGATGAAATTTCGACTTTGAGGCATCGTATCGGATGTATCATTTCGATTATCGAAAAACGAATAATATGAAATGAAGCAAAATCTATCCCAGAGCTTAACTTGAGAACATGATGTGAATCCGTTGATAAACAAATGAGCCAGGTTGGAGAAAAGGCGAAAAAACACGGAAAATAACGGTTTTTAATTATTTAATCATGGTTAAAATAAACAATTTGCACTTTTCAGATTTTTTCCTCCGGTCAGTTTTGGAAAGCTACCTACGTACCAAATTTCAAGTCTCCAGCATATCTAGAAGTGGGTTAGAATTTTTATAGATGAGTGAGTGAGTGACGCAAAGGGCTGTATATATACTAGACTCGCTTCGCTCGTTAGGGGGCTCCGCCCCCTAAAACCCCCTTTGGTTTTCCCCTCCACTCCTATGGACGGCTTCGCCGTTTAATTGTGTGCATTTGGGTTTTTACCGGACATCTCTATGTAGAATAGGACGGATATAGCGAATTCGAACACATAATGCCCCTTATAACGTTTGAAATGTTTAATTTTGTGCATTTGGGTTTTTACCACACCTCTATATGTAGAATAGGACGGATATAGCATTATACCAACCCCATACTTGTCCTTGTCCTAAACCCCCGGAACGGCTTCGCCGTTAGAATAGGTCCTTCGGATGATGCCGAAAAATTTCAGTCCCGACTGAACCTCGAAAAATCCACGAAATCACCGAAAAAAATCAGTCCAATTACTGCACTTAGAAAATTTCCCGACGTCGCCGTGAAAATTTCAAAGTCCAGACTCCGAACTTAAAATATTTTTCGCCGAAGCGAAAAAAAATTCTAAGTCCAGTTACTGTACTTGGAAATTTCTCGGGGTCCGGCGTCACATGACGACTCAGGTCCGCCGGCGCTTGCTGGCATGCAGCTTGCCCTCAAGTCCCATCGCTTTTTATACGTTTTGCCGCATAAAGCAACTTTTGGTATTAATCTATGTCGCTTTTCTATTTAAAAAACTACGCACGAACCGAAACAGGGACTATACAATACATATCTGAACAAATAGATTTTTAAAATGAAACGACTACTATAGTTATATTTATGTAAAAAAAGAGAAACAACGATGTTTTAACTCCTGTCGAAGCTTGAGTGCATCAACGCCATCTAACGGTCAATGTCAGATTTTATTATAAATCGACACTAAAACCACCGAAACAGTTTCGCCGTTCAAATTGGTGCATTTGGGTTTTTACTGCACCTCTCTATGTAGAATAGGACGGATATAGCGAATTCGAACACATAAGACCCCTAATAACGTTTGAAATGTTTAATTTTGTGCATTTGGGTTTTTACCGCACCTCTATGTAGAATAGGCCGGATATAGCATTATACCAACCACATACTTGTCCTAAACCCTCGGAACGGCTTCGCCGTTAGAATAGGTCCTTCGGAGGATGCCGAAAAATTTCAAAGTTCCGACTGAACCTCGAAAAATCCACGAAATCACCGAAAAAAATCAAAGTCCTATTACTGAACTTAGAAAAATTTTCGACAAATGTGCCGAAAAAATTACAAATCCAGTTACTGCACTTTGAAAATTTCCCGATGTCGCCGTGAAAATTTCAAAGTCCAGACTCCGAACTCCGAATATTTTTCGCCAAAGCGAAAAAAAATTCTAAGTCTAGTTACTGTACTTTTTTTCGGACCCTCCGAAGCATCTCGGGGTCCGGGGTCGCATGCCGACTCAGGACTGTCAGGAAAGAAGGAAGAGGAAAGGCAGGCATTAAAGATTTCAAGAAGATAGGACCGGAGATTTGAAGGGAGAAATCACCCGTGGGGTTTTCCCCCCTGTCTCCTGAACGGCTTCGACGTTTAATTGTGAGCATTTGGGTTTTTACCGCACCTCTCTATGTGGAATAGGACGGATATAGCGAATTCGAACACATAAGACCCCTAATAACGTTTGAAATGTCTTCGATTCTTCAAAATTTCCATATTCGTTCGTGTTGCTTCTGCAATAGCGAGATTTAGTCAACGTATATTCTTACGAGTGCTCCGTACTATTTCACGCCCTTAACCCGCCAGAAATTCAAGTTGTCGGTCGCCCGAACTATAAGATCACCATTTTTGCGGGGCGAGGGCATTCATGTAATTACACAATTAAAAAACGACAGTGGAAAATAATAAATTGATAACATTTTTTGGAATTAGTTAAGATGATGTTGTGGGTAGGATATCTTGGGAACAGGTTTAATCAGGTTCAGTTGGTTGTAGGTTGGGGAGCTGAGAATCTCCTTCCCTGTGTCGGAATGGGAGTGGTTGAAGGGAAGGAGATTTGCGAGGTTAGGTGGGTTTGGTAATGCTGCAGTTTCAAGGTGGTTTTATTAGTCTTCTTGGCAGGAGTCATCTGTTACTACTGGAGATTGAGCTGGGAAAGGTTTATATTGAAGGTGAAGGGATTTAAGATGTGTGGTGTTGGCAGAGAATTTAGGGATACTGATTTTCTGTAATGGTTTGGAAAGAAGGGTCACATTGCGAGGGTAGGAGATTTGCCGGGAGGTAAGGAAGGGGACCAAAGTGCTGCGATTAACTTATTGGGGGAGTATTTGATGGAAGTAGAATAGTTGTGGAGGTATTTCTGGATGAGGTCTAGGATAGAGGTAATGTGAAGTTCACTGAGGATTGACACTTTTGTTACGAACCAAGTGGCCCCGACCAGTTGCCTGATCGTCTTGTTCAACCATACTTGGATCCGTTTATGGAGAGCAGGTATGGCAGTACACCATATTAGAAAAGCATATAAGATTTAGGAAGGATGATAGAACATCGAATAGTGAGACTGTTTTAAGGAATGTTTGGCAATTGTAGTGTATAAGTGGGTGAAGGGCCATTTTGGTATTGTGGACGGAGGAAACGATCTCGTTAATGTGGCTGCTGAAGTTCAGACTTTCGTCAGTGGTCCCTTCTATAAAGGTGGTCTCAGTCATTTGTGGGATGAATTTATTATAAACGTGAAAGCCCACACGTCGCCGATGCACGCCTATCACAGCACCAGAAAGCGCGCTCGCACTTGCCGAAACACTCGGACAGTTGGTGGTTCCGAAATGGGATAGCCAGGCAATTAGCGACCAATAATCTTTGTAGCCTACGCTGGCCCATCGTACTACCCGTTTGGAAATTCATCGCTTTTTATACGTTTTGCCGCATAAAGCAACTTTTGGTGATACTCATTGTCGTTCTTCTATTTAAAAAAAACTACGCACGAACCGAGACAGGGACTATAGAATACAGATAAAAACATTTCGATCTTTAAATTGAAATCATTACTATAGTTATATTTATGTAAAAAAAGAGAAACAACGATGATTCAACTCCTGTCGGAGCTTGAGTGCATTAACGCCATCTACCGGCCAAGTGTGGAAATACCCTATAAATGACTTTCTGACGGGGGAAATACGCAACGTAGGAACAAATATTTCGCACCGTTAATAGCTAAAGAAATAAATTGTCTGATTTCATTTTAAATCAACGGTTTTGACGTTTTATCTAAAATACCGCTCCAAGGAACAAACTGTCGATGAAATGTCCAATTTGAGGGGTCGTATCAAAAAGACTATTTCCGATATACAGAGAAATATGAATCCGTCGATAAACAAGGGAGCCAGATTCGAGAAACGGCGAAAAAACACAGATATCGGCCATTTTTAATTTTTTAATTGTTGTTAAAATTAAAAATTTGCTGTTTTCGGATTAGTCCCTCCGGTCATTTTCGGAAAGCAACCTATGTACCAAATTTCAAGTCTCTAGCTCTTATGGCAGTGGGTTAGAATTTGTATATGTGAGTCAGTGACGCATCGGGCGACCGCCATCTTGAATTTCTGGATGGTCAAGGGTGTGAAATATATAGTACTGAGCACTCATAATAATATACGTTGACTAAATGACGCTATTACCGTAGCAACACGAACGTATCAAAACCACTATTTCCGATAACCAGAGAAATTCAGCGGCATTTGCATGACAGACTATGAGAAATTTCAAACGTTATTCGAAGTTGAATTCGTAGCTCTGTTTGAAAGCAATGAAGTGCTTGGATCTACCGATCACGTAAAAACTATATCCTTTTTTAGGTATGCTTCGGAAGTTTCAATTCGCAAAAATTCAGCTTTGACGGAAAGGGTCTTGTGTACGACGAATTCGGGCGACCACAATCGTGAATTTTTGGCGGGGAAAGGGTTTGTATTATATAGTATTGAGCACTCGTAAGAATAGACGTTACGTAACAATGAATAAATCTCGCTATTACCAAAGCAACACGAATGATAATAAGGAAATTTTGAAATAAAAAACAATATCCTTTTTAGGTATGCTTTGGAAGTTTTAATTTGACAAAACATAGCCTTTACGGAAGGGTTCTCGTGTAGTGGACGTATTCGGGCGACCGCCATCTTGAATTTCTTTGTGGTCAAAGACGTGAAATTTATAGTACTGAGCACTCGTATTAATATACGTTGACTAAATGACGATAATACCGAAGCAACACCAACGATAATATGGACATTTTGAAGAATCGAAGAAATTTCAAACGTTATTCGATTTTGACGTCACCTCGCTCCGTCACTACGTGTCATTGAAACAAACAATTGGCACTGTTGGTTAGAGCGTTTCAATGCCTAAAACTAATTTCCTTACAACATGTTGATTAGATCAATAGTTAAGACGATACAGCTAAAAATACGCGAAAATGTAACAAATTTCTAAACGTAATTCGAATTTGACGTAACGTAGCTCCGTCACTACGCGTCATAATAACAAACTCTGAACACCGTTTGAAAGAACGTTTCAATGCCTAAAACTAATTTCCTTACAAAATTTTGATTAGATCAATAGTTAAGACGTTACCGCTAAAAACCCGCGAAAATATCACAAATTTCTAAACGTAATTCGAATTTGACGTCAATTATCTCCGTCACTACGCGTCATACTAACAAACACTTTACAAGGTTAGAAAGAACGTTTCAATGCCTAAAACTAATTTCCTTACAAAATTTTGATTAGATCAATAATTAAGACGATATAGCTAAAAACCCGCAAAAAGGTCACAAATTTCTAAACGTAATTCGACTTTGACGTCATGTAGCTCCGTCACTTACCGTCATGAAAACAAATACTTTACACCGTTGGAAAGACCGTTTCAATGCCTAAAGAAAATAGAATGTCAGAATTTTGATAAGATCAATAGTTCAGACGGTACAACTAAAAAACCACATAAAGGTCAAAAATGTCGATGAAATTTCGACTTTGAGGCATCGTATCGAATGTATCATTTCGATTATCGAAAAACAAATAATATGAAATCAAGCACAATCTATCCCAGAGCTTAACTTGAGAAAACCATGTGAATCCGTGGATAAACAAATGAGCCAGGTTCGAGAAAAGGCGAAAAAACACGGAAAATAACGGTTTTTAATTATTTAATCACGGTTAAAATAAAAAATTTGCACTTTTCAGATTTTTCCCTTCGGTCAATTTTTAA
Organism: Platycnemis pennipes; assembly: GCA_933228895.1. Classification (NCBI taxonomy): domain Eukaryota; kingdom Metazoa; phylum Arthropoda; class Insecta; order Odonata; family Platycnemididae; genus Platycnemis; species Platycnemis pennipes. The sequence goes on along the minus strand of OW121851.1, from coordinate 42,638,683 downwards.
TAGCTACCTACACACCAAATTTCAAGTCTCTAGCTATTCTAGAAGTGGGTTAGAATTTGTATACGTGAGTGAGTGAGTGACGCAAAGGGCTGTATATATATTAGACTCGCTTCGCTCGTTAGGGGGCTCCGCCCCCTAAAACCCCCTTTGGTTTTCCCCTCCACTCCTATGGACGGCTTCGCCGTTTAATTGTGTGCATTTGGGTTTTTACCGGACATCTCTATGTAGAATAGGACGGATATAGCGAATTCGAACACATAATGCCCCTTATAACGTTTGAAATGTTTAATTTTGTGCATTTGGGTTTTTACCACACCTCTATATGTAGAATAGGACGGATATAGCATTATACCAACCCCATACTTGTCCTTGTCCTAAACCCCCGGAACGGCTTCGCCGTTAGAATAGGTCCTTCGGATGATGCCGAAAAATTTCAGTCCCGACTGAACCTCGAAAAATCCACGAAATCACCGAAAAAAATCAGTCCAATTACTGCACTTAGAAAATTTCCCGACGTCGCCGTGAAAATTTCAAAGTCCAGACTCCGAACTTAAAATATTTTTCGCCGAAGCGAAAAAAAATTCTAAGTCCAGTTACTGTACTTGGAAATTTCTCGGGGTCCGGCGTCACATGACGACTCAGGTCCGCCGGCGCTTGCTGGCATGCAGCTTGCCCTCAAGTCCCATCGCTTTTTATACGTTTTGCCGCATAAAGCAACTTTTGGTATTAATCTATGTCGCTTTTCTATTTAAAAAACTACGCACGAACCGAAACAGGGACTATACAATACATATCTGAACAAATAGATTTTTAAAATGAAACGACTACTATAGTTATATTTATGTAAAAAAAGAGAAACAACGATGTTTTAACTCCTGTCGAAGCTTGAGTGCATCAACGCCATCTAACGGTCAATGTCAGATTTTATTATAAATCGACACTAAAACCACCGAAACAGTTTCGCCGTTCAAATTGGTGCATTTGGGTTTTTACTGCACCTCTCTATGTAGAATAGGACGGATATAGCGAATTCGAACACATAAGACCCCTAATAACGTTTGAAATGTTTAATTTTGTGCATTTGGGTTTTTACCGCACCTCTATGTAGAATAGGCCGGATATAGCATTATACCAACCACATACTTGTCCTAAACCCTCGGAACGGCTTCGCCGTTAGAATAGGTCCTTCGGAGGATGCCGAAAAATTTCAAAGTTCCGACTGAACCTCGAAAAATCCACGAAATCACCGAAAAAAATCAAAGTCCTATTACTGAACTTAGAAAAATTTTCGACAAATGTGCCGAAAAAATTACAAATCCAGTTACTGCACTTTGAAAATTTCCCGATGTCGCCGTGAAAATTTCAAAGTCCAGACTCCGAACTCCGAATATTTTTCGCCAAAGCGAAAAAAAATTCTAAGTCTAGTTACTGTACTTTTTTTCGGACCCTCCGAAGCATCTCGGGGTCCGGGGTCGCATGCCGACTCAGGACTGTCAGGAAAGAAGGAAGAGGAAAGGCAGGCATTAAAGATTTCAAGAAGATAGGACCGGAGATTTGAAGGGAGAAATCACCCGTGGGGTTTTCCCCCCTGTCTCCTGAACGGCTTCGACGTTTAATTGTGAGCATTTGGGTTTTTACCGCACCTCTCTATGTGGAATAGGACGGATATAGCGAATTCGAACACATAAGACCCCTAATAACGTTTGAAATGTCTTCGATTCTTCAAAATTTCCATATTCGTTCGTGTTGCTTCTGCAATAGCGAGATTTAGTCAACGTATATTCTTACGAGTGCTCCGTACTATTTCACGCCCTTAACCCGCCAGAAATTCAAGTTGTCGGTCGCCCGAACTATAAGATCACCATTTTTGCGGGGCGAGGGCATTCATGTAATTACACAATTAAAAAACGACAGTGGAAAATAATAAATTGATAACATTTTTTGGAATTAGTTAAGATGATGTTGTGGGTAGGATATCTTGGGAACAGGTTTAATCAGGTTCAGTTGGTTGTAGGTTGGGGAGCTGAGAATCTCCTTCCCTGTGTCGGAATGGGAGTGGTTGAAGGGAAGGAGATTTGCGAGGTTAGGTGGGTTTGGTAATGCTGCAGTTTCAAGGTGGTTTTATTAGTCTTCTTGGCAGGAGTCATCTGTTACTACTGGAGATTGAGCTGGGAAAGGTTTATATTGAAGGTGAAGGGATTTAAGATGTGTGGTGTTGGCAGAGAATTTAGGGATACTGATTTTCTGTAATGGTTTGGAAAGAAGGGTCACATTGCGAGGGTAGGAGATTTGCCGGGAGGTAAGGAAGGGGACCAAAGTGCTGCGATTAACTTATTGGGGGAGTATTTGATGGAAGTAGAATAGTTGTGGAGGTATTTCTGGATGAGGTCTAGGATAGAGGTAATGTGAAGTTCACTGAGGATTGACACTTTTGTTACGAACCAAGTGGCCCCGACCAGTTGCCTGATCGTCTTGTTCAACCATACTTGGATCCGTTTATGGAGAGCAGGTATGGCAGTACACCATATTAGAAAAGCATATAAGATTTAGGAAGGATGATAGAACATCGAATAGTGAGACTGTTTTAAGGAATGTTTGGCAATTGTAGTGTATAAGTGGGTGAAGGGCCATTTTGGTATTGTGGACGGAGGAAACGATCTCGTTAATGTGGCTGCTGAAGTTCAGACTTTCGTCAGTGGTCCCTTCTATAAAGGTGGTCTCAGTCATTTGTGGGATGAATTTATTATAAACGTGAAAGCCCACACGTCGCCGATGCACGCCTATCACAGCACCAGAAAGCGCGCTCGCACTTGCCGAAACACTCGGACAGTTGGTGGTTCCGAAATGGGATAGCCAGGCAATTAGCGACCAATAATCTTTGTAGCCTACGCTGGCCCATCGTACTACCCGTTTGGAAATTCATCGCTTTTTATACGTTTTGCCGCATAAAGCAACTTTTGGTGATACTCATTGTCGTTCTTCTATTTAAAAAAAACTACGCACGAACCGAGACAGGGACTATAGAATACAGATAAAAACATTTCGATCTTTAAATTGAAATCATTACTATAGTTATATTTATGTAAAAAAAGAGAAACAACGATGATTCAACTCCTGTCGGAGCTTGAGTGCATTAACGCCATCTACCGGCCAAGTGTGGAAATACCCTATAAATGACTTTCTGACGGGGGAAATACGCAACGTAGGAACAAATATTTCGCACCGTTAATAGCTAAAGAAATAAATTGTCTGATTTCATTTTAAATCAACGGTTTTGACGTTTTATCTAAAATACCGCTCCAAGGAACAAACTGTCGATGAAATGTCCAATTTGAGGGGTCGTATCAAAAAGACTATTTCCGATATACAGAGAAATATGAATCCGTCGATAAACAAGGGAGCCAGATTCGAGAAACGGCGAAAAAACACAGATATCGGCCATTTTTAATTTTTTAATTGTTGTTAAAATTAAAAATTTGCTGTTTTCGGATTAGTCCCTCCGGTCATTTTCGGAAAGCAACCTATGTACCAAATTTCAAGTCTCTAGCTCTTATGGCAGTGGGTTAGAATTTGTATATGTGAGTCAGTGACGCATCGGGCGACCGCCATCTTGAATTTCTGGATGGTCAAGGGTGTGAAATATATAGTACTGAGCACTCATAATAATATACGTTGACTAAATGACGCTATTACCGTAGCAACACGAACGTATCAAAACCACTATTTCCGATAACCAGAGAAATTCAGCGGCATTTGCATGACAGACTATGAGAAATTTCAAACGTTATTCGAAGTTGAATTCGTAGCTCTGTTTGAAAGCAATGAAGTGCTTGGATCTACCGATCACGTAAAAACTATATCCTTTTTTAGGTATGCTTCGGAAGTTTCAATTCGCAAAAATTCAGCTTTGACGGAAAGGGTCTTGTGTACGACGAATTCGGGCGACCACAATCGTGAATTTTTGGCGGGGAAAGGGTTTGTATTATATAGTATTGAGCACTCGTAAGAATAGACGTTACGTAACAATGAATAAATCTCGCTATTACCAAAGCAACACGAATGATAATAAGGAAATTTTGAAATAAAAAACAATATCCTTTTTAGGTATGCTTTGGAAGTTTTAATTTGACAAAACATAGCCTTTACGGAAGGGTTCTCGTGTAGTGGACGTATTCGGGCGACCGCCATCTTGAATTTCTTTGTGGTCAAAGACGTGAAATTTATAGTACTGAGCACTCGTATTAATATACGTTGACTAAATGACGATAATACCGAAGCAACACCAACGATAATATGGACATTTTGAAGAATCGAAGAAATTTCAAACGTTATTCGATTTTGACGTCACCTCGCTCCGTCACTACGTGTCATTGAAACAAACAATTGGCACTGTTGGTTAGAGCGTTTCAATGCCTAAAACTAATTTCCTTACAACATGTTGATTAGATCAATAGTTAAGACGATACAGCTAAAAATACGCGAAAATGTAACAAATTTCTAAACGTAATTCGAATTTGACGTAACGTAGCTCCGTCACTACGCGTCATAATAACAAACTCTGAACACCGTTTGAAAGAACGTTTCAATGCCTAAAACTAATTTCCTTACAAAATTTTGATTAGATCAATAGTTAAGACGTTACCGCTAAAAACCCGCGAAAATATCACAAATTTCTAAACGTAATTCGAATTTGACGTCAATTATCTCCGTCACTACGCGTCATACTAACAAACACTTTACAAGGTTAGAAAGAACGTTTCAATGCCTAAAACTAATTTCCTTACAAAATTTTGATTAGATCAATAATTAAGACGATATAGCTAAAAACCCGCAAAAAGGTCACAAATTTCTAAACGTAATTCGACTTTGACGTCATGTAGCTCCGTCACTTACCGTCATGAAAACAAATACTTTACACCGTTGGAAAGACCGTTTCAATGCCTAAAGAAAATAGAATGTCAGAATTTTGATAAGATCAATAGTTCAGACGGTACAACTAAAAAACCACATAAAGGTCAAAAATGTCGATGAAATTTCGACTTTGAGGCATCGTATCGAATGTATCATTTCGATTATCGAAAAACAAATAATATGAAATCAAGCACAATCTATCCCAGAGCTTAACTTGAGAAAACCATGTGAATCCGTGGATAAACAAATGAGCCAGGTTCGAGAAAAGGCGAAAAAACACGGAAAATAACGGTTTTTAATTATTTAATCACGGTTAAAATAAAAAATTTGCACTTTTCAGATTTTTCCCTTCGGTCAATTTTTAATAGCTACCTACACACCAAATTTCAAGTCTCTAGCTATTCTAGAAGTGGGTTAGAATTTGTATACGTGAGTGAGTGAGTGACGCAAAGGGCTGTATACAGAGTGTCCCATTGATCGTGTGTCATTTCTAACCTGTAATTTTAGACACTTCCTTTCAAGCCACAAGAATGAAATTTGGTACCTCGCTAGAAAAAGGATGTAAGTTTTGTTGAGTCTAAGCAAAATATGAAAAATATGACCTTTTGACCCCAAAAATAGGGTCTAACCTAAAATCCAAATTTTGCCTTATGGGCTTTCAATGTTAAAATATTCGAAGTACAAAAAAGATGGAATTATTAAGCGAAATTTTCGACTAGTAGGTTTTTGGACACGGAGAACACGATGGAAGAACTATTGAGGTCAGAAATTGCAATTGTGACCCCTGAAAGGTCACAGTCAAGGTCACAGGGGTTACAAAAAATGAATCACCGCTTCAAACCTGTCGAATCATAGGTTTAAAAAGGTGCCAAGGTCAATTTTAAGGTCTTCATATCCCTCTTTTCATCTCATGACCTTCAAGGGTAACTCAGAGGTCAAAGGTCACAGGGATGGAAAAAATGAATCCTGGCTACAAACGTGTCGAGTCATAGGTTTCAAAAGGTGTCAATGCCGATGGAAAGGTCATAAGATACCTCTTTTCATCCCTTGACCTTCTAGGGTATCTTTGGGGTCAAAGTTCACAGTGATTACAAAAGGTGAAATGAGGCTACAAAACTTTCTAATCATAGGTTTAAAAAGATGAGAAGGTGGATTTCAAGGTCTTCAGATCCCTCTTTTCATCTCTTGACCATCAAGGGTAACTCAGAGGTCAAAGGTCACAGGGATGGATAAAATGAATCCAGGCTACAAACGTGTCGAATCATAGGTTTAAAAAGGTGCTAATGTCGATGAAAAGGTCATCAGATCCCTCTTTTCATCCCTTGACCTTTAAGGGTTACCCAGGGGGTCAAAGGTCAAACATTTTAACATTTTTAACATTGAAAGCCCATAAGGCAAAATTTGGATTTTAGGTTAGACCCTATTTTTGGGGTCAAAAGGTCATATTTTTCATATTTTGCTTAGACTCAACAAAACTTACATCCTTTTTCTAGCGAGGTACCAAATTTCATTCTTGTGGCTTGAAAGGAAGTGTCTAAAATTACAGGTTAGAAATGACACACGATCAATGGGACACTCTGTATATACAGCCCTTTGCGTCACTCACTCACTCATCTATACAAATTCTAACCCACTTCTAGATATGCTGGAGACTTGAAATTTGGTACGTAGGTAGCTTTCCAAAACTGACCGGAGGGAAAAATCTGAAAAGTGCAAATTTTTTATTTTAACCATGATTAAATAATTAAAAACCGTTATTTTCCGTGTTTTTTCGCCTTTTCTCCAACCTGGCTCATTTGTTTATCAACGGATTCACATCATGTTCTCAAGTTAAGCTCTGGGATAGATTTTGCTTCATTTCATATTATTCGTTTTTCGATAATCGAAATGATACATCCGATACGATGCCTCAAAGTCGAAATTTCATCGACATTTTTGATCTTTATGTGGTTTTTTAGTTGTACCGTCTGAACTATTGATCTTATCAAAATTCTGACATTCTATTTTCTTTAGGCATTGAAACGGTCTTTCCAACGGTGTAAAGTATTTGTTTCCATGACGGTAAGTGACGGAGCTACATGACGTCAAAGTTGAATTACGTTTAGAAATTTGTGACCTTTTTGCGGGTTTTTAGCTATATCGTCTTAACTATTGATCTAATCAAAATTTTGTAAGGAAATTAGTTTTAGGCATTGAAACGTTCTTTCTAACCTTGTAAAGTGTTTGTTACTATGACGCGTAGTGACGGAGATAAGTGACGTCAAATTCGAATTACGTTTAGAAATTTGTTACATTTTCGCGTATTTTTAGCTGTATCGTCTTAACTATTGATCTAATCAAAATGTTGTAAGGAAATTAGTTTTAGGCATTGAAACGCTCTAACCAACGGTGCAAAGTGTTTGTTTAAATGACGCGTAGTGACGGAGCTACGTGACGTCAAAATCGAATAACGTTTGAAATTTCTTCGATTCTTCAAAATGTCCATATTATCGTTGGTGTTGCTTCGGTATTATCGTCATTTAGTCAACGTATATTAATACGAGTGCTCAGTACTATAAATTTCACACCCTTGACCATCAAGAATTTCAAGATGGCGGTCGCCCGAATTCGTCCACTACACGAGAACCCTTCCGTAAAGGCTATGTTTTGTCAAATTAAAACTTCCAAAGCATACCTAAAAAGGATATTGTTTTTTATTTCAAAATTTCCTTATTATCATTCGTGTTGCTTGGGTAATAGCGAGATTTATTCATTGTTACGTAACGTCTATTCTTACGAGTGCTCAATACTACATAATACAAACCCTTTCCCCGCCAAATATTCACGATTGTGGTCGCCCGAATTCGTCGTACACAAGACCCTTTCCAAAGCTGAATTTTTGCGAATTGAAACTTCCGAAGCATACCTAAAAAAGGATATAGTTTTTACGTGATCGGTAGATCCAAGCACTTCATTGCTTTCAAACAGAGCTACGAATTCAACTTCGAATAACGTTTGAAATTTCTCATAGTCTGTCATGCAAATTCCGCTGAATTTCTCTGGTTATCGGAAATAGTCGTTTTGATACGTTCGTGTTGCTACGGTAATAGCGTGATTTAGTCAACGTATATTATTATGAGTGCTCAGTACTATATATTTCACACCCTTGACCATCCAGAAATTCAAGATGGCGGTCGCCCGATGCGTCACTGACTCACATATACAAATTCTAACCCACTGCCATAAGAGCTAGAGACTTGAAATTTGGTACATAGGTTGCTTTCCAAAAATGACCGGAGGGACTAATCCGAAAACAGCAAATTTTTTATTTTAACAACAATTAAAAAATTAAAAATGGCCGATATCTGTGTTTTTTCGCCGTTTCTCGAATCTGGCTCCCTTGTTTATCGACGGATTCATATTTCTCTGTATATCGGAAATAGTCTTTTTGATACGACCCCTCAAATTGGACATTTCATCGACAGTTTGTTCCTTGGAGCGGTATTTTAGATAAAACGTCAAAACCGTTAATTTAAAATGAAATCAGACAATTTATTTCTTTAGCTATTAACGGTGCGAAATATTTGTTCCTACGTTGCGTATTTCCCCCGTCAGAAAGTCATTTATAGGGTATTTCCACACTTGGCCGGTAGATGGCGTTAATGCACTCAAGCTCTGACAGGAGTTGAATCATCGTTGTTTCTCTTTTTTTTTACATAAATATAACTATAGTAATCATTTCAATTTAAAGGATCAAAATGTTTTTATCTGTATTCTATAGTCCCTGTTTCGGTTCGTGCGTAGTGTTTTAAATAGAAGAGCGACAATGTTTAATGCCAAAAGTTGCTTTATGCGGCAAAACGTATAATAAGCGATGAGTTTCCCAAGTAAGTGCGAACGCGCATACTGGTGCCGTGGAAGGCGTGCTTCGGCTACGTGTGAGCTTTCGCGAGGGGTGCCTGACCTAACAGCTTACACGCGAGAGATGCTATATGTCGCGTATTTCCCCTGGGGGGTTGTGTTTGAAACAGTCTTGATTATTTCGACTAGGTAACCAAGGAGTTACGTGGTATAAACAAGAATGGCTCGCAAATTTGATGTGTTAAATCCTCTGATTACAACCTCAATCATTGTTTACAATTGTGTCTTATCTCATTTGTGGGATCTTTAGTCGAGAGAGATGAGAAAAACTCAAGTGAAAACAATTTTTGATAATGTAACGAGCGATTCAGTAATATAAAATTTGCAAACCCCTCGTAGGATCCCCTCCCACCTTTACGTCCCCTAGGGGCCTCCACAGCTCGTGAAATCGGTAAGTAATCGCCTCCCTCTTTCCTCCTGCCTTTTACAACTAGGCATTTCTCTTCTTTCTGCAATTTCACAATTAAGAAAGTTCAGTAAAAAATAATAAATGGATGCAAACTTTTGGATGAGTAAAGTCTTAAATGGCGGATAGTCAAATGGTTTGTATAATGCTATATCCGTCCTATTCTACGTAAAGAGGTGCGGAAAAAACCCAAATGCACACAATTAAACGGCGAAGCCGTCCTTGGGAGAGAAGGGGAAAACCAAAGGGGAGCCCTTTGCGTCACTCACTCACGTATACAAATTCTAACCCACTTCTAGATATGCTAGAGACTTGAAACTTGGTGTGTAAGTAGCTTTTAAAAACTGACCTGAGGGAAAAATCTGAAAAGTTCTAATTTTTAATTTTAACCATGATTAAATAATTAAAAACCGTTATTTTCCGTGTTTTTTCGCCTTTTCTCGAACCTGGCTCCCTTAGTTATCGACGGATTCGCATCGGTTTCTCAAGTTAAGCTCTGGGATAGTTTGTGATTGATACCCTGCTAACTGTTTGTCGATACTCAAAACCATAGTTTCGATACGATGCCTCAAAGTCGATATTTTATCGAAATTTTGTACCTTTTCGCGGTTTTGTAGTAATTCGCTATATCCGTCCTATTCTACATAGAGAGGTGCGGTAAATACCAAATGCACCAATTTGAACGGCGAAACTGTTTCGGTGGTTTTAGTGTCGACTTATAATAAAATCGGACATTGACCGTTAGATGGCGTTGATGTACTCAAGCTTCGACAGGAGTTAAAACATCAGTGTTTCTCTTTTTTACATAAATATAACTATAGTAGTCATTTCATTTTAAAGATCTACTTGTTTTCATATCTATTGTATAGTCCCTATTTCGGTTCGTGCGTAGTTTTTTAAATAGAAGAGCGACAATGATTAACACCAAAAGTTGCTTTATGCGGCAAAACGTATAAAAAGCGATGGGACTTGAGGGCCAGCCGCCTGTCAGCAAGCGCCAGCGGACCTGAGTCGTGCGACCCCGGACACCAAGATGCTTCGGAGGGTCCGAAAAATTTCTAAGTACAGTAACTGGACTATTTTTTCGCTTCGGCGAAAAATATTCAAAGTTCGGAGTCTGGACTTTGAAATTTTCACGGCGACATCGGGAAATTTTCTAAGTGCTGTAACTAGACTTTTACTTTTTTCGGCATTTTTGTCGAAAATTTATCTAAGTTCTGTAATCGGACTTTGAATTTTTTTCGGTGTTTTCATGGATTTTCCGAGGTTCAGTCAGGACTTTGAAATTTTTTGGTATCCTCCGAAGGACCTATTCTAACGGCGAAGCCGTTCCGGGGGTTTAGGACAAGATAATGACCGGAGGAAAAAATCCGAAAACAGCTAAATTTTAATTTAAAGATAATTAAAAAAATTTAAAATGGCGGCGTTTTTTCGCCGTTTCTCTAACCTGCCTCCATTGTTTATCGACGGATTCATATGGATTTCTCAAGTTATGCTGAGAGATAGATGATTGATGTGGGTGCTCTTGGGTGTTCGAATTCGCTATATCCGTCCTATTCTACATAGAGAGGAGCGGAAAAAACCAAAATGCAACAAATTAAACGGCGAAGCCGTTGCCGAGGGGTTTTAGGGGGCGGAGCCCCCTAACGAGCGAAGCGAGTAATTTATACTGGGCTCTTCTATTCCCCGAGGTTTTTAGCCATTATTTCTCATTTGCCTTCGTACCCATGTCTGCTGGATCAAATGCTTACCGTCTTTTTCCTCTTGTCTTTCCCCTCAATAGACATACTATTTCTCTATTCTTACGTTAAGCAACCTTTACCAACCTACTGCTACCTGGCCATTTGCGCACGCATGGTCAACCTTTTTAGTTTTCTTCCCTCCATTTAGCGACACCTTCACTTTTTTATTTTCCCATTCCACATTTTAATTGCATTTCATTTCCGTCTCTTATCTCCCTTTTGATAATTTTTCGTCCCCAACTCGTTGGTAAACACCTCACCTGCCTCGGCCGCACTAATGGCCGAGGAAATGGACAAGAGAATGCTTAGGTGGAGGGTCAATGCAAGTAAGAATTTAGGGTCAGATTTTCAACCCTTGCAATACTTTTTACGGAGCTCGGACATCGGATTGGTGAGTTGGATAGAGTACTGGCCCCCCATTCCGTGGGCCCGGGTTCGAATCCCAGTACCGGCGGATTTTTCATTGGTTTACCGATCCCTACTTGAGTGCTTAGAGTAAAGCTTTCGAGTTGAGTACTCCGTCCGTCGGATAGGACGTTAAGCCGTGGTCTCCTTGGCGCCTCTCGTTAAGAATAGACGGAATAGACTAAAGTCGACGCCGGGTATCTCTCTACCCTTCCTCCGTTCCCTGAAAAGCCCAACCTTTACCTAGTTACTCAACAATCCTTTTCAGCGCAAATGATCCTCAGTTGTCGGTCATCTACTCCAAAACTACAACAGCAACTATGTATGGAGCTCCGGTCGTGCATATAATTAAAGGTTGTTGGATTGGATGAATTGGGGATTGAGAATATTTTGACGCGTCTTTGCTTGGAGGTTAACGCGAAGATCGGATGATGATCTTTGAATTTTCTGGGTTTCTTCAGCGTATGATGCCATTGACGGTCCTTCCAGATAAGTTGCTCTCAAAATGGGATCCAGCAGCTGTGGTTACTAGAGTACTGGTGACCCATCCCGAGGGTCCGGTTTCGATTCTCGGCTGTGGCAGATTTATTTTGAATTGGTAGACCATTTCCCGGTCCCCAGTATTCGATTTGAACATTCCTTCTGTCGGGTGGGATGTTAAACTGTGGTTACCGTAGCATCTTACTAGAGCAGGCTCAAATAGCAGGCTCAACCCGACTCTTAGATTCTCTTCTTCGTGTTCTGTTCCCTGAAGCATCATCAAGCTAAATGACGTAAAGGACCTTATTTGCCGGTCGCTTACCCCGAATAAATAATACTATTGTCATAAGTGCTAATATATGCGGGAAAAACTTGGGAAATGTTGGGGTGTTCTCTTTGACACATCGTTCAGTCTTGGGTTGAAGCCAAAGTATATGAATATATGTGGGATTGTTATTATAAAATTGTATTCCTGCAGTGGTGTAGAAAAATTAATTTCCCGATCAAGTCCTGCATATTTTGGCTTATTCTGAGCACGCATTAGCAATAATTACAAACATCAATTTGGTGCCTCCTATTGCTCTTCCCCCCTACGCATTTTATATCTATTTCATCATTCATTTGTATCTATTTCATCTTATCGAATCACTCTTGTCTTCTGCGGGAGTTTTAAGAAATTGAATCGTTTGGGGAAGGGTGGTTTGGGAAGGTGCGGCGTAGAAGTGAGTAAAGGAATCTAGTCCACTCCGAAACCTCACCACCTCTTATGTGATACCACTTGCTACCATCTCACGACTACCATTCTTGGCTGCAACTGACTAAATTTGAGGTTCCACTTCAATTCAGTACAAGAATACAGGGTCTAGAGTAAGCCATAAGATGGTATTGATCTGGTGCACTTTCATTATTACTATCTATGTTTCAATCCTCTCTCCCACCAAGTATAACAGGTGGGGAAGGATCACGAAATATGCATTACGTTTATGTTCAACTAGTTACACACACATTAAGAGAAACTTATAATTATTCATGTATCAGGAACGGGAAACCATACGATTTGTATCTACGGACTAATACTGAGTTTACTTTTGGTTCATCCATGCTTTTGATTCGAGTATTACATCTACATCTACATCTATATGATACCCTGCAAGCCACCGCGAGGGTGTGTGGCAGGGGGTGAAGATCACCAGGCATGCACTACTAACATGCAAACTAGCAACTATATTGTCTCACGCAACTTGATTGTTGGTATCTATAGTATTTAACATATACATGCATCATGCACTACAGAATACTCTAAAATATTTCCCCTACCTATCCCTTTCCTATGCTGCCTATTCTGTTCTCTTATAGTACGGGGGAAAATGCCATTTTGAATCTATCGGTACGACAATCTATCTCTCTAATCTTATTTATCTGGTCGAATCTAGCATAATACGCTGGTGTTTTTAATATGTGCCTAACATCTTCAGTAAAGCTATCCGATTGAAATTTCTCTAATAGATTTAATCTGAACTTTAACCTACGCCCTGATAATGATTCCCACCCTAATTCTTGTATTAATTCTGATACACTACTCAACCTATCGTAACACCTTTTGACGAACCTAGCTGCTCTACGCTGCACACTGTCCAGTTCTCTCATCAAACCTAATTCATTAGGATCCCATACACTGGCTGCATACTCAAGGTGAGGCCTAGCTAGTGAAAAGTAGCATCGCTCTTTTGTCTTCTCATCACATTTCCCAAGTACTCTTTTTATAAATCCTAGCTTTCTCTTCGCTCGGCCGCATATTTCCCGGATGTGTCTACCCCACGATATATCTTTAGTGATTGTTACACCTAAATATCTTACGGTTTTAACGTTTTCGATCTTCGTGTTATTAATTCTATATGATCGCTCTATCGAATTATTAAGGTTCTTATTTCCTACAGTGAGGTGAAAGATGCAAAAATACCGAGTGAATACATTTAATCCAGGGAAAAATGATGTAAAAAAAACTAGTATCTATTCGATAGCATACAAGGAGAGTTTATGAACATTAGCGAGTGTGGTAGCAGTCGGGGAAGTCCAAGTGCAGTGTTAATAGTACGCAGATTGCTCTTGGATATCCCACCCTGATGAATATTAATACAGTTGCAGTCCCCAGCTAAATCATCCGATGAGTTCCTCACTTCTACTTGCAAAGCCGCATTGCTCGCTCAACATTATCTTTAGCGCATACGTTTATTCCCACCACTACACTTTGCTGTTAAACATGGTGCTAGAAATTACTCTCACAATTTATGCACATTTTGATTTGATTTACCAGTTAATATGCCCTGGAGACTGGAAAAGCCTGAGTTTGCTGTGTGTGCGTTCAAATATGGATGCGTCTCCTTTTGTCTTCATGCCTCTACGTTGTGGCGGCTAACTTAGTACAATATCGTGGAAAATTCAATTTAATTAATAATAAAATATAATTTTCATAATTCATTAATTCATGATCTGGAACACAAATATTACATTTACAACTTCACATCGTGGTGTGTTTGGGTTGGTATCATTGATGACACTAGCAGAGAGTATTTGGAAAATGCAGCAAAAAATTACTGTCTACTATGCATTAAATAAAGAATGCTCTGTTTCATCTCAACTACCTCTTTAGATTCAATATAGTTTGATGTTTTCATAAATGCTTTCTACTAACAATAGAATACAAACGTTTGAATTGGTGATTTTACCAAGCAGATATATGTATCAACTACATTTTTTGATTTCCTGTTTTATTGGTAAGAAGGTAGCCCAGATCTTACAGCAAAAATTGGCATATATTTTTTTCGTTTCCTGTCCTTCAGGAAAAAAATCTGCCCTTGCATTTAATTTTCAGTCAATTCTCTCCATTTCATAACAAAATACCACACTATTATTAAATCAAACTAATTTGAAGCCCAGTTGAAAATGGGCATAACAGTAACTTGTTTAGAATTTTTGAAGCTAAAATTAGAGGAAATAATAATGTATTTTTTTAAGAATAGCAATGATTTTTACCTTTCTTGCAAAATTATCGTATAATTTATAGTATGACACTTATTTTGTTGCTGAAATTAACTTAATATTTATGACTTTTTGCCTCCAGTGATATATATATGTAAGTTTTTCCATGGTTTTTTTTGGAAAATATAGTTTCAAATAAGTTTTTTTAAAGTGGAAATATGATAAAGGAGATATGATAAGCTTGTAACAATTCAGGTCAACAATGTTAGCTTTAAAAATATTTTAAATACTACACTCGCATAAGCTACGTCAATGTTAATCGGACCAACATTTACTTTATCAATTAAGGATTAAAGATAAAAATTAACTTAACTTTTTAAGGATCTTCCCTCTTAATCCCTTGGTATCACGCATTAAGTGAGATTATTTTCAGGAATTGGAATCATAAAAAGGGTTGGCAAATATTCGGCTATTAAATGTGAGACGCTATGGGTTCCTAAATTATAAATTCCACTTTGTAGTACAATTTTACTGCGCCTGGTGCGCATTCCGTCGTGAATTAAGAATATGGCGGATGAGACGTAATTTATGCAGATTGAGGTAAGCGTTCACCGTATCTGGTTATTTCGAGAGGTATCATTTCAGTCTCTCTACGATGGGTCTCTCTTCGAATCGCCGCCAACGGAAAATGTAATAATGTAGTCTGTGTTCTAATAATGCGGAGAGTCTTGGCGAATCAAAGGGAGGATAAAAATATCGGAAAACTATGAATCTTTATCGAGTAAACCTTTTGGGGGTGAGAAGGGGTCGGTTCTTTAGGATAAGGAGTAGATCTTTGAGGGCGAAGGAAGGGAGCGCGCAAGAAGTGGTGACAAGGGGATGGAATATAAGTCCGTTATCGCTCGTTTACGATGCAACTCGATTTATAATTCAAGCTGAGAGATAAGAAGGAGGAGCAGGAGATGCGCTGGTTTATGGACCACCATCTTTACCCTCTTCGTTTCCCTCACGGCGTCTCTCGTATTAAAACGGCTCCATTAAAAGCATCGCTTCCGCATCCGGTGCCTTCATTTATTTTTAATCGTCCCTTTCGCGAGAAATAAGAGGGGCGTTGGGGAGGGGAGTGGAACGTGGAGGAAGGTTGGGTTGTTTCGCACACCTATTAATCAGATTTAGACCTAATTAAATCCTTGCGCCGGTGAGAGTCGGGAGGGAGGACGAGTTTTAAGTGCGGAATTAGCTTATTCAGAAGGTCTCTTTCGTTATGTTTCCGACCCCCTACCAACCGTTCCCGCGTCATGGAAGGAGAAATGGCTCTTTCATGTTACGCATTTGAATAACTAAGTAGCGCTTATGATTGAGAGGTGTGGTTTAAAGGGCTACAAAGAAAATAAAGAGGGGTTCACGGCGGTGCGTAGTAGTCTATTGCTAGAGCTCTGGGAGGATGTTAATGGGCGTCTTCTAGTCAACCTCGACTCGAGTTTACAGCGTCCAACGTATTAATCATTAATGCGATTTCATGTTAGCGCTATGCCAATCATAAGGGAGCCAAAATTGTGTTTCGTCACTCATGGTAATAATACGTGATAAATGAGGTTCAATTACTCTCATGCAATTTAGAATTCTATTTGAAAAAAATACCGTCAAAATATAGTTGATTTGGTACTTGGGTACCTTTAGGTACGTTGGGAGTGATAGTTACACATTCTTTCATCATTAGGTATGTACCTTATATTGTTTCGTAGAAGTATAAGGTTTATCGACATAAATTATTCATGATAAAACCATGGACTCGATAAATTTTGCAATTGAAGTTTTTTTAAATAAATTTATACCATAGTGTCATTGTTATTCTGTTTATCTCAATTGGGTTACACAGATGAGCTATTGTCGCCATGAACCAAACGCAGTATGGACTAGCGAAATATTGCATTGCCGGAACGGAAAGAATAAAATACTTTCTTCCTCACCTACCTCTTTTTTATGTGTAAAAATGTCTTTCCATAATTCCCGTCCGAACTGCAGAAGTAGAGTCTTTAAGTTGTCTCCGCAATGGTTCACTTTTCAAGAAGGCAGCTCTACTTAATAGACGTTATATTTGCATCTTAAAGACTGACCTATCTTTTCATTGAATTTACTGTAACGATCACTTGTTGATATTTTCAAGCCGAGCTATGCAGTTTTAATGATGAACACAGGGTTCACGGGACGGGAGGTTCCATAGTAGACACTGTTTCATGCTACTAGGAGTTAAAGGGAATAAATGTACGATTGAGTGCTATTCCTTCGGCCATCTTTAATCTCTCCGCATCAATGAGACTTCTTAAGTTTTTAGACTCATTCAGAGGGTGGTGTTGATGCCCATTAAAGAGAGGATCTTGATTCTATGCGGTCTGTTCTGCTGATAACGTCAGCAAATGTAGAAAGAATTCTGGGCGTTTCCCACAGGGTCTCAGTGTAGTTTAGCACCGACATTTTAAACCTAAATACCTAATCTTCTTCAATATGAAACCAACAAAACGTCACACGAAGGGCTGAAATCAAAAAAAGCTGGCCACGTGTCAAAAAGTGTGTTTTGCAGCCCAGACTTTGAAATTCTGCTCTGTAAATTTCCATTAGCTTTTTTAATTAATGTAATTTATTAGCTTTAATTTAATTAGCTTTTAAAATTAATTTTTTCTTTCGTCTTCATTATTACCCTTGGTATCCTCGATAAATTGAATATTTTTGGGCTTTCAATATCTAGTCGACGACTGCCTAGGTTTTATCCCAATTATTTCACCTAAATTGAAATGGAAGTAGGTACCTGAATCTTACCAAAATGTTTTTATATAAAGGATGAGATCACGGAAAATTTTCGTCTAGTCACAAAAGAAAATCAAACTAGATAATTATAATACTTTTACATTGTCTAACTAACTCGTCATTGAGAAATTTAATCTTCGTTTGGGGTGACTTCATTCATATGCCTTGCCTTTCGCCCGTATACTTCTAGCGCTCCTCGGGGAGACACTGGATCATCAGCCGCCCCTCAGGGGTAACCGAGACGGACTTCTTCACGCTCCACAAAAAATCGCGTGAGACCCCTTTCGAATCTACCTCTTTCGTCCCTCCAACTCTATCATTTTTCGCATGGGAGACCACAGGAGGTAGAGAGGGGGAGGAGACGTGTGTGCGGGAACCAAATGACAATTTGTAAGTCATGATTGCGGCCATTTTGGTGGATTTGAGGGAAATGTTAAAGTTGGCAATCATCTCCTTCCCCAGCGGATATCAGAACCAGTTACGAACCACTCATTTCTTGCTGCCTGTTTTTGCCCTCTCCATCGTCTCGACCTCACCTGCAAAAACGCACCACACGCGCCCCTATCTTTGCGGTGACCCTGCTTCCTTACCACCCCTCTTCTCCATTCCACCCCCATCCCTGTCCTTCCAGATTTCAACCCTCGAAATACGCGTCAGTGGTTTTGGCGTGATGATCTTCCTCCTGTTTTATGAGGTTGAGGTAATTGGTTTTTTTGCAGCAATTTGAAGGCCTACAGTTTGAGAGATAAGTGCGAAATGATGATTTAATAACCAGTATACTCACCCTTCCGTTCTATTCCATATCTTCGGTATTTCCTTCATCATGTATCCCTTTCGATTGCCTCTTCTCCTTGAATCAATTGATTCTTTATTGTATAATCTCGAATATATACCCCAAGCGCTGCCCCAATTGCTGATTTTCTCTTTCGTTCTCGACTTTGACTCCCACCATCAAGGCATTTTAACATCCTCAACACATTTAAGTTCACTTTTACTTCTCTTGAATTATTCCCCATATTTATTTATATTTTGTGACCTTTCGTTTTGATTGTCACGGAAGGGATAGCCTGGAGCCGACTATGGTCATTGAAAAATATAGGAGTACGCGTTCAAGGCATCTAGTTTTGAGTTTATAATTGACTTTAATTGCATGCGTAGTTATTACTTGCAGGTTTGATATAAAAGCGTCTGTGTCTTAATTTGTAAGGATGACTTTGACATTTGTAAGGAAGAGAATCAAGTAAATATGATAAATTTTTCGGAAATCTCTGGAAGCCAAACTGCATAAGGACAGCTGTTTTTGATGTGTGCTTACTACTTGACGCAATCCTTTTTCACTGTCAAGATATGTGATGATGTTAATCCAAAAACAGCAAGTAATATGGTGATTCCCAAAGATCTGACCTTATAGGTCAAAATAAGGCGTTTGCAGGAAGATTTTGTCATCAGATGTAAGATATTTTTTGAGGTAAAGTGAATAAGGGGAAATCGGATTAAAATAGGGGTATTAAATTATGTGATTAGTATTAGAAGAAGAACTCCAGTTGACCGAGTTGCATCCACCAATGCATTGAAACCTCTCTCTTTCTGTGTCCCCAAAACATCCCCGTACACTTATAGGCTACAACTGTTTCGCTTCTGTCTTAAGAGACTTATACTCGTATTCCGTTGACGAGTCATCATCATCACAAATATTCTTCTGGCATTGGTAAGCTTCTGGTCTTTCTTATCTATGGGCACCTGAGTAGACATCTATAGGCACCTGAAATACGTTGCTGATTAGGTCTTCTCTTATCATGAATACACCGTTTTTCGTCGATTGATGAGAAGTGATAAGAGATCTTTGAGTACCCTTAGAATAATTATTCTAATGTTTATTAAAAAGAGAAATTTAGTTTTAAATATTTATTTTTTACTGCTAAAATATTTGCCACTTGAAATTAATGTCAGAAAATACTTATATGTTTCATGCAAGCTATTTACACAAAAATATTTCATTTTTTGTGCTTGTCTTGTCATGTCTCATTTCAACATTTTATCCTTCAACTCACACATCAAAAACTATTTTATCTTTCTGATGACTTGTAAATGAGATACAGTAACAGTTCAACTTTAAACTTTGTCTAGAAATTGCTCTTTATTCTTGCAGAAATTGGTAGAATTCTTTGGATTAAAAAAGTAATTTGTTCGTTTTCATTGCAACACCTAGAAATACTATTTTAAGTAGCAGGCTTGCTAGCTTGGGTAAACATTGTCATGCTAATATCAATATTGTTTAAATTCATTTTTAATGAGCCTTAGAAAATTCAGTTACACCTAATACTGGGCGCGTCTATCATTAGACTGCTAGAAAAAGGCGAAATCGGTGAGTGTATGGTACGATGGGAAGGGGTTCCAGCGTGGACGAGCCTCGCTGTGGGTTCAGGCATGGAGAATGTAAAAGAAGAGTGACTCATTGAATGGGTTCGGGATAGAAGCCTGACGACGGAAAACGAGAGAAAGGGACGGAATGAATATGTATGAAAGAAAGTGCGTGCAAGAGAGAGATAAGGAGAGGGTTGAGTAGGGAGAATGAGGAAGGGAGAAGGAATGAGAAATGTAAAAAGCACGGCCGCAGTAGTCATTCATCCATTTCCATTCCGGCTCACCGCGAACTCCAGCGCGCGCGCTGACGATACAAAATTCCACTTTCCTCCATTTGCTACGCTGCCACTCTCTTTCTCCTCTTTTCAGTCCTCCTCCCCCGCCGCTATTCCTTCGCTCGCCTTCCCTTATATATTCCCTTAAATAAGAAACACCCCTCAGCTATATCTCTCTGTTGGAGAGAGCGTTATGGAGCGAATGGTAGGGTTGGCGGAGTATCTTCCATCCTCTCCGCCCGAGGGCTGTTGAAATGTAATGAAGGCTGTACGCGTGCGAATCGGTGGGGAAAAGTATTCGAAAATTAATGAACTCCGAAAGAAACGAGCGTGCGTTGCTGAATGCACCCTCGCTCTCTCGGCAGAGATAAAAAGTATTTGTTGAAAAATTTATACAAATTTAGCAGGGAGAAATAAATGGGCGTGGTGGAATGAGGGAATGAGTTGATAAGGAAAAGAGTCGGCGCGAGATGTCTCCTACTCTCAATAGGCGTAAAAATCCTGCTCGAGCGAAACGTATAGCACTCGTACAAAAAGAGAATCATTACCGAGACACTGAGCTTGAGGAGCGAAATGCCATTTTAATTTCTATTCTTGGGCGCCAAATAATATTTCGCTCTCTCTCACCAGGCCAACGAACTGTGGCGTCCTTCATGTGACATGAAGATCTCAGGGATTGGAGAAGTATTTTGGACCCTTACGCATTCAGTATAGAGACCAACATGCATACCAATATGAAAATTCCTCATAAAACTCAATGGCCCTAGATATTCTTCCCTTTTCTCTATTTAGCCTTGAAAAGTTTTTAATATATAGTCATTAGGCTTATACGAGTTATCATTCATTGATGCACACTGGTTACCAAAAGGTATTTTTAATTCATGTTCGCAATCCCCTGTTATTAATCCCCATTGTTTTATTTAGAGAGACGACTGGCAACCATGTTTATTTACGGCATTTGTAATGGGTGGGTTCTTATAGCTAGGGTTTTCTCGGTGTGGACAGAAATGTTCTGAGACACTCGTCATAGATATAAGCGTGCTTTTAAGGGAAAACGCCAAGGAGTCTACCGTGAAAAACCCCACTTAACAAACGTAGTTGATAGTGGAAAACGTAGACAACTGATGATACGCACTTGAAGTGGGAAACATTCAAGCAGAGATAATGATTTTTTTGAAAAATCTGTCGAAAAAGAAAGCCTCGCACTATCACAATCCTACTACTTGAGCCTCAATAGGTTTCAAACCTCAATGCAAAGGGAATAACTCAGCATTATCTTCATGGATTTATTCCCCCATTCCACCTATCTTAAGGCCCATCGTCTTTCACTTTCATATCCTTCCGCCCAATTACCCATTTTCGGGTGAATGTGCCGCCCATGCCCACTCCACTATCAGCATAGACTGAGAAACGTGCCGACATGGTCGCTGATTCTTTCTCCCTCGTAGGAGAAATTACCCTATTGTTCTTAAATTCGTAGGATATATTTGCTCACGCATACCATCAGGTATTTATTTGTGGCTTGAAACATCAACGTTAGATTTTCGGCTTGGTAAAGATGTTAACACTAATGTATTCGAATACTCTTCTTGTGACAATGCAATGCAATTGCAACTTACTTCACCTGCATTCGTCCTTCATATGGACCGATAGTAACATCCCCTTCCCGTGCCACTCACCTTTATGGTAGCCTGCAGGGTATTATGTAGATATAATATTTAAGCTAGAATTCTATCAGAAATAGTTTTGGTCGGTACCCACTAAAATGACCAATATTTTGTCAATTCTTTGAAGTTTTACTATTCAAACAAAATATAGTGCTATTATGCTTGTTGATATTATTATTTTTGATATAAATAAGTTCGGAGAATATAAATTATGGTAGATAAAAGGATATGGATAGGATGTTTAGAAGGATATGAAGTCTTTTAAACATTTTAAGGAGAAAACCGCTTCATTTCCTTATAATGCTCTCATTTAACTTTGCACACTTCTTAGCTCTCATAATTTCATTATTTATTGCAAATTGCCTGTTTGTTTACATCCTCTTCCCACTTTTCTAGCATCCTGTTTTGCCTTTAAAACACCCTTCCCTCTTATTGTTTGTACAATCAAATCTCTCTACGTAATACCTTAAATCACTACTCCTATCTTATCATTTTTATAATTTGCATTTAGTTCTATCCATCACTTTCTCCGGACTTCCGTTCTCCATAACCTTCTCCAAAGCTGCCTCTTGTTCGTTCTCTTTCTTTATCATCTGCGAACTGAGATTGCGCGATAACGTATTTGAGAGATTGTCTGAGAATTAGCGTTTGATCGTCAAGTTTAAATTCAAGTGAAATTAGAGTGGTAGGTATCATCAAAATATTGCACAGAACGTATTGTATCCTTTGCAGAGATTCTCCTGATTAGAGTTAGAGGGGAAATATTAGAATATGGTAACAATTGTCCTATTAAGAAATACTTACCCTCATTCCATCATTATCACCATGAATGCCATCATTATCACCCTGAAATGAGATGCGGGTTTCCACTCACAGTCAGTACGAATTACCCCGATAGATACCTAAGTATACAAATTTCATTTATTACATGTTTGTGCCAGATAGTGCTCGCCGTGAGAGGGATAATATTTTATTCCGTCGACCTAAAAAACATGGCCTGAATTTTTATTCTAGTCTTGCGAAAATACCAGTAAAATGTACTTAATTTTTTGTTTTAATTGGTCCGAGTTTTTTGCATGGTTTTCTATCTAGTATTGATTTCCATTTTTTGCCCACACAAGTTTGAATATAATGAAAGGAAATTACATCTATCAACATCTATATCTACGCGATACCCTGCGAGCTACCGCGAGGGTGTGTGGCAGGGGCAGGGCAGGGGAATCTCTGCAAATAATATGCATACGAAAAGGAGAAAAAATGGACCTCTTCACAAAATGGCAGGAGCAAGAGGCAGTGAACCTTTCACTAGAAGGAGATCTGTCAAAATGCGTCCGTAAGGAAAAACCGGGTTTTGCGTATGAAAATAAATTCTTTGCGTGATGCGTGTGGCGCCGGCGTACACAAAAGAGGGAAAAGCAGAGAGTGGATTCCCTTTTTTCTCGCGGAAACCATGTCGGGTCGCGTACGAACTTTCAATTCCTTTTGGCCACAGCATGTCGGGCGGTTAGAAGGAAAAGGTTGAAGATGAAAGTGACGAGTGCGCCGCACTGCGCGGGGAAGGAGAGAAAAAATTGGCGCTAAACAGAAAAGAAACCATTGCTTTTGCCACGTAGCTTCAAGGCCAGAAGTATAAAGGGTTGTGTAACATGTCTCATGCCTATCTACGAGTTTGTGAAAGGATGCGGAGTATTGACATACCAGCCGCATGAATGAAATAAATATAATAAGTCATCAGGACAAGAAACATCTAAAAGGAAATTTTTAGTCTTCGCATAGCATGGATTTGTGTAACATGCAGGAGAAGTTTAAGATATTTAGGCAAAAGAGGTCATATTGCACCTATGGTCTTTATTAGAGTTCGGAAAAATATAATGGCATCATTTATGCACCCTAGGATTATGTGATAATGACCCTTGACTACAGCGAATCGTCTCATGTAACTATCGTGGAAATATAAGCCTCACCTAACAGTAGAATAAAATAGAAAGTGCCTTTCATTACTACAATTTAATCAAACCACCACTTTTAACCTGACCTTTATGATAAAAATGGGGAATAAATATAATAAAAGTTGCATAAATATTCCGTATTTGATTATCGTATTAGAATTGTTTATACTATGAAAGGCATGAACCGCGTGGGCCGAAAGTTGCCAGGGGAGATTATCTTGGACTGGAATTTTAACTACTGACCCTATAACTGGTCAAAACGACCTCGGTGCTGACCTTTGTCCTACAATGGATTCACCAAAATCATCTTCATTTTCATCTGTAGTAACCAGTCTAAGCATTAGAATTTGGTTTTATGGTGCTTATATTGCTAAGGTCATCTTACGTTTTGCATGGGTGTTTTCAAGTCTGTTTCCGCACTAATAGGCACTTCAGACTGGGAGGAAAGGGTATAAGGATAGGAATGGGAGGGATGGGAGCGAATTGTAAAGCCTTTGGCTCTCAGTGGTAAAAATATTCTTATTGTGCTATGATTCTCAGATATCCAAATGTTATAATGCATCACCGTTAAATAACGTGATTTAATCATATTTATTACTTCAGTTTATATTTACATTGTGACAGGTCGGCGATTATTTGTTGCTGGGAAAGCCACGTAACACTGCCAAATTCAGTTTCTTGGTAGTAGAGAAAACATAATTGCTTCTTTGGAGTTGTAAATAATTACACTTCTAAAGTCCAGTGAGCCTCAGGAGCAATGAAAAGTATGAGTACGTGAAACACAGTTGGGAGGCAAAATAGTTGGGACAGTACTGCGTGGTGGTCAATGTAAATACGACAGGGTTTAAAATTCTGAAAATTTTAAATAGGTTTTTGTTTATATTCTGGTAAACTTAGGATTGACCGACTCACGGGTTTTTATAATTGCATTTTTAAATTCGGCGCAATTCTTGAGCACTTAAAAAAATAGGTTTGTTTTGCATTTTAGCTGTAGTAAAATTTACAAAAATAAAATTTATAAATTTCAAAATTATGTTCATGCATGAGCTAACGTAAAATTAAACGAGAAAATACATCATGTAATTGAATTTTCTGTAAGTCACCTGGTTACTTCCTTAGTTCCCCTCAAACCTGACTACACATAGTATTTTGGTTGACCGTAGTTCAATGGGCTATAACGGTCCGTCAGAAATAGAGGCGATCTGACGGTCCTTGGTTTAATTCTACGCCCAGGACACTTAATTTAGTGATTTTTCCTCCTAAGAAATATTTACCGAAATAGATTCTGGCGATTAAATCTCTGATCTAACTCTGCCTTGTCTCTCACTTTTATTCATTGCACAAGACTGGAAGAAAACTTATTTTTCTCAGCTTAGGAAAAACTCAAAAAATCAGTTACTGGTACGAGCTATGAGGTACTAACAGCGACAAACCATCTATGGATTAATTTAACCACCGCGAGGCTTCTAGGCACCATGAGAACCCCGGAGCTTCTGGTGTTAAATTAAATACTTGCCCTCATAGGGTTAGTATAACCATATCTCTTCAAAATCACGGCTGAAAGTAATCCACTCATTGAGATGGCAGTGTTGTGGAAATATCATTCAGAGTGTAAGAGTACTTCATGGCGATTATTCCTGAAGATAAATGGGAATCGCGAAAGCCGGGGTTGAAATGAGATCATCTGAAGCCACGGTCACTCAATCCATGGCCGTGTTTGGTTTTGGCCGCTTTACATTACAAGATGGTGATGAAAGGGAGTTTATCGTCCGGCAATCCGATAACGGCGCCATTGACGGATGGATCGCCGATAGACAGGCGGTGACGACAAGCACACGGTCGACACGAATCTCTTGATTCGACTGCGAGTCTGGAAGAGAGATCGATGTCGCTTAGAACGCGATACGCATCGACGGGCATCAGTCGGAGCCAAGGCACATTTGAGCGCGGTGAAAGGCGGCCGCGGATTGACTGGGAAGAGAAGAATGTTGGATAGTTTGGCATTTTAGAGAAAGAGCAATCCTCTGAAGAGCAAATGAATGTCTCACTGGTGTTTGCTATCGTGTTATTCGTCGGAAAAATACCTAAGTAGATGTTTCCTAGTCTGACAAAAACCATATATTCTCTTGGACTGGCCTTCCTTACTGCAAATCCTTGCCTACCTAAACTATAGAATGAAGCTCAACAAAAATGCTATGATTTAGAATAAAAATCGCATTGAAAATTAATGCTAGTAAAGTAGGTAGTTCACCCCCCTTTCGTTTTACGAAATTAGAAGTTAACATCACTTGTGCTTTACTTACAAGCAATGCCAAAACATTCAAACACTTTCTTACTCAAAATCATGATTAAAGAAAAAATCATGATTAAAAAAATAAAAATAAAATGAACCATAGTGTAAGGATATTAAGGCAACCAAATATAGAAAACAATTTGCTGTATTTTAGGGATATTCCGAGCAAAGGAAATGTCTGTGTAAAGAAATTATTTTCCCTACCTAACCTCCTTATTGGCAGCATATAGATGTAGATGGTAGTGAAATTAAACTTTTTAAAAATATATTGCCTTCTGTTTAAAGCATTATCTGATTCTGAAGTAGCATATAAAACATGATTAAATAAATGGGTAATATTTAATTCTTTATGCAGAAATTACAATTCAGTATAGTAAAAATTTAACCTCGGTGACAAAAAATGAATTGCCCTGCTCCGATACCTAATAAGGAAAATTTAAGGAAATAAGTAATGAAACAAGTTAAAACACTTGAAATCTTAACTTTTATCAATATCTTCTTGCTATATCCTAAATTTATATCATCGTATTTACATGATTAATTTTGAAATATAATGTCCTGGTGTTATTTCTAACAGTGTGATCCCGGTAAATACTATTCCTACCTGAAATCGAAAAAATATATCTGTATAACTTAGTATTTCAGCCAAGATGACTTAAAAATTTCACTGGTTTTACTTGCATGGTTTTTCAACTTATGCATACAAGGGAGAGACGCACTCATTATTAAATTTTATGTGACTTAAAAATATCTAAATAACGTAATTGCAGAGTTTCTACAGAAATTTTGACAGAATTCTTTAGGACAGGTGATGTTAAAAAAATGGTATTCACAGTAAAAAGGGACGAAATCACAATCAATTTATTGTCAACGTAACACATTAGGGAACGTTTTAGTTTTCATCTAGAGAAAGAAAGATTTATTTCCCCGATTGGGGCGTTTATTTCCGATATTCTACCGAACCGCCTACGCTTGGTACGCACATGGGGCGGGCAGTCAACCCACACCTGATTGGTGCCCCTCCTCCCAAGTTTTTTTCTCGTTTAAACCCCACTTTAACCTCCACTCAGATCAACCTCAATCACCCCTAGTTTATTTCTTAGCCCTTTTTTGCTTGTGAATCAAGCCAAAGTCCAGAGCAACCATCTATGTAACCGACGTTCCCGCAAATCCTAAAAAGGGGCTTTGCTCACTTAAGTTACCCTCCTTCACCTCCATCCCTTTTTCCTTCTCAAAAGAGTCGGAACGCTCTGCAGAGGACTCAAATAATCTCTTATCTCCTTGGTACCTTGGCAATACGATTCTGTATCTTTCATGAATGCAATACGGAGGATTCGGGTGTGTAGAGGAATGAAGGGTAAAACGGGGTAACTAAAAATACATTATGTACCAACTCATCCTAGATAACAAAATTCGGAAAATAAGGTGCTAGCAATCTTTTCCTTCTAATTTATTGAATTATTACAAATTTTGGCGGAAAACATATGAATACCATAAAAATCCATTTTTTCTGATCGTTTAAAAATTGAGTTTTTTTGAAGGGTAGGGTTAAACCGAGCAACTATGAAAATTTTCTATTTTAGCTTGCAACATTCAAATTCTTTACTTTCAACAAAATGATGAGTCAAAATAAATATATATATCCGTTTTAATTATTAAATAATGTGAATAATTACTGGAAATATAATTTTTTAAATAACTAAAATTAAATTTGACTTGACACTTGACAGCCTTGCCATGACACTTCTCTTGAGCTCAGGTACAAAAATATGAATACCATCCCAACACTTCATAAGTGTCAAAACACACCTTTTAGCGCCGTGAGTGTTAGGCAGTCCGTGTGACATACGTGTCATGCAGAGTAGAATTTACGATACTGATCTCTGTAAGATTTCCACGGGAGGATAAACATTTAAGACTCGTGTGCTCCATTTCTTTTCTATGGAAAATCAAGTCCAACAAAAAATTTAGTTACTCTCAGTATTTTGTACGTGAAGGTGAATCTGTGCATTGTAGACGATATCCTTGCAGCAGATTAGGGTGGAGAATGTATTTCATCCCGCTTGATTCCTAGTTATAATTACTTCGCCATAGGCTTAACACTAGAACGTCCGAGGGGATCAATTTGATCCTTTTTCGATTTGAAATGTATTCTTTTTGGAAACCAAAATAGGTAGAGTGATTTCCTCTCGTGACTTTTACACATTTTTAAGCTACTTTATGGGCCAAGAAGAAGAACCACCAGACTTCGTTACTTAGTAAGATAATGTCATTTTTACCTTAAACGTCCGCAGGGATCAATTTGATCCCTAAGCGATAAACATTGTATTACGAAGGGAGATAGCCATTGGACTTGCCGCGATAGCATTAATTTTGTTGCAACTTATCATTCAAACGTTTCCACAGTCTTTTCATGTATGCAAGTCGATATCCCTTACTTCGATTACCTATTTGGCATTCATTCCAACTGCCTTCGGTTGCACAAACTGTCATCGCCAGCGTGCGGATTTTATCGAGGTTCTAAAATGGAACGAAGACTTCATCTGCTTCCTCAAGACATATTTAGAGAGCTAATTAATATCGACTACGGGGAATCTGATGGTGGTGAATTGTCCTCAGAGGATGAAGAGTGTATAGTAGGCAGTGATTCAGAGTCGAGTGAATCTGGGGAAGAAATGGAAGTGCCCAAGATCCAAGGAAGGAATTCCGAAAATAACAGTGATAGTAATGGTGAGCTATATTTCCATATTTTTTTCTTACTAACTATATTTCATGTATTTTTGCCCATCATTCATGCTGCAATGGCAATATGCTCTAAATAAAGATTCTGATGACGAGCCTCTCAGCAAACTACGACGCAAAGATATATTCCTAAAAGAGCGTTGAAGTTTTGACAAAACGACCGGTAGTCGTTGCACTAAGGAAGCTCAAGGAGTTTCACAGGAAAACTTTGCCGCCATCAATAAGCAAAACGGTAGGTGTATTATATGCATTTCACTAGTATTATCCATCCTTATTTTGATAGTCCTTTTAGCCGTTTCATGCTTATATTTGTTCCCAGGTGAAAAAAGGAGGACCAACACACAGCCCCCGATGGCACGGTGTGGTTGAAAGCGGACACAGGCGCTTTTATTCCTGGGCGTAAACCTTAGCATAATGTCCTGAGGGAAACAGCTGGACCAACCTCCTATGCAAAAAGGCACGTGAGTGGTGAAAGTGTTGCTAGCGCCTGGCGTTTGTTCATTGATAATTCCATACTCCTCCACATACGTAAGTCCACCGAAGCAGAGGCTAATCGTGTTCTTCAAGGAAATTCCTGGTCCATATCAATACCTGAACTGGAGGCATTCATCGCAATTCTTTATGCAAGGGGTGTTAGTGTATCAAGAAACATTGAACTGCAATCGCTTTGGTCCAAACCTTGGGGTCTACCATTTTGCAGTGAAACTATGTTACGAAATCGTTTTCGTGAAATTATGCGTTTTCTCAGGTTTGATGAGAAGACAACTCGCTCTTTTCGTTTGAAAACAGATAAATTTGCCTTAGTTTCCGAAGCTTGGAATAAGTTTGCAAAGAATTGTTGTAGCTATTATAGACCAGGAGAAAACATCACTATTGATCAGCAGTTATTTCCTAGCAAAGCCAGGTGCCCATTCACGCAGTTTATAGCTTCAAAACCTGACAATTACGGGCAAAAGTTCTGGCTTGCCGTGGATGTGGATTCAAAATTTGTGCTGAATGGCTTTCCCTACCTCGGCAAGGATGATTTACGACCAGATGGTCAGCGTCTACCGGAATATGTGGTGATGCGTCTGATGGAGCCATATCTAAATAAAGGCAGAAATGTTACCGTGGATAACTATTATTCATCCCTACATTTGGCGAAAATGCTAAAAGAAAGAGCAACCAGTCTAGTTGGAACGATAAATAGGGTAAGAAGAGAAATACCTGTATCTGTGAAAACATCAAAAACGGCGATTCACAGTACACAGGTTATGACACATGATGGAATTTCACTTACAATATATCAGGGCAAGAAAAATAAGAATGTAATTTTACTTAGTAGCCTACGCCTCAGCGTAAGAATTCTTACAAAAAAGAAGAGGACACCGGAAACAATAAAGTATCACAACCACACAAAATATCGTTGACCAAATGGCAAGACACCTTTCGGTAAAAGCATCATCAAGAAGGTGGCCCGTGCATACATTCTACAATATTCTTGACCTCGCTGCAATAAACGATTTCGTGATATATATAACTGTCACGGGAGAAAAGCTGTCGAGGAAATCATTTCTTCAAAAGTTATCAGAGGAGTTGATATTAAACAACTTAAAAACAAAAAGCGATGGAATTGAGCCAGTACCTGAACTTTATGAAAACAATTTACAACGCAGCACCAAAAGGCATAATTGCCAAGTGCAGAAAAACTGCAAAAGAAATAAAACAAGGGAGATGTGCATCAAGTGCAGGAGAATGGTTTGTGGACAATGCACTGATAGGGTGAACTACTTTTGTGTTGACTGCAAGGAGTCTTTTAATTAGTAAACAACAATTTTTAAAGTGATATTAAATGTTAACAATATAAATATCATGTAAACTTCTTTGAAATCTTTGCAATCTCTTCTCAAACTTCATTTTTTGAAAATAAATGGAAAAAAAATTCAAAAAGAATATTGTCAAAAAAAATGAGTTTTTTTGTTTTTTTTACGTCCTGCCCCGTGTGTGATTGACCTCAAACTGGTAAAACGAAATAAATGACCAGTAAAAACAATAATGTTTATGTTTTAATTTCATTACCCACACCTTTTTGCATATATATGCGGAAAACTCGGAGGGGATCAATTTGATCCCCTCGGCCGTTGAAGGTGAAGTGGAAGTCCGGACGTTCTAGTGTTAAGAGCCTTTACAGCCTTAAGAGCCTTTACAGCACCTGTATCCCCTAAGTTTAAATCATCCAGAACCGCGTATTCATTATAATTTGAAGCATATTTTTAGTTTACTATACAGATTTAGAGATAAAGAAAATATGCTTTATTACAAAACTAATTTTTAAATGTGGAAATGGCATAATAGTCTTAATTACCTGCCACTCACTGAACCACTTCGGCTTGTTTACCTAATCCCTTGTGGTAAGGGAGGTGCTTATGAATGCAGTGCACGTACAGTGGGTCGCATTGCTGTACACTTCAGCTGATGTGACCGGCAAACCGTTTGCAGTTTGATACCAGGATTATTTGACATTTCCTTCCTCACGTATGTTTTTTTTAGCCGTAAATGATTTCTGACTTGCCCCTCTGAGAGAAAACATGTGGACACTTTCAATGAATTGAATGGATTACGAATGATTTGGACTCATTTAACGTGCTTCATCCGTACCTTTCGATGTGCTAAGGAATCGCAGCCATGTGGCAAATCATTTACCCTGTCTATTGATAACTATGCAAGTCTTATTGAACGGATCGTATTTAATTGATAGGAGCTGACTCATGGGATAATAAATATTTAAATTTTTTATAAGCTGTGAGGCAGAGAGGTGTTTCACAATTATGCTAGATATTTCATCTTTTTCAAAAATTGCGGTAGACATGTGTCAGAGAAATTAGGCGAAAGGCGAAACATTTGGATAGCATGGGCATTTGAATGAGCTAAAATGTATACGGTTTTGCTATCACGTGACGCCATTCTTGATCAAAAAACTGAAAGGGTAGTGATAGAAATGGAACATATATATTTTCAACATAGATGCACAAGTTCGTTTAAGCTGTAAGTTTATTCCAGGCCTACTGGTGTCAGTGAAGTGGAAATCCAATTGGCTCATCAGTACATGGGTATAGTTATATATGTTGTTTTTACGATTAAAAATAATTAAACATGAAAAACAACAATATAAAGCATCTGCCGCAAAGGAAGGCCAAAGGAACCTTCCTTTAGGACTCAGCTCTCTAATGGAGAACTTACTTTTTGAAACTGTTGGTAATCGTTAAAAAGCAAGAAGTGGTTGCAAAACTATAAAATGCACCCGTTATAATACTGCCCTGTTGAATATTTGCATGGATTTTAGAGAATTGAGGTCTAAACGGAATGCAATGGGAGAATTTAGGATGGAAAAAAACATCCATTCATTATGTCCGGCTTTGTAGCACCAAGCCGCTGTAAACAGTCGCACGGCCGGATACGGGAGAGTTATCTCAGGTGTGGGCGTAGTTGATTCGTTTTCACCCCATCTGCTATCAGTCACAGTTCTCGTTTAAATCGTGCGAGAATATGTGGGAGATTGACCCAAACATTGCTTCGTGATAACCCCTTAGGGTCTCCTATCCGTCACGTTGGAGTTTTAGAGGTGTTCATTGTGTTTAAGCCGGACGAACCCGAGTAGATACTTCACATCCCCATGGACCTCATTCACTTCCAACCGATGCAACAACTCTGCCACTCTTTGGCCTCGTCCCAATGCACTAACACTGTTACCATGGAAACAAGACACCATACCCAATAATCTATTCAATATCCAATTTTTGCTAAGCGGTGAATTGTCACACCCTATTGCTTGGATTTATTTAGGTTTAATATTAATTTGACTACATCAGTTATCCTTAAAATTCAACGTTTTAACTTTTATATGCCAACGAGTAGAGTTTAAAATATTTTGTACTATGAATGCGCAAAATAATTTCTAAGCTTCTTATTTTAACTTGGCTAAAAATGTTTCATTAAATGGCGCTGTCTGAAAGAGTTTGCGAAAGCTACGGAATTTTATTAAATGCAGTGATAATATCCGTTACCGAGTCATGATGCTTGACTCAGTGAATGTAAATGAGTTTAAAACCGCATAAAATTCTAAAGTGTAACTAAGCATTTAAATATTGTGGTGATAACTTTGTTAGCCATAGATATCAAATACAGCATTCTTTATTCCATAGTATCTTCCCATGAGTACTCCGAGTATCAATTACATTTTCTGCTATCTCATGCAGCGTATTCTGGAACTTCCAGCTTGTCTTATAAAATTAAAAGAATTTTTTTATTTTTAAAGTCTTACTTTCCACTATTTTATAAGCTTATATAATCTTCAAGTGATTACATTGGAACCAGTGATAAATATGAATATACTGCTTACTATTTTCTATTTTTTTTCTATTTTACTTTCATATTCTACCCTTAAATCCTAGGAAAGAGATGATTAAAACTAATGTTTATTTACGCTTGCATTACCCATCTTTTGGGCTGAGAACGGTCGTTGATCCAATCAAGTTAAGATTATTTGTCAACTGTATTTATTCTAAGGGATAATCTATCGTAACTTGTATGAATGACGGGCTTAATACAGTAGGGAATCTTATTTGAAAAAAAGTGTGCTATGAACAGGAAATTTGAACATTTTAAGTAACGAATTACTGAGAAGATAAGTTTTGAGTTTGAACATTTTCGTGATAAAGAACGAAGTTTGACTATTTAGAGCCAAACATATCTCTGCCAGTATTGGATTCTTATGCCCATTATAATAGATGCATGAGTTCTCTTCGTTGTCAGACCTTTTATGCAATAATTTTTTTAATGAAGTTTCTCTGTACAATATTGACAGTTTATTCTCTAACTATACATTAATTCTATCCTATAAGTATTCGATAACTCTGTTTCAGAAAACTATTTATCCTCCTTATCCCAGGCATATCTTCGTGACCCAATATTGTGTTTCCCATCCACTGGATCATCGTGCCCTGTCGAGAGTGATAGGAGCTTTGCACACGGTGCCCATCACAATACTCAATCGCCTATCTCTTTTCCCGTATTCAGGTGAGGCGCATCTGAAGCGTACGCTTTGTAATCCTTCCGCGCTATTTCCCTCCACTGGCGTGAATCCCGCACTCGGTACATTGTGATGCTTTTGATTTAATGTCCCGTGAGAATTTCGCGTGCATATGCAGCGAAGAGACCGATTTACGCGATAAAGCGCGTCTCTCCGAATCATCTCCCGTCGAGTCCCTCACTCTCTCTCTCTGTTTCGATTTCCCAATCGCTTTCAATCGACCCGCATGACTGGGCCTTTATGAGCGGACGGGCAACGTGTAAAGGGTGGCAGTGGGAAAGTGGTGATACACAAGACTGGATGGTGTTCTACGGGTTTATCGAGTTGGTGTGATGACGGGAGTGCTGGCTCCCCACATCAAAGGTGCGAGTTCAGATCCATGCTGGGATGCATTTTTCAGTGAACTATCTATCCCCACGTAAGTGTCGCGTGGAGAGAACTTCAAGTTCATTACTCTGTCCGTTAAATGGGCCGATCCATCGAGGAACCCATGGCGCTTCCCGTTGAGTAGGCGTATTCCGATGCCAGGTTCCTCTCTACCCTTACTTCACTCCCTGAAAATTTTTACTTCTACCCAATTATCCACGTTTCCTATAATGGGAAAATTACCTTTGTGTCAAGCACCTCTCCCGAATCACTAACAAATAAGTAACAGCGCTGCTCGGCGCTAGAAATGCCTTAATAATACTATTTGTTAAAATATATATCTCAATTTATAGTTCTAGGTTGTGGGTGTAGAATTTATTGATCAGGATGCATACTCACTAAGGTTACTAACCCAATATAAATAAAGCTATTGGATGCTAGTTTATTGTAATATAATAAGGGTATGTAGTGCTGCGTAAATTGCAGTGATCTCTAAGGCATTATGGGCCGTACTATGTCAATTGAATGTGGCGTCAAACCGTTGACCCCTTGGCGGCTTTTGCTAAGAGTCGGCTTCGACCGACAGGATATCTATACAAAATTCCTCTGTTTTCTTGAAAGCAGTTGTAGACTTGAGTTCTTTGTGATCAAACTGTTATATTGTACCGTCTAACCTTAGATCTTTATCCTAAGATTAACAAGACACGCGGGGGTATCGGGTTGGTGTGGTGGCTAGAGTACTGGCTCCCATCCCGAGGGTCCGGGTTCGATTCTGGATTTTTCAGTAGCAAAAAGGTCCCTACTTGGGTGCCTAGTGGAGGAAATTTCAGGTTCAGTATTCCGTCCATCGGATGGGGCGTTAAACCGTGGTCCCCTTCGCGCCTTTTGTTAATAGTAGGCTAATGCCGACGCCGGGTTTCTCTCCACCCTTCTTCCATTACCTCAAATATTCCTACCATTACCCACATACCCGCCTATCCTAAATGGCGCAAATGACAGCTGTCGGTCGCCTCTCTGAATAACCAACCAACCAACTAGACATGCTTGGGGTGTGAATAGAGGTTCCTGGAGATAAAACCGACTAAAATTCCCCGAGATATTTTTCCCTACACCTAATTAGGCTATATAAACTCTCGTCAAATCATTGCCAACGTAGCGTGCTCATCCTCTTCATTCTGATGAGGCGCCGCTAATCTAATGCTTCGGCTTCTCTTGAGTTATGGCTGTTGTTTCCTTCGAGGGACTAGTGATGAAGTCTATTAAATATACATTTTTTATGGAAATGTTCCTATATGAGTTCAGCACCCATGAATGAAAACATCATATCTCCATTTAAAATACGTTCTTCTCTGAATTAACAGCATGTAGTAGCATTATATTTGGTTTATATTGGAAATAAAATCTGTTTTATAAATTGAAAGATTGTAGTAAAAATGCAGGATTGGCATTTGGAGAGAGAGTGGAAGTTTAAGGTAAGATGATAGGAAGAATGTTATCTAAGTAAGAATCAGGAAGAAAACGAATAGGCGTTATGGATGTAATTAAGTCGATTAGAAAACACGAAGATTGAAATAATTTAGAGCATGTTAATTAGGTCGGAAAAAATACATTATTGTGGAATAACATGTAGCTGAGTGTTTTTGCAACAATATTATTGGATGCTTAACTTAGCATTACGCAGTACGTGATGATTTTTTACCCATAAGATGTGAGAAAACTCAAAATATAGAATGACTTTAAGGCTCTTGTGTGGAATAATTTAACCGTAGATTTTTATATATTTTCTGGGCCTTACAGATATATATCATGGGCTTAATTTCATATAAAATAATGTACTCTAGCTTTTTGAAAAAATCAACCAAAATGTACAAGTTCTAAGCAATTCAAATAGCAAATTCCTCTGAATTACGAGTATTTCTATGCACGTTTCAATTGACTAGAAATTATTAATTTATTGATGAGTTTTATATTTATCAAAATTTTTTAATTTAACAGTTAGAACATTAATTTAACACCCTAGACCGATTCATGGGTGTTTTCAAGTCTGTTTCCACACTAATAGGCGTTTCAGACCGGGAGGAAAGGTGTAAGGATAGAGATGGAAGGAATGGGTTTCAGTAATGGTTCCAGACCAATTTATAGTGAGTAAAATGATTAAAATATTTATGTTAATGTATGCCTGGTAGTAGCTAACACCCTTGCAGGGTATTGTGTAGATTGTGATGTATATTGTGGCATTGTAAAAATGAAAGCAAGAATTATAGGAGAGTATGAGTGAAGGTGTACTGGTTTGTTTCGTTTAATGGGGAAACCGGCTCGGACAACTTCAGAAGCATGAGAGGAGGCAAGAGGAGGGCGCCGGTGGCGACATCCACCGTAGCAATGTTCTCACCCAATGTCTCAAGGAGGATTTAAACTGGGAGATTTACGACCCAGGCGAGGGAAGGAAATCTGAGGAGACTGGAAGGGAGAAATAGGGGTGCGGCGTGGATATTATCAGGGGTAGATTGGGGAAATGGAACACTAACTTCGCGTGCGGAATCCCCGGGAACATGTGTCAAGCCTTGGGGGATCCTCTCCGACCATCATCTTCTCGTTGCCTTGACCGCTCGTATCTTATGTATCTGTCCTCGCTGTAATTGAAAGAAACATGTCCTAAGTACAAAAAAAGAGGAGAAAATTGGAGAGTTGGCACATTGGGTGGCGCTTGTGGATGGAGAGTGTTCTATCTCTGTATGTAACGCATGCTCTGATGAAGCGAATGCCCCCTTGCCTCTTCTCATTTCCCTTGTGTACTTATTTGCTTCCTTACCACCATCTTTTGACCGGTAATTTCACAATGATCTCATATATATTCCTTGAATTTAAATCTCCGAATTACACTTAAAGCCAACTCTAGGGTGTGGTCCAGAGTAAATATTCACCTAGCATACTCTAATAGATACAATAATAATCAGCGAGAGTAATTAATAAAATAATTCATATCAAATACTAAAAAAATCAACTCATTACTCAATACACATTGAAATATCTAAATAAAATTACACTCATCGGTTTTGCGCCTAGAGGTTTAAACTGTTGCAGACATGCAAGAAAAAAGCTTAAAATACTGCGTCGCCTATACCAATTATCTTCCTGGTAACTTCTGTTTGATCTATTTTTGTCCTTTTTATACACGAAAGGAAAGAAATTTAAATACTCTGTCATAAATCTCTCTATTGTTTTTGTGGTAAAACCAATCTTAAAACGTTGGATTTCGTAATGCAATTTATGTATCCTCAGAGTAACTACCCTGATTTAGCTACACCAGAACTTTAGTTAGTGCCGCAACCTGCGATCACATAGCGGTTTCCTTCCTTATTATTTTAAATCTTTTGACACAATAACAGTAATTATCAGTGAAAATGAAGAAGCCCGTGACTTCTTGCCCTCATGCAATAGTACTCGTTACATTAGTTGTTAGGGGAGACAAAAGATAGCTGATATATTTCGCTCCTCATAGATTCGGTGAATAAATGGGTAAATGGACGACTTTTCGTTGAACTTAGGAAGGGTAGAGAACCCGGCGTTGGCATAAGCTTACTTTTAACGTAAGGCACCAAGGAGTCAAAGGTATCACGCCCGCATATGACGGGCGGAGTATTACTTTTGGTGTGCTATCCACGTATCAATAAAATAAGGGCCAATATGCCAACAAAAAGTCTCTAACGCTGCTGGGGTTCAAACTTGAGCCTTCGAAATGACATAAAAGCACTCTTGTCAACTCATAAGCCTGATCTTTGTGAGTTTTTTCTTTGAAGCCTGTAAAGGGGGTGCAAATTCCATTCTCCACATTATAGACTCCAGACAGCAATCTGAAGTAGCGAGTTGGATGACGGATTAGAGGTTTGTTGACCTGTGAAGTAAGCATTTGGCTTCCGTAGCCGTCTGGGAAATCAACCTTCTTGGAGGGTCGCTCTTCGCATTTTCGAGCGTTTCTCAATCGATTTCCTTGAAGAAATTCGGCGTCGGAGACCGAAGAATTGAAGAAGGAAAGCTGAAGAAGCGGAGAAAGCGCAGAAGCGAATAAACTCGTGAAAGGAGTGTAGGGAATGAGCAATGAGAGAAATTGGATTGGGGAAGATATTTCC
Source organism: Platycnemis pennipes (assembly GCA_933228895.1). NCBI lineage: Eukaryota > Metazoa > Arthropoda > Insecta > Odonata > Platycnemididae > Platycnemis > Platycnemis pennipes. The sequence continues at coordinate 42,600,201 of OW121851.1, read as the reverse complement.
TAATCTGTCGCGTTCAAAACCAAGCAAAACTTCTCGTAAGTTTCCGCATTTCCACCACCTTCTGGAGAATGTTGTCGGTTGCAGTGCCAATATAATCTCTTCTCAGTGTTTTATTGCTGCAAACGACCTTATGTATCACCATTTTCAACAATTTTTACCCTAGCTTTACCATTAATGCGGGGAGCCTCAACTCCACTGCCTTAATATTATGCTATTGTTAGTTTAGGATCGAACGCCAAAAATCGGAGAAAAATCTGCAAAATATTAAAAAAAGTAGCATACTGATACAAATGGTTCTGGCACAAGTCTGTTGCAGTAAATATGATGGGAAATTCTGTACATCATTCGTTTATATATCGAGACACCGGAGTGTATTCACATAAGATCTATATCCTAGCGAGGCCAGTGACATTTGAAAACCTGGTTTCATTGAGGCGGAATTTCCTGAGTAAAAAACTCTACCCGACAGATGTTTTGATATTCTTCCTTTTTTGCTTAATGTATGCTCTGAATACCCACCATAAAGAATAGCAACATAGTTGTAAACACATGTAAGTTATTTTATATATTTCGAATACATAAAATTACACCTGTTTGTACTTGTATCACGTCTTGCATAAATTATATGACTTGATGTCTTGAATGGTTTTATTTCACTATGTTATGTACTATCTTAATAACGATTTTATCTGGCTCACATTCATCCTATTCATTGTTTTTCAGTATATTTTTTGGCTTGCGATGACAATGAAATAACATCTTTTATTAAATACCCAAGTATCTTGATTGAGTATAGTATCCTCGCTTTTTACCTAAGTCTCTAGAATTTCATATTTTCCAATACATGGGGTTTAGTGATGGGATTCATACGGAAACTATCCGATCCAGCTTAACGGGTTATCATTATAGCTTATTACTGAGAGAATTAGTCCACGCGCAAGAATTAGTTGAGCGCTACACGTATTTTTTAAAGATTTTTCTGCAGCAAAGCAGTTTGAAGATGTTTTTTTGGTTTTAATTAATTTAGAAGTTTAAGTTCCAAATGACCACTAGGTATGCCTATAAAGCTTTGTCCTTTTAGTAAAGAATTTTATTCAACCCTATATGTTTGTGGAATTTAATTAAAATATTCCTTTGCTTGTGTGAAGGTGGATGAGAAAAACTGGATTATATTTTTAAAAAATTCTTTTTGCACATTTTGTAAAACTATATCCTTTTGAATGTTTTCAAAATCCATTGTTTGATGATTATGGCCCTGTTCCTCCTTTGCTCTTTTGACAACCATTGTGACGAATAAAATGTGATTTCGTTAAATTTTAGATTGAAACGCTTACTTTCTTAAATTGTTAATGAATTCATTCAAACATTCTGTAGTAAAAATATGCTACGAATACATGCTAGTACTTACACCGGTCCTAGTATATTACGTTTTTACCAATATTCTGTTTCTTCATTAAGCAGCGTACTTACCGCTGACTGTTGTCTTTATCATATTTGTGTCCTCATTTGGGTATTAAATTTATCATAATACTGCTATTCATGGCATGTGCAATAACGCTATTATAGTTTTGCGAAAGGCTTATTTTTCCATCGCCTATCATTGTCTTGTAATGTTGAGGCCGGAGGTCACTATGCTCAATATTGATACAATATGTGGTCAAGGACTCGTATCGGGAAAGATATTTACTTGTTTATGCGATCGATACGTCGTAGAGGTGGTTGTCTTGCACAGATTTGGCTTTAATGTTTTTTTTTCCAGTTCCCTCTTTTTTCGTCATGCGTGATGTTAGGTAGAACCCTTATGGTTTTCCAAATGCATTTATTTAATATTGTAAGTGATACTCCCCCGATCGATTTACTGTTAATGAATTTGTAACAATTGATATTAACTAAAGAATGGGTGACTCCTCTTGTTCATATTCTCTGGGAGTGTCACTAATAGCCTTGTTCGAGATAAAAATGTGTTTGGACAGTTCTCTCTGAGAAAAAATGGTTGTAAGCTACGAAAAATGAGAATAATAATAACGGTTACGACGATATGTCATTTTACCCATAAAATAGCAAGTAGCAGCAATAATTCTCTCATGTAATAGTAGGTTTTAATGCTATTTAAATAGCATCTAATTTTTTTCCAATTTCACCAAATCATTTAGTCCTAGTTTTGCCGTTTCTCTTAGCAGCCTGAATACTCCTGTTTTTCCCTCTGGGGTGTCGTCTAATTTTTTAAAAATATTGCAATATTTACACCATTGACAATAGCTCCATCTCGGTGGAGTTCGGCCGACTTCACGTAAATGAGTAGTTTTAACTCCCTAGGTTATAGAGGACCACAAAATGTGCAGTAGTGGACTTCGTCGCTTGAAAATTCAGTTTGTTTTTCTTGATGACTGCAGGCAATACGGAGTAAACAACGTCGCAATTTCGAATTGACCTAGCCGTTGCTCATGGGGTTTTGTTTGGATGGGGAAAAGAAGAACGAGGGTTTGAGGATACCCTGGCGTTTGGGCCAATGGGAACGAGCTGTAGAGAGAGAGACTTACACGCACGAGTTGCTTTCTGTTGCTTTTGCGGTGGCTTTCTCACTTCTCCCGTTCTCCCCAGTCGCCGTTCCAAAGGGAGGAAGGAAGGGCCACTTGAGGCCCGGAATACGCACCGGTCCCCACCACCCCCAGGGACCACCCCACCTTGTTCCAACTCTCCTCACCACTTCACCCTCTTCCTCATCCCCTTGTCTTTGTTTGCCGACCTGGCGGCCGGAAGGGAAAGAAGGAATGCCACCTTTCATCCGTGCATCCCTAGGTGGCCGCCGAAAGAAAACGGGGCTCCCAAAAGGCTAATTGAGTGGAGAGTTGATCGATTGGACCCGCTTCGCCGAGCTTTTATTTACACGCGTTCGTATTGGACGGTAAAGCACGGCCTCGGGCGGAGAAAACTCCTGGTGACAGCTACCGCTAAATTCCGAGCGTGCCCGTCCAGTTTTCTCAAAGTGAACCGGAAGTCTTTTTTCTCCTTTTGTGCATGTCTGACCGAAGAATGTTTCAAAAGAGAGGTTCAGGGCAATAGAGGAATATAGGTTTGCTTCATTTTTTTCTAATACAAAATTTAATCAATTGGAGAGAACTTTTGGACAACGATAATGAATTCAATTCAATGGGCAGTGTTTTAAGGGTAATTGAAGGCTATCCAATGATAGAAAGGCGAACATTGCACAACACTTATAGATTTTCTAATAATTTAGGAAGCCGAATAACCAGCAAGGCTCAAACCTTGGAGGACATAGTGTAATATTCTGGGCAAACAAGGTATTATACCAAAAGATTAATCTACTTACACCTGGGTAAGGAAACAATTTATTTGGGCATCAAACTCGAATAATATTCATTATGGCAGTGAAGCATGGACGATACTAGCAGCAGAAATGTCAAGGCTGGAAGTATTTGAAATGCCGTGATACTAAATATTGATGAAGCAAAATAGTTCGACGAAGAGAGCAGCCAGTCATAAGAAGAATGGGTGAATTATCGTCTGAAAATTTTGTATAGAAGACGGGAAAACTCTGTTAGTGATTCCTTGATTCATTATGTCATAGCAGAGAAAAGTATAGAAGGACAAATTCAGGAAAATAAGGGCAAAAGAAGCCTCGAAAGAAAAATATGGAGCAATTAACAATGAATTTGAAAAAGTTGAATTATATTAGTGTACAGAGTCTGTTAGGGAACTGAGTGGATGATGTACTAAACTGATGTTAGTATTTATGAGTGGTGGTGATTACCATGAAAATTTTATTAAATATTAATACAGTACTTTTTCTGAGATTTAACTAGCAGTAATGTAGGACAGTTTTAACTATAGGAATGACACTAGAAATAGGTAAGTTAATTAGGTACCAATCTAAGCTTAAGTAGAAAGGTTCGATGTAGGATTACAGTATTTATGCACGAATGAACATAAAAATACATTGAATGTCATAGGAAAATCAATCATAAATTGTTATTTTCTTTCTCTACTAAGATATGTACTATATTTACCACTCAGTACCCTTAAAAATAAAATTATATGTTCTATCCTCTTTGATAAAACAAGGGTTTATTTTAAAAGGAGGTTCTAAAGGAGGCGCTAATGTGAACACTTATGTGTTGTGGTGGCCGTGGTAGCCTGGTCTCAAGGTCTACGAGTTTGAATCCCATGGATTTTGTGTTAGTACTAACAAGGAGAAATCCCGAAAAAGATGTTAAGGTAGCTAAAAAAATATTTTTTTTCTGAAACGAGATAAAATGCAGAAAAATTGTCAAGGCTTGTCCTCCGATAGGCTCGGGTTCTATAGAATTTCATTTCGTATAAATAGTTATTATTACACAGTTTTATAGTGTAGCAGTATAGCACCCAGTAAAGCAACCGCCTTGGCTTTGGCACAACTATGGTACAGTTGGAGTATTATTAACTTATCTTCTGATTAGAAGCATGAGTTCGAGATTTACCTGCGGCCTTTTTTCCTGGTTAAATACCTCATAATCGTAATCGAAATATCTTTCGCAAACAATGCTGGATTACCAGCTACGTACATGAGCAACAAAGGCAGATGAGGATAGCTAATTACAGCATTAACGACCTCTGGAAATACCTGACACCAATCGAGCTGACTTACCACAGAATATCCCCAGATTTTCAAAATCTGAGAATATTTTGGTAATATAACACCATACGCTCATGAAATACCTTTTCGGGCAAGGAATAGACTTATGAAATTGGCTACAATGCTCTCTCGGGAGGATAATTGAAAATCCAGGTTATGGGGTCAAGAGTGAGAACGCTGACGTTAACGATGTACTACATCAATGGGACGGGGTATCCGGCTGACTTTCGATTTTAAGATTATGTCCGAAAGATATTCAACTGGAAAAAATTTCACAGCTGAGGCTCGAACGAAGACCACTAAACATATGATTATTGACCTACTCGATCCAATGCGCCACAGTTACTACTGCTAGGAGCTGCGTAATGCGAAGAATTTATACGAAACGATAATCTATAAAACCAATTTTCTCCTAAATGAAGGCCCGTGGGAACGAAAGATGTGGCAACATTTCTGCATTGCATCCCCAGTTAAAAATATACGTTTCGTTAGCTTTCTCTGCATCTTTTTTGCGATATCTTCTTGTAAGATTAGATCTTAGTTAAGGCAATGCTGTAAAACTGAAGCATTTGCGCCATCTAAAAACCAACGAGTGCTCGGATACAACAATAAGAAGGACTCGATTGGATTGGAGGTATTTTTCATTTCTATATGAGAATAACACGCTCAAATTTACACGGTGTCCGTTAGCATTCCGTAAAACTTGTGGTTCACGTAAGAAAACACAACATGAAAAATTGAAAAGATTTTCTCTTCCTCTTTGTGCATTACCTCAACCCCTTTTTCGACAAAGAGATAATACGCAAGAAGGTACGATCTAAGGAAAATATCACGTTCAGACGAAGCGAGGTCTTTCCCTATCTCGGGCTGACGTGTTATTCGTAATGGAGGGAGCTGTGGACTCCCTTAGATCAGTGGATGCTATGAGGGCGGGTGGGGATTCAGGGTGAAGATAGAGAGAAGGGGGCATATGAAATACGGAGGGCAATGCGGGTGAAGGGGGGCGGGGATGGTTTCGTACGACGTGGGGCAAGAGCGGTCGGCTCTAAAGTGTCCATGGTGAAATATGGAAATAGAAGGAGGGTGCAGGGACGTGGGCAGAGGCCATGGGGGTGTTGGCGGGAGATGGGAAGAGGACGTGACGGGGCATGAGTTTGGTATTTCTCGCCGAGAATAAGCTCTCCTCGGGCGAGATGAAAGCGGCCGGTGTGGAGGTCAAGGCATACGTTATGCATTCTGTCCACCCGCCAGGATACGTTATACACGTGCGTGCTCCCACCGCTCTCTTTCCCCCACTATCCCTGGAAGGCTGCCTCTTTCCAGGAGGCCTGAAGGAAGTTGAAGTATGCTTGCGAGTTACGGCGGAGGATATCGGGACGGACAATAGTGGGTGGGAAGGGAGGAAATGACTATTCCAAGATTTCGCAGAACGTATTAGTGCAGTATATATTTTGAATATTTGCTTTTTTATACATTTTTATATAAAAAGGTTTGGTTTTCTACGTCCACGTGTAGTTTGCTTAACATATATCTTTTTGCATGTTTATAAAAAATGAACTTCATGATGTTTCCAAATGATTCCGTACTATAAGAGAACAGAATGAGCAGCATAGCAAAGGGATAGGTATTAGCCCCTTAAATACTATAGATACTAACAATCAAGTTGCATGAGGCATTATAGTTGCTTGTTTGCATGTTAGTAGTGCATGCTTGGTGATCTTCACCCCCTGCCATACACCCTCGCGGTGACTTGCAGGGTATCGTGTAAATGTAGGTGATTAATAGTTATCTCTGATCGAATGCTATAAGTAGTAGTTGATTTCGGTTTTAAGTGCTTCCATGTCTAAGCTTATATCGTGACGTCTAACCTGAGATCTTAATTCTAATAATAACGCAACAGAATTCTTTTCCTGGGTGGGATTCGAACCCTCGATATTTGAGTTATCACGCCGGCGAGTTATCAACCTAGCCACCATGGCCGGAAATTGAGTGATTTTTTTTAGCTTTAACGCAAGTTTGGTGATTTTTCACCCCCTGTCACACCCTCAATGTAGCATGTAGGGTACCTACTCAGTAGATGCTGTTATAAATTCTTTCCATTGGGAAGATCACAGCTGCCGGAAAACGGTCAGTGCACATTATGAAGCAGGTGGAGTAAGGCCGGTAATAATAAATAGAATGAGTATTCGGGTGTTATTTATGTTGTATTTAGGTGAGGTGGCTGACAGCTGGTGCACTTCGAGATATACGAGGTGAATGGCTAGATGGATATAGGTAGAATATCAGGGAGCAGAGGAAGTGTGGAAACAAATCTTGCCTCGGCATTTGTCTACTCATAGCAAAAGCAGCAAAGGGTGTTCTTTGAAGTGATTGTGGTCTGTGCTTGAGAACGAAATCGTTGATTAATATGAGGGGAAGTGTAAGTAGCATGAATCAATAGCAACGCATCATTTGTAGGTAGGGGTCATGCCATTATAAATCAACAAATTTTTCAGAAATATCTTGTTTCAAGATCTCAGATTTCAACGAAAATTGGTGTTTAGGTAGTGCCAACTTTCGTTGGCTAAAGTCATTCGGTTTTAGCAGGAAAAATGTCTCCGCTGAAACATAGGCAGATAGGCAATGCGTGAACGCCTGAAAAACGTCTTTTTACACTATTTTTCTACCAGACATAGCAGAGGGGATTTACGTGATATACACATGTAAAATAATGATTAGAAAGATTGTGAAATGTATTTACTTGATAAAAAAGTACAGCAAAACGTATGAACAGCGTTCCGCAGAAATGTGTTTTTCTGTTATCGTAAATGAAACTTCCAAAACTCAAGTCAAGTCTAAAATTACACCAAGGTACAATTTAAAGAAAGAGCATTTTATCACAATAAAACACCCATACGTACCTAGTGCATGAATATATTTAAAGATATTTGGAAAGAAATTATTCTTCACTGAGAAAATTTCACTTGGAACTGTGATATTAGGAAATAAATGATTTTTCGGAGCTAAAAAAAGTCTCTGTGGGACAGGGTTTAAAAACTTAAAAGACATAGATTTAGGAATTCCTATTGTTGTAAATTCAAGTGCAAAAAATATTTTTTCCTGTTTGTAATGTGTTTGGAAGATATGGTCGGCGTACAATTTTACTACCTTACTACTACCCCCCTTAGTTAGCCCCCTTGAAAATGACTGTTAGTCGTTGAAATCGATGAAAAAAAGGGAAATATATAAAGCTGTGTGGAATGTACAAAGTTTGTTTCATTTTTATCTCTAACTTCACTGTTTAAGGTTAAGTTCACCATCTTTAAGTACTACAGTGCATTATTACTATTTTTAAACTTCATACTCTAACACCAATAAAAAGCATAAATAGTGTCACTGGCTCTTTGTAGTAGGGACAGAAGTTGACGTATTGATGAAGAGTTGCCTGTAAGTTGATTTGGTTAGGGGGGAAGGTGGGCGTCATTAGCTGACCGCGCTGATAGTTGTAGATATAAGTATATGGTCGTCCATAGTATTGTTGCACATATATAATTACCTTCACTTCTAGTATCTATTAATTTTTCAATCTAATTTCACTGGGTTCTATAATCCATCACAATTGTTTAATATCATTTCATTATAATTTATTAAGTGAATAATAAAATGATAAAAAATTAATATTGAATATTGGTCTTTCGGTAAATTCAATCATTTACGCTCGCCATTGTTGCTGACGTTTCGCTAAACAACTCGGACATCAAAATATTAGCACAAATGGAAAACTTAACCCAGTGAAGAGTCCAAAGTAACCTTCACTCAGCTACTACGTTGATGTCTTGGTAGCTTTGGTTACAGCACCTGGCCGTAAATCACGGATCCGGGTTCGAGTCCCAGTTAAGGCGATTGAATTTTTTCCTTGTGCAATTTCTGATATTATGCTATTCTAATGTTATTTTCCTATTTTTATGCGAAGTTATTGTTATTCGCACGTACTGAAATATTCTCATTTCTACTCTGAATTTTAACCTCGGCTGAAACGTGATTCCATTGCTGTCTCAAGCGCGTGGAGCTGAGCGCACAAAAGAGTGGCACGCGGTGTTACGCTTTCAACGCGAAATGGCGTTCCATTTTCCCCTCGCGATAATCAACCACTTCCAACGCCGAGGGGTGGAGAGGTAGAGCTCTCCGTCGTTAGCATGCTCAAGTGAGCGCGGTTCACCGCAGCGGAAAGGGAAAAGGACTGCCGATCTTTTGCGCGATCCCAATTCTCCCTCGGGGAGGAGGGCGAAGTGCCGAGCGCAGAACCGAGGATGATTATCGAGCCACGCACGGGACGGGCAAAAGTGGCGGAGATGAGAAGAGGATGGGACTGATGGAAGGAAAAGGAGAGTGGTGGAGAAAGAGGGAAAGGCAGAGCGGTAAGAAAGCATCCTCATCAACTAGAAGTGGCGGCCGTCGTCAAAGGGAATGTTTGAATTTTGTTGCTGGAGAGAGACTCTGTGTTAAAAACTGCTTTTGGTAAAAAGTCACGATCAAAGGGCCTCCATATCCGGTTATCTCTCAAATAAACGCCTTAATTACATAGAGTATGCTATTATAATAGTCTGTTTAATAGTAAAATATACCTCCATTAAACATTTGATGGGATTAAATTCCACCGCATTAGTTTTACCTAAATACTTAATAAGTCTCCTGAGTAACTGGAGCGCAAGAGCAAGTAGACAAAATACTTCCAAGGACTTTCTTACAGCAAACACTACCATTATTGCCACATATATTAATGCTAGTGTATTGAAATTCCTGCACGCAAAATATAATACTTAGGGTATTGTCTTTTCTCATTGGCATAGTATTACCCTCATAAATCAGAGTCAATGAACGGAAAGGATTTATTCTTCCTAAAATCACTCAAGCCCAAAGCCGGTAACATAATAATTGAGCATAAAAAACAATGACTGACGGTTGGTAAACAACAAAATTCCTTAGTTTTACAGTTTAAGGGGCACATCTTTCCGAGGAGAAGAAGTACTTTTTCATTGAGAGATTGATTTAATCGGAAAGAGTTTACGAATGTTAGAGTATAAAATATCACTGTAAAATATATGAACATTCTATCTGGCTCAAGACGATTGTTTATTCAAGCAATAAAAAATACTTACCGTGCACAGATCTCATGAAATCTACCTATTAAAATATGTAACATATTTTAAGGAAATAAATTCAGGAACTTTCATTGCCCAGCCATTTAATTAGTCGTACTCAGAAAATCATCCACGTTGATATTAAAACATTTGCATGAATGAAAGGCAGAAGCATAAAATCCAAGGAGCAGAGCCGGAAAGCATGTAATGTCACACTTTTGCATGCAATATTTTCCAACTCCTGACGCTAAAAAGTGCATGCTAAAGACGCTAAAAAGCAGAGTGCATGCGTTAGCCAGTTATTTAATTCTTTCGTATCGTGAATTTCGTATTCTGTATGAGTTACCATGTCCGTTATATCATAGTTAGTTGGTTGGTTATTCACGGGAGGCGACCGACAGCTGAGGTCATTGGCGCCATTTCGGATAGGTGGATAATTAGGTAATGGTAGGAGTTTCCAGAAAACGGAGGAAGGGTGGAGAGAAATCCGGCGTCGGCATTAGCCTACTCTTAACGAAAGGCGCCAAGGGGACCACGGCTTTACGTCCCATCCGACGGACGGAGTACTGGACTTGAAATGCCCTCCACTAGGCACTCAAGGGAGACCGGTTTTCCACTGAAAACTCTGCCACTGCCAGGAATCGAACCCGGGCCTTCTCGATGGGAGGCCAGTACTCTAGTTACCATACCAACCCGCATATTTTAGAGAGATGCGTTGCTTTATTCGTAGAAATTGCTTAAAGATGTTCTGTTTGCAAAGTTTTAAAGTATTTACATAACTGTCAGATCATTAATTCGCCAAGTGTAACTGTAATCGTTTCTTCGTGCATAGACATAAACATTCAGCATAATAGAGGATACAGCATAATTGAGTGCACAGGAGTCTCTATATTCACCAGGGAGTCAGTATGTATTCATTGTGGAGATAGATAATTATGAGCCAGGTAGACTTACGTTCCGCAGTTCAATTAATATTCAACCAGCGAAGTTCTTTATTAAACGCTTGCGCTTTAGTTTTAGGCACAACATCTTTTGGTTTGAAAATAAGAAAAAAGCTTCGTCATTTTACACGCAACTTTTAATCACCCGACCGGATTCAATACACACGTGTCATTATTAAGGGACTCTCTAGATAATTACACGCTTGTGTTGATACCGGTCTGGTGATTAAAAGTTGTGTGGAAAATTACAAAGTTCCGTTCTTATATCCAACCATGGAAAAATTCCACAATGTAAGGCCGATATTGTTTCTATGGTCTTTTAGATTTCTCTTAATTACGGAATGGGAACGAAAAACTTTAAAGTCGTGTACAGCAGCTTCGGTTATGTAATAATAGAATTTTAAAATTCTTATTTAAATTAAAAATGATTTTACGTTTTTGTTAATAAACTGAGACCTTAATTACAACGTGATACAATTACTCCACTGCTTGTACGAAAAAATGGTATTAAAAGAGTTCAAAAGCAAAAACAATGAAATCTAAGAACTGTAGAATTTTATTTTCTAGTCTTTTTTTAATCTTTTTATGTGCATGTTTCGTCATTCCAGAGGAAATCCATTATATTTTTAGTTTAAGATATTCTTGATGTCATAAAACTAAACGAGAAAAACCTTATTAAATGTATACAACAATTGGCAGCGGTTATTTTCATCATGTCACGACCGGCTCAGTTTCCATGAGCCTTAATTTCTTCCTCCTGCTTAAAAGGTAGTCATTTAATCTTTGAAGTTCGGCGTCGTTCACCTCAATTTTAGCTGTACCACAGGGTCTCGCGTTGCTGCCATTGTTTTATACTGCGGCAGAGGATTCGCATTTGAATCGTGTCACCACACCATTTTAAAGACCTGAAAGCTATTTCATCCGTAAGGAAATCTTTGAATCTGAATCTACTGTTCTTGACAATTCATTCTTAAATTTTAAGGTGCTGTGGGAATTCCCTTCACAGTTACGCTATGACTTTTGGGAAAGATATTTCTTTACCCGGTCATCACTTTGCACACCGGAGTATATTTCTGTACAGGAAACTCAGCCCTCTAACGCAAAGCCTTCTTGTATATTTTTCCCCGAATGGTCTCCTCACTTATTTTCCCTTGAATTTCTTTCCTCCTCCCTTTCCACTCATCTCTTACCTCAATCCTACCACCCTTCACCTTCCCTTTCTTTCTCTCTCTGTCGCCCAAGGCAACAAAAACCAGAAAAGGAATGAGCTCTTTTCATTTCTCTTTCCTCTCCCACCTCTTTCGAAGCATTTACAGAGGAATATAACAGAATATTCCTCCCATCTCGAGCGAAAATTGCTACCGGCTATAGTTGTGCAGGAGGCTCCTAAAGGTCTTGAAAGAGAGGTAGATCCAAAAGAGCCTTTACAAAACGTAGAAAACTGATGCGCGGTTCTCACCCTTCTAAGAAATCATCCAGCGTAAACTCAGCATTCCACATAACGTACGTGTGAACATGAGGTTTGTTTAATTTGGAATTTTCTGACCCATAAAAACCCAAATAAGTGTTTGATATAACGAGTGCTAAAGGAATCACAAGCATATAATCGGCAACACTCTTTCTATGCATAATTATCTTTTAAAAACTCTTTTTTGAACTCCGGGCTAATGGCAAAGTGAAACTTGCGGCACCATTTTAATTGTTTCATTACATTAATACGAAACTCTGAATTTAAGAATTTAACAATTGAATATGTAAGAAGTTCAAGTTAATTTGCCTATTTTGTATATAATTTTCTTCATCTTGATTTTATGCCATTTTTGGCATAATTTACGTAAGCAATATTATCATGCAACGCAATAGATCACCACTTAAGTTATCTTAAAGCCCAATATTGCATAATTCCATGCTCGGGCTCCCACCACTCAGGTAAAAGACAGGCCCCAGAGGAAGGACATTTGACCCCGGAAAAGACCGATGAAGAGAAAGAAAAACCCTTAGCCAGAGCTTTCCTTCCCTATGTTTCAACCATTGCGGGGAAAATATCGCGGATTCTCTATAAAAGAAACATTGAGACAGTCCACAAACCTCCGAGAAAGCTCAGGAGCCAACTCGTCAAGATCAAGGACGGATTGGGCCTCAATACTCCCGGAATTTACAACATTCCCTGCGAATGCGGGAAGAAACCAGCAGCACCATTGAAACCCGCATCAAGGAGCACAAGACATGCATGAGATTGGGATATCCTGAGAAGTCCGCCGTCGCCGAGCACAGCCTCAACAAGGACCATCTCATTGCCTTCGACGACGCTAAATTACTTACACATGGATTAACCAAGGAGGCGATTGAAATCAGATTACAGGCGAAGAATTTCGACCGCGACACAGGATACGCCCGTAGCAACGTGTAGAAGCCAGTGCTCCGGAAAATACGAGATGAAAGAGAAAGGATTGGAAACAGCCAATCAGGAGAGACTTGGGCCAAGATCAGAGGGTGTATATACTTGACATTTTTCTCCTACCCGACACACGACACCCATGAGGACGATGGCAGAGAAGGGTTTTCTCCCCGCTTATTTGAATTCTTAAGGAATCTTTGGTAGCGTGATGGACAGACGAGCCATAATTTGTAGTTTGATTCTTGGTACAGGAAAAATGTTCCCTCTGGTTACACCCAACACAGTCATGTGCTGTTAGAAGTGACGGAGAATAAATATTACAGCACTTGGTTACTTTTCATGGACCCCGCCTCACATTCAGCGTAAGGAAAAGCATGGTGACCAGAGAGGCATGAATGGGATGTGATTGTGTTCGGACTAAAAACTCTCTCTTCTTCATTTCCTCTTTTACGTTTCTCCCCAACCTCCGAGAGCCGTTTACTTCCCTCAATCTTAACCCCTTTTTGTCCTCTTCCCATCAACTCATCTCTCCTCTCGCTGGCCCCGTCGCGCAGAGCTGCTGGCGGTGCTTCTCTCCACACACAAAGCACTCATGCCCATACGCTACCCTTTCCTCCACCATGCTCCGGCGGGAAGTACTGTCGCTCCCTTGAATTTATACATTTTTATTCGACGACTGACATCTTTGCGTGAGTTCGTGTGCTTAAGGAGGAAAGCGGGAAGGAATGCAAGTTCACATACTTTGTATTTTTTTCCGGTTTCTCTCGCCATCTTCGTCCTCATCCAAATGAAACTTCGTTAGTACCTACCCTCTGTCCCATCCGTTCTATCCCGGGTCTTCCTTACATCAGTTTTTTCTGTCATCACTTCCATTCAGGATCTTTTATTGTTTTCCCTCCTCTCCTCTGCACTTTCTTACGGTGTATTTACCGAATGGGAGAGGGAGGTGGACTTTTTTGGTGTGGCGAGGGAGAAATTAGATATCAGGTCCCTCCCTCTTATCCACGTGTGGTATATGATTCTCCATTGACTTGGGAAAGGAGAAAGAAGGGTGGAAAATAACTTTGTCCGGAACAGCCTTGCTCTTCCTCTTCTCTTATGCTACGTTCTCTCTTCTCATTGGATAAATCTACACGTGGTGTCACGTTCTTTCCCTCTAGGGAATGGAAAACTCGATTTCTTCCACGCATCCCACTTTAGACAGGAAAAAAGGGCTCAAGGATTTGCTTGAAGATATAAGGCTTTGTTGTGAGGAATTGAATGTAAATATTGTCTGTATTTTGACCACATAAATCATGTTTGGCTCAAAATGAAGTGATTCATTTTAAAGAGGTAAACGAGAATAGAACTTCATGGAAATAGTAAAAAAGTATAAAGTAGCATGCAAGCAAAGAAGTCTTGTTCATGTAGAAAAGAAGAAAAATTCACTCGTTCTTTGCTCTTCTGTGCATACCAATATACATGTCAATGAAGATAACTGGTCATGATTTGAAATATTCTCATACGACCTTAGTATAAGTATAATGATCGAAAGGATAATGAAAAAGTTTGCGGCCTCTCTATGGATGAAAGTACCTTACTATGCGGTTTCAGAAGTAACAATCCAAAGATTACCTTGGTATTTTATCCCAGAAACAAATTTTTGATTTAATGAGATAAAGGCAGGCTGTTTTCTCATTTTGACAGCCTCTTTCAAATTACTGTTGCTCTGCTGTGTTCGTAAAGCCTTATCAGTGGTTGTTAAATATTTATTGATAGTAGTGTAGATTAATTAAGCTTTAGTAGAATAACGCTGCAAAAGTGTTCCTAATGAAGAGACAGCTTCTACACTCAAATATGAGTCAACTGAAAGAGGGAACAATATATTAAACCATTCGTGTGGACAGTGACACAATTCGAAACAGTAGTGCGGATAAATGGAAAAGTTGGACACCATGACTTGGGGCCCTCGAAACTTGGTCCTGGAAAAGCATGTTTATGTTCAAATGGAAACAAAGGGTAAGAAATGAGGAAGTTCACAGAAAGGAAGAAAGGAAAATGACTGAATGGATCAACGTATGGTAAGGTTGATCCATTCAGTCATTTTCCCGATGGGTACACCTTGAGACAGCTAATTTGCACATAAAATCCCGGAGGGTAAAATCGAAGAAAAAGCCACACGAAGAAGACCATGGAACAAGCACCTTGGACAAACCAATAGGGATGACGGTAATTAGAAACACGGGGAAGTAAAGAGCTGGTATAGAAAAGGAAAAGAGTGGAAGGCTGCAGTTATTTTCAGCGAATTCCTTACTTGAATTTATTGAGAAAACTTGAAGTATAGTATCCACCCATCGGACATCTTAATTCGTATCCATCGGAACTTGGTGCTGTGAAGTGTAGGATGATGCCTTTCCAGTTTCTCTTCTCCCTTACTCCACTCCCTAAATGCAAGCCTATTTCATGTACCCTCCTTTCTTTAATAGCGCATTGACCTTAGTTTCTATCGTCTTCCCTCATAACGACTTCAGTTTTGTGGCGTCTTAAGTTCGTGTGTTGTTGGAGGGGATTGCGGGAGAGGTGCGCTGCTAGAAAAGGGTGGAAAATATGAGACTGGATATGGTGATTGTTGGGAAGGGTGAAATCTGTGAGAGAGAAAGGGGTCCACTCCCCTTTTTTATTTATTTTTTCATTATGCTTCAAGTTCGCCCAACGCAAAAATTACAGGAAAAACATTATCACATTTACATCTTTGGAAGATTTCTCACGGTCGAACGCTTCACCTACCGAGAAATAACCTAATGGTGGTGAATCTTTCTTGCACGCAAATATTTTATTTTCCATTGGCACTCTGCAGTTTCTCCATTCTCACTGCTACGTATTTGTACTTTACTCTTGATAATTGGATTTGTTTTGATGGCGTGAGTACTTGTTATCTAACCTAAGTGCTCGGGTTTGAATCTTGGCGATGGCAGAGATTTTCATTGGCATATTGGCCTCCAATGAAGTGCTATCTTCAGGAGTGAGTACAGGAGGATGGTACAGAGTACAGGAGTGAGTACAGTTGGATGAGACGGTAAACCTTTTGACCTGGTGGTGCCAAATATTTTTTTAAATATTTTTTCGCTTTTATCCATGCCTCCACTCGCTCTCCGTTGCCTCTCACTCTTTTTTTCTAGAGGTTTGGGTTGATGTGGTGGATTAATCAATAGATTCCTATTCCTTAGGCCAGGGTTTGAATCAGTTAGAAGTTTTTCAAGCCGCGAACCATTGGGCATCTTTCATTCAAAGGACACTTATGCTGATGCCAGATTTGTTTTTACCATTTCCTCGTTTATTGAAAATAAAACCCATCCCTGAACAATAAGTTTCCTAAATGGTGTAAATGACCTTAGCTGTCCTTCGCATTCCCAGAACAGCAGCTAGTAGCCGTTGTTATTCCATTGATTTGTACCTAGCGACTAGCCTTTATGCTTAAAAATAGGTACTCTATTTGCATAATTTTATTGACCCATTGTTGCCGTTAACTCTGGGTGAGTACTCTGGGGTGGCAGTATTTAATGCTCCATATATCCCCTCAGTGTTAATTCCGGAGTGAAAAAGTTGGGAGGATTTACTCGGTTCCATCGGTGCTGCCTGAGTCCCGCGGTGAATGTGACAAAGAAAATAATGTTTGATCGGGTATTCAAAGATTGAATGTTTTCGTATAATTTACTATTTATCTTTAAAAAGCTGCGGAGTTTAATAATCATTTTCTTAGTAAAATGGAAATATCTGCTTTCTATCGGGAATCTTTTATAAATGGAGTGAGTAGGTGAATTCTTGTGCTATTTTGGAAATGAGCAATAGCCCTTGGATTATTGTTACGTTGGGAAGAATGTCGGGTATTTGGAGAAGAGGGAGGACTAATTTTCCTTCTGAACATGTTGATAAATGGACAAAAATATGTCCAATTCCGAAGGAAAATTTCATGAAAAAAGTGTGAGTATGCTCATTGCAACTTGTATATATTTTTGATGCGTAGCTATATCTGAATAAAAGTGATTGTGGTCCTCAGTAAATAAGTGACTATCATTCATTCATGCTACGATAATTTAATGTTAAATTTGAAATTAGGTGCTTATAAAATCCAACGTATTCGTGAGTTTTGCCGAAATGGAATACGTATCTCAATAAGATATGATGATTCACCCAATAACAATAGAAACAGTAGTTTCTTTCTTACTCCCTTACATATAACCTTAACAAAAAATAAACAAATTGTTGGTAATATTTGTTAAACTTTGAAAGTATCTGAAGACCGGAATATCCAAAGGTTTTATTAAGGTAAGGAAAATAATATCTCCGAACCCCGTTTCGGTTGACTAGGCAACCAAAACACGGGTTTCGGAGATATTATTTTCCTTATCTTATTTGGCATTTGGATATTCCTTTTTCAGGAAATTTTAATTTAAGCCAAATAGAAGATCAGCTTAATTCGTCTAGTTGAACTTTGAATGGAAACGACTTGTAGTCATCTGAAATTGGGGAAATAATATCCAAAGTTTACAGTGACTTATTCATAATTCTTTTTTCCAGGTAATCATAAAATTTGTCCTCGGAAACAATCATTCTAGTCAAATAAATGACTGCAAACGTCGATAATGGATGAGCATGCTAACCAACAGGAAAACAGCACTATCGTCATGACGGTGTACGGATTGCTTACCGCATTTATGGTATGAAAGTAAACTGAAGTAGTTTTATTGGTATATAAATATAGGAAATGGAAGAATTGTCCAATTATGAGGGTAAATGTTTAGTAGTACTGGCTGATGGCTCAGTGGTGATATAGTGAAAAAAAGAGAATATTTTCTTGGGTCTGAAGAGGTATCTTTTCCTCGAAACGTATCTTTAAGGTAGATGATGAATTCTGAATTTTAAATGTCCAGTGTTGGGGTGGTGAAATAAAGAAATATTCAATCTAAAATGCTTAACCGCTTACACAATACCGTAAATTAACCACATGAGACAAGAGCTCTTTAGTTAGCAAGGTGAGAGGTCCCACACCTAATATGTCTTGCTATCATCCTCCTGCGTGCATTCCTTAGTTTCAGACAGTTGATCCCGGGTGAGGTTTTGAACCGGTGAAACTTGTGGGGCTTTTGCGGTTAAAAACTCGTGCAACTTCCTTGCCGGATAAATTCATATCGAAAATTGTGGATTTTATACTTTCTCTTACTGGTATTACACAGTTGCTACTTCTAGATGAATATAGTTTCATTTCTTTTGAGAGATTTTGTAAACTTTCTTCAAAGGGTTTAGAATGCCCCTTTGAGACTTTGTATTCATTCTTTTCCTCGAAATTGTAAAGATTTACCTTAAAGTGGACGATTATTCACATTTTTGCATATAATGCTCTTTCTGCTCTAATTCTGATTATTATTGAAAAAAAAACATTTCACTGGCGGACCTTTATTCCAATCTTATC
Organism: Platycnemis pennipes; assembly: GCA_933228895.1. NCBI lineage: Eukaryota > Metazoa > Arthropoda > Insecta > Odonata > Platycnemididae > Platycnemis > Platycnemis pennipes. Next base: position 42,581,660 of record OW121851.1, on the reverse strand, counting down.
CAATCGGCACCCTTCAAGGATTAGTGAAGAGTTTTCTTTCAGTTTTATGCGCCCTTGCATAGGAATGCAACGAATTAAGATCATATTGAATTTTCAGAATTAGTTGGCTCTATTATATAAATGAAACAAGTTGTACAATACCACACCGAATTTTTAATAAAAAACTACTTGGTTTCACCACTTTTGCGTTATGTGAAACCAGGTTTACATAGGAGATATTAGGGATGGGATAGGGAGGGAAGTTGAGTTTACTCATTTCATTTCACTGTTAGCGGTGGAGCGGAGAAGTTTTGGATTCGGTTAGTTAAGACGGGTAGGATTTGGAGTTGAAATGAGACAGTAGGCAAATGGTGAGCTTTTGAAGTCCGTCAAATCATTTAAAATAATTGGAGCAGGTTTCTTGTCCTCACTTAAAAATTTCAAGTTTTTCTAAGCACCACAATTTAAAATCTCTGTCACATCGTTGTAAAAAAAAGATGATGGAAACATCTCCTATGACTTGAATCCATTAAATGCTGAGCGAAACTTGGGTAATGGCTCTTTTCAAGATTGATGCTCCACTTCTATCTCTAATCGAGAGCTTTTTCCTCGTCTGTTAAACGAAGGGACATTTACAATCCTTGCACTGCAGCTTGTAAATAACACTGTGTGTGTGAGATTTTTTGTTTTTGAAACTAAATAAAAATTTGTCTATGGGTTATTGGGTTATAAAAACAAACACTGTGGTTTTCTGTTGCAATACATCGAGCTATTGTGTGCATTATAAACGGCAATTTGATCCATATCTTTGTTTCACCATTTGGAGAATTCGAGAGGCAAGCTGAGAGGGTATTTAGCTTGCGGTGTAGCTTCTTGTGTAGTAATTAGTTGCCTGTCTTGGGGCTGAAACCGTTCCGTTGGCCAATCAGTCGAATCTGTGTCAAATTGTCGGAGAAATGAGAAACCCATGTCGGGTTTCAGCGAATGGATTGAAAGAGCAAGAGAAGAATGTGGAGGTGGAGTACATAGAAGAGATGGATTTTTTTTCACACCTGTCGAATCGTAGAAGGATGCCTTTCAAGATTGCATTGCGGTAAGTCACAGGTTACTGCAAAAGTTACGCAATTGGAATGTGAGAAACCTCGCCAGCAGAGCGATGCTTTATTTTTTAAAGTGGTTAACTATTGTCTGCAAATATAAGTTTAATAACGAGTACACTTTCTTTCTCAAAAGATCTATTTTTAGTGGCTGATTTTTATCATAAAATACGCCCCAAAAGCCAACTGACATCTGAAAGATTCCCTCAGAGTGCCGAGCATCGTCATACATTACGATAGAATTGGACAATCGTAGGTCATATAGGTGAGAGGTCTCAAATATAGTTTAAATCGGGGTCTTGCATCCCGACGCTTTGGTTTATTTCATCGTGTTGAAGAAATTGTCGTAACCACTCGGCACACAAACAAATCAGTTATATCAGAATACCTAACAGGTTAAAATGTTTGATACATGGCTATGTTCTGCATTGATTTCGCCAATTTACTCTCCCAAGAAATCAATCCGTGGCGTACAAAAAAAATATTATATTATCTTTGTCTTTATCATCCATTTCTATTTTTATTACTACTTTCCGCATCCTGTTTCTTCATTCACCTAAAACGTGCCTTTCGTAAAAATTCAGGATTGAAGAATTGTATCTCTCTCTGTAAATCTATAACGATCCACCCTATTGAAACATAATAGAAAAGTATAAGAAAAGAAAAAAATAATAATAATGACCTTTGATTAGGCTGTGTCCGAGTAAATAAAAATATTAACTTGGCTAAAGAATGGTTAAAAGGAAAGATAGTTAAATTTAAGGTAGGTGCGTAAATAATCCAGAGAAGGTGAACTTGGCTACAATATTCAAAAAGGATGGAAGATAAGCTATATGAATCAGCTTAATACCAGCAAATCAATTAGTATTATAGGCAAAATTTTATGATCAGTTTCAAGGGCAGTGAGAATAGACGATGAAATGAATTAAATACATTCAATATATGAATGACGTAAGCATAATGAAGAAAAATATAGAATCAAATTTCCAATTTCTGCAAATTACAGCCATTGGATCATTTAAAAGTAGTGCAATTCTTAAAGATTTTCATTCCAGGAATTATCGCAACTTCTTACCTTTAATACTAAATAGTTTTCCAGTCATATCATGAGAATAGAAGTTTATGTTTTTTATAATAACCTACTATCTCATATTATACTAAGGATTATCAAAAATCATTTTATAGTGTTATGTTTTGCATGGACAGAGCATACGTTTGAGGTTTTTTCTTAAGTGCCACTGTGTGTTTGAGCTAAGACAACGTACTGCGTATCAGTACACCGATTCCCACTATCTATGGAATCGAAATCAGTCGAAAGTGTCCAAATAACGACATTAGTCGATCCCCACTCACTTGCATGAATTACTCTCGTGAAGAAAGCTAAGTTCAACCTATGTATCTAAGCTTTGCTTTCGCATTTGCATCACTCGGATCGACGCGAGTTGAAAAAAAATTATCGCGGGTAGATATCTTGATTGTAATAGTGAATGAGAAAATATATTATGCTACTCATATCGCCAATGTCTTTCATTCATTATTTTATCCCATTTTATTTTTTATTAGTTATTATTTCCCCATTATTGTTATTTTCCCATTGTTTCAAAATCCGCTAAAGAAATTGTTACATAGATCCATATCAAGATAAAAAGGTAATTGCAATTTCAAGGATTAATTCGGTTAAATTTTTTTTTTGAAACTTCAGCTAATTTATTCCATTTTATTTCATTGTTATAACAACGTCTCTTTTGAAAAGTTAATGTTTCGAAACACTAAAGGGAACAAGAGATTGTTTCGTGGTATTGAGAAGGATAATTCGGTGCAACATAATTTTAAAATACCATTTGATGTCGGATTGTGCGCAATTCATTGGATGACTTATTATGTGAGCCTCGTAAAATATTCATTTCCACATTACATATTTTACCACCCGGACCGCCGTTATTTCAAATGGACTACAATACTAATTATATACAAGACGGGAACATCATTCGGAAATAGATTATCGTACTTTTGTTAGCTCAGTAGGAGTAGTTGAATCAAATGTTAGTAGGAAAATATATATGGAGGGAATGTAAGGATAAATTACATCAGCTCGTTGATTGATACCTTACTCGTAGTGCCGCACTTTTCAATTTTACTCTCACCCTAGCTTCCGGTGTACCCGATTCATTAGTCTAACTGGTGGAGCAAGACGTTAAAATGCCCGTAGGGTGTAGAATTTAATTCGTGAAGCAAAAAGTAGGGTGGATACACGGCGACGTCGTATAACTGCTCATCCCCACCGTATACGCCCAGCACTCCTAGCGGCCCCTGAGGGAGAAAATAAATCGGTGCCCATAGCAATGATCACGTCCCGGACCACCCCTTAACCTTCCGTACCCAACCCCCACCTCCATCCTTGGTGTAGTGAAAAAGGGCTCGTGTTCTCTCATTTGCATGTTAATCGGCCTCCTCAATTAACCTCGAACGGGGCAAGGGAGAGATTCCGGGGCGTCTGGACCGAGCCGAAACCAGCGCCTCTACTCCCTCCATCCCCTCCTCCCCAGCTGATAGGGAGTAGCATTTATACCCGGAAAGACTCCCTGACTCGAGGGAGTGGCGTAACGGGTGGCGTATAATCATCACTTATTCAACTGGGGAGCGATATTTGATACTTAAGTTGGAATCATGGAAAAGAGAGCGACTTACAATTGCTTTCCGTAAATTTGGTGTAATATTTCACGAAAGAGTATTTAATGATATATTATTTTCCTGTTCATTTTTATTAATTTTGTAATTCAAATTTTCCTAGGTTCTCATCTTTCAGTCAACAATTGTAAGTATTTAATTTCAGAAATACACAAAAATATTTGACTCCTAAATCTACCTAGCCGTCATATTAAGATATCATTGTCTTTGAAAAATGTATAGTAAATACCTACCTATAAATGTTGTTAAAATTAGGTTATAATCACAATGCGAGTGAGAGCCTGTGATTATCGACGAACGCCTGCTACTTGACATTTTGCAAATATCAAAGTATACTCTCGTTCTGGGCGGTTCATTGAGTGGTATCTAAGTAATTGTAAACTTCTGAGCTACCTGTAAAACTAGAATGTTATTTAATAAAAGATACGTACGCCCTTCAAAAACTCTTACATAAAAATCAATTTGGTGTGTCATGGCTAAAAATGACTTTATCATGACAAGTATGGTCCGAGGACAAGTGACTTAAGCTCTGGCCTCTTTGCAAAAGCTGCAGCCTGGAATCCCACCTTCAGCATACCTGCTGTTTTCCTCTCATCTTTAAGATGAGTTTAGCCATATTGCTTATGGAGTTGGGGAGCTTAAAACTGAACCCTGATTATCACTTCAGAATGTAAAGAATATTGTTTGAAATAAAATGTAATTAAACACAATATCCTCACCTCTGCAGTGCTATAGCGACCGAGCAGTGGTGGGAAACTTGATTGGGGTCAACGACGGATAGAGCCATTTGTGCCATAGATAGGTATGTAGAGAAAACGTCGGTAATGGTCTCAGCCTCCTCTTTACGAAAGGCGCCAAGGTTGAACGTCCTATCATATGGTAATGGACGTAAAGTGCTTTGCGTGCATTGCTCATTAGTGCTCATCGGGGAGAGGGGAGGAATCCTTGGAGATTTCCACGTGTAAACTTTAGTCCCGCGATCTTGAGGCTAGAAAGAGGTCCTTCAAGGTTGACAATGCTCACCTCTGGTTTGTTTATAGATAATGCTCACTCCATCTGTCAGTCTAGGTCGCCCCCTTGGGAAGTTGACTTGATTATTATCTTTCCCTTTTTGGTTCTATGTCCATCACATTTTTGAGTTTAATGCAGTTGGAGCTCCAGGTGGTGCCGAACACTGGAAGCACTCAATTTTCCCGGAGGGTGTTTTTGGTGTGCATTCAATCGGTTGCATTCGGTAGGTCTAGAGGGTGCTGGACACCGTGCCGACAAGTGGCCACCGGAACGATGTTCGGCGTTTAATCGCTCGCCGCTGGCTTGTTCCGTTCCTCTGTCTACGAGCCTCCGTTACCATTTACCAGAAGGGCGGGGAGGGGAGGGGTGGAAGACTACTCTTTGGCTTCATTGAGTGAATGGATTAAGTGTTCAATTTTCTCTCTAGAGCATAGATGAGCGCTTTATTGGATTATTTTCTCTTTCCCAAGAAGCATGCCTGTTTATGGCATCAATATTAACACATCAAATTTTAAAGTCTGTGTTTCGTCTGCTTGTATATCTGCATTTATAGTGAAGTTAAAGATTTATTTATAACAGCAATAGTATGAAGCAGGAGATGACTCAATGTTAAGCATTCATTATTGACAAGTAAACCATCTAATTGCCAGTTATTAGAATATTTCCATTCTCCCTGAAGCTAACATTGTGCCAGAAAAATACTGCACGAATCATATAAAACATTTGTAGCTACATGCCAAACATTCAACGAGATATGTTAAGCACTCATGAAACGAGATACGTAAAACACTTATTAATTTTTTTATTTATTTATCATTGACCCGAAAACAACACATGTGGTCTTTACATCGGGTACTTCAACTTATAACAACTACATGCACACAGATATCCATGCTCCGGGCAGTGAGAAACCTCCCCTGGCGGGTTTCGAACCCGCGACCCTGGGCTGGCAGGCGAGGGATTTACCCCACCGCCATACGGGCCGGAAAATGCGGCCCTTATGCGCTTATCTTGATATCTACGTTAACGATACTGTTAATCAACAAGGTAACGTCGATTTAATGTAATGTCGCATGCGGAGAAAATAACACTTTGAGTCTTCGGTTTCAACTTTTCCTGGAGCTAAACTACGATTTTGTAATTATAAATATAACACTGAAACTTAATAGAATTTCAGATTACAGGAGCTAAAGGGTGGAATTTGGCTAAATTTTCTTGGCGCTTTTTACTTTTATTTTCAATTTCAGTTAAGGAAGTCAATTTCAGTCAGTTACGTGATAGCTACATATGCTTATCAACTTCTTGTTTCGATTTACCTTCTGATGCACATAATAGTTAATCTGAGTTTTGCGAGCTCAATATCGTTATTCGCTACAGTTATTTGTTTTTCCGGATAAGAAGTCAAATTGCTAAAATAGGTACTCTCTTTAGAGGTGAACGGACGTTTGAGCATACATCATTGCTGAAAAGTTATCTGCGTTTATTTTTAAAATCCTTAAGATTCAATGTGAGAGAAGTTAATTAAAAGTTATATCTGATTTTTTGTACATTTTCAAAATTACTTATAACTTGAACAAAATCAGTATCATAACATAATCAAAACCTTTTAGCCATGAATATTTTTAGTTCTAACCTAACTCTTAAATTGGCCTTACAGTATAACGAAGTGCCTAATTTATATTAAATGTTTGCTATTTTAGGCATTGAATATGCTAAACTTTCATTACAACTTTTTAAAACTATTTGTAACAAATGGGACACCTGGAATCCACGTTTCCCAAACCACGCTTTTATGCAAGTACTGCACTAGTTCTTTTTTGACAACCTGAAGAACGAATTCAGGTTGGATGCCCTGACGACTATATCCTAGTCAAATATATGAGATCAGCCATTCCTTTCAAATTATTTGAACATTATTAAACAGAAAATTAATACGGTCTTGCTGACAGGTCTAAGGACAATGCTGTTGTCCGCAGGAGAGTAGTCTGTGAAACATTTGCTCAGTCGCGGCTCGGGGAACAGCCAGAAACTTAGTTACCTATGCTCGCGTTGAACGTAATGGTGTGTGGCACTTAGAGGAATGGGGAGGAGTTATTCACCGACAGCATGTGACGTTCAACGACACGACAGAACTTTAGACAAAGGATTTGAGTTCACGTTGAGAGCTGTAGACCAGTTCCTGTGTACGTGGGTGCTGAATGGCCGATTTTTAGCGCATTCCTAAGCATTTGTAGTTCGTGTCCTTGGGAAAGATAAGTGGTACAGTGTCGTCTTAAGTCGACGAAGTTTAGACTCAAGTTTCCACACCATTCACCTTAAATGTCAATTAGCTTTCTTATAGCAACTGATATGAATTTTTATCAATTCCAAGAAAAAGCACGTATGAAGTCTTCGAATCGGATCATAAATAATCATATTAACCTTTTCACCACCCAAGCTATGTCCCACCTGTCAACAAATTAAATATTTCCCCTATCCATGTTGGGCTCAGCGTTGTTGATCTTTATGTTGTTATTGTATTTTTGTCCTCTTTCATGTTCATTGTTAAATGTTTCACTGTAAATTGGCGCTACTGCTGTATGTGAATAATGATTTAAATAAATAAATAAATAAATAAATAAATAAATAAATATTGTTGTGTCATAGAAAACTAACGGAGGTAAAATGGATAGGTTGAGTCACAAAAAGTAAAAGACGTTCTTAGAAGGGTGAGAGAAAAGGACAAGCCTGATGGAAAATTTAAATAAAAGATGGTACAACGTAGTTGGCCATATATTCAGACATTATGTTCTGGTATCGTAAGGATGGGTAAAATAATAAAAGGCAAAAGAATATGGGATGCATGGAGCAAGTAATGAAATGAATGAAAGTTAAAAATAATAGTAACGAGGAGAGGACTTAAATAAGTTTGGCAATTTTCCACAAAAACTTATTTAATTATGTTATTCCACCATATAACGCCTGAAACGTCTCTTTTTATTTGAGGAGAGGACTCTTGAAAAGAAAACAGATGAGAGCTGCATCCTACCAATCTTAGGATTGATGACCAATGATGAAGTTAATAAAGTAATATTCTCCTTGCTTTCATTCATTTGTGATTTATTTATGTCAAAAAATGTAAAATTTTTGTGCTAAAGGTGGTTGAGTCAAGCATGCTGCAACGAATAACTATTTCTGCTATTATAACTATCATGATTTTTATGTCCTTCAATATGAGAAATTTTATTAATGATAAAAGTGTATGAATGAGTTATCACGTGCAGTATTAACCTCACATTACTAGCTGGAGATGGCCATTTCTTTAGTATAATGGTCTCTTCTACACCGCAACATACGACTTGTTGTTTATCTCTTTCCACCAGTCAGCACAGTGTTTCCTGAGTCCCACGTGGAATAGCCTTTTTCTTTGATGATTTAATTAGAGACAGGCTCTGGCATACTACTATCGTCCCAAATGGTCTGCATTTTGCTCTCCTAGCCGTTAAAGCAATGGAAGCCTTAAATTCTGTGCGCAAACTAATACATCCGGTTGTGAACATAGTTTTGCTTAATACTGTACTTCGCTACTTACTTGGCGCTAGATGGGCGTTGAGACGACGAAATTTTGTTATAGATCGTTGTGCGTAGGAGTTTGTAGTCATATGGCTTGAGTAATTCGTTACGGACTATTGTTTGGGGTTCCCCGACGTTTCTCTCGGTACCTGAGTATGCGAGTTCTTCAACTAATCCAGCGCCAGAATTGCGTTCCCTGAAGTGACAAGAAACTATACTATGAGCAGTCCTGTTCCGTATTAACGTGGATGATTACGTAGGCGCATCACATAATTCTAAGACCTTCTGGAATGAGATCCCATAAAGTTGGCGATATTGGAATTAACCATTTCGCAAGCTCAACTTTTCTCCTCATTTGCTACCTGCCATCAATATCTAATATTCATGTAGTTTTCTCTTAAATTGAAACACATTATTTCATGGAATCAATTATTTTAAAATGTGGCTGATTTTAAATTTTGGCGTGGTTTTGAAAGTGTGGACATAAAATTATTTTTTATTGTGACGATTGAAAAAGAATAAATATTTATGGTTTATTCAGTTTTTCATGCAATCGATGAGTTCTATGATTTTTTTTCTATTCACAATGAGTGTATTTTAGCAAACAACTTTACGGATGTGTTCTTGAAATTGCTATTTGAGGACGATCTTTACTTAAAAAATCTCAACAAAAGGTAAAGGTATCATCTGTAAAGTAGATTACCTCTTAGTTCATATTTTTGTATTTAATCAAACACTCCTGATTATGGTAAAATGCTGAAAAAAGAGACCCAGCATGAGTATTGCTGATACCTCTAAAAAAAATTCGTCTTTAAGAAAATTGGCTTTAGAATCCTCCAATTGTGTATTAAAAAACAAAGTAATGAATTAGTGGCTAAGTATTCATTGTGATTTTCGACAGCTCTCTCGTATTGTTTCCGGAATGGTTTGAGATAACTTGAAGAAGGCTGTCACTTGCGCTCAAGACCGTAGGTGTAATCGTTTGTTTTCTTCCCAAGTTACTATCCACTGCGGAATTTATCACTCACTATTTACTGGCAAAGCGATAATAGTGATAACAATAATATTTAATGTATGGGAATTAAATCAGAAAAACATTACGCCACAGGAGAAGAGCATCGTTTTCCAGGATAGCTTTAGTCTCAGGATGTGAACAACTCTACAAAATTCTACCCCGATCTGATCGATGCCGAGAATTCAGGGAATTAACCAAACCTTGTGCGCAGCAGGCTTCCGTCTCGTGTCTCCGGGATTCAAGTGGGCCATAACAAGCGCGGACGTCTACTTAAGTGATCACGGAAACAGACTAACAATGCCTGATGGGGCCTCGATTCGCGTGCGTATTTAACGACCTGACACTTGGACAAGTGTATTCGGTGGTGAGGCCTTCATGTTCCCTAGGAGAGAACAGGCGGCTCCTGACACGCCCGAACTCTAACCAGCTACACACCTTGCAGCTGAGCACGTCTGCGTGGGAAGTGTCACAACTTTGATTAGATTTTGAAAATTCGATTACTTTGGGACTACATAACGGCCTAAATAAATTACCTCCAACATAACATAATGATATATTAGCTGCTATTGATCCTTAAATGCCATATAAGTAATCGTAAAATAATTGATTACTTACTTGAATACTTGAATCCTTAATTGAATACTTAATTTATAGCTCATCAAACGGATACTTATTGACAACATACAGGTAAAAACCTTTATGACATTAAAAGTGCTAGTAAAACTCTTGAATACAAAATAGATTAGTAGAAGTCCAAAGAAGTGTGATAAGCATTTTAGGGTCGGAACATGGAACGTGAGATCGCTTCGGACGCGCGGAAAACTAGAAAACCTAAAGGTGGAAATGCGAAGAATGGACCTCGACGTATTAGGAATCAGCCACATAAAGTGGCCCGAGGGAGGAGACTTCTGGAGCGGAAGCTTGGAATTATGCACACGGGATCATTAAGTGGTTATGCTGGAGAAGGCATAACGCTCAGGAAGAGCGCAGGAATGCGTGTGAAGAGCTTCCTGCACTACAATGGAAGGATAATAATGGTGAAGATTGAGACCAAACCTGTAGATACCGTAGTGGTTCAGGTTTACATGCCTATGATGGACTACGAAGATGAAGAAGTGGAAGACGTCTACGAAGATATCACGGAAGTTATAAAACATGTAAGAGGAGAAGAAAACCTAATCACTTTAGCATATTGGAACGCGGTCTTCGGCGAAGGTTAAGATGGAAGAATAGCTGGGAAATATGGATTAGATAATCGAAATGAAAGAGGAGAAAGTCTACTGGTGTTCTGAACACAGCATAAGTTAGTGGTTGCCAACATGTTATTTCACTGTAAAAAGTTTATCTGATTTTAAGGTAAAAAAGCGATCTGAATTTCAGATGCAACATTTTTAAGACAGTGTATGTTGAATTTCATCACCAATATTTCGTACTCTTTCTATTGCCGGGGCATCATTTCCATATTTCAATTTTCCATTTTAAAGACGATCCTCTATAAATCAATTACATATTCATAGAGGAGATCTTGTCTATATATACCCTGCTAGGGTATATATAGACAAGCAGTCTATATATGTCAAGGGTATATATAGATATCCCAATAATGAATAGACATCTGTCGTTTCAAATATCTCATAGTTTAGAATTATTCGTTACGACGAAACTAAATATTTGAGGACACCATCTCCTCCGCCTTCAAAGGGACCAAAAGACTAATGCAAAAATTAAAGAAATCAAGAGCGAATTAAAGAAATATCACGTTTATCTCGCTAATTCCTCGAATTAAAACACCTAACATATACCTACTTTTTCGAATCTCATTTCTATATAGAATTACTCATAAAATCGTTCACAAAGCCGATTCACATTGCTGAGAATAGCTATTCAGCTGAATGAGACCTCTGAGAACTGAAATTTCTACTCTTGATCTAAAAATATTACTTCCGTTTCGGAAAAAACTAATTTTCACTTAATTTATGCGCCCACAGATAAATAAATCCTTGTAATGGTTGCTTTTAATCACAATTATCGGTTTTTGCTTTTAGCAATGCCTTATTACTATATCTGCTTTAGTTTAATATGGTTTTTAAATGCAGTATTTGGTTATCAGAAATTTCAGGAGAAGTATAAATTATCTTCTAATTCGATTTGCTATCTTCAAAAGGAAATACTATTTTGATATTTTTTTAACATAAGACAGATGACCAAGTGTTATTATTATTGAGACCATACGGAGGGAGAATTTATATACGTCTTCTTCCGCGGTAACAGTTTTTTTCTACCAGATGGCATTCAGCTGTGATGAATTAGTTTTAAATCAGTTGACTATTTTGTTGAATAGAGTGCTATATTGAGATTTTATTTCTTTTTTGTTCGATGCTTAAAGTACTACTGCAATAAAATGTAAAATTTCATCATACGCATGGAGTAACGGCTTCGTTGGAATATGCGACTCCAACTCTTGCGCATCGTGCTTTTCAATTTCTGATAGGTGAATCGTTTCTCAAGAAGAAGAAAGAGGTCTGCTGGTAACAGCTGTCTTCTTATGTAGCGATTGTGGAAAATAATTATGATCATCGCCTATTCCAAATAAGAATTGAATCATGGTCTCGAATTTTCCATCCCTATCACTCTTTTTGATCACTCACTCATCGTGATGTAACAACGACATTAAAAAAATGCATACATCATATTTGTGTTGGTTTATCATAAAGTAGTAATTTAAGACTTGCATTGTCCCTCTATTGGCGTGAAAAACCACGAGGATTTATTTTAGTTCACGCTGGAGGTGGGCGTGTTAATAGCTGTGAACAATTTCCCCCCACGTTACTGAGAGCAGTGAAAATGTCGTCTACCAGAGTGTTTATTTTGAGTAACTTTATCTTGAGTCTCTGGAGATGGCAAAGCAATTACCTAATGCAATACGCTTTTAGCAATTATCACTACTGACGTGAGTTATATTGAAGCTTCAAAGTAGTGGATTGGGTAGCCTAATATCATCTTAGCTTTGAATTACTCTGTACATGATATTATTGGTGTCTGAGGTATTCAATATCAGCCGTTGTAAAAATAAAACTAAGTTTTATTTTTGCAAGAATCATCAGTTTTTAATGACCATATTTCTCCTTGTTTGTTTGTTGACGTTTATTTCTATAATGTGCCAAAGTTGCTAACATTCTTGCTTGTAGCCTTTGGGTAAATGATAGAAAAAAAAATTATTTGACTGTGTTTGGAGCTTTATTTGCATTACTTGTAATTTTCTTAGCCATACTTTTTCCACTTAGGTTATTCAGCGAAAAACATTGAAATGAATTCCTTTCATTTGTTATGAATAATTTTGGTGGGGAAATTTGTTCTTTCAAATAAAATTTTCATACATAGGACTTGACTAAACCTCAGCGGCACGTATATGAAATGAATAAGGAGAAAAAGGTTGAAAAAAGGAATATTTTTTTTCTGCACATGTGAGGTGTATATTCGGCAATTTTTCACCTGTTGCAACACACCCTCAACGTGGTAATAAAAATTTTGATTAAGATGTAGATGAAGCGTTTATTACCAAGGAATTTTGAGAATTACTTGAAGTGTTGCGTTAAAAGTATCTTAATTATGTAGTGATTGACTCGCATGATGCTAATAAATAAGCTCTATTTATATACTTATTACCATAGAAGAGAGCTAACGTAGTACGTGTTTGATAATTATTCACTTCTGTCACTTATCCACGCGGTAGGTTGAAGGGCACTATGAAGATGTAGATAGTCAGTTAGAATGATCGCTACTAAAGAGGGAGAGGTGTTTTCTTATATTATTCTCCCTTCGGAAGGAAAAGTAAATAGAGAAAGCATTGCAATACTCGTCAATAGTCAATGTGATACCCCCTCCTGTAATTATCTCCACTCGCCCCCTACAATTTACTCCTACGACCTGCTCAGCCTTCTGCGCGGGTCCGTCTGAAAACGACTAAGCCTTGTTGCTTTTCGAATGGGATTCATGTTTAAGGGGAAAAAAAAACTTCACGGAAACATCAGATTGGAGCTGAAAGTGCGAAGTGATGAGTTGGTACGACGCAGGGTAATGGGGGATGTTTCCACGGAATATGAGGTTGAATTTGGGCTGACCGGCAGAGGGTTGGGAAAGTTGGCATTATGTGTGGAGAAGGCTAATGGATCCACTTGTTGGTTTGCGATTTGACTTTTTGCTGGAACCCATTTGGTGGCTGTTGACCGATACCGCGGGTATTTGGAGATTTGGAGTGGATTTCGCGTATTATGAACTGTGTCCTTGCGTTCGATATTGACCCTTTGGCTTTTAGAGATTTGAAAGACGAGGAAAGAGTGAGGCATTCCGAAACCACCAACCCTTGGAATAATTCAATTGTAGTTATTTTAAACAGTTAGTGTCAAAATTGTCTACCCAATGTTCTGATAGCGACCGTGAAGGTGTGGTGAATGCAGTTGTAATATTAACACTAGGAATGCACAATGCCAAGAAATCAAAATTCATGTTAGTTATCACATTACGAATTCATTTTTTGATGTAAAACTTGAAGGTTATTTGAATTTACTACAGGGTACTATTATGTTCTCGTGCCATTCTTTTAGATTAGAATATAATTACTACTCCTTTTTGTGCATGGCATGTAATATATGTTTGGTGTGAATTTATCTCCTGCCACACACCTTTATAGTGTCTTACAGGGTATTGTGTAGATATATATGTGCTAACCAAAAGTCCCCAGAAGAACATCATACGTGTACAAATATTTGGTGTCTTACCAGTCATGAGTAAATGAAATGTTTAAAAGTCTCATTGTAGCGTACAAGACAGGCAAATATCATGATGCGTATTTTATTCGGGTGTGCTGCGTGATGTTCAGGTATTGCCCAGACATTAAGTGACCTCTGCTGGTCACTTCCTCAGAGGGATATGAGGTCCTCGTTGCCGGTGAGGGTATTATATATCTCAGATGGGTGGGTTGAGGGGGGAGGAGGGATGGGGGATGGAGGGAGAGGTCGTTTAAAAATGTTTGTGAAGTGTGGGCCTCCGCGTGTGGCTTATTTGGAGGCCACCATCTCCATTAAAATTTTCTCTATTCTTTATTATTTCAATGGCTTCGCGGTACAGCCTGGGTTTGAATCTGTTGGCCTTCGCGATGACTTATGTTTTTTTCGAAGTTAATCTCATGTCCCAGGGCTGCATGTTCTGCCACTGCCGACTTCGATGTCTGTCCCAATCGAGTGGCTTGGCAGTATTCTTCCAGCCGGGTTTTGAATCTGCGTCCTGTCCCCCCGATGTATTTCTTCCCACATGTTCCGCAGGGAATTTCATAGACTCCCTCAATTTGCAACGGAGTCCTATCTTTCACATTTCTGAAGGAAGATTTTATCTGTCGGTGCGACCGGAAAGTGGTCTTGATGTCATATCTTCTTAGAACATTCCCTATTCTATTTGTCACACTCTTTATGTAGGGAAGGCAGGCTCTCTTCGGGGTGGTGGTGACGTCATTTCTCGTCGGTACTGATTCGGAAGAGTTTCGGTTGGCCTTGTCCTTGATTGTTCAGAACGTTCGGGAGATAGCTCCTTCGTCATATCCATTAAGGAGTAAAAGGAGGACTCCGTAGCAAATTGAGGGAGTCTATCAAATTACCTGCGGAACATGTGGGAAGAAATATATCGGGGAGACAGGATGTAGTGTCAAAACCCGGCTGGCAGAACACCGACGAGCCACTTGACTGGGACAGACATCGAAGTCGGCAGTGGCAGAACATGCAGCCTTGGGACATGAGATTGACTTCAAGAAAACAAAAGTTATCGCGAAGGTCAACAGATTCAAACCCAGGCTGTACCGCGAAGCCATTGAAATAATAAAGAATAGAGAAAATTTTAATAGAGATGGTGGCCTCCAAAAATCCACATGTGGAATCCCACACTCCACAAACATTTTTCAATGACATCTCCCTCCTTCCTTCATCCCTCTCTCCCACTTCGACCCAACCACGTGAGCTATTTGATACCCTCACCGGCAACGAGGACCTCATATCCCTCTGAGGAAGTGACCAGCAGAGGTCACTAAATGTCTGGGCAATACCTGAAGATCACGCGGCACACCCGAATAACGTACGTATCATCATGAGCCGCGAAAGTTTCAATGAACCGGCAAATATCATATTCGAAATTAGATTACTAGGCCAATGTGATTATAACCATACCAGTGTCTAAACAAAATATTCGCTCTGGTGGGTGAGAGTAGATTTTTAATAGGTACTCTGCTTATGGAACGGGGAAGGTACATTCCTTGTAATGCCTTTTGTCTCCAGGGAAGATTTTGTGGCTGATAAATCGTTCAACTTGATTTTAAATATACAGCGGCCCCTACATCTTAGTCTCGGGTTCAAGGTAGTGAAATGGACAATTATGAAGGCTCCATCTATTTGGCTACCCTGCTGTTATAATTGCGAATATAAAACAAAAACCATATCTATTTTACTGTGTTAAAATACGTGGAAAATTTGAGTAAATTCTTAGAATATACTCAGTTAATATGCAGGGAAAGCACACGAACTTTCCGTAGAAATTAAAAAAAAATGAAAAAAAATATATATATATTACCACATAACCTGACTTATGACACTGTATTCTAAGATGAGGCGCCCGTGCCCCGGGCGGGATTCGAACCCACGATTTTAGGGTTGTCAGGCCGACACTTTATTGGCGTAACTACCACGATCGGCAAAGAAATGGATTGTAAACTTAAAAGGATTCTTACAAATTAATTAAATTAACTTATGTCCCGAAATAATCAAAATCTTTAATCCCTATCGTTATTGTGGCACTTCAATCTCGCAATAATTTCGATGCTTTTGTCCTCGAACCTCTCACTACTCACTCCGTAAAGCTCCCCTCCCTACTTTATCTTCTTCCTCACCCTCACCTTACACCTTTTAAAGCTCATCCACGATGAGACCGACGTTCCTCCCTTCATCCTATCCCCTTCCCACTCCCGTCTCTTCCCCTCCAGTCGCTATCACTTACTGTCTGGCACCCGCCACCGCAGCCACGCTCGCTTCGGGGCCCCGGAGTCCCAGCATAGTCTGCTCCCAACCTCCGCTCGGTGAAGGTTGCACGCCCCTTTGCGTCGAATAGACGCTGTGCTCTCTATCCCCCTGAAAGTTTTACAAAACTTTGCTGATCATCCGTTGTGAACACAAGTTTGATTGTCCAGCCGCCACCCTTACCCTCTTCCCCTCTCAAACGTTACGTTTTTAGTGAAAAGGAGAAACCATTGAATCGTGACCGAGATTGGATAAAATCGAATAATTTGTGGAAATGTGTTGCGAAAACCTGTGGCGTTGATTTAGTGTATTTTCTCTCTGTGCATATGCATGCGCCAAGGATTGGTTGAGTGTGAATTTTTGTCTCGTTGTTTACCCCGTCCCTACGGCAACACAGCCACCTTTGTGTGCCCTGAGGGTGTTGTGTGTGGTTGAATTTGCATCTGAAATATACGTAAGTGCTACCAGTGTGTTGTAAAGACTGTAGGCTAGTGCCAAGAGGCAATTTATTCTATTTATCCCTTTATCTGGAGATATTCAAGGTTTAATATTCACGTAGCCCCACGAGCTAAACCATAACATGAGTGTACGCCCAATTTTAGGTAATTTTCAGTGTTAAACTGCAGTCAAAATGGTGTAAATGCAAATAAATAGTGATTAGGCATAAGTATAGAGGATCGCATTCATTTTTATTGGTATTTGTTGGATGCTGATTCAACATTGTTTACAGAAGAAACGTCGTTTAAATGTATCATACCACGGAGTCAAGTGTAGTTTAAGGAGAAATGGACCACATTACATTATTATCCTGGGTAAAGTGATGAGTACAAGTGGTCGAACATACTTATATCCATTTGCTCGTACTTTATAAGTAATTCACCTTGAAAGTCAGTACCCAAGATCTCTCTATTCAATTGGCAGTGCGTTATGGTGCAGCGTTGGATGAATTAGTTCACACTTGAATATTAACTTGTGATAGATTCATTAGGTCCACTCAGTATAATCGACTGCTGAAATTTACATTGATGCCAACTTCATTACTTTGCCGTTACGAAAGAGAAAGTTAAAAAAAAATTGTGATCCCTCTCCATCCTGTGATTCTGCGTGAGGTTTGCCATCGACCTGACTAGTGAATTAATAAACATTCAAAATATTTTAAAAGTTGAATTGTAGAAGCTGAGTTAATAATCGGAGTTCAAATGGTTATTATTTTTTGGCTTCTTAGTATTAGCATATGTCAAATATTCTCATCATCCAAATCAGACGGTTGTGGTTATATCACTTTTATTTCATAAGTGGGTGAAGAAGACGAGGAGAGAAAGAGGCAAGTCAACTGGGGAGTTCCTTCTCGCCAGTAGTTGAATAAATAAATTCCCAATTTGACGTCTCCCGCCGAGAGGTCTTGCGCGCGCCACAGTTCCCCTGTGAGATTGGCCAGCGAAGTGCAGAGTAAGGTTTTTATTGGCTCCTCTTTAGCGAATAGTGATTCCAAGGTCGAGGGCGTCATCTCAGTGTCATCAGACCCCTATTTAACTCCTATTTGTCTCTTTCTTTCCTCATTTTTTTATTTAAGCACGCTAAATGCGGATCGTGGGCAATGAAGGCGCTTATTTCCCCCGTCATACTAAAGAAATTCCTACTTGAGAACTTTCTTTCTTTACTACACTGTTCGTTAGTGCTAACCACCTCTCGTCATAGATTCATTAGATGCCGTGTCATCTCAAAATATCTCTTTAGACTGTGAGCGGTTATTTTGGAGTATTGGAGATAGTATACCGTATCTTGGTTCTCATTCATATCGCAAAGATCTTAAATTATAGCGTGGTGAATTCCGGAAGTGAATTAATATCCCTCCATTTACGAGAGTTTTTGAACCTCCCTCTTTGTGAAGAGTTATCCCGTCGCAGCTTCAAGAGATTGTGCGTCACATTGAATTTGAGAAGACGAACACTAATAATTGTGCGTGAGAAACATTGTTTGCCTGTACTTAGTAATTCAGTTCGAGTGCGTACTTTTTTTGCTAGTGTTGAATAAAGTGATGAAAATGTAGTGTGAGAAGAAAGGAACGGCCAACATCGAGGGAAGCAAGCTCGTCTACGTTGGATGTTTCCATACTACGTCCTGGATTTACGGATAGTGGAACAGAAACTGCATGTGCCTGTCAGCGGTCTCACCGAAGGATCTAACGCGAGCCTCAGATCAAAGAGGTGAGCTGAATTATTCAGAGCAATTCATTCCTTGGAAATATGAGCGTCGCGTCGAGTAATGACGAAATAGTGACGATAGATCTTGAATATCAGCTAGTTGTTTATTACGATTTTTCATGTTTATACTACAAAAACTAGTTTTCCTGTTACTTAATTGTAAAATTGTACTTTTTTTAGAATGATTTTCATACCGTAGAACGGCAGTTGTTTAAATGTTAATCCATTATAACGTGTGCGTTAATGTTTTAATTATTTTTCTATGCTTTTCTAAGTTACGATTCCTTTCTAAAATTTAGTATTTTACTGTAATGGGCAGTTCTCTGCAAAAAGTATACAAAGTTTACTCTGAGAACTTTGGACCACGAGAGAAAGTCTTTTTCATAAACTTTTTTCACGTAATAGATTTCTTTCTCAGTGAAAGTTATGAGGATCATTGGCTTTTAATATTCCTTAGAAAATGTCTTATGCAACTTTGCTCCTATTGACTGCGAATTCTCAGTTATTGACCTTGATCTCAATGCAACAGGTCTTTGATTTTGTTGGGGGATCACACACATTCCTCTTCTCATGCGCATCCTCCAACCTGTAAGGTATGAGTGTAAAGGAAAGTTTGGCATGTAATTTTTAGCATGGGTTTGAGTAAATATGGTATATTATATATCAGATTTTGAACATCTTTGTCTATTTGATTCTTTGAGACCTAGCATTTGAGTTGAGACCTAGCATCTCCCTTTCAGTTAAGATATGCTTTACTATGCGCACGTTCCGAAATCATACCTTTTGCATGTGTGGACAATTCTCCTGGATGTATTTTTCTCTCCGTGTGTAGAAGGGACCAATTGCAAGGTGAACAAATCCTAGGATTGGTTTGACGCAACTTTCCACTCGATTCTTCTATCAGCCAATCTCTTCATTATGACGTAATTATTCTCTTTTACATCCTTCAAAACCTTTTCCATGTATCTCATACGAGGCCTGCCTTTTTCAATCTTCCCGTTCACTTTTCCCTCGACGATAGTCTTCCTCAGACCATTGTGTCTCAAGATATGGTCGATTAAGTTTTACCGTCTTCTTCTTTTTAGAGTTGTCAGCAGACTTCTCTTTTTTCCTACTCTTCTTATCACTTCCTCGTTGCTTACTCGGTCGATCCATTTAATCTTCAGCATTCTTCTGTGGCACCACATTTCGAATGCTTCTACCCTTTTCTTCTCCGCTGCTGTCATCGTCCACGATTCACTGCCGTAAAGAAAAATGCTCCAGATGTATGTTCTGATGAACTGTTTCCTTACTTCTACGCTTGTATTTCCAGCTGTAAGTAGATCTTCTCTTGATAGAATGCCCTATTTGCCTGGGCTATTCTTTTAACTATTTCTTTCTTGCTTCTTCCATTGTTGGTTACTCGGCTTCCTAGGTAACAGAACTTTTTCACCTCATCAAGTTTTTCCTCTTCTTTCCTGCTGCACACCAATATCTTAGTCTTCTTCTTATTTATCTTAAGCTAATGTGTGGCCATTGTCCTTTCCATGTTTAATTGGAAGGTAATTTAGAAAAATTAGGGGTAAAGTTCCGAAATTAGAGAAAAAGATTGAGATAAAATATAACGGCATGTGGAAATCACCCATCAGGGTAAGGGGAGAGGAAAGTAATAGTTTTCCTGTGCCACCTGTAATTTTTTATGAAGATATGGCACCCAAAAATTCTTTCAGATTCGATTTTATTGTACTAACCAAACTGGACTCAAGAGATCGCTTGTAAATAGCGCAGTGCTCTACAGAGAATGAGGTTTTGCTCAGAAATCTCCATGGTTGCAATTTAAATTGCCTAGGCATAACTGAGACTGCCTATTCAGCATATTATATCCATCTTATAAGCAATATTTACTTATGGATATTCAGGTTACCCGCTGTAAACGTTAATGCCTTTTTTTATTGTCAAAACCCTCGCTATAAGAAAAGCGCCTGTTCTTTTTGCATTTAAAAATAATCCTTAGATTTTTCTTCGACTCCAGTTTTTGGATTTCTGGAAACCGCGGTAGCATAAAGGTAAATACGTTGCCTGAGCTTATCAAATTTAGCTTCGATTTTTATTAGTGATTCTTCCCGTATGTGCTTATCTGGGTGTACCTATGACTTTCAAAATAAGGGATTAGTTTCACCGTAAACGGATCTCACTCACTCTACACGGTGCTGGATTCTCTTCTGCGATTGCCTCTCGATCAAAAGACTGGTATTTTTAGGAACTGGGTGTCGAGAGGGCAATTTTCATGAGAAAAATCATGAGAAAAATCATGAGAAAAAATGTTATTTCTTTGCTGCGAAATGGAGCAAGAAGTGCTTTTTTGATGAGTCGATAGAACCTTCGTTTTTTCCAGACGGATAACGTAGCCATATCTATCTGTATCATTATGAATACAATCATACACGAAAACACGCTCTAAGGCGAATACAAAAATACCAAGGATGGAATAAGTAATAGGGGTAGTTAACACATAAAAAGACGAACACAGGGAAGGTGGTGAAGATGGAATCAAGCCAGATCACAACAAAGAAAAGTTTGACTAAGCAGGAAATTGAACCGCGGACCTCCAAATATACAGTTCGGAATGCTAACCATTGCACCACAGAGCCAAAGTCAATTTTCTGTGAAATTTGCGGGGGTTAATATCACCCATTGCCCAAGAGTGGCGCGCAAGATATGGCGCACAAGGGGGCTAATTCACCCACCTCAAGAAGTAACGAACACAAGGAGAAAGTATATATCTTCCGCTTTAAGCGCTGAGGCTAAGTGACTACATGTTACTTACGATCCTATCCTGAGTGTGTTTGATGATGACAGAATAATTTGGAATTTTTAATTTCTTTTCATGCTCACACATAGTTTATTGCAATTGAGTGCAATTTTTCAATTCCAGTTCATTTACATTATTTAGCATTGGTCCTGTCTCGATTGATATATATTTTTCGTGGTCATACCTGTATTAGTTCTGTTTGCCCAATTTTTTCCTCGAAATAATGATTTCCGAAATTGATGGCGATATTAGCCGCATGACTTTTAGATCAGTCATGTAACTCAATTCATTTAGATGACGTAGATGAATAGTTATATGTTGCTACTGAGAGATTGGATTTCAAAATTGCATAAATATATTTTCTTTTCCTTCCTTTTCATCACCATCGTTTTCATCACCGTTTTACATCTCAATTTGCTTTTGTACCAATATTCATACATTTATCAATTTTTTCTCGCCCTCTTCCCTCAGAGTAAGGTCACCATTCTGTAAAAAAACTACCGTCTACATTAAGATCTTTATCAGTATTGTCTATACACTTCTGCTGGAGGTTCTTCTAACATTGTGATGCGTTATTAAAGCTTCATTTCATCATTAAGATCAATCAACTGGCTGGTTTCATGAAAGGCTGCTCAGCCAGCAATTAGGTATGTCTAAAAAACGCCAACTATCCCTTTCTCGACAGCTGGGGATTTCAGGGCATGCCATATCCCCTTCTCAAAAGAATCTATATCAAGTTCTTTAGTCATCGGATTTTGCTGTCGAAAATCACTTCTCTACTTTTTTTCACTTTCTATTTCAACTTACCTCGTCCCTTTGCCATCATTACTTGATTTTTATATTTTTTCCCTTATTCTGGACCTCTCTCCGTATCATTTAGCCACGGAGCGAGGAATGTGGGCTGACAGTTCCGTTTCCCTCTCTTCCAGCTGTCATTACTTCATTATGTCTTTTAATTCAGCCGCTAATCCAGATCCAGTGAGAATACCCGCCATTGTATTCGTTGACTCCTATTTTTTTCGCAGTGACGTTAATAAAACATCATCTCATTTAGAAGAGAAGAATTGGAAATCATCGATGAAAGTAGTTTTCTTTTCCGAATAGCAATTTGCATTTTACATGTGCTCAGTCTTTTGTTTTCTAAAGAAAGGTTGGGTGTCCAGAAAGTTAAATTATTTAACGAATACTGATAAACTTTTAATAGAAGATTTCAAATGAAATGTTTTTTATCTTAGTAATATAGAATGTGCGAATAGAATTGTCAATTGGTTTTCACGAAATGAATTAATATTTTTAATTTTGGTTGAATAGCTATGCATTCAATGATGACCCCTATAAGTATAGGTGTACAATGTAATGTTAAAGTCATCATGTGCATGAACCAATAAAATATCTACTTTACATCTCTGGAAACGTCACGTATTTTTCTACTTCGTGAATGTGACTTCGTGTGTTTCTTATTATTGCTGATTATTCGTTGAATGAGAAATCTGGAATTAGACTTCGTTTGCTAAGACGAAAATTAACTTTGATTACATATCCTCCCTTCTGTTATCGAATTCCGTTTTGGTGCTTATTACATCATGGCGTAATTATTTTAATTATGAATGAAGGATGAATGAATTGGATGTGTCAACTTGTCTCCATCTGAAATAAAATACCTCCTGTAGCAACGCATCTCTCAATTTGTAGTTTAATAATTCATTTTGATGGAACCTAATCGATCGTTTGAGATCATTGCGGCATCTAAGGCAAACCATCCTATTTTTGTGAAGTCAATTAGAGTCAGTAAATAAGGTAGGGTTATTTTAGCGTTCACTCCAAAAGAGGTGTAAATGATAACAAAGAGGTAACTTTTAAAGTCGCTGATGTTTCAGACGAGTCTTTTGGTCCTGCTCATGATCCTCCAATGTAATCCCAGTGTAAGAAACGTCAAATCATGCGGCTAATATCGCCTATCGAGTTTTGGAAATAATTATTCCGAGGAAAAAATTGGGGAAACAGAACTAATTCCAGTATGATCACGAAGAATATACATCACCCGGATCAGGTCCAATCCTGCATACGTCTGTAGGCCTAAGTTAAATTGATGGCTCATTAGGATTAAGGGAATTGAGCTGGCGACTAGGTACTGCGCAGATTGAGGAGAGGAGTGATAGCGGAGAATTTTGGGGATGTGGAGGTTTCGGGGTGGTGCGATGGACGGGGCAGAGCTACCCGTTAATCTCCTCCCTTATCCTTAATATTTGCAACTCCTCCCTTTCCACTCTTACCCACAGGAGCGCGGGCGCCGAAAGAATAACCTTCCGATTCATTACTCCCACAGTTCAAGCGCGCAATTAATCTTCCGCCTCGCAAATGAGTCCGCGGAGACCAGCTGGGGTAGGCTGAGGTGAGTGAAAAGTGGGGATGGAATATTCCGATAAAAATACCAATTTCTTCCGTGAGATATTCATAAAATTATGTGTTGGAGGAAGAGTACCTATACCTGGTAAAATAAATTTCATTTAAAGTTAGTGTATATTAACGTTTGTACTTAATTTGGGTGACTGATAAAAAATTAACTGATTATTCTGATTATTAGTTTCTTTATCGCAGTTTAAATTATTTTCAATATGCACGGTTGAGTTTATTGTATCTGTATCATTCTTTCTCTTCCGTCTGTAATATTAAAGTCATCATGTGCATGAACCAATAACTTCTACATCTCTGATACCTTCACTAATTTTTCTACTTCGTGAATGTTACTTCGCGTGTTTCTTACTATTGCTGAATATTCGTTGATTGAGGAATCTGGATTAAGTCTTTGTTAGCTAAGACGAAAATTAACTTTGGATACGTATCCTCTCTTCTGTTGTCAAATACCGTTGAGGTGGGGGAATTTTGTACTTTGTAAATCATGACATAATTATTTTAGTTTTAAATGAAGGATTGGTTTGCGGGTAGAATTAGTGAAAGTTAAGAGTTATTTGAGTGTGTTTTTGTAGAATGCACAGGCATGCAAATAAGTAGCACGGGTAAGGTTCGCGAGTATAAGGTTATTAATGGTTATCATTAATGTTTCTAAATGCATACATACGGGATATGTATTGTTCCAAAAGGCGTGTAAGAAATAAGAGTGAATAGTGCCTGATTCCATGTGACACGTGACGTGAGAGACAGTTTCGATTATAATTACGTACTTTAATTTAGATTATACAGATAAATCTGCAGGAAACTCATTAAATTACGATAATTCTATTTCAGAAAAGTATACCTTTTTATTACCTATTTCCGAGGGTTTTTATCCGCTAAAATATTTCATACGATGTGAAAATGGATACCATTTAATGTTTCACAAAAGGAATCTACTTTCCGTGTGCTTTGACTCTTGACTCAAAGCTCAATGAAATATTACCTCTTTGAACTTCATTTGAAATTATGATACAATGGGGTTTCATAATTGTCCATGCGTTCCTAAACAACCACATACAATCACTCAGAGCAGTAAAAGTTTCAGTTAGGGAAATGACGTTAAAACACCCATTAAGTTACGTTATAGACGTAACTTGATGGGTGACTTTCAATTATTTAAATAACTAGATATTTTTTCCATTATGCCATTTTCTTCTCACCAAGAGAACATAGAGCAAGTTAGCGAGTTCTTCTTTTACTCTTCCCCTTACAATACATAGTTTACGATACCGATTCCACATTCACATTTAATGCAGTTTTTACCAAACATCCAATGCCATATCGAGTTCATGTAAACCACCTCATACCACATAGTATTTTTTCATATCTCGTGAGAGAGAGGAGCGTCGTAGCCTTGTGGGTAGAGCGCTTGGCTACTGATCGAAACAAAAAATTAATCCTCGGTGTTGGAGGTATCCCAGGGAAAGGAACTGGCCCCCTACACTGAATGTGTGAAATTCACACGCTTGTGGTTTATTCCGGGGTGAATTATACCCTCACCTATCCAAACCAACCTTCGGGTTGAATCCCTGAGTGAGAGAGTGATCTCATGAGAAGGATGTTTCCTAAATCATTGCCAATGGATCACGCTTAACTTCACAACAAACTGGAGTGCCTTGCTAATGGGGGATGCTTTCAAACTCCACAAAATAATAAACAACTTCTATGATATCTTAATTGTATGCATGTCATTAAGGTTTGAGCCCTAGTTTGGAGGCAAAACATTTTTGTGGTAAGTGTGTGCTCTTTCATTGGAGGAAGGTGGTGAGTGAGTGAGGCGAAGAATGGTGGTGAGAAATCCGACCATGTATTTTGAAAATCTTCAAGAACAGCTCTTTTAGTCTTTCACGCGATGAACTGGGTCCTGTAATTAAAAATGTCCCTCCAATTACGTCGCTTTGGAGAACGGAGTGACACGTTGAAAATTTTCACGAGGAGAGAAATCACGCTCTCTCCGGAGAACATAGGCTTTATTTTACACCGACGACGTCAACCTTGGGACACGGACTATACGGAAGTACTCGCACAAGGAAAGAGGATAATTCTTTATTTCTTCCTTTCTCTTCCCTGTCTCTCAGCGCGAGGGATCAACCCCTCGCTCCATCAAAAACTCAAACTTCAAAATATCAACTTTCTTTCATGAATCCCAGCGAGCCACCGTAAGAGCGTATGGCAAAGCTTTGTAGGTCACCTGCCTGGAAATTAATATTACTAAAAAATGATGGAAAATAATGGATTAAGAAAAAGGAATTTGAGGAATAATTATGAAGTGTATTAGTATTTTTTGTGTTAAATAAAGGGTTGTGTAAATTATGTTTTTGATATTGCTAATTTTGTTTTTGACAATGCTAATTATGTTGTTAATGCTAATTATGTTTTGTGTTAATTATATTCAGCTTTTCTTGTGTTTTATTGTGTATTTGCGGGTGAACACAAATTATGGGCGTCTCAGTCCTGCACTTCATCTCTCTTAGTGTATGTTTCTGTACATCTGATGAATTATAATTGTGTTTGCATTGTCAGCCTTGAAATAACAAGATTTTCATTTTTCAAGTACAATTAATCTTATGAGCTACCTTCCAGTCTCAGGGGTTACCCAAACAAATCCTTTCTATAGGCAAGTGACACCTACTAATTCTCAATTCTGTCTGCCACCGTGTTTTTTTACCTTTTTACTTGAACACTCTCCCACTAGTCGTTTTATAAAACTTAGTCTATTCAGTATTGAGTTATGAATGTTTCGAATGTGACAACGCATTTATTTTGCTCTCTAAAATCGTATCCTTCTGAGGAACATTTGAAGATTAAGAGCACAAGTTTTGGAAATTGTGTACAGAAAAAGGTCGACTTGTCTCGTTTTTTAACGACCTTGCATTGCCATCATGTCACCTTAGAGTATTTGGTTACATGGTGAGTAGTATGGTTTAAGCCCGAAAATGTTTTATGATATTCTAGGATATTTTGGCCAATCAAATTATTTTTTCCTGTAATATTTCAGTTTTTTTTCAATCAAAATAACTGAAGACACATTGTTCGTTACTCTTGTGTTTTCATTATACCCTGAAATAGTACGAGTCTTTGCTGCTTAATTCAATGCATACGCTTAGAAATATAATTCATTGCTACTAAATAAAATATTTATTTCAACAAGATAAGGCTGGGTGCTAAAAAAGATGATGTTATACGTTGTCTATTTAGGACAATTTTGAAGCTGATGATTTCGGAACTAAACACGATGGTTAAAGGATGAGCAGTATGGATTGAATTGAAAAGCCAGCTGTCTCCGCAATAGTGGCTTGCGTCATTATTGTGCGGAGATATAAATGTAGAATGATGGCCTTATATATATTACTCCTTTACCCACATACATATTGAATGATGTGATATTCCCCTTTTCTCAGGGTTTCTTGTCCACTTTATGCCACCCAAAATATAATTTGTATGTATTATTTAAGTAGTGTATTGATTATAAATTCTTTTTTCAAGTTGTGAATTTAATTGTGTAACACTTTTGAAGTACTCGTTATTTCTTCCCTTTCTGATGGCGACGTAAATGAAGAGGTTTGAGTGGATGGTGATTGGACAATACACAGTGGAACCAGTTTTCTGTTTATTTTCGCAGTAGACCACCATTGCTATAACGAAGCGTTCCCATCGGATTGCATCCGTCTGCTTCTGTCCGAGACGTACTTCCCTCAACGACGTCAGACTTCGCTGTGGGAGCGACTGTGCTTTATTATGTTTGCCTCGGTGTGCGTGGGCGGGGCGGTTTATTCAGCGTTAGCCGCACCCCGCCGTGCTTTTCCACTCCGTCCGCCAATCTGCCGTGTGGTTCGCTCTCCGCTGCGCTGGTATCCCTCCTCCACCCGTTATTGGACTTCAGTGCGTCAAATGCGATTTCGCAGACGAGGCCCACGGCGACGGTCGGAGAGTGATGGGACGATGGAGATAAAAAGTTTTTACTTCCCGTCCGTGCCTGATGTGTACACATGTCTGCTTGAATTTTGTGTGAGTTTGCATTTATGTCCCCTTGTTTACCCAAGGCTCCTCTCTTTTAAAACTTTCGTCCTGACCATCGGGTCGTTGTATCGACCTTCTGGGTCTGCCTGAATGCATGCTCGTGTCCTCCGCGAAGGTTTCATCTGGAAGCATTGATTCATATATTAGTCCACTGTGAATTCATTTTGTAGTCCTGGTTTGCAGAATTTTTCCCTATCCTTCAATGTTTACCCCACTTTATAGCTAATTTTGGATATATTTATCACGTAAAAGAAATTATTTGATAGTAAGAAAATGTTCTACTTATTGAGGTTGCCGATATTTCAATAATTTTAAAGAAATATTATAAAAGAGAAAACAGATTTTTGCGCGTCGTGAGACTCGATAAACCCTCGAAAAAAATAACAAATGTGTGACAAGGAATGAGATTAGAGAGACTTGAGACATTTGGTTTAAATCAACATAAAAATGTAAAAATATACGTATTAATGACCTATATTTTATTATGAGAGGTTAGCTGATTTGGAGACCCAGTACAGTGTAATTATTGTTCGGCGAGGATATTATGTACTTACTTTTTATCAAGGCAAATGCACCTTTCTCTTCGAGCTGACGTATAATGCATAAGATTTCTTAGTATAATTTCTCTTCGTCCCTTTTTGGCACGCTTCGTCATATTTTGCCTTTTAGAATATTCGTGTGGATACAGAAACAAGTGTAACCCTCGAATCTTGAAAAAATCCAGTAAAATGATTACATCTTAAAAAACGTTTCATCTACCAAGTACGAAAATGCGGAAATAAATTTTGTTAGAGGTTAAATAATATCTTGAGATATCCGCTTTAAACTAAGATGTTTTAATAACGAGTCACAGACACATCCAAATTCCAGTTTTCAAATTGAACGACTGACAGAGAGTTGACAACAACAATATAGATAAATAGTTACTGACATAAATAGCAACATATGTTGCCAACCCATATTTATGTATTAGATTACAACTCTAACACCCTCACTTAATCTAATAGGTATATATATAAATCATTAAGATTCTGCAACCAGTGCTTTCTTCCTGTCATATGGACCGTAGCTCCTGAGTAGATGAACCAGTCAGCTTCACTCGCGTTGTGTTTGGCTCCCAAGGCTGCCACAGAGAGAAGAGTTCTCTCCTTTTTCATCGCCGTACTCGGTACAGCTGATGGTCCTTGTGCAGTCCTGGACCCATGCGATGAACCGCTACTGTGTGTCTCGTAGTTCCATCTGCTCCTGCATTTGGCTCTAATGTGACCAAATTTCCCACGTTTCTAGCCACTTGCACTGCTTTACCAGATTGTCGCCCAGAAACCCCTTTACTTTTTGCCCACAACGCGGACTCGTCATTTTGGCCCCACCGACTGTCCTGAATTAATTTGGATGTGTCATCTGCGGCGTAGCCTTCAACGCAACCTTCATGCACTAAATACATCTTCATTTGGAATGTCCAAATATTGTAATTGTCCCGTCCATCCAATTTTTCTAAGGATGGCAAACCAGTTCCAACTGACGCCTCAGCCATTTTTCGCTTTAACGATACAATACGTAAAAAAATGCACTCGCGTAATGTTGCAGTACTATTGAAGCACAACTGGTCCTTTTCGGTCGCCTGGGCCCATAACCTGTTAGAGGTTAAATAATATCGTGAGATATCCGCTTTAAACTAAGATGTTTTAATAACGAGTCACAGACACATCCAAATTCCAGTTTTCAAATTGAACGACTGACAGAGAGTTGACAACAACAATATAGATAAATAGTTACTGACATAAATAGCAACATATGTTGCCAACCCATATTTATGTATTAGATTACAACTCTAACAAATTTCAACATTTTTTTCTAGCTATCATATAGTTATTTTGTGGCAAGAAGGATTCTTTGTATTCATCGTTGAACACCCATATAAAGCCTATTAATAAACGTCTTGGTCAATTACGGTTAGTGAAATATACCTAGTTTTATCCTCGTACCTACGTTTTATGGGGTAAATTTAGGAGTGTATTGAAAAATGAGAAAAATGTGGCGAGCCTTCATTAGCATTGTAAATGAAAGCTAAGCTTCACACTTTGTACATTCTTTATCAAATTACCAAAGGTTACATTTTTATTGATAAATATGAGTACATACCTGTATTACTTAAATATTTACTATGATACTTTCAAACAATTACCGTAAATCAGTTCACTATATAACGTATTCATATCTGGTGAATATTGGGTCCTTTAATCATGGAACCATTTGTAAACCCTTAGATAATAATTTTCCTACTATTACTACAGTGGAACCATTGCGCATAATAGTTCCACTGGAGTATAATTAAACCGAGGAGAATTTCTTGAACTGTTAGATATCCAGGCAAGCGGGGTGAGACCTCGCCATCGTAGAGTCTTTGGAGCGGAGAGACTAAAGAAAGTTTCGAGTAAAATGTGGTTAGGTTAAATGGCTAAAGTACAGAGGACTTTTTTTCGGGACAGAATGTTACTGAATTCTAAAACCTAAGAAAAGTAGGATGGAGGAAATTAAGGGAAATATTAAAAATAAATTAAAGGGAAAAAGAGGCGTGCTGTGATTGCAAAAGATCACGATTTTTTAGAAAGAAATATCAAGATTATATTTTACATCCAGACTACTCTACCACGACCACTCCATCCGTTTTGAAGATGCCAAGATTCTGACACGGTCCTTAAAATATTGGGATCGTGTCGTAAAAGCCATCGAAATCCGACTGGAAGGCAAAAATTTCAATCGAGACACAGGCTTCTAAATCAGTAACGCGTGGAGACCCGTGATAAAAATCATAAAAAACCAATGAAGCACTCCTGAAAGCGGATTGGTTGCTAAGATGCCATTCCATCGCGGCGACCAATCACGTGGCACCTGACCTCCCGGCAAGGGTATATAAGGCGGCCAAAACCTCAGTTTGACACTCATCTGCCCTGATGACAGTGCCCAAGTCGATCACCGAAACGTCGGCCATGGACAACATGACGCAGTGGAAAATCCGAGAATATTTTCTATAGCTAGTTTGCCGGGAAAACCTTCGATCTTATTTGAAACGGATATGCCACACTGGTGGACGTGCTAGAGAAAAGAAGTTGAGTAAGATGAAGAACGGGGGTAGTTTGGATGCAACAATAATAGAATAATAAAATAATGCATGCCAAACTTAGGGCTTCGTCATGTGAAAAATAGGAGTCGCGGTAAGCATTTTATGGTGATTTAAACTCACCTTGGCTATTATATGACAAATATAGAAGTAAACATATGTAGATCAGCATTTGTATGCTGTAAAGAGCAATACCATTATGGCAAGTATCATCCTATCATTGGACGAAAGAGTCTCTTCCTTGCGGCGCTGAGCTTAATGCCGTCGTCACGGTTGGACTTTCATGGACGTTCACTGACCACTTCCCGTATCAATCTTGGGTAGTAGCGAGATTCTTTTTCTATTTTCCGTGTCTTTTACATAACAATATTTATGCTCTTCGTCTGAAACTCCGGAGGATGTATGTTCTGCGACTGCGGATTCAATTATGTTTCCATTATTAGTTTGATGCACTCGATTCTTATATCAGCTAGCATTTTTCATATTTACATGATTCTCTATCTTTCACATCATTCACCACTAGCTCCATATATCTCACGCGAGACCTTCCTGTGCTAACTATTCTTTCCATTGATCAGTTACTTGACGATTATCTCCATCAGACCTTCATATCTCAAGATGTGGCCTATGAAGTATCACCATGTTTTATGTACGGTTATCAGCAAGCCTATCTTTTTACATTTTTCTTAAGATTTCTATGCTTGTCACTCGGTCCATACATTTTATTTTCATTATTTGTTAATGAAGTATCCTTTCAGAGAAAGAAGAAATAACAATTTCTAAGCGTCGACAGTAAGCTGGAATAGTGTAGAAAGCTTATGTTAATGTTGATCTATCTGGAAAGGTTAAGGAAACGAGATGAAAATAAAATGTATTTCAATTCCTTACAATTAAGAGATTGCAATTAAGATTGTTATGCATACATCTTATTAACAGTTATTGACTTATCTAGTTGCATGAGAGAATGCAAATGTGTCTTTGATACATGTGTTTAATGACATAGCTTTTTTAATGTCTATTACTAAAGGTATTTGCATATTTCAACATAACGTCCTCCTGGCCTTCCCAATCATATTTGAATTTCGTATTCTTCCTTTTAATACTTCTGTATGAAGTTAAAAATCAAAGCGTTTCATTCAGATTAAAATTTCAATCGCGCTCGCAACCGTTTACGAGGACGTTCCATCGAATGAGAAGAAAACGAATCGATTCCGGAAGGATCCTTAACTTCTCCTCCGATCTTGAACACCGGTGGCCCACGTGTAAAGGCCGCTTTACACGATACATTTTTTGTAGAATTTCTTTTACAAACGCTTGTATGAGAAAATTGTACCGTGTAAACCGGAAGATTGTACGAACGCTTGTGCGATTGTCAGAATGACTGAAATAGAACCTGTTCTAATTCCATTCAGACAAGCATACAGTTTAGTTCAGTTTATACAAGCATTTGTAAAAGAAATCGTACAAAAAATTGTATCATGTAAAGCGGCCTTAAAATATGTAACACGGTTTTAGATCAATCTTCCTCAACTGACTGGAGTTCTAATGGAGTTCCTTGGATGAAATAAGGCTAACATATCGGCAGATGGAGTTGGAATACGCTCTTCCACTTCCGTCAACCATCCGCACTCCCTACTTTGCAAACGTTTTACTATTCATCATTCCTGCAAACCGGACGGAGAAAGCTAATATCCATTTAATATTTGATTGGATAGAACACAACCTTAACATAATTTTTTCCACAACAAATACAGCATCTCCTTTTGCCAATGAATCCTCTACAGTACTTCATTCGAACGTAACAATATGCAATAATTGATGTAATTCGTTGTTTATAATAAAGCCCTATCTTATTGACGTGTGTGACAAGATTATCGAGAAGTGGGGTAATGAATCTGCGTACCAAGTATGTAAAAACTAGTTT
The DNA here is from genome assembly GCA_933228895.1 of Platycnemis pennipes. NCBI lineage: Eukaryota > Metazoa > Arthropoda > Insecta > Odonata > Platycnemididae > Platycnemis > Platycnemis pennipes. The sequence continues at coordinate 42,548,749 of OW121851.1, read as the reverse complement.
AAATATGTTCATAAGAATTTGGCCACGTGGGTATTATTTATATGGCTTTATTCTCATGACGGCAGTACGCAAACGTATCTTTCCATTTTATTAGTACGGATTATTCAGATATAATGCATCAAGATAAACTGATATTACATAAGCAACTCCGTTGTCGTGTTATTTAAGGTCTCCATTTTGCAATTAAAATAATTTCAGTTCTTCCTTGTTAAGCCTTTGCATGGAAACTCCTAGGTCAGACTACGTGCAAAAGTCGAGCGTAACTATTTATGTTGCATTAATATATTGTAAAAATTTTCTCTAGGGTTTTGGGAGAATAAGTAGGGTAGGTGGAGTAGTATGGAACTTGGATTATATCTAAAGACTAATAAAAATGCTACGTTTGTGAGCATAATCAGAATTTTGATGCTGATTTAGTAATTGTTTATTGATAGAGTTACATTTTGCAATTAAAGTATTTATGACTCCCCATCTTGCATATTTTCAATGATTTCGGTACAGATGTGTTACAAGGTTATATGATTTTGCAATTTCTGTGCAGTTGGTTTAAGATTAGGCAAATATATACTTATAACTGTCTAGGACAAGAGCTAAACTCCCCGCAATTGGTTATAGCCAAGGACAACATACATGTATTGACAAGTAGGAGTTTGACTTGAACCAACCCTATTTTGGGTAACTTTGGTTATATAATGCCTCTTGACACGGATGTTTGATTAGGGCACAGCTATTATTAAACAGATCGTAACTCCAGGGTGAACTTCATACTATACTTTTCTGTGGTGAGTAATAACTAAATTTTATTCAAAAATTTAGTTATTACTCACTAAAATTTGAATCTGCATGATTATATTAATATATAAATGGAATAATAAAACCTTAGTCTGTGTTAAAATCTATCCTGAGGGAGCCCTCTTACGAGTTGACGAAAGCGTGCCCATCTAAACCTAAGTAACAATCCCATCCACTCGCTCGCCCCATCCGCACAAAAGCGCACTGAGCACCTCAAATCCTACCACCACATCGCACGGGACCATCACTTCTTGTTCCCCGCCTCCAACAACTTCCCTTTTCCGGTCCCCAGAGCCATGTACGAGAAAAAAATAAAGAGGAGAGAACGCGGAAGCCCGCGGATATTGATAACATGACAGTGATTGATGTAGTTGGCGGGGATGGAATGTTAGACCCTAGCCCACGACCCAACCCTGCCTCCCCATGTCCACTTTTCACTCATCCCACCCTTGCACTTCCCACTCTCACCGACCCTTCATGATCCCTACCGCCACGTCCCACTACAGGTTCCTACCCCCTCACCCCATTTCCACGCCCCTGGGGGATGCGAATTTTTGCTTCCAAAATTTTCAACGTGAAAATAATAATTGAGATTGAATAAAGCGTCCGGATTTCCGGGTGCTTCCCTCTAGAGAGCCACCCCTAATGGAAAAAAAAACTTAAAAAGTTAAAAAAAAAAAAAAAAATACATTTCAATGAAAAAAATGATACGATTTTTATTTGAGAAGCGGTTTCTTTTGTCGCAAAAGATGAAATTCAATGAATGTCCTGATGCTTTGGGAAATATTTTATGAATAATACTTACTTCAGTGCACGTAATATGCAAACATTTTTTTTTTTGGCTTGGGTGCATCCAGTGATTTTCACATTCCAAATTGTATCATAAGTCTTTAAAGTCAGAATTTAACATGAAAAGAAAATCTAAGATGTTAGGGAAAACATTCTATGCAGAGGAATAGAAATAAGCAGCATTACGAGTATTGCTGTGAGGTACGATTATTATGCCTTTGCGAAGAAATTTTCATTTCTCTTTCGTTACCGAATGACACTTAATTTAGAGATTTAGAAAGAAGAATGACAGAATAGTCACGGACATCGTACCACAAACTTATAAATCTATCGGAATCACCTTTGAATAATGTACTTGAAATTACTCTCTGGAGAGTACACCAACTACTGAAGCTATTTGAGAAACCTGAGTAATATTGTGCTGTCACTGCAGAAAAGGTTCACAGACCCTTGACAGATAATTGTGTATATTCATTAAACCTATCAAATTATGCTGATAGATACGGAGGATGCTTGCAAACTCTTATGAAAGGTTTAAATATGACACGAATAAGGCAACTATCGCATAAAATATTCGAGTGAACGTTTATCGTGATGTTTAATCTACTTCCTTCATTTTATGAATAAGAGGGAATTGGATCAGTCTTTTGAAAAATTATTAATTCTACGGCTAATTTGATAGAAAGCTACATTTAAAAAAATAAAATCTTATTGAAGCATAAATTAATGGAAATGTCAACAGTTCGGTTATGACTTTATAACGCGTCCTCTTCTATAATTGATTTTAACTTTTGATTCTGCTCTTTCTATGGTATTTTGATTTATTTTCAACCATACGAAAACTGATCGTAGTAGTAGAATTGGGTTTTAAGGGTGCGTCGACGGCTGTAGGTCATTTCGCACCGCACACAGTGTATTTATTAAAATGAAAAATTATATTTAATAAAATGTATTGTAATATTGTAACGATGTTGCCAAATGCAGGTACTGGAGAACAGGAAATGAGGAACTTAAACATTCCAACTATATCAGTTTTATGAGACCTATTTGTTTTAGCAGAATTATTACCGTTGATAAGCGGTCAGGGTCGTTGCCTAGAACGAATTCTAGGGGGATCGAGTTGGTGTGGTGGCTAGAGTACTGGCCTCCCATCCCGAGGGCCCGGGTTCGATTCCCGGCAGTAGCGGATTTTTCAGTGGAAAACCGGTCCCTACTTGATGTTAAAAATGGTGGTTTAATGACGAGAACACATTTGTGATAATCACATATAATACACATGAAGCATGCTCTACAGCGCATATAACATAACAGAGAAACTTTACTGTTGAGCAGGGCATAGCAACAAAACAAAATAAATACAAGATTGCAAGGCTGTTAATAGGAGAACAATTGAACTACAAAACATATTTGGGTACAAATTTGGGTCAATTACAACACTTGAGTGCCTAGTGGAGGGCATTTAAAGTTCAGTACTCCGTCCGTCGGATGGGACGTTAAGCCGTGGTCCCCTTGGCGCCTTTCGTTAAGAGTAGGCTAATGCCAACGTTTCTATCCACCCTTCCTCCGTTCCCTGAAAACTCCTACCATTACCCAATTATCCACCTATCCTATATGGCGCAAATGACCTCAGCTGTCGGTCACCTCCCCTAAATAACCACACAACAAATTCTAGGTCGCCCTTGATCCCTAGCGAGTCCCGTACTTCCCGGTATCTGTCACATTCTGTTAGGATATGTTTCACAGAGAGAGGTTCGCCGCAGTCGCCACATGGAGGTGGAATTCTATCTTCGATGAACAGGAATGAATGGTTTAGACCACAATGTCCAATTCTTAAACGGGTGACGATTACCTCTTCCCTCCGACATCCCCTGACGGACGAAGATCTTGCAGGTGTTACCGATTTTATTTCGCGGAGTTTGTTGTTAGAGACGTTTGCCTATTGTTCTCACCATAACTCCAGTGCCAAATTGCGTAGCATAGCTCTCAGATCCTCGTGCGGTACCAGATTACATGTTAAGTCAGAGTTATTGAGCGCCATCTTAGCAGCAGAGTCAGCCTTTTCATTGCCACCTATGCCTACGTGCCCGGGTATCCATATGAATGTGATTGATACCCCTTCCTCCCTCAGAGATAATAGGGATGATTGGATATCCTGGACTATCGCCTGAGTCGAGTGCATCTTTGAAATGGATTTCAGTGCGCTTATGGAGTCGGTGCAAATGAGAAATTTCTTAATGGAGCATTTTATGCCACGGAGAGCCATTTGTATTGCGAAGAGCTCCGATGCATAAACGCTACACTTTGGGTTTTGTTTAGCTGTCACTGCTCCGTAGTAGGGAGATACAACTGCGCACGCACATGCTGTACTGGACTCGGTCGGTATAGACGGGTGTTAGTTCCGGATGATTGTGGAGGAAGGCATGAAATGTACGTTGAAATCTGATCTTCAATACGTGATTGGAAAAGAGAGTGACGCGAAGCCATTATAATATATATGTTGTTCTTTCACTTCCATTAAAAATCAGTAAAATTAGGGCTATGATAATGATTTCGTTCGATGCCAACGTATCTTTTTGTGCCTTTCTATGCAAGGACCTTCTCTGTTTATGGTTCTTCCGTTGAATATTTTTCTTGTTTAGTAGATAAATATTTGTCTTCGATTACTCACTCTAAAGGTTGCTAATTATTTTCTATCTCGGTAGATTGCTCCCCTTCATCTATTATAAATTTTGTTGGGACGAGGGTAAGCTGGAGTCGGAGCAGGTGCTTCCTGCTCTTTATGCGTACGGGGTTGGAAAATTGGAACAACAATTTTCGGGATGGATGTAGTGGGGGTGTTTTGCGGAGGTGGAGGAGGGCGTACGAGAAGGGAAGATGAATACGGGGGAGAAGACAAAACAGGAGACAAACTTTTCCACGTCTTGGGTGAATAGTAACAAAAAGAGGGCGAGTACGGTGTTTCAGGGCGCCAGTCAAGTTGAATACCAAAGAATGAGCCTTCGTCCAATTTCCTCATTTCTTTTCCCATTTTTTCCATTTTATCCCCTTTTTATTCTCATTCTCTCATTATTCTCATTATTTTTCAATTTCCTCTCCGTACTATCCCATCAGTTCGCCGAGCATGCATTAGTTCTCTCTCTACAATTCTCTCCATTAGAGTGAATCATTACAGTGAAAACCGAGTGCACACAATGCCACAGTTAACATACGCATAATGTTGTTCAGTGATTATTGATCGTCAATGAGTTCATATGATGGCAAACTTGGATTTAGCAATCCTCATCTACTAATATGACCAAATTTATGATAGTCTATTTAACTATTTAACTTGGGTCAATATGGTAATTAAGGAGTTTTGTAGTTTATCCTACATGTTACATGTTTTGTAGTTTATCTAAATATAGGATGGGGTTTGGTCTTCTCCACGTTATATGTGCAGTATTATCAGTGCTCTGATGGTAGTAACCCAAAAAATTACTAGAAACTTATCGACACGAAGGTTGTCATGAAAGTTCTTATAATGAATCCACCAAGTTTTTCATTATCATGTCGAATGCACATTTCCAGCAAGTGACTATTTAAATATCTTTTGTTTTACTTAATGACGTTTTTCTTGATATTTAACACTCATAGATACATTAGTTGCAGTGTACTATCTCGAATCTTAAACATTATCGGCATATTGACCAGAGTGTTGTCGGGTGAGAAGTCTCAGGAAGCTACCGCAAATTAGGGGTAAACACAATTATCCTTCTTTTGCCTTAATATACGTAATTCAGAGATACATTCAAGGCGCATTTACAAGACATCTAGGGTAGATTGTTGCAATGACTGTCAGCAGACGAGGTTCTGTCACCTAAGCCCATTTCCAGGACGGAAAAATTGTATTCAAGCAAATAATTAATTGCCTTGTAATTTTACTGTTCACGACAATAGAATGGATGACATTGCCTACCCAGTAAATTGTTAAATTCGTTAATTAATTTAGGGCGCTTATTTGTGATACTATTAGAAATGGATGTTTCTTACCCCAAAATGTCTTTGTTTGTTACGTCAAAATAATGACACTTTACTGATAAATATTTGGCAAACATCAATATATCAGCCACACTCATTGCGAGTAATATTTTATAGTTATTGCTAATGGGTTCGAAAGATATAAAAAAGAATAAATGAAATTTTCCCAAGAAATCCCACAGATTTTTCAGCTGGAAAAGCGTAATTCGAAGGCACTTGTTGCTTAATTTTTTTTTAATGTTTACTGGAAATGGTAAAAGCATAAAAAAAGCAGCAGTAGTGTAGTGTTTCGTAGTGTTTTAGCAGTAGTGTCTCGTAGCTCTAATGTTGAATTTTAGTTGATGCATAACTTGCTTAAAATCCATTTTTTTTGTTTATTCGCTATGGATGTCCAATATGTCAGTTTTCTCGCATTTCCAGAAGTGTCCTTGGGCAATGATAAAATAATAGGAATTTGGCGAGAATGACTGATATATGTTCAATATATCAGTCGTCTACAAATGTTTGTAAGGTGCGAATGCATACGTTACCAAACACGATCAACAACGTTATGATAAACAAACTGATCTAAGTTCTCCCTCTTAATCTCTTTAACGTCTGCCTAAGCTTCCGTCGGATGGCTAACTATATTTAATATGCGCTTATTCATGGAAGTAATATTTGCTAAAGGTGGAAAGAAGGAGATCATGGGCTAGTCACAGGCTACACTATTTCCCATGAGGAGGGTAAAGAGGTTTTGACCAGAACCCCTCGCACTCTTTTCCAGCTGTGTCACGCCTTTTCACGCCATTATCAATCGGAAGGGAACCTGTCGAAATGGGAAGAAGAATTTTTTTCAGAAAAATGATACTACAAAACCCTTTTGAAATTACGGTGCAATCTACGAAACACATGGGTTTTAATGCTGCAGCTCACGAGTTGATGCATATGATTTAAATTAAAATATTAAAGGGCCAGAGATTTGTGTGCCAATAGGAGGGACATTAAATGCATGAGTAGGAGGGACTTATGCATGAGGTTCACGGCCTGCTTTCATGCTGTTTGGCTGGGTTCCAGCGTGTCCTGCAGAATTAGTTTCCAGTGGTAATAGCGGGTGCAATCAGGGTAAATCAACGATGGACGGGAACACGTGTACTTGAATGAACTCACGTCTGGACGTAGCGGGAAATTATAGAGTATGTTTCCTTTAAAAACTGAAATCTTATGTTGGTGAAATGTCCATGATTTTTTAAAATTAAATATCCGACAGATTTTTAGGAGATTGCAAATTTTGACTCCCGCATAAAATTCTGAGTTCGAGTAGGGTGAAATGCAATGAAGAAGGTGTATGGATGGTCCCTGGTGTGTGTTTTTCCTAATTCTTTCGGAGCAAAGCTATTATGAGCGTGGAATTTTTCTCGGGCATTTTGTACCGACTATTTTTCTTTGAGTGACGTTGATGCATACTCATTTACACACTATTGCGTAGTTAAAAATTATTGTTAGATATGATACCTGTAAGTCGAAATCAAATGACATATATTGCTCAGGTGTATTAGGATATCGTTTACACATCAAAGAAACTCTGAGTAATCACAAGAGGAAAAATATCTATTTATAACTTTTTAATTAGTATTTTGAGTACTTTAGTTACATATTCAACTTAAAATCCATACTTATTGAGTGCTTTGTTCCAAGATTATAAGCATGTTATGCATACATTACTAGATATGGGCTACAAAAATGGTTTAAATGAACTTCATGACCGTGAAGCAGGCAAGTGCATACAAATTACCCCCTACATGGTAGCGATGTCCTTCATGTCATCAATATGGAAATTAAATTACTAGCTATAAGCATCAAGATATTACGAGATTATGTGCGACAAAAATGGGAAGAGGTAATTTTTGGAATAAAGATATCAATGCTTAATAGATGGAAGTCCCATATAATATCGAAGTATAACTAAAGCGTGGAACATTTTTGTTGGTAATAGGCTCGAGATCAAGTGTTCAGAGATCAAGAGACGGGAGTTCACGTCCTTCAGAGAGGTCTTTATAGAGGTCTTCAGTGAGGTCATCAGAGACGTCATTAACAGACGCGAATGCGCGTCCTTCGGCATCCTGGCAACGCACCTCGGACGCGCATTCGCGTCCGTCGGGTTGAACGTGTTAAAGATAATAAATAAAAATTTCCTTTTTAATTTCTAATGAATGTAAGAAATAATATAAATCACACAGGTTTAAAGGCTTAAGAAGGGGCTTGGTAGGTAGAAAGATATGAAGATCGAAGAGTGATTTTGCACTGGAAACTTGCATTAGTTAGAGATAGCGATAAGGCACAAATACATGAGTTACTTGGGTGGAGAAAGCAGGAAGGACAAAACCGAAAGTCTATCAGGGTGGACAGTAATCCTGTCATGGTAATGATGCAGAATAATTTTTCCTTCTACAAATTAACGACACGGAATCCGGAATCATTCAGCATAGAGATAATGAAAATAAAGTCGTAATGTTTTTTAGTTCACTAGAGTGGGGTAATTTTTGTTCCTCAATAGCTAATGACGGAGCAATTTGTCCAGTGACTTTAAAAGGCTTCCCAATTCCTCTAAGAGTTTTTCTTCGTACATTACACCAAAAGAAACAGGCGTTATCTCCTTCCCGGCGAAGCCTTCTGCTGAATTTCTCCCAAACGCGTCGGGTATGTGGCTTGAACGGAATGCCTCTTCCTCGGCACTCTTCCAACTCCTTGTTCCAAGTGCCAAACTTTACAAGAGCCCAATCCAAGAGGCAAACTATGCCTTCTTTTCCTCCTTACTTTTTTCACCTCCTTCATTCTTTATATTGTAGTTTTACGCCCCTAACATTGAGCGTTTGGGGAACTCGAATCGAAAAAGTTTTCCAAAGCGCGATTCGATTGTAGCTCCTAAGGGGAAGGGAAAAGTTCAACTCCATTAGGGTTCAAGCCATCTCCTGTCCCTCTGTAAATCATGAATAAGACTATGAAAAGAGAGAAGAGAGTTATTGGCTTATATGTCATTTATGGATCGAATGTGAGAGGAAGGTAGCGAAGTGAAGCTAGAAAAGCATCTATTAATTTAGTTTTTTTTCTGAAGAGTGAATTTCATATATAATGTTCAGCACAGCTTTTCTTATGTTTTCATCTCACGAGTAAATTTACTGCCACTAATGTGTTAAACTTATCGTAATTGGAATAAAAAAGTTCCAGCCAGCAAGAGATGCGGTTTAAGAAAATATATTTCAAATAAGAGTTAGTACTTCTGACATAATTATGCAGCGTGGCTTTTTCATACAGAATGATATGAGAGAATATAGCGTCTTTGCGAAGACTAATTATTTCGATAGCCTCGAGTGAACAGTTTTACTCGGCGTTGTGGGAAATAGTTTTGACATAAAATAAATTAAGATTCATAGAAATATATGAATTTGAGTGAATAGTTATAGGTATTAAATGGTTTTTAATTGAGGAAGTACTATAGTGCAAATCCTATGAAAAGAGAACGTGCAGAAAAGAAAAGAAACGAGCGGATATTTTTTTATATACATGCGCAGCATATTAAAGCTGAGAAAACCCCTGCAAACTGATTTAGTATAAATATTGTTGACATATTCACCTAATTTGAACGCAATGGATCATTTAAGTAAATCGAAGAAATGCATAGCGTCAAGAATTAAATTTGAATTTCGAGCATTTTTGGGATAAGCAGTTCATCATGTTAGACTTCGCTAGCATTTTTTCCTCGTTTTCTGCCGATGATTGAGAGAGGTGTAATTAATTTGACCACAATCCTGAAACCAAACTTACAAAATCCATATTCCTGACTCATTTCTCTTATTCACACGCTTCAAGTTGTACTTTCTTGTATGGTAGTGGGAGGTTGGAGTGTGTAAATGATACTTCCGTAGATTACACAACTCATGATTCTTCCCTAGCCTCCATCAACTACTTCAGAATAGCGTCCTCATTCCCTCCACAACTTCTGGAAGTTCCTCTGAGCGAGTGAAGTATTAGAGAATACAGTTCTCTCTAATGAATCCTTGCATCCATCACACTATCGTTGCCAACTTTCATTTTACAAGTACTTTGGCTTCAGCTTGTGGCGAAAGGGCTATTATCATGGTGAACCTGCAAGTCTAGGATTTTCCCGGTGAGGGTGCCTATTTCAGAGGCATCATTTCTCTCCATCCGTGGTCTTCCCCTCCCCCTCAACCTTTCCGGACTCCCTATTGTATAACCGCGTCGCATACGGGTGAAAGAGGAGCTTGAAGACTTTGGCCTCAGTCATTAACTCTTCATTAACTTATTAAGGTCACTGGGGGAAGGTGTTGTTTCCGAAGGTTTCGTTGAGACAGAAAAATTGTGGAATATTGAACTACTTGTCGCCAACACGGCATGAGTACTCTAATATCCCTTGCATTCTCATGTTCGAAATATTGATCAAAAACACACAGCACTATAATCTGGTGGTTTTTGCCACAGTATATCTTGGTACAACAAACAACTTTTTGCATAGTTACTTCATATAATTGAAACAGTGATCCATATTGCAGACAGTATTTTTAACTTAGTGGTGATAAAGTGAAATAAATTTTACAAAGACAATGCCAAGGGACCTTAATGTGGCAATTATGAATATTAATAAATTTAGCCGCTCTTCTTCACGTCAATACTAAACGTATATATAATATATATTAACGCTACTTCTTCACACCACCACATTTTTTCCAGTTTTTCCTTCTTTTTTTAGCTTAAATCATTTTCAAGGTGACCTGGCACCTTGGGCCTCAGGCCCTTGTCACAACTAGCAGGGTGACGTGTACATGCTAAAAGACGTAGATAAAACTACTTTTACTTACGACCGTGAAAGCCACCACAGAATGTCAGGCAGGGGGTGATTCGGCACAAACAAAAGTACGTCGTCATAGAGGATGTAAGATTAGACTTATAGGCTGAATCCATTGGTGTCATATCTCAGGATTAATGTTGGAATACCTGTATTAGTGAATAGCTCTGTCTCCTGTCGCTGTGGAAGTCTTGCACCACCTTTGTGCTATTCTTCTCAAAAATGGATGCAATAAGGAAACTACACTCGCCCTTTCTAATAAGGGAAAATTTCGTTTTAATTTATTCTGAAAGAGTTCTCAAAATATTAATTTGCTCACTCAAATAGATTTAGTGAATTGGATAACTGTTTTATACAAAATAACCCATTCAATATACCAAGATGTGTGTTTAAAACAGGATATTTAAATATCAACCTATACACGTAATTTGGCTTTTTGGCCAGATTATATTTCTTTCTAATATTATTCACTCTACAGAAATTTTATGCTTAAAATTCCCGTTATGATCGATGGTTTATAGCCATGGCAGGTAAATTCCATCTTTAATGATTTAATTTGCAATTACTTTCAACAACTAATGATGTTAATTAATAAAGTAATTTGCTAGGGGTTTGTCATCCTGTCAAAGAAACCCTTGATTACAGCATAAAGGGCTGGATGAAACGTCGCTGTAATTCGGGGAGTTACACAAAGTTTAACCTCTAAACTGACTACCGGTTTAGAGCAATCTAAGTTTTCTCATTCCGCCCGCGCCTAACTGGATGCTGCGCATCCATCCGTAAACGTAGAGAATGGATTGTGGAATCTCTCCTGCGGCATATTTGTACCGTCGCGTCGTTGGGTGAAATACAGAAGTTTTGGAGGAGGTATGAGGTGCGCGGAGCCCTCAATAATATCCTAAGCATATTTACTCTAGGCGTTAGTTTTATGGACGATTTAAAAAGCGATGGGCGTGTCATTCATATTTCTCTCATTTCTTTGCACTAAATTCTCTCTCAGTAAGGGCTAATTATATATGCACCACACGCTTTTAGCAACTTTGATACTTCCAAGAACCCATCGTCTTGGCTTTGCAAGGTTAGCTTCTGCTCGCCACGCCAGCTAGAACGTTCCGAGTTTGAAACCTACTTCAGATATGTGTTGTTTAACGGTGTGATACATTCTTAGTTGTTGGATCACTTCAAAGTCCAATTCGGAGAATTTGGAACACTTTGAACTCAGTTCTGCCCTTATAAATTTTAAACGCGTTTCTACTTGGAATTAGGAATCAATAGATATATTATTTTCCCGTGAATGCTTTGGCCATAAAGTGTCCGGATTACCCACCGAGTCTCAGTAAACGCAATAGCAGACAAGTTGAAGTTCTGCTATTGTCTTTAATGACCCAAAATGCATGTTTTAAACAATTGTTTAAAACATGTATTTGGGGTCCAATATCAAGGGAGTTGTGATCAGTTAACTGATTGGCTTCGTTTGAATTTTCTTTACTATCTTCATTTACATCCACGGAGTGCCCTGCAAGCTACCTCGAGGGTATGTGATGGGGGGCGATTCAATACCAGCCCTGCATACATTAAACATGCACCACGTACCTACATTCAAATCCAGGTTACAACACTATCTAAAAACGGAAATTTGCTAGTAAAGAATATTGTAGGTACGTCCAGGATATCAAATGGTATCTAAGTATGGATATAAATATTTTAAATTTTTTATGAATTTGTTAAAATGAAGAACCCATTCGTTTGGGGATTTCTGCCGTGTGTCCATTTTGGGGTGACAACAGTTTCGCCAACGTTTCAGTTCGCATATTCAGGTCTGAAGTGTTTCTGAGCAGATTTTAACGGTCTTATGTACCATTCAGTTCTGCGCTCTGATGTTCAAGTGGGCGCATTTTCATTGGCCGTTTGACTAGTTTTTTCAATTAGGCGCTTCCAAGCATGGGAGAGCTTACATGTATCTTCTCTGTTAAAATTGTTGGGGTTTTTGGCTGTTTCGATCGCCTCGCGTATGAGCATCTTGAACATCAAACACGCGGCAATAATCATAATATTGTATTTCCCATCCTTCCTGCTCCTCAGTGAACAGTCGCTAAGTAAAGATCACATTGGGCCTCACCTCTATGGATTACATCTTTACAACTTTCCTGAGGACATTGAAATAATGTGGCAATAAAAAATAATAGCGTTTACTCCCAGAAAAATATTAATGCATACCCAAACTATCCAATGAATAGAATTTACTGGTAAAGCAATCCCAAAATATGATTAAAGATTATTAAAAATGCTTTTTCCCTAAGTAAAAAATTATATAATATTGGAAACGGATAGCGAGAGATTCGAAAAAAATATCAGGACGGCCTTTCTAAAGTAGGATAGTAGGAGAATGCGGAGGAAGCGAATTCGAGTATCGATCGAAATAAATAGCAACCTTTGGAGCTGGGAAAACATCAGTATGTTATTGCCCTGAAGGGAGTATCCTTAACCGTTAATTACATTCTCATTATTTAAGATTAAAACACTTTTGCTAATGCCGGCGTACAAGATGGCAAAGACAAGGAGCAGGCGGGACAAGTTTGTGGACCCCATTAGATTAGAGCGACGCTATTTGAAGGCGCACATATGTATGGAGCAGAAATGCGAGTGGATGTTGCGGAGTTTGGCTTTGAAAAAGATCAATACAAGAAGTCTCCCTGAGGGTTTATTTACCTCCCTGTCGTTAAGCGAGGGCGACACTGCCGAGAAAATCTGGAAGAGAAGGGATCCTGGCGGAAGGTCAACGGGAAGGAAAGCTGTTAGAGGGTGACGTCATTCTGAAGGAAAAAGGCTTTTGACCAAATAAAGGTAGGAACCAGCTTCTGTGGGTGCTAACGACAGGGTACGCAATCAGTAGGTATGTCAAGGGCATTAGCTAAGTTCGAGCTCCAAATAAACGATTGGGACGCATAACTTGTAAGAAAAAGCTGATACAAAATGTAAAAAAAGGAGAACATATCTGCAGTGAAAACTTTACTAAGCCTTTACTTTTTCTTACACGAGTCTTATGAATTCAACTTTTATACATTTACGGTATGGTAAACGATAAAATATACCTACTATCCACCTCACTTCTATAGCCATTGAATTGACCTCCTAAGGTAATTGCCTTCTTCAAAAACTTCTGAGATTACACATTTATTCACGTTTCCAGGTTGTGAAATAAATACCTGAATTGAAAAAAATAAATAATTATTATTATCAACAATTGTGACTAATATCTATCTATTCCTAGCCCCTAATTTTGTCCAAATTTATACTTGTCCTCACGAGATTAGATGCTAAGAGCATAGTAGTGGACAACTTTAATCCATCTCAAAAGGCAATTGCTCAAAAAGTATTTATTATATACAATACTGGCCTTTAAATAAATAGAGAAATGTGCCAGAGGAAATACATTTCGTAGTTATTTGTGTGAGATGCTGCCATGTTAATCATACCTGTGGCTTCCGAGATTCACACGACCATCTCTTATTCAGAAAACGTTCAGTTTTCGGAAATTTCATGCGCACAGTTAATGGAGATAATGTTTGGTGGAGACTAGCAACAGAAATGACGATAGATTACTTCGACTCTTACGAGGTGTGGTGTGAAATGTCAGTGAGGTTAAATTTATTGAAGGACCATATGCATTATGTAAAGTGGATATCGAATAGATCATTTTGCCCAGTTGCACAATATTCACTCAAACTTGGATACAAACCTTGATTTGACAGATTTAGAAATTTGGGAAGCTGAATGGTAGGAAATGGGTGAAACAAGAAGCCACACGCGTTAGCCAGGAAGGCCTACCATTTCGACTCTTGTCTCTGGTATGGGCGTTCTGATTGTCTCAGGATGAACTAACACAATACAACTACGCCACATTTGATAAGTAAGATTTAAAAAATATTATATTTACGTAATAGCCTTAGCAGCTAGACCACGTAAAAATCTAATTCTTCTATTACTTTGAAACAAGACGAATGGGTAGTATAGCCCAGGAATTGACCGATTCCTAGAAGATTAATCTTTATGACGTTAACTGATTAACTAATATTTATCTCTGATAACTTCAGGCTTATATATGTGATACCTTTCCATAATGGAAAATGAAAGAATGAAACTTTGTTAGGTTTCACTTTATATTTAAATAGGCACTACCCGGGTTTCATAACGTAGTAATCCATTCGTAATGTTCATAACATCACCCGGAGATGTAACTACGTTATGAAACCCGGGACGTGCCTATTAAAATATAAAGTGAGCCTAACAAAGTTTCATTATTTTATTTTCTAATATTTATCTCCATAGTAAATCAGACGAGAAATTTTCTGTTCAAATTTAATATCAATTATTGGAACGATACCTGAAAACTTTTTCAAAGGTGAGTATATCAAACCTAGGTTTACTAATAAGGCTTAAATATATCTTTGCGATTTGAGTATTACATTCTCTGCTACATTCCTAATTATTCATTTCTGTTCTTTACAGGTACGTGCGGGTTTATCATTGTTTTTCCGTGGTCATTGGCTAAAGGTAATTTATATCAATTCCATATTGCTCTCAATTTTGGTCAAATTGCAAGTACCACACATCTTGTTCATATTACATTCAAGTATAAAAGCGAGTAATTCACGTGTGTTTTGAAAAAAATATGTTTGATCTGTTTTTGATGAAACTTAATACAATAAGTGATTCCATACAGGAGTGAATGAAATTCATGAATGATAGATATATTGATTAGAAAGCAAAAACTGGTGAGAAGCTTTTTCCAATATATGTCCTTAAAGAATATTGCGATCGCAAATAACGCCTTAAACTCAAACAGTAACCTAGCTGAATACAATGGGACTTTTTAAGGTTATGAAAGTTGTTTTCAGGAAGGCCGTTTAATTAGTTTTTATGCAGGCATCTAAAAATGAGAAAACGTATCTGTTTCTTAGCTGCTACCACTTTTGTTTTCGTTTATGCTGTAAAATATAATAATTTAGTTTGAAAAATACTAATAATTTTCCCAAATTCCTTTCCAATCGGACATATTGACGTTTTTGTGATAATGCAGTATTTTCAAAACATATTCGGTTATTTTAAGACATAACTCAAGTTGTTATTCCATTATTGGGGTAAATATTAAATTTTCATTTGTAATTTTTGTTCAAATTTGTGATGCTAGTAGGTCAGTAGTAAAGAAAATGATAAAAAGAGATGGTTTGGCCGGTGGAGTTGAGGAAAATTAACCACGAATTCAGATATAAACAACGGTATTTAAAGAGCAGTGGGTATATACGGGCTGACTAAGCTTGTTATATACCCATCCATATTCCCGAAATACGTTTCTTCAACTGGGGTAAATTTAGTTTCATATTTTTTTAACTTTTCATACCTTGATAAATATCGCTTTCTGAATTGCTTTAGTATTTCCTATCGTGTTTTCAAGTTTAAACTAATACGATAATGAAGTTACAAAGTCTTCTTAACCAGGAAATAGAAATGTTAAGGTTCATATAGCCACTATTAGTAATGATTTCGCTTGCAAAGTACGCTTTTAAAACAGTTTTTTGAATTATTTTGAGTGCTTAGAAGTTTTTGTACCGGATGAATCAAAACATATTAATAGTCGACCGACAGCATTAATTTTTTCTCGTTGAATTTATACGTCCACTTACGGATAGTTTATTATAAATGATTGGTTCGTAGATAATTACTTTTCTTCATTATTTTTAGATTTATTTCAAAAATCCAATATTCAGAAAAGTTACTCTTTCAAACGTCTGATTTATTTTATAAATCATGATAGTGATAGTGATAGTATGTTACATTATACTCTTAAAACTATCTAAAAATCCAAAAGGATTTTTAGATTTTAATCAACTCTGTGGTACTTTATTGATTACCATAATCGGCCAACAATTGCAAAAACCTTTGACGCAGCTCTCCCCACGATTCTTCGATCGGCTAACCTCTTCGCATGAACATAATTATTCTCAATCTTATCCTTAACAACCAGTTCTATAATTGCCGTGCAAGATATTTCTTTTCATTCTTCCCAATCTCTTTTCTCTTGACAAATATTTTAATCATGTCATAATATCTCAATATATGCCCGATCAAGTTCCGTAGTTTTATGTTAAAAATAGTTTTTTCTTAGCTCTTACTCCTCTTAGGACCTCTTTGTTAGTCATTTGATGTATCCATTTTGTCTTCATATCTTTGAAGTACATCATTTTGAATGTGTCCAGCCTTGACTTGTCTGCTGCCGTTAGAGGTATAACTTTGTTTGCGATTGAATGTTTCAAACTGTGCAAAGAAGTATCTAAGTACGCATTTGGTGTGGTGGCTCGAATACTACCTAGATAGCTTGGATTCAAATGCAGGTGATTTTTGTCACATGCCAGCAATCCTAAGATTGCTCTGACACAGCTCAACACAAGATTCTTTATCAGCTAACCTCTTCACATTAACATCATTCTTCTTTTTCAAATCCTCACAACTTATTCAATTATCTTATTCGAGGCCATCCTTTTCCATTCTTCCCATTAACTTCACTGTAAAAAGTAGATCTGATTTTGAGGTGCAAAAGCGATCTGATTTTCAGATGCAACAATTTTAAGACAGGGTATGTTGAATTTCAGCAGTAGTATCTTGTCTAAAAATAAGGCAAGTGAACGACTAAAAATCAGACCAGGTGGGACTTATTTTAAGTTAGGCCTATGCTGAATTTAAGACAACTCTGGTCTGGTCGTAATGCGTGTTACTACTGAAATTCAAGCCTACTTTGAGGGGATGTCTTATTTTAAGGCAGTTGCAGGACTGAAAATCAGACCAGGTGGGACTTATTACTAAGACAGCCCTGGTCTCAAATTCAGCATGGGCCATTCTGAAAATAAGTACCACGTCAAAATGCGGGTTGCTATTGAAATCAAAGCCTACTTTTATGCGATGTCGAATTATAAATACTAAATATTTAAACACTTCACACGAACACAAACCAAAACCCAAACGTTTCATATTTTTATTCGATGATACTGTTTCACTGACTAAATTCTTCAATAGAGCAAACGTAAGTCATAGAATTTCCATTGAAATAGATTTCAGGACGGAAATGGGAACACATTGACAATAATTTCAAAGATAATATGAAAATTTGTACTTTTATTGGAAACAAAGTAATCCATACAAAGACTTCAATACCACAGATGTGTGCCAGTATCTACAAACCAAGGCAGGAACTGTCACTTGATGAGGGCGACTATTTATTAGTTCTTACAACGCTGTCACGTAGACAAAATAAGGAAGAATAGTCTCAGGATGCGTCACTCAGATAGAACTGGCTCCCTTCTGCAAACAAACGAAGTATCAACGCTACATTCTCACACCATTAATTCATCGCACGAAACTTATTCTCCCTAGGTACTTACAATGTAATTTGACAACTTTGAAATCGACATCTCTACACTTCGTAATCCTTGTTGAGTTCCCGCTCCCGGGTTACGCCGTTACGCTCCGCCCGTCAGTGAGCACATTTCTCTGCTATTGGAAGCTTGTATCGTTGTATCTCGCAACCTCAATCATCCAAATAAGTAACGTTTTACGACTCATTTCAGGTTAGGAGTGTTTTGTAAATTAGAGTGTGGTGTGAAAATGTTTTGGTGAATTACAAAATTAGTGAGGCCTGTGGCGTGTTATGAGGAGTGCGTAAATCACGGAATATTTAAGTCCCCTTTTGTGCTTGTGTTGGAGGGAGGGTAATGGAGAGGAAAAGTTTGGTGTTGACTTAAATCATAAGATATATAGCATAAGGGGCTATTAGTGCGTACTGGGGATTATTTCTTATTATATTAATGTGGTAGATGTGAGCTTAACAGTCACGAACTTCAAACATTTATTCTGCTCGAACGGTGTACACTACCGATTTCATTCCAACTGTGTATTGTAGAGGAAGGTTGGAGATTTATCTTCATATCACTTTCACTGCTCCAATACCATTATTTTCTCAGATATAACAGTACGAAAATCATCGTTTTTTACCTCAAAATGGATGTTTTTCAACGCCATCTTGGGTTTTTTCCGAGCCCACCGCTAGAGGGGTTCCGCCATATTTCACCTCTTTCATATATTAAGCCGACAACTGAGTTTTCGCGCGATATAGGAATGTGTTATTGCTTGCCGACAACTGCGTTTTGGCGCGATATTGCTGTGTCATTGTTGGATTGTTTATCGAGTCATTGTCGCTCTGATACCACTGCACCGTACAGACGCGCCATGGCTTGTCGTACGTGTTCTTTCGGAGTGCTTTCCGCAAGCTTTTTCTTTGTTGTTGACGAGTGTGATTTTACCCAAAAGTGTGGTTTGTGGCAAAAGTGTGGTTTACGTGTTGGGTTTGGGCGGGAGGGGGCGGGGGCATTCCTTAAATACCCTTTTTCCGTTGTTGAGGCGTGTGATTTTACCCAAAAGTGTGGTTTACGTGTTGGGTTTGGGCGGGAGGGGGCGGGGGCATTCTTTAAATACCCTTTTCTTTATTGTTGACGAGTGTGATTTTGCCCAAAAGTGTGGTTTACGTGTTGGGTTTGGGCGGGAGGGGGCGGGGGCATTCTTTAAATACCCTTTTCTTTGTTGTTGACGAGTGTGATTTTACCCAAAAGTGTGGTTTGTGGCAAAAGTGTGGTTTGTGGCAAAAGTGTGGTTTACGTGTTGGGTTTGGGCGGGAGGGGGCGGGGGCATTCCTTAAATACCCTTTTCTTTATTGTTGACGAGTGTGATTTTGCCCAAAAGTGTGGTTTGTGTCGTGCATTACGAAGTGTCATCTTTCTAACGAGATACTAGCGTTCTCCGGTCGGGGCGAGGGGGTGTTGTCGGTGAGAACGGGTCTCTACTGCAGAAACTCCACTCAACAATCGCCACGCCATCTGGTGCCGACGCGGGGAACTTCCAATATGGCGGCGCTGCGAACACTCACCTCATGGGTTTGAAATGCTGTAAAATCGTGAGCTTTTAAATTTTTCAAATTATTTTTTAGCGAGCGAAAATTGCCTTGTTAGCAGGTTGTGTTCCGAAAATTTCATCGAAAAATGACGATTTTTAGGGGTAAAAAAATAATTTTGAAGTTCGTGACTGTTAAGCTCACATTTACCTATTAATGTCTTCTTTGTGCATGTAATACTGAAGTTAGTGAATGTACAAAGTTTGCTTACATAATGTTTGTTTACATCGTGTTGTTCATGATAATAAAAGTTTTTCAAACGCATTGTAAACATTCGGGGACACAATATAATGTGATGGGTAGAATAAAATCTCACCATGATTATTAATAGATAGATTAAGGAAATAGTTTTTATAGGTGTTTGCTTTGACCAGTGTGTTTGTTGGGTAAATATGAAAGTTATTGTTTACTGGTATGCACTTGATAGTACTGTGTGGAAGTGTTACATTTATTAGGCAATCCTACCGTTGATAGTGCTTGAATTTTGTGTGTTTCCGTTATTGTCGTTTTTCCTATGAAATTATGTGTGTAGAACCAACCGGTGGATTATTCTTATAATACATAGGTAAATTGAGGAACAATGAACAACAACTCTCCACCTTAAAGTTCACAGCTACACATAAAAGATGCTTGTACTATGACATGCAAATGTTTTCATTTGCTTTTGTGAACTGGCTTGGGTCATGGCTTGTGTAGTGTCAAAACGCATGATTTTCAATTTAAATTTGTAGACATCAGCTAACAATCTGTAATTTTCCCTCACTCATCCAGTGTGAAATATTTCACAAGTGATCAATGGCACCTAGTGAAAATATATACTTTATTGTAGTTTGGCAGCATTTCTTTTACGAAGCACCTTTTTGCACAACATATCCCAAAACGAGAGTGCCATGAATAGGATTTACTATTTCCAATCTCATTTTGCTTTTATCCCTCACATTGCCCAACTGTACTGATTGGTATTTATATGGAACTATATATATATAGTACACATATGCCCTCTCACATAGATTGCAATTTCTTTATTCAACATTAGAGATAATGCTCCAACAATCCCTAAAGGAAATGTTTCAAATCAAATAATGCTTAATTTTCAATAAGCATACTATAACTATAGTTAGATTGAGTGTAAAAATTTGCATACAGTTAACTATCACAAAAATTAAGGATGAAAACTATTTTTATAGCTGGAGCCTATTTCAGAAATTATCTCCAGCTCTATGACAAATATATTTTTTTCTTTTGCTAAGTGATTTTCCTGTCAGAATTTCAGGTTTCTGGCAACACATATACAAAGGTGTATAAATGCCACTACATAACTTGGAATTCCATTGGCAATACTAAGAAGTAGATGACATATTTTACTTGAGGCAGTAAGGTTATATATTTCATATTGTAGCATGGCAATAATATTCTTGGCAACATTATAATGAAGCTTCAAATGTGAATAATGGCTTGCTGCAGACTTGTTATCACATTAAGCACATATTCGTGTGTTTTTAATGTAACAACATTACATTTGTAGCTTTGTTACTCTACATGAAATTTCAGTTTGACTCTGCTTCACAAATTTGTCTTATCCTATACAGGCATGTCACTTTTTTATATTCATGCTGACAATGTTTTCAAATTTGTCAATCCTTAATACTTGGATTTAAAAACAAACCTCGACTTGCATTCTACCAGAATATTTTCAACAAGCCAACTAATGAAATCATTTTGCTTGAATTGACTGATGACCTCCTAGCGCTCCTTCCACCGAGCAAATTACTGTTTACATAATGTTGAAAACACCGTTACAGATGTGATGTAATAGCTTGAAATACATGGTTGACATGTGATCTAGGCCATTTATTATTATCATATCCCTTAGTAATGTTCTGATTACCATGTCATGGACCACTTATCCAGTATGCAGTAATTACTGCACATTAATGAAGATCTATCACCAGACATTGTATCAATTCCTTCCCAGCATCATCATTCTATCCTTAACTTATGTCCTTCTTAATTCCTCTTCGTAATCCTCCTCTTAAGCAATTTAATAGGAACACCAAGTGTTTAGATAATACCTTTATTGTAAAAGTATAATGCCTTGGCATTTATCATAAAGCAATCATCTTTATAAGGAATGCACCTTTTGTGAGAATTTTTTGTACTAATGCTTGTTCTGAATAAAGTTAGATCAGTTTGACTCTGCTTCACAAATTTTTCTTATCCTATAAAGGCATGTCACTTTTTTATATTCATTCTGACAATGTTTTCAAATTTGTCAATCCATTAACACCTGGATTTAAAAACAAACCTCGACTTGCATTCTACCAGAATCTTTTCAACAAGCCAAGTAATGAAATCATTTTGCTTGAATTGGCTGATGACGTCCTAGCGCTCCTTCCACCGAGCAAATTACTGTTTACATAATGTTGAAAACACCATTACTGATGTGATGTAGTAGCTTGAAATACATGGTTGACATGTAATCTAGGCCATTTATAATTATCATATCAGTTAAATTAGCATGGACCACTTATACAGAAGGCAGTAGCAGTGTTATTCTATTAAGTTGGAAAAAGTTCTCATAAATGGAATTGAATTTTGGTTTCTTGTATTCCAGCGTATCACATATGTGCTATATATATTCCAACATATCGCATATGCTATTGTATCAATTCCTTCTCCCAACTTCATCAATCTACTTTTTTAACCTTTGTTCTCCTTAAGCCTTTTAGTTATCCTCCTCTTAAGAAATTTAATTCATCAAGTGTTAACCCAGCTAGCACGAAGTATGTGGCTTACCTTCTACTCACGTAAAACTTACAGAAATCACCGGTATGAAGCTTACCGTAAGGTGAGTACCTTACGTAAGACATGGATCATAAATAGGTAAGGAATAGGTCAAACTAACCGTCAAACATCCCCAAACATAGGTAAGGTCCTGACCTACATGAGCGCCGTGTGTGGCGGATCTTCAAACTCAGACCTATAGGCGGACAGTAGTGGCATCTTTCGGCGATCATTGTAATTACTACGGCTTCTGATAGCGAAATGAACATAGCTCTTTTAATGTAAACAACATTTATTTTACTTGCAATTTACAATGCGATAAAAAATAGCACATATATAATAAA
The DNA here is from genome assembly GCA_933228895.1 of Platycnemis pennipes. NCBI lineage: Eukaryota > Metazoa > Arthropoda > Insecta > Odonata > Platycnemididae > Platycnemis > Platycnemis pennipes. The sequence goes on along the minus strand of OW121851.1, from coordinate 42,526,182 downwards.
CATACTCATCTAACATTGAGTTAATGCTGATTGCCTTTATACTCCCCAATTGATGGTCGATTTTTTCTTTTTCAGGCTTCTGAACATTGCTTCCAATGTTAACGTTCACCGGCAGCTGTAAGAATAGAAAAATACCCTTTATCATACTATAAAAAACAAATTATCAATTGCTCTTGGAACAAAGCCTTTCTTTGTATGTATTAAAAATCGAAAAAAACCCTAGGAGATTCAGTTCAACCATATTTTGTACTGCAATAGCCACAATCCCTACTTACTCAGTATGATGTCAGAGCACATTTCATTTTAAGACAGTTATTCCTTCCCCCCAACTCGAAAATCTTTTCGGAAGCTTCGTCCCTCAGTTTCGTTAGCGTCTCTCACTCCTCTTTGTATTTCTTCTCACTGAAAAATGTACAACCAGCTATTTCAATTATTAAAACTAACATACAAGTAAATACTACGTGCACGCAAGAGAGTATTACTTGCAAATGATAATACATTGTATTATAAAAATAATGCAATATATGCACTCTTCTTAAGGCCGCTTTACACGATACAATTTTTCGTACAATTTCTTGTACAAACTCTTGCATGAGGAAATTGTACCGTGTAAAGCGGCAAATTGTACGAAAACTTGCGCGATTGTCTGAATGACTGAACAGGAAATACAACGTGTTCTAATTCCATTCAGACAAACATACAATTTCGTTCAGTCTATACAAGAATTTGTACAAGAAATTGTGCAAAAAATTGTATCGTGTAAAGCGGCCTTTAGAATTAAGGCAACTAACTGCACGTAATTACAATATATCACAATACAATTTCTTCATGAATGCTTGAGGTACATTGTGAAGCAGTGTGGTAGAATTGTTTCGATATTTGCATACATAACTCTACAAACTCATTATTACGGCCGCTTTACACGGCCATTTACAATTTATTGTACAACCACTTGTATCAGGAAATTGTACCGCGTAAAGTGGAAAATTGTACGAACGCTTGCGCGATTGTCTGAATGACTGAACGGAAAATAGAACCTTTTCTAATTCAATTCAAACAAACATACAATTTCGTTCAGTTTATACAAGCGTTTGTACAAAAAACTGTATCTTGTAAAGCGACCTTTAGAGAAACTAATGAAACTTACCTTGATATTATAACGTTATTCCACAAAGATTATAATCACGAACATGCATGTTCTTGATTATATACACAATATTCCACACCACACGTTCCACATTTCTGTTCCGTTACCGTTCCCTGTAGCAATTTCGATCCACATTCCGTGATTCCACTCCGCTACGTTAAGTACCTTTTTCCACCGCCAGAGGCCATACGCTTGAAACGGCGAGAAGTACGGGCGCTTACGGAATAAATATATATTACATATGTTAGTTGCTTACGTTCTATGCTACTTACCTATTTTTTCCTTCGAATTGACCTCAGTGGCTTACATTGTGCTAGCTGGGAAGAAAATACCATTAATGTAAAAATAGAATGGCTTGACATGTATCTATCATTAGTGTATCATGTTTTTTAGCTCTTCCGAATTAGATTTGCATTCAGTAAGTGCACATATGTACATTATAGGCTTCACAGGAAGACTTATGCATTGTTTCCTTCATATATTTCATATTTTAGTAAGTAGGTATATAACTTTCCACTGTTTGCATAGGAAGCATTTAAGGTTTCAAATTTTATGCAACCTAAAGTCTTAAAGTTCAACTTTAAATTATTATGCTAAGTACTGCATTTCCTTCAGTGAACATTCCAGGAGAATAAACATTTCTGCTTAATCAATTACCCACAGCATTACTTCCAGGGCCTATTTGCTTGTTACATTTCCTACATGCACTAAGGTACTGACAAAATATTTGAATAGTATTTTTGTTGTAGAAAAGCTAATAAACTATTCAAATAACAATATTCAGAGTATAGGTTCCTATGCATTTAGGTGAAGTATTGGTTCATCGTTTGTACATATAGTACTATGGCACAGAATAACTATCACGGATTACCCATAGCGTGATTTTTTAACATCTGGTCATACAATTTCACTTTTCTTGCTATGTTGAATGTTGGTTTGTTGTCTCAACTTTCCCAGGAGCAATCAAGGTTTAGTTACGATTGAAAATTAAATAAATATTACTCTCACGCTTAAGCAGCTGAAGAGTTCTTTCCACATGTTAAGTTACTTACGAGCTGTTAAAGTTAACGCTGTTTAAGAACTACCTACTTCGCTTACCTTTTTTCCTTCCCAGTTAATGAATAAGTATTGATTGCTTAAGTGAACTTCTAATAGCGAACATCTAAACAACGTGATTTCTTTCCGTTAACAAAAAGTATATCGGAGTGGGTTCTAATGTAATTATTTCTTTGCTCGGCACGGTATTTATTAGACTGATCATAAATTAGGCGACTCTGGATGACAAATACACAATGAAAATTCAAATTTCTCACCTGTACTCGATCGACTAGATTAATATTCAACATTAAGTTATGCAATTTCAACTATTCGCATTATTGAAACTAAACACACAAAGTTATACACATTAAAATAACATTCTAGTCGATAACTTTTAAAAAGTAATTTCGGTGAAGAGTACGACGCTGGTTACGCTCCGCCCATCAGTCTCTGCTATTGGCTGATTAGCTCCAATTGCGGAGCCAACCAAGGCCTGCTTATTTTCAGCGCGGGTGATTTGAATTTCAGATCACAACCATCTTATTTTCTACATGCAATGGTTATGGTCTTAAAATAAGACGGAGGTGTGTCTGATATTCACGCATCATGAGTGTTAAATTCAGACCACTACCTTAAAATCAAACAGCGCTTATATTCAGATCGCACTGAAAATCAGATCAACTTTTTACAGTGTTGTCTCTCGACGATTGTCTTCATCAGGCCATCCTGTTTCAAGGCATATGTCCTTTATTTAACTCTGCTTAACTACCCATCCATAAATTTGCCATTTTATTGTTACAGAATCATACTTGTGAGCAGTAGGTACTTTGAGGAGATATAGGTCCTGATTATTTATCGTTTTTTATGTGTCTCAGGTATGGAACAATTCAGAGAAAAAATACGCCGGAAATATAAAGAAAGGATAAAAAGAACGAAAACTCGTTCCGTTTTTCACAACAATATCGTTTTCGCTCATACCTTTTCCTAAATCCTGATATATTGTGATTTGTTAAATAGTGATACATAGGTTTCACTTCATCATAAAATATAGTTCTGTTTCTCTTGTAGAACGTCAAACGAATGCAATGCGGAAGTTTTCCTTTATCAGTGTAGTAGAATGCAGAATTAATTTTTGGATAATTGTTTATTCTATCTTAGGCAGTTAAGCAATGCGGAGTTGAAGAATAGTTTTAGGAAAGGAAAGCCGTAGCAGAGAAGAAGGAAAATAATAACTACGTAACTTAGCTTGCATTCATGTTACATTTTACTTTTAAATGTAATAAGAACACTACTGCTAAGCGTTGTAACAGGGAATTTTTGAGATACGGAGAAGAGGTATAACTTGGTATATGGAGGTACATGGCTAGCTAAGGGAAACCTGTGCGGATCATATTGTCTACGGCCGCCGTGGAGTTCTTTACGACGGCACTTATAGAAGTGGCGCCGAACCAAAGTTCGATCTACCGTGTTCTACGCTTTCTCGGTGGAGGGATCCTGTGAAGATCCCGGCTCTGTTCAGGTGTAGGAGGCCAGGAGAAGGACGCTTTGAAAGCGGTAACGGGGTTTTCGACCGAGAGTATTGGTGGGGTTTGGCATGAAGGAAAGTATAGTACAAATTTGTCATCAAAACGAGTATATTCGGTATATTGTTATGAATAAAATATGCAGAGGGGAAAATGGAAGGGAGAAGGTAAGTTTCTGTTTAATAAACGGAACCCTCAAATTGAATGACGGTTAAGATAGACATTGCCCACCGGCTTGGCCACCCGAAGGCCTTTGGATCGCATCCCGACTTATTCATGGGTCTTGTGTTTGCTCTATAGTATATGCGTAGTATTCAAACGAATACGATAATGAAGTTGCTAAGTCTTCTTAACCAGAAAAAAGAAATTTTAAGGTTCATATAGCCACTATTAGTAATGACTTTGCTTGCAAAGTACGCTATAAAAAAGTTATTTTTATACAATATTTTATACTTATTGGTATTTGAGGAAAGGTTAAAGAGCAGAAACTTCAAGAGATTTGGGGTATATTGCTATGGAGAACAATACGCAGCTCAGCACAAGATTCTTTATCAGGTAACCTCTTCACATTGACATCATTCTTCTTTTTCAAATCCTGACAACTTATTCCATGTATCTTATGCGAGGCCATCCTTTCCCATTCTTTCTCGTTCCGTTATTTTACCTACCAATAAGGGTTTGGTTGGATGGTGCGTTCTAGCCCGGAAAATATTAGGTACTACCGCTACTTAGATCCGTGGTGCAGAAATTGTATTTTCTGAGGACGTCAAGCGAGGATTTTGAGTAGTTAAGTATTTGGGAGAAGACAATCATTATTGTAATTCTTTTCTTGCAGATATAAAAATACAATTAGTCAATGAGTAATTTATTTATTTTTCGTCTATCCATTTCTTGGGAAGTCTCAGGTAAATTTGTCGATTAGTTGTTATTATGCGAACTATTGAAGCTTGATAAAAATTCAACACGTTATTAATGATTTGCTGAAATGCATGAATCATCATGTACGCCAAAATACCCTTTGAAAGCCATTTTGAAAACCTAAGGGGATGGATGATCGATCTCCCTTTCGTTGATAGAAATACATTATTGTTAATTTCTTCCAAAATATGCCTAGAGAAGCGTAAAAACACCTTTCTCAGTTTAAAGCACAACGGCATAATCATGTTCAGTCGTGCATTTGTAGCATCAAACAACTAGTTGTTTATTAAATAGCATAAAATACGAGATGGTTTCAAGACTGTGAATGCAAGCACGGAATTAGGACAGGGTCTAACTTTCTTGCTCTCATTCATACATTCGCGCAGTCGTTCGTGCAGTATACCGCTTTACTCGATGCAATTTTTTACTGTAGGGTAAAGGGGGGTGAATTGGGCCACAAAAAGGAAAATCGTCGATTTCCTCGTTTGTGTAAACAGTTACATTCTGAAAGGATTATCAGCAAAGGACTTGATGTTTTTCCAGTTTAAAACGCAATTTTCAGCGTGGTTGCTCTGAATAGAACGGTCCTGGAGCAATTTCTTCAAGAGACTGCATAGTCCTATTCGCCCGACGACTTGGAGGGCGAATCGGACCAGATTAGAGGCTGAATCGGACCAGTAAAATAACGTTATAAATTTTAGTTTTCTTAAGTTTTATTCCATAAAATTTTGAAATTTTGCATCATTGCTATTAACAATGTAGTGCAGTCTGGAGATATTTCGACGACACCTTCTTAGAGTCAAACACAACTTTACAAATAGACATACATCACCAAATCTGAACATATAGAACAAAATAGAACAAATTTACCAAAACAATTAAGCACATTTACCACAAGTAAATTTATCTCGCCCCTTAGCACCTACACACAGCTCATGGTACCAACAATTACACTTCATGCACTTAATCCAGTCTCTAAACTTTGACGAATTCGCACAATTATAAGACTTGAAGCAGAAGCCACAAAGCGTATCATCAGCTGAGTTTTCCCCATTCTCAGTATTGCCGTCCCTATCTGAAGATGATTCATATAAGTTTCTGCAAGTTCCCTTCGCGTTCCTAATATTTTGTTTCTTCAGTCGTTGCTTTGTTTCTTCTATGACAGCTGGAGAAGTAAGTATTTGAGCAATTTGCTTTCTTGACCTTTTCACATTGACTTTCATTCTTTTTTCTGGTGTAGGTAGTAAATTATGGAAAGACCTACCCAAAGTATTTGACGATTCCTCAGATGTTGATGTCGAGGATTGGCTTTCTTCATAGGGACTGGCAGTTAATTTTTGATCGGAAGATGAATTTGTCGAAAAAGGAGTTGATGCTTCTTCTGGGGCGTGTGAGCTTCCGAGATTAGAAGGATGAAGATCTAACTCCGTCAGGATACCCGGATTCAGAGGGAATATTCCTGTTGATCGGAATCCATTTTCAGCGTTGCCGATTGTTGCGGCTTTGCTCCATGCATTTCGAAAAAGCCGACCAAAATTAAATTTAGTTATCTTTCTATCCCCCTTACAAACTGTCATATACGCATTTGTTTCAATATCGTAGTATGTCTTTAATGGTTTATAAAAAGACCTGTCCAGAGGTTGCAACCTTTGTGTAGTGTGGCTGGGCAGTGATAAGAGAGTGATCTCATTCCTTTCATAGAACAGTGTGATGCGTGGCCATCGAGGACTAAAATGCATCGGCCAGGAATCCTGTTTGCTTGAAAGTGCTTTAGCCACTCCAAAAAAGATCCTCATTTATCCACCCTGAATCGGACATAAAAATTTTAGATCCCAACGGAAATCCATCCTCCCATTCCTTATGGAACTTTTTCCCCTTAAAAATTACAAAAGGTGGTATGTAATGTCCACTTGCATTGCAGCACGCAACAACTGTCACCAATTCCCCCTTTTCCACTGACGTCTGTTTTATGACTACCTTAGATCCTGTTCTTGCAACATTCTTTTGGGTTTGGCGATTATTTAATACACATCCCGTTTCGTCAACGTTGTATATAAGGTGGGGCCTATCCATAACTCCAGCCTCAGCCATCGAAATAGTTAACTTTGAAAAAAAAATCGTCTACATCTTCCTTATTTAAACCCTCAGCTCGAGCCACTGACAAACCTTCGGGTTTTCGAAGACTTAAAGGATGTCTAGATATAAAATTCAAGAACCAATCCTTGCCTGCTCGTTTTTTTAACGCACAGAAATTGTTTTTTATGTTGTTTTCAATGGAAAATTCATATGCCACCTTCATGACATCATCTCTTGTCAATCCGAACCCAATTTCACATAACCTAAGAATTCTTCTAATTAATGCTTCCTCTTCTTCCACTGAGAAGACATTTTGCCCCCCTCTTGTCTTGAATTTTTCCGTATCCGCTACTATCCTACGATAGAGGCAAGTACGGGGAACATTGAAAAGTTCGGCAGAATGCCTCATGCTTCTTCCCTCTCTGAAAGCTTTTAGCGCCATTCTCATATCCTCCTCTGTCAATGTCTGTTCCGTTTTTCGCCGGTACTTCCCCATCTTAATCCAAAAGGAAAAACATTAACGGTAAGCGAAAATTATCACTTTCATAAATACGTTTTAAATGAAATTTTGCTAATGTTACGCTATCAAAAGGAGGTTGTAAGGCGTTCCACAACTAATTCTATTGCCATATATAATATTTAATACTCTGGCAATCCCTCTATCACGTACATTATATCACCTCCTTTTCTTTCAGATTGGAAAATATAGACCACTGAGTAATGTAGAATGTATAGGTATGGAACTCAATGTGAATTATTAACAATAAATTTCCATCACGAAATGCGTATGTTTTATGATATTGTTTCAGCGAATAATTGGTTAATATATATGGAACAGTACACAACATATGTTACATCAAACGAAGGTAGCTTAGCTCTCGCTCAGCCTGTAAATCGTGCTCGTCGCCGTAATAATTCACCTCTATGACGGGGAAAATCTCTTTCCTCCTCCTCGTTATACGTAGTAAATATCTATAACGTGATATAGAATAGCATTAAAATAGGTTTATTCCATTAAACTTCTTATAATACTTAAATAAAAGAGTATGGCCTAAAAACAAATTTTTAGCCACTTTCGCTCAAACATTCTTATAAACATTTGATGTTTTTAATGTAAAAAATTAAGTGTAAGTAAGCAATTTATCAATATTAGTTGTATATCTACTTACTTTTCAGTAGCAGAAGGAATTTTTCCAAGTGTCAGTTGAGTATAACTGGTTCAATGCTTCACCCTCGATCAGCGGCTTGGAACTGAACTCCTGCGCGTGCTGGTCCTTTTCACCCGACTAAGTAATATGATTTTGTATTATGTTTGGTAACTCCGATATTCATACAAGGCTCAACAAAGTAACCTAATGTGGCAGCTATGGTATTAGATTTCCTTTCAGGAAAGAAAAATTTGAAATCTGAGTAAGCGCTACAATGTCACCTTACTTTGAACCTATACGAGGTTTTCTAAATACCCAATTTCACACCTCTCTCGTATGGTAGGCTTCCATTCGACAGAGTACCATTTGCTTAAATTCAGTCGTCGAGTTCTCGTTTTCACTCTACTAGAAGGACAAGATTACAAAGAAGCAATTCCTAAAACGTAGTCAGTCTCAAGTGATACCGTTTCGGGTCTGAGTGCACTTTTTGAAAAGCGTTCCTATTCACCCGCTGGTCCGATTCACCCCCCTTTACCCTACATCCATCCACGCATCAGCCTGCGCAGTACACAATCCTGTGTTAAACGGCCTTAATACAAACTATACTACATCATGTATTGCAGCATTGAGAATGAAAATTTGCCAAATTTTTACTGCCTAATCCCATGCTCAGAATTTGTAATACATAGTGAGGAATTAAAAAAAACTGCGATCTCCGGTTATAAAAACCCAAGAATCTTTATTAAAATCTTGGATTTATATTTAATTAAAATTATAAATCAATTGAAAATGTGGCATAAGCATCTAATTAAATCATTTGTTATGATAATATATTAGATACAAGTCAGTTGCCAACGAAACAGGATCAATAAATTTCTATCAATTGGTAAATAACAACCAATTATTCAACAATCCATCTCAGACTTCATTTCGCGCATGAAATTCAGTGCGGGAGTGTTATACTATTTTAGCATTCCCTTCTAAGGTTTTCTATAACTTTGAACTATACGTACTCTTTGGAAGGTATATATATTGATAATAATGATATCGTTTACAAATAGATTCTATTTGTTCTGCAAATATCTTTCATTCGTCAGCTAGCCATGTAAGATAATGTAAGCTCATGCATTTTTTATATTTTTCGTAGTACGTAAATGCCAAAAGCTGGTCAAATCTAGGAAGATACGCTTCAGATGCAAAAAATGCAGAAGATCCGGAAAAGAATCCAAATCTGTAAGTGATCAAGAATTGCTGCCGCAGCACGAAGTCCGATGAAACAAATCACAGAAAAAAATCTGCAGAAATTGAGAAATTCAGCAATGAAAGCAGTGTAACTGGTGTACACTTATGGTGTACTGAGAACATTAGTTTTGGCTATCCAACTAGGCGCATGCGCATAGGGTAGTTGAAATAGTAAGTTCGAAGTTCAAATCATGAAACTCATTCTGAAGGTGAAGAAAGATTGGCCGTTCGGAAACGTAAGTAAGAACAGCAGTGTGAGAAATAATACTGATCAAGGTTCTAATTTGCCATGACATGTCAAATTAATTGGTGGCATAAACCATTATTTAGTACACAACGAGACCTCTGTGAGGTCAATGAACATAGTTTTTTCTCATCGAAAACCTGTACGTGCAGAGGTAATTTGATTGGATTATGTTGCTCCATGGGAAAAGTGTGGTTAGCTCCTATCCACTCACCGAATAAACCTTGAAAATCGTTGCTGCATGAAGAATACCCAGAATCAAATCAATTTTAGGGTGCCATATGCTTTTTTAGATCAGATTTTGAATCTACGTCATTCTTAAATCTTGGGGAATTAGTGGAAGGGCATGCCATGCTTTTTAACTCCGTGTTCAAGTAAATCGTCTGTTGCGTAAATGCTACTGGAAGAAGATACGGTGCTTAATTCCTCTGGATATCCGGACAACGGTGCTGAAGCGAATAATATTCTTGAATTATACCAAGCGCTTGTGATGTTTCGGAGTCGTATGTGGTCCAATTTGTTAATCAATTCCAATGCAGTTTCTTTTATAAGTTATTTTATAAAAACAGAAATAGGACGGAAACATTACAGTTATACCAATTTCAATAGCAATCAGCATTATATGATTTTTATAAACATAAACTAGTCACCATAGTAGTGTAACAGCACAGTCGTCATGGCAAATTGGACACAATACATAGGATCGGTGTATAAAAAATAAATCTGCCTACGCTGGGATTTAAATCTAGGCACTTAAGATGGGAAGCCAGTACACTTTACTAATATCCTATCCAGAAAAGCAATATATGGATTGGATTGTGTAGGAAAATAAAACCGACGTTTGTTGCGTCTATGGATTTGATGCACGAGTTGACAATGTGATTGGAATCCAATGGTAGGGATTATAAAAATAATTCAAGAGTCCTGCCATGATCTAAGAATCACTTACACGTTTTCAAAACAAGATGTATTTATTAATAAATTATTTCTGGATCCTGCAGTGAAGAATCAAGAGCAATGGCAATACGAGACAAGGTTGTGGCCAGTTTTACATAATCTTCAATGCCTACAATTCTGCATTTACCGAGGATATAATGTTAATTGCTAAGAGAGAAAATATTTAACAAAGGATTTAATCGGAACGGAAATATATGGTGAGATATCAATTGAAAAACACGAAGAAAACTAAGGCTATGGCATGGCCTAGCAAAGAAGAAGCCAAGAGATGAACGTAGCAAACAAGAAATAGTAGAAAGCTCAGGGGAAGGTAGTACCTAGACAAATCTACTTGCGGATGAAAATAAGAGCCTGGAAGTAAGGAAACAATGTATCAAAACATGTATTTGGAGCGCTTAACATTCTGGAAGTCAGCAGAAGCAAATAAAAGCAGCAGAAAAGTCAGGGGTGGAAGCTTCCTAATATGGCGTTATAGAAGAATGGTGAAGAATCATAGATCGCACGAGCGGCAACAATGAGTCCTAAGAAGAGTGGGAGAAAAAAAATTCTCTTGAAAACTTAAAAGATGACTGTACAATTTACTACCAAAGTGAGGCGTGATGGCTTGATGAGTAAAATCGTTGTACGAAGAGTGAAAGGGGATTATGGGAGTGGAAAGAAGAAGCATCGCGTGAAATAGATGGAGCAAGTGGACATAAAAGAAAATACTAATAAAATATGAAGAGTTTAGCTGAGAGGAGGGTCGTTGCATCAGACCAATCTAAGGGTTGATGTCTAGCATAGTCTGATGACCCCGAGAAAACCTTAAAAAAAACCAAATTATTTGATTTTATTGAGAATACTTTTGGGACTGAATGACCAAAAGCTACCTTGGTAGCCAAGTAGATAGCGATGTACAAAGCAAGGAAAAAGTATTAGAGTTATGGATGCGAAGAGAGAATTCTACTAAAACAGAGTATTTGCGGCAAAAAAAAGATTGGAAGTAAGAAAATACTTCATTATACTTACATCCTGGCTGTTTTATGACATTGAGGTATGGATGATGAGACCAGCAGATGGGTCAAGGCTGGAAACATTTGAAATGTGGTACTACAGTGGGATGGTAGAGAAATATAATGAAAGCTTAATAAGGAAGACAGCAAATATAATGAGACATTTCATGAGACATGATAGTCTGCAAAATAGTTGTAGGAAGGGGAGTTATGATACCATGAAGGGGGTAAGAAATGACGGCTTGAAGAGGGAAATAGCGTAGGGATGGAGCTTTAGATGACAAATATTGAAAGAAAAAGTTGGGACATTCCATAAAATCCTACCCTATCTTGATATATAATTGTCGGGTTTCAAGCCGAGTAAGCCGACCCAAGAATTATTTATTAATATAATTCGCCGAGAAAGAACGAAATCCTACCCTATCTTGTTGAAGAAAACCATAAAAGAAAATTAACCATTAATAGCTTGCGTATTTAAAGATGAGATACGGCCCTCGGCATTGAGGGACCATGAATGCAAATTTACTACTATTTACAGGGTATCAAATTCGAAATATAGTACTTTATGGTATTTTAATCAAACCCGTGAAGATAATATCGCATAAAATTTGTATTATGGAGGTGTGTTGTTTATATTAAATCTTAAAATCAGACAGGTTTGATTCAGAAAAATCGTAGGACATGAACACACACCGTTATCAAGTGGTCGGTCGGGTGCATCCGATAATTATTTTCTGCCTTTACTTCTGTACTTCTCACGTGAGCCTAAGTCATTTCGAAATCATATGCATGTGCAGTATTAGAAATCCTCTGAAAATGTTGAAGTGAATACTTTCGAACGAAGGTAAAATCACATTAGGTTATGCTTCACCATTGCTTTTATATTGCTGTTATATGTGTATCCAAATATTTGGAAAAAATTTCAAATAAAAATATTACCTTTAAAATTGATTATGAACTATGATCCCAAAATCAAGCGAGATATTCGATAGAACTCACAAGACAGTGATGTGATGAAATTTTTTTGAAGTGCCTGACTACTGGGTAATGACTAAATGGAGAACATGTCGATATTTTATGATTTTTGAGGTGGTTTTGGCTGAAACTGAGGAATGCCTAGAGTGCATATTGTTGGATGTGGGTTAATAAATGCTAGTAAGGAAAGAACGCGGGTATTTTTCTACTTTTAATGAAAAGGATGAAAGTTAACACTTTGGGCTCATTGCATATTGATTTAAATATACTCAGAGATTTTGTATTGTGCATAGTGCAGTACTGCATTACTCCGTGCATGACGTCTCTCCTATATTAAAGTTCCCCTCCTCTGAGGAAGCTTGGTGCCATGTGAATTGAGGATGTAATAATAGAGTAATCATGGTTGGATAGTGGAAGATAATTTGCGAAATTGTGCAAAGCTTGAACAAAAATGCCAGGCAGATAATAGGCCTTTTAAGTTTTAATTAATGTAACTTCCGGCAGTGAAATGGAACTTACATTATCTACCATTTCAGGTTATCAGATTTGAGAACTGTTCCTCTCACACGAGTACTTTGAGTGGAAATTATTCACCATCGCTCCTTTTCCAGCGCAAGTGATTTGCGTATGAACACCTTTTTTCTTGTTTCTGTGTTGCATTGGGACGAGAGGAGTCCCAAAGTTTTTCGCGGGTCAACTAAGCACCCCCTGAAAACAATTATGTTCCAATGTGTAGTTCCTCGGAATTCTAATGTTAAAACAAGTAAGTCTCTGAGCACACCGACCCAAGAATTAGACTGTCAAACGCAGACTTTTATTTCCGGAAGGCCCATTTAGCAGTTATAATTGATTTCAATAATATGATGTAAATTTTTGTCATGTGATTCCTCATCCTATATCTCTCACACAACTTTTCTTACGTTTCTGATAAAGAATGTCTTCTTTTGGATCGTTGAGCTACAATAAGTCCGTTAAGTAAATGTTATCTGTAAGCTGATTTCCAGACCTCTTTTCAGATATATAAATTGTATTATCAAGAGTTTAGGTCCTCATGAAAATTATTAGAGAGAACTATTTGGTCGACGATTCGGAAATATTTTTTTTCCTTCATCAGGGCTAAAATGGGATGAACCACCAATGAACATAGATAAAATGACTTACAATTTTTTTTTTTAAATATAAAATTGTTTTGTAATATAATTTTTTTCATAGCTTAATGCCTAAAATCCATGAAATCGATTTAATATGCCTTTAAGATCTTTTGAGGTGAATTGCTTACAATTTGATTGTTAAGAGTTTATGCTATAATTGTTCGTTCTGGTGCATTACATTTTGATATATTTCACTTAAATTAGAAATATCTTAAGGACCTAAACTCCAGAAACAATTTATGTAAATGTTATCAGTAAAGTATGCCAATCAGGTAAATGTCACTCTTTGGCGCTTTCTTGTGTATTGGGATAAAAAATCTCAAACAAATGCAGTCTTTAGGGAAAATACAGCAAATATTGGCATAAAAGAAGAACTTTTTTGAATTTAACAAGTGGTACAGAATGATGTCTTTGAGAAAAGACTGACAGAGTACGTGGTTGCACCTATAATGTTAACTTTGGATCATGAAAGAGAAGAATGTTTATTTGTATCCCGCTATTATTTTGGCATTTCTGCGGAAAACCAAAATGAGCCTCACTTGAAAGGAGTTTTGTCCATCTATTCAGCTTTCAATACGAGTACCATATAATAATAATTTTTATTCCACATTTGAAAAAACATACAAATACAATAAGTACAAAAACATCAATTTAAATGTTCTTCGTATTTCATTTGTTGAATTGTATTGCGGCCGATACCGAAATAACACTTGATAGTATTCATTGGATGAAGATAGGATGTATCTCCCCCCCCTTCTTTACGCTATAAAGTGGAGAGAGTGCATTGGATATTTTAACTTCGTTTCATACCACCTGCAAGAAATAATGATCTCATCCACCTTAAATAATAAAATTCCTTCTCCAGAAAAATTATATACCTAACAATAAGCATGAGAACATCCACTCCAAGATATGACTAGCATGGGTATTTTTCTTCTTCTGAACTTTGATAATTCTATTTTCCAATATGGTAATAAACGCGTCCCTATTCTTTTAGGACGATTAAATTGGGAATGTTATGGTATAGATGATATGGTGTATGGTATGGAATGATATGGTATCAGAAAATTCTTAGTAGTGTCCGGAAGGAATGTTATGGGCACGGGTATTTCTTGCAAATGAGGATTTTATATCACAATATATCCGATCTAATTGATTAAAAAAAATATGGTTTACAAAGTAGATTTTGGAGTCAGGTTGAGAATACTTAATATCAACCTTGCCTCAAGGCACAAGGTGCCCATTGCCAGTTCGTTAGCCTGGTCATTTAAGTTTTCATCCCGAAGAGCCAGCGAGAGGGCACTCATTTGCCCTCTTGCGCTTGCCGTCATATATTTCTGCATATTTATTGATATAATTTAAATTGTGCGTGGTGCAAAATGACCATAATTGTCGACGCACCCTATAAATCCAAATCTACTTACCTACCTCGGATGAAGGTTCTCAAGCAGTGAGGATACAGGGATCATCGTGTTCATCCATCGCGGGTTATTGTAGATACCTTACTCTTGCATTTCCTCAAGAGATGGATTCTGGCTCACTTTCTCTTCAAATGGCAGCATGTAATTTGGGTTAGGTCCCAAAGAGGTAGAAAAGGATAACAATTGTAACTTCGTAAACTTAGAGAAACAACTTATTAGCAAAAAACTAAAATAACTAAAAGGTAAGAAATAAATTAAGATAAATAATATAACCATCCTATCAAATCTCTAGAAATATGTGTGTATCATGCGGGGGTAATAATATATTAATAATGGCTTAAATAACTGCATCAAATTTAACATTAGAAATAAGTAATACACAACTAATTATCAAGATAAGATTTTTGCCTGTGCTCTGAAGAATGGCAAAGGAAAGCGTCATTGGAGTTATAAACAACTGTTGAAGGACGTGCAAAATAATTACGTAAATATGAAGAGGTTAGCTGATAGGAGAATTGAGTGGAGAGATGAATTCAACCAATATAAGGATTGTTGACTGTTTACGATGCAGAAAGACTAGAATCATATACTGCCGGATAATAAAAAAATAGAATGTTTAGGCCGAACCTTTTCGGAAAAAATGAAACCCATATTTTTCTCCAATAACATAAACAAAATAGTTTCTAGAGTCTTGAGCGCAGAAATTACATCCTTACTGTTATAAATATTGGCCTAATCTTGGTTATAACGCCAATTTACTTATATCCTAACCATTTTATGTGCTTGATATCATTTCAGCAAAGACGCACGGGAATATTTTCGACTCTATCTTGGTGTCCAAACGCATGTTGAGGTGTTATGGTGATGGGGTAGCCACTGTCGCCGGGAGTTTCGTGTCCTCCTAGGTCGCTGCTCGAGTAGACTCACTCCACTTTCCTTCCGTTGATGGTCCACTTCGGCTTTCAATGCGGATTCTTCACAGAAAACACTAGAGTCTTGTATAGGCAGCTTTCTGTCTTGGATGGTGGTAGGAGGCTGCGTCTGGTCTGTGTGTAGATTATTCCGATATTCCGTATGCTCTAGAAAACTGTTGTCACCCCTCTGCACCATGGCGTCAAAGAAAGTCTGGGTTTTTCCATCCATCCATTTTCTTCTACCATAATGGTAAATGGTATTGATGGATACATGTAGTTTAGTTCGTTTTTGAAGTTATTTAATGTCTCCTACCCGTGAGGCCAGATAACGAAAGTATCGTCCAGACTAAGATATCGTTCTCTGTGACCTTCAGACTCGGATTCCGTGGATGAAGTCTTTGGAGTTTTTTTTACGCAGGATCCCGTCTGTCCTATGGAGGACTGTAATATGGTAGGCCAGGTAGCGGGCCAGAGCGTAGGTGAGGGATCCAATACAACTTACGATCAGGCGCAGGGGCCTTCTTTGTGTATTTTCGGTAATGCGTCAAGTCTGCGGCTTGGATGACGGTGGGAGTATTCTTCGTTACTCAGGTGGGATGCTGGAATGCTTGACGAGCTCTCTCACTTCCCGATCAATCTTTGCAGTAGGTCCTTTTTCCATTTTTACACATGTGGGATCTTCAAGTAAAGCCTCAACCTTCTGCTTCTATTCTATTGTTCAGATGATAAAGGTAGCTTTGCCCTTGTCTACGGTTGAAATCAAGATATCGGCATTGGATTTTAAATACTGTAGCGCTTTTATTTTAGTCGAGAATGCATCGGCTCTCGATGGACGAGTCTTAGCAATGACGTCCGCTAATTTCTGTCGTAGGGAATCAGTTTCCTCGTGTGTCAGTTCCCTAACGGCTTTTTCTGTCTATTGACTGATACTCTTATCAACCATAACATTGGTCATGTAGGTGTGATGCAGAGATCCATCATGGGGATTGTACGTAGGAACAATGGCAGAGGGAGGCCCTGTATCAGTGAAATGGAAAAATTAGTGATGGATTAAAAAAGATACGCAAATATGAAAAGTTAGGCCGGTTGCAGAATAAAGTGGTCAGGTGGTCAAACCGGTTTTTAGGATTGATGACTGGTAATGATGATGACGTTACATGATAAAACACGGATTGGCTGTACGTGACGGTGACTATGGAGGATGCACTGTATGGAGAGCACAAAAAATTCTAAAAATACACTAACTAATTGGTGAATATTTGGAATACGAAATATGTTTTCCTACTCTTCATGCCCAGCCAATAGCCAAACTTCCATCAATTCCATAACTCCTAACCTTCCGCCCTCACATATAGGGATAGAGGCTTGCCCTCGTACCCTCACCACGAGAGGCTTTCAGGTTGGAATATATTAAAAAGGGGATTTGGAGGCGTGAGGCTCCCACAAATGCATCGTGCTAGTTGTTGATTTTCGCTTCGTGCATTTATCCCACAAAAAATTCGTAAAATGCATCCAACAAATGACGTGTATGTTCTCGCTAGTCACATGTCGCTTCCAATCTGGCCTGAATGAAGCGTTCGTCCGGAAGGCATTTCGGCTCGAAAGCAGTGGCGACTGCTTTTTCGCCTGCGGTCACTCCGCCATCATCTGCGTGTAGCGTAATGTTGTTTTGCGTCGAATTCCGTTCAGAGCGTTAATTACGTTTATCAAAATCCCGACGGCTTCCGCATGTACCTCGCAATGCAATGTGTTATTCACAATCGAGATAGGCCTCTCCAATTGCATAGTTTAATAGTGTTGGGCACTATTCTTTCAATTTTCTTGATTTTTTTTATCGATTAGTGTGGCAGGATGCGACAACCTACAACAAACAATGGATACTATTGAATAATTTCAAAAGTATTTTTGACACATAATGACGCTTCATTGTGGTAAAATAGGTAATGCCTTTTATGATATTTTAGTGTTACACAGAGTAGGTTATACATCCATCGATTACAGTTGTTCATAAAATATATTTTTACGTTTCATCAAAACGCAAAATAAATTTATTCTAAGGCATCTAGAAATTCAACTTGAAGAGTACATGTTTAATATTTATTAACTTTCATCTGCTCAATATTGTGTGAAATCGAATGCATTCATTTTTGAGAGTATACAAACAAAAATTGCAGGGTTTGTGAGGCGATGGCCAAAATTTCATTCCCCATTTTGCGACTGATAATCATGGGAGTAGAAATTTTTGGAAGTAAACTGATGAGGAGGAGATAATAGATAAACTTGAAACCAACTTTTTTTTTAATTAATCACATACGCTTCTTAGTGGTACTACATTTAATGTGCACAAACAGTTGGTTGATACTATGAATGACCGTGATGTGGTCTAATAGTGTTAATGCGCGTACCGTACAGTTTTAACCGAACTTTGTAAAAAGAGAGGCCTTAATAGAATGACACTACGTAGAATAATTAAATACAATCGGAAAAAGTTTTTCCACTCGAGATCGAAATAATATTCCGACATTACTTACCCTAAAAACAAGTGCAGGGTTTACTAAAGATATTTCTGTAATACTGGTTGTAAATATCTTAGCAGGGTGGAACTCGATATCTAATCCGGAAAAAGGATCGATGAAAGAGCAGAACATTTATTAATTTGAAACATGAGGTATCTTTTCTTTACGGCTGGAGGATAAAAAACGAAGATTTTTCATGAAGAGGACCAAGTGAGGAGACGAGAGTTGTTCGATAGCATTTCTCAAGTTCAGTTCAAGTTCAAAAATCGTTTATTTTCCCCAATAACAAGAATAAAATATACAAAACAATAACAAACAATAATCATTTAACAATTGGGAAGCCCTGTTTTAGGATTAACACATCATCTTCAGGATTTGGAGTTATAGTTCAATGGTCGTAATTCTTCAAATTGTTTTCATAGTTCTGAATCACATTTGGATACGGGAGTGCCCTAAGGTCCGGCATTTGCCCAAGGTGCAGGGAAACTCGTAAAAACCTGCACGGACCGGCGTAACTATAAAATATATCTTTGTGATGATTAACAGACAATAAAGTTAAATTAACATCGTAACAATAGAATAAATTAAATAAATATGTATAAATATCTAGTTTGATGAATAGATATTCTCTGCTATAGATTCACTGGATCACTGTTCGAGGCTACTAGGGATTCCTCTGAAGGCGCAGTACGCGTGACGTCAGTCGTGTTCTCCATAGCATTTCTGCTGATGGTACCTTTATATACCAAAGTGAAACTGATATTCGTTTGGATTGTCCGCTGTCTTTCTAAGGGAACAGTGCGAAAACATTAGCCACCTCATATCCTGCCTCGTGTAAATTGGCCGGGCTGACCCCATATGAGTGGGCCCTAAGATTCTATGGGGCCCATGGCCGTGGCGTGAGATTCAGAACCACACAACTATCTGTGGATATGAAACCCAATGAGGATGGCGGCACTGGCCTCGACAATACACCCGTCGCAAAAATATCGGTGAAGAAATCCAGGGTCACCATCATCACCCCCTCAATTTAGACCACCCCTTCGTAACCCAGCCTTACCTCCGCCACCCTTGTCTCCCTTTCTACCCTATCAATTATAATCTCCTCCCCATGGCTATCAGAGCACCTATGACTGCTATCTTGGCCTCGTGGATCATATCCGCAAAGAATATTTCGGTGTAGATACCCCGTTCCTTACCCACCCTTCTCTCCCCCACCCATCCCTCCCCACCCTCCCCATCCTCCCCATCGCCTATAATTTCGCCCACGACCCCTTCTAATTCATCAGCCTCCACAAAAACTCCATCCCCCCATCAAAGCTTCCCAAATTTTCTTCCCGGACTCAGGAATAGCCGCTACCTTTCCCATTTTTTATCCATACCATCTTATGTTAAAAATTATTACTGTTCTTACCCTTACTAAGTCCATGAGGACAACGAAGGTAACCCATGCAACGAACAGAGTAATTGGAAAAAAGACGTGTTTGTTTATGATTCATAAATTGAATTTGACATAGAGCCATTATCGATAAAACAAACTTGCGGAGAATACTTCAAACTAAACCCTTTCCATCCCTACCCTTCACTCTCTCCTTCTCATTAATGATTTCAAACATTACTCCCAATTCTACTCCATCCTTTGTAAACACCGCAATCCCATCACTCTACAAAGATCGCTAAATATTCGTTTTATTTTTGACAGTTGACTGTCTTTAAGGATCACTGCGCCAAGGGCTGCTTTCCGTAGTAGTCGGCAGGGATGACCCAAAATGGGTAGTTCCTTCGATGTTAATAGGTCCATGGCAGGAGAGGGGACTCTTCCTTCTAGATCCATCCTACACTCGCCAAATACCGTTCCCATGCCTAATGAAAACCGTGCCATCTACTTCTCGTCCTCTGACGTGGTGCATCGGGTAAAACAACCTGAGGCAGATTACTTATATTGTGGTTTTCTGAATAAATAGACCAGTGGTGCCAAAACATATAAAAGTTCGAGGTATGATGAAAATTCGTTTATCTCTCTCTTAACTCCCCGACCATTCCCTCGCCTTCCTCCTTCTCTTCCCATTCACCTGTAATTTTGCCCATGACCCCTTCCAATTCAACAGCATCCCGTTTAGCATCAACCACATTTTCTTCCATGGGTTGAACGGGATGGTGTACCTAGTATTGCGTCTGACCTCCACCTGGAGTATCGTGGCGAAGATATCACCATCACCACCGACTCTTCCCTCCCCCACCCATCCCCACCCACCCCGTCCCCTCGTCCCTAACTCCTAATATTTATTGTATGATCTCTTAAAATACTACAGAATCCGCTAAAATCCATCCCGCGTAATCATCCGCTCCCAAATTGTCTTATGCTTCTTATATGCACCCTACCTTTCCCATCATCTCCCATCGCCCTCTTCGTCGGCATTCTCACCCTCCAAACCCTCCCTCACTGTCTTCTTCCTCTCCCAACCCCTCCTCCTAGCTCAACTTCATCGCAAAATGAAATATCAAAATCACATATCCTACCCAGGAAAGAGTGTACTTCCTTTGTCTTAAAATTATGCACACCTTATCGTTCCCATAGTTCCTTACCTTACCCTTCCTTCTAGACCATCCCACATTCTCCAAATCCCGTTCCCGTAACTTATGAAATCTGTTTCATCTATTTCTAGTCCTCTGAAGTTGTCCATGGGATACAGACACCTTAGGCAGAAAATTTTCATGTGTTTTTTGTAAATGTCTAGACCAATGATGCCAAGGGATTTCTTATTAGGGCATACCTTGAATGATAAAAAATGCATACATATACATTAAGGAAAATTTTCGAATTATTATTCAATCTGGAGTGTAAAACTTGGGCACTCTATTCAAAGAAATATTAATAACTAGCGGAAACTGCCCGTTGAATTTCAACGGGTGTGAAAACATTGAACTTATTTTGTAAGAAAACCACTGTGTATTGAATACTGTTAGCGAGGTCATTGAGGAGCTGGTGCCCTATGTTGCACTAGTGGTCGTTGTAGTAGACACGCTGACCATTTTCCAGGTGCACGGAGAGATGAGTGACTCTTGGTCCTCTTTCATGCACGGAAAATCCAAAAATATTTAATTGCATGCGTAGTCTATTTCATTCCTACGATTATTTAATTATTTAATTCCTTTATCGTTTACTACGTAAGTGTTCTCCGATATACATGCAGTGCCCCAATGAGAGCTACTTTGACAATATATATTGAAGAGTATACTTGTTGTAATATGCATTGGATTTATCGAAAAAAGTTAGAAATAATGATGTAGTTCTATTTGTAAAGAAGGGAATCTTGCTTTCTTATATTAGATTTTATTTACGAAGAGTCCTTGCGAATTGCTCGTTTAGCAGCTTAAAATATTTTCTGATTTTTACTATTTTTATACAGATAGCAGGATTTCAACGTATCCAAAAAACCTTGAGAACCGGGAAAAGTCA
Organism: Platycnemis pennipes; assembly: GCA_933228895.1. Taxonomy (NCBI): domain Eukaryota; kingdom Metazoa; phylum Arthropoda; class Insecta; order Odonata; family Platycnemididae; genus Platycnemis; species Platycnemis pennipes. The sequence goes on along the minus strand of OW121851.1, from coordinate 42,504,460 downwards.
AGGAATATGAAAAGGGTCATGTAAAACATGAATAATAAAGAGAATATGAAAGACAACCTGGGAAGTTTTTAAGCTTTCACCTTGAATCTGTCGTTTTTAAAACCTCATGCTTTAGTTTTCGATTTTTCAAAACTTTCAAGTGATCCATCAAAGGTTTTACAATGATTGCGTACCAAGCATAAATTATGGTGTTATCCCCTTTAATTAAAGAACGGGTTAGCGAATCCGCATTACCGAACAGCTCATGATACATAGAACTACATAATTCTCTACTTATCGTGAGATCATTGTTTAGCTATTTTCATATTACCCTAATCTGCCGACTCAAATCACGTTTAGGTGCACCAACCAAACGGTCATACAGTTAGAACACAAAGTATCTCTATTCATATTCTATGTGGCCCGTCTCTCGTACTGGGAAGAAATTTTTTTTTACGGTTCTTAACATTACCCGAGAAACGCCATGAGGCTGTGACCGTTATTCGTTTCTCTTTTTTAACTTCTTTTTCAAACCTTAAAGAGACATCACAAATGGGTCAACGCGCTTTGTTTTCTTCTAAAACAACCGTCTGTGTTCGTACTAATATGGAACCTATACCGTGCAGAAGGCGTTTCAGGTCACGTGACTCTCGTCAATTTTGGGCAATATTTTAATTGCTCTTAATAACCTTTGTGGTTGGTATGGCACATTTTGGCCTTTATATTTAAATTAGTGAGAAAATTTCGCATCAAGTAAATCATTAAAGCACGAGAAATAAATTTCATATCTATGTACTCCTCATTCTGCTAATGCTACTGTTTCATTTTTGTGTTAAACTGCCGTTCGATTTAGGTGTCAACTGTCACTCTGAGTATCAAGGCATAAAGAGCTGCAAAATCGACACGTGCCTTGTTGGAATTGAGAGTGTTGACCCTAAATAGATAAGCCCTAGGATATGCTTCGGGCTCATGGAGTGTGCAATGGGAGGGGGGGAGGATAGAGACTCCGATCCGTGGATCTGCATAGGAGTCCCCGTTGCTATCAGAGCCCATGAGGAAGGCGACCCTGGCTTCGTGTATGATGTCGTCAACTAATATTGCGATGAAGATATCCCCTCCACCACCAACTCTTGACTCCCCCACCCATCCCTACCCGTCCCCTCCAACCCCTTCCCTTCTACCCATCTCCTAATATGACAAATGAGGCAAAAGCCGACAGGCAGACCTTGCCTTATAATTGGACGTAAATTTTTTTTTTCTTCCTCCAACACCTACGTGAAAGTATTATTAGTTACTTGTATCTGTAGTATCACGCCGGATATCGTTAGCTTAATAGTTTAGATTTATATTCATATGTTAATACTTTTAGATTTACTGCAGTAGATTAATAAAGTAGTTTTGTTCTCATGTTAGGTAATTAGTTAATCTAGTTTTTTGTTATTTTAATTTGTGATAACAGGTTAATAAGCAGGCGCTATACTTAAGTGTTTAGATTTTTTGAATCAGTTATTAAAGTTCACTTTTATTCTCTTTTTGATCACTTATGAAGGTCTGAATATTAACAAGTATACTTGTTTACAGTAAGATCTAACAAGGGGAGACTACGAACCTTGCTACGCCTTTTTGAACGACATATTTTTTATGATGTTCGGAATGCCAAAGGCTGCTAGGAACACGTCGTAGTTTGGTTGAATAGGCTTTAGTTTGGCTGTGATAAATTAATTAAAATTCATTATTTTCAGCGCGCTAATCATAAACTTAAGGCAACGCGCACTCTTCAACGATCCCAATTGGCCTAGTGGTTACGATCGCCGACTCCCGTGTCGGAGGTCGTAGGATCCAGTCGAAAGTTTTTTTTCGTCTCGATTTCATTAATTTTCATTTTTTCTATTATTTTCTATTGCAGCAGGTCTCACCGGACGAAGGAACATTTTTTAACCCTTATCTTCGTCAAATTTTATTGACGTCTTATTCCAAACGCGGAAGCATGACATATTGTAGCAACCCTGGGGTTCGCTCACTAATTTACGTGTCCATTGATGATAGTGATCAACTTCCTAATCACCATGGAACACAACGATTTCATATGGGTGCATTCACATTAATGCTTGCGGTCTTAAGGCAGTGAGCACCAGCATGCGTAAATTAGAATAAAGAAGAGCGCGTAAAGAATAATAATTACCTTTTATCAACCGCTCTCATTATAATATAACTGAAAAAGAAATAAAATTACTTGGTATGTAAGTAGTAATATAAATGTAAATCGTTGTGTTCCAGGCTTGATGATGTTGATCCTCGACGAAACCCAGGTCGTTCATTAAAACATATGTGGGACAACTAAGTTACGCTTTTTTTATTTCAATATGAAGCAGTTCCACAAAGTTACCTCAGATACAGTTTACTATGAGCCAACCTACTTCAAGCCACAATTCCTGCTTCCTTTTCGTGGTCCTACTATCACACGACTTACTTTCAATTATTCCCACTCTTTCACTGACTAGCTCCAGAAGTGTTTTTATCCCCTCCTTCGTCCAGTTTCCGGAGCGAATTCTTTTAGATTCCATGTTTTACGTGAACAAAAGACCTAAACAAGCAAACAAAAGCAAACAAACCAATTCAATAAACCCGGGATGTACTCTGGTTATGTAGCATATAGCCGTGTTGCCAGACGTTCCATCCTCGTGCAGCATGCAAGACTCGGACTCCGTTAGTCCCCGATGCTATCTCCCTAGACCGAAGCTATGAATGCCGACTTTTAGTTCCGTTCTAAACCACACTTAGACCGGAGTAAGATAAACCTCATCAACACAGGTTTAACGAGAAATCTATGAATACGGCTGTAGGAGTTCTGAGGTCTTTTTGGATAGTCCCAAATTTCGAGTCAAATCATTCAACTCATGGTGATCAAATCCTTTACGAACGGAGTCATCTTCAACTTCAAAATCTTCATAGTCGGTGTCACTTCGTAGTAACCATACTCAATTTCCTGTTCTTCAAAAGAGGGCAATTCTTTAAAAACTGGCACTGGTATTTCAGCTGAATGAAGCACTGGACAAATAGCTTATGGTAAACTAGGATAGTCTAATTTATATTTGTTTTTCTTGTTATATCCTGAAGTTTTCACTGTACAAAAGTAACAGTCACTTGAATGGCACTTGGGCTCTTGTCAAATCATAGGCACAGCAAATTTCAATGTATCACGAGTTCCCTTCGTTCTGACCTGCAAACTCTTAACACACTGCTTGCACACCTTGTAAAGAGCCCAAGGTTTATATTGATCACCAATTTTATAGGCTTGCCTGACAAATGCGTTGATGTTTGCCCTTTGACAGGGAGTGTTGAAACTGCCTCATATGTGACAAAGCGAATCAGGGATATTCTATGATTCAGGCTCGATCCAGCAGTAGGTTCATCTTACAATAAGCAGTAGAGAAAAAACTCGACCTGATAGGAGAAAACTAACCACAGCTTTGAAATCAGCCTGCCTATTTTACTTCAAATCAGCTGAATAATGGAACTAAACAGAAATTTTTCTTGAAATTGTTCCCCAGTATTATTTCTCCCATGTTTACGTTTTAATATGAAACCCACATTCTTTTAGTGGTTAGTAAAATGTGCGTGGTGTCTGATGGATTGAATAATTGCTTACGCATAATTCAGATGGTTCCTAAAATGTTGGTGATTAGAGGCGTTGGGACATAAGTGTATGGGAACCAATAAAGGTAAGGTAGGAAGGGGAATATATATAAGAATTAAATTAGAGGTTCTAGCTGCATTCTTTTCTCATTCCTCTTGCTCACGGGGTGAATTCCCTTTCTCACCACCGCCAAACAAAGCACATTTTTCATCTAGTAAGCTGCTATTATCTCGCACAATACTCATTTTGGTTTCCCTATTCCTTTTCTGTCTTCGGCAATTTCTAACTATACTGAAAAAATAAGGAAGCATTTGCTTCACGAGGTGTCTGATTTCACAGCACAAATTTTCGGTCGGGATTCACATACATCTGCGTTTGTCAGTTAGGGTCGGTGTTGACTTTGATCCAACTGCTCGTTCGGATGTTTGTCGTGATGAGGAAGTGCTTGGATGCGGATATTCAGGATTTCGCGGTAGGCCAGAAGTTAAAATTTAGTTTTTACTTTAGTCGTAATGCTTGTCTCTCCCTTATTTTTATCCCTCTTTTACATATTCCCTGCCGCAAACCCTCGTGATAGCTCGCTGAGCAATACTGTGTTGCAGGTGTAAAATACCATTTATCCATATTTCGGTCCCTACCGGTATTTTCACCTTCCTCTGCATGAATTCCCCGAGAACAAATTATGGGTTAGGTAGAAGAGGGGACTTTGCAGTCACAACCTCACCCCAATAAAGTCACTTTATTATTATTATTTGAACATTATGTGTGATTTGTGGAAGAGGGGAATAAAAGGAAAACCCGAATGTCTCTCCTTTCCTCGTATTTGCGAAAAATGTAATTGGCTTGATGAAATATGGAATTTTTTAGTAAATTCATATGCGTCTGTCAATACAAATGGGTCATTACTAATTTTGGGGGTGAAAATTAACTATACCCTTCATTTCTGGCGAGCGTTTAGTCTCATTTCCATTACGATGGGTTATCAAGGTCTTCGAATGTTACATTACGAGATCATGCAATGGAAGTGAACTACAGATCACAGTATCAGGCGTCACGTAGTGGAATTTAGACATATTGGATGAGTAAATAACTTTAGCAATTTTCCACAATTTAATTTAAAATAATAAAATGACACAACACGTGTTTCGGCTTACTAAGCCATCATCAGGTGTACACTTATAAACTTCCGTGACAGCAGCGCAATATATATATATGAAGTTAATATAGTGTACACCTGATGATGGCTTAGTAAGCCGAAACACGTGTTGTGTCATTTTATTATTTTAAATTAAATTGTGGAAAATTGCTAAAGTTATTTACTCATCCGAAGTGAACTACATTTACTTAATATAAAAACTCCTCTTATAGTTTTTAATTGAATATTTTGATGAGTTCCGTTGCAAGGGTTGCATTAAAATTTCATAACTTGTCGATCGATTCTTCTGTCAGTGATCAAATGACTGTAGTCCTTCCGTCTAACTTCTCTCACTGCTGAGAGAAGCCACGTTAAATGTCTACCGTCACAATGTATATTGTATTTATGTGTCTTCGGTATGTCTTTATGTGTCTTCGAGAAGTTGATTATTTTTCAGAATATTATATGGTTTTTTAATAATCTTCAAAGATATGTACTCGTCCTTATCCTGTTAACATCATGTTTGCAGCGAGATCAAAGGATATAATAATTCTGTCGTTTTTACATTTTTCATTGTTTAAAGGAAATATATAGATAGCCATCTGTCTTCCTTTACAGCAGAGTCCTCTGGATTGCCAATGATAAACTATATTAATCCAGAGGACTGCTTCACATATACTCATCACATGAGCACATCATTATATGTATTTTCGAGTAGTTGTATTTTGTTTACAGAATTTTCATAAGATTCTCTCTCTTTATCTTTATTGATCTTGTACAATCTGCCCTCGTCCTTATAGACAGTCTTCTGCAGCATGCTTCTTCAAATAACTTTTCATTCTTTGCTTTCTTGAATAATAAAATTATGACTGCGCCTCCCGAATTTTAAATCTCTGGATCCTAAATGGCCTTTTTGAGTTTTCTGTTGGCGTCCACTAAATATCGCTGTCGTAATTTTCCTGCTGACGGCAGACAAAGTACGGGATAACGTTCACGGAGATATAAATTTTCGTTTTCTTATTTGCGTATCATTTGAAATTTAGGAGGAAATGAGTTCGTTTTGTGGTCGTAAATATTGCTTTTCGTCCCCTCCTGAATGAGTGTATTAGGCCTCGGGGAAATAAAAGCGCATTAGCGCGCTAAAAGCCTTTTGATTGGGGAGGTAGCACCCATCAGTGACGCTTGACTCGCCGCGAACAAGAATTTACGAGAGAATGATTCCCATTTTCCTTTTTCAAGTGAGAGTCCAGGTTCGCGGTACCTTCTGTGACGATTAATAATGGATGTTCGTCTCTAGCGTGGAATTCATATGCTTCGGCTTGTTTGTAACATTTTTGGCTCCTTGATTCTATGCCACTCCCTGTGAAAATTCTATGTTCTTTCATCCATGGAGTACCATGAATTGGTCTATCAAGGGTGCGTGAAAATGGAGCGCTATCGTCAAACTGATTGAACCACATGTGACCAAAAGAATTCCATCATTCAGTGAAGAACAACGTGTGACAAAAATACGTGCAAGAGATGATCCTGAATGATAAGGGATGAAAAAATTTACAAAAGGGATATAAATTTTGAACATGAGTAAACATCTGGTTCTCTCTCTGTCAATGATTGACATTGATGTGATTAGATACTCTTTTGTGGCTAATACACTGATAGAGATGAATCGGGAACATCAAGAATTACTTAAAATAGGGCCACTCATTGCAGATGGATTAAAGGCTAGGACCAATTTGTAAGGAATGAAATTTTCTCGGTTGCTTTACCGGGTCAGTGGCTTTAATAACTCAGCCGAGGTGAAGAAGTGCATTTTTTAATTATTTCCGTAGCATTTGAATTCTGTAACTCTTTTCTTGATTTTTTTTGCCCTTGAAAGTTGTTGAATTCATTTCATTCTGCACGTATGCTGATGTGTACAATCCATATGCCGCATCGGATATCATGATGACGACTTCAACAAAAATGGTTGTGTCAGTGGGTCGGTCTCACTGGCGAGTCTTCGCTCAGAATGACAAAATCTTCCTCAATTGATCGGTCTACCAAGGCGTCTTGTCGACGTTGGCTAGAAGGCTTCTTATGCTCAAAATGACAGTCTTCCTTAATTAGATACCATGTTGAGGTATCGGTGGAATGCAGAGAAGGTGGTGATAAAATTACTCTTGTGAAAATATTGGCATATGGAGCTATTTAAGTAATTTTTGAAGTTTACATGCGAACGAGTGGTCACTGGGAATGCGAGGTAAATGATATGTTCAAAAAGCTCGACAAATCAGCAACTATAGTTAAAGGGGGATCAAATTAGCTTTGAAGGCATCATGAAGGCATCAGCTTAAATGGCAAGGCTCAAGTAATTTGTGCACGTGAGAAATGGATAGAGACGAAATACTAGGAAGACTGCATGATGGAAATGGAAAGCAAAAGACCTTGAGGGAGGCAATGAGGTAGATGGATAAAGGAAGTGGAAGAATATAGACGGAAAAGGGGAGAGAATTGCATCAAATACACGAAAGAGGTGGTGGTAGGAAGGAAGATGCTTGTGTACAAAGTATATCCTGAGAATAGCTGACATAAAATGATAATAATGTATCAATAAGAGTGATTTAATCGTAGCGGCGAGTGGAGATGAAGATATAAATATAATAGTATATGGTTTGGGAAGAAGTAATGACCTCTGCGAGAAAATAATAAATGCGAGCAATAGCATATGGGTTGGGAAGAAGTAATGACCTCTGCGAGAAAAGAATTATGTTTAGCTTGGGAATCGGGGTATTTTACTTCACACAATGTTTAAACAGTTACCGAGACCAAGTTACACATGAACAATGCTGAGTTAAACCAAATTTTATGAAATATATTATGCGAGGGTCGTTCAAAAAGTTCTCATCCTGGCAAGAAAACATGTTATTTGGGGACATTTTTATATTTCAACGTAGTCACCTTGCGAAAACATATATTTAGACCAACGATTTGTCAACTTTTAACACCCTCAAGCCAACGATGGACGAAGCAAGAAAGAAATAGTTAGTAGAATAGCCCAGGCAAAGAGGGCATTCTATCAAAAGAAGAATCGACTTACAGCTGGAAATACAAGCGTAGAAGTAAGGAAACAGTTTATCAGAACATGCATCTGGAGCATGTCCTTTACGGCAGTGAGGCATGGACAATGACAGCAGCGGAGAAGAAAAGGGTGGAAGCATTCGAAATGTGGTGCTACAGAAGAATGCTGAAGATTAAATGGATCGACCGAGTAAGTAACGAGGAAGTGCTAAGAAGAGTAGGAGAAAAGAGAAGTCTGCTGACAACTCTAAAAAGAACGGACAACTTAATCGGCGATATATTTGAGACATGATGGCCTGATGAAGACAAGCGTCCATGGAAAAGTGAACGGGAAGATTGGAAAAGGCAGGCCTCGTATGAGATGCATGGAACAGGTTGTGAAGGATGTAAAAAGAAGAATTACGTCACAATGAAAAGGTTGGCCGATAGACGAATCAAGTGGAAGGCTGCATAAAACCAATCCTAGGATTGGTGACAAATGATGATGATGAATCTAATTTGATTTCTCCAATGTTACAAAATTGGCTCTTGTTTAATCTATAACCTCATCATTTGAGGCGAATCTTCGATAAGCCATGCTATCAGTTTTGGCAGGCGCACTGCTGCTTGATTTTGAAGGGATTGCTGGGAGACAAATATGGTGAATGCACCGCGTTTGTAAGCATGTCATGGTGCTGGCAACGAATTTTTTCAGCGACAATATGAAACTTATAAAAGGCGCTTAATTGTGATAAAAATAATTTTTTAGGGCAGATGTGAACGTTTAGCCTGAAAATACTTTTCAATTGGGCCAGGGGTGAAGCAGAATACTATTCAGAGATTGCCATGGCTATTTCCTAGTGGTGACTAGGCACCACACCCTGTCAGGAAACCGTAGCAATGACTATATCTCTAGATGGAACCTCATAATCCAGTTCGACCCATAATCGGATTCATGTTTCGTTTAAAAACAATAACATTGTAAATTACTGAGGAGTCCATTAGAAATACGGCCAATTTCGTCGAGTAGTTGTCATCTCCAGGTGAAAGCGCTCAGAATCCAGACCCTTAATGAGGAAGTAAGGGACAGGGTTAGTGTCGAAGGCAAGGGAAGGTGTAGAAGGGGTGGAGAGCAAACGTAGAAGGAGAAGGGGAGGGGGAAAGCAAGAAGTGAAAGGGAAAGAGAGGCGAGAGTGTGAAAATTCCTGTGAAAATACAAAGTTATTATTTTTCTATTGAAAATTTAGTTCCACCAAGTGGAGCATGAAACCATCCGATTCGTCTGCTGTCATAAAATGTCGTTGAAACTCAGCGCAATCCCTATCATGTGTAAAAAATTCTTAAAAATAGTTATCAGAACGAAGATTTGGCCGTATTATGACAAATTTGGTACCAATCGAGCAGAAAGGTTTTTTTTTGTCCATAAGATCCTCCTAAGTGAAAATGCAATTATTTTTTTGCACACGTAGGGGGTGGCCCTTTTTAAACAATGTATACCCTACACCAGCTCTAACTTCAACTTCATTCTTTTCTCAAAATATGATTACTCTATAGACACAAACAATTCACCATATCAGTCGAGTTAGAAACGTCTGAAATTGCCATATACAAAATCATACTTGGTAAATGCCATAGTCATTTGGCCATAGTTGCACCATCTCTGTGTCAAGTCGATAACTTTTCAAACACATCTTGCGTAATTTGTAAATGTAGTTTTAGAGCATTTATCGACAGTTATACAACTATTGATAAGCCTATTCGGGTTCAAAGTTAATTTATGCATGAAGTTTAGCTTATATTACAAAGGATAATAACGGGTAAAGTACTAAGTAAAAAATGAAATATACAAGCCTTACTTTAACTAAAAAATAAGAAATTCCTCAAGTTTGTTTGCTAGAATCAAAAACGAGAAGGATAATTGGTAGGTAGAGGAGTAGTGAGAAGACACAATATTGTGATAAATAAAGAACCTGAAAAATTGACAAGAACGGTAGAGAAATGAAAGATTACGATAGAGTGGATATGAAAAAAATCTAAAACATTGGGGGAAGAGAGAAAGGGAAATAATGAAATAGTGAATAATTGGTACACAAGGAATGTAGTAGCTAGTAAAAATGAGGAAAGTTTGGCAAAAACGATATACCTTCATTATCCGAGTGTAAGACGAACTCACTACAAGATACACGCAAATTTTCACCTGAAAAATGCAACAAAGTCTCGGGGAAGCCTTTTAATGCATTATACGCACTTATTTTTTAAAAAAACAGCATTGTACGATGCAAAAATGCAATTATGTCAGCATTAAATAATGGGGAATATATATAGTAAGATGAATATTTGAAGGGGACTCTACATTGACTGGCCTGGTAGAAAGTAGTGGAATAGAAGAAGGAAGCAGACATTATTGCGGTATCAGTGGAACAGGGAGGAAAACATTAAAAAACGGGCTATAGAAAGCCGCGAAAGAAGTTTGGTGGTATGTTTTGGAGTAACCAATATTCTCTTCAGAAATCATGAGGCCGAGGAGATATGCACGCTACCTCGATTAGCGTTTAATTTGATATAATTATTTTATTTTAATAATTAGACTTTAGAGCCTATGTCTGCTAAAATGTGAAAAGGCCATTAAGAACAATGAAATTAAATTCCTGAAGAAATAGGTTTATTTTTAACGATTGACGTTCTACTTCCGCTATATCTCACACAGAAATTCTGCTAAAGAATGAAATTGAATATTTGAGTGACGTCCACCGCCAGCATACATTTGAATATTTCAATTTTACTGCTTCTGTGCCTGAGTAAGGATACGAGTATCGTGTGTGTTTAGGCATTCGTTAAGCACCTGCTGTAAATGAAAATGTTTTCATTGCCCATGCTGAAATGAGAGATTTTACTGCCGGCTATCGCTCCTTTTCATTGCAGTCATGGGAGTATCTGTATGCTTTTGTTTTTTTTAACCTGACATAGCGTACACCGTTTACGACCGCTCAGATGTCGTGCAAACGAGCCTGCAATTAAAAAATAGCCGCTTGCGAATCTAAATGGACGAAATCACTTGAAATGGAACGGCGTTTTATTCTGGATTTGATAGTTTCCGTCGATCCGTCAGGTGTCCCCTTCAATTCCATCAATGCCTTCTATTCTGTAGATCCTCCTGGGAGCAATTTTGGGATTTAGGACCCTATTAGCCGCAAATGACGTATTTTTCTAAGCGCAAACAAAAGAGTAGAGGAGTTTTTCGTGGGTTGAGGTTTCGCTCGCCCAAGAGCAACGATGACTTGATGGGGCGTTTCCTAGTCCGCGTTCGATCGTGTACGCTGGACGATGCATACTTCACAGGAACGCTTGAGAATGTAGATGTACTTGATATTCATCAGCAGCTGTTTGCTCGTGAGGAAATAGTTCTGTTGTTCCTTCGAATTGCACTTTTATCTCCAATATTCTACACGTCACCTCAATTTACGACTGGGGTCAGTTATGGTAGGAAAATATACCTTTATTTATTAAATTTATATAAGGCCTAAAAATGAAATCTTTCGGCAATCGTACCAACACCTGGGGCCAAAATTATATTGTTTACTGCCAAATAACGTAACCAGGGTAGAGACAAAATTTGAATTTAATGAAGCTTTTAAAAAATGGCTGATGAGCAATGAGGAAGTTAAATTTTTACTTAAAAAGGTTATATACAATGTTATTAAATTGTGTCTACTTGCACATAAATATATTGTCTTCGTATGATCATATACTTATAAAATCAATATTGAATACGAATACACAAACATAGCCTATTTTATTAATTTTTTTATATCACATACTGTATATGGTAACTGCAGAATCAGAATTAGCACCTTGCCTGCCCGTCTAAAATTAATTGTAATGGTAACCCCAATACAGGTTTTGTTCCTCTGGGGTAGGTACCTATATTCCATGGATTTGTATAATTTGTCAAACATAATATTGTAAGTTGGTAATGGAATAAATACATTATTATTATTATTTGAAAGTCACGGATTGGAGGTGATACAGAGGATTTTAAAATATTGATGTGGCGAGGATTGTAAATAGTGTAAAAAAGGGACGAATATACATCTACATGATACCCTTCAAGGAACCTCAAGCGTGTGAGTCAGGGAGTAATGCATCCACAGGCATGCAATATCAATTATTCCGCACATATAATTCTTAAATGCAAATGAGAGGCACAGCGAGGAAAATAGCACTTCGCGGAGGAACTTCGAGGAAAATAGCAAAATTGTAGTCACGAGGCACGTAAAATACTGGCTATAAAAGACACCTAATTCTCAGTCCATGCAAAGGTATACAATAGTTATAAACATATATTTCCTAAGGCATGCGTGAAGTGTATTTTTTAACGTAGAAACTTAAAACAAGCATACGTTAGTAAAAATACATTCTTGTTAATATGTCAATTACTTCAAGCTCCGAGTGAAGAATCATTTAGAGTGGTGGCGAAATGAATTAATCTCCTAGAAATTATATGGTGGATTAGGAGATTATAAGGGGTTTCTAGAAAAGGAAATGCTGAAATTTATTAGGAAAGGTAGAATACTGGATAAGGTAGGAATAAAAAAAAATATTTGCTATAGCATGAAGGGATATCATACTAATATACATAAATGAAGTGGTGTCTCTCATTCTGTCTGCTAGTTCTATGTTACGCATCTCCTCAAAAACTAATGAACCAATTGAGCTGAAATTTTGTAGGATACTAGCGTAGGTGCTATAGACAATACAAAAAAAGGCTCAGGGCTCGGGTTCAATTCCTGGTGCCAATTACGTATTTACATTGGTTTAAATGGACTCCCAGATCAAGTAGGTTGTAAAATTGTTATTATAATATAATAATGTAATATACAGTAGAAGGTTTAAATATCTGCAACCGAACGTCAAGTACCTGGTTTAAGTAGGCTAAACCTCTACTAGATTATAAGAATAGAATTTACTCGAATTGGAATAAAATGCATTAATACGTATCCGTAGGAAGTTCATTGACGCCATTGTCATGAAGTTGGAGAATTGAGACAAACAACATACGTAAAAGGCGAGAGAAAATTTTTTTGCCGAAAAGGTGGGTGGTAGAATTCCCAAAAACCCGAATCTGGCCTAATTGTCAACAATAGAAAGACAGACCTTCGTATTTATTTATTTATTTATAGAGTTGACAGTTAGCAGTTGACAGTTTATTTATAGAGTTAACAGAGGTTGCATTCGTATGCACCCTCCCTTCTAACCTCCTTTGTATTTTCTGGCCTGCAAGTTTTGAAATAATATTCTCAATTTTGTAAAGGCCCAGGTGAGTCCAGACAGTAATTATATGTTTTCATTGGTTTAACTTATTTATTAATAATTATAATTATGGACTAATTATTATATTTCTCCCTTCCGTTGAATTTCAACGAGCACCTACAGCTATTGAGATATAAACCGATTTGTAGAAAGCAGTAGCGAGGGAAATGAGCCAATAGATAGTTGAAATGCAAAGAAGAGGAGAGGTTTAGAGTCATTAAAACGTACCTTAATCTTTACAAGACTTAATCAATGTATGCAATCATTATAATATTTGATTCGGTTGATATTATTGAACATTATCTTGAAGATAGAAGTATAAATATTGTAAAATAGATGAAAAGGAAACATGTTGCTAATTTAATGGTATGGAAACATGGTATTTATGGTGAACAATATGTATGCCGTCTGTGGTATGTCATTTGCTGACCAAAAACACTAACTACCTTGATTATTTTATTAACTTAGGCATGAAAATAAATTTGGTCTTCAAAATTTGACTAAGGATCAAGAATGCCAGCTTAATGTCTTAAAATTCTATGTATGCAGTGTTGTATTGTAGATCCCAGGGTGAGGGAAGCGTGGAAACTTGAATTATCCAATCAGAAAAAATGATAAGTACTTAAATCAAAATAAACTATCATTGTCTCATCATTTGCTTCCTTGCCTCTATGCTTTGATCCCTTTCTCTTCATCTTACCCTTTACCCCCGGTGTCTTTACTAGGTCATTTGGGTAAGGATATGCGGTTTTATGCCTTGAATATGTGTGAGTATGCGCGCATTTGGCATCGATTACGAGGGGCCCGGAACTGAACTAGGCGCATTGCGCCTGGCAATTGCTATTCGGCTGTTTTTGTGCTCCGGGCGCAGCCTGCAGTTATACAAGTCTTATCCCTTCTCCTCCGATACCCCATTCTCGTCCAACTGTGCCCAAATATTTGTATATTTGTTTTGCGTATTTTGGAAAGAGCTGTTAATTGGAAATAAAAGAAAGTGTATTTGGGCTTTTTGAATGCGGTTTTCTGTTTCGATAATGAGTCATTTTCTGAAAAAGTCAATAATTTCCCTCAGGTAATGGCAAGCTTTTGCTAAATATCAATTTGTGGTATCGTGTAATTAAAAAAAATTGTAAGTATTATTTGTTTCAATACCTCGCTGCGTATACGCATTTGTTACGCCTTAATGAGTACGTATTATTAGCAACACGTGGAAGGGAATAGATTGGCTGCCTTCATTTAAATATATTTCAATGAGATTTAGTTTTTTATTCAATCAGCTCTTATGTTTTCACTGTGTATTCTGTGAATATGAATGTGTTTGATCAGTTGAAATATGAAGAAAGATCTTGTGCTTTCCCGTTCATCTGCTGGGGGACCTTCTCGGGTCCTCAACCGGGTTACTGCATCCATTTCCGCCAACGTTTTGATTCTCGACTCGGTTTTCGTCTTCAGGGCTTCTGATTGCCATATCGCCGAAGTGTCCTCTCTCTATATATAGATAACAATTTCGGCGAAGATTCCTGGTTGGAATTCTGGAAGTGGAAAATATTTTTTCTTTTTCCATTTAGAGAGGAGACTTTCCACTATACGGCATTCAGAAGTCCTGAAGAAGATAACCGAGTCGTGAATGGAAACAACGGCGGAAATGGACGCAGTAAACCGATGGAGGACGCGAGAAGATTTCACGCATTTGAAATATGGTACATTAAATGGGTTACCTATAGGATTGAAGTGTAGAAGGAGACTAGAGTTCTTTTTGATTTCTTGTTTGAATTATTACACCTATAAATTATAATAGTATTTACCGGATGAAATGTGTGAATCATTGATAGCGCACATTTTATTATCGTGGGTAATGAACATTTTTTCTTCCAGTGAGGACCAATTGAGAAGACCAGACAACTTTACAGCTTCATTAACGTCTCCTCATCATGTTGCATGTACTTCTTCGGATCCGCCACGCTTAAAGGAAGTCTCTTTTTAAGGTAAACTTTATTCCTTCTCGAAGCAATTATTGCTTCCTTCCTAAGAGCATAGATGAAAAAGTAGAAATTTCCTACATTCTTTCGCGAAGACATTTTCATTCGTGTTCCCATAATTTGCTTGGATTGTAAAGCATTCATAAATCCTTTTAAATACTTTATCTTAAATGCATGGCTACGTATAAGCTACGATTTTATTGGTTTTTCTGACGATAAATTTAATATAAATATAACCTAGTAAAAAATTGACGTAAGTACAGAATGATTATTTTGATGCTTATATCTCAGCTCGTGTGTATGCCTCGTCTTTAAGTATAGTACTAGGATAGTAAATCATGAAGTGCTCCATCACCTAGACTTAATTTTAGACCAAAGTCATTTTTCTTAGTCTATGCGTTGCTTATGGTATGATATTAAACAGGTATACTTCTACATAATTTTCCTTTATGATAAAAAACGTTACTGGGATGCTATTCCCCTTTGAGGTATTGCTACCTAGCCTCTAATAAACACCTAGTGAATTCACTTGATCAAAGTTAACTTTGTGTTATTACAATATAATTAACAACCTGTTAAACAAAAAACTTTTGCGTAAATCACTTAAGTATTTTTTTATTTAAATTACACGACCCGGGTTTCAAAGAGTCATCATCGTCATCAGGCGTATTTGAATCTTTTTATCCCATTATTGTATCCATCGTTATGTGACACTAGAGGAAGGGAAGATGGTTGAAACGGAGGCCAGGATAGGGGAGAATGATGGGTAAAGGTACTCGTTGATGAGGGTGTAGTCTGGGTTTTTCATAATTTTTAAAATTTCCAGCTACTCTCGTGAGTCCAATTCGCGTCGCTTCCAAATGCCAAAGTAAAACGTGTTGACCTATATTTTAGGTGAGATTATCATAAATAAGTACTTTTACTTGATCTTCTCACGCATATCATAATTCATGCTCAGTATCACATTTTTCAGCCTAAATGTTATTGATACCAAAAAGTACGCTCATATCTATGTGAGAATGCAAGCAAGATGGAGGAGTGAAAAGGCTGCAAGAGGAGGAGGTGTGATGAATCGTCAGAGCTTGTGTACTCTTATAATTGCAGTAACTCCTCGGTTCATGATATTCATATTGATTTTATTTCCGTCTTCTAAGTCTCTGCCGATTCTGTGTCGCCTATCCGAGTTCTTATTTCCGTAAAAAAGACCTCGCGGAAATTGGTTTGCTTTGAGAAATGCAGAAGATCTCTGATGCTTGAAGCTCCCTTCCCTTTTCTGATTTCCTCTGCGCGCGAATAAGTGCATTTTTCTATTTGTGCTGGCTCACTTGCGAGGTACTTTTGTTTGCAGTCGGGTGTGTTGACCCTCTTTCTGATGAGAGGGAAGACGAGTTCGGTCTCCACCGTCTATTTTCTGCAGCCAAACATCCCTTCCAATTCTTCTCCCCTCTTCCCATCCCTACTCCTTACCCAAGCTTTTCAACCTCCGTCGCTCCCCATAACTCCCACTCTTCACCCTTTGACCTGGCCGCGTCCGATGTCCGTCCGATTGGAACGGTTCGTTGGCCAGACACGTCACGGCACCACCTCTGGTCCTTGCCCTCAGCACTCCATCCTTTCTAACTCGTCTGTCTAGCTCGGTCTTTTTCACCGTTTACACCAATCAGTCGTGTTTGATTAGAGATAGAAAAGCCTCTTCTCTATCCCCTTCAGATCTCCACTTTTTCTCCATATAGCCAGTAATGAGAGGACGTCATGGATTGCAATAGGGGCAGTGCATGGATCGCAAGCCTGAGGGGAAAGGGTCAGGTTGGTGTAGTAGATGGAGAACTGGCCTCTCAGCGAAAGGATCCTGGTTCGAATTCTGGAATTGGAAAACACTTTTCTTTTGCCAACCGGCATCTACGTGAGAGTTTTGTGGAGAGGACTTCGAGTTCAGAACCCCGTCCGTCGGATGGGACGTTAAGATGACCTCTTTGGCGTCTTTCGCTAAGAGCTGACTAATGCCGTCGACGGATATCTTTCCACCCTTCCTCCCAACCCTTACATTAAGGGTTCTTACCCTTGTTCCTTTCCGCCAGATCTAAAACGTTTTTATGTGCGAGGCAGAATTTAAATCCACAGATGAATTGTTGGATTAAATGGAGCTTATATGTGATCAAAAGAAGCTCCATGTGGTGGTGTGGAAGACAAAGTGAATCGTTAAGTGTCCGAAAAGGCAACCCATACGATCTTCTGGAGAAAATATTCGCATCGTCTCATCTACATAAAGACGTAATACACCTGTTCAATACGTAACACACCTGTACTGTTATTCCATTTTCTTCCTTGGTGTACAGGCTTCAGTCTGAATAGCATTCCGCAATAGATTTCTGTCCTCTGCTAGTTGTTTCAAATCAATTGCTCAATTTGGAAAATAAGGTTTACCTAATGTTTTTTTTATTATTTGCCTTTATTATTCGAAGTCCGAAGAAATATTTGATTATATGCTGAAGTCTCTTTTCGAGCTCTCGATAAAATTAGTGCACTACGAAGAATTTGAATGACTCTTGTCGAACAGAATATTTTGTATATGCTGCCTTTGGTCTGCTAGTCCTTTCCAAATCACGTCACTCAGTTGGTATGTTCCCGTAGGCTTAGGTGAAGGAATAGAAGTACACAGTGGTATTCAGGACGGTAATTCCCGGTTTAAACCACCATAAACTCTAGGTAGAGGGTCAGAATTCCGCCTATACAAATGGCGGTTCCAACTTGTATCGTAAATAACATAATCGATCCCTGTATATAAGATACCCCACAGAGTGAAGGCAGAGAGGTGGATGTTTCAAGTTTCAGACCGACCTAACTGGACAAGGCCGGTGGTTCTACACATAAACTTATATATTTTCTAAGGGATACTTTCAACAACGAAGGTAAAATTCCCCACAATTGCGGTTTACAACGGCTTAGTCAAAAGTATTCTCTCGATAATCTGTAGCTAGCATTCTTCCATCATGATTGTTAAAGAGACTTTCTATAGCGGTATTTCTTTCTGAACGTTACGGTTAATACGGAAAAATAAGGATATTTGAGGAATTTACCTATTTTACTACAATCTAGAGGATATGCACGATTTAAAAAGTAAATAACCGAAATTCAGCTACAAAACAATTGCTGGTATGTGCTTTACTTTTTTATATGTCTTAATGTAAATGAATTATTTCCTGTTGGTTTCTAATTATTACGTCATTATCATCCACTTTGAGCCTAATCCGGTTCATCAAAGTCTTACCTTATTCTACGGTTATATTTAGGGAGTTTTCTTCGAAAATTACGCTCAATATTCTCATCGCTGTAACTTACATCCGAAAGAAGTTCTTAAATATGTCTTCGTGCCATGTATCCCCTACAGCTCTCTTTTGGTTAACATGCCATCTGACGTACTACATCACGAGTAAAAATTTTAATTGCGATATTTCCCCAAAACGGAGGCAACACTAACGATGGAATAGGAGCGTCACTCTAGCTTGGATATTCCTAAAGTTAATCGAGTTTAAGTTATATTTGTTATATTGAAGTTATAGTTGAAGTTGTTAAGTTATATTGAACTTCGACCTTAAACTTAGGTTGCGCGATTTAACGCTAACAGCCGGTACACAACAGATTAGAAGGTGCTGCAGGGTATATCTCAGCTGACATTTTAAGTAAATTATACCATTAAAGTTAGCATAGGCAACGGGCTTACTAACTTACGAAATTATTTCACGGAACATTTTTGTTTATTCGCGCGTGTTTACTTGCAGGTTAAGTGATGAAAGGAAAGGTAAAAATTCATCAAATAAACTGTAAAAATAGCTCCTACTGAATAACTACCGAAAAGGTAGTTGAGTACATTAAAAATTTATACCCGCTGCTTGGGATTGAATTAACTTTTCTTGGAATAACATTTAATAATACTTGCTCAAAATAGTCTTATAAAAATTAAATGGCAGTAATGGAAAAGTTGGCGTATGATATCCATTATTATTAATTTTTTAATGCACGTAGAATCTCCAAATGAGGCCCAAAACGCAATGTATTATGCCGAGTGGCTAGGGCCTAATGCTTGCAAGCATCCCCAATCTGATTTCATTATCACTCATCGGCTAGCCTGCGTATGTTCCTACCTGCACCTTCTTGCTCCTTTTCTAAACATAGTATTTCTACTTTTACAATGGAGAAAAAATAAAATATATCAGTATTAATGGGGTAAGGTGCGTAGAACTATGAGAGAAAAGAGTTGTTTACGTTAATCATTTCAAAATTGCAAGAATAGAGACTTAATTATTACTACCATCAATTTATTTTGACAGAAGAATGATGTAAATTGTTTTACGAGGTGTGTAAGGTCGGAAGGGAGAGAATGTAAGATTCAAAGAGAATAAGAAGAGAATCGATGAGGGTGGGTGAAAAATGAAACTGAGATGGTTAGCGGAGACAAGGGCACGCCAAAGTGGAGTCCTTACCAGGCACAAGGAGTGGGATTTCTTAAAGGGGAAGCACAGCTTTCTTGGGAGCTTAATCGAACGACTTATCGGGCGGCAGTGATCCAATGGTCGCGTACTGCAGATCTTTCCGGTGACTTACCAGTCAGGTATCGTTGGACTTTAAACATTGTCGTCACCTAAACGGTTTTAGCCAAGACGCTGCGTCACTCGCCGGTCACGTGAATATTTTAATTAATATAACAACGAAATGGGCTTGAATATGCATCACAATATTTACTTGACAATACTAAATCATTATCTGAAACAGACTCTTCTAAACATGTGCTCAATGTTACATGATTTTCAACATTATTAGTAATTTCGAACGTTATTCCCTCGCAGTCATGCATGAAGTTTTTAGCTGCAGATTACTTCATGGTCGCTGCCATATTACTTCTCAGCATGTTCAACCTAGTCGGCGACTCATTATTTCTAGTGAAAAAAATTGCGTCTGATCCATAGCCGTGCAGCAGTGAGTAACCAGAGCGTTCAGCAGAAATTTCCTATCGTTTCCTTAACTGTAAGGTCTGCTGAAGACCACCAATGAAAATTTCGGATAGCCTCCTTACCTCTTTGCCGTTATAGGTGGAAGTTGATCATCTTTACCATTTATCTGCGTGGTGACGCACAGACGTTCGTCTGCAATCACATTTTAAGTACTAATGTTGGACGTATAGATTGGCAGTTGCTAGGGAAATCTAGCTTTAGCCGTCTGAAAATGTTGACTAAAATGAAGGAATTGAGTACATACCGCCGGAAAATGAGGACATATCACCGACAAAATAGAGAGGTGTGTGATACTGATGCTTATATAGCATCAATAGAGAAAATTAAAAAAGTAGCATCTAAAAAAGTACTATTGACTAAGATAATGATTCAGAGAGTAATTTGGCTCTTCGATAGTGTCCCATGAAATATGCATATTATTTCATAACCATTCATGAAGACTATTGTTTATATGCTTCCGGGGGTGATTTTGTGGAAATTTTAATGACTACTCTACGTCTTATGTACAGGTGTGTCCTTGAGATGGCGTTGATGCAGTTTGTCGAAAACACGGTCTGGTTGTACCAAAATGTAATACAAATGATTTATGATATGAATGAAAATTTATTAGGAAAGTACAAAAATTTTAATCCTGCTTAAAAAAGCAATCTGTGTATAGGTTCTCTAAAAGGTTCCATATTTTCACATTAAAGCGTCTGTAATCAATACTCATGACTATGACTCATGACGCGTACTCTAATACAATTGCAAAGTTAAAGTTTCCCTTCCGCAAGCTTACTGAATAGTTAGACAATAATATTTATTTGAAAGAAAGTAATATGGCTTCAAATCAACACCTTGATCATGTAAAAAGGTTTGTATAAGAGTTGTTGAAATTTGTATTATCGCTACAATCTGGAATATTGCCTATTATCGATTGCGTTGTACAGAAGATGGTCCTCTCCTGGGCCTCTTCTTTGGTGTCCTTGAACCACCCTTTTATTTCTCTATCAGTTCAGCCTTCTTATCCCTAATCTATTTTCTCCTTCCGCAATTCCCTTCCCATCTACCAATTCTGCTCTTCTTTAACCTATTAATTATGAGGAGTAGAGCTCTATCCTCCGGAATAACTATTAGGAACTCTTTGTTTTTACCTCCATCCTAATGTGGCAATTTTAATTTGTTTACTATCAATGGAACGTATTTTGAGCTAAAGAACCAGAAAGGTTGCATTAAAAAATGTATGCGGACCGGTTTGGACTAGCTGTGTGAGTACTCTTCTTCGATTCAGAGGGCCCAGGTTCTAATTCGTAGAATGGCAGATTATTCAGATTTAAATCGGTTTCTATATCATATTCTTTATTTTAGCTCTCTGTCCGTTGGTTGTTATTTAAAATGAAAACAGCGTGAAGAAAAAATGTATTAAGTAAGTAACAAACAAATGAACTAATAAGAGTGGAAGAATAGACAACCCTTAGGACACTTAAAGAAGACTGTGCAGCCTGATTGCTCACATTTTGAGGCATGACGATCCAGTGAAGACAGCCGCCGAAGGAAATGAGAATGAATAGAGTGACAAAAAAAGGCTGAGCAAGAGATATAAATGGAGCAATTTGCAAGGAATATATACGAAGAGAAATTTGGTGTGTACGTGTAAAGCGTGAAGTATAGACTACGGATAAAACCACCGCGGTATGTAAGAAGATTGGTAAAGGCCCTTGTACACCTTGGAAATTTCTGCAGAACTTGATAAATGTGCAAATAGCATCGTGTATAAGAGCTTGTTGTGTCAAAGCGATTAATTAAATAAAATTTCAATATCACTTGGCACTTCGTTTTTTTATATGTATCAACATAAACCTACACATCAATATGGCCTCCCGATTAACAATTCTCTATTATTCCTTTCTTTGATCACCATGGAGTAAGATCAATCCAAAACAATAGAAAACCAAAAATTAAATATACTAACTAACAAATTAACATCAAAAAGGAAATACATAAAAAGAATGGAAGTATATAAAAGTGATGCTGCTTATCTAGTATACATGCATCAAGTTTTGTGTAATATATCGTGTCAGAAAGTAGAATGTGCTCTAAATTCTTGGATAAAACCGTCAAGGATCCATTTCGTAACTTCAGCTCATGACAAGAGATGATAATGATGCGTTAATATAGTATCTGGAAAGCTACTATGTCCTAGAGATCAAACCTCCATACAATTCGCTGACCAATATTAGCGTCCAATTTCCGCTATAAGGTCTTGTACAAGTAATTTCCGCAACGGTCTTAAAACCTATCTCCGTAGGTCTTGCGCACGCGATTCACGTTACACGCTGATTCTGTCCCAGTTTTACATACATGTCATGAAAGCCGATAGGATGAGCAAGGGGAGAACAGTGTCAAGCCAATGAAAGGATTGATGACTGGTAATGATGGCGTTCTGTTATTATTGGTAGAATTTATTTTATTATGTCCTAAGACTTATTTAGGATTCGGAGAGTAATACTTCATTTAATTTTAACTCTAGAAAGATACTTTCCTCCTAATATGGATGGGTTGAGTATTAAAGGTAAAGTAATAAGGTTGATCATTACTCGAGTTATTAAAGCTGCAAGACCTTGAGTGAGGAGTGTTATTGATCGCTTGTTGGCTCTGATTTTCAGCGTCTCCTATTGAAATCTCTAATGTTTTGGACCAAGCTCAGTGTATTCCTGCAGAAGTAAGAGTGCAAACAGCAAGGTTAATTATCGTAGTGAAGAAGCTCCATAAATGAGCAATTCCTATATGTATGGGCGGATTGCGAATTAAGATGACGTATTACTTTACTGTTCTGGCAGAGGCTCTCGTATGAACTCTGTATTGCATTTTTTGCATGTGAATATATATGTTTATGGCTGAATATGGGTCGTCATTCTTTCTCCCTGTTCATCTGTAAATTAAAAACTTGTGCTATTGATATCGAATATATTTTAATACCGAATGTAAAAGTGTAGATGTAAAGAAGCTTGAGGTAGCCTCAGGCTACATGTGTCCCATCATTTTTTTGGCAAGGAAAATTTTTGTCACTTTTTCTGGAGAATACTGTGCAACAACTGTAGTTCCTCCGTTTAACCATGAATGTGATGAAAATTTAAGTCATTTGTACCTCAATGTTTCGATCTGGTATAAATATCTTGGCTGCAAATATGACACGTTAATGGAATACATATGTATATTGAAAATTTAAGGTTATAGTTGGTAACACTATGGAAAAGTCAAAGTTCAAAATGTTTTTAACGTACGTAACATTTTCGTGGTTTCAAGTTCTAATATCCTTCTGGATTGTTTTCCTCACTGAAAATGTAATTTCGATGCAAAGTTAATGGATCGCCATATAAGCTCAATTATGAGTTTTGATAGGTACACTTCCACATTTCTTCCACATCACATTAACCTTTCAATATAGGTACTACTCATACCCTATTAAATATCAAACTACAACCCTGTTGTTTAACAAAGGTGTAGGTTAACAAATTTGTTTGCCCCATATTCCACTCTTGCCCATCATTCTCCACTCAGAAGCACTTTCCGTATTTTCTACATCCAATCACCTGAATTCATTTTTATTATCCCAACAAATTCTATTTCCAACTTACCATTTATTTTCTTATTTTATAAGTAAGTATTCTACCGGTGAAATTAGGTTTAAATGGACAATTAATTATTTCCACCCCCTAAAATTCACACGATCAACTTACCATATGTGAGGCGTTCAGAATACAAGTGAAGTAAGTCCATATTAACTGCCTTCGTGATATTTGGGGTTAAAGATATAAATGAGAATAAAAATCTGCGCATGTTTTACAAATCTTAATCTGGGTATTTTGCATAGAAAAAATAGTAACTCACTCGTTCCATCTGAATTTTAGTTCATATAAGAAACATTTAAAATTATAGTAATTTTTGAAAAAAAAATAATGGACTTGCTTCAGTTGTCTACTGAAATTTATTGCAAAATATTTAGTTTGAAAAATAACATTTTTATTTAACTTCAACTTTGTGATTGACAAAATGCTTCTTTAAGCTTCTTTAATGTTCCCATTAGCAGTTATAATTCTAATGCTTATAATATAAACAATAAATAAAATATAAATATGATAAAAAGCATAAACCTTTACTCATTCACACACAGAGTAATTTGTCATTTTCTTCATCGTCTACATAATTTTGAGTGAGCTGTGATTGACGAGTGCTTGAAATGCAAGGTATATTTTTGAAGTACGCGTGGTGAATGGGAGGAGTAAAAGGCAGCAGATCCAACATATCATTCTTCTTCGCAACTGTAACTGCACGTCGCTGCATGTAGAGACGATCTTGTTCTGGTAGCTGTCGTGCTGGTCTTCCTTTACCTTTCTTTTCTACATTAAGCTCATAAAACTCTATGTCAGGATTAAGGCTGGTCTTGTATTTTACCAAAAATTCGCATCTCTTTTCACCCATCGCCATCGCACTTAAAGTCAGTTAATATTGTGACCATCAAGAGATCTCTTACGGTTCACAATGGCTTCTTCCAAATTTTTGGTTGATAAGAAATCAGTATGCCACATTGAACAATGTTAAAAGAATTTTTCCTCTTAGATTCTTTGACAATGGTAACCCAATCATTTGGCGAATAGATATGTGTTGCTTTTCTACTATTTGCTTCTATCAGGCCGAAGTCTGCATCGTTGGGTCGGTACGAATGTCCTGAAACGAGAAATTTCTGGTCTATCCTTTCGGTGTACATATCAGTTGTTTGTAATAGTTTCTTCAACGCAAGTGCCATTTTTATATACCTATTTAGTCCAGTGCAACTGTCGGAATACATTATCACATGCTTGCAATGTTTTGCATGTTCTTTCATATGCTTCACTAGACGTGATGAAAGATCCTCTTCCTCCTTCCGTTTCGTTCCACATATACATAAAACCATGATTTTCATTGAATTAATGTATTCCAAAGTCGTAAACATAGAGATTCCTCTTATAGTATGCTACAGATGTGGATAGTTTTGGAATTGGGAGTGCCCTCTGTAAATCAATGGTCAGTACATAACATTCATCTGAAATATTTGCTGGATCTAATTTTAAACTCTCCCTAGTCTGAGCAGCTAACGATAAGTGCTCTTTTCTTGTCCAGTATTTCGAAGAACTTTCCTTTTATTTATCATCCAGCACTCCACTTTTCTTGCTCTTTTTCTCCCCCTAAGCTTTATTTGTGGATTACACTTCTCTACTATTTCTTCCCTTGGCTCTTCAACGAATAAACTATATAGAAAAAATTACTTTTACTATTTGTGAAGGATATGCTTTACTTTAGGTTTCAAAAAGATTATTTAACCTTAAAACATATACACAAATTATATGTATAATTGGTAAAAATATGAGCTTCGTTTCGATATACTTTTTAAAACTTACCTTCACATCGTTCTGAAAACCCTTCTTTTTCTATATTATTCATTTTCTTGTGTTATACTAGAAAAATATCGCAGTACCATATGCAGAATGGACTTGATTCACTTGTATTCTGAAATAATTACCAGTTTCTTCGGTGGTCAAGTAAAGTCCTGCCACCTGGAGACAAATAGCTCAACTATGGACTTCATTCACTAGTATCCTAAAACAGGCTCATATTGAAGAGTATAATACGCCTCTGTTCGACAAAATTATAAAAATTGGACGTACATCACTTGTATTCTGAGCGCCTCATGTAACACTTATTTTTTACCGTATTTTGTACCTGTTCTGCCTTCTCAATCTTAAGAGCCTCTCCTCACTCACTTCACTCAGTCACATCTTAAGAGCCTCCAATTTATTTTCGTACAATTTTCTCATAGACCGCGACCACACAGCTACACATTCCAAATCTCCGTCTTAAACTACCATTTTCCTCCGTCCAAATTGCATTCGGACACCGGTCGTATTATACGAGAGCTCGCTTATCTTACTTCGACTGATATTTGGCCGACCTCTGGGGACACATTTTTCGTGCTGGTTGGCTAGTAGTCGGTGCGACTTACACTTAAGTTCCCTCCATCAAATAGTTACAGCAAACTCCCGATTATCCATGCTCGTGACTGGTAAAGGGTGCACGGATAATCGGGAAACACGGATAAACCGTTGTTTGGTTCTTCCCGGATTCATTTATCCACAGCGCGCCGCCAAAATAAATATACTCCATAAGAAAATAACAAAACTTACCAATGAAAAGATTCATGCTGTACAAAATATCATTTTATGACAAAAGAATCCAGTAGAGCTGTCCCGGACGCAATTGAATGTTCGCAAGCCTCGGGTGGCGGCACGAAACCTGGCGTAAAGGCGCGTTTACGACTGCTATGACAGTCAACTGCTAACAACTGTTAAGCCCTACTCGCATGTGTAATTAGCAACTGCGATGCGGATTCAGGTCGATAGTGGACACATGTCGAACACTATCGATCATAGTTCGAGCTATTAGGAAAGTTGAAGCCCGTCTACTTTCCAGCGGAAACGTATCCAACACAATCGCAACAATCGCCAATGGAAAGCAATACACCACGTCTGATAGCGGGAATTTGTATATATTAAAAGGATATCCCTCCCCAAAAGGGGAGATTCTACTCTTTAGAGAATGGGAACAAAAGATAATCGTCAATGGAATTTATTGCTTGAAGAATTTCATGAAAATTTAAGCGAAATTCTCTATTAAAATAAAACACTTTTTATTTGTAATGACAACGCCTGAATAGCGGCTTTAAGCTGCATAGAAGTTGGTACAGACGAATCATAGCAGTATCGATATAGATACATTGCGCATCTCGCAATTGTCATAGCAGTCAACTGCTACGTGTGAACGCCGCTTAAGACATCCGAACATTCGGTAGGGCCGTGGTGAAAGTCGCGATTGGAGGAAAATAAAAGTTTACTTATCATTGAGACCTCTGCCGAAACACTAAATAGATTGTCGATGTACAGATAATCCGCAGTTCGGATGCGTAATGCGCGCAGGGATAATCGGGAGTTCACTGTAGGCACAATCTCCCATCTGTTACCTCCCCTGCATCCGTCCCTTCGTTAAAGCCCACGAACTAAATACTTTCACTCATTTTTCGCACCGCGCCGACTGATTCAACCCCACCCCGTCTCCTTTTCTTCTCTCAGCTCAACCCTCACACATATTCCTCCTCATCCTCCCTTCACTCCTACATTTCCCAGGACCAAACAGCTCATCTTTCTCCCGTCCTTCGTCGACGGCAAAGACGCCGGCGGTGGCGCCAACGCAGGGCGCCAATCCCCATCCCCTTTCCTCAACCCACCCCGTACAATCGCCTTCTGTTTTGTTGTTGGGAGAGATCTCTCCGGAGACACGAGTTTATTAACCCCATCATAAATTATTCCAATTTTTAATTAAAAACGGGCAAATTCCCGAGTGCGTGGGGGAGGCATCGGGCGTGATTTATCGCCCGCGTTGGGAAACATGAAAGACGAGTCTTTCCATTCCTGTCTCTCACTGTAGCTCGACGCCATCTCTTTTTTTAAATATGAGCACAAGTAGGGTCGAGGTGGTGAGTAAAAGGCAATGGCTGCCTGTAAGACGCCGTGCGAAGAAGGGGGCGGATTCTTGGGGTGGGAAAAAGTGCGAAATGTGTGTTGGAGCGAGGGGAAGTTGACCAGGGAGAGAAAGGTCATGCCAGGCGGGAGAGGAATGACCCTTCTTAAGGACATCAGACTGAGGCAGGGCGCGAACGGAGGCACAGGGAGCAATTAAGCTGACGAAGGAAGCTAACATGTTTGGTTGGTTGATGCTATTACCGCAAGGCTATTACCGCTTGGTCATTTTTATGTATTCAACGTTTTTAGATTTTTCATTCGCATTGGCAATGTGCAAAAATAAAAAAAACCGCACTCATATCCCCTTAGAAATTATTTTTGTTATATTCTGCCGAAGCCTTATTTGACTTTATGCAAACGTTGTTTACCTTTTGGTCATAGGTATTCAATATGTTACTTGGAAATGTTAAGACTGCAAAGAATTTGAGTGGATAAAAGATCTGGTGTTTTCCTGGCGTCTGCTATGAATGAAGATTTCTCGGGTTTCGCAACGGGTCAGGTCTTCAATGGCCGACATTTCGAAGGTCAACTCGTCCTTCATCCTCAGTTCCTGAGTGCCGCTTTAAAATAAAAAAATGCCACACCATGAGCATGAATGACGAGTTGACCTTCGAAACGTCGGCCATGGAAGACCTGACCCTGTGGAAAACCCGATAAATATTCATTCATCGTTTGATGGATCCTTAAATTGTCTAAAACCATAGCTAATGAACATAAAAAACAAGTAAATTGTTTCCTTTATACAAAATAAGTTTTTGTTGATATTCTATGCGTACGTTCATAGAGTTATGCGGAAAGTCTTTCCTAAAGTTATCTCTCTGTATGTATAGTCATATGTGCAAGATGTCTATGTTTATATATGTGTTGTGCTGAATGCCATTGTAAGCTGGGAGTGCAGTATTTTATTTTTCTTTTTTGAAGGTGTCCCCACCTGCAGGCCGATATCCTTGGGGGACACCTAGCTTCAAAGTTGAGTTTCATTGCGTGCGTTTGTTATAAAATATGTTTCCTTTTACAGTGCAATAAATTTATTTTTCTATATTAACAAATAATACTGTGCTATTGATTGAGGGTTGAGTTGAAACGGAAAACGGGTAACATAACATCGATAATGGTCCCATTAAAGAATATGTCTGTTTTCTCAACATATATCCCATGGCAGTTAACGATGAATTAATCAAATTTATTTTTTCAACTATGTACTTAATAATCAATGGAAATATCATTTGAAATATATATATAAAATCTTAGGAGGTAATGCGTCAAATAGTCTTTTACACATTTATTAGGAATTGAATGATAACTTATTAACCTATTCTCTTTTGCGGGGCAATCATTATACCTAGAAATAAAATAGTGATTACAAAACCCAAGTATGGCGATAAACATTGCAAACACATCGATATACTTGATGGGTATTTTGAATAGGTATAATTTGTGCTACAGCATAAATGGACCCTTTACATTATATGAGTCAATTAAGTTTGGTAGTTTGTTGCTAAGAAATGGGATTTTTTTCTTACATTTTTCTTTTCTTTGTTTCTCCAACTGTGTATGCAAGGTGAAACATCGCAGGAATCCGCAATGCCATCAATGTGTTTTTGAAAACGCAAAACCTAAGTAAACTACGATTATCCGTCCCAAGTCAAAACAAGAATCGATATTATGGAACGAACGTGCTTTGAAGAGATGACTTTTACACTATTGCACGCCATGATTCAGGGCGTAAATCCCAACAATGGTAGCAATTTTGGACGAAATCTGATATTTTGAATTCAATAGCCCGATGCTTTGACAGGGAATGCCCCCACATAATTTGTTGAATGAGGGTTCAGTTTCATCAATAATTGCGACTAAAAGGTCATAACATATCAATAAAAACTATTTCATATATTTAGTTTCAAAAGCCATTGTTTAATTTTATATTTGAATAATTACTTCAAATATGTTGGTGGAATCTGAAATTGAATTTGAGCTCAAAAATAATGTCGGACCAAAACAAAACAAGATGCAAAAGCGTCGAGCATCGGGTTCGATGAAGCAGCCTTTCAAGAGCGATGATTATTTGATTATTCCGTCCGTTAGCGGGAACAATGGCGTGGAAAGAGGTCCATCAACACCAATTGCTCTTCATAGAAATAGTTTTATTATTTATCCATTTTTAATTTAACACTGCAACCATGATTATTCAAAGTCATCACTTTACTCTAAATGAAATTAAATCGAAGGACTTTATAATAAAGGCTTGGATAAAAAGACCTTGAAGGCCATGAAGTTCATTGGATTACAAGATACTAGGAGATAGCTAAGCTCGTTAACAAAATGAGTCCTTTCTCAACGGACCCGACACAAACATTTTCTCTTTCTTGTTTATGGTATGAACTCTATGTGAAACTTATGCATACTTCATGAAATAAGCTGCAAAACTTTACATTGCAACTAAACTATGGTTACATACATTCAAAAGAGACAAGTAAAACACGTAGTCAATCTACAGTAGATAAAGATGGAAATAAATGAATGAAGATTGAAGAAATGAAGAATCTTAGCAGATTAGTAATCATAAGTTTTCCATACAGATTAAGAGTGAAACATTGCTTCACCGCCTAAGGGGTTTAAGAAACTAGCAGTTTACAATCAAGGGAAAATGGAATAAGAATGACACAGAAGATTTCCTGGCAAAATATAAATTCATCGCTGTGCCCTCTCCGTAACCATTTCAACGAGGAGGCGTGGCCAATAGTTTGGCAGAGATGGAATGCGTAGAAGCTGTAAATATATCTACCCATAAAATTGGGAAAGAATGTGTGGTTCTTAATGAACATAAATTCTTCCTATTGAGCGGCAATGCATGTATTCAAAAGGTAGTTCAGGGGTTATCGTGTGTTAGTCTCTTAATACCTCTTGAGTGGAAATAAACAGTATCGTCTTTTAAAATCGTAGCGCTAAATTGCCGTAAGTTTATCGCTTTATCTGTGACCTCTGAGCTACCTTGGACGCGTAGCCATCGTGAAGCTGATAAAAATTCAGTGAGAGCTCCGCTGGTCAATACAATGGAGTCGATATTACTTTGTCCGAAAATTAAGACTAATTACTAACAATTTACAGGTGTTTGATTATGAATCATGTAACATGAATTAAAAGTTTATGAAAAACAGGAAGTAAGGTCTGAGGTAATTTTCAGTTCATCTTGCAGGTATTTTGATGCATTTCTCGAAAGGAAGATCAATCTTAAGAGGAGAGGTCACGTTTTACGTGTCGTAACTGCTTTGGGTTACTATTTTGTCATCAGGGGACGAGAAAACTTTTCGCGATAAGTTAATTGTAACTTTTTCATCAGATAAGCACTTATTACAAGTTTTGGATCATTGTGCGGTGAAAACTCATTTACTGCATTTTTAATACCGAAGAAATTTCCTTTTTATTTAATCAGAATTGTGGCTGCCATGAAGTATCAGCGTATCCGGGTACACATGATCCACGATTGGTTATACGGTATTGAAAACGTATTGACAATTCAGTAACTGTATCGTGTTTTAAACTTATATGATCAAGCATTTTACAGAAATTGTTCATCAGAAATTCTATCGGTTAGTTCATTTATTATTTATAATTCTCTTTATATCATAGGGCACAACGTTTCTGTATTGTCATACTTTCCTTTCTGGTAGTAACGCACTGGTTATTTTTAAGGAAAGAACAATTATTACAGCCATATCTTTGAGCACGCTGTTGGTTATGTTCCGACTCTATTTCACACTCTCAATGACAGGTTATTAAAATTATGGTCACACATTGAAGGATCGCAAACTTGCCGCGTAAACCAGAAAGGCGTTACCCTATGAAATTGCGCAATGGTAGAAATTCCACTGGGAAAAAATCATACCTCTTCATTGGGACTTACATTAATGCATATTTATTGATATAAATTAGATTGTGCGTTGTGTAAACTGACCATAGCTGTCGACTCACCTCATAAGTCTAAACCTACCTACCTACCTACCTTGATTGGGACTTGAGCGATCCCTCAAACGGTTCGAATCCCATTCAAGGCGTATGATTTTTTCCCCGTGGAATTTGACCTTCATTGTGGCCAATTAGAGTTGTAGTAAATAGGAAAGCTCTGAACCTACGCACGAAGATACAAACACTGAACCTACAATGGCATGAATTCGGAAAAGATGCAGCAGCAGCAATATCCTGCGTACTCACGATAAACAAACACCAACAACGCCAAAAAATGCTAGTGAGAATCGTGTTGCATTTAACCGTATTTCAATATAAAATAAATGGATTTCAACGGATATTTTAGTCTTTCATCTAAAGTACAACATCAAATAGACTGCTATAATGGACAAAACCTTTGCGTCGTTATGTGTTTATGCACTTTTAAAAACATGATTAAATGATTCAATGCTATCGTATTCTGTAGTAATTTTATTTCTGACAATAGTACGTCAACTCGGAATGATTTGCTGCTCCACACTAACGCAATTCACCGAATTCCTTGCGGACTGGATGAGACCAGCAAATTGGTTGTGGGACGATCAGGAACTACTAAATAAAGCCAGCGTGGCGTGTATCGATGGCATGGGAAATGAACAACCGACTCAGTTTATCCTAAATACAGCTTTCAGATTCCCAATACAGCAGAAGCAACTTCATTTGTGAGGTTATAGAAAAAAGAGAACCAATAATGCATACTCTTTTAAATCATTGCATCAAATAGTTTGGAGCTTTTGTAATGTTTAAACATTTATGCAAATTTCACTCTATTCCACCATCCTCTCATTCAAGATCTCAGCTAAAAATAATGCAAGTAAAATAAATATTATGTTTTTTTCGTGAAAGGTTGTATGCGTGCATGCCTCAAATATGCAATCGATTAGCTCGTTGTCATAGTAAATTCCTGACGACGGTTGAAAATCTTATGCATTCCAGAATATATTCCGGAATTTAATTATGCTGATTGTCATCGTCTCTAAAATTGATCATTTATTACATGAAAATCTTTCTTACACAAGTGTATCCATTCTTGGTTACGGATATTTTATTCATGATCAGAATTAATTTGCATGAAATGCAGTGGTGTTGTGGGAAAGTATGTATAAACCAGTCATGATTGGTTTAAAATAGTTTTTTTAAGTTACTATACCCAATTGAGGAAATTCCAAAATGATTAAAAATGGAACTGTTTCACATTTGTATATTCGAATACATGAATTCATTCCACTATTAAGCATCATATCAGTTAAGATAAGGGGAGGATTTCCTGAAGGACTTCATAGTTACGGATATTAGCAGTAAAATGCAAGGACATCTGAAAATGGTTGAGGATAGCCTAAAAGAAATGGAGGAAATAGGAATAAACATTTCTTACCTTAAGTAAATATCAATACTCCTCCTCAAATCGATCACCGAATTAGTGTATTTTTAAGTTTAGGTAATTTTCTTATACTTGACATGAATTAGCCTGAAAGCCGCAGTTGTTAGGCTACATCATTTACTATCCTTTCCCTTGATAAGAGAAAATTCTCTTTATTTGCTTTTATTTGCTATTGCCGTGGCGCTCTATATCAGGTATGAAAACCACTCTTTCCTCGGCCCATTATTTGACTTGATGGTAAGTTATTCTCAAATGCAGGAGAGACTTACTCACCGCATTTGATTTGTTAGCAGCGAGTCCAAGGTTTTGCAAGTCAACTAGCGACATTAGTTGCGACAAGATTGCGAGAGCGAAGGATTTCACTCCGGCGTGAACACTACTTGAAAGCTTTTGGTGATGTTACGTGCGAATCGTGCTCTAGAGGAACATTGTTCTTGCGTACTTGATCAGAGAAAATAAGTGAATAGGCACAGTGCATTTATACTATTATTTCTTGAGAATCAGTTTCTTGAAGCATGTTTATCGTGTTTTGATTTGTTTCTGTTGATTGGTCGGTGTATTATTTCTCTCTCTCAATCTTAAAAAGATTCGCTAGTACTCTCTACTAAATTCAATTCCCTTTTCCTCTTCATTCCGATTATTCGATTGCTGTTTCTGTTGTTTCTGGAGTAGGGAGTTGACAGCTGAGGTCAATCATGCTAAAATAGAGAGGTGGGCTATAGGAAAAGAAATGGGAATATTTTTGGGTCTGCAGTTTAGGGTAGAGAGAAACTCAAAGTTGGAAATAGTGAAAAATTACGAAAAGCACCAATGGGCCCACGGTATAAATTCCCATCCGAGGGACGGAATACTAGAATTGAAGTGAATTCCACACATCAGTAAGACAGGGATAGGGATAGAAAGATGGGGCACTAGAAAAAAAATGCCACCGTTTGGTCTCGAACAAGAAGAGGGATGGGAAGCGTACTGGCACTTACACAGGATCCTGACACCTATCCGCGTCCCTAACTCCGCTCTATTTTTCACCCTCCCCCGAAATCATTATCATGGATGGCCTTCTGCGTTGATTGCTTACGGTCCACATCCCTCCCCTTTGATTCCAGAACTCTCGTGGATTGCAAGGAGATATGTCCCTTCACAAAAAAACGCCCCTGGAACCACTCATCTGACGTGCCATCCATTCCGCCATTTGCATTTGGGTGGAATTGGAGACCACTCTCCCCTCCTCTTCATGTTGCGCGAGCCATTTCAAGGTCTCCCCGCCATCGTCTCGTCTCCAATTGGAGTAACCCACTTGATTGCTCCTCTCTCGACCCTGATTGCCTCTTTGGGGATCCGGTCACCTTCTCATATCTCGCACCTCGCCCTTTCAACCCGCAGCAATGACGCCTCGGATTACCGGGCACAAGTGTCCTCATGGCCGCTCTACGAAGTATTTGGATATGTGGGGGGCAGGCATGTCCAATGATATGACAACGATGATCCATCCACCTGACTGCCATTTGTTTTATGGGGAGAGTACCTGTGATGGATTCGCTTGCTGATTGGAGATGTATTGAAATACCGGAATACTCCTGACTGAAGTAGGTTTTGACGCAATACATCTTTAAAATCGGTCTCTGGGTCGAAGGTTCATGTTTTAGAAACGCAAGAACGAAATTGTTTTCAAAGGGGAGTAATTGCATACGAAGGAGCCTGATCATATGTTCCCTGTGCCAGTGTGAGCTAACGCCTGCAGTGGCGTAATCACTCATGGGTATTCATACACATATGCTGAAAAATTACTTCCGTTTTTGACGTCAAAGGTGAATAAATTCAGCTGCTTACCCAACGGATGTGCATACTTAGCCTTTAGTCAACATGTAGAGCTCCTCTTCTCCGAGTAACCAACACGTAAAAAAAGCATGGGCGTTTTGAAAAGTGGTGGTGTCTCAAATCCCCATGATTCCAGGATGATTCAGTGTATATGGATAAATGACCGATCGGCATGACTAGGAAGAAGGGTAGCGCCTATCAGCTTGTCGATTAACCCTTTCCTCCCTCTTTGTTCCACACCTTGCGGGAAAGGAGTCACATTTCGAGAATAAGCTTCGTCTATTAAAGTGGTAAATTCTGCTTGTGGAAGGTGACTACTTAAATGAAGAGAACGGTAAGATTTATAGTTCTATTTTAGCAGGTTGCAGCCTAAACTAATTTAGTAAAATTGGGTCGAATAAAAAGCGATGGTTTATTTAAGAATTCACCATTTGGTCTAATTGCCATTCTTAAGTTCAACTGCGGTATTGAAACGGAGAAGAAATTGAAAAGGAGCCCAATACGAAGAAAACCATAGCAAGAATAAGCTCTGAGAGATCTAGAGGTTAACTAAGACGCAAGATGAAGTAGACTAACGTAAGTGATTGTCTCGTATTTATGCTCTTACAAACCCATCATTGAAAATTCAGGCTTAGGAAGAAAAATCTTTGACACGTGCGGAGAGATTTAGATATTACCGAAAACGCAAGAAGAAGCTGGTCGAGCAGGCTCACGTAAGTAGTTGTTTCGTAGTGAGCCATCAAGAACCATCAATCATAATATCGCAATTCAATACTAAGTGCTACCCGTATTCTAACACCTATGATATATTCTTAAGAGTATTTTGTAATAATAGAATGATCTAGGTTGAGTGAAAACGAGCGCGCAGGGTGTTGATTTTTTCTTTATTTCACCCCTAGTTCGCCCATAGTACTCTTTTGAAACAAACTAATCGGCCTCCCCATGAGCTGCTAGAGACCCCATACTCAGGTTTTTATGGTGAAGGGCTGCATTACGTGTGAGGTAAATACACAGAGTGAGGTAGATACACAGAGAAAAATCCTGATCCCCCGATTTCCGGCCGTGTGCTTGACCCAGTTGAGCTACCAAGGTGTCCCTGCGGATTTCAGGGACACCTTGTAGGCTTGTTGGCAACTGCCTAAGGACTCGGCTGGAAGCGCTGGAAGTCAAGGGATCAACATTGTACTTCTGGATTCCCTGTGGAGATCTTGATTTAGTGAATATGAACGGATGATGCCGTTAATAATCTTAATGCCGTTAATCTTTGTAGCTAGTGTGCAACAATTAAGTTATTTACAGTACTTTTTACTGCTTTAATAATGTAGAAAATAATATTCAATTTATCTCTGTGTTCAATGTAACAAATTTCTGGCCTCACAGAAAACAATCCACCCCTTCCGCCTGTCCCTTTTGGATTCATCCTGAAGCGACATTTTGAATGGTGGAAAGGGGTGAATGACTCTGTTGGTCAATGAAATGTGATTCCAATTAAAGATTGCCGCTGCCGTTTGCGCGAAGGCTGGTTCCCTCGAAGCGAAGTGTTTGCCGTGCAACGTGAAGGTGTCTTCGGACAATAATGATCACTATAAATTAGGTGATCTCAAGGAATAGATTTTAGGGGTTGTGTATGAGGGGGTCGTAAAATAAAATAAAGGTAGAACTAGGCAGTGCAAGAAGGGAGAGTAGCTTGCTCTGCAACGGAAACACGCACTCTTGTGCAATAGGCTCTCTAGCAATAGGCTTCTACTTGGTGAACATAATACTGACAATACACTAAATATCGGTATAAACACCGCGCATGGAAATAACACCTTTTAGGTAGTTCGCATAATTTCTGTATATGTAGTGGTCGCCTCATATATTTATAAGTATTCATCTGCTATTTACAGTGGACTAAATACAATTATACCTTTGCTATAATGTTTAGAGGTTCATATGCACGTAACTTGTTCAATGTAGACGGAGCAGTACAGTTTGAGTATGGCTGATGACATTTAGAAAACTTACCCTTGCAAGATTTTTTTAATTCTTCTACTTTTTTTAATTATAGTATTATTTTAACGACTGGTGAGGCGCTGTTATGCCACGTAATTTTAGCGATATCATCGCCTCCTCGGAATTGAACATCATGTAATCGCTTTGTCCACGGAGATTACTCGGATTTTTTGGAGAATTGGACCCATTTTGCTTTCTCACTCGCGATATAACTCCAATGTGTAATTTTTCTCATATGGCGTTCAGGGGATTAAGACTGGGAACGTTCCGCGGAAGTATCTGCCGTCCCCCGACGGCCTGTTACGTTGGGAGAGGTAAGCTTTCGGGGTGGATGGGAGGTGCAGAGTATGTTAGGTGGGGCGAGTATGGTGCGGTTAGTTTCGTGTTACCCCGTCCCGAAAAGCCCGGGCGTTATACAAGGTAGATGAGGAGGAGGCTTTGAGGGTTGAATAGGGTTGGATGCGTGCCGGAGGATGGCGAAGGCTTGGGAGGGATAGAGGGAGATGGAGGGAGAAGGGGTTGTTGCGGCTTTGCAGTTTCAGCTCCAGCGGCCCTTGAGGTGATTACGTGGAGCAGAGCGATTGGTTCTCACGCAGCAGGGCCTGCTCAAAGACCCGTTTGCCAATCTAGGAAGGGAGTAATCTATTGCTGTCATTTCCACTTTCACGCTCTTCCTATTCGCGTGTTGGAATTACCAACAATAGTTAGAGATATACAGTTTTAGAGAAGATGCGGCCTAGTCTGTCTGGCCGAAAGTGTTGTCAATGCCATAAAAATATTTTTGGGTCATCTTCAAAAATCGAGTGGGAGGGAATTTTTTTAAGCATATTTGGCTTTTTTTGCTTTTGATTTGCTTGAGTATTTTTTTCAAAGATTGAATTGAATGAGAGGCACATTTTGTGAATCGAGTTGTAATATTTACGAAGTTCCAATAGTTTTTACAAAGCGGACGGAAGGCAATACATATTTTTGTATTTAGCGCCTTTTCTTCTAAGTTGGAAAAATGCATCCTCAAAAAGAAAAAACATCTGGCTGGACTTTTCCCAGCGCTTAGTATGAAATATGGTTTTAATTATCATTTATTCAAATATTTTCTTTTCGGAAATTTTTTGTATAGAAGGACTTCATTTTATTACATTCTCTTATTAGTACTTCTCCTTAAAATGGAGCATTGTGTTTCCCTTTTCTGTGTTGCTCATTCCGAACACGACTATTTTACGGATTAATTGGGCATTCAAATTACATGGTGGCTGGTGGCTATTAGTTTATATGTGCTGAGAACATTGGTGCTGTTACAGAGATGTACGTAGGTAACACCTGATGTGGTTTAATTTAGTAGGTGTATTACCGGTCCCTAACGGTAAAAAGCATTGATTGTTCACCTCCATGATAACATCAGGGAAAGAATTTAATTCAGGGAGAGAATAAAATTTTATACGCTCATGGGTGTAAAGACACAGTGACTCGGTAAAGACAAACAACGCGGGGCAAATTTTGCTTAGGTTACTGACAGTAAGATCAGTGAGAGATAAATAAAAGTTTTGATGAAAAAAATATCGGTATCATTCTGAATTTTATTTCTTTTCGGCATCACCACCAGTTGTACTATTTCCTTCTTCTCGTTGAGAATTGCGTGTCATTCTGTTTGATGATTCCTTCCTTCCAACAAAAGAATCAAATGGAACCTTGGAAAGATCCTTCAGAAGGAAGTAGAGGAGACGGTTCCTATAGCAAATTTACTTTTGGTTGAAGACGTACCTTGGTGCCTCATATCTTCCGGAAATTTTCTGGCGAACTTTGAGGGAAAAGATTTCTCCTAGTTCATTCCTTTCGACCCCAGGGATCTATACTCATCCCCTTAGCCCCATTACCCTTTGTTCTCACTTTCGCTCTTCCCACCATAAATAGTTGAAAGGCGGTCGTAGCCTATTGAGTTATAACGCTCAGTACTATCATGTGGTAATGAAAGGTAGGCGAGAAACTCTTCCTCGTAGTTGGAAGTAGCTCAATTGACCGATGTTGTTTCTTCGGAACAGAATTCATTGAATTGATGTTAAGGCTATATAATATAATAAATTCCACCTCTATCTTTTCGAAAATGGACGGAAGGCCATGCATATTTTTGTATTGAGCTCCTTTTTTTCTAAGTTTTATATGAATATGTATCTTCAAAGATAAAAAACATCTAGCTGGATGTTGAGGCTATATAGTGTAGATAAATTCCACCTCCAGTTGTCAAGCTGGATGTTGACGCTATATAGTATAGATAAATTCCACCTCCAGTTGTCACACCGTAGTATTAGCTTTGGATAAGACGAAGGACGAAGGAGTTTTTACCCTTAAACTTCGCCAGCTGAATATGTTTGTCATAGTGCATTTACATATTTTTATATCATTATGATTTTCGAAAAATCTAGAATCCAAAAAGTTACTGTCAAACAATAGGTAGCAATATAAAGCCAATATAAAGCACTTGAAACTTCAGCGGTTTCCATGAGAAGATTTTTCCCTCTTCCTATCGTTCTCCACACTACACGACACTCTTTCAGTCTCCTCGGATTCGTGTAAGAATGTCATTCTTGTTGAAAAATACTAATAATAAACGTCTATAAAGTTGTGGCAAGCTCTTAGTTGCATGTAAGTAATGCATGTGTAGTGATCTTCACCCCCTATGATACACCATCGCGATGACTCGCAGGGTGTTACGTAGATGTAGGTGATTAGTTGATAGATGCGAAAGAAAGAAATCCAGCCATCGGTGATAGTTCCAGTATGTAAAGGGATGTAGAACACTTAATGACAAAGAATTACTGAGAATTTTGGTAGAGAAATATGTAGAAAAAGTTATTCGTATCATGTGGGACTTGAGAAGGCTTTTGATTGATAATAGACGGAAATAGCAATAAACGAGTACAGAAATTTATAAGTTGACTGAATGGATAAACTAGTTATTTAAAATAAATATATGTTAAGGAAAAGAGAAGTGAGGAATGAAAATGATAAATATATTTGGCAAGTTATAGGGTAGGGAGTTAAGGTTACCCATTCTTCTTTGCATATATTAATATGTACTGCAGAGATAGAAAATAGTGAAGGAGGCATCTAAAATTTTGAAATATTCGTATCAGTGGGAGAGTTATTGTTTTATGAGTTTCGATGACTAAGCAATGGTAAGGTATAAATTGAATATAGTACTAGCAATGACGCGAGGAGAAGCTTAGACTATGAACAACGTTGTTTAGGCTAAGCCGGCGTTCGTCAACAAAAGACAACGAGATACTAATGAGTACCTTGATAACCTTGAGCAAATATGTATGCTGAAAAATGATCAGTAAAGAGCTCTATGAGGGATATGGCGATGAATGGATACGAGAAATGGATTCAAAGAACAAGGACATGCACTGGAGAATTTTAAGATGTGGGTATGGAGGAGATAAAATAAAATGCGATAGACAAAAAAATGGAACAAATAATGAAGTATTGGGAGTGGTTGGGACAGAAAAAGTTTTTGGTGGAAACGAGGAGGCAGCATAGATGGATGAAACTGTCAATTAGGAACAACGGAACAGTGAAGCATTTAACTAAGGTAGAATTATGTAAGTATTAGTGAGGAATAGAGAACAACAAAGGGATTCGGATTGCGTGGGGATACAGTCTTAAAAAAATGTAAATCGGAGAACGGATCCGATAATACTCCTAAATGGTAGACTAAAAAATAAAATATCAGATGGTCATAATGATGATGTTATGTCTGGGAGTCAGGTCTCTCTCCTGGGTATAGGGGATATTTTTCAACCGGCTACTGTTCTACTACTCCTTGTGTATAGAAATGAATTTCAGTCGATAAGTGAGAGCCCGATAATTTTTAGTATTAATCTACCCCAGAAAGGAATGATATTAATGCAATATTTATTTCAGACATACCTTTTCAATTAAAAAGACATTCGCAAGCAGAGCTAATCAAGTTTTCATTATCATTCTGTTGTAAGAGTGTTTATTTTTACTTACATCATTTAGTGTGTTTGGTTTTGGTGAATTTACGGCATAAAATACCACTAGTTACCTAACGTATATAAGAAAATATTTCGCTGCTTCTGATAACAGGAACCATCTTCACAGAAATTCAAAAAATAGTTTCAAACTTGAGAAGAGGGCATGTATATAAGGGAGCTTTCTGCTTCAGAATCGCTTTCTGAGTATGTAATTTGCAATGAAACCGAAATTTTATAGGAAAAAGAAGCATCGTGGTGGAACTTGAGAAAAAATAAGTCATAAAATACCACTTTAACCAGGCTCATATCCGGCTAAATCCTAACTTGAGCCAAAACTCTACCTGCCATTTTGATACACAAGGCGTGGGAATGAACGCAATGGTTAACTAAAAAAATATGTAAATAGAATGTAGTACTTTGCCATGATTAATTATGACCACCCATCTGATAACAATGGCATGTTTTTGAAAGTTGTTTGATTCAGTTCATTTCGTTACAATTCATCTTTATGAAAAAAGTTTTTTTTTCTTTTCGTATGGTATTTAGTTTTTTATTGGCTCAGCAGAGAGATTAGCATTCAAAGAATTTGGCTGTAAAGTTTTTTTGTTCCTCCTCCTCACTATCCAGCGGGAAATCTTGAGAAGAATTGGGACAGGGAGGGGGGTGGGGCGAGAGATGGTAACGGCGGAAAAAGCGGGGCTGAGATGAAGAGAAAGTGGGATTGGTGGAAGGGTCGTTGTCGCGGTGAAGAAGAAACTTCTCTCCCCCGATTTTATTTTGCGGTTTCCGTTCCAAGGCTGCCTCTATCCCACTGCGCAGTTTCGTGGATTTTCCGACTCCATAGGGACCCTTTTACCCTTGCTCTTTTTTTCTCCCCTCAGCCTCGAGGCTTAAAAATTTATTCACCCGTGTCATTTTCGAGGGATGAAGGAAACAAGTTTTTTTACTCGTATATGGCCGCAAAATGGTTTCATTATTCCGATCTCATAAAACGGAGGTGTCGCGCCAGCTTTTTTTAAACCGTGCTTTATCTCACAAAGATGGAGTGACGTTAATCCAGACTGCGGAATAATATGGAGTTGCATTTCCGGCGTCGTACTTATCCCTGATCCTTGAGCAGTTGTATTATCATTATCATTGTTAAAGTTTTCATATTAGGACGCAAATTGGTGAATGCATTCCGGCTCATTGCAATTCTCGAGTAGTTTTTTAACAGGCGTAATAAACTGCATGTCTCTGTGCAAAGAATCAGCATAAAAATTTTATGTGCCATGCGACGGATGGATTACCAATTTCAGAATACTCACCACATGGATTCCAAATTTGGGATTATTTAATCGATAAAAATAATCGATAGTGAAACTCGGGCTTCAAGGAAAGAAAACAGCACCCGTACCACTATGAATTGACATGGAGCCAAGCGGTGTTAAGTGCCTCATGCAGTCTATCTATAAATGTTAGGAGCGATAGCCCATCTGACTGATATGTAGGTACTTGTAAAGGA
This sequence comes from Platycnemis pennipes, assembly GCA_933228895.1. Lineage (NCBI taxonomy): Eukaryota > Metazoa > Arthropoda > Insecta > Odonata > Platycnemididae > Platycnemis > Platycnemis pennipes. The sequence goes on along the minus strand of OW121851.1, from coordinate 42,462,091 downwards.
TTTTCATCAATCCATTTTCCTGTGGGGAAAATAGAGTAAAACTGGGTATCAAAACGTTTTACATGTATCAACCTATTCTTCCACACCTACTAAAACAATTTGAGAAAAATATTTCTACGAAGATCGTTACAGCCGTCGGGACGTATGAAATACAGCCTCATTTCGATCATCCGAATATTTTTTCTTACTTTCACTCATTTTCTCCGTTACTATTTCGGAAAATGTGGTGATAGCAATCTTTTCACACATCTCCTCCATTGGATAGTTACACATTTTTACGAAAATTGTAAATTGTAAAACCACCGTTAAAAATACAATTTTTCTCTTCTACCAAAACTTGATTGTTTCGTTGCTGGGTAGGTTAAAACCGGGTAACCATATATATTATATCTCTTAGCCTGGTTTCGCCTAACACTAATGTACCCGGTTTCGCCCCAGTAAGAACGAAAGGAAAAAAGTGGCGATCCCTTCCAAACAATGAACACTATTTGACCTTATTTAGTGTTAAACTACACATAGGAACAAAAGGAAACAAAAGTTAATTCACTGAAAGTACTCCTCCACGGGAGAGCTTCAAAACCAGGAATCGTAATCGCCGTAGCAAATATTTTCAAAATATTTAAGTCAATGTGAACGTGCCATATTGCTTTTGTATTGCATATATTTATATATCCTTAGCAAGGTCAGGGAACTTTAATACCTTAATGGGAGGATTGCTATTTTTACTGTTTCCGTTGAAAGTAACCAAAATAATTAGCTCGTCTTTACATCCATGACTTTGAAACAACCTTATTCTAGTTAAGTAATTTTCTTTTAAATTTTGTTGTACTTGCAAAGTTGCATACTAAATGCTTTAACCATTTACGAATGAGATCAATTAGCCTCTCTTTATATACTTAATTTTTGACGCTCGTGGTCGATAAAGATAAGACGTTTTCCTTTTTTTCTACTTTTACTCTCTTCCTAGGACTCATCTCTCTGCCCATAAAATGAAACTCTCCTCCGGTAATGTTTTGCATTGCAAGCGCATTAACGTATTAGCATACTTCGATTGACTGTGACAGTGTCATAAATTGGAGTTAGATTAATATTTCCCCATCAGTGTTCGCACCTTCATTCTCACCTACTTCTATTGGTTCCATCTCATGCTCTGATTTCAATGCTCATGTCGGATCGCAAGTGAACCTCCACGTTCACTTTTTCCCGCTTCCATTCACTCCTATGTCTTGACCAACTAAAACAATTTGAAAAATATTTCTACGAAGATCGTTACAGCCGTCTGGACGTGTGAAATACAGCCTCATTTCGATCATCCGAATATTTTTTTCCTTACTTTCACTCATTTTGTCCGTTACCATGTCAGTTCCCTCTTTTCTTCTGTCTTGGGTGTAAGGGAGTTTGGAGAAAAGGAGACGAGAGTGCTCTTTTTGATTAGTTTTAGTGACCCGCCAGAGAAAAGGGACCTTGAGTTTTCCGTGCGTGTGAAAAGGGTTCGGGAGGCGAAAGAGAGATGGCAATACTCGGAGACTCCTTCCTCGATTCTTACGGCTGTACGGCCACAAAAGTCTCTTTTCATTTTCTCTTCTTCCGCCACATCAGTCCTCCTTCGATGTAGTGTTCTCACCTTTAGCAATCACAGCTTCCGATAGGGTAGTGTGAGGGGAAGCAATGTCTCATACTGCGGGAGAAATAGGGCTATAAGGGAGGTATAGGGCTGAAATCTGAAGGATTTCTTGTTCAACCACAGTGTTCATATTAAATTGAAAATTGTAAGTCCTAACGATAAGCTCCTCTGATAATTGCAACACTTGAATGACTGATAAACCTTGAATTCACTTCTGTACACACCTATGGGAAAGTAAGGTTTTTCAGGAAGTCTGCAATGTTACGATAAAATATATGCTTTATAAATATTTATGTAGTCTCAGCTACAGTATAAGTAATACTCAGTACAGTGTTGAGTCTGTTTATCGGCCAAACGATAGAGCTAAATGAATGGTTTTCGGTGTGACTTGAAGAAATTGCTTTATATTGAAATGAAACCTTTGTAAAATTTCACATTAAGGGCCAGTTTCAACAACGAGAGTAAAATTTCCCATTATCGCAGTTTACATTATCTCCGTTAAAATTATTATCTCTATAATCTCTCGTGTGCGTTCCACCACTGTCTTTATTATCTCTGTTTTGTGAAACCGAGAATACTCTCAAAATGTTTAAATTTGTCGGTCTTTTGTATGTAATGCGGGGACATTTGGTGAAAAGTTTTGAAGAGGAATTGTGGTCTGCAAGAATGGGGAAAAAGATCTTGTAGGACTAGTTGTAAGGAAATGTGCTCCTGGGAAGTAGGTAGTGAGTAGAGAAGGGACGTTATGTTATTTGGTGTGCGGTTGTTGTGGGATGTAAGGTTTTTTTAAAATTGTTTTGCGGAGAATGTTTTCTGGAGTTTTGGAGTTTAATTTGGATAATCAGCCTACCTCTACAAACTTCAGAGTTCGACATGGAACCAAAGATAACTAAGCACATTGATTCAAAAAATGGTTACAATAAGTGCATGATTGACAATATTTTACATGAGAAACACTAGACGATAGCAATTAAACACTTGTGTTCCCTCTCAATACCCCGGTCCAAGCATAGAAAGTGGTGCAAAATGCAGTTTTTCGGTGACCACTCATGGCGGAAGCACTCCCAAACACAAATATTAAATTTCCTGCTACAACCCTGTGTCATTAAGAAGTCTCCTGAGCAAGGCTAAGGACAAGCTTCATCCCACCCTCCAGTCAGGAGTGTATAGGCTCGAGTGCAATGATTATGGGAAATATTACGTTGGTCAAACGAGTTGGAACTATACCGCCGTATGACAGAGAATAGTAAGTGCTGGGAGAAGGGCGACTCGACTTCGCTTGGGCCAAACAGCTTTTGGACGAGGAACAAGAGTGCACGTTAGACCAAGAGATCCTCCTCATGGAGAAGAAAGGCCTCAGATTGGAAATTCTTAAAGAAATATATATCGCGCTCCAAGCGAAGAAAATCTAATGAATTTTCAAAGGTCATTCACCAACTCCTCGCCATCCTATTCCCTAACACTCGTTACGAGTTGCCTCTAATTCACCCTGACCACAGTCGTCTTCCCCGCTCTACACATCTCTGTTCCCCTACCCCTCCTGAAGTGTAATAGATCACGGATTGTATAGATGTACCTGATAATGGCCTAGAGGTTGTAATGTGTCGCACGTATAATAAACTGTGGAATAATGCTATCTTGTGTCTTGTATTCGAAAAATTATTCCGATCATCATTGTTTTCATGATGCCACAGACGTCTCATTTTAAATAAAATCTTGCTGTGGAAGCCTTTCATCGTCTGGCAATCTAATTTGAGTGGTAAATAGAACAATCACTTTGTAAGACTCCACAACAATTTTTTTATTTTAACACCGACCTAGGCTTCGATTAGTTTACCAATCATCTTCTACCAATTCACCTTCAAGACGATTGGTAAACCAATCGAATTGGAAACCTAGGTCGCCGGTCGGTGCTTAAATAAAAATAAAAATTGTTGAACCTTACAAAGTGATTGCTCTATTTACTACTCTCATGCGGTTCCACCAAGTGAAGCCTGAGGACTTCCTCTTTAATCTAATTTGAGATTTACATTTACCTGAAAATTGGACTTCCACGGCTCCAATGCTGGAAAAACGATGAAAATTTCTTTACCGACGTAATCTAATATTTCACAATGTCACAGCGAACGTGAGAATGAACCTTAAATGAAATCAACCAGTACATGGGTCGATCATAATGTACTCACCATTGAGAGATTCGCTAGCTTCACGAATTCTCGACCTTCAAGCTCCGCAATTTTAAAATGGGATGGTATTTTAAAAAATATTGATAGTTTGTGAGGTCAATAATAAGAAATGGCTCAAATCACCTCAATAAAATTTGATAAAATATCAGATATTTAAGGCATAATGTTCTTAAAGGGTTTATGACTAGCAGAGTTAACAGTTAGTAGCAATAGTTACTTCCTCGTTCCTCGTTCAAAGTAATTGATGCATTTAATGCAGTACAAATGTATGACTTTATAATTTGAGCTGATAACCCAATGGAATAGACATTATCTCGTGTTTAATTTTACCCTCAGGCAAATCAACTTTATTATTTTGTTTATTAGTGTGCATAAGAAAATCTGATCGTTAACATTATAAACGAAAGCTTTCTCTTTTTGGGGACTTGCCCCAGGCGTGATATTTTTGTGAATACAATCGGAAATTAAGGGAGTAGATTTGAGAATTCAATATTCTCTTGTGTTTGCACACTGTTTTACAAATACGATTGGTTTGGTATTTCTGCTAGAATGCGCGTTATTTGTAAAAGAATAAATCAAACATATAATTCCCAGTCAAGTAAAAATATAAAGACATAAAGAATAAGTAAATTTACCTTTACACATATCCCGTTTGGCCGAAAATATTTTTTCATTGGTCTTGGAATTCAATTAATCGAGGAACTAATTTTTTACGTTACCCACGAATTCCAACATTTTCAAAACTTTCTCTGCTTACTGGATTTCATAACTCAGGCTTACTGGATTTCATAACTCAGCTTATTGAAATGATGTCGTTGCTCACCACGGGCCGTGTGAAAATATAAAAAAATCATTCTAATCGGAGTCGATAAACATAATCGGCCAATTTTAAGGTGTATTCATTAGTTATAATTTGAGTGATAGTAGATCATGGAACGATAACCTATAGCAAACGTATTGACTGCCGTTGGCATCAGACAAATTCTTCACCTGCTATATATTGTTATATATTCCTCCACCGAATTTTTTTTTAATGGGTTCTCGATCTTCCACCAATAAAATAATGCAATATATTTATTCTCCGCAATTGTTTTGCTCTCGATCTTCCATGAATTTCCTTTTACTATTTCATGCTCCTTAATTACACACAAACTTAATTTTCTTACTGGTTTATTAATATAGTCTACTTCACTACGCCCATAACATTTCACCTTGACGACGATCGTATCAGGCCATACGTTACAATAACCCCACTTAAAGAAAAAAATGCAATAAAATGAATGTTTTTAAGCATTCAAATCTTCAATATCGTATCAACTAATGGAAAGGCCCCAATGCCTTCATAGACGCCCCTGGTAAAGTTTCCATCAATGTAGACGCCCACCATTATAACACTCAATAAACCCAAAACATAGAACATTTTACAAAAATCCAAATATTCCAAGATAAGTTGTAGAATTAAAACCCTTCAAATTTCAAATGATACAAATTGCTGAAATCAAACCCTTCAAGTTTAAAATGACATAAAATTACTACATTTAAACGCTAGGAATAAGTATTAACACAGCCAAAAAGTATCCAACCTGTTATATTTCAAATGGATAAATAACACAATATTAAAATACAATTTAATTGCTTACAACGAATCTATGCCGTAGTTGAATTTCTCTCACATAATATGAATGTAATGTTCAAGTTCCAATGGCATTACTGGTATTTACGCCGTCTCCTTCTTGTGAAAATCTCTTTCTATTGGAGACGTGGAATGCACCCCTCATGTTCCCTGCGTGTTGCGGAAGAATCTTGAATAACTTTCCTTTTTAATTCTGAGGTCACTCGACACCTCCATTTATTTTCACTACTTCGTTGACAATAATATAAAAAATCTATAACAACAAAATAGACAGCATTGTTACTGAGTATCAACATTCTTTTTCATGCAAATGAATTACTATATTCCACATTGTGGTTGGATGCCCGAGTACACAATTTGCCACTCCTCGAAACTCATGCATTACGAATGGTCCTTCATATAATGCTATAAATTCGTGGTATATGCCCTTTTCCTTGTCGAAGACGGGACAGGTACGTATTGATATCATCTCCCCTTCTATAGACGGCATGGCGCCTTCTTACGACGGTGTCGCTTCCCATTTCTTTCTCCCTGCTAATGATTTTATCCCTATCAATTTTTTCTAACAGACGCGCCCCTCTTTCTCTTCTTACGTTGCTCGCCATCCATCCCAAGCTCTTTTTGGCTTTTGTCCTGTCTGCGCCTCCGTCTGTTTGATTCCTGTTGTTACGTTGTGAATGCCATTCATGCCTGCTTGGCGACAGCTTATCTTTTTCCCAGGCGTTATGCCTTCGAAGTCAAATATTCGGAGTAATGTTTTAACAGTTAGATGGTACCTCTCCGCCAAATTACCATTTGGGTTCAATTATGCTGCAGGACACGGTTTTCTTGCCTACCTCTCCCAGTTTCTTTGCCCATGCTGGACTTGTGAATCGCGTACCCCTCTCACTTAATACTGTCTTGCATTTCCCTACAGCGTCCTCTTCGAGCTTGGTTCTTCTGTTGCTTGCGGATGTTGAGCTAGTTTGGCCACCATTAACTTAATTGCTCCTCGTTCTCTTTCATCTTCTTCATATTCTACTTCATCTTCTTCATACCGCTGCTTAAGCTACAGCGGCTCGAATCCAGCTCCACTGACTTGTCGCCTGTCTAGCTTAACTTCGTCTCAAATTCAGCCATCACCTCTCCCACCTGGTTGCGTATTTTCTCTATTTTCTTCTCCTATTCGGCAATTCATTCGCTGTATTCTTGAATGAAAGCCGCCAAGCCTTCTTGTTATGCTTTGGCCTCTCCGTTATCTCTTCATCTCTTCTCTTTTGTTCCTCCTTTAATTGTTCTAAAATCTCCCCTAACTTCTCGTCTCTTTCTTCCTGTTGCCTATTTAGGTGCCTAAACAGCGCTTGAATTTCAGTTTCTCTGGTTCCTCCGCTTAATCTATTTGAATGAAAGATTGTTAAATAATTGAATGAACTAAAAGTTTCCGGCTTAACTTTAAGGAGTTCATGCATTGGTAAATTAATTTAATTAGGTAAAAGTTTCTGACTTGAATTTAATGAACATACCTTTGCGAAAAGAATAACTTAATTTAGAACAAGGTTCAAATAAAATTGCCAGCAAGATTGCGGATTCATGATGATGATGCCAATAAACGAAAGCTTCAAAGGTGAAGTAGATTTTGTGAGGATAAAGAGGCAATTATGAAGAATAATGAATTCTCTTTAGCAATTACTCTAGGAAGTTTGACTTGTATATAAGAATAGAGAGGATTTAAAAATCAAGGATAGTATTTGTATGCGGATAGTAGTCTGTGTGATGGTGGAATGAGAAAGGGTGTCAGAGAGCAGGAGTTTTCTGGAGATCTGAGCAATGGTCTTTTTGTCGCCCGTCGCGATTCCTTCGGAGATGTGAAAAAGGGTCCCAGACATGATCCCTTAATCGCGTTTGGAGGGCGGACGGCGGAGCTAGGGATTCGAGTCCAAGAGTGTGTAGGAATGTTGGGTCGGGGGGAGTGGAGGGAGAGGGCTTTGGAGGGCCCTCGAAAGAGAAGTGAAGGGAAAGGAGAGGTTGAGAGGGAAGGAAGTCCTTTTTTCCCTTCCACTTTTCGTCAAGAGGAGAGAATCTTGACGAGCTCCCGGACGGAAATTGATGGCACGCTGAGACATGTGAAATAGAGAGGTGGCGCCTCCTTGCTGGGGGTTTTTCAGCATTCAGCAAGAGTTGAAACTAAAATGGCTGGGACCAAATCGGGTCTGCCTTGAGAGAGGAGCATGGTTGTTATTCTGTGCCTAGCTGTTTAAATGGAAAAATAGTTTCATCCGCTTTAAATTTATCTGCTGGAATATTTAGCGTGGGAAAATCATTCTCATATAATAAAAGCCGATGTGTCACTTTGGGAACGTCCTGTAAATTATTCATTCATGAAGGAAATGAGAAGGCAATGGTTTATTTTTACACAGTTAAAATTCAACCATGGTTTTGGCACAGAGTGATCTTTATGGAGCCAATTTTGCCTTCGAAATTACGCTAGGTACCAAAAACATGGTCTGTTTACCATTAATAATGTAAAGTATAACTAGCCTCTTTTAATTCCTTACCTATAGGTTATTACGGACATTATTATTGTATCGTTATGTCGATTATTGTATATGCATATATTATATTGGTAATTTATCATATGGTGCCCGTAAATAGAAATTTCCAATCGTTATTTTATGTAAGTAAGGCACAGAGATAATTCTTTATTTTTACACGCTGTTACTTTTTCTTCCAAGGCCAAGCGATCCCACTCTATGTATTCGACGGCCGGTGATTTTGCAGACCGTGGTTTCTGTATCCATTTCATTTGCTAGGGCCTAAGCCATATTGAAATGATTTTAGAATACATCCGTGCTAGTTTAACGTTGCCTCTGCAGACTGGCTGTGGTCGTATTGATAAGCTGAACTGCAGAAAGTAAATCAACTTTAACGGCTTGTAATGGTCGAGATAAAAACGGCGTGATTCCTAAAATACCAGCGAGGATTACCTAGCTTACAAGAAATTCCGACGACATGATAGCTTGCAGCAGCGAAAATGCAGGTGTAGCACTTCTGACCCCTTCAACTATATGTTGCAGAATTCCAGGAAGACATGGCAAAATGTCCAAAAATGTCAAAACAGCTTCTGTAATTTAGTAAAATAGTATGTGTAACTGGATATTGTCCTTGAATCTATTGATTTATTCTAACTGCACCATCACATGCATGAAATATTAATATTTTTTGGGATAGAAACAAATGTGCACACCATTAATAAAAATGGGGGCGTTTACTCTGAACCGAAATCGCAATTTTGTACACGAAATCGTTAGATGAAAACAAAAGAAGAATTTTAGTGAAAAAATTAATCTTCTAACCACAACCATTCTCTCATAAATCAAAAATTAAAATAAGCAAAAGGTGACGCCCACCGAAAAAGCTGCTGTGATAACATTGACGTCATTTTCCTCCCGTCCTTGACTGCTTTTCTTAGAAGCGAAGGGAGTGGAAGGGGGTTCTCGGAAGGTCTGCTCGCACAGATGCTGTCGCAACTTCTCCTATTGGCAGAGTCAGCTGTGTCCCCCCCATTGTGATAAGGCATAGTTGCTTCGCGGGCTCGGTTGTGATTGGACGAAGTCGATATACGTCAGAGGTTGCACCAAGCCCATTTTTCCGAAAGGGTTAAAGACATCAGTTTTTCGCCGCTTATAACTCTAGAAATAATTGACGGATCAAAAAACGGAAAAAATACGGGTCTTTTTATTTTACAAACTCTATCAGATTCGGCTATTAAAAAAATATGGTAAACGACCCCATTAAACCACGGGGGACCGGGTCGATGTATATATGATAATATCAACTCATATCATAGCAGTCTTAATAGAGTACACAAGCCTTGAAAAAGCAAGGAATCCTGAAATGGTTAGCAAGGTATCCACACCACTAAGGTTATAGAGAGAGTTTCGAGAGATCCAATCCAGAGACACCAACACGAGTGGCATCCGAGCTGAAGTTTCAAAAAGCTAATGTTTCACGCCACTGCAAATGTAATACATGGAGGCTCTTTTCAATGTTTGTATCCTGAAAATCGCCCTAGCGGAGTTGATACGACTACAATCCATTCCACACATTTGTCGCCCCCTTGCAGGTGGGTTGGACGAGACTCGGCCGCGCGATCGAAAAACTGATGTGAAATTCGGCGTCGCGAACGGTCGCAGCATAACTCATCGGATTCGTACTATGGAAACTTTGTAGAGTGTCCCCATATAAGTTAATCCGTGTTGCTCGGGGATGCAATTTACTTTTTCTCTACATATATTAAAAAAATGACCAAAAATTAGAGTCCGCCATTTTGTTTAATATCTTTAGTAAATAACAAAAACGTAAGTAGAGTAGTCTTAAACAAAGATGAAAAACTGTTCCATCTCATTACATCACGGGGATTGGGTTGGTGTGGTGGCTTGAGTACTGAGGGCCCGGGTTCGATTCCCGGCAGTGGCGGATTTTTCAGTCCGGTCCCCACTTGAGGGCCTACTGGAGGGCTTTTAAAGTTCAGTACTCCGTCCGTCGGATGGGACGTTAAGCCCCTTGGTCCCCTTGGCGCCTTTCGCTAACCCAAGAGTAGGCTAATGCCGACGCCGGGTTTCTCTCCACCCTTCCCCCGTTCCCTAAAAACTCCCGCCATTACCCAATTATCCACCTATCCTATATGGCGCAAATGGCCTCAGCTGTCGGTCGCCTTCCCGTAAATACTCACCAAACTCATTACACCACCTTTTATTCCAATTCATCACCCATTAAGGTTCAGCAAGGGCCTGATTTAGAAGATTTCGTGAGAAAATTGAGTGTAGACCAGTTTTGCGAAATTTGTGCAACTTTGACCTCATGCAAATTGTTAATTGTTGAGTACTAAGGCCTTGCTTCATCGCATGCACAGGTATTTTGAGAATATTTATGCAAAGTTTCAGCTTCCTTGCTTAATAAAATCACTTTTTGAATATTGGTCATCTTTATCCGATTTCAGCCCACTGTGCGAGGTGGTGTGGGATGGAGAGTGGGTGTAAATAATAAACAAATGTGGATGTTTTAAAGGGTCGCATGTGTATGGAGGTTTAGGGGTGGCAAGCAGTACCCTTCCAGTTGAAATGACCAGGCGGAGATCCATCTATTCGTAAAAAAAGGAAATGGAATGGGAGGTTATAGGCCAGGTCCGCTTCCTGCTGGGAACGTTTTTATGCCTCTGAAGTAAGAAATCGAGAGTGGAAATTATGTCACATGGGCCTTTTATGGGAGCGTGCCGATATTTCTATGGGGTCCTTAATTCTGCTTTAATAGCCACGTTGAAGTGACGTTTATGTGGGCGAGGGCTGGACGCATTTTCACCATTTTGAGGATTCCGGTTGATTCACCGTCATGGGAGGCTGAACAAATACGGAAAATGAAATAGCTATTTATCATGGAGTGTATAGGAATGACATATAGAGCATAGATGGGCTATTATGGCGTACTGACGTAGAAACAGGATCATGGGGATGAAATCTAATTTGAAAACATTATTATAAGTAGCCTGCCGAAGTAGATCTTTGGGCCGTCACCCTATGATAAGGGAAATATCTCGGGAGACCGTTACTGCATTTACTTGTAAAATATTATCCCATTTCATGACATATCCTTTGCCAGCTATTTTCATCCCCTTAAGGCTTCTTATATATATTTGCGTCTTTGAATTTCCTATTACAACCATTTTCCTTCCTTGCGTAGCCTTCACCTGTTCACAAACTTTCAGTGCGTCTTCCATTCACATTCTGTCTACTCATTGTATGTACCTACACATTACTCGCAGTCATGATTATTCTGCCTATAATGTCGTGACGTTCTCTGTCATTTTGCAGAATGTCTGATGCCTGCCTTGGAATTAAATAAATCTGAGATTCTTCTGGGCTCTACCGACTCATAAGCCTTAATACGAGTTCTTAGAGTGACATTATCGCCGGTCTCTCTCTCACATATCAAATCGTTTCGGATATTCGGATATAGTATTCCTTATTTAAGGTTTTTCACGTCTTTTACTTGTTGTAGTTATCCAAAAAGAAACCAATCATAATGATTCCAATGATCAAATCACCACAAAATGACTTGTATTAAAAATAAATTTCATTTATGCTATCAATAATTCAAGAAATATTTCTTTAATTTTAATTGCATTAGCCATTGGATTTGTTTATTGCTTTACTATCGACGCTGGAGTGTCCTAAAGTGATCAAGAGTTATTGTAAAAGCAATGAGAGCAATTCCAACAGCAATAATTTTAGAATATACCAACTGGTCTCATTTCATATTGATTTTAGCATTGCTGGCCGACTGTGCAGTAAAAGTTTTCAAGGTTGAAAATTGTAAATCAGCTTATAGTTTCAGGATGCAGCATGGTGTACGATCGTAATGACAACTCATCGAGCATGAATTCACGTTTTAGTCTTCTTTATTAATCATTCCCTGAAACGCAGCTCATTTTATTTGTTGTGATCCAGATCGCACATAATGGAAAAATCCCTGTTCGTCATGGTTAATTTAACCACTCATATTTTTCCAACTTTTTATACTATATTTTAATTATCTATTTCACTACCGAAAAAACAGTTAAAACCCATATCAGAGTGATTATACTGCGTAGAGTAGTCCGTTTCTAAGTCATGCTGAAGAAAATGCGATTAAGGTTACGAAGATTTTCTAACACGTGCACTTGAGAGGCTGAAAGTTAACGATGGATAGGTACATTGGTTTCACCAAGAAGCCTCGCGTTATGGATTACATTGACGTGTTTTGTAACCTGTTTTTTTGTATTTAGGCATTGCAGCTAAATCCTAAGCTCGCAAGTGTAGAGGTCGAGGCGTTTTTATCTTTCTCATCACACTTGGAGCGAGATTATCCTTGCCTTGGGCGTATTGCTTGATTGCGTCATCGCGGAAACCATTTAGTTGCCTTTGAGGAGTATAAGGTTTTTGTCGCCTGGGTCCTGAAAGCGAAGTATACCAAAGGCTGTCTTGAGAATTATATTCTGTCAAGGGAATAATTAAGACACCAAGAGGAAATGGAGTTTTCCATTGTTTTGCATGACGTCCTTCGATCAATAGCATGGCAGATCTTTCTTTACTTATGTAAAGAAAGATCTGCCAAAAGCTTATGTACAACTGAATTTGGCAATTATTTTATTCCTAAAAATAAGTAAGGTATAAAGCTTGTTAAGATATAAAAATATCTACAATAGTAGTTGTAGTTGGTTGCTTCAATTAAGAAAGGTCTCCAGATAATCTTCGTGTGCCTCAAGGGTCCACAGTGTGTTGACGCCCTGCTGAAGATAAGGAGTTAAGGAAAGCATGTCAGTTTTTGAGAGGAGGGGGAAGAGGAAATCAAGGGTCCCTGCCTTCACGGTCTTCATGTTCGTAACTCTTCGTCGCAACCATAAATCTTTGATGTCCAAGAATCAGTTTCTGATGTTGCTGTAGTTTGCTCTAACTTCGGCTATGAATCAGCGGGAGACCGTACTTTGATTTTGACATTCCCAAGTCATGAGCTCAGAAAGGACTTTGGCAGCCACTTAAAGTTGGCACCATGTATTATCGATTGTATTGGCAGTAAGGTTGCTTCAATTAAGAAAGGTCTCCAGATAATCTTCGTGTGCCTCAAGGGTCCACAGTGTGTTGACGCCCTGCTGAAGATAAGGAGTTAAGGAAAGCATGTCAGTTTTTGAGAGGAGGGGGAAGAGGAAATCAAGGGTCCCTGCCTTCACGGTCTTCATGTTCGTAACTCTTCGTCGCAACCATAAATCTTTGATGTCCAAGAATCAGTTTCTGATGTTGCTGTAGTTTGCTCTAACTTCGGCTATGAATCAGCGGGAGACCGTACTTTGATTTTGACATTCCCAAGTCATGAGCTCAGAAAGGACTTTGGCAGCCACTTAAAGTTGGCACCATGTATTATCGATTGTATTGGCAGTAAGGGCTCGCAGTTTGCTGGGCCGTTTTTCTGTGAGTTCTAAATATATATTAAACCCTGGCAACAGGATGTCCATGTTAAATTCTATCAAATTGTGTGCACTTCTCGAGATGTAATTAATTAAATTAACGGAAAGGAATTTTTTAGGGCTGAGCTTATGTTTATGAGTGGAAATACATAGTCTGCGAAGAATGTTCCTTGTTTTCCAATTGCAATCATTGTATCCGAGTTATTTTAAGTTCATTTTATGGTTGATTTAGCGTAGCCTTTATGTTCATGTATATTTTTATACGATATATCATCTCTTACCCCTGCTTGTGTACCTTTAAAGTGGCTCTCCATGATAAATTTTGAGATGTAAAAGAAATATCTACATTTCAATGTGCACAATTGTTGTATGGCACTACTTCCAAATTTCTCCCACTCTCGACTTTAAATCTCCCATTTCCTCTTTTCTATTATAAACTCCACGTAATTTATCGTCTAGGTTACCCGTTTTTCGCTTGCTTATCAATCTTGTTGAATCCTTTTCTGTGCTGTAGTTTCCTTACCCTAGGACAAGGAAAGTGAGGAGAGAATAATCATTCTCTATATTACCAACTCACAGCTATTATTTTTTATTCCTCATGCACTCCGTAAAATGAAAAATTGTAATTATGAACTTGGAACATCATATTGGAGAGAGAATTTAATTAATCTCTCCTCGATATTAATTTTATCCACTTCCGGCGTGTGAAGACATATTGGAATTGAAGAAAAGAAATGAAGAGAATTGAATAATTTTTTGTTTTAAGGTCAATATTTCCGGAAATGGCTAGTAAGTTCCTTTGCAAGAATTGTTGTCCGTTAATATCAGCTCGCTCTATAACGTTCGCGATATCAATCACACCAAATACTGAAGCTTAGTGCTGGAAACTCGACTGTAAAGTTGCCATCTAAAAATTCCAAGTCGTATTCATTCTGTACACTGTAAAAAATGTTTTGGGTAAATACAATGAGAATCATTGGAAAATTTTGGTTGCTAGGACTTAAACAATAAATATCATTGGAAAATTCAGTCTCTGGCTTACACATTAAATATCATTGTATTTTCCCAACAAAGGTTACTGTATAAGCGCGAGGCCTTCCCCCACCTCCGGCCCCGAGGCTAATGGCTTTTTCCGAGTAGCCGATGTACAATGCTTCGGACTTCTTACTTTCTTCTCCCCCTTGTCCAAGCGCTCCCTTGCTATTGCAATATGCCATGGCTTTGCCGTACGTCGAACACGTATTTGGACAGGGGTGATAAGGGTGTAAGACTGGTTCTATGCCTGAAACACGTAGACGGTATAGTCATCGCATCTCAGGCAGGGTCGCTAATTACCACCAGTACCAAAAATTGGCTGCCTGAACGTGAGTGGAAGAAAATTATTTTGATATCTGGCGTTTATCCATCGCTCATCTATCTGGAAGAATTGTTTCCGAAGGAATTAGCTCCTGTGATCCAAGTGCATCTGGGAAATTTTCCAAAGAAGGTTAGTATTTTTTATTCCTAAATTATTGTTTATTCATTCCCTAATTGCTATTAAGTGAAATACACAGAAATCATACATTGTATCCCCCAATTCGTTAGTTATAACACGCCAGTGTCTGAAGGAATGAAAATGACATTTATTTGGGAAGATCCCGGCGATGTTGTGTGTCATTTGAACATATGGAAAAGAAACAAAATTTTAAAATTTCCTTCCCTTGATATTAAGGAAATACACGCTCTAGGGATCATATAAACTATACCTTCACCGAGGACGAAGTTCCGTTAGTCATCAACTCCCGCGGCTTTACTCGTTCTTCTTTATCTAATTTACGCATGCTGGTGTTCACGGCCTTAAGACCGCAAGCATTAATGTGAATGCACCCATATGAAATCGTCGTGTTCCACGGTGATTAGAAAGTTGATCACTATAAGCAATGGACACGTAAATTAGTGAGCGAACCCCAGGGTAGCCACTATATGTCACGCTGCCGCGTTCGGAATAAGACGTCAGTATAATATATCGAAGATAGGGGTAAGAAAAATGTTCCTTCGTCCGGTGAGACCTGCTGCAATAGAAAGTAATGGAAAACAATGAAAATTAATGAAACCGAGACGAAAAAAAAGTTGGCTAGGATCGGGTTTGACCTTACGACCTTCGACGCGGGAGACCACGACCGTAGCCACTCCACCAATTACCTTTAATAAGTTCGTGGTGTTGTTTAAGCTTATATTTGACCCGCTGAGAATAATGATTTTAAATTAATTTTTTACATCTAAATTAAAGCCTATTCAACCAAACTACGACGTATACCTAGCACCCTTTGGCATTCCAAACATCATGAAAGGCGTAGCAAGGTCGTAGTCTCCCAGACAAGGGGGGCAACACCGTCTGCCAGACGTTTCTCAATTGCTTAGTAGCAAACCCAGTGATGTGAATAATCTCGAAGAGGTATGTATATTACATATATGTATATTTAAGGATGAAGAGTTATTAACTATTAAGTGAAATGTCAGCATAAACAATTCCGAAAAAATTTCTCGATGTGAAATATCTTGTGTGATGTTGATAACTATTAGGTGATCTGCAGTCGAGTCCATGTCGTACTTTGTTCTTGCCACGGGCGCCGCCATTATTGTTTCGTGATGGTGCTTGTTAGAATGTCGTTGAGTGTGCGTAATTTATTACCGCGAGGAAAGTGCCCTGTAGTTCTACAATATGAGTAATTAAAAATCCTCTGAACACCAATATCTCCATGTGAAGTACAGGGCAGACGACACGTTGGAAGTGATTGAAGATGAAGATTTGCTAAGTTCGGCCAACGATGCCTGCCTAAAATTGAGGGCTGAAGTGAGAGTTAAATCTTATGATTTCTCTAAAAAAGGTCGAGGTACCCAGTTTTTGAAGCCAACATTTTCAGGATATCAGGCAAGTTTCCATATATTTGCTTCTTGTGAAACAGCATTTTAACTCTAATGCAACTAAGTTATTACAATGTTAAATGTGACTATATTTAGTAGGCTGTAAACCTGAATTAACAATTGCCTGCTCATCGATGGGGAGCACCGGAAAGGTTTGGTTTCTGGATGAAGCAGGATCGCAGGAGGAGGAATGGCTGGGATCAATCCTAGCGAATGTCAAGTACAACGATATTCGGGGAAATAATTATTTTGGTCCCTTAAACAAAGGATGCAAGATTTGTATGATTAAATCGTGGCGCTGAAAGGAGAAACGACGGCTCTAACTGGTACTTAAATATCAATATCCTGATCGTTTGCCAAAGGCTCAAGCCAACGTACTTCATTTATTCATACCACTGTTATTTTTTTCCAAAATTGGTAAGAGCTGGCGACTAAATAAAGGAGTGCCGGAGTCTCTACACACGAATGAAGTAAGACGCAAATGGGCAGAGTGCTCATGAGAGTAATCCGTTACGCATTACTTGCGAATCAGAGAGGCCAGTGTCTCAAGTTCAGCTCCCCAGCGTCTCACCAGTGGATGTGCGTCCTCCAGAGCGGGATGAATCCACTCCGGATGGGGAATCAGCAGAAGACGAACATGACACTCATCAGTTAAAGTACAAGTGCATGTCCAAAAACGTAAGTTAAACTTTGAGAAAGATGAGGATGTTAATGAATTGAAATAACTAGCCAGTGTAGTGATGATGAATGAGTATATAACTTTCTTGAATATCCTTGGGGAAAGATAAATGGTGCGATTTGAAACCATTCTTTGGGTTTGATAGAGTTGTGTATAATTTAAAGAATCACACTGCTAACATTTTGAATTAGAGAAAATATGACTGCGAGGAAGTTACTCGTCACTCACATATTTATTTAAGATTTTTGCAGTAAAAGGTATGGGTTTTCACCAAGACAAAATTCGAGAGATTTCATTAATCAAGAAGATTTGGCTGCACAACAAAATCTGGCAGAGGTGTTTCCCTTTTTTAAATTTGATTGTGATTTTTCACATGTAGTAAAATCGTATCACTGCAATGGTATAAATATTTCAGTGTACTCACTTTTGTTGCATTTCATGTTAAGGTAATGTTGCCATGTTGTATCAAAGATATTATATTAGATGATACTGTGCTTGCTCTTTATGGCATTTGGAAACTATACATATGACCTTGACCTTCAATGAAAATACTGATAAGGAACTTACAAGTTCAATTTAGCCACGTCTGAAGTGTCTCTTAAGCAATTTGTGGTACAAAAGAAGACTAGTGCTAAAGGTCAAATATGTCAGCATCTTTTTTCAACATGGTTACATTTTATTCTTAATAGTTAGATGGTAGGATTGTAATTTCCCACTACTTTACAATATTTGGACCAGAGGAAGGCTTATTTTATTGGTTATCCCATAAAAGTCCAATTAATGGCACATGGTCTATTACTCCCTCATTTACCTTAGTTTAGTTAGTGTTTATTTTATTATACCATAATATGTTCCTGAAGTAAATCAAATTGTTTTTAGTCTTTGTTTTTCAGAAGCCTTATGGGTCATTTAGGACATCTTATTGGGGTTATTTTTGTTTATGTGGATTTTCTTGTGCAGATCATATCCTGCAATAAATCATCTTTTTTGATTGTTGATCTACCATATTTTTATGTGCAATTACCAGCATTTTATTTTACTTTTAATTTGATTTTTACTTGAACTCATGTGCTCTGGACAAATTGTACCTGAATTTTTGTTTATAAGATAGTAATAAATACTCTCCTAGTCATGCATTTATGCCAATATTTCACCCCCTTCTCATGCAGAATTGCGGACTTTGTCTCTTTATTGCGTTTCCAAAAGTCAGTAAAAATCTAAATGTTGGTCAGGAGAAAGTCAGGGAAATTGGGAAATATCAAAACCTATATGTTGCAGCAAATCTGAGATGTAACTTTTTACACTTGTTATGTGAATGTCAGTTAGTGCAAACCACTGCAGTTGTTTATTAAGCTGATTTCTAAGTGCTGTTAAGTTTTCTTGGGCTGCAACCATAGCAATAATTTTGGTGTTGAAGTTTTCTGTTATTCATGAATTTCTATACTGATGTTTTAAATGGTAGTTGCAGGAATTGATGCCAGGCTCAACAATATATTTGAGCAGGACGTCATACATGGGTATTAAGTCTGGAGTGAAGCACACGAGTAAGTTTACCATGGCATAGGTTCTCCTAGAGGAAGTATTTACTGAGGATGCATTTCTCTAATGTTCACGATTGGACATCAATTCAGGGAGTGGACCTCAGTGCCCTGAATTATATGCCCCGGCGTATAAGGCCATTTTAGGTGAGTTTTTGTTATTGATTATTAGATTGTATATCCATTGGGACAATTTTCACAGTATTAAAATTTTTAACTATTAAATGCATAATGGGAATATCATTTCCATTGCTATGTAAGCCACTTCTTCAAAAACTTAATTTATTAACAGTAACTTGAGTATGCATATAACACTACAATCCTCGTTAATTATCTCTTTTCCAGCCTAACTTTACAGCATTAACATTCATACGAATATTCATCGTATAAGGAATACTGATAACATACACATCCTTTACCACAGATCAAAAATTTCTTACCTTAGCTCAACAGTTATGAGAACAAAAGTTTATAATTTACAAGTGCATTTCAACCATCAATTCCAGACTAACACTTAATGAAAACGTTAAGTAATTTTTAAAAGTGATGTGTTTAATACATTGAATATTTTTGTGACTATGAGAATGTGTGAAAATTTATTAAAAACATTTTTTTTGCAATGTAACTTATAGTGTGTCCCATTGATCGTGTGTCATTTTTGACCTGTAATTTTAGACACTTCCTTTCAAACCGCATGGATGAAATTTGGTATCTGGCTAGAAAAAGGTTGTAAATTTTGTTGAGTCTAAGCCAAATATTAAAAATATGACATCTTGATCCCAGAAATAGGGTCCAACCTAAAATCCAAATTTTGCCTTACGGGGTTTCAATGTTAAAATATTCTAAATACTAAAAAGACAGAATTATGTAGTGACACTTTCAACTAATAGGTTTTTGGGCACAAAGAACACGATGGTAGAACTTTCAAGTTCGAAAATTGCAACCATGACCCCTGAAAGGTCACAGTCAAAGTCACAGGGTTTACAAAAAATGAATCACCGCTACAAACCTGTCCAATCAGGGTTTCTGAAAGGTGCCAAGGTCGATTTTAAGGTCAGATCACTCATTTCATCCCTTGACCGTCAAGGGTTACTCAGGGGTCAAAGGTCACAAGGGTGACAAAAAGTGAAATGAGGCTACAAACATGTCAAATCATTGGTTTATAAGAGTGCCCCATATGATAGTCCCTCCATGATATATCTGACCTTGAACGGTTGGGCAAGGGTAAAATATCACTAGGTGTAACCTAGGAATCTGGGGCAACAGACATGTCGAATTCTAACTTCGAAAGGGTGAAGAATTAGAGAAGTTCATTGGTGTTGTTTGTTGTCTCCTGTCTTCAAAGGGCTACACTCAGATCATTGTTCACAGGTGTTCGAAATGGGAAGACGGGGAAACAAATAAGATGAATCTGAGATTATTTGGGCTGCCAAAGTCAATATTAAGGTGCTCAGATCCCAACTGTTGTTCCTTTAACCCTTTGGGTCATATGGTAGTTGGTGATTTCGAGTTTACTAATCAATGAAAAAATTCCACTGATTTCAAGTTAATTTCTTTTATTCAATTAAAAATAAATTTATCTTATGCTTGAGTCAAAATTGTATTTTAAGTATCCAACATTAAATGATTATTAAAATTTAAAATGACAATATCGAAGCTCTAAACATGAAAAATCAATTTTTACTTATTCTACATACCCTACTTTCTATGCCAGGCACAATTGAATTCGCCCGATAAAAGATAAAAGTTTGTGTGAATGTGTCTTCCAGCATATTCGGGGATTTGAACTCTGCACACGTTGTAATTTCTTTATTTCTTCGATGCCCGGAAATGTTTTCTTCTTCACACCTGATGACCTTTAGCCCCTGCCCAACCGTTCCAGGTCAGAGACTTCCTGGAAGGATTTTAACAATCATATTGGTCACTTCTAAGAGAAATTCTTCGTTGTAGCCCTATTCAAAATTTGTCACTCCTGTGACCTTTGATTCCTGAGTTACCAATGAAGGTCTAGGGAAGAGAAGAGAGATCTGAAGGCCTTCTAATCGACCTTGGCACCTTATCTATGATTCGACAGCGTCATTTCAATTTTTGTCAACCCTATGACCTTTGACCCCTGATACCACTGAAGGTAAATGGAAGAAAAGAGGGATCTGAAGGGCTTACGATTGATCTTGGCACCTTTTAAACCTATGATTTGACAAGTTTGTAGCCTCATTTTACTTTTTGTCAACCATATGACATTTGACCCCTGAGTTGCCTTTGAAGGTCAAGGGATGAAAAGAGGGATCTAATGACCTAAACATCGACATTGGCACATTTTGAAACCTACGATTCAATATGCTTGTAGCATCATTTCACCTTTTGTCACCCTTTAACCTTGACCCCTGAGTAACCCTTGAAGGTCAAGGGATGAAAAAAGGGATCTGAAGACTTTACCATCGACCTTGGCACCTTTTTTAACCTATCGACAGGTGTGTAGCGGTGATTCATTTTTTGTATACCCTGTGACTTTGACTACATGACTTTGCAGTGGTCACAGTTCAAATTTTCGAACTCAAAAGTTCTTCCACCGTGTTCTTCGTGTCCAAAAACCTCTTAGTTGAAAGTTTCGCTAAATAATTGTATTTTTTTGTATTTAGATTATTCTAATGTTGAAAGCCCATAAGGCAAAATTTGGATATTAGATTGTAACATATTTCTGGGGTCAAAGGTCATATTTTTAATATTTTGCTTAGACACAACATAACTTACAACATTTTTCTAGCCAGGTACCAAATTTCATCCATGTGGCTTGAAAGAAAGTGTGTAAAATTATAGGTCAAAAATGACACACGATCAATGGGGCACTGTATATTTGAATTATACATACAATTGTAACTGCAGTGTATTTTCTGTGCTAATAAAATATTACTTATGTCATTTCAGATGCTAGTATTATGATTGCCATTATTATACGGCCATTAATTTCCCGGAGGTGACTTTAAAGAATTATCATCATGGGTTGGCATCCAAATTAATTAAATTGAGGGAAGAATATAAATTTGGGGCCAGAGTCCTTCAGGAAGCATGGTGTGATTTGTAAACCTATTTGTCTTATATGCTTCTGTTATTTATGTTAATAAACCATATTGAATATATATGTATTTTGTAGTAATTTATTTCTTGAATCCTTCACAGTCCTCTAGGAATTTTACGATGATATTTAATGTTTAAAACTCATTGGAATTTTACGATAAGATTTAATGTATAAAACTCATTGGAATTTTACGATAAGATTAATGTATAAAACTCATTGGAATTTTACGATAGGATTTAATGTATAAAACTCATTGGAATTTTACGATAAGATTTAATGTTTTAAACTCATTGGAATTTTACGATAAGATTTAATGTTTTAAACTCATTGGAATTTTACGATAAGATTTAATGTTTAAAACTCATTGGAATTTTACGATAATATTTAATGTTTAAAACTCATTGGACTTATACGATAAGATTCATAGTTGAAATCTTATCGGAGTTTTACGACAAAACTCATAGGCAATTATAGTGCCAATGATTCTTATCGTATTTTCCCAAAACTTTTTTTACAGTGTAGCTTTGTCATTCTTTCATCGTCATTTTCAACATCCACTTACTTCTTTAGCCTGGAATAGCCTGAAATTCATCCTCATTCCATGTTATGTGGGTACAGACCAAGCGTCATGCGCTCGGACTTTTCTCATCTGTCTTGCCAGATTTATCGTCTAGGTTACCCGTTTTTCGCTTGCTTATCAATCTTGTTGAATCCTTTTCTATGCTGTAATTTCCTTAATCTAGGACAGGGAAAGTGAGGAGAGAATAATCATTCTCTATATTACCCTATACCCATTACTCTATATTATATAAAAATATTTGTCTAGCAGTAGTTATTGCATATTCAAGTGGATACTAATTATACACCTGCCAGGTATATGAATAACTGGCATATATTTGTCATATCAGATGTATTCGGTCTTCTTTTCTCAATTGTGATCGAGGTTCCTGCATCTGGTTCCCACTTGTGTGAATACCATATAAAAGAATCGTTCTATTTTTTTTATTCTTCCTTGAATGAGCATGAGTGCTGTCAGATAAAAAAATTTACCGGTGACTACAGTTCTCGAAATTAATATTTATATGCAACATTCTAAATAAGTTTGGCAGTTGCTTAGTTTTTCCAAATCTGTTTGAGCTACAGCTTAAATAATGATAATCAAGCAGAATATCACTGATATTCAATCAGCTCTAAGCATATTGCTTTCGTATGAAGAAACTAGAAAATAATTATTAGTAATTCTCTGTATTAATAGCAAATAATTGCGTTAATAGTATGGGCTCTGCAGATGTGATTCAAGATATTAATGCAAAATGCAGCTGTGTATTTGGTAGTGTGTTTTGATTCTATTTTGATAAAAATATTTGTATAGCAGTAGTTATTGCATATTCAAGTGGATACTAATCATACACCTGCCAGGTATATGAATAACTAGCATATCTTTACGTAATCCTCATCCTCTTTCTGCTCAATAATTAGAGAGGGGATGATATGATATATATGATATATTCCGCGTCGGTAGAGACGCGGAATGATAAATATCACTTCAGCTGGGACAGGGATTTTGACTTTTCTCTCACTCAATTCTCCTCTTCTCAACCGAAAATCCTTTTGATGTGTGCATCCGTACAGGAATGTGCATAGCAGTAGCGACCTTATCCTCCTGATTATGTTGGGCTAAAAATTTCATCCACATTCCACCATTCTAGGTGGTTAAAATATTATCCTGGCATAAAACAGTGCGTTCACAGTAATAGCAGGCAACTAACTAGGTGGAGTTTCTATATTTATAGATAAAAAAAGACTATGTTGGTATCCATAGAATTATAATCATGTATCGCCTCTGATCCCGTTGACAAGGGCTGAATCTAGCTCTAGTAATTGAGAGGTTGAAACCTGGGGAGCGGTATATAATGGGTGCTTTCGATTTTCGGCTGTAGCCGTCGATAGACGGCGATCGCCACGCCGCGTTGCTTTCGATTTAGCTGGATCGCCGTCTATCGCCAGCTGCGGGTGACTCTCTGCTCTGAGGAGAGCCGAACAGATGAAAGCTGTTGGCGTAATATGACGTCACGTTAACCAATGCAACAAGAAAGTATCAACAATATTTTTTTGTAAACACGCAGGCACAGGAAAAGTATTCTACGGCATTTATCAATCAGAACCCCAAAAATACTGTTATGGAATTCCACTAACACACGAAAAAATTACTAAAATCAATAACAGTACCTTTTACCGAGAAAAATTGGTGAATTGCATGGCTGATTCAAACTTTACCGGACGATTCCCATCGTTGGTACTTTCTTATTTACCCTCCAATTCACTGAACTGAGTGCGCATGCGCGCGAAAAGCCGGTGCCAGCTGTGTTTCATTTCATTTGCATCTCGTGATCGACGGCTCCTGCGTTCGATAATCGGCTATCACCGTGCCTAAATGAAAAGCACCCAATAATAATTCTGTGGAATACAACATTTTATTTTATGCATATAATGCAATGTGTTCACGCACAAATTTTAGGATTTTGCCATCAAAACAACCCTCACTGATTATAAATTTTAAAATTTAATTGCGATAAATGTATACCATCCGGCGTAAATGCGATGCAATTATAAGTAAATTATGTTTTTCATCAAAAATTTACCTATCTTTATTTAAAGTGTCCCTCAGGAATATAATATTTTAATGGTGGAAGGCATAGGGGTCCAACTGGCATTGCGCATGTGGTACCGCCTGCAGTAATGCCATCTATAAGTGTAGTAGGTTATTAATGAAACGTTTTCGTATATTATAAATTAATATATTTACTCAGCTCTTCTTAAAATTTAAATTTTAGATATTCAACGTTGCATCTAGATTACTAGAAGCGTAATATCAATTTTACTACTACGACATCGAAACCTTTGACAAACGAAGATCGCAGTCCGCCTGTACGTCCTCTACATTTAAGCTGAAAGTCGGTTGATAAGTTGTTGTTTTCGTTTGCAATAAGAGTGATTAAGACCGTTGATCCTAAGTTTGGTTGTATAAGAAGTGATATGATTGTGTTGAAATTCGACGTAAAGCCTCTAAATGTGTAATTCTGCGCTGTCAGCAGCTGTTAATCCAGAGATTTAGTATATTTGAATTCCACGAACGGGCACTTGGTAAGGCATTAAAGTTTTTCGATGAATTTGTGTCATCATACAGGTTGTGTTACTATATGTTAGTATTGTGTTGGCATTAAATATTTTCAAGCCATTTCTACCGTCGGAATTTGGTCACGCATATGCTTTTTCGTGCTGCTTGGTGGCGTAAATATCAGTGAGTAACCCTCGAGTGCCTTAAGACAATTGTTACTATCGTTAGTATTGCCTATCGCACTTGAGCACGCACTGATGACAATGGGAATCTCATTACGAAGTAGCTTCTTGTGTTGTTTTTGGTCCATTTGGTAGTTACTTAGATGAGAATACGCTGTATTGTGCAGCCCTGCTGAATGTGTTGATCTGTCAAGAACTTTGAATTTGGATATACTCTAATGGAAGTGTCTGCAATAGATTTCCTTCCTGTATGTAAACTAATTGTCTGTGTAAATACTAAAAAAACACCCTTGTAGCTCCCTAGATGAACTTAACCTTAATGTACGGAGACTGTATGGCCAACCAGCTCGTAAGTGTGGGCACTCACATTTGGGTATTCACTCTTCCTCATTCATTCAGGCTTCTTTCATGATTGTAGTTGATATTGATATTTGTTATGCAGACGTTATAACTATCCATAGATTTATTGGGTTGCATACTTCATTTCATCACAGTTTCCAAGTGTTTTTATGAAAGTATGCTTAAGTTAGGTGAAGGTGTTAGTTTAGTGGTTCTCCACTAACTGGTCGTAATTTGAAGATTTAATGAGAATCTGATTATTTTTAAGTCCTCTCTCCCAGTGTGACTGTTAACGTTGTAGCACATTATTAGTCGTATTACAATTAGTTGTATTACAATAGTTTTTTGACAATTAATATCAGCCAGCCTAACGATCAACACAAAACAATTGCGCTTAGGAAATGAAAAACAAACCTCCAGTAAGAATGCATTCTCATTCCCGGTGATGATTGGCCTCCAGAAAGTGGCATTCTAAATCTCGCATGACGTGCTTGGCAGCTTGTCTCATTATTTCCTTCTTTCTTCCAGGGTTCTTCAATGTAAGAATCCTCTTTTATATTAATAATTACTTTATATTTGTAGAAATGTTTAATGTGCCATTATTTATTGTCCTAAAATATGCAACATTCATTATGGCAATGGCAATGATTATGGCAATGGATGTGTAACATTTTTTTTATTAATAAAGGTCATCAATTTCCATGCCTGGAACAATTGTTTTTATTATCTGTGACGCCCAAGTCCACTTCTATTGCAGATTGAAGATGAATGCTGACCCTGCGTATTTGAAGTAAGTTCTATATCTCTAAATTTAAACCAGAAAAACGATAAAAGATTAAAGAATATGGCGAAATATATAATGCGACGACGCGTTGAATTCAAATTTAGCGGGCCTTCTGTAGTAACGCCACCAGCACCATCTATAAGTGTAGTAGGTAAACAGTACCCCCGGGTAAAGAATTATAACGTTGAGTCGGACTTCCATGGTGTAAGGTTATGGTGTAGTCTTCATACTCAAACACAGAAAACAAACAGGTATGAATGGAGTAAAATTTTTAAGTTGGTCACTATCCGTAATTATTGTCATCTATATTCTTTTGCACTGTTCCAAAGTTTTCCTAAATTTCTGAGGATTCTTGCATGAACATGAAAATTTGAGGATTATCATATCAGTTGAAAATGTATTTTAATGCATTATGTAATGTAAGCTTTCTTCGGTATGAAACAATTGATAACCTTACTGATTGTTAGTTCGATGCGTTCCAGTATTGAGTTTTTTTAAACCTTTTAAGCCATGCCTACGAATAATTAAATGATTATTATCAACGGGGATCAAATGTGAATGACTCATACCGGTGATATTTATTAGACTCTATAGATGCATGTAGTAGACATTACATCTCGTAGCGATATTGCAGATACGGAAATCTCTGGATAGCCAATGTCTTGTGTTACTTGTAGTACTTTTCACAAAAAAATTTATAACTCTATTCCGTAGAACAATACTAACATGTTCCTCAAATACTTGCTTGAACATTTGTGCATAAATAATACAAAGAATGAGTACTTTTTTAAAACATATATCTCATAAATCTGTAGGTGGTCATGAGCAGTTCTTATCTGGTGGCTATTTGCTTTAGTTCCCGCGCCTTGTTGGGCTCATCATTGACGTATTTGGCTAAAATTACAATCCTTGGTTTAGCCACTCTGGCGTTCTTCTCCGCTCCTTTGGGACGCCTTCAGAACACTGTCGTAAAGCGTTTCGGAGAGTCTCACAAACTCCCTCGTAACGCTTGTGAAGACGCTTCGATGGTGAAGTTATGAACGCTAAAGGTGTTTTAGGAAGCGCCATACTTACAAGGCTTTGTAAGGCGCTCTAGGAGTGTTGAAATGCACCATTCATAGCGTTGCGCAGCGCTCCTGAAGGCGCCGCGCTGCCCTTGCACGGACCGCCTACAGCGCTGTCGCAACGTCTTGTGGCGGAGCTATCGCCTTGGATCAACACCTTGCGATCACCATGGAAACGCCTGAACAAGGGTGTTTACAAGGTGGTTCGGGGATGCTAGGAGCGCCGTCTGGTGGATAGCGTAACGGAGCACCTTGCCAGCGCCGTGACAACGCCTAGAAAAGCTTTGTGAGAACCTTCAAACGCCTTTTAAGCACGTTGCAAAGCGTAAAAAAAATCGCCAGGGGTACATGGTTTTACTAACTTTTCAGGCATATTTATTAAACGATTGAAAATTTGGAAGAATATCGTTTCTAAGAAATTTTTGAGTTTCGTATGTCCCCTAAATGCCTTAAATGTTGGCATTTCGAAACTTGTTCCGTTCTTACTGTCTCTAAATCTTTAATGTAGAAAATTTTCTGTTTAGGATCGCAGTAGCATTATTATTTATCTATATTTTATTTGCTTCGGTTACCTATTTTTTCTCACATCCAGTTTTATGAATGCCGTTAAAATTCTTTAGTACCTGCAAAATGTCTCCACATGGCAAGATACCTACATACTCGAAGCAACGCCCTGAACATTCCATTTTGAATTTTACAAGGATGTTCCCACTTTCTCTGTGCCTTTTTGCAACCAGTTCCACGGTTGTCCTGGGATTAATCCGGCCCTATGTGTGACTGAGCTAGTCCATATCTATCATTGTAACCCCGCACGTTTGTTCGTCAGGCGGTATATCCCCTCTGTCCCCGCCACCGGGCGATATTGAGGGAGTAAGGATGAGTTCATGTCAGTGCACGGAAGCAGAGAGACAAGTCGCTCCTCTCGCATCCTCCCATGTTCAATGAAATCGATACACCGGAGCCCAATTTTTTTTATCCTGTCTTTTGATTGGTCGTCTGTCGTGTAGTCTCTTTCCACCTCCCTTTCTCTCTCACACCCACACTTACACACCTCGTGGATCCTCCGCTTGGTGGTATTTCGATCGGCCATGCTCCCTTTTCCACTTTCCTCACATCCCTTCCTCCGTTGTCCCACTTGTGCCATTGTCCCCACCTCCCTCTTGCCTTCCAACCGTCTCTTCCTGATGGCATATCTGGACGGGACACGTATTTCATTTTCGGCTCTGCTCCCGAGCGAGATGGACGACCTCATGAAATTCAGCAATGCTCTCTCTTTTTCCTCTCCCCTCGAGTCTCTTCATGCGCTTCTTCCTGAGCTGGCTAGGTGAGCGTGGAATGAATAAAAGTGGCTCCGGAAGAGAGGAGGGTGAAGTGGACTGCAATGGACGGATGTGGAGTCGCTTGCGGTACTCCAGATAGTAAAAGGACAGCACCACAAACGAAAAATAGTTCCGTATCATGTGTGTCTTGGGATTCAAATTAATATTGAGATGGGCTAGAATGTTCAATATAACGTAACTAATGGTTTCAAGCTTAACTATGTAGAACCTCCCCATATTGGAATTTTTAAAACATTTAACTTTGCATGGACCACTATAGAATTCTCTAGAAAGTTTGACTGTACAAAGTGACTTTTTTTTTAACAGTTTTGATGACGTATGCAGTTGAGGCTCCTTAGAATCTATAACTCTCGCTACATCTACATCTACATAATACCCTGCAAGCCACCACAAAGGTGTGTGGCAGGGGGTGATTTCTCACCCCCTGCCTGAACTTTCTTCTGCTCTACCTGTACCTGCTCTATGCTCGTTACTGCGGGCATAGAGCAGATACTTAACGAATTATTTCCAATACTGGAATAGCTGACCATTACCTTGTCACCCTCATGTGCTCATTATCAGCACAAGTAAGGCATGAAAATGTGCCCACCCAACTTATGCTTGGGGAATGACCGCAACACAATGCTCCTGCATTAATGATTTGTCTGGTGTGGGGAAGAAAGTTCAGGATGGCAGATCAGATTGGTAATCTGTACGTCTTCGTGAGCGGTGAGGATAATTGGAGCGCGCAGGTTTTTTCGGGCAAGAATAAGGGGCATGAGACTGAAGAATTGGTTTTTATCAGCCCAATGGATGATGGAAAAAAGGTAGTGTATGGGTCTGATGTCAAGGGTGTGGTTAAAAATAATGAGAGGTATAGTGAGTGAATTAATTTGGGATGTACGTAGGTAGTGGTGAATTGAAAAATTCTATTAATATCAGATGTAAAATGGCAAACTATTTCTATTGGGGTCTTATTTACTAACTCTGAAAATTTTTGTGTGATGGAAATCGTGCAGTTCTATTCGCAAACGCTTCTGGCATCAAGAAATACTGTCTTAGTGCAGCTTTCGATTAACAACTGTAACGACATGGCAAGGAAACATTTAAAGTTATTGAAATATCAAGTTTTAGCATTAAATAGTTAATTAAGTGAATCCAAGATCCATATGTGCTATTATACTATTGCAATTGTTTCAAGAAGGTAATTTGCTGCGAGCATTGCTTTAACTCTATGAGTGGATCTCTCCGCCTTTTCGATTAGGACGGGAAACGCTTTGGACACTATGATCGTTTGGTAGTAAGAAATGTCTTAGAGTTCGTTTTCGGCGAATCACACGTGAAGGTAACAGACTTCGAAGATTCAGTACCTACATTATATTTTTATGAAGGATGGTCGAATAGGAAATATCGCTTCGTGAATGTGAGCGGTATGATTTACTACGTGGTATGTGTTATATCAGGGCAAAATATCAGGGCCCTTGGCTTATCCCAGTGCGAAGTCGTAAAGATTTATTCCCTATTTATGCTTCAATAAGATCGTGGTTTCCAAGGTGGGCTTGGGGTGTACATGGAGTAAAAAGCGTGTGGAAGCGGGGCTATTTGTTTTTTTAGGTATCAGAAACAAGAGAAGTTTATATTTCTATAGTTATGTGAACGCTGAAGTAGAAAGGAGAGAAGGACCGTTGTTAGAGGTAGGGGTGAATATAATACGGAACACAAAAGAATGGAAGACTGACTGCCATAAGTTGGTATAATTAGTTAGAAGTGCTGAATGGAAATTAGGATGTTGATGGTGTGGAATAGGAATGAATTCAAATGAAGTTGTAGTCCATAGTTAATTCCAGGTTAATATTTATACCAATAATGTAAATTTGTGTGAGTTATGTATTAATCATGCATATTTTAGGTCGTGAGTGTAAAAAAAACGCGATAACTAAGTCGGATTTAATTCCCATTAATTTTGGTTGCGACATATTGCGACATATGCGACCTGAAACGTCCCTTCTTCTTAATTGGAGGAAATCCCGGTTTCATCTCATATTTGTAATTTACTGTCCTAGTTACAAAATTTATCTTTATTAAGTCTAATTGAATTACCCATAGCACTTTCTGATACGATATCTTTCTAATTCAAGACTTGGTTTCAACTTGCCCTTGAATGTTACTCCAAGTATTTCTCACCATAAGATCTTTCCTCTTTTCGTATAATATCTGTCATCGCTTTCCATTTTTTGGTTCGTTTTGATCTTCGTCTAGATCATCTGCTTTTGCCTCAGGTTTACCAGGTATTTACGCTTTTTATCCTCTTCCAGTCAGTTATATTGATCGTGTACGGTTATGACCCATGAAGAGCCACGTGTTCGTGAAAATTTTCTCGCACCGCTCCCTTACGTCTAACCGTATCTTGAGCAAGTCGATGCGCATGAAGTATTGAATTTTTACCGGAGGTGACAAAAAAGCAAGGAATTCTCGGAAAAAGAATTTCGGGGCGGAATGGGAGTTCGGACGGAGTCTCCTCCTGCCTCAGCCATTCCAACTTCCTTGCACGTCAGTCGTGGAAGTTAAGGCCATACCCGCTTCGTCTCCTTTACTTCCATCCCCTCCTCCAACCCTCCCGCTCTGCGATACCTCATAAATAAGTCATAGCCCTCCGGGGTCTGTCACATCCCTCACACCCCAAAATGCTTTCCTCTTCCTTCCCAGTAGCTCCCTTCCTGACTTCAGAAAATTTCTATCCATTTCCAGCTGCGCCTGATGTTAACTCTTACCAACAAAATTTTCACACATCTTGGTGGTTACATGACCTGCAACAAAATTTGTGTTAACTGGGAAAATCAGGTCCATCAGCATATTATCCACTAAATCCTTCATAGATGTTATGCTGAGCGATAGGAGGTTACGTGACGCTATTGGAAGAAGCAACGAAAGGAATATCAACAACTACGTAAAAATTATGCCCGGAAAGTTACTACGATAGTGTGTGGCAGGGGCTAGCTCCATACTATGCATGCACTGTAAACAAATTAATAATTATGCTCCTTATAACTACAGAATCGGCTCCAATCAATTAATGCCATTAAGGGAAGTCAAAGGATGCAGTACCACCACCTAGCTCGAAACTAACATCATACCGAGCATACATTGTTGTCATCTCGAATATACTTATATGGTCACACCCCAAAAATATAAGGAATTATAAAAAGTACAAAATGCACTCTTATGTGCTTCTATAGAAGTCTATGCAAAAAATACCTAAATTTTACATTATATATACTTATTCCCTGCCCGGTAACTTTGATTTTATTTATTACTTTCCTTGATTTTTCGTTAAAAAAATGTAATTTTTAAACCACTACCATCTGTCTCTTTTATTTTGAATCCATGATCTAATCTACCATAGTACGCAAGGGTTTTTATGCTATATTGTAAGCGCATACTGATATAGTATCTGACTGGAAACTTGCGATGCTCAGAGACACCAGTTAAGAAATATTTATCTTTTTGAAGTAGCTTGGTAGGATAGAATGTTTTTGGTTGTATGTGCTACTTGATTTCCTACTGAAGGTTTGTTGGAAAAGGAGAAACCATCCAGTTGGACTAAAATATGATTCCTGTACCGCCATGCTCCCATTACATTTCTCGATTTCTCCTTTTTCGCGAACGCTCTCTTACGTCAGCCTTCCCCTGGGTTCGCCCCTTTACCCTCTTTTCCTACTCACCCTTGTCCTGGAAACGCCAAATAGTAGTAACACTCAATTTCGCCATCCTTTTTTGTCCTCCTTTACCCAGAATCTCCTCCCTACCTCCTCTCCGCCCCTCGACTAACACTTTTCAAGTTCTTCTTCAGTTTCTGGAATTATTTACGACTTTCTCTTTTTGCCATGCGGGTGTATAACTTGTGATAGGATTGGTCAAGGAGAAGGCTTTATGCCGTATTTTTAACCTCCGTAGTTTCTGAGCGGGTGTTACAGCTCTAGATTTGAAATAGCACCAGCATCATTTGATATCAGTTGGACTGTATGCCCTTTAATTGTCATATACTTTTTTCTCACTAGCTTAGTTAATAAATGCTTAATGTTAATTGCATTATAATCATCATTTTAACATTATACTGCTTTAATTTATCTATTTCAATGAGTTATTTGTCTCATGCACAATATCATTCAGCAAAATACTCGTTTTAAGAACAAATTACTCTTGTTCTGCACTCGGTGATTGTGAAACTTACTAGTAGAATCTTAAAAGTAGACGTGGTTTCAATTTCCTTCTATAATGATATCGGTTGCAACATTCATAAAGACACATCATCTATGCCTTCTCCAGGCTTTCATACTTGGAGCCACAGCACAGAGCCTTTTCTTTATCATTAGTCTAGTCCAACCCGAGTTATATGACGTAATGAGTTACCATGTAAATTTGGGTTTTGTCGAGAGCTAAGGGAAGGGAGGGGGGAATAGCTACCAATGAGAGTTTCTGCTCTTCCAAAAAATTACGGTTAATTTTCGTATTTTACATACATTTCAGCTCTTGTGACCATTCAAAATATATCATTCGAGAAAAATAAAATTCGGAAAAAGTCTTGGTAAATTCCTTGAGGGAGGGATCAGTTAGCCCGTCTTTTTGACCTCTCTTGGTTTAACAGTTCTTGTTTCCACGTGCTGGTACGATTTGCGTTCATTTGTCTCTGTAGGCTTGGGAGGGAAACCCAAAGCTCCCATCCAAGCCTGCTTCCGCTCTCGCCGTGCGTTCTGTTTACGGACTGCGAGCAATTCCAAGTGTCTCTGAGCGTGAGAAAGACAGCCGGATCTAAGAGGGAGGAAAGCTGCGGGATTCTCCCCGTCCTCTTCCCAGCTGCACGCTCAGCTTCTCCGGCAAAAGCGTTCGCGTCTCCATTCCGCCGGAGGGGACTAATTGCATTCCACCGCAAATCTTAAACGGGTGCGGATGGATGGACGGGGTTGAAGAAAGGCGGGAATGCGAATCTAAGAACGGGCCTCGGTGTCGCTCGAGTGGGTTCTGCGTGTGCCGCTGAAAGAGCGCCTCATTCCCGGGACGATTAATCTGCACGCGAATCGGAAGGGAGGATGGATGGCTTCGGGGGAAGGAGGGCAGGGGAGAACATGGCGGAGAACGGCGCGGTTCTTGTTGTCGCGTTTTGTCCCCGCTCGTCAACGACACCTCTGCAATTATGCCTGTCTATTCCATTTGGAGGACGCCTGCGACGCTAACTCGATGACAAACGAAGCGGAGGCGGCGCAAATGTGATTCGCGGTGTTGGTTTCCCTTTATTCATATACATCTACGTAATACCCTGCGAGCCACCGAGAGGATGTATGGCAGGGGATGAAGATCACTACTGTCGGCGCAGAAATTATGTGCAATGGAGTTTGAATACGAATAACAAAATAACGGCTAGGTCTACAGAAAAAGTAATCATACCGTTAATTTTCATGTTTCATTCTGCGTTATTTGATAGCAGATCTACATTTTAAAACGCACTGTCATATGTTTTACAATAGTTGTAACGTAAAAAGTGCCGGTTTTAGACGGTGTTCGAGCGAAGCGCCGACTTTGATGACTCGTAAATCAATAATAAGTTGTTGAACTGCAACTTAAGTTTGAACAACGGCAGATGTATATCTTTTCCATGCACTCTCTAAGTTTCCAGTGTGTACTTTTAATAGAAGAAAAGTTGTTATCAATTTTATAAAAGTTAGCATTTCAAAACTGTGGTGTCGTAGAATTTAGTTCTTGGTCGCGTTATAATCTACATGTCCTGAACGTATCCAATATGTAATTGTCTAATATTTCAACCCATGCGTTTTATTTAAATCGTTTGGTATTTATACTGGCGAAAGCGTGCACCCTAGGCAAGCGACCGGCGTGGTTTAAGCCGTGAAGTGTTGCCTTGCTGATAGTGCATTTATAATCAGTCCCTTCATTACTATGAATATACTATCCTTCTAGTTAAACGTTATACCGTTTAGCTGACTATTATATTTAACATGTTACTTTGTATTTGTAGCATTATAGCTCTTACTCGCATGTAAGTGCTACAACTACTGTCGGCGCAGAAATTATGTCCACTCGAGTTTGAACACAAATGACAAAATAACGGCTAGGCCTAAAGAAAAAGTAATGATACCGTATTTTTTCTTGTTTCATTTTGCGTTAATCGATAGCGGACCTACATTTTTAAAACGCATTTTCATATGTTTTACACTAGTTGTAACGTAAAAAGTGCCGGTTTTAGACGGTGTTCGAGCGAAGCGCCGACTTTGATTACTCGTAAATCAATAATAAGGCGTTCGCTTTCGCCAGCATGAATACCAATCGATTTAAATAAAACCCATGTGTTGAAATATTGGACATTTACGTATTGGATACGTTCAGGACATGTAGATTATAACGCGATCAAGAACTAAATTCTACGACACCCCAGTTTTGAAATGCTAACCTTTTTATAAAATTGATAACAACTTTTCTTCTATTAAAGGTACACACTGAAAACTTAGAGAGTGCATGGAAAACATATATATCTATCACTCTTCAAACTTTGGTTGCAATTGAACTCCTTATTATTGATTTACGAGTCATCAAAGTCGGCGCTTCGCCCGAACACCGTCTAGAACCGGCACTTTTTACGTCACAACTATTGTAAAACATTTGACAGTGCGTTTTAAAAATGTAGGTCCGCTATCAAATAACGCAGAATGAAACAAGAAAAATTACGGTATGATTACTTTTTCTGTAGACCTAGCTGTTATTTTGTTATTCGTATTCAAACTCGAGTGCACATAATTTCTGTAGTAGTTGTAGCACTTACATGCGAGTAAGAGCTATAATACTACAAATACATAGTAACATGCTAAATATAATAGTCAGCTAGACGATATAACGTGTCACTAGATGGTTAGTATCTTCATAGTAATGAAGGGACTGATTCTAAATGCATTCCCGTATATTTTTTATCTTTATTTCTTAGCATGCATGGATTACTAATACTAAACATACATCATGCACTACAGGCTATTCCAAGAGGTTTTTACCCGCGTATCCTTCTCTATTCCGCCTATTTCTATAAGTTATTTTATGGTACGCGGGAAATATGACATTTTAAACCCATTGGTACCACAATCTATCTCTCTAATCTCGTTTGTCTGATCAAATCTTAATACTCCGGGGTTCTGCATATGTATCTAACATCTCCACTTAGTTTTAAATTCCTACCGGAGATTTAACCTAGAGTCTGATGATGATTCCGTCGTAATAATGCATAATTATTAACGGTAGTGTTATTGGTGATGATTTCGTTGGTTCTTTTTTCTGTTTCGCGTGCTTTAAGCCCTCTCCTTCCATAATCCTCTTTCGTGCCCTTTCCTCAGGTCCGCCATCAGTCCGCCTCGCCAGGTATGCCTCGTTCGTGGTCTCTATAGTTAAGATTCATCCACAGACTATGCGTTTTATTCTGAGAGACGAAGCGAAATTCTCATCTCCTGACATCCTCGCCGCATTCTCCAATGATCCGCACCGCGAAGTCAAATGGGTCAGCCAGTCAGATGCAAGTTATAAGAAAGTGCAGCACTCGTGCTCTTACGTATTAGAGCAAATATATTATATTCCCCACTGAGTCACTCTCGTCTGATCATGATAATGGTAAAACAATAGGTATATTTTAAATGCATGCCTGACTATGGCTCATCACGTACCGAACGTCGTTGTGGTGAATGGGGAACATGCACTATTTTTTATAACTCTTTGAATGTGAAGTTTATTAGGTAAAATGTGCTTGGCCAAAATTTTGCTGAAGAATTAAGTTGCGTTACAAAGATAATACTCTTTGAAAATTGTACTTTTTCGGCAGCTTAAAAACACGACGTCATCGCATGACGTCACGGCACGGTATCACTAAGGGCGTTGTTTATCTGTTTATGCGTGGAGGTAAGTTGTTAAATGAATACTTGGCGATAACGTACGAATTTATCCCATTGCAATAAACGATTGTATTTCGATTGTTTATTTACGTAGTATGGATTGTAACGAGCAAATCGCCCATTGATTATATAATGCCTGTTTAGTGACCAAGAATTTCTACTACGCCTATGCAATCGATGGTTTTTTTAAGAAGATCGCCGCCATACGGGAGTCAACCAAAGGAAATTGTCCTAATGTGCTTTTTTAAGTATTTTTCAGTCATCGTTTCTTTCGAGAAACGGCTGAAAACCTCAAAACAATATGTTCACTTTGTTTTCTTTTAAATATAGGGCCCGTATCGTAAAAGCTTCCTCTAGACTGACCTCTACCTCTATGACGTCAGGAGCGGGCGAATTGGTATCCTAAATCCGACCTCTACCTCAAAATCGTCACCTCTACCTCTAAATCCGACCTTATACTTAGAGGTTGGTTTGTAGTAACCTCAAAGCGTAGAGGACTGGGTAAAGGTGACAGTGCGAGCGTGAAATGATGGCTGAATTGATGAATTTTTATGAAATGAACGACTTGGATGAGTTTCTTCATCACTTTGAGGATAATGAGGTCTTTTTATATGTACCACGCATAAGACTTCACGACAGGGATAACCCTCTAGAATTTTATGCGGACGATGAAGTTTTCGCTAGGTATAGGTTCCATAAAGCGATAATAACAGACGTATTATTGCTTATGCTACGGCCAGAAAACGTGGACATGCGAGGCCTTCCTGTCCCGAGAATAATAAAGTTATTGGATGTATTAAGGTTTTACGCCACTGGAAGTTTTCAAGTAAGTGGGATTTTATTAAAAACGACTTATGCAGCGGTTATGTAGAGCTCAATGCTAGTGAATACATTGCATGGTTATAGTTAACGTGCAAATAACGTTTGCACGTTAATTCTAATCATACATAGTTATATATCCAGTAACTTCGACAAAAAAAGTTTGAAATATTTTATTGCCAATATAAAGCTAATAATTAGCACTGTTTCAACAGTGTAGTTTGGGATAGGGGTAAAGTACTCGCATCACAATGACAACGTCTGTGGTTCGAGACTCTCCGGCCTTAGTTTTTTTTTCATCGCAGTTTCGTTGTACGACTATCCCTGGTTTTACATATTTTTCATGTGTTTACCCGGGATGCATTTTAACTATTTTACCTATATCACGTAATTTGTACGTGGTGGAAATACGTCCGCACGCCGTGTCGTTTTTTGTGTACGAAATTAACGGAAGAGCATGAAGTGTGATCGTGATTTTTAATTTCCGTATCTTTGGCAACGCAGTCCCGACGTACGTACAACATTTGTTCTAATTTGTCTGGTGCCGTGATTTTCCAGCGCTGTGCTTTTTTGGAAAAACTAATCGCAAGAGAAAAAAGAACTTTGAGAAAAAAGAAAAAGGAGACTTTGACATTGTGATGCGAGTACTTTACCCCTAACCCAAACTGCACTGTTTAAACATTGCTAATTATTAGATTTATATTGGCAATAAAATATTTCAAACTCGTTTTTTGCCGAAGTTACTCATGGATATATAACCCTATATGTGGGGCGATTCGTAAATAACTAATCAAGCACTACCTGCCTGGCAAATTTCGTCAAAATCCTAGACCCGAAACTCGGACACTCCCCTTGTTAAATAAATACCACACTGTAAAGATAACAACATTATAGCGATTCAAATGAAAAGTTACGTCTGGTTCATAGATTTGAAATGCATTCACAAGTACTCCTATACCTTCGCCTCTTGCTTTAGATTGTCTCCGGCGATTTTCATGGATTGGCGCAATCTACAATGTCCAGATTGATAAAGGTATGCGATTGTAACATACGAATAGATAGAGGGACCTCCTTTGCAAGCAAGGTCAGTCTCACAGTAGGCCAGCCTGTGGCTCTACGTAGAGGGGACTTTTACGATACGGGCTTAAAGGTCTATCTCCTTAGCAATATGGAACCTATACCGTGCAGTGACGTCATAAGTCGTTTTAGGTCACGTGACTTTCGTCGATTTTCGGGAACATTTTAATATCATTTAAGTAATAATCTTTTTGGAGGGCGTAGAAAAATTTGGCTTATATATTTAAATTGGTGAGAAAATTTCGCATCAAGTACATCATTGATCTTCGAGAAACAAATTTCATGCATATTCCCCATTGCGCGGTATATTGTTGATGTACGTTTTATTTCCTGGGAAAGATATATTCGTGAATCTGCCATCAATGAACATAGAACATTGCCTGTCTTCAATGAACGTAAAATAACACCTGCATTTATGATAAAATCGATTTGCTCTTACGATTCACCTGACCTCGGTATATAGAATCAATTGTCATCACTGATAATATGCAAAGTGAAAATGAGTATACCACTGAAATAATTATTCCATATTTTCCGAATAGATTTGAATGTAATGCATTTATGATATATTTTAAACTCGGGTGGGACAGAGACGCCTTTTGGATTTCTCGCCGAGTAACTTCAGGGGAAATGTTGACGAAATGAGGTCCTATCATAATTTTCGTATTCGTATAGTTATGGTGTAGTTTACCATTTGTTGACTGAATGTCGTGAGGTATTAGAAATAAGAAAGGACTACAGTGCCTTTATGTTGCAATCTCTTTGTAAAATTCTCTGCCTAATGTAAATCCTGAGTAAAACGGTTACGTTGTGAGTTAAGAATTAAACCTCACCTTGAACTCATTTTATTGTTAAGCGCAAAGCGTTGTGGAAAAAGGATTTATGTGAATAACTTTTTGAAAGCCTCCCAGAAATTGGAATTTTCCTTCGCGTAATTCAACGGCGTTAACTAAAGTTGTTTCCATTTGCGACTGTTTGCGAAGGCAAAGAAGGAGAATTATGGAACACAGTAGTGTTTTATGCCCCTTAAGTGGAATCGTGCTAGTCCGCTGAGAGCCCTTTATGATTTCTACCTCTCGTGGGCCACTAAAGTGAGACTGACTTGTTGTTGCGTCCTTGCTGAAAGGAAGGGAAGGAGTGTAGAGTATTCATACGTAATTTACTAACCTGTCCTTAGAATGGTAGAGGGTACGTTTGTGAAGGAATTGCTTGTGTGGTGGGGGAGAACTCGTGAAAAATTCATGAAAAGCTTGCATTTCGGCAAGTGAAACAAGCATTCTTTCGCGAGGCAATGTTTATATTTCTTTGTAGCAATAACATTATAACCTCTGCAGCTCCTCATGTGGCAGTAAAAGTGTCTAAAAAGTGACTATTATTTGTTTTCGTGGGCCCATTACTTCAACAGGTCATTTTTAAGGCTGTTTTAATGTGTTTGCATTGCAGTCCTCTTACATCTATAACTGTTCTTTGTGAGAAAAAGTATTTCCAGCCACGGAAATGTGTTTTCCGAGTTTCTTTCGGTTTAGCGTGATTTATTTCACTCAAGGTGGTTGTTGGCTGTTGGATTATGCGGCGAAAACGCTTGGATTCTCACAGCAGTGATTTACGTCTAGGTGAAAAATTCGTCCCAGAAACATCGCTGTCCGTGGTAAACCCTGGTTTTGTACTCAGAAAAGCGGTTGCTCTGTTTTTCAACAAGTAATGAAATATGTTTATGATTCCGTTGTTATATTTAGTTACAAGTCATGATATACATCAGCATATGTATGTAAAAGTTAGTATCACTTCAGAAAATAGTTATCCATAAGTAATCGCAGCTCAATTGATTTGTTCGGTACTAAACAGATTTTTATTGCGTGGATTATTCCTAGATGCCACTTACGTTGGCCACTGCGTAAGGATGTTTTCCACCCAAGCTCTGTCCATCCATTAGGCTGAAATGTAATGGATAAATCAGAAAATTGGATTGAGAGATGTTACTTCTCTAGGTATTTATTGAGAAGTCCACATACTTTTCATTGTTTTAGATAGCTTATTGTATTATCTACCTCGCTTACAGTAGGTGGAAATGAGTGGTTCCGAGCTTTGGGTCCTTTTAATAACTAATTTTCGAGCTGCGACCTAAAGAGTCACCTCTATTTGGCACTAAATCTAATCCCACCGTGATGGTTGATTTTGGACTGTCTTTTTCAAATTGAGATTGCTTCTAATTTCTTTTACACGTAATATTTTAGTTTCGTCGTTATTCCTTTGAGACTTCGGTGAGAGAAGAGATCTCATCTTCTCCCCAACTGGCATGCTAATCCAGCTCTGCCCGCTAGCATGAACCTAGGTTAATTGGCGTCTGGCAGGGGTGTCATTCCAGAAGAAATTGCCATTTGAAAAATATGAGGGAATTTTCGAATACAGGAGAAGTTGTGCTATTTGGTAGTACTGCTGTTGCCGACAGCATGAGCGTCAAAAAATTTGGGATCCAGATGCGAAAGCAGATGGGGATGTTGATGGGCAGGGTCGGACGTTTTGTGGACTTGAGAGGTAAGTAGGTCTACTGTTAAAGAACGGAAGTGTGAAGAGGCCGAGTACTTGGTTAATTTTATTTCCTTTCTGGCCCATTTCTCTGCGCAATGAAAGCCTCCGTCGACTCCACTTCCGCTAGTGAGCTCCAATTCCGCTAGTCAGCTCCACTTGCGCTAATTGCCTGCCGAGGCAACTCTAGTTTCGTCTAATATAACTCTCTTCCGCTTACCTGCCTATGCTCCACTCCTCTGCTTCCCCCATGCTAGGGGTTTTCCATCTTATGTGAAAACGGTGCCAAATAACCCACTTGATCATGAGCAAAGTTTGACATTTTTGTCTCGCTACAATCTTTGTGCTCGTACTAAATTTTTAAAGTCCTCAATTTGACGAGGAACTCCGAGGTTCCATACCTAGGTTAGGATGATTTATCTTTCTTTCACGTGATCACTATTTTTAGTAATCAATAACACAAAATTATTTGATAGCGTACCACTCCCAGTAACCATTGTGATGGCTTGATCTACGAGTTGAAGTTAGTTGATTTTAAGTACGAGGTAACCTTTTAGATAAGTCTCCCAGCCACGTTTTCCCTCTCCTAAGCACTATTTAAACAGCTGTAAGTAACATGCTTTATATTATGATTCGTGTTAAATTTATCTAAGTCCTGTATCAGGTGCCAGAGCTGCTACGAGGAAAACTGTCCTTAATTGCTGGTAAATTATTGGTAGCTAACAAATCGTGAGGATCATGGTGAAAAAATTGTCGTGAGCATGGGTTTAAAGTGACCAGACAACTCATATTCACTAGGGCTAACTTAAGTTTTCAAAACCTTACATTAACCAAGCCCCAGTTAGAATAAGATCCTACGACTCTTGAGTTGAAATTACGGCAAATTCCCGATGTAGACGATACTGTCGACTATCATTAATAAATAGTTCGGCGAAAGGTGGGGTAATGAGCCAGCATGATATCCGTATATTTCCGTATTTGTGTTGAATATAACAAAATTAATCGAACATGAAAATGAATACATTGTACCTCACCTGCTGAAAGATATTTGACTGCTTTTAAAATATGCGTAATAAGCGTTGCCATTCATGAAGTACCTATAAATGGAATAGTATTTGATTTTTGAACCATTTCCGGTTGATTGAAAGGGTTAATAATCTCAAACCTTATTTTGAATCATATCTAATATAGTGGATATCATATTTCTCACCATTCCTCTTTCACATGAGGTAATGATATAGGAAAAAGTAGTGAAGGTGGTTAGCTCTTAAGGAGGTTCCACCGTGACTCCACGATTCAAAAGCCCGTAAAAGAGCTATGTTATTTAATGAATAAAAACCAATCTAGAAAAACACCTATATGGAAAATCATCTAAAGAGGGTAACGCATGCACAATAATTGTATGAGTATGCTATTATATAGACCGTTGTAGTTGCATTCTATTTTTTACAAGCTGTTTTAACTCATTTTGACTTCGGAATGTGACTGACATGTTGTTGCCTCGTTTAATTTATAAATTGAGAATACATGCTCAATCTCGATAATATGTATTCTAAAAAAGATTAAATATTTTCTTAGTTTTAAACTATTCCCTTGCTAATAAAACTCTTTGTTTTGATTTTATTAATGTTGATATTTAAAAAAACTGTTTGGCAACAGTGACGCTGCTTACATTTGTAAGCATTGGTATTTATTACACCATGTCAATAACCAATGAAATATTTAAATTACATAAAAATATGAGAAGGACCTTGGTAAGGTATACTCCTAAATTAAGTTAGTACATATGCTTGTAAGCACGTTCCGTCACAAGTACCGTTGCCAATGATATAACAGCATGCTGTAGTGCCACTTTCATGTAACTAAGGCTTTTCTGCTTTTTTTTCGATCAAACATTTATTAATATCAATTAAACCAGTGTAGTAAGGAGAGTTTTTTTTACGATGCTAAATTCTACATAAAATTGCGCATATTATATCAGTTTTTCGTCAAAACGATATTTGTCTTTACATTATTAATCTGCAAATTTTACTGCAAGAGCCATGCTCTGCCGTATAACCACGTATAAAATAACTGATTTTCAACGTCTTTTTTCTTCAAATATATTATGGAAAGGCCTCATTATTTTATTTCTAATCGATAGAAGTGCCAAAAAAATGTGTGTCCCGAAATTTTCACAAAAATGACATCTACTTCATAATTCGGTGGAGCCACCTTAAGCTTTTTCCATTGCTTCGATCATAGGATGTAGAATCGCCGATGCTCTGTGCAACCTCCATCAAAATAATCCGTGCGTCCGAATGTAGTTTGTGGGAAGGAGAGTCTTCTCGGAATGGTTGGTGTATATTAAAGGTTAATGGGAAGAATAAAGGGTTCCTGTCCAAGAGAGCAACTGCTCTCCATCTAGATCTTCATTTCCCGGCGCGACCTTTGCTACCTCGGAAGCAATTCAGACTTCCACTGTCACGTGTGTCCGTGTCTCTCTCTCTTTGAAAATTGAATCGAGGAGACCACCATTATCGTGGTATTCCTGCAGTGGCGTAAACTTAATGTGCCCGGACAAGCATGGACGACGTTTACGAGAGCCTGGCCTTGCTCGCGGATGCCTCGTTTGCGGAAATGCTGGCGGTCGGTGTCTAGCCGTCTGCACCACAACTGTCGCAGCCTCGCCGGTACTCCGGAATCCGGCCAGTCGAGTAATATATGAACCCGGCTCGTGCACTGTGCTCATTCACTCGTTTTTCTACGCATCACTGAGTAACCAACAGCAGGCCAGGTGGGATATATTTC
The DNA here is from genome assembly GCA_933228895.1 of Platycnemis pennipes. Lineage (NCBI taxonomy): Eukaryota > Metazoa > Arthropoda > Insecta > Odonata > Platycnemididae > Platycnemis > Platycnemis pennipes. The sequence goes on along the minus strand of OW121851.1, from coordinate 42,418,521 downwards.
ATTTAGTAAGGAATTGGAATGGTGTGATATTTGATTCATATACCCCATTTGTCTTCTAATGTAACTTAAAACATTGTAGCACCATTTTTCACCAGCACCATTATCCACAGTTTGTATAAAAACCAAGTAGCTGTGATTAAATCTGGACCCAGCTGTGAAGAAGCAAGAATAAGGAAAGGAGTGGGACAAGGCTGTGCACTGTCTCCCATAATTTTTATTGTTTACATTGAGAGAGCCATCAATGAAGTCAAGGAGAAGTGTTCTGGAGTGAACATCCACGGAGAAACAATCAGCATGCTACGATTCGCTGATGACATAGCTCTCATAGCAGAGACAGAGAAGGAGATGAATAAGATGCTAACAACCATGGAAATAACAATGACCAGACATAAACTGAAGATCAATAAGAAGAAAACTAAGATATTGGTGTGCAGCAAGAAAGAAGAGACCAAAACCAACCTTAAACTAGGAAAACAGAAACTGGAAGAGGTGAAAGAGTTCTGATACCTGGGAAGCAGAGTAACCAACGATGGACGAAGCAAGAAAGAAATAGTGAGTAGAATAGCCCAGGCAAAGAGGGCATTCTATCAAAAGAAGAATCTACTAACAGCTGGAAATACAAGCTTGGAAGTAAGGAAGCAATTCATCAAAACGTATATCTGGAGCATGTTCCTTTACGGCAGTGAGGCATGGACGATGACAGCAGCAGAGAAAAAAAGGGTGGAAGCATTCGAAATATGGTGCTATCGAAGAATGATGAAGATAAATTGGATCGACCGAGTGACAAATGAAGAAGTCCTAAGAAGAGTGGGAGAAAAGAGAAGTGTGCTGAAAACTATAAAAAGAAGACGGGACAACCTAATCGGCCATATCTTAAGACACGATGGCCTGATGAAGACAATCGTCGAGGGCAAAGTGAACGGGAAAAATGGAAGAGGCAGGCCTCGTATGAGTTACATGGAGCAGGTCGTAAAGGACGTGAAAGAGAGGAACTACGTTGGTATGAAGAGGTTGGCTGATAGAAGAATCGAGTGGAGGGCTGCGTCAAACCAATCTTAGGATTGTTGACCCTTGATGATGATGATGATGAGCACCATTTTAACTTAGGAATTATGTGGTAGGTACTCCTCATTTAACTGGTCTTAGGCATAATTTCAACTTATGGTGTTGTGAGAGAACAAAACATTAGAGAAATTGATTGCGGAACCGACAAATTTAAATGCCTCTTTCCTCATGCTAATAGGGATATGAATAACTGCAAATATATGCAATAGTATGTATACACGTTTATCAGTGGATTGCATAGGTTGTTGTATCTTGGTCTGAGGACTTTAAGGTAACCCTTGTTCATTCCTAAGTCCAGTTTGACTTGCCGCTAATTGTTTTGTTTTCCGCCAGGGTCGTGAAACATTTGCGCGTTCCTTTTTTTGTGTGTGTTCCCTTGGAAGGAGAACCAAGGAAGTAGATATGACCCTGTGCTTTCGTACGAGACAGTTCAAAGTTTTTGTCTAGCGCAAACCACGGTGACCGGCCCAAGCGTGTGTGCAAGAACCGAGGAACCGCCGGAATATAGCTGAAAACCACATGAGGTTGCTGGAAAGGAAGCTGAAATACCCATTACATCGCTGGGCATTCCTAGAGCAGTGAGGAAAAGCAAGTCAAACGGAAAAAGCCTCTGAAAAGAAGGCTGAGTAAATGTTTCGGACACGTCTTGAAGCATTAACTGATGAAGACAGTGAGAAAGAGTACATTAATGTAAAGAATGACTGAAGAAGGATTTGCTTGAAGCATTTGTAGTGAGTATTCAAAAAGAAGAACTATGCTTTTGGGATGAAGTTATTCGATATAAGAAGAGCTATGTCTAATCAGTATTATTTTTGATGTTTAATGCGTAAAGATAATAATGAAAATTAGGTACGACCATTAGATTCCATTGTGTACATTTTATATAGTACACATTACTGGATGAATTATTCATTATACATCTACATAATACCCTGCAAGCCACATTAAAGTGGTGTGGCAGGGGGTGAATTCTCACCAAATATGCACTACATATCATGCATTTAAAAGGATAAGTATTAATATATTAGTCTAAAATGCAATATTTAAAAAGATAAAAATAGCGAACTACGGATGCAAAAACGTGCTGTTAGTTGGGTTACCTTCAATTCCTTACATCAACGTGCAACTACCTATGCTAAGGATTCAATCACTCGTATTGGACAAATTTACCGCTATTCATATCCCTAATTGTACGAGGAAAAAAGGATATTTTAAATCTGTCAGTTCGGCAATCAATTTCTCTAATTTTGTAATTATGGTCCAGTCTACTGTAGTAAGTTGGGGTCCGCAAAATATTTTTAACGTCATCACTGAAAATATTATCTTGGAATTTATTTAGGAGATCATGTCTAAATTTCAACCTGCAATCTGATTGTGATCCCCATTTTAATTCATTTAATAGACCGGTTAAGCTAATATAGTTATCCTATCGTCCCTTTACAAATCTTGCTGATCGTCGCTGCACACGTTCAAGTTCGTTATTTAGACCGATTTCGTAGGGATCCCATACACTGGCAGCATATTCCAAATGAAAGTCATTAGTGAGATACGGCTCATATTGCTTTCATAATTGTTGATTAGTTATTTATTCTTATATTTTAATATAAGAATAAATAACTAATCACCGCACCACCGATATCTCAGATCACATAATAAGTGTATAAAACAGCAATATTACTTTCTTGGGTAGGGGATTGGCTTACCTAATAGAAAGTATAAAAATATGCCGCATCAAAGTTTTGGAATTCAAGTGGAGAGGCATGGCATATTGTATTACTAATTATTATACATTTATTTGAGAAATTAAAGACTTCCTATAGGTATGTATTTAGTGAATAATTTTTTAATGTCGGTATTCCGTTGGTTACGTGGTTCTGGATAGATAGTGAGGGAGATCTTGCTTCGATGAGTAATGGTTTCTGAGCTGTAGTTTCCGCTCGCTAAGAGTTATCACATTTCTCTTCGCACTTCGTGAGGCCTCCGATCCTCTCTTACAGAGCACAGCGTGCAGTGGTCTTCCTCGAACTTGCCGGTGCCCTGCCGTAGTGGCATAAATCTGTGCCCTTCTGTCGGCATGGGGAGGCGTGGGAGGAGGCATGTAGAAAGGGGTGGCTTGGAGGATATTCACGAAGGAGGTCCATGAGAAGCGAGAGGCGAAGTGGCGAACCAAAAGTTTTGGAGGTTTCCACTTTCAGCTTCCTAGCTTTCTAGAGAGCACGTCAATAGGGCGAATGATCAGTAAAGTTTCACTACGTACATGCTATATTAATAATATTATACTAAATTACAGATTGCTTATTTAAATACTCATGGACAGGCAAGTCAATGTGGGAATTTTGCGCACATGTAAGAAGAAAATCTAACTCAAATAACTTACACATATTTAAAATTATGTGCACGGAAATATACCAAAAACCCAAAAATTTATATCAACTGCGCTAATTAACTCCTAAGTAACTTCGTCTAAATATCTATTTCTAAATGTAACCCGCTTGTGCATCCGGGTGTGTCAGGGAATAATATTTCCCTTGATATTTTAAGCCTTACTCTCCTATTTGACTATCTTATGTTTTCCTATCAAACCAGTCACCATCATTCGCTACACTTTTTATTGTCACTGCTTTTTAACACCTTAGTAAAGGTATGGATCATGCATTTTTTTCAGGGAAAGGAGGGAATCTGTTTTTTTTACCAGAAAGTCCACCGAGACTGACCCATGAAAAACATCCTTGCATCTTCACTCCTCCTTTACTCCTCGTTTCAAAAAATAAAATGGTGATGAGGCCTCAAACGTTACCGCATTTCAGGCCTCCCTGGCTTCCAATCTTTCCACTTCCTTTTAACCTTTATCAGAAAAAAAAGCGGGAAAGACAGACAAAGGAACAGAGGAAGCAAACAGAGGAAGGTTTGATGTATGAATCAAATCCTCTCCGTCCGCCGCATATACTCCACCACCCATACTTGATGAATGGATACCAGTTTGAATATGTTCCAAAAATTTCAATTTATATTTTATTCCCCTGTTTCAAAATTTGTGTGATTAATTTTAAAAATACATCTAACTCTATGAGTTACTAGATTTTTCAACCACTAAATCTACATTTGGTGTATATTTAAATCAGGTATGCATTATTGTCTATCATATAATTCCATTGTCACTAAATAAACGCTAATTAAATTTTTCTTATCCTCATCATTTTTCATCAAGCGCTACTTCATATGTAATACAGCCCATTACTTCAAGTTTGCCCTGGTGTGGGACAGGCACTACACAAATATTAGGAGGCATTCAGAGCTACGTAAAATAAAAGGAAGAATTTATCTGAATAATAACCATTGTGCGTTCTGTATATTTTTAGAAATTTATGAATTCGTAAAAATATTGAAATCTACAATACCAATTAATGCTAATGATAAATATGAAACAATATTAATATCATGCATTACTTAACGGGGAATGTATTCAATCATTCTTGGTCAACAATTTTTTTATCGCCTGAACTGAATTTTTTTATCGAACTGTATAGATAGTGCAATGGATATTCTTAGGTATATCCATAAAATCCTCATGTATGCATTCCGCCTTTCTGTCCGTAATTAAGTATGAACTTCAGCCTGTGGTCTGATACTGATTTTCAACATTCCTAATATAGTCCTGTAAAAAAGAAAGCGTGGTTCTGCCTTCTTTTTCGCTGCTACATTTCTTGTGCTACAAAGTTATTTCTTCTTATTTGTCATAAGATCATCAGGCATCAAGCAGTTGACATATTGCTTGGTTATCACCAGAATTTATACTCTATTTACAGTACGTGTCGTAAAAACAATATGTTTCCCGGAATAAAGAAGTACATAAAATGAGCAATATTATTTCCTCGCGGGCGTATTTTTTGTTTAGAGGGTTACTGTGGATTCGAATATACATATTTTTGGCGGATTATTACTTTTTTGTGTAAGTGCAGCAATAAAGAATATATATTTAGACGTTCTTAATATTCCATCGTGTTAATTGGCTCACGAGTTAAGCTGCTGGTTATTTGCTGGTTGTTGTTAATTCGCAAACTTTGCAAACAATTAGTGTTTTGATGCATGAAAAATTCAGTAGCTTAACTCTCCTTTACTGATTGTGAAATGTAAGTATTCTATAGTTTTATGTGATGATTGAGAGATAATTGAATGAAATGATATCTTAACACAAAACTAGTTTAAATTTTTAAATAAAAATGCATTTTAAGTAATAGTAATGATGCCTGATTTCATTGGTTTCATTATGTAATTATGTGTTCTTCTGACTCTAGCTAAATATTTAGTTTGGCAAATGAAAAAACGATCAATTCTTGAGGTTCGGGACTCAAGTGTTGAACTTTTAGTGATTTAGGTGTGTATTATTTGGCTCCACTCATTATTATTACTATAAGCAACTTATATCGATCATGGTCAGGTGAATTCTTTTCAAAACAAAAGCCATAATCTTAAAATATTCCTTTCCTATTTATCACACACCCACTTATGTTATTGTCAAACCCAAAGGGGCATGCTGTTTGTCCAGCTTAGAATATCGATCTGGCCGTGGGTTATGTCACAAAGCCAAGCTGTTACAGACTTAGAGAGTAGTTAGCCAGTTTAAGCGGGAAGTGGCCTCCCCTATAACCTACTTTTTACTCAAACTAAGGTGCGAACTTCAGGCAAAAGCCACATTAACCGTAAGGGGACCGAAAAGAAAGAGTAAGGTAAAGACTGGGTTCACACACATTTGTGGGGGAACAGTTTAAAGGTCCAAAGCCTTGTTCTTGGTGAAATGAGGCTGGAAAATTAAACTTATAGGAGAAAGGCATGAATTAGATCAAAAGAAGGCAAGAGGCACACATTCTTTTTTATTCCCAATTGGTAAAAACTAATGGTTCCTTCATATTAATGGCTTGCGTATTATTTTATTTAGCCTTATAAAAACCACGGATTCAGAAAGTGAAATATAAGTACATGTAAGGTAAGGTAACTGTACGGTAACTGCAGTTATCTCTCAGATTGACTTCAAAAAATGGTAACATTGTTTTGGTGGATACTACGCCATAAATTTCTCACAAGAATTTCCTTCCTTAATAATTCAAAGTAAAAGCTATTGAAGTGTGTTTTTTCCGATTCTTGTATCCAAATATTCTGGTTTTTGTTGAAACTTTTGACTCATAAATGCTCTTTATGCCCTTACCGTAGGGTAACGTATTCATTCATTTTAAGAGAACAACATCGGTTACTCTTCTCGCTCTTTGAATTTCCATAGGCTCTTCATTATCATGACATATGAAAATTTATCATAATATTCGTTCTATTAATGTAGCATGAGGCACAGTCATGTATAGAAACATTTTCTGCCATTCAGTGCTGGTCTTAAATGATCCTTGTCATCTATGAACTCCGTCGTATGAGAGGAAACGTTATCGGCCCTCTCCTCTTTTCGATCAAGGATGCTGGAAAATGCTGATAAAGCAGTATCAGTCTGAAGTTTTTAAAGGGAGCAACAGAGGGAAAATGAGAAAATGCCAACAAAGAGTCCCCAAGTGGTTGTGGAGGACTCATATACCTGTACATATTTCTCTGCATTGTGAGTTTTTTTTAACATTTCTTCCCTTTTTTGTCTGTATTCCTTCTCAACAGTACTTTGCTTCAGAAAGTGACGGTTGCTTGGAAACCCTTTATGCATAATCTTGTAACGATCGGCATTCGTCACGCTGGTGTTATCTACAAAAATAATTACCCCTTTATTGGCGTTATAAACTCTTCTATATTAATTCAACAAAACTTTTCCGCAGAATTCGATGTAATAAATAAGGAAAACAATGCATTGAGGAAATGGTAATTACTTAAATATTATAAAAATTATTAACGAATGGCTGTTAGCTTCTATAAAAAAAGTAAACTATGTTAAACAGAATATAGGTTACGGAATATTTCTCACTTAACCTGAAAATCCCGTTTACATATGTAACAACCTTGAAGTGCTTGAATGTTCTTGTGCGCTCAAGTGGTGATTTGATAAAAACAAAGAGTACTAAACACGGAAAAAAAATTTATTATTTTTTGTGTAAGTTTTTCAGAATGCTAATTACCTCATAATCAGTCCCTTCGAGTCCTCATTGGAAGAAAATGACTTAGTAATTGATGTATATAGGTTCCTCATCATCACGTAACTTAACCTCCTGTTTTGCATAAACTTTGTAATCTTTTCAGAGCCCAATAATTTTGTAAATGATCCCCATGATTAAGCTTCCCCGATACATTTTCTTACATGTGATGGATTAAGGGTCAAGGATTTTAACACTCATGTAGATGATATAAAAATCTATTAATATGCTTTCTATTTCCAGGTAAGACTGGGTTCCTGACATCATAGTAACCGAGGGATTATGGTGACCTTGAAGGTAAATTGGAATAGGCTTTTTCAGCATTATTTTCCTACCGAATACAGTAGATTATTTACTCCATGTTTTTATTGTTCTCCAATGTTTTCTTTTGATACTGTTACGAAGAATTTATCATTCGCATTTCATTTTATACTTTTTATATTATCTGCTTGTACCTTAATTTTTATTCGCTCTCTCACTGAATTCTCCTTTAACTGCAACGAAAGTTGCTAAGAACATCTCTCAAAGTTTACTCATTAGCCACCTGTATTCTGAAATTCTATTAATAATTGTCCCTGATCATAGTGCTTATGTTTTTTTACAACGCTAATCATTTGAAGGCAGTAAGCAGTTACAGTGAAAGAAATTAATGAATATATATCTACCTCCAATTCTGCTCTCATGTTTTGTCAAAGTATGTAATGATAGTATTAAGCCCGGTTTACACGGTGTGTTTCCGGAATGGATTTCTTGCGTGGAGTGCTGATGGGTGCCGTGCGTGCTCGCTTGCTGGAAACCCTGACTGCTGCGGGCTGCCCCGACGGCTAGCTTGCTTGATTTTGAGGATAGGTCCGGTGCTATTTTGCTTGTGTGTTTTGCTGATGGCTATTGTTGCCGGCAATCATCGTTCAGCTTTGCATCACGTGATAAAAATAAAGAGTCCGACTGGTTCTGCTTTTAATAGCATCTCATGGTCAATATAGTGTTTAAAAATGAGTACAAATCTTTAGAGTGGGGATCAAGTTGTGGTGCTTATCGAAGCATATAGAGAGGAAACTTGTTTACATGCTGTTCGTAATCGGAACTATCACAATAAACATCTTCGTGCTGAAGATGAGGCTATAAGAATAGTGAGCAAGGAGAATAGCTCGCTACGTGTGAACCGACAACCATCAGCGAAGCGAGCTTAGTGGCCACCTTCATCTACACAATCTACATCTACATAATACCCTGCAAGTCACCATAAAGGTGTGTGGCAGGTGGTGAACTCTCACCAAACATGCACTACATATCATGCATACAATTTGTAATTAAAAATTAAAATAGCAAAGCATACGTGCAAAAACATGCAGTTAGTTGGGTTAGCTTTAAGTCCTTATACCAAACATGCAGCTACCAATGTTATCCATTGCTACACTCGTACTGGATACATTTATCTATATTCATATCCCTAATAGTACGAGGAAAAAAGGACATTTTGAATCTGTCAGTTCGGCAATCAATTTCTCTAATTTTGTGATTATGGTCCAGTCTACCATAGTAAGTTGGGGTCCGCAAAATATTTTTAACATCATCACTGAAAATATGGTCTTGGAATTTATTTAAGAGATTACCGTAAACCGGGGTTACTTTGAACACATGGGGTAACTTTATAAAAACACGTTTTTAAATTTAAATTGATTTGGCGGGGGCTTATTTTTGGTTCGCGTAACCTTCTGTAGGTGACATTCTTTCAAGGAGAGATGGCAGACTTTGTTGCATTATTGAAAAATGCTCCATATGGACAAATTGTCTCATTCACGTGCACCTTTCACTTATCACCGATTTTGGCGCGCAAATAAACATTGTCACAACCTCAACTGGTGTGACTCTGTGGACGGTGGTAGTGCGTGAGGTAAGTTCAATTCTATTTAAGCATTTAAAAAGGAATATATACCAAATGTTTCCTTCGATGTAACTTAATTACATGATTTTTGACTAATTAAAAATTAAAAATAGTGCGTTTGACGGGGTAACATTGTAACACCTTTATTTTAACGCTGATTGAAGGGTATCTTTCGTACATGGTGTTTAGATGCTTTATTTTACAGTCTATCGACGCTAAAAATGCCACGGAAGTATATTCGCAAGCTAGGGGCACGTCCCTACCAAAATTATTAGCCCCAAACCCTCAAGGAGGCAGCTGATGGATGCCTAAAAAAACAAACCACCATCCGAGCCGCAGCTGAGAAGTAAGTTTGATGGCATTGTTGGAGTGGTTTACAGTTGCTATTTGTATTGATTATTGAATTCACGTTTCTTTCTTAATCTTTTGTTTTTTTCTGATACCGCATATCGATAGGAATCTTGGTAAACCATATGAAGGCTAAGCGTTAAACCCCAGAGGGTCTTTCAGTTCATAAAAAGAGGCCAGGATGTCCAACAGTAATTTCGCCAGAAGAAGAGGATCTTCTCTGCAGAGAATGCGCATGCGCTCACATCGTGGCCCTGGCCACTTACGGTTTCGTAGTTGTCATAAAGGACTTGAGGGTAATTGTTGTCTTATTTGGAAAAATTAGGAAGAAGTGTACCTATTTTAAAAAATAATACCCCTGGAAATGACTGGGTTGAACTATTTTTGAAAAGGCATGCAGTTACTTCGCATATGATTGCAAAAAACTTATCACTGAGTAGGGCCAGCATAAACAAGCAGGCAATTGAAGAGTTTTTCTCAAATTTGGAGAGAGAGTTAGAGTATGTACCTCCCTGCAACATCTACAGCTTTGATCAAACCAATTTTGTCGACGATCCTGGCAACACAAAGGTGCTTGTCAAAAGAGGTACCAAGTACCCGGAAACAATCAGAAACGCCAAAAAGATTGTACAACTGTGATGATGTGTGGCAATGCAGCTGGAGAATTGATACCACCTTACGTCATCTATTTAAAAGGCCAATGGCGAAAAGTATTGACTGAGTGGAAAAAAGTCCCTTGGGCAGAAGATGTGGAACCATCCCTAAAGATCAATTCCCCAAACTTCTTAATCTGTAATGGACGATTTACAAAATAGGATCCCTGACAACTTGAAATCTGGATTTCGCAAATGCAGAATCTATCCCTTGAATCCACATGTTGTCCTCGACAAATTTTGCGACTCAATTTTGGAGCCACAGCCTGAATACCGAGACGCGCTAAGCAGCAGCTTCGTTGAGCACCTCAATACCGTTCGATCCGAATCTGTGGCACGAAAACAGCGTAAAAAAAGCTTATAATACCTCCAGGAAAAGGAATCACAGCTGATAACCTTCAGGATGCCGCAGTTACTTTAACAAAAAAAGGAAAAGTAATGCCCCTAGTGTAAATAAAACATAATGCAGCCAGGCGTGCCTCTGATGATACCAAATCCTCAGGCTCTGAAAGTGGCTTTAATTTGCCCTACACTGAAAGCGACGATACCCCGTTGCCAATAAACCCCTCTGACATTCAACAACAGCAACCATCAATCTCCAAAGCACCTTGTGAAGAGACATCGCAGCCACTAAGTAATAGCAATTGTCCAATCTTACGAACTTTGGAAAAGAAACTACTTTTTGAGGGAGACTACGTCATAGTTGTATACTGTGGGCGTCGATATCCGGGAAGAGTCATCAAGGAAGATGCTGGTGAGTATGAAGTAACCTGCATGGCTAGAGCTCGGAAGTGGTGGACCTGGCCAAAGGAAGGTGATAGACTATGGTTCAGTCCACGTAGTGTTGTTAGACGGATGCATGAACCGACGCCAAGGGATGGGGGAAATATGTTATTTGCCCTTGACATGAAGCACTAGACGTTTGGAGCTAAGGCTGCCTTTAGCAGTGATTGAGTTCTTGTAACTGTATGACATGTTGTTTTCACAATTCGAGACACGTTTTTAGGTGGTACCTAGCAATGTCACCAATTATTTGAAATTTTTGACTTCTATATTGTGAATAAAATTAAAGTTTAAATTTTCCGAGTTTAATTTGTCCTTCTACCTTCCCTGAGAGTGAAATAGGTAAAGTTTTATGAAACTCTTTTAAGATATTTTCTTAGGTTTGTGCAAAAAACATTTTTGCTGATCTGGGGAAGATTGTGCACCACAGAGTAAGTTCAATAGACCACCAATGCCAAATTTGAAATTTTTAAATAATAACAGCTTTTATTTTTGGGGTAACAATCGTACAAGAGGCATAGGAAGCGGTTAAGAGTGAAAAATATGGATGTACTAAAGTTACCCCAAAACATGGGGTAAAATTAGTACAAAAATAATAACAAATTCCTCTCTTCCTATTTCACCTATGAAATTGTTGAAACGATGACTTAAAGGCGAGATATGTATCTTTACTTTTAAGCAAGAACATTTAAAATATTTCAATAGTTAAAGAAGATAAAGTTGAAAATACACCTATCCTGTTACAAAGTAACCCCGTTTTACGGTAAGTCTAAATTTCAACCTGCTATCTGACGAAGATTCCCAATTTAATTCATTTAATAGACTGAGATTCTTTAATTCACCTTCGTCGCCCGCTGAGTAGCACGCACGAAATCCAGCTAGCTACCCTCAAAGAAAAAACGCACCGTGTGAACTGGGCATTACACAATATTTCAAGTATAAACTGATTCAAATATTTATACAACTATACAACTTTTGTAGTTCCGTATGAATTTTAGAATTCACGGTTTTGAAAAGTAAAATGACAGTAGTGATAATGATACAATTTCTGTGTAGCTAGAATTAGATCTGTGGTATCAGTTGCTATGAATGTTGCACGTAATTCATTTGAATATATACACGCTCCTCGTCTTCTTCTTCATCTCTCCAATAATATTTTCTCATTTGCCTCTCATACTGGCTCATTTCAGAATAGTTTTCTATTAAAGTGTCGAGTACATTATTTATTTTTATTTACACAATTAACGGAATGAAAATTATATTCGGTAGAATTATATTCTGTGTAGCTAGAATTAGATCTGTGGTATCAGTTGCTATGAATGTTGCACGTAATTCATTTGAATATATACACGCTCCTCGTCTTCTTCTTCATCTCTCCAATAATATTTTCTCATTTGCCTCTCATACTGGCTCATTTCAGAATAGTTTTCTATTAAAGTGTCGAGTACATTATTTATTTTTATTTACACAATTAACGGAATGAAAATTATATTCGGATAAACAAACCTGAACTGCCGAAAATTGTGTTGAATTATTCTTTGTCTCTTCGAGTTTAAGCGGGTTTTGCCCCTTTTTTCCACAAGGTTATGTTTTTTATGCATATATTTTACCTCTTATGAATATTTCTGTAATGTTTAGCCATTAGTTGAATACACTTGCTCCCTTTTTCGACGTGTGAATTAGTAAAATACTGAACCTTAATTGCGATTTTTTCATGCAAGTAGTTTTAACAAAGTGTAAGAAATAATTATTTACTCTCGATTCATATATTTGCATCTGCATCTACAGGTTACCCTACAAGCCTCCTCTTAAGCACGTGTCAAGGGGTCCATCAACACCATATATTAATCCGTGATCAACACTAATCATTTCATCATTTCATTGCAATAATAGGTGCATCACTTATATTTGCTGTAGAATGCATGTTAACATGTAGACTTTTAAAAATCACTACATTCTAATTTATGCTCTATCTATTCAGATTTACTCGTGTACCTTCTCGGTAATCTATTACTGTTGCTATCTGGGAGCTAAAAATGTATCACTTTACATCTCTATCGTACTTTACATTTCCTTAATTTTACTTTCATGATCTAATCTGCCTGCTGTTTTTTTAAATACTTGCAACAAATTTAGGCATCATATTTTTTTAAATTTTTTTGTGGACATTTAATCATTATTTTAGCCTACGATATGATGAATATTCCCAACCTAATTCTTCAAATAATGTATAACATTGCGAAATATATCATCTTAAACATCTTTTTCACATGCATATATGCATGGCGTACTGTTCGAATTCTTTTACTGGCTTTAAATTTACCTAAAACTACTCGTATTTTATTTAATTATGCTAAATATGAACGCCTACATTTTCATTTACGTCTATTGAAGGAAATCCTTCCATTCTAATGGTGCTCGCTATCTCTGTTTTAAGTTTCAGCCCAAACAACAAAGGCCATATACTCCCTTCCCATCCCGTCTCAGCCTCCTCAAAATTCTAGAACCAATTCTTCGCAAGATTAGACGTCTCGTCTCTCCTGTTACACATCGCAGTCCATAATTTTGCTCTCCCTGTCTCGTCAAGCCACATCGTATATAATGTCGGCGGTGTAAAGACAGAGAAATAGCGTAGAAAAGGGAAAGCAGATGATGGTTGAGAGATATTGTTTTCCCTCCTCCCAACTCCTTCCCATGCTAAAATTTTTCTCTCTTTCCTCCCTGTGAGATACATACCCTTCTCAACCCCTCGCTATCTTGCTATCAATCAAACCGTATTGCTTTCATTTCAACGTGAATTAAAGTGGAAGGTAGAAGATGGATACCGTAGCTTATATTCAATCTCCTGCTCGTTTATGTACTATTGATATTTTATTAATTTTAGAGGACCATGAAATAAGCGTCAAGAATAATATTATTTTTTAGAGTCACAAAGTAAATCTTAGCATCTAACTTAACAATTATAAACGCGATCTGTTCCACTGTAGAGATAGTCTACTTGCCTTTCATTCCCAGGATTCTTACCCTGGAGAATGAAGATTTAAAAAAATGTAAATATGTAAATGGATGTAATATATAATTGCCCCGTGATGAGTATTGTATGGAGGCCACTTCGAGTCCAAAACTCCGCCTGTCAGAAAGGACGTTAATCCGTGGTCTACGTGGCACCCTTCATTTGAGACGGCTTTATCTCCATTCTTCCTCCATTACCAAAACATAGTAACAACAAAATCGTATTGGACCTAAGCTGTAAGTTATCTCGTCTAATAATAAAATCAACGCAGTTACCGTTTATTTTCAATGTGGAGAAAGATACTTAATAATAGTTTCATTCAACTAAAAGTTTCTTTCCTTTGCCCCGTAAACGCAATCCACAATTATAGTAATGCGTTTATTATCGTATAAAATTTTATTTACCAAGAATGTATTTAAAATATTGGATTAATTATCATCCCTCTTCCGCTATGCCGAGAGAAAAATAACCTAGAAACTTACAGAATAGTTGTGACAATAAAACGATATACCTATGCGATATGAATCAGTGAGGATAGGCAGTTGAGGGGTAAATGCGGCATTCTGTTCACGGTTTTCTTGTTCGATATTTGCGGGGTAAACGACTAAAAGCGGGATGAGGAGGTTTGATCCTGGCTTGGTTGGAATTCCATGTTCGACCTCTAGCTGTCTGCCAGCCTGGTATTGTTGCCTCACCCTTCCCGCAAGTGTTCGTTCTCTGCCACCCAAGACCCGCTCTGTGCTCGAAGCCTCTCTCCTCCATTCCCGCGGCATTCACCCGTGGGTAACCGTACGCCAATCACGAGGGAATGAGCAATCGTGGTACCGTCCGCTCCATCTTCTGTGCCGACGGGATGAGAAACGCACCCGTCAGTGGGAAAGCCGCTTCCTTTTCTGCTCCTCGTGCGGCTCGCTGCTACCCTTACCCGGCGTACTTTTCATCCTCCTATGATTCTAGGTCTATCGCAGAATAGGGTAGTTTCCTATTATATTTTTATTGCCTTGATCGAAAGTTTATAACCCCTGGAGTACGTTTTTTAAGCCGTTTGATTTTTAAATGACATTGAGTATTTTTTCTCATTAATTAAAAAGTGAAAAAAATTAATGGCGCGAAAACGCGACGGCAAACCATTGCATGCCGGTGACTCTACGTGTGTCTTAAAATATTTCCTCTAACTGCCACCAGGTGGTGCTGTGGATGCTTCCAAGTAGACGCTGCACTCCGTTAGAGCTTATTAACTAGTATCGGAGATATTTTTATTCCATTAATTTATTATAATTAACTTTTATTTATTTATTTATTTAATATTATTTATGCAGTTGAGTCATTTAAAATCAGTTAGTATTCCTTTTAAAGCATACCGTGAAGTTCGCCCATCGCCGCACGACCTTCACGCCATGCTTCGCCGTAGCAGAAGACACCACGAGCAGGATGTCCTTGTTCCTATAAAATGACTAATAATACCATGTTTAACAGGGAAGACTTTTCGAACTTTGATAGTTTTCACAGGCTATTATTAATACATATTCGCTAGATCTGAGGAGCCTTGAATTACAATGTTCAGTTCAGGAGACGAATTTTCATATACCTCGCAACGTAAACTACATACCTGTTACGTTAGCAAGACGGCAGCTCAGCCCGCAATTTCAGAGCTTTTTCAAATGGTCTTAAAATCAACCTTTATTTCTGTAGTGTACTAGGATTTTTAATTCCAAACTTTTTGCGTAAAATAAATACATTTATGGCCGAGCACAAATCGCAATTAACGAAGCCTGTTTTCTTTGATGAAGGAAACTACACTACTAAAACCACAGGAAGTTTTCTCTTCGAAAAGAAAACGGATCGAATGTATTGATCTTCAGCTTCAATTTAAGGCTTTATTACCGTGCATCACAGCGGATCAGCAAAGGGAAATTACCTGGGTACAAATTCTTTGATGACTTTTGCAATTTTTAACATCCTAAAGTGGTTGATTGATAGTTTGTTACCGGATAGTGTAGGAAGAATAATAAGGAATGGCCATTCTGGCTGCTTATTATCATGCTCATACTATTCAACAAATGGCTTTTCTTGAATAGGGACTAGCTAACTACCGAAAAATATCCCTCACATCCATATAATTCAAGGTTCTGGAAAATAACATTATCAGCTCAGTCATGGGACACCTAGATAGCTAGGATTTTATGACCATGATAAATCATGGTTATTTATGACCAAGGTTCAGCATGGTTTCCGGAAGAGCAGATCTTGTGAAACCCAACTTTTACTCTTTTTTCACGATTCTTTTGTTTCTGGCGAAAATAATATTCCAGTGGATGGTATATTTGTCGATTACAGGAAAGAAATTTATTGCAGACATTTATTAAAACAAACATTTACAAAAATACCACTAATATATACACTTCTCTCGCGAAAAATAATAAATTAACAAACGTGCAGTCCATTAAATGTCTTGTAATAAGACTTAACATGGTTTTTCTTGCTGTGAACATACACATTATTATAGTTGAAGCTATTATTAGACTAAGACTGTGAAGCATCAAAAGAGCTCAGGGCAAATGTGACGATTATGTGCAAGAAATGTGATGGAAAAGCCATTATCTATAAGCTTGACTATAAGCGTAATCAGTCTATTAGATGTACTAACATAAGATTGATTATCAGACTGTAGGTTGAAATGTGGACTTAATCCCTTGACTAAATTCCTAGGCAATATATTCACAAACGACACGAAAAAAAATAATAACAAATACACTTGTGTATCAACAAATAGCATAAGTAGTTGCATGTTAGTATAAGGAATTTAAGTTAACCCAACTTGCATCATGTTTGTGCATGCTATGTAATATTCTTTTAAAATTGTTAAGGCTGGCCAATTATATATTTTATATTGATTTTGAATTGTGATATATGAATTAATGCATGCGTAATTTATTCTAGGCATAGAAAGACTTTATAAACCAAGGAGGAGGGTATAATTATATGGCAGGGCTAATTACGACAGCATGGAAGAGGAGTTAAGGGAATGACCTAATGTATTTAGCAGGATTAGGATTAGGTACCGAATATTCGTGGAGAGCATTTTTTTGAGGTCACCAGTTAAGCAGTTAACAAATACATACCAAGTAAATAGATAAGTGATAATGCAGAGCCAAGTTGGTATAACGCGGAAATCACTAAAGCGACACATAGTATGCCACGCTAGGATGAAGAATGCAGGACAAGGTCTACCGGTAGAGGAAAGAAATGAGTTTGTTCAAAACAATAAACAATGGAGAGCGTAGCAAGGAAATCATGTAGGCAGCGTTATCATATTTCAAAAGCCAGATGTTAAGAGAATATTTGGATAGCAATCCTAAAGCACTTAAGTCATATGTGAGAGACCTTCAGAGAAATAGGTCCACAGTGAACACATAGAGAAGTAAAAGAATTAGAGTCACCAGCAGTTTAGAAAAAGCCAATTTCTTTAAACACCTTCCAAAGCGTGTTCAACTCATTGTCACGCAGTACAGTCAAACCACCGCCAACAAAAAAATGCCTGAAAAAACAATTTCATGTCACACACCAGTTAAAAAAATTAATCAAGCCTTTCAAAAGTAAACCTTTTCTTCCATCGTACTTTATCCATTCTCTTCCACACCTTCTTATCAAATGCTTCTAATATATTCTCCTTTTTCATTCCCAGAATCCATGTCTCAGATCCGTATTAAGTCCTCTGTATTTATTTCTTCTCCGTCATTTTCTTTGTATCCTTTCATAAGTTTTTTTAAAGGTTCTTTTCAATTGGTGAACGCTTACTTAGGCAAACCAGTTATTTTCCTAACTCGTAGCTTTTACATAGATCATCGACAACAAGGAAATAAGGAGACGATAGTCTATGAATCATCACCAACAACTTATAATTGCTGGAAACAATACCTAGTAAATGGCTATATTAAATACATGGCAATTGAATTCCTGGTGCCATTGCCTAAGTTTCATTTCATCTTAACCCTAGTCTATTTATTTTCTTGCTGAATCCATGGCGGAACATGATAAATTGAGAGGAGGCAAATAGGAATTTGTTTGCTGACGACACGAACAGCTGTCTGCTCATGGGTCTTCTGCCGAAAATTCGACCCTTATGGTGGATGAATTAATGGGGCATTGTTAAGGATATCACTCCATATCACTTCACCCCAGGCTCTTTGGTACCTGCTGCTAATTTGTAAGGGGCGAAAGAATGGTCGTTCACCCAACACCATCTTTTGATTGCAAGTCTGCACGATTAATATCCAGGACCTCTTCGACCTAAGTCCTGCCCTTGTCTCACGCCACCACTTTCCCTTCGGTGTCCGCGGTGACCACGGGGCGATAAATAAGGGGAGCGACCGACGCGCTCCAGATTGCAAGAGCAAAGGCGTGAATTATTAAAGGACGCCCCGTGGTGGGAGGCGCAGGAGCGTGAAGGGGAGTAGAAGTGGACTTTCCCCAAACTATACTATCCCTCTGGGGTCTTTTTCTCGTTCGGACGACCGCTTCCTTTTCCTTTCTTACGACGCGGGGCCGCCAAGGTGACCTCTAGTCCCCACGCAGCCACCCGACGATTAACGGCCGTCGGTCGGGTGGTGGCCCGGGAGAGACGCAAGCAGGGGATGGGTTTAATAATTGGAAGTGAACGATAATGAGCGCAAGGGATTTTGGGATCGGAAAGCAAGGGGGCCTCTCCTCACTGCTATCCCAAGGGGAGACGCGCCAACCCAGCTTCCTCCTCTCACGCCTGATTCAGTAGGCGACACTGACTGACCTCTCCACCCTATTTATCTCTCACTCCGGCAGTGCACTTTGATTTCAATACCCAACTGACTTCTCATTCACTGTTGAAATTGAAATTAAAAAAACTTTTTATTGTTCCAAGGCATTTGTCCTCTAAAAACTAAAACACTATTGAAAAAAATGATAAATTACAAATATCGAGCAAAAAAATAAGTTAAGTTCGTTGTGAGAACAAGTAACTTACACATGAGTACATGAGTGGAGTACATAGTTCATATTAAATGCATTACGAATAGCAAACAAACAATCAAGCTCCTTGTAAAAGAAATACGAATGCTTGATTTGTTGCGTCTATCTTTCCGTCACCCATTGTGTCGTCCATTCCTTCCGAAGTAATTATCATCTCTTTCCATTCCCATTAGTCTCAATCCTCCCTCACATTTCTTCACCTAACCCTTGGACTTCGTAACGAATAAATGTGACTGTTGGGTAAATTGGTGATATCTTGAAAGTTATTTTATGAAATATTCTTGAAGAGGGATCCGATAAGATGGTGGAAGTAAAAATTCGTTTTTGTGGTGTGTACGTTTTAATAATAAATTACTCAATAAAGTGAGATCTTATTAGGCCGATCTTGATTGATTGTGATTTTGCTATTAAGGAAGTGAGAGCCACGTATGAACTCGGAATTTTGCAAACGTAAGTTCAAGGAATGAAAGTGTTCAAAAACTAGTTAGTAAATAAAGATGGACTTTATTTTTTATATCTTTATATCGCTTCAAGGGTGGATCATTCCAATAATAAATTTTCATGAACTCAGCACGGAATAGGTACAGTCACACGCAAAAGTAAATGTGCATTACTTCACAGCGCCACCGCTCCAGACCCCATTCAATAGCCTAAGAAAATATTGTGATGTTGGTAGAACGCAAGATGGGAGCAGTAGTCCGTATCACAGGATAAAGAAGAGAGTGGAGGTGAAAGGACACGTTCACGATGCGAAGGTGAAATATTTTGTAACTCACGGCGCGTGCAATTTAACTGCCACCTCCCAAACTCTTTTAACCTTCTGGAAAATCTTATGCGGAAAGCAGTGCAGGAAGACCGTTCCGATTCTCCAAGGAACTAGAGAGAATCCTCCAGTTGAGCGGTGAAAAGAAGCACCTAGACATTCCACGGCATGCAGTCTATGAAACGCCATTATGAGTTTAAGCATGTTATTTTAACCTTTAAATTGTCAATTAAATTCACCCTGGTTGCATAACTATGCCACATTCGGATAAAAATTCATGAAAATATTAGGTGGCTATTTCAAAAAAGTCCTGCATTTCGTGTTCAAGGGAGTGGGTTTTTGGGGGCCTGCGATATATCCCCACACAACGCAAGAAAAAGAAAGAAATGCCTGTGTGGGCTACCTTTCGTGGAGAAAGGACTAATCTGCTTGAAATTAGAGTTTGGTAAACGATAGACATCTGTTTGTAAGTTTGTCATCTACTTCATTCGCAGATATCAATAAAAGATTCCAGTAAGTGATGAGAAACGATGGTAACGCTGGTAATGAGTAAATAAATCAAAAATTTTCATTGAACTCCGAAACATATATTAGAGTATAAAAATGAGAAAAAATCCAAGCTCGGGCTTACTTATAAAGGAACTTTTTTTTTGATATTTTCAAAATTTTATAGCATCTACCTCAGCGTCCAGTACCTATATGGTGGATTTCCCTGTATCAAAAAAATTCAAATAACCACGGATGATATCCTAGGGACTTTCACATATCCCTCATTGGTACTCCCAGATCTTTTGCTGCTATAATATTGCTATTTTTTTCCTGCTAGAGGATGTTTATTGTTCCCAGCTCCAGCAAAAAATATTGAGACTGGCTCTGACCGTATGATCCAATTCAATGATGCAATGCTTTTAGCCACACCTGATTTTTAAGCGTAGTATTAATTGTGACACCTAGTATTAATTGCGACGTAAATCCCTCAACCGTCACTCGTCCTTCCTTCATAATTCCGGGAGGGAATCGAGGTGAAACCTCTGCCTCTATGCGAGGGAAAATGGTTTTCATGGTAGTCGGTCTTTGGAAAATGCAGCGATGGCGTTAGGAGTCCATTGGAATACTGTCCGAAAATGGGCGAGACGCGACAGAAAAAATTCAGAGATACTTTTAAGTAGACCTCGAATCGGTATACCCCGCTGCACAACCGCCGAGGAAAATGAAACCATCCAACAAGCTGTTCAGAACATGAGAAAGTGAGAGCTGGAGGAGCCGCCTCTGTCGAGAGAGAACTAGATCTAGCATGCAGTCATGGGGGAGAGTGGGGCTAAATGGACAGCAATTGATTCCTTCAATTTGAATTTGCGGGCATTTTTGATCAGCTATAGAGTTAAAATTTTTATTGTAGACGGCTTTTGGCATCGCAAAGGCACGTCAGCCGTTTTGCGCTATTTTTTGGCAATGCGAACCCATTTATGTGTTGGTGTTTGTTATCGTGTGACCACTAAAAATATTTAGTGCTTTGAAAGTTTTGACTGTGAGGAGTTTTTCTTGTGAATTTTGGTACACAAAGTAAGTGGATAGTGCTCTTTCGGAAAATATTGAGTTCAGGTGGTCAGCTGGTGGATTTCTGTTGTGCACCTTTACAACTGCCAAAACTTGCTTTGGGGCTAAGTGGACCGCGAGTTTTGTATGTATTTCGGGTTTTTCTTTGCTTTCCTGGAGAATGAAATCATGGAGGATCTATCAGTTGAGTAGGATGCTGCGGAGCCCCCAAAAGTGAACTCTTTATATATCCGACAAATAAGCCCAAATAATCTCCCCCTTCCATCGTTTGCTAGGCTCTTTAATAATTCTGACGGGATATTAATGCCTACAGCACTTCCTTCAATATCTATTTTTCTTAATCGCAGCTCAACTTTATCTACGTGCTTACCATCTTCTATTACGAAGCTCTTATGCCTGTCATTGATTTCGTGGAGTTCTTCCACTTATTCTTTTCACCTAAGCTGAATCTGCTGCGGTTCCACCAATAACCCTCCTGAATTGCCATTTACGTACGGTATGGTTTTCCATTCCTTGATGCCGGATGAAATCCCTGCCTTCGGACATCGATCCCTCTGCCTGTCTAGCGCCTGTAGACCTCTCCACATTGCTTCGCCACTTTTCCCTCACTGTCTCTCTGTTTCTCTCCAGTGTCTGTTATTTATTCCCTAATATCATTTCTGTCAAGCTCCGCGTTTTCCTTGTTCCAATTCCTTCTTTCCTAAATGTCTCCATCATTTCTGTTACTCTACATGATTTCTCGATCCTCCTAATGTATACTGTTCCCATTGCCTAATATTTACCATTTTTCCTCAACCATTCTACTTTCCACCTATTCCTTCATGCCTCTCTCTCTGTCACTCTCTCCCTATCCACAAACACTTCATATTCCGTCCACTCTAATCAGTGCCCCAAAATCTAGTTAATTTATTCATAACAACTGTGAACTATATACTTTATGAAAAATTATTCTTAATGGCAATAAGTCTTCATTAAATGTATTAATTATCAATGAGTTTTGTATAGATCATTTAAATAAATTGTTAAGTACAATTTGTCCTCTAGGTACGACCCACAAAACGTCATTCGGCACGAAGTTCTGGTCACATTACCATTAGTTTTTTGGGGGCAATTACAGCTGCTGGTCCGGGGCCATTGGTAAGACCTCCAAAAAGAACGACAGCGTCAAATTATGCCGAAATGTTGGAAAAACATTTACTTCCCTTCAAATCAGAAATCGTGCCAGAGGATGAGGAGGTGACGTTTGTCCATGACAATTCACCAGTGCACCGAGGCAACGTGGTACGTCATTTTTTGACCAACACCCACATATTAATGCGATTGACTGGCCAGCACGATCACCATACCTCAATCATCGAAAATGTATGGGGATTGATGGCGCAGGAGAGAACAGCTGATAATATCAGAGCAGAAGAAGACCTGGAGGCACATGCGAGAGATATAAGGAATTCCCTAGGACTTCCCTCACGATAATTTGAAAGTCTTTTTCTGACAATGAGAACCCGCATTCCAGCGGTATTATACGTTAAGAGAGATGCCATAAAATATTGAAAAATTCAAATAAAATTTTCTTCTTAAGTTAGTCTGAGCTTGGGTGTTTTTCTCATTTTAATACGCCAGTAAAATTTCCTGGTTTCATTGTAAATATTTGTTTAATTTACTCATTGCCATGAATCCCATATTTCAAAAACGTCATCTCTTATCACTCACTAAAATTTTATTATTGACATCCATTCATAAACTGGAAAGAAGGAGAGATATATGTCATGTGTAGAGAATTAATTCGTGGCACATATTAATTACACGTTTAAACTCATCATGGTGCTCCATATCGCTGAACGACGAATTATTTTTCCCAGTACTTGTATCAACGTCTCGGAGTCAGCGATTAGCAATAGCGTATTGAGGATACGGATTCGGTCTCCGTCAACCTCTGTCCGCATAAGATTTTGGTCGAAGTTTAATAGTTCCGAAGGGCGCAGTACAATTGCACACGCCGTGCGCTACTAAACCATTCCGCTCGAGTCCGTCAACTCAGTGCTGCTTTCTCATCTATCCTGCATGACTGACAACCACTTCCAACTTCTTCCGTTATGCCAACATTGAAATATTTTTCATTCGTATCGAATGGGGTCCGAGCGGCGGACAGTGAAGTTCTGCACATTTACTTTTGCGTGTGACTGTACATAACTTTCTTTGTATTTCGTCCTCCTCTTTCACTATAGCATTTATTGGTGTAATCATGATATTAACTCATTCTCTATGAAAATGTTTCATGAAAAACGCATGAGATTAAAGAAACATTGATCGAGCAGGGAGTTCTGCGTCAAATAATTTCGGAAGAAGAAACAGCCAGTGCCCTATATGAATACCGGACGGCTATTTTTTCGCTGTTAAATGCCTTTTTCATGGTTACAAGTCAATTTTCGCCGTGGTGAATGTGAAATATAAAACTTACTCCTTTTATAGGTTGCGTAAGATGAAGGAACAACTTTATTTATTTATTATTTACACACTATCGCTTGGCAGCAGTAGCGACAATACAAAAAACAAAGCACCTCCCATCATTTCTGATAGGTGGCACCACTCACTGATGTGGATGAACGTACCATTCTAACACCTCCCCTCGGGCATTCACATCAAACAATTAAAACTGAAATTTTTTCAATGCGATTAATTAGTATAGACCTAATTTACTTGAAATCCCCTTTGTTCTTACTCCAGGTAAGATCTTAGTGAAAAGGTCAGCCACATTTTCCTTTGACTAAAGCCACTTTTATCTTACCACTTTGGCTCAACTTTCTGCAATAGTTAAATTTTGACATAAAATGTTTTGTTCTCTCTCTGACACATAGGAACCCTCAGCAAGACTAATTTCACCACTACTGTCATAAAAAATTTTTACTGGGTCCAGCACAAATTTATTTAAATCTAATTCCTCTAGTAAATATTTGAGCCATGCCACTTCAGTGCAGTACAGTACATGTACTGTAGATGTCGCTACAATTGACTGCTTATGGCTCCTCCAGCTTATGGCTGCCTCCCATCTCGCTGCCTGTGGTCCGCTGAGTGCCTCTCCCACTGGTTGTGAGTCTGGAACCTTGATGTTCGTGACCTCTGTGCAGCTCCTCGAGACCCTACAGCATGGCAGGTTACACGGTGGCCTTTCTCTCCGTTCGCGGCGAGGATGCTCCTCCCCGGTCTCGGCGGTGTACTCCTCACCTGCCTCTTCTTGTGGCGTTGCCTCCCCTAGGGCTGGCACTCCTCCTGATTTTACTTTGTGGTACTCTGGTTCCACCACAGCTGCTTCTACCTCCCCTGGATCCGCTAACTCCCCAAGCTTGTAATTTGCCTGGACTCCGAACGGAATAGGTCTTTCTTCAGGTGGTGGCACGGCTTTCGGTGTCAGCATGGGGAGGATCCTCTCGCGGAACACTACATCTCTTTTTATTTTCCCTTTAATACAGGGAATGCAGTCCATGGTACATTTACTCTTATCCGTCAGCTGAGTTAAAACGTCCAACTTCCTAATGTCCTCCATGTTTACATGTCCAAGTCTTTCATGCCACACATACAGGTTTACTTTGTTTACCTTTCTCACGGACTCCATCTGTTCCTTGATTTCTCTAATAGATAGACTGTTAACTGTCGTTAAATAATATAACCTGGCCACTCTGTGGGCAACAAATAATTTTCTTTCTCCGTGAATCAACTCCTGTTTACCCTTGTAAGTTATTGACTTCATTCCTCTTTCTTCCAATTGACCGATAGAAATTAAATTATCCTCCAAATCAGGCACATACAATACGTCAGAGAATGTCACATCTACTCCTCCACACTCATTCGATAAATGCAAACATACCTTCCCTTTCCCCACTATTTTTAGCGGTGCTCCATCTCCCACTGCAACAGAGCCACTCATATCTTTGAATTCTGTGAATAAATCTCTCCGGCTGGTCATGTGGTCACTGGAAACACAGTCCAAAATCCAAACACCATCACCCTCCTTAGTTACCCTCTTCATGCACAGGGCAATGTGCTCCCTTTTTACCACTGACGCACCGCTCCTTTTCTCCTTCTGCTCGTCCTCCTCCTCCTTCGGACAATTCCTAGCAATATGGTCATTCTTTTGTCCACAAGCATAACATCAGTAATCCTTGGATTCACCTTATTTTCTAGTTTCCTGTTTTCTTGTCCCATGATGTTCACTGTAACCTCAACTTTCACTGCTGCTGTTATTCTTGGGATTGTAGAATCTTTTCTTCTGTACTTTCAAAGCTTGATGTGAACCATCTAATTTCATTTGTTCCTACTCCTCGATCAGCACTTGCTTTACTATGGACATTGTTAGGTTCTCTTTCTGTGTAATTAAAGTCTTCACTGTTATTTCGTATTCTTTAGGCAATCCCGTTAAACAAACCGCGGCCAATTGTCTATCAGTGAGGCCTAATTTGTTTCGCACCAAATTTCCATTCATGTTCATCATGGCGTTGCAGTATCCTTGAATGGACATTTCCGGCATTTTCCGAAAACTTGCTAATTCTCTAAATTTCACCGCAGCTCCATATTCAGTATATTCGCAACAAACTCTTTCTAGGTGTTGCCAGGCCTCCCTTGCTACTTCGTAGTCGGCGATATCATTAATGAGCTCGTCCCCGACAGTCCGCATGATGGAAGCCAATGCGACAAGGTTTGCCTTGTTTCTCCTCCGAGTCTCGGCTGCCGTAAGCTGTGGAGATTCATCGCTGCCAGTATCTCCATAACCAGTGATTGCCTCCCATGCCTCTTTCGCCAAAATTTCCGCCTTCACTCTTGCCTTCCAAGCATTCCAGTTTCTCCGATTTAACTTCGGGATGCTAGTTAGCAAAGACGTTTCGTTTTCCATCTCGATCTCCGTTGTACTTTACCAATGCAGTGCAAGTTTCGCCAGAAATTATTACGTACAATAGCAATTACATACTATCAATACCTATAGTATTTATATTTCACTACGTCTCTGGGCGCATTACCTGTTAGCCGTGGTGAATGTGAAATATAAAACTTACTCCTTTTATAGGTTGCGTAAGATGAAGGAACAACTTTTTCTATTAAATCTATTTTCTATCAACTATTTATTTCTTATTTACACACTATCGCTAGGCAGCAGCAGGCCCCTGACACTCGTCGTGAAAAATGGCTCGCTTAGTGAGGCCGTGGCGAAAGTGGGAACTAATGGCAGCACTAGCAACTCCACCCAAGCGGAGTGCTGATACAATCACCTTTGATTTAAAATCTTGCATGGAAAGTGTTTCAGGAATTAAAATTACCATACATCTTTAACAAACGGACAATATTAATCATCTAACTCATCTTGTAGAGTCCACAATTGGAGAAATGGCAAATATTTTCTTCGAAATAACATGATAGTAACAAAGGATGTCTACGTTTTTCTAATGCTCGGAACACTGTCGTATAGTTGAGAAGAATGCCAAAAGCTACTAAATAAAAGAACCTTTACTCCATCTGATACTTGGCAAGCAGCATGATGAATCACTAACTATGACACCTGAGAAAAAAGAGCACAGAAAGTAGGTATTACTGAAATATTTCACATGAAAAAATGAAGTAGCCTATTGCTCAGGCCTAGAGATCACTTTTGCTCTACCCTTCTATTCACCCCAGGAACTGAAATAGCTGTAGATTACACGAAATAAATTGAACCCATTTAGAAATAAGTAAATGTTATCTTAACTTGCTGAGTAACTAAGTTTGACCATAATACAAATAATTTCTAAATCTCCTACCAGAGTAGTTCTAAAACACTCGACTATCCCACTTTATCTGCCCTTTTGAACGGTAGATATTACGACAAGCAATACCGTATGGGTACAGTTGTAGTGAGGTACAATTAAAACAGAAATGTTATTGCATAAGAATTCTGTCTTAAGATATTTTATTAAGTCATCAGCTCTTCGAAAATTTTGATTTATTTTTTAAATTGCAATTCTCATTTTCAGTCTCGCCATTTCTTCGTGTAGCAAACTGCCGCATTCATACCATCATTTAATGATTGATAATGCATACCATTATCTCCTCCCTGTGCATTGAGCGTGGAAACTTTAAAGCAATGGAGTCAGCATTATCGTCAATGGTCACTTTGTATGCATTGATAGATTAAAAATTAATTGCAAGCTTGTCCTCCTCGGACTTGATAAAAACTTGACTTGAAAAAGATTTGCATTTGGATGAACCATTCTACCCTCCGATCGGCAATAATATAACTGTGCAACAGCACCAATGCCCAAAGGGTTTGGGGAACTGAAAGCCCAATGCATACTTGACAATTGCTGAATTTTTGTATTTGTTTACTTAAATAGCCAGTCGTCATTACCATGGGTCAACATTCATACGATTGGTTTCACGCAGCCCTCCACTCAATTCTGCTATTGGCCAACCTCTTCATATTAGCGTAGTTCCTCTCTTTCACTTTCTTTACGACCTGCTCCATATGCATCACATAAGGCCTGCCTTTTCCGTTCTTCCCGTTCACTTTTCCTTCGACTATCTTCCTCAGGGCATTGTGTCCTAAAATGTGGCCGATTAGGCTGTCCCGTCTTCTTTTTATAATTTTCTGCAGACTTCTCTTTTCTCCCACTCTTCTTAGGACTTCTTCATTTGTCACTCTGTCGATCCATTTTATCTTAATCATTCTTCGGTAGCACCATATTTTGAATGCTTCCAACTTTTTCTTCTCCACTGCTGCCATCGTCCATATCTCACTGCCTTAAAGAAACAATTACTTTCAGAATTCCAAGCATTAAATTCCAATCTACGTTGTCAAAAGCCTTCTCTAAATCCGCAAATTTAATGAAGATCGGTTTGTTCTTCTCCAGTCCTTCTCTATTAGCAGCCTAAGGGCCAATATTGCTTCTCTTATACCCTTACTTTTCTTGGCTCTGAATTGATCTTCGTCCAGAAACTCCTCTGCTTTTCATTCTATTCTTCTGTAGATGACCCTTGTCAATATCTTCTATGCATGTATCGTTAGACTTATAGTCCTAAAATTGTCGCATTTCTCCGCTCTCTTCTTTTTGTGAATAGGAAGTATGATGTTTCGAAGTCTCTGGGTATTTATCGTGTTGAGTACATGTCGCAGATGGTTTTGTAGAGAACGGTTAATGTCTTCTCTCCTGCATTTTTTATTAGTTCTGTGGGGATATCAGCAATCCAGAAGCCTTATTCATCCGAAGATTCCTTACTGCTGCAACGAATTCCGATCTTAATATTGATGCTCCCATATCATCCCTCTCGACTTCGCTTTCCTCCTTAATCACATTCGTGCTGATATTGTTTCCACGTAGTATATTAAGCTCTCAGTGACAGCTGGGAGAGAGTAATCATGCTCTATTGCATCCACTGCATCCCAGTCTCCATCTTCTATAAACCCATTTAACCTCTCCTTTAGTTAGGAGATTAATGACTGTGAATTGGACCCTTGGTATATATTTCTTTGATATCACTAATTTTAACAAGTGGCTAAATTGTGCTGTTGTCCGTGGCTACACAACTACCATACTTAGGAGCCTTCAAAATTCTAAAAACAGCCAACAATTAATACAGTTGGATAAATCCAATAGCTGACGGATGATCATTGGCTCCGGCTGATTGGCGTATGGTGACAAACTTTGTCGCACTGACATTTCATCTGACATCTGACATTTCATCGACACTGGCAGCAGTAGCGAAAATACAAAAAAACAAAGCACCTCCCATCATTCCTGATAGGTGGCACCACTCACTGATGTGGATGAACGTACCATTCTAACACGTGTTGCAAGAAAATCTTCCATGTTATCCACGTCTCACGTAAACGTCGCAATTTGACGTACTATATCACCAAGAAATTTATCCCTCTCTATTGCTACTGTATTTGTTTCTAGCTTCTGATTATTGATTCAGCATCAGAGCATGTAGTTGCATGAGCACTATATACCCATCTAGCATAAGTAATGTTTCTAAAAAAAAAACAGTGCCATTTGCTATCCATTAACGTGTAATAAAAAGTATTGACATTGAGTAACAAACATCCTCCATTAGTTTTGCTGCTGATTGCTTCAACTACGAAATGAAATTTAAGAACTACTCTTTAAAGAGGTGTCTTTTTCCCTTAATTACTTAATTAAAATCGATTATTTTTACTCAGATCGCTACATGCTCTTCTTGGAGTATTCTTTTAGAATATGATGATATAAAATAATGTATAGCAAGTTTTATGAGAGGTGCACTAAATGGGGAATTAAATGTGTGTTTAACGATTAATCAAAGGCTATCCTTTCCTTCTGGTTAAATTCACACCTGGGTGCCAATTACGGTTCTCTGTCGTACGGAGATATCATACGATACGCCTTGGAAACGAAATTCCTATCGTACGATATCTGAAATGCTATTACGTTTCCAGTTAGCTACCGCACAATACCTCATCGTACGATAGTAAGCTTGATATCGTACGATATCCCTCGTTTTGGCGACATATGCTATTACGGTTCGCAGTATCAGCCGGTAGCTATGGATGTATCGTCTGATATCCTATAGGCATCTTTGATCTCGCTGTAGCCCGTATCGTGAGTCTCACTTCCCATTTCCAATTGAATAATTTTCAGGTATGTTTACACTATTAATAGAGATTTTGGGTTTAATGACTAATATAAATGTGCAGCACGCGCTAGGGATTGAAAAATTTGCACAATTAAGTGACTTAATTAAATAATAGCGTTTATCAATTTCCGGGCTAGCGATTGATGAATACTTTTGATTTATACCCACATAGCACAAGTACATCTCGGATACATCTCAGAGACGTCTCAAATGTCTCATGTTACCTCTCAGAGACATCTCCAAAGTAGCCCGAGATGTCTCAGAGACGTCTCAG
Source organism: Platycnemis pennipes (assembly GCA_933228895.1). NCBI lineage: Eukaryota > Metazoa > Arthropoda > Insecta > Odonata > Platycnemididae > Platycnemis > Platycnemis pennipes. The sequence goes on along the minus strand of OW121851.1, from coordinate 42,388,426 downwards.
AGAGAGCTCTATGTCCTCTTGTTAGACGTCTCTGAGACATCTCATGAGATGTCTCAGAGACATCTCAGATACATCTCGAAACGTCTCAGAGACATCTCAAAATGTCTCAGAGACGTCTCAGATACATCTCAGAGAGATCTCAAGATGTCTCAGATACATCTCAGAGAGATCTCAAGATGTATCAGATAGCTCTACATCCTCTACTTGACGTCTCACATATATGAGATAAACAACCTTCGACATGGGAATGGAGGGGTTAAAATTGATAACACTGAATGCAATCTAAGTAAAGGAAACATGATTCCAATTTGCAATTTATTTACATACAAAGCAGATAGTCATAATACAGTCACACAAAATATTGTAAAGAATCACAATAATTACATAAAATATAAAAATTACAATAGTCACATAAAACAAATAAAATCACAATCCCACCCTCTGCTAAACATTCTCTCCATCTTGCCTGAAAATAGAAAAGGGTAGCAGGATCTAAATAAATTTCTATTTAATAATAGCAATCAAAATATTACTTTTAACAATTAAAACTTCCTTGAATATCTTTTTCTGCTTTAACCTCAACATCTATAGGCCATTTTACACGGTGACTGATCATCCGAATGAATTTAAGTGATGACCAGAAATTGCTTCCGCTTAGGGTGTTTTGCACGGTGAATGATCATTCAAATTAATTCCATGAATGTTATGTGCAGAAAGGATGCGCAGTGGTAGGCCTATCGATAGTACATATTGGTCCATGGGAGATTTCCGACCAACGCAGCTGTATCGATGGTCGAAATGATTTGTTTACGTCATCGGATATATGTGATAGATTAAATGACACTCCATTCGTCCATTACACTCTCATTATCACTACTTCCTGCTGTAACATTAGGATTAATATCAGTTTTATCAGAGGCTGCCGGCGAGGGGGAAGAGAAACTTCTAGCCTCCACAATACAGGGTGCCTCAATATCTGCAGAAGCTTTTTTGGAGAGCCTCCTCAAATGTCTAATGCTAACTTGGTATGGTTTTTTCCTGCTTTTACTGCGATTATCCATCCTACAAAAAAAATTACAGCGCTAAGAACTAAATAAATGCACCACATTGTTAACTGTAAACATTGCTAACCTTATTTTCCTATCATCTGTATAATGCCTATGTTAGGTGGTTGAAGATTAAGGACCGAATAGAAGATGGATTCAAAGGAAGGAAATAGGAAGTGCGATGAATGGAGAAGGTTAACAGAAATGAAAATGGGTAAGGAAGGAATATATATAGGATGCTGAATGCGATTCAACCTAGTACTACTTACGTTTAAAGATGGAAACGGCAGAAGTCTCAGCACAAGGCAATCTCGATGACTCCCCAAAACAACGTGCTCGGCAGCAAAGCGTAACCACCGAGAGTTAAGGCCGGCACGATGAGTCGTGACGTCATCCTGAGTGGTGCTATGGTTGTACGTTCAGCCATAACCACCGAAGCAAAATTCCACCCGGCTCTGTCAGCACGTATACTTTACTTATACAAAGCCGTACGTATGACCGAACGTTAACTTTAAGCCATTAGTACTGGTATTGATAAAGATCTATCTTTGAAATTCGTAAGCTTATTGCCTCTTAAAATTAAATTCAACGGAGAATTGATTCTAGGATAAACGAAACTACCAACGTTATACCACGGAAGCTATGGGAAATGCGAAAATCAATCGTTACTTGCTGAACGATCTAATGACTTGGAATAATTAGGCTTCACAATAAAATCAGCAATTGGAGGCTTTTGAAGATAGTATTTTAAAGAGTTCACAAAGAGCTAAAGAGACATGAAATCCAAAACTTTGAGTTAAGCAGATAGATCCGGAAATATGAGTTGCATGAAAAAAAATTGATCTACGCAATGCTTAGCTGAGTTTAGTTGACAAACGCAACTTACATAATCCAAGGCATAAATACTTTTAGTAAAGAGGAACAAAATATTCAATTTCACACTCACCTACTCGGTTTTAAGTACATCTCAGCCAACAGCCAAGCAGATATCATGTTCCTACTTAAGCTATTTAAGGCCTAGGTTGATAGAAAAGAGATACTCAAAACATTTTAATGCAAATAAATTTATTACAACAAATATGTGACAAGAATATACACAATATTTTTTAAAAATTTTCAAACATCTTGCCGTCATTGTCTTTTCCTCAGCCACCAAATCATTATTTTTTGCAATAATTATTTAAAAAATGTTAGTAGCTGCACATAACAGAATTTTACCTACATCTATTGGTCCAAGTTATTCGTCTAGTATTTTCCAGGGATAACGTAGGACACACCTAGCTCTTCATTGCAGTACGACGCTATGTCTACAATGGTATACTTTGGGCAGTTCGGGGACAGGGATGGAACAGTTCCTCATCTCAGCCATGGCCATTTCAGTGGAGAACACAGTATTTTTCTTGTCTTCTCTTCGTATTCCTCCACAACTCGCAAGATATCATGCGGGTCAAAATGATCTTCACAGACCTTAAAGAGGAAAGTTTCAGTAATATTAATACAGAATACCAATGCAATTTATCTATTATTCCCCCTATTTATGATACGCGAATATGAATTATTCTCTTTCAATTCAGTGAATTAAATTCAAACTAATATCAGAGCTGGGTGAAATAGTTTGGCTAGTCTTCAAAGTCTAGAGATGATTTCCTTCCAACTCTTGGTCATGAAATTTACACAGTCTACATAGTTCGCAAGGGTTTACTGCTAAAAATTATCTACATCAAAGTGGAGATAATAGTCCGCAAGCCATCTAAAAGGTGTGTGACATTGCAACGTCGTCGATTCGAACTAACCTAGTACCCTTTTAACAAATCCCAATTTACGTTTCGCTCGACCAATTATTTCGCGAATGTTTTCCTCACGTGAGATCATAAGTCGACTTATGTTTTTGGGTGGGCAGTCTTCAGCAGAAAGATGTATTTTAATTCACCATTTCATAATTATAAAGAAACTGTTGATTGCATTAGAGAACAAGTATATTTGTGAGCAAGCATATTTACAAAGAGATACCCTCAATCCCACTCAAAATTTAAGCCAGCGAAGGTGAGCTACGCGTATTTTATTTTCCATGGGAAAGTACTTCATAATCAGTCTGTTCATCTAAAATGAAATGCCTACATTTGATCTAATCTACATTTACTTAATACCCTGCGATCCACCGCGAGGGTGCGTGGCAGGGGGTGAAGCTCACCAAATGTGCGCTACTTACTTGCTAATAAGAGCTACAGTGATACCTACTATTGCATGGAAAAATGCTAGGTATAAGATCCACGTGCAACTAGATGGTTACTGTCAACTTAGTGACGAAGTGGTTACTTGTCAGAAAAGTTGTCTCAATATATAGGTATTTTTCTTCATTTCCCAAGCAAACTAAATTATTAAACATTCTTCATGCACTACAGACTACTCCAACAATTTTTTACCTACCTATCCCTTTGCTATGCTACCTATTGTGTTCTCTAATCTACTTGGGAAAAATTACAGTTTGAATCTATCGGTACGGCATTCTATCTCTCTAATCTTGTTTATCTGATCAAACCTAGCATAATATGCAGGGGTCCTTAAAATATACCTAACGTCATCACTAAACATAACCCCTGCCACACCCTCGCGATGGCTTGCAGGGTATCGCGTAGATGTAGATGTAAACAAATTGGCTTTGAGTTTACTCAAAAGGTTAAGCCAAAAAATTAACCTGCGTTATGATAGCAATGCTTCTTCGGGGAGAAAAAATATTCGGAAGATTTCAAAATGACAATAGTAGCCATTAATTGCATAATATTATTGGGCATATGCCTTTTAGACCCTTCTTACTAAATTAATTAGCTTGTCTGAAAGTATTCCATGACTTCAATATCCCACCGCGTAAATAGCCATACTTTTTACCGCGACAAATTACGGTTTATAATAAGCATAGAATAAACAGGAGAGTTTAATCGGCATCAACACGTATGAACTCAAGTATTGCTACCAATACGCAGCGAATTTTCAGAATAATTAAGCCAATTTCTAGTTACAAATACAAAAAATAGGAATAATAACTTAAATGATAATACATTAGTGGGGATAATAACTCAAGCACATACCTTGCTTCTCTTGGAGGGCCCAAATTTCTCCCTTTTGATGGAGCGTATCCATTTTGCTCGGAGGTCCTCTTCCGTTGGAATGTTTAAAACGGACACTTTAGACCCGTTCCTGTAATTTCCGCGGCACCGTGGAACACAACAGGAGGTAGGCATGACACAACACCACTAAATATTCACCAATACAGTGAAAAACAACTTATCAAGCGCGCACAAAGACTGCAAAAACCAGCGTTCCAAATGCGACTTTTGTGTTTACCAGTGTCAATCAACAGTCAACAACAATCTGCTATAGCAATTCCGTAGACCCTCTATGGAATATTGTAGCACCACTCACAATGACGTTACTCCGTAAACCTCATGCTTTGCGCAGGCCTTCTCTCTCGGTGGTTACGAGCAAAGACAGCAACAATCAGCTACTCGCGTCAAGGTAAAATTGTGATGCGGTGATGCTTCCACAACGTGATCGAAGGCGTGGAACGCATGGAAGGCATTTCGTCGTCACTTGTTACGCTTGTTGCTAACCGCACATGCTGACATCTGTCAGGCAATGAAGAAATCATTCTCGTATGGCACTAATTTCAAACTCATCTTAGGCTGATCTTGGTTTACATATATTATCATCCCTTGTACGCAAGGATGAATGAAAGCGGAGGTTAATATCTTACCATTGATACTCTGACCAAACTTCACCCAAAATTTATCATACATTTATATATTACTCGATTTAATCATTTGTTAAAGTCCATTATATTCCACTTAAACGTTTGTCTTCAACAACTTTCTAAGTCATCTTCTTACACTTTTTCCTGCAACAATCGGGTTAAATGATGTACGAATATGTTGCGATATTAACATGAAAATATGGCAAGGGATGGCACAATGATTTTAACCATACACTCAGCATAAATCCATGAAAAGCGGTCTTCTTGGAATAGCGTACTTTCCGGCACGAACACACTATTAATGCTGCATTCATAAATTTTGCAGGTTTTTTCGCAAATATCGCGGTGGCAGCATTGATAGCCATTAAATGCATCGCTCCAATTGATTTTGCGCCACATAACGAGGGAAGGTGACTTAAAAAGTGGCAATTGTCAGATAAATAGCTTTCTTATGTGAAATATCTCAATATTTCTCTCAGAGACGTCTCTGAGACGCTTCGGATGGCTAAGCATGAGAACACTGCAGCGGTCTCGCGGGTACCTCTCAGAGACGTCTCTGAGAGGTACCGAGACGTCAATGTCTCAAGAGACGTCAATGAGACCTCTCTGAGACATGCGTTGCTATGTGGGTACTTGCACCAATTTATAATATAAGCGATATCTAAGGTTTGAGATTTGTTTGGCATTGAACAAAACGTAAGTTTTCTTTATGTTATGAAGTCATAATGTGTTATTGTACGTTTAATTCACTATTATAATTTTATTTCTTCAGCATTAATCCCGTGCGTTTGTTGCACTTGTGCGTTTTTAGTCTAGGATCAACTGCATAATCTCAATCATGAAAACAGTTAATTAAGAATGAAATACAATTCCTTAATTAGAGGTTAATTCTGCTGTTTATCTTTGCTTTAATTCCTTGACATGCAGATTGTGCTTGCTGTGTGCGTTGGGGTACGGTATGCAATGAGTTTACTTATACATTATTAATATTTAACTGAATAGGAGAGGCTTCTTAAGTCACTCCAAATTTATAATATTGTATTAATAACTTCTGAGCAGTTGAAAGTGTTCCACTAATTCCTTATTATGTGATTTATCAACTTTTAAGTCTTGTTTACATATTCATTCGCTGATTTCAGCATTTTATTTTTCACCATTTATTAAGAACAAAATTCCCTTATTGTTAAAGATACTATTAGCGCTGTGGGTAGCGTGTTCGCTTCTCACTACAAAGATCGCCTGTTCGCGCCTCCTCGATGGCTATTTTTTTGCCTTTACCATTTCTTAGTTTTTCTTCGCTGAGCGGTTGTTCAGTTGCAGTTGCTCATTACTGGGCTAAATATTTTATTTACACGTCCTATTCGTAAGTTCTGCTCTGAAATCTTATTCTCGGGATTGATCCTTGGACAATGGGGAGACACAGCAACATTTCACGGTTCTTTAGGATATATTTTCAACGGCGAATATTTTTCTGTTTATTGACGACAGTAATCTACCGGTATTTCAATTCAAATGATATCTTCAAAATATACTTCCATTGGCCATCCTTGTGACAGGTACTTTCATTGCCAGGTTAAGCTTTTCATTAGAAGTGTAAAAAGGCGAGATATCTTGGTATCCTCCAGCCGTTTGCCCTTGAGCTGGCTCTTAATGTAAAATACAGCTGTAGAAGTATATAGAGTATCATGGAAAGATATAGTTGCAAGTGTAACATTAAATGATCACGCTTTTTATGAACATTGAGAGGTAAATTAAATGAAAGCAAAAAGAATTAATTAAAAAAGTCTGTATTCAATGTTAATTGCTTCTGAAATAGCTAAAATTAAATGCATCTGCAATTGCATCATCATGCATTGTGCTTCACAATATGATAATAAACAGCCACCTGGCAAATATGGAACCAGAAGATGGTGATGCACAAGAACAGCTAGTTTTGGAGAATAAAAGTTTAAATAATATGAGGGTTTAAGGGTGCCAGGTGACCTATAGGTATAGGGTGGCATTAGCATTCATTTTCAAACAGTGCCAATTTCTAAGACCATATAAAATTGAAGAAATTTTCTGCTACCCTGAGTTCATTCATCTAAGGAGATATATGAAATTTTAAGGGCCTTTGTAATACCTTTTATCCCTAATAATGAATAAAAAGTAGTTTTTACTCATCCGCTATATTTTTATGTTTCAGCCATCTAAAATTAATTGGCCATGGGCCTATGTTTGCCTACTTACCATATATTTGTGTCAAACGGTCAGATGCAAAGTCAGTTGAGCTGACAAATGATCCGCCATAATATTCAAATATTTCGTTAATGTTCGTTAAGCACGACAGCGATATTTGGAAATTCCGGATATGGTAATACAGATAAAAATATTGAAACAAATTTATGATGATATATAGCAAAATGTAAATAAAATATAATTGTTATGAAATGGAAGAAAAGTGCAAGAGTATGACAAATAAAGTTTTTTGCCTTTCAATTTGGAATATGAGTTCTTATATCACCAATAGGTTTCCCGAAATCACTTTAATTTAAATATTTTCATCACAATACATAAGTGAAATTAAACTTACTTTCACTTCCCGATTTCATCATACGCCTCTTGATGCCTTATTAGATATATTATTTAACCTATTACTACGACGGAAAAAATAAAAAAATAATTACTCAAAATATGAAATAATAATAAATAAATAAAGGATTTGACAATTTCGTCATAATTATTCAGGTTATATTTCGTTTCCACGTATCAGAAATCCCCTCCAAAGATATCGCAGAAAACTGAATTGCGAAGAATTATAACTGTCATAACAATTAGTTAATTACCCATAGTTAATTACCCATTACAGTTATTAACCATAGAGTTAATCACAGAAATTTTTAGTACTGTTATAATTGAAAATAATATCACGAAATTGTATGAAAAATAAATTACCATTCATGCGCTTAATTTCAAATGGGTAGTTTCCCACGCATTTTTCATTACGACAGTCATTTGTTGTTGCAGTAGTGTTTCTTTTTTGGTTGTTTTTGATCCAATTCATACATGACGTCACTTGAGACGATATATTGCCGAAGATAGCCGAACCGTATCGTACGATACCAACGGTGAAACCATAATTACCTAGCAACGTATCGTACGATATCTGGGAGCAGTGGTATCGTACGATATCACATAGCGACGAAAGAACCGTAATTGGCACCCTGCAGTGATTACATTTTTTCAATTGTAGCCAGCCTGGAGACAGAAGGCTGTACTGTAAGAGATATGAGCCTTCTCTTCATTTCAGACATTTTAAAGAATGAGTCTAAGTAATTCCAAAAGATATACCTCTCAAGAGTGGCCAGATAATTTTTTTTAATATCAGCATACTCAGCATGTGTTTAAACACATGATGGTAATATATGGGTCAATAAATTGGAAAATTTTATCCATCAAGACGAGAAATTACCTTTTCATATAACTTTGGTTTACTTTTATTTGCAAAAATCAGTAAATGCCTTGATTTTAATGTTGAGAGGCACTTGATATGTTCTCATTGGGCCATTAGAGTGCTCATGTTCTTTCATGAAAATACTTCACCTTTTACCTTATTAATTTGAACTGACTTAAAGAGTAGTGTCAACGATTTCTCATTAATTTTACGTTTTCCAGGAAGTATTAAAACACTGGTTCATTTTGCTTCATGAAAAACACTTCAGGGGCCTTTTTGAAACATGTTTAAATCTTGCATTTCAAAAAAACACTTGCTGATTACCTTATCCTTCCTACAAGCGTTGAACATGAAACAAAGAGGTGTTATGGAAAGGGGGAACAAAACCACAGTCTCTTAGCTTTTAATGTTGCTTCACATTTATTCGCCTTCCACCAGTCCTCCGATTTCCCTTAATTCCATGAAAATCCTCTGCCGCCCACCTCCTCCCGCTCGCTACTTAGCGATCATTGGGCTTTCAAAATCTTTTTTCTTTTCCTTTTTCCTCCGACAAATTGTAAGCCCAATTTTGGCTAATCAAAAGTTAGTAAGGGTAAATTTTAGAATATAATTGTAACAAAATTGCGGGGGTAGTAGACGGAAAACATAGTTGTAGCTATTTGGGAGAGGTAGCCAATAGATGAGGTCATTTGCACTAATTTCGAATGGTGGGATAGATTATGATAGAGGGAGGAATTTTTATGGATTCGGAGGAAGAGTGTAGAGAGATAATTTAACAATTTCATTTTCCACGCATTCCGAAATGTAAACAAAACCCTGAAAGATTAATTTTTAGATATATTTAAAAATAGATTAGCAAAAAAGGTTAGAAAGCAGCGCATTTTGAACGCATCCGTCGACGCACGCTTACAATTTCTACTACCACTAACTGGTGTCCGCAACAGCCTTGCTTTTAACAAAAGGTGCCTAGAGGCCCACGGTTTAACGTCTCATCCGGCGGACGGATTGTTGAACTTGAATCAAACTCCACATAGCACAAAAGTAGGGACCATTATAGCAATTAAAAGTCTCTTCTACGGCCGGTAATCAAATTCAGGCCCTCGAAATAAGTGGCTAGTACTATAGCTACTACGCCAAACTGATCCCCTATAGTAAGAGTGTGAGTTGGTTGGGTGTTTTGGGAAAGTAAGGATCGTTTCCTAGCTCCTGCTCTTCTATGTTGACTGAGTTCGATAATATCTTTCCCATTCCCTCGTCTGTTACATGCGCACCCCGCTGCGAGCGGGGTGCGCATTTAGAATATGTAGCTTTATTTATAGATACGGAATTCCTTTTGTCAACGATATGAGGATGTATGAATGTTTCTCTAAATAAATATTGACTCTAAAATAAATATTGACTCTAAAATAAATAACCTCAATGGTTCATCTTACTAAAATAATTTCGCTACTGCCTAATAGTCAATGAAATGGTAATGGTTGTTGACCGGTCCCTTGTCGTGATTATTTTTATGAATTGAGAGTTATCCCAATGAATCCTGTTTCAAAGCAATAATGTTAGAAGAATTAAAGAGTTAAGCAGGATACAGAGTTTTATTTGTGCCCTACTTTTCCACAAAAGTGCGTGGGTCCTTTAATATTTCCTTTAAAAATGTTGAAATTAACGCATTGAACAATTCTGTGAACGTTTTATAATCTTGGGAGAGCCTGAGGGATGGAAGATTTTCATTAATGCTCGGAAGCTCGGCGAACGAGAGTAAGGAATGGAAAATTAGATGGAATAGTATATTTATTTACCTCTAAACTACTCTTCATCCACCCGCTGAATCAAATCCCCGAGCAATCCTAAGCGTCAGCCGTGGAACGCAGTGGGATGCTCAAATGTTTGGGGGGCATACAGGAAGTGAGCAGTTGGGTTGGCGTCCTTGCCTCCGCCTACCAACCCACATTCCATCCCTCTGTGGGCCCTATGGACATTTTATTGACAAAACATGAAATACCTTTGCGCCCGTTGGTATAATGACAACACCCGGCCACTTTTGATCTAGAATCTCCTCGGCGAAATTCTTTTGCCAGGAATATCTTCATCATTATCTTAAATGATTTAAGGTTTTCTTGGCAAATGCTTGAATTAAAATTTTCTCGGGTATCATACCGGGTGATATGGTAAATTGGCACTAATATTCGATGACTGAGCCAGCCATCATCAGTAGAGTGAATGATTAGGATAGGTTAAGAGTGTTAGGTAAACTCATCTCTGTAGTATATTGCTGCTAGGTCAGATTCGATTGGTCCAAACCTTCTTTTAAATTTCCTAAAGACTCGGATTGTTTAGAGCTTTGCCTTGATATTTGTATTTGTTTACGACCAGTCTCCTCGCAATGCTTTGATTGAAACCATTGTCTCGGTTGTCATTCTCATCTTCCAATCGAATTACCACTACCTCCGTCACAGCGCGGCACCAAAAATTAATTTAAGTGGCAAAAAATATTGCGGTTAGCGAAGTCAATTCATTTTCCCTTCGAAGTCAGTTCAGTTTCCCTAACGTATACTAGACCGTATTCACATGGAGATCACCAAACTCCTGAAGTTTTTAACTCCACGGCATCCTTGGCCGTTCCCAGAAAGGTTTTGAGCTTTTTCGTTGGAATATGTGTCGTATTAATTTATTGTTTACTCATTATTCTTGAGATCTTAAAAGGTACCATTGAAATTATGGTATGCTTAGAATCTTCTTCCTTCTCCTTTGTATCCTTTTCCTTATTTAAGTATCTCTTACGGGCTATTTGGATTTCCCTGCCCCTATATCCATTCAGTCGAGGAGTTGTTTTCAAGTACATTTGTCACCATGAGTAGTTACGCTTTTCCTATTTCTTGATGGCTCTTATGGGAAAATAAAAAAATCCAGTCCGATTCTTCAGCATACTAGAGCCACGCATTCTCTCGGAGATCTCAGGGTATGCGTAGATGTAGGTGTTAAATTAGTAATTCTCTGACAGCGAAATCAGGATGTAGCGATAACAGTCCAACAGTGATTTTAGTCGTCTGCAGACATGGATATTTTATTGAAAAGTTGTGGTGGACCTGGGCTTTTGTATGATGCATACAAAAGTGCATATGTACCATACAAAGTAATGGGTACAAGGGAACTGGTAAAAAAAAGCAAATGTAGTGGGCACTATAAGCCCAGTTAACCGAATTAACAAGGCAACAAATGTAATTCGTTAGGTCACCTTCTTTTATGGCAATTTTCGTTTTATAGGTTCGCAACAGAGAATGACAAAAGCAGTTTTTCGCAAATACTATTTCAATTATAGTGTAAAACGCTCTTGGACGTCTCGGATCATGCGATTTTTTAATTATTTGATTCCATGATAATATAATAAGATGTTTTTCCAAGGCGATTTGCATATTATATATAAAATAAGGATATTCTCGAATTTGGAGATAGAATGCTGTTGGCTGAGTAAACAAGGGTGAATATCAGGTATATTAAGAAACTTACGATATTCTATTCTCTTCCCAAATAGAACGTTCAACGTTCAGGTTCAACGTTTTCTTTCTCTTCAACCAATACATTTGAGTTCCGGTGGAAAGGCACCATGGCCTAAGAGTCCCACCAGGCAGAGGGACATTTCAACCACACTGAATAATAAATTTCTGTTTTCCATACTTTAACGTGGAACGTTTTGCTCTATGTCTCTTAGCCTATCAAAGTACCCACTTTTAAACTTCTATCCAGGGTCTCGGTTTTAGCTCAGTGGAGAGTTGCCACTGTCATTGAGAATACCAATCTTTATCGTGCTGCAGATAGATCCCTGAGAGGGTACAAGTAACTTTCCTTCCTTCTTGCTGCAGGGTCTCAGGCGCTCATGTCAACGGTTGTTGTCAAACTAATCTTCCTGATGATAGCCTTGCAAAGAAGCTTAAACAGTAGAATCTGTCGGTCACGAGAAAATGAGACTTAGGATGGGATCTCTTTCCATGCCATCTGTGCGCGTTTGCATAATTTTGAAATTCATTTCTGGTTTATAAACGGTGGATTTAAATAGGTATACAGGTATTTCGAAGTAATTTCAAGGAATGCAGAAATTGAAGATATTTTTTTTATTAAGGACGTGGATTTCCTGGAATTTTAAAAATGTGTCCATAAACTTCTTTCTTACGGAAGCGATCAATAAACTGTTGGTATGCAATGATAATGAGGTGTCAAAATCATCAAAAACGTCACATAAATTTCCGCTTCCTCCCTCAAATTGACATCACGTGGGACAGGCTCTGCAGAAGCCAAGTAAACAATTTTATGGTTTAATTTAAAATGTGCAGGAAATTGAAAACAATTAAATTCGCGTTTTAATTTTAATTTTAGAATACAGGAAAAAAAGCTCAATTACATCGTCAACGTTCATAATTTTTCTTCGATGACATCTGTAAATTATGTTTCATTTGCACTAAAAATACGTTTTAAAATTCTCCGTAACTTTTTATCTCTAATTTTTATTTTTATCATATATCCATTCATATAATGATGGGATTATAAACATGCGAATTTAATTTACGGAGAAGGAATCCGTCTCATATTTCATATTCTCGTTGGAGGAAATTTTGCTTTTACTCAAATTTCGTATAAACTAAAGATTCATAACCTTGATTTTAGATGAGGTGTATTCCCGTCTTTCACACGTCGGCACTCAATTCAACTCAATTTTCAATCAGAAACGCGGGATAGATCCTTGCCACACGGCTGTAGGGTGATTACAGAAACATTTTAGAAACCAGTAAATTGGGAGGAGGAAAAAGGGTGTAGAGGATCAAGTTCGTATGGTGATTAATAGCAGTGGCTTCCATTACCGGGGTTTGAGCTGAATCCTGGTAGTAGCAGACATTTTTTGATGCAGAGAGAATGTAGTAATTTTTAATTGTGCAAAAAACGTGTAGGCATGTAATTTAGTTCAAAATAACTATGAATTCACTCACATTTATTTCATCAATGTACATACCAAATCTAGCACTAGTAAAATTGGTTTAAATCCTTTTATATCTTAATCTTTATTCGGAAATATAACCCTTACTAGTACTTTCTTTTCTAACCACTTGGATAGTAGCTAAATTACTAACGGAGGCTGAGTAATGTGATTATTAGAGGACTGTATCCGGATGGCCCAGGTTGAAGAGTTTTCATTGATATACAGTGCTTTATGGAGAAAATTTTGAGTTCAGTTCTCCGTCCGTCACATGGGACGGTCGCGAACCACTAAGCGCGAGTACGATAATGTTCCCCCTGCCACACACCCTCGCGGTGGCTTGCAGGGTATCGTTTAGGTGTAGATGTAATGACATCGCCAGGGTTCCTCTCCCTCTTCCATCGTCCTCTTAATAATTCCTACTCATATCCATTTACACTCCCATTTTGAATGATTTTAGCTGTCGCTCGCCTCCACAGAATAATTTCTATAAGAAGGGTGGTTGGAGGGTTGGGGGATTATCCACGGGAAAGGGCTGAGGACGCAAAGAAGAGGAATAGATTGGAGTGTGTGTGTGTGTGTCGGATAAGTGGTCGTCGGCCGCGAACCGCAAAGGGGAGGAGGGTAAGGGTGCGAGTGGATGGCCGGATGGTCCCACGGGCGAGTGAGTTCGAGGGGGTAGAGAGATTAACAGTCACTCCCATCTGCAGGTTGGATCTGGGGGGTGGGTTTGGTGTGGAAGGATAGAGGAAGGAAGCCTGAGGGCTGGGAAAAGGTCAGCGTCAGGGAAAGGGATGGGCTGCTTATTCGCGCGGGCCCTCCAATGCATCATGGGGCCAGGGAGTGCTTCCATCAGCAGGTGACCACACTACCCTCCCATCCTCTCCCACGTCCACCCTGCAGGCGTCTATCCGAGGCCGCTTTTATTGATGCCTGAGTGCGTGTCTCTCTCCCTCTCTTGTGCGTGCCTTTGCATCTGCGTCGCTCAAACCCATCTCGCCATCCCCACACCTGCTCTCCGTCCTGGTTTTCCGCCCAAGTCGACATCAGCCGGAGAGGCACGCGGATTTAATACCATATGGAGGAGGATATTGCCTAATTCTGGGAAAATTTTGATGTTATTATATAGTTTGACTAATGTATGGGCAGTTTGAGAGGGAAAACTGATACTTGCTGGCCAAATGCTGGGATAATATTAGCAATTGAAACTGATAATATACGATCTAGAGAAATGAAAAAGTAAAACGATGAAATTCACGACAATTACTATACAGTTTTTTAATTTATTCAAAGCCAGTTATTAATAACCCATATTTTTACAAAATAATTAATTATAATTTAATTATGATACAAAAAAAGATAACAATGTTTAAAATTTAAACGAAACCTGAAGTGGAATTGTGTTCTTTTTGGAAGAGATTAATTTTTTTATCGATGCTCAAATTATGTCTCATCATGGCCTTGTTTCTCTGCAATAAGTAGCCATTATTTTAGAAATGTAATTACCATAAAAGGGCATCCATGATTTAAAAGGCCAATCCTTTAGTATAAAATAGTTCCCTAATGCATATTTTATATTTTCTAGATTAGAACGATCATTTAAATAACTACTAATCAATCAGATCTATATGAATAATCATTCTCTTCTGATGGTTGTTCCGAAAGTAATATCGGATTCGGACTCAATATGGAAAAATATCTTAATTTTTATTGCCACTAAGTGAGTGATATCTACTCTTCTCCAGATACCCTGACGTCGAGTCCTAAATTGACCAACCCGCCAAACCCATTAATTTCCTTTCCCTAATCCGACCCTTTTCTAGACTTATATCTCATGATATGGCCTTCTCTGTTCTCTAAAATTACTCATATACTAGTTCCACGGTGTTTACTTAACGACTTCCCAAGCCGTTCAACAGTGGCGTTAGGATGTATTCCTTCTGTTAGCGTTTTCAGTGGCAAAAAAAACAGTTGATCCGAGTTCTCGTCGGGCGTAACTGACGTCTTATAGTTTGAAGATTCCAGGTGGGGATCTTTCATCTCTTTGTACAGCAACGTGAGGCTATATCGGACAAAGAAAGTCAGATGAATAATCCCTTTTTTAAAAGTGGCTTTAAATATGCTAATTCACTTTCTCTTGGCATCCTCTACTGAGGATCTAAGGCTTTTTCCCATTTTTTTTCAGTTTTGTGAAGAGATATTGGCCCATTACGTGGTTTGATAAAAAAAATTATCAAAATCAATGAAATAAGAGTGCAGCAATTATTTAGTATCAACATATTCGGCCTTTCCTATACTTTGGTGTATTAGTCGAGCAGGCATAGAAGGGACGCAGAAAATGTTTGCATGTAAATTCAATTAAATATTTATGGTCTGCACACTATGGTGGGCTGAAAATAATTTTTTCCGGATCAAATTTGCCCTGCGCGGTAAAGTTGTGCACTCATATCTGGATCTTGCAGATCAGTCTCAGCCGTCATTTGGCTGTAAATGATACTTTAAAATAGACGAAAAAGCGGTACGTTTTGAAACACTTAAATTATGGCGAAGAATCACGGCCTGATATTCATCACAAAGGTTATTCAAACATTTATTTTCCTAGAAACATACTACAATATCAAAATACTGGTTCTTGCGGATTGTCTTTGTAAATCAAACGAATTTGTGTGGCTTAAAAGCTCTTGAATTAGATTTGCAAAAGGAATGGGTGTTCACTCGGAGACAAAACGGGTTGCACGCTGGGAAAGACGCTACGTATCAGAGATTTTAATGTACTAGTGGAGTCCAAACGAATTCTTTTGTTACGAAAGCCTGACATAGGTACGATCTACTCATCAGAAGATAGTAGCATTGTCTAAGAACTTTGAAAAATTGTAGTGGTCCACTCTAGGAAATGATAAACTATAGTCAACGGATTATCTCCGTGTACCATAAGTATATACGGGCTCCTCCATCCGGCACTTTCTTGGAAAACTGGGAGTTAACTAATTCCTAAGCGATTGAAGGTACAGCTACTGTCGTGGAAAAAAGTCATGACACTCGAGTTTACAAGTCAATGACAGTTGTACGTGTAGTCCCACATGAAAACAAGTTATATCAAAAATTAGCAAATTTAATTCTGCGTTTAACTGTGGAAAGTGAAAATTTTTATTTTAACTTGCTAAAATTTTATTGTCTGTGAAACAAAAAAAGTGCCGGTTTTTTCACCGTTTTAAACGGTATGCTCACTTAAAAAATGCATAACTTTTAAAGTATTCATTGGATCGTAACCAAACTTTAATACAACATAAGGCCACTTGTTGTTAAGGTATGTACAAAGTTTTAATATAATCGAAATTTAAATAAAATTGTTCTTGTAAATTTTGTGAAACAACTTTTTCTCAGTACTGCGTGGTCATATCGATTCGAATCTTGTTATGTCATGGAGCTTATGGTAATACAAGGCTAATCGGTTGTCAATATTTAGAATTTATTTAGTTGTTTATTTTATGTGCGCTTACATTTAATTCGATGTTTCCAATAGCAAGAGGTGTGAAGCGAACGAGAGGAAACGGACGCACGGCCTTCGAATTCCGTGCGACGTTGCCACGTTCAACACCATCCCCGTGCTCCATGTGTAGAATCCATACTTTTTTGTTGCATTGTAACTTAAAAAGATTTTCTTTCATTGCAGTGGCACATCTCTTCACCGTCGATAACGATCTTCCAACACACTCGGACACTTTATGATAGACCGGATACCTATTATCATTAATCTTTTCACTTTCGCTTCTAAAAGAACAAATCGCACTAGCAACCATGGCAAACTCGCCCTCCGTCAATGGTTTAGCAGGCATACTGTTAGATGTTAATCCAAAGAAAATCGGCGACAGAATGAGTGTAGGGTCAGACGGGTCAGACATACAAATACAAATGATTCATCGCTGAGACAAAGCGGGTCATTCGGCCTCGCCATCAGCACAATGTAAGCATCACAATGTAATATAATGACAACAGCTTATTAGCTAGCAACCCAATTTTAAACCTGCCATTGGAGGTCCAAAGCCCTCATGAGAAAAGGAGATGGAAAGGAGTTAATTTTCTTTGGAAAGAAAAGAATCCTACCTTTTTAAGCTACAATGCAACAAATGGTGTCCGATGGCAACAGAGGTGTCGAACGCGGCAACGTCGCACGGAGTTACAAGGCCATGCGTCCGTTTCCTCTCGTTCGCTTCACGCCTCTTGCTGTTGGAAACATCGAATTAAATGTAAGCGCACAGAAAATAAACCACTAAATATATTCTAAATATCGAAAACCGATTAGCCTTGTATTACCATAAGCTCCATGACAGGACAAGATTCGTATCGATATGACCGCGCAGTACTGAGAAAAAGTTGTTTCACAAAATTTACAAGAACAATTTTATTTAAACTTCGATTATATCAAACCTTTGTACATACCTTAACAACAAGTTTCGTTATGTTGTGTTAAAGTTTGGTTACGATCCAATGAATACTTTAAACGTTATGCATTTTTTAAGTGAGCATTCCGTTTAAAACGGTGAAAAAACCGGTACTTTTTTTGTTTCACAGACAATAAAATTTTAACAAGTTAAAATAAAAATTTTCACTTTCCACAGTTAAACGCAGAATTAAATTTGCTAATTTTTGATATAACTTGTTTTCATGTGGGACTACACGTACAACTGTCATTGACTTGTAAACTCGAGTGTCATGACTTTTTTCCACGACAGTAGTTCGACGTGAGTCAGGTATGACAAAGATGGCCAGTGAAGGAAAGTATGAATGAGACGGGGGACGGAGGTTATCCTTATCTTGCTATCTAGGTTATCTCGTAACTGATGCTTAAAATCCCTCATCTCGTGCTGTTACTATCGTTACTCATTTCCTCACCATATTCGTTGCAATGTTTTATTTTTCCTGAGGATTCCAGTCCATTGTCGGACAAGATTCGCATTTCATTTCATAAGCTTGAGGTAATCAGTCACTTGGTATTCATTGCTGTGAGCGAATAACTACATTGTGCAGCGTACTGTGGTTTCGGTTGCAAGAAGATTGACGCAATGGCGGGGATTATCATGCACCAAAGACCGAAAGCTCCAACCAAAATTTGAAAATAAACACAGTATAAGGTATAATAAGAACGAGTGATAGCCATATACCTACAAACGTGCCCCATGGAAGGGTGGTTTGGGGGGCACGGGAGGAACTCCATAGTAATCACCTCCTCGTGGTGAGTTCTGGGTAGTTTCTCCTCGAAAATAGCAAAGAGCTACTTAAATTAATACTTTGTGATCAGGCTGTGCCTTTATCCTACCTTGATAAACTGATTTTTTTGTGGAAATTGCTCAACATACATAGAATTCTTCATCATAATTGAGGTCATTTTTAAAAAGTTTAACTTTTCTGTCTGTTTTAAAGTATTATATATATCCAAATGAAGGATGGCACATTTATAAAGGAATTTCATTCTAAAAAAATATTAATTTATCCCAAATACGGCTCCCAAAAGTGAGCTATTTAAAGTGATGCTTGGATCCTGTAAAAATTGCTTGTGTTGTGAAACTTTAGAGCTCGGGCGGCAGTGGTTAATATTATCCGATTTAGAAAAAAATTTGTATGCAAGATCCAGATATTAGTAAACAGCTTTCCCACTCAGCCATAATCTAGTAATGTGGTAAAGCTCCTGATAGAAATCCATTAATTGCATTAACAAATATACTAGATGAGCCTTTGTAAGATACGTGTGCCTAAGTTCCTGGTAATGATAATAACCATTAAGCTGTTGAAATTACTGAATAGGGTATAATGTTTTTGTTGAAAAACTCTGTTTTGGTATTAGGTTCAGTCTATCGGCCTATTTCACATATATAAAATGGGGAGCAAAAGTGAGGAATATATTTACCTTCCTATTTTAATGTATTCCTTAGGTAAATGATGGTTATATCTATCTGCCAAACAGATCTTCTGAGGATATATTTTTCTTGACACTTTTCACAAAGAATTACATTCACTTTAACGTAGTCTTGAGGTGCAATTACTAATAATGAAATAAATTTGATGGGTGATCATATTTTCCAGGGGATATACCTTGTTTTTGCACTGTAGTGATTTAACTTGAAAGCTGGGAAAACGTAAGATATAAAAAGACGTTACTCGTTTCTTGAACTGAATAATCATATTCCCTTTAGATATACAAGGGATCAATTGACCTGGATGGTTGGTGTTCAGAATGTCATTCACACGAACTACTGATTGCTCTACCTGCCATTCACCTGCCTGCCCGATCACCATGGTGCATATAATAATTTTTATTGTACTCGAGAGGATAAAATTTTAGATCTATTCGAACCATAGTCAATTTTCGATGGAGGCTTGGTAAAGTTCTTGCCTGCCAAACTCGTTAACAAAGGAGGAATAACTCTAATGGCCATAATATTTAAAATTACGTAAATATTGCGGCCATTGGAGTTTCTATTTCTTTATTAACGTTTTAAGAACTTTAGAGTTACAGCTTTTCATTTAATTTCAAACTCGTGCTCACGGGTTTGCGCCCTGACCGGGGAGGATTTTCACTTTCCAAAGCATGGATTGCATGTTTAGTGCTGTCAGTTCATTGCAAGGGTTACTTTACTTCATATGCCTCGTGACTTCGCAGTAATTTGCCGAACAAATAAAGACATGCTAGATTTAACTCATCTCTCTTAACCCGCTCCTCAGGCACTGACTGCATTGCGGTTGCGACGAACTCCACCCTGCATACAACCCTACTCTACCACCTCCTCAAATATTTACCCACCTCCTCACCAAATATTTCACTTTCCGTGAGTGTTACCAAACTATTACCGAGCTGAGACATGCATAAAACTATTTCCCTCCACTAATTACAGTATTGCGTGCCCTCACGCACTCGTTGCTCGAGCATAAAGTACAGCCACGGAGAAATGGAATGAACTTTGCGTCACATTTGTTTTAAAACAACGCGCTTCAAATTTAACTGCCTTCTCCGTGACTTAATGGAAGTTAATTGCTTACCTTAATGGGTTTATTTTGTCAGTTATGATGTTTCGTGTCCGTATGCATCAAGCGTTATCTCTGTTCTACGGTGTGCACTAAGGTTGCCCTTGTGGGAATTACGATTAGCGAAAAGTGCAGTAGCCTGAGTTTCTGCGATTTGATTTATTAGATCGGTTGCGGCTCTAAAATGATGACCGTGTTAAATAAATATTACAAAACTACTTTCCTTTTTTCACTCCAATATGTCCATACCGAGCAGAGTATTATGTTTGTAACAGGAAATATACCTATATGCACTTTATTTTCAATAAGTGATTCGAGGCTCCAAATAAGCTTTAGTCTTAATATCATTAAAAGGCATTGTATATTAAAATAATTAAAAATTTGAAATTTTCGCCGATAAAAATTACAAAAATATAAATGCGATATTTGTGATATGTTGTAGGTAACATAGTTCGGCGTGGAAGAAGAGGGAAATTCCTTTGATATGTATTGCATTCAGGAAGTATTTGCAATCCTACAAATATATTATAGTAATTGAACAGAGTAACAGAGATTATTAATTGACAAAGTTGGCCACAGAGATTACGTTTTTGTTCATGTCCGGCATGTAAGGTGTTTGGCCAGATGTGGAGTGTAGACAATTGAATTTTGACCATTCATAGTGCAAAATTTTTTTCTGAAACCATAACTTAAAATTAAATTTTTAAGCAAAGCCATTATTATTTGATATCTGTCATTCATATTAATCTGGTTGTTAATAAAACGATTGTAAATAACTACATGATAAGTTTTGTGATTTGTATTCAATTTTTGTGCTGGGTGAACGATTCGTTAAAAATAGACTTAGAACATGCGTTGTTAATGAGATTAAACCTGAATTTCCTTAACAATTTATAGAGTGCTACTCCTGAAAGCATCGATAGCTGCTAGTTCAGTGACTTGGAAGAAACTTTTCCCGGCTTACCACGCGGTGTAAGCACAGTTTCTTCCCATTTGATTGCGAATGATCGACTGTTGGGTACGCCAATGACGTAACCCCAGAACCCGTTCATCCCATCCCTCTCCTACGCTGACAATACACTGAATATCCTGGAGCGAAGGTTATCGTAAAATGAATTAGGTGACCTCAGTTTTGTCCTCTATGCTTGCTCATAGAAGATTGGGGACGGAAAGATTAATGACCGTGTTGACGCACGGAGGGGACTTATTTCTTGGATTTCGTGTAGGGGGGTGGTGGACTTTGAGGATAGGTGACTTTTGATTTTGGTCATGGCATTAGAAGGGATGGGAGGAAAAGGCGATTTAGAGTTTGTCAATGCCTTTTCAGTTCTTTGGTGATTCCCTCGTAGTATTTTGCTGATACCACTTTTCAGGAGAGCCCAAGCAACCAACGTAGATCACCGCTCCTAATATCCACCAAACCCCCCATCCCTGACGTCTTCGGGGGGCACAAAACCTTAATCACAGCATCATCAATCCTTCATTTCATTATTTTTTTAAGCGGACGCTACACTCCCGTTTGCCGTCATCCACGCTGGATAACGATATCCTTCCCTGAGCCACCATAATCTATTGCTTGCTATCGAGTCGTCTTATCGGCCCAAATTAAAATTTTCCTTTGAAGAATTTATGAATGAAGTAGTGCTACGAAAGAATAAAAACCACTGAATGACCTTAAATATGGATACTTGAGTCAAAGTCTAGTCACAAGGAATATTTTGTGATATTTGTTAGATTTTTGATTCCTTGTATACACCATTTAACCATATATAGTGGAGAGCAAGAAGTCAGGAAATTGAGGTGTCAAATCCTAGGTAACCCTGTCATTTCCATGCGTAAATACTGTTTCTTTACCAACATGTAATTGATTGGTTTATGCCTTGAACAATGCAAAATAATTATAGGTCACTAAAAGTATCTTTAAAATAACATATTTAACCTGTTAATTGTGCTGATGTTGTCCATCATCATCATCGTTTATCAGATTAGCCTTCAGATTGGTTTGAGATGAGTAAATTAGATAGGGAAAATTTAAAAGAGGTAGTTGATGTGGTATACGATTAGATTTCAAAATTTGATTTATAAATTTTTAAATAATTAGCAGTGAGTATAATATGCTGCGTTTGTTTTTTCAGCAATCTGGTAGCAACTAAGAGATAATTTACGGAATGTTGAAGCATTTGTGACCTGGATGAGGAAACATCGATCGGACAAACAGTAACTGAGGGGAATAGCTGATGTAGAGAAATGTGGAAGGCGTGTTGAAGGGAAGAATTATATGTTAGCAAAGAAAAGAGAGGTCAGTAATATTTTTGGGGATTTCGAAAGCTGTCAGAATATATGAAGCTTAAAAGTTGGATTTAGTGAGGGAAGCATGCAAGGAGTCTAAAATTTTAAGATCTCCGTTTAAGTATGTAATGGTTAGGAAGGTAATATTGGTGAGTAATAGCTT
Organism: Platycnemis pennipes; assembly: GCA_933228895.1. Taxonomy (NCBI): domain Eukaryota; kingdom Metazoa; phylum Arthropoda; class Insecta; order Odonata; family Platycnemididae; genus Platycnemis; species Platycnemis pennipes. The sequence continues at coordinate 42,365,764 of OW121851.1, read as the reverse complement.
GCTGGGGCAAAACACATGCCTTCCAATTTGGTTGAATATTCACGCTTGGCAGTTATAATTATAACATGGAATGATATGATTAATATTTTAAATTTCACATCCCCAGTTCAATCTTATGACCGCGATTGTAAAAATACCAAAGTGTCGTTTTCAGTTATTTAGTTATGAAAAGTTAATAATATTTACCATATAGATATAAAAATTTGAATTTATGAAGAATTTGCCAAATATCCAGAACAATGTATATATTTGTTGGTAGGGTGCATCCCGCGTACTATTACCAGGTGTGAATTTGTGATTTTAAGGGTTGTCCCAGTCGCTGGTGTTCTTCTAAGCGGGTTTTAACGGAGCTTCCGGTTTCGCCGATATATTTCTTCTCACAAATTTGGCACGGTATCTTATACACTCCTTCCAATTGCAATGATGTTGCGTTTTTCACACTCCTCAGGCAGTTTCTAATTTTTAAATGTGGCTTAAAAACAGCTTTAATTTCATGTTTGCGGAGGATGTTTCCTATTCTATCCGTTACGCCCCGGACGTAAGGAAGGAAGGCTCTCTTGGGTGCAAGGTTGTCTGCGTCCGGAGTCCCAATTTCTTCTTTTGGGCCGTCCGAAAGTTTCAACCAAGAATCCAGTACAATGGTTATTTCTAATTTTCACATGTTAATGACTTCACAAACTATGAATTAAAAAAAACAGTGTATTATTAGGCACACTTCCTTTGATAGCACATCCAATTCGGGGTTTTTCGCTTATGAGAATCTAAGAGTTTCCTTGTCGATGTATTTGCTGAGAGCCAGAGGGAAGGGTAAGAAAAAAAGGATGGGTTGAACGTGTTCATAGATTCTGCTGCTGCGCTCTTGATGGATGATGGTGAAGCCATTTTGCCCTCGATGTTTCACCTCTCTGCACCCCACCCACTTGCAAACCACTTACTTTATTGTCCAATCCCTCATCTCCTCCCTGCTTGGTAGCGCCCCACATGTGGGTGACAAGGAGACGAAACTATTTAAGTGCGATTTATATTATGCGTGACATCGTCTTTGCGCACAACAGAACCCTTTAAGGCGTGGAGTCGAGAATAATCTATCAACGTCCGATCGGAGAATAATCTCGTTCGTCGGTGAGCGAGTGATGTCTCGTGGGCAGATTAGGAGAGGTAAATGTTTGGGGAAGGCTTAGGAGGAGAGTGGCGGGAGATAGGAAAATGGAAACAAATGAGCGAGATAAAATAATAACCTTTTTTCCTTAGGATTTGAAGGTGGTGTTAGGCGGTTTGTCAAAAGGTGCTTACCTAGCGTAATTTCATCTGCGAGGTAATGATATATTTTGCGAAAATTCTGAAGGCATCATTTGACTGGTATAATTGTTATCATCGTAGAGTACGTGATTTCGGCTATGATTATTCATGGGCGAGTATCGAGAATTTAAGACACCGAGCTTTTTAAGTATTTAAGCTTGCAACCTTTGAAATATACTTCTGGCAGTACACATTAACAGGAACATGTAATGTACTCTGCAAGCTACCGCACGCGCATGACACCTGGTGATAGGGATGTCACATCGACATCGATGGAGCGGACTACTCAATGTTTTTTTCCCGATACATCGAAAACATCGAGTGGTAAGACAATCGATGGAACATTGACTCGATGTTTTCAAAACACTCAACATCGCAGCGATGTTTTAGGAAACGAGCGGTATAATAAATGTTTATGGTTGACCCAAAATTAATTTTTCTGATTATTATAGGCCTTTTAAGAATACGAACGAACCTTCCCTAATTACGCAATCTATCGTTTGCGTGTAGGGAAACAAGTGAAGGCATAAAATCGTTCACGTTTTCATCCCATTGTTGCCTTCTAAGAACATGATCCGCCATGCCTACATCAGTTCCTTCTGAGAGGATTGTATCAGCTCTCAACTTGGTGGTACAAGATAACAGGAGAAGGCTAGGGTCGCTGCATATTAAGCAAATAGTGTTCCTGACCAATACTAGAAGGTTTAAATGTTTTAAACCCACTGTTTTTCAATTTGATTTTTTTATACTACCAAGCTTAGAATATTTTTAGGGAACAGGAACACTTTATTGTGTTATTTGTTTTTTGTTGTATTATGTTTATTCATCTTTATTTCATCATGAAACATGAAACAGTGATATGTTTTCTATGTTTAAAAATAAATTCAATGGAAAAATATTTGCGTATTATTTATCAATATTACTAACTAAGGCCCGATTTCCGAATAATTTTCAAAATTGCAAGTTTTTTAAGAAGATGTAAAATTTCTGATGCATAATACCTAATACATAATACCTCTATGATAATATCTAACCTCGGATATGAAGGCATAAAAACTCGATACATCGAAACATCGATGTTTTTTGTCGATGAATAATGAGTGAGTGGTGAGTACTTTTATAAACATCGAAACATTGACCACTCGATGTTTTTTAGCCGATGTGGCATCCCTACCTGGTGACTTCATGCCAGGAATACATTATCAAATAATTCATTACATTTGCTGGTGTTAACTCAAGAGAAGGAACCCATTTTTTGTGTGTTATTGTCAGAAGCTATTCAGTTTTTACGGAAAACAACATTTTTAAGCACATGTTAAGGTTTAAAATAAATGTTTTTGGTATTGAAATTTCCAGTTCTTTCATTGATTAGTTTGCTCTTTTGACATGAGTTTTGATGTGTTTATGAATCTAAGTGGACGTCCACTTATTTTAAGATTAGTATTCGGGTAGCTTAATAATTATATACCTAATTATGCTTAATATAATGTAATTGCTTCATGAAATAACGGTGCCATATTCCGAATCTGCAATAGAGCGTCAAATTACGAAATCATAGGTAAAGCAATGCACGTAAGAATTTTAATGAAGCATCTCACACTCACTCCACCTACATCTTCATAGTATATTAAGAAAGTCATAAGTTGCTTTTCCCCTATTCTGCCCAATTATATTGGGCCATTACACCATAACAATTTTTCTTTAGTTGAAGCCGTATTTATTTTTATATTGAAAATTATAAATATAAATGGTAAAACAAATGCGTACATATTATATTGAGTTACTTTCGATGAAATGAGGAATTAGGAAAAAATTAAGAAAGAAGATAAATAAATATGAGGCTACGAAAACAAATATACAGACGTTGGTGTCAACAAAGTACATAGTCATTAGAAATGCGTGAAGCTTAGTTAAAACATTGCGACTAAATGGCAGCCATCTTTGTCCAAAGAAGAAGAGGAAGAAGAGGTCCAAAGGAGAAGAGCGAGGGTTTCTGTCTTAAATTTGAGTGCCTGTAATTTATTAAGATCGTTAGGCTGGATGGTCACGATTAAATTAATTAAAGTGAGCTACTTATTGGATTAAGTGAATATTTTCGAATACGGAAGTATCCAAATGCCAATTGAAGTACTTGCTTTAATTGGCATTCTGATATTCCTGTCTTCGGACATTTTCACGAGAAGTCTGTGGTCAGGCGTGTGGCGGTAATGGTGGGAATCTTGGAGATTCCGGGCATATTTCTTCCTCCGTTTCACTCTCTGTGGCGTAGTGGCGTCTGACTCCGCGAGCGTCGACCGAGGGACATGGGGATGAGGGGTGGATTTTGAGTGAAGAGAGGGAGGCCGCAGGTGACAGGGGTTGTGAGGATGGTGAACTGTTTTGGACCAGAGGGTTCTTGGCACTGTGAGGGCGGAGAATTCGGTTCTGCGTTACCTTCATTTCCCTGAGCATTTTGAATGAAAAATTCAAAGCGGTTGCCGCTTCATTCAAGCGATGGGAGGAACGATAGAAGGAAAACTCAGCAGAATCCTTTCACCTTCCTCTGCTCTGTTTTATATTTTTACATGAAATCCTTCTTCAAGGGATCGAATTAGTGACTTGATTAAAGACCTCTCTTCTGAGATCTTGGATCCAAATCCTGGAAGTGGCGTAGAATTTTTATTGCCATAGTGGTATTTACTTCATAGTGGTCCCTACCGTAGTGGTCCTCTGTTTTGGTGGAGAGAACTTTGAGTGCAGTATTCTGTCCGTTGAGTGGAACGTTAAAGGGTGGGTTCCTTGGTGACTTTCGGTAAGGGTAGGATAATTACGACTCCTGGATTCACTTTTTCCTTCGTTCCCTGAAGATTCTTACATTTCCCTAATTTTTCACCCAAATAGTACATACGATCCCAGCTATCTGTCGCCTCTCTCCCCAATGCAACTACCACTTGTCTCTCATTCATTAGCATGCTCTTTATTCCTTGAGATATTTTCAACTTAATGATATATATCTAGGAAATATAAAGGGAACGCATGTATTCATTTTACCACTGATCGAATTCTGGCTTGCCATTTATCAAGCTGGTGAATGAGTTGCCTGCGTTATTAGTATTTTATATAAAGATCGCTATTTTTATTTAGCTCGAAGATCAAAACCATACTCTCAATCTGTTCTATTTAATTCTCATGACCTCTTGTAATGAGCATAAGATTCAACATCGAGTGGAAATATTTCTACAATCGCAGTTCTGTCAAAATATAGTAAATTAATGTCATATGAATTGGCATCTAAACCGTTTGATATTTAAATCCTTTTTTTTTATATTTCCGTGTATATTATAGTATTTAGTTATAAAATATCTACTTCTATCAATGTGTATCTCAGTGCAAGAACAAACTGAGACTTCTTTCCGAAGATATATGGGCGTGTTTGTATAAACTTAACATCAGCTTTCCCACAATCCATCTGTTGACTCAAACGTTTATATTGCAGTCGCCACAATTTTCACATGTTATCCGTTCTACCTTTCCTGATTTTCTATTGTTCCTGCTGTATACATTCATTTATTCCCTCACTCATCTCTCGTCTTACAGCTTCACACCTGTTGCCTTTGTATCATGCTACAGAATCAAAAGAAAAGAACGATCCCTTAAACAATGCACTCTGTGTACTTTACAGTTTTTAAGCTATTATCTTTTGCACTTCATTTATTCCCTTTCCGACCTGGATTGATGCAAATGAGGCATGATTTGCAGAAATGAGGATCAGATCCGCATTTACTAATTACATGTTTTGGGTTATCAAATATTTTTTACAAAGGTACAAAATTTGCAACTTTATTTCAAAGGATTTGATATATTTTATAGCAAAGAAAAGGAAAAAAAATATCGCACATGACCCACCAATTTCAAAATTGGGACACGGACAAGTTTGCATGATACCTCCAGTTGGTCTTTAAAATCAATTTAAGTAGTTACCGTCACTTCAAAGAGAGTGGCAGTTGACAAATTCGACCAATAAAACTTGCTATTGATCAATTGTCCGATACAGAAATTGGCAGCTTCTTGTCTTATTGCCTGTTTTTATTTACTCTAAGCTAATTCATGATTTAAGGTTTTACTTTTCCTAATTTCTATTATTGTTTGAGTAAAAGATGGCTGTCTGGGATTCAGTTCCAAAATATTCTCCTAAATAGTTCATTCGAACTTGGACTTTTCTGCAGCTTAAGCTTTTGTACGTTGACCTGCAAAGCCAGCGGTTGCTTGCTAGTTTCCTCGTCTAAGATACCTACCTTTCTTGTCCATCAATTCCAACGATCTACTTTGCAGTGCATGCTGCTAGTCGTATACCTTCGAATACTCTTTTCTTTTGACGCCAAACTCATATATATAAAATACGTGTTTTTTTAGGCTGAACATGGCTGTAGTATCATTAATTTTTTTATAAATTCGCTCTTAATTGAAAGTGAATTGCAGTAATATGCTCCACTATTAGATTGATTTCCACTAGGATTTCGATGCCACATATGTCACATTTCATTCTCATTTGTTCTGTTTCCGTTTGATGATGTCTTTGGAGAGCAGAGTCTTTTTGTAGCTGAAACATTAAGTAGTTCCCATAAAATTAAAGCGGCATAAAATCTCTGGCTCGTGAGCACCTGTGTATGAAAAGTACTTTCCTGGTGATACCATCTTTGAACGTGTTTGTGGAGTATATGGCGGAAAGCGTTATAACAAAAAAAACATAATGCTTGACGGAAGTGTCTTAATGCCCGCAGTGGGATGTTTTTTGCTGCGAGTCAAAAATATTTGGCCATAAATTTAGAGGAGAGTCTCGAAGCGACGAGGAAAACGACGAGGAGAGGGTTGAAATGATCGTACAGAAGTTGGAACACTTGGCATCCATTTCACCCTAAGCCCTGCCACTTGTTCTATTTTATATCATTTTTCTGCATGAGTCTAAATATTTTGTTAATGGGATTAGAAAAGAATCTACTGTACTACCATTTGTGCGTCGACTGTTTAAATATATTTTCAGTCAACTCTTCAATGTGTTAAGTATGTACACGCGTAATGGGCACTTCACACTGGGATGAAAAGACCAATACTTGGAATAGAAGAGTAAGCAGGAAGAGTAGAGAGAAACCCGGCGTCAGCATTACCCTGCTCTTAACGAAAGGAGCAAAGGAGACCACGGCTTAGCATCCCAACCGACGCAACGACAATCAAACAAGCATATTTACTCTCTTGCCATCGTTTTCATTACCTGTAATGTTTTGTCCCATTATTAGTACATTTAAGTACTTTTCCTGGTGAAGCTACCCTTGCCCTCAGTTGAATCAATACACGCCGCTTTCGCTGTAACTTCTTATCATCATCATGCGTTCTTACCTATGGTTATGATATGTCTCTCTATATTCTCTTTCCCATACTCTGGTTCTTTCCCTCCACCACACCCTTTTGTGTTAACTCGTTGTGCAGTATGTAGATACGTTGCTCTAAAATATCACTAGGCCAATGAATTTTCCCTACATGCTATTCTTAGTTCTTGTGTTCCTAATTAAAATTGCTTTTTATTTACTAATCTTTAATTAAATCATGAATTTGAAAAAGGGTTCGCTTTGGTTTTTGATTTTTTTTAAACTGAACCTCTGTATAGCCATTTGACCTTAGAGCGTGGTCTTTTCTCTAAAACTCCTTACTATTGCACATGTTACATATTACTGAAATATTTGTTGATTAAACGTCGGTCGATTGATCCACCGTCTTCCTTTCCTCTTCCAGGTATTCAGTTGCTCTTTGTTGCAAATAATCGACGCTGATTACAAGAACTTCCTGCTTATACTCGTTGATACTATACTATTAGGTGGATACGCGTCGATACTATACTATTAGGTAATTTCATGAACGTTTCAATGTTATGAGTTACAACAATGTAATTTATGAAAGAGTTGGAAATAGAGAAACATTAGAATTTTGTTAGCATGATTCGGTATCTCGAAACTCTTTAACTCCTTTCTCCGTTGTTATTAATGAAAAAACACCAGTATTCCCTAAATAAAATCCTTACAAGGCCGGAGTAATCCAGGTGAGGATTTTAATCGAGCTCTCTAAGGCTCCAAGAACGTAACATCTTGCCATCATCTCCTCATGGAACATGAACTGTAGACAGGGTTAAGTGATATTAGCACCAACATTTTGGTCTTCCCTCCTCCGGTAATTAAATACCCAGTATTTCATCCCCTATCCTAATCCTCTCGGAAAGATGCCCAGTGATCCGCCCTTTAATCCCCGCGGAGATGAAGTTCATCCATTGCCTGGCATCTCCCTGGGCAGAAACTTTCTTCTTCCTCCTACAAATGGGTTGGGAGGTTAAGGCGAGGGCTATGGGGGATTAAGAGTCCCTCCAGCACCCTGAAACCCCTCGTCTGCCACACCCCCGTTCCTCTCCACTAATCGTCCGGCTTCCTCTCTTCGATCTTACTCGGATATCAGCCGTGGGCAAGCTGTTAGGCGGGAGAACGGCTTCAATTAATCTATCAGTGAGTGTAGTGAGGTAGTGAGGATCATGTCAAATGCTGGAGAGCGGAGAGAACGGGAAGAAAAATATTATGAAGTAACCTTATTTATACTCCTTCATCACAGAGCTTGAAATTTTGTCTTCCTTTTTGTACCAGGATGGCTCATGAACGAAAATTAAATCCTGCTCGGTGGCAGGAGGAACATTGAAGCAATGGAGGCGTTTACTTGGAACCTAAATTGCTATATTGTTCCCGAAGTTGTTATATGCAAACGAAAAATGAATTTTAGTTAAAAAATTAATTTTCAAACCAGAGAGCCATTCTCTCATGAATCAAAAATTAAAACAAGCAAACGTCGATACCCACCGAACGATCTACGTTTAGGATTACCAACTTATCCCATTCTTGACTGCGTTGAGAAAGAACGAGAAGGGAGTGGAGGTGGGGATGGGAGGTCTTTCTGAAGAGATCCTGTCGCAACCACTTCCATTTGCAGAGTCAGCTGTGTGCCCCCCATTGTGATAAGGTGAAGGACCTTCGCAGTTTCAGTTGCGATTGGACGAAGTGGATGACATACGAGTCCTTTGCACGCCTTTTTTCCGAAAGGGTTAAGATTATCAGTTTTTCGCCGATTATATCTGGAGAACTAATTGACGGATAGGAGAACGGAAAAATACGGCTATTTTTATTTTATAAACTCTATCAGATTCGGCAATAAAAATATGGTAAATGATTCCATTATACCATATTAATATGGTATTCATCCATGTCTCAATAATAGAGCTCTAGTTTCATTTCATATCACCAAAAACACTAATGACAGAATCGTGACGATAAGGAGCCCTACACAGAGCACTCATTTCTCGTTCCATATTTCAAAATCCTTTACCTCTGAAGACTTAAGCTTCTTTACCATGATTATGGGATGTCATACAATGTTATTTTATTTATTTTTGAACAGCAAAATATTATTCAATTAATTCAAGAACGTTCATCTCCCCTCTGTCGAGGACAAACTAGGAACAATCAAATCTTATTTATTGATAAGACATGTTTGTGTTTTGTATTCTCAGTTAATATTATACCTGTCGTTTATTTCACACCAAAACTTGCATTCAAGGTCCATTCCTGTACGTGTTTGTTTTTATAACACTCCATAGACAAGAGGAATATTTGAAGCCAATCAAAGGCACGGGTGTTTCCTTTATTTTAGTGTTTCCGTTAAAATAGTGTGTTCTGAATATAATACAATATCAGACTATAAGTTGGGAAATTACTTCATGGAGAAGAAAAAATTCGTTTTGCGTGTAACAATTAAACATAAAAACAAATACACGTGACTGTGTCCGGCGAGACGAAGTGGAAGGATAAAATAATGAAAAACACAAGAGATACCAATTATTTCACAGATTTAACGATCAGAATCATGAATAATCAGCAGTTCAAATGTCACTCCCTACCCCTAGCCATTCCATTCTCTAAACCACGAATTGACTCACCACCAGTGCCCTCCCTCTCACCTCATCCCCCCTTCTTTGTTTATTAGGGTAATAACCGCATAATAGGTTTATCTCGAAATTTAAGCAGGTAAATTAAATTATATCTCAGAACAGCTGAAGAAGTAGCCACCCTGATCATAGACTTACAGCTGAGAAATTTTATGCGTAAATTTAGCCAACTCCTAGCTAAAACTAGAATTTATTCCGTAAGAAGTTGGAGTTGAATATGATTAATTCATATTGATATGCCTCTGTATAATTTCACTTTATATGTAGGTATGTCATTGTTTTCTGGGAGGATATTTCACTAAATAACTCACCGAAGGGGTTGAATACGGGATTTGTTTGTGATGATGGTGAAAAAAGAACATCTTAAATTGAAAATTTCATTGGTTTATACCAGTTTGCTACTATTGGAAGTGTAAAGGAACTTCAGGTGAATAGAAATGCTACCAACTCCTCATAGTAATGCAGATTTGGCCGTCAGGTGCCTCTGACCACAGATCCGTGCAATTAGTTTATAGTAGTTAAAGCATACACCGTGCATAATTAATGATAACGTTCTGCTTATCAATCATTATTCATCTTAATATGATTACCATTAATTTTCCTCTCGTGTAGATATAGCCGTCTGGTAAACCTTTGCTCGAGCCTCTTTTTCAATTTATTTCACCCATATAGAATTTGTCTTTATTAGTACAAATAAGAGAGCAACACAACATGATTGTGAATTAAATAATTTTATGGTTAATAAGCTCGTTTCTAATGTACGAGTGTGGAGTCTGCTCAATATGTATCCAGATGAATCTCGGAGATTCGCTAATAGGTAATACCTTGGTGCTCTCACTGAAAATGAAATAAATTTATACCTTACTGGATAACTTATTTATAACTTGCCCTCGTTACAGAAGGGCAAAAGTTAAGTCCGCGTTAGGGATGCCACATCGGCTAAAAAACATCGAGTGGTCAATGTTTCGATGTTTATAAAAGTACTCACCACTCACTCATCATTCATCGACAAAAAACATCGATGTTTCGATGTATCGAGTTTTTATGCCTTCATATCCGAGGTTAGGTATTATCATAGAGGTATTATGTATTAGGTATTATGTATCAGAAATTTTGCATCTTCTTAAAAACTTGCAATTTTGAAAATTATTCGGAAATCGGACCTTATTTAGTAAAATATTGATAAATAACGCGCAAATATTTTTCCATTGAATTTATTTTTAAACATAGAAAACATACCACTGTTTCATAATGAAATAAAGATAAATAAACATAATTCAGCCAAAAAACAAATAAGTAACACAATAAAGTAGGTGTACCTGTTCCCTAAAAATATTCTAAGCTTGGTAGTATAAAAAAAATCAAATTGAAAAACAGTGGGTTTAAAACGTTTAAACCTCCCAGTATCGGTAAGGAACACTCTTTGCTTAATATGCAGCGACCCCAACCTACTCCTGTTATCTTGTACCACCAAGTGGAGAGCTGATACAATCCTCTCAGAAGGTACTGATGTAGACATGGCGGATCATGTTCTTGGAAGGCAACAATGGGATGAAAACATGAACAATTTTATACCTTCACTTGTTTCCCTACACGCGAACGATAGATGGCGTAATTAGGGAAGGTTCGTTCGTATTCTTAGAAGGCCTATGATAATCAGAAAAATTAATTATTGGTCAACCATAAACATTTTTTATACCGCTCGTTTCCTAAAACATCGCTGCGATGTTGAGTGTTTTGAAAACATCGAGTCGATGTTCCATCGATTGTCTTACCACTCACGCGGCAACGAAACGATTAAGTTACTGAAACGTTGGAGTTCAAACCTTCAGATTTGTGATGTAGATGATTGAAGTCAAATGACATGATTAGAGGATTTACTGTCAAATGCTAGTTTTCCTCCAGTGTTATTGTCCAAAATTAGTGGTAAAATACTGGAGATCAAAGTATAATTTTGCCCAAATAGTAATCTTATTTTAATGATAATAATTTGGCATTAGAGTTTCTAGGGAGGGACGATGAGTATACTTGGCGTGTTTCGGGATTTTTTTTAGTGGTCAACGGTTCCCGTGGTGTATATTTGACGGACGTTCCAATTCATGTCTTTAGGAAGCTAAATATATTATCATGTGGTTATACAGAAATTAAAATTAGCTCAATGCATCCCGTGCAGACTGGCACTCAATTAAAATTTCCTTTCCGATGAAATGCGAGGAGATAATTAGATTAAAAATCGGGAAAAGTATGAACAAGAGGGACGTCATGCATGTTATAGGAGCTGGGAAGGTAAAACACGAGAATGTTGTGGACAGAAGTGTAAAGCAGTACAAATGTTAGCAAATCAAGGGAAGAACAGGGAGATGATATGCTAATATTAAAAAAGAAGTGTAGAAAATAGTACTGACATAAATTGAGTGAAATGGCAAAAAAGACGTTTGCCTAGCCGGAGAAAGCAAAACTTTGGATGATGAATGCACATGACCTCTAAGGTAGGCAAAGGAAAGGGAAGTAAAAGAAGAGGGTAACTAACACCCTTCCATCACTCTTTCAATCAAATTTGATGTAGAAATGGGAAATAAATTTTAAGAATTCCTTTGTTGGTTTTATGGCAGAATTTCTTGAAATTTTTATTCACACTCATACCATAATTTAAAAAAATCAATAGAAAGGGATGCATACAGGACGAGAGGCATACTATTGCAAGAGACCAAACGCTGTAAACCATTGGAAGGCGAATGGAAAGGAGGGAACTGACTTCACCAAGCGGACTAATTTTGGTATTGTAAACTGAAGATAGAAATAATTTTTCATTGTCAGTTACGGAAATTAAAAATTGCAGTAGAAAGGTCCTAGGTTAAATAATTTCGTATTTGTCAACTTTCAGAAGCTTTACATGGATGCAATAGGATAAAGTAATGGGAATATTCTGTTTGTTACGTGGTTTTGATAGACGAGGTATTCGTGCATAAGGTGGCCTCTATCAGAAACATGAAATGGTAAAATTAATTGAATTGTAGCAATCGCAACGTTTTAGAATCGATTCATAACGCAATAATGACAGTTGACTTTGTTTTTCCACGTAGAAATGTAATCCACGCCATTATTTCGTTGCAAATTGACGTTCTTTTAGTAATCATGGCAATTTAAGTAACTCAGACATTTTATAATAACATGGAAATAATAGCTTTTTAAAATTTGAAGTACTTGCAGTATAGACCAGAATACATCATTACTTGCAGTAAGGACAAAAAAAGTGCTCCAGCTAAAACTTTATGAAATCGGTAAAATCAAGGAATCGGTAAAGCATAATTCACCTAATTAATTAATTAACAATCCGATAACAAAACTCTTTTTCTCCTTATCCTGAATTCACTACCAAAGGAGCTGCTTAGAGACGAAGTAATGAGAAAATTATTTCTCATTATTGTTTTAAATGTATTTATTAGTTCAAGTGATGTTACATTTTCGGCCGCGACTGAAAGGCTGACTGCCGTGAGTTAAAAAGAAACGCACACACCTCTGTGTAGGTGACAGCACAAGTACATACTGTGATACAAGGTCCGTCTATATCGATATAGACGGACCTTGCTGTGATACAGTGGTGACACATATAACATTATACATTAAAATATATATTAAAATACATATCATATAGGGGCCATAATATTACACATATATTATGCTAAAAGATTCACCTGGACCGGGAATCGAACCACGGACCTTTGGTTTTCCGGAATTAGGGATCCTGGGTAGTGTAGTGGCTTTCGCATAGACCCGGAAAGTCAAAGGTTCGATTCCCGTTCCAGGTGAATTTTTTTGCATGGCAATTAATATGAATTTCACCGCCGTTCACGCGGCAGGATTGAAATATCATACAACGCTTACATCAGCCACTTTCAGTTTATCTGCGTCTCGCTTTGATGAGAGAATAACTTTCGAGATCGAGGTCCGGCTCTTGCAGTAGTTTCTCTCTAATTGTCGAACTCACACGCAAGACTCAAATTTTGAAGGTCCGTCAAGAACATGTCTATATTATCCTAACCTTGGAGCCTCGAGAAAAATTTAAAGGGTTTTCTTTTGGTAGGAAGTGGTCATTCGATTTCCTCACCAATTCATCAAACGTCACCTCTGATTTGTTCATGTTGAAGGAATAGAACACGTCCGACCCGTAGGGGCCAATGGAATGGAGTAACAAGGCCACCCGACGCTCTTTCTTTTCTGTCACAAGACCACTGGCAATTAAATATATTTCAAAAGATTGATACCAGCGTTTCCAGTTCACTCTATCTCCATCGGGCGCACGTGGCCTGATATGCCGATTGAAGTTTGCGATCTTGGTTGAATGTCCGAATTTCACTGCAATTGATCGGATTCGTCGTGTAAAGACATCTCGATCTATTCTCGGTTGAAACGCGAAAGTCGTTGAACCAAATTAAAAATACTTAATAACGTAACGTGAGGAGTCTGCAACTTCTGACACCATGTTGTAAAGGTGGCCTCATTTATTGGTTCAAGTGATGTTACATTTTCGGCCGCGACTGCAAGACTGACTGTCGTGAGTTAAAGAGAGATGCACACATCTCTGTATAGGTGGCAGCACAAGTACGTAATGTGATACAGTGGTGACATATATAAAATTAAATATTAAAATACATTTCATTTGCAGAATACCTTTTCCCTGCTATAACAAGTCGTGATGCAGGAGTTTGCGTCAAAAACAGTAGGAAATCGATTTATTTAGGTCAATTTAACCCAGATAATTCAGTTTTTACAAGAATTTTATATCATTAATTAGGCTGGAAGGTTAACTTTACCACTTCTGAGTTATTAATGGAATGAAAATCGAGGGTATATGATGCTAAAAGCACACATTTGCTGTGATGCAATGAAGTCATTTGGCAGAAAAGGTACACCACTGCTGAATTTCGAAAGCTGGAATGAAAATCATTGTTTTTTATATAATCATTCATGAGCAAAACCTTTATGACACATTCGGCGTCAATGTATTTTTGAAAATAATCAAATAATTGGACATTGGTGGTCACGTGATTATATTTGAATGAAAAATCAATAGTATTGCATTTGTTGCCTATGACTATCAAGAATATAATTGATCGAAATAACCCAATCAATAAGTGGTAATTAAAAATATTTTCCCCAGTAATGGCTCTCTTTGATGTGTATGCATTGTTTGGCAGAAATAAATATATTCGAGCGTAAAAATGTATTATGGTAAATGTTTTAATTTTATGGAAAAAAATTCTTACTTGAAAAGCGTGAGATGGTCTTCTAAAATAACCTTTCTGTATTTCCAACTCTATCAAGTTATAATAGCAATTTCCCATTCCAATATGATTGCTATTTAATCGTCGTATTTTTATTGAGAGTGGTAGTAATTTTTATTCCGTTTAATTCATGCTCCAAATAATTAACATTCGGCTCACGCAGTTTAATATAATACTCTGAAGTACCAATGCTCAAAGTGCTACATTTCAATTATACATTTTTCCTAGGTTCAATGGCATCAAGAATATTATTGACAACATCGTTCTCCTGTAATTAATTATTTGCTGTTTGTCGTGTTTCCCTATATTTAAACCTTCAAATACGCAAATACCTGTAAATATGTTTTTATCTATATCAACAGAGAATCAACTGTTAATTAGTTCTTTGTCATCGACTTTCAGTGTTAAAAAGAGCACCAAAGAAAGCATCCCGAGGGCCCCTCATGTGCGGTGGTATTGGTTCATGATCAGCTCAGAATAGCCAACGAAATTCTCGAGATAAGCACGCGAATGCTTGAACATGAAAGATGAAGAAAATATAACACTATTACTACTAAAAAAATTCAGTACAGCCTTGATTGCGGCGAAAAGGACCCGGAAAATGTGTTTGAAACAGTCGGAAAAACCTCGAATTGGTAACTAAGGAGTCACGTGGTATAAACAGGAATGGTTTGCAAATTTGGTGTGTTGAATCCACTGATTATAACCTAATTCATTGTTTACCTTTGAGCTTTTTCCCATCTGTGGACCCTTAAGTTGAATGAGATGAGAAAAACTGAAGTGAAATTAATTAATTTTATTGTAACGAGCGATTCAGGCACACTAAATTTGCACACCATTCGTATTTGTACCACGTGACTCCTTCGTTGCCTATTCAAGGTAATCCGGACAGTTTCTAACACAACCCCCGATAGCGTTTATTTTTGAAATGTCACTATATTTTACAGTCTCACTCATTCTATGCACATTTGTTTCTATAATTTGGAAAGTGAATAAAACGCCATACTCAACTAACACCACAGGTGGTCAGTTATTCTCTTTTCCGTTCACCCGGACCCAGTAAGCTATGATTCCCTCTCCTTCCTTTCCCAACACATTCCTTCTCTTCCACTTATTTCATCTCCTTCCTTTTCCTCCCCTCCTGGCTCTCAGCTGTGGTTTATGGCCGTGCAATACTCTCTTCTCCCCGTTCAGTCCTCTCCATATTTAAAACTCTCCCAAGACCAGAGTTCCACCTCACAGGCAATCGTCTCGTGCACCGAGGAAGCCATTCGACCGAGCAGCCATTCGCTCCGACGCAATTCATTGCTTTGCGACCCCTCATCCCTCGGTGAGCCAACTTAAGCTTTCGAGTTATTGCTCACCGCCTCTTGAAGCCATAAATGTAACTCAGTCGCCCCTTTCAGCGCTCCACCTCCGTCCCGCAACAGAGAAAAATGATACCACAAAGATTGCAGTCCCAAGCCTGCGGCTTAAAATTTCCGATTCTCCCATCTACTCACTCACTACTCTCCTCACTCATTCCTCCCCAAGTGGCTAATTTCTGTGAGTGCCTCAAAACAGATTTGTTCCCTTGCGGTCATTTATGTTACCGTTCGTATAGATGAAAGTTGTTCATGTAGCATAACCATGTCAGGAAGTTAAATCACTTTGGTTAAAGTTTTGCCAATTTTAGTACCATAACCATTTTGATACCGTTTGGGATAGGTATTTGATCACGATTTTACAACTTAAGGAGGTTCCACCGTGACTCCGTGATTCAAACTCTCGTAAAATAGCTATGTTATTTAATCAATAAATACCGATCCAGAAAAACACCTAAAGGTATCTTTCCAAGGTATCTTAAATATAGAAATATCTTAAATATAGGAAAAATTGTCCTCACATGTATCCTAAAATTTCTGCTATCTTACTTACCAACCCAATGCCAAATAAACGTTGCACAAATTCCTCCATCTCTTCATGCCTAGGGAAAGATACGACGAAACCTCGCACTGATACTTGCCTATATTAAAATGAAGAAAATGTTTAAATAACTAAATCAACAACTACTAAGTGGTATATCAAATTGCCTTTCAGAAGAATCTCATCTTTGTTTGATTCTGTGATCCTTAATAAGTTCTCATTACTCCGCCTGTAAATGCTTTCATTGCTTTCAGTAATACGCTGTCTCTTTATTTTTTTTCATCACACTGCATTGGGTCTTAATGCCTCATTTCCTATTTTACTTTCATATTTTAATTTTTGACATTTATTGTGGTTTAAAGACATAAAGTATTATTGGATTCAGCATAAATTTGGCACCGATAATACTCAGTCATACCTGCGATGGGGATCGGGATGCCTTGATTGCTGGAGTAAAGCATCTTTGTTGCTGAGGGAGGGCTTTTCCCTCCCAAGATCCCAGAGTTGCAGATTTTGCGGAGTTATGTCTGTCCTTACCTGAATGTGGTCTGAGGCACAGTAGAAGTTCATATAATACACGGTCCGTTGGATGTATCGTCATTGACCTCGTCGGTTTTCATACAGAACAGACCAGGGACGGCGCCAGGTATCTCTCCCCCTCTCTGCGAACACTACATTCTCGCCTGATTTCAAATTCCACATTACTCTTGTGTGTCCGATTGACCTTAGTTGCCAATTACCTCCCATACCTTTATTATAACAACTTCTACAAATTATTCCTAGTGGAAGTTTAATCTCTTGGCAGGTTTTCTTTAACCCTCGACTTTCGAGCTTTTTTTAATCCGGGGCATTCTCCTTTTTCTTATTTTATTTTGAACATTCTTCACCACTCATTCTACTTGTAGATAGTCGGTTATAAAAATAAAGTCTAATTCGAGCTAAACAATTGTATTTGTCCCATGAAGGCTGATATGTGGACGCGTTTAAAAGTTAGTTTAAGAGAGGAAGTTAGAGTGTAATTTGCTCAGGAATGCTACACTCATGTAATAAGAGCTATTTGAAAGATAATTTCAAATCATGACTAATTCTTTCATGTTTTCTGTATCCCAGCATTTATTTCTGAGATTTGGGTGTCTAATCTTTAATATCCAATGTTTTCTTCCAAACCTTGAAGAAATTTTCAATTCGGTGGTGGAAATTAAAGGGGTTTGCACGGGATAAAAGAAAGATGGAATTTACTTCCTTTTCCTTGCGGTCAGTGGCGAGGGACTCATTCTTTCTATTTAAATTGAGAAAAGGCTCCCCAGAGAAAGAATACATTCGTGACGGCAAGGAGACCTCTTATCTAGTGGTCGGGTGAAGAGTTATGGTTAGTATGAGGGGAGAGAAAGGAAGGGAAGGTGTGGAATATTCAGGGTTATTTGGGTGGGTAGGATTTGGAGGGAAATTAAGACATGCGAGGACTTGATTTAATTTGGATCTTCCGTCAAATGACTGGGGAGAGGTGAAATTGGGTCCCTGGATAAAGGGTCTGTAATAAGAAAGAAGATCCTCCCAAGGAAAGAAATGATTACGATGTAAGCTATTTGGTGAGAAAAAGAAATTGTAGTATATTTTTCAATAATTTTGGTCAGGATGGCGTCGTGCTTCGTCCAAATCCGCACTGTATCCTTTCCAAGACCTTTAACACCCCATGTCTTATCCCTTGCTTTGTCGAAAAAGCTGCGTGGAAAGGCGAAGTTACGAGTAGAACTTCACTATCGAGTGGCGAAGGAATGCCTTGCCTTTTCCTCAACCATTGCAAATGCTCCCTCTCCTTCCATGTTTCTTTCTTCCTGGACTTCACATCTTATTTCCCTCATCAACGGCTTCGCTCTCATTATTTGCGCCTATTGCCAAGGCATTTTACAGGATTTTCTGCCATTAGAGAGAGTATATTCTTATTCCCATTCTATTTCCATTATTTTCGTTTATAGATATAGAAGTAGCAGAATTTGTTCTTCATTTATGAAGCGGAAAGTATTTGTTATAGAAAAATCTTCCATTTGCCTCAGGAACAAGAATGAGAAGTGATTTTTACTCTGTGATCAGCGATTGATGGGGATAAATTAACAACTTTGTTGCACCTAAACATTATGAGAGAAGTTTTATCGAAATGTGATTACTTTGAGACCTGGTAAAGGTGATAGGTGTTTTCTCTGCGAAAATCTTGTTTTTGTGCATATCAGTGGGTAACTCTAATAAGGTTAATAGCGACTAGTTACCAATCCTTAGATTAGCATATGACACTCAATTCAACCTGGAATATAGTAGGAAAAGGCATAGTCTGCTGTTCAGACGCATTTAAATTATCCTTATTGTGCACTTAAATTAGTGACTGTAATTGTTCTTTAAATACCCAAATGTGAATTTTAGGCTCTTAAAAAGGAATGGCATCTAATTACAGTTTAATTTAAAAATGATTGTTCTCCACTTTTTGTAAATATTCCATTTCCATTTTGCTGTTGATGGGATGGTATTTCTTGGATTTTCAAAGAGTGCTGAAATGAAATGGCACATATTTACAACTATTTCAGTGAAGATGCATATCCATTTTGAATTGATTTGATGAGTACTCTACTCATTGATTCCTATTCAGAGATGCATTACATTGAGAGCATAATGACATAGCGAACTTAAAATAGCGATCGTCCGTGAGACTCTTAGATGGAATTTCTACCCTCGCACGCGAGCTACTGGATGGGTAGTCCGTTTGGGTAAAAAAAAGGGACAAGAAGGCCTTTGGTGGAAGCTCCGTGATGAGCTAGAGACCAAAAGGGTTTATGTACGACTGATTGAGCCGTTTTCGGTTAATTGGTGTGTTAATGATAGTTCTCTCAGCCGGTACGGCCAAATGCTACATCTCTCTCATCATCCAACGAATGCCCGCGTAAGGTGAGCTGGAGGATCGCGGTCAGAGTGAATGTTGCCATACGCGTGTATTTCCGTCATTACGGCTAGGGCACGAGGAATACTACAGGAGAGATTAGGGTGAAGCATATTCCCGTTTCCCGTCCTCCCGCTCGGCGCAAGAGATGGGATTTACTTCGACACTTGATGTCAGTGCTGTCGAAATGTATCTCCTCCTCTACCACTAATTAGTCTCTAGCAAGTATTGTATGATCCTCCTTCGCTCTCTCGATCCAATATTTTTTCACTATTGAATACGTGCACGTAGGCCCACTTTTATCTTAGTGTGATAGCCAGTGGAGGTAGGACAATCCTGCCCAAAAGCTAGTGGAAGTGGAGGCTGTAGGGAACAAATAAAACAAGTTCAGAGATCATGATCATGGAAAATAAAGGGTGGAGGTTCGGTTGCACTGGCAATAAATTGGAAGGTGAAAATAAGTGGAAGAAGAATAATAACCCTATTTGGACTTTGGAACCGAACGATGGGATTACTTTTAAGGACTTAAGTAGGCATAGAGATGTCCCTATCCCTATTTAGTATCGAAAACTAATGAAGTTTAGAAACTATATAATTGTAAGTAAATAGTATAAGAGCTTATGTAGACTATACTAAGTATTTTTTCCATAGTTAGTGTGCAATAGTAGCAGAAATTAGTAAACATGTTGAATTTTTGTCAAATAGAGAAATTAGTCAGTGTTGGCCAATAAGTGTGGAGGTGAACTGATGATACTTTTTAAAGTATACTTGTCACTTATTATTACTTTGTCTTGAATGTTTTGATCACACAATAAGTTCGAAATAAATATTTCCAATTTAATATTTAATTTTCATAAAAAACAAGAGATTATTCTCTCTTATACCATAACTTTAATGCATTCCATCGAATTTTGAAGGCACTTTCTAACGGAACGCATAACATATCACCCTTAATTTTTTTTAACAACTATGGAGCGCAAAAGATTCCAATGTATAATTTTTTTTCATTGCGATAATGCCTTAAACTAATGGAGGTATTAAAGGACAAAATGGGGCATAAGTTGTTTCCCAGAATCTAATGCCGTATTTAAGATTTTTAATATTGAGTCAAATTAAATTTTTTTTGTATAGAGCAATGGTAATGAAATTATAATCTCATAGTTTTTAATCGCTCCAGGTATAGGCCATAGGCCCTAGCACAGTGTAGATTTCGAGCTTATCAATGGACTTTGAGTCCTTTCGTCACCACCATTCCCTTACAACGCTGTCTTCTTGATATTAGTTTACCTTACATTTGAAAACCCAAAAAGAAACGTCTCCTCTAATTATATAGAACGTTTTATATCACTTTCAATTTTTATCAAACTTCTACCTTCATCTTCTTATCCTGCATCTTACCCCTTTGCCTTGGTACTCACCGCCTTCCTACAGGAGATCTCTCGTTGGTGAAACAGATTGGTTTGAATAAAATTGAAATGGGAAAAACATCATACTGTGGATTTTATTGAGTGTTGTTGGGGGCAGGCCTGGGTCGGCAGCTGAAAATTCCCTTTTCGCCATCCTCCTATTCCAAACATCTTCATCACTGGAATTTAAAAAAGGGCCTGGCGGATTTTTCCCTTTTAAACCGTTCCTTCTGCTCCATTGTATCTATTTTTTAATTTGCTATCCGTCTTCTCTTTCGACGTTTTCTGTGCTCCTTCCCTCTTTCCTGAAAGCTATTTTCGTTCGTCTGCCATTTACTCACAGGTATCGGAAATTGATCCATCTCTGCTTTCTGCTACTGCTTTCCGTACTCCCTCTCCCATATTTTTCATTTCTGACCAGTTTCCTCTTATTATGTAAAGTTGCGAGGAGAGCCTTGCCACTGACAATCATAGGGACTGAGGAACAATTTTGAATCAATTTCTCTCTTTTCATGCTTCCAACCGTTCGAAAATTCCTACCCCTAACTTGCCAGTTGTGTGGGAAACGTTTTTTCAACGGTAAAAGGCATCGGGAAATATTTCAAGGAAGCGTGAATTTGAATCATCCCAGATGTTTGAGAACCTTGGAGAATGCTGCTAGTTAGGGGAATAATGTGTAGGCTCCATTTTGGAAAAAGTAAATACGTAGAGAAGAATAGCTCTTTCTTGCCTTTCATCATTAGTTTTCTTCTTCTCAGATAAGTCTTTGCCTTGTGAAGGTTTCAAAAGTGTCCTATCACTTGATTATGTACACTTAACAATGAAAACTAACATAATGTGAACAGTAGTTACACATTTTATGGGTGGTATTTAATTTACTCCCGCCAGTTGAAGATTTCCAAGACTTTTAAGGTTCTGTATTGCTTAATATCCGATATTAATGCAACTTCAATAACAACGTATCTCCAAACTATCAATATCACTGCGTTTTTCACTTTATAAGTGATGTTCACGTTATCAGTGCAACCGTACTATGACAAATCAAACTTATGATGAGAGTTTGCATTTGAAGGATAGTTTTGCCTGGTTAAAACGAGTTTATCAATCAGTTATGACCTTTAAACTTGTCTGATCCTGTTCTATCCTAATCATCTGCATAGAAATTCTATCGGCAAGTCTACTTAAGAAAGTAGAATTGCTTGGACTAGAAAATGGAATTTTCAACGACTCATGAAATTACATGCCGGCTAGGGAATGGAAGAGAATTTATCACGAGATTTGTAATGCCAAAATTCTTGATTTGTTATACCGTTCTATTTAATACAAAAATGACTAAGATTCATTGAGTTCACTTTAAAAATTATACTGAAGTAATATCGTGCAATACACTCTTGGCGCCATTTTGTCCAAAATATTGAGAATATCCAAAATCATCCTAGTCTTTCGATCTTATATGCAATAAAAAATCATCATTTTCATTTTTAATAACGCCGATATTATCAAAATAGCTTCCTTCTTTCAAAGTATTTCCCCAAAACATGACAAGGTATTCCTTGCTTCAAAAGGTCATTAAAGCATTTATTCTGAATAAAATTATATTCAACTGAAATTACCTTAAGTTGATGGGTTGCCTGCCGTGTGACCTTAGCAAACTTAATTACTCTTCTCGCCGTTGAAGCTTAAAAGTATGAAACGACGGAGATGATTACATTCATCCTTGGAGCATGAAGTGTGATTAGCCGTATCGCATGAAGCGACCCAGACACATCACTTCCATCATAATATGGGTCACAGATCAGATTCCTGCGACTAAGGCGTTTTTTGAAAGAAATTCTGAGAGAGATCTTCATAGAGAAGCGTTTCATTTGAAAAAGTCAAATATTATTATTTTTCTTCAACCTCGTATAAAAAAATTGCAAAAGAACTTTCGTATGTGTGCAGCAGGCATTCTCGAACAAAATTCAAGAACAAAAATGTGATTCAATTTTGTGCTCAAAACTTGCAGTTTACTGCTGTTACAATTTCTGCTAGATACTACGTAAATAATAACAAATAGGGATTGTAAAACGATTATGGCCAACTAGCAAACTATATTGCTGGATAAAGATACATATTTATTTCAGTTTTCTTTAAGTAATTGTAGTCTTGGTAGTTAACTCCTTTTATTTATATTATGAGTCAATATCCGTTGCTGTGACGCGTCCGTCAACCCCTTCGTTGGGTGAGGTTATTTGAAATGTTTCTACTGAAGTTCAAATTATTCTTCGCGTTTATTGTTCGCGATAGGTGAAAATCCTCCCAGGTGCCCGTAGTCCTTATATTTGACAGGCTTGCAGAAATCATTATGTTCACGAGCGTCTCATGACAATAAAACAGTGTAACTAACTTCTCTTTCAAGTAAGATGTTTAAAAGTCGAGGAACGTTAGGTGGAAAAGAATGTTGAGCACGAACGTAGATTTGATTTTCAGGGTGCTCTAACTAATTTAATACCATCACGCATAATTTAATAGACATTACAGGTGCATTTTTCAAATTATGAAATCAAATAGAATTAATTACGGCTTGTTCAATTAAATTGAAATGCCAGCATAGTTTATGAAATGCAGGACGCGGTTCAGGCAGTCAGGGTCATCACCTATAACTTCTAATAAGTGATCGTCATATGCATATCTCGTTGCGCATAACCCCATATTTGTTGTTATCCTTCCAGACGTGCCTCTATCTGTGGAGATAGGTCGTAAAGCGAGATTAAAGTGATGAGTGAGGAACGTACAGCAATCAGTTTTGGGAGCAGTCGATTAGATGATTGGAATGGAAGACAATTGAATGAGATGTGAGGGGGTGCGCTAGGGTGGGATACGGTAGAGGAACTTAGGGTGCGAAAACGAATCTGGTAGAAGGCTCCTTGCCGTTTAATGAAATGGTGTATATCTCCTTCCGAAGGTGCCAAGTGAGAGATATGGGCGACCCTTTAATGAGCTCCGAGAGGGGTTGATTTTATCCCTAGGGAAAACCTTCTCCCCACCAAAATCTTCCGCAAACCAACCCCATTCTTTACTCTTGCTCGCAACAATGCATCAGAATCGTTGTGCGCGCCTACGGTCATCCTACCCTTGACCCGAGCCTTCTCTATTACTCACGCGCGGAGCGTGACAATATTATTCCCGGCATTCACTGATGTTATGCCGTAGAAAATAGGTCTCGTGCCATTGCCTCCCCTTCGAATACATCGCTAAGAATTTACCACTCTCAATACCTGGCCCCTGGTGACTCCATTCCTTATCTCATTCCTTTGAAATACTTACAGTTTATCTGAGTGGTGTTTGACTTCCTGGTTGCCCTGCTACTTGATGACTAATAGGTAGCAGTATTTTAATTCTAAGTGCGCTTCACTACTGCCCTCCAATTAACCCTATTAAATGTTACCTCGATAACAATATTTTACCCTTTATTTTCACAAGCGTTCCTTATTTGATCCAAATACTTACATTTCACTGTTCATTGTGGGATCTTTCTTTCTTAAAGTCGTACTTGGCTTTCAATGACAGTAATATATTTTTTTTGAGTGAATTTCTCAAAATTACTGGCAATATATTCAATATTAGTTGCATTACTGATAGAAATATTGGCCGGTTGAGTTCAGGAAAAATTTGAGGGAATGGTGTTGAGCAGGAAGATTTTTAACACTGTGTACTTCAGCATTGATTTTAAAATGTAAATCCAAAAGTTAATGCCGCAAGCAAAACCACCTTAATTCAACTCATCTAAGTCCCTGGTATTTACCGTGATTAAATTATTTTTTCGGATCCTACGGGTTTGAGATGCTGATTTTCTAGGCGAATTCATTTCAAGTGTATGTTTAGACAGAACTTTCACTTTGTTAGGCCAGTTTTTAGGCTTCGGAACTTTTAGTAGAGCAAAAAAAAAAAATATATATATATATATATATATAAAATATGTAGAAGAGAGAGAAGAGATGTCCTAATAAATGCTAGCAACAAGGTGTTGAGGGTGGGGGTGAAGGAAAGGATAATCAGTGGACACTTACCAGTAGATGACCCATGGAGAGCCTGGTGTCCACTGCGCTTTGGAGCTTTCGGGTCACGAACCCTTCTTCAGCTGGAGGAGATCACTACTGGGGTGTCACACTGGAGTCAAGGGTTTCGGTTGGTGTGTGAAAAGGGGATTGGCTAGGGTAAAAAGGAGGGAGGGGGAAGAGGGTGGACTAGGAAGGGGAAATGGAGAGGGAAATTGGACGGGTGGAGAAAGCTAGCGAATGTTGATGCCGGGAGAAGTGGTTGATTTTAATATGGAAATATAGGCGAGCTCCCAGTGACGGAGCTCTAACGTAGATGTTTCAGGTGGGAATGCTCTGATTACCTTCACTCTGAAGCAGTCATTGAAGGGAAGGTTATGAGAATTGGCGTGCTCGGCTACTGGCAACCTTAAATGTCGGGTGACACTGCTCCTATGGTTATTGATTCGCATATTAAAAGAGGTGGTCGTCAGTCCTATATAGAAGGCCTGGCAGTGATTACAGGAAATTTCATAAATTACATTACTCGAAGAGCAGGTTCCTCGAGAATGTATTTGGTATGTGACGTTTGTAACCGGGCTGATAAAGGAGTGGGAATGGGAGTTAATGGGGCATGTGAGGCATCTGGGTTTGTTACAGGGATGTGAGCCAATCGGTTGGAGATCGGAGGCACAAACTGATGATGGTAGTTGTATCTCGCGAATCCAAAGGCTGTTTTGGAGATTGGTAGGACGACGAAAGGAAAGCACGGGAGGTCTCGGGATAAGTGAGGAAGTTAAGGGGGAAGATAAAAGAATACATTGAGCTGACTTAAAGATAGTTTTTAATGCAAAATCTAGGCCCGGATGAAACGTGGTGGCGAAGATGGTAAGATTATTTGGTGATATTTCTTCTGGCTCTGCTGTTGAGCGTGGCTCGTTGCGGGGAGCGCACGCCTTGGCCAGCTGCTCTCGGACTATTGAGGGTGGGTAACCACGGTTGAGGAAGGCTGATTCCAGGTCTTTTAAATAATTGAGGAAGAAATAGGTTTCAGAACAGATACGGCGACCTCGACGTGCCAAAGAGTATGGTAGGGAGCGCTTGCAGTGTTCGGGATGGCAGCTATCCCAGTGTAAGTACTGCTGCAAGTTCGTAGGTTTCACGTGGACCGATGTGCTTATTGTCCTATCATGTAAGTGGATGTCTACATCTAAGAATGTAATGAGCGAGGTGGAAGAGTGGGTGGTGAATTTTAGGCTAGGGTGCGAATTTAATTGTTGAATGAAATTGTTTAGGGTGTCAGTGCCATGCGTCCAAATCATGAAGATGTCGTCTATGTAGCGGAGCCAGATTAAGGGTTTAAGGGGAGATGAGGATAGAAGTTTTTCCTCCCATTTACCTAGAAAACAAGACGCGTAGGAAGGTGCCATCCTCGTTCCCATGGCCGTACCCCTGACCTGAAGAAAATGGCGTCCTCCAAAGGTGAAGTTGTTTTTTGTGAGCACCATTTTCATCAGATCAAGGAGGAATTCGGTGGAGGGACGTGATTCCGTGGGTCTGCTGATTAAAAATTCTTTTGCGGCTGCCAGGCCTTCTTTATGGGGTATGTTGGTGTACAAGGAGCACACATCTATTGTGACCAGGATGGAGCCGGGAGGAAGAGGTGAGTGGAGGAGTTTTAGTTTTTCGAGAAAATGATTTGTGTCACGCACGAAGGACGGCAAGTTGCGGACGAATGGCTGGAGATGGAAGTCAATTAAGGCAGAGATTCTTTCGGTGGGGGAGTTGTAACTAGAGACTATCGGGCGACCAGGGGTGCCAGGCTTGTGTATTTTGGGGAGTAAGTAAAAGGTGGGGGTGCGGGGGTTCGGGGGAATAAGGAGGGAGATCTCACTTTTTGAGAGACCTTCCTTAGGGCCCTCAGAGCGTAGCTGCTCTACTAAAAGTTCCGAAGCCTAAAAACTGGCCTAACAAAGTGAAAGTTCTGTCTAAACATACACTTGAAATGAATTCGCCTAGAAAATCAGCATCTCAAACCCGTAGGATCCGAAAAAATAATTTAATCACGGTAAATACCAGGGACTTAGATGAGTTGAATTAAGGTGGTTTTGCTTGCGGCATTAACTTTTGGATTTACATTTTAAAATCAATGCTGAAGTACACAGTGTTAAAAAGCCTTTTTACCCTAGCCAATCCCCTTTTCACACACCAACCGAAACCCTTGACTCCAGTGTGACACCCCAGTAGTGATCTCCTCCAGCTGAAGAAGGGTTCGTGACCCGAAAGCTCCAAAGCGCAGTGGACACCAGGCTCTCCATGGGTCATCTACTGGTAAGTGTCCACTGATTATCCTTTCCTTCACCCCCACCCTCAACACCTTGTTGCTAGCATTTATATATATATATATATATATATATATATATATATATATACACACACACACACACACTCACACAACCCATTCATTATTACCATTTATGCAATATTTCATCGAGGATAGTGTTTCTAATTTGACAGACCAACGTCACTATAGTTTATTTGCTCAAGTGGATGATCGGAAGAAGATAATTATGTGCCGAAGTTGTAACTACTCGCTACACCAATATATTTCAGTTCTATTCTACATTGTAATTACTATTATAATAATTTCCCTATTCATTATAGATGTTGATATTTTGCTTTGACTTAAATTTTGTGAAAGAATTGTAGCAGTAAGTTTCAATGTGCCAAAAACGGTAAGATAATATCGCGCCTTTCACTGTAAATGAATCCTTAAATGCTCCCGACCTTCATTCCATTGATGGATTTGAGTTAATGACAGTTGTTTTGTCACGCAGGTTCACACGGGGATGGTTACCGCAGCTATCTAGATTTTCCGAGTGCTTTATTCACGCTACTATGTTTTGCATTATAAATGTAATTTTAAGGCTTATGCAGTGCAATGAATTACAACATATGCGACCACTTCCTTTCCAAAGCAAATATCTAAAATGCGTAATTATATAAACCCTATTCCTTTGATGTCTTTCATGCCTTTGGTGATTGGAAACCAAAATGCAATTATACCGTTCTTTTGGACCCGTGTGCAATATCTGTTTAGCTTTGTACATAAAAATATACATTTTAAACATATTTTCAACTAATCAGCTCAAGTTTGGTCTTATAAAATTAATTTGCCGTGATTTAATTAGGTGCAGTACTGTTATAGGCTTTCTGGTGCGGTAAGCAATTTAAATTATCCTAATGCGTATGCCCAAATCTGACTGTGAGAGTTAATAAAAGTAATCATGGTCATAAAATCTCGAGCAAATACCATTCTATATCCAGACAATAAAGAATAACTAACACTCGCAGTGTGCCCAATGAAAATGAACCGATGTAAAATGCAGTGACATGTTAATTAAAATTAAATAACTTCCAGCTTAGATTTTCAATTCAAATTAAACCGAACGGTTAATTTGATATTGCGACTGCAAAAATTATTCTTCTGTTGATGAAGTATATTTCATCTGCTTTTTTAATTATCTGACGCAAATAGGGATTTGATATAGTCTGCCACCTGTGCGTTACTTGAAAGTACATTCGATATGAATGACCGAAAATATGTTGTCTTTTTCAGTTGAATTTTTACATGCGTACTTTTCAACGCTATGAGATCTAAATTTGAGCATTTTTCGACGTTTTCAATATTCCTTCAAAAGTAAGACTATCTCATTCAAATAGAGACAGCTCGCGAAACGTGATACGTAGGTGTGCGCCGAAAACCACCTCAGGAATACTCAGAGGAAGTAAGAGAGCACCTATGGGAATATATTGCCAGATGGATGTGCAACACAAGTTATTGTACATGAATAGGAAAATTCATTACTTTTCGCATTTGACGCCCAACCATTAAATCTTTAGATTTAATTCTGTGAGGATATGCTCTAGAGCCATATGAAGAATGATGGCCTTTTACGAAGAATGTATAGTTGGAAGTGAAGGACATAGCTCTCTATTCGATTCTCATTTTGGCTAACCCCTTCATACTTATTAAGAGCAGATTAAGATGCTTATTTAAGATCTATATCTTATATTTCTAATCCTTAACTATCTGATCCATGTATCCATTGCGAGGTCTTACTTTCCGATCATTCCCTTTCATTTTTAACCGCATTATTAGCTTTATCAGGCAATTATGTATCATGTTATGGCTGATCCAGTGGTTCCGTCTTCTTTTTAAAGGTTTATTAACCAAACATGCCTTTGGTTTCGTGTTTCTCGGAAGCATTTATTTAGAAAATTTTCTGAGGTATCCCACGTGTGTATGGTTTTGTATTTCTATCTTTATAAAGTGCCTATTGGCTCAATAAAAAGGCTTATTCAACACCAAAAAAAGCCTATACGTTTAGAAAAATGTGCAAACATTAGCGTAGAGAGAGGGAGATGGAGTAAGATAATGCTATTTGGAGTATTGGTTTCACGCAAGAGAAGGTAAGATGTTGAGAGGGATTTGTATTTTTCTGTAAGGGGTGTGGATTTAACCGATGTTCACCGATGAAAATACCAAAGGCCTCACGATGAATTTATTTTTTGCACCTCAAATCGTAGTGTACAGAAATTACACATTCAAACGCATAAAAAGCGATTTCATAACGCAAGCAGTAGCAAATCCTTGTTAATTGCAGAACGGTTGGGATTAGTGCATCGGCGCCTATGTATCTAGTATTCCATGCTGCGTAATCCAGGTGCTACCAAATTTCGCCTAAGGCAGCGGTTTATTCTATGATTTACGTGGTATGTCGTAGTGTTGTCACCTCAACCAATCCTAATTGGTACGAGTACATAATCATATTCATGCATTTTATTGTGAGCGCAATTACAATTATGCAAAATAGAGTTACTAACACAAAGATACGTAGTTGCCCTAAAATTCTAGGTTTTTTTTCTTTTAGGTCAAAGAAAAGGCTAGTGAAAACAACAGACAAATGATACCATCCAATCATAATCATATTATGTTCTACTGATTATCTATTAGTATTATTTTGCAATAGTGCTTGGGATAATAAAAGCTGAAATTAAGGGATAATGAGGCTGCTTATGATAAATCCCGTGTTAAAATACAATTTACCATGCCTGAAAGTAGCTGTGCTTCAATTAGTAAATAAGTGCTATGTCTTGTTCATTGCCTATTTTTCTTCAGATAATGAAGAAAATATTTCTTTTTCTCATATCATTCCCAAGACCATCGATAGGCATCATTGGGTGTGACTAGAATCATGCTATTAAATTTGTCATTAAATGAGATAATTAGGATGTAATTGAAGCTCTAAGTACGGAATGAATGCAGGACGCGGTTTGTCAAAAGGTTTGATGCATGGTATTGGGGAATCTATTATTTAAACACCTTATTTCGTATGCACATTTTTTGAGAAATTTAGAGTTTCCCCACTTATCAGTCCATTGCGTACCGAAAACGGAACTTGAAAGATCTATTGCAATAAATAGCTTACTCATCTGGTGGTCATGGTTTTTCTTTACATTACGGGACGTAATGCTTCTGACCTACCACTGTTTTCTTCCTCTTGCTTTAAGCATCACGTGCTACACATCTGAATATAATCGTAATGCAGCGCCTACTAATTACGCCTTTGAGATTAAACTTTGTGGTTTTAACAACTGCTTAGATATTTTTGAAAATCGCTACAAAAATCGTATAAACACTGTATTACATCTATCAAAAAACTTCTCCAACTGGGGAGTGACAAATGGGTCATTATCACAATATACTCAGAAACATTGTAGCTAGTTGTGAAGGCCTACATAATATTTCTTATACGAGGTCAATCGATTTTCATTAAATTATGCTCGAAAAAACCTCCCACCTACTTTATCTTTTCTGGTATCCCGTTTGAGTGGACAGGATGTTTGTGGGTGTTTTGGGTCTTGTGGCGAGTTGTTGGCGTTCCTGGAATGTATTTTATTAAGTCATCCACTTCCCTTTCCGACTTCTTTTTCCTCAAGTTCTGTTTCCCCAGCCTTTACGGAGCTGAAAAACCTCAGTTGTAACCTCCCAATCCAAAAGGTAGGTTCTCAATTAGTGAACGCAATATTATATTTTGTAGGAGGTTAGGAGTGGCATAATGTATGAGTTAGGGCTTAGCTTAAATTACACTATCAGCATACTGATCTCGCAAATTATGATTTATTTTTTTCTTGTCGTTGTTGGTTTGAAGATATTATTTATTATAGCCCATGCTCACTGCCTAGTCCTGAATAACAACTTACCGCTAGTGGAAAGAGTAAGGAATTAAGGGAAATAAGTTGATAGTCTGGCCAATAGATCTTCCATCTAGTAAGCTTCCCTCTAATAAATACCCAGTTGCACATGATTACTGTCATGAAGTAACCTTAAATTGATCCATTAATGTACATGCTCTTTTCTATACTTATATATTTACTTGTTTTTTCTATGTTTTTGTAATTAATATTTAAAAGAGGTTTGGTGGAAGGAGTAATTATTCATTTCAGACTCGTTCCAAATAGAGGTAATTTGCTATATTCTTCAGAGTGAGAATATAAACTGCATAAACAGGTGATTAAAGTGCTTATATGCTTGGTGCGATTGATCAAAAGAAAACGGAAGAGAAAATTCTGGGTAGATTAGAGCAGAAAAGGAGTTTAAGTTGTGTTGCATTCCGAAAGAGAGAAAAATTTCACAATTCGTTTCGCAGCTGACTGTAGACATTCTTCGTATCTAGGAAATGTCCTAAGTTCGTTTAAGGCTGGAAGCAAGTGATGTGATGAGCTCAGCCTTTCTTGTCGTCACCGCCGTCATTAATGGCCGGTAATCAGCCCTCATGAATCAGATTTTGGTGGCGTCAAAGATGTGCAGCCGTCGGCGTCTGGGCCGTCGCTCGTCGACTAAGAGAACCGAGGCGTCGCTACGCCCGCATATCCGAGCGCTCATCGTCCAAATTGAAAGACAGAAGAAGGCACTCGGGTGTGCGAATGCTCTCATCTCACTGTCCCTGACCTAGGCAAAATGTGAGACTATCGTCAGCGATTTTGAATGCGAATTGAGAGAGGATGAGGAAGAAATCTGAGTCAGAACTAGAGTGCAGCTGTGCTTCATTCATAGGAATGTCTGTTACTCGTTTCCCCTCTTTCCTACATCCATGTATTTGACACTACTTCTTGATGCTGGAGATCAAGTCCCTATGTGACGCCCCTTAGCCGTCTCACTTGAGCAATACGTAATTGATAAAACCACCGATTTAAGAGAAAATGGACTTTTGCTCAGCAGTGTAATGATTTTGCTTTCAGTTACCTAGTGAGATATGTATGATATATTTCCAATACCTGCTTACCAGATGGAAGATTTATAGGCCATCAAAAACCCAGTTATTGATTGCCTATAGATCTTGAATCAGGTAAGCCTCCTAATAAATACCCAGTTGCATGTGATTTATTGATCCTGTCGTAAAGTAATCTTTGATATGAGATATTAATGTATATCCTTTTTGTTACCTATTTAGTTATGCTGTATTTCCAATACTTAGCTGTGAATGGTTTTTAATGCATTGGGTTGCTATAAATTTTCAGTTATATTCAATTACTTTTTCGTGCTTCTCACCTTCCTAACATTTCTTATCCGATCGGTATTGCCAAATTGATAACTCGCTGACCAAGTAGCATTAAGTTTGTGAGTTTGAATCTCGCCGAGAACATCGATGTTGTGTTTATCCTAGGATTAGAATCTTAGGTGTAACAGTGAGGTACCTATATCGTTAGAGTATCTAAAATCCCATTCGTAACTTTGCGTATTATATCTGAAAATGCGGATGTTTGGGCTATATTAAGAGTGAACGAAGTCGTAAAATGACCCCTTTGTTTCTTTTTTCCCTTCATTAGGAAAGTGATCATCCGCTAACGATGCATTCTTATGAAATTTGTTCCATAATTGAAAAATTACATTTCTTTGTCCACATTACGTTTTGGTGAAATTAAAATTAGATACCGTTCACATTCAATAAAAATCGCACATTTTCGAGAGAAAACAATACCAGGAGCAGTTATTTCCTTTGGTGAAACTTAGAGACATAAGTGGATGGAACGTGCTAGGAAAAACGGGCATTTGAAACCCTAATTGTGAGAGGAACCTTGGAGGGAAAGAATGCTGTAAGAATTAAATTAAAATTGTCATTAATCATCATGGATTACAAATAAACAAAAATATATATTCAATTAGCTAGGGAGAAAAAAATCTAAATGGAGCAGCGTTTTGATATGACTTCGTTTTTTTATGTGCATGCCCTTTGAACTGCTATGTAGTGTGTCTTGTGTCGCTTCTCCCTAGGCTGGCAATGAAGAATAATGTTAGGATTAATTTAAATGAAGTGTTTAAGTTAAGCAAATGATTTATGTTCCAAGTTCCATGGCTTACGTTGTTTATATATTTGAGCGTATTTTTCCCGTGACAGCAATGTGAAATGGTGAAAGAAAAAAAATTCTATTTTACTTCAGTAGCATTCCCTATGATTGTATTGAGAGCTAGATTACGTGTCAGTTT
Organism: Platycnemis pennipes; assembly: GCA_933228895.1. Lineage (NCBI taxonomy): Eukaryota > Metazoa > Arthropoda > Insecta > Odonata > Platycnemididae > Platycnemis > Platycnemis pennipes. The sequence goes on along the minus strand of OW121851.1, from coordinate 42,332,365 downwards.
GACTCATCTACTGTCGCTTGTCTCTCTTCAAGGGCATAATGGACTGCTTGCGCGAATTCAAATCCATCGATTTGAGCTGTCTGGGGAGGGCTGGATGGTTTGTGGACACCGGGAGGGTTGGGGAAAGAAAGGAAAAGGGAGGCTGAGGCTGGAAGGGGAGGTCGTCATCACTCCGACTGGACCTCTGTCCTCCCTCCGTCTAGCACTCTAATTACGCCCGTGGGGACACTTCATAAATTACCCGTAGGCCCAGTGGATCCCGGGGGCGCACAGTGGTCCAGATTTCAAATCTGGCTGGACAAAACCTCAAAAGTCGACTTTTTAGGAATGTCTTCAGCCATTGGGTGATCAAAGTAGAATATCGGTGGAACCATAAGATATCAATTAAATTACGTTTTGTCAAGGGAATGCCACTCATGAGAGCGTTAAACCTTGGGCTTTCGTTTGACAGTTGCGCCATTTCGTGGCGGCCGAGATTTTAGCGCTCTACAATAATGATGATATCATGATTATTATGTGTGATTATTTCATCTTTTTGGCTTCATTATCCACCTTGAAAGTATAACATTCATTTTGATACGAAAAAGAAGCATTTTCTCTCATATAAGTGTGGCTAAAAAATCCAGAAATGTAGAGTTCAACTATAAGTCAAAGGGGAATAAAAACAAGTATTTTCGCAAGCCTTATATAAAAAACGCCGCGACATTCTGCGATAATTTTTCGCCCAGTGAACAATATTATATCCGAGAGTCTTTGCAAATAATAATTAGCTGCAACCTCGCGCAACCTCTGTAGTTATTCGCACTTTTATCTGTGACGTCACGCGTTATAATAATGGATCAAACAGTGTGACGCAATATGCTGATCACATGGTAAAGTTCCTTAGTGCATATTTAATTTATATTTCAATAATATGTACAAAGGCATACTCGGATGGCTTATACGTTGACTCTGGCCTTGAATGGGTAATGGTTATTAGGGCTAGAAGCTGAGTGAAGAAGATAAAAATGTGGGAGAAAACCTAGCGGTCAGTTTATGGATGGGGAAGCAGCAGAGGATGGGCGAGGAAAGAAAGAGGGAGACCTTTCTTATATCTGTCTTCACTTCTTATCTATCCTTCTGCTCCCTCTGACCCTATGTGCATACCCCCACATATGGTCCCCTAGTTCTTCGTACTCAGGAAAAATCTCCCCAGTTGCGCGTCTCTTGTGCGTCACCTTCGGACGTGTTTCAGTGTTGTGTCTAGTGTTCCGTTGTTGAAATATTGTGCATCGCAATTTTTCCCTCATTCGTTACACATTGTAACTGCTCTCTATCGTGGTGTTGTCTGCGCTTCTTTAATAGTCAACGCTCAACTGAAAGGTGCATAATTTTGGGCATGGAGATCGCAGATGAAGGTATGATATACTTACATTAATTTCCTCAGTAAGAAATGATTGTCTTATGACGTGATGTTAGTTTTGCATTATCAAACGGGAAATATAGGAAAGTTTTTCAATTAGGTCATAGGTTACTTTAAGGTAACATGAGCTGACAATTGGCTGAAAATGATGAACACCACTTAAGCATCCTTTCATGTTTTCAGGAATCATTTCTCGTCAAGATTTATTTGAGGTTTCGCGAAGTGAATCTGATACAATTAGAAGAAACTCCTGTGTGCTAGAATATATTTTGAATCGTTATGATTTAAAAGACTGTAGTGATGATGTGAGAGCTTCTGTGAAAAGAATTAGTGATGATTTTTGTTTGAAAGTTAAGACGAGATGGTTATCTAATTTTCGTGTATTGTCTAAATTCATGTCAAAGAACTCAACGTGGCTTCAAGGGGTATTGACATTTCCAGATATTGTGACTAATGCAATCGCTCGTGGTCGACAATCATCTCGTAGTTCCCCAGGCTTGTCTGATTCACCCTGTAATCCTTCTGGTCGCCCGAAAAAGGTTTTTGAGGAAAGCAGTGCTAGAACTAAAAAAAGGAGGGTTGAGTCTTTAATATCAAGTACAACATGCAAAGAACTGGTTTTTGCCACTCAGGTTAGCTTGCGATCAGAGGGAAGAAGAGATGCAGCTGAAATTGTGAATCAGGTGTCGAATTTCTCCCCGAAGAGGGCCACAAGAATTAAGAAAGCCTTCACTTCGTCTAGAGTTAAACTTCCAATTAAACTTACACCTGAACAAGCTCTGGCGTCGTATGTTGATAACAGGTTAACGAAAAAGCAATATCTCTCAATACGCCATGAAGCAAAAAGGCAGAATGCAGACATATATCCCACGTATAATTCAATTATTGAAGCAAAACAACAATGCTACCCGGAAAACGTACATATCACCGAAGTGTCCGCCGAAATAGATCTGCAATTCCTTATAGATCACACAGTAAAACGGCTGATTTGCGTGCAGTATGAAGTTCTCAAGCAGCTGAAATTGGGTATAGATACTCTCCCACAATTAACGGCGATTTTCAAATGGGGATGTGACGGCGCTTCAGGTCAAAGTACATACAAGCAGCGATATAACGATGAAGAAGGGGATGACTCATTTTTGTTCCTAATTTCTCTCGTTCCATTACAAATCCACACTCATAGTAACGCTGGTACTAGCAGAGGAGGCAACCAAATGATTGTATGGCAGAATCCTAGGGCTTCATCAACGAGATACTGCCGGCCAATAAAAATACATTTCAAAAAAGAAACAGCGGAACTGACGCGTGAGGAGGTCAGTAATATGAAAGCAAAAATACAAAATCTTATCCCAACAAAGGTTGAAATTGAAGGACGAGAGATTTTGGTGGAGCACAAACTAGCCATGACGATGGTTAACGGCAAGGTGTGCGCTACCCTAACCGAGCAGTCTACACAGAATTGTTTCATTTGCGGAGCTACTCCCAAGACAATGAACAATCTGAAAAGTCACTCCAATAAAAATTTTAACCCTAGCTCACTCTCTTATGGACTATCTTGTTTGCACGCATGGATAAGGTGCTTTGAATGCCTCCTTCATATTTCTTATAGACTTGAGGTAAAATCATGGCAGATAAGAAAATCTGACAGGGAAAGAGTGGAAATGAGAAAAAGAGAAATCCAAGGGCGTTTTCGTCGAGAAATGGGATTATTAATCGACATACCGAAGCCAGGTAGTGGCACCACAAATGATGGAAACACAGCCCGTCGATTTTTTGCAAATCCGAAGTTGACTTCATCAATTACAGGGTTAGATGAAGACCTAATTAAGCGCTTCGCAGTGATTTTGAAAACAATTGCGAGTGGTTTCGACATAAATGTGAGTGCGTTTGAGAGCTACGCAATGACCACCGCTCAGCTGTATGTCTCTTTGTATGAGTGGTATTACATGCCTGCAAGCGTCCACAAAATATTAATTCATGGTGGAAGCATAATTCAGACAGCCCTGTTACCGATGGGTCAATTATCTGAAGAAGCCCAAGAAGCACGCCATAAAGATTGTAAGCGATTTAGGGAGGGTCACACCAGAAAATTTTCAAGGAAAAACACAATAGAAGACTTACTACATATGCTATTAATAACATCAGATCCTGTTATCTCAAACCTGAGAAAACTTCCTAAAAAGAAAAGCGAAACCCTTCCAGTTGAGGTTGTCAAATTGCTCCTAGAACCTCATGAACAGACGGAAGGCAGTGTTTCCGAAGATGAAAGCAGCTCAGAGTCTGATGACAGTTTTGATTTCTGAGATGAAGGTAAATAAATACTTTCTTGGACTTTTGTTTGTAAATGTTTTAGCTAATACTTTTGAATTTCTCATCCCGTTGTGCCTAATGCTAGAACACTTTCACATTTCACAATTTGATTGTTCACATAATTAAATCATATATATTGTTGTAATATTATTCATAATTTCTAAATTTTAAAGCGTATGCTTCATGTATGAGTGATATAAAATTAATATTTTTCAGCGTAAAGAACACCGTGTAAATTAGGATCAATCGTTAGATTACGCTCCAACATATTGTTATTATTTCATTTTTTGTATTTACTATTATTGTGTATTTTTTACCAATCAATTTAATAACTCATACCTAATTCAGTTGTATAATAACTTTAACATTTTCTGTGAAATGATCAATGTATTGGATTCCATGGTTGCATTTTACGTTCATATTTTGGTTATTTTCATCATTGCTATTGTGGATGTTTAGCAGGTATTGTTTTTAATTTTAAATTATGTATTTCATCCCTCAGTAGATTAACATTATGATTTTTTGGTGCAATGAACATTTTATAAACATTGAAATCCAAACTTTTCATGATTCCAAAATTTCACTCGCCAAAATTAATATTAATAATTACTTAATTAATATTTTTATAAAATTGGTAAACTTATGTCAAATGGCATAAGTAAACATTTTAACATCATACATGACGAGAAAATCACATTCCACACGCAATGCCCTTCACAGACAATTTTGTCCAGTCAGATTTGGATTCTGGACCACTGTGGGGCGCCGGAGTATTTGGGGGAGACAGACCGGCAATCCCTGCTTCCCTCTCCACACCCGACTTATAAAGCGTGTTTGCGTTAAGGGGCCGTGTTGAGGCAGAGTTCGTCTAGCCGGCGGGATTGCGTTTGGACCCTGCGCTCTGCGTCTCCGCTTGCGTTGGACCTCGAGGGACCATGCGAGCCCTCCTCGTAAATCGTTGGCGGCCCTCTTGTGCTAACTCCGTGGCGAACGTTTTGGATGCATAAATTGCTTGCGAAACGACATTACCGGCACCGCGCTGGAACGTACGCATAATATTTTGTTGGCGAATTTTGACTTATTTGATGCATAAATGCGGCACCATGTTCTACAGAAATTGCATCTCTGTTTCTTCGTGTCACGTAAATTCAACCAAGTGAACATTAAGTTGGTATGAAAGAATCAGTCAGGGGAAAGATATCGTGGAACTTGTATGAGAGAGAAGTAAGCAACAAATTATCGCATTTCTTCACAATTAAAAATAATCTAATTTCACTACGCGTTCCGATACTTTTTCACTGCCATGTACGTGCTTGAATGCCTTGAGAGATGAAAATGCTGTTTTTACCATCATACTCGAGCATGCTACGATGGATGCTGTCTGTCTTCTCTCCGACGCCTGGAGTTTTTACAGAGGCTTCTTTACTAAATCTCTTTAAAACAATGTACAACTTTCTCTAGATTAATCGAAGTAAGTATACTTACACATGCTCTACTGCCTATTTCCTTCTGCCATCACCATATAATGATTTCGTTTGACTTATTGTCGACACGGTCATTTTATGTAGTATTTGTTGAGAAGTCAAATTCTGCGACTTCGACATCGTTACATTGGTGATGTGAACTTAACTCAGTTAAAAATACTTCTGTTTCATGGCTTGTCCCACTCTAAAAAAATCTCAAATCATGGTTTTTGTTAGTTGTTGAATACGAGTAAAGCCCTCGAATGAAAATTTTCCGAATTCGAGTTTTGTTGAACGGGAAATAAGGCCGATAATCTATCAAGGCGAGAAATAAGTTGGCCACAGCAATTATGGGCAAAATATTTATTCAATATGACTTTAATGAGACAAAAGTGCTTCCAAAAATTCTGTATCATAAATATATTGAGCATAAATCATTCTTGAGCTGAAGACACTTTTACAATAAGGTAATCTCTACAATATACCCTGTGCAAAGGCATCGCGGTAAGCAGAAAATAGCTTCATGCACAAAAAGAGCAGTTATCTTACCTAAGTTATTTCTGCATTAACCTGGTTGTTTTAGGCGTCTATTGGATAAAACTTACGGGAAACAAAGTAAGCCGAATTTAACCAGCATTATCTAGGACCTTTACACAAATAAGTAGTAAGTAAAAAAAACGCTATTATAAATCTCCAGAAAAAAAACAAATATATACGTTTTCCTTATTAATGCCCACAGAGCAGGGAAGGTTTTTCCTTTTCTATTATTATTTGGAAAATTTTTATTTAAATGCTTCGAGAGACAGAATAAGTAAGACAGTATGAAGTAAACCATCTCGTCATTATTCTAACAAAGGCTGTATGCATTGGAAAGATTTTCTTCGTTTAGTACTTTGGCATCACCATTGCTGTCATACAATTTTGGTCTCCACTTTCTTGAGCCTTGCTGAATTTCGAAAGAAAACACCGTAACTTGCATTTTCAAGGGAAATAGACGATGCTAATTTGGCTGATATAATTTTTTCTCCACTTGAAGGAATCGATGGGTTTCAAATCACAGGAGGATTAGAGCTGATTAAACTTCACGAAAGTAAAAAGTTCCCTTAGATGCTTGGAAAGTAATTTTCAAAGGAGCAGAAATATTCAAGGGATTAGAATCGTTTCTCTGCAACTACTGTGGATAATTTCGCCATTTATCTTTTGATATATAATTTCTTAAACAAAACACTATATTCAGAACTATTCCATACGATGAGACCTCCAGTGAAACTGTAATTTTGGTGCGATATCTGGTGCAGGGGTTTTAGATTACCCATATTTTCCATTCCCTGCAATGCGGCCCTTTTCACGCTCATTAGATTCACTTACGCTGAGCAGCTGTTGGAGAGTGCTGCATGGGACTATGGCAAAACAATCTACCGTTTTGAATAACCATGGTTGATATTTTAGTTAGAATATTTTAAGCCGATAAAGATAATATTGATGTATAAAAATGCAGTCTTATTTCCATAGGAATAATTACTTCACTCTTCCATTAATTAATTTAACTTCCTCATAAAAATTATTCTGCGCAGCCCATGTGTTCCTTGATTCCAACAAATTAGATGACTGCGGAAACATTATGTAGTGTCATTATTTGTAGAACTAATGACCAAGATTGAATCCATTGACCTCGGTCTAAACATTTATTAGTTGTTCACAGTATCAGGCATCACGTAGTGGAAGTGAGGCATAATAGATGAGTAAAAAAAATTTAGAACTTTTCCGCAATATATTTAAAATTATAAAATTACACAACACGTGGTTCGGCTTACTAAGCCATCATCAGGTGTACACTTATGAGTGTACACCTCTTACAATTTTAAATATATTGTGGAAAAGTGCTAAAGTTTTTTACCCATCTAATTTATTAATTGTTCTGTAAACGTAATTAATACCATTTTATTTGTTAGAGAATTGCTTGATAAATGTGGAATAAAATGAATGCATCCTTTTCAGTGGTTATTCCGAAATCCTATTACCAACCGAGCTTTAGTTATCCTGCTGCAATACCCACAGATTGCGCTGTCCGCTATAACGTATTAACAATAAGATAAAAATTGACTATTCCTTAGTAAAAGTTCTGCAAGTAATATAGAAAGAAATCAGCAGTCATTCCAATATTACTCCACATTATAACAGCGAGAATTCATACGTGAAGTTTCTATATTTTACTAAAGAAATAACTTTTTTCTAAAATAGTTGTTAATAATTTGTGAAACCGTACCACAGCGTCTTTTTAGATACATTGTTTTACCGTAAATGATATTAAAAGAAATGTTAAATTATTTAGCATCTAAATTATATTTTAACAGGCCTTTGTTCTAGAGATATACGGGTTAAGTGAGCTTAAATGTTCTCCACATCAGTAAAATTTGCCTTTTAGCCGAGCAATATAATTGATTATGTAAGAAATCCTTAAAATGAAAGTTTAAATTTTAGTTGCTGCTCATATTGTCACAATAAGCATTTTATTTTGTGAAACTCAACGTATTCCTGAAGTTTCAAATTTAAATTTCTTCAGTTAATTTTTACAATGCTTGCACAATAAAGGAGAAGAAAAAAATGTCTGAAAATTATTTCACAAAGAGGGGTCTTTTACCAGCCTACTTAAAAACATCGTCTTGGCATTTCAAATGCACCTAAAATTGTTGCCTATAGAACGTGGCTTTGAACTCACCAAAACACAGCTGTAGTCAAATATCAAGTGAAGCATTCTGTGAAGACTTCTACTTCTTCTGTCAACATATGGTTCTGCGGACTTCTCAACGCCGCTACTGGATATTTAAAGCAAAGCGTTGTTGATAAAATGGGAAATACCGCAGTTAGGTATTGCTACGGAGGTGTACATACGGTATAAGTTACGAAATAATGTAGATTGAATTAGTTATTTGTGTGTTAAATATATTTAATATGGGTCATAATATAACTATCTGTATGCATATGCAATGCATTGAAAATGCTGCGGGCACTAAAATGCACAAAACGTTTACGCTCTACGTGATAACGTAACACAAGGTATTTTAGATCTGTACTCGTATGTTGGGATATTGAAAGAAAAGAAGCCAACAGTGAATCTGCCGTGAGCTTGCTGGTTTAAAATTAACACTAGATACCAGCAGTCAAAGTACCTACAAGTTGGTGGGCACTCCCATTGGTTCTTTTCCGGTAGTAAACGTTGTCACATGGCACTACTATCACTCTCGTTCGTGTGAAAGGAAGGAAGTGTATGACTTTTATTTCATTTACGCCAGAAGGAAACTAACTTGCATGCAGTCTCCTTCCATATATTTTCCCACTCAGGTAATCAAATAGCTAATGTGAGAATCCTAGCAACGTCACCAGCCTTTCACTCATGAACATGGAGTGATGTTCGGGAAAATCCCTCGTTGGCACGGAGTCAGAGGGTGGTCGTCCTGGTTTTGTGGGAGTATTGGAGGTGACACGGGTGCTCTCGCTATTGCTTAGGAAACATTGATGTGGGTGCTGGAGCCTGGTGTGTTGCACAGGTAACATGCACCTCTCACGGGGGAGTGTAGGTGTGTTTGCGTTAATGCCTCAGTCATTGTTTCTCCATCCTCCCCTCGCTACACCATAATCACCCCCTTGCCTTCTTCCCCGTAAGCCTGCCATGTACCTCCCGTCACTTCGGGGACGCATTCCACTCGCCCCTCCCTTTTGTCTAATGGATATCCTTCACCCTTTGTTACACCGCCCAGGATCGGCCTATGTCTCCACGCCAGGAGAACCTCGCGATCGATAATCGAGCGAATTAATCGTCTGAAGACCTCTCCCCACCTTTCCCATCATGCATCCTGCGTCTAACCATCCTACCCGACCGCGGACTGGAATACCTCATTTCCCGTGTGTGGTGTATGCGCTCATGTTCCTGTGTGAGTGTAGCCTGGTGTGGCAATGTCCTAGCGTGCATTTATTATCTATTTTAATTAGACTTGGACCGATGTTACTTTTTCCGAAACCAAACCGATACCTCGATACCAGCGGCCGATACTGATAGTAATATTTGTCGATACCTTAATTACTTTCTCCAAAACATTTGATAACTGTTTGATAACATTTGGTAACACTTGGCCATCCTGTAATACTTCTTTTGAATTTTATATATTTCGAAAACAAGTACGGAAGGTACGCGGAAACGTTGAAGTACCCGTGCCGTGCAGAATGAACTTGAGTTGACAGGAAGGCTTCATTTTTTGCCGCTATTTCAACATGATCCATCCGTGGATTTTCGTCTACTTGAGGAAGTGAGCTTTTCAAATGATATTTTTCTTTTCGCCTCAGGTTTTCCCATGGCCAATTATATAAGCACTTGTCTCACTTTTACGGTCAAGAAGTATTGGTGCTCGAGTAGTTTTGATGTCCAGTCAACACTTGTACAAAAAACAAACGAACGTCGCGATAAAATGCGGGGATTTTGTGGTACCTACCCTTTAATTTTTTCTAAACATTTGTCCGACCATTTATACCGATTAAAATATTCTTGCAAGCAATAAAAATCTTTTTAATGCAAACATTTAAACCTCTTGCGAGATACCTATCGTCAAATCAACCTATACCTACGTTGTGATTTTCATGGGACAAATTTGGTTCGGTCCCCCTCTGAACGTGATAAAGAGGTAACCAAAACGCACTAACCAGTATTATTTACATGTACTGTGACGGGGGCCTGACGAAGACTGTGCAAATGAGGAAAACGTGATATCAAGGAAAATCCTAACGAAAGTCCATTATAGTATGAAGCAAATGTCTTAAAGTTGTAATTCTAATTTTATGATTCCAATAGGTCAGATAATTGCATAGGAGGGACTGAGTAGCCGAATTTTCCAATGATTTCGTGAAATCCTCCCACACAGAAGACCATGATATTTTTCGTAATTCTTCATAACGTGATTTTGAAAAAAAAACTCTTCAATTGCGACGGAATACTGAATAATAAAATACCATCGAGTACTCGCTGAACCAGTCACATGGGTGCATGAGTAATGAAGAATTAGAGGGCAGCAGATTGCAGCTCTAACGCAGTAAAGAAAGCAAATACACAACGCATTGCTAAGTCAGTTGAATAAGGTGGGATTTTAAAATCGTGTGTCTTTTATGTGCTTTTCACCGAACGAATACTTTTCAATAAAAGTGTCCAAAAAAGAAGCACTAGAAAGTATCGAAGTATCGGGAAAACGGCTGTTACTCGATACTCTGTATCAAAGTATAGTTTTAATTTAGAATTCGGGTAGATAGGTATTTGTGAGAGTTGTTACTGGGTTTTTCGAAACAAGAGAGCTAGGAGGGATTATGCGGATTTCCTGGCGTAATTTAAAATAAATTCCCCCTCCAATATTTTAAGAGCTTGAGATTTTTGCAACGTCGCAAGAAATATTTCCCGATTGACTTAAAAAAAAAATTACTTATAATAATACGGAGATGCCTTCTACTTCATGCCTATCCCTTTACGCCAAGAATGTAATAGGCATAAACAATCGCCTCTCATCTCTTCTCAACGGCACACTTGAAGTCATACGGCCGGGTGGATAGCAGCCGCACAGACTCACCAATATTAGAGTTAGGGTTTGAATCACGGCACTCATATTTATCGAAATTCCTACTTGGTCGTCAAGCAGGGAGTAAGTACGTAATGGTCACTGTTCTAATAGGTTGGAAGTAAAACTGTAGACATCTTGTCGATTTTAAGACCAAGCATATTTCGGCGCCAGCATTCTCTCTACTCTTTGCCAGTCTCTTTAAACTCAGCCGGAAGGAGAGGTGTCTTCCACTCTGGATCCTCTGAGGCACCTTTTAGTTTGGAAAAAAATCTTTGTATGCAGTGAAGATGGGATTACTTGCACCTCACGGTAGAAAACGAGGCCGATGCGTACCCACATAAGAGAAGTCTTCAGGACTCTAATTTCCTCTCGCCTCCTCCTCCGGATGAAATTATACCTCTTTCCCAATTCTATCTCTCTTTTTCCCGGAAAATCATCCATATACTCCACCTCCATTAACGTAGCTCAACTTCATCTCTTTTGAGGGGATGCGTGGGTGTACTAGAAATCTGTTAACATCGGTTTATCGATTATTTGCCTCAATCCGCATTCACAAGACGGATACGGCTCCATGCGGACGAGCCAATACACGTTCCTCTTTTTATTGGCACATAGGGATGCTTTTCTTCCGGTTCTCTCCTGCCCTCCTCTACCAGTGAATTCTCTCTGGCATCCACCCGCTAGAAGTGACGCTTTTGTTCGGAGAGGGTCTTATTCTGAGCCGAGTAGCTTTTCACGTTAATAGGGTTTCAAGATTTTCCGGGAAATTCCGGGTGACTTCAAAAATGATTTTCACGCATGGTGAAAATAGGTTGAAAGCCTTTACTTCATAGATTTATATCGGATATTTTCTTGCAGTCGTGTCCAGAAAGTGGTCCTGCCATCCCTGACGGAGAAACTTGTGTTGATAATTTGGCTATTAATAGCCAAATTAATATAAAAAGTTGCCTCTCGCTGTGTTGTGATTATGATATATAGTCTTCATATTTAGCTATTGGTGTTGAATAGCTCTATGAAACAATTTTAATTTGAGTGCAAGTGAAGTTTGGAATAATAGTTTTAGTAATTTTAATAATTACTAGCGGAAGGGTCCCGTTGATATTCACTGGGATTGAGAAAAGTCAAGTGTATACATAATATTAAGATATTTTAATATTTATTGTTAAGGTACGATTCCCAACATGTAGTATAGCGCTATTTTTCGTTCCGTGACGAAATTAGAGCCGCAAAGCTATTATAAACAATCGTAAGTGCATTAATACTGTCATCAATCAAACCTTAACGAAAATGGCTATAATGTTCTGAACCTTTCAGTCTGGAATGGGGTATTTTAGAAGGACAGAACCGGTGTATTTCCGAAATAGAGGACCCATCTTCTTGGCGAAAAATAATAACTTTTCTCTGACCTTTTACGTAAATTAGTCGAGTATTAATTACCGAACTTTATAGCAGTGGCGTCAATGAACTTCCTACAGCAACGTTATAATGAAATTTGTTCAATTTGCATTGGAGCTCTATTTGTAAAAGTTGGTACAAAGTTTACCTATTTCACTACATACAGTCGTTTCTCTACGATTATTTGAATTTCCCTTTTTGACTCATATTTTTATAAAATTTTATGTTTCATCTTACTATTCTTACATTTGATTATACTGTCGGGTTTCTCACCGCGTTTATTAATTTCAAACTACGTCCCATTCAAAAGCATGAGGTCAGTTTTCCGCTTGTCATAGGTAGGTTCAAATAGACAAACTTGGAAAGGAATGTAAAAAAACATTTAAAAATTGAACACCATTGAATTTTTCATTTGAATGATCTCCTTTCGATTGAAAACCTACATAATCCGTGAGTAACATTAGCAGCGATCCTGCATGCTTGTGCAAAAAATATTGACCTTATTCCACAAATTGGTTAGAATTCCTTCAGTATCTTCCTTTATCGTCACGAAAAGAACAATGCAGTTTACGGCATATCATTAGAATGATCTATTTTGGAATCATTGGGTTAGCGTCAATGAACATCCCACCGATTCGTAATGTTGCATTTTTTTCGATTGGGATAGTAATTTATTCCCTAAATCTAGTAAAAAATATATATATTTAAAGTACATACTTGTCGAACCTTTACGCACATTTATATTCCCTATTTACGCGTAACTATAATACAGTCTTTTAATCTAACTGCTCATGTCTTCATTAGACTATTTCAAATCTCAAACTACTACAACGTTTTCGAATGAGAATCTTATTTGTCTTTCGTGTCTCAGGTCGGTGGAAATGCACAAACCCGTAGAGAAATCAGAAGCATATATTTAAATGCAATAATAATAATAAGAAAGGATGTGAAACATATGAGCAAATTGTTGAATAATTCGTTTTCAGTGCTCCAAATTAAACTCTCCATTCCTGATGGATTCTGTTTAGGAAAAGGACTGCATACACGCTGCATAGCGAAATGTTAAATATGCTTTCCCGAGCTTTGCAACAATGCGGAGCAAAAAACTAAAATTGCTTTTGTAGTTAGGATAGAAAGTTGTGTGACGAGCGTACATATATATATTGCCTTTATTGCATTTTTAAATCAGGACCTTCTAAACCACAAGACTTGTCAGAAGGTTCCGCAGTAATTCATACCAGCGGCATGTTACATAGTGGAAAATAATATTAATATACATAAAACAGAACTCAAAACACATCTCATTGCTATGATATAAGTAAAAAAAAGTAAGTATTGTTTCGACTAAAATTGACCATTTTCACCAAAGTTAGTTGCTACCTATGATGATATTCTTATAACGGTATTACCAACATTCTATGGAGATACTATTACTTAAACATAATATGATAATGCCACTTAGAACACAATATGATTATGCCACTTTTAACACAAATAAAATATAATAAAGTGAGAACGCTTTAAAAAAATAAAAAGGATTGCATAGTTTCCAAGTTTTATTTAAATTATTTTTAATTCCGGGCAATAACAAGTTAATCGTATCCTACGTCATAATCATACGCGACATTTAAATTCTTTGATCGAGAATCATTTCTGCGCTTTCAGATGAGACTTACAGTTTAAAAATGGTAAATACAGTGCATTAAAAACGGCAGAAGACAAAAAAAAGGTGTCCGGTGACTCAGGTACCTGGAAAATCCCGGAAGAATTCGCAATTGTTAGCTTAAGGATCTCATGGCCTTTATATCTATTCACAGAAACGATAACATGGGTACCGGTTTATAAGAAGAAAAAATTCTTTTAATGCTAGAATGGAAACTTATGAACTATAGAACATTGAGCAACGGAAACTATATAGATGTGCGTAATAGTAAATATCATCAAAAAGCTATGAGAAGAATTTTGTTTCCTCACAAAATAGCATTTCACGTCAAATAATGTTGCTGTGTCTCGTAAGGTAATTTCACACTTCCATTCCCCCCCCCCTAAAATGCAAAAACCTTAAAGAAATCAGTGTGCTTTCGATCACTTCAAATGTTATAAAGAACATACGGTATACGGTAATTTTCAGTAACACTCTGCTACCGTTTCAATTCATTCCCTCCAAAAGTATGGAACATTAAAATGCTAAACTGCGTTGCTCGCGTTATAATACTTCTGTAAGGGTGCAAGATGTGATAGGTACATAATTTCGCAGGGATTTTAAATAATAATAGTGAAAAATTTACTGTCGTAGATCTATTAAGGTCTTTCAGACCTTCAGTTTCAGACAGGCCGGCTTCGCTGTGGAGGCAGCCCAGGGGCCCTATTCTGGTTCTTTCTGGCTAAGTATAGCCTGCATGATTTGGTGAATAGATTGGCGAAAGGTGAGCGCATTCATATTATCATTTTCATTCGCTAGAGATTCCGCCAGGAATGCTTCACGTTGTCCCTCTGGCGAGGAAAAAGTTATATTCAGTTAAATTTGAAGTCACTTAGCCAAATTTGTAGAAGGATGTGAGGAAGAAAAAATCAAGATTGATTCAAAGAGCTACTTTAACATGACATCAGGTTTGAAGTAAAAGCCAGGTTAGCCTTCTTTGCATATGTTTTTCTGCAATTAAAACCCTTTCTGAAGGCATATCAATGTAAGGAATGATAATTTTTATTTTGTTGACTTAAAGTTGTTGATCTGTTGTTACTGGAAGTTCATATGATTAATATGATAGTAAACCTACAATTTTTTATAAGTTTAGATTTCTTTGCTTCCTCACTACCACTTTTATCTTTATAAATGTCATAAATCTTGGAGTTTTCAAGCGCTCAAAAGTCAGGGAAAATCACTAATAATGGTCTGGAAATCCTGGAAAAGTCTGGGAAAATGAAAATGAAAACTCCTATAAACCCTGTATTAGTTTCTTCATTAATAATATTTAATACACAGCAACAGTAGTCAAAGTGGAATTATAATCGCATTTACGATTGATTTTCGTATCTTTGTGGGCAACTGGTTTTTAGATTTGTATTATTGAGGACATTTCAAAGTAAAATACTCAGCGCTTGACATCTTGACCTGTATATTGGCACAATTCCCCTCCGATTAAATTTTGGTTCCATTTTTTGAGGAGGCTCTCTACGTGTTGACAAAAGTACTGCACTGCAGGCAGACGCGTTACCGCTGACGAACAAACGGGTGGTGGCTCTGAGATGACGGTTGCGGACTGAATATGAATATCTGACGTGAAACGTGAGTCCTCACATTTCTCCGAAAGGATTAAAATTCCCGCATCCCACTTCCTCCTCCACACGTAGGCCTTCGTTGGTTCCGTGGTCCTTCCCTTTTATCTTCCTCTTCCTTTCCCTTCCGTCCTCCGAACTTCATCGGGGAAGGTCGCTTGGAACGCATCCCGCAGGGTACGTCCTGTGGCGTCAAGAGATGCGGGTGGTGGGTAAGCGGCGAGGGAAACTGGGAGATGGGTCAGGCGGCAGTGGGTCCGGGATTCCGCCCGTCCACTTCCGAGAGAGCGCGTCTGGGGCGTATCTTTCGGTCACGCGCGTGCACGTTGGTGAATATTATGCTCCGCTGGGCGCGGACCGGCGCGTGAGATAATGCGAGAAAGTTTATGTCCGGAGGGATAGAGAAGTGGATGAAAGCAGGGGAGACTGGGCGCCGGGCAGGACGAAGAGAAATGTTAGGGCGGGCTCGCGGGCAACTCGGAAAAAGTTTCTTTGCCCGCACAGGACAAAAAGAGTGAATTTGAGATGGATAAATTAATTCTACTAATTTATTCCAATGCATAAAAATTAGAACTACATCTGAAGTATGTTTCTTTACGGCAGTGAATCATGGACGATGACAGCAGCGGAGAAGAAAAGGGTAGAAGCATTTGAAATGTGGTGCTACAGAAGAATGCTGAAGATTAAATGGATCGACCGAGTAAGTTACGAGGAAGTGCTAAGAAGAGTAGGAGAAAAGAGAAGTCTGCTGGCAACTCTAAAAAAAAGAAGGGAAAACTTAATCGGCCATATCTTGAGACACGATGGCCTGATGAAGACTATCGTCGAGGGAAAAGTGAACGGGAAGATTGGAAAAGGCAGGTCTCGTATGAGATACATGGAACAGGTTGTGAAGAATGTAAAAGAGAAGAATTACGACACAATGAAAAGGTTGGCCGATGGAAGAATCGAGTGGAAAGCTGCGTCAAACCAATCCTAGGATTGTTGACCAATGATGATGAAAAATTAGAAATAAAATATGCTTCGAAGATTTCTCAATCAAATTTTACGTTATAATTTCGACACAAACTTTACCTTACAAACTTTAATTGCAATGGAAAAAAGTTCAACCCCGAGGTTGGTTTTTGATAGGAAGAGCTCCTGTGCTGAAGAGCTCCTCCTCCTCACCCCTGCCTTTAACTCTCTTCCCCACCCTTCTAATCCAGGAATAGGACAATATTCACCCTCCACCCCCACCCTCCTTACGTGACTATATATTCTGGCATGTTCAACTTCTATGTTAGTCCTGATGATGCTGCTTTGCAGTGAAACATGTTGACTCCTTTGAAATAAAGGGTTTATGTAGAAAAGTGCAAAGTGTCATTACTTCATGTCCTAGGAAGAGCTCACCCCATACTAAGCCATTTGCATGTTAAATTCACACTTTCTGGGTAGGGGGGCCAGTTTCTTTCCCTGGGCCACCTGCGATTTCCTACGAAGTTCTGACACGCAGAAAATCGAATCTCGAGAATTTAAGGTGGGGATGTCTAGAAAGGCTCTTGCCCGGGATTTGAACCCAAGATCCTCCGGTGTGTAGCTCAGGCCATCGCGACCCCAAACGATCCGGAAAAAATGCAAATTGTTCATTCTTAATTGGTTTTCATTAATGTATTCCTCGTCAATTTGCCTCGTATGGTCATTCTAGTAAGAAATATTTCCGGGCCTCCCCGTCTCAAGCACAGTCTTGTAGGAACGTAGGATTTTTTTGGGATCTGTAATAAGTTAGTTATCGGTGGAGAAAGGAAGCGTACAAGTCCAGGGGTGGCACTTATGGCTTCTTCATGAAGAGCTCCTTCGTATCCATAGTATTACGTCCCATCCGATGGACACAGTACTGAACTGTAAGTCCCTTTCTCACAACACTTATGAAGGTTTTTCCTATGAAAAATCTGACTCAGCTGGGACTGGAAACTTGCGGTAGATTTAGTCAATATTCCTACTACCGCACGGTTTCCTAATCAAAATTTTCATAGTCTCTTACGCCTTTTCCGCTTGAATGTTATAAGTATTCATGAATGTTTAGCAATAGATAACCGTGCTGCATACCCTACATCCTAAGATGCTATTATTATGGTTATTGCTAAAATTAATAATGACCGATTGGTGTAAGCATTTTATTGATCAGTTATGTTACCGGATGCTCATCGTTGTCACTCTAATATTGTTTCCAGAATCCCTGGTCTAAACTAAACTGCTCGAAACTAATATGCCTCTTTTATGGCTGGATTACTTCTCGTGAGAAATGAAGGTTATTTTTGGTATTTTTGCACTTCATTTTCCAAATCAACTTACGTTACAATGGTTATGAACCTTATATATTTCCACCCTCTTACGCCGAAAACTCTTCATTATGCTGGATTTATTGGCTATTCTAAGCATTGGAGCATCATAATTTATTATCTGATTTACGGACTGAGGAAAGGCAATTAATATCTTCTCGTAAATGCAGTCATTGAATTGACTTTCGCACTGCATATTATCACTCTTCAGCTAAGCAAGAACTTTACTAAACAAGAAAATAAAGAGAAACGTCGAATACATAAATCTCTAGGTTGTATCTGTTTTCTATTTAATAATAAGACATGGTGCTCTTGTTAGGGCTTTTAAAATCTGATTCTTGATAGCCTGAATGAACTCAGCGAATCTTTCTTTCCATCCTGGGAGATTAACTAAGGTAAATGTGAGCTTAAGGGTCACGAACTTCCTCTACGTAGCACGGTTGGAATGAAAGCGCCAATAAACACCATTTTTGCAAGAATAATATTCAAAGTTCGTGACCCTTAAACCCTCACATCTACTTTAACTAATACTGACATGAGAATTTTTCTTAAGGTTTTCATTCCTCTTGTGTCTCCTGGCAGAGGAAGGGGCTAAGTTACGGAAATTACATGCCTAAACGCTTTACATTTGTAACATAACAATTGTGCCGCCAAGATCAACAATGCAATGTGCAAAAATGAGGGTAAACATATGTTTCTAGGTGACGCCGGAGCCAATAGGCAGAAGCGTTGGTAATTAGGGAAACAATAGGAGAGAGCGAGAATCGGGGAGTTGTGTGTTAGACGCGGTAGTGTGGAGACGCAAGTGTGATGCGTGGTAAAGAAAGGGCATTATTTGTGAGCTAATTAGTGTCTGTGTGGGTGAAAAAGCATTCGTGAGGGAAGAGATATTATTGGTGTTGTTGTGTTGTGTCTGATTTGATTTATGGAGTGGCTCAAAAGAAAAGAAAGTGAAAAAGTGTAGGTATGGCCTGTTAAGTGCGAGCCTGAAGAGAAGTGTATTCTGTTAGTTCGTGTTTGAGTAATTTTAAGTGCATTTCGCGAGGGAAATTTTATTGTCTGTGCATGTTTTATGTAATAAATGTGTGATATATGATGTATATAAAGGATTATATTACACATTTTCTGTGGCGAAAATGATTCCTATGCTTCTGAAGTTCATGTGTATTGAAGCTGTGGACGACTTAGGTAATCCATAGACTGGGTATGGAATAAAAACATGAAAGGCTTGCTGATATGCCTTAGATAGTTCAACTTACTCATGTGCTTTTAGAGCAAGAACTCATATAAATGTTTGCCCTCCAAGTTATATCCACATATGTGTGAGATGGACCCCGTGACGGTAATTTGTTTTACGTATGCATGTTTTATATTTTTCCAAGTGTGGATTATAAAAGCTTTCGTACTTCGCGCTAAAACACCCATGATTTTAGAGGTGTATGAAGAAGAAAACCCTTTTCCCATGCCTTGCCTGAAACGAGGCTCGTGGATACATTTTAAAGGATTACCGCGGAGTTAGGAAATGCTGTTCTCTCGCGATAAAACCGAGTGACCTGCGGGAGTTTTTTGTTTTCGCGCTTAGCGTCTGTTGTACATGCACCTGTTTTGCACGTGTGTAATCCCGACCAATTATGTTTTATCTCCCCAGATTTCAGCAAAGTTGGATTATTTGCATTCCCTCCTCTCTCAGCTTCGTCCGTCCTCACCAAAAGAATGGGAGCAGTAATAACTTTCATAAATTTCCTTGATAAGGCCGTTGATATATTGCTTCACCTGCCTAAGGATTCCCTAGTCACAGATGTTTCTGCTCAAAACCGCGCCTTTAAATTACTGTTCTGCTTTTTCTTTATAGTTTACCGCTATATCTCTACTGACATAGGTACTCTTTTTATTCAAACATTGGTACATGCATCGCTGGAAATCAGTATTGGATCGTGTGATGATGTGAAAACAAATATCTTGAATAAACTTAGGCTCAGAATTTTCAGTAGATATTAACATTATTAAAACTTCTCAGCGTACTATGATTGAAAATGTAAAAAATAAAAAAAAACTGGAGAGCTAGAGACTTATATTGAGAGCACCTATACCATATTATTCCATAAGAACTGATGATAGATAAATAATTATAGAGAAGATAACTAGGGTAGTAAGTATTGATTTTAAGCCTGTTTTTTTGTTCTCATGAACTTATAAATGTACATTACATTCCATTTTTAGGTGCCTTGCACATTGCTTAAACGTTTTTTTCTGCCTTTGTAATGATATCTTGATGTAATAAGCTCTGTTGCGTGCAGTGATAACGTGTTTTTGATGGAGGACATCGGTTGAGTATTTGGTGACTGTGGAACTGTTTACTCCTCGATAATGCATTCCTGAAGTGGAGTCACCCTCTGCCACTCACGTTAATGGAGGATTTCAGAGTACTATTTAACTATAGGCATATTTCTCTTTCACTGACCCCTGCGAATTCACTCATATGTAATCAAACCCCTCATGGTTATCTTGGCATATAGGAGCTTTCAGTTACTCGTATAAAAACGCTTAATTTCGGTATTACGATTTCGTTCTAGCATAGAGATAAGAGTGTGGGTGTGGAAGATAGAGCTTTTAGGAAGCGTATGAAAGGATTTATTTTGTCTCGCTTCTATTAATGATAATGGGCGTGTACATCGTTAAGCCACGCGATACGTACTGAAAGGAAGAGAGAAGTACGGGCTCACTGAACGACTGAATGTCCAAATTTAGTGCATCGGATTAATCCTTATCGGCAGCGGACTCATTTGTACATATTGGATAGGTATGAGGCCGAAAAACATCAGTGGGAGGAAACGTAGAGGAAAAGAAAGGAGAAATGCTGGCCATTGAACTCTTTGAGATAACGATGTAGATAAACGTTGGTTGTACCGGTTGTGCCCTTTCGAAATCCTTTTAATGGGGGAAACCAAGTTCAAAGACCAAGTTTTATTTGGTCCTTGGAAAAGTGTATTTTCTCCCGTGTCACCTTTTAGAGAACGGAACTAAAATTTCATTGACAATTGGAATCATATATTGCCCTGAGACAATTTATTCTCTTACAGACGCCTATTGCCAGAGAAATACAATCAGGATAAAGCATTGAAAATTTTAATGGATAGAATATCACTATTATGCGTAAAAATAAATTTATAAAAAATTACTGCATGTGAATACATTTTTGGACTGTCGATGACAACAGAGATTCAATCATTACTTTTTAAGTAAATGCTATAGATGAAACTTAGTTTTGTGCCCTGGACACGATCAGAATCATGTTGCTACTACTTCTTCTGACATTCTTTGTTTGCATCTACTCTGTAAATCAGGGGCGTCGGAACTATTTTCGCTGGGAGGGGCCAACCTTGAAAAGGGCCCGCATTTATTTGCGGATAGGAGGGGGTAGAGACTAAAATTCGGCTAAAAGTGCATATAAAGATGGTAGAATATGCGTCAGAAGGGAATAGGCAAACTGGATACAAGTGAAATTTAATTTTTATCAATGAAGACTCATTTCTCAAGGGCCCGGGGCAAATTATGGGGGGGGGGGGGCCCAGATATGCCCCCCCTGCCCCCCACTTCCGACGCCGCGGCTGTAAATTTATTTGCAAGATGGGTGGTATGTTTCTTGTGGGTCTTATGTTCATAACGTTCTTCACAGGCTTTCAGTAACTAAGTTTGACAGTATAGTCCATTACATTACGTTAGTCTCATTCACACAATTACGAGAGGAAATATATAATGATGAGAGGAAGGTTAATGATAAGTCAGGATGGAGAGTAATCCAGAATTAGCATAGCGGCAGTCAGCAAAGGGACCACAGCTTAACATCCAATCTGATGGATGGAGTACTGAGCTCAACTTTTATGTGCAAAGAAATCAAGCAGCTTTCTATAGGATCATGGGATAGTTTACCAATGTCTAATATGTTTCGTCTACTAAAAAATAAGAAGGCTTCTACGAAATTGGTTTGAAGAGAGGTAAAGCTCTTTATAATTTCTAGTCTCATATGTAATTAATGGCTGATTCGCCTCCAGAGCTTACCTAAATTGATACGAGCTAGTTAAATATCCTCAAAAGAGAGACAAAGAAATGAGGGATACCTTGTAAAATATATATATTGGAAATAGGAATTAGTTCTCTGTGGCAAGTTTGATGATAAACTTAAAATTAGACTGATATATTGATTTGAAGAGGGGCCAAAAATAAAATTATTTTAATTTTGCCCTACTTTGTTTTTTATGTAAGATATGAAGTTTTTAGTGTTTCATTCACATGATGTTTATAAAAACTCAGTATTTTAGTAGCAATCTATTAATCGGTAGCATGCACGGAAGTAGGTTTGGGTATCGTTCACCCCCTGCTACACACCCTCAATGCGGTTTGCAGGGCACTTGGTAGATTGATTTACACTTGAGCGTATTTCATACCTTAAGTTGTAGAAGTTGATTAATTTTTTTCCCCATCATGTAATTCGTTCCCGACTTTGATTTGAATTTGCGCTTTCGAATCGTGCGCGGGGACGCGAAATAAAAATATGCACGCCAACACGAAAGGGATGGAGAGAAACGGATGGAATGGACAGAGGTGTGAGGCAGTGAAGGAATTCCAATGTGTTTGCGCTCTGTGACAGTCACTTTGTCAATTTCAGAGGGAGCACTCGGTTTGATTCGTGCCCATCCACTCGCTCTCGAGCAACCAGGGGGGAGGGTTTGTGGGAGCTGGCGGGGAGGACCAGAGACAGAACATGCTCAGGGATTCGCAGTCATGCTTGAAAAAGGCACGAAAGGACTGAAGAGGGACTCGGGAGAATCGGGTAAAGGTTTGGTTCGGAATGAGTGTTTGTGAGACTTGGGGTTGAAGTAAGGAAGTTTAAATAGCGGCGGACGGGAAGGAGGGGGGGGGTGGGGGTGGAAAGGTTTCTCTGGAAAATAAGGGGTGGTTTTTCGTGGGAATGGGAGCGTGACTATTGGAAGCTCACCTTCAACTCTTCCCTCGTCTCTTTCCGGTCCCCTTGCTACGTGATGGAATCAGGAGGGCGGGGGATGAGGGCATGGGAAGCTGAGGAACGTGCGCGAGGGGTTGGAGCCGGAGGGAATGGTCCAGCAATCGAGATGCAGAGTGGAGAAAAAGAGGGGACGGATCGGAGTTGGCGGCGTGATGAGAAATTCTCGCGCTGCGGCGACGGAATGGATATTCTCGCCGTGATCGGCGTGAATAAAGGCCTTCGAGAGGGGCCAGGGAAACCGTAACCGGAAGCGTTGGGAGGATGGAGAGGGAGTGGGGGAGAGGGGAATGCATCTTGAGTGAGTGGTGGGAAAAGGGAGTTTTCTTTGCATGCGATCACGATTTGAGTGCTGTGATTTTGTCAATGCGTCGCAGGGCAGGAGATGTGGGATGGGCAAACTCCCCTGCTTCCGCACATTTCACAGTCTCTTCTCCCACCAGCTCAATCGTTATTCCTGATTAAAACTTTGATTTATTTTATCGTAACTCTATACTACCTCGAAAGTACAAGACGATATTTGGAAGGGAATCATTTCAAACGTTTAGCGAAAATAAAGAAGTAACTTCAGTTATTTTCCCGATTTAAAATAGAAGGAAATGACAGAAGTGAGGAGCTTATGTGGAGGTACCAATTAATCATTTTGAAATAGCAAAAAGAAAGCAATGCTTAAAAAATCAACTGCAATGGTAGAAGTTCTGAAAAACCTGGTTTGATCTCTGTAAAACATTTATTATTTCGCCGAATGAAAAGTCAATCAACAAAAATGTTTTCCACTAGTGGGAAATATGGATATTAATCCAGAAACGAATGGGCAACTCATTTTTTCAGACAAAACTTAGTAGAAGTAGCGTAATATTTTGGTTGCATCGAGCATCACCAATAAGGTGCCAGGAATACGTTAAAAATATCAGGTATCATATTCAAGCCTTTCCTTGCCATGAAGTCGGCAAGAGCCTGGCAAAATAGCTTTCTTCCCCGACTTGTTTCATTTGTGAATTATATCTTCTTGCTCGTTATATTGCAAATTGCTATATTCATGAAGCTGAAAATTTTTTATTTCTTCAATTAGCTAAGCAATTAAAAGAAAAGACTAGCAGACTTGCGGCCTGCTTTGCAGGCAGTCTGTCTGGTGTGCTCTTGAGGTGAACTTTGTGTCCTAGTGTCAAATGAGCTTTTACAGTGTTTGGAAACTACTGAGAACACATTACCAATAGGTGGCAGTGGTGCTTGTGCTTCAGGGAGGCAATTGGCGCTTCACTACTCAAAGTAGTATTTGCATTTTTTATACTTTTTTGCGCCAACTTTTAATAAGCATTTCGTATGCAGAGAGAATGAAATGGCTACTTTATAAATAGGGAAATGTGTCCCACTCTAATTATCCTACATGTTTTTGTACTTTATTATACGCCATAGTTTCATTATATGTTGTCTCCCAGTCTCAAAAACAACATTTTTTTGCATTTTTCTCTGCCCCACAAACTGCTAAAAATCCAAACCTAGTAACAAATCATGCAGACAGATAATCCGTACTCGACGCACCAATCCTCACTCTTTTAGCTCAAAAATTGGGAGAGAACGAAAGAAAACGAATACAGAATGAACGGATACCGACTGACTAACACGCTACAAAATTAATATATATAGATTTGTTTATAAGATTTAACTTTACATATTTGTTATTGAGATTTTTCACTTAATTTCAGTACTAACTATTAGCATTGTGAATGATGCCTATTAATGATTCCTATTAATGATTATAATCATACCAAAGATAACTCATTCAGCCGAAAGTTCGAAAAACTTATGATTATTTCTTTTTAGAGGAAGTATTCGTTCACTGTTCTCTTCCGGTCATATTTTCCGATTAGTCTAGGCCTGGGTCTAGGCGAATCTTAGTTACTTGTCCGAGTTACCTGTATTTACCTCTATAGTTAAAACTTCGTTGTCACAAGAAACCAAGTCAGAGCAATCAACACTTATTCGTAAATATTTATTATAAAGACAAATGGAATGCCTTTGCCTACGCTGTAATGCAAGGACACTTTATTCCAATTCATGTAACGAGCTTTAATGCGACAGTGTGTGAGGCGGATGATAAGCAGTTGGTAGGACCTGTATCCTCTATTCATATCGTTAAACAAATATACCTGAATTGTGCTTAGCTGTAATATGGGGAAAGCAGCCAAAATATCTTCTCACTTTCATAGTCAAGGATGGATTGAAGGGAATTTAAATAAACTCAAGGTGGAGAGAAATCCGACAACGGCATTAGCCCACTCTTAAATAACATCGCAATGGGATTCGCGGTTATCTTCCCACCGTACGGGCGGAGTGCTGAATTGGGACTACTTTCCGTGTGGCCCATAGGTAAAAAAAAGCTTGCCAATAAAACATATTCGTAACTGCCAGTGTTTTGAACCGGGCTCTTAGAATGGTCACTCATAATTTCAGTCTACGCATCAATCTGAACGGCACTCCCTAAATTTTGTATCATAATCTTTGAGAAGACTATTGTATTTCTTGTTGTAAATCAACTTATTTATGAAATTCAATGTTTTATACATTCTCTCTCTCAAATGCATTAATTCATAGCTATTTGCAGCACAATACAGAATGAAGTATTTAAATTTCCACTAGATAAAATTTTTTATCATGATCTACATTTCGATCTACTTCAACATTAGGTGATTGAACTGATCAGATTGACCCGATGTTGGTATAGTACATACATAAAAACCTGGGTCACAACTAAAAAAATTATCTCAGGAGAAAATTGCATACTATGTTTTGTATTGTGTTATAATTCCACAAATACCGCCAGTTACCTCTGATTTCAGTAATTTTTAGCTACTAATGGTGCTCTTCATATGTGTTTCCAGCATAGTTTTGGGAGAATAATAGAGGTTGATAAGGAATGGTGAATGGCGAGTGGTAGCCAGGTCGGCAACGCATTATTCTGGCAACCCAAAGGTTCCGGGTTTGAACGCCCAGAGTATAGATGTTTTTGTGTTTATCTTAAAATTAAGATATTAAGTTTGATGGTTCGAATAATATCAACCGTTGACGCATCTCGTCTCTGAGCAAGACTCTTTACTATTGGGAAGGTGAGGAGATCGTTATTGGACGGCGGATTGACGTCGCAAGGAAAAAGAAGGAAACAGTTTGGGAGAGAGATTTTAAGCTGTCTGGTCGCGTTTGTTTGACTTGTCACCCGTCTTTTGTTTGCATTGTGTTGCCCTGACCCTTTTTGGGGCGAGATAATTCCACAGCAGTCCTTCCCTCAAGAAGAAATTTTGGAAGGGGAGCTGGAGAAGACCTGATCTCCATTCCATCCCCGCTTCTCACTTTTGCCGCCTTCTCTCCCGCCCAGACTCACTCCCCTATTACGCCTGCTTCCAGCCAATCGTCACCTCAGAGCCCACTACCCCACTCGCCCGAGCCAATTCCTCGAATTCTCTACCTCTCCACGTTCCTTAGGTGACTCTTTTCCTCCCTATTATTAATTCCTCTCGTCCATGGAAGGAATCCGATAGACGTCTGGAACCCAGAAATCCTGACGTGCGGTATAAAAGGTGGGAATGAAGGACCGGAACATGGCATTGAATTCCATAAAATATGGATAAGATATGATGGTAAGAAATTGAGTACGCTGGAAAAACAGAGGAGAAAAGCTGGTATTGAAATGTGCACAGTAGAACAAGACATTTGGTGATGAAAATATTAGGAGAAAATGTTTTATTTCTCGTATTCATTCTCAACTATTTGGATAAAGTAGGAAATAAGAAGGTTCCCCATGACTCCGTGAAAGGAGTATGGCTAGGATATTTTTACCGTAATTTTTAAGTTTTGCATGGAGAAATCCACCAAAAAGGTAAATATGAGGTATAAGTATTAAATACACGCGGGGAGAATACTACTATGCGTTTCATCGGTGATGTGATGGTGACGGCAGATATAGCAATACTTAAGTGATACTGTGGTTAGCGTAAAAAATACTTTAAAAACAGATTTGATATCACTTTAAGGTCATTAAAAATAAAACAAAGAAAAGAGAAGAGACAAATGCCAAATGTTAAATTCGGAAAGCAAAATATAGAAGTAGCAATAAAGCTATCAGAAAAACCGGGTGAATGCGTCTTTCAAGAAGTAGTCAGTAAAATAGCTTTTGAAAGACATTTACCAAACGACAAAACAACCGAATTATGAAAATACAAGCTTTTAATTATGAACGATATTTATTAGTACTACCGTATAGAGCATGCCAATTTATGAATGTTAAATGTATGTTAGGAATGCAGTGGACAAATCCAGATTGAAAGCAATGAAAGTAGAGTATTACAGAAGAATGGTGAAAAAATAGGATCAGCAAAATAAAAAATAGGGATATTTTAAACAGAGGGAGAGAATGGAGAAGTCAAATGAAAAAATAAGGAAAATATAATACGCAATGTGTATCTAAGTATAAAGATCTGATAAAGGTACCACCACGGATATTGGTAATTGAAAGAATCATAAATGAAGCTTTTGTTTTTTATATCTAGAGTAAGTAATGAAGGATGCAAAGTAGGAAGGAATTAGGTAATTATGAAGAGGCTACTATATCCCTCTATTATTTCTAGTTTTTCCGTCGAAACTAAGACATGAAGAGGTAAGCATGCATGGAGAATCAATTGGAGAACTTAATCAATCAAATCTTAGCATTGATGACTGATAATGATGATGACCAAGACATCAATCTGTCCGCAGTAACCCAGGTCGGGAAAATACCCTCTGACAACCAATGCGTCACGGGTTGAAATTCTTTTTCAGGCTAGAATGTTATTTTCGCTGTGGAATTAAGCTAAGTTTCTAGTTAATTTTTATGGTTATGCATTTTATAGCAGTCTTAACACCTAAAAGTATATTTATATTAATAATATTTTTGCCTGATTTCACATTCAGATTCTAAACCTATTGAGGGTAGAAAATTTGATTCAAGCCCGGATTCGCCGTGCTTAGAACTACTACAGCAGGTACATGCACGAGTAATGCAATGGATAGGGAAACGAGAATACAGTATACATGGTTTAAGTGTAGAGATAAATAACGAATATCTTTCATGTAGTTAGAGGATGGCTTGGTTTGTTCGTGCCTCTACGCAAGGTGGTTGAGGCTTGGGTAGGTTTTCCTTGGGAGGTAATCCGTTGTCATAATAATCAGACACCAACATGACACACTTGGGGGCACTCCTCTCTTTCGTGGGATAAAATGGTGGTGTTTATTTGGAAGAGAAATAGCAATTTTGTGCACGAAGTCATTAGATGGAAACGAAAAATGAATTTTAGTGAAAAAATTAATCTTTTAACCAGAGCCATTGACTCACGAATCAAAATTTTGAATAAGCAAAAGGTGACGCCCACTGAACA
This sequence comes from Platycnemis pennipes, assembly GCA_933228895.1. Taxonomy (NCBI): domain Eukaryota; kingdom Metazoa; phylum Arthropoda; class Insecta; order Odonata; family Platycnemididae; genus Platycnemis; species Platycnemis pennipes. Next base: position 42,304,176 of record OW121851.1, on the reverse strand, counting down.
ATCTGCTTTCAGGCTTACTGCGTCATTCATCTCCCGTCCTTGACTGCTTTTAGGGAAAGGGAAGGGAGAGGAGGGGGGGGGGTCGGAAGGTCTGCTCACACAGATCCTGTTGCAACCACTTCCACAGGGAGAGTCAGCTATGTCCCTCATTGTGATAATGAGAAAAAGCTTGGCGGGAACAGTTGTGATTGGACGAAATGGATGACGTACTAGATCGCATGCACGCCCAATTTTCGGAAAGGGTTAAAAACATGTAAGATCTGGTGTTTTCCCGGCGAATAATATGTGTAAAGATTTCTCGGGTTTCACACCGGGTCAGGTTCTCCATATCTTCCTCCGACGTTTCGATGCGCGACTCGCCCATCGTCTTCAGGGATCCAGGAATCCAAGTGACATTCCTTCCAAAATTGCCCGCTTATATATCCTCCGTTGGCGGGTGAAGTGGCTGCTGATTGGTAGGTTGTGTATTTCTCTCTCCGCGTCTCCTGATTGGTCCTCCGTTCTCTCCGATTTTTAGCAGGTGATCCCAAGTCCTGCTGATGTTGTAGCCTGTGTCCCTGTTGAGGTTATTTTTATGCAATCGTATCTGGATTGCTTCCTTCATAATGCGATCCCAGCATCCATGTGATCGGCACAGAAGTTTTGTCTCCTCTCAGTGAATCATGTGATTCTCTTGAATACTATGCTCGGCAATTGCCGACTTGTCGAGTTGACCCAGTCGAAGATGTCTCCGATGTTCCTTTCAATTTCGTCTCGATTGTGCGGTTAGTCTCTCCAATGTAGGAGGCGCCACATTCACAGGGTATGGCATAGACTCCTGGTGTTTTCAGTCCAATCGGGTCTTTGGCTTTCACCAATAGGTTTCTTAATTTCGGAGGAGGCTGATGGATGGTTTCGATTTCGAATCTCTTCAGAATCCTGGAGATTTTTTCCGATATGGTGGAGACGTATGGTAGGATCGCCTTGGTTGCCGGGGTAGAATCTTCATTCGGTGACGTCGTTCTTCTGGGTCCCAAGGTCCTTTTCATGACCGTATCTATTTGGTGTTTACTGTAGCCATTCTGGAGGAAGGTTTTCCTGACGTGCCGTAGCTCCTTCGGGAAATTCTCTTTGTCATCAACGGAGATGGCCCTGTGGATGAGAGTACAGAGAACCGAATTTATATTCTGAAGAGAATATTCCATATTCAGTACTGTGATTTCTATGTTTCTAATTCCCAATGGAGCGTACTTTATTCATTTTGGATGGGCACTTTCAAAAACTGCAATGCATTGGGTCATTACTTTGCTCAAACAGCGCTCACCTTTATCAATTAACGTAGAAAAGTGTAACGGACTGAGAAATCTCCGTATTCTTTTCTTCTCTGAAATGGCGATTCATTGCATTAGTCACAGTTATTGAATCTAGTCTTTAAACTTTCATATTTTTGCGCGCAGTAGGGAAGTGTAATCCAATGAAAAATCTTTCATCGTGTTTATTCTTAAACAACTCTAATGAATTCAATTTGATATATTACGATTAGTGTGACTAGACTGATTAGTCATATCCAATTGAGATTAGGGATTGTAGTTTGCTTATTCGTAAGGCTTAATTGTTTATGTTCATGTATAAGATGACTACTTAACACCTTCGTAATTTATCCATTAGATATGAATCATATCCACCTAAATATTCATTTTCAATCCTTAATTAAATATAAATTTTACAAAAAGAGGTGGGAATTTCACGTTCACATGCTTCGTCTTAATCATATCTTCGATATTGTTACAGTGCCATCAACTAATGACTCTTTGGCACCCTACCTAAAATTTTACCGTTGAATGAAGCCACTGAGGGAGTCAAAGATTCTTCGGCAGTACTTCCAATAGGAAACGATTATTTTTTTAATTTTTATGTACTTTTTATTACTCCAGACGCTCCAGACAAAGAAATGCTTATGTTGACAAATGTGGTCGAAACGTGTAAATTACGCATGCAACGTTGTGCGTTCACTGTCCGTTTAAGTTTTGTTTCATTCACTTGTATTTTTTTGCTGTGTCAATGATGCAGGAGATAGCTCACGGTCTCAGTACCTCGTCAACTGGCTTCAATGACTAATCACGAGCTCCAACGTGGCCATAAAAACAGCAATTTTGTGTGTTGAAGATGATGGAGCTAGCCCACTAGAGGCATTTTGCTTAACTTCTTCTTGGAAACAAAGGTACGATCAAATTAATATGCCTGTGGTGGTGAATGACAGATTCGGGGATCGGGTCGTTGTGTTCGCTACTGCTATAAAGTCCCATCTCGCGCGGAGGCGCATTTTTAAATACCAGCAGTGACATATTTTACGGAGGTATACCAATTCTTTCTTGAGTGCGGTGTGTATAGCACTTCAAGTTCAGTAGACCGTCCGTCGGATGAAACGTTAATCCGTGGACCTCCGTGGTGGTTTCTGTTAAGAGCAGGCCGATGACGGATTTCCCTCCACCCTTCCTTGGGTCCTTAAGAACTCTCTACCACTTCCCATGCTTCCCATCTATTCTTAAGGCGTAAGTAAACTTAGGTCGCCTTAGCCGAACAACTACTTCTACTAAAGAACGATTCCTCGTTGTCGTGGAATCCATCTTAGGGCTCGCTGTAGGAAACTGTTCAAGTCACCCATGGGTCGGAGGTGCCGATGCCATCGCCTCAGGATCCAGGGAGGGCCCATTCTTCAACTGTGACCCCTGTGACTCTCATGTCATCCGTAACCCGGCTGCCATCGCGCGCGTGTGGATCGATTCAGAGTGAGAAAGCTGGGACCCTACATTTGTTCATTGACCTGCTATCACCGGCAGTCTATTGTCAAACTCCGCTTGTCCTTCATTTGTCACCGTGAGGCCTCACTATTCTCGAAAATATTGGTGGAATCCAAAAAACTGCTTATTAGCAATTACTGGTCCTTTCTATTGCGAAGGCATGTGGATAATGATGAAGCCTATTGTATCATCCAAACAATACAAAATATCCCCACTTTCCACCTATAATCCTGAAATTTTAACAGAATTTTCTTATGCATTGCAAATAATTACTGATTAAATGTTAACCCGTATACATATTAATTTTATGAGAGCAGTCGTTCAAAGTCCAATGGCTGAAATCAATAGTAGGTACAGTCCGAATATTTTGTGAAAGTCACAAGGTTTACGCTTGCTTCTCTTTTAATACGGATGGATTCCAAAAAGATTAAACTTATCTCTATAATTCTATCCGTCTCCATTGTCTCTCACATCCAACCCCACAGGGGGATCAGGTTGGTGTGGTGGCTAGAGTACTGGCATCCCATCCCGAGGGCCCGGGTTCGATTCCCGGCAGTGGCGGATTTTTCAGTGGTAAACCGGTCCCCACTCGGCTTAGTGGAGGGCATTTCAAGTTCAGTGCTCCGTCCGTCGGATGGGACGTTAAGCCGTGGTCCCCTTGGCGCCTTTCGTTAAGAGTAGGCTAATGCCGACGCCGAATTTCTCTCCCCCCCTTCCTCCGTTTCCTGAAAAACTCCTACCATTGCCCGATTACCCACCTATCCTAAATGACGCAAATGACCTCAGCTGTCGGTCGCCTCCCCTGAATAACCAACCAACCAACCCCACACGTGCCAATGGTACGTTGCATGCGGGAGGTGGTTGAGCGATTTGCATCCAAAGCTACCCCTCACTGCGTTAACTAATCACTTCTCGTGGGGCTGTCAATCACGATGTAGCGAGGCGATCCCTAAATTCGACTCGTCCGTTAGCAGGGTTCGGTAATTAAGCACTCGGGCATCGTTTTGTGAACGAACGAAGGTTGAATCTGCGCTGCTGAGGGAAAGAAATGTTAACGGTGTCCAATATCCCTTTCCTCCGCGTTCACTGTTCCGATCGACGACACTCAATTAGTACCCTACCTCCCGGCAATTATCTCTGAAACAAATTTCAAGACCATATTTTCAGTGTTGATGTTAAAAATATTTTGCGAAGCCCAACTTACTATGGTAGACTGAACCATAATCACAAAATTAGAGAAATTGATTACCAAACTGGCAGATTCAAAATTTCCTTTTTTCCTAGAACAATTAGGGATATGAATAACGGTAAATATATCCAGTACGAGTGTAGCAATGGATAACATTGGTAGCTGCATGTTGGTATAAGGACTTGAAGCTAACCAAGCTAGCAGCATGTGTTTGTATGTTTGCTTGACTATTTTTATCTTTTTTTAAATAGTGTAGTTTAGAACGGAATATAAATACTAATCCTTTTTTATGCATGACAGGTAGTGCATTTTTGGTGAGAATTCACTCCCTGCCACACACCTTTATGGTGGCTTACAGGGTATTATGTAGATGTAGATGAATTATAATGAGTGGATATTCAATAGAATGCGTGATTCTCGGTTCACGATATAAAATTTCACAAGACAATCTCTTTGACATTTCCGACCTTGTAGTCAACAGAAAGACTCGTTAAATAAAGACAGCGTGAGGAAGATAGTGAACGCTTCAGTGTGAAGTATTTCCATTTCTCCGTCATTTTGACGTTATTATCACTTCCGTTTACGCTTCGTTTTGTCATGCATTTCTATGCTTCGTAGCATTTGATCCCTTGCATTTTTTTATATCACCAATGATTTGCTATGCGATTAGTGCTTATTCCAGGTTGATATATGAAAAATACTTTACCTTTTTCAAAGAAATATAACACTCTATTTAAGTGATAAACCCTATAAATATTAGTATTAGTTGAATGTAGATGAATTTACGTAGCGTAACATACCTATGTTCATTTATTTATTTTACATATTTTATTATTTGAAACCCTCAATAAGTGGAAGAAGACAAAAATAGGATACTGAATTAACAAAAAGGAAAAGAAATCAACAAAAATGAATTTGACATGGTTATCGGTGCCTTTATCACTCTATTTTGTAATATATTTCTATTTTACGTACCTTACTTTTTTACTTACGAATTTTTGAATGCCACCATTCTATGCAGGTAATGCCTGTTCCGGGCCGATCCTTGAATATTTAGATGGTGCATGCTTGAGTTCCACAAGAGTAGGCACTACCTACTATGTACCATATAAACTGCATTTAAATACCTTGACGGCTGTTGGTGGTAAAGTTCCACAATTGTTTAACCTTCATAAATATTTTATTTCAAAGAACATTGGACACAGGGATTAAAGTATCCAAATTGAATTGTATCCATTATATTTCATAGTGCAAGCTATAAATGGAGAAGGAAATGGAACAAATCAAATGATAAATGGAGAAGGTTTTTGTATCATTAAATGAATTTATCTTGGATCATCATTTTACAAAATACATATACACATAGGCATTATCTTACCCACTGTGTGCTCTACCTAGTGATTTACTTACTTTATAAATTAACTTTGCCAGAAAACGTTCTTCAACAAATCTTTAACGCTTTGAGTGTGTAAGACAGTGTTTAAATCTGGAATCACAGTGGAGATTTTTATATTTTGCCTCAACCGAAACTGTTGTCTACCCATGTCTACCCATGCTAAAAGTTTAAATAATCAAAGGACACCAAAACGAAAATTTATCATGGTATTTTTATTCCTACTTTGATCTCTTATATTATGCTTCAATGAGTGCTCTCTTTAATAATTCTTCTTTTAAGCCTAAAGATGTTTAACTCGGGATTTCGTAGAAAAGCAAGCAGTTCAGTCTAATTCCCAGCCTAATGTTTAAGTTTAAAAATTTCGAGGTAGTACTAGTTTTTCTGTTTCACTACATGGAATTGATTTTTAAAATATATGAACCCTTAAAAGATATTTTTAATTAATGCAGCAAGCCTATGAGTGATTAATGATTGAAATGAATTACCGTTAAAAATGTAGACTCAGACCTTGAAGTTCAAGTTCATTGATTCGTTGTATACTCGACTCCTTGTTTTCATAATTATCACAATTTAATTTTTTATCTTCTTCACAAAATTTGACCTTTGCCATAAACTTAAAAAAAAATTTAAACAATTAAAAAATAAAATACAAAAAATAATTTTTACTTTGAAGTGCTTGAACGAATGCTTTACTTTAAAATTCTTCGTGAACTACCTGCCCATAAATGTTCGCTCCAGCTAAATCACTCATAGACCAAATGAACTGCGTCATCTACGGCGTACGTAATTTCCTCTTCATAGATTCACTTCGCATCTCTGCTACGTACCAACGGCTTATACAATCTGCAATGCGTACAAAGTGATGCGTGAAAGTCACTTTTCTAGCCCTGCCTACGCGCCTCCTCCTCGCCTTTGATCCTCCGTTAATGGCATTGCCTTCTGTATTGCTGCAAGTCCCTGCGGGCGGAAGCAGGAATGAAGATGCGTCCCCCATAGCATCTATCTCCGGTGATCCACATCACTCTCTATCAGTGGAGAAGGGAAGATTGACGAAATTCGAGGGGAGGCTTTTCCTATCAGTATAAGCTTCAGCAGATGTAGAAGCATATAACTTACTTTACTGTGCGCCTAATACGAGCATATCACCTCAACATCTATTCTATTCGTGAAGTATAATATCGCATAATAGTAGAAATTATATCGTAATTAAAACAAAAAAAATTCATTAATTTATGATACATTATTTGATATTAGTATCTTTGTAACCACTGGCATACATAAAATGTCGTTACTTGATGCATATCTCGAAATTTGGAATGCGATTACAATTAAAACCTCCTAAATAGAGATGGATTAAACGTTTAACCTTTTTGTACCATACCAAGTGTCCATGACTTAGGTGTTACAATAAATAGAAATGACGCAACAATAGCATATCATTTGTTATTATTATAATCACGGGTATTGATGTCAGGAAACAAATTTACCAGAAAATGATTGACTGCGTAGAGTGCTAAATGTTGCCTCACCACAGAGAAAATGCCACGGTTTGAAGGTTTATTTTCCTGAAATGTGTACGAAAACGTGTTGAGTAATGTGTTACATTGTTGCTGTGCTTTCTACTAGGTTGAGTGCTTTATGAGAAAAATGTCTGCTAATGCATTCTTGAATAAATGATAACGTGTAAAAAGGGTGTAAAGTAGTAAATGTGTCGAGGGATAGTTATTTCTCATTTGATGCAAACGTCAGGAAACTATCTCTTATGTATCATGAAACATAAGCTATCAATTCTTAAGTTATTAGTATAATACGTAGGCAGAAACTATCAGGTGGTGTTCATCAATCATTCTGCAAAACAATACCGGAATGTGTCAATTAGTCCATTTCAGGGTGGTCTTCGTTCCCGTTAGTTACATCTGCATCTACGCAATACCCTACAAGCTACCGTAAGGGTACGTGGAAGGAGGAGTTTATGGGTTCCTTAAGAAATAGGCTTCCATAATGAACCGGAGCGTGAGTAGCGAAGATCGGAAAATGACCATATTAGCGTATCAGATGAACTAAAATGGGAATCATTATCAGACCATAGGTTGAAATTTAGATTTAATTTCTGAAATAAATTCCAACATAAATTTTTACTGATGGAGTTGAAAATACATATTTTGCGAACTCCAACTTCCTATGGTAGACTGGACCATAATCATAAAGTGAGAGAAATTGATTGCCAAAACGATAAACTCAAAATGCCCTTCTTTCCTCGTAGAATTAGGGATATGAATAGCTATAAATATATACATTAGCATAAATACTAGTGTATCAATAGATAGCGCAGGTAGTTCCATGTTGGTATAAGAACTTTAAGCTAATCTTAGTAACAGCATGTTTTTTAATGCTTGCCTTGCTATTTTTATCTTATTTTAATTTGTGAAGTTTAGAATAGAATGAATTTACTAATCATTTTCATGCATGATATGTTATGCATGTTTATTGTGAAATCACCCCCTGCCTCAAAACATTATGGTGAATTTAGAGCATAATGTAAGTGTAGATAAGTGACTAGCTATGATCCCTGCTCCCTCTTCTCATCTGCTCTCATCCTCTGTACCTCGGATAACTCCTCCAGCCAAATCGGCCCCCTTCGCTAAAGGGATCGCGATCGCAGACTCCCTTCGTGGAATTATTGGATGCAGGACTCGTTCGGAGCATTAGGGGTGCGATTAATGGCGGTGGGGCCGTTGCCCGCTCCGTGAATAATTGGGGGTATTAGGCTCCCCCTCCCCTTCCTTGCACCAAGCTCTGGACTTCCCCCACCCACCATCCGCACCAATCCAACTCTCCCAGCACCAACTCCCTCCTCCGGTACCGCACCACTTTCTCTCGTTCCCCTCATTAGCCTCCCTCGAGTGGATATAGACATAAGAGTCGATGGAAATGACGGCTATTTGTCGAGGGTGGACTCAGGACAGAGAGTCTGTGTCTTAAGTTATTACCTTAGGTTTTTCAGCATGCCTGAAGTCATGGAAGGGGCGATATATTTCCCGAGGTTTTTTCATCTCATTGGCGAGGTACATTTACTGGTTTTCCATCTTTGTCAAATGCACACCTTGTTTATTTAACAGCTCTTTCCTGGCCACTGTGCTGAAGTCGGACGTTTCATCTTCTGAACGTTGATGTATTAGATTTTGAATCAAACCTCCTGTTTGGATACATCTATATTATACCCTGCAACTCACTAGAAAGGTATGTGGCAGGGGGTGAATTCTCACCAAACATGCACTACATATCATGCATAAGAAAGGATTAGTATTTATATGCTGTTATAAACTTCTTTATTTAAAAAATGATAAAAATGGTATAGCAAACATGCAAAAACATGCTGTTAGTTGTGTTAGCTTCAAGTCCTTATACCAACATGCAGCTACTCCTATTGGATATATTTACCGTAATTCATAACCCTATTTGTGCTAGGAAAAAAGGACATTTTGAATATGTCAGTTCGGCAATCAATTTCTCTAATTTTGTGATTATGGTCCAATCTACCATAGGAAGTTTTTTTTGCAGCCTCAGTACTCAGGATTGACTTATCGAAGGTGTTTTAACACTTTGTTAACGCACAGCTTTGTAGGCGTTTTAATGATCCTATACGCACAAGTAAGGTACACACATAAAATACGTGTGTGGTGACCTATATTCTAGAGTAATATAAATCATTTAGTAAAACAATGCAAATGAATCAAAAAATGCATACCCGCAAAATTAAGTCCATTTGTATAAAACGTACCACAGTAATCCCGGCTTTTATATTCCGAAGAGAAAATTCCATATTCAGTGCATCGTCTGTCGTTTTCGATGTAAAACTATAAACTCCATGGCGTATTTTGCGAGAAAAAGGCTGTTTTTTTTCATTGAAATTTTATTGCCTCCTGTTTTTTATGCTTTCAATCCTGTCCTAAAACATCTACGTATTGTCTGAGGTGGTTTAAAGCAAATCAGACTTCAAGTCACTACGATTGTTAGAATTGACCAATGTCTTTTCAAAAACCTAAAGTAAAATTTAGGTGTTCGCATTTTAATTTATTCGTGCCCCAATTCATGATCATAAACATTACACGTTAACTTAAATGATGAAGTAGGTAATCTTCAAAATGTATAATAATAGTTGTATATTGATTGAATGAGTATATTTAATCACTATCTTTTTTCTTTTAGGTAAGGATGTCTCCCCACTGCTACCCTCATGAATGAATGACTCCAAAATTGGTGAGCAATTTTTTAAATACATAGTCCAATTTAAGTATTTACATTTTTTTAATGAATATGCTGTTTCATATCCGAGTAAGTAGACAATTATCTCCGTATACATGCTCATTCTTCTGTCATCATAAACTATGCTGGTGTCTAACTTTCATTGGAAACACTAAAAATCATCTTCATATACTACAATAATTCTATATTCATTAATTATTTTATAAAGGAATTTGAGTTGCGTGTTTTATAATAAAGTCAGTACCGTATGAGTAATATAAAAATAATTGCATTCTTAAACTGATACCCCTCAATCATTCTCAGTTATGCTTTTCTCAAAACTATCGCACACTTTCAAAAAGTTATATATTACCCTCTTCACCAAGAACTATTGTAGCGTAGGTTTTATTTGGCATTTTCTCGGGAAGTAGAGGATATCGTAGCTTAAATCCTGGCTGTGTACACGTACTGGAATTTCGTAGCCATACCAAACACAAACCTCTTAGGTAATACTCTTCCACAATGCTGTTTTAATCTAACTGATACTAATCTTTATTTAGCATAATATTCAAGAGGCAATAATAATTTAGCAATCCATTTCTCTACCTTTAATAAGCTAATTACTCAGTGTAATTAGTAAGCTGACAGATCATAAATTAAATGGATGGAAATAGCATGAAATGATCCCTTAGGAACAGAAAAATATCACTATAAATTACTCTTTAAAACTAGTAACCTCAGCCATTGAAAACAATATATCCAGAAAAAGTAGTGAAATAATCGAAAGACAGAAGGATTTAGCATTCTGTATAACTTAAATTTCTTACAAAACGATGTTGTTATGTAAAACTATGTAAATGTAAAACTATGTTGTTACGAGGGGAAGTTACATGCACATGATAATGATTATATATGCTTACATTCACTAACAAGACGATGACTACTAACAGACATTACTGCCTAAAGATTAATTCAATCAATCGAACCGAAGGTCTCTCACAGTGAACAAATTTCATGGAGATCAATGCCCATGGCGGTGAAAATTATACTTGAGGATTATTTTTCATGATAGGTTATGACAGCTAGGAATTAATCATGTAGCCACCAAGTAAAAAGACCAATAATATACAGCAAAGGATACTAGAGAAGAACTTATATAGCTGCTGTAATCACAGCAATGTTCAAGGACGGAAGTATTTTCCTTTTCCCGCTCTGCCTACTATCACTTCTCTCTAGCATGGTGGAAAGACTGGGCGGATGGATTTCGCGGTTGTCGCATGTATTAGCGGCAGCCGGTCGTGCAGTCTGGAGAAATTGAAGGGTTTGAAAGGGGAAAGGGCGGGAAGCTTGGGAAGGCTTGAAGGGAAGGGGAGCTTTCGTTCTTCGTGCTGAGAATTCCTGGCCGAGGGTGGAATGTGCGAGTGAAAAAGGGTGAAAGGGTGGAGTGAAGGGAAGAAAGAGAAGGGGGGGGGGGGTAGTAAAAAGGACCATCTGCGGGAGGCCCTGTGAGTTCATCCTCCTTCATTAAAGCAATGGAGCCTTCGCCTCGAAGTTATGCCTCCGCGATGTTCGACGTCCGAAAATTTCGTATTCCGTTCGCTTCTTCCGGGTGAGCTTTGGGTGAGCCGGGTGACTAAGAGTGCCTTGTCCGCTGGAGGCTGGGTGTTTGTAAAATGGGATGGGAGGGAAGTGAGTGTAGAGGAGGGCATGGAAATGGAGATTTAAGAAGTAGTAGCGAGAATGTAGGGGCAAGGAGAAAGCGTTTAAGGTATTACAGTTATTTTGAAGAGAGGTAGGAAGATCGCCAGTTAAATGATTGGCATTCATAAGAGAAGAGAGGTACTTCATTAGAACCCACTTAAGCTATTGATTAATATAAAAAAATTGCTAATTTTTTTTCCATTGCTACTTCTGCCGTTTATGTAAATATTTTTATGTTATTCCTTAAAAACCTTGTGGCATACACTTATAGGTATACTTTAGGAACACGCATGGTAGAGAAAAAATAAATAAGTATTTTCCGAGTTTTTACTTTTCCTTCCTCCGAATGTAAAGCAAACTTAAGTGTCGTGTAGGTTATTGCAAACAGTTGGTATATATTGTATCTCAAGAGATTAATTACTTTAGTATGGTTTATCCATTTATACCGTAGAAAAGCTAATCATCTGAGCATAACTTTTTAAACGACGAGAACGCACAAACCTGTTAGAGATCAATTTATAATTATTAATTACGAATTTGTTTCAACTATGCTTACTATTGTTGTTAAATTACATAGATATGACTTATGGTAAGAATTTTCTAGGAATTTTTGATGAAGATGTTGCCTAAGCGGTGGTATAGAATTTCCGTCATGAAAAATCTGCAAAAAAATCGAGGAAAAACAGAGCTCTCAATATATTAGTGCATAGGTTCCCACGGTATCTGTAGTCAAAGTCTGCTTTACTACCGATTTCTCATTGCGTAAAATGTTGTCTTCATCAGTCATTTGTTTCGCTGGAGTTCCAGCCAGTGTCTTCACGCCAAAAAAGAGGGACGCCAGAGGTTTTGGCTACCTTTATAATGGCCAAGTCATCTGACTGTTCTTGTTCTTCTCATAAGGGAGAAAATTGAAATCGTGTCACACCTATCCTTTATCCAGTCGCTCAAATTCACTCCAATATTATGAGGATCTACAGGAGTAGGGTTTGTGGGGGAAAATCGTGAAAGGAATAATTTTCAGGAGAACTTTATTCCACCATAAGACGTTATTCTAATACCGTCGGAATGGACGATATCAGAGGAAGTGTTACGCCATCGTTAGAAGTGTTGGCTCCCTTTAGAGAAACGTGGCTAACAGTGGATATTGTTATGCGTGGCGGAAAGGGCATTGGGTAACGTTGGGTAAGGTAAGGTGGGCCTCGAGTTAGGTTGTGAAAGGGAAGAGGTGGAGTGAGATGGAGCCACTAAGGAGTTCAGGGTTGGTTTAGGGTTACCAGGGACAGATGGGGGTGAGGAAATGGATCGCGGAACTCATAATGGACCCTGGAAGCGATGACCTCGGCGCATACAAATAGCTAAGCTGAGGATTTTGCGGACAATCGCATTGCTTTTTCCAATGATCATGGAGAAGGTAACGGAAGGTAACCTTTTCGTCTCATGTCTCCACGATATCGTTCACATTCTCACTGAAAATGGCAGAGTGAATCGAACAGGCACATTTGAGGTCTTTACCATAAACCCTTTGACCACTTTAACTAAGGTAGAGTATTATTTGACCGAATCAGTTATCATGCCTTCTACCAGCCTCCACCCTCATTTTAAGATTCTTTCTTTCCAATTTTTTTGGTACCATTACATAAAAATATCTTCATAATTTTTCTGTTTACGTAGGGATTGGAAAGCTGAAAGGTACTTACAACCACCTAGAAAGTTTTGCTCACTCCTAAGTAAAACGGGATATTTATCGTCATGAAACTCTTTTTAAGCACAGCCACATGAAATAATGATAGAAATACGTACTTTGATTTGTAATTAAAGTTTCAACCAAAATCATCATGGGCCATTATCATTTTTATCATCATGGACCTTAATATTGCTTTGGTGAATCTCTCCTTTTAGCTAAAGCCTTCATATTTTTATATTTCTTTTGTCTCACATCCTTAACAACTTGCACTATATATTTAATGTGATACGTCATATTTAGGAGTCTCTCCTTCTACCTCATTTATCCGCAGGTCTATTACTGTTCCGTCGAGTTGATCTCAATGCTGAGTCACTCAAATCATATTTTCGACTTCACTCTCCCCATTCTTTATTTACCTTTGCCCTGAGATTGCTACCGATGTATTCTTTTTTCAAATATTCCCTCCACCTCTTCTCCCTATCCTCATCTTCCTCCGCCTTCACCCTATCCTATTCCTCATTTCTAATTAAAGTTCCTCATTCTTATTCCTTATGGTATTACAACGTCCTCCCCGTTGTTTGAGTGGTTATTCGCAATCCTGAATGCAGTAAACATCTTTCCATGTGTGACATTATTTTGAACTTCTTCTCATAAACTTTTCATCAGCATTTCTCTTATTTTTCTCCCTTTACGACTTATATCCTTTTTTATTCTTCGATGCAAAGTTGTCCTTCATTAGCTTCAGAATTTTCGAACTACTCCTCTCTTCAACGTCAGTCTAATTGCATGGCCTCTTCTGTAATCTAGGGCATATACTTTGCAAATTCCTTCTTCTTAGAACTTCTTTTCTGCCTTCCTGCATCCCGTTTTTATGTTCCTCATTATCTTCCTCTGATTTCGCTGTCAGATCTTCTCCCTCAATTAAAGCTCTAACTTAATGAGAATAGTAAAAATCATTTCTTCTTACTTTTGTCTGCTTTCAGTTTTAATAGTGTGCTTTTTGTTATAGAATGATAAATGCGTCGTAAAAAAGATTAAAAAAATCGTCGAGGGGAAAGTGAACGGGAAGAATGGAAAAGGCAGGTCTCGTATGAGGTATATAGAACAAGTTGTAAAGGATGTAAAAGAGAGGAGCTACGTCAATATGAAGAGGTTGGCCGATAGAAGAATCGAGTGGAGGGCTGCGTCAAACCAATCATAGGATTGCTGACCTATGATATTGCTGATAATGATCCAGCTAGCTGAGAAACGTATAAATAATTGTTATGTAAATGACTGGGTTCTTAGTGTGTTTTCAAATACGTGATAATTCCATATTTCCGTTGACAAAGCATTTACAAAGATAGTTAATCAGGTAAACAGTGAAAACTCTCCCTTTCTTTCTGCTGAGATGGTGATAGATGGAATCCGACCGAAATGATTTAGATTCACGTTCATCAAATTTTTTATGCTTGTAATACTCTTGGCCTTTCTTCAACTTCCTTGCTGGACTGTATTTCAGGATGTCAGGGTAAATAAGCCTTGAAGCTTAGTGAAATAAATGATTTTTCAATGTGAAATTACGAAAAACATGTGCACACTGCTCTTTTTGTCTCCATATGTATGTAGCCCCAAGCCCTTTTCACAAACTTCCTCCATAGGATGAGACGGGAAGCCGTGGTCCCCTTTGCACCTTTCATTAATAGCAAGTTAATGCCGACGCCGGGTTTCTCTTCACACTTCTTCTTTACTCTTCCATGCTCTTACCTTCCCTCGCGGTAAAAAGAGCCTATTAGTGCAGGAACAGACTTGAAAACACGAATGAGGTGAGACTCGTGATCATTGATTGAACTTACAATATTTCGATATGCAAATTTGAATGACAGAATAATACTTTTCCTCCGAGGAAAGAATATTGGGACAAAGGGCCACTTAAGTTAGTTTCTGAAGGAGTTAGAAGGGTTCAGTATTCTGCATCAGTTGTTGTCAGAGATGATGAATGAGGGTCTCACCAAAAGAGGCTTTATTCAATCGGCGAATTTTTCTTAGCAGTGAAGTAACTTGACGCTTATTCCTCCAAAAGTTCCTCTCGTATTGGGGGAGGGTAATGGGAAGGATCTTGAAGAGAGGTTCGGTGGCGTCATGGACCACTTTCGAAACTATTCCAGGGAGAGGGATTTATTTATTTTTCTTTTACCCTACATTCCGTCGGTAAAGTGGGTGAGAAAAATTTCCATCGAGCAATTGAATCCAACAGTTTGCCATATTCCTCATGAATGGGTGTGAATTTCCTTCGAAATGGCCGCGTCAAACCACGACTTCTTCTTCGCCGCAGGGTACAACTCTCTTTGGGGTACATTTTTTCAATTCCCGTTTTATTTTCATTTCCCCCCGGAAAGTTGCGCAAAATATTCCACCACGCTGGCGATGACATAGGCACCCTCACTCTCTCTCTCCACGGTACCCGAGTCTGGGGAAAATATGGCGAAGGGTTGTGATATACGCGAAAAGTTGGATTTTTGTCAAAAAGAGGAAGGGAGAGAGGAAAGATAAAAGATACTGCTGTTGCGTTGGCCGACAAGGGATCCAAGGGGATGAAGGAATGGGAGGGGGAGGATGGGGATACAAAAGAGGATCGTATAAATCTCAACTCGCCACAAGTCCCATTCCTACCAGCTTCTTCGCCCCCCGCCATACTTAGCCCTCTTCTGCGAGAAGTCGTCGTTACCGTCTTTTTCAGTGAATCAATGTAACATTTCCCTACGTCCAGGGTTCTTTTCTGCACGACACTACTACTTCCTTGCACAAAGTTTTTTTTATTCATCAGTTGACTACTGCAGAGGTAGGTCTGTACGTGATCCATGACAACTAGTACTATACTTACTACAAATTAGCAGACCTACTGCCTGCTCACAGGCAGTCTCTGTCTGTGCGCTATTGAGGTGACTACAAACATTATATAACCTCCTTTTAACTATTAGAAAAGTACTTCAAAACACCTACCTTTGAAATTCACATTTTATACACAAGATCGAGGCCGGTAGGCAAAAATTGTTTTATTTCACTATCTGCTCATCGAAAGCGTCAATTAATGTGTTCATGCTTACCAAATTGATTGATGAAACTAATTCCACTTTCTTCAACTTCTTCAATCCAATTTTTGTCCTTTCACCAAAAACGTAAACACATTTACTCAGCAAGGTAAACAAAACTGCATTGCAACTGGTTTCCCATGTACATAGATAAGTAAAACACCATTTTTTCATGCTTACATTTTCACAACTTTCGGTCAAACAATGAAAATTAAAATACGCCTAAACAATGTGCCCAGCTTTTGTATTTCAAACGACACCACTCCCACTTTAATTCGACCGGTGCCTTTGGAGATAACCTCAAATTAAATAACCAACCTCGAGCGCTGCAAGCACACATACGTACAGACAACTGTCTTCCACGAACCACATTTTTTGCATTTTTCTCTGCACCACAAACTGCTAAAAATCCAAAACTACTACCAAATCCTACAGACAGAGAATCCACACTCAACGCACCAAACTTCACTCTTTTAGCTCAAAACTTGGGAGAGAACAAAACACAACGGATACAGAATGACTGACTGACTCTCCACATCCTCTATCGATCTCTGCATCCGCAACGATAATTCAAATGCTCAGATTGGACTTTAGAGTTTAATGCTATAGCAGATATCTATTTGTAAACGCACATTACCGAAGTGTGATACAGAGATCTACGATTTGGATGAGATATTGCAACCTCCAGAGGATATTCTTATAGAGATTTGATGACTTCGGTGCGTTTATGGCCGGCTACGTGCTGGAATGCCCTCATGGTAGTGGGTGAGAGGTCATAGTTTTAGGAACCTTAATTTCAGAGTTCATATGCCTATAACGTAATGCAAGGGTAGGGAAATATTTATATCCAAAGTCTCAAATTCATCCCAAGATCTTCTCACGAGGCCGCACTAAGAATTGTTGGCCACAGGTGAATCAGTGCTCAATTTGGTACAATTTATTGGGTTGAAACTGATGCATATACTTGTCCCCAATTTCAAAATATAATTAATGAAAAATATACTATTATCGCATACAGATTTCATTATTTTGTTGGTACGAAAAGGATCTTAACGCCATCTGCCGCTAGTCACGTACGATAATACTGCAGAAGTATGAAAAATATGATAAATTAGTAATTCTTTCCTGGGGTACATGCGACCACGAGACATAAGTTGGTAATGAGGTGCTCTACTGCGAAAAGTACCAGCATTCCCTCTGCCATTCTCTGGCTTAGTACGTCATATATCCGTTTTTATGCCTTACCCTCCAGATATCTGTTATTAAAAAACAACTTTATTTTTATATTGAACATATATTTCGTTGGTTTACCTATGACAAAATAAACTGAGGGATGTTTTGATAACTGACACACAGTTATTGACGCCGTATGCTACGCATAATTGATAAACTAATAATTCATCCACACCAGACTGTATTTAATATCCCATGCCTGTCTCTCCTTGACACCGGCCGCAACAGTGTGACAACACCGCATTCCATGCTTCCCATATTCAGATAGTTCGTGACGGGGGAGCAGCCTAAGCCTACTCATCCCATTCACCCATTTTCCTCCTCTTCCACTCCTTTCTTTGCCCTACCTTTTCCACCCCCATTCCCATCCCTCCCCATTTTTCCTTACGTGAGGACTCGACTGTCTCACCCCCCCCCTTGCTATCCACCCCGCTCACCCCCTGCTGACAATTCGCCTCCTCCCTCCTCTCTCTCTCCATCCTCCCCCGACGCAATCTAATCTAATATTCTTTCCATCGTCGCCGTATCCCCCACCGTATAGGGGCTCGCTCATCCCCCTCCGATCCCTCTCCCGTGCGCCGATTTTTATCGCCTCCAACTCCTCCCCCTGAGCCTCCACCCCCATACCGCATTCATCCCACGGAGCTCGACTCGTGCTACCGCTCCTCGCCAACTCCCTCTTCGCTTCCTCTCTCTGCCTCTTCGTCTTTCTCTCCCTCTCTCTCTTCACGCTCTGAGTCCTCTCCGTGATCTCTTTACTGAAAACTTCCATTCAACCCTTCTTCCTCTCTCCCTATTACACTATCCGTAATAACTCCCTTCCCTTCGGCTCGAAACTTTCTCTTCTCTCTTTCTTCCTTCTCTCTTTTTCTACTTTGTTCTCTTCTCTCCTCTCATCGTCTCTTCTATTTTACTATATCTAGTTTATTCCATTCCTTCTGTTTCCCTCTCCTATATTTTTCACCTTCCCCTTCCTTTTTCTTTATTCCCGTCGATTTCTCGTCTTCATTTCTACCATTCCTCCACTTCCTCCCGCCAGTTCCACCCTTTTCTTTTTCTTTACTTCTCATGATTAATTTTCTATCTCACTCACGTCTTATCTACTATAGCGTGCTTCTGTTGCTAACGCTGAGAGATGATAGACGTCTCTATTGGCGATTTTGGAGTGTCACCTTTGTGGCTGACCATAGAAGAATGGATCCCAATCACCGAATGATCCAGCGCGCTTAACAACAGTTACGAGTTTTCCGAGCAGCCACCATATTGAGGATCTCTCACGTAATCTGGTTTTACGTCCACTATCATTATGAAGGATAAAAAAATGTTAAATTCTGAACGATAAAACTTAAATACTAAATCAACCTCTGCGATGCTGTTTGGTGATCGGGTTCTTTTAGTGAATAGTGTAATGGCCTCCCATCTAGGGAGACCGATTATAAATTATGGAATAAATAGTATTTTAGTGGCGGTATTCCGGACCCTACAGGAGTGCTGTTAGGAAAGCACATATGCTTCAGTACTTCATTTTTTAACCGTAATATTTTACCGTCTATGGCGTACGTCTTTCTTAAAGAGCATGCTAAGGACGTCCACGGTCTTCTCAATTCTTAATACACTGTACGTCTTGTCTATACCTAACCGATCAACTTTCCGGTTGTGCCATGTGCATAATGGAGCATATGATCTCAATGTCTATAACATTTTACTGTGGCCGATACTGCGATCACATTGACTGCGATACTGCTGATACTGCGATCAGCGACATTGTTAGAAATACGATGGCAGTGGGGATAAACTTGGCGAAATTGTAGCGGCTCGATTACCATATGCATGTATTTTAATGGGCATGACACATTAATGAGATGAATTTTCAGATCCAATTTCTATTTAAAATAAATCGGGTGGAGCACAAACGGTAATAGCTAGTTGAGTGAGGGAACGAGTAGATTAGGAGAACTGTCATGCTTTTCTGATGAACTTAGGCATTATTTGTTTGACAATATTGCTAATTTCAAGCAATAATGATGCCATTCAATAAAAATTGTATTTCGCCACCATGCGATTAATTTTCACATAGCCCCTCTAATTAAATGTTCTAAGAACATTTTCATTATTATTTTTCGTTACTGCTGAATACCATGTGTTAAATTTATTTGTGATTTTGTAAAGCCAAAACAGTTGAAAAATGTAAGTTTCATTTAGATCGGAATAAACATTGGGCAGAAGTTGGAATTGAACATGTTCCTAAGAAAAACCCGGCGTATAAGCTAAATAAATGCTCACTCACTACTTGCATATATTAAACAAGTTGTATATTTGAAATTAGAAAACGTGCATAAAGGCGAAAGATGGAGCAGTAAAGTGAGAGATATTTTTATTTCATGCTAAAAAATGTTGGTTTAGTAGAAACGACCTTTGATTGACACACAATAGTTTTGCTTGGTTAAGAACTGCAAAATATCTTATTTCTTCACCTTTAAGGGTCCTCTACATACGGTAATCACTAACAGATTTATTAAGTATGAACAGTAGGGTTATGCTTATTTTTTATTTTTTCTCTAAGAATAAAAAAAATATGCCTTAAAATATGCTATGGGGTGCAGAATGGGTATGCTAAACATTTCAGCCCAATTGTTTAACATTTAGAGGTCGCTCAAAGGACATAAATGCAATAACATTTAATTTTCCCGATTTGAGGAAATAGCATCATTTTTAGGGGGAACCTACGCAATTTTACAGTCCTTCAGGGTCGAAATTCGCTCCAACTTTACATCCGCCCAACGGTTTTCCACGAATAAAATATTTTTGCGCAAACTGCAGCTGCGCGCCACACCCCTGTCGCCGAGCCGGTTGCTCGCGAGCCGCATTCGCGGTCAGCTGTTAGGTCCTGCGCCCCTGTTTGCCTTACGCCTCCCTTACGCCTTCCCTGACGAGAGTCTGCGGGGGGAGGGAGGAGTCGAATACCTTGATTAACATTTGCAAACA
Source organism: Platycnemis pennipes (assembly GCA_933228895.1). Lineage (NCBI taxonomy): Eukaryota > Metazoa > Arthropoda > Insecta > Odonata > Platycnemididae > Platycnemis > Platycnemis pennipes. The sequence continues at coordinate 42,283,892 of OW121851.1, read as the reverse complement.
GCTAATGATTCACACGAAGCTACAACCCTTACAAGACCGACCTTAAGCTCTAATTTAAACATGTGTTCTAAGGGAATACTTATTTACTTTTTTGTCGTAAAGAGGAAAAAAAAATATTTTTTAACTGTTAGTTGGTGAAAGAGACAAGATTGATTTGCAGAAAAACTTCCTTACTTTAATTCTGTCACAAACCTGTGGATACCTTAGTGGTGCAGGTTTACATGCCTACGATGGACTACGGAGATGAAGAAGTGGACGACGTCTACGAAGATATCGGGGAAGTTATAAAACAGGTGAAAGGAGAAAAAACTTAATTATTTTAGGAGACTGGAACGCCATCGTCGGTGAAGATCAAGATGGAAGAATAACTGGAAAATATGGATTGGGAACCCGAAACGATAGAGGAGAACGACTGCTGGAGTTCTGCAAACAACATAAGTTAGTGGTCGCCAATACATTGTTTAAAAATCACAACCGAAGAAGATGCATGTGGAAAATGCCACGAGACTGAAGAAGATTTCAAATAGACTACATTATAGTGAAGCAGAGATTTAAAAACCAAGTGAAGGACTACAAAAGCTACCCTGGGGCAGACATCGACAGTGACCATAATTTAGTGATGATGAAATGCCATCTAAAATTCAAGAAATTGAAGAAAACAAAGGAGAATATATGGCAAGTACGAAAACTGAAGGAGGCTCAACATTAGCTTGCATTTCGGAAAGCAGTGGGAAACTACATAGGAGAAGAAAAGAAATCAGTAGAAAAGCGTTGGGAAAACATTAGATGTGGGATACAGAAAGCCGCAAAAGAAGTTCTTGGAAGAAGAAAAGTTGCAAGAAGAAGCCATGGATCATGGGGGAAGTCTTAGAATTGATTGAAGAAAGAAGACAATACAAGATGCGAAAAATGAGGAAGGGCAGCTTTGCTATAAAAGAACAAGGAACGAAATAAGCCGCAAAGCCAGGATAGCTAGAGAGATGTGGATGAAGACTCTATGCGAAGATGTACAAAACAACCTTGCACTTGGAAAGGTGGAAGCTGCCTATAAGGATAGTGAGAAACCACTTCTAGAAACGGAGCGCAAGATTCAATGCCATAAGGGACAAGAATGGAGAAACTTTGATTTAAAATGAAGATTAAGTGAAGAGGTGGAAAGAATATCTGCAAGAATTATGCAACGGAAACAATATGTTCTCTACATCTCGGATCTGCGTCCACGTTTGTTGACTGGGGGTGACAACAGTTTCGCTAGCCGTCCTGCTCCTGCGGTCGTTCTTACATTGGCGAAACATGCAGAGCCATGGGCACACGCATGAAAGAACACCAAAGGCGACCAAAAATAAGCAATTCCGTATGTCAGCCATTGCCGAACATGCATGGAGCGAGCCTGGCCATGGGATTAAATTTGAGGAGGCGACAATAATAGCCAAGGAGAGCCGCTATTATCCCAGGCTCATCAGAGAGGCAATAGAGATATGGAAAACTCCCACGAATTTCAGAAGAGAAGATGGGTATCCCCTAAACACTGCGTGGAAAAGAATCATCCATCCCGGCCAATCACAACGCAGCACGGACTCTACCGGCCCTATATAAGAAGGCGAAAAAGCAGCTTTCCTCACCATCGACCTGAAGACGCTAGCAGGACGGCTAGCGAAACTGTTGTCACCCCCAGTCAACAAACGCGGACGCAGACCCGAGATGCAGAGAACATATGAACGACGCCGCGGAAACCTTCGCACCAATTTAAATGGAAACAATCTCAGCAAAAAAGCTATCGAAGAGGAAAGCGAAGTGGAAAAGGATGATTTGGGAGCATCAGTATTAAGTTCGGAATTCGACGCTGCAGTAAGGGATCTTCGGATGAAATAGGCGCCTGGTATTGATAATTTTCCTGCAGAACTAATTCAAAATGCAGGAAATAAGACACTAACTCATCTCTACAAAACCATCTGCAACATGTACTCAACATGAGAAATACCAAGGAACTTCGAGAAAAACATCACCATTCCTATTCCCAAGAAGAAGAGGAGAGCGGATAAATGCGACTACTTTAGGACAATAAGCGACGACACATGCATCGTAGATATTGACCACGATAATGTACAGAAGAATAGAACCGAAAGCAGAGGAGTTCCTGGATGAAGATCAATTCGGATTCAGGAAAAGTACGGGTACAAGAGAAGCAATAATGACACTTAGGCTGCTCATAGAGAAGAGAATGGAAAATAACAAGCTGACATTCATTATATTTGTGATTATTGATTTAAAGAAGGCTTTTGACAACGTAGATTGGGATTCGAAACTTGGAATTCTAAAGGAAAATAGAGTGGCCTACATTGACCGAAGAATTATACACCGTCTGTACAAAATCAAGTTGCTGTGATTAAATCTGGACCCAGCTGTGAAGAGGTAAGAATAAGGAAAGGAGAGAAACAAGGCTGTGTACTGTCTCCCGTAATTTTTAATGTTTAAATCGAGAGAGTCATCAATGAAATCAAAGAGAAGTCTTCTGGAGTGACTATCTACGGAGAAAAAATAAGCATGCTGCGATTCGCTGATGACATAGCACTTGTAGCAGAGACACAGAGGGATCTGAACAAGATTCTAGTAACCATGGAAGGACATTGGCCAGATATCAACTGGAGGTAAATAAGAAAAAGACTAAGATATTGGTGTGCAGCAAGAAAGAAAAGGACAAAACCAATGTCAGACTACGGAAACAAAAACTTGATGAGGTGGAAGAGTTCTGTTACTTAGGAAGCCGAATAACCAACGATGGACGAAGTAGGAAAAAAATACTAAGTAGAATAGCCCAGGCAAAGAGGGCATTCTATCAAAAGAAGTATCTACTTACAGCTGGAAATACAAGCGTATAATTAACGAAACAGTTTATCAGAACATACATCTGGAGAAAGTTTCTTTACGGCTGTGAGACATGGACGATGAGAGCAGCGGAGAAGAAAAGGGCGGAAGCATTCGAAATGTGGTGCTACAGAAGAATGATGAAGATTAAGTGGATCGACCTAGTAAATAACGAGGAAGTCCCAAGAAGAGTGGGAGAAAAGATAAGTGTGCTGACAACTCTAAAAAGAAGAACGGACAACTTGATCCTGAGACACGATGCCCTAATGAAGACTATCGTCGAGGGAAAAGTGAACGGGAAGATTGGAAAAGGCAAGTCTCGTATGAGATAAATGAACAGGTTGTGAGGGATGTAAAAGAGAGGAATTACGTCACAATGAAAAGGCTGGCCGAGAGAGAATCGAGTGAAAACTGCGTCAAACCAATCCTAGGATTGTTGACCAATGATGATGATGATGATGATGATGAAGTGAAAGCAATGAAAGAGGTATTCTGATGAATTGGTAAGATAAGTATGTACGTGTGTGTGGTTAGATGATTAAGTTCCTACTAAATGCGTGAGGATTGTGTCAGGTAGCCGTCGCCGTAGAATGAGATGGACGGATGTGGTGAATAGCGATTCATTTACTCACGCACAGTACCTCTTCTGCGTGAGATGGAATAGGAAGAGTAAATGGATGGAGTGTGGTATGGGGGGAATAGTGAGATGGATTGAAATGAGGGGATGGTGGAAGAGAGAAGGCTGGGGGTTAAATAGTCAGAGGGTGGTGGGAATGGTTTGATTTGAGATGTGATTTTGAGAAAAATCTCTCCCTCCGATGTTTTTTCCTAATTTATTCAGTTTTGTTGTATTCCATCTCTTACATAGGTCGGGACTAGAGTCGCTCATGTGGGGGGTTCGGCAGGTGTGAGGGAACGCTTTCATCATTAAGTAGGAGGAGGAACTTAAATAGTTATATTTAGAAATTAAGGGTATTGTTTAAATGAGTGGAATAAATTGTTTCTTTCTTTCGAGCCTTTCTTTTAAAGTGTCGAAACATTTTTCTTAATTGATATTGCAGGGAAAATTCACGTTGCGAATCTGTATTGTGTTTGCTAGTGCCGATCTTTTAGTCACCTTCTTTCGTATCAATTGCTCATTCATCATTATCGTTGCTTTTGGGAACATCTGGTGCCGAATCTGAGGAATGGAGTGATAATTTTCATATGCTACATAAACACAGCTGTAGAAGATAGCCAGGTAAATTTTTGTTTTCTGTGCTAACAGCACCCTTTCTTATAAAGATGCTATATAATTATTTATTTGAGATCATTTGTCACCAAACTGACCGGACTCAAAGCTCGACTCTAAAACCTGAGAAAAGTTTTCATTACAATTCAAGTTCATATAGTTAACCAACTAGGGAGGACTAAAATTTGCCAACTTTTTGATGATACCTGATAAAACTGAAAATTTGTGAGCATTCATGATTTGTTTTGATTTGGTTTTTGCATTAAAAGTATATATAATATGCTTTTAAGCTCTCCATTGCAATTCATCACGTATGAATAGTAAATGCTAATGAAATAAGATAGGCTTCATACTACGTATCACAAAAAATGTCTCATAGGTATTCTCATTCTCACTGGTAGAGAGGCCTGCCTGTCAACGTTACACTTGATAAGGGAGTCACAATTTAGAAGCAATGTTTTCCTGGAAGACTTAACCTAAAAATTATATTATTCTGAGTGATCAAATCTGTCGTAGATCGTCATTCAGTTTTGGCCATCGCAGTTTAGGTTTACTCTTCGTTGGAGTCAGGTGAAGCAGTAGATATATTAAAATTATTATTCCGACCTTTCCTCAGGAGTCTGAACGAATGAGATCCCGGCCCTCCGTATCAGAATGATTGTATATTCCTGGAGCGTAGAGTTGTGGGGGAGGGATAAGAGGCCAGGAGAGACTTTAGATTAAGTTTTTGAATGAAGCGTGAGGCTGTGGTGTTGTTGTTGGGTGTGACGGAGGGGGTGGGTGAGAATGTTAGGTATTCTCAGGGTTGCACCGCAATCCTATGGGGGGCGATAAATTTCGTACATTCGAGGGTATTATCGCTCTCTAGAGTATGGATAGTGCTACGGTGAAGTGGATATGCGCTTCTTCCCACTAGATATTTCCCCTTAATCTTGACCCCCATTCACTATTTATCCTCCTCCTTCTCCTTGATCTCACGGGGGGATCTGCAGTGATAATGGCTCGATGCAAAACTTTTATGCTTGCTTTTAGCGTGAAAAAATATGGTAGGTCAAATGCAGCGTAAACAATCAAAACGATATTCACCTCTAGAAATGATGCCGTCAAGAGTCATACATATTGTGTTTCCCAACTGTTTCTGGGTCGAGATTTGATTTTATTTGTTGTAGCTCTTTTGTTCAGCGTTACATTTTGATCTAAGTCGTTGGGGAATAGCTGGCCTTTTCCTTATCATTAGGTCTCCTTAAATTCTCGTTTAACCTACACTTTAAATTGTCTCTACAAAATTATAATCCACTATTTCTTCTCCGGAGTTAAATATTCATAAATGCTTGCAGTTTTTAGTTTGCCAAGCACAAAAAGGTGATCAGAGTAGAAGGAGGGGTGTTGGGATGGGGTTGAAAGGAGAAGAGGTATCAGGTGTCGTTATTATGGTGCTCTCAAATGGAAGAGGACCAATAGTTGACGGTTTAACATTTCATCCAATGGATGGAGTACAGGTTCATTGATGCTCTCCATGCGGTACTCTCAGTTGGAGATCGCTATGTGTGATTGAAATATCAGATACTGTCCGGTCTCGAACCCGACCCTAAAGAGTAGAAGTAAGTACTCTAATGACTACATGAACTCGATATTTAGCACCCTCCCCTCCAATTAATAAGCTAGTGTCCCCACGTCAATGTATATTTCTCTGAGGTCACAGGAAGAGTGAGACAGGAATTTTTTATTCCAATATCAAATGGGATGTTTTACAAGGTAATCATATGTCTTTTGTTCCATTATGGTGATTTATTTATGATATTTTAATTTATGATAATGACACTTTTTTCTTGATATCCATGCAATCATTGTGTTGTTCCCTAAACGCTGTGAAACTTTAACCCTACTATATTGTTTGTTATTTCATTAAATAGCGCAACCCAAAACTAGATAAGAGCCGCCATATAATATTCAATATGTCTAATATTTATTAATTGTATTACCCTTTCATTCTCAACCAAATTGACCACTGATCTGAACTCCTTGATAAATACTTTTTCATTATTGTAGAAAGTATTAAAACAATTTGATGGAACTACTTCGTACTTTGGCATATTTTTCTGCAAGACATTGCACATGGATTAGATTGCCATTGCAAGAAGTTTTCATTTGAATAGTAAAATAAAATAAAATAAAAACACGCTCCTTTAAATATATATGGCTCACTGTCATATTGGCTCCTTGATTCACTTCACTGTTCCAGGTATAAGAAATTAATTTAAGAACACACAAATACATACTATACACTCATACTATGTCAGTAACTCACAGCGTATTTTACGTTACCTATTAATTCTTAACTTTCTTCGCACTGCACAGTTAAAAAAAATTGTCTGCATCTGGTCTAAACAAATTGGGAGGTGTGCTTCATTTCATTTTACTTTTTTTATTAGCTATTTTCATCATTTTTTAGCTCGAGCCTACGAATCGCATTTTTTCACGGCTTTCGTGTTCATCGGGACTCTTCAACCCATTTTTTTTACAAATAGGAAATCCAGCCATTTTAATTCCACGAAGCAATAAACATACTAATGAAAATGCATGAATTGGCATTATCCTCATATCACGGATAATAGTAATTAAAAATCCGTTTTTCAGCATTTGTTCCCCTGTTGCTGAGAGTCACAGGTATTTGCTTATTTAACAATTTGTGCATAAACGTATTTTAGTACCTTTTCATTGCAACTACGATGAGTCTGGTGTTCTGAAAAAGTATCTAAATACTGTACTATCAATAAGGGGTACCTAAATCAAATGAATAAGAGGAGTATGCATTTAAAATTATAACATAATGCGATGAACGCTCGACTAAAAATATGAAAGCGATAGAAGCATAGGCCAAAATGGTATAGATTGAAATTAAAGGACAATAAACATTCTCTTATGCATGCAATTATTTGTTTTTTTTCTATAAACTTGGTATTTAGTCGGAAGTGGAACGACAGACTATTTATTTAAAATCAATTCGTACGCACTAACTGCATCACACGCGTCGTACAGCATCCCTTTCATAAACAACGCGAGGAAATAGAATGATGCGGAAAACCTTTTTTACACATGCAAGAGAAAGAATATACGTCCGTGGTCAAACTAAGATGTGTTTTTGTCAACTTAGTAGCAAAAATAGGCATCCGTCTCTATTATAAACGTTGCATAAAGTTGGTGGAATGGACCTCGGCATAAAAAATATTACTACTTTAATAGATGAGAGTGTAATTACTTAATGCTCACCTCTGGAAAATAACTAATTGCACCTTGAGTTTACCCATGTAGTGAGTAGTGTAAAAAGAATATTGCCTAGTGAATGCGACCAAAGATTTAATAGGAGAGAAAATTCTAAGGGAAAAGAGGTTTAATTAAAACTCTTGATAATTTATCATCTTCGCACAATTTAACTCCGCCATACATTAAAGCCAAGAGTTAAAGTAAGGAAAATGTGGCACGGGAAAGAGAATAGTGGTCTTCTCACCTTCCTCTTCAGGGGGGCGATTCTACTTATCCTTCGAGGAAGGTCTTTTTTTATTACATTTCTCTTAATCCTCCGAGGCTCCAAAGTTGAACGTGAAGAGCGGATGAATACATAAATATGCCACCCACGGTTACTTTTCCTGGAAAGAATCCTCTTCGCCGAGCATAGGGGCGAAGTTTCTGAGAGAACAGGTTGGGGCATACGTTTCTGCGACCCGGAGGAAGTTTTCCCCTCAAGTCAGACGGGCAGCGGTGGAGAGGGAGTTGAGTCCAGCGGGCAAGGAGAGGGACAGCAGGAGAAAGATACGGGTGTATAGAGAGTGGTGGAGGAATTAAGGTGAACTCACCCATAATGCCCCCATCACCCTATCACACGCCTTCTGCATTAGCTTCTATTTTCTCTCTGAGAAAAATGGCGGAGAATGAAGGAGAAATGGTCATCTGGCAATGAAAGTAGGCTTTGCTTGCTCCCAGGACCCACCTTTGCTCGCTCAGTGGCTTTATTTTAGCACTTAGCATTTTTTGTAAAATGGTTTAACCCATTGGTAGTGAAGGCTGCTCGGGTGCTCCACCGGGTAATCTCCTCCATGGCTGCCGACGTTTCGGGGTACGAGTCGTACTCCATCATCAGGGCTGAATGTCGTGGCTCGAAAAGTAGCCGCCTTATGGTTTAACCCGAATTATAAGTAACTAGAGGTTCAACGCGCACTGCGCGTTAAACCTCTAGGGTTACCGCTGCGCGGTGCCACAATGGTTTGGGAGGTTTCAGTATAGTTGATCGAATGGTTTTTAATTCGAATCGAATGGAATGAATTTAGACCCCTGGATTTGTTTTGGAGGGTTTAGTAAAGCTAATCGAATGGTTTGAGTGGGTGTAGGTTTGTGTAATATCCTTTCGAAATCGTCTGGGTGGTTTAAAAATAGAACTACTCCTTGAATCCTTTGGAAATATTTTAATTGGGGGTATAATTAATTGTCTTATTTGGAATTGATAAAAAACTGAATGTCTTGGGTGTAGAAAATCTTACAATGATGGGTATTTTTTCTAATAAATTTGCTGATTTTGCAGCAAAAATTAATACAAAACCGAAAATAAAGTAATATCTAAATAGTTTACGTAAAACAAATTAATCTACAATGTACAGTTTAGGTATATTATTCATTTAAAAATATTTTTATTAATAATAAACGTTGCATAATCTTGTCACAAATATTAGAAAAATATTTCAAAACGCCTAGCTTCGAAATTCAAATTTCATACTCAAGATCGGAGCCACCGCGGTAGACAATAATTGTTTTCATTCACTAATGGCACAGCGAAACCATAAATTGATATTTTCATACTTTCACAATTGATTAATAAAACTAATCCCTATGTCTTCGACTTATCAATGCATATATATATATATATATATCCTATGTCAACAAATTTTATCGAAAATACTTGAAAAATATTTTAAAACGCCTAGCTTCGAAATAAAATTTCATACTCAAGATTGGACCAACCGGTAGGCAATAATTGTTTTCTTTCACTAATGGCACAGCGAAACCGTAAATTAATATTTTCACAATTGATTGATAAACCCAATTCCTATTTCTTCTACTTCGTCAATGCACATATTGTCCCTATGTCAAAAACGTAAACACCCCCGGAATTGTCTGATAGGTTGTAGTATATTCGATCGATTGGTTTTGGTGAAATATTTGGTAAATACTACACCCAAACCATTGTAAATGTGACTGAGATATTTTTTCTGGGATCGTATGGGTGGTTTATAAATAGAATCGGTCCTTTGAGAATTTTCAAATATTTTAGGAGGAGATGTAAGTGAATGTCTTATTTGAAATAGATATGAAAATGGTAAGGCCTGGGAGGTTTTGGTATAGTCGATCGTATGGTTCTGACGTAATATTTGTTAAATATCATACTCAAAGCGATGCAAAGGTAGGTGTAATATATTTATGGAAACGTGTGTGTAGATTTAAATCAGAATTGGTTATTTGAAGTTATGGAATTATTATCGGTGAAACACCTGCTTTTCGACTGTGTAAAATATCGGATGAAACTCGTACGCCACAAAATATTTGAGTATCTGAGCAAGGTGATGGGTGAAAATCGTTGTCGTATCGCTTTTATTCTTAAATTTCTTCATCAAGTGTTTACTACCTAAATATTTGGGCCCTGGAAGTCACATTGTAATCAGCATAATAACTGTAAATGCAACTCTTATGCTATATGCCTAAGACCGGACCGGCCGATGGACAAAAATTGCTTTCTTTCACCATCGGCACAACGAAAGAGTTTACAATAAAAAAAGCAAATTAAAATACAATGCACTGTGCATAATAAACAATGGAAAAATACTTTTTCATAACAAACGTTATAACTGGGAGCTTTTTTGTAATAAATATTTTATAACCTTGCCCCAAGTGTTAGAAAAGAATTTCAAAACACCTCGAAATTCAGATTTCATTCACAGCACTGGAACCGTCGGTAGTATAAAATTGTTTAATTTCACTATCTACACATCGAAAACGTCAAGTAATATTTTCGTACTCACGTTACCGATTGATGAAACTAATTCCAATGTCGTCAACTTCTTAAATGCACTACCGAATAATGTAAACAACTTTACTTAACAACGAAAACAAATTTGCTTGGCAACTGATTTCCCATGTTAAAAGATAGGGAAAACACCATTTTTTCACGCTTAAATTTTCACACTTTGCGGTCAAACAACGGAAATAAAAATACGCCTAAGCAATGCAACCATCTTTCCTCTTTCGAACGACACCACTCTTACTTCATTCCGACTGGTACCTTCGTAGAACACCTCAAAGTAATGGACCAACCTCGAGCGCTGCAAACAAAGATAGGTACAGACAGCCTTCCGCGAATTAATATATAGACCCCCCGTCAGAACAAATTTAATTTCCTATCATTGGATAATAAACCTTTTGCGTAGTTTTTTTAAGGAAAACACAACAGTAGTGCCCGTAGCGGTATACTGATACGATTATTTTCACATTATTTTTAGGAGGATACAGTTATAAGTAAAATATTACTTTTTTGGATAGTACTTTTCAAACTGAAGGAAGTGAGTTGATATTCGAATCATGAGGGGTATGAATTTATGAATCATGTTAAATGTTACAAGAATTTAATAATTTGGCAAAATAAATACGAATTGGTGAGTATAGTAAAGACTATCTTTATGTATAGAGATATTCATGATCCTAATAAAACAGGAAATAAATTTCAGAGAGAAAAATTAATTTAGACCGCATAACCATGGCCTATATAGAGTGAAAAAATATATATATCAACATAAATTTAATTATAAATTTGGAATTAAAATCATTTAGGATAAATGCGCTTCTATAAACAGCTACCTTCAATGAAAGGTTACTAGTCCTCAACGATGTGAGTACTTTATTGATTTAAAAAAATAATTAGTGTTCTTATATAATGGGCCAATTATTCAGAACCGAATAAAATTTAATACAATTAGAACTTTCAACTACTTCCATCAAGTCAGGATAGTTATTGCTAATTTGCTGTTATTTTTTAATTCAGATAATTTCAAGTTCCATTTTCTGAAAGAAGGGTAAAGCTTTTATGCCATAACTTCATTTCTAGTGCTGCATCCAAATTTAAAAAAAGGTATAAATATATTTTAACCCCTTATAAGTGGATGGGATAATTCAAAGAGATTAATTCTTTCTTATCTATTATTATGGTCAATGAAAGCTTCATAACTTCAGGGACATGAGTGAATCTGTCTCGTTAACTGTAATGAGTAAGATCTTATATGTATATGCTAAGAATGAAAATATTAATGGATTACAAACGCAGTTTATATTTAAAATACTATTTATTTCCTACCAGTTCCATTAACATGCCCTCTTCATTTAGTGTTGGAGCCAAAAATATTGTAATGACCATAAAAATATTAAATTAACAATGGCCTCCGACACGAGATAGAAATGATTCAAAGAAAATTAGGATTTCCGTCATTCTGTCTCAACCCGCAAATACAAATTTAGACATTCGTTACAAGATTCTCCAACCTTCTGTTTTTTGCACAGGTCACATCGTTTTTGTTAGAGCCTTAAGTATTTTGTGAGATAGCAATTTAAAAGTCGGTCGAAAAGAATGAAAAGCCAGAATACCTCAAAACACGAGGGCTAGGAGATCCTTGTATGAGCCCTGGAAAATTTAATATCTGGTGAACGCGAGAGCATATCATTAAGGTAGTCAAAGTGTAATGGTTGGGAGAGGCGGGCATTGGAATGAGATATTTTCTCAACGGGGAAGAGAGCGTGAATATTTAATCGTATTAAAGTGACGAAAAGGACTTGGAGGAGAGAGGTTAATTAAAGCTGACTGAGTGATAAGTCAAGATCCGGTCTGTGGAATGAGGACCGTTTGTAATATTGTGAGAAGTTTGCAGACATCGCGGAGAAAAGGCACTAACGTCGTCGGCGCTGGGCCAACACTTTTGGGGCGGAGCAAGGTGTGCGAATTTGGAAGCGAGAGAAATGTGGTTGAATGGCGTAGGAAATTTCCATGCCTTTTCCAGATACGGTGGTTGTTTTAGAAAAATTGAAAATACATAGTCTTCCAGTGCTCCTCTTTCAAGAATAGGGCGCATTTGGCCCTGGAATGGCATATGGATATAATAAACTTGCTGTGAGCTGTAATTAAGCCCTAACAAAACGACTATTGCTACGAAGATTTGGTCGTGATGAAGAATATGGTGGGGAAGAGATCATAGGGAATGGAAGGAACGGTTTTGTCCATCATATATCTATAGTGTAGTTTTTCCCGTGTCTCATAGATTTATTTTCAATCTTGTGCCTTTGAAATGCGTTCCTTGGAAATGTATAAAGTACTCTCGTTTTATCAATGCTGTAACTAGAGGTATTAAAATGTGAAGGATAAACCCTTATGATTAAAAATCATAAATACTCTAACAATAAGTCTTCACAAGACAAAATCGGTGAGGACATTTTTTTTGGATTGTAGGTATTATGTTACTGGGTACACAGTCCATAGTGGTTACACAGTCCAGATCCTTCGACGATGCATATTTACGGAAGAAGTGGACGCCGTAGGATCCCAAGAATCCATGTTTCTACGGCATTCCAATACTCCACAAAGACAACTGTCCACTTCGACCGATTATTAGCGCCATAGATTCTCCAACGTATGAATTGGCCAGATACATTTCAGGAATGATTCAGCCGAAAGTGGAATGCGCCGATTCATACTTTAAGAATTCCCAAGATTCATCAATCGCATCCGAAATTTAAACTGGAGCCGGAGCATCTTATATAAGTTTTGACGTGGTGTCGCCCTTCACAAAGATACCCACCGAAGAAGCGATTGATACCGTAAGAGACAATTTTAATGACAGGATATTAGACCTCGTAAGAGTTTGTATTACCACCACTTGCTTCAAATGGCACGGCACCTTTTACGAACAGGCGGAAGTTGTACCAATGGGTTTGCCTATTTCTCCTGGAATAGCCAATCTAAACATGGAACGATTTGATACCACTGCCTTAAACACCGCTACTCACAAACATTCGCTCTGGTTACGCTACTTGGATGACACGTTTGTGGTCTGGACTTACGGCATGGAGAAATCAGAGCAGTTCTTCGAGCATCTTAACCAGAGACACAACAATCAAATTAACGAAAGAGGTGGAAGTGAATGGGAGGCTTGCATTCATGGATGTGCTTATTATGAGAAAGAAGGACGGATCCTTGGGACATAAGGTTTATCGAAATCCCGCTAACACCAATACTTACCTCCACGCCAGCTCGTACCATCACCCGGGACAAATAAATGGTGTGCTGAAGACTATGGTCCACCGTTCTTTTATTTTAAGCGATGACGAGCACCGATCAAGTGAACTAGGAACATTGAGGAAGATTTTACTTGACAACGGTTACAGAAAGAGTGATATTGACAGGACCATCACGAGGAAAGAAACACAGAGGACGAAGTCGCCGTTGCTGGAAGAAATCGAACCAACGAAAAAGGCTTTCCTGCCATATATCCGAGGAGTGACGGACCGGATTGCAAGAATTTTGGCCAAATACAGTATAAAAACTGTATACAAGCCCAAAATCCAACTCCGTAATATTATACGCAGTGTTAAAGGGCGCGATGAATTGGAAACAGAGGGGGTCTACGAAATTAAATGCCAAACTTGCCATAAGGTGTACATGAAGTGGGACTCTTTCGTTTGTTTCGTTGGTGAAGATCAGGGTAATGCCGACGCCGGTTTTCTTTCCGCTCTTTCTCCGTGTCCAAAAACTTCTGACCCTACCAAATCCCCCATCTTTTTTATACGGCGAAAATATATCGGTCCCCTCACTAGACCAGTTAGCATGGCCAATAGGGTAGTTTCCTTTTATTTTTTTATTGTCTTGATCGAAAGTTTATAACCTCTGGAGTACGTGTTTTAAGCCGTTCGATTTTTAAATGACGTTAAGTATTTCTCCTCATTAATTAAAAAGTGAAAAAAAATCAATGGCGCGAAAACGCGACGGCAAACTATTGCATGCCGGTTTATCCTACGTGTGAAGTCAAACTATTTCCTCTACCTGCTACCAGGTGGTGCTGCGGACGCTTCCAAATAGACGCCGCACTCCGTCAAAGCTTATGAACAAGAATTGGAGGCGTATTTATTCCGTTCATTAATTATAATTAAATTTTATTTATTTATTTAAAATTACTTATGCAGTTGATTCATTTAAAATCAGTTATTATTCCTTTCACAATCATACCATGTAGTTCGCCTATCGCCGCACGACCTTCACGCCATGCTTCGTCGTATCGGTCGTAGCAGAAGACAGCGAGCAGGACGTCCTTGAGCCTATAATATAACTAATAATACCATGTTTAACTGAGAAGACTTTTACAACTTAGATAGTTTTCACAGGCTACTACTAATACGTATTCACTAGAGCTGAGGGGCCCTGAAGTACAACGGTAAGTTCAGGAGACGAATTTTCCTATGCCTCGCATCGTAAACTACCTACCTGTTACGTCAGCTTGAAAGTAGCGCACCCCGCCATTTCAGAGCCTTTTCAAATGGCCTTAAAATTAACATTTATTTCTCTAGTAAACTGGGATTTCTCAATACAAACTTTTTGCGTAAATTAAATACATTTATGGCAGGGCACAAATCGCAATTAATGAAGTCTGTTTTCTTTGATGAAGGAAACTACCCTATTAAAACGTAAACTTTATTTTTTTTACCCGAAAGAATGCGTAAAATTCAGGTGGATGCAATCTCTACAATGCGAGGCCTTTGCAAATTCTTAGTTTTTTTGTTCCATTTCACTCATTTTTTTTGGGAGGTTCTATCAATCGGAGACATCATTTCTTAATGACCGCTTCTGTTATTAGTTCGTGGGATAGCTTTTGCATCAATGTCTCAGTTTCGTTTATCCTAGGTGTTTTATTGGAATGGATTTATTCACGCACGGAGATGGAGGAACGAAGGGAGTTGGGGAATGAATTTGGAGCTAAGCCTCTAACAAACTCTTTGTCGCGGCATTTTAACTCAGATACGTCTTTGTCTGTACATGACTCTGATTCCGAAAGCCCGGAGAAGGATAATAGTGAAAATATTCAGGACAAATGAGCTACGAGGAAGAAGGCAACTAAAATTCGAAGCGTAATGTAGAGGAGAGTGTGTATTAACTGAAAGCAACTAAAATTCGAAGCGTAATGTAGAGGAGAGTGTGTATTAACTGAAAGCAGTCGTAGTAGTAGGCTCGGCCGTCGGTGCCTGGGGTGAACAGTTACAAGGCGCGCAGACTTGTCTACAGATCCCTCTCGATGAATATTTAACCGAATATACAGGCCCATAAATTATCTCACACATCAACGTGCAAATTGTCTGCGTTCTAGGATGAAATTCAACCTCAAATAATGCATAATTTAATACGCTTTACTATTCAAATCCGTCTGGTTGCCTCAAATTTATCTCTGTGTCCGTGCATGCAGCAAACACGCTATGACTGAATCAGCCACTTGATGTAGTGTATAACATATGCACAAACGGAATCTAAATCTCACTCTATGCCCTACTAAAATATAATTATCTCTTCTCCTTCAAATCCTTCACGTTTCGACCATATATTTAAATCTTCCGTAAATTATTGCATTTTTAACTCTTTTCTCAGGTGTGATGAGATGTATCAAATGTTCTAAGTAAGTACCTGCGCTTCAAAAACTGACCCCAACTATTACCTAAGATATGGTCTTCATATGAATATTGTGGAATAAAATGAGAGCTAATATGATAAAATAATATACCATGAAGTTTCAACACAACTTTTAATCCTATACTTTCTCACTGACTTTTTTCTATTTTTGCCAAGCATTTGTTTCTGATCAATAAGCAGTGAGTAATTTTTTATCATAGATTCTGATATCCTATTTCTATTAATATTACTATCTTGGGTACAAATTCTGGAAGAACACCTTTTTCATATTTCGTAACTCGACCATCCCAAAACCTTTACTGAGTTTTTCATTTACTATTAATCATAATTAGCTTATGGACGCGCCTTTTTTCTTTAAATTCGATTTCTATTTCGGTGGAGTGACAAGTGGTAGTAGGAAGTATGAAGTGGTGTAGACTTCAGAGGCCTAAAATGTATGATAGCACATATGACATTTCACAACGCTTGATAAAGACATGGGTGAATAATACTTGTGACGGTTGAGTGAACTGCGAGACAAACCAAAGGTTATTTGACCAAACCAAGAGTTTCGTTGACACACTTCATGCCTTTTAATGATGGCTGCAGAAAAACTGTAAATTATGTTCGTATTAATATTTGACTCGTATATTTCATTAGAAAAGAATTTGCCCTACTGGGTGACAACAATAGCGTTGTCTATGTTTGTTCTTAAATATAAGTGCATAGGAATATAAAGGAATTTCAACTGTCAAGTTTAACCGGGAAATCAGAATTATTTCTAGTTGGAATTGCTGAAAAATAGTCATTCATTCGTTTTTGGAGCGTATTCTGAAATAATTTCCAAGCTCATTTTTTAAAGTCACCAATATTTTATTTACTTTATTCAAAAACATTTTTTGTTATGTCAGCATATTCTCAATAAAATATTTTGCTCCCTTCCGCTCATTCTCAGCGGGTTGGCAATCGTACAAAGACAGATGTGTTAAAGCTTTTAACACACGCCTATGGTGCAATGAAACTGTCTTCATTGCTGGGAACGTCGTTTATCAGCAAATCCATGAATTATGCACCGATACAGCGACCGGATTTTGATAAAAAAAATCGAGCAGCACACCCTCCCAAGTTGATTCTTCCTTTAGTTTGGACCCTTAGGAAACACCTCAAGCCAATGAACCAAGAAAAACGCACTGCGGTGGGCAATCGGTGCATAATTCATGGATTTGCTGTTATACGACTTTAGGCCTTTTGAAGGAAATGGGTGAAATATCCCGAGTCCACCGAGAGGGATATGCTCTCAGAAAGGAGTTTTGATGAGGGCATTCGAGAAGCTTGCCACCGCGACGTCGGAGTAAGCAAAATTTCAACGAACTCGGTTTGAGGTTGACCACGAGGTCAATAACCCAAAAATGCACGAAGAGGAGAAGATAGTGGGGTCAAAATGGAGGAGGAAGGGAGTGGGTTTGTGCCAAAGACGATCGCTGGGATTTCTTTCCTGGCGAGGTGCATCCCGTCACTAATGGATCCGTTTTGGCGGACGCCCGTTTTGAGCCTTTGGGAGGGAGAATTGAGATTTTCGATGCGTGATATACTGAGAGGCGTTCTAATATATGAAGGAGTATCAAAGCCTTAGATAAATGGGCTGCATTGGCCTTAAGGTAGGAGGATAATGAGGACGCCAATCAGATGCCAAGCGTTACAGTGAAAGAGGTAGAATTTTTATTTATAATTAATAATAATAACGGAGCCGTGAGGCAGAATTTTTTTAATTTATTTAGTTACTTACTTGTAGAAGTGACGGACACCAAAGATCGTATGCATTATATAGGATGGGAGATCAGTATGGTAAAGGTAGGAGTTTGTACTGGAAAGGAAAAAAGGTTAACGAGAAACCCTACGTTGATAGAAGTGTACTCCTTATACAATGCCCCAAGGGGTCCACGTTTTAACGTCCCATGTGACAGACAATCCTTTCGAATCGCCCTGCAAAAAAATATCCAAGCGCGGAAATAGATACCGATGAAAAATCCTTGCCTCAGCCGAGATTCAAAGTAGGGCTCTCAGGATGGGCATTCAGTACTCTAGTAATCGCACCAACGAATTTCCACCTCATTGTTTTCCCCACCATCAACCCACCAGTATCGTGTTAACTGTGACTTCGTTTTTCTCGAGCTGTTTTATCGTGTTCAACTGTTGTTGACGCCAGTTTCTCTCCTTTGCTTCAGACACTTGTGAATTCCTTTTTCAAGTTTCACTTTTTCAGTTTACGTGACATAATCGTGCTAAATATACCTAGGATTATTTTTCATTTAAAGTAGCGCTTGTTTTTGGTAGCTTCTATTCGTATAATACTCAGCTGTTTCCCTTTTTGAGGTGTTGTTTGTTCCACCATGAATCATACGCAATGTAGGCATGAATTATAATTGATAAAGACTTTCTATTTTTTTGGCTTCATGAAATTAGCATTAAGTACCGACGCGATGGGTTGTTCTTTTCAAGTGTTTTTTTTTTATCTTCTCTCACTCCATTGGGTAATGGGTTAAGCCTGCGTTTCTTGCTGCTGAGCACATTTTATTTAGCCCCTAAAACTTCGTTAAATAGTTAATCCTCTGTTTATTTTTGCCTTATATTCCTCAAGCTATTCTTACATGCAGCCGAAAACTCATTCTACAAAATATATAGTAGCAGTAAAAAGTTTAAGCATGCTTTTTAATTAAATGAGGCGACTATTGCTACCTTTTAATTGATTAATATATAAGTTTACATTAATTTTTGCTAAAAATCTTGGTTTTATATCTAAATGAAATGATTTGAAGGCGGGAAAGGAAGGGAATTATTTCAGGAGCCTGATGGTGGATTAGTAAAGTAGCATTCATTTCCATGCTATATTCATTATCTTTTTAAAATATAATTTTTAAGCAACTAATTAGATCTACCTTTCACCACAGTGTTTTGCTTATTTCTATTGGTCCTAGGCGCAGATGCAAGGCCCATATTTTAGATATTTTGTGGTGAAATGCGATTCCTCAAAATGCCGACGAGAATGTGAGACTTGTGACATTTGCCCACGAAGGTATTATGACAAGTGTGGAAATGAACGTGGTTTGCTGAAATAGGTGTTCACACATTGAGCGATTTATAGAAGCAACATCTAAAACGTGCGTCATCAATCTTGCTCGTTAAACCGCTTTTTTCTCTCGGCATGCTACTCCAGTTGCCTCTGTTTATACGCATGCCGTTTCTCTATGCCTCTCAAATAAATGATCTTTATGACTGTTGATCATATGTTCCATCACGTATGCAGTTTTATTCTCTCAACCCCTCCC
This sequence comes from Platycnemis pennipes, assembly GCA_933228895.1. NCBI lineage: Eukaryota > Metazoa > Arthropoda > Insecta > Odonata > Platycnemididae > Platycnemis > Platycnemis pennipes. The sequence goes on along the minus strand of OW121851.1, from coordinate 42,264,733 downwards.
TGATTTCTATTTTTCCTTGTAATCAAGCCATGCTCTTTATATTCTCATTTGCCTCATCCTCATTTATATGACCGCGGATGCACTGATTCAGTCTCCCGGCAGCCAGGATGTAGGAAAGACATACGATGGGCGATTGGTGTGTGGTTGGTCCACACGGATACACATGTATTTAGGAAACGTGAAACATGGAAATAATCTGGGCCCATTCATCGCCCTGACAAGCGTGCACCGCTGCTGCGGTGGTGGTTATGGAGACAGGAGCAAACGGACGAACAAACGAGACCCAGTGCCATCCAAACCGGCAACTAATCCTCGAAACCTCGCCTCAAAGTCCATTCCAACAATGCGTGGGCGTGTCTATCTCCGTGCGGTTGGGCGTGGGTGTGTGTGGGAAGTTGAAACAGGGAATGCGGGCTAGCTGGCGCGAGCTATCCCTCCGGCTACGGATAAAGAGAGAAAGTTCTCCGTATGATGAGAACAAAATGCAACTGACGGAGATGTGGGTAGAATTAATTTGCATTGAGAAGAGGAGAGTTCATGAGTGAGGGAAGGGGAGAAGTTAGGGGGGATGTGCTTAGGATGGATAGTTATTTATTCAGAGGAAGCGGCCATTTGCGCCATATAGGATAGCTGAGTATTTGGGTAATGGGGGGAGCATTTCAGAGGAAGGGTGGAGAGAAACCCGGCGTCGACATTAGCCTACTCCTAACGACAGGTGCCAATTACTCTTAACTACTCTTAACGACGGCTTATAAGCCGTGGTTCCCTCGATTACGTCCCATCCTACGGACGGAGTACTGCACCTGAAATGTCCTCCACTAGGCATTGAAGTAGGGACTGGTTTGGCGGTTGGAGAAAGGGTGGAGAGAAACCCGGCGTCGACATTAGCCTACTCCTAACGACAGGTGCCAATTACTCTTAACTACTCTTAACGACGGCTTATAAGCCGTGGTTCCCTCGATTACGTCCCATCCTACGGACGGAGTACTGCACCTGAAATGTCCTCCACTAGGCATTGAAGTAGAGACTGGTTTGGCGGTTGGAGAAAGGGTGGAGAGAAACCCGGCGTCGACATTAGCCTACTCCTAACGACAGGTGCCAATTACTCTTAACTACTCTTAACGACGGCTTATAAGCCGTGGTTCCCTCGATTACGTCCCATCCTACGGACGGAGTACTGCACCTGAAATGTCCTACACTAGGCATTGAAGTAGGGACTGGTTTGGCGGTTGGAGAAAGGGTGGAGAGAAACCCGGCGTCGACATTAGCCTACTCTTAATGACAGGCGCCAAGGGGACCACGGCTTATAAGCCGTGGTTATATTGGACGTTATTACGTCCCATCCTACGGACGGAGTATTGCACCTGAAATGCACTCCACTAGGCATTGAAGTAGGGACTGGTCTGGCGGTTCACTGTGAAATCCGCTACTGCCGGTAAATGAACCCGGGCCCTCGGGTTAGCAGGCCGGTATTCTAGCCACTACACCAACACATTCGCCGGTGTGTGTAGGAGTTGAAAAGCATTTCAAGAGCGGGCAAGTACAATTTTCTCCTCCCCGTTTATTTCTGTGCTGTATTCATTTTCTAATATTCTTCGTCATCCCATAAGATTCTCTCTCCTCGAGCACTTTCACATCACGGATTCCTATATTTAAATAAAATCAGTTGGATACATAGTAATTTATCCTATGCCCACTATTTCACTTTTATGCAGATATTCATACGAATTCACGTTTGAACTTGAAAGGTAAAATGGGTTCGAAATTGAATTATATCCTCTTAAAAAAATCTCACCTCTCATTTTACTGATTAGAATAATATACGTGCGCCTGGGAAGACACATGATAGTCGATACTCTTATTTCCACCAATTCTACTCCCGTTTATTACCCGAGTTTTATTCTTTTTTTTTCATTTGCTTAGTCTACCTTCCATCAAAAACTTTCTCATCGAGTTCGTTCCCTATTGACGTGTATATATAATTTTGTTTGTGTCATAGCTTGGTGGACGCTAGATTGAGGCAAATGGTATATTAGAGTAAGTTATTTTATCAATGATTTGCTTGGACATTTGAGTCCAGTGTCCGGGGACCTACATCCTGGAAATGACAGCATATTCCGCGTATCTAGCTTTCACTCGAATTTCCGACAACTGAATTTCACGTCCTTTTAGATATTTACTACTTCCATGATTTCCAGCATTTGCACTCGATGGAACAAAGCTTGGATAACTAAAAGTTTGTAAATTGAAAAATTTCATAGTCCTTCTACTAAAATTATACCGTTTTACTTACTGCAAAGAGAAATTTTGTGGAAAGGATCACGAATAACCAAGTTATGAAACTGGAAGATTTTAGAACGAGGAATAAGGCATCATATGCCTAACACCAACACCATTCATTGGTGTTTTAATTGGTTGATTAGTGTGACGAAATTGTAAAAGTAATTAGGATTCGAATAAAAAGTACAATAGTATACATCCCAACGGCATCCGCTGGTGAATCAAAAATTCCTTTTCTTGAACACACAGTATATGACTAAAACACAAACAGCGTATAATTCTGTCAGGCATATCACATCCTATTCTTCATTATAAATTAGTTTCTTTTAGCGTATTGTCATCCTTACGGATGTTGACTACTATCTCCTGCCACATACTCTTGCGGTGGCTCGCAGGGCAAAAAACATTTAGGTTGAAGTGTGCACAAAATATCTGCCGGAATTAATGGTTTACATATTCTCTAAAGATGTACAACTCGTACATACATTTAAAACTTAAAAATAAATTAGAGTATGCATGTACAGTAGAATATTGAGAGCTCTAAAATACTCATTCTCGTTATGGATTCATGTATCTATAAGAATCAGGTTAAACCGAAGTTACCGGTGAGATAATTAGGAGAATTATTTTGAATTTCACTGTTTATCAAGCGTGAACATATAAATGCATCTCTTATTGTAAATCAGTTGAGTAAAAATTATATTTTCACATTACTTTTCATGTAATGAATAAAGTATTTGAATTTTACAGTATCTCACCCTCACGATATTGATAAGTAATCTTTGGTGATGCAGGAGCGTGTTTGTTAGTGCATTTTTAGCATATAGTTATTTACTTTGCCACATGCCCTCGAGATGGCTTGCTGTTAGTATTACACGCGGATTACTTGCGTGGAATAAAAAGTATGTGGTTGCTTTCATTCGTACGCTCTCGCGGGAGCATTCTCCTCCCGGATTGGTCGAATTCTTCCTGAAATTTAATCCTCAAAAGTTAATTGCTAGTGCCCCGTAACGCGCCCATGCAATCCCCCTGCCTCTGCACCAGAGATTAAAATGCCCCAATCCCACTGATGAACGTATAGTAATAACCGCAGCCTAGTAATGGTAATTGCCTTCGGGTTGTCCCGTAGGATTCCCTTGTGTTCGAAACACGGTTCTGTGCATACCTGCACATCCATGAATGAAAAAATAAACGATCAACGTGGCAACGATAATGGGAGCACGTTGGATCTCCATATCTTGTCAAAAATGCCCTTTTCGGAGAAGCTCTTCATTTCGCTAAGCTTACTCTCCTCTGCTTTTCAAATCTAATATAATTTCCGTGTGCAGTTCCTGTGCGCCATGATTTACCATCATTCACTACGCTTTACAAGAACAGAAGATTGTATTGTGATTCAGATATTCTGGCTAGAAATATTTTGGAAAACAGTTTTGTGTGTTATTCTGAACGGAGTACTTGATATGGTATGATATCTGATTCTTGTAAATATATGAATCCATAACGGGAATGGTATTTTAAAGCTCTTAATATTCCACTGTACATGCCTCTGATTTATTTTTTTAAAGTTTTAAATGAATACTTGATTCGGTGTAAATCATTATTGATTGCCGTGTAATACCAAATTTGGTCTTTGTTGGTAGCAAAAATATTACGTTTTGTCAGTCCTATATTTCAATTTTTTGGAACACGACAGAATTGATTAAAAATTATATTTTCGTAGTATTCACTCTGAAATGAATACATTCATGAGAGTTTTATGAGTTATGAATTAATCATACCAATAAGCTATGGGTTAATGAGGTAAAAAATGATACCCCTGTAGCCATTTTGTCTGATTTCCGCGGACTGCAGCGTAAAATCTTCTTTAGAAATTGTAAGTCATAGTCTAATTATCTAGTAGTCTAGTAATAGGCCCTTGATGAACACATTCGTGAGCAAGGACGTGCTTCCTTAAAATCTGTTAATGATACGATTAATCACTGAAAACAAGCCAAGTAAAATGCCTAAAATTATGGAGAAACCTGCAAGCGAGTGCTATACTAGTATCTCCTTCTCACGGTACAATTCTTTGACGGTCTTTACTTATTCAACTACCGTGAATCAGACATGTATAATTAAATGAAATGATTGATAAATTGGAAATTTACTATCACTTTTCCAAAAGAAGTTACCTACTTCGACTCAAGCTGACCAGAGTTGTATCAGGCTATTATATATTGATATTAAATCATATTTATTGCATTAAATGAAGAGAAAAATGTATTTATATAGTGTTTGGAGTATCGTATTGACCTAGTCGCATTCTTAACTGATCAGCAGAGGAGTTAAGAGGATTTAAATTCCATACAGATGCTATGCTATGTAAGTTACTTGTTTTTAGATATAAGGAGCTTTTACAGTAGCGCTTTACTGAAACCACAATTTGACATGAACAACTACAATGGAAGAGAAACAACTCTCAATGCTGTTTTGTCCGTAATAGATAGTTTATGTTGTGAGCTCACAGAAACATTTCCATAGAGGAAACTGCTCTTATCATCAATCCAGCTTGAAGCACCCCAATTATTAGTACATATGGTCTGAATTTTGTACGCATACAGAATTTCCCACACTCATCTAGCATTTTCCCAAAGTCGCAAATAATTTTGGTGTAGTGAAATAATTCTCATTGTAGCAGTCTATATTGATGCACTAGTACCCTGCAAAGTGTCTTGTGCAATCGCATAACCGCTTATTTCCTCTTAGCTTTAAATGCAATATTTGAATATTCAGTTGATAAATCCGGATTACACCAGACGATATAAACACAGCACTCTCATGTTTTTCTCACTTTTTCTCTAGTTGTAATTGTCTTTTCTTCACCCTTTTATTTGTGAGTTTGCATTTAACTCCAGAAAGAAAGCCTGTGTGTCCCTGCTCTCTTTGCTACGGCAAAAAGTGTTTTTTCCATCTAGATTGATTGCAAAGCATTGTCAAATATATAAAGGTAATCCAAATATTGTTTAAAATCCTCTTCGCGGCGCTAATAAATATGTTTTTCCTTTTTTTGCGTCCATTTGAAATTTTCTCCATTCAAGTCAATATAAGTCACTTACTTTTCGTGCACAAAAATGAGTTGCTAAGGTCGGAATTCTTGCCATCTTCCGAAACATCATGCACTTTCAAACCATAAGATCAGCACTTTCACTGACAGTTTGCTTTACCTCCCATGTTTTATAAAATAAAACTTCCAGAACTTGTCCCTTTGAGGACTATATGTCCGGTTTTCTGGTAATTTATTCTTCTATTCAAAGCACACTATATTTGGAACTGTGTAAATCATGCGAAACTATGTTATAGAATTAGTATGGAAACACAGATGGAACGATTGAGACCCTGGGTAGGCTCTAGATGTAGGCTGTGTAGGTACGTAGGCACTAATGAACTGGCCTACGCGTGACCCAGCGTGATAAGTCTGAACGTTTTTCGTGCGAGTGTTCGTTTATTTCTGCACGAGTTCGAATGGTTAGGTATCAATAAAATTTAGTGCATGCATGCCTCAATGCCACTCTAGCAAAATTGGAGGTAGAGCGTTCAAAAGTTTTGAAGTCGAGCAAAAAGGGAAATCCTAATGTATATGAATTAATGTTTTCGTATACTACCTGCATTAAATCATGCACCAGATATGGTGAAGAGCGGCTTTTAACATACTAGATCTGTAATCATCAGCCTGAATGTAAGGTATTGGTATGGTAAGTGTACTTGGAATTCACACTCCACGGAGTTTCGCCTGAAGAACGTATTTTATATGGTATTATACAGTGATATGAAATCAAAATCTTGAAAGAAATTGAGACAAAACAGTTGCTGGGCTTTGTTGTTTAATCATGAGGCACAGTTGTTTATTCATAGGTAATGATGTTGGCTATTTCAATGTAAGTTAACGTTGGTATCATTCGCTTTTCGATCGTTGTAGCGCATATTAATGCGTTTAGGAGATCTATTCGAATTTAGTCTTCGTTAAGTACAATGTTCAAATCCCGTTGCAACGAATGATGGCTCATTCCTCGGATAATATTCTAGAGAGATATAGCCGTATATTAAGGATGGTAATAACTTACAATCATGCTTATTAGCATTTGATGAGAGTCATTCACATTTTACCCGGTCCTTTAATTCCCGGTTGAATGCTTATGAGCTTTAACAGTATTTAAGGTTAGGATCATCTACAGTTAACTTTAATGTCACCTTACTAATGATCGGCTATACTTTTTAGATCCATAAGTGGCATAGTAAAGTTTATGTCCGCAGGAATCGAAGTTTGTCTTTTGCTTATCTATTAAAGTTTTAAATGATCGTCTGTTATCGTCTGTAATGTTCTAGCAAGAGAAACTTTTCTAATAAACAGAAAACACATGGCATTAAAATTTTAAAATTAATTGTAAAGTAGATGTAAGGCAACCAAATCTGTCCTTAATAGCTAAAGTATTGACAAAAATTTGCCCACACAACGCGAGTGTAAATTATGATATACCACTAAGGCGACTAGATGACTTATATCCTTGAATTTCGTTCAAGATTGTGCCCAAATGGTATTCAAATTACGTTTAATATAATGCGCGTACCAAACTTTTAAAAATATGTTTAAAGTAGAGCTATCCAGATTCCTTCTTAAAATGCGTTTATTTGATCTGTGAACTCAAAAAGACCCAAATTATGTGTAAATTTAAAAGAAGGTTTAAGCCCTTCGTAGGTATAAGACATTTGTGTGACATTCATTTTCTGCTTTTTATATTACATTTATGAAAAATACAAAGAGCTTCTGTGAAGTGAATAGGTGTTAATTTCTTAATTAGAGATGTGTGGAGGAGCTCTGAGTAGCGTAAATAATAAGTATTTTATTTAATGTAGGCATTTTGTGATTAAATTAATTACTGGAAATCTGTACCTCTATTCTGAAAACCATAACGTTGGTAAATTCTGCATTTCTCAGTCAACAATGACCCTATATTGTTGCCTAGGATAAAAATTAATGCAGTTGAAAATCCTTTTCACTACATGAGAGGAAATTTTTTGCTTCTGACCAGTATTTCACTGCCTTCCAACGGATGGCGTCATCGACGTAACGATGAATTCGGAGTCTAGGCAGCGTAAACAAATAATGGAACTGCGACCGAGAACTCATGTGCGGGGACCGCGAGTTGTCAGGTACATCTGTCGTTTTTACCGTACGTACTCATGGGTATGAAGCGCGAGAAAAATAGTAGTCACATGTCGACCGAGTCATCAGCGGTTTTCCTTGAATTGGAAAACCTGTCACGTGGAGCTTTCTGCGTTGAAATTGCGTGGTATATGCGCTCTGTGGACGAATATTCCGGCTACAACTGGATCACGTATCGATTGAGGGACTGCTTTCCACGCTTCGTCGTGAAAAATCACAGAGCAGCATCCATCAACCTCATATCATCACCTATCACTACACTGTAAAAAGTAGATCTGATTTTAAGGTACAAAAGCGATCTGAATTTCAGATGCAACAATTTTAAGACAGGGTGTGTTGAATTTCAGTAGTAATATCTTGTCTAAAAATAAGGCAGGTGAACGACTGAAAATCAGACCATCCAGAATTCTGCTTCCTCTGCTTCCTGCTCAACTGCTCCTGTACCAACCATCCATGTTCCTGCCTCTTCCGCGCCTTGCATCCGTGTTCCTGCCTTAAACCAGACAGCGCTTAAATTCAGATCGCACTGAAAATCAGATCAACTTTTTACAGTGTAATTAAAACCCGGGTGGGAAGCCTTAATAACTTGGTTTTGTGATAAATAATACGATGGTCGTAATGTTTGTAGAACTAACGATGATGCAATATGAGTACGAGGATCGTTACGGAGACATAAGTGACACTAAAATACTATGTAGATTGCTTTCTGATGAAGCCATGATACTAAAGAAGTTTTAATAAATTCACTTTTGATATTCTTGGTCCGAAAGTTCCACTTTGGAATGTGCTTAGCCGCTCCACTTTACGGTTTCATTCGTATTTCACGCATCCATCGTTCATTCTTAACTTTTTTATTCTATATTTTCTATTTCAGTGATTGAAATTGAGCAGCATTTGTTCTTCATTCTACCCCGTTATATTTAGACTAGGGTAACAGTTACAAGATAGAGTTTGATTTAATAGTATTAGAAGGCATATTGTAGGTGGGTGAAACCCGTCTTCCGCTTGCGCCCTGTAAAACTAACGGTTCATTGAAGTTTTTCAGTAAAAGGTGTCTTCTGGTTTGGTCCGGTTTTCATTTGACTTATAAGAGATTTTTAAAGATTAGTATCAAAAGTGAAGCTTTTCTTTTGCAGACTCATAAAAAATGGATACATAAAAAAATAAGGTATTTCAAAAATATACTGGTTCATTGAGCATAAAACACATACCTCGAGCTCTTTCTTTCATATAATATCTTCCTTTACACCGCATATCTCTCCTAATTCTGTCTCAACTTTCTATTCTTCTTCTCTCATAGCATATTTTGCCAACATCCTTCACTTGATCAGACCCTTCAACTAAAAATAACCCTTATCTACTGCATGCAGTTTCTTTACTTTTAATTTATTTTCTTTAATCAGCTTTTTTTTATACCCACTTTGCGTCCTATTATTCATTTCTCTCCACCTATCTGAGATATATCACTATACTCGGCACTCACGTCTCTAAAGGTGCGTTTACACGTAGCAGTTGACTGCTATGATAGTCAACTGCTAACAACTATTAAGCCCCACTCGCATGTGTAAATAGCAACTGCGATTCGAGTTTAGGTCGATACTGGACCCATGTCGAACACTATCGATCCCAGTTCGAGCTATTAGCAAAGTTGAAGCCCGTCTACTTTCCAGCGGAAATGTATCCAACACAATCGTAACAATCGCTAACGGAAAGCGATACAAGACGTCTGATGCCGGGAATTTGGACATAATAACAAGAGTATCCTTCCCCAAAGGGGAGATTCTGCTCTTTAAAGAATGGGAACAAAAGATAATCGTCAATGGAATTTATTTCTAGAAGAATATCATGAAAATTTAAGCATCAATCACTATTGAAATGAAACTCTTTTTATTTGTTATGACAACGCCTAAATAGCGACTTTAACCTGCATACATGTTGGTGCAGAGGCATCATAGCAGTAGCGATATAGATATATAGCGCATCTCGCGACTGTCATAGCAGTCAACTGCTACGTGAAAACGCTGCTTTACACCCTAGTATGTTTTAATATTTATTCCTTAAGGTTCCACGAAGTCCTCTCGGCACCATAAAATGCTAAAACTGCAGATGAAATGCTAATTTGGAAATCCTATACTAGGATACATCAGCTTAAGAAAATGAAAGTTAGGTATAAATGTGGTGAACTATCAATCAATAATAATAAAGGAATCAGTAGCTGAGGGATGTAACTGATAGAGGAATGCATTTGGCTTTCAGCGATTTCAAGTGTAAAAACAGCTCTGAAACGTTGATTGTGCTTTTTGCCTATTTATTTCCAAATTAATGCTGAAATATACTAATATTTATTTGCTTTGAATAGCAGATACCTCAACAATATTGATTATTTATTCCGTTTATCTTTAAATGAGAGTTGTTTTCACCTGCAAAAAATAAGTCCGTAAAAAACGGGTAATTATTTTTCTAACACGTACCAATAGGTACCCAAAGTTTCATAAATGCTATTACGCAACATTGTGTGGTGAAAATTATATGATAAAAAAAAACTGGCCCATGTATAATATTTCATTATATTTTAAATATTTTATACATAATAATATGATGTCTGGAATATTCATCACCTCCATCAGTCAACCCTTTGGCTTGATACAGCTCTCCAATCGATTCGCCTTCCACTTAAACTCTTCTTACTAGTGAAATTCTTATCTTTCACACCCATTGTTACTTTATCAATGTATATCATGCAACGCCTTTGTTTTCCTCTTTTTCCATAGACATGTCATTCAACGATTACCTCCATCTGGCTATAATGTTCCCAGATGTGACTGATTTACTTGTCCCATCTTCTTTCCAAAACTTTCATCAATGTTCTCTTTTCTCTTCTAACCTTCTTGGTCTCCGTTGCAACACTGTCAAACCAATTTATCTCCTCTGAAAAAAAAAATTTATTTTTTAATCTAACCGTTTCGGTTCCATAATTGAGGAGCAATGTCGTTGAGTTTATATTTTGTCCTTTCGAAAGTTCTTTGTAGTTACAACAGTTGTAATTTATTACATTTTTCTAAATTTACCTACAAAATAAAGAAGCATAAGTGCATATCTTATTCAAGCATCTAGCCAGCAAAGAATGTCCTAAAAACGGAGTGTGAATTCGTTGGTCTGCGTTTTCCGATTTATCTATGAAAAAAACCATTACTCTACGCTAGGGCCTCCAAGACTTTAATCATTATAACATATCTCGCTTGCCATCGAACTACGCTCTTTCGATATTTCTCTATCACATCCACGCACTTCAGATTGATCGCCAAAATTTGTGATAGACCAGCGTCCGTTGTCACTCTTCTTCAACGTTTCGTCACTAGTGTCGAAATCCTGCAGTCGAGGGATTAATCCCCTTTTACCACTTTTACCAGTCCGACCAGACCAACAATGGTTACAAATTGACTGATAATGTAATCAATTTATGCTATTGTCATTCAATTTTAATTGCTTTGGAATAAAATGCATACCTTCTCTTCGGATAACCGACGTAAATACAGGTAATTTTTCGTAAGTCGATTATTCTCTCTGTTTCTGGATCATATTTCACAGTGTAAATGGTGATTTTTTGCAATTTATTGTTTTAACTATCCGTATCAATGTTTTGTCTCTTTTAGTGAGTATTTTATATTGCACGTTATCATCTGGAAGTCAATGAAATTGTGTTTTTGTGCTGAATTGGTTTTCAGGTGTAGAAATTTCATTCACTTAATGTATTTATTGCTATTTGTAAGTGTATCGTAATTGCTCAACTATTTTTAAGCTCATAATATAACTAATATCGGCAGTTTAATGCAGCGTAAGCGTGCAGAACATTAATTTAAATATGACCGTCGAGGGAGTTCCTATTGGAAAATGCGAACAGTGATGACATATTTCGGAATACTATTGTTTGATAATTCAGGATGACTGTAGAGTCACTCAAAAATTCTTTAGCTTTCTAAAAATCACCATGTGATTAAATTTCCCCGAGGTTTAAATGATTTGTTTTCTCAACCATACTCAATTTATTCAAAGAGATACATATAATCTTAATAGGAATGAAATCCCAAAATAATGAAGATCGTTTGTGATGGAGTGTCTTCGTGTCTTTCCACCATCTCACAGTGCAGCGAGGTGAATTCATTTTTCTTCTAGAGGTTTCATTTTTCTTCTAAAGAGAATACCGAGAAATATTCCTTGCCTCTTAGTTCACGAATTGCGGAAAATTGCCTCTTGAATTGAGCGTTAGTATTGGCTTAGAGTCGTGTCTTACCTAATCCCCTCTTGTTGGAAAACTGCAAGTGCGTCGTTGCATTGACTCGGATTCAAGTGTAACTCTGTTAGGGGGAGTTGGAAAGGTTGACTTGAATGTGCACGGAGGTGAAAAGCTAATCGTGATACCGTCTCCTTGAGTTCCTAGTGGAAAAACTTCCTTTTGTAAAGAGAGGCTAAATAATATCATCCTGATGTCTCTAAATGGAACGTTGAAGGAATAAAAGACGCAACCGTTACTTAAATGGACTATAATTATTTTAGAAAAAAACATTTCCATTCTAGAAATAATAAATTGAGCGTCTGCTTTTGATTAACCCTTATTAATTCAGTATTTAAAATCTATCATTCCAAATGCACTAATCATGCCTTTGATTTTATCTGGAGCATACTAGATATAAAAATATATAAAAATCATTAGCTATGTGTTTTAATAATTCGCCGTACACAGTTCTGACATCAACCGTTAAAAGTAGGAAACCATGGAATTAGAAGTATGAAATTTGTAAATTCTGCTCTACAGTTATGAAGCAGCCAGCGTAGCAAATTTGTTTTCCTGGGTAGAATTCCATTTAATTTTGGCTCACGGCTCACTTGCAGCATTTTGTCAGTGAAAATCCTACCAAAAATATCATTTCTGAACTATAAGTCACGGTAGAATGTCAGTTAAAAAAATATTCCTTCATAGTAAAATAATAATGTGGTGAATTTTGTGTAGGAAATGCGTTGCTGTAATTATTGATTGTCTAGTCTTTGATTGAAAATATTCATTTATTTTATTATTTTTATCATTTAATGAACAAATATCAATGATCAACGAAGCGAATCACCAATCAGGAAATCAGGTATAATTTATTGTAATATCCATTTTAAATTCTTGAAATATGATGTGATTTAATTTTTATTCGTAATTAATGCAATTGCGAGCTTAGATATTTAGTTGATCATAAATAAAACTATAAATTTGAATGTTAAAATTGCAATTACATATTGCGTTCCATTATATTAACTTCATAATAGAATTCCTAACATGCAGTTATTTGATTTTTAGAGCTAGGAGAGGAAAATAAAAATACTTATTAAAATATTAATTTTATCCCTGTACCAAAAAAAGATGTTCGCGGTTCACCTTTCAGGCATAGTTAAGTTTTACACTGGATATGAATGAATATACTGCTGCATTGGTTTTTGGTTAATTGAATCACAACACGGCACTTTACATCATAATTAACATGTTAGGGAGAGACTTCAGAGCCATAATATTTTTATTCATTTATTACATACTTTTATCATTTTCCTTATTTATTTATGTTTTAAACTCATGACTAATCTTTTAGTTTATCAGAATATTTTAATATAGCATGGAAACTCAAACCGAGGAGGTATAATGATGTCACCAGTGATAAGCCTTAGAGCCATCTACTTTGCTTGAATTGCCTTGGAAATCTGCTTTAGTCACATCATATTCATGTTCCTTAACAACAATGTATCATGATTTACTTCAATCACAGAAGGGAACGAATTGGAGAACTTGGCACGCAACTCTGCTCTTGGCAATTGAAGCACCGACTCGATCATCCCATGTATACTTCATATCCCATACTTAGGTCGTCCGATTTAAAACTGCTGTCACTGATCCCGATGGACAGATGAATAATAGTATTTATTACCAGATTTATTTGGGCTGGATGGTGATATAAATTTGCGCGGAAGTATCGATTAGTTTTTGTGGATTTTTAGGTTTACCGAATACTAGATAAGTGACAGGAATAACTTCCCAGAAAAATGGAATAATATGGAGGCTTAGGATCTAGTTTTTTCCCGGCGTATAATGCTTTCCCTGACCCGGTGGAGAACCCGTGAAGACTTCACCAGCAATATGGAGGCTATCCTGCGCGAGAAAAGTATCAAAGCAAAGTCACCTCCAAATATTTGCAGAAGGTTTTAAGAAGAGTGGAAGATAAAAACATCATCCTGCCAGAAGTTGGTAATGCTCAGACCGTTAGCATCGAAGGTCGGAAGAAAGCACTCCTTCCATTCATAAAAGGTACGACCAACGGAGAGGTAATATCTTGCGAAGATTCCAAATCAAGGCGATCTTCTACCCACACCCGGTGAAACATCTGTTTTTGAGTTGATGGAAAATTATATCAAAGGATCGATTTAGCGATCAATAAATGAAACAAATCAATGTAAATTATGTATATTGGATGTCATTCACAGCATTTTACTTTAAAATAATAATGGCGCATCTTTATCCCAGATTTATTGCCAGTTTTATCGCTCACCATGCTTAAGGCTCTTATAGCAAATACTTATCTCAATAGACATTTAGTACGATGGTTCCTTTAAAACCATGCAGTATTTAAGCATTATATGTGGTATCCCGAAGTTTGAGACGTTAAACCCATTTTCAAGGAGACAAATCGAGCAAAATTAGTTGACATTGATTATATAAGGTAAAAACAATCGCATGCAAACTTGGTAAAGAGAAACCTTCTGAATAAAATGTTATGAAACGATATCTGTTCGTACAGGGCATTTTTTATTCAGATTAATTTTTTGCTACCCTATTTTTATTCAGATTAATTGTTAATGCCTGTTCATAGATTTGCTACAGATATCTTAATTTAATATTAAGGCCCTATTGAAAGAGAGCAATCATTGTTCTCCTTCTATTGCGGTAGTAGCACATTTCTACAAGTGCTAAGGGTAACTCGATCTCTATAACCCAATTAAAATTTACGATTAGCATAGGTAAGTGCCACACTTATTCAGGTGAGGAGATTCGAACTCACCTACTTTGGGTTTACTAGCCGGTTGCAACCCTGGCAACCTGCCTCAGCCGGACCCTTCAAGGTTAACCTATAGTCACTCACAGAAGGCCCCTCAGGACTAATTTTTCTCTGAGCACAGTAATGAACGAAAAAAATCGCAGTACTTAAAATGTAAATTTAAGCACAAGTCTGTATATTATCACTACCAATTTTATTTTAGCGTAGATAATAAGGTGGAGAGTGGTTTTCAAGTACCATAAACTTATCACGTTGGCATATGCCCCCTCCACGTCTAAATTCCGTGGTACTGCATCTGCAAAAACATTCTTCGTGGCGCTGTCGCATCATTTCCACCGCCCTCGCAAATCTTTCATTCCGGCCAACGGCGCTCTTTGATTTGATTGTGCGGGAGATTCCCTGCTGCATGTGGATTGAATGCACCGGGAAGAAACCGATTCGCGCGATAAAACGGGGTCGCTCGGCGTCTATCGATCACGGTCCGACCGTTTGCGATATCGCATTCCGAATGGACGTCAGCCGTCGTGCGTGCGATCCCATAAAACCTTGGCGGCGGCGGCGGCGGTGGTATGGGAGTGATGTGCAAAGAGCCCGGAGGAAGTGCCCTCTCCACACCTCGTGCACAGATTCAGCATGCGGCCCGCATACGGTCACGGATGCAATTCCGTCTCCCGGCCCGCTCACTGGAGACCTCTTCGGAACCGCACGGCTCATGCCCCGAACCCATCTCAATAGCTTCCAATTCCGTGCGAGTTTCCTCCGTTCCGCCGAGATATAATTTCTCACCGTCAAGCGTCGGTTCCGTCCCGATAACGCCTCTCTCGTCCGGAGCGGATGCTGATGGAATGGAGGCGTTCGCTCTGCCACTTTTGAGTTCACGCATAAAAGGTAGTGGACTGGATCTAGTTTCCTCGGTCTACCGGCGATGATTAGGTATTTCTGATGCTTTAGTGCGCAAGAGTTTTACTCTGAAACGTTCCTCTCACGGAATAATTCTTCTCAAGGGATTTAGATTTGAATCGTTCATGATATAACAATTTAAACTCCCTCCACTCATTGCAACTTTGCTCTTAAAATTAAAATTACCTAGGTACATAATAAAACAGGGCTTGGTATTCAAGGAGGAAAAAATGTATATTAATTGAAATAACCAGGAAGGTAACGTTTTACAGATTTTATGATTTTTTCATTCTTGTTTGACATTTCCAGCAGTTATATTTATTGTTTATGAAACCCATTGCATATATTTGGCATGAAAGCATAAATACCTTATAATATTAGTCCAAGGTTTTCGAGTATGATGTTTTCATGAAAATATGAGAGGGCATGACCACTGTTTTCTTAGTTCATTTAGTTGACATTACAGAACAATTGAAAGAAACGCTACTAGCAACCCCTTTGCGATGTTTGGCATGGTTCTCTTTAGTGTAGATAGGCTATAATTATGGCCATATTCTTACTTCATTAATCCATTAGTAATTCTTATAGTCTTTTTATTAATGAAATAATCGTTGGTTTTGTTTCAGTTTTCTATGCTTCTTTCAATTTTAATATCATACCAAAATATTCCCCTTGGTTGGAGCAACAATAAAATACAGTTGAGAATTCATATGCTTGAGAATAATATCTTGTTTATGGTTGATGTTAATTATACTTAAATTGCTGTCCAAAAAGTCATTTGAAATAAATAATTGTGTGTATTACGTGGCTTTAAAATTAAGAATTCGGGCCTTATAAGTCAGTTCAAATGATTTAGGTCTGTTACCAAAGTGTTATTTTCCTCTGTGATGGGATGTAATATATTGCGTAACACTTTGTGAGCTTGACGTTATTTTCTACCTGAATTTGTATATGTGGTCTGGAACTTTCAATCTGTTCTCACCAACCTTGTGCACTGTATGTCAACCTTTGGATTTTGATTACTTTTCTGCAAATCCAGGAATATTTGCGTACGAAGAAGCGATTCTCGTAAATCATGATTGCTTTTTATTCATTTTCCATGCTTATCGGCTGATGGTAATCCGTGTACACGTGAAGGATTCACCCTATCGCCGGACTAGTGCCACACCACGGCCTAATCCCGAACTTCCAAAATCTCTCTCGTCCGTCGCTCTCGTCAGTTTAGTATACATCCTCTTTCGATGATGGGACCACCGCGATCGAGGTGATGCATTTCGTCTGATGAGCGTTGGACACGTAAATCTGAACTCTGTTCGACGAAATGGGGGGAGCTTGCTATAGAGAGACAACTGTCATTTGTTGGAATAAGGTAAAGGAGATGGAAAAATAGTACAGAGGTAAACTTCAACTTCTATTTACGTCATGTTTGCTAGGTGTAGCCCAACTCTATGTCAGTCTGTTACTTCTTCCAACCTCCCTTACTTTTCGAATAGTGAGGCAAAATTTTGCTTCGCATATGTTCACGGAAAGCTTTTAATGTGTCCGCTGTGAACGTTGACGTTGTGCGTTTATAACACGAAGAGAAAAATTTCTCTTTGACTGAAAATTGAACCCAGTAAAATTATATTATAAAAGGACGTAAGGCCTGGCATGAGAT
This sequence comes from Platycnemis pennipes, assembly GCA_933228895.1. Taxonomy (NCBI): domain Eukaryota; kingdom Metazoa; phylum Arthropoda; class Insecta; order Odonata; family Platycnemididae; genus Platycnemis; species Platycnemis pennipes. The sequence goes on along the minus strand of OW121851.1, from coordinate 42,247,611 downwards.
ACATGGAACATGCCTATATATCTTCAATTCATAAGTGATCTGCCGGTAAAATTGGAGTGTTTTATATGAGTTTTGAGAACATGGCAGAAGTATGTTTTAAAATTCATCAGCCCAAAAAACATAAGGAAAAACATCTATATGCAAAGAGGACATTTATTAAAGTAAGTAAGTAAGTATTAAATCAATGGTTGGCGAGTTCACCTTGTGGAATGGATTCATGATGAATAAAATAAACTGGGTTACATTCCACAAAAAAATTTTATTAACCGTCCGGTTTCGACCTTCTCTGGTCATTCTCAGAAGTTTAACAAGTAAAAAAACAAACAAATAAATTTTTTGTAGAATATTACCAAGTTGATTGTATTCATTAAGTAAATATTATTTAGTAAACCATCGATTCAAAAGTCTTTTCAACTCACTAGGGGGTGGTATTCAACATAACGCATCAGCTTTTCTTTGTAAAGAGTAACAATGAGCACTTTGAAGATATGATCTGTTTTCGGATCCATTTGCACAAAGTCCTCGTCTCTGTGTACCGTCATGTCACTATATTTTCGTCCCGGGTTCAATTTTAATGAATCCTGCCGGGAATGAAACCTTTACCAAAAGAATGATTATAGGGGCTGTTATTAACCGAATGGAGAAAATTCTTCACCATCGACGTGCCTTCCCATCCAACCCAGGCGTTGCACAAAAGCATTTCCCTATAACTAAGGCGGCTGCAGCTTTCTTGGAATTTCCGCCAACATCGGTTTATTTGGCGTCCTTTCCATTATTTTCCGCAAGGCCGCCTTCCTTTTCTTCCACTCGTAGTTATTGGGATTTTCCACCATGGAGCGTCGCAAATGAGCACATTATTATTTATCCTCGCCTCTCATATAAGACGGGTGAATGCGTTTTATTTTAGTCCACAGGCTTCATTTCCGCTCTACAAAAGTCCTAAGATGATCGCATTGTTTACCGGGTGAAGACGCAGCTATCGAAAAATAATCTTCGCTCCTTCATAGCATAGACCAAGGTCCCTATATAATAATGTAATATAAGGACCATGGCATACACAAACCGTGTCTATGCTGCGGACTTGCTTTCCTTGGGGACAAATAGCTCAGTCAAAGCTTGATTCATTTACAGGGAATCAAAAGGTCTTTTTGGCTCCGGCTTTAGAGGACACTTTTCTCAGAATATTCGCATTGATTCGAGAAATCTACTTTTAAAATCATTTTTATTCTAATGACGGTTACGTTGCCTATGAATTATCTGACATTGGGGAATAAAAATCCCACGGGAGTGTCATTCATTGTTATCTCTCTGCCTATTTGGGTCAGTTTTCATGTAGGTAGTGTCTCTTTAGTGTACTCCTTTTTTACGTTGCTTGCACTAAACGGATTATACTCTATAGGTATTTCTCTCTTCAGATAAGGGCATTTCCAATCTCTTATTGTTCCATCAGTGATACCTTTTCTTATCGTTCTTGGTCGACGCTTACATGACATTACACTTTCGATAAATATCTTCATAATTTCGTTCAACCTAAGTGGCTATTCAATCTATCAATGTCCTTCTGATTTCTGCCGACAATTTTCTTTCCTCCTTCATCATGTGTACCATTCGTCTTTCCATTCATTATACCTACCATCTTGTTTTCATTTTCTTCAATCCCTACTCTTCTAATTCACGTTTCTAACTTTTTTAGACATATTTTCTCTAATCCTCGCTCAATATTAAAGACAAAGTTAATTGATCAAAATAGCAATTCTCAATTGTTTTTTATGCAAATGGAATGTTTTGCAATAGCAATTACCCGGAGAAAAACGCATTCCTTGAAACATATTCTCACTGTTCTTCTGGGCTGTGATTCATTATACATTTAGCCTGTCATGACGTAGAGAATGATCCTTACGACCTATATCATATTAGTCCTCCACTTTTGCCTACGTATTCGAGTACTTTAAGTTTAGGTTTTTAGTTAGCAGGTGACGTTTGTGATTTAACAATAATTTAATATTCTCACTTACCTACTGGTTGACGTTTTAGTACAATAGGATACTTGATGAATACAAATGAACGAAATCAGTGTCCTAAGCTAAATCTGAATTATTTTATCTATGTACTATTAAAAATGAAGCATCGTTTTCAGATAAATTATCCATAATTAGTTCATCGAGTTGTTTACCTTCGCTTCCTTAGTAAAGGTGGTGGTCATTTGTGTCTCCATGCATGGGAGAGTTGATAATAGACAAACCTGGTGCGTTCCCATCACGCATCAGTCGTCATGCTGTCGTCATCGCAGAAGGAGTGTCCGCCAGCGAAAAGGAACATACCTGCTGGACCTCCTTCCATTCCCCCCAACATGTTGTAGCTGCAATAATTTACTGCTTCAAACAGTGTATTATCTGAATAGTTTAAAATCAAAAAGTCTTTGTGTGTTACGATCCTTCAAGTGACATTGAACCAGTAGTGCAATTTTATCAGGCAAATAAGAAAAGTGTTATTTTTTCACACAGTGAATGGACTACTGTTATAAATTTGAAAAAATCAGTCAGTGATTATTTATCTACCGGTGTAAGGGGTCAGCTCTCTTCAAATTCCTTGTCCTGTGCAAATTACTTTGGGAAGCGTCGTTTGTCTATTAAAAACATTTTATCAAAGAGCTCATTTAACCATAATGTCGATTAATGGTAAGCTCTGTTAAAACTCTCCAATCTGGTAAGTCTATTTCTCCGAAGACTTTCTAGCAGCCGTGATAAGATTAGAAAATTTCTCGCTACCGGATTATCTAATGATATCACTGAATTTGATCTAGAAAGACTGAAATATGAGATGGTGCTCATGTTGAATGATGTTTCTCGTAATCATAGGTATAACTTGGTTGTACTTTGATTACGCGTGTGTGCATGCAAAAGGGTTTCTGACCTCTGGCACGAGGTAAAATTCTGCAAGTCAGAAGCCGTTATAATCTCTTGAACCTCTGGCATTGGGTGTAAAACCTTGGAAGTTTGAGAGATTACACCATGAGTGCCATTATCGAATTTCAAGGATTCACCACAAATGATGGTGGATACATAGTCAAGGAATTGGCTGTAGTTAGTGTGCAAACGAAATGTTGCAATACGTGGCTTTTCAAATCGCCAGCAAGAATGTTTAAAATAAAGTATATTCATTTGGTACAACATTCAGTATAAAAGTATACGTTTCCAAATGCTTCCTTTGTTCATCGCAAACTGTATGGTGGTTTACTCTCGACTTTTCTCCATATTACAATGGGAACGATCCGACATCGTAATATTGCAAGCGAATGCAGCTGTGGGAAGGAATGCGGAAATGATCTGGACGTCATCCAAACGCAGATGTCTCCTCGACATGTGCGTGGTAGTGAAAGGTGAATGGATTGTCTAAGATGACCTTGACCTAGTCCCGGCATTCCTCCCCTACTGGAGTGGTATGCCTTTTGTTGATTCTTCAATAAATTTGTTTTTTGCCTCACCTATGCCGTCAACCAAACATTTATTAAACATCTTCCGTCACACCGAGACATTCTTGCCCCCATTTCTTCACCGTAAATGTTGAAAACACAGCTCGTAGACTGCATAGCTTTTCTTCATGTGTAGAAAGAGGCTCGGGCAAAAAGTGAGGAGTGACGGGCGTAGTCTTCATCGTCATCGCTTTCAGTTTCCGCATTCGCGGAGTATAAATCATCCGAACAGCGAGATAAGGAAGGAGCGTGGATGAGGAAGAGGATGTGGAAAATGGAGGGGTGGAGAGTTGAGGAATGAAGCAGAGTAGAGGATAGAATTGAGCGTCCTTTTTATTTGACATAAAATTCAGCATGGTGAAACATCTTGACGTCAAGTTATCATCCTGGCGATAACATTTCATCGTCTCCCAGAGACGCGGGACTGCAGAACGAGGAGGGTTTATTGTGTGCGAGAAAGGAGGAAGGGGGAAATGCGATTTTTTTCTCAATTCCTCGCTCACACCCAGACTTCTTCCCCTTCTCCGACAGAGGGAAGGCTGCCAGCGGTGGGAGGAAGGAATGAAGTTCTGACGGGGGTCGATTAGAACTTGCAGACCCAGGGAGAAGGTCAATTTTCTCTCAACAGGCGACGCTTGTTATATGCAGCGAACAAAGCTCTGTTAGTGCCAACTATTTTCGACAAACTTAAATATTTTTGTCGTATCAGAATATGTAAATGTCTTGTCTGCGTCTATCTAATAACTGGTCTAAGAGCTATAACACCATCTGTATCATAAAATAATTCATTTTAATTTTATATGATTTAATGTTTTTCGAAAATTGAATTTTAATATACGTTTTTTATGACAAAAATTTATTTGATTATTTGAATATTTAGTTATAAACTATCCGTGAATTTATAAGCTTATAAAGATTTAGCTCTTTAATCAGGCTATAGAATCTCTGAGCACTCAATCCTCAATCTTTGAAGATTATTTTTCGGCGGTTTTCTCTTCTTAAGCGTCCTTTCACTTTATTTTTTTAATCAAGGAACTTTTCAATCAAAGGCTCACTGTAACAATTTAAAAGGATGGGAGAATTTTGCAGCCACTAATTCCACCCGGATTTAACCTAATTTTTTTACTTTAGTTATCCTAATTACGCATTTTCCATAGTGATACTGAAGCTTTCGCAGTAAGTTCAGGTTAGCTACAGAGATGTTGGGTTCGTCCTGTGTAGGTGAATAGAATATTTCTACAGTTTCGCCGTCATTCGACACCTTTAGGTGAAAGGTGGCTTTCGAATATGCCAATTACATTGCCGGCGAAATTTTCGTCAGCCGAGGGGTAACCACTGTCAAAGAATCCCACATCCTATGGCTCATATTACAAAATTATCTATAATACTTGCTTTTCTAATTAAAAAGGCTATTTTACACGTCCCTGCTTTGCTGAAAATCAACCCAAATTCCGCTTATTCAAATTGTATCGCATAAATGGCTTATTCATACCCGATAAATACGTTGAATTTGTTTTTTTGACATGAAAAATGAGATAAGTGTCTACCAAAGTCTCACATCTAACTACCAATCGCAGGTGAGTAGAGCGTTTCATGGAAATACTGGCGGTATATATAGAATCAATGAAGCGGTACGATATCGGGGAATACACTGGACACTAATAATGCAGTCATTTCTTCATCTCGTATGAGGGAGGAATTTTCCATTATCATTTAGGATTGATTTCAGAAAGAGCCTGAAAATAAGGTTTCAATAGAAACACTCCCAGAAAATGTTTGCAAACAAAATCTCCTGCGCATTCGCCGGTCAGAAATCAAAATCAGGAGTTGCAGAGAATACAGAACAAAGAATTAAACTCTCCAGATCTTTGATAGTTTTATAAAATCTCTCGACATGCTTTTTCAAGTATTTCTACTGTATCTTCTGTAGTTTTGTTCTCCTTAAGACTCACTTTACTTTATTTTTGAACTAATGAAGTTCTGTCATGTAAATGGACCTTTTCTTGGCCTTCGAGCTGCATTGGTAATATCGTAATATGGGCCAAATGTTTTTGAGATTCTATCACGTTGATTACTCATTGGCTGACGAAAGTTTTGCCATAAATGTACTAGACACATTCAGGTCAAAGTCATTTGACATGAATATTGTAAGAAAAGATTCGCCCGTGAACCTTTATACAGGATTTATAGGAACCTGGAAATCCTGGAAAACCTGGAAAAGTCAGAGAAAATGAAAACGGTCATGGAAATCCTGGAAAATTCAGGGAATTTAACGTGTGGTCAGGGAAAAATCACAAAATGTTTAAATTTATCACCTGAAAATGCCAAGAGATAAAAAACTGTACATAAGAGTGGAGGAGGAGGGTGAAGGAGGGGACGGTTGGCCTCAGGCCGGGTTCGCTGTGGAGGAGGCAGCTCAGGGGCCCTAGGTATTCTGGTTCTTTCTGGCTATAGCCTGTGCGACTTGGTGAATAGATTGACGAAAGGTGTGCAAATTCATATTTTCATTTTCATTCGCTAGCGATTTCACCAGGAATGCTTCGCTTTGTCCCTTTGGCGAGGAAAAAGTTATTCTCAGTCAAATTTGAAATCACTTACCCAAATTTGTAGAAGGATGTGAGGAAGAAAAAATGAAGATTGATTCAAAGAGCTACTTTAACATGACATCAGGTTTGAAGGAAAAGCCAGCTTAGCCTTCTTTGCATATATTTTTCTGCAATTAAAACCCTTTCTGAAGGCATATCAATGTAAGGAATGATAATTTTTATTTTGTTGACTTAAAGTTGTTGATCTGTTGTTACTGGAAGTTCATATGATTAATATGAAAATAAACCTACAATTTTTCATAAGTTTAGACTTTTTTGCTTCCTCACTACCACTTTTATCTCTATGAATGACCGAAATCTTGGAGTTTTCAGGTGCTCAAAAATCAGGGAAAATCATTAATAATGGTCTGGAAATCCTGGAAAAGTCAGGGAAAATGAAAACTCCTATTAACCCTGCTATATAATCATCTTAAATCGATCACCGCTCCACCTCAATCCTTGACATGAATATTCACGCATGGTCGCAAATCTTAGAACACCTAAGAAGCTCCTTAAAGTATGCTGATTTGAGTTCGATTTTATGCACTGAATTGTGTCGTGTAAATAGGTTTTGCGTCTCAATTCTTGACGTGATGGAATCGTATGCTTTTTGAGAATGTGAATGGAAGCACAAAAGGAATTTGGAACCCTGGAGGCGCATTTCTGAAAGATAGAAGGGAACTAAAAATACACACACGAGTTGCTTGTGCCGTTGCTATTGCGGCTCGCACACTTATGCTGTTTTCCCAGTCGCTTTCACGAAAGAATGAAAATGGAGTGTCTTTTGATGCCGAAACGCACCTCCAATTCCACCCTCAAGGACTCCTCACCTTTTTCTTTCAGCTCCTTCTTTTCTCATTTCCATCGCTCACTCCTTCCTTTGTTTGCCGGCTGGAAAGAAAGGGAAGAATACCCCCTTTCATCTGAGCATCCCTCTTGTGTCCACCAAAGAAACTGGGTCCCGGAAAGCTAATTGAGTGGAGGGTTGATCGATTAGACTCACCTCGCAATCCTTTTAGTTCTGAGCACTCCCTGTAGTGCAAAGCCTCCGTAGAAAAAAAATCTCAAGCCAATGCCATTACAGAATCCCAAAAGGTGCATTTTCCACTTATTGTCAAGTGATTCAATTGCATGTTCCTGAATTTGCTGAAAACAAGTGCTCACGACTTCTGTGAACGGAAATGATCTTTTTCCTCTCATCCGTTCGAAAAAATTGTCTTTTGTCGCTTCTGTATCATCTGTTGGCGAAAAAAAGTCTTAAGTTATCCCTATAAAGGCAATGCCGAAGTTAATGCGATTTTATTTTGATTAATGTACATATTAGCACCATCTTACGACATATAATTTACCTTCCATGAAGACACTAGATGAAAGGTAAAAACATTAGCGTTCTTTACTTTTACGTTACTTTTAGACACTGGTACCGTTTTTTCCCTAAAATTATCATTAATTATGTAATGCTTGTAAAACTAAGAAACTCCATTGTATGAGATATTGTATTCCACGCAAAAAAAAATAATCCTGCATGTTTGTTTCAAGAGTTTTAGTTTAGTTTGTAAGGAATGAAGTCCTGTAGGAAATAACACGATATATACCTAATGCAAAATCTAGCCAAATTACTGAATGCAGGCAGCTACTATCTTAACTACTCGCTTAAATATCATCATTTATGTAAAATTCTTCATATCAACGTGTTGATCTATCCTAATTTATCTTTTGAATGTAAAAAGATAAAATTGATATCCTGATTTAAGTACTAGTTTCTTGAATTATCTTCATTTATCCTTTTAAATTGAATTGTTAATTCATTTGCAAAGGTTCAATGTGAGAAGATTGTATTTTTATGTATTTGTATATTTATGGGCTCACTCACTCATGGTGTTTTCAAGTCTGTTTCCGCACTAATAGGCGCTTCGGACCGGGAGGAAAGGTATAAGGATAGGGATGGAAGGGATAGAAGGGATAGGGATATGTGGTCTGATGCCTCAGGTCTATGGGCTCAAATGAGCTCAATGTAAGCTGATAACTTGTCCTCATGATTGTGTTCTCAAGAGCTAATATTCGGTCATTGGATGATTCCACGGGGATTTATCGGTGCCTTTATATCGACCCTTGAAATTGAAAATTTGGCTGAAATACGTAATTTAGCCTGAATGCATATAATAATGCATGCAGCCTAATGCATGTAATACCTACTCCCAAAATGTAATTGTCCTTAAAATTGACGCTGCTGCCCTATTATGATGCTGGAAACTAAAGTAGGTAATTGAATTTATGCGTTAGCGAAGAAAAAAAATATTTCCGCGAAGTAGCCTGAAAATTTGTTCTTTCACAGCCTTTATTTATTTCCATTTGTAAATCTTATAAACATTTTATTCGACAATATTCCACTTCTTCCATGGTGCTGATATTTCCAATATCTATGTAAAAACCAAAATGAATGAACTTTAAAAATATCTATTTCGACATGCAACAGCGTGTGTTTCTAATTATTTGGATATAGTACAGAAGAGTGAACTATTATGTCACGTATTGTATATCATTATTTATTGTAAGACTAAGACATTTTTTATAGTTGAAAAGAGAAAGAATAGTAATAAGTTTTCAATATTGTGCCAATGTTGTCAAAATTAAATCATCCCTAACAGTAACTTTGATCTCTTCATATTGCTTATAAGAGCGTTCCTATACCTTAGTTTCCATTGTTTCCACATAAGCTTGAAAACCATGTAGAGAGATTTTAGAAATCGAAGATATTTTAACGACAATTAAGGCATGAAGTAAATAATAAACGTATCATTGAAGTCTCTGAAGATAAGCCATAGTAAATATTGTTAGGTAAACGTTCCCGAAAACGCTGTTCCACTGTCTTTTATTCCCACAGCTAACGTAGGTATAGAAGGTTACTTAGAAGACACCTCTCTCTTTAGTTCCTTTCCGTTATTCTATAATGTCGAAACAATGAAGAATGTCGAACTGATTTTACTTGGAAGCGTCGTGGTCACTTCATCTAACGTCCTAGGCCTTCGACTTTGACGGTTCGGGGTGGCAACGACCATTGATGTAACACTTAGTTCAAAATAGCCTCATAGATCCTCATCAACAAGGAAACAAGAGTCAACATTTTCACGGTGAATAGGCACACTGGTTCATATAACCGAAAAATGTGGAGAAAATCAGTCCACACGTTAACCAGATTGTGTCATCCGAGCACAATTTTCTCCGCGTTCATCTTCTCCAATAGTCACTTAAAGGTGGAACCAAAAGCAATAGCTGTAAAAGCAGGAAATATGATGATACGGCCCAAAACTGTAGTTGGACCTTAAAGCGTTTAATTTCAGTCTGTATTTTAGATGCAATTGAAACTCAAAGTTACCCGGGGGATGATCCATTATTCTCTTTCCCCGATTATTTTTTTTTGAGCATATTATACCTCCCGAAGGTTTTTCATTTCATAATTACTATGCGATCCTATCCAATGTATTTATATACAACGTCAATCATAAAAAAATATATGAAATACAAGCGAATGGCTGGAATACTTTCCATACGGGCAGTAAATAACAGTGACCTTCATTGCGAAAATCAGAATAGATTGCAGATTTTGATGCAGAACTTTTTTTAACGTTATCGTGTTTTAGCATGACTAACTCATGTATATTTGGGGTAACATAAGTAAAAATATTAATTTATTTATAGAAAACTGGCTGAAAATAAATAAAAATGCCTCGATTTGAGCAAACTAACAAATGAATTTCATTGATGGCTAAAATTTCTCGTGTCTCGTAACTACATGTCCAAAATTTTTCTCGGGGTGTGATGTACTATGCCCTGAATAGTTTTGTTTTCATTCCTGCATGGTAGTAAGTGTAAACATATTATTTGTGATTTATAATGCATGCCTGGTGACAGTTCAACCCATGACGCTCAATCATACTGTGGCTTGCAGGGCATTGTGTGGATATAGAGATACATATATACTCCTACATAGAGCCTACTTTTTCTAAGATGCAAACGACCGTAGTATTCTCCTAAACAACCTTCAATTTTTATAAAAAAATCAGACACGTTAACCATTATTTATATTAGTATTTAAGAATAAATTATTTTATATAATTATTCTATATATTCTTATCCTACCGTATTATAAAAACACATATTAGGACTTTTTTCAGCCTTGAGTAGCTAGCGCATTCATAATAACGATACTTCATAAATCACGCCTATTATCCATATGCGCCAATAGAAATCGTTCACGGTACAACGAAGTTCATTATCACGTGTGAATCGCCAGGGCGCCGTTAAATTGAAAGTGAGTTGGCTTACAAATTGTGCCTTTTCACCTAAATTACTTTCCTGTAAAGTAAGTAAAATTTGGCTAGGGATCCAGATGAGGGATATAATCGTGAAATGCACTGATTTGAGATCACAGAATTTTACTTGTTTCCTTTGGATTTGAAATCATTCTGATTCCCGTTGTTACCTTCACATTTACGTCTTACGATACACGCTTTGTCAAAATTCTAGCAATTAGAGTTATTTTACTTGGAAATTGAGTAACATACATTTCAATAAGAGCAATGTGGAATATTACAGCCATACAGTCAAATTTCCGTCTGAATTTGTTAAGGACGTGGGGATATTATTTTTATGTTTTTTTATTTTATTAAATAATTACTTTCACTAGATAGAATCAATTTTGTCTTCACCATCTTAGTAATACAGATAATGGTATTAATATATGTGGATAGAATTTGGCCACTATTCCAAGATAAGGAAAGATTTATTATTTCCTTGTTATTTTCCGATTTTCCCAGGAGTTGGCGAGGAATGCATTTACCTCCTCGCAACCAAGAATAACTCCCTCCACATATCTTCATGGTGAGATGTTTCGTTTGTTCTTTAAAAAGACGTCATATACATCGATGTTATTCGTGTGGCATACTTATTTTTCCTCTTTGTGACATTTATTTCACTGTGGTAATGGACATGAATTGCCACGCTCTTGAATGGAAAAAAAAGGTTTGTATCTCTTTGAGGGATTTTCGCACCGGCATATGATATTTTGACCGGAGGGGAGGACGCGAAAATCGGATTTTTCTTTGAATTCCTGATCCTTTCTCGGTTTCGTTTTCGCCGAGCGCGCTCCTTTGGTGGCTCAACCGTCGGGTGCGGTGCCCGCATTCGAAATGCATAACCTGCGAGGATATCCCACCGCCGTCCCCTGCTCGTCACGTCCAATCGCTCGGATCCCTTGAAAAGCTCCTCGAGCGCCGCCGGCAGTGAGCATCTACGACGGGTAGGGGTGGAAGAGATTTGGGATGCAGGCGCCTCACAGGGTATGACGGGGGTGGAAATGGAAAGGAATCCTAGAAGCCGCTGCTGGGATGGGGTTCCTTTTCACGTTCAGTTTTCCTTTAGGGTAGTAAAATACGAGTCTTCTTCTTTTTATGTCACCGTTTGTTTGATGTTCCATGGACACCATGTGAGGGGCTTTTTGTACCACCTGTCGAAGGCTATCAAGGAATTTTCGTTTTTTCTCTCCGTCTCAGATATTGTATGCTTGCTGGTACAATTTTGCATAACTGGATTTTATAATGAGTGGTATTTTTGAAACATCCTACTCTTATCTAATTATTCAGTCCCCTTATTAATGTGACATTAAATTTCGGAATCCAAAATTATTAAGGAACTCTTAATAAGCTAATAATACATCAGCAATTACGGATTGCTATTCCTTTTTGTATTTGTTCCAACGTTTACCGCACTTTGAAATTCTAAATGTAAACACTCAGTAAAGTTATCTGCCTGTTTAAAAATAATTCTTGAACTTTGTAGCTATTTCTAACGAGCACCAGATATTTTCAATCTAATTTATCAGACTCTTGTTGATTAGAATAAGGGTTACGGCTTTCGTTGCAGGGGTCATTCAGTAGAGGTGACCAACGGCTGATATCACTTGCGCATTTCAGTTTAGGTAGATAATTGGTCAAAAGAATAATATTTTTTAACGGAGGAGTAATGGAAGGAAACACATCCTTCACAATGGCCAAATATAAACGAAAGTTACCTAGATTTCCATTATTTAGTATTTCACCTTATTAACAGAATTCTTACTACAAAGCACTCTAAAAGTAGCCGAAATGTCATTGAAACAAATATCAAATACGGATTTCCAATTCGGATCATTTGTATCAGACGCCAGTTATCTTGTTCACTTGAAGAAAATGAAGATATTTTTCATAATTGGCATTTAACAGAATTCTTTCCACAAAGCACTCTAAAAGTAGCCGAAATGTCATTGAAACGACTACCAAATACGGGATTCTAATTCGGATCATCTGTATCAGACGCCAGTTATCTTGTTCACTTGAAGAAAATGAAGATTTTTTCATAATTGGCATTTAAAATGAGATATTATAACCTTTTGGTATCAATGAAGAACATTTTTGCGTATTCTTGGAGCGCTATCAAAATTTGATAAGGGGTATTAGCTCGAGTTTGTTGTGAAAGTGCGAGGTTACTCGATGTATACTTATTTTATGGGCATCAAATTTAGTTTTTTTCAGCGTCCTATCATCTCGCAGGGCCAACACACGTTTTTTTCGACAAGAAGGGCAAACGCTGGTCCCTGCCATCAAGTCACCTCGTCAAGGATCTCTCAGGGAAAGAGGAGGAGATAGTGCTTCCACCAAAGTCCTACTTCACTCCCCACGCTGGTCGTTGCGTGGCTTACAAATTTCCGTTTCTCAAGGTGACTCGGCACGTTTCGTTGGGATCTCATTTCCCCTGTCAACCCACGAGAGAGAAAGTGGGTACTGATGTGCCGGGCGAATCAGCGAGAAAGCGAAAAGCTTGAGCGACCGCTCATCGTCTCCTGCGTGAGTATTGTTGCTACGACTTTCAATAGAGTCTGTGCGCGTAATGCATCATATACTTTACATCACACTTATTGTCACTTTAATTATAAGTGTAATCGGTGATTAAATCATATTTTAAACGGTTGATCGTTGTACACGTCACCATCTAATTATAGCTAAACTAATGTTTCTAATATAAAATTTTCTAAAACTTCTCTGCATCCATTATCTTAGTCTAAAACGGTCTCCGCAGAAACCTGAATCCACTACGCCATTGTGAGATGATGGTGATGATGTGTTTTGATGAGTAAGTTAAGCATTGTGTGTAATTGTTGACATTGTGTTTTAGAGTACTACTCACATGAAGTTTATTAAGTTTATTGTGCATTGCGTCACATTGAGTCATAAAGTTGAGCCCTTTTCATCAATAAATTATCGGTGGTAGGTAGTGGAATGAATTGGATTCGTTATTGGCGCATGTAATTTTAGATAACCTTTTATAAAACTGGAAAAAAAATTCGGCAGAAGGGCATAACCCCTAGTAATTTGAAATAATGTAACGAAACCAATTTAAAATTTCAGCCTGCAGTAACTGACGGCGGCTGATTATAGCAAAATATTACCAATAAGTGCCTCGGAAGCGGGGGGCGGAAAGGGCCGAAGGCCCCGCCCCCCGCTAGAATTTGCCCCGGGCCCTTTCAGTCAAAGCGGGTACTTTTTGACCCACATTCTCACACCTTAATATGCTCTTTTATTGAAACTCTACTCTCTAACCCTTACTATCCGCAAAAATTGCGGGCCCTTTTTAGGGTTGCCTCCCCCCAATTAAATAGTGCCGACGCCCCTGAATAATTGATTAATTCTTGATTCACATTCTTAAAGCTTCGGAAAAGCTTTATTTTTTTGGCCTCTGACTCTCTATTCCTTTTTAATCCGAGAAACTCTCTCATGTTTTTCACTTTTAATTTAAATGATTTATATTATTGTTTTGAATAGATTAGGAAATGTTGTTACTCTTAAGGTACAAAATTGTCTCAAATAAAGAACACTTATTACGTTTTATCACGTTATTACGTTTTAACACTTATCACGTTTTGTTTTTTCTCGTACAGCTGGACTTAGTAACTGAAGTGGAAGAGAAGTCGGTAGATGCTCGCACATGCGTAATTCGTGCAACCGACCAGCCCACGTGAATAACGTATCCCTCTTCTTTGATTTCTTGCGAAAGGAGATTTTATTCTCGCGGAGAATAACCTCAACAGTTTTCATGAACGTTCTTTATCCTTTTCGGCTCTACCACCCACATACGTCCTTTCGTGCCTTTGCCGACGACCCTGCCTCTTTTTCATGCACCCCGTCTGGCCCTTCCGGAGGGACGAAATCTCCACCACAGACACAGTTCGGGGAATACAGCCCCCATCGTCCCCTCCATCTACTACTTTTGCCAGGGAGAGCATCTCTTTCCACGCGCTGTCCTGGCTTTCTCAAACACCTCCCTTTCCCTTTTTGTGATTTTCTTGGTAGAGAAGAGTACCGTAGAGCAGATATATGCTTTCTTTTTTATCCACCGAGCATTTTATGCATGGCCTTTGTGTAGGAAAATGGGAGGGATCGTTAAAACCAGATGATTAGTAACGTTCTCTCTTTTCATTCCTTAACTTTTCTCAAATCAATGGAGATTTCATCTCTTCTGAAATATTTTGAAGGAGTAGCCTTTCATTTTCTACATTTCACTCTGTAAAAATTTCAATCCTATATTGTACTAGAGTTTTATCTTCTCTCCCGAGTGAAATTCTCATCCACATACACACCAATATGCCTATATTCAATCATTGTTTAGTTGAGGGCAGTTTACTGTAGCGCTTGATGCTGATTTATATATCTGTAACCATGAAGGCAAGCTGCGGACATTAACCCATTATCAATTTTTGAGAGCTTTCTACCCTAGAAAACTGTATATTATAACAAATTTTGCTTTAAATTTTTTTTCCTCAATATAGATATTCATTTAATACGGAGTTGAGATACTTATACTTACGGAAATAATAAGGAATACTTACGGAACTAGGATTTGAATACTTGATGAGTTAGTAAAAGGAAAACAGTTTGGTTTAGGCAGAAGTAGTTATTTCGAGGAAGTGACCGACAGGTATATTCATTTATAACTTTTGAGAATTGTGGATGATTAATTACGCCTATGTATCAGCATAAAATGACTGACAAACCAAACAAAAATCGAGTTGGGGATGCTACATCAATGAAAACTCTTAATAGAGGATTTAATTAATTCTAATTTTCAGTTCTTTTGCGGTGAAAGTAACACATCAAGGAAAAATGCATAATGATCTGTGAACTCCGGATTAAAATTTATAGCAATGGCTTCAATGGGGGCGTTTAATCGGAACTGAAATCGCAATTTCGTACACGAAATTGTTAGATGGAAACAAAAAAAGAATTTTAGTGAAAAAATTAATCTTCTAACCACAACCATTCACTCATAAATCAAAAATTAAATTGAGCAAATGGTGACGCCCACCGAAAAAGCTGCTGTGATAACATTGACGTCATTTTCCTCCCATCCTTGACTGATTTGCGTGGAAGAGAAGGGAGTGGAGGGGGGTTCTCGGAAGGTCTGCTCGCACAGATACTGTCATAACTGCTCCGTTTGGCAGAATCAGCTGTGTCCCCCGTTTGCGATAAGACAAAATAGCCTCGCGGGCTCAGTTGTGATTGGACGAAGTTGACATACGTCAGAGGTTGCACCACGCCCACTTTTCCGAAAGGGTTAAAAGCATCAGTTATTCGCCGCTTATAACTCCATAAATAGCTGATGGGGGCGTTTTTTGGGATTTGGGAAAAGGGGGCGATCAGAAAGCGGAAAAATGCGAGTCTTTTTATTTTACAAACTTTATGAGATTCGGCAATAAAAAATATGGTAAACGACCCCATTTTGACCCTTTGTGCCATCTAAAAGTCATCATTCTAAAGATGGCACAAACCGTCGTAACCTTGATCGTTGAGATAAATTTCAACGTGGAGTTCACAAATTATCTTTAATTTTTCCAGAATGCAAAATGTTCCACAGCAGGGATTCTCCGATACTTCGTCACCACTAATTGCCACGCCCCGTCTCCGTGGTCTCACTAAACTCCACTCTCTTCAATCTCTTCCCCTTTATTCCTCCCTAAATTCAATCCTCAATCGCCCTACCTCGCTTCCATCATGCACACATCTTGTCCTTGCCTTGCAGCCCTGGTCCTCGCCCATCTTTTTGGTCCTGTTCCCAGCAGGCGACAGTGTTGCTCCAAAATTTGCCCCTGTAGTCATTTTGATTGCGACCCGGTACGTGTCCATGTAAGCGGGAGAAGAAAGATCTTTTGTCTTCCTCGCCCCTTTTCATTTCCCTCCGAAGGAAATCTTGTTTTCTCTCGTCCCACTTTTTATTTTCCGTTCTTGTCATACCCGGTTCGCTATTCTCCCGTTCTCTCGAGTGTTTTCCCAACATCGTTTATGATCAGCACTCACCTCTTCTCTTCCTTTTGCCCCTCTGAAGAGTGAATTTGGGAAAAGGGGAGGAGAAAGGGAGCAGGTATGAAGAAAGCATAAATTTTCTTTCGGTCAGAATTCCTCTCTACTTCCTCAGGAGTTTGTCCTTCATCGTCGAAATAAGCTTGGAGGGAAAAAGACGAATAAATTCGTCCGGAATAAAATGTCACTTCCTTTCACGAATTGAATTTATTTTATTTTTTTCCATCACATGGGCTTGTTATGCGCTACTTTGAGGGAGCGAGAAGCTTGTCTCTTTGAAGATTACGTAGATACAGTAGAGTGCTAGGGATACTCTTCAATTGATAACGATGAAATAGTAATAATATGTTGATTTACATTGATGTTTGGCAGATAAATAAAATTGCCTCTCACCTATAAAGCCCTTTTTGCATTTAAAATGCCTTAAAAGTAAAAAGACCATGAATATTGAATAAAAACGAAACCATAAATATCAAAAACCTAACTATATATATTTAATATAAAATCCATACGTGTTATGACTGGAATTTCCGAAAATTTGAATCGGTAACTTCCACTGTTCCATGAATGCAAATACATGAAGTGGAGCATATACGAAATACCCCACCTAAATCCATTAATTAAATGGAATATTAAAATGTATGGTAAAGGAAGGCGTCGTATGAGATATATGGAACAGGTTGTGAAGGATATGAAAGAGAGGAATTATGTTATAGAGGTTGGCCGATAGAAGAATCGAGTGGAGGGTTGTTTCAAACCAATCCCAGGATTCTTGACAGATGGTGATGATGTTTGAAGAAGCTCAAAAATCACATGAGTAATACTTGATAATCCCTTTGTACTGGTGTTCACGAACTTGTTCGCAATCACTAACTTTTCAGCACGTTATCAGAGTTATTAGAGCAGTATTTCCGAAGCACACGGCTACGTATCTATAAAGAATTCAAAAATAGAAATATTTCTCTGAACAGCGCGACTATCATGCAAGATAGTTAAATCTCTCGAAGAGTAAGATGTTTTTAAGCAAACGCAAAGTCTGGTCTTGGAATTTACCGAAAGTTTCGTGAAGATTATCAAACTCTTTTGACTATCGAGTCGATTCAGTAACTTTAGCCAAAATGTTTCGTATTTTCAAGTCAATTTTTAACTACCGAAATTTTTAACAATCGGGTACCAAATCGTTAGATAAATTTTATCTATCGCATAGCTATTTTCGTTAAAAATATAATGATTTTAATTGAAAAGTGTCCTATCAAACATGTTCGGTTGTTTCTGGCAAACTATTTTTTTCCGTTTAGGCTTTCTTTGAGAGAAAATAGAATTTTTTCCAAACAGCTCTACTTTTTGCGTTCTGTTTATTGTTTTCACATGTTAGAAAAGTTGTCGTAAGTGGAAAAAAACGTATGTGGATAAACATTTTTACGTGAATGTCTTTTATAAATCCCAAAGTCAACCTATTATATTCACACGGCACTTACTCGCGGTGATAACATGAAACAAAAAATATTAAAGAAAAATTCCAAAGTCAAATACACGTTTTCCTTATTATATTCCCCGTAGAGAGCAAAACGTTTTTGCTTTGTTTCGAAAGTTTAATTAATTTTTCCCATTTTATGTATCTAATAGTGCTACTATTTTTTTCCAACCACTGTCGCATTGCGGCTGATTTTGTACCATGGGTTTAATGTCTTTTTAAGTAATTAAAATGTATAGAGTCCTTAGGAAAATTAATGACAAATATTTTCAGTATGCCACAAAAAATCAGGTTATGTTTTATAGAAAAATGGAACTTTTCACGCTTCCCTATATGACGATATTTTATTTTTTTTTCAGGTGCTTTCTTTCATCTTGTCACCGTACCTGAGGGCTTTCATCTCTCTTCAGGCCGGATTTAACACATTAAAGGTAAGACATTTTATGACCCGTATTCATATTAATATTTATTATTCGTTATTAATGAGTCAAAATTTGCGCCATTTGGCATCTATTATTTGGAGTACATTCATTAATTCGAAAGCAATTTCACTGGGGTCTAACTTGAGAGATGCAATGATGGTCCACCTCGTCGTTATTTAACTATTTTAAAATAAACAAATGAGTATTTGCCTTCAATTCCATTTTCACTGATTAATCTTCTCTAGGCACCTCTTGAATGCGTTTCGTAAGAGTCTTCGAGCAAGGCAATTGCCAATCGAACGCTATTAGTTGTTCCTACCTGCGTTGGTTGTGTTTTCTCAATTAAATAAGATACGTTTTGTGACACGCATTGTTAGAGTGTACACAGTGGATATGTCTCTGAGCCACTGACCAAAAGTATCATGCACGAATTAATTCGAAGATGAGTTACTTCTTGTGATCTTAGCATCAGGCTGCACGGGAAAGTGCAGAAACACCAAACCCTTGAATGCCAAATTCATACGTGCACGAAGTTTAGTAATCAGTCACCAATGTGGTCACGTACAAGATTGAATATAAATTTTCTGGTTGGGTTGCTATAATCTGGATGTGGAAGACGTCAGATTGGGATGGGGTGGTTGGCAGATATCCATTGGATAATATTTTTGCAGTTTAAAACATTGTCTTGAACATTTTGCCATCCGGTTTTTGAAAATGCTGTATGAGATTGAACATCTGTTTTGTAACTAGTAGCAAACATATTTCCGCATGGAGGAGTCTCCATTCTTCTACTGTCGCATTTTAAAAGGATGATGTTGTCGGAAAAGGAAAAGAAATTTATCAACAGAATATTTTTGTCTGCATCTTCCAGATTTATACAAAACAAGATGCTGCACTTGATATGGCGACAGTAATTGAAACTATTGATATTTTATCCTAGTCTTCTCTTTATCTGCATGTCTTCTATTTCCTTTGGAGTAGTAACAATGTGCCTCTAAGCTATGTTAAAGTAGGTAATGAAAAAGCATTATTTTTTGCATACCTGAAGTGGCAGTTGTTGAAATATTATTTTCTGTTTGATGATGTATGCCTGGTGTTAGTTCACCCCCTGCCGCACACATTAACAGGGTATTATGTAGATGTAGATCTATAACGTGAGAGTCCTCATTTACATGAAATAAAGTAACATTATATTTAATCAATTTTAAATGTGCCTACTTAATTCTTGCACTTAGTTACCGTATTAAATCTCATCTGAATGAATTTTAACATGAATCTATTGAAACAAAGTCTGAATAACGTCCGTACGAACGCAGTCGAAAATTTTACCTAAATGTTTCACTTATAGGAATTTAGTTAACTTTTGCCTTGAAGCTAAATGCGTCGTTACTGCAAATACTATATCTACTGAATCAGGTTGTGGCGAGCTTGGAATGAAACCTGTTAGGCTCGGGCTTTATCTTCAATCAGGATAGTAGCTCGATACTTAGGGATGTCAGGGATTGAATTATGCACTGAGGGTGATTGGTGCATTGGGATCTGTGGTAAAACACTTAGCTGTACCTAGAGGAAACCATGTGAGAATGCATGGAAGTTCCCGGCATGCACCATCGGGAACAAATGACTGGCGGCTCGTAGCACAGGAGGACGTAACGTATCTTCTCTAAATGGTTTCATTGGAGATCCTTTTCCGAAGGACTTCCATCCAATATGGGAGTAACTGTGCCATACCGTGTCCGCAGCATCCACCCTCTCTACCCTTCTTCCGAATCGCATCACAACGGCGATTAATCCGAGAAGCAATGCGGACGACCGCAACCGGGGACGGTGCAAAACAACGCCGGCACCTGGTACACAGTCAGCGAAGCAACCTGGTCATATTTATCCTCTACTAATTCCATCCTTAGGGAGCCTTAATGCCTAGTTTCTCGCTCATCATAATATGCATGTAAAATATAATGTGGTACAAATACAATGGGGTCGTTTACCATATTTTTTTATTGGCGAATATGATAGAGTTTGTAAAATAAAAATACCTTTATTTTTTCCCTTTTTTGATCCGTCAATTATTTCTCGAGTTATAGGCGACGAAAAACTGATGTTTTTAACCCATTCGGAAAAGTGGGCGTGGTGCAACCACTGACGTATGTCAACTTCGTCGAATCACATCTGAGGCCGCGAAGCTATTTTGTCTTATCGCAAAGGGGGGACACAGCTGATTCTGCCAATCGGAGCAGTTATGACAGTATCATCTGTGCGAGCAGACCTTCCGAGAATCCCCCACCACTCCCTCCCCTTCCCATAAGAGCAGTCAAGGACGGGAGGAAAATGACGTCAATGTTATCACAGCAGCTTTTTCGGTGGGCGTCACCTTTTGCTTATTTTAATTTTTGATTTATGAGTGAATGGTTGTGGTTAGAAGATTGATATTTTCACTAAAGCTCTTGTTTAGTTTCCATCTAACAATATCTTGTACAAAATTGCGATTTCGGTTTCGAGAAAACGCCCCCATTGACGGCTAACCTATTGAAATAACGATAGGTTACTTCCAGTTCTTATAAGCCCTCCCCCTCCCCCCCTCACTGACTGGCCTCCCCACCGCATTGCACACCTATAACTATGGACGCAATTTTGCTGAAATTTTATGTGGTTATGTTGTACATCAAGGAAACAGGTCTTGAGGAAACATTTAAATTGTAATGAAATATTTCCTCAACGTTACGCCTAGTTTGATTGAGTTAATTGAATGTTGAATTGAATTGAATTCTTTATTTCTTACCATAGTTTGGGAAATATTCTAATTTCTTTTCGAAATACACGAATGAATATGGCCGACAGGAATGGGTATTACAGAAAAACGTGCAATGTCACCGCAGTGTTTTATGGTGTAAAATAACCATCTGTAATTTACTAAAAATTGTATATGGATTGAAGAAAAATTGCTTCCGGTAGCACGTGAAACTACTTCAGCGTGACGATGCAAGTCATTATTGTATGGATTCAATAAACTAGTATACAACTAATCCACTAATAATCTTTGCAGCTCAGAAAATTCCTTTTTGACATTAAATGACCCTAGGCAACGGTACAAATAACCCTGACGTTCAACTAATGATTCTACCGGAGCGTGTGAATATCATTTCATGACAAAACAATACTGATAAAAATAATATAGTGCCAATCAATTAATAATAGATATTGATGAAGAAGTCAGAGAGGCATTTTCATGTATAGAAACAGCTTCTCGTTGCATTTGTTCACGTTGCTGTATCAATCTAGATATTTCATCGGCTTCCCTCCGGTTGTGAATAGTATTAAATTTTACTAACCTATTTTTCAGCACATTTTCAATTAAGTTGTTTCTATATTTTTTCCTTAACCGTTGTTTTTCTGGTGTTACGTCGTAGTCAGACTTAGACCTGATTATGCCAACCTTCACTCTTACCTGCTCGTCTTAAATACCGAGGGCCCAGGACCAAATACCAACTGAGACGGTGATTTCGTGTTCAGTTAACTGGTAGATATTTTTAGGTCAGTTTCCGACGCCGGTTTGTATGCGGTGTGGGTTGCACTTGCAATGGAGGTGTTTACTCGGAACAGAAATCGCAGTCTGGTACACGAAATCGTTTGATGGAAACGAAAAACGAATTTTGGTGAAAAAATTAATCTTCTAACCACAACCATTTGCTCATAAATCAAAAATTAAAATAAGCGAAAGGTGACACCCACCGAAGAAGCTGCTTTGATATCATTGACGTCATTTTCCTCCCATCCTTGATTGCTTTTAGGGGAAGGGAAGGGAGTGGAGGGGGATTCTCGGAAGGCCTGCTTGAACTGATCCGGTCGCAACCGCTCCTATTGGCAGATACAGCTGTGTCCCCCCCACTGCGATAAAGCGAAGTAGCTTCGCGGGATCAGTTGTGGTTGGACGAAAGCTATGACGTCAGAGGTTGCACCACGCCCACTTTTCCGAAACGGTTAAAAATATCAGTTTTTTTCGCCCCTTAAAACTCGATAAATAATTGACGGATCAAAAAACGGAAGAATGCGGGTCTTTTTATTTTAAAAACTCTATCAGATTCGGCAATAAAGAATATGGTAAACGACCCCATTTAGAACACCCACTAAAGAATTGGACGTAAAATCGTGAGCCCCTTGACGCTCATCGTTAATTGGAGGGGAATGTTGAATCTGGGTTCCTTTTTATCCTTGCTCCACGCCCTAAATTCTCTTCCTAAATACCTAACTACCTAAATCTCCCTAATGCTAAGGTACAAACTGTTTTAGACGCCCGTTGCCTCCGTTAGTATACCCCATTTAGTACACCCACCAAAGAATTGGACGTAAATTCGTGACCCCTTTGACGCCTTTCGTTATGTAACCTAAGTCAAATCGAGTTCAAATCGACACGGACCTACCTCAGACAATCATGTGTGCAACAAGAGTTTAAAAAAAACAGACCACCAACACACAAATTCAAATTATAGCATATAATCTCTTATCCATGCAAAAACATATAGTTACAATTTAACATACGTTCCCGTTGGCGGAAACAAGGTAAAATATCATCAAGATATCTAAAACTATCCACGTCTGATCCACGTTATCAACTAAAATACCACACATTCCGCCACAGCACCGATCGGTCCTCACAGTCACGCCTTCCCACTCTTGCCAGTCAATGCACTCCTCACTCTCCTCCTAACTTCTAAAACTTCTTCTTTCACTCAACACAGCAGCTAAAAAAAACCACAGCAATCTCCGTCTCACCCGTGGGAAACGTCTCCCTCTCGATCCACTCGCTCGACTCCTTCCCCCCTCCTCCTTGTTTATTCTCCCTCGCGACCGCGAGCAAACATGGCGGCCTTGCGTTATGTTTTTACAGTTAATCGGAGGGGAATGTAGAATATGGGTTCCTTTTCATCCTTGCTCCACGCCCTAAATTCTCTTCCTAAATACCTAACTACCTAACTGTCCCTAATACTAAGGTACAAACTGTTTTAGACGTCCGTTACATCTGTTGGTATCAACACCTGTCAGTGGGTTCCGAGATTCCAGGAAGAGGACGGAGCACTGCTTTCTGCTCATAACGAGGGAAGATCGTTGGCAGTGTTTTCCAGCCCACACATCCCCCGCGCTTAACTAGCCGCACGAATGAATTGGCGCCCAATTCCCTCGTGAACCACAGAGGGACACACATCAGAGGGAGAGAGGGAGAAAGGGAATGAGGCAGGTGATGGTGTTACGAGATTCGCCGCCACTAATTGAGCGCCGGTGATCTACAAACCCTCTTCCCTTCTTACTAAATGATGGCGCTCGAGCCAACTAAGCCGGAGGATCTCCGGTTTGACATGTATCCGTGAAATGTGCGGGATTCGCCATTCCCAAACGGCTAACAGGACGCTTTCAGCCCGAAATTTCACGCGGCCCGGGCCGTTTCTCGGGCGCTGTCACCGTTTGCGGGCTCACGCGATTGTTCATGAATGTTTCAACCACAAAGCTGGGGGGAATCCTTCGAGGTGTTCTTTGGTTGTTTGGCCGTTTCGGTTGTGCTATGCTGGTGCGCGCTGGGTACTAACACGCGAAGATTAGTGGCGTGTCCGATGGGGCTGCACGTTATACCGCTACGACGCATGTGGCGTTACAGGAATCGTCACTTTGTTGATGTGTCGTGGATAAGAAGTGTGAAGATGGTTTCTTTGTTGCTAATGGTAGGAAAAACGGCCCTTATAGAACCCCTAGTTCTAGGCAATTGTCGCGCAATTTTACGTCTACAGTTGATCCAATCCAAAAACAGCTGTGCTTCAAATATCTACAATTTCAAAACACCGCATTAATGGACTCGAACGACGCGTCGTGTGGTTTTCCGGAATCAGATGGTGCAGACATACGTTCATCGTTATTGTTTCCTTGATGGGAGTATTTCCAACTTTTCAAACTCTTTCTTTATTATTTTTATTTGTTGAATTCAAGGGAAATTTATAGCATGACTCTCCGTTTTTATACTTAGTGTTGCGCCGCTGTTGTTTTCATTTTTAAATATTTTATCCATTTCATGCAACTCGAATGATTTCATTCTCAACATTCTTATTGGTGGCTCCCTAAGCCAACTTCCAGCGAAGTGGGACCAGATTGGTGTAAAAGTTACCATCCCGACCACTGGGGTCCTCGATCCCACTCATTTTAAGGAGAGTTTTGGCCGTCTATAAAGTTCCGGGGGGCATATCTGTTAGCAGCTTTCTATCTTCTTGTCGCAGATTCTTCAAATACATTATTTTATTGGTCCCCCATATATAAATGGGTAACGTCAGTATTAGCTCTAAAGGCCTCAGCCTATTGTCCTTTACCGCTCATTTGATGAGTAACCTAGCGTCCTTCGCTGCAAATATCCTATATCTAGACGTTTACCCACCGCCCAGTAGACTATGAAAATAAGAAAAGTTCAGTTCCTTTAAATGCGCATTAGTGTTGGGAAATATAATTTGAATTTTATATTCCTTCCCATGTTTTTTCTTAAAATTTCCATTTTAGTTCTCATAATAACTCATAAACCTAGGACTCGTTCAATGTGTACTGAAAATTAGATAGAATAAACAAATTTTTTGAAAGGGAATTATAATATAAGCCGTAGTTTTATGTTTTAAAACTAATGCTATTTATTAATTTACTCATCTTAATTTTTTATTTATGCTTTTATGAAAACTTAAATGTTCTTTGCTTAAAAAGTCAATGTAACAATATAAATTTGCACTCGCCCAAACTCATATGTCTTTATCATAATGGATTATTTAAATAAATAGTGTGTTGGTGAGGGGTTGTTTGTGACCTGGTTTTTCAGTTGCAGAAAACGTAAATATAGGAGCTTTTCAGTTCTCAAGTGGTGACCGATATGCCACTGAAAAATCCGCCACTGCTGGGAATCGAAACCGGAGATTCGGGATGGGAGGCTAGTAACCTAGCCACCACACCAACCCGATCCTCCCGTACTTGCTTGAATAGAACACTCATTTTAATGGATTTTACCTTCTCTTTTTCGTATTCCTTTCATATAGGAACCTACTGTAGTTTTTTCTCATCAAAAACTCATACTTCCTTACCATCTTTCAGTAAGCTTTTCTTTTTTTTCGTCGGTCTTACCCAGCATTACATTTTCCTCTAGTACCTGTTGAATGTGCCTACTCAGCCGTTTTCTAATTTTTGAGAGCATCCGTATTTCATTCCCTAGCATGTTGTAAGAGGTGAATTGGATTAAAATAAGTTCAATCAAGGCAGAGTTTGTAAAATTTAGTTCACAAGCTTTGAGGTCATAAGGGAAGGTCGATTTTATTCCTATAATATTTATTAATCTTGGATCACGTTCATTTATGACGTGTTTGTCTTAAAATGTCAATTATTTGATATAATTTAAATGTCTTAGATACTAAATACTTCATTATCTACTCTCTCACCTTATGCAGTGGAACTCCATGAAACTAAGAGTCCCGGTAGAGTGGAAAACCTGAATGAATTCATTTTTTTTCACCCACTTATGGGAAAGCATTCGAGTTCCTCCAAACATATCACGGTCAACTTTCTTCCCTGCTTTTGCTCCATATAGTCTCAAGAATTGCAAAAATAGATTGAGTTCAGCCCATGGGTGTGCTGAAAGTCCGACATTGCAGACAGCTGGTACCATCTCGCCCATTTAAAATCAAGATTTTCATTTAGCTACGTCTAATAGTACTCAATTCGCAGTGTATATGGCAACAATGCATTAGATCGGTCTTCAGCGTAGGTGAGATGGCCAGATCCCTTCATTTATCGAATTCACTCATCAACAGAATTCTTTCCTCTTTGTCCAGAGACTCTTGGCACTCTTGAACCTCTCGGAATTCTTGCGTTGAGCACGGAAAGTTTCAGGACCGCCATCTTAGCTTCAAATTTAATTTCATGAGAATTGGAATAGAATTTTATGCAATTGAATGAGATGTATTTGTGCGAGGCAGGGAATGAGTAACTACCTTACATACAATTAGTATATACATGCATACCTATATGAATACAAGTTATTAGTAGAAACGTAGCAGTTACACACGCGGTAAGAGCGTGTGTCGAAGCATTAATGTCTACGACGGAGTATTTTATCTATTAGATATTGATTAACTATTTCTTTTTAGAGCATTCAGCTTCAGTCCAGAATTGGAAATGGCGGCGTTTATTTTTCATGGGCCAGTAACGTAATTTTATCAGATATAGAATCTGCCAATATGGCGCGTACCTTCCTCGGTTGCTGCGTTGCCTATTATTATTTTCTTTAACTTCTTGGGAGAAATGCATTTTGAATCTATCTGCACCGAAGTCTGTTGGGCGTACCTACTCGATGATGGGTGTGATTTGGTCAGCCTCACGCCAGCTGCCAATTAGCACCAAATGACACTCCACAGTCAATTACCCTCCTCCTTTCCACACCCCCTCTCTTCAGACGTCACTCGGGAGGAAGGGATGAGGTCAGCGAGGGCAGCCGTCACTCCCATTTCACTCTTCAACCCCGCTCGCAAACACCCTTCCTTCCATTACGGATATCTCGGCCGCTACTCGCATTTCCATTGTCTCTCAACATGTTACCCCAGTGGCGTCAGTCGTGGGTTGCGTTGCGCCTCGTGTCAACAAACGTCCTCCGCATGGCCCCAATCATGGCGTCTTCTCTTTCCTTCCGCATGTTTGGGAATCAGTCGGCGTTGCCAGAGCGTAGATGTCGTCATCGTCAAATGCGATCGCTGCCGTATGTGTATGAGGTTTCATTTGACTGATTTGGTTGCTATGAGGTTCATTGGACTGAATTGACAGTTCGCAAACTTCTTCCGAACACTAAATCCGTGTCAACCACCTCTATATCGACGACGGCTGTGTGTGTTTTGTTTACGGGAGGTCTACTTTTAAATTTCAACGCTGCCCCACGTTTTTTAGTACCAAGATTCAACCGTGAAAAAATTTCATAGATGTGACAACTCGATGACTACTTTTTAACTACCTTAATAATTTCTATATATCAGAGAAATGTTATGCCGACCCGATTATTTTTCAAATCTAAAAATTTCAACTCTAACTTGACAACTGAGTTAAGTCATATTCAGTGCAGTCATACCAAGTGAATTGACATCAACAGGCTTCATTCCGGCAAATCCGGCTACTTTAGGTGCTTAACTCATTGTAAACATAACCTATTTAAAAGTCACGAAACAAACCAAAATGAAAGCTTTTCTTTTTCAAGAAGCAGAAAATGAAGACCTCATCGATTGCATTTTTGATGAAAAATGCATTTATTAATTAATACCATATTTTACCATATATTTTAATGAAGAATACTGTGAATACACCGACTTATATGATCCGTTATATACGTTGTTCCCCCGAGTGCATTCATTAAGGCAGTTGTACACGGTGCGATTCCTTGACCAAGATCTTGTAACATAAATTGAACGGCGAGATTTCACTAAGAAATTGTTCAAGAAGTTGGTTCACGGTAGTACACGATTAAAGATTTTCATGCAATTTGTGAGCCAATAACATGCGCAGATATCGTTTTCTGTCGAACAGCTGAATTGCGATATCCGATTACGATAGCATTTTGAAAATACTGGCATAGTTACTGGGTTACAATGATTTTTGCCATTAATAAAATGAAATTAGACGATCGGTTACTTACACTCTTTCATCGGCTCATTAAACCCATCATTTATTCTCAAACATCATGTTTTTGCTTATTGCATATATTTATTTATGGTTCAATAACGTCATCTTAATTTCATTGAGGTTTAATGTTTGTCAGTGTGTCCAACTCATCTTTTGAGAAATAGAACACCCTCAAAGCAACCAACGAATTTCACAATATGAAAGAAACAACGAATATCATAATATAGAATCAAAAAAGATATGTACAAAAAAATGAAAGTTTTGCCACGCTAATAGGAATAAAAGTTATCGCAAACACAGAACACCAACCTTACGAATACTAAACTAACGCATCACTACCATCACATGTCATGCGCAGAAGCTACGGAGTGGATCTTGGACGGTTTCATCCAATAATATAGAGCATGATATAATTTCTTGTACAAGAAATTGTACGAACACCTCGTACACGATACAATTTGCGCATTGTACAATTTATTGCACAAGAAATTGTACCATACATAACGGCCTTAAGAGAAGTACTTACCTACAATGTATCAGTTACGCAACACTTTCACTTTTCCACAATATATTTTAATGCCCAAGATATTTTAACTCATTTTGACTGAGTCGTCATCAGGGGTAAGATACAGTTTACCGAGAAGGACACCACGCTTATATTGGGATAGGAATGGATTAGAGGGAGGAAGTGTGAGTTAGGCAGACTTAGAGGGGCGAGAGGGGGGATCAAAGGGAGACACCTTTGGAGCGAAAAGCTTCGGGCAAATTATGGGACCACCTGGAAGAGGGGTACCGGTTGTGTATTGCGGGGAAGCCCTTGGATGAGGGCAGTGCTCTGATGACGGATTTGTAGGGCCAACAGAGTAAGCCGACAAGGGAGACGGCAGGCTCACAATGTACGGCCAGAGGAAGGGAGACTGGTGGGCAAGGGTGAAATACAAGGCTCATAAAGAAGAGGGAGGTGAGGGTGAGGATACTGAGGGTGGAGGTGTATATTGAAGGGAAGATCATTGTAATGAGCGGAGAGGAAGCATATACCTGTTCATTTAAAAATTATTTTTCAGTATTACAATTTCCAGCTGTTTCCATACGTCCAGTTTTGAACCAATTTCTCCAGATTTAGGGGCTCCGGAACAAAGGGATATTAGTGATCCGTCTGTAGTAGTGGTTTGACCAGGAGAAAATACTCCGAATTGTTCAACAGATCTACTATTATGCTGCAATCGGTAGATGGAATTTCTCGCTGTCTGGCTAATGTAACATCGATCACAACGCGTTGTGCCATCAAAATTCTATTAAAAAAGTTGAAGTGTTTTGCGATTGTATGAGTTCCATCCACTACATAGAGTCTGAAATCTTCTCAACAATGGGGGATCATATATTTATTTGACAAATATTTTCGTTCTTGTGATTAAAACATTTGAGAGGCTAAGAAAGAAAAGAGGAAATAATCATGTGCACGTATCTCAGATGTCTGGCTGTGAATATACGAGAGAGTGTCGGCCAGGGAGCCAAATGTCCTGACGTTTTTGATGAATTTCAATAGGTTTAAAGTATGTGATTCTGTGGGTGAGAAATGATTCCGAATTCCGCATCGGGGGATAACTGGTTCACAACACTTAATGAAATAACTGTACAAGCAATCTGCTCCGCCTCTCTCTCTTCTAGAAAGGGATTTGCTGCGTTATTTCTCCAAATAAAAGAAAACACTTGCGTGCACAGCACTTTATTGCCATTTCTCATGGTGTGAAGAGTATTTATGAGTGGTTACTGAGAAAACTAATGAACAAAACACCGCCGACGAAAGTTAAGCTCCTGTTCCTTCCTAGTTTCCTTCGACAGCAGTTGTGGTCAACCAAAAATAGATTTTTACTAAGGTGTCCTGCTTACATCTCATACTCATCTACTTTCCATTTTGATTCTCAATAAGACTCAAGGAAAGTTGCAGGACGGGTGATTTTCACGCAGTATAAAGGAGTGGAAAGACTCATTCCTTCACAGAATTCTGACTCGCCACAGGCTCCTAAGATCAGCACCACCTGCAACGCTAACGGGTGGCTCATCCTAAAGATGTGATATGGGAAGGTCATTACTTAGGATACGGCTGAGGGAAATAGTCGAGAAGGAGAGAGTCAGGGAGCTATGAGTCAGGAGTGACTGTGAGGTCTTGGTCAGAAAACGCATCGTTTCTAAAACTCAATAAAATTATTTTCCTCTCGTTATTTCCCTTGCACTTCTTCGATTGTGCTTCTCCACACCGAACTTATCTCTTTTATATCTATATCTCAGGATCCAACACTTTTCATCCTCTTACCTTGACGTCCAAGCGTCGACTCCTTGCGAGGCCATGTCCCACATAAAGCGTGCTCTAAAAATGTATTTGCAAACATATTTAGCATGATGTAAGCGTACGTATACACAACCTTTGAACAGTTGTGTCACGAAATAACGATAGCAGTTTAATTAATTACAGGATAAATCTCCTAAATATTTATTTAAAATTTACCAGTTTATAAATGTGAGTTGTTAGTTATCATTGTGGGAGTCTTGAGACCCAGATCATATATGCGTAGCCCAGGATGATATAAATGGTTCCCATTTATGACCCTCTCCAAAAATCATATTTGTGAATCCCAAGATGATATTTTAGATTTCTAGAATCATCTTTTTCATTTCCTGATCATATATGTCACTCACAGAATCTTGCTGGTGATTATCAAGTTTATTACTTGATTTTGACTACCACACAGTTGACTACCACACCACGCAGTTGACTACCACACCACACAGTTGACTACCACACACATATATGGTGGATTATAGGGTATTATGTAGATGTAGATTATGTGATTTCCAGATAATACATATTTGGATTTCCCATGATCTCATTTGTGAATCTATTTTTATTCCCTCCCTGAAGCAAAATTGTTAACTCCCATATAGACTATTTAAAATTAAATTTGCGATTTTAAAGGTCATCATTGAGTTTTCCAAAATCATAATTGTGATTTCAAGGGTGATATGCCTGAGATCCTGGATCACATCTGTGATTCCCTCCCAGAATCGTATTCATGATTCATATAATCGTGTATGTGAATTCCAGAAACATATTTCTGATTTACATACTCTTATCTCGAGCCTGTCTTGAGGCTCTGAGACAGTCTTGAGCCTGTCGGCCATCTTCGTCAAGCAATGGTACCGTGTACCGACTTGATGTTTTCTCAGGACCCTGGTAATCCTACAGAACGAACATGATATTTTTTTTGAAAATTAAAGATTCATTGTGAATTTTGAGAATTATTGTGATTTTCAGATCGTATTTTTGATTTCTTGAATTCTATTTAAGAATTACAGGGTATTACACCTGGTTTAGATTACATGCAGATCGATTGAATTAAGCAGAGCACTCGACAAGTTTGAATGATCCCTGTCAACCCAAAATATTTTTACTATGGTAATGTTTTAAAAATTTACATATTAGCATTAGTGATTTTCTAAACATTTACGCATTAGCATTGGTAATTTTCGGAACAATAATATTTACGTATTAGCATTTCAGGTCCATCATTGTCAGAGCCAATGCATATGTATGCAAAATAAATCTCAGATATAACACAGTAATTATTGCCGTGCGATGTAAACATTTTTATTTACTACCAGATCCTACAATGCTTATGCAAATGTACAGCTGGTTCAGATTCTTTTCGAATGATGATGCGTAAATATCCATTAAAAACCCATGAAGCTGTATATAAATGTATATAAATACCTGACGGTCATGGGAATTACTACGGTTTAATCATCATCATCATCAAGGGTCAATAATCCTAGGATTGGTTTGACGCAGCCCTCCACTCGCTCCTTCTATCGGCCAACCTCTTCATACCAACGTAGTTCCTCTCTTTCACGTCCTTTACGAACTGCTCCATGTAACTCATACGAGGCCTGCTTCTTCCATTTTTCCCGTTCACTTTTCCTTCGACGATTGTCTTCATCAGGCCATCGTGTCTCAAGATATGGCCGATTAGGTTGTCCCGTCTTCTTTTTATAGTTTTCAGTAGACTTCTCTTTTCTCTCACTCTTCTTAGGACTTCTTCATTTGTCACTCGGTCGATCCATTTAATCTTCATCATTCTTCGATAGCACCATATTTCGAATGCTTCCACCCTTTTCTTCTCCGCTGCTGTCATCGTACATGCCTCACCGCCGTAAAGGAACATGCTCCAGATATACGTTTTGATGAATTGCTTCCTTACTTCCAAGCTTGTATTTCCAGCTGTTAGTAGATTCTTCTTTTGATAGAATGCCCTCTTTGCCTGGGCTATTCTACTCACTATTTCTTTCTTGCTTCGACCATCGTTGGTTACTGATAGTTGGTTAAGAGGAATAAAAATTGAATTCTTTGGAGCTGAATACGCAAGATTAAGGCCAACACGAAGAGCATAGACAGATTGAATGAAATGATCCAAAAAGTAAACCAAGATATATTTTCGATAATGTTATGACAAAAATCAGACATATGTATAGGCAGATTAAAAACCCCCACCGGGGAAGTGACTACTGAAAAAAGGCCCCCATGAAAGGGGTTAGTACTGAATCTCTATATCCGTTCTGTGAGAAAACTTTCCATTCAATATATTTGGTGCTAGTCATGGAGAAAAGCAAATGAAGAAATATTTAAACAAGATTCAGTATATTTATTATGGGAGTAAATGTGAACAACATTGGGTTAAAAGAATCCAAAAAATTGATTTCCGCAATAATTATTTGTGAGCGCAAGCCTTTATTACACTTTTTCCCCAAATATCACGTTTTTATACCAGTGGTTTGTGTATAGGAAGAAGTTCCGTTGTTTCAGGCGTGACTTCGTGGAATTTGCTTAGCATATTGAACGAGAAGCAGTAACTTTGTAATTCCACATGAATTTAAATGGGCACGTCACCACGTAGTACGTCATCATCAGGAGATCAGGTGATGATGACGTGCTACGTCGAAACCTAGGTCGTTTCCAATAAATACATGTGGAATTACGAAGTTACTGCTTCTCATTCAGTATAGGAAGAAGTGTTATATGACTAATTAGTTAGAGGATGAGTCTAGACATGCGAATATCGAAATATTATATTTAAGACACGATGGGTAAGACTAAGGGACATGAGCTCTACGGCCTCTTAAAGGGACAAGTTATAAAAATCTTCAATGGCCGTAATAAATTGGCACCACTCGTCAATGTAACGCTTTAAGTGTTGTGACGACGAACACTCTCGCCTTTTTTGTTTTTGTACCGTTTTTGTGACTACGCTCTTTTGAGCTAGATTCTCCCAGAAGTTGGGCCTGTCTGAGTGTGTGAGTGTTTTCTTGAGTACTTGTGAGTGTGATTGTTGTTCTTAACCCAGGCATCCTTAGCTGGGTCCCATTAGCCCAGCGAAGGTTCCCTATTTGGGTGAGTGTGTGTGTCTGTGGTGTGTCACTGGCGAGGAAGTAACATTCCCGTAAACCACCGCAGGGGTTTTCTGGTCGAGAGGTTGTGTTTGGTCACTGGCGTGGATTTTTCCCCATTTTCCCACAAACCATCACAGCAATTTGTGGTATAACATTGGTGAGTGGTGGTAATTTATTACGGCCATTGGAGATTTTTATAACTTGTCACGAAGAGTAAGGTAGGAAAGGAGAACCGCGTACAGATGCATAAAGGTGTGAAACGTTTATGAGACATGGAGTTCGTATCAAGGAACAAACATAATAGAGTAGACAAAATATGTGTGTCACGAGGTAAAATTTGATCAAGAATGACTAGGAAGAATGTTGTCGACGAGACATTAATGTTTAAATACGATAAGAGAGCAGATAGAGGTATATCAGGAAGGAATTTGGCTGATGTGAATAAATTATACCAGTCCTATCATAAATAATTTGGAGAGCAGTTCCCTTTTTCATACGGGGTGAGAGAGGTTCAAACTGATAATATAAACTTACTTACGTCAGGAAATCTCTTGCAGCATCCATATTCTCAATCTTTCAGTCAACACACATCGTTTGAATTACTCAGCTCACTAATTGAGAGACATCGCCTCTTCAATCATCAGGAAGCAGCCGTCTCGCCCCCTCGCTCGCAAACCCCTCGCGGGCAATACATTATCGAAGAATCCCGTGGACTAGCTGAGGGGGAAAGAGCAAAGGTGAGGGTCGGTGCGACGTGTACATCAAGACGATAGTGTGTATTGTGCGTGTGCCCGAGACCATGGATGGAGTGGTTTGGGAGTGACGGGTTGCGGCTTTCGTTATATACTTTTGAAGTTGCATTTTAGACAGACCCTTCTTATCTCGCAACCGTCCCTCAATCCTATTGGAGCGGCGTTATATAGAGGCCTCTTGGGTGGAGATGACAGGAAGGCAGTGTTGAGTACTAATTTCCCGTCCCAGGTTGAATCTCGGCAAGGGCAAATGTTGACTGCTACGTGGAGTGCATTGTGATTTCAACACTTTGCCCGTCAGATGGGAAATTAGGATGTTAAACTCCTTTAGTTAAAAGCAAGATAATACCGACTTCGCATTTCTCTCTATGCGTAAGTGCGGAGATGAGACAGGAAGTTAAGATCGAGTTTGTGTGGTAGCAAAAGTGGGGTCTAACTACCGTGAAGGCTCGAATCCGAGTCCCGGTAGATATTTCAGTGAAATGCCTGTTTCCACCAAATAAACCTTGTGGATGTCGTATCGAGAACAGAACTCTCTCTGTCAGATTGGACGTTCAACTGTGGACTTCATCTTACCTTTCATGGAGACCAGACTAGTACTGATCCCTGTTTTATCCACAAACTTAATTTTTTTCTTCCAATACACTTCTTCGTTCTTATTCTATCGTTGCAAGGCGTCTTGAATTGCAGGTATGACGATGGAAGTAAGTCAAAAACAAGTTGAGTGGAGTCACTGGTGAGCTGTGATTAAACTAGTAAAGAGGATTATGGGGCAAGAGAAGAGTAACGTTCCAATCCCCGTATCATTATTCCTATCACTGCCCCGCCGCCCAAACTTTCGCGAGTCGAATGGAACTCGACTAAAGGGAGACCAGCTGTCTCTTTCCCATAAGGTACCATACTTGAGCCTTACCTAAGTAGTTACAAAACGCCTGTCTGGCCTCACAATTGTCTTTTCTTAAATGTAACGCATATTCGGTAACACTTATGCCGAAGGTGGCGTGAGCTTTTCGTGTATGCAAAAGCGCCAGAAGTCCAAAATAAATAGTAAATACTTAAGTATCCGTGGGACCTATTTCAGGGGTAGTTGAAATAGAGCTGATTTATTTTATACATTTAGAATATAAAAGCTAGGAGTTGGGAAAATTAGCTGAGCAATTTTAACACAAGAAATTAAATATAGTGGGATTTAATATGTTAAGTATAACATATCACTTAGAGGGAATCTGAATTCAAGGTTTTTAAGGAATTCTTAAAATTTATCTACGCTAATTTTAAAGATTTAAATCATTCACCTTCTCTGTATTTATTGCGTGTGTAAATAAAGCAGTTTTAACCTCGTTTCTTACACAACCGATATAAAGAGGGTTGCGACAGTGCTTTTTTTCATAGATTTTTTCGGTATTTAAATCGTGATGAAATTCTTGATCATCTTTTTTCTTTATCTAGAATTACTGCGATTAAAATGCATTTTATGTTCTATCTGTAGCTTCCAAATCTACTTTTATCCGTGTGAAAGAATTTAAACTGGTACTCATAATTCATTTCTTCCATAGTCAGGGCGTTATTGCACCTACATATTAATCCTATTCAAGTTTTTTGAAACTGAGCAACCTTTAAACTCCTCTTAAATACGTTGGTGTGTTTTTTCCGAAACAGCTTTGTAAAAGTCTCCAGGCTTTTTGCCTAGTGAATTTTTTTCTCATCTGGATTAACCCCCATCGTATTTCGCGCAGAGCCTCAGCTGATGAAATTACCGCAAGGTAGCTTACGGGCATTTACCCTAGAATTACTAGTCGTCTAGCATTCACTATTTTTCTTCACAATTGGGCTGCTATTTAATGTTTTAGTTACGGTGATACCATTGTTCTTGACGAGAAATTGAATTCGAGAAAATCGCATTAGTCGTGTATTTCTCACATAAGAAGCATTGCAAAGTGTTTTTTAATTAAATTTCGTAGAAGATTTACTGTCACTGCAAAGAAATTTCAGCTTAAGAGTAGTTTTAAAGCATGCTCTCTCTGTATTTTTTATCAAGGCATGATCCAACGTATGTATCATTTTCACGTACTTTATCTGTCAGTACCTTGACTTAAGGCGAAGGCGCTTCCTACACTGTAAAAAGTATATCTGATTCTCAGGTACAAAAGCGATCTGAATTTCAGATGCAACAATTTTAAGACAGGGTAATTTGAATTTCAGCAGTAATGTCTTGTCTAAAAATAAGGCAGAAACTGGACTGAAAATCAGACCAGGTGGACATATTTTCAGATAGGCCCAAGGTGAATTTAAGACAGCCCTGGTCTGGTAATAATGCGGGTTGCTACTGAAATTCAAGCCTAATCTGAGGGGATGTCTTATTTTAAGGCAGGTGCAGGACTGAAAATCACACCAGGTGGGACTTATTTTAAGATAATCCCACGCTGAATTTAAGACCAGGGCTGTCTTAAATTCAGCATAGGCCTATCTGAAAATAAGTACCACGTAACAATGAAGGTTGATATTGAAATTGAATCCTACTTTTATTCGATTTCCCATTATAAACACTACATTTAAACACTTCACACGAACACAAACCAAAACCATAAAATTTCTTATTTCTATTCGATGATACTGTTTAACTGACTAAATTCTTCGATAGCGCAAACGTAATTCATTGAGTTTCCATTGAAAAAGATTTCAGGACTGAAATGGGAACACATTGACAATAATTTCAAAGACAATATGAAAATTTGTATTATTATTGGAAAAAAGTAATCCATACAAAGTCTACGATACCAAAGATATGTGCCAGTATCTACAAACCAAGGCAGGAACTGTCACTTGACGAGGGTGACTATTTTTTAGTTCTTACAACCCTGCCACGTAGTCAAAATAAGGACGAATAGTATCAGGATACGTCACTCAGACACAACTGGCTCCCTTCTGCAAACAAACGAAGTATCATCGCCACATTCTCACACCATTAACTCATCGCAAGAAACATATTTCACCTACTCACAATGAAATTTGTCTGGACTTCGAATTTTACTTCTGTACGCTTCGTAATCCTTGTTGAATTCCATCTCCCTGGTTACGCTCCGCCCATCAGTCTCTGATATTGGCAGGTTAGCTCCAATTGCGGAGCCAACCAAGGCTCCCTTATTTTAAGCCCGGGTGATCTGAATTTCAGATCACAACCATCTTATTTTCAATGTGCTGTTTTTAAGTTCTTAAAATAAGACGGAGGTTGTCTGATTTTCATGCATGTTGTGTCTTAAATTTAGACAAGTACCGTAAAATCAGACAGCGTTTAAATTCAGATCGCACGGAAAATCAGACAAAATTTTTACAGTGTATATAATTAAGGACTTTTATTCATAGCCTTTACCTCTCCATGATTCAGATTAGACTCTCTTCTGGCGTATTGCACAGCAGTTTTATCAACAGTGGCAGCTTATTGGCTTACATGGCTGCTATAATATAGAAACTTGTTGACTCTGACATAAAGAAGTGGAAAAAAATAGTCCGCCCTACTTACTCGTTGACTGAATGAATGCCTGGCAGCATAAATGCGGGTGTTCGAGTAATTGCAATAAAGCGTCATTTATTTGTCGTAAGAAAATAAGATTGCGAATTATATTATTTTAAATTTAAATATTTTATTTTGACAATTTTTTGCGATACGTTTTACTTGTGCTGCGGGAAATCTGCGTATTCCCAGATTGGGTATATAAAATGATTTTTAAGTTTCATTGAAGAGCCCTGAAAGGTCTTTTCAATGCGTATTGAAAGGTGCAGGTGCATTGGAAGAGTTTAAATTTGAAGGTTTTAATGTAAATAGTCGATGCTGAAGTACAAGTGTGCTCCCGTAATTGTACTTAAGGTATTTTTCAGTATGATGGATCATTTGTGAAAATAATAGTTTGGCTGCTGAGCTCCAGGCAGGGTATCCGTATGTGAGGAGTGGTCAAAATACAGCAGTAAAATAGTATTCCAGGTTAATTAATATGTCACCCTATGCTGATCATTATCAGTCTACAATCCTAGGATTGGTTTGACGCAGCCCTCTACTCCATTAATCTATCGGCCAACCTATTCATATTTACGTAAATCCTCTCTTTCGCATCCTTCACAACTTGCTCCACATATCTCATACTAATATCTTTTCCATTCTTCCCGTTCACTTTTCCCTCTGTTTTCTTCTTTGATTTCATCAGGCCATCGTGTCTTCATATGTCGCCGATAAAGTTGTCATCCCTTCTTGTTAGAGTTGTCAGTAGACATCCCTTTTCTCCCACACTTGTTGAAACTTCTTCGTTTGTCACTCGATCGATCCATTTTATATTCATCATTCTTCGGTAGCACCACATTTCAAATGTTTCAAGCCTTGAATTCTCTGCTGCTGTTATTGTCCATTCTTCGCTGCCATATAGTAGAATGTTCCAGATGTTTGTTCTAATGAAATGTTTCCTCACTTCCACGCTTGTATTTGCAGCTATAAGCAGGTTCTTCTTTTTAAAATCCCCTTTTTTGCTTGGGAAATTCTACTGGCAATTTCTCTTTCACTTCGTCCATCCCTGGTTACTCGGCTTCCCAGGTAATAGAAATCTTCCACCTCCGCGATTTTTTGATTTTACTAGTTTAGCCTTGGTCCTGGATTCTTTTCTTCTACCACATACCAATACCTTAGTTTTTGTATATTGATATTCAGCTGATATCTGGCCATTATCCTTTCCACATTTCTTAGCGTCTTCTTTAAATCTCCTTCGGTTTCTGCCATGACTGCTATGTCATCGGCGAATTGTAGCATGCTGATTTTCTTCCCGTGGATATTCACTCCCTGAGACTTTTCTTTGACTTCTTGGATGGCTTTCTCGATGTAGACATTGAATAATATGGAAGACAGTGCACAGCCTCGTCTCACTCTTTTCTTTATGCTTGCTTCTGTACTGCTGGGTCCTGATTTGATTATGGCCACCTGGTTTTTATACAATAGGTGGATAATTGTTGAACATTGATTTTTCTGAATCGAAATTGGTCCTCATCCTGCATATCCTCAGATTTTCGTTTAATTCTGCTATAGATGATTCTTGTCAATATCTTCGAGGCATGTGTCTGAATCGAAAGGGCATCGAAGAGGCATTTTTCTGAATCGAAATTGGTCCTCATCCTGCATATCCTCAGATTTTCGTTTAATTCTGCTATAGATGATTCTTGTCAATATCTTCGAGGCATGTGTCATCAGGCTTACGGCCCATCATGTTCACGGTTCTTGCCCTCTTTTTTTTGGCAATAGGGATGATAATTCTCTTCTCATAGTCCGTGGGTATCTCTCCTGCAGAGTACATGTCGCAGATGGTTTGCACAGCTGGATAAACGTCTTCTCTCCTGCATTTTTAATTATTTCGACAGGAATATCATCTATTCCCGAAGCCTTATTTATTTATCCCCAGGTCCCTTGTAGCTACCTCAAATTCAGATCTTAAGTTTGGGACTCCGAAATCATCCTCTTCTACTTCATTTTCCTCATCGATTACTTCCGCTCTAAGATATCTTCCATTGTACAACTCTTCCAAGTATTCCTTCCATTCCTTCACTTATCCTCATGAAGGGGGTGAAAGAAGGTACAGTGCTCAAAAATGATCATGGAGAGCGAAAAATGTAGGAATTTTATAAAGAACAAAGGCAGAAAGTGTATACAAATAACTGTATGAGAGATGACAAGAAGATGCAAGTATTGTTCATAAACGTACTATTACTGTTATTATTCAATGATGTTTGCAAAAGAAAGAAATGTGCAGCAAAATTCATATTATAAAGAAAGAAGAGTTTTGGAGAGAATTATGGAGTACAATTTTTTTTGCTCGAATTACATTTCTACGACTTATTCGAGGAATAATTAATTACCAAAAAAAGCGCAATTTTAACGGATAGTATTTTTCGTTTCAGATTCAGAAGTTTCAAAATCTATGATGAATTTTATTACATACTGCTGTTCATAATTTTAATATAGAAACAAATATTTGTTGTTGTTGTGTTTAATAATTTAGTATTAGTGTACAGTGTTTAAATGCCTTTGGAGAGTAGTTTATATGCCAGTATTGATGAATGCCTTTCATATCCGTCAAAAGCCCAGAAAAGATTATTAGCTACCACAAACGGTATCATAAAGAAGAGGAGATGATACTATTTTCACTCGTGTCCGCCCACTTTGAAGTGCTCACCACCCATCAAATTCTCCATCCATGTGTTTTTACTACTAGGCCGTCAAATTTCCTGTCCATCCCTTTCTGCTTCTCCAGGCCTTTCACTCTGGGAACTACATAGAGATCGATTAACGATCCGCATGCAAGTTTTAGTTTGAGGAATGTAATCCCGCAAGTTAGTTATAAAGGAAAGGCCTTTGGGGAGTTGCCCAGAGGGATGAAGAGAGGATCTTTGGAAGATGAACAAGGGGAGGGAGAAGCGGTTCGTGTGGGAGAGTTGAAAATGTTAGGGGTGGGGTGGAGCGGAAATGAGGTCATAGGTTGGGAAGGAATATTAGGTGATCGACATTGTTTCGAGTTTGGTTTATCCACTCCGTGAAGTTAACATCTTTCAGTCAGCACGTATTGCTGTAGAGTTATTAAGGGGTTGGCAAGATTAGGTCACCTAACCGCCCGGTGGAAGGGATGAAAAGAGCATCTAAGGATGTGATAGGGTGCGATGATTCAGAATTGGGGCCTTGCTGTGAGTCGCTAACCTGCTGTGAGTGGTCTTATGGGGAAATGAAAAAATCTCTTCGACTTTTTCCCTTCCTCCTTTGTCTAGGTACTCAGCATCTAAAGAAATACTTAGCATTGAGTTTGCCCATCCGTCGCGACCGACACGTCAGTCCGTGAATAAAATTGTAAATAAACTATTCAGCACAGAAAACAAATCAGAAACAGGGATTGGTTACTTTAGCAAAACTTTGCAGGTGAGGGTAATTTGATTGAAAAGCGTATGCTTTGCGTCGCTGATATGGGGTCCGAATGGACAAATATTTTCATTTCCAATATCTACTTGATGGTGTCAGTGTCAGACTGGCTGGGTATCATATGAATTTGACATCCGAGATACACGTATCATTCAAAGTTTACACTTAGCAGTACCTACTCATAAATAAAATTGACCTTATACTAAAATTGTCTTCATCAGGCTACATGATGGCATGATGAAGTCAATCGTCGAAGGAAAAGTAAACGGGAAGAATGGAAAAGGCAGGCCTCGTATGAGTTACATAGGACAGGTCGTAAAGGACGTGAAAAAGAAGAACTACGTTAATATGAAGAGGTTTACCGATAGAAGAATCGAGTGGAGGGCGGCGTCAAACCAATCCTAGGATTGTTGACCCTTGATGATGATGATATTAAAATAATCCTGTTTAGCTGTTACAAATATTTTTCTGCGGTTTCTCTTTTATATTTGATTTTCAAATCCTGATTTTGAAAGTATTTTATGTTTTTAGATGGCAGGTTGAGTTTGTGGAACGGAGGCAAAATTAAAAGATACCTGTTACTTATCTTATGTTTGTAGTATTCAACAATTTTATTTATGTACTTATTTATTTACAGTTGACCCAGCGAGCCGCCGCAAAGGTGTGTACAATGAGGTTCAGGTGTTAGTGTGTGCTTAAGTATGGATTACCTATTAGCAAGCAAGTTATTTCTTTGCAATCCCGACAATTCTGCGGGTCCACATACCCCTGGGATCCTAATAGGCATTGGCCTGTCATCAGGTTTCCCAGGGGATGAACGAACAGAGTTTGACAAACATCCATGCCCTGGGTGGAGAGAAACCCACCCAGGCGGGATTAAAACCCGCGACACCAGGATTAGCAGGCGAGGACTTAACCTCATCTACATATAATCTACATAATACACTGCAAGCCAAAATAAAGGTGTGTGGCAGGGGGTGAATTATCATCAACCATACGCTACATATCATGCATAAAAAAGGATAGTATTCATACACTGTTCTAAACTACACTATTTAAGAAAAGATAAAAATAGCAAAGCAAACATGCAAAACCATGTTGGGCTAGCTTCAAGTCCTAATACCAACATGCAGCTACCAATGTTATCAATTGCTACACTCGTACTGGATATATTTACCGTCATTCATATCCCTAATTGTACGAGGAAAAAAGGAAATTTTTAATCTGTCAGTTCGGCAACCAATTTCTCTAATTTTGTGATTATGGTCCAGTCTACCATATTAAGTTGGGGTTCGCAAAATATTTTTAGCATCATCACTGAAAATATTGTCTTGGAATTTGTTTAAGAAACTAAGTCTAAATTTCAACTTGCGATCTGACAATGATTTCCAGTTTAATTAATTTAATAGATTGGTAACGCTAATAAGGTTATCGTACCGTCCCTTTACAAATCTTGCCAATCTTCGCTGCACACGTTCAAGTTCATTATATAGACCGATTTCGTAGGGATCCCACACACTAGCAGCATATTCCAAATGAGGTCTTACAAGGGAAAAGTAGCTGATTTCTTGTACATGATTGTCTTATTTATTCAATACTCTTTTGACGAATCCCAGTTTACGATTCACTTGACCCATTATTTCACGAATGTATTAAAGCCAGGAAAGATCATGTGTCAGTCTTATTCCAAGATATTTAATGGATTCCACGTTTGTAAATTGATTATTACTTATTTTTTAAGTGCTAGGAGGAGAGCTATTCTTTTTCCAAAAAGTTCTTTTTTCAAACCTCGCCGCCACCGGGGCCGGAAATTTCAATTTAATGATCATATCTCAATTCTTGTGTTAGCTTCCTCGGGTCGATGAATGTGAATACATGAAGATACAGGTATTTTAATCACACCTACAGTTAGTACAGGCTGTGAAATCTCATAGCAAATGGTACAGCGTAAAAACAACATTTTGAATTTTTTAATGCAGCCACTCATTTATCGTAACACTGTATACACTGTCAGAAAGTATATTATAAGGGAAATGTA
This sequence comes from Platycnemis pennipes, assembly GCA_933228895.1. NCBI lineage: Eukaryota > Metazoa > Arthropoda > Insecta > Odonata > Platycnemididae > Platycnemis > Platycnemis pennipes. Next base: position 42,204,426 of record OW121851.1, on the reverse strand, counting down.
ACTCACAATGTGATTTATACTGCCATCACCATAGTGCAGAGGTAGTCTCAGATGAGTCCTCCCATCAATAAAAGCACGGCTAAACTGTAAATGGGCCCTTATAAAACAGCACTCTAACCACGGCAGATGCCGATAAATTCAATTTCAAAACCCCGAAAGTTTGCTCAGCTCCTTGCCACTTAAACACTCTCATCATCGTTGCTTGAATTACAAGAGCCAAACCCTAGGGTCCCTCCTCCTACCCCTCTCTCGTTGCCATGAGCTACGGGGGCCTGACCTCTCCTCAGTCCCCACCTCTTGGTCGCCCACGCATGCATTCACTCTCTCGACCGCAAACTTTGCGACACAAACACTTCCATCTCAGAACCTCCCTCCTTCCTTTTCCTCATTACCTCCCCCCCCCCCCCCCCCAAACCCCAGTATACTTTTCCCTCTTTAGGCACCATCTGTGGCCCTGCCACGGTGTCTCTCGTGTGAGGGGTTCACATAATATTACCCATCCAGCCAACCGACCCGCCCTCCCCGCGCTGTTTCTCCTGTCCGAAATTTTCTCTCGCCGCAGGAGTTGACTTCAGCCGCACGGACATGCCTCCACGCATCCTCTTCCTGTCCTCCTTCTCTATTTGACTTTCTCTAAACTTCGCCCCAACCAATTTCCCCTTCCTTCACCGGAGACAAAGACAGAGGGAGATGGAGTGGCGCCGGCGCCATAACTTACATGGTCCATAGTCACATGCTGTCCCTTGTTCGTTTCCGTCTTCTCCCTTCCTATGTTTCAACGCTTTATAACCACACTGTAAAAAGTAGATCTGATTTTAAGGTACAAAAGCGATCTGAATTTCAGATGCAACAATTTTAAGACAGGGTATGTTGAATTTCAGCAGTAATATCTTGTCTAAAAATAAGGCAGGTGAACGGCTGAAAATCAGACCATCCAGAATCCTGCTTCCTCTGCTTCCTGCTTAACTACTCCTGTACCAACCATCCATGTTCCTGCCTCTTCCGTACCTTAAATCCGTGTTCCTGCCTTACAACCAGACAGCACTTAAATTCAGATCGCACTGAAAATCAGATCAACTTTTTACAGTGCAAATATCCTCCGTCAAACCATATCGTTTTCCTATTCTGGCTCATTTTAGCTATATAAGTGATTTTTACAGTTCATTCAATTCTTAAATAGCTCATCATCATCCCTCAAGAATCGCTCCCGTAATTGTACTTAAGGTATTGTTAAGTATGATGGTTCATTTGTGAAAATAGAGTTTGACTGCTGAGCTCCAGGCAGGGTATCCGTATGCCAGGAGCGGTCAAAAGAAAACAGAAAATAGTATTCCAGGAAAATTATTATGTAACCCCGTATGCCAGGAGCGGTCAAAAGAAAACAGAAAATAGTATTCCAGGAAAATTATTATGTAACCCTGTACTGAAGGGGGTGATCATCATGTTTACAATCCTAGGATTGGTTTGACGCAGCCCCCTACTCGATTCTTCTATCGGCCAACCTCTTCATATTGACGTAACTTCTCCCTTTTACATCCATCCCAACTTGTTCCATATATCTCACCCGAAGCTCGCCTTTTCCATTCTTCCCGTTTACTTTTCCCTCGACGATTGCCTTCATTAGTCGTTAGTGTCATATTATGTGGCCGATTAAGTTGTCCGGTCTTCTTTTTGCGGTTTTCAGCAGTCTTCTCTTTTCTCCCACTCATCTGAATACTTCTTTGTTTGTCACTACGTCGATCCATGTTATCACATCATTCTTCGGTAGTGATTCTCATTCTACGAATTTGGAAAACGGAAGATCGTTCCCCTTTAATATTCACCTCCATTTCGATTTCCTGCTTGGGACGTCTTGATTTGACCGATAACACCTCGTCCTCTCCGTTCTGATACCGATCCCTTAAGGAGTCACGATCAATTAAAGTAAGTCTTAATGCATTCGCATCACTTCTACTCCGACAGTGCATACTCAGATTGGCTTGTGATGCGCATTACGATTGCTCCTTCCTGGAGAGTCAGTGTATATCTATCCTTTCTGTACATATTTAATTATAAAATTCGCTTTTAAGAAGCTCCAAATCCTAAATGGCTCCTCGCCGTCTAAACTAATCTTCATCATCATAAGTAAACAATCCTGGGATTGATCTGACGCAGCTTTCAATCCAGTTCTCATATTAGCCAATCTCTTCATATTTACGTATTTCTTCTCTTTCCCATCCGTCATCATTTGCTACATATATCTCATACTCGGCCTTCCTCTGCCATTCTTCCCGTTCACTCCTCCTTCGACGATTGTCTTCATCAGGCTCTCACGTTTCATGATGTGGCCAACTAAGTTTTTCGTCTTCTTCTTTAGGGTTTTCAGAAGACTTCTCTCTTCTCCCACTCTACTGAGGACTTCATAGTTACTCGCTCCATTCGATCCATTAAATCTCCACCATTCTTCTGAATCACCACATTTCGAATGCTTCCACACTTGTCTTCTCTGCAGCAGTCACATTCTATGCCTCGCTGCCTTAAATTAACATGCTCCTGGTGAAAGTTGTGATAAATTGTTTCCTTACTTCCACACTTGAGTTTCCAGCTGTCAGTAGATTTTTCTTTGGATGGAATGACCTCTTGTCTGGGCTCTTCTACTCACCATTTCTTTCAGGCTTCGTCCATTGCTGATAACTAGCCTTCCTAGGTAACAGTACTCTTTAAACTCCTCAATTTTTTGTTAACCTAGTTTAACATTGGTTTCTCTTCTCTCTTGCTACACACCAATATCTAATCTTTTCACATTGAAAATGCCAATAAAAGAGGCATCATCAAAGCCCATCTTTCTGCAGGCTGGTTCGATACCGATCTGACTTCCGCAGCCGGCATGTACCCTTTAAACTAGGGTCTTTACGGCTCAGAACTTTTGATAACTACTCTTTGGAAAAGTTGTAAATTAGCGTGAAAGATTATAAGTTCGCGGGCAAGATAAGATCGCCTTCTGGATAAAAACCTAATCAAAATTTTTAAATGCTAGGACTTAAAATTTTTGCCAAAATTTCCGTTTTCAATCGATAATACGTAGGCACAATTTAACCCGTAAACTTTAGAGCTCCCAACTTTCGGAAATAATTCTGAGGAAAAATTTTAAACTGACGTAAAATAAGAAAAATTACTTAATTAAATTGAAATTTGAAGCTTTCACGTAGTGGAAGGATTCCATAATAGCAATGAAAAACGTTGTGACTTCCACAATTTTATTAAACGAACTACCGGTTTCGGCTGTCAAGCCATCCTCAGGTACATTAAAATTATTATCAGCGGAACACAGGTTTATATAGTCCGGGAGTGCTATGAGAGGGAGAAGGGTGGGGAGGAGGGAGGGGGTTGGCCGAGTGTGGGGACGAGGTCCCACACTCGTCCCCACACTCGGCCAACCCCCTCCCTCCTCCCCACCCTTCTCCCTCTCATAGCACTCCCGGACTATATAAACCTGTGTTCCGCTGATAATAATTTTAATGTACCTGAGGATGGCTTGACAGCCGAAACCGGTAGTTCGTTTAATAAAATTGTGGAAGTCACAACGTTTTTCATTGCTATTATTAAGAAAAATTACTTTGGCAAAACGTGATCCCCTCTGGGTAAACAGCTCCTCTAACTTTATATTGGCTTAAATTTTTAGCCAATGTTTTTTCTCTTGGATTATTCATATTTTTTTCTCATACATTCTCCGCGTTTTACTTTATGTAAGACGATGCTTTTAGTTATATAATGAAAATATTGCATTAAACAGCGCAGTTATTTGCGCAAAACAGTGGGTAATTGCATTACTTTAGAAGAATTCACCCAAGAAAAAGAAACTTGAATGTCCCTGTTTGTTAACTGGGAAAATATAGAAAATTTCTATTTTGCTATGGTAACATCAAATCGCAAATTCACGTATTCAGGGCAACCACGATTCACTTGGGGCTTCTTAAGTGTATTCCTGGGCGCGGTTCGTGCGTCGTAAAACTAATGAAACCACAGCTTTTACAGTACCTAACAGGAAATACCGGGTTGTTAAGCAATAGCTTAGTTGCAGCATTTCAAAATAACTGATAAATATCAGAAAATATCTCTTCCTGAAGTTTGAATTGCCTTGCGTTATAATTTTAATTACTATTGGGATGCTTCTTATCATTAATTATTATATAGCCATTGATCCACCTATATTCTGGGAGTTGTCGCAGATGAGTTACAATTTAATTATTTGTTATACCAAATTTATGACGTTATTCTTTTGACTGTTGGTCTCTCATCATACGTAGAAACTATCTAATAAGGTTTCTGTACAGTTTGACTTAATTTTTTTTCTTTTTGCATTCGCACAGTTCTGTTGGCCCATATACCCCTGGGATCCCGATAGACATTTACCTGTCATCAAGATTAGCAGGCGAGGACTTTACCTCGCCGCCACCTGGGCCGGCATGGCATGGCATGGCCGGCATGGCATGTGTAAACTCCCAGTATGGTTTTCACCCCAAACTTTGTTTTAAATACGAGGTAAAATAGTTGTTGTATGCGTCACCTTGTTTCTGTTTTGCAAAAATACGAGTAGCGGATTACTTCCCATCTGGCCCAGTCCATATCGATTCAGGCAGGGGCCTTACCTTCATAGTCTCAGATGTTATTGAATTTAACATATGTCAAACTTTAGGACAAAGCAAGTAATACGTATATTTTAGTTTTGTCCAAAAAATTTTTTGGCCCGAGATACAGTCCACCGAACATGGGCCCGCGAGCACTATTTTTCAAATGCGATTTTTGACAAAATACTAAAATGCTCATATCTCAGGAACGGTTCAAGATATTTTGCTTCTTTTTGTTTCATATGAATGATAATAATTTTTTAATTAAAATGATATCCTTGATTTGAAAATGTGTGTCCACATTCTCTTGCTGCAATTTTTTGTATTTTATTTTTTTTAATTAAAAAATTTTTTTTTCTTAAAAACGCCAATCCTAAAAATTTTTATTTTTTTACTGTTTATCGGCACCATAGAGTACTAAAATCCCTGAATAGAAGAACTTCCACTTTTCAGTTTAACAGGTTTTATAAATTAATGTAATTTTTTACCTTCCATGGTGAATTTCTTGATTGCAATTTTTTATAATTTTGTTATTTTAAAACACCAATCTTAAAAAATTTGTACTGTTTGTGATAACCTAAAAACAACAAATGAAACAAAGTTAGGAACTAGTTAAATGTTGATAATTGTTTTAGATTTTCTTTATTAATAACCTTCCAAATCATTAATGATCTTCTGGAATAATGTGGGAGATTCTAGATGATTCCAAAACGTAACGGATCCTTCTAGAACAATTTGGAAGCTTCCAGATAATTTCAGATCATAATAGAACACACTTCAACAATCTACAAACTTGCAAATAATTCCAGACTGTAACAAAATACTCTAGAACAATGTGGAAGCTTCCAGATAACTTCCGAAAACCTCTGAGGACAATGTGGAACCTTCCACATAATTAAAGAATGTAACAGAACTTTCTAGAACAATCTGAAACTAACCAGAAAATTCTAAATGTTTGACCTAGCATATAAAAGGGAGGACACATGAACTGACAGTTCAGTTGTCAACAGTCAAACAAAGAGAGAAGTTAAAAAAATGTTTTGTTAACAGTACCTGTGAAGGTTTTTGAGAATTCTGCTGACCTACTGGGTTGTGGTGTTTGTGGAAAAGACTATTTGACATGTCTTCTGACTGGGGCCATAGGAGAGTGAAGTGTGCTGACTATTTTCATATCCATAAAAGAGTGATACATAAGACTAGCAAAAAGACTTCAGGTTGGAAATAAGAGTGCTCATTTTAAGACTCTGTTTCAAAGTGAAAATGTTTCCAGTAATGACTTTTTGTGTTCTAAATGCTTTAACACAATATCAAACATGACAATAAGTGAACAAGAAGCCCCCAATGTTGTATGTGATGCAGATTTTGTAACTGCAGAGGAAGAACTACATATCCTGAATCAGTCAGCTACAGAGGTTGGTGTTAGTCCTGTTAAGAAACCATGGTCAGTGAAGTCAAGTCATGAGATGTATGCATCAAGAAAACACAGAGAAATTTCTGGAGCAGTGGATGAGCATACCAGAACAAAACTGACCAAACTCTTCAAAGTAGAAATTTCAACTTCAGAAGAAAATGAACCAATAGGAGCTTGTGCAACCTGCCAAGAGTTTTTATCAAACATCAGTTCAGCTGTTGAATCATGTGCATCCTACAATGATATGGTTCAAGTTCTAACAATTATCCCAGTATCCTTTACAAAGAACCAAATTTTGCACCACATTCCATCTGCATCAAAATACATGGTGGACAAGACAAGAAATTTGAGGTCAGCAAAAGGAGTTTTTGGAAAATCAGATCCATTTTATGGTGTTCCTGTGAATGAAGCGAATGTTCAAATTGCACAGTCATTTTATCTGGAAGATAAGTGGGACTGTTCTCGCCAGAGTGCCAACAAAAAAGACATTATGACTATGACAGTTGCAGGAGAAAAAGTGGTGAAAGTGAAAAGATACATGACCCGCAGCATTAAAGAAACTTTCACCATATATAAGAAGGAACATTCAACATTGCATATTGGAAGATCAAAATTTTATGCATTACGACCTAAGTGGGTTGTTCCACATCCACCTAGAGATGTCTGTTTATGTTTGTACTGTGCAAGTTTTGAACTGTGTGGTAGCTTTGAAGAACTTACTTGAAGATATGACATATGACACCTTGGTTGGACATGTTAAGTCGTTAGTGGTCTGTGACATAGAACGAGAGATATGTTTGTTTTAGGACTGTGGTGACTGCCCTGGAAAGGGGGACTCGACTTACAGACACTTGGTCTGGATAGTGTAGCAGATAACTCTTCTGAAGTTACATATGCAACATGGGAAGAAAATAAACTCATTAAGAAAACTGTTGCCATTGATACCTTCTTAGACGAACTTGGGAGGTGGACAGTGAAAGCAGTAACACACCAACATCTGAAGAAAAGAAAAAATTGCAACAAGAACACATTGCAGAAGTGAAGGGATGGGTAGAGGCTGCCTGTTTAGTGCTTCACTGTGGTTTTGCTGAGAACTGGTCTGTGGTTCTACCACAAGAAGTTCAAGGATATCACTGGAGTAATGACGAAGTTTCAATTTTTACAGGAGTGACATATTTTCAGAACAAGACCACAAGTGTTGCAGTTATAAGTGATGACAGAGGACATGACTCAGCACATGTATTGTTGGCAATACACAAAATTATTTAACCACTGCAATCACAGGTAGAAAAGATCATAATTATTTCTGATGGTGCCCCTAGTCACTTCAAAAACCGTTACCAACTATTTGAACTTGCAAAGTCTCTTGTTCCATGGAGTGGGTATACAGTGCTACTGGACATGGTAAGGGGCCCTGTGATGGTGTAGGAGGCCTGCTGAAGCACCATGCAACAAAACATAATCTTTCCAGCCCAAGTACAGCTGAAATTCAGAATGCCAAGGAGTTTACAAGAGTGGTGCAGTCACACACATCAATAAACCTGATCCTGTTGCCCAAAGAGGAAGTTGAAGAATTCCGCCAGCAGAAAATAAAAGAATGGTCGAACCAAACTACCCCTGTGAAAGGAATTCAGAAGACACATGTCTGGACTCAAATTGATGGGCGAACTTATATTGCACGAACTTTAAAGAGCAAGAAAGAAGAAATTTCATTTGTCCAAGATCTCATAAATGCCAAGAGAATATTCAAATTCACGAACTACAAAAAGGAATGTTTGTGGCCTGTGTGTATGACTGTGACTGGTGGATTGCAGAGATTATAGATATTAGTTGTGAGTTAAGTGAAATCATTGTTAACTTTATGCTGCCACATGGACCGGCTGCTGGGTATAGATTCCCAGATGAAAGACAGCAACACCACCACCAGTGCTCACTTCCAATTCGCGATGTTTTGAAAATTTTGGGTGCCCCAGTTCCTATTGGTTCAACAGGAAGACATCACTTAATATCAAAGGAAGATACTGATGCGGTTGAACAAATTTTTAGTTCATTAAATTGCTAAATTCAGTTCTAAGCAGAGTGCACAGAAGTATGCTTCGGAACCTGTACATTTTTTAACCTGCACATATATTTTGAAAGCTATTGATGTTTGAAACTTGTGTCTGTTACCCATATTTAAGAAGAAAAAAAATGTCAAGTAAGACTAGAGATTTTGATTTTATGTGACCAATATCTGAGAATGTGGTAATGGAAACTGGCTTAATGTTTGGAAATTTTTTGAATTGTTTATAAAACCTGTTAAACTAAAAAGTGGAAGTTCTCCTTTTCAGGGATTGTAGTACTCTATGGTGCCGATAAACAGTAAAAATAAATAATTTTTAGGATTGGCGTTTTTAAGAAAAACAATTTTTTTAAATTAAAAAAAAATAAAATAAAAAAATTGCAGCAAGAGGATGTGGACACACATTTTCAAATCAAGGATATCATTTTAATCACAAAATTATTATGTTTCATATAAAACAAAAAGAAGCAAAATATCTTGAACCGTTCCTGAGATATGAGCATTTTAGTATTTTGTCAAAAATCGCATTTGAAAAATAGTGCTCGCGGGCCCATGTTCGGTGGACTGTATCTCGGGCCAAAAATTTTTTTGGACAAAACTAAAATATATGTATTACTTACTTCGTCCTGAAGTTTGACATATGTTAAATTCAATAATATCTGAGACTAGGAAGGTAAGATTTTTTCTTTGGCTGCCTGAATCGATATGAACTGGGCCATCTGTATTTGTATGAAATGTACGTTAATAATTCAAGAGATTAGCAAGAATTTTTACTGGGATGCACTTTTTAGAAACTACAATCTCATAAAGCCGTCGAGTTTAAATACGCACTTTGAAAGAGACAAAGTGAAATTTAATAACGGTAGAATTTAATATGCTCACTCAGAGAAGTTGTCATCTGCCTTACTCTCTCTTCGTAAATATGACATCAAATAAAATGCGAGTTCTTGCATCTAATCTTGTCATAAATTTTGGCGGTAATTACTTTGAGGGAAACTGAGACAAATATCCATAATTCATCATGAAATAAGCATCAAATTGCTTAGCGTGTTGTTATACACGTTTCTCCTCATAAGTTAAATTTATGGCTCATTATAATTAAGGGAATGCTCCGACTGCATGATGGGGTTAATGCGGTGTTATAAGGGGAAGGGGAATAAGTGTGGGTTGGATGGGAAAGAGGGAGGGGGGAGGAAATCTTAGGTCTTTCCTGATGAGGCTGATGGGTAGACTCCGGCTTGATTTGAGATTATTTTAAACATATTCTCTCCCCCACCGAATAAAAGGAGGAACCAAAATATGCCAGCTTAATTTATATATTCCATAATTTGATTCAATAAATTAATATCCACCTCACAAATTGATCCTACACTAGGGATGTCACATCGACATCGATATATCGGACTACTCAATGTTTTTTTCCCGATACATCGAAAACTTCGAGTGGTAAGACAATCGATGGAACATCGACTCGATGTTTTCTAAACACTCCACATCGCAGCGATGTTTTAGGAAACGAGCGGTACAATTAATGTTTTGGTTGACCAATAATTCATTTTTCTGATTATCATAAGCCTTTTAAGAATACGAAATACTTAATTACGCCATCTATCGTTCGCGTGTAGGGAAACAAGTGAAGGTATAAAATCGTTCACGTTTTAATCCCAGTGTTGCCTTCCAAGAACATGATCCGCCATGTCTAAATCAGTTCCTTCTGAGAGGATTGTATCAGCTCTCAACTTGGTGGTACAGGATAACAGGAGTAGGTTGGGGTCGCTGCATATTAAGCAAAGAGTGTTCCTTACCGATACTAGAAGGTTTAAACGTTTTAAACCCATTGTTTTTCAATTTGATTTTTTTATACTACCAAGCTTAGAATATTTTTAGGGAACAGGTACACCCACTTTATTGTGTAATTTGTTTTTTGTTGTATTATGTTTATTTGTCTTTATTTCGTTATGAAACAGTGATATGTTTTCTATGTTTAAAAATAAATTCAATGGAAAAATATTTGCGCGTTATTTATCAATATTACTAAATAAGGCCCGATTTCCGAATAATTTTCAAAATTTCAAGTTTTTAAGAAGATGCAAAATTTCTAATGCATAATACCTAATACTTAATACCTCTTTGATAATACCTAACCTCGGATATGAAGGCATAAAAACTCGATACATCGAAACATCGATTTTTTTTGTCGATGAATATAGAGTGAGTGGTGAATACTTTTATAAACATCGAAACATTGACCACTCGATGTTTTTTAGCCGATGTGGCATCCCTATCCTACACTGCTTACGTAAACAAGGTGGTATAATTATGACTCCAAGAGACTGATTGTGGGTAGTAAAAGCTGTGATAGTTATTGGAGCAAAATTCACCTCCCGTTATAGTGTTCAAATCTTGCATTCACACATGTCTATTAGTTGATTATTTGACATATCTTAAACTGGGATGATTTCCTAATATTAAATGTTGATAAAGAAAATCATGGATATTGCTTGATATAGCAGTTTTCTCTTATTTGAAGCCTTACTCCCCGTTCACAAACTCCAGTTCCCTTTCCATTCCTGTCCTCATACGCGTTCTGAACATGTGTAATTTTGTTATTTGGCAATAGGCCAGAATTGCGCCACCTTGAAGTGTATAGGCGGTCGCTCTATTTTAGTACAGATCGGAAAAAGCTGATTGCGTAGGAGGTATGATCAGGGCGCCATCTTTCGTAGGGTTTTTGAATGTATCATTTGTTGTCTAACTATCAGGAAGAAGTTACGAGACATATGAATAAGAAACGACTTTGATTTGAACTCCCATATTGAACAAAAATATTACTAGTGCTTATTTCGTATGAACGTTTGTAGTTTCATGACCCGTGTTAATAAATGTTTTAACCAGAGCTGAGGACGGAAATAGAGGTATATTATATTGTGTTATCAGTGTACTGAAACTTGACAGTGAAAAACCATGGAGAATGATGACGTTTTAACTTTTGGAAATAAAAAATGGATTGTTTTCAGACAAGTGTTTCAAAAATCTTTTTCGATTTTTTTATTTTGCAGCACAGTACAGCTAATTTCATAAAAAAATATTAATTTCAAGTCATGGTAAATATGAAAGTCTCGCGTACGCTCAACAAGGCAGAAATCCGCTCCTCGACAACAACTTTTTTCTTATCGGGAATCACTGGAATGGAAAGGCAATTAACCGTGTAAACGAACTCCTAGATGTGACGTCACCAACAGGCGTCAGGAGTGGAAAGGAAGTTTGAATGACTTTGCAACGCTCGAAAATCAGTCATTTGCTGTAAATGTTTTTTTTTTATTAACCATAGTCAAAGAGGTTCAAAACCTTCCACTCGGTGTTTGCTATAATTTTTCAAACGTATATTAAAATCGCCATTGTAGAATCGAAACTTATAGCACACAATCGTAGACTCCCCTTAGGGTTTTATTAGTAAAGATGCCACATTCCTGTCCTGAATATCAGTAGGAATTGTGTGGTACATTGAATTTCAGCCTATTTCCTCAAGCTAATGTATTTAGACGACGAAGTAATTGCTGAGAATGTAAATAATAGCCTTAATTATCATTGATTGCAACTTACTTAAATTAATTTCACATCGTTTTTACCAAATATTACTATGCATTGTCTCTGTGTGAGGGGCCGGAGATGGATTTATGCATTCTAAGTCTCAGATAAGACATTTCAACATATCAGTGGCCAAGCTCATGAGACGGAATAATTTTTTCAATCATTTCTTATTTTATCTTTGAATTTTGTGGAATCGGCTAAAAGCATTTTATTCTATGAAATATACTCTGAAATACTTAACCTACTGTTACTTAACTGTGAAGCTATCCACTAGAAATTATTCTAAATAGCATTTTACTCAAGTTTTTTTGCTTAAAGGTTCTGTGAGAGATTAATTCTCAGTCTAATCCATAGAACCTAACTTCGAGTATATGATTAAATGCATTTTATCAATGATCAATGCACCTTGTGTAACATCCCATAACTTTGGATTCCAAACGTTATGTTTATGTACGTGAGAGTGAGCAAATTTTATATCTTGATTTTATATTTATTTCTCACTATCACGAGTGTACGGTGAAAATGGGTTTGTGTCGGACTGTAAATTTTCCGTCTAGTAACCGTGAAAACTCTCTTTCTCTTGCCAAAAGACTCATTATTCCACAGTGCGATTCTGTGTGGTCGTTCTAGGGTAAATATATTTCGTAAAGAAAGTCTTAAATGTCCTTTTGTAGGGGCTAGCCTAACTTTCGACTGAATTTTTCTCAAAAATTGGTTAGTCAGTTTTAAGTTTGGTTTAAACTAGACCCAGTGGTAAATAGTCTCTTTTGCGCACAATTAAGTTATCGCTATGTCTCTTGTGGATCAAGTTCATCTTGTGCCTGGTGTGCTCGCTTAACATCTATAGAGCACGAGTTCAAATTCTGGCAATGGTTGATATTTTTACTGGAATACCGGTTCCCAGTTTCAAGATTGATAATATTAATACAAGAGTAATTATGAGTTCAGTGCTTCGTCGACCAATTTGGATGATAAATTATGAATCCATTGGAGCCTTTCATTGTGAGCAGTCCCTTGAAGTATAATGGTTTTCTTCGCCCCTTCCCTCGAACACTACCCTGAAAAAATTATGATCACCAGATAACTTTTCTATCCACGGGAAAATCACAAAGTTTTTTGAAGCTTCCCTCGAATAAGTATCATTAGGGACACATTATATTTTTCAAGGTGATCGGTGTGATGAACTTCGAGGTGATATTTTTACACCCAACCTACCTCCTCTCGCTGGGGAATAAGTACTGTCAGTCATCGCTGGGGAGTGAGGTGTGCCCTCCTGTCAACGCCGATGGCCTGATGGGAAGAGGTGTGAAATGAGGGAACGAGTTAATGTCAGTCGACTGCACAAGAGTATGCATTGTTACGATTCATTCGTACATAATTCAATCTTGAGAATGAGTTTGCGCAATTTGCCGCACAATATTTCACATGAACTCGAAGATTTCGGATAAAAATATTTAAATCACTCACTAGCCTCTCTCATCGCAATCTCACCTATTCTATACTGTAATTCTACTTCAATGCACCGCAACAACGTCCGCAAACATCTTTTTCTCATTCCTTCAGATGAGTTTGTCTTCTTTTCAAACAGTTGAAAGATATTTACCCTTGATTTTCCTCGTCCCTCTTCCATTGTGTTTCTTCTTAGCATTTAACTATTCTCATTCGTGTGTTGCACAATATTTTAAATGTGCCTATCATTGATTTGCTGCGGCTACTTGCGTATTTAGTATCAGTCATAGAGGTAGTCATCAGTATGGCTTGAATTTGTGTTCTATATTCTTTTAAAAATTTTTTACTTAATCTTGCTTAATTACCTTACTTTACTTAATTTAGTTTTTTATAAAACATTTATTATTTATTCTTGGTATTCCTTACTTTTAATCTTGTTTCCAGAAGTAGCTTGAGTTTTGGACTCAGTGTACTTGATCAACTATTTATTCTTGGTATTCCTTACTTTTAATCTTGTTTCCAGAAGTAGCTTGAGTTTTGGACTCAGTATACTTGATCAACTACATCATTGTTGGTTCGATTACCCTCCAAGGCATGATTTTGACGCTATTTTAAAAATCAGTGTAAGTGTACTGCTTGATTAGTTAGTGAAGTGAGACCAGGTGTTTTGAATACATTGCCATTAAAAACATATACGACAATCGCCACAGCTAAATTATGATGAACCTTTTCAAACAATTTTATTCGTTTCACTCTTTCGAAGGGTTCTTTTGTGTGCAACTCTTATGACTTACGCACTTATTTCTCGTTCGGGAGTCTAGACATTCTCCCGCTGCAGTCGCTGGTGCGGTGATGTGGGATGCGGCGCCACAAACTTTCAACTTCGTTCTGCGGTACGGACGGAACTGCTGCACTCGGTTCATGGGGAACTTCCCGTGGCAAAAAAAGAGCAGTTGAGGGAACCCAGCTGCCGTTGCTTTGACTGACGTTAGCGGTCAGCGGTCCGACCTCTGCCTCCAAAGGAATTATTTCCACGTTACCGCCTCTCTATTTTTTATGTACGAACCGGAGGAGTTAGGGGAGGAGATGAGTACGGAGAGGGAGAGAGCGACTCGCTTCCTCCCCGGAGCCCCCAGTTAGCTCCATCGCCTTCTCTTTTATTTTCTCAAGAGCAGAGGGTTGGATTTAAGGACGGGGAAAGTTGGACCATGACTAATGCGTTCGCGTACGTCCCCTGGCCGGTGCAGTGGTCTCCTCTCGCTTCTCCTTCAACTTTCGGCCCGACGACGGTGTAATGACCGCGCGCAAAAACTTTCCCTTGACGCAGTCGACCGCGTCCCTTTGCAAATATTTCTCTCCGCAAGTTGTTCCTCTCTACCACCGCAGGGTTTGCGCCGCACAAACCAGCGTCGCCACGTTCCCAGCATACTTCACGTACTGGTGAGGAAGCCCTTAGCCCTTAATCTCGAGTTATGGTCGTGGCATAAAGTTTGAAGGGAGCGGATGAGTGCATTCCTCAGACGTTGGTGCCGTAAAGCTGTAAAAACGTCTTCAGATGGAATGATAAAGGAGAAAGAGTGGTGAATGGAGCATAGATTATTCCTGCGTTTGCTTTTAGCTAGGACCTGTTGACTGTGATTGATTGACTTCCTAGGTAAATCTCTATCTAGGTAAATCTAACCAGTCTATTAAATGAATTAAATTGGGAACCATTGTAAGATCGCAGGTTGAAATTTAGACTTAATTTCTTAAACAAATTCCAAGACCATATTTTCAGTGATGATGTTAAAAATATTTTGCGAACCCCAACTTATTATGGTAGACTGGACCATAATCACAAAATTAGAGAAATTGAATGCCGAACTGACAGATTCAATGTCCTTTTTTCCTCGTACAATTAAGGATATGAATAATGGTAAATATATATCCAATACGAGTGTAGCAATGGATAACATTGGTAGCTGCATGTTGGTATAAGGACTTGAAGCTAACCCAACTAAAAGCATGTTTTTGCATGTTTGCTTTGCTATTTTTATCTTTTTTTAAATAGCGTAGTTTGAACAGTACCTATACAAGTTCTAATCCTTTTTTATGCATGTGGTGTAGTGCATGTTTGGTGATAATTCAACCCCTGCCACACACCTTTATGGTGGATTGCAGGGTATTATGTAGATGTAGATCTCTACGTTACGTATCGATTGTATATGCTATGGCGGTGCTCCTAAGAAAACAATGTACTACTTACAAGTGAGAGTGATTTGTGCGTTACGTTAATGAGATTGATTCCTGTTGAGCGGTGTGTTTACAATGGGATTTCACTATTAGCAAATTTATGTCGAAGGGATGGAATTTGAAGACGGAAATTATGTATGTTCCTGAAGGAGGAAAAATAATGACGACGAATGATTTTGTAAGAAAATCAGGAGTTATTAGGATTCTCAGTCGATGATAAAATACAGGAACATAGTGCAGAAATTGCATGCTTTTGCATTAATCAAAAATTCTCTTTGGTAAAATACGAAAAAATGGAGGCTAATATGCATAACATTGAAATTTGCCTTAAAAGTTTCGCATATATTTACGGACGGTCCCAGTTAATCTCAAAATTTCATTCAAGCAGTCAAGATTTGTAGCGTTTTTTGGTAAGATAATATTTCCCCTTCTTCTTCGAAGATAGCTTACCAAAACATATGCGCATCTACTTTCTTGTCATTTATTCGTACATTATAATGCCACGAAACCGTTTTACATGTATTTAAAGAACATGTCTTGATAAAGACACATGGTACTAGTTTTCAATATTTGTGGTTGGTCATTAAAAGCAAAAAAAATGTTTATTTTTTTAAATTTGAATTTGTCTAAATTTGGCCAAATTAATTTCCTCTTCATTACGTTCATTTTCACTCAACTTGTCCTCACTTGCGTGAAGGTTTCTCGGGTCCTCCTCCAGGCTAATTCGTCCATAACCGCCGACGTTTCGATTCCCGACTCGGCAATCGTCTTCAGGGATTCTGAATGTCCTCACTTCAATATTCACATTTTCTGAAACATGAGTTTACAATGGTTTTCAATGCTACATGCATTTCAAGCATATTCTCCTTAGTTACAAAGAAATTATAAACGCTGTTTTTGTTCGAAACTAAACAAAATAATTTCATTAAGATCAGATTACACTGTTGGTAAATCTATAATTTTGCATTGAAGGTGATAGGAGAACGAAATAACTTGTCGTAGCAGTGATAAGCGAAGATGAAATGGAATAAAAATATCCACGAAATCGAGTGTAGCGGTCAGGAAAGAGGCTCAATTTGAGTGATGAAAGGAGTATTGTTGGTCACACCTTACCTTATATCTTACGTTACACCTTACCTTACACCTAACTTACCAAGATCACCAAACATGAACTACTGGCATGCAAATAGGCTACATGCTAAAATGTTAGGTAACATGGTCACATGTAGATAGATGGTTAGTATCTACATAGCAATAAAGGGCATAATTCTTGATTCAAAGAAATTAATAAATATAACCAAAATTAGTGATAATTATTTTTTCAATGAAAGAGCCTTGTTTAAAAAATATATTGTGAGAACAAGGCATCAAATTATTTTCGGAAAGGGAAGGGGAATGAAACAAGGGAAGCATATACGTAAATGCATATTTGAGAGGATTTATCGAGGGCGGGTGTATCCGTTGCTTGCTTTTCCTGCCCGTAGATTGCTCACTCATTCCACCATTGTGTCCCTGCTGATGGTTTTTTTGCGTTCCATCAGCATACTTGGCGAATCGATAGAGTCAGAGGACACAGATCGCTATCGCCTCTGGGAATATTCAAGCGCTCGAAAGCTGCTCGGTGGCCAGTGGCCTCTTTACTCACGCACGAATGAGCTGCTGACTCATTCATCAACCCTCGTCGGTTCATTTCACTGGACAAGCCAAGTGAGCGCAATGGATCCATGAGGAGTTCACCACCCGTGGGAGAGCGATATCAGATTTAAAGGTTGGGACCCTCCGGGTGAACGTAAATTCGAACGGGATGGTCGGTACACACGATGATAACGGAAAGACCCAAAAAAATATGCCTTCAGCACCATTGCACAAACATACACCGTATGTTGATATCTTTGCAAGAAATTACATATGCATTCTTTCCTTGATGATTATGATGTATTTTTATAATGGTTTAATCTGTTTTATTGTGAACGCGTATGTATTACTCAACTACTGACTACATATCGCTTATCTTTTTAAACTTCCTGGGTTGTTGTTAGTTCAAATATACGGAATTACTGACAAATTTAACTCCTTAATGCTTTCTCTAGAAACATTCTCATTTAAGGTACTGCTTTCTCTCTTAATGCTATGTAATGTACCTCGAGTACTTGAAATTTAAGCATAGTTCGCTACATTTCAGTGTATTGGATACCACTACTAGATATTTTAATTAGGATGGTTGAGTTTCCCCTTGGCAAACCGTGGGGTTTTGGCTTCTATTCCACAAAGGAAATTGATATGTTTCTACAATTGGATTAAGTTAAGAATTAAGTTATCTTACACGGGGCTGCAATTATTACGTAATTGGAGCATCTTAAATCCAATTTTTGCTAGTACATGTCAACTCTTCGAAGTTACAGGTGAGAGTTTACGCAATGCATTTTTGAGACTTGTTGAAATGCAAAATGAAGGAAGTATGACATTTACTTTCGGCAACTAGTTGTATGCTTAGCATACATACATTTATGAAACTTCTCCTAATGGTTAATTTCGAATTAGAAACACTATTCAACATTTCTCCTATATTTCTTTGGTAAATTTATTTAACTTAACATTTTAACACGAAGTAGGTATAGTCAAAAACAATCTGACTTTAGTGTCACTTGAGTGTATGCATGGTTTGGAGTTAGTCTCGTCAACTAACCCTTGAGTACTCTTGATGGGTACTACGTAACATGAAGATAATGGGGATAAGAGTGTATCCTTCTGACTAAGAAACGCTAGTCGTTGCATTAAGTTTGGTTTGGCGTTCCACAATGGATTCCTCAACGGGTGATGAAGTTGAGGTGAACCCTAGTCCTGCATGTGCATGAATGCCTATTTTCTGCTGTCAATCCGTGTGTCTCATGATTTCGACTACATTTTGTTTCTCGGCCAGAAGTCACCACTGCATTCTCAACCCTGACTCCATCTCCTGCATCCCATCCCTCCTTCCGCACAACGATAATACTCCACCCTTAAAATTTATCTAGCGGTATTCTTCTTCGAAAACTCAGTCACGTTCTTCAGACTTATTCTCGCTTCCGACTTTATTTTTTTAGCCGCAAAGGATCACGGGATAGGTTCAAGTGCAAACCCCTTGTGTGGATGTTCTCGGGACAGTGAAAGCAAGGGGCTTATTTCAGTGAAGTAAGCCCCGTTGGCAGCCATTTTTGCTTTTTGTCCTCTCTTCCCCGGATGCAATCGTGCAGGGAGGTATATAGAAATTGCTAGAAGATGCTCATGCAATTGACATTGATTGTGAGGTCCGGTACAGATATTGTCTGCATTGCACTTGGCAACCGCCATATTGATAAACTCAATGCTTTCAGGCTTTACTTTGTGAAAATCCATTGTATGCAATTAAATGAGATGGTACATTTTTAACAGTTTATTTCTGCAAGTCGACCGGTTTCGTCGCATAGGCGTCATCATCAGGACACCTGATGATGTCGCCTATGCTACGAAACCGGTCGACTTGTAGAAATAAACTGTGAAAAAAGTACCATCTCATTAAATTGCTTAACCGCCATATTGTCTTTTATGTGTCGAAAAATGTGCTTAAAAATGGCAGCGTTTCCTCCTCTTACGTTGTTCCATTTCTCCTCACCTCTGTATTACCTACAAATTCTCCATTTATTTTTGTTATAGAATCCCGTATATAGGTTTAGAAATTTAGATTCAGCCTTAGAATTCTGTGTAGAATTGAAGAATAGGTAGTCTTTTCATGAATGAAGCATAAATTGAAGGGCGGTTTTTGGTTGCCCTTAAGGCTTTTGAGAGTTTAATGATTCAGCTATGCTCGACAATTAAAGTGCCCGGAAAAATTTTTATGGGGATTTATAATGATTTGCCATTGATCACGAGCAATTCGTGTCATTGCGTTGAGCAGAGGATAAATACTTCTGAACGTGATGTCACATCGCTATTTTGCTGGCATTAGTTACTTTAGCACCTCGTTAATACGTGCTTGCGATTTCCTCTGAAAGAAAACACTTCTTCATTCGGCAGCAATAAAACGTCTGTTCTTGGGTTAGAGGATGATATCGGTGAACTAGCCCTTTCTCTGGCCAAAATTTTCTACATTTTACAGTTATTTTTTCCTGAAAAAGGAAGGATAAGTGACAGGAACTAATGTTTTACAGGAAGATATAAGAACGGCAGTGGCCAACCCGCTGAACAAAATATCAATTGGGGACATTTTAAACTTCATCAAGAAGTCACAAACCCAAGATTATCACAATATCGCCTTAAATGCATTGTCTTTTAAATAAATAAGCATCAAACCCCTTTATCATTGATATTTATATTTTCATGGCTCAGATTAAGAGCTTATGTACCACGTTGCGTAAATGCAGGTTAGATTAATTTCTATTTTATGAACATTATTATGGAAAAAAACATAGTAAATTACTCGCTGTAAGTTAAAATACTCCCATCCTTTCAACTCTTCATCCTGCCAATTGATCTAGCTCCCTCTTCCCTTGTACTCTTGCTTAATTTATGGAAGCCCCCGGAATGACCACTTTGGGGAGAAAGACTGCTGTAAATAAATTGAAAATGTAGATCGTTTATATTTGCGTGCGAGCGTATATTAACAATTGCAATGGTGCAGTATATTTCCACCAGCATTTATTGTAATGAGATTGACAATGAGGTAATTAAAATAATCAGGATAATGCAAGAGAATGCAGTTTTTCCTGTGAAAAGGAACGCATTGTCTATGCTCGTACATAGTTTTAGTCCAAAATTGTTTCAGAAAAGAATAGCCATAAGTAGACCCTGGAGTTCTGTGTTGATTCCGGTAGGATAAAGTAGTCATCCTCCAGGGCGAACTTTAATTTTTATGTGATTTGCGATTTTGCGCCAGTTGATTTTATTTGATCGCATTTTGTACGCGTGCGGAATCACGAGGTCGTTAATCATGCCGTGGTCTTGCTTTGTAATGGGAAATAAAATTATAAAAGATTATGATCGTGTGTAATAGTGTGCGGGTGTCTATAGGGAGAATAAATAATTTAACGAAGTGCAATTTATTCCCCCAATTCGTCAACCAATTAACGTTAAGCTCTTCATTGAAATATATTCCCATTCCTCAATTTTGACTATTCAACTTTTTTATTCCCACTTGGGTCTTCATGGCATTTTTGCAATAAAAATTCGTTAACGTCGTGGTAAGTGCCTCTTTATGTACGTTGATTACCCTTTTAAATAAAATCATATCGAACTCCATTTTTACGTATTATCTCAGGGTAACTGAGAGCAGCATTTCACCTCTGCGTGCCCCTGAAGATAAGGGGCTGTTTAGTGGAAAATATTGGAATTCCTTGGGTGAAAAGTTATTAAAAGTTTTATTCAAAGTGATTTCCCCAGTCCTTGTGCTCAGATTCCAAAAGATTTTTCGATGTGAATCATCAAATATTAGCGTATGATAAATTATTGCACTTATTTTTCGAGGGTTCATAATCACGATTTTGTTGTTAGAATCAACCAGTTATGTAACCATTAATTTATGACTTTTCTATTATATTTAAAAGAAAAGGAAACTAAGGGTAGGTAATTATTTCGAGTGGTAGCTCAGCACTGGTCTAAAATAGGTTTAAATCCCGGTAGCGGTTTAGATATTTTTAGTGCTTTCTCAGACAATGGAGTAGTTCCATATGAAGAGCATCTGATGTATTCAAAATTTGAATCTGATGTACTACATTCGTCAGTTCTATGGAGCATAATGTGGAGGACCGAGGACGAACAATTCACAGTCTCTCCTTGAACTAAAGTGAAACGCTAAAGGGGGGGACCTGACTTCCCTTGGTCGCCCTCACCCAACTGCCCCAACATGGGATCGTTCACCGTCAGGAACGGTTACAGTATATATACCTACGTAGTTTTCTTAAAAACTCAACATTAGTAATTTATTTCCTTTTTTCAAAAATGAAAATGGATTTAGTAGAAAAGTGGTTAAGGTTGTCAAGCTATGAATGAGATTCACGATGACTTTTTAGAGTTAACTTCAATGTTTTTGTGAGGGGGAAAATAGGAAAAAAATTGCTGTAATGAAGGACTAACAACTGACTGGTGACTGTGCACTAATGCTAAGGAGGTTATAATATAATGGAATGAACATCGTGGCTGGTGTAAGGAGAATGGTGGGACAATTATGTTAGCAAAAGCATACGGGCTTATTACTCGCGATACTCATGGATGAGGTAAATTTTTTCGTGAATGAAAGCTTCGAGATGGTTGAAATATATCGTAAAACATAGTATCCTATTAAGGCTATTCGAATGTATCCATTAAACCTTTAAAATAAACGATGGAAAGTGCGCAAACTCGTGGACAAACCCCAAATATGTTTTTTCAGCGGGCTGCATTTCAATTAGTTGTAACGAATCAAATTTAATGCAACTGAAACCAAATATATTAATATCTCGGAAGTGAAGGCTGTTCGGGTGCTCCACCGGGTCAACTTTCCACTTCGCAAGTATTCAGTATTTGAAATTTTTCCTCATTTTTGACGAATTTTCCTCCTTCATAAATGATTATAGGATCATCGGTGTATTTGAAAAGTGAAATCATTTTTAGATGCTAGATGAAAATAAATCAATTCATTTAACAGATGATTTGTTTGATTGCTCATGGATACTTGGTTGACTCATTTCAAGTGAAGACATATTTCTTTTTGTTTGATCGATGTAAAATGAATTGAAAAAACGATCATGCGTTTACTCAAAACGATATTCGGTTTGGGTTAGGCTAAAGGACTTTTAAAACTCAATTATCCTAGCCATGTTTTCATGCAATTTGAGGATCCTTCATCAGTTACATTGGATTGAAAATCTAATCTTTAGTGTTATTCTCTGAAAACTATTTTTAATTATGTCAGACTGCTAGCCGTTTCCTACCAAATTAATTTTTTCTCATTAATATAACTATCGCTGTAGACGAAGCAGGAATTCAACTGTTGTGTTCAGAGAGACAGCGATCCTGCCTGACAACTTAAATATCGTGGTTTTGAGTCTCACCTCATCCATGACAAGCTTAAGATAAAGTTAGGTTAGTCTTCGAGGTCCAAACACAGAAGTGACGGTATTTTAATACCTATTTTTCTGTTACTACAAGGAAACCATTCTTTGATATTTTAGATATATTTATTGTTATCATGAATTTTGTTGGTGTGGAGACTAGAGCGCTAGTTTCACATCCATAGAGTTCAAGTTTGAGTCAGGAATTGATGAGGTTTTCAAATCGTAAGCCCTTCCCTACTTGAGCACTGCATGGAGAGAACTACAAGTGAAGTACTTGTCTGTTGGCTGGAACTTCATACCGTGGGTCCCTTGGCCCATTTTATTGAAGTAGGGTACTTCCGACGCTGTATTTCTATCCACTCTCCCTACCTCCACTCTTGGCAATTTACTTTCCTCTTGCGAAAACCCCACATTTTCTAATTGGTGTAAATGATCGGATAATAATAACCCACGTAGGTCCGTCGTGGGGAAAAATGGCGCGTTTCTCATACCCGTTAAAAATATATATTTGCTTACTAACTAGCCTATTAAACAGAGATGTCATTCTATTTTGCGTGTAAAGCTATATATTTATAAGTAAGAGAATGGCCTTATTTTAATACTTCCCAGTGACAGGAATTTTATTCCCAATATTTGGCGCCGAAGTGTGAGAGATTCTCTCGTAGAACATGAGAGAAAATGGTTATTTCAGTTATTGCCATTTAGTGCTACGTAGTAAATGCGTCAAATCTCAATTCTCACTAACCGAGCAAAATACTAAGTGGGTTTAATTCTCCCCTTAGGGCACTTGGTGGGTTATAAGCGTCATATAAGGCCTGAATTCCTTCTCCCTTCTTTTTCCCTCAATACTCAAAATGAGGCATTGGATTTAAAGGTATAACTGCTTGGATTCGACGGCTACCGTGTGGCAGTTTTGCTAAAGAGAAGAGATGGGACAATGATACGACACCAAGGAAGAATATTTTGATCCAACCCCGGCAAAACGAGCCCTTCTCGATGGGCTAAGATAATGTACGCGCCAGGGGGTATATCGCCTGAAAAGTTGGCGATAACGGCGCCAAGTGGCGTAAGTCGTAAGTTACTACTGCGTGGCCATGTGTGGACAAATATTAATATCACCGCACATAGATCAGTCCTTGAAGGTGGACAAGCAAGCCATATCGGAGAGCCTTTTGAGTTTCCGTACAATTGTCCGTTACATAAAAGATTCCACGATCCGAATGGGGCTTTAAGAGTTGCATGTGGGCTGGCCATAAAACAGAACATAAAGTAGCAAGGGCTTACACGGTGAGGCAACACGTCGTGCAATACCCAGACAATGCGTGCTTTCCTCTCGAAGTGGACCGTTAAACGAATAAGAATTTCGGCTTCTCCAAGTGGAGAGAACAATTTTCCATCGCCTCTAACTCGTAAAATGGCTCCAAGATTTATTAAATTCACCGCGGCGCGTAATTAAAGTTATAAATTACATTTTTTGGGAAGTAATATATCCACTATCGTCTCGCCATCATGCAAGTGACCATACATCTTGGTAGAACAAGGAAATTCCATTACATATTTATTCCGTTTATGTGAGCATGCTACAACTGTAGCCGGCAAGGTGTTTAAGACACTTGTAAATCTCCATTAAACAAGGAAAGAAATATGATAAGGAAAAATGCCCCTACGATCGCTTTGCTCTCGAATTTTTAGAGTATCCAGAATATTTAACAATAGTCAAAGTGCGGCTCATAATCATAACGGGATCCAATCAACGCAGTGAAATTCAGATAACCGCCCTTTCTCATCTAACTTCAGTATTTTTTTACTATCAGAATTTTAAAGAAAAAATTGCGTTTAGCGGCTTTTAGCTATTTAAAGTCTAAGATTGTAACGTATGCCCTTCACTTGGTATACCCACCTTGTTAAGTTCCTTTGCCCCGGATAGTAGTGGACAGGATGGATTTTACTTTCACAAGCAAATTACATTAACACCTAATATGTATCAGTTAAAACATGAAACATTTTTTTTACGATCAAAATGAACAAAATTATAATTTAAAAGAAATCCAAGTGATTCATGCGTGGCTTTGAGCGCCCACTTGTCAAAACACATTAAAAGAACTTCACAAATACACTTGAAGTAATAAGGTATGGTGCCCATGCAATTTTGTTACGTGTCTTGTGGTCCTTTGGTCCGTTTCCTCGACGGTCTTGGTCCTCCGGGTAAGTGTCCGGGAGTTCTGCTGACTCTCTCGTCTTGTAGCTCTTTTCTTGGCACGCCTTCAACTTAACTCACACCCACGCGAGTCCGGCGGTGGTCAGGTTTTACACTCACATTTAGAAAAGTAACTTCACTAGAGGAGAATGCGAACTCACACGCGGGCGTCGATAAGGAAATGCGAACCCGTATTGTTGGTATCAGATGTTTTTATACACTCCCCTTGGAAAAACCCTTTGTTGAAGTGTATTTATAGTGCTGTATTAAATATATATATAAGGCGTTATTGTGGTGTAGCGTTGCGACGGCATTTGACCATTATTCTAACTTTATCTCTGATAATTATACAATAGGCCTGGCATATTGTTTCATTACAGGATTTTGAATATCGAATTTTATCGCTTTCATAACTTATCAGTCTTAGTGGATGGTAATGGCATCGATTATTTTAGCAATTTTGTTGTTTCCGTCTTCATTTTCGATCTTGGCTTACTTTTGACCGAGGGATAAATTTCATTTTTTGAGCGATTCCCTTCTTTTCCATATAAAATTTCTTCATTCTTTTGTTTTGATCGCCCCTCTTTCTTGTGGTCACTTGGTCCTCAAACTTGAATTTTTCTTGCAGTTGTCAAACATAATTTGAAACATTTTTTCTTACGGATTTATTTTGATTGATTTCAATATACGTCTTGTCTTTTCTTATTTGCTTAAACTATTTAGTGTTGTCTTTTGTTTTATTATGTAGTTGGAGACTTTAATTGCCATTTGTTTTCATTTTCTGATTTTTCATCTGGTATATGCGGTTTTATGCTTCATTTAGTGCCCTCCTTCAGAAAAATAACCGCAGACGCCAGTTTCAGTGTAAAGGTGACTCAATGCTATATTATAATAACAGCTAATTTTACATTACCCTTTATTTTTTTAGTAGTAAAAGTTTCTCAAATTTCAAACCTGGTGACTTGTCATCCACTATAGATATAGCATATCATGTATACTCACCCTACTAGTGATAAACTCGACGGTACATCCAATACAATTCAGATCTTGAGGCAGTATTTCTTCATCGTCATCACTATCTGGAGTAATTTTAATTTCATCGTCACTATCATTATAGCTGTGTATCCTGCGAATTGCCAAACCCTATTGTTATCCCTGGGCCCGTATTCTCGTTTGAAACGCAACCTCGGTTATCTCCCCAGCAACGAAACCGAGGTTGCGTTTCATTGATTTCCTCATTAGAATGTTTACAAAAAGTTAACGCGAGTCCCGAAAACCTATGGTATCCCTTGGATACCACTAGAGTTTCAGAAAGAGAATAAGGACCCTGATGCTTTTTACTCTTAACGCCATTTCTTTGGTCATTTACTCTATTATTTGCACGCTGGCATAAAACGCGTTGGAGACGGTACACACCTCTGCTTAGGACATTTCTATTCTACCGATTTTTCTTTACCCAGATCAAAATTTCATTATGTTTATACATTTATTTACACTACCCTAATACTAATCTCGAGTTTACTCCCTACAATATAGGGACATAAATATTTATAAAGATTTGAGCATTGGCAAATATTATTTTAAGCACTTCATTTGGAGTGTGTGCATTACTTCTGTAAAAACTAACGTGCATGGAAAAATATATACACTATGAAGACAAAGAAGTGCTTTAGGGAAGTTTGCATAGTATCGAAAATAATGGACAAGTATCACATATACACTCTCTAATTTGCGGAAAACATGTGGCAATCAAAAATAAATCATGTCTATTTTTGTTATTATCTAGTGTTCAGAAAACGTGTGGTAAGTTACAGTAAATTGTGTAACTTTTACTTTTAGACCACGGAACCTACATTGCTATTCCCAGGGTGTAGAGTTGACATCTTCAAATCGTTTTTATACTTACAATTAGTAAGGTACGAAATGGGTGGAGGCAGAACATTATTGAGTGAGGGAGGCGGGAGGTTAGATAGGAACACATCAATGGACTTAGCGTTCTCTTAATGAAAGAGGAGGAGAAATTCAGAGCTTAACATCAAATTCCCCAACTGACGAACGGAGAAACACGCTTGATGTGTCTTTCACCCATCACTATGTAAGGATTGGTGTAATTCAGATGAAACTACCAGTGCTGAAACAAACTCTGGCCATCGAATTGGGAAGCAAATACTCAGGGTATCGTATCATCCGGAATCACGCGAATAACTAAGAGATTGACCCACAATAAATGTATTGGAAAATAGACAGTTTCTCAGAGATATTTTTAACGGGGAATATGGCAGATGTGAAAAAAGATATTCCGCGAAAGAAGCCATAATGCAATCGGCTGGGATAAATTTGAAATGCGTTTGCCAGGCTGTCGTGTTCTGGTCATGATATTGGATCACGTGTGGCTCCGCTATTTTTATCATTGTATTTTATACGTCGTCCCGTTCTAACGGAACCATAAAATCTTCAACATAAGGTACGATATCATCGCAAAAACCTCGGGTTTTATTCTCCGAATCAGAAGAAAAGAATGCAATTCGAGTAAATGGCACGATCTGCTGGAAGCGGTCGGTCGCAGGGATGATCCCGACAACAAACTCACTTTTGGCTAGGAGGCATATATCGATGATAGAATCTCTCGAGGAGGTTTCTGAGAATCAGAATAAAAGCATGAATGGTTCTCTCCTGTCCCTTCCGTCTTTACCCCTGCTCTCTGATCAGTACTACCCCCCCCCCCTTCCACACCTCATTTTTCCCATCTTCATGTCCGAGTGGTTGGTTGTTGCGAAATACTTATAAAGACGGATATGTCGAGTGAACATGAAGGAGATCAGTTATATGAAGACACTATACTCGTGAGTAAGATGGATCATCATTAAAAAATAAAAATATGTTTTCAGCTCAAACATTGGTTTTTGGTAGATGAGGGTAGAGCTAACCCTGTAGTAAGCTATCGGCGTGTGAAATTCACAAATTTAGGGTAGGGGTTCCTTTACCTGGGCCACCTGCGATTTCCTACGAAATTTGGCAAAAAGAAAAAGAAGTTACGAGGCTTTTTAATTTGGGATGTACAGAAAGCTACTGCCCGGGATTTGAGCCCAGGACCCTGCGGTCTGTATCTCAGCACTATACCATCTAGTACACCAATTTTATATGAAAGTGATTGATGTTGTCAATTAATACATAGCAATGAAATATTGATCGGTTAGTAAGTCTTCTATGAATACATTATATTCTTAACTTATATTTGCTAGAGCACGATATTAAAACATGTAACTACACTTTTAAAAAAATACTGCAATCTAATTTTTAAAACACCGATACATATTTACTGATTGGCCTTCACTTTAATCTATTACTGTCCCTAACTGGGCGCCATGACCCTCCTGTTTTTTTTCAATATTTTCATTCTCTTCCAAATCAGAATTTTGTTAGTCTAGTGGTTAAGAGTGCAAGGCTCTCATCTCACAGTGCCGTGTTTGAATCCTGGCAGTGATAGATATTTTCATTGTTATCATTCCTAACATATACATCTACTAATTAACATGCTCGTCACTTCTTAGGTGTGTGGCAGTGGGTGAACCATCGCCATAATTTCGTTCTGAAAGCGCTTGTCAGTCCAATCAACTAAATTCACTCAGGAGAAAAGGCCGCATCAAATGCAAATTTGCTTCTTATTAAAAACCATCGTAATATGTATAGTTTTACTTCCGAGAATTGATCCCTGATTCCAACAAGTATGTGAGTGGGACTGCTCTTGAGGCAATCCAACAACAGGATCTGTGACCACCTTACTTGAGTTCTGTATGGAGAGCACGTGGTCGACGACTTTCGCTGAAAGGAGGCTAGTGCCGATGACACTAAGTTTCTCCCCACCTTTTATTTGGTCCCTGGAAAATTCCTATCTTCAACTCATCATCTATCTATCCAAAAACACCCAAGTGAACTTATCTATCCGTCATCTCCTCCGAATAACTGCCAACAAGGTCTACACCGCCAAATCATTGCTGATGCAATTAGGATTTATTTATTTACGATGCATGCTATCCATCAGTATTGAATGTAGATTAATTAATAATTTAGAACTGCAATTTTTGGCGATATAACCATAAATTTCACCATAATACATCAATTTAGTAAGAATTTGGTGCTAATATATTTGTATTTTATCTAAGGCTCCCTATGCAATATAGGGTTGGAGAGGACAGAGTTATAGAGATATAATTACTCAATAGTTATACAATTGTACTTAGATTTGTTTTTGTAATTGCTGGCACTATAGAAATAATTTTCATTTAAAGAATATTTTGTTTGAATTCATTTATCTTTTGCTGAACACGCGATGAAGATACCTTTATGCGAAGTTTAGATAAATGGCATTAAAGTAGAAGCACTGGTGTCTTTGAGTGTGACGTGACACTTCTTATGGTTTCTAAGATTTAGCTTTAACATTACTGAATTCAGCCATTGTAAATATTGAGCGCAAAAACTGGATAATATACTCGCTGTTGCCTCGAGAATAATAGCAATGTAGTGATTACGTTTAGGTAGGGGGTTACGTTTAGGTAGAATGGCAGAGCCTATTATTTAATCAGACGATAAGCTTATCTTTGGATAATTTTGTTGCAGACCTTATGCGATATTCAATTATAGTTATTGACCTTTATGTTTCTCAAAATTTGCAACTGATAATCACGGTGGTTTCATTCCAGAAATCCCTGTCATTTTTAGAAAATTTGTTTATTAGAAGAAAACGCTTTATTTAATAATTAAAATGCGTTTATAGCATTTACTTTTTGTTGCGAACTTCGTTAGCAAATGTAACAAAAATCACTGCCATGTGAATGAGATTTATATTATAAAACTATTGTTATTTTAAGTATAGGTGTCACTGCTATTTCGAGTTTAAAAAAATAATTGACCTATATTCATGCATTCTGCTTGTTTGAGATCCTCTTCAACTCGGATATTTGCCTGCTCAATTCAACTGCTCTATTCAGCTTACATTTATTGAGTAGGTAAAAATTTGAATTACAAACTTCCATCAAATATTTGTTTTTGAAAAGGGTGACGCATTACACAACATTGAAACCATTTTATTTGCTGGCGATGCTCTATCCCTAAAAGCACTTGTTATTTTAATTTTATTGCAGAAGAGGTTGCAAGTACTTGCGGAATGTTATTTGGATTCAGTTTTTAAGTTTTTTAGGTAAATAGGTTCATTGGAAATCCCTATCTGTTTGCTCAGGAACCTTATCAAAATACAACGATTCTCTTTTTGAATTTACCATTCGATTTATTTTTCTTATTAGCAGTTATTGTAAGGTGCCTATGTTTTGATTACTGTGTACATACAAAATGGATTTGTTCCCCACAAGCAAAGAGAAAATGAGGGGATGTCATAAATTTACTTCGAAAATAGCGCATTAAAATAAACTTTCTCGTTCAGGAATCGGCATTATTTAATATGAAAGAATGCTTTAGCCCGGTTACTAGCGAATTTATCTGTTTGTAAATGAATCCTCTCATAATCATCTTCACTATTCGTCGCAAATGAGATCGGTTAGACATATGACTCTTCCATTGCCTAATCTATTCATATTTTCGTGTCTTTCCTCCTATCCTTTCTACTACTTTCTCCATATTTCTATTAGCAGCCTTTTCCATTCTTTCCAATCACATTCTCCTTGACGACACTCTTCAGTTTATCCCATGCAATAGCTCCAGTTGCTCGGTCAGTTTTAATCACTTTTCATCCGTTTTCTCCCTTACTCCATTCTCATCATAACTTCTTAGTTTAGTTAGGTAGCTTATTTAGGTAGCTTAGTTAGGTATGTTTATCAATGTTATCCCTATCAATCTTTTCTAATGCCTCATTTAAAAATATCTCATATTCCTTGTGGCTGCTATAGTCCATGATTCACCGGCAATAAGGATCGTACTCTATATGCAAATACCAATGAAGATCCAATTCCAAGAATCGAGATGCAAACATTATATTTACGGTGTTGGAGAATGACGAGGAAAACATACGCATTTTGTTTTGAAAATTCATGGAAAAGGTTGCATAAACTCATTTCCACTTTCAACTTGAATAAGGTATGCAATGGTAAAATCTACTACGGCCGGTAATCGAACCGAGATCTTCAAGATGGGAAGTCAGTACCTACTCAAACTTCAACAGCAAAACCCGAAATGCAATATTGACGTGAAAAGGCATAAAGGCTGTGGGCACATCGTGAGTGAAAGTGGAAGGAGTGACGAGATGAATGAATGACCACGCAGGGAGAAGGAGCTTCGAGAAAAAGCTCGCGAGGTACGCTTCTTATTCTGTGCAGGAGATGAAAGGAGTTTGTTTCCCTGGGCCACTTAAGCTTGTTCATTTGTCACTTCGCTCTTCCCCGTCCTTTCCATTCTCCTTCCTTTCCCTTTTGTATTCACGAAATTAGATTCCCTCCCGCCTGTCTGCGTTCCCATTCCACAGAAAAACATCGAGCCCTATCGAACTCCCCCTCCCCGGAGGTCTCTCATTTCTCACCTTCATCACTTTTCCTCCCCTATCCCATGACTCTTTTATCTCGGCAACTGTGTTTCTGTCCTATCCGATATCCCTCGCTCAAGGTTGCGCTTTCATTCATGCAATCTCCCGCTCAATTGCATCCCATTCACGACTTTCCTTTCCATCTGCCATTCAAAATAGAGGAACTATATATAGGACTTCAGAACCTTCCCTCGTCAAAAGCATGCATGAGAAAGTATCTTACATCCGTGCATTTATCGGCTTATGCAGGCGGGGAAATAAAACATTCCTCGAAATCAATGAGAAAATGTATTGGAAGGGAATTCACACCGTCGACTATTTCGTACTTAAAACCGTTACATAAACTATTTATATATTGTTCAATTCGGTTTTGATCTAATAGCATGTAGTGAACTATCTGGATTACAATGAAATGGGATCCTAGTGTGAGTCTTCTGTTCTTGTCGTATGTAGTCAGAATTTACTTGATGAGAAAGCTCCTTTGTTGAAGGCTGCTGAATTATGCTCCCTATTTCATTATATTTTGTACCCAAAGTGATGGAGCCTTGAGGAGTATTGTATTTTCTTCCTAAAAAAAGACCAAGTTCACTTCCTGAAAAGAAATTTTCTCTTCTTTCTGATTATTTGTCTGTCTAGTGAGGATAGAGCTCATCAAATATTTAACCCAATGGCTTTTGAGATTCAAGCATCACGGTAAAAGAGTCCGTTCCTTTTCCTATGCCACTTTTTTACCCCAGCAATATCTGGTATCTAAAATATAACCCAACTCAAGTTTGGATGGACATACCCCTAGGTATCTTTTAGTATTCAAACCTGGAATCTACAGACATCAGCCCGACATATTACCCACTAGGTGGGCTATCATGCTCCTTATAAATAGAATATCTTCCAATTCTTAATGTGGTGATACCGTTTAGCATTTTATGTCAGAGTTTTAATAGAATTCTTTCTTAGGATTTGGGACAATATATACCTAGAAGAAGTAGAAACCTTAACACTCCTAAGTGCACGTGAATCAGTAAGGAGTATAAAATAATGAATTCCTGCAGTTAATATGCAGGCAGGAATGCAGCTGTCATTTGGGAGCAAGTCAATGCATTTTCGGACGGTACTTAACTAAACATTAATTCGCTAATTTCTGATAATATTCCTTGCGTCAATAATTGATTGAAGTCTAGTAAAGATCGATTTGGGTCCTAAATGCTGATTTTTATATCATTTGGTGATAACATCGCATTTAATATGCTTATTACCTATCTAATTTTGTTTTCCGACCTAGATACAGGCCGGAACGCAGGAGACCGAAAGTTCGATGACGTCACGGCCAGGAGGACTAGGCAAGGCTATTGTTGCTAAATTGTTTCCTGGCTTGTTTATAAAACTTTTGTTGTTGATATTTGTATGCTCATGTTTGGGAGTGTGTAACGTGCTGTTCTAATCATGTATAGAAGCGTTTATTGGTCTTTTTTGTGCAATATTAATATTTTACATGTTCCTTTGTGGTTTTGGGATCCTAAGACGGTGAAGTGCGCGGCGGAAAACTAAATTCCATTCAGTTTCCTCAAAGCCGTTGGGGTTTAGTATAACTTAATTTGTTTACTTCATGTTAGCATTAGTATTTTCTCAATATTCTTCACCTCGGGGTAAGCTTGACAGCTAAATCTCTTTTAGTTTCCTACCATCTTTGTCATTCACATTGTATTCGTGGTTAAATGGCTGCCGAGAACATTATGAAAGATAAAATCTCAGTAGCGATTTCATTATGCGGTACTTCTCGCTGAAAACTAAATAAAGTTTCCGACCTAAGCGAACATATATCATTTACCAACCATAATATTCACTTTTCACGCTTATACTGCTTTTCCGTAATACTAAAAAAAGATAAAATTACTTGTTAGATTATTATGTGACCAATCCGGCAAAAGGGTCGGTGAAAGTTACCCTAGTGAAAAAGTTCTGTATCCAAGATTGTGTATGAATAAGGTATATTGTGTAGCACGACGCATTTTAGCAGAACAAGCTTGAAATGGAAAATTGCACTGAAAAATCAGCAAATATTTCCTTGATAAATAAAACATTTACGGTCTACGTAAGTAAATTTTACTTTCAGTTATTGAAAAATAAAATTATTTACTCTGCTGCGTGCTTTTAAACGGTTTAAAAGGTGTGTAAAACGTAAGTCTTACGTATTTCAGAGCTGGATTTTGTGAAACCACGTATTGAGCAGTTGAACGTTATCGAGATTTTGTGCTGGTGTTGAGTGGTGTTGTGATTGAGTCTTTTTTTGGTCTTCATCGTTTACTTCGTTAACCATTTTTTAGTGCTTGGTTGTTGAATTCAGTGTTTAATAAGCGCTGAGTTCCAAAAGAGCATCTTTTCAAGTTTCCAGTGGAGGAGAACTTTAAGAGGAAATGGCATTCTTCAATCCCCATGGAGGACTACAAAAATACCGAGAACTCTCGGGTTGGTGAATTTATTTTATCAGCAAGTTGTAGTTTGTTTAACTTGTGTTTGACGACCAGAGTAGTCGACTGAGCGATAAGATCTTGTCGATGGTAGATTTAAAGGAGAGTGCAGGGTATCTGTTATTTTTTTGGGTCTCAGAACTTCAAATGAAAATGACGGGCAATCACTGCGTATTGAAGTGTAACTAGGAGCTACTCTTCTGAAAAATTATTGTAGAATGAGGGAAAATTCAAGTTTTCTTGGTCATAACTATCAAAGAACAGGAAGCTGGCAATATTAGCCTCATAGGAGTGTTTCAGTGGCAATTAGAGTATTAAATATGTCGGTCACCATGCCTATGCGCAGTCAGAGCTCGACCTTCGTCCGGTGCGGATCGCTCCTGCTTTCTCTTTCTCTCTCTCTCGCGACCTTATATTAGGCCATGCCTAACTGCGGTGCCTGTCTCAAAGTCACCAAGAGAGACCAAAAATCGCTCTCCTGTTGTGATTGTGGCACCTTTTACCATCCAGTGTGCCTCTCCATATCCGACGAGGACCTCAAAATTCTCAGCGAGCAGCAAAGATCATGGCGCTGTGATGCCTGTCGGGCCAGGAGTTGCTCAGTCAGCGCTGAATAGGACACCAAGAAAACACCTGGTAACGAGTCCGCTGCACTCAGTCTGTCCGCAAACAGCATAAGTGAATTACTAAGAGAGCTGTCTAATAGTGTAAGTGAACTCCGCAAGGAGCAAACCGAAATCCGCAAATCCATTTCTCGTTGTGAGGAAGTGTCTGCGGGATTTAGTAAATCTTTTGACCTGATTAATGTCTCCCTCACCAAAATCAACGACTCGTTGAATCATCTTATGGGTGAGAATATTAGTCTTAAGAAGCAATTAAAGGAAACTGAAGCTCGCCTAGGACGCATTGAGCAAGAACAACTCCGGAATGTCGTTGAGATACAGGGCATTCCGTTCTCGAGTGGTGAAATCGCTGTGGCCCTTGTGTGCAAAGTTGGAGTCGCTCTAGGACTCAAAATTGAATCTAATGAGATAGATTACGCCTATCGTGGAGGTGTTAACCGCTCCTCAAACTCCCACCCAACACCTAGACCTGCCCCAATCATCGTGCGCTTCTTACGACACTGTGTTGCGGCCGAATTAGTAAATGCTAGGCGAACAAAAAGAGACCTAAAACTTAACGACATTTTCACTGAAAAAAGCTCTATCAATCCGCCTGTTTATGTCAATGAATCCATTACTTCTTTAAACAGGAAACTGTATGCGATTGCTCGAGGCCTAAGAAAGGAAGGTAATATTAAGTATGCATGGATTCGAAATGGCCGTGTGTTCGTTCGTGTTCGAGACGGTAGCGAGCGCATATCTGTTCTCAGTGAAAGTGATCTGGATCCTCTAAAATAAGATAAGTGTACTCGTTTACCACCCACAGTCAAACTCACCAACAGTGAAATCAACATTCGTTTACCACCCACAGTCAAACCCACCAACAGTGAAATCAACATTTGTTTAGTTAACTGCCAATCCCTATTGTGTCACATCGACGAATTCCGGTCCCATTTTTCTTCTTGTGCTGCTGACATAATTTGTTTGACTGAAACCTGGCTTAAACCTAGCATCCCTGACAACATGGTGGAACTTGTCGACTACCGCTTACTCAGACATGACCGGACTGGTAAAGGTGGCGGTGGTGTCGGAGCCTACATTCATCATCGTCTCCATTCATCTGTGGTGGCGACTTCCCCTTCCAGCTATGAAAGACGCCCGGAGTTCATCGCACTCGAAGTATATGGTCTAAATTTCTCCAAACTTCTTATATTCATTGTTTATAGACCTCCAAAAGTTGGATATCTTTCTGATATTGAACATGCTTAAACGATATTTAGTCCAAATTTTAAAAATATTGTAATTGTTGGCGACTTTAATGCCGATCTGTTACGGGATAGTTACTCGTCTTCCTTCCTAAAGAATTTTATTTACAGCTATAATCTTCATCTTGTTTCTACGCAACCAACCCATCACACTGAAAACAGTCATACTCTTCTAGATCTCTGCATCGTTGATTCCTCTTGCAAAGTCTCGTCATTTTCTCAATCCCCGGTACTCTTTCTCTCCGCTCACGACAAAGTCGCGATTTCCTACAAATTCCATATGCCTTGTCCGCTCCCGCCTAAAATTGTCTACCGCGATTTGAAAAACTTTGGCGCAGTCGCATTTCAGCAAGACTTGATCTCTAGCGAATGGCATCACTTTATAGGATCTACCTCCGTTGATTCCAAACTGGAATACTTCAATTCTAACTTCTTGCACTGCTTAAATCGTCATGCCCCTTGGCGCACCTGTAAACCTCGACGATTTTCAGCCCCATGGATAACAAATGACCTTAAACAAAAAATGAAGGAAAGAGATAAATCACGTAGGATCTTTATTCGTACAAAAAGCCCTACTGCCTACGCTGAGTTTATAGCATTACGCAATCAAGTAAAACGCTCTATCACAGAAGCCAAGAGAAAACACTACGCAGCCACCTTCTCCAACTTGACTCAGCCAAACCAGATTTGGAAAGAACTGAGGAACCTTGGCCTCGTGCATCGACCTAAAAACGAACCTGCGTATAAACTCTCACTAAACGAATTAAACAAATACTTTGCGCATACTGCTACCTCAGAGGTAAATACCGCCTTGAATACATTTACTATCCATAATGTACTTCCACTTGTACCCTATAAAGAAAATAGCTTCTATTTCCAATATGTTACGCCTGAAGTCCTACGAACAACTTTATCGATCTCTGCAACCAATTCTGTTGCGATTGATGGCATCTCAGCTAAATTTATAAAGGCTTCTTTAACAGCAACTTTCCCTCAAATCCTTGATATCTTTAACTTATCCTTAATGTCAGCTGAATTTCCGAAGGGTTGGAAATCATCTCTTATGACACCTATTAAAAAGGTAAAAAACCCTATCACTCCTCGGGATTACCGCCCAATCTCTAATCTGTGTGCCCTCTCAAAGTGCCTTGAAAGAATTGTCTCCCAACAGGTCACCGAATACCTAAACCAAAATAACTTATTTGACCCTTACTAATCTGGCTTTCGGAAAAATTTCTCCACACAGTCAGCGCTGCTAAAAGTCACGGACGACATCCGTCATGCAATTGACCAACAAATGATCACTACCCTTGTCCTATTTGACTTTACTAATGCTTTCGGTCTTGTGAATCACGCTCTACTTCTACACAAGATGAAAAACCTCAATTTTTCCTGCTCCACATTAAATTGGTTCTATTCATACTTAAACGGGCGAAAACAAGCAGTCAAGGACTCTATTGGTAATACATCTAATTGGGCTAATATTCACTGTGGAGTACCTCAGGGCTCAGTTCTTGGCCCTCTTTTATTTTCTCTCTATATCCTTGACCTCCCAAACTGTATTGAGCACTGTAAATACATGCTATATGCTGACGACTTGCAAATTTACTATCATTGTCATAAGACTGAGTTGATTGATGCAATCACGAAAGTAAATCATGATGTTAAAGCCATCAGCTCATGGGCTATTGGTAACAATTTTGTTCTTAACCGCAACAAAACTAAATCAATTGTACTTGGTACCTCAAATTTACTCAAAAATGTGGATGTAAATGCTATACCAAAAATTACAGTTGGTGACACCGAAATATTATACTCAAATTGTGTTAAAAACCTGGGTGTCACGATGATGTGTAACTTGTCTTGGCAGAATCATGTGCAAGACGTGTGTAATAAGGTTAATATGATCCTCTACCAGCTTAAAGCCCAAAAAGGCCTTCTGCCACCTCACACTCGCAAGCATCTAGTATCTACACTCATTTTCCCTCACATCGATTACTGCTGCCTGGTTTACCAGGATCTAACTGAAGAGCTCAATGTTAAGGTTCAACGCCTATTAAATATGTGTGTTAGGTTTATTTTCAACATAAGTAAGGATGAACATATTTCCCCTTATTTTACCCGTCTTGCATGGTTAAAGGCAAAAAACAAGAGAAAATACTTGCTTCGTACATACCTCTACTGTCTTTTCAAAAATGAACAACCTAGTTACCTGAAGCAATTTTTTTCTGTCAGAAATAATAAGTCCAACATTTTGACTAGAATGGCCCCTGATTTTCTCATCACCCCTCAACATAGAACGACGACTTATGAAAAATCTTTCTCTTTGGTCGGAGCACGATTATGGAACAGTGTTCCAAAGAATGTGAAGGATTCTATCTCTTTGTCTGTTTTCAAGCAAAGATTTTTTCGCTACATACTGTAATGGTTCGACCATTACACAATGCTCCCTGGCCCGACCGCATTCCTCCCCCCCCCCTCACACCCTCACCCCACCCCCTCTAGACTCGACCCGTGGAGGAGGGTGAGACTGAGTGCAAGCGGGAGTGAATGAGTCACCAAACGATCAAGTGAGGTGATATGGGCCTGTGGCCACTGTGGCCTATAACCCCCAGTGCAACCCCCACCCACATCGAGAACCCCCCCCCCCACCCCATCGTCATCCCCGGGGGTATATAAAAGCCGGCAGCAGCAACGCCCGGGAGGAGATTCCCAGAAAGTGAGCCACGGGCGAAGTTGTGCCCATCGCCAGGGCGGACGAGTTGTGGGAGAGTTCAAGGAAGGCGAGCAACGGGCGAGGTTTGCGCCGTCACCGGGCCGGACAGGTTGAGGAGATTGTTCGCGGACGACCGGAGAGAGGATGTCCTGAGGGAGCCTCCCTCGCATCCAGTGCCTGACGCAGCTCCAGTTTTGGTACGGAGGAGCCTGCGGTCGGAGAGAACCAAGGCGGGGAGAGCTCCAGGACGTGGTCGTCGCCGTGAGGCCAATAATGGTGTGTGTTGTATGAATGAAAAAGTGTGTGCGTCGTCTTCTTCCGCGGGTCGGGAGGCGAGGCTCCCTATCACCCCCATCCCCACCACATTCCTTCCCTACCCTTCATACGTTTCGCCCCGGCGGTAAAGCCAGGGAGCGCGTAAAAGAACAAAAAAATTGCACAAGGTCGGGAACCCCCCACCCGCTTGCCCTCTCTCAAAGAGGCGTATATCTTACCTTTCTCGTACCAGGTGACGCAGTTTGGCTTCGCGGATTTAGTGCGGGAAAGATTCGCGAAGTTTTTTTTTATTTTATTTCTACATGTTTCTTTCGGCCCAAAAAAATTTCATCCGGGCGGGCCATTGAACCATTACAATACAAACCCTCGAAAGTGTATAACTTCTGTTGTTATTTCTTCTCTCTTATATTCTCATGTTATTTTCACTATAATGTATCCGCCCATCCCCATATTTTCCTCATATAAGTTTTGTTATTTGTCTGTTATGAGCTCTATTGTATTGTATAACTCAATTATGTTCTTAATGGACCAGTCCAAGAACAGTAAATAAATATTATTATTATTATTATTATGTCATTCTTTTTTCCGTTTTCATAATCAGCTTCACTGAGTTTAATACTAGCGATGTTAATTATTGCTTAATTTAGATAATGACTTCAGTTTCAGCCTTTCAGATATGTAAACGCTTTGAAAATAGCTGATCCATCCGTAAAATCTTGCGCCGCCGTGCTTAAGGCTGAAAGGACTCCTGCTGATGACATCACTCCCAAGCGCTCCGGCCCATCTCCGGCCTGTATCTAGGTGGCGTTGGTACACGCTAAGCATATAAAATTTACTGCGTTGATTTATTATTCAACGGTGTAGAAAATAAAATTAAAGGAATGAATAGTAGGTATTCTTGAGAAAATTTCTTGAGTGATGGTTGCTAAAATTATTTCGAAGACCTCCTAAACTTCCTCTATGAATACGTGAAGATAGGGGAGGCGGTGAACCCATGAATATTTGCACTCAAAAGTTAAATTGGCCATTCAATGGAATTAGCAGGTTCAAAAGCAGGTTTGGACCTTTCCCTTCCAATCCCATCCTTATACCTTCCCTCCCGGTCTGAAGCGCCTATTAGAGCGGAAACAGACTTGAAAACACCCATGTAGGTTCAAAAGCACGCCATTTGATGAGCGTTTACGAGGTTAATGGGTTAATGGGTTACGAAATTAAGAGAGATATGTTAGTCACAGAATTTGACTTATGAGCGCACAACGGAGCAAATTTGTTTGTGAGCTTTAGTAGGCAGAACTGCGGAGGAAAAGGAGGCTAGAGATAAAAGGGGAAATAGAGAGATTTATAAATGGGATGGTTGAAGAAATTTCCTTTCACTCTAAAGGGTTCTTTGGGCGATAAAATAGAGCTATGGAGACAGGAGAAGGGAAAGTTAGAGGGATTGGCGTGCCTAAAGGGAAGGGATTGGTTCAAAGAAAGGGTTATAAAGAATGATTTCGTCGGAAATGGTGAGAAAAGTTTCGCTTTCAACTTGTTGATATAATCGGAAGGGAAATTCAGAAAGAGGAGATGCCAAGCCAAGCCAAGAGCAACAAACACGGCTGCTGTGAGAGGTGGATGACTGAATTTGTGTGGCTTAGTATCTTGAGCAAAGGGCATGAGTGCGTAGGGAGGAGTGAAGGAATATGTAATGGATACATAGGATGGCCTTCAGTAGTGCGCCTGGCGTTGAACAAATGCTATCGACGTCCTTCCGAGAACCTCCCATTGTGCCTTGCCATACCGCCCAAACCCTCGGTTCATTGATATTTCTATTTGAAATCGGGTATCACTTTCTCGTTTAAAAAATTCATCTCACAATACGGTAACACCAAATAATGCATGAAATAAAAGGTTACAACCGATTTAAGGCGCTAGAGAGGAATATAAAAAAGATTTAAAATGATGGTAGTGCGAGTTGTGGTTTTGGAGTTTAGTAGCTCCTAAAGCTGATGCCATATAACCTAATATATCGTCTAACCTAAGATTCTAATCCAAGGATATTAACACACATATCATTTGCGTGGCTGCCACGGCCAGTACCACAGTAGCTATGGGTGGGAACTGACATAAGTGTTTGACGTCATGCGACTGAGAATGAAGTGGGTGAGAAGCAATATGTGGCAGAAAACATCACGCTCATCCTTTGCTCTTCTGTGGTGCAAGAAATGAAGAATATAACCAACTACCTATCGAATCAAAAAAGGAAGTAAAATTTATCAAGCGGAGCTCAATTACAAAAAAAAACTCGGCGGATTAGGAATATGGTAATCATCATCATCATGGGTCAACAATCCTAAGACTGGTTTAAGGCATCCCTCCACTCGACTCTTCTATCGGCCAACCTCTTCATATTAATGTAGTTCCCCTCTTTCACGTCCTTTACGACCTGTCCTATATAACTCATGCGAGGCCTGCCTTTTCCATTCTTCCAGTTAACTTTTCCCT
Organism: Platycnemis pennipes; assembly: GCA_933228895.1. Lineage (NCBI taxonomy): Eukaryota > Metazoa > Arthropoda > Insecta > Odonata > Platycnemididae > Platycnemis > Platycnemis pennipes. The sequence goes on along the minus strand of OW121851.1, from coordinate 42,163,494 downwards.
TGACGATTGTCTTCATCAGGCCATCGTGTCTTAAGATATGGCCAATTAGGTTGTCTTCTCTTCTTTTTATAGTTTTCGCAAGACTTCTCTTTTCTCCCACTCTTCTTAGGACTTCTTCATTTGTCCTAAGAACAGTGTGAGAAAAGAGGTCTGTGATAATATGAAATATGGCAATGAGGAATATAAAACACTTTCATATCCAATTATGCTGTGGATTCACGAATTCGTAAACTCGGACTAATTTTGTATGCATACTGTAGGTATAGCAAGCTCTTGGCAGGAATCTATAGTACACATTAATTATTCATTAAACTCTATTCATTAAACTGTAATTTTTAATGTGCACTAAAATTAGTACAACATTAAAAGTCTATGGGGACCTTACATCGGCCCTATTAATGTATTTTTAAGATCAATTTTGTTTCCGTTTATGACATGAGTGTATGTGGTCAACGGAATCTAATATGAAGTACGAAGTTTGACGCTTTAATAGTGTCACATTATTTCATTTTGAAAATGAAATAATAAGTACATTTTTTTAAATTTTCAGATAAAAACGAAGTGTGTGTTAAGATTACTCCTGCAGATAAAATAACCTTTGGATACTGTCTGAATTAGAAGTTGAGAGTGATGAATGGATAGCGTTTTTATATTTTTGTTTGTGTGTCTATATGCTTTGCTAAAAGCATTTGACGATGAAATGTATGGTTATTGGAATTGAAGTGTATCATTTTATATTTCATGAGCTTACTCAAGTTATCAATACCGTTATCATAAATTAAAGACCTTACTTTCTTCCCTTGAGCTAACTTCTTTTTATGTAAGTCTCCTTATCTAAGTCAATCCCTGTCCTTGTCTCCTTTATAAGTCTAATCTAATCTATTTTCCTGCTCTTCACATTTTGTTTTTTTCCGAAGTAACTCTCCGATCGATCAACGGTATACAGCAGGAAAATTATCTTCCGGTACGTCCATTGTCAACATCAGGATACTTGTTATCCAATGGGAAACTACTGCTGAGTATTACAGTTTTTATGGAATATATTACCCCGGCACTGACCGCTGTAGCCTGGTTGATAACCTACTAGCTGGTCACTCGGAGAACGTGGCTTTGAATCCTGCTTAGGGCATAAATACTGTGCGTTTGTCGAAGGATTAAAATATTAAATATTAACCAAATGATATAACCACAGCAATGGGGGCGTTTACTCGGAACCGAAATCGCAATTTTGTACACGAAATCGTTCGATGGAAACGAAAAAAAAATTTTAGAGAAAAAAATAATATTCTAACCACAACCATTCACTTATAAATCAAAAATTAAAATAAACAAAAGGTGACGCCCACCGAAAAAGCTGCTAGGATATCATTGACGTCATTTTCCTCCCGTCCTTGACTGCTTTTAGGGGAAGGGAAGGGAGTGGAGGGGGGTTCTCGGAAGGTCTGCATGCACAGATGCTGTCGCAACTGCTCCTATTGACAGAGACAGCTGTGTCTCCCCCATTGCGATAAGGCAGAGTAGCTTCGTGGGTTCAGTTGTGATTGGACGAAGTCGTTATACGTCAGAGGTTGCACCACACCCACATTTCCGAAAGGGTTAAAAACATCAGTTTTTCGCCGCTTATAACTCGAGAAATAATTAACAAAAAGTGGAAAATTACGGGTATTTTTATTTTACAAACTCTATCAGATTTGGCAATGAAAACAATATGGTAAATGAACCCGTTGGAACGACTAAAATCAAAATCTTATGCTGCCTCTGCGACTACTTGGAATGTCTTATCGGACCACTTAGAATGGGAGAAGACAATTTAGGAAAAAAAGAGATAGTTTGACAACAGAACATTTGAATATAAATCATGGAAGTAGGTGAACTGAGGAGGTTATTTACCGTAGTGGGGTTGTAATGTGTATGCATGACTTGTGTACAAACATAGGTTTCCAGCAGCTTCTTAAAAATATATTTGGAGCGTGGAATTGACATGATTCCTAGAAGAGTATACCTGCTTCTCTAGATAACACTCCTTGAGCTACGAAAGCTGTATTTCTCCTGCCTTCTCGAGGGCGGATGTGATCCAATTTATCTCCTACGCTTACTTAGAATTCAGACCGTCCTTTCTTTGCTATAGCTCTCTTGGCAATACTGTTGAATTAGTTTCACGTCGGGTGGGGATATGATGGGGACTCTGTGTCATGTGGCCTGCGCAAATCTTCAGCTTCCGCGTATTCCCGTGGCTTTACGTGCATCAGTGACCCGGTTTTTTGTTAATATGTGATATGAAGTTGTAAATACTTCGAAGGAATATACAGGAGGTACAACTCTTGACATCGCGCATCCATGGAAACAGCGTATTTTTCCAAATTTAGCAAAGTAAAACATTTCCGTTTGGCTGCCATTTTAAATACAAAGTAAAATATTTCATTCATTTTTCCATCAAAGCCGATTTTGATCGATAGGAGCAAGCATATTATCCTTGCACCCCTTAGATTTCATGATTTAAAACTTCTTTGATAGGTGTTGTTACAGAAATAATATTATGTGTACTGGTAAAGTGATCTTATGATTCATTTTGGATAATCAACACATGATGACCACTTTAATGTCATTTATGTGTTCCGCTAATAAGCGTTTAGGGTCTCCAATGGCTGTCTGCTAAGTCTGTATAGCCATAACCATACTCAATAATAAATTATACGAAGGCTTATCAAATGATAGCCTAGATAGTGGCATGGCAGTATAAATAGGTATTATTAGCTGCGGAGGGATTTCGATATTGTCGAAGACACTGTGAGGAACATGTTGAGTGGGCAAACGTACGCGGGGAAGTCGTTGGACTGACAAACGAGCTTGAGTTCTACAAACCAAACCTTACGATGAAGTCAAAACTGTGCCTGCCTGTCTTTTTTCATTTGTTATGAAACAAAATAAGCGGGTTTTCTCAAAACATTTCTAACGTCACCATTAAACTGATCATCTTATTTTTTTGTTAAATGAAACCTCCTTAAGGTTAACTTACAGTCCGATATTGATCATTATTCGAGTTCTTAAGTGATATTGACGTGCTAGCATAAATTAGAGGATGTGTGGTTTTGTTCCTATTATTCTCAATTGTATTCAACCTTGAGCTTTCATATGATTGACTTGTCAATATTATAGAATTGAGTTCTCAAATCGGTTTGTGTGGGTTTGAAATATAAGATGGCTTCTGTGATTCAAGGGCACTAGTAGGGGAATGTGTGAATTTATTTACACTCTCTCTGTGGAATTTATTTACATGGCCCTCCTTCACCTATTCTATTCTATATTCTCTAGGATACGTTTATTCTCTTCGTTTCGTTAAGAAAACTATATTTAAATGGTGAAAAACACTGATTCAACTGTGAATTTATTTTTATTGAAATAAGGACAGATACAAGTAGGTACGTTTTTTTTTCGAGTTATGGTGCTCTTTTGGAGTGGTGATCAATGTAATATATTGCCAGTTTTTACGACTGAATTTCGCAAGAAAAACAATTACCTAGAGGCAAGGCGTTCGAACTATTACCTGGTATTAACTGTTTCCAGTGAAGGAAAAAAATGCTCTTATGTGACAACTTATTCTCTTAATTTTGCTCTTCCGTTAAATGCTACCTTCAATTCTTACCTATAACTTGGTACAAGGTTTATTACGATGCAGTGCTTGCAGCTTTCTTATACTCCAATTTATGTGGCGAACATTCTTCCTACTGCGGTTTTGTGCGCTACTTACTTTTCAATCTTACATGAGCTATAAGTAATGTATCTCATTTGGTTTGAAGCTAGGGAGGTTTGAAGAAATTTCAGCTATTGCCAATTTTCAATGTCATTTTCCAAACACACGATATTACGTAGACTTTTAAAACTGAAATAAGAAGACAGCAACATTATTTGTTAATGAATTAAATTGATTCATAAATCATCACAAATCATCATACATGTATGACTCGTGGACAGAATTTGGCCCTAAGTTTTATGCAAAAAAATTATTTCACATGCCAAAATATATGATTACTAAGATAAATTTTGTTCTTCTGCCAAACTAGCGTGAGTTCAAATGTCAAAGGCACATTTCACAGCAAAATGGTGGCTCACAACAGCGTGTTTGGATGTATAGGTTTGAAAGCATAGCTCAGGGCTAATCTTATCATAATCATGACTAGTATTTGAGTTGTCTCCAATTTCACAAATGCGTTCCGCGGAGCGTCTGAAATGAGCCAATTTATGAGCTTCGGGGTTTAATGCGGTTTCGCGGTTTCCCAAGAAGTGAATGGTAAAGGACTCGAAGCATTCCCTTGAAAGGAGCGCAACCCGATTTCACGGCGTTCATTTCTGCGCGAAGCATTTTCTCCTCCATCCCTTCTCAGAGCCACCCCTTCTCCACCACTCCACGGCCTAGCGTCCTCATTGTTGTGTCCCCACCGGCATTGCTGCGTGTACCATTCACCCCTCCCTAAATATCCCTTGGTGATAAGACGTCAGGCCTCCGTTATCCAGATTCCAATCCACGACCTCCATTCCCTCGCTCTTTTTTCCCTTTGGACCGAAGACGTGGAATGAAATAAAATCTTCTTCTTAATATATATTTACTGTCTTCATCACTCTTATATCACCTACTATTATGTAGCATGTCTCCATTATATATTTTGTATAACATGAAATGGAGACATTCTATAATATAATATATTTAATAAAATATATATACAGTATATATTAAAGGAACCGTCTCTCTTTCTTTCTTTCATCTTCTCATACTTCTTCTCATGCCCTTTCCCTTCCCCCTCGTCCTTACCCCTCCTTTCCCTTACTTCTACCCTTCACTTGTTTCCCCGACCTTCCTTGCCCCCTCAGTCAGTTCTCTCCTCTCCCTCGAGAAAGGTGGCAGTGGCCACCGAAATATCGGAACATAATCTATGTGAGTGTCTTCTATTTATGTGTTTCTCGACTTTCCCCCGCGTACTATAAGAGAACAGAATAGGCAGAATAGCAAAGGGATAGGTAGAGGAAATATTTTAGAGTAGTCTGTATTGCATGATGCATGTATTAACCCCTTGAATACTATAGATACTAACCATCTAGTTGCATGAGACCCTACAGTAGCTTGTTTACATGTCGATATTGCATGCTTGGTGATCTTCACCCCCTCCCACACACCCTCGCGGTGGCTTTCCGGGTATCGAGTAGATGTAGATGTATGTATCCTAGTTACATGCCAATAGTGCATGTTTGGTGATCTTCACTCCCTGCCACACACCCTCGTGTGGCTCGCAGGGTATTACGTAGATGTAGATGCACTAATAAATTTACGATAAATGCTCTTAACTGAAACTAAAACTCTTTGACTGAGTCTGTCAGGACTCTCTCTATTTCTGCATACCTCTCATATTTCGCTTGCCATTTCAGACAAGTAAAGTATATATATATTCTCTAAATAGCGAAAGGAAATGCGTAGATTTAAGGAGGAAAAATATCAACAAGGAAGAGTTGAGGAACATTCTTGGGGATCATCTAAAAAATTTGGATAACATTTCAAATTTTCAAGCAAAAAAGTATATTTCCACTCATTGTTGCATACAATCACCAGAGCATTTACTAATAAATTTTATCATGCTCTTAAAGCGCCCTTCTCCCGAGGAAATCAGTGTCAACCCTCGTCTACCATTGTGAGGACATATAGGTTTAGAATTAAAAAATAGTTTATCACCATCAAACGCCTAAAACAGTTGGAAGGCAGTACTACTTTGTCTCTTAGGGTTTAACGATCTAAATGGACCACGTTTTTGCTCTTCTTCGTGTTTTCTTGAGAGGCTCCGTCAATTTACCAGCAGGAGAGTGCCTCCAGGTTAGTGGCTCCACTTTTTGGATGCTGGGGTTACTCTAGCAAGCAATAACAGAGGGCAACAGAAGTGACTCCCCGAATGTTGAAAATTCTCTTTTGCAAGGATAACAAATCTATAACATTATGAGTAATAAGACACATTGAAGGCAACTATTAGTGGAAATAAAATTTATTTATTTATTGTGACTAAATAAATGGCTGACTAATCAATAACTTTTATATTATTTTCTTTAAACTTACTTTAAACCTACTTTTTTGGACTCGTACATTATTTATTAATTGTAATTTGTTGCTAATATTTATGTTCATGATCAATGTGTTCCTCGGGGAAGTGGTATGGTGCCTCTTAGTTGCATTTGAGTAGAGTTTGCACGGAGTAGTAAATTTTTTGCATTCATTTTTTGCTTGGTTGTTCTCCCCTATTTATAATGTAGGCTTGGTGATATTTCACCCCCTGATGCTCACTATAGCGGTAGATTACAGGATATTATGTATATGTACGTAAATATCTCTGGTCTGATTCATTTTAACCTAATCAAAATTCCTATCTTTCAGGTAAGCTGTTTTCTTGACGTCCTTGAGTGAGGTCCAGATATTGGCGAACGTTATTTCCAGTAAGTGTGCTGCCATTTTCGTCTGATTTATTTTTCTGGACACAGAAAATGTAATCATATAGGTCGCTCAGTGCTAAAATGACTACTGTGTTTGAGATTTTAAGTGATGTTATTAAAATTAAGTAATCTGTTGTGTTAATCGATGTATCACACGCAATTACACTCTGCCAATATACTGAGTAATACTTCAGTGATATAATAGGTGCATAGATGTGACAGTTATAGTAAAATAACTGTTTCATTTAATTATCGTTATGGAGCAGGAAGGATATTAACTTTCTTTGGTAGCTGTAATGAAGGTTTCCACTGAGAGAAGTGGAAAAGGTACTTTTTATGGGTTTTTCTGTCCCCGCTGTTTCTTTTCGGGTGATGACAGGTTTCATATATGTTCCAGTGTTCTTCACTATACCGGAAAAGTAAAATGAATTTTTTTAAACATTTTATTTGGGAACGTCTGTAAAACTTGTCATCAGCCAAGATGAAAAAGCTAGGAAATAAAATCCCGGAAAAACTGCCTTATTTATGGAAGCTGCGTTAGCTTCTTTGAGTGCTTCGGAAAAATCATACACAGTAGTAGAAATTAGTTTTATACTCTAGCGTGTATCTCATTCCTTTACGTTTGCATGAGGGATAAAAATTGCTTTTTCGCTCAATGTAGACCACTCTGAACCTCACCAAAACAGAGGTATGGTTGGTAAAATCCAACATAAATAGCTGTTGAAACCCGACGTCTTCCCCTACCATTCAATGTTTCTCAGAATGGTCCATAAAGTGCATTAAGGACGGGACGAAGTAAAAACAAAATCCTTCCCCTTGCAAACCCGTTCCCCTCTCGTCACTACTCTAGTCCCTTTCTGAAATCCCACGCTCTTTCTACTCACTATTATGCTTTACCATACACTTTCTCTCTTTTTTTCCACGTCCACCTTCTACATCTTCATCCTATAATTAACATTTCTTGCTGTTTCCCCTCCTTTACATTGGTGGCTAATCTCAGGTCCAAATCTCCCTCTGGCAGCTTCGGTCTTCTCCGCATCTACAAATCCTCATTTCTATTCTCCGTTCTCCCCCAGGGCATTTGAAATTTATAAGGCGCTCTTGTTCTCACCTTTTAAGCGGAATAATACCATAACTTATCTCCCTCCATCCAATCTGACACTAATATTCTCATTACGGTTGTTAGTCTCAAAGCTAAAGGAGTCGTGGCCGTGTGAATCCTTCAACTTAAAGGAAAACGAAGAAGTATTAGGTAAGTAAAAAACTTAAGCACTTTTCCACAATATATTTCAATTATAAAATTTCACAACACGTGTTTCGGCTTACTAAGCCATCATCAGGTGTACACACGCACACAGCATCAGCCAACATCAGGTGTACACTGTGAGTGCACACCTGATGATGGATTAGTAAGCCAAAACACGTGTTGTGCAATTTTATAATTGAAATATATTGTGGAAAAGTGATCAAGTTTTTTACTCACCTAATACGTCCACTACATGATGCCTGAAGCAGTAAACAGAAAACGAAGAAAATGTGTCTCTACTTGTACCCACTTAACTGGATTGCTCACGCAACTATAATGATACTATTAAAGAGATGTTTCAGTCTTTACTTTGCAGAAGTTAATCATTTTTAAAAGAATAATTTCAGTAGTATTATCCACTAAGTTTATTATTGTTAATTATTATTATTATCCACCGTCATTATAAAGAGACCTTATAAATGAAGTTCAGTTTTAATACTAAAGTCTCTTTATTATTATTGTCCACCTAAAGATAAAAATAATAAATAATAAGCCAGGTCTCTTTATAATGACGGTGACCCGTCGATACCTTGGTTGGTGGTAATAAACTGTGTGAATAACTCCATTTTTTTATTTTTAAGAATAATATGTATTTACAAGCAAGTTTTTCTACCTTAACAATGATATGCGTTGCATCGTGAGAATTACACTATCACTTATTCGGTTTCAAAAATTCAGGATCCAAGAGCATGAAAATGACCACGTCCACGCAGCTAGAGATTTTTCACTGCAAGGTAATTATTTTGGCGATGCACTCAAGCACTTATAAACAGAGAAGCGATTGGTAAATTTGCAGTGTCTATGAAGGCATTACCAGTCTAGTGGATTCGAAAGTGTTTCACTTGCGTAAAATTTGAACGATTATGGTTATTTTCGAATGATGTATTATTTTCGATCTATCATTGCATCCTATAGTAATAAGAGTGATGTATTTCAATCTTATCACTACCCTTGGTATGAAAAATTTTAGCTGTAAATTAGTTGTGCGCGACATAAGTTACGCTGGACAAATCAATTATGCCATTTGCCTCTATTTTTTACATGATCTAGCCAAATATTACTTGTGATCCATGTTCTACGATATAAATATTTGACAAGCTTCACCTTGCGTTTTACTGTCCTATTCATCCAATATTGGCTGCTTTATAGTAAGTAGGCGTTAACTGAAAACATATTAAAACTGAATTATTTCTGTAATAGCGTACTATACTTATTTAGAATGCAAAAAAATGTGCTTTTATTAATTGTAGACTAGTTAAAATCGCTTATCATGTGATAGTATATCAGTTTCAACTTTAACTGCTATGAATATAGGTTACCACTTGTAGGTGTGAGTATGTTAGCAACAACTCCTTGAATGAACTGTTTGAGATCAGTCAACGGCAAAAAATAAAGTAGAAGTAAAAGTAAAGTAAAGGAAGTAAATGTCAATTAATTTAAGTTGATTCTAAAACTTTATCAGTGCCATGTAACATAAAACAGGTCGGCATCAACTCCTCATTAAAACGTCTTCAATCTCTACGCATCAGTCTCCTCTCCCGACCTATTCGCTCACTCTCACCGCCGATTCCGTTCACTTCATCTCTTTTCCACAATCACTTGTATCTGTGTCTGCGAATACTGGATTGGTATTGTAAATATAGTACTGACTATCCATCCCTTAGGGCCGGGTTAAAAATCTGCCGGTGGCAGAGATCGTTGGTACACGAGCCCCTACTTGACTTCAATTGTGGAGAACATATCGAGTGCACTACAAAATCCGCAGTGAGTGAAATTGAGTCTTGGGACCCTTGGTGCCTCTTGTTGGCTAACATTGACGCAGGGTTTTTCTACACCATTCTCTCGTTCCTTGGAAAGTTATTTCTAGCAACCAAATACCCATCTATCGTTAAAGAGGCAAATTATCTGAGTTATCGGTCAAATTTCCGTAACAACCACGCCTTTACGGTTGCGGTTTTCTCTTCTACAATCCAGTGCTTCAGGAAAGACAAGATATCGTAACCAAATCAGTGCTAATTTTAGGCCTAAAGTATGTATTCTATTTCAATGGTGATTCTTCATTTTGAAATATTTAGTCACCAAGATTATTTTATCAGCAGTTTACTATGGCTGAAAAAGGGAAGAAACTGTGATAATATACCTTAAACATTTATGAATAATGAGCGGTTAAAGTTAATGTGATACTAAAGGACGGTAGAGTTATAAAATGGATTGGTGAGGGCAGTAACCGGGTCTTATAATGCCAATACTTATTTCTTATGTTTTAGATGAATTCGATTTATTGCATATTTTAAGATAAACATTAGGTCTTGTATCTAAGTTAATTAATTACGTGTCTTTTGTTTTCATGGCCTTAATCCATGCTGGTTTGGGTTCACACTCTGCCATACACCTTTGTAGTGGAAATCTGAGTATTATAGAGATACATATGAAGAAATGTGGGAAGAACACTTATGGCAAAACGTCTTAAAATATGAGGTAGTAATTAAGCATAGTAAGAGTCATAGTTGAATAGATAATTTGACGTAACGAAATACAAGTGACTTCCATAGATTATAAATGAAGCATAGAGAAAATTAAATAGGATTTAAGGAGAATATTGGCCTTAATTCAAACAGAAAATAATGCTGTGAATAGAGTTACAACTTTGAAAGATGAGGTAGGCCGATGGAAAAATCCATTGCAAAGTTTCGGATAATAAACTTAACATGCTAGTGGTTCATTTGCCACTCATTGAAGGCACCATGGTGACGTGGAATTTTCATCATTTCCTACCCGTTGTGTTTATCTATACGCGGAAAAAATGTACAGTGATGTTAGGAGAAATGATGTTTCATCGCTTGTTCGCTGTGAGCCTATTTTCAAGCCTCCCTGATGTGAAAATCTTGGCTCAACTCTTTCCGTTTGACGAATTAACGACCGCAGGCAGTGCAATTGGAAGAGCAAATGATGTCGCAGAGGCAACGGGAAGAAAGTTGAGGCTATGCGCGGTCTCCAATTTGTATTTTTCTCTCTTCATTAAAAATACGCTCCAGAATGAGTCGAAGAGTTAAATAGAGCGGGAGAAAACAGTATCGATCGCGATTGATTCCCATGAACCGCTGCAAGGGATTTTTGGGTTGAATGGAATCTCCTATTCCTGCGTTTTTACAGAAAAAAGGGCAAAGAGATATAGCGTTACTGAAAATAATGTGCATTTTAAAATAAATATTTTTTATTTCTTCAATGGCCAACGGTCGACCTTCACCACTTCAAAACCTTTAGGTTTGCAACCTTGGCTCGCGAAAGTAAGTGTATACTTCCCGATTCGTCGCATTGCGACACTGCGGAGCCTTCTGGAATTGGAAACTAAATCTATTTATCTGAGACTTGGTGGAGCCTATTATTCCAGTTTACCTGCATAAAAAACGTGTATAACAATTGAATTTCTTAAGTTACAAATCTACAGATTAAAACGGAGTAAACCAAAGTTACAGAGCATGAGTAGGATAGGCACAGTGCATTTTGGAGCTTTTCTGTATGCCTACATGAGCGTTTACAGATTGATTGCATAGCTCGAGTATATCTGTATTATCTCCCTTCAAACATATAATACGTGAGCCTTGTAGCGTGCCCTGCGTAAATCTGATAGCTATCTTGCATAGAGTAATATTGTAACTATCATTGCGTACACATTGAATATTTTCGGGGAATTTTCACCCCCTGCCATATCCCTTGGATGGCTTGTAGGGTACTTGTTAGATGTAGAAACAGGGAATATTTGCATAAGCAATGTTGGGGAATGATTTTACTTCATTCTATGGTGCTGAATCCTCCTGTTTTGACGAAGTTCTCTACTCCGTTCTTTTACTGGTTATTTTAACCATATCGATAAAAAATTTATACTGTTTTGCATGCACCAGTCCAACATGAGTTTTGTTTTCTCATCCTTTGCAGACCACTCAGTGATCTTATATTGATTGAAAAAATTAAGTGGCAATGTATCTGTAAAACTCAATGTTGACAAAAAGATAATTTTTCCCAACATATTGCTTTGCTAACTTATTTTTAGTTCACACGGAAGAGCTTATTTAGATTTTATAGTTGGGAACGTTTCTTGATTTTAGTAAAGTGTGCATTATTTATTTTTTAAAGTGATTTTGCATTGCCTCCTTTTCACTCCAAATAAATTTCCTTGGTCCCATTCACAATGTGACTGCAAAGGCATAGGAATCATCAGGCCTTTAATATAACTTATGAATCCAAAGTTCTATGGAGTGTATTGAACTCAGAAAAAAAGCCATTGAAATATTTTATTATGCCAGAATATTTTTATAAAGTAGGTATGCTATGTTCAGAACTTTTAGAGTCGCAGCTTAAGGTAAACTGTATGAAAGTACTCACTACGAAATGTATTGGTTTAAGAAAAATTAATTTTATTTACGTTGTGCTTCTTCATCTTGTAACTAAGTTGACTCAAAGGAAAAATGTATCCTCCTGTGGAGTCGCCAAAATTACACAAAGGTAGATTAAGTACCGTAAGGAAATTGGAGGTTGTGTAAATATATAGATGCGTTCACCCAACAACTGCGGAACCAGCAGTGTTACTTGTCTCCATAGGGAGCAGGTGGGTGACGTTTGCCAATATTACATGTTTCATTGCAAAACAGGACCCTAACTTCGAGCATATCTCAGTCTTGTATTTTAATTTGTGATATGGCAGAAGATATTAAATGAAGAAGCTAAATTGAAACTTTTCCTGCATTTGCAGTGAACATCATACGTAAAAACGCCAGAATGGATATTCATCTTAGCTAGAGTTTTCGATAAAATTTCACCACGCCGAAGCAAAAGGTTTTCTGAAATTATTTGTTGTTTATATCTTGCAATTTGCGAAGCTATGAAGTTATTTTCTTGGGACACCTTATTCTTTTTTATACCGTTTAGCAGCATTTTTAAAGGAGTATTCTTTCGCAAACGTGATACTGAAATCTGCTTTCCTGCCTTAGACCTTTTATGGCAAACCTATGGCTCGCGTGCTCAAATTGGTACGCGAAGCAGTTATTTTGAGATTTGGAGATAGGATGGCATTAATTGAAATGGAGTCTACTGATGAATGGGTCGGGATAACATCTGATATTAATTTTTCGCGAGTTTCTTATGGAGGACGAAGAAAAAAACTTGCACGATAACCGTCTCATATATGCGTACCCTCATACACGGATTAAAAAAATTTATTTGATATTTCACTCATCATATAATCTTTTTTATTTACCTAATAAAACATCACGTATCTTAAGGAGGGAAAAAATAACCAATTTCTTTATTTAACTCAATGATAATCTGATTTCATAATCTTATGCACTCATTTGCCGAAAGGTTCACTGGCTCTGACAACAACATGAGGTGCATTGTGTTGTAGCTTTCACATGGGCGTGATCTCACTGACGAAGGGTTTACTTCATAGACTCGATACCTTTTGACGGGTTTTGGCACCCTCCCCATACTATGATGTTTTGCGCGATGGCTGACCTTGCTTTCGCTCATCTATTCAATGCTTACCTTGATTGTCTCTGGGCAATGGTAAGAGGAGAGGTAAAATTCGTTTTGTTATGTACGGAAGCCGAGAGACCGGTCGCTTCATTCGCATTCTCCCGTGTTCGATGGAATCAATATCCGGTAGGTATTACTTTTTTTCACTGTCTTTTGATTGGTTGCCTGTCGTACACCTTTCTTTCATTGTCCTTCCGTGTATTGGAATTCGAATCGACTTTCCCTTCACCTCCTATTTTCACCCATCATTCACGTCATTGTGACTCCCGTAGGTTAACCTTTCATTTCCAGCACTGTTCCAAATTGAATAGATTTCCAAGTGACATCCTGTATCGTATCTTAGAATCTTCCTCTTCCCATCCCATCAACCTTTTCGAGTCACCTACGCTTGAGAGGTGTACATTAATGGATTACGTGTGATCTTGAAATCGGAAGCATTGAATTTCTGAGACACTTACTGTTATAAAGGAAACGGCAGCACATTCTATTTATTGTAGACGAACTCAGGTAGTTAGTTTTTTCACATCTTTGTGTATATGAAGTCCGAATCCAAGAAGTGATTTTGTTCCTCTTAAAATATGTTGATGAAGCTTGAGCTGGAGTGCACTAACGCTAATTATGCATAGCCACTTCAAAATATTATTTAAACAACCAATTGCCCCGGCATGATGGTAATGATTTCGTTGATATCCATTGAGTCATGTTTCCTCATGCCCATCCTCATTCTAACAAATATTAAGTAAACAAGAGGATAGTTGATTTAGCCAGTCAACAAATATCTCTTTACCCATATGCGCCATATCCTTATATTATTATTACTATCATTTGGCATTAATCGGAGAAATTGTGTTGAAATTTAGTCAGAGCTCAAAGTCACGAATGTAGAAATATCAGGCTCAGGATCTGCTTACAGCAGCCCGCTGAATGAGCTATAATTAATGTGTTATTTCTAGTTTTCATTCTATCTCCTACTACGATTAGATTTTCACTTTCTCCAGCTACTTAGCTGAGAGTAACACTTAATCAGGCCAAGCACATGCGCGTTTCTTCGTAGCAGCATTATTGTAGAGAATACCGCCAAAATTTGAGGCATTTTGACATGAAAAAACTGGATATTTGATGGACACAGAAATTTTTCAATGAGCGGAGAAGAGTCAGGAGTATTCCGGTCTTGAAGAAAGGAGCGGAGTTATGCAGAGCCAAGCATCATATCCGATGAAGGGAGTAGTGAATTAAAATGCTCCCCATATAGCACTCGAGGAAGAACTTACCATATCAATTTTAAAAATTGTGGCACTACTCTGAGTGAACCCTACCTCTGATATCTCAGGATCGGAGGATTTATTCTAGTCATCACACCAAAATGATGCTATCACGTAGCCTATTTTTCGTGCCGATCGCATATCTTTGTCTTTCCACTCTAAAGCGTATAAGGCTGCATAAGCTCGATAATGTGTTTTTTTTTAAGCGAAGGATTGCATTATAACTATAGTTTAACTTCGATAGGTAGAGTGAAAGCGTCTTTTTTTACACTTCTTCCAGACCTCCATGTCGCTAATTCGAATGAGTAGGTAAAGTAGAAAGGTTAAAGACGATTATGGGAGTAACGAAATGTAGGAATTTGCGTTTTTGATAGCAATGTTAGAACTGCGAAATAAGGAAACTTGTACTTGTCTTTTATTTGCTGATTTTCTTTGTGGCCATTTTCTATTCCCGAAGTCCTAGTCTTTCTGTCTCGAGGTATTTTGTGCTATTTGCCAATTCTTCTTACCTTTCCAATTATTATACTAAGGAGCAAGCTATCACCCTATTTTAATTCAAGGGCTAATCAGTAAACTGAGAAGTATATAATCACCAAACTAATTGAAAAGAGTGGGTAATAATTTTAGCGGATCAATTACGTTTCTCTTTAAAATCTATGGAGATGAGCTCTACGGCTTCTTAAAAAACAAATAAAATAAATATCTCCTATGGTCGTAAAAATTGGCAACCGTCAAGGTACACAACAACAAATTGCTGTGTTGGTTTGCGGATATTCCTCAGCAGTGACCAACTACAGCCTCTCAACCAGAAAACCCTCCTGTGGGGTTTACGGGAATGTTACTTCCTCGTCAATGACACATTTAGTGTCACTGACTGAAGTGAAAGGGTTAAGTGTGTGTGTCTGTGGTTGAGTCACTGACGAGGAAAATTCTCGTTAACTACCTCAGCAGGGTTTTCTGGTGGAGAGGTTTTAGTTGTTCACTTCTGTGGAATTGACCCTCCCGCAGGCCAACACAGTAATTTGTTGTTGTGTACCTTGAAGAGGGTTGCCAATTTTTACGGCCATTGGAGATTTTTATTTCATTTGTCACGTTTCTCTTTTATTATGACCTCTCAGTACGATCTTTTCGAAGGAGCACTCGAATAACCGCTACGCAGGTAGACATGTTTCATGAATGTGCAAATTCATCGTAATTATCTTAAAGTTGACCACTTCGACTCGTTGGAGTTCTATACTCGAACACTGTATCTTATACCGTCTGAATATCTACTTGCCATCGTTTCTTTTTGGTGTGCAGCAAAAGGGAAGAGGCCAAAACCAACTTTAAACTAGGAAAACAGAAACTGGAAGAGGTGAAAGAGTTCTGTTACCTGGGAAGCAGAATAACCAACGATGGACGAAGCAAGAAAGAAATAGTGAGTAGAATAGCCCAGGCAAAGAGGGCATTCTTTCAAAAGAAGAATCTACCTACAGCAGGAAATACAAGCATAGAATAAAGAAAACAGTTCATCAGAACATACATCTGGAGCATTTTTCATTACGGCGGTGAATCATGGACGATGACAGCAGCGGAGAAGAAAAGGATAGAAGCATTTGAAATGTGGTGCTACAGAAGAATGCTGAAGATTAAATGGATTGACCGAGTAAGTAACGAGGAAGTGCTAAGAAGAGTAGGAGAAAAGAGAAGTCTGCTGACAACTCTACAAAGAAGAAGGGAAAACTTAATAGGCCATATCTTGAGACACGATGGCCTGATGAAGACTATCGTCGAGGGAAAAGTGAACGGGAAGATTGGAAAAGGCAGGCCTCGTATGAGATACATGGAACAGGCTGTGAAGAATGTAAAAGAGAAGAATTACGTCACAATGAAAAGGTTGGCCGATAGAAGAATCGAGTGGAAAGCTGCGTCATACCAATCCTAGGATTGTTGACCAATGATGATGATGATGATGATCATTTATTTAAATTTTTCTCCTTTATTTTGACTTATCAAGGATGGTATTCTTCTCTGCCTTTCATTAACTGGGAGGCGACGGTTTAATCCCTTCCCTCTGCAAGTTTTCTCGCTCTGATGGCAAGAGGGAGACCTTGAGAGATTTGTAAGAGGTGTGCTATGGGTGTAACTCATACCTGTCCCGAAAGAATATCGGGCAACTACGGATGGAAACTTTCCTTTGTCATCCTTCTCATCTTGCACCCTTCGCGTAACCCTCTTCTCTCTGTCTCCTGTGCCCAGAGGCGCCAGTTGACTGTCATGCGCATGCATATTGAATTCTAAATCGCATTCCGAATCCATTCTCAAAAGTTTCTCAATATCTCCTCACTACGAACGCAAGGTTTTATTCCTCCGCAATTCTGCTTTCCCTTCCCAGCATTCATCATTCCGTAGCCGATTCCGTTCTTACTCTCTGTCTCTTTGTGATAAAATTCTCTTTCAATCTCGCTCCTATTTCGTTCCCTTTCCAAAACTTTCCTCTTGCCCTCATCCATCTTCCCTCTCATCCTCGTATGGAAGGTTTAAAGAATTTCTATGCCAGAAAGAAGACATGTGGCCAAAATGTTCAATGAGCTTTGTTTATTTTGATATTCAAAGAAGTATATAACAGTGATTGATGCGTGGAACACATGATCCCGTGTCGGATGTATGCGAGGAGTGCTTTAAGTTGCCCACTCCACCTGTCAAAGGAATGTTAATTGTGGGCCCCTTATCTCCTTTCCTTTAAAGCATATCATAATTATGACAACCTCTTCACGCTTTCTAACAACTCATTTTCAACCAACCAGCAATTTTTTGTGATGCAAGTGACTCCAGATGTCGGCTTTCTCCCCTAAAACCAGCTGCAACCACTACTTTTATGCTGATGGAGTCAAATGCGCGTGAAATCATTGAAAACGTTGTAAATAAAGTAATACATTTTCAATTTTCCAGTATTATAGAAAAGTTATGACCAGTCATGATTAGATTCAGCATTTCCAAGGCAAATTTCCAGTGTTGGATCACATTTTGTATGAAGAATATATGTTTGGGAGCCGGGGGTTTTGGTCACGTGGCGGCTGAAAAGTAACGCAAATACATTAAAGTGGTAATAACTACCCGCTGAGCTGAAGGAAGAAGATTTTGCTTTAAGGAGGAACTTGTGGGTGCATTTGGGTATGGAAAATGAGTTAGGGTGTGATTGGAAAATACTTAATTTTGCTTCGAGTCTGGTGGTGTTCTTCAGGTCATATTTTTTGGGTCCTTTTCATGATGGTTGGGATTTTGGGTGAGAATTAGAATCCTGATGTAATTTCTTCATTAATTTGTGCAGGGTAAGGCTGGTTGACTACGGTTGAAAGAGAAAGGTCCGTTTTAGTCGTAGCGGGAATACACGTAGGTGAAGAAAAAGTAGACGTAATATCCCCGGAGGTTGAGGAGGGAGATGATTTTGAAGTGGTGTGGGTCGAGTGGCCTTCGTAGTGGGGGGTTTGGGGTTAGCACGAGTCTCTTTTGACGTAACTTGCGGGTCCGGGTTGTTATTTACATTTGGTGGATTATTGAAATGGCATGAGTATGAGCGGGGAATATTTGAGAAATACATTTTAGTTGAGAAGGGGAGTGTTTTTAGAGAGTTGTAATAAGTAATTAGAGTTGATAGCTGACTTCGGTATGTCAAGGTCTTTTAGTTTATTCTCCTTCCTTTTTAAATGAATTTTGGTTGAAAGCTTCAGTGATGGCTGGTTTCTATTGATATTCCTGACTTTTGTGGCACCTTTGTTTTCCCATCTCGTTCTTTGATTTCCAATAGAGATTGAATGTGTTACCTAATTACTTTATTAGTTTTGCTTTAGGGTAACTGATAATTTACCTAGATTTGTAAAACTGTAAAATGGTGATTCTCTAATTATTTTCGGGAATCTGTTTGCTGGATATGCTACAGATGAAAATAATTATGAACAAGGTTGTATTTTCGGGAGCTCTTTTTGGTCTCAAGGAAAGCCTAGAAAGTTGGTGGATTTCTCTCTTTCTATTTGGATGCTTAATTTATTCAATCCCATGAATGGAAGCAATTAAATATTTGTCTTTTCGCTCTATATCAGCTATTCAAATAATTATCCTCGCATTGAATCCCAGTATCAAATGTATTTTATTTCATCATCATTATACTGCAATATCTCTCTAAGTAACCCGTTAATAATTCAGTCAAGAGTAGGTAAGAGTACTTGCACCTAAATTAATCTGTAATATGTGCAATTGCATTATCATAAATCTTTGAAGGAAAAGTGGATGGGAAGAATGGCAAAAGAATGCTTCGTGAGAGATATATGGAACAAGTGATGAAGGATGTGAAAGAGAAGAAATACGTGAATATGAGGAGAATAGCAGAAAAAATAACTCAATGGAGAGCTGCGTCAAACCAATCCAAGGATAGATGACTAATAATGATGATGCATTACCTTAGTAGGAAAGTCCTCTCTATGAAAACATCTTTGGAGTTCACTGTTGTAGTTACTCCTTTTGGGAAAAAGTATTTTTATGCTTTTATGTGTTTGAAAATTCAAAAGATCTCTGTTCCATAAAATATTACTCAGCTCATTATTATGTCACATACTTGTGTTTTCTCATTTAAATCACTTGCAGTTTTTCATAAACAGTTTGTAACAATGATTCACTATGCTGGGTTTACATTTAAATGTTATTCATCAGCATTTGTTTTAAGCTTCCTTTCTCTTAAAGAGAAAGAGAATGGAAGAAATAGAAAAGAAATGTAAGTGAAAACAAAAGATTGGGTGAGAGTATATGAGGAGCTCCCATACTCCTAACCCAGACATCTCCATGAATTCCCGCCACGCCTTGCGTCCCGTTCTCTAAGTGCATGCATGCGCTTCCATTCTGTTGGAGGGTCCTAATTACATTCCTCTGCGAATCTTGGGAGAGTTGAATGGTCGGATGGGAGTTGTGGAGGCTGGATTGTAAATCTGAACCATGCCTCCGCGCCACTAGTGCGATTTTGGATGCGTCTGCGTGAGCGCGTGTGGGAGAGATGGCATCTCGTTTGTGGTGTGATTAATTGGTACGTATTTCAGGGAAGAGAATGGGTGAGCTCCAAAGAGGAGAGAAATTTCTCGTGTTCTTGTTGTAGAGTTGTTTATTGCCCTTTCTTCATAATAACGACCACGCATGCATAAAAATGCTCAGTTAAATTCTATATCGGTGGCAGTTTCGCCGATAAAGGTGGAAAAATGGAACCAAAGTTAGCGTCAAATCACTAAGTTTGGCCGGTGTTAGTGAACCGCGAGGGTTCGTATGCCTGTCTGTTTATCCACCTCTATCTCTGATGCTCTACTTCTCAACCGACCACCGTGATTCTCTCTGTCAGGCATGTCTTATTTGCGGACTCTTCAATGAGAATTCCACCACAAACAATGCGTCTTGTTGCCCCTGAGGGATTGAGAGCGAGAATAGTGTCACCGACATAGCCTTACCCTTACCCTTTCTTTCATAACACCTCGATCTTCCTGTCCTATGGCTCGCTCAAAAAGTGTTCATCTACACGATACCCTGCAAGCCACCGCGAGGGTGTGTGGCAGGGGATGAAGATCACTAAGCATGCACTACCGGCATGCAAACATGCAACTATAGTAGGATCTTGTTTTTTCCCGGCGTATAATGCTGGTGAAGACTTCACCAGCAAGCAACTATAGGTTCTCATGCAACTAGATTATTAGTATCTATAGTATTTATGGGATTAATACATGAATCATGCACTACAGAGTACTCTAAAATATTTCCCCTACATATTACTTTGCTATGCTGCCTATTCTGTTCTCTTATAGTAAGGGGAAAAATGCCATTCTGAATCTTCTATCAGTACGACAATCTATCTCTCTAATATTATTTATCTGTTCGAATCTAGCATAATACGCTGGTGTTTTTAATATGTGCCTAACAAATCTGTGTTGGGCACATCTAACACATCAAACAGTGTGTTCCATAATACAAGGGAATAATTAGTCTTGTGTCTAGTGTTTCGTATCGTTTTCAGGTTATTTTTATTGTGCCAAAAATACAAGTGCCAAGTCAATTTCAAGTCAAGTCATTGTAAGGGAATAGGGTATTGAAATGAGTGCTATAAAATTATAAGAAAAGAAAGATAATGTTCATGCAATGGGGAACATGCACAATTTTTATAACTCTTTGAATGTGAAGTTTATTAGCTAAAATGTGCTTGACGAAAATTTTGCTGAAGAATTAAGTTGCGTTACAAAGATATTACTCTTTGAAAATTGTACTTTTTCGGCATCTTAAAAACACGACGTCATCGCATGACGTGACAGCACGGTATCACCAAGGGCGTCGTTTATCTGCTTATGCGTGGAGGTAAGTTGTTAAATAAATACTTGGCGATAACGTATGTATTTATTTTATTTGTTTATTGCAATAAACGATTTTATTTCGATTTTTTATTTACGTAGTATGAATTTAACGAGCAAATCGTCCCTTAATTATATAATGTCTGTTTAGTGCCCAAGAATTTCTGCTACGTCTGTGCAACCGCTGGTTTTTTTTAAGAACGCCGCTATAAGGGATTCAACCAAAGGAAATTGTCGGAATGTGCTTTTTAAGTATTTTTTCTGTCACCATTTCTTTCGAGAAACGGCTAAAAACCTCAAAACGATATATTCACTTCGTCTTCTTTTAAATATAAATGTCTATCTCCGTAGCAATATGGAACCTATACCGTGCAGTGACGTCAGAAGGCGTTTCAGGTCACGTGACTTTCGTCGATTTTCGGGAACATTTTAATATCATTTAACAATATGTGTGTTGGGCGTAGAAAAATTTGGCTTATATATTTAAAGTGGTGAGAAAATTTCGCATCAAGTACATCATTAATCTTCGAGATACAAATTTCATGCATATTCCCCATTATTGCAGTAGCATAAGATCAAATTAACATGCCTCATATCTTAAAATAAAGAGACTGTTTTTTTCTGAAATCATTGAATATGGGAAATATAGACAGTCATAAGGATATGTTTTATGTTATATAATATCTGGTAATAGCAGAAATGGTCGTCGTTGATCATAACAGAGAGATACCGTCACAACCAGCCGCCTCCACATCATTGACACGAGTGGTAGTGTAATTCCTTCCTCGTCTGTCAGATGGGTATCGCTAACTACCACTCTTATTTTCTTGAAATTAGAAATATTAACTAGTGGGAAGTCGCACACCTGTCGTAATCAACTAAAATTTTAATATTTAGAGAACCAGAAAAATGTTGATTAACCAGGCGTTAAAACATGTTAACATATACGAAGTCTTCGCATTTTTTTTGCCAGCGTTTAGTATATTTTTCTTATGATCGTAAGTAGGCGAATACCAATATAATATTAGGTGCGGCAGTGTTATACACTTAGATATAATTTAGCCAAAAGTGATTACCGATTGCGAGATCACCATAATTTGAAGGAATTTTTAGGGAGTTTTTTTGGAATCAGAGACAAGGGCATGGGATTGTTTGAATATATTAATATATTAGCTTAACGTTTGTTAACCAGCAAAAGATCACATTCAAGAAGAGAAATGGGTGGAATATGAATTTAAGAAGTCATGAAATGCTCTCATACCTTTGTATAGTGAAGGACATGAACTCTCGTTCGAATACGCGGGAAGATATCCGCTCCGCCTGGGCAATAAAGCTGTCTCCACACTGCAGTCGACAAGGAGATATTATTTATGTCCGCATGCGTACCATTTCATTAAGATTCTCTCGTTTAGCACTTGATAACTCCTTACATACGCCTTAATAACTCTCCCTAATGCGTGAAATTATTTTTGCGAGGGGTATTTTTTCCTTTCAGAAAATTAATTGGCTGTATTATATTAGAAAATTTTGTTACAGAATTAAGTTTGCTTCATTAATTTTAATTAATGTGTGTCAAACACGAACTTCTTCCGCATGAATAATATTATTACTACTCTAGCGTTTTTTTATTTATCATAATCATTGACAGCTGATAAACATGAGAACAACAAAGATATTCGAAAAATGGGAAAAATATAGTACCGATGGCGCCACCGATTTCCTGAACAATAATATTTCATCTTGTCTTATGTGCTACTATTTATGAACTGATAACAGCAATTAATTTTGTTGGATTTCCTCGCGTTGCATGTTGACAAAGCATTCCAGCGAATTCATGAAATGACATCATATATAATAAATGCTGATTAATTTAATAATCAATTCCCAATATTTAATTTAATCGATCTCAGTGCCTTGATTTTATATTATCCCTGTTCTGATTTTGTCTTTCAGTTGAATAAACACATATCCTTTAATTACCTAACTACACCGTTACTAATTGAATACATATTGGCATTTCGGGGTACTTTGTTGAAGAATGGACAAAGTCATGAGTATAACCTGCACTTTATTTGCGCCGTTCAAGCACTAAGTTATATACAACAAGAGAACACTCTATAAAGTGGATAAAGGATTGCCTAGGTGTTTCGATACAATTCCAAAACCCTTTTTCTTAAATTCTTTACTACATGATACTTCTTTTTTAGTATTGTTTAGACGTTTCTTTTGAAACGTTCTAATATTTTGCGACATTCCTTTCGGTAAGAAGAAAAATGTGTAAATTAAGCAGAGAGGGATGAGAGGTGGCTGCACAGTGTTTAACCTTTTGAAAATAGAAATGGGGAATTTATAATGTGGATTTATTTAGATAGAGAAATGTAATTAAAGTTGGATTTCATTTCACTTTGTCGTGGCTTAAAATGTTTAGAATGGATTCTTTTTATCGAATCCGGGGGTTATTCATAGTAATATCTGCATGATAATTTGGGATTGTTAGAATATTATTGAAATATGTTTAATGGCCACAGGTGGCCGTCCCCGTTTTGGATGCGGGGAAAAGTGAGTTATTGAGCAAATTATCATTTTCAAAGGGACCGCAAATAGTTTGGCATATTTCTTTTTCACCTTTGTTTCACTATGCATTTTTTTTGCTGATTTTCATACATATTCTCCAAAATTCTCCAGTTTTGAACACCTGATACGCCATTCTTAATACGCATTCTTTTGGACAGATTTTTAACACAAATATTTTAATTGATGTTTTTATTTCACTATACTACTGCCCTTCACCGTTGCCTGTATTTATATTATTTCTCATTTTTCATGAATCAAGCCACATAAAAGAACGATAATTTTTTTGTAAATTTTCTCTAGACGTTTTTCTTCTAACATTCTATCGTTAAATAACTCCATATTCATAAAAACCTGAAATTATTACCGGGGAACAACAATCATCGCATAATATTTTCATTTTCACTGTTTTTATGCTTAATATTCCTAGTATTTATTATTTTCCTGGAGCTACTTGAATTTTTTCAATGAAATAGTTTAAAGAACTACGTGCCTTTGCAGCAGGAAATATTAATCGATCTAAATTGAAAAAAATAGCAATTCAGGGGAGGTGACCAATTGCTAAACACATGTGCGCCATTTTAGATTGGTATGTAGGAGGAAAGGGGGAAGGAATAGGAATTTGCAGGAGATATAGTGGAGCCAAACCCGGAGTCAGCATTAGCATGCTCTAAACAAAAGGCATCAAGCAGTTCCATCCAGTTGACGTATGTACATAGCACCTTGTTCGAAGTACCCTCCATACTGCTCTTTGGAAGGGACTAGAAAACTAATGAAATATTTCTAACCTCTGCCGGGTCTTAAGCCAGTGCTTTGTTTTTAGGAATTGAGTACTCTAGCAATCACAACAACAATCCTTAAGCAGAATAATTTTCACTGTAGTGGCAATAGTTAATCATTTTGGTTCCATCATTTAATCTAACGGCATGATTGCTTTATAATTTTTGGCCTAAGAAGGGAAGATTATTTTATTATCTGCATTCCTTAAAAGGGTACTGATAGGATCAGCGGGTGCAATTTCAAAAGCGCAGAGGAGGTGATGGTCAGCAAAAAACAATGGTTTGAATACGAATGATAGCTTGAAGTGTCGGAGAATATGAGGTAGATACTATCATTAAAGCTTACGGTCTTGGAAAAATCTGACGCTATTACTATACAAGTCAAATGTTAATAGATGCTAATAGATTACCTGCAAATATGATTTCCTAAAATTTTAAAGGAATCTTTCTCTTTAGTAGGATATAAGGACTATTTATACTCCCCCTGAAGCTTTCTAGCGCTCTTCCCTAAGAGCTCCTTCATTTCAAGAATATAATTAGATATTGTTCACAATATCAGGCGTCACGTAGTGGAAGTGAGACATTGGATGAGTAAAAAACTTTAACACTTTTCTACAATGTTTAAAAAAAATAAAATTACACAACACGTGATGATGGCTTAGTAAGCCGAAAAACGTGTTGTGTAATTTTATTGTTTTAAATACATTGTGGAAAAGAGCTAAAGTTTTTTACTCATCCAATATAATTAGACTTTATTGATAACCTGCGTGAAAACTAACCTTACCTTCTTTTGTGTTCTTTCCCCAAATTTTTCTTCCATCGTTTCGGTATGAAAGGGCACGTAAGGTATTGAGTGGCAAATTGTGTTTAAGTGTTCATATTTTTAGCTCTCAAATGCTGATTTTAAGACGAGTTGCTTAAGAATTACTCCTTAGATATTCTTCACATGTATTAAACATGGCAAAAAACACAAGGTACAATTACACAATCGTAATTACCGATTAGTTTTTTAATCTAACAGCGTCTTTTTCAAGGTCAACGTACGTACAAGAATGTTTATTAATACTGATTTTATTTATCTCATACGTTTCATTGGAGTCAGTAAGCACTATCATCATACTAAGCATCAGTTTATACGGTGTTCTCAACTAACATAGGTCTTTGTGCAGAATTTTTAATTTTTTTGTATAAAATAGTATTTATTTCAAAATTTAAAGTTATTAATATTTCACGTGAGGAATGTTTTACCCATTTCACCATGTCACTTTTCAAACAACGCACAATAATCTAAGAGAAAGGTGTTTCGATGAGTTAAGGCAAATTCCTCACAATTCTCTGCTGAACAGTGTATTTGAGAGTACAAAAAGAATATATATTTACTTGTTATGTGCTTCTATCTTCGGAACTGAAAATTTTCAGAATTCTAATTTTACTGCAATTTTACAGCAATATTACCGCTTTGACATTTTGTGATATCGCTTCCAAAACCTAGTTACTCTGATTACTCCGAGAATGTTCCCGTATTGAATTTATTCTTTCATGTTTTTTTTCTACCAAGTTCCTGTTATCCTTTGCCGTCAGATTACGCTTCAAGTTTTCCCTCATATATTTTTGCCCTCTTGTTTGCCATGGAAGCCGTAGAAAATCACTATCTCACGCGGGCTTCTTTCAAGTCTCTTCGAACCCTTGAAGGCTGTTTTCTTCTGCGACACCTTGCGTCTCTGCCCCGAAAGTTAATCCCCGTCAATCATATTCACGCGAATCTCCTGGAACCTCCCAAAATAGCCTATAGCGTCTTCTACAACTATCGTTCGTGTGTCTCCGTCTTCTGCCGCTATGTCCTTATTTTGTCCTAAAAATGTATAAACATCTCCACAGAATCGCAGCAATATTGAGAATCACGCTAAAAGTGCGCCACAGTAGCATTTGACGGTTTAATTTCCATCGTTACCAATATTAACATATGACAGTCAGGAAACCAATTAAAAGAATAGGAAGTCTAGAGGGTGAGGAAGGAAAATGGCAAATGGTGTTTGAAGTCGCTGTAACAGAACTATTCACTCATTATAATAGTTCATTTAATGAGGAGATTTAATAAAACTTGTGACCCTGGTCACCAGGTTGGCTTTAGTAGATTTGAAGCTGGTTTTAGTAGATTTGAAGCTGGTTTTAGTAGATTTGTAACGTTCATGAATCGTTTATTTATTGTTGCGTGCTATTTTAATCATGTGGATTCATGTAACTCCCGCAGGAATGTTAAAACTCCATCATTACAGTGTTGACTCTGATGGAAAATAATTGAATCCATATCTCCACATTATCAACTTACAACAAATTATTTATTTATAGCGTACACTCATTATCAATCAGTTAAAGCAATGACGTCGATTTGTCGGCCATCAATGGTAAAATGTGTTGCTACTCACATCTTTCGATGTTTTAGATGACTTGCACAGCACAAAAGTTATAAAGAAGATATTTGATATGCATGATATCATCCCATTTCTTTGTTTTGCGGAGTTAAGGCTAATTATACACATATAAACTGGTATATTCCTTGTTACATCTCGTTGAGTCTCTGTTTCTTTGCTTGCGTCAAGTGCATAGGTCCTTTAGCGTTGGGTTGTCCAAATATATCCTAATAAACTGCGACCCGCCCGTCTATGATGCCGTGTAAGATTGCATATTTTTTCTTTTCTTATTTGTTTTGGGTTCTGAGGTGGGCCGCGGTAAAGGAGTGATCAACAAAATGTGTTAATTTTAAAGGAATGGTAAATCTGTAAAAACAGAATTTGATTTTAACGTATTCACTTCGGGTTCTCAGAGCTGAATAGAAGGCTATACACCTTAAAATTAAAATTATGCTCTCAATGTGATGGAATTTGTTGGATATTTGGTATTTTTGCTGATATCTACGAATCGTATTAGTTCCTGCTCATAGGTGACCAAAATCGAAAGTTAGTTCAAGAATTATACTTTAACCTGAAATAACACCACAAAATCTTAGCTTAATGTCGTGAATATGGTATCCGTCGGTACTAACTCAGTACATATGGTAGGGTTCAGTCAGTCCGCACCATTGAAGGAGAACCAATGACTAACATTTTGTTGATTCAGTTGAAACTGTTATTAGAATGAAACATTAATATATTGAAATCTTGTTCTGGAACCACAGCTATTTTGGTACGTCTCATTACTTTTTTCTTATTTCAGCGTTATATTTATGAAATTGTACTGCTGCCTTTTTTATTTCAATTTTTTATGTGCCATATTCATTAAGCGGCCATTATGGAAAGAAAAAAGATATATTATTTTAACTCCACCACTCCGATCTACTGCATTCCGATCCAATTTATGAATGTATTGCTGATCTGGAAATAATTTCCTTGACACATTCCAAAAAGATAAATATTTTTGTTCACCAAAAACTCTCATCACTGCTGGAAATCCAAGTAATCTCTCCGAAAAGCAACAAACCACATGGTCACCTTCAATTTATTTACTTTGAGCCAACTTAGATTATAAACGTTATGCTCTATCCCAAACTATATACACCATTCACTAACTTCAAATTTATATTATTGATACTAAAATGAATCTTGGTTGGTAGGGAAAATGCGATATCATACAATATCATGTATTTCTCATGCATGGAATATTTTCGTAGACTAAATGAAGCTTCCCATACTGCCCGATAGAGTCTTCACCCACATATTAGATACAGTTAAATAGATACACACAATTAAACAAAATAATTAGATAAACACAAAGTTTTCAGTCTCTCCATTCTCTCTCATATAGATTTCCTAAATTCATTATTATCAAAGATTCAAAGTAAATCTGAGGATATTGACAATACCCAGTCTTTCATGTAAGCAATATTATTGGATTGAGCATCACGCTCCTTGAAAATAAAACAATGGCTGCGAGCTTAGAGGAAGACAGGGTAAATTCGGGTGCCCTGCCTTAAAATTTGACTCATCGGAGTCACCGAATATTCTCACTTTGACTCGTTTTTCCTGTTTTTCAGCAGAGCTTTTGGATCACCGGGCCACAGGTCAGAACCAATTAATTAATGCCCACTAATATTTCCTCACTGCTCGTGACGTAGGTGTTAAGCACTCACATCGCGAGACATACAAAGCCTTGGATGGGTCAAATACTTAATTTCCCTTCACCCTCCAATGTAAGCCTTTGATTAGATTATATTAGTGGGCGTGGGGACAACGCTAATCCCAAACCTTTTGGGAATACGAACTCAAGTGATAAATATCGCCTGACTTCGTCCTTTTCCCTAAAATAAAGACCTATCCCTCTCCACTTTGTTCTCTTTGCTGGCCGCGGGGCGATAAATAAGGTCGCGTGCAATTCGAGTCACTCAGACAAGGCCATGACACGTGAGAGGGGCGTACTATGTAGGGCGGTACAAAAGCGGGTTAGTGTGGACGGTTGAATTTCCTTTTCTCATTTCGCACTCCGTGGTTTTCCTTGCGGGGAATACCTCCGGCTTTTGTTAGCCGGGGCCAACGACCGAGGCCACCTCTTGTCTCTGTGTTCGGCTTTTCGACGATTAGCGTGAATCGTTTGAGTCAGTCGTTTTCTGGGAATAGAGAGGTAATAATTGGCAGCGAATGGTAATGAGCCAGAAAGGGTTTGGGAAGAGAAAGGCATCCTTTTCCTCATGCTTTCTCTTTAGTGACACCTATGAATGTCAAGCTGACTCTCTTTCCTTGTTGTCTTCCTGTGGGAAAAACCGCTGACATCTTCACGACTGTGTCCACAAGTTTCCCTGCCTGGGCCCCCTGAAATTCCCTTCACATTCACCTTCCTTGATACCAGAGAGTCGATTTTTCAGTTTATATATTTTCCCCCTTTTTAAAGGAATTCGCTAGGTATTAACTTGAAAATTTACCCTCTAATTATAGTTTATATACGACATGACACAACCGCGTCCAATTATTGGTGTGCACAGAGGGAATTACTGAGACTGAAAGATCTAATAAAGAGGCACTCGAGGAAAATAGGATTTATTAATATGAGAGATATGAAGACGGTTACGGAAAGGTTTTAACTTTTTAGAAGTCTCACAAGAAAGAAGTAATCAAAGACAAAGTTCATAAAGTTTCATCCTTTATGCATATTATATACATTGTTTACTTCGAAGTAAACATTAGCTGTGGCAATTTGCTTGTAGCAATTGGCTAAACAGTCATGAATTTTGAGAAGCTAGGAATGGACATAGTTCAACTTTGGGAAACCTTTTACAGTTATGCTAACATTTCTCGGAGCCTACTGTACCAGATTATTTCATTTATGAACACGGAAAGCACTGAAATTTATGTTCAGAGGTTTTTCAAGCATAAGCTCTCATTTCTCTTTGCCTCTCTGATTTTTTTCCTCTGGTATTTATTCTTTCCCTCAAGTATCGTGGACCAAAATGACCCAAGGTCTCTGATTTTTAATCGTCGTCTAATATGTATTTCAATATCTACTAACTAGTCAAGAGAGGAAGTAAATATAAGAGAGTATTATGATTCGGTCTGAGTGAGGGACGATACTAACTCCCTGAATAAAATTTTCTTATACTTGTTGTTTTAACACGGGACCGAAGTTTTCATCCCTACCATTTCTTCAAATAATTCCTTCTCCCAACGGTCTCGGCCTCTGAGATAGAATGCTGCCACTTAGAACGTCTTTCTCAAAGGAACTTGTTCCTCGGATGAGCGGAAAGTAATTTTCTACTTCTTGTTCTGTGGATACCTCAGCATTTCTCCTTGAGACTGAACGTATGCAGTGCAATCAACCGTCGTATAGTCTAGAGAAACATGCTCATATGATGCCGTCTGCCTCAGGATTATGAGAACTGGCATTCATCATTTCTCGTACTCATCCTATACTTGAGACTGTGAAGCAATGCCGCGAAACCTATCGTTAAAAAGGACTCAACAAAACAGAAGTAAAAAGTTGTCAAAATACCAATTATCTAGTGCAGTTAAGTATGACTACTCGCTTGAAATGGGCAGGGTCCAATAATGAGCAATTAACTGAATCATTTGATATAATATTTATATTGGAACAAACACCATCCGTACAACTTTCAGTTTTGAATTAGTAGGTATAAGTATGGCATGTTCAATTACAGTTTTATTACATGCTTGCATATATTCCAGCCAACTTTTCAACTTAACTTGCATGTATTATTGGAAAAAAATCACTGAAAACCTAGGCAACTTCATTTACCAGGAACCGTGTAACTAAGCATCTATATTTCAAAGAGAAATATTGATAATTATGGATTTATATTAAGAACAGCAGCCAGGAGTTGGGGAGACCAATGAGCTTCCTTGTGAGCTTTTAAACTTTTCCAAAATTGACAAGCTTACAAATAAAAGGGAAGATATTGGAATTGGACAAAAATGCTGAGGTAGTACCCACTATCAAGGCATTGGCACTTGTCTTAGCGGGAGTAGTCTAGCTAAACAAGAGAAATCAAAATGAATTCGAGCACAACGTGACTTGTTACAATAATTGCACCAGCAGTAAAATTTCTCCAACATTCTTAACTTGTAACACATTACTATAAATTTTTGTGCAATAATTTTGAAGTTAAACACTAAAGCTGCTTTAAATCTAGTTTTAAATGACCGTGGTCACGTAATCATAATTAACTTTCGAAAATACGGTTACTCTTTAAACTTGTAGCTATTATAGATAGACAAACCACTTGACGTCATTTTTGCACTTAGAATGGGTGTAGGTAGATAATATTGGAATCGGACGAAAAGAGCTCAGGCAGTAGGTACCCACTATCAAGACATTGGTACTTGTCTTAGCGGGGGCCATAAGCTGAAGCCATAAGCTGAACATCTCATCCAGCATACTGAGAAGTTAACCCGAAATACTCTCCAAATCACGGCATCCAAACATATTCTGGAATCCAATACTATATCCATAACTTGAGGCATTTTGTTGGTTTCTTAGAGAAACCGTCTTCCATATCTTCATTTATTTCACTTTTTATTTCTGCGATGGGAAACCGGCGTGCAAAGTAAGTTGTAGTTTGAGGTGTTGGACAGAATGAAGAAAAAATAAAGCAAATATCGCACTAGGAGGGTATATTAGCTGTAGGTCATCCAGGAAATGAAGGAAAATGGTTAAGTGGCATCAGTAGAATACTATTCCGGGCACATCGATTCTGATTTTCAGTAAGAAAGCACATGCTTTTTCTCTTTCTCCAAGCATTCTTCTCCCAGTGCTTCCATGCTTGATATTATCTCTTTCTCCTTGAGGCGTAATTTCCATCTTTCAATTGCCCCTGTTTTTCACCTTTAAATTTGATTTATTAATAGTCTTTCATAAGGAATTGCTCTTCTTACAGACATGGTTTGTTACGAGACTGTTAATGTTCTTTTTTCAGGCTCCCTAAAAGAACTACAAAAACGTACAACAAGAGGTAGTTTGATAGCAGTCGTTTCCATTTAAGATATCGTTGGGGATAAATACTCTTGTTAGAACAAAAGTAATGAGTGAATGTTTATTACACTTTCCAAATTGTTTTTTTAGGCAGAGTATCTTTGTTTCTTTGAGAAGGATCCCTAATTGGTTTGAGTTAAATTCTTATTTGGTCAGGGTCTAAGAAGAATTCATTTTCCAGCACATATACTTTGATTGCGCGATTGGTATCAGTCCTTGTTCGATTAAGTGGTTTTAGCTGGTTACACATCCACGGTGATAACATTCTAAATAACCATGCGATACGTCCACATCATTTTCCCATTCTTCGCGCATGAGCTTTAGGGCAGCTCTACAGCTCATGTCCCCCTAACTCACCTAACCTTGTCACGACCGGGATTGTTTCAAACCTTCCACTGAAAATTCCTCTCTCCACGTGCCGGATCACTTACCCATATTCTGTGCTGAAACCGAGAGATTCAATTGAATTTCGAGTGACAGGTGTTTTACTTTACGTCAACTCGAGAGGTCTTCGTGCATTATTTGGAATATGATCACCTTATCCGCATTCAGGTTAGAAGCTTAATGTTATCAAAAGGCAAAGCCTTGAACTTGAGTATAAATGAAAATGAGGGTGAGCTAGGTTTAAATGCGTCGTGTAGGGGCAGAGTATGTAATGGGGATACGAAGCACTTACTGTGTTTTCTCTTGATTAATGGGCAATGCACACGAATACGAATCTAGAGCCTTTGGAGCTCATTAACCCAATACGGTTGTTTATGAAGCCGGTAAATTGTGTTAAATCGGTATGAAATGAAGTCTAGTCCAAGTAGGCTTTCTTTTCAAGCCCTTGCTTTTTTAAGGGATTTACATTAATTAGTATTATAAACTTGGGCTGGGATCGCAAAAGTGTCAATCTCCCAAATAAACCCCAAATAAACATCTACCGCAGCAACTCAACTGATAGATGCCTGTTTCTTTTTTGGATACAGTTATTTGGACAGATGTTGAATTTAAATAACATAAATCATGTCGTGAAGCTCGGGACCATTATGACCAATTTCTATGATTTCTTTCAAAGAGTACTTATTGTTTTATATTTATGTATTCATTTTTAGCTATATTTAAAATTTCACAGTTATAATTGCTTAATTTTTCATTTAATCAGGCTAAAACTTTATTTATGCCCTTCAAGGTTTTTCTAAGTAAATCTTTAACTCCACACAAGCCTTGCTCTTTTCTCAAATGCAGAGATGTTAAATCCTGACGGTATTGCAAACTTAGAGAATACTACGTGGGCACAAAAATGACAACGGCCGCGACCTTACCGGACTACTTAATTGCATTAGGAAAAGCCAGTTTTACCATTAAGAACCATAATGTTGTTAATAACATTCCGTTTGAGCTGTAGATTGATGGCCAGAGATACTAAATGAAATAGTAAAGGAGTATATCCGGAAAGGAACAAGGGCTCTGTCATTGGTGCCTTCCCCTTTATCACCTGATGTATCTTATTCTTCCTTCGATTGAGCACATTGAGAGATGGATTGCATGTCGCTAACCACAGTGATTGAGGCTGCCACTTCTATTGGTGGGCGCTATTGAATGGGTGGGTTTATGAGTAAATTTTTTGCGGAGATTACAGGACGAGGAGGGTTTTGGGGTGCCGATAGTTTTTGTTGGTGATGGTGTCGCTTGAAGGGTTGTGAAATTCTTGGTGATAAATTAAGGTTGCCTGCCCATAAGAGGCTTTATAGCAGGATGTCTCATAGCCTTTCTTTTTTGTGTCTTTTACGAATCACTGCTTCAAGATATCCTTGCCTATCCGATCTTTGCTTGCCCCACAATGCTTACAAAGCTCTTATCGCCCCATCCGCCGTGCGCCTCTCCAAATTTTTAACGGCATCATAAGGTGCAGCACGTCAGATTGACTGCATCTTAATGCCCACTCTCCTTGTACGCTTATCTCTTCAAGCCCTTGTATCGATTTTTTTCAGTATTTTCAGATCCCGTTGATGGTCCCTCCTCCTGATATTGAAAATATTTGGAGATAAACTGGACCGGACAGTGGGTACTCATGAGATAAAAGATGATCCTAGGAGCTGTTATTGCTTATATTTATATTTTTTACCATTTTTTATATCTGTTCTCTTTTCACTTTTCATACGCTCGATGTATGTAATGTGTGGCCTTAAATGCGCGGAGAGGTTAGGCCAATTTTTATCATGACAGAGTGGAAGAATTCAGGCCTTCCGTGTTAAGGATAAAAAATATATTATAAATTCGTTATTCCTTCAAATTATATAAAGTTGTGAATAAAAAAGAGTGGATAATTTACAATACGGAAACTACATATGGTCTATAGAATGTCTGTTTTTAATTCACGAGGACGTTTGGTGGGACCCGTGCCATTATTTAGGGGAAGTTTTCGAGATTTTTCACCCACCTCATTAAGGGGAATGAAAGGGGCGAGAAAAATTGTGAAATAAGTATTATAAATATATGAATGGCTACCTAGTTATGGCACACTGAATGCGAAATAAACTTTTTGCGTTCGAGCCAAGAGTGAAAGCCTCTCGCCCCAGGAGCCACTGCACGTGTGACCTAGAAACGATTGTCGTGGGAGGAGAAAATCAAAGAATACGAGGGGTTAATGAGATGAAAGAATCAAGTGGATCAAACGGAATTTTGAAATACCCAAACCTGACCTGAATAAAATTATTGTTTTTAGTTTAAAATTGAATTTGGCTCAGATAAAACATCCCAAAGTCGTTTTCCATTTTTTAACGTTCGAATTACCGTTTTGGCTAAATTTTCACTCACACAGATCATAAATATTATGGTATGCTATGTTTAAGAAAAGCAAATAATTTTTTTTTGCGTCGATAGAACTAAATGTTGCAATTATTGGGTTTGAAGAGGGGATTAAATAAACGATAATATTAGT
This sequence comes from Platycnemis pennipes, assembly GCA_933228895.1. Lineage (NCBI taxonomy): Eukaryota > Metazoa > Arthropoda > Insecta > Odonata > Platycnemididae > Platycnemis > Platycnemis pennipes. The sequence goes on along the minus strand of OW121851.1, from coordinate 42,128,827 downwards.
GAAGTTCCTTTAGCCAAGGCAAGCAAGGCATTTAGCCGTGTTCAAGGCATGTAACAGTTTTTTTTGTAGAACGGCAGTAGGCATAAAGGTTTTTTTCCCATGGGATTAATAAAAACTAAGTCCTAAAATTGATGGTGATAAAAATTTTTTGCCTCCACTTTTGGGCGGGATCACCATTGTTTTCCTTTTTGGTATGTGTTCTGTAAACAGTAGTGTAGTTTAATGATGGCTTGAAGAGCATATTGCGAACTCCTACTTGCTATGACATACACATACCCACTTGCTATAGCATACATAAAGTCAAAAATAGGGAAATTGATTGCTAAGACGACAGATTTAATGTCTTTCTTTCCCAGTGCTATTATGGATCTAAACAGCTATGATTATATTCATTAATATATACTCAAGTTTATCAATAGGTACATAAAGACTTTTTCGTAACCCAGCTATCAGCGCGTTTATATACTCATGCTCCTCTCTTTAAAGCTTTTTTAATTGTTTACTAAACTACAGCCACTTACAGTTAAAATGTAGGTACTGTATCCTTTTTAACCATGATAGGTGTATAAGGTATATAACCATATATGGTGAAGATTCACCTATTCCATTCGCCTATATGTTAGATAATAGTGTGTTGTGTAGATGAATTAAGAAGGAAAAAATGTCTACTATTTGTTTCCGGAGCAAATAAAAATAGAACTTAAAAGCAAAGAAATTGACCTAAAGACAAATAGCCAGTAGTTTCACGTTCAACCCGACGGACGCGAACGCGTGTCCGAGGTGCGTTGCTAAGATACCGAAGGACGCGTATTCGCGTCTCTTAATGGCCTCACTGACGACCTCTCTGAAGACCTCTGAAGAAGGACACGAATTTTCGTCTTTTATAAATTATCGAATATTGTTATTCAAAATTTTTTAAAAACTAATTTTAAATTACATTTTAGTGACTGGCCAAATTAATACGGCAGAAAACGCTTTCCGTTTTTCATGACTGCACACTAGAAATATTCCGGGTTGAATGTAGTATCTCAACCTCTCGAAACATTTCATCCTTTTTGACGAAACTGTGGCCAACGCAAGAGAGAGGTCCTAGAAAATGCTTCGAAAAAATAGTCGTGTAGAGTAAAGTCGTGGACACAAGATGGGCGGGAGTAGTGACGGAGTATACGTATGGCTCGGATGGCAAGAGAAGGAAAGTGGAGGGGTTAGTTTAGTGCCTAGTCATCTGAGTTTGCCAGCGGTGGGAAGACTGGGGAGGGAGAGAAAAACTCGAGAGGAAAAAGGAACCGAGGAAGTGCTTGGAATGGTGTGGGAGGAATGGAATGCGGACCCTGAAAAGGTTGGTTGCGTGGGCAAAAGACTCCCACGACCGCCAGTATTATTTTTTGTCTCATAAGTTTTTTCTGATGAAAAATTCAGAGCGGTCGCCACATCCTTCTAGTCCTTGGAGGTTAAGGGTCTGAAAGAGAAACAGGGCGCATGAGGGGCGGAAAGGGGTAAAGTTTTGTTTTCCCTTTCTTTTGCTCGCTTGATCACATGCGTGTCTTGTCCACATTTCTATGTTTTTGTTTCTCCTCGTCTGTGTTGTTATAGTGACGGTAATAGAGCTCTTTTTTATTTTCTCCCTTTTCTCTCGTTTAGGTTCCATTTCTTGTTTATTCTACCTTCCGCACTCGTAAATGTAAAGACGCACTTGTCCATCGCGTTTAAGCACTTGAAGTTCAGTGCTCCGTCCGTTGGATAGGGCGTGAAAGTGTGGTCCCATTGGCACCTTTTGTTTGGAGTAGACTATTCTTGGTGGCGAGTTTTATTTCACCCTTCCACCACTCTCTATGTTCTTACCTTTACCCAAACACTCGTATTCCTTGTAACAAGAATATGCTACGGAGCCGGCCGCTATAGTCAGGCTGGTAATATGTCGGCCTGCAACCCAAGAGTCGTGGTTCGCTATCCCACCTCCGTAATGAATGTGTACATGATATAATATAGCCTCAATGGTTGGAGTATTTGAAGAATGAGTACCACTACCGCTTAGTTTCCGGTCGCCTAGTCAAATTAAAGCTTAGGCACTGCATTGTGAAGCTAAATTTCTACTAGCAGAAATTCCACTGAGAAGAACATCTTTCACATCGACCGGGACTCGAACACGGACCCCCTGATTTCCGGCTATGTGCTCTATGACTTGAGCTTCCTAGACGTCCTCTTTGACGTCACCTCCACAGTGAAAGAGGCTGTCTTGGTAGATTAAGTGATAGAGCACATGGCCGGCAATCAGGGAGTCCGTGTTCGGGAATGAAGTATTCTTGGTGGAATGTCTGCTATCGTTCAGCGGAAAACGCTGTTAAAGTTTTTGCGGCTAGTTTACGAGCTTTGATATTAAACATCCAACTTAAAGTGATTCACTCAAGTTTCTGAAGCATTCCGGCTCGGTCCCGAGCCTTTTTATTTCACGTTCTCCGACAAGCCACGTAAAATGAAGCTTCCATCTCAAAGTATCGGTTAATATTATAACTCAAGCTCAGTTGGTTTTTCAAGCATGCCATTTTTGCACTACTTGAAATGTTTAATGTCCGTAAAACATTACTCGGTGGGTTATGAAGATTATTACTGATATCAATGGAACTCAAATATTTTGTGACGGCCCACTTACTCCAGGAAATTAGCATGAAATATTTGAAATTCTGTACCACGAGGGACTCGTGAACGTGTGAAATATATGGTAATGAACTTGAGATCGAAAAGTCGGGAATATAACTCTGTTGAGGCATCGAAGAAAAATGGCAATACGTGTACCATATAACGGGAGATCAGAGTTCTTAACGTACTGAAGTGTTGGAGAGCAAAAGGGAAGGTAACATATGAAAATTAAGAAAAGAATGTTAGCGATACGGTGAAATATTAGTAGAAGTGCAGTACGCAGAGGAGGCGGTTCGTTGAAATATTATGGTAGAAAACGCATGTTTTTAAAGAGATCAAATTTTATATAGTTGGGTTTGTAATTAAAATACTATTGAGTTCCCTATGCATGATTTCCACATCTTCACCATAATGACTATTGACAATACATTTTATAGCCTGGGGCCCTTGGAGATGGTATCAGGATGGTGGTACTCTGCTTTTTCGACTGAATCAGTTTTTAAGTTGTGATTTCTTCTTCATTTTACCCTTTTTGTGGCAAATAAAATGGCTTCAGTCGTGCAGAATATCTCCCCATAGAGTATTTCTTAGTAAAGAATATTTCTTACTATCCTTTAAAATGAGATTTGAATATTTAGGCTTTTATTTATTTTGGTATTACGAACAATATTTTCTCTACGGTTTTCCAACCAACTCTTTCCAAAAGCCAGGTGATGTATTTAATATTCAGAGGACGCTTTGTAACGAAACAGGCTAATTTTCTTTTCATCTTATTCAGTACCTGAGATAAATCTTTATTCCCTGCTTATTCCATTCCAGTGCAGAGTAGGAAGGGAAAGAAGTTGTTGCGTTCCGAAACATGGGAAGAGGGAGGTTAATATAATAATAATACTATATTTATTTACTCCACAGTTTCATACATATTTTTATACAGGCGATTTGGAGCTTTAGGTAGTCTCGAAGGTGTCACCTGTGTGGAGACTGCCTTCCGTAACAAAATAGCATTGCTGGCAATTTACAAAAATCAGTTTTCCAAAGCATAAGAAAGAAAAAACAGTTTGCTATGAACATTTCAGCTTTTCCCATAATGTAAATTTTTCGTTTTTTTTACAATGATAATAACACTTAGAGAAAGTAAAGTACATTGGCGCAAAACATAATAGCTATATGTTATTTCGTAATTGAGAACATGAGATAAATCCGTCACGAGTGTTAAATTTACCAATAGGAATGCCCACTCCCGTGGGCATTCCAATTGGTAAATTTTTAAAGTTAAGAATGAAGATAACTTAAATGTTAGAAAGAGCTTATGTCATGAGTGGGTTAATTAACTATTGTGTCAAGATCATCACAGGGTTTACTATGGCAAGCTCCTTAATTTAAAGAGATACTGATCATGGAGACACATTTTCTCTAGAAACAGTCATAAGGACGTTGACTCATAACTGGCCAATTATTGCTCTCCTTCGGTCAACTCTCTCATTTCAAGTGAAGCGGGAAGAGTAAGCAGAAGAACTAGTTTCTTGATTCATAAGGATAGTAAGGGGAGGTTCTCATGCTTGTCCTTATCCCGGAAAGAAAGTGTGTGATGCACATGGCAATGCCATCTGAAACTCTAGGCATGAACTGGAAAGGGAATAAAATAAATACAGGAAAACAAACCACGCACGGCAAGAGAATCAAGAGGTAGGATGTTTTCCAGAAACGCATGACATCACTATATGTTTATGGGAGATGCTGAGATACTTGAGAAGTCCGTGAGAAGAACATCAACTGGAACAGCTGGAGGAAACTAGAAGCAGAGTCAGGGTGATCCTTGAGAGAATGGGAACAGGTGTTAGCTCACATGTAGTTTTCTGTCCAAAATGAACTTTCTTCTTCTTAGAGTGGAGGTGTTTCGCGCTCCAAGGATATATTTATGATCAAAACATTCTGCCACTACTTTCTCTCACTTGAATTTCTAATAGGACAAAATAATGTAAGTACTTGTTTCCAATTCATCGATGCAAAAGCATTATCTCTCCGTCAACGCTCCCTTAACTTCTGCGCTTAATTCAAAGACAAAAATGGCACTCTTATCCTATAAAGGTTTCGAATCCATGACCTTTGGGTTAAAAAAACGGGGCTTTGCCAACCTAATATTGCTCGCAACATGCCTTACCAACTGCTATGAGGTTGCAGAGACGTATTGGATTTTTAAAATTGACACAACTCGTAGCATGATTGCATAAAGACGCAGTAAGTTTCCGGGCAACATTTGTCTTTTCGCTCTATGTTGTGAACGTGCTTCCACGATAGTGAGTTGATTTGGTACTTTACTTACCTTTGTGTGCTTAGTGGCGCGGAATAAGGAGCCGATAAAGGTTGGGCAGGAGGGAAATAATGGAAGAGCGTGTGAAGAGAGATGTGGGAGTGAGCGGGAAAGAGAAAGTGAAAGGAGTGCGGGTAGTGGTAAACGTACTGTGACTCCGCGAATGTGAGATTGGAGTTGCGGCGTGTTAGGATGGGATTATGTGATGTGTAGGAGAGGTGATAAAAGAGTATTGTTACCAAGGTAGCAGAGTAACCAGCGATGGTTGTAGCAAAAGAGAATTTCTCTTTAGTATAGACCCGGTGTAGAAGACATTTTATTAAAAGCAAATTCAGTTTACCGTCCAGCGAGAGATATGGGGAGGTATTGAAAAAACATATGTAAATTACCTCTATCTCATGCAAGTCACTCGATGTAAATATCGGTATTTTGACTTCTTTGGATGGAAAAAGTAAATTTTTATAGGAATTTATTCCTCGTTTTTCGAATTTTCCGCCCGCGTCCGTCAGCCCGTCTGATCCCTCCTCTTTAATACGAGATAGCGAAGTCATTTTAATCCCAGTTTATCTCTCTTTTGTGATCGCAAACATCCCTTCCATTGGAACTTGATACTTGATATTTCTCGGCTTTTAGAGTACCTTAATTCATATCCGTGTTTACCTAAGGCATGAATATGGAAACGCGTTGCTGGATAGTACAAGAAAACATTTGTATTGTATTCAAGAATTGCAAACTAGCCGCTAAAAACCTAAACAGAGCTGTCCACCGATATGTAATACCTATTAGCAGATTTTCCGCAGGAAAAATAACCCGGTCAATGAGAATGATTTATTTCCCTGTGGAAATTCTAGTAGCTGTACGAAAGATCCAATAAAAGCCTGGCATAACAAGGATAGTTAGTATTTAACGATGTAGGAATACAAAATCATTTTTCATACACCTGTTTCAATAATTCATGCAGATATTTAAATGATGTTCAATCATTTGGATACATTAAACGGCCTACGGTTGCACCGCCGATTCCGGAACTGATCTCATTCGATGTAATTGGGCCACGCGAACAGTTCATTTCAACTGCGGCTCTCCTGTGAATACATCGTTAACCTTTCTTGGGAAGAGAGAATGGCCAACAAAGGGTAATTTTACAAAGATATCCGTATTTTAGTTTTCCTTTCACGTAATCGTCTTTTATTTTTTCCCTTCAGTAGTGTAATGCCATGTATGTAGAGTAGAATGCCCCTTTTTCAAACTTTTGAATACTCACGTCTCATTTGTTTAGACTGACTCAAAAACATACTACTAGTAGATATCTGTAGATATTGGAAATATATTCCGTACACATTCAGTGATAATATACCCTCAGTCACGTGCTTTCGAGGTGGATTGCTGGGCACTCCGTAATTGTTAGTGTAGATGAATATACTGCACCGTCATCAGGTGGTGCTGAAGCTCAGATAGGGGCAAATCTGCCACTAATATAAATACCTCGACAAATCAAGCTGAGTCTCATCGGGTTGCAAAATAGAACATTTTAGATGGGCAACCGGGACCGGGATTCCCTAATTGAATTTTATTATACCTATACATAGTTTTTTCCCGATTTTATTCGATCTTGCCCCTCTTTTAAGAGGGGCACTTAACATCAATTGAGGGAAAGGGATAGTGATAGTGATAATTATTTTATTTTAAACAAAAAATTAACATGCATTTAATTTGTACAAGATGATAGAACCCTCAATGTTCATCTCCGTGCATATACCTGAATTCCTTGGAGAAATGAAGTTCATTAACTGTCGCACATCAGTCGGGGTAACAGTTGTTCCCAACTAACTATTAGACAGTAGAAGGGATAAGCTGTGATAATTGTCAAGGATACACAGGGTAAGATGGGATTAACGGTCTCTTCCCTCTTTTGAAGTCCCTTAGGTGCTCTATTCTTCCCCTTCCTCCCTAACAATCTCACTTCTTCAAGACCTAATTCGGACGTTTGCTAAGACTGATCTGCCTGAAAATAAAGCATTTTCGGTAATAGAATATTAAGGATGTGAGGAAGGGATTTATTGTTGTTCATTTAATGAACAACTGGGAAACAGAGAAAGAGAGAAAAATTAAATATCATTTTCCCTCACCCTACTTCCCTCTGCGCAGGCTGATCTGTCCCCGTCGTTGCAAACGATGGAACTTCAGTGCGTGAATTAGCCCATATACCGCGGATACTCAACTTCATTCCTTGATTGAACCTCCTCGTTGCAATGTATTTGCATTTTGGTGATGAATTGCACTATTTTTACACACCTTCCTCAAATAATCCTATTTTCTGATAAATAGTAAAAATATCTTATAATTTCTAAATCTCCATTATTTTAAATCACGGTGCTTACTACCTTTTCCTCCCCATACAGACGCCTAAGAGGAGTATTTATATCAGCAGTGGAGCGTTTGTTCAAAACAATTTGTTTGAATCCGAGCCAATTTCCTTGCCGAAAATTTGTGTCCGAATGATTTTTAATTAGGAATAATTTCCTAATTGACCCGTATATATTCAACGTTTGACTATCCAGATTTATTTTAAAATACAGTTGGACCAGAAGAATAATTTTCCCTCTTTCCATTTTTAAGCCTCCACCAATGAAAATAGTCTGCTTAATCTTCTCCTCAAGAATTTAATGTTTTAATCCAACAACTATAGTTTAACTCGTTATTCTCATCGATCCTGAGTAAATAGGCTATGGTCGGTTTTATGAACAGTTATTTTTTTGTAGTGCTCAGCTGATTTCCCTCAGTGAATGCTATTTGCTGGTTTTATTCATAAAATTATTTTGTGCCTAGTCTGCTTTATCTGAGGTGACATTCATTGAAAAATAATGTATTACTACATTTTTCCACTGGAGTTTATTTTTTAACTTACATTGCTGAAAATGTCTCCATTAGTTGGGTTATTATTTCCTTTTCTTTAATCCAAAGATTATAATTCTCTTGCACTTTAAGATCCTCACCGGATCTTTAAGTTCCAGAAATACTTTTCCTACGATGCATTTAATTTCAACCTATTTTAGTTTCTTGTGCTTTAATACGCTCTCCAATATACCTACGTGATGCACGTAGCGTGCTGTATCAATAAAAACAAATTAATAATCCTATTCCTTAGGGCTATCATTATTTTTGCGGCACATTATCTATTTCATGACTTTATGAAGTAGTTATTATAAACTTTTGTATGAATATTCTATATTTTCTTTCTTATCTACTATAAGCGCTATTCTACACCTTTATGCTATGTTTTCTTTCACAATGCATGAATGAAAGTGTATCACTGAATGGTTATTTTCCGTCTTTGCAGGTAAGAGACAGATGGTGTAGCATCACTTTCACTCGATACTGGAGATGTCTTGAGCTGTCAACGTTGGGTTGGTGAGTTCTCTGGGGATTATTTATTAGGCTACCAAGCCACCACATTGAGTAGTGTGGGTTACGTCCACATTAGTTATGCATTGATGAAGAGTAGAAATTTAAAAAGAGACGTTTCAGGCGTTATATGGTGGAATAACATAATTAAATGAGATTGGCAATTTTCCACAAAAAATTCTTTACTTCGACCGGTTTCGATGTGATACATCATCATCAGGTGAACAAATCTCAACAAAGTCCAGTATATATACGAATGAGGGGAGGGACCGGGGGGGGAAGGAGTGAGGAAAGAGGAGGGGAAGGGCCTAAACCAGGGATGACAACGGAAAAAGGGTGTAGAGGAGGGAGAACTGGTGCTAGGGGTGGGAGTTGGAAAAACCACACAGGAACTGCATTTGTGCTCTTCAAACGGCCAGGGTTTTCCAGTTCCTGTGTGGTTTTTCCAACTCCCACCCCTAGCACCAGTTCTCCCTCCTCTACAACCTTTTTCCGTTGTCATCCCTGGTTTAGGCCCTTCCCCTCCTCTTTCCTCACTCCTTCCCCCCCCCGGTCCCTCCCCTCATTCGTATATATACTGGACTTTGTTGAGATTTGTTCACCTGATGATGATGTATCACATCGAAACCGGTCGAAGTAAAGAATTTTTTGTGGAAAATTGCCAATCTCATTTAAATAAGTAGAAATTTATATTATGTTACTACGCAATGAATTTTTTGGCGACAGCCAATATTGTTAGTGAAAACAGTGATTTCATGCATAGAAAAGAATCATCAAGTAGGACAGAAAATGCATTACTCCTTGAAAACTTTTTCTAGTTGCGTATTATCCATGCTAGTAATTCTCTAAGCCTATTACACTAACGCAATGTACATGTAGAGTTCAATGGAGAAGGGAAAACGGTTTAAAATCTACATTATGTACTCATTATCATAACTATGATTAGTTTATTATTTATCTTCGTCCTTTTATGTGCGGAGAAATAGAGATATTTTTAAATTTCCTGTTGTATTAGCTGCCGTTCTAATTTTTATTCATGGTGAATATAATAGCAATTCATCTATTCAACAAAATTGTATTTAATAGAACTCTAGGTACAATTAATTTACTTTGCATCATATATCTTGAGTACTTGCACAAAGTGAATGGTGAAATAGGAGATCATATTTCTTATTTTCACTTTGAATAATCTATCGCTGTACGATGGGTAAGTGAATTTCGGCTCAGCATTTGGTCCTCCTTTCCACCGACCAAATAGCAATTCTTCATCTCATACTTCTGACAATTTGAATCATTCCCAAAGTGATATTTTTTCGTGGTTCAGAACTCCTCGGCGCCTGCGAGGTGAAAGTCCTCGAGTCTTCGCTCAAGTGGCCACAGCGCGAGGAGTTTAGGAAAAAATCCACGGGTTTCAAAATTAATACGTATAAGGATGCATGGGAGCCGAGAAAAAGTATATGGAGAGGCATGTGGCGCGAAAAAAAATTTGCATATCCTTGAGATTTAGGAGGGCGTTCGTTCATTCCGGCAGAAGAAAAAAAAGCTTCTTTCCAACCTGCGTGCACCACAGGTGGCAAATTACTCTCCTCCCCGCTCTCTTGGATCCAAGCGAAGAGCATTCATTCTCCCTTCTCTCGCTCCTGGCCTACCTACCCATATTCTCTACCATCTCCTCCACCATCTCCTCTCTTTTTTGAACTCTTTTTCCTTGCCAACTTCCCATTGCCGTGCATTTACTTTCCGCGATGCCTGCCCTTGTCATTTTCAGCACTTTGACGCGAAGGGGTAGGCCCAAAACTCATCTGCCCATCTAGCATCGTTCTTCATTCCGGAGATATTCCTTTTCGCTAGGTCACAAATTTTGTGGATTTTCTTTCCCTATGTGATCGAGTACTCTACATTTTGCTCCCTTCCTTCTGGAGCCATTATTGCCGCTCTGGTGGTCCATTCGATCTCTCAACGAGAATAAACCATGGTTTCCACCGCGTTCTTACGTTTTTAGCTTAAACGTTTTTATAGCTCAATTCAATTCAACTCCCATACTTTCCTCTCCAGGTTTCCTTAACGGCTTTATTTCACCGGCAGAGTTCAAAGGCATCAAATATCTGCATTCTCATTTCATCTATTTTAAAATGACGCAGACATAAGGGTTACTAACGATCCCTCGTATGGCCTTATATGCGACGGCATGAATTATGAATATGTTCCACTATTTGAATTTCTATTACTATCATCAAAACAGGAAATTGTTTATATTTGTTTTGTAGGAGAAAAGGTATCAACTCTACTGTTTCCACATATACGTTTATTTGGCGCGACCATGGTTTCGTAGCAAAGCTACCTGATGATGTAGCTTTGTCCATGGTCGTGCCATATAAACGTATATGTGGAAACAGCAGTGTTGATACCTTTTCTCTTACTATGAATAACTTCCACACATTTTTGCCTGAGACTGTGTTGAATATTTGTTTTATTAATGAGAAATACTTAAGTATTGAAGAAATTTATTTTTTCATTTTCCACTGATAGGCTTATACTTGAAGGGAATTTAAATTTACGCATAGAGAAAAATAAACAAAATGAAATACAAAATTTTATATCGTAAAACATGATGTCGAGAACTTTTGTTATAATTTAGGGATCCCTAGCATATAGAATTTTAATTTTTCAGTTTCGTTTAATATAAGCTTTCATGTTCATTTATTGACAATTGTCCATATTATGAATGGTACACCCCAACACCGAGCCTTGTTTCGTGTCCTGAGCTTGCATTCCGTAGATAACTCACCTGATCATTGGATTTACAAAGAAAATTTAAACCCTACCTCTTGGTGATGTCCATCACTTCTCCAATTTGGAGTAAAGAAACTGTCATTTGCTGAAGGAATTGGAAATTGCAGTATTTTTTAATGATATTAATAGCGCTTCGCGGAACTCATCACCGTTCCAGTCTTTTGTTATTTCTTCCACTCGAGATTTCCCCTACTACTTTTCCTCATTTTTCCTACAGCCTTATTTTTATGTGTGAATTTACTTCTTGCTTGTCGCAGCCTGGTATCTCACCCGACCTGGGTCATTCTGAATGAAAATAGAAAGCACGAGAGAAAAATGGTCACTCTCAGCATCACGCGTAAATCACTGTTAAAGACCTAAATTATTGGTGAACTCCGCATTTTCATCCTTCGATCACGTATCAAATTGAAATTACAATAAACTAATTTTTGTTTCTGCTGTTTAATATTCATCTATGGAGTTGATTACCCATTAATGTTAGAGATCTTTTAGCTTATATCAGCCTCGGCCGACATTACATTTTTATAAATTATTGTCGGTTTTGCCGATGATAATTTTTGTTTGAGCACCTAATATGGGAGTTTGTAGACCAATAAGAATAAAACGGCCGGTATTGAGGATTTTTTCATGTTTGTAAGGTAATAATCAATTTTCCGTCCCCCAAACAATCCCGCTGCCTTTACAAGTCTCCCCTACTCCCTTTGCAAAGTAGACGCCTAGGGGAATATTTTTGCAGCCGATCAATGTTCTATTATCGAGTGGGGAGGGAAAGCTTTGCCTCTCCTTTTTTTCAACCAGATCTTCCCATCTTCTCTCCCTCTCGCCCCTACCTTTCCTCCTCTCCCGATACCCGCTATCTTTATTTACGGCTTTCCCCAGGGAATCGGGGTACGGCAATCTTACGGATAAAGAAAAAATTTCTCATTCCCCTTGCTCTCCTCGTTGTTTCATTTAAAATGGAAATGAAGCCTTCGGAATTAGAAGGCACACCCGCTGCAATCCCCAACGCTTTTGTGCGCCTGACATTTCACCCAGGCCTCATCCTCGTCGAGCGACACCAGAGAGGATTCAAGAACGTGACTTGACCCTCGAGCAAAGTTTGTGAGATTGGAAATATTTAGACCTACTAGGTAAGGAGAAACATTCATGGTACCCGCGTGAAAAGAGAATAGGAAGAAAAAGGGGATAAAGGGGAATCATGTTGATGTCAAGAGGCTGCTAGGTAGAGAATCGAAAGGAGAACAGTATCAAATCTGCGTTAGGATTCGGGTCACGTTATGATGACCCTGACCCCTATTATTTACCCTTCTTGGCTTTAGTTCTTTAACCGTTAGCGAGTTTGAAAGTAAACCTCGAATTTTAATTTCTATCTATGGAACTTTTTAGAGTTACGATGCCCCAATGTGATTTTGCGATGGTCTCAAACAGAAACTTACTATCAGTGAGTCACGATCAAAATCACGAAATTTGGATCCTGCGGCTATTTAAAAAACATTGTATTGATATTCCCTTGTAATGTCGCGAACGAATATTTTCATAACCTACCTCTACAAAAGACATAGCCATTGTGTTCCAAATACATTGTATTAATTGTTTCAGTTTCTCTCTGTTTTCCCGAACTTTATTCCAGAATCCATATTTTAATGCTTGTTTTTTTTATCTATCGCTCTCATTTGTGCTTTTCCAACTTTCGTTGAGGTTATGCAGTAGAAGCCTCTGCTTTTTTTTACAAAAATAGGGATGCTTCGCTATGGTATCTCCCTAACAATACACTTGAATACTCTTTCAATGAATGATAAAACAATATGTTCTTGATATAGAATGAACTTAATCATTTATCACTTCTATTTTGATTCACTCAATACTATTGGCAGCATTATTATTGATTATTCAAAGAATGAATTGATCTTTCTCTCAGTATAACGGAAGACTGAATTTTACTTGTTCATGCCATATGTGCTATAGAACTAGAGCGGGACTTCGTATTTAAAAGTAAAACAGTTCAAAATTAATTTCAACGAATAATCTTATTATTTTTTTCCTCTTTGTAATTTTAAGGGAGAATTTACATGGAAACGTTATGGATTATATAAAGAGCAAGTATGCCCATTTGAAAAGAGAAAAAACAGGGGAATGGAGGTGATAAATAAATATATATATAATATATATATATATATATATATATATATATATAAATAGCAATAAAGCTGGTCACAGGCGTGACAAAAGTATAAAGGCACATAAAAAAAGGACACTCACAAAAATAATTTCCGATATTTCGGTGGCCACTACCACCTTTCTCAAAGGAGAGGAGAGAACTCTCTCAGTTCTCTCCTCTCCTTTGAGAAAGGTGGTAGTGGCCACCGAAATATCGGAAATTATTTTTGTGAGTGTCCTTTTTTTATGTGCCTTTATACTTTTGTCACGCCTGTGACCAGCTTTATTGCTATTTGTGTCTCGCACTGCGATTTTCCCGTGAAGTTTTTTAGGAAGGAGGTTGGAGAATTCAATTTTACCCATTCTCTCGTTTTCATTCGTACCATTTCAGCTGTTATTCGGGTTCATCTCTGAGAGTGGGTGAGCCCTCTCCTGCCTTTCAAATAATATTCCATGTGAATAAATCTCCTCGCTTCATGATCTCCATGCCCTGCATGTCTTCCACCTCCTCGTCTGAGTGCTGATGAGGCGTCACCTCTCTCCTCCTGCCTGCTTCCTCCAATTCACCTACTTTAGTTCTGAACTATTCTACAACATCGTTCACGCTTATTTTAATACGACCCATTTAACCTTCAACGTTTTATCTCTATAAATGTTCATTTTTAGTTCATTCAAAAATTCAATGAAAATGCAACTAAAATATAATTAAAATATATCGGCGTATATTTTCAAGCTTATATACAAAATTACAGATTCTGTTATGAATGTATGATGTTATTGAATTCTTTCTCCGGTGGTGGTTCAATATTATTTCTTCGTTTTGATAATTACCTAGGGCCATACAACCTTTTTCATGACATTAAGTCATAAATAGCTCATTTTTCTGTAAAAAACATGTTTAAATGAAACAAAAGATTTAAATTGTTTGGAGGGTTTTGAGAAGCAAATATCTATATTATAGTTCTCTATTTAGCTAATAGTGGTGAATGGAATAGTCTTTCAAGAAGGTTCACCAGTGAATGTGTGATCAAAATACTCTAAGGAATTCAACTACTTTGGCTATACTTTTTTTCCTTTAAAAATGATGATTGTCTTGTCAAATGCCTTAGCTATCGAAAATTAGAAGTAATGCTCTATATTAGGCGAATATTCGTAGTAAAGGGTTTGACCATATATTTTTATGGCTTGAAAAACCCTATTACTAGTAAGGTAGCTATTCCTAAAGTTATATAATGCTTAAAATATCAGTAATTATAAAAAATTTTAAACATTAAGTAAAATTAGAATTTTCCGTTGAATCCGCATCATCCAGTTTTGCATAGCTTAATTCCCTGACGGAAGATGCTCCAAGTGTTCGTCCTCATGAAGGTTTATTCTCCTCCATCCGTTTATTTACAGCGCTGAGGGTGCTCTTTTTCGGATACCATGGTCTAACATTCTACAGCCTATTCTCTTTCATTCATCGTTGAGTAGGAAAAACTGGACGCCAAACAAATAGATTTCGGACTGCAATCGAAAATGCTGGGATTTGCGGTATTCTGGTAGTACATAAGAGAGAAATTGTGTCCAGAAAAAGGGTGGGAGATGTTCCATTTGCCCTCGTAAGAGCGACAAAAAAACAATATTCTTTATGATGTTTGCAACAGATACGTGTGCGGTAATCATGTTCAACAAAGAAGCGTCAGTATGCAATACGACATTAATGAGTGTGTAGATGAAGATTTCAGATTAAAATTTGGCACAATTATTTTTAGTCATGAAATTTGGTAAGAGTTTCTATTTTCACTACGATTTGTTTGTGAAGAATTATACTCAACAGAGGTCTATTCTTTTAAAATTTGTGTTGGTGAATTACAATACTTGTGTAATTCTGAAAAAAAGTTTTGGCACTATGTTGTAAATGATTAAATATTTTAAATATTATATTCTATTCAGCTAATTAAACTATGTACTTAAATACGTTATTAGGTGATCCTCATTATTCAAGACTTTACTGTGAGTACCATCTAAAAATTATATTTTTTTTCTAAATTATGCAATGAATATATTATTATGTGGTATTTTTATGTTAATTTATCGGAGATGTGTTTAATTAAAATACGAACGAATATAAGATATTGGAATATTATTATAACTTAAAGAATTAATATTCACGATGGAGTCAATAAAGACCCCAAGTAGGGAGGACGTAATTTTTTTTATTAACAGGTGGCGAGGGTTTATTACCATTTGGTGACAATGAGGTAATGCTTGACGGATTACACGCTGACCTGCTTTCGTTGCAGAGACTCATATTCGGTGGCTTACCTGCGCAAATTGCTCGCTTCCTTGGTGTCCATTCGTTATTGGTGTGACGATTTGGCACCAAAGGATCCGCATTCACGGTGGATTTGCAGATGAGAGCGGGTCCGGCTTGGGGGCACGCGTGTCCTGGGCTCCGCGCCTAGGGAAATCAGCCGAGTGCTAGCGAATACGGACGGCATGGTTCAACCGAATGACAGAGCGCGAACTATTCAGCACCGAAGCCACCATCCGACGGTTTCCCACGCATCGAAGGCAGTCTGAATTCTGGTGAAGGGAAGAGTAAACAGTCTTAATGAAGTCTGGTCGATGAGATGAGCAAAAGTTTCCTTCCAGGTTTTAGCAATAGTGACTAGTAACAATAGTGGAATAGTAGCAATAACAAAACAACACCGCTCTTTGCGACATGAAGGTACTTTGCAGTGTTTGGACTCTCCGTACAAATGACCCTCTTCCTATCTTCCCACTTCATGTTCCTCCTCGTTCCACTCGCAATAGTTGTCTCCTTAAAATTCCCCAATTTCGTCTCTCAATATCCCATCGTTCTCCCTTTTCCACCATATCCCGACAATGTTGAACTCCATAGTCTCGCAGTCACCCTCACTGCAACTCTACTCCTCGCCCTCCGTGTTCAAATCCGTAATTACTAATCAATTGGTCGCAAACACCCCCTCTTCTCTGTCTACACCCCGCTAAGTCTCTCTCCATGTTTTACATTTTGTTTACATGACTAATCTGTTACTTTTTATTGTAATACTCCAATGTATTTATTGTTTATTTTTATTTGTTGTTATGTGTCCGCCAATATAATTAGCCTTAGCATTTGGGGACTTTTTTCAAATAAATAAAAAACTAAAAAAATTAATAAATTCTCGATTCCTACAGATTTATGGATTGTAATTCTTTCTACTTATATGAAGTTATTTCTTCGAACTAAATAGTTGCAGTATTCATACGTTGTGGTATGATGAATCTAAATTTGAGAATATGTTTCTGTAGTAGGTAATTCTATCCATCACAGATCTTTAATGTTTGCTATTATTAAAACTGCAATAATCGACCGTATCATGTTTCATCATCACGAATCATCAATTCCAAAATTGTATCAACAATTATAAAATAGTTTCAAGATAACTGTATCTCAAGTAACATATTGGCTAACCTCATCAAATTAAAAAACATATATTTTTAATATCCTATTGTTTTTTCCATATTGTTCTTGCGAGGCCTTCGATAGAAGCATTGTGAACACCTGTAATTGTGCATCAGAAAAATTCGGTCGCATTGTAAAGTCACGGAAATCTATATTTCAAATCCAGGTTTCGATATGTTTAAGTTACCTGGGGATGACTTTCTATTGTTTTACCCCGAATTTGGACACAATTCAGTGGATCTTTACAAATGATAAAGATTTTCCGTCATTTTACTATGGTAATTTCTCTTCAGAATACCGCACAGGTTCCTTTGAAGCTGTTTGCCATCTTCACTGCATTCTTTTTGTCGGTAATTGCTGGTCACCATAAAAATTTGTAATCAGAATATTTTTGCCTCATTCTATGTTGGTAGAATTCTAACCACTACTCCGTATTCAACAGTATTTTCCTTGTAACCAGTTCTTGACAATAGCTATCCTTGGCTTCCTCTTCGCTAGCTTCCACTATAAAATACCCAATTTTTTAGCTTTTCCTCATTCTAGCTTCACACTCCCTTTCGATTCAAAATTTCTATGTGTTTCTGGTATTGTATGTATAGACTCCTTGCTTGTCAGACGAAAAGGATATTTTACCAGAAGAAGATTCTGCTCACAGCTGCAAATATAAGGGTTGAAGTAAAGAAACATTTTATTAGAACATTTATCTGGAGCGTACTTCTTAATGGCAGTGAAGCATGGACGAAAGCAGCAGATTAGTAAGGGCTGGAAGCATTTGAATTTGGTGCCATCAAAGAATGATGAAGATAAAATGGATCGATCGTGTGACAGACGAATAAGTCTGAAGAAGAGTGGGTGAAGAGAGTCTGCTGAAAACAGCAAATAGTAGATGGAACAACTTAACTGGCCACATCTAAAGACACAAGAGTTGAGAGAAAGAGAAAAGTGAAGGGGAAGAATGAAAAAGGATGTAATGATATACATGGAGCAAGTTTCATAGGATGTGAAAGAAAATAATGACATCAATAAGAAGAGCTTAATCGATAGGAGAACCCAGTGGTGACATTCCCATTTTATTTGTTCCTGTTATCTTCTGTTCTTAAGGTAGAACCTGCGCTTCGAAGTACTATTTTCATAAGACGAATATAGCATGCCGGAACAACATAAATTGTTCAAAATGTTGTTAATAATAATTTAAAACGATTTTCAGCTATTCAACATGGCTATACGAAATATGAGTCATCTTCCAACTGAAGTAATTTGGTGATGTGAAGAAAGGCTTTTACATTGAGGCCATGTGTCAAGGGCACTTTACAAAAATAACAGACCTAAAAATCGCTTTTGATTTTTTCATAGAAACTTAATTAAAACAAATTTATTAGACATATTTGCTGACGACACACTGGGCAACACCGTAGAGAACGTGTAAATATTGACATAGGAACCAATTTTTCACACCGGTCGGACACCCTCGCTCGCCTGCACTACCTCATTGAGATTTGTTGCCTTCTGTTATTAGTTTTCAAGCATTTGCAATACGCTATTTTGTGTTGTAGTTACAAATTACACTTGCTCTATTACTTTATAGTGCGATAACTTTTATAACTGAGCTCTCTTGGGCAGTGCAATTTGCCTTTTTGAATCACTAATTCCATTTGAGGGCTTCATAAGTTCGTTTTAAAGGCAAATCCCGTAAATCGGGGTATTTAACAGACCGATACACATATGCACGGATAGTCAGGCAGCTCTAAAGGCACTGACATCATCATGGTGCCAATCGCAGCTGCTGCAAGAGTGTCGTGAGGCACTCAATGATATAGGCAGATGCGGCCAAGTGGAACTTTTCTGGGTGCCTGGTCATGCAGGTATATCTCGAAATGAGATGACTGATGAGCTGGCAAGGGCCGATTCCAGCCGAAATCCGATTGGACCAGAGCCAGTCATACCTATTGCTATGTCAATAGGGATGGCAGAAATTAGAATGTGGGGTTTATTTGGGTGGGGTGGAATGTGGGCCCGGTATTCTGAGATCTGGCAAACTACACCAAGTCTTAGACAGGCCAAACTACACATAGGAGAACCTAGGCCTGGGCTTGCCAAAAGACTCCTGTCACTAAACAGGGGTCAACTGCGAACGGTAGTGGGACTCCTCACTGGGCACTACCAGGTGATGAGGTACCTGAACCTCCTGGGAATTGTAGATTCACTTATATGCAAGTGGTGTGAAGAAGGGAATGAAACCACATCCCACATATTATGGGAGTGCCCCGCTGTGCTGAGGACTCGAAAGAGGTACCTGTGTTCACCATATTTAGAATCAAGGGAGGTAAGGGAAATCACCATAGGGGGCATAGGTTGGCATTCATCAAGGCGATCGGCCTTTATGGGCGATTTCTTTAGAAGTGTGGGTTGCACAATGGGTCAATAGGTCTAAGTGCCTCAGGGCCTCCTTGGAGGTACTCTACTACGAAACAATCTATCTAATGTAAAAAAGAGAAATATTATCATGGCGCTTTAATATAGATCAGGTTACGTATGAATTATGAAGAATAATATTGCAATCTGCTGCGTTAAATAAATCCACATGGAAAAAATTGAATTCTCAGGAGAATGTAGCAAGCGTACTCCGATGGAGTGTGTCTGATTTATATTATAAAACTCCCATAAGTTTATCCCTTGCTTTATTTTATCACGACATTGTATCAGCTGTTTGTCGCGAAGTTAAAGCTTTTAAAGTATGCTCCAAATCGTCCGTAGCGAACGACGAAAAGAACAGACATAAATGAGAATGATGGCACAGAAAAGAAGTAAGTGGGATATGAGTGAGAAAGAAAAACTTGAAGGTAGTGGGGTTGGAAGAGAAAAAGTTTTAATTGGTGGTAGGAAAGAAAGGGAATGAGTTTGAGGGGAAGAAAGGACAGTGGGAGTAGAATTATTCTCGGGAGTAGGACGTCGGCTTTAATTCCGTGCCAACAGCGGAAGTCGTTTTAGGGTCATTTTCGGTGTCGTGAGTCAGACTGGGGGTTTAGGAAGAAGGGAGGGAATTTGAAAGGGACGATGAGAAAATCTGGTCGTTGTCCCATGAGAGCTGCCGTTCATGCCAGCTGCTGGGAGTCCCTCTACACTGCCTCCATCCCTTTCGACCTGCTCCTCAAAGAGCGAAGTTTAAAGTCAAATTTTCACGCATTGTGGTGATTTTAAACCTTTTGGGTGAGGAATAGCCGTGATATTTCCAGTGGATTGTGATTTAGGAACCAAATACCGTGAAAGTGGAATTTTACAAATTGGTGGTAGTGTTTTACGCTCTATTTTGGAAAAATGAAACTCTATTATCGTGATTAGTTATGAATTAACATCGGAAAAATTAAATTAAGTTTATTCTTTACGCCACCACCCTCAATGAGAGAAAAAGAGATGTGCACCTTTCTTCTGGGGTTTAACTCTTGGGTGCCTTTGAAATACAATAATGTGTAAACAATGGTGACAAATAATTGTTGTCAGTCATGATATTTTTAATATTTTCTGTCACTTGCATTAAGAGGTAATTTGTGAGATGGTGCTCTCGTATTGGGCTGAGACTGTGGTCTTTTTTAATAACGTATACCTATATTATCTCAATGTTCTATATCACTAGTTGTCCATCATATCAAATACACATTTATGTCCACATGTGAAAATGTTTCGTTCAGAATGTCTCCTTATGTGAAGGTATGTCTTATCATTATAATTAGCTCAATAACTCAATATAATCTCTGTATTTCTCGAAAGTACTTGGAACTCTTTAGTATCTGTCGACGTGGTTAGATAATTAGTGGTCATACGAAATAAGTTCCGCTTTGAGAGAGTCATTTTCAGTTTGCTATCTCCTAAGCTAAACCAGTATGAGAGGAACCCATGCGTGAGTAGTTGAGTTAGATGATCAACCGCAGGGACTGGCAGCAGAATTAGAGAGAAAAACAGTAATCCTATGGCAAAGAGGGATTAGGAACAAATATTTTTCACCTTTACGGAGAGGATGTGAATTGGAAACATTTACAGATTAGAAAGAGTACGTGATTGAAGTCCGAAGAAGGTACAATAAAGGACCGAACCCGAGATTCTGTTATCGTTGAAGTAACAGAAATGCTCTTTCCCTCTTCGTCATCAGTCTCTATGGTTTAATCAGTCTTTAGATGCAAGATATTCCACAGAGAAAAAAATCATTCGCCTTGACCGGGACTCGAACCCGGACCCTCTGATTTCCGGCCAGGTGCTCTACCAGTTGCGCTACGGTCCAACACAAAGTTTATTTCATCTCAATTGTAGTACATCAAGCATTTTCAATATATTAAACAAAATTGTATGTTTCACCTCTTATAGAAGAGTAAAAGTGCTACAAAATAGAATGCTCATTAACACATATTAGTTATCCTTCTTACTGCAATTTCTACATAACCGTGAGTACTTGCCGAGTGCCATTTGCTTTTATTTTCCAGAATTCTTTTGATTCCACAGCGATTTATTGGCTCCATAGAAATAAAATTTTCTATTACCGTGATCATGGCGTAATTTCGGGGCTTTTGGAAAAAGGCGAAAGTTGAGGGAAAGGAGGTCCTTATCGGTTATGCTGCCTTCACCGAAAACGTCCCATTCCTTATACAGTTTTTTATTGCCTCCCATATTTGCGTATTGGCGCCTACGTCCACGAGGTTAAAGCCGACTTCAAACACTGAGGTGCTTTTTTTTTTAACAAATTCAAAATAATATTAACTTGGGCGCCAATGCGCACGACTTCGGCTGCTCTGTGACATTACATGTCTAGCAGTCCGACAACAACTAGCTCCTTTAAAGCCTCTAGAATTTCCACAGAGAAAGAGGACGCCTTGGTAGCGCAACTGGTAGAGCACCTGGCCGGAAATCAGGGGGTCCGGGTTCGAGTCCCGGTCAAGGCGAATGATTTTCTTCTCTGTGGAATATCTTGCATTCGTGCATCTCAGCGGGTAACTCCGTTAAAGTTTTCGCGGCTAGCTCGCGAGCTTTGAATTTGTCAGTCTTTAGATGTCCCTCAAGGTATGATTCATAGAGGGCGACGTGGTTGCTAGGTACTCAGTGAGAAAATAACCGATCCCGAACCTTCAAGAACATTGGTCCATCACGTCTGACATTGCATCTTGTTTAGCAGAACATTTCTGTCAATCATTTCCTTGGTCGTTTTATCCATTACATTTAATATATTCCACAAAACGTGTGACAAACTCTTGGTCATATACCATTGTATGTGATAGGTATGATATTAGAAAAATATCAAGCACAAGCACATTTTTACTATTATAGAGAAAGTCACCGTTATATTTCGTTTTGTACATTAAATGATCAAGCCATGACGTTACCCCATATAAATGTTTAAACCCGTCAAAGTATTCGTTCGATAAGATGTTATCACTTTCATCATGTAATAATACCATTAGCAATTCCCAATTTTTGCATAAAGTAAGGAAAGCTATGATTAAAGCAGATCGTACTACTAAGCTATTCGGTATCACGTAGTTTTGCTGAGTATTAATGACACTAAACGGAAAATCGTGTTAGAGAACAAAGTGTTCACGAATGAGGTGTGGTGTTCCTGATTGAAACTTTAATCCGAAATGCAAATAACATGATACGCATTAAGAAGTTTTATATTAAGCTCATCCGTCGATAATCCTTAGATTGGATTGACACAGAATTCCACTGGATTCTCCTATCGATTAATCTCTTCATATTTGCATAGATATTTTCTTTCACATCCTTCATCACTCGCTCTTTATATCCCATGAAAGGCTTTTCTTTTCTATTCTTCCCATAACAACTCCCTCGACGATTACCTTCATACCTCATCACGCCATCATAAAACTCCAAGAACGTAGAAAACGATGTGGTATTGACAGGTTTACAGGTTCTAGGAAGATTAAGTTAGCGGAGTAAGGGTGGAGAGAAACCCAGCGTCAGCTTTAGCTTTTTCATAATCTATCATGGCAAGGGGTCTATGATGAGCGTCTATCTATCGACGCGTCCTATCCGACGGACGGAGTACTGCGCTTTAAGTGCTTGCTACACGTCTCTAAAGTATCCACCGGTGTATCACAAGAAAATAATTTACCACAGGAATTTGAATCCGTGCCTTAGGGATTGTAAGCCAATACTCTAGCAACCATAACGATCCGATTCCCTCTCTACCCTGCGGTTGCAATGCCCGCCCGTTAAACAGATATTCTCATAACCATAGGGGTGACAGGTTGCCACGTCAAAAACCTATCCCCTGGTCCAGATATGGTTGCAAAACCTCATTTTATTAGAGAAATTAAAAAAAAATAACTGGAGGACTTTAACAGGAGGGTTTGAAGTGGGTATGAATGCATTGTTATGGATCGGGCTGTGGAAAATGCATGAAGAGGAAGTTGCTGGAGTGAAGTTGAAGATATCGTACCCTTCCATTTCCTTTCATTGTCATAGATGATGACTCCAGAAAGCAGCTTGCTCATTCCGGCAGTCACTATTTTTTTTAATCCTCGCGAACACAATCAGGAAGAAAGCTCCAACCTCACCTCCAACTCCTCCCTCAGAACACCATATTAATCCCTTTCTTCCCTCTTTCAGCCGGTGAGGGGCGCTGTAATTCGTCGATGGATAAAATAATTTCGGGAAATTGAAGCCTGAAGAGGAAATTTTGAAAAAAGAAATAATTAATCCCACATTTCTGTCTCAGCGTCTCCAGATTTAATTATATGTCAGAGTCCTAGGGAGTGGATGAGATTAAGTCCGAAGGGGAAGGGAATGGGAGGCGAAAGGAGGGGATGGTAATGGGGTAGGGGTATGGTTGGAGAAAGGAGGGGTTGAAACCTCGTGCAAGAAGAGGGTTTCATCTCGAGGGAGAGATCAAAGGACCGATTCCAGTCCCCGGCAGACACTTCCTGTCTCGAAGGGTGATCGGGAGTCGGCGGATGAAAAAGAATCGTCTTTTTTGACATAATGAGTTCTTCCTCCTATGCGTCGCCTTCTTCACTAATGGCAGATCATCTGCACTCAGAAATCAAATTAGGACGGCGTCGCAGATTCGCGCCCGTCGGCGTCACGTGCGACTTCCTAGCGTATCTCGAAAGAATTTATATTGATCCCTCATGATACGTGGGAGTCAGCTCTTATGTATTCATAACTCACACTCACATATATACTATATTTCACATCGCTGCACAAAAAACGGTTTTCCTGCGTTGCTTTTACTTGCATGTGAAAAAATCGGTATGTACACAAAAAAATTCTTTTTAGCCGTTTGATTTCATGTCTTGATTAATGCCAAGTGGCATTAAACTCATTTTCAGCCCCCTAATACTCCGTTTGTTCAATGTTCTTCACATATCCAATTTTATTACTAGTATTTGAACATTTCTCTCTTTTATTTCTTACCTATTCCTGTAAAAAAGACATCTGTATATACTTAATATCATGCTAGCCAACAGAATGGTGCATTGCGAAAACTAAACTATTGCTATGACCTTACCTTTTGTCTCATGAACATTACATTTTTGCTAAAATATCATCGCTAACCTATAAAAAATATTAGACTAAGAGAATACTTTAGCTGGAAGTTGATCGCAGAAGATTGACCGATGATTTCAATCACTCCAGCATTCACTCAAGTGCATGCCGAAATGAATTCAAGGAATATCTGTGGAAAAGGGGACTTTAATCACATACGTAACCACGGTTATTTGGAAAAAAATACGTGCCAGGGTTACTACAAACACACCACTCTCCATAGGTTTTCTCTGTCGAAAAAATTCGCATATTTGGTCCTGTTTGTTTAAAAGCCCGAGGCTAACAAATAAATTCCCTTGTCTAAAATTCAACTTTAAATAGAAGAACTTGCCAAAATTCATTTTTGGTTCAGTAATGATCTTTATACTACCTTTCTGAAAGTTGCCTCACAGTGGTGAGCGTTAATATTTTACTCTTCTGTGATATCTTCCGTGTTCGCACATATTGTAAACACAATATTTTTAGCGTAGAACTAATTCATTCAGCCTTAAATTCCATATTTCTCTTCAAAATTTTCCATTTTCTTTGGCAATAGTTTTAAGATTTTAGCCGTTAATACAATTGTTCAGGTTAATATTGCGTTCCAATTCTCACAAAAACTGTTGACAAAATCCCGTTAGGAATAATCGGTGCATCTCCAGATTTCTGATTACTTTAAAATAGAGCAAAATCAATCTTTCATGGTTGATGAGGATGTCTGTGACAGTTTTATGGTACACCTTTGGAGTGATCGGAGGGAATAGACCTCTCCACTTTCCCATCACCCTCTCTTTATTCGTCCCCACCCTACTCGATCGGTGTCTATGTGAGTGTCAATCGACCTTGTTCGGGTTTACCTGGGCGAGTTGGCAGGCTTGCATTTGACCCCCGCTGTTTGCATCGTACTCTACCGTTTGCGTGAGTGTTGGATAGGGTGTGCATGTAACTTCTCCCGTGGAGTGACAGCAACGGTCTGACGGCAGCTTTGATCGAGTGCGTGGGCGGAGAAAATGCGTCCAAAGTTTACGTTACTTGTTGTATAAAACTTTTAAAAAGAACCGGTGATGTTTGTTTCGTAATTTATGGGTCCGACGATGTCTTCGGAAGTGGTCGGAACGGGGGGTCGGGAACGGGGACAATCAATATACTCTAATAGGATACAACGAGAACTCCGAGTGCAAAAGATACGAACAGGTAATCCATAATGTCAGAGATAAATATGCCGTACTTATCATTGAGCAGTTTCTAAAAGATCTACTGTGCCAGAAAAATGTATCTAATAGCTCAAAATGAACGCTTGGTATTATTTATACTCTCGACTCAGCAATTTCTATATAACACGGTTTATCTTAATTATTTGCTCATTTTTTCACATTATGAAAACTAAATTACCAACAGTGTCTGTATTAACACGGAATAACGGCTTGAGACAAGTAAATAACTGTAGAATCATAAATGTCTCTCACTTTATCATCACCTTATCCTTACTGATCCAAAGATGAGATTGAAGATCGGCAGTAAGAGCTGATGTGTTGGCCATGTAAACTAGATGTATCTTGAGTAGTTTTATGTGAAGTACATGTCATTTTAAGCAGAAATATGTAAATTAAATAGAGTACCCACTTTAAATTTATTTACTGACCCGGGTTTGAGATAAAAAGTTATTATCAAGGTGTGTACATACAGGAAAATAATTTGAACGCTTGAACGATACCTAGTTATAACTTATGTATCTATGTAAAATGCAGTTCCGCAAAGTAACGCCGGATTCCATAATGTTTGTCGCGTTAAGTGTCAATATTTTTGATGGCCCTAAGTAATTAAATTTGAAGTTGGCTTACTTGTACTTGAGTTTTAGAAAAAATGTCTGCCACTTCAAAGATACAAACTGTAAAAAAAAAAAATATCTCATGTAGCAGCTTGTCTCTCCTCATATTTTATTTAATTTTTCATGAAATTTGTTTCACAAATATTAACTTTTTTTCACCACACATGTACTCGAAATTTTTTTAGACTCTTACGTATTTTTGTCAACCAGTTTCTTTCAATAGTAACTATCGGAAAAGACAAGCCCCAGGACATCGCTTACCGTAGGACAAAAAAAAAGGAAATTTCTTAATTCAACATGGAGTATAGTCAACTACTTCTTTATGCTATTGTTGACTTTGATTGCTTTATGCTTTATGTTATTTAACTAACGTTAGTTGGAGGTTATGCTCATTTAATTTCCTGCATAAGGAGATATATGTACCCATATCATGAGTAATATGCAGGAGTAGTGGTAAGGGAAGGAGAGTCTGGGAGGCAGTATTAGGTATGAAAGTGATGAGGCTTGAAGGCGTTTTCTCGTTGCATTCCGCTGGAAGTGCATTTTTCTGAGTTTTGTGCCGCATCACCACCGCTCTGGTGCTCCAACCATATTCCAGTCTCTCACACTAGACTGGTGTGCAGCAAGAGAGGAGAGGCCAAAACTAACGTTAAACTAGGAAAACAAAAGCTGGAAGAGGTGAAAGAGTTCTGTTACCTCGGAAGCCGAGTAACCAACGACGGACGAAGCAAGAAAGAAAGAGTCAGCAGAATAGCCCAGGCATAGAGAGCATTCTATCAAAAGAAGAATTTACTAACAGCTGGAAATACAAGCGTAGAAGTAAGGATAATTCATCAGAATGGACATCTGGAGCGTGTTTCTTTATGGCAGCGAAGCATGGACATTGACAGCAGCGGAAAAGAAAAGGGTGGAAGCATTCGAAATGTGGTTCTATAGAAGAATGATAAAGATTAAATGGATCGACCGAGTAAGTAAAGAGGAAATCCTAAGAAGAGTGGGGGAAGAGAGAAGTCTTCTGAATTTCCCTAAGAAGAGGACGGGACAAATTTATCGGCCACATCATGATACATGATGGCCTGATGAAGAAAATCATCGAGGGACAAGTGGAAGGGAAGAATGGCAAAGGAAGGCCTCGTGTAAGATATATGGAACAAGTGATGAAGGATGTGAAAGAGAATAAATACGTAAATATGAAGAGATTAGCCAATATAAGAACTCATTGTAGAGCTGCGTCAAACCAATCTGAGGATTGATGACTTATGATGATGATGATCACAGTAGACCTTTAATTCACACTACCACGAAAAACCACACTAGAGAGTTGCAGGGGCCCATGCTCTGTTCCCGTCACGTTTTGTGCCTCCGGACATTTCATCAACCTGGCTCTCTCCTTCGTCACGGTCTGCTTGACTCTGCCACTCCAGTTGTCTGATTCTTATCCTCATCGTCACTAATCCTTATTTCTAAGTTAGGTTCGATGCAGCTCTCCAATTTACATTCTGTTTTAGATAACCTCTTCATATTTGTATATTCCCTCTCGTAGGTATGTATTTTTCACTTCTTGTTCCATATTAATTGTAGGAGGTCTTCTTTTCCCAATCTTTCAGTTCATTTCTCTGTCAGCAACTGTCTTCATCTAAATATTTTCTTAATTTGGACGGCCCCGGTGGTGGTGGAGTAAATCCCTCGCCTGCTGATCTCAGGGTCGTGGGTACGAATCGACTCGTTTGAAAAGAATTTTCACTGTCCAGGATGTGAATATTTGAGACACTCAATTTGTCAATCGTAAGAAAGAACTTGGAGTTTTGAATTTGCTTTTTAAAAAAAGGTAAGTTTCATTTCAATTTTTAATACATGGCCGGTAGAACCATCGCTTTTGTCCTAAAGCTTAAACTATCGTCCAGAAACTGAAGCGTCCGTAAACTATCTATTTAACTTCCCTATTTTTTTAGTAATTCTACAATTCAAATGCCTTCAGTCTTGACTTCCCTACTCCATCGAGTACTACTACCACTAATTATCGCTCTAAGATTGCCATAAATAGCTGTGTCTCAACAAATATCTGATCATGTGGTCTCGACCCTTTCTTTTTGCTACTGAATTCTCTGTTCTCCCCTCTTCTCAGCACTTCTTCCTTAGACACTCGGTCGATTCATTTTAACATCATCATTCATATGTAGTACCATCTTTTATTTACTTCCAGCCTTGCGTTCTCTGATGCTGTTATCACACTTATCTCACTGCCATAATGAAGGATGTTTCGGATATAAGTTTTTATAAGGTGATTTCTTACTTCCATGATTGTATTTGCAGCTGTGTGTAGTCTTCCGTTAGACTACCCTCTTTCCGCAGACTATTCTATGATGAATATTCCTCTCTTACTTCATCCACTGTTGGTCACTCGGCCTCTCAGATATCAATACTCTTTCACCCATTTAAAAGTTTTCATGCAGTGCAACGTTGTGTTTTTTCTCTTTTCATTATAATAACTCATTGTCTTTATCATTCGCGTAACTTTGGTGGTCATACATACAAGAACATCCGTCAATATTTTTACCTAATATTGGTTGGACAAAGCTTATTCCTAGATTCTTCATCGGGTAACATCCTAATTTTTAGTAATTTTACTCTTCCTAATTCTTCCCTACTTGATCCACATATCTCCCATACTGTCTTTAATATGTATTGTTTCCATTTAATCTTCCCTCGACTGTCTTTATTAGGCTGCCATATCTAAAAGTATAGCAAATTATCTGATCCTGTCATCTTTACGATGCTTTGGACGAGACTTCTTTTACGTGGTCTTCATTAACTTCTTCATTCCTGTCTACTAGTGCATCACAAATGCCATCATTCATGGCCATCATTCATGACCATTCTGTTGCTCCTGCAATTCATGCCACGCAAAAATGTAGTAGCATGCTCTACGTATGATTTTCAGTGAAAATATTTCTGCATGCATGTTTTATATCGAGATAATATTCGCAGAATTCATTGACCGTTAGTCTTCTCACAATTTCTCAAATAACTTATGAGCCACCTTTGGCTTTGTCTAGCAGTGAGTATCAACCTATGAGCTTTTCGAGGCATCAGATATTTCTGAGAGAGCAGGCGGCACTGCAAAAGAAACAGCTGATTCTTCATTTAGTTAGTCATACACACAAGCTATCTTAGTACTTCTTTGTCTTTTCCTCCCTCTTGTGTGAGTCCGAAACTAAAACTTACCATTTGAGGCATTGGAAAACAATAAATTAAACGCAATATACGCAAGCCAACCCCGGTCATTTTCAGATTAGATAAAAACTACAACGCTTGGGAAATAGATTGACCAGCAGATTCCAACAAATTTTATCCATTTTAGCGGGAGGAATGAAGATGGTCACGGTAGTTGGAGATGCGGGAAAACTTCTTCGTTATAAACTCACAGGCGCTCTCCAATATCAAGAGCGTGTTTAGACTCTTGGACTCTCAATTTCAGATTTTGTCTATTGGTTTTGATAAACATGATTAATGCTCTTGCTTATCTCTATTTTCTCTCGCTTTGGAGGGTGTGTATTTTTTCGATATCTGTCGTTCCGTCGATGCTAAAATCTCTCGCGTGTATGTAAATCATTTGACACAATTGCGTCCCTGGTCCAAGTAATTTTGACTAATGACCACAGCAAACATGGAAGCCAAATAGTTACCAGTTATCTTGGAGGTCATGTGGGGGTAATGAGGGAACCATAAAAGGGAACTTTCAAGAACTAAGGCAAATAACAAGAAATAGGGAAAAAAATCACGAGGCAATCAGTCAAACAATAAAAATAATCACTAGCAACTCAATTCCTACCACGGATTTATGCACGGAATACTGTCAGAGTCTTGAATCTCATTGAAACTTACAATCATGGTTCTAGTTGGTTATATATGTGGGTGATTTTATATGAAAATTAAATATCAATTCATATTATATGTGCATGTTATATAACAGAATTTCTAGCACTACCTTCTCTGAAATATAGATTTTTTTAATTGACTAGGCAAAATTGATAGAAACTTAAAGTTAGTTTGAGGAAGGGTCAGCTTAAAAATCTTTTTGAAAGGGTCTAAATAATTCTGATCTATAGAGTGCCGCGCCCCATACGAATGTTTTGATGAATCGCTTCCTTGTTTGCAGCTGTAGGTTCTTTGAGCACAGTAGTTGTCTCTTCTTCATATACACCTCCTTAGTTTGTGTTATTCTTTGCTTTATGCCCGTCGTGCTTTGTCCATCCCAAGTTATAGTGCTGCCAAAGTAGGTGAAGTTCTGTACTTGTTCCAATTTCACTACTAGAATTGTGATATTTTCCCTAATCTTCTCTCTTCCGCACACTAGGAAGAGAAAAGCTTAGGGCTTCCGTCACACAGAACCGGTTTTCCGAATTCTCTGGCATTAGGGAGATCTTACTGAACTAAAAAAAATATCAGTATGTGTGAGAGAAGTGAAATGGAAGAAGGGTGAGAAGTCGTGGCAGAGGAGGTTGGGAGCGGGGATTATGACAAGGTATTGGGGTTTAAGGATATGAAGAGGGACCGAGTAGGGACCATGGGGCTCTATCAGAAGGCCAACAAATGTCTCCAAAGGAGAGGGAGGGAGGCCTCAAATGTTCCCCATGCCTCCTCGTTATCGCAGAGAGACGCTCTTCTCGGCCCATAACCCTTCCAACTGTCCCTTAAAATCCTATCAAGTCCAACGTTGTGGCCACTTCCAGGGGGTAATCGCAGTAAAGTCTCCAGTAACTCGAAAATAACACCACGTGAAGATCATTGGTACATCAGGGTATTTATGGAGATTGATCGACAAAATATTATAAAGATTATTCAACAAGATTGGAAATAATTAAATTTGTTATATTCCACAACTTTTTATTCACCACGACCGGTTTCGAACTTTTCAGGTCATCATCAGGCGTTGAACAAGTAAAAGATGGGAAAGGCGGCATATATATACACAGACTCACACCAGTGAAAAGATGTGGGGGGGAGGGAAGGGAGAATGAGACGGTTTGAAAGGAAGGTGAGCAACAGCTTCTGGCGAGGGGAAAAAAGGAACAGCTTATTTGCCTATGGGGGTGGTGGTGGGACCGGCACTGAGTAGAATGGGGAGAGGTTGGATGGGAATAGGTCATTTAAAACTTCATTCTTATATACATTAAAATATGAAACAATTTCAAAGTTCTCCATAAAATCAAGTCTCCTCCCCTTCTCACACACATGTAAAATCTTAGGGTTAAAATTTGAGGTGTGGTCATTTTCAATTAAATGCATTGCAAACATAGATTTGTTATAGTCATTTATAAAGGAATTAAAATGTTTGGATTTACGCATGATAATTTTCCGGCCAGTTTGTCTGACATAAAAACAATTACAGCCAGGGGTATTGCAATTTAGCATGTACACTCCACTTCTATCACAATTAGCATAAATGTATTTAGAGTTGAATAACAATTTATCGAGAGTCATAGGGTTATAAAAACACACTTGGAATTTATTGCTAGGGATGGATTAGTTGATTTTATATGACAATTTGTGGATGAAGGGTAACTTTACCCATTTGGCTTTTTTGACGGGATCGTGGAATGAGCAGTGGGATCCATTATGGCTCGTTTTCGGCGTAAGCGATTTAATAGGGTGTCAATCATGGAATCTTGAAAACCATTGCTCCTGGCAATACGTTTAATGAAAGAAAGCTCTTTAGAAAAATCATCGGATGAATGGGGAAAGGAGAGGAGGCGATTAAGCATGGAATGAAAGGAAGCCATTTAATGTGAATTGTGGTGGTTAGAATCGTTTATTCAACAAGCCGAAATCAGCTAATATTAAATTCGTGAGACGTTGAAAATCGGAGAACAGGACATCTAAAAATCTAAAGCTGATGAAAATAAAATTTAAATGAACACACTATAACTAATAACAATTCCTTCATCTATATTATGCATAATTGAAGTCGAAAAGATTTTTAAAATACTTTTAGCCTACATCACATTACTTTTAGCTATATCGGAGATTTTACGGACGTTTAGATAGCATAATCGAGCCATACTTTCAATAAACTCTCCCAACTCTTATATGTTACTTGGAAAATAACGTGACACTTAATCTCTTTGGGGTGGATATAATGTTAAAAGATGGCCGCTCCATATTTTTAAAATAAAGAATATATACTTAGCTAACTCAAGTGTTGTTTCAATTTTATACGCAATGGACCATATATATATTGATTTTCAGGTTATAGGCACCAATCGTGATACCTCTCTTTATGTTTGTAATTAAAATTCGCTTTATAATATGTATCTATTCAGTGCATGACTATTTGCCAATTATTTTAATCCTCATCACGCTGCCCATTCATCCCCTGTTCTAAAAAATACTCTCATGGGTTAAGGTGACGGTAACAAGAGAAAGGCGCACAGCGAATAGTGTGGGGAAGGGGAGAGAAAATAGGTGACAGGGAACACTCGCAGGATAGGCCTTTCTGGTGGTGTGAGTGGATTGATGGGACATGTTTATCTGCTGGCGCCTGTATAGCCCGTGGGGTATCCGATTCGGACCCAGTGTTCATCGGAGCTAAACGTAACGATTGCAACCCCATTGGTTGCGGGAATTTCCCAGTGGTCAGCCCGCGGCGCAGTTCCCAAATTCCATTCATTCTCCAGAGACGAGTATGTGGGGAAACAGCCCTTAGCCATTTGTTGGCTGCTGTCTTCTTTCTCATCTCTCGGCCTATTTGGGATGATGTGGGAGAAATCTAGTTAGCATAGAAATTGCATTTCTCTCATTGCCATATGTGGCTGGCAGTCTGAAAATTGCTAAGCTGAAGGCCTTTCTCACTTGCCTAATCGTTCACCTGGTGAAATGTTAGCCATTTCATTTTCGTCTAAAATTTAAACACCCTCTCTCTATTCTCTCAGAGTTCATCTTCTTTTGTATTCTTACGAATTAGCCGTCCTGTTTTTGATGAAAAGATATCCTTTGTAAAATGTTTTTTAGATATTTTGATACCTTGATCGTTGCTTGCGATATGTTAAGGTTACCGAGGCAGTTGCACAACCATACAGATTTCCCTTTTATTAAGCATTATGCGATATTACTGAGGAGAAATTCTCTGCTGCTCACTTGTTTAAAACCTATTGCAGATTAGGGTCGTACAATAATCCATAAAATGTATGTATTCTATTTATTAATGGAGTTTTGCTATACGTATACGTCTGTTCTATGAATTTATTGCTGCAAAAATTTGTATGATATTTGCATTTAAAAACGAAGATAATCTAATGAAAGCCAGATCAACACATATAGTTATCATTCTATTGCGTGTGTTCCTTCTGTACAGGCATATTGGATGGTTTCTGTCTGAAGAATTGTTCGTAGATCCCTGTATTTGTATTATTGTCAGACAATTATTGTAGAAGATAGGAAGCCTAATAGTTGCCGTTAATGTGAATGATAAACCAATCCTCACCACATGATTTACACTATATTTCAACCATTTTTGAAAGACCTCATAGTAGGCAGGATTATTTTTACCAGAGTTGCTCGGGTTCAAGATCAGTCGAAAGAATTGCGCTGTTATGATTTTAATGGATTTGATACTTCTTTTTTACTAGTATAATTATTTATAATTGGTAATATACCGGTCACTAGACTGCCTTTGCAGTGGATATCACAGTACATGTGTGTAACTCAGATAACTTTCTCACTTGAGACATTTATCCGGGCGAAGTGAAACAAGTGGGCTCCCATTGAAACCCTTTAAATATTACGAAGGAGAAAGGATTATTGTTGATGAAACATGCATGCTACTTTAAAATGGGCAAATATAACGTAAGAAAGGCATTGTAAATTATTATTACGTTCGCATTAATGAAATGTGTTTTCTATTTTGTCTATACACTTCCCTGAATTCCATTTTGGCAACCCAACTAAGGACAAAAGCATTTTTATGTAGGGGGGGGGGGTCAATCCTGAGGCAGCTTTTCGTAGGTCTCCTGAAATGTATTTAAAGTAAATATTTCAATTTTTGATTTCTAATTCAATTAAATTCAATTGAGTCAAATAGCTAGCAGTCAAGGCACCTTTTAAAATGAATTGAATTATGATCAGGGCTGCGATTATTCGGCGCGGTGAGATTTAAATTACCTGCTGAGTTGCTCCACAGAGAGCCTTCTGTTACCTGACATTCCATCAGTCGAGAGCACAAAAGACCCATGTTAATTAAGTCAACTCTCTTCCGCCGTTCTTCCATGTTCGTTGGAGCCTATTTCGTTATATTGTTGTGAAGGAATGTGAACGGGTTCTTCTTCATACCTTTGTTCCTCCGAAGCAGTCAACTATTGAAGATTTCGGTGTGAAGTTGGGAGTAGATCAGTGCTTCGTGAGCGATCATTCCCCCTTCACTTACTTGGGCAGACGGTACTCTAGAACAGAGGAGCCACATGCCCCCTCTAAAGGACATACTGTAGTTATGAGGCAATGCTAGAACAGCACCTAAATTCAGATCCATGTCACTGAAAAGTAGGGGAGTATTGGGAGAAGGAAAACATGTCAATTCTTTTACTTTAGATTTTAAGCAGCGAATAGCTTCTAAAATCAAACTATCAGCATGCGCACACATTTCTGCCACCGTATGCGATAAAAGTAAGGAAATATCACAAAATATCACCCTAAAGAAATTCCCCTTATATATGATATATGATGATAGAGGTAAAGTCGAAAAGAGGATCCCAAAATAATACTCTAATTATTGTAATAAGCTATAATTTACTGATATTATAATCAGTGTTTTGATATTGTTAGGGAAGTATATTTATTTTCAAGAATTTCAGTCGTTATAAAACTTTGACGCCAACTGCATTCCGATTTATTTTGCCGTACATTCAGTTGGCGAAGAATTCATTTGTTAATAAGAATAAATTGGGATTCAGTAATTATTTTTTCTCCGACCAAGTCTCTGAAGTACCTATTCCCTTTCATAAGGAATCGGATATGTTTGCAAGCATTCTTTTCTTCTATATTGACACACTTTTCTGGCCCAACTTGGAATTGGCGCATGGGGATGGCGCCATGATTATGATTCACGAGGATCCATTTTCCTTTTTTCATCAACCTATTCTCCCCATCATCATCATCACCATCTTTGGTCAACAATCCTAGGACTGGTTTGACGCAGCCCTCCACTCGATTCTTCTATCGGAAACCTCTTCATATTAATATAATTTCCCTCTTTTATATCCTTCACAACCTGCTCATATATATCTCATATGAGGTCTTCCTTTACCATTTCCTCCGTTCACTTTTCCCTTTACGATTCTCTCTCTGTCTCTAGATTTTATTTCATATATTTCTAATACCATCGTGAAGAAAAATGCTATGGATTTAAACCCTTTGTAGGAGTGATGATTTATATATTTAAAATAAATGAAATAGTAGCTACATAGCGAGATTCTATAATTATTATGAGTTATAATCTTTGAAAACGTTTGCGACAGTTTGCAACGCCCAAGAGAAAAGGGATTTTTCGATTGCCGCCAGAGGGGGAGACAACTTCGTAACTACACTATATTTATTTTCAAGGTCTACGAATTGAGGAGACCCTCAATAGATATTTTGATGGTGATACTATTGTGATATTGATACCTCAATCAAGCCGTCGTGTTTTAAGATGTGGCCGGTTAAGTTGTCCTGTCTTCTTTTTAGTTTTCAGCTGACTTCTCTTTTCTCCCGCTCTTCTTATGCCTTCTACATTTGTCACTCGGTCGATCGATTTGCCTTCAGCATTCTTCTGTAGCACCATATTTGGAATGTTTCCACACTTTCCTTCGCCGTTGCTATCATCGCCCATACCTCACTGCCGTAAAAAAACATGGTCCAGATGTATGTTATTATGAAATGCTTCCTTATTTCTACTCTTTTATTTCCAGCTGTGAGTAAATTCTTCTTTTGATAAAATGCCATTTTTGCCTGAGGTATTCTAGTGACTATTTCTTTCTTGCTTCGTCCGTCGTTGGTTTATCGGCTTCCAAGGTAACAGAACTCTTTCACCTCTTCTACCTGCTGCTCACCATTATCTTAGTCTTCTTCTTATTGATAATATCTGGCCATTGTCCTTTTCATGGCTGTTAGACTCTTATTCAGATCCTTATTTGTCCTTACTATGAGTGCTATACCAGTCAGCGAATCACAGCACGCTACTTTTTTCTCCGTGGGAATTCACTCCAGAAGATCTCTTTGATTTCATTAATGGCTCCCTCGATGTCAGCATAATAAATTACGGGAGACAGTGCACAGCCTTATCTCACTGCTTTCTTTATTCTTGCTTCTCCACTGCTCGATCCAGATTTTCTCAAAGCTAATTGGTTTTTATACTGACTGAATAATTCTTCGGCTATTATAAAACAATGGAATCCCTTTCAGAATTCCTTTGAGCATTTGAATTCCTTTCAGAATTCCAAGCATTGAATTCCAATGCATGTTGGCGAAAGCCTTCTCTCAATCCACAAATACAGTGAACTTCAGTTTGTTCTTCTCCATTCTCTTCTCAATGGCCAGTGGCTAATGGCCTAATGGCCAGTATTGCTTCTTTTGTACCCCCACGTTTCCTGAATCCAAATTGATCTTCATCAAGGAAATCCTCAAATTTTCGTTCTATTCTTCTGCTGATGACCCTTGTCAATATCTTCGATGCATGTGTCGTGGGGCTTTTAGACCTATAATTTTTGCATTTCTCCGCTCTCCTCTTTTCCTCATATTTTCGTTCTATTCTTCTGCAGATGACCCTTGTCAATATCTTCGATGCATGTGTCGTGGGGATTATAGACCTATAATTTTCACATTTCCCCGCTCTTCTTTTTGGGAATTGGAGTGATGATGTTTTTCTGAAAGTCTTTCGGTATTTCTCCTGTTGAGTACATGTCGCAGATGGTTTTGTAAAGATGGGTTAATGTCTTCTCTCCTGAATTTTTATTTTTGTCCGGCAGGAATATCATCAATTCCAAAAGTCTTATTCATGCAAAGGACGCTTACTGCTACGTCAAATTCCAATTTTAAAATTGATGCTCTATTCTCACCAGCAGCCCTCTTTACATTTATTCCCTGGTTCATTCCCCTTCAGCTTACGTAACGT
Source organism: Platycnemis pennipes (assembly GCA_933228895.1). NCBI lineage: Eukaryota > Metazoa > Arthropoda > Insecta > Odonata > Platycnemididae > Platycnemis > Platycnemis pennipes. Next base: position 42,091,569 of record OW121851.1, on the reverse strand, counting down.
AGTTCTTTTTCAGCCTTCCCTCAATTCACGCCACTTCCACTTAAACCCCAATTCCTCTCCCTTTAGCATCGTCACTGACTTTCTTCCTCTTCTCTCTCTTCCGTTTCTACCATTTCCATCTCCTTTTGTCCGCCTTCACCCATTTTTTCCTCTCTCATTCCTCCCGCCTCCCATTTACTTCTTGTCTTCCAATCATCCCTTCCAAGTAGCTCGTAATGTAATTTAGACGAGGATGACGAGGAGACGGGCTCCGACAGGTTAATGGCCTCTCATCGAACGGAACATGAAATGGAGGATTTTTAAATCTGCTGATTGAGATAGCTGGTCTTTTAAACGCGCTGGCTATTAAGGCAATGTCAACAAAATAAAGGTAATTTATGAGGGTAGAGTTTTTTTAATGTCATTAGACGCAAGAAAGAAATTTCCTCCATTTTGAGTTTTTCTTTTGCCTGAACCTATTTATCAACGTGTACTTTCTTTCGTTGGGTACAGCAATGTCTATGTCAGCCCGGGTTACTTATTCTCAAAGTAAGAATTAAACTATTTCAAAAGTAATCTCTCTCAGTCTCTAGATTTGATTTCATGTAATTGTAATGATATTACGAAGAGAAGTCTATGATCTAGAATCCATTGATAACTTTTGCGACGCCGAAAACAAAATTTATTCTGCGATCGCGCAGTGTAGCCCTCGCCGGCAAACCGGAACCGGAACCGCCGGCAACCGGAAATACAACGTTATCACTTTACTTTGGCTATTTTCAAGGCCTGCGATTTGAGAAGACCCGCCATAGATGTTTTAATGGCAATACTATTATGGTATCGATTCCTTCGATACGATATAGGCCAATATATAAGATGCCGATATATGTTGCCTGAATACATCTTTTTCTTGGAGAGTTTTGGGATCGAACGCCGATATTTCATGTAAATATTTTACTGAACCTTTGGGAGAATATTTAGTATTCGGAGATAGCATGTATTATTTATCAAGCTAACGAACGCTCTCGAAAACCAGGCAACAGTAGGTGTCACTTTGCCATTGTCTCCCTCCCTCCAGTGGTAAGATTCGTGAAAAGAGCCATGGGTATTATGGCAGTTTGGGTATTCGGTTACGAAGATTTTCGGACCACTTGAAGTAAATCTGCAAAGTTTCATTTATTTTAACGGTATCACGTATCGTAGCTAGTGAGTCTACTGATCTTTAATCGTCGTAAGATATTAACTGTACTCTAATGTGCATGCATACTTTTGAGGAAAGTTCTGGCTGGTTATGACAAGTATGGAAACGAGAACGATGAGAGATGATATTTTTCTTTTGAGCTCCCTGGCACTTTTCACCTGCTCAGTGACGATAGACGTGCTAATTTGAGAGTATAATGGCAATATATTTTCCTTTTCTTTGTATGTGAAAGAAATATCCCCGAAATCTTGCCGACTACCCTAAAACGTCCAGGCCTTAATCAAGTAATTACGTTTTAATTTGTGGAAAAAATTTGGATATATTATCGGATATTGTGGTCTAGATAATGGAAGAGTTTTTGTCTTCAGTGGAAAAGCCAAGCCAATTGCCCAAGCGAAAACGGCTTTTTACCAGAAGAAGATTCTGCTTACAGCTGCAAATACAAGCTTGGAAGGTAGGAAACATTTCATTAGAACATACATCTGGAGCATTCTACTATATGACAGCGAAGCATGGACAATAAGAGAAGCACAGAAGTCCAGGCTGGAAGCATTTGAAATGTGGTGCCACCGAAGAATCATTTAGATAAAATGGATCGATCGAGTGACTAACGAAGAAGTCTTGATAAGAGTGGGAGAGAGGAGATGTCTACTGAAAACCTTAAAAAGAAGACGGCACAACTTAATTGGTCACATATTAACACCCGATTTCCTAATGAAGAAAATCGTGGAGGGAAAAGTGAACGGTAAGAATGGAAAAGGCAGGCCTGGAGTGAAGTATATGGAGCAAGTTGTGAAGGATGTAAAAGAGAGGAGCTACGTCAATATGAAGACGTTGTCCGATATCCGTCCGAGTCCGAATCGAGTGGAGGGCTGCGTGAGACCAATCCTAGGATTGTTCACCGATGATGGTGATATTATATGTACCATTCCTGTACATAGCTGCAGATTAATTTTAGCCTCGCTAGCAATCTAAAATATCAAAGGAGCCCAGCACTTAAATTATCACAAACTAATGTCGAAATAATTGAAGATGCTCATTAAATGCAGGTGAAACATTTGCATGCACTATCGCAGACTCAAATCAGTTTTAAATTTTCACGAAGAATGGGGTAAAAATCTCTTCAAACTGATATTATCATAATCAATTTAAATTAAATTATATGCTCAACTTTAAAGATACCTGCAATTCCACCATATTATTAATGGAGTTTGTAAATAATGTGCTGTTTTTAGTCAAGGAAACAATAAAACCTTGAACGACCAAAAATAAATTAAATTTTTACCGCGTTCGTCTTAATTTGACTGAATACATTGAGTATTTTGGCCATTTAATACATTTCTTTAACAACGAAATACTCTCCCTTTATCAATTGAATCCAAGGGTATTACATTTACAGACAAAATGTTTACCCCCTCGTGCTGCACTTGTATCCACAACGCTAGTATGTAAATTGTTTAATACAAAAACATTACAAAGTTAGAGAATTGTATTTTCGAATGTTAATAAGTATAGTTTAAACGGTATCATTTCCCGATGTATATGCAGTACCTATAAGTCACTCCTATTTTCTGGGAGGGCAAGGAAGTGAGAAGAAATTAATGATAATAAGACAACATTCGTACATGATCTACATAACCGATGCGTCAGGGTGGAAAAATATTTACTTGCCGGCATTTCAAGCCAAGGGAGTAATCAAGAGCGTGTCATCCACTCGGGTTCGGTAGCAAAGGGATTTGCATGTTCGCTTTGAGGGATGAGGCCACGGGCGGCACTGGTTAGGAAAGAGCTGTCCCAGTGCTCGGGACGGAATGAGAATTCAATTTCCTCTCAGTAAGATAAGCTCCAATTTCATGCACATTGCACCCATTCTTCCCTTCCAAATCCTCCTTACAATCACTCCTCTCCCCCCTCCCCAACTTCGTTCAATCCAGAATTCCCAAGGAAGCGACGTTCTGGACTATACCAATATAGTTAAGGAAAGAAATTTTGTTCTTACCCCATCCTTCCATCCTGACCTTTACTTCACCATTTTGATGTCACCGTTCCGTTAACAACCTTTCATTTTATTTCATGGACATTTGTATGCATGGGGAATCAGGTAAATTGTAAGCTAGACATCCAGATAAGTTCGGTCCAAAGTGGTTAGACTGTAAAGGAGGAGGTGTTAGTATACTAGTCTATGGGTGACAATGAAGCCAGAATGGGGGTGCTTGGGGAGGATTAGACCCCACTTATTTCGTACCGAACATTATTTATACACATAGACCTATGTGTATAAATAATGTATATGTACCTGTACATATTGTACGGCTTATTGTGGAGACTGCATACCTATGTATTAAAACAGACATAACGATGAAATCGTACCCTAATGTCAAGGTAGCGGAAACAGTTAATCTTCCCAAGATTATGTAACGTTGCATTTGATTCCCATGGGAGTTCATTCTTTAAATGAAACCAATTCAAATTAAATGAAATTAAATTACATATTTGCTGCTTTATTTTGTTTGCGCACTTTTCTCTAATGTTGTACTTAATTTTAAGAATGCGTTCCATAGTTAATCTCATTATTCTATGTTTTACCTCGTACAAGTCAACTTCATCCACCCGAGTATCACGAGTAGCAATTACATATTCCTGTGCCGACCAAGATGGTCGGAAGCTTATCATATTATCTGTAATGCCTCCTCCAGTACATTTAAACTTCCTTGGTGGGACTCGCTAAACTCTCCTAATCACTAATTGGATCATCGTTTGACATTTTGTGTCCCGTCTACTCCGTTAACTATGTGGGCTGGCCGCACGTTAGTTAGGTAATAAGCGAATAGTTCAGTAATAAGTTAATAAGCGAAGTAAATTTTTTATGTAGAGTTTTTAACTGATCTTATCCTTTCTATCTTTACATTCCTAATGTTTTGATTACTTCTTCTTCATTTTTCATTTAAATGGGGTCTTTTACCATATTTTTTAAATGCCGAATATGATGTTTGTAAAATAAAAAGACACGCATTTTTCCGTTTTTTGATCCGTCAATTATTTCTCGAGTTATAAGCGGCGAAAAACTGATGTTTTTAACCCTTTCGGAAAAGTAACCACGAAGAAATCACTCCCCTCCCCACCCCCCACCAAATTCGTCCGATCCAGAATTCTCAAGAAAGCGACGTTCTGGACTATACCAATATAGTTAAGGAAAGAAAATTTTGTTCTTACCCCATCCTTTCATCCTGACCTTCTTTACCTCACCATTTTGAAGTAGCTTCTACGCGAAATGGCTTCGCGAATCCCGCGAAGCTACTTCGCCATATCGCAAAGGGGGGGACGCAGCTGACTCTCCCAATGGGAAAGATTGTGGCAGTATCTGTGCGAGCAGACCTTCCAAGAATCCCCCTCCACTCCCTTCCCTTCCCCTAAAAGCAATGAAGGACGGGAAGAAAATGACGTCAATGTCATCACGGCAGCTTTTTCGGTGGGCGTCACCTTTTGCTTATTTTAATTTTTGATTTTTGAGTGAATGTTTGTGGTTAGAAGATTAATTTTTTCACTAAAATTCTTTTTTCATTTCCATCTAACAATTTCGCGCTAACAATTGCGATTTCGCCCAGAGTAAACACCCTCACTGACTGAATCTTATCTGTGCTTTCTTAAATCTCTTTCACGCACTTTATGGCACTCTAGATGGGAAGAAAGTGTGCAGGAATGGTAAGCGAAAGAAGAAGGAAGACAGAGGACGGGGAGGAACTCGGTTTCGGTATTATTTTATCCTTACTACAAAACCTCCAAAAGACCACAGCTTTAAGTGTCATTTAACGGACTGATTGCTAAATATGGATTACCCTAAAATGGTCATCCAAGCCGTGGCTTCAATGAAATTTCTTTTGAATATACGAGCTATCGCATAACTGGATTCCTATAGACGAACAGTGAGCAGTCTTGCCACCCAAGAAATTCTCATGATGTGGTATAACTTAGAAATTAGAGTTCAAACTCTCCAGATTTTATAAAGATATCGGAGTTGTTAAGCTTTAATGAATCGACTGGGAAGAATATTACAGGATTAATTTCTTTTTTATGATTGACAGTCAGTCAGCAGTAGGAATCTTAACCAAATATCTGTGGAGTTATCAGCATGTCTTATTCATTGATAGCCTACCGGGGTCAGGCAATCTGTTATACTTATTCCATGGGGCGGCACATACAAATAATTGCGTTTCTTTTGTTTATTGTGTATCAATTGTGCATTGAAGTAGATTTGTGTTTTGCCGAGGCTGAAAACAGATTATGTCGTACCGTCCGTTATTTTCAAAGCCTTCTTTCATGAAAAGCACCTTAAAATTATTTAATTGATGACGTAACTTCAGTTTGTCTCCACTTAAGCCTATTTTTATGCGATTGAAGCTTGCGAATTTTTCCGGTGTAATATTCCGTGCTGGGACTTAAGCATAACGCACTATGTAAGAATATTCCATCCCAAAGGAACCGTACTTCTGTTGAAGAAATGATAAAGCCTCTATAGAAACATAAAATACTTAAGCCAAGTAAAAATTATATTCCTTCAGTGAGGCAATATTTATGGGGCAAACCTGTTATTACGGTGCGGAAGTTACCGTAATAACAGGTACCACGCCGTATAAATACCGCGTCATAATATTGGTGAAGAGACTATAATATATTTTGATTCATGTACCAGAGATGAATAAGGAAAGGATACATTCCCGATGAGTGGCTGAACATATCCAGCAAAATATATTATAGCTATTGATAGTAATATTATAGGCTACTGAAATAATGAGTGATATCCGTTTCTTTCATCGATGATAAACTTTGTAGTGATCATGCTTAGAATAGTGGCATGCTCATAATATCTTTATTGAGGCCACACTGAGAGACCACATTTATTCTCGGAAAAGTATTCATTTCCTTAGAGTTTGAAGGGAACTGAAATGTTTTTATAACAGTTACTTTCATTGAAATATAACTCTATACTCCAACTGAAGCCACGTTATGTGCCTCACACTGTTTAGAATATTTCCCTTAGCAAATTATTTCTTGGCCTTTGTTAATATAGGCTTTGAACAATATTTCCCCTTATATATTGAGATATAATAAATTGTAAAACAAACATATGTAGCACTTAGTCAATTTAACTTTCCTGTCTCGGCTAGTAAAACATTTTTGATAGCGACAGTGTTGAAAAATCATATCAATAAGCACATCGAGCACGAATTAATAGAATTGCCAACTGCCATTTTATAATTGTTTACTGATGAATTCCTTTTTCCCAATACACTAACCCCTTGTTTAATGCACTTGTGCACTTGTAGAAATAATTTAGTTCTCACGAGGACCAGTTTAACATCGAATTTATCGGAATATGTCTTTCCTAACAAAAGTAATATGAGATCTCTCCAAGCGAAAAAATCTTTCGCGTTTTATTATCGTTAATATTGGCCGATAATTCTCATACGCCTTTGTTTTCTTCTTATCAAATAAATTTGTTATAATTTGATGCTTCAATTGATGATCCTTATGTAATAATATAATGTATTATCAGGCACCAAGAAAATTTATATTTTATGAAACCAAGAAATGATAGCTTATTGTAAACTTCTCTCTTGAATACGGTTTAGCCATTGCAATCTTTTTTATATCCAACTATTAATATGTGGTCATTTAAATATTATACATTGCCATTCTCTAACATACCTAATTATTATGAATTTAACCTTAAGTGTCACTTCTATTATCGCTATTATTTAAAATTAGGCGAAGAAGAAAGTTTGAAATTAATTTTTCAACTTGATTATTGGAATAGCAAGCATTTTAATAGTCTTCAACCTCGTGGGCTGTGACCGTACGCAATAATCATGTCATTAGCATTAATCCTAGAGTCTGAATGCAATTCGTGTGTTTGTACATGCATTGGAGACGTAAAATAGAAACGGGTAAATGTAACTTTTTGATCCATAATATACGGGAGGAAATAATTAAATTACGTTGCACCAGCTGTTACACCAAGGTTTTCCGGAAACAAAACACCGTGTCTGTTGTAATTTGTTAAAAATATAATCATAGCACAGTCATATGAGAGCCCCAAAACAAATTAGTGCTATTGATAATTTAATATCGCAATCAGCAATGCATAATTCAATCAAATGAATTATATTTTGGGCTGAAAATGTTCCCTCATGTCTCATTTATCACAAAGTATAGCGTTGTATTTTTTTAGCAACAAATTCAAGACGACGAACTAAGTTGTTTATTGATATAATTCCACTTTTAAATGTTTACAACGTGAGTACTTTCAAATGTTTTACATCGAATGTTGCAAGATCACAATTTCTTGCGACCGAATAAGTTTCTGCCACTTGATTGGCATTAGTTTATTTTACAAGCATCTTGACGCCTATATTACATATTTAGTTTGGTTAAAATTTTTCATAAATCAAGGAGTCTTCATTGCTATTTAGACTCTTCGCAAAGGTTACAAAGACACCCAGCGTTCTGCTATTTGTGCAAAAGTATTCAACTCAAAAGCAGGGGGGTAGATGTCTAAAAAGTATTGGAAAATTAGGACCAACTCGAAGGTCGCTGTAGTTGGCGTGGGTGGATCGCAAAAGTGCAGGAGCCCGACGGCGTGTAAAATGCACACATGAGGATCGGTGACCCAGTTTCGTCCCGTGTGCCACCTTCCATTTCCCAGAAATATACGGTACCTGGAAAACCACTCATCACGGATACAGCTGGACGTGCCCGAAAAGGATTCTCTCTCGGATTCGAAAACTGAGACCTTCATTCTACAGTCCAATGCTTGAAACAATACTGCAACAGACCCTCTTAATTAAAGTAAAAATAATTTTAAACATACTAAGAGATTTACGGTATGGATATATAGGTTGCCCATTCTTACTATTTGATCAGCATTTTTTTTAGCCAAGCGATGCTTCATTATTTTCATCGTGCAAGCTTTAGGAGAATTATAAGGAGTAAAATATTCCACCATTTTTATCGAGGGCTATATTGCTGGAATACCGCCAATAATTTAATGCATCAATAATGCCCTAGGTACTAATTTAAAAATAAGTTTAAAGTTAATTTTAATGTTTAATTAACATTTTTGCTTGTTTTCTTGTATCTGTTGTTCAAAAATTAGGACGCTATATTTTGCGATAAATGAGAAATGAGCTTACATTTACAGGCCAAAAAATAAATCAATGAGTTGATTTATGGCTTGATAAATGCGATATTGAATTCTCAATAGCACTACTTTGTTTTGGAGCTCTCTCATGAGTAGGAGCTCTCTCATGATTTTCTTTTTGAAAACATTACAGCTAGATACTAATTATGCACACACTGTTATGTAGCATAATGGGAAAATTAGGGAACTCGGTGATAGCATCTGGTACAATCGTTTATATGAATTGGGCGTTTTGGAAGTTATTTCAACTTCCCTGAATAATGAGATAGATTTCATTATTAAAATCACTAGTCGTAAATAACGGCTACGTTTTAATCATAGTTTAAATTGCGATAAAATATCACTTCGTGAAATGTGAACTTGTTGTTATCCAGTTCGTGCATAGAATGTAGTTTAATGCATTATTTTCATAACATACAATGGATCAATGCCTGAAACGTCCTGTGCGTACCTTCAAATAGGAGTGATTATCAGTCAGGAAATCAACATTCAGCACTGCGATTTCTCAGGTTTGAACAGGTTTGATTCCTAACTATATCCACTCTGTTTTAAAATTTTCACCCTGTTTTTCTCTCGTATATTTGCTGCTCATTACTTTGAACATAAATCTTGTGTAATAAATAATCTGTTGGATATTTTAATATAATACTGGAAACTTTGACATACAAGTGAGTAACACTTGTATGTCAAAGTTTGTCAAAGTAGTGTTACTCGCTTGCGTGTCAAAGTGATGTCTGGCCAATAATTCGTATTATGTTCTTTCATTAGGGCAGTAGTAGACTGATCGGTCAGATATCAATTGACATAATAAACGCCATGGTTTTGAATCCAGCCGCGATTATGGCCATTGCAATTGCGCTAGAATTAGGTTTCGTATAATGTAATTTAGATGGAGAGATATGGCATTAGCTATGGGAACCAAATAAATTTACCTTCGAATGAATATAGTTAAGTGGTGGAATTCTGAATCAGCCACTTACTCTCGGGAAACTACGCAAAGTTACAAATATATTTCATTTATATTTGTAACTCATATTTCCCCAGCCAATGTATAATTTTTTACTTCATATCCTTTTTTTTCATCAAACTGCACAAAACCAGTTGTAATATGGCGTCAACAGTAGAGGTACCCACGGACAACGAGAAGAACATCATCATACCAATTACTAAAAAAGAGGGACCCTAATTGTGAACATTTTAGATAGATAGATATTTATTTATGTTCTAGGGCACGCCCTATAAGAACAAATACATTATTATTTCAAAACAACTCGGCAGTTTACATGATAGTTACACACATTCAACAAAGCATACATTTAGCGCAGATAGATATACATATTATTTTATTGATTTCTATAACTCACAAATGTTGTGTCTTAGTTTATTATTTAAGGACTAATGATTTTACAAACATATTACTTTTTGCTAACAGATTCAATTGAAACTTTAACCATTCTATAATTCCAATAAATATTTATACATTTTTGTTTTAAAACGTTCAGTGGACGAACTTTGTTTTAAATCCAAAGGAAAGGAGTTCCAAAATTTCATTGAAGTTTTTAGAAAGGAGTTTTGGTAGGTGGTAGTGTGATATCTTGGTAAATTTTAGAGCTATAAGCCTGAAAATATATTCCTTGAAAATCTGGACAGAAATGATTTACAGTAAAGAAGGACGAAAATCGGAAGAGATTATGTATGAGGACCAATTAGGGTTCAGAAAATTACAGGGTGCAAGAGAAGCGATTTTGGCCCTCAGTGTTTACATGGAGAACATGCCAACGATCATGGCCTTTGGGGATTTGGAGAAGATCTTTCACAGCGTGGTTTGCATTTCAATGCTGACGATTCTGAAGGAATTTAATTTGTAATACAAAGACAGAATAATCCCCATTGTGTATTAAATCTACGTTACTCCGATTCAATCAGTGCTAGAGAAGCAAGAAGGTACTACCATACTATTCAATGTGTACATTGAGGAGTGAATGGAAAGAATGGTAATACAAGCCCACTTGTGAGGTATATACAGAGAGGATGAAGTGAAGGATGGAAAAGAAAAGAGTTATATGAATTTGTTAAAGTTAGTCGATCCATTAATGGAATGGACAACTGCGTCAAACAAATCTTAGGATTCATTACTGATAATGATACTGCCTCTCAACTTTAGTAATTAACTTTTTATAAGTCATCTGGTGCAATAATTTATTTTTTTATAGTTTAATATCTAATGAAGTCAACTAATTATGAAGATTTAGGCGATATGGAGTGGTTGCGAAACATGATAACATAAAGAAAAAACACGAGCAAAATCCACAAAAATAAACTTTACTGTAGTAAAGTTTATTTTTGTGGATTTGGCTCGTGTTTTTTCTTTCAGTGTTATAATGAAGTCAAGTGCGTATTAGAAAATTCTCGAGATAATAGGTTACCTGTCGTCCATTTACTATCTGAACGCAGCCCAGCCTTTTTGAATGGCACGAACCTAACATATCTTGTTCTCTTACGGGACGAGTCGTCGACGCAAATTGAGGATTACTTGTCGCGCACTCTTACGCTCAAAACGATCTGGGTTCTCCGGGTTAAACCTCGCGATTGAAACTAATCCGTGTCTCGAAGCTGAACTTGAGTGCCCTCCCTATATATCCATCACCTCCCACCTGTCTCAACTAGGTCTGTCTCAGATCCTCGCGCAAAAAACGAAGCACAGAGGCTAAGCAAGGGAGATTCCCCACGTGGAAATTCCCGTTGGTGCGCTCAAATACACCGATGCATGCCCCACTCGACAACGGTCGGAGGCGGGAACGGAATAGGGTTTGCGGCGAATGGTATACGAGATCATTGGACCATCTTGGGGAGGGGAATCTCTAGTTTATCCGGCAGGAGATGGAAACGAAAGGTGTATTAGTTCAGGGAATTAGAGCGGAAGAGAGTATCACGTGTGGGAACTTATTCCACTGCTCTGATACTGGAGTGGAATTGGTGTACATGAATATCGTGGGTCATATATGTATCAGGATTACTAGGTGTATCAAGAATACTGTGTACTGCATGCGCAGTTTAAAATGTTATACAACGGAATAGTGAGTTACGTTGCATGTGGAGCTAATCACCTCTATGTCGTTGTCCCCCATAAAAAATACTACAAATACAAAACTAGCTAGTCTCCCTTCTAGACATGATTTGAATCCCTGCAGAAATTGCATTGCAATCTGTACTTGTGTCCCATGTTGAGAACGTCCCAAGTTCAGTACTCCGTCCGTTGGATGAGACATCGTCCCATCCAAAGGAAGGAGGAAGCTAAATGTCCTATTGGGGCGAGAGCTGTGATCCTAGTTGTACATACTTATCAAGTATGTGTTTCATGATCTACTAAATCTATTGACTCCTTCACGTGTGATGAACGAGTAGGTAACTCATTTATTTCGTTTAACCTGTTTTATTAGATTCGATTGTGATCTATCTATGATAATTAATTGATATCCGTGCGTTTAAAATGATTGTAATGAAAATGGTGAAACATTTGATGCGTAAAGTGTACGGTGCAATCGTGAGAATATGGTGAATGGGAAAACTTTACGTATACAGTAAACCCCGACTTTAAACCAGCTAGCGTTATTCCCTTCGAATCGTTAGGGAAAATTATACGTCATTCACTTCAAGCGAGAAAATTCGTTGCTTATGAATCTGGTAAAAACGCTTCTCTGCCTCCATTATTATCCCCTTAGTCTTGAAATATTAGCGGAAATTCGTTGCAGGATTTCATTGCTGACATGATGAGCGGAATCTAAGTGCGCTGGAAGGAAAGCCATGGAAGGCCAATTATATAGATTACAGCGAAGGTACATGCGTGGGGAAATCAAAATAGTTATTGCATATTTTGACATAGAAATTAAAATTTAGCGAGTCTCGCTTAGTAACCTGTAGGTATATGTTTTAACGCTTCTATGTCTTTTATGCTCTAGGAAATATAAGTGTATAATTTAACTTATGTGCATAAATAATTAAATTACATTGTTCCCTCACTTGCGGCTAAAATTACGCATGTGTCTTGGATGCATATTTTATGCTACCTTGGGCTGGTATTATCGTGACCCTTGGTTTGATGTAAGTATTTTGTAAACGAGGTTGTATTGTAATTCTGCATGCTCTGCAAGGTAGTAAGTATTCTCTCTACTTTGCTTGTCGATGAATCCCCCCTGCAAAACACCCTTGCAATAGCTTGCAGTGCATTATGTAGTTTTATATTTATAAATTAATGGAACAAGTATCTAAGGATGCTCAGAGATAAGTTATCATGAGTATCAAGGGGTTAGCCAATAATGGTATTGAGTGAAGAGCTGCGTCACACCAATCTGGAGGTCAATAACTGGTGATGATAATGGACATCGATGTGAAAATAAGGTTTTCTTTCCTTTGACATGCTAGTCCCTTTTTCAGGGGTGCATGCAGACTGTAAGTGCTTAATTATTGCTTAATTAAATGTCAGTGATCAATCAGTGGAAGCGTGTAATACGTAATGTACTTGAACCAAATGCTAACACGCCGTTTAAATTGGTAAACCAATAAGAAAAGGCTGCAAAATCCCAGGATTCGATTCAATCTTGGATCGGATTAGATAATACTTTAGCCACCACAACAACTCCATCTCCTTCTTTCTTTGAATGTGTGAAAAAAAGGTAATAACTGCATACCAGCGTTTCCTGTTACACTTTAAGCTGATTATGAAATGTAGTTATTTATGAAATCCGTAGATTCTGGCGATATTGCGTGGTATTCGAACATATCAGAAAGAAGACAAAATTTGCAATTTACCACATCAAATTTACCACATTTTATGTGGTAAATTGCAAATTTTGTCTTCTTTCTGTAGTAATTTATACTCGTAAAGTCTTCTCGGCCTTTCCAACGGGTTATATTTTTATATAACACCCTTTATAAAGCCCGATAAGACTTTACAAAAGTAATTCGCCGGGAAAGAATTAAATCATATTTTAGTTATTTATTTCTCACGGTTTTCGCTAATCTCTTTTTTCGTTTTCCACATATCCATAATATATCTCTTGGGCTTGTCGTTCAGAATATGCATACTTTTCTCATGTTAAGTCTGACGTCCGTAAAATAATAAAACGAACGATTACATGCATTTATGCATCTAGAGTTATCAAAATTAGAGTGCAGTTCTTTAAATTAGTGAATGAAACCTTTGAAAAAAAGTTGCCGTGGACACCAAAAGTAATAGAGAACAGAAAATTGTTATTAGAGGTACAACTTTGATCAAATGAAGAAAGGGGAAATTCTCACGGGCATACGAAAGGGAACTTTCTGTGTGATAAATAGGAAAACGAAAACCCGCAAAAGATAATGTTTTTGGAACTAGAAATTTATAAAAACCAAATTTAATATCTTAAAACCAGCGTATAATTGTACAAGCCTTTTTTAAATAAATTAATGCTCGTAATTATCTGTAATACTTGAAATAAGACAACTTTTTTGTGATGTCAATAACTTCCGTAGCATATTACAGACAAAAATACGATTGCTTTAGCGGATAGGAAATGTTTGTGAGACATGCTAATTAGTCTACTGAAGGAAGTACAAGGAAAACGGCTGGTCATTGCTTGTATTCTTCTGATTGTAAATTATTCAGCAATGGAAGTGCAGTTCAGTACGGACTTCAACAGTAATCATACGCAACAATAATATCTCTACATTACCTAGGTAGTGAATTTTAAGTTCTTTCAGGCGTAATAAAGAATGTTTGATTTAGCCGATGACTAGATTTATGCAGTGGAACTTCATTGAAGTTGTTCAAAAGATTGAGACAGCAATAACTTTCTTTTCAACTATTTCAGTGACATAAGTAAGAAGCATGGTGATTTCAGGTGGCTACAGAATTTTTTCTTTACACCTACTTCCGCGAAATTTTTCTGCTGAGAGGAAAAGTTTCATCATTTACGAGACTTCATCTCCCAGGAGTATCGTTTTTTATATATCGCCTTATTGGATTCATCTTTAAACACTTGTTATCCCTTTTTCCACAGTTCAATTTTGCATCGAGTTATAAATGTTAGACCAGACATTTATCCCAATCGATGAATTCAAAAGAAAACCTCTGCATCACTTGATCTCGAAAGAATATAGGGTGGGTGTATTAAAATGCAAAAAGCTTGGATTTTTACTTTACGGCTATGAAGGAGGTGAGAAGAGACTAAAGTTGGTGCTGTTGCTCTTGCCAAGAGGGAATATTGCAGAAGAAGGGGCTGGGGAATTCTTAAGGGAGCATCCGAAGGAGGAAGAGACAAAAGAGGAACGAATAAATCCAAACCGGACTTAAGTCCCATTTCCACCACGTTGCTCATTTCCCTTGGGTGCCTTAGTTTGACCTCTCTCCGCAAAGCTAGACGTCTACGCCACAGTCGCTAGAGTTGGAATTTTCTTCTGGCTGTATTTTTTTTCTCCCAATTCCTCCACCTCTTTCGCCGCCGTAGTTCACTCGTCCATCGTATTCTCCGGGGGCGAAGACGTGGAAAGGCTATTCGCTCTACCCTGTCGCTTTGCGAGAGTCCAATTTACAAAGCATGTCTCTCTCAGTTGAAAGGCCCTGCAACATCTCTTGCAAAACCGGAAATACTTAGTATCTTATATCTATGTCACCTACGCAGAAATATATGCCATAAATAGCCTTCTTATTGAGGAGAGTATAATTACAATAGAATTTCGTCGTATGGGTATTAATATTCGAGCCATAACAATTTTTACTATCCATAAAAATAAAATAAATGCTAGGCATGGAATGACCCGAGTTATTTTTTTAAACAAACTCGTTGCCCTGCAAAACTTCTACAGGGTGTTTACAATTGGGTAAGTAATCACCAAATACAATTTAATACAATTATACACATATGTTTTAAATTTAATTATGTTTGATATAAATGTGCATATCTACCAAGTTATAGAAAAAAATACTTTGCTAAAGGTACCATATATTTTTTTATGGGATGGGAACTGCAATGTTTATCTCTTATCTCACGAAATGAGAGATGTTTAAGAAATATAAAAATTTAACTTATTACAACTCATCCGTGTCGGGACCTTATCCTATCCCCATCCCTTCCATTCCTATCCTTATACCTTTCCTCCCGGTCTGAAGCGCCTATTAGTGCGGAAACAGACTTGAAAACACCCATACACATCCGTGTCCCTACTCAATGCATTTTATAGTACGTTATGTATATATTGTCTTGCCGAAGTAAACGTAATGAACCTTTTTGATTGTTTTGCGTTATCGATGATCTATTTTTACGTGTTGTAGACTGTCCTTCTACTAGAGATGCCACATCGGCTAAAAAACATCGTGTGGTCAATGTTTCGATGTTTATAAAAGCACTCACCACTTACTCATTATTCATCGACAAAAAACATCGATGTTTCGATGTATCGAGTTTTTATGCCTTCATATCCGAGGTTAGGTATTATCATAGAGGTATTATGTATTAAGTATTGTGCATCAGAAATTATGCATCTTCTTAAAAACTTGCAATTTTGAAAATTATTCGGAAATCGGACCTTATTTAGTAAAATATTGATAAATAATACGCAAATATTTTTCTATTGAATTTATTTTTAAACATAGAAAACAGATCACTGTTTCATAATGAAATAAAGATAAATAAACATAATACAACAAAAAACAAATAATAAAATACAGTTGGTGTACCTGTTCCCTAAAAATATTCTAAGCTTGGTAGTATAAAAAAATCAAATTGAAAAACAGTGGGTTTAAAACGATTAAACCTCCCAGTATCGGTAGGGAACACTCTTTGCTTAATATGCAGCGACCCCAACCTACTCCTGTTATCTTGTAAGTTTGTAGGTACCACCAAGTTGAGAGCTGATACCATCCTCTCAGAAGATACTGATGTAGGCATGGCGGATCATGTTCTTGGAAGGCAACAATGGGATGGAAACATGAACGATTTTATACTTTCACTTGTTTCCCTGCACGCGAACGATAGATGGCGTAATTAGGGAAGGTTCGTTCGTATTCTTAAAAGGCTTATGATAATCAGAAAAATGAATTATTGGTCAACCAAAAACATTTATTATACCGCTCGTTTCCTAAAACATCGCTGCGATGTTGAGTGTTTTGAAAACATCGAGTCGATGTTCCATCGATTGTCTTACCATCGATGTTTTCGATGTATCGGCAAAAAAACATCGAGTAGTCCTATACATCGATGTCGATGTGACATTTCTACCTTCTACCCTTCTACATTCATACTCATTGCTCACTCTCGATCCGTGCTTGGATTCAGAGGTTCATGCGAATTCTCTCCCTTTCATCCCAAATGAAGCACTCACGATCTCTCTCTCTCTCTCTATTTCCTGCTCCCCATTTCTTCTCCCTCCACTCCTATTTCCCGCCCTCACGAGGTAAAATATTTTATGCCTACAGTCACATATATTCTCCTCAAGAAATTTTACACCTTCAGCCTGTTTGAACCCATGTTTTGCAGTCCAATGGAGCCCGCCTTCTAACTTGTTTACTCTCGATGGCGAACTCTTATCTATTCCCATCATCGCCATCTTATTACCTTCATATGAATGCAGCGAAGTGGTTATTCCCTATTTTTTCACTCCAGCAGGAATTTAGAGAACGAACTTTAAAAAAAATTGGAAATCAGATTTTTTCCACCCTTCCAGACCAGTTTTAGTCTCTGTCTTATTATCCTCCAGATTGTAATGTAGTGTATTATCTTAGGATGCCTTCAACTACCGCAACTCTTAGTATAAATGGTTCATTAGTTTTTTTCCGTGGAAATGCCTCTAAATAAGAGATAAAAGATAGTATTTGACAATCAATGTACATCTATATTGGTTTACGCGTGTTTAGGTAATTTTAAGGGGAGGCTCACTTCTCTTGAAAATGACGTAAAATTTCAAAATCAGTCAGAGTAGCTGCAAGAAGTCTAGAAAATATTAAAATTGTGGCTTTTCGTCTCCACCACTCACGATAACACGAATTTAGTGACAAATAAATGGGAAGAGTGTACGGGAAGAAAGGAAAAGTAAATCCTGTCATGAGCTACGCGGGGAAAGTAATGAATGGTTATAAAATAACTAAATATTTTATCTGAAGATGCAAGCCGATTGTGGAATTGAGTGGGGTGCTACGGCACGCCTTTTTTAGGGTCGATGAATGGTGATGACATTAAAAAATTAAAAAACAAATTATGGTATCATTAGTTTTGATAGGCATACTCTCCAGCCCTCGGTGAGCATGGTGCTTAGGTTAAAATAATCCTCTATTGTCTCATTCAGTATTTGTTCACCAATACGTCCCTTTTTCATCGAAATTCCTCATAAACTTTTAATTCGAAACTCCTTAAAGATTTTTGGCATCCAGTCCGTAAATTACCATTGGAACGAGAATTAATTCCACTTTAGCTCGAAGGTTTCCGCGGCGTAGGTTTGATGCTATCTGCATGAATTCTGGTTTACTTCCACGTCAGTTGACTTGATGACAAAGCTCTTCACTGATTCCGATGACTTCGCTGACGATTGCTACTGGACAGTCCGTGGAACCTTTGTCAACAAATCAACTAACAGGTAAGAAAACCCGGAATCGTGCCGAGAGCATTGATTTTAACGGTTGGAAAATTGACCATTTTTGTCTGTTTTAAATGCGCTTCAGACTGGAAGTAAATGTACAAAAATGTGAAAGGGTTAGGAGGAAAAGTTAAGTAAAGGTTGGTGTTGGCATTAGTTTTCTCTTGGGGAAAGACACCATTGGGAGCATGGTTTAACGTGCCATCCGATGGAAGGAGTACTGAGCTTTCAACTTTTCTACTCTTTACTCTTTTCTCTTTTAATTAATATTAAGCGGCCTAATGTGGAATATAATATGAATATTAAGCGGCCTAATTAAGTAATATTTGATGAATATTAAGCGGCTTAATACTCTTTTCAAAGTACTTTAGGCCCACCAGCTCATCAATGAAAAATAATTTCCACTGCTTAGACTCAAATTCTCAAGACTCAAGAAGATAGGCCAGTACTCTCACCTGTACACCAACCAAGATACCACCCTATAAGATGATTCTTTACAATGGCGTTAAAAATGTTGTATCTGGTGGGTAGGTGTCTTAACAGTATACAAGTGGAGGTGAGAAAAAGGAGTTCGTAAAATGCCTCTTGCATTGTTCAGACCCTTTATCTCCTTCTCTCAAGATGTGAAATAAAATTCGTATTCTGCTGTGAAAAATGTCTTACGATTGTCTTAAAAACTCATTCTGCTAAAAACTCTATCAAATCCCTTGACTACCTCTTCCCATCATCCCCGCTACCATATTCGCGTAGTTAGGCACCTGCCCCTTGTCTCGCATAGGTACTTCCCATCCCCTCGCCGTTCGTGCTTTCAATCCTCTCCTGAATTATGGCTTTACTTGACCTTAATTAGAGTCCCTTCCACGTTAATTATCTCCATATTTCATTCCCCCGCACCAATTTCCTACTTCGTCTCCCTTAGCAGGAAGAATACACACGTGATAAATTTTTTTCCTCCGCATTACCAACATACTAGCAATCAGCCATGTCTAGCAAAATCTCCAAAGTCCCCTTTACCACTTCTTCCTGTGCATAATTACTCTCTCGTCTCCATCTCCGGAGTACTATAGCAGCGTCGACGTCGTGAGAGACTATTTTCCCGTTGTCTGCAAAGTTTTCACGTTATTTCACGGCGCCCTTCCAACTGCACCAGCATCGTGAATTATAAGTCTGTTGGCATTCCTGTTCCCATCCCTCCACGCGCAAATGTCACCAATTTAATCACCATTAATTATTTTTGCTCCTTTGTTGATTACCTATCATTGTGATCTCACGTGACCATTTCATTATCCCGTGCTCGCCTTCCCACATTATTGCTTTCCTTCTGAAAAAAAAGGAAAACAAAATTGGATTCGATGGTATGAGCGGTGAACATATGGGGATCCTATACCTGTACTTCTTGTATCTCTTCATACCAGGCTGGGGTTGATTATTATTATAACCTTAAAGGTCAATATTTATATAATTGAATTTGTTTTGCACCCTTCATTCACCTGTTGACAGGGAAGGCATTATCATTGCTTCGTTGATACCTTTTCCATATTAGGCCACTTAATATTAATTAATTTAAAGTAGTTACGTTATGAGTCAAGTAAGTACGGTGTGGTGTATAATGGCAAGGTTGGGCGTCAGGTTGGTGTGTTAGCTAGAGTACTTGTATAAATTTCTGTTATCATGATTTATAATCCCGGAAAAAGATTTCAGTGGTTCATTGGTTTCAGTTAGAGTTCTATAGTGAGATTACTTTAATTTCATTATTCTGTTCGTCATAGAAGACACCAGTAAAATTGGGAGGAAATTCAAAATAAATTTCAAAGTTGCCGAGAAATAGATTGGGAATATATTTTCGTGGCACTTTCTTTACAATAAACTTCTTATTTTCTAAGTTCCAAGCCCTTTTTATTGGAGATTTCACATCTCCGCTCCTCTCTCTCCAGAATCTCTTACTCAACAATTCCCCTTTCTTCTTAACCCCCTTTCTTCTTAATCCCCCAGCTTCTTAACAACCCTTTTTTACAAAATCAACATGCAACAATTATCAATAAACATTTCACTAAACAACAACAAAAACACAGTTCACATCTAAAGAAATTAAAACATACTATCAACTAAAAAAACAATAAAAAAACAAGCCGTGAATTATTAACCAAACAAATACAAAAATCTAATTTAAGGTTTGGCAGCACGTTGCAGGAATCATAATGAAATTTAACCATCTTTTTGTCCCCTTTTAAAGAGAATTAAATGTTGTAATAATTATTTTATTGCATAAATGTTTTTTAAATTTTTTAATGGAATGCAAACTCCATCAAAATTCGACTCTAATTGTTTTCTAAGCATTTGCATAAATTTAGGGTGGTACGGAACGCGTCGGATTTTCATTGTTGTGCCTGAAATACCTTCACAGGGTATAGCAAGAAGATGTAAAACCCGTTCTCATTTGAATATTGTTTCAAATTCGCCGGTTGAGAACGCGAGAGCACTTAAGCAAATGACGGAGAGGAATCCGCTACGCCGAGGTGTAGATATGAAAACAAGTGACCTTTGGTACTGGAAATCAATTACGCGATGGTACTGGGACGCAGCAGGCATGGGATTTCACAGAAATTTTTAGTTTTTCATTTTTGATCAATGAAATTGCTGAAAATCTTTATTGTTTAACCTTGTACTCAGTACATAGTTCAATGCGAATGGGTATGAATGGGAATTTTTTGATATTCATATTTTCGTAAATTTTATCAGGTACAAAGCTTTGAGGACAATCAATGAGCTTTAAATTTTTAGTTCGGATTCGGTATCACATGTTTTTTCATATTTGCATTCAAACGTGAGTTGCTCTGTGTTTCTTCCAATCAGCTAATCTTCTATCATCACATACTCTACTCCCACTAACGAACCGACTTGTCGGACCCGGTGGCAGCTCTGCTCTACTAGCTTACCAGGTGGAGACGCTGCTAACAACTGGCGTTTAAGGACCGATCAGTGTGATCATAAGAGTCAGATACATTAGAGATTCTGAAAGCATCATGTGTCCAGAAAAATGATATTCATAATTATTACGTTGCTCTTGTATTCTCCGTAAAAGAGCTCAATCAGATGGAATACAAGAATAGAAAATGATTTTCATAATGATTACGTTGCTCTTGTATTCCACCTAATTGAGCTCTTACGGCCGGAAAGTATTATTTCCGTATTAAATTTATCTTTCCTTCCTCTTGGCACCTTTCGCTAGCTATTACCAACGCCAATTTTCTCTACATTCTTTCTCCCTTTCTTGTGCAACCCTAAGCCTACGCAAATATCCTCCTATTCTAAATCTCCCAAATGGCCTCAGCTCTTGGTTGCCTCCTCCGAATAATATAATCATTGATATACCTTTATGCGCTCCCATTACTCCCTTTGAAACGTTACCCTTTTCCGCGATAAGGTAAAACATATAACGTGGAATGAGCCGTGTCTCTGCTCGTTGGTCGTCACTACTTGAACTACTTTTTCTCTTTCTGGGATGGCTCACAGCATCCGAATCCTATACTTTCCTTCATCCTTATCACAAAACCCCAAACACGTCTCCTCTTACTTCTTTAGCCCTTTCAACGCCCTCGCTACCCCCTTTTGCAATTTGTTCGCAACTAGGGAAGCAGCCAACCATCCTTTGGGCTATCATATTTTTTATCCAAGAGTGAAAGGGATGGTAATGCCGCAGCCACCCAGGGACCGTCTTCCCTCCATTGGCGATCGAAATTCGATCCGTGCGGTCGTTTCTCTTCCCTCTCATGTACCCCTAGATGATGTCCTGCGCGTATCCGTGGGGTGCTGCGAGAGAACGCGTGGGAGATGGACGGGATGGTAGAAACGTCCATAGAGAGGGATAAAAGTGACGCAAAAATTGTCTCGGTATGTTTTTCGTACTCGATATAGAAAAAACCTATGTTGGAGGGGAATATATGTGCTACCCTAATGACGAGCACTCATACATTCCGTATTCTGCCGAAGTTTGTAAAATGTCATTATGTTCGCAAATTATTAAGCTGTTTTATATTAATTGTCCAAGGAACTGAATTATATTTCATATCGATGACATTTTAACATGTCATTGAAATATAATAAGGAAAATTTTTAGTTTAAGACTTTTTGTTGCATCTTCACTGAAGAAAATTCGGCCGACCGCTCCCCTCAGACTGTCCCAGCTATTTAAGGATTAACTATATGTTACGTCACGCTGATTTTTCTCTTGTTGTTCAAATTCCTTCCTTCCACGTTATTACGATTCAGTAATTTTCTTTAAGAGTCTCCCATGAATACGTAACCATGCCAATAAATCTCTTTTTTGAACGATAATTCATAAACACTTTAATATAATATTATTTGTCAGTACTACCATCAAATCCCTAATCATTGAGCGCAACGGCATTATATTTGAATAGGAAATGAATCTATTATGTTTATTTCTCCTTCGTTATGGAGGCCTGGACTGGCCTCTTCCTGTCAATAGTATATCGTAAAAATCTAAACCCCACTCCTTAGTTATCCTTATGTAATACCGTAGAGTAAGTACTTACTCTATCGTACTGCATTATACGTAGGGTGTGAAAGTGAGGAATCAAGTACATACATATTCACTTCACCACTTATCATCAATCATGGACGCTTTTTTAAATATACTCCTATCATTCTCTCATGTAGGATGTTCCAAGCCTCGTACATATGCTATGGACCCCTATACTTGCTCAGCAGCGGAATTTCCTGCTGACGAGTGAGTATATAGGTGAGATGTAGCCTTACTGTGTCAGTTTGTTAGAATGAATTGAATGTAGATACGTGCCGCCGGATCTCTTTAGGAAGTGGAGGAAAAATGGTTGGAAAACACATGGACGAGATATTTTCCCATTTTTGTGAGGGAACCATTGGGAGGGAGTTTACTCGTGCGATATTGTAACACAATGTTTGATGGCTTTCCCATCTCATCTTGAATTTCTTGGATCACACCTGTGCACTATTTCCCCGTCTTTATCTAAGCTCAGCGCAAATGCTCTGTCTCCAAATGATCACGTCTGTGGGATGGAGAAAGAGAGAGAGAGGTGGCATTTGTGCCCACACCTCGTATCACGTGTGTCCCATTTTACGTCCTTGGGAAAACAAATTTCGGTTACTCACGCCTGGCCAACTCGTTTTTTCGAGAAACCTTTTGCGTCATCTGCCCTAGAGAGGGAATGTGATGTAGCCTAGGTTGTGAAAGTGAGGAATCAAATACATACATACTCACTTCACCACTTAACGTCAATCATGGGATCTTTTCCAATATACTCCTCTCGTGTAGGATGTTCCAAGGCTACTGCGTGAACGGCGGTGAAATTCACATAAATAGCATGCGAAAAAATTTACCTAGACCGGAATTTGAACCTCGAAACTTCGGCTTGGAATATCTTACATTTACCGCCATTCGCAGCTTTAGTGCTGGATAGGGTTCACCTTTGGTCGTGGCTTCCTTGAGGCCCTTTCTCCTTTGCGTTGCCATCCTTGATGGACCGTGAGGGCTCTACATCGAGTACCTGAACGTCGGTAAAATTGCCATCTGAATTAGGGATCCTGGTCTGAGCATTGGCCCGAAATGTCAGAGGTCCATGGTTCGATTCCCGGCCCAGGTGAATGTTTTTGCATGGCAGTTAATGTGAATACTCCTCTCATGTATTACTGCTGATCGGGAGTGTCACACGAAATTTTCTTATAGAGTAGTGAGATAAGTTCGATTTCAATAATCTTAAAACGATAAGTAAATTATTCAGCTGATGGGTGATCTTCCAACTTAAGTTTCCACGCGGTCAATGTGCTAAATTTGGCACCATGTCAGGGTTTGTCATTTTATTTAATGCATAACATCAGCTTTGCTAGATTTCCATGTGGAGACTTCAGGTCAGAATAAATAAATAACGGTTTTCGATGCTGTTATCTATGTTCCTCCTTTTATTTATTTTTTAAAATTGTTTTTTCATATTACAACTAGCAAAACATATTTAATAATTTTTATGCAGTTTAAAATGCAGTTTAAAATGACAAAAGAAAAATATATAAAATACATATACGCTTAAAACATTAATAAACAAAGTCCTTCTAAGCCAACGGCTTGTCAGCAGGTGCTCTTTTTTAAATCAACCTAATTTTAACAAAGAAATTTTTGTCCAAACATCAAAGTAGAAAAGATTTAAAAACTGATGATGATATAGCTAAACGTTTAACTGTCGTGAAACGTCATTTAATAAACATAAAAGAAAGCAGATTTAAAAACCTAAATTTAACTTGAATACTTAGTTGTATATAAAACACATTAAAAACACAATTTTACACAAAAATAATTTTTATTACATTTATATCAAGTCATAAATATTTTAGAGCTAAATATTTTATATTAATAGTCATAAATATTTTAGAGCCCTGTTGTTGTTCCGTAGTAATTTGATGATTGTTCAACAAACACTTTTTGTAAACGTATTCACTTTGCGTATCGTCATCTGGCGAGATCATGATACGCTGTATCGAAACCGGTCGCCATATAAATTTTTCCTGTCCACCAGCAAAGTATTTTTTCTCCCTTTTGTTCACCGTATTCACGATTGGCATTCTGTGCTTTCAGAATTTTATTGGGGACTCTGATGATCTTTAGATGACAGCTTCGTTGTTTTACTGTTACATCCACCTCATAAAGGTTACTTTCATGCCCAGAATCCCTCCACACATGCTCGGTAATTACTGGTTGGATAATTGCCTTTGTTATTGTATCCATTTGTTTTTCTTGGAGCCTGAATTTTAAAGGCTTGCCGCATGTTCATGGTATATTATAAACTCCATACATTTTTTAAGAAATCTTGCCTTTGGTCTCACTCAATAATCTGCCGATCCATACTTCATGCCAAACGGGAGTAGTACATAATCGGAATGCGGTGATGGTTTTTGGAGCTCCCCCATATCACTTTTAAATTTCAAGTGTCCTTCAGCTACAGCAATCAAGAGCTTTGAAATTTAAATGAATTTACTTCCAACATTTAAGTTTATCCATTTGTTCAAGCACTTGCTTGCTTGAAGTGTTTTTCCAAATGTTTCACCTACACTTACACGTTACCCTGTGATCCACCACGAGGGTTATACCTAGTGGATCTTAGTGCACGTCATTTTCATTCCTGCCTCACTCTCCCAAACATCAAACACATACATATTTTCAAGTCTGTATCCGCACTAATAGGTGATTCAGACCGGGAGGGAAGGTACTAGGATGGGGATGGAAGGGAACGGAGAAAGGGTGGAAGTAAACTAGTCATCAGCATTTGCCTGTTCTTAACGAAAAGACGCCAAGGAGATCACGGCTTAACGTCCCATCCGACGGACAAAGTGCTGTACTCGAATGCTCTCCACAAGTAGGTGCCGGATGACTAATGTAAAATACCCTCCACTGCTGGGATTTGAACGTGGGCCCTCACGGTGAGACGCCAGGTGTGGAATCACGGATGCATCTTCGTGTTATCACAATCTTTATCGTTAACGCTTACCCCCTAGAGTAGCGCAAAGTTAACAATAAGTGTCTATAAAATTCGCACCACTGATTGTGATAAGCGATTTGAATTGCTGTGCGAAACATGAAGAACGGAGATCACCTTCTATCTGACACAAGTTAAATCAAAAAATGACGATAACTATAGCGCACGCCTTATGAAGATCCATGATCGAGGCCCAGGACTCTTAGCTCTACCTCAACCCGGCCAGTGTCTAACCACATATTTCCTCGTTGATACCGCACAGTATTTTACTTACCTCCCCATCTATCATTTGTTGAATCGTTTGCTTGTTCTCACCGATGTTTCAATTTTATCTGGCTCTCTCCACATCATTGACTATATTCGTACTTATATCAAGTAGGTATTTTATAACCGTGGCTGACGATATTGAATTTTAACATTTGGTATTGTATTTTGGTGTTTTGTATTGTATTTCTTAAGTAGCCTAAATAAAATGAATACCTCCTTCATCTATGTGCTTGAGTAGTAAATGCTAAGATGTACACATTTACGCAGCAAACCTTATGTCGGTGGGTCACAAAAATCTTCCAGGAAATGTCTACGTAGATCTTACGTCACTGATGTAGTTAGTGGTATCACAGCGCACGATAGCCAATGAATCATGAAAATGCCTTTAAAAATGCCATTGGTACTAGTTGGTAACGTACTGGCCTGGAAATCCATAAGTCTTGGGATTGAATCCCACTCATGGACGTGGTGCTTGTCCTGAGAGAAAGATCTTTGATTAGACGGTGTATTATAACTAGAGCGCGGAAAAAAAGTCTTCAATTTTGCAAAAAAGTCGCCTAAAAAGTTACCAATATTTTTGAAAAAAGTATCTCAAAAATCTGAGTTATTTCCGAGAGAAAGTTGCTGAATTGTTGGAGAAAACCGCCTAGAGATGCTAGTCCAGGCATTAGGGGATTTTACTTGGAAAAATTAGAGGTAGTTCTGTAAATTGATATATCCTATGCTTTTTGGGTCACTGAATCCGAATT
Source organism: Platycnemis pennipes (assembly GCA_933228895.1). Taxonomy (NCBI): domain Eukaryota; kingdom Metazoa; phylum Arthropoda; class Insecta; order Odonata; family Platycnemididae; genus Platycnemis; species Platycnemis pennipes. Next base: position 42,065,046 of record OW121851.1, on the reverse strand, counting down.
TATAACTTACCACCAAAGATTCCCCCCGTAACTCCCCCAAATTTTGAAAATAACACTAAAAAAATCGCTTTTTTAGTTTTAAAATCGTTTAGTTTTAATTTAGGGAAAAACTAATCAGATAATCGGAAAGTAGACAATATAAGCAACAAAATAGGTATTTTAACATTTTGACGTAGGACGAACAGGGTCCTTTTCAGGGTTTCAGGGCGCCAGCGCGCCCTGAAACATGCGCCTCGGCGTCGCGGGGCTGTATGCTCCAAGTTATGCAACCCCGCTTAACCCCCCACGTCGTTTATATTCGCTCTCCCATCTCCCCATGGTTCATTTTCTTCGAAACTAACCCTCCCATCTCATTGTTCCTCTATTTCAATATCTGGAAGTCCCCAGCACCCTACCTCTTACTAAAAAGGCATTAGATGACAAAGAGGGTGGAAGTACACTCCATTGTAAAGCCTTGGAAACGGCGTTTTTCCAGTCAAATTTAAAGGGGAAAATTTTATAATATACAATACAAAACAAGTTTCTACATAGGATCAATAATGTTATAAGGCCATTGTTCAGGTCAGGACCCCTATTTTCGGGGAAGCTGAGGACCTTTTTCTCTTGTTTTTCGTTATAGTTTTAAAATCTTCTTCTCTACTTGATCGCAGCCGAAGGCCAAGGTTCATCTACGTCATGCTTGCCTCGCTACAATGTAGGCTCATTTAATGATCATCTGCACACAATGTGACGCGTTCACATCGTCGGAAATTCTAGATGATCTTTCATATAATTGTATCATTTTTCCACTGATCTCCTAAAAAAGAGCGGAGTGATAGCATACAGTGCAGCGCTGTCGGCTTGTCAGTAGACCACCTGGGTTCAAATAAGCTGGTTCATAATTGGATCAATGCATTCTTTCAGATCAATCTATCCCTTTGTGAAGTCTTTGGACACCCTCAGCAAAAAAAAACTCGGAAGTGTGAGGTGGCCCAGGTAAAGGAACAATATGTGAATTTTACATGCAAATGGATAAGTACGGGGTGAGCTCTACCCTCATCTATCCAAACCAACCTTCGGGTTGAAGCAATTAGTGTTATTATTTCATGAACGGTGTAGCAATAGAAAGAATTCATTGCAGTTTCCGGAGCTATTATTAAAATTTCCCATTAACAATTGATAGGAGCTTACATTTTACAGTACATCTCTGTTCCGTGTAGTACCGCATGAAAAACACAGATGCGTCCAACACACAGCTGAACAAATGTGATCACAACAGCCAAATATTAACTTAGGCATCTGGTTTAAATAAAAAGGCCCATAAAAGTCTCTTTTAATCAGTCCCGCCACGCCAAAAAAGTCCCAAAAAGTCTCTAAGAAAGTAATTAAAATTGTTTTATTTGATGAAATTGGTGAAGATGTTTATTTAAAACCACAAAAGTCCCACTTTTACAAAAAGTCAAAAGACTTTTTTTCCGCGCACTAATTATAACGTTATCTATTGATGCTCTTGAAACGCAAGTCTACTACTCCCACCTTGGAAAGTGTTTTGCACATCAAATTAGGAAAATAATAGTAGTTGACATTGAAAATATTATTAATTGCTTTGAATCATCAAATTGGAACATTTCATTTTTCTGCTATAAAGCACTTGTTAACGTATTTACAATTGATTTATGTACGATAACATTTGTGCGAATACGTTAAACATGATCTCATTCTCTTGTTCACTGTTTTACCAGGCTGCAATGACTCTAAATAATATTACCATTTGTGGAATACTATCCATTAATACAGTCATGTGAATCAGCGTTTCTCCCCCTCACCAAGTATGAATTGCTCAGGCTTGCATTTCGTATTCAATCTTATGCATTAGTATCCAATGTCTTAGGCCTTGAGAAACTTTTCCCAGCGTATAGGACGTCGTAGAAGACAGCTTGGTTGTAGAAGACCGACCGAGAAGCATTATTTTTTTTCTTCTACGGGTGTCAGACTAGAGGGTTCAAGATAATGCTAAAAGTAGGTGTATCTAAAATATAATTCTACCATTGCGGATTCTATTGGCTTGGTCTTTGTCCAAGACCTCACTTTTAGGGTTAAGAAAGGCTACGAACTTCATTTGAGAGAAAAAGAATCATCACAATCCCTGAATTTCCATTACGTAAATCGAAGTGAAATTAGCATTTATGAATACACTCATTTGAATCAAATGCGCTTGAGACCTCTTTGTTCTTTAAATCCTAAGTGACTTTTACGAATGGCACGCTCGGTTGCGTAAAGTCATTATTCTTTCAGGTCAAAAGCTATTGGAGTTCCTTTGATCCTGGCTCCTTGGGTGAAACGATTTTCGAAATAAAACTACTCCTTTAATAAAGAACACTAATTTTTCCCTTTGACAGAAGCCCTCGTTACTTGTCCATTTGGATGTATTTAGTCTCTTTTAACTTATTTTCTGCCATTTCCACCATTTTCCCACATATTTATAATCACTTTAATTGCTCCAAATCCCTATTTTGTGCCAGTCTTCGTTACTTTTGCTAGTGCTCTACGCGCCAGTACCCAGGGTATAAATGGGCGTGCTGAACTTTGTTAAAACTTTTCAGTACAGTGATCACGCTTCCTTTAAATGGATTTGCATATTTTACCCCCTCCTTGGTGCTCTTATCTGGGATTAAGACTGAACTCTCATGCTTCTAAAGGGCAATGCGAAGAGCAGTTCTGTGAATGTAATTTTCCCTTTGGGCATGGAACACAAATAATATCGTGATTGAATAGAAATTAAATTTAATGATGTAAAGTACTGAGCTATTTTTTCACTATGGGTAGCATAATAGAGATACATAACTACGAAAAGTATAATCATTAGTATTCTTCGAATATTGATAAAGTTTTAAGTGAAAAATCGATTAATGTTTTTCCTCGCCTCGCATGTGTTCTCTCCGAAAACCATTATTTCCGGTATAAAACCCCATTAAAATCTTTGCATCCTCAGCCAGTCTCCATGTATCCACGAGGCAATCTATTCTTCTCCCTATTTGGTATTTAACTGAGATTCCTATTACCTTTTGTCCACAACTTTGTTCAGCGTTCGATATGCTCTCAAAATGTTCTTCACCTAACATTGCGGCCTTCAGTGCTGCCAAGGACTGTCTTTCCATCTCAACCATGTTCAGTACTTCTCTCTTTGCTCTTATTTCATTCTTTCATGCTGAAGACCTTCAGTTTTCAACTACTCTGATTACATTTTGACTGTGTTTAATATGTTAAAATAAAAAGTAATCTCTTTTAACATAATTTTAATATGTTAATTTTGACTACATTTATTAAACCACGTTTATTGGCTACATCCATCTGCTCTCCACAAAAGTTTCTTGTCCATTGTCCTAATATTCACCCTCTGATATCCATGCTTACAAGCTCAGTTTCATTTGCTTGTGATTATTCTAGTGTGAAATATATTTTACACATGCCCCAATGCATATCCACTAGCCTAATGATAACTGTAGTCTTTATACTCTTTGAGTAACTTACTACTTATGTATTCCTATATGTATGATGAATGTGTATTTTCATTAATAATCGTGAAAATAGTATGATACTTTATGATTATAGAAATATACTCTATACTGCTACTTTAACATGCCCTTATTTGTGCCCAATTAAAATTTCCTACGCTTTTCTTTGCCTCGAATTCCAATTTTTTCTCAGATTTCTGTCTTCTCGGAAGGAACCACCCTCAAGTGTTTGCCTATTTAAGAAATGCCCTTTAAATGCTATTACTGGTAGGATCCTTTCAATCTATAGCCTCCAACTGCCCTCCTTTCGTTCCACTTCTCTCCCTTCCACAGCTACTCTTTTGATCTCCTTCGATCATCCCTGCGCGACATCCACATCCGACCTTAAAGCAGTTTTCTCTGTCCAAGTAAGACTCGTGGAAACTGTTTGGAGATGAAGCCGCAAACATATTCGGATCAAGAATTTCGGCAGTGTTGTAATTAACGAACGATGCGCATTAAGATTTGAAACCTAGTCTTAATTTAAATATGCACAATTTCTTCATGCTTCCCTCCTTAAAATTTGCTTAGGGACATTGCTATATGTAATAGGTACTATACTTCCAGACGAAATAGTAAAGACGGTAAAATCCCTTAGAAATGGTACCTCTCCAGGAATTGATGGCATCAATGGAAATGTTTTAAAACTAGTTATTGAAACAATAGCGCCAGCACTGGCATACGCTTGTAATTTGAGTGTTACTACTGGCGAATTTCCCAATGGACTGAAAAAAGCTGTAGTTATTCCTGTCTTTAAAAAAGGTGATCGAAATGAAATTCAAAATTATCGCCGTATCTCACTACTGCCCACCATATCAAAAATTTTTGAATCATTAGTTAAAAGGAGGCTTATTAGGTTCCTTGAAAAAGACTTCTTTAGTAAGAACCAATATGGATTCAGATGTGGAAGGAGTGCGGAAGATGCCCTTATGAATTTTATGACAAAAATATACAATGAAATCAATTCAAATAATCGCACTGGGGGCCTATTCATAGACATAAGAAAAGCTTTTGATACCCTAGACCATGAAACACTACTGTCAAAGCTAAGTGACGCCGGAGTTAGAGGGTGCTCGTTAGCTTGGTTCAAAAGTTACTTAACAGAAAGATCTCAGTGTGTACGGGTAGGTAAGGCCTCCAGCAATTTTAAATTGGTGGAGACAGGGGTACCCCAAGGCTCAGTGCTTGGGCCTATTCTATTCCTTATTTACATAAATGATTTGTGCAATTATGAATTTCAAGGATCAATTACCGCTTTCGCCGATGATGTAGCCTTGTGCTATAGTGAAAGTAACTTAAACACTGTCGCAAAAAATGCACAAAGAGACTTAAATGTTCTACGTAGATGGTTTGACTACAACGGCCTTGAACTAAGTGATAAAACCAAATTTATGGCATTTGATCCAAGCAATTGTTTTAAATTTATAGTTAATTTAACGTATCATGATGTAGACTGTCCGAAACAGGGTTGCGGGTGTAAAAATATCGACCAAGTAGACAGTATAAAATATTTGGGTATCACCATTGATACATTTCTAAAATGGAAAAACCATATAAATGAACTAGCAAAAACTCTCCGTTAGTATGCTTCTAAATTGTACTTCATTCGAAACAGATGTCCTTTACCATTCCAAAAAACTCTATACGAAGCACTTGTAGGTTCGAGATTAGGGTATGGACAGATTTGTTGGGGAGGAGCTTACAATAATTCCCTGCAGCCGGTCGTATCAATGCAGAAAAGATAGTTAGAATTATAACTAATAGTAAGAAGTGTGAACATACATACCCAATATTTGTTCAATTACAGCTTCTACCCATAAAACATATGTTTATTTTTAAAGTGTTGAAAATGTTTTACCTAAAGAGTGGCAATTTGCCTGCGATAACCGGAAGTGACCATGTTTATGATCTAAGAAGAAAACTAGTTATACGACCTCCGAAACCAAATCTCACTCTGTATAAGAGATCCTTTGTATTCTTAGGTCCTAAAATATTCAACTTTGTACCGGAACATATCAAAAATACAGTTAATATAAGCAAAACTTTCAGGTTGTTAAAAGAATGGATATTGTCACATGCCAAAATTGAAAATCTATCAGAGTTGTAAGAATTTCTTATGTCAATTCATACTCACTGAATATCATGAATTAAGTTGTAACAAATTAAAATATTTTATGTATTATTACTATTAATTTACATACATGCAAAAGACAAAATTGGGTGTAGTTTCAGTAATGTAACAAACTTCCAGAGATTTATCATGTTGTCAATTACGAAATAATATATGGATATTATGTTTTGCATCAATGTACTTTACTATCTCTAAATGTTATTACCATTGTAAAAATGAAAAATTTACATTATGAGCAAAGTTTAAATGTTCCTAGCTGTTTTTTCTTTCTTATGCTTTGGAAAACTGATTTTGTAAATTGCCAGCAATGCTATTTAGTTACGGAAGGCAGTCTCCACACAGGTGACACCTTTGAGACTGCCTAAAGCTCCAAATCACCTGTTTAAAAATTATGTATGTAACTGTGGAGTAAATAAATATTATTATTATTATTATTATTAAAGGATGAAGTGGTTCAAAATGTGATTATAGATTATAGATTTTACCATCCCTTTGTTTTTCATGGTTATAGTGCCCGATGAGTTATCTTCATGCTTCTTTCGATGCACCCAGCACACGAACTGTTCCTGGTATTTTATGCACACCTGTTCCGTTTAGGTTCGTTATAGCTACAATATGGTTAAAAATGATACACAAATTTCCAGAAATACGATTATATGTGGGAAAACATCTTCGAATAAGAATCCAGGTAAATAATTTGTATTTCAATTTAAATAATTTTTTACCAGGAAAGAAGTGGTCTGGCAACGCAATATAAGCAATACTCATTGTAATTCACAGTAAAAGTGTGATATTCAATTACTTTTTCTCATGCGATTTATAGAATGTGTAATGTAAAATGGCAAAAGAGATATAATGCCTACATTTAAAATTATAGCCTTGGTTTATGGTGCAATACGACTTTTGCTGTCGACGCATCGTAGATATGTATCCCATCTGAGTACTTGTTTTCCACTGGCAATTTGGTTATTGCTTTTGTAATGATGGTTATGTAAATACTCATTTTATTACAAATATAAATTCACTTTTAGCTGTGTAAATTTTTGTGTTGAATAATTTCTTTGGAAAATGTTACATTCCAACATTCTCCTACAAATAACACATATTTTGGTTAATTTTGGGTTTTAACGTAGGTTTAATCTTTTTCAGGATAACAATATTCATCAATACCAAAGAGTCTGAGCAGTATCGCTGACAGAACCTCATACGGCAAGGAGACGACACGTTTAAGGTAAGTTGTAAGATGCGAGTCATTTTAATACCTACCCTTTTAAAATCATAAACCGTGATTCATCAAAAGAGTATTGGGTAAACGTGACGACCATGTACGAGATATTACCTACTTTTCCCTTGTTAGACCACATTTGGAATATGCTGCCATTCTATGCGATCTTACGAAATCGGCCTAAACAATGAGCTTGTACGTGTTGCAGCGAAGATGGGCAAGATTTGTAAAGGGACGATGCGATAACTATATTAGCGTAACTAGTCTATGAAATGAATTAAAATGGGAATCGTTGTCAGATCACAGGTTGAACGTAAATTTAATCTCTTAAATAAATTCCAAGATAATATTTTCAGCGATGACGTTAAAAATACTTAGCGAACCCCAACTTAGTATGGTAGACTGAACCAAATCACAAAACTAGAGCAATTGATATCAGAACTGACAGATTCAAAATGTCATTTTTTCCTCGTGCAATTGGAGAAATGAAATGCGGTAAATATGCTTAATACGAATGTATCAATGGATAGCATAATTAGCTGCATGCTGGTAGGAGGACTTGAAGCTAACCCAAATAACAGAATGATTTTGCATGCTTTCTTTGCTAGTTCTATCTTTTTGAAATAGTGAAGTTTAGACTAGTATATTATTCCTAATCTTTTTTATGCATGATATGTAGTGCATGTTTGGTGAGAATTCACCCCCTTTCACACACCTGGTGTCTTGCAGGGTCGCATGTAGATGTATGAACATTTTGTAACATTTCCTTATTTGCTTTTATTATTGACCTTTGATTTCGCAAGTTAAAAACGAGTATCATTCCAAAAGCTTAGTAATTTTCACCAATCCCAATTCTACTTCATTTTTATTTGGCTGGTTATTACTTCAATTCTTTAAAAGTTTTCTTCCTATAGGAAACGTAACTTAATAGAATTGAGTTATTAATAAAAAAAATAAAATTTTCACCTGATTTCAATTATTTTATTTTTAATAAAATGCATGTAATAACTCCTACTAGAGCTTACGGAGACGTAAAACAGTCGATAAATATTTAAATATATTGCACGTTACTCTAGATAATGCTTTTATTTTCAAATTCCTTGAAAGAAAGCAGTATTTGATTTGACTACATCGTCATCTTACTGTGTCGTATAATGTTAGAACCAATTCTGCGAATGATTTTTCGAAGAACTTCACTCGATTTTCCTATCAGCTTACCTCTTTATATTTGCATGACTCTTCTTATGTATATCCTTACCAATTTACTCGCCATTTGCCATGCGAGGTCTTCCTGTACAATTCAACTATCCTTTGACAACTGTATTAAAGTTTTTTCTTCTTTTCAAGATTTTTATTACACTTGTCTTTTCTTCTCCTTTTCGTTACTTATCATTTATCTTCATTGTTCTTCTGTAACAGCTTATGTAATATGATGTTACATTTTTATAAATACAGTTTACCTCACTTTTATGTTACTGACATTCATGACGTGATTTTAAATTTTATTCTGATGGGGCATGGTATTTTTGGCGTTTTGACTAATATTCTGTATATTCTTAGACATATGCTATGAATTCAGTGAACTAAAGAAATCAGTCTCACTGCCAATATTCTTTGTCAAAATATGATCCCATTTCAATTATTTGAAGAAACCAATTGTACAATGAAAGCCAATAATTGTTTTCATTTGCATTAAATTTAAGTTTTATTTTTCACCAATTTTATCAGTTTTTTCTTCGAAAGAATTCCAAAAACCTCGTGTTCTTTAGTATTCCCTGAGCTACGGAGAATACCGTGTGTTTCGGCTGCAAGAAAGATATTTTTCTAAGCTTTAGCCAGGCTCTGAGGAATTTACCTCCGCACGCCTTTCTTAACCATTTCCGTGTCGCGACGCCTTGGCAGGTATAAACATCTTAAGAGAAATCTGGTGGGATCTAGAAGAAGGAGAAGCGGAGCCGGGCCTGTTTTCCTCTCCCAGATTCCTTAACATTCATAGTTTGGAGACATTCTTAGCTCTCAGCTAGCGCACATCTCCCGGAGACTAGGAATTTCCGCAAAGCTTTTCCAGCCTGCAGCGAGTTCAGGTCATGGTAAAAACATATAGCCCAGTTGTCGAGATTATTTTGGCGTTACTTTTGCTCTTCCAGTTACTATGGATTTATTTTGGAAACGCTAGCATTTTAAGTTACATGTTTCCATGAATGTATTTTATGCATTTTCCGCCAAATCATTTTTTTTCTTCTCACACCCGTGTTAATGAAAGCTTCCAGGGTAAAAATATTCCATGGAGATAAAATCTATGAATATTTTACCATTCCCATTTACTTATTTGTACAGGACGATGGCAGAAATTAGAGATTTTCCATTTTGAACATCAGTTGTGTTGACCCATCTCTTCTGCATGATCCCCGCTAAGATTAAAAATGATATTATTTAGAGTAATCGTTCTAAAAAGAGTTGAAAGAGAATTTTTTACTGGTTTTAACTGGAGATAAAAATATGCAATATCATAAGTGATTACACTTTTATATTAGTTGTATATGTATTTACCAGTAAAATCGTCCAAAACATTCAACCTTACAACCTCAATAAAAAGTAAGAGTGTAAGCTTGAGTTATTGGAATTAAATCATCAGGGAAGGGTTCCTACATACACAATAGCAAAGACAGTGTATTGATATGAAATCATTGGCAGTTTAGTACAATACCTCCGTTTATACATGATTTAATGACACAATAAAAACATGTTTAATATTTTGCCATTTTCATGCAATCATTTTTGGCAATGGATACAAAAATACTATCCATCGACACACTATACATCACCATTGGCTTTGTATTGTTTGAGAAAGGCAAGATGAGCAGTTACAAAATATACGTATGATATGAAAATGTATAACTTTTGATGAATTCACTCTACGACTTTGATGTAGGTAGTTATTTGCCTGCACCATTAAAGCAGCACTCATGACTCTTGTTGAAAATAATATTTTCTTCTTCGCAGTGTTTCACAACTGCCTGGAGCGTTCCTTTTTCATTACAATTTTGCCTAAACTATTTTTATTTCAACTTAAATGATAAACAAATTTTTTAAGTAAAATGGCTAAAATTCTAAATAAAATCCTATCCAATAGTTCCTCATTCATCGCTATAGGCTTTGGGTTTTTTTATAAAAAGTAATATTGACAACGTAAATAACAAATATTATTATTATTTATATCAATAATAATATTAAATAACAAATGTGTGTGATGATAAGTTGATAAAAATATACTTGAAGACAGTAAAAAATACTGTTTTTCTTAGCAAGCCCTCCGCATCTTTTTGTACCTAGTGAACCCTGCTAAAATTCTACACTAAAGTATACGGAGGGGATAAAGGTAGTTGTTTCAGGCTTGATTTGGTGGAATATCATAACGAAAGAAAAAGACTGGCAATTTTCCACAAGAATACAAGCTACGTTGGGGAACAGATGAATTCCGTATTCATCTCAACACAGTAAATTTGTACCGCAGAGCTGTTAGTTGGTGAACTTTGAAGAGTACGTTTCATTTCAATATTCACTTACTAGGCGTAGCAGTAAAAAAAGGAGAACGGTAGAGTTATTTCGAGCACTTGAACCCTCTACGCGGTTGTAGTTACGAGTCAATTTCGTATCCTCACCATCCCTTCCCGTTTGTCCCCCACGCAAATACAGTAGATTCCATGTTTTCAGCCTTTCGATCTGGTTGCCGAACTGCCGAGAGCACTCCCGGCAGTACCAAATACGGTAAAGAGGTTGGTTTTTATTTTGCGATCGGTGATATTCCGGCCAGCCCCCAGGTCTTTGGAGTGGGTGAACTGAATCGCGATCCCGGAGTTCTCACTCTTCGTTGGTCTGTTCCGTGACCGACAGTCTGCGAGCATTCGGTCATTTTAATCGACGCCTGCAGGCGGAGTTTTGGAGGTTGTTTATTTTTCTGGTTCCCGGGTGGAGATTTTTCAATTTCCTCTACAAACCGTGCTCAGGCACGGCTGGTCAAATTGACTCATTTCCTCCTCAAGAAGTTCCTGTCAGTCCTTGATGGAGCAATACCATGCTCTGTGAGCCCGACTCTCTTATTTACTTTGAGTCACTCAGGTGTTTGATAACTTCTGAACAGGACCGATGGGGTTCATGTGCGGTCCCTCCGTTATATATGTACGATGACGGGTACCGAAATGACTTTGTACGGGAGATTCTTGGTTATAATTAGGATGAGATGTGGATTTTTCGTCATCTTTAATATTTTCCTTCACTATTAGAACACATCTGTCCCCTCTTATGAATAATATTTTGGAGTTGAGTGCATTATGACGTGTGACTAGCGATCTCAATTTCTCTTTGCGCAATCCTTTCCCCGATTCCGGCTTAATAACTACTTTATTCTTGTTTTCCACTAGTATTACCTTTTCTTCACGTAGGAAACGTCATTAATTCATCATAATTGCATGTTGATCTTGGTAAATCGACCTGTAATCGACCTGCGTGCAAGTTTCATTACCTTTTTTCCGAATATAATTTCCTTGTTTTTTACTCCAACATAGTTTTTTTGTGTTCCTTAATTATTAAATCTATGGATTAATTTCTCAGAATTTTATATGCCTATCATTTTTTAAGGCCGAAATTCTTGCAAGAAACACACTGTTTGAAAGAAAACAATCGAAGGTGAATGCCGTAGTACAATTTTATCGTGAAGACGTTTCGGATATTCCATTGGTATGAAATTCAAAACCATTCTAGGGGCTCGTTTTGAGTACCTGTGTAACGGTTAGGATGGTATATTTTTCCTGCCATAGAAGCTCTGAAATTAAATTCTATAATGATTGTGATGGGTCTCCAGGACCCCACATTAGTTCCATAAAATGCTGATAACATAGGTTAAGGTCCTCAATCTCTCCTCTTTCTTTAAAGTTAGAGAAATATCAGGGTTAGTAGGGTCATTCAGATTCTATAATTCCTCACCGTCTTGCTTGGTTTTTGATTCTGGCCATGAAATCAGTTTATTCCCTGCTCGACCCGGCTCCTGTGATATCTCGAGAATATTAAGACATAAGGAGGAGGAATTTGACTCGAATACCTCTCCTTCTTTGGTTCTCATCCGCATATACCTCCCTTCTTTCATAGTTAAATCATTTCCTTCCCAACAAGTGAACAGTGATTTTTTTCTATCGATGCAGTCTGTAGTATCGTGAAGGATCACAATCCAGAGCCCAGAAAGGGGCTTTCTCGTGTGCTTCCCCAGCCTACTTTAATGCCCTCGTGAATGACCGGCGGTCGATTTCCTCACGGAGATGGACCATTGATGGACAAGCAAGGGAGGAATTGAGGCAGGCAGGCAGGTGGCGCTGCAAGCTTGGCTTGCTCCGTTAATTGAGCTCATGCGATCTCCAAACCTGCCCCTCCATCCCTCAGCCCTTTTCCCCCCTCAAGAGTCTTTCCAGTCCCTCTCCTCGGCCCAGCGGATCCACTCGGGCCTAACGGACTGGGGGAATCGGAGATCGACGTGCGTCCGCGAAATGGGATCGGTAACCTATTTCGCGGCGTTGTTTGGGGCCTTGGGGCCCTCGTTCTCTCTCTCGCGAGAATTCTCGGCCCGCACAGCAGCAATGGAAAGAGCAAGTGAGCTGCGGTTGGTTGGGCAAGTGCTAGTTGTCGCCCGTGGGGGAGAGCATGGGCCGTATTCTGCCAGTGGGCTCAGTTGGATCCACCATGAACGCGAATGCTTTGCATTCAGTCCGGGAATGAATTGGGTCCGCTTTAGCACGTCGCTCGTGTTTCTGTTCACGGGTGGTGGAACGGTAGTTTTACAGCGCCGAACTAGAATGCTGGGCTTGGAGCCTAGGGTAATGGAGACGCACAGTCGTATGGCGCACAGTCGTATGGTGCACAGTTGTGTGGCGGACAGTTGTATGGCGCACAAGGATTAAATTTCCTCTTTGGATGCATCTAACTATGGAGCATGCGTCTTGTCGTCTGGTTGCTATTTGCCTCCGCGTATAAACAGGGACAGAGGGTCTTAGTGCTTATGCTCTCAATATCATTTTGCTTTCTAAAAGCCGTGCATTGAGTGATAAAAACCATAGCTCACTGGTAGTACACAAAAGATTTAGAGGAAAGGCAACAAAGAGCTGAGGCTATTTCAACAGAATAAATGGCCTGCTTGAACGGGGTAGGGATGGAGGAGGGTTAAAGTAAAACTTGGGGTAGAATTTAGCTTATTCATAAGTTAGTTTGTAAAGTTGTAAATTTATAAGCGTTAAGTCCCATCTGGGGATGCAGAAGTATTGGACTTGAAGTGTTCTCCGTACAATATTCATGGGGTTCCGATTTACACGAAAACTGAATTTTCTGTAATAATGAGCACCTACTCTCGTGAGTATAATACCCTTTTTGGGATTATCGTGAAATAAAATTAATAAATAAAGAATTGCAAAGTTAGTATATTTGGATATAATTTTCTTAATATGAGTTTGAATTTAAATAAATACTATTGATTATTAAATAAAACTTTTGATTGTGAGTTGAAATGTTAACGAAGATTTTTGATTCATCTAACTGTAAAGTTGAGTTTGAATTTAAATAAATACTATTAAAAAAACTTTTGATAGTTTGAATTTAGATAAATACTATTAAAAAAAAACTTTTGATTGTGGGTTTAAATGTTAACGAAGATTTTTGATTTATCTAATTGTAAAGATAGTAGTTTAATGCGTCTCAGGTATAAACATTAGGTGTCCGATATTGCTGCGGTGACTTTATAATAATCATTCCTTCTAAAATTGGAATTTTGTTTATTAAATGAACATGTGGTCGATTGGTACTAGTTAGTGGAAGTTGGCACATAATCTGAATCATTCCGTACCCTTTTCATTGCAATCCTGCTAACAGATTGAATTTTTTCCCCTCTCCAGGCACGCTATTACCTTTTCCCACGATAATGTACTCACTATTGACCTACCCTTTGGTCTATGGCTTTTGAACGGTACGTTTAGGTTTCAATTTTCAGACGAACCCGTTAGTATCACACATTGAACGATGCCTCATCATTCATACCTACCACGTTTAATTTCCACAAATGGCTCAGAAGAGGAGAAAGAGTTTCCGTGCATGGCTAATCGCAAGAAGCAAAACGAGCGTCATTAGTTCCATGCCTGGAAACAACCATTTTAAATTACACCTCCGAGAGCACTGTTATTGCATGAAATAACATTAGGTGGCTAAAACTGCCAGTGGAACCTTAACACCCGATATTTTATGTCAAACCGTTTCATTGATATCACTTCTATACAATAAGACTTACTACTATACAATAAGACTTACTACTATACAATAGGACATTACTTATATACAATAAGACTTTTGTGCCTACTTTTTAGTAGGCACAAAATTTAATGAGATTATTATCCCTCTTATCATTCCATCGAAATTGCAATTTTTTTTAAGATCTTCCATTTCATCGTAATTTCTTCTCTCCATCGCGTCTTTTAACACCTAGTTATTTGTTACATAGTTATTTGGGGAAAGCAACCGGCGCAGGTCATCAAAATAGTCGGGCAATGGATTAGAGAAAATAATTTTCCAGGAAGGGGAAGAATAGGGAAGAGAATCTACGGTTAAATAAATTAGTCAAGAGACTTAACATCCTCCCCAACGGACGGTGTACTGCACTTGAAGTGCTCTTCACTCAGCTTTTATTTGTAAATAGATACAGCCATGAAAAATAGCAGGCATGGAGGGATTTCAACTCTTTTGTATCGAGATAAGCACCACCCACCACCCATGCCGCCGGAGAGTGTCCGAGCGAACGAAATCGAATTCCTCTCCTCGCTAAGCACGGCCCACACACAAGGACCAACGCGTTTGCCTCCACAATCTCACTGACGCCATCACTCGGGAGGCGTTCGCTCCATCCATTCCACTCTTCCATTGTTTTCGTGGAAAAAATGTTCACAAAATGGGTGTGTTGAGAAAGCTTCGCTGACATCGAGAGGGAAATTGCGTGGGCGTTAATCGGGAGAGGGAGACGTGGAGCTTGCAGCTAAGAGTTTCAGTAACGTTGCTCTGACGTTGCGTAAAGGAGAGAGTGCAAAACATCCAGCTGCATGAATTGATGCATCACATGGCTCTATATTTCTCTGTATTTTCTCTGTAATTCTCTGTAATTACTCTGAAGTTAACAAAGGAGTACCACAGGGGTCAATTCTTGGGCCGCTGCTGTTTTCAATATATATTCATGACCTTTCTAAAGTCATATCCAACTGCAAATACCACATGTACGCAGATGATCTTCAGATCTACATTGACTGTAACCCCGCAGAAATTATTGACACCATTGCCAAGGTTAATAATGACATTGAAAACATATGTAAATGGTCAATGGAAAATTGTCTGCAGCTCAATCCCAACAAGACGAAAAGTATCATTATTGGCAGCAATATTTATGTTAATAGAATTACAGTGGATAGTCTGCCAAAAATAACTGTAAGAGGTGTACAAATTGAATTTTCTGAGAGTGTAAGGAACCTAGGAGTTACTATAAATAAAACCCTATCTTGGAACGAACATATAAAATCCATTTCACATAAGGTATATATCAGTTAAAAAAAATTAGACAACTTATCCCGATTTCCCTTCGCCAGAAATTAGTTGATAGTCTTGTTTTCCCGCATATCGATTACTGCTGTGTGGTATACGCCGACCTCAACAGGAACTGAATTTAAAACTTCAGAGGATCCAGAACTGTTGTGTGAGGTATGTCTTTGACATCAAATATTATGAACACATTACACCATATTATGATAAACTCAGGTGGTTAAAAATACAAAACAGGCGCCTACTCAATAAGACAACTTTCATTTACAAAATAATAACCTCAAAACTCCCCACATACTTGTATCAAAATGTGTTGTATAATGCTGCAACAAATAAACGCCCAACCCGCCACATGGAAGAACTTTATGTACCCTTATATCGTTCATCTGTTTATGCTAGTTCTTTCCATGTCACTTCTTGTGATATATGGAACAAATTACCTGAAGTTATTAAAAAAAGTAAAAATGTCAATAGATTTAAGAATGAATATTATAAAATGTTGTTTCATCTGCGTCAATGAATATGCCACTTTGTGTAACACCCAAATTATATATACATTTATAGTGTTTCTTTTTTTTTCTTCATCTTTCAGTCTCTGCTTATTGCATTCCAATATTGTTGTACTATAATATGGGATTTAATATTGTTACCTTTTGTTTATATTAATGTGCTGTCATCCTGTTATGTAATTTACGTCATGACTCTAGATATGTATTAATTATGTACAATCATTTGTGTTCCTAAGGGACGAAATCGTCCCGGAATAATAATAAAATTCTATTCTATTCTATTCTATATTTCTTGCTATTTAGGCATGGATCATAATCCCATCACGGATCGTTGCTTCATCACCATTTCTACTTATCATTCCTAAGGTTGGGCTAACGCAGCTATCCACTCGATACTTCTTTCAGCTATATTCTTCATGTAAACATAGTTATACCCTTTTTTATCCCACACTGCTTCTTCCAAGTATCTCGTGAAAAGCTTTCCTTATCCAATTTTCCCATTAACTTTTTTTTCGAAAATTATCTTCGTCAATTCCACTCTTGTTAAACTATTTTAGCATTAATTACTATTTCTATTCATTAGATCTTCGCCATTTGTTTTTAGCACTACAATTTAATTATTGTATGCAGTCCTACCTTTTACTCGGCTAAAATCATGATTGCCTTGTACACCATGAACTATCATCTTATGTTTACTAGCAGTGAAATTTCGTGTGCATGTTTCATATAAAATTATTAATTCCATTTATTCTTCTTTCGTTGTAAGTGGATTAATCTCACGTACTTTCGCACTTATGCAGATATTTTATTGTGCCTCTCTTAACGCTCATACTTAATTTCTTCATTCCATCATCCACTTGCAGAGGTTTTCTCTAAGAAATGCAATGAATAAAAATAACAATAGATGATTAGTTCAAACAGCAGTTTCTTTAGCTTATCAAAGTTTCCAGAATATCTCTTTACGATTTCAAACTCTGTCTGACCTGTCTTGCCTTTTACCAGATTTCTAAGGAGGATGGGCCTAAAGTGGGTGTGGTTTACTGTCAAGGAACACGGGTGATTCACTTGGTCCATTCCACACCTAGTTTGTGGTTCCGGCGGTAGTCCCCGCCTTGGGTAGGAGCCACAAACTGGGCAACAGGGAATAGATACGTAGAGACGACGTGATTGGATCGCGTTCGGCAGCGATTACACTCTTTGCGGATTTAATAGTGTAGAGATTAGAATAAATATGTTGTTGCTTTTGAAGTAGGTGACTGACTGAGATCATTTTTACCACTAAGGATAGATTGATAATTGCGCACGAATAAGGTTTTTCAGGGTACGGAGAAAGGGTTGAGAATTAGCGATCTCTAAACGAGAGAGGTACATAGGTTAACAACCCATCCGGTGGACGGAGTACTGAACTCGTAGTACTCTCCTCAAATCCCTCAATTGGGGAGGTTGAGGTCCGGTGCACAAAAGAAAATTAATGCATTAGAAGTTCTTTCAGCAAATTATGCGCAAACTTATGTGTCCCTGCCTCAGAGATACATCTCCATTTTAACTGCACGTAATCATTTTTTTCATAGGGTAAGTCGTACTATATCTACATCTACATAATACCCTGCAAGCCACCACAAAGGTGTGTGGCAGGGGGTGAATTCACCTAACATGCATTTTATATCATGCATAAAAAAGGATTAATGATAATATGCTAGTATAAATTTAGCAATATAAAAAAGATAAATATAGCAAAGCAAGCATGAAAAAACATCAATTGGGTTAGTTTTAAGTCCTATATCCACATGCAACTACCAATGCTATCCATTGATATACTCGTATTTATGCTATTGGATATATTTACCGCTATCCATATCCCTAATTGTACGAGGAAAAAGGACATTTTGAATCTTCCAGTTAGGCAATCAATTTCTCTAATATTATGATTAAGGTCCAGTCGACCATAATATGCTGAAGCAAAATATTTTTTACGTCATCAGTGAAAATAATATCTTATAATTTATTTATAAGTTATTTATTTACAACATCTACATCTACATATAAAATTTAGTTGCGTGAATTGTGAGAACAAGAAACATAAACGTGAATACCTAAGTTGAGTGCTCAACCCGAAGGTTGGTTTTTGATAGGTGAGGGTAGAGCTCACTCTGTGCTAAGCCAATGAAGTGTGAAATTCACATATTCACACACAAGCAGGGAGGGCAGTTCCTTTCCATGGGCCACCTGCGATTTGCTACGAAATCCTGACCCGCAGAAAATCGGATCGCGATGATTTTGGATGGGGGGTCTAAAGAATAAGACATCTGTGGAATCAGTTCCTAATGTATGGCCTGTTATTAACACCGTGAACTTGGGTGGGGGTTTAATATTTATTGGCACAATAAGTGTATGTCAGGAATAAGTAAGTATAGTATTTGCTCAAAGAAAAATGTGTATGATCATTCAAAAAGATTGACAAATGACCTGATCCTTACACATAATATGAAATTACGATTACTAATAATCATCATTATGAATAAACTAATGAAAACTATACATATACTGCTCATGTATGGAATATATGGCGACACGGGCCTGAGGTGTCTCTTGATAGCCTTCCCCCCCCTCACTCCCAATTAGACTCTCCCTTGGTGGAATCGCTTTTAGTTGCGGGATAAAATACTTTTCGAATAATTCCATCGAATATTCAGCTCCATCCCGACACCTATGTTCGTGCTCACAAGTGCTCCCTTGCTCTTATTTGAACTCTGACCGAGTGAGGTGATACCTCTCTGCCCACAAGGACGGAGAGAGAGAGAAGGAGATGAGAATGTCTACCCATAGGTCTGCGTGCGCTTAAAGGGAGCGTGGAGGATTTTCATCTCCCCCTCACCATCCACTTGGGAGACATCCCTGATGCCCCACTATTCCACTCCATCCCTTGCGCCCGTTCCATGATTGCCTCCCTCCCCCAGGGGTTGGGAATCTTGGGAGGGGGGAACGAGGGGGTTGGGACTAGTTTGAGGATGATGAGCTAAGAAGTGGTCGCCTGGGTGATGATGCAACCCAGGGACACGGTGTGGAAGAGAAGTTCTCTGCCTCAAGGCGTTCGAGAGGGATTCAATCAACGTCCCCACACCTGAGCGTCTTCGCCACCCCAGGCGTCAATAGAGAAGGGGAGGGAGGAATGGACGAGCCACTCCCCCGCGACCATAGACGACCTCAGGTAATATTGGACTGCTGGCAGTTCGGTCTACATCCTATGAATGAATCAGCGGCCGCCGTTACAGTAGACTAGTCCAGCAACTGTTTAGCGCGATGGATAATCCTAGTTGACCAGGAGTTAGGCTTTCACACTACAGACGCAAATATCTCAATCACTTGCTCCCTGTGGATGAAATGCCTCTATAGTGTGGTCACTACGACGGCAAATTATTACAATCACTATTATTAGTTTTCTGCCGGTTAAGGTATGTCAATGGACATTTTAGTGATGAGGGTAAGGAAACAATGCACTTCCACAAAATATATAATTAATTCACTCACGACCATGGTTTCGATGCTTAGCATCACCTTCACGCGTCAAATACAGCATTGTAAGGCCCTAATAAACAATTTAACATTGGGGAAGAGAAACGTTGGGGTGGTAGGTTGGAAGGGAGAGGGGAGGGGTCATTTTAGTATTAAAAACTTAATTTACTTCCAATTTTCTAATAATGCCCTTCCTCTGTTCCACATAATTTTAATTCCTCCCATTGTTCCATTCACAATACCCGTTTTCTTCCTCTCTCCACCCACTCACTTACATCCTTCCCTCCAATACGTTTTTGAAAACACCATCGCCCTTTATTACATTTCTCATCTACACCTTCTGCCTCCTCCTGATATCCTCAACCAACTTCCTTTCCTGCTTCAGCATCTTAAGCATTTCCTCATCATACTTCCTTTCTACCAATCTTACCTTCTCTATCCTCCTTCACAATTACACTACTCGAAATCCGTAAGCCTATTTTCCTCTTCTTTACAAATACTCCGTTTCGGACCTATACAAATCAACGCTCCATGTTGGTATATAAACTACGCATTTCTTTCTGTTCCAACTCAATGAAGCTGTCATTAGGTCTCTCATGTCCGTTTTAAGCGGTAAATTGCACCGGCTATGGCGAGAATATTTTTACCAGAAAAACTATTTATTATAATGCGATGTTTTGCGAGGAAGAGGTTCGCAAAGGAGTTAACTGAACACTTGCGTTCAAATCATAACATTTCCTGACCTGAGGTATGTATTTGTGCAATGTTCACGTTTCATCCGTTTCATCCCCACAATCCCACCAAATGACAAAGGTAGCGGTTCCGTAACAACATCATCATGGGTGTTTTTAAGTCTGTTTCCGCACCAAAAGGCGCTTCAGACCGGTAGGAGAGGTGAAAGGATAGGATTGGAAGGGATTAATAATATTTTTTAATAATAATAATAATAATAATAATATTTATTTACTCCACAGTTACATACATAATTTTTAAACAGGTGATTTGGAGCTTTAGGCAGTCTCAAAGGTGTCACCTGTGTGGAGACTGCCTTCCGTAACTAAATAGCATTGCTGGCAATTTACAAAATCAGATTTCCAAAGCATAAGAAAAAAAAACAGCTAGGAACATTTAAACTTTGCTCATAATGTAAATTTTTCATTTTTACAATGGTAATAACATTTAGAGATAGTAAAGTACATTGATGCAAAACATAATATCCATATATTATTTCGTAATTGACAACATGATAAATCTCTGGAAGTTTGTTACATTACTGAAACTACACCCAATTTTGTCTTTTGCATGTATGTACATTAATAGTAATAATACATAAAATATTTTAATTTGTTACAACTTAATTCATGATATTCAGTGAGTATGAATTGACATAAGAAATTATTACAACTCTGATAGATTTTCAATTTTGGCATGTGACAATATCCATTCTTTTAACAACCTGAAAGTTTTGTTTATATTAACTGTAGTTTTGATATGTTCCGGTACAAAGTTGAATATTTTAGGACCTAAGAATACAAAGGATCTCTTATACAGAGTGAGATTTGGTTTCGGAGGTCGTATAACTAGTTTTCTTCTTAGATCATAAACATGGTCACTTCCGGTTATCGCAGGCAAATTGCCACTCTTTAAGTAAAACATTTTCAACACTTTAAAAATAAACATATGTTTTATGGGTAGAAGCTGTAATTGAACAAATATTGGGTATGTATGTTCACACTTCTTACTATTAGTTATAATTCTAACTATCTTTTTCTGCATTGAAACGACCGGCTGCAGGGAATTATTGTAAGCTCCTCCCCAACAAATCAGTCCATACCCTAATCTCGAGCCTACAAGTGCTTCGTATAGAGTTTTTTGGAATGGTAAAGGACATCTGTTTCGAATGAAGTACAATTTAGAAGCATAATAACGGAGAGTTTTTGCTAGTTCATTTATATGGTTTTTCCATTTTAGAAATGTATCAATGGTGATACCCAAATATTTTATACTGTCTACTTGGTCGATATTTTTACACCCGCAACCCTGTTTCGGACAGTCTACATCATGATACGTTAAATTAACTATAAGTTTATAACAATTGCTTGGATCAAATGCCATAAATTTGGTTTTATCACTTAGTTCAAGGCCGTTGTAGTCAAACCATCTACGTAGAATATTTAAGTCTCTTTGTGCATTTTTTGCGACAGTGTTAAAGTTACTTTCACTATAGCACAAGGCCACATCATCGGCGAAAGCGGTAACTGATCCTTGAAATTCATAATTGCACAAATCATTTATGTAAATAAGGAATAGAATAGGCCCAAGCACTGAGCCTTGGGGTACCCCTGTCTCCACCAATTTAAAATTGCTGGAGGCCTTACCTACCCGTACGCACTGAGATCTTTCTGTTAAGTAACTTTTGAACCAAGCTAACGAGCACCCTCTAACTCCGGCGTCACTTAGCTTTGACAGTAGTATTTCATGGTCTAGGGTATCAAAAGCTTTTCTTATGTCTATGAATAGGCCCCCAGTGCGATTATTTGAATTGATTTCATTGTATATTTTTGTCATAAAATTCATAAGGGCATCTTCCGCACTCCTTCCACATCTGAATCCATATTGGTTCTTACTAAAGAAGTTTTCTTTTTCAAGGAACCTAATAAGCCTCCTTTTAACTAATGATTCAAAAATTTTTGATATGGTGGGCAGTAGTGAGATAGGGCGATAATTTTGAATTTCATTTCGATCACCTTTTTTAAAGACAGGAATAACTACAGCTTTTTTCAGTCCATTGGGAAATTCGCCAGTAGTAACACTCAAATTACAAGCGTATGCCAGTGCTGGCGCTATTGTTTCAATAACTATTTTTAAAACATTTCCATTGATGCCATCAATTCCTGGAGAGGTACCATTTCTAAGGGATTTTACCGTCTTTACTATTTCGTCTGGAAGTATAGGATCGAAGAAGAATGATTTAGAAATACTCCTCCTATCACATGGATTTTTAACAAATAAACATTTGAGAGCGCCATGTTTGGATTTAGCACATTCCGAAACGCTGGTAAAGTAGGTATTGAACTCACTTGCCATTTCCAGATCGTCGTCAACGACTTTACCGTTTACTTTTAGGGATCGAAGAGTTACACCTGATTTCTCTTCCCCTGTCATTTCTTTGAAGATTTTCCATTGTAAGTTGGGTTTTTTGTGGCACAAGGCAAAGCAATTCATGTAATAGGTATTGGAAGCTTCTCTAAGTTTATTTCTCAGTTGGTTCCGATACTTTAAGTAGTTATTTCTCAGGTTTACGTTACTGGAATGACGTCTACTTTTTTCAAATAAGTATTTTTTCCTTTCAATCATCTTGAGCAAGGTATTTGTCATCCACGGCTTTAACTTTAAGGGCTTTTTGTCCTCCGTGAAAATGTAAGTCGACAACTGAAGGCACAGCTTTAATTTGTCTATAATGGTATTGAATGCTTTAGTGGCATTTGTCTCATTTAATATACAAGTCCAATCCGAGTTGTCAGCAAGAGTTTTAAAATTTTCAAAGTTTATTCTAGTTTTATGGGGATTAACATTTGCTCGGTTTGCAACATGGTCAACATTCGCTGAGATACACAATTTGGTCATTGAATGATCACTAATATCTAAGTGAATAACATCGGCAGTTATATTATATCTGTACATATTGGCGATTCTGACGTGTACATGATCCAAACAGGTAGCTGAGGATCTTGCTATCCTGGTTGGACAGTTAATTAGAGAAAGCAATCCATACGACGACAATAAATTGTTGTAGTCATCTGTTACACTAGTTGTGGCAGATATATTTATGTTCATATCTCCAACAATTATTAGATTACCTTTGCAAATTTTAAAAATGCCTTCCATTTCACTAAAGAAAAGTTTTTCAGATGTATTTTGATGCCTATATACGGATAATAAATCAAATGATATTAGGTCTATTTTTAAAGTAAGCAAGACACAATCCGAAGCTACCGTAGTAACTGGTTTTGTCGTACAACTTATACTGTCCAAGATGTACACTATTACACCTTTGGATCGTTCTTCATCTTTACATAGCGCAAAGCAGTTATATCCAGCTATTTTGTAGAGAGAAATTTCGTATTCTTTTATCCATATCTCAGAGAGAACCATTACTGTTGGCTTAAATGTTAAATTATTTACATGTAACATGAAGACATCAAAATTTGACCTCATACTCCGTATATTCTGTTGAATAACAATGACATTATCTATAGTATTAAACAATATGTCAGTATTGGTCATGGTGTATTACAAATGCGGAGATCAAAGATTGTTTACATCATCCATACATGTGACAATAATTGAAGGCTCCTTTTCTACTTTTCTCAAATAAATTTTGCCACCACGTATCCACAGATACTTATAGTGCTTCTCTTTCTGCGCTTGTCTAGCAGCATTAAATACCTTACGCCTGCCAGGACAAAGGGCCTCATTGATGTAAACAGGCGTATCCCTATGAGATACGGTGTCAAAGGTCAGGTGTTGAGTAGAAAAGTTTCTTTTGACTCGGCGCCTGGTCAACAGGTTATCTCTTACGTGCTGATTTAGAAAACGAACATGGATTCCCCCTGGTTCCCCATTTGGCTTCTGTTTTGACCGGTAGCAGTAATCGATTTGGCTTTCACTTAATTCAACGTCTAATGCAGCACAGATATTATTGACTACTTCCATCAAATTTTCATCACTTCTAGTTGGAACACCATGGATTTCCACGTTATTACATAGCAAGCGTTGTTCAAGGTCAACAGAACGGTTCAACGCGTCAGATAGTTGCTTCTTAAGCACCACGTTTTCACTTTGTAGGCTGGAAATTTGATCTAGGCATTTCTCTAAGTTCTTACCCTGCGATTCAATCAACTTAAAACTATCTTCTAGTTTATCATATAACTTATTTATTGTGTCACCAAGATTTTTCTCGGTGGATTTGACTTCGTTTTTGAGATCTTGGAGCATAACAAAAATCTCTTGAAGGGATTTACCTTCAATATTGCTTCTGTCCATCAGGAATGACTTATGGGCATTATGACAGTCCACACATTTCCAGGATTGTCCACTTGCCAAGATCCCTTCAACGTCCTCCCTGGTCAGTGGCTCTTGTAGACAGGAACCATGGAAGATCTTTCGGCACGTCTCACAGGAGATGGCGGTTGTATTCCGCGTAGACCTTTTGCACACTGCGCACGAACTCATGCCAGAACGTTGAAATGGAGGTTTTGGATGTCGTTTCCTGGTGCACGATGTAAAGCACTTTGTTATACACAAGTAACACTTCCCTTTGGATTGGGTACTTGGTCCACGTAACAACATCCACCGTGGTTCATATGGATAAAAAGCTTGTTTAGTACTGAGAGGGGTGTATTTTGCTTTCAATTAAATAATTCGGTGGTACCTGAAGTATTATATCTACAATATGGGTGATTAATTATGTGGTGGTTTTGATTTTTATGGAATGGGAGAGGCACAAATCCTGTAAGCTTTCCTGCGATCGCTATGTGGGATGTGGACTAGGTCTATGTTAAGTCTAACTCTAACATAAGTGGCATCTATCGGTGCAACAATCGGTCAAAAATACCTAGGAATTTTTAATATATATCTAACAACTTCAGTAAACCTATCCGTTATAAATGTCTGCAGAAGATTCAATCGGTATATTAATTAACCTACGATCCAAAAATGTTTCCAATCTTTTTTTTTCAGTCCAATGACCGTTGGGAATCACGTATATATCAAGAGTCAACGTCAATTTAACCTTTGAGGATGTGAAGTGATCCAGGTGTAAATCGAAGTACAAAAGAGAATCGCGCAGATTAACTGATATGACAAGGTTAAATAGGGCGTGTTTTTCCGTGGGACCCCATTCCTCCCCCATTATCCATAACGATTTTCATTCGTTCTCCTATTCATCCATCGTTAGTTATCTACTATCTTCTTCACCCACATTTCAAAATATTCCGTTCATTTCTTAACACCTTTCCTCGTGCTCCATGTTTCAGCTGCATACAAATCCACGCTCCAGTTCAAAAGTTTCTTTGCTTCCCTAATACGATTTACTTTATTGAGGAAAAGTTTGTAATATCTGGATTTTCTGAAGACTCGAATCCTCGTTGGCTGACGTTTGTAGAGACCTCTCCTAAGGTCACGTGATCGATGCTCGCCTCAGGGTATGACATTTGTGTGGCGATGGCCTGTTTTTTATCCGGTCGAGCGGCTTTTTCGCTTGACATATATATCGTATGATACGCATCGGAGCATGTTTGATAGCCAGTGGGCAGTCCAACTCATTTTCATGCGTGTTCCAACCGGTATCCCATACATGGTAGAGCTGATGTTAATGCGCTCACGAGCAGAAACAGTCTCTGTTGGAACAGAAGCTGCTTTGCCTGTGGTGCCATAGTCTCGGCGCATAGTGGTGGGAAACGGTAGGTAGTGGGAATGGCCTCATTTAGAATATGTCGCTAGTATACATTAAATTTATAGTACAGATTAAATCTAATAGAGAAATTTCAATCGAATGGCTTTACAGAAGATGTTAGGCATTTATTAAAAAAACCAGCGTATTATGCTAGATTCGACCAGACAAATAAGATTAGAGAGATAGATTGTCGTAATGATGGATTCAGAATGTCGTTTTTCCCCCGTACTATATGAGAACACAATAGGCAGAATAGCGAAGGGAAAGGTAGGGGAAATATTTTAGAGTAGTCTTTAGTGCATGATGCATGTGATGCTTGTTTGCATGTCGGTAGTGCATGCTTGGTGATCTTCACCCCCTGCCACATACCCTAGCGGTGGCTTGCAGGGTATCACTTAGATGTAGATGCAGATGTAGATGTTTATGGGATCCGTACGAGGAAGGTATGATAAAGGAATGAGAGCTTGTGCAAAGGAGATCAGCTAGATAATGTAAATAAATTCACTTTGTAATATTCCACAGATTTCAGAGATTTCCAGAGATCAGCTAGATTTATTAAAGGTCGTTATGATAATTGTATAAGCTCTACCAGTTTAATAGAAGAACTAGTATTGGAATAAATTCCAGAACGCAGGTAAAAAAATGGGTTAAAACTTTTAAGTAAATTCAAAACTGATTTGTTTACAGATGAAGTTTATATTAAGAACTCCTGCGTATTATGCTAGGTTTGATCAGATTAACAAGCTTAGAAAGATAAATTGTAGTACCGATAGATTTAAAATGTCATTTTTCTCGCGTACTATAAGAGACAACCTAGGCAACCTAGCAAAGGGATAGGTAGGTGAATTATTAAATTAAAATGATTTGTAGTGCATGATGCATGTACCACCAATCCCTTTAATACTATATTGATACTAACCATCTAGCTGCATGTGATCATAATATCTAGCATGTCTCCATGTAGTAGCCTAGTTGCATATCAGTGCACGGTTGGTGATCTTCACCATATGCCACACACTTTCGTGGTGGCTCCCAGGATTGTACTTAGATGTTGATTTACATGAGTGTAATATATGTCTACTTATTTAGGCTAATAGTAATATTGTTGGACGAAATTCAGCGTTCGGAACGATTTTTTTTCTTTAACATTTTTTCGTTTTAAATAGAAAGCTAGTAAGATTAATATAAAAAAATGAACTATTTACTAGAATATCCTGTTTCAAATTATGTTAGAGGTAAATCTGAACACCTTCGTAGGGAAATGGGTGGGCCACGATTGTGAGGCCATAAGTGCGATAATTTCGTATCGCAAAGGTCGGTTGTTTGTATTATCATAAGAACGTGAATATTTCAGCATTTAATTTAGTATAAAGATCTAAGGTTTGCTGCTTTAAGATCGCTTTAGCCTTCCTGCACTAGACAACTATGGTTAATGTAGAAAACTAATACCCAGTGGGTGACGCCTACTCTATTTTTTGAAGTTTTAAAGTATAGTGATGCGTGGAGTATTCTCTATTCAACACAGTATTGAATCGGATTTTAGGTTTATTTGTGCATTATTTCTGATATTTTTATTCTAATTCTGCAATTTATCTATTCACAATACCAGGATAGTGAATGTCATCGCGTTTAGAAATGTCTAACCGTTGGAGCTTTGTTTCTGGAATCTTTTGTGAACTGCTTTCAAGGAAAAATATTAAATTCAGGATTCATTTTTCACGTCCTTGATCATAAACATGCCACTCAATTTATTTTTGATTCTTTAATAGAAGTATTACCTCTCCATAACATCACTTTAAATTCGGAATCTGACGAAAATATATTTATTTCTCGAAAGCAGAAATGTGTTCCTATTAATCAAACGACTGTAGGATTTTCATTACTTTGATAAGTTCTCAGATACCATGATTACAGTTAAAACAAACTCGGTCATTAGAATACCCCCGTTATTTTGAGAGATGGAGGGAGATGACCCCTGCAGGGTCATAAGCTCAAAGTATTATCCAGACTAATTAGTAATAGCAAAGGAATTTAATCGTGGTGTTCTGTATGGATTGTGCTTAATAAGTAGCCATATTACTGAATGTATTATTGATCATG
The DNA here is from genome assembly GCA_933228895.1 of Platycnemis pennipes. NCBI lineage: Eukaryota > Metazoa > Arthropoda > Insecta > Odonata > Platycnemididae > Platycnemis > Platycnemis pennipes. The sequence continues at coordinate 42,036,965 of OW121851.1, read as the reverse complement.
ACATGGTTCCAGAAATTAGTACCTTCATCAGTTTCCTACTTTCGCTTCCGGTTATTTTTTTTAAAGGGCATTTCGAATTATTTGACAGCTAACAACCCTAATTCCTTTTGTTGTTGTATATTTGCGGCTCAGAGTCGAAGAAATGGTAGGTAATTTAATGATATTTTTAGAGGTAATAGATAACCTCGTTCAATTCCAAAAGCAAGAAAAATTTATTTCTCATACCGTTTGAGTCTCTAGATATCGCTCATGATACTACGTTTGTTTTTTCGATATTTTGGATAGGCAAGACGAAAAGGTGAGACTATTTTTATGTGACACTTAAAACACTCCCTAATATGTTTTAAAGCAAATTTTTTGCTATCATAAATGAGTTATTTCTTATGCAGTAGCTTAAATTAGTATTTAAAAATTAGTCTAAATTATTTCATGAGATGGTAGCTTTAGTCCAATGTGCTCAGTGGAGCCCTCCGCATCTCATCTATAAAAACTTTTTAAACTTTTAAACTTTTCTATCCAAACACCCACGATTCATTTGTTAAATGACTAAAATTAGAGCACAGATTGTGAACTGAAGGGCTAGTATTAGGGAGGTTAAAATGATTTCCCAGTCATGATGGGCTCAGTTAGTGAATATGCGTTTACATCCAGCGTGGTCTGGTCGGTTAGGCAAAATGTATGCAGCAAGTAAGCGAGACAGTAAAACAGGTCAAGAATTAATTGTTCCGCTTATAACCATTAATTGATTAGACTGAAGGTATCAGTCACCCCATTGCAACTTGTGTCTACGATGGCCTGCAGGGTATTCTACATCTACATCTACATGATACCCTGCAAGCCAACGCGAGGGTGTGTGGCAGGAGGTATTGTGTCAATGCGAGGGCATTGTGTCGATGCAGATGAAATCTTAATTGGGTGTGTCTACAGTGCACGTATTTACCGACATACGTGCGGAATGTTGGGAAAAACATCTGCTCATTTTATCTCGGTGGGGCTTCCAGAGGAAAGGAAACTGGGGCGAGAGACCGAAGCGGAAGGGCACCCCTGCCCTACGCCACACTCGCACCTTTATTTTGGCCTCCCGACTCCCTACTCATGTACCTTCCAGTTTCCCCTCCGACAGGCCGGAGGAAGGGTAGGTATCTGGGAAGCCGGGGAACTGCCACCCGTAAATCTTCCGCCGGGAGAAGAGCCGGGCAATCATGTGGCCGAAGGAAGGGCATTTGGCGGAAAATGCCCCCAGGGGTGGAACTGTGGGAGGAACTGGAAGTCGGGGGTGGTCGCAAGGGCCTGTGCGGGCATCGCCGTTATCTAAAATGCTGCGGGAAAACATCTCACCCTCCCAAGAGGAGCTTTCTTGTGGGGAAGAGGGGGGTAAGGGAAGGAGGAAAGAATATTTTTTTAAAGAGACTGGCGAAAGGATAGCGTGAGGTAGGAGGTGGTGAGCGTGGCCGGATGGTATGGGGTTGTTTTCCTCGAGAGACTTCGGCTGACTTAGTTGAATGGGACGGTGATAGCGAGATTGCGATGAGCTGAGTGAAGACAATAAGGGGATGCTAAGGAAGGATTGTGGAATACGACCGACAAGGAAAGGGGTGAGCAATCAACGTAGATGAGGAAAGAGAGAACATTGAGAAGTGTAAAATATGAGGATTCTTGAGGGAGGATGAATGGGATGGGAAATATTTTTTGAGTAAATACAAGGAGAAACAGAGGGTAATATCTAATCTTGTATTTAAGCCAGTGTGGAATGGTCAGAGAGAAATAAACATTCATCGGATTACATATTTTCGGCCGCAATAAAACAAATAGAGTTCATATGAACTAGAGTTAGTATCAATGTTTAGCCAAATCTTTATAGGATATTGCAGGAAAGCGAAAAAGAAAGTACTTAGTTAATTCCACGATTTATTTGAATGACTTGACCGGTTTCAACCTTTGCAGGTCATCATCAGGACATAGGTACTCTACTTGTTTCAATTTCAGTTTAGTTTTACCAACCTTGGACTTCAGAGTTTTACCCTTTTACAATGATAAAATGAGTTAATAAAGTATTCTTGCGTAGTTATAGATTTTTCGGTAAATGATTTTGAGATATCTACATCTACATCTACACGATACCCTGCAAGCCACCGCATGGGTGTGTGGTAGGGGGTGAGATCACCAAGCATGCACTACAGACATGCAAACAAGCCACTATAGGGTCTCATGCAATTTGATTGTTAGTATCAATAGTATTTAAGGGATTAATACATGCATTATGCACTACAGACTACTCTAAAATACTTTCCCTACCTATCCCTTTGCTATGTTGCCTATTCTGTTCTCTTATAGTACGGGGGAAAATACCATTTTGAATCTGTCAGTACGACAATCCATCTCTCTTATCTTGTTTATCTGATCGAATCTAGCATAATACGATAGTGTTTTTAATATACCCCTAACATCTTAAGTAAAGCTATTCGATTCAAATTTCTCTGATAGATTTAATCTGAACCTTAATCTACGCTCCGATATAAAATATCGTGAAAATAATTTGCTAGAAATCACAAATACATTTGGACAAAACTGGCGTTTGGTTACCTGCTCACCTAGCCCATATAAATATCTGGTGGTGGAGAGTGGAATTTAATTGCAGAAGTATGTATAATGTATCACGTATGTATAAAAATGTTTCTGATTCCGGACTATTTAAACGTGGACAGGTGGAACGAGCTTTACGGAAGTGCCAATCTCAGTTCCGTCCTCTAAGAACATCTTCGTTTCTGAATGCAGAGCTCTTTGGATCTACAGCGGGTCAGGGCTTCCATCGTCGCCGAATTTCAAAGAACAAGTTATTCATAATCCTCAGGGCTAAGGATGCCGATTGTTAGTTTTGGCCTTCTGAATGGCGACGATGGTAGCCCTGACCCGGTGGAGATGCCACCAGTTCCACATTCAGTCCATACGCTGGGAAAGTACCACATTCTTTTTCACCCTCGTTTCTTCTTCCTTCATTCATACATTTCCAGGTGCAGAGATGATAAAGTGATGTGAGGTGGTGCGGTGTCTCATCGGGTCCGCCCGAAGCACTTACCCTTTGCCGTCGATGTTTCCCATTCCCATGAGACTAAGGTGGCGGGAAGGGTTGTGAAGATACATCCTCGCCTTGCAAGAGAAATAAGGTTGAATTAGAAAGAGAGGAAGGTGGAGGTTTTGGGCGGGTGAAATCCTAGATGAAGTGTGAAAGATACATATATCTACATCTACATATTATCCTGCAAGCCACCATAAAAGTGTGTGGCAGGGGGTGAATTCTCAACAAACATGCACTACATATCATGCATAAAAAAGAATTAGTATTTATGTACTGTTCTAAACTTCACTATTTAGAAAAGATAAAAATAGCATAGCAAACATGCAAAAACATGCTGTTAGTTGGGTTAGCTTCAAGTTCTTACACCTACATGCAGCCACTCGTATTGGATATATTTACCGTTGTTCATATCCCTAATTGTACAAGGATAAAATGACATTTGAATCTGTCAGTTCGGCAATCAATTTCTCTAATGTTGTGATTATGGTCCAGTTTACCATAGTAAGTTCGCAAAATATTTTTAACATCATTACTGAAAATATGGTCTTGGAATTGGTTTAAGAGATTAAGTCTGAATTTCAACCTGCGATCTTACAATTATTCCCAATTTAAGTCATTTAATATCTTGATAGATATGAGATGAAAGTTAGCGGGGTAGTAAAGAAAACCAAGGTTTATGGCACATTTGCAATAGTTACATTCATTTTGTTCTCACTTGGGGGAGGAATGCACTTTTAAAATCTGAGGTTATTGATTTGGGGGTAAGTAAGAGGAGAGAAATATGAAATGAACATACACAAACTTAAGAGATAGGCAAAACATTGAAAAGGCAGTTAGTGTTATGTCTGACGGGAATATTCAGTGTATCATCCAAATTTTTGTTAAACTAATAAAAAAAAATACTTATTCCACTTCACATCCCAACATTGCTACTCCTGCTATTCAACTGACAGGTGAATGTTTTTTTGCCATTTAGTCAGGCTATTATTAAGTGTTGGAATTTTTTCAGTCAACCAAGTGTTGGAAAAAGAATGGAATGGAACCCGAACTTAGTATCCGTCTAATGACAATGGTAGGTATCAAGGGCTCCGCAGTTTAACGTTTCATCCGACAGACAGAGAATAGCACATGAAGTGCCTTGTAGTCAGCACTCAGGAAGGGTTCGACATAATGCCGAAAACTCTTTGTACAAGAGGTTCTTGAATATAGAACGTTGGTACTCTGTTATACGAAAGACCGCAATAGCTCTTTTCTACTTACCGAACTTAGTAGTATCATTTGCGTAAAATTTAAGTCTTCCCAAAGCCTGCATATTACCTATAAATTAGATATTCATTAGTCACTGCTGAATTTGAATCCCGGTATTGTTAATTTTTTTCTGGTAATCCCGGTCGATACTATTCCGCTGAGGAGATCTATTCGAGAATTTCATTCTTCGTTTATTGTCTGTCCTCGTCATGCTCGATTGGGAATGCAACTATGCTGGGAGTGTCCCTTTAGACAGTGAAGGGAATATGGACGCCAAGGGCAGTTGAGTACCCCAGATAGCGCGCCTTCAGTATTTTTTGGTGATATTGACGTTAGTCGGGTTAAGTGGTTCGTAAAATGCTCAAGCCATCACCACGCCTTACGGAAGGGTACGAGTGAGGACATGCCGTTGGACTTTGAGGCGTATTCGAAAAGTAAGGGCCGTTTTGTCATAGAAAATATATATTTGTGGGAAAAAGCTTTAATTGTCGGCTTTAGTAAACCACAAACCTACTTTATTCCCTCACATATTTGCCGTTCACTTCTAAATGTTGCACTAGCTTTAGAAATGTTGCACTAGCTTTCGAAATGTTGCACTAGCTTCCTCAACCTCTCCGGAAAGAAGTTTTCCACCTGAATATTGAGCTGCTCGAAAGCGACGTCTCGAGAATCTCGCAATCTTCAAATCCTTGTCCACTAATTCTTATTCCATGTGCAAGAAGAGATAATAGTCGCTCTTGGGACTGTAGAATGGGTGGGTGATCGAAAAGTTCCCAACGGAAATCCTAAATCTTATCCTTGGTACTGACAGCGGAGTGAGGGCACACGTTTTCGCGGAGATGGACTATCCCGGACGACAGTTTACCGAAACGCCGATATTGGATGGCATGTCTCAGTGACCATTGTGTAAAAGCAGTGAGTCCAATGTGAGTAAATTCATCCACAGCACTAATCATCAATCGTTGATCAGTTTGCTGTTTTTGGTCCACTTTTTGCGATTCCATCGGTTTGGATACTGGGCCTGCCCCTCCGCTGTTCATCATGCACATATGTGCGGCCACTTTTTAATTGTTGACACCATTGTCTATCATCTTCTCCTATTTTTCCTGTAAGTCCATGAACCTGGTATAACTTCTGACGATTTTCGGAAGATCTAAATCCTGTTCCACGCAGCAATCGAATTACAGGACGCACTTCGCAACTGGCGGGAGAAAAGATTTTTAAAGCCATTGATACTTGCTTTCACGGCAGTCAAACGACTTCTGCATCACACACAATGAACTCAGTGAATTCGTAAACTTAGTACATAAATTAGATGGTGTAGCATCCATTCAACTTTGTTCTAAGCTGCTAGCATTTTAATGTAAGTAAAGGACCTTACATTTAGAATGCGCCATGTATATACCATCAAGTCGACCACAGGGCAGTGCCTCTTTGAAATTTAGGATTTTAATATACTTATTATGATTCAATACATTAAGACATCGCATCCGTGTGTGTTTTTATCCGACTGATTTTGTGCGAATCAAGTGTTTGTCTAGCGAATTAATTATCCGTGTTCTCAAGTTTGCTCGGGCTACCCTAGTGTCAGAGGAAAGGAAGTGACCATCATCATGGCATAGGGAGATCGTTCCTCTTAAGTATTCACCGCGAACCGGATATACCGATTGGGAAGACATAATCGGACTTCTCCGACGACGTTTGCCACCGGCGCAGAAGTTCAATCTTCCATGAGCTTCGATAATAAGGGTGAGTGGATATACTTTCCAGAACTCCTTCGCCGACACTTTGGCCAATTTAGCCGGATGATTCGAAATTGACATTGTTCTGCTCTGATATCCACGCATGGGAAAAAGCCTTGTTGAAATCATCCGATCTATGTTGTTATCCAAGGATTCTCCTGTTTATGTAACTATATCAGACTTTCTTCTTACGAGATCATATGCTGATGGTTTGAGTCAATCGAACTGCTCTTCCTAACTGTGAGTTTTAAAATATAGGTTACTAAGTGTTTATAAGCATGTTACATAAGAGGCTGTAATTGATATCCTGCAGTATTCCTTCAATATTGTGATACATAATTTAAATGCCGAAAAGACTGCACTCTGGTAGACTCTATCGTTGTCAGTTGCGTAGTTTGTTAAATTACCTATTTTTTCCGGGAATTTATTTTGCTGACCCGTAAACTCTTCCTTCACCGCAAAAGAAAAGCAATACATGACGTTTCCCCTAAAATTTCCAATCAGAATGTGAAAATAACGGTTTCAGTATAATCTCCTGGCGAATTCAAGCAATTTACAGCCTCAATCTCGTGTATGATTTTGCGCAATGGGGAATTCGATGATTAGAGACCACACACAATTGCCTATTTCGGGGATCTCATTCGATTGCTATCCCAGTCATTGCCTTCCGTGGGAATGGAAATTGTCGTCATCTGGTTTGAATTGCGAACCATTGGATCACACGGAGTAATTGTGAATCTCTCATATCCTTCAGTTTGCGGATTAATAGCGAATGTGAAAATACTTCTCAAACCTGATCCCCTAATCGCCGAAATCACTTAAATGCTTCCGGTTTTAATGTTTACTTGTCACGATCTGGTGTTTCAGGTGCCAACAGGGATTAGGCACCAGGAAATTAAAGAGATTTAACCGTAGAATTAAAAAGGGGTCTTTTTCTTTGCTTCCGTATTGTTAGACGAAAATGCCCTCTATCAATTACCCTTCCTCTCTAAAATTCGGGACCCTAAAATCTACATTACATGGGCTTAAAGACTTTAATCCCTAAGGAAGACTGTACCTTATGAAAGTAGTTTTTCATAAATTTTCAATTTAGGTAAGCACATTAATTAGATATTTCCCGATATAATGGTTATAAAAAGAACACCCAGAACATACATATCAATCGTTTAATGAACAATATAATAATAATAAAACACTGAAACAGCTGAACACTATAATAAGAATAAAAGAAACACTTCAACTGCAAATACGCTATGGAGCCAATAAGGATGGGTATATATTGGTTAATTACAATTTACATTTTAGTGTTACTTTTTGTCTCAGAAGCAGTAGAGAAAAGACAGAGACCTAATTTTACGTCCATTCTTTGACATGAGTGCCGATCAACCACTAAATCTATTTTTGTTTTTAATTAGGATCGATAGCATTGGAAAAAAGGAATCAATGCTTACCAATGGCGATTAGAGGAAGATTTAAAATTGTGTACCTCAACCACATAGATAAAAGAAGTACAGGGACGTAACTAGATAAATGGAGAATGGAAGCATTTGAGACTCCAGGAAACGAATCTTATGATCGAAAACGAGTGTTCAGTATGCTATATGATTTATGAATTTCAAATGGTTGTGTACAGCAGAAATATCGCTGAGTTGCAATTCTTGGATATTAAGAGAAGGATTTACCATACAATGCAAAACTTGGTATTTCAACACAAATCACTCGTTAAGAAGATCTTGAATTTATTGTTTGTTGCTCTCCAAGTGCAATCGTACACATAGTATCTGTTCGATATGTTCGGGTCATATCATTTTTAGAGTAAGTTTACTTCGTGATATACCGTTTTAGAGATGTGACTATTAATAGTAATGTTTAAAATACATGTCTTACTCCTTAACATCGTCTTCTAACCAATTTGTCTGTAATTCCGTCTTGAAGGTACGGTCGGAAGTGTAGATCTTGAATAAATTTTTACTTGTGGGGATTTTGGGATTAAAAAAGTAAAAGTTTTTCTTGCTATTTTGTTGCTATATATAATACCTATGTTTGCGTATGTTGGTGAAATACAAATTTGAGTGAAGCCATTCCATCCAAACTTGCCTTGACTCTTAAAAAAAACGATCAAATGAATATTGTGTGCTGCCAGAGAGCTCTATGGAGGCCTCCTCTTCATTACAGAAAGGGGTTTCAATGTTATTAAAAAGCTGATCACGACTGATTCCCTTCAACCGAGAAAAAATTCGAGTGTTAGGGGATAATTTCATGTTTCAAGTGCCTATGAATCACAATACAACGGCTTTTCAACTTAAAACCTTGGCCAAATTCTTATTTCGTCTTAGTGCAATATAGTCGAAGTAAGAAAATTTTGATGTCATTTAACTTGATAATGTATTTCTTACGCTTGAGATTAAAGCTTGTTAACTGCTACACCGGAACAATTATTTCGGTACTTTATGTAATACTAATATTTTACCACTTCTGACTCCGCATAAGATTTTATATGTTTTTCCACCACTGGACCAACGCTTGGGATTGAATTAGATTTTTTCACTCTTTTTCTTGTCGGCAAAGAGTTCAAATCAATGAAACTTAACTTTGCATGCTCCTGTTAACTTTGCATGCCCCTTTTTTTACTTCAAACTAAAATTTCATCCGCTTAATCTTTCTCTTTTGTTTTTAGGCGTTTATTATGTAATTGTGAATGATTTGAAGAGATTTGAGAATAATATTCGAAATATAATATCAATGTGAATTAATTCTAGACGGCAGCTATAATGCTCAGTCTCAAATTAAAGAGGCAAAAAGAGTTTTATTGCAAAAACGTTGCGGAAACTCAGTAGTGGCAAAATAATGTAAAGAACACCCTTAGTGATCATATAGTGTTTGGACATGTCTATCACTCATTATTTTCATTAATAGCTTCATTATATAATGCATTAATAATTAAGATTGATGAGAATGTAAGAAAAATATTTGGAGGTGAGATGATTTAAAGAAATGGTGGCAGAGAAAAGAGGGGAACAAAGATGTCAAGTTTTGCTATGTACTCTAAAATAAGCAGGTTTTTCCACTAATTCTGAGGCGCAAGCAGGTGCTCTTCGCTCATAAGTAATTCCGTTTACCAGTAAAAAGAGAAAAAATTTTCAATTCATATCTCATAAATTATCCCACAAGGATGCCTCTCTTTCGAGATGAGATTAATGACGTGAGTTTGGATGGATAAACACAATATTTATCGAAAATTCCTTTAGATTCATTAAATTTATTAATTTTTTTATAAATGAGAAAGACATTGGAAATTATTTTAAACATTTTTAGCGTCCAAGCTCAAACATGTGATCTGAGTAGATGACATGAACAACCTGAGTCATTTCACAATTATCTCCTATTATCCTGAACCAGCTTTCTTCTTATAATATTTTCACGACATTATTACAGCAAACCAAGGGTTACAAGACCTTTTTATTGAATGTATCAGATCACCATTGGAGCCCGAAGCGGTTCATTATAACTTCTTTTATCTGAAAAATCAACACGATCTTACTACCTATTACCAAAAAGGATGATCACCTTTTGATCCTTCGTCAAGTCTTGCCGTGATGCCTTATTTTTTTATTTCACAAAGTGAATGAAAATTAACTCTTGAATATGCACAGTGAATGGCAAAGGAGCCGAATTCAGATGACGTAAAGGGATACCATTATGTGAGATGCCTACATTTCGATCCTTTGTTCGTGTGTTTTTACGCTACGGGAAGTTAATTGGAAGCCACCCATCATACTCCGAGGCCTTTTGACTTTCACTCACCTCTTTCTTCGCCCAATATACCACGCAAAATTCATCCTCATTGCCGTGACACTTCTAACACCGTCCTGTTTTGATTAAAAATTTGGAAGGGAAAATTAATTACCTCCATCATGATTTTACATGTCGTCAAGGTCAATTGAGTGACAAAGAAAGCGCTTATTTTTTTGATGAACTCAAAGGCATTTAATAAAGGTTTAACAGCGAATATAGCTTCTACGACTCATTCTTCTGGTGGGGGCTTGGACAATCATCAAAATATTTTTCCATTTGTGGTACATTTATGTACAACGCGTTGGATCTTACAGAAATCCAGCACAAGAAAATAGATGCACTAATGTATAAGAAGCGTCCATTAATGGTGTAGTGATGGGGAAATAGGGCAGCCCAACTGCTATGACACGCTATCAACCGGGAGGAGGCGGGGGGGAGGGGAATGGAGGAGGGGGGAAGGATTCAGCATGGGTTATGTAGGGAAAAAGATGCATGAGAAATCAACTATTTTTTCAGGACATAATAATAATAATGCAAAGTAAAATCTGTAGGAAAATAAGGAAGTATTTATGAATCAAGAACTAGTGGTGAAGGATGTGATTGAGAAGAAATACGCAAATTAGATTTGGTTAGCTAATAGGAGAGCCAATAGGATTCTTCAAAGCCCTATTAAGGCTGTTGACTTCTCATGGTGATTGGCTAATTTGTGCAGCTATGAGGTAGAAATCGATTTAGTTTGGTTTCAGACAGAATTTGAAGCACTTCATGGCATTCAACGTTAACAGCAAAAAAATTGAAAATCCCAAAACTCAGAAAATACTGATTATTCATTTTATTCCTTAAACTTGAGGCCCAAATCTTGTCTCTCCATCCTATGCATCTATTTTTTTAAATTGATTCTATTTCCTAAGTTCTTTTATGGTTCTAGTTTCCTTTTATTTCATTATATTTATTGGCTATCTTCATTGCCAGATGTGGTAATGTAAAACGAGAATGACGCATATTTACTCGAATTTATTATTTATTTATATCAGTCCCCATTGGTTTGTTTTTGGAAATCCATGATATAATCTAAAGTAATAATTATTTGAGTCAGTCTATGTAAGATTTCATTCCTTGTGTTCGATGAATTTATTGTTACTCGCTTTGTGACTGGAAATATTACTCGAGTTTCCATTTGTCTCTAGCCTTGTACCCTGAGCTTCTATGATGAAAACGTGTTGATACCGTTGACTAGTTTTTGCCTAGGTAGATAATTACAGTTTTAAACATTTCATGCTAAGATATTTCCGTGTATAATTATAAAAAATATATTTCGTCATTGAAGAACGATAATATGTAGGCATACGAAAGAAATCATGTGAGAGGGAATTAATTAGAATACTTATCCCGGTTTATAAGCTTTTCGTAATTCTATGCATAACCCTTCCACGTACATGAACCCTTATGATTCTGGCACAACGATTACAGGCACTAATAATATGTATTCTCTTCCTGGCTTATTATGTAATGTAAGCTCCTCGGGTTTCCACTGATCCAGGAGCTTTGTTTCGTAGAGCGTCTTAATCACTTTAAGATTTTATGAGTGAAGGTGAGACTCAGTAGCCCTGAAGGGGGTGAGCGAGTCATCATTTAAAGCGTTCACCAAAATGGATTCCCTGCCCCGGTGGAATAAACCCGAGAAACCAATGGCCGGGAGTCGTTCTTCTTTATATTTCTTCATATGTATGACACCAAATCACTAATTCCCTGTAATAATTTAGCATAGCTAGTTTAGAATGATATATATTTGCGAAAAAAGCTATATAGCTTTTTCATTTATATTGCATTTGAAGTTACTTTTCTATAGAGTAATTTTTTTGAAATGCAGTGGAACCGGAGGTATTGTTCTAACAATAGGGTAGTATTTCCAACGCAATGAAAGTCTACTATAAGCCCAATTCCGGCCATCTATTATTGAGAAAAAATACAGTTTACATCTACATCTGCATAATAACCTAAGGTTTTGTGGTAGGGGTGAAATATCACCAAATATTCAATAATGTCAAGCACTGATGAGTCACAATGCTCTATGTTACACTTAATTGGTGCATGCTATGGTGATATTTCACCATCTACCACAATTAACCATGTGCACTATATTCTGTGCATAGTGGCTCCATATGTGCTATAAATTGCTTGCAGTGAATTTCTCAATATGGCATTGATGACGTCATATTCCGTCCCGTCCCCTATATACCGCATTAATTCTGATTTCACCCAATACCTCTCTCTTTATCTCTATTTCTCAAACAACCTCTTTTACTTCGTTTGGTCGTTTACCGTTCGAACGCCGCATTCTATGATTTTTTCACACTTGATAATCGAAGATTGTATCGCTTTAACATCCTAGCCCTTAATATTTATTTTTGGAGCTAGCTGGCAGTTGCATCCGGCGGGGAGATAATGGTGTTTGCTGTTTGTTCGCAAGCGGTGGGAGACGAAAGATAGGGCATGCAATAACTGTGAGCGATGAACATATGTATATGGCAGTGCATGTGAATTAAAGAATTCCCACTCCGTTTCGCCGTTTCCGATTTGTTTATAAATGTAAAGTAATGACAGAAACATTCGCCAGATTTCAGCTTTTGTAGCATTTTGTCCTTGTGCTTGTCATTTTTGCATTAACACTATCGTTGGCGTTCAAATTTCTCATTAAAAATATCGTGGAAAATAATATCCAACAATGTCAATATATCTGCTAATGCTGTTCGTAGGTACTTAATGGATGATTTCGGAGGGTAGCTTTTGCCTTCTACGTAAAAAAAATTAAGTATAGCCTGGTAAAATAATTGAAGAACTAACATTTCTACTATTAATTTTTATTGATTACTATTTTAGCCATCAATCTGCTGATAGTTCTAGGATTTTGCACAGCTACTGCCAGACGACCAATCAGGTTGATTATTTTCTTAGTGTCTTCTTAAAATTTACAAATTGTGCTTTCGTTCCCTCATCAAATATTCCTATCTCCTGCTAGACTCGATTTTATCATACACATCCACGCTTTTTCTTCCCCGCTTAATGATACTTATGCATATGATAGGTTATTCACTTCTACAGGTAAAGTTAATAATGGGCTCATGTTTTCTAAATAAATGATTTAGTACTGTAAAAATATATACACATGAAAAAGAAGGAATCACTAGATTGTGTCAATTTCTACAATATCTACGATCAATTTTTCATGTACCTTTGTTGTAATCTATTACTGTCACTAATTTCTTGGTTAAATTTCTTCTTTCTCTGTCACAGTATCCCACTCTTTCCAGATCGCCGGAACGATATGGCAACGATAGAAAAGGAGGAAGGAACGCGGAAGCACACGGGAATTGAAATCATGGCGGTGACTGATATATTCGTGCCGCGACGTAGGATTCTGTTACCCAGCCCTAAATCCCACTTTCCTCATCTCATCGATATATTCTCCATAGATGGGATCGATTGTCTTTCAACATGCTCTCGTACTGATGATCGTGATGCTAAAGGAACTTTCAGAATCGTAAAAACAGTATTGCAGAATCGTAAATACAATATTACAGAAAAATAACGGAGATTCAATGTGGAGACTTAGTAGCTAACAAAGGCTGATTATGTTAGGCAGTAAAATATGGGCTTAAGCTGTAGGAGAACCTGAAACTCTCATTATTTTACACCCATCCTCATCCACGCAATACCATGCAAGCCACCACGAGGGTGTGTGGCAGGTGGTGAAATCACCAAGCATGTACTATTATCATGCAACTAATGAAATTGAAGGCAAAAGAGTGACGTTACTTTTCACTAGTTAGGCCCCACCTTGAATATGTAGCCAGTGTATGGGATCCGAATAAAATAGGTTTGATCAGAGAGCTATACAGTGTGCAACGTAGAGCAGTTAGGTTTATTAAAAGGTGTTACGATATGTTTAGTAGTGTATCAGTATTAATACAAGAGTAAGTATTAGAATCACTATGAGATTATAGGTTAAAATACAGATTAAATCATTTACAGAAATTTAAAACGGATAGCAAAACTAAATATGTTAGATATATATTTAAAATAACGTTAAATATGTAATACCCTATATGATGAAGGGAAATCGAGTACAAATCAGTGTAAAATAGTATTCGATATAATTTGCCGGTTTAAACAATAAGATCATGAACTATACCGAGTGTTGTGATTTGTTTACTTTCCGTTCAAAGTAAAATAACGAAGGGAATATGAGTGGAATGATGTCCGCCCTCCTCGAGGTCCTCCTTAATCCACCGTCGCTTTTTTTCATTTTTTCTTCCATAAAATCCTCTTCTCATCTTTACTACCCACATCTGGCTGCCAGCAATAATGCAGTGTTGTTACTGATAAGGAAATATTTGCTCTTTAATGAGGATCGCCGCATCTTTCATGATCGTATAATGACGTCCAGATGTGCGCGTTAGGCCATAAACGCATTCCTTTTTCTCTTGCCATGTTTTTCTTTATTTGAAGTATGTGGGAGTATTTTTTTCATTTCATATACTCAAGCCATATGCCAAGCAAGAAGAATAAAAATAAGTCAATAATCAAGGGTCTGAACTCTCAAGGGGATTTTACTGTCGCTTTTGATGGAACAGAGAATAGATAATGGACGTAAGTAAAGAAAGTGTTTTGAGACTATTGCTGCTCTTCTATACATCGTGAGGGCTGGGGAAAAGATAAAGTCATGGTGATACTAAGCAAATATTTATTCAGTGATTCATATTTTTAGTCGAATGGCATGTCATACTTAGCATTCATATTTTATTTTACCTTTCACCTTCCTGAGCTTTCGTATCACAAAATGTACTCGATGAGCGTTTTCATCTATTGTGGATTTAATATTATCTACTAAGTATATTTCTCAAGGTTAAATGGAATCAGCTGCTTAGAGTGTGAGAATCACTGCGTCTTTCACAGCCAAATAATAACGTCGTACACGTAAGGCCATAAATATTTTCCTTTTTTTTCACAAATTTTGTCTCTATTTTAAATATGAGCGACTATATTTTTTTCTCCCGCACTCTGATTGGGTTGGATTGGTCTTTTGGTAACTATATCTGTCTGATCTGATGCCATATGTAAGATTAGGTGTTCAACTAGGCCAATTGTTTAAATTGATGCCATCTACATCCACATAGCAGCATGAGACCCGCTACATCGACGTTTTTTTAAATGTATTTGGTCTCCAGTCCATAAACATTTCGCCGTAATGGTAGAGAAATGAACTTTCACAGAGCAATCAAAAAAAATCTCTTCCTTAGCAAAATGAGACGTTCTCATTCAGACATATTTGACTGATTGGGTCGTGAGTAACTAATTCGTGGTGTCAAATCATTGAGACGCAAGCTAGATTAGATACTTGCTAGAACAAAATACTACCTCTTTCAACCCCTCTTCGTGTATTGTACAACTTGTTTTCAGGTAATACCCTATTATTTTTATGCAATAAAACTAGTTTTTCGTGGAATGGCTAGTACAAGAAGCAGGAGCTGGATAATGCTTTTTTTTCTGCAATAAATGAAGGTGGGTACATGTGATTCCACGTGATGTGTGCGTACACGTTCTGATCCTTCTCACGTCATCTGAACGCGAGAATCAAGGATGGCTGTTGCACGCCATTAAATCACCCTACCAAACAAAAGAGCGTAGAAATGTTCACGTTTAAGGAAAGGAAAACATGTGGATTATTGTTTCCCTAAATTGTTCTAGAATGTGCTATTTAGTTTTTATTGCTGTATCAATGCCTCAGATTATTACTAATAATTATTGATATTTTGGTATTAATCTTTCGTTTTCAACGGTTTTGTGAGAGCGAACCCTGATTCTACTTCAGTGGCGAACAAACGCCACCAGGTCAGTTTAAGGGTCTTTACCTTGTCCGCCTCCATTATTGTCAAACATTTGCACCTGGACCTAAACATACTTTGCGTCGTGCCCACACCGTTCGACTAAATGGAGGTCACAGAATACTTTTCTCACTTAAAAAGGATGTGTGACATGGAGAGGGAGTATTTGAGAACACATTGTTTATCGCAAACATGTCGATGGTGATTGGATGACTGTGTTGCCTCACGGAGCTTACAGAAGTATTCCACGAACAAAGGAACCTTAATCATTCTATTCTTTTATTCATGAGATCCTTATTGCTCTAGTGAAGGAAATACTTGGCTATTTCATCACTAAGTTTACTGACTTCGTCCTCTTCCCCTTCCTAGTACTAGGTACCTAGTACTAGGCTAAAGGTACAGATTAAATCTATTAGAGAAATTTCGAGTGACAAACGAAGAAGTGAGAAGAAGTGATAAGAAGAGTGGGAGAGAAGAGATGTCTACTGAAAACATTAAAAAGAAGACGGGACAACTTTATGGGCCACATCTTGAGACACGATGGCCTGATGAAGACAATCGTCGAGGGAAAAGTGAACGGGAAGAATGGAAAAGGCAGGCCTCGTTTGAGGTATATGGAGCAAGTTGTGATGTATGTACATCAATATGAAGAGATTGGCCGATAGAAGATCTAGTGAAGGGCTGCGTCAAACCAATCGTAGGATTGTTGACCGATGGTGAGAGAAATTTCAATCGGTTAGCTTTACTGAAGATGCTAGGCACATATTAAAAACACTAGCGTATTATGCTAGATTCGACCAGGTAAATAAGATTAGAGAGATAAATTGTCGTACTGAAAGATTCAAAATGGCATTTTCCCCCTCACTATAAGAGAACGGAATAGGCAGCATAGCAAAGGGATAGGTAGGGGAAATATTTTAGAGTAGTCTGTGGTGCATTATGCCTGTAATAACCCCTTAAATATTATTGATATTAACATTCTAGTTGCATGAGACCCTATAGTTGCTTGTTCACATGTCAATAGTGCATGCTTGGTTGTCTTCACCCCCTGGCACAAACCCTCGCGGTGGCTTGCAGGGTATCGTGTAGATGTAGATGTACTCCAATTCCTATCCGGGCGTTATTTCCGTCCTCCCTCCCCCCTTGAGACCAAGGGGGTTGTGTTTGAAACCGTCGCGATTGTCTCGAATAGGTAACCAAGGAGTCACGTAGTATGAACATGAATGGTTCGCAAATCAGCTGAGTTAAAACCGCTTATTGCAACCTCATTCATTATTTGCACTTGTTTTTTATCTCATGTAGTCGAAGGAGATGAGAAAAATTCTTACTGTTAAATATCTTAGATTCTGCAATTTTCCCTTGTTCCGTTTACCTGCTACGTATTCACCACTCGGTATCTGGAGGAGTTGGTGGAGTGAACGAGGGAGGCAGGAAGGGACGGGCAAAGGATAATCTCGCGTAGTACAGCAGCCACCGACTATTATATCTAAAATATCCCGCTGTGGCGGGATATTTTAGACATTTAGGAGCACTTGATAAGGGTCAGGCGTTCATGTACGATGCGATTTTAGTGGAGGTTGTGTGGTAAAGGGAGGGTATCTCACCCCTCTCGTATATATTTATTCCAAATGGTAACCTTAACGCCTGTTTTTTTATGCGTGAACTCATTTGCGTATGCATGCACCGACGCTCACATAAAATACGCGAGAGATATGCAAAACGATACCGTAGAGTTCATCTATATCTGTAGCTAGCCACCCTTGTTAAACTAACGTTAGAGCTACCTTAATGGTTTATGGCAAGCAACGAATAATCATCAATTATACCCTAATTGAATAAATATTAATTTCATGCTATCATAATGAGCTCCTTTATTGTGTATGTTTATCTTAGTTGCATTTCAATGTATCCTATAAAAAATAGAATAATCCCTGATTTATGTTCTTCAATTATCGATAGTTCATATGTTGCGTAGTAGTGAGTATTTTATTTTTATCAGTTTCAAGTTACTTTATAGTCATGGAGAATCAAATATTTATTTCTCTCTTTCGCAGGTATTTACAAATAATCCAGTATTTTCCAGAGTAATCAGCATAAGGTGATTAATAATTTTTCTTTTACCTAAATTCCCCTTTTATCCAAATGACATAAGCCTTTTTAATTTTAGGCATTAATTAGGATGATATTATAATCTATATCGCAACAAACTCAGGCTGGCTGCATACGTGGACTATACGTTTTGGGCGATAAATATAATTACATTTTGAGCAAATATTTTGCCTCCCAGTGAGAAGAAACTTTCCCTTCCATAATGCTGACCGTCAGATATGTGCTCTAGCGCACTTTTCGTTGAGTAGGAGCCTAGTTTTGGGTTAATGGAAAATGTATGGTCTTTGTTGCTCTCTAAATGAGAGAAAATAACGCATGAAGATAATATTTACAGTTAAAACATATCTAATATATTATCATGTAAAGAGCTTTATTGTCATTCGGTTCGGGCATTTGGGTTTTATTCGCATTCAGTCCAATGATGTATATATTATGTCGGTGGGAATATTTCTTACATGAGTCATTATTTTCAGTTTTTTCTTCGTCCATTAAGCCTCGTACATTAGGCATGCAACAACGATACACTTAACTAAAGTTAATGATTTTAGACCCCTGATTCGGGGACTAAGGCTAGACTACCTCTATTTTAGACTGTATAGTGGCTTATATGGTTTTAATTTCTTTTGCTATGTGAAAGAAGCTTTACACATAATTGGGTCGTTTACCATATTTTTCATTGCCGAATTTGATGAGTTAGTTAAATAAAAACACCCGTATTTTTCCGTTTTTCGATCCAGTTCTCCGGTTATAAGCGGCGAAAATCTGATGTTTTTAAACCTTTCGGGAAAGTGGGCGTGAATGCGACTTAGTACGTCAACCACTTTGTCCAATCACATAAGATCCCGCGAAGCTACTTATCTTATCACAATGGGGGACACACAGCTGTGTCTGCCAATGGAAGTGGTTGCGACAGGATCTGTGGCAGCAGACCTTCCGACCCCTTCTCCACTCCCTTCTCTTTCCCTAAAAGCAGTCAAGGACGGGATGAAATAGTAATTCTCAGTGCAGCTTATTGATGTATGTACCACGAAATCCCTTATCGTGTACTTAATAAAAATAATTCGATGATATTTTTAGTTACGCATTTAACAGCTGCTTCATCACCTTCACCTTTTGTTCCCTAGGTTGCTTTTATTAATTCCTCCAATTAATGTTTTATTTTGCAAAAAAATAGTTCTTAGTTTAAAGCTACAACCTTCGTTGCGGAGATAATATCGTTTCAAGTTTGATAAGCCATCACGCTACAGGGTTTTTAAATTATCCCAGGTTCGATCATGAAGGGTTTTCACTGACCATTTTAAACATATTATATTTTTTTCCGATGTGTGCATTAAAGCTGGATTAAATGTCATCAAACGTTTTGAGACGAGATAATACATGTCGTCATAAATAAAAGTGAGTGGTTTATTTTCTTTCCCACATTTTTATGGTAGATTTATGACTAAAATCCATTGAAAATGCTTAAAGCCTGTAAATAAACCACTGCTTGTAAGCTAATGACATGAGGGATAATAGAGTAGAGTGATTTCATCCTACATATATCCCCTTTTCATGGAATCCGAGAACATTATTCTGTCTAATTTTATTAACATTTCCTATGAACTCCCGTGAATGTCCAGGAAATGTTTTATTCCATTTCCGGTAAACACAAAAACAAATGCGTTGTTTAGTTGATTTTATCTCTATATTCAATGTTGCCAGAGCAAGTTAAGGTTTTAATTGACCATTTACTAAATTTCTACTGTTTTTTAATGTGAAACATGTATTTCAATGCGAAAAAACTCAAACTTTTATCGTGAATCAGTCAATTGTCTGATTGCACCGAGAATCTTTTGTATGGCCGACGCTTACGATGTTGTAAATACATCATTATTAAGTTATTGCTTTCCATTGACGTCTTATTATTCAGGAAAAAAGGAATTCTCAATCGGTGCATACCTGTACATCTCTAATTTTTTCACACCAAATCCAGTTAAAATTGCGGATGTTATCAATGTGTTTATAACGCCATTCGACACTGCCCGGCTTCACATTAAAAAATAAACAGACAAAGACAAGTTACAACCTGCCCTTTAGGCTACGTTCTAATTCACATTCTGGCCTAAGTTCTTTCCTGTAATGCTGATTTGTTCATAATGAAGATCTCTTAAAAAACTCGTGGACCTTCCCCGAACCGGACCTAGTTCCAAAGCATAATCACGCGTATATTTGCTAGTGTATTTATTCTTAGTGGCCAGCTGATATTTCCCCAGTTCTTAGTAAGTTTAATTAATTATAGCATAAACTAGTGTTTATCATCAGCACAAAATTAGCAACCTTGATAGAGTTTCAATCAACGGACTTTGGAATTTAATTTCTTCGTGCTATTCCCAGCGCCACTTAGAGATGTTTATTTTGTGTGTTTAGAAAGCATCACCAACCAAGAATATTCCTAACCATTTCAATTTTAGCATGAGTATATAATTTCTCTTAGGATTCACCCAGGAAGTTATCGTGCTTAACCAACGTTAAGGCATGCCGAGCCAAATTTAAAGTTTTTATTTTAACTAGATCCGGGCAAAGTTATTGCTAAGATACATTTGTTCACCGGAGCTATGTACCTAAATTGATAATAAATAGAGTCAATATAAAAAAGTATATGCATATTTTGGTAGGGTAGAGATGAAATAATAATGTTTGAAAGTTTTTGAAATGTTACAGTGTACCAAAAGTATACATAGTCATATTGGCTAATATTGAATTGAATACTTATATTCCCTTCGTTCTATTAGGTCAAGTTTCGAGCACAAGATATTTATTTACCAGCAAGGAAATTCCACTATTCCTGAAACCGACTTAAGACTCAAGGAATTCTGTTTCAGTACATCTGCATGTTCCCTTGGTGTAGTGCCTTTTTTGGGATGTTGGAACCTGGGTTGGGCGTTATCATCTTTCCCATATTTAACTTCCTCTCCACTCCGAAAACCAAGTTTCTCTGGACATGGAGTTTGCCCGGTTCTTAGCGTTTCAGTTAAGCAGGGCGGCGACTCAAGCCCTCGGTTCCATTACACATTTTTGGTACATATTTCCGGCTTCATCTGATTAAAAAATGTCTTGGGCCATAAAAGTTCCGCCGCTTGTGACAATCTATTGCCTTGAATCTGGGAGAAGGAAGAACACCAAGCATATTTAAAATGACTTTGTTTTGCTGTGGTTTATTGAAGTACATTTTAATACTAAACTTGGACGAAAGTCATTGCAAAAATTGAATTGTAGAGCGGTGGAAGAAACGCATAATACTATTAAAAATTATCTCGAATAATAATCTAAAAATAGTTTCGAATAGAATAATATTTTTATCTCATTCTAGGTCAGGTCAATTCATTCCAAACTTCATGTATCTTTAATGAAAGTTCGTGTAAAAAATTAATTATTCAACAATTAGATCAGAAAAAATGTTATCCCAGAAGAATTGACAACGTAGGATACTATTGAACGTAATTTTTGAGCTTCAGAATGATTAGTTCATGTTAAACAATTCAACTGTAGCTATCAATGAAACTCTTGTGATATTCTTTGCTAATGTTTTTCATTAAATAAAGCTACTGAACCATTAAGCTAAAATTTGGATGTAAATAGCTTTTACATTTGGAAAAACACAAAGGACAAATATTTTTTTGAGAAATGAACGGATGGTGCCCGTTCAAATGATTTGCAGTACAGCCGGATTATGTCATTTTCGGATTGAGATCTGCACATATTATAGCCAAATTATGAGTCAAATTGAATTTGGAGAAAGTCGTAACATTTTTAAAATGTTCTCCAAAAAAGGCCTGATATTACCAATATCTAAGTTTACCGTGGACTAACCATGATTAAATCGGATTCGGAGGCCACTAATAGTTTTTTGAATTATTTTAAAAACTTTTGCTTGTAGTTTATTTGCAACAATTGAATGCTTTGAAATCCAGTTTTTACGAGAATGTGTAATTTATGACGAAATTCCTCAGTTTATGAAGCTGCTTTTTTAATATTCCAAAAAATTTTATTTATACCTCTGATTTTGCATGAAAAATTACTGTAAATGAAGCTGAAGATATCACTTTTTCGGCCATCTAAACATTTTAAATATGTTTATGCATTTATCTTTTAGATGCATGCAAATATCGTGGAATCAATGTGATGCATTAACCCTCCCCCACCCTTCCCCCCATCCTCTCCCCCATCCTCTCCCCTACCCTCACCAGCACCCTCTCCCCCAAGCCATCCTTTTCCCTCTCTCCTTCCAACCGCTCGTCTCCTCTTTAGTATTCCTCTTCTTGTTCAGAAAGGTGGCTGTGACCACCGAAATATTCGACTATACGTGTGAGTGTTCTTTTTTTGTGTTCCTATGTTTGTTTTTCACACCTATGAATATTGTTTATTTTCCACGATTGTGGCTTCTCCCAAGACTTATTTTAGTTCAGTTAAATATTTTTGGTGTGTTTTAAAATTTAACTGCAATAAAGATCGGCAAATTTTTCAGGACGATACATTTGCTCTCTATTAGTATTTTTAACTATTAGAAAATAATATGTTCTACTAATTAAAAATGCTATTTAAAATTAGAATTTTAAGTTGCGAACGTACGATTGTTCTCCGCACATGATGGGCCAAAAAATGTATTTACAATAGTATTTGTCATTTACCTCCACTGGTGTCTTTTCAACTTTCAACTAATAGATAACAAATTCTTCCTCTGGAAAATCATAGTAAGTTGCGAGTTTCAATGGTTTTGATGCTTACAAAAAATTCTACTATTACTTTATATAAGGAACTTTCCATGAAATAGTATATTTGTAGTTATTATCCGCATGTGAGTTGTTCCTTTTTGGTGCTCTTCGCCACCTACCACACACCCTCGCTGTGGGTCGTAAGATATTACGCAGATGCATGGTTATGAAGGCTTGGCCTTCAGTTAAATATATAAGTGAGACGATTATGCCGCATGGGTATCAAGTATTACACAGGGAGATATTTTGGTTAATTGGTGTGTGCTGTCATATTTCAGTTTTACTGGACGATAATTTTATGATTGTAGGTATTGTTAAACATTCAAGTAGGAGTACAAGTGCTATGATATCAACGACAGGTTAATAAATGGGAAATATATAGGAACATTTTGGGTGTAAGTATGAGTATATTTTTTTGGCTGAGTAAGACTGTACTAACCGAGGATAATGTTTTGAGAATGGATTCAAAAAGAAAAGTAGTGCATAAATACGAATTTTGACTTTGCATAGGTCTGAGTCCTTTGAGGATGATGAACTAACAAGTTTCAAATATTAATATATGAAAGACTGAGGAATATAAAATGGGATCAACGAAAGGAAAAGAAAATGAAGTATTGCTGTGTACGATCATAACCATTATCGGTCAAAAATCATAGGTTTGGTTTGACGGAGCTATCAACTCGATTCCTCTTTCAGCCAACATCTTCATATTAACGTAAATCCTCTCTTTCACATTTCTTACGACCTGTTCCATGTATCTAATACGAGTCATGCCTTTTCTATTCTTCACGTCCACTTTTCCCTTGACGATTGTCTTCATTAGGCCATCGTTTCTTAAGATATGGCATATTAAGTGTCCTCATCTTCTTAGGGTTTTGGGTAGCCATCTCTTCTCTCTCACTCTTCTTAAGACTTCTTTCTTTCTCACTCGGTCAGTCCAGTTTACATTCATCATTCTTCTGTATCACTATATTTCGAATGCTTCCACCCTTTTCTTCTCCTTTGCTATCATTTTCCATGCCTCACTGCCGTAAAGAACTATACTTCAGATGTACGTTCTAAAAAATTGTGTCCTCACTTCTACGCTTGTATTTCCAGCTATAATGACATTCTTCTTTTGACAGAATGCCCTTTTTTGCTTGAGCTATTCTACTCACTATTTCGTTCTTGCTTCGTCCAACGTTGCACATTGGTATGATGGGTGAGGAAATTAGATTACTCGTCTAAATTATCGGAGTTGGTAGAATATGTGATCAGCGTCAATGGCGTAATGACTGTTACTGAAGGTAGAATCTATACAAACGTATGGGTAGAAAAGCGAAGGTACAGGAAGAAAAGTATGCATCGTTTTAATATCCATTAAGAGTGGGAGAACGAAAAAAAAGGAGACGACCTGAAAAGATAAATATCTTGGAAAAGGTGTCGTAAGTTGAATGAAATGTACCGTGGAGCGGGAACACCTTGTCAAAACCTTCCCTTAACGTATTGAGGACTATTCATAAAAAATCAGTTGCTTGAGTGCGTTCTTTTTGGTGTTGTCTACACTGAAAAAAAAATTGATTGAACTTATCATATTTTGAAAAATTTTGTCAAAATGTGCAGTTCATATGCAACTTTGAATTGCACATTTTATTCAATCAAGACTGTTCGGTAAAAAAATTTGGTGAACATTATCAAATGTAGGATAAAATGTTTTAAGGAAAACTAGCCTTCTCTGGTTAATTTGACCAAACTTGATCGGTATTATGGAGGGTATCATTGAATTTATCGAACCAAATTTAGCCTTTTTCGTCTATTTTACCAAACTATTTGATACACAAGAAAGGCGATACGGTTAAATTTATGGAACAGAAATTCATCGTGATTTATCACACTTAATTAATGTCTAAAGTAATCACTTATATTTAATGTTCACACATTATCAAATTTTAAGCAGTGAATAGCAATTAAATTTGATGACATTATTATATTATAAGATACCAAACAATAACCTAAGAAAGACTCCACCAACTCCAGGTAACCCTATGACTTCAGCAAGCTTTGGAGCTCTTCTTCCATCACAACTTCTTCACAACTTCGCAATCTTCACAACTTCGCACACTCCGAACAAACGCACAGCACACGCAGCAAATTCACGTGGTTCACAGAGTAGACTGCAAGGCTTGCATCTGATCCATCGAATATCATACACTCAAAAAAGAAGTTGAATGAGGCATCTTATTTTAATTGGATAAGAAATAGTTGGCCAGAATATCAGTTGTTATGGATACGATACCAATTTAATTTGGTCTCGCAAAGAGTCTTGCTTCAATTAAATGGATTGGACAGCCACTGATATTTTTAACCCGTTCTGCAGAGCAGTATATCCGAAGCGCATGGCTCCGTTTCTATAAACAATTCAACAATAGACTAATTTCTGTTAACATCGCGACTATCACGCAAGATATTAAAATCTATCGAACAGAATCTCGACGAGGCAGATGTTTTTAATCAAACGCTAAGTCGGATCTTGGAATTTACCGAAAACTTGATGAAGATTATCAAACTCTTATGACTAACGAGCCGATTCAGTAACTTTAGCCAAAATTATTCATGTCTTCAAGTCGATTCCTAAATATCGAAAATTTTAATAATCGGGTACCAAATAGTTCAATGGATTTTATCCTTTGCATGGTTATTTTCATTAAAATTGTAATAATTTAATCGAAAAGTGTCCTATCAAACATGCTCGGTTGTGTTTGCTAACCTATTTTTTTCGTGCACCAGTTGACTAGTTGTCGTTTGTGCCACGATTTTGATCAAGTAGGTAGTTTGTCCAATATAACGATCGTGAGATTTTGAAATCGATACATCCCCGACCTATCCACCGTAGTAATGCACTGCCAACCTAACGAGCTCTCCCTCAGCTGCTCTTTGTATAATGCACCGTATTGCACTGCGTTATCGAGCACCATCCCTCAGGAGTTGAGAGGATTGCCCAAAGTGCCCTCCCCGACCTCCGTCTCCTCCGCCTCTCCCCACCCCCTGCGATGCCGTTCCCCTAGGGGCGGTACGCACTCCTAAACGCGAGCGCGGAGGCTGGATCGGTCGAATGCTTGATTGGTCGGTGAGTGCAACGACCCCCCCCCCCCCCCCCCCATTGCATCTGAATAGTCCGGATGCCGCAAGTGCGCGTGCGACCACTCAAGCGTTTAACGGATGGCGGGAGCACGCCCCTTTAGCTAGAGATGACCCCCCCCGCAACGGGCCTTGGGGGCAAGGCGACTCCTCTTGGCTTAGGCCACTTGCATCTCAGAGCTGAGTGCATCGCCAACGGCGCTTACGGTGTATGTCGCTAATATATTTTAATGCAAGCACCTAGATCATGTTTGGTGTACCCACCTGCCACCCACCCTCAAGGTTGCCTGCAGGGTTCGTGGGTGTGACGTGAACGGCCTTCGGTGCATGGTTATGGTTAGGAGTAGCATTAATAAGGAGATTAGCAATTTCCTAGTAGCTAGTCATTGGATATTATATATGAATTGCACGTCATCATCATCAATGGTCAACAATCCTAGGATTGGTTTGACGCAGCCTTCCACTCGATTCTTCTATCGGCCAACCTTTTCATTGTAGCGTAATTCTTCTCTTTTACATCCTTAACAACCTTTTCAATGTATCTCATACGAGGCCTGCCTTTTCCAATCTTCCCTTTCACTCTTCCTTCGGCGATTGTCTTCATTAGGCCATCGTGTCTCAAGATATGGCCGATTAAGTTGTCCCTTCTTCTTTTTAGAGTTGTCAGCGGACTTCTTTTTCCTCCTACTCTTCTTAGTACTTCCTCGTTACTTACTCGGTCGATCCATTTAATCTTCAGTATTCTTCTGTAGCACCACATTTCGAATGTTTGTACTCTTTTCTTCTCCGCTGCTATCATCGTCCATGCTTCACTGCCGTAAAGAAACATGCCCAGATGTATGTTCTGATGAACTATTTCCTTACTTCTACGCTTGTATTTCCAGCTGTATATAGATTCTTCTTTTGAAAGAATGCCCTCTTTGCCTGGGCTATTCTACTAACTATTTCTTTCTTGCTTCGTCCATCGGTGGTTACTCGGCTTCCAAGGTAACAGCTCTTTAACCTCTTCAAGTTTTGTTTTCCTAGTTTGACATTGGTTGTAATCTCTTCTATCTTGTTGCACACCAAAATCTTAGTCTTCTTCTTATTTATCTTCAGCTTCTATCTGGCCATTGTCCTTTCCATGTTTACTGGAGTCTTGTTCAGATCCCTCTCTGTGTCTGCTATGAGTGCTATGTCATCAGCGAATCGCAGCATGCTTATTTTTTTCTCCGTGTATAGTCACTCCAGAAGAATTCTCTTTGATTTCCTTGATGGTTCACTCGATGTAAACGTTAAAAATTACGGGAGACATTGCACAGTCTTGTCTCACTCCAAGCACGTAAGTATCATTTTTCTAATGCTCTTGGCATGTTAGATGAAAATTGGTATTCTTGATATATGTCCCGCATGATACTCATAAAAATCCCTCCATAGGTAGTAGTATATGTTAACTTCAGAGTATACATCTAATTCTACGCAATATCCTGCGAGCCCCCCCGAGGGGTTGTGGCCGGAGGTGAATAACACCAAACCGGCACTACTTATATACAGCATTATCGGCTAAAAGACTGACCTTAGCAATGTTATCTATTGTATTCTCCTCAATGGGGGCGTTTACTCGGAACCGAAATCGCAATTTTGTACACGAAATCGTTAGATGGAAACGAAAAACGAATTTTAGTGAAACAATTAATCTTCTAACCACAACCATTCACTCATAAATCAAAAATTTTAATAAGCAAAAGGTGACGCCCACCGAAAATGCCACTGTGATAACATTGACGTCATTTTCCTCCCGTCCTTGACTGCTTTCAGGGGAGGGGGAAGGGAGTGGAGGGGGGTTCTCGGAAGGTCTGCTCGCACAGATGCTGTCGAAATCGCTCCCATTGGCCGAGTCAGCTGTGTCCCCCCCTTTGCGATAAGGCGAAGTAGCTTCGCGGGCTCAGTTGTGATTGGACGAAGTCGATATACGTCAGAGGTTGCACCACACCCACTTTTCCGAAAGGGTTAAAAACATCAGTTTTTCGCCGCTTATAACTCGGGAAATAATTGTCGGATCAGAAAACGGAAAAATACGGGTCCTTTTATTTTACAAACTCTTATCAGATTCGGCAATAAAATAAATATGGTAAACGACCCCATTACGTAAAGAAGATATAAAATGGGCCCTATCACGCTTCCCTGATGAACACCCATAGCATGCCGATAGCATCTTTAGCATCATACGTAGGAGGAGATCCCTTGAAAGTTAGACATTTTATTAGTTGTTGCCCTTCTAAGACGCTGATGGGACTAACATTTGTGTGGCTCCTATCCGTCGGCCTAAAATGCATGGGAAGTTTATGTGAAGCCATGATAAGGACCAAAATCTTTCTTGCGTATCTCCCTGGGTCAATGCCAATTGGAAATATGGCCCCGATGGCCATGATCTTCGAAGAGTATGACAACATTTTCTGCCTAATGGTAGATACACGTTGGGCGGAAACGCTAAATGATATTAATGTGTGAGCATTCTAAAACATCTTAGGTAAATGAGATTATTGACTTAGGAAATGAAACTGAAGATGAAGTTGCAATTGAGGTAGGTAATTTACTAATATTTAAAAAAACTAGGTCCTCGGTAGAAACAGCACTTGGAAACAATTCAACTCTTGTGCCTGTAGGCTTATCATGATTTTTGTAGTGTATGAAGTGATACTAGAAGATTGAGAATTATAAGTCGCCTTTATTTGAGGCAGGATTAAGACTGAGTGAAGTCCGAAATATTTCAAGACATAAAAAGAATTGATTAAAATTTTATTAAAATATTAAAATATTTTTGAAAATACAAAACGTCAGTATGAAATTTTTATGCTAAATTGAAAACAAATATATTTAGAAACTAAATGAAAACTCTACAATACCACAAAATAGTGTTTTGAGGCTTCAACAAACTTTCAAAGGAACTTGGAAGAGAGAACTAGGGCATATCGCTGGGTTCCCCAATCCCCTACTGACATCACGCATGATCCCTCATCTTAAGCCCACGTTAAAAGGCTGCACTCAAATTGCTGTTTCTTATCTAGAAATAGCACTTTTGGAAATATGCCTCAGGCCTGACATTCGGGGTTTCGTAATGTTCTAGGTTTATCATCCATCCGAGAAGTTTTTTCGGTGTAGCTTCAAGTCAGAAGGGAGCAGATGTGGTACACTTCACAGCATCGTAGACTCGGAGAAAAATACGTTTCGTTCGTCCGCGTTCAAGTTCCATCTCTTAGTAAAGCAGAGAAATAAGGAGTGCAGGCTAGGAAGTGTCGATTACGATAGAGGATGATAGGCTTCCCAGCTTCCTTTTCCTAGTTCTATTTCACGACAATTTTAAAAGTGCGAATTTGGTCGAAGCGTCTCTGAAAGTTCTGCACATGCGCTGTAAAGAAATAAGAATTTTTTGCGTATCTGATAGATTGGAAATGGAATCAATTGTGACTACCAAAATGGGCGCTTTACTCCGCTGAATAATGGCGCTTCATCCTGTTGGAATAGGTTTTGTGGGGCGTATTTGAAACTCGTCATTCGACACATGCTGCGGAAATAAGGGAAGTATTTGAAATATCCGAGTACGAAATTGGAACATCAAAGGTTCCCCTATGATTAACAGTTTTCTTGTATTATTATGCCAAGAAAATTCCACAAGCTGGAGGTAGAGGTAGACGATAAAAGGAGGTAGAACTGCCTAATTCGATAATAGCAGCGGTAAATGTTATTCAAACAGCAGTTACGGATTCAATATCTTCATTAGGAGATTAGTCACTGGCTGGCAGCAGTTCATTTTCACTATTTTTGGAAGATTGGTAGTAAGATCGCTAGTTTTTTATTTGTAAATTGTACCTTCTGCAATGTAGCAGTCACATTTTTAGGAACGTTGTGAATTTTATTTTCGATTAAAGAAATCGTCGGTGAATTACTTTTGAGGTTCTGCCACAAAAAATGCGTTGACCACCATGTGTTTGTCTCATCAATATACTCCCTTCAGTCTTTTTGAAGCTTAATTTGTCCTTAACTGATGTATGCGCCAGATGAAATTAGGAACCTCATACCCAAAATACTACTCATAATGGTCGCAGACTTCGTATTATCTTTCAGCAGTTTACCATTCAGAGGTTTTATGATAATTCACAACGTAACTGTTACTACGCCAAGCTCTTAACTGATACGCTACTTTCTGAGTGTTCCATTAATATTCTTCGGAAATTTTTTTATCACATTATGGGAAGTTGGGGCAAGACGGGGTACTTAAGCACTTAACAATTTTTTTTAGGCTTTCGAAATGTTTAATAAAAATACGAGATATTGCAACTTAAACTTCAGTATTTGTACAATTTATATAAAAATAATTTACGCCGTAGAATGTTAGAACTTGCTTTCCAAAAAAAAATATTTTCAGGGTTTACCAAGTACCCCATCTTGCCCTACAGTGAGGGCAAGATGGGGTGTGCTGATAGGGCAAGATGGGGCACCTCATTACTGGATAAGGCAAAGGTCAAATGAACAGTTATACAAACTTAAAAAATATTTATTTTAATATATAATAAAAAGGCATTATGTAAACATGTAAGAAGATGTAAGATGATGATTGTCATCTGGAAAAGTTACTGATTGATTAATCAGTTATCATCGTCCTTTCTACATCGTTGTTTGAGGCACTTAAAATTCCGTTGCTGCACGATAATAACCCATTCGGCCGTTGGCTACTTCCATGACAGCATTTTTCATGGCTTCTTCAATCCAAGAACCCCTCTCAGTTTTTCTTTTATATGTGTTATTTCATATGGGGCAAGACGGGGTATACCCCATCTTGCCCTCCCACTAAGTACCCCGTCTTGCCCCCAAGGACACTTTCTAGTTTAGGTTAGTATTATAGTACAAAGAATATAATCAATTTAGTTGTAGCATGCATTAATTATTTCCTAAAAAATCACTTCATTCGATGATAATACTAAATAGTACGAGAAAAATTACTTCTCTTACCTTTTCATGTGTAAAAACAACAAAAAATTAGATCAGCATAGGCGAAAAACACGTTTTGATGTGTACACTCCGAAAGGTTTCCTCGAAATGGCTACCAGCACTGTCAAACAGTTCCATTGCAACAGCCATCTAGATCAACTATTCGCCGCTATGTTGCGACATCTGCCGTGGTATCAATTACAAAAACCCCGTCTTACCCTCCACCCCGTCTTGCCACACCTTCCCCTACCTTATGAGGGAGCTATCTCAAAGAAAGTTATTTTTTATATATTACCCTTCACAGACCTTGAATTAATCATATTTATCAAAAAACTTAGGCAACCTAGTCTGAGACTCTTCATTAACAACTTCGCAATTTATTAAAAATTAGTTTCATTGAGTTAATATCCACTCTTCACTCTTCAACAAATTCAATCGCGAAAATTTGGAAACTATACGTTTTTTGAGTTAAATATTACGTGATCTTAATAGATAGCGTAACAATGATTTCTCTTTTTCTAACTTCACCTGACTTACCAGTGTAATTGGCCTCAAAAAATTTTTCTAAATGCTAAGTAGTCCCTGAAAATATGTACCAGTCTTATCGGATTCCCTTAATATATTTTGAAATATTTATTAAAAACCTAAAGATTTTAATGCAATATTAGGAAACTGTATTTCAGGCCAATTAATGTAAAAATAAGCTTACATGGGGCAAGAAATTTTTTTTCAAATAGCTAATGGTAAGACATTCAATGAATCAATCACAAAAACTTATGCGTGAAACAATCAGTCCAAACTTCCTACTGAATCGATAATCATGAGAAAAAATATCAAAAATTAAATCTCCTAATTCTCATTTAACTCTTATAATCCCTTTATCCTCTATGTTAAATGTAGTCAAATATTTTATTGGATACACATCGTCACCCTTCACCTCAGTAAAGTCAACCCAAACTTTTTAAATAAAAATTTCACGGCACGAATACTCCCATCTGATTACCAGCTACATAAGGATCGACACAGGATCACTTCTCCACAACCTGGTTGGTAATCGGTAATGCTAGACATCACTCAGCAATTGGGGGGGGGGGGGGGGGGCGAGTATTGTGCATCAGCGATTCCTAATTGGTGAAGTTGGAGTGATATTCTGCGGTGAAAAGTGTGTTCCAATAGGGTTTGTTCAAAAAAAAAAAAAAATGGGAAAAGAGAGCAGTGTAATAAAATTGGGGTATATGAACTTGCGATCACGCTCAATTTTCCTTTCCTCTTCCCTCATAACCTTACTTCATATAGTTTATTCACCTTTACTATATTTCTGAGGCATCGGTATGGTGTGGTGGCTAGAGTACTGGCCTCCCTCGGGATCGATTCCCGGCAGTGGCGGATATTTCAGTGGCTTACCGATTCTTACTTAAGTGCCTAGTGGAGGGCATCTCAGGTTCAGTACTCCGTCCGTTGGATAGGACGTTAAGCCGTGGTCCCCTTGGCGCCTGTCGTTAAGAGGAGGCTAATGTCAACGCCGGGTTTCTCTCCACCCTTCCTCCGTTCCCTGAAAATTACTACCATTACCCAATTACCCACCTATCCTAAATGGCGCAAATGTCCTCAGCTGTCGGTCGCCTCCCCTGAATAACTAACTAACTCAATTTCTGCCTTTCGGTGTGTGGGGTACCAAGGACCGGGGGAGGTGGTCGCAGTACCTTTGGAAGCGACGAATTTGGAATGGAGGGATTTTGGATTGTTCAATAATTCACACACCTTGGTAATATACCCTTCGTGCAAGCTTGCGTGCTGTAGCAGATTGACGTGTCCCGGCATGCATTGGGCGAGTGGTCTGGTCACACGATCCTCGCGAGTAGATGACCGGAAATTGTTCGTAATGGGTAGGCATTGAACTTGATTGGACTTGCAATGTTGAGTATTTCAGATGAATGGCTTATGAAATAGTTGCTAAAGCAATTAACCTATGTGTTTCGTATTTGCGTAAATAATTAGTTAATCACCGGAATTCAAGGTACGATTTTTATAATATTGTTCCAAGGGTGGGCCAAAACACGTATACTACACACACACACACATACTCTGTGATTCAACCCAAAGGTTGGTTTTGATAGGTGAGGGTGGAGCTCACCCCGGACTAAGCTACCGGCATGTGAATTTCACACATTCAGGATAGGGGGACCAGTTCTTTTCCCTGGGCCACCTCGCACTCAAGAGGATTTTTCGTTCGGGGGCGTCCAAATTGGCTTCACCCGGATTTGAACGCAGGACCCTTCGATCAGTAGCCAAGCGCTCTACCATTAAGCTACCACGCTCCTCTACGCATACTATATACGTTAGAAATTGGATAGGTGTCGGCTATGGGATTCAGCTCGGTCCAATGCCTAGTGACGTGAAGATCGCGGATTCGAATCTTGCTTCGGGCACACTTGAATTGACTTAGCAGTTGGAACACCGTAAAACCTAATTCTACTACGAGAAGCGACGCTATGATATAAGAAATTCGTTCATTTTGTGCGATAGAGTTTTACTTTAAAAATTTCAAGCTCGCAGTGAAATAAAAACTTATTGTTTACATATTTTAATACGAAAAATAATATTTGATCGACATGCCTCAATGAAAATAGCATGATGCTTGCTGTAAGGATGTATGTCTAGATAAATGAAGTGTTCATGGGCTGTCAAAGACGCTTCTGTAAATGGAGAAAGAATCAATGGTATTCTATTCTGTGGGTAAGGAAGGCGTTGTAGTGGAATAAGTTTAAGGCGTCCAAACCGCTCGGACTATTTTCACACGTCACAAGGAACATGATCTTACGTGTGGTGGCTCTCATCCCGAGGACCCGGGTTCGATTCCCGGTTGTGGTAAAATTTTCAGTGGCACACCGGTCCCCACTTGAGTGCCTAGTGGACGGAATTTCAGGTTCAGTACTCCGTCCGTTGGATGGGACGTTAAGCCGTGGTCCCCTTGGCTCCTTTCGTTAAGAGTAGGCTAATGCCGATGCCGTGTTTCTCTCCAACCTTCCTCCGTTTCCTGAAAACTCCCACCATTACCCAATCACCCACCTATCCTAAATGGCGCAAATGACCTCAGCGTCGGTCGCCTCCCCTGAATGACCAACCAACCAACCAATATGATCTTACACTAAATCTTAGGAAAAGCTGAACACCCATATCTGGGTAGAGATTATTACTCACGCCTTTTGGGTTGTTAGGCCAGCACGTTACCGACTTGAATTACCGAATCCTGCCTCAAGGGAGGTGCTTGAAGTACAAGGCGAGTTGCGAAAAAGCTAGCTCTTACTTTTCGCCATGGAGAGATCAGAATAGGAATTCACAAAGAGGATGGAAAGAGTTTTTCTCTGTCTTGTAACACTGGATATAATTTCCAGATATATATCTGCCGGGACGAAAGTAAAAAAAAATACGGCAATGATGAAAAACTTGGAGGGGGAGGACGAAATCATCAAGTCCAACCGAGGAGCAGAAGGGAGGTCGTATCCCTGTCGACCTCACCCCAATGTACTCACCGCCTTCCCCTATCCTCCCCCCCTTCTTTCGAGGGAGGGGGTAATAGTGGAAAATCGGAGTTAGTTAGCCATCCAATCGGTCCCAATCTCACCCGCCCCCTGCCCCGCGATGCGGCGAAGCACGGAAAGCGGATTTGGAAGCGGAGCCACGTTAATAATGCACCGCTTGCGCCGTTGGTTTTAATTTAAGGCCTTGTTTTTTACCTCCCTTCCCCCATCAAAAATACATATTTCCGCTGCGGCGTGTGCATTGGTCGGGGAACTCTCCCCTATCCCGGCACTCCGGTGGTTTCGCCGAAAAGCATTCGGACGGGGTGGATGGGAGAGGACTGTCTGCCCCGCTTTTTCGTCCGCCGTTGCCCCTTCATGATTAGAGTGGCGTGAGAGGATGTTATTGGTGCCGTTTTACGTTCATGGTGTTAATTACATTCGTTACGGGGTCGGGAATCTCACTGTTTGGTCCCCTGCCCCGGAACAGAACGATCGCTTTTAGTCGGTAATGACTTGGCCAATCGCATGCTGTAAGCATGGGGTTTTAAAACCTATTTAAAGACCCGTACCACCTACAATAAACGGAAAAACACTTCTGTGCAACTATATTATGTCTGCATAAGAAAAGGTCAAGTACATACCAATATTATTAATTTTCCATTAATCTAAAGTGTTTTAATAATAACAATTTCTGTAATGATCACAGGTGCCCCCAATTACGATCATTGTAATATATATGGACAACACATTTAAAACACCCATGCCCTGTACAAGTGAGATTTACCTAGGCGGGACTCGAAGCCCCTACCTTCGGAATGGCAGGCGAGGACTTAACCCCGCCGCCACCGAGGCCGGCATAATTTTCTGTTAAATATGTGACAGGAGTCAGTATAACCTTAACAATTTTTTAACCTTTGCCTTTTTTAGCATATATTTTACTCATTAAACGAGCAGGTTCAGTGAGTAAGAGTGGAATTACCTCAGAGAATACCTCATTTACGAAAACTGGATTGGGCAATACTGCAGATTTTGGCATCAAACTGGGAATTGTAATTCCGTGAAGAAAAATATATCATTTCAGTACTATTTAGGCAGATCTGTTCTCCGTTTAAATCCATATTTGTATCCAATTAAGCTCTTCAGTGATAAAATCTTGTCCTTATTTGTTTAAGTGTACATGGAATCTTCAAATATGCTGCTAAACTTGTTGTTTATAATTTGTATAATAATGGAGACTAACTCACTCATTCTAAGACGTTAGCAGTTTAACATGAATTAATGCTTAATCGGAGTGATTTCTTACCATAGGAAAATCCGGTTTAAGCAATTTCATTACTAGTTATTAAATTTCATTTAAGGTAGAATATATTTTGCCAAATCCCTTTTCTTCATTGCATAAAATTTGCCGCTCTTCATCTGCATCTACATTACAAAATTCAGTATCATGTTACTTCGTTGGTTTTTCGCATGTGAGTACCTATGGAGTCGTCAACCATGAATTATTATGTGGGCTCACATGAAATACGCCCTGAGGTGAATGAAAAGGGCTCGTGAAACTTTGATAGGACGTGGTTCTATTTCCCTTCAAGGATTTTTCAAGAATTCAAGAATTAAAAAAATACGTAATTCCATTTGTATAGTCTTTAAACTCTATTTATTCTTCTTAAAATCTTCATCCATGCGCTCTTGAAGTAGCCTCATGATTCGGAGGAGAAACATCGAGCTATTACCTATATTCTTTGCTATAAATACTCAAAAAAGTATTATTTTTGTGACAGAAAATTGTTTATTCATAATGGGCCTTCATAATGGATGTTAGATTAACTAAAAAAATGGGGGAAAAGGTTGCAAATCTGGAGAAACGATAAGGGAACAGCGAGTCATGAATGAAGGGAAGAGAAACAAATTACCGACAGCCAAACTGCCGAACTCTGTGCAAAACGATGATTACCACTCCAAAGTAAATTTCATGAGCTCAAATCTTTTCTTCAATAAATTTCTCTGCATATATATATATATATATAGCTATAGTTCATTTACGTACTCGTTGTAATAGTGTGTATATAGTTATGAGTACACGTTTGCAGTTCCACAGAAGGCATGAATAAATATATGATGCTCACACTCTGGAATTTAGGAACAAGTTGAAGCTAGTGTTTAACAATGAAAGAATTTGTTGGGCTGGCGTAGTAATACCAGTCTAATGACCACTATTGAAGTGGGTCATTCATTATCATCATCAATCAGTCAATAGTTCTAAGACTAACTTGACGCATCTCTGCTTTGAATTGTCCTATCAGCTTATCTCTAATATTTGCGTATTCCTTCTCTTTCATATCCTACATCACTCGCTCCATGTGTCTCATATGAGGGCTTCCTTGCCGTTCTTCCCGTTTACTTGTCCTTTGACTATTGTTTTCATTAGATCATCATGTGGCTGATTAAATTTTTCCATCATCTTATTAGTTTTTCCTTTTCTCCCACTCATCTGAGGGCTTACCCGGTCGATATATTTTATCTTAATTATTTTTCGCATTATTAGTTACCTGGAAGAGATCACCGACAACTTAAGCTTATTTTTACCGCAAAAATGTGTCTCTCATTTAGGGCCTCGTTGTACTCATAATAAATATTATGCATTCGTCAAGGAAATTAAAAAGAAAGAGTCACTGTAAAGTTGTCGGTGGCATTTCGTGCGCTTTCTACCGCTTTTCTATTCCCCGCGTGTTTTTAGTTCATACATGAATACAAAAATTACCAGTGCAGGTGCTATACTGATAAAATAGGTCCATTTTGCGTGTATAAATGGCATTGAGCGTTTTATCTCATACATTCTTCTCGGTGTATTCAGAATCCTTTATTTTCGGGGCTACTGGTGCCTGGTCGTGTAGTACTGAGAACATGGCTGGATGGAATGCATGGGTTAGAGGGTCGTATATAATCTTGTGGTCCCGTTTGGTCATAAAAATAAAATAACGGATCGAAATCATCAAACTTAATTATATTGAGGTGATTGATTCTTTGGATAAAATTTTTAGAGTGCGGAACTTCACCCAAGTGACGTTTTTGGTCCATCTAAATGGAAATCTAAAATTTCCAACGAAATTGAATCATTTAACTGATTTATGATTCACGCCAAATGTATTTCTTCTCTTACGGTACGGTTAAAAAAATTCTGTGATTGGAATTCCTTAATTCCATGAATGGAGTGATGATGCCTACGCTTCCTTATTGGAATTGAAGTCAAGTTAGGTACTTCCCTATCTGCATCATTGCCTTCGAAAATACGGGAGCAATATTTCCTTACTTTTTGGTGGGCTGTTGGTTAATTGGGAATCAGAGCCGACCGCGGTAGCCTGGTTAGTTACGCAACGGCGAACCTGAAAACCCGAAAATTGCGTATTTGAATCTTTTTGTTAATCATGGGTGGAGTTTTTTTTCCCTAGAAATAGGTTTAGGATTAAAAATAGTTTAGACGGTATGAATAATCCACTACAAAGTCTTATTCTTTCGCTATTAGGAAACGTATTGAGGATAAGTCACCAATTGTTTAAATAGGGCTAATAAAATAGCGATTCTAAGTCTGGAGCTAACTAAAACCTTATTCATTTAGGAAATAATGACTAGAAGAAATATTTATATGCTTGCATAACCAAAGGATATTACATATTGCGTAAACGAAAATGATTAAGAAAAGTTGCTGATGGTTAATTAAAGTAAGTGATGTCATTTTCATTGAGTTGATTGAAATTTGTCACTACTGTTATTTCTCTTGGCTCGTATATCAAAAATGATTAAAATATAATATCTGTGAACACAACATTAAAACCAATTCCTTTATGACCATTTTCGTAAATATAACGATTGAAAATTATTAATTTTTAGACCATTTTTTCTTAATAATTCTTAGCTACAAAAATTATGTATAGCACTATTTGATATTATAACCACCAGCTGATAGAATACCTTTTGGGGCGCTATGTATATTTTTAGTCCTCTATTTAGGTATTAATGCAACTCTGTAATTCCGATGAGTAATGTCTTTTCGATCGCGTTGGTTTACTTTGCTTAAAACTTCAGTAAATATAATGACTTTCGCATCAGGAGGACGTACTTTTCAACATTTTTTTCAGGGCACGGATTAGTAGCTATAAAAAAAGGGTCATTTTTCATGGCTTATTTCCGGGAAAAGAGAATTCCCGTCAATAAGTGTTTCTTGCGTGAGAGAAACCCCAAATATATGAAATATTTAACTACATTTAGCCCTGAATTCAATAATCCGTACTTCTGACCACATTTTTCTCTTCTCCTCTTTCCAGGCTGGGAAAGTTTATGACATTAAAGTATCAGTCACCTTCGTTAAAATTATGATTGGTGACCAAAGTAAATTTGAAGTGACAAACATTCCCTGCTCCAAAATTAACTAACTCTGGCTGAAATTATTAGGTTCGGGAATACTAATGTCACATTTATACTGATTATGCTTCTCCAATCCGTGATACAAGTTAATTGGTATAAATATTCACCAAGCAATTTCATTTATATTTTTGCTCTCTTAACTTTGGGTGGATTCCGGATTTTCCAAGGGATTAGCACATTAAAACTTTCCTCTGCACCCATCATAACTGTTTCATTTCGTTTATAATTGTCTACAATTTTGAGGATCTAGTATTCTTGTAGAATCTTGAATTGATCTCCTTGCCAAAAGCATTCCGACATATTACGATAAATAGCAGTGGATACATTTTCAATTTTTCTTTACACATTCTTCATTAATCTTTTTATGTGCATGTGGTTTTCACTGCGAATGTAAACCTGGATTTTTTCTTAATGTACTAATATGCTACTTTTCACTGTCTCTGCTGTGGTTACTTTATAATATACCCTCGCAACTATAAAATAATCCTCCAGATATAGACATCAATTGCCCTCTACTAGCATGTAATTATGAGATTGATGGATTATGGAGAACTAGCAGCTAGTACATCTACATTTTGGGATTATTGATTTATCTGTATCGGTGCCAGCAATACAATCTGGCTCATTAATGTGTCGTAAAATCAAAGGCCCTCTTTCTCACATTTTTTTGTGACTGCCTTGACGCCCTTTGTCATAAAAATTAGTTATTATAGCGGTAATCAAGGGAGCATAAAGGAAAGTGAGAATGGAGGCGGGAAAAGCAGTGAAAATAAAATGAAATTACTTTACGCAAATATTAAAACACAGAGTAAAAAACATGGTCGGCTATGCAAAACCTACAGTGTGAAATATAATCCAAGTTTCATCATTGTCCACCATAGATATACCTAGCAATTAAATCGCATATCGTTACAGCGGAATGGGTTTTTAATATCCCCTTGTCGTTTACCTTCTTGTAATTTTCACCTTTTGGATTTATGAAACCAGTTTTATTATTTCTATATAGTAACATACAGTTTTAATAGTTCTCTTGTTACTAGCTATGATCAATTAATAGGATTTCTTAGGGATGTGGGATAAGATAATTGCTACATTGGCTATGTGCATGGATTTTCACGAGTTGTGGATGCAAGATGCACATCACCTATTTTGTTTCGATTGAAACGCACACTGAGAGGGTTGTGAAGCAACACTTTGTAGACATGTTGGTGGTACCTGCTATTCTCTTATTTTATAATTGGATCGGTTACTGACTACTTAAGTTTTTCCGGTCAATATGGATCGTTAGGTCGTTTAGCGTACGGATGATGTTTCTGTAGAATGAAGAAATTGTGGTATGCGACCAATGACTTTTCACCCTTCTTTAATTATTCAAGTAGATAAAGTGAATAGAAACGCAGAAAAATGTTTGGTTCCATATGGGTCTTTGAGAAGGCACTAAATGTGCAGACTTACTTTAAAAAATAGCAAACAATCCATCCGCTAAATAAATTAAACAAAGTAGGGCAGGTATTTTCCACTATAATCTACAATTTACGGTAGAAAATTATTTTTTAGCTATTTATAGTCTTTGAAGCGTTAAGCAAATATTTTATTGATATTTTTCAATTATATCAAAGGATATCTGTAGTTAAAATGGTATCCCGTAGCGTTTTCTGACTTTCGACTTCATTCATACCTATCATTCCATCTTTCAGCTTCCGAAGATTCAATACATTACCGTTCATTCTTTTAAGGAGAAACGTCAAAAGTGGTGGTCAATTATTCTATATTTCTGATTTAAATCCTGCTCCCTGTATTATTTACAGTTCCGTATCCGCGGGAAAAATAATTGGCTTCATTTCTCTTCACTTCATCATTCACCAATCATTCATCTAAACGCACATCTAACCGATTGCTTTTTCAGTTTATGAACCCGGAAATCGTAACGATAAACCCAAGCTCCCGCTTATCTTTTCGCAGTCTGTAGGGGACCTCTAATGATCAATTCAGTGCATTATATAGAGCATCACTGGTACTCTTCTTAAACATTTTATGCTACTGAAATAATCACAAATCCTCGAATCATTTTCTGACGTGGAAGGAATACCTTCCGGAAAAGATCCCCCTTCCCCCGAACCTCCAAGATGCGTTTCCCTCGCTTTGGATGCTGGGGAATCATTAGACCGTGTGTCACGATGCATCCATTTCCATCCAATCTTTGCTTTCAATCCAATTCTTTATACATCTGCGGGCTACTGGAAGGACTGGCGCGATTTAACGCCGCTCCGTTGATTCCCGTTCTCCAGAATGGTTTTTCCATGCGCCCTACTTCTTTTCCAATCATGGCCGCTGAGGTCAGAACCGAATGAGAGAATCCTCGGCCTTCCTTCTTTAAATCGATTTACGCCTGACCTTTGGCCATTTGATGGGTGCTTGTACTTTAGTTACTTTATGGAAGCCTTTGTTATAAAAAATGGGTCAATTAATTGTAAAAATGTGGACCAAAAATTTTAGGCATATTATTGTCGCACTGGTTGATCAAGTTATCTGTAAAATATTCGTGAAGGGAATTGGGCCGAGTACAAATTTCATTTTCCCTTTATTTTCACTTCTGTAAACTGAGTTGCTCAACTACTCTCGAGATGCGCGTAGTTCAAGTCATAGTTGCGAAGGATTGGATTGGCGGATGAATGTTCAAGTAGATGGCTCTGATTTAGGAAAAGGAAATAAGTTAACAGGCCATTCTGGTATTGAGATTTT
This sequence comes from Platycnemis pennipes, assembly GCA_933228895.1. Lineage (NCBI taxonomy): Eukaryota > Metazoa > Arthropoda > Insecta > Odonata > Platycnemididae > Platycnemis > Platycnemis pennipes. Next base: position 41,995,589 of record OW121851.1, on the reverse strand, counting down.
AGGATGTTTGTATTTCCATATCTAATGATATTGGTCAACGTTTGCCCAGGACGGAATATATAGAAGTTTAGGAATAAATGAGATAATCATAAACATAGTGGTTAAAGAAACCGTTGAGGTCGTTGCATTTTAAGTGTGAATAATACATCTCTACTTGGCTTAGCTAGAATGAAACAAAGAAATATATTAAATCTTTATATTTACTACTTTATCGTTTGAGTGCCGCACTATTCACTCATCGCATTCTTAATATACTTTCCTAGGTACTTATCTCCGGGTGTGAACAAATTAACCACGAACATCTAGAAACAGAGGTTAAAAGTTGATAAATATGATGAAAAATGTTCTAATTTCTGTCTTTCATGTAGGTAACGTAGAGAGACATCATATGAGAGTGAAATGACCTAGAATTGAGTGATAAAGTTCGAAAAAAATATAAATCATCGAGAATAAGGACTCCATAATTGAGGTGAAAACGAATATTAGCTAGTGAGGGAGAGGGAAGAAGAGGAAAGGGCAATTTGATGGAGAAAGGGACAGGGAGACAAGAGGGTGGAAGAGTAATTTTGACTTGGAAACTTCAAGCGCGCTAAAGCGAGTGAGTAAGAGATCTGAGTTGGGGAGTTTTTAGCGGGAGGTAGGGATGGATGGAGGACGTGGGTGGATGAATTGAGGGAACGGAGGGAGGGTAAGTTTTTTTTCGCTATCTCTGAAGAGTCTCTCGGCTGAAAGGGAAGGGTCCTCGAGATTGGGAGAGGAGGAGGAGGGTAAGAGGAAGTGAGAAGGAATGGATCGTGAGTGGCTAAGGAGTGGGGGAGTTTGGGTGTGGAGAAATCGGATGAGGGTCTCAATGAAAAGGGGAAAGGGAATTGGGGAGGGAGATGGAAGACCTGTGGTGGAGATTGTGAGAAAGGGAACCATCTTATGAGCGGCAATACTTGTTGAGGGCTGAAATGGGAAAAGTGGGAAGCGATATGGGGGTGCGAAGCGTGGGTGAAGTGTTAGACAGATAATAATGTCGGAAGGGTGCGGCGGGGAAATAGTAAAGGGAGAATCGGAAAGTGTGCTGTGGTAAACGTCTTAAGTAAGGGACGAATAAAGGTTGGACTGTTCCTTCAGAAATTCTTTTCTTGCCATCCCACCCTCCTCCACTCTGCTCAGAGTGTACTTTCCCTCCCCCTTGGGTCTCGTATCGAATCGAGTTTCGGAGCTTCTAGTCAAAACGCGAGAATCAGACACCTTTCGACGCGGTATGGAGAATGAATGACAACGGAGAAGAAAAAACGGAGATCGAGCCGAATCGTGGGTGGGGGGTCTTGAAATTAATTGATTGAGTTGTGTACGCAAAAATGAAAAATATTGACGGAGGAAAAATAGCTGAGGGAAAAAAGAACACAATTATGTATACTAAAGTGAGGATATGGTTTTTTAAAATTGAAACAGTTTTGAAAATATGACGAATATATTGCAGGGTTCAAATTACGGCGGGCAAACTTACGAAAGTAAACTATCAGAGAGCAGAATTTGTGAATAGTGAGAAAGATTCAAATCGTCATGTGACTTGCATTCATACTTGTTTCACAGTATAAATATAGTTAATATATAACGGCAGATACTCAAATGAAATATATCAATCATGGTACAGTAGTTGTACAGTCTGGGGTTAAAATTTTAAGTAATCCTACTTAATGTCGTTTGCCTGCTTACTGCGGTGACAATCGAAATAGTGTCTTTTTTTTAAGCTGCATGTGCCTCTTTCTCTATCCCCTATTCCTTTTTATCCTGTCCCTCGTCGATTTTACATTTTTCATTTACCTGCATATACATTTTTAGCGTTTCTTCGTTTAATCAATGTCAGTGAAAAATGATAAGCTCTTCTGTGACAGTAATAAGTACATGCTGTTTTGATACCGGAAGAAAACTCACTGGTGAAAACAGCTGATCATAGAGTTTATAAAACACTATTTCGGCAATCATGAAAAGAGTGAGTCATTAATTTTTATTTAATCATCTGAACGTGTATATTTTTTTAAGAGCCATCCATTAAATTTGCGTTCCTAACGTATCAATTATTTCTCTTTGTGTCCTAGTCATGTAAACGTTTTCTGCACTATCTACTACTTTTCGGCATGATTTTCCCTACACTTTCTATAGGTACCTATAAGGGTATTTTTTTGTGCCTGCATTTAGTCATCACATTTATGTCTTCAATTCTTAAATCCCTTTCCCCTATTCTTTTTCTGACAGTCCAATTTATGTCAACTAGAGTGCGATTCTTGTACGTATGGTGAGAAATTTCATCTTGGTTTGGTACCATATTTGCGGGTTTCATTGTAAAACACTCATACTCGCAGATCATTTTATCCTTTGCAGAAAAATAATTACATTCCTGCAGAATCTCCCTTTATGCTGTTCGGTGACCACTCTTGGAATCAAAATATCACCTTTCTTCGAGGAGAGATCTTCCATCTCAGTAGGCCAGCTCCTCAAGTCAAAGTCACTTCAGAAACTTGTTGTTTGTTCATATTGACCTCAATGTGAAGCTCGCATCGAACAGCTCGCTCGCGTAACTTCTGAAGGAGGGCGGAGAGGAAATTTTGGAGAGTGGTAGTGAGGAAGGTTTTGAGGGATTTCGAGAACATTCCATTTGGCTTTGGTATTAATTAAGGATCCTCCATGAGTATGACTCCTTCGTCCTCTCTCAATTTTTGCGGAACGTCTTTACCGTCGCTAGCATGCATGCTTGAAGTTTTGGTTCTTATTTTTTTTCCATTTCTCTCCTTAAGTCTCGAGAATGGATCGGGTTAGATTTGTACCATCTCGTCTGAATACATCCATTTTCGTTAAAACAACTCACGAGCAATCTCCATCACCATATACGATCACATAAGAATTATTGATGTCGTAAAAGATAGTGGAGAATGTTACCGACTCCTTGATCTTTCCTTTCTCTCTACAAGGTGATTTTTTTGCTGCCTGACATTATATATTGCCTCCTCTTCCAGTTACTTCTTTAAATATAGAGGTATCATCTTGTTCTCCGTATATGTTTTATGGATATGCAACAGAGCAAATTTCTCCTAACTCACTTTGGTACACTTATATGGCATAAACCATCTTGTGTTTCATCGTGGGAGCTCATGAAGTTTATTTCTCTTTGTCAATTTTATGCATTTTGTAACTAATAAGATTTGTCTATAATTCCCAGTCCACTGAACCCTCTTTTTTTCAATCCATTTCATTAAATTCCACCTCATTGGTATTGTATATTCACAAAGGAATTAGTGTGTATTTCTTTGCTAGCACCATAGTACGCCGTTACACCCATCTTGGATAATGTGCAAAAATGCTTTCCACGAATTCTCAGACGAGGATCTTATTGTCTGAGGCGTGGCAGTCACATAGATTTCAAGGTTGTCCAGCACCGAAAGCAAAACTGCAAGTTCTAGAAAATTAAATTCTACTCGAGCTACGGAGTACTAAACTCTGATTGCCCTCAAACTATTTCGTACTTATTGTTAGAGTAGAGTAGAGATTCAAGTAAGGATAACAGAAAAATCGTCACTGGATTTTGAATCCAGTTTTGATGGTGACTAGGTAGAATTATCCTTATCTCTATATCTTGGGAATATTTGACATCACATTGAATTTTGATCCCCTCTGACTTAATGTGACGCTTTCTCCACCAAACATGGCTCTTTAACGTAAGTCTTTCCCACCCCACCAAAAGACCTCTATTTTGCAGTTTCCCCTACTTGTCTTTCATTTATTCCCCTTACCTCCTTTATTCATTGATTGGTGTTTGTTAGTCCCTGACACACGGTTATACATACGTTTATAAAAGGAACGATTTGTGTTTGAGTGAAAGTGATTAGTTGCATAGGTACATCTGTTGAAAATCAGGATAATGAAGAGTGTACCTCAGGAACGACATTGAAATAGGATTCAGAGATGATCCGCGAGAGACTTAGAGAAGTGACAGTCTGTTGATGCAATAAATGGGGGCGTATACTCGGAACCAGAATTGCAATTTTGTGCACGAAATTGTTAGATGGAAACGAAAAAAAGAATTTTTGTGAAAAAATATCTTTTAACAACAACCATTCACTAATAAATCAAAAATTTAAATAAACAAAAGGCGACGCCCAAATAAAAAGCTGCTTTCATAAAATTGACGTCATTTTCCTCACGCCCTTGACTACTTTTAGGGGAAGGGAAGGGAGTGGAGGGGGGTTTCTCGGAATGTATGTCGCACAGATGCTGTCGCAATCACTCCTATTGGCAGAGTCAGCTGTGTCTCCGCATTGCTATAAGGAGAAGTAGCTTCGCGGGATCAGTTGAGGTTGGAGGAAGTCAATGACTTCAGAGGTTTCACCACGCCCACTTTTCCGAATGGGTTAAAAACATCAGTTTTTCGCAGCTTATAACTCGAGAAATATTTGACGGGTCATAGAACGGAAAAATACGGGTCTTTTTTTTACACACTCTAGAAGATCCGGCTATTAAAAAAATATGATAACGATCCCATTCCAGGTGGCAAAATAATACAAATGTGGAAATAAAGCAACGCTCCCCTGATGTTCTGCAAATGCTTCCCCTCGGGCATCCATTAGTTCCAGAGAAAGAACGTGTGCGGGAAATTATACTTTTGGGGCGTGCAAAGAATGTCTCATCCCGCTATTGCTGCCTTGATTTGCCGCTGGGGATTGTGAGTAACCCTTGGTGGAAGTTGGGACAGGGGATTGGGATGAAATGATACGGTGGAAAAGACTTAAACTATGCTTCCCACCTTTCCTCATCTTCGGTTTCAGTGATGAAAAGGACTTCACAGAACTAGAGCTCAATCACGAATCTCCAACAAGCTCGCTGGCACTATCTTAATTTTTTTCACTGCCCTTTGAAGGATTGTAAAGCAGTGGTTGAAGAGTTGAACTGAGGATCCAAGAACCCGGCTTTCCTCCCGGAGGCAACCGACAGCTGAGGTCATTTGCGCCATTTTTAAGATAGGTGGGAAGCTAGGTAATGTTAGGAACATTTCAGGTAACATAGGAAGGGTGGAGAGAAACCTGGCGTCGGCATTAGCCTACCCTTAACGACAGGCATCTCGGGGACCACGGCCAAACGTCCTACCCGACGGACGGAGTACTGAACCTGAAATGCCCTCCACTAGGCACTCAAGGAGCATCGGTTTACCGCTGAAAAATCCACCACTGCTGGGAATCGAACGCGGACCCTTGGGATGGGAGACCACTACTCTAGCCACCACACCAACCCGATCCCCGGAGACATCTGTTTAAACCAACCCTTTGGTCTTTGCAATGTCATATGATTCTGAGAAAGCACTACTTATGAACAAAGTACTACTAACTGCCCTGATGCGTGAATTCCACTTGCTGTTCAGTGAGAGGTTGATAGCCTAACTGATTTTCGTGTGAAATCTACAGGTATAATGGATAAAATGTGGGCAGTGACTTGAATAATTCCCCAAATTATTAAAGCTCGTATCAATATTCTTCTCGAGAAGTTAGCAGTACACAAAACTTCTCATCTTCTTTTCCCATTCCAGTATCCTCCTCTGCATACTCCAATTCTATATTTTTAGCGACATCGATGATGTTTCAATGTTTTTACTTTCAAGTAATTGGTCCTTGAATGCCATCGAGTTACAAAATTTCAAACCCATATTTTGACATAATTGAATGCAAATTTTTTTATGTTAACATCCAATGCGATCATTGCGAAAATGAACGTAGCGTGGAATTAAACTTAACTAAAGAAAAGACGAAAAGACTACAGAAGTGTGAGGGTAAATATATAGGAACATCGGTGTTGAATCCTTCTATCTACATGTCTATCCCACAGGAGTATTAGCAAGGCAGATAAAAAGTATGCCTGTAATGTGCTGATACTTATTGTAAAAAAATTCAGAAGCTCTGCGGAATTTTAGGTGGATTAGGTGGATGCGGAGGTTTAGGTGGATTTTTATGCCCAGCAGGGAGGAAAAATTGGGTGCCTTATAACTAGAGCGCGGAAAAAATGTCTTCATTTTTGCAAAAAAGTCGCCTAAAAAGTCACCAATATTTTTGAAAAAAGTCTCGCAAAAGTCGTGAGTTATTTCTTTGAGAAAGTTGCTGAATTTAACTGAATTGTTGGAGAAAAGAGCCTAAAGATGCTAGTCCAGGCATTAGGGATTTTTATTGGGAAAAATTAGAGGTAGTTCTGAAAATTGATTTATCCTATGCTTTTTGGGTTGCTGATTCCGAATTTCTAACTTTCCACCAAAAATTCCCTCCGCAACCCCCTCAAATTTTGAAAATAACACTAAAATAATAGCTTTTTTAGTTTTTAAATCGTTTAGTTTTGATTTTGGGAAAAACAAATCAGACAATCGGGAAGTAGACAATATAAGCAACAAAAAAGGTATTTTAACATTTTGACGTAGGACGAACAGCGTGCCCTGAAACATGCGCCTCGGCGTCGCGGGGCTGTATGCTCCAAGTTATGCAACCCTCTTAACCACCCACGTCGTTTATATTCGCTCTCCCGTCTCCCCATGGTTCATTTTCTTCGAAACTCACCCTCCCATCTCATTGTTCCTCTATTTCAATATCTGGGAGTCCCCAGAACCCTACCTCTTACTAAAAAGTCATTAGATGACAAAGAGGGTGGAAGTACACTCCACTCCTTGGAAACAGCATTTTTTCAGTCAAATTTAAAGGGGAAAATTTTATAATATACCATACAAACAAGTTTTTACATAGGATCAATAATGTCATAAGGCAGTTGAAACATGATTTAATAGTTCAAAACTTAGTTTTCTGCTCAATAAAAACCGAAAATGAGAAAAAGTACTTATTTGTTGTCCATTGTACAGGTCAGGACCCCTATTTTCGGGCAAGCTGAGGACCTTTTTCCCTTGTTTTTCGCGATAATTTTAAAATATTCTTCTCCGCTTGATCGCAGCCGAGGGTCCAGGTTCACCTACGTCATGCTTGCCTCGCTACAATATAGGCTCATTTAATGATCATCTACACACAATGTGACGCGTTCACCTCGTCGGCAATTCTAGATGATCTTTATGATCTTTCATATAGTTGTATCATTTTTCCACTAATCTCCTAAACAAAAGCGGAGTGCTAGCTTACAGTGTAGCGCTGTCGGCTTGTCAGCAGACCACCCGGGTTCAAATAAGCTGGTTCATAATTAGATCAATGCATTCTTTCAGATCAATCTATCCCTTTGTGAAGTCTTTGGACACCCTCAGCAAAAAAAACTCGAAGTGTGAGGTGGCCCAGGGAAAGGAACAATATGTGAATTTCACATGCAAATGGACAAGTACGGGGTGAGCTCTACCCTCATCTATCCAAACCAACCTTCGGGTTGAAGCACTGAGTGAGTGTGATTATTTCATGGACGGTGGAACAATAGAAATAATTCATTGCAGTTTCCGGAGCTATTATTAAAATTTCGCATTAACAATTGTTAGGAGCTTATATTTTACAGTACATACATCTCTGCTCCGTGTAGTACCGCATGCGTCCAACACACAGTTGAAGTCCAAAACACAGATGCGTCCAACACACAGTTGAACAAATGTAATCACAACAGCCAAATATTAACTTAGGCTTGTGATTTAAATAAAAAGACCCATAAAATTCTCTTTTAATCAGAAAAGTCCCGTCACGCCAAAAAAAAGTCCCAAAAAACTGTTTTATTTGATGAGATTGGTGAACATTTGTATTTAAAACCACAAAAGTCCCACTTTTACAAAAATTCAAAAGACTTTTTTTCCGCGCTCTACTTATAACTTAAAGGTTTGTGCCAACTAGATGGGCAATATAATATTTATCAGTGTATAAAAAAGAAAGTGGGAAGTGGCAGTCAAAGTGAGAAGAAACCTTCCTGAGAATACCCGAGATCATTTTCCACATCCAGGATTGATGAGCAGTGGGGTGTGGAAGGATCTATATGGAATGCTGGGAGGATACATAGACCCTGGCGTTGGCATTGGCCTACTTCAAACGAAAGGCACCAAAAGATCCACCGTTTACTGTCTTACTTTAGGAAGGAGGAATTAAAATCCAAGGCTTTTCCCGCAGCTTACGTTGGACCATATATGCCATTGAAAATATATGCGGTAGTCGAACTCGGGCACTTGCTTATGAATGCCAGTTATCCTGCCTCTGCTGTAGTTCCATCCCCTGCTTTTTCACAGTGCCTTATTAAATATTTCTGAGATCTCTTACTCCCTGCTTTGATCGAATTCCTATAGGGGTCTCCTGTGGTTCGGGATCATGATTTGGGTCAGTGATAAGTCGCTTACTTTTGCATGAATAGATAACTATCTTGTGTGCATTAGAAGATTCATTTTTTTAGAGATAGCGATAGAATTCTTATATGTATAAGTGTATCTTCCTGTCCCCAGTTTTTCATAGGAAGTACTGATGTGGTTAAATCAAATATGGTTGCCTAAATAGAATATATTCCAGTATTTCCATGCATCGTACCAACCATAGTCATTTATTCCAAGTTTACTTTAATAATGACCATTAGAGCAAAACGTATTCCAATGCGAAAATAGTGCTGCGATTTTTACCTCTAGTAGGTATCAATACAGATTTATTTCTTCATTATCTCGGAAAATATTAAAGTTAGTCTATCTATTATCGTATTTGTGAAATACATTTTGGCAGTTATCGGCAAACCCTTGATGTATCCATGAATGGCTGACTCTTCCGTTTGGGAGAATGGAATGAAAATTATACTGGCCATAATTTATCTGTACGAGTCCAATATCCCAGGAGTATTTCGCCTTTTCCCAAGATTGGTAAATGGTAAAGAAACGGATACATACTGCTAGTATTTCCAATCTCGACCAACATAAACATGTCACTTTTGACGAATGTTCCCGTTTTCAATTTCGAAATGCAATCCGCGCGGCGGTGCCGAAATGCAGTTGCAACTGCGCGCCGCGCGGAAAGGGCTGCGCAGGACTTGGTTTCGACGACGTCCTTCTGTCGCGATCGCACGCCCATGAATAATAATCTTTTGAATGGATATAGGATCCATCGCACCTCTTGATTTATATATATTCGGTGATTGGAAAAACGCGTCTATATTGGACCGTACGGATTCCGCGGCTACTGTTCCTGGAAATTGAATTCCACGAATGAATATTGGCTATAAAAGTATGAAACTCTCTAATTTATGGTATGACAGTTTTCATTTTTTAGGTGAGGAGAGTCCTTGATCTGAGTAATAATGCATTGCACATGTCAAATTTAAACATGACAAGTAAAATATTTCCTCCACCCTCATACAGACATCTTGAAGGACATAAATTAAGCTAACTTTAAAAAAAATATTTCTCGTTACGTACTAGATGAAGAAAGATATATGAACTCAATTACACTCATGCGCTTGATTTTAGAGCTTCAAAGAACTAGACTTAGCATCTTCCTTGAAGTAGGAAGCTGATTAGGTGAGAGCATGTTTTGGGCACTACTTTTCACCTCCACATGTCCTCAAATATTAAGTACCTCTTTGGATATGAGGTTTTCGAAATTAGTACTGTCGTCAATAATAGTCTCAAGGTTCAGCTGCTTATAGCACTTTGACTGTGAACGAGATTTTGTGGCCATTACAGGGTAAATCAGGATAAATGCTGATCAGGGTATGTATCCTGAAGATACACCCTGAAATGGCCACGGAATTTAGACCACTGACGAAGTGATTTATTTATTTATTGAGTTTAACGTTCACCCAAAATATACATAATTATAGGGTGAACAATCAAAAGTTATGAATACAAATATGAAGAGTAATCTGGTCGCTGTTACAAAAATAATAAAAAACAAATAATAATAACTGAAAATGCCAAATAAACAGGTCACAGCCAAAATAAAAATAACTTAACTTCCTTAGTCACTCCACAAACAATTTTTTTTTACTTCTTTCAAAAAGTTGTCTTTCCTGATATATAGGTCTAATTCATTACAATGCTTGTTATAAGTAGCACATATCCTTTGCATTGGTGAATTTGCACCATAATTGGTGTTCACCTTTGATATGTAAACGTTCCTTTTTGACCTACTATTAACATTAGGAACTATAATTTTTATTTCTTTCAATAACTCATTAGATAGTCCCTTATTGATGACATCATGAAAAAATAGTAGATCTTTTACACTTCTTCTATCTGGTTAGGTCTGGAAGTTAAACTCTTTTAACAATTCATTATAACAACATAATTGTCGAAAAGTGGATACATATGATATAATACAAAATATAAATATCTTTAAAATCTCTTTTGTACATGCTCAAGCATAACAATATATTTCTTTGTGATTGGACGAAGTCGAACACGTCAGAGGTTGCACCACGCCCACTTTTCCGAAAAGGTTAAAATCATCAGTTTTTGCCGCATATAACTCAAGAAATAAATGATGGATAAAAAAAACGGATAAATAAGAGTAATTTCATTTTACAAATTCTATCAGATTCGGCAATAAAAAATATGGTAAACGACCCCATTGCTGGTAAAAAAGGCTCCCAATTTATTTTTGACTAAGGTTGTCTTCAACTGAGTAATAGAAGCATGTGATGGAAAAAGCTTTACGCAGAGTGGTCTAAGGAGTTTGGCTTCAAATAAAAATACTTTTTGACATCCAAAATAAGCGCTCTCTTTTGCCTTCATTCACCCATTCATATTTGCACTAGACAGGATTTCCTCTGGACGGTTGGTGAGAAAATTATGTCACTTTCACTGCTAATTTTATGGTAATCATTATCAATCATCCAGACAAAAGGAAAGAATGCTGTTACAAGAAGTTGAAAACTGCCCTCCACTAAATGTTGAGGGACTTCTTTGGCAGTACACTTGAATTTGAATGAAATTGATGTACAATGATATTATAAAATTGATTCAAAGTGGCTGAAATTAAAATTGCTAATGAAATGAGTCTTATGGGCCAGAAGTGTACGTAAAAAGGGAATTGGTGGTGAAAATATTTGAAAATAGTTTCACCCACACGATCAATACTAGTTGCATCCTTCCTGAAAACCGCTAATTCTCTTGATTGCCTTTTTAAGCTAAAAACAAAAATGATGTGAACCCAACATTCATTTTAGAGCAGAAATGTAATTCCACTCAACAAGTGTGAAACGAATAATTTAAAGATTTTTTATAATTCTCTAGTAAATTCAAAGCTTAATTATGGCATATCAGTGTGGGGTGGTGCTTATCAAAATGCAATTAGACCGGTGCTAAACTTACAAAAAAGTATTATAAGAATCATCACGAAGAAAAAACGCTACCATCCAAGTTTTCCTCTATTTTTTGGTCTAAGGTTGCTCCCTGTTAGACATTTGTATATATATAAAGTTTTACGTATCTTCTTTGTCAGAAGTGGCGATATATCTGCACTTACTTTTAAACCACATATTGGAGGAGGTAATAGGAGGCTTTTAGTTCCTTTACCCAAGCCTAATATTTCGATTTTCAAAAGATGTTTTCTATATATTGGCCCTGAATCATTCAACGAACCTCCGCGCCCACTTAAAACAAAGTCAAGTTTACCTACCTTCCTTAATAATTTAAAACATTGGCTCCTTAGTTTCGAAAATGTGGAATACTTATTAATGTAGCTATTTTGCTTTGCTCAACTCTGTTCCACTGATTCGAATTATTCTGTATTCTTGTATTATAACCTTTTTTACTCTATTTTGGAATATTCTGTAATCTTGTATTATCTTGATCTTCCTAAATGTTCTATATATATGTATGTGTATATGTATATATGGTGCTAATTTTTTGTTCTCAATTTATCCATATTTTTTGGTTACATTTTGTTAATTATTTTGTTTTTTATATTATTATTACGCCTTGGAATGTTAAGCATTTAAATCCTAACACTTTAGTTTCCGATGGTAGCTTTTATTCAGGTTTATCCTTGTAAGCTACCTAAAGCTCAATTATTTATTCATTGTACAAATTATGTATGAGTTTTGAGCATTAAATATCTATCTGTATCTATCTATCAATCCTCATGCTCAAAAATTTTTGGAGGTTCTCACGTATTCTCATAATTGTAATACTGTATTCATTGCATGTGACATACAAGCAAGTGGTGAATGGCAGAGTGAATTCGTGAGACATGCGCCATCCCCTATCATGTCACACTCCAAAGCTGCAGAAGCGATAGAAGTTCAAGCCATTTGCCATTCACATTACTATGCTCTTCTGTAACTGGGTCTCTTGAAACGGAGCATGAATCGTGACCCAAATTTCGTCATTTATTCTTGTCACTTGGGCAAAGCAACGACGAGATAGTGCACTAGCTTTCAGTTACGACGCTTAATTGAGGATGGATTTAACCTGTCTCCAGGTCTCAACTCGATAAAGCGAGACACGTTAAACCGCATCAGACCCTCTTGTATGCTTTGTTCTCACAGAAGGGATTCCTTTGTGTGTAAAGAACTGTCTGGAACCGAATGTTTATTTAGGGCAACTACATCAAAATTTTAAGAGAAAGGGAATTCATATCCGTAGCCTCCACAAGTGACGGCGTATCTTACATTGCTGATGACCTGTTTGAAATTCATGGCGATAGTGAAGAGACTAATATGGGCAAGATTCGTGTAAAACTAAAGCATTTATTTGATCTCGGTGAACACCGGCCATTTAAAACGAAGGCCAACTGTGGCAATTATGTTACAACAGGATCAAGATGCTGAAATGGAAACCTTGAAATAGTATTTGTCTTTATTTCATATTTTATTTATGATACTCGGAATCACCACTGTGGAAAACTCAGGGGAAGATAATGTGTTTTTCTATTTATAAAATTTAAAGTAATTTTTTATCGAAAATACAAAAAATTAAAAATGCAAAATACTACTTCCAGTGATCTTCTTTACGTCCCATGAAGTGCCGTTGTTAGCAGTGAAATAAAATGTAAATATTTTTCTGTTAGAGAAGATAAAAAACCTCTTTCGTACCAACTATTTAATGAATTATATAATTTTGAAAAATTATACCTTAAAAATTAATTTTTAGAACTCATATAGGAGAGTATATGAAATTTTCTATATTCCATATTTACCTCAATAACTGTTTGATTGAACTACTTTGACCCTAACGGCAAGAATATTTATTTGGTAGTACTTGAATGCTTCTCCTTATAATATCGATTGAGATTAGAAATATGTTAAATTAATCTCCTTGGGCTTGAGTTGTCTTTTACGTGCATAAGTTATATGACATTTCAACACGTTAAGCTCTTGCTTGTGAAAATGCGATATTAAATTCGGCAAGCTGAAATTTATCAGTTAAAATTCATTGTGAGGCGTAGATTTTTATGACGAGAGATCATTTAAAATATTAGGTCAACCTGATACGGTATTTCCCTATATTTATGATATACTTTTATGATATGAATTTGATAGGATTTTATAGGAGTTTTATTGAGTTTTATAGGAGTTTTCCAACCGGTAAAAATGTTGGCATAATTTTATGATCGTAAGTTCAACTTCTGATTCTATCAGTAGGAAAGTATGTAGTGCAAAAACCCTGCAATTGCGAACAGAATTTATATATTTTTCTTGGGTACTTTAAAAGGTAACATCTTTAAATGATTACTTATCATTGGATCAGAACTATGAGCGATGAAATTTTATTATTCATGAAAATATCAGTGTCCTCGTGCTTCGACAGGTGTACCGAGTATGAATGAAATTCACCGAAACTAAAAAAACCCGAATACGTTTATTGAATTATTAAATTTATTATAATCTAATATAACTCTTTGCAATAACGCCGTGGAATATTATTTGCCAAATTTTACCCCATTCTGTGTCAAGTTTTTAATAAGAATCACCTAGGGAAGAAAAAAACCCTTATTCCTATCGTAGTGATTTAAGCGAAATATTTTTCACCCCCAGCAATAAAGAATTGGAATTTTATTTCCATCATGGTCCTTAATGGAGGACTGTTGCTTTCCTTTAAGCCAGGATTTCGGAATGACCCGCCAATCTCCTGAACCCCTAAGCCCAAAGTTGCCCTATATCAAACCACATCCAAACCTCTCCAGCCCCTGTGGTGCCATTTCTCACGAGTTTTTTTTTTAGCTTCCCATCCTTCCCATCACCATCTTCTCTCGGTTCTCTCCTCCCCTTACCGACTCCCAGCTCCACTATAGCTCTCCGAAAGGCAATTCTTCCGCGCGAGATTAGACAGCACATCTCTGCAGCTCGGCGCTCCTGCTTGTAACTCCGCTACCGCTGTCTTGTCAAACCGTGGCTTATATAACGTTTCGGTTTGTAGAGGGAGAGAAGCGAAACCTTGGGAGAAGATGTCAGAGAGAGAGAGAGAGAAAATGGAGGGATCTTGTCTTGTCTTATGCTCATCCTTTAAGCTCAATGACTTCCCTATATCTCCCAGGTTGGTTGCTTTTTTATTTGATTTTGCAATCTCTGAGACCGGCTTCGCTCCATTTTCATTGCAATTTCACATAAATCTAGCGATATTCCTTCCCAACTCCAATGGATTTCATTGGATCACTGCTATTTTGGTAACAGTTTTGAAAAACTGTGACCAAAAAGCATGAAAGCGTCACCGTTTCATATTCTATAATTCTTGGTAATGTATAGTTTTTTTCTAATTAAATTCAAGAATTCCATAAACCACATCTTGAACTATGTTTATAAGCAGACTTTTTCGATATGACCACATATTTCAAGCGCTTTTTCAATTTGAATTAAAATGCGTGCAAGATTACAGTATCCTTGAATATTATGTTTTGATATTGCTGCCTTTAATTTTCTCTAAATATTTCTTTATTGGTGTTTGCTTTGATTATTAATCACGGATGCTGATCATTACGTCTCTATCTTTAAGGTTTCTTCCATATTTTTCATAATGCTGATTTAACTTGTTTTTACTTACCCACTACCCCATAACTCTCCATAAACGTTTCGACAATCACCCCTGAAATTGCTTAATGACTGCATTATTTTTACGAATTTTTAAACATATATTATCATTTTATAAAATTTGAGCCTGAACATTAAAATGTATCCCATCGCTATTGCTTAAATCATCATTTTAATATATACAAATGGTGTTAATATGGACATCGCCATTTCTGAGAAATATGAACGTGGTCTATTAAAAAGTTATGTGGTATTACTATTTAAGTCCCTTTCAACAGAATATACTTATTTATCCTTATTTTTATAACCTTCCTCCCTTAAATTCAGTCTTCGATGCTAATTTTTTCTTCCGATTTACCCTCTCTTCTTTTTCCACAAAACCTAAAATTCTTACTAGGTATCCCATTTCCTTACTATTCCTAGCATCCTTCATTGGTAGCCATCTTTAATTTCTTCTCTCCTCTAGTTCTTCATTGCAACTATATAATAGATCTAATTATGACCGTAACATGGTCCTAAATCAAGTTATTTCTGCACTTTCCAAAGCTGCTTACTATAGTTTACCGTGAATATGATCATGTCAAGCATCGTCTCATGGTTAACAAATCACCCAAAAATATCCTCATATTAGTTGCAGTTATTAGGGGTAGGCACCCGGTGCCTTATTAGGTTAGGTGGGTGTTTGGTCAGGGGTATGAATATTTAAAAAAAAAATGGAGGAAGGGCGGAGAGAAACCTGCGTCAGTATTGGTCTACTGTTCACTGTTAATCGTCCAATCTCACTGTCTGAGTATTGATCTCAATGTACTTTCCAGAAACCACCACAGAGTAGATGAATAAAATTTCTCTACCACCACTAATGTAAGATTCTAACGTTCTAACGTTCTGAAGCCATTAGTCTAAGCATCACACCAACCCAATCCAAAATAATATCCTCACTGTACTCTAAATTGTTTTCAACTACTATTCCATATCAACAAGAGTCCCTTTTTTACCCAAAAATGAAAATAATCCGGCCTCAACAGTGAAATTTTTATTTAATGGAATTTAAAAATGAATATAGGAACCCCTGTATAATACAGTTAGGATACCTGAGGGGAGAGGTTTTGTAGCTGGACGCGAGCTGCTTCACTAAAGTTGGATTTCGTTTTAATGCGTGGACGCGTAAATATCCCGAATTGGATTATTTTATTCTGGCCCACGTGAAATTTCCACATGGGCATGTGCTGGAGTGGGTGCGCGAGGTTTTGCGCTCATAATGAATGATAAACGGGAACCCCACAGGTGGTCGCCTCCGTTTTGCACACAAAGGGAAGAGAAAAAGGGGGGGAAAGGAGCGGGCCTCTTATTTTGTGCGGATCGCCAGTCCCTTTACATCCTCCCTATTATTGTAATTTCCCAAAATGAATGTTTTAACCTGCGTTCATCGACCTTCCCTCTGCACCCCCATTACCTCACCCTCCGGAGATGGACTCCATCTCTGTGACCCTCCTTCCTCCCATTTCATCATTCCCTCATTTAGGACTTCCCCTCAGCGGTTAATGGCCACGAAGAATTGGATCTAATTCCCTCTTCATTTCATTCCCTCTTCCGTTCTGTTTTCAGCCATTTCGAATGTAATTTCTTGGAGCACCTGTCGGAATAATCTATGTTTGATTAACCCCAAAACTCCGTTGCAATTGCCTTGAGCTCTGATATAGTTCGCATCGTTATAGTGCACTTTTTTAAATTAATGGTACCTCACTCTTAACATTCTCAATTATTTGGTCATTTCTAGGCTCGAACGAAGCGAACAGTAGAAAAGTCATACCGTTAGAATTTTAAATGTAGAGTTATAGGCCAATAGGAAGGTTAAAATTGATAGACTAACAAACGGAGAAGAAGTAGAACCTTAGAACGAAGACGGGGAAATCTAATCGGCCACATCTTTAAACATGATGCAATAATGAAAACGGCCGTTGACGAAAAAGTGAAAGAAAAACTCGAGAAGGAAGGCATAGCGTGGGCCAAAGTGGGATAAGTACTTATTGCTGCAAAACAGAAGAATTTTATTAATATGACTAGAATATCTGACAGAAGATTCGAGTAGAGCATAAACAATTTTGAGATTTTAGCGGTAAGTTTTAAGCGGCTCATGAGATGGTTATGGTATCACGCTCCTCTTTTGGAGTAGTATCTGCTCTTCCTGTGTTCACTTGCAGTCATTTATGTTTTAATGGATCGTAGCAGAAAACTAAACATACTTAATCCACGAGTAGATTTGATCATTTTGGAAAATGTGATTTTAGTTTCATAGTGGTGATGTTTCATTCATCAATATTATAGTTTATTTACAAGATTTCTTTTTAATTGAATGTTTGGAAGTGCAGGAATGAGATAATTGGGCTTTATTTTTGTGATACGCAATAATATTCGTCAGGAATTTATTGGTAGGTACCTATTCGTAACATTTACTGAAGATTTTGCTGTTACTAGTGCTAGTGTTCAACTGATTAACGAAGGTTTTCCTGGAGAACCTTTACTAGACTCTCGTCTTCCTTATGATGCCCTTCCTCAGCTCGGCATTACTCATACCATCCGATATTCTCTCCAACAAACTTATTATTCTCCTCCCTCTACCCCAGTATTCTACCCTCTACCATGTGGATAAGCTTATTAAAATTTCATCGAAACTAGTACCACCAAAAATTATATCCATCATTCCGCTCACTGCAAAGAATTAATTAGGCAAAATTAAGTTTCTTCGGGAAACCATTAAGAATTTGACTCTTTCCTTAATTATATTTTCCGTGAGCCATAAATTACCCTTAATGCGTTGAATAAAAAAATAGGAGTCGAGGGAGCTCAAGCAAAAAGAATGTTTCGTTGAGGAGCAAGAATTAAGATTGAGGAGGCTTGCAAAAGAAGCTCTGAGTATTTCGAATGAAAGACGTTTCGGAAAATGGATAAGATTGCACTCGATTTTGCTTGTTAAGGTTTTCATTCCAAGAAAATCCGGGCTTGTCTTAGCCAAAATCAGTCCCTTCGCAGTCTTCCATATCTTGTATTTCCTCCTCGCGTCAACGTACCTGTCGAAAGCATCATGCCAGTCGCGAAGGAAGTAACAATCTCAGGAGGGCTTCAGTATATCCATTTTTCTCTAACGAAATGAGGAACAATTCCTTTCATGTAACTTTGCTTCTACCATACGTGTGAGGTTAATTCCCGTCGCTTCGTCTCCTCCTCACTTGCCTTTAGCTATCCTTTCCATCATTGAGAACACATAAAATCTCGGCAAATTTTGGGTAGAAAAACTTACTCAATAGTGTGCATTTTGATTTCTGTTGAGATGGCAATAAGTTAAGGCTATTTAGTCAAATATCCTCAAATTGATCAGTAATCATTATCAAAAGGAATCGAATCAATCTGTATTAATCACTCAAAAATCATTTGACTATACAAATATCTACTCTACGTAATATTCTGAAAACCATCACGAGGTTTGTGGCAGGGAAGATCTCCATATATGCAATAAATACATGCAAAGAACGGATACAGCATTACTGCTTGATGTAAATACTCATTAGACATCCAGTTTTCTCTAATTGAGTTTTGACTGTATGTGTGTATTTACGAGTCACGTGTAACAAAATGGTAAGCAACTGCATTAGAATGAAGTGATTACTGATTAATGAGGCATTATTTTAAGTATATTTATTTATATGTTCCTAGCACGCGTGAGTTTGAAATGTAAATTCGTCATGAACAACCGAATACTCCAACAATAATTCACCTACCTATCCCCTGCCAATTATCTGCTACGTCTTAAAATTTCTATTGCGATTACAAAAGGGTGCACAAATTCTCGTTGATATGGTCCGAAGTGGTATGCAGCGTGGCAATACCAACTTTGCAGGGTGATTGTGCACACCGATTTGACTGGAAGTAGATATTCTAAGACGCTAGCGGTAGAAGCTAGACTGTCGTGGAGATACTGAATATGGCCAAAAGGGTAGTAATGCTACAACGACGGTTGTATGTCCTTCATTCCGTTGGAGCCATTCTACTTCTCAAGGGAAAGCGACACCCCACTTTTCTCCTTTTCCTTTGGTTCAATCCCTCTTCCCGTAGGTGACTGACCTCCCTAAGCTTTGCCCATATAAATCTCTCCACTTTTCCGTTCTCTCTTTCCCACCAACTCCCTCTTCACTATTATCCACGATGGTCTTGGGTTGACCGCTGCCTCTCGTTTTTACTTCGCTACCCGCCTTTCCTCGGCCTTCACTTTGAATCGAGCCTCCCTTAATCTCCTCTTCTTAATATTCATCGGTGTCCTTGGTCCTTTCGGCTTCCGACCTTCACACATTTTATCTATAAATGTTGGTCAAAAGGATATGCTTCTACTATACATTTGAAATCCTTTTAAATGTGGAGTATGTAAATTAATTTGAGATTTATGGTAAGGTTAATTCCATAAATATGTTTTTAACGATATGTTTACGGTTATGCCTATTTGTGTGCATGTAACAGTAAAACATAAAGAGGATAGAAAGGATTGAAAGATAGAACAGTCTACATTGAGAAAGCCATAAAATAAGTCAAAAAGAATGTTTAGAATTTATGCCCTCGGAGAATGATAGCATGTGAGAACTACGGGTTGAGGGATCATATCTTTATGTAGATATGTATAAACTATCAACTTCATGTAGATATGTATCTTGTATTTGCTTACTATTAAGATTAGTAGTAAGTTAGGTTACGCGGGCCTAGTTGGATCACCTTGGAAATAGTTCATCTCTCAGAAGAAAAATTTAGCAAATTTAATATACTAGGATAGTTGTAACTTGAATTTCAGCAACTACAAAGAAAAGCTAATGGTGTACAATACATGATCAGGGGTTGAGGTCAATGTTGAACTCGAAAAAAAGGGTTTTTAAGGTAAATGAGTATTGATTGCACTCTGAAATAGAAAAATCAGCTATGGAAAAATACAATTTTCACTAATAAGTAGCAGTAATCTACTCAGTTGCGTATAAGTGGTGCTTACGTTGACTAGAATAGGTGTATGCCTGACTGGTAGTTTGTGAGAAATTAGTTCAGTATAATTACAATTACATGCTTGGTAATGGTTCACGCCCTGCTATACCACCTTGCAGGGTATTTTTTACATTTATATATGCATGAAGCCAAAAAGAAAAATTCAGTCAAATAGATTATACTGAGATAGCATTCACAAATGAGAAATTTACTTCCAGCTGGAAATTGAATCAGTTAAACTCTTCCTTATAACTATAATCTGGAGCATTCTTCTTGAAAAGTCTAGTAGTCGAGACGGAAAAAATTTGAAATGTGGTGCACTGGCTGATGATAAAGATAAAATGGATGGGGGAAAAAGAATTATGCAGAAAACTATAAAAAGATGATTGGATAACTTAATTTACCCAGTTTTGAAACATAATGGTCTAATAAAGACATGGTGATTGGGAAAAATGGTAACAGGATGCTTCATATGATACTAGTACCTATACGGCGAATCGCCATGCGGTACATCATAGAGCGGAGGAATGTAATTATGAAGTTGTTAGCAAAATTAATAATCGTGTATCAAGCAGCGTTAAATCAATATTAGGATTGAAGAACAGGAAAGTAAATGATGCATGCTTCAAATAGTGTTCCTTCACTCTTAAACAACCTTTTGGTAACTTCACGGATAACTGAAAATGCAAACATTTACTGGATTTTGTTACATATTATCATATTATCGAACTTCCTAAGAATATTTCATATTCTTAGGGCACTTCGTGACACTGTAATCCATCGGGTTAATGGGTGTATGGTAGACTAAAGAGCATACAAGGGTGAATATTCGACGCCCATTACAGGGCTTGGGTTATTGTATTTCGTGACGCCGGAGTGATATGGACAGATTAAAATTCTTCTCACTCAAGTACGGCCATCTGGGTGTAAATGTCGGTATCCTTCCTCAAGGGTTATGAAAATATGCCAATTAGTAGTCACGAAAGTGATTTACGCCAGAATCTTTGCATTTTTATTACTTTCCTTGACTCTATCATTGACATTAAAATGAAATTCTATGTGCCTACCTCTGGTGGTAGGTTGAATACATATCTCACCTTCATTACAGGGGAGGCAATCATTATCATTTCAGTAGGTACTTCACTATTTAGCCTCCTTAGCATTATTAAGCTTTCTCCTCATTTATCCATTCAAATTGAAATGCTGGGGGAATCGATAATGACGGAAAAGAGTAAGATATACTGATAGTACGAGAAGTAATGTACATACATGTGCTGAACTTACGGAGAGAATGAAAAAAAAATTCTAGAATTTTCGTAAGGAAGCAAAAAATGGCGAATGAAAACCTATTCAAATCGGCAGAACACTGTAAATAATAATATACTCGGCCACTCACCCTAGCAGCGTCGAATTTCCACACTTCCCTGTGTTTCTGTGTCCCGCATTGTTGTCTGAAAGGGTTACTAAGAAAGATTAGATATATAATGGGAAGATGAGGGGATAGAGAAGTGACTTTTTTTATAGGGATGAGGGAAAGGAGTGCAGGTTGGGCGGAAGAGACGGGTTGAAGGCCGCGAGGCGGGCAGTAGAAACACGGTCCGGAGGGCCCATGCTGAGGCGAGATTAATGGTCACTTACTTTCCGAGGGTAGATATTTGGCGAAGTGAACGTCGTGGGTGGAAGAAGGAAGGATGGGTCAGGACACGCGGGAAGGTTAGCGTCCGGCCATGGGAAGGGGTACCGTAGTCGCCTGGTCATCCAATGTATCACGGTGGCCAGGGAGTGCGCCCAGCATCCGACGTGGGTCTCCACTCCATCTTTACCCTTGCCTCCATCGCCTTCTCTCCTCACGCTCTTCACCATATTTTATCAGTATGCCCTTTACATTTGGTAATACATCTTATGTATCACTTGATCTGATTTCGTGCTCTCTTCTATTTATAAAGTTATGATTAATAACGCTAATTATTTGCTATTTTTTCTTTAATTTTTTCATTAATTTTTTTTGGTATGTGTCAGCTCTACTAATCATTTTTCTTTCGTAACATCGTGTCTTATATTGCTCCATTTGCTCATTACTTCCTAAAGACTGCTTCCTCCCGGTGTTAATTTCCCATTTTTTTCTTTCTTCTCACTCATTGTAAATATTCAAATTTATGTTGCCTTATTCTTGCCATTTTATTTTTTCGAATATCATACTGGTACGACATAATGCACATAGATTTATAAATTCAATCCAATTATCTCTCCTGAACGCCTTAGCGGGCCTCTCCTACTCTCATCTTTTTGCATTGTCGGTGAGCGTGAAAGACTGCGTTTCTATTAAAGTTGCTCCAGTTGATTTTAAGTTAGGTGTTTAAATTTAGCTAATTTGCATATTGAGCATAGGTGATATATGGGGAGCATTATTTAGGTAGCGTTGATGTGGAGGGATACCGAGCTTTGGCATAGGCCTGTTATGAAGAAAGAGCCTATCCAAACGTGCACTAATTTCAGCTAACCGTCAAAAAAATCTTAACGGAGTTATCCACTAATATGGATAAAATTAAGATTTTTAGGAAAATAAAATGACCCAACTTGACCGGGATCCAGTTTCAATCCCCTAACACTGTGTGTGGATTTTTTTCTCAGTGGTAAAATTTCTATCAAACAAATGGTGGAAAAATGATCTCTCTGTTAAACGCTCCTTAATAAAGGAAATTTTTTAACAGCTCCCATAGCAGACAAGTGCAGCGACGATAAGTATCCCGAAAGAATTTAGAAAAAAAATCAGTGCGCTAGCCATATGCTGGTTTCTTTATATGTAATTGTTAAATGTGTCTATAACTGTGTAAAATGTTTATACAACCATGTGAAATGGATTAAAAGAGTTACAGTCATTGGTAAACTACACGTAATGCTGTTCCGGGAATGATAAAATCGGAAAAATGTATTTGAGCCAAATAATCGGGTTACTACAAGTTGCCAAAATTTGATTTCTTTAGAAATTGTGGTGGATATAGCCTTCGAAGACTTTCTTTTTCAAGTAATTCTCAAGCACTTGGTCGAGATGAGAGGTGACTCATTCAATCTGAAATAGGTGAAGATCTGGGTGGCCGTAGGGGGCACTCTCATCAAATGATCATCAGTTATAGAGTGAACCACAACGACCCCGTACCCCACTTCACCGCACGTCCATCTCTTGGGCCTCCCGAAGTTCGTCGAAGGCAAGTTATTGAAAGATGGATTTAGAGCCCCGGGTGCCGTCCTCACTCATGCACGACAAGTTAATGGATGGTTAGGAGGAATAAGAGAAGATAGTCCACGGTGCTATAGACCCCTTGCTTGGATCGCAAAAGCAGTTGAGTTTGGGAAGAAGATGTATTTTTTTGATGGTCATGGTGTCCCTGCAAGGATCATGTGGGAGGGGAGGATTGTGGGAGCACCTGCCCTGAAGGTCCTTTATGGCCGGATATCTCATCCTCGTCCTTTTAAGGGTTTTGGTCGATCACCACCTCCCCCTTGAATCCCTCAGCCTCACCTAACCTCACGTCCATGTGGTTTACACAACTGCCATCGCTATCCGTTCTCCCGGTTTATTTTTTTTCTATTAAACGGCGCCATAACGTGGAGTGGCTCCCGTCGTCTCCGCCATATCATATTGTTCCTCTCTCTCATCCTTATCTCGTCACCACCTTAGTCTTCATCACTATCACTCTGGATCGATAGATCGCGTTAAAGGCTCCTTCACTCCGCTTTGAAAGATGCTTGGAAGAAGGGTGTGTAGCGAGAGGGAGCCAGAATGTTAGGAAAATTTGTGCCATTGTTTAAAGATATGTAAAGCAATGGGTGTTACATAGAGACCACCGTGGATTGACATGCTAGGCAGCTGATACATTATCAGTTTTACTGAGATGAGTGCGATTGAACGGAAATGGAAGTGATATTATAACTAATTTCAATCGTAGTACGGTAGGTTAGCTCATAAATATATATAAATTAGAGATAAGTTTTTGGATGTAGGTAGGTAGGTAGGTAGGTTTGGTTTAAGGTGCAGCGACAACTAAGTCATACCGCACCTTCGCATGCTTATACCTGAATATTACTTATTACAAAACTATTCATTCATTTGCTATTATAGGTCTGTCTATACACAGTATATCATGCGTGTAACGTATTAAATGGGAAAATCTGGTCATATTTTGTGATGAGATTGGTCTCGCGGAGGAACGTTAGAACTTTGTCAATTTCCTTTGGGTTATCACCCAAAATAGTTTTTAGTTCTCCAGACATTTTGAGACGGCTCCGGGTATCTTGGTACTTCGTGCAGTCTGTCAGTATATGTTTTACCGTCAAAATGGAATCACAGTCTGTGCATATTGGCGGTTCCTTCTCCATAGAGAGAAGAAAAGAGTGAGTCAAGCCTGTATGTCCGATTCTGAGCCTTGTCACTATTGGATGTAGATGCATCAAATTAAATTTTTCTTCAAATGCAAAGGGGTAGTGAGAATTGAAAAAGAAAATGCTATAGCATTTTTAATTAGAGTGGTTTTGCTTCCATGCTTCTTTTGCACACGGAAAGCTCAACTTACAACACGCTCCATTAAATGTTATATAGATTCCCTTGCATGCCATTCCGAGCACAATGAAAATAATTGATATCTATAAATGAGTCATTCAATTTTTTCCTGCGGGAGTGAAAAAATCGCTTCAAATTTGAAGCATTATAAAATATTAAGTTGCTTTGTTTTCTAGTCAAATTTTACTCACGTGTTTAACAGAACTGTGTTACATTTGCCATCAACTTGGCTATTTATTTGACGGAAGTTCATGCCGACCATGCCACAAATACATATTTTGATTAACAGGGTACAGGGATTTGAAGGCTAAACCTCCCCTTGCACTTTTCGTCCCTCTTGGAGGGTAGATACAAATCCGGCCACGATTGTACGAAGGTAGGTGGGTTTAAGTTTTTCTGGGTGCGTCGACGACTAAGGTCATTTGCACCACGATTATACGAAGCTCGTGGTGGCTTAGAAATAAAATTATGGTCAAATACGACAACTTTTGTCTTACTTAAGAGTATTACTGTTAATGCAGTCCAAAAGTATTGCGAAATTTTACAAGACATTCATCAGCATGGTTTCACGTAGGCTGCCATATTATTGTTTTAAAATTTAAACTCATATTATGGGATGTTAACGTGGGCCAGATGCCACCTTACTCTCGTCTTGTCACTGAGAAGTATTCGATACGTCCATCGTTTGGTAATATCTGGCATTGGCGGTCATACCTGGAGCAGCTTTCATTGCGCCAAGCAACGCTGAGTTCAATTGTGTGTATCATCAAGGTCTTTTTAGCAATAAATGAATTTTAAAGTGTATCTATCCTGCTCTGAAAGTAACCGAAGAATTGTCCTCCCCCTCCTTATGGATAATACAACGTAACAGTTGGCACTACCCTTTCACCCTCGCATTAGTGTCACGAGTTTACGGCCGGCTCCTAAATTTAGACCTTGAGAAGGGTTTTTACGGAGAATATTTATAAAGATAACAATTTAGTGCAATGCATATGCTACTACTGGGTAAAGGAGGACCTTCTAAAATTTCTCATTCGATAAAAACTCAATCAAAAATATTTAAAGGACAATATGGTTGATTTGTCTCAACAGAATTCGCGTTCATTATATCTTCCTCACCACCGTCATAATCATGGCACTTTGGCGCATTGGCAAACCTTTAACGCTTTTTCTCCCTATGAGAGCGAGACAGCTATTTAGGTAAGATTTATATTGGCTGTAACGTCACATTCAACGTACCGTTGAGGCACGTCCAGTCGAGAGTAATCTTTAAACATCCCTGAGAGTAGGGTTCAATTCCGCTCCTACATTTCAAGGGTGGGGACAGTAGGATAGGAGAAGGTCAAAATTCTCTTTGTGGAGTGTATCGTGGAGAGAGAGAAAACCTAGTTATAATGGGGATGTACCGGTAGGAAGGGCTAGAAGTCAGTGCTATGTAAGATGGAGTAATTAGATGTAGGTGGGAATTTTTCAGGGAACGAAGGAAGGGTAAAGTTGATCCCAGTGTTGACATGAGCTTACTCTTAAAGGAATGTGACAAGAGGCTCATGATTTAACATCCTATCGAACGGATGGAGAACTGAACCTAAAGTAATCTCCTCATAGCTCAATTAGGGAATGATATTTCACTAAAAATCCCCTGACACTAGAGGAATTCAGATCTGGTTCCTTGCGATGGGAAGGAAATAGTTTAGCCTCTCCACTGACCTAACTCTCGTGGAAATGTGCTGGTAAGAGAGGAGAGAAGGTAATCCATACCTTATTTATGAACTTTCAAAAGAACAGTTAATAGCTAACCAGTAAAATGGAGTGAAAATTGACGATTTTTTAAAGTCAGATATCTATTTAAAAATCACATCAAATGACCATAAACTCTTCTTTAGTAAAAACGTTCCTAATACAACGCGTATGATGGATATACTTCTGCAGTACCTAACCATTGTAACGTTATGAAAATTTGTGCATACCAGCATTAAGTCTCGATGCACAGCATGATAAGCGACATTAATTCCTATAACCTTGGAATTGTTGCTATCAAAATTACGATTTCCCAATTTAAAAAATCCCGTATTTTATGTAACTTCTGAGACTATTGTAAATAGCTTCCAGCAAATTGGAGAATGTAGAAAATGGCGAGATTTACTTATTATATTTTATGTGGTTGACCAAAAAGTCGTAATTAGCGTAGTCTGTAAGGATTGTCAAAATATAACATTCATTCAACGTTGATTCATTTGCTACAACCTCTACCATCCAACCCACGCCTCATTTAGAGCTTACAAGACTCAATATGCCTATCTCGGAAAGAAGTGACATAGACTGTGAACTAGAGCTGCGAAAAACCTTAGATTTGAGCACTTGAATTTATCATTCCGCGCCGAGCCGATTGGTCAAGGGTCGAAACAAATATATTTTTGGCAAATGGATTAGAAATGTTCTTTTGTCCCCTTTATTATTCTATTAGGAAAGAGTGGCTGAGATTTAAGGAGCTTCAAATGAAAAAACTCCGTCGTTTTGTACAAATTTGCTGCAATGTGATAATAATGACCCAAATAATAGGTAATACGATCATCAAAAAGTTATTTAATGTAACTCATTGGCCGTCGCTCTACCAGAAATCGATTGAGAGAGAGAATTAAGGAGGAGGATACGTGTTTGTGCAGGAGAGAGCGGGGTTCGTTTGTGGCGCTCCGCTTTTGAAGCGGCTTGGGCGATGCATTACAACGTTGAGCGATCGTTTCATTTACGT
This sequence comes from Platycnemis pennipes, assembly GCA_933228895.1. Classification (NCBI taxonomy): domain Eukaryota; kingdom Metazoa; phylum Arthropoda; class Insecta; order Odonata; family Platycnemididae; genus Platycnemis; species Platycnemis pennipes. Next base: position 41,968,335 of record OW121851.1, on the reverse strand, counting down.
TGAGTGGCGTGACGCAATCCGCGACCGGGTGGAAGTCCCGCTAGAGGGGCTACTCGTAATGGTGTGGAAGACCATTGAAAGTGCTGCATTTTATGGACTCCATCCCCTCACTGATGCTCGTGTGATAATGGTAGAGGTGGTTTAAAGTACTTGCGCGGAGTGAAAGGAATTGAGTGGTGTGGTATTTGAACAGGACCACGTGGGGATTGAATGGAAAAAGTAAAAAGGAATAGATTCATATTGGTGTGTTGGTTGTTACTAGGGGAAAGTGACCGGCTGATAAATTCATTTTTCATATTTACGGGAAGTAGACAATTAAGTAAAATAGTAAATTTCAAGGAAACGGTGGAAGGATGGAGATTTCCCGGTACTTGAAATTGCTTGTTCTTACCTAAGAGCAGCAAGGCACTGTTTACTGCCAGATCAGACAGATGGAGCTCAAACTGGAAGTGCTCTACACAAAGCAATCAAGTTGATATCAGCACACAATGTAAAATCTCTGACTTTGTTATAATGGGGTCCAGGAAAGAGTGTAAGGAACGATTTCTCTCCCATAATGCAACAGCATTTGCTCATAATTATTTCACAAGTGGTCCGTTCATTCAATTAGTCATTCTCTAAGGCAATTCTCCTTGACAGTCCATTTTAATCTCACTCTAAAAAATAACTTCATATCATATATAAATTTCATGTAATTCGTAAATAGTTAGGATTCAATGAAATATAGCAAAGATTATAAATATAGATTGGAAACAAGGTAGGGCCATGGGAAGTGGTAGTTGAAAGTGAAGTATGAAAGTTACTTTATCGTTCGTTGGAACCCATCTAAAACGCGCAGAAAGTATGTGAAATCACATGAGTTGCAGCAGTAAGCTACCATTCCTAGGTACCTACTACTTACAAGCATGCGATGATAGGTGAGCTAAAGAATTTTTTCTTAGTTTAAGAAGAATTATAATGAGAACGTTTATGAGGCGGTTGTTCAGTAGTCCGAAGTTTAAGTATGTACAAGGTAATTGTCATTCGGAAATTCGGAAATTTTTATTATATACAAAATATGTGTTAATAAAGCTCAGTCTTCCTTGTTAATTTGGATAATAAATAAAAAGCAAGAGATACATGTTTAGTCAAAGATGTTTAAAATATATTTGAAAATATACAATGGAAAATGATAATATATTAGAACGACGTATTTAGGGACGTAATTAGATTAGCTTACTTAAACGTGTCATGCATGATTTTTATTGGTTAGCACATTTTCATTCATATTTGGCATACCAGTACCTACCCAGTAATATTTAGCAAGATATATGCAGCCGCACACAAATTATTCCCGCATGGTATTAGTTTTACGTGGCATACTGTGTGAACAATACACGGTACAAAACCTGTTAACCCTTCATTTCTTGTGTGATTCAATACTTCTGAATTTATTCTGAAGATTCAGGCGATATGGAGTGGAAGCGAAACATGATAACATAGAAAGAAAAAAAAACGATCCAAATCCACAAAAATAATAAACTTTACTACAACCCGGGTTTCGCTGTATTACAGCATCGTCAGGTGCTGACGATGCTGTACTACAGTGAAACCCGGGTCTTAGTAAAGTTTATTATTTTTGTGTATTTGGATCGTTTTTTTTTTCAATGTCAACTTCTAAATTTTCATTGCTTGCGTACGGCCAACTCATTTCACGCCTCTCCTTGGCGGCGTTCAGTGTTTCTTTGGCCAATTTATTTTTATATTTAGATTTATTTCACTTTTATGGATGCATTAGAGAATCATTTCTTTTTAAATAATATTTCGATCAAATGAAATATGAATATAATTCTTTTCATGTAGCAGTCATGTAAATTACAATTGAGCATAGGAATCGGAATTAAACTGGGATTATGAGTCAAAAATACTCGAGAATAAGGGAGGAGAGAAAAATAATTTTGTGTGAGTGAATGAATGTATTGTCATAGGTAATAATTGAGATGAAAAAGCTGAAAAAAACGCGCAAATATGGAAAAATAAAACATAATTGCTTGTAAAACTTCGCTAATACGTACAACTTGTGCTTCAGCTAAGACTATTTTCCAACTGAAAATAAATAATAAAGTCTTTAACCAACTCCCCATTGTATTACACAGCCACCGTCCCCGATGGACCGAATGGAGCGAGAAGAAAATTTATGCATATTGTTACGAAAGAGCCATAAGTTGCCGTGACTTCTTTTAGAAAGCTCATTTTTCAGATAAAATTTAGCAAGGAAATTGAAGCATGCCCAGTCTTAAAGAAAAAATAACCCATGTCACCGTACGCTGATTCCCTGCAAAGTTATAGGCGAAGAGATGACCACAGGGTAAGTCGTCGAAGTTGTGAGATAGTTTTGAATAAGTTACTTTGGCTCAAATACCTTGCTCAAAGTGTACGCTCAAGGATGGCCGTGTCATTGTCGGGCGACAGGACCTCTAATATTAATGTTCCACAGCTCTATCTCGGCAAGTAGGAGCCACAGAAGCCTTTCATTCCAAAGAGACATAATTGAGCACACGAACAAGCTGGTATTTACTAAGATATTGTCAAGGCTGGAGTTATCCTTTGCTTGATAATAAGTGGGAATCCAAACTGAATGCGAAAAATAAGAATGAAGGAGAAAAAATGAAGTAAATGCTGCTATATGGCATCCTGTACGTTAGTTCTAGTCTATATTCCACATGCAGCCCTTTTGTGCTCAATCACGTGCCGTTCTTTTGCCACAATACCTTCTTCGCATGGCTCTTCTACTTTTCTCCTTCTTTCTTCGCACATAACTGATTATTCTGCACACAAGAGATTAATGCTGTTGTAATATTTGTAAAGAGAAAGTTGAGCTACTAAGATTTTTAGAGGTGTAACAAATGTTCCCAAAATTCATAATCGTCGTCATTAGTGTGTTGCAAAGCATGTTAGGGGAATGCTTTGGACTGAAATTCTTCCCCCATTGCACATCATACTGGGATATGAGGAGCCTTTAATTACTGAAATTAAAGTGATTCTAATTTCGTCGTCTTTCCGAATCCAGCCTTCTTTCATGCACGGAAACGTTCAGTATTGCATTGCCTCACCGTATTTTTGCCTCTACTCCTCATACCGTTTATATTTAATGAACAATTCTTTTCCTCCCCCACCATATCCCACACTTCATCCTTTTCTTTCCTCTTTACTAATCCTAACTCTCTCTGCCGAGCACGGAAGCGATATGTTGTAGCAGTTCAAGATCCAGAGCGGTGACCGACGTGGGACACATTTCTTCTCTTTGGGAAGAAGACAAAAGAATACGAGAAAAAATACAATGCTAAGGTGAGGCAGTTAGATGGCTTCGAAGGACTCCTTGATTCTTAATTTAAACCGGTTCTTCCAAGGTTAGGTATTTAGTTGGTGAATTTAAGACGGAGAAATAGAATTTGTAGCTAGTAGCTGACGCTTCACTGGAATAGAATGCTTAGGATAGGAGGTGATGCAATGAAAAGACAGAGATCGGTTAGGGAATGACTTTTTTCATAAGTTGAGGGGGATCATTAAGGATTTTGGCACTCCCTACATACAATTGGGTATCCTAATATATTTTCCATACCATTTAGCTCCAACTGTTAGTCATTCTAAAGGTAATCTTAGGGAAAAATAAAACGGGTGAGCAGATCTTTGTCACAAAAAAGGAAAGCTCTAAATTTTTTCCTCCTTATACAAATATCTTAATAACAATAAAACTGAAATAAATATGGTGGCTCTTAATATCAAAATAGGTACAACGGCCTTGAGCATTAGCTATGAGTGACATTGGACGAACATACACCTTATGTTATTATAGTCAGGGGAAGAATTTCTTTCGTTATGGGGGTGTTTGCCAGCAGAAAACGTTCGGTGAAACCTAGAGCAGGGATGTAAATATTAGGTTGGTGGAGAGCTTGATAAGGAGCGTGGTGTAATGAATCTGAGACGTGACAGAGACCCAATGATTAATACAATGTAATAAACAAAGTTCAAATGACGTTTTTCCTCCCTAAACTCGGTTTATTTCCTAGTTTCAATGCTTTTATGGCTCCATTGCAGTTTATTTCAAGTTTGACTGAGGATTTGTGATATCTGACAGGATTAGATTTCTTCCCTATCTATTACCGCAAGCCTAGAATCCTCATCCGCTGTTCTATTCTCCCATAACCCTTTGCCCTTTCCGCCGTGGATATACTTCCAATTGATTCCGATTCCTTTTGTATTAAACCTTTTCTAAATAATTTCCAAGCACTCAGTCCAAATAGGCCTGCTGAAATCCCCATGAAAATACAACACGTGGCCTCGCTAATTTCTTTCCCTATTTCTATCTGAGATTGTATTTATTTTACCCTAATTCTCCGTCACGCAAAAATTGGCTATAATCTTTGGGTCTGGAATTTAGTCTGCTTTTCTACCAGCCTTAGCTACCTGGCCTCATTTTAACTATTCCTTATAGCTCATTTTCCGCAGAAACGCTATTAACGATACTGTCACTGCCATTGAGTAAAGGCGTCAAGGATTAGCTGTTGCTGTGGGGGTGTACGTAATTAAATGACACACAAGTTAAACGAAATGAGTATGAGAACTTACGAGTGTTGCTACGTGAGCCCAATGGATAAAAAACCTTTTTAAAAACTGAGCCATTTTTCTTATTAGTGACTGAGTTTTCATATGCGTCAAAACACAGGTAAAAAAACATCGTAATATTTCATTGTGAACTCTTCGACGCTAAGGTTTGAACGCTGTTTACCACTTTCTTATCAAACTCACAATTTAAGTTATAGATACTTGAAATTATGTAGCATGAAAAATCATAGAATTGCAGTGAAAATTTGAAAAAAATCTAATTCATTGGGTAAAATTTAATTTATGGGTTTATTAAAAATCAAATTCAATGGGTGAAATGTATTTCTAATTTGATTTGTTTAAAAATTTGTGCTTTATTGCATAGTTTAAACGTGCAGATTTTCTGTAAGGGTAGTCAAAAGGGAATCTCAAAGCTCTCACGCACCTAATAGATAGAATTAAAAGCGTTGGCCCTGATTTGGGTATTAAATTCATCAATGACGCCAACCCTCTGCCTTATATAAAATCCGTTTGTGACTTTGACGACCTTATTGAACAGTTACTCAAATTAACTCAGATCTACTGTGAAGGGCCTTTATCATCATCATGATAACGTGGCAGTAATGAAATATAGACACCAAGTATTCGCTTCAGAAACCTCAACTCGGAATACCTGTTATATTTAGTACATTGAATTTGAGTTCGCAATTGATGTCATTGGTTGGAGCTTCCCATTCAGCCTCGAATCATTAACCATGCTCAAAACAAGGAATAAGCTACTTATTCTGTCTCAATGCCGATGGTGTCATTCTCACTCGAGGTATACTGCTTTTGTGAACAAGAAATGGGGAAATATCACACTGGGAGAGAAGAAGAGGCATTATTCAGATAAATACAGGTTTATTTGAGGTTTTTTATCTCCACTACTCTGTATTCTATGCATATTTATTGTGAACACATTGATGGATCATTTCCTGCGGACCCTATAATATGCAGACCTTAGTACATTCACATTTTGTAAATATTAAAGCGCATACTTAGTTATTTTAAATGTGTGATCAGTTATTATGACATAATATAATTGTTTCTTGAAATTTGAAAAAAAGACCCCACTATGGCGATTTTGAAGCATGGCTTAACTTAATCGAGCAATCAATAAATATTTTTCGAGCTAGTTGGTGATTATAAATTAATTTTCCTTTGCCATAGAGTTTTGAAATTATTATCATTCAATGTTTTCCTTAGTTTCATTCCTCTATTGCAGATGGTTCTTTTTTAAGCCTTAATTCGATCTTTTTGCGCTCTGGTATGTTTTATGCGTATCTCAAAACATAAACTCATTTTTTAGGCTTCTTATGCCATTTTATTTTGATTTTTAAACAATAAGCCTTAATTTGAGTATTTAAATGAAATATCTGAAAATGTGAAGCTAGTTACTATTTTTAAAATTTTTTTTGTATATATCTATATGACACATGGCCACTGAAGTTGTCATGGATTACACAGGTTGAAGAACGTTTCAACGAAAGAGACTTGTCCCTCTCAAAAATTTTAAAATTAATAAAGCCTTATATGCTTTAAAGTAAGAAATGTTGGTAGTTAAATTGTCACAGTCATATTATTAATTATATCTTCATTAAAGTAACAGAAGTTTAAAAACCTATTCTTCACTCGTACAGGGGTCTACATTCCCTGACAATTTCACTCCTTGCTGTTTCAGTTTGTTTGAAAACCTTCGTGATCGAAATGTTTACTTAAAATTTAAATCTAATTAACGAACCGTTTATTGTTATTCATGGCTAATATTTCATGTATTTTTAACCACATTCTTAATATTTTCTTTGGGGTGGTAGCATTCTATCCCTTCCGTCCATGTATACAGTGTACAAAGTGAGCGAAATATTTTTTGTATACCCACATGGTAGTAAGTGTTCTCTCTGAATGATTATGCATTCTTGATTGCTAACCCTTTGGTGGCTGGCAGGGTATTATGTAGATGCAGATGAAAGGGCGGAAAAATCACTCTACCAAAACATCTGTACATACACCTTGAAAAGTTAAATTTAACTTAATGGGGACTTACACGTGGAGCGTACTTATTTATGACGTTGGGGTATAAACGATAGCAACTTAAGAGAAATCAAGGTTGGAGATATTTTAATGTTTTGCAAAAAAGGAATGATGAAGCAAAAGGGATCGAACAAGTGGCTAAAGAATTTCTAAGTATAATGAGGGGAAAGAAAAGTGCGATGAAAGTAAAAAAGAAGCCAGCACAACCGTATTGGCCATATATTGAGCATGAATGTTCGATGACGACATCATTGGGGTAAAAGTGAATGGAAAGAATCGTAATGGAAGGTCTCGGATGAGATTAATGGGCAAAAGACAAAAGAAAACACATAAAGATATAGAATTTCTCTGTTCAGGATGTTAAAGAGAATGATTACTTTAGTATAAAATATTAGGCTGACAGGAACATCAACTAAAAAGATAAATCAAACTATTATTATGATCGATGGACATTAAAAATGATTTGGAATTCATTGGAAATTTTTAAATATTTCACAAGTATTTTTTGCATTTCTGTGAACTTTAGCTTTGATCATGGAATATCCTATGCCTCAGTTGCCCCTCCTATTTCCAGTATAACGCAAGGATACATATAGGAGTGAGGAGAGAAGGAAGGGTTTGGGATGGACGGGATCAGGAGTGAAGAGGAAATGGTTGCCATTTATTCACTGTAGCATTTGATTGGATGAACGTAGGGGGAGAAAACTAAGAGCGATCTACGGGATGGGTGCCAAAGGGCTTTGGATGGAGAAGGGGTTTGGGATAAGACCCTTCGAAGGCTTGTGGGTCGGAAGCCGCCTACTGCCGTGGCGGGAGGGCGAGAGAGCTTTTCGACCCTTTGATGAGCTCCAGCTCCAGGGTTAGATTCCCTCCTAAAAGACCCTTTCCTTCGCCTCCGCGTAGATGTGCCGCAAACCGCCACAAACCCCACTCCCTCCCTCGCTTCCTTTGCGGAACGTAGCGCCGAGTGTACACAGTTGTGTGTGTGGAGTGTGGTCACCCGAACGTTGACCCTCACCTATTTTGTTGGAGATGGAGGGGGGATGTGTTTTCCTGGGCATTCAGGGGGGAATCAGCGTGTAAAAGGGTCCTCGTTCCGACCCGCCACTCTTCACTCTGCTTTGTCGCCTCTCCCAAGCGGACCTGAAAGCCGCAATGTTCTTTCCCTAGGTCCCCAGTCTTTTGTGCCCTTCTTTCAATATCCCCTGCAGGGTTCGTCTGGAAATCGAATTGCAAATCAACTGTCCATTTTCGCATAGGTCGATCCTAAGAAATCACTTAAGGGCTTGGTGAACTTTACTTGATATTGATGTTATCTTAACGGAGATTTTCCTTTTTTCTGACGCTGATACATAGCTTTGTTGATTCATGAGTATCAGGAAACAAGCCACCCCGCAAATTTAGTTTTCATCAAAAGGAGACGGACATTATGAAGACACCTGTCCACACGGTTGCTATGAATACGCTGAATTCTTTCGCGTCTGATGCCAATAATTCAATGAAAATGGATAGTGTTTTGCCAAGTGGGTTGAATGTATAACAGGTGTATTTTTATAGATTTGGTGAAATTGTAGTTGCTAATAGGCAACTTCTTATTCTCGACCAAGGTCGAAAAAGTGGTTTTCTCCCATTGACTGATGTTATGGGCTTTACGGCTAGTTAGGCAATGGCACAATTGATGGACTTTAACGGACAATTGGAATGGATTACAGAAATCATAAACGCCTGGGTTCGCTAGGCACTATCTTCGTACCTTGCACAAAACGTTCTATGGTTACTCACCGGTGAGTCAAGCTGTAACGGATCCGATGAAATTTTTCCAACCGGGAATTTTGAACCAGTGACTAGGTTAAACTTGTTGACAAGCAATATAACGACGCCTGTGAACTTGCTTGTTGGTTGGTTGGTTATTAAGGGGAGGCGACCGACAGCTGAGGTCATTTGCGCCATTTCGGATAGGTGGGTAATTGGGTAATGGTAGGAGTTTTTAGGGAACGGAGGAAGGGTGGAGAGAAACCCGGCGTCGGCATTAGCCTACTCAACGAAAGGCGCCAAGGGGAACACAGCTTAACGTCCCATCCGACGGACGGAGTACTGAGCTTGAAATGCCCTCCACTGGACACTCAAGTGGGGACCGGTTTTCCACTGAAAAATCCGCCATTTCCGGGAATCGAACCCGGTTCCTCGGGATGGGAGGCCAGTACTCTATTTGTTCGTAGCTATGAACGGTACTTGCAATTACGAGGGATTAAAATTACTGATAATGTCAAAAACCAATGAAATTGAATACAGGTTTCAAACTGACTATATAACAGATTTAATTCAGCAGCGTCGAGTATATATAATGGAGTAGAACACATATTCAAGCCATCGTATATCAATTATCTCAGTATCTGTGATTCATGCCCATTTTCATGTATTTACTAAAATGTCACTCGACGGATGAGTGACGTAGCAACTTGCTTTTAAACTTTCCGTGGACGGCAACGTTGACTTCCTTCTAGTGGTCAGTAAGTCAATGGAAAGATCTTCTAAACTCGATTAATGTTTCTCATGACAAAAAATATTTAACCCCGCGACATGAAAAATAAACCTCATATTCGGAAAGACAATGTAGTTGAGGCCTCGATGGAATTATGGTGCTGTAGAGTCTCAATTTCAAGCCATTGGAAACGTGCTCTCTTGCCGCTGGATTGTCCATCCATTGGAGATCCCACCGTCTGGCGTATTCGGCGCCCAATGGGGAATGAACCAGACGGAATATCAGTGTCATCCAACTTGTACCCGTGTGAGTCACTAGCTATCTAACCTTCGTGTCTCGTTTGGGGAAATGAGCCGAATGCACGTAAATGCAGATGAGAGGAATGGGGGCCTTTACTCGGAACCAAAATCGCAATTTTGTACACGAAATTTTTAGACGGAAACGAAAAATGAATTTTCGTGAAAAAATTAACCTTCTAACCACAACATTTCACTCATAAATCAAAAATTAAAATAAGCATAAGGTGATGCCCACCGAAAAAGCTGCTTTGATACCATTGACTTCATTTTCCTCACGTCCTTGACTGCTTTTAAGCGAGGGGAAGAGAGAGGAGGGGGATTCTCCGAAGGTCTGCTCGCACGGATCCTGTCGCAATCGCTCCCATTGGCATAGACAGCTGTATCGTCCCCCCATTGCGATAAGGCGAAGTAGCTTCGTGGGCTCAGTTGTGATTGGACGAAGTCGAATACGTCAGAGGTTGCACCACGCCCACTTTTCCGAAGGGGGAAAAAACATCAGTTTCGCGGCTAACAACGGATAACTCGATAAATAATTGACGGATCAAAAAACGGAAAAATACGTGTCTTTTCATTTTAAAAACTCTATCAGACTCGAGAATAAAGAATATGGTAAACGAATCCATTGATTAACTGAACGTGAAAGGGAGCTAGTATACACACCTTGAGATAAGTTCACCACGCAAAACGGAAATGGTCTGGATTAGGCCAACGGATGGGATGACTAGAGAAGACTAGATTTGTTAGATTTCTGGCCTATCAATCCTAGTGCCCGGGTTCAAATCATGGTAGTGAAAATATTTCTCAGCAGTAAACCGACCCCTACTTGAGTGCTATGTGGAAAGTATTAAGTACAATGCTCCGTCCATGGACGATTGAACTTTATACTTTCCACACTGCTCAATACGGTTGTCCTGGCTTCTTTTTCGCTTCCATTGCACTTCTCTTCTCGTCGGTATCCTTTGGACTACATTAGTCACTCGTTTGATCCCTTTTATCTTCATCATTCCTTTTTAGCACCATATTTAAATGCCTCCAGCCGTGATTCCTCTCAAGTCGTCATCGTTCATACCCCAATGTCATAAAGAAGTCTGCTCCACGTGTAAGTCCCATTAATCGCAACATTATGTTAAATCTTACCAATCCGTTGCATGGGGTAAACACCAATGCAGATTTTATGCTCCGTACCGTATGGAGTAAACACCAATGCTCCGTAGATTTTATGTATAAATGACTTTTCATACGTGTGAAGAAGGAATTACTGAAACTCTAAGAACTCAGTCTACAGAAAATATATCCTCAACGGGAGTTCCTTCGCCATTTTCGAAGCCTTGCGTTGTAAGGCTGGCATATTAAAATGTTGATTAATATTGAATGATTATGTCAAGGGGGTTGAGTCAAATTCCAGATTTAGTTCCACTTGTGAATTTTGAGTCCACTATTCCTTTTCCTTTATTCCTCCATTAAGTAGTCATTGTAACGTTTTTGCTGTACCCAAACCATGCATCGTGTAGAATATTTTACTCTGTATTCCATGGGGATATTTTTTAAAGTTGGGCTGAGGGCCAAGTGGGGTTTCTAAGATCCAAAAATTATTATCATTATCCAACTGTCCACCTATGTATAATGACACCGATGGCCTCACATGTTTTCTCCCCTGCCCACAAAAAAGGGATCCTATAGGAGTGTGAGAGCGGTGGGCAACAAGAATGCGGAAATAAACTGTACCCTGCAACCCTTTATAAACCATCCATTGGCCTATTTTGGAATTATGACTTCAACCAAAGGAACTATACTCTACATGTGCCAACTACCACAACCCCTAACTTCCAGGAAATCCATCGTCCAAGAAATATCCCACATAAACTTTATAAACTGTTTATCTCCTACCCATTTTCTTCAATATTCATACAGCGTTGCAATAGATAGCTCCATAATGCTTAAAAAATTTAACTAAATATTTCCCATTACTACCAAAATCAAGATTACGTCGATAAGTCAAGACTATTTTTGCACTGTTCTATACAGTAGACTGTCAAACATACACCTTTATTCAAACATCATTTGATTATAGAGAATTAAGTTTTTGGTCATCCATGAATACTATTTATATGGGAAATTTTAAATATACATCGAATGGAGGAGTTTTAGCACCTGGTCCTTAGGTCAAAATTAAGTACTGATATGAAATGTTTAAAATTATTTTGCAAGAGATAGCTGTAACGGGTTTTTTAATTTTAGATTTTTTTAAACTCATTAAATTTATTAGTTTAGCATCAAAATTAACTCTGTATGCACTCAATTTCCCTTCTAGTACCATATCCCTAGACTAATCGGCGATGCATATTGTTCATCCAGTGATCTTCTAGTAAGTATTTTTACCTTCCTGGCGGGAAGGGAATGTAATCAAACGGGATTACCTAGTCTTGACTTGGTTGGTTTTCGGCATTCCAGAAACTTCTATACACCTGTCAGTTGCCAGCGAATGCTTAAAGATAATTATGTTTTTTCTCTCCGTTTTCTGCATGCTTTCTCAAATAATTGAGGCGTATTTACGTAAAATGATCAAGGAACTAAAGCCATTCCACCCTTAAGAAGTATAAAACCGGTAAGGTAATGGATGCCAATTTGTGGTGAACTACAAGCCCCTTATAACCTCCAAAGCGCACATACACCAGCGGCAGTTTAATATGAATTCTCCAAACCTGACCGTAGCGTTGAACGAACGTGAGTGGAAACGTAAAAAAGTTATACTGCCTACGTCTTATTCATGAGGCAAGTGAAACGTACAGACAACCTTTGAGATTTAATATTCATAATGGAGGTCCTAAACAGATGAAAGAGGATAATTACTAATAAGAGAGCTGCAGTGAATAGGAGAAGGCCGACCTTTGAGATTCACTTCTAATTGGCCAAAATGGCTGGAGGGTAGCTGCAATACGGCGTATAAATGATGTGTATATGCCACCCTCAATGAATTCGGGATTTCGTTAGATAATTAAAGGGCTTCTGAAGTACCTAAAGGGCTGGACTTTAATAGGAATATCACCGAAACGAAAGCATTCAGCAGAGGTCCTCTCATCTCCGTAAACATGTAACTAGCATCTCTGATGGCGTACGAACTTTGCTTGGAATCGTTGGTCATTGTATTTTTCGAACAGTTTTATGGAATTTAATGAAACATGCGGAAAAGATGTGTATGCTGAAATACCCTTGGTTAGACTATTCTCCAGGTGTATCGTTAAGAGTGTGTGTAATTCTAGGCATCAAAGTTTAAGCCACCCATTGAATCGTCAATCGCTTTCTTGTTGCGTTTTCGGGGTATTGAGTGTATTCATAAATGTTTATTTAATCTTAGTTCACAAAGGGTTTAACCCCATTTCCGGAAGATTGAACTTTTATTTAACTTTGTAAGTATCTGGTCAGTAAGTTGATCAGTCTGCATATCATTTCTAATTCAAAGATATTTAGTGAATAAGTTTTAGTGTTTTTGAAAAAAAAATAATTTTAAACTACGAATCATGTACCACTTCATTTCTTCATTTTGATATTAAGTTTTTGTTCGTTATCCATTCCTTGTAGTTTAGTATAATTTTTTATTTATTCTTTCACAAATGTATAACTCATTTTTTCATTTCTTCACCTTTTCAGGTAGGGGCACATACTGGGTGACCCCTGATACAATTATCTGCCATTTGTCCATAAGCTGTGCAATCACGGTAAGCACTTCTTTTCAATGCTATTCCTATCTTATGACCGAGGAGGAGGAAACAAATTGTTTTCCATGTGCTTATTCAACGTTTTAATGTTTTTACGTCATACACATAACCGTATATGGAACTTAATGGGTGATATAAAAAGTAAATATTCGCTAATTTTCATATGATCCATGGGCATTTCAAGAAACAGAGTGGGAAAGACTACTCCCAAAACACGTGCAAAGATGCTTAAAACCTAGTTTAATGTAATGCATAACATTTAAATGGTGTATTTTGCATTATTACTCTTAATATTTCCACAGTACGTACGTTTTAAGCATTCAATGGCTTATTTCATTCTTTTACGAAAATGACGTTACCGTTTAAGGCATTAAAGATATGATTCACATTTTCATTGTGCACTAGTTATCTCAAATAGGCTGAGTTATTTGTAATGGCAGTGTAGATTCTTCCAAATAATGTCTTGTATAAAAATATAAATAGTGAAAAAAGAAAAAATTGATGGTAACACTTGAAGATATAGCATGGATTGTAAATAATTCCTGTCAATGAGCAACGGAATACAACTGCGTTTTCTTCCATTTACTCATTATTTGAGTGGACTGACATAAAGGATATCTGTTTCAATCATTAGCTATGTGTATGGTTGACTTTGCATATGATCTTACATGAGCCTAGGATATTGAAACCGCCCTATGTGAAGGCAGAATAAAATAAAGGAGTGAAGGCTTCCTCAAATATAAAACCAATGGCTACTGGTGCAATCTGATTACGAATTTGAATTAATTAATCGTTTCCGGCGTAACTTGGTGGAATTGATGAATGTTAAATAGCAATAAAACAAAACCCTGCAATTCCACACATAAAATGCTTAATGCCGTCTAGGTTTCATTGCTGTGTACCTGATGATGCTGCACCGCAGTGAAACATAGATAGATAGATAGTTAGATATTTCTTAATACTCAAACTCATACATACAATTATACAATGAATGAAAAAACTTGAGCTTTAGGTAGCTTACAAAGGAAAAACCTGAAATAAGCTACCATCAGAAACAATAGTGTAAGAATTCAAATACTATACAAACAAAAGCAAGGCGTGATATTTTTATAAAAAATAATAAAAATCAACAAAATGTGACCAAAAAATCTGTATAAATTGACATAACACAAGATTGGCAGATGCTATTCAAGAATGATATAGTTTTCTGTGCATATAGTTTTCTGTGTATATTCACATTCATATATATAGAACATATAGATTTCTGTACATTCATAGATAATTTGTTATGAAAACCCAGAGTCTTAGGAAATTAGAGTCATTTTTATTGAATTTTAGGAATTTAATATCTTAGACTTTTCCATGTAAAACAGCTGTAATATTGTGCAAAATCATCCGGAAAGGCAGTAACCTGAGCTTGAAAGTCATGGCAACCAAGGTCATTAACATATACCAAAAACAATACAGGGCCTAAGACTGAACCCTGAGGTACACCAGAGGTAAAATCACTGTAATGAGTATTATGAAAACACATTATGACTTCTTTTTAGGTAACTTTTTAGCCATTTTGAACAAAAGTATAGAGTGCAGATGTGCAAAGTGAGGTAAAGTAACGATTATAATACTAGAATACAGAATAATCCGAATCAATAGATAGTAGTTTAGCAAAGCAAAACCAGCTACATTAATAAGTATTCCACATTTTCAAAACAAAAAAGCCAATGTTTTAGATTATCAAACCGACAACATAGGTTGTCGGTTATACGGATACGGGTTGTTTGCAGTTTTGTGTTCTATTTCTCGTCAGATCAAGTCTACAGTATCTAACCCAGATTGTTACTCCTGAGGTTTCCGAGCACTCAGCTTAATATTGTTGACGTACATGGAAGTATATGGTACTGAATGGGCAGGAGAGGATTTTCGGAGAGTAAGAAGAGCTTATTTCATAGGTACATTATTTGTTGTCTATAAGAATGATCAAAATAATGTCTCCTTTCTTCTTTCATGTATCGAAACTTGACCGGCTAAGTGGCTGTTAACTGTTCATGAGCGCACATTTTTCAATTTACTCACCTTATGACAGTGATGACTTCAGTCATTCGTTGTATTTTATTTTAACTCATATTTTTCTCTGTTATCTCTCTATCTCATAATACTCTCATATTCTCTCATTCTCATCTGACTCATAATAGTCTCATATTTAACCCATATAGAATGTTTACCACAGCGTCTTCTTTGGCATCCATCGTTACGTAGGGGAGCACTTTATCCCCAGACTCAACGGTTTCAATCCCTCTCTAGCAAAAATGCATGGCATTAAATGAAAAATGGTAAATGAAAAAAAGATTAATGCTGGAAGTGTATTAAAAAAGAATGAACTTTCGTTTCAATCTCAGATTCTCCCGATTTAATTACTTGGGACCGTTTCTGCCGATGGGCTTAAAGGAAAGGGAGACGGTATGACAGTAAGAGGAGGGTATGGGGAAAGAAATTTTGGGAGTATAATTTAAAAAACATAAAAAAGTCGAATTAATGGGTTAAATTACATCGAGAGGGAAAGATCAAAGGTCCATTTCTTAACTCTGAGTAAAGCTTACTGGCTTCTGATGTCAAAGGTCTTCGGAAATATGGAGTCGCTTGCTTTGCAGTCGATATTAATGTTTTTAATCTCTAGGTATTTTGTCGATAGCCTGCTCTTATGAAAAATACGGCGCCAGATATGAGGCCTGGAAACGTTTCGGCAAGAAACGCTATGGAGTATAACGCCCACACTCTCCTCTTACGACTTGACAGACCGTCATATCGCGCGGCAGCCAGGATCTTTCGCTATGACTGTCTTACAAGAATAGCGGAGTTTCTCACGTTGACTCGTCAGCATCGAATGTGAAAACCTATTATATGCACAGGAAGAGTTTCACGGTCCATTTTCCTCTTAGGCACGAGTCTACCGACTGCTTATTCAGATTTGCATTTGCTGTTAGCAAGAAACTGTCAGTTTTGCACACCCTATTGTCAAGCTATTAACTCCTCCATTAGTATAATGCAGGCTTGATGTCCAAAGGATCATAGCTTGTAGTGGATGATGATTATTCTGAACTACACTTGGGGGTATCGAAAAAAAATGTTGTGTGGCGAATGAAAATATTTTATCTTATTTTTTTAAATTCGTAAAGGCCTAATTCTTTTAAAATAATTTTTCTCCAAAAATATTTTTAGGGAATTGCGGCATAGTATCTCATAATGAACTTAAATTTACTTTTGAATAAAAATTTCAATGCATTACATTATGATATTATCTTTGGAGCACATTTTTAAAGTAAAATTAAAATCTACATACTATTAATGTTAAACTTTATGTTTTCATTATTCTGTGAAAGTAGACCACTACCTTTTACTGAATTTTGCACCCTTCTGCCCTGATTCTTTTGGCATTTATTTGCTTCCACTTGACGCAATAAAGGAATACTATTAGGATCTGTTATCTAGTGCCAATGGTTGAACACTAAAATTTAACTTTTATTAAGCATCTATTTAAGGTATATTTTTCTCGTAACGAAGGTTTAATAGAATTTCTTGACTGTCATAACCAGTATTTACTGTATTATTTATTCTTAATCATCATGCAGATAGTTTGAGATTTTTGTAAGTTTTGGCGATACAGGCAATGAAATTCCTATTCCATATGGGATATATAAATCAATGATTAAGCATAGTAAAATTGTGCTCAACCCGAAAGTCGTTTTTTGATAGGTGAGGGTAGAGCTCACTCCGTGCCTAGCCATAGTCGTGTGAAATTCACACATTCAGGGTGGGGGGGCCAGTTCCTTTCCCTTGGCCACTTGCGATTTCCTACGAAGTTCTGACTCGCATAAAATCGAATCGCGAGGATTTTAGGCGTGGGTGTTCAGAAAGATCATATAAAAAAAGAATCAGCTAAATTTGCATTCGTGCCCGTGCTGCTCAGAAGAGATGTACCTTGGGTGAAGAAGGTAGAGTAAAAGTGAATCATCTGAGAAAAAACAATGCCTACAAGATTACCTATTGATTTATCTCTTGGAAAAGAATATCTGGTTTGATGAGAAGAATGCTTGAGGGAATATTGTGTTCCACCTGAAATACTCCGCAGAGATCCAAAGTCCGTTAGATGGAATTATCGACACTACTACGTCACCAGGTCATAAATTCATAGTTATTAATTCGCAATCCATGTTATAGGGTTGAACAATGGCGGCGAAAGCACAGAAGATAGAGGACACGGATGAGAGTGAAATTTTTTTTGAAGAGAGCAAGGAGACGATACTGCTGCCGGAGAATATTCATGCCTACACCATTTAAGAAACTATATGGAAAAGACTATAGTAGAGTTTTGGAATACAGACCAATTGGAAGATTGCCACAACGTTGCATATAATCACTTTATGGATACATACACCACGTCAAAAATCAGGGTCTTTGGCAATCGATATGTGCCGGACATGTTTTTGTGCGAACATTAGTCTGTGACAATCATATGCATGTTTTTACCCGAATCTTTGGATATAGTGAGTTTAATTTGTGCTCAAAGGCAATTCTATGGGGCTAGTTTATGAACATCTACATAATTCCCTGTGAGCCACCATGAGTGTCTGTGGTAGTGGGTGGCAGATTACCGTACATGACTTCTTAGATGTTCCTACGAATGATACAACTTATCATTTATAAGAATTTTATTCAGCTTTGTCTTAATTTATTTTATGCTGTCCAAATACCTTTTAGTTTTCTTGGATGCTGAAAACCCTTCTTTGAGAGGATTTTGCCTGATAACGTAAAATTATCAATCATTGGTCGAAAACCACCTCCAAAACTGTATATTAAGAAGAAGATATGATATAACCTGGACATAAACTAGCCAAAAGACAAGGAGTAAGAGAAGCAACAGAAGGATAATTCCATCTACGTCGGGGTAAAAAACTACGGTATTTAACTCTCTTGAAACCAAAAAGAACATGTAACTCTCTATTTAGTTTCGATGTGGTTCTCGAAAGCTTTAATTCGTCTTAAGGATGAAATTTTTGGGTTCTCAGAATGATTGTTGAGTTACACATGGGTGGAACGAGCAACAACTTCCCAAAAGTATTTCAAAATGGTAAACCACAGAACATTATGATGATATTAGTTATTTTTTTTTTCGGGAGGATAGATCAAACTTTAGATTTTCGGGAAAATAGATCAAATTTGTTAAATAGAGTTGGAAGCAGCCAGAGAGAAGTCAAACTCATCCAAATTTAGCATTTTTTGTAGATCTGATGCAAAGGTAACTAACTAACGATGCATCGACATCAGTTGCAAGAAAACTGCTGACCCGGGGCAGCAGCGATATATTTGAATAATCTTTACGGAAACTTTTGTATATATGTATCTCTCCCGTTCTAGCATGGACCTCGTAGCATAAGTATCGAGCATGATACGTCCTTCTTTTGGTGATGCACAACATTGCCATTCATGGCGAGGTGTATTCCACTACCGGGTTCCGCAAGCCTGGAGGTACAAACGTGGAAGAGGGAGACAATGCTGCTTAGATTAGGAACAAACTTCGACAGATTGGGTGTATATCCTTGCTTCTTCTGCATGGTAAACGTCTCACATGTGGTTTTCTTTCTCGCTATTTTCTTTTCAGACTGAAGTTCCCAGTTGGGAACGAATTTATTCCTCTCGCGCGTGGCATATCTCCATTCTTCTCCCTTTCCGCTCTCCGAAGCGCCTTGTATTCTCCACACTTTATGTGAAATAGGAAGAAATGCGTCACGTGTTTTGAGCAAAGTGTGGGGTTGGTTGCCGCGATACGGAAAATATGATTTTCTCACCATCGGCCTGTGCCTGTGACTGTGTTCGCTCTTATTCAAATTCTGCTCCAAACCTTGTTCCAAATCTTTCATTCTTTTCCGTCTGAAGAACCGTCCCATCGTACCCTGATCAGAAGGTGTTTGTGGAGACGGGGGGACTTCTACAGGCCGTATGCAGGCAGTAGGGATGCTAGTGGATTTGCCGGGAAGGGAATGTACGAATGACGAAGCATCACGGAATAGAATTTTGAAAGAGAAAGATCAAACGAGTTGGCTTGGAAATCGAAATCAAAAATTTAAGTGAGGTTTAAAACCTGTGGCATTAGATTGCTGAGAATTGAAAGAATAGACGTCACAGGTTTGGATTGAAAAGAAAGCTTCAATAAATTTTATTTTCATGAGAAATCATGCTCAGTTCACCACTTTTCAATTATTAAATCACTGCTTTTCATCCGCCTACTATAATCTCCACACTGTACAGTAGATATCAATTTAGCGGTTTTGTAACGAGGTCATCCGCGAAGCTCTTTTCCCTTTCACTTTTGCGCACTCTAGCTGAGCTAGGCCGACGTCACACCTCTGCCCGGGAGAACATACACCCCCATCCACTCATCTGCAGCATGAGGCGACTATGATTAGGTCATACATCCACCCGGGAACATGAGCATGAGAGCACAGCCCGAGGATACCATACCACCCAACTGCAACGTGTTAAAAAAAAAAGGTCAGACCCGGTGAAGGGAATTGTTCAGGTAATACGAGTCATATGATCTATAATAATAAAGACAATTTTTTCAAATTTTACGCCAAAATTAATTGGCCATTTATTTTTTTTAGTTTCAAATTCTCCCCCCAAGCATCTTCATTAAACAATGTTATTTCATTTTTGCTTAATTTGAAGTACTTGGGGAGGAATATTCCCCTCTTCACCCCACCGAATAAGATCTCCGCCAGCAGGCCACCAAAGCGACTACCCGACTCCCGGATTTCCTCCACGCAATACTCCTCCCCCTCCACTAGGTCCTCCTTCCTGAGGTACCTAGCCCTCTCCTGGGCAAGGAGTAACTTGCTCCGGATTGACGTCCTAGGAGTCACGATGTCGGCGGCGAACCTACTAGCAACGTTGGTCGTAGTTGCGGTGGCGGCAGAGACGGTGTTGTTAACGGAACTCATCCTAGAAAAGAATTAAAAATAGTTGTTTTACATATTTAAATTATCATTTATTGAATAAAGTTACATATCATAAAAAGTATCACTACCTTAATTAGTATCTGAACTGCCAAATCCACTCACACCTCGACTAGTTGGTGAAAAGTGGTCATTGGTCGCAACAAAAATGACGTCTGTAGCAATATGTTCAAATATAATTTGACATATCCGATCCCCCCTGTTTACTATAAAATCCTCGTTGCTATGATTATAAAGGAGTACTTTAATTTCCCCTCTATAATTTCCATCGACTACCCCAGCGCCCACCTCAATTCCAAATTTTAATGATAAACCCGACCGAGACGCTAATCTTCCATAAAACCCCTTTGGGATCTCAAGAGATAATCCAGTTCCCACAAGACAACGCCCCCTTTTAGGAATAACATCATCCTGAATAGCAGCAATATCATATCCAGCCGAACAGTCATAACTAGATTCAGGAATGATTGCAAGCGGATGCAATTTCTTGATAGCAACAAGCATTCTACAGCATTTATGTCGAAGGAAAACAGAAGAAATGAGATTTTAGTTCATGCTAGTTATAATATTAATGATAAAATGCTATAAGAAGCACTAAATTTTAGACGAAAAGTATACTCACTTGATGGAGGAGATAGAGCTAACAGCGAGAAGATCTGGTGAGCTAACGAAGAGAGTTGATGGCGGGAAAAGCTGGTGGACTAATAGAGTTGACGGTGAGAAGAGCTGCTGAGCTGACGACAGGAGCTGACGACAGGAGCTGATGACAGGAGTTGATGACGAGAAGAGCTGGTTAGCTGACGACAGGAGTTGATGACGAAAAGAGCTGGTGAGCTTACGACGTGAGTTAACGGCGGAAAGAGCTGGTGAAGACGGTGCGATGGTGCAGGAGACGAGTCGATCTGCAGATGCGAGTGAATATCTCCCAACAAAACGAGCTCTTATATACTGAATTAAGTGAAAGAAACCTTTGATTCACCAAGGAAGGTTAGTTTACTTACCAGCATTATCCTTCAGAATCTGAATCTAGAAAGGTGTCCGAGGAAAAATAAGAACCCACTCGTTTCCGCTTCAAGGCACGGTGATACTCAAGATAATTAGAATAATTCTTGCGCCTTTTATGAGTATTGAAGGCGAACGTATACGATTCCCTTGAGTCAGAGGACGAATCATCTTCTGACGACGAACTTTCATGTCTGGTAAATGTAGATGAACAGTCCGACTTATCAATCAATGCAAACAGAGGCGTCCTAACACAGTTAGAGCACCAATAATCACTCCGCTGAATCACAGATTCCGTCTCGATTACATTTAAAACCGTGTGATGTATATATAGATATACGCTAAAGGGTTTAAACGGTCTAATTGATGATGCACACTTCAAACAAAATGTAGCTGCCGTATACTTTGAACTAAAACTATAGTGCATCAACACCATGTGAAATGGGCTTCCTATATAAGACTGCATATCATAAAGAAAATCAAAAGGTCTATCCAGCAAAATTTGATATGCGTATGGTGTTAGACGCGTATTAAAATTAAACTCAATATTATTAATCTCCAATTCATAATCTAACATGGAATCATCTGACAAAGCCCCCAAACACCGTTTCCATAGGATTTTCCTATTACATTCTATATAATATACTAAATCGGTACACACTGTCTGCGGAAGACTGAGTTTATATGTATCCGTTTTTCTTTCCAAGCATGATGCCACGACTCTCAGACATAGAGTATAAAGGGGTGGTAAACCGATGAAACTAAAATATTTCTGAATATTATGTAGAGCATATGCAGAAGCATTTACTTCAGTAAACTGTGATCGGTTTAAACGTATAAAACGACTCATAGTAGAGCTTTCAAAGCACATGGGAAAATGAAGTATAGGATTGAGTACATTTGATGTATTTATATGAACAAGGAAATGGATGCCGACTTCATTGTAAGGTTTTTTTAGTTCAATACAACACACCTCGTTGCGTGCGGCCGGTGATGGAGTGAAAGGATGGCTAACAGTCATCCGACTAAGGTTCACCTTCATCATTATAGCAATTGCATTTGAGTTCTCCCCCACACCACGACCTACATACGTATATCTAGGATGACTCATATAGAGGTTACTATAGAGGTCGTGTTCACCTTAGATACTCGCTTCGTCAGCGCATATTTTTTCCCCCCACCTTCGACTTCTACTGAAGCGAGAAGTGAAAGGCATTAGACCTAGATCTTTCTGCTAGGCAAGACCGCACACACCTCGGTTAGTTCATAGTCGTCGTTCATGGGAACAAGTTCCAATCGCTACCCGTACGCGAGATACACTGAGTAAACTAATTTATCTATAAAACTCTACGGTGAAGAGAACATTTTCCATTTCCCATCGAGATTTCGAGAGATTCGGAAGAATTCCACAGAAGCTTTCATCATCTTCATCAGCATCTACAGACATTCACAGTGAGTAAAAAAAACATTTTTTTGTTTCGATTTTAATCTTTTAAAATATATTTGGATAGACTTATTCGCGGTATCGATTATCTTTACAGCACCCACTTTTCCGCTACCTTACAAAAAAACATGCATTCAATCGCAGAAATTTTAAATAATTTCAATTCTCGTCAGTTCACCTCACAGGAACTAGAACAGGCAATCATGAACATTCATCGACGTGTTGTTTTTGATAATGATGTTATAAATGATATGGAAACCTTCACACGGATGAAAGAGGCGCTAGACGAGGTAAAGGGTAGAAAATTTTGTAATTATTGCGAAGTGTACTACAACACAGATGAGGCTTTACAACACGAAAATACGTATTTGCACAGACAGAAGGTGACGAACCAACTAGGTCGAGGCTTTATTGAGGTGGAATCTGCTATCCGATCTAGACTTCAAACGTTCTGGATCACTCCAGAGGAGGATAAAGGTGGGGACGTAATTTCTTTCCTCGACGACATTAAAGAACAGGTAGCCGAGAAATTACTAGAACAGGTAATTGCAAAAAAATCGATTAAATTTAATCTTATTTTAATTTGTAAATTTCATAAAGGTGAGAGAGAGGAATTGGATGCATCTTTCAAGACAAACAATAGACGTCTCTTATCTGCGGATAATATGGGGGAAGTATTGAACGAGGCTTTTTCAAAATTGCTCAAGGAGAAGTCGGAATTCCAAGCAAAGGGGTCCGGATGGAGCCTTTCTAATGTAATTGGGTTAGAATTGCGCATAAATAAATATACTCCTTTTCGAGGATCCACATACATTAAACTTCCGGCCAAAATAGCTAATACACTATCTGTAATCAACGTGCAAAATGAAGATATATATTGCTTCAAGTATGCTGTTTGGGCAAAGAATATTGATAATAATCCTCAAAAGGTTTGCAAGTATAATACGCAAGCCTTTCGTACGGGTTATAATTGGAACTGTATAGATTACCCTGTAGAATTGAAAGATATCCCCAAATTTGAGCGAGCAAACAATATTTCGATAAACGTTTTTGGTCTAACAGACAAAAATGAGGTTTACCCGATGAAAGTTGTCGATCTAGAGCTAGAAGATCACAGAGATTTGCTTTTTGTTACAAACGATGAAACTTCGCACTTTTGCTGGATCAAAAATTTTAATAGATTGATTCGCTCGCAAATTACAAGATATGAGCACAGAATCCACATTTGCAAACGCTGCCTCACGCACTACTACGATGAGATCAAACTCGAAGAACATCAGCAATTATGCAAAGGGGCGGGGAAACCGAGTAAAATTGTAATGCCGGACGAGAGTGATAGCATTTTAAAATTCACTCACGTTAATTATTCCGTTCGAGTAGATTACGTCATATACGTTGACTTTGAATGCCTTCTCGAAAATGTGAGCACTTGTGAACCCTCTTCACATACATCCTACACGAACGTGATACAAAAACACACACCATTTAGCTTCTGCTATATGGTAATCACACCTGACGGATGCCAAAGGCCTCAGTTATATCGAGGACCGAACGCAGCGCGTGTGTTTATCGAGCGAATGAAAGAAGAGGCGGATAAAATACGTGCTTTGTATAAAGATACCGTCCCCATGAACCCCCTCACTCCCGATGAGGAGAGCGTGTTTCAGGAGACAGTGGATTGTCACATTTGCGGGAAAGAACTTAACGAGGATCGCGTGAGAGATCACGATCACTTGACAGGACGATTTAGGGGTGCAGCGCATCAGTTTTGTAACATGCAGTATAGAATGCCGAATTTCTTACCAATCTTCATCCACAATCTTTCATCATACGATGGTCATTTCATTGTCCGAGAGTTAGATTATGACGAGAGGAGAATATTCGTAATACCAAATTCTGAGGAAAAGTACATTACATTCGCAAAGTCTGTCGATGACAATTTTAACATTCGGTTTATCGATACGTATCGGTTCATGTCTGCTTCTCTGGCGTCCTTGGTCTCAAATCTGAAGACTTTTAAATACGCCCAGCAAACATTCAACAAGATGACACATTTGGTTACACGAAAGGGGGTTTATCCATACGACTACACTGATTCACTGGAACGATTAGATGAAACCTCACTTCCGGATAGAGAAAAATTTCATAATCGGCTCACAGGCGACGATATTTCAGAGGAAGATTACGCTCACGCTTCTAACGTTTGGGCATCATTCGAATGCAAAACATTGGGGGATTATAGTGATGTCTATCTTATAAGTGACGTCACACTTTTAGCCGACGTCTTCGAGAATTTCAGAGACGTTTGTTTTGATGCATACAAGCTTGACCCTGCGTGGTATTACACTGCTCCGGGGTTAGCTTTTGACGCTATGCTGAAGCATACAGAAATTGAGTTGGAACTTTTAACAGATTACGACATGCTCCTGATGTTTGAGGCAGGTATTCGCGGGGGAATATCACAATGCTGCAAAAGATATTGCGAGGCAAATAATAAATATTTGGAAAATTATGATCCCGAAGCTGAGTCTAACTTTATTACCTATCTTGACGCGAATAATCTCTATGGTTGGGCGCTCTCCCAGCCACTCCCATATGCAAATTTTCGATGGCTCTCCCCTATGGAAATTTCAAATTTTGAGGTCGCTAAAATTTCAAATGAAAACGAAAAGGGGTATATTTTGGAAGTTGATCTCGAGTATCCGCAGTCTCTTCACGATAGTCATTCCGATTTCCCGCTTTGTCCGGAAAACCGAGTCCCACCCGGTGGAAAACATAAAAAGTTAATTACCACGCTCGAGGGTCGGACTAAATACGTTATTCACTATGTCAACCTCAAGCAGGCTCTTTCCCTTGGACTTGTTATGAAAAAGGTACATAGAATCATCGAATTTAGTCAATCCCCTTGGTTAAAGACATATATTGACTTGAACACTAATCGAAGGCAATTAGCCACTAATGACTTCCAAAAAGACTTCTACAAGCTCATGAATAATTCCGTATTTGGCAAGACGATGGAGAATGTGCGAAAAAGAATTAACACACAATTAGTGACTGACGAAAAAAAATTACAAAAGTTAATCAATAAATCGACATTTTTGGACAGAACGATTTTCAACGAGTCTCTGGTGGCCGTTCACATGCGAAAGGCGACTATCAAAATGAACAAACCGATATACATAGGTTTCTGTGTTTTAGACCTCAGCAAGACATTAATGTATGACTTTCACTATCAGACAATGTTGCCAAAATACGGTAAGAACATCTCCCTTTCCTACAGCGATACCGATTCGTTTATTTACCAAATTTACACAAATGACATTAATGAGGACATATTAAGCAACCTGGATGCGTTTGATACATCAAATTACCCAAAGTCTCACCCTTGCTACTCTGAGAAGAACAAAAGGGTCATTGGGAAATTTAAAGACGAATGTAATTCTTTAATTATGACTCATTTCGTAGGTCTGAGAAGCAAACTATATTCCTTCAAGGTCGAGGGTGGAAAGGAAAAAAAGAAAGCCAAGGGCATAACCAAATCTGTCAAAGATAAATGTCTAAAATTCAACGACTACGTTCGTTGCCTGCATGAAAATTCCACAGAATTCAGAAGGATGACAGTCATTCGAAGTAATAAGCATGAATTGTACACGGTACAAATGAACAAAGTCACGCTAAACGCAAGCGATGACAAAAGATACATTTGCGAGGATGGGATTAATACTATGGCTTGGGGTCATTACAAAATTCCGCGAAAGAGAACGCATAGCGAGGCGTTTGGTAATGAAGATTTTTGATACTTATAAACACCCATTAGGCGCTATAATAGGATCAGTACCAATCATGACATTGGTCTGGAAACATCCTTTCACTTGCATCTGCGCAGGCCCTTCGGGGTGTGGAAAAACGACGTTCGTGACGAAATTCTTGAAAAATTTACCTTACATGATCGATAGTTCAATACATCAGATTGTGTGGTGCTGCAGTCGCGGAAGTGAACCAAGAATACGTACGAGTACACCAATTCAATTTCGAACCGAAATACCCCCTTTCGAAGAATTCGTAGGCGTGCCAACATTGTACGTGCTAGATGATCTAATGAGTGAGGGAGCGTACAGTAAAGACGTATGCAAATTGTTCACAAGAGGAAGCCATCATTTTAACATTTCCGTGTTCTTAATCACGCAAAACATATTCTATCAGAGCCCGCAAGCGAGAAATATATCCCTAAATTCCAAGTATATAGTAGCATTTAAAAATCCTAGAGATCGACTACAATTCGGTCACTTGGCTCGGCAGGTCTATCCTGAAAAATCGCAGGAATTGGAAAGGGTATATAAAGAGGTGACGCAAGAACCATTCGGCTATTTGGTCCTAGACCTCGGACAGGACACGGACGAAAGGTTTAGATTCCGTACTAAAATCTTTCCTGAAGATAGGGTCACAGTAATCTACATGCCCGTGCATGATGAAAAGATTGGAGAACAATAATCATTTACTTCATGTGCTAAAATCTGCCAAACCAAAGTTGCGATCAGCTATAGTAAAAGCATCGGATGCGGAGTTGATTAAAGCCATCTCCGAATGTTGTTTGAATACGCTTGAACGTAGACATAAGATAAATAATAGGCTAAAGCGAAAACTATTCAAGCATCGATATACTTTGAGAAACTTGGCTTCGCGTGGTATTAGCATTAAAAAAAAGCGCGCGCTTCTCGTACAGAAAGGAGGCTTTCTGCCAATGCTACTCGGATCCATATTGAGTGGTGTCATTGGTAGCCTCATTGGCGGAAAATGAGTTTGCGTAAAATGCTCGTAGTCGACCCTGAGGCTTTTGAGCGAGGTCAAATGAAGAGGAGATTAAATGCATTAGATGTTGAAATGAAAGCCGTCTTGGTGAAAAGAGGTGTGAAGGACGTAGACAAATGGCACATGTACAAGCGTGTGCTAGATAAATATCTGAACACAGTTTCCGAGATTAAATCGCCCATTCATATTCCAATAGTGAAATCCTTGGGTCAGAGTCAGTCACATAGAAGGTCACAGGACAGTGAGGAGGAGGAGACCCACGCACTGAGGAAATCGCTTGCCGATGTGAAACGAGCGAATGCTGATTTGGATAAGACATGGGAACGTATAGAGGGAAGACTAGACGCGGTGGGGAATCTATCGAAACAGCTAAAGAGAAGAAAAAGAAAGAGGTCAGAACGAAGCGAAAAAGAAAAGTCACCAAGAGCAACGCCAAGGCGAAGCAGTCGACCAAGGAAACCGAAAAAATTCGGAGACGAGTGGATAACGATATAATCGAGAAGGTGTACAATGATCCAGAACACTCTGCGGGTTTTTCCACTGTCGAGAAATTAAATCGAGCGACTGGAATTTCGAGAAAGACAATACGCGAGTGGTTAGATTCTCAAGACGCATACACACGCCACAGACCGATGAGGAAGAAATTCCCTAGAAATCGTTACATCGTATCATACATTGATGAATGCTGGCAATGTGATCTGAACGATATGCGAAGTTTGAAAAAATTCAACAGAGGACATTGTTATATTTTGACGGTGATTGATTTATTTTCGAGGTATGCGTGGGCAAGAGCTTTACGGAAAAAGAGCCCAGAGGAGGTAGTCGAGGCGTTTAATAATATTTTTCGCGAAAGAAAACCGCTAAAAATTCAAAGCGATAAGGGTGGTGAATTTATGAATAGTAAATTTAAAAATTTCCTGTCGAAACGTGGTGTAAAGTTTTACACAACAAACAATCCAGACATAAAGGCCAGTCTCGTTGAACGTTTCAATCGAACTCTAAAATCAAAAATGTACAAGTATTTTACGAGATATTCAACGTACAATTACGTGGATATATTATCCAAATTGGTGAATAGTTATAATAATAGCGTACATTCCAGCTTAGGAGTTAAGCCTGTTGAGGTGAATGAGAGAAATGCATTCTCAATCGTTTGTCGCACAAGGAAACCTCTTATTAGCAAAAATGTTAAATTTAAAGGGGGTGATTACGTAAGAATCAGTAAGGAGCGACGCCCATTTGCGAAAGGATATACGCCCAATTATACCAACGAAATATTTCAAGTTGAGGGTGTGAATCGGTCGAGGGAGATACCAACGTACAAGTTGAAAGATCTGAACGGTGAGGATATAAAGGGTAGTTTCTATGAGCAAGAGTTAGTGAGGGTTAACCTTTCCCCCGATACGGAATACAAGATTGAAAAACTTTTAAAGCGTAGGGGGCGGGCTGGCGATTTAGAATATTTTGTAAAGTGGCAAGGATACCCAAAATCATTTAATTCTTGGATCTCCGCTTCTTCGGTGCGTAAAATATGAACGAGTTTTACATTACGTTGCCTAGTGATAGTTCAAAAACATATTTTCCTCACAACACGATCTCACATTTCCGTACGAGATTATCGCACCGTCTCGATTTGGTAAATGGTGAATGGATGGTGGGTTTGGCCGAGATTTCTATTCCTCCAATCGAGGGAGTAAAGGATAACGATAAGCAGAGCGTTTTGAGAGAAATCACAAATTATTCTTCAACCAAGGACAACAGGACTCGGAACGAGCAGGGTTTGGTCCGGGGTGAAATCGGTGGGCCTGAGGATAAAGATATTGTTAGAGTAAAGTTGAAGGATGGTTCGTTTTTCATCGTTCCAAATGGTAGGTACGAGAGCATAGCTTTTGCCTTCGAACCATCATTTTTTGAGATTAGCGGAGAGAAAAGGCTTGACATAGCGAATGATGTAGTGATATACGCAGATGGAATGACAGTGAATGATAAAAAGAGTGGTGTAAATGAGAGATTATCACCAAACTCCGTGCAGATTATTACGGATGATGTTAAGTATACGTTAAAGCCAGGAACATATAATTCGTTCAAGGAATTATTCGATAAATCGATTAAAGATTTCAACGGTGAACAGCAGGCTAAAATAAAACATGATATTCTGATATTATCAAGTATTCTTCTCCGTTTCTATCAGTGGGATTCATCTTCATCAACACTTGCGGAGGATTTCGTAAAGAATTTCAAGAACATTAAATCTGAATACCGTAAATTGCGAAGCGGTAGAACGAAAAGAGAAATCTTGTCTCCTTCCAAAAACGTTTACGTTTACACAGATATAATTAAACCTCAACTGGTAGGTGATTCGCTCAGTCGATGCTTGCGTATATTAAACACTCAAGACTTACACTGGGCATTCAATCCCATTTTCTATCACCCAGTCGAAAAGAATAACATTGAAAGCATTGAAATTCTTTTGACAAACAAACTCGGAGATCCAATTCCATTTCGTAGTGGTGAGCAATCTTCCATCGTCGTATTGCATTTTATAAAAAAGGCGTAATATAAGTTTATTGATCATTGAGCGTCGAGATGGCTCCAGTGGCGGATCGATATTTGGCTTACTACCTAAAGCAGTCAGGTGGGGAGATTGGACCAATATATCGAGCATCGTATCGTGTGCAAAAGGGGCGGGGTATAGGAAATTTTCTTGCTGGCTTGTGGCGTTTTGCCAGACCTCTTTTTTACAGCGGGTTGAAGACGGTTGGTAAGGAGGCGGTTAGTGCCGGGGCGGCAGCCTTGAGCGATCTAGGAACAAAGCCTTTTAAAGAGATATTGAGAGGAAGATTAAACGAGGCGGGGCAGAACTTGAAGCGTAAAGCGGAGGAGAAAATAAAAAACATGAGTGGGGGTGGGGTGAGACTGGTTAAGCGTCCACGATTGAATAAAATAAAAACTAGCGTCAGGAAAAATAAAGGACATTCGCAGAGAAGGCGAAGAGGGAAGAAGGTCGTGCATAGTGATATTTTTTCCAACTAAGTCATGGCTGAGCATATGCTAACCTCCTTGGACTTATTCCAACCCAATCCACCCATTCAGACTAACATTTTATCAAAGCGACTAGTTTCCTATAAACCTATATCATCGCTGGATAATAGATCGGTGATTGAATTCGTGATTAAAGATTCCGGTGATGCCTACAAGGATTTGAATAGTATATTCCTCAGCTTGAGAGTGAAAGTGTGTAAGGCGGACTTGACAGATTTTACGTCTAGTGATGCTAATCAACCTGGCGTTGTGAACAATATTCTCCACTCCCTCTTTGAACAGTGTAACGTTTATTTCAATGGGACGTTGGTCACTCCTTCGGAGGATAATTATCATTACAGGAGCTATATTGAGAATGCGTTAAATTATGGCGTCGATGCTAGCAAAACACATTTGAGGAACGTAGGTTGGGAAGTGGATACGGGGGATGATATTAATAAAACTAATAACAGCAATGCAGGTTACATAAAGCGAAAGTCGTGGTTCAACAACAGTGCCGAAGTTGAGCTATATGGTAAATTACATGTGGACGTGTTCAATCAGTCACAATTGTTGTTAGATCGAGTCGATATAGGAATCAGGTTGATGATATCAAACCCTGCATTTCATCTGATGGGTGAAGTGGTAGGAGTAATGAGAATACTAGATGCGACTCTTTACGTTCGACATTTTGACATCAACCCTTCAATATTAGTAGCACACAGTAACATGCTGGAAAAAAATAATGCTAGATATCACTACAAACGTACGGAAATGAAATCTTTCACGATTCCTTCCGGTGGAAGAACTCTGAGCATTGATAATGCAATTCTAGGTCGAGTACCCAACACTATAATATTTGCTATGGTTGATAATGACTCGTACGCTGGTAGGGTTGAGAAAAATCCATTTGCTCTCTCTCACTATTCCCTGGAAACTTTTTCACTCTTTGTAAACGGTGTTCAGATTCCTTCCGAGGGACTGGAATGTAATTTCAGCAGTAAAAAGTATTGGGCGCGGGCATATGATACCATATTTTCAGGTAGTGGAATAAAGCATTATGATAGGGGTAATCAAATCACGTACGACATGTTTGGACATGGATATTTCATGCTAGTGTTCGATCTTACACCTGACGATTCGGGAAACGAAGATTATGTAAGTCTCGGAGATCGTGGTGTGGTGCGAATAGAGGCGAAATTCGAGAAAGAATTGACAAACACAGTAACGTGCTTGGTATTTGCAGAATACGATGCCTCGCTAGAAATTGATAAAAACAGGAACATTATCACAAATTATTAGTCTAGCAATGGATAGTGTACAGATTGATAGGTTATTGAATCCGCTAAAAATATTCCGCGGAGTCTACGCTTCCGATAAATTACCCCACTCTCCTATAAATGGCATATACGTAGTGAACTTAGATCCTTCATACTTACCTGGGTCTCATTGGGTGGCGATATATATTCTCAATGGTATAGCAGAGTATTTTGACTCATATGGATTGGTGCCTTTCGTTCCGGATATTATAAATTTTTTGAAACCTTTCGCTTGCACTCACAATCGGGTTCAGATTCAAAGTTTTCATTCTGACATTTGCGGAGAATACTGTTGTCTTTATGCAGTTAGTAAGTCGTTAGGATACACCCTACACAAATTCCTCACACAATTTCATCATACCATCCCTCACCTCAACGACTGCCGCGCTCTAAAGCTGTTTCACTTAACCTTCAACGAGTTGAGGAGTGAAAGGAGGTGTCATCCTGCGGCTCAGCATTGCTGCTCGAGAATAAATATCATGCTTCGGGGGGAGAAACGTCATTGATGAGATAGACTCTCCGGAATGCATATCGTCACTTCTGTGTGTTTCTCTAAGGGTGGGGTGATAGAGCTGGCTGCAGTGGATATTGACTCAAATCGTCTGTTTTGGGGGAGTTTTAAGAAGAATGGGAAGCTTATAGCTGGTGGAAAAAAGCTGCGGTTACATGACCC
The DNA here is from genome assembly GCA_933228895.1 of Platycnemis pennipes. Lineage (NCBI taxonomy): Eukaryota > Metazoa > Arthropoda > Insecta > Odonata > Platycnemididae > Platycnemis > Platycnemis pennipes. Next base: position 41,935,906 of record OW121851.1, on the reverse strand, counting down.
GCTAAACTGTGAGGAGACCACCTTCGATCATGGATTCATCTCTCATGTGGAGCTTCTACCCGCCTTGGAGGCCATCATTGAAGGAGCAACCTCTCTGTATGCATATAGCGAAGCCGAGTGTGAGTTCCTCTCCGACCTAACAGACCGTACCTTCATCTCCTTAACCCTTTCGCGCCGGAGTCCAACGCAGGAAAATGCTTGCCTTCTCACGGGTTCCTCTAGAATATTTTTCCACTCCCTGTACGGAGCTCTCTTGAAGCAAGGCATCGAGCAGGTATTTCTTTCCCCCGCTTTGGGACCGGACCCAGCGGGGTTCCCGACCCTTTCCTCGGCCACTGACCAGAGATTATCTTCGCCCTTTTCCAAATGAGAACCCACCTCGGCTTCTGTCCGCGGTCAACTATTTTTAATTCAGTGATTTTTGTTAAATAAATAATAGTAAGACTTTAACTGGGGGTTAATACACAAATAAATTCCTGTTGTTATAAATACCATTTAGAGATTTTAAACGAAATTCTAATGTTAATATTAAGATATTTAGACAATAGACATAATATCAATGGTTACAATAATAATTATTTCTGTTGTTTCGCAATAGAAGACGTCCGCGCATAATCCAACCATACCCGTGTTTTATATAAAAGCACATGCACTTTTTGGTGCTATACCTTCATCAGGAAATATTTTTATGTAAATATATTCGCAATGGTAGCGCGAGATAGATTTTTCTGCCTAGCAATTATTTATTGTATCTCCCAATATTCCATCACGCACGCATGCGGTCTTCTTCTAGTTTTAACATAAATGATTACAACATAATCATCACTCTTAGCCACATTACACAGAATAAATTTGAATGCTGAACACCAAAAAGATTCAGTTACAAGAAAGTAAAGTTTATTGACTGCTAATAAATTAGCATAAACCATACCCTTCAGCGGGAGTTTCAACCTATAATGTAGATATAATAGATTTCGCGGTTTGTTGTGTGGTATTACCATTACAGTTGTTTTCCAATATATGTTCATAAACAAGTAAAACGGAGAGAAAAATATCGGTACTACCTTATCGTCAAATCATAAAAAAACATACGTCTTTGTTCCTCATTGCAATGAAAAATTCTCCAAAATCGATTTGAACCTCATTGACAGGTGAACTCTGTTAATAATAACGTTAGAGTTCCGTTTAAAATTTCTAGAGATTCAAAAAAACATAAGGAATTAACTTCTGGAACTCAATAATGCGATTTAGAAACAAATATAATTTTGGTTTTTCAAATGCATAAACAAACAAGTGACCGCGAACAACTGCCGAGCGTGAGGCTCGCGCTGCGAAGAAGGGTCGAGATAATCCCCGCCTCGAAGCCGAGGAAGGGTCTTCAGACCCGCGAGGAAGGGTCCTTTATGACACCTTGGACCTTTTCTGCCTACCTGACCCCAGCGACGTTTTAAGACGCCCTTCGTTCTCTTGCGTAGAAAAATCTGCGGCGTTTATAAACGGCCTTCGTTCACAGGAGTGAAAAATCTGCGGCGTTTATAAACGGCGTTCGTAGCGAAAGGGTTAAAGAAAGAACTCCGTTGTCCAGCACCTGAAAAATGTTCCTTCCCCACCTTTTCCTGTCTGAACCCATGCCATAAGTTGCGTAACAGCACGTGCGCACTCCGAGATGCTCATTCCCTCGCTCAATGGATGCAATATAACCGCCTCAAAGCAGAAGTTGAGCCTTGCTCCAACGACTGTTCCCCCACCCCTCCTCCACCTCATCCCTCTTAAGTAAGATAATATCTCGTCGATCGTCAGTCATCATGCTGTCACCATCGCAGAAAGAGTCCCCGCCCATTAAGAGGAAGAGACCGTCTGGACATCATCCCGTTCCTCGATCATCTTGTGATAGCAATAATTTACTGCTTCAAACAGTGTATTATCTGAATGGTGTAAATTCCAGAAGTGTTTGTGTGGGCTACGATCCCAGCAGAGACTTTGAACCAGTAGTGCAATTTAATCAAGCAAATAAGAAAAGAGTTATTGTTTCACACAGTGAATGGACTAATGTTATAAATTTGGAAAAATCAGTGAGTAATTATCTATATATTGGTTTAAAAGATCAGCTCTATTCGAAGTGCTTGTCCTACGCAAATTACTTTGGGAAGCGACATTTATCCATTAAAAGTATTTTATCAAAGAGTTCATTTAATCTTAATGTTGATGAATGGGAAAAGCTGTTAAAACTCTCCACTCTGATAAATCTATTTCTTCGGAGACTTTCGGACAGCCGTGATAAGGTTAGACAATTTCTCGCTACCGGGTTATCTAACGAAATCACTGAATATGATCTGGAAAGATTGGAATTTGAGATGGTGCTCATGTTGAATGATGTGTCTGGTAATCAAAAGGTATAACTTGGTTGTACTTTGATTACATGAGTGTGTGCAAAGGGTTTCTGACCTCTGGCACGAGGTAAAATTCTGCAAGTCAGAAACTCTTGTAATCTCTTGAACCTCTGGCGTTAGATGAAAAAAATCTCGCAAGTTTGAGAGATTACGTCATGAGTGCTATATCGAATTCCAAGGATTCACTAAAATTGATGGCGGATACATAGTGAAGGAATTCGCTATCATTAATGTGCAAACGAAATGTTGTAATGCGTGGCTTTTCAAATCGCCGGTAAGATTGCTGTACGCGAAAGACTCGTATTGGTTAAAGAACAATTATCATGGTCTGAATGAATACTCTGGAGATGTAGATTATTCAGAACTGGAGAGTATATTATTTAAATATACGAGGGATTATCAGTTTCAATTCTCAAAAGGTGCTAAAAAGTCGTTCTTGACTAGTCTTCTTCCCAAAGGTATTTGCATGGATACTTTGAAGTTATATTCTCAAAAAAAATGTGCTATAAATACAATTGTTACAAGCTAGTTTATTTCTGTGTTAATAATGAAATATGTTTAAAAAAATGAAATAAATTTTTGTAAAACCTATATGCAATGCGTTTCATTTATTGAATAACCCTTCCTCTTGAGGATATAATAAATGAAAATAATAATTTAGTTTACTTGATGGGTAATTTGAAATTTAGATTTTATCTGCTCAAATAGTGGAGATCGTTATTAAGTTAAATTTTCTAATTAGCAGAAGACGTCATTCTATAGACATTGAATTCAGAATCTCTACAGTGAAAAGATTTTTTCTTAAATGATTAAATAGTTCGTATTGATGTTTTAACTGTTTTCTGTGTTAATTTCCAACTAAAAAGTGAATTATCCAGATTGAATGTTATGACTATGAATTGATATAATCTAATAGTCCACCTGGACACGTTGTATTAATGATTCTGGAGCGGGATGCTTCCAAAAAGCGTTTGTGGGAAAGTTATTTTGTGTTCCCGCCGCCACGACAAGGACAGTTCTGTAACCGACCGCTTGATGTCGTGAGGCTTCGGGGAGAGAGGGCGAGAAAGCGATGTCTCGCGGAGCGAGCTCTTCGGAGAGCGAGCGAACTCGCTAGAGAGAGTTGATGTGGCTCTCGAAGCGGAACGCTGATTCTCGCGTCTTATTAACTCGCGTGAAAGATTTTGAGGTTGGTGGAGATCTGTTTATTGTCTCTTAATCAATATATTTTTGATGGTGGAATCATATTGGTATATATAATAGTATTATAATCTTAGAATTGGTATACTGCGACGTCATTTATCCCTTTCTTATGTTAGTTCATTAATTTCCCAATTACTTGCCTCTGGGACTTTCCTCAAATATTTCCCCCCATCAAGGAGAGTTGAGTCAGGAGGTAAAGTATACGGATCTTAGTTCGAAGCTGTCACATTGGTAATGATAACAATTCCCCCCCTTTTGCTTACATAAAATTCGAATATCATGGTATTCGATATATCTTGGTATTAATCTGCTTTGTGAATAAAGCGAATTTTAGGACTTCAGCATAATACCATTCTGAAGTTCATCTATTAGTTAGATTTAAGATAAAAAATTCCGATAGCTTTTGGGGGCTATCGAAAATATATTCACCTGAGGTCAGCGATCCCGAGATGGAAAGTTCTCTTGTTGAAAGCTAAGTGATGATGCCTGTTGGACCATATTTGAGAGCTAATCTTTCAAATGCTGGTATAGAGTAGCTCGCAGTACAGGCTTATATACTGCTAAGAAGGGTTGATGGTGGGAGTTAGGCGCCGTGGAGGGGGCATTATGTAAAAGGGTGTTGTCTAGTGAACTAAATTTCTCATTTACGTAACCGTATTCGGACATTTCCCCGGGCAGAGCTGATTTCATGCTCATGGATGTATGACCTATTGCAGCAGATGAGTTCATGGGGGTGTATGTTCTCCCGGGCAGAGGTGTGACGTCGGCCTAGCTCAGCTAGAGTGCGCAAAAGTGAAAGGGAAAAGAGCTTCGCGGATGACCTCGTTACAAAACCGCTAAATTGATATCTACTCTGTACTGCAATGAAAAGTGGAATGGCATCAAGATAAAATATACGGATAGTATTGTCCACTTGTTAATTTTCACTACACTACCTCACTTGCGTCAACATACTATGGTGTCATCATCAGGCATGCACAAGAATTCTCAAATTAATTTTTTTCTGCATTTTTCACTGTACCATTTAAGGTAGAACCTGCGCTTCGAGGTACTACTTTCATAATACGGATATAGTATGCCGCAACAACATTCAATTGCTCAAAATGTTGTTAATAATAATTTAAAACAATTTTCAACTATTCATCATGGCTATACAAAACATGAGTTTACTTCCAACTGAAGTAATTTGGTGATATGAAGAAAGGCTTTTATCTTGACACCATGTCTAAGAGGCACTTTAAAAACTTTCTCAGGAGCAACAATAGAATTTCGTACTAATAACATAAGATATGAAATAAAATAACAGACCTAAAAATCGCTTTTGATCATTTCATAGAAACTTAATTAAAACAAATTTATTAGACATATTTACTGACGACGAACTGGACAACACCGTAAAGAACATGTAAATATTGACATAGGAACCACTTTTTCACACCAATTGGACAACCTCGTTCGCCTGCGCTACCTCATAAAGATTCGTTGCCTTCTGCTATTAGTTTTCAGGAATTTAACTTCAGTTTTACAATGCGGTATTTTGTATTGTAGTTACAAGTTACACTTTATCTATTTCTTTTTAGTGCGATAATTTTTATAACTGAGCTCTCTTGGATGCAGTGCAATTTGCCTTTTTGAATCACTACTTCCATTTGAGGTCTTATAGAGTAATGGCTTCATTAGTTCGTTTTCAAGGCAAATTTATGTCTAAATGTAAGGCTAATAGTTTGTAAAATCTAAAGGTATGGAATATTGCTGACAGTATGTTTCAAATCAACTTTCAAAGATTATATGTACTGCGTGTAATTCAGTGCCGTCGATAATTGATATTACAGAAGAAATTCTCATCGGACTGGAATGTAATTGGAGTATAAAATGTAGAGTGTGCGGCGTTGTAAATACTGTCTTGGCATCCAAATCTCTAGTCAACCCGAAGAGGAATAGGCATTATTTCGTTATTAATTTGAAAGCTGCCATTTCTTAATGACAGCTATAAAATTATTATCGCCTTATTCTTACATTATTTTAGCCAAATAATGAAAAAAATACTATTAATAAAAAGAGGAAGGAATTATCTAGACATCCTATTGATGTTTATACTATGGTGGGTAAAACGTTATCATCAGGTTGGTATGGATAAAAGCAAGGCTGTAATGAGTGGGAGGAGGGGTTTGAAAACTCCCTCCAAAATTTCAGGTAGACGGTAAAATGCATGAAAAGTTGAAGAAGGAGGTAGCATAGAGGTGAGATTATTTGTTGTGTATGGCAGATATTAAAAAGGTAGTAAAAATCAATTACTATATTAGTACTGTAAAGTACTGATCCCAATCAGTAACTCCCTCCTCAATTTTTGTCCTTGCTACGGGCTTGGTAAAAGGTATACCTGATACTACTACTAAGGCCTTCATGGGTATATACAATACTTTTCATTTTTTATAAGTAGTTATATGGTTTAACCCGCATCAAACAATTGTAAGCGTTATGAACTATCAGCTAAGTTAACTGCCAATAACTGCCAATCCGCCATAATAAGTGGGATCTCCCGAAACAGATATACGGCTAAATAAATCTCTTTTGAAGGAACTAGAAGTAATATATCATAACTTTCATCATAACTATTAAGTTTTCCCTCGAGAAACTATTTAATTCCTCGGCGAATGCTTGGGCTTGCGTTGATCAGTGAGCAGGTTTGGGAAATTGTATTAACAAACATATTAGTGGCTATTAACAGTATGCATCGAGTCTAGTTCAAATTTTTACAACCATAATTTTGACTAATATTCTCAATTTTACTTATTTGATGAAACATATTATGTGGGTGATAATAAATACGTATTCAAAACAAAGTATTATTTATTTCAAGGTGAAAACGATGACTTTATATTACGAAATATACATTAAAATATTGTAAATATTCTTTTAAAGAACATATAGACCATCGTGAGTAGTAATAAAGAGCGACTTTATCGCGTAAACAGTGTTATGTATACTATTTTCAGGGTTCTATGATATTCCGCGTATGGCGACTGCCAAGTGTAAAACATATTAGCGCACTTAGGTATTCTTCAAGTAACCAGTACTAACAGGGAGTACAGTACATATGGTACTGATCAATGACACTTCGTAGTATAAATCGTCTGTTATCGTGACGCAGGGAATGACTGACGGAGGTACTGGGCTAGTCTGTTTTATTACTCCCCTAACATCGTTGCCAGACTTCTGTCACTATGGTGGCTAAGGAACGGAAGTTAGACTCTTCATCGTTTTTCAATCATAAATATAAGCCTTAAATGGCCGATGAGGCAACCTGAAAAAAATGTATATTATCTGTTGGTTATTCAGTCACAATATACTAGTTTTTAAGATGGTGTTGTCAGGAGAAATTTCGAGAAATAAAATTTTTAAGGGAGGGACGTCACCATTCTTCCATAAGAGCAATGTAATTTGAGGCTGAAAATAACGATTTTCAAATCCTGTAATCAGCGATAAATGGCCTATGACCCCCAAACATTTTTTCATGGATTGACGAAAGAATGATTTCTCTACAATATATCAAAATATCAAGGCATGTTAACATGTCCACCTTAACATGGAAGAAATTCCACCTGATTGTCATGCAATAATGTTTTTCTGAAAAATTAATTAAAGGCTAATGAGGGTGAAAAATTGTCTATACAATAACCTGTCAGGAAAATTTATAGTTGCAAAAAAGTATAAAATTTATTAGCACTAAATCTTATCTTTGAATATTTACCACAGTATATTTAACTGATACACCTGTATGAAATTTGAATGATAATCGCTTATGTTTTGGGCATTTTTGCCATTAAGGGGAATACATAAATTACGAAACACCACTGAATAAGGAAGGGTTGGTCCAACGTTTACAATGCACTGCAAGCATATGGAGGAGTTTGCGTTTCTACAATAGGACAAAGCTACATTTTTAATTAATTATTTCAGAAAAATTATGGCCATACAAGCAATAAATTTTGAAAAAATAATAGTTTTTAAAAATATGTAATATATAAATAATAAAAGCCTGTTTAACATTCACAGAAAGTGAGAGATATATTTTTTGGCTGAAGTACGTCATTGGGAGGAGGCAGATATCTAAGCGAATTTTGAGAAGCCATATGGTGAGGCAAGAGGGGTTAAGAAGTGGAAATTCAGCGTTAAAAGGTGTATGGTTTGCCCATTAAATGTCCATTGGGAGTAATATGGCAATAATAATCGGGCAATCAAAATGCTTCATTTTTTTCCAGTGTTATGCATTTGTAATGATTTACTTTGGATGCCATTAAATTTAATAAATTTATTATTAATATTGAACCATTTTCCACCCACATGATTTTCTTCTGGGTCCCCGTTTTCATTTTTTCGATTTTCTACCTGCATCATTATTGACAATTCTCTTTTCTCGGGTGGAAAACATCCTCTTTTGTTTCCTCTTTGTGAATGAATGTCGAAGTGTAGACCAGTAAGAGTCCGGGAGAGGCGGCCTCGTCTGGCGTCCCGGTCCCTCCGCGAATGTCCATTCGAGAATGCTCTCATCAGCGTCGACTGGATGGTATTAATGAGTCGCTCGGACGGGCGGCTTCGTTGGGCTCAGCTGACGTGCGGGATGGCTGGGAAGGCTCACGTCGGCCAGGGTGGAGAGGAATGAAGAGTGAATGGTCAGGGGATACGGCGAGGGAGACGAGGTCTCAGCATTCTCTCTTGCCTCTCCGCGACGTCTGGCTCCCTAATTAACTTCGCGCTCCTGCTCCATGAATTAAACTTCGGACCAGCACGAGGAGAGAGGCCAGTCATGAGTACGGCGGGGGAATGGAAGCCATTCGGACCCTATCCACTTCATCGTCTCTCTATCTCTGAATGTATCCTCCACTATTTTCAATTGTTATGCTATGATGAGTGTCTTGAGTGACTTGCTAGGCATTAGCTAACACTACGAAATGGCATGGTTGGGGAGATTAATGGCAACCATACATCTTGTATATTTGTTAGAGGTTTGTGGATAATGAAAATATTGATCAAGGACATTTTGTTGGAGATAGTCTCTTGCTTTATTTTTCTTTTTTCCATGATTTTTTTGCGAAGTTTAAGAAAATCGTGAATCCAAAATGGGTTGATTATTGAGATACGCCTTGTGTTTACACACCTGCGGAATGTATCTGAGTCCTATTAGGTCACTATAAAGTCAAGCATTCATTTTATTTTTTTGGAATTAGATCGGTTAGCCTTCGTTACAATTGTACTGAAGACGAGATGAACTTAATATAATGGGTGATGCATTTTAAATATAAAATGACAATTATGTCGAATTGTCTTTCATTCCTGCTATTCAACATGAAGCAATCTTTAAGTGGCCTTGCCTCCAGTTTCTGCTCTTAGCGTACGCACAAACGTTCGATTGCATTCCACCTTTATGTTCCATAGGTACCAATTGAATTAAAGTCTTGTGTAGATACAAATTTTACTAATTTTAAGATGGCAAGAAAGTCGAGCCAAGAAGGCAAAAGAGAGTTCTCGCATTCTAATATTTTACTTCTGGGGCGGTTTGGAAAACTGGATATAGGATACTGAGAATCAGAATAGGAAGAGTAGATTTGTGGCACATTTATGTGTCTTGGGTTTATTTTAGGTGAAAAAATTCATTTTGTTAAATAATAGCTTCCTATTATATTTTTAGTGGTCCAAACCATCAACATATGGGTATAGTTTATATTTTATTTGTTAAAGTTCACCTCGCATTGTACTTGTCCAAATATGTACACAAAGTGTCTTCTACTCCATGGTCCATGTTTTTTATATTAAACTAGATGAACCCGGCAGACTTTGTCCTGCCAGTGTATATTTATTTCATCTTTGTACAGAGTCATCGAAAACGTTGTTCGTGATTTCATTTGTCAATTACTCGAGAAATAATTATTATCAAGGTATCAATATGAAACGAATGCGTGATTGAGCAGCACCTGTCCGAGATTTGATGTCAGTGTTGATGTTGAAGTCACATAAGCATGTCAGCCAGCATCTTTACAGAAAATTCAACAAATGTAGGCCTATCCGTTGGTTTGATTTCATGCCTCAGTTTAATATTGTAAGCTTGCAATTTAAGACTTCATATATAATTTTGAATAGTTATTTTAGCAATCCCAAGTTCCAAACTGCGTCGAGAAATGGACATCTTAGGACTTCGTATACATGACTTTCTCAATCGCTCAACATTCTCTTCCGACGTGACGTGGGTGGATTGTATATAAATCTAGCAAAAATGCCAGGCTTCGCTAGTAGTAGTAGTATTTTAAAGCCGGCGACCGACAACTAAGGTCATTTGCGCCTAGGGAAACTGTACAGAGAAGAATGGAGGGACACCTGGCGTCGGCATTAGCCTACTCATGCGAACGGCGCCAAGAGGTCCACAGTTTAACGTCTCATCCGACAGACGGTGTACTGTACTTGAAATGCCCCCAGCTTCGCTCGAGGTCATTTCAAAATATATACACTTGACGTGGATAGTTACTCAGTTCGCATAATAATAACAGTTATGCATAGTTATATATCATGGGTAAATGTTTAAATTGAAGTTTTTCTTCATTGTCAATGCCCTATTTTTTCAATAGCTGTGCTTGTCCACGCGTTCCGGTGGCACAGTCTGATTAAATGGAAAATAAAGAAAAGGGAAAACACTTGTTTTTAATATGTTAAGATAGATATAAATGTAAAAAAGTCAGAATTGAATGTCAACCAAATGACTTATTTTCTCCCATTAAATTTGAAATCACACGAATATAAAGGTGTCATATGTGCATTTAGATTTCGATTGCAAGATCGATGTTTAAGTACAATCAAAGGAAAAAAATGCTTTGTTCTTATTTCTTTGCTGTGGCACCAATATTTTTTGTTAATGAAACGCTGTATGATACACGACATTTTTTGTATTGTTGTTTGGCGCGTAAACAAACAAAGCTGATCATTTTCCGTCACGGGAACAGGCGGCATACAATTGACCATGCGAGAAGCATGGATTTTCAAGGTTAATGCCGCAAACACTCAATTGCCCTTGCGATTTGTTTATTGTCATTGCAAATGCAAGCCGCACTGAAAACTGCAAGCGTTTGAAGTCGAATGGCATCGATGAGTCGACCGATGATGTCTCATTCGTTGCATATCATCTTCGTTTGCATTTTCTCTACCTTCTTGTATGCGTGATGAACGTGATTGTGATAATCGATTTTGTTCAACTTCATTTCGCTCTTCGCGTTGCTCTAAAGATCGCTTAGAGCGAAAATTCCTTTGATTTATAGCATTGCGATGTCTGCGACTATAAATCTTCGTTCTTATTGGGGGCATTTCAATGCGATTAAGGGTCCCGTGCACTTTTTGAAATCTCCAAATTCTTGGTTGCTACAACAATAATAAAAGAATAATTATTTATAGCCATCTAGCAAGAAATGCGGTCCACAACAATAATAAAAGAATCATTATTTATAGCCATCTAGCAAGAAAAGCGGATTTTGTTTACATCAGAAATGGATCGGAGACAACAATGAAAGGCCCATTTAAAGAGCTACAAAAATCGTTTATATTGCGTAATTAATCGTTAACTGGATGATTTATGATAAAAACATCGAAAGTATAAGATAGCTCAGAGTTTTGACATTCCGATAAAGGAATAATAAAAGCTATCGGTACAAATTGAAGTATTTTAATGAACGAAATATGAAAGCAGTTCACCGTTAAAAATGTAAAACTCCGTGTAATCTAATGGGAAAAATTGTAAATGTAATTTAAAATTCATGTATTATTCCTACACTATATATTATGACCCGTCTACCGTCCCGAAACGGGGATGAACAAATTGTGATTTCAGTGACATCGGTCCAGCCATTATCCAAGTTAACAGCATACCAACAAAATGAGCAATCCATTTTTATTTATAAGATTGATCGGATAACAATCGTAACTCTAAATAGAGCGCTTCTCTTCATAGAGTAGCAGTCATTTTTTTAGCGAGTTGTGTAGAAAATCCCAAAAATGTCTCTAGTTTAATCCCAAAAAAGTCTCTGCTTTTATCACTACCTTTACCTGTTGAGAAGGTCAACTTCTGCAAGAGTCTTTATGTCGTACAGCTAGGAAAGTCTTAAAAGCTGTTATCGTAATTTAACTTGTGTATCACCCTGCCCCACACGTGCTGATTATACTTAAAATATATGTATATCAAATGATACCGGTGTGAAAATATCCATTTAATGGTCAAAAACTTTTCAATAATTAAAATATGTGCTTTAATTAGGCCTTCAAGTGATTCTTCCTGAGGTGAAGTAATTTAAGCTAAACAAGTGAATGAGGCGTGGGTATGGAAATGTTTAATGTGTATCATTGCTTGCTTTAATTTTTCACGTAAAACCCGTAAAACTTTATCATCATCATGGGTTGACAATGCTAGGATTGGTTTGACTCAGCCCTCCACTCCATTCTTCTGTGGGCCAACGTCTTCATATTAACGTAGTTCCTCTCTTTCAAGTCCTTTACGACCTGTTCTATGTAACTCAGGTAGCTAAAACATCCGCTCAAAATTAAAATCACTTATCCCAAAATAAGCTCCATTTGAATAAGCAAGAAGGGAACAGGTGGGAGCTATCCTATATTCCTCTCTCAAAGGAATATACCTTTATATTTTCCGGCCGTGGAATTAGCTTAAACTTCTCTCGACCTCCTTTTGGACCGATCCTCTTTTTCCAACCAAGTGTTTTCAGAGAGTGATTGCTTCCCCTTGATTGATGGCTGGAGTGGTGGAGGAAGAGAAGGAGATTTGAAAGCTCAGTGATCAGTCGTTGAAGAAAAACGGTAAGGAAAAGCTCTCTGAGCAGATATTGCCTCAGATATTAGCAGAGCATCGTTTAAGAACAATTTGTGAGCATGAGTCTCCTCACTTGATATCCTCATCCGTCTGCCATCTTAACCATGATCATACTTTTATTCACCCTCTTCACTTCCTAATACAGTAAGGTTCAATTTAAACGTAGGAAGTCACAAGGTAGAGTAAATTGAGCAGTTTAATTAACTGGATGATATGCCGGAGGAGGTTCTGTTGCATGTATATTAGAAGGAAAATGGCAATCACGAATTCTTGTTTGAACGTAGTAGAAAACTAAGGGTTGCTAGACTGAGATGTCAAGAAAATAATTCAGGAAAGTCAAACATGGAGTGTGTCAAATTGCCGAAGCATGTTTATTCGAAAAGAAGATGCAAAAAGAAATACATTTTTCAGATACGCAATAGCTTATGGAATTTAGAAATGCAAAATGATGGAATTTTAAGGCGTTTCGAAAGGAATACGAACGAGGAATTCGTAAGGATGGCAGGAAAAAAATGCAAGTAATGGGAGAACCTACTACACAGGGTATGTGAAGCTAGTGATGAAGGGTGAAGGCGTTTTTATGGACGAGACTGAAGGAAGACTGCTGGATAGGTTGGATAGAGGCAAGAGAAGAACCGTTAGTTAGGAAAGAAAGATTAATGATAGGCGGTTGTTACGTTGTGTTCAACCTGAAGGTTAGATTTTGATAGATGAGGCTAGAGCTCATCCCGTACTAAGCCATTGGCGTGTGAAATTCACACATTCAGGGTAGGGGGGCCAGTTCCTTTCTCTGGGGCATCTGCGATTTCCTACCAAGTTCTGGCATACGAAAATTTTAATCGTGAGGATTAAAGGTGGGGGTGTTCAGAAATTGTCTTGTCCGGGATTTGAACCCAGGACTTTCCGGTCAGTAGCTCAGCGCTCTACCCACTAGGCCACAATGACCTCCTAATAGGCGGTATGCGGGATTAAAAAATCAAAGCATATATTTGGTGGATGTTTGTAGGTGTTAAATTTGTATTAGCGATTCCCAAACCTACCCTGACTGGCAGAAAACTTACGATAATGATTCACTTCCCCTCTTTCTGGGCGATATAGTATAAAAACATCTATCAGTCAAGGCCCGAGTACAAACACGGAGTGAGGAGATATGATTTTAATATTCCTTCTCCTTGGTGCTAAATCCTAATTAACCCGCGGGAATAATAACGGAAAAAAATTATTTTTAAACTCTCTCTCAAACCTTTCTGCTGAAGGCTTTCGCAGCATTATGATTGTAAGTTTTGAGTTTCCGGGTTTCTCTTCTGCGTTATTCCAATATGCGGAAGATAACGTTTCGTACACATTGCAGGATACATCAACAGATCTATGATCCGTGTCGTTGAATGAGATCGGCTGGGGTATTTATAGTGTCTTCAGGGAGGCCTCTTGTCTACGCAGCCAATCAGAATTGAGGGTTTAAGAGCTGGCGCACTCCGATTGCCTTGAGACTCCCATTTCAAACCCTCAGACCCCTCTCACACGCATATTGCCCTGGCAATAACTAGCAACGGATTTAGTGTCCTTGGGGCCTAGTGCATGCTTTTTCTTGGTGGAGAGGCAGTAATTCCCACAGATTTCCTCTTGCCTACCTGCGAATCTGCCTGCCCCTGAAGCTATACTACCCCGCTTCTGATAATCGTATGTGGATCACCGCTATTCACGGGGCAAAACATGAAGAAATGTAGCTCACGTGCATTTCTCACCTATTATAGTCCATTAAACGAGTGCAAATTTTGTAGAGTAATATGTAGCGCATGATGCATGTATTAATAACCATATACTTTGTAGATAATAACCGTGTAGTTTCACGTGACCCTTATTATTAGCATATTTCCGTGTAGTACCCTAGCTGCATGTCAATAGTGCATGTTTTGGTGATCTTCACCCCCTGCCACACATCCTCGCGGTGGCTTGCAGGCTATCGTGTGGATGTGGATGAAATCTCGAAGACAAGCCAAAGTCTTGTGCATGGCGCCACATATTGCCAGTAATATCTTGCCATATAAAGAGCCTAGAAATACACGAGAGAAGTCTTCAAGGAGTTATCCACAAGGAAGAATGAAGGAGGTTTTAGGTTCGAGGCCCGATCAAAGTGGATTTTTTCGGTGTTAAAGTTCTGGTAAGAATTTAACATAAGACGTTAATTAAGAGGGGAATTTGTTTGTTAGGAGAATTGCACCTATTGATCGGAATTTCGTGCATGTCGCAAGATATACGCAGGGGAATATGATAGAGGGGTTGGAGGGAAGTAAAGACTTGTATGAGGCCAAAGTGCCTACCCATCGCTTTTGCTTTCATCTCTCCTATCTTGTCCTCATTCTAATGAATATGAAAAAAGCAATGAATGACCGGAATGAATCATCTGAAGATCAATAAAAAGATAACTAAGATATTATTATGCAGTAGGAGAAAGGAATTCAGGACCTATGTTAAACTAGTGAAACAAAAAATCGAGGAGGTGGAAAAGTTCTGTTACCTAGGAATTCGTGTAAGCAGCGATGGTTGCAGTAAAAGTGAAATTGCCCAAGCAAAAAGGGGATTTTACCAGAAGAAGATTCTCCTTACAGCTGCAAGTACAAGCGTGGAAGTGAGGAAACATTTCATTATAACATACATCTGGAGCATTCTAATATATAGCAGCGTAGCATGGAAAATATCAGCAGCTGAGAAGTCCAGGCTGGAAGAGTTTGAAATGTGGTGCTAACGAAGAATGATTCAGATAAAATGGATCGACCGAGTGAAAAACGAAGAAGTCTTAAAGAAGAGTGGGATAAAAGCGGTGCTTACTGAAAACCCTAAAAAGAAGACCCTAACCTTAAAAAAAAATTTAACCAGCCATATCTTAAGACACGATAGGCAGATGAAGAGAATCCTCGAGGGAAAAGTGAACGGGAAGAATGGAAAAGGCAGGCCTCGTATGAGATACATGGAGCAAGTTGTGAAAGATGTAAAAGAGAGGAGCTACGTCAATATGAAGAGGTTGTCCGATAGAAGAATCGAGTGGAGGGCTGCGTGAGACCAATCCTAGGATTGTTGACCGATGATGATGATGTTCCCACAAAGTGCTATTAAATGCAACGCGTTTCACCAAATTTTGACATTATCAGATATAAATGCTCCCACAGTACAACATGCCCAATTTAATATATGATGATACATCAATTTGGTGCAGAGCGTTTCATTTAATAAAATTAGTTTGTTTGGTTTTTGTTTTTCGATGGCTTTTCATAATCTTTGTATCCTCAATATCCTGATATTTCATTTCCGCAATCATCAACGCATTTACCCTGAGTTAAAACAATGAAGAGACCGTCTCTACTTCTGTATGCAATACGCTACATGGCAGTGAGGCAAAAATTACGGCTTGGGGGAAAATTTCATTTATTTTGTATAGAACCCTATATTAGTTTATGACTGTATGAATTGCGTGTGAAAAGTTGCCGAATGGAATTCTTTGCACAATCGTGTGGTAAGCCTGGATGCAATCACTGCGAGAACAGAGCAGGTCGGCTTTAAAAATCTTTGTCTCACAGTTGGCAGCGAGAAACGGCCTCAAGCGTGCGAAAAGGAGCTCATTGGGTGAATATGGTACTGTATACTCGGTGACCTCGGCTGAAGCCGTCGCGGGATTAAAACCGCAGCGACAGTGATCCCAAGACACTCCCAGGATACAAAAGCACTCGTGTGTTCCCACATGCATCGAACACGTGTGTGTAAACAATAGGTAGTGGAATCTAGGACCGTGTGGTATCCCATGCTTATTTTGCTGGTCGCTAGGAGAGCTGCAACGGCAGCGATACTGGAAGCCAAAATGAAAATAAAATATTGGCCTCATTTCTTTTTATTTTCCTGACGGTTTTTCTCGCAAGCTTTAGTTTTTTTATCAGTCTACGGTTTTGTCCGCTGTCGAGCGATGTGAATGCAGCTCAATACCTCAGAAAAGTAGCAATATTTCGTCCCTCTTACACACTTTCTCGCCCTTTCTTTCTTTCCGTCAAACCTGTTTTTCTCCTTTATGTGAGGAAGGCCGTATTTTTTTTAGTGCAGTGAGAAGGAATTTTGCCCAAATTTTCACTTTTTCAATACAATACCTTTCATGCTATTTTGTCTCTTCTTGGCCACCTTTTTCCCCTTGCTTTTCAGCGTTGATATTTGCGTTCACTCCCTACTTTCTACCTTATTCCTCTTCCTCTACTCTTTTGAAGTGCATGAACGCAAACGTCGGCGTTCATAAAGAGTAGCGTTATGCAAACGTTAGTGCCGTTGATGCACTATTACATCTGTAAACCTGATCGAATCCTAAGGATTACCTTAAGTCAAGCACGAAACGAATTCTTACTTTGGGAATCGAACCCTTAAGGTTAGGGTTTTGACCACCTGGCTACCACGGCCAGCAAACATTTCAAAAACACCCCTAAAACACTATTTTTCTTCATATTCTTATTTTATCTCACGTAAATTTAAATAAATGAGGAGATAAACACCACATTTTATACTGATGACAAAATTCCCTTTGGAACAACTAAGTTGAAAACATCTGTTTTTTTTCTACTTTACCCTTCCCCCGGATCAAAAAAATGCAACCATCGGTATCCAGCGTCGTGTTCACCTCCAGAAACCCCTTTTTCTGCTTTTCATGAGTAGCTGGAATAGGGGTGGGTGTTTGTGCTGGTTCTTGTGTGCGTATATGTGCTTAGGGTTTGGCTGTAGGGTATCTGTCGCATTTGCTCCCAAATGGCATACATTTGTCGCCTCGGATGTGAAATAACGCCCGCGTAGTCGAGTAAGGAAGTTACTACCACCCATGTGCGTACTGAGTGATACTCTTTGAGCGGGCAGGTATCAAAGAAAGAGGAGGCCCATGTCCGGGACTTTACATCCATTATTGTCTCAACATTTCACTCTACGCAAATTACCACTGGTAGGGTGGTAGAGGGTTATTTCACACCACGCATGCATTTTTGACGAGTAAACTATCTTTAGTGACTAAACCTCTCCTTTAAGTGATCACTCAACTGTTTAACCAAGCGAACTCGACAGTTAAAATCCAATGTCACCTGCTAGCTAAAATTGAAAACTTGAAGGGAATAAATTGCATAAATCTTAGGACAGTATTTATAATTACCCACCTAGCATGCAAGGATATATATAAAACATTTACCTCCGTTCAAGCGTTGTACATTCAGAATTATATGCAAGTATCAGTACCAACAAGTTTAAAATGTACTAGCTTAATATTTTTCCCCCGCACGTCAAAACAAATCCACAGCTGTACCCTTCAGTTTGTGAAAATTCGAAACCCTCTTATTCAAATCTCTACCTTTCTAATTTTACCCTAACGTCCTTATGAGCATAGTACGCCGGAATTTTTTATATATTTACTATTTTTTTCATATAAATTTACCAATTTGAAGCCTTCTTTTTCTGCTCTTTATCATGTTAAATTAATCCCTATATTCTATCTAATAAGCACGCTTGTTTTTTTCTCATATTTATGTCTTACATATTTCTAACAGTTTTTTCCTCAAAATCCTTAGCATACGAGTCTATAAGACAACCCTTAATCTGACTGTACTTCCAAATCAAGTTTTTCTATCCATTTTTAAACGCCTAGAAAGTAGTCTGGAAGGAAGGAAGTTATATGCATACGGAGAAGCACATGAGTAAGTTCGTGGAATATGTACTCATCTCCCAAGCTGAAGAGGCAATGGTAGAGGAAGTCGCAACTGAGTATTGGTGAAGGGGGTCGAACGGGTTTGCGAGCGTATCTCGTCCCATATCGCTGAGGAAGCATTTCATCCACTTTAGCCACCAGTATACCCATCTTTCTTCTCATCCCCGTTTCTGCTTCCCCATCCAAAATCCTTTTTTCGTGTCTCTGCCTTTTGCCTTTTAATACCCTCTGTGGAGCTCGTTTCTTAGCATTTTTATGTCTCTCTCCTACAACCATTGGCATTTTTTTCTCATCGAATTCGTATAAGTTAGTCTGCATTTAGAATTATTAGATATTGTTCGTTTTAAAATACTATGTGATAGTTTGTAGTAAATTTATTCGATAATTAACATTTTCACATGTGTTTTAATATCAGGACATCATTACCATTTAAATGCAATGATTAAGCACCTTGATTTTCGCATTCTATCGTTGAAGTTTTACCTAATGAGAGTTGAAAATATGTAGCAATTTTAATAACTCCTTGGAGCAGAAAAATATGCTCAAAATTACATCATGCCTTTTCAGTTTTCCGTCATCTATTGCCTTATTTACGCTTGCAGGTTTTTGTAACCTAGGTTTATGATGTGTAATGTACAAATGCCATATCATCATGTTTTGTGCATTGCCACTCGTTTTTTATTTCGCTCTATTAGCATTTGCGTGGTTTAATACTTTATTAATAATTATCACAGAATTTAAAATTTATGAAGAAGTGAAATGCTGCGTAGGTTCATATTGGTAAGATTGAATTAAACAGCCAATTTTTCGGGCTCGATTGAGTTTTCACCATCGCTTATTTCCTAGATATTGTTCACAGTGCGTACAAATCTGCGTTTTGGAAAATAGCCTCTGGTTTGGACCCTGAGAATTTTAAGCCTACCAATTTCCGCTTCCCCTGCCCATCGTTTTATCTGTAAACAGATTCTCAGTCGCAGAAAAACGCATAGGCACTGCTAAAATCAGCCTGACCTTTTTTTCAGATGCACACCTTGAAGCAATTTTTAATTCAGTTGCAAAAGCTTGAAAGCAAAAATCATCCTTGCTTAGTATATTTATTTATGAGCACAGCAGTTTGATGCCATTTTCATTATGCTGCTGTCCCTTAAAGGCCTTTACTAAGGTGTAATGCCTATCTCTTCTAAACCACGAACAAAAAATGAAGATATTTGAGCATGATGTGATAAATGGATTGTTATTAAAGCGATTATAATAACTTGCATTTTTCCATTGAATTTTTGTGCGCGACTAGTTATAACACCTCAATCATATTTTTATATTGAGCTTTAAGTCTGACAGTTACGTGACCGAAATACAATGCTTTCCTAAATGATTCTTTTTTCTTCAATTTTCTTAACTAACAGTAAGTCAGGAATCTTGTCAATTTCCATACGTTTAAAGCATTAGATATAACCCATTTTTTATGCTTTCGATTGTCTGATTTTCATTATCATCAGAAGTCATCTATGCTATGACCATAGATTTCCCGCCAATTATTCTGTATGCTATGCTTTTCACATTTACATGATTAATCTCTTTTACATCGTTCTCCACTTTATTCATATTCTTCAGGTAATTCCACCCTTTACCATTCTTCCCATTGGCTTTACCCACTGCAAATGTTTGTTTATGGCATATTTTATCAGAAGCCTTAACCTTAGATGTTCCAATGTTCTCATCGAAATTTGGGTGATGAGTAAAATTTATTTTAATCTTGAATAATTAGCGGAATTTAATTTATTTTAAGGGTAAAATGTCCTCTTAGCCGGAGTTATTGTACTATTTTCTTCTGCTTTATTTTCTTCTGTTTCAGTGCACTACAGATCGTTTTACCTTATATTCTGTTAAAGAATTACTTGAAGTAAGCTTACACGACGCAGGCACAGTTTTACTTCCTAGCTTTTAATTGTTACTCAGAAAATTACGACCAAGCTTTGAAACACGCCTACGCAGTGCGTTGCAAATTTTGCAACAGGCAAACGTTTATACCTGTTTTAATTATCCGATGCAAACTCACTTCACCTAATTCCGTTTTCTGTTGGTGTGTGTTCCCTCCCTTGGAGGTATTTATTTTACGCTTCATTTGTAATC
This sequence comes from Platycnemis pennipes, assembly GCA_933228895.1. Classification (NCBI taxonomy): domain Eukaryota; kingdom Metazoa; phylum Arthropoda; class Insecta; order Odonata; family Platycnemididae; genus Platycnemis; species Platycnemis pennipes. The sequence goes on along the minus strand of OW121851.1, from coordinate 41,915,607 downwards.
CTTACGAATTATTCATTCTTCTCAAGATAGAATTAAATAGAACTTGTCAACGGCGCACAGAGAGAGAGGGAGGCGAACATGTTCTCGTATGTCCTCGGATAAGGTAACGGGAAGAACATGCGGGCTCCCTTCAAAGGGCTTCGCTTTATTTAACGGGTCTTGGGCAAATTGAATGGAGGAAGTCATTAGGATGTTATTTCACTTCGGTTGCGACCCCGTTCGCGCTACTCTGCGAGTGCGTCAAGGCCCGTTAAGGAGATTTCAATTAAGGAAGCAGACAAGTTCCTAAGTGATACCTTGGGCTTGTCAAAGTTAGCGGGAAGGAGGGTGAAGTAAGTGCGTATCAGCTGAAAGAGTCTTAAGAAACATTTCACGATGTCACGAAGCTTTCAAAGTGACTAAGATATTAGGTTAGGGGTAGATGGTTTGTAAATATAGTCATGCTAGTGTTCAGTTGAAATGGAAAAACGAAACAACAACCTTCAACCCAACAAGGGACCATAAAAATTACATGAATTTATTAGATAGTTAAACTGATGAATTTAAATACTGCTTCTACTCCGTAGGAATACTTTCTCATCAATTGTGGTAAGTATGGGTTTTGAACGTATATATTAAGGTTATTCCGGCTATATCGTGAGACAATTGAGGAAAGTTAAGGGTTAAATTCTCGCAGCTCTCTACATAAAGAGTTAATCATGGCCTAGGTGACAACTTACACTGTAAATATATCAAAATATAAGTGAAAAAATTTAAAAAAAAGCAAAATTCACACGGATCATTACCCAATATTTTATCTGATCATTTGCTATTACGCTGAAACAAATTCAAGAGTGTTTCTCATATTCCTCGTTAAAAGTTGCAAAGATTTATCTTTCCATCTTTAGTGATTGTGAAGTTGACAGGCAAATAATGTACCTATAAACTTAATTAGAAGATAAAATGGATCGACCTAGTGACAAATGAAGAAGTCCTAAGAAGATTGGGAGAAAAGAGAAGCCTGCTGAAAACTATAATAAGAAGACGGGACAACCTAATCGGCCATATCTTAAGACACGACGGCCTGATGAAGACAATCGTCGAAGGAAAAGTACGGGAAGAATGGAAAATGTAGTCCTTGTATGAATTATATAGAACAGATCGTAAAGGACGTGAAAGAGAAGAACTATGATAATATGAAGAGGTTGGCCGGTAGAAGAATCGAGTGGAGGGCTGCGTCAAACCAATCCTAGGATGATTGACCCATGATATTGATAATAAAACTTAATTAAAAATACTTTGAATAAATGTTGAATATCCGTGTTATATGTGCTGTATATTTACTGTTTTGGTTGCCAAGTGGTGAGTCGATTTGATCTGTTGGGGATGGGGATTAAATAGTGGAGTGAATAGGGAGCGTTTAGGGAGGATCCTTGCTATCATGAATAGCATAATAAGAAATTAAATTAAATAAATCCTCATAAAAATGATCCTCATTAGCATGATGGAATGATACAATACATTTTCCGGTAACCTGTTCAAACCTTAGGTGTGTTCAGAAGTGCGTATTATTTCATAGGATAGGAGGAAGTAGTATTTTCACTGCCTTTGAATTTAAGCTTGAGGATCAGGCTGAAATTAAAACACCATTGCTGGTCGTATAACGTGAATTTCATTTCTGAGCTTAACATCTCCTGGGACTTCATGCAAATATTACTTTCCACTCCCTTATTACTCCCTCCTTTCCCTCTGATGCCTTACTCCGCAACCTTTTAGAATAACTTTGGCACATATTACCCTTTTCATTCTTCTCCCAATGTCAGAAATTGTTTGTTTGTTCCAGAGTGTATAGGTGGTATTTGGAAAGTGTTAACATATTAGGAGTGGAGAAGAGGTGGGGAGGTACTCTTGTCAAAAGAGCAAATTGGGCCACTCTCATCACATTCGGAGTACGCTGCACCAAATTTGCAGCTCTCTGCACTTGGCTCTTAACTAGTAACAGGGATTCGTTAGTAATATTAGCTCTTTTCGGAGCTCAAAAGTGGGCCCACGAGAAGGTCAGTACTCTAGACATCACTGTAAACCGATCTTTCCTCCATATTTTCTCTCACTCCTTCACATCAAAACCCCCGAAAGATCGAAAAGGACATATATCTACCCAAGAACCAATTATTAGAGAAAACATGTCCTTTTATCCTCGCTCCCCCCTTTCAAGTATCTAGCAATCCCTTATCCTCTTAGTATCAACCTTCATTGAACACACTTCCTTTTCCACCCCTTCATTTTATGGCGAGTGTGTTTCTGAGACTGAGGAAATGTGATGTAGCTGATCAGTGAGAGAAAGGAGTAGGCTATCTCAGGGAAAATACAATTTCCAATATCCTCCATATTTTCTGATAAAGTCCAATTCTGCCACCGTATCTCTCATTGAGTTAAAATGGATTGACCACCGAGAGTGCATAGTGAAATGGATGAATTTGACATCCTATGTAGAGAGGACCATCTAAATTCACTCAGCTTCGCTAGATGCCGAGTTTTTTATTGTTCCGCTAGGAAAAGTGACAATGAATGTGGGAGATGGAATAGAAAGTCAAATAGGGGAGGAAAGCTTATTGATCGTTCGAGATATGGGCCAGTTTCTTTTTACGAAATCAAACCACATGAATTGAAGCCTGCTGGAATAGCACTGAGGTAACGGAAAGATAGATTCGTCTCAGAGTTAAACTGTTCTCAATCGTACTCCTTCTCGGGTGATAGTAAAAAAATGTGAAACCCAGATTTTAGCGTCGTCACTTAATGAACATCTTGGGAAAGGTCCCAGCCACGTAAGTGGCTAAATGTGAGTAGAAATATTTCAGAAAATTTTGTGTAAAAAAACTTTCGACATTGTGACTTTAATTATGAAATTCACAAAAAAATACACCGGTTCCCGTCATATCACCGAAGGTAAGCAACGTTGGGCCCGGACGGAGGTTGGTTGGGTAGCCCCCCTCCATACCTCAACCGTGGTGCTCTTGTCCCTTGTCTACAAGTGGTGGGCAGGTTAAATATGGGTTGGCACAATAGATCTAAAGAGGTCTAAGTGCCAGGGGGGCTCCAGAAGGCCCCCGTCCTCCCCTCCAATTCACATTTTTTTTAATGAACACCTTTCTCTTAAAGCTCTTCATTGAGGTTTATATTCACATTGATCCCGACTTAAGTGTCAATTTTATCTCACCGTAGCAATATATTCCCATTATATCCTGACCTTAAGAGCTGTTCTCTTTTAATATACTTCTTTTGGCACTCATTTCAATTTACAGCTCTTTCCTTTCCCTTTCGCCTATCGTATTCAATATCCTACAACCTAGTCACTCCTACTGTAAATAAAACATCTTATTAACTTACGTTCAGCATCTTTTGTCAGAAAAATTGCGTGTCGGAAACATTATTTAAAATCTGGTTGGTTGGAATATTTGGTTGCCAAGATGGTGTGTTGCCAAACTAACCACAGCGGTCGGCTCCTCATGACCTAAAAAAATACTCGCAGCTGCTGAAATACAAGTATCGCAGAGATGATGACGTTCGTCAGGCATAAACAACAGCAATGGAGTAACCAAATAGGATACAATGACATATGTAGAAATGAATAATTAAAGGGATTGTGTGTCTCCAGATCGTGACCTCTGCAAGTTTTCGGGCTGTTTGAAGGAAAAACAATTAGATCTAACTAAAAAGGGTAAAGAATGAACTGTTTAGACAAAATGCTTCAAGGCTAATGATTTTTTTCTCTGTAAAATACTTCAAATCATTTCAGTGGCAAATTTCAAAATTAATGAGAAATTAGCAGTTTGGAGCACACAAATCATATGGGGGCCACAATATTCTCCTGAAGTTAGTTCTTCTAGATTTATAAAATATTGTTACGAAAAGGGGTTAAGGGGTTAAGACATTCGGTTGGCCAACTCTTCTTCGGATGGGAAAAGCATCATGACAGGACTCTCGATGTCCCTTCGCCACCGGAAAGATATTTAAGATCCAACACTATAGCCGAATACTGGATTCCGCTCAGAAGGGATCAGACAGTTGGGTTCCATTATCAACCGATTCATATGTTTGTCCCTACCTCTTGCAATTCACCATATTTGCAACACCCAGACTTGTCACGCCATCAAGCCGTCACACGAAAATAACTAATAATTCCTTAAATTCAATGAAAAAATGTCGCCTACTACTGGCAAACTGATTATACCCAGAAATATTGATTAAACCGAAGTTATAAGCGATTTTATTAGATTAAATAAATTCAGTTTTTGAGTTTTTTTGCTCATCTGTGTTATTGATTAAATTTTTAATTCATACGCAATATTTCTTGAATATTTTCTTTCATGTTTAGTAAAAGGTGTTATCGATAGTGCATGCCAGGGATGATATTAATTGTAATCGCGGGTTGAGGAGGATTATAATTATTAGGGTATGTACTCAGTCCATGATTGGTGAAAATTAAGGCCCTTATTACACCCTCGAGGTGGCTTTCGGTGCAACCTTTACATCTAGTATAGATGTACTCATGAATTCTTTTGCTAGATTCATGCATGATGATGTTTTACACGATGTTAGTCTCTGGCTGAAGATTGTATTGGATGCAAAGCTACCGTCTTCCCTTAGAAAATCGGTCGTTAACAGGGAAAATATATGGCTACCAAATCACTTACAATATAGGTCTTAACACAATCATAATTCATTCCGTGCGTGGAGTCACCTTCTGCCACACAATCCCAGCGGTGGATTCTAGGAAATAATGTGGGTGCATTTTTTTAGCATGGGCGTCCATTTTATTGCTCTAGCCTCACTGCCCCGAAGGTTGGTGATTGTTAAAGACAATTGACCGTTCTCAGCATGGCGTGGCTCCGAAGCCAGTGCTGCCCTCTCGGCGGATGAGGGTCGTAAACGCCATTGTCTGCTCGCGCGTGCTTACGGCCCCTTCTGCCGCGATTCCCATTGTCCCGTCATAAAGGGACGCTGGGGGATCCGTAATTCGCGGGTATTTGGAAACAAGGGAGCAGTGACGAGTGAGCAAACAAACAAACAAGTCGCCTGTCACGAAGGTTCCTTCCCCGCGCGATCGCGTCCTTCCCTTGTGTCGGAAAAAGGAAGGGTTTGGGGTGAAAAGGCAGTGAACACGGAGAAGTGTAGGGTTGTAGAAACGGAGGTGGCAATATCCTGAATGAATAGAATGAATAGACTACAGCCATACACACTGCACATCATATTCTCCGAATTTCCCACTTTCCCTCTCCCTGTCCCACTGAGAATATCTCGAGGGAAAGGATAGGCCGGGGTGTGTGCATCTCCATTGTACCCTGTGAGCCAACTGAAAGGTGTATGGCAGAAGTGACTCCAAACCAGGCATATCTATTGACGAGTAAATATTCAAATTGATAGTGATTACTCTAAAAACGTAATTAAACTCTGGAGCTTTCACGGCTATGTTAGCAGTGCAGTGTTGTACCTTGAGGTTACATCCAGATAACTACAAACATGCTGTGAAAACATTTGTAGTTATGTACGGAGCATCATCATCGTCGATCAACAACCCTAGGATTGGTTTGACGCAGCCCTCCACTTGATTCATCTATCGGCCTACCAATTCATATTGACGTAATTCCTCTCCTTTCACAAATTGCTCCATATATCTCATACGAGGCCTGCCTTTTCCATTCTTTCCGTTTACTTTTCCCTGAATGATTGTCTTCATCAGGCCATCGAGTCTTAAGATAATACCGATTAAGTTGCCCCGTCTTCTTTTTAGGGTTTTCAGTAAGCATCTCTTTTCTCCCACTCTTCTTAGGACTTCTTTATTTGTCACTCGGTCGATCCATTTTATCTTCATCATTCTTCTTTAGCTCCACACGTTGAATGCTTCCACTCTTTTCTTCTCTGCTGCTGCCATCGTCCATGTCCCACTGCCTTAAAGAAACGTGCTCCAGATGAGTATATTACGCGTTCAAAATATTTCTGGGTGTACAGAATAAAATATTAGAAAAAGAGAAATGTGAGAAAAAGAATATTATGTGAGTAAGGTGCCTGCGGCGAAAAAAAATCTTGATTTCAGATGCTTTCCCGATGTCTTGAACACTGAAGTGTTTTTCGAAGTCGAGGACGGAATCGGTCGTGGATCCACCACTAGGTACCAATAATAGAATGAATGCATGTACATTTCGAGATAAAACTAAAGAAAAACCAATAATACACAGTGTGTCCCAGTTCCATTAGGACTGTGGCTATTGTAACCCAATTGTCCCTCCTTCGGGGGATATTTAAATTCCCGGGGGGAGGTGCCGATGTGATTTACAACAGTCGACTTTTTGGGTTCGCGGCGCCACTAGTCCGAGCCGGGAGAAGAGGTTTTAAAAAGGCGTGCACGAGAGACCCTCGCTCTCTGATATCCTACATGCCCCATCCCTTCCATCCCTATCCTTATACCTTTCCTCCCGGTCTGAAGCGCCTATTAGTGCGGAAACAGACTTGAAAACACCCACGACTCGCTCTCGCTTTCTTTTTACTCTGGCCCTCGCTTGTCCCCTGCTCGGATCGAGTGTGTCCCACTTCAGTTTTTTTATTTTGTGTTGTGCCAAGTTATCGGTCACACTATTGCACTGAGTGAGTACTTTTGTGTTTAGGTCAGAACATATTATTTATGTTATGTTTTCGCCAGTGGCCCGAGTAGGACTGGATGACGTTTCGTTCAGGCCAGTTTTTTTTTCGTGGAGTGTATGATTGGCGATATTTCTTCGTAAACTAACTGTGCTAATTTAAGTTGACTTTGCCTTTCCAACAGGTGAAGAAAAAGATTCTCTTCTCACCGACAGCGTTGGTATGATTTTGCTTTGATATACTTGGTGTTTTTTTCACATGGTTTCATTATTAAAAAGTAATGCTTTTTTGATATTTTTTTAATCACCCATATATTTTTTCCTCAGGTATTACAATCCCTTTGAAGAATTGTATCAGCTTAATTTCGATTACATTATGTGATTGAATAGTAAATTAGTAAAAAAAACATTGGAACCGATTTCCTCCTGTAAAATCTTGACGTTAGTATGATTGGCAAAGAATGACCAGCAAGGGATGTGAACAGACTGATTAGTCAACATTTCACCGCAAACAGGGTAGAACCATACGTATTTGTATTCCAATATTTGGTGGATTTTTTAATAATACATTCCATTTTACCATTTGTACTTCAATCGTGTGAGGTCATCATATAGCGCTTGTCCTTCCACCTTTATTTTTGCAACATCTTACAGAAGAATTCATATTTTATCATGTGGCACTCAATTCATCTCTGTCCAATTCCCTCGGGGTCATCAACCTTTGCTCTCCTAAATCTTCAAAAAGGATCAAAAACTATTTCAACTCTTGCCTCATAACGTCCGTCAGTTTTTAATCGTTCATCGATCAATTGGTTGGGCTCTAGACAATCAGATCTAGGGGTGGAAATTGCGCTGGCAAAGGGTGGATTCCTCTAATTTATTGGCTAGAAGAGATCTCCCTGCAATAATTTTTCATTACAGTAGGAGGAATTTGAGACGGGACTCAATGTCAAGGCAAAGCACCGTCGCGATGTGAACTTTCACAACACAAGTCCACTTCCACGGCCGTATTCTCCTCCCAATCCATACCCATAATCCTCTTTCCACCCGCTTCTCCCCCTCATGGTGTCAGATTTTTGTCTTCCCATCCCTTGTGTCCTGCATTCTATCCCGGTCCCGGGGAGAGGAAAATACCTCCGAGAACCCGGAAAGCGATGCCCACCGTGGCCGCCTCTACAGACCTGCTACTCATTTGAAGTAAGAGTGTTAAATAGCTAATAAAATAACTTCCCCCCAGAGTCTCCGGCCTAGCATCAGGTTTCGCTGCCGTCATGATGGCCAGAGACTAGAGAGTGGTCGCACCTATGGGTAGCTTCGTCTGCCACCGACGGATAGGTGGCTACGCTCTATTTAGGGTCATGCACACGAAGCAGGCGGAGAGACCCGAGAAGGACAGCCTTCTGCATTGCACCTGCAAGTGCATCCGCGATAGGTTATAATATTATTAGTAATTGACTTTAGGTAATCCAACGGCTAAGAAAAAATTGCGTAGTCTAACCTTAGAACATAATCCCAGGACAAACTCAACATCCAAGCCCTGGGTGATATGAACCCGCAACCCTTGGGTTGCCAGGCTCGTGTGTTAAGAACGTGGCTACCATAGCTAACGAAACAGCTATTCTTCTGGGACTAGAATGAAAGATAACGCCAGAAGTGACAAAAAAACCCCTTACTGGTGTTTTCTGTCTCCAAAATATTATTTTTGCTTCAAGTATTGACTTCTTCATGGCTAGATGAGAAATAAACTCGTCTTCTATCATTCTGGAATCGAGCAAGTAATACCAGTCTCACAATTTATAATACAGGCCATTTGAAATTGATAAATATATCTCTGCATCGATGGAGGCTTCCAATCGAAGGAAATGGAGAAAAGATGTTGCGGAGACCAGACGACTACGTTTTACACATATTCATATATTTTCGCAGTGGAAAAGGAACCGCTTCTATGGAGTCTCAACCAAGTGTAATTAGTAGATATATGTAAAGTATCACCTCACACACTACGGAAAATAACATTGTCAAAATGATACAGGAGAGGACGATGGGGGATAAGGGGGATATTTGTTTTTGGCATGAAGAGCTTGTGAATTTACTCTCAAATAAAGCGGGCTATATACCCGAAAGGTAAAATTCAGTGGGGTCTACAGAAAGCAGTAATTGTAGATGACATCCTACTCTGACCGATCAATATCGATAACCTAATGCAAAATTTCCCCTTTGTAATCCAATGTCCTTAAGCCTTCATCGATTATTTTTCAGTGATTATTTACTTATTTGAAAAGTATATATATTTACGATCATCGTCATTATAATTGTCACCAATGTTATCCACACCACTATGAATATCTTCGTTTTTGCTTCTAAATTCACATAACCAATGAAACAAGGTGTAACGCAGCAACATAACTTTGTGATCATTGACTATCATGCCTCACTTTTCTCCCTAAGGCATTGCCTTTGAGTTTTATTTGCAGCCTTATTTAATGAGCTGAGACAAATTACAAGGAAAATCCTTTTCTGATAAGCAAAGTTGATTGCCACCCATGTCTTTCACCTCTGCCTACAATTTGGATGATCTGTTCCCTGAAAAAATCGTCCTCAGGCTTTTATCACCTCCGCATGAAAGAGTTGTGTCAACAATGCGTGATTTTCTCCGATTCTTGGATGATGAATATGGTAATTTGGATGCAATCAAATTCCTTAGAGAGACAGAATTAGTTATCAGTTCAAATTCTCAAAGTAGTTTCATTTCGTGCTAACGATCATGTTTCTCCTTCCTCCAAGTATTTCCATTTTGGCCAAAATTTCTAATCTATTTATTTGACTTTATATTCTCCTTTAAACCAAAGCGTTCATAATAATTTTTGTTCATATCATCCATTTAATGTTCTTATATTGTATGCAAATAATCATTGCCTATATATTATGATCTAACTGTGTATCATCCCAAAGCCAAATTTTTAAGAAATTGAATTGATTAGTATTTACACTTCACTATACCAAATTTTTATATTTTACTCTGTCGTGCACTATATCTCCCTTTTCATTATAAAACATTTCTCAAATAGCAATGCCACGGTGGTAGTGGTTGTCTTGTCAAGCTTTTGTCAGTTGCTGAACAATTTTTACAACACTGATATAATTGAAACAAGATCTCATGCTTTCCTATCGTATGTTTTGAATGTATTATTCTGAGGTCTTAACCCCGATCTTACGGTCAATTTTAGATAACGTTTCGAGATCCGACTCGTTTCTCGTCATCAGGGCTGTCAATATCCAAAGGAAGCACACAACTTCTTTAGTGACTGTTGGGTGCTAAGATTACTTATTTAAAATTTCAATTATCTCTCTTCTTTTACTCTCCACCGATTATTTTTTCCCAGTACGATCAAAATAACTCTTATAAAATAATTTTTTACACTTCATGCGGTTGTTCTTTAACTTGTCTTCATCTCCCTACAAATGGGTGGTTGGTAAGCATGTCTGTATAATGTTTTGTGTGATGGGAACAATGCAAACATTAATCATTGTATTTTTTCGTCTTCGTAATGTCTTTCTCTACGCCTAATTTTCTGTTGAGCATCTAAGTTACTCCCTGATGGCTATTGTTCCCTGTCAGATGGGACACTTATTATCCATCGCTCAAGAAGTCACCATCTGTCTCTCTTTTTAGTTTATCGATAACTTTTATCTATATTCTTTGTTTAATGTTAACAATTTCCGCCCTAAAACATAACTGCTATTTCATATCCTCAGTTTTATAACTGATCTACATAACTACCCCTGTGGAACTGCTTGCTAAAATCAACTTACATGCTGCTTGCAATGAGTTTAACTTATTGAAAATATTATTAACAAATTCATCTTATAGAACTTAAGCCCTGAAGAAGAAAAAATACAATATCCGAAGCGTCGGCCAAAAGTTAAATATTTTTCATTTTTAATAAAGGACCTAAACTCCCGAAAATCATCCATATATTTAATAACAAGAGGTCTGGAATTCAACTTACCAATGAGTTTAACGTTTAACATTTGCGTCCTAACTGACCTTCCCCTGAGAAATACATGCCTGAATGAATGCACTTCAAGCTGAGTAATGCATGTGCCTTCTTTATCATCTTCCTTTTGTGAATTCTCGCATACCCTGTATTGTTCTGAATCTCAATTAGACAGCGGCATACAAAATAAAAAGGCTCACACTAGGGTCAAATACTTTCACTGCCTCTGCGGTCTTTCGTGATATGGTAGGTTAAACACGAAATATAGTGTGCTTACTCCTTAAACCACTGGTTTCCAGCGTTTTTTTGGCCTTTCTACGTCTCCCGTAGTCAATTTTTACAGTACCTACCCCTTAAATGAAAAAGATATTTTTACCTTTAAATATATTTGTCATTGATTTGAAATTATTGATACCGTAAACAAACAACAGTGGTAGGAGTGGAATGCAGTCCTTATCGGTGAATATTTTGCAAGCAACGTCTCTGGTGAAACAGTGACCAAGACCCCGGTGCTCAAATTTCTTTTCACAGTAATGCCTTCTTGTCACGCTATCTATTTTCAAAAGAGGCTAAATAGAAGAGATGTTGGCTATTGTAAATGAGATGTAAAACATTAAGTATTTACACCTTGTTTTCGTTGTACTTTTCAGGCATGACACTTATGAGTAAAAACAGGTGCGATGCTTAATTTTGTGGGAAGTCCCCCTCCTCTGTCCTATCTCTCCCTTCTCCTCTTTTAGAGCTGTTTTCAAATGGTCCATACCGATAAATTGGTCTAAGGGTACCGCCATCACTGTGGAATTCCCATTGTTTTTCAATATGCTATCATGAGCGTATCCTCAGCGAAATACACACCTGAGGTTGAAAATTACCGCTCTAGACCACTTGGTTAAGGTGAATTTAGGTTAATGGGGTTAGGAATGAGAGCATTAGCTGGGGGATAGGGGAAATAAATAGATAAGTCAAGAAGAAGATGAGGTAATATGACTCCGTTATCGCTATGAGACGATGCTCTGCGGTTTATAATTCAGACGATGGAGTAGAAGCCGTATTCTTTCTTGTTCCAGGACGCTAGTTTACAGCCATCCATCTCATCTACGCCTTCTAATACTATTTCTCTTCCACCTCCCCGTCTTAAAGCGATTCCGTTGAAAAGGTCGTCTTTACTGCTGATACTTGTGCTTCGGCTTCATCAATGTTTCAACACCATTTTGCGAGAGATGAGATTGGTGGTTTGGGAGTACACTGCTTGTAAGGGGAGGGGTATGGAAAGAAATAGAATTGTCTCCCACACCTATTAATCATGTTTAGACTTAATTCAACCGTAGCCCTAGGGAAAGTTAAAGGAGAGGATGGTTGAGGGGAAAGGATGGATTTGGTATATATATTTTCGGCTTAGATATGTAGTTAACGGACATGTAAATAGAAAAATTGATATCCGAACCTACAGATTCTAAATGCATTTCATTTCTGGTATAATTAGATGCATGAATAGTGGTAAATATGTTTAATAGTATATATACAAGTAACGTGTATATAAAGTAATTATAGTAATAGTATACAACTATCGACGGATAGCATAGGTAGTTGCTTGTTAGTATAAGGAATTTCAGGCAACCAAACTAACAGCGTGATCGTGCATGCTTGCTGTGGAAATTCTATTTTTTTTAATTGCTAAGTTTAGACTACAATACACGTTCAGTTTTCTAATTCTAGTTAAATACTTCTAGTTTAAACCCTTTTTAAGCAGGATATTTAATGCATGTTTGGTGTGAATTTACCCCCCTGTCACACACATTTATGGCGACATGAGGCTGTTATGTAAATGTAGTTCATATATGTAATTTAAGCTTGTAATTTACGTAAACATTTAACATTTAAGGTAAACATTAATACATTGAGTAAAATATTTGCTGGCTATTTATAAGGGAAATGACGCAGAATTATTCACTTTCACAAATGATTTTTATTTCTTACTATGCATAATTATCATCAGTGTTTAGTAGTTGAAAGTGTGTTCGTGGATGAATATAGGTGAGAATTTTGGAGGTGAGTTAACTGATATACGTAAGATTGAGGTGTAATGGTCATTCAGTCCATACAACAATGCTTTATTTATGATGAAAGAGTATTAGTCAAACATTTCATCAATTGCGCTCTGCATCTGATTTTCTGGTTTAAGTATCAGATGTTAAGCAAAAATTGTTTTCAACCACAATCAGGTATACCGTTTAATGTGAAAACATCGTTTCAACCATTAACTCTATTCACGGAAACGTAATGAAGAAAATATCGATGTATTCGGTTATTTCTTTGACCTAACACTGTGAGTACCTACTTTCATTGAGCGTTGATAAGCTGCAAAATATTTATGCACTAATATGTTTCACCCAAGCATATCGAATTAGCAGTTTTATTAGTCAATCAAACACCTATTTTTTTTTGGAACCATAACCCAGAAGAAATTGCTAGACATTTTCCGGAATATTTTTCTTGAGAAGCAAAGTTACCTAAACCAATTATTTTAGCTTTTTATTGATAAGTAAAATGAAAGAGGCGTTTGATTTGTCTAAAATTATATATAATTTGGCGCGTTTGTAGTTTCATACTCAACGAATATTGGTTTTAGCTTCAAAGTGAAAAAAATATACCTACTATATGAATAGAACGTCAAATCGGAATGTACCGATTGCACGACAAATTTAAGTGAACGCAGAGAGATTTTTCCAATTACTTTCATAAAATGCGGACTGACGAAATGACATGAACTCCCTCCTTTCTCTATGCAATAAATCGAATATTTCTTGTACAACTGCCACTAAATTAAGTTATGCCAAAAGCTTACATTTACGATGAATAAAAGTCTAAGTTAAGAAAAAAATAACATACTCTGTGCGCTAACGGCAGTTTTTGATGTGCTGCATCGTTACATGTACAAAAATAATAAATAATATTAGTATGATGAGGAACATAATATTTAAAACCAAATTTTCCAATCGGCTTAATGCAACTTTTTACTTGAAAGTGCAGTAAATATATATCTGTGTCCTCCCTCACTGAAAAACGAGCATCAGAGATTAAGAACTCTAATGTATATAGTTTACATATTAGCAAGTAAATGATGGCATTTCTCAAATAACGAATGCTTTCCAATCCTATTGATTAATCTTAGATTTTAGATACAATATACCTATATTAAGATGATTTCGTCTCATATTATTATATATTCCATCATAGTATGTGGCTTTTATTTCTCTTCCAGTTTCCCTCTTTTGTAGTCGAATATATCAATTCAAAATCTGCCTTTGTTTGCTGCTTAATTGCTTCAAGTTCCCTTAGCTAGACAATTTGTGTCTGCTTATTATACCTACATAGAGAATTGAAATAGAGGGTGGGAATAGAGAAATGTTCTTATTTAACTTTGGTATGATTCCACATTTGAGGATTAGTCTATTCTCGGACCCCAGGGCACTATAGTCTGTTAATGAAATATTTTAATGTATTTTAGATTCATAAGTACATAAATTTGCCTCTCAAAATGTAATTACTGGTAATAATTAATGAAAACATATTTATTACAGTTTAGAGTGCATACGAGCTGTGAGTATGCCCTAAATAAAATTGAAGTCTTTCATTTATCCAATACGGATCAGTCATTTCAGACTTGGTGGTTTTTTTGCAAATCGTTAAGAATCCTAGAGCCGTATCATTGCGCGCGACATCTGTCCCTGCATCCCAAGGTGGAGTGGATCGGAAGTGCGAAATTCGATGGTCATCCGGATGGAGGTCATGTGTACCTCTTGCCACTCGCCCGTAAAATCCGACCGCTTTATAGGAATTCGTCTACTCTTGGCCTCGTTCCAAGATCGGTAGCCTCTCGCAATTCACCAAAGAAATCCTTCTCATCGCTCCCGTGGTTTCAGCCAAAAATTGCCGCAAATCCATCCTCCACCGTCTCATCCATCGAATGGCGGTCCATGTGTCCCGTTCATTTTTTATCATCTCCCGACTAGAGGCACTGAAATAAAGAAAGGGAGAGAGATAACTCCACTAGGACCAGACGACTATCTGCTGATAACTTGCAGTTCCTCCAGCGTTTGAGCTGGAAAGGAAAGGCACACGTATTTGACCGTAGGTAGGTACTCTTCGAGCGTATGGATGAATTTCATGACAAGCCACTCATTTCTTGACAGCATCTTTCCTTTCCTTTAGCAATCCGAGTTCAACCTCACTTCAGAAATGCGATCCTTCCTCACCAGATGATCTTCATAACCTTCTTTCGCTTTATGTCGATTTTATTATTAGAAGACGTGACCAACAATTCAGGTGATTTGACACATTAAGATTGGATGTAAATGAAAAAGATTTCATGTAGTTCATGCATTGGGATAAGGTACAGTGTCACTCGGCGTAGTCTTTAGTATGTTGTAAATTAAAGGCGCTAAGGTAGTCTCGACTTTGCGTCCCATCCTGCAACTGGAGCACTGAATTCGTAGTACTGTCTACACCGCACCCAAGTAATAAATCTGTCAAAGCAGCATTTTAACGAACACGAACTTAGATTCACTGGATTAGAAGCCCTTACCACACCATTCCCATCATCTCCCATTACACACACTTATCTCCAATTACCATCTTCTCCCTTCTACTGTGACCCCATCTGTCATCCACGTATCTCTTACATCCTATTTACTTCGATAAAATGTGCTGGTAAATATTAAATCAGAATCTCTAAAGTATATTATGAAGTGATCTCTTTGACAATAACTTTATCAATATTTTTAACACCCTCTTGGGGTGGTCGATTCGATCTGGAGATCAATTTCGAACAGATGGACTGCCTAACGGATATATTGAAAATGGTATTTCTCTCGTGAGCGATAATATATCGTTACAGTGATGCAGTAACTGCTGACGCATAGAATAAGTGGGAACATGCGGATATTTTATCTGTAATGTTATTGACACTACTACCTGATATTAACTGATCGTACCAAAGGAATTTGAATTTAGCATTTAAAGACAAATGACAAACCAATGATTTTATTCTGAGGCAACGTTTGTGACTAGACGTGCACCTAGTAAATGCATAACTAAAATGTTTTCATGTTTCATTAACAATTTCCTAGTCATATTAATCCATTACCATATACGTTAGATGTGTTTTGCAGGGGACTCATGCTATTATTTATTGATGTTTACCTTCTATTATTTATTTTAGACTTGCGCATATTACCCTGAGATTTGTGCAAAGCCACAAACTTATCCTATTCCATCCCACCACTCTCGAGGAAGTAACCTCGTGAACCATATTTCTCGTGACCCGCGTCAGACATTATGCCATGCGCGCACCACTTATGGTGGCTCCGCATACCTCCTATGTGATACATGGAGTCAGTCCGTCCTGCAGGGAAAGGAAAATTTGGAGGCCTGGGCCTCAGTTGGAAGGGCAAGGGGCCCTTAAAATACTCGTCCAACTACTTGACTACATTGAGCTACTTGTCAACACGAAATTAAGGTCTCTTAGGATAACTAATCCATACATGTCCCTTGTTAAGCCTACGCAGGAGTTCAGTGATCCCATGTGTCATCATCACGTTAGGCGAAACGAAGAGACTTGCCACTGAAGACGCATAATTTAAGTAACTGACACCCTCTTCATGCTACATTATCCCATACGATAAGTGTAGCATTTTTATTCACAATTCGGATTTGTGAATAAAAAACTTTACTGTTTCTACAATTTGGAACTTTAATTTCCTGACTAGTTTCGATACACTGTATCATATTCATAGGACTAGCAGTACAAGTAGCGTCGTTGTGGGTTATATACCAAAAGGGGGGAAGAGTGGAAGGGGTGGGGAGGGGAAAGGGGTGGAGTAGTGGAAGTGAGGGAATATGGAAAGCCCTAGGAAGGGGGGGGGGGAGGGGAGAGGGAAAGGAAGCGTACTTAGGGAAGGCGGCGTGGGTTAGCGTCATGGGGATTTTTCGGGTGCAAAATTGGGATGTCCAGGAGGGGGGAGTGGAATGGGAAAAGGTGGTCATTAGTGATGGGCTCTTTCTTCTTGACTATTCTTAAAATTTCCAGTTGCTCCCTGATGTCCATTTGTGGCCCTTTCTTCACACGGTGCAGCAATTCCGGGGTGAAATCCGCCTGATGTCCTTCTTCAAGGAGGTGGGAGGCAAACTGGGACATCCCCGTTTTCTTGATGTAGTCTCGTTTGTGTTCTTCGCCTCTAATGGCTAGGTTTCTACCCGTTTGTCCCACGTATTTGGCGTCACAATCACTGCATTTCAGTTGGTAAACACCACTATGGAGGGCTGGGTTTATGGAGTCTTTGATGGGTGGAAGCAAGCTTTTTAGATTCCTGTTATTGTAATAAGCCGGATGAATGTTCATTTCTTTGAGAAAATTTCCTATTTAAATAGAGGGTTGTCCTACATACTTCAGACGTCGCCACGGTCCTTTGTCATTTGTGGTTGAGGAGTAAAAATCCTTAATTAAATTTTTTTTCTTTTTGCCTGCCAGTAAATCGTCGATTAATTTTTCAGCGTAACCGTTGGCGACTGCAATTTTTTTAATTGTGATTATTTCTGACATGAAAGCTGTTGGCTCTAATGGTACGGCTAATGCTCTGTGCAGCATGCAGTGAAAGACTGCTAATTTTTGATTAATGGAATGTTTAGAGGATGAGTGGATGACCTGATCGGTGCACGTGGGTTTACGATAAATAGCGAACTTGTGTTTCCCGTTTGTGATTGAAATATTAAGGTCCAGAAAGTTTAATGAATGTCCCTCTGGTAATTCCATCGTGAATTTGATGTTGGGGTGTAAAGAATTGATCTACTTCAAGAAATTACCCAGTTGTCTTTTCGTTCCTGTCCATAAACATAGAATGTCATCGACATAACGAAACCAATAGTGTACATTTTTCATGAGGGGGTTTTCACTTTGAAAACGTTTATCTTCTAGTTTGTTTAAAAAAGTTTCGGCTAGTAGGGGTGATAAGGGGGAGCCCATCGCTAAACCTTCCAATTGCTCATACACATTCCCGTTAAACAAGAAATAATTTTGATTAATACACACTGTTAATAATGATATGAGTACGTCACAAATGTGTGTGGGTGTCTTCACTTTATGCAGCACTTCCTTTGCTGCGAGAACAGCTTCTTCTCCTGGAATACTGGTAAATAAATTCACTACATCGAAGGATACTAAAAAAGAATTCTTGTGTGTGGTTACTTCTGTTAAGCATTTAGCGAGTTCAATGGACTTTTTTATGCTGTAAGTCGCACGGAAATCGGAGTGTTCTATGAATTTGCACTTCACAACCCTAGCTAAGGAATGTGTTGGTGATCCGATGCCTGACAATTGCTAAAAAACTGCTCCTTGCTCTTTACGTTTCCCGCTTTAATAATGCCAAATTAATTATTGTCGCATATAATTTATCGTTTTAGGGTAGCAAACTGTATTCGAGATCTAAACGTTGAGAACCAATGGATTGGTAGCAGATGCCCGGATTGAATGCAATTGAAAAATCTAAATATTATCAACTAAAACTTGAGAAGATTATTTGTTTCAACCAAAATAAAACTGTATATTTGTTATTCGGGTTGGGAAGGAACTCTTTGGCAAGAGGGTAGAAATTTCTTATATTCCTATGCATTAATTTAATCCAACTCTAGTTTTGCTTGGTTTTGATTCTTCCCAAAACAATCATGCCTACTTGTTCTCATATTTTAAGAGTTGAAGACAAGGATAACCCGATCTAAGCATATTTACTTGCTATCTGATATCACATATAACTTTTTTCTATGCGTTCTATTCCTTTTTATCCGCTATTCTTGTAACTTCAAATGCAGAATATTTCTGATCGATTATTCCACGTGAAGATGACCACGAGAGCCTTGTGTCTCTCTCTAGTAGGCAATGCACCCACGCCAGTGATCAAAAATATGAATTCGTTGACATAAAAGCACCGAAATGTGAAAGACTTCTTCTTTTTCCAGCCTTGTAATACACGAAGAGAGGTTGTGTGGAGGAAAATGAGGTAGAAATAAAGAAAGATTTAGTCTCGGAAGACAGCAACACCTGTCATCTCCTTGCTTATCTTTGCATCGCAAAATGTATAGAAATAGGTAGAAGGAGATAAAAAGAAGCTGTGGACGAATAAGTGGAAGGAATACAGAACTGGTGGACTTAAAAGAGGAGGGTGAAGAAGGAGGGAGGGGTTGGTGGCGACATCTCCAGATGGGGCGGCCTCACCCGATGACTTAAAGAGGATTTAAAGTGAGAGATTTACGACACCATGGACGGGGAAGGGGAAGCTGGATAGGAGCCCTGTTGGGGAAAAAGAGGAAGAAGGAAGTAGTTGACGCTACGGTGGCCGCTTCCTAAATCCCCCGGAGCATGTGCCAAGCGCAGGGGGATGCTCAACCGCTACCTGATTCCCGACCACCTCTCCTTACCTCAAGTCCACCCCTACTCATGCCCTATTTTTTTATTTCCCAGGATTCATTGAATTGAGAAGTCTGGCACAGCGGAAAAGGGTATGCGGGATTGGAAAATGTGATCTGCGTTGAGATCGAAGGGAATGGCTCTCGGTGACCACGGGGATTGGGGAAGGGATTCTCTCAGGAAAACGGGATGCTCGTCTCGATTGCCCCTTTCCTCATTATCCGTTGAATGTTTCCATCATTGCTTTTGCCTCCTCATACGAATATGATGTACCCGCAGCCTGAAGGCACGACTACGATCGCATTTTACCAGTTAAGTTGTATGCACGGGACGAACCACTCCGTTTTGGGGTTGTTTTCTGTATGGCTTTGACATAAGTCACTCCGAGATGCTTTTCATTCCATGTATACATTGTGAAGGTGGTGTCGGGTTGGTACGGTGGTCTGAGTACTGACCTACATCCTGAGGGTCAGGGTTTAATTCCGGTAGCAGGAGGGATTCCACTCTGGTATACCTGAGTGGAATCCTCATTGATGACGTTAAAAATATTTTGCGAACCCCAACTTACTATAGTAGACTGGACCATAATTACAAAGTTAGAGAAATTGGTTGCCGAACTGACAGATTCAAAATGTCCTTTTTTCCTCGTACAATTAGATATATGAATAACAGTAAATATGTCTAATAAGATTGTATGCAATGGATAGCATAGGTAGCTGCATTTTGGTGTAAGGACTTGAAGGTAACCCAACTAACAGCACGTTTTTGCATGCGTAGTTTGCTATTTTCATATTTTTAAATATTGCAGCCTAGACTAATATACTAATACTAATTCTTTTAAATGGATGATATGTAGTGCATGTTTGGTGAGAATTCACCCCCTGCGACACACCTTTGAGGTGGCTTGCAGGGTATTATGTAGATGTATATACCTGTCCTACTTGAGTGTGGTGTGTAGAGCACCTGAGTTCAACACTCCGTCCGTCGGATGAGACACTAAACCGTGGAACCCTAAGCGCCATTTATAATGAGAAGGCCAATGTCAGTGCCTAATTTTTGTCCAACACTTCCCCGTTATCTGGAAATGAGTGCCCTAACCAAATTACCCTTCTTCCCTAAATACACCAGTGACCTTAGCCGTAGTTTGTCTCACCTAAATATCTAGCGTTATTATTGACTCATTTGTGATTATTATTGATTTTTACGCTATGAAGACGGATATTAAATTAAACGTGAACTTAAAACGGCATTAATAGGCAATTGTGTTAAACTTTTCTCTGTAACCGTAATGTGTGAAAACCTTCCCTCCATTATTTCTAGCCTGTGAGAAGTTACCATGACGCAATGACGCATGCAATCATTTGTATTTATTCAGGAAAAAATATTACCATAATGTCCCATTTACTGTTAGTATTTGCCATTTCTGTTTATTTTTGCTATAAATATTCTCTTTCACGTAAATTCATGCCTTAGATATATATGTATATGCGAGCATTATTTGGTTTTGGATGGAAAAGCAAGTTGTTTATTTATGATGATTAATAAGTGGACCTGATGACAGTTTCATCAAAAGAGACTAATTATATCAATATCATGGTGCAAAGGAGTGACAGGATCTGTCTTTAGTGATAAAATCCTCCAAGGCATTCCTTTCCTCGAGTTACAATCGTGTTAGGATACCTGCTGGAATGTATAGATACCCCAGGAAAATATTTAGCTATGCACGGTGAGAATATAGTATGCTGACGTAATTAATTTAGGGGTACGGTATTCGAGTCCATCAAAATTTTGAGTGTCGTGTAAGGTCCATAAATGAGTTAATTGCAGCATTTGGGTTGAATATGCGTGTAGTGAATAAACTATTATCGATAATTAGTGTTTAATTTACCTCGTTCAACTTACTATTTGGTCATCAGTCATTCATTTAAAAGCTTCATTAATCAACGTTAGATGATAAGAAGGAAGCATCCTAGTTCGATTTACATGCCAAGTTGTCTAATCAATAATGAGAAGAAAGATAATTAGGATTGAAGTTCCGTATATTTTAAAAGTATTGAGCACGGTGACGGCTTTTGACTCATCTCACCCCAAATTTTCTACCGTAAGGGTTTTACAGAAAACGCACGCTTTTACCTCCTCACCGCTTTAGCTCAGGACGGGAGTCTGAGGTGCCGAGTTTCTCGGGATCGGAGTGTCAACGTTTTCTACCTCTGCCGTCTGGAAAAGAAAGCTCTCTTGAGCGCGCAGGCGTTGTCTACACAATTCCCCTCAAGATTATCCTTCTTTCGAAGATTCTGCTTCGGTACCGGCATACGGTGGTGGAGTGTGAGGGCTCAAATCGGGTTGGTGAGTGTTGGAACTCGTAAGAAAAATCCGTCACGTCCGACGACATCCGTACTTCTTGCTTTTCCACGCTCCGCGCTCAAAACCGGGGGTCCTTCCCATGGGTCCTATTCTCTTTGTCTTTTACACCTCCTGGTGACTCCATAAAAACTCTGAGTGCGGTAAAAGCTCTAAGTTATATTCTGCTTTTATTCTTTTCCTAACTCTTGGTCATTTTCATGCGGGGTCCAATCACAATATGTATTCTCTTTGGTGGTCACGAACGGATCACTATAGGAGACCTCTAAAATTTTTTTTGCCCACTTGCGGAATACAATTGTGAATGCCAAAGGGTAACTAAGAATACCGTCGGAATGAAGTATTGACCTTTGCATTGGTCATATTCCCTCAGTTCAAATTAAACGAAGAGTGGTTGAAATAGAGATAATATGGATTACTTTAAACCATAGTCTTGTAGATATTTGCGGAGGCTCTTTCCTTGCAAAGTATACTAAACCATTCCGTGCTTTAGGCAATGTGACGTCTCTTACGATCTCCTGGAACATGTGTAGGTAGAGTGTTCGGAAACAGTCCCAAATTATCACCAAAGGCTCTACTTCACGTTTTTGGAGTTCACTTTTCCCGCTGAATCCTCTTTTTCGTGAAATCTAGGTGTGATTTGTCCGATAATATTAACATGGGTACTAATATTAACATAAAAATTTCTAAATAAGGTAATGATTCAAATAATAGAGGTAATCTTGACTGGTGCTGTCTTCTTTCTGGTATTGGCTTAGATTATACAAGAAGCTGATCGTAATTCGGTAAACCCTCGTTTAGTCTTAGTTCGTTAGCGTAGCAAAAACGAACACTAGTTCGTTTTTGCTACGCTATTCAGTGGTCCCTCATTTTTTCGCTTTCGACTCACACTCTAATTAATTTACTCTTTAATCGTGAATACCCTTGCAGAAATTCACCCTCTGTAGTAGCAGTGAGGGAGTTCGTACTCCCCTCCTGATTCCTAACATGCTGTTTAGTCAAATAAGATAAGTTTTTTCTTATTCACTTAATTAACTTGCAGAATGATATTCAGTTAACCAGTACCCATTGTTTTCCCAATAATTTTATGAAGAGTTTACGTCAGATTCCTTCCGTTGCTGATTTATAAAGAACTTAACTTATTATTTTTAATTCCATTAATAAATAATATAAATATATGAAACATCAACATATAACAATCATCATAATCATTGGTCAACAATCCTAGGAATGGCTTGACGCAGCCCTGCACTCTATACTTCTATCAGCCAACCTCTTCATATTGACGTACCTCCTCTCTTTTACAACCTGTTCTATATATCTCATACGAGGCCTGCCTTTTCCTATTCTTCTATCGGCCAACCTCTTCATATTGACGTACCTCCTCTCTTTTACAACCTGTTCTATATATCTCATACGAGGCCTGCCTTTTCCACTCTTCCCGTTCACTTTTCCCTCGACGATTGTCTTAATCAGAACAAAAAGAATATTATGGGGAAAGAGGACCAAAATTAGAAGAAAAAAGAACTGTACATTTACATAATGTTAGTGACTGCAAGCGTGATCAGCAGGTGGTGTATTAACACCAGACATACTACATAATGAAGAATTAAAATCGTCTGTTGGTTACATACCACGGGTACTTTTTCTTGCAAAAACTTTAAGTGCCCTAAGTGACCGTGGGATTATCTTCTCATGGACTACTTCTGCAAAAAAGAGATGTCGCCCTTAAGGAATAACCCGTTACGTTTATTATTATTTATTTCTTGTAACAGCCTTGCAATATACAATGAAAATAAATGAAAATATTTACACTTACAATACTAGAGGCAAGCAGGAGGAATAAATCTACATCAACGATTCTCTTTATCCCTCAGATAGTATCGATCTAATCTGTTTCTGCCCTTTATCTTACACGAGGAAATCGGACCTTATTTAGTAAAATATTGATAAATAATACGCAAATATTTTTCCATTGAATTTTTTTTAACATAGAAAACATATCACATTTCATAATGAAATAAAGATAAATAAACATAATACAACAAAAAACAAATAACACAATAAAGTGGGTGTACCTGTTCCCTAAAAATATTCTAAGCTTGGTAGTATAAAAAAAATCAAATTGAAAAACAGTGGGTTTAAAACGTTTAAACCTCCCAGTATCGGTAAGGAACACTCTTTTCTTTATATGCAGCGACCGCAACCTACTCCTGTTATCTTGTACCACCAAGTTGAGAGCTGATAAATCCTCTCAGAAGGTACTGATGTAGTCATAGCGGATCATGTTCTTGGAAGGCAACACTGGGATGAAAACATGAACGATTTTATACTTCACTTGTTTCCCTGCACGTGAACGATAGATGGCGTAATTAGGGAAGGTTCGTTCGTATTCTTAAAAGGCGTATAATAATCATAAAATTGAATTATTGGTCAACCAAAAACATTTACTATACCGCTCGTTTCCTAAAACATCGCTGCGATGTTGAGTGTTTTGAAAACATCGAGTCGATGTTCCATCGATTGTCTTACCACTCGATGTTTTCGATGTATCGGCAAAAAAACATCAAGTAGTCCGAAACATCGATGTCAATGTGACATCCATAAGTCATGCTCGCAAGGTCATGTAAGTCGAGTTCCTCAACTCTTTTCCCTTTCATGTACTCTCCCTCATAGCATTCTTCGTTATATCGCTCAACGGTTACGGAAGATACAGTGCCCAAAAGGAAAATTGAGTTAATATTTGATTTATACAAGGCGCTTTGAAGGTCTTTAACAGCAGCGCTCCCTTTGCACACTCAATAAACGCCACTAGTGATTTGAAAACATGTCCGATTCTTTTTATAGAATCTCAGGTGCAATCAGTCTAATATATCAGAGAGTTTTAGTGCTTTTCTGAAGTATCTCCTGAAATAATTCTTCACGGGTCTCCATCTGGGCTAAGCTCTTCATGTCCTCTAACGCTTTTATGTGCAAATCCATTATTATCTCCAGTGCTCTGAAGACGGTGAGCAAATCGTTAATTAATGTATTGGTCGAAATATATACCCTATCCCGAATCGAAAAGCTTAAAGAATTCATCTTCTGATTCCCCTATAAGTTATAAGGCGATATATGTCACTATTTCGTCTCGTCCGAATTTGTTAATCACATGTATTATCACAGACGTTCATCTTCTCTTAAACTTTTCAAATGAAGATTTGAAAATTTTGCTTGTAGTAATCTCCATTAAAAACTGCATGGAGTGGAACTGATGTATTTAAAGCGGTAATGTTCATAAAGTATACTATGGTTAATTTAAGGATAGAAAATAGCAATTGCCTTTCTTTGAAATTACACTCTTTCTCTGCAAATTAAAGATTTTTATAGGTGCCATCATAACCCAATGGACAGTGGTAATGTCAGGGCCCTAGCCTGTAGCTAAAACACATGAGGAAGTTATTATGGCTGCTGATTGTAAACTGAACCTATATTTTTTATGCAAACAGTATATTTGGATATCTAATCAATAACCTACGAAAAAATTATATCACGAGATGTTACATAAAATCTGGCACCATGGTTTCTAACGCTCATTGAACGTTACGGGATTTTCTTATAAAAATAGTGAAAATCTGTACTTGAAAATTATATAACACTTTAGAAAACGAATGCTTATATCTGTTATTGAAATGGAAATTTATGGAGTCAGTATTTTAGGGTTGCCCATCGTACTTTGTAGATTTTAATAATTAATTCCCGTGACCCTATTGGAAACATATAGCATCTTATAGCTTTTCTTATTCCTAGTTTTGGTTGTTTAAGCTTAGAAAACGTTATGTGATGAATATCCCCCTTCCATATATCCTCATGGTGGCTTGAAGGTTATCTGTACACGTATGTGTGCTTCATTCGCCTCACTGACCCGATCTCAGTTTGATTGCTTCCTTCGGTTACGACATCCACCTAGCGCACTTTTCCCGTTTCCCCTTTCACACCATCCATCACCGTATCCCGGGCAACGACCGTCCTCTCCTCGGATGCGACGAGAGATGCCCTCATCTCCTTATTCCCTGGACCACCCTACCCCCCCTCCACTTGCAGAGAGAGGATAAAGGAGGGTGTTCGATCGCCCCTGCTACCCCGACTGGCCCCGATACCGATTGGAATTCTGTCCGTGTGACCCTTTATCTCACCCCTCGCTTTCGCCCAAAAGGTGTAAACTTCACTCCCTTGGGATTATGTCGAGGCAGGAGGAAAAGGGAATGGGTTAGGAGCGAAGAATGTCATTCCCTCCACGCGTGCCTTAAAGTCAGGGTGTCTGTGCCTGGCGACACAAATGTTATTCCGCAAGTATATAGTATGCTATCAGGCAATATTCCGCTGTAGTTTAATTTCATGATGATAAAATTAGGTAATAAGGAAGGGAATTATAACAGTGGGGATAACAATGAATTTATGTCTGCACAAAAGGAAGGACAGACACATTATGCAGAGACGATTCATCAGAATAGATTTTCTAGGTTTTAAACATGACAAGAAAATTCATCATCATCGGTCAACAATCCTAGGATTGGTTTGACGCAGCTTTCCACTCGATTCATCTATCGGCTAACCTCTTCACATTGACGTAATTACTCTCCTTAACGTCCTTCACAACCTGTTCCATGCATCTCATGCGATCAAGAACATTACTTTATATAATTCTACAATGCAATATGTATTTCCTATCGATTTCAAAGTCTGAGCGCAATTGTCAACTGGGAAATAATACATTGTCATGGTAGCGTATTGCGTGACAATGACGATTTTTTATAGTTGAAAAAAAAATTTCTTATCATTTTTATCCTTTCAGAAAGGTATCACCAGTATTCATCGGCTAAATTGAATGTTTTGATGCATAAATTTTAATAACGTGAATTTTTTAACACGTGCAGGTTTTTTTATTTAACAATTTTTGCTCATGCAAGCTCTAGCAGATATAAGCTTATTCTTTAATGTATGCGTGGAAGCGACTGAATTTTCAATTACAGTACATTACTTTGTCTCAATGGTCTCAACTAACACTTTAGTGTCATCATTTCACGTGTCTCACGGCTGCATGTCTCTTATTTTCCTCGGGGTGGTAGTATTGACCCTCTCAGTTGCACGTAACCACTGAATGCATGAAATTGTAATTTTTGCACTGTTTTAAGTACTAACTTTTCCTCTCTGATTTATAATACTTGCCTGGTGATAATTTACCTCATGCCTCTCTCCCTTTGGTTCGCATGTAGAGTATTATGCTGATGTAGATGTATGACGATCAAAAAAAGTGGTAAATTTGTAAACATTCTGTTTTTTCTCATTCCACCTTCACAGATTTTGAAACCAAGTGTCACTGTCAAGTCAGTTCATTCCAAAGTCTCAAATTTCTTTTGACGGACTTAAGAAATAAACCTACAATAGTAAGCAATATACAGTTTCAGGATTCATTCGGTGGAACTTCTTCATGATGAATAAAGAATATCTTTGCTGTACAAATTATGTATTTGTTAGTAAATGTATATATTTACATGTATAACTGCTATCATTTTCTTTCTCATCTTTCTCGTGAATCATAGAGTGAATTTTTATGTTTGAAGCTAGTTGCATGTCAATAGTGCATGATTGTTGATCTTCACCCCCTGCCATACTCCCTCGCGGAGGCTTCCAGACTATCGCGTAGATGTAGATAAAGCTGATAGAGAATGAATGATGAATTTCTCATTTGATAGAATTAGGTTTATTTGAGCCAAAAACCATTTGAAATTCATGAGCAATTGACTATTGATTCAACTCCACAAGACTTCATTGAATCTTCCTCCTAATCAACCGCTGCTACTATGAATTCCAGCTTGTTACCTGATTTTTCCACCGTAAGGATGGATGATCTTCATCAAACGGCGGAAAATGATCGGTTGATGAATGGCATACGCATAAGCCATCCGACAGATCAGCAGTGTATTACCCGCCCTCAATTCACTCCGTTCTTCACCCTTTCATCCCTCCCGAGTTACTTATTTTCATCTTGGGAAACCTCATTCTTGCCCGGGCTGGTCTTTTTTCCATCTCTAACCAAAAAATCCCAAGCCTTCTCACTCTTTTGCATGCCTTTTTCTCCCATTTCCATACTCTCCTGCAGGCCTCTTTGGTAGGACGGCTCTTCGGCGGCCTCATGCGCTGTCCAATACTCTTCTAACCCTTGCCAAACACCCAATAGTCCAACTCTCCTAAGCCCCCTGAAGCCGTTCCGTTCCCCACAAAGACTACCTCCTTCTCCTTTGCGATTTCTATGGGAGAATGAGGCTGAGCCATGACGTCACCCAGATGGACTCTTTCCCTATGGGAAATCTCATTCCGGAAACCTTTTTCCACTGAGTGCCAGGCGAGTGAAACAAACACTTTGTTGGTTATGCGTTAAATTCATGAATATATGTATATCTATACATATATTGAATATATGTAAAGAAACATCTATCCTGGAATGAACACATTTCTAATGTTGCCAATAAGATTAGTAAAACTTTGCACAAATTATAATTAAATAGAAATTTACTTCAAATGAATACAAGGAAGCACCTTATCTGTAATCTTGTGTATCCTAATGTACACTACTGCTCCCTGGTATTTAGCGACCTTACTTCTGAATAGAAAACGTATAATAACAGAGATCGCTGAATTCATGTGCAAGATTCATATTCAATCTCCGGCGAGATGAACATATCTCCGGCAACTCGGATGGCTTTCAACAAATTCACGTCGAACTTACCTACTAGCCACATTCCTTTACTCCCTTTTCCATAGCAATCAACCTGAATATCTCCTAAACCTCTTCCCTGTCTCACCGTCTAAACTAACAATAAAAACCAGATCCTTATCCCAATATCTATACTATCTAGGTCACCACACTACAACCTTCCAAAATTTTTTCCAAGTTGCCGGAGTAACACTCGGACTCCCTACCCAAAGAATTAAAAAATCTGAAGTCTGTATTCCACTTTAAAACAGTGTAGTCCACGTGTTGTTAGGTAAATAGTTACCTTTTTCCCTTAAATGTATATAATGGTAATACCCACAATTTATGCCTCTTTGTATATTTTTTGCTAAAATTATATATTGTTGCCCTGTGTTGTATTGATGCATGCCATTTGTGTATTTTTAGTGTATTGGGTACTCTCCGTACGCGGATATGTGTTGTATATTCACTATATATTCGTTTTGTATTGTATGTATTTGTATTTTCACTGTGTGTTCTGCATATGTGAATTTGTCGGAACCTTGATGTCAAACTTGTATAGTTGTGTCGTTGTTTTACATAAGGGACCATGTCCCAGTGCAAATAAATTGTCTATCTATCTATCTATATCTTATAATTTTCTCTTTATGCACCGATTTGATTATTTCGATTTTGAGTGTCCTTGACCGTTGAACTTCAAATGAAAGACTTATTTCTGCTGCCTTCTTTGTAGCTTATAAATTATTGGAAGGATTTCTGGGAGCAAAAGAAAATGATGAGGGAAACCCAGTGTCGGCATTAGGCAGTTCTAAGCGAAAGGCTCCAAGGGGCCTGTGGTTTAACGTCCCATCCGGCGGATGGAGAACTGAATTGGAAATGCAGTAAGCACAGTACGGGAGAGTGGGGATAAATGTACCGCAACTGATTTCTTCGATTTGAATTTGCGTGCATTTGTGATGAGCTAGAGAGTTAAAATTTTTATTTTAAAATTCTAGACGGCTTTTTACACCGCAAGGGAACTTCAGTCGTTTTGTGCGATTTATGGCATTTCGAACCCATTTATCTTTTGGTGGTTGTTATTGTACGGTCACTCAAAAATATTTAGTGCTCCGAAGGTTTTGGTTTCTGAGAATTTTTGTGAAGTTTTTATTGTGAATTTTGGTTCACTGGGTAAGTGGATAGTGCTATTTTGGAAAGAAATAGAGTTCAGGGGATCAACTTGTGGATTTCTGTTGTGCGCCTTTCCCGCCGCCAAAACTTGCTGTGGGGCTAAATGGTCCGTTTGCTGTGCGGCTAAATAATCCGTTTGCTGTGGGGCTAAATGGACCGCGTGTTTTGTATGCATTCCGGCGTTTTCTTTGTTTTCATGGAGAAGAAAATCATGGACGATCTATTAGCTGAGTAGTATGCTGCGGAGGCTCACAAAAGTCCACCTGCAACTCCCACCGTGGGGCCTAATGGACCGGATGGGAACTGTCCGAAAAACGGCCACAAAACATACATTCGATACTCATACGGCTTGACAAGATTGTAGCAGTTATAGAGCGCAACATTTTCTACACGAAATATAGTTTTTGGAAGCGAAATTGCCTAAATCTGCCCTCCAGGATGCCTAAAAGAAAAACGGTCCATATACCTTCCCCTACTCAAGAATTACCAGAATCTTTATAGCATCCCGTGTAAAGCATTTATAGCGTTCATAGCGAGCACTTGAATTCGTGATGGCCTTCTCCTTTCCCTTTGGCTCTTGAGATATTTAAATTTAGATACGTCTAGAAAATTAAAATGAATATATTGCTATTATATGAATTATAAAAAATGGCATTTTTAGGTGTGAATGGGGAGCTAATGCTTGTTAGAAAAATAGGTTTTACCGCATATACTTAAGAACATTTGCATTTAAGTTGAACATCTTAGTATACAAGCCACCAATCGGAAATATAAATGTGTGTTATGCGTACGCTCGCAATAATTTATGTGAGGAACTTCTTAAAATGCAATAGTTGCAACTACGAAGATTACTTAGCAAGCGAAAACGTTTTTTTGCAGTAATAATAATTATCATTCGTTATGCATAATATTCTGAAGATTTATTTTCAGTTTTAAATAAAAATTCTAATCATTATAATGAATGATATTCGGATTTTGTTCGCTTTTAATTTCCTTTTTCGGTTATCACTAATTATTTGTTCTCATGATCCCTTTTTTTCCAGTTGCTTCGCATTCACAAGCTACTTGCAACTTTATTGTAAACGTGAGCGGTACCATCTCAACTCTTGTAGACGGGCTTTGTTTTGCATTATTTTCGCATTCCTTTTACGAGAATGATGCGTTTACACTTTTTTAACTTGAGTTGTAATTCGACACTTGATACATTGGAAATGTTAGAAATGTTTTGGCTTGGACAATGCGTATTCCTGATACAGTTACATTTAGTTACTTATTTCCTACATTTAAAATATCATTTACCTTTACACGTATGAAACTTGCACAAAGCAATAATGGGAATGTTGTGGGTTATTTGTTTACTTTCAAAGAGGATTACATACTCTCTTATATGTTTGGAAATGCTGATGTACTTTGAGCGGCTCTTGAATACCTAATGAAAGTTTCAGAATATTTTTTAGCTATCAATTGATTTAGGGCATTACTTTATTGTAATAACCCAATTTTAATTTCTTTTCAGGACTATTTTCATCCAAAGTGCGTAGCCGAGGTCGTTCATTGCATCTCATCCGTCTTCTAGGAGTCAACTATTTAAAGGTTAGTCTTCAATTTTTATATCAGCACGCGTTTTAATTTAAGTAGGTATACGTTTCAACAAAATGTTTTAGTGCCCTATACCTGGTATTCCTCATGTCATAATTGTTGTAGTGACTAGAAATCAACTTTGCTGATCTAATCACCAGACTTGATATCGGAGTGCAAGATTGTCAATTCTAATGCCGTAGGTGCGAATATCCCCCTGGGTGTCATTCTATGGTGGGAATGGAAATGTCTCTTTTGCTTTCATTTACAATTCTAGGCTACAGTTCATCCGAAGGTTTCCGCGGCTTGGCAATGAATGGCTTTGCATTGCTTTTCATTGCTTCGCATATATCCGCGGATGTTGGTTTCACTTGACAACGGATCCGCCGGTAGCTGGCGTCATCAGCGGCCTTATTCGGTGATGATTGTTCACGGAAATTCCGTGGTCGAATCTAGGAATGACGTCACATTCTCAAAAGTGACTGTTGTTCGCTGCAGTTCTCGCCGTCTATGTATAGGACGCCTCGTCTCGTAGCTGCTCTCTGATTGGTTGGATTGCGGAGGGTCATTTTCCACGCACTGTGCAATGGATATCCGTCCTCTCGATTGAAATTTTGAGATGCTTTCACTATCTCCATGGCCTCTCTTATCATTCTGGGGAAATAAGGCTTCTCTTTAGCTAATATTCTTGTTTTCTCGAAGACTATCTTGTGTCCTGGTTCGCTCCATGCATGCTCGGAGACGGCGGATAGGTTATACTGTTTCTTCTCTGTAGCTCTCTGGTGTTACTTCAGTCTTACAGCCACCGATCTGCACGTTTTGCCAATATAGGTCTTCCTACAGGAGCACGGTACTTGGTAAACTCCTTCGTTCATATTTTGTGGGATTCTGTCCTTGGGCGTCGGCCATCTTCGTCAAGAAATGTTACCTTGTGCCGACATGATGTTTTCTCAGGACCCTGGCAATCCTCTCCGTTGTTCCACGCTACAAAGGGGATGTTGGGGTACGTTTTGGGCTACTCGTCTTCCGTTTCGCGCCTTTCCTCGGTTGTGAGCTGGCCCCGTTTCTCCTCCTTCGTGGTTCTTCTGAGGATCATGTGTCTTCCGTAGCCATTTTTTTTAGAGTTCCCAATAGGTGTGGTTTCTCTGCGGCCAGTAAGTCAACGATTGTCAAACTACCGTGGGGCGTTCAGTCCATCAGTCTTTTCAAAGGCTCCAATTTAAATCCTGAAACATGCTTTTTTCCTCCCTTATGAAGTATAGAAATCATGTTCATATGTTTATTGGGGTTCATAAATATTTATCTAGAATAGATAATTTAAATTTGGAA
Organism: Platycnemis pennipes; assembly: GCA_933228895.1. Taxonomy (NCBI): domain Eukaryota; kingdom Metazoa; phylum Arthropoda; class Insecta; order Odonata; family Platycnemididae; genus Platycnemis; species Platycnemis pennipes. Next base: position 41,883,363 of record OW121851.1, on the reverse strand, counting down.
AAGCGTTCTTCTTAGACATGTAATTTGACCAAACCCATGAGGGTACCAAGGCTTCGGTGGCTTTTCTTGGTGCTGCTATATTGTATTGACTTGGATTTTGAGTTTATTTTAGAAATAATAAGCTATAAAAGTTTCATATTTGTAAGTGAAAATATGGTTGGCGTGTATTCTTTCTTTCGCTCCTGTATAATATAATTGATCAATCTACTTTTATTGAATTGAATAAAATACAATTTTTCAATGATCTAAACGTTCCAGCCTTAGAACTTTATAATGTAATTAGGTGTTTTTTCATGAATAACACTATTTATTCAAGCTCTCAGCATCTACGCTAATTAATCCAATGATTGGTATGAAGCATCTCACTCATAAAATATTCTATTTGTAATCTCTTCATAGTCACATTATACTTTGCTATCATTTGAATATTTTGTGCTGCTAATAAAATTTAATTTGAGGGAATTCTGATGTTATAATTTATCTTTTACGAAGAGGAAAACACTTTAAGATTGCACACATAAAAATCCTTATTTCCAACCCGGGTTTTTACTGCTCTGCAGTCATTATCTAGGTACTAAAAAATAATCGATAACCAATAGTGAAAGCCAAAGAGGGATTAAAATCGAGGTAGGGTGAGGGGGTTGTTGAATTTAAGTTAGGTTATAAAGTCAGCATGAATCCCAGAGACATGGGGGGGAAGTGGGGATGGGAGAAGAAGCATATATGCATACAAGCATAATGTCTAGTTCGAGTTATGTTAGTAGGTATAAAGGCCGCTTTATACGATACAATTTTTTGTACAATTTCTTGCACAAACTCTTGTATGAGGAAATAGTACCATGTAAAGCGGCAAATTGTACGAATGCTTATGCGATTGTCTGAATCACTGAACGGGAAATAGAACCTGTTCTACTTCCATTCAGAGAAACATACAATTTCGCTCAGTTTATACATGCGTTTGGCCAAGAAATTGTACAAAGAATTGTATCGTGTAAAGCGGCCTTAACATCTATTGATAGCAATGAAGAGTATAATCGGAATACGTGTTAGTTTAAAAATTTCAGATTATTTAATGCTGCAGGCAATACAATTTCCTATTGCTCGATGCAATCTAGCTTAGCCCCTATACTTACGAAATTATAACTCGAGCAAACGATGCAGTTGTAAAATTAGGGTTATTGCATTTCAATCAATAAATTCCGTACTAATCATTTTGTTTCACTTTATCTAGAGAATTCAAAAGTATTTAACGAAGAGTTATTGGATTGTAAAAGAGAACTTATAGTTTAGTTTTAGGGATAGCTTACGCAATTTTAAAAGAGAGATTACCCACACAGGGAGTTATAATTTCGTTTTGGGTAATTTACCATGAAGTCTTCCTATTCCCATTTCTATATCTCCTAATTTGCCTTTCCATTCTACTCCTCAATATTCTAAATAGACTTTCTTCCTTCGAAAGTACCTTGAACCTGAAATCACGATTATGTGCTTCTGCACGTCTCCCTTCTTTCCATGTTAACCTTATGATTGCGCCTAAAGTCAGTAACCTCCCCTCTCTTCATCCCGCATGTCTGTTTTGATTGTACATACATTGTTGATTGTTTTGTGCGATTGTTTTTCTGAGCCTAAATAGTGGATGAAGAGCAGGCAGAACTCGGGTCTGCAGTGAAGTTGCATAAAAGTAGATTTTAAAAGGTCGTTTCTTATTCTATTCAGTTTCACCAAGTACTGCCTTAGGCTGCACAATTTTTCACTCTATAAACCTGTTAGGTATACCTTGTGCGTATAAGAGCAATATAATTGCTGACCACTATGTGTAGTTTTCTACATTATCAATATCACGACATGTATGTTTGTGAAATCCATCGCTATGAGGGCTGCGCTAAAAACTTTTTTTTGCGCATAAAATACGTTGCATTTGACAAAAAGAGTGACTTGATGAACGGCTAAGAATAGCCGAATACACAGAATGACCAAAACCAATGGCTATCGTTGGTAAGCAAGTAAGGAATTTACTGAGATGAAGTAAGAAAATTTGAGAGTTAATGGTGGGCATCTTGAGAGGCAAGAGCATTGTGATGGAATATCGAGGACGTGGAAGAATGAAGAAGAAAATGGAGGTAGTCAGAAGATATTAGGGTATTAGTACAGAGGTTTTTTGCGTATGAAACATGAGTGAGGAGGAAATTTAGACGCCATGATTGGGAATTATAGGCAGAGACTATCAGGAAATTTTTGATTTCGCAAACGTATTCTTGAGTTAGGTATACCGTCTGTATTTATTTGCTTTAAATCTTCATCTCAAGTGTAGTGTTTACTTTTTGTCAATGCAGAACATCAGCTATATCATCAGTGGAAAATAGATATATTTCACCATCCACGACTGTGGAGATAAAATCTTAGCCTACATTTTAGGGAACGAAAAAAAGATGGAAAGAAGCGAACTTTTTCCATTGAAGGGAACAAGGATGAAATGAATGGACGTTCATGAGAAGAAAGTTGGTAAATCGCTGGAGAGAAAGGGAGACCTTTAATGGAGATGGAGGGAGACAGGGTCACTCTCTTTGGGGTCACTCTTTCCGAATATGCAAAAGGATTAACCCTGGGGTGCAGGCTCAGTCGGTGTGGGCAGGGGGTCGCAGAAGGGCCCAAAGGCCCAAAAATAAAAAAGAGGCGGTTAGAGGGAGGGAGATTAAAGGGGCTGCTGTGCGGTCATCCGCCCTTAGCTCCAGGGGTGGCGAGGCTTGCAGCTGGCATGTCGCTTGGGAATGATAGCTCGGCGGTGAACTGGCACTCTGTCCCTCCCATTCGCACCCCGTTTTCATGTCTTTCTTTTTTTTTCAATGGAAGACGAGGGGTATCCTGGTTTGGCAAAAATCTGTCCCAAAATTTGATTCTCTACTCACTCCTTTTTGTAATGTCCCGGATGAATCTTGATAGAACTTTGTTATTCTAAATTTCACTTTCCCAAAAGATATTTGTGTACTGTTAATGGGCGTCGCTCAGAATAGCCAACAGCCAATGCCAGAGTAGGATTAAACTTTCGACTTCACACTTCCCCTTCTCTCCTGCTCTTGACCGAAAAGCATCCTACTTTTTCCCTCGGTATCATGGCGTGTATGGTGGCTTTTGGGGATTGGTGAATCGGTTGCCGTCAGAATGTAGTCCCATCATTGGAGACCGATGCGCGTACCGTTGGTTCCGTGCTCTCAGCCGCGCCATCCACCCGTACAGAATGCTCATTCTCTTCTATCCTCCCGAGATAGAGGTAACGTGTATAACTCTCTTTTTATGCTATTCGATACGCGATTGGTTTAACTCTTGATTCCGAATAAATTCTGTCTTTTGCACGAACCTTTTGCTTAAATACATGTTCCCAACACCAAGGGCAAGAACCCACAAATATGTATGCAGGTTCAAGCCCCCGCATGATGACTCGGGGCCGAAGCATAACATTTTCTTTTTGGTGAATTCGGTCTTCATAAAAAACCGAATTTCAAACCTCCAAACATGTTGGGAATTCTCAGCGTCGTTTAAAGGAAAAACCTCATGCAATATCATACCTCGTAAATTAAATAATATTTCAAGTATGGGAAAATAAACAGAATTTATCAGCTTTAAATATTCTCTTTGCCAGAAATAAGTTTTTTTCTGATTACTTATTTCACCGTAAATTTTTGTAATCCACCGGATATATTATAGCATAAATAATGCTGCTTTGTTTCATTCATATTCCATAGTTTTTCTTCCCAATGTGTTATTTATAATTAAAATCAATAGTTATTTTTAAAACTTTTTACTTTCTCTTATAGAAAATTTAAAAAAGTTTTTCAAGCTTGTGCGTCAAGGACCGAATACCTGTTGATGGGAAATAATAACTTTTCCATTCATCGTGTGATTGCGGCTATGAGAGCCCATCTGTTACAATGATGCTTTAGGCATTTGATATTAAACAATTTTGTTGACATATATGTTACCCATTAACAGGGAATTCTCCACCTTTCCATAAGTAAAACTTATATTATTTATCACTCATACTACCAGTTTTGGCAGTAATATGTTAACAAATAAAATCAGCAAATGTCGCAAAGCCAATGAGATTTGTGGAATTTAAATGTATACATATTAGACATATCTCACTAGCAGTGAAAATATTCCTTCTTCCAAAGACATTTAGTTACAATTCAGGATTGTAAGTACGTAAACGTTGTGCATTATTGTGGTAGATATGCGAACAAATAGATGGGAAGAGAATATTGAGATCGAATGGGGGTGGAGTAGGCAAGAAGAACGGAGAAAAATGGAGGTTGGAGGGGGTAATTTTTGCGGAACATGAATGTCGGGGGAGTCACGCCCCCTTTGCGTCCCTCTCATGAGTTGGACACTTCCTCAAAGATTAATAGCGTTGAAAAATGCGTGCACTTGGCACCTTTCAAATCTGAAGTGTCCCTATAACTGCTCCTCCCTCTCCGGCTGTCAATGTCATTTCTCACCCCCCGTGTGCCCATCCCCGCAGGTCACAACGCTTCTCCCACCCCACGTTCGAATCTCTGTATTTTTTTTTTCATTGCCAGCGGGGTCGACTTTTTATTTTTTTTTCATTCCTATCCATCCATGTTCACTCAATTTCTCTTTTTCTCACAACAATGAGGAATCTTTCCCTTCTTCTAAGAATTTTTTCTTTTGCACCCTTGCCAACTTTAATTTCTGGTAGCACCTTATAATCATGTGCAGTATCTCAGTAAGAAGAGAGGTGGCCAAGATCCTTAAAGTTTCATCCGATTAAAAGTGTCCCTTTGAAAGTAAACTCAAAAAAACTTTCAAGCCTTGGGACGGCATTTTGATAACAGTGACGTCAACTTAAAATTAGTTCATTTGCAACTTGCAATTGGTATAATCAGTTACCAAAGAGCACTGGGCAAACGTAACGATCATGTACGAGAAATTAGCTACTTTTCCATTGTTAGACCTCATTTGGAATATGCTGTCAGTATATGGGATCCATACGAAATTGGCCTAAATAATGAAGTTGAACGTGTGCAGCGAAGATTGGCAAGATTTGTAAAGGGACGGTATGATAACCTTACTAGCGTAACCAGTCCATTTAATGAATTAAAATGGGAATCATTGTCAGATCGTCGGTTGAAATTTAGACTTAATCTCTTAAAATTTCAAGATTTCAGTGATGATGCTAAAAATATTTTTCGAACCCCAACCTACTCAGGTAAACTGGATCATAATCACAAAATTAGAGAAATTGATTGCCAAACTGATAGATTCAAAATGTCCTTCTTTCCCCGCACGGTTAAAAATATAAAAAGCAGTAAATGCATTATAGTACCTATATATGTAATACGAGTGCAATATATATGCGATACAAGTTTATCAATGGATAGCATAGATAGTTGCATGTTGGTAAAAGGACTTTAAGCTAACCCAACTAACAGCACGTTTTTACATGCTTGCTTTGATATTTTTATCTTTTTTTTAAATTGTGAGGTTTAGACTAGTATATTATTGATAATCCTTTTTTATGCATAATAGGTATTGCATATTTGGTGAGAATTCACCCTCTGCCATACACCATTATGGTGACTTGCAGCGTATTGTGTAGATGTAGATGCAGTGCTGTTCTGTTCCGTATCCTCGAGGTTTATATTAATGTGTGTTATTACTGCCCTCTTGTCTACGTTTGCTCTTCTAAAAAAAATTGTGAGCGTACTATTTGTCATAAAAAGGTGAATTATTATTTACTCTTTTTCATATCAAGTGATTTTTACTCAATCCTATATGTTCAAGAGTTTTATCACCAGTGACGTTTCTTTTTTGAGAAGTTACAATTGATTTGCCATACAGGGTTCATATCAAAGAATTTAGGTCGCACGGATTCATTAAAATTCATTCATTCAGTAAAAGCAAGAAACAGCATAACCCACCAAAGTCATTGCAAATCTACTTTTCCAATGTATTTAGTAATAGAGGCATTGATACAATTTTTGTCCACATGTAAGTATTTTTTTTCGTATAGGCACTTATTTTCTTTTAGAGGAATCTAGAGATTGAATTTCATTTTCTAAATCAATAATAAGAAATATCACCAGATATAAAGCTTAAATGTTGCTGAAGGCATTCATAGCGTAAATTATATCTAAGATTCATATTTTTAAGGGTAAAATACAGTGAGTGTACGTAATATGCTTGAAGCAAATTGAGTTCCTTTAAATTATTCAAATCACATTGTCGGGTACCATCCTATTAGGTGCAAATATTAACTGTTTATCATTTTTGAGAATAAGCCATATAAGGTATGCGGATTTTGGAGTTGGAATCATATTTAAATAGATATTTGCTGGAATTGTGAGATATATAAAGAAATATATAAGAGCACCAAATGCAATATCGTTGAAGTTTTGCTTGAAGTAGGCCTGTAATGGTGGCAATTATAATGTAATTTGCTAAATCATTCAGTTTATACTGGGGATACCAATTCCAATTTCTTTAACCGGAATAAATTCAATCCCAAATCCGACACCATCAACTCTGTTGCACCTATTTTCTTCCTCTTTTTTCGGACGTTTCCACACCCAGACTGCCGTCAGACTCTTCCGGCCGCCTCCTTCCTAGAGTCCCTGGAGAGTGTCGACATCATCGACATTGTGACATCTAAATCCCCGAGAATTCTCATCTCCTCTACCACCTTCCAAGTCTTGCTCTCCTTTTCCCAATTCACTCACATTTCATTCGGGTTAGTCTAGATTTCTCTTCCAGAATCTTTTACGCCACTCCGATTCCATCTGAATCCGAGGTCCAGACTACCACTTAGGTTGTCACCTTCTGCCATGCACCCGAGATGTCCCCTCCCAACCCCTCCACCTCCATGCCACCGGTCTCTCATTCCCATTTTGTCCCTCTTTCATGAGGAGATCAGGAGGAGGAGGCATCATTACTAATATGAGATACCAGTGGTCATCCCGGTAGGCACGAGCATATGGTCTTCTATTCGCAATAAACGTACGGATGAATTTCTTTTTTACGAGGTAAAAATTAGATATTAGTAAGATGAATAATGGAATTGGTGTTTGTAATTTGTGAAAGAAACGGATGAAAGTGCACAAAAATCGTCAGAAAGTTATGGGCTTCAATAAGTAGTATTAGTAGAGTTAAAATTGTAGGGTACGTCGATGGCTAGGTCATTTTGCACCGCCACACAGTCTTCGTAATAAAAGTAAGAAAGATTTGACAATTTTACCTATGCAACTTATTTAAAAATTATATTAAGTGATAAATAAAATGCATTAAGGCTTATAATATACACAGCAGTACCGTATCCTTCAGAAATAAAATAACTCGCCTTACTACATTAGGGTCGTCTCCTAGGACGGATTCGGGGTCTCCCCCCTAAGTTTAGCCGTGTTCGCGACTCATGGTATTGTCACACTCCGTCAGGATATGACGAATACTGAGAGGAGAGTCGCAGGTATCCAACTGAGGTGGTAGTTTCTCTTCCGCGAAGAGAAAAGAGTGATTCAAATCGCAGTGACTTATCCTCAAACGTGTGATGACGACTTCCTCCCTTCGGCTGTTCCTGTCGGAGGAGGGCCACAGTGACGTACCCGGCTTGACCTCACGAAGTTCGTGCAGTACCCTAAGACTCCTTCCACTGCCCTAGGACTATTTGTGGCTTCAATAATGAACTGGAGCGTATGCAGAAAAGATCGGTAAGATTTGTAAGGGGACGGTATGATAACTATATTAGCATAACCACTCTATTATTTGAACTAATATGGTAATCATTGTCGGACGGTAGGTTGAAATTTAGACTTAATCTCTTTAATTCATTCATAATGATATTTTCGCTGATGACGTTAAAATATTTTGCGAACTCCAACTTACTATGGTAGACTGGAACATAATAATTAAATTAGAGAAATTGATAGGTGAACTGGCATATAAAAAATGCCCTTTATTCCTCGTACAATTAGGGATATGAATAGCTGTAGGTAGATCCAATAGTATAAATAGAGGCGTTTCAATAAACAGCTTAGGTAGTTGCATTTTGGTATAAGTACTTTATGCTAACCAAATTAACAGAATGTCTTTGCGTGCTTGCTCCACTATTTTTATCATTTTTTTAAAATTGGTAGGTTTAGACTAGAAAATACTTACTGATCCTTATTATACATGATACATAGTGCATGTTTGATGTGAATTCAACACCTGTCATACACCTTTATGGTGGCTTCAATGGTATTATGTAGATGTAGGTGAATCGCCAAATATGTAGTTTAAATAGGCTGAATTATAGCTAGTGTTTGTAATAAAAGTACCTTTCAGGTGAATCAGATGCATAAATAACTTAAACGGCACTATGAAGATTAACAGATACCACTGCACTGAAATTTGGGGGTCAATTCATTTTTATATATGCTATCATACTCAGGCAGTCTTCATAAGAGGCCGTGTGGAACGCAATATTTAGTACGGAAAAGGTGGAGCCTAAATCCTTCCCATACATCCCAATTCAAGCTTCATTATTACCCATAGACTAACATTGTAATGCCTCTTCCAGTACATTATAACCTCCCAGGTCTGTTCTACAATTTCCTAAAGCCGTGATCTGAAGTTCCGTGATGTGAAAGGTGACAGTCGGTTCGACTTTCCGGGGCAGTCAGACTGTTCCATCGATTTGCTTCATCGTATCCTCACCTGCACTGTTCACCGTTCATTATTTCTGTATGCGTGGGCTCACTGTCCTGTGGGGTTAGCACAGTTTGCGACGTCTGTGAGCTATTGTTTAGTATTTTGTGCTCATAAAGTTATCGCTTCGGTCCAGCTATCTCAAATAATCCTTGCCCTTAATATTTGCCCCGGGAAATATGCGGCAGAGCGAAGAGAAAGCTAGGATTTATAAAAAGAGTACTTGGTAAATGTGATGAGAAGACAAAAGAGAGATGCTACTTTTCACTAGTTAGGCCCCACCTTGAGTATGCAGCCAGTGTATAGGATCCGAATGAATTATTTTTGATCAGAGAACTAGACAGTATTACAGCGAAGAGTAGCTAGGTTCGTTAAAAGGTGTTACGATAGGTTGAGTAGTGTTTCAGAATTAATACAAGAATTAGGGTGGGAGTCATTATCAGAGTGTAGGTTAAGGTACAGATTAAATCTATTAAAGAAATTTAAATCGGATAGCTTTACTGAAGATGTTAGGCACATATTAAAAACACCAGCGAATTATGCTAAAGTCGATCAGATTAACAAGATTAGAGAGATATATTGTCGTACTGATGGATTCAAATGGCATTTTTCCCCCGTACCTTAAGAGAACAGAATAGGCAGCATAGCAAAGGGATAGGTAGGGGAAATATTTTAGAGTAGTCTGTAGTGCATAATGCACGTATTAATCCCTTAAATACTATTGATACTAACAATCTAGTTGCATGAGACCCTATACTTGCTTGTTTGCATGTCGGTAGTGCATGCTTGGTGATCTTCGCCCCCTGCCACACACTCTCACGGTGGCTTGCAGGGTATTGTGTAGATGTAGTTCCTCCTCAATGGGCTACATAGCAAGAGAGGAGAAAAAAGGTCAAGAGACCGATTTTACGGAGTAAAAAATAAATTAATCGAGTTCTTGTCTATGTATTTTATAATCAATTTAACACTTTCCCTTTTAGAAATTATATTTTTTCCAAGTGCTGAAAACTCTTTAGGTATGTTGTGTTGGAAAGTGACACGGAACTTGAGAATGGATCTCACAAGCAGCTTAGGTCAACAATGTGTGAAATTAAAGCACTTGAGCAGAGGTGTGAGTTCCTTACACTTAAATGGCGGTAGTAATCCAATAAGATCTGGTACCGAACTCAAAGTTTGTTTTCAGCTGGATCTTTACAAACATAACTTCCGGAGTATAACCCGTGACTTCCGGTCAGTGTTCCAGAGCAAAATCTATCAATGTTCTTTCACTAATGCAGCAAAACGAGCATTTTTACTCGGCCATCTACTTCAGATCATCCGGCTAAGGGTCTAAATGAGGATGTCAACATTGGATGTAGCAACGTGCTTGATGCATGTTATGTTTTTCTTAGAGATAAAATGAGACAAATGAATAGCTGAAATTTGATATGTGATGCCAGTAGTTAGTATTACACGGGGATATTCATGCCATAATTTATGATGATTTGCCAAAGCCCGCATCGAGACTTTCCCTACAATCCACCAAATGAACATTCCAGACAATACCAATGATGATCTATTTCTTTGCTATGAATTCTATGAGTTAATGGAAAGCAGTAGTTCTGAATTTGAAACTTTATTCTGAACAAAACGTTCTGACAAATATATATGTCTTAAATCTATAAAACATTACTTTTTTTTGCAAAATCATACTTTGTATACATGTGAAAGAATAATGAAGTAGTCGCCTACAAACTAAGATAACGTTATGATTCTTACGGCATACCCTTGAAATTTTATATAATATACCTACTATACCAAATTTAAAATAGTTGTTAAGCCCTAAGACGGTAATAATGTTATTGATGGTAAGAGAAATTTTGAGTGAGAAAACCTATACAATTTGTATTTATGTATAATTTGTTACAGTGAAACGATTTTCATTCCTTAGTTTATAATATAAACTTTATATATATATGGTGTACCAATAATAGGAAAATTGTGTGTCAATTAACGGGTAAAAGGTGCTAATAACTGGGATTTTGCTACTTTTTCTTCAATATTTTTAGTAAATAGCTGGGTATAAAAAAAGCTCTGTAACAAAAGTGAAATATAGAACCATGATTTTCATGTCTTAGAAAAATATTTGCTTGGTTAAAATCATTATATAGGAGTTACTGGAGTTATTTTTCTACAACAAGGTCCTTAAAGTGCCAATAACTGGCTAGTTTACCCTATTCTCAAGTAGCTTTCTTCGTTTTGCCAGTGGTTCAATCTGTGTACCTTCGTCCTTACCTAAAACACCACCTCTAAAAGGCGCTTTGCTGCCAGTTCGCAAACTATGACGTCTGTCGCTAACGAAACGTGAAGTCACGTCTCCCTCTGCCGGCACTGAATCGCTCGCTTGGCGTCGTGTGACGTCGAGCAAGCAGCCGTGGGTGAGGGAGGAGTGCATTCAGTTCCGTGGCTTTCCCACTCTCTCGCCATGGGCAACCGCCACTTTGCATTACGCATTCAGGATGCACATCGAACAGGAGCTCATGATTAAGGAGGTTGGCTCGCGACTGCTTGAGTCAAGTTGTCTAATGAATCATATTAATGTAAGTACGAGTATATGCCTGCTAACTTAACCTTACTTCACAAAGAAAATTACCTAAGCTATTGAAAGTCATAAGTATCACAAGAAGTACAATGGAAAGTCGAAGGATTTATTTTTTAAGATAATTTTAATCAGATCGACGATGGAGTCAATTCAGCATTTTCGTTAGTGAAATAAATTCATGTACTCAATGACTTTACTAATGTATAACTCCAGAATATTTATTTATTGTTTTTAATGTTTACCCAACATATAAATATAATTACAGGGTAAACAATTAATTATCGAACAAGATAATACAATATTATTAGCACTGGTCAAAACGCTAGACAAAGAAGATAATACAAATATTAATAACATTGGACATTTATAAATATCTATCAAATATCAATAACATTAACAACATTATTAACATTAACAACATTCCCTCAGTGTGTTAAGTTTAGAAATAAGTTCTTTTTAAAAATTATTTATGTCTTGATATAAATTCCGATCATTGCAATATTTGTTGTATGTAATACACAATCTATTAACAGGAGAATTTTTACAGTATTCACTATTAACATTCATGACATAAAATGTCATCATATTTCTACCCTTTCTGGATGGAACATGGAAATTTATTCGATTCAACAACATGCCACATTCTCCTTTATTTATTACGTCATGTAAAAATATAAGATCATTCAATATTCTACGATTTGATAGTTTATGGAAATGAAGCATTTCCAATAAGTTGTCGTATTTTATATGATTTTCCATAATAGGATAAACGCGATATCGAATATCATACATATACCTTAAAAACCTTTTTTGAATTCTCTCAATAATTTCACTGTACTCTTTTGCGTAAGGGTTCCATATTACAGAGCAACATTCTAATTTACTCCTTACAAGAGAAAAATACAATAATTTTAGCACACATTCATTCCTAAAGTACTCTGACATACGGTATATGAAACCCTGCATCTTACATGCAGACATGGTAATGTAAAATATATGATTTACAAAGGTCATTTTACAGTCAAAAATAATGCCCAAATCTTTTATTTCACTTTTCCTTGGTACTATTGCTATCAAACTTTATGTTATAATATATTTCTGAAATATTCTTTAATATCTCATTAGTAATGATATTATTCATACGCCATACATTTTGGCTAGAGTGACCGCAACGCCACTTGAAGTCAACTAACACATTTCGTCTGCTATTAGCGCATAAATTGGTGGAAGTAGGGGTATTAGGAGTGTTTCAGCGCAATACCCTTATAAGGGGCAACGCCGCCATCTTGGATTTTTCGATATATCGAACAAAAGACGGTCTATATGCCCATATAAGGTAAGACAAGTGAGGATCGCAGATGATGACGTCGTAACAAAAGACGATCAAGAAGCGCAATATGCCCGTATAAGGTAAGACAAGTGAGGATCGCAAATGAGTCCATCGTAACTTTCAGCGCAATACCCTTATAAGGGGCAACGCCGCCATCTTGGATTTTTCGATATATCGAACAAAAGACGGTCTATATGCCCATATAAGGTAAGACAAGTGAGGATCGCAGATGATGACGTCGTAACAAAAGACGATCAAGAAGCGCAATATGCCCATATAAGGTAAGACAAGTGAGGATCGCAAATGATGACGTCGAAACAAAAGACGATGGCGAAGCGCAACAAAAGACGATCGTGAAGCGCAACAAAAAAGACGATCGCGAAGCGTAAACCGATATGGCGACCGGCGCAATCCTCCCGTGACGTGCAACTCAGTCCACTATGGCGTTCAGCGCAGCTCTCCGGTGACTCAATATGGCGTCGGGGCGAATCCAGCGCAACGTGTGTGTTCTTAATATTTCGGATTGAGAAATGAAAAAAAAAGTGAATTGGTTTGATTTTTTTTAATTGGAATAATTTAATGGCGGATGTTACACCCCGCTGTATATAAACACACAAAAAAAATTTCATGATCCATTCTTCATCTAGCAACAACCAAAGACGAGGAGAAGGAGATGCCTGTGAATGAGAAAGTTACAAAACGTCGTAGCCTTCGCTTGAAAGCCCGAGGCTATATGTATCCAGAAGATTGGGAAGAAATTTGGGAAAGTCATGACAAAAAGATGGAGAAAATAGATGCCATCGCTCGCATGCCCAGACGTCGCAGTCTCAGGTTGGAAGGGAAGCGGGATGGTGGGAGCCATTGGGTTACATTTGAGCCTGAAGAGGATTGGTAGAGAGGGATGTTAAGTTCAAATCAGGTCCTTTTCAGTGCTGGCAAAAAAACTCATAAAATGATATTTGGTAATTTGTAGTAGAATAATGACGCAGTATTTTTTCATCACATTTTTATTTACAAAAAAGAATATAAAGATGGGAATATATCACTGGAAATATTATAGATCGCTTAAAGTGCTCATAGAGTCCTCGTCCTCATCACGGGAACTCCCGTCGGAGAATTCATAGTCCTCACCGTCTCCATGGAATCCTTCGCATCCAGGTAATATGGTGCACACAGCATACTCTTCTTTGGAAGGTACCAACTTTCTACACCTCCCACACTCAAGTGCAGATCTCGATTCCAACGATGGAAAGCGATGGCAGAGTTGACAAAGAGAAACGTGAGGATGGTCGGAGCCATTCCTTACCATCTCATGCCCCTGCATCACCGAAACAAAGGGCATGTTCAGGTGTTGAAAGCAGCGGTTGCACACCTGCACGACTCTCGGGTAAGGTATCCTATACATCTTCCGAAGAAACCTCCCGTGAACGCGGTACACAACGTACCTGACGCAGGAATATAGCGGGATAGCAGGACGTTCAGGATTCATAGTGGAAGAATGAATCGCATCGTGTTGAGTTCTTTCTTATATACATACCGTAGCACTTCACAGCGTGAGAAAGTGATTGTGATTTATCTTTGTGTGACAGTTGTGGAGACAAACAGAATAAATTTAGAACTGAGTTCATCTTAATCTGCTCTTGAGGGCGTGAGACCATTTCATGTCAGGTGAAAGGGAATGGGAAAATACCATCACGAGTGAGTTGCGATGGTAACCAGTCATGCTTTCATTTCAATCTAACTTGAGGATTAATTGTAAATGAAACATTTTTTTCAACGAAAAAGATTTTATTTTTTCCAAAATTGAAAAAATGAAACTTCAAAAATAATTGATATCCAACTCCCTCAGAGGTTTCCTTATTAACCGAACACTCCGAGTTGGTGGTGGTGAGGGAGGCAGCTCTTCATTTGAGTGGAGTGTTACCCACTCCACCACCTCCGATTTGATGAATCCCTCATCGCTGGACCCCTCCTCCTGCATCTCCCATTGCTGCTGCGACGTGAGGTCGGCGTCGGACCCCTCCTCCTCCAGCATCTCCCTTCGCTGCTGCGATGTATTGTTCATGGCGCCGGGCGGTTCTTCAGGCGTTGACTCTGAGATCGTCGCTTCCCAGGACTGAGGTGTGGATGAACTTTGGGATGGTTTGGAGAGGTCTACGGGTTGGATAGGGGAGAGGTCAAGGAATTGGTTAGAAGAGGAGCAGATGGGAGGTGGTGGTAAAGGGAGTTGCATCGCGAAGTTGGTTCGGATGGGAGAGGAGAGGGGAGGAAAACAGTCAGGACACTCCGTAGCCGACCTGATGGAAGTGGCAATGCTTCCTCCACAACCGCAGCAATGCCCTAGGTGAACGAGGACACTGCTGCAGATGTGCCTCCGCTCCCTCACCAAACATTGCATCGTTTCCGAGCAATTTTTACAGATGTAATACCCCTCTGGGGTATAGAAGAGTTCTATATAAACACAGACAGCGCTCATGGTGAAAATGCAGTGGAATGAAGTCTCTCCCTTTCTGCGAGCCTTTTATAAGTCGGAGTTATGAAGGACGTCACGAGCCACTGGTGGGAAAGCATTGTATGGGAACGAAGCAATCTCAATGCCATAACCGCATGAAAGATATGATAAATAGGTCCTCGTGGAAACGGCGTGGAGTAATATAGCATTGTATGGAAATGAAGCAATCACAAAACCTCGTCCGCTTGGATATGATAAACAGACACTCGTGGGAACGGTGGGGAGTGGGATTATGGAAATGAAGCAACCACAAAGCCTCGTCCGCTTGGATATGATAAACAACCACTCGTGGGAACGGCGGGGAGTTGGATTATGGAAATGAAGCAACCACAAAGCCTCGTCCGCTTGGATATGATAAAAAAGCCACTCGTGGGAACGGCGGGGAGTGGGATTATGGAAATGAAGCAACCACAAAGCCTCGTCCGCTTGGATATGATAAACAGGCACTCGTGGGAACGGCGGGGAGTGGGATTATGGAAATGAAGCAACCACAAAGCCTCGTCCGCTTGGATATGATAAACAGCCACTCGTGGGAACGGTGGGGAGTGGGATTATGGAAATGAAGCAACCACAAAGCCTCGTCCGCTTGGATATGATAAAAAAGCCACTCGTGGGAACGGCGGGGAGTGGGATTATGGAAATGAAGCAACCACAAAGCCTCGTCCGCTTGGATATGATAAAAAAGCCACTCGTGGGATAGCATTGTATGGAAATGAAGCAACCACAAAGCCTCGTCCGCTTGGATATGATAAACAGGCACTCGTGGGAACGGTGGGGAGTGGGATTATGGAAATGAAGCAACCACAAAGCCTCGTCCGCTTGGATATGATAAACAGCCACTCGTGGGAACGGTGGAGAGTGGGATTATGGAAATGAAGCAACCACAAAGCCTCGTCCGCTTGGATATGATAAAAAAGCCACTCGTGGGATAGCATTGTATGGAAATGAAGCAACCACAAAGCCTCGTCCGCTTGGATATGATAAACAGGCACTCGTGGGAACGGTGGGGAGTGGGATAGCATTGTATGGAAATGAAGCAGCATTGTATGGAAATGAAGCAATCACAAAGCCTCATCCGCTCGGATATGATAAACAGATGTCGGGAAGCCACTCGCGGGAACGGCGTAGCAAAATATAGCGTGAGATCTGCTTCCCTCAACCTCAAGTCATCCTCACCCTCCACTTTTACCATCCAGCGTACTCGGTATATATACACGCTCCGTTCGCTGGGCTAGTCACTCATCACCACAGCAGTCAAAGTCGCAACACGTCTAGACCATCGAAGTCGTTACCAACTTCACCGACGTCATCCTCCATCACCACCAACCATCGTCACCAACGCTCGAGCTATCACCTTCACCAACTCTTTCATCTGCCATCATCAGCATCCAGTGTCAAGTCTCCCCCTCTTCAAGTGAGTATATTTTACTTAACAACCAGTGTCCTCCTTTTATTATTAAGCAATGACATTCACTTTTAACTCCCAGAGAGAGATAATCTTTTTATCCTTTTAGAAGTTAACGTTATAGAATGTTCATTTTTTTCGGTTTAGTTGTCGACCTTGGTTTGTTTATACATATTGAAATATTCCTATGTTTGTTACATATGGCTGGGTTCAAGGACAGGTTGCTCGCAGTTCAGCGGGAGTCTCAGTTCCTCCGAAAAGAGGAGCTGGAAGAGGGGGAGAGGTATCTAATAGAGAAGATGGAATGTGCAAACACCCGATTCGGCCCGGCTTTATTGGCGGAAATTATTTTCTTGGGGGTACGGAGGAAAATATTTCTACCAAAGTACCTCCAAGCGAGTGAGAAAGAAGTCGAGGAATATAACGCTGATAGCTGGAACAAAGGACTCCATGTAAAAAAAATTAAAAGCTACCTGTTTATTGAGTAGAAAATGTTCGTTTTTTATTTCTCAAATCCCTACATCCTGTGATATAAGATATTCAACATCCTCAACAACCTGTTTGAGGTCTCAACATCCTGTCTGAGGTTTGAATGATAATCTGTTTACATCAACATCCTGTTTGCGGCGGTCTGAATAAAAGGCAGAAATTTCCCATTGAAAGCTTCATTTTTGAATCTTTTCACGATGGAGGATGTTCTGTGTGAAACGTGTTGGGTTCACTATAACCCCAGATATTTGGCTGCCCACGAGATGTCGGAGGTACATCGCCGTCATGCTATTCGCGGGGTTCAGAGCGGGGGTGGAGTCTCGATCCGAGAGTTGCAGTCTGCAGTTCGAAATCGCCTGAAAACCTACTGGGTGAGCGGTGGGGGAGTGCATACAGATTTAGTCAATTTTTTGGATGAAATCAAAGATCTATTGTTGGGAAAAATTCGTGAGTGTTTGAATAATACAGCATTGAAAATTAATGTCCTCGTGAATGTTAGATATGTGAAAGGTGAAGAAACGAGCGATCGATGGTTCAAAACAAAAAATGAAAGGGTGTTCCAATCGACTGATGTCAATTCTCTAGTCAAAACTTTGTTTGCTAAGTTGTTACAAGAGCAGTCCGAAAGCCAGGCAAAAGGTTCAGGATGGGCATTGAGCGAGGTCCTTGGTTTAGAGTTAAGAGTAAATCGATACCAACCTTTGAGAGGCGCATCGTTTATCGAAATACCGGATAAACTTAAACATACTCTATCTATCATTAATGTAAAGAATGATGATATCTATTGTTTTAAGTACGCCATCTGGGCTAAAAATATTCCAAAGGATGCTCATCGAGTCTCAAAATATGGTACGTTAGAATTTTACAGCGGATACGACTGGGATTGTATTAGTTACCCCGCGGAACTTTCGCAAATTTCTAAATTTGAAAGAATAAATAATATTTCCATCAACGTTTTCGGACTTGATGAAAAAAATAATGTGTACCCTCTCAAAGTTGTGGATAGTGAACTTGAAGATCATCGAGACCTCTTATACTTAGTTGACGGTAGAAAATCTCACTATTGTTGGATTAAAAATTTTAACAGACTAGTTCATGCGCAAATGAGTAAACACCGTGGGCAAGTGCACGTATGTAAACGTTGTTTTCTCTCTTTTAATTCACAGAACAATTTGGTAAAACACAAGATAGATTGCAACAAAAATTTGCCAACCAAGATCATTCTCCCAAACGAAAATGAAAAATGGCTAAAATTTAAAAATTTTTCTAATACCACTCGAGTTATATATACAGTTTATGCAGACTTCGAATGCATTCTATCTAAAGTATCTAGTTGCGTTCCAAATGAAAATCATTCATATACGAAGAATGTGCATCATCATGAGGTAATGTCATTTTGCCTTCTGCTTGTAGCTTCAACTGGGGAACACTTTCAGCCTGTTCTCTACCGAGGAGCCGATGCTGTTAAGGTTTTTCTTTTGAAATTGAAGGAAATATCTACTTTTGTTGTGAGTAGGTATAAGAATCCTGTACCTATGACGCCAATGACTGATGAGGAGAAGCAATCTTTTTACACGGCGACAGTCTGTCATATTTGTAAGAATGATTTGGGGGAGGAACGAGTGAGGGACCACGACCATCTGACAGGGAAATTTCGTGGAGCAGCTCATGGGTCGTGCAATATAAATTTTCAAGTCCCTAAGTTTCTTCCCATTTTTATTCATAATCTTTCATGCTACGATTCACATCTGATTGTTCCCCACCTTGGAGATGATAATTTGTAAATTGAAATCATTCCAAACACAGAAGAAGTGTATATTTCCTTTGCAAAATATGTAGATTCAAAATTTTCACTCCGTTTCTTGGACAGCTTTAGATTCTTGAGCACATCCATCGCAAAATTGACATCTGCAATCCCAAAGGATAAGTTCAAACATACAACACGCATTTTCGGCTCTAAAGCTGATATGATCACACGCAAGGGTGTTTTCCCCTATGAGTATGTTGACAGCTGGAGCAAACTTGAGGACAAAAGCTTACCTCCCAAGCATTGTTTCTTCAGTTCTCTGACAGGTGACACCATCAGTGACTCTGAGTATGAATATGCTAAGAGAGTGTGGTCTGAATTCTGTTGCAAAACTCTCGGGGAATACTCAGATCTTTACCTCAAGACTGACGTGACAATTCTTTCTGATATTTTTGAAAATTTCCGTGACGTTTGCATGGACACCTATGGGTTAGACCCTGCATGGTATTTTACTGCACCAGGACTAGCATTCGATGCTATGCTTAAGCACACAGGTGTCACGCTGGAACTCATGACGGATTATGACATGATCCTCATGATGGAGAGGGGTATACGAGGTGGCATCAGTCAGTGCGTCAAACGATATAGCGAGGCTAATAACCAGTACATGACTGACTACAACCCAGAAATTGAGTCTCGATATCTCGCATACTTTGACGCAAATAATCTTTATGGATGGGCACTAAGTGCTCCTCTCCCCAGCGGTGGATTCCGGTGGGTTGATGCATTGGATGTGACTACTATCCCTGACGATTGGCACAAGGGGTACATCCTGGAAGTTGACCTAGAATACCCCCAGGATCTTCACGACTTACATTCAGATCTACCCTTGTGTCCTGAGACAAAAACGCCACCGGGAGGTAAACATACAAAATTGCTGACAACTTTGGAAAATAAAATTCGTTATGTCATCCACTACCGCAACCTCAAACAGGCTCTCTCCATGGGGCTTCGATTGAAAACTGTGCACAGAGTGTTAGAATTTGATCAATCTTCATGGATGAGATCATACATCAGCCTAAATTCGGAGAAGCGGAAATTGGCAATCACGGACTTTGATAAAGACTTTTTTAAACTAATGAATAATGCAGTATTTGGAAAAACGATGGAGAACGTGCGTAGGAGATTAAATATCGAATTAGTTAACAATCCTAAACGATTGGATAAATTAATCTGCAGTTCTCTTTTTCTAGATCGTAAAATATTCGGAGAAAACCTCGTAGCAGTCCACCGTCGACGAGGCATCGTTAAAATGACCAAACCCATTTACATCGGTCAGGCGGTTTTGGATATTTCTAAGATTTTAATGTATGATTTCTTCTACGGTTACATCAAGACCAAATACGGAGACGATTTGCATTTATGCTATATGGATACGGATTCCTATATCTTCGAGGTTAAAACTCCTGATCTGTACGCAGACATGTTGGAAGACTTAACCCTATTCGATACCTCCAATTTCCCTAGGGAACACCAATGTTACTCATCTGAAAACTCAACGGTGCTGGCTAAAATGAAGGACGAATGTGGGGGTAAGGCGATGACTCATTTTGCAGGTCTTCGAAGCAAGCTTTATTCCTATCGAGTGCAGGGTGGGGGTGAAGGTAAGCGGGCAAAAGGTGTAAAGAAATCAGTCATAGAAAACTCGTTAACATTCAATGACTATGTCACCTGTTTGCGCGATTACTCTACCGCATACCGAAAGATGTCACTAATAAGATCGGAGAAGCATCAACTGCACACAGTAGAGCTTAATAAAATTGCTTTGAGTCCTATTGATGACAAACGCTACGTGTGCGAAGACGGAATAAACACCTTAGCGTGGGGTCATTTTAAAATTAACAGGAAAAGGACGAATGATGAAGCCTTCCCTCGATGAGGATGATAAAAATACATTGTATTCAAAAATCGAGGGCAGTCGACATTTATTCTTCGCGTGGTGAGCACTGACTTGAATAATGTGGGCTATATTTTTTACCGCGATGTTTATTCTCCCGATCAGGGGTGAGGTAAATCTATCCGTCGCTGATTATTTACGACAATATGGATACCTAAATGTGAGTGAAAATGAAATAAGGGATATATCGGAAGATAATTTTACGAATTCACTCAAGTTGTTCCAAGAATATTATAATTTAACAGCTGATGGGATTTTGAATGATGAAACATTAAATTTGACAATGTCTCCGCGATGTGGTGTGCATGATGATATTAGTTTCTCCGTATCACATCATAAGTGGTCAAAAAATGTTATCAGTTGGCATTACCCGATGGCTAGTGTGGAACACGTGCGGTTAGCTGAATCCGCCTTTAAAGCGTGGAGTGATATGGCAAATATCATTTTTATGCAAACCTCTGATAAGCCTGATATAATAATCACCAATACTAAGTCTCTACACAGATATTATGGTAAATCTGGTATCTGCCCATCCCCTCTGGACGGACCTGGAAATATCCTAGCACATGCCGAATTACCACATCCGAATAATCATCCCTTAGAAATTCACATTGATCAAGATGAAAATTGGTATTTGAGAAGAGATAATAATAACTCTCACGAATTGGTGAATTTATATAGGGTACTGCTTCACGAAATCGGGCATAGTCTAGGCATTTCTCACTCTCGCGATCGTCAGTCCGTTATGTATCCGGTTTACTTGTACAATGGCCCGACATCATTGCAAGAGGACGACATACTTGCGATTCGAAGCTTATACGGCCCGCCTGAAGAAAAAGTTGGAGAGGAGAGGGAGGTGGAAGAGGGCAACGTTGGAGAGAAGAGGGAGGGGGAAGAGGAAAAGAATGTCAGTGAGAGTGAGACGCATCTGTGCAACGTCGATGATTTTGATAACCTTCTCATAATTGATCATATAATGTATTTATTCAGCGGAAGATTGTTTTGGATGATAGATTTAGCAAATCGTAATGAGGTGACAAAAGCTCAAGTAATAACTGACTGGCTTCCATTTCTACCATCAGACCTTAAAAAAATTAACGCGCTATACCGCAGGCCTTCGGGGGAAATCGTTATTTTCTTGGGGAAACGTATATATTTGATTGATTACCCGAGCTTGACGCCTGTTCACGGGTTTCCCAAAAGGCTTGAGGACGTGCGCCTTCCCCGTAACGCAGTCATTCAGGCAGCGGTGAACACGTATTCTGGTAGAACATTCGTGTTTTACAGCGATGTTTTCGTAGTTGAGATTGATGAGTGTCAGTTCCAACCGAAGGAGCATAAATATGTGAGTACTCAATTTCCTCATATACCTGGAAATATCAGTTCAGCTTTTAGATATACAAATGGGTTGTTATATTTCTTCAAAGGTGACAATTATTACGAATATAACGAGTTCAATAACACATTGCGAAGCGCTGGGACAAAGAGTTTGTCACTGTTCAGAATCCAATGTTCGAATACGTCAACTCTCACGAATGTGGTCGATGAGTTAAAAGATATAGTTTCCAGACTGCAAAATATGTAAGATGTATATAAACTTTGGTGATGGTAAGCTTAACCCTTTCGCGCCGAAGGCCGCACCTGTGCGGCGAGGATATTCTTCCCTAAACAACGAATGCCTCACATGTGCGGCGTGAATTTTCCTACCCTAACCAACGAAAGCCGCTCCTGTGCGGCACAGGTCGGAAGAAAGTGACCGTGGCGGAAACAATAGACCCACGTACGCGGTCGCCCCTCGAGATCCCGCTTTGCGCGAGCCCAGGCCCTTCCTCGGCCGCTCAGGTCGACCCCTTCCTATCCTCTCCACGCGGTCAACTACTATCATTAGCAGTATTTTTTCCAAAAAAATATTTGTTGCTTACTTTAAAAATCCAATGTTAGAAATGAATTCATCTTTTTTTGCTTACCGCATGGAAATTTCAAACGAAATTCTATCGTTAATATCAACGGAGTTAGAGAACAGTCGATTTGGATTATAAATGTACTAAATCCGTCAATATGAACGTTAGAACTTCGTTTAAAATTTCTGCACGCTCAGAAAAACACAATAAATTCATTTTAAATGTAAAAAAATCGATACGAACAACAAATATTTGTTTATATTAAACATTGCAATTTCAGTCAGTTGACCGTGGACTCGCGCTGTGAAGGATTCTTTTAATCCTTTGAGGGTCTGGGACAGCGGCCGAGGAAAGGGATCGGCGACCCGCTGAGTTGGGTCCAAAAATGGTTAGGGAGGGAACTTCTGCCTTCCGTGGACGCGAAGAAGCTTCGTACAGGGGAGTGAAGAAAATTTTCAAGAGACTCGTAACGAGGAAGCATTTCCCTCCACGAAGCTCGGGCGCGAAAGGGTTAATGGTTAATTATGTCTGTACCGTTGAAGTGGAAACATCCATTTACATGTATTTGCGCGGGACCTTCCTGTTGTGGGAAAACAACTTTCGTCCTAAAATTCTTGGAGAATATAAAACCGTTAGTCGACGGAAGAATCGATAGAATAATTTGGTGTTGTAGTCCTAATAGTAAACCGGAAAAACGACTGGATGGTGTCGAGTTTCGAGACCATGTACCAAAATTTGAGAATCCTCGCAAAATACCCACCCTCTATATAATAGACGATTTAATGCACGACTGTTATAACAAAGGTGTTAGCGAACTCTTTACGCGAGAATCCCACCACTCAAACATATCTGTTATTCTCATTACACAAAACGTTTTCTACCAGAGCCCTGAGGCACGTAACATTTCACTCAACGCTAAATATATAACTATTTTTAAACATCCTAGAGATCAGTCGCAATTTCGTTACATCGCTGCACAGGTCTACCCAGAACGTTCCAGTGAACTCTTCAGGGTTTATAAGGAGGTGACATCCAATCCCTACACTTACTTGCTCCTAGACCTCTCACAGGAGACGGACGATCGAGTCCGCTTTAGAACGAATATATTTCCGGGGGAATTAACTTCAGTGTTCACCCCAACGTATGTAGAAAACTATGAAGAGGTTGAGACGCCGCAAGGAACTCATCGCGCAGTTAGAAACCGATCCAAAGCTTCTCAAATCGTTGGAGAGGTTGAGACGTCAGGAGCATCTCCTCGGGCTGTTAAAAACTGCCGATCCAAAGCTTCGAAACGCGGTCATCGAAAACGCAAGCAAGGAGGGAATAAAAGCTCTTTGCGAGTGCTGTCTAAATACAATACACGGGAATCATAGAATTAGCCCCGCTGTGCATAGAAAGTTAAAACGCTATCGATATACACTTCGTGAACTGAGTCGACCCAAAGCAGCCATCAGACGCAAGCGAGAATTGTTAAAACAAAAGGGGGGTTTTCTGCCAGTACTCCTGGGTTCTCTTTTGAGCGGTTTGGTAGGTAGTCTGATAAAAGGAGGAGGATGAGTCTAAAGAGAATGTTCCTAATTGATCCGGAGACGTTGATGAGGGAGCGATTGAAGCGAGACGTTTCGAAATTAGACGAGCGAATGCAAAACGTGCTTAAAACTAAAATGGACGATTCTAAAAAATGGCATCATTACCGTCAAGCTTTAGATTCGTATTTAGGAGCTGTAAATAGTATGAAGGATCCCATTCCAATATCTTACGTAGACGAGGATAGCGGAAATAATAAGACGAGAAAAAATACTAAAGAGGTTCGAAAGTTTTTAAAGAAAGGTCGTAAGATTGATAAGTCATGGACGAAAGCCTTAAAACGACGGACGGGAAATATGGAGAAAGTTCTAGACGATTTCGCGGAGGAACTGAAGGCGAACGAGGAGGAAGAGGAAAGAGGAAAGATGCACTCAACACCACCTCTCAAAGAGCGTCTAAGAAAAGGAAGATCAACTCCACTCGTGCGTTGGAAGACGCTAGGCTGAGTGCAGTATATTATGATCCGGCGAACCCATACAGCTTTTCTACTATCGATAGGTTGTGGGAGGGTGTTGGAAAGAAAGTTAACAAGAAACGTGTGAGGGAATGGTTGGAAAATCAAGAAACTTACACGCTGCATAAGCAGACCCGGAAGAAATTTCCCAGGAATAGATACACCCCCGTGTATATAGATGATACGTGGCAGTGTGACCTTAACGATATGCGAAAGTTGAAAATATACAATAAAGGTTATGCTTATCTTCTCACCGTAATCGATGTATTCTCCAAATATGCATGGGCCACTCCTCTCAAGAATAAGACTGCTGACGATGTGATCGTTGCATTTCGCACGATATTAACCCATAGGAAACCTCTGAAAGTTCAGAGCGATAAGGGGACTGAATTCGCAAACTTTAAGTTTAAACGCTTCCTTGCCAGTAATGGAATAAAGTTTTACACTACGAACAATCCCGATGTAAAGGCAGCCGTGGTGGAACGCTTTAATCGCACGCTCAAGGGACGCATGTATAAATATTTCACTAAATTCAACACCATGAATTATGTAAGCGTACTACCGAAATTGATGAAAGGATATAACGATCGCGTACATTCTAGCACGGGTGTGGCTCCAGCTGATGTAAGCGAAAAAAACGCGTTCGAGATTTCACACCGTTTATCATCAAGTACGCGAAAAAGGCCAAAATTCTCCATTGGCGATTTCGTTCGCATATCTAAGGAGAGACTACCTTTCGCCAAGGGATACAAGCAAAATTTTTCCACCGAAATCTTTAAAGTTTGGAAGATTGATAGAACGCCAATTCCCACTTATCGAATAGAGGATCTAAACGGTGAACGTATACGGGGATCGTTTTACGGTGAGGAACTCTCCAAGACAACCGTTAGTAGAAATACAGAATTTCAAATTGAGAATATTTTAAGCCGTAGGGGGAAGGGTAAAAACCTGGAATATTTGGTTAAATGGAAGGGGTACGGTGATAATTTCAACACTTGGATTCGCGCCTCCGCAGTGAGAAGACTGCGATGACTGAAGACTTTTACGTAACTCTTTTGAGCGATAGCTCGGGGATATATTTCCCCGGAAACACGATCGCACACTTTCGAGCGAAATTACTTCAGCGCATTGTCGCAGGGGAATCGTGGAGGGTAGGCCTCGCAGAAATTTATTTCCCTAAGCTAAACGTTCAATTGCGACCAGATTCTGATTCACCAGATGAGTCTGGAGAAAACCCTGCAACCGAGAACGATCTCGAGATCGAATGTCCCACCGTAAGAGTTACGATTACATCGGAAATAACGGTAGACTTACGCCGTGATCACACGTATTCATTAAGTGAGTTGCTTCTAGAAATAAAAGAGACATTGGGAAACACACAGCCGAGGTATGAATTTTTCACACAATTGTTTGACTATTACCAACAGAAACTTTCCAACACGAGACTCGAGGCGATTCCACGACCTCCAGAAGCTGATAAATGTCGTTACACATTCGTGGAAACTGTTGAAGGACACCCCGTCCACTTACAATTCCATACATATACCGTACATGAGTTAATGACAACGCTCAGAGAGAACACGCCGGAGGATAGGAGGCTGGAATTTGATATGATTTTCTTAAATGTGTATGGACAAATCACCTATGATAAAGTGGAGAGGAAAAAAATTGAGGAAAATAGACCAGCCCCGGTATCTGAACCTGAGCCTTTAACGAGTCAAGTGTTTGTTTACCTAGACGTTTTAGCACCTCAAATTCTCGGTGATGTCATGTCAAAATGTCTAAGGGTCGTGATGGGTGATAGAGGTAATCATCAAATTTTTACTCAACCCTATTATATGCAACTAGATAAACACGACTTTGATACTGTTGAGATTAAATTGCTGAATAAGATGGGTGAGCTGTATCCATTTCCAGATAGCATAAACCCATCAACTGTCGTTTTACATTTTATTAAGCAATAAATACGCAGGTGGAGAGCGTGCGTTTCATTCATCGGCGGGATGTCGGAAGATGTAGATCGTTATCGTCGATACTTTTCGCAGATCGGTGGAGAAATAGGACCGGTATACCGTTCGAGTCATTATAGACAGCGAGGTAGAGGATTGGGTAATTTCTTCAGAGGACTTTGGAAATTCGTGAAACCTTTAGCCACGAAAGGAATAAAGGCAGTAGGTAAAGAGGTGAGAGATTCGGGTATACGAGCCTTATCAGATATTGGTACCGGAAAATCAATCAAGGACATTTTGCAAACACGCTCGCAGGAGGCCGTTGATAATTTGAAGAGAAAAGCTGAGGATAAGATGACAAGGATGGCTGGAGCAGGTCTACGAGCTCCAAAGCGAGCTAGAATGGGTCGTCACATCAGGAGAAAAATAAAACGGAAGCAGGCAGGAGGTGGACGAAAGAAACCAAAGCAGTCGCGAAAGCAATCGCGAAAGCGGTCTCGAAAGTGTCTAAAGGATATATTCGCATAAATACCTCGCAAAGAAAGCGATAGATTTATTGAAACGATTGTCACCGAAGTGATAACATCATGGAGGTTGTGGAGTACGTGCCAGAATGTTTGGACCTGTTTAAAGAACCGAGTCTGCAATTGAGCGTGCACGGATGCACAATCGCGAACTACCACCCAATTTCATCCATCGACAATGCTTCTGAATTACGATTTGCTATCAAAGATAGTGGTGATCACTATAGAGATTTGAACGGGTTAATTTTAAACATTAAAGTCAAGTTATGCAAGGGTAATGGTGACGATTACATAACACAAGATGCGGATCAGCCTGGAGTTGTTAATAATTTACTACACTCAATGTTCGAGCAGTGTCATGTATATTTCAATGGAAATCGAATGACTTCCTCAGATAATTACCATTATCGATCCTACATAGAAACATTGCTAAATTACGGCAATGATGCTTCGCGCACCCACCTTTTGTGCAATGGATGGGCTATGGATACTGGTAAGGATTTAGGCATGCTAGATAATGAAGGATTCAAAGAGAGGAAGGGTTGGTTCGCGAATAGTAATGTTGTGGAATTGGAAGGAAAACTTCACGTTGACTTATTCAATCAATCACGCTATCTTATAAATGGAGTGGACGTAGATATCGTTCTAAAGTTGGCCAAACCTGAGTTTTACATAATGGAAAAGGCAACTACTCAATCCAAGCTAAAAATCATGCAGGCCACACTCTACGTTCCACATTATGAAATCAATCACTCAGCTTTGTTAGCAATTGAACGATTGTTAAGGACGAAGGATGCGATATATCCGTATACGCGAGTTGAAGTTAAAACTTTTACAGTACCAGCTAACGTTACTATGATCAACAATGAGAACTTAATAGTCGGTCGAATTCCTAAGACTTTATTGGTCGTTTTGGTAGACGATGAAGCATTTCAGGGTAAAAACACGAAAAATCCCTTCAGTTTTAAACATTACTCCATGAACTATTGCTGTATCTACGTGAATGGCTCCCCTAACCCGGTAGGAGGATTGGAAATGGATTTCCATGACGAAAAAGAAGGTATTGCCACTCGCGCCTACCGTCAGCTTTTTTCCGCTTTGGGTGCTCACCATAGTGACTGGGGTAATCAAGTCTCCTTAAATATGTTCAAACACGGATTCACGGTGTTTGCTTGGGATCTTACTCCAGATCGTAGTGGGGAGGATACTCACGTGTCTAAACCGACTGCAGGGAACGTGAGATTTGAAGCTAAATTTAAAAACCCTCTACAAAATGCTGTGACTATCATCACCTATGCCGAGTATAATTCAAAACTCACGATCGATTTTAATAGGATCGCAGTCGTGGATAAAGTTAAGTAGTCATTCAACATGCAAATGGATGATATCGATGCCGTTTTATCGCAGGATCCTCGCACTAGAGACAGATTTAGAGGAGTATTCCCATCGGATCAACTTCCAAGGCATCCGAAACGTGGAATTTACATAATTAATTTCGACCCTTCACATAAGCCGGGAACCCACTGGGTTGCAGTATGTGTATTTAGAAAGCGTGCAGAGTATTTCGACTCGTATGCTTTTCCACCCATGGTTGACAACATAATCGCCTTTCTGAAACCTTTCACCGTGATGACTAATTCCGTTCGGTTGCAAAATTATAAATCAGATCTTTGCGGGGAATATTGTTGTCTGTATGCACTCTTCAAATCCATCACTCGAAAACCTATTTCCAAATTCCCATCCATATTTCACCGACCTACACTTAACGACTGCATCGCTGCAAAACTCTTCCACCGAGAGTTTGGACGTGGACGTCGGAGGAGATGTCATCCTGCATCGCAGACGTGTTGTGCTCTAGTGGAACGCAATTCATTGTAATACTCCAACCCACCGCCACTATATAAGCTAGGTGAAAGCTTCACGAACATCAGTAATCATGCAGCAGTCACCGGTGAAGAAGAGGAGGCGATCTTCATCCTCCAGCCCTACGCATTCCAGTTCTAGTTTATTACTCCGAACATCCCTGAAGCTGGCCAAGACTAAGAGCGTGCACATCGGGTGGTTGGCGGAGTCGTCTACGCCGTGTGTAGAGATTTCCTCTTCGGGCAGAACCGCAAGACTCAACCCGGAACAGTGGACTAGCCTAGAAAACTACGCTGCATCCGTTACGGACTATTTTCAAACATTAGTGATTCCTACGTACGTGATTTCATCCGTCCAATTCACAAAGTATTTCGGAAAGCCACATGTAAATTTGGGGAGTAGTAAAAATCGCGTGTCATTGAATGCTGGCGATTGGGAGGTATTGGTGAATTCTTTCGATCAGATTGATTCGGCTCTTGATGAAGTCATCCGATCGGGTGATTCGGTAGTCGGTCATCTGAACAAGATTATTCAGACGTTGAAAGATTCGGGCATCGAGAAGGTGTGCATCACTTTCGGTGACGAACAATCCAACCTCTTGAGGGTGAAATTCCCTGGATATAATGCATAGCCGTCCTAGAGTTTACCCATTCGGACCCGTCATGGTCAACGCACTAATAGTGGACTTTCAAGCATTAGTGCAGAAGAAGGACGGTGCGAATGAATTCATAGTCAGAGAATTGGCCATTGAGGATCTCGAACATGACCGGCGTAAGTCGTGGGTGTTCCAGTTACCTCCTGGCATGATTGAGAACTATGAAAATATATGGCTGCAAAAACATCACCACGGAATACCTCCCAATGTGGGGACTGAGCCCTATGATCAGTTTAAAACAATTCTCAAAGATTATACCTCCAATTATAACCGCATATTTGTAAAGGGACTTGAAAAATGCAATTTCATTAAGAAGACTTTGGGTAAGAAGGAAGAGGATAATACGGTAATCGAAATTGAAAAATTTTTTAGGGCGCCCTCTTTGAAGCATCTTAAATTAATGGGGGGTAAGTGCTCATTAGCATGTCATGGGACGGATAAATTCTCGTGCGCTGTGAAAAACTGTTTTAGATTGAAGAAATGGATTCGCAGTAAATTTTCTGTAAACAATATAATGTTAAAATTGAAATCGGAAGAAATTATGTTTAATGAATACTCATAAATATTTTTTTTTTAATTTCTGTACTTCTCATGTGTTAATAAAGAAAAAAAATTGTTATTTCATCGATGTGTTTCATTAGGAACCTTCAAGAACATGTCACGACCTGTTCTTATCCCATTTCCTACATCCGTTTTCATCAACATCCTGTTATATAAGATATCCAACATCCTTTCACATCCTGTTTGCTTTCTCAACATCCTGTTATATAAGATATCCAACATCGTTTCACACCCTGTTTGCTTTCTCAACATCCTGTTTGCGGTTTAGATAAATTATCCAACATCCGTTTACATCAACATCCTGTTTTGCCGAGATATCCGGTCTATGGTTAAGAAAAATCAATTTAAATTCTAGTTCTCTGATTGGTTCTCTTCCGTACTATTATTGTCATATATAAGGCTAAATCTTATCATTCACTGGCAGGTATTCCACCCGTCAGGATGTCTCCCTTACTCTCCGTGAAAGCTGAACTCGGTGGGAAGCACCTACTCTTGGTTCGAAAACTATATGGGAGAGTGAACAACGTATTTGAAGTGCTTCTCCCCATTCCACTACTGCAGAACAACGAAGAGAATGATCTCACACTCGAACTTGAGTTTAGCGAAAGATGTTACGTAAAGTTCGAGCATATGAACCAAGCCATAAATCTCGTTGGGGATTTCGTATTATTCTCAGGGTTTACAAATCCTGAAACAAAGGAGGTGGAACGCTTCAACGTCTCCACGGTCAAGCAGCTGAAACTCGAAGGGGAGATGTTGGAGAAGGCTGAGAAGCAAGACCCATCTATCACATGTCACGTCTACAATGTAAAGATGAAGAACGTCGCATACCAGCACAATAATACAACCCATGACCGGACGACGATCCCGAAAAGGAGAGTGTCAACGGATGGTGTCCAAACCGATTCCATCCGGTCCGTGGCTCATAAGTCGAAAGGTGTGAGAGTGTCCACGGATGGTGACCAAACCGATTCCACCCCACCTGTGACATTTACAACTGGAGTGAAGTCAAGAATCGGGTACCGGCACACTCACGATGAACAGGGGAAACATTTGGAAACGTATAATTTTATACTAAAAGTTGTAGCATCTGACATTAAGTTATTTTAATAAAAAAAATCAAACCATTTCATGTTTCCTTTCTTTCCCAATCCATAAATGACGTCCTTCCGACTTATTAAAGGCTCGCAGAGAGGAGAGACTTCATTCCACTGCGTCTCATTCTCGCCATGGACTCGCGAGAGAGGGCACGCTACGCAGAGGAGACACGCTATCATCCACTAAGCTTGAAAATTTTGTGTGCCTTTACTATTAACATTCAGATGAGGAAAGTTCACGACATGAAGCATAAAAATTTGAGGACCTGTATTGGTTGGTTTTATGAATGTAAAGATCCTTTAAAAAGTTTGGAGTTGCCTAGGACATTGATAAATGATCTTTATTTTTATCTATTTTATGAATGGAAATGGCAAGAAGAAAAAGTATATCGTTGTTTTTATGTGAATGGGGCCTGGAGATTGTGTCATACAATAGAACCATATCCACCCCAGATTTCAGTGATTTACCGAATGGAACCAACGTCGATTTTGGAGAGAATGACAGACGCCTTTAACTACCGATTTCATCAAACGATGGATAATTATACGCAAACATCCAAATGTTATAATCCGATTCATTACACTCAAAGTCAAGAAGACTTTAATGCTAGAACAGACCTACCCCCACTGTACTTTCCCTACCAAGATACACCTTTCATGTATTTACGTGAAGAAATGAGAAGAGCATTGATACTTCCCAATTCGAGAATAAGTCAGTGCGACGCAGCAACCCAAACCTAAAAGGATTTATACTAAAAGTTGTAACATCCGACATTAAATTATTCCAATAAAAAAAAATCAAACCAATTCACGTTTTTTTTCATTTCTCAATCCGAAATATTAAGAACACACACGTTGCGCTGGATTCGCCCCGACGCCATATTGAGTCACCGGAGAGCTGCGCTGAACGCCATAGTGGACTGAGTTGCACGTCACGGGAGGATTGCGCCGGTCGCCATATCGGTTTACGCTTCGCGATCGTCTTTTTTGTTGCGCTTCACGATCGTCTTTTGTTGCGCTTCGCCATCGTCTTTTGTTTCGACGGCATCATTTGCGATCCTCACTTGTCTTACCTTATATGGGCATATTGCGCTTCTTGATCGTCTTTTGTTACGACGTCATCATCTGCGATCCTCACTTGTCTTACCTTATATGGGCATATAGACCGTCTTTTGTTCGATATATCGAAAAATCCAAGATGGCGGCGTTGCCCCTTATAAGGGTATTGCGCTGAAAGTTACGATGGATTTGCGATCCTCACTTGTCTTACCTTATATGGGCATATTGCGCTTCTTGATCGTCTTTTGTTACGACGTCATCATCTGCGATCCTCACTTGTCTTACCTTATATGGGCATATAGACCGTCTTTTGTTCGATATATCGAAAAATCCAAGATGGCGGCGTTGCCCCTTATAAGGGTATTGCGCTGAAAGTTACGATGGACTCATTTGCGATCCTCACTTGTCTTACCTTATACGGGCATATTGCGCTTCTTGATCGTCTTTTGTTACGACGTCATCATCTGCGATCCTCACTTGTCTTACCTTATATGGGCATATAGACCGTCTTTTGTTCGATATATCGAAAAATCCAAGATGGCGGCGTTGCCCCTTATAAGGGTATTGCGCTGAAACACTCCTAATACCCCTACTGGTGGATTTAGCGGAAAATACGGCGGGTTGATGCATTTTTTTCGTATCATTTTATTTCTTGTGAAATTACGCATTAAATATCAGTTTTTTGCAAAAATGACATGTCACTATGGTATTTTTAAACGTTATATTCCCATGTGATGGCCATTCTCGCCGTTAATCGTATTTAATTTCAAATGCAATTTGTGCAAAAAGGAGTATGGGTTGATATAATTATCTTTACTTTATTAGATAGAGTAACTTTAGTTCTATAAGTTCTGAAAATATAAAAAAATGACATGACTTTCAGTTTTCGGATCAACCTCCTTAAGTCAGGACTGAACATATGCCTGCGGCATCTTTACGGCTGACGTTCCACCTGAGGATACTGCGGCTAATTCTTTTCAAACCTTCTTCCTTTCTAGATACACACTCCTTTATTGACCCTTGACTCTCCAGCGAATTTCCGCAAATCAACCTGACCCAGCGCTGTCAATCTTTTACGATCCATTTTTCACATTATGTCCTCGATCCTGTCAAGCGATCTGGGTCAAGATGGGAACCCGGAGTTCACTTTGTCGCAATCGATATCAATAACTTACTCCTCTACAAACCCATTTGTCAAGGTGTTCGTTCATTTGGCTTGCGATACCAGTCAATATTAAAGTGCAGTAGCTAATGCCGAAACTTGAAAAGTATAGAGATCAAGATTACTCACTCAAGAGCAATTATATTATAGAAACAGTGCCAACCCCTTCATTTTAAGGATCCATAATCAATTTTTAACTTCTGGTAGACGTAGTTTTATAGAAATAGTAACTTTCATTGGCAAAATTTTCTTTGTTCCATACATTTGTACAGACATTACTGAATTTTAGTGCCAAAAAGAAACTCATTTATATTATACACATAGCAGTTAGCAGAAAACCTCAACGAAAATTTATTCTTCAGCTTTAACTGCAATAGAGTTAGATTATAATATTGAACTTCTGAGATATATTTATTCCTAGATACTCAGTTATCTGAATCATCTGATGATCCACACGCCATAGCTTATCTTCAGAAATAATTTCCAAGAACTCCACAGTTTTTAATGTAGCAGATAATTTACACGGAAATTCTTCACGTCTAATAATTCGTAGCCCCTATTTTATACTTTTTTCCTTATTATTTTTAGTGTTTCAAAATTATATCGAAAACTTGGTGAGTTAGTTCGTGTTATCATTCAATTTTAATTTTATTATTAGTAAGCTACTATATTTTTATAGCAGTACATCATTGCTTATTATAAATGATAAAAAAAAATAACTTCCGCAATGGGGGTGTCTACTCGGAACCGAAATAGAAATTTTGTACACGAAATTGTTAGATGCAAACGAAAAATTAATTTTAGAGAAAAAAATAATCTTATCACCACAACATTTACTCATAAATAAAAAATTAAAATAAACAAAAGGTGACGCCCACCGAAAATGCTGCTGTGATAACATTGACGTCATTTTCCTATCGTCCTTGACTGCTTTTAGGGGATTGGAAGGGAGTGGAGGGGGTTTCCCGGAAGGTCTGCTCGCACAGATCCTGTCGCAACCGCTCCTATTCGCAGAGTCAGCTGTGACCCCCCATTGCGATAAGGCGAGGTAGCTTCGCGGGCTCAGTTGTGATTGGACGAAGTGAATGACGTCAGAAGTTGCACCACGCCCACTTTTCCGAAATGGTTAAAAACATCAGTATTTTGCCGCTTATAACTCGAGAAATAATTGACGGGTCAAATTACGGAAAAATACGAGTCTCTTTATTTTAAAAACTCTATCAGATTCGGCAATTAAAAAAATATGGAAAACAACCCCATTGGCATTGAATATCTCGAAAAGAGAAATTAAAAACATGCCTCCTAATATTTTATATTCAGAATCATTGTGTCTATTTAGGAGTCAATGGTGTAGTGTTTTAACCTTTTTATCCTGTGGGAAGTTTAATCAATTACGTTGATGTAGCCCTGAACAATTCACTGCATGTTGCCTTGAAATAATTTACTCTCAGGATCCAGCTAATGCCTTGCACACCGGTACTCCCTCCTGGGCCATCTAAATTGGTAATTGCACTTACAAAGTACCCGAAGGCTTCTCCTTTGGTACCTTGGGTTAATGTCTTGAGAGGAGCTGATACTTCCAGTGGGTGTTCTCCTTATGGATTTGAACGATTAGTTGGAATTGCCAAAGTTCCCCTTACATTCGATGCACCAGGAAATGTACTTCGGGTCTTCGCCAGATCTTTCTCCTTACTTAGTAGTTTCTTTAATGATTTCGTAGAAATTAGACTCATTAGCAAATTTCTCCTTGAAATAATTTACGCAACGTAGGTAATAATAATAGGTAATCGTAGGTTTTTAGAAAATATTTCCTTAATACCGTTAGTATTAGGTTATCAATCCTTTGTACAATATCAAACTTTATTCTTTGTTCATGAGTTCGTTAGTATAAAAGCTATTAAGTATAAAAGCTAAAAAAAATATTAGATAGTTGGGTTGATTTCAAACCTGCAACGGTATTAAAATATGGCTATGTGCCTGAGGCCAAAATTTCACTCACTCGCGATGTTATCACATATATAAATATATTGCCTAACAATATGGGTTTGAGATAACTCCACAGAATGTCTACATAACCACGAATTTAAAGACTAAAATATGTTACGTCATATTATCTTATTTATTGCACCTACTCCTACATTTAGTCTTACTATACTGGGAGAAAAATGATATTTTAAACCTATTTTTCACTATCAATGAATCTATATTAACTGTACCTATGATACATTTTACGGTATTAAGCAAAAATATATTTAATACTATGCATGATATTAAGAATAGGTATCCATATTAAAGTCGTTCCTTCCTTTAACCTTGTTTCCGTTGTGCAGGGCTGAATCATACTCCTATAACATACATGTTTATTTGTTTTAAGATGCATATATAATATAGTTAGGAATAGGTTTCTGTCTTAATTCCTTTAACATTTCCGGTGCCATTAAAACATATCTGCAATTACGAAACATTGTACAATTCAGGCAAAGGAATGTTGTAAGGAGTGATTTCTAAATTCAATTACAAGTAAATAATCGTACTATTAGGGACTATCTACCGATTTCTCTGAAATGTACCAAGAGAATAAAACGATCATTGTGCCTTTTTATTCATAAGGAGGCTATTAAATTTAGTAAACACAAGGAATTTTTACGATAAGATTCACATATTTCATCATCATCATCAATTGTCTGCGATCCTAAGATTGGTTTAACTAAGCTCTTCGATTCTTTCAGTCAACTTCCGACTACTAGCAGAATTTCCACCCATAATTATAATCTTTTTCGTAATTTAAATCAGGGGGTTCTGGGTTCAAGTACCGGTTAAGTTGTATGTGTTTTTTCTCAGATGAAATTCTGCTTCTGTACATTTCATTGGGTCATTACGTTAAGATTTTTGAAGAAAGTTAACAATCATTGAATCTGTTAGCAATTTGTTCCACATATCTTTTGCGAAGCCTTACTTTTCCATTATTTCCCTTCACTTTTTCCTCGATGATCAATTTTAGTAGACCATTATGACTGAAGGTATGGCCGATTAAATTATCCCGTCTCTTTATCGAATTCTTCCACATCATTCTCTTTTCTCCCGCTCTTCTTACGACTCCTTCCTTTGTCATTTGGTCTATCCAATTTGTCTTAATCATTATTCTGCAGGACCACATTTAGAATGCATATTGCCATATCAAAGTTCAACATCTTCCGCATTTCTACTGCATTCTAAACGTACTTTAACTTCGATATTCGTAGAAAATTGCAACATCCATATTTTCTTGGTCGTTGATTACCCTCTTTAATGGAATATTTGATCTCGATAATTATATTATTTTACATTCAAATGCTAACAGGTTTTTTTGGATGATGAATTAGATGTCAATGTGTTGTCTGCCTTATACTAACCTATACTAATAGGGACCTGAGCAGGTGGTGAAACATCTTCATTTTTTGGTTAGATACCAAGTATTAAAGGAAATATCTGAAACGTGTTACTATCTGTTCATATAGGTTCACATTTGTGCTCAATCGTATCGTACTACGCTGAAGTTATTACTAGATATGAATAACTGTTAAAAAAAAAGGTATCTGACTTAAATCGGAGTATTAACTTTGAGTAAGGTACATCTCTGCATGCGTGTGGAATAATCTATAAACATTTTAGCAGGGTTATTTATTTTATCCTTTTGTTCCTTGAATTTGTGGTGAATGATCTGAATAATTGTAAAACGCTATGAATAAAGTTTATGAATTCTAGAATTCTACCTATCAATTCACTCAATTTAGTTTTCTTATGGCTTATCCTTTTTTAAAATTTGTTTAGTTGTTTTCAGGCTCGTAAAGCATGCAGAATATACGGCCGAGCCGAACGGGAACATATTGTCTGTGTTGCGAATTAAAAACTATTGCTTTCCGCGCTCGTTTGGTATTTATTAGGGATCTAGGTATTTTTAGCATTTTGTAAAGGTTTTTAATAATGAGAAAAATTGGTATGGCAATAGTGTTAGCCTGAATGGTGGTAAGATTTACGAGTTCACAATTGCTTAAACGTCACCTCATTGCGGATCCTCTGGGGCTGAGATCTAGATAAGACCATGGCCGAAGTCGAGCTGTTTGCTCCCGATGGTTCTCAGCCAACCACCGTGGTTGCCAATCGCTCGATCCAGGTCATTATGTTCGAGAGCAAATTGGGGCACCACTGTGCCTTGTTAGTCGGTTTTCACGATCGCGTTAGTGGGTGGCGGAGCCTGTTAGAGTCTTGCCCGAATCCAAAGGAGACTAGGCCTAACCCAGTGCGTACGAGAGGCGGTTAATTCGCTCAATTCACGACATCGACCGCGACAATGCAAAATTTGCTAGCGTACTCTTGTGCATGTAACCTGGAGTACTTGAAGTATTAGAGTCCTAGCTTCAAGGCCAATACATAACATTCCTCTAATCTTTTCCTTTACCTTGAATTTATTATGGTTTCATTAAATATCTGTAACTCGTGGTCATGGAAAGCGAATGACTTTGCCCTATTATTTTCTTAACTGTTGCTGTTCAGTAACAGGGCTTGTTTAAAAATGTGTTTGTCATATTAAAAAATCATTGACACCAGGGCAATGATTGCACTCAAGCGCTTTAATAGATGGTTTATGTTAAAGGATTTTATATTTTTGCTTTCTCATAATGTTCATTAGATTTACGTTTTTTTCCAGAAATATCTTAGGTACAAAACTTCTTTCTTCGGCATAGTGTTCGCTAAGTACATTTTTGGTGATAAAAATCTTTGTAAAATATAAAAAATAGTGCATTTTCCCCATTGCTACGGATCAGCAAGCCGATTGGAAGACTGCCTGTCGATTGGGGTCCACCAAATGACATCCCTCTATCATTTAGTCTTTCGTTCCCCACCCTCCCCCTATCCTCCCACCAGGAAGTCTCCAGAGAGAATGGCGAAGTAATTGCGAAGGGCGATCCCCACGCCACCTTTATTCACCCAGTTTTTTTGTTTCCCCTCCACTCACCTATCTCGACACTCTTTGCCTTTCCGTTTTCTGGTCCCTGAGCTCCATCGCAAGCCTATAGACATTAAATGAGAATGATGGTAATTGACGAGTCTTCGTCTTTCCTTCCGCGTCCAAATTGAGGCGTTTTCTGTTTACTTTCGTGCCTCAGAGAACTTATTAGCGATTTCCGGAGTTTTCTCTGTCTCAATCGGCAAGAGCATTTGCTTTCAAACCATATGCCTAGGTAATATCCTTCTGTCATTGCTAAAAAGGTTACTACCAAAAATCTCTCTGCAGTAGTAATATTATGCCTCGGATTTGTACTGCCTGATTAATGTTAATTTCCTGTAAAAAAAGTGATCAATTTCGGTTTATATGTGCTCCATTTGCTTATGTAAGAATATAACCTAATTCTCAAAATAGCAACAAGGCACACGGAAAGGCCATTCTCGACATAACGGTAATGATGCTTTGTACTCTCCGGCGTTTTATCCGTCTCTATCGGCAAGAGAGTTTACTTTCAAGCCATATCATAAGCCGATATTCTACTTTTATTGCTAAAATATTGCTAAAGAAAACCTAACCACAATAGTTACACTATACCTACAACATGCAATGAACATTATACTCTTACCATGACTCGTACTTATCTAATGATATCTTTTTTTATTTTTCGCATACTTTCTACCGGCCATTAACTATTCCATTCTACTTGTTCCTCTCCTTCCTCCTCCCCACCTGTACTACATGACTCACTCAATCACGTCCATCTTAAGTTATTCGCCCTTTATTATCTGTTTTAGCCACTCTCTCAACCTTCTCCCGATTTCCTTAACTAAATTGTTTTCATCCTTCTCAATCTTCCACGTCAGTCATATTTTCCCCCACCTTACTTTCTTTATCCTTTATTTCTTCTAAGCAGCGTTTTCTCTGGTCTTTTCTTTACGTCCCACAGTGGGGCCAAATCTCGAAAAGCAGGTCAAAATATGAAAACGTCACTTGATCAGGTTGAAACTTGGTATACTAAGGTTTTTGAAGCTGCTGATAACGAATTTGGCATGAAATAGAAAAAAAACAAAATGGTGGGTGCAAAATGGCGGATACAATATGGCGGGCCAAGAAAGAAGGGAGTTATTTGATAAAAAAGAAATATGTACCTATATTTTGGGTTTGTAATGGCCTTTGAGAATGATTTATATCCCCAATTATGTAAATAAGAACAATATTACCAACCCAAGGTAAATAGTTGCTTGTTTGCATGTTAGCAGTGCATGCTTGGTGATCTTCACCGCCTGCCACACACCCTCGTGGTGGCTAGCACGGTATCGTGTAGATGTAGATGTAGAAATGAGTCTGTCATCAATTCTTTTCTACGAGTCACTGCTTCATTCAAACCTCTCTGGAACGTCAATTCCATTATTCCCCTTTTCATCCAGCACAATGTAGAAGCCAGAAAGTATAATACACTCTATATGCGTTCATACGCGCCTACAAAAATGGATATGACGCCAGTGAGGATACCAAATAAGAGAATAAAATGATTTCACATTAAAACCTCAAACGGGATTGGAACGTCAAATCTCCCCAAGTTTATTCTTTCCGTGGTTTTACTGTTCGAGGTCAAGTTGGATTTTGTCCTTGTGGAAATTCAGCTAAAGTGAATTTTTACGAAGTCTTGTCCTTTGTTTTAATAACGTCGCAGTTCCGAAAAGTAAATCCATCGACCAATACCCTAATTAATTCCAGACATGGGGTCAGGTTTTGGCAGAAGATACTACTCCTTGAAAGGGGGAGATTTACACTTCATCATATGATTACTATAAGGCTTGGATGCTTACAATAACGCAATATTATTATCGGTGTTTAAGTACAAAGAATGATACCACCAGAGTCATGCCTTCGCAATGGAGGGAATTGGAAATTTTTAAAATTAACTCCCGTATATTCCTTATTGACTCAACCCATAAATAATGACTTCTATGCATAATTTTCCATGAGTTCGTCCCGATATCTTACCACTGCTAACAGGTCCCCATCCCTTCCATTCCTATACCTCTTATACATTTGCTCCCGATCTGAAGCGCCTATTATTTCAGAAACAGACTGTAAACACCCATGAATATCTTATCACACCCCTTTCTGTAATTATTACTAAAAAAAATTGGCACAATATGCCAAAGATAATTTTTTTGGTAACTTTTATAGAAGGACCGTTGTAGGGAAGATATTATTTTTGGGATGGTGCAGTGGATTTAGGGGTTAGAGGATGGGTCTTTCACGCTGAGTGTCCCGGTTCAAATTCCGTTGATGAAAGATAGTTCAGGATTTCATTGGCCAATGCGCCCCTGAACCAGTGTTGTGTGGGGAGTACTTTATGTCCGGGTATCGTCCGTTTGATACGAAGCTGAACCGTGGAGCTCTTAGCACTTTTTATTCAGAGCAGACAAATTCCAACGCCAGGTTTCTCTTCACCTTTGTATTCCAATCCCTTTGCCTCTCCTTCCAATTTACAGTGTCTTTAAGAGCGGTAATACCATTACATACCACAGATAAGTTAATAAAGCTTTGGAATTTTTTTTTGGCAATTGTACGAGTGAAAAATAGCCAAACTGTTCGAGGGTAATATGTATTTTCTCCAAACCGGTAGAGCTCTCTGTGTTTGGACCTCTCCTAATACCTTCCATCCGTAGCATCTTACAATGCCTCAGGGTACCAGGTAAAACAGAGATCGTGGAAGGGTAATTTAACTCCGTTTGCGGAGGGAGAATAGTTACTCATTCACTTTTCCACCGTCTATCCTATTTGGGGCTCCCAAGGTCGGCCTCGCAGCGCCGCCTTCGACATTACCCTTGAAGTTTGAGGTCAGAGAAGGAATTACAAGAGGAGGCCACGGCGTAGTCGTGGTGAGAAAGTGGTTGGATCGCGTTCGTTTCAGGAGAATTCTCTCTCCCGCTTTCCCTTTGACCTGAGGGTAAACTAAGTGGGAGGCGGGAGAAGTTTAGTATCCTGACGTTTGAGGGTTTTCAGATAGGGAGTATTTCCATTTGCCCTCTCCATCCTCTCCCATTTCACAGGGTGTCGTTAGCGAGAAAGACACATGAAAGTTGTTTTGATAAAGATGTTTCACTGCGCACATTGTCTTTCCGTGAAGTTCTCCACAGTAGAAATAAGGAAGGGGCGTAATATTATGCATTAGGCAACCAAATTCTGACAGGACTTCCTTACCCTTTGTCATAAATGAAACACGAAATCAATAGGTTAGTCTTCGCTTCGGAGTTAGCACTAAGGAAACGTTCTCTTATAGTCAGAAATTTAGAAGCCAGGCCAGAAGTGTTTTATGCCTTGAGATTCCTCTACAACTAACTTCTGTGAATTCTGTGTGTTGTATATTTATCTACTTTTGTTTCTTTCTGAAACTGACTTTTTAACCTTTGAAAATGGGAACGTGATGTTAAAACATTAAATTGCAAAGAATATACTAATTTTTCATGCATAATGCCTTTTTTTGGGGTTTAACCCTAGAAGTGCGCACTGGGGTCCAGTGGACCCCAGACATTTTTTTTCGCGGTAACTTTCCCAAACGTGAAATACAGGAAGCTAGTTTTACTTTAAATTCCTTTTTACATCTTTGGAAAAGATTCTTGCTTGATCTGCAGTTATTAAAATATTTGGTGCTTCATAAAAAATGTTGAAAATGGTCTGTGGTCCGCTGGACCCTGGTGTGTATTTCATAGTACATTTTGAGACATTGCGAAAAAATCATATAGTATTATTTATCTCCTTTTTCACTGCAAATTTATTTGTTGAAATAGTATTTAATCATCCGAGGGCCCGGGTTCGATTCCCGGCAGTGGCGGATTTTTCAGTGGAAAACCGGTCCCCACTTGAGTGCTTAGTGGAGGGCATTTCAAGTACAGTACTCCGTCCGTCGGATGGGACGTTAAGCCGTGGTCCCCTTGGCGCCTTTCGTTAAGAGTAGGCTAATGCCGACGCCGGGTTTCTCTCCACCCTTCCTCCGTTCCCTAAAAACTCCTACCATTACCCAATTACCCAC
Source organism: Platycnemis pennipes (assembly GCA_933228895.1). Classification (NCBI taxonomy): domain Eukaryota; kingdom Metazoa; phylum Arthropoda; class Insecta; order Odonata; family Platycnemididae; genus Platycnemis; species Platycnemis pennipes. The sequence goes on along the minus strand of OW121851.1, from coordinate 41,840,801 downwards.
CTATCCTATATGGCGCAAATGACCTCAGCTGTCGGTCGCCTCCACTAAATAACCAACCAGTATTCAATCATTTTAATTATTTAAAAATAATATTTTTAATTTTTTTTAACAATTATAGGATATTTGGTACCATCGAAGATAATTATGAAACATCCATTTTTCCTGCTTTCTCATCAATTTAGAAATTTAGAAGTGGAATGCGAATAGAAAAACTTCGTGCATGACTAGTAGGTTAGCAGTATTGATGATTTATTCTTGGTTTTTCAATCCTAAAAAAATCCTTATAATAATTTGGCGTTCGTCATCATTTGGAGATTCTATATATTATAAACTGTAAAGTGGATTACATGCACAGCTATGGACTGCAACCGTTTAGGGACTTGCACTTGTCACAAAGAGGCAATAAACTGGCGCCTCGGAAGGCACAAGGGAATTTACAACTATGCCCAGGAATTTGCAAGGAAGGGGTTGTCCTCAAAATTCACGAAGGGAGTAGGCATTTCTATGATGTAGTGGTTTGCGACCAGAAGCCCATATTACGTCAAAATCTGTAGAAAAAGAGAGGATAAGGCAATTGCTGGTCACCTTAGCTCGAGACAAATTGATAGCCTGCACACTTCTCTAGCGAGTCGGTTCTGCATTAGAGATGTCTCCCTCGTTCCGATCCTACATGAAGAGTGATGAAGATATTCGCTGGTGTTAGAAGAGGAGCAGGAAGGGATGGGAGGCGACTTATCAGGCAGTGATGTAGATTCCGTATATGAGCAAGCGGATTTCGAGAGTGAGGAAGAATACGCGGATGCAGTCAGAGACAACGGAAGTAGCGGAGAACCTGTAGAAGACGAAAGTGTACCAGCAGCAAAGCGACCAAGAGGGAGCCAGTCTATTAGGGGCAAGACCTGCGAGGGAAAGACGGTTATTGCTGGCGGCCAAAAGAGCCCAAAAGACGAGGAACTATTTTCCATCTAATGTTTTCAGCCCTAAAGACTGTTTCGTGCAAACGAAAATTTATCGCTACTTACTTTTTCCGCTCCGTAAATGAATTGCGCGGACGGTGGTTGGTTGGTTATTCAGGGGAGGCGACCGACAGCTGAGGTCATTTGCGCCATATAGGATAGGTGGGTAATTGGGTAATGGTAGGAGTTTTTAGGGAACGGAGGACGGGTGGAGAGAAACCCGGCGTCGGCATTAGCCTACTCTTAACGAAAGGCGCCAAGGGGACCACGGCTTAACGTCCCATCCGACGGACGGAGTACTGTACTTGAAATGCCCTCCACTAGGCACTCAAGTGGGGACCGGTTTTCCACTGAAAAAATCCGCCTCTGCCGGGAATCGAACCCGGGCCTTCGGGATGGGAGGCCAGTACTCTAGCCACACCAACCCGATCCCCCGCGCGGACGGTCCATAGTGATTGTTTTCAATGCGTGCTCCCGAATACCTCAAATTGAATTAGCACCTATTTTTTTCTTCTGCACTTTCATTCAGATTTTGGCATCTTTACCTAAACCTTATATGGTAAATTTTCCGTGCAATGATTATTTTGGGATGGCAGGATTTTGAATATAGCCCGAAGACACAAAGTCAATGGATATTATTGATGTCATACTTATTTTATTTTTGTTCCTTTTTTGTGTTATGGAGAAGGAAACAGTAAATTTTGGTTTCGGAACAACCCGGACCAAAAAGCGCAACGCGTGAGGTCAAAACTCCTCGTCAAGATTGGCAGTGTTTTTTGATAGGGCTTTGCGAAGTAAAATATTGATGCACACAAATGAGGAAATACAACGGCAGCGTTTAGAGATTTTCAGTTCCCAATCGTATCATATTGATGTAGATATTGAGGAGATGGAGGCATTTTTGGACTTGTATTTTTCTTGGGTGAAGAAGAGGTGCAACACCAGTCTGTATGAGCTGTTATCAACTGAGATTGGATCAACGCTATACCAATGTACCACTCCTCTACTGTGATTCCCGTTTCGGTTGACAAAACTGCGTTTTGATGATGAAACCACATGATCACAGCGCAGGGTGATCGATGAATGTTCACCAATTCGTGAAATTTTGGAGGATATTTTGGAGAATTTTAAGAAATATTACACACCCCATGGTTACTGCTCGGTCGACGAAAAACTCAAAAATTCTAGAAATTGATGAGCCTGCAGTGCAGCAGCGAGAATTACTTCAAAGGAAGGTTCAATACAGCTTATGCCCGACGGAAAGGGACAGAAAAATGAGACATCTATGCTTATCTTGTAGCACTCCCATGTGCGACGAGCACAGAAGGTATCTGCGTACTGCCTGTACAGGAGTGAAACTTTAACTTCATTCCAGTACAATGTGAATATTTATATTTATTTTGCAAAAAATATAAATTTATAAGCATTTTAATTGACATTAAAAGTATTCATAAAATTTTCAAAAAATACCATAAAAATTAAACTTGAAAATAACGCTTCTTTAAAAAGTATTAATAAATATATTTTTCGGAAAAAAGCCATTAAAAACAATTCAGAAGAGTTTACATACCCTTATAAATGTTGATCTTAAGTAGCTAAAAGCATTTCTCGGTATTTTCAAAACACTGGAAATTATAGAGGATTTGAAGGAAGGGTTCCTTCAAATCCTCTACAATTTCCACAGGGAAAGAGGGCGCTTTGGTAGCTCAACTGGTAGAGCACCTGACTGGAAATCAGGGGTTCCGGGTTCGAGTCCGATCAAGGCAAATGATTCTTTCTCTGTGGAATATCTTGCTATTGTCATTCTACCAGTACCTATCACTTACATCTTAACTGCGTATATGACATCAACTACACGAAATACAGAGGAAGGCAGCGTGTAAAAAAATCTATAAAGGTTCGTAGAGTGTCACTCGGCTATTGGAAGAGGTTGCTTGGAAAACGCTTGAGACTTAAGATATTTTGCAACACTAAAGTTTCTCCAAAACTTAAATCTCACGAATTTGTATCTGACACAGCAGACAAAATGTACAAACTTAGAAAAATTAACTGTCACACAGAACGTTTAAGAATTCATTTTCAATGCATGTTTACGACGCGATTACAGTGTAGTGACATGAAATGCATTTCATAACATGCTACATCATTAATCAAGAAAGTTGTTACTTCAGCTAAAATTCAACTACAAGGATACTATCTCCCCCTGCCACACACTATTGTGACGGCTTGCTGGGTAAAATGTATAAGTAGATAAACTTTCTCTTACTCCACCCACTTATTCTGGAGGTGTGGTGACGAATCAACAGTGATGGAACACCGGGATGGTGCACCGTCGCTGATGTAGTCGGGGTAGTAGGTAGAGGGAGGAGAGTGACACATGATCTTTCCTGGAGTAAACACAACGTGAAATAATGGGTCAAGCTACTGGCCTTTCGCCCGGGCCCGGGTTCGAATCCAGTGAGCCGAAGATATTTTATCGGCAAGATATGTAAAGGGACGATACGATTACTATATTAGTGTAACCAGTCTATTAAATGAATTAAAATGGGAATCATTGTCAGATCGGAGGTTGAAATTTAGACAATCTCTTAAATAAAATCCAAGATAATATTTTCAGTGATGACGTTAAAAATATTTTGCGTTCCCTAACCTACTGTGGTAGACTGGACCATAATCACGAAATTAGCTAAATTGATTGCCGAACTGACAGATTAAAAATGTCCTTTTTTCCTCCTACTATTAGGGATATGAATAGCTGTAAATATAACCAATAGCATAAATACAATTGTATCAATGAATAGCATAGGTAGCATGTTGGTATAAGGACTTAAATCTAACCCAACTAACAGCATGTATTTGCATGTTTTCTTTGCTATTTGTATCTTTTTTTAAATGGTGAAGTTAAGAACAATAGGTATATTAACAGTAATCCTTTTTTATGCATGAGCTGTAATGCATGTTTGGTGTGAATTCACGCTCTGCAGCACACCTTTATGGTGGCTTGCAGGGTATTATGTAGATGTAGATGTGACGTTTCTTCCTTCAAGGTGCTCGAGAGGGATTGAATCAGTGTTCCCGCCCCAGACCGCCTCCGCCGGTCCTTGTGCCGGTGGTGTCAGGGGTGGGAGGAAGAGGCATGGTACCCTCGCGACTGTGGGTGCCCTCATCAAGCGGATAATAATGGACTGCCTGCTCTCCCGTTCACTCCCACCTGAATCCACCCACGACTGAATTAGAGACCGTCCAACGTAATATCACTCGTTCCGGGAAGCGTTTAGCGCGGAGATGCGAGAGAGTTGCTTGGCGCTGGTGGTCACTTCCCTAACCACGTGGTTATGGATGGGGAAAACCCAGCTAACCATACTCTGGTATCCCTACGAGGTTAGGTACCTTGGCAGCGTTTGTGATGCGTTTTATAATCTGCAATACACGCGGTGTGACAAAAATTAACGCTTTTCTTAAAGCATATTTATTTATTAACCCTTTCGCTACGAACGCCGTTTATAAACGCCGCTGATTTTTCACTCCTGTGAACGAAGGCCGTTTATAAACGCCGCAGATTTTTCTACGCAAGCGAACGAAGGGCGTCTTAAAACGTCGCTAGGGCCAGGTAGGCAGAAAAGGTCCAAGGTGTCATAAAGGACCCTTCCCCGCGGCTCTGAAGACCCTTCCTCGGCTTAGAGGCGGGGATTATCTCGACCCTTCTTCGCAGCGCGAGCCTCACACTCGGCAGTTGTTCGCGGTCACTTGTTTGTTTATGCAGTGGGAAAACCAAAATAATATTTGTTTCTAAATCGCATTATTTAGTTCCAGAAGTTAATTCCTTATGTTTTTTTGAATCTCTAGAAATTTTAAACGGAACTCTAACGTTATTATTAACAGAGTTCACCTGTCAATGAGATTCAAACCGATTTGGGAGAATTTTTCATTGCAGTAAGGAACTAAGACGTATGTTTTTTTATGATTTGACGATAAGGTAGTACCGATATTTTTCTCTCCGTTTTACTTGTTTATGAACATATATTGGAAAACAACTGTAATGGTAATACCACGCAACATACCGCGAAATCTAATACATCTACATTATAGGTTGAAAATCCCGCTGAAGGGTGTGGTTTACGTTAATTCATTAGCAGTCAATAAACTTTACTTTCCAGTAACTGAATCATTTTGGTGTAACTGCCATTCAGCTATAAAAAGTATCTTTCCAGCTGAAAAGCATTCAAATTTGTTCTGTGTAATGCGGCTAAGAGTGATCATTATGTTGTAATCATTTATATTAAAACTAGAAGAAAATCGCATGCGCGCGTGATGGAATATTTGGAGGTACAATATATAATTTCTAGGCAGAAAAATCTATCTCGCGCTACCATTGCGAATATATTTACATAAAAATGTTTCCTGATGAAGGTATAGCACCAAAAAAAGTGCATGTGCTTTTATATAAAACACGGGTATGGTTGGATTATGCGCGGACGTCTTCTATTGCGAAACAACAGAAATAATTATTATTGTAACCATTGATTTTATGTCTATTGTGCTAAATATCTTAATATTAACATTAGAATTTCGTTTAAAATCTCTAAATTGTATTTATAACAACAGTAATTTATTTGTGTATTAACCCCCACTTAAAGTCTTACTATTATTTATTTAACAAAAATCACTGAATTAAAAATAGTTGACCGCGGACACAGTCCGAGGTGGGTTCTCATTTGGAAAAGGGCGAAGATAATCTCTGGTCAGTGTCCGAGGAAAGGGTCGGGAACCCCGCTGGGTCCGGTCCCAAAGCGGGGGAAAGAAATACCTGCCCGATGCCTTGCTTCAAGAGAGCTCCGTACACGGAGTGGAAAAATATTCTAGAGGAATCCGTGAGAAGGAAAGCATTTTCCTGCGTAGGACTCCGGCGCGAAAGGGTTAACTGACAGCAATTTTGTCCCCTTCAAAGTAATCCCCCTCAGATATAATAAACTTGTGCTAGCGTTTTTTCCAACCATGGAAGCAATTCTGGAACTCAATTTTCGGTAGAGAGTTCAGGTCCTTCAGCGATTCTGTTTTCATCTCATCAAATATAATCTCAAAGATGGCAAAAGTGACAGTTTTGTCTCAATCTCGCCCCAATAAAGACCTTTTATTATCATTATTATTATTGTCGACGGTGACAAAACGTCGTATCTTCGGCCTCACGAATGGAAAGAAGCCACAGGGTTCCATGTCTGGTGAATACGGTAGCTGAGGCGAAATAACAGTTTGTTTATCACCAACAAGTCACGAACAAGCAGTCAGGTGTGAGCGGGAGCATTATCGGGGTGCAATTTCCGCTTTGCCAAAATTCTAGGCGTTCTCGTCGAACTGCTTCACGCAAACGGCGCATAACTTCAAGGAAGTATTCCTTATTGACCGTACGACCATATGTAAGGAACTCAAGATGTTCTACACCGTTGAAATCGAAGAAAATAGTGAGAAATTATCCCCGCTGTTTTTTTATCACACCACCCATAACAAATTAACATTGCAGGGCGTAAAATAAGAGGTTTTATCATTGTAAATCGCGCGTTGACGTTATAAATATGATTCTCTACCTTGCCCTGCACACTTTGGCGACTGCGGTCACGTTTTAAGACCGTTTTACACATGCGAATTCCACTACTGAAGATTGAACTTAGTTTTGCGTTCTCAGAATTGAATACTGGGAGTCTCGAATGAGACTCATGCCTGCGTCATCTTAGAAAAAGAAAATACGGGAATTCAATCATACCACAGCTGACGGTTGACCCTGATAGTGAAAATTTCGGCTAACTAACATGTTGTCACTGTTTTTGGGCTCAGCTTACGAATACAGCTTATGAATATTTAAGCAGGTTAGTGTACTAGCATAAAAATTTAACTTGGATAATTTGGGGGTACACATGTATTTATGTACACATGTAATTGTAGGTACACATGTATTTACCTATATCAAATTTTAGCTTAAATGGTAAATAAATATCAGTATAGTAGTGTAAAAATCATCATTTTTTCATCCTGATTGTTTCACTCACAGGCAACAATTTAAATTTGGATCTGAGTTCTTCTGCTAGCCTTCTTCATCTTCGTTGTTAGTTTTCCCTCTTCAGTGTTGACCACAGATTAATATACAGGATAGGCATGTCAACAATTAGATGTGTTCCCTTAGTGTACGGTTTCCTTCCTCCGCCGCAAGTTGTCGCTAGCATCGAGCGCTAAGCGTTGCACTGAGGGATCTAATTTAAAGAGTCTCAGAATAGACAATATGATTCCCAGAAATTTGAAACTCATGCAAAGTTTTCCTTATCTACTCGTGCTAATTTTTCAATTTCCATCCACCGCGATAAAAATTAATTTTACTTAAGAAAGTGTGAGAGACAAGTACACAAATCTCTCAGCGATATTTGCATTTTTGCAACAAAACATTATGATGGAATTGAAATTATCCCGGTTTCTACCGACTACCAATATGAAGAAGCTTTTAACGGGGAGCGTTTTTTTATTGATTACCTGTGTACCTATTACCTTAGTCCAATTTATTGTATTTATTTAGCTGGCTATTGATGCTTATAGTTGAGTTCATGTATATAATATCAGGGTATTCTCAGCTATTACATTTCTAATCTGAGGCAATCCGGGAAGATATTGCATTCGGAATATGCAAGCACCTTACTATGGCCATATTAGGAGTACGAAGACTTTGGAGAGATGTAGTGGAAGGCAGAAACTGACACGGTAAAGAAGTTATTGCATTTTTCCACAAATTTTATTGACGCGTTTCGGGTGTTATGCATTTCTCACGCACATACATACATGCCATCCTCAGGTACATTGTAACTTAGGATGGCATAGCAGCCGAAACGCGTCGTATGCAGATAATAACATTTGTGGGAAAGTGCATTGACGTTTTTATCATGTCAGAATAATATTAACTTCATAATTCCTGATATATTGATAGTATATTGTTCGCTGGGACTGCTGAACGTTTGCTTTTTTCTCTGATGATGTACTATGGTGCATGGATCCTTATTAATATTGCACAGGCAGATTTTTACTTTTTCTTACTTTTTGTGGTAAACAATAGGGAATGCAAATTATCTAGGTACTGAAAACCTTGTGTAGCTGTACGATGAGGATACGTAGATAACGTAGCCAATGCCGCGAGAAGAAGCATGATGAAGATGTGTTCGGAGGATACATAACTTGATGAATCATAAATTACACATCAAGAAAAAAGTTATGAAGGCTGGAAGACAGTTTTGCTACCTAATGGACCAGGATGTACATATCCCTTTTTCCTTGTCGTAAATTCAGGTCAAAATACCCCTGGGCCTTCACAGTACAAAGGTTTTGGGTCAGATGGAATCGGAATGAATATAAAATCCATTTTGAAAGTTGCGTCACCAGGATTCTTTGAAAAACAGTGGAATGAAGAGGTGTTTTCAGCAGAAATATCATTAAAATGTCTTTTTCTCTCATTGTATTGCATTTGATTTGATTAATTCTTTATAAATCCCTAAGAGAAATAAATCTCACTAATTAGTGATTAATCAAAGGAGCATATTTCTTAGAGAAATATATATGGATGTTTCTTTTAAATCTCGGCAGCTATTTATTCTATGTTATGACCGTCGGTATAATTAGGTACCTGCTAGTTGAGGTGTGTCAGGTTAAAAAAATATTAAATACTCCACTGACGGTGAATGCCATGGAAAGGGCTCTTTGAAGGCTTTATAAATTTGGTTTTATTGAGATCTTCCAGCGTTCACGTCCTCCCTACCCTCTTAATCTGTAATTAATGGGCAAATGTTTCCTTTGACTGGCCCGGGAGCTCAATGCTTCAGCTCGTTGGCGAGTCTTGCTCTAGTCTCAATTCCCGATCTTTTCTTGGTTCGCATGTTGTGCGTGTCATGAAATCGAGTATCACCTGTCTCTCTATCACATATCTCAGGGCTTGATATCTGAGTCACATCACCTTTAAGGCCTAACCTTTGGAAAAAAACCCATTAATTTGCTTTTAAAGTTATGAATTGCATACGAAAAGAAAAAAACCGTTTCATTTCAACTTTTGAAACATTTATGAGCAATTAAAACATATGCATGCTGTGGATTGAATGCCTTATACGTATATGCATACGCTTAAATTAAATTTTTGATGGGTGAAATTTTTAATTGCATTAACTACAATGAAATGGGAGATGATAAAAAATATTACCTTGTTGCGTCAAAATATATTTTGTGAATCCAGTAGTGTGACAATAAAAATAAAGCCAATAAATAAATGATAACTGGCCAAAAAAATAATCAGGTCGTTAGCATTAATCAGTAAAGGAGGGATATGGCTGTAGCCATCGAGTTAAAACATTTATGTTCTATTTCCTTGGACACTGACTATATAGCGTTACAAAGAAAACACAAAATCAAACTGAGATGAAAAGATGATTATGATGAATGTCACACAGGTTCAATTCCATAATGGCGTCTCTTGACTCACGCTAAAACGTTTTTCTCTTAATGATCCTTGGGAGGGGGACATGGAGGTGAGGGACTGGATAACCCTCTCAATATGCGTAGTGCAAAAAGGCGTTCAAACGCTGAGATGTTTTACTTGCGTATTTGCAAATACTTGAGTTGTAGCTTGTAATATATTAAACGATTCTCCCCCATGATTGGAAATCAGGTGACACAACCGTAGATATGAAATATCGTCGTCATTAAACGCCAATGGTAGTGGCAAAAAAGTTAATGCAGTTCATTAAAAGATTGGGAGAATTTAATTGGGTTCGGTAATCAATGAGAGTCAACAATTGAATTAACAAATTGTTAAATTTTGCATGGTATTGCAGAAATATAATCCTTTTAATTTGGAAAGGGAAAGTTTATTTTGCCCGAAATCAGATATGTGCCGATGATCGACATCAATGTATCATTATATATGTAAAATAGATGGAATTTTCAGCTATGAAGAGATATTTTACCTTCAGCTGGGGAATTAGAGAAGCACATATTGATATCAATATACTAGAGTGACTAAAAACATTATTGAATCTTTAAGTGTGCCTTGCTCTTTTCCTCGTTCCTCATTCAAACTTTGCATTTTAACCTTTGTAGTGTGGAATGATATTTAATCTATTCGAGCAACGTATTCTTTTTAGAAGCATTTTATCTGTGCGTACTCGTATTGTGCATCCCCTACTAGTTTATTGATTGTGAGATCAAAATAGCATAGGAAAATTCCGAAGTAAGCGAAAGTGTTCGAAGAAATGGTACAGGGAAAGACACGGCGTCGGCGTTTCCCTGTGAAAGATAATTGCGCCTAAGGATTCTGGTGGAACATACCATTAGACGGACTGAGTAATTGCTTTACTAGATCTGCTCTACCATAGTCACTCATTTGAGGACCAGCATTGCGATGAGAAGTGTATGTATATCACTTCCGTGATTGAAACCCGGTCCTTCGGAATGGGAAGCTAGCACTCTATCCACCTCAGCAACTGGATCCCTTTAAAAGTTCTGTAAACAGTTGATACCTTGGTGGTTTAAGTTAGGAACAGGTCGAAATCGGATTTCTTTACCTCTCTCCTCAACATAAAAATTCCTGCTCTGTTACAAATACCCCCCTATATTTTAGGGCCCAAGAGGAATAGTCATCATAGTATGAAGGTAAACGAGCTGATAAAATAAGATGGGAGAAAGTTAAAAGACAATAATGAGTGTGATATAGAAAAATAAAGTTGCTTTGCAAAATTCCACTGCAGAATAAATTTATTGAGTCAACATGTTTCACCACATCATGGCATCTTCAGGAATGACAAAACGTTAACAAAGCGTGAAATATATAGTCACACGAGATGAGGGGTGGTATAGGAGACGGGGGTGAGGTGAAACATGTTGACTCAATAAATTTATTCTATAGTGGAATTTTGCAAAGCAACTTTATTTTTCTATATCACATTATGGAATTCCACAATGTATCTGCCTCCTATATTTCGTTCAAGACAATAATCTAGCGAGTCCTGCGAATCAGGAGCCAAGTTTTTCAGGTTTGGAAGCAGATTCAGGGCGAGGTGTTTTCGAGAACGGCGCCTTCCAGTGAAATGTGGGGAATGCAATTGGAGGGAGAATATGAAGATAAGATAATGATAAAAAGAAAGAAAGGAAAGATAGGGAAATGAGACAAGGAGCGAAAGTGCTGGGCGGAGTAGTGGGTCAAGGGATAGGAAGTGAGGGAGGAGAGTAGAGGCGTGTTAATGATACAAAAATACTCGACAACTGCTAATTCCTCCATATCAATTTCTTTTGTTGCTTAACTGCTTTGTGTGATTAAAGCAAGAATACCCCCCACCCTCCACTTATGCCCTCTTCCCTTGATTTCATAGCTTTATATTTGTATTGCCTTTCGTTATTACCAGTTTATCTAATTATTTGAAGAGTTAGGTTAACTCTTGTCTACGTGAATAAACCATTTAAAACAATAATTTTAATAGACAGCAAAATACAGATGTGTAATAAAATAATATGAAACACTTTTCATGCATTCGCTAACACTTGGCCATGAAGAGAGCCTTTACACCTCTATATATATTTATTTCTCTTCATTATCTCCAATTTTGCATTCTGATAATATCTCATGTTATTATGTCTATTTTACACCCCTTGCAGCTTTTCTATAGCGCCCTAATTCAAGGACTTGAACCCGTATTGATATGAAGTCCAGAGATATGTATTAAAGTCCTCAAAAATATTTTTCATGTCTTCTTTACATCTGAAATCTAAAATATTCTCTTTCATTATTTGCTGCCAAAATATATACAATCTTCTGTGGGCTCAATTATCCTATTACAGTGAGTCATATTACATAATTTATCCTATTACATCCTACTCAGTCCAAATCTTCATTATTTCTTGTATTTTCTCCGCTTTCCAGCCCTTTCGTATTTATTTACTCCTGTACACCCCGGATGCCCTTTCCTTTTTTTTCTGAATACTGTATGTATTGGTTGAAAGAATAATTTCAAACTGAAATTTTCTTCACCGGAACGTTCAACCATTCCAACCTTTAGATTACTTGAATATGACATAAAAATTCGCACAGAAGAATATATTTGTATGACCGTACCACATTCGCTAATTTTTTGGATTATTTTTTTCATCGGAAGGAATAGCTGCATAAAATCTGCCTTGAATCGATCCCTTGTCGTGATTTCAATTGATGTTTGCTTAGAAGCGGAACTCCATTGAGTAGGGGGCAATTTTGAAGAAAAATGACAGTGATTATCTATCCTGTTTACTCTGGAATGGAATGTTGGAATGTTTTTTCGGTGATAGTCTAAAGGCCTTACGAGCCAAAGAAATTTGAAATAAATGTATTTCATTGTCGTAGCTTAAGAATGGACCTGTAAGGCCATTGTGACATAGAGACCTGGGGGCTTACTACTTCTATTCAATTCCGGTTCCGAGCATTTTCCCTCGAATTTCACCCCAAAGGAGACATGAGTATCCTCAGGGACACATTGTGACGCATAAAAGTAAGAATGCCTACTTCTTTCTCGGAATGAGACGTCTTTACCCTAGATTGGATCGTATTTTTCGTCTCCTCTGCTGAGATGAGCGTACAATAGGGCATGATGAATGCACATTCTAAGAAGCTTCTAGGAATTTGCATGAGTCACTGGAACACGTAAGACTTTAAAATATGTTTTCCTTAAAAATTTCTCACCCATTGGGAGCCCATTATGTCTTCCTTTCTTATTCACATACATTTTTTATTTATATTAGCTTTTGATTTGTATTTATGAACGATTATGAATTTACAAGCAATAAATATAGAAAGTCTGTGACTGTGGTCAATATTGTGCGGCTATTACACGGCGCACAGTGTCGCAGAATCCCCGATATGCGGTCGTGGCAAGTAAAAATAAAATTACTTTTCAGGGAATTTTGAGCATTGGGTTGTCCAAAGGGATACCTGACTAGCCTCGAGTGGCAGTCAGTTGAGTGATAAGCGAGCACCAGTTGGATATAATCATTTTGAAAGAAAGCGTTTTTGAGGTGGCAAGTCCATCGACTGAGGTCAATAGAGTGCAACGGATACTTCAAAATCATGTGGAAGTCGTATTTTTCGTTCGAATTCTATTTTGATAATTGTAATCACCAGGATGTAGTGAGTAGAAGTCAATAAATAATATATTAGTAAGCATAATATAAGTAAGTTATTTTAATTTGCGCAAGTAATAGCTATCGAAAATATGAAAATTTCATGAAAAGAATCTTTATCCAAGATCAAAACTTAAAATATTCCTGTTGATTCGTCCGTTGAAACATAGTGCAACGTGTTTGTTATGATCTTAACTATCGAAATAAATAAAAATTAGATGCATATATCTGCCATAACAATTGTTATTAATAATTCATTTATTATTAATAACAATTAAAACGGCATTCGAGAGAGTGCTTTTGGAGTTGAGGCAAGGGCGATAACAGCAGTGGAAAAGTCGAAGCTGGAAGTTTTTGTAATTTTATGCTCCAGAAGAATAATAAAAAAATCGACCGATTGGCTTACGAGGTAGTCCTAAGAAGAGCGGTTAAAAGGAAAAGTCGGTTGAAAACTTCTAGAAGAAGACAAGTCAATTTCATCAGCCAAATCGTAAGATATATGATGGCTTGATCAATATAATCGTCAAGAGATGACAATTTGAAAGAAAATCCTCATGTTAGATTTAGCAAGGTAGTAGCGTATAGGGTGAGAAAAAAAGGAACTATACGAATATGAAAAGATTAGTCAATGGGACAGGATTAATGTCTGGTAAAGATGATGAATGCATTAGAAATATTTTGCAACGCAACAAGTAACATTTTCGTAAGCGTCTCAGTTTGAATACTTTAAATAGACTGCCTGGGGGGGGGACACTTTTTTATAATATTGATTACCACACATTGAGTAATTTCATGTCCCTCACGAATCACACTTCCTGAGTCAACAACTCCACATAAGTATATTTTACGTGCAACCAATTTCTACTAGGGACAATGAAGTAGGTTCTCTGGCCTAATCAGTTAGCACTAAGTACTCTCCCTATGGAGAGAAGATTAACCTTTTTCCACACTTAGTTTTAGTACTCGCTTTAAGTTATGAAGTGGGGATCGGAAGAAGGAATAGCGTATGAGACTCTAAAGCAAATGCAGTAAGGAGAGCAAAGTTCTGTGATTGGCGGATGTATAGATGAAGGGAGTATTAAGGGAATTAATGCGAAGGCACTAGAGAATCGGTCATGATTAGGGAGGGAGCCCACAACCACGAAATTATTTCCCGCAGTCCCTGCGGCCACGTCGCAAAGTACGCCCGTGATTTTCTTTGCAGCCTAATGGCCCAAGTTTCCCGGCGGGGAGAGAGGGCCCTGGAATTTAGATTGCGCATTAAGATCCTTACCACGAAGAGGGACGTTGAAGGTCGAGAGGGGCACGAAGGTTTGGGAAGCAAGGAAGGAGACAAAGGATTCGGTCATAAAATGACCGAGTCTGTGTACTAATATGCGCTGGTGGTGATGACCAACTCTTGTTCTCATCACTTGCCTCGTACTCAACCCACGCATTGGATCAAGACTCCTTTCATCCCCTTCTTTCTCTCCGCGTTTGGCCAAGTGATTAAACCTTCCGTAATTCTTCCGTAAAGAGACTTGAGTAAAATAAATGTGCTTTCTTTAAGTATAATTGTGAAGGGTTATATTTGTTGTGGCATCCCCTTGAGTAAGCGTTTTGTTAGTGAGAGGAGCTGGTCTCGTTAACAGGGTTGTTAACACACCAGCCAGGGTATTCAAGGGTTTTGGGATCGAATCCTAGGGGGTGACTGTAGTGTCAGTCTTAGGTTTAGGAGCTTATTTTAGGCCAGGGGTAGGAGTAGTGATTCGCAGAGGGGACTATTTGCAGCATGGTCACATATGTCTCTTGTCCACCATGTTCCAACCCATAGGCTGAAGTGAGATTCGTTTTAATTTAGGCTACAACTTTAACTGTCAATAATTAATGGGTGAAGCCCCTGTTAGATAAATAAAATTAAGTGAATATAAAAGGTACTGTATTAAAAGGTGTGTAGGTGGAGGAGTCGCTTAGGTGACGAAGTGCTTCGGAAATATAGTTTTTCGCGTTTATCACGACAACTAATGAACCCTTGTCTGCTGAGGTAATGACGACATCTGGGTATTGGCGTAGTTTTTTGAGGGCAAAGATTTCATTCTGGGTGAGGTCGTTATATTTATTTATGTTCTAGGGCACGCCCTATAAGAACAAAAACATTATTATATCAAATAGTTTTTCGTGTTCATCACGACAAATGATGAACCCTTGTCTGCTGTCGTAATGACGATATCTGGGTTTTGGCGGAGTTTTTTGAGGGCAAAGATGGTGGCAAACATTTCAATATTATGCCGCGGAGAGTATGATTTTTGGACTTATTTTACTAGTTAGTCCCCACCTTAAGTATGCAGCCAGTATATGGGATCTGAATGAATAAGGTTTGATCATAAAATTACACAGTGTACAGCGTGGAGCATCTAGGTTGGTTAAAAGGTGTTACGGCAGGTTTAGTAGTGCATCTGAGTTGGGGATGAATTACATTAGGAATCATTATAAGATAGTAGGTTAAAGTTAAGTTAGAAAGTTTGATTGAAGCAGAAGGCATTTTTTTAGCACAAATTCAGCTATTTTTAACAAGAAGTCCGTTGAGAGGACTTGAGGGTCGAGGCGTTGATTTAGATAGAACTGAAGTGAGGATAGGCCTTCATTATGGGGGATGGAGGTATACAAGGAAGTGACGGCAATAGTGGCCATAATTAAGTTAGTAGAGGGGGGAATGAAAATTCTATTTAAGCGTTGAAGGAAATGATAGGAATATTTTATGAAGGAAGGAAGACAGAATACAAGGGGTTGCAGGTAATGGTCAAGGGAGGCAGAGATTCTTTCAGTAGGAGAATTGAAACTGGATATAATTGGTCGACAGGGAACGGCTTGTGTATTTTGAGGAGAAGATAAAGTTAAGGTGTTCTGGGGTTAGGAGGTGAAAGAAAAGAAATGTCTTTCGGTGATAGTCCTTCATCAGGATCTGCTTATTGAAGTAAGGATTCTATTTCTTTTTGAAATTCGGGAGTTGGATCGTGGGATAGTGGTGTGTAGGTGGAGGAGTCGCTTAGGTGACGAAGTGCTTTGGAAATATAGTTTTTCGTGTTCATCACGACAACTGATGAACCCTTGTCTGCTGTAGTAATGACGATATCTGGGTTTTGGTGGAGTTTTTTTAGGGCAAAGATGTCATTCTGGGTGAGGTTGTTATATTTATTTATGTTCAAGGGCACGCCCTATAAGAACAAATACATAATTATTGCAAAACAGGCAGGACTTTTACATGATAGATACACACTGTAATTGAGATTGTAATATTGGTGCTCTTAGGGGTATTGTACCTAGAGCACCTAGAGCTAATAAATATTTATTTATTTATGAACAAAGCATCCATTCAGCACAGATAGGTATACAAATAATAAATATAACCTTGATATCCTGCATTTATATAACTCATAAATGTTGTTACTAAGTTTATTTTTAATGACTAATGATTTACATGGTAGGTGAATATAGATAAATTTATGCAGATGAATGGAATTGTAACCAGTACTCTCTTCATAACTATGTAGGTACTAAACATCTAGCCGCCTGTGACCCTACTATCTAAGATGTTTGCATATATAGTTGCATGACAAAAGAGAAATGTTTTGGTGATGTTCATCATCAGCCACACACCCTCGCGGTGGCTTTCAGGGTATTGCGTAGATGTAGATGTAGAGTTTGTTGTTTCAAAGTGTAGTAAAAGTAGTATTAGTCATGAGTACTTTTATCAAGACTACTAAATTATTCTCTAAAAATAAATGACCAACTTGACTCCCCACGATGATGATATGGCAATGTGATCAATTGGGGGGCAGAATAGCCAATTGAATTGAGATGATGCCAGATTTCAAGTAGGCTGGGAAAAGCATGATTAGGGCATAAAACAGACGCAGGAATTTTGTTGAAAGAAGTGTGGTAATCTTTCCCGCTGGTATAAATTGCTTCCAGAAGAATCATGCGGCCTTTATTATTCTTATCAATCTCATTATACAGAGTGCATATTTTTTTAACTGCTACTTCGTAAAATATTTGCAGTGATAAGAATGTTCATGCTCAGAAGAAAAAAAAATATTCCAGTTCCTGATTGCAAGAAAAAAGGCATTTATTGACAAAGGGATGTGTAGACCATTCTATCTTCAAAAGAATTAAGTTAAGCGGGGAAAATTATTTAGAAAATATTATTTCCCGCTTAAACTCCCACTAAAACTAAATTTGAAACTTTTCCGGGGACATTGGTTTCCTTTATCTACTTTACTTTTCGATTTATAAAATTAATTCAGAGTTCCAATTGTCCCTATTCCTTCCTCACGTTCCTAATTTGCAGCCAACTGTGTCTCAAATGACATTTTCAGAAAGGTGTCATATATTCTTTCTGCAACACCTAGCTTTTTTTTATTTGAAGGTGTCACTTCAATACCACGTATGCAAGGATTCGAATGAAATCTCCATTAGGTTCCGAACCCGTTTACGGCTATCACCAATTCTCTCCCTGGTTTCTAATGCCCCTTCTCTCCCGGCTTTCTAATGCCCCTTCTCTCTCTCTCTCCTTCCTCCGGTTTCTTCCCCCCATTTGGAATCAGCTGTTGCCTGAACCCGGCCGTTGAAACAACAACACCCCATGCTCGCTGCAGGGCCCGCCCGCCGTTTCGCAGTCTGTTCCCAACCTCCGATAGGGGAAGGGTATACGCCCCTACGGTCAAAAGAGCGCCGCCGCGTGCAGCTTTTTTTCCTTTAAGCAAGTTCAATCCTCGTTCCGCACATAGTCGGTCGGAAAGTGCTCCAATCCACCACACTTGTTTATTTACCCCTCATTCATCTTTCAGTTTAAAGGTTGAGAAGGACTTGATCCTTCCTGCGGGAATTGGGTGAAATTAGACACGGTGGATCTAACGTGTGGAGTGAGTCTGTGAACATTTGATTATCTGTGAATCCATGGAGTGCTCCTGCGTATGACCTCGTGTGTTGTGTTTTAACTTGTGCTGATGCTTTGTCCCGTAGTCTGTTTGGTGTCCATGAGAACACATTGGACACCATTGGCTTGTTCTCTGCGTTTGCTTCGTGTGTGTGTGCTTGGGGTTCTTGTATTCAAGTGTCCATTCGTGTTTTTGTTGGTTTTCCGTCCACAAGAATCAATGTTCATCACTTCACTTGCATTTCATTACATAAAATATCAGTTTAAATCACATAACAAATACATGTAAATGCACATGTGAATGTGTTTGCTGCAAATATTTCCCAACTGTGTTTGTGTCCGCGGGGGGTTATAGGTTACCTATTAGTACTTCTTCTCCGACGTTTGCTGATTTCTCCCTTTCGATTCGGTCTGCAGTGAGAACCACAGGACATCCCTCACTGCTTGATAGTGGCAACTGAAATTTAATAGGCAATATTGACCCTTTCCTTCTTACGTCCTTCACTAGTCATGATTTACGGTGGTTGAGGGTAAAAAAAAGGCTTATCTAACTGCGGATACATAAATAATCAGTGATCAGTGTTCCATAAATTTGGAAAATAAGATATTTCCGCGGTAAATAAGAATTTTCTTTGACGACAAATCCTGGATTTAATTGACATGAGAATCCCCACCTGATGCTTTAAAACTCATTTCGGGAAGGATTCAGGCTTTCTCTTCTTTCAAAGTTTGTGTTTGGTCCTTATTTCCATTGGTCAGTAAACTGATTAATTATTTCTGACAACTTCGAACGATAACGATATGTTCCCGTTGGCATGTATTGGTATTCTACGGCAGATATTGCTCATTAGTTATTGAGGTTGGTGTATTTTTCCCTTAAAATTCCACAAATAATTATTTTGCCGTTGATATTTCGATGGATCTAGGTGCACAAAGGCAAGGCAAGAAAGGAGAAGTGTAGAATACAAAAGTAAAGACCAGCTGCGTTAAATTCAGAAAGTGTCGTCAGTAAGGTCATTACCGTCTCACCATATGACGTATCTTGGCATGGATGATTGCAAGCGCCGGATTTGCTCGGAGAGGGAGGTTCAGGAACAGACCTGTGGGCGGCCTTCAACTGAGCTCCCCTCCAGTCACTGTTGCTACCGCCATCTATATCTCAGGGATATCAACTCGTTGGTTTATTTGCACTCATATCCCTCACTTACGCTATTTTCCGTCTAGTTGTCGGCTTTCCATGCTGAATGGGCTGCAGGAAGCGACTAGCTTCGACGGCTTATTCCTACGCTTGATTTTCATGAGGACGAAGGAAGTTAAGCCCTCAGAGTGCATATAATAGGATGAAATCAACTGTTATTTATTTATGTATTCCACTTCTTTCACTCGACCTTTATGCTCATCATTTTAGGTTCCAACTGTCAACGGCCCTTCCTTACTCCCTTCAATCGAAATAGTTGGGGGGTAATATTGGGGATCATTGCTTTCAGCCAACCCGCTATGCCACGAAATTTTCGCTACATATTGCGCGAGTTGTCGGCAGGCAATTTAACACTTGTTGAGGTGAATAGTGAAAAAATTTAAGTGGTTTCTGTTAAAAATTTGAATAATTCAACTTATCAATTTCTCGCGACCTTCAAGTAAGGACAAAATTTTGCATTAGATATTGAGTATTAGATTGGTGAAGAGATACACATACTGCTTTTTGTGGAAGTACTTTAAGTGCTTGTATTTTGTGCATTTTTGCAAGGACTTCTCTCTTTTAACGTTTCCTCAAGTTGGTGACGAATCTGCGGTAGTGTAAAAGGAATTCTCAATGGAAATTAAATACTTTTTTCTTAATTTGCATAGTCCAAAATACCCCGTTACGGATTACTTATGTTGTGAACTACTTGATTGAATTCCGTCGGCAACTTTAGCCTTTGGCATCATCGGCGAGACGACCTGGATTCCAGATTTAAACGGTGAGTCAATAACCGTTTATTATTTCAATCTTAACAGATAAAACAGGCGCTTGATACTCGTGATTAGATGTGGTTAAAATCAATCTAGGTGCAGATGTGACCTAGAGTGCCTCAAGAGTTCAGAGCATCCTTTTTCTCATTTTCCAGGGTTTCAATTATTTTTATAAAGCGGAAACTTTTACTGAATGCGTTAGATATATGTTAACCTTTAACGCCTAGCGTTCCGGAAAAATCTCTTTAAAAGTTTTCGCTCAGTACCGTGCGTGCCCAAAACATCCCGGCCGACATCGCTGCGTCATATCATCGCTCAAAGGGCTTTTTTAAATGACAGGTATTTAAATCCGGCAGTCATGCCAAACACTGGGATTTGAATCCGGCGGATTAAGGTTAAGGGTACCTGCGTATCATGCAAGATTTATCCAGACAAATAAGATTAGTAAGAGAGATAGATAGTCGCACCAATAGATTTAAAATGTCATTTTTTCCCACTTACCATTACAGAAAATAAGGGATAGGTAGGTGAAAAATTATTAGAGTGGTCTGTATTGTGTGGTAAATGTATTACCATCACTAACCCATGCATGATAATTAAATACGGGTAAATATATGTAGATAAATACCATTACACCCAATGATCCATTTATTACAATGTAGACTCTAACCATCTAGCTGCATGTGACACTATTGTCTAACATGTTCTCATGTAGTAGCGTAGTTGTATGTCAATATTGCATACTTGGTGTTCTTCGCCCCCTGCCACACACCCTCGCTGAGGCTTGAAGGATACTTTACAATGTGCACTCCAAGTGTTATTCAGACAGCATTATAGTGGGATATATGAGAACCAATGAAAATTCTTTCACTGCCGAGATTCGAACCCAGGTTTTTGAGATGGAAGACCTACTGAAACAACCAAACCATACCCTCGCGGAGACTTGAAGGATATTGCGTAGATGTAGGAAGGTGGGGTCAGGTGAGCTGAGTGAACCACGCAAAAAAAAGAAACATTGAAGTCCTCATAAAGAGTTCTTACACGTTTGAATGCCGTTTTAATACTATGTTGGAAAGAAAAATTAAAGATCATTCACTAACTCTGTGCCTAATACATCAGTGAAAAATAAGTTACATTATTTATAAATTAGATGAGATTCGAAGTGTATTTGTGGAATTCTATGAATGCGATGAATAAATTGCCTTTTGCAAACAACAGGGCCAGAAATACAATGGCAAAATCAGGACTTTAATGAATTGGCATCATCATCTGGTGCATGAATGGCAAGAGAACACGTGAATAGTGTCTTAATGTACCTATGGTTGTAAGGGGGGTTCAAGGTATGTCGGGCTGGTAGAGGAGGCATTCATGAAGTGTATAATGTTTGCCGAATGAAGGTGACTCACGGTGTTGAGGACTGGGGAGAAATTATTGTTGTTTTCCACTTGATTTTGGAAGGTACTTATGTGTTCTTTGGTCCATAATTCAAAGTTTCTGGAAGACTATCCACATATTCCCCAGTTCCGTCACCGCAATTGAGTACATGCATAAATGTCAATTCTTTCGTTTGGTTTCACCTGGTCGTTGCACTTAATGTGAGGGGATTTCAAATTCTCTTTGGATTTTTAGGGAATCCTAGGATCCTCTCTTTCCAGAATTTAAATAGTTTACGTTGGAAAAGGAAATGGTAGAATGCAGATAATCAAGGCATTGGCATCAGTCTTCCTAATCAAAAGGCGACAAGTTTTTCACAGTTGTCACAGTCCCAACCTACGGTTTATGGTAATTGAAATGCCCTTCACTCATTACTTAAGCAGGAGTCCGGTATTAATCCGAAAATTGCTCTCTATGGCAGGGACGATTACACACCTGGGTCCGTAAACCATTAGCCTATCGCCGACTTGATACCTTCTGTTGCATCTATTTAACAGCAGGATTCTATTAAAATGCGCAAAAACTGCGTATGGTATCTGTATTAATTTTCACTATTACATTCCTCGCCTTCGAATTTTCTTGCTCACATTCTACTATTACTGATAAATTGCTTAAACTCATTTGTTTGCATGTCAATTGTTCATGCTTGGTGATCTTCACCCCCTGCTACACACCCTCTCGGTGGCTTGCAGGGTATCGTATGGATGTAGATGTGTAGAGGCAGTAGTGGAATAGGTTAAGGCAGTGCAAAACAGTTCATATTTTCCCATTGGTTCATTCTTGGTCTCATTCTATGTATTGAAAGCAATTGGATATGAGTTCGAATGATTCCATACCTATGCCTTTTTTACAATAAAAACATAGTTTTCAGAGAGTTGATGAAAACTACGTGATTATTAGAGGTCTTTTGCAATATTTTTGGTTGTTACTGGTTGTAATGAAAACTACGTAATTTCATTCTACCATTCCGAAATATGTCTTCCCAATTTCGACATGAAATAATTTAGATGGGAAGGAATAAAATGAATAAAAAAATTTAATTCTGTTAAATCTGCTGGTAAAAATATTGCGAATGACAAACGGATCGCTTTTCTGGAAACAAAAGAAGATTTAATTCATATAGTTCTTTGTGACATACACCTAATGTTAAATGTATTATAAAATAATGTAAATATTTTGCCATAAAGATAACTAACATTTGATGACAAGTGATGATGATAGAAATGAAATCGTCCAACACTTTTTCGTTAATAATAGCGTTCACTGGCCAAATAATAATGAAAACCTTGGGCTAGATAGATATTTTCGAATAAAAGTGAATTCATGCAAAATTGCATCATGCTCATAATAAAATTCCTCTGAAAATTAGAAGGCTACATTTTTCTAGCGATTCATAGCGATTGGATCGATGAAAATGCACATGAGGAAATTTTGAATTCTCTGTTTGGATTTTCATCTACCTATGGAGGAAATAACCTCCAATTAGCGAATATCGGCTATCAATGCGGTTTGCGGATTGATAAAGTTTGAAAATTACTCCCTGCTTCCGGGACTATGTTGCTGCAATCACCTCACATGCATTTATATTCCATTCCCAATTACTATCTGCAGAGCATTGATCGTTGGTCAAACTTGGATTCAGTAGATATTCAGTCAACTCCAAATCACACCTGACTGTGATGCATCCGGGAACAACCTTGTAGCTACACATAGTCTCATCCTTCGTTTGTTTACACCCATGTTGCCAAAATTTGGTTTAGCTTTTTACTTTCCTTTTTTTGCTCTTATTATTTTCAATATTTTATTTAAACCTTCATTATTGTCCCCAAACCTTTTCTTTGATTTTATTTTCTATTAGTTGGTCGGGACGTAGGGATGTAAACCCTTTCATTCTCTTGTTTCATGCTACCATCGCACTTTTATTTGGATGTAATTGATACTTAATAAGCATATTGCTGCTTATTTCTCGGAAAAATTTTCAATATTTTCTTTACTTTCCATATATCTATCCATCGTAAGGTGAGCATTTACCATATATTTGAATTTCGAATTATGATTTCTCTTTTAACGGAAATAATTCAATACTTATTGCCGTTAATATCAATGGTCAGAAGATTTAATATTTTGGTATGCATCAAAGCCTCCAAGTTTAATGGAGTGTCGTATAAGTTTCCTTAGTTAAATCTCCTTTTCAAAAATAATACGCCGTTATTTTTCACTCCGGGGGTCATTGAAGCAGGAAAATGATACACTCTGTGGTATAATTTCACTCGTGTGTATCATTCCTATGGTAACGTAGTGATTATTTGTAGGTGAGAAGAAAGAGAATCGGCCTTGTGGAATTAAGAAATGCCAACCCCGATATGTTTAAAAGAACTTTTGGATCTCAGTTTAACCAAGGTCAATAAGAAAATAGCACGAAAATGTTACCTCATTAGTAACTATATGTCATAAATAGCTAGTGTTATATTGATTACCAACGAATGTTTTCTCTTAGCCCCTATTGGATCCCATTCCATTCTAACATTCTAGTTTTTTGTTAAAATATTTTTGCATATTTTGCGTTAAATATCTTTGCAAAATACTATCAAAAAATGAAGCAGGGATTTGTAGCTGTGAAATATAACTAGAAAAAATAATCAGTTGAATGAAAGTTCGGTAAACAAGACGCAGGAAGGCCAAATTAGTCCTCAAGGTCACGTTTATTTCTACCGGTAAGACTTTGGGTTCAATTGGATATAAATGTTACAGTCCACTTCCACATTCAGTTAAATTTAAAAATGTTTTAATAAACTCTTACGTTATGTAGATATGTATATTTATATATCTATATTTACATGTAATCAAGCAGTAATGGGAATAGTATTTTTAATTTTTGTAGCGTTTATTGGTTGAGGGATCCAAAATCTTGTGCCATTATGGACAAGCAGAAGTAGAAACATAGGGAAGGTAAACGAAGAGTGTAAAAATGTGAATGTATTTCTGCCACAGAATGAAAATACCCTGGGTGGACGGATTCTCAAATAAAGATGTTCTTTAAAGGAACAGAGGGGGACTAGGACTACTTGGTATCCTAAAAAAGACTTATAATATGTAAATTTTTCCAGGGGCGCAGTGAGAAAGCGAGGGTTTACTGGTGATATAGTTAAAGGGGTAATTGAAATGAAAAACTGTTGTGGCCTACCTGTTGCGACTTCCTGGAGGTAGTCAGTGATAGATACACAAACCAAATCCATCTGGAATTTAAATGACTTGCACAATATCACAATTGAAGCAAACATGCTGCTGACCAATTGCCTAAGGATTGAATCAGAGAAGATGAAGGAACGTTGGTGGGCGAATAAAATGGAGTGAAACCCCAGGGAAGGAATTTTGCCCACCATAAACGAAAGTCGCTTAAAGACCTAGATATCAACGCCCCACTTGACGGCCGGAGTCTAGAACTGTAAATTCTCCCAACATCCCGCTGAAGAAGGGAAGGACATATTTATTTATGACTGAAACATCTGTCAATGCCGAAACTCAAATCTAGACGCTCGGAGAGTGAATCCACTGCTCATGTCTTCTCGCCTATTTGATCCCCATTAAGCATATCATTACTGTGTAAAATCAAGAATATTATCATGATAGGATTATGATAGAATAGAATAGAAAACGTTCCTTACTGTTCTGGGACTATAAGTCCCCTGGAACATCGAATAAAAAATAGAACATGCCAGAAAGAAAAGAAAAAAAGGAAATAAAGCGAATATAGTCAGGGCAACAGCCGTACAATTGGATAATGGAGCAATATTACACATGTATATTAACAATAAATAATAGATACGAATACAATCAGTACATCATCATTAATTGGTAAAGGTCTTTTGGTTAAACCATTAATTGGTCGAACCAATAATTACATAACCATTACAATAAAAGCCACGAAATAAAATCAAAGAAAACACTTGGAGGAAAAATAAATTTAAGAAAGGCAGCATAAATAACGATTTAAATGACTTGAAAATAAAGCATTAAATAACAAGGAATATATATTAATATGCACAATATCAAGCATTTCAGTTAGATAATACAATACAACAAATTAGCACACAATAAAAGTAACAAAAAACTATTTTGTGAAACCACATTTTAGCAGAGCAGTATAAATGTTCAATAATATTCCTCTTAAAACTCACAATTGTAGGAGAGGTTCTTACATTGTCAGGCAAACAATTCCATAGTTTGCAAGAGGAGATGAGAAAAGAGCGCTCGAATAGTCGGGAATGGAATTTGGGAACACAGAATATCTCAGTGATTCGGGTTGATCTTTTCCCTGTGTTTGCATTGTATATAAAGTTTTCATACAAATACGAGGGTGATACGAATACGACATGATAGGTAATATGAATAAAATATGGCCCTATTTAATTTCTATAGGACTGAAAATAAATGGTGATACCAGCCAAGTGTGGCGACAGGGCACGAAGAAAAAAATATTCTAGGGCTTCTGATAATTTTTGAACTACAGCAGAGCTCACAAAGTACGAATGCCACTACAGGTGAGAAGGGAGACAAGCGTTTGACTTGCCAGCTTGTATTCTCCTCTCATTTAGCGATCATGCCATCGGGCATGGATATGAAATCCTTATAAGTTCTTTCGTGTACTAACTAAGCAGTGCAAAAAACTTTTACAACTATGGATTATGTAACTGAATAGAGTACCCTATCTTTGTTTACCAGCATTCACTAATTGGAGGATCGATATTTCGATTTAGATTTCACCGGAAGTGAAAACAATTTCATTATTTGGAACTACGCGTTAACGGTGGAAACATTGTAACCTATGCTTACGAAAACTGAAACCTCCTGCGGAATCCATCATTCCTATTTCACTGAATATACAGCTACAGATAATTTTCTCTCGTATAAAATTTTGCGGCGGAATATCTAAAACTTGTTTCTGTATTCATTTAGCCCGTAGTAAAACATTACGTCAATCGTGCTACTGAGCTTAGTGCACGAGGAAGGTTGTATTGCCAAGGCTCAAATTTCCAAACATTTTCGTCCAAACCAATCAGCGTGTTATTATTAGGCTGACTGTGACCTTCGGACGTATTTATTTTCTAAGCTTGATAAGCAGCATTCTAGGTACGAATTTAAGCTTAACTCTGCGATTTCAGTTAGCGTTTATATTGTTTGTTACCTTGTCTTTCAGTTAATTAGAAAATTGTTTGATTATTCTTAAGCAGCATGCTGGAACATGATAACAGTGATAGAATTTTGCCAATACCGAATTGTTCCTGTGGGTGTTTTTGGTTTTCACCAAACCAAACGTAAATAATATTTCAATTCCAGGGTAGTGATAGTCTTTCTCAACCTCTTTGTTGTATACATTTCTATACTGTACCATATGTATTTTAACCATTCTCTGATTGAGTGTCCTATTGGGAGCACTTCGAGAACAGCATTCCGTCTGGCAGGTGGGATGTTTCAACGTCGATCTCTTGGCACTTTAGTTCGGAGCATGCTAAAGCTGATGCCAGGTTTATCTCCACAATTCCTTCTAATCTAAAATTCCTGCTCATTACAAAACTGCCCTCATATCCATATCAGTATATGACGCAACAGGCTTTAACTGCCACCTCGCCTAGTAAGTAAATACTAAGTTCCTATAATCATTGAAGGAGTTATTTTCAGCCGGAACGTTGGTGTGATCATACCTCACCAAATGTGAAATACACACATCTTAGAAAGGGAGCCGAATCCTTTCTTCGTGCTGCCTCCGGTATATAAGGAAGATCAGATAGAACCTAGGGTTTAACCGGACTCTCCCGTTTTTTGAATCAGGCACCTCCGGCACTCTACCCTCTACTATGTAGGTGTTATTATGTAGATGTATACTACCATTCTACCCTCAAAGTCATAAGTGGTCAATTGCAGATATTCTCCATTGAATTGTATCATAAAAACTAATAAATTGTAGAGTTTACTTAAATTTTAGAATTAACTTTACTGAACTCGCTCTTCCCTTTCAAATAATTAGTAAGGCTTGTTAAGATTTTCTCCACTTGGTACATCTACATAGTACCCTGCAAGCCACCATTAAGGTGTGTGGCAGGGGTGAATTCTCACTAAACATGCACTACATATCATGCATATGAAATTAGTATTAATATACTAGTGTAAACTTTAATTTTTTAGAAAAGATAAAAACAGCGAAGCAAGCATGCAATATGCCCTAGGTTGGATTAGCTTAAAGTCCTCATTGCAACATGCAAAAACTTATGCTATCCATTGATACATTCGTATTGGATATATTTACCGTTATTCATATCCCTAATTGTAAGAGGAAAGAAGAACATTTTGAATCCGTCTGCTCGGCAGTCAATTTCTCTAATTTTGTGATTATGGTCCAGTCTGCCATAGTAAGTTGGGGTTCGTAAAATATTTTTTATATCATCATTGAAAATATTATCTTGGAATTTTATTTATTCGGTAGGTGGTATCGTGAAGCTGTGTGGCTTAAATAATATTGCTGTGTTTAACTGATCTTTTCCACTAATTCTTTGGGCATTTTACGAGACCTCTTTCCTCTCCACCTTCGAATTACTTCAAGCCCCGCTCCCCATCCTCACACCTACGCGTGCAAGCATGCATTCACACCTCTAGCGCGATTCGTTTAACGAGCTGGTAACGAACACCACCTGGATAATGGAAAATTGTTTTCTCATGGAAACGGAAACGAGGTGGATTTTGCCAAAGCTACGTTTTTTTATTCTCGTTGATAAGAACTGTGACCGTAAAGTGGCAGAAGTGAAGGTTTACCATTCGGGTCTTTTTGTTGAGTCATCCTTCGAAATGACACTTAACCGAAATGCTTTCATAACAATAAGTTGTGTATTCAAGTTCTGTCAAGTCATCCCTCTATACCACTGGTGTAACGCAAAATCCACAGGGGCATAAAAGCATTCCCATCGATTTGGATTCACCCGGAAAAAAATCCCGCTAATCTGCTCACTAAACTGCCTATAATATATTTCCTTCGTGAGCAGCACACTACTCGTACATATCTTGTCGTATGCACGCAGTAGCTTTGGCAAATCATATTGCCTTGCGTAGCCATATACCTTAAGTATCACGTTGTCGAGTTTTTTAAATGGCTAAATTTACAAGAGGGCTTATGAACGAACATAAGTGGACCAAAAACGTGTCAACATTTAGATAATTATATCGTGATGCTATACTCACTTCCACCTATCCTTGGCTATGTTGTGTTGGAGATCGTAACGGTGTGGTATTAAGAGTACTGGTCTTCCATCTGAAGGACCCTGGTTTGAATGTCGGTGGGGAGTTAGTTTTTATTGGCACATGGGTACCCACTTTATGGATAACACTTGGGAGTGTAGCACTGCGTCCGTTGGATGGGACGTTAAACCGTAGATTCCATGGTGCCTTTCGTAAAGCAAAGGAGCAGGATAGTGCCGATGCCCTGTTTCTCTCCACTCTTCTTCCGTTCGCTAAAAATGCAAACCTTTATCCAACTAACCTACTGTCCTCAATGGTCGTTAGGCCAAATTTTAGTTTGTCTCCCTCGAATACATTTCATGCAAAGGGCATTATTTTGCTATTGATGCTATCACCAGAAATTTTGATGGCACCAGTTTTGATGGACAAAGAGCTGAACTTTAAATGAGGATGAAAGAGGTCAACTAGCCAATGTTAAGAATTTTCTTTCAAATGGGGGCGATTACTCGGAACCGAAATCGCAATTTTGTGCACGAAATCGTCAGATGGAAACAAAAAAGAATTTTTGTGAAAAAATAAATCTTCTTCCCACAACCATTCACTCATAAATCAAAAATTAAAATAAGCCAAAGGTGACGCCCACCGTAAAAGCTGCTGTGATAACATTGACGTCATTTTCCTCCTGTCCTTGACTGCTTTTCGTGGGAGGTAAGGGAGTGTAGGGGAGTTCTCGGAAGGTCTGCTCGCACAGAGCTGTCGCAACTGCCTCTATTGGTAGAAACAGCTGTGTCCCGCCTATTGCGATAAGGCAAAGTAGCTTCGTGGGCTCAGTTGTGATTGGACGAAGCCGTTATACGTAGAGGTTGCACCACGTCCACTTTTCCGAATGGGTTAAAAACATCAGTTTTTCGCCACTTATAACTCGAGGAATAATTTACGAATCATAAAACGGAAAAATATGGGTCTTTTTATGTTACAAACTCTATCAGATTCGGCAATAAAAAATATGGTAAACGACCCGATTGAATATGCGCAAATGCTGTTTCCTTTTAACGTAATCGGACACACGTAACAGGCTAGGCATCAACGGCGACCTAGGACAAGTTCTAGGTAAGTATACTGACCACCTAAGTTATGCCATTACTTTTTTAAATGAAACTAACCTAATAAGTAAAATCTAATATATTTTCATATATTTAGGCTTTAAATACTACTATTTTTTCTCCAAATTTATATTTATGCATATTTATTGATATAAATTAGATTGGGCGTGGTGCAAAATGACCATAGTTGTCGACTCACCCTATAAATCTAAATCTGCTACTACTACGAAGCCCGGCGTTTCGAAAGTATATTTTTGGTTGGTTCCCTTACTTCCACCACCCTTCCGCTTGTATCGCCGCCGTGAGGAGTTAGTTCTCCCACTCTTTTTCCTTCCGTTCTATTCGTACTTGAATATTTCCGCCACTGGGCCTGATAGCACGGAGGAGAAATGGGCGAAGCAGATGGTGAGAGGCGCGGGGGTGTTGGAGGACGTGCGGATCGCTAATGCACCACAACACGTAATGCTCGCGCTTGCAGTCGGGAAGTTTTCCCATTTGCGCCCCACATTCTCGCTCTCCCAAAGCGTTCGTATCCGAGTCCGCAGCCAGTGCGGCATTTGTTTTTTTTATGCAGGTTCGCTCTATTCTCGCGCCGGTCCAAGGACGGTGACGGTGTTGGCGCCTACTCGTGGCTTTATTCGAAGAGTGGCGTCCGTGATTCCCTCTCTCTCAGTCCCAGTGGGAGCGAGAGGGAACCTGAGTGGCCGAAATGGCGTGAGAATAAAAAAGAACCGTCCCTCGAGCTGGTCCCGGGGCCATGATTATTTCGAAATATCCGAAGCGAGCTACAATCTGAATGAAAGTGCTCCAACTCAGTAGAATCCAGGGTGGAAAACGGAAATAAGCTTGCTCTGATTCTCTTTTTTCCTCAATTAATACTCCTCTTTGTTTTTTGAGATGCTATGATATTAACGTTAACTTCATATTGATAATGTAAATGAATTCACTTTGTAGAATTCCACAGATTTATTAAAACAGACCTAGGTTTCGACTTACACAGTCTTTGTGAATTGGACCTTGATAATGACTGTCTAAGTCGAAACCTAGGTTGGTCTTAATAAATCTGTGAAAATTTTCAAAGTGATTTCATTTACATTATCAATATGTGGTGCCACGAAGTCAATCCTAGCCATTTGTATACTAATTTTTCATTATTCATATCCTTAAACATGTTTTTGGAAGTTGACCTATCAGAGTATTAGTCAGATTTATTTGCATTAATATTTAGTGTGGGTAGCCAGATTGAGATAGCAGTTTTAAAATAAAATGTGAAGGTGTAAGAAGCTTTGAGTAAAGCTGTGGAGAAAAACAGTTTAATACTGTGTAATATCATAGAGTAAGCATTTTTATAATAATATTTGTAACCTACGTTTCAAGTCGGTTATGGTGGGCAGGCTGTTAACGTTCCGACCTGTCAGCCTAAATTTAGCCGGGTTGAATCCCACCCAGAGCATGCTGTATTTGTTTGAGGATTAGCAGTACATCTACATGTACGCATTTATCTGCAAGCCACCACGAGGGTGTGTGGCAGAGGGTGAAGTTAACCGAACATACACCACTGACATGCAAACATGCTATTACAGTATGGGTGCTGTACTTGTCTTTGACTTGATATCTTACAATTAGTTTAGATCCTGTGTTATATCATTGGCCGTTGGAGCACCTACCTACGTCTAACTGCAATGCGTTGGAAAAAATAACAAAGGAGCACGGTAGCATTGATTGTTGAATTTGGTAGACAATTTATTGTGAAGTATGAAGCCAGTGAAGTCAGTGATCCTGTCTTTCAAAAGAAAGGAATGGGGAGGAAGTTGTATTCAAACGCTTGAAAATTAAGCATCGCGCCCTGACTCACTTGCTCCTCTTCACCTAATATGTGATTCCAATTCAACGTGACCAGTGCGACTGCTCTCTCAGTTATCTACACCTTGTGAAAGAGTGTGGCAAACACCGGACTTTGCCTAATTGGAAAAAATTACATCCCTCATCGTACAAGCATATTATTTGATGCACGAAAGAAAATGCATTTTAAACGTCTTTTATATTACGATTATCAATGAGAAGACCTAATTTTTGTAAAAGTTTTATTATTCGTAGCATTAGCAGCCATTTAAAAGGGTAATAGAGGAATCTAATTTTTAGATTCTCCAACTGCCCACACTATATCTCGCCGTGTTGGCTTAATTTAACTCAGGGGCAGACACGAAATTTTTTTCCTGGTGGGATCTGAAACCATGAATCATTTATCTAGGTATTGACTGCTAACAAATTTTTCAGTAATTTATGCACATGACTTTTTTCGCCGATGCGCCCATATCATAAATCAACCACTTAGCCAAATCAAGGAGACATGCGTTTATTATTTGTCTTGTTGGAAAATAATTTCACATTTAATTTCTAATCAAACGTATGGTGTCCTTATCTTGAGTATGTGAAATGCTCCGCGGAATTGCTTGACCTTCGTGCCTGCTCCTTTTTTTATTCTCCTTGCTGTTTATTGATCGTATTTCTTTCCCAGAAATTAATCGGTGATTCATCGGTGTAACTAAATGTATGTGGTGAATGCATGGTGATCTATCACCCCCTGCCACACCTTCTCGCAGGAGCTTGCAGGTTATTACATATATATATAGTTGGATGAATTCCTGCAACCCATTTCCCCATTCAATTTTATCACCTCAATCCTGGGATGGTAGGTGGACTTTGAAGTGAAACAGAGAGTAGGAAGAGGTTACATCTAGAAGGGGGTGAGAGAGTTTTCAATGTACTTCCCCTGCAATTCTACTCTTAAGTTTTCTACTCTAAAATGAAGCTAGAAGGTGGTTATCTGCATTTGTCATATTCACTGTGCTAATTTTGCGCTATACACAATAAAAGACTACGCCTTACTCCTTTTTTTTTTTGGATAAGTTGTAACGACACGCTGTTGTTCATCATCTGTCAAGTTTATGTTCCATTTTACCTGTTTCCAGACACCACGGGAAGAAACGTTTATCTTCGTCTCGATCACTTTTGTAAGCGGATTCATTTGTTTAACTCTTGCTCTTACTATGAGACACTCAGTACTCTTATTCTCTCCCAAATACGGCAGTATCCTTATGCACAATCCTTATGCACACTATTGAAAAATGTTGTGTTTTCATTGTCTTCCATAAGAGCTTGAGACAGACGAAGAATCCGGACCTTATGCTACATGGAGGAAGTATAACCTGTTTGTTCGAGTTAAGAGATGATGCTGAAACGGGATTTATTATGTAGTGATATTTAGATGAAGCTTCAAGCATAGCATTACGGAGGTGTTTGACTATCCACGGCCTCTAATCGTCACCGCACGTTTTAAAAATGGCTGTTGAAGCTATGTCTTCCAACTCCAATTTCCGTTACATTTGGTGAATGCTGACAAACCTAGTGTTATAAATGGATAATTATTTGTTACTAATACGGGCGTGAATTTTGTTCATGTATATAAATTGTGTTGTAATGCATTGTGTTCGTAGATTTGACGTATCCGTAGACTTTGAGGTACAGAAAACCTGTTCATTATATGAATAGTAAGTTAAAATATACTTTTTAATTTCAATGCTTTAAAGAAAATCAGAATTTATTCACGACTAGTTTTGCTAGGTTGTATCATCATCAGGTGGTTAATACAAAACTTTTCAGCAACTTTTCATCGTTAAATATTACCTACGCTGGGAATGGAGGGTTGGTTGAGGTTGGGGGGTTGGTTGGAAAGAAGAAGGGGCGTTGTGACGTAGGGTTGGGGAGGACGGAATCGGAAGGAAAGGAGCCACAGATTATTTATTCTTTGAAGCCCAATGTCGCTTCATTAGTGCCATCCATGATAGACCGTAATTTGAAGCGTGACCAAGAATCTATAAATCCTCATAAACGTTACTGTTGATCAGATACATTGAGAAGTGTGGTGGTCCGAGCATTGGTTCGGCAGAGCAAAAGCTTGTTATTCAATTCTTGGTCCAAGAAACCTTTTTTCCATTAAAATTTTAACACGCTTGCCGTGTGTAACGGCAGAGAGAAATAACCCTATTGGTTAGGGCTATGTAGTTTCCAGGGCTCGATACTTATATTTGCCATTTGTTTATTTTTGAAGATAATGTTTGAAGTGGTTAACAGTGTCTTTCCTGGGTGACGATTTTGATCTATCACGGTAATCAACTATAAACCTTAAATCACTCACAAACCACATTAATAGGAGAAAGCTCTAGCAGATGTTCCAGTGAGAAAAAAACCATTCGCCTTCACCGGGACTCGAACCCAGACCCTATGATTACCGGCCAGGTGCTCTACCCGTTGAGCTACCATAATTTACAAAGTATCGATTTAAAGCGTCCATAATTTCCACAGAGAAAGAGAGCTTTGGTGGTTTAGCTGGTAAAGCACCTGTTCGGAAATCAGAGGGTCCGGGATCGAGTCCCTGACAAGTTGTATGCTTTTTTCTCTGTGGAATACTGCTATACTGCGATTTCAGCGAGTAATACCGTTAAGTTTTCTCGGCTAGTTCACGAACTTTGAATTTAGGAGCAAACTCTGTTGCTTAAAATACTACTGATCCAATGTTCACTAACATCGTATTTTTCTCACCGCCGCGCTGATACTTTCTTGACGATCAAGCAATATAGTCCACCATGATATTTTTACTATAATATCATATAATACGTAGTATAACAAAATTAAGTCTTAATAGCTTCATTAGATGTATGATATTCCGAACTAGGCATTAAATTCCTCATAATAGCGAGCCGTAGTGTGCGTATTCAATTGATTCCTTAGTTATCCATAAATACACTTGCAAATATATTAGTGAATTAATACATTGAGAAAATTTGTCGATATATATAGTTTGGTCAATTCATTTGCGAGTATCTTCTCTCTATTCATTCTCCCTTTTCTTTTGATGTATCTACTTCTACATCTACATAATACCCTGCAAGCCACCATAAGGGTGTGTGGCAGGGGATATTCCCCATCAAACATGCTCTACATATCATGCATAAAAAAGGATTAGTATTAATATACTAGCCAGAACTTCACTATTTAAAAAAGATAGAAATTGCAAAGCAAATATGCATATCATGCTGCTAGTTGGGTTACTATTACGTCCTCATGCCAACATACAGCTACCTATGCTAGCCATTGTTACTCTTGTATTGGACATATTTACCGTTATCATATCTCTAATTGTAAATCTCTAAATGTGTACCCATGTGTGAATGGTATTTAGCAGTTTTACGTCTACGGCCGGTTTATTCGAGTGGACTCCGATTGCAAGGAGATTGATGAATTCACTGTTGTGATAATTCATCATTACAGTCTCACGACAGTGCACCGACGCTCGTGATTGCGAAATATTGCTTTTCGTACCGCTTCTGTTCTTCCTGGAAATCCCGTCATGAGCGACGTAGTCCGCATTCGCCTCGAGCTTGACAATGTGTGGTCTTCGGGCGCGCCGTTTGTGTGTTCGAGCTTGTTGGACCATGCATTCTTAACTGCAGTCCTCGTCGCGAGGCACGACTACTCTCTCAGTACGTCACCGGATGGGCGCTTCCCTTTCTTTCTGACTCCACCAAACTCCCTTGCCTCCCTCTCTCTTCCGATACCCACTCCCATGCCGTCGTCGGACGTATCGAGCCTGAATTCAACAGTCGCGGGCTGACAGCGGCGTTAGCGATGGTGGTGGAATGAAAAAAAAGGAGGCACACGGTTTTATTTTCCCTCCGTTCCTGTTTCCCCGCTGTGTACACATTCCTTTCTGTGTGCGTGTATATGTGTGTGTTTCGGTCTTGTGTGTTCCTACGTTTTTGTTCCGCCTTCGCTTGTTTACCCACCGCTCTTCTGTCTTCTTTTTTTTATCTATTTCCGTTCGGACCATTGGAGCGTCGTATCGATCGCTTCGGACCGCCTGGGTGAAGAGGATCTACGTCGCCGCCCGAAAGAGTTCCGTTCGAAAGAATAATTTCATTTATTACTCCATCACGATTACATTTGTGTCCTACCGATTGGTGGAGTTCTTTTGAGAATTTTTTTCCTTGCAAAGGAATTTCCTTTTTCGGCTGCTGTTCCATAGACGGTACTCGAAACATGCCTCTCAATAAGAGTACTGGATTGTTTAATGATGGCGATGATTTTTTTTCGCAATTTTGTAAAGAGAGTATTTGGGACAAGTGATCGTATTGAATGGCTACGATAGAGGATTTTTGCGAACGAAAATTTTTACCTAGAAATCCATGGATTTTTATGTCATTTTGATATCTGCAACTTAATTTCCGCGGGTCTATATATGGTTGCAGAGATATTAGCATTCAAATATGTTCTTC
Source organism: Platycnemis pennipes (assembly GCA_933228895.1). Classification (NCBI taxonomy): domain Eukaryota; kingdom Metazoa; phylum Arthropoda; class Insecta; order Odonata; family Platycnemididae; genus Platycnemis; species Platycnemis pennipes. The sequence continues at coordinate 41,804,716 of OW121851.1, read as the reverse complement.
ACCAACAGGGATTCATTATAAAATTAATTACTTATAGTTAAAGTGCAGCACATTTCTTACTATCCTTTAGTATTACCTAATGCATGATTAAACACGCGCCAGATAATAGGTGCAATGGAACTTAGTAGTAAATCTTATTTTTTCAGTTTACATTTCGTATCGAGCAAACTCGTCAACATTCTCCAGAAAGGCTTTGTGAGCTTTTTTGTTTCTACCTTTGATTCTTAAGATAAAATAGATACATTTTTTAACTATCATAAAGCAAAAAATAATAAATTATTAATTTTGAACCGCAGATTAATCTTTATTTGTCTTATGGAATTTCAGCTACTTAAATTAAGATATTTTTTTTCAATTCTGTAGTATGTCACCGACATTATTTCTGCATACATCTCTTGTCAAACATTATTTCTGTTTCTAGTCAGTACATTGCAGAACCAATCTTTCTCATGAAAGTCAAAATTTTCCTTGCTTGTTTGCATTTTACTGTGTTATAGGATGCGATGTTTTTATTATTTTTGTAAAAAAATACATAAGAAAGGTTAGTGATTGTAAATTTTTTGCAAAACTACAAGTGTTTTCTTTTATTTGATGGCTTGTTTTCTTATTTCAGGTAAGAGCAGCCGTGTCTATGTTCTACCAATTATACCTATGTACGTATTAGAATGAGGATTGCTGGTTGCAGTTAAGTGGTAAGAAACCCAAATTATGTTTTATGGTGAATCTACTTCCTGCGTTCAGTTATCGTTTTTTACCGTTCTGTAAACTGGCGTAGCGAAATATCTATTAGATCTTATTCTCGTTTGGAGTTAATGAAACCAGATGACTGCCATATCAAGGTGTCACTGTTGCCACAGTTTTACATTATTTGTAACACAGTTATAAGTTTTCAAGTTCTAAATAGAAGTTAATGAAATTGAGCATATAGTCAGTGATTTTAATATCGTTTACTACTGACATACATTCTTGGAATTAATTCTGGCAGCAGTTTCCAATCATTTGCGAGCAATTTTCAGTCACAGCAGATTTTATTCCAATTAATGGCATATGCATAGATTCATCCCGCTTTAGATTTATCTTAAACTGGATATCTCTAATCCTATGTTCTATCATTTGTATTTCACTCATTATAAAAGTAATGGACATGAATTGATGTGGTAAATAGGTATGTACCTACAATGTAAAATTAAAAAATCTCCGTACTGATTAAGAATTCTTTCAAATTTTAGGACTGGAATAGTTATGAGGGTGTATAAATTTTTTAGTAGAAAGATGAGATCTGATGTGTAAGCATTAACTTTTCCTACATGCATTTTATATTTTTTTTAAATAATTTGAGTAAATTAACATAGGTCTACTACATGCGATCACGTGTTTTAATAGATATAGACGTAAATATGGCTAAACCTCATCACAGTGAAGCCGTTTTTAAGAACTGCGGCGATCACCCAGTACGAAATCGATGTCATTGTCCCGGCAAATCTGTTTATTAATATATCTCTGTCAACGTTCTTATCTTTGCTGGGAGCTTGTTGATTAGACCTCGTTCTTGGGATTTTGCTGACGAATTATTTTCGGGGCGTGGCGCAAGATCTTTGCATCGATTGCGTCAAGTCCTTTGTTTTCGACCGCGAATTCTGTGAAAGATGATATCTTTATGGGGGGGCAGTGGTAAATCGGAACGGATGAGGGAGAAGTGGGTCCGTGTAGGGAGGGAGGGAATGAAAGGAGTGGTGATTACTCGGGAGGATGGTGAGAGGGATGGGGGTGGACCGGGATTTGTTTATCTCCAATGAACGAGTGAATTATTGAAGGGATAGATATTCCCCTGGACTCTGGAGATATTACCCCCGCGATCGTCGACAAGAACTCGCGAAAGGGGATTTACCTCGCCATCCTACAGTAGACAGTGCATGGAAGCTGCTTCCTTTGTTCAGCATATGTTTTGTTCCTGAAGTTTGACCATTGCTTCCCCCCGAAGCCCGTTCATTTGACTGCGTCCGCCTGTCTTCGCTAATGAATGTACGCGAGACAAAATCTTCGTGGCAAAATTTTATCTACGCATTACCTTTTGTTGATAGTTAATATGTACTGCATGTCCTGAAAGTTTTTACTTATCATGGTATCATTCATTATTAAAAATATCGATTTTTACAACTTACCCGCATGCGCCAGAAGGCTGCGGGAAATTTGTAGCCCCGATGAACTCCAGCTCGATGACCGAAATACTGTTGGAAGTAGTGACTGTGCTCTAGGAGTGTCACTAATCCGTGATTTAATTATATAATTTAAAAAATTTGGGTAATGAACATATAATAATTAGCGTATCCACTTGAAATGGCTATAATTGTATATTAGTGGATAAAAACAAGCAACGTTTTTATTTTCATCATTGATATCTATCCTCAACTGGCCGAACTTCAATAGTACTCATACTTTAGTACCATTGAATTTTAGTGGGCGCATGTAGAGCAGGTGTGGTGAAGTTTCACCCCCTGCCACACACCTTTATTGGGGCTTGCAGGGTATTACATAGATGCATTACTACAAACTCGTCAATCATTAGAGTCCTAATGAGTTGCAGTGATTTCCTTTTGAGTAACATGACTCCCTTCCTAATATCCAGAATAAGGCCCATTATAACTAAAGGGTTGATTAAAATATAATCGGGTCGTTGGTCAATAATAAGTCAACTCATTGTGTTATGCCTTATTTTTATGCTCAAAAAAAGTTGTATAAATGGAATAATATTTTAAAAGCTAAGGGGAGAGTTTAAACAGTTGGTATCTTTAAGGATACAGCGATCCACACATTATTCAAGAATAGAAGTTTCTTTCATAGAAAAAATGCATTTCCCCTTTCTAAGTTATCACAGCATTTGACTGGATTAGGCAAACTTTTCAAATACTACAGCGAGGTACTCGGCTAGAAGCCAAAGAGCAATAGAAGATCAAACTGTATTATAGTATTTAAAGTATATGATGTACGAAACACTTTACGATATATTTTTCTCACTTTTTATTAAATAAAATCGTACCGGTTTCGACACTCGTGTCATTGTCAATGGTACTCTGGTATTCTCACATTGATGAGCCCTTATATATACTCCCAATTAGGGAGAAACTGCTTGAGTGGTTGGGGAAGCTTAGAGGGTATGTTTAATAGGGATGTGTTGAAGGTCAGGATGATGGGGGAATGCTTTTTAAAGGCGGGACAGGCACGTGATACAATGGTGACAGCTTGGGCGATACCATTTCGTTTAATAATTTTGGTCTCAAATCGTAGCTATATATAAGGGCTCACCACTGTGAGAATATGTGAGTACTTAAGGCAATGACACTTGAGTGTCGAATTCCATAGGGTTTTTACTCATTGAAAAGTGTGAAAAATAAATCGTCATGTTTTTCTTACACCATGTCACTTTTAAACTAACAATATGTATTGCCTGATTCCATTCAATTTATACTTTCAAGTATAGTCTACTCGTGCGCCAGTTACGCTATGTCTGTTCATTTCTGTTTATTTATTCATATAAATGGATGCCCTTATACTGCCGAATATTTTTTCATTACATTGCCTTTCGTTGTAGACGAAGCGAAGAGCGTAGGTATTTTAACGCTATCAGAAATGACGGTTGTCTCATATTTCATGCTTTCTTACGCGACGATTTTCTGCATGAAGAGGCATTGGCTCATTCTAAATCCCGTAGATCATTTATAGTTCTAAAACACAGTATTGTTTTTAGAATATTGAGAAACAACAGTACAATTGGTTGTTTAGATTATAATATTTTCATAAGCATGTGATGGTGTGTCTTTAACGTAATGGTCTCAACAATATGCAGGTGTAATAGAAAAATTGATTATGCTAAAAACAAGCCAGTGGACTTATTCTATTTCCCTATTATACGAGAAAGCGTGAGGCTTGAGATCTTATCCATACAGGTATAATTTTGTGAAAATAATTGTGTGTGTGTCATTAACGTGTCTAATTACGCCTTTTTGAAGGAGGAATGCGATTACATGAAAAGTGTGTGTTGTTAAAAATCATAAAGCATCCAAGTGAGACGTAATTCCTCTTACAAACAAAGCTCGTGACACAAAGTTCAAATTTAAGTATCTAGATTCTGTTCGTCATTTTGTAGCGAAGCCTTAGTTTGGAGACAAGCTTTTTAATGTTTTGGAAGTTGTTTAAGGAAAAATTTCAGTCCAGTAATATGTGGGCTATTGATTCAGCGCCAGAACCTTTGCTCAGTTTTATAAATGTTTTCTCTCGGGTAGCTTATTTCTAGCGAACTTTTGTTTTTTAATTATTTTCCCTCCCTGCAATTCCTATTGCTCATCGGTAAAATAAAATCGAAAATGAACAAAAATTGCTTAGAATAACTAATTTACCGGCGGTTTCAAAAGTAAGTGATTTTCAGAGGAAAAAATTGACGTTAGTGGAGAGAACAAGATGAGATGAATGACACGGTGCGGCGGGGTATCGCCTGAGTAATGGTGAGGTAAAGAAATCACTTTCTTAGTGGTTGTGGCTTCATAATCTAATATAGCTGCATCTTTCTTATAATTTTTACATCTTATATCTTAACTACCGTAAGGCGCCCGTTGATCCTCAACGGGAGGGATAAAAGCAGGAAATATTAAGTTGTGATTGTACAGGAGAGAATCTTACACCTAACATCCTGGATTAATTTATCCTACAACGAAGAAACTTCCCCATTCCGTCACAGTATTTTCATGATGGCGTCTTGAATTTCATTCGCCTTGCATCTATGTTGACAATCGTCCGTTGACGCCTTTGTGGCATTATATGGCTGATATTATGTTCAAAGTAGATTTAATGTTCAAATTTAGCAAACGAATAAATTGACGTATTATTATCGGTGTTATGTCGCCAAGAAATAAGCAAGAAAATCAAATGAAATTAATAAAATACTCACCAATACCGACTAATAAAGCAGCGTAGAATCAAATTCAAGTATATAGATGAACAGCAGTAGTGATAAATCAGCACAAATAATTAAAAGGAATGAGTATAGAGGATGTAGAGAGATACACAAACGAACATCTTAGTTGACGAATCATATGATTATTAAACTTATTTGTAAACAAAGCCTAGGGTCGCCATGGAAAATGGCTGTTTAAGCAGTAATATTTCAGAAAGTTCCACCGAAATCTTCATAAATTCCGGTAATTGTAACCAAAATCAGCATTCCACGATAAAAGTAAAAATCGTTATTGAATTATCTTTCAGCTACTGTGCGTCTCAATTTTGCGTAATGAAAATATATTTTTTTTAAATTTAAAAATGATATAATTGCCTCAAGCAATTAGACATTAACATATACATCTTTTGGGAACACTTTGATTCGTCTGAGGTCGCACCGACGACTATTATTTAAATGGACAGTAGCCTATTTACTGCGCAAGGAAGAAATTTATAAAAGTTTGAATACCACACTACGTTTGATTCTCGAGATTTAGGGGAATGAATGTCTTCAAACATGAGTATGTTCTAATTTATAATGCAACAATCTCTTTAGTCGTCAAGGGGGTAGGGTTATTTGAACTGCAAAAATTCACCAGATATCTTCATATATTACTGAAATACCGATCCGAAATTAGAATCCGAAATCAGAATACGTCAATAATAGTAAGATTATTTATTTAATTGTCTATCGTCTGGTGATTATCTCAAGTTTTTGCAATAGGTGTTACTAATTCAATTTTACAAATGAAAACATAGCTGCAAGCTGTAAGGAACATGTATTTCTTACGGGAAATATTTTGGCTCGAGTGGGGTCGAACTGAGAACCATTAGTGGCAAGAAAAGTAGCCTATTGTCCGTTAAATAAGACATTTAACAAACGTTAATGTTTAAAAGCTATGCTACGTATGGTTCTTGAGTTTTAGGCGAAAATATTAACATATTTACATGCATACATTCTACTTTGTATATAAGATGTAAAGGGGGGAAATGGAAGTGTGTTCGGTTTTTTTATATTTATGAGTATGTATTATGTATAGTGAATACGCTGGTTTTTAGCATATTGTAGACCGGTGTTTGTGTTATTGATTACCTATTAGTGAACTTTAACGTGAGGAACGGAACCATGCTGATGCTACTATCACAAGTTTGAACAAAACGGGCCATCATCGCCGCGGATCATCTCTTCAAAGAACGCTCGCCTCTAATATAATACTGCTCAGCTTATCACGCATCTCTTTCGTTCCCTGTCCAACTTTTTCATCCTCTATGATAAACAAACACAAAGGGACGAGATCGCTGGCCGGGAAAGGATGATAAGGAAATCGAATGGCGGACTCGTTTCGCTTCCCAGAATAGCTGTTTTGAAAGCGTTATTTGCGTCCTCCACTGCTGAAAGCTAACTGATGCCCAGAAAGATATTTGATGACGCAATATTTACAGATATTTAGCTGTATATTTCCACTCATTGCATATATGGCGTAATAAGTATTCATTAAGTAGAGTGTGTGATATATAGCGAGAATGTATGCGTGATATTAAAGGTATCCGGAAACGTAAACATGTTTCCGCAAATATTGAGGGTAGTAAATTCCTATTCTCTTGTATTACATAAACATAGTTGAAATATAATGCTTGTATGATTATTGATAATTTTTATACAGAAATTATTGCTATAGAATAGTACAATGGGAAAACTATGTTGTATATTTATTCGAAACGGGTCGTTCATTTAAAATGAAAATGATGCTGTTACAGTATTTCTCTTTTTCCTTTTTTATTTTTTTTATTACATTGTACTAAAATTATATTAGATTGTATGTACTTTGAGTTATTAACTATTCAGTGCTTCAAAGACTAAGGTGACTCTTCTTTATGAAAGTTATAACCCTCGATTTCATCATATTCATGCTAAAGAGAATTTTTTCACGCATATAACTGTCGGATATATTTCCCATATCTATGTATAGGATAGGACGTTAAATCGTGAAGTCAATGGTGTCTTTTGCTTAGAGGGAAGTAATTATGGCTTTAGCTTCATATTTCTGGAAAAAGTCACCCTGATCGGGACTCAAACCCGGAACACGTTGAATTGTGGAGCACCTGGCCGGAAAACAGGAGGTTCTGCGTTCGAGTCCCGGTGAAGGTGGATTTATTCCCTGTTGAAATCCTGCTATAGTGCATTTCAGCGAATGACTCCGCTGAGTTACTCACGTGTAGTTCGTTGTCCTTGAATTGGAGCCACATACCTTACCTCAAATGGAGAGGATGAACTCCTATTAGTGATGGCCGGATCGGATCCGTCGGATATTTCATTTTACTCGGTTCCGGATTCGGATCCAAAGACACGGAGTAAAATCGGATCCCGATTGTAGATTTTCAATTTTCGCGGCTTAGCAAACGAAGCGCCCCGTGAATGGCATGTAGGTGCGGTAGATATTGACAAAAAGAGGATATGTAACTCAGGTCACGAAATTAGATGAAAATGTTCCCGTGAAACTAGACGCAAAATGAAGAAATATGACTTTTTCCCCATTATACCGGTATCGCGAGAAAAAAAATACGTAGGATGTTACGCGGGTTGCGTACTTTCGCTTAGATCAGGCTGACAACGAGAGCTAGTGTACTGCGCGAAGTTTGATCCCTATCGCAGTTTAATTTTTTCTTTCAGTCATTGCATCGAAAATTTTATCATCTTCAATTTCAAACCATTACATCTGAATACTCGCTTTATTATACTTTTGTATTTTAAATTAGATTCTCAAATGTAACACTCATAAATTAAAGGTGGTTGGTTCAGGTCCAAAGATCCATTGGTCTTTCATTTCATTCGCTACTGAAATTGTATCCGAAAACAGTCTAAATTCAGATCCGGATCGGAGATTTTAAAATTAGTGCTTAATTAAAAGGTTTAGTGATCGATACGCCCCGCGAATGTAATGTTGGTACGGTAGATACTGACCAGAGATTGTGTAACTCGTGTCACGAAATGAGATGATGATTTTTTCCGTGCCACTAAAACAAAATAAAAAAAAAATACTTGTCTTGACTTATTTATCCAGAAGCCCGGATACGCGAGAAAAAATGAAGTAGAATGTCACGCGGGTCGCCTATATTTGCCAGATTCCCGTGCACCTATGATAGCGTAGTTGTTAAAAACGAGGGCTAGTGTACTGCCGGTCGCGAGTTCGATCCTTTTCACTGCCTAGGAATACAGAACATGCTGTATTTCTAGGGTAGTAAGTAGGCAGTTAAAAAAGCAGATTATCAGAAATTTCATGTCAATTTATAAGTCAAACAAATAATGAAATTTGGCGTTAGTAAAATGATTGGAAAATTTTTTATTACAGAATTAAATAGTGGAATCATTACGTTAACTTTACAATGTATTTTTGAGTGACGCCTTTGTAAATTTAGTTTAAGCGATAGAAGTACAAAAAAGTCCGTATCCACACACAAATATTGGAAATGAAGGATGATAAAGTTTTTGATTCAATGGCTGAAAGAAAACTTTTAAACTGCGATTAGAATCGAACTACATTACCTGCAGTCCACTACCCCACTCTGCTATTGTTGGCTTACCCGATTTTGGAGAATGCAGGCTCCCCACATGTCATTCTACTTTTTTCTTGCAAACCCAATGGAGAAAAAAATCCGAGACATTTTTTAAATTTTGCTTCTACCTGCATAAAAAAGTGTTAATCTCATTTCATGATCAGAGTTACACAGCCTGTCCTCAGGAGTATAAAATTCTCAAACTTCATTTTAAAGGTTATTATTAATAAGGCATTGTAAAATTACTTGTTTAGCAGCTTGAAATATTCTTTAATGATTTTTTCGTCTTAAAAATGGAATCCCCGGATATTCCATAAATGGGATCTCTTGGCCGCATTAAAAATTTTTGTGTGTGTCTAAAAAAGAATTTGAAAGCATTCAAGGATTTGATTAATAATTGGAAAATAATTCCTATATTAATGATAATGAACTTATAATGTTTATTTTAACTTCACTCTAAAGAATAGTTTAGAATAGATTAGAAAAGAAATGAAATTCAGAATCAAAAATCTGAAACTAAGGATCCGAAACCAAGATAAAGATCCGAAACCCAGGCAAGGATCCGGATCCGACATAATCCCTGGATCCGTCCATCACTAACTCATATGTTGTTCGCCTTCGCAAAATAACTGAAAATTCGTGTGATAATACATAGTTCAATGTTGAGTTGGGGATATTTATCCCTATGTGAGAGATAAATTTTTTCCGCGCTCGCTGTGCAATATTTTAGGGTTTCGTTAATGGTGTTTGACTTGCACAAACGACACCTGGGTTTCAAATCACAACGGGAAGAGTTGTGGGTCTCATCGGCCATAAACCGTGTAGCGATATGATAAGGATTTGTTGTTCGAAGTTGTTGTCAAGCGCTCGGTTGGCCGTCTCGATTATCCGGCAGGTGGAGGGGATCTAATTGTTCACTGAAAAGAGAGGTTGGTGTGAGAATAAGGATAAGGGGTGAGCAGAAATATATTAGAGAACATGAAGAGAATGAAGACAAGCGCATTATCCCCCGCCTCATCCATCCCATGTCCTACATATCAACCAGTAGCCGTTTAGTCCCCACTATTATTTGTTTACTATCGTTACTGAGTTGCTCTCTGCTGGTAGCTCCGAGACATATTCGAAGTTGAGTTCTTACTAGGTAAAAGCAGAATTAAAGCATATATTAGATCAATTAAAACTTTTGAATTGTATAAATAATTACTCGACACACGATCTCACTATGAAATCAATAAAAACCGTCAAATTTTTGATTCCGTTCGCCTTTCTTCACTTTTTACTTGCACCGTTCCACTGATAGCGTTTATGATGTCAAATTGAAGGTTTTAAGGACATTTTATGAAATGATTCTCATTGCGCAATCTCGTGCTTGAAAAATGCAAAAAGAATATTATATTGCATAAAACAGCGAATTGGGTGGAAAACTTTCTAATTGATCTAAAACTACCGAAACATCTTGTTTCACTCTGTTATTTTGCGTGCATAGAACTGAATTAAATCTTTCCTTGTTAGCATTACCTATACATGCTACTAGTAATAATAAAATATGTGATCGTGTGAAGGTCGTAGGTATAGGCTACAGCACTTATTTAATCATACTATCACATACTCGCTGAAGTGCATTTCATTAAATTCTTGTTTGTAGAATATTCATGGTGTTAGAAATAGAAAAAAAAAGAAGTTAAAATGGTAAATGTATGGTTGTAATCAGTTAAATAAATATGCAGGAAGATATCTTTTCCCCTTTCTTTCCTCCTTATCTTCTTTTTTTCTTCTTCTACCGAGATTGTTATTATATATCCTCTATTAGCATGATATACCGTACTTGTAACATTGTAATATGGGTTTCAGTAAAGGCCTGAGAAAATTAAAAAATATATGATGTTTTATCGCTAACCACTCTTTCTTTGAGTATTGTTCATGAAACTCGTGTTTTTCAAGGACATAGATTTAAAAGTACAAGGGGCCATAATGTTCGAGGGCAATTTGTAGACTAAATAGGAGAGAGAAAGAGAGTAGAGAGAAAGGAGTATAAGGGACCATCATATTTGAGGGCAATTTGTAGAGTAAATAGGCGAGAGAAAGAGAGTAGAGAGAAAGGAATTGAGAAGTAAAGGTCACTTGAAAAAAGTTTTCTCGGGTTTTCCACCGGGTCAGCTTGTCCATGGCCGACTTTTCGATGCCATCTGCCTTGGTATCTATTCATCTTATATAAAGGCTTTATTTCTAAGCTTTATAATTGGCACATTAGCATTTCAAGTTTAATCAAACGTCGGCTGTGGACAAACTGACCCGGTCGGAAAACCCGAGAAAATTTTCTTCAGCTAGTTCGCCGGAAAAACCCACGATCTTATTAAAGGTCACTTGTTTTCACTCTTCCACCTTTTCTTTTTCCTTTTTCTTCTTCCTCAGGGTAATTGGACAGGGACGACCCTACTTCCCTCTCCTCCTCCACCACACCCCTTCCTTTCTATTTCCAACGACTGTCGATCTTCTTTTGCGGGCCGCCGCCCCTCGTCGCCAGCCATAACGCGCTATCGGAGCGGATTGCGAGGTGTGTACACATTCATGAGAGGCCCCGTTTCTACGGCCCCCTTGGTCGTAAAGTGACGTCCAGATGTGCACGTTGGGCCATAAGGGTACTCCCATCTTTGCTCACGTCCCCATGCGTTTTCGTTATTTCAAGGAAAAAAAATAGGAGAACATATTCCCCCGTTGCTGACCAGTCGAAAATATCTACTTTTAATCATACCAGTGGCACTGAGCAAGTGCTAGGAGGAAGTAAAAAGCTTTTATGGATATTATAAATATTGGTAGGAAATATGCTGGCTTGAAGGGAAAAGCATCTTAGGAAAGGAACCAATAGGTAAATAAAATGCACATTAGAACCGGGTCGATCTACCAAAATGTACCTAAGTGAATAGAAAATTAAGCTGGATAACTGAATTGACGATGGACAAAGGCACTATGGATTAAGACATAATTCGATGAACAAAGTATCAAGGCAAATGTCAGTATAATAACCATGGCAGAGTGGGCATTCTACCAAGAAGAACATCCATCTTTGCCTTCCATCAATCGTCTACTTACCGATGATGGAGATAAAAAGACACTTCTTTAGGTCTTACATCTGGAGCATGTTTCTATATGGTGGTAAGGAGTGAACAAATACAACTGCTGAAAAGTAAAAACTATATTCAAAGTATGGCGTCGAAAACGAATATATTTCATCCAAATACTTCCAATTTTTGTATTTACTCTTCCCTCAATGGATGTCATTATCAGATTACCATGTTTCAGGATTTTGCCGTTTAGTCTATCCCGTCTTCTTTTTTTCATCAGCCTTCTCTTTACCAACTTTATTAGAACTTCGTCTGTGGTTCTATACATTCATCTGACTTCAGTATTTCTGAAGCTCCACTTTTCAAATTGCAGCAGCCTCAACATTTTTTATAGATCTTGTTAAATGAATTTTCACATCGGTGTTAGTTTCTTCTCTACTGCACAAGAGTACTTCTTTATTATTTTCATTAGTATTCAAGAGGTAGCTGATCAATTTTTTTTTATTTAATAGATATTAAAAAGTATGTTGAACCAGTATAAATATAGTGTCTTGACATACTATCTAAATTCAAGTCTTTTGATTGACCCGGGGCAATGGCTCTGATGTATGCCATCTTCCTTGTTAACTATCCTTAAACTTGATTCTTATCATCTATCATGAGGTCATTTATTGTAGCTATAAGGTAATTTCCTATATTTATTAATCCTTTCATCCTATATTTAGGTTTTAATTCTAAGCTTTATAATTGAAATATTAGCAGTTCAACTTTTTTGAATTTGCTCCGTTTTCTTGAGTTAAAAGAGTTAAATATAAAGTTTTGTAATCTGAAGCGTGTCTAACTTTCATCCGTGAATATAGTAATGTTCTTCTTTAATGGATTGCCAAATTGTACTATAAATGTCTGAATAACCTGCCGTATTGTGTGCCCTGATTATGTGTGATGCGTATTTGCTACCTAGATTTCTAGTTTCTAAAAATATTAACGATATGCTTTTGTGCTAAATTCTCCTTGAGGGCGCTTCGTAATTTGTGCCTTAAATATATTGTTATACGTAAGCTGTATTATTTTCTCATGTTCTGTTTTTGATGTCACATTATTATAGTTGTACCAATCTTGAAATTGAGTAGTTTTCCGTAAATAGATTTATTATCTAAATGTAAAAATATCTCTGTAGAGAGCTAGGAATTTTTGTAGCTAACGTGGCACTGGGTATTGCTATTCTTTCGTACCACATTCCGATTTCCTTGGATTTCCTTGGCTGCATACGCATATAGCCAACATCTCTGTATAGACCTAAAATTTTTGTTACCATACCAATTGCTTTTATTCACGTAATTCCTGTACTCTTTCCGAAGGGGTAATGGTCGCAGAGAGAGGATTAATTTTGAGTTCGGACGTTGAGATGAAGCCTAAGAGCGGAGTGAATGCAGGAGCTATCCCCTTCGTGTGTCGCATCTGGGGGCAAGGAGCATTTCTGGGGATTACCGTAGATAAGGAGGGACGGAAGGGTATAGCGGCGACGCATTAAGCTGGCGGTGACTTGGAAGGCGATATTGGTCGTGTGTGGATGTCAGTGAGGGGATATAGCGGAACTAAGGCCCGCCTCTGATGGTCCTCTATTTTTGTTACATCTCGTCTCAGAGGGAAAGGCATCCCACTGTGCCGTGAAGCGCGTCGCATCCTCCGAGGATGATGGCCGGGAAAAGATGATGCCGTGGCGCTTGAGTTGAGGGAATATATAAGTTTGGGTAGACTGGGTTGGAAGGGGAAAGGATGCATTTGGATGGTGTGGGGGGGAGGGGCGTCACGCCTTGTTTACTCGACTGACGGGCTTGTAGCGGGATATGCTTGAAGGAGCTGCTTATACTCTATACTGGAGACATATTCTACGAACCAGAGGTCACTAAATTACAGCTACCAGCCAAATACGGCTCTTAGGGTGCGTGCTAATGGCTCAGTGGTGTAAATAAAAATTAAACCACCATAGTTTCCTTTCTAAAAGTAAATACAAAGACAAATTTGAATAATTCCCTTGAATAAAAATACTAGTTTCGAGCAGCTTTTTTTGGGAAATGATGAAAGCTGATTGCTTGCAATTTTTAAAACCTGTGTTCTAAATTTTAAAGATTGCATAATTATTGCTATTGCAGGAAACCTGATGATGTAGCCTTGCTACGAAACCATGGTCGTGCTTCATAATAAATTCAGTGTGGGAACTGCAGAGTTAATACGTTTTGTCCTAATATGGAAAACTTTCACACAGTTTTACCTGAGGCTGTCGTATATTAATAGATATTGCGTTTTATTATATTAAAAAATGTTATTCACAGACTAAAATGTGTTGATGGCTATTAGAGAACTTTTATATGTTTTGAGGGTTAAGATGAGCTATGCCATCTAAAAAATTTCCAACCCTTGCCCTAAATAAACCTAAAACTAGGACTGATGGAGATCGGTTTGGTGTAGTGGTGTAGTTGGTCAAATCCTGACAGTGCTGAGGAATCAAAGGAAAGAGCACAAGTATGGACAATATAACTCTTCCTGAACTTAAGACCATAAGTAAGTGAGGTATCGCTTATTGCCGAGGAGGTATTTCGCATCGCAGTTTTTCGTGACATTAAATGAGATTGTTTAGATTGGGTTGGTGTTCAGTTTAGAGTGCCTCCGGTCCGGTGGGCCCGATTTTGAATCCAGGCTATGTCATATGCTAATTTTTCGTTTGTTATACAATATATACCTGAGTGCTGCTTGGAGAGTACTTCGTGTTCACTAATCCATCCGTTAGATAGAACATGGTATCGTGAACTCCTTGGCCTCCTTTCGCAATAGCAGGCTAATAAAATCTCCGGATTTAATTTCACAATTCTTCCGTTACTTGTAGCCTTCTTCTCCATGTCTTTCTTTGATGAATCCATCCTTGATTTGGGTCCTCATTAACCACTCTCTCCATGCTACCTGTACTGTCTCATTTAGCTGCATAAATATCCATCTCATCTTTATTTGTCATCATACTGTGGCTTCTTCTTTCTCTGTCTCTTTTCCCCAATTTATCTTTTTAAAAACAGTTATTTCTTCTGATGTGCCCTGTAAAATTTGTATTTATATTTATTGTAGCTCTTTTAACGCTCCATTTATTTATTCACTCTAGCGCGTCTTTTTTTATACTTTATTTCCGTTATTCGCCAATTCTCCAATCCTAAATATTTCCAGTCCATGTCTTTGCTTCATTTAACCCTAAACTCCAAGCATTCTTACCTCCTATTTTCCTCTTGCCCCTAATGGCGTAAATCACCATACTTGTCCAAAGCTCATTCTACCAAGAACATGGAATCAAGTGACTATCTAACCACTGATGGTAATTCTTCACAAGAGGAGTCGATATCACCACATGAACAAATTGATATATTTTGATGAATGTAAAGTATTATTTAAAAATGGAATACATGCAACTGGAAGATTCGGAATCGGTCAAATTGATCGAGAAAACTATTATAGAATCTAATATTTTCATCTTTCGATATCAGGCTTTAGTTTATATTAGAAAGGGAAGGGAATATCAGCTAAGTAATTATTTCTTTCTTGGACATGCTTGAAATTATGCGGTGAAGGATATGTTGCAGTGGGACTAAATGTGGACTTGTTACTTAATAACTCTTCCTTTTCAAATTATGGTAGAGAATCGAGTCGAAAGTTTCTTTACTGCCATTTCATTTGAAGAAAAGCTGTAATTATGAGAACGATTTGCCATTGAAAAAGGTGTGTGTTGGGAAACGCTATTCTGATGTGAGTTAGCCAGCCAGCGGGAGTACGTAGAACAATGTTTTCCGGAAACTCATTCGCTATCTTCATACCGAATCCACGGTAGAGGAGGTCAATTCTATTTCTTCTTTAAGAAGATCAAATCGGAGTAATATTCAGCCGAAAAACTTATTCTGCGGAATTAGTGTAGAAAAAGGTATATATGCTAATTCACTGAGAATTAAAATTTTTACTTTGTCGGAAAAACGGTATCAGGTGTAATGTTAATGGAATAAGAATTATGATTGACACATTTATCATACGTTTTCCACCAAATATTTTAGGTTTAATAGATATTAAAACATTTATTTCCGCCATTAGCTATTGGCGGTTGTTAGTGTTTAATCGTAGTGAAAATTAAAATATGTTGACAACCTATTCATGTATGCTAATTATTTTGTTTGACTACGAGTGTCGCTCTTTCATTCCTTATAAATACAGTCAGTATTGACATGCGTTGCCCCTTTTGATAAAAATGTTTTCCCTTTTTCAAGCAATCGCTTTTTTTGTCACGACTTTCAATTTCTGATATCCATATTTTTCCAATGCATCTAAAATTTTAGGACGATCTCATGTTGAAATTTTATGAATCTCAAACAAAGTCATCTGTGTAGCAAAGCAGGTCCCTTTTTCACGTTGATCTTGTGAAAGGAAAAGCAAGTGGAAGATGGGACTCCTGCCGTACGCTCTGCGCATACCTCTGCACTTTAACGCAACGTCGCTTCCTCCCTAATCTTTCCATCAACTCACACCCCATCTTTCTTTACGCCTCCATTACCGGCAAGTGCGGAGTGCTCTGGGCAAAGTTATGAACTTGAGAGTGGTAGTCCCTATTACCCCACAGCCTCAGGCACTCGACATCCAAACTGCGTACGATGTTTGCTCTCCCCCTAACTTACGTAGGAGTGTAAACTTAATTTCGCTGAGTTCAACCGCTCCACTGCCGATGTCCGAAGCTTCGTACATCGCATCGGCATGAAGAGGTGACGTCGTAAAATTAAATCCAGCTTTTAACGTGCTTTCAGTCTATATCAAAATATCCTCCCGCTGATTCGACAGATTGCAAGAGAAGAAAGACTGATCCATGCATTTCAGAAGGACATAATTTCCACTTTATATTGCAAGCATAAATGTTTTATCGAAATAGTTTCACAAATATTAATCTATGGAAGCAAGATAATCTCCCGCGAATGGAAGTGCATTGCATTACTCAATTCGTTTATGGCGGGTAAAGCTTGCACATTTATTTCTCGGTTATTTCTTTTTTCATATCTCATTCCGTGTTACTTTCAATGGAATTCATGTACCACAACAGAATTATCGGACCATTTGGCCACTACCTTACCGGAGTATTAAATTTTAACTGACCTAGAGTTGAGATCTAAAGAAACATTATTAAGGCGATCACACCGAAATTCTAATTTTACACAAAAATATCATCCCACGTCCTTTACGCATCAAATAAACGAAAGAAATCCGTCCAAAACCTGAATTATACATTATAAAAATCATTCTGCTATTTGGCGCCGGGAGTCTTGCAATGAAAACTCACTATTAAATATATTCCTTGAGACAAACTCAACCATAAAAACGTTCTCCAGATCTGTTTACAATGTTAGCATTAATTTTAGTGTTACAGCTTCGAACGAGAATATTTTTTCTATCGTTAGGTGTAACGTCTCAGTTTGATTTGATGGCATATATGAACTGCGAGAAATGTATGTTAACGATTAAATTATGTATTGGCAGCGTAAATTAGAAGTGATTTCTGGATTAATGATTCATGTGTTCGAGTGCGTACGGAGATATCTGTGGTGATGGATAATTAGTGATGCAACAGCGGCAACGAAAATGATAATTTTTTTTGCGAATATATCATAAATCACTCCTGGTAATCTGCAATAAAAACTTTCATTATATATTGAGCAATAAGATAATAGAAAGAGCAAGAAGCTACGCCTGCAATATATAAATTTGAGAAAGCATGGGAAATGGAATACAGATTTAAGAAGTATTAAAAATAATGGAAGAATGGAAAAGGCAGGCCTCGTATGAGTTATAAAAAACAGGTCGTTAAGGAAGTGAAAGGGAAGAACTACGTTATTATGAAGAGGTTGGCTGATGGAAGAATCGAGTGGAGAGCTGCGTCAAACCAATCCTAGGATTGTTGGCCCATGATGATGATGATAAAAATAATGCCAAATTATTTCATGGCTTTCAATTCATATTAATTCATTGGAATGATGAGGCGCTTAGGTACTTACTGTTTCGAACATACTAGCAAATGCTTTCGCCATTGCACTGGCTTGTCACAAATGGATAATTGGAGTATGATTCTTCACTCTGAGTCTGAGTATTGAATAGTTTCACATATTAATTTATATGTCAGAGAGTCAGTGTCTTCTAACATTCGTTAAATACCTCATTGTCCTTAATCCGATTGTATGTGCATTAAACTTCTGGAGAACTTCAGCAGAGTATCTCCGTAGTATTAGATGTAGTTTTAGACATGAGACGTTGAAGTTGGTGAGACGAGCTGTTTTATGCTCTTTGCGCTTACGAATACTTCAAAAGTTTCTCAAACGTATAATCCAAGGAGTCTTTTTTGCCTCCATCATTCTTATTCTTGGTGTTTTATCTCATTTATTTTCTTCAGTTTCTTTCCTTCTTCTATGTCCTCATGGAAAGAGTGTTTGGAAAGCTTGAGCAGTCAAAGTTTTGATAAGCGTGGTTTGATTCAGCTCTCGGCGAGGAATGTTAAGTTCCAACTCTTTGTGTACCCGGAGAGTCTCCCGTCCTACAGAAAAAAGCAGATGGAGCAGTGCGGAGGGATGGATACTCCTTTGCCATTCTTTGCTGTGGAATGATTTTACTGTTTTCTTCTTTTAAGCAATTGATTTTTTCCCGCATGTTATAATTATTTCCTGTGAATGGAAGTAACGCAAAGAAATAAGGATTTAAAGCTTTGTTATTCGCTACTTTAGGGGATATGATATACACTAAATCTTAATCAAGTTGTACTCAAAGAGCGACTATATCGGTTGTGTGTCACTCTCTCTCATCTCATCTCTCTGTAGGCGAACTAATACGCTATAAATAAAAACATAGACAAGAACATGTTTTGCATAACTGTTTCGGCGGTGACCATCCGCCTTCATCAGTTAGAGAGAATTGAGAGATTGTTTTTATTTTTTTATTTATTGTGTATTAGTAATTTATTCCTCGTTCTTCAAGTGCCTACACATTAGCTCCAATGAGCGTTTATTAACTGAGCGTTTAGATAGATTTTAGAGAGTTATTTGTATAGAACTTCAATTATAGAATTCCATCCGTCGGATAAGATGATAAACCACGTGGCCTTTTTTGCTTTTCATTATGAGCAGTGAAATATCACACTGGGTTACGCCCAAACTTCCTCAATGCCCTAAATCCTATTTCCAAGCATCCAATACCCTTGATGGATCAACAGCCTCAAT
The DNA here is from genome assembly GCA_933228895.1 of Platycnemis pennipes. Classification (NCBI taxonomy): domain Eukaryota; kingdom Metazoa; phylum Arthropoda; class Insecta; order Odonata; family Platycnemididae; genus Platycnemis; species Platycnemis pennipes. Next base: position 41,785,833 of record OW121851.1, on the reverse strand, counting down.
TGAAGGTCGTCTCCTTAATGAGCAAGAAGAAAAGTGATTGGGAGTAGGTACTGAAATATGTTAGCTTTAAAGATGTATAAGAGCACACTCCGCAATCTATATTGAGTAGTACGATTTTCAACGTAAATGTTTCCACCGCAGAATGGAAGCGATCTTGAACGTGCCCTAATTCACCAGCCATCAATATGACAAATGTAGTTTGCCACCAATCGCTTCATTAGGTGAAGGAAGCATCGATTGTGTCTTTATTGCGACACCATGTTGAATGCATACTGAAAAATACTACTTATCTTTCCATTTCCACATGTAACATCCAATCTCGTTACGTGTAAACACAATGGGGTCGTTTACCATATTTTTTATTGCCGAATCTGATAGAGTTTTTAAAATAAAAAGACCCGTATGTTTCCGTTTTTTGATCCGTCAATTAGTTCTCGAGTTATAAGCGGCGAAAAGCTGATGTTCTAACCCTTTCGGAAAAGTGGGCGTGGTGCAACCCTTGACTGAAACCTACTTCGTCCAATCGCAACTGTGCCCGCGAAGCTACTTTGCCCTATCGCAATGGGGGGGACACAGCTGACTCTGCCAATAGGAGCAGTTGCGACAGCATCTGTGCGAGAAGACCTTCCGAGAACCCCCCTCCACTCCCTTCCCTTTCTCTGAAAGTAGTCAAGGACGGGAGGTGGATGACGTAAATGATATCAAAGGAGCTTTTTCGGTGGGCGTCACCTTTTGCTTGTTTTAATTTTTGATTTATGAGCGAATGGTTGTGGTTAGAAGTTTAATTTTTTCACTTAAATTCTTTTTTCGTTTCCATCTAACGATTTCTAGTACCTACAGATTAGCGATTTTTGTTCCGAGTAAGCGCCCCCATTTCACATTTACAAAAGAATTTACACATGGCATGGTTTTTTTGTAGTGAATTTTTTGGCATCCAACAGATAAGGTAATTTGCGCCGTTTAGAATAGGTGGATAATTGGATATGAGTAGAAATCTTACAACAAACGGAGAAAGAGTAGTATGGAATATAGTATAGTTAGCCTGCTCTTAGCTAAGGGCACCAAGGAGTCGAGAGTTTAACGTCCCAACCGACGGGCTGAGTATTGATGTAGAAGTTCTCTTCATAAGCTCCAAAGTGGGGAAATGGTGTCGGGTATACCATGGAAAATGGCCTCAGACGAGATTTAAACCTAAATCCTTGGAATGGGAAACCAATACTCTAGCTATAACATCTGATTTATCCCCCGCATCGATCCAAATCACAAAGCTATCACATGTTCTAATTTGAACGAGGAATAAAAAGCATTCTTTTACGTATACCACTAGATTTATTGAAAACTCGACACGGGTTTCAATGTGCTTTCATAAAATCTTCAGGTCAGTGATTGCTCCCATCAATCATGCTCGGGACGAAGTTTGGTCTTCGTATTTCAAGGTTCATATTAGTTTTTTAAACGAATGAAAACCTCTGTTTTTTCTTACTCTTATCTGCTGTATGTTTTTTTTTCTTTCCCTTTTCATTTGCCAAATATATTACTGCCTTTGATGCGCAGCAAGTCAAATGATTTCTATGATTAAAAGGGGAAAAAATATGAAACTCTGAATTGGTAGGAAAGCAGGTTGGCAGGGCTCATCAAGAGAGATACTTGGATGGTTACGCTTTGTGGTCTTAAGCTGTCATTGAATTCGTCATTTCATCAGTGCTCATATCTATGCTCTATGGACTCAGTGATTTTTTGGGTAAATCTATTTCTTCTCCATCTCCACCACAATCTCTTTAACGCTTCCGTCACTGTGTATGACTTGCCGAATCTTTTACGTTATGACCGAGTGTCCCTGTTGTGTGTGATTTGGCCGAAGTGGTGCTACAAAGCTATTACGTGTCAACACTCGAAGCGATGCGAGTACGCTCGGGCTGTGTTTGCCCAATCCCCTTCTTTTTCTGCCGCTGTAGATTTGGTCCTCGTGCAATTTGCGACGTTTCCGTAACATCCTCGAAACTAGGCCAGAGGAGACAAATTATGGAGATAAGCTGCGGGATTAAATGGCTTGTTGTCTTGCATACCAACATGGAAGAGTGAGTAAATTATTTGAATCGCACAAACATTGCTATTCAGCCTTTTTATTAAAGATACATCCATATAATCCCAGGCGTCCCAGGCTATTCATTTGGTTCAACGTGCACAATGCAGTTGCCAATCATATTAATCAAATCTAGCAATCAACAAAATGGATACTTACGTCTGGCATTTGGTAATATATAAGTATTAAAATGCAAGTTTCAACTGAGATCTTTTTAGTATGGTTAATGATATAATCGTCTCCTTATTGATAATGCAACTCGTGCGATTTAGTATTACTTACTCAGAGAAAAAATTATATTGAACTAATCGTGAGTTGACCTTGCAAGACTCCCGGCGCCAAATATCAGAATGATTTACGCAATGTATAATTCAGGTTTCGGGTGGATTCCTTCCGTATGTTTGATGCATAAAGTACGTGGGATGATATTTTTGTGTAACACTAGAATTTACGTGTGATTGCCTTATAATTTTTCTTTAAATTTCGACTTTTGGTCAGTTAAAATTTAATACTGCGGTAAGGTAGTGATTAGTATTTTATTAAAAGCTTCCAAACTGGACAATGAAAGCTCAAACGATGCAGAAATACATTTCGTCTAACAGACGAAGCGTTACAATTGCACTGTAACCATATCAGGACATTGTGCTAAGGTATTCGAAGTTTGAAGCATTGAGACAGTAGCGACTGTTATATTTTCTCACTAAATACCAATTATAAAGGCAATAAAGCTAAAAGTCGTATATTCAGGAAATACCTGGATTTAAAAAAAACTTAATATAAATGAAATAAAGAGGTAAATTTTGCTCAACTATGTCCAAACGTATTTGTGCGGCATTTTATTTCCCCTGACATATCTCATTTCTTTATGAAACTGCTTTTATGGTCTAAGGTAATTTTGAAATAAATAGTATTCACATACTTATATATTTTTTGTGAAGACATGATACATGCATGTGAGAACATGTTATATTGTATGTTTCCATCATTTTTTCATAATTACGAACATGAAAAAATTATAGTTAGTATCATTATTTTTGAAAATGCCATAAGCAATTGCGCCAGCAATTTTGTAGACCCGTCAATATAAGTGGTCAAATAACAGATGATTCAGTGCAAATATTCCAGCGCCTGGTCATCATTAGAGAGCTAAAACCTAGACCACCCTTTACAGCGAAGTAAGGTCAGGAACATCGCCACTACAGCTTGCACTCTCGTGTCCCTTCCGCTGCTAGAAAAGACGTGATGTCGAGGATGAGATTCTGAGTAGGAGTGGTGGGAGAGAATGGGCTGGAAGGTGTTGAGGAAGCAAGTGGTGTGGAAGGAGGGGCTTAATCCTCGACACATATTGCGCTGGGCGCCGCGTCCGGGGTGGATGCTGTTGCCATGCCGACCGCCAATTGTTGAGTGATTCCGTCCGTCCATGCCACCACACAACCACCCGCCACCCTGGGATGGGTCTTTGCTGTCCTTTAATGATTCCGTCACCGTTTGGCGACCTGTGGAAAAATCCTGGCCACAAGAATAAGGTCGTTTACCATATTTTTTATTACCGAATAAGATAGAGTTTGTAAAATAAAAAGCCCTGTATTTTTACGTTTTTTGATCCTTCAATTATTTATCGAGTTATAAGCGGCGAAAAACTGATGTTTTTAACCCTTTACGAAAAGTGGGCGTGGTGCATCCTCTGACGTCATCGACTTCGACCAATCACAACTGAGCCCGCGAACCTACTTCGTCTTATCCCAATTGTGGGGGGGGGGGGGCACAGCTGACTCTGCCAACTGGAGAGGTGGCGACAGGATTTGTGCGAGCAGACATTCCGAGAACCCCCCGCCACTCCCTTCCCTTCCCCTGAAAGCAGTCAAAGACTGGAGGAAAATAACGTCAATGATATCAAAGCAGCTTCTTCGGTGGGCGTCACATTTTGCTTATTTTAATTTTTGATATATGAGCGAATGGTTGTGGTTAGAAGGTTTATTTTTTCACTAAAATTCATTTCTCATTTCCATCTAACGACTTCGTGCACAAAGTTGCAATTTCCGTTCCGAGTAAACGTACCCATTCAGTCACATGCCTCTGTGCCTGGGCTTACGCTTATGCAAAATTTTTTAAGTCCCTTAACGCAGCAATATTAATGAAAATATTCGTGTATGTTTTGAGAATTTCCGGGAAACAAAATTTTATTGGGACGCTGCTTCCATCTCGTTGTTATGTTGACTCGAAATCCTCGAATTTCAATTACATACTTCAATTTTTGCGGGCCAAAAAAGATTGCCTACACTCAGCTTGACATCCATTATCACACCTAAGAGGTGCAGCGTTTCCCGAGAGAAAAAGCGAAATCACGAGAAACGCCTGTCCAGGGGACAAAATGCTTTCCAATCTCGGGTGAGATAGATGAGGTCAAATAGAAAAAAAAAACAAAAGTATATAAATCTAACTAACACCAAACAATATATTTAAAAAAACAGACAAATTAAGTACAAACAAACAATTGAAATGTTTTTCCCATTTATGGACACCCTAACAACATGCAACAATAGAGCGTGGCTACCAGGACACCCTGGAAAACGACGCCCTTGAACAGAGGGCGTGAAATGGGAGGTACTGATAAATTAACGTCTCAGAGCTTGCCGAAGTAAACACCTCGTCCTTTTTAGAGCTAAAAACAGTTTCATTTCGCTAATAGAATTATATTGTAAAAATCAAGTACAGTATCGATTCATGTCCACGTAGAAATTAGTGTTAGCAGTCTCACTAATGGGGAATATGCATGAAATTTGTTTCTCGAAGATTAATCATGTACTTGATGCGAAATTTTCTCACCAATTTAAATATATAAGCCAAATTTTTCTACGCCCACCACAAAGATTATTGAATGATATTAAAGTGTTCCCGAAAATCGACGAAAGTCACGTGATCTGAAACGCATTCTGACGTCACTGCACGGTATAGGTTCCATATTGCTACGGAAATAGACATTTATATTTAAAATAAAACGAAGCTTATATATTGTTTTGAGGTTTTTAGCCGTTTCTCGAAGGAAACAATGACTGAAATAATACTTAAAAAAGCGCATTCGGACAATTTTCTTTGTTGACTCCCTTGTGGCGGCGTTCTTCTTAAAAAAAACCAGCGATTGCATAGACGTAGTAGAAATTCTTGGGCACTAAACAGGCATTATATACTTAATGGATAATTTGCTCGTTACCATCCATACTACGTAAATAAAAATCGAAATAAAATCGTTTTAGCAATAAAAAATGAGATAAATACATACGTTATCGCCAATTATTCATTTAACAACTTTCCTCAACGCATAAACAGATAAATAACGCCCATAGTGATACCGTGCCGTGACGTCATGCGATGTCGTGTTTTTAGGCTTCCGAAAATTTACAATTTTCAAAGAGTAATATCTTTGTAAGGCAACTTAATTCTTCAACAAAATTCTCGCCAAGCACATTTTAGCTAATAAACTTCACACTCAAAGAGTTATTAAAATAGTGCATGTTCCCCATTCTGTTGACGATTATGCATTCTATTCCTCTCTTTGCTACTTGCAGGTATTTCGTGGACATTTCAATTCATCACCAAAAAATGCTCTTTATAAACATTTCCCTACTATTCCTTAATCTCAAGTTATTTAAATGAAAACCTTAAGCGATTCTCTTATGTGAATTTAAAAGTGAAGAACTTTTGTGTTTTTTCATTAACTTGTAGGGTACACGTGGTACTATCTTCCACCTCACCTCGGTCGCTACCTCCATTATAAATTATTCCATTAAAATAATTTAACGTAGAGCAAAAGTGTCAATGTATACAGATGTACTTAAGAATATGCCATTATTTTCCATTTATTACCCAGAGCTTAGTGATAATACTTAAAATTATTAATTTTGTTTTCATATATAAATGTAAATTCATATGATCAATTCTTACCCACAAGTCCACTTTTGAAAGAATAGTCCTTAAAGGTTGAAGCTCAATAAATGATATGACTCAAGTTGAGACAAAAGCTGAGACAAAGATAAGAAAAAATATGTGGCATCCTTCTCTGCAGTGAAGTAAATGCCATCTCTTCAGATTCATTTATCTCTTCATTCTTACACTTTGAATATGCACTTTTCTTGTCCGTATCTTTCTTCGTTACTTTTTTTACTGGTCGAGAAAGGTCGGTCCTTCCAAGAAGAATGAACGTCATCTTAACAAATGCTTAACGCTCTCGGCTCCTATCTCAGGCAAATTCATGCCTTTCACTTCTGTGTTTTGCCAGCCATTTAAATCTTGAATACTCGCTTTTTAACCTTGAAATTTGTTCATTATTCCTTTCATTGTCTGACCCGTTTTTCAATGCTTTTAATAACCTCGGGTAAGGGCTAAATAAAAGCCTGTTCGTCTAATTTTGAGCTGGTGGAAATTTCCTGAGAATCTTCCTGTCCTCCTGAGAAGCGGTTCCCTGATCGAAATATTCCCCACTTAGACCTTTGCCATTTGCAATGAATATGATTGTTATGAGTTGGCGGAAGAGACTCTAGGAAGGCAAACCATTTTCGTGTCCGTTATAAATGAGGGATTTTTTGGCCAGTCCAAGGCTAAAATAAGTTATAATGGGGTGCGTCCAACACAGCATTCTCTTAATTAATAAAATATCTTCTGTTATTAATTTAAAATATATCAAATATGCCCCCAAAACTCTGTTCAAAATAAAGAATGTAAAAAGTGATGACGTGTTTCTGGTATTCTTTCCTTTTATATTCATGCCGTCCTTCGATATTTTTTCTCATGTTTTAGTCATTTTTCTCTATAAATTCGGCCTAATTAATAATGTTTGCATCATTAAAGGGTAAGGCTACCCGCTACTCTTCTCTGTCCAGCAGTTGCTCTAGTTTTGGGTACTCTTTTGATACCACATGGGCTGGAATGTCAAAGGGAATGTGTTGGATTTTCTTATTTCCTACTTTGAAGGGGCAATTATCGTTAGTGATGTGGACGGGTATGGATATTTGACACCACAGAGAGGTAAATCTCCATTGCAATTGAAGTAAATGCCGTTCATCAACAATCAGTTCATACATTAGCAAAGTTGTTTTTATAACCTATTGAAGTAATATCTTCAGACTCAAGTCAGCATTATTTGTGAACCTATTCTTGAAAAAATTAAGATTCAAGCGTCTAACTTGTTGATTTTCGTTGATGAGGGTCAATCATTACAAAATTTAATTAAAAAAATAGTATTGTTGTGAGAAAATCTCTTACAATAAAATAATCATTGGTATTGCAGGATAAAGCATTATCCATCCCAGTATTTTATTTTATTGAAAAAAATTAATTGAAATTTAACTTTAGGAAGTTATGTAAACTAAAAATATGGCGAGAAGAACCCCTAAGACCACCAAATTCTACCGCGTTCTAGCATGCATCAACCATTGGATTCAAAAATCTGCAAGAAACACTCTGCGGAAGAAATTATCACTTTTAATTTGATATTGTTACATAGGAGTCCATTCGATTCCCGTCCAAGTAATTTGCATTTTATTAAAACCGATTTTTCACTACATGTCACGAACATTCGTTTACTTTTATTATTTCTTGACGTTTATGTGCGTGAAATGGTATTAAATTGCCAATTTTACTCTACAAATTGTGTTCGATTTTCTCATTGTATTATATGCCGTATAAATGTTTTTTTTCTTCGTGTCCGCTATTCAAGCAGTGCACCTTCAAATAAGTACCTTGACACATTATTGAGTAAGTAATGCTATGCTTCGTCCCGTATTTTGCGTACTTATTATAATAAGTTAAACAGGACATGCAGATTTTAATGAACGTTAAATTTTCCCTTCAGCCTTAATATGTCACACGATGTTCCTTATCAACTCCGCATATTTCCTTCCTCCTATTATTCTATCCAGACTACCCGTTTGTTTCCCCCTACTACCTCACTAATCAAGCTTCTTGTGTCTTGTTCTACCATCTCCCCCCATTATCTGTTCCATTCATTCCCTCTGTCTTCTTCTGTTTTTCTCAATGAACCTCTTTTTCTCTCTTACCCTCTCTAGAACTTCCTTCTTAGTCTTTCTTTCACCCATTCTTGTTCCTGAATGCCGCATTTTCAGGGCACTAAGCCTGTTTTCACCCTCTTTATATAAGCCCATATTTCCATACCATGGATTACCTCGATCCAATTAACATAATTTTCTTCCAGTTCTTCCTTTACATCCCCGTGTGTCTTAATATTAGTTTTATATGATGTGCAAGTGCTTCCTTCGCCTACGCAATTACATTTCTTACTTCAACGGGGTTCTCTTTCATGTGGCCTTATTTTAAAAACTTAATTCTGCCTCTTTTGTTCTTCTTTCTTGCTTAATTATTTTTCGATTATATTATTTTTTTATTTTATGCTGTGCATTTGCATCCTACATAATGTTTGTCAAAGACCTAGCCGACTGGTGCTTGATCATCCGTTAACCTTACAAGCATTCTCGGAAATTTCTCCTTCCCCCAATCGTTACTCCAACATCTAATCCTTCCCACGCTTCTCTCAACAATTTCTCGGAATGCGTGTTGAACAGTACCGGTGATAACGGGCAACGAGCTTATTACGCCCACCTTATTGTGTGTATAACCTAATTATCATTCCATTACTTTCAGTTATGGCTCCTGTGCCATGCATAAAGTCCCTATGTCATCTATCTTCTGTAATATTTCTATAGACTTTGTCCACATTACTCTGTCAAACGCCTTTTTGAAATCAATATGGCATGCAAATACACCTTATTATATTCCACTGCGTTTCTTTTATATTATTATCATTGCAATTGTATCCCAATTAACCCTTTCCTAGGAAAATCGAAATTTAACTTCCCCTAAGTAAATATTCTTAGTCATTCTGTTAATATGTTATTTTTAAGAATAAAATGGGCTAACATGAGTTTGCGGCCTGGATTAAAATTATTAACCGAAGATATTGGCTCGATTAGAAAGTGTTTAAATGGTATCAGATAATTCCATAGTTTAAACTTATACATAACCAGCGTCACCTTAGAAAAGGAAGAGGTCTCCAATGCGTGGCCTGCAAATGCGAGTGACAAACGAAGTATAAAGAAGAGTAGGAGACAAGAGATGTCTAGCGAAATCCTTAAAAAGAAGGCGGGGGAACTTAATAGGCCACATTTTTAGACATGAAGGCCTGATGAAGACAATCATCGAGGTAAAAGTGAACGGGAAGAATGGAAAAGGCAGGCCTCGTATGAGGTATATGGAGGAAGTTGTGAAGGATGTAAAAGAGAGGAGTTAAGGCCGCTTTGCACGTTACAATTTTTTGTACAATATCTTGTACAAACTCTTATATAAACAACGAAATTGTATGTTTGTCTGAATGGAATTATAACAGGTTTCATTTCCCGTTCAGTCATTCAGACAATTGCACAAGTGTTCGTACAATTTGACGTGTTACACGGTACAATATCCTCATATAAGAGTTTGTACAAGAAATTGTACAAAACATTGTACTTGGTAAAGCCTATACGTCAATATGAAGAGGTTGGCCGATAGAAGAATCGAGTGAAGGGCTGCGTCAAACCAATTCCAGGATCATTGACTGATGATGATGATGAGGTGAATATGGCCCTTAGTCATCGGAACATTCAAGTCTCCTTATTTCCTTCTTACTATGCCTTTTTATATCCCTCCGGCGCTAACGGGAGAAGGCGTCTTCATGGGGAAATTTGGGGAAATGGGACACGGAAAACTGGCATGTATGGTGGTAGTGGTGACGACGTATCCTTCCAAGTTGTTGATAGTCAACCAAATCCCCAATTTAACTGCTTATATGCCCATTTAACATACAATCTCACGCAAGTCTTCTTGCCCGGACGACTGGCGTTGGTCGCCTAGCGTACTTGCCCACCCAAAAACACAACCCAACCCCTACCCGGAAACAAAATTAAGTAGGGTGGGAGGGAAAGGGAGAACAAGATCTAATGGCCCTAAACCATTACGATAAATATGGTAGTCATACTAATTTTATTGACATTGGAGAAATATATCATAAAACTTTCTTTGGCCCATATCTACTAAAACGATGTTAATGAAAGAAAAAGTTCAAGTTTTCTGAGTGTTTTAGCAGGAAATCGATAAAATTTAGTTTATAAATATCACAAAAATATATTCTACAAGGAAATTTACTACTCGAAATTATGGTTGGTACGGGATAGGGGGGTTTCACGCTAATAAATGTATTATGTTGCTAGAAAATTAATCCTCCCCGTCATAATTAATATTGACCATATCTTTTCACAAGTAACCAGTTAGCCCAATTTTTGTCTTATCAGAGGTTTCCAAATAATTCCCGACTTCATATTGCATAAATCTCTTATTAGGAAAATAACTTTTCTACCTAATTATAGAAAAAATCCGTCAAAATTCATTTATAATTTCGAAGAAGTGAGAGCTGTGTAGTTAATGGCTTTGGAATAAATTTGGAATTCATTTAAGAATTTTTAATGAAGGGCCACAGTTTTTCATTTCCCGGCACAGCATGTGACGAGAAATCAATAAATAAGGTCTAAGTTTACATTTATTTCCAAAATATACATCATGTTCGTAAAAATGGGTGTCTTCTAGCAGCCTCCGATGGTGAAAATATGCCCACAGGTATTTACTTAGCAAAATCTTATTTTTATACTCATCGTATTGTTAAACTGAGAGCCTTTAACATGCATTAATTAAATTAGCATTAACTAAAATCCCATATGTTAATACTTTTCAACTATGTACATGATATACTTCCATATGTAAATAAAGAAAAATCATTTGAATCGTATCATAATTTTAGGACATGCTTGAAATCTTAGCGATAAATTGAGTATTTTATTCATCATTTCATTCTAAACTTTTCGCTGATTTGCATGCATGTAACTGAATTCAATTCTTATAATGATTACTGAATTTATAAATGCCAAGAGATACTTCGTGAATCTGCGGTGCTTGATGGCGATGAAGTAAAAATAAGGTCTTCGTAGAAATTGGGATGATAGTTGTCAGTTTGTGTAAATTATTCCAGAAATATTAAATAGAACACAAGAATAGATCAATGGTAGCAGCATTAGCCAGTTTCTCACTATATGATGGTTTCACGACTGAATTTTAAAAATTAATTTTTCTCAATAGATGAAAGGACTCAAGGCACTGACTACCCTGGAGTGGTAGATTCTAGTATCTGTCACTTTATGTTTTAGGTACCCCAAATTTTGTGATTCCTTTACTCAATATAATAATATTTTCTTTACTTACTTGCTTTATTTAATATTTCTTTTTTTATAGCAATTATTTCTTTGCTTACTCACTTTTCTTTACTAAACAGTAATATCTCAGTAATTGTATAACCATATGCCATTTCAATTTTCACTCATTTCATTTCAAACTCACTTGTGGAATTTTGTGAGTGACGCTTTCCTCAAAATTATAATTAAGAATACAGACTAGAGAAAAACATGTTTTCTATCGTAAGCTAGGTGTGGCATTAAAATTGGTGGTAGAGGGTCATAAAATTTAGCAAACCCATCTATAGAAAATTTAGTGGCTTCAGTGGTATAAAATCTATTTCAGTCATTTTACGCACTGGGTTTTCACACATAAACGCAGGCGTGTCGAAAAATAAACTCTCTGCATTTCTCAGTGCGGCCCGTGGAATTGGAAGGAGTGGCATTAAAAATGCATAGACTGCATTGCAGTTATAACGAGGAAACATAAGGAAAGCTAATCCATTGCCGTTAATGCCAGGAGCAGGAAGCGTAGTGACAACAGCCCAGCTCCGCGGTAGGAATGACCCCAAACGCTCAGAGATGCACGCAAAACCTCATGATATTCTCACGTTTACCATCCTCAACTATTCCTAGCTGTCGAGACGGCGGGAAAATGAATAGCTGAAGATGGAATGAACGGAACGAGGACCTGAGAGCGGATCCGTTCCCTAGCCTTTCACAAAAAAACCCCATCCTCGAGCACCAACACCCTCATATGCAAAAAAGAAAGGGACATCGGGGGTGTGATTCGCTAGTGGGATCGCTGACCGCTAACGCGTCACGACAACAGGGAGCCCGGTAGCCGCCAACGGCACGGGCGTTCTTTTTTGCCGCATAAAGTTCCCAGTGCACGAAGCATGCTGCAGCGCCGAACGAAATCTGAGGTCTGCAACCCGATAATTGGCCCGGACGTTTCGCTGACGGCGGTTGTAAACGTTTCCACCCCCTAACGCTTTGCCTCTTGCGCGTGACAAGTACGGATGACATCTCATTACAGTGCTTCATGCATTTTGGAGAACTAGTTCTGTTCTGACCTTTTTTTACACTGTTTAAGCCTAAGCCATACCTTCCTCTAATAACTAGTAGAAATAAAAGAATGATGTCATTTACGCTAATTTGGTTTGGTCAAAATATTAAAATAAATAGGAATTTTAAGAGAATGGAAGAAGGTTTAAGGGATTGTCACCTCATCGGATGATTTGGGTGTGATTCCAGGCTGAACAAGAATTAAATTTCGAATTCAGTGCTCCGTTCTTCGTTTTCGAGTAGAAACCGTTATTCCTTTGGTGCCTTTCATTACAAATTGTATAATTCCGACACCGGGTTTCACTCCACTTTTCCTCTATTCCGTGAAATATTCTTACCCATATCAAATTGCCCACCTATTCTAAATGGCGTGAAAAACCTTAACTGTTGATTGTCTCTCCCTAATAACTAACTACTACTGATAGGTGGAGATAAACCCTGTGTCGGCATTCTCCTGGTCTTACCGAAAGGCGGTAAGTGTCCAACTGCTTTACTTTTCATCTGATGGACAGATTGTTGCACTTAGCTACAACATACATTACCCAGTGAGCCACCGCTAAGGCATGTGGCATGGGAGAGGGGTACGTCGCCAGTGATGAAGGTGACAATGAGCTGAAAATCCTAATAGAGTAATAATGCATCCAAAATTCGAGTATCACAACAAAAACGTTATAAGGAACGTATTTCAGAATTTGAGACGGTAGCCTTTATTTCGCTAAAGTCTCAAATGAACGAGGGTAAGGATAGGAGAGTGTCGGTCCCACAACAATAGGCACACAAAGGCCAAAGGGCACACAAAACAAACAATAGGGCACACTAGTTCCCACAACAATTTTCCAAGCTGGGGATTCCTTGCACACAGCCTGAAGATCCCGGGAGAATGTGGATAGTCCGTAATCATAGGTATGACGAACAGAGAGAGGATTTTATTTATTTTAGGGATAAGGAATTTGTTGTTTTCCTATCGTGAACTTCCATGTACCCAGTTTACTCGTGGAATTTCTTTTTCTGATGTGAAGTGGAATTCCTGAGTATGGTAACTGGGCGAAAAAATCGACAGCTCTTGAAAATAAAGAAAGTAAAACAGAGCCAAATCAAGGTTTTTGGAAGAGACAGGACAAGGTAGAATATAATTGAAAAACCTCTTTTGTCCACTTTTAGGCTTAGTCATTACCGGAAAGTTTTTTTTTTAATATTTAACATAAATTATGCCATATTTATTTTCAAAAAGGTTATCAGAGATCAATTTTCTCATTCTTCTCCAAGTTTTGAAATATTATACTTTCCACTTTGGTAAACTTGTCGCTATCTACCGCTCTATTAAGAGAATGCAAACCATTAAATATTGGTATGGATATTTAATTGTTACATAAAGACAATATGGACAATTCCTTTTCGAGTCATTATTGTATTATTATTCAAGATTTAGTATCGTAAAAAATGAAGCAGATTACCGTGTCATCTCAAGCTAAGTATTGAAATAGAAGTTATTTTATGTGGATCGAACGAAGGACGCATTTCCTGCGCCTTAGATGAAGCGACGTTATAGAGAAGAACAGCCCCGGGTGGTGCAAATCTAAACGCCAATCTAAGATTTCAGTAAATCATTTATCCTCCATATTCTCCCTCGATGAGAAGTTTAGCTATCGTTAACCATAGACGATAACGTTTCACAATTTCCGTTATTTTTCTTTATGATCATGAATTCCACAAGATTACCACTAGATTATTTACACACTCGTTTCTTTTAAAAATTGAGGGGAAAAAGTATCAAAAATCACCGGCGCGGGTGCTTGTTGATTTCTTTTCTCAAAGTTCGCATCGGTTACCCGCGGGATATTTCACTGAGAGCGGCGAAGCTCTCCTATTCTCCCAAAAAACGATTCTCCCTCTGATAGTCTCCCCGTCATTATTGAATTAAACGCTTTTGCCTTTTTGGTGAAAGGAGCTGTTTGCAGGTCTTTTGGGAGGATCATTTCCTGGGATTATGTGACTGCAGATTGGATTTTCTCCTTGTCTCATATGTGTATACGAGTACGTCTTGCACCACGATATTTGCGCTAGTGGATTGTACATTGCCTCTCAATTTTTATAGTCACCAATGGCGTAAATAAAGTATCTCCTTTACAGTTACCAATCTTGCGTCTTTAACGTGAACTATTGGTAGTCATATTGGGTGATTTAGTTTTTATGGTGTGCTCATTCAATTCTTTATCTTTCATTCATCATACGGCTCCGTCCATTGTCAGTTTCTTGTCAGATTGACGTGATTTTTCCGATAACTCGTCACAGTATTCATAAACCTTCTTTCTCCCTTTCTCTTCATATCATCACTCAATTCTCTTTTTTCTTTTCCTTGCTTTTTGATAATTACACTACTTAACAAATTTAAACTTTTTTTTTGCATCTGGTTTGTAAATGGGTGGATTTACCTAATTTGGGGGTGCTGAATACACTGGTAAAATCAATTTATCTCTAGGACGTCACATTTCCTAGATACACAGCAGAATAAAAAATGGTAATAGCGAAAATTGACACAATTAAGTAAAACAAAAATAAACATTCAGAACGTTTGAAGTCAATACACTTTTGTATGATATATGGGCATGGTGCCAATAAAAGATCCAAAATAGTTCAGAAGATATTTTCACCTTTAATCGTCTTTGGTTTTTGAAAAATGCGACGACGGAGCTCTTCTTTTGTTTGCCGTTTCATCACTCTCCCTAACAAGACCCCAGCAGTAGTCACCCATCATCGAAGGGTTCCAGTGACCTTGGTAACGGTGTTCCATGGTAAGAATGTCTTGGTGAAAGCGTTCACCATGCTCATCGCTTACGGCTCCCAAATTTTCCGGGAAGAAATCAAGGTGAGAATGTAAAAAGTGAATTTTAAGCGACATTCTACACCCCATGTTCTTATAGTTGTCCAAGAGATCATTCACAATGGTAACATAGTTTATGTCTTTTCTGTTACCCAAAAAGCCCTTCACGATTGCTTTAAAAGAAGACCAAGCAGCTAATTGGATATCTGTGAGTTTGGTATCAAATGTTGGATCTTTCAGCAATTTTCTTATTTGTGGTCCAACAAATATACCCTCTTTCAGCTTTGCCTCACTTAATTTGGGAAACTTTTCTTTTAAGTGAATGAAGGCCTCACCTTCTTTATCCAGAGCTTTTACAAAGTTCTTGATAAGGCCCAACTTGATATGAAGGGGAGGCAAAATGATTTTATCGGGATCAACCAATGGGGTATTGTTCACATTTACGTTTCCAGGAACATATGACTTCCTTATAGGCCATTCCTTGACTCTATAGTGGTTCTTGGTGTCACGGCTGTCCCAAAGGCACAAAAAGCAGCAGTATTTCGTGAATCCAGCCTGTAAACCTGTAAGGAGTGCAACAACTTTTAAATCACAGCAAAGCTGCCATTCATGATCCTTATATTTGATTGCCTCTAGCAGCAAAGCCATGGTTTCATAAGTTTCTTTCATGTCTACTGCGTAAGCCAAAGGTACCGATGGAAATGCATTGCCATTATGCAGTAGTACTGCTTTCAAGCTGGTTTTACTGGAGTCAATAAATAGTCGCCACTCTTGTGGATTATGTTGTACACCTAGCTGCATCATCAGACCATTGACATCCCTACATACACACATTGAATTCTGCACATCGAAATATTGAGCGAAGGAAGCACCTCTTGATCTGAAACAGGAAATTTTTGTCCCTGGAGCTAGAAGGTTCCGTTGTTGCAGTCGTGACCCCAAGAGTTCAGCTTGTTGTTTTGAAAGTTTTAGATCGCGAACCAAATCGTTCAATTCCTCTTGATTAAAGAGCTGAGGCGAAGTGTCATGATCTTGAGGGCAGTACTCTTCTATATGTTCAATACTTTCTGATTCACTTGACATGGTGTCTGGTTCCGTGGCTTCCAAATTACAGACAGGAACAGGCAACCCCTCATTATGGGGCACAGGCAAATGCACTGATGATACATTTGGATACTTTATTTTATGTCTAGTTTTGCTTGAATGTCCCGAAATATTTGTAAGACAGAAGTAACAGTCTGAATAATGGTCTTTAGGCTCACACCACACCATCGGAACAGCGAATGGCATGGCTCGGCGTTTTCCTTTCAACCACTGGGTTAAGGTTGTAGTACAGGTTATGCAGGCAATATGAGGTGCAAAATTTTTATCTTGATCACCAAGAGGACAATCAAAATAAGTTTTATACGCCTTCTTAACCAAATCAGTGATTGGTTTTCTTTGGGTTTTTGGAGTGAATTTCCCACACACAAAACAAAAGTTGTCGGGGTAGTTTACACAGCAACGGGATTTACTAGTTGCCATTTTTCTTAGTGTAAGTTTTAAACACAAAAATTTCCACTATCTTTCACACGAAACACTCACTGAGGATCTCTTTCACACCACTGGATTACCACACCAACCATTTACTGACGATTTGTAGATCTTCCAGCTTTCCTCTGCAAATCAAAACAATTAACAATAAATAATTAAACATCAAAACAGAAGAACAGCAAAAAGCGAAATACTGAATACGAAAAATAAAAAACCTTTAAAAACTCAAAAATGGTACGTGCTAGAACATTTTGAAAGATATATTCGGATTCTACACACCAAAATACATACTAGTTGATGTATCACATCCCAGATGCAAAATGGCTGTTGACTAGTGTTATTATTCCCTCGTTAATGACACTTTTTCCATCCTCGCAAAGAATTTTTTCAATCATTCATCTCTGCAATCTCGTAGTATCTACCAATATTCTTCTTTCCTCCCAAAAGTTACTCAACCCTTCCTTATAAGTCCCCCCTTCTGTCCAGTGTATTTTCTTCATTCTCCTTCACATCCTTTATTCTGAAACCTCCAACCTCTTCTCATCATATATGCTTAGAGTCCATATTCTGGATAAATGAAACGTTTCGTTTCTTCCCAAGGACTAAATTAACCTTCTCTTCATAACCTCACTTAAGTTTATATTAACCTAGGCACAGATTGATTATCCTACCAGGGTAACATTTTATTTTATTTTATATTCAATCCCTTCGACGCACAGATGCTAGTTATAAAAACAAATTTTTATAAGGCTGGTGTTTGAATGTTTACTTCATAATATGGAGTAGTTGGGAGAAGTGGTGGCCTGTTTGAGTTCTATGGCTGAAAACAGTGATATTTGAGTGTGGATACTTTTGGTATTTTCGGTAAACTCCTATAGTTGTTTGTGAAATATAAGAGGATGAAAACTGAGCCATGGGAAATGGACAAATTGTTATTGAGCTCCTACTGATAGATTTTCTCCTAGAATGTTTCCATTGGTGAACCGGGGAATGCTTAATTCATATGAAGAATTTCAAACTCTATTTAGAGTTGATTTAGACCAATGGTCGGCAACGTTTTTTCCAAGTGGGTCATTTTAAAATTTTTTTCACAAAACGTTTTGCTGGTTGGTCACGTCACTTCTATTTTGGATTACTATTTTTCTTGGGATACAGAAAATAAAAACAGGTTATTATTTTACAGATTGGATAATGCAATGTACCTTAAATATAGAATGACAAATGTATTATCATCACATCTATGTAACTCTAAATCACCACGGCGGCGCAGCGATCGCCGTTTACCACAGGCCATCACCGTGGATTGTCAGCACCCACTGTAATTTGTTGGCAAGAATACCTACCGATCGTCGTAATTAAGAGTTGTTTACTGGGTCACTAAAATTTTCCCAGTGGGTCACTGTGACCCGCGGGTAATAGTTTGCCGACCACTGGTTTAGACTAACTAAGTTTTGTATTACTATTGTGACTGTCAATATTTTGTTTATATATCTTTCAATGTTTACATAAAAACTTTTTGTCGTTAATTTACCTATCATATTGTCTAAGGATAAAGTATGACAATATATATTTGGCTGAGACTGATTATCACCAAAAATCACCCCATACTATACATTTTAGGTATTTTATGCACTCAAATATTAATCCTCTTCCTGCGAAGTTAATTTTAAGGACAAGTCCCTTGAAATTTGCTAGATATATTAATCAATTCGTTATTAAATTTTTTCTTCAACGCTGTCGTTCTGTCGTTCAATTTGCTTGAAATCCTCTTCTTTTATCGGAAAAAAATTCAGATTTTTAGGCGTGTTACATGAAATAATGGCTGCTTACCGTTTATCAGTAGTGTGTGGGATCATGTAGATAGATAGATAAGAGTTTTTATTGGGGCGAGATTGAGACTAAAAGTCCCCTATTCCATCGAAACCCTAAATAGAGGGTAAAAACAATTAAAAAGGAAGAGATAACATGCCAAGTAGTTGGTGTGTCAGGACACATCACCTCTATGATTAGTATGCAATTGGAAGAGGTCCGACGAAATGGAACCAAGTCCTCTGTCTCTGGCTGTAATATGGAGAGCGGGGGCGGTGGAAGGATATACAAGTGCATTTCCTCCCCGGAGACTTTGACGCATTATTTTTCCGTTCGGTGCAGCATGGCTGAGCGCTCCAGTAGCTCAAATTACCCTAAACGGAACAAGAGTTCGGAGAAACGTGCCTCACGCCTTGTTTCCGGAATATCCACGAGTTTCTTGGTATGTTATCTCACTTGGAAACTCTCATGTTTACGTTCTCTATGGAAGGGAACGAGAGTTAAATCTAAACGGAAACTCGTTGCGAGCACGAAGTGGAATATTCCTTTTGATTGACCGGTTCTGCACACTGCCTACAACCGAGCTGGAGGCAAACAGATAAGAGTAGAGGCGTAATCGATAGATCTAAAATCATAACTGATCTTGTTCTCCTTGTTATAGCTTCCGGCTTAAGGAAGTAAGGAGCTTGTGTCTCTGAAACATCTCAAACCTTCATTGCTTCATTTATTTCTTGTCGTGATAGTTTGAAACTAAGCCGCGGTGTAGTTTTCAGAACCCGTGTTTAAAATAGCAAGAGTGCTAGGAACGTTACCTGCAGTAAGTTGTTCCATTGTAACTTTTTTGCGGTGTAGACTTTGCTAGTGAAGCTTGAGATAATTAGTAATTACTGGTTAGCTATTCTCTTTTTATTTAAAGCCGCTATTGAGACACATGTTCAGTCCATAACCTTGGTTATAGAATGAAGGTATGAGCAAAAATATAACATTGCAGGTGTTTATAAATATTTTTATCGACCAAAATGAAAACTATTGAAACAGCGTCCTTATTTTAGCATTATTTTACCTCTATGTTTTTTTTGGAACTCATTCTGGAACTTTGCATGTATGCACATGAATTTTAAAGTCCGTATGAAACCCAACATAGCACTAATTCCACTTATTTTTCCATGGTCCCTTTGCAAAGTAATATTGATTAAAGAAAGTGATAAAATTTTTTTTCCATAATTTATTATTTACGCGCATCGGAAGTATGAGAACGAAAATGGAAAGACATGGAATTGAAGTGCCCTTGAAAAGTAACCGGTCATTTGTGATAATGCGTGGCAATAATGATTTAGTGATAGTACAATGGGGAGATAAATGTGATTCATTATTTACGGCCTGATAAAAAGAGCAATAGGTAAGGTAAACTAAGCTTATGTAGGTCATAGTAATAGACGGCTTATTTTTTCTGCTAGAAAGTAAGGAATGACGGCACGATATAGAACGATGGTTGGAACTGATAAAATCAGTTGACATTAATACAAACCACAGTTTATGTCTTGATAGAGCAATGACAAAGCGAGTAATAAGTGGGAATGGGAGAGTGCATGAAGATTTATTAAATAACAATTGTGGATACGCTGCCGTGATGAAGGAAATGACATATGACACTAAATATTTCAAATCGGAGTGGGAATAGCGGATGAAAATCCTACCCTGATCGATTGAACACAATGAAAGTAATGACTTTTTTCTTTGTGGTATCAGTGAGTAGACATCTGAAAATGTATGCATATTGTTGATATTATTTATGCTTTAGGTAGAAGATTCAATCTTGATACGTTTCATTATAGCTCTACATCATTTACGAAAATTCAATCTTTCTCTCGCTCCTTGAATATTAATGTTCGCTTTTGAGCCTCAAAGGGTTCTATCATTCAAAATTAACCGTTCATTCACCCACCTTGCTTCTTACGTATGTATTTGTCATAATACTCTGTTTTTAATATAAACTTACCATTTCCTTTGCTCGTTCTTATCGCCAACTTTTTCTCGTTCATTACTGTCGGAGACCTATCATTTTTGCTCAGGTGGTTTTATATCATAGAAGCTTCTCCATCGAATAAGGGCGTAAAAAATATGATAAATTATCTTTCTGCGTAACATTTCCCTCTCTTGTCCTTGAGTGCAGAAGGAGAGTGGAAAGGGGTGCGATGAAAAAATTGTGAACGCATAATTGAGTGGTTTTTGCGCAGGGGTTCACAGTGTTGGTGGGATTCTGACGGGAACTTAATAAACGTAGGTGACCCTCTTTCTTCTTCCTCTCTCTCCTTATTTACTTGAAGGGTCAATACCTTTTTTGCTACCTCCTCCCCTTCTGCCCCTGTTCTCCATCTCTTTCGTGGCTCTCATTGGTATCCTCTACGAGTCAAGTTCTCCCTTTCAGAGCACGGATATGCCAAAGACGATCTCCTTAGCCAATTAAGTCACACGTGGAAATTAGTAACACCACCGATGTTGATGTCCAAGTACCAAATCGCGACTGATCAGTTACCTCTGTCGTGTTTTTCATGATGTTTTTCGTCACAATCCTGGCTAAGTTGCTCCCTATTCGAAAACATGTAAGAAATACGGTCACAGGACCAGTTCCTTTCAGACTGGTGGGGTTGCTCCCAAAGAGCTTATAATAAAATGAATCGTAATTTTATTCTGAATTTTTTTATTAAAAGGTTTCCCTAGGTTGCGTGGTTCTCTTCTTTCTGTAAACTATGTATAGCTTCTAAGAATGGCCGAAATAATGCATTATTTGGCCTCAGAATTCTTGACTGCAACTATAATTACTACTTGTTTCAGTTTTACTTTTAATTATTCTGTAGATTACATTGCCAAAAACAGTTGAAATACTGATTTATCTTCCTATTACATGTGTGAAACAGTTACTTATTCAACTGGCAAAGGAAAGAAATCTCACGTTACATGCATTTTACGGTTTTTTGTAAACTTTAATTTTTTTCAGAATCCTTTAACTGCCTCTTAATTTTTCCAGGGCTTACACATAATATGACGAATAGTTTCTTTGACAGTATTACTGTTTCTCGACATTAGTCGCTAAATGCGGTAACCTCAAGTCCGAGCTGTTTCTGGGATTCATGTTTGGTCAGCAAATGCCTTTATTATGAGTATCTAGTACATAATATCCTGCAATCAACCGCAGTAGTTGTTTTAGGGAGAAACTACAATGAACCATACCATACGTATTGTTGGGAATATCATAGGTTTTCTGCCAAAAAATTGGGCACAATTTATATTGGGACATGGCAATACGTAGAAAATAAATTACGAGTAATCACATAGCTGTTAAAAATAAAGCAATGACTATTTCGTATAGAAGATAATCAAATATGATTAACGCAGAAAGAAAAAACACGAGAAAAATCCAAAAAAATAAACTTTATTACGACCCATCATCGTCAGTTAGAGTAACAAATGAGTAGCAAATATAAAGCTAAAGTCTCGAACGGTTCCTGTGAAGACAAGACAGTCCCTTCGTCCTAAGCCCCTAGTCCTTCGAGAGTTTTTTTTTTATATATGCCACTTATTTGTAACCCCTTTTTTGTTTTTCCATATATATGCTGGCGCATTTTAGATATACTGTACATGACGATGCTGTAATACAGTGAAACCCGGCTCGTAGTAAAGTTTTTTTTTTTGGATTTGGCTCGTGTTTTTTCTTTCTGTGTTATCATGATTCGCTTCCACGCCATATCGCCTGAATCTTCAGAATCAGATATGATTAATTGACCTAGGAAACGAAAAAGGTAGAAATGGAAGTGTACTGCTGTAGCAAAGCTGAAAAAGCATCAATAAAAAAAGGAATTGAATAAAAAATGCCTTAGTTTAGAGAGCATTTTACAATAATATTTGCTAAAACTAATATTAATTGTTAGTCAGTTCCACATTTCCTCTTCCCATTTACTTGCCGAGGGAAACTGCACTGTGGAGTAGAATGCCTGGGGGAAGTTTCGCGTGTTTGTTTTTCGTCACGGGAGACTGCGGGAGTATTATCTCCGGGAATGCTTAGGCCAAAGCGAGATCCTACCTAAGCCTTTGGCCAAGTTCCCGGCCATTCGGCCACTCCGTGCAGAGAACGGCCAAGAAAGCTAGCAAAGTAGTTGGTGTGCAAAGAAAAACATGGAATTTCAACGAAGGGGAACCATTCAAACCCACCCCTATCTCTAGCCCGCCATTCTAAAGTTTCGGTTCTCGGCGATCATCAACATCATTCATTCACCTCCATTCTTCTATTGAACGACATCTACACATTTCAATATGCGATCTACACAAAGGTGGGTTTTTGATAGGTGAGAGTAGAGCTCACCCCGTCCGTTGG
Source organism: Platycnemis pennipes (assembly GCA_933228895.1). Taxonomy (NCBI): domain Eukaryota; kingdom Metazoa; phylum Arthropoda; class Insecta; order Odonata; family Platycnemididae; genus Platycnemis; species Platycnemis pennipes. The sequence continues at coordinate 41,762,881 of OW121851.1, read as the reverse complement.
CGTGTGAAATTCACAAATTCAAGGTAAGGAGGCCAGTTCCTTTCCCTGGGCCACCTGTGATATCGTACGAAGTTCTGACTCGCAGAAAATCAAATAGCGAGGATTTTAGGTCGGGGCTCATTCCTGGAATTTCAACCAGGAACGGTTGTGTAGTGCTCTACCCACTAGATCACCACGACCCCCTGCATGTTTCAGTAAGCCTTTTAAATAGTATCATTCGCCGCATGCTCCATATATTTCATTTCGAGGGCTTTCTTTTATATTCTTTTCATTCAATTTTCCTTCTGGGACTGTCTTCATGCGGCCATTATGCCTCAAATGATGTGGCCGATTAGATTGCTTCGTTTTGTCTTTCAATTTTTTATTGGACTTATTATTTCTTCTACCCATCTTAGGTCTTATTCTTTTGTTTTTGAATGCACACATCTTCTATACATCATCCTCCGGTAGCATAACATTTATAAGACTTCTAATTTTGACTTATCTGCCGCTAGTGTTGTCCATGCCTCACTGTCATCAAGAGGCATGCTTTTAATGCAAGTTTTTAATATTTTATACTCATTAAATAAATACCTCGTTTCCAGCTGTGTAGGTCATTCTTTATGTACAACGTTTCTTCAACTGGAGTATTCCAATAAAATTAATTTCTAGCATTACCGACTGCTGATAAGTGGACTTAGGAGGCAGCAAAAAAATAAAGACCTTTTTCCTCGAGTTTTGCATGCAGCTTTTCTTAATAAGAGTATAAGGATTTTTTTTCTGCTACAGACCATCTATTTACAGTTTTTGCTGTATTATTAGTGTGTATTTATATAAAAAACTCTCTATCAGACTTCTAAAGAGCATTTTTACCATTATTTTCTATGCCAGGATTGCTATTCAGTTATGCCTGAGTGATGAATTTAGGCACAATATTTTATTTCTAGTGAAAGTTTTCACTATTATGTTTCAATCAGGTTGTTACTAGATACCACTACCATCTTTTCGAGTAGTTTGTCTAAGGGAACAGTCTCAATTAGATCCGTGAATTTGGATGTAATAAATTATTAGATTTCTCTATTATTGGTCACGCTTGTCACGCCGATAATTCGCCAGCTAGGATTCCACCTCAATCATGTATTGCTTGTAAGGTATTAAGTACTCATCCAATTTATTTAACCTAATTTGTTTTCACGACATTTTGTTCAAGCTTAGGAGAAAATTAAATCAGACAACATGATTTGATTTTAGCAGTCAGAGTTTTGCACCACTTTTATCGGCTTACCGCTGTGTTTTGGGGAAAATATATCAACTTCCTTACGTTTTCTTCCCCTTAAATATGAATTTTTTCATTATTATTATTTATTGGTACAAAGATCATTATAAATTATACGTACATGATATATGATGCATCAATGTTATGTTATTACACACACATGTAGCTTATAATAATAGCATCAAAGATATAAACTTTTGTCACTAGGCAGGTATTCATTAACCAAATTATGTAAATTTTACAATACAACATGGTAAAATGTGTAATTATATTACGTGTAAATCACATAAATATGTGCAATATAAGTCCTCCTATGCCCTTGGCTCGTCAGGAGGTGCTTGTATAGGCAAAAAGTGTTAGGAAGTGGAACACACATTAGTTTATCAGGTTTTATTTCTCTATATAATAGCATCAAAGATATAAACTTTTGTCACTAGGCAGGTATTCATTAACCAAATTATGTAAATTTTACAATACAACATGGCAAAAAGTGCAATTATATTACGTGTAAATCTTATAAGTATGTACAATATAAGTCCTCCTATGCCCTTGGCTCGTCAGGAGGTGCTTGTATAGGCAAAAATAGTTAGGAAGAGGAACACACATTAGTTTATCAGGTTTATCTTCTCTTATTATAAAGAAACTAAATTGCACACTTGTTAACAGTAAAACGTATACAGAAAAATAACAGTCCGTTCTATAAAGATATCATTGATTTTCAAGCAATAATGTCTTAAAGTTTCTTTTTAATTCTGAAATTGTGTTTATGTTTGGTGTTTAACATGTACATAGTTGAGTAATTTCGGTATCGTTACTCTTAGCATTCTATCTCCATAATTTGTGTATGTCTTTGGAATTAAAAAGATTCAAAATGAAAAGTAGTTGAAATATACTCAGATTTTAAGAGACGAATGTTAAGAGATGGTAGAGGAAAATAAGGTGGACGGAAAGAAAGATGATCGATGAAGTGATGAGTAACGGTGGAGGAGAAAAAATAGCCGAGGAAATTAAGAGAAGATAACGTGAGTGAATAGAAAGGAGGTAATAAACTGATTTAGCCGCTGATAATCACAGTAGAAGAGTTTGCATCAGAAAAGCTTTCACATCCTTTTGGTCAAGGTAAGAGATTTTTCCTTGTGCTGATTCTGCAAAGGTAGAAAATATTCGAAGCGAAAGAAGAAAGTTTGTGGGGGATGTACGGATATATTTGCTTACATACACGATTTCTATCTGGCGGACTACTGGAAGCAGAAGACGAAAAGAAATTTAATCGTTTCGCCAGCTGCTCGCCTGAAGGTCAGTGAGTGGGGTGAAACAAAATCAGCTGACGCACAGAGGCGTACCGGGATCGCGATCGTGTGTGGGAGAAATATTGCTCGTTTGGAGAACCCGACGAAATTTTATTTTCCGGATGCCGGTTGCAACAGTAATCTCCTCACTCCCTTCATCCTGCTGATCCAACTTCCCCACCCCACTCCCCACCCTCTCCCAGCCTTGGTCTTCCTCGAAATCTCAGTCACGTCGTTTTAACTCATTCCTTGGTCATTTTTTCCCATGAGGGATACGGTAGGGGTAAGAAGTACGGAATGGTACGTGCAACATGTGTAGATAAGGTATCCTAAGTTAACCTCAGGAGACGGAGCCAACAACTCCCTTGGAAGGCATTCTTACCCTCAGCTCCTCCGCTAGCTCCTTGTCGACTCTGGCTCCCTGCAGTCATCACCCTTCCCTTTCCACCCCTGTGGACTGGAGAAATCCGAATTGAGGAACGTGTAGGAGTTGTACGTGTGTCAATGAAATCAGCCTCGATTTCGTAAGTTCCAATCCAAAAGTGACCGCATTGCGCCTGGCATTCGCAACTTGTTTTTTTTCCCTGAGTACGTACTGAATAGGAAATATTCCTATTGCAACTCTACACTGCATTTTCTATCGTATTTATAGCCCTCTTTCTTTCGCCTCTTATTTAATTAACAGTGGCCGTGATAAATTGATCTTCTTTATGCTGTAAATATAGGCTGCTGCATTTTCGTAGAAAATTAAAATAAGGCTCTCTATCTTCTTGCAGACCTGCCACTTGATCTCATTCCTGGTGGGCTATTGTCTCTGGCATTTTCTACATTTAATAGGAAAGGTCTTATAGTTAAAAGAGAACAGTACAATTGAAATCAGTATTAGGCTATGAGAACATACTGCTCTATGGAAAGCATAATATCACTTAATTGGGCTCTTAGCGGGAACCGCGGGAACAGATTTTAAAATATATATTTTTCATTAATTTCCATTATTTAAAGGTATGAATTTTGCCTCTTTAAGTATTAATTTGTTTAATGTACGTATGAAAACGTGAAGATACAAAATTTATGTGAGGAGCGATTTTTCCCTCTTTTAGGATCTGAAACATTCACATGTTTGAATTCATTAGTTCCAGTTTATTATTGGGTAACGGACATCAAGGATCAATGCCTCCTAGCAAAATAATAACTGTAGCCACAGCAGGCTATTCCCTTTGTCAGGCTGGATACTAAACTAATGAAACGAAAACATTTAATGCCTGAAAATTTCCCCAGTGCCTTGAGGATCCATTTTGAGAACCCTAGCAGATTCCTGTGCCTGGCCTCGAGGTATTTTTGTAGTCCTCTTTATTTTGAGATCTCTGAAATATCGTTTACAGCAATCACAGAATATTTCTGATGCTCGTCAAACTCTCTATCGCCATGTAAATGTGGAATAACATATGGAGATCGTAATAAGGGATAGTAATAAAGGGGCTGGTTAATATGGGAGGCTAGATAACTGGTAAATCGTCTGGGCAATGTGAGAAAACGTATGGAGGGACTTCGAGACAACACCAGAGACAACAAACTCACTTTTAAGAATAAATGCTAAACTGTGTTTATCACGTATGATATCATTACTCCTGGATAGATGTTACTAGCATATGAAGGCCTACTGTATATATTTAAGTACAGAAGTTAACTGTAATCGGATAATTAATCTTTTAAAAATGTATGACACGTACATCTACATCCACATAATACCCTGCAATCTACCATGATGGTGTGTGGCAGGGGGTGAATTTTCACCATAAATGAACTACATATCATGCATAAAAAATTAGTAATAATATAACCTTTAATTTTTAATTCAGTAATAATGTAACCTTTAATTAAGTGTAACCTTTAATTTTTCAAAAAAGATAAAAACAGCAAAGCAAGCATGCAATATAATGCTGTTAGTTGGATTAGCTTTAAGTCCTTATACTACATGCAACTACCTATGCTATCCAGTGATACATTCGTATTGGATATATTTACCGCTAATCATATCCCTAATTGTAAGAGGAAATAAGGAAATTTTGAATCTGTGAGCTCGGCAGTCAATTTCTCTAATTTTGTGATTATGGCTTAGTCTACCATAGTAAGTTGGGGTCCGCAAAATATTTTTAACATCATCACCGAAAATATGGTCTTGGAATTTGTTTAAGAGATTAAGTCTAAATTTCAACCTGCGATCTGAAAATGATTCCCAATTGATTCATTTCATAGACTGGTTAGGCCATTAAGGCTATCGTACCGTCCCTTTACAAATCTTGCCGATTTTCGCTGCACACGTTCAAGTTCGTTATTTAGACCGATTTCGTAGGGATCCCATACACTGGCAGCATATTCCAAAGCATATTACAAGAGAAAATTAGCTAATTTCTCGCGCACGATCGTCACATTTACCCAGTACTCTTTTGACGAATCCCAGTTTACGATTCGCTTGACCCATTATTTCACGTATGTGTTTACCCCAGGAAAGATCATGTGTCAGTCTTATTGCAAGATATTTATTTTATAGATTCCACGTTTGTTAATTCATTCTGGACATGATGATCACGCTTTTAAATATGTGGCGTACATGAATGACTTAGTAGGAGAAGGTTAGTGTATCCCCAGAATCCTCTTTTGTCTGAGTCTGAATTTGTCTGAGATCAAAGACAGTTGAGAATTCCTGCATGGAAGTGATTTGAAAGATACCCAGAGGTTCGATTGGGAGAAGGAAAATGAGTATTCTCGTTGCTCCAGCTTCCGTTAACGTTGCAATTCCGCTCGCATGATAAATAAGCTGGGTTTTAAAAAAAAACAAGTGTTTCATCTCAAGTTTCGCATTTAATGGTTTAATTCTCTTGAAATATAGAACATAATGAGCAGTGGAGCTTGATTGATGCGTGGGGCGAGGGAAAAGACAGGCTTGTGGGAAGCAAAATTTGTAAGATCCTAAGCGAGAATATGGAGCGAAAAGACCGTTTCTTTCAGCCCATGGAATATGTATTGCAATATTAGTGTTTAACCTATTCTCAGAATATTTTGCGCGTGTGCAGCCTTCATCTCCTCCCGAGACGTCCTTTCTGAAATGCGGAGGGTGGATGTAAATGACGGCGTAAGACGCGTTCTGACGCCTCATTACGGAGATAAACGCCCGCGTCAAGCGTTTGCAGCGGGTGGTAAATTACTCCATCTTGAGAGGGGGGCGAAAAAAGAAGATCCTAAAAACACCCGTCTTTGGCCATAATCTCCCCATTGTGTTTTCAAAATAAATGAATGAAGGAGATTTTCCGTCAGGACAGCCAGACACCAAGGCGCGTGTGAATTAACCCATTAATGCCCAGACGTATCTCTAGATACGTTATACTTTTAAAATTCATAAATACTCTTTAGTTTGTTGTTTATGCAATTTCTTTACCAAATATGACAGAAGAAAGCTTTTAAATAGTATATGAGTGATTTAGATTATTTTAGCCCATATTTGCAATTGTTGTGCTCACTTACACATGGCTGGTCATGAACTACTCAGAAATCGCCATGCTATGGTCATGTAAAAATTTAATTTTCTTATTAAGCATTGAGTTATCTGAATCCAGTTTTTCCCTGTTTTATTTTAAATATATAAGGAATATTATTTTTTTCAACAGATTCATTTTTCTTTCAACCTCATGCCAAAACTGATCAGTAAAGTTTTGACGTATCTAAAGATACGTCTGGGCATTTGTGGCACTAAAACTTTAATTTTTAACTTATTGGTATGTTTCATTCTATTTATTGATTAAATAAATGAATAATTATTTTATAAAGCTAATTGTGAGATAACTCAATGACAACTTTAGTTTGTTGCCATTTCATGAAGTATAACATGTAATTCCATGAAGTATAATATGTAATTCAATTAGGTAAATGCAGCAAAATAAGGTATTTTCTCAGAATTGTGGTGTACCTTCATTTGAATTGTGATAAAGTACCTTCATTGGAAGCATAAAATGAATCGGTATTGGATTTCTAGAAGCATAAGGTTTCAGATGCTCGTGATATCAAGTTGCCTCACCTGGCATCACTTGTATTCTGTGTCGCCGACGGTAGAATGAACTGAATACTTCGTTTCTCGTTAAACTTTCAGCTCGCAATGAAATCCAGATTACAAGCCGGAAATCAGTCTAGGAAATGAGTAACTTTGTTAAGCATTCATAAAGGAACTAATACGCTACGTCGCCCAAAATTTTGTACTTTGTATTCATGCTCGAGTCTCCGAAGGGTATAGCTGACATAAGGAGGTATCGGCGATCTAAAAACTTCTCAACTGTCTCTTTCGAAAATGATTTTTGGTTACTTTTGTTGCACACCCCTTGCTATATAAGCCCAGAAAACAGCATAGGGGCTGCCATTTACCGCTGAGAAGAAAAGACGCACCTTAGTGACGGAGCAAAGGTGAAATATCACTGAAACAGCTCTACCATCAACGCTGTCAGCACAGAAAAGTCAAGACAAGTTTTCAGAGCAACTGTTAAAAATGTGAGTATCATTTAATGCATAATATTCTCATTTTATAGCACTTGAACGTGTGCAAGACGCACTTTCCTTCTACCATTTCTCATGATTTTATATAATTTAGCTTTTAGAACGAACGGGTATAATCAGCTTGAAAAAATATACTTTCTATTTTATTAGGTCTCATCGATTGTTGGTCAATGAGATACTGTCCTTATTGGAGGAAGCTGACACGTACCACAGTGAAACCATAGTTATAAATCCACCTGAGGAAGGACTGCATATGGACACAGATGAGGATTCTGATGTTTCAGATTCAGAAATTACTGGTATTGCTGTGCATTTGCCAAGAAGAATATCGCAGTCGCAGGCGACGCTGCACTCCACTCAGTTATTGGACAACTTACCATCAGCAGACGCGCAGACCGGTCATTCGACTTCCACCAATACTCGTAGGGGGCGCAGAAGGAAGACAACCTCGTCCATAGCGTCAAAAAGGAAGAGGGTTGAGGAAAAATCATGGTCTCAAGACCCTGAATCAGTTGAGTACTCAATTCCTTGTTTTAATCCTACGACTTCAGCGAATCATGTGTCACAAAATCAGTCTCCTTTTGAATGTTTCTCAGATTTTTTTCCTCATGAACTTGTACAGCTGCTTACTGATCAGAAAAATCTGTACGCGAGTTTGAAAGGATTACATTCTTTTAACGTACAAATCGAAGAGATTTATACAGCGTTAGGAATATTGCTACTCTCAGTTTATCACCGTCTACCTAGTCGAAGACTTTATTGGAGATCATCTCCAGATTGCACCATCGAAATAGTTTCTCAGTCAATGAGAAGGAACATATTTGAAGAAATTTTAAGGTTTCTGCATCTGGCAGATAATGGGAAGAATGATGGCAAGGATAGGCTATATAAAGTGCGACCTTTGTTTGAGATTTTGAACAAGAATTTCAAAATTGTTAGCCCATAGTTCTTGTTCAAAATGCATATGTATATTGTACGCATAATAATACTTTGTTAACATTATATTATTTGATGTATATACATTCAAATTTAAATATTGAAACTACTCATGAAGACTTGTTATGAATTATTTAGCAAAAACGTGTATCAACACAATTAAATGGTAATGTACATTTTTGACCCCTCAAGTGCCCAGATGTATCTTAAGATACGTATAGGATTAAGTACTATGAAAATGTTAGAGATTTTTTTAAACATTTTTTCCTGCATTAGATATGATGTCTAATCAAAATTTAAGCGACGAAAGCAAAATATTTTGAAAAAAATCTTCTGGGCATTAATGGGTTAATCCCGATGGTGGCATGTTGCACGCTGGGATTCAGAACGGCGTACCTACGTGACACATTATTATCATCGCGGATTTTCGTTTTTTTTTTGTTTTTAGCTCATGCTCATGTAGGTAATTGATCTCTTCCATCCGCTTTTGCTGAGAATTTAATATAAAAGTAGATTTGATAGATTTAGTCAAAGTTATGCTCTGTACGAATCACATATGCGTCGTTATCAAAATCTTTTTTCTTTCAGAGGTTTTCCGGATAAATCGTCAATTTTATGAGTCCAATGAACGCAGTCGTCTTTTTTTCTATCTTTCGGGTACTTTCCCAAGTTATGTTTTCTCTAAATAAATGTTCTTTTCAATAGTACTGATGCATTCAAAATGTCATTTTTCCCCGGACTATAAGGGATCACAATAGGCAGCATAGCAAAAGGATAGGGAGGGGGAATATTTTAGAGTACATAGTATGTAGTGCATGATGCATGTACTAACAACCAGTCGCTTCATAACTATGCAGATAGAAACCATCTAGCTGCATGAGAACCTATTATGCAGCATATTTTCACATTTTCACCCCCTGTCACACACCCTCGCGGTGGTTTGCAGGGTATCGTGTAGATCTAGATGTAAATGTTGTTCGTAAAATCTTGATGAAGATCTTTTGCCCTATGCAATATTTTTATACGGATTTATATGGCTGTAAAAAGAAGCGGAAACTACCCGCAAATTGCGCAAAATTGGTGGTTTATCAATTTTTCCTTCATTGCACAATAATGGTGGCATACCATTTCTTCCTACATAGTGCGAAATTGATGGTTTACCAATTATTTCTACATTGCGCAAAAACGGTGGTTTACCGATTGTTCCAGCAAAGAGAACTTTTTCTATGATCATACAGTGCAATGGCAATTTGCAGTTACACAAATTTATATACTAGGTTGGTTCTGTATTTTACTTTGTAATACATTTTAGGATCCATTCGGCGGCTTCTTTGGAGACCAACTTACTACTAGTAACATCGTTAATGATCAGTAATCGTGGATATCAGTTGCCTGCCTTATATCTCCAGAGAAAATGGTCTTTGAGATGAGAATTAATTTATAGCATAGTAGTCTACAAATCGATCATTAGATGATTGATTCCTGGTCCAATTTCAGGTCCAAGCACCTTTTCTTTCTGTTGAAAAAAAAGGCACTTGATAGCTCTCCTTAGCGATAGACAAGAAGTTACTTTGCCCATACATACATTGAGTAATTGTTGACCTAAGGACATCCTATCTCTATATCTGTGGGACATCCTCTTATGTTGACCTTCTTACTGTACGATTACTCACCATAATCTGGTTATTCTCGTTCGCAATTAAAATATATTCGCCCCCTTACTACCTAGATGATGTCTTTTTAGTCCATCTACATTCATCTTTATTTCGGTGCGTGTTTTGCTGACTAGAGTACTGGCCTCCCATTCTGAAAGCATGAGTGTGTGTTATTGGATTGCCAATGATTCTTAGGTATACAACTCCCTGCTTGTTCGCTAAGTAGAGAGCACATAAAAATCAGTATTTCGGCCGTCAATAGGGACGTTAAGAAGTGAATCTCTTGGCGCCTTTCGGTAGGAGTAAGAGTTTCGTTGGTACGTTCCGTTAAAATACCCGTATCAAAATCTGGGAGAATTTTGGGTGATGTGTGGAGTTTTTCTTGTGAAAGCAAATCAAAAAGAATGAGAGTTAAAAGAAAATTTCCATCCAAATATTCGTATTAGAATTGAGCCCACATATCTGCGGATGCTAAGAATATCTTGGAACTTCTTATTCAACACATCCTAAAATTTGATATGAAGTAAAATTAAACACGCCTGACGCAGAATTCATACTACCGAACTATGCAGTCAGACCGGCTGATTTGGACTTGAATACCTGGTGATAGTGGTTGGTGACCTTGTGTGTCTTTACCGCTAGTAACTATTCTTTTTTGTATGGAGTGTCCTTCATTTGCGCATTGCTTGCATTTAGCAGCATTTTTAGATGAAGCATGGAAACATTGGTTGATCTTCCAAATGTATAAGCGTAGGCCTGGTATTAGAATTAGGAAATGCAAGTATAATCAATTTGTGGGAATTATCACCATTGTTTTTATTGTTTCAGCAAAAGTTTAAAGAAGATAAAATAGTTCAAATTTCACGAACTAGCCGATAAAACATTAACGGCGTTACACGCTGAAATTGCTCAATAGCAGATATTCCAACGGGAGGGAAAAATCATTCACCTTTCTATAATTTCCACAGAGAAAGAGGACGTCTTGGTATCTCAACTGGTAGAGAAACTGACCGGAAATCAAAGGGTACGGGTTTGAGTCTCATTCAAAGCGAATGCTCTTTTCTCTGTGGATTATCTGCTATTGATATAATTGTGATTTATTGGAATATACAAAACTCGAACGATACTGTATATTGCTCTTGCTAGGCACCGATGGCATATGTCACGCGCTAAGTATAATATTCTGTCATTTCTCGAAACCGGCTGTTTTTCGATGCAATAACTTAGGTTAGGTTAGTCTTTTGGGTATTAAATACTGAAAAAATCTTCGGATTCATCCCATTCCAGCTTGAATACCATTTGGTGGGTGCGAATTTGCGTGAAATCAATCTCTTGCGATCGAGGGTTGAGTTGAAAACTGGAATGCAGCATATAGGTACGCCGGGAGAGGGTGCGTGAGTAAATGTGGGGTTTTTAAGAGCGGGTATTTTAAGGAGGAGCGAAGTTGGCGTGGCGGTGGAATAGGGAGGGGTGGAGGGCGTGGGAATCCCATCTCATGGAGTGGTGTGATGGGAAAGAGCGCAGAAGGGCGGTGAGAAATGGCGGGTATTAAGCGCGCGGGGCATGCCGGGAAAGGGAAGGAAGGAAGGGTATCGGGAGAGAGGAGAACGAGTTGATGGAGTGGCGTGGAAGATTGGCTGGAGGTGGGCGAGGAGTGAAGTGGTGCTTGAGCAGGGGAAGAAAGGGAAAAAGGGAAGAAGGGGTTGAATTGGCGGTGGCGAAGGTGGGGCGTGCCAGCTGCTACTACTCATTTGAAGTGTGGGCTGTTTTCTTCTTTGATCCATAGGTGTAATAAGTCAAAACGGTTGACATCGCTTGACCAATAATTATGTGTTAATTTTTTAGTTATATTTGATGGCAGGTCAAAATCATGCACAATTATTTTACTCGTAGTCAACGTTTCGGAATATCATTATTCCATCTCCAGGTCTACAAAGGATGATATATTATTTTAAGTTCCACTACATTCCTTTACAATTATACAAAAACGTCATCAAGTAACGTACTTACTTGAGAAAATGGCTCTAAATAATTGAAAGTGATCGTCTGTAAGTATTCAATTGTAACAAAGTGAATCAAGCAAAATTGCACAAGTATGCTCATTTACACCATGCAATGCGTACATTATTGTAATACTCATACTTTAATTCACACTATCATGACGACATCAATGTTTTATTTTTGTTGTTTACGAAAACAGGTCTAAAAGGAGTTATACACGAGGTCGACAATGAAGAATATTGAATAATTATGTTTATTTAAACCTTGATAGTGCCTTCATAGCAATTCCGATGATTTGTTTTAAAATTATGATGTGGTTATCCCTTGTCAATAAGGTTGTGTTCAAGCAAAGGTCTTAAATTTAAATCCCACCTGGATCGGATTTTCTGTTTATGTCAACATTAAGAGTACATTATACGGTGTGATTTATTCTAATCCGCTGGAACACTTAAAGCTGAATGTATTTTCCGCTGTAATGCTTGGCAGCTGATTGCCAATGGTAACCCATAACCTTTTCTGAAATTATTCGTTAATGAATTAGAATTTCTTATTGATGAAGGTAAAATGGATGGACCGAGTAACAAAAAAGAGAACGCTGAAATAAAGTTGAAAATCTTTCCCGTTAAATACAAAAAGAATGAAAGAAATCGATTAATATATAGTTATTGTACTGAGCGAAAGGCAAAACTATTGCGCTTTCGCAAATTGAAAAAGTCACTAAACCGAACCCGGGACCCTGAGACTTTTTTATGTAGAGTCCTCTAGATGGTATTCTTAACACTACTCCATCACCAGGTCACTCAATAGTTATTATTTGGAAATCCACAAGACTCTGTTTTTATGTGGCCTAAAGTACCATCTAGTGGATACGCTAGAATCATACAAAATTTCAGCTCAATCGGTTCAGTAGTTTTTAAGAAGATGCGTAACGAACATGGAATACACATACACCACTACATTTTCATATATTGGTATTATGTGCAGAAGTAGGGTGAAGTATGATATTTGTACACTTTAATGGGAAAACGTGTGTCATTGAGGCGTTATGTCACCAACAATAGAGGAGGGAGTCTAGTGTAGGAATGAAGAAAGGGTTGAGGTGTTATGAGCGATGGTTTCCATAAAGGTGGGTAGGGTTGAGGACTTAAGGGAATGCTTTGTGAGGAAAGGGTGCCGTAAAGAAGCGATCAATATAAAGGTGGAGCTATTTTTCCCGTTGAAAAACCGCTACTCTCTTTTTCTCTACAAATATTGTCTAATACTCTATTATAGCACCTCCTTTTTCTTGCGATTGGCATTTGTGTAGACCCTGTACACTATTGTGAATATGTAGATATCTAGTACTCGGGGAAGCAGCAGATTGTTATTGACCAACTCTATGTATTTTTATAGCCTAGTGTGGCATTCCACGAAGTTTTTGAAACAATGTAGGTATCGGTACATTTCGTTTAGATGGAAACAGTACAAACCTTGTGCATATTACTCTTTTCACTTCTCTAAGATTCCGTACAAACTTTTTTAACGAATTTTAAGACGACAATTAGTCCTTGAAATTCACTATGTGTCCATTAAGTTGTCCTTTTCATGTTTTCTCTCTCTTAAATGTTTATTATTTTTTCTGCCAAAAACATACATTGTTTTAGTTTTACTGAGGGTTAATGTGACGAGCGAATTTCACTTTAAAATGTGTGCTAATTTACCATTGATACAAGTTGCAATAGCGAACTACCAACTTTGATTTATGGTTGTATATTATACTGAGGAAAAGTCGGTTCATTCCAGCAATGCATATTGTAGAGAGTGTCTTGCTCGTCATAGATGATTATGAGTCCTGATTTTAGGTAATGGTTAATGTTCAGTAGTCTTTAGAATGGTTTTTCTGTAACATATGCTGAATGTTGGGTGGCATGACGCTAACACCCACGGAGCTGCCTAAATCCAAACAAAGCGCTAGAAAAAGAAAAACGGTCCTCTGTGGGTCCTTTGGTGCACAAAATGTTTTGACACGGGATGAAAATACTTACCTAACAGCATGAGATGCTTTATCGTTAATTTTGTTTGTGTGTTCATAGCCAGGCTGAATTGCAATACATTCAAGTCATTGTTAATAGAGTGAGCGTTATTGATGCTATAATTTGGTTTTTGCACATTTTCATAGGTAATGAGCAATTAATATTGTGCATTGTATTCAATAGTTTATGGAGCATAAAACAGCGTCATTATTTCGATAAAATGGCCAATTAATGATCGCTGGTGGTGGATTTTTAGGATAATTCGGTTCGAATCGCATTTTGTTTCCGATTCGATTTCGTTTTACAAAGGACATTGCAATATTACGCTCGAATTGCTCTTCCTCATCTGTCTCGCTGTCGTATGGCCTCCTAGCACTACTTCTCAATTCTCGTGGGAAGCATGGAGAGGACGGATGGGTCACAAGTGACTGGAAATGGAGACGCGAGAGTGCTCCATTCTACCTCCCATCGGTGAGGGATGATGTCCTCGCTCACAGGAAAGAGTTCACGAGAGTCGGGACAGGGAAAAAATGAACGAAGTTAATGTGAATGATTTACGACGAGTTAGAGTCGATCGTGGAGCCCCTATCGTCGTGCATCGCTTCTTTTGCAGCTGAAAATATTTTATCAGAAATTCCCATGCACGCAGCAGTTCGTACCGTATCTATCATTATTCGGAAGAAAACGTACCACCAATACGTGGTAGTCCCCAAAAACTAGGTTAAACGTTAAATATGGGCCCAGGATCGAATGCAGGATGTGTCAGAGATTTATCAGTGTTAAAGCGGCTCTAAGAGATTGCTGTTTAGAGAGCACTTTAAGTTAAATACTATTTCTGTCGCATGGGGCGTTTAACCGTTGACACTTTATCACCTTTTGTTAAAAGCAGACTAATGCCGATGCTTCTTCCGTAATATTTCCTATCTTTCCCCAATTACTAATTTATCGTTTACCGCAAATGATCTCAGCTGTCGGTTGCCTCCACCGAACAGTTTACAAGGATAAATTAAGTTTTGCTGTCAAAAAAAAACAAAGAGGCTTGAGGATTATATCTCCTCTTTCAATTTTATATGTTCTAACCCTGTATTCATCTGAACTGTCTTAGTTCCCTCTCCATGCGAAGACTTTTATATCTCCACCAATGAGGAGGGCGTGACTCCATTTCCACTATCCTTCCGTCTTAATACCATAAGCACTACTCTCCCTCCTTACGGGGTCGGGTTGGGGTAGTGTTTACAGCAGGATATTGCGTTCTACCCCCAAGGGCCAGTGTTCAAATCTCTACTACATAAGATACTTTTCATTGGTAAGCGCCGGTTCCTATTTGGGAGCTATTGGAAAGAACTCAAGTACACTACTCCGTCCGTCGGATGGGATGATACACTGTGGTCCCTTGACCTCTTTAAGTTATGAACAGTCTCATTCCGACGCCGGGTTTATCTGCACCCTTCTTTCTCGCCCTTCTAATATTTATCCGCGTACACTCCTTCCCAGGCTAAAGCGCCTTCAAAAGTGCATAGATGTATGCAAATTTATGTACTCTGGGGATTTATAGTCCCATGAAGCACAAGCACATGACATTTATATTAATTTATGTTTTCAGCTGCTATAAGATTTACAAAAACAAAAAATAAAGTAATTGCTGCATAATGAAATATAGGAAACACTTACGATTAGAGGTAGGTATTGCCTTAGAAAAAAATGCCTTAAAAAGGTCAAAGCCATAATATTGACAACGATTTGTATTTGCATCCACTAATATTATAATTTAAGAAACGTGAAGCAGCAATAAAAAATAATTTAATGTTACTTTTGATATATTATTGTTTCAAAAATAAGATACATGTAGGTACAGACTTAAAAACAGCAAATGAGCAATTTTAGAAGTCCTGGTAAAAATTACTCTCCAAACATTCCTTCCGCCCAACCATCATCTTTTTTTCCATTAAATTGCCGTCTTGCTTTTCCAATAACCTTTCTTTACCCAGCTATCACGTAAACCATGTAAACAGTCGAAGCAAATGGCAATGGACTTTAGTGTCATCTCTGTATGATATATTGGTTGCATAGAGTATGCAAATTAACCTTAGCTACTGGATTTCCTAAAAATGAAGCTCACTTCTGACCACTGTTATTTCTCCATTTCATTCTCCACCCATTCGTTTCCAACTATCATTAGGAGGTTTCAGCTGTGGTAATGGAAATAAAGGCCTTTAAAGTTTTATTATAAATGTAATATTGCTCCTAAGACATTAGTTATAAAAAGTTTTAAATAATTCCCTCCCTTAAACAAACTATCACTCAAAAAACAGGAAAAAAATCGTGAGTAACTCTGTGGATAGATATTAATGATGAGTTATTCCATTCTCTTCCTTTCTATTTTGTTAAGCGTTTATTTGGCATCCGCCGCCTCCTTCTCACACAATGATATATGAACAGGTGTGGTTTTCAAGAGGGTAGCAAGTGCGTGGGAAGAAGGGAGCGAAATAAGGAGAAACTTCATGGTTGGGAAATAGTTTGTGTGGCCGTGGAGGCAATTAGGCTGGCTGGGGGAGGGTGTCCGTACCTGAGGAGTGGGAAAAAGGGTGCACGAGAAGGAGATCAATCAGTGTTGGAGATGGAGAGCTGACAAGAGCCGAGAGCGAATCACACGCACACCTGTCGCGGGGAGAGGAATTGACGAGAGATGGGTAGTGCTGATAATGAGTGCCGATGGTTATTGAGCGCTGTTGCTGTGGTCGCATTGAAGAACTTAGGTTATTAGATAGATAGATAAGCGTCTTTATCTGGGCGAGATTGAGACTAAATAGTCCCTTCTTCCCTCTAACCTCTCGTCAATGCTTAAAATATAGCATATATATACATATAAACGTTGTTCTAAATACACAAAAAATATATAAAATTACAATAGAAAAATAATTAAAATTACAATGAGGATATAATAAGTAAGATATAATGACAATGAAACAAAAAAATAATATAGTTATACAAATGAAAAATATGAATATAAGGTTTCGATTAGGAAAACCATATAAAATCAACAACATGAAAATGATAACATAAAGGTATGTGTAAAAGATATGTACAGTTGTGGGAAAAAAACGTGAGGATATTAGCTGATGTCCATCACGGAAAAAAACCCACTGCAGGTAAACACCCGCACATGAAGGGGGGTGTGAAAAACCTGCGAAAACCCTACTGAGAGAAGGCTAATGTGATTAATATTAAGAACAAAAATAGTGCATAAATGGCAGTTGAAAATGTGGTGAAATAATCTCGCGTGTATTTGGCATGTTGGATTTGTATTTGGCCAGTATGATACGTGTCACTCTGCTGGGATTACACAGTGTATGTTAATTGTCTCCCTGTTGAGCTTGGAAGAGAATTTTATGTAGTGACTTCTTTAACTTAGTGAGCTATGGTGAAATACTTATTGTACAATCAAGGTTATTCCATTCACGGCAAGCAGTACCTGCATATGATTTAATGAATATGACGGTTCGGTGGTGAGGTATCACAAGTTTTTGATTCCCACGTGTGTTGGATCCATGAACTGTGCTTAGTTTTTAAAAGTCGTCCGTAAGGCATTTCGGCATTTTGGTGTGTAAAACTTGGTACGCTAAATCCAGTAAAATTACATTTTAAGCAATATATATTCATGTACCTTCATGGAGTTCAATAGAGTAAGGATCAGATTGGAGTGGTCTATAAAGCACTGGCCACACATTCCGAGAGACCAGGCTGGAAACCAGGCAGTTGAAGATATTTTCATCGGTAATCCAGTCCCTCCGTGAGTATTGTCTGAAAAGCACTTCAAGTTCAGTATTTCGTCCGTTGAATGGGACGTTACTCGTTAATCCTTCGGTTCTTTTCTTTAAAAGACTAACGCTGTCGCCGAGTTTGTCTTCACCCTTACTCTTCAACTCTCCATCCCCATCCTTCTATTTATCTCTTGTTCTAAAAACACCTTTTAAGTGCTGGATACTCTTGCAAACAAAGAAAAGCTATTATTACGGCTATATAGTTATATTTCGTTATATGTAATGATTATGCGGTTCTTAAAATTACTCATACTTTTAGTGTTCTTTAGTTTGAAATCGTTTAAAAATCTTTGGTGAATGGCCAACACCGCACACGCCCTAGTACATAAAACTAAGAGGTACAATACTTCAACATCCCCAAATCAATCAAAATCAATACCGTAATATAATAAATTTAAATAGCTATGGTAATATAAATATATCAATATCTATCCTGGCTAACAATGGATGTTTCGTGCTGCGTAGAGCCATGAAAATAAAATACTGGTGATAAGTCTGATATGAATTGTGGTATTGTAGGCCATCGAATGATAAATATAACGAATGATGGATAGAAATGACCATTCAGCGTTTGAAATGTATTTGAAGAATCTTGGAGATGGTGATGTGAATGTAAATGATGACCATGAGGAAGCCTTGAGGAGAGTAGGGGAGGGAAATTGCATTTTGGAGACTTGGACTTTGATTGAATAAATTGAGGGAATATGGAATGTGAAATGTGAGTCAATCAGTTAAGAAGGTGTTGGATCGTTTTATGGTTTCGTGTTTGAAGCCTGAATATTAGGTAATTACGGTAGGGGAAGGAGATGAATGGGTCCATTAGATGCAATGAAAAATAGGAAGTATGAGGAGCTTAAAAAGAATATCAATATAAATATACGTTGGAAGAATGCTAATGCTCATCGAAAACTACACCATACGTTAAAAAAAGTACCTAAATATAATATTATTGATACTAATGACGCTACCACGATTAATATTTATACGTAACGTTAATTTCCGCAGAAAATGATAAAACTGGTGGGTACGGCACTAGTAAGGCGTTGCTGATATTTTTAGTCCCGCGGCGTCACTCCACATCAACGATTTTGTATCGCTTCAATTAGATTCATTATTCTAGTTTGAAATGAATTTGCATTCGGCATATTCCTGTGATATTTTTCCTCAAAACTCCTCCTTTATTTTACGAAACAAATCGAGTAACAAAGGTATGTTGCTTGTTTGAGGCTTCATAATGAATATGTCACTGGAATACTAGCAGTTTTTTAATTTTAGTTCGTAGGAACTCATGGTGTTTTCAAGTCTGTTTCCGCACTAATAGGCGCTTCAGACCGGGAGGAAAGGTATAAGGATAGGGATGGAAGGGATAGGGATATGTGGTCTGAAGCCGTGGATGAGATCATTTTCTGTAGTTCGTAGCGTTTCATGGGTGTTTTCAAGTCTGTTTCCGCACTAATAGGCGCTTCAGACCGGGAGGAAAGGTATAAGGATAGGAATGGAAGGGATGGGGATAGGATAAGGTCCGAATCCTCTAATCGGATGGGGGCTGTTCGTAGCTCATTACCATGGCATGTTTATTTACTCCTTATTATCACTTTGTAAACGTGGATTTTAAATCAATAAAGAATCTATTATCATTGTTATCATGTACTGAAGCATCATTATGTGTTTTGGCAATAATGGGGGAACTTTTTGTTTTAAAACTCGTACTTGTAGGAAAAAATTAATATTATTGGAAGGTGGAAAGCGGTTACCTTTATTTGGAGTAATATATTTTGGGATAAAGTGTCTACATCTACATATCACTCTGCAAACCACCACAGTAGGATGTATCGCAGGTAAATCGTCACCAGGACATGCATTTGTAACCAAAGATAATAAATTTTATACTTACTTTCAAAAATAAGTAGCCTTGCGTAAACTACGTACTTGGAAGAAACTGAGAAGCAAAATTCTAATGTTTTGTGAAGAAGTTTTGATCGATATTGATC
This sequence comes from Platycnemis pennipes, assembly GCA_933228895.1. Lineage (NCBI taxonomy): Eukaryota > Metazoa > Arthropoda > Insecta > Odonata > Platycnemididae > Platycnemis > Platycnemis pennipes. Next base: position 41,743,379 of record OW121851.1, on the reverse strand, counting down.
CTTGATACACGTCAGAATAAAAGATTTTAAGCTTTTTAAGTGCGTTATTCTTGGAATTTTATAATGAATAGTGTTTTCTTTCCAATCCCTTCAATTTTGTAATTATTTTCTCTTTAAAATTCTTCCCTCAAGTGCGCCATTCATAAAGAAAACATCCCAATAAGTAATTGTTTATATATGTGTACAAGGTACTCATTTTTTATGTTAAGATAGTTATGACAGTTTTGCTAGACAAGTATATTTATCCAGATCATAAGGGACTTTATTCTACATTTGGTTTACCATAATTTTTAGATTGATACCTACGTGGATTGATACTGCCGCGGATTCTCAAAACACTGATAGCATTAGAAACCAATTTTTTCATTTAACCCAATTTCAGTTATTAGCTTCCATGATCCAAAAGCGCATACGTATGATATTTAATTGAATTAACTGATTCAGTCGGAAATTCGTGGCTTAAAGTTTTGTAATTATGTGCGAAAAAAAGATGAAAGCACTCATCCATCGTTTGAAAGCGCATCACTCAGCAGTTTTTTGAGCACCTCTGACATCTAAACCATGATTGTAGGAATAAATAAGCCATAATGGGTTATTTCTGGGATACAAATTTTTGAATAAATATGATATCAATTATTCATTGGGAAAAGTATTTAAGCTCCACTCGTTCATATTTCCTGAAATGCTTTGGTAATAATGAATAATAACCGATTTCCGGGCGGGATTCCGACATAACGCAATGGAATCAGTTGATAATTAAATCATGGGTTCACGTGTGCAAGCTTTACTGCAAAACGTGATAATTTTTCTCTCCCTAATATTCGGGGTTGAGGAGCGTGTAGGAAGAGAATTCCGAAGAAATGAGATTGACAGGAAAACAAAAACAAAAAAAAAAAGAACAGATCTGCCCGCAAACGCAATTATTTCTCCGCTAACAATGGGTACACATTATCGCTGCGCGTTTGTCAATTCACGAGAGACGGAAATAAAAAAGGGAATGCAAATGATATTATGGGAATCATTGGGAACGTGGAACTATGTTGTGTGGGGGAGCGGTGCGTGTTGGCGATCCTCGGGGCATTTTGACTCGGCCCCTTTTTGCGGTTACTCATCGCACTTGACCGTAAATCACCCTGCGGTCTCGTCCCTTTCCCCGGAGAGAGGAAAAAAATTAAAATATAATGACTATAGACAATGCCGTTCAGATGATTGATTCTGAGGGTGAACATTTTAGATGTCGGAATTTTATGCCTGTGATCTCGTGGCCAGTTAAAATAGAAATGCAAATTAATGTAATGATTTTCTCAGCATTTATATGATTTATGTGAGTGAGAAATGTGAATCACATGTAGTTAGAAGTGTTCTTAAGCAAATATTGGTAAAAACTTGCAATGCCATCAATACTGCCGCTCCTTGTTCCTGCTTGTTCCTCACGGAATAAATAGCTAGTTCAGTACACTTAATCGTAAAGAATTCATCATGTGAAATCTCTCCATGAAAAGGGGGATAAGAGGTAAGCATTGTTTTTTCCCCAAATTTTTATTGATACCATACATTAGGTTTTAATGAATACTTTGTGTAAGACACAGATATGATGTATCCCTTGATTTGTGGTGGATGCAATAGTTACACCTCTGTTTAATGAAAACCAAACTGCTGCATTTTTATAAGTAATAATTTTTTATAAGTAAAAGGTAATAGTCTAACTTAAGTCTAACTTAGTTTTAAGGCGTTGACATTCCTACACGTCGGTTGATGTTTGGAAACGTGCTAATGTTTAACTAGAATTATAAATATCTCTATAAATTTCCTCAGCATTGATACAAATTATGTGGCATCAGTTACTTCGTTTCAGTTTGACGAGAAATACTAACTTTTCGGGATGCTTATTTTGTACTTTATATCACAACTAAATTGGTGTATTATATTTATCTTGACATTTCTCATTGACCGCTAAATTGTGCAGCGTTACTGAATCAACTTGAATAATTGTCATTCTTTCTTCCATCTATGCGGAAAAAAGTAGCTGTGCTAAATAGCTCAACTAATCCAGGGTGGCGATCGTCAGGGAAAACCGGGAAAACCTGGAATTGTCAGGGAATTTTGGAAATCTGTAAAAGTCAGGGAATAATCAGGGAATTCTCGTAACAGTCAGGGAGAAACTGGGATAGGATATTCTCGTTATTTTTCTACCATTACGTTTACCGGGCAGTCTTTCCCGCCCTTTATTTCACCAAAATATTTCGCCAACTAAAACTAATGTCCGTCGCGGAAGTGCATAGAATAAACCCCGTCAATTCGTTGAACGTTCAGTTGTGAATCTTAGTTATTAAGTTTTGAATCAATCGTACAATGTATCCCTTTTGTAAATCCTTTATACGATATTTGCCTAGTTGTTTTAAAATTCATGATCACCTTGCGTTTTTTTAACTTCTGAGACTCAGGTCGAGAGGTAGTAATTTGTAGTTCTAAAAATACGAGACATTGGTTATTAAAACGGTAATACAAGTACGATCACATTTGTAAACAAAATTTTACGTAAGATCATCTTCGATTTCCATACCCCCTTCGCGAGACCATAAGAAGAGTTCTCCTCCCCTCCCCTCCTTTCACGCTCGACGTAATTATTGAATCGTAGAATTCTTAGCTCCCTCTTGAAGCAATTTAGTCAGGTCACAAACCACCTCAAATATGGCATTCCTAAATATGACGCTGCCGTTCCTAATTGCCTCCTGTTTTCGCTCGTAGTGGCGCGAATACGTTTTATTTGTTTAAACAAATATTTTTACATTTTTAATTCCCCAAAGGGTTACGACCACGTTAATCAAATTGTTATTCTCTTCTAAATCTCGTGCCATCCGATTTTGATTCAGTCCAAGAACTTGGCTTTGGCTTGAATTTTTCGCGTAGCTTAGTGATACCTGTGCCAGAGTCCGCTAGTAAATTGGCCATTAACTTTTCCTTCGATGCCTTTTCAGTAATCTTCACCTTCCCAGAACTACCACGACACGCCACCTCTTCCTTGAAGTATTAGACAATGTCAATTTGTAATTTTACCGAAGGAAACATACATGGCCACGGAAATAAGATACACGGCAGCGAAAAATGAGCATTTTCACGCTCGACGTAATTATCGAATCGTAGAACCACCTCAAATATGGCATTATTAAATATGACGCTGCCGTGTAACTTGTGAAGGTTTAATATAATATATTGTTCATTACGGCGGAGGTTCCATGTATTTTTTTCATTCTTATAGCTCTTCAAAATTTAATTTCAGTTTTTAACATTTTCGGGGTTTTGACGAAAATTTAATTCAGCAGAAAAAAAAATATTCTGATAATTGGAGACCTTTTGGCAATCGGTCAAGGAAATTGGCAAAGCTATCAGAGAAAAATCAGGGAAAAATCAGGGAAAAGTCAGGGAATTTGAAAATTCGTTATCAGTAGCCACCCTGTAATCCGTATATTTTTCTTTTGCGGAGGCAAAAAAAAACAATATTTTATTCGCTATAACCGTTTCCCTTTAATTATGTCACGAATAATAATTACCAGAAATACGAAAGGAAAGTTAATTAACATTTTTAGGGTCATTTAATGTAGCAATCCGATTAAATAATGATTAGTTTTCTGCGTGAATTCGCATTTTGAATTTTCCATTTCTGATAGAATTCAATCCTTTTCCAGCATTCCTCCTGCCTTCAACATTGAATCATTAGTTCCTATTTTCAAATGTATTAAAACAATTGTAGTTGACAATTAATTTCGAATTCCATGTGATAAGATTTCTCTCCCTCATTAGATAGGTAACCTAAATAAACTTCGGTACACGTATGCAGTGTGTGTATGAGGATATCTTATCCCCGGACATGCTCCAATCTCGTCTATGTTAACTATACGCGATACCATGCAAGCCACCGCGACGGAGTGTGATAGGGGGGTGAAGATCACCTAATATGCACTATTGACTAGCAACTAGGGTACTACATGGAATCATGCTAATAATATGGGTCACATGCAGCTACATGGCTAGTATCTAAATATTAATATAAGTATTTGTTGTTAATACATGCATCAAGCGCTGTAGACTACTCAAAATTTCGCCTACCAATTCTTTTGCTATGCTGCCTGTTGTGTTCTCTAAGAGTACGGGGGAAAAATGACATTGAAATCTATCGGTACGACAGTCTGTCTCTCTAATCTTATGTACCTGATCGAATCTTGCATAATACGCTAGCGTTTTTAATACACCTATATCTAACATCTTCAGTAAAGCTATCCGTTTTAAATCTATGCAATAGATTTAATCTGTATTTTAACCTATGATCTAATAGTGATTCCTAACCTAATTTTTGTATCAATTCGGATACACTACTAAACCTATCCTAACACCTTTTAATAATCCTAGCCACTCTACGCTACACACTGTAGCTCTCTGACCAAACCCATTTCATTCGGATTCCATACACTGACTTTATATTCAAGATGGGACCTAACTTGTGAAAAGTAGCATAGCTCTTTTGTCTCCTCATCAAATTTTCCAACTAGTCTTTTATTAAATCCTAGCTTTCCCTTGGCTCGGCCGCATATATCCCGGATGTGTCTTATACACGACAAGTCTTTAGTGGTTGCTACATTTAAGTATCTTGTGGCTTCAACGCTTTCGATTTTCGTGTTACTAATGCTATAGAATCGCTCTATCGAATTATTCCTCTTCCAAAAAGTAAGAGCTACACACTTTTTAAAGTTAAGTTCTAAGGCACCCATAAGGTGGCTTGCAATGTAGTCAGTAGATGCAGTTATATGGAGAAATATGCTTTTTGTGCACCATGTATTTTTGCGTCCGTTATCATCTAACACCCTTGATTGTAGCAGTTAGGCTCGAGATCCGGCCATGCGTACCTATTACACTCATTTCACTCCACTACTTTGAGCGGGCCTTTATTTACTCTCTCACATTTGCCTTGCTGCAGACACAGAATTTGTCCAAAAATAAAGGAAGGGACGTAAGAAAACGAGCGCTCAAGATGGTGCGCCTATTTTCTTAAAAAAAATGGCCACTTTTTCGCCGAAACGACCTCCCATCGACCGTGCGGACAAAGCGACTCTGTGGCAAAATCATCTCCACTATCCCCACTTGCGGCTCTGCTATGCATTATGCAAGTGATGTAGCAGTCTCCCCAGGCGATGACCACCTCCAGTTCCTTTCTTATTTGCCGAGGAAGTTGCTTTTTCTTTTCCTCCATGCGCTCCTGACGACCGATTTTCGCCTTCTTGCTACCCACCATCGCCACCTGCGTCCTTGTGACGGATATAAGTGGCATGGCAAAGTATTACTGCGTTATTCTACGGAGTCTCGGGTTGCAGTTGGGCGTTACTGCCAAATGGGAAGGTGAGAGCGCCTTCTACTAATTTACTGTGTTGGAGATATGAACTCTCCGTAGGTCGAGACGATATACACACACCGTATGGTGTCCTGTTTAAAAAGCCGGTTATAGTGATGCCATACAGTGGTAGGGAGAGTAACTAAGGCGAGACCACGTGTGGAGAAATATGTCGTGCGGACGAGTGCCATATTGATTCCGTGGAATGCCTGCAAGCTTAACTCTCTGATACTGACGCAAAGAATAAAAAATAAAAGCAAAATAGAATTAAATAAAAAAAAGACGCACTGGCATAAAGTATGACGGGAAAAGCCATACCATTGCATTAAAAATACTGATTTTTCGGGTTGAGATTTCGAAAATTTGCTTCAATGCAATTGAATAAAAAAGATAAAAACGCAGTGGGTGCCGTTTATTCAACCCATTGCCACGTACCCTAGTTGGCTTACAGGGAATCGTACTTATAGATATAACGCAAGTGCCAGCGAAATAAGCACCCCGCAAAATGGATAGGATGGATTGAAATCGAAAAAGTGATTAAGGGGTCGAGCTCGTGATGTGACTCTGAGATCTACTCTACCATTTGATGCGTTTAAATAAATGCGTTTCATCAGAGAGATAGTAATCGTAAAACACATGAAAAAAATAATGAATCGAAACTTTAACTAGCGATCACAATTAAATAGACGATGTACTGAGTATGATCGAATTTTTTAATTTTAAAGTAGGTGTCTCGGTAGTGAATATATGGTTCTGCATGGTAATTAAAACTTTATTTTAATAAGTTTACAATTTATCCACTTTCTTGAGATTTATCTGGCCAAAGTTCAATGTTTCAAGACTAATTAGAGCAGTATAACGTTCGTTGATTTACCCATTAGAATTGAAGAAACTAAAATATGCATCAAGCAGACAACACTTGGATCGTGGTATCATTTATGATGCTCCCACCCATTGATACTATTTGCTCTGAAACGTTCACTGTACATCCTATTATTAATGTAATCAACAGCTTTGCGAATGAATATTGGGGAAAGGCCAAATGAAGTATTTTTCTCTGCTACTAGTATTATTGTATATCGATCATGGATGATCTATTGACATGTATTCGTCGAAAAAAGAGGTAATGGAATTTTAATAGGCTCGGAACAACGTTTAACGTATTCTAAAAATAAATATCTAAAACGCTCTGTGAACCTCAGGTTGAGGAAAAGTGAGTTTTGGAGCGCAAAATAACATGAACTTCCAAGGGGATTGAAATTTTAATATTGATATCCAAAGCTGATTTAGCTAGACGTAGACCCAAATATATTTATTTTATGATTTTGTATAGAAGTTCCACAAGGTGGAAGTTGTGTTGGTGTCCTACAATATGGTGGAACATTATGATCATAATAATGTATAGCTTTAACAAAGATTTGTAGATTTCCACTCAAAAAAATAGGTATGAATTTCAAAATCAAGCATTGAATGGAAAATTCGAATCATTCAACTTGAATCTTCTCAAATTTACATCGTAGGCATCGTGCAGCTTACTTGGCCTCGGCTCTAAATGATAATCATATTATTAATGCTTTTCAAGGGCACCCTCACGAAAATGAGAGTCAAATAGGGTGAATTTAAATTATCTACTCTTATGATAATATTTATCTCCACATTGCCTATAAGATTAATTTAATTATTTTAATGTTATTTAGATTTGTTGCTTTCGGTTGGTATATTATTAATAATGTGTGAAATAAAGTCTGATGATGATATAATTATTTCTTTTTCCATAGACCGGATATGTTTTTGCCTTCTATATCCTTGCCGTGTATTGTCTTCACTTATGCTTTCATAAGTGATGAAGCTTTTAAAGCCTTGTATTGCATAAGTAAATAATGTGAAGAATTATTGAGAAAATCCTGCTTTCGGTTGTCATGTTCGGAATCGTATAGTCCTTTTTCATGTACAGGTTCTTAATGAGGTGCTATATGACCTATTTACTTTTTTATAGAAAATTGTATTACTTATTTTTCTATAAAGTATTTTATTAAATACTTTATAGCAAATTTTTAGAAAAAATGACTTGCTTGATTGCAGTTTTGGTTCAAACACCTATATTTACCAATACTCACCGAATCCTAGTCTGTATAATTCAAAACTTTTTCTTGCCTTGTTTGCAAAGGATTTATTTGCTTCATCTGTTTTCACCCCTTGGTCTTCCTACTTCAGATACACCACTGTTATTGGCTTTTTTAAGTCTCTAAGTTTATGTTTATTTACTCCTTGAGATGATATATTAAATTTCTTCCATGATCGTGGAAGCGGATGTTTATATTCTTTAGTCTTTGCTGATTAAAAAATTGCCGAATTCGAATGCAAGATAGGCATGTGCACATACATTTAGCAGTTGCTGGTCTTGGAAGTGCTCGGGCCTGCCAACCTAAAGGCCACGGGTGGAAACGCCGCCTAGAGCATGGGTGACGTCCGAGTACTAAGTTCAGGGTGAACGGCGCAGTATCACCTGAGCAGCTAAATCACCAGAATTTTCTTACCCAACTAAATTTTGTCATCTTGGTACAAGTTTCCATGTCGTGTCAATGCACAAATATTGCTAAACCTCCGTTCATACGTTATCTCTCCTTCTTCCCGCTAGTCAACGTGAATCCCTTGATCAGATAAAAAAATGGAGCTTTTTGCTCTCCCTCTCACCCTAGGATACCGATGCGTTATTCCTTTCATATGTCGTTTAAAGGAATTAAGACTCAAGTATTGTACGGAAATTTCAGGCTCTCTGTGGCAGCTTATTAATGAAGGATGGGGAGAGGGAATTTGAAGACTGGGTAGTAGGGGGTTGTAAGTGCAAAGTTGAGGGGTACCTGGGTTTATGGGAGACGTTTTCAAGGCTTTCGTCCCGGGTTCATACGTGGAGGATTTGTGGGTCGGACGGTCGTCAAAGAGGAATTAATGCTATCGAGGGGGTAAGAGAGAGAGAGAGAAAGGGTTCGGGAAGTGTGGAAAGAGAGAGAGAGATGGAGTAGGATTGTCCCGGCTTTGCATTTTCGGCTCCAGCGGACCCAGAGGCGATTACACGGTGCAAAGCGATTGGTTCTCACCCTGTGCGGCAAGCTTTGAAACACTTTTGCAACGGGATAAAGAGAGTCAATGCCGTTTCTATTTCCACGTTCAAGCTTTTGAAGCTCTCAGACAGACAGCCGTACCGAAGGGAGAGAATTTTGCAGCAGAGGGGAGAGTGTTATGGTCTGAAAAGCATCTAACTCTATCCTGGCGGATACTAGCGGTAGATTTTCCTCAATTTCTCCACCAGGTTAAACTTAGAATGAGAATTGCAGAATTTTCTCGTGATTCCGGTCACAGTCTCGGTTTGTCTTGGTATTGCATACTGATAATCATTCAGAGAGTGATATTTCGTAAGAAAAACTCTCACGGTGGATCGTTAGAACGAGGCCTAGGTAGAGATTTTGATAGGCTTAGGACACGATGTCCCTTGCCCTCTCCAGCCTGAAGAAACTAGATATCAGCGTGGCGCATATCTTTGATTTCGTATGTTAATTCGACATCAGGTCATTGTTGCATTGCTCTTAAAAGGCATTTTCTCACTCGGGTTCATTATTATCATTGAAAGAAAATCTCACATCGTTCTGTAGTAATGGATAGTAGTGCTAAGGTATCAAACCAAATCATTTGGTATTGCTAAGGGAATCAAACCAAATCATCACACCAACAAGGTCTGTGTGAAAGGACAATTAGTTTTAAATAGGTATATTTTTGGAAATCCTAATTTCTACCTATGCAGTATACCGCTCCCAGCTTTAGTACTGTGTGAAGTGTTCTTTGACTGAATTAATACTTATTGTGTCCTTCTGATAGAACGTTAAATCATGGTTCCCTTGGTTCGCCTTTCCGTTAGTCTATCACATCCTCCACCTATGGCGATGATAGGTTTCTGTCCACCCGTCTTCCACTTCCTAAAATATTTTTTCTTAGTCCAAATATCCACTTAACCTAAATAACCTTCGTCATCGGTCACCTCCCCTAGAAACGAGAGCAATCAGACATTCGGAGCAGTGTTAAAATTGGTTTTTCATTAACTATTTTGCCTACTAACTGCCTATTTGGTATGGAATATGGAATATGCTGGATATATTTTGATAATAATTAATCACTTAAGGTTATACATTTTTCTATCGCCCTACTCTAAGAACTTATCCTTCAAACTTAATATATTTAGTAAATTTTTAAGATTGAATACAGTCCATGTTTTGCATGTTTAAATAATCAGTTGTGTTAGGAAACTGTCCCCGGCTTCACTTTGAGGAATTCTTCATCGTTAGGAAATAAACTAGGTTCACACAACACAATTCCACTTACTAGGTAAATTTTTATTTAAGGGCCCACCTAAACTGAGTACTTCATGTTCCAAATTGATTTTTAAAACCCTATCTTCTCATACTTCATTAATCGCCGTAAGCTCTGTGTAGGTTGAGAAAAAATGTTAACAAGAGAAATTATATAAATTATGATTTCCTCTAAGAGAGGGAATGAATTGAAGCAATGAATGTGTTTGTTCCGTCTGAGGCAGTTGTTTGGCTGCTGAAAATCGTTATGTATGCATTTCACCCGCATGTCTCGCAATATTCATGTCTACTAGTGACATATATTAGAATCTAACATAGTGTTGATGCCTGAAATAATGCATCATTTTGGGGGATGTGACTTTTAATCCTGAGCCTTTGGATGAACACAACAGATTCATGCGTTCATATCCTCAAATGTCAATGGAATGACTTGTTTGTCAAGCATGTGTACGCTTCATTCAATATATTTTCAACTCTGATTCATGTTAGAGAGTAGAATCCATGTGAAGGGAAACCTGGGAATGAAAAATGTCAGAGAAAGGAGAATTGTTCATTTTGTCCTGTGTGCAACTACACTTGACGTGCACGTTATGCGGTGCATTCATTTTCAATGGCTGGGAAACTTTAGTCGATATGTTCTGAACTTTTTTAGGTTGAGTTACAATGGAAGTTCAGTGATCTCATATGAGAGGTCGCATCCATTTATTTGGTTTTATTTCTGACCACTTCAATTATAAGCTGCTAGTTTTTCATTTCATGCTCCGAAAGTTATCAACGTAAATAATAAATCTAGCGCTAATGGATAAAAGATCTACCACTTAAAAATACGGGGCAATATTTGTATTTAGAAGCGATAAAAATATTACTGTAACGCGCGTTGAATTGAATTTCAATGTTACTTAATGGTAGTTATGAATGGAAACGTTATCGACCTGATTATATATTTTCTACATAAATGAAACGGTGGCATCTACATATTTACCTAACCCTCCACACTTCTGGCAACTTTCAAATTACTAAGGACCTACACATTCCGATCGTACATAGGTTACTGTTTGTGGTACGGAAACTAATTCTAATTGTTAAGAGGCATTCAAAGGGACCTTTAAGGGATTTATATGAAAAATACTGGCTGTTTGTTTCGAACGTAATTGCGTGAATGAAACTTATTCTCTCTTAATCACGTGCACTGTGTAGCCATTCACTTGTAAGACCCATCTAGGTTTGATCCTTTCCCCGGCTGACAGGATGCGTTACACATTCACAAGTGTTAGTAAGTTATTCAGGGGAGGCGACTGACAGCTGAGGTCATTTGCGCCATTTAGGATAGGTGGGAATGGTAGGGACTTTTCATGTAACGGGTTGAGGGTGGAGAAAAACCCGGCGTCAGCATTAGCCTACTCCTAGTGACAGGCGCCAAGGGGACCACGGCTTAACGTCTCATCCGACGGATGGAGTACTGAACCTGAAATGCCCTCCACTAGGCACTCAAATAGGGACCGGTTTGCCACTGAAAAATCCGTCACTGCCGGGAATCGAAACCGTGCCCTCATGATGGGAGTCTAGTATGCTAGCCACCACACCAACCCAATTCCCGCATTCACAAGAAAATTACGTTACCATCTGTGTTATCAGTTAAAACAACAAACCCCGTTTTTATGTTGTAACAATCCGTACGGGCTTGTCATCCCCTTGTGGACAGGATGGGTTACACATTCACAAGCAAATTACATTAACATCTGCCTGTATCAGTTTAAACAAGAAACCCATTTTTATTTTGTAACAATCCTTACGGTCTTATCTTTTTAGCAGCAATGCAAAGTACTTATACATGGGGTTAAGAGGCCACGTGTTTAAACAAATTGAATAACGTTCACCAATGCACTTGATTTGGTACAATATCGTGCGAATACACCTGCGTTACGTTTCTGGCCTTCCATGGTCCTGTTCCGCGAGGGTTGTGATCCTCCAGGTGAAAGTCTGGCAGTTCTGCAAAATATCTCCTTCTGTTTCACTCTCATTAACACACTTATCAGTCGTATTCACGTCCAGCGGAGTCCGTGCAGAAGTCAGGTTAACATCACTCTCCCACTAAGCCAGCACACACGTAAGCGTTCCCGATGAAAAAAAATCTGCAGTCTATTGTTGGAATTAGGCGATAGCGTCGTGTTCATTAATTTGCTCAAGGGTAAAGCAATGGGTAAAGCAATCCACCGACATCGGTCCATTGTCGGGGTTCCCCTTAGGATAATATCCTGTTTGGAGTTAACCAAACAGGAAATTATCCTAAGGGGAACTTATATCCCTCAATTTTGGTAGGAACAAGACATAAATAAAAAAATTCATTAGTAGTTCTTTCTGTAAATAGTGAAAAATGATATTTCAGCGCCTGTACTGCATGATATATATAGTGATCTCTCATTAATAAATATAACTGTATTTAGGTATGTAGTCCATGATAATTCAAGCCGTCATACACTCATGAGGGGGCTTGCCGGACATTTTGTTGATATATGTGTTGTGCTTTACTGCTAAGTTATCCGATAAGTTTATATAATATGAGTGTCACATAAAACCGCATGTCAGTGCTAAAGATTCAAGGCCGTTTTTTAAGAAGCCGTCATTATTGTTTTCGCATGAGATTTATTAGAGAATCTCATTTCTGTCACAAATACTTATTGCTCCGAAACAGATACTACCTCCTACGCATGCATATTTGTCCACATTGTCATCTATAACATACTTTGTTTAAAGCATTTATTTTTACCTCCTGGTTATCTGCCACCAACCATTCCCATATCACTCCCACCAAAATCCTCCAGTGAAGTCGTTGGATGTCCTTGCTTATATTCTCAACACTGCATTTCCAATTCGTCTTGGAGAGAGCAGTGTGTTCTATTTATCTCAATTCTGAATTTTTCCTGCATTGATTTCTTCCCCTCTATAGTTTCTCTGACGATAATACTGTATGCTCCCACTGGCCATTGTGTTGATTCTTCATGTCAGGTTCATTTAAGTTTCAAGGAGCTCCGGTTTTGGCCGTTCCTTAGTTCCCTTTTACATCTCTATTTTTGTTCTTATAAAAATTGGGATACGACCATGTTAGCGAATTGATTCTTCTTTCGTTTTCTTCTCATGCATATCATTTTTGTTTCCAATTCCATCCATATTTGTTCCACCTCCCTTGATCTCATCTTCTGTGACCCTTTGCGTACCTCGCTCAATATTCCAGCCGAATCCTCCCCTCCATCCTCGCTTAAATTCCCAAGACTTACCCTTCCACACCCCAACCCAACCACCCCTTGTTTTTTCCTTTCAATTCATCTTTCATTCATTTTTGATTTCCTCATTTCTTCGGAAAAAATTGTTTACCACTTTGTGATGTTCTCCTTTACTTTTTCCCATGCATAAGTCTATCTAAGTGAAACGTTCGTTATAGACACACATTTTGTCTGCTTTTACTGTATTCACATAGGTTGTATATTCGATGATATGCTATGGTATACTATTACTATCCAAGTAAGCAAGCTAGATGTTTCACTTGGCTTGTCAACACAAATATCACGGTTTTAAATTACGCTTCCGGTGTGGTTTTTGTTTTGTTATTAAGGATTATTCTTAGTAGTACCTTAGGTTAAGCAGTATAGTGAAACCTTAGCATTGATAAAACTTTAAATCGCAAACTAGAACTTACATTTTGGCCAAAGAATTAAATTTGCATTGTTTTCAAGAAGCACCTTTGTTTAAGAATTAATGATTACCATCTTTCATTAATTTTACTTCGAGTAGGAGGGTAAAGTCCGGTACGTTCGCTTCTCGGACTGATTGGTTCTCGGACTTCTCGGACTCGCTCATTTTCCGCATCGATCTTTCACACTCTTCCCTCTTCAATCTCCAATCTTTCCTCTTCCATTTTAGATTCCTTTGCATCCCACCCTTGTTCTATCAGCACATATAGTAGATGGCCCTTATCCATCCCTGGCCCTTCATTCAGTTGTCCTTCCTTACACCTCCATCACTCTCCCTTCTCTCTCGTCCACGACTGTTTATTTTATCACTTGAGTCCCTGTGGGATCCTCAATTATCTTCTTCGACTTCTCGACACTTTTCCTTCCCATTTATCTATATTCGTGTTAATAATCATGTCATTCACACATTTACGGCACATCCATTTCAAGACTCATCACAAATGGACGGGACAGAACACCTCCCCCCATTACCCAAGCGATGAGATATTACATAACCTCTGTTTTTATTAGCAGGATGTATTATTCAATTGGAGGATCACCCCAAAAATGAAGAATAGTAGTAGTAACTAACTAGGACACGCTAAAAAACTTTGTTAATCACAACCAAAATTCACCGCTGTAATTTAATGTTTATGGTTTCTTTTGCTTATCTAGCAGAGGAATATTTTCCAATTTCAGTTACTTTAACACATATCTCAATAAGCACAATTATCATTGCTGGTTAACAATTCAAAGATTGACTAACACTGCTCTTTACTGTGCTCCCTTGTCAGCTAACCGCTCCGTAAACAATTTTCTTTTACATCATTCCACACCCTCTCATTGTCTGCTACTCGGTCGATCTATTTCACGTCTGCCCTTCTTCCGTAGAACCGAATATGGAATTCATAGGAGTCTTGACTTTTCTGTTGCAGCTATTGTCATTGCCTTTTTTTCATAAGAGACCACAACTCATAGATTAATAACATAATACCGTAAGTATGTCGCATTACATGCTAGAAGAAATTTCGGAGATGTATTGTATAATTTTGTATTCTTTATGTAGTGCTGGTTCGTATATTTTTTTGCAAAATTGTTTTCCCCCATCTATGTGGCGTGGATGCCTGTGTATTCATTATTTTTTATCTCCTTCTTGAGGGCATATTTTCATAGTATCACACTTCTGTGCCTATTTTCCTCCATGCATTTGAATTATTTTGTATCTGTGATGAGCCGTTCTTCACCTGATGTAATCAAATATTCATAAGCACGCTAAACATGCCGATGTGAGATTGCACGAGGAGTGCCTCCTGCCAGTGTGGGTGAAGGCTCAATTTTGTTCATGATTGTTTCTATCAGGAGGGACCTGGCTAGAATGCTAAGTTGAAGGCTTGAGACAAACATGATAATTGTCAGCTGATAGAGGATTATTCTGCTTGCATTTGAAGAAATTCATCCGAATGATTACTACCGTTCTTGAAGGAGTGAATTTTGAAATATTTAATGATCCGTAACATTTTAGCGTAGTAAAGATTACACACCATACAATATTATGCATTACTCGTATTCATTTCCTTAACTTACCGATTGCCGTCATACCGATAGTGTCCGTTTTATCCTCAGAAGAGGGCGGTTGCGCTGCCGAAAATTAAAAACATTGTTTGACTCTTTATATTGTTTACTATTCCTTGTGTCACCATTCCTGTAATAAATTAAAATTGAAGAAATATATAAATATATGCTACGCTCGTTCTACGCTCATAGATTTTTGGTTGTGCTGGATGAAATTCTGCTGAGTATGATAAATTGTTTCATAATTCAAACATACATTATTACGTTGCAGCTGACATTGGACGTTGTTTTTGTGTCATAGTCGAGCCCCGAAATTCTAGATTAATTGGACGCCATGAGCACTGATAGAGAATGTTATGAGAATTTTTATCCGTATACCTCGAGTAATTAGGGGTGTCATGTGTATTAATTAGAGGAATGGGACAGTGTACGCATAAAGGATCCTTATGCACCTCGCATGCTGATATGGAATAAATTTCCTGTGTATTTTGGAAATGGTGATATGCTTAGGATTGTTCTTGACATTTTACCGAGCAAATTGGAATAGGATAATTCTTTTGTGCGTGCAGGACAAAGTTCACTGCCTGTGTACTGATGCATTTATCTTTTTCTGAACATTCACAGCTATAAATTTTTTGAATTAGCATAAATGAATTAATTTTGCTATTATAAACTGATTTTACTGTGGTGTATTGTGTATTTTATAAACAACATGTTTATTAGGATTCTGAAATGCCCACCAATAGCATATGGCGGGAGTAAAATTGTTTTATTGCCATCGAAATTCAGGAATATATATTATTTTTAAAAATTAAAATTTAATTTTTTGGCCTTACACTTACGACTCGGGTAAAATAAATATAGTTGAAATGTTTCTAGTCTCAGGAAGGGAAAGTTTTACCCATATACATCTCTCTAGAATGTTTTTCTCTGAACGGTTTTTTTTCTCTTTTGTTTTCTCTATTTTAGAATGGCGGAACGGAGTCCAAGTGTAATTTTTTAGGTTAGGTAGGGCAGGGTAATTTTTCAGATACATTTGTACACTCTTACTGAAAGGCATCATGAGAATATTTATGTCTACTGCCATAGTATAGTAAACAAATATAATCGTTTAAGAAGTAATTGATTTTTTTTAGCCGTCGTCATGGATGCCAACTTTTTTTGGGATTTTCCGAGATTTGTTATGTCGATATGTTAAGATTCGGAATTGAAAGAACTTTCATGGCCAAATCTGCTCTTTACAAGAGTTGATTTATGATCATTTTCATTCTATTGCCAGTATTGTGGACACTATGAGGTAGATTTTAAGAGTCATACTGATCCCTCAATTTCTTAATGGCTAGGCTTTATTTTCACTCCTTCCCTTCACCTCCCTTATTCTTAAACTTCACGAATTTGGTCCCCCATCCACAAAACCCAAGCATACATCTACACTTAGGGAGAACCATGCAAGCCACCTCGAGGCTGTGAGATGTGGGTTGATGGATCACCAAGTATGCGCCACGACTTACGATAATATGTGCAATAATACCACCCTGCAACACGCCATTTCGGTGCGGTAGCTAGGAGGGTAACAGGTAGATTTAGGTGAATAGTTAATGAAATAAAAGTCATGGATATGCAACCACCTTTATTATACGTTCAAATAAGTCATTAGTTACTTTTGAAGAATATGTTTATTCATACTTACTATAAACATGTTTTGAAAGATTCACTTGATGGAATAGTAGTGCGTTGAAACTAGCCACAAATAAATTCATGTAAATCATGGAAACTTATAATTATATCATAGTGAGGAGTAGGTACTCCCAAATTTTGTACCCTGAAAGAGCATATCTCTTTATGAAGTGTAATGCTGCTTGCGGTAGGTAGACAGTGTAAGTCGTTGGAAGAGAGGTCACCGGGGTCATGGGATACTGTGTTTAATATCTAATACTTTGCAAGTAAAGAGTTTCCTGCCGTTGTTAAGGTTATAATCCTCATCTGTGATTTTTACGTCCGTCCCCACACTTAAAATTGCTTAAAACTGGGAGATAATGACCAAGAAAAGGGATGGAAGGCTAAGGATAGAGTGTGGAAAGAAACCCGGTCTCAGTATTGGCCTTCTTTTAACAAAATGGGGACTATGGAATTGCGTCCCATCCAACGGACAGAGTACTGCACTCTAAGTGCTTCCCACACAGCACTGGAGAGAGTCCAGTAACCAATGAAAATTATTTTAGAATGACGGTATTCAAACCCGGGCCCTCGAAATGGAAAGCCAGTGCACTCTCGCCACTACACCCTCGTAATTCTCAACCGCTACTTCGATCCTCTCTAGCATTCCATTTTGAAACAATTTCCAGTGAACGATATTCGTTAATGCCGCTCTTCCCGTCTGAGGTTTTGTAACGTAGAGAGCAGTATATTTATGGAATTCTCGCCGTATTTTGGGCGTCGCGCTCCTAGCTGTATGGAAGTTAACGTAACAATCATTAAAGGGGTAACACAGGCAAGGGTTTCGTTACCGTCAGCCTTAGTCTATTGTTTGGAAGATGAGAGCCCAAAAATATTGGCTAATTTAATTAATCCGCAATCAATATTTATCTGTTCCCAAAATTATTTCACTCAGACTTCAACATTGCCGGTAGCAATTCCGATATGCGATCCACATGCTCTGGAATTTGTCAAGTATTCTCAATAAGTTGCGTGCCAAAAATCTGAAAATTTTAAACTACGCAAAAAATGTGTCAAATTCGCCCAAAGAATTTGATTGATCGCAGATATTTTTCTCTTTTTCAAGCATTCCATCTCTTTATGGAATGCTTCGAAAATATTTGAGCCCCGATAAGTGAATAATGATATTAATTTGTTGCTGGTTGATACTGAAATTTCACGAAAAATGGAATGAAATGTTTTTGCTTTTGCAAAAATTTGATTCCCTTTCAAGAGATTTAAAAAAGTATTGAACGAGAGCTTATCATCTAAAGTGAACATTCCCGACTAGCTTGCATGCCAGGAGCTTTATAGCATTATCACCGAGTTTTAAAACGGTATCCGCCTCTTCTAGCACTAAAACGTTACCATTTATTGGCTTAAGTTTACCTCCTTGTACTAATATTTGATAAGTATAATTCCTGACCTCTTTTTTTATTTTTTTTTATTTTTAAAAACATTATATTGTAAAGCATTTGGCACTGTAAACATCCTGTAAATCATGTTATCTACAAGCAAAACCACCGAATTTTTGAGCTGAGTCGTAAGATGAGAAAAAGACCGCCACCAATTTGGTTTTACCACTGGGTTTTGTATAAGTTTGTTAACCCCAAAAAACCCACAATTTCCCCACTCTTCACTCCTCCCCATCCCCCTTTCACCTCCTCCATCGGTTTTTTCCACTCGTCTCCCCTTCTCTCTCCCCTCCTATCCCGCATCACCTCCAATTATGTATATATTTGCGACAACTAACACCATTTGTACTCTGACGATGATGTATCAACATTGAAACCCGTGTCGCATTAAAAGTTATATTTTTAATGGAAAATTGCACATCATAATTCCAATATGGACAAATTCCACTCCATCTCACTAGAATCCTCGGATTTCAAAGAAATTAAGTGAGTTTGATGACGTGATGGGACATTGGTGATATGAATGAAGATAAGAATAAACAAGGCGAAATGATTACGACGAATAGGAAATACATTTACGTTATATTATAACTCCGAACCGAACTGACTGACTATAGAAGCGCAACTGAATATGACACGTATCGTGTCCTATGTGAAAAGAGACGTGGTATAAATAAGTTGAGGTCTGTTGGCGTTTTTTTGACGTTGATTCAATGGAGCGAAAAGAATAAGCGTTGGTCTCAAAGGTTCCACAACGTCTAATCGTTCACTTGTAATCGATCACGTGATATCCACCATCTGAGACTTGATGGAGGGGCGTAAAATCGGTGGAGAGAGAAAGGGGGTGAGTCACATGTGGCGATGGTTTTCGTGATGGTAGCGATGAAGAAGAGGTTGATGGGAGATGTACCCGTGTCGCCAAGTTGCGCGGAATACGCGGGTCCAGGGTGGATTCTCCAGAAAAGTGGGTTCTCACCTCCGTCTGTAACGTCAGACGTTTATTTTAGTTTCAAAACTCTTTATTCGTTCCAATACAATGTTTCTTGATGCATCCAGCATCCTTCCCCCAAATCCTATTCCCTCAACAATCCCCCTTTCTTCCATTAACAACTCCCCAGCAACCCAGCATCCACGACACAATTCAAATCAAACGTTACAATGGGTTCTGTTGAGCACGCTGGAAGAATGCATGCGTCTCTGGATACGTAGCGACAGTTGCGACTGCGAAACATTGGTGCGCCATCGCAGAATTCCGTGACAAAGCGATGATGCGTGGCCTACTGGTTTCGGTCATTACGATGAATCGACGCAGTGGCTGCTCACTATGCAACAGCGTTGCGCATTTTAGGTATGTAACTTACTATGGTAGACTGGACCATAACCACAAAATTAGAGAAATTAATTGCCGAACTGACAAATTCAAAATGTCACTTTTTTCCTCGTACGGTGGAAAATATGAATGATATGTACGATCGCACAATTAGGGATATGAATAGCGGTAAATATATCCAATACGAGTGTAGATATGGATAACATTGGTAGGTGCATGTTGGTATAAGGACTTGAAGATAACCCAACTAACATCATGTTTTTGCATGTTTGATTTCCTATTTATATATTTTTTTTAAAAGTGAAGTTTAGAACAGTATATAAATACTAATCCTTTTTTATGCGTGATATGTAGTGCATGTTTGGTGAGAATTTTCCCCCTGCCACACACCTTTATGGGTTGCAGGGTATTATGTAGATGTAGATGTATGTACTTGAGTCCTCCGCTCGTCTCTCAGCTCCGTCAGCCTCCCTGCTAACATACCCGCTTATTTCTTTTGTCATCGGCCGGAAAAAACGACGTCACACACGTCCGAAAACAAAAGAGGATGGGGAGAATAGGGGAACCTTCTCATGTCCAATATAATGGACCGATTCAAACACTCAATTTACACTGAGCACTCGTATTTGTCCGGAAGCGGGCCTCCCTCAAAGCCTTGCAATATACTAGGTACGTGGAGGATGGCTAGTCTAACGCATGAATGGAGGGGTCTACATCAACGTCTACACGATACCCTGCAAGCCACCAAGATGGTGTGTGGCAGGGGGTGAAGATGGGTCTAAAACCGGCACTTTTTATGCGTCAACTGTTGTAAAAAATATATAAATGCGTTCTAAAACTCTAGGTCAGCTATCCAATAACCTAGAATGAAATAAGGAACATTAAGGTGTGATTAGTGTTTCTGTAGGCCTAGCTGTTAATTTGTTATTCGTATTCAAACTCGAGTGCACATAATTTCTGCGCCAACAGTAGGTGAAAATATCACGGTCCATGATGAGCTGGAAAATTTTCGTGGGCCAGGTTTCTACATTAACCATATGGCTAATAACCGAGAAAACATGAGATAAAATTATACGGCTTAGTCTTTTCGAGGGTATCTTATTAATTTATTATTTGCTTATTTTCTGCTAAGTATAACTGCTTATGACCGGACAGTGAGAAGAATGTTGGGTAGGTGTGGTAGATGGAGAAGACAAACAGTTAGTTTGTCACAATATAAGTATAGTAGGTAGGAAATATCCGGTGCTAAAGATGGACGTGATAGAATAGATAGCATTCGTAAGAAGAATGATTGAAAAAAAACAACCTAAATGGTAAAATTCTGATAAAAACAATAATAATAAATGTAGCTGAAAGTCGATTTTACAGAACATTAGTTAAGTATTGGCACTAGATGTTGAGTTTTTGTCCTATTACTGTTTACATTTCAATTCAGTATAAAAATAACTCCGTTTGGCACTTATGCTCGTCATTTGGTTTTGTAGAAAAATATGCTAGATAAATAACCATGAATAATTTTTTTGAAAGAATGGCAAAGGAAGGCCTCGATTGCGATACATGGAACAAGTGATGAAGGATTTGAAAGAGAATAAATACGTAGATATGAAAAGATTAACCGAGAGAAAAACTCAGTGGAGAGCTGCGTCCAACCAATCTGAGGATTGACGTCTAATCATGATGAAATTTTTAAAGAAATTCGTAAATATCATTACAACTCATCCCCTTCTATGACGAGAAAAAAATCGCGATCAAAGATTTGAGGACTACTATAAACTTGTCAAACAAACCTATGTTAAGTTAAACATATTAGTATTTCCATATCATGTGAAAGGCAATCACACGCCATCAATCAAATGTTTCGGTCATGTAGCACTTTTTTTCTCAACCATTTTGCGTCAGCAAACGATTTCCTTCAAAATATGCATGCGTACCAGCGTACAATGAAAACTGAATAGTTCATAATACTATTTTAATGTTTGCACTGAACCTTTATTCTGCTGCAGAGGAAAGCAGGTGTGATAGGGTTAAAATTCAATGCACACTTATTTTACCACACTAACTGGGTCATACAAAGATAATTCAACTAGCGATCACAATGAGCTTGAACTGTAATTGGATTTACCTTGTGAAAAACTCCGTACCTTTTCTTCCTCATTATGCCCCAGAAATCTACTAATCCATAGTTTAAGAATGGAATATTAAATTAAAATTTAACCAAGTCGATGTCACTACCGGGAGAAAATTCATTTTATTTAACAAGGGATCATTTACGCTGAAAATAGATTACGCTGCTAAATTAAGCAGCTGGCTTTGATAACACGTGTAGGTACTAAATTATACCCTGCCATGAAAGACATGACCTCGTTGCTGAATATCATTTCCTAACTAAGTCCGCGAATTCGAAATGTGAAAAGGTTTGTAAGACAAAAGAGTTAAAAGCCTCTTGACATGAGTAGCCGCGTGTATTATTTCTGCAGAACCTTGTTTGATGAAACAGTTGAGTGCAGCAGGAATGGTCTTGGTCTTGTTGTTAGTAGAATTTAATCGTTACCAGTAAAAATGAGAATGAATGTTTTTGATCGTATGTTTAGAATGAGGTGTTGCTTAATTAGATCTGAAGGCTGGATGATTTCATGCAAAACTAGTACAAGTTGGTGTGGTAGTGGTCTAAAGTAGTGTACAGCACCATATCTATTTTTTCTTCGCAAATAAAACAAAAGATGTATTGTCATATCAGAAAATTTTAGCGGTGAAATGTTCTGCATGAAATATTTTTCAAAAATAATTAGCCACCTTTAATAATAAAACACACAATGAGCAATATGTGTTTTTTTATAAACCCTAAGACCTGTACATTTCCTAACTAACATAAGAATATTTAAGTGCACATTGAGATTAATGGCTATCTATTAAGTTTTTTCATGAATTTCACTTAGATTCATGATTTGAAGTAGATAAGTATAAAAGACGTTGTCTTGGTAGGAGAAAAGGTATCAACACTGCTGTTACGTCACGGTTATCACACGTACACGGTTATTTGGCACAACCAAGGTTTCGTAGTATGGCTACATCATCATGTGGTGATATAGCCTGATGATGCAGTCCTTCTACGAAACCATTGCGAAATAAACGTGTATGTGGAAACAACTGTATTGATACCTTTTATCCTACTATGAATTACTTCCACAGAGTTTTTCCTGAGTCTGTGTCGTATATTATTGTCTTATTCCATTTATTAACAGTTATCGATATTTTATGTATATTTTCCCACTTTCCGCATATCCTGCATTAAATATTTAGCCAAAAATAGGTTTTACATTATAATATAATAAATTCAAAATAAATGTATTAAATATAGTCTTAGATTGAAATTATTTGTCGTTCCAAATACCGCCTTTTTAACATTAATTTTAGAAAACATAAAATTGCAGTAATTAATCGATTTGAAATGTAAAAATGTCGTGAACTGTAAGTTAAGTAATGATGAAATGATTTTAGATCATGCCTACATAGCCTGGCGGAAATCATAATCTTTTGCATTAAAATAAAAGTCGATGTTTGCTAACCACCGCTAATTTACCCCTATACATACGACTCGTCAGTTGCACCAACCTGATGTGTGAGCTTGAAAGCATCGGCGCTTTTAAGAACTGCAAGGGTGGTGTTGATCCACCCTCTTTCCCTCATCCTAAAGTGTACGTACTGTAGAGTAGAATATGGCAAATTCGGCTCAGTTTAAGAAAAGTGAGATGGTAAGGCAATTGCGTGTTTCTAATGTTTTACAGTACATTAATATAGTAATAATTGACTGGTAAATTAGTTTATTTTGACGAATTTATGTCATTGCAGTCCCTTCTAGGTAGAGTGAGTCTCAGTGGAAATGGGTACAGGCACAAATACTAGCGTCAAAGCGGTTTTCGGGTGCAGCTGCGTATTACGCTTTGTCGGCTGTGGAGCATTCATGGCCATCACTGGGTGCATCTTCCGGATGCAAAGAGATTTGAAAGACGGAGATGTCAAGGCTGTGTGCGGAGTCCCTCTGACATCAAAGGTTTCCCTCCACCGGAGAGGGGATGGGGAAAAGTTCGGTGACCCGACGGTATATACCTCTCCGTCTTTCCAATCTCATTAGACGTTGAAAATGCGCCCTGCAATGTCCACGATAGCTCAACTGCTGACGAAGTGTTGTGCAGAGCTGCACCCTAAAACCATTAATGACAACAATATGTGCAGCAAAAGCCTTAGTTTCAGCCGGTCACGTAACAGGAAATTTGCTTCGGGGGTGAATGGGGGGGGGGTGCAAAATATAGTACCTTGAATGAAATCAGCCTTTCCAGTTCAACGCTGACATGCTACAATTCTTAATTACCTAATTTTACTTAATTTTCAGCGCTTGGTATTTACTTTCACAGTGCCCATTCCTATCTCTTCTCACTGGTTAAGTTCACTGCTTACCTTGTTATGCATTAGGTAATTTTACCGGCCCCAGAACAGAATTTCAACGTATACATGCATATCA
The DNA here is from genome assembly GCA_933228895.1 of Platycnemis pennipes. NCBI lineage: Eukaryota > Metazoa > Arthropoda > Insecta > Odonata > Platycnemididae > Platycnemis > Platycnemis pennipes. The sequence goes on along the minus strand of OW121851.1, from coordinate 41,719,376 downwards.
GATTAAAAAGAACAATTATTAACCACATACATGCATCAAACTCGTGATCAAGTTTCAAGACACTAAACACCCTAATCATATGCACTGTAATCCGATTTATCATGCTCAATTACAATATGAACAACAAAATTATTGGGAACAACTTTTGGGGGGGAGGCTGAAGCCCCAGAAACCCGCTCTCCCCCTGCCTATGTGCCTGGATATGGCCACAAATAATGCTATAAATGTAAAGGAACCAGGATTTTCCATTTTCGATCGTCAGATTTTGACTAACATGCATGCATACCTACGCGTACAATCGATAAAAATCAGGTTGTAACAACAAGGGTGGGATGGTGTGAATACTATTCTAGGCAGATCTCTCGCGGTAAACGACACATTTCCAGTCCATGTAGCCCCCTTGTTTCTCATCCTTCACTGGCTCTTACACTTTGTTTTCCGTCCCATTTCCTAAGGCAGTTCCCATTCCGTAGGAAAACCAAGGATCAAAATCCTTACTTCTCCGTCCCTTCAATCCTCCAATGAAACCCTTATCCAAAGCCTCGGGTTCCCTCAGAAACTGTCATCGCTTTTTACCCACGAGAAAAAAGTCAAACCCCAACGCCTATCCTTCTCGATCCTTCCACTTTCCCCCTTTACCTCTCCCTTCAATCGTTCGCCAAATCTTTCCCAGCAGTCCTTTTCCCGGTCCATCTTCTCAGACACGTCATAGCTGCGTGTCTTCCGTCTCTACACCTCTTTCGAGAAGAAATCCTTTCATTTTCCATCTTTTCCGAAATTTCCCGAAGGGGCGAAAATTGCCACGTCTCCCTTTTTGACTTCGTTCTGTCTCAAACTCTTCCCCTGACACTCCCCCCCCCCCTTTTCGCGTCAAATCCTACATCCACTGCTCTTCTCCCTTTTTTTTGCTTCATAAATTTCTTGTTCTCTTCCTTCTTCATTCCTTAGGATTTTCCAGTTTTCTATTCTCTATAGGAATTCTCCGGCCTGATACATCTGTATTTCCTTCAGGATGTCGTGGGATGGAGGTGATGGAATGGGACGAGAACGAGGAGGATGGAATCTTGAATTTTGATTAATAATCATGTATAATTTTATCTTAAAAGCAGAGTAATAAGTAAACGGATTTAATTCCCTGTAATTTACATCTTCAAAGTGTGTGTATATGGGAAAAGGAAAGAATTGAAGACAGAATAAAAGTAGTAATAGAGGGATGGTGGCGTAATAGAGCGAATTCTTAGTAGTAGGAATTAGAAAGTTTGGAAACCATTGTGTATAGCATTGGATTACTAACTGGAGGTCCTGAATTCAAATTCTTCAGAGTCCTTTAGACTTCCCCAATCAAACTCTGGTCATGTTCTTTTCTGAGTACCACTTTTTGGGAAATCGCCGGCAGAACAGATGAAGGAGTTTCCCACTTTATCGTGATGTGTTGATTGTACACTCCGTCGGGATTAGTAGTTAGTGAGCTCCACCTTCACCAACCAGGATAACTTTTGGCTTTTACCTCACGCCTTTTCCAGAAGTGTAAGTAGATGATTCTTTTTGAAAGCGAAAGGGAAATTTAGACAGACTTTGGAGGTGTTTTTGTTTCTATTCGGTTAAATAGCACGGACGTTTGAAAATGGAAATGTAAATAGAGGGTAGATCATTTGTCATTATTTTCGATTCTTTCTTAAAGATGGAAATGGCTCAAGAATATGATTCTTAATTGAGTCGAAAGAGACTGTTCACCGGGAAGAGAAGGCGTTGAGAAATAGTGGTTCTGATGCATCTGTATCGGCTCAGTAAGTGGGACAATCAACAGACGACATTTGACGCTGGTGTGTAGGGTGAGAATAATTGGAGAATAGAGGGAGTAGATTATTATTCATAAATCTAAGACTTTTTAAAGTTATATTTAAATAATCGGGGATTTAATGAAGAAACCCAATTAATAGAAAGATATTGCAATTATCCACAAGTAAAATTTATTCCGACTAGTTTCGATGCTACTACATCAATGTAAACTATGAGAATGATTTAGTTGCATTAAAACTGGTCGGAATAAATTTTTACTTGTGGAAAATTGCAATATATTTCCATTAATGTGGAACGTTTCCTACATATCACACCTGAATTTGGTTTGTTTTTAAGATATCCAATGTTGAATAAGTGATATTTTTGCATGTCTGCTTGAATTTTTGAATACAAAAAGCATGGGTGCCTTTTAAATCTGGGGATTTCTTGACGAGTATAAGGTGAAACGGAAATCTTCTCGGGTTTACCATTGGGCTGGGCATTCCATTGCCACCAGCGCTTCAAGCCAGAATTTAGCAAGAAGTCTGTGGCTAAAATTATTTTTGTATGATCAGTGAATTGCCTATAACATGTGATATTAGTTTGACTGATGGTAGTTATTCTGCAGAGTCGACAAACTACTAATACCATATGCATCATTTAGGATAGTTGGGTAATTAGATATGGTGAGGAATATTTCAAGGATCTGAGGAGATATGGAGAAAAACCATCGTAGTTATTAACCTACTGTTAACGAAAGGCGGCAAGGAATCTATGATTAAAGTAGCTATTAATGATTAAATTTCAAAGATGCTAAACCAAGAAACTTATCAAGTCATGCTACGCGAACAAAATCAAATATACATTGATTTAAACTTTAGCTGGCAGTTCCATATAACACAGCCAAAAGAGGACCAAGGAGTTTGAAATGCGGATTTCTTTTATAAAGCTGGAAAAGATGAAGAGATAAGACGATGCACTCCCATAGAAAAGCCTTGACTTTGACTCTTGATCCACAAACAGATATTCAAAAATTTAATAATGCTGCGACTCCTAATCCCCAAAGCCTTGAGACCACACGCTCCGGGAATTTACATTCAAAGCCGTTTCCATGAAAGCATTCTTATGTCTCCTCCTAGGTTTATCTAGGTTTTTCACGATGCATGTGCAGCCTCGTTGACGAGAGACGTCGAGAAAAAATATCCAGATCCTAAGTCACACGCTGTGTGAAGCCATCCAGAGTCAAAAATGGACCCAATTCTCCCCTTTTCATTTGAAGATGCCGTCATTCTTTCTATATACAAGAAAAACTATACATTTTGGTAGTGGAGGCATTGAAATGTTGATGAAAATCATTACAGCCAAAGACCGCAGTGTTTCCTCAAAAATCCGTCTGCTTGATGAGGGTAGAACTCACCAAGTAAGCTGTTATTCGGGGGTTTCGGTCTACAGCTGAGGTCATTTGTGCCAATTTGGATCGCTAGGTTATAAGGTATGGGCAGGAATTTTTCAAAGAACTGATAAAACGTGGAATGAAACTATGCGTCGGCTTTATACCACGGTGCAATGTCTCATCCGGCAGAACTAGTACTGAAATCGCAATGTAATTTACGCAGCAGTCAAGTGGGGACCGGTATAAAATGAAACATCTGATTCAACCCTGAATCAAATCCGAGCCCTCGTTGAAAAAATATGAACTTAAGGTAGTAAATTTTTTTCATAAGAAATTTTAGTGATCCTTCGATAAATTCATCATCAATTGTGAATCAGTCATGGTCTGCACTGCCTGTTTAATTTCTAATTGATAATGAACGTTTGGTATAGATTCCTTCCTGTTATATCATTATTATGTGTAAAGATTTTGCACAGATTTACTAAAATTGAAAGGAATGCAAAGAATTGATATGGAGACATTTTTCTTCTGTGAATAATGGTTAAATTGGTCACAAAATAAACAGAAAATGCTGAAAGTTGGTTACTCTACTGACCAAATTGTTTTTTTTTCTCGACTATATAGCCAATTAGAATAAGCAGAATAGTAAAGTTAATGTTTACAGAGTGAATTGGCCGTTTCTGGGTTGAATAAAGGTTTGACTTGTTGGGTGTAGCATTGGATTGCGAATGATTGGGAAAAGGTTTGAATGTTTTGGTTTGACTTTTACCATAATTCCAATCTATGAATATATTATATAGGAAGACATTTTTCTGAATCAGAGAAATGGAGAGTGTAGACAGGATGCGCTTTCTGGCGTAAACGCTTTAGTACGTGGCACCAATTTAAGAAATTGGGTTGGTAAAATATGTAGTAGCAATATGGCACCAAGGCGATATTTTTAAGATCCCGTAATTCAGGTCGCAGCTGCCGAATAGAAGAGGAATTCATGATGGTTCGAGACTAGGCCGAATTGCTTGAGTTATCAAGTGAGATACATTTGCCATCTGGGAAGGCCGAAGAAAATATAGTTGCCTGTTTTTCACGTTTACTACCCTTCATCACCATCCATCATTAGAGTTGCTCTGACTAAGCAAGCGTTAACCCGCAGAATAAAATTGTAATGTAGCATGGATTTATTTGCAGAGAATTTGAGAACTTGGCATAAGAGTAGTAGTGCAATAAGAGATCGAAAGCCTTAGATATATTCGTTATGTGGAGAAAAAGATGCAATTGCGTAAATGGGTGCGAAGCGTATATGGCGGAAACGGGGATGAATAGAAGAGGTATTGAACATAGTTGAGGAAAACTGAAGACTGTCAGAATTTAGGGGAGACTAAAAGGAAGACGGATAAGGTACTCAAGACAATGTAGCTGATGGTAGTTTTTTACGTTACAATGCCTAATTACCAAGAATCGACGAAGAAAAATTAAAGATATCGCGGACAGTATGAAAAGTGGCAAGAAATTTGCTTGACTCGATGACAGAAATAGCGTAGTGATAGATATGGTATATGTAATAATTGTATATTATCAAATCCCACTCTAGCTGAAAGGTCACTGTCCTTAATGTTTGAGACTTAATTTATGCATTTGAATAAAAAGCAATGTTATTCCATGCATTTCTTTCAATTAGGCTAATAAACGGTAGTGATGTTATCTATTCGTTAATTAAAAACCTCAGAGCTTAGACCGAAAGCCAGTCTGGTTGCTGGGGTTAGGAAGAATTTGCATGCCTGACCAAACTGACCACCACCGTATACGAAGAACTTGTTTGCTCTCATAACTGAGGACTCTGGTCAGGAGTTGAACTTGATCTTGTCGTCGATTCAGTTAGGGGAACATCGAGTTCTACAGTTTACCTGACACCTCCCCTCTCTAGTAGTTATGGCAAGATACAGATATTTTGGAGAGCAGCATTAAGAGGAGGGAGAAATAAAGCGACTTCAATATGAGAATGGAGTAGTGATGGAGCCGGAAGGAATTGAGTAAGGACCAATTTCAGTAGTAGTAGAGTAGGGATACTCCATCAAAACCTATCCAAACTGGTAGAAATAACCAACAAACAAAACGATTATATATAAAAAAATAAGATGGATAGAATAAATGAATATAAAACAACTATAGCTTTCATCCAGTCTTCCTTTTTGAGTATGTGACCGATTAGTTATTAGTCAATTAGCGATCAGTATTTTCCCCAAATTTGCGCTTTCTCCCTCCCCTCTACGATTGTGCATTTATTAGTTGGTATTTTATCGTGTGGTAATCATAAAATAAAAAGTCTATTTAATGTTAACTGTTCTACGAGTATGTACTAGTATGAGAAAGCTCAAGGCATGTTTATTGACTCTACTTCACCAAATACGGCATGTCGATTTGTGTGGGAAAAATTTAATTCATAATGAACTTGAGTTCCTCCTCCATCAAATTTTACTGTCTTTCACAGCTCTGGGGTGAAACTCATACTCATTGTAGTCTACTCTTTCTGTTTATTTATTCACTCGCTTTACATTCAGTGGCTATAAAATACGGCCGATCGTTTTTATGCTAGATCGGTCAAGTTCTACATCCCATCGTATATAATTTACAACGTTATCACGTACGGTGGTTATTTCCTCATAATTTATACATATTCGGTCCGCAGATTTGTGGTGGTCTACTATACTTTGAATAGGATCATTTTTATCTCCAAATTTTGTTTGCTAAGTGCTATTGTTTAAAAAAAACCTGTTTCATTGCTTGGGCCGTTCCCGTTTGATTCCAGACTAGCGTGCTGCAATACCTTTTTGCGAGTGCCACCCGAAAGGGATGAACTCCTTTTGTGCAGAAATGTTTATTTTTTCCTAGGAATATTATCATTTTTACGTTTCGTACTGAGAAGAGGAAAATGAATGCGTTAATATTTTAGCTATCGTAGAGTGTAAACAGCTATATGAATGAATGTTTAAGTTCGTAGCCCACAGACGAGGGTAGAATGCTTCCTTTTGTCTGTTTACTTTGAATGGCGTTTATTTTATGAGGTGCAGGAAGAAAGTTCCAAACCTATTTGCATGTGTTTTGCAAGATGGTGGATCGTAAAACGAAATATGACATTTTTTATTTATTGGCTGCCTTAAAAATGACCACCATCTATATTAGTCAAAAGAAACCTTGAACTGACGTGCTATTTTTTCCCTTATTTGCAGTTGAAATTACTTACCACTGATAGAAATAAGGTTTTCGTATTTGAAACATGTCCTTTTTTCAAATACATTAAATTATATTTGTATATTTCCGATAAATAATATATAAATGATATGACGGTTTGGATCCAACTCAGGTTTAAGATACTAAATTTACTTTAAAATTGGCATATTTACTTTTGGCAATTACTTGGCATATGAACGACTTCATAATAGAAAGGATTTTTAAGTGAATCCAAGGGAATATTAAAATTTGACTTTAGTTTTTAATATTTTTATAATTATAAACGTGTAAGCATGAGACGCTAAGAAACTTTATTCATTGGGAAAATGAACAGCAATGGCTCACCCTTTCCAGCCCGAAACCGTTTTCTCTGGATATCATTTGAGCCTGGGATTCATCTTTTAAATGAAGCACCTGCTTCAAGGGGTCATGGAGTTTATTCGCGTACAGTTGGAGATCGGTCGGGAAGGTAGAAAGTTGTATCTTACGATTCAATCGATACGAGGTCAGGTTACAAGAAGAGTTATTCTCTTCAGGTCATGAGTGCCCTATTGTCACGCAATTTCCTTAAATATTTCCGCTGTTCATGCTCAAAGGTATTTCATTCATCTAATGATGATTATTTTTGACATGCAATTTTTCGATAAAAAACTTTTTTTTAATTTATGAGAGCTTGTCTGAGAATCAGAGAAAGAAAACTTTATGTGAAATATTATCGTGAGTCCTTTCTAATCATTATCAAGTATTACCCGTGCAGTTTTCCCTACTGACTTGGTTTCTAATAAATATTGCTTTGAATTTTCTTTGGCTTTTATGATGCTTGACCAAAATCAATCGTCGAAAGGTCAAGGTAATTTACTGACCCTTTCGTAGTATTTACTTTCTACATCTATATCAACGCCATACCCTGCAAGCCACCTCGAGGGTGTGTGGCAGTGGGTAAAGATCACCAAGCATGCACTATTGAAATGCAAAGAAGCTACTGTATGGAAGCATGCTACATAATAGGGTCTCATGCAACTAAGATGGTTTAGAACTACATAGTAATAAAGGGATTGATTGTTGAATAATTCACTGCAGATGCATTAATAACTACTCTAAAATATTTCCCCTACCTATCCCTTTGCTATGCTACCTATTGTGTTCTCTTATAGTACTGGGGGAAAATGACATTTTGAATCTATCAATGCAACAATCTATCTCTCTAATCTTATTTATCTGGTTGAATATAGCATAATACGCTGGTGTTTTTAATATATGCCTAGTATCTTCAGTAACGCTATCCGATTCGAATTCCTGTAATAGATTTAATCTACGCTGCACACTGTCTAGTTCTCTGATTAAACCTAATTCATTCGAATCCCATACACTGGCTACATATTCAAGGTGGGACCTAAGTAGTGTAAAGCTACTTTGTGACTACCGAAGTAGTGAAAAACTACTTTGGGCTCTGCTCTTCCATAACCTTTCACTGCCTTCATAGTATAGCCATTTCTGAAAATAGCTCTCTGTCAACGGTTCGATTTAACGAAGTAACTTACAGAATATGTCTTGAGCCCAACGTAACCCCCAAAATTGGTCATTTAGCCCTTGGCAATATAAGTAACCTGCTGGGATAAATTTCTTGGTTACTTGAATTCAACTGAAGAGTACACATGTATAATTAAATCAATAGGTAGTAGCCGTATCGGAAAACCAAGTATGCTTCGGCAAAGCATTCTTGGTGATGACGTATTGCTGACGTACAATGAAGCATGCTTGGGAAAGAATACTTCATATTCGGACAGTCTACGGTAAGGAGCGATGCGACGTTAAGCAGTAGTGGCAACATAAAAAACCACTAGGTATAGTGAAACGCGATAGAGGGCAATATCTATCAAATGTTTAGATCGAAAGAAAAAGAGCGATTATATTAACTTTTTCATTGATATGCATATTAATAATTATGCAAATGTAATATACGATGTAAAAAAATCGCAACTACATACATGAGTAGCCAACGGCTCCGCCATCTTTTGTTATTCTCATGAACAATGCTTCGAAGCCTACATGGAAGCGTGCTTCTGTGATTTGGCAAGCGTAGCATGCTTCCCCCAGAGTGCTTCGCGTTCGGACATACTTCGGGAGTTTCCGACGGTACCCCCCTCCACTTGCAAGCAAGCACTGTAGTATGCTTAGCGCTAGAAGCACACGTTTCGGACAGGGCTAGTATACCAATGTAAGTGTATTGCCTTTAAGTTTTGCATGATCTTAAGGTAATAAAGATAGTATCCCCCTTACCACTGTTACCACTGTTTTTGATCATAGTAGAGAATAAAGCAACCACACCTAAGGTGGGGATCAAATCCGCATCCCTTGATATACCAGCTTAGCGTGACAGGATCAGACTTCCGCAGTTGTCTCATATGTATATATTTTTCTTGGATTAAATCTTGCCCCATTATCTTAAAATTTTCCAATATCAACTCGGGCATCTAGTATTATATATATTTTACATAGAAGTGGTCACTTCCATTGATGTTTCATTTATTTGGTAAGCTCATTGGAACACGAGTAATTACTCATACAATGGCATTAATTTAGTCAATCAAATATGGAGACGATTATTCGCAAGGCGTTGTTTTACCTGAGGCTTGAGAAAATATATAGGTATTAAGACATTTACTGATTAGGTTGGTCTTGTTAATATCATATATCGGCTTATACTAGATTAATTTTATTCTTATCCATTTTAAATTTTTTGGGATGATTTTAATTTCTCTCTGATTATTTGTGAGGCATAATAAAAGTAAAAATGAAAGCCTCTGCTAAACCTGAGAACTAATTTTGAAGTGTTAACTCCCAACTTTAAGATGCGTGCATGAGTAGAAGTAGGTGGATGTTATGCAGTCAACTTCGCATTTTCTTCTTTATATCTTCTTCGCTTTCAGAAGATTTTATTTTCATTTCCATGTCATATTTAGGCTTATGTAAATTGTCAATGCATTCATTCTAATCTATATCTTTCTTGGAGATCCCTCGTAATTAGAAAATTGAGCCATTTAAATGCAATAATTGTGATTTTTTGTTCTATCTTCTTTCATTTCTGGCCGAACAGATAATTACACTGTGCTTTGATTCTGTGATGATGAAAAGTAATTACAGGAAAACTTAAAGCATGTTTATTCTTAATCTGGATGAAAATCACTGCCACGGGGATCCTTGATAATCCATTTTCATATTTTTCTTATCCTACATTTTTATGGGGGCCTCAAATTAAAAAAAAGTCAAACATTAACGTCGGGTTGTGTGCTAAGGTTTATTGTGTTTGGGAGTTTCATTTAAATGCGCAGCGAGTGGAGACTTCGGAATATTCGCCTCTTTGCGCTAGAAGTCCGCAACATTTTCGGGATCTCATTATGTTCATTCATCTTTCTGCAGTCGCTACCTACCCTTGTGCTCCATTTCCTTACCTTACCCTTTATTTTATCCCAAGAAAAGATATCTCGCTCTTCTGTCGAGTACTAGTTCGGCGAGTTGTTCACTATTCCAAAGAGAGATGCAAACATAAAACACAATTGCATCAATGCATGTGTACATTTTTTGGTAACTTAATTTCTGGGACCTTTGTGAAAGTAAGAGTATTTTATTTCCGAATCTTGAATCCTCTTTAGTAATTTCCTAGATACAGCTAAGAAGAGAGAAACGGTCGTAATATATTATTAGTCCCGTAATTTAACAGTTTGAGTGCGCATGAAATTTAATTAGCCCCCCTGCCACACACCCTCGCGGTGGCTTGAAGGGTATCATGTAGATTTAGATGAATTAGTGAAAGGAAATGGACGCTATTTTCTGAGTTTGAGAAATAGAGAAGGATAGACGAGAAACGGTGTTGGACGCAGAGGTGGAAAAAGAGAGAGATAGGACTGCAGAAAGAGAATTTTTGGGATTTCAAGCTTCACGTTCGCCAAGAAGAGTGTTACAGAGGAGGAGTTGGTAATTTCGGAGAGAAGAAAGAGAATGAAGAATAAAATAGAGGAAGCATATTGAATGAGATATGACATGTAGCTTACTGCAAATTATTTTTTACCAATAATGTATAATCTGAAGATATTTTTGAGACCAAGAGTATTAAAACTCAGTTTCAGTCCTTGCCGTTCGTTCCTCCCTTCTCGGAGACGTAAAATACATAGCTTGAAGAACAGCCAGTAACGAAGTGACGCAGTAATCCTTGAGAATCCGATCCGAAATATGAATCCTGAAAGGGGAAAAGAGAAAAATAATTCTCTCGAGTAGAAGAATAGTACGTTTGCTTCTTCCAATAATCTCTGACACCCTCAGAAGCCAAGAGGGATAGTGTTGTTTTGCACCCTTTTAAAATTTTAGGCCACAAAAAAAAAATGGTAAAAGAATGAGGCTCTTTCTTCTCCATACTTTTTCATGTATAGAAATTTATCCAGATCTTATAGTTATATGGAAATACTTTTGGCAATATAGAACGCAGGGGGGAAAGAAGAGGTAGAAAAAGTTTTTGTGATTTGCATCAACCATTCTTCTTTGACGAATTCAGTTATTTTCAGTTATTCGCGTAGTTTAATCTTCATACTTCATGCGTCTCTTGCGCTCCTATGTAGTCATACTTTATTGCTTCGTTGCTTCTGTTTTCCTATTGCTTTTCTGTGTGATGCTTTCCCATCGGTAAAACTCACCCTAGCTTTCTTTATTAATAAAACAAATATGATTCTAGGTGTATCAATAACTTTCATCAATAGGCGCATAATGTTACATACAAGCACTGTGCTTTTTCCGAATGCAGGATAATTGCGCAAAGTCATAAGTGGCCTACGAAGTAAAATTTACTTTATTACCTCGATATACTTTTTTGTACAAGTGTGGATCAATTACATATTTGTGTTTCAAACTCGGTATGCTTTACCCTCACCAAGCATACAGGCCTTCGTTAATACAGACAGGCCTGTGGTTTTTCATATTCATGATGTTTATCAATACTTTTATGCCCCTGCTTCCACTATATAGTTTTCCTATTGGGCGGAAAGGGGAGAGACTTTTGGGTCATAAAGGGAGAAAAGATGCAGTTTTCGAATGAGCCTACTTGACACAGCGTGTGACCTAGCATCTAGATAATTATATTTTTTCTCTCGTCAAAGAGGATGTGCATGCATCGTGAAATGAAGGGAAGCCTGAAAGAAAAATAAAAGTGCAATGCTTTCATGGGATTGGCTTTGAATGAAAAGTTTGGGAAGTATGGTCTCAGGGCTTTGGGGATTGGGAGACGTCGCGTTATTAAATTTTTGAATCTCTGTTTGTGAATCAAGAGACACAGTCACGGTTTATATCGCGTGTGCACCGTCTTATCTCTCCATCTTTTCCAGCCATCTCAAAGAATTCCGTAGTGCAAATGTTTTAGTCCTCTTTCCACCGTGTTTTACAGGACTCCCAGTCAAAGTACACCTCAGTACGTCTTTGGTTTTGTTTGCATTGCATGGCTTGAAAATTCTCTTTTTTTCGCACGATCTGTTTTTGTGGGAACGATGAAATTCAAGTAAACGTTTACCAGCTTGCATCAACATGTAGTTCATGTGTAAACATGCACGCAACATTGCATGAAAACGGATTGCAATGATTGATATCCGTTTCATGTGGTCTCAACAAGTGGGGAATAAAATAACGCCTGTATTCCCTTCGCAGCTTCTAAATATTCCGACATAAATTTATCCAATGTGCTATATGTGACCTCATTAATACGGATTGGTGATTTGGTCGCTCACTGACGAAAAGTGATAAGTGAAAAGGGAAATGTTCATAGGAAAATGTCGCTCTTGGAAAACTTAGTTTAGATCAATCATGCGGAGATTTTTGGTGTGTTCAAACCATCTTTAAATATGTCATAAAATCTTCATATCTCATCTAAACAGCATGAAGGCAAAACCCCATTACTAAAAGTAGATAATTCAGTGCGTATTTCCACGGCACTCGTTACATTGATTCCAAATGATGGCGTGGGGATTGAATATGATCGTCAGGAATAGATTATAGAACTGGATTATCTCCAAGGAGAAGATATAGAGGTATCAGTGAAGATGACGTAAAGACGCTAATTAGTCACATCAAGAGGATGAAGGCCCCGACGGAATCAATGGAAATCCTATCATTAAGGCTAAACCATTGATTTTTGGTCATATTAGCCAAATCGTCAAAGGCTACACGCAAAGTGAACTCGTTCCAGTGACCTGGAAGATGAGGAAGGTGGTGTACCAATCTAAAATAATGTGTGACAATGCCCATTCTTTCCAAATGATTACTCTCCTAATTCCGAAGTTAGAAAATAGAATTAGCTATGAAATTTAAAAGTGAGAAATCATTGGGGGGAGAAAATCCTTCTTTATGTTCAAGAGGTGGAAATTTTTAAATCATGGTACAGTAGGAAAATCGTTAAACAATAACATAAGAAGAAAAAGCGAGCTAAATCAACAAAAATATTCAAATTTACTACGACCTAGATTTCACAGTATTGCAGCACATAAGGTGCCTGTCGTCGTCGTGTTTTCTTTCTGTGTGATCATGTTTTGCTTCCACTCCATATCGCCAGAATCTTCAGAATTAAAACTTTAAATATTTTCAATCATGGACGGTAACAATGTCGTAAATGTATAATACTTGATTCTGAAGTTCAAATTGATTTATTTGGTAGCGAACGAGCATTGAGGCTATGAAATAACATAGTTTCCTGCCAAGACAGTAAATTTAATCTGAGTTTATTACTTTGATTAAAGGGAAAATTAATCCAATAGAACTAGAAAATTTAAAGAAGATAAGCAACTCTATGAAGTGGTCCACTATGACCCATTCTAGTTATAAATTTGAACTTTCTACTTCCTTTAACTGAATATTGTCTTCCATATTTTAGAGCAGGATTTTAAACCTGTGGTCCGCAGACCCCTTGGGGGTCCATGAGTTTTACTTTTCATTATCTTAAGATTCTAAAGAGTTTTTCTTTGACTGATTTACCATATCTCGGTGGTTTCCTACCCAAATCGTTGGGTCTATACTTGTATCAATCAAAGACATTTTGCTGGTCAATGTGGAGTTTGATGGTTAAATGGAAAAATAAATCAAGGAAGAAATACTATGGGCTACTAGCATAATTTGCTACGGGCGCCTGCATTTTCAAAACATCGAATAGTTTTTCGAGAAAATTGGTTTGACTTAGCTGCATCAGTGACATTATTGACAGATTTTGGCAGCAGCAATGGCGAGAAATCGTTCTGTAGTTTTAGTTTGAATCAATAAAACTACTCACGAGGATATAATTACAGTGTATCGTTTGCCACAACGTGAAAAATTAGCTTAAAAAGAAATTGCACAAAAATTAAGTGTGTAGTTAAAATTATAAATTTCGCGTAGCTAACTGCTACAAAAGATATTCTCTCTATCGCGTGAAGAAACTGGTTCTGCACATGCTTCTTTTGAAAAGCGATATTCGTTGGAGTTCTCTGAGAATATATTGTCGGGATTAGTAGAGTTAAAAGAAAGAGGTAAAACTGTTTATGGTGGTGAGAAATTTGGTGATCCCTTCAATGATGAAAGTTGGTTGTAACACTTTGCCTATCTGTTTAATATATTCTGAATCTTTAGCGAACTCAACCTCCATTTACGAGAGCCTGGTTCATAGTTTGTGTGCATTAGGAAAAATTATTATATTTCAGAATTCATAAGTCGTTTGGTCATGTGGAAAGGACACAGTCCTGTATGTTAAGCCACTGCAATATTATCAAATTCTCATTAACAAAAATCTCTAATATAATGAAAAAAGTATTTTTTGAGTTATTAAAATTCTTATAAACTAACTAACTAAAAATACCATGGTTATTTTTCAAAATTTCAGAACGAATGCAGACGTACGATCATATTCATAATCTACACTGTAGTGTCGCTTGTACTGTATTGAAGCTATGAAATAAAATACGTTTCCTGCCAAGACAGTAAATTTCATCTGAATTTATTACTTTGATTAAAGGGAAATTAATCCAATGGGTCCTAAAATCACAACGAGTTAAATTGGTGTACAAATTCTACCTGCAAAGGTACTATAACTTCTCAGCGTGACGCTGAGAACTGAGTTGAATTTCTGAATATGGCTGGGCCATATTCTGAATATTTAATAGGTATTCATTCAGCCAATGTTTATGGTTATTCGTTTCATTCAGGGCTCTGGAAAATTAAATCAGATGTAAAATACAAATATAAACAAACCGTTTGATAGTTACCATTATTTAGATTGTTGGTTGAAGTAAATTCAAAGTGGTAGGCCTATTTCATCATCCATAGCAACATTTTTTAAATAATTTCAGAAACTGACGTTGAATTTGCAAATTTGCTGAAATATCTAAGCGAATACTCCCTGTAAAACTCAAACTAATCTTCGCCGAAAAGTTTCAGCTCCCTCCGTGAATTGAACTTGTCCGGGTTTAGGTTTAAAATCACAGCTTATAACCTTTTGTGAAATTATAATTGCTGATCTCTATTTTTTACACTTTTACATGGTTTTCTCGACGTACTTTTCACGATGCTTTCTGCAGAACCAGCTATATTTCATAAATGAAAGCCGAATGTCTCCCACTGTGGCTTTCATCTCCAATATTGTCTTAACCTCATGAAAACGATTTAGTGTTTTTTTATACTATCTACAAAAATGTCAGCAAACATAACTCTAGAAGTGTCAACTTTTGAAAATCTTAACATCATTTTCCCGCGACTCAGTTCAACTAAGAATTTTTATCTTAACGTGATGTAGAGGACCCTTCACACCAAAATACAACCCAGAATTACTTTATGTAGCGGTAAGGTCAAATATCCCTGATGTATGTATCCCTGATCCCTATATGTGTGTCGTATATTATTGCATCCCACGCTGTTAAGAATGATTGTTCATGAATTTTGCTTCATGAAAAAGGTATGATAGATAAGATACACAGTTCTAACTCATAATAATTTATTTATCGTGTCGTTGACCAATTATAACTAATTTTGGTTATCTACCTTGGTCCTTCTAATCTTTTTGGTGCTCATTACAAAGTTATTCGTTTATATTTATGGTCTAAATATTTTCTTCTGTTTTTTGCAGGTAAGCTGCTATCCAAGAAGTTCTTCCGTACTCATTAATTGAGAGCGGCGTCAGTAAGTGGACTATTTTTTTCGAATACCTTTGTCAACTTAGAGCTCAAATACATTTGATTTTACATGTATGAAAAGAATTTAACTGCCTTGATTTTTCACACACACTCTAAGCTAACGGAGCAATATAAAAACTTTAGACACAGGCTTCTCTTTTCCATACGATAAGTTCACACGGTAACGATCGGAATTGTTGCCGAAGTCATTTGTATACATATACGTTTTTAAACGTTGTTGAGACTCACAAACAAGTCAATATCTATCTCGGCTGGTATCTTATTCTCATTGGCCACCATCCCCGCCGAATCTAAAATACTACTCTTTTACGAATTATGTAGAATTCACATTTCCAGTACACTACTTTTTCACTTATTCCGCATAATCAATCTTAAAATCGTAATTTATCGATCGGAGCATTGTCGATCGCTTTTTTGGTAAAATGCCCTTTTTGCTTGGGGAATTCTACAGGCAATTTCTCTTTACTTCGTCCATCGGTGGTTACTCGGTTTCCCAGGTAGCAGAACTCTTCCACCTCCTCGATTTTTAGTTTTCCTAGTTAAACATTGGTCCTGACTTCCTTTCTCCTATTGCATACCAATACCTTAGTTTTCTTTTTATTGATCTTCAGATGATATCTGGTCATTTTTCTTTCCGTATTTCCTATCGTCTTCTTTAAATCTCCTTCTGTTTCTGCCATGACTGCTATGTCATCGGCGAATCGTAGCATGCAATTTTCTCCCCGTAGATATTCACTCCCGCAGACTTTTCTTTGACTTCTTGGATTGCTTTCTCGATGTAGACATTGAATAATACTGGAGACACAGCACATCCTTACTCATTTCTGTATGCTTATTTCTGTACTGCTGGGTTCTGATTTGATTATGGCCATCTGGTTTTTATACAAGCTGTGGATAAATCTTCTATCTTTTAATGATGCTCCAATTTATTTCAGAAACTTAAGAATCATGTTCCAATCCACGTTGACAAATGCCCTCTCCAAATCTATAAATGCAACAAACATCGGTAGATTCTTCTCTATTCTCTTCTCCATAAGTAGCCTGAGGGCCAAAATCGCTTTTCTTGTGCCCTTGTTTCTTCTGAACCCGAATTGGTCCTAATCCGGGAACTCCTCCGCTTTATATTAACGAAATGTCTCCCAGTCTCTTCTCTATTCTCAATCAAGGTCTTCTAATTGTCAAGTGGTATTTTATGTGCTTTTATCATTCCAAAAAAAAGCCTCTTTCTTTTCCATCATATTCAGTTCCTGGAATCAAATAGTTACCGTTCAATCATTGTATAAGAAGGTACGTAATTCATTTGCGTCATATTTCATACGCATTTACGGCTCCTTACTTATCCTTGCTAATTAGTTTAAATATTTTATCAATATTTAAGGTAGCCTTACCATTACCATTTAACAAATTCAGGAACGGAATTTACTCTCATCACTGAACGATGAATGATCGGGGTAACGGCCAAAAAATAAAATGGGTCAATATAACGATAATAAAGTAGACCGCAGCGACCGTAGTAAGGCCTGGTGCCGCCCTCGTGTATTCTAGAGCGGTGGCAACATATACGGGAATCAAATGGCAAGGGCAAAGGGGATTTAAGAGTAAATACACGTTTGAAATTGTTGAGAAGAAGATGATAAAGACAGTGTGCTGTGATCTGAAGAC
Organism: Platycnemis pennipes; assembly: GCA_933228895.1. Classification (NCBI taxonomy): domain Eukaryota; kingdom Metazoa; phylum Arthropoda; class Insecta; order Odonata; family Platycnemididae; genus Platycnemis; species Platycnemis pennipes. Next base: position 41,702,126 of record OW121851.1, on the reverse strand, counting down.
GCCAGGGTACCGTACGGTCGAACGTGAGCCTGACTCCGCGGACATTGGCGGGCGTGCGCCAACACTCAAAAATATTTTTCTTTCCTAAATGGAATATTACCTCTACCAATTTTGTTTTAATTATAGAAGACGATTGTATTTACAGCATATAAAAAATGAGCAGAACCATGAATGAGGCTACATCGTCAAAAATCGATTTGAAAATGTAAAATCGTTATAAATTTTATAAAATTATCTATATTTTACTGTATAATTTTTTATAATTGTTACCCAACTTAAAACCTTTGCGGACTTTTTCCATATCTTTAAATAAGAGTCTCGGAGATATCCTGTAAAATGTGTAATGACTTTTAATTCGAATTTTTCAATGTTGCAATTTCTCATAAACGGTTGCATGTTGTGCAAAACGGCTTTGGGATTATCTTTTTCCTTTCACATGATGACATTTTGCTAAGTTCGGTCAAAATCGGTCACGCTAAGTGTAATTACTTGGTCGCATTGACATGGAATGGCCCTTTTAGATTATGTAGCATTCCTAACGCATTTCCTTACATTTTGGGTGTAGAGAACAATTTCTAGAACCTTTTTTGAATGATATTCACAATAATCTCTCATCCAGTACCATAGAGAAAATCTCATTATCTCATCATTTTCGCACACGCTCTTACTTAGCAGCCAGTAGACATACATGTGGTTTCATCTTTTTCGCCACGAGGGAAGAGAAAAATTTCTTGCTCTCGTATTTTTTTGGTGTCGAGTTCCTTCCTTCCTCGTCCCTTGGTTTCTCTGTTCCTCACACAGACGCAAATCGCCCTCAAATCTTCTCAATCCCTTTATCCTCATAATCGCATTACCTTGGTGGACACGAGGAAGTGAATAAAAACAATGTCTGGAACATAACAAAAAAGGCAAACTCTACTATCTCATTTATATATTTTTTCCGGAAATCTCTGGCAATACGGCATCAGCAGCTACCCGGCCCGTGTGGCCAGACAATGGTTTGTGCGGGAGAAGGTGGCTTCTTAAACAAATCTGATCCTTGCCCAAAATAAACCCAAATCCTACCATCTCATCCTTCCTTTCGGTCTTTCCTGTAGTTAATTCCATGCACATGCCCTTTATCTTAACCATGCCAAAAGCTACTCCAGTCCTTAATCAGTTATTAAAATTTTTCAGGGGATTAAGGCTTTTACCTTGCCCTCCTGAGCTGTGGCTGCGTTGAGTGAAACTGAAAAAAAAGATCGGAATATTTTTAGATATAAAAAAATGATAACACCGAAAATGCAGAATTGAGTCTATTTGCGGGGAGTATATTTTTTACTTCATTGCAATTAAAGCAAAATAATCTAGGGTTAATGATTTTGCAATTTCCTATGGAAAATTTCTGTCTTGTAACTAGCAGGCTTTGTTATTGCATTAACATATGTAGCTTAAGAATTCTTTCAGTATAGTCCATAGAATTGACAAATTTGCCCGCATGTGGAGCATTAATAAAAATCAAGAGAATTGGAACTATGGTGGAATATGACGAACGAATAACACGCCGCCTTCGGCTTAAAATTACAGGTTTGCTTCTAATTGTTGAATGCAGGATATACCATGGACATCCCTCAATCATTGAATTTACTTAAAATCTGCATCTGCATGAACATAGTACCCTGAAAGTCATCAAAAGGCATATTAGGTGAGACCCTGAAGACGATGGACGAGTCGTCCGTTGAAACGTTGGGGTTACATAATTATTTAACCCGGTGGAAATCCCGAGGAGACTTCACCAAAATAACTCGCCGAAAAATAATTAAATCATATTTTATGTATTTATCTCATTTATTCAATGCAGTAAACGAATGTATTTCGAATTTATATTTAAGTGGTATGGATCGTGATGAGCAAACCGTCCGTAAAATGTATATTTCCTGTAGATATAGTGTTGTTTGACCTGTTGAGTGTTTGGTGTGGTGGCTTGGTGGAGTACTGGCCTCCCATCCCGAAGACCCGGGTTCGATTCCCGGCAGTGGCGGATTTTTCAGTGGAAAATCGGTCCCCACTAGAGTGCCTAGTGGAGGGCATTTCAAGTTCAGTACTCCGTCCTCCGGTTGGGATGTTAAGCCGTGGACCCCTTGGTGCCTTTCGTGAAGAGTAGGATAATGCCGACACCGGGTTTCTCTCCACCCTTCCTCCGTTCCCTAAAAACTCCTAACATTACCCGAATACCCATTAATATATATATTTGTTTCGTTTTAAATACTTAAATTTAATTAAGCTCTGCCTTACTTTGATGATTTCAAATGCCAACAATAATCAAATCATATTTATATTCAAGAAGTCATTATTACAATTTACATTTACTGCCTATGGCAATAAAATTTTAAAGAGGACATCTACATCTACATAATACCCTGCAAGCCACCACGAGGGTGTGTGGCAGAGGGTGATTTCTCACCAAACATGCACTACATATCATGCATTAAAAAGGAATAGTATTAATATAGTAGTCAGAAAAACACTATTTAAAAAAAAGATACAAATTGCTAAGCGAACATGCAAAAACATTCTGTTAGTAGGGTTAGCTTTAAGTACTCATACCAACATGCAGCTACCAATGCTATTCATTGCTACTCTCTGATAGGACATATTTACCGTTATTCGTATCTCTAATTGGTCGAGGGAAAAAGGACATTTTGAATCTATCAGTTCGGCAATCAATTTCTCTAATTTTATGAATATGGTCCAGTCTGCCATAGTAAGTTGGGGTTCGTAATATTTTTAACTTCATCACTGAAAATATTGCCTTGGAATTTGTTTATGAGATCAAGTCTAAATTTCAACCTGCGATCTGACAATGATTCCCATTTCAATTAATTTAATAGACTTGTTACGCTAACATATATATTATCGTTTCGTCCCTTTAAAAATCTTGCCGATCTTCGCATCACACGTTCAAGTTCATTACTTAGACCGATTTCGTAGGGATATATACATATAAGTTTATGCTCTGAATAAACAAAAATTTAGTCATTAAAAAAACCATTAGCATTAACTTCTAACCTTTATTTCATTAATGAAATTCCCTTGGTATCTACCTAAGTATAAAATACATTTACTGGCATGCATATAAACATGAAGCATTTAGATTTTCAAGGCTCATATATCGAACTTTTGTCATCACCTCCATTTGTGTTGCTGACAACATATACGTGATGAATAATGTATGTATCGTAGTTATGCTAACATAGTACATAACTCAAATAAATTCGCATAAATTTATCCCTACAGGGCTAAATATAAATATTATAATAATACAACCTATTCATCCCATGTTGATTGTTCTGAACACTATCTGTTGAGTCCAACAATCAAGAGTAATTAATTATTAGTGTTAGCAACATGACCTTTGTTTTGTTTTAAATACTTAAATTTAAATAAGCTTTGCCTTAGTTTGGTGATATTAAATTTCAACAATAATGAAATCATATTTATATTCAATAAGTCATTACTACAAGCCTATTATATATATTTGTGAGCTATTAATCCTTGGGTATGTTATCTTTAGTAACCAGGCATAATTTCATGTGATGCATATGACCCTCCTTATTGGCTGCTCTCAAGGAATACTTCAGCCTGCCATTCAAATCTCATACGTAAGTTTATACATTGCAGAACCATTCTGAATGTTCCTGCAACCATTGTGATCATTGATTGCAAATTTGTTTCAAAAGCATTACAATTATGTACTTTTGGTTGCAAAAGCATTACTTTTGCAATCAATTTGCAATTAATGAAAATAGTTAATTAAATAAAGATAAGTTAATTTTTATGATAATGAAAGCTTTTAATATGGCACTCATAAGTTTATTCATAATTTGTCATATATAGAAAAATGCATCCCAAAACATTGCAGAACCATTCTGAATGTTCCTGCAACCATTGCGAACCATTCTGTGCAGCAGGGGCTTATTCCCCATTGAGACTGAGGATGTGTAGTTGAATTTTAAATCATTGCCAGTTAAGAGGTCAGTTGAGAGGTCAAGCGTGTTTTGTTTTCTGAAAGGGTTAAACCTAAGCTTAGCTAAATTCGTGTTCGAGCTGCTAGTTCTACCCGAACGCCTATTTCTTCGAAAATGCTTCAATTGGTGAAGTACTAGAAAAGTACACAAGAACTAGAAAGGTAAACAAGTACTAGAAAAGTACGCAAGTACTGGAAAAGTACACAAGAATCAAGGCTCAAGAAGTAAGGTCTTAAACGGCAACTAAAGAATCTTACATGTAAATAAGCAGTACATCTACATCTACATAATACCCTGCAAGCCACCACAAGGGTGTGTGGCAGGGGGTGATTGCTCACCAAACATGCACTACATATCATGCATAAAAAAGGAATAGTATTAATATAGTAGTCAGAACTACACTATTTAAAAAAGATAGAAATTGCAAAGCAAACATGCAAAAACATTCTGTTAGTAGGGTTAGTTTTAAGTACTCATACCAACATGCAGCTACCAATGCTATTCATTGCTACTCTCCGATAGGACATATTTACCGTTATTCGTATCTCTAATTGTGCGAGGGAAAAAGGACATTTTGAATCGGTCAGTTCGGCAATCAATTTCTCTAACTTTATGATTATGGTCCAGTCTGCCATAGTAATTTGGGGTTCGTAAAATATTTTTAACGTCATCACTGAAAATATTATCTTGGAATTCATTTAGGATATCAAGTCTAAATTTCAACCTGCGATCTGACAATGATTCCCATTTCAATTAATTTAATAGACAGGTTACGCTAATATAATTATCGTATCGTCCCTTTACAAATCTTGCCGATCTTCGCATCACACGTTCAAGTTCATTACTTAGACCGATTTCGTAGGGATCCCATATACTGGCAGCATATTCCAAATGGTCTAACAAGGGTACACGTGTATGGCACGACAGGAAGAAAGGGTCGGGATCAAGGAAGGTGGGGTGAAAATAAAATGAAACAAAAGAGGAGCAAAGAACGATGGGGAAGGGAAATAGAGGTGAAGAAATAAATCAGTGGGAAAGGAACTCGAAGAAGAGAGAGAGAGCAAAGGAATTGGATAGAATCGGCGGCAGGAAGTTGAATGCCGGAGAGGAAAAGAATGACCAGATCGTCGTGAATTCGGACGTCCCGGACAAAGATAAATAGAGAAACTTTTTCGAATAAATTCAAAATGAAATTTGGTATTCAATATTCCGGCACGAGTTGGGCTATTGGTTCCCGATGGGATTCAAGGTGTGAAGCAGAGAGGAGTAGGGATGGAGAGAGAGTATGAAGGGGAAGGAATGGGAACCTGGGGGGTTATTTTGTAATCTCACCTTTTTAATGACTCTTTGCGGGAAGGCGGGAGATCCGTTTCGCTCTCTTAATGATCGGCTCACGAACGGGTCGTGAATTGCCGAAGCTTCTGTCGTTGAATAAACAAACAAGTGCCTGGCAACGGCAACCGCTTTCTTCAAAAATGGAGGAATACGGTGAAGGTGAGTGAAAAATTGTTTGTCCATATCATTTTAATTATTTGGATGGCCTGTCAAGATAATTCATGTCCGATAATTTCCTTTATACCAATATTGGAATTTGCATTTGTTTCTCGCTACATTTTACGTTAATAGTGTTTCATCATTTTTCATTTTCTCAATAGTGTTCCATTCAAGAAATCATTTGTTGATAAGATACAATTCGTGATTTAAGAAAGTTTAAGTTCTTCACGTTGTGCAAATTCCAAAAATACAATTAAAAATCGATTGTATCTTTCTCGTTCTTGCCTTTTTTTCCAACTCAAGCTTCTAGTGGAAACGATGATGGCTCCATGCCACGTTATTTATGTAGATGAGACGGGAACTAATGTCAGGCGGAGATAATTAAACGGATCAAGAGTCGAAAGATACGGATCAGAGCGGATGAATCGTCTGAAAGACCAGCACATGACCGGCAGTTCACCGCTTGAGATCCGTAGATGGTCACGCCGCCTGGGTGGCGGAGTTTAACTACGAAAAAGTGACATTGTATGACGTATTCTCACTAAAGTGAGATTACAAAATAACCCCCCTGAGTAAGGATGTGCAGAAGAAGTTTTTCCCTTTGGTCCAACTGGTACCGTCGGGCTATAGAGAAGGGTCTTATACAAGCTCTCTTGGCGTGCTTGAGTGAATTTGCCACGCCATGGGATTACCTCGAAGATTTATTCTCGCTTACCCTTACCCCCGAGTAGCATCCGAAATTCATTTTAAGTGTTCCGACGTTGATGAGGTATGGCATTGCCTATCCTAATTTCCTACGCCCAAACTAATCACTGCACCCTTTCCCGCTGTGATGTTCAAATATGCAACCCTTGGTTTGCTTGGTTATAAGCTCTACCGACAGCTGCTCCCCTAACGTATTTCAAGCAGCACTTGCCAAGGATGGTTTTATTCCTAATGTCATTAATAAAGCTGAGTAAGTACTCCCTTCCAAGTGAAAAGGGAAGGTAACTATTTGCTCAAATATGATCGAAATTAGGACTAAACGGGAGATTTCTTATTTTCAAGACTGCATATGGACATTTTTGTGTCCATGTATATCTTTTTCATCATTTGAGAAATCCTGATGAATTGTACTTAGTAATTTGTGATGAATATTTATATACTGCTAATAGATCCATTGTATGAGTAGATATATGGGATGGGTCACTACGTAATTAGCTCAGCAAACGCGAGGAAAAACAAATAAATAGAAGAGATCAAGTTCAGCTGGTAGTTAAATTCTGGCTTCCCATCCCAGGTTGAAATCCCGAATGTGGCAGAGACTTTTCATCAGTATTCTGGAGGGGACATGAGTGCTGCGAGGCAAGCAGGTCAGGTACAGCGCCCAGTAGAAATTTGTTAGAAGTGCGGAAACAGTTCTAGAGAAATAAACAGGAGGCGGAACGCGGAGGAAGGTAGGATAAATGCCAATGTGAGCGTACTGTATGTGCAGGTTTTGACAGGAACAGAATTCTTAGGATGAGGAAGTGTTATCTTTAGATGCTATCTTTAGATACGTAAGGAAACGATAGGAGAGAAGCAGAGAAATGCAGACACGAGTAACACCTTACAAATACCTTGCAAGTGGTGGACAGGTTAAATGTAGGCTGGCACAATGGATCTAAAAAGGGCGAAGTGCCGGAGAGACTCTAGGAGGTCCCCGCCCCCCCTCAAATTTACATTTTTTTGTTCGACCTCTAGCTACTACCAGGACTTTGAAAGGCTAACTGTTGCAGATAAAACTTATTGGCTTTACCAAAAGTCAAAGGCTATGGTTTCTGGCAAGTACGAAACAGCGAAGAAAATAAACCGAAACATTTTTTAAATGTTCAACGCGCGAGTGAAAACAAATCGAGGTGTAGGAAATATTATTACAAACGTCATCATCATCATCATTGGTCAACAATCGTAGGATTGGTTTGACGCCAAAATCCACTCGATTCTTCGATCGGCCAACCTCTTCGTATTGACGTAACTCCTCTCTTTTACATCCTTCACAACTTGCTCCTCATATCTAATACGAGGCCTGCCTTTTCCATTCTTCCCGTTCACTTTTCCCTCAACGATTGTCTTCATCAGGCCACCGTGTCTTAAGATGTGGCTTATTAAGTCGTCCCGTCTTCTTTTTACGGTGTTCAGTAGTCTTTCTTTCCTCCCACTCTTCATAAGCCTTTCTCCTATGTCACTCGATCGATCCATTTTATCTTCATCAATCTTCGGTAACACTACATTTCAAATGCTTCCAGCCTGGGCTTCTCTGCTGCTGTAACTGTCCATACTTCGCTGCCATATAGTATAATATAAAGTAAAATTCTCCAGATGTAAACGAACATCAATTCCAGTAAATAAAAATAAATAGTCCGACTAAACATTTTGAATGTTAAATATATCGCCAAATATATTTCAGCGCTGCATCTGTTGATGTTGGTTAGAGGTCACAACGTAACCGTGTTTGCACGTGGGAGAAACTAAATAAACAAAAAAAAAGGCTTGTGTAGATCTGTGGATGCAAAGGTCGTAGGTAGCATTTCTGGTAGCGAAACCAAGGCCGGATCTCCCGAGCAGAGGAAATCGGGTTCAAGTGTGCTGAAGAAAATTTAAGGCCTCAAATCTTCCTGAACCTTTACCAGCCGTTTCTTGCTCACGCGCATAAAAACGCCTTGGAAAAGGACGAGGAACAAGGACTCGCGGAGTAAAACATAGGAGAAGTTGGTCTGGGAGAAGAGAGGGAAAAGGAAGTAGAGAGGGGGAGGCGGAATGTCGTGGTCAAAAAAAAGACAATGTAATTGAGTTCTGGCTCCATTTCTGGTTACCAAGGAAACGGCCAAACGGGGGCGGATGACAGGGGGGTGGGTATTTGGTGTACGGGAGAGAGAAAGAGGGGTGGAGGAACACAGGGGTGGGAGGAAAGAATCCGGATGAAATTTTTGTGTCAGCGCTAAGATTCCACTTCCACAACGATCCCCGCGAGGGATAAGAGGTTGGGTTCACACTTGCGTATAAATATAAGTACCAATATAAAAATCGGTCGAAAGGGTGTGATAGAGGGAGGCAGGAATATGTGGAGGGCAGTCTGGGCATGTGGGAGGATGAGTGAATTGGAGCCTTTGTCAGGATGGGAGCCATGACTTATTTATGAGGCTCTCCGATATCAGGGAACGGAACACCTACATCTACACGAAACCCTGCAAGCCACCGCGAGGGTGTGTGGCAGGGGTTGAAGATCACCAAGCATGCACTACTAACATGCAAACTGGCAACTATAATGTTTCATGCAACTTGATTGTTAGTATCTATAGTCTATAAGGGGTTAATGCATGCATCATGCACTACAGAATACTCTAAAATATTTCCCCTACCTATCCCTTTGCTATGCTGCCTTTTCTGTTCTCTTATAGTACGGGGAAAAAAAGCCATTTTGAATCTATCGGTAAGACTATCTATCTCTCTAATCTTATTTATCTGGTCGAATCTAGCGTAATACGCTGGTTTTTTTTAATATGTGCCTAACATCTTCAGTAAAGCTATCCGATAGAAATTGCTCTAATAGATTCAAACTGTACTTTAACCTACGCTCTGATAATGATTCCCACCCTAATTCTTTTATTAATTCTGAAACGCTACTCAACCTATCTTAACACATTTTAACGAACCTAGCTGCTCTACGCTGCACACTGTCTAGTTCTCTGATCAACACTAATTCATTAGGATCCCAGACCCTGGCTGCATACTCAAGGTGGGGCCTAACTAGTGAAAAATAGCATCGCTCTTTTGTCTTCTCATCGCATTTTCCAAGTACTCTTTTTATAAATCCTAGCTTTCCCTTCGCTCGGCCGCATATTTCCCGGATGTGTCTTCCCCACGATAAATCCTTAGTGATTCTTACAGTGTGAAACAAGGGAAAACATTGGTCTGAATGAGAATTCCCATAAGTGAGTAGGCGGTAAGAAGGCCAACAGGCATGCAAAGAAGTTGGAAGTGAGGTAAAAACCAGGGACTTTCAATTCTCCTTTCACCTGGGTTCTCGTATAACCGCTCTTATTTAACGACTTACGTGCAATGGTAATGACGTGAGCAGAGATATATTGATCTAGCTAAACAGGCGTTTGCCAACAGAAGTGAACGTATGGCGAGAGACATGTAAATTCTAAGAGAAGGTTGGTGAAGAGCTTAATACCGGGCGTGACATTATTAGCATGTAAGACATGGACTCAAGGAAAATATGGTAAGAATAGATTCATAGCTTTAGCAATGTAAGTCTGGAGGGTAATGGACGAAGTAATGTTGACCGGAGAAGCGGACGAGTGGATAAGTCTTGATCACAGTTGAACGGGATAGAAGATTACTTGGAGAAATCAGAGGGAAACCTGGTTCACCTACAATTATCCCTGCAAGAGCGTTTGACTGTGTGGGTGGAACAGATACTTAGTGGCAATGGAATGTTTAAGTTCACTACCGAAGGTATAATGCTCTGAGAGGACAAGGAAGGAAAGGCAACAGTATTTTTGATGGTATTTTAGTTATTTTGAATGGTGTTAAGAGGGGTGGAAATATGACGATATGAAGATAGAAATGGAGTATAGATGAATCCGACACGTTAATGAAATAAAAAGTAAAGTAGAAAGATTCCATCAATTTATACAATTCTATCCATGGACAATTAAAAGCATTATCAATCAACATTCAAAATCATCTCAAACTCCGTCGCCCTCACATTCACTTGATTCGGTGCAATTCGAGAGTATCTTCATCAATTGATTTTTTCCCTACTAATAGATCTTCAATTTTTGTGAAGACGTGAAGATGACACTGTGTGTCGAAACCTTGGTCGTACCAATTAAACTTATTGTAGAGAACACTAATATCTTTCATTCATTCATTCAGTTTATATGCCTATCTGTTCACATTAATTTCCATGCGAAAAATTTCACCTGGACCGGGAATCGAACCACGAACCTTTGCCTTTCCGGGCCACTGCGCAGACCACTACGCCACCCAGAATCCCCAGAATCAATAATTCGAATGGCAATTTTCGCATGGAAATTAATGTGAATTTCACCGCCGTTCACGCGGCAGGATTGCACATCTTACACATGCCTATCTTTGTTAATTTATAGCAAGGTTAGGAGCTATGATTTAAAATAAAGTGCCCCGTAAACAACTGTCTCAAAAAAGTTCTCGAATCGTCAAATTATTAATTTTATTGAAGTAGATATAGGCATAAAAGCGAAGTGAAATATTTTGGCATCAATTTTCCTTTGAATGTATATTGGCGGAATCATGATTCTAAATATTATAATCCAGAATTCAAGTAACTGGAATTTATGTATCAAACTGAGGGAAATTATTCGAAAGGAAAAGAACAAGATAGTTTCTATTTCACAATTGCTATGCCTCACCATAAATGTCCATGTATTATTCTGGATTCAAAGAATTTTGATTAAACCCGTGAAATACAAACAAGTAAATGTCTTCTATATTTAGTACTTGAGATATATTTAGCAGAGAAGCTTAAGTAAAATGAGTCTATCACTTTTAATTTTGATAAAATGCTGTCACTGAGAGAGACTCTGAGAAATAAAATTATTTTTGGTTTATTTTTGTAGAAAATTTGTCGATGACAAATAACCAGAAAAGAGCCATGGCAAAAAATATCTTCGGCTCTCCGGGGTAAATCCAGGCTATATTTTTTCCATCCATTTGCAGTCAAAGTTTTCTTCGGCTTTCAGAATTCTCACCGTCAATCACAAAGTGAGCACATTTCCCGTTAAAAGCCAGTTAAAGCTTACTCACAGCTTGGTAATTTAACCAAAGCTGCTAATATTTTTTCCAAGGTTTGATAGAAATGAAAGTAGGCATGGAATTACGTGGCTAAATTACCTTACCATTTATACCATTTTAGAAGAATAGCGTTCAGGTGGGAGATAGGCTTTTTGGATGGAAAAAGTTAGGAAAGTTTCATACTGCCGTATCACTGCCCTTTAGCACTAAACCAGTCTTCCATGAACAGTCGGCAAGAAGTTATTTTTTTATGTCCTGATGTTTATTGTTTCACTTACGCGATGCGCATTTGATGCTTCGACGCGCGAAATTGTTCTGATCTGCGCATTCCATGCGCTCCATGCAAGCGCGATTTACTCGCTCTTTGGAGAAAGTTTTACCCCGACCCCCACCGTGCTTTCGAGAATGCCCTTTGCCCTACCGTACGTTAAATTCCATGTTACTATTCGTACTTGTTTCTGCTTCGAATGCATTTTGCCACACTTTGCTAGGCTCTGCAACCATTGTCTAAATTCATCAGCTACCACGCGGTCAACTGACTTCCCATCCATCTCTTTATCGTGAGAAAATAATGCATATTTGCTTACGTCACTCACATTTCAGCGCCTCTTTAAGTTAAAGTAGAGTTTATGGCCGGATACGCATTGCATAATGGTGAATAGAGAAATGATGTCCTCAGATTTAAGGTGCATAATCAGGAGGCAGATTATACAAAGGAAGGGGAAGGTTAGGGTATTATTTATTGCTCATCTGCCAACTCGTCTCGTCAATGAAGGGAACATTTGTCTACCCTTTTTCTTTACTTTGCTCGATCCAAGATTGCCATAGCACAGAATAAAGTAGTAAATAATAGGCATTGCCTAGTAATTTACTAGCTTTGAGTCTCTAAGCATTCATGCGGGATATAAGTATAATACTAAGACGATGTTCCACGGTAAAATTTGCATTCAATTTCTCGGTCATTGCAACCAAATTTAGGATAAAATAGTAATGGCGTGTCCCAAGGCGCAGTATGTTGGTCCAAAATAAACAAACCAATGCAATGCAAGAGAGTTGTATACAATGAAAATGGCAGCTACAGACTAATTTGTATAAGCCACGGAAATTGTGATTTTAGCTTTAAAAACCGTGCACGAAAATTTTATTTGAAAAAATAAATCCTACATTAGGCATTGTATTTGTTCCTCCTTTTCATTCACTCAGGGGTTCTTGATTCCGACAGTCCAATATATGCCGTCATCGTTACACTCCAATTTAACGCCCTCTAATTAAATTAATCACTCAAAAATGTTACAAACTTTTGTACATAACGCCACTTGGTTACGATTCCACCATGTCACACTGTCTAAACCATGTGTATTAAAAAGTGTAACCAAGTTTAATCATTGGTCATAGGCTTCCGTTTACAGACAACACTTAAGTGAGCGTTTGCACTAAGGTCGATAAAATGAATGTTTTGCAAAGTTTTGAAGAATAAGGCGTACGTTTAGAATAAGAATAGTAGGGAAACTGCTTCATTGCTATGGTCCCTCATTTTCACCATTAACTGATTGTTATTTGCATCCAGCTCATAGGCAATTTCAGCGGTACCTTTCATTATCACATCTGAAGTTAGTTTCTGCAAGTTAATGGCTGTTACAAAATGGAATGGAGAGAAAGTTGTGTTGCCAATTTGATTCTAATGGTAAATACCTTACGGATCACGGAAATTGGGTGTAAAACATAAACTGGCATGCCATCAAGGAGAAATTAGGTATTAGGAAATTAGGAGAAAATGCATACATGAAATGATGATTGCAATCGGCAGGCGAAGAATTAGTATAACTGGTTTTCAGTTGATTGAACGGATTCTCACATTTAATATTTCAAAGGAATTGCAAAGGAGTGCACGTAATCAGTTCTTAAAACCGCGCTCCTGGCATGTGACATTTTTCCACACCTCTATAGTTCCTACTCACATCACTTCAGTATGGAGTCTGCCCGTAAATTGCGTGATTTTTACGAATTGTCCGGGCCAGCTGTTACAATGTAGAGAAAGTTGTCTGAAAAAACAATTACAATGGAGAAAGAGTTGAGAAAGGATGATATTTGAGCATCAATATGGAGATCGGAATTTGACGCAGCATTAAGGGACCTTCGGATGAATAAGGCTTCTGGAATTGATTATATCCCAGCTACAAAAACATCTGCGACATGTACGCAACAGGAGAAATACCCAGGGAATTCGAGAAAAACATCATCATTCCTATCCCCAAAAAGAAGAGAGCGGAGAAATGTGAAAATTTTAGGACTATAAGCCTTACGACACATGCATCGAAGATATTTACAAGGATAATCTACTAAAGAATAGAACGGAAAGCAGAGGAGTTCCTGGATGAAGATCAATTCGGATTCAGGAAAAGTAAGGGTACAAGAGAAGCAATATTGGCCCTTAGGCGTCTTATAGAGAATAGAATGGAGATGAACGAACCGACTTTCATTGCATTTGAGGATTTAGAGGAGGCTTTTGACAGCATAGATTGGAATTTAATGCTTAGAATTCTGAAAGGAATTGGAGTGTCGTACAGTGACCAAAGAATTCTCCACAGTTTGTATAAAAACCAAGTAGCTGTGATTAAATCTGGACCCAGCTGGTAAGAGCCAAGAATAAAGAAAGGAGTGAGTCAAGGCTGTGCACTGTCTCCCGTAATATTCAATGTTTACTTCGAGAGAGTCGTCAACGAAATCAAAGAGAAGTCTTTTGGAGTGCACATCCTCGGTGAAAAAATTAGCATGCTGCGATTCACTGGTGACTCGTAGCAGAAAGAGAGAAGGATCTGAACAAGACTCCAATAACCATGGAAAGGACAATTGCCAGATACCATCTGAATAACAATAAGAATAAAACTAAGATATTGGTGTGCAGCAAAAGAGAAGAGGCAAAAGCCAACGTTAAATTAGTGAAACAAAAACTGCAAGAGGTGAAAGAGTTCTGCTACCTGGGAAGCCGAGTAACCAACAATGGACGAAGCAAGAAAGAAATAGTCAGTAGAATAGCTCAGGCAAAGAGGGCATTCTACCAAAAGAAGAACCTACTTGCATATGGAAATACAAGCGTAGAATTAAGGAATCAATTCATTAGGACGTACATCTGGAGCATGTTTCTGTATGGCAGTGAGGCATAGATTATGATGACAGCAGCGGAGAAGAAAAGGGTGGAAGCATTCGAAATAATGTGCTACCGAAGAATGCTGAAGATAAAATGGATCGACCAAGTGACAAATGAAGAAGTCTTAAGAAGAGTGGGAGAAAAGAGAAGTCTGCTGAACACTATAAAAAGAAGACCGGACAACCTAAATGGCCATATCTTAAGACACGATGGCCTGATGAAGAATACCATCGAGGGAAAAGCGAACGGGAAGATTGGAAAAGGCAGGCCTCTTATGAGTTATATAGAACAGTTCGCAAAGGACATGAAAGAGAGTAGCTACGTTAATATGAAGACGTTGGCCGATAGAAGAATCGAGTGGGGGGCTCCGTCAAACCAATCCTAGAATTGTTGACCCATGATGATGATGAACTGTAACAAAACACTACCGAGATAATTAATGAGAATCAGCCTTCCATTTCGTTGGAGAAAATATACTGTATCATTATATTATTGTCCAAATTATGAAAATGATTTAAATGTTAACTGATGAAGCATACAGAGGAGCCATGTACGGAAGTGTCTACCGAAACTTAGAAACGCATCTGCATTTACATAATACCCTGTATGCCACCATAAAGGTGTGTGGCAGGGGGTGAATTATCTCCAAACATGCACTACATATTTTGCATAAAAAAGAAATAATATACTAGTCTAAACTCCAATTTATTGTAAACGGTAAAAATAGCAAAACCAGTATTCAATATAATGGTGTTAGTTGGGTTAGCTTAAATTCCTTATACCAACATGCAACTAACTATGATATCAATTGATACACTCATATTGGATATACTTATTTACCGCTATTCATATCCCTAATTGTACGAGGATAGTAGGACATTTTGAATCTGTCAGTTCGGCAATTAATTTCTCTAATTTTGTGATTATGGTCCAGTCTACCACAGTAAGTTGGGGAGAACGCATGGGCTATCGGCTCATGTTTAACGTCTTGCGTTCCGCTGGTCTTAAGTTCTAATCCGAGAGATACATATTCACGTGCCAGGATGATACGTTTGCCTGAAGGCCGAAAGTGACATACACGATTCTGGCTGATTCTTTTATGAGAAAAATACATGCTTACACCGGCACAACTCTGTTAGAGTGCCTTGTTTTTCCACTTGAACACGATTACGTCGTCTTCGCGAATTTTGTGCTGCCATACTTCGCTGAAGATATTAAGTCCATCCAGAAGAACGAAAAAAGAAAGATGTGTTGGAATTATTATTTACCCACCACCTAGATGCTGCCAAAGCCTGATATCGTTCTCCTCGATTATCTCCGGCGTTCAATGTACGCGATATTCTTTTTGGGCACCATCCGAAGCCAACATGGCAGCGAAAAAGATAAGGATATGAACAAAATATCAATATCTGCTCTATTAATTGCGGTACGTGTGCTATTCTGTCAAGCTACTAGTCCTCATATTGGGAGTGATCAGTGGAGTCAAGAGCTCTCAGACAGAGAAAACCAAGTGCATCCCAGTTTTCAGGAAGTGAGCTGATGCATTTGCATCGAACATGAAGAAGACCCCCCACTTCTTGGGTCTCTTGGCCTAATCCGAGCCCATAACCTGACTGCAGGGTGAAGATCTATCCGGCGGTGACCGACGTGCTTACTCGAACACAAAACCTCTCTCTAGGCTCCAGCATCTCGAAATGATGGCAGTGAAACCCGATACGCGTCGAAGGTGGAGATAACAAAAGTATCGATTAAATGAGTGAACTAATAACAGTAGGTACTTGGAGCGGTACGAGGGAGAATAGGCCAATTTTGAGCGTGAGACGGAAGGGGAATTTGCAAGTCGTGCCAATTCTGAAGGGGGAATGCATGACGACGGGTTGACCCAGAAGATATGAAACGCATTATGCTTAAAAGAAAATGACTGTAGCAAGGCATGATTGTAAGACAATTTAATTAAAGGAAAACAATCCACATATTGAGGTGCAGGATAGTTTCGGCAATGAAAACTAGGTAGAAGTTCAGAAATACACTGGCACGGGAAGGTTCCCAAATGTAACCGGCGGATCGCGATCAAACTTCGTAGGATGGTAGAAAACGAAAATTCATTAAATATATGTCTTCGGAGAAGCGTCCAATAGGCCTTAGTTTTCGAGATATTTGCATTCTAAAATCTTTAAAAAACTCTAAAAAGACTCATGACGCATCCCGCCATACACATACCCAGTCCCTGCTCCTTTCTCGGGGCAATGTTCTACGCCAGCGATGGAGTGGATGGGTCTCCGTGTGACTCATTCACAAGCTAATGCTTTGTGTGCGGCATTGCCTGTATTCACCACTCGTCAGAACATTTACCACGACTTAAGTATCGGTACACGCGTTCGTATGCTAAATGGACATTTGCCGTGATGCTTTCAGTTGCAGACGACGCTCGTTTAATAAAAGCAGGAAAAAAATTATTGCATGAAATGGAAATCCATTGACGTTAGATGGACAGGATTCTTCACTTTTTTCCTGAATTGGTAGAAGACCATGTGAGACCAGACTCAATCAGATGTAAATCACAGATAAAATATTTGATTCAAAATACGTTTTCACTCATTCATGGACTTACTAAACAAGTCACTTGTTATTCTATGGGTCGTACCGAGTGTAAAATACTTCTGAGATATTAGTAACGTCCCTGTTGATAGAGACATATTTCCTGCCTGTTTTAATATTAAAAAATAGGGTTGTTAGGCAGCTTTACCTTAATTAGAGGAGGGTCTTAGAGGGTGGTATTGGGGGTTGAAGAAAGTGGAAAATTAGCGTCTGTCTGATGAATAAATAAATCATTACTGCATTAATATTCACACAATTAGAGGATTGTCTTAGAGGGCGGGAGTGGGGGTTGAAGAAAGTGGAAAATTAGCGTCTGCCTGATAAATAAATAAAACATTGCTGCATTAATATTCACAGAATTAGAGGATGGTCTTAGAGGGCATTATTGGGGGTTGAAGAAAGTGGAAAATTAGCGTCTGCCTGATAAATAAATAAAACATTGCTGCATTAATATTCACAGAATTAGAGGATGGTCTTAGAGGGCATTATTGGGGGTTGAAGAAAGTGGAAAATTAGCGTCTGTCTGATAAATAAATAAATCATGACTGTTTTAATATTCACAGAATAGGGCATTTAGGCAGCTTTACCTAAATTAGAGAAGGGTCTTAGAGAACGCTATTGGGTGATTGAAAAACGTGGAAAATTAGCATCTAAATTAGAGGGTCTTAGAGGAAGTAATAGAGCGATTGAAGAAGTGGAAAATTAGCGTTAGGCACAGTACGGATAATCCATAAGCGGCCTCATGCAACTGCTTGACGCCTCTGCCTTTGGGCCTATTTGACGGTGTGTGTGATGTCCACGTTCACGTCGAAGAGAGAGACAAGTGCCGTGCTCCTGGAGTGAGGAGGCAGTGAGCGTAATTGCCTTCACGAAAGAATTTCTCGTGGATGGCTTTCTGTGATTTTTTTAAACGTGTGAAAAGCTTAATTGCGAGAGTGGTGGGCGATATCACTAAGTGCGGTGGGGAAGACCGGACACACCCGAGGCCGCTGTAATCTGTGGCCTCGACGAAGGGTAAACGGAGTCAGAGTGGGTGGTCTGTTCTTTTTTTTTATCCTTTCAGGACGATTGCAGAGAGTGACCGATACCCTTCCGCAGAGTGCTCCAAATGCTCTAATTGCAAGCGCGGGCAGCCACCCTTTTTTAATTTTTTAAAAATGTTTCCACCTAATTCGAGTTATTCATTCACTCACGTCTCTCGCGCACACCCTTTTCCGCCCGAATTAAAATTGTGCCAGATTGCCTGCTCTTGTGTGGTCAAAGGGCCGGATATTTTTTCATCCCCTTACAGAGTATCCTTACACTTGCCATCCGTTCAAGCTTCCCATGCTCCCCCACCACCACCCCTCGGGTCAACTACGTGACGATGAAATGCGTTTTCACGATTTAAAAGCTCCACTCTCCAATTTCCAGTGCTAATCAGTGCCTCTCTGCGTAAAACGTAAACCGACGCATGACTGGGCCGTGTCCTGAATCGGACACAAATTTTGTTCACGAAATCTCGTTTAGAATAGCGTAAATAAAAAAACACGACCTCGGCGTTGCTGCGTATATAAAAGTAATTTTTGTCTCAAGTATCACAGTCGGAGAGAGATTGTAGTTTTGATAATTTCTTTCTCCAAAGTTGATGGATTATCAGCAATTCGTCACGGCTGCAGTGATAAAATGTGGCTAAAACTTCTAGCATCATCTTCCTTTAGGAGAATACTTTTGCATTACGGATGCAGTTAAGACATGTATCTATATTATGCGTTTAATATATGATTAAGTCCCAAAAGCGAAATCGCTTCATTCAAAAAAACTTAAGAATATAATGTTCTCCTTGAATTGCAATCGTCTGGAACTGATTGAAACTGACCTGAAAGTGAAAACCAAAGACCAAGTCGCAGTCGCAATGATTCGCAGTAGAGTATGAGACCGGATTCAAATACACAAAGAAACTGTTGAAGGGATGGAAGTGCAATCCCGAAAAAAAGCGAATTTTGTATGAAACAAGAAGGAAGTAGAATATATCAGTTGCAGCAAGCATGCTACGAAAACAAAAGGAACGTAGAAATGCATGCAATGCATGAAGTTAAGAAAACATTTCAATAGCGTGTACACCTGGAGTATGTTCCTTTATGACAGTGAGTCATTTACTACGGTGGTAGCAGAAAACTTAAAACTAGAAGAAATTACTAAGAAATAAATTTAACTTTGCGCATTGGAATGCTGTAAACCCGTTGTCCTTTCAAATCTATACTTGATTTTTCAATAATATGAAACATTTTTGAGAATTTTAATAAAAATTTTATTATATCATTGATTTCCTGAGTAGATACTGAGGGTGATAACCAGTATGCATGCTATGTATTAGCATATATAATTAGTAATAAGTATCAAGATGGAATGAAAACTGAGATTCCTGATCGGAAGATTTTAATGGAAATAAGTGGTGGTGGGAGGTTCAAAAACAATAGTTAATTCAGAGATCAAAATGGGAATAGTGACAGCAACATGGGAGAGACTTAAAGAGACATTAAAAATTATCCACAGGAACTGCTTAGTTTACAAAAAACACAAACGTCATTGGTTAACATAAT
This sequence comes from Platycnemis pennipes, assembly GCA_933228895.1. Classification (NCBI taxonomy): domain Eukaryota; kingdom Metazoa; phylum Arthropoda; class Insecta; order Odonata; family Platycnemididae; genus Platycnemis; species Platycnemis pennipes. Next base: position 41,682,495 of record OW121851.1, on the reverse strand, counting down.
ATTAAGCAAATATTATGCAAAATTGCCAATACCTTGAGGGAGGTTTAAGACCACACATTTCGCTCAGCTGGAATCTTTCATTACATGTGATATTGATCGTTTACTTATGTGTACTAGCATGTATAAACACTGCGATCAACAAAGACAGCTTCACAGTGTGTTAAATTAGGATTTTACATGACTTGGGAATAATAAATGCGGCATTTACTTCTTTGAGCACCGCTAAGCGTAAATGAGCCTTCAGAAAGCTAATAAGAATAATATTTTCACGAATGTGAACTCTACTTTATCACTGAAATTTTATTTCTTTGCTAAAATTTGCAAAAATATAGAGAAAGTTTTTATTTCCGCATATTATTCTCAAATGTGTTCTCGATTCGACAAAATATCTTTACTGCTGATGATGAGAGACAAGAGTGATTATTTGGTGCTTTCAAAAGTTAAATGAATGCTAGACCAAAATATGACTGCGGGGGATATGGTACTCAGGAGGAAAGTTTGCCAGTCGTTGTGGAAATTATTGAGTACAACTGTTGGAAGCGGGAATAAAAATAGGGAACGAGAGACTAAATTAGAACGAGAATCGGATTTAGTATTTTAAGACCCAGTGATTCGCTCTCATGGCAATATAATATGATCCATGCATTAGTATTTTTCTTTTTCTTTTTTATACCAATCTTCATAACATTTATAAGTATGTGGACGAAACCAGGTGGACATAATTGTCCAAGACCATTTTGCTAACAAAAATCGAATTGAAAAATAGCATGCTTCAAATTCATAGCATATGCCGCCATAGCAATTAAACAAGCTCTATGACGTCAGAGTTTTGGTGTCTGGCCAACTAGAATAGGAGAAATGGTACATGATAAGCTTTAGATTTTGTTTCGTGCCTATTTTAAATAATAAATACTTTGAAACACCCAAAATAAAGTTTGTCAATGCGCAAATAGTTGCTGAAATGACGAATTATGATCAATACCGATAATTGTATCATTTTCTCATTATTTTTGGAATAATACCTGAGAATTCATTATCAAAGTAAAAATAATATGATTTTTCATGATATTTTTACCTGTCGTACATCATAACATGATCAATACCTATAAATGTATCTTTTTCACATTATTTTTGGAATAATATCTGAGAGTTCGTTATCAAAGTGAAAATAACAAGATTTTTGCTAGTTTTTGAATAAAATATCATCACGCTCATTTATTACGAAAATGGAATATTTTCATTTAAAAAAAATTCTCGCTCAAACCCTTTGCCTGTAAAGAATGGATTACCCAGCAAGATGAATTGGATTGATGTTCAGTGGACGCCCCACGACTTTACTCTCACAAAATCTCTTCTCACCCTTTGTAAGACGCGATAGGCTTGGTGGAAAAAGTTAAGCCTTTGGGAAGGTGGGAAGGTTTAAAGAAAAGCTCTCCTTTTTTCATGCCTATTCTCCCACTAGCAACCTCTCTTTCCGCCTTAGAAATTAGCACTCTTCAATGAATGAATAGATGTGATGGATACTGGTGGCAACAGAAGGGAGAGAAAAAGTTCCACATTTCTCTTTCTTCCATCTCATGCCCCGGAGGGAGTCTCTCCAGGAAAAAAAAACAGGAGTGATTGGGTGACATGAAAAGGAGCATCTTCCTGCTGATTACTTCCCATGTGTCTCTCCCATTCAGGTCACAAAGGCCCTTTCCACTCAATATAACATGAAACACTATCTGTTAAAAAAAGTATGGAGACGTCGAGGTATTTTTCCAAATGAATATCCACATTAATTTTCTAATTGCTCTCTCTTTGTGAAAAAACCGACATCATGCCACCTTCATACTCGGAACTTCATTTGGGCTTCTGAGAGTCTGAGAGTAGGGGCTAATGGTGAGATGTAATCAAAAAAGGATAATCAAGTGGTGTGATTATTGGAGTGCAGAATTCCCATCCTAGTAGTTATGGATTACACCTTTCACATGCATATATTTTAATGATACGTAGTGTATCATTAAAATTATTACGTATGTTCCTACTTGGATTCTGTGCGGAGACCACTTCACTACTGAGATCCGACCGTCGTGTGGTCGTAAAGGAAGCTACACAATGAACCCCAGTATCTTGTATCAGGAATATCATGACTTGAGCAGGCTCATTACGCCAATTGAGAAGACGTAAGGTGAATGAAAGAGTAATGGTAGACTCTCTTCTCTACTTCGTGGAAAAAAAAACAAAAAATTATGGTTTTAGGAGGTCGATGGTCCTTCACCCTTCGGGAAGTATTCGATGGTCCTTTCATGCGAGTCAAATTTCACTTCCGGCAATTGATAGGGTGAGGAATATTTGGAATTCATTAAGGCCGTTTTACACGGTCAATGAAACTGCGCAAGTTGATGTTGATTCCGTTGGTGCAGTCGTCTGCGAAAGTCAGTGACGTAGAAAATTGCGTGGACGCTGCTTGACAGCTTTACACGGTGCAATCGTCGGTCAATTATGTCGTAGACAATATTTCAGTAGCGGTAATACCGTCAATATATCGCATAACGTCAAGATCTGTTATGTAGCAATTAATTGGACGTGAACGATGCGATGAATTACCACCACTTTAAAATTTGTTTTAAGCCATATTCTAAACATAATAGTGGAGACCCTAGTCCCGTATACTTAGCCCAAAATTTGCACCACGAACGAGCGGATGGTGGTCAAGGTAACAGGTTCTTCCTTTACGCAAAAATTTAAGCTTCCACGTGATTAATCGCCCAGCTCATCATTATTGCACTTTATTCACTACCTAAGGAGTTGAGTGCAAACAAAAACAACCAACTCAATCGTACCAAACTTATTTTATTGCTACCATTCCCCAGGCAGTTCGTTGCCGATACATCTGCACCATCTAGTGAGAGAAATAAAATTCAAACTTGCGCTTACGTATGTATCAGATTAGAACACGTTTTAATTTCCTCGCAAGCGTTTGCACAGTGGCGCGCTGCCTGTCCTCGCAAGTCGTCGCTTTACAGGGTGTAATATTTCTTGCGCAAGTGTTCTCGCAACAGCCTGCGCAGTATCAATGGCCGTGTAAAACGGGCTTTATTAATGGTCTCTATGCCAGGATAAAAGTTTGCGATAATTTAGCGTCTCCCCACTTATTTCACATTTCTTTCTTTCCTTCCTTTCTTCTTTCTCTTCCACTTCTTTTTTCCGGTATCATCGGGCGATGCACGTTTAGCACATACTTGGTCGACCCGAGTGTAAATCTGCTCTATGCTGGTCGCGGAGATGAGATGTGTGAAAGGGTGTCGGTGACGCTCTCACGAGGATAAGGCGCTGGAGGAACACGGTTTCTTGCATGGTCGGCGAGAATGGCCCCTTCTTCACACGAAATCTTACCGCTCCTTGCCTCCTTCAGCTCATGTCTCGATTCCGAAGCGAGAGAAAAAACGGAAACGCTTCTACGCTCCTTGTCGCTCCGGCAGCCAATCCCATCACATTGTTCCTTTGACCTCGCATTTGACTTGGTCAGAAAAAGGAGAGAAATAGACTTGGTCAAAGGGAACCTTCCTTCCTCACCCTCCCTAGCACAAGTTCCAAATTGGTTATCTGACAGCGCCAGAATAGTTTGATTTATTAATGAGTGAATAACATGTATACACGCCACTTTTTTATTTCTCAAATATCCCTATTCAAAAAGAAAAATTAACTTAGTATTTCATGAGAACTTCTATAGAAACATTACTCTTAGCTTCACAAACACTGGTGTATATGTATTGTGATCGAGATATATGCAGAGTACCTATACGTTCTCAGCGATTTAAAACGAATGTTCAGAGGCGATAAAACTTGTTACACTGTTGTTAGGAAAGAATCTTGCTTATCGCCTATCCACCATCTTCATGCCAGCTAAGCATGTTCTTGTGCAAAAGTGGTTCTTGTTGAGAACCGCGAATTTTTGTAGGTTCGTAGAGTTTCAAATGATCTTTGCAACGTATTTTAATGTAAATTTTCACATTCATATTGATTAGAGAAACTTGCAGGTGTATGACTTTCAGCACTCTGATAAACCTTCTTTTGGAAGAGTTCATAAATAAGTAGGTACGTAGGTTTACGAGTTGATAAAAGCACTTGAACTTTATTTTAAGCCTGAGTGAAAACGAGTTATTATTATGAGATGCATTATTGTTAATTTGAAAAACAAAATGAGCAAGCACGATCTATTTCGGTGAATTTTTTCCTCTGATGCTGTTTTGTTTACTCTCCCTCTCTATAACAGCAGTTACACCAACACGTTGAAAATGATAGTTTTCCCTCATGGGATATATATTGTGACGGATTGGCCGTCTTATCTTTGTTTTTCCCTGGTCGCGCCTCCCGCGTCGGTCATTTGCGTCCCAAGCCGGGTCCCCGTTGCGTAAGCGAGATGAACGCCTGCCTTTTTCTGCGTGGATATCTGGTAAAATGTTCCTTTGTCTTGTGCATTGGATTCTTTAAGAGTGAGAATCACGCCACTTATGTGTCTACCCAGGTCATTGGGCAGTGTAAGCCATGAAACTATTGGTGATTTTTGAATTGAAGTCACGTGACAGCGAGGACGCCGACTGTTGAGTCGGGTGATTATGAGAGTTCAGTTGGTGATTGGGAGTCGAGCACAGAAGCTCAGGGTGTGCTGGTGAAGCCAGGCGAGAGTGTGGACGGAGAGAGAGAGAGGCGATAATTGGAGACGGAGATCACCACGACTTCCGCGAGGAATTGACAAAGTCGTTCCCTAGCGGTTTTTCCTGCGTTCTGCCCCAGAAGAGGAACGAGACGCAGCGGACCTCGATCCCGGCACCCCAAAGAGGAGGTGCGGTTTCGGGTAGATAAGGGCGACAGACCGCAAAGGCTAGTGGGCCGCCGCATCCCCGGAACCAAAGGTTGGACGAGTTCCTTTCAGTCGGAAGGTGCATGTTCACAACAGGAGTTGTTGAATTCCGTTCTCCACGCCACCATACCGAAAACTCAACGGTGCAGTCTCTCCGCGCTGGATTTCGCCGTCAAACTCCACACCAGCTCATACATAAGTATCGCCACTCCCGTATTTCCCCAATCGTAAGTGGTTTCAACCCTCTTCTTCACGCTTCCCCACTGTGAAACCCGTGTGCGCCAGAATAAGTGGTGTACGAGATATCCAAACAGAATTAAAGTCCCTTCAGGTCAAGAGAAGAGTCAAACTGATCCCAAGAGTGGATAATCATAGTCCTACGGGACCATATTTCTGTATCACTCACTCCCGTCCTCATCATTAGTATTCATAAAAGGACGAGGAGCTTGTAATTCTCTTCATTTAGTAGTTTATTTTATTTTATTTTTTCATGTTTGGTCATTTATTTGGTCAAATTGTTACAGGGTGATTATTTTATTGTTGTTAATTTCGTTCCATTTATGTCTCGCCATTCATTCACCTCTTCATCCCTCATTAGTCAGTAAGACCTGTGTTATTTAGCTTTAGAGTGCCTTCGGGTTCATTTTCATGCTCATTTCATTGAATAAATGTTGCTCGTGTTAATTGTAAAAAAGGCAGAGGTTCATTCTTACGCTTCGCGTAATTTCTCCCGCGCTCACGTCATACGGCCCTCCCTGTTTTACCGTCCGCCCTGGCTTAAAGTCCCCCCAACCCTTGAACAATTTGGATCGTCCTTGCTTTGCCGGCTGAGCTGGTCCGATGCCGCGGTTTTGAGGTGGCGCCCTTCTCAAAAACGCGACAAAGGTCGCGATATCCCTTTTTCTCAAAACCATTTCCCACCCGGGAAGGTCCGAAGTAGACGAGGTGTCGAGGCAAAGGTAAGGGTTCCATTACTCGAAGGCGTAAGGACTGCGGCGAGTCAACGGGCAAAGGAGAATCAAGCCCGTTCCGTCACAATATGCATGATGAAACATTGGTTTCGTTACACAACTGTCTGTCCACAAATTTCAAAACAGTATTAACTGTATTATATGTATCCGTTATGATAATAGTGGCTGACCATTCGTGATATCATTACCTTGTAGAGAGTTCTTTTTTTCTTTATTGTTAAACTTGGAGCGATCTGCACCATCTAGAGCTTTCACTTTCATTTATAGCATTGAAATGTATAAACTTTCTCCCACCGCGAATCCATTTTACTGTAGGATGTCCATTTAAGTTGTGGCTTCAGTATGGAATATTTGATACATCAGGTTCCCTGAGCTCCTTGTAATATGTTTGTATTTACATCATTCTTTGAGTTTGCCTCCACCTTGAATTTTAAAAAATGATCACTACGCGTGTATGAAAATTATTATGTAACGATGGTCTTGTAACCGTTGGATTTCATATTACAAGATATTTCTGCATGGTTTTTGTCGTCAAATGAAAAGATGTATTTGTTCACGCATTTATGAAATTAATTCCAAATCTTTTTCCTTCTTATTTCAGATGAGTCTGAGTATCAGATGTCAGCATTATATTGAGGTGTTAATTGAAGGAAAAAGCAATTCAATATACACTTACCCGTAAATTCACTGTGAATATTTCTTGTTTACTTTGTTATTTGAATACTCTTCAGTAAAAATATCTCTTTTCTGGTTGATAATTGCGGTTATATAAATTTTAGCTGTGCTTCACAGTGCTAGGAAAAAGGATTAAAACGTGTCTTTGTTGTTACAAGTTTAAATCTCTTCAACAAATTTTAACGATAAGATGGTGTTACTCTTTCGTTTGAAGTAAGGAAAGTTTATATAAACATTTCGGCATGTCTTTGCATGCGGGATGTACAGGAGACTGACCTTATTTTTGTGCATGGCATTTGTGGTAGTCTTGGATTTTAGGAGCTTAAAGTGATAGTGCATCGTCTAACCGAATGTATCAGTACATGAAAACGTACAATATCTATGCCCTGAATGTAATTCGATCCCATTGTTTGAGTTGCAAGTCCGGTGAGTTACAAACCTTGCAATAGAGGTCAGCATTTTTATATTCGCAAATGAGTTTAGTAAATGGAGAAATTGAATGCGTCGTGATGTGGGGAAATTAGATGGGGCATAATCATCGGTACGTTTCCGCATACAGCACAAAATGTGATACTGTGGTTATTTATTATTGTGATTATATATAGGTTGCTCACGCCTGGTGGATCCACGTTACACGAAGGTTTTAGATGGGTAAACAACACAAAAACCAGATAACGTCCCTCATGCACATTATCTTCTGTTTTAACGTTTATGGTTTTAACACTCATCTTCCTATAGTTTTCGTCTGCCTACCAAAATAGGAATCTACCTGCTGCGTCTTCTTCATTTAAGAAGCACGTCCCTCACGATCTATATTTCAGCCCTGATTTTATTAAATGTGGACGTTCATTCCCGGCCAATGTTGGGTACATTCCAAAAATACAGACACTAGTCTCAGAGGATGGAAAGATGGATCTGCTGTTCCTGTCTCCCGACAATTATTCGTTTACTTCGTTCCGGTCGTTTCCTTTCCTCCGCAATTCCTTTTGTTCACATTCCAATATTTGAGATCCGTTCCTCTCGTTACAATTCAGAACATTGATTCCTCAAACTCTTATTACTTCTTCACTAAATTAATGAGCAAGTGAAATAGAAGTGCGGATTTTCGATAACTATTGGGAAATTTTACTATAGTGAGTTTTTCCATGTGCAACATTCTTTTGGTAGTTAGAATTATGTGCCATCTACAACTGAATTTGCGAGAGTTATAGAAGCGACACATTTTTGCGGCCTTTATCTGCTTTGTATTACCTCTTCTATTGCTCACCTTGTATGATTTTAAAATGCGGCCTTTATCTTCTTTGTATTACCTCTTCTATTGCTCACATTGTATGATGGTTTTAAAATCAGGTGAAGATTTGGGTGAAAACGAATCTGTACAATTTATCTCTGGCCTTCAATCCCGTACTTTTTAGCTTCCTTTCTTAGCCGTTTACAATTAGCAGGCAAGGGCTTAGTACACAGTTAAAAGCACGGAGATCAGTATTTACTTTGGTATATACAACGATTATCTAGCGGAATCTAGGAAATTGGTACATAATCGATAGAAATATTCAAACGGTACATTTGGTTTCATCCATCTATAAGTATTACATGATATGTCATGGAACATTTATTTTTCCATATCCATTTGCCCTATGCTACTGACGGTGAATATTGTAGAATCTTCATTACTGCTTCCCGGTTGATAGTTTTTTTTTATTAATGAAGGCTATATTTTAAAGTTTCAGCAACTAATTCTGGAACAAAATTACATTCGTGAGAATAGAATCTTGTATCTTAAAATGGATTCTTTGGAAGTAAAACGAAAAGTCTATGAAAATCCATCGCTCATAAGCCATTAATATATTCATTAATATAAGCCCTTAGGCTGCTTATAGAGAAGAGAATGGAGAAGAACAAACCGACCTTCATTGCATTTGTGGATTTAGAGAAGGCTTTCGACAACGTGCACTGGAATTCAATGCTTGATATTCTGAAAGGAATTGGAGTTTCCTACAATGATCGAAGAATTATCCACAGTTTGTATAAAAACCAAGTAGCTGTGATTAAATCTGGACCCAGCTGTGAAGAAGCAAGAATAAGGAAAGGAGTGAGACAAGGCTGTGCACTGTCTCCCGTAATTTTTAATGTTTACATTGAGAGAGCCATCAATGAAGTCAAGGAGAAGTGTTCTGGAGTGAACATCCACGGAGAAACAATCAGCATGCTACGATTCGCTGATGACATAGCTCTCATAGCAGAGACAGAGAAGGAGCTGAATAAGATGCTAACAACCATGGAAAGGACAATGACCAGACATCAGCTGAAGATTAATAAGAAGAAAACTAAGATATTGGTGTGCAGCAAAAGAGAAGAGACCAAAACCAACGTTAAACTAGGAAAACAGAAACTGGAAGAGGTGAAAGAGTTCTGTTACCGGGAAGCAGAGTAACCAACGATGGACGAAGCAAGAAAGAAATAGTGAGTAGTATAGCCCAGGCAAAGAGGGCATTCTATCAAAAGAAGAATCTACTAACAGCTGGAAATACAAGCTTGGAAGTAAGGAAGCAATTCATTAAAACGTATATCTGGAGCATGTTCCTTTATGGCAGTGAGGCATGGACGATGACAGCAGCGGAGAAGAAAAGGGTGGAAGAATTCGAAATATGGTGCTATCGACGAATGATGAAGATAAAATGGATCGACCGAGTGACAAATGAAGAAGTCCTAAGAAGAGTGGGAGAAAAGAGAAGTCTACTGAAAACTATAAAAAGAAGACGGGACAACCTAATCGGCCATATCTTAAGACAAGATGGCCTGATGAAGACAATCGTCGAGGGAAAAGTGAACGGGAAAAATGGAAGAGGCAGGCCTCGTATGAGTTACATGGAGCAGGTCGTAAAGGACGTGAAAGAGAGGAACTACGTTGGTGTGAAGAGGTTGGCCGATAGAAGAATCGAGTGGAGAGCTGCGTCAAACCAATCCTAGGATTGTTGACCCTTGATGATGATAATATAAGCCATTTATTCATAATTCAGTTCCATCTATAATTCGACTGTTCTGATCTTGTGAGCACTATATTTGACACAGAAGGACTCGAATATACCGTAAAAGATGCTGTTGCATCAAATACACATCAAGGATTTACGATAAATCCGAGTCTTATTCTGTGAATAAGAGCGTTAGTACAGGCAAATTAAGTAGTTTCTTATATCGTGAAAATATCATTGAAAAGTTACTTTTTGCTCAATGAAGCCATTATTGATCTTTCCTTTTAAGATATCACTCACTCACTCCGTGATACAAACCGAAGGTTGGCTTGGATAGGTGAGGGTAGAGTTCACCCCGAACTAAGCCTCAGACGTGTGAATTTCACACATTTAGGGTAGGAGGGGGGCCAGTTCCTTTCCCTGTGCCACCTCGCACTCCGAGGATTTTTCGTTTTGAGACGCCCAAAGGCTTCGCCCGGATTTGAACCCGGGACCCTTCGAACAGTAGCTCAGCGCTCTACCTACTAGGCCACTACGCTCTCTTTAAAGATATAATGTAATCGAAACGGGATAAATATTGTGAAGGAAAGTGATGTAGCTCCTGAAGATTCCACCGAGGGGATGTTTGGTGAATGAATGGGTCTAATGGATAGTGAGCATACAGCTTAACCAAAGTTGAACTTCATTTTAATTGGTCGGCGATTAAAAGGGTTTGACTGGATTATATGAAATGGGCCCGAGCGATATTTCCGCGGGAATTCGTTCCGCTATTTGTACGAGTGAATGCATGTTTGTTAAAGGTATGGTCGAAGCAGGACCCACAGGTGGTTGGTCGCTCGAGGTAGAGGTCGCCTCTTTTCGAGAAGGACGTAAATCCCTTCTTATTCCTCTTTCATCATAACTTCTCATATTCCATCTTTCAATTCGTATTCATCGCATCCTTTCCCCCTCCCCGTCCAAATCTCCCTGCGACGACACCCGTTCCTTCCCGTTCTCGAACTTCATTTACTTCCTCTTCCATCCGTCTCCCTGGAGTTTCCTCCTGCAATTGATGCCTTGAGGGATGCCTCACATTTGTTCGTGTCTGTCCCCTCATGCTCTCCTTTTCTTAATCTGAGGACATATCACCTTCTGCTCCCGTCTTAAAATCCCTCTGCTGGGTTTTGCATTGTGTCTTCAGTCAGAGTGAATACATCTCTTTCTTGATTCAAGAACATTTATGGTTGAGTTACTTTCCATTTTCATATTCTTTATGATTGAATGACTTTCCACTTTAATTTCTTTTTTTTTACTTTCCATCAATGTTGATATTGATGGAAACTGTTGGTATGTTCAACTGTGTCACTCAACATGGTCAGGAGAATCCAACAATCAAATGGCTATTCATCGGGTATAATGATACTTACGTATATCTTGAATAAGACATTAACTTTTTCAAGTTTCTTACGTTTCTTGAGAATTCATTTTACACACAATGAGAAAGCTCAATACCTTATCCTTACTTTTCATTGGATTTAATTCCAAGAATAATTATTTCCTAATGTTCTCTTTTACTGGCATTCTCATCCAATCGTGTCTCTTTCTTGTGTGGGAAGAACCCAGGCCAACGAACTTTACTGCTTTCACATACTCCGATCAATTTTCTTTCCAGTCAACTCAAGAGTTGGTTAGGCTATAGGGGTTAGATGGCAGAAGGGACAGTTTTGTCTCAATCTCGCCCCAATAAAGACCTTTTATTATTATTATTAAGAGTGTAGTTGCTATAACACTCGAATTCATCACTTAATTGTGTGGTACTTGTATACATTCAATAATGAGAACGGGGCATAGCTTCTGTTCATACCATCGTTGCCCTACCCAGAGAGAGCGAATCTTGCACAGAACAGTAGGGAAGATACAGGTCATTGAAAATTTGTAGAAAATTCTTATTTCTCGAAGTTTATAAGCACAGAAAGTGATTGAAGACATTGCAAAATATATAAAATTTTGATTATTTCTTCTGTGAGCACCAAAAGGTTCCTTGTATCGAATTGATTGAAGAACAAAGTCGAAAGAAGCCCAGCAAACAAGACGCTTATTATTTCTCTTGGGTAATTTTGTTATGAAATACATAGGCATGCAAAAGATTTTCTACTTCGTATTTCTTCTCAGTTTGCATACCTATTATATTCTCTGCCTTCCCATTTCTCTCGTTGATGTTATACTTTCCTGAAAGTATTAGGAGTTAAATAAGATCTTTCATAATTCATGATGGATGCTAAAATACAGTTGTCCATGATAACCTAACTTAATGATATTTTTGCAATGTAAATATGGGAATCAAAGGCAAATGAATCGTTGGATGGGATGTGGGAGAATTACTAGAGTTTTTCAGGTGAAAGGAAAGCGTTTGGACAGGTATTCAACAGTGAATTTTCAAGTATTTACCGTGGATAAAGTTAATTCATATTAGGTATGAGGCTGTAGAGATTCTGTAGAATGATGAAGAAGACATTTCGAGCAAAACCCAGTATCGTCACTCAACATACCTACTGCGTCATGAGGTCAGCATTTTAGCATCTCATACGGCGAAGGGATCACTGGACTATTCTCTCCTATTGGTATACGGTTTACGGTACGGCAAGCTATGATTCTGGTATCACAACCCTGCCCCTGATGATAAAAAACAGCTCCTGTCTACTCGCTGTGTAAATAATTTTGTAGAAAATAGGAAGATTTGTCCATATTGATGTGGTTTATTATGAGAGTGTTAGGCTACCCATTTCAAATTCATAACAGACCTTTCTCTGTCAAACGTCTTTTATTGTTCACTTCGATAGTATTTCCCTCAGCCTATCCGTCCAAAGCGTCATTGAAAACAAGAGCGCAGGGCTAATTCTATCCTATTATATCAGGGCTAAGTAATCCTCTTCATCGTAAAGAGCAAAAGAACTCGTTCTCATGTACTAGAGTTTGCTACTTTTCCCTTGTCATCGCTCATTTGAAATACGCTTCTAGCATATAAGTTCTGAACAGGAGCGGATGCGGCGTAGATTGGCAAAGTTTGTAAGGGTACCGCATGAAAATTTGTAATTGTAAGCCATTTTAGAAGAACTAAAACTATAAAAATTTCAACAGACCGTAGGTTAAAATATATACTGAATTTCTTTGGTAAATTAAAAGGCAAGATGGATACTGATCCCGTTAAAAACATTCTGTGAAATCCGATTTACTATGGTAGAGCATGTAGTATGTCAGAGTAAGCAAATAAATAAGTGTTATAAAGATCCCTTCGCAGCGATTTGTTCCCAGGTGAGGTAAGATCCAAGTAAGTTTCTCTTGTATTGCGCGACGGAGGGTGTGTTTGACACAGAAAAGAAGATTTTAAATGGAAAGTAAAAGGTCTGAGAGCCATTCACTTCCCTCAAGTTAGGAATAATAAAGAAGAAAATGCCAAAAAGGAAGATACGAAAGGAGAATGGTAACTTGGAAAGGTTGGAGCAGGAAATGGGCATTCGAGGCGATAAACGGAATGGAGTTTATAATGGGAAGGAACGATGGGGGAGTGTTTGGTCCACCGAATGGAGAGATGGAAGAGATTGGAGTGGACGGGAGAAAAGAATGTTCACGGGAAGGAACGGAAAAGAGGTTTCTCACCCTTTTAAAGCACTCGAGAGTCTCCAATCAAGAGGGAAACCAAGGGTAAAAAAGGTCCTTTCCTAGAATATATGTGCGTATCAATAGATATATATATATGTTCACTTTCCTCGAAGCAGCCGTCTCCCCTTTTAAATAATGAACGAAGGAAGATATCTCGGGCGGAAGCCGAGATTTGATAGCGAAGCGCGGTATCGTTCCCTCGGCGATGAAAAAGGAGATGGCGTAGAAGTCCAGTGGAGGGGAGACGGAAAATAATCACGAGTGGTAGAAGAGAGAGAAAAGGAGAGGAAAGAAACGAGACTCGGAAAATATATTGAAAAATCAGAAAAAAGGCGTCCTCCACGCCAAATGCGCGCATTAACGAACAAAACATTTATGTATCTTTCACGAAAGTATTTTTTATAAACCATCATCATACTTACATTAGCGTAACCAATATACAAGAAGAACTTGAATTCGTTTATCCATGTACAGTAATTCTACTGATAACGTTAAAAAACTTTTGCTAAAAACCTCTTGCTCACTGTGGTAGACTGGACCATGAACATAAAATTAGGGGCAATTATATCCAAACTGACATTTAAAATGTATTTTTTTCCTCCAACTATCAGGGGCATTATTGGATGTGAATATATAAACAATAATGCATATAAAAATTTATTAATGGATATGCTAGATATTGCATGCTGGTTTAAGGAGTTTAAGCTAACACAACTAAAAGCACGTTTGTGCACGCTTACTTTGCTTTTTGAATATCTTATAAATTTGTTACGCTTGGACTCAAAATCACTGCTATTCCCCTTTAACCATGAAAAGTCTACCACATTTGGAGTGGATTAACCCCCTTACCACACTCCTTTATGTTACCATGCAGGGTAATATATTCGTAGAGAACTTTTAGCGATGGAGTAGCGATTAGATTAGTACAATGTTGCGTGCACATTCCCTCTACATTTCTGTTAGATACATCTGACATTTCATCCATCCACTTAGTGTACTTTTCTTTAGAGAACCAGAGTTCTAAAAACTATTTTATGAAAAACTTCATGCTAGCGCAGATGGATTCCATTTCAAATGATGGCCGTAGGCAATGATGTCTTAGTTTTCATCTTTATCCTTTATCTTGCACCCCAACGTTAAGCGATGTATTTTTTAAAAATTTCACCACCTCGCCATATGTGGGCCGTAAAATGTGATGTTTTTCTATGTTTTTGTTTTGTTACACACCTTTCAGTGCCCTTTGTTATGTTATTGATATTTATCATATTATTATCAACTAATATATTCCATATTGTCTATTGTGTTTCTCCTGTCCTCCTGTACTCCTCCTGTCTATTGTATTTCTCTTACTATTCCATTTTAACAAAAGGTGCTGATCAATTTCCTTTCAACTTCAAAAGGGTGGAAACTAATAGCTCCTAATTACTTTCTCCAAAAAAACTGGTTTCTGAGCGTGGAAAATAATCCCTCTCGCTTTTGAAGGGAATTTCTCAGTATTTCTCATTCTTTAAATGGTCCTTCCTTTATTTTGATACCAGTCTTCTATTATCCTTCATCATGCCGTTCTCCCTAGGAATTTGCAATTTTATTTTATCCGAAAGAAAATATCCGAATTTATTTCCCCGAATTTGAAATAAAACTACCGTACCTACCTCGCTCTTCAAATACCATCAACGGAGGATACACGACCGTACAGCTGAGGGGTTTACCTGATTATGTTTTGTGGTAATGAAGATATAGTTTTCGTCTTAGCGAGTGTTTAATCTACTGCCTTACGTGAGCTGCAATGGGGGCGTTTACTCGGAACCAAAATCGCAATTTTGTCCACGGCATTGTTAGATGGAAACGAAAAACGAATTTTAGTAAAAAATTAATCTTCAGACCACAACTATTCACTAATAAATAAAAAAATAAAATAAGCAAAAGGTGACGCCCACCAAAGAAGCTGATTTGATATTATTGACGTCATTTTCCTCCCATCCTTGACTGCTTTTAGGGGGGAGGAAAGAAGTGAGGGGGTTATCGGAAGGTCTGCTATGCTGTCGCAACTGTTCCTATTGGCAGAGTCAGCTGTGTGCCCCCCATTACCATAAGGCGAAGTAGCTTCGCGGGTTCAGTTTTGATTGGACGAAGTCAATGACGTCAGAGGTTGACCCCGCCCACTTTTCCGAAAGGGATAAAAAATCAGTTTTTCGCCGCTCAGAACTCGAGAAATAATTGACGGATCAAAAAACGGAAAAATTCTGGTCTTTATTTTACAAACTCTATCAGATCTGGCAATAAAAAATATGGTAAACGACCCCATTGACTGAGTGGAATTAGATAAAAATTTACGTAATTGGGCTACTTCCCTGCGGACAGTATATGAATTAAAATCTGCAAAAGAAGCGTTTTCATTTCTGAAGAACCTGCCTACAAAAGGGAACAGACCTATTTGTAAAATGGGATCACTTATGATTGCATTGCGTCCTTTTCAGTTTTTGCCCTTGAGAGTCAAAAGTTTGAGGCTGAATTAGGTATATGTGACTAAAACTTTGAGCGATGTCATTTCTCAACATTCTGGGTTTCTTGCTTTGGTTAAAAAAAATTTTCTCATTTCTTTAGAGGAACTCCTTTCTGTGTATATCCGGTTTATTTTTTCGTATATTCATATCTTCCTTCTGAAGAAAGAAAAGAGAAGGAGAATTATGGACGGATGTATTTAAAATAATATATTCTTTACACCTTTAGAAGGTCCAAAGTTGAAGATTTCCAACCAAAATGTTAGAATTTTTTTTTTGCTATTACTCGTGAATAGATTTGTGAATCCCTAGATCTTATTAGACATCCAATCTCTCTTTTTCACACTTCTGGCTGTTTACTCTCCGGAGTGAGCTGGTCCTATCCTAGCTTAACTACGCCGAATTCTGTGCGAGGAATATCAATCCACTCTGTAGATCAAAATATAACGGTATTATTTAAAAAGATTTTTTATTCCTGGTCCAAAGCAGAGTGGAATTCAGCTAGATGTCTCCCTCGTCCATTCCCCGACAGCCGCATCCTTTCATTTTTTTGCGATGCGACTTGGGGGAAATCTCCGTCTAAGATCGATCCCTCGACGATTAACGGCCATTGGGTCGGGTCGGCCGCTCCCGTGGGGATAAAGGGAATTAATAATTGGGAAAGGACGATAATGAGCGGGAAGGGAGTTGGAAAATGGAAAGGGCACACCGATCCGCCGGCTCTTTCCTTTTGGGTCCCTCTGAACGCCAAAAGGGACGCGATGCCCCATTTGTTTCCGCTCCGCACGGTGTGTTCCGACAAAAGTGACCTTTTGACCTCCCTCTTCCATTTCCCTTTCTTTTTTTTCCATGCTGTCCTTTTCGACTCCTCCTCCCCAGGACTCGCGGCCCTGTGACTACTCATCGACCGCAACGGACCCCTTCCATGTCTCCACTCTTCCCTCTCTTGTCCTTCCTATTCTCGCCACGCATACTTTCTCTTTCTTTACGTTTCATCCAAGTGCCCTCCGGCTCTTTCTCCTTCCCGCTCTTGAAAGTCCTTGACCATTTCAAATTGACGATATATCGTGATCAATTCCCTTGAGCCCTTTTGAGTGTTTTGCTTTAGAGACACTACAATTTGAGCTTGAAATGGCTATTCTGTTCACAAATATCTGCGTGTAGCTCTCTTATCGATATTCTTCAGGATTATTCCTCTTGATAGATAAACTTCTCTCTTTTTTCTGTTAGAAATCAGTGTAATTAACCGAATTCAAAGATTACTTATTAGCCGTGAAAACTTTAGCGGCGTTAGCGGCTGAAATTGCACAATAGCAAATATTCCACAGAGAATAAATCATTTGCCTTGACCGGGACTCAAACCCAGACCCCCTGATTTCCGGCCAGGTGCTCTACCAGTTGATATCCTTGGTAGCTCAACTAGTAGAGCACCTGGTTAGAAATCAGGGGGTCCGGGTTCGAGTCCCAGTCAAGGCGAATGATTTTTTTCTCTGTGGAATATTTGCCAATTAACCAGTTTATGTTCTCTCCTAATGATTTTGTTAGTTATTCACGAGAGGCGACCGACGGCTGAGGTCATTTGAGTCATTTAGGATGGGTAGGTAATTGGATAATGGTATGAACATTTCAGGTAATGGAGGAAGGGTGGAGGGTAACTCGGCGTCGGCATTAGTCTACTCTTAACGACAAGCACCAAAGGGACCGCGACTTAACGACCCATCCGATGGACGGAGCGCTGAACCTGAAATACACTCTACTAGGCGCTCAAGCGGTGACCGGTTTGCCACTGAAAATCAGCCTCTGTTGGGTATCGAACCTGAGCCCTCGAGATGAGAGCCCAGTTCTCTAGCCGCCATACCAACCCGATTCCTTCCTAGTAGTTCCTTGCTGCTTAATGGTAATATTGCGAAGGAAAAAACAATATGGATCCTGCTTCGGAGGCGTGTGACTCGTCCAGCTCAACAATAAAATGATTATCGATGATTTACGCATTGAATGTCAACTCATTAAATGTGTCCCGCTTAATGCAATGCCAAACTTATTGTAATAAAGCAGGGGGGTCAGATTTTTCAAGTCTTCAGAATGTCTAAAAATGGTCACAATTTTCTTGAATACACGGGGGAATTCCCTATTAAATACCTCCATACTTTTAATGATTTAACATAACTTTCCTGATTGAATCGTAAAATATTATAAGTGCATTGGGATAAGTGTCCAGAGACATTTTTACAATTGCCCCCACATTTTTGCTTTCTTTTTAAGGACAACCCCTTAACTGATAGGCATTTTAATAAAAAAAGCCGTTTGATGATTATATCGTTGAGTAAATTCTGGATGAAAATGCATCTGTCTGAGAGATGTAGAAAATAGTTGTACAGTTCCGAGAAACTACTGCCGAATATGGAAAAGTTGGCATCCCAACGTGCCATTCATGCGTGTTAAAAAGGATAACGGATCTATTTATCCCAGGAGTTTGAGTAAACGTAATTGGAATGCTATAATATCGTTCTACCCTTCCAAACGCAATCGCTTGATATTTCGTATGGCAAACACACACGCGAAATCATTGGCCAAACCAATCGTAAATTTGGAATAATATTCAAAATGGTACTGGGTATATGTGCATCTACATCTACACGATACCCTGCAAGTCACCGCGAGGGTGTGTGGCAGGGGGTAAAGATCACCAAGCATGCACTACTAACATGCAAACTAGCAACTATATTGTCTCATGCAACTTGATTGTTAGTATCTATCGTATTTAAGGGGTTATACATGCATCATGCACTACAGAATACTCTAAAATATTTCACCTACCTATCCCTTTGCTATGCTGCCTATTCTGTTCTCTTATAGTACGGGGGAAAAATGCCGTTTTGAATATATCGGTACGACAATCTATCTCTCCAATCATATTTATCTGGTCATGGTTATTTATCTGGTATGTAATGACAATCTAAGAGAAATTAGCTTCATTTCCCGCGTTGGACTTCATTTGGAATACGCTGCCAGTGTATGGAATTCCTCCAAAATTGGCTTAAATGATTAATTGTAGCATGTGTAGCTGAGATCGGCAGGATGTGTTCAGGGATGGTATGATAAGTATATTAGCGTAACCAGTCCTTAAGCAAAACTAAACGGGAAAAATTATGAGACCGTAGAATATAATATAGACCTAATATTCAATATAATTCTACGGTGATATTTGTACCGAAACAAGAAGAAACATTTTTCGAACTCCGACATACCATGGTAGATTAAACTGGAAACATAAAATTGGGGACATTAATTTCCGAGCCTACGAATTAAAAATGTTTTTCCCTCCTTGAGCTATTGGGGATATGAATAGTTGAGAATAGAGTCAATAGTATATATGTAAGTGTATTAACGAAAACAATAGATAGTGGCATGTTGGTATGAGGATAGTAATATAGCCTAACTAATGGCAAATTTTTCCATGATTGCTTTGCTCTTCACATCTTTTTTTAACTCCCAGCGGGAAAAGAACATGCAGAAGACATTCATGAACTAATTCAAAAGTAGTGCTAAATAAATAAAAGGTGGCTTTAAAAATGATATTACTTTAATAAAAACTTTTGTCTTAATTCCGTATTTGTTGTCCTAAGCATGCATTGAATATGTTGGCATTAACGTTTCACAAAATTTCAATCAAAGCAACTAATTTAAAGGAACACGGATCTGCCGTCAAACAGCCATTAAAATAGTTTTTTTCCGGGAATTTTGAGTAAACGGCCATTCCAGTATTAAGTTGGTTTGATGTGTAATTTTTAAAAGATTAATATGAACCTGGCTGTATATTTACCTCTCTCTTCTTGGACTGTAATTAGAGTATAATTTATAAAGTTTGTGCCAAAAATATCCTTACGTGACTCAGGCACGAAAAGTCTCTGATGATGAGAGTTTGGTAAAAATGTAGACATGAAGTTTCTGATGGATTAAAACCGTAAACAATTAAGATAAAATGGTATTTGTTCAAAAGTAGTTATGAACTTTTAAACATGCATACATGGTTCATAGTATGTCGTTGATAGTAAAATAATTCTGCCCGGATCATCTACGTTGAACATTCTTTGAACAGTCTATGGCGTATTCCAATGAATATTTTTTGCACTATCTGTGAGTGTCATTTGGACGTTCATTTAATATCCTTGAATATTTTTTTAACGTTTTGATAGTCTTCACTGAACGTTCTTTGAACATCTTTTGGACAATAATTTCCCCACTGGGTTGTAATGGTTTAACTGGAATATACCTACGAATCCTATTCAACGTAATCGTGATAGATGAAGCATGTTTGGTTTAGATTCCTCCTCCGCCACGAACATTTATGGTGGGATGCAGGATATTATGCAGATGTAGAAGTCTTTCTCCTCTCCATGTCACCAAACAGATTATTAATCGGGACAAATCTCCAAAGGAGTAGAAGAAGCAGATTGGAGGCGGATTCTGTGCCTGGGAAACATGTGCGGAAGTAAGAAGTTAGACTAGATGACTTTATCCACCCATCAACACACTGCTCACCTACCTCCTCGTGGGAATTGTCTCAATAATTTGGAACAGTCGCGAGTGCGTCCGCATTATGGCCAGCTCTGAAATTCCACGGACCCTCCATTTTTATTTCCGTCTGGCGTACCTCCCGGTCGGAATATTTGCTTCCCGTCCCGCAGAAATTCCAATGACTCTCCTTTTCCTCTCTTTCTCTCATATTGTCTTCCTTTTTTCTCTTTATAATGGTTCCTTTATGTCCCTCATACTGAGTGAAGTTGACCTTCTAGACATTCCATACGAGGTACTATGATTCCGTTCCTTTTTCTTCCTGCTTGCATCCTGAAAAATCTTTTTTACGTTTAAGGGGAAAAAGGCAGGAAAATCGTGTCAGGTATAGAAGAGTATTCTACGTGGATGAATGAGGCAGATGCTACCGGCGCGCCTTTTTTCAGCATAGGAGCATATTTTCCCTTCTCAAACTTCTTTCCTAAGAAGGCCGATGGCATTGTAACTATTCTGGTGGAATGCCGCACTCATTTAGTGGAGTATGCCATAGGGAGGATTGTCTCCTTGGAGGAGGAGGATGAAATTCCATTCTTACCCCGAGGCAAGGGACGCATTCTTCCCAGAGAGTGTAGGTGCTCAAGTTTACCTTTGTAGTGACGGTCGGAAAGATAAGCCTTATGTCAAGCACGCTCTGCGTGAGAACTGAGATGCCTTTGCTTCCCTTGCGGTGCAGACTAGACGGAATGACGTCATCTTCATATTATCCTCAAATCTGTGATCTGTTTGGCGTGTAACTGGGTACAAACATTTTTATGAAATTTATCGTTAGATGGGTAACATTTGTGATTCACCTATATCAAATCGATGGTTTTAAATTTGGATTCACAATAGTGGGGTGTATTTTTATTTAAAATAAAGGATGATTTAAGTGAATGCATTACATAGTGACTAAAACCGTAAGACACAGCAAAAGTACTTATTTATATTTTAATGTTTTGTCGGTTCTCTCCCTCTATTATCTATTAAAAAGACCTTCATATTTACTTATCTATAATTGAAAAAAATGGGGAGAAAAAATACATTACTGGTCCACAGCCTAGAATTTTTATGCGAACGGTTTCGATGCAGCGTATCATCATCTGGCCTGATGATGATACGCTGTATCGAAACCGGTATTTTTTCTCCCTTGTGTTCACCATAAAGGAGTTCCACAGAGTAACGCCACTCACCATTGCATTTAAAAAAATTATTTTTTTATTAAATATGTACGTAGGTAGTTTTGATGTTGCTTGATCACGCTTGGTGATCTTCACCATAGGCCACACACCTATGCGGTGGTTCGCTGAGCATAAGTTAGATCTAGATTATTAGGTTTTTTCACACTCTACAAGCAATTCATTTCCCAAAATGCACGTATCTTTAATTTTAAAGAGATTTTATTGAGAGATCTTCTGAAATATAGAATCAGAAAGACAGCCAATGTTTGTTGGTGGGAATATGCATCAACTACAAATCGAATGTTGTGCTTATTTCAGTGCTAAAATATTTTCGGATGTCTATGTCAATCCCCCTCACGATATGTCAACGCAAAAGATATTGTCCCTTATAAGCCGTTACGCTACCATTCAGATCCTTATATGCAACTTGATTCCTAATCCCATTTGTATTTTAAGGAGAATACATATGTTTTTCGGAACATATGCTGTATAAATTTCAGCCTCAACGATTCCACTCAACCTCATATCATGGAAGGTTAAGAATGAAACATATATGCCGCTGCACTATGTCAATTACGTTTTCAACATATCAGTTGTAACTAGCCTTGTTAATATTAAGTGCACCATTTTACTACCTTGCCTTGACATACACTGAGAACACCATCAGAGCCTATGGAAATGCATTGTGTAATGATCAGCCGGGTGATTGAATAATGAGTAATACATTTGAAATAATTGGCATTAGTCATTTTTGAATATGAAAAACTCTTTGATGGATTTGGTTCTTTTTGTCCATTGTAGCATACATTTAGGATACATTCCCATATTGCAACTTCGTATTCTCAATTAGTGCTGCTCGCTCCTCTGTGTGAAATATAAAAGGTAATCGGGTAATGGGGAGTAGGTGTAAGAGTCAGCAGCTTATTGCATAAATGAAAATTTGTAGGAATGGAACGCCTAAAGACTCTATACAATAAGTCTTATTGCTTACAAAACGTAACAACAATTATAGTGGGTATTTTACTGCTCATAACCACTCAAGCGGAATATTAGAAATTTAATATATGTATTCGTGATAGCTAGAATTAAATTGCATAATAAATGAGTAATTTATTTATTTATTGTTTTTAATGATTACACAACTTATAAATATACTTACAGGGTAAACAGTTAATTATCGAACAAGATAATACAATATTATTAGCACTGGTCAAATCGTTAGTCAAAGAAGATAATACAAATATTAATAACATTGGACATTTATAAATATCTATCAAATATCAATAACAATAACGAAATACCTCAGTGTGTTTAGTTAAGAAATAAGTTCTTTTAAAAATTTATTTCTGTCTTGATATAAATTCAGATCATTGCAATATTTGTTGCATGTAATACACAATCTATTAATAGGATAATTTATACAATATTCACTATTAACATTCATGACATAAAATGTCATCATATTTCTACCCTTTCTGGATGGAACATGGAAATGTATTCGATTCAACAACATGCCACATTCTCCTTTATTTATTACGTCATGTAAAAATATAAGATCATTCAATATTCTACGATTTGATAGTTTATGGAAATGAAGCATTTCCAATAAGTTGTCGTATTTTATATGATTTTCCATGATAGGATAAACGCGATATTGAATATAATACATATACCTTAAAAACCTTTTTTGAATTCTCTCAATAATTTCACTGTACTTTTTTTGCACAAGGGTTCCATATTACAGAGCAATATTCTAATTTACCTACTCCTTACAAGCGAAAAATACAATAATTTTAGCACATATTCATTCCTAAAGTACTTTGACATACGGTATAGAACACTTTGCAGCTTACATGCAGATATGATAATGTACAATATATGTTTTACAAAGGTCATTTTACAGTAAAAAAAATGCCCAAATACTTATTTCACTTTTCCTTTCATTTATCACCTGATCCATTGAGTAATTGAACATTAATACACTCTTTCTTCTTGAATTGGTTATAGCAGAACATGTTTTAATGTTGAAGTTCAAATGGTTGTTTTGAGACCACATAAGTAAATTATGTAAATAATTCTGCACTTGTAAACATTCAGCCAAGTTATCCACTTTTCTGTATATCCTAATGTTGTCAGCAAACATTAAGCACTTAGTGTAATGAAGGCATTGCGGAAGATCATTTATAAATATCAAAAAAATTAAGCGGCCTAAATTCCAACCCTGTGGAACGCCTGATATTGCTAGGTAGTTACTTGATATAGCATTTTTTGATCATAGTATTTGAACCATTTGAAATGTCATGTTAAAATAAAGTGATGGATATGAACGGAAAAACCCTGGAACCAAAAATGACCGTAAAAGCAAGTTGCAAGGAAATAGAAATTTGATGAAGACACTAAACATAAGCCTATTCAATGATATTTGATGGGATGACGGATACTGTCAGAGAGAAAAGCGAAAAAATGACGAGGAATGGCCTCAAGAGTGATGCTCTGACCAAATGGTGAAGGATGTAGAGTAAAATCATGGTGTTATAATATTCGCAGACTTAAAAAGTCGAATGAAGAACTGTTTTAAAGTAATCTTGATTACCTTGAAACAGTTCTTCATTCAGTTCATTCATTCAGTTCAGCATGGTCGATCGATGGTGGTGATAATTATAGTTATTAAAAGAAAGGAAATCAGCACAATTATCATTTTTTCGTAAAAGAAACTGTTTCCGGGATAACTCGGTGGAATTTTTCCATAATGGAGAAGAGAAAACTAACAATGCAATGGGAAGTTTTGTGGAATTGCATTGTTAGTTTCCTCTTCTCCATCATTTTTTCTTGACAGGAATAGAGGTAGCAAAATGTTTTTTTATTCTTGATTGTTATGCGTTGACAATAAACACAGTTGTTTACTCATTTCACGTATAAACTTAAAAGCAGATATCCTTGAATATTATAGTTTCATTTTGCTTGCTATTCCATGATGTATTTTCATGTAGTCCAAAGCGTTCTCGTAAACTCTCTCTACATCTACATAATACCCTGCAAGCCACCATAAAGGTGTGTGGCAGGGGGTGAACTCTCACCAAACATGCACCACATATCATGCATGAAATTTGTAATTAAAAATTAAAATAGCAAAGCATACGTGCAAAAACATGCTGTTAGTTGGGTTAGCTTTAAGTCCTTATACCAACATGCAGCTACCAATGTTATCCATTGCTACACTCGTACTAAATACATTTACCGTTATTCATATCCCTAATAGTACGAGGGCAAAAGGGCATTTTGAATCTGTCATTTCGGCAATCTATTTCTCTAATTTTGTGATTATGGTCCAGTCTACCATAGTAAGTTGGGGTCCGCAAAATATTTTTAACAACATCACTAAAAATATGGTCTTGGAATTTATTTAAGGGATTAAGTCTAAATTTCAACCCGCGATTTGACACTGATTCCCAATTTAATTCATTTAATAGACTGTTAATTCATTTAATAGACTCTGCTGTGGATGAGAGTAAGATATTTATCCTCTCATACTGAAGTCAGAATCAATCCCCACCGTCAAATTTGCGTCCCTCCCTACGTTATGTTGTTTAGCGTCATGTGGTCCTGCGTGTTACCTAGGAGGATTATTAATCAGGAGTGGTAAGAGGGAGTGAAGTTTTTTTTCAGGTGTTGAATGGATAGGGGCCGAAGATCAGGGGAGAAGGGAAGCAGATGTAACAGCTTGGGGGTGGATATGGAGGGTGATGCGGAGGGGCGCTTTGAGGCGGAAGGGACTGGAGGTTTGAGCGTTAGTAGGACCCTAAGGGTTGGAGGTGGAGAAAGAGATTAACGGTCACTCACTCTCGGAGCGTGGCTCCGGGAGGAAGGGGCGCGTAGTGGTTTTGGGAAGGTCCAGGGCGAGAAAAAGATTGGACCCAAGTAGAGCGATGCGCTCCCTTCACATATTGGTGGACACACCAATGTATCACGGGGCATGAGAGTGCCGCAAGGTCCCGACGTTGGTCTCCGCTCCGCACACCCTACTTTTCTACGGGGCTTCCCTTTTCACGATCCTACTCACCCTTGCTGTCCTCAAAGGCTGCCGCCTATCCCTTCCCGTCCACCACCGCTCTGTCAACGTCCATCCCTCCGCTTCTACTTTTTTCTTCGTTCCCGGATGCATATGTTTCCTACTCCTTTGCACGCTCTTGCCTCTCCACCGCTGAGACACGTCCCTGTCGGTCATCTCTTACTCCACGCTTTCCGACGCTGTTCTCATTTGCGTACGAGGGAGTTGGCCGTTTTGGAGGCTTCCACTATCAAATCACCATCCATATCTGTGAGACTCTACTCTCATATAAAAGCTGGTAATTTAGGTTTAGCAAGTTTTTATGGTGTGCAGTGCAATCCATCATCGATATTCGTCAGTGGTAAGAGAGGTTTGACGCGTATGTGCAATCAATTCTTCATCTACATGTACATAATACCCTGCAAGCCACCACAAAGGTGTGTGGCAGGGGGTTATTTCTCACCAAACATGCACTGCATATCATGTATAAAATAGGAATAGCATTAATATACTAGTCAGAATTACACTATTTAAAAAAGATAGAAATTGCAAAGCAAACATGCAAAAACATTCCGTTAGTATGGTTAACTTTAAGTAATCATACCAACATGCAGCTACCAATGCTATCCATTGCTACTCTCAGATTGGACATATTTACCGTTATTCATATATCTAATTGTACGAGGGAAAAAGGACAATTTGAATCGGTCAGTTCGGCAATCTATTTCTCTAATTTTATGATTATGGTCCAGTCTGCCAAAGTAAGTTGGGGTAAATATTTTTAACATCATCACTGAAAATATGGTCTTCGAATTTATTTAAGAGATTAAGTCTAAAGTTCAACCTGCAATGTGGCAATGATTCCCAATTTAATTCATTTAATAGACTGGTGACGCTAATGTAATTATCGTATCGTCCCTTTACAAATCTTGCCGGTCTTCGCTGCACACTTTGAAGTTCATTATTTAGACCGATTTCGTAGGGATCCCATGCACAATATTCTTGCCATACACAAATTCTTTTATCAGCTAAGCTATTTAACCATGTGTGTGTAATTCCGCTCTTTAAAATGCGTCACTATTTGTCTTTGCATCTTGCACGGAGCTTTCTTTGCCATTTTTTGCATTCATTTTCACTCGACGACTCTCTACATCATCCTCAACCCTCCTCAGCATTCGTTTGTTACTCGGTCTATCTTTTTTATATCCATAACTCTCTAATGTATTAGTTGCGCTTAGAATGTAACTAATAATTATTCTCTACTCGGATGTAATATTTGTTGTTAGGTTAATATAGTATTTATATGCATTATGTCATGAATCACGAGCTATTCCATGGATACATTTAACTTTCTATGCGATTCTTTTGGGTGCGTTTAATAGTTACTATCAAAACGGCTACGCTTGCTTAATTACATTACAACCTGGCTTCTTTTTGGTGAACACAAAGGTCATATTTTTTAATACCGAGTGTAGATACTTTAAATTATCCACCTTCAAAGCAGAATTACAACTTTACTCATCCTTTATATTAAACCTGTGCGTTAATCTGTGTATTATATAGTGAAACTGGCAGATGGGTTTTCAGCTTCAGGAATAGGCGACTGTTATTTTGTCCTTTCCTTATTAATTTCAAAGTATATAGAACTGTTTACATATAACAAATATAACTACATTACATATATTGGTATCGTTAAACGTAGCTCGTTCATCATTAATCAAATATATTGTCATAAAAACAATTTATAATGCTAAAAAGACTAAAATATCGGTCTATAATAGTTGGTTTATTATATTCATTAATAAGCAACGATGTATATGATAATTCCCGGCGATAATCTTTTTCCTACTACGTGGAGGAAGAAGGAATTTGATGAATGACCCGAAGCCATGTTTGATTAATGAAATCTCGCTATGTGCAAGATGCCCTGAATGACCCCCTTCCTGGATATAAGTTCCCTCGCCACCCGTATCCCACCCTTACTGACGTTTAATTTTAGTGTTTTGGTCTTTCTCCGTCGTCTCACTATTCGCTATGCTAACAAATGCGACAATCTGAAATCGTAATGGGTTGGACATATGGCTGTTTAGCCGCCAACGAGCTCATAAGGTCATACTTAGTTTCAGTCTAGACATGTTTCCCGACTTTTGTTCCATCTTTTTCAAATTTTACTACACATAATTGTGGTCCAAAAATGTTCAATCCATGAACAAAAACAACACTCTATAATACATTAAAATAACATGTTACTGTGCACATAGGAAATGATGTAGTGATCTGATGTAGTACCTATGATAAATTGTGTGGAAACTCATTATGGTATGATTCTTTTCTGTTGAAATAATAAATATGTTTTCGCAGTGATATTGGTTTAGTGGTGTAAGTGGAGTCATTGGTGATAAATTGAGATAAAGACGATAAAATTTTCTGAGAGAATTCCTAGACGCAAAAGAATGGATTTAAAAACTATTAAACCTTTTACAATATGCCGCTAGTTTTTGGGATCCGTACGAGGAAGGTATTATAAAAGAATTAGAGCGTATGCAAAGGAGATCCGCTAGGTTTATCAAAGGCCATTATGATAATTGTGTGTTACGAGTTTAATAGAAGAACTAGGATGAGAATTACTATCAGAACGGATATTTAAATATAGGTTAAAACTTTTAAGTAAATTCAAAACCGATTTGTACACATATGACGTTAGCTATATATTAAGAACCCCTGCTTGTATTGCTAGGTTTGATCAGAGTAACAAGATTAGAGAGAAAGATTGTCGTACCGAGATATTTAAAATGTCTTTTTTCCCGCGTACCGTAAGAGAGCACAGTAGGCAGCGTAGCATAGGGATAAGCATGTGAAATATTGTTAGAGAAGTTTGTAGTGCTTGATGCATGTAACAACAACCAATAATCCCTTTCTTCTTATGTAGATAGTAACCATCTAGCTAATTGTGATCCTATTATCTGGCATATCTCCATTAAATACTTTAGTTGCATGTCAATAGTGCATTTTTGGTGATCTTCGCCCCCTGCCATACTCCCTCGTGGTGGCTCGCAGGGTATTATGTAGATGTAGATCTAAACATGACAGAAATTGCTCAGATGTCATAGGATATATGAAAAAACCAGGCGTTTCATGCCGGATGGAAGTTACTTGAAAAATTTAAGGAGTATATGCTGACAATGAAAATGTATTTACTTCCCTTAGTTATAATTTTATGTCAGGATGGATGACAAATTACTGAATATCAACACTGGGACTAAAGTATTCAAGAATTCATTTTTTCCGCAGTAATTCTACAGCCAACACGCAGAAAATTATTAATGCTCTTCCTAATCTCTACTCTCATCCAGTTTATGTATTATGATTTTTATTAATATTCCCATCACCAACTATGGTAGTTTACCAGTTACTACCACATTACTTTTCTGCCACTCGCAAGGCATCGGGAAGGGTATTTATTTGATAAAGCATTCTTGGTGATGGTTCACCCCGTGCCACATACCCTAGCGGTGGCTTGTTGAGTATTGTGTAGATGTAGATGAAGAACCAGATGAACATCGACTCGAACCAAATGTTGAGAATGCATATGTTTTGTTTCAACCGGTATATTTATTTAATAAAGCCTTTTAATGATTAAAATTCGCACGAAAATATTTATAATGTTACTTGTTAAGTTGATTTTCGGACCTTTTTTTTTAATATATGGATGGTTTTTCGGGAGTTTAGGTCCTTGTTTGTGAAATGAAAAAAAAAATTTAACTTTTTGTCGACGTTTCGGAAAATATATTTTTTCCTTCTTCAGGGCTTAGAGTTCTTTTAAGCTGACTTCGTTAAATTTGCTAAAAAATTTCATTTCCACAAAAAAGGACCTAAACTCCCGAAAAACCATCCATACAATAAAGTTACTGCAATTACACTCACGTGGTAGTCATATTTTACAATAAATGCTGTAGTGATCCGTAGTAGTGACACTGAGAAATGGTATTAGTGCGAAGGTTTCCGCGTCGTTGTTCAGATGTTCTCTGCATCTCGGGTTCTGCGTCCGCGTTTGTTGACTGGGGGTGACAACAGTTTCGCTAGCCGTCCTGCTAGCGTCTTCAGGTCGAAGGTGAGGAAAGCTGCTTTTTCGCCGTCTTATATAGGGCTGGTAGAGTCCGTGCTGCGCTGTGATTGGCGTGTATCGAGTGCCATGCTCCTGCGGTCGTTCTTACATTGGCGAAACATGCAGAGCCATGGGCACACGCATGAAGGAACACCAAAGGGCGACCAAAAATAAGCAATTCAGACTGTCAGCCATTGCCGAACACGCATGGAGCGTGCCTGGCCATGGGATTAAATTTGAGGAGGCGACAATAATAGCCAAGGAGAGCCGCTATTATCCCAGGCTCATCAGAGAGTCAATAGAGATATGGAAAACTCCCACGAATTTCAACAGAGAAGATGGCTATCCCCTAAACACTGCGTGGAAAAGAATCATCCATCCCGGCCAATCACAGCGCAGCACGGACTCTACCAGCCCTATATAAGACGGCGAAAAAGCAGCTTTCCTCACCTTCGACCTGAAGACGCTAGCAGGACGGCTAGCGAAACTGTTGTCACCCCAAGTCAACAAACGCGGACGCAGAACCCGAGATGCAGAGAACAACTGAGAAATGGTGTTAAATCGATAAAAATTCTTTTCTGATAGACCTACATACTTATGGAAACGGTTACACAAATAAAATCACACGTTAAAGTTGAACCTACTTCGTAAAATGTTCCTACATTTCACAGAATAGCTTACAGCTGTGGAAGTGTCTGTTTGGAAAGATAAATTCAAGGCTATTTACGTTATTCAATATCTAAATGTACAGAACACCATACAAACCACGCAAAGGTGTGTGGCAGGGGGGTGATCCATCACCAGGGATGATTTATCATTCAGGGAGAAAACGTGTGCAGTTATTGACATAGAGACGTGCAAAAAGAAAGTTTCCCCGTCTATGCCATGCTTAACTGCAACTGGAACGTACACTGTTACCACCAAAATGTTATTTTATAAAAAGCAACGTGATGGATACGGATTAATCAGCCATTATTTTAAATGGTTAAATTTTTAAATTATATATCCTAGATCATGCATTAGTTAGTAGTGTTAAAGCATATGCACGTTTGTAAAATATCCCTGCATGCTAATTTCTACATCAGACTTTGCATCCTCCATAGTGTGTTCTGGACAGTCTCTCTCTTCCCTCAACTCCACCAGCTCATCCCCACCTTCATCCTTCGACCCTTTCTGTGGAAGGCCTTTTTGTTTACGTTTCTCATCTTTCCTTTGCATAGGGATACCCTTAAAGTCCCTTTCATCCCAGAAAAAAAAGAGAAAGGGAATTGAAAAGGCTCTCCTGCCACCCTGCACCGTTTTTTTACCCATCTCCATGTCAACCCACCTACCCCTTTGGGATATATTTTTATACCTCTATTCAGAAACCACCCTCCATTTTTACGT
Organism: Platycnemis pennipes; assembly: GCA_933228895.1. Lineage (NCBI taxonomy): Eukaryota > Metazoa > Arthropoda > Insecta > Odonata > Platycnemididae > Platycnemis > Platycnemis pennipes. The sequence goes on along the minus strand of OW121851.1, from coordinate 41,651,620 downwards.
TGTTTTTATTTATTTCCATTTTTACGTTGAGGGAAGACCTGAGTTGGCTGGATGGGTAGTCGAGGGTTTCCAAGTTTGGGATAAAAGGGGTGTGGGTGAAGGGATAGGAGGTAGTTTGTGTACATCGCACCGATATTAACAGTCGTAAATCCAAGGGAAGGAAGCAATATGAGGGGTTAATGTCACCGCCGGTCACACTTCCTCTCCTCCCACCACACCTCAGACCCTGACTGCAATGCAGTAGGGACGCACCCTTTTCTTCCTCTGCCTTCGGTAACTTTTTGCCCTCCGTCATCTCTTTATCGTATACCTCTAGTCCTCCTCTATTCTGCACCTTATGTTGTCATGCACAGATGTCTTAAGGTCATTATCATCGGCTTATGCGTTTAAGTATTCTCCCTTACTTCATCTTCTGCATCGTCCATTTCCGTTGAACGTCATCTCACCAACTCGATGGAATATAGAATTTAGGTTGCTTTAAGATGACCATTTCGCGATAAGCTACGAAGTTTTTCTTGCTTTTTCTCTGAGTAAAAGTGATTATCCACAATAAAACCCTTGTGACACATACTTGTGACGTTATAGCAGGTAATATGATTTGAATACCACATGAAATAATGTAAACTACCATTAATAATTTTACCGTAACTACCGCATTTTATATTTTCCATACTAATTTTAATAAAATGCATCACTTATCTTTATTATTGATAGTTTTATTTTTATCAATAGCGCTTTTTTGCACAATTTTATATTTTAGGAAAGACTACAAAATGCATTGATAACAGTTTTAACTATGAACAACTTTAGGCCCTTTATTTTACAATTTTTCATGTTCTTACCGTATTATTCTAAATCCAAGGCGGTCCTGAATCTATATAATTATATATTTTGAATTAATTAATAAAACAACGTTGTCACTGCAATAATTTTGATTCACGATGAAAAATTAATTCTCCTTCACTTTTCTTGGATATAAATGCCTTTTATTTTAATTGAAATATTAAAATATAAAACCGTTTGCATATAATAAAAGTATAAAGATTTTAAATATCAAGTTTTAGAAAATTTATGTTCGGATACGTTTGTATGGTAAGCGATTTATGATACATTTTAGTCATCGAGAAAAATCATTCAGAGAGAAGTTCGGCACAAAATAATGGTTCGCCGCATCAGTTTCGACATCGTGGAGAAAAAAGTATTGCGCCGAATAAGTCTTGTACACCAGGCTTTACTAATTTTAAAGTCTTATACTTCATTGATACACTGGTACTGATATAATACTTGTCATCTAGCAATATTATGTTCTTTTTTAGTCATGTCACCCTTCAAAACTGTAATGTCATTCTGCCGCTTAATAAACATAGAATTCCGTGTTTCTTCCTCTATAGCATGGAATCATTCTGTCTGGACCGCAAAATGGCTTACCACAAATATAAATAAAATTACTAGCATAAATCGACTATTGAGTTATATGTAGATTTCTCTTCTAGTATTTTAGATTTTTGAAGATTTCAATTTGTGCATATTTGGCATACATACATCTGAACTTTATAGTTGCGTTACGGTTATAGTTAAAAAATATGCATGACAATAAGCTTTAAATTTTTCATCTTATATGTGTCTATTTTCGTTTCATAACATACCCTCTTTGTTTAAAATACGCAATTTAACAAAATTTTGGGCTAAGTATGTAAGTTAAATTCACCTATAGATACACTTTTGTTAAACAAAGTGCCGAAAATGAAAATGTCGAATGATCTCAGACTTTATTTGGTTTTAAATGCTTGAAGTTTGGTATATCAACACGTGATTGAAATATTATAGCTGTGGCTGTAAATGATAATTATATGTTGAAACAAATTATTATGACCGCAGTACTAATAATATTTCACTAGTTGTTATCAATTGTTCATGCCATTATCGCTGATTGCGTTCTTATAAATTACACATCTGTACATATTAGTGATATGTTCTACGTCGAGTAAGCACTTTTTTTGATATTCACATTTTGAAGTTTTGATATTCACATATCAAATTTTGACGAAAATCGTCGTAACCATATGTCTTAGTTACTTAATGTGCCCACTCCACTTCTGTCAAGATACTGGTGCATTTTTATAATTCGTAAATTTCATCGGCACATTTATTAACATCATCGATCAATTAACAACGTTAGCAAATAGCTCTATGCATTTTCTTTTCAATCCTCTCGGGCACTTTGTATGAGACGGGGTCAAAACTAAATTCCCTGGCTTTGAAAACAAAATAAAAGATTTGGAAATGTGGGGGGAAGAATTTTAAGCGAATTATTCACTACCCTTTTCAAATTGTGAATGCGAGTTCAGGTGTTATACCCTTGTTTAAGGGTTACATCCAAGTGCAGTGTTCAAAATGCAATTCCTAATAAATGGCAATGAAAGTAAATGAGCTGGATTTTTGGATTATATCTCTTTGTTTGCCCTCGGCGTTAATTACTTCACTTATTTTTTTAATATAAAAAGCTTACCTAATAGTAGAACTCCATTAGAAGGATAGGATTATGTTCATCATTATAAATCCGATACATCTTCATGGTAAAACCACGTAACAACTTTTTAGGCTATAGTTTTTGTATGTAAAGCCCACAGCGTTGCTGTATGTCATTCACCATGGATAAAATTTTAAAGATTTATTTCCAAAGACATTTTTAAAAGATTTTTTTAAAGCCAGGAAAGATTTTTTTAATGTTCCACCTTGCATATTTTATTTTATGAATCTCTTTAATTTCAATGCCTTCTGTATTTGAATTTATTTCCCCGCCTGTACTCTCAAACTTACCTAGCTTAAAGTCATAAATTCTGTTCTTCCTTTCTCCAGTCAACTTCTTTCATCATGCTCGTTTTTTAAAATTGGGAAGCCATTGCGTATTTTTTGGACCCACGTGTCCAAAGCGTTTCGAAAAATTCTCAATTTCATTAAAATAATCGTTGTCTCCTCGTGTGAATGCTTACTTTATGGAGCTTTTACGAGAAAATGGTGGCGTCAGTTACGTTCTGACCCTCCTATGTAGTAACCTTCTCAAACTCCAATCGCTCGTAATGCACTCACTTCCACATCCTCCTCTGTCCCTTTGCCCTCGAGCCCCACAATGTCATTTTCCCTTTCGAAGCACCACATCGTCCCTTTTCGAGTTTTTCTCTCTTCTCCCTTTTCTTTCCTCTCGGGCGCTGGAGCGGTTGGTTCAACTGCCCGAGGCTACGGGGAGACCCTGGTGAGCCCTGACCATCCCAGTTCATTGCTCCTGGGTTCTTTTTATTCCATCACGTCCTCTGAGGTGCATAAAATGGAAATTCCATTTCCCTGACATTTTTGACGATATGACACATGTACCATTTGATTTTTGAGGGAAACTTGGTTAATTTTCGTGGTTTTATGTGAACAGAAATAGTTCTTACAGTGCCTAAAACGTGTATAAGAAATGTGTCGACCAAAAGACGCCTTGTGTATTGGGACCGTTTAATGTTTAATCATCTAACATGACAGTGTAGAATTTTACCCAAATATGGTTTTGATTAGAATATTAAAATAACTTTTACAATCATATGTTTTATTATTGGGGCTGTGAATGGTTATTATATAATTATGGAAGAGAATTGAGTGAGTATGCTCTAAAGGTAATGAAATTAAATAGAACAAATAAAATAAATAGGTGAATTATATTTTACTAGTAAGTAACAATAGAGGTATATGATAGGTATATAGAATTGATTATTCATGAAGGAAAGAATATCAGAGAGAATACATAAAATTAAGTCATTAGAAGAAATTGAGTTTGGATTATATTTATAGTCTAAAGGATTCTTAGTGTAGTTCTTTCCACTTAACTGTTCTCAACCATGTAACAGTAGTTTTTCTGGGTTTGGGGTCATCTTTAACGCACATCTTCCGGTTGAATAAATGATATACGTATAGGTATTTACCGCAAAATTTCACATTTATTTTCTCTACACATCCAGTCCTTTCTGCTCCAATCACTCCTGTATGTGTAGTGTCCATAGACATCTATGGAATGCGTCCATAACACATTATCTAGACTCCTTATCTTGCTTCGCTATCTTCTCCATATGTGGTATCTTTTTTGTCTTCTCATTTACCTGCCCTCCAGGCACGAACGTAATTTTTTGCTCAGTTGAAGGAGAAGTTATATAACTTTTCCTCGTATTTTCCAAATTTTGAATTGGTTTTTCCCCATCCGATCTGGATCCTATTTGAAATAATAGTGCCGGGAGCTAGGAAAAAAAGAAATGGTCGAAAGAGCGGCCGTAAATGCTTCTTAGAATTTCGGTCTCACGGTCTCTGAAATATTCATGAGCGCCTTAGTACGTCAGCCTGTGCTCCCTTTTTGCCCGAGAATTTGGAAACGTTTTCACTCCATTGATATCCTCCACGCCATTCGACTCGAAGCATTTATTTTTCAGCATCGTGCATTTCTGATTGAGATCTATAACCCTATTGAATCCTTTCCAAGAATGGGATAAATGTTTCACGACCGTAACTTTGGAATAGACTGCTGGGTAGGAAGATTTTCTTTAGAGTTCTGGGATGTATCTCCTTCAATGAAGACCCATAGTTGCAGAAAATGTTTTTGGTTAAAAATGTGAAAAATTTGTTTAAACCTTTGAACAATTACAATTTACACTGTTCATGGTAACGAATAAAATAAAAACTTTTAGTCTTTCCCACACTTTTTTAATAACCGATGTAGGTCTCGACAACTTTTGTCATTCCCAAGAACCTTGAGAATGACAAAATTTGTCGCAACCTATGTCGGTTACTAAAAAAGTGTTGAATAGACTAAAAGTATTTATTTTATTTGTTACCATGAACAGTGTAACTAAATTCCTCAAAGTGACGCCTTCAGTCTTATCTGATCTACAATTTATCTAATTCAGTCCAAGGTTTTAGTTTTGTGTCTTTATGTTATTTTAGTTCAAATTTTTGAATGCTGATATTTTAAAAATAGCAACCCACCGCTGTGCTTATCCCGAAGATAAGGGAAGTTGGTGAGGAAAGAGCCAACAAAATTCGCTTTCCAAGAACGTGTGGAATTCCGGTGCAGAGGTGTGGGGCTGTTCTTTTCTCTCTACCACATGTGGTTCCCTATGAAAAAGATCTGTCTCCCAGAAAGTTAACACCGCTTTATCATAACCCGTCATCCCCAGAGGGTTCTCCCAGACTTGAACACAGGGCTACCAAGCATTAGCACGAAAAACGGAAGGAATCGGGTAGGTGTGATTGCTAAAATACCGGCCTCCAACACAGAGCGCCTGAGTTTCATCCCCGGTGTCGACATACAGTTTCGTAGGTTTACCGGTCCCAATTCGAGGACTTTTAGGAGAGTTTTTGGAGTTTAATTCTCCGTCCGTCGGATGGAATGCTCGAATGGTCGACCGCTAAAAGAGTAGGCTAATGACGTCATTGAATTTATCTCCATATCTTCCCTGTTCCGTGAATAGCACTCAAAAACTCCCCGTAAAACATCTACTGCTCATTTCTTTAGCTTTTACGCTGAGGCAAAAACAAATCGTTGAAAGTTATGAGTTAATTAAGTAATTTATGGTTTTATTTTTGCCTAACCTTTTATTATTTAATATAGTATAGCTTTTTCCTAACAGGTAGATCGTTTATCATATCTTAGGAGAAAAAATGGGCGTACATATTTTAGAGCCTCATGTAAGAGATAAAAAAGATTATAATAGTTAACTACAAGTGTTTCCAGTTGCTCGAGAACGAAGTAATGCATAATTATTGCATTACTTTTGAGAATTTAGGAACGCGTGTCCCCCGAATGCATATGTAGGCCGTTTTCCATAAGGTATTAGCCTCTCAGTTACTTGTAGGTAATGCATCCACGCATGCAGTAGTTTTTCCTTCATAATAGTAAGAGTAAATTTCAATATATTTTTATTTAAAATGTATGTCCGGTGATGGTTCAAAACCCGTGTCATCCAGGAAAAGCTAAGCGAGAAATAGAACTATTCGTGTTGGTGCTAATTTATTTTCAGGTTAATCTTTGTCGGCTGTGAGATGAAATATGCTAGCCACTCATGGCCTCGAAAGATCCCATGGCGATAGAGGACCAACGTAATTGTGGTACGACAACACTTGTTGGCCGCTTAACATCCTCTTTCGCTCTTTCCCTCTCCTTTGTTTAGTGGCGTCATTTGAGCGGGAGAGAGGAATGAGTGACATGGCTCTCCGTGGACGGACGGAGAGATAAAATCTCGCGACTGTGTGTGCCTTATGGAATGGGAAGTGCATACATGGTGATACCATCTACAAACGATTTCATGAAGTGGGCTACGAATGAGGATGCTCTTTTTTTCCAAAAAAAATGAAAAGCGAGACTCGTGACCGTGCCGAAGTGTTACTTTCTGGAAATCTCAGGTATCGTTGAGCCGTGAGCCAGAGTTTTAAAAGGTTTTTGGGAAGAGAACTGAGGTAGTAACGTGGATGACAAGGCTGGTGGGTTGGGGGGGGGGGGAAGGGGTATGAATATTTGTTCAGGGTAGAAGGGAATACTGTTGTAATTCAGCAGGAAAGAGAGTAGTTTCCCGAACGTAAGTCACCAAAGTGCGTGTCGTTTTTTTCATTTCATGCCTTAGTTACACTTGTATACAAGTTTTGCACAGTATTCCATACTGAATGACAAAAAATATCCACCCTTTCAATCCATTGTGTTTGCAAATACTTATGCCCGCCTTACAAGGAGCGAAATCTTCGAGAATGAAAGATAACAGGACTTGCAACTTAATGTATCTAGCGACGCATGCTGCTTCCTACGGGTATCCGCCTTTCCATACAGCACTTAAGTATGTTCTCCATTGAATCGATTTTCTTATTTTATCTCTTTCTTCCCTTCAACCTCGTATCGATTATAAAAGAAATAAGTGACCATTCCTAATGCGACCCGATTTGCACTTTCAAGTTAATGCACGCCATCAAATTCTCTTCTTTCGTGCCTGCATAAATGCTAAAGAAAAGACTACAAAGGAATGCCATATCAAAAGCTAGTTAACGATAAGAAATAAATATAAAGCAAAATGCCTCACTTACCACCAGAAATGCTGCCTATCAACTTAGGTTGACATAAGAATGAACATTGTGAGGTTGGCTGTGTTCTGTGTAAAAACATGTGTACAACCTGTGTTCGCGTTAAAAATCAGCTATCAGATATTAAAAGTGCTTAGCGTTTATCGCATCGTTCATCTTAATCTGGAAATGGGGAAAAAACAGAATCAATTTTTCAAGCGGTCGACGAACCCACAAACTATTGTGTGCTACGCCGCTCCATTACTGATCAGGCTACTGCGTTCCTCAAATACTCAAGATTCATCTACGTCTACATCTACATAATACCCTGCAAGCCACCACGAGGGTGTGTTGCAGGGGGTGATTTCTCACCAAACATGCACTACATATCATGCATTATAAAGGAATAGTATTAATATAGTAGTCAGAACAACACTATTTTAAAAAAAGATACAAATTGCTAAGCAAACATGCAAAAACATTCTGTTAGTAGGGTTAGCTTTAAGTACTCATATCAACATGCAGCTACCAATGCTATTCATTGCTACTCTCTGATAGGACATATTTACCGTTATTCGTATCTCTTATTGTGCGAGGGAAAAAGGACATTTTGAATCGGTCAGTTCGGCAATCAATTTCTCTAATTTTATGAATATGGTCCAGGCTGCCATAGTAAGTTGGGGTTCATAAAATATTTTTAACTTCATCACTGAAAATATTGCCTTGGAATTTGTTTAAGAGATTAAGTCTAAATTTCAACCTGCGATCTGACGATGATTCCCATTTCAATTCATTTAATAGACTGGTTACGCTAACATAATTATCGTATCGTCCCTTTACAAATCTTGCCGATAAAAGATTATGATTGGCAGAACAGTAAATTGCGAGTGCAGTTAGGAACTGGTGAGGAAGTATTCTGAGAGATTGGCGACCTAAAACAAAGGCAGAAGATGATGGCGTGAGGAAGCAACGAAGATACGTATCTACGTCTAAAGAGAAAATTTTGAGTCTACATAATGACGTGTGGTCAGGGGTCTTTCGCTGTACTTGAAAATATCTTTTACTGAAAAAGAATGGTATGAAAAAAAGGGGATAGAATTTAAGAGTGTGATTCGAATTATTTGTGAGAACTAGAGTCTGTGTGCCGCTTAGAGTATAAAGTATTTTTTTAATTTTATAATTTATAGTTATTGTATACATAAGTATCATTGTATTACTTACCCTATGGTTTGTGCTATAGACGTAAACTGTGTGTGGGAAAAATTATTTCTTTTATCTCTCGATCAGTTCTCCCCTAATATATTGCTTATATCTTTCGTGGTACTAATGACTGATTAAAAGCGATGCTGAACGATGTTTTTAATACAGTATACAAGATTTAATGAATTTATTTGTCTGAGATGTCGGCATCAGTGACTAAATCCAGTTGGTGTAGGAATTAAATACAAACGCTGAGATATGTGTAACAGTTTTCTGCCAGCTCTACCAGGTGCTAACACCTCTTCCGATGCTTATATTTGCATATTCTGAATATACTGCAGGCCAACACGATGGTTTGTGGCAGAGAATGAATTTTTCTTTCTATGTGATCACTATTTATACTATGCATTTAACAATCTACAAATTCATTTTGCCACCCACAAGCAAGGAACCGTTTGAAAAGTACTTATTAAGTTTTATTCTTTTCCGGAGTATCATTTATGTGAATTCGTTTCGGGTTTTCATTCCAATTAGGCTTTTAATCTCCAACGACGTTTTGATGACTGACACGCAGATTATTTACATACATTACGGGTTTAATTACAGCCATTTCAGAGATGTTTATGTTCTCGAAAATGCACCATCAAATCGTGTCCTTTTTATCTAATCTTCATCTGAATGAATCTAATGTGAGCAATTGCATGACCAAAGCAATTTCATTTATTTTGTATGACGGAATTATTTTGTTTTCGTGTTATCACGAATTTTTCGAGGAAAGAACGAATTTTTGAACCTATATGCTTGCTGTGCCTATGCTAGAAATCTTTTCACCTCTCCGCTTCCCTCACTCAATCTCACCTGTTTCCTCATCTCCCTGCCTTTCATGCGCAGGCCTCCTTGACGACAACGACTCTCATCCCCTCCCATTTCCCTCTTCCTTCCTCATAAAGGTTTCTTCATCCGCGGTCGCGCACGCCGCAGCATTGGCGGAAGGAGGGTGCGGGAGGCGGTGTGGGGCTATTCAAGTGCTCCACAGCGTGAAACGAGGAGCGCGAGGGTTATGAGAGGGTTGTGCCCTTGGGTAAAAAGGGGTGGACAAAGGAGAGGGGGGTCTGGAGTGTTTATAAGGGCGTCGGGAGGGTTGAATTGCGTGACGTACTTCACGTGGGTGGAGTGAGACACAAACAATCGCTCACACAGGCGTTCTTACAAAAGAGGTTGAATGGGACGGAAGCGTTGGTGGGTGACGGATGGGAAGGATATTTTTCTCCCCTTTTCTTCCCCCCTAAGAAAAAAAGGAAGGGTGGAAATTCATACGGGGAAATGAGGAGGGTAAGTGGTGTTTTAAATATTTAGTGCCACTCCCCTTCCCCATAAGTTTTCGTTTCTTGCCCAAGAGCGACAGGTTTGGACGAAGATTTTCAGTCTTATCCGGGGCTGTAATTGGAAATCTCCGCTTGAGAATTGCGTGACGCTGATAAGACACATTTCACGTCTCCCACAGTTTTGCATGACCTGTAGGAATTTTGTTTTGTTTTTGCTTGCGTAGCGTCGTACCAACTCCAGCGGCAAAGGGAACCTCAGAGTGAAGTTTGACGTTGTAAGAGAAAGGGAGAATTTGAGGGGACTTCATGCGTGTCGAGAATAATAGAGAAGGGATGGAAACTTAGCCGTTGTATGCCGATGGGAAATTTCGGGTGATAGTTTCATGACATTCCCCTTTTCAATCTTAAAACTAATTCTTCCAACTTTATAGTAGTCATATTGCTCGATTTTTACTAACAATTAACCTCAACGTGGGAGCGGAAATATAACACCCAAATATATTCTGGGAATCATATGTGAATAATACATACTTATTCTTAATAAAATTAAGTTCTGTTGGTTACATGTGTGCAATGAGTTTTTATCAACTTTAACACAATTCTTAGGGCAATATTTTGGATACCGAAGGATGGAAACGATGTTATATAGTTAACTGAAGATAAATATTCACCAGATTTTGGCACCAGTTGTTCAATGTTAAATTTTTCCCAAAATCAGTTACACCTGTTTTGAAATAATATACTTACCTGGAGACAAATGAAAAATACCGTAACTAGCAAATTAACGCAAATGTAGAAAATTAACAATAATTTTGAAAAACGAATGCAATAATCGAAATTGTACCTATTCCCGTAAGCTTAGGATTGGTGGAATGGGTATAGTACTTGACTATAATCCTGAACCTAGGTCCTGAAGCTTGGGCTTGAATTCAATGCGGTGTCCCATCTAAATGCTGTTTGGAGAACATTTTGAGTGCACCGCTCCGTGTTTTGCCGTTGATCCCTTGGTGTCTTTCGTTAAGACCGGCAAATGATTGCAGTTGACGCAGATCTCTGAACTCCTCCTCCTTTCGCAAAACACTTCCAGCCCTATATAGAAAGCCAACCATTCTCCATTGTGCAAATGTCCTTATATGTCCTAATCCTTCTTCGAACTACCTCTACATATTGCTATCCAGGTTTTCTTGTTTTCATTTCAATTTTTGTTAGCCGAACATATTTTGCTAACCCTAACTTAACTATTGTAGACTGGACAATAATAGCAAAATTAGAGAAATTGATTGCCGAACTGACAGATTCAAAATGTCATTTTTTCCACGTACAATTAGGGATATGAGTAACGGTAAATATACCCAATACGAGTAGCTGCATGTTGGTGTAAGGACTTGAAGCTAACCCAACTAACGGCATATTTTGCATGATTGCTATGCTATTTTTATATTTTTAAATAGCGAAGTTTAGAACAGCATAGGTAATAATACTAATCCTTTTTTATGCATGATGTTTAGTGCATGTTTGGTGAGAATTCACCCCGTGCCACACATCTTTATGGTGGCTTGCAGGGTATTATGTAGATAGATGTAAGAATTTTCCAAAAAGCAAAGCTTGCATTGCTTTTTTACCTGAGTTTACAAGGGATATTGAATCCTTGCGGAATTGACGAGCATTCAGCGCCACTCTCGTGAAACCTGAGCAGCTCAGCCGCGTAATGGACGTCCTCTGCGAGAGTTAGTTGGGGGGAAGGACGTCGATGTGGTGGGGAGGGAATGTGGGAGGTGGAGGGGGGAAGGGGGCTGCGTGACGTTTGCCGTCGTGTTGTGCCGCGGTCGCAGTTTGTTCCGTGATGCGTCTCACCCTCGAGCGCTCATTTGTTCATGTGGAGTGGCGTGGTATGTCGGCGGCCACCCACCCACCATTGGGGGGTTGTTGCGAGGGATGTCTGTCTCGTTATGACGGGCCAAGGGAATGGGGTGCATTCGCGTGCGCTTACCCCTTGCTGCGTGCGTGACGGTGCTCTGGGCACTGAGATTGCGGCTCTCCGGAGTGCGGGAGAAGGAGGTGGTTGAATGGGGGTGGAACATAAAGAGGAACGCTCCGCAACAAGAGAGGGGGGATAGAGGCTTTGCAAGTGGATGAGAATGAAAGAGTTTACGACAGATTGGCGTGAAGGAATTCAAATCCCTCGTGTGTATTTTTTGGCTCCTTTGGCAAGGGTGTCGAGTGGTAGATCCAGCATAGACTGCACTTGCCTAGTTAATAACACGAAGATCGAAAGCGCTGAAACCATAAAGTATTTAGGTGTAACAATCACAAGAGATTTATCGTATGGAAAACACATCCGGGAAATATGCGGCCGAGTGAAAAGAAAGCTAGGATTTAGTACTTGGGAAATGTGATGAGAAGACAAAAGAGCGATGCAACTTTTCACTAGTTAGATCCCACCTTAAGTATGCAGCCAGTGTATGGGATCCGAATGAATTAGGTTTGATCAGAGAACTAAACTGTGTGCAGCGTAGAGCAGCAAGGTTCGTTAAATGGTGTTACGATAGGTTTGTGTAGTGTTTCAGAGTTTACGAGAACTAGTTGATACGATAATTAGGGTGGGAATCATTATCAGAGCGTAGGTTAAGGCACAAATTAAATCTATTAGAGAAATTTCAATCGGATAGCTACACTGAAGATGTAGGCACATATTAAAAACACCAGCGTATTATGCTAGATTCGACCAGATAAATAAGAATGGAGAGATAAATTGTCGTACTGATAGATTCAAAATGCAATTTTTCCTCCGTACTACAAGAGAGCAGAATAGGCAGCATAGCAAAGGGATAGGTAGGAGAAATATTTTAGAGTAGTCTGTAGTGCATGGGTAAGAGTGCATTGCAGGGTATTGTGTAGATGCAGATGTAGATGTAGACTGTTTTCAAGAGTTTTGCATGTTTTAGAGTTAGAAATGCACCAACTTACTCTCACATTAATGAGTATTATTTATGTACTCGTCCGTGACCGATTGATACCTTTAAAAAACTACTTTTCAACGTTTCATTTTCGTCATGTGCAAACAACAAATGAAATATTTACGATACAATAATGATGGAAGCATGAAGGGGTCCGGCGTTACAAGAATTGAGCAGATATCTATGTGTAACTAATCTTATCATGTATGACGTGCAATGATGATGCGATTCCATTTGCCATTATATTCGGTTCCATTTTTACCATTAACACGATGTCGTTCGAAGTTTAATTTCCGTTTTACCTAGAATGCTGATTTCGGATCTTTCATTCGCTCAGTAGAATATTCGTAAGCACATTTTTGCTATCATGATGTATGGTGAGGCCAAATAGCATCAACTGGCACGTATAATGAACAGTTGTTTTAGCAACCCGTAAGGAAAATTCATATCCCCGTATTTGAGGTAACACGGTGCTATAAAATCTTTATCTTATGCATGCAATCTTTCTGATACGAAAAGTGGTACGATCCGATTCCTGAGTCCATGTATTCTGATTTTATTTTTTTTTAAATGTATTTTACGAGTACACAACCGACTGCTTCCTTCTCATAGGTCGACAAAGTAAAACTAGAACGATACAAGCGAGATAAGAGAGGATTATGTTGCATCTGTGGAACCTCTGAAAAGGAAACATCTTGTTGCAATCCTCACGGCAAAAAAATGTCATTCTCTCGAGGTTAATCTGTATTAGCCACTGTAGGTTTTCCCTTCTCTCCATTTGTAATTAAATACCAAATATTTCATCTCTGTCCTAATCCTTATCAGAAAAGAAGATCGAACGGTCCAGCCCTTCCGCCTTTAATCCCCAGGAGATGAAGTTTCACCATTGCCGGGCATCTCCCGGGGGCAACTCATGCCCCATCCTCGCAAATTGGTGGAGGAGTGGAGTGGTATGGTGGTAACAGGGTATTCCAGGGATTAGTGAAGATTAAGGGACCATCCCACGCTCTGATACCCCCCTCCCCCCGGTTCCCCGCTCCCCCAACTTACTCTCCACTAATCGCCAGGCTTCCCCGTTCGACCTAATTCGGATATTAGTTAAGGGCCAAGCTGTTAGCTGGGAGAGCGCCTTCGGTAAATTTATAAGGGGAGTGAGGCAAGGATGACATGATCCGGTGTGGGGCAAGGAGAGCAAGAACAACTTTTTATGAAATATCCATCCTTCTTACGCCCCGCTTCCTTCCTCACAGAGGTTCCCCCGGCTTATCCATCGTCTTCATACACTGATCTTCATCCCAAGGTTGATCCTGGAAAGTAGAATGAGTGTCTTAAAGCCTCTACAGTCATCTTGTATCCCCAAGCAGAATCGCGTCGTGGTATTCTTCCGAAAAATAATAAGTCTTTCCATTGTCATGCCTATCTAGCCAGAAGCCAAATGCAATGTTGCCAGTAATCCCAAGCTTGTTGAATTTTTTCATCCCCTGTTTTCTATGGAAAGGTATTGTTTCAACTTGAAATTGGGAATTGAAATCATTTTTTAAGGTGACGAGATTGATTTCAAGATAATTCCAAGATGGTAAACGTATCAAAAAACAAATTTACAACCTCAGAATTCGATATTATGCATTTAACATGGAAAAATCGTCGTGATGACTTCGTTTTATAACAGGACTGGAAGCGCTGCTGGGATTAAGCCGCTGCGTGTCCTGTATAATGGGATATTTGCTTCTGAAAAAGTCTCTCAAACAATACACTGGTAGCAGCTTAGGATTAATTGCGAAAATCCAAAATTATATCAATAAAAGCCTCCCTTCATGAATAAATGTTATCATCCAGCCTTTATCATATCTTTTAAGATAATAATGAAAGGTAGTACAGAGTGAGTATAAAGATATTTTTGGTTAAGTTCTTCGATGGATTTTAGTATAGGATAATTAGAGTGGGACATGTTTTTGCATTTATAAAGTAGCCATTTTCTTCTCTCTGCATACGAAATGCTTATGAAAAGTTTGTTGCACAAAAGTGTAAAAAAATGCAAAGACTACTTTGTGTAGTGAAGCAGTAATTGCCTGCCTGAAGCACAAGCACTACTGCTACCTATTGGTATTGTGTCATCAGTAGTTTCCGAACACTATGTTAAATCTCATTTGTCACTAGAACACAAAGTTCACCTCAAGAGCACACCAGACAGAGATTGCCTGCAATGCAGGCCGCAGGTATGCTAGTAATTGTTAAAGATTGTTAAAGTAACTTTGATAAAATAGATAACGTTTGAAATGTTGACAATTGAATTGGTGAATGATGTAAAGGAGGGAATATTATTTGCAATTTGCAAAATTATACATGAAAAGATGCCATAAATAAGGGCTGGTAAAAATATAGTACCTACCTAATAGCTAAAAAAAAAAGAAAAAACCAAAAGCATTTTTCAGGTGGTATTTGAACGAAAATTCTCAAAAATATTAACCCTATATTTGGCTGACCTTGAAAGAATACACTCAAATATTTATTATTCCGTTAATTCTTTTCATTCTTTCTTCTCTGTAGTGTATTAAATTTCAGCACTTTAAAACTTTTTCACTATCAATTCACCTCTGTAAAGGCGTCCCTCATATTCACACATTTACCGAGCAAGTAACCGTGTTGCTTGTTTGGTTACGCGCAGGTCTAGCAGCCGGGAGGCAGGTTCAGATCCATCTTGTGGCATGGTTATTGTTTTAACTTTTTTTTATAAGACTAGTTCCAACGGTGAGTTATTACCTAAACAGTTGGAGCTTGAAGTGACTCAATACTACTATTATTTTGTCCGTAAATCAATCATTACATTCTCATTTCATATTGTTTTATATTCTGAAGGATTCCCAGTTGCTTGCATATATTTACTCGGCCGAATTTCATTTTACCTTTCACTTCCCACCACCTATCAGTGAGCCGACGGAGTGTCCATCATTTTGTTCTCCACTATCTTGAGCCATAACTACCACTCAGTCACCCCATTCAATTCTTCTACTCCGCCCCACGAATAAGAAATGGTTCTTCCCATCGCCCCCTTAAACCTTCTCCACAAAGCTCCCCAACTACCTCCCTCCCTTTTCCTTCCTTCTTGACTTGTTGTTCTCATTGATAGCCTTTTTTTCTCAGTTAGATCCTAAAAACAAACCTATCAACGGCCTTTTTTATTTTAGTACATTTAAAGACATGTACATTTTTGATTCCTTCACATTGTACCAAGTGTTTTTTTTTAAATTTAATATGTTTTATCGCAAACAGTTAAGTCTCGGGGGCTATTTCTTTAGCTCCAAGGTGCCATTCATGTATTCCAAAATTCTAATTTTCCATTTTTACAACCCTTATTCCACGCCTATTACCCTCCGTATTAGTATCTAAATCTCTCAAAAATTACCTTATATTTCCAATTATTAGACTAGTTTTTTGAATGGTGAAATAGATATCCTTAATAGATTAATCATTAATTAGTTATCAACCTTTTGATTCAGTCGCTAAACCAATTATGTAATAACAACATTATTTGAACAAATTTGAACAAACACAAACAATGCATTATATATTTTTTTATCTATCGAAACGGAAGAATAGAACCTTACGTCCTTGTCCTTAGTGGATCGTTACAGACTCAACCCCTGATCTACTTATTTATGGTTAGCCTCTAAACTTTTAATGTAAATTTTAATTTTTTTATTGTCAATGAAATGACCGGTTTGACCAGTCAATAAAGTGTTTTAAGTAAATTCTTATTGTAATACGTATTTTCTCCCACCATTTTTCTCTCTTCTTCATGCAACACTGTAATTATTATCCTTCGACTAAAGTTGCATTTATGATTCAAACATGCAATTAAATAATAAAATAAAACTGAAACTATAAAACTGTATTAAACAAAATAATACTCTGCTTTGAATATTTAGTAGTTAATATAAATGTGCCAACAGCCCAAAATCTAAATTCTCTATCCCATACATCTCCACGATTTATTCACTTTAATATATTGTTGTCCTTGTTTGTACACGTACAGAATGACGTCTTGACATTTCCATATCATGATTTTCTCTCTTACATTATCTTTATGATTAGAGTGAGATATTTGTATGTGTATTAATAGTAGTAAGCAATAGTCAACGTCATTATTTTCTTCAGAGAATTTATCCTGTGCCTCAAACTAATGTTTGATAGTGATCCACAACCGAATACGTCTTATAGACACTTATTGACTTATAGGCTATAGGCTATGCACTCGTGAACTGTAGAAGTTGGAATTGCTGCAAGTGAGATCAATTACTTCGAAGATGACTGCATCCCTCTCTTGAGATAGAGAGTTTTTCCTTTATTCAAAGATTTAGTTCGAGTTAAGGATATAGAGGTGGAATTTTAAGAATAAATAAAAAAGGGAGGGGTGGTAGCAACTTTCATCCGGGACAGGGAGGCGCGAGGGACCCACGACTTCTACTTGAAGAGGTGAAGGGAAGGATTAGGGCCGAAGAAATACAATTCTACCGAACGAGATCTGGGATAGCTTAAAAAATGAAAGGGAGAACTGTCAAAACGGTTGGGAGGAGAAGGTCCAGTGCCCTCAACCAGGGCCCTGTATGGATTTGGGGTCCGAAGGGAGAGAGAAGGATCCGGATGCTTGATGTAATTCGGTTCTTCCATTGAACGGTTAGGACTCTCCATTCGAAGGAGTGGAGTGTGGTAATAAGAACGAAAGCCTTCCATAGGAATGGATTGGATGAGATGGGAGGTGATAGAGCTGGAAAATGGAGACGGAGAGGTGACTTGGACTTTTTCCATGGTTAGGAGGATTTAGGGAGGTATCTTGCGTCCTCCATACCCTCACTGTATCCTGTCCTCACCACGGCCCTTGATACCTCCTCATCCCTTCTCCCTAGTCGGTTTGTATGCCTCTGGGGATGCTGAAGTGGCCGAGTGGAACTTTATTATCGAATGTGAAGGAAAACCTTTTCTTTCTTCTCTCCCAAGACGATCTATCCCTTCTGCTACACTTTCCTGCCCACTCGATTTCCTCCTCCCTCTTCCGTTACCATTATAATGATTTCTTCTCCTTTTTGTTACGCTTGTTGCATGGGAATAACGTTTTTCATCTCAAAAAGGTTTAAATTCCAATTTCTTTCTTCTCCTACTCTCTTCGATGTTTCTTGTAAAAGGGAAAGAAGTAGGCGTATCGCTACCCTCACAATTTGTGGGTTTTTATTCCGGTGACCACATTCTCATTCCCTCGAGAATAACTGAGAACGGATAAGGTTGGTTAAGGTGGTTAGAGTTCTACCGTTCATCCAGAGGTTTTGCTCCAAGGATAGGTGAGCCTTTGGGCAATGGCACAAAGCGCCTCAGCAGACGGACGCATTCACAATAGAACGAAAGCTGTTATACGCGGAAATTAGTGTATTATTGAATTTGAATCCTTAGTTCCGATACAACTATTTTTCGTACCGATACAATTATTTTTCGTAAGAGATATAGATTCTACTGTTAATGTGAGATGCCACTGATCATCATCATTGGTCAACAATGTTAGGATTGGTTTGACGCAGCTTTCCACTCGATTTTTCTCTTGGCCAACCTTTTCATTGTGACGTATTTCTTCTCTTTTACATCCCTCACTACCTGTTCCATGTATAACACACGAGACCTGCCTTTTCCAATTTCCAGGGAGGTTTTTTGTTAAAACAATTTATTATGATCATTTGCAGTCTTTAGTTATTTAGGATTTTTTTACTACAAACAATCTGGCAACAAAGATGTAATAATTCTGCAGGCAACATTAATAGCTTCAAAATAAAGCGTGTCCTTATATGCATGAATGCGCTTGCTGTTAAATTGTTTCGGGTATATTTGTTGCTAATAAGTCTAGAATGTTGTTTCTTCCGGTCAGTGCTGGTACTATCTGTTGTGAAGACTGTGACGTAAATGTGTTCAAAAGTGATTCGCAGATTTTCTTATTCTTACCACCTAATGCAAACATACATGTATTTTAGTGCATTGAAGGAACATTGAAGTAAGTGTAAGTTATTTGTAGTGAGAGAAATTTAAAGCTATTTGTAGTGAAAATAGATATATTGGGTTCTGAATGGCGCTCTCAAGCCATCTTGAGACTCGAGTAAATGATAGCTTCGAGATTCTTTAACTTTCTCGTCGGCCCAAAGACAGTTGCCTCTTTCGTTAAAGGTGCGCGTCTCTCCTTTAATGCATATCTGTAATAGCAGGAAACGTTTTTACACAACTCACATAGAGTACGTATTTCCTCTCATTACCTGAATTGTATATAGGTACCGATGCTCTAAGAAGATTTACTTTCTTTGCTCATTTTACCCATTTTATACTTGACAAAACAAAATCATGTTCATCGATGGCTGATATTCTGCCTCCTTTGAGCAACGAATTCCAAGCATGCAAGTTATTGGCACTTATGAAGATCGGGTATTCAAAGGAAGGTATCCATCAGAGGTAAGACCGTCTAGCAGTGAATAATAATCATCTTTTTAGGGTAAACATAATGTGAATTTTTTTGTTTCACTTCTATAATGCCGACGGAGTGTATAGAAGGGGAATGCATGGGTTCCCTTTGATTTAATAAGAATGCTTCTGGGCATTCCTTTTTTGCGTAGATGTAAGCGAAGCTTTAATCTTAGTTGAAAAATGTTTTCCTTAACACGCACAAAGTCCCCTTCACATCAAGGGGTCAAACTTTCGTTGGTCGTGGTACTGTAGGAAACGAGATTAAGCTTTCTGTAATATTTATTTAGATGGAAAAGCCTGGAAATATTTTATGATCCCTATTTAGGTTTTTTTCGCTTGATTTTTACTACTACTCCACTGGAGTCGAATCATTTTTAAATTTTGATTTTCGTAATAGCTTTCATTTCATCAGCACAAAAAATGAAAGTTTTATACGTTTCTCGGTTGCATAAATAGCATGTTGAAATTTTATTTTACTTTGCTGACTTACAGAATTATGTACCGAATAATTTTATCTCTGTTTTAATAGTTCAGTACCTGGGAGACAGAGCTCGGAGAGGCATTAAACTCTAATAATTTTTTAAAAATTAAAGAGATCGATCAAAATCAAGCTTTATATCGTTCGCCCGAAAAAATTCTCCAATATACACATACAATCCTTAACTTCGAAGGATCATAGGTCACAGGGCATAGTATAATCCTGAAATTACTCCCATTTTCGTTTCCACAGAAAGAGAAGGTGAACCCAAGTATTAAGCTGATAGAAGATGTGTCGTAAGAAAAGAAGTGTTTAGGGAAGAGTGAAGGGATAGAGCGAAAAGAGAATAATGGTCATTCAATCACCGGAACACTTGATTGGCTGGATTGAGTGAGGAACAATTGAAAGACAACCAGATGAAGGGTCTCTCGAAGGGTTTAGGACGAAGGGAATGGTTTGAGTGAGACCCTTTACAGTCTTATGTGATGGAAGCCATCTAATTTTGTGAGTTGAGCTCGACGGAAAGGCTCCAAGATATGCCGCAAGCCAACCACTCCTCTTCTTTTCTTCCTCCTCAGAACTAAGAGTAGGGTGTGCGTATATATGCGGGAGTAGTAGGTGTGTTGGCCTCTTCGTTGACCACTTTCCCTTATTCATGTGCGATGTGGTACCAAGTTTTTTTCCTCCATTTCCCTCTGGGGTTAAACCGTATAAAATGGGATTCACGCTGACAGGCCAGGCTTTTCTCTGCCCCCGCAATTCCCCAGGGGCCCTTATTTCACCTCGTTCCATTTTGTGGTTGCCAACCATTGTATACCTCTCCTCTCCGTTGCCGCCTGACAAGTCGACCTGGAAAACCAATGCCGGGTCAAATGCCGAATTAAACAGCATTCCTGTCCCGGCTCTCGAGGGAACAACGTTAAGCCGCTTTGTTTTGTATTTCCATTAAGGCCGTTTATACCCTCCAGGAGAAAGAGCGGAATTAAATATGTAAACCCATTCTGCTGCGGTAATATTTCACCATCTATCCGAGGTGCAGAACTAGGTGAATTTAAAGCACTTATTTTTTTCGAAATGGTTCTCAACAATTCCATAGTTACCATCTAGTCTGAACTTAAAATGTTTTTAACCCTTGGGGAATAAAATACAATATATTGTTTGCATTTTAGGAAGATAAGTAGCGTGAAGGTGGAGGAGCTGGGGCTTACTCATAAAAGTAGGTAGGCACTGTAAAAAGTGACTACCTTGCCTAATCGGAATTTCAAGTTAACGCATCCTAGAAATTGGCTTAACATTATATTAAATATGCATTAAAATTTTCCTTCACAGCTAATGTATTCTTTAATATACTTTTATTATTTACTTTCACGTTTAGTTTATGTATCTAATACTTTTATTTCATTAAGGCCCAGTCTCACAATGTCCTGGTTACTATATTTGGGGTGTGGATATATATATGACTTAAGGGGCCGTGATACATAGCTGTTTTTCAGACCTATTTTTCACAGAAGATTGCTCCGACAGGAATGTAGATATTGGAATGCGGTTTTCAGTAATTAAAAGAGAAAGCATCAAACTATTACTCTATAATCGTAGATTTTAAGAAATAAGCCTAGTTAAAAATATATCTCGATGTAAAAATGGACCTTTTTGTTTCAAATATTGGGAGACAGAGGGGCTATTTTTTAAACTTTCATTATTATAGAGTACAAGTTTCAAGCTTAGTCTGTTGGATCCTTGAAAATTATTGATTTTAATTGAAAGACATGCTGTTCAGATATTCTGAAAATAATTATGTTTTTCGCCGACTTCAGCCCAGGGATACGCCTCTAGCATCGTGCAAATCACTAAACAGTTCACATATTCTCCGCCTACTGCGCTACTGAAAAAGTGGCGCGGTCCCTCTATCCTATATCCTAAAACGGTAAGCTTGAGCAAGGAAGAAGGGGTGTTGGAGCTTGGGGAAAGGGAAAGTGAAGGCGGGCGGAAAAGAGGCGATTGACGGAGTGTCTGATTTACTGACGTGTTGTTTCTTGAGTCTCTGTTCAGGTTGTCGCGCTCGGGGTGTGCAGTAATTGTCAAACTGACTAATTTTCAAGTTTCGAAATGTCATCGGAAGCGTACCGATATAGGAAAATGAAAGTAGGCAGTCGCCTGACAATATCGGCGGTGAGGAAAAAAAGAAAGGGTGAATTTTTGGGCAAGTGGAGGGAAGAAAAAAGGTAAATATTGTCATTTTTTGAGAAAACCTTATTTGCATCTTTATGTAATGATATAATCATGTGTATGTATACAAATTTCTATTATCCGAAACAGGCGTCTCAAAATAATGGGAACAGAGTCACACGTAGAAGCAACTTCTTGCGCTATCGGAGAAATCCAGTCCAATATCGACGACTCAGTAGCAGATGAAAATTTACATGATTCATTTGAAGATATGGCAATTGCTGAAGAAGGGAAAAATGAAGGCATATCCGGTGGAGTAACGGGAAGAAGAATTATCGACTTAAAATATTTTATTGAGCAGATACAATCCGTCGATCATTCTCCTTTTTCCTGTTCCTTTAAAGACATGCAACTGTTGAGGGAACGTCGTCTAAGTTTGAGGTCGTGCTTGGTATTTGTTTGCAAAATTTGTCAAGCAACAGAAAAAATTTGGACTGATAGATTAGACTCCAACAAGGCAGACGTGAATTTTTCGGCCGTTTCTGGTGTTATGTCATCTGGTGGGGGCCAGTCTCAGCTTGAAGATATACTGACAGCCATGAATATACCCACAATGACAGCAAAATCGTTTAAAAAATACCATGATAAAGTTTGTGACGGTTGGGAAAAAAGTGCCTTGGTAGAAATGGAGATGGCTGCCAAATCGGAAGCATCTATGGCCATTGAAAAAGGTGATGTCGACGAGGACGGGACTCCCCTCATTACGGTGGTGGCAGATGGGAGTTGGTGCAAAAGGTCATATCGCAACAACTACAGCTCATTAGCAGGAGTGGTAAGTGCAAATTTATTTTTTATTAATATTTTATTTCGATGAATTTGTACAATTTTATGCAGCCAATTTATTTTGTTACGTCTTTAAATTGATGTATGTATGTATTTATTACGTACGAGTATGTATGTATGTCGTATATATCTACAAATCAGGCGTTAGTCGGCCAGAGTGAGTATAATTTCGTAATAAGTGATCACAATGGATATCTTGATTGCATGATAGGAACGTATGATATTCTAGTGTAACACCCCCCCTCAAGCATGACGGGATTTTATTTAATACATAGAAAGATGCCTATCAATTCGTCATAGGCATATTTTCTAATGCGCAGAATTGGTAAATTTTGGGATTTGTGATTCTTTCACTTTACTTCAACGGCTCCAAATATCCTGAAAACCACCTCAAGGGTGTGTGGTAGGGGGTTAGTTCATCAACAGCATGCATACCGCAAGCAGTAAAGGAAGCATGCATTAGGGAGTAAAAAACTAACTACCTACACTACCTATTGACAAACCTAGCTAAATTCTTAGTGGCTACTATTATGGTCAATTATCGCTCGAGGGAAAAATGACATCTTAAATCTGTCCGTTCTGCAGTCGATTTCCCTTATTTTATTCCTCTGATATACCGTAGTACGTTGGATTTCGAACTATTCACAAAAGTCCTCTTTCGTTGAAATTTTGAGTAAAAAAGACCAATGCCATTCATATTAATTTAATCTACCATGATATTTAATTAGTAACTGATAGATTATTTCGCAATTAGTGAGAATTTTTTAATGCATAATTAACAAGTATTTTCCTGTAACTTTTACAGGGAGCCATCGTTGGATACAATACAAAAAAAATTCTTTTCATTGGTGTAAAAAATAAGTACTGCACAACCTGCATGAGAGCGGCTACCAAGAAAGAAAACCCACCGAATCACAACTGCAGTAAAAACTGGGACTCGAACAAAAGCTCCGGAGCTATGGAAGCAGCTGCAATAGTGGAAGGGTTCAATAGAAGTGAGGAGATGTACGGTATCAGATATTCGAAGCTGATTGCCGATGGTGATTCGAGTGTGTACAAAAAAATTTTGGATAGCAGGCCTTATAAAAACATCACCGTTGAAAAATTAGAGTGCCGCAACCATGTTTTGAGGAACTACTGTAATAAGTTGAAAGAACTTGTAATGAAAGGTAATAGGGAAACGTGCGATATTGCTCAGAGAAAATTGCTAGGCCAAAACATTTTACGCCTACGAATGTCAATAGTGAAAGCAATACATTTCCGAAAGAAAGAGGACATGCCCTTGGAACAAAAAATTTCACGGCTGAGGGAGGACATACTGAACAGTCCAAGCCACGTTTTCGGAGAGCATGCTCTCTGTCAGAAATTAGGATATTTTTGTGATGGCACGAATCCTCCCGATAAACGAAATGAAGTTCCTTCCTTGAAAATGTGCGGCCTCTATGACAGGATTACTGATATAGTCCGTTACACTGCAAGACACTCCCGTAGCTTAATTTTTGATGTGGACAATAATGCGGTGGAACACTACAACTCCGTTGTATGTAAACTGATTGGAGGAAAAAGAGTCAACTATGCCTTATCAGGATCGTACAAGGGGAGATGCGCCGGAGCAGTAGTCAGTGTGAATACCGGAAATCCGATTCACCAACTTTATAAAACAGTGGTCGATGCCAGTCCAGGCTTTTATGCGAAAAAGTTATTGTCTGAGCGGCGAAAGAAAAACTTGCGTACCAAAATGCGCAGGAAAGAAGTAAGGTCAAGGAGAAAGTTATTTAATAAAATAGAAAAAGGAGACCCTGATTATGGACCGGCATCCTACAAACCGGATTTGGGAGACGAGGAGATTCGAAGAGAGTGCCACGAATTTCTGAAATCATTGAAAATCAATGCTGAACGTAGGACAGCCATTGAAAGAGCCACGGTCCTTCAAAGAGATAGTGTGCTATGGATGGAGATGAGAAGGAAGACTCTAACAGCCTCAAACTTTGGTCGAGTGTGCAAAATGCGACCCTACACCGGTTGTGAAAATATTTTAAAGTCCATTTTATACAGCCAATACGACTCAGAGCACCTTCAATACGGCCGAAAAAATGAAGAGAGGGCTCGGATGGATTTGGAGAAGCAGGAAAACGTGAGAATACTCCCCTGCGGTTTATTCGTCGACGAGGAAATTCCATATCTTGGAGCCTCTCCTGACGGAATAATAGGAGATACAGGGTTAGTCGAAATTAAATGCCCATCGTCTGCCGCAGAAATGAATCCGGAAGAAGCTATAAGGTCAGGAAAAGTGACTTTTTGGGACAGAAGGAAAAATATGGCTATCAACAAATCCCATAACTTTTACTACCAAATTCAAGGCCAGCTCCATATATCGAGGAGAGAGTATTGTCTTTTGGCTTTATGGACCCCTCGAGGAATGAAAGTGGAAAAGATTTACAGGGACGACAGGTTTTGGAAGGATTGTATGGAGGAAAAATTACAGATCTTCTATACTACATGTATGCTCCCAGAGTTGGTTGATCCAAGGTACCCTCGTTCCATGCCAATTCGCAATCCTCCAGCAATATTAGATGCCCAAGAAGTCCACTCACGAAACACCAAGAAAAGAAAAAATTCAAACTTGGCAGAGATTCCCTGTGAAAACAGAAAGAGAAAAAAGAATGATCGCAGGAGTGTCTGAATCATTTGCAGTGCCATCCATGATGCATATACCTTCGAAGTCTTATATCTTGACTTTTCATTCAGTAATTCACATCGAATTTTTTATTACAGTTTCTTAGCATGTTGCAAATTGTTTTTTTTTGAGATGAAATTTACAATCTCTTTCGTGGCTGTGTCCATAAAACTTACGCGAGTGGCGTTTCGGGGTATCGAAGGTGCCTCTTTTTTTTGTGTTTTCATGTTTTTTATTCATTTTTGTGGCTGTGGTTTACATTATATTATGCATGTACTGTTAAAGTTCTGTTTATAGCAATCATTTATCTGGTATTGGTTCATCTGGTTGGGCTAAGTTAGAACTCATAGCTGGAAATCATACTTTTCTGTTGTAAATATTTCATTCAGTGCTATGCCATGCTGTTTAAACTAGGTACCCTAAAGGTTAATGAGAGATGAAATTGGTCCTAATACACTTCGTAAATATCTTGTTAAGTATTAGCTGATTCGCTTATGTTGTTGCTTG
Source organism: Platycnemis pennipes (assembly GCA_933228895.1). NCBI lineage: Eukaryota > Metazoa > Arthropoda > Insecta > Odonata > Platycnemididae > Platycnemis > Platycnemis pennipes. The sequence goes on along the minus strand of OW121851.1, from coordinate 41,625,901 downwards.
TGTTGTGTTGTTCGCTTCGCTTTGGTTTTACCTTGTAAAGCAAAATTCTTGTGAGTGCTGCAAAACATCTATTTTGCATAGAAAATATTCACTTTCTTGTTCGGTAATGCTGTATTGTTTCTTATATATGATAAAGAATAGCCCAGGCAAAGAAGGCATTCTATCAAAAGAGGGATCTACTTACAGCTGGAAATACAAGCGTAGAAGTAAGGAAACAATTCATCAGATCGTACATACATCTGGAGCGTGTTTCTTTACGGCAGTGAGGCATGGACAATGACAGCAGCGGAAAAGAAAAGGGTGGAAGCATTCTAAATGTGGTGCTACAGAAGAATGGTCAAGATTAAATGGATCGACCGAGTGACAAACGAAGAAGTCCTAAGAAAAGAGTGGGAGAGAAAAGAGACGTCTGCTGAAAAGTCTAAAAAGAAGAAGGGAAAACTTAATCGGCCATATCTTGAGACACGATGGCCTGATGAAGACAATCATTGAAGGAAAAGTGAACGGGAAGATTGGAAAAGGCAGGCCTCGTATGATATATGTATATGAAATAAGTGATGAAGGATGTGAAAGAGAAGATATGCGTAAATATGATTAGCCGATAAAAGAACTCAATGGATAGCTGCGTCAAACCAATCTGAGGAATGATGACTATTGATTATGAATGCTGTATATAGTGTGTGCATACCTTAGTTGTATCCGAACACTACAATAAATGTATGCTTGAATTTTGTTGATTATTATCATCGTTTTTTCCTCATATAGTTTAGTCTCAGTGATGGTTACCTGGTGTATAATATCGATTTAAAAATATGAATCACCTTTTTCAGTAATTTGATGCATGGTTTTATCTCGGTCTTTCAACTGTTGACATAAAGCTGCCATTTTTATGAACGTAAATTAGGTATTGCAAAAGGCAGTACATTGGAATCTTTTTTTCTAAATGATTTTATGGTTTTTGTTACATACAATCTCTCTTGTGCCGTGAGAAATATTCCATTGGGGTAGCATTTCCTTACAAAGAGTTTTCCATGGATGTTCTTTCCAGTTCTTTTCTGAGGTCATATGACATCCCGCCTGTTTAATTCAAAATGGAAACGAATACATTTTTTGCGGACATTTTACAGGCAACCAAACACCAAGCTCAATCCGTGAAAAGCGAAATAACTTACCCTGCAATTCTGAATTCCGAGAAAAATTGTTTTCCAGGTGTTACCGGGTTAATGGACCTGATCTCTTTCTCGAGTTCTAATACTGAGTGTACATCGGAATGGGGTGGTCTGTAGTAAGCACAAACGTATATTACTTACGAATTAGCACATTTAGACATTAGCTCGAATTAGGACGCGCAAGCCAAGCTACCAGCTGAGACCACCTCCTATTTGTTGCAGTTCTTACGCCTAAACTGCTGTCACAACTACCAATCAACGCAGCTACCCCGAAAAATGAAGCCCATTCATGACGTGCACCGCGGAAGCCTTCTCCTCCACCTCCAGACCGGCACTGAGCTCGCTTCTTAGAAAATCTTAGAAAATTCCACGTTGCCAAACGGTATAATGTGGAGTCTACCAAACGAGTGTTTAAATGGCAACCGTGCGTCTAGTGGTCTAAAATGTTACGAAAACTCCCCGGCCCACGGCTCCCCGGAGGGGTTGAAGGGGAAGGCTCGTTATTGCATCATCACCTCTGCGCAAAGAATTAAAGCGTAGAGGAGACACTGAAAAAAAATATGGCTGGTTGGGTAGGCGCCGACTCTGGTAACTCTACCGGTCGACGGAAAAACTATCTCCATCATCTCAGCACTCGAAAGCGAAAAAATAATCATGTACCACGGCGCCTTAAGCTATGCCTTTTTGGCAAAAGTACCTACTAGGTATATAATCTTAGTGCTTGACGGTTCACCACTGGTTTCATAAATGACAAAGAGCCGAAACATTTACATAAATTAACAATTAAGGTTATCGAGGCATTATAGAACCGGGCCTAAGCAACATTTTATCATTCGCGGGACATCCATACAGTAATAATCACTATAGAAGAAAGGGCATCGGAGTCGAGCGAACTGTAACGATGCACTTTTGAAGGGAAGGGAGGAAGGTCCAAACTTCCATTGCGTTGGAGAAGAAAAAGATACATCACCAGTTTGTTTCTTATTCAATCTCTACCTGCTTAGCATTTTTGAATTAGATTGTGAGAAGCGTTGAAATAGATTCAAGCTGCTTCAGCGCAGGCTCAGGGGCGGCATGGCCAGGGCGGGAAGGCGGGGGATTCCCGCCCGGGCCCTTTTACGTCTAAAATAAGCGTTTATCGCTGCGACAGTTTTTATGCCGTTTATATATTATTTGCAAACCTTTTGCCCTTAACGACCTGAAACGCGTTTTTAAAGCACAATTTTTTTTCAGAATGGGGGAGGGTGGGTCACAGAAACCGGGCCCCTCTGGACGTGCTGTGGCCCGGGCCCCAGAGCACCCATGCCGCCCCAGCGCAGGCTCATGCTAGCATACGAAAGATTATATTGGAAGGAAAAAAACTAGGATTGGTCAAGAAAAATCCAGAGTAAAATATAGCCCATTCTTATCAGAAATCACCGAGTGGTTCCCAGGTTTATGTCTATCCGTTGGTCGATGTACTGAACTTTCAAGGCTCTGCAGATGGAACACAAGATGAAATATTAGGTAAGAAAAAGTATATTTGGAGACAAAACCCGGATATATATTTTGGGAGTTAGTAAGCCTGCCATCAAATCTACTGTTTAAAAAGTTATAGTGATGGAATGAAGTAATATCAAGAGTTATTTATGAAGGCATATTTCTTCTGCCCTATTTTCCACGCTCGTTACTGCTTACTACTCTACTTTTCCTTATCAGTCAGCGAAAAGGAGTGGCGAAGTCATCTTTTTTTTTCATTTTCTCAGTTTTCCCTTCACTCATTTCGTCTGGGTAGACGAACCGTAGGACGAGAACCGTGAGACTCACGACCGCGTTGGTCGCTTCATCTGGGGGATGCATTCCACTCTCCTCGTACCTATTATTACGACTCTGCGCCCTGCAAACCTCCATATTTCTCACTGTTATGCTAATGTAGGCCACCATTTTTTTTCCTCTTTAATCCTACTTCAGTTCGCTTATCTCTTAAACCGCGTGCCTCGGTTAGGGCTTTTCAGGATAAAAATTCCATTGAAAAAATTATGAAAGATTTATCCTTTGAATTCACGAAATGAGATATTATCTATATCCACGGAGTGTAAAATGTGTATTTAAATTCCTTACGATAACTAAATACATTTTGATTGCGAACGTTTCTCTGGAGTGTCAAGTGAATGCAAATGTTTATATATGTACGGTGTTCATCCTACAGACTGATGGATTAGCATTTGTATCGCAAGAGAAGGTGTTATATTTCCTAGACTTATACTTATATCATAGCAAAAGCATTCATTCATTGAGATAAACATTTTCCTTTGTGGGTTCACTCCCTACTGACGCATGCTATAGCTTCCAGCGTATTGTACCATATATAGGCTTTTGGGTTCCTGGAGAGCTACTGTATTATTTTACCTTTACCTACTAATGATCGTGACTCTAAAATAAACACGATATCCATGCTCTAGGTGGGAGTTAAACCCCCAATCTCTGGGCTGTCTGGCCGTTGCGTTATCAACCTAGCTTCCACGGCGGGCGCTTACCTTCAAAGGCTATATTTTTAGCTGTCGATGATACAGGTTTGCTTGCCTAAATTCAGTAATTACTGTCCATGCCAAAAGTATATGGACTCGAGTTTGAAATCTGATACCTCAAAGGCAGTTGCAGCAATTTTCTGGCAAGGCATAATTTTAAATGTAATATACATCCGGATTTAATGCTGGCGAAATAATTTTTTTGCAATTATATTATCGTATGTTGTTTAAGTTAAAATGAAAATTGGCCCTATAGTTTGGGAGCAGCGGACGGTAGCGTCACTTTTGCTGTTTGCAATATCAATATGAAATTAAGATAAAAATAAAGATATTTTTTGATAGGATACGAGTGTCATGTTTCTGTCCATAATGTCCGTGAAACTTCAAATTTTTAACCATACTCGTTTATGCTATTCTGTTCAAAAATTTATCATCGGAAAACAAACTACAATAGTGTAGCAGCATTTATTTTATTAATATAATTATCGTCGCCCCGGCGAAAATATTTGCTACGGTACCTACTCATGGTACGTAATTGGCAGCTTACAGGTCCTGGGTTTCAATGCGTGGAACTCCGTTCACATGACCAGCTCAGACCGAACTGTATAATTTTCTGGGTGTCAGATACGTCTACCATAATTTGTGAATTTCATACGCAGTTGGGGCTTAGTTAGTATTAGGCGAGCTACAATTTCACCGGACAGACCAGCTTTCGCGTTGAACAAAACTTTTCAATATATAAAGTATTGTTAAGCATGTTTCCCTTTCATGTACATCTACACGATACCCTCAAGCCACCACGAGGGTGTGTGTCAGGGGGTGAAGATCACCAAGCATGCATGCACTACTAACATGCAAACAAGCAACTATAGTGTCTCATGCTACTAGATTGTTGGTATCTATGGTATTTAAGGGGTTAATACATGCATCATGCACTACAGAATACTCCGAAATATTTAACCTACCTGTCCCTTTGCTATGCTGCCTTTTCTGGTCTCTTATAGTACGGGGGAAAAATGCCATTTTGAATCTATCGGTACGACAATCTATCTGTCTAAACTTAATTGTCGGATCGAATCTAGCATAAAACGCTGGTTTTTTTTAAATATGTGCCTAACATCTTCAGTAAAGCTAACAGATTGAAATTTCTCTAATAGATTTAATCTGTACTTTAACCTACGCTCTGATAATGGCGGATATATGTATATCCGGAAAATAATTCAGGCGGACATTTAAAATTCGTACAAAGTGACTCCCGCCAATGAAAACGTCACTACCCTTATGGTACTGTGGAAACTGATATCTTCTTATTAGTTCAAATTCGCTCATTGTGTTTTTCACCTGCTGAAACGTCATCAAATACGTGAAATACATTACGGAACGCGAATCTCGCCAGTGATGGACTAACGTTGCGTACGGAGAGGCCCTAAAAGATGAATTGGCAGAAGGCTAATAGCACTCTCATTGAAGCAGATGGGTCAATCGTGCTGAAATCATCTAGTTCTGCCCCCTGCGGGTGTGTCACCTTCACCCGCTGAATGATGCACGCCACGCAGCCCACAATGCAGCGTAACTGGGGCGTCAGTCCGCGGGAGATGCACCCAACCGCCACGTAGCTTGAAAGCATGCCATGGGTCGTGGTGGATTAGGGTGGATGAGTCCCCCTTTGGAGAGACACGTACGCCCTTCGCACTGCGTCTTGGGAAATCAGCCGAATGCACGCAGATGCAGCAGAGTGGGACAGACCCGAATGAATGGGGGAGGTGCTCGTTGCCTCAAGCCTCCGGGGCTTTTGCTGCGGAGTCCGTTGGCTGGCGGGGCACGATGCAATGATTTGGGTGAGTCTGTGATGAGCTGCTGCTAAAGGTCCTAAGGCAGGGGCTCCCAAACTGGGGGGCGCCCCCCCCACCTAGCGGGGCGTGAAGACATGTCAGGGGGGGCGTGAGCGCGAGACCAGTTAAAAATAAAAATCTCCAAGTAAATAAAATCCATACATTTCTTTAACTAATTTTATGTTGTAGATTTTTAAAATCAACCTTGATGTTTAGAAAACTTAACAATTCACTTGTATAAAACTCTTTTATAGCAAAATTATATAGCTTTTTGTCGATGTTTTTCTCTTAACAGTATTTCTTTGAATTGAAACTTTATAATGTAGTATTTTGTAATAGTAAAAATACATGTTTTGTTTTCAATGCAATACTTGTTTTTTCTCATGCCCACAAAATTTACTATGAAGGGGGGGCGTGGAAGGTTTCCATTTTAACAGGAGGGGGCGCGCGTAGTACAATAAAGTTTGGAAACCCCTGTCTTAAAGGAACCGTTAAAAGGGGGAGAAGTATAAAGTGAGAGCTGTGAGCTTGATACGTTCTTGTAACCACCCATCAGGATTGACGATCAAAACCTGTCCTAAACAAAGGTGAAGGGTTTTGTATAAATTGCGTCTTGAATTTTACATTTTTTTGTTACTAAGGACTTTCTGTTTATGCATTTCAACAAGTGGTATTGGTTCAAATTATCTTTTCAGTTCGTTATGTATTTTAAATATATTCATAAACATGTAAAATGAAATTAAATAAATACACTTTTTTGACTAACTGGAAATGAGTTTTTACATCGTGCATTACATGACCTCCCATTCAGACCGTTTCGATCAAAATCCAGATGTCTCTGAAGACATCACGCAAGACTACATTCAAGAATTTTATACAACATACACATTTCTAATCTTGTCATTGTGTCTTGATAACATTCTATTTTTATCATGATTTCATATAATTTCTAAGGTGAATGGTAGATATATTAGTGTCCAGTGTTGGTGTCTGATACTAGACGTCGCGGAAATTTGCAATATATATTAAAATATTTATACATATAAGAACGATGGGTTAGTTGAAAGTATAGACTTGAAAGAATCTAAATGTCTCTTAATAAAAAATATCTAAATTTGCCAGAAATTCTAACATAATATAGCTAAACCTTTTTAATAGTGGTGGTGATTCAATGAGTTTAACCATCAATACTGTCAAGGAAAGAAGTATTACTGTAAAACTGTCAATGAAAAGTTTACCCTTGGTCTTGTGAAAAAGCTAGATGCACGAAAATTACGGTATTTTCTCTTTGTTTATCTACTTAAAGCATTTTTTACCCTTTTTAAGGGTTACCGCTTGAGCGTTCATTTTTAAATCCATTAATTTAAAAGTATTTATGTCGCCATACTGAGAATTGATTTTCTCTTAAAGTTACATATCGTGAATGTGCGTACAAAGTTTAATATTGCCTAATTTTGTTTCCTTTGAAAGCTGTTGAAAAGCCGTTCTTGAAGTGAATTGGATAGATATCAAATAAACATAGAAACAGCAGGTTTGCACACATTGGCGTCATCATCAGTCCCTGATTATGACACCAATGTGTTGACACCGTTTGGGGCATTAAGGTTGTGAGACAAATTACAAAGTTTGTTCTTATTCTCAGCAAAGGCAAAGAAACACCTAGAACAAGATTTTCAGAGCATTTTCTTAAGATGGTAAAAAGAGAAGAGTAATCCGAATATGAAGATATAAGCTGATAGGAGAATTGAATGGAGAGCAGCGATAAACCGATCTTAGGTCTGGTGACGATAATGATTCATTTGTTCAATTTTTTTTCATTGTTTTTCCCTTCTACTCTCTAGGAATCAATCCTCGAGGAATGACAGTATGTGGCAATCGGACTTTGATTTTAGAGCTATAGGTATTTATGTATGTACGTACATGCGAAAAAGAAAAAAGTTAAAATTTTTTGCGCGACGCGTACGTGAAATGCGTTGGCCATTTCTCTTGCTGTCACAGTGGCAAGAATCGGATGGTTCATGGCCGTCAAACTAATTTTATTCTCACTGAATATAACTAACACCCTCTGTGATAGATTTAGAGAATTTTAAGGTTGACCATATATGTTTTTTCGCACATTTTTTGTTTATTAATATTAGAATTCAAGCGGAGAAAAAGATAAAAATTAAGAAAGGATAAAATATCCGTTATTTTGCGAAATAAATTTTGACGTTTTTGATGGGAGGAAAACGCCATATGGATACCTGCAAAAGTGATTTTCATGCATGCATCGATATTACAACGTTAGCATTTGAAAGGGGATCTGTAGCTGAGAGAGTGAAGGCCCTTATTCTAGCATGCGAACGTGTACAAAAAGACTGCTAAAAATATATTTTTGCACTCAACATTGCAGAATTTCTGAAATTCCTATCTCTGCGCGGGGAGAATTAGAATCAGGAAAAGTTATGCATATATCTTTTGACGAAAATTTCACGGAGCGTCATCCGTACGAACGAGGAACATTGTTACGCGTTGCAAGTTGGGTCCCAATATTCCCCCTGCGTACATTTTCCTCCACGTTTGCTTTCCGTATGAATAGTATATTGCAATCTTTTATTCAATTAGTCGGTGATAGAGCTAGATAACTGAGTTGGCTGGGCACCGAAGGCTCGTACATCCTTACGTTGTTCACTGTATCATCAGCTATTTTCCTGTGCTGTCCAAACTAATAAATGTTACTTCTGTGTCCATCTTGTCCTTGAAAATTATGATTAATTTGTGGTTTTTGACTGCTATTTCATATTTCGCCTATGAAAATTGCAGTTAAGTTTGCATCTATCGGTATAAATCGATTAACTATCGAAAAAAAACCCTTTTATATGTGTTTACCCTTATTGATAGTATACGTGCGAGAACTATTGATTTTTTCCAATTTGCATATTTTCCGTCTTATAAGTCTTGTTTTGTGTCTTTTTTATGTGTATTTTGAAAATGTGTTCATATTTTGCTGATTGGTTGAATGCAAATGGTTTTTCAAATTAAACTACACCCGTACGCAATAATATATATCTGTAGTATGGTGTAAAATGACGCTGCTGTTGAGCGTTGGGTGTAATGCTATCTTTATTTTCTTTTCCAGGTAGAAACGAAGCATCAATAGTTTTTTCATTGAAGTCTCGCCAACTGTGTTATCACGGGAATGCCTAGTCTAAGTGAGTGTGTTCTACTTTTATATTTAACATCTCCATTCGGGTAGGAAATCAGAAACATGTCACTTTTTTCTTCTTTTCAATCGGATTTCTTATGCTAGTTTGGTATCTTCAAAAAGGTTTGTGAAATGAAGCATTATATGATATTGCCCCGGCCTATTAGCTATTGTTTACTGTCTTGTTTTCTGGTGATGATGTGTAACTCCGTAGAACACTGATAAAGCGATGCTTTTGTGGATTGGACGGGGTAACTGTTAGAATGAAAACAACTGAACAACCAGGTGACAACCATGGAGAAACATGAAATAAAAAGACTAATATGATAGAATAAACAACGTCAAGTAAGGAATTGAAACAATATTTCCATGTTCCTTCAAATATTTGAATATAATCAGCAACTAAGTCTTATCGGTCAACCTTATCCTAATTTTTAACCTTTTTTTCGCTATGATACACATTTCCCTCTGCCCTCATGGGACTCACTACCTACTTCCCGTTGATCTCAATGTGCATGTGCTGCACTCTCGCGCGATCAACTCCTAAGATCCATTAGAGGCAAGATAAAGGAGCAGGGCGAATTCATGAAGTATCCAGCAAAAATCCATTCGTTTTTAGATTGGCCACATGTGCGGTCTTTTCAGAAAAGGGCAAAGGATGCTCCGAAAACAGTCCATCGAAAAACTTTCAGGGGAGACGCAAAGGGTGCAAACAATGGCCCGAAAATTCGGTGACAGTGCGCAAAATTAAAGCCGGAACGGGGATTTCTGGGGTGAGAATGAGAGAGATGACAGAAGAAATTCGGAACTCCAAAAGCTCCGCTTCGCGCCTTCACAGTTTCCTTTATGGGGGAGGGAGTTTGGCCGGGTTGTTTGGCGAGATGGCCCCTCGGGGTAATGACGCGTGCGCACTCGGGGTTGTGGGGGGAACCACTGCGACTCCTCAGCAATGCTCGCAGAAATCGTCTCCCCTTTATTCTTCTGAGTCCTTCCGTCGGCTGTTCAGCGCGCGAGATAATAGCCTTCGAGCCCAGCAACGTCCTCGCTCCGAACCATCCGCAAGGAACAACGGGGAGGAATGGGATGGGGAGAAGTGTGAAGCAGAACGGAAGCAGAGGTGAGAAATAGGAGGTTAGTGAGGAGAAATGAAGAGAAAACTTGAAATAAACGTGGATAGGGAGACGAAAAAGTTTTAATTGCGAGGAAACACGAAAGGGAAAGAAAGAATGAGTCAGTGCGAGTCAAGGAAATTAGTTCACGCGGAAAAAGAAGTTCTGAAACTTTTCAGCTTCTGTCACTCTTTCAATTCTCACTTTTTTATCGTACCTCTTCGCAAAAATGTTAATTAGCAGTAGCTGTCACTGTTGTGTCACCGAAAGAATTGGTAATTTGCACCGTTTACGATTGTTGGATGTTTGGGCAGAGGTAGTGGAATTTCCGCGGAATGGATAGAGACGGAGGTAAACCTGGAATCGGTACCAAGAGTCTGCTATTGAGGTTAGGTACCAAGGTCCACGTATTAACGCTCCTACTCACGGGTGCAGTATCGAACTTGCACTGCTCTCCTCGAAGCCATCAAGTAAATGCATCCCAATGGAAAAGTCTACCACTTCGGAGAGTCGATCTAGTGCCTTTGGGTTGGGAAGACAGTACCTAAGACACCATCTCAACGTGATCCTGAAAAAATAACCAACTTTCGTTTGCTATGGACATTAGGCTCCGCACTAGAAAAACATTCCAGAAGTTAACTTAACAATGACTTTTAATTTAATAATAATAAGTTAACTTGATAATGACTCTTAAGCAGGTAACTTAATAGTTGCTTTAATAATAATGCATTTAATTCCGCAGTAAGAAAAAGCGCTGCCGTTTTCATGAAAAAGGGATCGCTTGCATTAAACGTTGCCCACATGCCTACGTGATAGCGGCGTCGGAAGTGGGGGGCAGGGGAAGCATTCGCCCCCCCCTCACTCCCCCCAGAATATGCCCCGGGCCCTTAAGAAATGAGTCTTCAATAATCATCATCATAATCATCATTGGTCAACAATCCTAGGATTGGTTTGACGCAGCTTTCCACTCGATTCTTCTATCTGCCAACCTTTTCATTGTGACGTAATTCTTCTCTTTTACATTCTTCACAACCTGTTCCATTTATCTCATACGGGGCCTGCCATTTCCAATCTTCCCGTTCACTTTTCCCTCGACGATAGTCTTCGTCAGGCCATGGTGTCTCAAGATATGGCCGATTAAGTTTTCCCTTCTTCTTTTTAGAGTTGCCAGCAGACTTCTCTTTTCTCCTACCCTTCTTAAGACTTCCTCGTTACTTACTCGGTCGATACATTTAATCTTCAGCATTCTTCTGTAGCACCACATTTCAAATGCTTCTACTCTTTTCTTTTCTTCTCTTCTTCAATAATAAAAATTAAATTTTACTTGCTTCCAGCTTGGTTCTTCCCTTCTGACAAATATTCTACCACCTACATATGAACTTTAAACGGAATTCTAGTCTCTATTCCCTCATATCCGCTAAAAAAATCTGAGCCCTTTTTATAGGAGCAGGGCCATTTTCTTAAGAGCCGGACCTTTTTCAAGGTTTTCCCCTCCCAGTGAAAATAATTCCGACGCCTCTGCTACGAGAGTACATATGCCATTTAATCACTGTCATGTGTTTTATGTTGACATATAAAAGCAAGCGAATCTTTCACTTGTCGGCGTGACTTAATAACATGGGCGTTAAGTAAGGAAGTAAAGGAAAGACTAGTGAAAAGTTTAGTATAGAGCATGGCACTTTATGGGCTGGAATCGGGGGCTTTGGGGAAAGAAGATGAAATTAGACTTAGGGCTCTTGAGATGATGGTGTAGATGGAGTAAAGTGGGTTAAAGATAGAGTAAAGTGGGCCGAAAGAAGAAGGAATGATGAAGTACTAGAATTGGGAGGAGAGGAAAGAATTTCGATAGATCAAACTGGAAGTAAAGGTAATAAAAAGGGATGGTGTTTTGAAAGACTTAATGGAGTGAAGGGCGTTGGATAAGCGGGGAAGAGGGAGGAGAAAAACAGGTAGCTTGGGTAGAATAGAAGGTATGAGGGGCGTAAGAGGGACGATGTGTAAAATATAGGGGTTAGGAAGAGTCAAATATTCATTTAACGAAGTTTCACCGGTAGAAAACTAATAATAATACTATATTTGCCATAATATGTATTGGTGTTCTACTGAAAAAACTCCGAAATCTAGACCAAAATAATTTATTATTTTTTGATTGCTGCAATTATTCATTGAACTAATTATATCTTTTATTGTAACGACTCACCCACCAGCAAGAAGAATATAGAACATGCTGGGGTGCGTGCAACGTTACCTAACTTAATAATCACTGCGCTTAAGGATGTAGAGTTGAGATCTGTGGTGAAAGCAGAAAGCGTTTTAAGATCGTTGCCGGAGTCGAAATTGCGGCTGGGGTGCTTAGGGAGAGAATGAAGTGGGGAGGATTGACGACGAAATCTCGTTCCGGGAGTTGTTCCATGAGTACACAGCCCCTCCCTTACTCCCTTGACTTCCCCCAGTTCACCCTGGCCTCCTGCGACTCGGCTCACGAAGTTGAGGGCCAAGTCAAACCTCATTAATGTGATCTTCCACCTCTTGATTGGGAGAGTCCATTGTCACGTTATTTTCCCAGTTATTGGAATTTCCGAAGCCAAACAAATAGAAAGTGAAAGTTTGCCGCAAGGCGCTAGTCTTGTGCAATTTCAAGTGATAATTTTATGTTCCCACCAAGGCAACTTTTGTATTAAATGTAGGCTGATAGTGAGAAAACACACTTGAAGCCGGTGGAGACGTAAACACAGTTTCACCTCCTCATTCAGACTAATATTAGTGCTATATAGGCATTAGAAAATGTGGAGGTTACCCTTGCTGTGTTCTCTGATCATTCAAGATTTGTGTTAGATCGTGAGCGAAGTACCTTCAGATGAAGTCATGAATAATTGTGATCTCGTGCATTACGTTGCTACCATCCTATCGTATTTTCATTTTTCTATACCCCGGATATAAAACCTGATATGATTTTATGTGCTATGTGCTGATATGCTCGGGTTTTTATATGTTACCTCTGGGATATCATCCTACTAGCATCAAAGGGCAACCAACATTCTTCAGGAAAATATAGACTGAAAGATTCGGTCGTGTGAAAAAATTACATTTAGTTTCGTAAAAAGGTGAAATTAGACCATATAGTCAGCTTACACTTTACATATCTATTTAAATTCAGCGCAGATCGAGAGAAATGTTTGTGGAGTAATTGAAGAGAAGACTATTACTTGAACTCAAGTTTGTCAACACACAACTCAATTGTCCAACACTGATTTTTGAGATTTGCCAATGAGAGGTTTTCCAGTGTGCTGGGTCGTAACCATAGTTGGGAAAGTTACCAAAAAAATTAAATGATTGAAGTCAAATTTAATCTCTGTAAAAATTAACTAGTTCAAGTTAACAGTTACTTTTCTGAAAAAGTAACTGATTAAAGTTAGAGTTAAAAAAAGTAACTTTTACGATAAAAGTTACTATTTCAGTTACTTTGGCAAATTGGATGCTGTGGTAATTGTGTGCTTGATGATCTTTTGTTTTGATGAACAAGGTGAACTCTAAAAACTGTCATTGGGGTTTCTTCCATCCGCATCCATTGGTTTAAAAATATTTGAATTAGGTGTTTTCGTTATAATTCCATGTAGTGTACATAGTGTTGTTGGTCAGGTTTCCTAGTGTCTGCTGATAGGATTCAGCGATTTTTCTGAGGAAGAGCTCCAATTCTGGGATTTTTAAAAGGCCATGAATGTAAGACTTTCTAACGAACCATGGTGCGTCGGTAATTTGCCGCCAAAGATTGTTGTGAGCGGTAGAAAGTTCTTTAAGGTTAGTTTTTGACATTGATCCCCACATTTCGATGTGAAGTATCCTTTCATCTTTGTAAAATTTCAGTGGAAACGGCTTAGTTATATATATTTACAGTACATGCTGAGGGTGTGCCTGAGCACCTTTTCTCGCGATTAACTGGGGGCTGATGTATTGACGAAGCAATGTTGCCGAGTAAGGCATACGTTATACGTAGACCAAGGTCCGGTATAGACGGTCATTGGCGTAGACGGGTGCATTGTAACAGATACGTTATTTTGAGTGAGCCCCTCCCCCTCGGGATGTTATCCGTAATAGGTTTATAGATGACCCTTCTTTCTCGGCTTCAACTATGTAGTATTGACGACATAATGTCACCGAGTAAGGCATACGAGCCTCCAGGACATTGTCTATGGGTGGTTTCGTATTTTCTCATCTGAGGGCGCTTTCCTAAACTTTGGCGGTCACTCCCATCAGCTCCGTTTTTGATTGGATTGTATTCGTCTGGGCCTATTAATTGCATTCTTACACATCTACCCTTGCATTCTTAGATGCCTTTTCATTTTCCCATTTGTCTGTTGGGCAACTTTTGTGCCCAAATTCGGACAGGTCGTCATTCGCCAAAAATAACAGAAAAAAAACAGAATTTAGCTTCGTATCAGTAAATGCATAATGTTAACGAATAATAGTTAACTCATCTAAAAAGTAACGATTAAATTTAATAGTTAACCAGATTTTAACGATTAATTTTATTCGTTAATTTTTTAATCGATAATCTCAACTATGGTCGTTTCAAAAATAGTCCTCTAATGCCTCATAAATTACAGCTGTAAGTTTTTACTACAAAAAAGGTGTCAATGAGAAATAATAGGTACAAGGTTTAAGCTGAGTTTTAGATCATGAATGTTATTGATATTTTTATCAGGTAGTCTGAAATTTAGTCAGTATGTAATGTTATGTTCATGCAGAAAAAAGGCGGAGAAACTCAAGCCTGATTTTTTAATCCACTTAAATAAACTTATTTTTTTAATTTTTAATCTCTCATTTCCTCAGTTACCTCAGCTTCTTTAAGTAGGAGACGAAGGTATTTCCGGCATTCAATCTCTAAGTGCCCTCGATCCATACACGTTGGCAGAGAGGCTTCGAAAACTGTTGTCAGAGGAAGCCAGTACCCGTGGGCTACCGCCTGAAAATTGATAAAATACGAAGTAGCGTCACAGAATCTGATAAACAATAATTTCTGTTGATATTTTGCCATCAATTTATAATTAATTATGATCCTCGATAATTAATTACAATTTTAACCATTTGTTTGCCTACATAATTAAAAAGGTTTTTCGATATCAATTTGAGTTGAGGAGCTTCCTTTCCGTTTCACTGTAGTTATTAATAATATTTTGGTTTAATGAATTACTAAAATTAAATTTAGTGTGTGGGAATCAGAATATTATAAGAATGTGTAATATATGCTGTGTAGTCAAACTTTAGGATCATAGTAACCTATATTGATGATTTTCTTTGTTTTTTTTTGACCAATTTTAGTAGTTTAATGTTGAAAAAGTTGATGGAAAAAATACCTTCTGTTATTCCTGCCCTTCAAGTGTATTGTTTAACGATTCAAATGAAACTTTTTTCTTTAGAACGGGTGATTTGATAATGAACAGCGTAGACAGAGTTCCATTAGAATGTTATCGATTTTAGCCAAGTATGACTAGGAGAGCTCAATGTCTATCATTGTAGCAGCCTAGTAGGTCTTGTGAGCCTGGTTTTTCCCGTTCCTTTCGGAGATATTAAACCTAGAGACTCATGCACTTCGCGAGGGTTATTGCCAATTGTGATCTCTCAGGGGATGATGCGGTGGCGAGAGAAAAGAGACGGAAATGTTTGGTTCAAAGGGCATAAAAGAGACAGATGGACTGCTTCCACATCCATGACTCGTCCTCTTGTCTCTGTTTGGTCCAGATCTCGCTCGTCGGAGGGGAAATCCCATTTGGATGCAAATGCCTCAACGACGTGGGGACTAAAAGGCAGGAGTAGCGACTTTTCGTGATGGCGTGGAAGGCCCTGTGAGATACTTTCAGCACGATGAGCCATGAATTAAGACATTAAGGTTAGGAATTTTGAAGTTTACGTGAAAAATTTTGAGCCTCAGTACGCAGTAGAGCAGACTTTAAGATCGAGCTAGAATTTCAATAACCTGTCGGAATAACCTTGAACTTTTGTACCGTTCGCATTCATGCTGTAGTAGTTGCTGCAGACTTGGTTTTTTAGGTATCCCAAGGAATGAGGTTATATCTCACTTATATAACAGGCAAAAAATCCTTTCCCTGAGTAGGATTCGAACCCATTACTTTTGAGTTAACAAGCCTGCATGTTACCAACCTGACTACCATTCATGTTCATTCACAAAAATTACCTCGCAATAAATGGCATTACGTACGTGAGAATCATTCTGTAATATATGCATACTTAATTGTTATAGTGAACGAATATCAAATAACACAAACGTTCGAAAAACTATTGTTTCTGAAAACAATGTCACATAATTCCTTAAGTTTCGTAATTTGTCTTAACGATCTCTTAAGTAGCCATGGTACTCATACTGTAATTTTTGTTCAGTACTGTGACATTCAGATAAACTGTACTAATTATAATTTCTGAGTGTCTTAACATTTTTGTTCTGGCGCATTAAAACATATTATTGGCTTCAGTATTGCCGCAGGGAGGATTTATGGAATTTTATAATTATAAACATAAATCTTATGATTTAAGAATTTTTACACCACTGTTATTTTCACAAATCTTTCACAGAAATATCAAGTGTTTGCATAGGTAAATACTGCCGCTACACACTTGAACCCCATCGGAACCAGGGACCCGGTATTAAAATATCAGCCTTTTATGATAGGACTAATACGCCATCCAATTATAAATAACTATGATGATTGTTTATAGCTCTATATACCCAGCAGAGAACCATCAATGCAGAAAAAGCGCAACTCATGGTGAACTGTGTTGTTATCCATGTACATATCAAATATCATTTGTTCAGACCGCCAGACGTCTTCTAAACGGCACATAGCAAAATATTCTCTCGTGCAAAGCAATCATTTCATTCGTCCTTATTCAATGTCTTTGTCTCAAAAATAAAAGAAACTTAGATGTATTCCTCAACATTATACCTAATTATATATAGGTATAGAATTCCACTCGAATAGTTAGCTGAAGATGCTGAAACTGGTTGAGTGAGCAATAATAATCGTATGGAATATTACTAAATTTATTTTTATTTTTGAGTGGCGTTGATATTTATCAAAATTAACTTGACCACTGTTGCCATAATGTGTCTGGATTGTACAGAAAATGGCAGAGAAATAAGGCTACGTACACTATTTGAAATACACCGTTCAGATTGACACTATAGGGCATTTACATCTCTCATAAAAATGGGCCCTGAGTCAAGATCTTCGCCGTTAAGATTTTTTTAAGAATGTTTAAGAATCCCGACTTCCACTCCTCACCGTGTCGGCCAGGAGAAGGTGGAAAGAGGGAATGAAATATTCGTGCCGCGCAGGGAGTGATAGCCGCCTATTCTTGTGCCTTTGTGTGCGTTTCCTTCTCATGCGCCATCTGGGAAATCAAAAGGATCTGAGGTGGATGTTGCTTTCGATGAGTCTTTTGAGAGCCAGAGAGCAGGGCTAAAGGGAGTGGAATGGAGTCGGATGAGGAGGGTAGGAAGGGTATCGTTCGCTAATTGGCCCCTAGGGGGTGAAATGAGGTGGGCCGAGTGGACACTGTAAAAAGTAGATCTGATTATAAGGTACAAAAGCGATCTGAATTTCAGATGCAACAATTTTAAGACAGGGTATGTTGAAATTCAGCAGTAATATCTTGTCTAAAAATAAGGCAGGTGAACGACTGAAAATCAGACCATCCTGAATACTGCTCCCTCTGCTTCCTGCTTAACTGCTCCTGTACCAACCATCCATGTTCCTGCCTCTTCCGCACCTTAAATCCGTGTTCCTGCCTTACAACCAGACAGCGCTTAAATTCAGATCGCACTGAAAATCAGATCAACTTTTTACAGTGGAGTTGATGGAAGCGAGCAATGGAGATACCGCTTTCGCGAGCGCGGCAGCTGAACCTTCTCTGTTCTTTCTTGAACACACACTTCCGAGTGGAATCACTGTCCACGATGCCCACGTATCTTTCCTTACCTCATCGGGAAACCTGATTTGCTCTTCACTGTAACGTAGTGTCCATATATTTTAAAGGGTTGATTTTCCAGTTTTTTCAGGAGGGGAGTGGAGGTGAGGGCGGAAGGTATGCTGTAGTGTATAGGGGTATATCAAAAGAAGGAAAAAGGAAATCGTTTAGCAAGGATAAAGGTCCAATTTAAGAGTGGTGCAAAAAATGGCAGTTAGAATATAACCTTAAAAAGTGTGTAGCTGTCAATTTTTGGGGAAGGGATGATTCGATAAAGTGATCTTATAAAATTAGTAACACGAAGATCGAGAGCGTTGAAACCATAAGATATTTAGGTGTAACAATCCCTACTAATTTATCGTGGGGAAGACACATCCGGGAAATATGCGGTCGATCGAAGAGAAAGCTAGGATTCACAAAAAGAGTACTTGGGAAATGTGATGAGATGACAAAAGAGCGATGTTACTTTTCAATAGTTAGGCCCCACCTTAAGTATGTAGCCAGTGTATGGGATCGTAATGAATTAGGTTTGATCAGAGAACTAGACTGTGTGCAGCGTAGAGCAGCTAGATTCGTTAAAAGGTGTTATGATTGGTTGAGTAGTTTTTCAGAATTAATACGAGAATTAGGGTGGGAAAAATTATCAGAGCGTAGGTTAAAGTACAGGTTAAATCTATTACAGAAATTTTAATCGGATAGCTTTACTGAAGATGTTAGGCGCATTTTAAAAACACCAGCGTATTATGCTATATTCGGCCAGTTAAATAGATTAGAGAGATAAATTGTCGTACTGATAGATTCAAAATGGTATTTTTCTCCCTTACTTCAAGATAACGAAATAGGCAGCATAGCAAAGGGATAGGAAGGGGAAATATTTTAGAGTAGTCTGTAATGCATGGTGCGTGTATTAATCCCTTAAATACTATAGATACTAACAATCTAGTTGCATGAGACCCTATAGTTGCTTGTTTGCATGTCGGTAGTGCATGTGTGGTGATGTTTACCCCCTGCCAAATCCCTTGCGGTGGCTTGCAGGGTATCGTGCAGATGTAGATATAGAAGTCTGCTCGCACAGATCTTGTCGCTAATACTTCCATTGGCAGAGTCAGCTGTCCGTCCAACATTGTGATTATGCAAAGGAGCTTCGCATTCTCATTTGCGATTGGACGAAGTGGATGACGTACAAGTCCTTTGCCCGCCCACTTTTCCGAAAGAGTGAAAAACTTCAGCGTTTCGCCACTTTTAACTCGAAAACTAATCGACGGATCGAAGAACGCAAAAATACGGGTCTTTTTATTTTACAAACTTTATTATATTCGGTCATCAAAAATATGGTGAATCGACCCATTCCTACTCTTTTCGTCAACAGTGTTCAATAATCTCTCCCCTCCCTGAATTACGCTACGCTGACAGTGACCCGCTTGTTAAAATATCATGAGCTATTCCTTATTAATATCTAATTTATTACTTAGTTCAGTTATTTTCGTGCTTACTATACTTGAATCATTTTTATGCAGCAACTATTGTGCATTTTTCCTCTGATTTGGTTATTTCGATCCATTCGGAAATGTGCTATACTATGTTTTGTTACTTTTCTAATGGAGAATTAGGAATTAGAATTTCCTAGGCTACTGTTATTCACATATCAATGAATAGAAGGGATTAAAATTCAGATAAAGTATTTGGAGTCACTGCGAATCAAAGAAAACAACATGACTTAATCTAGAAGGTAAATCATCAGAGGTAGATAATTCTAGTATTCTCCGTAATTCTTTATAAATTACGTTTAAAATCATGAAGATGAAATATATGCTTTAATATCCCCCCTTGGATTCTGCTTCTTTAAATAATCTGAGTAATTATTCTCTATTCATGATAGCACCCGTTAAGAAATAGACCTTTCAGCATTTGGATAAAATCAATCTCTCATTTTTTTAATGGAAACCTAAACAGAACAAAATGAAGAAGATGCGGTATTTGTGTTGATGTAGGCTTATCTATAATCCATTATAAAGTACAAGGGGATACTAGTAACCGCAGCAGCTTTTTATGATGCTAAATAATATTTTAGTATTTGAGAGAAGTTATTAGAGATTTAAAAAATTTAGGTAGTCAATATCATCATGCCGAAATATGATGATTTAAGGAAATTGATATTCGGAGTAGAATAAATGAATTGTTATTCTTATAATCACATGCCCATCTTAATTACCAGTTAACATCGAAACAGAGGAAAAAGGAATTTTTTCTGAAATTCCGGCTAATAACGTATTTTTACGGATCTCCATCATTGACTACCCTGCAAGCCACCGAAGTGGTATGTGGTAGGGAGGATGCTACATGATTTTTGAGTATTTACATTCTGAAGCACGTAGCATAACGCATTCTTTAGGGAAAGTAATGAGGAAATTATATTTTGTTTTGAAATATGCCATCACCCGAATGGAGCTTGGCGTATGGTAATTGAGTGATACCGAGAACGTAGTGAAACATTTAATTGTGTTAGTCGGCGATAAGCTTCTTAGAGAATGTTTGGTGTTGATGTGCTTTATAATGACACTTTATAATTCTTAATTGCCCTTATAACGGATTGAGTTCTAATCTGCTCACCAATTGACTATTTTCCATCTCCAGAAAATTTCAGCGTACAATAAATATTGGCCCAGAAAACAGATGAACTTTGATTAAGCTGACTGGATTCCTACGGTTTACTTTTCTCTAATTGTTGGCACGATTCCAACCAAAGTTGAGGCGTATATTCCTTTCAATAAAGAACGTTGGCATAAAAGTTTGCCAGTCACGAAAAAATTGCAGTAAAGCGCTTTTTTGTTTGTTTAAGCAAGTTTCTCCTCTCTCTGTGGCTTCAAGCACACAAAGAGAAGCATCCGTTCTCCTCTAATCATTTACGCCCGAAGTTTTACCCTCTCCTCCTTTTTATTAGCGGGTCCTACTCCTCTTGTCATTTTAGATATTATCTGTCCGTGTAAGGTAAATATTTCCTGGTGAAGGTCCTTCACACCTTATGAGGTCATTAAAATCCACTCATTTGTCAAAGCATGTGAAAGCACATTGGTCAAGTTTTTTTGCTGACAAAGGTTCCTGGAGATAACTGAGATGGTTTATTGGATGAATAATTGTGGTCTATCTTCAATTTGTTGATAGAGATCACCTAAACTTTTAAATGCTGATACATTGTCGAATGAGAGTATTTTATTCTACTTTTAATCTTGCACACAATGTACTTCAAGTAGGGAAGTTTCTTTAATGCATTATGCATTATATTTTATCTTTATGCCCAAGTGAGGTCAGCATATAAGCACGCACATTACAAGTCTAGTTACTAAATATTAGTGAAAACTACCCAGGTTTTGCTGCTGTGCAGAATCATCAGGCAGGACCATGTGATGATGCCTCACGACAACGAAACCTGGGTCTCGATCATGGATCTTCATAAGGCGTGCACTAGCACTATCGTTATTTTTTTATTTAACTTATGTCAGAGGAACGTGATCTCCGTTCTACATTTTTCGCACAGCACTTCAATTCGCTTATCACGATCAGTGGAGCGAATTTTATAGACGGTTATTGTTAAACCTGCGCTACTCTAGGGGAAAGCGTTAACGATTAAGATTGTGATAACGCGAAAGATACATCCGTGATTATCCGTAACCAGGGTCGTTTAGATAAATATTTATTGAGTGGAATTGCAGCTTGTGGACCAGTAATTTTCATGGTGAGCAATTTAATATTTAACAAGGTTTTAATATTATTACTATCGTTTAAAGACTGTAGTAATTCGATAAAGGTGACCAAAACATTACGATAAAACAAACAAGCCATTTCAGGATAGGTGGATGTTCGGCGAGAGTTAGGGATTTTCAGGAAATGGAAGGTTGTAGAGTAAGGAGGCATTTGTTTATCTGAGACATGCAAAAACATTGCGATACAATGCCCTGCACAACGAACAGAATATTTTACTTTGATTACTAATTTTATGTACACTCTATTTAATGAATTTGAGCTAAATTTATTCATAAATACTAAACATATGATGCTATGGAAGAATACAGATTTGGACCATAAAGTGCTTTCTTACACACGCAAAACCACTGAGAAACAAGTGCATTAACACACTTGCTTCCGTGAACATCTCCAGGCACAAGTCAAGCAGACGCTTATTCCTCTATCTAATTTTGTTGCCGTCAACGACTTTATCAATCCTACTTCCATTTTCTCTATATTTCTCCATATCGTTTCCTCTCTACTTTTCCTCTCCATTTACAATATCTCCTTCATTCATCTTTATAGTCACATCTGAAAGGCCTACTGTCTATTTTCAAACATTTTTACAATGCCATGATTATTTGCTTAGCCTAGCTAGGCTCACAAATAGGTATGTACATAAAAATAGGTTTTATCCTCTATTTTTTTAGTAATAGGTGACTTCAATGCTTATAATATTTTAATTATAATACTTCTCTCCGCTTTTCTGCTATCCTACCTTACTGTATCCTTAACCGTAAGTACACCTACATTTCCTACGTTACGTACTCTTACTGAATTGTATCAATCTCTTCTGCTTTAATAAGAACGATCTTAGGAAATAAGTAAATTTTCACACAATTCATAGTCTCAAATAAATGCTTGCTGATGGTATATTTGTTAAGTAATACTAAGGCTTGAATTTATTTCTCAAGAATATTTATTTTGCGTTATTAGATACAAATGTTGCTTGTCTTTGGTGTAATGCTAAAAATCATTCTTAGGAAGCCGTCAGTAATTATGATGCATTATTAATTAGAGTTATTGATTAAATCCACGCCTTAGATTACTGTAGTGGCCTCAAATGAGATAGAAGGACGTTAGTTTTCTTTCCTATCGTTTTGTTCTTAAACATGCTGTTCAAAAGGAACTTCTTCTCTTCTCCCCCGTAACCGTCACAACGCTCAAGTCTCTCTCCAATTTTCTAAGATCACATAGGCACCAATAACCACCTCCCTCCTAATTCACTAATTCACAGCCCCATTCACTAATCCACGAACACCTTTCTCGGATTTCCAGCTCTGAACCATTTCTCCGCGCACACTCATTCGCTCCGTACAGCTAGCCTATGCTTTTTCTCGACGGCTACCAGCATGACCGCCGTAATTACGACACTCCTATCAACCTTTCCCTTCGACCAGCCGTTATCTCCACGTTATATCCTTTTTTACTTTTAACACCCGGCATCATTCCTTCGCCACACATAACGACACTCGACCTTCACGTCTCTCTCATCGTACAACCTCCTTTTTTTTTATCACATTTTCATTTTTATTCTTCCGCCCGCCACTTCCTTATCGACGCCAGTAACTGCCCGTGCGAGGGACATCCTCGTACTTTTCCTTCACTAACGACGTCGTTTGCCCCCGAATTAAAGTCGCAGCTTTTTGACCCCATGCAATGACGCGACGTCCGCCTTCTTTTCCCCCCTCACTTCCGCCCTTTCTCCAATCTCTCCATTAACTCTCCCTCATCCCTACACCTATATTCCTCCTCATCCCCCTCTCTTTCTGACTTCGTCCATGTGCCTACGGTCCCACCAATGGGTCATCGGCTGGTCGGGCAGTGGCTGCAAAATGGGGGCTTTTACTCGGAACAGAAATCGCAATTTTATACACGAAATCGTTAGATGAAAACAAAAAAAGAATTTTATGGAAAAAATTAATCTTCTAACCACAACCTTTCACTCATAAATCAAAAATTAAAATAAGCAAAAGGTGACGTCCACCGAAAACGCTGCTTTGCTATCATTGACGTCATTTTCCTCCCGTCCTTGACTTCTTTTCGTGGAAGCGAATGGAGTGGAGGGGGGTTCTCGGAAGGTCTGCTCAAACAGATCCTGTCGCAATCGCTCCCATTGGGAGAGTCAGCTGTGTCCCCCACATTGCGATATGGTAAAGTAGCTTCGCGGGCTCAGTTGTGATTGGACGAAGTCAATATACGTCTGAGGTTGCACCACGCCCACTTTTCCGAAAGGGCTAAAAATATCAGTTTTTCGCCGCTTATAACTCGAAAAATAATTGACGGATCAAAAAACGGAAAAATACGGGTCTTTTTAATTTACGAACTCCATCAGATTCGGCAATGAAAAATTATCGTAAACGACCCCATTTGAATAATTATCCTGGCAGCTTCGATTAAAACTCTTCTTGCCTCTTATTGTATGCGGATGAAAATGACGGCAAACTACCCCATTACCCTGCCACCTGGACCGCTGCCTCTCTTCTTCCCTCCGTCATTTTCGTACCCCCTCAGGAAGTAGCAAGGCAACATCTTTATCCCGCAAAGGCTCGAACTTTACGAACTCTGTCATTCTCGGTAACAAAAGCAAAAATGTTAATATTTTTATTTACCCGTCACAGCTATATTTTTAATCTTTAAACCTGAATTGTGGTAGCGATATGGCTGTCAGAGTTTTTTACCACCAAAATTTTAATCTTCCTCTTTCTCACACTCTTCCACTCTCTCTTCATAAGCCTCCCCTCATTTTGTTACCCCTGTCTCATGATGTTCTTTCGTCTTTAATTCACCTTTGTAAGATCTAATAATTTAAGTCGAAAAGTTATGTCCACCAAAGTTTTTACATAATATACCACTCTGTGGTGTCAAATTGATGAGTTGATTCATTTAATCTCTTCCATTTTCGGGTCCCCGAGTATGAATCTCAATAGTCGTAAAATTTTATCATTCTTATACCATTACCTACAGATGAAATTTCAAGTTGAGTACCAACGTATTTCACCATATGGGACGTTAAACAGTGGACCCTTGGGGGTCTTTCGTTAATAGCAAGTTAATGCTTTTTGGGTGTCACTTCAAGCTTCTTCCGTTTCCAAAAAGCTCCCTTCTTCTCACTAATTACCCATCCATTCTAAACGACAAATGTATACAGAACTATCGGTGGTCATTCTAGAATAAGTGCTGCAATAACTACTTCTCAGGCATTTGCTTAAAATCTATTTGGTTTGTTTTCACCCGCTTTATAGTCATTGATGAAGTTTTTGCTGGAATCATTTTTTATGAAGGCAAGGAAACAAAATATTTTGTGCATTTCCTGTACATTTTATGATATCTCACATTCAGTGTAAGCACTGTCAGTTCTTGCGTTGATCGAATATTTTCATGATGAATGAATTCGTTGTCTCTAATGAAAATTTAAAGCAATTTGGTGGTAAATATCATATTTAATGTTTGTTACTGCAACACTGTAAATTGACAGACGTGCTGTATGCGAGCAATTAATTAAATAAATAAATTCTTGACTAAATTACTATTATTGTTAGTGTTGGGTTGATTAATATTATAGTGTACCGCATGGATTGCTATTTGGAACAGTTCAACTCAGAGGATTCTTCGTTGCTTATTACATGATAATTATCATTGATACATAGAAAACGACGGTGACAACTCTTGCATTTAGTTGGTACAGATACAGGGTTTGCACCATAGCTTGGTGATTCTTATCAATGTAATGATGGTGATTCTTTCGATACCCGGGTTGAGAGTTCATGTGTTTCTCATTATCTTTTTGTAAAAGTTAGTTTTTCTCAATAAATATTGTTAATCAGTGCTTAAAACTATGTTTCCAGGGGTTAATTTGAACAGGTAGAGTTTAGGATATATTTGCGTGAACCTAAATTGCACAACTCTTTTGCTTAAGTATTCACTCCCTACCACGTATGCTTGAGATGGCTTGAAAGGTGCATCAAATTACTGTATGCATTTATATACTTGAAGTGGGCTTTCTCTAGTCCTCTAAATTCCCAGCACTTGTCATCTCTCCTTTCTCTCGTGAGTGCCTTCGGGTTCCAGCCCTTGAGTGACGTCCTCCTAACATGCAGATCGAAAGATCTTAGTAATTCATGGCGAGACATGGCCTATTCTTCCCTCTCTCCCACTATAAATAAGGTAAGGAGTTGGGACAGTGTTTGAATTAAGGACATGATTCTACTCCAGAGGAGAGGGTTCATCTTCTATCTTATGTATGTGAAACGTCGCTCCGTTTTATTTCATCCTCCCTTTTTCTTCCACAGAGAATTCACAGGGAGGGAAGTGTAT
This sequence comes from Platycnemis pennipes, assembly GCA_933228895.1. Classification (NCBI taxonomy): domain Eukaryota; kingdom Metazoa; phylum Arthropoda; class Insecta; order Odonata; family Platycnemididae; genus Platycnemis; species Platycnemis pennipes. Next base: position 41,600,017 of record OW121851.1, on the reverse strand, counting down.
TACCCATGCACGTGGCCTGGTCTGCTCAATTCCACATTTTATTCCCCCCAATCTTTTCATTTTTTTGCGACCCGTGATAGGTAAAGGGGAAGAAGCTTCTGCTTCTGTTTCAGTCGACGGTGACTTGGAGGATTGGGGTCGTGAGGTAGGAGACCGAGTGTTTCTCGCCAAGCGACTGCCTGCAGGTGCATCGAGTCTTATTCCAACCCCGCACAAGATCTCGTTCTGAAGATCACATTCTTTTTCCTCACGAATGAAATTCTCTTCCAGACGACCAGGAGGCACGACGGTGGAGAACGAGTTGGGTGGGTGTCCCAGCTCGAGAAAACGGGTAATTTGGTTCGGGAGGTAGTCTGCCGGTGTCTTGCTTGAGCTGGATTGTTGCAAAACGAGCAGGCCTCCGAGAGATAAGTGGGATCAAGCGTGTCAAACCTTAAGATAAAACCATCGTCTCGTTCAATCAGCTGTCTTACAGATCGATAGAGAAAAGTTTTAACTCTTGGAGGAGATTGACCGACAACGAACGAGTTGAACAATGAAATAAAGACGGGAATTTGTGAAAAAAATTTAATAGTTTTTGGAGGGGATGGAGGTTGGAAAGAAACCGACAATGGCATTCATTGCCTTTCATGAGGGAAGCTAAAGGGTCTGTGCTTTTTCCTCCCATCCAATCATTACCCATGAAAGCTCTTCATGGCACTCTCAATCAGGAATATGTTCACCAATTAATATTTTGCTGCTACCGGGATTCGATTCTCTGGCCCTCTGTTTGGGAGACTCTAGCTATTACTTTCTCCACTAACCTATGCTGATAGCCCTGAAAGAGAATACATTAGTAAAGAAACAAATCTACATCTACACGATACCCTGCAAGCCACCACGAGGGTGTGTGGCAGGGGGTGAAGATCACCAAGCATGCACTACTAACATGCAAACTAGCAACTATATTGTTTCATGCAACTTGATTGTTAGTATCTATATATTTTAAGGGGTAAGACATGCATCACGCACTACAGAATACTCTAAAATATTTCCCCTAGCTATCCCTTTCCTATGCTGCCTATTCTGTTCTTTTAAAGTACGGGGGAAAAATGCCATTTTGAATCTATCGGTACGAAAATCAATCTCTCTAATCTTATTTATCTGGTCGAATCAAGCATAATACGCTGGTGTTTTTAATATGTGCCTAACATCTTCAGTAAAGCTATCCGATTGAAACTTCTCTAATAGATTTAATCTGTACTTTAACCTACGCTCTGATAATGATTCCCAACCTAATTCTTGTATTAATTCTGATACACTACTCAACCTATCGTAACACCTGTTGACGAAATTAAAATGTATGTGACCTTTTCTGATTTAATCTTATTTTCTTAACAAACACTGTAGGTATGTTTGCAACAGTATTTTTATCTCCCCGTGGGAAATGGTCATTAATTATAGATCCTATCTGTAGAATCTTGGTATTCTTTGCCATCGAGATTTATTTTCAAAATCATTTGATTTATGAGAATATCAGAAACAGGATGATACACGTTTACAACGAAATTATTGAGACGGAAATTCCTTTTTTTAAACGTAATTATGCACGTTTTGCGTAGGGTTAGCCTTAATTCATAGCTTGTCCCCTTTGCGAAATGTGTACTGTTAGTGAAAATGATTTTCAACTTCTTGCTGCGCCTTAGCTCTAAATATTTAAATTAATGAAGTGGTCCTGTTCAGGTCAATGATGATTACTCGAATGTAATTATGACATGTTATCACAAATATGACTAGGATTGTCTTGCTTTAAATATGCGTGGAGGTTTTGACAAATGGTGGATATTAAAGGTTTCTACTTTTGATAGTATTTGACGATCGATAGTTCACTTGACATTTGCAAGAATCATTTCATAACTAATATGTAGCTCAAGACTTTTAAATGAAACGTTCTGGTTTATTCTCTCTGGGCGCGTAAAAAATTTGTCCTTTGGAATTGATCTGTTTTTTCTTACATTCTTAAGCTGTTCTGTAAGGGGACAATGGGCCCCATCCATCGCTTATGCAAAAACACTCTTCATTTATTTTGATGAATTGCCTAAGAACAAATGTTGTGTTATGTGTTTCTGGTCCGAATAACCATTATAATATTATAAAAGTTGACTCCAATGTACACGTATCTCTCTCAACGGTTGACTCAGACATTTCTTAGCTGCACGCCAACTTAAACCATTTCTTCGTAATTACGGTTTACTTCGATTTTAACCGAACGATGCCGGTTGAAGGGATACGGTGGTCTGCTTGCCGCCAAATCAGCCTTTAGTTCATGAGTTCTACACATGTTTTTCCACGTGAGTGGAAGTGTTGTGATAGTCTTAGGATAGGGCTTTGGACTTTGTTGTGTTAGACAGTGATATATAATCATAGAGATGGGGCCTCTAAAAACCCTATGTGCAGCGAAGATCGGCAATATTTGTAAAAGGACGGTATGATAACCTTTTTAGCGTAACCAGTCTATTAAATGATTTAAATTGGGAATCATTGTCAGATCGTTGGTTGAAATTTAGACTTAATCTCTTAAACAAATTCCAAGACAATATTTTCAGTGATGATGTTAAAAATATTTTGCGAACCCCAACTTACTATGGTAGACTGGACCATAATCACAAAATTAGAGAAATTGATTGCCAAACTGACAGATTCAAAATGCCCCTTTTTCCTCGTACTATTAGGGATATAAATAACGTTAAATATATCCATTACGAGTGTATCAAGGATTAACATTGGTAGTTGCATGTAGTATAAGGGCTTAAAGCTAACCCAACTAACAGCATGTTCTTGCATGTATGCTTTGCTATTTTTATCTTTTTTTAAATAGTGTAGTTTTGAACAGTAGGTACCTTTATATATAATAATCCTTTTTATGCATGATATGTAGTGCATGTTTGGTGAGAATTCACCCCCTGCCACACATCTTTATGGTGGCTTGCAGGGCATTATGTAGATGTATTCTCGTTATATTGGATAACTTCTGATTACTGTTCATTTTACTTGTGCTTTCCACCTATAGTGCTCGCATGTTCCTTTGATTCGACGGATGGCATCGGTATTCTTTCCGTTCTCTTGTTGGGGTGGGATGAACGGTGAATGTAGCAACGAATCCACTCCTGCGGCAGAAGGGAGTGAAAAAGAGAAAACAGACGCGCACCTGTGAGTGATACCACGCCGATTCTGATTTGATTCGAGCCCACGGAAGCGTGGGGAGGAGAAAATGCGGAGCGATGGCTGATTTCGGTGGCGGAGAGAGTATGGCACGGAGTGCCATTTCGTGCAGAAATATCTGAAAATGGGGATGATCATGTGAGTAGAAAGTCTGCTGGTGATATCAGGTGAATAACAAGGGAAAGGTGGCTTGATCTAAAAAAAGTACCCTGTGATGAGCGTCAGGGGAAAAGAGTTGGATAAAAAGAAGGATATTTCGGGAAGGAATGGAGAAAAGAAAAAGATTGAAGTGATCACGCTTGGTGCAGAAAGAAATATCGCCTCGTTGCATACAGATTGTGATTGCGAATTCTGACATGTTGAAGTCGAAGTGGTTGGGAAACCTCTGAGTAGGTACTCCTGAAATATTTAAAAGTTGCAGAAGGTTGAGATGAAGGGGAGAATTGGTGTTTAGGGAAGCCTTGGTATTAGGATTGGCGTCGTGGGGAGATTTTGGGATGAAAGAGAGGTAGACAGGTGGCCAAAGGCAAATATTGAATTAGATTTGAATCATTTTCATCTACATAAAACCCTGCAATCCACCATAAAGGCGTGTGGCAGGGGGTGAATTCTCACCAAATGCACACTACATATCATGCATAAAAAAGGATTAGTAATAATGTATCAGTCTAAACTTCACTATTAAAAGATAAAAATAGCAAAGCAAGCATGCAAAAACATGCTGTTCTTTGGGTTAGCTTCAAGTCTTTACACCAAAATACAGCTATCTATGCTATCCATTGATACACTCGTATTGAGCATATTTACTGCTACCTCTATGTGAATATCTCTACCTCTATGCTGAATATCTCTGATTGTACGAGGAAAAAAGGACATTTTGAATCCTTCAGTTCGGCAATCAATTTCTCTCATTTTGTGAATTTGGTCCAGTGTACCATAGTAAGTAATAACACATCAGTCACATGTAAAAATATTTACGAATAAGCCTTAGAGAAAATTTCAGCCGCTTGACGTCCACCCCCTCTTGTAATAAAGGTAATCTTTAGCAGATATTTCACTGAGAAATAAATCATTAGCCTAGACCGGGGTTCGAATCCAAGCTTTGTGACACAATATCGAACAGTCCGGTAACATTTTGTTCCTTTAAAGCCTCTATAATTTCCAAAGAGAAATATGACGGCTTGGTAGCTCAACTGGTAGAGTACCAGCCCGGAAATCAGGTGGTCCGGGTTCGAGTCCCGGACAAGGAGAATGTTTATTCCTCTGTGGAGTATCTTCTATTATGCAATTTCAGCGGGTTACGCCGCAAACGTTTTCACGGCCAATTCGTGAAATTTGAATGGTAATCTTTTTGTGGAAGTTTACCATAGAAGGAAAATGTCTTTAAAAATACTTTTAAGTAGTCGTATTTGAAACATGTTAGATCAATAACGTTCTCTAAAGTAAGAATACCAGCACTTAAGTTTGGTTTCGCTCGATATTTGTTGTCATCGGAATATATGTTGGAATATATCGGAAAATATAATATATGCTTTCTATTAATTTAGTCTAGCTCTCTATGTTTGCCGATTTTGGCGAAAAGTATTTTCCTTTTTTCTTGTAAATGTTGTTGGGGTCAAAATTTTAATTCTTGCTGTTATTTTGGGCAGCTACACTGATGCAGATTTTACCTTTTGATAGCATTGGGATTATTCATCGAAGACGTGTCACTTTCCTCTCCCTTGAGTATTGCGAATCACTTACCTTTTTCAGTTACCAACTAGCGACCATTCACCTCCAAACGCATTGTTTAAATGCTGATTGTTATGATTTTAGAGACTCTTGCGAGGTAAAGGATAGCCTCTCCATACTGTGGGGAAGAAAAATGTTCACTAGAATAAGGGGTGATGAATATATTACTAGTTATAGTTATTTTTAAGCCACTGATAGCTAAGATTGTTTGCGCAATTTAGTATAAGTGGAAAATTAGGTAGAGATAAGATGTTTTTAGGGAATGGAGGAAGGATAGAGAGAAAGCCGGCGTCTCAGCACGTAGAAATTTGCATGTAGATTGATATAGTTGTTTCAGGTTATACCAATATTAGGTATTCATATATTCCTTCTTAGACATGCAGGTCTTTTACAAGCTATTTTGCTTTAATCATCTTCCACATTTACTTGTAGCCTTTTAATTTTGTTTTTTGTCACTTGTCAGTCCTCAACCTTTTGTTTTATCAGTTGTTAAGGATTTTTAGCTGGGAAAATTTACCTTTATAATATAATTCACTAAAGACTAGCATGATAAAACTGTATCTAACGGAGTAATCAAACACATTCAAGTCCCATTTTGATTAATGGTGTATCTTAGAGCTGTTATATAAGACATAATATCACTATTGTATCACCCATACAGAATTACAGAGTATAGATAGACACTTGTTTTGCTAAAATAATTATTAAGTATTTTCACTTCCCCAAACACATTGATATTTATGCATTTAATCTGACGTAGAGTAATCTGTAAATCGTCAGTTTAGACATTCATTTGGTGGGCAATGTACTGAGTAGTTTTGTAAACCTGTATTTTAAAAAACCAGAATTCACTGAGTGGAAGGTATTATCTAAATTAAGTAAACGCACAAAAATTGAAAGACATTATCATTCCTGGGTTACGAATGCAATTGAATGAAATAAGAGTCATTTGGAAGCTATTACATTAAGTGTAGGCGTCCAGCCAAAAGTGTTGGATCGAATCAATTAATCGATTGATGGAACAATTTATCTTCAAAAACTCCCCCATCTATAAACTCACTCAATGCAACGTGGTAGTGACGTCTATTAACTTGCTTCCTGCATTTCTCGCAGGCCAATTTCGAATTCAAAAACGGCGACCACGCAAAGATAAAGTATCCCATCCTAATTATAGTCCCAGCGGGATATGAAAAGAGAGATTGTGAGGATAACTCCATGGAGGGAATTACATTTTCTACTCCACTTTTTTCCCTACCCTTTTTTTTCTCAATCCCTGGGGCCTTCTTCCTATCCCCGATCACCCTCGGCAAAGTATTTTGCTGAATAGGATCGCTTCCCTTAATTGATGCCAGGATTGGGGATGAGGGCAAAGGAGAGTGTACGTTTTTGGCGATTAGACATCAGACGAAAACGATCAGCGAAAATGCCTTGAGCAAATATTGGTTCTGGGAAGCATCGATTCAGGGTAATTATTAAGCCCCGGGAGATTCCTTACTCTTTACTCTCCATCCCTTCCGACCCTTCGCCATCTCTCTAAGCGAGTTCATCTTCCTCCTCTCCCTCTCACCTCTATGGTCGTCTTTCTCTCCGCTCTTCTTTCCTCTTATGAGGAAAATAAGATCTATCGAAAGGAGTTGAGACTATAATGCGCCTTCCTTTTCATCATCATTACTACTAGTCCTTAATTGTAAGGCGATCTATACTCGATTGTCCCACCTCCTCATCTATTCATTTTTACAACTGTTTTCCTCTTCTTTTAGCCTTCACCATCATACCAGTCCTTTCATACTATTTTTCCCTTAGCTATTTTTTCCAATTTCTTTCCCCTCAGCGACTATTTTCATCAGCGAATCATGTCTCACGATATTGCAAATAAGTATTACCCATCTTTTTTTTTCGTCGTATTTCCTGACTAATTCCTCATATTTTAATGCCTATACCTTTTTACCAATTATTCGTTTTTGTATCGGCCTGTAGATTTTATCGTCAAGATTCTTCTATCAAGTTATGATTCAGATGCTTCCAGTTTTCACTCCTTTGCTGCTATTATTTACCACTTCACCCCGCCTAAATGGCGTATGGTCCAGGAGTAAAGTCTAATTAATCGTTTTTCACATCCTTGCTGTAGTCTCAACATTAGGTAATTCACTCTTTTAAGTAGGTAGAAATTCCTCTGTTTGCCTGATTATTTTGCTGCCTAATTATTTCTTTCATCATTCCTTACTATTTTATTATTCTAATAGAGTATCGCTTATTTCACCCATTTAAACGTTTTTTCCGAGGTTATATAGGCCACGGCCGCATTTCTTCTACTGCATAACATTACCTTAGTTTTCTTCTATTCACATTCAGGTGACATCTCGTCATCTATCCCTGTTGATTTTCTCGTTGATATTATTCCTTACACTCACCAAAACGTATAGAATACTACCGTATTTTTTATTGTAAATATACCTTCCACCTCCTTTCCTCTACGTCTTACGTGACGTGTGGTCTGGTAGTTCTTTTTACTTTGCGTTATCTTGCATTCATTTTAAACACCATTAAAGTTAACGTGCTAGTAATTTATTGTAGGTTGTGGGAAAGAAAATGTTTGTAGAGATCTGGAAGCAGAAACGCGTAACCCACCAATCTATATATTTGGTTCCACCCTTAAAATAAATCTTTGGAGAAAAATAGTACAAAATCTGAGAATCCTGAGAACTTGAGTGAGACGATTCGGCTTCATCATATTTCGTACATGCACATTGCTCGATTAAAATCATGGTTTTGTTTGATATACTTTTTCAATATATTGCAATCAAGATAAATTTCAACTGGAATGGCGGCAATACTTCAGAAGAAGTCATTCTACGATTTTATATAATTTTGTGATGATTCCCTTCGTTGCCTGATTATTTCTTTAGACGTTGAATGTAATTAGATATGTGTTTTTAAAGGGTACACTATTCACTACCATAAAAAGGCCTCACTAAAATACATGGTTCATCAGTTAGATAGGTGACACGATGAAATCAAGCATCGCCGATACAACCAGTAACTAGAATTTTTTTAATAAAGAAGCATAGATCTCAATTATATCGTGTATTACTAGTTGATGTTATGATTTAGGCTTAGGAATAAAAAAGTACCTAAAAAAGAATAATTTAAGACACACGCTCAGGTATTTAGGTAATGGGCGTCAGGTGTCTAGTGAAATGCACGCAGGTATACTTAGTTGTTAATTTCATTTTCATATTCGTTGTTATTGTTGGATTTCCCGAGGTTGTAGAAATTCTCTCTCTCTTTGATTCACTCCTGTGGATTGATGGAACCTCAGGTCATGCCTCAGCTAGCATTCATCCCTTCTTTTCCGAACTTTACCGTGACATAGCTTCGGATAATTCGACTGGAAAGGGAATCCTGTCCATTCATAGCAATCACTCTGGTGGATTTTGGCAATCATCAGTGGAGTAAAGTACGAAAATTGTTGCCATACCTGAAGAAAGAAGGGAAAGGGAAGAAGCAGATGCTCAAGGAAGGGTGCCTTATCGCTCTCACCTCCACAATTAAGAAAACGCAAAACACATCTTAACACCCTCCCTCCTCTTTTCTCAATTCAATCTCCATCAGGTGAAGATTCAATGGTGTTACTAAGGTACAGGACTTTCACCAAAAATGTATTGAAATTCAAACTCTTTCCAAGGATTTCATTTCTTATCTCATTATTAAGTATTTCATAGAAAAATTCAACTTCTCTTGATGTAGTCTCTGTGAAAACATTGATTGGCGTATGCGCTCACATTTTTTTAAATGGTTTGTCTTCTCTCCCTTTACGGAAGCCTTGCCGTCTTCCCGTGATTCAGCGGATCCTCCGTGATGAATTTGCGGTGGACGAATCAATCGATCTCTGGTTGAATCCAAGTTTCCCTAGGTGGAGGCAAAACCCAGAGACATTTGTCACGACTAGGATTTACGGTAGGGAGGTTGTCTAGACAGCTTGGCCGACCTTAAGCTTTGCGCGTATTGGCAAGCAATGACGACTGGGATCCTAATCACGGGATCCGGAAGCCCTGATGGCCAGAGAAACGTAATCTGCTGAGGTAAGTGTGACTATCTAGCATCCAGGACGTATAGAATAGCATCTTAGTTACGATTTTATTTTCCCTTCATCTTCTACAAAGCATAAACTACGACACCTGAATACATCTGTTTATGGAGCGTTTTCAATTTTTCATACGATATTTCTTCCATGAATATGAACCGGAATATCTTAAATTTTCCTAAAATATTATACCGGAACACGCCAAGGAATGCTGAAATGTCAATTGCCAGATAAGATATATTTACTTTACCTATTTGTTTCTGTTTTGGGAATTGATCTGTTTCAAATATTATAGCGCATAGTAGGTACTGTGGCCAGTCATAATGTGGTTTTCATTTATTTAAATCTTAATTTCTTCCAGAATTAAGGTTCCAAATTCTCATATATCGCGGGACCTCTTTGACCACCTAGTTGCACATGACCCTTACATCTAACATGTGTGTTTCTATGATTTTTTTTATAATTTAGCCCTCGTATGACCTAAAGCGTTAATCTCTCTTTCCGAAATACTTAAAAGGTTATCTTTCGGAAATCATTGTGTTCTTATATACTCATATCTTTTATTTTCGTCATGACAGTGATGTTTTTAGTATTCCATTGCGGGAAATTCAATAAACCCATTTTATTTTTTTTATCGCAGAGTATTTCACTCTTTGTGACGCTTATTGGTAAGGCCGTTTGCTTTCTTAATCAACGCATTTTTCATATATTGCATAGGTTGGAAAATAAATTATGACCATGATTTCATTGATTTCTATTATTTGTTTTATTACACACTCTATAGGTAGATAGTATGTAGTTTTATTCTGTCTGAACACTTCAAGGTACTTCTAGTGCTGATTGTTTCGGGATTAAATTATTTTTTTAAATGCTACTAATTCGGCTGCGTTTTACATTTGTTAGGCTTTCAGCCTTCTTGAAATTACACCCCCAATTTTTTCCTTACTACGGGAGCACCATACCTTAAGAGTCAGGTCTACAACTTTCATGAAGCAGAATATTAACATCTTTGTAAAATGCTACTAAATTATTACAAGAAAGAGGAATATGAAGCTAGGCAACGCATGCCAAATACATAATTACATGTAAGTTATAATTAATCATCTTATGGAGTCCTAACATCAACTCTTTACGATCGAATTAAGGAGCGGTCCGGTGAAATTCAGGTTCGAGACTTTAGCGAAAGAAGATATTGGAACTCCAGGCGAGTAGGAACTACTCTTTGTCCATTACACCCACACTGATCAAGTAGTTAGAGAATGAATCGGTTTTGAAAAGAGAGTGGACAAAGTCCCCTGTGGAAAGATGGGGAAATGGGAAAAGAGAAAGGAGGAAAAAGGAATTAGAACGAATGACATCGGCACTTCGGAGCCGGGCTAGGCACGGAGGGGGTGACGGCAGAAGGGTGGAAAAGTGGAGACCTTGAGGCGGAGAAGAGGGGCGGGATTTCGGGAGTTGATGGAATTGGGCGTGTGGAGGGGAGGGGTCACGGGAAGCATTTGGGGGCCCGAGGGAAGGGGCAGGTGGCAGGCTATGACCCGGCAAATGTGCTCTCGTGCAAGTCGACACCGAATGGCGGAGATAGGGAAAATCTTGCCCAAGTCCTTCCTGGCGGTCCACACCAGGCCAGGTTGTAGTTGAGATGCAGGGTCTCTCGAGTTCCTCTATACCTAAACCTACATCTACATCTACATAATACCCTGCAAGCCACCACAAGGGTGCGTGGCAGAGGGTGATTGCTCACCAAACATGCACTACATATCATGCATAAAAAAAGAATAGTATTAATATAGTAGTCAGATCTACACTATTTAAAAAAGATAGAAATTGATAAGCAAACATGCAAAAACATTCTGTTAGTAGGGTTAGCCTGAAGTACTCATACCAACATGCAGCTACCAATGCTATTCATTGCTACTCTCCGATAGGACATATTTACCGTTATTCGTATCTCTAATTGTACGAGGGAAAAAGGACATTTTGAATCGGTCAGTTTGGTAATAAATTTCTCTAACTTTATTATTATGGTCCAGTCTGCCATAGAAAGTTGGGGTTCGTAAAATATTTTTAACATCATCACTGAAAATATTGCCTTGGAATTTGTTTAAGAGATTAAGTCTAAATTTCAACCTGCGATCTGACAATGATTCTCATTTCAATTCATTTAATAGACTGGTTACGCTAATATAATTATCGTATCGTCCCTTTACAAATCTTGCCGATCTTCGCTGCACACGTTCAAGTTCATTACTTAGACCGATTTCGTAGGGATCCCATACACTGGCAGCATATTCCAAATGAGGTCTAACAAGGGAAAAGTAGCAGATTTCTCGTACATGATCGTCACATTTACCCAATACTCTTTTGATGAAACCCAGTTTACGATTAGCTTGACCAATTATTTCACGTATATGTTTACCCCAGGAAAGATCATGTGTCAGTCTTATTCCAAGATATTTAGTGAATTTCACGTTTGTTATTTCATTATTACTTATTTTGTATGTGCTAGGAGGAGAACTATTCTTTTTCCAAAAATTCATTACTACACATTTTGTAAAATTTAATTGTAACTGCCATGTATCAAACCAATTTTCGATTGCTTGTAGGTCATCATTTAAATATTGCTTATCGCTTGGGCTTAGAATTTCCCTGTACACAACTGCGTAATCGGCAAATAGACATACATCTACGTAATACTCTGAAAGATACCACATTGGTTTGTGGCAGTGGGTGATTTTTCACTAGGTGAATTTCATGATAAATAAGTAAATAATTACACTTACACCATTTTATCATGCAAACATGCAAAAATACTTTTCCGTGCTTTAACTACGTCTACGACTGCGTCTACATAATATCCGGCAAGCCACCGCGAGGGTGTGTGACAGGGGGTGAAGATCTCCAGACATGCATTACTTACATACAACTATGATATGCAGTGCTACTACTTTAGGCACAAATGTTAGATGTAAGGGTCACGTGCAACTAGGTGGTCAGTAACTTCATATTAATGAATTGTTTACTGGAACTACTTACAAGTAAATATGTGGTACGAATAGGTATGCCTAAACCCTACGAAGACTTTAATAGGTTTATGGTATAAGTGACTTCCTCTTCGTACAAGTCCTTAAAAGTTTCTTCGAATAGAGAAGGAATGAATGATAAGAATGAAATGTTTTAGGTAATTCCGAGTGAAGTGTGCGTTAGTTATGTTAACCTTGGTTTTCTCCCCATAAATAAACATAAAACGACAGGACACTAGATTTCTAGTAAACCTATTGCCTTTTTCTCTCCGCCTCTGGCAAGGCATATTTATTTTCAACCGTTTATGCTGTAAGTTTTGGATATCCAAGGTCACCCTTATGCTTTTTCAGAGTATTCCCTTGAGTGAAAAATGATGTTGTTAATGGAATCCCTATCCTGCGTCCAAGATCCCTTAGCTTTTATTTTCAAAAATTGCTTCCGCCTACTAGGCAATCCAGCCAAGGAAGACGCAGACATTCGGCCAAAAACGTGACCAGACCAATGGTGAAAGGCAGTACAGTTTAAACATAAACGATGACCCACTCACAATTCATTCGTGTATATGGAGCTAATTGTAATTAACAAAGGGTTCATTTTCTGATGCTTGTACCTATCTGAAATTTAAAATGCGCCACCCCCGAGTAACCTTGCTTTTTTCACTAAGGACACTTGACCTCAAAATGGAAGGTGGGATCATTTATATTAATTTAATCGTATCCTGGGCTAGGCAATGCATACCGAGTCATCGGGAAGACCTTGGTTAAAAGTAAAAATACTTCAAATAATCATAATCACCGATGTTATATATTATTTATGCAATAGCATAATCATACTGAACTTAATATGAATGACATTGTCCACTTTTACAGTAGTAGAGCACAAACATCATTCAGTATAATGTCCCGGTTTCATATTTAATGAGCTTAAAATTTTCTCCTGTTTTATTAGTGAAGTCGGAAGCTACTTTTTTCATTTCTTTATTCTTTGCATGCTCAGGGAGCAGCGCCTACGCTATTTACTCCGGTAGGAAAAAAGCTTCATGACAAGTTTAATATTACTTCTAGTGCTTATGATTTATCGCAAATCCTATTCTGAGTAATTGTTAGAATAACACAATATCCACACCCAAGAGTATTGAAACCTACGGTCTTTCCAATATCAGGCCGGCGCGCCGGCGCTTTACTGACCTGCAATCAGAGGGGATACAGATTTTTACAGCTTATGTAAGGAAATAGTTTGGAAACTATTGTAGAATTGAGAACTACGCCAAATTTGTGTCTTTTGCGTAAAAACACGGAAGTTTGGAAACTATTGTAGAATTGAGAACTACGCCAAATTTGTGACTTTTCGGTAAAAACACGGAATAACATGATACTCATAATAATTTTGCAATGGTGCGTGTTTATTATTCTTATCACGCTATTTAGATTCCACTAGGATCTGAGGGGAGAGCCTATACAATTGGAAGCAATCCAAATGGCTGTAATAACACCATGGCATATGGCCTCCACATATGTTCATAGACAGGTATTCGCACCTTATCCCGTAGTTGGTTATTTCTTCAAACATATGCACCGTCAAAAATTTATTGCATGAAATCTAATCCGTACATCTTACAAGAAATTAATACAACAGGTTTAAAAAGGAAAGCGGTCAAACTTGAATAGGTGGTACGTAGCACAATAAATAGTTTTGATTAAAATATTTTGAGAGTATTTACACAGCATAAAATGTGATAGTAATTTGTGGACTGGATTTTGAATGCATTCGTGAAATAATGAATTAAAAAGACACGGTTTATAATATTGGAACATGCGGTCTTGCTGTTTCTCATTTCACACGAGGCGCATAGGCGTACTCTCATTTCAAAACATTAATTGGATGTCTTTTAGGTGCTTCTTTATCCTTTGCCAACTCAAACCATTTAGTTAACAAATTTATGGTACTTTCGTTCCTAAAAAATGGATGAATATTTATTACCAGATTCGGTAGACCATTTGCAGTTCCTGAGAACACTAGAGGGTATTTTAGCGTCAACGATATAGCGAGAATTATAGTGCTAGCGTGAGAACAGACCCAGTATACGCGAATTATTTGTTGAGAACAGGGTATAAAAGTGGATACATTGTATTGTAGAATTAGCTTGAGAGGTGTACCCTAACCAATCCGATATTGCAACCAAACACCCACCCACTATCGCCCATTGGAGTCTTTCTTCTGTTATTACCGTTGATGTTCAAAGTAAAATTATGAAATTCACGATGAGAAATCATGCTTTTAAAAATAATTGAGTAGTCAGGCTAACTAGTTACATTTGTTAGATGTTTACCCTTTTTAAATATAAGACATACGTTTTCCTTACCCTCCCATCATCAAAGCGCGTCAACTTCACTTATTCAGACCTACCATCCTCACCTCTCAAGCATTGATTTCTACTTTTTCTTACTTGCTCCTGTTCCCTCCTTCGCAAGAGCTTATCCACCATCTTCCAGCATCCGAAGGGGTCCGTCGATAATCCATTAGTCCGTGGATGGATAGAGGGATGATTTTCTGTGTCATTCAATGGCAGCATTGAATGTCACAGAAGATTGAGGCTGCGGGGCCTTTCTGTCCTTTTTCACCCACTTACTTTTCTTGGCCCCCCGGGTATTCTTTCTGAACAGGCATTCCCCCAAGCTTCATTAAATTTTAATTTTTTTCCAGGAATAAGGCCCTAATTTTCATCAATCGTCGGATATTTTTATAATCTAGACCTCGTACGAACTAAAGCGTTAATCTCAATTTCCAAAATTGTTAACAGATTTTCATTCGAGAGTCATTGTGTCTTTCAACTCTCATATCTCATAGGAATCTTTTCCGGGTAGATATAAATATGATTGTCGGAGATATTTTTCTTGAGATTACCCGAAATTTTGTATTGCATTTGGTGATTTTTTTTCTGATTGGAAACTTTTTATGCTGCATTGTAATAATAGCTTTTGCTAAATAAATCCTTCTTACTTTGCATAACACTGGTTAGGCTTCTACTCTTTCACGCTATCTAGCTTTTTACTTTTAAGGCTTACGCGGTGTAAAACGATTGTATAAAAACGTTTTCGTGGAATTTAAGTCGCATTCGTAATTTCTTCGACGATATCACCATTCATCAATGGAGCGTCATCAGTTAAAAGGCTTTTCTGTGTCATTGATTAATTTTTTGCTACGTGAAACTACGAACGTGACATAAATTCCAGGAAATAGTATTAACCGGGTTCATACATGTAAGGGAAGTCAGAGAAATCATGGAAATGTTAGGGAAAAACTCCATTTTGTCCTCTCGTCCGTTGTATATATTTTGAATTTTGACAGGAATATGTTACTTTCCTGGAGTAAATAAATTTTATTTCACAATATACCTTGCTGTATTTTTCCATAAAATCCCTATATACGACTGCTTTGCCATAAAGTCAGAGAAAGATATAAAGTCAGAGAAATTTCAAATCCTGGGACTGGAAATCAGGGAAAAGTCAGGGATATTGAAAATGGAAAGTTGGTATGAACCCTGATTAAGTCATCATTAAGACTTTTTGTTTAAGTTTTTAGCAAAGGTCCTGGTCTTGGATCTTCCAATGCGTACCAGTATATTTTTTTCCTTTTTATTACATTTCAAGGAGTGTATGGCCGCGATAATTATGTGTCGGTTTTGCTATTGCTCCCCGAAGGTAATAAGGGTAATAAATGAATTTAGCCTAAAACCTACAATTGTCGATAAATTACTTAACAATAGCACACCACTCAATTCTTGGAGGTCGCCGATGTCTTTCAACCCACACCACCAGAACGTTTTCTATTCAATTAAGTACTATCTTATCAGAAATTAGTGATGAAATAGGGTAAAGGGGGGTGAATCGGACCAGCGGGTGAATAGGAACGCTTTTCAAAAAGTGCGCTCAGACCCGAAACGGTATCACTTGAGACTGACTACGTTTTAGGAATTGTTTCTTTGTAATATTGTCCTTCTAGTAGAGTGAAAACGAGAACTCGACGACTGAATTTAAGCAAATGATACTCTGTCGAATGGAAGCCTACCATACGAGAGAGGTGTGAAATTGGGTATTTAGAAAACCTCGTATAGGTTCAAAGTAAGGTGACATTGTAGCGCTTACTCAGATTTCAAATTTTTCTTTCCTGAAGGGAAATCTAATACCATAGCTGCCACATTAGGTTACTTTGTTGAGCCTTGTATGAATATCGGTGTTACCAAACATAATACAAAATCATATTACTTAGTCGGGTGAAAAGGACCAACACGCGCAGGAGTTCAGTTCCAAGCCGCTGGTCGAGGGTGAAGCATTGAACCAGTTATACTCGACTGACACTTGGAAAAATTCCTTCTACTACTAAAAAGTAAGTAGATATACAACTAATATTGATAAATTGCTTACTTACACTTAATGTTTTACATTAAAAACATCAAATGTTTATAAGAATGTTTGAGCGAAAGTGGCTAAAAATTTGTTTTTAGGCCATACTCTTTTATTTAAGTATTATAAGAAGTTTAATGGAATAAACCTATTTTAATGCTATTCTATATCACGTTATAGATATTAACTTCGTATAACGAGGAGGAGGAAAGAGATTTTCCCCGTCATAGAGGTGAATTATTACGGCGACGAGCACGATTTACAGGCTGAGCGAGAGGTAAGCTACCTTCGTTTGATGTAACATATGTTGTGTAGTGTTCCATATATATTAACCAATTATTCGCTGAAACTATATCATAAAACATACGCATTTCATGATGGAAAATGATTGTTCATAATTCACATTGAGTTCCATACCTATACATTATACATTACTCAGTGGTCTATATTTTCCAATCTCAAAGAAAAGGAGGTGATATAATGTACGTGATAGAGGGATGGCCAGAGTATTAAATAATATATATGGCAACTGAATTAGTTGTGGAACGCCTTACAACCTCCTTTTGATAGCGTAACATTAGCAAAATTTCATTTAAAACGTATTTATGAAAGTGATAATTTTCGCTTACCGTTAATGTTTTTCCTTTTGGATTAAGATGGGGAAGTACCGGCGAAAAACGGAACAGACATGGACAGAGGAGGATATGAGAATGGCGCTGAAAGCTTTCAGAGAGGGAAGAAGCATGAGGCATTCTGCCGAACTTTTCAATGTTCCCCGTACTTGCCTCTATCGTAGGATAGTAGCGGATACGGAAAAATTGAAGACAAGAGGGGGGCAAAATGTCTTCTCAGTGGAAGAAGAGGAAGCATTAATTAGAATAATTCTTAGGTTATGTGAAATTCGGTTCGGATTGACAAGAGATGATGTCATGAAGGTGGCATATGAATTTTCCATTGAAAACAACATAAAAAACAATTTCTGTGCGTTAAAAAAACGAGCAGGCAAGGATTGGTTCTTGAATTTTATATCTAGACATCCTTTAAGTCTTCGAAAACCCGACGGTTTGTCAGTGGCTCGAGCTGAGGGTTTAAATAAGGAAGATGTAGACGATTTCTTTTCAAAGTTAACTATTTCGATGGCTGAGGCTGGAGTTATGGATAGGCCCCACCTTATATACAACGTTGACGAAACGGGATGTGTATTAAATAATCGCCAAACCCAAAAGGTTGTTGCAAGAACAGGATCTAAGGTAGTCATAAAACAGACATCAGTGGAAAGGGCGAATTGGTGACAGTTGTTGCCTGCTGCAATGCAAGTGGACATTACATACCACCTTTTGTAATTTTTAAGGGGAAAAAGTTCCATAAGGAATGGGAGGATGGATTTCCGTTTGGATCTAAAATTTTTATGTCCGATTCAGGGTGGATAAATGAGGATCTTTTTTTGGAGTGGCTAAAGCACTTTCAAGCAAACAGGATTCCTGGCCGATGCATTTTAGTCCTCGATGGCCACGCATCACACAAGACTCTTCCTGTTCTACTGTTCTGTGAAAGGAATGAGATCACTCTCTTATCACTGCCCAGCCACACTACACAAAGGTTGCAACCTCTGGACAGGTCTTTTTTTAAACCATTAAAGACATACTACGATATTGAAACAAATGCGTATATGACAGTTTGTAAGGGGGATAGAAAGATAACTAAATTTAATTTTGGTCGGCTTTTTGGAAATGCATGGAGCAAAGCCGCAACAATCGGCAACGCTGAAAATGGATTCCGATCAACAGGAATATTCCCTCTGAATCCGGGTATCCTGACGGAGTTAGATCTTCATCCTTCTAATCTCGGAAGCTCACACGCCCCAGAAGATGCATCAACTCCTTTTTCGAAAAATCCATCTTCCGATCAAAAATTAACTGCCAGTCCCTATGAAGGAAGCCAATCCTCGACATCAACATCTGAGGAATCGTCAAATACTTTGGGTAGGTCTTTCCATTATTTACTACCTACACCAGAAAAAAGAGTGAAAGTCAATGTGAAAAGGTCAAGAAAGCAAATTGCTCAAATACTTACTTCTCCAGCTGTAATAGAGGAAACAAGGCAACGACTGAAGAAACAAAATATTAGGAACGCGAAAGGAACTTGCAGAAACTTATATGAATCATCTTCAGATAGGGACGGCAATATTGAGAATGGGGAAAACTCAGCTGATGATACGCTTTGTGGCTTCTGCTCCAAGTCTTATAATTGTGCGAATTCGTCAAAGTTTAGAGACTGGATTAAGTGCATGAAGTGTAATTGTTGGTACCATGAGCTGTGTGTAGGTGCTAAGGGGCGAGATAAATTTACTTGTGGTAAATGTGCTTAATTTTTTTGGTAAATTTGTTCTATTTTGTTCTATATGTTCAGATTTGGTGATGTATGTCTATTTGTAAAGTTATGTTTGACTCTAAGAAGGTGTCGTCGAAATATCTCCAGACTGCACTACATTGTTAAAAGCAATGATGCAAAATTTCAAAATTTTATGGAATAAAACTTAAGAAAACTAAAATTTATAACGTTATTTTACTGGTCCGATTCAGCCTCTAATCTGGTCCGATTCGCCCTCCAAGTCGTCGGGTGAATAGGACCATGCAGTCTCTTGAAGAAATTGCTCCAGGACCGTTCTATTCAGAGCAACCACGCTGAAAATTGCGTTTTAAACTGGAAAAACATCAAGTCCTTTGCTGATAATGCTTTCAGAATGTAACTGTTTACACAAACGAGGAAATCGACGATTTTCCTTTTTGTGGCCCGATTCACCCCCCTTTACCCTACTGTATGGAGTGTATTTGAGTTTTATGAGACGTCGGTACGCAGTGTATTGATGAATCAGCTAATGTTTCCTCATCTCTAAACTTCCTCATGCCCTGCGGGCGACCTAAGTACGAACTCCATTCTCCATCTCTCATCATCCTCTCCGTCATCCCATCGCCTACGTACCACATCCGAGTAAACTCTCTCCCTTGCGAATCGCTCGCGTCTCGTTCGCCTCAACCTGTATCCCTTCCGGTTTCCGGGTTGTACCCCCTGTCCCGGAACCATCTGGCGGCTTTGAAAGCAGTACGAGGCTACCGGGGATCGGGTTGGTGTGGTGACTAGAGTACTGGCCTCCCATCCCGAGGGCTGGGGTTCGATTCCCGGCATTGGCGGAATTTTCAGCGGAAAACCGGTCCCCACTTGAGTGCCTAGTGGAGGGCATTTCAAGTTCAGTACTCCGTCCGTCGGATGGGACGTTAAGCCGTGGTCCCCTTGGCGCCTTTCGTTAAGAGTAGGCTTATGCCGACGCCGAGTTTCTCTCCACCCTTCTTTCGTTGCCTGAAAACTACTACCATTGCCCAATTATCCACTTATACTATATTGCGCAAATGACCTCAGCTGTTGGTCGCCTTCCCTAAATAGCAAACCAACCAACGAGGCTACCTCCACTGAGAGTTAGTTTACATTCTAATAGCAACCGCGAGAGGCTTTTCAGGACAGGGATGTCCGTCGGGACATGTGTGGTGGCTCAGCGGGCCTTGCTTGTGGGCAAGATATGATGGTATAAAACCACTTAAAAACCTATTGGAGATATTATGACAATGGGGTCGTTTACCATATTTTTTTATTGCCGAATCTGATAGAGTTTGTAAAATAAAAAGACCCATGTTTTTCCGTTTTTTAATCCGTCAATTATTTCCCGAGTTATAAGCGGCGAAAAACTGATGTTTTTAACCCTTTCGGAAAAGTGGGCGTGGTGCAATCTCTGACGTGTATGGACTTCGTCCAATCACAACTGAGCCCGCGAACCTACTTTTCCTTATCGCAATGGGGGGGATACAGCTGTCTCGGCCAACGGGAGCGATTACGACAGCAACTGTGCGAGCAGACCTTCCGAGAACTCCCCTCCACTTCCTTCTCCTCCCCTAAAAGCAGTCAAGGCCGGGAGGAAAATGACGTCAATGTTACCACAGCAGCATTTTCGGTGGGCATCACCTTTCCTTATTTACATTTTTGATTTATAAGTGAATGGTTCAAGTTAGAAGGTTAATTTTTTCACTAAAAGTCTTTTTTCGTTTCCATCTAACCATTTCGTGTACAAAATTGAGATTTCGGTTCCGAGTAAACGCCCCCATTATTATAACACTGTGATTATTATTCCACTGACATCTCCTGCCACACACCCTTGCGGCGGCTTGTACGGTGTTATATAGATTCAGATATTTGCGGGAAATTAGTTAAGTCCTTTAATTGAGAGGAAGTGTTAAATATATTTTGACCATTAACTTGGAAGCCTAAATTTATTTTGTTGAGCTACGTAAATAGTAGTTGTTAGTCTAGGCAGGCGAACGCCGGCTAAGGCCATTCGCGCCATATAGAATAGAATGGCTATAGGATGATGGTATACATTATCAGAGAAGGGAGGAAGAATGCATAGAAACCTGGTGGCTTTGGTATATTCACGAAAGACACCAAGGACCCACGGTTTTACGTCCTCTCCGACGGACGGAGTTCTGAACTCCTCTCCTAGCAGTACCAGCTTAATAAATATATCGCCAAAGAATCTCTCCATCTACCGGTATTCAAATCATATTCCTGCAAGTGGAAAGGAAGTCCTGCAGTCACTAAAACACAGCTACAAATCATTTTTACCCTCTATTTCTTAGCGTTTTATTTTCCTGTTTCTTATGACTGACATTTAATGCTAGTTTGCTCTCAATATCTTTTAGGTTTCACGGTACATCTCTTCGAATAACAAAATTTGTCAATATTGTATTATATTGATCTAAAAGTAATATTTTTCTCCTGCAGTGGAGCTGTGACAGCACTGAGTCCTTCATACTTATTACCCCTTCCCGTGTTGGATATCAAGATGGTGAGGGATTCGAGGTAGGATAGTGGCTTGATGGGGGAATAGAAGGAGGTAGAGGATGGAGGTACATCCGTCGTCATATGCGTTGCAAGTCGGGATCAGAGAGTTGAAGGGTATTGGGGCTAGAAGGCAGTGTGCTGAGTAGAGCGAAGGCAGGAGGGAGGGTATTGTATGCATATAAATAGATACATGTCTGAGTGCATTGAATATGTTTCATCTCGTTCGATGGGAAGGTAAATCTGGGAGAGGGAATATCGGAGAAGCTTTGGGTGGGCGCGCAAGAGTATCTCGATGTCGCATATCAACTGAGAATACATTTCCCCAAGTCCATCTGCCGTTTCCGGCACTGCCTCTTTCTCTCCGTCACATCAGCATATTTCCCTCTTTGTATTCCTGCACTTGTGCTGCCTGGTGTCGTCCGTTCAGTTTAGGGTTCTCTTTTCGTTGCTTTGCTTGTATATTGCTGCTCTTGTTCTTCTGCTACACCCCCCCTCTTCCTCTCTCTTTCCTCATATTTTCCGCTTTCGACGTGTTGATCTGCGTTTAAAAAAGTGTGTGTGTTGTAGGATTCGATAATTTAGCTCTTGTAAATACTGGATTATTTTTCCTCATACTTCTATCCTCAATCATTTGAATATTGTAATAATCGATCAATTTACTTGTGTAAACTTGAGGTGTTTAGAAAAATTAAAATGCAAATGATGGTGAATATGATTAAATGGGCGGGAAGTCCACCAACTTCAGACGTTTTAAATGGACGTCCGAACGTTTGCTATAATTTTTGCTGTCATCATTGGAAGCATCTATTTGCGAAGACCACTTTTTGCATTAACAAAAGATGTTTTTTCGGAATAGGAAGGAATTTGGGGAAACGAGAAAGAGAGGATGGAAATGTAGCGTCAGTATCAGGGAATCTCTTAACGTAAGAGACTCTCGGTTTATCGCCCTATCCAACGGACGGTGTGCTCCAATTGTAGATTTTTCCTATTGGACATTGGGCATTTAGCCGTGAATACTTTTGCTGTCTTTTTTAAAAGCACGCCACGCCGGTGCGAAGTTTTTCTCCATCCTTCCTTTAATTCCATGGAATTATTTTTACCCAGAATACTATCTACTTTAAATGGCGCAGTTGACCCAAGGCATCGGTACCCTCCTCCGCATAACTAGAATAAACTCAATAGAATAAAGACTTAGACAAAGAGTAAAGCGCGTACCCATATATTTGCCCTTTGGCCTATGTGAAATTGAGATTAGCGGTCAATATCAAATGACTCAAATCGGGAATTCAGTGGAAGTAATTACAACTTTTTTACAATTTTACTGAGGCTATGTCAAATTCACTTTTCCTTTTCTATTTACCTACGCATTAGGAAATAATAATTTCATCCTCAGGGCTAAATATGATTTTATTCTTTGTAGTCCTCAAGATGAAATAATATCATTCTGAAATTTGGCAAAGAAGAAGAGCAAAGTGTTTAATTTTGACCTATCCTCACTAAATAAACAAAATTTGACTTAATACGTAAGGCCACTAATAGAGAACACTGTGCAAAATGCATGTTTGATCATTTATTCAGACAGAATAATGGATGAAGTATGTTTAGTTCATTTTATCCTCCTACCTTCTCGATACTACCAAATCTGGCGTGCCCACGGAGGATTTACTTGCGGGTGTCTTCGTAGTTGAGGCATTCCTGGAACCTCGTAAGGGGGCAGGTAATAGGGAAGGGGATGAGTTCATCAGTTTGTTAATCACTGTTGTCGGGCTGTTGGAGGTTGAGTAAGAGGCTGGGAGAGGGGCTTCAGTTGCGTGTTTAGGAGAGAAGACTCTCTGAGGGTTTGGAGTTGGGATAACTTGCGCAGCATATATCAAAAGGCCTCCCTCAAATTACCGAGCACGTCAAAGTTGCACATCTCGGTCTCTAGACGTGTGATTTCCGTAGCTCGGCTCACGAAACATGATTTATGTAATTTTATTCTTTTCTTCTTTTTGCCCGTGAAAGTCCAAAAATTTTAGTGCTGCTCGTTGCTTCGAGGTTAAAATGACTATTGGGCTCTTATTGGTGTCAAATGAGATATAGCCTTGATGCCTCGAGGACCAGGAAGTTATCTTGTAGTTGCTTGGTAGTTTTGACGAAGGAAGCTTTGCTCAATCAGCGTTACCGTACAATGGGAGGGGGGAAATATGGGCCTGAATTATTAGACGCGATAGTGGGTGTTCCTGGATTCAGGATAGTAGAAGTTCTGCGTAAGCTGCATCAAGATGCAAATCTCAAAAAAAATTAACGAATATTTATGATCCACATAACACCTTTCATGATTTTGGCGTGCCACTCCGCGGTTTCGCCAGCAATTTATTTCGCAAAGTTTTGTGGAGACATTGAAAATCAATTTCGTGCTAGTGGCGTGGTTTTCTTTCAGAGAGATATAAAATTCATAAGTGTGGAAAATTATTTTACTCGCCATGAACAAAACGAGGGTAAATATGTGTGTACAAAACCCAATAGACCTTGAAAAAGGTAGAGACTCTGAAATGTAGGGAGCGGTTTTAAACATTCTTGGATAATTCTATTGAATTCAAATGTCAGTGGTCTATAAATAGATTAATTCCTAATTCAGTGATTCCATACGCCTATTTTTTTTTAGATTCTAAGACGTAGCTATCGTTTCAAACAATAGTTCACCTATATTTCCTTCAATCCAAATAAAAATCCCTTGTTGCTAGGATTAAAATGACTATTTCTCTTTAAGTAAGTAAAATAGATAATTTGCAGTATTTAAAATTTATTTATCTACGTCCAAATAATACGCCTCAAAGGTGTTGGTGCACTGTTGTTGTTGGTGTACAGTGTACAACAAAGCATGTAGTACACTGCAAGATATGCTTCACACCAGTGTATGCATGATTGTCTCTCACAAAATATTATTTTAGATATAACACTACTTGTTTTGGAGTTACATAAATACTGCTAGCAAAAAAGAACTTTTAAATGCAATAGAGCGTCCAAATTATGATCTAAATATACCCAAATATATATGGTGTAGACGGGGGTCGTAGTGGCCTAGTGGGTTGAGCACTGAGCTACTAACCGAGGTTCTCCCGGGTTCAAATCCTGGGCAAGAGTCTTTCTGGCTCTTTTTCAATAAGGATAGTTCATTGCAGGTTTATACTCGATTGTATGATGAACTCCTATCCGCTAATCTCTCCTTTAATAAAACAAATGTTTCCCTTTCAAACCATTCATTACTTTTGCGCGGGCCTTATCCGAGTTCCACCTCCGTAGCTTCGGGTTGAATACTGGACATGATCTAGACAGGAAATACACTGTACCAATATTATTAGAGTAAATATTAGTGCATATTTGTCTGTCAGCAGCTATTGGAAACTCTGCACTCATATTTTTTGTAGATCATATCATGAAACCATGAACAATAATCCTGAAAGCTTAACTACCTCTCTTTATTAACTATCTATCTTTATTAACTATGATCACCTCTCATACTACTCTCATTGCACGTGAAAGAATGCTTGTAGAATTCCATGTATTTCCGTAATCAATAATAAGTATTTTTTGTTGCCATTTACTCTGTCATGCCAAAGTAGGAATTTTTTATATGTTTATAATGCCTTCAGAAATGATACCTGATACTTCCAGCAAGAAAAATTTTATCGCATATCTGTGTTAGACCTGAAATGGGAAATTGACGTTACTTTTCCGTTCTTTTTGTTCTTATTTGGGGATGTAATCAACAATTAAAGTTATTTTTGGAATTAAAGGGAAGTGAGTATATGGAAACAGAGAGAAATTTTGGGAAGTGGGGGAAGAGTGAAGAGAAACCCGGCGTCGGCATTAGCTTATTATAAACCGAAGGTGCCAAGGGGCACACCGATTAACATCTTATCCCACGGACAGAGGATTGCACTCAAAGTGCTTTCCATATGGCACTCAAGTAGGGACCGGTATATGATTAAACAATCTGCCACCGCTGGGATTTGAACCGGGACCCTCTGAATGGAGGCCAGTGCTATCACCAACTAACGAACCCGATTTCTGTGTATTAAAGTGTATAGGAATTGGAATACATCACTATTATCACGTTTTCCCAGTATTCTTTTCGTCAGTTATAGTTTTAGGTTTACTTCATCAAACAGTCATGTTGTTTCATTTTGTAATCGAAAGTAATTGATGGTCAATTCCCTTGCATATTTACGACGTTTTTCTGCCCTCTCTTCTCTTCAGATGAAGTGCTATACTCCCGAGCTCCTATGCGGTCGTCAGTGTATGTCCATTTCCTTTTATGTGTTGGCTGTCCATGACCATAGAGTTTATTAGTTATTTCTCCTTAATATGATCACGAAAAAATCAAAAGGTAGATGTGCTACTCTATAGAATCACCTAACTGCCGAGTCAGTCCGGCTTGTTCCCGCAGAGGGGACCTCTTTCCCTTTGAGCCCAGTGGTTCCTCTGAAAAGTCTGTTGCCAACAAATCACATTGATAAAGCTGAACTGCAAAACTCAATCGCCTGTCTCGATTTCGAAGCCGGGATCTCTTATCAGTAGCCAGAGGATTCACTTATTTTTTCAAACTTATATTTCAGCTATGTCGATGAGCTAAGTTTTGCTTCATGACTGGTTTCTATTTGTTCTAGATGCTTAAAAGGCAAAATTTAGTGAGCTTAACACGCCAAATGGAATTCTTCACCATGAATAACGCGGCGAAACTCGTAATGATGCAAAATCGAGCAGATTTACTCATGTGTGTACCTTTGTGCCAAACTACAATAATTAGACGTCGAAATCATAATGTAATCGATGCATGCAATTATATAATACTCTGAAAGTCACCATTAATGTGTGTGGCTGGGAATTATTCTCAACAAATATGCATAACATATCTTGCTTAAAAATGATTAGTAGCTATCTTCTAGTTTAAACAGCAATTTGACAAAAATATTAAATTACGAGATCAGGTGTGCACAAGCATGCTGATAGTTGGATTAGCTATAGTTCCTATACCAACATGCGACTAACTATGTTATATATTGAATATATAGCTAAAATTTGATTGAATATATTTACAACTGTTCATATTCTTATTGTGCGAGCAAAGAAATACATTTTAAATATATCGGTTTGGTAACCAATTTCTCTAAGTTTATGAACATGATCCAGTCTACCGTATAAGTCGGAGCTTGCGAAATATTTTCATCAACATCAGTGGAAATATTGTATTGAATTTTCTAAGATTAAGTATAAATTTCCTACGATCTGATAAAGATACCCATTTAAGTTCATGTTACAGACTAGTAACGCTAATTTAATTGTAATCCAATCCCTTTACAAATCTTGCCGATCTTTTCTGCACACGATAGCGTTCGTCCTTTGAGCCTATTTCGCAAGGATCTCATATACTGGCAGCATAACCCAAATGGGGTCTAACGAGGAAAGTAGTTAATTTCTCTTAATGATCGTCACCTATTCTCAGTACTCTTTTCATAAATTCCAGTCCACGATTAGCATGGCCAATTATTTCACGTATGTTTGCCCCAAGGGAGATGATGCGCCAGTTTTATTCCAACATATTTAATAAATTCAACGTTTGTTCAATTGTCATTGCATGGAGGACAAATTTTCTTTTCCTAAAATTCATTATATATAATTAGTATATATTCATTATATTATATACATATATTTTTAAAACTATTTCTAACTCTTATATCACACCAATTGTAACTGCTTCTAGGTCATCAGCAAAGGTTCTGAACCGTTTGGTCCAAGCATTTACCTGCTCACTACTGCTTCATCGGAATAGACGCAGCTTAATTTTTGCCAACTTTTTGTTATCGTTTATGCACAGAAAATACAATATGACACTACCCTGTGGCACACCCGAAGTGACTTCTATTGCAGGATAGGCAACAACGTCACATAGTACACTGCGTACTAGGATAGGATGCTGATGCCTAAATATCTTAGCAGCAGGGCGTTTTATCGGATTCTACAAATTTTACCACATATGCTGAGGGGAGCCTAGGATTCTTTTTCTCATTTCCTAAGTGGGTCCTTCAGCACTTTTTCCACCGATTCTCTCTCTACTTCGTCACCTTCCTTTTACTTCGACGTCTGGTTGACGGGAGTGATGCTTTCGTTCGGGCCGAGGGCTAATTTGGAGGGAGACGTCCCCAACACTCCCAGCCCAGGCGTCCACGTCATCTCCTCCTCCCTCCACATACGCTGTTCCTCTCTTTTCTTGTCCGTCACCAGCAGAATTCCCAGCGAGACCTTATAAGGGACACTGACCCCAGGAAAAGGTGTCACTAGCTATGCCTTCGGAAGCGTGCCCTGCAAGCGTAATAGAGATCTTCTTGTGACACGTCCGTGGCTTGTGATTGGCCGCCACTATCCTTGGCCCATTGGTGAAGGCAGAACAGGACTTTTTACTTTGGACGATAGTTATCATGTGCCCTCAGCCATAGACGTTTCCAAGATGATGAAGTCGTTGCTTGAATGTAGAGCAAGATTTGATTTTCTTATTTGTGATTGGTATTAAAGTTTCTGGACTCATATTGCATCAATCTTTCAATTTATTTGATTTTTAATATATTAAAATGAAATTACTAGTTAGCAATTTGTTCTGTTTACCGATTTATAATTTTCTGGAAACAAAGCAGACATCGTTAAATTATTATGTGACAAAAATGGTTATCGTATTTTGCTGTTTGGCAGATTAATTTAGCAGAAATTTGGGATAGATATGGAGAGCAAAGAAAATGTAAATAATGTCTTTTGTCATTTTTGATGATATGGGGGATTGGGATGATGGAGTTGTGGGATTGGGAGCAGGAGATTGCTAAAATCCACATATTAAAAACATTTAAAAGAATTTTGTTGTTGTCTGCTTCTTTGGAAAGTATATGTAGCAAAACTAAGGGGTGAAATGTATTTAACCCGGCGTTACTCGCGCGTGATTTCCGATCAAGGTTACTCGCGTGGGGTGCTCCTGACACCCCAATGTAAATTTTCGTTTAAAAATGGGTTACACAACATTCTAGTTGTAAAAGCCATTTATATTGTATAAATATATGTTTTTACTTGTATTTTTTATGCTGAGGAGGAGGATTTGATCGTTTAACTTCGTAATTTCTAACCGATGGCGGATCCAGGGTGGGGGGAGTGGGGAAATCCCCCACCTCAAATCCAAGAGAAATAGTTTTTTGCGGAGGCTAAGTTTTGAGGGGTAATGGGGCTCAGCAGAATCTAAGTTGCTTAGAGTAATGAGGAGCTTCTAGGGTGGTACACCAGGTCGCAGTGTTCATTGTAGCCGACGTTACAACACTAACCTAGCGTCATTCTCAGGGCATAGATGACTCACCTTTTCCCTGAGGACGATGCTCGATTAGTGTTGACACGACTGCTACAATGAACACTGCGAACCGGTGTACCACCCTAGAAGCTCCTTGTTCACACATCCATTGGGGAACTTAGATTTTACATAATTTTCTGAGTGCTAATTGGGGGGGAGGGGGGCAAAATTTATGTCCGGATCCGATTCTTTCTCTTACGTACGATAAATTACTTTCTCAGAGTCTTGAATATGAACTGCTATCATGGCTGAGACACCGTAGTCAGTTGTTTCTGCGTACTCACAAATTTTGCCGTAACTAATCAAAATAGCATCATCCAGATCATTTTCATTTCCAATCTTCTCCTTATAAATGGCTTCGTCAATTCCCTCGCACTTTCTCGTAGGAATTTTGAAATGTACATATTGCTTCTTGGGTTGACGTTATTGTATATAACAAAAGAGTTAATGCCTTCCACGTTTATCACGTGGAAAAATTTACCATTGGCCATCTAGTAGTGTTTCTTGAAATATTACGTGCTACACACATCTTATCCACTGTGTCAACACCGCCCTTAGTAACGTTACCTATAAAAAGATATCTCTGGTTTCTTGTCACCTGTCGACCTGTCTATGCTCATACTACTGTGCATTGTTGACAACAAAATTACATTTTTACCTTTTTTGTGGGCGTAAGATAAGCTAGTCATGTTCTTTCTAAATCCAAAGAGACTAGTATTCTCCTCCCTCTGTTTTGTGCACACCATCTTAGGTATAATTCCCTTTTTTTTCAGAGTTCCCACCAGTGTCAATGGACTTTGTGTCAAATCCTCTTCCAGGGGAACACTTGCAAACCAATTTTCAGCTGTGACGTATCTCCACGTCCCTACAATTGTTCCACTAAGTACTTTACCACATCTTTAGGAGTATGTAGAGTCCTTTAGGTTGACTCCCTGCATATACCTCCAAATTGTAAATATAGAATACATTAGCGTCAACCAATGAAAATATATCTATACTATATCTCGCAGGCTTATTTGGGAGATATTACCTAAGTGAATATCTTCACCTAAAGCCGACTAATTGCTCGTCTACCATTGTGTACTCCGATATGGCATAGTAATCCTGAAACTTTCTCACCAGCATTTGAAAAAGTTGACGAATCGGACCTAATTTGTATCTCATTTTTCTTTCTGCCGTACTGTTTATATCATCAAATCTGACCCATTGCAAAATAAAACGGAATCTTTTATAATTCATGGACATGTAAAATATGTCAACACCCAAGCCATCTCGATCCTATAAATCCTTTATATTTTTTCGCACAGATCTATTTGTTCACGTGAAGAGCAGACGCCCTATGGAACATTCAATTTCTCCCTCATCAGTTGGCCTGGCATCTCTCGCACACGAATAATTCACACCTACTTTTTGAATTTGAATATTGGTGCATAACGATATTCCTAGCCTGAAATTATGCCATGCAAAGTTGTAAACCATAAAAATCATGTTTCTGTAATATTTTTAGTAGTAGGAAAATCACAATTACACTTTAATTATTGGGTATGTACTTACTGGGTGATATACTACACTCGTTATGACTTTATGTATAGTAACATGGAGATAAGAAAAATAATATTTTCGGAGTTGTACGCAATCGAATCGAGCTAAAAATCTGAAAATTGCGATATAATATTATGACCAATAAAACATGAATATAATAACTATTTCGTCAATATTATTCAATGGTAGAATAAAACTAAGAAAAACCTACCTCACATAAAGCACATGCCGTGGAGTCTACGGCGCGGAGTCAATTGGGGTGTTCAGGTGTGGAATCACAGATGCATCTTTCGCGTTATCGCAACATTTATCGTTAGCGCCTACCCCTAGAATAGCTCAGGGGTTAACAATGACCTTCCATATAATTCGCTTCACTGATTGTGATAAGCGATTTGAAGTGCTGTACGAAAAATGAAGAACGGAGAACAAGTTCTCTCTGACATAAGTTAAATTAAAAAATAACGATAACGCTAGCGCACCCCTTATGAAGATCCATGATCGAGGCCCAGGACACCCCGCGCGAGTAACGCCGTGAGGGAGAATATACCGAATGATTTGAGAAGCGTCCTCTAGCAGATAAAGGTAAAATACGAGAACGGATGTTATAATGCAACATAAATTTCACAGTTACAAAGTTGCAACCAAAAACAAGGAGGTTTGGAGTGAGCATTGGTCTTAGGAGATTAAATGGCTTGAACATTTTCCCCATTCAAGGCTACTACACATTTTGTTTACAATGTTTACCTGTGAATGTTGGTGTTAAAAGAAAGATAACATATCACATTCCAGCTACTGAAGAGGAGAGGTCAATGACATAAAGACTAAAAAAATTATACAATGAAAAACAGGGTGGGGTGTTCAGGGCACCCCGCGCGAGTAACGCCGGGTTAATGCGTGAAATGGTGAGTCATTTTTCATATAATTTCATAGCTACAATTTAATTATATATTGAAGATGATTGAGCGAACCTAAATTATTTATTAAACTGGCATCTGTAATTTAAATGGTTTCGAGAGGTAGTTTCACTTCAGGAATTTACCGCGTATCTCGTACAAGTTCCTCCATTACTTTGCAGTGCTCAATATATTTTTATTTCTGGTAATTATATTTCGTTTTTCATAATTTACTTTTCAAAAAATTTGCAAATGTTGCGTATTTCTTATTTCTAGCAGCTCTAGTGGCTGAATCGCGAGAGAATCGTCCCAGTTTTTTAGATACATATCTGCCCAAAACTCTTGAAAAGTGGGACGACTGTATTCACTAAAGTGTGCTTGCATACTAAGCTCCCTCTGCTCTTGTCTATATTGCGGCATGCAATCGGTTGGTTGCTCTTCTTCGAGAGAGCTTACGGGAAATTGCGTCTGGTACGGTTGACGGCCGGATTATTTGACCGCGGAGCCCCGGTTGGTCTCATTCGAGGAAGTCTGAAAACTTCTCAGACATATTTCTCTTAACATAAGGCCGTTGAGAAAAAACTCCGGAACAAACAGTAGAGGAGTTTTCCATGCTTAAGCTCTCATATGCATGCTGAAGATCTTCTACGATTTTGCGATATTTCATTCCTTGGAGAACTCTCCAACGCGCAGTTTTTGAGCCTACTTTCCAAGTTGTGATACCTACTTCCAGATGTGTGCTGTGAAAAAAGAGCTGGGCAAACTGCGAATTATTACCCTTAGAAATCTTTTTTCTTTGTATGTGGAAAACAAGTAACTTCATCTTATCTGTCTATTGATTGCTCATAACTCATTAATGGCTAGTATGTCACTTTATCAAGTTGCTTCTAGTCACCCTTTCATTGCTCCTTTCACTCAGCAGAACTATTTTATATTACAACTATCATTGCTGTCCGCATTACTGTCTATTAATGAATACCTTCTGAAAAATCGCTTTCAAACATTAAAAACAAGAACTGTTTAGAATGTTAAAGATAATGCTCATTTTATAACGTTTTCACGTAACATTCGATGAGGCCGACTTCTCATGGTTGAAGATGAAAAGGAAAAAGTGCTTGGACCAGCTGAATCTTTGGATAACTCCCTTCCAGACATCACAGTATGGGAGTCATTTGGAGGAGTCGGAGGGGAACACACTCGAAGCTCGGGGAAAATTTGGAATACTTTTTATGGCGGCGAATTTTAATCGCCCACCGAAAAAATTGTTTCTGCTTTTAGGCATCTTGTGGAATGACCATGTGACCTAACTCTTGAAAAACTTCGTCAAAACCATACGATGGAAATGGCTACACTTCACCTTTTCCTAGGAACATACACTCATATACGTATAATACGCTCACAGATCAGTTACGATGTTTATAACCAAGGTGATTAGAATACGTAGTGGAGCAGGCGTGGGCATGCTAGCCTATGGGTGGCAATGAAGCCAGAATGGGGGTGTTTGGGAACGATTAGGCCCCGCCTCCGTGAAGCCCGTGAAAAAGGCATTTATGTTATTAAAGAGTAAATAACAATGACATTGTACCGGAATTCTATCTTAGAGGCGTTTGTAAATCTTCATAATGCTACATAAGAGTTTTATCAATGCATTTGTTGGGGATCGGGTTTGGTGTGGTGGTTAAAGAGCTGGCCTGTCATCCCAAGAGCTAAGATCTGAGAGCTAAGAGCTGCTATCCCAAGAGCCAAGAGTCTGGTTCCTACTTTAGTGTCTGCCTAGTGGAGGGCATTTGATGTTCAGCACTCCGTCCGTCAGATGGGACGTTAATTGCCATCGTGCCCTTGGCGCCTGTCGTTAAGAATAGGCTAATGCCGACGCCGGGTTTCTATCCTCCCCTCATCCGTTCTCTGAAAACTCCTACCATCACCCAAATACCCATGACTCATCCTTATTGGCGTAAATGACCTCAGCTGTCAATAGACTTCCCTGAATAACAGACTAACATTCAATGCATTTCATTTCATTAGGAGTTGATTTTATTATCAAAACTAATTCAAATTTAAGCTACCGAAAGTACTTATTTGGCGCTTGTTGTTGTTTGCCCACTTGCTTCTCTTTGTTTGATATATTAAAAGAAATCATTCCATTATTCATACAATAGCTACCAGTCGTGTTATTCTGTGTGCAAAAAAACCTCGTATTCAACTACCCCATCGAGTATCGTGAGTAGCAAACCCATTCTTACCTTTCTTATCTCTTTCTTTACAACAGTAGTGTAGCTGCTCTGTCAAACAGCCTACCTGGTATATTTGCGTACGTGATCTCACGACCATTTACATCTACCCGTCCATTCTTGCCGGAGTCACGTTATATTAACACTTAACAAAAAATTAATCAATAATAATTATATATTGCATTACACACGCAGTTGATTTGAGAAAAGCTATTGTGTACGGATTTCGGAGAATCTTCTGATAACTGTTATCCGTAGAGCCCACCGCTTTTAATCAGTTAATTTTATGTCAATAGAGTAAGTGATCTTTATGTATGCCGTGAATGTTACCCCAAAGGTGTGTGGCATGGGGTGAACCAACCAATACTAAGAAATCAAAACATATGATAATTTCCGCATTACGGACCTACTATTTTAATCAACATTTTAAATAACCGTATCCTCTTGCATAAGTGTTCCCTTTCATTTGTTTGTAGACCTTAATCATAAGCACCACCGTTCCCTTTCTCCTTTGGCAAGTGGAAACTTGTTTCATGGCCCGCAACTTTGTGGTTTAATTGCAACTTGCCTGTGAGCAATATGTTTTAGTATTCCAAGATATTTAATGAATTCAATTGATTGATTTCGATTGATATGTTTAGCATATCCCTAAATATAAGAATGTATAGTCATATACATCTAAATCTACATCTTCATGATACCCTGCACGCCACCGCGAGGGTGTGTGGCAGGGGGTGAAGATCACCTAACATGCACTACCGACATGCAAGCAAGCAACTATAGGGTCTCAAGGTCTCCAGGCTAGATACGGTGAAGCTCGTGTTTATTACCCTTAGTGATGTATTTTCTCACTAACCAGACCGGCCTTCATGCAGAATGCCTTATTTAAATATATAGTATAAAACGACGTTTCTGATGCCAAAAAATTATCTACATCTAAATCTACATAATACCCTGCAAGCCACCACAAGGGTGTGTGGCAGGGGGTGATTGCTCACCAAACATGCATTACATATCATGCATAAGAAAATAATAGTATTAATATAGTAGTCAGATCTACACTATTTAAAAAAGATAGAAATTGCTAAGCAAACATGCATAAGAAAATAATAGTATTAATATAGTAGTCAGATCTACACTATTTAAAAAAGATAGAAATTGCTAAGCAAACATGCAAAAACATTCTGTTAGTAGGGTTAGCCTGAAGTACCTACTCATACCAACATGCAGCTACCAATGCTATTCATTGCTACTCTCCGATAGGACATATTTACCGTTATTCGTATCTCTTATTGTGCGAGGGAAAAAGGACATTTTGAATCGGTCAGTTCGGCAATCAATTTCTCTAACTTTATGATTATGGTCCAGTCTGCCATAGTAAGTTGGGGTTCGTAAAATATTTTCAACATCATCACTGAAAATATTGCCTTGGAATTTGTGGAAGAGATTAAGTCTAAATTTCAACCTGCGATCTGACAATGATTCCCATTTCAATTCATTTAATAGACTGGTTACGCTAATATAATTATCGTATCGTCCCTTTACAAATCTTGCCGATCTTCGCTGCACACGTTCAAGTTCATTACTTAGACCGATTTCGTAGGGATCCCATACACTGGCAGCATATTCCAAATGAGGTCTAACAAGGGAAAAGTAGCAGATTTCTCGTACATGATCGTCACATTTACCCAATACTCTTTTAATGAAACCCAGTTTGCGATTCGCTTGACCCATTATTTCACGAATGTGTTTACCCCAGGAAAGATAATTTGTCAGCCTTATTCCAAGATATTTAATGGATTCCACGTTTGTTAATTCATTATTACTTATTTTTAAGTGGTAGGAGGAGAGCTAATCTTTTTCCAAAAATTCATTACAAGACATTTCTTAAAGTTTAATTCTAACTGCCATGTATCACACCAAGTTTCAATTGCTTGTAGGTCAATATTTAAATATTCTTTATCGATCGGGCATAGAATTTCCCTGTACACTACTGCGTCATCGGCAAATAGGCGAAGCTTACTTTTTACCACCTTTTGGATATCATTAATATACAAAAGGAATAGGAGTGGACCTATCACACTACCTTGTGGGACACCCGAAGTGACTTTAATTGCCGGCGAGGAAACACCGTCCAAAACAACCCTTTGAACCCGATCATGCAGAAAATCATTAATCCATGATATAATGTTACTGTCTAACCCATAAGATTTTAACTTCAAAATTAGTTTGCTGTGAGAAACCTTCTCAAAAGCCTTCTTGAAGTCGAGAAATATAGCATCCACTGGAATATTATTTTCGCCAGAAACTAAAATATCGTGGGAAAAGAGAGCAAGTTGGGTTTCACACGATCTGCTCTTTCGGAAGCCATGCTGGACATTGGACAATAAATTCTGGCTATCTAGGTGTCCCATGACTGAACTGACAATTATATGTTCTAGGACCTTGCATGAAATGGATGTGAGGGATATAGGTCTGTAGTTAGATGGCTGCTCCCTATCGCCACTTTTAAAAATGGGTGTTACATCGGCTGCTTTCCAGTCCATCGGTACGACGTGTTCGGTCAGGGATTTATTAAATACTATTTCAAGGTAGGGGGAAATTTCGGATGCTAACTCTCTATATACGCGGGAGGGAATTTGATCAGGGCCAGGAGATTTGTTGGGGCTTATATCTTTAAGTAATTTTTCAATACCATTACAGGAATGTCAATTGGTTGCATCAACCGCTGAAAGAGGTCAGGTAACACGACAGTTGAATCCCCGGAAGGTGGGTTAAAAACGGTTTGGAAGAAGGAATTTAGCAAGTTAACTTTGTCGAGTGTGTTTGTGGTCATTTCACCTCTATCATTTTTAAGTGAATGGACTTGCACTTCCCTTACGTACGACCAGAAGACTTTTGGATTTTCTTTCAATTGTTCCCCAAGTGTTTTTCTTTTGAACTCTGCAAATGCATTACTAAGGGCTGACTTTGCAGTGGATTTTGAAATTTTATAATTTTCAATAATTACATTACGCTCATCAGTGGGCATATGTTTACTAATTTTTTTCATTTTAGCATGACATATTCGCTGCCGTCTCAGGGATTTTCTCACTTCGGCATTGTACCACCTAGGTTCAGTGCTTTGTTTTTTGAATTTACTAGGGATAAATCTGTTGATCCCAGAGCGCATGATATTAATGAACGACTTCCATGAATCGTTGGTACATAACTTTATGGAAGACTTTTTGAAATCCGATAAGGAATCTCTTAAATAAATTTTAAAGTTAGCAAAGTCTGCTCTTTTAAAAATGTAAAACTTTCTTTTTTGTTTAAAATTTTTATCTAAAGATAGCGAGAGTTTTGCAGTTATAACTCTGTGGTCACTGATTCCATCAACCGTGTCAATCATTGTCACATGTTGTGGGATATTGGTTGCCAGTGAATCAAGAGTGTTGTCCCCTCTATAATTATGCAGTTTTCAAAACCTGCATGTGTTCATGAACAATTAAGGCTTCATATTAGAGACTCATTTCTGTTAACAAGTTTCAATACGTTGAAGTAAGCCAATTTTGACTGCCAGACAAATTAAAAATCTGTACTTACGAAAGCTTAAACCTATAATGAATCGAAATCGAATCCAACTCAGTTATTCGATTAACCATCTTTATATAGCCTTGAAACTGAGGGCAATATGGTGATGACATTAATGTACTATTAATAACTCTAGTTATCTACCAAATCCCTTTAGTAGTTATTTCATCATCCAAATATAGCTTTTATTTTGATGCATTTTTGAAGTTTCTTAATGATCAGAGGTATATGATCAGTATACGCATTGTGCTCTCGTACGTTGATCCATTTATTAGTGGCTAGCTTCGTGTTTGTAGCACTCCAAAATTTATACAACTAAAATTTATTGGGTTCTTATCACATAAGTGTCAGTAAACATACCCGAAAATATCAACATATTGCTAAAATCAAGTAACGTATTTGAATGAAAACCAGCATTTAGTCTTAAGCAACATTATATGGAAGAGTTCATTCAAAAATTATTTATTCTGGTCCCAAACTCTGGTTTCTAGATTTAACCCATGTGCAGCATTTCATGTGAACCTTTATTCTCTAGGGCTCTTTTGATTCTAATAAATAATAGGTCAATAGTTCAATGGTCAATCTCTGTATAATCGTTTGTTCGAGGACTAGCACCTTATTTATCTTCCAGGTTTGTTAGGACGCTTTAATAAGGAGAGACATTTTTTGGAGGATAATGACTTTAAAAAATGGCCTCCACACAAATGGTTTGGATGGGTTTATTTCATCTAGCTCAAATTTGACATCATATTTTCCGTTAAAAACTCCTTATAACCGCGGAAGAAACTGTTCGCGCTTGAAAAATTCTAATATTCCAATAAAACAAATTTCAATTATGTTAGCTGCCAATCGCCCGAGATAAAATTAATAACTCGCAAGTAAGCACTAAACAATATATTATTGACTATTTACACCATTTCATATAAAAATATGGTATCTTAAAATTCATACATTTTAACAGCATATTATTTTACAATCTCTTATAGTTGTTCTACCTCCTTAAAAAATAACAATTTTAATCAATCGTTTTTACATATGGACTTCCAAAGAAATGACTGTAGCATATGGGTGTAAGAGATTTTTTAAGCATCGTGTGCGTTATGTAATTAAACGGTGAATATTATATGCTCTCTCTTGGCCCTTAATCTCTGGCAACATCTGCCGTGGACCTTTTTATCATGGTGGGAAAGCTGCGGGGGAATGGGCATTAAATCCGGTAGACCATTGCCCAATGCCGCTAAATCTCCCTTTCTTGGGCCCAGGGTCCATTGAAACCTTTCGGCCCATCGGCCCTTGGAGTGTGACGGCATATACAGCGGCCCTAATAAATTGCCACCCTTCTGAAATGTCCCACAATCAATCTTCTTAACATTTAATGGAGTCCTGTTAAGCGTGATTCAGTTCTTGAGAATCCCCACGGGGGCATAAAGATTCAGGGTGAAAAAATATCTGATTTTAGATTTCGTTACTCCAGCAAGATATATATATCGGGGATAGATTTCATCACTTCACGATGAAAACATAAATATTGTGCACCAGTACTGGGTTGAGGGCAGTAATAAAATAAACCAACGTAATAAAATGTTTAGTTTTAGCCATTTAACTCTAATGCTGTTAGTTTCTCCCTGAATGTCTAATAGAGTACATGTAGTTGCAAATGGATTGACGGAGCATATTGCTGAGCCCAAAATCATGTTTTTTAAAAGACTTGGGTATCACAATATCCCTGTTAGAATTTGGTAGGCTTAGATTAGGATTTTAACTCTCATGAAAACATTTAATTTCTCAGATTGAAAGTGCGGTATCATTTGAATTAGCGGAATTGTGCATCAAATTGTTGAAAAATGTGTACATTGGTTGATAAGTTATGACTAGTGTGGCCAAAACTACCCTGAAGCTACGAAAATATTCCAATAAGAGTCGTTCTCGCACTGGTATTGCCTCTGAATTTGAGAGACCATCAGGAAGATATAGCGTGCCACCGATCATATGCATTTTCCATTGCAATTTAGTATCTTTTTTCAATTTCTTGTCTTGTCTTACTCCAGTGATTCAGCTTTTGATATTTGTAATGTTTGTTTTACTGCTTCAAAAATATATTGCGCATGGAAAGAAAAGTGAAGAATACGAAGGTAGATATAGATTTTTAGAAAAAAGAAGGGCGTGGGGAACTTAATCGCATCATTTTTGCTGAAGAGAAGAAAGGTTTGGGGAAATAAGACTTTGGTTTGGTCTTGAGAGGCCTTATCTACTACATAACTTGCTCGTACCTTCAATTCTCCCCTTCATGTCTGTATCTTGCAAGAATTCCATATGCTTACTCAACATACACCAAGAATCTTCAACCCCTGAAGTGGTATAGATTAGATGACCGCAAACTATAGAAAAAGAAAGGAGGAATCCCTAGTTAGAGGACGATTTGAATCATGGCTTATCCCTTCCCTCTAGAATCACGACATTTCATTGACCACCAAAATCTTTCTATTCCATCTCTATAATCTGTGGTTACCATTTTGGATGATTCCATGAAAAACAATCTCTTACTCGACTTCCGCTCATGCCTTAATGTGGGCGTTAACTCGGAACCGATCTCGCAATTTTATATACGAACTCATTGTATTGAAACGAAAAATGAATTTTAGTGAAAAAATCAATCTTTTAACCCGATCCATTCACTCATATATCAAACATTAAAATAAGCATTAGGTGACGCCCACCGAAGAAGCTACTTTGATATCATTGACATCATTTTTCTCCTGTCCTTTACGGCTTTTAGAGGAACGGAAGGGAGAGGAGGGGGGTTCTTGGAAGGTCCTCTCGCACAGATCCTGTCGCAACAGCTTCCATTATCAGAGTCATCTGCGTCTCCCCCATTGCGATAAGGCGAAGTAGCTTCGCGGGCTCAGTTGTGATTGGACGAAGTCGAATACGTCAGAGGTTCCACTACGCCCACTTTTCCGAAAGGGTTAAAAACATCAGTTTTTCTCCGCTTGTAACTCGAGAAACAATTGACGGATCAAAATACGGTAATTACTGTTCTTTTCATTTTACAAAGTCTATCATATTTGGCAATAAAAAATATGGTAAACGACCCCATTCTCTCCAATTCTTTCCAATGCCTCTCCCTTGCCGACCTCTGGAACGTATTTCGTTTGAAATATTTCCTGAACTATATATAAACTTCTTTTATCTCAATACCGCTATTTATTTTTCCATTTTTCCTCTGGGGAAGAGACGATTACTTGCTGTGATTTCGGACACTCAAAAAAGAGTTGGTAGAGGGCTCTGGGACAATGGAAAGGGATTATTAATTAATTCACAGGATCCTAAAATTACAATTTACCATAATCTCTCATAACGTTTATCCTACTTGCTAAAAATCAGGATAATATCAATTTCCATGCTAATTAAAATTGTTTTGCAACCCCATTCCAAATAAGTTTTCCTAAATAAGCCCTATCTTTAAAAAATTGAGCCCTTATGGGAGGGAAACAACCATTTGAAGTGAGTAAAATATCATGAGTTAATAAATACAATGCCTCTTGATTGAAGTTTTCAAGCCCTTAAGTAAGAGTACTCCTAAATTAGAGAAGTTAGTTTTGAGGTTAGTAAGAGAAGTTAGCCCAACCGGGGGATTAAATATCCTTTATGTATTAAATTTATGATAACATTATTACAACGGCCTCTTGAAGTGAGTTCCATTATCTATATTTAGTTTCTCTACACTCAATGCAAAGTAAACAATGACGTTGGAAGAGGAAACTTGATCTTTTCAATTCAAGTATGTGAGAAAAAACTAAAAATCTATTAACTACAAAGCAAATCAACTCAGTTTCATGCGAAACATTCGACTAGCGATTAGAAAATTAGAGTCACGGACGATTTCAATGGATAACGTGTATTTCAACTGCCAGCTGCTTACATCAAATGTATTAGTTTATGAAAAGGTACAAGTGTCCAACTTTTTTCTTTGAAGGGAAGTTAATTTAAGGGTTATAAGATTGTTGTCACACATATGTACTCTTAGAATTAGAATGAGCTAAAATACAATTCTTCATATACTGTTGCGTAGTTTATTATAGCTTTAAACCAAATTAATTAATCATAAGGTATGTTTAATGGATAGTGAATGTGTTTTCAACTTTTTCTTCCATCTATAATTTTATATTTCCAAGTCCTCCATTAAATTTTATTTCTTTATTACACGGGATGTAGAATCTAAATGTAATCTCAAATTTTCCTTCACGTTTTTGCTAAGAATCCCATCCATCACAGTCCATTTTCTGCTCATGCACGTTTCACGGGAAAGTATTGGAATACTCACTATTTTTTCTCTAATCAATTCATGGTATGAATTTTCCGATCCATCGTTTCATCGTTGGCATTTATCTAGGCTGCTTATTCTCCATGGTTGGGTCAGATACTATTTTATCTAAATTTTTTAATCTCCCCCCTTCAGTTTTCTTTTCTTTTCTTCCTTGAGCATAAAACTAAATTCTAAACTTATTAATTTGCTACTCATTTTTTCCGTTTTTGTATAAGATATCACGTCCATTTATTTCTGCAGCTAATCTTTAGCTTTGAGATTCTCACAATAAAGAGGAAATAGATATATTGCTATTCTGATTGACACTCGAATTTATCGGAAACCACAGTTGCCTTCGAAAACCATTTTTATTATAAAATTTTAATTCTAATTTCCCATTGTGCACATTTCTATTAGCCTGGATCCATTCCGTAAAAGATATTTCCATTCAATCTTAAAATTTGCTTATGTTCTCCTATCTTTTGGTAGCGCCGCTAAATCGCTTCCTAGGTCACGTTTTATTCTGCCCTATATGTCATTTTGTATATTTGATAAGGACACTTATAATCCCTTAACATGCATGCTTACGGGTGAAATCAATCATTCTTAAATATTATCTGCTGTGTTCGATGCACGGAAAAGTTATGAAATGCGAAATTCAGAGCCTCTCCAGTTTATTTTGTCCATCGATGGAAATGAAAGTCCATGTTGGCGATAAAGGGCACATAAATTATTATCTCTCCATTTCAGGAATAAGAGTGATTCCAGTACATTTCTCCCATTTCCAATGCTTTCATTTTGGTGAGAAGAAAATTCGAAGGGAAATTAATGTTGTGTGTTCGAACGTGATTAGCCATCAGGATGTAACGGTTGAATATGCGCGTGTAGTTATTTCATGGATAACTTGAGATAGGACCTTAATTTTTTTCTTTAGATAATTCAACAACCAATTAGCTTCGTTACGGTGGAAAAGTGATCGTCAGTATTCCAATTACCAGGTGGTGATACTGTGATGCATACCGCAGAATACGACCATTAATTCTGGGTATGATAAGATTCCTGCTTGTTTCTATTCAGTCTTTTGCTATTTTTGAGGTATTTTCAAATAGAATTTTTCGAGCGGGATTCATGATGACTCAAACGAAGTCCCAACTGGTTTATTTTATGTTCTATGATTAGAGTTAGGCCTGATCATTCGGCAAGTTATGTACAGCATGGGGAAATATTAGAAAGTATCCACGAGAATAGGGATGGATAAAAATGAATAAATAAATATTTATTCACATTTTAAGATAAATACCATCTTAGATGAATGATTCAATATTATTTTAATTATTTATATTTATATAAAACTATTTATAAAAACTTATAATTATAATACTTCTATATTATTTTTTCTAACTTATATTTAAAAAAAAAATTATAAAACACCAGCGTATTATGCTAGATTTGACCAGATAAATAAGATTAGAGAGATAGATTGTCGTACAGATAGATTCAAAATGGCATTTTTCCCCCGTACTATAAGAGAACAGAATAGGCAGCATAGGAAAGGGATAGGTAGGGGAAATATTTTAGAGTATTCTGTAGTGCATGATGCATGTATTAACCCCTCAAATACTATAGATACTAACAATCTAGTTGCATGAGACCCTTTAGTTGCTTGCTTGCATGCTAGTAGTAAATGCTTGGTGACCTTCACCCCCTGCCACACACCCTCGCGGTGGCTTGCAGGGTATCGTGTAGATGTAGATGTAGATGAGATTTAAGTTATTTAAATTACATATGTTTGATATTTTTGATGAATGATTCAATATTATTTTAATTATTTAAGTTATTTAAATTACATATGTTTGGTATTTTTGATGAATGATTCAATATTATTTTAATTATTTAAGTTATTTAAATTACATATGTTTGGTATTTTTGTTCGTTGCGTAGTCAATGCATTTTTTCTAGTCGACCTTGACTCACCGGTGTGTTAATAATCGGGGATTGTTTTGATTGACAAAGAAATTTAGAAAAGATTTTATCGTGACGCCAGCAATCGTTTAATTATAAAGTTCTCAAAACTGGGCACTAATAAAGCCAGTCATTCAATAAACTCCTGAAAACGCGAGATTAAAATATACAGAGGTTAGCAGAAAACAGACAGAAAATCAGGTATATTGTAATTACGAGTATTATTATTTTTTATCTACACAGCATCTACTTTTTATTCATAATCGGCACCTTTTGGGTGGTAGAAAAATGTCTGAGAAATATTTATAAAACAACGGGGAGAATATTAGTTAACATTGAAGTATGTATAAATAAAGGTTAGGTCATAAAAACATTATTATCAGCAGGGCAACGTGAATGCCACCGAATTTTCTAAATCTTCTTTAATGCCGGTATTCACTTCTCAGTGCATGAGTAGTTAAGCATGGAGAAGCATTAACGCTCTTTCGAGATGAGCCAAATGGTAGAATAAATTCTGAACAGTACAATCTGAGGGATGTCAGTGGTTTTTGAACCATTTTATGGAACATGCACTATTCGAAGAATAGCAAATCTAGCACAGCGAAGTGCTATGTCCTTGTGTCTAGATTGCAAAGAGGGGTGAGGGTCATGGAATTGCTTTATTTGTTTGTTGACAAATTTTCTTGGAATTTTACGAAGTGGTAATTTATAATTATAGGCAATTTATTATAAAGATGAAGAATGCACGTAAGGAGTAAAACATAAAACAATAAAGTATCATATTCTGATTTAAAAATGTTACAAGAAAAAAAATACCCACCCATGAAG
This sequence comes from Platycnemis pennipes, assembly GCA_933228895.1. Lineage (NCBI taxonomy): Eukaryota > Metazoa > Arthropoda > Insecta > Odonata > Platycnemididae > Platycnemis > Platycnemis pennipes. The sequence continues at coordinate 41,555,983 of OW121851.1, read as the reverse complement.
GTAAGGGCTGAAATCCCTCAAAACATTGCCACCAAGAGTATAGAATCTCTACTAATACCGAATTTTACACTTAAAAGATTGTGTTTGGAAAACTTCATCTCCATTGGGTAATATGCAGTGAAGCCAGTAGAAAGCCTGGAATCACAAAGTACTAGGGTAGCATGACGAATAAATATAAGAACTATGCCATATTAAACCAGTTCGGCCCCAACTAGAAAAAGTAGCAGGCATATAAGCTCCAAAAGGAAGCAAGTACTATTACGGAATCAGGCAGTATGCGATAGTGTAATGCATAGATTTTTTTAAAATGTGTTATGATTGGCATAACTGTTTGTCTAAATTTCTGGGTTGTATTTAGGTAATATGCTGAGCTAAATATCAAGTCTCTAACAGAAATTTAAGGCAGGTGCGACGTCCGGAAATGTTGCGTACGTATTGAAAGCCCGTCGATATCGATTGAAATTAGGTTGAAAAACCATTGTGATCATAAGAGGAGGAGGGTCTGGTCTGGGTCTGAATATTTACAAATATGCATTATATACATGCGCAAAAATTCAAACGGTAGGACAGAGGTTTAAAATGACATTCTTTCAACCATAATAAGGGAACTTTAAAAGCAGACTGTAAAACTTTATCGGCCATTTCTTGAGAAAGTGATGAAGATATTCGGTTAGGGACAAGTGGATAGTAGGAAAGACAAAAGAATGCTTCGTATTAGATAAAGTACGCAGTGTAGGATGTGAAAGTGAAGATTTACTGAAATGTAATGTCTTCGTAGGATAGTTGATATCCAACCAACGGAGTGTTGACCTGCTTCAAATATTATTTAGGATTTCTGATTGATGATGATGTATGAGGGAGCTATGAAGTATCGTATTTACGCAACAGTACATCTACATCTACGCGATACCCTGCAAGCCACCGCGAGGGTGTGTGGCAGAGGATGGCTAGGTGTGTGGCCCAAAAGGCATAAGTGAGAGTAGCGGATGGAAAATCGGAGTGGACAGTAATAGGGAGAGGGTTACGCAGGGCTGTCCGTAATCATTGGCTTTGCTTTGCATCTATTGAGAAAAAATATCGAGAAAGACGTATGATGGATATATTGCCTTAGTAACGGTAGGGGGAAAGTTGATGAAGTTGGTAAGGTTCATGGACGATCACTCGCTAGTTATCCAGTCTGCCAAGGTATTACAGAAATCACTGGGCGCGTTACAAAATCGGGGCAAAGGATGCTGAATGAAGATAAACCAGTAAAATGGATTAGGATTAATAATATGTACTTTAGGCACCATTTTGCCTATCTTAACTTTTACATAGATGGAAGGGGAGGGTGGTATACGTTTCCCGAGGTTGTGGCTTGCGTAGCCTCTCTCTGGCAAGCGGGCTGTGGAGAAACGTGGTAGGAAAAGCTTCGTAGGGGTTCCTGGCGGGGAAGGAGGGCCGGAAACTCCCCCAACTCCAACCGATTTTAAGATGCATGAGCCTGGGACGGTCTCCTGAAATACTCAGGGATGCTGGGACGAAGAAAGGAAGAGGTAGATTACCTACGGAGAGGCGATTATGTGCGCCCTTAAAAAGAGATAGAAAGTGAGCCAGGGTAAGGAAGGAAGAAGGATGAAGTGGAGAAGGAGAGATGGGAAAGGAAAAACCATTATGGAGGGAGCGGGAGTGGACGGGATGAATAATATATGTGTCGATGCGAAGCATGGAGCCCCGGGATTGATGACGTGGAAAGTTAATTTGGACAAATGAGTGACTAAGTGAGGCCTTGAGTGGAGCTGAGAGGGGTTTTATGGGATTGGGAAGGGGAGGAAAGAACGTGCAGTGATGCAAGATGAAGGAGAAGCTTGTTGCGATTGTAAATTTCGGGTTGTACTACATTGTATGTTATATCAAATATTAAGCACCTTGTTCGAATCTAAAAACATTCGATATTACATTGTAAAGCTATTTTCCCAAAAAAAAATATATTTAGACAAAAAAATCTTAGTCTTATTTGCCGCAAATGCACCTGATGACTTAAATCATGGTAAGATTTGCTATAAAAGCTTACATAAATAATGTCAGCCACAATTTTTTGTCGTTAGATGGAGAACAATTCGTAAAATGGTACAATATCCATTATTGGATTGGGTAATGATTATGGTAATATTTATCCAATGGTTATTTTATTGACTACATTCCAAATGCTGCCAAAAAATTAAATCTTTTTTCGTTTAATTTTCATAGACGAAACATGTTCATCTTTGAAGAAAGAGTATGTATTCTTTCTAAGAGGGTCGAATTTGATAGACAGGGTACGCTTTGTCTCATATGCCTCATTCTGGGTGCGAAACAATATGGGACCAGTGCAGCTATGCGTAAAAGTTTTTCAAAGATACTTACACATTTTAGAACCTACCTCTAAATCACATGGTTTGTATTGGAAATCCTCGCGTCTCATGGAGAGAAGAATCGACAAATTGACAAATTTGAATATTTAAAAAAATGGTATGATTTAAAATTTCAACGACAGCAAGATTTGTAATTAAGACTGGAGCTCAAGTATTCGTTTCCGACACGCCATCTCTTGCTGAGGATATCAGTCCGAGACGAAGGACGCTATTGGATGTGAATGGATGATGTGGCCCACTCGATGGCATAGGATGCACATAGACCTAAATCTTGATTAAACTTGGTCTGGGGAGTAAAGCGGCCTTGTGTGTGTATGTGTGGGTACTTGTGAACCAAGTGGTAGGAGATGCATTCGGACAATACGAGCCTCGAATCTTGAGTCGTCGAAATTGAAAAGCTTCCCAAATAACACGGGATAGGACGGAGCTTCATGAAAAGTCCTTGGATACCCAGCGAAAGGACTAATAAGAGGTGTACTATCTCGGCTCTTTCATTCACTGCATTTCATTAAGTGGTACTCTTGAAGGTGGAGTGATGACAGGTGGAGAAAAAAAGGCTTCATCGTCAACAAACACGTTCTACATTCGAAGCGTTCCGCTCAAGTGAATCGTCGCATTTGGCTCGGTATTTGCAGCGACTAATCGGTAGGGGGAAGATTAATGCATTTGTCCAGGTGGCGTCACTCTGCGAAGAGCCATCCATTATTGCGAAAGGGATTCAGTCGGCCAAGAACGAAAGAAAGAGTCAGAGCAGTAATTTTACCTCCCTATCTCTCTCATTCGCCTCTCTATTTAACCATGCCCGTTCACTTACAATGCTACGGATGGATGTGATGGAAATTTCTTTAAGTTATTTCCCTTCCTCATCAATCAAACAGTCAAATACGACGCCTTTTGTAGGCGGCAGAACGATCTTCCTTTTGTAAGCGTACTTTTCACGCCATCAGTAATTTACCAGTCGGAGTCGAGAAAAAAATATTAATAAGTACTTCAATCTCTCTTCATGAAAATGTGCAGTCCTATGTATGAACAGAATATCCTTCTTAATCTTAGTTATTGACTGTGCTGGATATTATTAGAGCATAAGATATTCTGTGTCATGAAAAGAGGTAGTGAAGCAGATGAATGCACTATAAACCATGATTAATAGGTGCCGATATTGCAAGTTCTCGTTTATTTCAACCCATGGATACGATTACCTGAAGGATAAAAATCATCCAGTCATATTTCCATTTGTGTGCCCTAATCGGTAATTTTGTAATGAGGAATATGAGTATGTCGGGATGAATACGTACTATGCTTTTCATTCTTGAGTCCGAACTCATTTTTGTCGAAAATTTAATCAAGGAGTTCGTATGCAGTCAGTAATGCCCTAATATTAACTTTTTCCTGAATGTTTGTCTCGTTACCGAGATCAATCTGGTTCATAATATTTTACCTCTGTAAAGTTAAAACGAATGCTTTTATATAACGCTATTGCCGATGATTGTTACTATAGATTGTTACTGTAAGGCCATCAGTCCGACCGCAGTAGCTAGGTCGGCAATTTGCTGGCCAGGCAACCTAAAGCTCGTGGGTTCCAACATCGCCCAGGACATGAATGTTTTGCTTGCATTAGGATTTAGATCTTAGACTATACGGTGCGATAAAACTTAGCTTCTGGAGCTACCAGACGCTCAAAACTGCCACCACCTGGCTAAAAAACAGTTCCAAAGAGAGAAATCCAATGTACAGCAAAGTGTTATGCAAAACAATACTGGCGATGAAATCAGCGATAAGGCTTAAGAGATGGAAAAAGTTAATGTGGTCACTGTATAGCTCAATAATTTTGTAGAATCTCTCCAGGGAAAATATTTGTGGAAAGGGCTAAAATTGTAAATTGGAGGGGTGGGCGGAGGCATTCTGGAGCCCCCCTGGCACTTAGACTTCTCAAGATCCATTGTGCCAACCCACATTTAACCTGCCCGCCACACGCAGGCAGGGGACAAGAACACCACGGTAGAGGTATCGAAGGGGGACACCCATCCAACCTCCGTCCGGGCCCAACGTTGCTTAACTTCTAAAGGGCTAAATAGTTTATAAAATAAAATTGGCGAGAAATTGTTTTATTATATAACATGCATCGGAATTATATTTTCATGCATCGGAACCCGCTTTATCAAGCTAAGAATCAAATATATCACGCGATTAATGTATGGGAAATTTATTGCTGCAGCAATCGGATGCAAGACCAGTTCAATGTGTGCCACGTTTTAGCGATATCGTCATTATGACTGAGTAGGTGAGACATTCATATTCCAGCACTCGACTGTAGGGTGCTGGAATATTGAAATTGTGAAATTGAATGGCAAGCATTCCTTGCGGTACAACGTGTGCCACTTTCTTTGTTACAAAAGACGTGTGGTTTGCGTACATTTTTTGCCAGCCGATGTACTCTAGTCACTTGTGATCCGGAAAAGTGGGACGGTGATTGATCCTCTTGTGAATGCATTCAACAGTAATCCAACTCTGCCTCAAAATCCGTCTGGTAAATGCTGACACACACTGCCCGAAGTATCGATGACGGGACTAATACCGAGGTTTCGGTTGATTTTTAGCTACACGCTTCAGGTTTTTTGTGTGCATTGTGTCCTCCAATGATGACACAGGGTTTTCCGAGGCATAAGAGAAGTCTGATGAATATATTATGCATGCATCAGCTGCGAGGAGACGGAAACTCCATCTTTAAAATGGTAAACTTGCCTGAACAGCTTTCCATCGCAAAACTGCCGACGAAGGTCTTTTCTTCCACCCGATCTCAATAATCCCAACACTGAAGCTAGGATAAAATACATTGTTCCATCAACCTGTGAGAGATTATGTTCAATCTATTGTTCGTATTCATAAAGGAACCGGAACTGAAGACTCAAAGACATACCTTATAGGGGTAGTATATTTCAATGACGCTACAAGTAATGTGTATTTCTTTTAGTAGAATTTTGGTTGATTGCCATGAATTAAAATCTGAGTTAAAATGCGAAATACATATATTTTTGCTCATATCATGTGTTAATAGAATGCCAATCAGGATCACTATTACTTATATTTTCAAATAAAATTCTGATAGTCCTCAATTTTACCGAGGTACCTCCTCAATTCATTTTCTGTAGGGCCAGTGAGGATAAATTTCAATGAAAACCTTTTTCACATTTTCCCCTTTATCTATTCTATATACACTGTAAAAAGTAGATCTGATTATAAGGTACAAAAGCGATCTGAATTTCAGATGCAACAATTTTAAGACAGGGTATGTTGAAATTCAGCAGTAATATCTTGTCTAAAAATAAGGCAGGTGAACGACTGAAAATCAGACCATCCTGAATACTGCTCCCTCTGCTTCCTGCTTAACTGCTCGTGTACCAACCATCCATGTTCCTGCCTCTTCCGCACCTTAAATCCGTGTTCCTGCCTTACAACCAGACAGCGCTTAAATTCAGATCGCACTGAAAATCAGATCAACTTTTTACAGTGTACAGCTCAGATTGACCTCTTATGGCAACTAATGTAGGTGTACACATATTAATCTAATATGCCGATCTGATATTTGATTTCATCTCATACCAGTAAAATATAAATTGAAGGAAAAATATGATGCTAAAAGGAATCGTTTTCATGCACCCTAGAAATTATTTCAATTGACGCAACCTTTCAAGTTTAATCAACTACTTGTTTACGACAGCTGTTTCGGGGGACTAGCCCCCGTGGCCCCTCCATCCACTACTATCCTGATATTCAAGTTTTCACTTATGATCAGGGGGCCGCTTTATTTCCATTTTCCCATTTTCATGCTTTTTCCTTTCTGAGCGCAACCGTGCCTTAGCACTTTATTTGTCGGTTTTACCGACCAGCTGACCCCTCACCTACCATAGGTAGGGTCATCGGAATGGATGCCTCTTTATTAATTGGATGGTCATCGTTTTCTTTTTATTCGAGATTTTATTGCAGGTCTCTTTGAATATTACAAAATTTTCTTTTGTTATCATACTTTTATACTTAATATTCATATTGAGTTGGCTATGCCGGTTTATGAGGGCTATTCTTTCTTCTTTAAATGCGGTGCATTCTACTAGCATGTGCCATGCTACTTGTTTACGACAGTAGATTTTAACAGAGTTTCGTACTTTTCGGCCGGAATAACGTCTTTTTCATTTTCTACTTACGAATTTCGCGCGCTTAAAAGCGGCCGAATTTTTTGTCGTTTTAAGTTTTACTCATTTTCTTCGAATTTCATCTCTTCTCATGAAACAAAATTTCTTGCTCTCCATTACCTCCACTTCTTCGCATAGGTTCCCGTTTTTTCCTGTCTTCGCATTCCAATGTAATTTTTTATCGCCATTATCTCTCATTAAAATACCTTCCTTGAATCATTCATCATTCGTTTGAATTGAAATGGGAATCATTGTCAGATCGCAGGTTGAAATTTAGACTTAATCTCTTCCACAAATTCCAAGGCAATATTTTCAGTGATGATGTTAAAAATATTTTACGAACCCCAACTTACTATGGCAGACTAGACCATGATCATAAAGTTAGAGAAATTGATTGCCGAACTGACCGATTCAAAATGTCCTTTTTCCCTCGCACAATAAGAGATACGAATAACGGTAAATATGTCCTATCGGAGAGTAGCAATGAATAGCATTGGTAGCTGCATGTTGGTATGAGTACTTAAAGCTAACCCTACTAACAGAATGTTTTTGCATGTTTTCTTTGCAATTTCTATCTTCTTTAAATAGTGTAGTTCTGACTACTATATTAATACTATTCCTTTTTTATGCATGATATGTAGTGCATGTTTGGTGAGCAATCACCCCCTGCCACACACCCTTGTGGTGGCTTGCAGGGTATTATGTAGATGTAGATGTAGATGTAGATTCATAAAGATCCATTCCATCTGTCCCTCCTCCCAATCCCTGCCACGCACCCTCGCTTCTCCTTCACAACAGAGCCCGAGTCAATTCCACCCTCGTCACGTAGTCTCTTTTCATCCCTCCCCAAAACCCGCCCATGCCACCCCTTCCTGACCTCTCATCTTCCTCACAGCATGACCTTGTTTTTCCCTTTCCCCTTCCAATTTCAATCCTTCCTTCCGTCTATACCTCATTCCTTGTTTCTCCTCAACTCATCTGCTTTCATATTACTTACTCCTTGCTTCTCGTTTCCCCTCGTTACTTCCCGTCGCCGGCTTTAAGTGGCTTTTAATGTTTTATCCTTCTACAGTGAGATGACGATGACACTGGAAGGACAGAAACGAATCTTTTTTTCGGGAAAGAGAAAAGTTGGGTGCGGATTCTTTTTGATTCCTTTGCCTTACAGCACCCCTTGTAAACGCGTTGGATTATTCGACGACGGCGACTTATTAAAAGCAATTGGAAAGAGGGGAATGTTTTTTATTTAAGGCCATACATAAGTACCTAATAATTGAAAATATCCCCAACAAATTTTCCTCTTTTGCTTTAAACTGCTGCTCGTTTTCAGTCTACCATCTTTGGGGCCCTAGTATCTACTTGGCATTCGCTGTCAACTTGTTCTTCACTGCCTGAGAAAACAAGCATCGCATATGTATCTGCAGAAATGTACATAGTCACCATACATCTCTGGGAGGATTGTGGTTATCATAAGATCTATTTGAAATTACTGAGTCTCTGAGAGAAATTAGTTTTTTAGAATTCCACTAATATTGGGTGAGAGGATGTTCATTTAATTTTACGTTGTTTCTCCCGTTTGAAGAACACTGCCGAATTTTGGACTAAATATTTTACCCAGCTATTATTCATTCGTGAGTATTTTTATGGTTGTAATTACAGTTCATTTGAATATATGGTGAAGAACTATATCGGGATTGGTTTTCCTTTCTTAACTTACTCTTTGCAAAAGTTTGTTTAGATAATAACGAACGGGAACAACACCGGTCGCTAGTGAGTTCATTAGTGTCATCTTTTAGATACAGTATGCCTAAGTGCGCAACGTGTTTTGCAGGAATACAAAATAGGAGTAATTAATGTAGAACATCTGTCATTCTTCTGAAAGTACTTCATAAGGATATTAGGTTATGCGTAATTGGTGGAGTTAATATTTTTATGAAGATGAATATCTTTAAAAGGAATGCAAATAGTTATCATTTATCTCTAGTTATTAGAATTTCGCATAGTAAACAGATGGTTAGTGAGACCGGGTAAAGGACCGGTGTTAATGGTATTTTCATTAGTGAGTTCTATTTCTTCTGCTGTTCAACCTCTCATTGTTAAAGGGATTTTGGGCTATTTCTATTCCTATCTTCGAGGAGAGTCCGGAATTTAAGTTCCTACAAGTACGGATAAGTCTAAGTTGCTTAGCTTGAACTTATTTCGACCGCTATGGCATTCAAGCGTAAAGTAACTCTTCATGCAATAATTCTACATACCTAGTAAAATAGAATCTATATATGCTCCAGAAATTGTTAAATTCAACCAAAATGTTAGTTATAATTGACGTCACGTATTTTTTTTAAATCTTCTCCAGTGGTCACAAATTTTCTAGACTAACACCTTGAATGGATATTGTGGTAGTCCAACGTATTCAAGCTTCGGTCGCCATCCGCAGGTTCCACTCTAGGAGAGGCCTTCGGATACACCTACCTAAACCCTATCTAAATCGTATATTTTCCACTCACATAGACGCTTGGGTATCTAATCCTTGAACCGATTCTGAGATTGAAGATGTGGAAGTTCATTATGTATTCAATCATACTGCTTAGGGAAATATTTCCGTAATTTTTAATCTTATTTCATTTCTCGCTTTGTTTTAATTTTACCTTTGTCTCCATGTAAGTTCAGAATGCATCATTCTCACAGTTTAGGATATCTTAAAATGTGTTAAAATCTATTGTATATTTTTCTGTTACCTGGGATGCCAAGTAACCAGATATGGACGAAATAAAAGAGAAAGTGTAAGTAGAATTGCCCAAGATAAAAGGGCATTTTACCAGAAGAAGATTCTGCTTACAGCTGAAATACCAGCGTGAAGCGAGGAAACATTTCATTAGAACATGCATCTGGAGAACTCTGCTGTATGCAATGAAGCATGGACAATAACAGCAGCAGAGAAGTTCAGGCTGGAAGCATTTGAAATGTGGTGCTATCGAAGAATGATGAAGATAAAATGTATCGATCGAGTGACAAAACGAAGAAGACTTAGGTATAATGGGATAGAGGAGATGTCTGCTGAAAGTCTTAAAAAGAAAACGGGATAACTTAACAGGCCACATCTTAAGGCACGATGACCCGATGAAGATATTTCTTCGAGGGAAAAGTTAAAGGGAAGAATGGAAAGGCAGGCCTCGTATAAGATATATTGAGCAAGTTGTGAAGGTGGTAAAATAGAGGAGTTACGTAAATATGAAGGGGTTGGCTGATAGAAGAAACGAGTGGAGGGCCACGTAAAACCAATCCTAGGATTTTTGACCGATTATGATGATGATCTATTATACAAATACAAAATACTATATTGGGGAAAAATATACCATTGTAAAATACCTAAGACTACCAAATATTACTCGGGCATATTATTTCTTAGAGCAGTGACGGTGAAACGCTTTTCGTCACAAATTCTTTACTTCTATGACTGAATTACTTATAAACTGGTATTGTGTATATTTTTGCATAAAATTGTATTCTTTAATTGAACGGAAGATTTTATACAAGTTTTTTTAAATTCTCTTTCCGAAGTTTTTTTGAAAGTTCTTTCAGACATTCTACTGATCCCTAGTAGTAGTCAACTATCTTATCCCCAGCACCACTACATATCCTCATGCTAAGATTTCTTCACTTTTTTGCGTGTTTTTGCATCATTCTTCCTCGGCAGCAATCCTTTTCGTTTTGTACTCAATACAAGAAACTTTTATTTCCTCAACTTTGGAACCGCAGTCTCTCCCCAGCAACTTTCATGTTCTTTTCAAGACTTCCCTGTCAAAGGCAGCATCAATTTCTTTGCCAAGTCGAGGGAATAACTTTAGAGTAGGGGAGGGATAAGGGATTTTACTCTAATTCCCATCCTCATGTTATTTTTTCCTGTGTGAATATGTTTCTTTTTCTCCATTCCCTGCTTTCTAAAAGGAGCAGGGGTGTCATAGGAGAAAATGATAATGTTTTTTCCGATACATCAGTGTGAGGAAGTTTTCATAATTACTGCCGATATGGTTGCATAGACAAGATATAATTGCATAAGAATTGACCTATTGTAAATTAATGTTACAGTTAATGCACATTCCAAAACTTTGAGCAGTGTGAAGTTGACAAGATTGGTTTCATTATTTTGGAAACAAATATTTGATTTGATTTAACGTCCGCAATGCTGTTTTTCTGGAACAATCATGTTTGTCCACATTATTACTGTTGATTCTGTTTCGTTGTATCCAAATGTGCGATGCATTGTGGCATACCATGTTACAGAAGGAAGTTTTAGAACTATCTGGAATAAAATCTCGGGATCTAGTTCCCAGTCAGGCGTGTAAAGAGAAATTTGCTTCGGGGAGAAAGGTGGTGGGGGGGGGGGGTGCTATGTCTAGTGTACCGTAACTTGAAACAAATCAGAAATCAGCCTTACTCTTTCGATGAAAGCATGATACAAATCTCTTCCTTAATTTTCAGTGATTGGTATTTACTTTCACTTCTCCATTTCTATATTTTCTCAACGGTTAAGTTCACGACATACCTTCTTATTAAGCAGTTAATTTGACCGGCACCATAACAAACGCCCAACGCATGCATATCAGATTGAAAAGAACAATTGTTTCTTTTTAACGATTCTTAACAACAATTATTAACCATACACATACATCAAACTAGTGATCACGTTTCAAGATACTTAACACTTATATTATATGCAGTGTAATCCAGATTATTATACCCAGGAAAGATATTTGATAGATGATGTTAGATGGCAGAAGGTGTGGATGGAAAAGGTAATAAAAGGGGATGTTTTTTTGAAGGAGGTGATTGAGGGAAGAGAGTTGGGTAAGCGGGGAAGAGGGGGGAGAAGAACGAGGAGATTGGATGGAGTGATGGGTGGCAGGAAGCATGAGGGGCTGAAGATGGACATCGTGTGAAATTTGGGGGGTGGGAGGAAATAAATGTCCATTTAAACCTACCTTCACTGGTAGAATACTAATAATAATACTTTAACAATGACTTAATAAGAAACGGTACAGTACAGTGAAGTTTTTTATGGTTAACCATTTAACCATGGAAACAATAATCCAAATAATCGATTCCAATTGTTGATCATCTTGTGCATTTCAACCGATAAATCATGCAAGCATATTGAGTTAATGATAAAAGTGTTTAATCATGTTTTAGACAAATTGACTTCTCATATATAGTAAATTATAATTAGTAATATGCCCTGAACTTCTCTGGGGATAGACTTTTGGGAGTCTAAGAGCTCTATGGGCATGGGGTTTATTAAATTGGGAACAGGTTATGGATATTTTGAAATCATTTGTTCTTAACTGTGAAAGGATATCAAAACCAAAAAACACGCATTCCCATTCTACCATTTTATTAAACCCTTTAGTTTTCAATTTTAAATTAACTCAAGAGTTATTTACTGCCACTCACTTTTTTCAATTTCATTATCGTAAGAAAAATATGTAAATTTTAGCTTTGAATTACCCTTAAGATATTCCTCATTTTAAAAAAATTCTGTTTTCCTTTTGCCTTACCCTTAAAGGCACAGTCGTGTCGAGTGCATGGTGTGACTTAAGTCTCCTCAGCTTCAATGCCACTAGGTTTGGCTGGTGGCAATGGGCGTTTTGTCACCCAGACTATTTTGGAGCGACCATTTGCGGTTAACTGCTCTCTGCACTGGAGCTGGCTGATATGAAGTGTGACTTTTACGACCTCTCATCTCAACAAAAAATTGAAATAAAAAACTGTGCTTAATTGACAGCACCAGCGGACATCTCGTGTTCTAGTGGCGTTGAAACTTGAATGCAGCTCATGGACATTGTTATTGGAAACATTTCTTCCATTTGAAAACAGTGTTAAGTCCCTTTTTTCACCATTCGGAAAAAAATACACGATCGCTATTGTTGATTAGTTTTCGAAGAGGTCCGTGAGGAACGCCCAGATCAGAGGCGGCGAGAGTTTTATCGGGTCCCCGGACGGGCAATAGATACACCACGAAGTGAGGGAGGCGCTTAGGGAGTGAGGAACGTCTGCACTTCTGGCATGGGAAAGGAATGAGTATCACCCAGGGGTTGGCCTGAAGGGAGGGAGCAAAGGAGTGGTTGTCCCTATGGAAGTTAGAGAATTTATATTTAATTTTAGGCTCAACTGGAATTGATTTTATTTTGGGAGGATAAAATCGATCGTAGATGGGAAAGAGGACCGTCCATACGTTACGTAACGTGGGGAAGAGGGGTCGAGCAAAGTGTTATGATACTCCATCAAAAAAGGGAAGAGGGAATGTTCGGCTTTCCATTGCGTATAAGAGGAATATAAGAAATAAATTCAATCGTTGCTAAAATGATAATGGTGCGCATAATACGTTAGTCCAATTAATACCAATATTCAGAGATGAATGAGGTAATTGGAAATAAAAATTAGTCAAAGAATGAAATATTTTTTAAAAAGTTGATTAATAAAACCTTACTTGAGTGTAGGATATTTCAAGCCTGCCGCGTGAACGGTGGTGAAATTGACATAAATTGCCATAGGAAAAATAATTCACCTGACCCGGAAATCGAACCACGGACCTTTGGCTTTCCGGGCCACTGCGCAGAACTGTAAAATTGCCATTTGAATTAAAGATCCTGGGTATCGTAGTGGTCTGCTTAGAGGCCCGGAAAGCCAAAGGTCCATGTTTCGATTCCCTACTTGAGTGTTTTCTGGAGAGCATTCGAGTACAGTTCCCATTCAATTGGAAGGGACGTTAAACCGTGGTTCCATTCGCGTCTTTCATTAAGAAGGTGGCTAGCTCTATGCCGGATTTCTCTCCACCCTACCCCACCCTCATGCCTTTCCTCCCAGTCTGAAGCGCCTAGATGTACGGTTATAGACATGAAAACATAAATTAAATGTTAAATATTGCCTGAATTGGTTGAAGAAATCTCAGTCCCATAAGAATAATTATAAGATTGTCTGTTTTACCATTCTATGATTATAAGAATGTCTGTTTTACCATTCACAAAAAAATAGTGGTGTCATTAGCAATATCGCGTTGTGAAATTGGGATTGGCGGTTTGGGAGAATCATATTTGCAAAGGAGAATTCTACGGGTGATTTATAAAGGGCGAACGGGGTGGAAAACAATGGAAATGGGCGTTGCGTATTATATGAATGGTTTCTCGAGATAGTGTGCGGAAATGGATTTTTGAGAGGGGGTGGAATAGGAATTAATCGATCGAGGGGTGCGGAGGAGGAAATGGCTGGCGAAAAGAGTTCTGTTTCTGAGGTAGGTGAGGGTTGCCGTCTCTTTCCATCCCCTTTTGCCGGGGTAAGGAAAGTTGGAAGGTAATGTAACTGCGTGACGGCAATAAACGGAGGATGAAGCAGTAGGGAGGGTTACTGCCGTCATGAGTCCAGAGCCGGTTATGTTCGCATATAAGGAGATCACCCGGGAGATTGGATGGAGGGGTTGAGATTGGATGTGTGTATGTGTGCCTTGGTATATCTCCACCTGCTTTCCGTTCCCCATCATGGATTTTCATAAATCTCCAACGAAAGAAAGGGAATGGACTCCCTTCACCGGTGGACGTGCACACAAGTATTTTTTTATATATATTTCTTGTCCGTTCGACGTGATCAATCCGGTTTTAATCAACTTAGAGGTTTCCTTCAGGTTTATGACTAATAAAGAAAAAATATCGTGTATTTCCTCGTAAAATGTATTAATATTTTTTCCTGAGGGTCGGATCAAAATCGCTCATAGAGAGGGAGGTTATTTCAAAAAATATTATGCTATAAAAAACATTCCCTACTATTTCTTTCGGCGATGGTGGATATTTTCTAAGCCAGAAGAAGTTGTTTTAGTGGAAACGTAATCCTGTGTATACCTTTTCATCTTATAATTGAGACAACACAGGTTGTAACTATGCCTCACCGGTTTTAAAAGTCTCCAAAATCCAACATTGTTAACCATGATATGGATATAAGTCATAATTTTACTGACAGCATAGTCTTTGTATTCATATCCTCAAGTGCTGCTAAATGCTTTTTTAATGGAGGGATTTTTAGATTTTGCTACATTATCTTCAACGCAAAATTAACTGTACTCGAAGGTAAAGTATTCCAACAAGTAACTCAAGGGTATTAATACTCTTATATTGTATTCTGCGTTAGAGTAAAACTTTTTGAATGGCTTCAACAGTTTCGCATCGTGTTGACTATGATTCACAAGAAATGGTATCAATAATAATTGTGCCCGTAATCCAGCTGATTTTTATGTCTTCACTGTTGTTCCGAGATACATGCGGCATCTGTCTCCATAGCGGGTAGCAAATGGGTGACCATTTTTGCCTGATGTATAGTTTCGGTATTGAAAATATAGAGATACATTTTTTTTGCCAGCCTTACAACTTATATACGTGATTTTTTGGGAAGAAATGTGGACAATGTAACGTTTATGACACGGCTAAAATAAATTATGTAGTACAAAGTGTGCTGATCGTATACAAACGTGAGTGGGCGAAAAAAAAAATATATTTTTATCTGCAGTAATCGCGGCCCATATTTGCCCCTTTTCAAGTGTTCACCCTCGCATATTACTGCACTTTTGATCGTATTTCAGTCTGGGAAGCTTATTTCCCTCCGTATTCAGGCGTGGTGAGAATTTTGCGCGGCTGCTTTAATAAAATTGACATCTCAAGCTCGGTTGGAGGCCTATTTTTTAAGAATGTTTTTACCATCCACATTTCCCATAAATTTCTATGCTTTGGCCATCTAAAGACTTTTATGTTTTTCGGCTGCGTGATCCAGGGGTGGTATCGCGGGCGTCCGAGCTTGGTGGTACCTTCGCTGGTCGTCGAGACGGCCATGGGTGCTTGTTTTTTTGTCGCTCGGAATATCGTGTCCGGAAAATTTACTGCCTCGACTATAAACTCCAGAGCGCGTGCGAGTGGACAAAAAAACTATTCCCCGTCCTTTACACGAAGCGAGGCTTTTGGATACATTTTAAAGGATTACCGCGGGTGGAGGAAATGCCGTTACATCCCCTCCGATAAAACTGCGAGTCCTGTCTCAGTTTACTATTTTCACGTGTAGTTTGTTCGTCCACCTGTTTCTCCCGAGTGAGATCCCGAGCATTAATATTCATCATCTCAGGTTCGAACAGCGTTGCAGCGACATTCCCATTCCCCTCCACTACTTTTTTTTATTACGAACCCCTGCCCCATCAAAGAGTTTTTATTGAATCTCAAACGTTTTCACCATTTTCATGCAATGAGCTCATTGATGCAGCGACACACCGCTAGGATGCCGTCAACCGTGTTGTACGGGAGAACTGCGACGTGAAATCGCGACATTGCCTTGTTCATTGTCGTTATTCGTAAATGCTGCTCCTCTCTCCCTTGACAAAGCGTTAACTTGCATAAGCCCGCATACAACCTTTTGAAAGAAGGGAACGATGTAATCTCCGTCATTTACGTAGTCAAGAGTAAACGTTGATTCGCTAGAGTGGGATTTATTGGAAGAGTAGAGTTAGATTTATCTTTCGATTCTGTCTACAGATAAGGTCTCGCAATTTATCTGTAATTTTTGCACCCTCTGTGTCATCATCAAGTAAAATACAAATAGCGTAGAATGCAGGCTTAAGGTCAGAAAGGGATGGAGCAGATTGGTAAACAGTAAAAATATAGAGAGTGGACAGAAAGGAGAGGCAATGGCAATATCAGAGTGGCAGTAATGGGTAGAGTGAAGGAATAATAGAGCGGGGTGAAGCTAAAAACATTAGGGTCTTTGTTAATGATTTGATATTTTTTCTTCAGCGTGCAGTGGTTTTACTAAGTCAAGCCTTATAAAATTCAAGATATCTGGAATGGGATGTTCGACGAATGAACTATTTTTTTAAATCTATGGTATTAAAACTAACCTTAACTATGGTAATAAGTAGAATAACACCGGCAATAAGAGCATTGAATTTGATGAAATAGCCTTTTACACCTGCCAGTGCATTGTATATATACATGAACACATGTATATTTTAATGATGTGTTTTCACGTGTACCATGCATGTATGCATTTTTCTTAATGACAGTGAAGGACGGGATATGGTAGACCGAAAATTCTAGGTTGGAAGAATTTTAAATTTGCCTTTGAGGTAGAAAAAGTAAATAACAAATTTATAAGAAGAGCTGAAGAGAGAAGTCTAGCGGAAACATCAATGAGAATACAGTCTAATCTATTGCGTCAAATCTTAAAACACATTTCCCTCCTGCAGATAGCTATCGAGGGAAATATGGCCAGGAAGAACGGCAAAGAAATGCCTCGCATAAGAGATACGTAGCAGGAATTGAAAGATGTAAAAGAAGAACCATGCAAATATAAATAGGCCAGCCGAGAGGATAGCTATGTATGAATCATGAAACCAATGTTAGCATTGATGACCACTAATGATACTGATGCATTTAACGCCTCGTACGGGTAAAAAAAATGTAAAATTATGAACGCAATCTGTGGGTACTTGCGTTAAAATTGACTTAGGTGCCTTTAAATGTTGAACCTTTTACATCCAGCTTGTAATCTGTTAGGAAATGGTTTATGTTCAAATTAAAACTATCCAATATGGCTTGAGGTTAATAAAAAGAAAAGAGAGTCGGTCAATTAGATTTCTATAAAGATTGACTCGTTTCTAATTTTCTGGTTATGCATTATCGTATGGGTATAATATCGCCTCATTAACCGGTCTGAATAAATCGCTGGCAATGATTTTTCAGAATTTCAATTAAGATCTAAATTGCTTGAACTCATTTGATCGAGTGTTGGTATTCATTCCGGTGGAAGGACTCAATAGCACCTGTTGGCTGGGGTCGGAAGAGCAAAAAAAAGTGACAAGAAGTATGTCCATGGGGTTGAAGGTGGATGAGGGAGGAGATGTGTCTGAAGTTTTTCCCAGAACCTTCGTCCTGAATAAAGTAGTCATGCAAAGCGTGAATCCTAACTTTGAGGGCATTGACCATGAATGAAACTTGAAAAATGTTGTTCTTACTCTATATTTTCCAGTTATTATGGTATGAGAATGATAAATATTTTGGCAATTTTAATGTGTAGTGAAGCACAATAATACAATTGACCGCGTTGGAAAAAATCTTATGAGGGTTACATAGTTTATCTCTGGGTTACATGGTGGAAGCAATATATTTTTAAGACCGATTATATTTCAATTACAATAATATGCTTTGATAAGGAAGGATACATTGATGGCGAGTTGCAGACAGAGACTATCCACATTGGATTCCTCAAATATCGGTAGATCCTCACAACGATGGCAATATTTCCATTTCTCTTCTCATTTCCACCCTTCATTATGGTTTCAAAGGTAAGCTGACAACGATAGTTGAAGTGCCGATTGGAAAACACCACCTATTTTCCTAAAATCATTACATGCTTCACATGTGGACCATGAAAACCAGTTTTAGTCAAGACGCAGTGAAAAGTACATGGCGATCATAAAATATTACTTTAGTTTCATACATGGAAGAGGTTTCCATGACGAGGTCAGTAATTAAGTTATACCCAAATGTCTTCATGAAATTTTGAAAAATTTGTTTCCACAGTATACCAAAAAAAAGTGTATATACTATTCAATATATTTTCGGATTGAAACAAAAAAATAAATCAAAAATTATTAAACAGACATAGGACATATGCCGCCACAACGTGATTCTACAGAGCCATCTGCACCTACAGAACAAAAATAGCTTTAAATTCAAGGTTGAAAGGCTGGTCATCATAGCCATTTGCTTATGGTAACAAACATCACACTTTTTCAGAAATATAGCCACGATTCAAGCATTTTTGTTGGCAAATTTTCATCAGAAGTATGAGATAAGTTAATCGATACGTAAACTAATTATAATTTTATTTTCGGTGGAATTTTGATACCATATAAAATAACATTTAGTTTTATTCCATGCAATGGAAGGGGGTAAAGAAGAAAGAACCCTATCCATATGCTCCGTACCCTCAAGTTTGTATTCTGTGTCACTCAGCTCTCATGAAGAACCTGAAGAAGTCGAAACTGGGCGAGCGGGATTTAATAATATTTATGTGGAATGGAACAAACTTATATTTTATTATTATAAAAATCATATACTTTATTAAATTCTTCGGAAACAACTCCTGTCGCAGGAGCTAATATACAGCCCATAACTACTACTTCTGTTAACAGCGTTTCATTTACTTTCTTTTCACCTAGTTATTACCTATTTCTTTCTATTTTGTAAGTGGCACTAAGTTTTCTCGTTGGAACCTAGCCTTCACGGGCTCTCTGGCATTTTGATGAATACGAATATTCCTAGGGTTTATATGATATACTTTATCCATTGCAGTTTTTGGGATTTTGATTGTGTGGTTAATTTGGACTTATTAAACGTCTATGAACTTGGATCATTACCTTGAAACTGGAAATATTTGAAAGTCATTTCAAATTGGAATGATTGAACTTGGCATAGTGTTTTCTCAGTGATTGAAAAATTTACAGTTTTTTATCCTGTTTTTCTCATTCCCTAATGAGTTGTGCTTTTTTTTTTATTTCGAAAAGGCGTTCGACAGAGTGAGGTGGTACAAGTTAATGGAAATATTGCGGAGGATAGGAACAGACTGGAGAGACAGGAGACTGATCCGGAATTTATACGTGGCGCAGAAGGGGCAAGTGTGAGTAGCCGATGGAGAATCGGATTGGGCCACAATAAGGGAGTTGGGCAGGGCTGTCCGTTATCGCCGGTTCTTTACGACATATACTCGGAGGAAATGGTGACAGAGGCTATGAGCTGGAGGTTGGAGTAAAGGTCGGGTGGAAATCGATAAAATCATTGAGGTTTACGGATGACCAAGCGCTAGTCAGCCAGTCTGCTCGTGGCTTGCAAAAATGCTGGATGCGTTGCAGGGACAGTACAAAAGATACGGGATGAAGATAAACCAGAACAAAACGAAATTAATGCGATTTTCAAGAACAAAAATGGCCAGTATAAGGATAAAAGTAGGTCAGAAGCTAGAGCAGGTAGAGCAATTTAGCTATTTAGGCATTGTCTTGGAAGAAGAAGATTATAGCAGCTTTGTGGTGAGAAGGAGAATTGCATTGGCAGAAGAAGCTTTTATTCGTAGGCGTGAACCAATGACAGGTGCGTTGAGTAGGGGAGTAAAGAAAAGATTATTGAAAAGTTTATTATTGAGCGTTGCACTATGTGGGGTGGAAACGTGGGCTTTGCGAAAAGAAGATAAAAATAGACTTAGGTCTTTTGATATGGGGGTGTGTAGAAGTATGAAGAAAGTAAAGTGGGTCGAAAGGAAGACGAACGATGAAGTGCTAGAATTCGTAGGAGAGGAAAGAAATTTGATTGATGAAATTAGAAGGCAGAAGGTGTGGATGGAAAAGGTAATAAAAGGGGATGGTGTTTTGAAGGAGGTGATTGAGGGAAGATCGTTGGGTAAGCGGGGAAGAGGGAGGAGAAGAACGGGTAGCTTGGATGGAATGATGGGTGGCAAGAGGTATCAGGGGTTGAAGAGGGACATCGTGTGAAATTTAGGGGGTGGAAGGAATTAAATGTCCATTTAAACCTACCTTCACCGGTAGAATACCTACTAATAATTATAATGAGTTGTAAACGCTCCGCATGTTATCCTTGCATTTATGGGTGTTAAAAAGTAAGACTATATTTTGCTTTATTGTAAGAGAGGGAAATAATAAATTATCACTGTAAATAAGTTGCAGTTTATTGTACAATATTACCTAGCACATTAGTGCTCTAGTAAAGGTAGTATTTGTCCAAATTCTTCGAGTTTTTATGGTATTTATTAGCAACATATTTACTATTTTACATTCACTGGTAAAAAATCTGTTACTTCATTACCTGATGCAAAGAATTTAGACTTCCTCAAGATTATTCTATGCCAATTAAGAAGACAATGGTGATCCCCGCTGAGGACTTCCTACCGTGAAACATGAGAAGAAAAAGAGAGAAATCAATGTAGATGAGAATAAATGTGAAGAATTGGGAGGGAGGGTATGTGCTTTTGAATGTTATTTTATGTTAATACATAGCATCAAGTGTTGGTAATACTTTTGAGGGATATTCCCCGACTAAAATGGGTTGGACCCGGTGGCTGAATGGTTGGTATTTGGCCCCAGTTAAATCGCGCCATCCTAGATAATATCCTCGTGGAAGCCCACGCTCATGTAAAACGACCCGTGGACTCAAATTGAGGATTACTTACGACGCGTTGACATTAACAAACCAATACTCGTGAGACATCTTCGCCTTCCATGGTCAAAATTAATCCTGGAAACGACACAAGAGGACCCGTATCCGCTTCCTCCTATCTGCTCGACACCCTTTCGACCATGCTCTATCTCCCTCTCTCTCTCAGATCCGTGAAAAAAATAAGCGGCTATCCCGGAAGTCCGCCTCCAAGCAAGCAAATTCCTCGTGTGGAAATTACCATCGACACCCTCACTGCCCTTGTGGAACGGATACCTCCCAAAGCACGGCTTGGAATAGGGAACGGAAATCGAGTTGAGGGAGAATGAGGCTAGAGAATTAGACCGTATATTCGAGTCAAATCTCAAGAATATCTGCGCTGAGATGGAGAGAAGCTAACTACCATACTAACACCGGAATTGGAGCAGAAGATATACATTCACATTAACCTGATCCTCGCAGGATCCTAAAAACGAGCGTCATACAGGAATGGTGATTTGCAAATCCTGTCCGAGACTTTCTGTTGATGTGCTAATCATGCAAGTATGTTAAAAAAATTACATTCGGGTATTTTTTACCTAAAGTTTCCTTCTAGCATGCCAACAAGTCTAAAATCTACATTATCTCCCTCAATTGCCTCGTCATTGGTTCCAAACAAATGTCTAAATCGCAAGGGTAAAGAATGGCATTTTAAAGCATCTGGCTTCCACACTTAGTAGCTCTCTCTCTCTCTCTCTCTCCTATCTCTCTCTCTCTCTCTGTTTATCTCTTAATCTCTGTGATTCATTCTAAGTTAGCGTGCTGTTTTTCGTCACATCACTTGAATCAATGAGCAATGACCAGCTGAACAAATAAAGGGTTTTTACTGTGTGTTTTACATTCTCTGGAAAGCTACAGACCCTAAATTTACGCAGTAAAAAGAGATAGATCATCGCATTGAGAGTACTTCGGAGTTTTCTTTCAAAGCGAATAAATTACTGTGTTGTGTAAATGGATGATTGCTATATCTTAATTTAAAAATTTGATCCAAACTGAGCCTTTTGTGGTGTAACTATTTTATGTTACGACAATAATGACAAATTATTATTAATTTTACTTAGGCTATTTCGTAAAAGAGCAAAATGAATAATGGATTTACTCATTATAGAGTATGGCAGCATAATTATTGGTTTTTATCAAAATGTCAATTATTTTCAGAAAAAAGTGCTTCCAAACTGGGCTTCTGCTATATTAAAAAATATTTGCTAATTTCTCAGTTTTTAGTTAAATATTTTTAAAAATAAATTAGCCATTTTTTCAAACTGAGAGGTGAATTCCATCTTTTTCTTCCTCTCCTTCGAGGAAGTATTTCTTTCCAACAAGTTAAATGCTTTCCATTGGTGAGCGCTTGGCACTTTAAGGTAAACCAAGGAATTTTATGAAGACTATCCATACGGTTTATCCTCAGGAAATTGTTTAAAAATACTCATTAGCATTGTAACTTTTAGCAGTAACGAATAGAACACGGAGAATGAGCCGAAGGATTACTCGAACCCTCCCCCATTGCCAATCTTCCTCCAACATTGTGTAGGGAGAACCCTCACCACTGCTGGTACAACAATGCACAATCCATATATCCGTAAATCATGCATGTTGGTGTTGTTTATGACGAACATAGCAATGTCGCGTATCGCATCCGGCTCTTGTTATGACCGGGGATTCAGTGTGTTACTCCCTCTAAATCCTATGACCCTTTCTTTGGGAACACAGTCATCTTCAGTAAACGTGGATCGCTTGGTACTTCCCAAATGGCCTATTTCATCCTCTGGCTTATAACTCTCTTTGTCTTTACAAATGCCTCGTCCTCATGTTAACATGGACTGATGGGTTGCTTCAATGGGAGAAAAGCTGTGCCCTTTTGGGTCACTTCCCTCCATACCGTCAAACGACTTCCCTAGGGTCAGTCACTGCAATCCCTTATCCTTCCGTCTGCCGGCTGAGAATTGTTTTCATCCACATTCCAGTGAGTGAAGCAGCGGACCCTGAAGCTACTGCTGACCCTTCACCTCCATTATCATCACCTTCTATCCATCCAGTGTTTCTTTGTATCTCCGATAGCCAATTCACCATCTGGTGCATCAATATTCTCTATTGTCAACCACCAGATACCAAGGAGTCCGCTTTGCAATAGCAGTAAAATGTATTATTCCACGTTTAAGTATAATTTAATATATATATATGTATAATGCCGGCCCCGGTGGCGGCGGGGTAAATCCCTCGCCTGTCGTTCGCAGGGTCGCGGGTTCGAGTCCCGCCCGGGGAGGATTTTTCACTGTCCGGGGCATGGGTGTTTGTGAATGTATAATCTGTTAATTGTAAGAGAGGACTAGACAGTCCTAAATTCGCAGATCAATAAAGACATGTTTAATTTAATTTAATTTAATTTAATTTAATTTAAAGAATAATAGGATATTACCTTCTCAAACAAATGGGTAGTGTTAAGCAAGTTGGCAAATAACGAGTATTGGTTAATACATATTTTGCAGCTTCCATACACAACAGAATGGATTCCAGTCTATTATACATTTGATCAGTTTTTTCCGTGGAAAAAACTGAGATATCGAACTGGTTTTCGTAATAATTTAGCATTCATTTAGAGTTCCATAAACTTAATGATGGAATATTGTGGCATGATTTTCTAAATTTTAATACCCCTCTTTTTCGACTGCGTAGTTCTAACGAAACCTACTTCATAGCGTGTATTCCTCATACTTTGAAGTGTTTTTGTTTCAGATGTAACAAATCATGGCCATATTTTTGAGGTTATGTAAGAAGAAAAACATCAATCAAATAAATCATGCGTCCTTGTAGATTCCAGCGAGAAATATACTGGTAAACAGTTTATCTTGGCAGAGAAATTCGTGAAAAAATCCCGTTCAAGTGGCGTTGTGTTTTCTTCCAAAATTCCTAGAAGGTATGAGCATCGGAAAGTGATCCCTAAAACAATCCTATATTTTCGATGTTGGAGTAAGAAGGCTAAACCAAATAAATTTAGTGGGCCACCAACTCCTATCATTCCGCCTTCCAGGAGCCCCCTACTTCACGAACTTCAGTGGGAGGGAGACTCCCACTGTGTCCAATCGATTGGATTATTGGATGCAGGACTCGTCCGCATCATTCGGGAAAAGGACGGTGCCGGAGGAGTTGATTCCCACTCCGTGAATAATTGAAGGCATCAAGTGCTCCTGCTCCGTTAAATTACGCTTAGACTTCCTCAGTCGCGTCCCTATCCTAATTTCCTGATTCCTGTCGCTTGCCTCCCGGGAGTCAATTAGGAATCCGCAATCGATGTCGAGGATGACCATTTGTCGTCAAAGCTCTACTATTACTCTTAATTTCATGTGCGGGGAATTTGAATTAGCAGAAAGGTATTCTGATTTTTTTGCTAATGATGTGAATAAAAAATCTTTTCCTCGTCCACCAACTCGATAAATATTGTAGGTCAACCTTTAACGAACTCATCGATTTCAGATCATAAATTTTCGTATTCCTCCCAATCTATGTGATGTGATGTAGTTAGAAACCTGATATTCATGTACCAGAAACAAATTGATGGGTCAGGACGGCTTGCACGTAAATCTCTAATATCGTTGCATATTGGCCTCAATGGAGTTATTTCCTCAATGATTTCCGGAATTATTTCCTTAATAATTTCCGCAATGTTCCGATATTCCTTCAGTTTTACATTTTGTATTAAATCCTCAATTTTAATTTCGATCATTGGGCTTTTCAGTAATACTGACGGCATGATGAATGTTGTTGAGCAACCAGGTTACTAGGGGAAAAATAAAGAACTTGTATTTTAAAAGTTGAGAAATAAATAAACCGTCAGCTTGTATATCTTCCTTAAATTGTTTAGTAAATATTTAGCTTTAAAGATAATTTATATTATAAAAACTAATTTATTTCGCCAAAGAGACGGATATTGTAAAGAAATATCATAATATTGAGACATTGGATGATTCTTTTGACCTCTCTGCATGACATTATACAAAAGATATTTCTCGAAAAAAATAAAAAATAATGTGCTATTTTCTTCCCCTTAGATTTTCTCAATGCTGACAAACCCTCTTCTTATTTTACCACTCAATTGAAGGTTTAAATTGCCAAGTGAAGTAGTTTTACTGCCAATCATGACCATACTCTTTCCGATCCTCAAACTTCCTTATTACTTCTTCAATAAATTTACCTTTCCCCCCAATTATTACGCTGTGACACTGAAGAACAAAGTTCAAATGAGGAATGTCCTTTAATTTTGTGTATTTTCCATCTTCTGCCGGGATCTCAATCCTAATTCTGGTCAAGTCATCAAGTCATGTCAAATTAGGATAGGTTGATACAATAATGGTGATAACGTGATAAATTAGGATTAAATATATCCCTGAGCTTTTAAAATGTTTGGACAGGCAACCTTGAATTTTGGTAACGGCAAGGGAATAAAATACCCTCTAGTGTAAAAGAGGTCATGCATGTGAAGTTATAGCTGGATTTTTGTATGGTTTCCTACTCGTCGCCACTTTTTCGTCACTGTCCACTACACGCCGGCAGATGGCGTCATTGCTCCTTGGAGGGGAATCATGGATGTCACATTTATTAGCCATTTGCGCAGCGACGTTGGGTCTGGTGTGATCTTTACGTGAGGAAGCGCCGAGAAAAAGAGAAAGCTCCTTCTTCGTGATTAGAATTCCTTTCAAGATGTTGGATGGGAGAAATGAGAGAAAGCAGATGAATAGATGAGATCTTAGGAAGAATATTTTAGGTGTGGACCTTTGGGATTTTGGGAGGCTGCGTGAGTCTCTCTCCGGTCGCTGATGAAGGCAATGAAGCCTTTTTATCCTAGTAATCCCGCCACGATTTTCGACGCCAGCGAATTACGTATTCCGCTCGTCTCTTTTTTATTGGCTATTACGAGTGCCCTGGCAGGTGGAAGCGGGTGGGGGAGCTTCCAAGGAGGAGAGGACAAATGAGCTGGGACAGATATTCTGGAGAAAGTGGAAATGTTGAATAGAATGATTCGGGAAGTTTTGTGGGTGTAGGTTGGAGGTGAAAAGCATTTACGCATGGCAACACTTGGAGTTATTTTCTTGAAGAGAAAAGGAGACGGAGATGGGGCTAAGCAGAGTTTTGTGCAAGAAAGGCAGTGGAAATTGATAAAATTATAAAGTTCGTCAGCCAAGGAAGTTGGTATTTACTGGAGGAAGTATTGACTGATTAGAGATGTCAGCGGCCGCAGAGTAGTAAAATGATCAATGGATTGCATTAATAAATTCATCAAAGGATTAGGGGAATATGCACAAACGCGCCAAATATCTTGTTTGAATATATTAAATTCGAAAAACTAGTTTCAGCAATAAAATTAACTCCGAATGTAATAGAATGGGTAATATTTCACTTAATTAGCCTTAGGGAGATTAACTGATGCTGCTGCGATGAAATTTTGGGAACATTTCAGTCCATTATGCTTTAGTACACACTTAGTCTCCATATAAGGCTGTAAAAAGGTACCTTTTTTTACAAAGTAGGTGGGGCCAAATCGTTCCCAAACACCCCTATTCTGGCTTCATTGTCACTCATAGGCTGGAATGTCAAAACCTCCTCCAGCACATGATAATCTCATTGGCTTCAACGACACGTGGTCTAAAGCGTAACCCCATATGCCCAGATTGAAATCAAAATAAATTATATCAAGAATATAATGATTGAATACTACAGTAAAACGAGAAATTCTAAACCACAAGACGGAATATTTTCTAAAAAATACGGAAGAGATCAAGGAAATCGAACAGACTACATAATTGTTTCATAGGTAACAGACAATATATGTGCAGTAGTAGGGAAATCCCTGAGTAAGAATTCCATTGGACAAATATATCCTATATTGTTTCCTAGTGAGTAGTAAGGTATCGCATAAGTGGTATACAGAAGAATCATGGAGAATTTATCAGCTAACAATAGGTAGTGTACTTGGTGACTTAAGTCATGGAAAACCCAAAGTAATCAATATACTGTATTCAAGTGATTACATGATTTCTAATTTACGCTTCCGACTTCTTCACCAGAATTAACTGCCACAAGAGGTGTAGTTACAAATTATTAGTATACCCTAAGATCTAGGGAGATTCCTATCACACTGCCTCATCGAGGGATAAATGTTATGGCGCAGCTTTAGTAATTTTATTATTTTCACATGATAGTTATTTCTATTTTAAACGGTTGCATTTCACAATATTTCTTGCAGACTATGGCCTAGCAGTTACACTACAAAATTATTAAGGTTAAGAAAAAGAAAGAGAACATGGATTAAATATTTAGTTTAAGAGGAGTGGAAGAGATACCAGCCAGTTTACAGAGACCGAAGTGACTTGAGAAGCACATAAATAATGAGTGGTAAAATATTAAAGAAACAATAAGTACTGCGATAGATGTAAGAAAATGTTTTTCACTGTCATGAAGAAAATTAGAAAAATATGCATTCAAGGACTCATTTGCTTGAAAGAAATGAGAAAATTGAAGAGCGTCAGGATAAAGGAAGGTATAACTAATAACAAGGATTTTTTTGCATACTCGGGGTGGGTAATTTATGAGACGAAAGGCACTTGTTAAAGGAAAATAAGTTGCAGAAATTTAAACATGAGTGAAAAAGTGAGGATTACGGATGAAACGAAATAATCATCACGAGATGCAAATGATAACGAATTTCAACAGCTCAAAAATGACTGAAAATTCAAAATAAGAATCAGCATGAACTTAAACGAAATGGAATGAATATTTTGATGATCTTTTTCGAAAGATGCTAGAACAATGTCATCATTTTCATCGGTCAACAATCCTAGGTTGGTTTGACGCAGCCCTCCACTCCATTCTTCTATCGGCCAACCTCTTCATATGACGTAGGTCCTCTCTTTTACATCCTTCATAACCTATTCCATATATATCTCATACAGGCCTGCCTTTTCCATTCTTCCCGTTCACTTTTCCCTCGATGATAGTCTTCATCAGGCCAACGTGTCTTAAGGTGAGTCCGACTAAGTTGTCCTGTCTACTTTTTAAGGTTTTCAGTAGACATCTCTTCTCTCCCACTCTTCTTAGGACTTCTTCGTTTGTCACTCGATCAATCCATTTTATCTTTCTTCGGTAGCACCTTATTTCGAATGCTTCCAGCCTTTACTTCTCTGCTGCTGTTATTGTAAATTCTTTGCTGCCATATAGTAGAGTGCTCCAGGTGTATAGAGCTATGTATTCGTATAAAAATTGAGTGTGCCTCAACGTATGTGGGGGGGGGGGGGGAGTTAGATCCTGAATGCGAAAGCATTTCAAAAGTAACTCGACAAGGCTAATTAGCATAAAAATACTAGGTAAATTAGTAATTTGTGAGGTTTGTATATAAGAATGTACTTCGCTGGTAGGGAGTTGATAAAGAACATTGAGGGAATTACTGACATCGCGGAAGGGAGAGGGTGCGTGGAAGTGGAAGGAAATACTTGTGGTTTTTAGCACTAACCAGCAAAGGCGAAGAATGAAATACGCATATCTTGAGAGAAATAGGAGATTAGGTATGAGAATAGTATAAAACCTAAATTGATTTCATCTCTTATTTACTGCGAATGGCTCCACAGCATACCTTTTCTTCTCTTCAACCCTAAAGCCTACGAGGGAATCAGCCTCAGAAGTATTATTTCCGCGAAACTTGTTTCTTTTCCTCGTCTTATTTCATTTAATCTAATCTTTTACGTTTAATACTTCGGAGTCTTCGTATCCCCTTGGGCCTTTTTGTCCTCATTAGCACGATGGGTAAAGATGGAAACAGGAAAGTAAGCAAACCCAATAGATTATATGATGAGTTGAGCGAAATGGGGAGCCTTTTCTTGTGCAAAACTCATATTTTAATTTTCTCCTCGCATCCATTTTTCTCCATCAATTCTTGTAGGGGAAATAGGAGGGGCTGTTGTGAGAAAATAATTCTATCCCTTAATCATTTGGAATCAAAACAAAAAATAGATTATTATACCAAAGAAAAACCGAATTTTCATAAGCAATCATTGGCTCTGATGTATTTTTGAGTTATTTTCCCAATAAGGCTATTTTTTCTTTTTATGACCATCTTAGAGCAGTAGTGGAAGGAAACTTTTGACCTGGTCTCACATGCAAGAAGAATAAAATGAGTTTTTGTAGTGTTTTATTTGTATCCGCCTCTCTTTCCCTTCTTTTTCTTTTAAAGAATGCGAGAGGAAATGAAATGGGACATTAAAAATGGAGGAATTAGATGCAGAGACTGAAGAAGGAAATTGAAATAAGATTCCAGGAGCAAACTTCTCCCTTGCTTTACTTCGTTACTTATATCTTTATTTCCCTTGATTTTTTTTACCTTCTTCCTAACCGCTATTCAAGCAGGTGAAGCAAATGGGAAACTCTGGGGAAAATAAATTTTGCCCCTTTTCTTAAGCTGGAGAGGCCCTGTGAAATAAAACAAGTTGTCCATTTTACTTGGGGAAAAATATTCGTGTCAAATTATAAGATTACATTTTATATATTTTCTGTGGCAATGCCACCTTAGAAAAACAATAAATGGAATAGATCATATAGTCAAATAGATTTTATTGTAGAAGATGTGGATTTTCCATTATGAGCTGACTAAAATAAGAATTGTATGGCTACTTATATCAAGAACTTGTGATATTGTGCACTATTTTAAAAATTCTATTTAATGAACACATTAAATGAAATATTATCAAATGAAATAATTAAATTATTTGTGATATGAGTTATTTCACTTCATGTTAACTAATAATCTCCAAATATTTTCACGGTGCGTTTTTAAGAGCAATTACCCGTTCTTAGAAGGTATATTTTAAGTTTAGGCTTAACATTATCTACATATTTTTTCTTTCCGATTAAAAATATACTCCCACAGTTCTCAAATCGTCTTTTAAAGTCAGAGTCGAAATGACAGGAATGACTTTGACGTTGGCGAACGACTTAAATTGTCGAACAGATGCTGTTGAAAGTGGTTGCAAAATTTGATAATATTAATGTACTGTACTTATCTATAGCATATAAATCATGTGTCAAAACCCATTTCATCCATATTAATTCCTACTCTACAATAATCTCCGAAGGGTTGAAATTTATTGTTTCGCAGAAAACATAACTTTGAGTTGATAAACATGTATTTCCCTGCACTACTTTTGCTCTTTTGAGTGATGGACTAATCCCTCTATAAATTAAAGAAGACAGTCTTAAAGGCAGAAGGTATTGAGTGATATCTGGCTTGAAAAAACTTTTCACTCCATTTCCGTGACTACTTTTATGAATTGAATCCGGCCAGTCAACTGTTGGAATATCATAAGTATTTTGGGATTTCTGTAAAATTCAATAGTAAGTATTCGGGAATAATACATATGGTAGCATACACAAGCTACCGCATTTCTTGAAATAGATAGGATAAAACCTTTTTTAAGTATTTAGGTTCAATGGCTCCCAACCTTTCAGAACCGGCGGCATGCCCTTCCCTTCCTCAGGAAAACCAAAACCCAGCATTAGAGTATTAATTCAATTTTTTCGTCTTCTCAGCTCGTTCGCAGTTGAATTTATCCTCTGTAGACTAACGAATTTAAGATACCTTCGTATAAATAAGGTGTATTCAGTTATAAGTAAGTTGGATTCAAATAAAATGGTGGTTTTCAGCCAGCTCGAGCTCCACCTAGTAGGCTCCCTGAGGCTTGATATCCCTCAAATATAACGCCTGCCACCGTTTGACACACACCGCTACCGACGCCTTGTAATGGATTAGGATGGCATAATATATGGCGGAGAGGGTACGGAATAGTATGATTTCTGGTGGTCCTTTTCTTTTCCTATTGTTGAACATGCTGAGTCGAGCATTCTTTATCATTCTCTTCCTACAAGTGTTATTTTTGCTGCATCTGATTGGGTAATGTCCGAGCAATAGTGTAAGCAATAATATCCAGATTGAAAGAGAAGGGAAGCCAGAGAAGCAAGGAAAGAACGGACATAGTCAATTGAAGAAGGTTGGATAAACTTAGAAGAGATGAGCTTGGAGAAAGGGTGGAAACAGAATCTTGTATAGGGGTAGAAGTGTGTTAATTTTTTTGGATTCTGGTGAGAAAGAAAAGGACACGAAATCTGAAATAGACTCAGGCACCGCAGACCCTATCACGCATACAAATGTCTAGACCCCGTCGGATTTTTCACGCTTCAAACCTCGTATGAGAATAAACCAAGGTATTTAGCTATCTCGCTTCTTTTTATAAAACTTTTTGTTTTTATCTTTCCCACTTCCCCATATTCCAATCCGTCCAACTGTACTTACCATATATTTTTCTCCTTCAATTCGCATCAGCTCTACGAAAGACCTATGTATTAAAATTTACGGAAAACTTAAGTGGTGTATTTTCAAATTTAATGAAAGGGGCTTGTTTCGTAAACACATTGTAAAATTTTACTCCTTCAATGCGCTTTACAAACTTTAATGATTCGGCAGGGACAACCAAGATTAGTAGCTTGTTAAAGGGAACAAATTGAAATAGATTTGATTCCGAGTGTAGGTATGTACATTATGAAATCGCCAGACCTGTGAAAAATTGTTGTGACAGTTTTAGAACTGCACCATACGTACAAGAATTTTGTTGGAAGTCACTGTATGATCAGATTTTTAAATGCTCATGCAAAATCTCTCGCTGAAACCAAAGGTGGATAACTTTTTAAAAAATATTTTAAATCCTCATTGTATCATATTTTGGTAGAACAATATTGTATTATATCATTGACCTAGCTGCAGTGAGAGAGACGTAAGATAGGAATTAGAATAGATAGATAGAATGTTACTTTCACCAACAATTAGGGTAGTTAACCTGCATTATAGAAGTCACTGGTTAATTGATTTGAATAGGTTTTAGTTTCTAGTTATTTTTATTTAAGCATGGATCTCTAAATGCAAACACAAAAGAAAAAAACATCCTTAGATATTTCATTGTAAGCTTGTCTCTCAAGCTGAAACTAAGTGCATTGAATTGTACACAATCTGTCCTTTTGGATGTAAGCACGAGATGTGAGCATGTATTGTACGTTATATCCGACGTGTTTATGGTAAACCAATTTCGTAATCAGGGCACCCGATAGCCAAAAATAATTTGACAAACCATTAAATTATTTACTAACCATGCTAAAATCTTTCCCTATGCCTAAATATTTCAGTACAAACCATTTGACGATAATTTTTTTTGGAGAAAAACAGAATGATTCCACGAACATATATGTAATATGCCAGTTAAATTTCAACGTGTAAGCCTCATTTTAAGTTTTTAGCCAGTATCTTAGTCTAATTTGCACTGTAATAATTTATTCTTACTTGGCGTCGAATCTAGTGGCCAAGAGAGTAGACTAAGAAAACGCAAGCATAAAGTAGGGCGTGGGAGATGAGAAAAGTTTTGTTGCATTTTGTCACGTTCTTACACTCTCACGATCCCTAAACACCTTCCATAGCAAGAACCGCATCCTACAACCGCTGTAATTTTCACCCAATCTACATGTCACCCTAGAATACACTGCATCTAACTGAAGCCCAGGCGCCTCCCAAACTTCCTTCCTATTCCCGCGGTGAAATACCCAGACCCTTCCCCTCTTCAGACTCCTTACCATCCAATCTTCTCTCAACTTATCACTTTGCTGACCTTAATTAGAGTTTAGCGCACGTTAATCATATCCATATTTCATCTTCATCTTCGCGGAAGAATACGCGGTAGAGATATTTTTTTCTCCACCTCATTCTTGCAACCTTGCAATCAACCTTGTCTGGGAAGGGCTCGTAAACTCTCACACAATTCAATCCCGTCCTTCACGCCTCCTTCCAACTCACACACAGACGCCTACACGCTCTCCCCCATCCCCGAAGATTTGGCTTGGCGCCGGCGGCGCCACCGCCGCTCTGAGTACCTTTTCTTTCCGATGTCTGCAAACTTTTCGCGATATTACATCGCCGCCCACCCTCCACCGTCCGGATCGTGAGTTATCACTCTGTTGGTATTCTTCTCCTCAAACCCCCTTCCGCCGCTTTAATGCGATTAAATATTTCTGCCCTTTTGCAGAGGACCCATCTCCCTCCCCTCCCCCTGGCCACCTCATTCAACCGCTTGCCCGCGCCTCCCGGCTTTATTGCTTTCGCTTCTATTAAGAGGCAGGAGAAAAAGGCTTCGGGGGCGCTAGCGGGAGAAGAAAGGTGACCCTTTAAGTCCGCATCCATATATTTCTGCACCCTCCGCACTATTTTCCTCCGTCCCATTCCCGTCCTCTCGTTTCTCTTTTTTCCAGTACGCTGGCTTTTAGCCTAATGCGGGTTGTTGTACTTGATAGTTGTGGCGGTCGTTGGTGTCTGCCATGAATTACGGAGACTTTTATCACCCCGAGGTACTATCTGTGGAACCACGAGGCGTCGTAGAATAACAATTTTCCTTAAAGGCGTCGGCATTGTTATTTTTCAAATATTAGCACAAGAGGAGAACTCCTCTCCCACAGGACATTAAGAAAATTGAAAGTCTACTGTTAACTTAAGCCACATTTCATTACGTAATCTTTTCATGGTATTCATATGCCGTGGCCATTTTTAATTAGATATTTCCACAAAAATTTAGTAAGAATTACATCCTCGTTAGAATCATTCCGAACACGTAGCTAATCGGGGTAAAATGCTGATTTTTCCCAAAATGGAAACTTTAGAAGTTAATGGAATATATTGCACAATCTTCATAAAAGAGTTTTGAAAAACTTAACTTTTTTGTTAAGCTAACGCCTACGGTAGTAGTATATTTCGGTTTATAAGTGTTTTAACTACAAAACCTGCATAGTAAACCATTCGGTGGTTAATAAAACCTAATTGCTCTGAAATTATATATGCAGAGCTATATCCCATTCTCACGGTACTTGCCTTCAAGATAGATATACATGCGTCTGAGGAGGAATACTATGAGTCCTAGTCTTTTATCTACATAACACTGGCTTACAGAAGGACATGAGTTTCCGCTCATTCCCGAAAATAATGTCTTCACTTACACTTAAAGTGAGTAATAATTTCTCTTTAGTATTTCAAAAATAGTTTTTATTAACTTAACGGTCGTTCAGAAAGTTAGTTAGTCAGAATTACTTAATCATGGAAATGAACATCATAAATTAATAAACTTTCTTAATGGTCCCATTAGGAGTGGTTATTTACATTTACTAGCCCTTTTTTAAGTTTGCAAAATTATAAACTATTTTAACTCGTTCCAATGAGAGTGATTTTTTTACATCTAATAGCCGTTTTACAAGTTTGCAAAATTACTCAATAAAATCGTGTTTGAGCAACAACTTCAATTAGTTTGTTATGATGATAATAACTAATAATGATGAACCGAAAGTTCAATAAGTATCACTCTTGGAAAAGTGGACTGAAATTAAATTTTATTGATTCGATCACAGAGAACCTAATCAATTCAGGAAATATATAGGCGGACGGAAGGTATGTTCAAAAAAGCACACGCTAAAACCAATGGTAAGCACAGAAACAATCGAAGACGAAAAATAATCGGAAAGCTACGAAATGAAAACGCGGTGGCAGAACAACGGCTAGTAGGACATAGTCCCCTTACAAGACAATAAAATACTCCGAAACAAAATGTTGCCTCAGTCTCTGAGGAACACGTTAAACCTGTAAAAAGCAGAGAAAAGAGAACATCCGGCCTTATCAGAAACGACGTGCACCAGACCGTCGCTGAAAGCCTACTACATGGCTTGAGGCCGCGTCATTTATGAAAGATACCTGCGTGGGCAACTACCATAGCAGCGGATGCCATTCGTGGATGATGTCATTTTCCTTTCCCGAGATTATTCTTCATTCCACACTCATAGGTATGCACCATTAGCAAGCTATTCATTGCCTACAGTTCTTTTGGAAATTAACTATGAATCGTTTCCGAAAATCTGTGGGATTATTAATTATATTCAATGCCTAAATTGTGAACTATTTTCTCCCAAAGACCCTTCAGCCAATTTGTCGAGTTTGAATTGAAGGCCATGTATTACCTTAAGGAAGTATTTTCACTAAATATACTTCTGTGAGAAACATATTTCAAAGCTGTACCGCAGATTACTACGCTTTATCTCTCTATATGAAATGTAGGTTGTTTTTTAGATTTTAATTAATCCGTTAGCCATCGAGTTTCACGAATGGAATTGCAAAATCCGACAGAAAGTAGAATAGAACTCAGTTCAGTGCCATTATAAAAAAATTGGCGAACCACGTACTTTTGTTTACAATTTTTCATGCTGAATATGGCAGCGATCTTCACCAAGAAAGTAAATATTGAATGGCTCCCTTGTTGATCGAATGGCAGTGTCGCTTAGAGTCCCCACTCTGTTACCATGCGAAAATCAATGCAATCATATAAATTACTCATACCATCCCAATCAGTGCATGAAGGTCATAACCACAATTATCTTCGTGCGGGAAAGGGTATAAAATGGACGTCCCGTGGCTCCACATTGAGTCGGATTGCTTGGGGACCCACTGTTCAACGATTTTATCCCCTTTATTTCAAACATCAATTCCAACGAATAAATTGAGGACGAGAACGAAATTCAATTCTTTGAACCAGTTATACCCAAAATAACTTTTTCCATTAAAAAAAAACAGCCTTGCCCGAGATCCATTAAAAGTCCCGGGAGTTTTTCATTCCACGATATTATATACACATTTAATATTTTTAGGGCGAAATACTGCTGTTGACAGGTTGTTCTCTCCGTCATGATATTATCTTTCGCGGTCACATCATATTCGGGCAAGAAATTAAACGTCTATGGAGAGTTTTGTGCAACTACATAATACCCTGCAGGCAAGTGTGTGTGGCTGTAAGTAAAAAATCACCAAGGGGCGTGTGCTCGAATCAATCAAGATTAATTTCGGCAGGTAACTGTGAACACACTTGTATGTTTTTACATTGCTTTTGGGATTATTTCCTACCTGATTCAATCTCGAACGATTCGATTACACTCCCCACTCATGTATCATCAGGGAGAGTAAAATAATTACTATCATGCAGACATGTAAAAAAATAGTAATTCGTGCCTACTCGGCCTACATGCAACTTAAGGCATAACACTTCTTCGAGGAAAATAGCCTACAATTGTAGCAGCTATGAGACAGGTGGAAAGCTGGCTATAAATGGCACTAAATAGTCTTATCATAGAAATCAATGTAATAGTATGCGTAAGTCAATAATTTCCACGAATTATTTAAATTATTTACATATATTTACCAGGGCGTGGATGAGTTAATAGTACGTATTATATTCCTTCACACACTCTCCATCCCTGAGTATATATTCCACCATCACAAGGTCAAGCCACTTCGGATGCAAGAGTGAACAAATTATGAAGGACTGACAATTAAGGAATAGAATAGAATTTATTTTCAATCTACGTTTACAAAAACGGTAATTAGGCAACCCATAAGGAATATACCTGTATTGGGGCTACTATCATGTAATCCATTCAAACAATGCCAACAAACATTACATAATTAGATTTTTACACAGTCAAATATTCATAGGATGTTGAAAAGGAGGTTGTTTATTAGAAGGAAACTAAAAAGAATGGGTATGTACTGAAAAGTATATATATTCAGGATATCATGAGTATTTGCAGAAAGTATGAAGAGTTAATAAGAGATTTAATGTTGGAAAGCGAAGTAGATGGGAAGGAAAGAGGGAGATTACCTACATTGGTGAGCTATAGCAAGAAGAGGTTATCCCCGAGCCCGAAACATTAGCAGTAGTTGACATCGTAGGATAAGGTAATCACGAAAAATAAGGTGATTTTTACTGTCCAATGGATGTAATTATTTTAAGGATAATATGTTGACACTATTCGATGTTAATAATCCTTTGGAAGGAATAAAACTCTGATAAGGTATGATTTACTCAATCAACATTTTTCATAGAATGGTAACATGTGTTTACCGTCAGGTTAACTTACAGGATATAGCTGTATAATTTCATCTATCATACATTATTTTTGTTTACAACATCCATTGTTATAGACTAATACAAGGCCTATTTCAATTAATTAAATACCGGTAGATAAGATTTTTCTTCCACTTCGGACGTAAAACTCACAGTTGACGTTAAAAATCATTGTTTATTCAAAATTTTAAGTAAGAGAAATATATTTAGACAGAGGCACAACTAAACAAGATATGGCATAGTATTCTCGGCCACTTTAGATACGCTGTAAATAACGCAGAAGAAAACTTATTGTCGGCAGAAGACCTAAATGTTTCCTTTAATAGTGAAAATCCACTAATACTTTGACATTGTATGTTGTAAATTCATAAAATAATAATGTTTTAGCTATTTATATCGTTTCAGCAACCCAATGAAAGAATAAATTATTTTTTAGTTCCCCTTTTGTCAGTTGGGATGCAGGATTTTTTTAGCAAGGGGAATTGTACATGTAAATATTTTTCAAAGATTTTTAGCATGAACGTAATCGCGTTAGCCTTTTCTGTGAGCTAACTCAAATATTGTGGGCTCCATAACCTACAAGTTGGTAGTTCTATCTAAAAGTTCGTATCCACATGTAAACATTCGAATCAACCTCAGCCTTCTCACTCCGTTCGCTACACCCACGTCTTCTGAGCCGGTCATAAAAGATGCATTCGGGCCAGGAGGTGAGCGAAGTGGTGGGGATTCTGCCTCGGAGAGGAAGAGCAACGGTCTATTCAGATGCCTACCCCCATCCTTATCCACCCACTCACGCGGCTTTTGCCCCTACCTGACTCCTACACTCGACTGCTTTGGGTCAACTCGCGGTTAAAGGTCGCACACCCCCCAAACCAAGGAGGCGGAGAACCGAAAGTAAGTTTTAGTGAGGGAAGGGTGCCCCTACGTTCATCTCTCTCCCTGTTTCGAACTCACACACGCCCTCGCCCAAGTTTCTTCTCGGTGAGCAAGGGCAAGGGTTTAGGGTAAGGGAAATATTTGAAGGAACCCTTGAGAAGCTCGCCTGAGACCCCTTGGCGAAAGCCGGAGGAATGTGCATTAGTGATAGCTGTCTTGGCGTGGTGGTAAGGGGTCGTCGATGCCTGGCATTAGCAGTTTAGGGCACAGATTGCCCTCGACTATCCCAGCACGATGAATATTTAACCATTCTCAGTTCCGAGATCATTAATTTCTCCCACCCCCTTGGCGTGCAAAGCTCATGTGTTCGCGGGCCTCTCGTGCAAGCGTCTGCTCGTAAATTCTACCCCAAAAAAACTTCCAAATATGTAACCAAGCCTCGCGAGATGAATTTCAGCTCCAATTATTGCATAATTTACTTTGATTTACTCTTTAATTCCGTCCGAAAAAAGGCGCTGCCCCATTTGCTTCTTCGTTTGGAGACCCTATAGTACCCTGTGCTGGCATAGTGGAGATATAATGTTCACTCATTACCTAAATTTCTTAAACCTCTCATAAATATTTTACTTTTTTGCATTAAAACTTAATTACTCGGGAATTATTCACTCAACTCTGTTGCCGTCTGTAGTCTGCGTATCTCATTTTCTTTTAGTATTATTGTAATAAAAACAAATAAGCCACTATGTTAACAGTTTTAAAATTATATAGTAATGCGATTGCACGCTATTGCAAGCAGCCATATCACTCTTTCATCACTTGACGCGTGCAGTAAAGAAAAACGTGTTTTGTTGTTATGTTCTCCAGTATATTCTCTTCTTTCACCCCCACTCTCTTTTCTGCTGCTATTGATTTTTTTTTACTTCTGTTGAAGTCTCGCTTTGTTAATATTGGTTTTCTTGTTCTTCATACTGTAATACCTATACCTTATTCGATAATTTTC
This sequence comes from Platycnemis pennipes, assembly GCA_933228895.1. NCBI lineage: Eukaryota > Metazoa > Arthropoda > Insecta > Odonata > Platycnemididae > Platycnemis > Platycnemis pennipes. The sequence continues at coordinate 41,517,232 of OW121851.1, read as the reverse complement.
AATCTGGAATTCTTCTCCTCTTCCTCACTGTCATGCCATGTGCTTTTTATCATAGTAACAGATTAGATAGGTACTGCAATTTATGAAATAAACCTCCATAATGTGCCTGATTTAGTACCTAATTACAGCCTAATTAATCATTTCCCTTACTTTCAGAATATTCATATATCTATAGTAGTGATGTTTTTTTCGAAATAACTCTGCGCTACATTTTATTTTACATGCATATCCTACCCATCTCCTTTCTACTTTTATTCTTAGTATTCAAAGATTACCACATTGATTATTTTTCCCCATCGGTAATAAGTTACCTCCAAAACTACGGTTTTTTTACTCATGGATTGATACAAGATGGATGATTCCAAAATTTTACCTTCCCTACCATAAATCATTATTCATCCTCAATTTTAGTCATTCTTTTATATTTTAATCTCTTCAACCGATTTCTATGATGAATTTTTGAACCTGGATATTATTCATTGAGTGAATGAGAACACGGGATTGGAAGCCGTCCGTGAAAAAGTATTTCGATGGAACACCGTCACTAAAATGGACACATAGATCACTCGCTATAAGCCTACGTTCAAAAATGCTTAAATTAATGGGATTGCTTTAATTAAAAGCGGGAATTGAAGAATGCAGGAATGGAATGCTTTTAGGATCTAATCTGATTTGTTGTTGCTCCCATTCCGACGATGTATATTCTGAGGTTGCAGAATGTCAGAAAGATAAAGTCGGGGAAATCAATTGGTTTCTAAATTCTTCGAGGCCTCCTAGTTTATTTAGACTTCGATCAATTTGACAGCCCGAACTGATGAGGACGAGATATGGAGCCCCGCCTTCCGAGGAAAAAAGGAAACGATATTTTTTTTGCCTCTCAGAGATCTCTCCACGGTCATTTTTCACCACTGTTGGCGGAATTTGCGACGGGACGTCCGACCAAGGCGCCGCCGCGCCGTCTCTCTGACCGCTCTCTCCATCGAAGGGTCCATTTCAAACTCCCCTAACATCTCCTCATCCCACCTTCCACACTCCATCGCCACGCATCACCCTCTCGGCTAGCTCTTCATGCTCCCGCCCCTTCCCTTGCCATTCACTCCCTCCCTTAACATGATCCCTGCTTTCCTGCTGCATGGAGAGGATTGGACGGTAGGAGGAAGCTGCCAAAACTCGGACGGCAATGTCCCTTGCGGTTTCGCTGATAGGCGATGCTTCCAAAGCGAAGTGCAGTAGTTAGCAAAAACCTTGAAGCAAGGAGGGAGTTGCGATTTAAGGATAAGTAACATTTATGTCTCTTTTGCTGGTTAAATTTTAATCTAAACGTTTTGAGATTTCAATAACTTCGTTTTAAATAATTTAACCACTAGATAAATTCTATAGAGCAATAAAAAGTCTTAAAGCGAAGTGCAGCAGTTAGTAAAAACCTTGAAGCAAGGAGGGAGATGCGATTTGAGGATAAGTGACATTTAATACTCTCTTGCTGGTTAAATTTTAATCAAAACATTTTGAGATTTCAATAGCTTCGTATCAAATAATTTAACCACTTGAAAAATTCTATAGAGCAATGAAAAGTCTTAAATTGGCACTAACTATAATTTACTGACAGTTTTAGGCTTCCTTTGTAATTAGAAGTTGTAGTGATAGCTGTAACTAGAAATTTTAACTAGAATTTGCAATTCTTTGTATTTCTTTGTATAGCATCAACAATATTTCGAGGAAATCAGAAAAAGACAAAATTTGCAATTTACCACATAAAAACTTTATTCCGACCCGGGTTTCGTTGGCACTGCAACATCGACATGCGACATCGACGACAACCAAGGACTACAAAAACCTCGCGGCGGACTGTGAAGTGGCCCTATATAGTGAAACTAAAGGCATCAAACAATTAGTGGCAGACATAATCTCAGCAGATATTGATAGGAAATCCCCGCCCCCACCCAAAAGACTGTGTAATATGGCTACAACGATAAAAAGCCTCTCAAATGACCTGGTTAAAGATCAGCTTGTAATATCCAAGGCTGATAAAGGAAACTGCACTGTCATCATGGATAAGTCTGACTACATAAGTAAGTGCCAGGACTTTATTACAACAAATAATTTAGACACCCTGCAAAAAGATCCGACTAAACTGTTCCAAGATAGTGTTAAAAAAGCCATCTCCTCCTCCAAAGTTCTGTTTAGTAGTAATGAAAAATTCTTCTCAACAACAATGAATCCACTACCGCCCAGACTGTATGGTTTGCCTAAACTGCACAAAGACGAAGTACCCATAAGACCTGTGGTTTCTAGTATAGGATCCCCAGCACACAAACTCGCCCTCAAACTGAACCTTTTATTTCGACAACTCACAGAGTACACCCCAAAATACGCCATAAATAATTCTATATCCCTAACGGAGAAGCTTAGCCGTGTGAACCTGCCACCAAATGCGAAACTAGTGTCATTCGATGTGAAAAACTTATTCACATCCATTCCACCGCAAGAGGCATTGGCATATGCGAAAGACATTCTTTCTAAATCCATTATTCAACCGCAAATGGCAGAAGAATTGTATAAATTAATGGAACTGTGTGTGAGCCAAAATTATTTCCTTTTCAATGATATTTTCTATCAACAAAGATCCGGATTGTCAATGGGATCTCCACTGTCCCCCCTATTAGCAGAAATTTTCATGGATAATCTAGAAGCCAAAATATTTAGTTCCGAGGACCACAATATCAATCATGTGCTATATTGGTACAGATACGTGGACGACATCCTATGTTGTTGGACAGGTTCAGAAAGACAGTTAGATATCTTCCTCAAGTTCCTAAATTCATTGCATAAGGCTATAAACTTCACTAATGAATCAGCGTTCGGCAGCACACTCAACTTTTTAGATTTATCCATTGACATCAGAGACCAAAAACATTCATTTTCTATTTACAGAAAACCCACCTACACCGACCAAGTGATCCCGGCAGACTCTTGCCACCCCATGTCCCACAAATTAGCTGCCTTCCATTCCATGCTCCATAGACTGATAAATATCCCTATGACCAACCACCACTACCACCGAGAACTGATAACTATCAAGACAATCGCAGTCAATAATGGCTATAGTGAGAAGATCATCGATTCCTTGCTCACGAAGAAACTACGTAAACAAGCAATTTATTCTAGCACCTCCCTCTCGACAGATCAGCCAAATGGTCGTAGGTGGGGAAAAATTCCATTCCTAAATCAACTCTCACTCAGAATAGCTAACCATATTCCCAAAGACCGATACAGGATATCATACTACACCCCCACCTCCCTGAAGAAAATTCTCTGCAGGAACAAAGACACCATAGACAAGTCCAGAAAGAGCGGAGTGTATGAGATCACTTGTGATTGTGGTGCCAGCTACATCGGCCAGACGGGTAGAGATTTCCAAACAAGATCGAAGGAACACAGACAATGCACGATCCAAGGCAACTCCTACTCAATGGTGGCCAAACATTTATTAGAAAAGAACCATAATTGTGATTTCGAGGCGAAAGTGCTCCATATCCAAACCAAAGGAAGGAAGTTGGACGCCCTAGAACAGATTGAGATAAAAGAACGACAGAGGAAGAAGATTTCCCTCCTCAACGACCATTTGTTCAACACCAGTTCTCCCCTTCTCTCCATCAGTTTCCCACAGTGACCCCCCTACGCCACTACCCCCCCCCCCTGTTTTGTATACTACGCTTCACGCTTCGAGACCTAATCGGCCTCTGCCAGCCCAGCCACCCTCCACCGTCCTCGAGGACTTAGATGACCGGCGCCCACTCCGGATTTCGCCCACACGGAGACCATATGCGGAAACAGATCGACCATGGTCAGTGATGAGGTCCCTTCCAGCCCCGGGACCTCGACCCTTTGTTTCCCCTGTGACAACAAGTCGCACCACGTGGCACCTTAGTTGAAGCCGTGACAATGCTCTCAGGATCCGAAGTGTGGAAACCCTTTCCCCAATGAGACTTTTTAAAATTCTGTGTTTCCGCCAGTTTATGTGTTTATGACCCCCCTTCCCTCAGCTCCGCCTCATACCCTAACCCCGGCACCCTTGCCCTGCCATTCACGTGTCTTTCCTCTGCCCGCCAATAGGCTTTCCACCGCCCCCCCCCCCCCCCCTTCTTCCGCCTCTTCCCCACTCCTCACATCCCCGCATATTATATATAGCGCACTATGGATGTTATTTTTCACCTGACGATGTTGCAGTGCCAACGAAACCCGGGTCGGAATAAAGTTTTTATGTGGTAAATTGCAAATTTTGTCTTTTTCTGATATGTTCGAATACCACGCAATATCGCCAGAATCTACGGATTTCATTTCGAGGAAAGTTGGCTATTGATGATGACGATGAGATTACCTCACAACACGTAGGACTTTATCACCTACCATATTAATATCAACTTGCTAATTGGAATAACGACTAGGGTTGGTGATAAGTTAAAAACGTACTATAATACATTTATACCTTAAATCTTTGCTCCTATACATGAGACTAGTGGAGCCTCTCAGCTCAGATCATAAATTTAGGCAAATAAGTTTGACGGTCTTCTAATTCATCGTGGTGAAATCACATTCTAAAGCTGTGTGACCCTGATTTGAAGCGACGTCGTTTATCAAGGTAATATTGGGAATATGCTCCAGGTAATAGCTCCAAATGATATGTTAATTTTCATTTTTAAGGCCTTACCTACAGCCTGTATCGAATATACTCCTAACTTTATTTACTATGTCTGCAGTCGAATGGTACTAGAGTTTCGGAACTGTGAATGACGCATAGAGGAACATTATGTGCCAAAAACCACTGTGATTGAGTAAAGCTTCGCTATTAGAGTACCCTTTTCCAGGAGTCCTGGATATTTCATAGCAGATCTTTTTTCATAGAAAATTTAAATTGCTCAACTTAGGGGCTAAAGCTTAGGCAGACGTTGTTGGGGAAGGATTGGAGAATCTACAGATAAATTTCTTCTCCACACCTGATTAAACTGAAATTACAGAATCGACGAATTAAGTGAATCAACCATCGTAAAGTAGCATTCACGGGTTCACATTCTTTACTCGGAACCCTTAACTCGTATTAAAAAAAAATTATCAAAGATTCTTAAGGATGAACTACCTTTTTCCGTTTTATCCTTGTCTACATTCCTACGTAACTCAATTACACGCTTAATGAATTAACACCCTTTGTTGGCAAACAAATGTTTACCTTACCTTTTTTTAGAGAATAGTTGGCCTTGACCTAATATCCTAATTTGGAGGAAAAATGTCTCCGTAATATGCCTCTTCCTGGTATGCTACAAGCCAAGTTGGCAAAGCACGATCAGTGTTGCGAAGCTGAGCTAGGCATTGTTTGGCGTATTTTATTTCAGTTTACATTCCTCATCAAGATTATTATTTTGATCTCTTGAGGTTTATTTCTTTTATTTGTAACTCCAGTCCATAATTTTTAACCGGAGTAAATTTCCATATCCATCAAGTAGTATCACGATTTTTTTACCCTTCAAGGGACAGAGGTTGACTTCACACCAAGTAACTATGCGATTCCTTTCATGCATTTGATCCTGTTGCTAATCAGTGCACTCTCACTTTTTCTTGTCATTTATTTGTATTCACTATGAAAACAGCAGCTATTGCATTCCGTAATTCTAATTCCAAACTTATGTTACGTTGGGAAGCTGATGAAGTTTTTTTTACACAATTATTTCGGATACATTTAACTTGTGAGGTAAAAAAATTACTTTCCTTTTAGTATTACACAAACGGTACTACTTTTATTGCGTATATCATTTTAAATAGCTGGCAAAGAGTATTTCTGATGTGTGATTCGTCTTTCAAAATATTTCAACGTCATTCCTTATACGTCCGCAAACTATTTGGATTCTCTTTGTTTAAAATGTCTTCCTTTTTACTGAGAATTTGTTTTTCTACTTTACTGAGAACATTTAGCTAAGGATAATGAACTTGAAACTTCCCAATACTTTTAGCCTCGGACTATAATTGGTTGAAGTCAGAGACACTTGGTTTCTATACTTACTTTTCAAATGGCGGGAGTATAAATAGTTTTTAAGTGTCGTAAACCTTAGGTTATTTAGCACCATCTATCATTTGTTAATTTAACCTGAGATGAAAATTAAGTCCAAATCTGAGGTGAGAATCGATCCCACGACCTTTGGATTTCCAGACAGACGTTACTGATCTGTCTACAGAGTCCGGTCCATACATCTTCTTCCCTATAAATATACCTGTCCCTTGTTTTTTCAGAATTGTGGGATTGAAAATTGGATAAATCCTATGCCACATCCTAAACCCCATGGTTCGATCATACCACGTCGTAAATCACTCCTCTTTGAATGCAATGGACTTCCAGTTTTATTTTGAAAGGAATGACCGTGGCTGAAAGCTGGGAAAATGCATTTTTCACTGAGATCGAAGAAACGCCTTCGGTGCATTGCAACCATTTTTCTTCGTTGCATCGATGGACGGTTTGATCGCAACGGCTCGCCTTTCCTCTCTCCCACACCTTCGATGTTTCATTCCTGAAAGAAGTATCTATCTCGAAGGATTAATCGTCTCCGCTCTGAGGGATTCGTTAAAATGTTCGCGAAACCCGTATTTTTTAAAATAAAACTCGCGGGCAGCCGATGATTCTGTTAACCTAGGAATTATTTTTCCACTGATTCTGCACTATGGATGCTATTGATCTTCCAATGATATGTCCGTGAGGTTATCGTGGAAGATCAAATTCGCAATAAATTTACCGTAAAAACTTGAAATATTAGTTTATACAGAGTCATATATAGGTACCATAACAGAAAATAACTGCATCATCATATGTGGTGTCAAGTGACCCCCTAACTTTAACGCAATTCATACCAAGAGAAGAGGTACAAGGCTGGAAATAAGGGTATGGGGATGAAGAAAGTTGAGAAAGATGGTATGTATTGGCATAATCCTGATCTTAATGAAAGGTGCCATGGTTACCACTGTTTAACGTCCCATTAGGCAGACGGTCTTCTGAACTCGAGGTTATCCCCACAAACCACTCAATTAGTGTACCACAGGTGTGTCAAGTCTGTAGCCGCACTTGTTCGCGCTCCAAACTAGTAGGAAAGTTACAGTAATAGGAAATGAACGCTAGGGAGGTAGAGTGGAGAGAAACCGGGCGTCGGCATCAGTCTGCTCGTAACGAAAGGTCACAAGAGGGTCACGGGGCCACTGAACTCCAGTACCCTCCACAAAACACTCAACTCGGGACCGGTTTATTTACTAAAATATCTTGCACTGCAGGGATTCAAACCTGAGCTCTCTGAGTGAGAGGCTAGTACTCTAGCTACTAAATCTACCGGACTGTCTCTAATGTATCCTCCAAATGGCCAGTGTATGGGATCCCTACGAAATCGGTCTAAATAACGAACTTGAACGTGTGCAGCGAAGATCGGCAAGATTTGTAAAGGGACGGTATGATAACCTTATTAGAGTAACCAGTCTATGGAAGGAATGAAATTGGGAATCATTGTCAGATCTCAGGTTGAAATTTAGACTTAAACTCTTAAACAAATTCCAAGACCATATTTTCAGTGATGATGTTAAAAATATTTTGCACACCGCAACTTACTATGGTAGACTGGACCATTATCACAAAATTAGAGAAATCGATTGCCGAACTGACAGATTCAAAATGTCCCTTTTTCCTCGTACAATTAGGGATATGAATAACGGTTAATACATCCAATACGAGTGTAGCAATGGATTACATTGGTAGCTGCATGTTGGTATGAGCACTTGAAGCTAACCCAACTAACAGAATTTTTTTTCTGCATTTTTCTTTGCTATTTTTATCTTTTTTTTAAATTGTGTAGTTTAGAGCAGTATATAAATACTAATCCTTTTTTATGCATGATATGTATTGCATGTTTGGTGAGAGTTCACCCCCTGCCACACACCTTCATGGTGGCTTGCAGGATATTATGTAGATTTAGATGTACTAGTAGTGTTGTACTGTCAAGGATATTTTTCAACCTAATAAATCCATTCTCTTCATGCCGATCCACTCCCTGAGTGTCTTTATTGCAGCCCTATCCAAGAACGAAGTGTGAGTGTCGCTCAGAACGTCTCCTCTTTCCCTTTGAAAGAATTCCGAGGATGTTTCCCGTTGCTAGTAGTAACGGACAGTGCTGGGGCGGGACAACAGCGGTACCCTAGCCCGCCCGCTGAAGGGTTCAAAACGAATTAAACTCGAACGACTTCTTTCCTTCCCTTAGCCGTTCACACCTCTCCGTCGCCGCCGTTCTGGATTTGTGTCCCTCCGAGGCGAGAGTGTTTCTGTCTGGGTCACGTCTGTATTTGGAACGAAAAGATGTGGGATTAGGTAGGGTGGATCGTTCTACGTTTTGCGTAAGCCTCCGGAAAGAAGAGGCACTTGTCTTAATTCAACCGCTTGGATTTTCCAACGTAATCTCTGGTAAGCTGCTCTAAGCTTGTCATTCCATATATTTTCGCAACGCTTTTCAAAGTGTTGAAGCATAGATGTTATTACAAATGTGGACGTCAATAACAAAAGTTTCAGTCCATATAAACAATTTTGCATAACGTAGGTTGTAATGAATTCTAAGGAAACTATTGCGCACGTGTTTCAATTGCATAAGGAAATGATTGACTTTCTTTGCTTGCCACCAGTAGAAGTAGCATTAAATTTTAGGACAGTCCCATTGCGTTCATCATATAGTACATCTAGCATACCTTTCTGTGCTAAACAGATCACCACGCAGTAGATGTGTATTGATACCACAAATAAGGAACGCACACCTCAAATGCATCTTATTCTTAGATTTTTGTATGGAAAATTTTACCTATTTAGATATTTATCTTCATAACCACTCCATGATTCCGCTAAGATCTTATTTTGTACAATGAATTTAACTGATTTATTCCCTTTGCAGACTATCTATGAAGGTCCCATCACTCTCATTCGTTACTTAATGATGAAATTCCCGTTTTGTTCCCATCGATTTTCTTGCGCCACTCTTTTATTTCATGTCCGACTCCATTTTTTCATATCATCATTAATAATTAATATTAAGAAGTTTGAGTACGGAAAGGAGAAGGCGTAAGTTGTGGGTTTAGAAGGTAGTAGAGCGTGAAAGTGTTCAGAAGGACGTGATTGAAGAAGGTGAAAGTGTTTAGAAGGACGTGATTGAAGAAGGTGAAAATGTTTAGAAGGACGTGATTGAAGAAAGGATGTTCGTAAGGCGTAGCAGAGCGAGGATAAGAATGGGTAGTTTGGATAGCTAGTTTAGCTGCTGCATTTCAATAGTCCACGTTTGGTGGTGGTCTTTACCCCCTGCCAGACTCCCTCGTGGTGGCTTGCAAGGTATCGTAATTAAATAGAATGATGGGAGGCTGGAGGCCGAAAAGTGGCATCCAGTGAAAAACAGGCGTCGTGGAAAAAGTTAAATATCCATTAAGATTATAATAAGTCATTTCAGTCGTGACTTTGTGGAAGCTACTGACATTCATGATAAAATACTATAGAAATACTCCACACTTTATTTTTAATAATTACCGACCCTGGTTTTGGCAACTTAGTGCCGTTTTCTAGGTCATTTTTTCAGTGCCATTTCCTAGAAAATTTCCCAGGTCAGTGTAATTTCCTAGAAAATGGCACTGAGTTTCCGAAACCCGGGTCGGATATTATTAAAAATTAAGCGTGAAATATTACTATTGTATTTTGTTATGAATTCATTTAGACGTTACTTCACTGGACGAAAAACAATGGCGATGTTGATGAATGACGAAAGGACAAACTTGTCTCACTTCACTACCCGGCGTAAACCCTTCTTTATTTATACGCTTGAATTTCACGTTGTTGGTCACTAAAGAATGCACGAGTAACCATCTGATCCCCCTGCTTATGTCTATCTTTTAAGTAGATTCATAATGTTCTGTTGAAATTTACTGATAATTGTATCATTTAATATGATACGAATTTTTATTAAAATTCTCACCAATGAAATGGATTTAGATTAAGTTCCTTCTGTTTACTTTATTCTGCGCACTCAAGTAAGCATATTTCAATATTCTGATCAAATTTCACATCCTTTCTCTTGTAAAAGAATAATAATTGTTGATTCATTTAAGTCCTGTGATCAAACTTCTGTGAATAGTTTGCCATTTCCGCATTGTTTCAATGGTTTTAATGGAAATTTATTCCGTATTTTATGCCTTTTTCCCGCTGTATATCGCTCAACAACTGTTTTTCTCGGTGTATATCAGCCAATGACCAACTTTTAACTAGCTTAGCTCAAAGCAAATTTTTATTTTCGAAATAACATAAAATGTATCCAGTGCCACTATTGTGTGAAGGCGCATAACGAGACTCATCCTTATTCCTTAGGCCTTATTCCTCCCAGCTTCCTAATGTTGGGAAGAATAAATTGTTAAAGTTACTGCTGTTATACTGCTACAAGAATCTACAGAGGTATACGAGGAAGTGGGTTTTATAAGAGAAAAATTCTTTCTCTTTTACGCAAACCTCTGAAGTTAGAAGCTCGGGTTAATGAAGTTATGGTGGAAGTGCTTTTTGGGAGAAAGATGTGGGGTAAGAGAATAAAAATCGAGATAAGACGAAGATGCGAGGGTGTAGGAGCGTCTGTTATCCCCTGGTGGCGACGTTCTTCGATTTATAATTCAAAGGGAGGGTGGTGGAGGAGATGGAGACTGCATTGGCGCGTTGGTTTACAGCCCCCTATATCCACACCCTCTCCCTATCTCTCTATCCACCCTCCGACTCTGCATATCTCTCCCGCCGCGCCTCGTATTAAAACGGATCCATTAAAAAGGATCGCTACTGGCGCTGATACTTACTCTGGCTTCATATATTTTTCATCGCACGTTTCCGAGTGAGTGAGGGAGAAAGGGTTGGGAGTGCAAGACGCGGGGAGCGCTACAAGATGGAAGGAAGTAGTCTCGCACGCCTATTAATCAGATTTAGACTTAATTAAATCCGGGCGTCTGAGAGAGGTGGGACGATGAGCGGGCTCCAAGGGCGGCATTAGCTTATTCCAAAGAGCTCATTTTTTTTCTTTTATCCACTACCATACCAAGTTTCACTCACTGCCACACACTTTCAAGGTGGCATTTGGTGTTATCTCGAGGTTTAGCTGTGTCTTCTTAACTCTAAATCCAATCGTGCGTGAGAAAAATCTTGTTCGGCCATCGTGTGCCGGTAAAATGGTGGTGAAGAGTAGGTAGGGCTGTGATCGGAAGTAATAAAGATTCAAAAATAGATGATGGCATAGAGTGGTGCATTATGAAGATGAGAAATTAATCTTGGAGGCACTGACTATAGACATGAAGCAAAGAAAGCGCTAGCTAGGGAGTAATTCATGATAAAGACAGCTTCTGTGCTGAAAAATGAGACTGGAGACAAGAAAGCAGTAGGCACACTATACGATAATTATTGGAGAAGTGACCCTGAAATACATGAAGCCTTCGGTACTTAGCATTGGAGAAAGGATGCTGAAGATGAATTGGACGGAAATGGTAACATAATGAGGATGCATTCTGGAGAGACGAAGATGAAAGAACTCTATAGAACAACTTATGGCAAAGAAAGCACAAAGGAGTGAGCATACTTAGTGATTTGCAGAGTTTTAAGTAACTTGCTGTAAGAAATCAGTCTAAATTTTGACACGTCCAATGACCTCTAAATGGTTTGAAACCGAGTCCACCGGTTACCATCCCAATGCTCTAATCAAAGGTCTACCTCAACGTCGAATTTCATTTGACCCAGTTATTAAATGAAAGCCAAAAAAATGAAATTTACTTGGCCTTATCGAACGATAGTTGAGTCATTTTGCTTGTAAATATGAGGTAATGATAATAGTACAAAGGTCTTTGCATCCAATGAATAGGGTGGTTTACCATATTTTTTATTGGCGAATCTGATAGAGTCTGTACAACATTAAGACACATATTTTCCCGTTTTTTGATCCGTCGATTACTTCCCGAATAATAAGCGGCGAAAAACAAAAGTATTTAACCCTTTCGTAAAAGTGGGCGTGGTGCAACCTCTGACGTTTATTGACTTCGTCCAATCACAACTGAGCCCGCGAAGCAACTTTGCCATATCGCAATGGGGGGACACAGCTGGCTCTCCCAATGGGAGCGATTACGACATCATCTGTGCGAGCAGACCTTCCGAGAACCCCCCTCCACTCCCTTCGCTTCCTCGAAAAGCAGTCAAGGACGAGAGGAAAATGACGTCAATGTTATCAAGGCAGCTTTTTCGGTGGGCGTCACCTTTTGCTTCTTTTAATTTTTGATTTATGAGTGTATGGTTGTGGTTAGAAGATTAATTTTTTCACTAAAATTCTTTTTCGTTTCCGTATAACGATTTCGTGTACAAAATTGCGATTTCGAATCTGAGTAAACGCCCCCATTGTATATCCGTGACACAGAACAAAACATTTCATGAGAATTATCGAAAAAGAAGACTCTGTCTACCTTCACTAGAGAAGTTTGGATTTAACGAGTAGGTACTAGACGGCTCTTCAATGAAGGTGAATGGCGCCAATTTTGCCATTGTAATTCTGACTTCTTTGTATATATTCCCTTTTGCCGGCGCACACTCGGCACAGCTCCCTTCAAAACACATTCAGAGGCAAAAGCGACTTTTGGAGACTCCGTTCCATTTCCGTCGGGGGGGAAGCGGTGTGAGATTGCAGTTGAAGTGCAGTTTAAATGAGCGTCCTCCGCACTCTCCCTTTCTTCCCAACCGAGACCTTCCTCTCGTTTTCCCCTGAGGTGAGATTTGGAATGGAAGGTGGCCATTTCTTTTCCCATTCTGTTCCTTCGTCCCGGCGATTGCCAAGGGTGCCCGCGAGCGATAGTTTGGCCTCCGGCTTCCGCCCGGTGACCCTCGGGAAGAACTAAAGGGGAAATACTGAGAGCTGGAAGGTGTGTGTGAGGATTGTTGGCAACGGTGAAATGGGAAATGAACGTCAAACCCTAGTTCTATTCTTATCTGGACTCTGGAAATGGCGCAATTACGAGCGCTCATACGCTCATTCCTAATTAAGAGGCGATGTGCCTCTTAATTAGGAATGAAACTGGCGTTGAGGAAGATAAAAATAATAATAAGTGTATTGTTCTAGGACCTTCTCCTATGGAACATAAATCATTTTATACAGTTAGACTCAGCAGTAAAAACAAAAATAGGTACCTACTTTCCTAACTAAATGTATACAATCAAAGAGAATAATACAGAAAAAGAAATGACATTACATTTAAAAAAACAGATTAATTATCCATTTCAGAAATGAACAACTGCGGAAGGATAAAGTAACCAAATTAGAAGATAAATGGATAAAGTAACTCAATAAAATAAGCCAGTGATGTGATTGTACAATTTTACAAAATTATGGATTACTTTACATGAAATTTTACAAAACATTTGACAGTAATAAAGAGAAAAGGAAAAACCTGGATTTGAATGATAAGCTTACATAGTAAATAAAATTTATAGATTACATCGTTACATCACAATGTTGTATTTTTATTATATGATATTACATTAAGTTATAACTACAATTGTATTTTTCAAGCAAATAAGCAAATCTTAGTTTTGAATTGATTTACAGTATCACTGTTAATGTTGTCCGGTATATTATTCCATATTCTTATAACAGAGTTTATGGTTGACAATTGGTACGCCGTAGTTCTGCAATTTGGAATTTCAAATCGTCTTGCACTTACTGTCAAAAATCTTCACTCTGGTTACGTATAATCATTTCATAGAGATAATCAGGTGTTTTACATGACAACATTTTGTATACAAACACAGATAACTGGAAATTTGATTTATTTTGAGGTTTCAACCGCTGCAACTTAGTGTAAAAAGGAGTGACATGCTCTTGGATATTTATATCATATATGTATCTAATCATAGAATTTAACGGTGTTTGCAACTTCTTGTATAAATCACCGGATAGGTAACAATAGCCCACATAGAGAACAATAACCCATACGTGGAACCAACAAAGTATTAACCAATTTTTTCGTACTTTTATTAGCATGAGGCGTTTGAATTGTTTGATCTGTGCTCATGTTTATGTACCTTGTTGGAAATAGCGGATACATGTTCATTCCACGTTAGCGTATGGTTGATATTATCCCCTAAGTTTATTACCATGCATGAATAGCCAATAAGTTCATAGCAGCTGTCGGTTCTGGTTCAGTTAGTTTCTCTTATGCGTGTTCTGCATAGATTAAACTACTGCTTTAAACATGTACCGTTACAACTAACTGATGCTGTTCTGGCTCTTCTTCAGTATAGTTTGAAATTATTGCGTTTTGGTTCCCCTCTGTTGACTGCTGAACGCTAATGATGATGTGAATTAAAATATGCAGTCATCCTTTATAAAATTCCATGATAATTTGGTATGCTCTTACTCATGGTACTGGAAATTGAAGCAAATAATTGCGCACATTGTTTGCAGCATTTTCTCTTTAGAAGGGAGAATGCGTTTGTGCAGTTATTTATGTAATTTGCGTAGTAGGCATTCACAGAAGTTAGAACCTATGGAATATATCGTCCAAATAATGTTGCCTATTATCTTTTTCGTTAGTAAGAACGTGTTAGAAGATGAATGAAATTACTGTGGTTCATTTCCTATCTCCAGGTTCCTTCTAAAAAGGGACTGTTTTAATACGTCACTTTCCTGAAAATCTTTACAGTTTTCGATCGAGGCAGCTAGCATTTGTTGAAAATATTTGGACGAACATACATTTAAGTGAATTGATAGATTGATTTTAAATTTCAGGTTTCAGAATTTCAGGTTCAGATTGATTTTAAATTTCAGGTTCAGGTTTTGATCCACAAAGAAGATGTTCTATAGACTTTACACAAGAATGGTTAGAAGATGTTCTTTCACTTGTGCATACACCGGCCACAAAAGTACCTGGTTTTGAGGGAATATTTTAGCATACACTATTGGGATGAACTGCATCACTACAACAAAGGATTGTATTCGGAGAAAATCTTGCAGATTCAAAATTATGGAAACCGTTCTCTGGCACTGTTCCTATTGGACACCATTTCATGAGAAACGAAGATGTAGAGATACCGCTTAAAATAACTAATCGGCATGCTAAACCGACGTTTAGAGTCTATCGATGTCGAATAACCATTACATCTATCAGTACCTATCTATAGAAATGGGGCACTTCAACAATATTAATTACTTCAAATTCCCGGAAACATCAAATTTCACAACGGAGGGAAGTGGGAAATTGCAGGATGATTTCCTACTTTCGGAACTGAGGCAATCCTTGAATAATCTCTTGAGGGAAGAATGGGCGGTTGGGATTGTTCCACCACCACACTCGCAGTGTGTCTCCCGGAAAAATTTGGAGAAGGGGTAGAATTGGTGGGAAGAGGTGGAAGGAGGCCAGGGAGGACAGTTTCAGGGATCGGAATGGTTTCTCCCTCACCGCTTCTCCCCCGTCCACCTTCTCTCTGCTCCTCTCTCGGAATTCTTTCCTCCTCCTTTATTTCCCTTCCCTTTCTCGCCTTTCCGCACCGCCCCAATTGCTTACTTCCTCAATATTTTTCGAGGGTCACCCCGTGTATTTTGAATGAACGCCAAAGGGGGGGGGGGGCGCAGGGGAGGGGGCTAGGCTCTCTCTCTCTCCTCTCCCCCTTGAACGGTGCGTTCTTCACTCCTACCCCAGCTTCCTTTTAGAGATCTCACCCTGCATTTGCTTCCCTTATTTTCGCGTCCTGGCCACTAGGTGGCAGGTGGTGAGACTACGTAACGTGCGGCGCTGTAAATGCGTCCTCTCCCCTCCTTCAGTTTCTATAAAAAAGTATAAACTCAGATTCCGTATTTAAATTTGGAAAGGGTGTATTACTATACATACATCGTTGATATCAGCTCTTAGCACATTCAATACAGTTGGACTCTCCAATTTCACTTTTCAAATTTCTTTTTCTGGTTATAACCATTATTTTCAATGATGAACTGGAGCCAATTGATCATATTAGTACCTATTACATTATTGGTTAGTTGACGATGGTTATAATTTACATGTGCATCAACCAACGTTTTAAATGGACAAGGCAACATGAACACTCACTAAGAGATTGTGTTCCCTACGTTTTTACTTCGTTTTGGAATCATTGAGCAGGTTTCACTTATGTAAGCCAGATGTACTTCTTTCCGTTATAACATTTTTTACCAACGTATTTTAGACAATTTTGCACATCAAGTGTAACGATTTACTTATTTCCAGTCATATTCATTGTTGAGAGTACTCCGCAATGCGAATCAATGATGTATTCATCGGTCATAGATAAGCAGCATTAACGAATCGGGCCTGTTTCGGCCGTTATGCTCGAAGTTACAGTGAACGTGTCAAATGATAATCTGATCCCTATAAAACTAAATGTAGCTTATTTATAAAGTACTGCTACATCCATAGACTACTCTGTCTGATCCTGAACTGATGCAAAAAATTTCAATATCTTGTAATATTAATAAAAGTTAAGGTGATGGCCAGTTATTTAATCTTACGAAAACTTATAGCTGTCTTGTATTCACATGCAAAGTCCACAGTAAAGTAAGTCCACAGTGACACGCAGCGATTCAGGTGGTGAGGTTACGAAAAGTAGGATGCAGTAAAAACGTCCTCTCCTCACCTTCAACTTCTATACAAAGAATGAACTCAGATTTTAAAATTACTTATTAACTATATTAGCATTTTGTGCTAGTATATAATCAGATAAGTCATCAAAAGCGCTTAATAATGGTGAACCTGATAAGCTTTATTAAATATATTCCATTTTGAGACTAATGCGACCTGGAAAAATTGAATTTCGGACTATATTCTTACAATATTGAAATATTTTACATAAAAATTGTTTGATTAGTATAGATCACTCTAAGGACCTAATTTTGGAAGCCAAAATTTACCGTATACTTCAACAGAATATGACATAAGGCTTCATCATACAATATTACTCCGTCTTGACTTTACATGCATTTCCTCCTGAAAATTCCATCAATCTAAGAAATAATTACCTCAAGACATACATTTCTCTCGACTCGCACGTATTTTTTTGCTCTATTCTGAATAATGTTTCGATTAATGAATAATTTTGATGACAAATGTGTTTTACGTCTTCAAACATTTTCAGCAAGCTTTGGTTGTGATACGGCAAGAATGTTTTCGAAAGAAGAAAGAAATGCGATGCAGAAAGTAAACGTCGCTAAACACAAAGTAAGTTGACCTTTCCTGTTCCCTGACCCCGAGTGAGGGAATCATGCGCGACTGTCCACGAAGGAGCCCCTGGAAACACTTTCTTTTCCTGGACTGGAATACTTCCGAGTAGCCATTATCGGGATATCGGAATGTAACAGATTTTTCGTTCCCAGGGCATTGAATGATCCTTCCTTTCTCCATTTCATTGCGTCCCCTGGATCAATATATTTTACCTCTCAGGATGCTCGAGGAAGCGTTCGAATGAAAGGAGAAAGAATTACAGTAAATTTCTCGTCAAACCGAGGGGAAAATAGGTCCCAGACCTCCACCCACCTTCCTCGCATTCCACGTTTTCCTTTTCCCGTGGAGGGGAGAGGAGGAAGGAGAAGATTGGAGGAATCTTCGTCCCTTCTTCACATATCCCTCCCATCTTTTTCCGTTCTCTCCCTCCGCCTCTGGTCTTATCTCCACATCCCTTTAAACCCTCTCCACTTCCTGCGCTGCTTAAGAAGGGTCTCTTGCCAGCTCCTCTGTCCGTCCATTCCCGCTACTTTTCTTGATTCTCACCAATTTGATTCGGCCAAAACTCGATGAATTCGATGGCTTTTGACTAAAGTACCGCTTAACGTATTGGCATACGATTTGTCCGATTTTGCTTTAGTTTCCTCGGGGCATAGTCTTCTTAAAGTAGTGCTCCTCTTATAGGCTAAGGACCAGGTTCGCCTTCTGTCTGAGCTTTCAGAGACGTTTCAGCTTGATTCTACGTAAAAAATTACCATGGTCCATGTATATATCGTCTTCAAGAGGACCATGACATTTCTATGTAAGGAAAAATTTGATAAATATTTTCATTTCAACATGACCTTCTTACTCTTAAGACCCACTTTAATGGAGTCACATTTTATGCGTAGCGCGGATTAAAAATTCTAGTCAAGTTTTATGGTCACACCATCTTTCTATTCTTACCTACGTCATGAGTCATACACTTAAGTTATTTACGATCTTAAATTATTTCTGTGCCCAGCTACCTCATAACTTATATTCAAATACAGGTATTTAAACAAACCGATCTACCTATTGGGTAAATATATGTAGTTTATGCCTAAACTCAGTGAGTACGAAAATATCTACTGATCTGAATGTTGCTTTAAATCTGCAAAATAATGGATTGTTATAGACGCCGCAAAATATGTTTGTACGCACAAAAGGACTATTTAAACTCCTTGATACATACTGTTCAAAAGCGTATAAAAACGCGTTGCACTTTTCTCTTCTATCGTTATGCATGTAAAATCGTCTTTAAAAGCATCAAAGAACTAAGCAATAAGAACTCTGAGAGCCTATAATTTTTGTTCATTTCTTTGATGAATTATAAGAAACAGGAATTTTCTTCTATAGGTACTATATAATTTCCTTGGCCGTAAAAAGGACAGGCAGCTCCAATCCTACACAGTTGTTATCCTCAGCTTCCATGTCTTGGAATGCCTCTTTAACACTTTCGCTGCGGAGGATGAACCGGTGCGTCCACCTAAATCTTGCCCCAAAAGCAAAGGACGCACCCGTGCGCCCTGTGTCTTCTCTTTTTCAAATGCGCCACGGCTTTTCCGCTTCCAGCTATGTCCCTCCAATTTACTTCCCACTCCTCCGTTGCAATGTGAACTTTGTCAAAGTGCCAACCGTTTCTAGGTTTTCTAGGTAAAACGGTCTATGCATCAAAGGGATCATTAGTGCCTATTCATGAAAGAAAATTACAGCCGC
The DNA here is from genome assembly GCA_933228895.1 of Platycnemis pennipes. Lineage (NCBI taxonomy): Eukaryota > Metazoa > Arthropoda > Insecta > Odonata > Platycnemididae > Platycnemis > Platycnemis pennipes. The sequence goes on along the minus strand of OW121851.1, from coordinate 41,498,194 downwards.
TCACGGCAAACATATTTCATGCTTGGGGCCCGCATTGAAAGTGAGAGTCTTTAGTTTGTGCGTCGAGGAAACGGAATGTGTGCATTTCCGGGTCACAAATGCGTGCCTATCGCAAGTTCGGATTCACGCACAGGCGCAAGTATTAATTCAGCCGCTCAAGGGCGTCACCCCAGAAATGGGGAATATGCATGAAATTTGTTTCTCGAAGATTAATGATTGACTTGATGCAAAATTTTCTCACCAGTTTAAATAGATAAGCCAATATTTTCTACGCCACCACAAAGATTGTTAAATGATATTAAAATGTTCCCGAATATCGACGAAAGTCACGTGACCTGAAACGCCTTCTGACGTCGCTGCGAAGTATAGGTTCCATATTGCTACGGAGATATACATTTACTTTTAAAGGAAAATGAAGTGAATATATTTTTTTAAGGTTTCTAGCCGTTTCTCGAACGAAACGATGACTGAAAAAATACTTAAAAAAACACATTCCGGCAATTTCCTTTGGTTGAATCCCTTATAGCGGCGTTCTTTAAAAAAAAAAAAACAGCGATTCCATTGACGTAGTAGAAATTCTTGGGCACTAAACAGGCATTATATAATTAATGGATGATTTGATGGATGGTTATAAATGGATAATGGATGATTAATGGATGGAATGGATGAATCCATACTACGTAAATAAAAAATCGAAATACAATCGTTTATTGCAATAAACAAATGAGATAAATACATACGTCATCGCCAAGTATTCATTTAGCAACTTACCTCCACGCATAAACAGATAAACAACGCCCATAGTGATACCGTGCCGTGACGTCATACGAGTGTGTTTTTAAGCTTCCGAAAAAGTGAAATTTTCAAAGAGTAATATCTTTGTAACGCAACTTAATTCTTCAGCAAAATATTCGCCAAGCACATTTTAGCTAATAAACTTCGCATTCAAAGAGTTATAAAAAATAGTGCATGTTCCCCATTCCTCCCGCCTACCCATCTGCTATACTTTATTCTGGTCGCCGACCCTCTCTCTCTCTCCTTCGCTAACTTTCTATTTCTCATTCCCCCCTTCTGCTCGAGAGGGACGTTTATTCTCCTCGGTCTCCGTCCACCCTCTAAGCATCCTCTTCCCTCTCCCATTGTCCTTTCCCTCCCTCTAATTCCCGTTTTCCCTCTCGTCCTCGCTCGGCTGGACCCCACTTCCACTCACTTCCGGTCCAGCCCGCCGGAGCCTTGTGTCTCCCACCCATGTTCCCTGACCCTCTCCATCTCTTCCTTTCCTTGCTGAGTTCCTTCCTCCTTCCTTTCCATTGAGGTCCATTTTCTTTTCTACCTAGAAGACAGCGTTTCCAGATATACCATAGTGATACCATAGTTTCCAGATATACCATGAACTCTTACGTGCACCGCATTGCTGCTCATAGTTGCGGTAAATAATATTTTAAATGAAATAAGTTTACTTGTAACGTAGTGGAAATTCATCATGATAATTGATTTATTTCAAACTTTTACAAACCACAATAAAATTACAAACTCACGACCCAAGTTTCCGCGCTAAGCACCATTATCAGGTCTGTAGCATACGCTACATATATGTACTTATACTTTATTTATATTGCCCTGCTAATAAGTGATCAAATAATAGCTAATTAAATTGTACTGCTGGTCAGTTATTGATGAAGATGCTTAGCGCCGAAGCCTGGGTCGTGGGTTTGTAATTTTATTGTGGTTTGTAAAAGTTCGGAATAAATCAATTGAAATAATATTTTATTTGTTTCCATGCAGTTTACGCTGGTGATTTCCTCCTTGAGTTAAACTCAGAGGTACAGTGCTGGTTGATATCGTTAAAATATTCCTTGTTACATTCTACACATTTTTATCAAAGGTGCAATCAACCTGAATGACTATTTCAGGTCATTGTCAACAGTAAAGTGCACCGGCTGTATCTTTGCTGTATCTGTTGCTTTGCTACCACAAATAAAGGTGGATTGTTTTGGCTCCAAGCATTGGAATTCTAAGCTTGTTAATGATCTCCAGTTTGTTATGCATGATATTATACCAACTAAATAATAGGTTTTCAAATAATTTGGGGCCCAATATGGAATTTGATTTGATAAGAACGTCTGAAGGAATGTGGTGTTCTTTTCAAATATGTATTAGACGACAGCAGATGCGGTGAATCACCTGTTCTTATAGTCATTCTTGTAACTCTAACGGAGGGAGATTATATTTTGGGGTTACTGAGTGAGTTTTTAAATTTGTTTTGTTTGGTTATGGCTACGTTTAGATCAATTTCATTCAATATATTAAGCAGATGTTTCTTAGTTATGATTTATAGCATGGGAATGTCATTTATTTAACCTAGGTAATGTAATCGCTTGTGCTTACGTTCTTTCTATTGTTTATTGTCATTTTAAAATCATCCCTGGGCTCTAAATGTTGTTTCTAGTAATTAGTCTATATCCATTAACCATCCTGCAAGCCAACTCGAGGAGGTTTGGCAAGGAGTTTGTTATCACTAAGCATACGCTACATACATGTACTTATACTTTATTTATATTCACCACCTAATAAGGGATCAAATAATAGATAATTAAATTGTACTTCTGGCCAATTATTGACATTCACATGTTATGACTACAGTAAATGGCTACTTACCAAGCTAGTTTATTCGTTGTAAAGTTTGGGGTGTGCTGTGCTACATACTACTCTACTAACTTGCGAGCAACCTCTGGAGCCTATGGGGCTTATATATTTTATAGAACTGTAACTTTATTTCATCTGATTGGTAATATAATGGTGTATTTGGATTGTTTTGTAATATATAGTGATGGACAAATACTGTTTCAATTTGCAAGAAAAAGTTAAAAAACTTAAGCATCCTAGGTACCAAAATTACTTCCAACAAATAGGATGTGATGAAGCTTCTGTAGTCTTTGGGTAGATTTGTTTAAGCGTTTAAGCAAATCCTTGTAGTATTTTTTTTGTTTTTTGGGACCCAAAGCGTCTTCTGTGTAACGATTCGCTAACTCACACCTATCCTCAAATTCTTCTACCTCTTGATTGCTACAATGTTGACTGAAATACTGGTACGAAGTTACTTTTCTTATATGTAATTGGCGTTTTATGATCTCTTTTCATTCGGAATGCGACTGTCACCTTTTCATTACAATTTTAATGCTCATTCTCTTTCCTCACCTTTCTTACCGAGCGTTCTTCTTTCTAATGACACGCAAAGATTTATCAATCATTCAAAGTTAAATCTTACCATTATCCGACATTAGGCGTTCCGAATTTTTACGTTTAATATTTTTGTGTAATCTAGTCAGACACGTTAATTACATTTAAGTGTCTAATTAGAGCTTTACGTATTCATTGTATAACATCCACTAATTTCTAAGGCAATATTAAACAAAAATACCTGAGCTTAAACCTATAGCAAAGGTTAAGGATATAATAACGGTAAAATTTGGAATAATAAGTCTGTAATACTGAACACAATCGTCGAGGGAAAATTCAACGAGAAGAATGGAAAAGGCAGGCCTCGTATGAGGTATATGGAGCAAGTTATGTAGGATGTAAAAAAGAGGAACTACGTCAATATGAAGAGGTTGGCCGATAGGATAATCGAGTGGAGGTCTGCATCAAACCAATCCTATGTTCGTTGACCGATGGTGATGAATACTGAACAGTTCTCGGTGATTTTTTTTGTAGGAATACTGAAATGGTCGTACGTTCAAAATGCCAAATATTTCAGTAAAATCATGTTTATTTATCTCTTTGCAGGAAAACTCAAGGATACAGCAGCGTAATAGCCCTCCATCACGAAGTCGGTAAGTGTCACTCATGTTAAAGTAATTACTTAATAAGAAATTATAATGAGCAAAATGTGATGAATTCCTAAGCACCATTTCCTTAATGCTATTGCGTACAATCAACTAAATGTAAGTAAAATGATTTCAATATAATGGTGGACAATATCTAATTATATACGCGATAAATTCATATTACAGTTGCGTATTTGAAGTGCGTAGGTACCACAGTGTTGCCCACCTTATCGTAGTGGATTGCAGAGCGTTGAGTATGCAATACCAATTTGAATAATTACCCTCCTAGCTTCGTTTAAAACTCTTCTTTCCTCTTATTGAATGTGGATGAAAATGACGGGAAAAACCTTTCTGCTTTGCTAACTACATCATCAATTCTTTCACTGTGATATCATCTACATAATATCCTTAAGCTATATAAGGAAATCTGCGAATTACTTTTGAATGCGTTTACGTCACATTATTTATAGCAGCTAGTAATATCACCGGCCAGAGGAAACTAAACGTTACTCATATAAACAACAATTATACCTGACCACACTCTAAATATATTCATAGGTATTTGAATCTGTAGTATATATATATATATATATTAGCTTGCTTGTTAGTCTGCATGCGCATGTTCTTACATTCCCGTTTCCAAATGTTCACTTAAAGAGTCTCAAGTGTGGTTCACATGGTGAGGCCAATAACTCTGTTAATGTCCGCTCGGAATTTTTTTCAGCAGCCTGTACCTAAAGGTAAAGAGTAGTTACCTGTTTTAGTATCGTATGGTGTGTAATCAGCAATGCTATTAGCAATTTCTCTAGCCAGGCAAATGAATATCCACGTGATTACCAAATGCATTTTTTTTCTTTAATTCACCCTTACTCTCAAGTAGGTATACTTTCTAGCGAAGTGATGTGCATGCAAAAAATCTGTTTATTCGACCAGCTTTGGAATTATTGGAAGAAATGGGAAAATAGAAATTTGGCAATTAAAGACGAGTATTTTTAAATGGAGTAGGGGAAATCGGTCTGGTTTGGTGGCTATAGTACCGGCTTCCTATCCATAGGTCCAAAGGTTTGTATTATAGCACATCACACGTGGTGTTTTTTTTAGAGGTTAACGGTTCCTATTGGATTTCTCTGAGGTGAACACATAAAGTCAAGTATTCCGTCCGTCGGATGTAAGATATTGTCGTGAAGCTTTCGGCGTCTTTTGACTTATAAACACTTACGAAATTGACTTATGAACACGATTGTGCAGTTGTATAAATTTTTGAGGGAATGAAGAAGGGTGAAGGGACTGCTCATCAGAAATATTAGCCCACTAATAAGACATTCCTGTTTAAACAGCCCACTAATAAGACATTCCTGTGCAGTTGTATAAATTTTTGAGGGAATGAAGAAGGGTGGAGGGACTGCTCATCAGAAATATTAGCCCACTAATAAGACATTCCTGTTTAAACAGCCCACTAATAAGACATTCCTGTTTAAACAGCCCACTAATAAGACATTCCTGTGCAGTTGTATAAATTTTTGAGGGAATGAAGAAGGGTGGAGGGTTTGTACTGAATTATACTGTTCTTAATCGTTCCCTAAAAAGTGTCTCTACATTTAAGGACCTAAGTATTCTTACTGACAATAAATAAAATTATCCCCAACACATACAAATCATTAAGTCTAAAGCAATGTCCCTCTTAGGCCTTCTCTATCATTTCACTGAAGTTAATGACCCACAAGCCCTTCGAACCTTCTTTTCTTCTATCGTTCTTTCAATGCTTACCTATTCCTGCCCCATCTCGTCTATCTCTCCTCAAACTAATCAGCTCTCTTCTCTGGACTGTGTCTCTAATTTCTTTGTTAAAACAGTGAAAAATAGATTACCGATTTTTCGTCACATGTACACCAATGCTATTCTCTCCTCCCTCTACATCCCAAAACTTTTTATTTTTTTTACTTGTATTTTTTGACTCACAGCAGACTTAAAACTAATTTATAATACTCTCAATTTCACCATCGATTTGCTCTCTTTATTCGATTTCAAAGTTCCTTCTCGCCCCACCCGTTCTCATCCTTTATTCCGTATGCCCATTCTCAGACTTTCGATTACCAAACGTCCTCCTTTCTTCCGTCTCTCCCCTCTTTGAACTCCCTCCCACAATACATTGATCCCTTTGAACTCCCAATTAAATCATTCATAAGCCTTTCTATTTCGCATCTCTCACCAGAATAGCCTTTCCCTTCTATTTGTTTCCTGTTACTTTTATTTTTTTCTTGTATATGTTATAAAATTTATGTACTGTTATTGGCCACTTTAAAATGGCATCATTACTGTATGTGGTTTTCTTTCTTTAAAATAAAATATAAAACTAAAAAAATGGCGCAGGTAGCCCTGCTCTGAAACTTTTATCCGCACAAATAACTACTACCGCTAAAAGAAGTAAATACCCTTTCATGCATTAAAAACTGTGGTTTAGACGTAGGAATTTGAATACATTTTTAAACTCTGACTAATAAACGTGTAATTGGATTGGATGGCTCGGGTACTGGCCTATTGCAACTGGCGTTTATCAGCGAATGCGCCTTTGTGTGAGTCTGAGAGAGAAAGCGGTCGCTCGCAGTCTTAAGTCGATCGTAAATTTCTGGAAGTTTTATTTAGAGCCTCTTTCTTCGCAAGCATCTTACGTCGCCAGTCTATTTCTTTTATTCACTGGAATTGTTCCTCTAAGTGAATGTAATGCGGATCCGCAGTAATTCAATTCCTTCCGCGCTGAAAGTACAGTTTTCTCTTAAAGACCTCCTTTCTTCTTTGGGATTTAATTTACCCAATGGCACTCCAGTTAGTTAGGATTAGTGCCGTTGGATAATAATTGGCTTTGTGATGCTTGTGTTTAGAGTCACGGCCGGATAGGGTGAATTGTAGGCACCCCTTTTTCCCAATGCGTGAAACCGCAGTGTTGAATCTGAAGGTCTCCCTTGGTGGTGAAAATAGGACTCGATTGAACCCAACGATTTGTGAAAATTGCTGAACCTATTCCTTTGTCTTCTTCTCGTCCAGTTTCCATGAAATATTTAGTGCATTATAAATAATGTGACAAGTTTTCAGTAATTTGCGCTCGTGCTACCATTTTCAGATTTAATTTACTCATTTATGCAGGTAAATAATATTGACTTCGTATCTACCGCTGAAATTATTTCTGGAGTAAAATAGTGCATTGAATTTTTCTTTGTGGCTATAGGGGTAGCTTAATCACATGGGCGATAACAGCAACAGAGTAGTTAAGGCTGGACGCTGTTTTAATCTAATGCTACTAAAGAATGATGAGGATAAAATAAATCTAGGGAGTGAAAAATGAAGCATAAAAAAGTTAGTTGAAAATATGCCTCAGACGAATCCCAAAAAGATCCGGTAGTCTGTATGTAAGAGGAAGAGCAGTATTTTATTGAAGAGTTCATTGGATCTCCTTAAAGTAATGATGTTTTCAGTGTAAGCAGACTGTTAATATCACTTAATAGGGCTATAGCCTTATCGTGAGAATATCTTTTATTAATAATTTACTCTATTAGCGTGTATTCGTCCACCACTCGTTAATATGCTTTCACAAAGGAAACCAGTGTATTGCGAGACTCTCGTTAATTTAAAATTTCTTCATTTACAAGGAAGAATCCTTAATATTGACCTTTTTCTGAAATTTTATCTTTGATAGTCATGTTTTGTAATCTGCTGATGAATACATGTTTTCATAAAACTTTAAGTCAAAGTTGGTTAGATTATGCCAATTGAATGCCCATTTTCTATTCGTTTACAAGGGAAAACGTTAAATATGAGTATTGATTCGGGTCCATTGATAGTCCACCAACGAGCTTGCCTCCTCACCACCGTGGCCGGAGACTGTTGTCATGGTCAAACAAAAAGCCCTTCGGTGTTCAAGACCGCGAAGGAATCCAACCCAATATTCCCAAATCTCTGTGACCTCACCTCGGCCAGGTGGTTTCAGTCACTATGATGTATTGCTTGTTAAAAGAGCTCTTGGAGAACAGATTAGAGGATAGGTTTTTGCTTAAGAAAGCGCCGGAGTGCCGAAGCTGAAGAAACTTTAAATGAATGACCGATATCCACTCGTTAAAATGGTTTTCGGTTTGTAGTAGTCTGATTGTTTTATCAGTTACAATTTCAATTTTTTTAATTCGTTTTATTTATATCATTCACTTCTTGTCTGATATATCAGAAATCCCTTTTCTCATTTTTCAATTATTTCCCATTCTTTTTTTATCCATCATTTTCTTCGTCAGACCATACAACGTCAGCATGGGGGGGAGGAGAGTATATTGTCTTTCTTATGATATTTACATCAGCATACTTTTTTCTCAAGGTAGTCATAGAACCTCTTCGTGAGTCACCCCTACCTATGTTGTCTATGTCGTTTATGATTTTCCGTAACACGTTATTTATATAAGTCTCTTTTTGTCACGGGAACTATTTTCCCACGCGTTATTTTCTGCCCAGACTCTCCCGGAGTAAATCTTATTAGGTAAGTTTTTTCCATATTTTCAAGTTGTTTTTCTTGCTGGTTGACCTTTATTCTGGGTCAGTCGCTCTAACCCTTTTGAAATCTAACAATTGTTTTCTTCTCGAATGGCCCACCAATATTTATTTATCCTCCCAAACAGCGTCCTACGCTCAAGCCTAACTTTACCAACTACATTATACGGCCAGAATTAAGTGGAAAAATAAAATGAGGGAGGAAAATGGGAAGGATTTCCTTGCTTCAAAAGAGCTTGCCGTAAGGCAAGGGTTTTTCATCTGTTACCGTGATGCATTCTGTCTATATCAGAATAAAATAATTCCTGAAAACAATGCAAATTCCGCCATTCAACGGTCCCACAGTTCAACAGTAAAATTTATGGGTCTACACTACATGTACCAGCGTGAGTCATTATACTACTTAGTCATTTTTTTCATTATTTTTCATGCTCATTTATTGGATTCACCATCGTTGTAATGATTGAAATTGGCTCGGTAACGAATCCATCTTTATTTCAAATCATATATTGGAAAAATGTCTTTAAATTCGATAGCCTCACAATGTGATAGTCTCACAGTTCTGTGTGTTTGGCCCCGGGCCCCGGGTTAGTGACTAATTTAGTGAATAATAAGTGGATTTCCATTCAGATAAAAAGTGTGGAGTATTCAGATAACAAGGCTATACCATAAAATATGCATAATTTAATTTCGCATGAAGTACATGATTTCTTAAAAGGACTGTCCGAGGCTGTCCCGCCCTGGGAAGCTGCTCGATAGCTTTTTAAATAGAAATTAGGTCACTTATAAAAACTCCTGGAATTCATCTGTGGGCTAGTTTTTGGCCAAGAATTGTAATTTTTTTGCACTTGATTGGATATAAAGCACTGAAACTACATCAACTTGTTATTCGCGTGCCACGAAGTTATTTTTAGTGTTATCTATGGCACGTGTACCATGCATTTAGAGCACTAGATGTAAGAGGTGGATTTGGTATTAGTATAAAGAACATAGCCGCATATAGCAACTCAACAGCGGGACCAAACCGCGCGCGTGCCGCAGTTATTTCTAATTTCCATTCCGGACCAAAAGCAACACGGACTCCCTTTTTCCCTCTTTTGAATCCCCTCCGTCTCCATCTCCTGCATCTCCATCCTCTGTTCTTAAAATATTCCCTTGAATTATAAAAACCTCTCTGAGGAGCGCTCACTCTCTGTGAGAAATAGAGATTCTCCCCTCATCTTCACCCGAATGATATTCAAATATAATGAAGGACGCATATGTAGCACCTGGGAAAAGGATTCGAAAATTAATGAACCCGGAAAATCTGGGAGAGAGTGGCAGAATAAATGTACAATTACCCAGGACGAGGTAAAATATTCATGTAAAATTTAAAAAATTTGTCAGTCGAAAATGAGAATGAGGATGGAATGTTAATGAGTGGAAGATGAAAAAATTACCACACGCAATGATCCTTTCTACCCGTTGCGAGAAACGTTTACGAGAAACAAACAATGGTACACGCGTACTAAGAGCATAAATAAGGCCGAGGTGGAAGGTGTTTTAATTTCAAGCGCCGGATCCCAAGAATAATTTATATTTTCCTCTTTTTGCCACTCCAAGCTGACAAACCAAACGCATTTCAATAAAAAAAAGTAATTAGGCAATAGGGTATGTTTTAAACTCACCCTAATGTGTTTTGTTGCAAAATGTGTTCTATTGCAAAACGTAGGTATATATTTTTATTTCTTCAGCTCAATCCATGTATATTTGTTACATATAATTTTTCATTACATGGACATCATCAGTTATTCGGATTCAGCTCAGGTTATTAACTCTACTGCCATAAAAGTTATTAACTGGATATAAGGATATATTATTCAAGGAACGGTGGGAGAGTAAATGAAAAGAGGGAAAAGAATAGAACAATCTAGTGTCGGCATTCGCATATTCCTAACGAAAAGTGACAAGGAATCCACAGTTTAAAGTCCCACTCGTCGGACTGATTACTAGAAATTGAAGTACTCTCCTAAAAATTCTCATGTGGGGACTAATTTTCCGTTGGGAAATCTCTGCTACATATGGGATTCAAAACCAATACTCTAGTAATTATACCACCCCAATACCCTGGAATATTGTTAACGCACTAGGTTATTCTTCATGTATTTTAGGTAGCAATTCAAAGTGCTTTCATGTCTGCAGCCCATTCTTATTGGAAGATGTTTTACATTATTATTTTTCTTACAACTCAGACATCAGCGCTCGAATGAAGCTGAAAGTTTAATACCACACAAGTAAACAAAAGGAATTGAGCTGCACTCATGGAAATAAGTTTTCTACCAAAGAAAAACTCCAGGTAAAGCTAAAAGCATTAGCATACCAACCCAGGCAACGTTTCTTCCTCTCATCTATATTTGGAATAATATTCTTCCTCATCTTTCCTACATTGTAGCATTTGAAAGCATTGAATGTATCAAGTTGATTGGAGTCATAGTTCTACTGGCTTCCTATCTCTCTTGTTCTCAGGTGCTAACCCTAGCAGATGTATAGAGTTTTCATTGTAAATTGGTCCCTTCTTGAGTACTGTGGGGAGAGCATTTTGAGTAAGTACTCGATCCGTCGAATAGGACTTTAAACTGTGGACCTCTTACAATTTCGTTCAGAGTAGGCTAATAGCGACGTCGGATTGTTCTCCTTTCCTTCTCCTTCCCCTGGAAGTGCTTGCTCTCGTGCAGTGTCAAACCTACTCCAAATGATGAAAATAAACAAGGCTCTTATTTGTATCACTATTTGCTGTCCCTTAAATAAATAAATAACTTACCTAGATACCGCTTTTATTTTAAACGGTTGCATTGTATTCTCGGATGATCCATACTCATGAGACAAATTTTTAAGGATAAGAAAGGGAAGAGTCACGTGAATATGAAGAGGGTAGTCGATAATAAAATCTAGTTGAGAGCTGCGTTAAGTAAATCTTTGGACTATTGACTGATGATATGCATGTGAACTGTACCCATCAGTGCATATTCAGTGTTGATTCACTCCCTGTCACATATCCTTTAGGTGGCTTAAAGCTACTCAGTAGATGAACATGTTGAAAAAATCCCGATAAAAGTAGTTGAGTATGAACCGGGAAAGAACAGATATGATTGGAGTGCTGAGTTATAAAACATAAGAGAGGGAAAGAGGCGATGAACAAACTCGGTAGTGTGCAATGGAAATAAATCCCTGCTGTGACTCGTGGGATATGAACGCAAACAAATCGTGAAATCACACGTGGTGCATTTCCTTTTAAAAACCGCAGGTGACTGTGTACGTCGTTGTACACACCCCTTACCCTTCACTGCGCGGTCCAAAAACCACCGGAGCCTCGTTTGAAATAACAAATGAGGACGACAGGCGCGCCAGACCGAGCGGAAAAGTTGAAACAACCGTGGGGCGAAAAAGAAATCTGTGACGCGGTGGCGTTGTGATGCACTGGTGGATAGAGAGGGAGCGAGCGATCTTTCGTAATTTATGTCGTCAACGCGCATGCGCACCACAAAGTTTTTTGCTAAAAGATTAATTGGGGGAAAGCGGATTGCGTTTCCACTTCGTGAACCCGTCATCGTAAATAGTGCAGCAGCAGTGGCGATGAAAGAATCACAAGTAATCGCTCTTCGTTTCGTTCGTCGGCGCGGATGGAGATCTCGTCGGGCGTGACAGGCTGTGCAAATAAAAGATGCGCTACGGTTAAACGCCAGCGCCACGTGTCGCACCCTGGGAATACCGAGAACCGCTCCTCGGAATGATATTGCCCACTTCCGCTAACGAACTGATTCACATTCGCGTCACCTGCAATTGCTAATTGCTTTCGAGTCATCCCGTAAGAGATACATTTTTCTGACATCCGTGAGTGCTTGCGATTGGACGCCTGGAACAAAGGTAAACGAGAAAGGAGGGAGCATTCATCACATGACCAGAGAAAATCATCTACATCTACATAATACCCTGCAAGCCACCATAAAGGTGTGTGGCAGGGGGTGAACTCTCACCAAACATGCACTACATATCATGCATAAAAAAGGAATAGCATTAATATACCAGTCAGAAATTGACAATTTAAAAAAGATATAAATAGCAAAGTAAACATGCAAAAACATTCTGTTAGTAGGGTTAGCTTTAAGTACTCATACCAACATGCAGCTACCATTGCTATCCATTGCTACTCTCCAATTGGACATATTTACCGTTATTCGTATCTCTAATTGTACGAGGGAAAAAGGACATTTTGAATCCATCAGTTTGGCAATCAATTTCTCTAATTTTATGATTATGGTTCAGTCTGCCATAGCGTTCTGTAGTACGGCTGTTCCAAAATTGGTAAACGCATCAATGCGATTTCCGTCAGCAAGCTGTGATTCTGCCTTTCCCGTTAATGTTCGTTAACTGTTTGAATTTAAACCAAAAGGCACATAATGACTCAGAATCGCGCCCAAATACTACCGTATTTTTCTTAATTTATGAGCAGTGACTTCGGAAGTGGGGGGCAGGAGGTTAAATTTCACTTGTTTCTAGCTGGCTTTTTCCCTTCTGACACATATTCTTACACCTAAATTTGCTCTTTCAGCGAAATTCTAGTCTCTACCCCCTCTTATCCGCAAAAAAATGCGGGCCCTTTTCTTAGGCACCGGGCCCTTTTACTTAGGCACCGGACCCTTTTCTTAGGAGCCGGGCCCTTTTCTTAGGAAATGGGCCCTTTTCAAGGTTGGCTCGTCTAGTGAAAAACGTTCTGTCGCCCCTGTATTTGACACTCTTTTGAATGCGATAAAATATCCTCATAAAAAATAACATTTGTCATCTCCTTGTGCCATATATTATTCTAATGTATCTAAAAAAAATGCCAAAAATTACTTATTTTCTGGCCTTTTCAAAAGATATGTCAGTGAAGTACCTACCTCTACATTGAAGCTCACACGATTAGGCTTTCTGTGTTGGAAGTGAGAAAGTATACAAATGAAACAATATTACGTTTCCTATAAAATATGTATTAAACGGCACGTCACATGTTTCAGCTTAATAATGATACAAATAAATAAAAAATATACGTAATGATGGCATTGAATGTTGAAACTAATGTCATGACGCTCAAATATATTTATTTGGTATGTCTCCATACTTTTGTAAGCATTAATCTTTTAATACTTTAACAGCCCTAACTTCCCACGCCCTCGTATTAATATTTTCTCTTTTTCTACATTACCGTCACTTGTCGTGTCAAATGATTTCGTTTGGTGACTAACTCATTGGACTTTTTCTCCTGAAAGCATACCATGGTACGATAGATTGAGATACTAGATAGATAGATTGAGGACTTAGTCCTACATTAACAAGGTACCTATTGATTTCTATGTTATTTGCGTACATAGTATGCCTTTTAAAAATATTTATTTTTTGTATCCACGTCATAATATTTAGCATGTTTGGATTTAACCCTATTAGTATCCACAATGTACACCATAGTAAGCCATATGCAGCTTCCAAACTAGTGTAAGAACATGAACAACGCTTTCTCTGACATATATCCTTTATCCTGATATAGCAGGATCTACTATGAATAACTATTGCTAGTTCTATCAGTAGAATGTGTATGGCAGAATAAACACGCCAGCTCTTATCTACTGGGAAGATTGTTGTCTTTCATTTCAAGTTCCATGTTTTATATGAATCTAGTACTTGAATGTTTATACTGATATATAATCAAAATCAGCACAGAAATAAACGTATTATTCATAGCATCTAAGACATTTATATAATATTCTCTTTGAAATATTCGCTCCACTAATACGGAGAATGATAAGGTAACTGAAATTCGTTGATACAAAACATGGAGTAAGCTCCAAATTTTAAGTAAAGAGAAGAATCTACCGACGTTTGTTACATTTGTAGATTTTGATAAGGCATTTGACAACGTGGATTGGAATATTATGCTAATGATTCTGAAAGAAATTGGAGTATCATACAATGACCGAAGAGCTATCCACAGCTGGTATACGAACCAAGTGCCCATATTCAAATCAGGACCCAGCAGCACAGAGGCAAGCATAAAGAAAGGAGTGAGGCAAGGTTGTACACTGTCTCCCGTATTATTCAATCTTTACATCGAGAAAGCCATCCGAGAAGTCAAAGAAAAGTCTCCGGGAGTGACTATCCACGGAGAAAAAATCAGCATGCTACGATTTGCCGATGACAAAGCAGTCATGGTAGAAACAGAAGGAGATTTAAAGAAGACAGTAAGAAATAATGAAAGGATAGTGGCCAGATATCATCTAAAGGTCAATAAAAAGATAGGTATGCATTATTATTGGTTTATCTATACCGATAACAAAGAAAAGGTATACAGTAGGAGAAAGGAAGACAGGACCAATGTTAAACAAGGAAAACAAGAAATCGAGGAGGTGGAAGAGTTCTGCTATTTGGGAAGCCGAGTAACCAGCGATAGACGAAGCAAAAGAGAAATTGCCCTTAGAATTGCCCGAGCAAAAATGGCATTTTACCAAAAGAAGATTCTGCTTACAGCTGCAAATAAAAGTTTGAAAATTAGGAAACATTTCATCAGATCATGTGTCTGGAGAGTTCTACTATATGGCAGCAAAACAACAATAACAGCAGCAGAGAAGTCAAGGCTGAAATCATTCGAACTATGGTGCTACCGAAGAAAGTAAAATGAATCACTCGAGTGACAAACGAATAAGTCATAAGAAGAGTGGGAGAGAAGAGATGTCTACTGAAAACCTTAAAAAAAGACGGGACAACTTAACCGGACACATCTTAAGACACGATGACCTGATGAAGACAATCGTCGATGGAAAAGTGAACAGGAAGAATGGAAGAGGCAGGCCTCGAATGAGGTATATAGAGCAAGTTGTGAAGGATATAAAAGAGAGGAGCTACGTCAATATGAAGGGGTTGGCCGATAGAAGAATAGAGTGGAGGTCTGCGTCAAACCAATCCTAGGATTGTTGACCGATGATGATGATACAAGATAAGCTTGTAAATTCGATTTTTTAATCTTATAAAATTATTTGATAGGATTAAAAATCTTATTGTAAAGTCATTTCTTTCACCTAAAAACTTGCCGGTAACTTGACTTAAAATCGCAGGCCTGAGGGCCAAAATCGCTTCTCTTGTGCCCTTGTTTCTTCTGAACTCGAATTGGTCCTCATCCAGGTACTCTTCCGCTTTTTGCTCCATTCTTCGATAGATGATACTGGTCAATATCTTTGAGGCATGTGTCATCAGGCTTATGGTCATAAAATGTTCAGTTCACAGCTTTTTTTCTTTTTGGCAATAGGGATGATGATGTTCTTCTCAAAGTCCGTGGGTATCTCTCCTGAGAAATACATATCGATTATGGTTTTCTACAGCTGAGTAAATGTCTTCTCTCCGGTGTTTTTTTATTAGTTTGGCATGAATATCATCTATTCCCGAAGCCTTATTTATCCTCAGATCACTTACAGCTGCATCAAATTCTGATCTAAAGATTGGAGCTCCCAATTCATCCTTATTGACTTCATTTTCCTCATCGATTACTTCCGCTCTAAGATAGCTTCGATTGTACTACTCTTCCAAGTATTCCTTCCATCTCTTCATTTCATCCACATTTTCAAATAAGAGTTCTCCACTCTGGTCCCTGATGCTGTTACATCTTGCAGCCCGTTCCTTGAAGTGATTTCTAACCATCCTGTAGGCAACTTCCACATTTCCTCTGGCGACGTTGCTTTGTATGTACATCTTCGCATAGATCCTTCATCTACATTTCCATTACTTTTCCCGCTTTACGGTTTATTATATTCTGTATAAAAATGTTAATCCGATGAGCAGAGAAGGGATAATTTGCAAAATTAAAGAGTGAACTTCTCTCCAATTTGTTTTCTTCTTTATATGGCAAAAAATGAGAAGTCATGGATCACAAATTTGTCGCAAACATTTTGTTTATATTCCATCTCAAAATTTGTTCCTTAATCACAAAAAATTAATGCATGACAAAGATTGATTTTGGTTACTTATCACTTGCCCTTATTACTAAAATTTCTGAGCACATATCACCATCTCGTTTTTAGGGCAACTGGGGGAATTTCCTCCCGATCCTAGTAAGGTTTGAAGAAATATTACCTCTGCTGTCTCAGAATACAACTTTATTTTTTTCCACCCATGGTGTTCCGAAGCTGCAACACGTTAGCAGTGGATGAAAAAAATTGAGTTTTATATGGGAAAAGCAGGGTTATAATTTGTTCTAACCTCCCTCGGATGAATGATGTCTGTAAAGTTATGCCCACTACCGATTCATATTTGCTTTCCTCGTTCATGCTTAAGTTGAAACCTAAAATGGGAGCACATACCAAAAATATTCCAGTGAGGCCTCAGAAAGATTTTAATGATGGCAACTTTAGACAATTTGTTCGATCTGAGTGGTTATCAGGAGGAGAAGTGGGAGATTTTATTCCCGAGATCTGGATGCTTCCGATGGGTTATCGAACGTTCGCCTCACCGGGGGGAGGAGGTTTCAGGGGGCATTACGGCCCACACGACTATCTCCTGCCCCTCCTCTTTTACTCCTGTCCCTGATTCTCAATTTCCTCCCTTCAAACCAGCTCCTCTCCAAACCCTCCCCACCCACCATCCCTTTTTTTAAAACCTCTTTCCGCTCTCGAATCAAGCCAGATCCAAACTCAGCCATCGGCGTAACCTGTATTTTATGCCCGAAAATAGTAAAAAAAAAAAAGGATTTCCAGTCCCCTTCCCTTTCACCTCTCCTCCCTCTCTCCCCCACCTCTTCCTCCCGCCCTTCTTCGGAGGCAAAGGGAACGGATCCAACTGTGGAGTGCAGGGATCCGTTCCGAGTTCCCTTTTTCCTCCTCCCATTGATATTCCACTCGGGTATCCATCGCTTCCAACTCCCGTCCCGGCTCTCTTTCACGGAAGATAAAGGGGAGGAGAGGAAGATTCTCCAAGTATTGAGGGAACGAGATTAAAAACAGAAGATTCGATGCCGTCCGTGTCACGCATGTATAAAATATGGAACGCGTCATTCCTTAGCGATGTGTGTGAATACTGATCACCAATTTGGCTGACCTGTGAGTGCGCTAGATCAAACTATACACATGTCGCCAACTGTAGTTGCGTGATTCAGTATGTGACGGTATGGATATCCATTGGTCATGTGTTCCAACCCCGTCTAGGGCATGGGTGTTGTGTCATTATAAAAATGAAAAAACTTAGTTCTTTTCCACAAATGTATTTAAACAAATCTATTTGTGGAAAAGAACTATGTTTTTCTTTTTTATAATGAAAAATAACTTCCACAACGTAGACTTGCCAACCATTTCCTTTATGAGTGTTTTGGTTCTTCAGGTTTGAGTTAAACTCTTCGGTGGGCGTGCATTATGAGTAGACACAAGCGTTTGCATCTAAATGCCACTGTTCAAGACACGCATTGGATGAGTGGGTGGAGGTGGCTCAGTGCCTAGCATGGCTACCTACATGTCACGAATGCAATACTGTTATTGTTGTCAATACGGATGGCAAAAGGCACAGTCCCTTCCGCCATTAAGAATAGAAGGTTATTAAAAATTAAGTATGAATTTAAGGAAGTGAAATACGGGTGGATTGAAATCCAGCTGCCAGTAATTTTTCTTCTCTTTATGATGGGCGCGAATGGATCAACGCCTTCACAAGCATGGAATTTACAGTGTTTTCCTCACAGAACTCATTTAAAGACATATCAATGTAAAATCTCTGCCACTGCCAGGATTAGAAGCCAAGTTCACGGGAAATTACGTCTTTTGTCTAGTCACAGACCAACTCGGCTCTATCCCGCACAAATTTTATTCTATAAACCCTGCTTCTCTTTAACCAAATGAATATATAGAAAGCAGAAGAGCTTCATTTTTCAGGCTGCCATTGTACTGGTAAGACGCTTCAAAATCTTTACTGAATTATTTTAAGGGCTCTTTGATAAAATTGCAGATTGCTTCTTCGCCCACTTCTTTAGAATCAGCCTATCTGCTGTACCATGCAAATTTATACTGCTCAGGTCAGAGTAGGAAGCGATTTCTATCACTATTCTGGAAGAAAAGACAACAAATATCTGCTTGGTCGTTCTTCTTCGTTTAATATTTTAACCTAAATGCTTTAAATCCCTAAAAACTGAAATTGATGCTACCTCGTACAGAAATTCACGCTTCACCGTAGCCTACATAAGTATCTTGAACTAAATAAATAATATCCACACATTCTTAACGCACATTCTTATGCATTCTTTTGTAGTTATCTTTTCTTTAATTCCATTATAATATACTTATTTTCCTATGTACATGCTATTATATTTGAGTTATTCTTAAACACTAGCTTTACTGTCAGTAGGATTTCGCAGGTTTTTCACACCCCCCTTCTTGTGTGGGTGTTTTCCTGCAGTGGGTTTTTGCGTAAAGGATGTAAGCATAATAATCCTCACGTTTTTCCCACATTGTAAATTCTCTCACACACTATTAGATATGTATTATTGATATATTGTGTATGTATATTTCTTTTGTGTTAATTTATCATTATTTGATTCCTATAAGTGTATTCTTTACTTTTTTTTTAACATCGGATTGTAATTGTTTTAAGTATTGACCACTATTTCTTTTATATATTTATTTTGACGAGGGGTTAGATGGCAGAAGGGACAGTTTTGTCTCAATCTCGCCCCAATAAAGACCTTTTATTATTATTATTATTATTATTATTATTATTCCACATTATGGAATAATTCATAATTAATGGCGAATCAATTTTAAAATAAAATATGTTGTAAATAAATGGGACAAAAGCAATCGATTGTGCTTCAGAGAATGTATAATGAGACAAAATTGATGTTTGTTCTGTTGGGAAAATCATTGTTTAAAATCAAGTTAACCATGCCCGTCTTCTACTCCAATGGAGATTCCCTGAGATTCACTGTCACCGAGATGCATGGCAGGACACACAACTTTACGGTTCGTTGCCTTCCAGCCTGAAGCACAGTGACATGAAACGGGTTTCAATAGGGTGGGGAGGGGCTGATTTAATTCCCTTCTCCTGCTCCTATAGTTATCCTGCTCGATTGTCGGGGAATAAAGAGATGATAGCTGGTTGATTACGTCCAGCACAGTGTTATATCATTTGCCTTTGCCAAAGTTTCCCATCCGCTCGTAAGTTTCGTTTCCTTCCATCTCTTTCCATTTCCTTTTGATGCTCTCTCATTCATCTTGCCTTTAGCATGTGGCTGCACCAAAAACCTTTTGTAGATCCAGTTCTTCCCCTTGGTTTGTAGACAGAAAAAAACAGTATAAATTACCGCGCGTTTTTTTAAATCGACTTTACTTTTTAGATTCTCGACCATTTCCATTGCATAAATTTAAATTGTTAAATATTTTATTGTGTCTTATCAATGCGGAAGAGTTTAAAAGGTGCCTGTTTTTTCTCGTGTATATCCACCCCAATAAGATAGACTGACTGACACCTACTAAAGAAGTGGGCGAAGAATCAATATACATTATGTCATAGAGCCATTAAAATCATTAAATAAAGATTTTGAAGCGTCACACCTGCAGAATGACATCTTGAAAAATGAAGCTATTTTGTTTGTTTCTATTTACTTACTTATAATAGGAGTAGAGTTTTGGAAATAAAATTTGCACTGGATACGGTGGTTTTTTTTTGGCTGGACAATAGACGTAACGTCTTGTGGACTTGGGTTCGAATCCTGGCAGTGGATTTTTCATTGGTGTTTATTTAATTGATTCCTGTGAGAAGAGCCCTCAAAGTTCAATGCTCCGTCCTCCATTTGGTACGTTAGGGCGTTGACCCATTCACGCCTTTCATAGAAAGGAGACAAATAACAGGCAGGCCAGGTTTCAATCCACCCGTCTTTCACTTACTTTATTTCTAAAGACTTAGTTTTCAATTCCCTCCTATTCTTAATGGCGGAAAGGATTGCTGCCTTTTGCGCCAGTAGTGACAACAGAAACAGGATTTCGTGCGTGACAGTTACCCATGTTTGGTGCTGGTCCTCCTCCACCCACTCATCCAAGGCATGGCTTGTGCAGTATTATTTAGGTGCATGCGGGGTAGTGATGGAGTGAAATTAACGAAGTGAGCTGCTTATTCTTCAATGGAAGTCATATGCGATACATGTTTTCCATTTATGTGAATTAAACTTTTTCTCCGAGCAGGCCTGTCAAGGTTCTGTAAACAAAATATTTAGTTAACACGGAAAGAAAAACACGAGCCAAATCCACAAAAATAAACTTTACTACGACCCGGGATTTCACTGTATTACAGCATCGTCAGGTAGCGTACGATGCTGTAATACATTGAAACCCGGGTCGTAGTAAAGTTTATTTTTGTGGATTTGGCTCGTGTTTTTCTTTCTGTGTTATCATGTTTCGCTTCCACTCCATATCGCCTGAATCTTCAGAAAATATTTAGTGATACAGTATATCGATGTGGCCTGCTTAAAAATCCTATAAAAGTATATATTCGCTAGCTATTTATGAGCCATTATTTACGTGTACTAAGCACTTAGGGCTTTCCGAGAAATACGACATTTTGATCAAGCAAAGCCACTGTTCGAATACTTCCAGGGGAATAGATGTGATGCATATCTTCGAGTGGAGAACTTGGGGCATACGCGACGCCACAAAACCGAAGAAGTTGCAGTATAACTTTATACGTGGTTAAGAATTGCGGATAGTTATGGAAGGCAGTGGGACTGGACAGATAAGTCTGGTGTACTGGAAGTTACGTGACGTATCTCGTAATGAGTTGAGCACATCCCAACCGTAAAGGTTAGATAACACATTTGTTTCCAAAAGATACCGTTACGAATCTACAATATAAGGTTGCAGTGCTACTTCGAGTCTTATCTGACGGCTATTTACCTGACAAGATTCGAACGTCTCTCTGTAAACGGCTTTTCTGTCTACATTTGAAACCTCGGCGGTGATGTGATATGCAGGTAAAATTACAGTTACTCCCTACCGAAAGCATTGTAGACTATCTCAGTGAATGCAAAATACCACGATAATTACGCTTCCATTTTTAAAAATATTACATAATGGGAAATCTACAGATAATCACTGATATAAGTGCATTATAAAGCATAATAGATCGCGCTTATGTATTATAGTGCTCTGAAAGTTATTTGAATTAAGCTTGTGAATAGGCTATAATTTTGAGAAGGAAATATCGAACTGAATACACGGAATGCAAAAATTTGTCTTCGCATATATTTCATTTCTCTTAAAATGTGCAAATGTATGCTAAACTTTGTTCCTACTCATTAGTTACAATATAGCTAAGAATACCTCTATAGAATCTCACCACAGGTACGGATAATAACACTTAATTATCCATCTTCTCGCTTCATTGGGATCATTATTCGACATAACAACATTTTACCTAATGTGTGGAGTTATCGTATGACGTCGTAATTTGTCTAGCTAGCATAAATCCATTTTATTCTAGTGTTTAAACTAACCCATGAAAAAAATGGAGAGAAGAGCTAGCAACCTACTGGCAAGCCTTTCACAGAATAAATTAATGTGATTTTAGAAGATTGGATAGTTAGAGATGATGATTTGAAATATGAGGGGATATTCCTGTTTTGGGCTATTCATAATAATTTTCTGTCGTAAAATAATTAAAATCAAGTCTTAAAACCATAAGAATATTTACGTAGATGATAAATGTTTTTTTAGATAGTTTATTGTAATGTAAAGACTTGATCCATTGTTTTGAGAATACCCAGGAAAAATCAATTAATAGTTAACTTTACATTTAATATTATACTGCAAAATTATGTTTTCTTCATTTTCAAAAATTTATTTTTCCTCAAAGGTCAGAAAAGTATAATCACAGAGCTCAATGGAATAAATATTCTGGAGATTCCATAATAAATGCAATTTTACATGCATTCATGGTGGATGGTGTTATCTGCGGTTGGTTCATTTATCGGTCTCATGTATTTTTCCATTTTTATTACCATTTACGTGCTAAAAAGTCTAATTTATTGCCTATATGTGTGTGTTTTCTGTACCACGTCACGCATAAACCGTCACAATATCTAGACTTAAATATATACAAGAAAAGCCCACGGTCCTTTCATTATGGCGCGTCTATCATCGATCCGATCGACGCCCATTTATGCCGATCCCTCACGCACCACCGAACTCTTCCCCCGCATGATATCTCCGCCGCGCATTCCGGACCGATCGGAAGGGATTTGCGTCGACCGCGCGTCGTTCGGAACCGACGTCGAAAGTCGAGCCATCAGGGGCGGCGACGGAATCGGATTGCCGAGCAACAAATCCCTTTTCGTCACTTTGCCCCAACAACTCGTGTCCCGACACACTGACTGTCATGGGTTGACTGAAGGGGCCTTCAGTTGTGCCGTGGCGTTTCATTTTCAATCGCAAGCGCCTCGGCTCCCGTTAATCTCTTAAACTGCGATGCCATGAAACCACTGGACAGCATGCACGCGTCATGGGTGGATTAGGTATGATATTGATATTTAAATTGCCTTATAAGCTAAAATTCAATAAAATCCTTTTATTACTCGATCCCTAATTAATAGTTTTTTTGTAAATTTTTGTAAAACCAACATGTATATTTTTAATGCTCGTGTTATTCAGTAATTGTTAGATATATATAAATTAAGAAATTTAATAAATGGGTGACCCTGGATTAACAGTCATCAATGAATAATTGCTTCCCGCGTCCTTCCCCATCCTGAAGGCAGTTGCTTCCCTTTCCAAATCCTCAGAGCTCCCGTCTTCTTTCAACTCGCCATGTAGTTCAACCCATAATCCTCCCTGATCCACTGATCTCCCCCTCCCTACTCAACCAACCCTCCCTCCTCCAGTTGTTGGCGGCAATATATAGAAAGTTTGCATCACGTCTTTTCACCTGATGATGACGATAATTCAGTCTAAACCCGGGTCGTGATATAAGTGTATAAAAATTTTTGTGGTATTTTTGTAAAAGTTTGTTTTTATTAAAGTTCTTGACTGTGAAATACCACCATGGCCTCGATCATGGATCTTCGTAAGGCATGCGTTATCGTTATTTTTTGATTTCACAGAGAACATGATCTCCCTTCTTATTTTTTCGCATAGCACTTCAAATCGCTTATCACAATCAGTGGAGCGAATTTTATTGACGGTTATTGTTAACCCTGCGCTACTCTAGGGGTAAGCGTTAACGATAAAGATTGAGATAACGCGAAAGATGCTTCCGTGATTCCACACCAGGTTACAGAACACAGAGTTTTATTTAATATATAGATTGACTTGTAATGGATAGGAAATTGTACTTCAAGTTTCTTTTGTCATTGAGAAAAACAAATATGGCAACAAACGCCATTTCTGTCATTACAAGTTGGTGGGTACTCGCATGAAGGTTAGGTTACTTAGGCCACGGAGAACGATGGAGCGAAATTTGTCGGCAGCATTGGCGAACTCCTACCTAGAAGCGCTCATGGCTCCACGGTTTAACGCATCAATTGACGGACGGAGATTTGCACTCTATTTTTACTGTCCTTACACTATTGTAAGTTTAGGAAGACAGCACACCGAATGGATTACAACCATCAAATATCTTGATGGTATGAGAAATTGAACAGTCCGAAAATTTTCTTCTACGGTATCGTTCCTTTTAATAATCGTGTGAAACGGTTTTTTTATGGTTTAAATGAGTGCGACTGCTCTGAATGATGGAATGACTTACTAGTGAAACCCTGCTTGCTTGTTTGAAGAGATTCCTTTTCGGATTTTTTCTCAGAGACTGACTAAACATGGCAATAAGGCCTTCGAGAAACAGTTACAATTCATTTCCACCCTTATGCTCCCATAGCAATTTTCTCCCGTTTTTCAATGCATTTTTTCGCTCTATTCCGAACGTCTTTTGATTTAGTATTTAATTTAATTTTTCTGTTTTGTTTGATAGGATTATTTTCCCTGACTGAGCAATATTGACAGTTACCTAAACCATTTCTCTCTCCACCTTAGCATTTCTATTTCAATTATTGCCTGTTCCACCATTGCCCTTATACGATTAAGGTTTCACCTTAGGAACTTACTAAGATCCATTGTAATGCTTAAAACTAACTCAGTCTCCACACCCTTCCACAGCCGTCCTTCCTCCACTTCTTGTCATTTTATTTCCATCCATGTCTTCATGCTGCTAATACATTCCACATGTGCTTTTTCGTCCTATTTTCAATCCAGTTTTTCTTCATTTTTTTTCGCCACTATTCCTCATGTAACGTTTTGCATTGGGAATAAGCATACACTCTTTAGCCTAGGACTGAATATTGTTGTTGGTAAAATATGTTTCTAAATATTCCCTGACTTCATCATTAATCCCTTCTTAGATTTCAATAGGGCTTTATCTTATCCGATAAGGCTTTGTTGCTTTCCATGCTATCTAGCAACATAGCATTGGATTAGATAGATAAAAGTTAATCCACTGCTAAAAACTGCCGTTAAACGTTCCCTCAAAATGTTTGAAGCACTATGTCCACGGTTGATTCCATGGTCAATCCATCATAAGTTGTGACACTTGTGAACTAACGAAAGGTTAAAATAGGAAAATGTTTTTGACTTTAATTCAGTTCCTGGTGTAAATGTATGATTCTCTGCGTGGAGCGAAATGCAATTTTCTCCTACCTCAAAGCAATATGCATTGCTTTTATATAGCCTGCATCTGCCTATTTGGTTGCTCTAGGGAATTTAAATGCAGCTCTTATTTCTTATCCGACCCCTTCCAGAATAATACTGAAAATAGATCCTTAGAAACCAATTAACTCTGCGTACTCTACCACTTATACGATAATGAAGGCTAAATAAATCAACAAGAACGCGGTAAATTTTATCTTCATAAGATACTCAAGGAATTTTCATCGGAAGAACTTGAAGAAGTGCTTAACAAAAGAGCTAAATTATACCTTCTTTACTGGAAGATCATAGATCCTTGACGCTGTAGAATAATGTAATAAAATATTAATCTCGCAGTGCGTTTGGCAAATTCAAGTATACCTATTATTCGGATTACAAATTAATTTTTTACAGCAAATTTCCGATTTTTATTTTACCTTAAACTAACCTCATGTCAAAATCATAATTTGGTGCTATCGTCTTTCTTTTATGATATCGTAATGAGACGATTATTATTGTCTTTCTTCAAAGTATTGAGTTGAGAAATTCAAGGTAATTACTAAACAACACCAGCAGTTATAGTTTATTTCATAAATGATGTAGTTTTATGGGAACAGGAGGACATTTAAATAAAATTGGACAGTTTCCTTTTGCTTATTAATGAATCAGATTAATTTTACATTTCATTTATATGCGAGACTAAATTTTAAAATTTATCATTAGGTTACATCGGCTTCAATCACCAGAATGATACTGTTTTTAATTACCTTTACTTAATCTGTATTAGATATTAGTTCCATGATGGAGGGCGTATAGTACTGAAATATCAATATGCATTGTACCCGAAGGAATCAAAAGCTCTAGTAATAACCGCTCTTGAAACATGTTTTACGATAGACTGTGAGATCATAGGCAATCAGTGACTCGTTAATGCAAAATCCACAAGTTTTTATCAAAACACTCGAGTTTACTGATACAAGGAAAGAGTATTACAATCTAGGAAGCAGAATAATTAAATAATAAGTCATTAACGAAGCAAAAAGGCTTTAGCCATCAGAAAATCCCAAGAAAATAGGTTATACATTGAAAAAAGAATCTAGTAGCAACTTGAAATCTAACATTCGAAGGGAAAATTTCCCAGAATATTTATCGCCAATACACATATTTATTGCAGAAAGTAAATATACGATTGCAGCCTTAGAAAATTCGTTAAACTCGTGTGTCAAACGAAAAACTGTTAAAAAACTGAGATGTGAAATAAGAGAGTTTTCTGTTGAAAACTCTGGGAATAGAAATGTACAATTGATCAACATACTGGTAATATTGAACATGATGGTCTGCTGGAAAGAGTCATCAGCCGTAAAGTGACTCGAAGGAATGAGAGGAGGTTAGCCAACAAGCAAACCGAGTTTGTGAACTTCTTCAAATCGATCTTCGTCTTTGTGACAGAAGCCCCGCGGTTTATATACTACCCGCGTAACACACATGCTATGACGTGAAGCGTTCTACTCCCGCCCTTCTAGTCCTCAAACCACATATCTCACTCACTGTAACTGATGCCATTACCTTTCCACTGATGCCATCATAAAAATATTAAAAGGTTAACTTCCTCGTCAGTCACCAAATGTTTCACAAGTAATGTATCAGAAAATTCTAGTCAGTTGATGAATTTTAATATTTACTTCTGTAAAATACCGAAACAGTGCTCTTGTTAAAAAATATTTGAACATACTAGTATATCCACCAGTTAATCTATAGCACAAGCCAACTCCAATTACTGAGTGCATATTCAATGTTGGAAAGTTCAGGGGATTTAGAAATACATATGTAATCTAACATCGACTAGTTGAGGGATCTGCTGTGCTTTGCATTGCAATTTACTCATGTTTTTTGCTGGTACTCTTCCTCCCTCTTTTTATCCCGATCAAAGTTCTCTTTTCAATGATGCTACTGCCACTTTTTTCAGGTAATGAGAAGGTGCAAAGAGAAGATAGCTACATTTATTTCTAACATCTCCAGCACGTGGTGCTTGAAGTACTCATGCCGTCGTTTCTCTTCTCATTCTACACCGTTCCATTAAGATGTTTAATAGGCCTTAGCTTCTGTTATCACTTCAATATCTGCACTTCAGATTTTGTCTAAAGTTTATTTTATTTTTAATATAAATGCTTCGTTTCAAGGCAAAAAAGACATTAATGAACACTAGGTGCAGAAATACGTTGATGTAGCAATGAAAAGGAAAGTTCGTTTTAAATTATTTATCAGATTTGATTTTATTGTGCCTGGTTAGCATTTACTCTTGGTTAGGTTATGTGGATATTAAGGTACCGAGGTTGTTTTCAAAACATAAAGTAACAAAATATATAATTATTTAAATTCCATCAGATGAACAACTGTTCAATTGAAAAATTACAAATCAGCAGAAGACAATGAGTCGTTTTCAGCATCAAAAATGATTTATCAGACACTAACCTTATACATAACTGAATTTATTGTAGTAATGTAGGATTTTCAGGTTTCCTAAACACTAAGGTGTTTAGGAAGCCTGAAAATCTCTAATGTACGATACGATGTTCTGAAACCCTAATCTCTCAATGTACGATAATTTTACCTGATCGTAAATCCTTAGCCAACCAATACACACATGTCCGGGAGGGATTCAAATTCGTAGTCGTAATCTTTTCAGGCCGGCACATGTCCACATCTGTCTACCGTAGCTGACTATTGAAGTTCAAACAAGCTAAATAACATGTCCTGCGCTGATTTTCTGAGGTTCTTGTCTTATGCCTCCTCGTATCTTACTTTATTTTTGCCTTTTAAAAGCAGTTGAGTAAAATATATATCCTAAACTGTTCTTGGTCATATAACTAGTAACTTAACTAAGTTTCCTTAAACTGTACCCACTGCATGAGGACGTAAATAAAAAAATTGAGTTTTCTTTTCAGATTACGCACATTGAACGGCAAGGGATTAATTTCCACATTAGATTATTTATAATTCATCCAGTTCCTGCTCTAGTATGTCATTCGTACAATTTTTCTCCTCAAAAACATTTGCTTGCTGATATTTGAAGATTTTTTCTTCACTCTTCATAATTCTCCGTTGTATCCTTTTGGAGAATGTGGATATTTGCGAGTAACAAACGTGCTTTGTTTGCTCCAATGCTCACACCTATCCCTTTCGTGGTCATTAGAATTTTGTCTATAATCGCACGTTTTGCAGTCATTCGTCCTGCTTTCGATTTATTGTTCCGATAGTGTCACTTGTGCATATGCAGTGAAGAGACCACTTGATGGCGCGAACTCTGCCCTTTCGAATTGTCATCCATTCATCAAAGTGCAGCTTGCTCCCAGAGTCTCATCCCAGGTTATCGCTAATCATTGTTACTTTCGCGCCATGCAAAGATCGGAGTATAATTGGGGTATTGGGGTGACTTGCTTCAATTGGACTGCCATGAATCATAAAACACGTGCTACATGTATTCACTAGTGGATATAATGCTACTAACATTTTTAGAAGTTACTTGTTGGTTCATGATGCATATTATGATAAATTATTAACATCAGCGAATGAATTCAATCGTTTTAATATTTTGGGAATTACTTTGTCTCGAAAAATTTCACTTTTCCCCGCAAAGGTGTAGTAGCTAATGTTAGTGTTTATAAATTCCAGTACTCTTACAGTGAATACTAGAAAAATATTTAATCTTCGGCCTATAGTTTTCTTTACATTGGTGTTCCCACCCACGTCCATCAATTCTCATTTCCTTATCAAGGATTTACAGGAGCATAAACTCAGCATCCTGAAAAGCATTTAAATCCAAATACGTCCGTAAATTTTTGCCTCTTCTTTGCTGAATGTATTTTAGGGTACTGATATGTGAGGGGCAAGATTATCGATGTGACGTCTCATTCGCTGATATGGAAAGAATAGCAACGAGAAGGAACACAGCAGGTGCGTATCTACACCAGAAAGTGTATTTCATGGAGCGGGCGTGGATGGGAACGTCGTTGGAACCTCAAGGAATCCCTCCGGGAAGAAAAAATATCAAACGGAGAGATGGTGGGAGAGAAAAATATTCCAGGATATCAAAGCTCTGGACGGGGAGGCTTTTGCGCATTTTTGTCTTGGATCAAACATAGCGTGTATCCGAGATGTGATGGTATATAAATGTATACCTTGGTCCTTTGAAAGGTAGGATTTAGACGCAAGGGAAGTGTGATTTTTCCTTTGCTCATCACTGCATTGCGAAAAAGAGACGAATAGTGGGGAATGAAGAGGAGATAAAAAGAAGTTCAGTAAAGTTGCCGTGTAGGTTTAGTGCTTAGTGTAGGTACTGGCCTCTTACCCTGAGTTTACCCGGGCTTACATCCCAGCAGTGTAAGGGATTTTTCACTGGCAATTAAGCCCTTAATTGAGTGTGTGGTGACACATCGTGTTGTAGTTTTGTAAATTGATAATTAATTATCTTATTCTTTTTTATATTATTATTCATATTATAAATATTAATTTTTTGGGTACATATTTCTGTCTTTGCTAGTTGCTCAATAATTGTTTTATTATTTATTTAGAATGTATAAGGGTGAAAAGCATTTGAATATGTAACAAGAAGCCTCGTGACAACCAACGGGGATTGTTAGGTTGTTTATAGAGGAGTAAATGGACCGGCCATGTTCAAAGTATCGCGGGTTTTCTTCAGTGTGTGCAATTCTCGACCCGACAAATGCTTTGTGGAGACCATTCGAGTTCAGTAATCCGTCTTTTGGATGAGATGCAAAGCCGTGGTTCCTTTGGCTCCTGGCGTTAAAAGTAGACTAAAATGACGCAACGCCCAACACCTAACCATCCTTCCTTTTTACGTTTTTACCATTCCATTCCCATCCTTGTAACTTACCTCCAGGTCTTAAGTGCCAACAAGTGCGGGTACACACTTGACAACCACAGATTGGTAAATAAAAAGAAGCAATAAGTGCAAGGGAGAGACAAACCTCTGGGGACTTATTTCTCGAGGCGTGTGTGGAGTTGGGAGGACGGGTAGGTGGTGACATCTCCGGGTGGGGTGGCTTCGCCCGATGGCATGAAGGGGATTTAAAGTGGGAGATTTACGATGCTCGGCACGGGGAAACTGATGAGGGGCAGTTTGGGGGAAGAGGAGGGACCGAGTCGGGCTGGAGGTAAGGAGGTGCTGAGGTGACTGCGTGTGTGAAATCCCCAGAACATGAGACAGTCGTCCCGCCTCCGTTACTCGCTTCCCCGCCCACCTGTCCCTGCGGCATGTTCCTACCTACCATCCACTTCTAAGTCATTCCCACACCTTGTATCGGGAAGACTTCAAAGACGAAAATATTTCATGTAACCGGACCGTGTTGTTTTGGTTTGGGACAAATCTAAGTGAATTTGAAACTGATGTATTTTCTGTTGACCTTAAAAAATATATATCTAAAGAAAATACGTGCTTTAAGCTTGATTGGATTTTTAAAAGATTAACTTGATATACTTCGCCGCAGGGATAGATTTAAAATATAATCCCTACCGTAAAGAATAATAGTTAGTTCGTTAGCGTTGGTAACGCACAAAATTGATCATGATCAATCCTGTTCAATCATTAAATGATATTGCCTGATAAAGTTTGTGAACCGATATGTTTTAATAGGCTTTTCTACTCTGCACAGCCTTGTACAATTATTTGGCTATAAACGCCAGCAGTACCCCGTAAGTCGTCATCCCATCTGGTGGTATACCTCTTGACTTCTGATAGATTCGAGATTCATTCAAGAAAAACTTTTGTCCATAAACCCTCTTTCATTCTAGATACATCTCCAGTTCATTCCCCTCTCAGTGTTGCTAATCTATTATTGGTCTTCATGAGATCTGTAATTTAGTTAACGCAATGCAATGCATCAATAGTAAATCTGAAATATGATTTGAACGCTACCAGTTCATGTTAAGTTCTCGCTTCTTATGCATGAAAGAGAATTATTATTTAATGTATTTTTACAAATACCTAACCTACTATTGACAATTGTAATCCATAGTAGGACCAAGTCATTTCATTTCCTTACCTTCAGTTTCTTATCGAAAAGCCTAGCATATATTTTCCCATCCCCTCATGAGCTCTTCTCAGTTATAACCGGATTGGTCTATGTAATGTTTGCAAAGTAGTCAGTACTACATCTGAAATATGATTTCAATTCTACTAATTCATGTTAAGTTCTCACTTCAAATGCATAAAAGGGAATTATTATTTAATCTATTTTTACACATGATGAATAGATTAAACTTGGTTATATTCCACGAACATTTTATTAACCGACCGGTTTCGACCTTTTCAGGTCATACTCAGGGGTTTAACAGAGATTGATTGATTGAAACAGAGATGATTGTAATCCCTCGTCAAACCAAATTGTTAAGTTGTACGTGCCTGGTAATTGTATACAAAATGAGTAGCTAACAAGTAAATAAGTATCAATAACTACTCATGAGTGCGTTTGGTACTTAATAGTAAGTTTACGCACCGTATTTTTCATGACTAAACAGACACAACCACTATTTATATGTAGATACATGGTGCCAGCCTGGCAACCCAAAGGTCGCAAGTTTGAATCCATGTTTTAGGGTAATGCAAGGAAAACCCAGAGTTAGTCTAATATGGGTTAGAGGGTGTAATAAAACTTAGGCAAATGAGCTAACCTAGTCCAAAAACAACCATACGACCATTTCAGGAGAGATACAAAATGTAGGTTCACGACTTCTCCCATTTGTATGCGTGCGAGGCTGAAGGCAGACGCAGATCAAAGAGGCGTTGAGCTGGTCGACTCGTCCGCCCCATTTTTTGCCCTGCCACCCCTAGCAGGAATCCCTCGGCTTCCGCTGTCCCCAAAGCCGGCCCTGGTTTGTACGCACTCTTTAGTTGAGGTGACGGATGGACGAAGCGAAGATTTGTAGACGGGCTAGCTCTCGTTATCGCAGTCTGGATGTGCATGTGCTACGAACTCCTTCCGCTTTGAATGATTTTGTTAACCGCTTAGTTTTCATTTATTTTGGTGGATAGAAAGGCAAGAGGATGAAAAAGGAATATTTTTATTTTCACGCCCGATAAGGGTTTGGGGTATACGTGGCGAAGTTGTCTATTGCCCTACCTGGTATTATTCTCATTCCGTTTAAGCATCATTACATTTTAAAGAATATATACCGTAATTATACACAACTCTGCTTCGTCTGTCAAGAAAATTATCATTACGTGTTTTCATCTTTATCCATTTATCCACACAGTGGATAAATGCATTAAAGTTTTAATTTTGAAATTAAACACTGGTCTGTTTATTATGTTCGGCTACAGATTCTCCAATAGCAATTTTTTGTAGTTCTTTAGGGCTACTTAGTTTTATAGCATTCAAGTGAATTTATTGAAATTTGAAGACATATTCATATCATCTATAGTGAAAGAGGATGGATAATTAATGACCACAATCAAGAGATCAACTGCGTGGAATTGAATGAGTCTCTTGTACTCCATAAATGTATTTTTACAGGGATTGGGGTAATTATTTATCCATTCTTGCACACTATAGATGACATAAATATGTTTTCAAATTTCTATACATTCACTTGAATGCTATAAAACTAAGTAGCCCTAAAGAGCTATAAAAAAGTTGTTACTGGAGAATCTGTAGCCTAAAATAGTAAACAGGCCAGTGTTTAATTGCTATAATCCTTTACCTGATGCAGATTTTTATTAATTTTAAATGTATTCTTACTTGAAAGCGTATCTTTTAGTGATTCACTCTTTCAATACGGTACGCAGTCAGTTTTTGTGTTTTCTTTTAGTACATTTGCCCTGATATAGATGGAAAATGCCATTACTTCATAAAACAGCAGAATTGCATATATATCTTTGACCCAATGGACGCGCAGATCCAAGAGACGTCAGTTGGACTTCCTCGAGAGTGAAATACAGGCGAGGATGCTGTCACATCTGCTGTTGGTCACGGAAGAGGTCACGTCCGTGAGGCGGAACGAGGCGACATTGAGGATGGGCGAGGAGAGAATGAGTGAGGGTTACCTATAAGAGAGAGGACAGGGTGGAAAGATAAGGGAATTGGGGCGGAGAAGTGGAGAGGAGGAAGAGGAAGGCGTTTTTCTTAGAACGGATGAAGGACTGTGGATGAATCGAGATAAACAGCTCAGAATGTATCGGTGGTGTATTTTCTGTGCCCTTTTTTTGCGGCGTAGTGATGAACTATACGCTTTAGATTAGGAAATGCAATCCCAGGTGAATATTTTCTCCAAGTTTAAAAAGTAATCATTCGAGAAAACTACATATATCATATACTCATGGTATACATAATACTTTATGCCTTACAACGACTAATTATTAAAAGCAATATTCTCAAAATTTAATAATATTTTTGGTATTAGTGTTAACTCTAATCCAACTAAACTTCCATACCACATATAATATTGTGTACCTTTTTGAAAGATGTCTGATTTTTGAAATATTAAAGTATAGTCGAAATGTACTAATACTTTGGCATTAGTGTTAACTCAAATTAAGTTTATACATTCCACACATAATAATATAATATTGTGTAATTTTTTTTTTAAATGATGTGTCGTTTTGGAAACATTAAAGGGTTCTGAGGTCCAATTGAGGGTTTCATTTATAAATGTAAGTTTTTATTTCGCTGCATCCAATTTAGCAACTTTTATTCTGGTATGGGCGTGTTTTACAATGGGGAACATGCACTTTTTTATAACTCTTTGAATCTGAAGTTTATTAACTAAAATGTGCTTGGCAAAAATTTCGCTGTAGAATTAAGTTGTGTAACAAAGATCAAGTACTTTTTTTAAGTATTTTTCAGTCATCGTTTCGTTCAAAAAACGGCTAAAAACCTCAAAAAAATATATTCACTTCGTTTTCTTTTAAAAATAAATGTCTATCTCCGTAGAAATATGGAACCTATACCATGCAGTGACGTCAGAAGGCGTTTCAGGTCACGTGACTTTTGTCAATTTCCGGAAACATTTTAATATCATTTAATAATCTTTGTGGTAGGCGTAGAAAAATTTGGCTTGTATATTGAAATTGGTGAGAATCTTTCGCATCAAGTACATCATTAATCTTTCGAGGAACAAATTTGATGCATATTCCCCATTGTCAGTGCTTTTTCATTCTCATCATCATTATTGTATAAATCATAAAATTGATCAACAACAGTGCCATACTGATGCCTGTCCCACCTTTTTATCCATTCCTTTCTCATCTCCCTGAAAATCTATAGCTATTTGTCCTTTGGTCTTCCTGATGTGGCTTTTCTTCCAATTTTCCCATCCAGTATTTCAATTATAAATCCGTTTTGCCTCAAGGTGTTTCCAATCCATCGTGTTATTTTCTTCCATGTGCGGCCGCTCCATAAAGGATACTCTCTTCTTCCGCTCCTCCGAATACTTTCTTTTTTCTTACTCTTTGAGTCCATTCAATCTTTGACATCCATCTCAGCCTCCAAGTTTTGAAGACCTCTCAAGTACATTCTGGTCTGCTTTTGCAATGGTCCACACTTCCGATTCGTACAGAGTCGCAGCCCGCGCAGAAGTTTTTACATATCGCTTATTTGTGACTGACTCTCTGAATAAGTATCTTATAGAGCCATCTATCCATCGTAAAAAAAACCTTCGTAATAAGAAAATAAAAACTTGAAATATACTTTTATGTCCACAATTTAGAATAATATTATTTTTAAAGTTTTTCTTTCCCATTCCAAATGATGGTTTTCCTCAAAGCAAAGCCTGTAACTCTTTGTTTGATAAAATACCTTCTTAGATTGAATGTACTTTGCTTGATATCCGTCGTGCTTCTACCTTTGTAATCCTATGAACCTGGGAGTGTCGACTGCACCAATGTTAAGGTGGTCTCAATCAATACACGAAGGCGCCGAGTGAGGAGCAGGTAGGAAATTTGTGACTAGTTGAAGGATGCGGGAGATCGCGAGTAGTACAGTTGTCTCACCATATTTATGCATGATTTAGGTCGTTGTGTTTGTTGTTATTAAGGTAGGTGGCCAACAAATAATGTCAATTTTGGCATAAGCAAGAGTTTATCTAGAACTGCTTACCTCACAGTACTCAAGTTACTGGCATTATAGCGATATCATTGCCGTCACCTGGATTCGAAACCACGTCGTCCGAATGAGATGCCAGTATAACAGCATGCATTCTCATCTAAATCCCATTATATCGATTGGTGGCTATGATGACCTCCTCTGTCATCTTCTTGCTTAAGGAGGGCGTGCTACAGTTTTCTGTTTAGCCTCCTTTGTCTAGATATATGAAAAACTATCGCCTTTATCTCAGATCATATTGATTAAGAAAATCGATCAACGGTTCCCACAGAACACGAGGTTTTTTTATCCTTAGTAATGCTGCAATGAAACTGTATATCATGAAATACATTACAATATTTTGTGATAAACTTATTTATTCAACTGTTTTTTTTCAAGTTTACACCCGTACTTTTTAGGTGTTTGAGAACGGGAGGGAACGAACATGGATAGAAGGAGAAGAGTAGGGTGGAGTAGGTGAAGGAAACCCGGTGCCGCTATTAGACTGCTCTTAACGATTGGCGCCAAGGAGATCGCTGCTTAACGTCCTATTCAACGGGCAAATAATTAAACTCAAATGCTTTCCTCAAAACAATTGTGATAAACGATAATCACTCTTCCCAAAACGGAATACTTTCAGCTTTCATGTGGAGTAAAAGAGCGCTAAAGAAATCTGCCCATAGTTATTGAGTATTAAAATGAGAAACTTAGGAAAAGAAATGTTATAAGAGTTTAAAATGTTAAAAATGTTCCGGTATCAGTTCAGCAGGGTATTTTGAGTAAGTAATGTCACGAGTTTCCAAATTTAGCTCTCGAAGTACAAATACTTGCGGAATCAACTCAATGCCTATCATTAGTGTGTTTCACATCAGAAGTGATGGTATTTGACTGCTCTAATTAGAGAAGTGATATTTCAGCGTTATAAAATGATACAAATAAGGCAATATTTGCCATCGGAGAATTTAATGCCATGCTTTTTGAGCTATTACATTATTTAGTCACGTGGAACCCCGCGGCCAGAGCCTTAGAAGTGAAGAATAGAATATGGCTCTATGAGAATGCAATTGCAAGGTTTTATTGATTCTAGTCCAAATTATGAGTACAGTTGAAATAATAAATAAGCAAATGGTTTTTTAAAGTATTTTAAAGAATAATTAGAAAAGTGGACGCCATCGTTACATCGTTGATCTTAATCGTTTATTTCGAGCTAGCGATGCATGCCATGATTTAAAGATTGATACGAAGGCTGTGATCGAAATGATGACGATGATATAAATGCATTTTTCATGATTAGCGTCGAAATTGTGAAAGCACTAAGTAAAATAGATTTACTCTTGCGTAAATAAACTGTCAAAATTTCAAGTATAGAAATTTAATTATTTAAACATTTCATTTTACCTGACTAGAACGAAAGACTCGGTAAAACTACACATTAAATTATGAAATGGGCGGTATTGTTAAATTGATTTTGGATTTTCAGTCTATAGGAAGAAGTGCAATTAAGTAGCGATAAGGAGAGAATAAGAGAGGGAGACACATGGGCTGTTTGCCACCAAGGTCTATAGAGTATTTTATTCTTTGGAATTCTGTAATAACTGACGGAATTTTCTCCAGATAAATGCCTTGTTTTCACCATGCTATTTGTGCACAACGCAACGGCTCAAGATGTACCAGGCATCGTTTCAAACTGAAATCATATGACCACGGTTTTAGTAATAATAAAAATAATTTTTAATCAACTGATTACTTTCGGGAGGCCACTATTATTAGCTAAAAATAGGTACACATAATAATACGCTGTTAATAACTATTGGTCTCAGTTCTTGCTATCATTAATTGAGCGATCACTGTTGAGTGATTGCTCAATAAATGCTTCAGACAACTTTGAAGCCATGGAACACTGCATCCAAACAAAACTAAATATTGGTGAATAGCAAACAAAATCAGTTGAAGCCGATGACGACTGTGCACTTTATATCAAAGAGCAAATGTATGTAGCAATAAAGGTGCTATTGAGCATTGGGCATACGCTAAAATGCGTTAAATGAACCGCAAGAACTCAAACAACTCACTCACACTCATAGAAAATGGCCGCAGCTGGCTTCCACTGACGTCACGAAGAAGAGGGGATAGGGATCGAGGCAACATTTATACTCTGCAGACCTTGGTTTGCAACAGCTTTTGCGGTATCCCGCTTCACTTGTTTTCGCCTCGTGCCCTCACAAAGAGATGGAGCGGGGGTGTCGTGAGGCAGGAATGCATCATGCCCTGAGGGACTCTCCCTCTTCTTTTGTTCTTCCTTCCATTTCCCGATCGCCCATTCGTCCCTTTGTTATCTTGGGTGGCGGCCAGAGAGAGAGAGGAAAGATCGAATGCCTCCTTTCATCTGTACATCCCTCAGTGGCTGCGGAAGAAACCGGCTCTCCCAAAGCTAATTGAGTGCAGTCGGGGAAATTGGTTCAATTTGACCCGCTTCGCTGGAGTATTATTATCTGGTGCATCTTCCCAAAGTCAAGTACTCCCGCACGAACGAATGTCCTTAGAATCAAAAACAGCAATCACTCCCACTTTGAGATATATCATTCAATATTATTATTTGAGCACCAGAAACCTTTTCTCACTTACTTAGTCTCAGCGTGCGAATCAAAATTTTATGAATACAGTGTTAGACAAATCTGTAATACTGAGAGAAAAATCATTCCTTCCATGTAAGTGAGGCATATTTGCTGGATTGAAATGAATTATTACCGTCATACCACGGCTGGTTAACGGTACTCTAACTACTAAGGTTAAGTCTTAATCTCTAAGCTAAACCAATCTTAATTTTTATCCTAAGAAAAATAAAATATTTATAGACAAAACGGGATTTGAGCTGTCCAGCTTACCAAGTCGAAATATTACCAACCTGGCGACTGCGCCGGCGTTGTACATTTTGAGTATAACACTCAAGGAAGTTATTCCTAGAAAAGTTTGCAAAGTTGTAGAAACTTTAATAGGGCTTTATTACAAAACCTCGTACAAAGGAACAAGTTTTATTTATTTTAGCTTACAATGCACGTCCACTAATTATTGCCGAAAGTCGTAGGTACAGTGTCCATGCAATGTTAATACAAACCAGTAGTAACCCTAAAAATGGTCAATTTGGTACAGCTATGTCTATAATTCCTCTACGTTGACAGCTAGTAGGTGAAATATTACAGTTTATTTGAAACATATCATCAATTGGTTGTGTGCTCATGTGCCTTATTATCGTTCCTATAATGTCAGCCAAAATCGGTCATTATCAAATTTAAAGTATTGTTTGAAAAAATACAATTTAATTCCTCTCCATAAATTTCGTGAAGCTATAGATTTAATGCCTCTTTTGCCGCGAAACGCTTGTTGAAACGGATGTTGCTCGCTTGAAACGGATTTTTATTCGCACATTTTAATACCCGAAGTTTTGTCGCATGCTTCACTCGGCTCTGTACAAGGCACCTTCTTTTTTGTGGGAACTTGGTGAGATCCTGTACTTTCCCTTAAAAAACCTTCACGTCCTCTCCTTTGAAACGCATTTGCAGTCTTTTTTCTTGCAGGGGAAATGAAGTGGACATCGCCCGTCTCTTCCCTCGGCCACCGTACTTCCCTCTCCCTCTTTTTTTTTTGTATTTCTCGGGTCTACCACCGCGGCGCCGGTGCTCGATACTTCCTCCCCTTATCACAACACTCCGACCCCGCATTGCCTTTCTTCCCTCCCGACCCCTCTTCCGCCCCCCTCCGGCTAACGCTTATCTCCACCCGGGGCGAAGAGAGCGAAACACACATGCCCCTTCATCCCCTATCGTCATGGACGAAAAGAAAGTCGGGGTACAGCTACCACACAAGGCGAACTCTACGATCGGTTTTCCATCGGCGTGACCCTTTCCCTATCCTCTCCTTCAAAGGTGTGAATCCCAAGTCCATGGGACCGAGCTGAGAAAGAAGACTCCGTAGATAGGAGTTTTGGGAACAATGGAAGCTGCATCGACCTTCATAGAAAGTTTGGTTGTTTGCGTACGCGACGCACTACACTACTATGGTTGTTTGCGTAGACAGGTATCGGATGCTGAAGTGAAAATGTTACTATCGGAGAAAAAACTAAACGCCTTCTGCGGCACCAGGTCACATATGCCGTTTTGTAAACATAAAAATTAAAGTCCGCCTAAAATCCACCGCCATCTCTTAGTATTAAAGTTAAGGCAGAATGTACGAATTTCTCTTGCCGTTAAGTGCACCGAAATCAAAATTTAATCACTCATTATTATTTTAAGCGTCAGTCATATTAGGGTACCAAAATCTGAATTCTATTACTATAAGAAAACATTTAGTACTTCTAATTTTATTTATATATTGCAATACTCATAGTGTTTATTTTTTACTCGAGTACAATGAGAAACGGGTGGAATTAAGCAATATCCATGGTTTCTTATTGCTCATAGCTTCACAGTTAATATATCTTCTGGTTGTACAGTCCAAATATAACCAGTTTCAAAGCATTCCTTTTTAACTAAAATTAAAATAAATTGTCAATCATAGTAGTATAGTCAGTTTCCTCGACAGCTTTAGTGATTTTCTTGTCTATCTTAGATAAAAATGGTTTGAATGATGAGTTAATGAATATCAGAGGATGAAATGAAAGTTTTTAATACTAACTTTTTCTCTAAAAATTAATTGTTTGTATTTCGAGAATAATTTTCAAAAATTCGTCTACAGTGATATCAAATTTTAAATATGCTATATTAAATTTTACTGATGTAAGAGATAGTACTCATATTTGCGCGCATAAAATTAGCATGCTCTGCGATTTTCTTATTTATGCCTTCTCAATAGTAGTAAAACATGAAAAAAAACTCCACCTTTTTATCAAACATAATTTTTTAACAGTGATGATTACAAATTTCAAGAAAGTTAGCTTTCATGTTGTGACAGAAAAAATAGCCCATATAAAAAAAGGCGATTTGTATAAATAAATTGGTATTTGGCGTAAAGACGCGAGATTAAACTAGTAGTGACACTGTGTGATACTCTGGCTTTGGTAAATGTTTAAAGTCTATAACGGAAAAATAATAAAATAGGGGTAGATGGCATGAAGAGAGGTACAAAATATGCTGATCTAAATGGTGGAATTACATTAGGGAGAAGAAGAGCCGTTAGCTACAAAAAAGGCAAAAAAATTGTGATACTTCATAAAAACCTGCCATACTCGGTATAAAACTATCAATTAAGGCTAGGTTATGCTTTGTTTCTGCGTTCTTTATGTAGGGCGTTTGCAAATGGAGGCCGTGTTGCATAAATAAAAGGTTGGCGGTGTTTAAATTACTTTGATGTCTCTTTGTCTCCTTAAATCTCTCAAATGTGATTTATAAAAATTAAACCTAGATTAGGACTAAATTATGTATCAGAAGATTATTATTGAATTATGTGAACAGGTCTATTTATGGGAAGAACGTGAGGCTTATGACATATTAAACCCTTTGTAACTCCCTCTTGTTCTCCTTACCCTTACGAAATATTCTTCCTTCTATTTGTCCTGTCGTCAAGGGAACCAAAGTCTCGGACTCCTCCCCACTTACATCATTTCCCCCTTTTTTCCTACCTCCCTCCCATCCGTTCCCTCGCCCAACTACCTCATTTTTTTTTCTCTGACTTTTCCATCACACACACATCGATAGGCTCCCCTTCCTCTCAGGATTCCCTTCAATCATTCCATCCTTCATTCTGTCCCCTGAACAAGGGTCTCTCCAGTTTTTCTTACATCCCTCCTTCTATCATCCATTTGGACAATCCTTATTTCGGGGGACCTTGTGACCCGCGACGTTGACAAAATAATACATAAACCTGGAATTGAAGTTGGTGGAGATCCAGGAGACAGTGGAGCCCATACTCTCCGAGAATAAAAGGTTATACGCGATTCTTTGTATGGTTTTCACCATATGAGATGTCTGCTACCT
The DNA here is from genome assembly GCA_933228895.1 of Platycnemis pennipes. NCBI lineage: Eukaryota > Metazoa > Arthropoda > Insecta > Odonata > Platycnemididae > Platycnemis > Platycnemis pennipes. The sequence goes on along the minus strand of OW121851.1, from coordinate 41,457,077 downwards.
ACGATCATTTTTAGCAATTCCCTGCATTGAGGTAGTGAGCGAGAACCCTTAATCAGGGTATGCAAGTGAAGCATGAACGATAACAAAAATAGAAAAGTCTAGGTCGAAAGCTCTCTAAATGTGGTTTCGCAGAAGAATGGTGAAGATAAAAGTGATGGCCCAAAGAGATGGATAAAAATTCAAGGAAGAGTAAAAGAAAAGGATGCTGAAAACGTTAAATTCACAACATTACATTCGGACAACCGAATCGGCCACATTTTGGATCATGATGGTCTAATAAAGACCATTATCGAAGAAAAAAAAAGATAGGCCTCATGTAAGATATTTAGAGCTAGTAGTCAAGAATGTCAATATGAAAAGGTTGGCCGATAGTGTGAAATCGAGTGAAAAGCTGCGTCAAACCAATTCTATGGTTGTTGAACTATGATGATGATGATGAGTGAAGAACGGGGGAGAGGAATATAATAGTAGTACAAAGTTGTCTGTTAACAGAGTGAAGTGGAGAACTGTGTCAAATCAATCTAAAGTCAATCGACTGATAATGATGATGATGAAATCATGATAAGTGGGTTATCGGCATTTGGTCAAATTCTCTAGCCATTTCCCCATATACATATGGCTTGTGATTTGCCTACTTTTAAACATTTATCTGTTTTACCCCTCCCCCTCTTTTTAAGTTTTTTAAATTGCATTGTCTAAAAATCATCATATAAATTGCCCATTAAAAATTGCATAATTCAGAATAGATTTGTTGATAGTCCACCTCCACTACATTGGCCTTGATATCGTAAAGTGTTTAAGAATATGAAAGTTGATATATTCTCTAAGAAGTGGCATAATTGTTTGAAAAGTTGCGTCTTGGTCTAGATTATCATTTTTTTATCAATTGAGGCATTTTGGAATTGCTTTTTTCCATAAGTAGAACTAAACCGTTTCTCATTTTATCCAGCAACTGTCGTAGGGTGAAAAAATTCAGCGGATATAGTCCAGAAATAGTTAAAATAAAGTATTATTGACAGGCGTGCTGGCAACTAGTTTGAATAATCAATGCCTTGCAATGCTCATTTCTAACCTATCTCTGAGGAGTTTATTATTGTGATGCAAAAGTTAGCCTGGAGGTTACAATATATGAAGGATGTTTTTTGTGCTATAATTGATTGTTGACTGCAAGTATGGTAATCGGGTCTATGTGGGAGCCAGAGAGACTTGGTTTTCCATCCCTGGGGCTACGGTTTAGATGTCACCAGTTTTTTTTTTTTCATTGGCACACTGCTCTCTACTTTTCACGCAGTGAGTTGAACATTTTGAGTCCATCTCGATATTTACCTTTGTTGAGATATGAAATTTTATATCGTTTGTATCAATGCTATTCATATAGAACAATTACAGACAAGGTTGTTGATCGGCTGTCATGTCCTAGAACTGACATAAACTGACGTCGCTGCCTTTTATTTAATTTTCCACGGTGACCTAAAGTAACGTTTAATTAACCAACAATTTGGGTCTTTAATCCGATGCCCCCTGGATACCTGTAGGTAAGAGCAGGCTAATTTCGGCAGTGAGGTTCGCTGCACCCTTACTCCCTGTAGTTTTTACCATATCCAGTTATCAATATTGTTGCCAATGACCTAAGATTTAGGTCGTTTCCCAAATCTACAAAAAACTATGTAAATAATGGTAGCGGGCTTAGCTTTTTGGAAATCCTTCATAGTTAGAACGTTTAAAGAAATATCTACTTGGCTGTTTCCACTTAAGTTTTTATTTTCGACCATGAAATCGATACAGAGTACCATTACTAAGGACGTTCATAGTGATACTCTGTATCGAAGTCATGGTTGGAAACAAAAACTCAGGCAGAAAAAGCCAGGTAGGCATTTCTTCAAACTTTCCAAAAAATTGTTGAACATTAACAATCCAATGCATAACTCTTCATCTACATCTACGTAACACCCTGCAAGTAACCATAAAGGTGTGTGACAGGTGGTGAATTCTCACCAAACATGCACTACATATCATGCATTGAAAACTATTAGTATTAATATATTAGTCTAAACTTCACTATTTAAAAAGATAAAAGAAGCAAAGTAAGCATCCAAAAACGTGCTGTTAGTTGGGTTACCATCAAGTCCTTATACCAACATGCAACTACCTCAGCTATGGCTTGATTCACTCGTGCTGGGCATATTTACCGCTACTCATATTCCTAATTGTACGAGGAAGAAAAGGCATTTTTGAATCTGCCAGTTCGGCAATTAATTTCTTTACTTTTTGTGATTATGGACCAGTCCAGGCCCGGTGACAGGATTTTTGGGCCCCTGGGCAACTGAGTGGTCCGGGCCCTCTAAATCCCGGCAAAACCCCTCACTCAATTTAGACCAGAACTGCGAACTCTCAGGTTATTTTATAACCAAGATTTACCTGATTATCAGCTTTTTCTGCAGAAGAAACTTGCACACTGCCATACAGTATCTTTTGATTTACTATAAACTGTCCTTTCTTTAAATTAAACACATGTCGTGGAATGGGATGGGGAAACATTTTCAAAATGAAAAATTTTTGACGGTGTAACACACTTTACACTTTCATTATACAGTAATCAAAACTAGGACTTACTTGAACTTGAAAATTTTATAAAAAGTTATAATAAAACATCTTTTTTTTCAAAATCAGCATATCCACAATTACTCCCATATTTTCGGAGATACGGAGATAATTTTATCACCACCAAATTAAAATGAATGCAGAGTATTCACTTGTACTAAGCTTTACTTTCACTACAACTCTCTCAATCAAACATAACAGCAGGAAATGGGTAAAAATAATGTAAGTTAAGGGTTTTGACGAACAGAATATATTTTATTGTGCCTCAATATGAAGCTATTTTCGATAATTTGTTTCCTTCCTGTGTGCATAATTCAAGTAAAGTAGAAACTTAAGTTTTCCTAGATGAATCAAGTCAAATGTGACGTATAAATCAAGACCATGCATATTTTAACGCAGGGAAAATGAAAGATTTGAGTAGAATTTCTCGATAAACAACCAAAAGCTCCGCGGTGTCTAAAATGTACCTTCCTGCATGAACCTCCTAGTAGGGTCAAAGGCTTGGACTGCTGGGGCAAAGGGGAAAATAAACGGAAAGAAGTCCTTAATAGTGTCCCTGTGGAACGTAAAATAATGTTTCGTGCAAAAAAAATACAGGAATTTTAAGGCTTTGAGGGTGTGAATGAAAAGTTTACTTTTGAGAGGAGAAACCTTGAACGCGATTTCGCGTACACTTTTAGACCTTAATATTTCTAAATTCCCATGATTTTATACGTGTTGAGCTGATGGAGATCGATAGCAATGCACACATAATAAAAAAGGCGAATAAGAAGCGTTATGTTCCTTATGGCTTGAAAAAACTTACTCGCGTCACGTCATTTCCAGCTCCCGGTCCGTGTCTCAAGCTCCGCACGCGCGTACGAAAAATCAAATGTAATTATTGTCCTCGCAAACAAATTTTGAATTTTTTTCAGATCTACCTTTAAAAAGCATCAACAATTGATTTAATATGAGTGACTTGACAGGCCCTTAACATGCCAGATATTTACTACTTAAAATGAATTTTTGTGTGAAAATAGCGTCCGCTATTTTGTTACGTAATATCACCTGCATTTGGGAAAAAAACTCCCATAGTTAAGCACAGTAAAGTAAATGAGTGGTTTTAACAGACCTACTAGTTTTTATCCGACTAAATTCCTCCCACAGCGTCACCCTCAACTTAAATAGGAAGATTTTCATAGAAAACTGAAGTCGGGTGTAATTTTGGCTATGTTTGAGCCCCTGCATCTCGGTAACGGCAACAGAAAATGACCAATGGCATACCATTCCATGGTTTTCAATCAATTATGAGTATTTGTACCAAGTTTCATGATTGTATCTCCAAAAAAGTCATTTTGGATTTTTTTCGATTTCAGCCTACTGTGTATCGGTTCAAAAATTTCCTTCCTCTCCTTTAAACAACATTACTACAACTCTCTTCATTAACAAAAACCACACAAAATCATGACATGGGCCTTGAACTTATTTAAGTAAAACAAGGAAATAAATTTAGAAAAATTTCAGAAGGATAAATTATACATCATGTTTAAGAATTAATAACTTTCTGAAATATGTATATATTCACAAAATTTTAAATATAAAATAATTTTTTGCTTCCCTTTTTTATTTTACCCGGGAGTTAAGGATTGCAATCTCGGAATCCCGGGATTTATTATAAACGAATCCCGGGATTTCGGGATTGGCGTACACCTTTTCGCTAACAGGCAGCGCTAATAAGTAAGTTTTCTTGGACATGAAATGCAACACGTTAGACATCTGGGTCCATTGACGAATACATTTTATTGGAATAAGTAATTTGTCATCATTTGTTATAGGTACATAAGAAAAATGGAAATGAGCGTGTTAAAGACATATAGTGATCGCCAGCATTAAACAAGATGGACTAAATTCCAGAAAATGTTGTCTAACTTTTGATGATGATCCCGTAATCCCGGGATTGAAAAATCTCTCTGCGATTGCAATTCTCACTGGGAGGCTAGGTTGGGGGGCCGCGGTCCCTCCCTACCCCAGTGTATGGGCGCTCATGTATACAAAACCAATGACACAACACTAAAATGTGTAGCTTGCTACTGATAATCTGTAACTTTGACTGTAGAATAGACGATTATTTACAGTCCACTGACAAGTAAATAATAGACTTAAGGCGGGGGGATTGGGTTTCTTTTCGTTCAGGTCACAACATGTCGCTGAGTGGCGAATGTTCGCGGCAAAGGGAGGGAAGGTGAGTGCCTCAGCGCCCGCGCTTCTCGCTCTATCGTCCCCATCACCCCATAACCCTCGATGACCACAACAATGTTAACGTCATACTTCTCTATTGCACACTGACACACGCTCTACCTTCATTTGTTTTTTTTCACTTTTTAAACAACAAAATTTTGTATTCTGTTTTGAATTTAAATTTATTCATACTTTAAATTTTTCTTTTCAATTAATTTATTTTGGCCCGGGCCCCCTGATGGCTCGGGCCCCTGGGCATTTGCCCCCTTTGCCCCCCCCCCTGTCGCCGGCCCTGGACCAGTCTACCATAGTATGGAATTTATTTAGAAGATTAATTCTAAATTTCAACCTGCGATCTGACAATGATTCCCATTTTCATTCATTTAATATACGGGTTACGATAGTAAAGTTATCGTACCACCTCTATAAAAATTTTGCCGATCTTCGCTTCGCACGTTCAAGTTCGTTATTTAGACCGATTTCGTAGGGACCCCATGCACTGACAGCATTTTCCAAACGAGGACTAACAAGGGAAAAGTAGCTGACCTCTCGTACATGGTCGTCACGTTTACCCAATACTCTTTCGATGAATCCCAGTCCACGATTAGAATGACCCATTATTTCACGTAAGTGTTTACCCCAGGAAAGATCATGTGTCAGTCTTATTCCAAGATATTTAATGCATTCCACGTTTGTTAATTTGTTTTTAGTTATTTTGTACGTGGTAGGAGGAGAACAATTCTTTTTCCGAAAATTCATTACTACACATTTTTTAAAATTTAATTCTAACTGCTATCTATGTATCACACAATTTTTCAATTTCTTGTTGGTCATCATTAAAATATTCTTTATTATGGTTTCAAATTTGGTACTCTCAACAAATTACGAAAGAGGCGTTTTGTTGCAAAGTAGTGGAGTCATAATTAATGGAGCAAATAATTTCATATAATGAATAAATATTTCAAAAGGCCTGTGGTATGTGATAGGTATTATACTTATTCTGCACTTGTGATACGGAAAAATACTATTGTAAAGGAAAATACAGTAGTATTGTGCCACCTTAAGAAAATTTGTTTACGAATGTGAAAAGAATGTTTTCCTTCCATAATCTTTGTCTATTTGAGTATTTTAATACAATATAATTATTATGCATGTTATTTTTTCGAAATATTATCAAGAAAACCGTTATGAAAGAGTTGATATATTTCCTGTTCATCTTGCTAATGTCTGTTACTGTAAATTACACAGATTATTTTGAAATTGAAATCTTCAAAGTATATAACCCTCTCAATTGCGGAAAATATTTCTTTTAATTCGCCTCGTTTTATTCCAGGAATAATATCATCTGGAGATCGTGTAGGTGACTTTCCCTCCAGACTACCAGGAGGCTACACGTTAAAGGTAAGGCATTTTAATCTCACGTTTGCTCTAACTACTTGACTCCTCCCATGATGTAAATGTAGCTATATTTACTGAACCCCGATGCATAATTTGCGTATTGCCACCACAAATTTTTACCGACGAATTAGATGAAGTTTTGCATTGCATGACAATTGGTTCCATCTCTTCAGTCGTAACTCTATTACTGATAGAATCAGTTTTATCGGGCGTTGCACAAATATGCCTCTGCGCATGAGTATAATAACAATTATTATGAATTTATCCCCTCGTTGTTTTTTAGGTATACTTGTACTTTTTCATAGTAGATCTTTATTATTTCTGGCGTTGCATTAAGTCCGCATGCTTTGTCTGATGTCCCTATTTTTTTAACGTTCACACTCACTCGGTGATTCAACCTGAAGGTTGGTTTTGATAGGTGAGGGTAGAGCTCACCCTGTACTAAGCCACTAGCGTGTGAATTACACACATTCAGGGTAGGGGGGCTAGTTCCTTTCCCTGGGCCACCTCTCACTCCAAGGATTACCATCTAAGATACCATTACGGTATAGACGCGAATCCGGCGCTGCCTTACGTCCCTGGAGACATCGAGTCCATCGTGTAGTGCAATAAGTGTAAGATCTGGTAGAATTATTATTTCTGCTCCACCTCCAGGAAGTTGGAGGCGACGAAGCCTGATATCGTTCTCCTCGATAATCTCTCTCATGGTCTCGTGATCGAACTTATTCATTTTCTGCTTCAAACTAACTAACACCTTCGAAGTGACTCTATATTTTCTTGCTTCAGTCACCCAAACTCTTGAGTCTATATTGTATTAATCTTACCTGGAATGAAATAATTATGGATTGACAGGTCTACAACACTAGCGGCAGTCTGTCATCAGAGGATTGTGCTTTCTCACACTTAGTGTCATTTTTTTCCTTATATCAGCCAACGAAACATAAAGGAATATACGTGCATACACTCCTTTTCTATGTGTTTTCAAGGTAAATAGCCATCCTCTTGGGAACGAGTTGATTAAAGTGTTCAACAAGGATTGCGTATATTTTCTTCTTTTGCTCCAGATAATTTCTTACAAGTATCAAACTACGCTCATTTAGTGGTTAGTTATCGTGATAACTTGGTATCCAAGGAAGGTCGTTGTTCTACAGAATAGTAGATCAGGAAGTTATCTCTCGAGGTAAGGTACTACATATTTGTATTTTTGAGATGGCACCACCTTGACAGCACTTTGAAAGGGACTCGGGATTGATTTCTGTAAATTGATGGCACTATCACCATGGATTTATGTACTCTTTAACTCTTTAATCTTGGCAGTTTTCCCTCGATTTTTCGGGAAAAGATTAAAATGAATAGGTTGTCGAACTTTCAAATGTTGAGAGGTATCCTAGGAACTCTTCCAGTCATAATTCATCGTTAAATATTCAATCGCATTCTGGGTGAGCCGGTGAGTTTTGGACGTAGTCAGTGCCCTGCAGATCACCTAGGGAAGGAGGACCCTTCCCTCTATAGACCCTTCCCTCTCTCTAGTTGTCCATCCCCACCGCGCGGCTGTCCCTTAAAATCCCAACGGGGGCAGTGGGGGTCGTATGTCGCACTCTTAAATCCCCGAGCCCCCTCATTTCCTTCCAAAACACTCGTCCCCCTTCCATCAAGACCCCACCGCTCCCACACCATCATGACCGCCCCCTTCATGTCATCTCTCACCCCGTCCAATACCATTTATCCTGCACCCAACCCTCCCCTCGTTCCCTTCTGACCCCTTTCTCATCACTCCGACCCTGTACCCTTTTTTTTTGCCACCAACCCTCTCTCACACCTTCCTCGGCGAAATGGACTTCTCCCTTCCCTTAGCCACTCCTCCTCGCACATTCGAATAAATCTCGCTCAAGATGACGCCAGCCGTCGCCGTCTCATTCCAAAAAATACCCACCCACCCCCCTGACGCGTGCATTTACACTCATACCCTGCTTCCATCCCCCTCGTCTCACACTCTCTCTATTACAACCCTTCCTCCTGTTATTTGTGTCCTTAGCCATCCGATTTTCATATATTTCGTCGTGTGCGTGAGGCGACGGGAGGGTTATGATTAAATGTCCGTCTCCCTTATCCTCCGCCCTATATTTTCCCATCCGAAATTCGATGAATATTTCGCCCGCAGCCTTCCCTTCAATGCCCCTGCCTATTTACGAGCCCGTGGATTCGTAATGAAATATTGGGATCATGCATTAAACTGGGTCATATGGTGGTGGCCACGAGAACAATTTATTAATGCACGCACACCTAGGGATTAGAAATGAGATCATATATTTTGCATAAAGTCACCCGGTGGCCAAGTGCGGACTGGTCACCCGGCGGTGGAAACGGAACTGGTCATATTTTTCTTAAGGATTTGAAGCAGTTGGTCTAAATATGACTAATTCTTTATTTTCGCCTTCTGGCATGGTGACTCAGAAAAAAATCCTCCAAAATTATAACTTTCTACTCATTCCCTGATGAGACATTATGTTTGTATAGACCAGTGAAGCATTCTGTGCCAGATGTGGGGTGCTCCTGCCCAAGGAACCACATTTAGGAATACCTCTAATGAAAGGAAAAGTGAATGTTAAAATATTATTTATTGTTCCTTATGTGGAGGATCAAGTTTAGTACTAACAAAAAAATCATGTGTAGTAGTCTAAAGACTCAAACCAAAACCAATGTCAATGTCGTCCGCTTTGGCCTAAACGCCAAACCATTGGCTCCGCGAACTTTTGAAAAATCTTAAAGTGTCATCTACCTTCACTAACAATAAGTGCCTACCTAGCAAACTAACCCAAGGATATGTGGAAGAAAGTGACTAATTACCGTAGGTACATACTTTATGAAAATTCTGTAATACCTACAAAAATATTAGTGATATCATTCGGTACACCCAAAATTGACTAAAAATTATAAACTTTCCATATTTTTATCTTTTGATGAAGTGTTATTTGTGGGTATGGTCGTGAGAACTTAACACAAGTCTGCCCCGCACCAAAAGTCGTTTCATTAGTTGAGGAAATGAATAATCATGGGAAACAAGACGAAAGGAGGAAGGGTGAAGGGAAGCCAGGCGACGAAATAGGCTGTTAACGATAGGCTCCAAGGGAATCAACGCTTAACGTCCCATCTAATGAGCTGGAAATCGAACCCGGACCTTTCGTGATGGGATATCAATACTCCAACCTCACGTCAAGTTGGCCATGAGTTGAGCAGACCTAATTGCATGGGTGATGACCTTTAAAGTAGCGACCTTTCATCGCAGGAATTGTGGGAAAGTGCTCAAATTCAAAACAGAAAGATAGATATTGATTGGCTCTTAAAGGCTTCGCATGGATTGTGCATAGGGATCCAGTGAATAAGGATTTACTCGGAAACTGAATAATATTAAGTATATATAAATATAAGTTAAGTCCTCTCCTGCTGACCTTAGGGTCGTGAGTTCGAGTCCTGTCTGAGTGGGTTCTTTCACCACTCAGGACATGGATGTGTGTGCTCGTCTGTTGTTAAATTGTTTATAATCCAATGTAAAGGCCACATGTGCTGTTTTCGGTGGTAGTGGAAAATAAATAAATAAAAATATACAAATAAAATCTACACGTCTTGTTACAAATTCCCTTAAACGTGATTTGATTCACTTGGCTTGTGTAATAGCTTGATAAGGGAACATTAGATACTGGAAAGATCTTTGCCAGATGAAAAAGCCGTATGTCTACCTACATCCTATATCAGCAGGAGAGACCGAAACCACATTTTAAGGGAAACTTCGGACCAAGTGATCTCAAGAATTTATTTTCCTCGTACGCAATACATGAACTAAACGAAAACAAAGTATCGAACACAAAACTTACCACGCTTCATTATTGAAAAACATTTTTTTTTTCACATAAAACTCCACGGCTGGTGACCGAACATCCTTTGCCACACGTCTTTGTCGCGGAACTCAGGGTAGGTGCAATGTACGAGTATATTTTTTTGATACGGGTCTGCCTCTACTTCAATGAGACCTTAGTTAATTCTGAGTGAACACCGTACTCGCTCTCCAACTTAATCACGTACACACATATCAGTCATGCGTCGGCGAAAATTTCAGGATAACCGTATTCATAGGCTAAGCTTAAAGATGCTGGACCGGCAGAAGGATAACAGAGGAAAATGGAGCTTCAGCGCCACCATCTGTCGCCCGGCGAGATAAATTCACTCTCTGATGAGGGAATGGGGCGGGTGTCCGAAAAGTAAGTGGACATCCATTTTGGGAGGGGGCCAGAGTGGATGGGGGAGAGAGGGTTGCCATTTTGTTTCTTTCTGCGGGCATCTCTGGGTGACACCTGACCCCGTCTCGTCTCGGAACGCCTTCTCCGTGGGATCTCGCAATCAGGGGTCGGATTACAGCGAAGAGGCAGTGGTAATGGAGAAGGAATGCCAGAGACGGAGTGCCTGGGAGACTGGTAGGACTATGGGTTTGTTGGAGGAGGAAAATGACACCGAAAATGAAAGATGGTAATGGTGATGAAAATGCGTACGAAGTTGCGCATCGTAATGTGAAGAAAAATGCACCAGTTTTGATCGTAGTATTTGGTAATACAAACATTCTCATGTATTTTTTTACACACACTTGCCAATATTTTATATTAGCGCCTCACTTCCCATCCTCGGGAATATTACGTCTTACAAAAATACAAAGTGAAGATTATTTTTTTCGTCGTTTCCACATTTTCGGATAAATACGCTTAAGTCTTATCGAAAGAAAAAGACTGGCAATTTTCCACAAGAATGAGGATTTTACTTGACCGGTTTCGGTGTAAAACACCATCTTTTTAATCCACCACCATCACAATTTTCACCTGAAGATGGAGTTTTACACCGAAACCGGTCAAGTAAAATACTTATTCTTGTAGAAAATTGCCAGGCTTTTTCTTTCGCTATGATATTCCACTAATTCAAGCCTGAAACAACTACCCTTAAGTCGTATCATGATATAGTTGTGGGTTGGGATCGTAATCCGATCGTATTCGACTCTTATCCAACAGGTTTTGAAGTTAAACTTAGTGAGACCCTGACCGCCAGTTTGCAAACACTGACCCAAAGCCTAATCTAGTGATGACCGTCTTCAGTAAATAATTTTCAGTTCGGTGGTTTGCAGTCACCGGGATAAAAACTAGCTGGCTCAACAGACTAAAATTCTCTATTTAGAGCTATAGGTAGAAAATGGTTTCGTCTTAAAACAATTCGATAGTAAGAACGATGTTCTATTAAGAAAAACCATATATGTGTTACTCCAAACCAGTTATAGTTATACGTCCATGCGGAAAACAGTAGGCAGGCACAATGAATTGCAATTCTGTACGTGCTTCCCGTCTTCTACACCAAGTGTCCCGTCGCCTTTCAGTGAGTATCTAATGATTCCACGAACTTAATCTGCATAATGCATCCATATTATTATTATATTATGCTTATGGAAGTAAAATAAATGTGTGTTTTTCCACTAAACATGTTATTTGATAACTAATCTATCATCGTGTTGTCTTCAAGAGGTTATGGGTTTACACAGATGAAGTCAGGGAACATTTTGTGTGCACATGAGAAGTGCATAATGATTCATCAATATTAATTCAAGAAAAATTAATTTATTTTTTCTAAGATATTTGGAGAGCTGAATCGGAATAGCAAAATTCGTGAAGGGATTGGAGCCTCGGAACAATACTTTCCTGATCTACAGTTAGGTAACTAGCTTCAGAAATTTATACATCTCTGACATTATTTTTAACAGGTTTTAGCAATATCAACTGCTAGGTAACATTGATTATTTAGCATGTTTCTAGCATTATACATAAGCATTAGCATAAAAGTTCCTACATATTTTTGTTAGTGTGCAAGTTCTCTAATGTTTCATTTGAGGAGAATAGCTGGATAAAAAATGTATGGCTAATGTAAAAATACACTTTATATATTCGAAGGAAGCAATGACATTTCCGTTAAATAGAAAATATTTCGTTCCCACACTTTTGCTGTGGTTAAATAAAATCAATCATAAATCCAAGTTAAGGATGCTACCCATCGATAAATATGTTCCATCATTTGATGTGAGCTTTACTTTATATACATACCAATTCCACACCAATTATCCCGTCATTTAAAACTTGAACTTGGAAAACTTAATTTTTTTTAACGGTTCGTCTCTAAGCAATATTAAACGAATCATATTTGTGCGTAAATTAAGTCCCGTAATATATTTCATTCTTTAAAATTTAGAAATTGAGAAGCTATAATATTTACCTTAGATCCTTGATTAACAAAATGTAATGTATCCTCAAACGTAATATAAAACTAGAATCTAAAATCTTTGAAAGAGGCCGAAATATATGAGGAGGATAAAAGATTAATAAAGATATTACAGAAATCGTAATGCCCTCAGGTACCTATATGGTTTTTTTTCTCGTCCTGGGAGCCATGGCTGAATATGCTACATATGCACAGCAAGTCAGTAATTTTCTTTCAGATATTCAACAAACCTCATGAATCAACATTAGGAAATGAAAAAAACCGTACTTGTGGAGCTTATAACGTTCATAAATAGTAATGAACACAAGCTTAAATTGCCACAATAGTCATCTTTATATGGCATGGTATTATGACGGTGTTATGAAACGTATTCTACGTTTAGAATGGAATTGAGTTGTAGTATTTTTTACTCAAATTTTTTATCGATGATAACTTTAAAGGTATTTTCAAAATAAGCTATCATGCACACTGAAATTAGAGTGACCATATCTAAATCACAATTACCGTTTTTAGAATGTGATATTACGCAACCAACGGCAAAAAATCAGGAAAATGTGATCGAAGAGGAAAATTTAGTGCATTCAATTCTATTTGTGGAAAAAAACAAAATATTCGTATTTCACTGATATAATTTAACCACGATCCGGGTTTCAACAATTTATGTCATCTTCAGGAACAATTTATTTCATCTTCATCTTCAACTGCATATGACATAAATTGTGGAAACTCGGCTAGTGATTAAGGAGGATCTACCGAAATATGAAGTAGATGTCATTTTTGTGAAAATTTCAGAACACACAATTTTTCGGCCTTTCTATCGTTTGGCAATAAAATAATCTCGCTTTTCCTTCATTAGTTGGAAGAAAAAAGACGTTGAAAACCAGCTATTAAATACGTGGTTATAAGGAAGAGCATGGCTCTTGCTGTGAAATTTGCAGATTAATAATGTGAAGATAAATGTCGTTTTGACCAAAAACTAATATAAGATGCCCAATTTTATGTAGTATTTAGCATTGTAAAAAAGTGATCGCCTCACTACACTTGTTTAATTGATATTAATAAAGGTTTGCTCGAAAAAAAGCAGAAAAGCCTTAGTTACATGAAATTGGCGCTACAGTATGTTGTTATCATTGGCAACGGTACTTGTGACGGAACGTTCTTACAAGCCTATTTATTCACTTAACGTATAATAGCATACTCATGCAATTATTGTGTACGCGTTATCACCCTGTAGATGATTTTCCTTGAAGGTGTTTTTCTGGATTTGTATTTATTTACTAAATAAAATAGCTCTTTTACGGGATTTTGAATCGCGGAATCACGGTGGAACCTCCTAAAATTACATGAGTAACATTCTCAGTGTTCGTTTATTGCCATCGTGGAAAAGATTTCACAAAATTACCACCAAATTTACACCGTCCGATTTATCAGTTCTATTTTTGAGGATAGGAATATTTAATTAGAAAACTATTAATGAAAATAGGCAGTATAGGGAGTTGTAAAAGATATTAAACACATGGTAAGGGAGAATTAAGTGGCGTGAGAAAAAGGGTGGTTTATGGCTGTGGATTTATGTTTCCCTTGTGTAGCCGATTCTTAACGTTGTATTCTTCCGGCTATCTTCCTCCCCTTTAAAAACTTTAAACTTCCCTTTTGCCTTTTGCCCCGCAGCGTACACGATACTCTCGATTCATTAGGGGAAGCGGGAGCAAAAGTTCCCCTGGAGGGCGGAATAAAAGCGAGAAACAAAATGGAAGTGGAACATGATCCCGATAAACTGCGACTCTCTCGTTCAGACCAACCCTTTTCTACCCCCCAGCACCATCTCCGGGCGAATAAATCGGCGCCCATGCCAAGGGATGGCCACGCGACCACCCCTTCCACCCAACCCCAAACCTACACTAACCCCTCCTCCTCCCTCAGCTAGCACTCCATCCCTGGTGAAGCGAAGCAACGAAGTGCTAGTGTCCGCTCATTTGCATGTTAATCGGCCCTCTCAATTAACTTCGGGGAGGGGAGTAGAGTTTTTTTGGAGGGGGGAGGAGGGGTGGCGCCTGGACCGCGCCGGCGCCAGTTTTGCATCTCTCGCTGAACGACGCTGGCTGGTCTAGTCCACGCATCTGCATATTAAACTTCAGGTCGACAGGGCTATGGGAGTCGAAACGGGCTTCGGAAAAATCAGCATTTTTATTCTGAGCGGATTTAAATCCCGTGTGAGTCGATGCCTAAATCAGTGGTTGAGAAAAATAGGTCATGTGAAAATTTTTCTCAGAATTTCGGCGTGTTTTCCCGCAGTCCAAGCCAAATTCCTCCACCAAGGCTTTCATAACAATATTTTCTCTTTTTAATGTCAGCATTTTTGAATTAGGAATTTTAGTTCTTTTTGCTAAAAATAATGTATGCTATGCAGAATGTTAACTTCTGGAGTTCTCTCTTGTATTCAAAAACTTTTATGCACATTGTTTTTTATTCCTGTTGGCATTTGTAAGATATTTCAAGCCTGCCACGTGAACAGATGTGAAATTCACATTAATTGCCATGAGAAAAAATTCACCTGGACCGGGGATCGAACCACGTTGACTTTCCGAGCCACTGCGCAGACCACTACGCTACCCAGGATCCTTAATCCCCATGGCAACTTTACTGCGGTTCAAGGTATTAGATTTTGAGTATTGATGGAATTGATGGAAAGCCAAAGGTCTGTGGTTCGATTCCCGGTCCAGGTGAATTTTTTCTCATGGCAATTAATCTGCTGGCATTTGTTGCTCGTTTTTAATGTCGTGCTATCAGGTGTTCACAGTGTTTTTACTTCTTGCAGAATTCCTGTTTCGATAGCTTTCAGCGATTAAAAATAGGGGCTAAATGTATTGATTCTCAAACCTTATTTTCATTCCATGGAAAGGGAAATGTGGGTACTTAAATAAGTTTCATATCAATATTGGAAAATTATTTTGTTATTGTTTCATCAATGAGCGACAAATATATGGCTGCAAATCATAATTAGTCTCTGAATTAATGTCATGTATCAATTTTAGCTTTTAATTTTCAATAAATATTTGCCTAATATCTAGAATGGATCTAAAAAAATACTCCTAGTAGATAAAAATGTCCATAAAATGTAGCTAGACAGTGCTAAGGTTTTAAATGGTAGATGTTATAATGGTTCATACGTACCAAGTTCTCACTAAGCATCGCTATCGTCGTTTAAGCAATGAGAAAAAACGGATACCCCTTAACATACTCGTATGAGATCATGTAATTTTTACTGCTGTCGAGTTACATACTTAGGAACGTTCTGTGGATATATAAATACCATTGGAAGACGGCTGCAATTCGATGCAATCAACTGCACATGTTGACTGTCATTGAATTTGACGTGTTCCACGCCATTGCAGTTGTAATAGTACTGTGGAGTTCAAGTAGAGCACTCCGGACGGCACTTTGTACGGGCGAGCACTGTGAGTGATTTGTCTTTAGGGCGTTCGATGAACAAAAATGGTCAGGCCGGTCATATTGTGCACCCTTTCGGTCTTATGTTTTATTTTGTCTATGGGGACTAACCAAATCTTGAAGTGACAACATACGCTGCAAGATAAGTTGTTAAGCCCATGCGTGCGAGAAACTGTTTTAATTGATACCTGTCGTGAGTGAGCGAGAGAAGTTGTTTGCTTTTCAGGGGCTCACAAGAAGTATATCAACGCTCTTTAGTATGTTGCGATCAGTGGACTTATTTGGTATCAGAGAAGGATATTTGAGAGACTTTAGTTAGCGTGTGAAATGCTTTGAAGATAGTGTAATAAAACTTTATATTTTCACACGTTTATTGAGAAATCCTACCGGTTTCGACACTCCCGTGTCATTGTCATGGGTGTCCAAATATTCTCACAGTGGCTAGTCGATTATATACTCTAAATGAGGGAGAAACTGCGGGAGTGGTTGGGGAAGCTTAGATGGTATGGTTAAGAGGGATAAGTAATAAGCTGAAGGTCAGGATGACGGGGAAAGCTTCTTAAAGACGGGAAGGGAACATGATGCAATGGGGATAGATTGAACGGTACAATTTCATTTAACAAATTTGGAGAATATTTAACAAGCTTTGAAGGTGTAAAACCAGAAGGCATATGACAGCAACACAATGATAATTATGCATTTGATGAGCAGAAAATGTAAACGATACCAAATGCAGTAAAAACATTTTCAGGCCCTTGAAGAATGAACATGGCTATTGTGCAACACCATAACCGGCAATGGACACACTAATACGACGAATATAGCACATGGTGGACAGAATACTGCATTCCAGCACATCGGGCTTTATTCAACTATTCATAGCAGTATTACCTTGAATATTTATTACTATTTCATCTATTAATTACAATTAAGTCTAATGCCTTATACCAAAGTTTGTATTCTCCTTCAGTACCTGACAAGGCTGGGGAACTAACAAGTCCCTGTGCTAAGTAATATTTGAGTTTTTACCTCCCTGAAAAATTACATCTATTATGATTGTTTGCCAAATTTGTAGGTCACTCAAAACCTTCAAAAAGTACTTGTGGAGACAGAGCGTGTAGAAGTATCATAGAACGTAATAAATTTAATCTGTGGGTAGATTTCAAACTGTCGTCATTGTTTGTTATTGAACTGCAAAAGCGTTCTCCGCAGGCTTACACCAGCAATTGCGTGAGAAAAAGTAATTAGTTGCCCCAGGAAAGTTAGCATGGGGGTGGATTGTTTGCTTTTTCTTCATCCATGTCTGCATTTTCCTTTTTCTTTTCGAAGCATACAAATGCATGGCTGGCTGAATGGACTTCCTCTATCCTTCTTTCATTAACCATGACTTTTCTCAGAGAGGGAGTTGCCTGCCCATTGTATTTGCTTTTCATTAGACAATTCCTCACTTGTTACTGAGCTTCAACATTTGAGTTTTCATGTACATACACTCGTTGCTAGTTGCGTTGACACGGGCCTTGCCTGCATCTATTGAGTACCTCTCACCCTCGAAGGTGTGTGGCATGGGATACATAAGCAAACGAACATGATCTATGTTCATACTTTTTGTCAAAAGACTGTTCAGTTAGAGACTGTTCTAAAGAGCATATTGGGTGGACGCTACATATAATGTTACTTTTCCCACAAAATTACGGGATCCATATAGGAATAGCTGAACACTTGCATTTTACAATTTAATGGTTTATGTATCTATACAGGGGTGCAAAGATGTCTGAAAATCTTAATTTCGTATCCAATTGCAGGTAACAGCAGTGTAATATAATATTAATCGTTATGTTACTGGAAAGGTTAGTATTTAAGATAAAATTTCTAAGTTGGTAAAGTAAGCCCATTTATTTACGGTTGATGTTTAGGAATGTTTTTGGTTGGATTATTTCATCCATCCATAATCCTCAGTTAAATTGAATTACCACCGAAAAAACAGCTGACACTCTACCGTTTGTCTCACGTAATCATCTGAAATCATGATTTAAACCTAATATTCCTTTTACGATATCTCTCAAAAGATGTACCGGAGTGTGGTGTAGGTGGTATTAACTACTTACTGACTGTAGGATGTTATTGGGAGAGAGTCAAATTTTACGACCTCTAACTTATGAAAATGTTTGCCCTAAAACATTCACTCGAAGGACACAGCTATTTTATATAACCCAGAGTTTCCACTCAGTATTAAGATCAATTGTATTAAGTGCACAGCAATTTGATAAACATATTTAGGCCACATAAAACACAGCTGGCAATAAAATTTTTGTGATGAACCTTCAGCGAGTAAGTAATTGCAAATACATGTTATTATTTTAACTGGAGTTTACTTTAGGGCTTACTTCAGAAAGACTTCTGTAGCATCTTTCCCTTGAGGTTTTGGAAAATTTGGAAATTTTTTTTAGGTCAATTTTTATCTAAATGCTTGAAATCTCATAGACCTCCTGAGAAAATTGAATCCTTATTATTTAAACGAATTCAATCCTTGGATTTACAATCCCTTCAAATAAACTTAGAACTGGATTGGAGGAAATATTTTACAATTGTTTGAATTAGTCAATATGGCTTGAGTTATTTCTTTTTTTATGGGGGAGAATTTTCTGTGTGATATCAATTGACATTCGTTGAGCCACTTATGTTTCAAATTTATCGGACGGGCAGTTTATTGCATATATTTTTTTACTTCACAACCTTGCATGTAACAGCTTGCTAACTGCTTCTAAATATGGGACCTCAGTCTCCTGATTCGTTTTTTTTCATTTATTTGGTTACATTCCACTTCTATCCATGAGAGTGAAATGATATAGAAGTATATGGAAAATTTTGAGAGCCCGCACGTTTGGAAGCAATCTAAATCATTGAAATTGCATAGTCGAATGTAACGGAAGAGAGTCCTTTCTCTTTAAATTTCATTGGTAGTGATTCCTTGAAAAATAAAAATTTGATTTTCTTCGCAGTGACGGATTACAGAAAGACCAGTAATTATGTAATTAATTTTGATTAAATAATAATATTTGAGCAAATTAAAGAAAATAAGCTCGTAGGCTGTTGTTCAGTGGAGCAACCAACGCTCATTGGAGGTCTGGCGTCGGTAAACTCTCTTTCCTCTCCTCTACTCTCTGTTCTACCTTCTCTATTTTACCATCTTTCTTCTACCTTCTCTCTTCTACCTTCTCTCTTCTACCTTATCTTCTACCTTCACTCTTCTACCTTCTACCTTCTCTCTTTTACCTTCTCTCTTCTATCTTCTCTCTTCTACCTTCTCTCTTTTACCTTCTCTCTTCTACCTTCTCTCTTTTACCTTCTCTCTTCTACCTTCTCTCTTCTTCCTTCTCTCTTCTACCTTCTCTCTTCTACCTTCTCTCTTCTACCTTCTCTTCTACCTTCACTCTTCTACCTTCTACCTTCTCTCTTTTACCTTCTCTCTTCTATCTTCTCTCTTCTACCTTCTCTCTTCTACCTTCTCTCTTCTACCTTCTCTCTTTTACCTTCTACCTTACCTCTTCTACCTTCTAACTTCTCTCTTCTTCCTTCTCTCTTCTACCTTCTCTTCTACCTTCTCTCTTCTATCTTCTCTTCTACCTTCTCTCTTCTACCTTCTACCTTCTCTCTTCTACCTTCTCTCTTCTACCTTATCTCTTCTACCTTCTCTCATCTACCTTCTCTCTTCTACCTTCTCTCTTCTACCTTCTCTCTTCTACCTTCCCTTTCTCACTCCCATCTCCGTATCGTATCCTAGCAAACTCATCCACTGTCCATCGTTCCCCTAGAATGCCCTAGTATCGCGCCCGGGCCAAATAAGCCGGAGGATTCCCAGCTCAACATGATCCCTTCGAAATGGACGGGACGGTTTGGCTGGTCCCGAACGCTGTCTATGACCCCATCCTTCTCTTCCCCGCGAAAACTCCCGCGGCCCGCGATTCGGCGGTCTCCCGACTGCACAGCCACTGTTTACGGGAGACTGGCCGGCGCAACGGTCCAGCACCGTGGATGGACCAAAGAGCTGCGGTTTGTTGCCCATGCGCTCGTTAAGCGATATCACGCGGTGGAGAGGAGGTAGATGAGGCCACATGGAGGGCTAGACCCGATCTGATATGGGCACGAACGGAGCGCTACGGCGGCGTTAGAGCCACTGGAATGAACTAGGCCGGCGTTGATTGCGTCGCGTTCGTTTCAATTCAGTTGGAACGAACCCCGCAGTGGGTTAAAAGACCCAAGCTTGAATGTTCGGGTGTTCGCTACTCTGAATTGGATAAACTAACTCCCTCATCAAGAATTAAGCAGTAAAAGAGTAGAGGGTTCGGCATAGCTTTTGATACACTGAAACCAGTCGCTCGAATGGCCTCCGACGAGCAGTGGCAGTTGATTTTCTGTTCAACCTTTTTCAAAATAGTGTCCACTCTTTTTAATTCTCCTTTCTCTTGTTGTTGTATTTTTTCTGTATCCCAAGCCTCGAGCCAGTGAAATGCCTTTGGCATTTTGTAGATGTGCACAAGGCACTTTGAGAATGTAGATGAACTATTTTTATTCATTTCGCTTATTTAAAATACGGTAAAACATTTGCTTCTGGTGTTATCGATTAGATGTACAATATAATTATGTACAAAATATTTATTCACTCCGGGAGTATATATATTGTTACAATTCACGATATTTGTATGCATGTTTTGTTTTGTTCCCTTGGGTGACTATTCATATTTCAGCTGCAAAGGCTTGTTGAAATTTTACAAGTTTCCTTGGTCACAGCCCTTTTCAATCACTTCAATTTCAAGTCTTTAAGTCATCTTTTGAATTCTATGAGCACCATTTATCAAATATTCGTGCGTAATCGTATGTTGCATTCTGTTATAAAAGATACTCATAATTTTTAGTTAACTAATCCTTTTATTACAATTATATGTAACTTAAGCTCACTTATTCTATAAATAAACGTTTTGAGCATTATGCAAGAAAATATAAGGACTATGATATTGGAGTTTGCAAATGCTTATTTAAGCAGCCTAACATCTGCCGTTACCACTCGCTATTCAAATATTAAACTGTTGTTAAACTTAAGTAAGGAGGCTAATTTTTCAAATGGTCGTATATGAATTTTTAATCTTGAGTGGAATCGGTGTCTTGGTTGTGTTTTTCTTCTTGAGCCATTTATGCGCTTTATTCTGGGAATTTTAATAATTTACCCAAGGTATTGACAGTAGATTTTTTCTGATATTTTCAATTAATTCCACTTGTTACAGTCAGTGTATATTTTCGATGCCACGTAATCATTTTGCATCACAAAAATTTTGGTTTCTTACGCGATAGTTGAAAAACTGTTCGGTAACATTGGAATAACATGAGGGAGTGATTTTTTTAATTGGAAAATGAAACTACTTAACATATAGCTTATTATTATGCATGAATAATAAAAGTTCACATAAAAATGACGACTCTTTTCTTCAATCTAGAAATGTGTATATTCTAAGTTTTACATGCCCATTAAAAAGGTGTTGATACATTTATTGTATCACATAAGAAGGAGGACTCTTGTCTTCAATCTAGATATGTGTATATTCTAATTTTTACATGCCCATTAAAAAGGTGTTGATACATTTATTGTATCACATAAGAAGGAGGACTCTTTTCTTCAATCTAGAAATGTGTATTTATAATTTTTACATGCCCATTAAAAAGGTGTTGATACATTTATTGTCGTATATTATAGTACATTTATTGTTAATCATAGTGCATTTCTATTACGAAATGTTCATTGAGGTTCACGGTGGAGGTTACTTTTTTATTATTTTTAAAGTAAAATATTTTAACCGTTTATCTGAGTTAAAACTCCTCGATGATGTGTCTTGGTAGCAATTACATCTGCCGTTACCACTCGCTATTCGAATATTAAACTGTTGTTAAACTTAAGTAAGGAGACTAATTTTTCAAATGGTCGTATATGGATTTTTAATCTTGAGTGGAATCGGTGTAATACTAATTATTTTAGGAAAGAGTGGAAATACATATTTTTGGAAATTTTCGAGGTGCTTAAGTATGGGCTCTAAACGATTCTCTTTTAGAATCACTGGAGTGATCATGTGGCCGCAATTTCCTGTATCTTTGAGAACTCTATCTTCAAGTCGACAGATTTCCGTTCGATTGAATGATTAAAATCCAGCTTGAGCTACTCGGTTTACGATACGGTTGTCACCCTCTGCTCTACACCCGGCATTCCCCCTCCCACACTCCCTCCGTTCCGCCTGCCTCCTCCTCCCCTTCCGTCTGCCTGTCCCGCCGTGCCTAGCGCGGTTGCGCTCCGTGATGTGCAGCGCGACGGACGGTTCGACTTCCCGGGCCAGTCAGACTGTTCCATCGATTCGCTTCATCGCACCCCCAACTGCTCCCCACCGTTCCCCTATTTCCGTCTGTCTGGGCCCTGCCTTGTGTTTCTCGTGGTCCCAGCGAAGAGAACGGAATGCGAGCGACTAAGCGAGCTCGATTCCGGTTATGCGATCCCTTTTCAACCTGGGGTGCATATCTCTTCAGTTTCACTCTCCGGTGGGAACCGGAGAAAAGTCACCTAGTACCGAATACACGTCAGGGTCTAGCTAAACTTAATGAGTTGTATTTACACCTGGAGGAAGCTTTGTTTGACTTATTCTTCAGGTTAGCTAGTTTTCTTTTAATTTACCAGCTCTACTTTGCATTTCATTCATAAAATGGCCCCGTCACTATATTTGCAACCCTTCTTCACACTGTCCGCAATACCCTTTACTTCCGTGCTTTCACTTATTTAGCATTCTATCTAAGGTAATGACTAGGGATGGGTCGGTTCCACTTTTTTTCGGTTCCGGTTTGGTTTTTAACTTCGGTTCTCGATCCGATTCTCGGTACCGGTTCTTAATTTACCACTTACTTTGCATCGCTTAGCTGTAAGATAAGATAATCAATAATCATTTTCAGAGACATACCGCTTGAAAAAGAATACCTGCTTCATTATATTTTTGTGTTATACATACTATATTATGATATAATTTACGAAAATTGTATGAGGACTCGCACCTCCAAAGTAGGTGGACGTAACATATACCTATCAATCAGGATATCCTTATTACGGCGGTATTTCATCACTTACTAGAATTGGATGTGATAAAATAAATCATATAGTCATTTCAACGTCTGAATTAGAATAATTCGCGGCAACTTTGAAGCATCTAAGTACACTATTTTACCAGGTTTTAATGTGAAGCCTCCACTTTCACAGTGTGAGCAGGTTTCAAACTGGTTTTCGCGCCAATTATTTTGGTACCGATTATTTTTGGCCTCGGTTCCGGTTCTAAGCTCAAGAACCGGTGGAACCGAGAACCGAAGAACGGAACCGACCCATCCCTTGTAATGACTTTTAGCGTTCTAATGCCTGCTCCACCCAACTCCACCTTTTCGTAGTTTCTGACACCAACCTTCTTTCATCCATTACAATGTTTATTATCCTTTTATTCGTTCAACTTTTCAACACCACATCACTTTTTATCCACACCAATATTTCTAATGCTTATAACATTTTCTTATTTCCCATTGCCGGAGACAATGCATCATATTCGTACAACGTATAGGCTACATGTTAAGCGTAAGCAAGTTAATTAATTATCAGATCAGATAAATAATCGGTTACTCATATCTTTAATCAGATAAATTTTATCGGTTGTTTTATTGAGTGCGCTGCTGGACTTTTTCTTACTCTGATATAATTTATCATATTCATAACTTTTTAAACCAAAATCAAGAGAGAATTGCTGGGTTGCTTAGTAATAATTAATATTATTATGTATTAATTATTAATTATTAATACTTTATAATTAATTTTTATAATTAAAATTTATTTTATAAGGATTACAAGTGTTTAAGTTCAGCCGTGATTGTAAAAATTCACTGGAATTTCTTTTTCTTGCATTGTGCATATTCTATGGGTTATCAAAAATGAATGGACTAGATTTTCTTTCCCAAATTGTGGTCAAAGTAGGATTAGTATATATTTTCTAATCAATGTTATATTAAATAAATGTAACTGAGCCAGCTCCATACTCCTGAACGGAGAACCTAGGATGAAATGACGGAGAGACTATTTTAGGATCATCCAGCTCAATCAAGTCTTAGAAATGTTTTCGTTTCCAGATCTGGAAGACCACAGCCTGCGCAGAGAAAGAGATTTCCCTGACCTTTCGTGCTAATTTATTGCGCAATAGAGAGTATTACTTGATGATTTCAAGCCGCATCTTCTAAACTTGAATCAGGGGATTATTCTGTGGTTGGTAAGATATTGGGAACTTATTAATGCGTATAATCCGTAACCAACGATAAACTTGTAAAGTGACAAAATAAATGGGAGTGCTTTAAATTACTTGTTTTGATTGACCTGTTTTAAAATAACCATTTTAGGATATATTTTAGGATTTTTGTTGCATTATTCAAAAGTGACTATTTCTCTCTCAAGCGTATAGTGTTTTGTTGCTGTTTTATCTCACATATTCAAAACAATCTCAAGTTACGCCTCTCGATGTCGTTAATATTTCCTGCACAGTACGCATTTCTTACGATAAAACGCAAGCTGCATGGTATTGATGGCAAGGAATATCATATAATTTGCTGTTTCTTTACATCATCTTCATAAGAGATTGTATACCAAGGGTTGAGTACGATAGATTGGTTGCTAACGATGCTGCATTGCTATTGTTCCACGCCGCAATTCAGCGTCACGTTACCGAGGGTGAACTACTTCTCGCAGTGCCTCGTGGACTTACTCAGGTAACTCCAGAACAAACAGCTTCTCTTCCACCATTTCCCCATCCTCATCTCCCTAATGGCGACGTCTGGAGCCAACCATGAGTGACGTCACGTCATGGAAGGTTCCCCGGAACGAAGCAGAGATGGATATATTCACTTAATTCCGGGCATCACGCGGCGCGTGGTTTTGCAAGTGGTCTTAGATGGCTGCCGAGTAATGCATCGTACCCAGTCAGCAGCGCGAATGTCTCCCTTGCAGTGGCTGATTCTTAACGCTTTGCCTCAGAGAGCACTGATGACGCCTAGTCGTTCGTAATTCGCTTAATTAGAGGACTCGGCATTTGTCATCGTTACCTAGACATCTTACTTCTCATGCAAAACAATATCATCAAAGCTAGACTGATATTAAGAGAGTTCAGAACATGTAAAAAAAATCGATTCCAGACCGAAGATCATAGTGTAAATTTAGCCATAAAACATTTCACGTGCATTAAGTCTCGGTAAATATGAAGCAGATCTATTTCCCAAGAAATTATCCTTGCTTGCTTGTTCTTACTAGCCGTTTTTCATTCCTATTTTTATCATGGAAGTAACCAAGATGTAGCATTACTCCATCTTATAGGAGTTAATTTAAGTAAATTTTTTATTTCAAGTTGTCAATCTCTAATTCATTAGGTAATTAAAAATAGCTTTATTCCCATTTTCACCCTTGTGACGTACCACCTACTGCTACACACACTTGTGGCGGAGGCGGGGCGTGATAGGCTAGCACACACACACATATAAATCTATATAATCTATATCTAAGTTGTGAAGTTTTCATGGGGGTGTGTGGCAGGGGTTGAAAACAAACCAATCATGTATTATTGTAGAGGGGAAAACCTATTGCTTGTCACTATGACCGGCTTTAATATAAATAAATCTATGTGAGAAATGAACTACCTCCACGCGCATTTATAATAGCGGCAGAATTTTGCTTTAAGCCTCCCAACAGTTTACGTTTTATCGAACCATGCGACTTAATTTTAAGCCTAAATAATCATACATGTCTACGATAGATTCGAACACTTGGCATACAAGTACCGAGTTCGGTGCCAGAACTATCTGACTACCGCGGCTGGTGTCAAATTCATTTGGGCATAGAGGTTATGCAATAATAGGGGACTGCCACTTCAAGAGAATATAGGCAGTATTTTCCAAGTATGCAGTGACATTTCTAGAGAAATCAGTTATCTGTGGCCTGTTTCAAGGAACACTCTCACGCAGAAATCATAAGAGAGCTAAAATCGAAAATAATTACCCAAGCCTGTTATCCATTTGGAAATTTTCTTTTCATTCAATTATTATCCTTTATTGTACAAGGAAAACTTCATTAAATTTTAAACATCACTATTACTAGACACCAATACACCCTGGCGCTATAACCTGCCGATGTATAATGCAGGTATTAATAGGCATTTGATATGTTCCACAATGGGGAACATGCACTATTTTTTATTACTTTTTGAATGTAAAGTTTATTAGCTAAAATGTGCTTGGCCAAAAGTTTGCTGAAGAATTAGGTTGCGTTACAAAGATATTACTCTTTGAAAATTGTACTTTTTTGGCAGCTTAAAAACACAACGTTATCGCATGACGTCACGGCACGGTATCACTATGGGCGTTGTTAATCTGTTTATGCGTGGAGGTAAGTTGTTAAATAAATACTTGGCGATGACGTATATATTTATCTCATTTGTATAATGTAACAAACGATTGTATTTCGAATTTTAATTTACGTAGTATGGATTGCAACGAGCAAATCGTCCATTAATTATATAATGCCTGTTTAGTGCCCAAGAATTTCTACTACGTCTATGCAATCGCTGGTTTTTTTTAAGAAGAACGCCGCCATAAGGGATTCAAATAAAGAAAATTGTAGGAATGTGCTTTTTTAATTTTTTTTCAGTCATCGTTTCTTTCGAGATACGGCTAAAAACCTCAAAACAATATATTCACTTCGTTTTCTTTTAAAAATAAATGTCTATCTCCATAGCAATATGGAACCTATACCGTGCAGTGACGTCATAAGGCGTTTTACGTCACGTGACTGCCGTCAATTTCCGAGAACATTTTAAATTTATTTAATAATATTTGTGGTGGGCGTAGAAAAATTTGGCTTATATATTTAAATTGGTGAGATAATTTCGCATCATTAATCTTCGAGAAACAATTTTCATGCATATTCCCCATTGACTTGGAGGGGCTCAACACCCTAACTGCCACGTCAACCCGATTCCCTTCCTTTTCTTGGTTGGCTATGACGTTGAGGTACTGTTTAGCATATAGTTCAACATGTTATTTTCTCGACACTGACAGTCTTACTCCCCTCGATGATTTGTTCCCGTGTGCTTCCTCCGCCGTTAAAGTCCCTCCCCTCCGTGGTGAGAGCTGGGTAATGGACCGGAAGGGGGTGGGTAGGTTGTTTGATCGGAGGAACGAGCCGATTGGCACGCCACCTGTCATTAAGAGTGGAAACGACAGCTCTCCCGCACCCCCTCACCCTCCCCCTACACGCTTTCTTCCCCGTTGCTGTTGTTGTCAGGGGGGATGGCCGACAGCTGAGGTCATTTGCGCATCGAAGAGAGGTGGGTAATTGGAGAGAGGTTGGAAATCCATTGGGAACAAAGGTAGGGTCGAGAGAAACTCGGCGTTGGCTCTTAATGGAAGAGCGCCCAAGTGGTTCGATGTTTGGGCGTCCTGGCAGACAAACAATGTGCTGCTTTTGAAATGATCTCCCTCAGGGCACTTAAGTAGTGATGGGGATAACAACGGAAAATCTCAGATCTCGCCTGGTCTCCAAATCAGGGCCGGTGATGGGAGGTCCAGTCTCTAGACACGCCACAAAAGTGATTGGCATTCCTTTCCCTCTGCGTGGGAAACTATTTTGTTGTTAACTAAAGTTGTGTAAGGTTACCGCGGACGGCGAACTCAATCAACCACTTTAATATTTTATTTCTTCCTCTCTCAACACGGATATTTGTAGGGTATCCTCCCAACGCACTTCGAATTTCCCATTTTTTCACTCCCCTCCCTGGCATGACAGTTTTCAAAATACTTGATCATAGATTTGATGTGTTAACAACATCATTACGGATCCACTAGGAGTCCGATTAGTGACCAAAAATATAGGACCCTTATATATGAGGGAATTAGTTTTGCTCAAACACGTTTCTAATTTGATTGCATAAATGGAGTGTCTACGGAAAATTCAAGCCCTTGCATTGATTTTTATGTCCGTGTGACTCAGTAATTACGGCACTTTAGGAACTGCCTATTCTTTTAAATGCTCATGAGCATAGTACACAACGGATTAAAGAAACTGCGGTTTCCTCATCTTGATTATGTAATTGCTATTTAAGTAGATGGCGAAAGAAAGCGGAGATGAATTTATTTCCGCGAGTAATGCCAGAAAAAAATGTATTCACGTTTCTTAATCAATACACAAGTGTAAAGTTTCCCAAAAAGGCTATATATTTAGTTTTGAACGAGAGGAGTTTGATAGGAAGTTGCCAAAAAGAGTAGTGAGTATTATTGACTACTGATGAGAGCTTGGTCTCATTTTATCTCTCTTTCCATTAATTATTATTAATTATTTTGATTAATTTTAAATTCACTTCTTAATTAGATTTCTAGACAGCCATAAATGCTTTACTCCCTTCTCCACTGTTGATCATAGTTATTCAGGCTGTGTATACTGATCGCGATACGATTTATATTCCCTGAGCCATCACAAAAGAAAGACAGATTTTATAAAAGTAAAGCATGCAAATCCTAGTATATAATTTGAACTTGAAAACATGTCCCCATCGCTAAAAAAGATAATGTTTGTGCGAGATATTTTATGACTTGGAATGTCGTCTGAGATCATCGCATTAAAGAGAAAAATGTCTCTTTTGCCATCTGGTCACTCTCAAATGCACGTGCATATAGTGCATGCACGAGCAACAAGAAGGGTATGTTGCAGTGTAAAAATCGAGAATACGTACAATCAAAGTTACCATAATGTATACAAATTTTCCTATAGACATGGATATAATAACATAATAAAAATTCAACATAGTTATGAATCTAATCGAGAACACTAAATTATTTTAAATCGTGTGCACTTGAGGAACACTATATGATCATTAAACCTATAGTGTGCGTGAAATAGCTTCCAAAAATCAACTACTAGTATAGCGCTAGTGACTTCGTACAGGGGATAGAATACGCATGGCATGTGAAGAAAAACTGAATTGCAATGCTTTTCATAAACGGCGCAGCGGTTTCTAGCACTTCTTTCAGGCACTGAACGAGTGCTCATCTCTAAGCGCATCGCTTGTCGATGGATATTCGATTTCGGTTCCCCCCTAGCGGAATCGCCTCTCCGCCTCTTGTTGTCGTCTCATCAGAAAGTGCTCCAGCCCTCGCCCACGCGGTCCACGATGGGAGGGTTGACGCTAGGGAGGGGATGAGAGAGAGAGAGAGCGCTGGAGTGTGAGGGGGTGTTTGGGGGTAGGAAGGGGTTCGACCCATTTCTCCCTCTCCCCCTCTCCACCCTTCCTCCCCTCCTAATTGGTGCCTTGTACTATCGGCGCTCGAAGAGGCGTGCAAAACAAACCGCGGAGCATCGGTTAATTATCGAGAGGGGAAAAAAGCTATGCACTCCGGCCCAAAGCACTACCACTATCCCGATATTCTCCCTCCCTATTGACTGACTCGGGGAGTGCAAAGGTTTTTCCCTTCCTCTCCCTTTTACACCCCCTACGATCCAATCCACCCAACCCCTATTCTCCTCTCTCCCCCCCCCCCCCCCCAATACCACCGGAGAGCGTCCGGGCGACCGACAATGCATGCCTCTCCTCGCTAAGCACGACCCACACAACGACCAACGCGCCTGCCACCACAATCTCACTGGCGCCATCACTCGCGAGGCGTTCACTCCATCCGCGCCCACTCTTCTTTTGTTTTCGGGGAGATAATGGCTATAAGAAGTGGGGTGCGTGTGGAGAAAGCTTCGCTGACATCGAGAGGGAAATTGCGTGGGTGCGTCAGGGAGGGGGAGGGTGCGACTCGAGGGTTGGGGGGGGAATGAAAAAGCATTCACTGGCATCTACATCTACACAATACCCTGCAAGCCACCATAAAGGTGTGTGGCAGGGGGTGAATTCTCACTAAACATGCACTACATATCATGCATAAAAAAAGATTAGTATTTATATACTGTTCTAAACTTCACTATTAAAAAAAGTAAAAATAGCAAAGAAATATGCAAAAACATGCTGTTAGTTGGGTTAGCTTCAAGTCCTTATACCAACATGCAGCTACCAATGTTATCCATTGCTAATTTCGTACTGGATATATTTACCGCTATTCATATCCCTAATTGTACGATGAAAAAAGGACATTTTGAATCTGTCATTTCGGCAATCAATTTCTCTAATTTTGTGATCATGGTCCAGTCTACCACAGTAAGTTGGGGTTAGCAAAATATTTTTAACATCATCACTGAAAATATGGTCTTGGAATTAGTTCAAGGGATTAAGTCTAAATTTCAACCTGCGATCTTTAAATCAACCTGCGATACCCACTTTAATTCATTTAATAGACTGGTTACGCTAATAAGGTTATCGTACCGTCCCTATAAAAATCTTGCCGATCTTCGCTGCACACATTCAAGTTCATTATTTAGACCGATTTCGTAGGGATTCCACACACTGGCAGCATATTCCAAATGAGGTCTAACAAGGGAAAAGTAGATGATTTCTCGTACATGATCGTCACACTTACCCAGTATTTTTTTGATGAATCTGACATCTAGCGGTGTGTACACAGGAGTGAGAGTTGGCCATGCAGCTCCATGAATTGCTGCAATTTGGTCGTCTAAGTTCCTTTGTTATTATAAGTAAACTTAAGTGTGACTCCGGTATGGAACTGAATCTACAACACAATATAATATAATTACAGCTAAAAATTAACAGTGGCATTTATGCAGGATAAAATTATGATATTCTCTAGTTCTTCAAATTATTTTAATAGCTTAATTATTCCCTGTACTATTAACCTAGTCAAATGTTAGCTGCCATTGATTGTAAACCTGAATAGTTGCTTGAATTATTTAGCTAATCAACAATGTAGTGTCATTGACTGTAAACGTGGTTGCGTATCTCTTCTGAGGTACTTCACCGTACACTTAGCACTTTAAACTCGGCACATGGTTGTTTACTTGCTTATTGATTTTCGAATATAGCGAAAAAAGAGCTATTAGTAATAAGCCATTGTATTTCGAAAGGTTTAGCATATATCACTGTCATTTTTATCGTTTTTATCAACTATCCTCGCTAAAGACTTCCAACTGAGGTTGGTTGTGGACATTATCAACTTCTAAATCTCCTTTCATCTAACGTACTTATTGATTCAATGCATTTATTGATTTTTTATGTGCACATTGGCAAGATTTTCTTGGTGAAAACTTTGTGGTGGATTGTATTTTTCTCGGTGGAAATGTCGCTTAGCAAAGTTATGCCTGTCATAAAGCTAGCCGATTGAAAGCTAACAAATTTCTAGACCAGGGGCTTTTGTCGCTAAACCGAGGCAGTTCTTTTCGCCGCCATCGCTTAATATATTTCGTATATCCAGGCTCGCCTTGCCTCGACTTTACCACAGGGTATGAAAGAGTAGAAGAGACTATTCCTCCATCAAAGAAGGAGGAGTGTTTATTTTATTTAATGACATAACAATGCCATGGAGTTTGGAGGTCAAAAGACCGATTCCTACTCTCCTTTGACGGGAAACCGTTAACTCAATGCTGGGGGCTGATAAAGGTCTTTCTTAATAGAGAAGTTCCATAGAAGGATGTAAAAGTGGGGGCCACTGAGTAGTCATGGTGACAAAGTGATAACTCAGCGTCCACAGTCTCTCCCTATCGATTTCTCACACCGCATCTGGACGAGTAAATGCAAGGGTCTTGGGGCTGGAAGGAGCAAGGTGGTTTTCCATACCCATATCCCTCGCTTCAATTTTCCTGCCTTTGGGCCCTCAAAGGCATGAAAAATGGGATAGGAATATGTCTCGTAGATAAAGATGCACACGGGCGTCCATTGAACCGAATTCGATAACTTGAAAATGATGCTTTAATTTTCAGTTTTGAGATGGAATATTTGTTCAAGAGAGTTCTTACCTGTAGTTAAGTAAAATCCCATTGATCAAATTAGGGCCTATCAGTGGAAAAGCAAGAATAAAGAAATGAATAAGAGAAGGATGTGCACTATGTATCGTAATTTTTAATCTTTACATCGTGAAACCAGCAATGGAAATAATGAGAAAGCCGCATTTGAAAACAATTAGCATGCAGCGTTACGCTAATGATACAGCTGTCATGGAAAAAAGACAAAAATATTGAATAAGACTATATTTAAACCTAGATTAGATGCTAACTCTATCTATCATTCTAAGGCTAATAAAAAGAAAAGTAAGGTATTGATTAGGTAGTAGAGAAGAGGCCAGGGCCAATGTTAAACTAGGAAAACAAGGTCAAAGATAGTGAAAGAGTATTATCAAGTTGGAAGCCGAATAATTAGTGATTGGTTAAGCAGGAAGGGAATACCCAGAAGAATATCCCGGGCGAAGAGGGCATTCAACCAGAAGAAACATTTACAGCTGCGAATACAGGTGTAGAGATCAGAAGACACTTCACGAGAACTTGCTCCTGGAGCTCGCTTCTTTTTGGCAGTCAGGCATGGACGATAACAGCTGCATGGAATGCAAGTTTGGAGGCACGTGAAATATGGTGATGCAGAAGGATTATGAAGAAAAAGTTGATTGACCGTATGGCATACGAAAAAGTCCTTAGGAGAGTGGGAGAAAAGAAAACTATTTTCAAAACCTTTAACCCTTTCGCTACCAACGCCGTTTATAAACACCGCAGAACTTTCACCCCTGTGAACGAGGCGGGGATATATGTCGACCCTTCTTTGCAGCAACAGCCTCACTCTCGGCAGTTTTTCGCGGTCACTTGTTTGTTTATACAATGGAGCAACCAAAAAATATGGGTTCCATTCGCATGGTATTTAGTACTAGAAGTTTATTCCTTATTTTTTTGAGTCTTTAGAAATTTTAAATGGAGCCCTAACGTTATTATTAACAGAGTTCCAGGTTCTAGAAATTCAGTCCAGAAAGTCCAGGAAGTTCAAGAAATGATTGCTCTGCGGAAAAATGCTAATCTCTTGCTACCATTGCGACTATTTTCTTAAAGATGATTCCTGATGAAGGCATAGCACCAAAAAAGTGTTTTTGAATAAAACACGGGTATGGTTGGATTATGCGCAGAATAGTTTCCTAGTGCGAAAGAAAACAAATAATTATTTAAATAATGTATCATTATTATAATTCATTTTATGTCTATTACGCTAGATGCCTTAATATTAACAGTAGAGTTTCGTTTAAAAGCTCTAAATGGTATTTATAACAACAGGAATTTATTTCTGTATTTACTTGCAATTAGAGTCTTAATATTATTTATTTAAGAAAAATCCAGAATTAAAATAGTGGACCGCGGACACAGGCCGTGGTGTGTTCTCATTTGCAGAAGGGTGAAGATAATCACTGCTCACTGGCCGAGGATAGGGTTGTGAACCGCGCTGGGTTCGGTTCCAAAGCGGGGGAAAGATATACCTGCTTTAAACCTTGCTTCAAGAGAACTTCGTACAGGGAGTGGAAAAAAATTCTAGAGGAACCCGTGGATAGGAAAGCTTTTTCCTGCGTAGGACTCTGGCGGGAAAGGTTTAAAAGAAGATCGAACAATGTTATAAACCATATTTTGAGACAGGATGGCCTTGTTAGTACAATAGTTGAGGAACAAGTGAATGAAAAAAAAGAAAGAGGGCCTCGTCTGAAATATATAAAACAAGTAGTGAAGGGTGTAAAAGAGACAAAATTACAAAAACATTAAGAAATAGTTGATAGAATAATGGAGTGTGAGCTGCATCAAATAAAACAATTGATAATTGTTTGTTAACTAATGATGATGTTGACGAAGACTCTTTTCGGTCACATTTATCTCCAGGCAATTACATAATTAAGTAATGATTTATTTTATGTTCATGATTAAAACGAAATAAAAAGTGGACTGTAAATTCTATATTTAAGTCGTGATAACAATCACTGGACTCTACACATGCACAAATCGATCACTGGATCATGGTGAACACAAAGACATACGGAATGAACTAATAACACTGATAATAACACTAAAGAGTGAGAAAGTCCTCAAAGGCACGTCCTCTCTCAGAGCACGTACGCCAGCCACTGCTGTCCGTATGGAAGGGGGGGGGGGGTGAACTCTCGCACCCGACACCACAGTGACGTCTGTACCATAAACTGAGAGGCTTGAGTCTGAACGTGCCACCCACCAAAAAAGGGATGAGGGCCCATTTTTTCCAAATGAACAAATAAACAATGAAAAATTAAAAAAAAATACTACACCAAATGAATAAAAGAAAAACAAATATTAGCCCTCATTAGACCTGACTTGAGTTTTATTTTACCTGGGCGGGATAGGACGTTACCACCCTCTCCACCCCCCGCCCAGGGCATAACAGATACATTAATGTGTCGTATACTATATTAGGTCAAGCACAAAGTAAAAATTTAGAGTAATCACATTGTAAAGTTTAAAAAAGAAAAAGTATAAAACTTTTTACCTTATATAAATCAAAGATATTACAGGTACATTGAGTTGCGCATGTGAATAAAAAGAATATTATTAAAAAAAAGGTACCTTTATGAAAAGCGTATCTACCCTTTGGTTCAAAATTGATTCTATTAAAATATTACAAGTATATAGCCCTATAAAGCGAGTACAAAAATAACAGAAATCCTTATCAGAGGGTAAAAGATAAATTTTGCTTAAGGGCTTTTTATATGTTCAATGCTTAGTCCGCACTGTTGCGACGTGCACAACTCCATCTGCACCGGGATGAACCTCTTCAATTACACCAAAGTTCCAGGACATTGGCGAGGTTTTATCTTCCTTTAACACCACCAACGAGCCTGGGTGCATGTTTTTCGTGGCCGTGGACCATCTCGTTCTCTGCTACAAAGTACAGAGATCATCTGATGCAAAGTCATTGGACCACCTTTTCCAGAATTACTGCAACTGGCAGTGCAACTTCTGCCATCTAGAAAGTAAACCGAGTCTTAAGTAAATTAGATCTGGCTCTGGGATAGAGGTCCGATGAAAAAATGCCCAGGGGTTAAGGCAGAGGGGTCGTTTGGATCATTAGACAGGGCAACTAATGGCCTTGAATTGAGACACCCTTCAATCTGAGTGACGAGTGTGGTGAGTTCTTCAAATTGTGCCCGACAAATTGTGGAAAGTACAGATTCATAGGAAGTAAAATTTAAAATGTCCTTGAGAAGTTATTAACCTGATGGCAACGACGTATTGTCAACGTACGTCGTACGTGAAATATAATGAAAATACTGTATTTGTATAATGAATAGCAAACGTAGCAAGTAGAAGTCGTATTTATTTGTCGTGATGGCATCGCCGACAGGATATTCTGGGTCAAAAACCGGGAAACAAAGCGTTACTTCCAATGATTTGTTTTAAACGACCAGAATATAGGGACGGTACGATAACCTTAATAGCGTAACCAGTCTTATTTAATGAATTAAATTGAGAATCATTGTCAGATCGCAGGTTGAAATTTAGACTTAACCTCTTGAACAAATTCCAATACCATATTTTCAGTGATGATGTTAAAATATTTTGCGAACCCCAACTTACTATGGTCGACTGGACCATGATCACAAAATTAGAGAAATTGATTGCCGAACTGACAGATTCAAAATGTCCTTTTTTCTTCGTACAATTAGGGATATGAATAGCGGTAAATATTTCCAATACGAGTGTACCAATGGATAACATTGGTAGCTGCATGTTGGTATGAGCACTTGAAGTTAACCCAACTAACAGCTTGTTTTTTGTATATTTGCTTTGCTATTTTTATCTTTTTTTAAATAGTGAAGTTTAGAACAGTGTATAAATACTAATTCTTTTTATGCATGATATGTAGTGCATGTTTGGTGAGCATTCACCCCCTACCACACACCTTTATGGTGGCTTGCAGGGTATTATGTAGATATAGAAGTAGATATTGTGACGGAACGGGCTTGATACTCCTTTGCCCGTTGACTCGCCGCAGTCCTTAGGCCTTCGAGAAATGGACCCCTTACCTTTGCCTCGACACCTCGTCTACTTCGGACTTTCCCGTGTGGGAAATGGTTTTGAGAAAAAGGGATATCGCGACCTTTTTCGCGTGTTTGGGAAGGGCGCCACCCCAAAACCGCAGCATCGAACCAGCTCAGCCGGCAAAGCAAGGACGATCCAAAATGTTCAAGGGTTGGGGGGATTTTAAGCCAGGGCGGACAGTAAAACAGGGAGCGCCGTATGACGTGAGCACGGGAGATATTACGCGGAGCGTAAGAATGAACCTCTGCCTTTTCTACATTTAACACAAACAACATTTATTCATCGAAATGAGCATAAGAATGAACACGAAGGAGACACTCTACAGCTAATTAACACATGTCTTACTAACTAATGAGGGATGAAAAGGTGAATGAATGGTGAGACATAAATGGAACGAAATCAACAAAAATAAAATAATCACTCTTTAACACTTTGAACAAATAAATGATCAAATATGAAAAAAATAAAATAAACTACAAAATGAAGAGAATTACAAGCTCCTCGTCCTTTTTTGAATACTAATGATGAGGACGGGAGTGAGTGATACTGAGTTATGGTCCCGTAGGACTAGGATTGTCCACTCCTGGGATCAGTTTGACAGGGTCTCTTCTCTTAACCTGAAGGGACTTTAACTCTGTTTGGATATCTCGTACACCACTTATTCTGGCGCACACGGGTTTCACAGTGGGGAAGCGTGAAGTAGAGGGTTGAAACCACTTAGGATTGGGGAAATACGGGTGTGGCGATACTTATGTATGAGATGGTGTGGAGCTTGACGGCGAAATCCAGCGCGGAGGGACTGCACCGTTGAGTTTTCGGTATGGTGGCGTGGAGAACGGAATGCAACAACTCCTGTTGTGGAAATGCACCTTCCGACTGAAAGGAACTCGTCCAACCTTTGGTTCCGGGGATGCGGCGGCCCGCTACCTTTCGCGGTCTGTCGCCCTTATCCACCCGAAACCGCACCTCCTCTTTGGGGTGCCGGGATCGAGGTCCGCTGCGTCTCGTTCCTCTTCTGGGGCAGAACGCAGGAAAAACCGCTAGGGAACGACTTTGTCAATTCCTCGCGGATGTCGTGGTGATCTCCGTCTCCAACTATCGCCTCTCTCTCTCTCCGTCCACACTCGTCAGCCTTCACCAGCACACCCTGAGCTTCTGTGCTCGACTCCAATTACCAACTGCCTTCGTTCGTCTCCTGTAACTCTCTTCCCCCCCTCTCACGTGACTGCAATTCACAAAATCACCAATAAGTTCATGGCTTACACTGCCCAATGACCTGGGTTGACACAAAAGTGGCGTGATTCTCACTTTTAAAAAATCCAATGTGCTAGACAAAGGAACATTTTACCAGATATCCACGCAGAAAAAGGCAGGCGTTCACCTCGCTCACGCCACGGGGACCCGGCTTGGGACGCAAATGACCGACGCGGGAGGCGCGTCCAGTTGAAAAACAAAGATAAGACGGCCAGTCCGTCACAATATGTATAAGAAAAGGGAGAATGAATAGAGAGAAGATACACGGAAATAAATTGATATTATGTAAATGTAGATGAATGTTTAACCTAGTCTATTTTGAAAGGAAATTGCTCACAGGACGCGTAGTATTGAACCTGGTGAGGGGTGTCGGATGGGGCATGCCGTGTTGCGTGTAGACCCGTAATAACCGTGCCACAGAGCAAACAGAAACGCGTGCCCTCACGTGCCTCCTGATTGAGGAACTCCTCCCATCCGGCAGCGGGAGCCTCCCAGCCCCAGCGCAATCAAACCCCAAGCGGGCAATCAATCGATTTGCCAGAGGGACTCCGTGAGGGAGGGGAGAGAGCAGGAGGTGTCCGTCTGTCGGTCTGCGTGCGCTTAAGGGGCCGTGATACATAGCTGTTTTTCAGACCTATTTTTCAAGGAAGATTGCTCCAACAGGAAGCTAGATATCGGAATGGGGTTTTCAGTAATTAAAAGAGAAAGTATCAAACTATTACTCTATAATCTTAGATTTTACGTAATAAGCCTTGTTAAAAATATATCTCGATGTAAAAATAGACCTTTTTGTTGCAAATATTGGGAGACAGAGGGGCTATTTTTTTAACTTTCGTTATTATAGAGTACAAGATTCAAGCTTAGTCTGTTGGATCCTTGAAAATTATTGATTTTTATTAAAAGACACGCTGTTGAGATATTCTGAAAGTAATTTATGTTTTTCGCCAACTCCAGCCCAGGGATACGCCTCTAGCAACGTGCAAATCACGAAACAGTTCACACATTCTCCGCCTACTGCGCTACTCGAAAAGTGGCACGGTCCCTCTACCCTATATCCTAAAACGGTAACCTTGAGGTGTTGGAGCTTGGGGGAAGGGAAAGTGAAGGCGGTCGGGAAGAAGAGGCGAAGACGGAGTGTCTGCTTTACTGACGGGTTATTTCTTGAGTCTCAGCTTAGGTTGTCGCTCTCGGGGTGTCTAGTAACAGTCAAACTGACTAATTGTCAAGTCTCGAAATTTCATCGGAAGCGTACCGATATCGGAAAATTAAAGTAGGCAGTCGCTTGACATTTTCGATGGCGAGGAAAAAAAGAAAGGGTGAATTTTTGGCCAAGCGGAGGGAAGAAAAAAGGTAAATATTGTCATTTTTTGTGAAAAGACTATCTTAATGTAATGATATATTCATGTGTAAGTATGCAAATTTCTATTATCCGAAACAGGCGTCTCAAAATAATGGGAACAGAGTCGCACGTAGGAGGAACTTCTTGCGCTATTGAAGAAACCCCGTCCAATATTGACGATTCAGTAGCTGATGAAACTTTGCATGATTCATTTGACGATATGGCAATTGCCGAAGAAGGGAAAAACGAAGGTTTATCCGGTGGAGTAACGGGAAGAAGAATTATCGACTTAAAATATGCGACAAATCGGTTTCCAATTTACTGAAAAGGTTTAACCTAAATTTCAACCTGCGTTCTGATAGTAATTCCCAGCCTAGTTCTTCTATTAAACTCGTAACACTTATACAATTATCATAGCGGCCTTTAACAAATCTAGTGGATCTCCTTTGCACACGCTCTAATTCTTTTATCATACCTTCCTCGTACGGATCCCATATACTAGCGGCATATTCTAAATGAGGCCTGACAAGTGTAAAATAGCTTCTAGTACCCTCTCATCGCATTTGCCTAGAACTCTTTTTACGAATCCTGATATATGGTTTGCCAGACTAGTTATTTCCCTGATGTATTTCCCCCACAGCATGTCTTCAATGTTGGTGACGCCTAAGTATTTAATAAATTCTACGTTAGATATTTTCTTTTCTTTGATGCAATAATTTTTCTGGGGAAAGTTATTCTTTTTCCCAAAGTTCTTTATCGCGCATATCTTCAAATTTAATTCTAGCTGCCAGCTATCAATCAATCATCAATCGCATATAAATCCTTAGCTATAGAATGACTATCCTCTTAATTTCTTATTTCCTTATACACTACTGCATCAGAAGAAATACGTAAATATGAAGAGATTAGCCGACAGGACTCAGTGGAGAGCTGCGTCAAACCGATCTGAGGATTAATGACCAATGATGACTGCTGCATCATCGGCAAAAAGACGGAGCTTGCTATTTTTAGCTACTGTATTCAAGTCATTTACGGAGAGAAGAAATAAAATTGGGCCTATCACGCTGGGGAACACCCGATGTAACTTTTACTTCGCCTGAGGTGACACCATCTAATACCATTCATTGAACGCGTTCATGTAGGAAATCTCCTATCCAGCCTACCATATTACTGTCTATCCCGTATGATGCTAACTTCGCGAGTAAATTACAGTGGGGAACCTTGTCAAACGCTTTTCTAAATTTAAAAGCGCTGCGTCTACCTGTACGTTACCTTCTCCGGAAACTAAAATATCATGAACGAAAAGACCTAACTGATTTTCGCAAGACCGTCCCTTTCTGGACCCATGCTTATTTGTTATCAATAAATCCTGGCTATCGAGGTGTCCCCTTATTGATGTAACTATCATATGCTGTATAATTTTGCACGACAGTGACGTTATTGATATTGGTTTATAATTCGATGGATGTTCCCTATCGCCACTTCTAAAAATTGGGATCACGTTTGCTATCTTCCAGTCTTTGGGAACCGCGTGTTCTTCGAGGGATTTGTTAAATATTACTTTAAGATACGGTGCCATTTCGAGAGATATTTCTTTATACACACGAGCAGGAATTTCATCACGACCTGAGCTCTTGTTCGGGCTAACATTTTTAGTAAGGATACGATTCCGTTATAAGATACAATTATCGATCGGGGGCATTATTTGCTGAAATCGGTCTGGTATGGTTTCGAGCAAACTGCGCTTAGATTGATTAAAAACGCTCTGGAAAAATAATTCAACAAATTAGCCTTATCTAAATATTTCGCCCCTATACCCTTTCAAGGAATTAACCGTTGACATTTTAGTTCCCTGTACTTTTCTAACATATGATCAAAATGTTTTCGGATTCCCCTCTAGTTGTTCTCCAAGTACTTTTCTCTTGAAACCACTTTACGCTTTTCTAAGGGCTATTTTTGCGGCTGCTTTATATGTAACGTTCGATAATTTTTTTAGATCGCTATTAGCTACATTTTTCTTAGTTTCGCGTGGATAACTCGTTGTCGTTTTACACATTTTTTTAACCTCCACGTTGTACCACCCTGGTTCCCTATTCTCACTCTTATACTCACTCACCGTGTAATTTGGAGGAACTCTTTCCATGTCTGCATCACTATTTTTTCTGATGTTTAGAATTTTTCAAAAGAAGTCTGTAAGTCACGCTTAAATCCGTTAAAATCTGCTTTACTTAAAAGGCAAATCTTTCTTTTTAATTTTACATTTTTGTCAGTATTGAGGGATAATTTAACGTGTACTACCTTGTGGTCACTTATTCCATCGACATTTTTAACTTCAATAACTTTTTCATGGATGTTTGAGGCAAGTAAATCGAGAACATTCTCCCTTCTATTATGCAAATTTACTATTTGATGTACTGCGTATTATGCGAACAGGTTAAAAAATGACGAGCAGATTTCTTTTTCCCTACCCCCAGACTAATGACTACATGTTTTCCAATCTATCGATGTTGTATTGAAATCTCCACCTTTCAATAATCTGTCGTTCGTTGGTATGAGAATTAATGTGCCTGATCTGTTTCTCGAGTTCTAATACTGAGTGTACATCGGAATGGGGTGGTCTGTAGTAGGCACAAACGTATATTACTTTCAAATTACCACATTTAGACATTAACACGCGCAAGCCAAGCTACCAGCTGAGACCACCTCCTATTTGTTGCAGTTCTTACGGCTAAACTGTTGTCACAACAACCAATCAACGCGGCTACCCTGAAAAATGAAGTCTATTCATGACTTGGACCGCGGACGCTTTCTCCTGCAGCTACGAACCCCACTAGGACCAGACCGGCTCGGCTCTTAGAAAAACGTAGCGAACGCATTTCCGCGAATTCCACGTTGCCACATGGTATAATGTGGAGTCTGCCAAACAGTTTGGTCCCATCGTATGTTGAAATGGCAACATTGCGTCTAGTGGTCAGCAATGGAAAACTCCGCGGACGGAGGGGATGAGAGGGAAGGGTCGTTATTGCCTCATCACCTCTGCGCAAAGAATTAAAGCGTAGAGGTGACACTGAACAAAAATATGGCTGGTTGGGTAGGCGCCGACTCTGGTAACTCTACCGGTCGACGGAAAAACTATCTCCATCATCTCAGCACTCGAAAGCGAAAAAATAATCATGTACCACGGCGCCTTAAAGGGGGCGCTGGTGATTGTGCGTGGGGTCACCCCTGGTAGTAGGGGGCGTGGCGGACTGCCACGGCCCTCCCTCGCTCCACCGGACAAATACCCCTCATCTTCATCAACGTAGATTCTACCAAGATGAACATTCTCTCCGGCTTCGAACCGCCCCCGTCGCAGGGTCAATTCACACCCACACGTGGGATCTATTTCCCCTAGATTACATCCCTTTCAGGCTCTTCTACTGTGTGGCTTCATCCTTCTATTTTCTTAAACGCGAATGTTTTAACAATAATAACTCATGCATTCTCATGGAAATATGTGCTAATAATTTAATTAATTTAATGTGTTAATGTGTTAATAATTTAATTAATGTTTGACTAATGAATAACTGCTGCATTTACATATATTTTCTTGCAATTTATTTTCATTTATAGCCAGCTTTCCAAGTGATTCGTAACTTAATGTATGCTATTTTCCTCAGGGTGGTTACGCTGTGTCTCTCAGTTTCATGTAAGTAGTGCATGCACTGATTATATGTATATTTTACACGCCTGCATGGTAGTAAGTATGATCTTATTCCCTCTAATAGATGATTCATGCCTGGTGATTGTTCACCCCTGATACACACTCTTATGGGTAGGAGGGTATTATGCATATGTAGAAAGCGAGTATTCGTTTCGACCCAGCTCCTTGCTCACCTAATGTTCTCTCCTCTTTGGTATATCCCTAAAATATTAATATGGGCATATTAAGATTTTAGGGATAGCCATCAAAACTTTCTTCCCTCTTTCATTTTGCTTGGTCTTCTCCTTTCCATTCCTCCCATATATTATTTCTTTTTGTTTACATCCCCATCCATCATACTTACTCCGTCTGTTATTATCATCACTGATTTCTTATGCTGCAGGAGTTTATGG
This sequence comes from Platycnemis pennipes, assembly GCA_933228895.1. Lineage (NCBI taxonomy): Eukaryota > Metazoa > Arthropoda > Insecta > Odonata > Platycnemididae > Platycnemis > Platycnemis pennipes. The sequence continues at coordinate 41,414,346 of OW121851.1, read as the reverse complement.
CCCTAATGAATGCTGGATAAAATATTTTTAAAATAGTTTAGGCCATAGATATAGTATTAGAGAAAGGGATAATCTTTATTTGGTCGTGCACAATGAGACAGTATTAGACTCATTGAAGTAATCGGTGACATAGTTAAAATATTAAATTAAGGTTTTAGGCTTGTGGGGAAAGTCTGTATTAGCCTCTGCAGTATCGTTTCATTTACATATCTTAAATCATCCTACATATCTCCTTACATCTGGTGAACTTTCCAGTGTCTTCCCTATCATATTATTATGTTCTCTCAAATTAATTAGTATTATATTCACTTGCCATAGAATTGCATCCATGCAGTGCATGACTGTTGATGATTCACTTCTTGCGACACACCCATAATGTGGCTTACAAGGCTGTCATAACGCATGCATTATAATAATGAGTTGGCTAGGTGCGATAATAAGTGTTTATGTAGCCAGTAAGTATTGTAGTTTGAAATACCTATGTGATCATAGTTCAATAAACCCATACTAGTTCCATTCTTGCAAACGTAAATTGAAAGGCAATTTTAATAGCAAATGCGTAACTGAGCTTTAAGAAATGGACTACATGGTAAAATCAAATAAATATGCTGCACGTGGGTGGTGAATCCATGAATAACACGTTTTAATTGTTAAATATACTATGTTCCTTAGTGCATTTAGTTAGATGATGTTTATGTATATCATTATTGGTGATGATTTACCCCCTACCATGATATCTTAGCCTTAGAGATGGCTCGTAAGGTAATTTATAGATGTAGATGCGTATTAGAATCTTACAAAATTCCTAACATATATGAGCATAATATTATTGAACAATTTGACGCTGTGCTCTAGTTAAGTTTTCAGCCAATGTTTTGTTTGAATCTGGATCCATGATTTGTTAACACAATTTTTCAATATAGCTTATAAATTATTGAGTTTTTCTATTCTTTTGCGTACATATCTCTTCATATTATTACCCCAAACTCTCCATCTCTCTTATCCTCATACCCTGGAGATGCGGACTAATGGAAGAATGATAGGCCGTGGAAGGTTCGCGCCGATGATGCGGTAGGTCGAAGGACACGATGGAGGAGAGCGACGTTCCTAGCCTCGAGGTGTTCGAGTGAGATTCAATCATTGTTCCCGCCCCCAACCACCCTTACGCGACGTTACGGTGGGGGATGTAGGAATAGGCCACCCACACACAAGCGTCCGTACGCCCCCTCATCAAGCGAATAATAATGGACTGCCAGCCGTTCCGTCCGCCTCCTCCTCCGACTGAATCAGAGTGCGGCCGTAGTAATGACACACGTGCTGGGAAGTGTTTAGCTCGGGAGGTCACCGTCGGGGGGAGAGAATTGCTTGAAGGGCGGGGTCACCTGAAGTCGCCGTGGCACCCTCATGGCTACTCGGCTGCTCAGTGCGGTGGAGGACCCTTTCTCGTCTGTTCCCCAGCAAGTTCATAGACGAACTCCAAGCCCTGGACGTAAGACCACTTGCCCTTTGCTTAGGATTGGATTCAGGACCCTGAGCAATGTACCACTCCGTGGCTCAGAGCGCGTAACAGTATTGCTGGCGATATTACAGTCCACAGAAGACAGCTAAAACAATAAACAGTTGATGTATCATGCGCAATTTGTCCAAATTATACGCCATCATCATAGACATGTCTACAATTCGAAGACTGATTTATTTATTTATTTAACATGAAATATAAAAACCGCCAACCTTTACATTGGATATTTTTAACAAAGGATAAATGGCAATTTTAAGACAGGACGAAAAAAATTTTAAAAAATGAAACGTATGAGATTGGTCTCTTGGTGATTGGTGGAAAAATATTTATAATAAAAATAAATAAAGATATAAAATATATAAAAATATAAATAAAAATTTTGACCTTGGTCAGCGCTCGATTCTTCTATTAGCTAACCTAATAATATTTAAATACTATTGTAGAGCTTTCCCATCAGATCCTTCATTACATGGTCCTAATATCTTATTTTTCCCATTCTTTTTTACCTCCAAGCCTGCCCTAATCAGGTAATTCTTCCTCAACCTATGGCTGATTAGGATTGTCTTGTCTTCTCTTTGAACTTTTAATCGGACTTCTCCGTCAACACTACATTTTGTGTGATTTCTTCGAAACTTGTGTGAAACTTCGGAACTGTTTGGTCATGGTGTGCAGATTCACGATCAAAATCATCGCTTAACATGATGCTTTTAGGTTAATGTATGCGTCAAGTTGTTACGTATTTATAACCAAACATCCGTATTGAAAGTGTCAAAACATTCAATATTTTATGCCTTTTCATTTGAAAACAAGCTCACGCTAAAATAAAAGTTAATTACACTGTTAAATTATTTCATTTAGCGATCGGAACGACGAGAATGAAGTTATTTGCCTTCTGCCTAAAATTTGTTCCAAATCATGAAACATGTGATTGGATGTCAAACAAAAACAGATTGACAAACTAACAACATCATCTTTATTCCAAAATTTGTATTTCTATTGTTTTTTAGCTGATTTTGTTTGAGCGCTTATATTCTTAATATTTCGCTGAGTAATAATAAGGTTCACAAAATGTTTCTGAAGCTCAATAGGTAAAAAGGTACGTCGAATTTAAATACTCATCACTTCCATTCTTTTTCATCATAACCCCGTTTTCTTTTTTCTAATTGAGCACATTAATATTCTTCTACCCAAGTTCACCAAGATTTCCATATAAGAAATCCAATCTATTTTTTTTTAATAATTTTAGTGCTTCGCAACCTTCGAAGGATATTTCCAGAGAAATTTTTACGTCAGATGTATGATTCCGTCCACCCATACTGATTCTGTAGGCTTTGTTTCACCATCATATTTTTCTACCACATTATGCTTTTCAAATATCCACTCTACATATTTTAATTAACATGCCACACTTTATTTATACATACTTAGGAAACGACCGCTGACGTAAGTGGTGATGAATTTCCGTACATCTTTTTCCCTCAAACCCTCCCTCTGTCGCATGGTCTCGTATCGGAAGTGGCAAATGCGCAAAACGTTGATAATAGCACCCTTGGAAATATGCAACCGGGTAAGAGGACCTTGTTGCAAACCCTGCAGCAGCCCGGGAAACGATTTTATAGACGGCATCCGTGACCGCCCAAAGTGTCGAAAGTTCCACGAGTGTGGGACTGCGATTTGTAATTGGAAAAGTTTGGAGTGCACTTCATGAACGACATCTCAAGGATTTTGTCATCCTTGTCACGCTCGAAAAGTTTTCGGGAAAAGGTAAAAATATTCTTCGGACAACTTTTACGGGTGTTGGGTACCAAGTGTGGCAAAATCAACTTCACACACGTGTTTTGCGAGAGGCGGTGCAATGCTCAGGTCACACGGTATCCTAAATTTAATCTCAAGCAAACTCTGTTTGCGAAAAGCAACCACAGGAGAGTGTATTTACGTCTCTTGGAAATATTTAAGTTGTTTTAACCCAGTTTTTTCGACATTCTATATCCAAAAAAATCATTCATACCCGAACTTAAAACCTGTTAACCTCTTCCGAAAAATCATAGTCCAGTAACATATTGAATTCAATGTTCACGAACTGGCCGTGAAAACTTTAGCGGCGTTACCCGCTGAATGTGCACTATAGCAAGATATTCCACAGAGAAAAGAATCATTCGCCCTCACTGGGACTCGAACTCGGACCTCCTGATTTCCTGCCAGGTGCTCTACCAGTTGAGCGACCAAGACCTAATTATTATTACTTTGTGGAAATTATAGAGGCTTTAATTTAACAAGATGTAACCGGACTGCTGGACATATTACATCTTGTAACTTTAAGGCCTCTATAATTTCCAAAGAGAAAGAGAAACACTTGGTAGCTCAACTGGTAGAGAATCTGGCCGGAAATCAGGGGGTCCGGGTTCGAGTCATGGTCAGGGTGAATGATTTTTTCTTTGTGGAATAACTTTCTAGTAACATTATTTTTAATGACAATAAAATGGATATACCCTTTGACTAACAAAGAAGTTCTGAGAAGTTCGAGTAGAAAAAAATATGACGTTTCTGAAAGGAAGATGGGACGACGTAATTGGATACCTATACTTGGTTGTCTGATAATTAGCGTGGTCAGGGAACTTGAAAGTGGGAAGGATAACAAATAAGTAAGTTTGCGAAAGGAAGTAATTATATAAATATGTTTCAGCCGATGCTAGAATTATAGAGAGCTTAGTCAAATATAATTCTTGGACATATGATGAATGATAAAGGAAACACGTGCATTTTAACGAAGGACTGGAATGTGGAGATGGATCATACATCAGGAAAAATCTCGTCAATGCATATGCTAACCATTTCATATTCGAAATGTCTTCAACAATAGTGCTTGGCCATGGATGCGTTCGTGCCCCTTGTTAGGGATGGATTGAGGACATTAATACTAGCAGTATCTTAGTACTAGAGGGGGATAGTAGTACTTTAGTAAGTCAGCACTCTGCAAAAATTACAAAACTTAATCCTCACGATGTAAATAAATAGCGTTAATAGGTTGATTATTTAGCTCCCTTGAAAACTGGGTGATATTTTAGTTTATCCTCTATACGGAGTGAATGCATATTGCGATGAATTCATCTTCACGTAGGTCATGTCTCGTTATGTTTCCTGTACATAGGCATTGAATTTATTCAATTTCAGACTTGACGATATGATCAACCCTTGATTTCACATTTCGGCGGACTAATCCTACATTTTTTACGACAGCTTTCGAAATTGACCAATTTTAACGCAAAATCGAGCCATCTGTAGAGCTGAAGAGGACACGCAGTATAAAGATAGATTGCATGCTAAAACAAGCAGTATATAATTTTAGCAACGTAATTTACTAATTTAAATGATTCAATCGAATATCGGGTTACCCTATACCTTCGAAAATCAAATTAATCTGTTCTCTTTCCCGCTGTTGATAATTCTATGTGCAACCTCTAGTAAAAATACTTTTATTACGAAATCCTCCGGGTGACTCCCTCAAACATCTTATAAATGCGTTACTATTGAATCTTGCTTTTTCAAACCGTGGAATAATATCCATTATTCCCTCTACTTATGGCATGACAAGGAGGACACCTTCAACAAGCAAATGCCCCATCGTTTCCCTTCTCAATCACGTCCCGGTAAAAAGAATTATTTTCATTCCTCTCCGGGATTACTGGGAGACATGTTTAATGCTTTTCCATCACCTTTCGTGGAACCCAAATAGGTCCTCTCCTTTCTTTTGTCCATTGTAATTGGACACTATACCCCAAAATGGGGACCATTTCTGGCTACGAATGAGTGTGCGGGGAGAAGGAATAGCAAAATTGAAAATTGATGTTAAAAGTGATTTATTGGTCTTCCCTAAAGTTTTTTCATGAAGATAAAAGCTATGAACAGCATTATCGGGGTTAATTACATTACTTTTGTGACCAGAATATGTACATCCATTATTAATGTATACAGTTGTGTTCGGAGTGGCAGTACTGTTAGATTAATTTTCTGATTTAATAATATATTGAGGCTGCGTATAAAAATTGAAGTGTTTACAATGCGTTTGAGTTCCGAGCTATTTATTTATTCATCATTCCAATTATTTAATTTTAAAAATCTTTTGCTGTAGAGCTCTCCTGAAATGAATTTAAATATTTGGATTTCAACTTTGAACGCCATTCTTATTCTGGTATCGGAAAGCATGAATAATTCTCTAAAATGAATGGGAGTGAATGTATTTACAATTTTCAGTATCCATTATTAATGTAATTAGACCTCGACAAAATTAAAATACATACTTTATATTCTGTCGTGGAATCAATTATAAATCTAACTGCACACGCGTTGTCTAGAGGTATTAATTACATAATAGGAGAAGTAACTGTCAGACGCCGAATTGTCTGAATTTCTGACTGTGAATATCTCAAAGAATACATTTGTTAGGTATCCATTACCCATCAGAGCTACTTAGTATTCGTTAAGGAAGAAACGTTGCAGCATGCTTTAGTAAGAGTTCATTTGGTTGACCCTAATTGCTAAAAAATTGCGATAAATATTCATGGTAGTTGAAGGTTGTCATGTTGTTTAAATGACCGTTTTCTTTTCATATTGTCTCTTGAAAATCAAATAAATGGAGACGAAGACCTATTTCAGATGGTAACGTATTAAAAAGTGTGGGAATAAGTACAGCAAATACTTCTCTAAAAATTTAATGCTGCGAAAGTAACTAAGAATAGAAACATGAAAAAAGGTATGAAGAAGATACTACCTAAATATATAGCCCCCAAGACTAAAAATTGCTTGAAAAGTATGTCAATGAAGGTGCAGACACTGATAACATTTTTTATTGCTTTTGCAAATTGTTGTGTCTTTCCTTATGTGTTAAACTTTTCAGCTCTAATTTGTTGACAATATAGAGAAGGGCATCATTATAAAAATTATTGATAAAAAGATCCAATATCTCCTTCATATTTGTGGTTCTGCATTGATTTTACACGGATATGGAATCAAAAAATCATTGTGCATATCCTAAACTGCCTTTGATATGTGTCCCCCCGTGTGTTTTGTCCTTCCTGCATCAATGTGTGCAGATTTTTTTGCCCTTCATTTTGTTGGCATGCTTAAGGAGTGGCATGGGTGAAGTTTCTAGCCTCAAAACTCTTTTAATCTACATCACGATACCCTGCAAGCCACCGCGAGGGTGTGTGGCAGGGGGTGAAGATCACCCTACCCCTTTGTTATGCTGTCTATTCTGTTCTCTTCTAGTACGGGGGAATAATGACATTTTGAATCTATCGGTACGACAATCTATCACTCTAATCTTATATATCTGGTCTAATCTAGCATACTACGCTGTTTTTTTAATATGTGCCTAACATCTTCAGTAAAGCTATTCGATTGAATTTTCTCTAATAGATTTAATCTGTACTTAAACCTACTCTCTGATAATGATTCCCACCCTAATTCTTTTATTAATTCTGAAACGCTATTCGACCTATCGTAACACCTTTTAACGAACCTAGCTACTCTAGGCTGCACGCTATATAGTTCTCTGATTCTCTCTCTTTCTCAACCCTAATTCATTATTCATTAGGCATGCGTTCAGTTTTTTAGGCATGCGTTTCGTGTCGTGGCGTGGCGTTTTAAATGCTTGTTTCATTCAACTAAAACGTATTTTCTGTCCCTCAAATTGATTAATTGACAATTTACTACCATTTATATTGTGTTTTAACGGAGTTTCCACACTCTTCTTTGCATTTAATTCATCTGTGGGCTCCTATCCGGTGCTATTTTTTTTCTTCCTATCGGTATAATGGCTTGAAGCTTCTTCAATCCTGACACAATTCGCGTAGTAAGCGATCCCTCATGGACATAAATTTAAAACAAAGTTATTCTAACTAATTTTTTCATTCGAGTCATTCAAGAATCGTTCCATTTCGGATGTGGACATATCATCGCTCCCCCGCAGCCTGGCAAAGGACGGAATGGGAGTCGTTTATACGACTCGACCTAGCGCGAATATCATGCCTCCCACCTCCCACCCCCTTGTTTCCAGCCCACCTACGTTCAGCCCTGGTCCTTACCCTCCCCTCTCAGGCCGAGCACCGGAGGGAGGGCGTCTCGGAAGCTACGGAATTACCACTCATAAATCTTCCAACCGCGGGGAAAGAGGAGGTAATGGTGTGGCCGAAGGGACGGCATTTGGCGGAAGATGCCCTCAGGGTAGAGACCGGCTTGGAAGGTAGCGGGAGGAGGAATCGGGGCATCGCCGATGTCTTAAAGGTTATGGGAACTCCTTCTTCTCTTTTGAGAAAGCGAGAGGCGGTGGGGAACAGTATCGGTGGAGAGACAGAGAGGGGTGGAGTGGAAGGGATTTTTTTTTCTTTTAAGATTGTGGAAAGTGTGAAGTAGTGTGTTTTTGTGTGTGGGTGTGGTGAAGGTTTTGGGTGTTCCCTTTCGCTCTTTGCCGCGGGGGAGACTTCAAGGTGGGGGAGGGGGGAGTTCGAAGGAGGGGGTAGGAAGAAAGGAGGGCGGAGGGAAAGGAGGGAGGGGGTGTATCCGGGTTGAAGTGCGGGGGCAATCCGCAAGGAAGTGAGGAAATGGTGAAAGCGAAGAGCGGGAAGAAATATGAGGATCCTTTGGAAAGGAAGGAGGAAGTCGGGGTTTCTTCTCTCGAGGGAGTGGGAGGAGGGGGGCATCTCTTCCTCGGCCAAGCAATTTTGGGGTGAGGCCCCGCAGTGTGGATACACGGAGAGAGGCAATGTGTGCATTATAGGAAAGAGTTATTTACACTCTAAAGTGTAATGTTGTGAGCAGCGCAGATCTACCCATGGAGAAGTTTATCCTTTATCATTCACAAATTTCCATTTATAACCCCCCACTCTTCCTAAGGTCATGATACAGTCCAGGGGCAGTGCAATCGTAACTATTTTTAACTTACAATGCCATTATATAATTATGGTGCTATTTTTATATTATTAGCAAATATAAAAGTTCCTGCTAGGACGAATCATTTCTCTTGATGTCACAATTACTTTATTTCTTCAACTCTCGGAGTTTTTTTACAGCGCCAGCTTAACAATTCATCCGCTACACAAGCTTCGTACCCTTGGATTCGCGTCCTTTCGGGATCATTAGACAGATGGCACTTCAAACCAAATTCAGAAGAAATGTATGTACTATATTGTAACGGTTTTATCAGTCAGTATAGATTTTCATCCACTATCACTAAAATATTTTGTTACTTAGCTAACACATTTTATGACTCAGACGTAGTCACTTTTCTAGTGCTTGTCACGATCTTATTTCCATCCCGCATTTATATTCAGTCACATTCATTAATTATGAATAAATATTTTTAAATTTATTTCTGCAATTGCTCCAAGAGAGGGCAGGGGGAGAGGACCCATTCCATTCCTATTACCTTTCCTTCCTGTCTAAAACGCCTATTAGTACAGAAACAGACTTGAAAATATCCACGATACAAGAGTGTATGGTCAATGTCATGTTGTCTGTGCCTTATAAAAGCCCAACGGGATGAGTAATCTTTGGCATATCTTTGTTCAAGAAATTATTGAGGGGTGCATAAATATAGAACCTTTTGTCTGATATGTTTCTCTAGCCAGTTCATTAAGATTTATTTACATGATGAAATCATACTTAATTAATAAATAATTTTTACTGGCGTTCTTTGGATGTTGAACGCTCTAAAATTCATTTCTTATAAAATGACTTGTTCCTGACTTGACTTGACTTGGATTTTTTTTTACCTGGGCAGGATGAGGCCACATCCTGGGAATCGTGATAGTTCCCAAAAATTATTCGCTATTTTTTTGCTGTATCTGTATCGTGTGAGCGAGGGGAATTCGTCTCATACTCTCCTTGAGTATACTTTAAACTCATCCTCCCCGTTCTTCAAGGCAAAGTCAAGCCACCCGAGGATCCTAAACTCCCCATCTATGTCTATTGAGGTAAATTCCCTCTGTGCTGGCAGCTACGTTAGAATCGATTATCGAGCCACAAACGCGAGTTTAAAGTTTAAGGAATGTAAAGCTGCGAAGTACAGGCAAGTGCAGCTATTGCGGTGTTCCAAAGGGTAAACGAAGTGGCCGAGGGGAATGTATGAGTAGGGTAGGGTTACCAACTCTCCCAATTTCGCCGTGAGATACTCCCAACCACGATCTAAGATCGAAGGTCGTGCTCTCATGTTTGAAGATCATTTTCCGAACTTGGGCGTTGGTATCAAACTTTCACTCAGCAGCACAATCGTCCAGTGGGCTGTATGCTTGCTAGCTAAAATGTGAAGTGGTCTAGACAAAAAAGCATAATACCGTGAGAGATACTCAGTGTGTCCTGAGTTAGCCTCACAACATTCATTTCACTCTTCCCACCAGTCTAGTTTAAATTATATTACTGAGGAAATAGTTTTCTATAATGTTTTATTATTATTCATTATCAGGATTGATACTCTACAGCAGTTTCCCTCCCCGCAGCCTTTCACACAACAGCCTTTCTTAGTAGCACCATAAGTCCATCACAAAATCCCTGCTCTCCATTTGTCTCCTTCCAATGTATCTCCCATATTTTATCCACTCCTATCCATGTCTTTCCTCTCCCCATCCTGCCAGGACGTCCTTAGTCTTCCTCTTCTATCTTCTGGATTCCATTTTAGAGCATCTTTTGGAATTCTTGCATCTCCCATTCTTTGAATGTGCCAAAACCATCGTAATTTTATTTCTTCTAAGGTCTCCACTACATCATTCTTTACTTTCTTTATTTTTCTCATCACCTCATTTTGAACTCTCTCTATTTTTGATTTCCTGATTTTTAATTTCCTTCCTCTCCGCTGAGAGTCCATTTCTGCCAAAAGTCCATCTCTCGGCTAGATAAAGCATTATACTTTCTGCTATTGCTTTATACGTGTTTATTTTTGTTTTTAATGATATTACTGCTCCAAAGAAGGGGGCAGCATTCCAACTGCCCTCTACTCTGCCCTGTACGATTCTCTATTTCTAATTTCTAGGAGTCATTTGCTTTTACCACGGATCCTAAATACTTGAAATTAGACACAGATTTTATTCCCATCTATTTCTTCCTCATTGCTGCATGTTAGATGCTGCGTCTTCTTCCAGTTTATTTTTAAATCACATTTTGTTATATCCCTCTGACAGTTTCCTGCACATGTAGTTTATATCTTTCCAATCTTGGGTAATTATGATCTGATCATCAGCAAAAATATGTTTGTGATTACTATATTTCCATTCAGAGGTAGCCCTATTCGTCTGTCAATTATCTCAAGCTAAATCCTAGTGAGTGATCAATAATTCTATGATATATCTCGTGAAAGAAATAGATAAATTGCTTTTATTTAATTGGTTTGTATTAAGTAGTTTTTTCATGTCACGCACTCCATGCCGCTTGATACCATATTGTTTACTGCATAACTTATATAATTTGTCTAACATTAAATTTCCCGAAATATCTTAGTCATGTAATGGGAAACTCACGAAATCATCTTTTCAGGTGTTGGCAGTCATAGTGAGTAGGTGGGGGAAAGCAGGGATGGGAGGAAACCCCGTTATTACGCTCCGAGTTTGGTTTATTCACTCAGCAAAGTTAACCACTTTCAATTTGCACGTTCTGCAAAGGGGTGATGTAGGGGTATGGCGGGATTAGGGGTTAGGGCCGCCCGGGGGAAGGGTTAAAAGGGCGTTCTGGGCGAGGTGGGCGGGGGATGTTGGCGCAGTCAGTCGCAGGCATGCGGGCATGAGGTGAGATGGGCCTCGCTAGCAGGCCCTACTCCGAACACACACTCCAATCGCGGTTCCTCTTTTTTTTTATTCCCGACCATTCGAATGAGTCGTTTCGAGAAATAATGGCCGTTCATCTCCACTCTAGCCTTGCTTGGACCGAAATGGTTTCATTTCCCCCAGTTCAGGCGCTCAAGTATTAGTTTTGAATCCTTTCCGCCCTCCACTCGCCGATCGTCATTCCTCGCTCCGATCATCGCTGCTGCAGCGTGCTGCTTCGTTAGTATGTATAGAGCGGCATTTATTGTCAACGCTAACTCGTGAGCAAACGTGCGACCTAATGGGATACGGAGGGAAGAGTTGATTTCTTCGTAACGACGCAAGGATTACTTACCATGGCGTCCAATTCTCTCGCTGGAGTTCCGCAAAACGAATCTCATTTATATATTAACTTCGTCTACATCTACATCTACATAATACCCTGCAAGCCACTATAAAGGTGTGTGGCAGGGGGTGACTTCTCACCAAATATGCACTTCATTTCATGCACAAAAAAGGCTTAGCATTTATATACTGCTCTAAACTTCACCATTTAAAAAAAGATAAAAATAGCTAAGCAAAAATACAAAAACAAGCTGTTAGCTGCGTAAGCTTCAAGTCCTTATACCAGCATGCAGATACCAATGTTATCCATTGCTGCACTCGTACTGGATATATTTACCGTTTAACTTGATTTTCTTCGGAAGACATATTGTTTGTTGTTCATAATTAGGTGGTATATGCTAAGTTAATTTTCTAAGTAATATCTGCACTCAACAAAGTCTCTTTTAAAATTGCTATTTTTACTTCTTCCATAGTTTTATATGGATTTATTTAGGTCACCATTAATTATGACTTTGAAGCTTTGGAACTGATCGGAAAGCAATAGGAATTTCTTTGAAAGTTGTTTATTGACGATATAACTCATTGTCAGTTACAACCGTAATAAGTTTTCTATGAACTGAATTGCCACATTCAGAAAGCTGCTTCAGATGCGAGAAGAATATTTTTCAAACGACATAGTGTGACTTACTTTACAAGGATGAGCATATTTAGAAGAGAATATTCTCAGTCACTTATCGGTAGTAAATAAATTGTGTATTCCTTTAAAATTTCGGAGAAGTTTAGTGATAAGATCATCTTCAGTCTCTAGCAAAAATTAGTGTTCACCCCGTCACCCGTGGCTCAAATTTGGTGTATCTTTTGAGCAAAATGTATGGGGACTATTTGAACCAAAAATCGTTTTATGGTGACTGGTCAAGTAGCTCACTCCGTACTTAGGCATTGAGTGAAAAAAATCCCATTCAGGGTAGGGGGACCAGTTCCTTTCCCTGGGCCACCGGCGTTTACCTGTGACGTTCGGCCGGCCAAGCATAGAATCTCGAGGATTAATACGTGGGGGAGACCAGTAAGTCCTTATGAAGTCTAGTAATATTTAAAATATTTTGGTTAAACCTGTTGGCAATTAGTTATTGAAGAAATTGTGTGGTTGTTGATTCATGTTTATCTTTATGGTAACTACAATATTATGTGCAAATGTGAGTGATCATGAGTTATTTCCGCTATATAAGACGACGGAAAGATAAACTGACAATAATAGCTTATAACTGGATGGTAATATCTTGAGCGAAATACATGGAGACTATATGAACCCAATGACATTTTCAAGTGAATGGAGGATATAGCCCGGCAAATATTTTGTTTTAGTAGGAATTCTTTTGATTTGAAAAGAGTGAAATGTAGCAGAAAATCGATTGAGATATTGACATTTATTAACGTAAAAATTAACTAATATCGTCCATACACATTACGCTATTTAGCTGCAGGGTGTTGCCCCTCTCTTATAATTAGAGCTTTTTAGGTAATAATATGATGCGTGCTATCAAAATTTAGCTTGATAGGTTAGCTAAGCTGGGTTTGTAATTTAGCTTAGCTTAGATTTTTTAGTCTTATTACCAGCGACGGAGTTCCTAGGATTCTACTGGAGTATACTGAAAATATTGTTTAATATTCACCTGATGATGTAGCCTTGTTGCGAAACCTTGGTCGTAGCTAATAGCGACTATGTGGAAACTGTGAGTGTTGGAACCTTTACCCCGAGTCTTTCAATATAAATAATTGCGTTTCTTATGTTACATAGTATTTATGGGCCCCTTTTTTTAACCATGCAATATGCACAGGGGCTGTATAAAAGAAGTAATTTGCCATTGATCGATCACTCGGAGAGATTAAAGACTTGCTGTGAAAGGGAAATCAAACGCTAGGAAGGGGTGACATCAAAGACAGCGATGAAATCTGAACACAAGGAAGACTCGGAACATTTAAAAAAAAAAAAAAAAAAAAAAAAACATTTTAGCTTTTGATTGAATGGTCGAAATGTTTCCCTACATCCTTACCCCTCTTGTTTCTCCATACTTCGTCCTCGCCGGATGCGCTGGAGGAAAGATTTTTCACACTTTTGCTTCTCACATTCTTTCTGCTCACCTTTCATCAGCCTCCCTCCTCACCTTTATCCATTCCTTCAGAGATGAAGGGAATGGTGAGCATCGGAGATTTTGCCTTCAGGGATTGCCTTGGGACGAAAGGTACCCTTTAAAAAAAAAAGAGTGGGGCAGAGAGTATAGAGGGTTTTGGGGGATGGTAAATCCGAAGATGAAAAGACGGGTGGAGAGTTAGGATTCGTGCGAGCGGGCGAAGGGCTGAGATTGTTTGTGGGGGACTTTTTGAGGATGATGGGAAGAAAGTGGGGAGTTGCGGGCGGAGACGCAAAAAAGATTCCCGGAGAGGATGCATTCATCCTCGTGACAATGGGGGATGGAGTGGGTATTTAAAATCTTGACTTTCCTCCTGGGACGAAACAGATGAAAGGCAGTGGGTGAGGAGTTTGCGTGAAGATGGCGAAGCACGAATTCTAAAGGTCGTTTTACACGGTCATTGATACTGCGCAGGATGTTGCGAGAACACTCGCGCAAGCACTATTGCGCCGTGTAAAGCGACGACTTGCGAGGATAGGCAGCGCCAATGCGCGAACGCTTGCGAGCAAATTAGAACATGTTCTAATCTGATGCATGCGTAGGTGTAAGTTTGAAGTTTATTTCTCTCACTAGATGGTGCAGATGTAGCGGCAACGAACTGCCTGGAGAATTCCAGCAATTAAATAGATCGTTGACGATTGAGTTGGGTGTTTTTGTTTGCACTCAACTCCTTAGGTAGTGAATAAAGTACAATAATGATGAGCTGGGCGATTAATCACGTGGAAGCTTAAATTTCGTGCGTAAAGAAAGAACTCGTTACCTTGGCCCACATCCGTTCGTTCATGGTGCAAATTTTGAGCTAATTATACGGGACGAGGGTCTCCACTATCATGTTTAGACTATTGCTTAAAACATATTTTAAAGTGGTGGCAATTTATCGCATCTTTCACGTCCAATTAATTGCTACATAACAGATCTTGACGTTATGCGAAATGTTGACGGTATTACCGCTGCTGAAGGGTCTATTGTCACTGACATAATGTACCGCCGATTGCACCGTGTAAAACTGTCAAGCAAGCGTCCTCGCAATTCTCTACGTCACGGACTTTCGCAGACGACTACTCAAACGGAATCAACATCAACTTGCGCAGTTTCAATGACCGTGTGAAACGGCGGCACTGTGCAGGTGAAGGAACTGAGTTCCCCAGATTCCTCTTTGGGTGCTACTGTAGTATTTATTTGTAGGTTTTGCAGAGGTAAATGGAGTGTGTGACAAGGAAAGAAAGAGGTGCGAAGAGGACCGTAAAATAGAGAAAAAATAAACCCGTAGGCTACGCAAGTGAATGAAGGAATAGGCGGAAATGAGATTAGACATGGAGGAAGGAGTACCCGTGTCATAACCGATAGTAATGGTGTCGCATTACATCTACTTCTACTTTTTTTCAAGATGTTTATCTGCTTCAGTACTAATGTGTTGCTTAATATCGCAGTACAATGACCAGGTATCTGGACCAGGGGACGCAACGACTCATTAAGGGATTGCGAACTAGCCGTGAATACTTTTTCGCTGTAAAAATTCTGGTACGACTTATATTACATATAGAAATTTGATTAAGCTTCCTTTCATACATGTAGTAAGAGCATCTTCACGTTTATTGCAGGGGAGGATGCGGCTAAATGGACCGCTTTTTTTTTGCGGCGTCCTGGTGGGCGGATGTAGGCAATTTTACTTACGAAAAACGGTCTATAATGTAGAAAATGTTGTTTTATCCATTTACAGAAAACCTACTTTCACAGACGCAATAATTCCACAGGACTCTTCTCACCACCATGCTCATAAGC
The DNA here is from genome assembly GCA_933228895.1 of Platycnemis pennipes. NCBI lineage: Eukaryota > Metazoa > Arthropoda > Insecta > Odonata > Platycnemididae > Platycnemis > Platycnemis pennipes. The sequence continues at coordinate 41,398,723 of OW121851.1, read as the reverse complement.
TGTCAGCCTTCCATGCAATGATCTTCCGTTTGGTCAATTTACCTATGAGTAAAGAGTTTTATGAAAAAGAACTAAATAATATTCTAGAAATCGCGGAAAGAAATAGTTATGATAAGAGTATTATTTTTTAAATTTTAGACAAAAAACTTCAACAAAAAGCTATTAAGTCAATGACTAAATTATCTCCTATTGGTAATGATAAACCATCACGGTGGTGCAAAATACCATTTTTAGGCAATCTGACTTACAGGGTAATAAAAGCCATGCCGGTGTATAATTTTGATCTATCTTTTTATAACCCCGTGCCCATTGGAAAAATTTTATTTAACGTGAAGGATACTTTTAAAAATAGGGACTAAATCGGTGTGTACGCATTAAATTGCAATTCATGTAATGCTAGGTACATTGGCCAAACGGGAAGAAAGTTTTCTATCAGATGTAGTGAACATGCAAAATGCTTTGCAACTGGTGATAGATCTTCAATGTTCGCAAAACACCTGCTAGAATGTAATCACTCCAGTAATTTTAATCCAGAAATTCTACATGTGGAGAACAAGGGTAAAAAATTAGATTTTCTTGAGCAATATGAGATAGCAAAAGCCAGGAAGAAGTCTAATGTCAACATTGTAAATGATGTTCTATTTGATGGTCATTCACCACTTTTAAATTTGTAACGGTTTGGTACCATGTATTTGACTACTCCTTGCATTGACGTTATTTCTGGCCTTGTTTGGGGAATTCGCCTTCCTCCCCCACCCCCTCCTCCGCTAGATCCACTCCCCAAGAGTCAAAACAGGGATTTCTCACCTACCATAGTTCCCCCACCTCCATATTACTCCCCCCCCCCACCTTCCTTCGTCAGTTTCCCTCCCCACCCCTAATTTTAGGGTATTTAAGGAACGGACATTTTTATTTTTACACCTTGACAATGACATATTTTGTCGAAACCATGGTCGAACCCAATACAATCTTTATGTGGAACTTACAAAGTGGTTTTTCATTTCCAACCCATGGATTGATTGGAAGCTGATCTCCACTCGATTCTCCAATCATCTCATCTTCACCTTTCAAAAATTTTCCTCTTTCACGTCCTTCACTACTTTCTGCATGTATTTAATGCTAAGAGTTCCTTTGCCATTCTTTCCATTTAGATTCCATCGACGGTTGTTGTCATCAGACCATCATGATTCAAGATGTAGCCTATTTACTTGTCCCTTATACTTTTTGAAGTTTTCAGAATAATACTCATTTCTCCAATCCATCTCAGCACTTCATGTTTCTTCACTTGGTCGATTCATTTTATCTTCGATATTATTCCGCAGCACCACATTTTGATTACTTCCAGCTTTAACTTCTCGCGCGTTTCTCCTTGACCCCTTTAACCAGTTCGGCTTGTTCCCAAACCAAAAAATCGTATTCATTTTGGTTGATACGACTGTGTTTACTATTCCATTCCTTTTACAATTCGATACCATTGATAATTCAGGGATGGATAGTAGCCCATAGGCAAGGTCATAGGTAGCTACCTAAATGTCTAAACAGCATGATTGTCAGCCAAAACGTCATGATTTTCCAATGAAGAATTATAGCAAGAGTACCTGAAAAGTCTTCACAAGAAAATTAAGGTCACCAAACGATATATTTTTTGACATCGGGAGACAATATCAGTTTGCTTATTTCGATGTCGATACGAAACGTTTTTGATTACGATGAACTGATACTGACCTCTCCATCAACATGCCCGATAATATGTGTAAATTTTTGTCCGATTGGAAAATATTAAATTGATAGTATTATGTGATTTCTATTGACGCATTTTCCTCACTATTTCTTCTTCAACTGTTATGGTTAAACCAGAATATAATAACTATTGCTCTTTAAGCAACATAGTTAAAGCATGTTTGGTGTATAGGCACCCCCTACCACCCACCTTTATGATACCTTCAGGGCATTATGTACATGTAGATATATTTTGATGCTGAGAGAGTTATACTTGTTATCGAGAGTGCATGAAACGTATTTTGCAAATGTGGAAAATTTTCCTGAACTCATCGCCAAGCTGAGTAACCCTTGGGAATCGGAGACTGTCCTGTCTAATTCGGGACAATTGGCTGCCTTATTTTTCAGTGAATCGTAATTAAATGACACAGATGAGCTTGTTGTACAGATCCAAAAGTCTGCGGAAAGCTGTTCACCTACTAGCGTGAGATGGAAAACTTGGAATAGAAAGCTGAAATAATTACAATGTAATTGCCTTTAAACAAATATTAAATGCGTTTTCCTAAGCATAAGAAGTGTACTTCTCAACTATAAGATATTAGTTTAAGAAGTAGCAGAAACTCTACTATTTTGAGAGTGAAAATAAAATGTAGCTGAAAGTATCTGATAGGTACTTTTTAAGTATAGGTGTAGTGCAGCTGCTACATTTTTTTTAAATTTCTAGCTAATAGATTTGCTGCTACTTTTTTGAGAAAGTAGCTACAGAGTAGCTAGGTACAAACTATTTGTTTGTCTCACCAATACCTGACCATATAAGATACATTGCTGTTTCCAAATGTTTCTCATTTTCTAGCTATTCAATTTTCATTTGAGCAATTTGTCAATTCCTTTGTTGCATTAGCAATTATTCCTTTCCATTTTCTATAGAAATGAAGAAAAAATGATGCCATTTTGAAGGCTGGTATTTTATCCCACGCTTTTGGAAAAAAATCTAAAGGAGTGCGTAGCATGAGTAGAAAGGATAAAATAAGGAAAAAAGAGCTCGTATTTTTCTCAATGCTGAGAAAAAATATTGATTCTAAGAACCGATGATTTAGCACTTTCATAGTGTTCATATCGTGATAAAAAGGCAGGCACCTTAGTGATAGTGACGAATTCTTCTTCACGTAAAGCTTGTTTTGAAGATCGGTATTGCGTTTATATGAATTTTACCCTATACCACATGCATCCAGCTCATAAACCAGGCAATTTGATGCGTAAACCAGGTAACAGGTAATGTGAATTGGATATTGCTAGAGAAAATGCTTTCCTCGGTCAGGAATCGAAAAACGGACTTTTGGCTTTCCGGGCCAATGGTCAAGCTACAATAGATACCTAGGATTCCTGATGCCAAAGGCAATTTTCAATTCATGTCTCATCCCCCATTACGGTACTTCAAGGATGGCACACGTAATGTTGAATTCGGCTTCAAGTAAGCTTCCGTTCACGAGGATAGATCCAATAAATTGTCGCAAAGGGCGTTAATTTACCACTGTTAGATTAACCGTTTTTCCGCTATGCATGGCTAGAGTATGGGAGAGATCACCTGATATATAATTGCAAAAAAATAAAATATTGAGATATTTTTTCAGTAGCATATTTTGCCTAAATTTTTGTATGGATCACCCAGAGACAAAGAGGGCAAATGCTAAGGGGCCTGGGCCAAAAAAAATGTATTGAAAGTTAAAATTTAAAGTATGAATAAATTTAAATGCCAAAAAGAATACAAAATTTTGTTGCTTAAAAAGGAACAAACAAATCAAGGTAGAGAGCGTGTCTGTGTGCGAGAATTATGACGTTAGCATCGTTGTTGTGGTCATCGAGGGTTTTGGGGTGATGGGGACGATAGATCGAGAAGCGCGGGTGCTGTGACTGACCTCCCCTCCCTTTGCCACGAACATTTGCCACTCAGCGACACGTTGTAACCTGAACGACAAGAAACCCCATCCCCCACCTAAAGTCTATTGCTTGCTTGTTAGTAGACTGCAAATAATCTTTTATTCTGCAGTGAAAGTTACAGATTAGCAGTAGCAAGCTACACATTCTAGTGTTGTGTCATTGGTTTTGTACACATGAGCGCCCATACACGGGGGTAGGGAGGGACCGCGGCTCCCCCACCTAGCCTCCCAGCTAAAATAAAAAAGGGAAACGAAAAAATATTGAATACTTAAAATTTTGTGAATATATACATATTTCATAAAGTTATTCTTACACATGATCCATATTTATCCTTTTAATATTTTTATAAATTCGTATCCTTGTTTTACTTAAAATTCACGGCCCACGCACGCACTGTCATGATTTTGCGTGGTTTTTGTTAATAGAAAGGAGAGGAAGGAAAATTTTATGCGATCCACAGAGGGCTGAAATCGAAAAACTGGACAAAATTCCAAAAGGGTTTTTTGGAGATATGATCATGAAACTTGGTAAAAACACTCATAATTGATTGGCAACCAAGGAATGCGATGTCATTGGTCATGTTCTGTCGCCGTTACCGAGATACAGGGGTTCAGACATAACCAAAATTCCAAAATTACACCCGACTTCAGTTTTCTACGAAAATATTCCTATTAAGTTGAGGGTGACGCTGTGAGAGGAATTTGGTCTGATAAAAAACATATAGGTCTGTTAAAACCACTCTTTTTCTTTACTGTGATTAACTTTGGGAGGTTTTTCCTAAATTTAGGTGATATTACGTAACAAAATGGCATACGTAATTTAACGCAAAGTTTCATATTACGTAGTACATATCTAAAATGTTTCGAAAGTGCGTGTCAAGTGACTCATATTAAATCATGTGTTTAAGATTTCTAAAGGTATATAAAAAAATAAAATTGAAAATTCGTTTGCGACGCCAAAAATTACATTTGATTTTTCGCACATTTGATTTTTCGTTTCGCGCGTCCGGATCCTAAGACGCGCGCCGGGAGCTGGAAATGCCGTGACGCGAGTAAGTTTTTCAGGCTCTTCACGTATAAAATCATGGGAATAAAGAAATATTAAGAGCTTAAAGTGTACGCGAAAACGCGTTCAAGGTTTCGCCTCTCGAAAGTAAACTTCTCATTCACACCCTTAAAGCCTTAAAAATCCCGTATTTTCCCATGAAACCTCATTTTGCATTCCAGAGTGACATTATTAAGGTCTTCTTTCCGTTTCTTTGCCCCTTAACCCAGCAGTCTGAGCCTTTGACCCTATAACCAGGAGGTTCATGCAGAAAGGTACATTTTGGACACCACGGAGCTTTTGGTTGTTCAACGAGAAAATCTACTCAAATCTTCAATTTTCCCAGTGTTGGAATATGCATATCTCTTATTTTTGCGTCACATTAGACTTCATTCACCTAGGTAAACATTAGATTCTGCTTTACTTGAGTTATCTACACAGGAAGGAAGCAAATTATCGAAAATAGCTCAATATTGTGGCACATCAAAATATATTCTGTTCGTCAAAGCCCTTAACTGACATTATTTTTACTCACTGCCTGCTGTTATGTTTGATCAAGAGAGTTGTAGAGAAAGCAAAGCTTAGTAGAAGTTAATACTCTTTGCATTCATTTTAATTTGGGGATGATATAATTACCTCCGTATCTCCGAAAAGATGGGAGTAGGTAATTGTAAATATGCCGATTGTGAAAAAAAGGAAAAGTACGTTTCAGTACTTTGACTTTTTATAAAATGTTCAAGTTCAAGTAAGTCCTAGTTGTGATCTGTAAAATGAAAGTGTAAAGTATGTTGCACCACCAAAAAGTTTTTATTTTCAAATTGATTCCCCATCCCTTTCCACTGACATGTGTTTATTTTACATAAAAAGTACAATTTATGGTAAATCTAAAGATAATGCATGACAGTGTGCACATTTCTTGTGCAGAAAAAGCTGATAATCAGGTAAGCCTTGGCTATAAAATAACCTGAAATTTCGCAATTCTGGTCTTTATTGAGTGAGGGGGGTTTACCGGGATTTAGGGGCCCGGACCACTCAGTTCACCAGGGGCCCGAGAATCCCGTCACTGGGCCTGGGCTCACCCTACCATACCTTTAAAAAGTGGACGCCGTAACTGTGATCACACTAAATGGAAACGTGAGAAGACGTTTACTCGCGCGCGAGCAACTTTCGTTAACAAAGGAAAATGTTCGCAATAGATTGTACATATCTCATTGTACATATTGGTTTTGCTAGGTGAGAGTAGAGCTCACCCCAAACTAAGCCAATGGCGTGTGAAATTCACACATTCAGGGTAGGGGGGCCAGTTTCTTACCCTGGACCACCTGCGATTTCCTACGAAGTTCTGACCCGTAGAAAATCGAATCGCGAGGATTTTAGATGGGGTGTCCAGAAAAGGGACTCGAACCCGGGACCCTCCGGTCAGTTGCTCAGTGCTCTACCCACTAGGCCATCTCGACCCCCATTGTACATATAGTAGCATTACTCCATGAGGAAAATATTTTTATTTACGTATGTTTGTATTCAGCCATTACCTAATCATCATTATTATCAGTACTTTAATCCTAGGAGTGGTTTACAGCAGCCATCCATTCTGCCCTATTCAACTTTAATTCCCTAACGCCTTGATACATTTTCTATTTCGCTTCCTTCTTTATTTTCACTATATAAATGTCTCTTGGTCTTCCTCGGGGGACCTTCCCTTTCACTATATTTTTAATTAATTCATTATATCTCCAGGTGTGTCTAATCCATCTGGTACTGCTTTGCTGTAGGGTTTTCCATATTGTTTTTTCTTCATTTACTCGTATGTATGTAGACCACTTCGTTCCTCACTTTATCTGTCCATTTCATCTTAGAACCCGTCCCTTAGCATCTCAATCCGACTCTACAACAAGGCTTCCTTAGTATAAAAAAAAATTCATGAATATCAGGAATCATTGTTTTTTTTTATTTGCATCCACTCTTCCGATCTGGCAGCTCCATTTCCAGAACGGGAACTTGTTTGACTTATAAATATTAATCCTCATGAAATATGAAGACCTTTTTCATATTAATTATTACTAACTGTGTTTCAAAAGGGCCGGTTTTAGTCGTTTTTATAAATATTGAAATTTTTATCCAAAAGGTAAAAATATAATCCTTCAGTTTTTTATTTTCACTCGCATAATACTAGGAAATGATTAATTAATTTTCCATCGAAATTAATTCTTGTTCACAACATTCACTTATTTTGAATATTTATGTCATATTTCCATCTTTACTTAGCAGTGCTAAGAGAAAACTACTTGGTGCTGTTTCACAATTTTGTTTAATACATTCCCGGTTTCAATCATAATATACATCATTTTTATAGTTTTATAGCTGCCAGATTCTCCTACTGTTGCTACAGACTACTGCTATAATTACTCACCTACCATTTCTTATATTAACTTCGAAATAATTTTCTGGTGTTTAAGTGGTCGGCAGTGAAATATAAAATACCATATCTTGTATCCGAGCTGTATCATCATAATAATCATCCCCATTAATTTGAAAATGCTAGAAACAACATTCTACCCATCGTGTTCAAGTAAAACGCCATTGAGAACATTTTTCAATATTTCTAATTAAATTAATGATAATTACTATGTCTTAGATCAATTTGGACACTTATTCATTGAAATGTGCAACGAAAAAATGCTAATCACGTTCTCTGAATACTATACATGTTAAAGCTTTAGTAAGCCTCTAACTCGAGCATTGCTTAAATTATTAATGTTTTTGTCTTCTGAAGGCTTTCCTTGCGTTTATATCCTAATAATTGATTACATTTTGTTGATCGACGGAATGAAGGTGACAAGACATGGTAATAAGTACTCATTATCCCTCTATTCGTCAACAGATTTTCATTTGTTAAAATTATTTGTAAAAACCTGTTTCTGCACTCAAGTTGGAAATGAGTGCATCCTAAAGGAATTTGTTACCATACCTAATTAGAGGAATATGTCAATTTGTCGATGGCTTTCAATCAGCAATAATCCAAAATGAAAAAGTATTGATCGGTGAGATCAATTCGGTATCACTTATATTTTTTTCTTTAGAAATACTAAACTTAATAGGATAGTTTTGTCTATAATTAAGTACAAAGAACATGAAATATTAGGGTCCGTCAAGTCTCTTCCACTTTAGTCCATTATTCTTGGGACAGCGGTGGTGGACGATCGAGGAAATAAAAAGACTTTCGTGGTCATTCCTGAAGGGTAGAACCGCCAGGTGATTGGGATTGTTTGTCCGAGAGTTATTTTTGGCTTTATTTGTGTGACGGCTCATAACAGCGTCCTCATTACTCCTCATCCATCTCAAACGCGACAAAGGCACCCGGAGGCAAGTGGCACTTAACGCGCCCGTGGGAAAGTAAAAATATGTCCGCTGTCTCCTCTGAATGAGTCTTTATCCTCGAGACCCCTCTTATTTTTTTCTCCTTCCTTTCTGTTTCGTAGAAAGTAAAATGAAGGACGTTGAGAGCGCATCTTGGAGATTTTTTGAGGAAGTTTTATTCACCCACACCGCTGCAAGACAGACGTGCGCTTTCTCATAATGAGGATTCCTTCCTTCCCCCTCTCACGTCACAAACGGTGCTTTCCTAAGTGTGTTGCTGCTGCTCACTGGACACGAAAAGCTTATTTCGTGGCGCCCCCACGGTCTCCTCACCTTTTAAATGATTAAAGCGGGAAGTGAATGAGGCTTAAGTGTCTCCCTGCCGTGAGGCCGTCACTTCCAGGGTATTTTCATGAGAAACGGTTGACAGAGTACCATCGTGCAGTTTTGCGGGTGCAGGAAGCTCATTTGTGTCCGATAGCAGAAGTAAGTTGGAATCTCCTGAGACAGCTCAAGTTTCGATTTGGCCTCTTGAATAACGTTTAGGAGGAGAAACTTAAGGAACAATGGGGCCGTTGGAGTAAGTCTGGAAGTTTCATGCCACTAGACGATTCGATCTGGAGAATATTCCTTCATTGTTACCGTCACTTAAAAGTAAATAATTGCAAACAATTAATTTAAAATCTGTGCTCATTGAGTTGACAGATTATATCAACATTCAAATGCTGTGCTGAATTTCTTCCTCAAACCTTGAGTGAAGTGGTGTAATATAATACTCAAAGAAATGTCGCGTGGTGAAAATTCAACTAAACAAGTAAATTAGCCCGAAGGACCGAGGAATTCCTTTACATAAATATATATATTTCCATTAATTATACAAAAGAAATAAATTGGGGCAAAAGAACAAAAACTTAGCTTCCAGTCCATGGTCCGTGTCCTTGGCACTCACACGGGAATGGGGGAGAGGGGGAGCAGTTGGTGGTCACTATGCAATGGGTTTCAGTTTTCACACGGGAGTGCTGCCAACGACTGGTCTGGTACAAGGTCCGTCTATATCATCTTATATAACTTATACAACCTTATTACAACGTCCGTCTATATCTTCATTGTTACCGTCACTTAAAAGTAAATAATTGCAAACTATTAATTAAAAATCTGTGCTCCTTGAGTTGACAGATTATATCAACATTCAAATGCTGTGCTGAATTTCTTCCTCAAACCATGAGTGAAGTGGTGTAATAGAAAACATATATTTGTATTTTAGTGTATTTTTAACTCGACAATAACATTTAATGCTACCTTAAGTATTCATCAAACATAATGGAATGGCTAACATTTAATGCTTCCGTGACCTTTTTATTTCATTTGGATGCCAGATTCATTTCTTTCATTCATTGGAATTTTGCTATGCTAAAAATTTCAAGGGTTCCATGTTATGTGGACGTTAACCCTACGTATTAGGCATATCGTTCTTGAAAGAACTAAGACTTTTCACGCATTATCTTCATTCTTTTCTTTATTGTCTCCATCATTTCCTCGCAATTTATTTTTCCGATAGAACAAAGTGCCAATTTGTAATAGTTTACTTATCATCAATTATGTTAAGTTAATTATTTCTTCAGCTCTCTCTCTCTAAAGGGTTTGTGACTTCGTTCCAAATTTTCTCGTGTTTTATTATGGTGGTGACACACTGTGAAGGCCTAGGAATTGCATAGCGCATTAGGAACTGAACCCCGAAAATGGACAATAGGGATCGGTTAGAAAGCAAAGGGGTCTTGGAGGTTAAGGGTTGTATTCAGAATCTGGACCAGAGTCTCGCTTCCACTGCATATGTCCTAAAACATCCACTTCAAGTCAAATTGATGCACAGACTCACCCTAGAAAGCTGTTATAGCGCTACGCTGTGTACCGCTTCGAACCATATCGAGGAGAATCTGTATGCACTTTTGAACTCGTGATAGAGATTTTATGACGTAACCAGTAGAAGTGTGAATATTCTGAATACGGCCCAGCCATATTCAGAATCTCAACTCAGTTCTCGACGTCACGCTGAGAAGTAATACCACCTTTGGAGACAGAATCTGCTAACAAAGTTGACAAGTAACAAGTTTGTAGTTGGATTCTGAATATTGCCCAAACTCTAGCCAGTCCCATCCCGGCCATCTTCCATCTAAATGGGAGAATTAATCCTCTAATTTGTGTTTGTAACTAACCCATTCCTCCCTGCACACTTCCAACGCCATATAAATGTTCCATTACTCTCCTATTTTGTACGGTCAATTCAGGGGGACTTTGGTAAATTAAAGATTTATTAATTTTAATACGTTCATCCCTCTTACTTCCTAGAGGTACCGAAAATATCGGTAAAACGTAATTATGTACCTATACGAAAAATGAAAGCAAATGAAATTCTAAGGCTCAAAGCCATCTTAAAACTATTATGGAGTCATTCGTTTAGTGCGTCAAGCTGATATTTCAATTTCATTAATCTAATCTAATTGAAAGAGAAATTATTTTTCCAAGCTTGAGTCTACTACTTCTATTTTGATTGTATGCGTGTATATTCTGTGAGTAGGTAGTATCTAGGTAGTAATTAGGCAGTAGTGGCTGAGCAAGTTTGGCGCGCTAAGAGAGCATTTTTAACTAGGAGTGAAAAGGGATCTGGAAGAATCAATGAAACAACGATCACGGCATTTCTTCATCATAACATTTTATTTTTAAATAAATCTATGCATAACTAATGATTTGCATTTTAAGCGGGTTTATGGTGAATTTCTAAGCATTATGCTTAGAATTTGTGGCAAAATTTCCCAGAATGCATTTCCATATCCTTGGAATAGACATTGACACAAACTTCGAGCGTATTATGGTCTGTGCAGAATATTTTTTTGCCGTGTCATCTTCAAATTATCTTTCGAATCTGCCGTTTCCTCCGTAAGTGCTCCGGCTTCCTGCATTCTGTCAGACGCAGGGCATACGATCGACAAAGAATCTGACGCTCTAGCCTCACACCCTACCGACGGAACCGATCGGGTCATCGAACTGATGTCCAACCTCTCTTACTTCTTGGGTTGAATGCCCGAAAGTGCAATACAGGACATTCATCTATCCCTCCCTCTATAGAAGGTATATCCATTTTAGCATAGCACGCACAATAACTACGCCAATAACCTGAATAGATTAGTTAAATTTTGTTCTACCTTGTACTCGTCTAACCTTAGCATGCTTTTGCACGAGAGAGTACAAAAATGATGTCGCTAAATTAAGTTGTCGTTACTGTATCCTTCATATTCCTTCGCAGTCTGCCTCCGATTTTATTCAAACTCAAATATTATCGTAATTACGTCGAAAAAAACTATATTTAAATTTAATGTAATTGTAATTAAAGATTAGAACATGATAATAAATGATAACGATCATAGAGATTTTAATCATATTGACGTACCTATCATATTTTGGCGTTCATACCATCAGTGTTCCTCCAGTTTGTATAGGGAGGTTTATATATGTCATGAAATATTTCTACGCCTTCTAACCAGCTGAACTTATCTTCCATTTACAATTGCATTATTTATCGTATGATATTCTTCCTTGACCATCGCATCCTTTCTAAATTACCTTATTCATTCTAGTCTTCGTTTTACATAAGCACTCAGAAATTCATTCCTAATTTATATCCGCAGCATCAATGAAATTAACCTTAGTCTTCTGATATCTCAGTCTTTTGTGATGCTGGTATCTACTTGTTTAAAACAATATCCAATGACTGAAAATGTCACTGGAAAGGTTTGTAAAATACTCCGAATCTTGCCAAAGATTTTAGGATGATAATGCGAGTAGGAACAACAGGGACAAACTCATTGGTCTAGCGTAATATTATATAAATGTCTCCTATGAACTACACTATGAATATGGCAGAGTTTATGAACATTGATTGGATGATGAGCTGCGTCTAACCCAACTTAGAAATGACCTGTGGTGATGATTACATGGAACAGATAAATAGCTAATGACGGAGAATCCAAGAAACCTCTTAAGAATTAATTGATCTTCACTGTAACACTCAATGAGAACCTATCATTTCCGATAAAGTACCTAAAATTTAAAGTTGCGGACAACTATTTTCTTTTAATTTCTTAAACTCTTTAAACTTCTGCTTTAAAACCAGTTTCATTAGTTATTTATATGTATATAATTGTAAACATGGAATTACCCAAACCCCCTAAGTGGCATCTTCATTGAATCTTCCTTCGCGTAAAACTCTAAAATCGCACTTACCAATGAATAAACATTTCTTGCGCAAACCGATGATTATTTTATTAAGTTGCCCTGAGATTAGGAAGAACGGTTTTATACCCGGATCGACTTTTCATCACATTTATCCTCCTCTGCCAACGAAGATTGCGCTCCGTGCGTATATCGCTGTCGGCCGTCTCTGAAGAGATTCCTTGTGGCGTGCACACGAGAGATGGAACATTCTCGAGAGAAATAAAAAGTAACCTCGCTTGATGAGAACGAGAGAAGGCAGCGTTCGCAGCTCTGGTTGTAGCGACGCGCGATTCAATATGAAGTTGGGTGGATACGGGAGCTCTGTCTCTCTCTCTCTCTCTGCCATTCCCTTCACATCTGATCGCGATAGAGAGAGTTTTAGAGAGAGAGATTTCTCTTATCTCTCCCTGTATCTTACTAGCAAGTGAGAAATGAGATGAGATGGAAGTGGTACAGAGGAGAATAAGGGCGGGACGTGGAGGCGTTGGAGTAGAATAGGACGGCGGAGGGCTCTAGAGGGTGGAGTGTGTCATCTTGTAGGTACCCGCCTCGGAGAGAGGGAATATAGTTCCTCATTTTTTGTCTCCCTTTTCTCAAGGAGAGAGAGTGCGAGAGATGGAAAGGAGGGAGGGTGTGAGTTTCTCGAGGTGGTAGTCATGGTGACACCACCCCCTCCATTTCCACCCTCTCCTTTTCTCTCCCCCGTCTATTCCCTCGGAGTCGGGAGTCGTCTGAAAGCGATTGGGTCTCGTTACTCTTTGAGAACTCTGGTTCCCCCTTCTCTCCCTCTCTCCGGAAAACCCCTATCGAGGCGAGAAATCCCGGGCGGGAAGCGGGAACTGATTGGTCGGAATGGTATAAGAGGGGAGTGGGAAGAGTTGGGGAAAGAAGATCGGAGGGATTGTATGCGGGTGTTGATGCAGTTGCGAGGGGGTGGAACGACCGAGGGCGAGAGGGTTTCCCGGATGGTGGTCTCCTGTTGGTCATTCCTGTGAATGTTTTACTCTTGAGGTTTGTGGCCGCTAAATGGAACGATATGTGCCCTCCATTACGTTTCTCATCGGGCTGTACAAATCTTGTTATGGAGCATGAAGTTAGTATTTAACATTAATTTGCCTTTTTTACATTTTTCTGCTTCCTATAACTCTCCGTAACTTTCTCAAGGCCCCTTTCTCTAAATTACGTAACGGGATCGCCTCTGAACCCTTTATTTTTATTCATTCAGGAAAGATAAATTTATAGGGTCGCCCACCATACTTTTTTTTATCGCCGAATCTGATAGAGTTTGTAGAATAAAATTACCCGTATTTTTTCCGTTTTTTGATCCGTCAATTATTTCTCGAGTTATAAGCGGCGACATACTGATGTTTTTAAACCTTACGGAAAAGTGGGTGTGGTGCAACCTCTGACGTATATCGACTTCGTCCAATCACAACTGAGCCCGCGAAGCTACTTCGCCTTATCGCGAAGCGGGGGACGCAGATGGCTCTCCCAGTGAGAGCAATTGCGACAGGATCTGTGCGAGCAGACCTTCCGAGACCCCTTCACTCCCTTCCCTTCCCCTAAAAGCAGTCAAGGACGGAAGGAAAATGACTTCAATGTTACCACAGCAGCTTTTTCGGTGGGCGTCACCATATGCTTATTTTAATTTTTGATTTATGAGTGAATGGTTGTGGTTAGAAGATTAATTTTTTCACTAATATTCTTTTTTCGTTTCCATCTAGCGATTTCGTGCACAAAATTGCTATTTCGGTTCCGAATAAACGCCCCCATTGCAAATACCTCATACAATTTATTCTCCATACCTATTGCGTGCATCGTTATTTATATGCATATATCGTTCGGCATGTATAACGGAAGGCTATCCCCCACTCCCTGTTAACATTGCATCATAAAATTTGTCTCAGCATTTCCCCTTGAGCGTTATGTACCTATGCATGGGGGGCACTTAGGTATTCCACTAACATACTTCGGTGTTTTTAGGGATATAACCTAGCCTCCATGTGTCAGCCATTTACCGTTCCTATCCCGAATTACCAATCCCAAAGTTTAATCTTGATTTTCTCTATTTACATTTATGTAGTATGAAAAGATAGGCCCTAAGAGTTTTTGTGCAATATTTTTAGAAAACGGTCAAATTTTTTGTGAATATTACTGAACTGTCAAGTGTACTTGACACTTTGTAAACAATGACATTTTGACAACCAGCAGAGTTCAGGTTACTTTATAATCACCTGAAGGTCTCAGTTTTGTCTCTACGCACTCGTATACATAGATTCCCATTAAAATACCCGGTAAAATCAGTTTTTCAGCATGCAGTATTGCTTTCTTCTCGGAAATGTAATTTTTGTTAATTAACCAACAAATATCGGATGTAAACCACAAGAAATCTGATGCCATAAGTAACCCAATTCCTAACATGAATTTTAGTTCATGTTCCAAATCACAAAAATCATTGATTAAATATACCGTTATTACGTAAATGTGGTGTTTTGAAAAGCCTTAACATTGATTACGGAATGCATGTTTGTAGTTCACTCCCCTGCATTTACCTTCCCTCTCTTTCTCTTCAACATTCGGAGACCTTGCAAAGTTGTTTTCATCTTTTATTGCCTTCCTCTAATTGCTCCAACTAATTTCCTTTCCTCTCCTGCCATTTTCTACGATTCACCATTTGCCCTCCATACCACCCTGCTAGCCCTCTATACAACCAAATATAGACGGTGTCCAATTCCTCCTTGAATGAATTCATTTAAAGTAAAAGATAAAAACAGCCAGTAACCAATGTTTAACTTTTCTTGTTTTGTATTTGCCTTATTAGGTGCACGGGAATGGTAGCCTACATTTATTCGGTAAGCTCTCTTAAAATGAGTTTATTTGAATAGGTAATCAAATGCTTTGCGCAATTCCTATTTGTTAAAACTAATTGCAAAGTCGTATTATGTAGAATGAAATAAAAATGTGGATTTCAACGATCCGAATTTCATTTTATAATGTCTTCCGAGTTCTACGAAGTGTCCTCGTACTCCATTCAGGTTGAAAATTACGGCGAATTTATTTCATTAGAGAACAGCTTTTTTTCGTCACCACTTATCAGTGTATTTTGATGCATTACCTCACCTGCCACTCTTAGAGATTGAATTTTTAGGCATGAATTTTCGGCCGCGCATTTCACTGATCGTTAAAACTCTCCTGTCACCGACTGCATTTAAAAGTTTTGCAATTTACCGTGCCTTTTCTTTGCCTTCTGTGCCTGGCATTGCAGTTTGAGTTTAGAGTGACAATGGATTTTGAAACAATCCTTTTCAAACGAGATTGAAATCGTCATGTGAGTGAGTGAAAAATTTACTTGTTTAATTTCATGGCTCCACAGGATTTCATTGTACCATAAGTATGTTGCTCTTTTATTAATTTGTTTTCTTTTTCTTTCACAGGTATGGATTCTGATGCAAACGCTATGCGCACGAGTGTTCTCACGATGGATTAACAACGCTGCTGATTAAGAGTTAAGTGTGCTAAACTATTATTTTATAGGTCCTTTTTTCAAATGCCTCGAAGTAAAATTAAACATTATTCTTTTGACTATTAATTTAAAATATACTATAATAAATATGATAAAGCTGCTTCAGTCCATGGTGATGTTTCAACAATGGCGATGCGTATTTGTGTGGCCTTAACTGGCATTATTTATTTTGTATCTCATATTACAGAATTTTATGGGGGTGGCAACATATTATTTTCAAAGGTTTGCACACAAGGTGCTCTTCAACATTTCACGTTGGTATTTACTTTGCTTTTTTTACTGCGGGATCTGGTACGCATTTTATTTTGTCTTCTAGAAAATTTCTGCTGCATTTGACAAGATTACCACTCTTTTTACTACCATCACTTCACTTGCAGTTTAAGTAATGGTAGAATAGTATTAGGAAGTGGGTGGTGTTGGCCTAGTGGGTAGAGCACTGAGCTACGGACCGGAGGGTCCCGGGTTCAAATCCCGGGCAAGAGCCTTGAGACACCCCCATCTAAAATCTTCGCGATTCGATTTTCTGCGTGTCAGAGCTTTGTAGGGAAACGCAGGTGGTCCAGGCCCCGCTCCCCTGAATGTGTGAATTTCACACGCCATTGGCTTAGTGCGAGGTGAGCTCTACTCTCACCGATCAAAACCAACCTTCGGGTTGAATCACTGAGGGAGTGAGAATATTAATAAGGTCTTATTTAGAAAAGGGGAGTGGAAGTGAAAGAAGAAATTAGGGTTTGTAATATTGAAAAATATAGATTGATAACGTGGTGATGATCAGGTTCTAGTTTTCATAGAAAAGTCCAGTAGATTATCACTTGTGGAAGTTTTATTTTCTAAGCTGATTTTCTCTTAAATGATGCATACCGCATCAGTTTCCAACCCTAAATTGTACCTTCCAAAAACCCTATTTTTTCCTCCGTCTTCCTTAATTTTCCAGCCTACATCACTGTTGTAGTGTCTTATGGTGTAATTTCCTCTCCATATCCCTTCCTTTTTCTTTATTTTATAAATGTACTTTACCCCTCCTAATTTCATCCAGCAACATTTCTATTCCTCAGCCATGCAAATCATTTCCTCAGTTTTCTTCTTTTCATCAGTATTATATTATCATTTACTCTCTTTACGCGCACCTCGAAAACTTTCTGTCATATCTCAGCCTCAAAAACCTTGTGTTCTTGCTTGGGAACAATAAAATGCCACCTTCCACTTCAGAATCCTTGCTAACCATTTCTGAACATATTCACATGCCTTTCTAAGGCCTCTAGTATTGGAAAAAGCCCCTTTTTTCATCGTTATTGGGGAACAAATTTCTTGGGTTCCACTCCCGTTTTTCGCCTTGATGCTCCTTTAACTTACTAAATTCCGCAGCATGATAATGCCTTCCTACTAGTATGTTTAATATCTGACAAGAAAAGGAGGAAGAGAAGTAGCTTGATATTTGTTTCTAAGACAAGGAAACTGTGGTTTCATGAATCTGACAAATATTGGAACAATACAAAAGCGAGACCTTGTATTAACACCGTAGTTTGGAATCAAGATTTAATTTTGCATAGTCATTTAGTGCGGATTCATTTCCAAAGGTTTAAAGATGCGTAAGTTAAACTCCAGCCTCTATTGGAAGGCTATATCATATAGACATACTTTGTGAGAGCTTTATTGAAAAAAAGGAGTCAGAAAAGTGATTTTTGTCGCGTTACAATGATAAACATGTACAGAATGATTGGAAATTACCGGGGAAATAATTATATGGGATGGAACCCGTAGTATAGATTACAAGCCTCTTTTGTCTGAATTACTACATATGACATAATGTAAAAGGCATAAGTGCAATACCTTTATGTATCTAATTGCGTGATTGGCATCACCAATACTTAAATGGAAAAATCAATACTTACATGAGATTCGATCCTGGTCGCATGACGATGTTTTAAATTATAAGATTAATTTTAAATTTTAATTCTGGCCATCTTGCTTGATTTTTAGGTTATGTGAGGTGCTAATTCCTTGCGTGTTTCGCTGATACTATCGGTAACGGTTTAATCATTAATAGTATTAAAACGTGCTATTAAATATAGGTTCTAAATCTATGCTCAAATTCTCGACAATATTACCTAAGTATAAAAATAACGCTAAATATAAATACTATGAAAATAAGTCTAAATCTAAAGATAGGATTCAAGTGATGGTGTTCTTCAAAGAAACCAGATACGACACTATCTCGGAGGCAGTAGTCATTGGGCTGAGTGTAATAAGGAGTGAACAGCAATGTGAATCGAAATTTCATAGCCCTCGATATCAGTTAAATACTGCATTGTTAAAAGATTTAATTAATGTGTAGCATCTAATTTATTGTTCACAGGCACTTCTTTTTTACTCAACGTTTCTTTAACTTTACATCGTAAAGTGACCAAAAGCAACTTTTCTTCATTTTCAAAAAGAGTCTTGTAGAATTTAATCGTTGCAAACAGCAGGTAGTGAGTTCGAACCTCGCCTATGGCATGCATTTTATGCTTGCTTATGATTAAGCTCTAGAACAAGTTAAGATAGACGATGTGATATTCTCTTAATAGTTGGAGAACCCTATAGACTAATTTTACCTCTTCCGTTGTACTATAGAGTACTGTGCTGTGCAAAATAATAATGTATTCCATTTCCAAATGCATATTTATTTATGTTTCCTAATTGGAATTCTTGTCAAAGACTTCAGTGCAGTTGTAGTTTATGGCCGCTCATATTCCGTGAACAATTGAAATTCCGCTGAGTTTTTAATACGCCTCGCGTAGCAATTTGCTCTTTCACATTTCTCGCACCATCTTGTAACGTCTTCAGTGCGAGTATCATCTTGAAATTTACGTAATTAAATTCATTTAAAGTCTGTTATAATAATAAGGTACCATGCAGCAATGGATCTTTCTTTGTCTCCCTTCATATTATCTAATTCACTCCTCTTCCTCAAGTAGCACTGGCATTTTCCCCCTTCACAATCCAGCCTCGCCTTCCCCGCCTCCCTCCTCATTCCCCCGGCTTCGTAACAGCTCACTCCCCCCACCCCTAGCCCTCTCGCCCCTCCCCTCTCCCGCAATCAGCTGCTCCTCTGACCCCCTCCGTCGCGACAACATCCCACGCTCGCTCTGGGGCCCCACCGCCCCTTTCGCAGTCGGCTCCCAACCTCCGAGGGGTGTAGTTCGGTCGCGATCACCCCTTTGTTGTGCGGGCGTGGCGTGCGCTTTGCTCCTCGACAAGTTCTTCTCCGCCTCCACACAGCGTTAGTTGTTCCACTCGTGTTCTCACCTCCACCCCACAACCGCGCCTCCTGTCATGAAAGCATGGGTACGTGATTATTCTCTGTGAACGGAATCGAAGACGGACGTGCGGTCTTGTAGCGCGAATATGTGCTCTCGCCATCCTCCGAATATTTTTTTCTCCACCTCGTGCATAGAATCACGTGTTTATTAGTGTGTGTGTGTTGGTGTCTACTTCAGCTATCGCTCTTGTTTATCTAGTCGCCCGGGCAACGCATCGGCTCTTCTTAGCGTCACGTTTGTGAGCGTGTGAAGTTTGGATTCATCTTGTGCTGCCGGCGAACGGTTAGCTGTTGGAGAGTTTTAGGATTTTGTGAAGAAGAGAATTATATGTGCTGTTCAGTCTATGACGGGCTTCACTCGTTTTTCTTCGGGACTTGGTGATCCGGAAGCACTTTACTTTGTGTTATGCTCGGTTAATAATGCCTAAGTGAATGGTCTATGTATTTTAAACAGTTGTGGTGGTCTAAACATACGCCTAATTAGGTTTATGTTGGCATTGGGCAGGTCATTATAGATTTGTTCTAGACCAAATAATATAGATTCCTTTCCCCTGCCGGTATCTCACGTTGTTTGAGCTATTAAATTTTCACATACTCTGGCGTTGAATGATAAATTGAACATAATTGGTGATTGACAATCGACAAACTCTTTCCTCCTCTTCAGGCTCCTCTGTTTGAAATTCCTGAGGAAGGGCGTGTGTTCAGTTTCTTTAGTTCGCAAGTCGTTGTGTTGAGATTGCTTATTTCGTTTCGACTTCAGTGCTGACAGACACAGACATTCGTGGTTACGTTTTTGATTTTTGAAGGATTGTATAGATACTGAATTCGATTGATTCGAGAACTAATCTCCAACGGAGGGGACACAGTGCATTGGTTTTGATTCCTGAAGATACTGAACCTGTTGTTTGTTTTAGTAGCGGTAGACTGAACATTGTTGTCACCGCAAAGTTTTAGTTTGCGATGTGGCAATAAATCATTTGCTCTGAGAGAGGACCCAGTTGCCGTGCTAAGTTAATATCTCTCATATTCTACTTTCGTTTAAATTCAAACCTCAAATATTTGCCCAAGTGTATGCATCTTCCATCCTCGAAAGAAGGAAGTTAAAGTGAGTAGGTACCCTTCTCACCGCCGTTATAAGTCCCTGCTATCCTGTTGAGCAAGTGGTTGGGAATAGATAAAGGGGACGGGGCGAGGAAAGTTCTGTTATATATGGGGTACCCGCTTCCCGACTCCCCGCAGAAGTTCGCCATTAAACAAAGGACTTCCCTGGCTGCCTTTCCAATTTGACGTCGTCCCCTGCCGAGAGCGGTCGCGTGCAGCTCCTTTTCCCGGCCAGAGGCAAGGCCGTCGGCCGCCGGAAAACCAAACTCCACCACTATCATCCCTGCAACAGACTTCCCGTCTTTACGCGGACCTTCTCCTTAGCTTGGACTTCATAGAGCTCGTCGTCTGCCGTTCGCTTTTCCCATCCTCTCCTGCTCATAGACTAATCTCCGGCCCCAGTTCACTCCCTCGTTCCCCTTCCGTCGCACGAGTCATCGTTAAAGAGAGCTCGTTATTGCGCCCACTTCATTTTCATCAAGGTCGAGTGATGTGAAGTGCAGGGAGCAAGGGAGGAAGAAAAAAAATGCACCGCGCTTAGGGTCTTTTCTTTGTGACTCCCTCCTATTCGCCCGTATCGTCTCCTTCGCGTCATGGTCGATTCTGAATGTTATTGGTCGCCGTATGCCCCTTTAGATCTTGAAA
This sequence comes from Platycnemis pennipes, assembly GCA_933228895.1. Taxonomy (NCBI): domain Eukaryota; kingdom Metazoa; phylum Arthropoda; class Insecta; order Odonata; family Platycnemididae; genus Platycnemis; species Platycnemis pennipes. The sequence goes on along the minus strand of OW121851.1, from coordinate 41,377,826 downwards.
GTGGGCGTCTACCATCGATAGCCAACGTGCATTTTAACCCCAGCTCCGTGAGTTTTTTCGGGCATTGCTTTTGTGACGCCAGTTAATTCGTTAGCCTTAAACGCGTATTGGGGAATTCGCATTCCTTGGGAATAAATAAATGGTTAGGAATCCGTAGCCACAAGTCAGGTCTTTAGTCTAAAGGGGATCGTGTGTTATACTGTGTGCCAGACGAATACATCGCAATTCGATCGTGTGCTTGTTTATGTGCTAGTTGTGGTGATATTTGTGCGTGTACCCCAGTTTATGACACGGGAACAGGTGATTGAGAAGAAAGGGAAAGGCTACCTTCGATGGAATAATGTATGCACCTCTTTAGTGCCCTGAAAACCCTTGGATATACCGACATCTTGGTTGGACTCTGTGGAAAAGTCTCTGGAGAGTCCAGATCAAAAGGTAAGTCGAAATTTTCTCCGTCATTGCTCTTTTAAAGGTGCATAATCAGGTCGGATATAAATAAAAAATACGGAATGAATAAAAATAAAAAATACAGAATACGCATATTTCAGGATGAAACAGGATTCATAGCAAGGGTATTTTGGTGATTAATTATACATCCAGCTAAAGGCTACGAAGTCTTCTGGGAAATCGGTCATGGATGATTTTGCTATCTTAAGTTTGGGAGCTTCATAGTGCGATATACCCTTAACTAACCCAGGTCTACTATTACTAATTCCTCTGCGACAATGATTAGGGTGGGTTATGTAAGGAAAGTTCGTTATTCATTACTGAACAAATACTCACACTCGCATGAACCCTGCCTAGGCAATAAAAAATACACAACTATACCAGTAAAGCACGCATCAGATACTATCAACTAAATGATTAGTACGTGCGAATCTACAAATTTATTATTTCCGTAATGGTTTTCTCCTTATTTCGCCATAATATGGTTGTCAGCTGAATGCATACATTTTCCCATGGTCACTAAGAAGGCGTGTGGAAGGATTTGTTCAGATCACAATCCTTGAAAATAGGGGAAAAAGAGAAAAGAGTTAGTTGGACCAGTAGTTGGAAAGGGATTTAATCCATTGAACCACATTAGGTGTGTTCGTGTTGTGGCAGAGAATAAGTACATAGGGACGTCAGCTTGTTGCATGGGGCTTTGACAAATTTGTCGAAAGATAATAAATATTTGGAGCATTTTAGAAGGATATTTCGACGTTCATCTTTCTCATAAACGTACCCTGATACATATTTCTGTCATCAGTGCTTGTAATTCATTTTGGCATTTTAAGCTTGATTTCCAATCCTATAAGAAAATAGTTTGTGACTGCTTATATTAGCTTTTAGTATGTCATATGTCAACATTTTTTCGTTATATTTAATTACAGTTTTATTCCATAAGTCATTTTCTTCATGACCAGCTGCTTTTTTCACCAACATGATATTTCTTTCTTGATACCTTGTTTGTTACCTTCTCACATCAATTGTCGCATTTGGTGTCCGTTTCACATTAGTGGCTAATATATGAAGGACATTGGTTGCATTATCTGTAATAACGTTGTCATTCTTATTGATTTCCAAATGGCATTCTACTTTATGTAAATATATGAATATGTCAGCTGATAGGAAACTACATCTACATCTACATCTACATAATACCCTGCAAGCCACCATTAAGGTGTGTGGCAGGGGGTGAACTCTCACCAAACATGCACTACATATCATGCATAAAAAAAAGGATCAGTACTTTTATACGTACTGTTCGAAACTACGCTATTTATTAAAAAAAATAAAAATAGCAAAACATACATGCAAAAACATGCCGTTAGTTGGGTTAGCTATGTCCTTATACCAACATGCAGCTACCAATGTTATCCATTGCTACACTCGTACTGGATATATTTACCGTTATTCATATCCCTAATAGTACGAGGAAAAAAGGACATTTTGAATCTGTCAGTTCGGCAATCTATTTCTCTAATTTTATGATTATGGTCCAGTCTACCATAGTAAGTTGGGGTCCGCAAAATATTTTTAACATCATCACTGAAAATATGGCCTTGGAATTTATTTAAGAGATTAAGTCTAAATTTCAACCTGCGATCTGACAATAATTCCCAATTTAATTCATTTAATAGATTGGTTACGCTAGTAAGGTTATCATACCGTCCCTTTACAAATCTTGCCGATCTTCGCTGCACACGCTCAAGTTCGTTATTTAGACCGATTTCGTAGGGATCCCATACACTGGCAGCATATTCCAAATGAGGTCTTACAAGGGAAAAGTAGCTGATTTCTCGTACATGATCGTCACATTTACCCAGTACTCTTTTGACGAATCCCAGTTTACGATTCGCTTGACCCATTAAGGTCCCACCCAGAACTAGAGTGGAGATGAATGACGAATGAGTCTGTGTCAGACGAATTTTACAATTGCTGATCCATGTTGATTATTGTATCTTATGTAGGTTTATAATTTGCTGAAATTATTTTGTATTACAAATAGCCAGGGACTGAGCCATACGTTAATAAAATGCAATGGGGAGTAGAAATACACTATCACAACCTACCATTACCGGCAGATCTTTGAATCTATTCTTATTGATGTTTATGATTTATGAAAAATTTTGGGCGTAATTAATTATTGTAAAGGAGTAGAAATAGAAGGTAATTACATGCAACATATATACATACTGCAAATGTATGTACTTACTTACATGTCACTACAATACTACAGCCTACCAAATACAACGCGGATTTGGTTAAGAATTAAGCAGTGAAATATTTATTTACATTGGCGCATAAAACCAGTAGAAGTGATCTTTTTAAACCAATGTATTAGTTTTTTAAATATTTGTTAAACAAATCACCAATTTAATGCTATTTCGAGGCTTCAAGAGAATAATATACTATGCAAAATGGATGTATCAGTCTAGTAAATTTTTTGAAGAAATTCGACGGGGTGTTTGATAAAATACGAAGAAGAATTTTCAGGCTCTAGGAAGTGACTGGTGAGAAATGCGGGTTTCTAAATTTTACAAGGCTCAGAGGGAAAGAGTTGGGATCTTAGAAGAATAACCTTAGTTCGCAATGATAGGCAAAGGATTGAAGCAAGACTAATCGTTATCGGAGGCCTGACACTATCTCAGCTGATGCAGAGCTATATTTATATTTTTCTTCATGTACTTGTAAGTTTGAATAATGAATGCAGCATAATTATTTACGAACTTCTTGAATCATTGGTGAGTTACCAACTTATCATAGCGTATCCGTAAGAAAACTATATGGCAGTAAATGTTGTTATTATTTAATATGCGCGCAAAAGAAATACCAGATAGCTAAATGATAACAAAAGGTAAAGCACGTACTTAATCACGGTACCTAACCTAAAGCCACCTCGATGTTGCATGGAAGGGGGTGAGTGAATACCGAATATGCTGCTGTGTACCCACGCTATAGTAGATTGTTGAAGCATAAAAAGTTAAACATTTGTTCGGAATGTTGCCATAAAATTAAACTTTATTATTATTCACTCATAGGCATTATGAATTGTATTGATTGGTTGTGCCTGAATACTGAATGCACAAAAGTAGTTACATATTATGAGCGTAATACTGTAGTTATCATGCACCATTCTACTCTTATCGTTCGTAATATTTCTAAACTGCATAACATGATCAGCACGAAATAAGGGATTAAATGTGTGTGTAAAGTAGCTCCTGTCTCTTCAGGATAGCAGACTTGACAATTAAAGTAGGTGGGAAGGCGGAGAACTTAGTGGAGGGCATCCAAGTTCAGTACCTTGTCCGTCGGATGGGACGTTAAACCTTGGACTTCTTGACCCCTTTCGTTAAGAGGAAGATAATGCCGACACTGTGTTTCTCTCCATTCTTCCACCTTACTCTCCCATTCCCATCCATATATGTACTGCCTTACCTCCCGGTCTGAAGTGTCTTAAAGCGTAGGGGAGACTTGAAGCCACAAATGACTTTCCACCTTCTTCTTCTGAAATATTCCTATCGTGATTCAAATATCTACCCATTCTAAATGGCGCAAATGACCTGAGCTGTCGGTCGCCTCTTTCGAATAACTATTCAATGAAAACCCAGAATAAAGGATTATGGTTGTTTTTTTGGTTTTGGTCGTATGGTTCCCGATGTTATTGACCGATTCAATGATAATTTTGAGGATGTTATGAGATCAGGTATTTTTTACGTGTGTAACATTTTAATAGTTTCTTCTATCTCATAAATGTAACAATCTGTTAGGTTAATTGGAGCGCCGATTTGTCTCTGGGGTAAAAACTATTAATGAAGAAGAAAAGTTGGAATCTGTTTTCCAAGGCAAGGTAACTTATTATCTTCTACGCGGCATCTAATGAATATATTTTCTACTCAATATGTTCAAGTTCACTTCCAAAGCATAACACCATTTTGGATAGAAAAATTCATATTTAAATAGCGCACTTTGTTAAAAAAACATGGCCCTTGTAGTAAAGAGAATGATTATAAGTTGGATGCCTTTGTGGTTAAATGAGGAGGAAATTGGAAAAGTGTGATGCATGGAGGGGAAGACAGATGATGAAGTATTAAAAACCTTTATCATCATCTGTATTTTCAAGACTTACCCGCACTAATAGGCACTTCAGACAGGAAGGAAATGTATAAGGATAGGAAGGGATGGGAAGGAGGAAGAGTGGAGGGAAATCAGGCGTCGGCATTAGCCTTCTCTTTACGGAAGCTGCCGAGGGTACCACGGTTAAACGTCCCATCCGACGGACGGTGTACTGCACTAGAATATACCACACAAAATACTCAAATAGGAGACGTTTTATAGAGAGAAAAATATCTTCTACTACCGTGATGGTGAAGTATTTATCCTGTTAGGTTAATCATTATATCGGAGCATTCTAAAATATCGGTATGAGTGGATTGGGTACGTGGTGATAAATGAAATAACGGTAGGGGTTGTGCTAGAAGGGGAAGTATTAGTTGAAATTGATAGAGTGAAAACCTTCTGAATGCATTGTAGTGGGTGAGAGATGGTGGGGATAGTAAACAGGACTACCCGCAAACCTACCAGCCTTGGCAGGATGCTGAATATGATGAAAATGTGTAGAATCAGTCTGAGGTCAAAGTGATAACCCTTCCTAACCTCAAGACGACAACGTCCGGAGTGGTCGTTATTTTCTTATTTTTAATAGACTTGCTTTGTGATTTATGCCGGAAAGGAACTCGTTTATATGCCACTCGCCTAGACTCTGAGAAAGGTTGATCCATGCATCATCCAAGACAACCCAAAACCGTGGGTCAAAATTTCGGCAGTAACTTAGATTATTCTGTGTTATATACCTTTTCCTACTTGAGCACAGTGGGTAGAGCACTTCAATTTCATTATTCCGACCGTCGGATGGGATGTTGAACCGTGGACCCTTTGGCATCTTTCGTTGTGTGCAGACTTATTCCGACGGCGGATTTCCTTGCATCCTTCCTCCACTCACTGAATGACTCTCTATCCTCAATTGCGCCAATGATAGTGGGGGGAGAGGGGTGTAGCCTTACGTTACGTTAATAGAAAAATATTTCGTTAATTGAATCCTTTTTCCGATATTAATGATGATGCACTCAGTAGTTGGTTTTAAATATTTAGTATTGTGAAAAAAATAAGGTATTTACATATGAGGTATACGTTTTGGATAATTTTAAGAAAGCGTTATAGGAGGGGAAACGGGTAGAAAAAATTGAAATCTCCATTACGTAATGTAAAGAGGGCCTCTAATAATAACAAGAATAACATGAGAAGTAGAGCAATAATAAGTCAATAGATGCTGTCCTTTAAAAAAAATTATTTTGTTGAGTATAGTTAAATTTTATACATCATTGGTTGCGGATTTGGTGCATTTTAAAATGAAAAACAAGCGCAAAATCAATTTCTTCCTGTAAAAATGAACATTCTGGCATTCTTCCAAAAATCATCGGCCAACGATATGTATCGATATTGTTCGACATTCCTGATTTAGGATCTTTTGTTGCATTGAAAAACTGTCTCACGGGTGTTCTAAACTCCGTATTAGTATTACCATATCCCCTATTCTAGCTTATTTCCTTTCATGTTTACTGGCGAGATACTAGAATACAGGAGTTAAACTTACTTTTCTGTCGAGATGGCGGAATATGTTGGGAAAATAAAATGTCCTATTTTTCGTTCGGCATTTTTTCGTACCCTGCAAGCCTCCAAATGGTGTGTGGCAGGGAAATTAAACTTGTACGGAATTTCTTAATTCATTCCTGTCTATTTTTTTTAGTGTCATATGTTTTTCGATTGTTTTCCCCATAATTACATTACTATATACTTTTTAACTGTGGTTCTAGTCTCTATTTCTAGCACCAATCCAGTCCAAAATCTTGAGTCCCGAGCTGGTGACACACTATCCTCATTATTATTAATTTTTAATAATTTTTAATAGGTCATATGATATTTTGTTGTGTTAGAGTGTGTATCATGTAAGAATGTATGTAAGCCACTGGTGGGGTACCAAAACATTTCCCTGTGGCACTCCGGATGCCACGTCAACTTACTTAAACATTATGAGAGATTTATTTGTGCATAGGTTTGATAAATATTTTTAAGCGTGTTATGAGATAGAAAATAAGAAATGCAAAGCTCCATTGTCAATTGCGTGGTTGGGAATCTGACGTTCGCTTCGCGCCATGGCCATGTTGTGGCGTGGTGCGCATGCGTGAGCGATTGCGTCGCATTCGGCTCGATCACGCCCTCCCCGGCCGCTCCGTGAATTTATCCGCGATCGCCCATCCATCACGGCGCATCGCTCTCTCTGCTCATTACTCCATCCGCCTCCTCCCCTTCGATTGATCGATTGTGGCCAAGGAGCAGATGTACGGTGGCCGATATGTTGCGCCGAGCTACGTGCTTCCCTCAGATGGCTTTATTTTGTCGTTCATTTCGGTGGTGAAATGGGGAATTCGAGCGTAAAAATGGGGGATTGACCCCCGAACCAGTTTCAACTGGTTGGAATGGTTGGGGTGGTTTGCCCTCATGAAATGTAACTCCCAGAATCTCAGCGATCTACCCTTTGGGCGATATACTACAGCGTTGGGCTACCATGCCCTCGGGCTACCATGTCTCTTTCTCTTATAAGAACCAAAAAATAAAGTATTTTTTGGGCGATAAAATAATTAAATTGATGCAAAAATATTTGATGCTTAGATTTGAAATGAAATAAAATTTTGGATAGTCCTAGCTCTAAAATTGTAAAAAAGAAATCTAAATGAGCTATTTCTCCTAATATCTTTTTGGCTCCTCATTATAATGCTCCTGCTTAGAAGCTTTGCTGCGGATTATATTGCATTGATTGCAAATGTAAAATCAGCAGGAAACGAAAGGATACATTTTGGTGGGACCGTAGTTTTTTTTAATGTATTAATGAAACCTGAAAATATGCTTTTATATACGCATGTTTTTTGTGTATTTTTTGTGAAAGTCATGTGTTTACCTATCTATGATTCAATGTGATGCATGTAATAATTTCTGCAGCAGCTGTATTGGTTATGAACCCCTTTCCCATTAATGAAGATTACTCATGTTGATCGGAGAAGCAGAGAAAGTTTGGAATGGTTTTACCGCCTCTGAAATGATTTATTTCATTTTCCAGCTAGTTTTCAAATGATTAGCGCAGCGAGTTTTGTCTCGCCAGGAAACCTAGTTACTTAACGTCATCAACATTTTCTCTTGAAGGAGAAATACTTATGGAGAATAGAATCATTGATTCCGCACGTAGAGCTTTGAAAGACATTTTATTGTTTTTTTTCATGTGTTTTTTATCGAGAGTGTAGTTCTAGGTACCTAGTCATGTCATAATCGAAAGCTGGTTCTGATGTCTGTTAATGAGTACTCTTTGTCACTTCCACAGAATTTTATTTCACCTTCGACCGGCCCAATTCAAGAAGGTTTCGGGCGAATGCGAACGAATCGTCTTTGCTTTTGAAGCACGTTCTGTGTTCTTTAGCCCTAATTTTAAAATTACGTCCAGTTTGGCCGATATATAATCCTTTACAGTTATTACATACAAGTTTATATACTCCACTTCTTAAAATTGGTTCAATAAAATCCTTAGAATTATTTAAAAAACTGCCCAAGGTATGATTATTATAAAAACATGGGTTGAAAGTGTCCTGAGGGATAGCCTTTAATGCCGCATATGATAAGGGACCGATGAAAGGTATTTTAAACCATTTATTTTTATTTTTAGTATCATTGGGTGACAGGGAACTTCAATGCAATGAAGCTAGGCATTTCAACTTTTTATTTAAGCTCCTAGTAATTAAATGATCTTCATTCCCATTATTGTGGGCAATTTGTCTGATGATATTAAGTTCTAGGTTAAAATTTGAAGTTGATAGTGGGATATGTCGAAGGTGGTGGATCATGGAATGAAATGCGGCATGCTTATGGGAGTGGGGGTGGCACGAATCACTGGGTATGACCGCATCTGTGTGAGTGGGTTTCCTGTAAATTGAAAAATTATGCCTGTTGTTTTGAATTAAGATGGTCAAGATTAGAAAATTCAATGATGATCCACATATTTCCATTGTTAAATTTATCTTAGAATTAAGGCTATTTAAAAGACTTAAAAAAACCGTCTGTTGCCTGCTGCCCGTCCATAAATATAAAATGTCATCCACGTAGCGGTACCAGTATGAAACATAGTTGAGTAAACTATTATAAGAATTAAAAAGTTTTTTCTCCCAATTATCCATTATGATATCAGCAAGGAGGGGTGAAAGAGGGCAACCCATGGCTAGCCCATCTTTCTGGCGGTATATTTGGTGCTCAAACGAAAAATAATATGTGCTGGTACATAACTGCATTAGGTTTAAAAGTTCAATGGCAGCAACGGAAGAATAGGAAATTTTCTGCTGCTTTAATAGCTCCGTCAACTGGCACAGAAGTAAACAAATGGCACATCAAAGGATACCAATTTTTAATTAGGGGGTATGATGGGCTCCAGCACCCGTGACAGCTCGATGGAATTTTTGATTCCAAATCTAGAGGTGTAAGTTGATGAGTTGCGATAGAGCGTATTTAACTTGTAAGCTAGCTTATGTGTCGGTGCCGGAATTTGAGATACAACAGGCCTAATTGGATTACCAGCTTTATGAATTTTGAGCAGATGGTAGAATCGAGGTGGTAAGGGATTCAAGTTGATGAGGGGGAACTTTTCTTTTCCACTCATGAGGAAGTGACAGTTATTAAGATGTTCTTTCGGTTGCTTTTGTTACACTGGTGTGGTATCTCTCATCAATATTTCACATTTGTTATCGGAACGAAATTATGGCACTTTTTAACATAGACTTCGCGATTTAAAATAACTAAGCTATTCCTTTTCTCACTTTGGTGATAGTAAGATTCTCCTGTTTCGTAGATTCTTGTATGCTTTTTATCACATCCACAGTAGTTTTCCCAGTGTGACCACGATATTGTTTCTTGATCACTTGCGAGACACATTTGGAAATCGCGGAGGCTACAGAATATTTGAGAGTGAGGGGTTCTTTGTAAATAGAAGCTTCACTATCCGTCACAAATTCACTGAGTGATTGGGGTGATAGGAGGGGTTTTGGCGAATACCTGGAACCTTTGTTGAGCAATTCTTGTTGTTGTTCGGAGAAAGTGTACGTAGATAAATTAGCAACCCGGGGATGGAATTTGAAGTGAGGCAATGTGGGCAATGTGTAGGGTGATGATTCTTTGAAGCATATAGTTTGGCGAGTTTCTTGTGGATTGGAGTTACTTTTTCACTGGTGATATGACTCACTTGTTGTCTTACGTATTCGTCTAGGCACCACCACTTGATGATATGTAGAGAGCTAGGAAAGTTCTTCATGGAGGAACAGCAAGTAGTGGGATAAGGAATCCCTTCCGCCTTATCAGGTCTTGAACTCCTTCTGGACCCAAGTTCGTCCGTCTTTCCGGATGGCAAACATCGATGCGGCCGATGATGATTTCGTTAAAATGTTCACATAATTTGGGGTCACACCAAGTTTCAGGCACAGGCTATTAACGTATATGTTCAGGCTGGTATCCTTGAACTTCCTTGATAATATGAGATACAGATTCGTTTTTTGCGTGACACTCGCATTGGCAATAAAATCAAAGTTAGAAGCATTGACATGGTAGTTGGTTGTCATGGTGTCTATTAATGAGTACTCTTAGTCATTTCCACGAGATTAATTTAACTATTGTTACCTGAAGATGGCGTAACTGCCGAAAGCGGCCAATTGTGAAATAAAATTCTGTGGAATTGAGAAAGAGTACTCATTAATAGACATCACGACAACCTTCCACGTCAGTTTTTCGAACATTGATTTTATTTTGAAAGCTGTTTCGCTCATTTCTTCATCTGGGCGTAAAATGTTTCTTCAGTTTCGAGGATAAAATACGAATTCGTTCTTTCAAGTGCGCAGTGATCTTATAGTATTGTTTCTCAATAGCTTTCTAACAATGATCAAAAATGAATGACTTCCTGAACTGTGTTGCTGTATTTTCTTTTTTTGGGAAGTTCAAATTAAAACATTTCTTCCATTCCGAGGACTCGAGTTCGATTCCCGGCAGTGGTACGGATTTTTCGCTAACATAACCGGATCCCCACTAAGGTGCTGTATGCAGAAAACTCTGAGAACTGTTTTTCGTCTATCGATAAGACGTTAAACCGTGGAGCCCTTGGGCATCCTTCGTTCAGAGCAGGCTAATTTTATAGCCGAGCTTCTTTCCGCTCTTCCACCGTTTCCCTCAAAATTACCACATCTACCCAATTACCTAAATTTATTTTCATCATTACGCATGCATTTTAGCTTAAATTCCTAATAATTACATTTCATCTGGACCAATAAGTTTAGGATAGTTATGAATGTTAGGTTGCTGCTTGAACCCCAATACCTGATCCTGCACTTTTTGCTTGTTTATTGCGTTTAGTGAATCTCTATCAGGGAACAGTTGGTGTTCAGGTAGAAGTAGGAATGCATGGTATTGAGGAAATAAGGATAGGAGCTTGGCAACAGACGTAGCCAGCTTGAATATTATGGTATTTATGTCCTCCAATGATCTTGGTTATATCACAACATCTAACCCATTCTTATGGTCAGCTCCTAGGACAAACATAAAATCCATAACCGAGGCTGGGTTCGAATTTGTGACATTTAGCTTACTCCAATTGGCCTTGGCCAACTGGCCTGGATAACGTGGCAAGCCAGTTTGTAGTTCACTCTTGTCTAAAGACGCAAAAAAATGCTTCCAAATGGTAGATTAATGAACTTGAGTGTTTTCCATGTAGCAGTGTTTTAGGTGTGTCAGTGGTGAGGGATATCCGACCGCTCAGAATAATATCTATAGGTTCGGTGTCGGATCCATGATCTTAAGCCTTTAGAACGTGGAATACATAGTGTACTTTAGGTTTGATGATGTGTTTCGATAGAAAATGGACAAATTCAGATTGAGTTCTTGAATTAGACATGACTTGCTTCACTATCACGTATGAGTTTGTGGTATTTCCGAATTACCATTTAACTTCGATTACGATTAATTGGTAATTTAACAAGTTTCATTCCTAGTGTTGTACTTCACGTTGTAAGTACTTGATCATCGTCATTGGCCAAAAATCCTAGCATTCTTTTAACGCAGCTCTCGATTCCGTCATCTTATTGGGTACTTTCTTCATATTTGCGTCATTCTACTCTTTCACGTCCTTAAAAAGACATTTCCTTACATCTCATGCGAGGTCTTTCTTTTTCATCCTGTATATTCAATTGTCCCTCGTCGATTGTCTTCATCAGAACATAATGTCTCAAGATATGGTGAATTACGTCTTCCCGGCATCTATTTAAGGTTTTCAGTAGACTTATTCCACTCTTCTTAGGATTTTTTCGTTTGCCACACCATCTATCCATTTCATCATAATCATCATTCTTCTGTAGCACCAAACATTGAATTATGAAGTACTCGATAGGAATATTTAAATGATACCTCATTCAAATTTGAGTCCAAAAAGATATTACCTTGATGGCACGTGGAGCGGCGCAAAACTTGTCACCTTGCTTGTCACACGTTGACTAATGTGCTTATATTCAGCGATGTATAGAATTTAGAGACATTTTCCTTCTTTTATCAACCTTTATGACAATGATTAGTTTTTCGTTCATAATATTTTTCAAGTTAAGCGTTCCATGTAATAATACCGCTCGTTTATAATAGTTGAAGGGGCTTTCGGCTGGACTAACGGGTAAAACGTCATCCATGTCAAAATTTGCCACTGCTGTTATTGGAACATGGTCCCCCTGCACGGAAGGCTAGTACTCCAGCCAACACACCAACTCGATCTCTCATCTCGAAGTATTTGACTCATCAGGACACACATGGATTGACATTGCTGCAACATTCGTTTTCTCCTATTTCTTCCTCAGTTCATCTTGATGCCTTCTTTTAAGTTAGCCCTCTTTGGTTCTTTTATTCCCTCCCGATCCATCTCGTCTCTAGCCCAAAAGGAAGATCCCGCGGTGGTCCTCGTTCCCGCTCCATAGGGAAAATTGAAAATCATATATCATTCCCTCCTATGGCGCCCGTTGTTGGGAGAGATCTATAAATTCAGGAAATGTAGGAGATTTTGCCAGGGCGAGGAAAACTCGGGTTGCATTCGAAAGGGTAGGGAACTCTGTATTCTGAGAAGTTATAGGACATGCTTCTTCCTCAGGGGTCTCTCTGGCCTTTATGAAAGAAGTGTTGCAGTTGAATTTCATTTAGGATAATTTGAGTTCATATTTCCTGCTTTAAATCTATCGCATTTGCTTGTTCGCACTGGAAGGTATGCGCTACGATAATTATTATCGTAGATAAATTACCATACTCTAATGTGAATTGATTCCTTTATTGTTACATCACTGTAGTCCTTATGAGCTTTGTAAAATTTTCAATGAAAAGAGAAAGAAAAACAGCATTTGTATTAATAAAGAGGTGAATTTGTTCTTTTAAACATTTGTTCGTTTAACACTTACTAGTTCTTTCTAAAAACAGATCTAGAAACCCTCTATCATAGTAATAACATTTTCTCATTTTAAAATCACCCATTCTGTGGTGATGCAATTATTGTTTGAATTTGTTCACATAAGCTTACTCATCTAAAACTTTTTTGCATATTTTGTATATGAAATTTCACAAATTTTCATATTAAGATTGAACGAAGGGAAAATAAAGAATTATTTCATAATATTTTACGTTTGCCGTTCATTTCATTGCCTGTGAACAGGAAAAGGATGGGGTATAACTTCTTCCTTGGAACATCCCGCGGAGAAAGCTCTAATGAGTTGATTCCTGATGGCATAATGTTTTCAATTGAAAAATGTAATAAGAAGCTGAGAGAACGTCATTAAACTCGAAATTTTGAAATTTGATCGCGACATATCTGCTAGAATATCACTCCCATAAAGCACTCGGTCGTCGATGATGGGTTAAGAAAACCACTGCAGTTCCGCTGTTCATAACATCCATATGGTCGTGAGTTTTCATTTTTTTATTGGTTAAGGTCCACGGTACTTCTCAGTTTTTTTTTGGCTCGTGTCTCGTGCAGGAATTTGGGACATTGGTGAACCTTAAGATATATAAACCTGATGGGAACCATCATCTCCAAATCCGGCCTTCTAGAAATGACGGCGTAGGATAGTTTTTCAAATGGTGGTATTCGTCGATTACGTTTACGAGATGTACGGATGATAGTAGTTACTGGACGGTGTTAAAATATATGTATCAGAAAGCTCTCATCTGTGCCATTTCGAGGTTGTTCATGCATGCGATGATAAGTCATTAAAGCGTTTTAAACTCCATTTTCGATCTCTAATGCGTCACTACTCTTTACCAGTGATATTTCAAGAGTCATCTGTTTCTCCGGGCATTCTCTTGGTTACATTTACAATTTAACCAATTATATCTCTCAGTTATATGTTTTTATCGTTATTTTTGTTTCCTCCGTTCTTTTTATATCCGCGCTTTTATTTCCGTCGTCGGAGTAGCTCACAGTTCATGCTCTCGTGCGTTGATAATTCAATGTTCACGGATGATGATATCGGACGCTGGGTTGATCCATCATGACTTGTGGTTTATGATGTTCTAGATCGTTAATCTCATTTGACAACTGTAAAATATGGATAGATTTGTATGCAGTTAAGATGCAGTGTTCATATGCTTTTCTATCCTTTCATTCATTACATTCCCCGTTTGTGGTTTATGGCTCCCTGTGGAAGTCACGTTTTTATATTCCCTTGTAAATAAAACTTAGCTGCATTTTTTTTGTTTCTGAGCTTATAACTTGTCTTTTTCTCGCCTTTTGGTAGATTTTAGGAAACTATCAAAATGGTTTTACGGATTGCAATTTTGAAACCTTTATGTTTCGTAATGGAATTCTTATCTCCCAGTTAGTGATGTCTTTATGAGCAAAAGAGAATTTGGATACATGAAAATCATCATCATGTGCCAACAATTTTAGGATTTGTTTGTCGCAACCCTCCACGCGATTCTTATAACGGCCAACCTTTTCATGTTGATGTAACTCCTGTCTTCTTCATCCTTCACAACCGGTTCTACATATCTCATACGAGGCCTGCCTTTTCCAATCTTCCCGGTTCTGTTTTCCTCAACGATTGCCTTCATTAGATCATCGTGTCTTAATATATATATATATATGTCCGATCAAGTTGTCCCGTCTTCTTTATAGAGTTTTTAGCACACTTCTCAAATAAAGTTTTCTAATATCAACCTAGGATTGATAGTTTACCGTAATGGAGAGCCAAGTCACTTTGGAACGACAAATTACTAGATTCCGCTCTTCGGTTAACCACACAGCTGGCCTCAGTCTTCTGAATGACATCCGTACCTATTAAAATCATTCGCCTGCCCATAGATACGATGAATAAAGTGTAAGTCATTTAAAATTTCCCTTCATTTAATATTTGTTTCATCGTTTGAATGTTTAACCTATTATTTTTCATCAAAAGATTTGGTTAAAATTAACCGTAGTTCTATCAATTCTTCTGTTTTCGAATGCTTTATCTTTTGAGGCATGTGGATGTGGATTCATGCGAAAAGCACTGAAGTCTGTCGCTGATCTATGTTGATGTAGGCATACATAGTTGAGTTTCGTAGGCTAGTTTTGCATCCCGTGTTCAGTCAGGCAGTGGTAAAATGATTTCGATGCAATTCCTTTCCGTTCTTGGCTGTGGTGTACGAAGTGAGTCCATCGTTGTGATCCATCTTTCGGTTGGGGCTTAAATATTCGGCCACTATTTTGTTAAGAGTAAGCTGATAAAGATGAATGGTTTCTTTTTATTTCTTTTCATAGTCACAAATTATGGTCTGAGACTCTTTTGAGGAGCCAATGTTGAGGTTATTTCTGAAAAATGATGAATGGACGAATGATTGAACTCTGACATTAAATCTTGCCAGTTTGACTACATCTATGTTGCCAAGATAAGTACTGGCTCTGTAGAATGTTTGAGCTTCAATCCGCAAATATCACCAGAGTAGTTGGAGTGGTCGAGGATCTATGCTCATGGACGCATTGGTTGTTTCACTCCTGTGCCGCACTTAAGACACTTTGAAATTGGTCGAATGACACAAGAGTGGGAGGGAAATGGCTGAAACCTGGGGTGACGGTATTGGTCTGCTCGTAAAATAATTCCATGTAACCCAAACGTCCCATCCGACAAATGGAGCAGGGGTCAGTTTCTCAATGAAAAATATATCTCCCTCGGGATTCATTTCCGGTGATGGTGTCCCCAAAATTTTCCAAGGACATGCGTCAAAATGTTAATCTCTACGCAATCTCATAGAAATATTGCATTATCGGTACACGTATTGTACTTATTATTATTTAAATATCTATCTTGCTTAAAAATACGCATTTCCCTAGTGGTAATACGCATTTTCTCTTGCGACGAAATTTGAGCCTGATAGCTTCCGCGTCACATATTCTGTACCGAAGGAATGACCACCCAAATACAAGAATTTTCTCTTCGGGGGCGAATATTAAAACTCACTATTGACACATTAGCGATGAGCTGGTCGTGGTTCCCTTCTTCTGGTGTTCAAGTTACAGACATGTAGTGTTGGACCCGGCTGAAGAACCCGTGTTGGAATCCCATTGGACGTGTCCTATCAAAATCAAGATGCGTTATTTAAGAGAACGCATCACAGACACTGGCTAGGAATAGTTCTGCAGAAAATCCTGCGGGTGGTGAGCAGTCGCAACTGATCGAGGCTTTTTGTAAACGAGGGTCTTTATATCTTGGAAGAGTCAAAAACGCACCGGGTACATCGGTGCGTAGGGGAGAAAGGGGGGAACGAAAGGGTGGTCTGTGGATTTCCCCTCAGTTCTTGCGACATACAATCTGCCCCTCCTTTCTTGGAATATCCATTCTGCAAAACTCATCACCCGAAATCCGACACGATATTAGAAGCGAGGGGGGAGGTGATATATGTATAACGGAAGGCCGGGTCACTTGGCTGTGGTCCCTGCTAGCCCGGAGTAACCCCACCCTTGATCCCTCCCCATCAAACTTCACTACGCTGTTTTGAACACTGGTGGCAACTAGTTGCAAAAGCATTGACCGAATTGACTTTAGCAGACAGCTCCGTTCCTTGCCTACCACAGCCGCACATGATTCATTCTCCGGTATCACAATATGAGCTCTCTGTTACTTATCATTCTGTTAGAAGAAGGATTAATGCATAGTTCTTTTTTCAATACAATCCTTGGTTTTTGTAAAAATATCATTTATATTTTGACAACTTCCGGGAGGTTTATTTGTACACTAAGATTAAGTGTTCACACTTGAGAAGCAGGCATCTCTTAACAAGGGTCTATTTGTTATATCCTGAAAATTTCAAAAGGTAAACATAAGTCTTTAACGATGACTTGGATGCCAAAATCATGACAGAATACGGCCGGTCGGGCGGGAGTGATGCGTCCTCAAAAGGTTATCAGATCTTTTTAGGTAACCTTGGACGGCATCAGTAAACGAAGTTATTCGGGAAAGGATTCCCCCTAATGCGTGAAATTCATTCGCCGCCAGGCTTAGCATGAGTGAAATACTGCAACCAGTCACTTTATTGTGGTAATGGATGTTTTTGTTGAGGTCACATCCTTAACAACAATGGGGTCGTTTACCATATTTTTTTATTGCCGAATCTGATAGAGTTTGTAAAATAAAAGGACCCTTATTTTTCCGTTTCCTGACCCGACAATTATTTCCCGAGTTATAAGCGGCGAAAACCTGATGTTTTTAACCCTTTCGGAAAAGTGGGTGTGGTGCAACCTCTGACGTATATCGACTTCGTCCAATCACAACTGAGCCCGCGAAGCTACTTCGCCTTATCGCAAAGGGGGGGACACAGCTGACTCGGCCAATGGAAGCGATTTCGACAGGATCTGTGCGAGCAGACCTTCCGAGAACCCCCCTCCACTCCCTTCCCCCTCCCCTGAAAGCAGTCAAGGACGGGAGGAAAATGACGTCAATGTTATCACAGCAGCATTTTCGGTGGGCGTCACCTTTTGCTTATTTTAATTTTTGATTTATGAGTGAATGGTTGTGGTTAGAAGATTAATTTTTTCACTAAAATTCGTTTTTCGTTTCCATCTAACGATTTCGTGTACAAAATTGCGATTTCGGTTCCGAGTAAACGCCCCCATTGGCACCCGATCTTGTCCCTTTCTGTCGCATGGAATATACGAGAGAGAGGTAGGGAATTCATGCTCCTGACGCCTTTCCAGACGATTTTTTTTATCTCCAACTTTCGTGCTTGGGCATCGACCGACACCACAGCAAGAGCAAGGCCGCTCCAAATGGCCGCGTGAGGAAACAGGGGAAAGGACCTTTCACCCTTTTTTTTTTACCTCCTCCTCAAACCTGCCCGCATTTTCCATTTTTAATTCCCATGCGGACGATGCAGGGGAGGTCGGCCACGAGGAAGATTTTAATCTTGATTTGTTAAAATAATGAAATAAAATAAAAAAACAATCATTTGATTTGCACCCTTCGGCCATTTATTCATTCCTCTCACGTATTGTCCCTAGAGTGGGTAAAATGACGGGCCAGAGGTTTGGGGAGTCTTTCTCTAGGGGAAAGAGGAATTGGACGCCGGGGGTCATAAACACTGGGCGGTATGGGCAGTTTGTGTTCGATTACAATCGTTTAGAGTGGGTCAAGGTCTTAAAAAAAGAATTGCACATAATTTACAGTGAAAGTTCAAGTTAATTATGGATTAACTAATGAGTCATATTTTTGTATCGTAAATGTTAGTAGTAGTATAACTAGTTTTTCTCCAACTGCTAAATTATATCGCTCCATCTAACTTCACATAAAGTCTAATTCTACGATGGATATAACACTTATACCTGATGCGGAATTCAAACCCGCTGTCTATGGATTGTTAGGCTGGCGCGTTACTTACCTACGACTGCGGGCGACTTCTTGAATGTTCTTCTATTAATTTTTTATTTTTGGAAAATATGCCTTCAATTTGTAGGTGTATTTATTCTTTTTATGTTGATACATTGCTTAAAAGTACTAAAAAGTCTTGTGGAAATTTAAAAATTTAACCCACAGGCCAAACTATCTGATTTTGCATGGTGCATCTTTGCCGTTTTCAGCGTGTTGAAATACCTAAGTAAATAGTATTTTGTTAGATTTTATTGCAATATCATTAGATCCCTATTCTCGATGCCTTTAAAGACTGTTTCCATTCGTTAATTTAATATTTATTTATCAGCATAGCTTTTCACATAAAATCTTACTTAAATAGCTTACAACATAAAATCAATTTCTTCCGTCCTTTCCTACAAGAGTGTGTCATTCTCTATCCATGCCCGGGTAAGTGTGGCCGGTATTCCCTTTTAACTAATTTTAGTGGGAAACCGTAGCAAAACATTTAAAGTTTGGTGAAGAATGATAGATGTTTAATATTTGGCAAAGCGTTAGAACGAAGAAATTCTAAAAAGAGTGGAGGATAATGAAAATATGGCTATTGATTTGAAAAGAAGGCGGGGCAACCTAATTCTATATACGCTGAAAGTGGCCTGAAAAAGTCTGTTCGAGGGAAAAGAATGGGAATTTTCGAAAATAAACGCGTAGTATGCTGGTAAGAAGCCATTGTTGAATTGTGTGAAAGATAAAAAATAATTATATATTGGGAGCTTTGCATGGAAGAGATTATAGTTGACAGCAGTGGCGAAGCATGAGTTTTGAATCATGGGAAGCGTCACCCTGTAAAATATACAACCTTGAAGACACTTTTCCATTTATATCCTCTTGACTCTAGGCATGGGGAACTGTTAATAGAATGTTGACAGAAACCCTGACAGTGCGTATGAAATATGAATTAAATTAAAAACATACCCAGCTATAAAAGGCTTTGATGTCAACTAATAAGAAACCTTAGTCACTTCCACAGGATTTTTATTAAACCTGAGGATGGCGTAACTGCCGAAACTGGTCGTATGTTTAATAAAAATCCTGTGAAAGTGACTAAGGTTTCTTATTAGTTGACATCATGACAACCTTCCACCACGTCAAGGCTTCGAACTTCGATTTTATAAAAGGCTTTCCTCTCATTTCTTGTATAGAAGGCCTAGTCTTCGAATTCTTGCAAACATTTCTATCACGAAATCAAAGAACGATGACAGCTGGCTTACCTCAACAAGCTACGCATTTTGAATACTTAAATAAGCTATATATGATATCCTCTCCTAGTGTAGGGTGTTTAGCAGGCATGTCTTCATTACCATCAACGCCGAGAAGAAGCTCTTGGCAGATGAGCTAGATGCTGGGATGGGTGATTGTGATTTGAACAAGTTGAACCACTTCTATCTGAACATTTGAACCACTTCCTGGGTAAAATTCCACTAAATCAGCTTTTGTCAATTAACGTTATAACTTCTCAATACTCTCCTTACGCATTCCTAAGTCATTAATAAAAACGCATATTTCGAGTGTCTAACATGGAAAAACAAAGAATTTCCCGCAGTTTTGTAAAACTTGAATATTCTTTTCCCGAAATTTGGTTCTAGAATTTTTCATACAGTTTTGAGTCTAAAAAGTTAAGTTTCAATTCTTTCATATGCGTAATTCAGAGCGTTCTTCGTTCATGTGACATCAATGGTTATAAAATAAAGTATTTTGTCTGATATCTGATCACCCTCTTATCCTACAAAACAGTATCAAGCTTCATTCTTTGTCCAAATGGAGAGTCATTCTGGTCAAAAGCAAATACATTTACCTTTCTCCAAGCATTATCAAAGTCATTTCTGAGTATTGTCAGATAAACTGAAAATTTTTCTAGCGAGAAAGCCTTCCTACCTTCGACCATTCTTTTTTTAAATATTTGAAACAACATATCAGACTGAGGTATTACATAATAATAAGAGTAAGAAAAAAATTGAAGAGTGAAAGCTTTTAAAGTTGATGATAGGCCTCGCAGGATACACATTTCGTATGAGTCCCACAATGTGACACAATTTTCTGCAGTTGAAGATAGTAAATTGCGTTTTTTCACACCTGTATTCATGCACGGTCTCAATCAGCCTACTATTGTAATTCCATATTGTCGGAGCTTATTTCAACATCTTTTCTGTAGCTCCGCGTCTGGCGCTGCTGTGATTTTAATTGAGTTTAGTTATATCTTCTACGGAAAAGGTGATGAAAATATTTTACACGGCTTAATAACTTAGAGAAATTGTGATGATACCAATTCAGTTTATGAGCAGTGCAGGACATAAAAATTTCTTGAGGGCATTTTTCTCACTCTCGTCTAAGATCGCTGTGTTTGCCACAATATATATTATAAACTGCAAGGATATTTTCATATTTTAATTCCTGTAAATATAAAAAACATTCCAAGACAAGGAACTAGCTGATTGGTTGTTACAACTTTAAATAACAAAAATCTTTCCCCAATATTTCTACTATTCGTAAAAAAGCGCAATATTGTGAATAACTGAGATTAGGTAGCAATATCTGTCGTTTTGTCTGGAATGATTACTACGAAATGGGCCAAAAAAACTTCCTTTTTGATTGAATCAATAATTAACTCTGAAATGGACAATAATAGATCATTTTCAAAATCACTCGTCATTCCTGGAAAAAAAACAGTTGAATTTTTTAGGTGATTTTTCTGTTAACTATTAAATTATCCAAGTTCTTGAAGCAACTATTTCATTTTCTCTATTTGATAAATATCTGTCTCGTTATGGCCTCGTAAAGCAAGATTTGGCTTTCACGAAATATACGCGACTCTGATCGTGTCTTCTTTTTTACACGTTGTCGTTGTGTTTTGCTATATTCAGTGGGTATTTTTCCAAATTCCTTTCACTGTTTCTTTTTTGTGACTTACGAAAATGGATCAAATCCTCAAATCCAGTTTTACTCCAGACATTTTTCCCCCTGGAAAACAAAATGCAAGGCCAACAGGATATTTCTTAAAACTATCACACTCACTGAGTCATGGTTCGGAATCATAAAGGTTGTCATAGAAATCATGATTGCAGGTTGTCTTTATGTTGCTGTATCCAAATGTATTATTGCTCTTTTCGGCCTAACTTTCTCGGTAACAATTAATTTTCTTGTGAGAAAGTGAACTAAAATTACATCTAGGAAGGTTTTTTAATACAAATATCTCCGTTTACATTCCGCTTGTGTGGTGAACGCCGCCGGCGGGATGGACGCACACTGGCACATTGCTTCCCCTAGACATGGTATTTCAGTGGAAAAGTAACTCTTCATAAAAGCGGATCAACCTCAGCGACTTTAAACGGTCTCACTCCTAAAGCTATGATGTCCAAGCAGCCAAAACCGTTGCAGACTGAATCACGATCAAAATGCAATGAAAAATACATACATACGCGTCCACCGTTAAGAAGCACACTCGTGGATTGCATATACTGTCTCAATCAAGGGATTAACCAAGAGCTGCTGCTTCCAAAATTTAGACTCGCCTCTAAGCTACGCGTGGTTAGTGAGACTTGACTTAGAAACAGCGGGTCTTTACACGTGGCTAGCGAGCCCTTACGCGGTATACACGGAGAAGTCATGCAATTTGTCACGTCTTCGTTGTCTCGTCTTGGGCGAGGGGCTCCACAGGAAGCAAATAAAACCATGAGCCCCTTCCTCCTTCCTTCATATTCCTCAGTAAAATTATTCATTCAAGAGACTAATTGTGACATAAGGCTAACTACATGTTTACTTCACGTAAAATATCAGGGGAAACAGTGCTTCCAGTGCTTCTATTGACGCTTCGCCACTGGTTGACAGTTACGTCAAGCCAATATTATGAATGAAGGCAGGTTTATAGAAAAAATCAACGTGAAATAAATGTTAGCGTGGACTTAGCGTGAGTTTCGAGAACCCTACCGTCAATGGCCGCGTTTATAGAAAAAATTAGCCGGAAACCCTTCCTAAGTTACGGAAAAATTAGCGTAAGGTTTGGTCGAATTTGAATTAGCGTGAAATCAACTTAAGAGAGCAGTGTCGTAGTCACTTGTTTCACCGACTTTCTTCAGTGTTTTGCACATATTGGTCATGCATCATGGGAAGGAAACATCACAGGATGAAAATTATGAAGCAGAGGTCTACTCCTTTTTTCCTTCAGACTGTAATGCAGTTTTCCTGCAATATGACAACATTTCCAGAATTTTTCCGTCAGTGAATGCTAAAGAATATGCTAAGCGCTCAACATTGGCGATTAATTCCTTTCGAAAACGGATAGACGGCGTCCAGTCCACGCCATTTTTTTGTATAAACGCACCATGGGCGTTAACTTAATTTCACGTTAAGTGCTTAAGTTAATTTCGTGCAAATTTCTTCTATAAACCCACCTTTATGGTTTGGAATGACTGACGATGAAACGACTACAGTCAGTAATGGATGAGAATACAAGATGTCTAATTACAACGTCCATTTTAAGACAAAAAAACTCCTACATATAAAGTATACCTTTCCTCCCTCGTTAAATGTTGTTATTTATTTATTTGTTATATTTTGTATACATTTTATTTACGGCCAATAAACACCTTTCAATTGAATTGAATTCCTCCCGGTTTGAAGCGCCTATTAGTGCGGAAACAGACTTGAAAACACCCATGAATCAGCTATGACCGTCAGTGCTTGAATTCCAATCCTCACTGGCTTTTCGTTTCGTCCTCAAAATGATAATTTTTATCATCGCTTTTCTTCATTAGCGTCTCTTGTTTTGATTTATTCCGTTCCTTCAGGCGTGAACCCATTGTTTACATTTTGCAATTTCTTTCTTATTCCTGTCATTCTGGGAAGAGTTCCTCCGTAAAATTTCATCTCGACACACGAATGAATGGTTTGCGTCATCGTTTGTTTCATGCCAGTTGTGCCTAGTTGTGAATTTCCATTTTTTTTCCCTTGTATCTATCGGGAATGAATATACTCGGCCGTGTTGAGTGAATGTGTACGAGCCGGTTCGGTTGTTTGAATATCGCATGCAAATTTTCCTATTCCCTCAGTTCGTTATGCCGAGTTAAAACTGCGCAGTTGTATTGAACAGTGCTCCCGATCGAACCCGGCCTTAATGTTTTCGGCTGTTTACGATCGTACCTTACGATAACTAGTACAGTTTCTGGCGTCGGAATTTGGTTCATATTCTTTTTTTGTCAGAAATGAAAACACTCATGAAAAATAATGATGGCATGCGTTCAGTTAACTGGGTGTCCAGGTCAAGTTTTGCGGCTGTTCTTTTAGGGAGTCCAGAATATGTAGGAATGTATCTCATTGGAAAAGGGCTGCAACTTCTTTTCAGACGTACTTTGAATCATGTAGCTGGACATAAACTTTTCTCTTGTATACTGTTTCCCATTTGTTTCTTTCACTACGACAGAATTAATCGTGTCTCATTGTACTGATAGTAAGTTCTTTTCTTTCATGAATGTGCATTATTTTGTTTGTGACTCTGCTTTGTGTCACTTACTTAGTTACACACGCTATTAATTTGATGGCAAAAAATTTACCTATATTTTATGTATCAGGGCATATTTATCTTTCTTATTAGCTATTACCCCGAGTGAAGGTTTGCAGAATGAGAGCAGAGAACATTGATGTAATTCGTAGTACTTTATTTGTTGGAAGGATTAAATTCATTTATTGTATTCAATTACTATAAGCATATCATTTTGTTCAATGCCGTAATATTTGTAGGTGGTACGACTGGTGCTAGAGCTTCCAAACATAAGGTTAACCCTTCCCTGACTGTCTCCTCAAAACATCCGAAAACAGCTGTGTTGGGTACCCCAACGCTTTTTTCCCCGAATATTACGTTTTTTTCCTTTTCTTTTACGTAGCCTTTAATTATGTTTTAAAATATATTATTGATTACTTTGTATTTTTTTAATTTATTCCCTGATAAATTTGGTTTGAGTAGGTCGCTATAGGACCTCCGCTCGGAGCTTAGATGCCAACCCAGGTATATCCACTGTATGTGAGATTTGGGATAATAATTTGATATCATTAATTGTAATGCTATAAGTAATGAATCAATTGAGAAATATGTATGAATGGGGTGACTGAGTTTCCACACTCACACGAGTGTGGAAACACACACACACATTGTGTACAGCAATCCACGCAAAAATGGCTGTGCGGGGTACTTGGGTACCCCATTCAAAACTTGAAGATATTTTGGAAAAAAGTAGATGAAACTAATTTCTTTTAATTCCATAATCTAAAGGAAACCTTGATTCACAAATATATGGAATAGAAAATACGAGATTAAAAATAAACCTTTATATTAAATTTAGCTCTTTTGGGTCCTCAAGTACCCCGCAAGTACCGTAAAAGTTCAACGTGAAATTCGTTTGTCTCATCATATTTGTGAATAATGAAAGTTATTTATTTGATTTGGGAGAGGGTTTATAATGTTGTCACCGTTTTCTAAGTATGTGTACATATTTCAATAATTTGTAATGTAATTGTTAACGTTGTTTAAGCAATAATAGACTTAAATTCTTGGTATTATTATTCAGATACCATGTTTCATAACTTTTTCACATCTAACTGTTCTCTAGTCTGCGAAAATTGTCACCTTACTTGCCTCCAATCATTTTGATAATTCCCCAGAATTTTATGCAATTCGCAATTTATTATTCAATTGAATATTTATTGAAAATTCGTGCAAATTCCTTTGATATTATATAATTATTTCCTGGAAAAAAGCTATATTTTACATTTATCAATGTTTTATACCTTTAATATTATTTCTCGATTTATTGGTCCATTTTGAGAAATAAAATAATTCTAACCTGTAAATTCCAAATAAAACTATTACTAATTGCGTGTCATTGATAAAATAAGTAGATTTTTTTCACATTGCTTTGGAAGAAAGTATTCACTTTCAAATGCAGAAGAAATCATGTAAAAATAGCTACAAATAAACCAATAATGATTTTTGAATAAAGGCCTGCAAGATTAGCAGAATACCCGTGGCATTTCTGGGAATGCCCACCAAAAAATTGGTGGAACTCAAAGGGTTAATGGTCAAAACTATTTATCTTATTCAGCCGAAAAGTCCATAGTTGAAGTATTTTGAATTATAAATGGAAAGAAAAATGGAGACGGTAGAAGCGGAAGTTAAGCTGAAAGGAGAAATTTTGTGATTGCTCCATATAACTACTTAAGTGGAAATTTTTAGGCGCTTATATCCCAGACGCATTGGACTGCATGTTACGTTCCAATTCATTATGTTACATCTGAATTCATTTCTCTAAAAAAACGCGCGTGCACGATTGCGACATCCTAAAAAAAAGTTTTGTTCTTCGCCTACGTGGTCGTTAATTTAAACGATTCACATCGGGACGAGCATAAATAACCTCTCTTTCGGTATCGGTGGACCTTGAATTTTTTATCGAGCGAACTGTCTGGAACAATTTACCGAGCGACTTGAAACATCTGTAAACGAGAGTTTTAACAAGTGGAGCGTTGTTTAAATGTTTTGAATGAGGAAAAAAACGGTATGGTCACTGAAATTGGCGATGGAATTAGTCCTAAAATATTGTCACTTTCAATGAAAAAATGGCTTGTCAAGTAGTTTTTCTTTCTTAGCAGTGTGTGGTTAAGTATTTGTTGGCAATTCAATACGAGTACGATGTATATTGACAAAATCCAAATTTGTGAATTAATATCTAAAATGTTTTATATTTTATGTGTTACTATCCAGGGTTCATGGGTCATTTTCCAATTTTAATCTTTTTGCTCGAATAATACTGGTTAACTGCAAGGTGGTAGGTGTAGGAAGACACTTTTTTTTAATTGAGTACAGAACGATTCGTTTCATAATCACATAGATAAAAATTCACCATTGAAATTTAATTCGTTTTTCTACGCAAATAATTTATGCACTCTGTTACGCATACACTTGATTGAATGTTAGCTTAAGTGAACTAGACCAATCCTTACAGCTTAACAGCAGAAGTGATGCATTGAGGTCAATATACTTTTGTCACCAAAGGAAATAAAACAAAAGTAAAATAATGTCGTAGTAAAATCGGTGGAATGCCTTTGGATGCCTAGATGGTGTTCAGTTCCGATATCTTAGTTATTGCGTATCTCTTAAACAAGGGGGTCGTTTACCATAATTGTTTATTGCCAACTCAGATAGAGTTTGTAGAATAAAACGACCCGTATTTTTACGTCAATTATTTCTACAGTTATAAGCGGCGAAAAACTGATCTTTTTAACACTTACGGAAAAGTGGGCGTGGTGCAACCTGTGACGTCATTGACTTCGTCCAATCACAACTGAGCCCGCAAAGCTACTTCGCCTCATCGCAATGGGAGGGACACAGCTGACTCTGCCAATACGAGCGGTTGCGACAGGATCTGTGCGAGCAGACCTTCCGAGAACCCCTCTCTACTCTCTTCCCTTCCCCTAAAAGCAGTCAAGGACGGGAGAAAAATTACGTCAATGATATCAAAGCAGCTTCTTTAGTGGGCGTCACCTTTTTCTTATTTTAATTTTTGCTTTATTGATACAGAATGGTTATGGTTAGAAGGTTTTTTTTCGCTAAAATTCGTTTTTTGTTTCCATCCAACGATTTCGTGTACAAAATTACGATTTGGATTCTGAGTAATTATCCCATTTTTTCCAGTGCATATGGAGGACCAGTTTGGGAGCCAAATATTTTAATTACAGTTTCCCTCCAGAGCGTCGTTCCTTTGCTCTTAGGTGCAAAGGATAACGCGACGATTTAATTTCCGAAATGTCATCATCACATGATTCTTTGATGATCGATTCCAATTTTATTTGGGCTCTGGAAGCGATGGTGTTTTTATTTGCATTTCTCTGTTCTCTTAATTCGAAATTCCTGAATCGATACCAGTATTTGGATCGTTCATGATCGTTTTCGGCATCGTTTATGAGGCGATGAGGCTCTCGTCGGCTAAAAAGTTGGAGGTGGTAGGAACTGTACTGGAAATGGACAATGAGCGGATTACCCTTCAGTTTGCGGGACTCATCCTGCAGCACGTAGATTCACAGAAAAAAATGTGTGGGGTATTAATGAACCCAACGAGTGATAACAATTGAAGATTCTGGGAGTCATTGCTACTGTTTGAGGAAGGTTTAAATGGACGCATTTACCCCACCGTCGACCCCTATTTTTCAAATGATGTCCTCTAGTTCCGTACACTTTCTACCTACTATAATTCTGTACAAACTATGTACTCTTCTTCTATTTCTTCCCCGTTTTTCCAGCATTCTACCCTCTATTAGATATTTCAGAACACCATCTCCTCTTCTACTATCTCTTTTATCCACTTCCTCTGCCAAATTATAATTATCTCAATCAGCCTCTTTTACTCCTCAGTCATCATTAACACTTCTCTTGTCTTTTCCTTTCTAACCCCCTGACCTTTTCCATCCTTCTCCATATAAACATCTCAAAATCACGCATTGTATTTTAACCAGCTTTCCTTATGGCTCACGTTTCGGTGCCATACAATGCCAAGCTGCATATTAGATGCCAGCAGGTATACATCATCGTTGAGAAGGGCGTAGAGACCATCTTTGAGCCTCTTCTACGAGTAAACATCATGATTTTCCTTCGGATTTTGATACCGCTATACCCCTTTTCCTTTAACCTACTATCCTGGTATGGTCAGGTTTTGTTTATTTATTTAGCTAAATGTCAATAGTATGGCTGGTTATATGCAATATGGTTCTGCCGTACATGCAAATGGAAGCTTGAAGGGTAAAATTTAGATGTAGATGAAAATGAAAATTCTAACTTACTTCCTCACCCGTATCTAGATCGTTACATCCTACTTCAATCAATGTAATCTCGCCCTTTTTGATCTGGAGTAGTCGTTTTCGTTTCCTTGAGCTTGTTCATTTTTATTTCTGTTTAATGCTGTGGATGTTTTTGCCAGAAATACCATTCGTGGGAAGGAGCTGAAGTGGACAAGGAAAGATGGGAATTGCAGTTTTTATTTGCCCTGCTTCATTTTTCTGTTCCGGTGGGTTAGGGGTGTTTGAATTGGCGAAACTCGTACGTGGGTTGGTTTCCTCGGTTTCTCCTTCCTTTTCTCCGCTTCTCGGAAGTCGCCGGGGGGCAAGGGAATGGGTTCCCGGAATCGATTGTGCAAGCCCGTGGTCCGCTTCCGCCCTCGGTGTTGGAGAGAAAGGGTCGCTTAAAGGAGCCTCCGGGTCCCATGCTACCGATCGTTCGGAGTAGGTGCGCGGCGCGGCTTTACCGCTCCCATCCCTTGCTTGCACAGGCACCGATTATTGCCGGTCAAGCGGCCTCACAGGAGAACTCTCTCATCTCCCGTCGTTAATCTACGTTTCCGTGATAACCTGAGGCAATGTTATCGCGCTTGGGTAAAGCGGAGACTTTATTTTATCTTACACACTTTTTCTCCGAGAACACGCGAGGCCCAGGGAGAATTTATGCGCCAAATTATTGTTTCTCCAATAATAATTCAAACTTTTTTTTTCAAGGATTGGTTTATTATGGTATCTCTAACATTCGCTTCCCACCCCGAGAGCCCGGGTTAAAATCACGGCAGCAGCGGAGATTTTCAATTGGTATACTTGTCCCGACAGAATACTATGTAGGACGTGTTTCGGCTCACAGAGCCATCATCTGGTACAAGACGCGTCGTACGCATCAATAAATTAGTTGTGAAAAAGTGCACCTATATTTTATTCTAATATGTCAAACTTCCACTACATCTCGCCTGAATCGGTTGATTTACTATGTAAGAGTTCAGTAACGACCGAGTCGAGTGCCCGAAGATGTCGAATTCTGTATTCCGTCCGTTGGGTGGGACGCTAAACCACAGGTCTCTGGGCAATTTTCGTCAAGATGAGGCAAATCACAGTTCCAGGTTTCCCTCCATACCCTCTAGTTTAGCCCTGGAGTCATTGGAAAAATTTGGCTAGAGATCTGGCTACAGGTGAAAAAAAAACTATCCTTATTTTTCTCTCATTTTTTTTTTCAAATTCTCGAATTTGCGTCCATATTTTGGCATAACCGGACAAATAAGGTTAAGTTTCATTAGGAATGAAACGGACACTTCCTTGGGATCACCGTAGGCGATGCCGCGCGTCTTTCCCTCTTCTCTTTAAGAAGGGTATTCCACAGCCTCCCTATATCTCTTAGCAACTTGAAACCTGATCTCTACCAACTACATTTTCATGTTCTTTAAGTAGGCATTATTCTGCGGGCTGGTTACTTCATTTGCATAACTCTCCACACAGCACACAAGTACGGGATCGATATATCGCGGAAAAATCTCCGTAAATACCGGGACTCGAACTCGGAACCTTGCGACGGAAAACTTGTGCTAAGGCAAACCAACTATTTTCATAAATTTTTTCTTACCTTATGCTGCGAGGAATAAGTTCCTGGTCATTGTTTAAAACTAAAATTGTTGCTTTTTTTGTTTTCTTTTTCTTACAAGTTCACATGTGTCAATGTTTGAAAGAGTGTCATATACAGGCACCCTTCTGACACCCTAAATTATCTCCACGTGCCAAGTATATGCATATATATGTCATGTTATGTTTTATATAATACTGCTGGAGAAAATAAATGCATTCATTCATTCATTCAACCTCCTCTCTGATGTTTTCTTGTGAAAATGGGATTTTTTCTGTTTTGTGTGAAACTGCTTTAAAATTACTCGCAACTAATCCATCACTGGGAAATTGTGTTGATAATGGCTTTCCTCAGTTGGCAATATACCATATTTTAGACTTTGAAATATAATACAATTGAAGTCCTTGTCTCAAATGTTTTCTGTTTTAATGCTCTGCAACGAAAATTAAAGCTATCTAATTAGGATCACGTACGCATCCATCGGAATGGTAATTAGGGAGAATATCTCTTACCCTTGAGGTCGTGGATTAATAACGATCGTCAAATTGCTACCCGCGTCTGAGCCGCTGATTGCATCAACCGCGTCCGTGTCGTCCGGTTTAATGCTTTCCAATCACGATCTGGGAGGTCGAGGGATCAATTATCAAAATTGTGCTTGAAAGTCATTTGAAGAGCAATTCTATGGTAAATGCAATTTTTAAACAATGAAGGTCAAATATTCTTCCAAAAGCATTTGCTACCAACCGCATTAATGGGTATGACTGTGGAATAAAACTGGCTAAAGCATTCTTCCATTGGATTTTTGTGTCGAATGAAGTCAGTGTTTTGGCTACTGCAGTTCCAATCCATCGATGTTTGCAGTAATTGAAGAATACATCCCGTTTATTTTGGCTGATATAGTTCAAGTAAAACGTTTTCTGAGGCTAACATTTTTATATTAAATCTAATGCTTTATCACAAGTTTTAGTAGATTGATTTTAATATAGTGATTCACCTAATATTTTTGTTAATCTACTCGAAACTGTACCTAATGCCACGGTGAACATTAAATCCAGGTTTTCAAATTTAATCAGGAATCTTGGTATCACACTTAAATGATTGGATAAAAAGGTTATGAAGGGTGGGGATCAACCATTCACTCATAAATCAAAAATTAAAACAAGCAAAAGGTGACGCCCACCGAAAAAGCTGCTTTGATAACATTGACGTCATTTTCCTCCCGTCCTTGACTGCTTTTAGGGGAAGGGAGTGGAGGGGGTTCTCGGAAGATCTCCTCGAACAGATACTGTCGCAACTGCTCCTATTGGCAGAGTCAGCCGTCCCCCCCCCCCCCCCCATTGCGATAAAGCGAAGCAGCTTCGCGGGCTCAGTTGTGATTGCACGAAGTCAATGACGTCAGAGGTTGCACCACGCCCACATTTGCTAAAGGGTTAAAAATATCAGTTTTTCGCCGCTTATAACTGGAGAAATAACTGACGAAAAAATACGGAAAATACGGTTCTTTTTATTTCACAAACTCTATCACATCTGTCAATAAAAATATGGTAAACGACCCCATTCTAATCTGTGGTTACCTTGGCGCCTTTCGTTAAGTGCAGACTAATACTTACGCAGGGTTTCTTTCCACTCTTCATCCGTTCGTTGACAATTCCAATCCCCAGTTACCCCTCTCTGGCGCAATTGGCCTCAGTTTTCGGTCGCCTTCCTCAAATAACTACAATTTCTTGTAAAATGGTTTTACCCAAATATTTTATCGTGCAACTCATTGTCTCCATTGGTGGATCCAGATTATTGGTGTTTTTTATTTGTTTAGCCAATATCCTGGTGATATTTATCGAAATATTAATGGTTTATAATGAAACTGAAAATGAAATTATGCATATTTTTACTAAAATTTATTTGGTGCTAACTCCTATGGATCATCTTGAGGTACAAAGTTCTGAGTTCAGGGCCGGTGGTATTTGTGCTCAAATGAGGAGGGGTGGCTCTGGTGGGGAAGGAATTAGGTCTTTTTTTGGGAAAGCCGTAATGGGGAAGGGCGTTAATTGGGCAGTGACGGAGGTACACTGGTTGAGGAAAAAATATTATTTTTCAAGGGAAAGGAAACCTCCAGCAGTAGATTTAAATTCTAGAACACATCGTCTTCGACTATTAATCCCATTTTAAGGTGTCCTATAATCTCCCAAGTCTTCAATATTGCACCTTTTTTAATCT
This sequence comes from Platycnemis pennipes, assembly GCA_933228895.1. Taxonomy (NCBI): domain Eukaryota; kingdom Metazoa; phylum Arthropoda; class Insecta; order Odonata; family Platycnemididae; genus Platycnemis; species Platycnemis pennipes. Next base: position 41,345,681 of record OW121851.1, on the reverse strand, counting down.
TCTCCCCTTCATCCACATTTACATTATACCCTGCAAACCATCACGAGGGTGTGTTAGCAGGGGAAGAAAATCACCTCACGTGCACTACTGACATGCAACCAAGAGCTACAATGATGCTACTACATGGAAACTAGTTAGGTATAGGAGTCACTTGCAAATAGATGGTTAGTATATACATACATAGTAACTGGTGAAAAAGATTTTCACTGTATTCGTATATTTCCCTAGCTATTAAAACATGCTTCATGCACTAAAGACGACGCCAACAATTTTGTACCTATCTATACATTTGCTTTGCTGCCTATCGTGTTTTCATGCAGTACGCGGGAAAAATGGCATTTTGAATATTTCGGTGGGACAATCCGTATCCCTCCTTATTTGAGTATAAATACTACCTTCCCTCAACTCAATACTCTGTGCCTGAAAATGACGCTTGTGTTTTGAAACTAGTCGTACCTAAATGCGTTTCAAGTGAAAATATGCATAGTTTGGTTTTTTTATTTACTCGGTGTGATTTTGAAGAAACGATCTACCGTCGATAGTCTGCATCGGCAATAAGTGCAGTGGTTCACGTCTTTGTGAATACAAGTGATCGTAAAAACATCCCAGTAGTCGAAGTCTCAGCCAGCCCGGGATTCCTCTTATCGCCTCCCCGGAACCACTGTTTGGACGAGGACCGATTTTCCGCTTTTATTGTCGTTTAGGACTAAAACAAAGTGACTCATTACGGACAAAAAAGGTCACTTGTACATTGGAGAAGACTGACTCCAGCTGCACAGTTGGACATTCCCAAGCGCGTATCAGACTTACGTTGCTGCATTTTTTCCTTTGTATTCTCATTATTCTCATGCAGTGGATTGCTTCTCAATTGTTTACATTTTTATTGGAGAATCTTTGAAATTTATCGTTGAGATTTTTTTGCTTATTTTGGGCTATGAAGATTATGAAAGGCTCCGCTAATTGGAAATGACCGATTCCTACGTTGTCACGTACGTACTCGGGATTCGATCTGTAATCTGAAATCAAGTCACAACTTCATAAAACGCCTAATATTGTGTGCCTTACCCTGGTCGCTCCGGATTTATGCTACTTATCGTGAAACTTGTCACTCACTGTCAGGAACAAAACTCTCATGAATCACCCTTAATTTTAATAATTTGTGTACATGTAGGGCATGATAACGCTCTATGCTGCATATCTTTCTCTCTAAAACACTTTGTAATTCGCTTGTAAATTAATCACCGATGGGCTACAAGCATTTTTGTGAATTGCTTTTAATTTCCAGAGGAAAAACTTGAATTGATGCCTTAACGAACTTGGCCACCTTTCATTCTTGCAATATACCGTTGTTTTTGGTCACGAATTGAGCAAGGAAAACAAATGTTTTCGATTGAAGAAGGTAGATGTTGATGGACATACTTACTATGCTTCAAGATAGAAATGTATTTCGCAATAGTTGAACATTAGCTCTAATTGTCTTCTTATTCTCATCATTCCAATTTGTCCTATTTCTGATCCGTTCGCTCTTCATTCATGAATCCCTCACACGTCGTTACCCATGCATCTACTTCTCTTTTATCCCTCTGAATTTCTTCAACTCCCACTTCCTTACCCTCGCTGCCCTTCCCAGCACTTCCTTATTTGAAATCCTTTCCATGCACATTTAATTCGCCTTCCATTACGCAACCCCACTTCTATAGCCAATAGTTTGTTTCATCTTCCTAGCCCATCTTCCAAATGTTGACACCATAAGATGACGCCATCAATATTGAGATTTTAACTTGTATTTTCTGCCCTTCCGCACTCATTAACCCTGTTATTATTTATTTTCTACGAGTAAACATATGATTCACTACAATGATTCACTTTCTAACATCGCGTGTGCAAAGAGAGTTTGCTGAAATAATTTTTTTTTAAGTGTTTATGATGAGCGGATGAAACAGTTTCAAGTCAATGAGAAGATTTCCTTCGTGATCAGGGTCTTTCAGGATTCAACAGGCCCTTGTTATTTAAGGATAGAAAGCAAGCCACTTTAAAACCTGGTTTTTAAAAGTATCACCAGATTAATGTATTTATGCACTACAGCACAAAATTCTTCCCACCCCTTCTTGAAAATCTTTCAAATGGTGTCACTCTCCACTTTCGCATATTTCCTAGCTCTCATCATTCTATTCAAACTATCCGTTCTCATCTACCCTCTGCTCCCTTGTCCATCATTCCTTCTTCTACCGCTTCCTTCAAAACAGTTTTGCCCCTTAATATCCGCTCTATCTATTTACCCTGCCTCCTAATTTCTTCAACCAAATTCTTATCACCACCAGCCCTTCTGTATTCGTCCTCCGTCCAACCCAACGAATCTTCACGATCCTTATCCATTCCTACATCTCAAAAGCTCCCAGTTTATGTTCATTTTCTTTTCTTAAGCTAATATTTAGGCGCCTTATAATGTTATGCTCCAAAGGACTCACTTTTTTCGATGTCCCTGTGACGTGTGTGTCGTTACTGAGACTGAACGACTAACCTAAACGCATTTTTTACTGAGTCACTCCAAATTGCCTTGAACTTATTATCCTTAAGACCAAAGCAATGGCCAATTTTATAAATAAAACATCTTCGAAGGTCGAACCCGATCATATTGTCATTCGCGGTTTCATAATCCCCCTCGAATCCTCTGTGCGCAGTGCTTTACTCCGAGCTGAATTGGAAGAAAAAAGTGCAATTGGTCTGCAAAAAGGCCAATCCGCTCATATACTGTCTTAATGTTTTAAAAAAATGTACCACTCTGGCACTACGGAAATGCCTGCTGGAAACACGTCTTTTTCCCATCGTTATCGACTGCTACTTGGTTTACTGTGGCATTTCAGTGGAACAGGGTCTTGTGCTTCAACGTATCGTTAACGTATAGTACTAGGTGAGATGAGCATATCATCCCCTACAGGCAGGAGCTGGGCTGGCTCACGGAGGAGGGGATCGTAGAAAATATTTCATAGCCTATTTGTCGTTCAAATTTTTTAACAAACACAAGCCGTTATATATCTCTGAGTTTTAAAGAGTTAGCAGTAGCGCGCGTCCTCGGCGAACATTTGCGCATGAGCCGTTAGTTGTCCCTAATTTCAGCACGGAAGCCCTTCATCGCTGATTTCACATTAGTGCACCGTATTTTTGGATTGAGCTGCCCCTTGACATTCGTGCAACCTCATCAATTACCACTTTAAAGCGACTTCTTTTCAATTATTTATTTAAGAGAGAGGGCTCCAATTAATTTCTGATATTAAGCAATATATTCGTTTATTTTTTATATAATTGCTCAACACAATGTAGATGAATAAATATGTATCTATATCCCTACTCAAGGGCCCGGTCATCAAAGCTCTTGTATGAAATCCCTCCACTCCATAGCGTCACAGGTGACTGTATACATCTACATAATACCCTGCAAGCAACCATAACGTGTGTGGTAGGGGTGAATTGTCACCAAACATGCACTATATATCATGCATAAAAAAATTAGTAATAATATACTAGTCTAAACTTCACTATTATAAAAGAGATAAAATAGCAAAGCCAGCATGCAATATAATGCTGTTAGTTGGGTTAGCTTAAAGTCCTTGTGCCAACATGCAACTACCTATGCTATCAATTGATGCACTCGTATTGGACATATTTACCGCTATTCGTATCCCTAATTGTACGAGTAAAAATGACATTTTGAATCAGAAAAAGGTCAGTTCTGCAATCAATTTCTCTAAATTTGTAATTATGGTGCAGTCTACCATAGTAAGTTGGAGTTCGCAAAATATTTTTAACGTCATCACTGAAAATACCTATTATCTTGGAATTTATTTAGGAGATTGTCTAAATTTCAACCTACGATCTGACAATGATTTCCATTTTAATTCGTTTAATAGCCTGTTTACGCTAATATAGTTATCGTATGTACCGTCCCTGTACAAATCTTGCCGATCTTCGCTGCACACGTTCAAATTCGTTATTTAGACCGATTTCGTAGGGATTTTGTATGGATTTAGGAGAGATTTTGTAGGTGCAGCTTAGGCCGCCTTTATTGAAATAGGATTTTTTTAAGTGTTAACAAACCCGCAGTGCTATGAAAAATAATTCGTTTCATGTCAGTGTGGAGATCAGCTTCGTTAGCGCACGATTCCGGGTCTGTTCTAATCCGACGATCTCCAGGTGGACCACCGCACACGAGGAAGAGACAAAGGGAGAGATGGAAGAGGTAACCTTCCCTCTCGACCACCCTGCAGCTCATCGGCTCAACGGAAATCCGTACTTTTTCTCTGCTTCGTACTCTAAGGCGGCAGCTTAGGTTTGGAATGGATTTTTTGCGTGTTTCTTTGTCGGGCTCATTGCAGAGGACGAGATTTTCAATTACGCAGCACAATCCTCTTCAAACGCGTTTATATCAATTGACGATAGCTAAATTGAACCTGACCGTTAGTTCTCTCGAAAAGCAGTATTTTAAATTAAATTCCCATCATGTTCAGGGCCTCTATATTTAATGATAAACAACAAGATCTGGCACTTATTCCACAAGTTTTATTAAGGTACAACGCGTTTCAGCGGTTAAGCCATCATCAGGTACCTGATGATGGCTTAACCGCTGAAACGCGTTGTACCTTAATAAAACTTGTGGAATAAGTGCCAGATCTTGTTGTTTATCATGATATCATTCCACTACGTCTCGCCGGACACAGTTACGTTCCTCTATATTTAGTTTTCTGGGTACAAGTGCAGATTTGTTTTGGGATTTATAATGGTTGAAGAGCAAATTCAGGACCATTTAGTCTTTATATTGCACCAGATATTATGGTTATCTACATATGCATATAACATGCCTGTGGTAGAGCTTAAATTCAGATTAATGTAGCAAAACAATTTCAGGAAATTCCACCAATATATATGATGAGAATTTGAAAATAAAGACTAAGGGATATATTTTATATTGCAATTTATCTCCGAATTCGATTCTTGGTGCATTTAATGAAAATGGGAGAAAAAAGGCCAGATGGGTACATACGAACATTAAATGATAGCAGTTGGGTAACAGCCGTAGAAGGTTAGGATTGGGTATGACTATAAATCTTCACGCCAGGTTTTTATTTATAAAACGACATTTTCCTGCGATCTTTTCTGCTGTAAAGCACCGATATTATATTTATTATCTCGCCAGCAGTCTTTCAGGGTGCAGCCCTTACGGGCTTCAGGCATAGCCAATAATTTGTACGAAAGATTTACCTTTTGATATTACAGTTTTAAATGTCCTAGATTAAATATTGTACGATATCCATCGACATTTTTGCATCCTCTTTTTAAACTGGTATTTTAAAATTAGCCCAAAAATGGCATTCAGAGCAGTTCAAGATATTTAATGGTATAGCTCGAATTGAGAAAAATATATACTCTGTTGCCGAAAAAACTTGCCAGCGTTGCTGCCAAAATCACATTCTCTAATTAATTTGTGGTTGTAAACTTACCCTTGATGACCTTCTCTAATGCAAAACACATTTGACCGTACAAACAACCGGGCCTTATAATTGGCAACAGAGAAAAAAAAATGTATAGTGAATTTGAGTCCAACCAGGTTAACGGAAAGAAGTAAAAATTACATCAGCAGAGAAAGCTATTGCCCAATAATGTTTTCATAAATTTAGTTGCGAGTCATAAGGTTACATTCAAGTCAAAATTCCATGGAGCATTTGCTTGAATGAAAACGTACGTTCATATGCAGCCATGATGCTCTGACTGTACAAATTATCTGAAACAATTATTAGCATATTCTGTGACTTTCTGATTTTCATACTCGAGATGATATTCATGTGGCTACCGATCTCCCATTTATTTACCTGACTCTTTCACTCATTTTTTTCACTCATTTCACTCATTAAGATATTTTAATGCTATTACGGTTTTCTGCCTGCGGATAATTGGAAATGCAATATTCCAGTGGATGGAAATAATGCACAGAGAAATGGGAATGTAATGATTTTGGCGGTAATTAGGCATGATTCCGTCTCTTTTCCGTTTCAGCTCCAGGTTTATTATTTTGGGCAATTATGACATGACCAAAACAGTGATCCGAAGAAAGAGAACTGCCCTAATTGTGAAATTATGTCGGGGAATATGCATTTCACATATGGCAGATTTTTCGTTCCATACCACTCTTCTAATTGATTAAAAATCATGGCTAATTATAAATGTAGAGACCTCACTTGGCATTAGGTTAGGGTTGAGACGCAATGCAGAGAGGATTGAAAAGATAGGAGAAGGGGGTGATGGGGAAAGGTAATGTCCTGCGTCGGATTCATACGGTATAAAAGGCCGAATATCCGGTAATTACGTGATGCTTGAAGCTCTTCTCTCTCGTCTGTACGTACCGGAAGAATATTATTTCATTACTTCCACAACGCAATTACAAAATTTATCTGCCCGCTTGAAAATGAGTTGCCTAGCTGGAACGCGCTGGTTGAAGTGAAAGAAGATACGGCCACTAACATTAGAAATTCAAGGTAGTTCGGCAAATTTGATATCCATTAGCAACCATAGAGGTAATACCCCTAAACCATCATCTATCAACATCAATATGTCATCATCACCGTCATATAGTTGTATATAAAGAGCCTTAATTTCTGTTTTTAAGAAGAGGTAACCTTTTCATTTACAGACAAGCCTTTTCTTTTATTTCCATCACTACACCTTCCTTATTTTTCAAACAAGGTCTTTATTTCCTATATTCCCCATTAAATTTTCCTCGAGACCTTTCTCGTCAGTATTAGTACATCAATGAAAAAAGAAATTTCACAAAAAGTGGTAAACTATTGTATCTTTTGTTCACAAGTGGGTATAATGAAAACCTAGGTTTTGCTCACGGATACGTTCCATTTTCTTATTTTTTGAATGTTGCACTCCTGGAGACATTTATGATTCCATTGATGTAGACGTCAGCCGTAAGAGCTCACCACTTTTCTTCATTGTAATAGAATAAGGATTTAAGTGCACCACCTGCTAAGGCCATACGATCTAACTTAGTCCTAAAGGCAAATACAACATCCATGGCAATATAGTGCCGGGGGCGGGTTTTGAACCCGCAGACAGGCTAGTGTATTTTCGAACTGGAAAACCCAACTTATTATCTTCATGACGATTCTTTACTTGTTACCCAATGGTTCTATTTTCCGTTAATCATCCTTCTGCTACACCACATTACGAATGCATCCAGTCGTACTTTCCAAGAGCTGTTACCATTTATTCCTCACTGTCATTAAGAATTTTTCTCTAGATCCTCCACAAAGGTTTGTTAGCAATAATTACTTTTGTGCCAGGATCTCTATGCTATGATTTCAATTAAAGCTACCAGAGTAAGCAACGTCTTGTAACATATTTTGCATGGGGTGACTACTTGTTCTCATGAAAGTGTTTCATACTTCAGTCGCATTATCCTGTTACAGTCTTTGATCAGTATCTTTTAAAAAAATACTGCAATGTTTTTGTTCCTTATATGTGCCCAGAAATACTTAAGCTTCTAAGATTTGAAACGAATACTAGAGCTTTACATTCCCATAGATTTAGTCTTTAGGCAAAGTCAAAGCGGCTTAAAAATGCTGGAATCTCTCTTTGTTCTTAACGTTCGTCTGGGTGAATGGTCGTGTTGAGTCATCAAAGGAGGGGGAATTAACTTGTTGGCCTTATATATTTAAGAAAAGGTTTTACTTATCTGAAGACCGACTTAGTTTTTGAATACTAATTAATGAAATGCCGCATATTCGTTGATTTAAGCCTCAGCTGCCGAGTTTGCCCGTCCTCCATGTCTTAACAAGGGTATTCTTTGATCGTTTTAACAGACGTAACTAATTATTCTATAATGCCATTGGGTGAATGTGTAAGCATTCAGTAGCTACTATAAATGAAATATTCACGTGTATGTGCGTTTTTATTTAATCCATTTATATAATACTAGATTTAAATTCGCAGAGATTGTTACTAGGTAATTCAGAGAGTTTAATTATATTCATTTTGAATAATTTTGTACGAATTAAAGACTGGGGGTATTTAACTTTAACCTAATCATATATTTGTTTTCTAATATTTCTGCTTCCGTTTACATTGAACATATTGAATGTTTAGCTCCCAACAATATATAGTTCAGATAAGTATCTTGGTTTCTATATTTTTCACCGTCAATTTTATTTATTTTCCTCCTTAAACGCATGCGTTTGTTAATTCATCTATATTTTGGACTTTAGAATCACGTAATCTTTCCATAACTATTGCACATCCACTTCGCGCATGTGCCATTTTGACTACTTACATGTCTCAAATTAACCGAACTATGTCCTCTCTATATAATCCACTCTTGTATTCGTAAATTATTTGTATGCATTTTCTAAATCTGCCTCTTACAAGCATATACTCTAAGCTTATGTTAAAAAAAGATATATTAATTGCATTCTTTATCTCTCTTTATTGATGCTCCTATCCACACTGTCACATCACATTGGTATCCACGGTATATTTTTACTTCCTCACCTTCCGTTTAAATATTTATCTTGACTATAGGTCTTTGATGCACTATTTTGATTAATTCGAGCGTCATAATGTAGCTTCTCTTGTTCTTATATGTTTACACGCAAATGTATTTTCCTGTACTTTAACAAAGTTAAAATCTATAATCTATAATTAATTAAAATTCCTTATAATACTCTTTAAATTCTATCAGTTATACCAACGGTAATTCAATTTCTCTCCGTCAGTAATCATTTAATTTGAATACGGGTTATTTTGTGTTAATCATTGGTCGATTATTTGAATTTTATATTCAATTCAATACAACACATAAAATAATTGTATTATTGTTCAATATTTTCAAATTTCCCTGCCTTTATTACTTTGATTAACGTTTATGGTTAAGACGATTATCCTGGCTTTCTTACTGGAACCTGTTTAATGCTGCTAATTTTACTGCTGCTCTGAAAGGATTTAATGTGAATGTGACTATGGAAGAAGTTCTCCCCCCTTCCTTCGCTACCGCCCTGTTTAGTGAGTCCTGTTATAATGGGTATTTTTTATCTAAAATTTGTACCTCCCATGCTACACATGATTTATCTAAGATTAATGGTTGAGGTTCCTTTTCAAATCGATGTCAAAACGTACCGAAACCGTCCGAGGAGGAAATAAACAATGTGGTAAATAATTATTTCTGTCTCTTATTGCGATTCATCTAGTCAAGGAGCTCAAATCTCTTGAAAACTGTTGAATTTCAACGTTTGGCCCCATTTACTATTTAAAATTTCAACTAACTATTGGAAACAACTTTTGAGCCAATTCCTGACTGATTGAAACGCGTAATTTGTTAATTAAATTATCTTAAAAATTCAAATAACGAATGTAACGAGGAATTTTGAGTAGATAGCTATGGCAATATTTATAAATTTGAGTACGCGTTTCTGGTATCAAGTGAAAGTTGTGCTATAAGACGCATTAAGGAACGCGTAATAAGGAGCATTCCAGCCGCTTAACTAAGTTTTACAAATTTACAAATTCTTCTGTTACAGTTTTGTTAGATATGCCTATGTTGTTGCGATGCCTCAATTGTCTATGCTGTTGTGTTACCCATAGCTTTATTTTCATCAATGGCACACTTTTGTCCATAGCAAAATACTATGTCGACGTAGTTGTCGAGAATTATCACCATCTGTGTTTCCCTCGGTATCCTCTGATAGGAGGTAGGTAGTTTTTTTCCCAGTCCCTCACCGGACACGCGAAGCATGCTGGGAGATTTTGATTCGTTAATATGGCCAGACGGTCTGCCACTGGACCCTATCTCCACGCCCGCCTCTCCCTCCACACCCCTCCTCTTCCCCCCTTCCCCCCCCCCCCCCCCATCCCCGCCTCCACCGCGGATGGCTCTTTCGAAATCCCAAACCTGCGCAGCATCACGTTTGTCACGATGTTTTATCATGAAGGATGTGTGTTTGCTGCGGCCTTCGCAGTGAATATACATTCCATGTGATAAAACCTATTGCGTAGCGTTGTTTCTCTTTAACGCGGAACGGTCCACCATGTGGCCACCGACACGTATTGCTGACGTTTGCGAATCCTCTTTCGAATTGGCAGGATTTGGTAATGACACAACCAAGAGATCGACAGTGTTATCAATTTATGCTTCAAGAAATAACTAGTGTTCTGCGTGGAGGTTAGCTCTTTTATATGCTAATGATTTCTAGAACTCTTTGATTGAAATATAGCAGTAAGTTGTATTAAAAAAAACGCTTCATGCTTCTTTGCAACATAATATGCATTGATTGTTAATTTTCTTCCGGTTATGGTAAGTTTTGATCAAGTATTTCAACTCTTTTTTCCACCGCTCTCATCTCATAACTCTTTCCCTACTCTGTTCTCTCTTCAAATTAGCCCATTTTCTGCCTCTTTTCTTTCAATTAAAAATGTTCTTCCTTCTTCCTTTTCCTGATCAACTCTACGATCTACCCTAACTGGTAACCACTCTGCCATATCCTAATATACGTCAACAATATACTTCTCCCTTAACTAACTCAATTCATCTTCATTCTTACTCCTTTCCGTCTCTCGTGCTTTATTTCCATTCCCTTTGGCATCTGCATACCTTAAACTTCCATATTTTCTCGATTTTCCCAAATTTCCATTTCTCAGATGCATACCAAGCCATGATTCATATCAAGATAGTCATCAACGTTTTTCTTGCAACTCTGCTGAGAGTTCTCGTCGAATTTATCTTATATTGGAGAACGCCTGTTTTCCTAAAGCATTTCTCATCCTAATATCGTTATTACCAGTACTGCTTTCGTTTAATTAGCCAAACAAGTAGCAACATTTTCGCCAACTCCGGCCAATGTCTCCGTATTTCAGCAATCAAACTTATCCTCTTTCTCGTAGAGAACGTCGAGGTAGTGTGTTCACGAATTTTTCGCTGTTGTTTTCGTTTCCTTGTTTCTGAGCAAAGTAATTGTGGTATTTGTTTTGTTCTCGTCCGTTGGCGAATGCCAGTAATAAAGATGAACAATTGAAAGTGAAGTCATGTCGTATTTTTGATGAATCTGATCCATCCACCGGCAACCTTTGACATGTTATAGCCCCAGGATGGGTTTAAGTGTGTTGCAATGTTATTTTGTGCTTTTGGACGATGCTGACGTTCCACAAAAGGTATCGTTGATATATATTACAGTTTATTTTCTCCATAGATTATATGGCCATCTCCTGGCCGTCTTGGCCACAATCGGTTATAAAGGACGGTTCGGAGGGAAGTTATGTCGAATTTTAATACACCTGATCATCAACCTGCATCCTTTGTCAAAAAATGTCATAGCTCAAGTTTTCCTTTTATTAATCCTCATATGTCGAATGGAACTTCTACGCAATTGCGCGATGCTTAGTGAATTCGGGCAGGTCTTAAAACTTATTTCACACAACTCTCCGCTCAGTTCTTCACTGACTATACATATTGCCTACTTCTATTCCATTCTACTGTATTTTTCACTATATTAGACCTTAGTTTTTCGGAGTATTCTATATTAGTGATTCTATTTTTATCTCTCGTACCCTTCACTATTTATCCACGTTCCTGATCCATTTTCCTACAATGTAGCTTTCCCAGATTGCTGTTATCATCGCTTTCCATTATGATTATGCTTCTCTTTCTTCTATTACGAATTATAATTATTAGTTTTCTTGTGATAAATAGCTGCAATATATCCACGCAAAAATGATACGATTAAATCGAGTATAAAATTTAAGGGATGCACGAGAATAAATTTCTTAGGCACATTCATTTCCTGTTGTATATGTGTACGATTTATTTTTCGTTTCGGTTCCGCTTTGGAGCACCAACGAGCTCCTTTTTCCAATTCGTGTGATCACCCGAAACGCCCGAGTCCCTTCCCATAAACGCCGACTTCTGTTGTGCGGGGGAAAAGGGAGGGAGGGAGGGAGGGAGGCGGTCCAAACATTTCAATTAGCGTTGTTTGCTTCGTCAAAAATATTTCGTCCCTCATCCGGACGCCAGAGGGATCCCCGATCGTTAGTGTCGGATTATTGAATGGCGTCGACGGCCGTCGTCATTCGTGTCCGCCCTCGTTCATTCCGGCTCTGCCTTAGTGGGAGGAGGGTCGAGGGAAGGAAGGGGGGCATAAAGAGAGGGAGGGAGGGTAGAGAGATGGAAAGAGATGGAGAGAGAGGGAGAGAATCTCAGCAAACGCGAGAGAAGCACCATCGGTTTTATTTCAGCGCGTCAAGAAATGGGAAACGGACTCACTTCTTCCTCGAGGCGTAGTTTACGCTTTTATTTAATTTGTATCTCACTTAGATATCTGTTTTAGGTTCTCCAACGTTTAAGGTCACTTCGCTTCATCTAAACTAACATCATAACTGTAAGATAAAAACACGGGTGGGTCTTTATGAAACCGTCGGGAGTATCTAGAATAGGTAACCGAGGAGTCACGTGGAGCAATCACGAATCATTAGCGAATTTGGTGCATTTGAATCGATCGTAACAAGTTAGTTAGTTAGTTACTTATTCAGGAGGGGTGACCGGCAGCTGAGGTAATTTCTGCCATATAGGTGGGTAATTGGGTAATGGTAGGAACATTTCAGGTAATGGAGGAAGGGTGGAGAGAAACCCGGCGTCTGCATTACCCAACTCTTAACGAGAGGCGCCAAGGGGATCACGGCTTAACGTCCCACCCGACGGACGGAGAACTAAACCTGAAATGACCTCCTCTAGGCACTCAAGTACGGACCGGTTTACCACCGAAAAATCCACCACTGCCGGGAATCGAGCTCGGGTCCCCGGAATAGGAAACCAGTACTCCAGCTACTACACCAACCCGATCCCCGATCGTAACAATCTCACTGCCTAATTGTTTTTGCCTCTCAAGTTTTTCTAATACGGTGGTCATACGTACCCGACGAATTGAATTGAATTGAAACACATCAACGATGAGTAAGATTGTGATGAGCGATTCCATCACACCAAATGTGTGAACCATTCTGCTTGTACGTGATTCCTTGGTTACCTATTCGAGATAGGTAATCCTGAAGACTTCTTGCTCACTTCCCCTGCTGGGATTCGGACCCGCGACCTTAGGGTGGATATATGCGGGAGAAATATTCTAAAAAAAACCTCAACTGGTTCTTTTAACATGCCCTGTGATAAAATTGATTTATGTCAACAAAGAAGTCTCTCTTTTAAATTGTTAAATGATATAGTTTCTTTATATGTTTCGATATTTCTGTAAAATTCAATCGATTTCAATGTGTTTCGTGTTTTCTTCCTTTTTTGCTCTGTTTGATTTGTAATTATATTGTTGGGCAAACGTTAAACTCTATAAATAAATAAACTGAGGCTTCCCGTTTCGAATATTTCTCGGATACGCATGTACATACATCGCAAGTAGACGCACTCTTCCTCGCCTCCAGAATTTTCTCTTTCGTAGTCAAATTTCATTTTCTCACTCACTATCTGGGGAGCGGACCGCTTCGGTGAGCGGCGGATGCATTACTATGTGTGGAAGGACGCGGTCTCAAACCGCGGATTTAATGACGTCCGCCGGTTTGTTTTCAGTACGGTAGTGAGAGGAATCGAGGGCAGAGGACAGTGAACAGTAATTGCGTGGATTGAATATATGTGCGTGTATTTTGCTAAGCAGCGAGTTATTCCTTAAGGTTCTACATGAAATGTTCGGCATGAAATACGAGAGATACCCTTACTGGATTTGTACTTATCTGGACAATCATTTTCCTTATTTGCGTTTGGGATATTCGTGCATGGAGATGGATCTAACACACCTATATAACTGGAGATTGCCTTGGTGCACATGGCTATACAGTCGCAAAATACAGTTCAAGTGTATGAGTTTCGATGGTGGCGCAAAACAGAAGAGACTGTATACGTATCTACTAAAAGGGGTAAAAAACCATACAAATAAGACATACAAGGCTAGTTATTGCGCAGCGTCATGTATGGAGTGATGCGAAGTGATACTTGCATTACGTGAAGCACGCTAGAAAACTTCCTAAATGCGGGGATACTTGCGCAGAAAATAGCTCGACATGTTTTCTTTCCGTGTTTCAATCCATGGACCTTTCGCGATATGGTGGTGCTTAAAACGGCATAGTTTATGGCATTTTATAATACGGCATCAGAAATTAAAATATTAAGTTACATGGGAAGAGGCTTAGCCTGTGATGAAAGCAGGTCTAAGAAGTTGGTTGCTTGAGCGAATAGTGTAGCTGAATAAGCGTCTGCTAAGAGTTTGAGGCCAAATCAGGGTGTACCGAATCTAATCATTAGCACAGAAATATTATATTTGTTGATTTCTAGTAGTATGCAATGACATTACGCTGTAAAAGGCTAGTCTTGAAGAATATGTTTTTGTTCTAGAGGCGTATTAAGAAAAATATATTGGTGGAATAAATAGTATGGCGACTTAGCTAGAATACAGGATTTATTCACTCGTCCCGAATTCGAGTCTTGGTTTGTTTGGGTGATTTTTTCTTTTTTTTAATTGGTATACCGGTGATTCAATACCGGCAATCTTTCAAAAGAAGAATCTACTTACAGCAGGAAATACAAGCATAGAAGTAAGGAAACAGTTCATTAGAACATACATCTGGAGCATTTTTCTTTACGGCAGTGAATCATGGACGAAGACAGCAGCGGAGAAGAAAAGGGTAGAAGCATTTGAAATGTGGTGCTACAGAAGAATGCTGAAGATTAAATGGATCGACCGAGTAAATAACGAGGAAGTGCTAAGAAGAGTAGGAGAAAAGAGAAGTCTGCTGACATCTCTAAAAAGAAGAAGAGAAAACTTAATCGGCCATACCTTGAGACACGATGGCCTGATGAAGACTATCGTCGAGGGAAAAGTGAACGGGAAGATTGGAAACGGCAGGCCTCGTATGAGATTCATGGAACAGGTTGTGAAGAATGTATAAGAGAAGAATTACGTCACAATGAAAGGGTTGGCCGATAGAAGAATTGAGTGGAAGCTGCGTCAAACCAATCCTAGGATTGTTGACCAATGATGATGATACCGGTGATGAGTGCCTACCCTAGATGAGTGCCTAGTGAATAGCAATCACTTCGAGTCCGGTACTCCATCCGTCGTTTGTCACGTTAAACTGTGTGAGCGTGACGCATTTCGTTAAGAGCACGTTAATATCGACCACGGTTTTCTCTTCACCAATCCTCCATTTAATACGAAATTTCTATCATTGTCGGATTAACTACCTTTACTTACGTAGTGCATATTACGTGAGCCCACAGTCGTATCAACAGTAAACCTATGATTTCAAGCAGTATAGGAAAGGATTATGTATTGTAGTAGGTCGAAAAAATCTCAAGTTACTTTTGGAAGGCGAGGCTATCGGATAGAACGTAAAATATGAAGACCTTCAACTTGGAAGAGAAAATAAGAAGTAGATACTATTGAGGAAGACCGAGAATGCGGTGCACGAATGGAGTACAGAAACATGTAATATGATTCCGCACCAAATTTCTAAAAATAACGTTATCTGTATTTTCTCTTGGGATTGAAGAATGATTACTTGCCTAAATTTTATTTCGCTCACAATCCTAACCTTACTATGTTCTGCCTGTCCTGCTATCTGCCTCTCTAAGTCTATCATTGCGATCTCACCACAGTATTCTTGCGATTTTTTTAAATTGAATTTCACTCATCTTGATCACTTCGCCGACCCTGATGTCATTACCTTTTTTTCTGCTTGCTTTCCCAACTGTCGTATTCCTTGCATGTAAGAATGAATAATATAGAGAAGGAAATGAATCAAAAGTGATCTGGGGGATGAAGGAATGACTTGGAATTTTTTTTTCATAATGGGATGAAAAGGCATATTTACCCATGCAGCCTTTCGCCGAAATCGGAATTCGTCGTCCGGTGGTGTTAAAATTCAGAATCATTTTAAATTCAATATCTCCGATCTTTTAGTAGCGATTGGTAAAATGAACTAATTGTATTCATTTCTCATAAAATTTTGATCATGCATATTAACTAAAATTTGTCAGTGAAATACTGAAAGTGGAAAAAAATGTGATGGGGATTTAATCGCAACTGCACATTAACAAACGCAAGTTTCGACGAAACAACCTCACCGTCCGGTCATCCTGGTGACCTGATCATCGAAATATTAGTTTATCGTCGTATCGTGGATCGATTATCAAATATTCTGTGTTGAAGTAATACATTTTCTATCTTATTCTGTAGAACCGCTTTCACAAAGCTGCGCCATAAACCACCAAGATACTTCCGAAGTTTCAGTAGTGCTTCTACCTATCTACAGAGAGAGTCGGACACTGGGGTGTAAATACTAGAAGGAAGGCCCAGAATTGGTGAAAGTTGGGGGATGAGGAAAAGGCCGAAGGCAAATTATTGGGGGAGAGGAAAGGTTCATTCATATTAATATATAGTGTGTACTCTGTTTCAGTAGTAGTGGACTTGGGTTTCAGTTGAATAGCTGAGCTTATGTCGAACCGTCTTAACTGGTACCTTATTCATAAAGCCCGTTTCACAAGATACTTGAACCTGCACAGGGTCAAGGATGCTCGATATTCTGATAGCTTTTCAGTATCGTAAGGTATAGAAACAGTATGTTGGCTAACATGCATGATCGCTGTCATACTCGCTGAGCTACTGGATTTCATACTTGATGCGGTACTAGTTTCCTGCTAATTTCCTCTAGGACCCAGTAACCGTCAACCAATCAAGTCACCTTTCAGTCACTGTGCGATCTTTTTAAATTAGTATGAAATACTGGTTCATCTCAAGCACGAGTTCAATTGTCGTGTGAAAACTCATAGGGCGGTTCCAGTAATGTAAGATTCCGTTACCAGTATCAAGTAACTGTTAGCATAGTAGGTCTTAGGCTGGATCAAGTACCGTGTGCTCAAGGTCCGTCACTTGTAAGATTCACCTTGTTTAGCTCCTTTACCCCGGCTAGCTGTGGACAGGATGGGTTTTGAATTCGCAAGAAAATGACATTAGCACGCATATGTATCAGTAAACATGAAACATTTATTACGACTAGTTATGGACAAATTTAGCATTGAAAAGAAATGCTAGGGATTCATATGTGGCTTTGAGCGGTCACTTGTCAAAAGGCATAAAATGAACTGCACAAGTGCACTTGAAGTAATAAGGTATCGTGCCCATGCACTTCTGTTACGTGTCTGGCGGTCCTATGATCTGTTACCTCGACGGCTTTGGTCCTCAGGGTAAGTGTACGGAATTCCTGCACCCTCTCACTTTCTCTAGCACTTTTCTTGACACGCCTTTAACGTAACTCACACCCACGCGAGTCCGGCGTCAGTCAGATTCAACAGTCACTTTTATAAAAGTAACGTCACCTGAGGAGAATACGAACCCTTTACGCGTGCGTCGATGAGCAAATGCCAACCACAGTTGACTAGATCATATATTGCCTACCACTATTCTTGGTATCCGGGGGTTTTTTACACTCCCCTCGGAAAAACCTAGTAATGCTCGATTGGAAATGAAAATCCACTTTGCACGTTCCACACAAAGGTTTTATTTGTTTCTACCATGATTTGACTATCTTGATAATGACATATATTGTCGAAACCATGTTAGAAACCAATAAAACCTTTGTGTGGAACGTACAAAGCGGATTTTCACTTCTAATCGAGTGGTTCCACGTACAGCCTCGAACTTTGAACTAGTTTTGCTCCTTCAGTGTCTCCTCCAGTATTAGCTCATTCAACTTCTAGTTCAAGAGTAACGCTAATGCGGTATTAATAATATGTATATTAAAGGCATTATTGGGGTGACACGTTGCGACGGCATTTGGCCATTGTTCTAACTTTTTCTCTGGCAATTGAACATTCGGGATGGCGTGTTGTGTCATTACATGTGAAAAGACCTTAAGGAAAATCCAGTGTCCATGCCGCGGACGGGTTTCGAATCCGCAAATTTCAGAACAGTGCGTTACTAACCTTCCTACCTAGGACGGTTTCTGTTCAGAGCTTACGTGTAAAAGGACTAGAAAACCCAAATGTAGGCCTCTGCTAAAGTTTTAAATTAGTTTACAGCTTTTACTTTTCAGTTCGGGATGCAACACTGATACAGCTCCCTGAGATTTTTTCGCGTGTGATACTCAATTTAGATACGCCTTCGGTGAATTCCCAATAAAAGTGAATGTTCGTAGGCGGCATATTATCGGAGCGGATCGGCATTTTTCTCCACCATTTCGTTGTCAGCGATCGGGGGCCGCTTGTCGACAATATCCGGTTGATTTCGGTTCACGATACGATTTGGAATTGCACGGACGTCCCTTATCCTGCTCGCGGGAACCTGATAATTTATGAATAGAGCACGCTGACTACTGTAAAACAAGCAAGGTCAATTTTATCTTGATTCAAAAAGGAACCTCAAAGGAATTGGGTAGAGCAGTAAATCATGAAGAACTTCTGATCTCCCTGCCGTCCTGAGAATCCGCACTAAATCCCGAAATATCGCATGCATGAGCTTCTGGTGCCATAGAGGTTTAAAACACCCCTCCGAGTGTAGCATCGTGTAAATTGATCCGATGCCCTCGGAGGATGTCACGTACTTCGAGGTCACACTCACGCAAATCTGTGAAGTAAATCTCATTTTAGAAGAATATGCGGTTGTGCACTTAGGAAGTACCTACTCATGTGACGAGTGGTAGGAATGTGCAATGAAAAGGCGAAAGAAACATTTCCACATCGATCGAACATATCCTGTGAGTTTTCACGGACTTCATTTGGTATCACGTATTTCGCCGTCTTATCATATATTCAAGAACTATGTAGTGCTGGAAATTGAGGAGTTTATGCGTAGGAGATGATTAATATTTTCATTGGTCAGGCCTTAATAATTGTACGTCTCGATTATTTGGAATCCATCTAAGAAAAGAGCAATAAAGGGATGAAGTGAAGGTCGGAGAAAATCCACTGTAATGGGGTCGTTTACCATATTTTTTATCTGATAGTGTTTTTAAAATAAAAAGACCCGTGTTTTTCCGTTTGTTGATCCATCAATTATTTCTCAAGTTATGAGCGGCGAAAAACTGATATTTTTAACCCTTTCGGAAAAGTGGGCGTGGTGCAACCTCTGAAGTCATCGACTTCGTGCAATCACAACTGAACCCGCGAAGCTAGTTCGCCTTATCACAAAGGGGAGGACACAGCTGACTCTGCTAATAGGAGCGATTGCAACAGGATCTGTGCGAGAAGAACTTCTGAGAATCCCCCTCCACTCCCTTCCTTTCCTCTAAAAGCAGTCAAGGACGGGAGGAAAATGACGTCAATGTTATCAAAGAAGCTTTTTCGTTAGGCGTCACCCTTTGTTTATTTTAATTTATGATTTATTGGTGAATGGTTATGGTTATAAGATTAATTTTTTCACTAAAATTTGTTTTTCGTTTCCATCTAACACTTTCGTGCACAGAATTGCGATTTCGGTTCCGAGTAAACGCCCCCATTGCAAAACAAATATATTGGGAAAGGAATGTCAATGTAATGAATTGATGGGAAACCTATGGTCGGAAATGGATGTCTTATGCCAGGCTATGATATCCGAAATATATTAAACGAGTGTATTCGTCATTGAAAAAATGAAATTATTTAGACACATTGCTATAGTTCTAGTTTCGGTCACGCAAGACTAGTGAGATAAAGAGACACACAGAGTTTATACGCCTCTATTTGGAGGCTTAGAAACTCTCATTGCTCCCACGCATCATTTGCAACTGAAGCAAAACTATAGTGCCTCACCCTGTAGGTAAAAGTAAATTATGTAACATGAAGTTAGTGTATACGAAGGAGATGCTTAATATTTCATTGGTCAAGCCTTAATAAAAGTACGTATCGATTATTTGGTATTCACATGAGAAAAGAAAAATAAAGGAATGAAGTGAAGGTCGGAGAAAATCCACAATAATTGCAAAATAAGTGTATTGCGAAAGGAATGTCAATGTATTGGATTAATGGGAAAACTATGGTCGGAAAGGGATGCCTAATGCCAGGCTATGACTTCCGAAAGATGTTGAAGGAATTGTATATGTGAATGCGGGGTAAAACGGGGTAAAAATGAGCATATCTGCATTTGTAGGGTTGCTGTAGATTTTTTGGATTTTTGTTGAATACATTTGATATCGAAGGTTGGTGCGTACTCCCTGTCTCACAACCTTGCAGCGGCTCGTGAATTACTGTGTAGCTGTAATGAGGATTAGTTTTTTCACGGATCGTGATGGAACTTAGGCCCTTACGAGATTGTCGAAACGAGACGAAAATGACTTCGTATGTTAGCTAGAGTGTTTGAACTGGAGGGAGCTACAATCACGAGCTACATGCTCTTGGATAATCTTTTAAGTCGTCTCTCTCTCTCTCGTTTATTTTCACCGACCTTTTGTAAGCGCCCAATGGCGGCAACGTTTTCATGGGCGCTTCCGCTGGCTGAAGAGACTTCCGCGCGTTTTGCAGGAAGCAGAAGAGGAACAGAGAGATACGTCGTGCCTCCTCCCCTCCCCCCCCCCCCCCACCGCCTGTCAACTGATAGGCGTGCCAGAGGACAGAAATGTACGAGTGCATGTCGAGGGACACGCTTACTCCGGATATCCGATTACTGCCTGGGTAATTTATGTTAGCAGCATTACTCTTTGTTATCTTCATTCCACAAGGTGCGTTAAAAAGTTTTATGGGCTGTCCATTCCGCTTTGAGATCTGCACTCCAGGGATACAAATGTGCTGTTAAAATTCGACTTTAAAAATAGGGAGTTTTTTTAGGCTAAGATACGGGGTAAAAATGAGCACATTTGCATTTTTTGGGTTGCTGTAGGTTTTTTTGCATTTTTGTTGACTACGTGCCAGTAAAAGTGCAGAGAATGGAACAGGGTAGGAAAGAGGGAAAATATATGGTCCTGTCATCTGTAATATCGAAAGGATTAGGGAGAGCAAACTTTTTCATGCTATCTCCGGTTGTCGAACTTGAATTGCTTGGGGTCACAACCGTAGACAGGTGGATATTGTTAGAGCTGATATTCTCGTAACCCTCGGAACTGAAAGAATTCATATTTAGGCTATCGATGCACTGAGCGCTTTGGCTCATGAATCTGTGGCTTCAGAATTCTTCCAAAAATAGTTTTTGGGGAAGAGGTGCTGACTTCGAAGGTTTTGTCATCTAATCATTCATACGTACATTAATCTAAAGCTTCAAAAGGTCTTTATAGTGTTCTATTATTAAAGTGAAGAAGTGCTTGCGAAATTTTGGCGACGATCTAGCTGTTATGTTAGGCTTTTCTGAAAGATTGTTTCGCCATGTTCTTGCAAGAAACATTCGTCGTTTTCTTTTAAGATGAGTCTCAGTTTCAAGTACACTTTCGGATTAGCCACGAAGATTGACTCATTTCGTTTACTAGAACTAATTCAATGAAATAATGTGCTGGACGTCATATTTGAGCGCTTGCTTTTGAGGAGAGCCTTGGTATTCGCCTGAGTCTGTTGATGGTCACGTGTACTCGCTGCTAGGAACTCAAGCGATGAGTAGAGAGAGCGATGGATGATGAAATGAGAATTGGGAAGTGTATTTGAGGGGAGAGGAAATTTGTTGATTCGCTAGTTTGTCTTTTCCATATAATTGCAAGGATTACGCGGACATTCGGTGGTATATATTCCGAAGTTATCGGAGTGGAGACATTGTTGTT
Organism: Platycnemis pennipes; assembly: GCA_933228895.1. NCBI lineage: Eukaryota > Metazoa > Arthropoda > Insecta > Odonata > Platycnemididae > Platycnemis > Platycnemis pennipes. Next base: position 41,323,931 of record OW121851.1, on the reverse strand, counting down.
TTCAGTTCGTTGGCAACGTACGATTCTTATTGATTCAAAAAGATTACGACCCTTGGGGTCACTCTCCCTATTCGAAAAATGTTCCTGAAAAGTACGGGAGAAGTTTTAAAATCCACTTGCATCCGTGCATAGTTGGAGTAAAGATGGATAGCTGTTCTATATTTTTACAAAATGTTTAAACGCAAAAACTTTCGTACTGCCGCATCGCATGTTTTTGCTGATGAGCGTAGTTAACAATTTCTCGATAATGGTTTCTGCTCCTTTCTTCTGATATTCTCTGTAACTGTTATTTCATTAATCGATTAATCAGGTTCACAGCATCACATAAATATAAATAAGTATTCGTTAAAAAATCTAATACGGAGATACGTCAAACCATTGTTGCCGTTGCAGTAATCCTTACTTCTCCGGGGTCATCTGCTGCGTAGATATTTTTAATTGCAAAATAATGTTTCTTAACCATCGTAGCGTATATTCTCAGATCAAGAAAAAGTGGCATATCCGTTTGCTCATGTAAATATTAACACCACCTTCAATAAAATTTCTGCATATTCTCATTAGCTGGGTCTAGAAATTTTAAAATCGACCGATGCAAATATCTGCTACTACAATATCACCTCAATCGTACCATCTTGTGATTCGACTATAGGTTTCAACTAGACTTTTGCCTCCTTTTCATAATTTTTGCTTGCGTATATACCTATATATTTTTTTTCTAGCAGGAATAAATAAAATTGGGAACACGTGGGGTTAGACATAGGGAAAGAGAGGGGGAGGCAGAGGGAAAACGTCGATAAACGACGTCCTTGGAGTCCTATCATGCGTAGCGTTCGCCCAGCCAAGCGCGTGCATCTTCCGCAAATTGCTGGGATAAATGCCGCACTTGTTTGTTGCCTCAGCCTCAGCCGAGTTGCGGATGTGCTGTTATTGTGGAGGAAAGAGAGGGGGGTGGGAATGTGGTCAGTGGATGAAGGAGGGAGGATGGGAGATTGAGGTGGAGAGAGGGGAGGGAAATGTGGAAAAAAGACTCACCCTCACAGAGCCTAGAATAATCTGTATTGTGTATGGCTTACTCTCCTGTAGGCATAATATTTTATATCATTTTCGAGGACTAAATGTAGACGCTGGCATATTCTTTTAAATCTCTTGCTATTGCGGCTAAGTCGTAACAAAAAGTATGATATAGGTCAGAAAAACAGTGCGAAAATTATTGAATAAAAGTTATCGTAGTCTAGTGACTCATTGTGGTACTCATTAATCATAGTTGCAATTCTATAAACCTTTCACTTTCCAAAAAAATAATTTGGATTGTCACATCCCTCATCTGCCGTGATTCGTGATATATATATATATGATAGCACACGAAAAACATAGAAACACAAAAATATAAAAAACGGGACACTCACATTTAAAATAGTTGGAAGCTTTCGACTGCCTCTGCAGTCTTCGTCAGCCGGAGAGGAACTGAGTGCGGCGGGGGTGTGAAGGCAGTTGGAGGGGGGAGGGGGAGGGGAGAGGGTGTGAAGGCAATTGAAGGGGAGGAAGAGGGGTGAGGGATGGGATTGGGATGAGATTGATGAGATTAATGCTGTACATTCAAGCCGGGCTTCTCGAATGCACGGAGAGCCCAAATAAAAGCATTCTCACGAGTCCTGACCTCTATTTTGCTAGCATGGTTCGGTAGGGATTCAAGTATTGAGAGGAAAAAGCAGTTATCAAAAGAGAGACCGTGGGAATGAGTGTGTATAGGGATAGGAAATGATGAAAATATGGCGGATTTTGTGGAAGATCGATGATTATTCATACGGATTGCCAAGGGTGTAGTGCATTCGCCAACGTAAAATGCGGGACAAGAATTACAGGTCGGAAGGTACACAATATTTTTGGACTGGCAAGTAGCTTGGGAGGAGGGGAAAGAAGTGATGAGGGGGTGTGGAGATGTAGGTGCGGACCGCATTAAAGGACACGTTTTACATCTGGGACGATTGCATGGAGAGGGCCGTGGGGGAGGAGAATCAGAAGTGCGATAGAGAGGGTTCGTGGACTTGAGAATATTTTTTAAGTTCGGTGGCCGTCTGTAGGAAATGGAGGGGCAACGAGGCAGGAGAGAAGAAGTGACGTCGCTGTTTTTCAGAATGGGAAAGAGGTCCTTAAGAATGGTTTTCAGTTTGTGGGAACCGGGAAAGAAAGTGGTGCATATATTCAGTCCAGTGTCTGAAGATGGAGGTCTGTCTTTTGGAATATATTTGGAAGAGTGGGGGAGGATTTTCTTGTGGAGGAGCTTTTCAGGATATCCGCGATTGCGGAGAGCAGAATGAAGATTATTTAAGTATTTGTTGAGGGAAGAGGTGTCATTGCAAATTCTGTGTCCGCGGATGGAAAGGCAGTTAGGAATGGAGCGCTTGGTGTGAATAGGGTGGCAACTATTGTAGTGGAGATATTGTTGGTGATTGGTAGGTTTTGTGTGGACGGATGTTGTGAATTTATTGTCTTGGAGCCGAATGTCTACGTCAAGAAATGTGATGGTGGAGTCAGAAATTGAGGAGGTGAATTTCACTGAAAAGGAAGAGTTCAGGGTGGAAATGAAATTTTGAAGAGAGTCATGACCGTGCGTCCAGAGAAGAAAGATGTCATCAATGAAGCGTACCCAGAAGAGAGGTTGGTTGGTACTTTGGGAGAGGAAAGATTCTTCAAGGAACCCCATAAAAAGGTTCGCATACGATGGGGCCATCCTAGTTCCCATCGCCGTGCCACTGGTTTGCAGGTAGAAAGAGTTGTTGAAGCAGAAGGCATTCTTTTTTAGTACAAATTCAGCTATTTTTAGCAAGAAGTCTGTTGATGGGACTTGAGGGTCGGAGCGTTGATTAAGATAGAACTTGAGAGAGGATAGGCCTTCATTATGGGGGATTCCCTCTCAATACTTGAATCCCTACCGAACCATGCTAGCAAAATAGAGGTCAGGACTCGTGAGAATGCTTTTATTTGGGCTCTCCGTGCATTCGAGAAGCCCGGCTTGAATGTACAGCATTAATCTCATCAATCTCATCCCAATCCCATCCCTCACCCCTCTTCCTCCCCTTCAATTGCCTTCACACCCTCTCCCCTCCCCCTCCCACCCTCCAACTGCCTTCACACCCCCGCCGCACTCAGTTCCTCTCCGGCTGACGAAGACTGCAGAGGCAGTCGAAAGATTCCAACTATTTTAAATGTGAGTGTCCCGTTTTTTATATTTTTGTGTTTCTATGTTTTTCGTGTGCTATCATCGTGTGTATATATATATATATATATATATTTTTTTTTTTGTGATTTTCTGTACAAATTTAATTCAATGAAATTATAATACGCAATGAAGTAAACCACAAGAATGAAATTTTCCAGAAGAGAAATTGGCGGATAAAATTGAAAATAGCAGAACACTAGCTATAGAAGGCGAAGAAATTGAATTACCTGTGTATGACGTTTGCATAAAATGGCATAGAGCATCGAAGGATATACCACTTTAGTGAAAAGGGCGATTGTTCGTAGGAAAGAACTAATGACAGAGTATTGACTAGAAAACAAAAGAAAGACTGGTAAAAAAAAGTCGAATATTGCGCCGAAACACTAACTCTAAACTAATGAAGTGAAAATTGTGTTTAGGATTTATATCGTCTCCTCCAAAAACTAACTATTTTATATTAAATAATGTACCTCTCAGATCAATCCCATGTACTAATTTACCTCTAACCAATCTCACACAATCCTTTTCCAAGTAATAAATATTCTCACCCAAAATATCACCATCCAATGCTCAAGAGGGGACATAATTTCAACTGTTGGTCACCTCTAAGGCTATTTCGCAATCTATCTACTCTTCTATGGCTCCTTCACAAAATCTGTAGAGAATATGTTTCAATTACAATATTAACAATATTAATCAATATTTATCATCAATATTTCCCCACAGTACCTGCAAGCGATGTAAAACCTTCCGTACTTGGAATTACAAATACTTTTGCGATCGTGAACATCGATCTATTCTTGCCTACTAAAATGAAAATGAATATTGTTTGTTTTCTGATTTTCAGGCTAAACAAGAACACAACAAAATATTTCCCCCGTCATTTTGCTATGCTTACCCCGACATATGCTTTTATTATCCTTCCATTTTTTGGCCCAGAAGTGGCTTTTCGTCTGAGTTTCTCCCTCTTCCTGAGACTCCACTCTCATTTCTTGCTTGAATTTCCTCCCTCGGGAGGGACCACTGACACTGAGATAAGCGACGCAATAGCAGGAGAAGCAAGCAAGCCAGTAACCGTGGAACCGACTGTGGTAAATGCGAGTGCACTCCGTCGCGTAGCTCCCGGGCTTGCAGTCCGGAAGTTTAGCCATTTGCGCCCTACATTTCCCCTTACTGAGTCCCCTCAGCCACCGAGTCCCGCAGTTAGCGCGGCAATTGTTTCTTTCGATCTTTTTTGGCACGCCCTGCTCTCCGCATACGTCCGAGGATGATGAAGGCGTCCGCATGCCGCCGTTCCGACTCGATTCGAACAGTATCTGTGGTTTTCCTCTACTCTGTAGTCAGCTAGCGGGCGCAAGAGTGACTGGGATTTTGCGAAAATAAAAGGTATATATCCAATGTCGCTTTTAGGCTCTTTTTGAGTGAATATACGAAACTAGCTGACTTTATCAAGCACATACATTCTTCCACTACTTTCAGCAAAAGTAGCGTGTTGAAAAGAATGGTTTCTTTGGTAATTTTGGCAAAGGCATTAGTGGTTAAAAGGCAATGCCATTGCACTCATGAAATCACGGATTTGGTATTGATCAAATGAAGCTTTGTTGAAAATTCATTTGTTTGATCATTATAATCCGTAACGCTTCATCGTATATAATGCTTAATTTTCTATTTTCTTTGCTATGCAGTAGTTCACTCGATCACATGTAAGTCCCAAAGTAAGGAATCTAAAAGGAATAAATAGCTGAATTGTCGTTTTGATGAAAATATTCCCGTCTTGCATCTATTTCATATTACATGTTTGACACACTTGCATGATGATTATTTTATTATTCCGGCCTTAGTTGTCAACTTAGAAAGCCCAAATTACGGTGTAAGACAAAATAAAGTCGCTTTTATTTTAACCTTGTCTTTGTAGTAGGCTTAAGCAGTTACGGACTCAGAAACTGTTGCACTAAATGATTTTTTATCCGGTCCTACACATATTTAAGAGCAAACATTATGTGTAATATCAATCAGCTCACTACGAATGACTAGAAATTTGGTTTCAAATTACAAAAGAGAAACTTTTCCTCCATCGCATATGGAATCACAAGCCTTTGGGTTTCACGCGCCATGCAAAAATGCAACCCTCCAACTCCGATTATTGGCGCTAGAGAGAGAAGGGAGGGAATACCCGCTCCCTCTTCTTCTAGAGAGGGAATTCCGTCTCCTTAGAAGGTAATTCCTGATATACATATTGTACTTAACTCGCGTTTCTTCCTTGAGTTGGCGATTTTTAATTATGGATTTAACTTCACCTCTTCAAAATATCCAAGAATGAAATGGATTATCATTTCTACTCTGAAGGTTGTAATTGAATAGTAACGCTCCCGTCAAAGCTGCTGCCATTGCTTATAGGGTCTTTTAGGAATTAAACCAATTTATGGAAATATATTTCATATCCATGTAAACGTCTTGTTAAGCCAACGGCCGTATAAAATTCAAGTATAAGTTCGCCTGGGCAGCATATTTAATTCATATATTCAATCATTTCAACGGCTAGTATTGTAAACGATGAATTTCATGGTTATCTTTGATTCACAGGAAATGGAAATGTAAAAAGCATGCCTATGAGTGCCGGAGTATGTTTAATGTGATTTTAATGATTTTCTTGCAGCAGCAGTACGGAGTACTCCAGTATACTTGGATATGATATGCTCTAGTTTATTAAGAATCATTCCTTAAGTACAGAGAGGTATATAGCCTCATAGTTAATCTCAGTGATTGCTTCCAAAATGCATCAGGTGCATTAGAAGTCATCGTCATGCACTTATAAATATTTATATCACCCAAATATTTGCTTTGGAAGAGTCGTTGTTTAGTGCTGCATATTCTTCAATGAATGTATTCTTGAAAGATCAAGTGGTGGGCACCTTTTCCTCTCCAATTCTAACCATTTGCGATTGAATCGATAAAATCTCTCGAATTTCATGCCGGGGTCGAGGGGCTTTCGCAGCCGTTTAATTCTTCAATTCCTCCTCACCTTTCCCCAATCGCATGCATCGCTCGAGACGAAATGGAGGGACGAGATCCCGGCTCGGTGATTTATAGGCTGTTCCCTTTCCTTCAAGCCCTATCTCACCTCTCCCACCCCAACGCCTTTTAAGGTTCCGGGGGTGTCGGGACGATTTCCTCGGCGAAAGAGCGAGAGAGAGAGAAGAGGTTGAAGAGGGATCGGCGTCTTTTCGAGGAAAGGGAGAAGAGAGAGAGGGAGAGTTCTCGCTTCTCAGAACACCTCTACAGGGCTCCTTCTGGCACCCCTCTGCTTCACTAGCTGTCGGAAGACGGATCGCTTCATATTTTTCCCTCCTCCCTGCCTCCAGCTCCCGTCTGCACACAACAGAGAGAGGAATGGGCCACGTCCTCTCTCCTCTCTTGCCACACATACAGGCGTATACTTCAGGGTAAGCACTAGGTATGAACATTCAGGGGGAGTGCTTGAATTTTTAAGTTGCGCCAACTGCTTAGGTTATAGCTTCCTGTGTAACAGAAAGTAATCCTAAGAATAATCATAAGAAAAATATCACACTCACACCAAAGGTTGGATTCAAACCCGGAAAATTAAGATTGACTGGCGGTCACATTACCTATGTACGAGAGCTCAGTCCATGAAAACATAATGAATGCATTTTTAGCAATAGGTTTACTTACGGGTGATTTTTAATACAAATACACTATATTCTTGTTCTTGAAATATGTTTACCGTGGACCGGAATCTACGAAGTTTCTATGGGGAGAAAATATTGAGCATGATAATTTTATTATAGGATTATTATTGCCAATAGATATTCTCCTGATACAGGGTTGCCAAATTTTTTAGCTGAAATAATCAAAGCTTTATCTCTCAACGATGAAGATTATTGTGACATAAACATATGCATGTACATTAGAAAACCTTAGGTGTATTATGACAAGTAACAGTGTAAATTATATCTTTATCCAATTGAGAAACTTAAAAAATATTTGCTCTATTTCGATAAAGTTAATGTGATAAATTAGCTTACATTTCCTTAGCTAGAGTCTGTAAGTCAAGTAGGTGAACTAAACTGTTGAATTAAAGGCTGCTCCAAGCGTCAGTGACTGGATTATGATAGCGTGTGTTGTTGCCTCTGTTGTCATTTATAAACAATGCTATGGTAGTTTTATTTCATTGGAAATCTTACTTCAGAGCCACTTGCACCTTCCCAAAGAGCAGAGAGCAATAATATAGTCACGCGAGGCGTAGTTTGCTGACCCCTTACCTATGCGCGTCTCGAAACTAGTGGAAAGGGATGGAGGATTTTTCCTCCTAAAGTGGCGTATTCCAAGTATAACTTCGTCTTCTAGATTATTCACAAATTTGCACTTAAATGTTTCTTAAAAGAGAATTCTTGGTGATATGTTGCTATTTACTAAAATAATTTTACAGCTCGTATCTTGTCCATTTCTCCTCTCAGGGTTACGAAAGTTACCCACGGAGGATTCCGAGAATTTGACGGTATTCAGAAAACTAATTTAGTATCCAGTCAAATAGCGACAGATTACTGTGCTCCCTTAGACCGGAATGTACTTTAGCTGCGTATCGTAGAAATTGAATCAATGCAAGGCTCACGGGTGGATGACACGGGTGGTATTACAGCTTAGTGCCTTTGCTAATACCTTCACGCGAACTGTTTCCGAACTGGCCTAGAAGATTTCGGTTGGAAATCACAAGCCACTGTTAAGTTGAGAAGCACAGTCCTGCAAAAATTAAAGCAGATACCTTTAGGTACAGGACTGATGCTTCATGGGTACAGCAAGGATGAATGAAAGGATCAAATTGAAGTTTCCGGGGAGATAAAAAGTGAGTTGATATACAATTTTAGGTAGATTGGAAAAACTGAAATAACCTGAAAGCTTGCAATGCCTTGTTTGCATCTATTGAACATTTCCTTTCATGTTGTGCATGAAGTGTAGTTTGTTGGGAGACCCATATGTGATATTAATAGCAAGCTTTAGTAGATACGCATTATAACTTATTAGTTGATTTACGTAATGAATTTTTGCCTATCTCAATCCCTGCCGCACACTCTCGGGTTGACTCTCTAGGTACTACATCTACATCTACATGATACCCTGCAAGCCACCATAAAGGTGTGTGGCAGGGGGTGAATTCTCACCAAACATGCACTACATATCATGCATTTAAAAGGATTAGTATATATATATATATATACTGCTCTAAACAACGCTATTTAAAAAAGATAAAAATAGCACAGCAAACATGCTAAAACATGCTGTTAGTTGGGTTAGCTTTAAGTTCTTATACCAATATCCAGCTATCAGTGTTGTCCATTACTACACGCGTTCTGCACATATTTACCGTTATTCATGTCCCTAATTGTACGAGGAAAAAAGGACGTTTTGAATATGTCAGTTCGGCAATCAATTTCTCTAATTTTGTGATAAAAATTTTTTTTGCCACGATTAGGATTCGAACTTTACTCTTTCTGAATGCGTAAACAGTGCCTTAACCCACTCGGCCACGGTTAATTTCGAAACTAAACTAGTACTATGGGATGTGGATGTAGCTGCACCCATTCCGTTCCTGCCTCGCCTCTTCATTCCCCACCCCCGAAGACATTTGGCCCTAAGACGTCGGGGAAGTGGATCGGAGTAGGCATCCGTTTATTCATTCATGTCGCTCCCTTCGCTCTCACCCACTCTTGTCACTCCAAGCTTTCATTTTGCTTCGCCCGGGAGAGAAGGGGAGAAGTGTCGCGCGCAATCGAATCCGAAGAAATTATGGCCTCCTCCATCTTACTCTCAACCCCCATGCCCTCTCCTTTTCTCGATTCCAGGGAACCCTCTCTCGAGCGCTCCGATTCCTTTCCATCCCTCCCTCCTCAATGACGCCGATCCAAATATTCCCGGCACTCAAAGGAGGAGTAGATGCTTTCGCCCTCTCGATCAGGCTCTCCTCTTTAGGAAGTTGAGAGAGAGGAGAAGGCTGTGTTGTGTTGGGGTGCGAAAAATGAATTATGAGCAATCCGGGATGGGACGAGCGTGACGGGAGGATGAAGATAGCGGGAAGGGAATTTTGTTGGAATATGGTGGAATTCGGGAAATTTTATGATAATTTTCCTAGGCCCGTGTGTTTATTCATATTATTCTTCATTTCTTATTCTAGAACCTTGTTTCCCACAATGTGTTTCTATTGTGTATTTTAATCGGTTTATTTATATTCATACCAATTCTTTTTCTAGAATCACACCTCAAGTCATTTCTAGTTCAGGTGGCAGGGGTAACGCCAAGCTTACTCAGCACACGTAAAATCGTAATTGATGTTGAAACGTATTGAAAATACTCATCCTTTGTATTTGTTGCGTTGGAAATTAAAAAGATTTTGATAGCTTATTTTATTTTAATACGTCTTGAAAATGTCACAGGTTCCGATATGCTCACATGAATCTAAAGAAAACTTTTGCAATCCTTATAGTAATAAATGATTATAAACCACGAAAGAAATTATTTTTGTTGGTATTTTTCACATCAATTGAATGCAATACAATAATATTATGAAGTATGTGAGAAAAGTGTCTTAAGCAGTAAAAAATTTCGGATATCTACATCTACATCCACGCGATACCCTGCAAGCCACCGCGAGGGTGTGTGGCAGGGAGTGAATATCACCAAGCATGCACTATTCACATGCAAACAAGCAACTAGGGTCTCATGCAACTAGATTGTTAGTAACTATAGTATTTAAAAGATTAATACATGCATCATGCACTAGAGACTACTCTAAAATATTTCCCCTACCTTCCCTTTGCTATGCTGCCTATATTGTTCTCTTATAGTACGGGGGAAAAATGACGTTTTGAATATATCAGTACGACAGCCTATCTCTCTAATCTTATCTATCTGGTCGAATCTAGCATAATACGAGGTTAAAGTACATACTAAATATATTATAGAAATTTCAATCGAATAGCTTTACTGAAGATTTTACGCATGTATTAAAAACACCAGCGTCTGTAGGGTAAATATATTAGAGTAGTCTGTAGTGTATGATGCATGTATTAATCTCTTTAATACTATAAACACTAACAATTTAGTTGAATGTGACCCTATAGTTGCTCTTTTGCATGTCAACAGTGCACGCATGGTAATCTTCACCCCCTGCCACTCACCCTCGCGGTGGCTTGCAGAGTATCTCGTTAGTGGAGATGTAGATGAAGATGAACTAACGCCTTGCACATATAAAACAAGCTCTTCACCAGCCTTCTCTTTGCGCTAAGAATGTGTATCTCTTTCCCTTCGGATGTCGGACCAGATGCCCTCCGCGCTGGGAGCTAGGGGGTGAGGGGAGGGAGTATTAGGGAATGCTGCCCGGAAGCGACCGGGCTGTATTCTCGCAGCAGCCGTCTTTATCCTCGTCGCCTGGGTGCTCCAATGTGCGTGTACTGTGGCGTGTGGTGGTTTGGCGCGTGCGATAAAGGGGGCCAGGGGTGAGTTGAGTGGGCGGGAAGGAGGGGAAGGTTAATCGGGAAGTTGTGCCCGGGTCAAGTGGATGACTACATAAAACATTCTCACTCAAGGAAGCGCCCGTCTCCTCAGCCGGCCGCCTGCCAAGTATCTTTCGCCTTACACAGGAGAAGCGGTTCGTGCCATGTACTAGCTGCGTGCATTGCTCGTCAACATTACTTTCAATCCCCGCCTTTCTTCTGAAGGATCCCGAGGCTTACGGTCCCGGAACACAAGCGCGTGGGCTAAAGTTTGCTACTGGCACTCACACTCGAAATGGAAATTTTAGGAGATTACTATTCTTTCAGCAATGCACACGCCTTGAAGTTCAGGGATCCATTTTAGGTATGCTTATTAACTCAAATGAATGCTCACTTTGTGATTTTGCATGGAATTTTCAAACCGAACGCAATGCTTTAACTAACTGCAGTGCGCGCTGTAAATAATGCCAAACTAATAGTAAATATGACATATAAGTAAAAATATTATCCCAAGGTACGTTTGATGTGGCAGAATTTAATTTTTGAGCACTCTTGCTCTGAAAACACATTTAGATTTTCTTAAAGGGCTGGCCCCACACTTTTCCAGACACAACGTCTAACGCGAAACATGCACGTAGCCAGAAATTTGCCGTAACATGAAACAAAGCAGCCTTGCCCATTCGGTGCCGACATGTTACAAATCTCTTACCTTAATTTTCAGTGCTTGGTATTTACTTTTACAGTGCCCATACTTAAATTTTTCTCACTGGTAAAGTTCTCTGCTAAAATCAGAACAACAAAATTATTGGGAAAAAATTTCGGAGGGGGCGGGGGAGTGTGGGGGGGGGGGGGGGGGGGTGGTTGAAGCACCAGAAGACCCCCCTGGCTACGTGCCTGACTCGAACGTTTAATAATACCCGGATTGTTGGAAACTTGCGTGGCTCAAGCTAGTGTTTTTTCTCGTGTTACGGGGACATTTCCGTGCAATATCTCTGTGGTATATGATTCGAGCTGGCTACCATACGTCCGTCTAAAGTCCTTAACGTTATCACTCAGTGTCATTTACCGAATTTACACTAAAACATTAATTGAGGGTGGTGCCATTCATGTTGTAATCATTCGCGCATTTTATCGGCCCTCGAGCATCATCATTCTATGGCTACTGGGCACTTGAATTGTATACCTGTGTATGGCTTCGACTCGACTTGGAATAATCTTAATTGAGCGATTTTCGGGAACGGCTTACACCGCTGTAGACTAAGCAACGAGCCGTGCCAAAAACGATCTGATACACACCATTTTTTCTGCTATTATTAATCTTTTTCGATCATTTTCGTGGTCCGAAAAGCAGAATTAAGTCAGAACTTGAGGCGAATATATGAGTTTTTAGTTTGTAGATAGGGCTGCAAATGATGACTTGAATGGCATTTAGGCTATTTACCCTAAAAATACTCATTCTGTGTGTGTCAAGAAAGCCTGGGATTTTGGCTTCCATCTGTTAGTTTTTTGGTGGCGTACAAAGGTTTCTACTTCATTGCAAGTTTTGTGGTTAGAGGGCTCCGTATGCCATCCAGGTACTAGTTTCTCAGGGTTACTATCGTCCTTGTTTCCTCATCCTTGCTCCGGGATTATTCCTAGCGATCGTTCCCTAATTTCCATAATCCTGGAGAAATACACATAGATGTGCACAGGCACGTAGGCAGAAATTTGCTTCGGGGGTGGCTAAGCCTTGCGCAACTTGAAACAAATTAGACTTTCCCATTCAGAACCGACCGGTTACAAATCTCTTCCCTTAATTTTCAGTGTTTCGTAATTACATTTACAGTGCCCATACTTATCTCTTTTCTCTGGTAAAGTTTACTGCTAAAATCAGAACAACCAAATTATTGGGAAAAAATTTCGGGAGGGGCTGAAGCACCAGAATCTACGTACCTGGATGTGCATGAGAAGTATGGATAGCGATTCTCTCTTAAACGAAGTAAATTTTTCTTGCTTGCGCTCCAGTCGTCACGAATATAAGTTATCCCATTGAAACAGTATATCCCATTTTTGTAGCTTTTGTTGTTATGCTTCAATATGATTCAATTGCTTAGATCATATCACATTAACATTCTTCACCAGCTGTTAGACATGATTGGTTTGTCTTTCATCGCATTTCTCATTCTCCTGCCATTTTATTTTTAACTTAAAAAACTTTCCACGCCCCGTATTCACTCTTATCTTATGAACGAATTCCAGTCTGGATAGGTCTTTGCTGTTTTTGCAGCAGCTGTTGTTTTGCTGTTTAAGTTTGGTTCAATGATCCATTGTGTGACAGGAGATGTCCAAACATGTAAGAGAAACACAGCATCTCTCCGTGGGGGGATACATTCCCGTGGGTTACAAGAAGAGCGCTTTATCGTTCTAGCCACCGCAGCTGGTCATACCTTTGGTTTGGAATATTTTTCGGTTTTTGACTTTCTTCCATGGGTGACTAATAATTTTAATTCAGACATATTCAAGGGAGTGAGAATACTTCGATTTTAGCGTATTGGAACGCACCAAAATTTCGCCGCATTTCATCTTACCCACCCCGCAATGTATCCCTCGCTTTCCGACCCCCATCCTCACTCTATCACTTACAACGAGAACCGTTAGAATCGAACGCGTATCCGGCAGTCGAATCGGAGAGTGATAGTTGATGAAATGAAAAACAAATAAAAATGGCTTTGTTTTCCTTCCATCCCTTTGCTTTCTGTTTACACACCCCTATGAATGTGTATTTGTGTATCGTGTGTGAGTTTGCACATGTGTTTGATTTTTGCTGGCCTATTCATCGCAGTTTTCTTTTATCTTTCACTGTTGTCCGAAACTGCTTCGTCTAGCGGAATGATATTAATTTCCACCGGATCACAATATCGTTCCTCCATTCCGATCGAAGGAGTTTTTTTTTTACGTCTGTGGTATTTTCATTTCCAATGAATGAATTAATCATGATGTAAAGTACTAAAAAGGTGGATGTATGATTTAAGTTTCAAATATTTTACTGGATCTCTAAAATGAAATAATCGATCAGTATATTCTTCGAACATCGTATTAATGAAATCCGTATGAAGGGAAGATCATTATTTTTTTTAGAATAATTTTTAGTATTCCCGTCGTCATCCCTGAAAGCAATACTTTTTGGCACCGTAATGCATTAATATTTTTGCAAATCAATTCTAGCAATTTTGTAATCTTGCTCTTTTGTAAAATGACGCTCATAATTAACTCTCTCCACTTCAGATACAGATTATTTTAATCCATTGACAGAACCTCTGTCTATATTACATTTTTGTCTGTGAAATATATAAACCTATCAGTGTACCTACGCCATTAGATAAAATATGCATATATTTAATTTTTAAATTTAATTTAGTGATATATTTAATTTACGTATCATTTCTATTGAACCTAACATATGGAACAATTGCTAAAGGTCTTTCCTAACAAGGTATAATTCCATAGGATATTGGTTCTAAAACACAAGCAGACCTTTTCATCTCAAAGTAGTCTTTTCATTCGAAAACATTTTTGGCCTTTGAGTATGTGCTGAAATTACTTGAGTAGGTATACTAACAGTTCAGCTCTATTTCCAAAGTTACCTAGCTTGATATTTTCTCTCAATGATATATTTTTCTCTTACAGGTAAGAGGCCTTCCTCTTCATATTATTCCAAACGCCAGAGATTTTGAATTGGGTTTATCAGTAGCCTATTATTGGTGAGTAAATGGAATTGCATGTAAATATGCTTTCTGAGATTAACTGTTCTATTCATTACAGCAAAAATTTAAAAGTTTTGATCTTGTTAAGGATTAATATCACATTTACTTATTTATAATGTATTTTTTGCATTTTGATATCTCTGATTAGAGGCGACTTGTATTTTGCGACTTTCCTTCAAGGTTTAAGAGAACACTCATATAACTTATAGATTCTATATTCCATTGGTAAAGCACCTGCTTGTGCAGAGTAAAATATTCACATTCTCTATATTAACGGTTATTACTAAAGCAGGCATTGTTCTTTGTATCACTTTTACAGCTAAAAGACCAACTATTAAATGTTGTTTGAATATAAATCTAATCATTGGATGATGTAGCTCACCTGATGATGTAGACCTGCTACAAAACCATTGTTGTATCTAGAGAAAATCTGTGTGGAATTTCATTGTTGGAACTTTTACTCCAAGACTAAAGCTTTAGCTTTATATTTAAATGTGTAAAGTAATCTGGTCAGTCATATTACATCTCGGTGGCTATTTGTAAAATTTTTCTGGTGAATTATATTCCATTAGTCTTTCGCAGTTAATTATAGGTATTTCTTCAAAAAGGAAAAACTAGGATCAACGCTAATACTAAATTTTCCATCACACTGTGACAAGCACATTTTGTAGTATTTTTCTAATTTATCAGGAAAGGCTTACTTTTTTTGACTCAAAGTTTTTGGGTGTAATGTGGCAAACAGTTATTACTTTGAATTTGATTCTATTCAGTCAGAATTATGTGTATATTTTCGAGTAGATATATTGTTTACACACTGGAGAAATGCCTATAAGAAATACGTATACATTGGAGCAATACGTACGAGATTTACAGCATACAAAATTCTTTTTAGCGCAAGCAGACGGGGAGAAACGAATTATATCCTTGAGAATGTGGGTGCAAAACTGATACAGCGTCTCACAGAGCACAGCGTCTCCTAGAGCAGAGCGAATATTCGCTGAGAAATGTTTCTAATGAAATTAGTAACTCTTTGGTTTCCTAGCGTTTAAAGTTCGGTGTAGAGGCCATTGCATATTCCAACATCGCGCACATTTCCCCTTTTCCGTTCACGATTAAGCTCTATTTTGTGGGAAAAAATTGAGATTGATAATAATCGATTTTGTTGATACTGGTATGATTTAATAAGTAAATTTGCTGTAAAATAATGCATTCCTATTATCCTTGTTGTCAAAACGGTAGGTACATATGAAATTTCAATCAATTTTTTTTGTTTCGAAGTTAGTTGAGGTTTACATTATTGTGCAATGAAGCTGCCAATTACGGAATGTAAAAAATTTTGGCAAAACCTTGTTAACATTGTTTGGAAGCATATATCTTAACTGCAAATTAATGCAAGAAAAATTGATTAACAATCAGTGAGCTTTGAGTCACCGATTGCAGATGAGCGTCAATTAGATTTAAACACACCTAAAACAACAGCTTCAGCAAATTAAAATATTAAATCACATAATTGAACGCGGAAATAAATGCTCTGTCACATGCAAGTTATTCCACTGCAATTGGTGGGCTACATGAAGCTATTCCTCCATAAACTCAATACATTCTTTTTGACTGACAATAGGTGAAGATACAGAGGAGAGAATGTCTTGTAGGTAGTGGACAGGAATTGCACAGCGAAAATATCGGGTACACTAATTGTCGCCATTTGGCGTTTTTCTCTGGAGTTATTGAAGTTAGTGAACTCTGGAGTTACTGAAGTCAGAAATGAAAGGGAAAACTAATTGTTCAGCATATTAAATCAAAGCGCTGGAACATGAAAGGGCTCATGAATGTTTCTTGAGACCAAAAAGAGTCCCTTGCGGAATTCGATTTTCCTGCAGAAGAACACGATAGGAGAGGTATGAAACGAAAACTTGACCCTGGATCTCTCAAAGCTGCCGTGACTACTTCATTTATTTGGCCTTTATCTTAAATTCCATAATTTTATGCCGATCGTTCCGATAATTTTTTAGCCAAACGAAGGAGTGGATGACAAGCGTTTCCTTTGTAATATCTTCCATCAGATTTTATCTCTCTCTGATTTATCATGATGCTGTGAAATAAAAATTATCATGTTCAGGAGAGCGTGTCGTGCACGCGCTTTATTGAGATACTTTAGATCGATTTGTGTTGTGAAGTTTCAATTTCAAGTTAATTTTGGCGAACAATGAATTTCATAAAATAAAATAGTGACCGAATTTTAATCTCGAAATAATGGTAGTCGAAAGTCATGCTTGCGCAGAATGTGCTGTATTCAGTGGAGACCTGTCAGTTTGCGAGTACAAACGTATCATTTTCTCAGTTCTTACTTGTAAAAAGCCTTGCTGAAAATAAAACGTTTTGATGGTACCGAAGAAAGATAGTGTAATTAGTTTCTCTGCCTTCTTGAATACCGTTTAAGAACGAATTTTTCAGAAATAAAATAGTCTTTAGTAATTAGTTTGCTTCTGGAGCTTCCTTAACGACTATTATTCCTTCTTTCTTGAGCTTCGTTGATCACTATAGTCATTGAGGTCCGCAAAAAAAAGAAAATCAATACAATTTTTTGCTGGGTTTTCCACCGGGTGAATAGGTGCAATATTTTGGAAATTTTCGAATTTTAACCCATTAGCATTGTTTGAAAAGGCATTTTTTTCCTGCACCGCTTCTTTGCCGATAGCTCCGACCATTCCTATCGCTTGATGTAGTTCCACTTCTCTCCTCTTCCTTATCCATATTCTGTTTCTACCTCGGTATTTTCGTTCTGATGAAAATCAAAATTCTTGTCTGAAATACATGAATATTTAAAGAGTACCAACAATATTGTACGAAACGCAGATGGTTGAGTAGTAACGGCAGAAGACAATTTTCAGGAGCTCTTCACGAAGCAACCACTGCTGATAGAACACTTTTGTTGATGCTTGGTTTGCGCTTGGATTGCTTGGTTTGTGCCTCTGCACAATCGTATTTTTTCCCCTGTAATTACAGTGTTTCTCATTAATGAATGTCATACGCGTGATGCGTAATAACCAATTTTGCATTAGTTTATTTGCTATGTTTCATTTGATTAATGGATTAAACACATCCATATCAGGCTCCGCTGAGGGAATGTTATGTAGGGAAGGAAGGCATCATTAGTGTGTTTTCAATGAGTAGTTTTTGTTTATTGGAAGTTATCTATCGGAAGTTATTGAGTAATCCTAGTAATGAATGTGCTAACCTTTGCTAAATTATACAACTGTAGAAACTGTATTAAATGTTATGGTTTATCATTCTGAATAATACTCCAAGGGAAGTGAGAGTATTCTTATCTAATGAAGAGGATTTTATGCGTAAAATACTATCCAAGATGGTACACAAGAGCTACTCTGATTTTTTGAGAACGATGCAAAGTACGGCTCCTTTGATCATTTTGAGGCCTTCAAAAGAAAGTATTTTGTAAGTAGATTTTTGTTTCTAAAGCCCATTTATCGTCTGTTACGTGCGAGAATTAGTTTCGATGGGTCATCCGTAATTACCAGACATTTTTCAAACAATACGTCTTCTTCCTATGCTATTTGCTTCTTCTTATCAGTATTTTATTTTCTTTTCATCATTAATAAAGCTTATTCTTGTTATCTTTCTCCTCTCTTCCATCTTTGACCCTATATTCTAACAAAAAATTACTTTTCTGACTCACTGAGTTTTGCATTGAATCATTCTCCCCCTATTTCACTCATCCATTACATTATTCTTAACACCCACGTAGTCTCAGTTTTATTTATATACCTCTCCCTATGTTCCTGGTCTATGCAATTCCTGTATCCAAATTAATCCTTTTCCTCAGAGTTCCCGCTACACGTTCTCTCTTTCTGTTTTTAAACGACTACTTATCTAAAGACTATCTTCACCTATCATACACAATCACAATTTCACCCACTTTTTCTCTATAACCTGTGCATACAGTACTAAAGTTCCGTTTAAGATAATATTATGGCCCTACTGTATGAATTCTGAGCGTTGCTTCTCTTTCAAAACCTCCAAAATTCTTCAGTTGATTTGCATCTCTCACGGGAGTATAGATTTCAGGTCTTTTCAAGCTCTTGATTTCTTTTGCGGGTCGTTCGAACAACAAATTCAGTTTTTATAAATGTAATACTATGCCATCATTCTACCTCCGCTTTCAATGGGATGGAAAAGTATCATCTCACCGACTGGAATGTGGACGAGAATTTAGGCCCAGAGCGTCCGCCGGTTGCCGCGTTCTCGCGGCGGGAGATTCCGGTCGTGTAACAGCGGAAGCGTTGAGATGCGAATCATTCGCTTGCGCTTTTGGGGTATCATGGGAGGGGCAGTGTGAGGGGGGGATGTGGGGTGCAATTTATAAAAGCGATAAACGCTGTCGTTTCGGCGTGTTTCCGCCAGACCTATCTTTGCGCTTCCCTTTTTCGGGAACCAGTACATGGATATAGATATAAATACATATACGCATGGGAAAGTTTAAATATGTGCATAAAGATGGTGGCGAAGACTAATTTTTCTCCCATTTGCGATCCAGATATAATTCATGCCGTAGTTAAATCATAACAGGAAGAATATGTCTATAACTCATACCTATTTCTATGAACGGTATTTGTTTCTAGTGAACACAAATCTATTGTCATTAAACTATAGTTAGTGTAAGACAGGGCTTTTTGGTGGTTAAAAGGTTTGCCATCTGCTGTAATATATTGAGTCCGCTTGTAAATTAAATTTGCTATTAAATGGAGATTCCGACAACACAGAAGATTTTATCTATCCTTCCTGTTGTTTTAATTAGCCTAGATTATGGCTATATTTTGATGTTCATAATCCGTTTCTTTTCTTTAAGTACGTAATTTAAATCAGTTTAATAGGTTTAGAATACGTTTTAATGTTTATAATGCTGTAATTGTCAATTAATATTCAACTGATATTTAACTTCCTTGGTAGCTGCCGTCGATGACCGATCATATTGATTAAAATGGCATTAACCATTTAGAGTCAACATCATTAATCAGAAATCCTGATATTGGCTTCACACAACTATCCACTGAATTCTTTATCGGCCAACCTCTTCATATTTACGTTTTTCTTCTCTTTCGCATCATCATTCGTCCTATACCTATGTCTATTACGAGGTATACCTTTTCCATTCTTCCCGTTCACTATTCCCTCAACCATTGTCCATGCAGGCCATCATGTCTAATGATGTGGCCGATTAAGATGGCCTCTTCTTCTTAAGGTCTTCTTTAAGAAAAATTAAGGTATTTTCCTTAAGGTATTCAGATGACTTCTCTTTTCTCCCATTCTCCTTAGGACTTCCTCGGTTCTTACTCGGTCGATTCAATTAATCTTCATAATTATTCGGGAGCACCACATTTCGAATGCTTCCACCCATTTCTTCTCCGCTGCTGCTTCATTGCCATAAAGAAACATGCTTCAGTTGTACTTTTCATATCTTTTCATGTCTTTACTGTTCTTATGAATTGTTTCCCTTCTGCTACGCTTGTATTTCCAGCTGTAAGTAGATTCTTCTTTTGATAGAATCCTCTCTTTGCCTGGGCTATTCTACTCACTATTTCTTTCTTTCATCGTCCATCTTTGGTTACCTTGCTTCCTAGGTAACAGAACTCTTTCGCCTCTTCAAGTTTTGTACTTAGACAAATTTAGAGCAGGGATTTATGGAGCAGCAATCAGCTTTAATAAGTTAACCTCTTTTTCTGGAGGGATAATGTAAATTTGTCACATACGTCATAAACATTAATTCCCTCAGCTCTCAATTTCTCTAATGAAACTCAACTGATCGTCACGTACTTAGCTTGTGTGCAACATGTTAATGATATCTACTGACGATTGAGGATGTCATGTATTCACTTAAAATGTATTTGTATGAATACTTACTCCGACTCTTGCGTATTGATTTATGAATTTTAAGTTATCAATAATGATGGGACGAACCATTTCCTCTTCACGCTGTTTATTAGCACATAGAAAGAGGCTTTATATATTGGTGGTATTATTTTCCTAAACACTGGCTTCTGATACCATTTTGTTACGTAAATTAATAAGGAAAGTTTTTTGAAGTATAAATAATGTATGTATTCACAACTTTCACAAGCCGCAATAAAATTGAAAGCTCACGACCCAGGTTTTTGGCTGTGACCTATCGATTTATTTATTTCGGAGCTTCGGACCATCATCAGGTTATGGTGCTTAGCTCCAAAACCTGGGTCGTTAGCTTCCAATTTTATTTTGGTTTGTAAAAAATGTGAATACATATATTTTCAGCATAGAATTCCACAAAGTTACCAGTGAACTAATTTCATTTATAAATAATCCTTTGGGGTTGATATATTTATCGCATAGCTTGAGTGGGTTTTTTGTTCAATGCAGTTGGATACTTGTAGGCCGTTTGCAGTTTCAAAGAAGTTATTTTAAATTCCACGCGTAAAAATGCTTTTTCTAACGGTGCGCACTTTAATTTCTGGAATTTCCTTTCCATGCTTTTATTTCGAATTTCCTTTCCATACTCTTATTCCGGGTGGAAAGCCAAATAAATATTTGGCTTCTCCGAAATTTAATCTTTATCGTGGATACGAATGGTAGCCCTACAAATGGCATCGAGTGGATGACAGAACGCATCCATTTCGTGCGGATCAAGCACTTCTACCCCAACCCCTGACGGTCCCTTCCTGAGATCTGATTCCGGACTGTTGCCGTGGCACGAAGCGCTGTAAATCCCGCGAGATCAATCTTCCTCTGCAGTCCGCTGGACCGTGGGTACTAAAATGAAATAAGGCGTGACATATCGGCACGTGGGTTAAGAATACTTTCCTCAAATCCCCCTTCCCCGTGACCCTCTTTCGCGAACGGCCATTCATCATCGCCGGAGAACCAGACTGCGTAAGCAAATGTCCATTTAATACTCTACACAGGATCGAGATCGGGCCGCAACAGATTTTCCTTTCGAAATGTGGGAGAAAATGTTTTCCCCCTCTCATTTTTATTTTGCATCGGATCCACTTGAAAGCGTCAAATAACGTCGATGGTGGATAATCACGAACCGGAAACAACGCCGATGTGGATCCACTGGATGGCGTATGTCCAGCGTTGCGCAGAAAATCCCTTCCTCCGTCTCGCGGATATGAAAGCGTCCGAAACATGTGAGCGTATAAAACGCATGCATCATCGCTGGTGTTTTTCGGTTCCAGTGTTATCTGCAGCCTTTCATTCTTTTTCTCTTCTTCCACGAGTGTTTTCTCTAAACAAAAATTGAGATAAACATAAAAAAATATCCATGTATTACGTAAAGCTGATTTTCCTCATTGCGTTCGACCACTCCCCCCTCTCCTTCCCCTCCTTCCCCCCCTCCCCCTCCCGAAAACCCTCCGTAACATTCTCTAAGACCCGCCACTGAAATTGCGTAAAGCCCCCCATAAAACCATTATTTATATAACTAGAAATATTATGTAACATATTCACGTAAAATTCTTATTTTTTTCTTAATATTATTATGCTATATTTGTTCTTTACGTATTATGTGCATTACCACAATTATTTCGACAAGAATTTCTGCCAACGTATCGGACTACTAGACCCTTAGCCATCTCCATCCTCAATATCGTTACGTAAAACATGTACCGGCTCTTTGAGCGATGGCTAATATATCAAACAGGTTTAAAAATATCATTCCTTACGCGTGTAAAAAATATGGATAGTTATAAGTCAAATGGATGTACTCAGGGAGTTAGTTGTGATGTGTTATCTAGGTTTAAAAATATCATTCCTTACGCGTGTAAAAATATGGATAATTATAAGTCAAATGGATGTACTCAGGGAGTTAGTTGTGATATGTTATCTAGTTTTAAAAATATCATTCCTTACGCGTGTAAAAATATGGATAATTATAAGTCAAATGGATGTACTCAGGGAGTTAGTTGTGATGTGTTATCTAGGTTTAAAAATATCATTCCTTACGCGTGTAAAAATATGGATAATTATAAGTCAAATGGATGTACTCAGGGAGTTAGTTGTGATATGTTATCTAGGTTTAAAAATATCATTCCTTACGCGTGTAAAAATATGGATAATTATAAGTCAAATGGATGTACTCAGGGAGTTAGTTGTGATATGTTATCTAGGTTTAAAAATATCATTCCTTACGCGTGTAAAAATATGGATAATTATAAGTCAAATGGATGTACTCAGGGAGTTAGTTGTGATATGTTATCTAGGTTTAAAAATATCATTCCTTACGCGTGTAAAAATATGGATAATTATAAGCCAAATGGATGTACTCAGGGAGTTAGTTGTGATATGTTATCTAGGTTCATATATCTGGATTGAATCATTTGAATTATGAGTAATTTGATGTAGAAGTAAGTAATTTATTTATATATGTACATTCTATTTTTTGGGAAGTGAAATTTTTAGAATCTGAACCACATGTTGTGTAAAAATAATCTCTGGTTATGTGGTAATATATCTATTAGTGCATGCTAGGTGTTAATTGCCCCTGCCGCATACCCTCGAGGTGGCTTCAGGGTATTTATAGGGTTTATGTATAATCTGTTAGTGCATAACGTCCCCATGCTCTTTATCTAACGTCTGCTACCGTTATTCGCCGTCTCCGATAATTCCTCATTAATTACTCGCATTTTTGTGCTACACAATTTTCCTCTTTCAGATTCATGGCAAATGCTTCCAATTTATCTCTCCATCCCATAACTGAGTCCATATTTGGTTCTAATTTTTAAGGTCCAATTTTTATGGCTTCGTATTTCGACTGTCCTAATGTATGTCCTCTAGCGTATTCATATCCTCTAAGGAATGATTTCGGGTTGGTTTCTTACCGTATCCTCTTTTGAGAGTTGATTCCAAGGAGGATTGTTCCACTGTGGAACTAATCCATTTTAGACGATCTATATGTCTTGTCCTACCCGCTTCTCGAATTCATACTTTACTGTCCCCAAGTTCTTGTTTTTGGGTTATCTTCCAGTACCAAGCACAGATTTTTATCATCTCTTTACTCTTATTTGATGTTTTGAGTGATAGGTATACCAGTCAGTGTAGGTTGTGATGGAGTGTCCCGAATCTTCATTGCGTTTTTTACTACGTCTATTTATTTCCTCATATTGATACTACTTACTGTTCATCATGCTGTGATAAAAATCTCAAAATTCCTTTCTGGATAGATGGGTAATGGCACTGATGGGAGTGGTTCACAGCCTTCTGACTTCAATAACTACCTTCAGTATCATATTATTACTAATAACCTGTCTCATTCAATAACACAGCCTCATCTTAATGTTCTCTAGCAACTATTATTCTTCAGTAACCTCTCACAACGTCTAAATATCCCTTGTTTTTTATCCTCTAAGGTCGACGTGCCCAATCTTTTCTCGTCATGTTTTCTTCTATCCCATGCCTCAGATCCATGCAAACTGTGTCCATCTCTTCAACAATCCATTCTCTTCATCCGAAGTCAAGTTTCTTGTGAGGTAACCTCTATTTAATGTTGCTAAAAGGAAACAGTATGGAAGACAATATTCGAGAATAGATCGAATGAATGTTTTAATCTTTCATTCAGTGACGTATTATGAGTTGCGAGGTGGTTTGTGCTATTAGTGAGATTTGGTTCCTCAATTAAAGTTTAAGAACCCTTTGTGTGTTACAAAACCACTTCTCGACTATTACGCAAGCTGTAATGGTCACTGGGGTCTGTGATTTAGCTAAATAATTGTAAGTGCTTTTTGGCGTAAATACTATGATTGCACCATTTTATTAGTCTCCTACCATAGCTACCATTGCTAAGGCACATTATAATAAAAAATATGGCATAATAGACGAAACACATGACTTGCATCCTGACACCCTTTATGTTGATGGAACTTTTTCCAGCTGCCGGCAATATTACGATGTAAAATTGGAGGAATACCGGTTGAAATCGTCTCCGGGTGGATCAATGCGGTGAAAGCAGGCGAGGCGATGAAACCCTGCCCGTTCATCCCACCCGCGAGGCAGTTTGTTCCGCTCCTCGCCCTCCCCACCCTGGTCACCTAATATCCCTGCAACGCGAACGACCCCCAATCCTTTCACCATTCACCCCTTGGAACTACCCCTTCCGATCCCGGGGGGATGGGAACAAAAAAATAGAATCAAGGGAATGCGAAAGCTCGCGGAAATTGAAAACATGACAGTGATTGATATACTTGCGCGGGTGAGTAATACACGTTGACCCCACGACACGATCCAGCATCCTCATTCCCGCTTTTCCCTATGTCCTACCTCCCAGCCCCCCCTATCTGAACCCTATCCTACCCTGAGGCCCACATTCGTACCCTAGAAAAGAGTATATTTTATATTTTTTTATAAATTTCTTCCGCCAAAGTATGAGGAAAAAAATCGGTGGAAATTGGCTTCCTTTCCTGGAAGCCAATTTCCACTTTCCTGGAAATGGTAGGGGTCAACCCGATGTATCAGTTTTAGTGTCGTTCAAGATGGCTCATCTATGAGAAGATTCGTTTTAGTATAGCAAATTAATATTGAGTGGATAAAACATTACTTTTTGCAGATTATGCCCGTATATCATACATTGTTCCGTATGGTATGCGAGGCGTAATAATGTGGACTTGCTGGAAAGGATTTAATTTCCGAAGAATGTGTAAGCGACGATGTTACCATTAGTCTATTGGCTGCTGTTTATCGGTTAATACATACACTAATAAAGCAATCCATCTGCAATGAAGAGAAAGTGTTGAAAGAGGCATTAATGTTCGGAACTGCAAACGCTGAAATGACAGTTCTCAAAATAGTCTTTTTGCAAAAATAATCAGGGCAAGTGCTGATTCCGGATATAATTTTAATCGTGGAGTATTATCTTTGAGAGAAACAGTTGGATAAATATTTAGATCTACCAATAGAATATATTCGTAATCTGTCTTATTTTAAGCATTTCCTAACTCCAAAAATAGAACAATAACTTGTCACTACGTAGGTCAATCGTTAAAAAAGCCTAACCAAGCGATATTTGTATGCAAAAGTTGTTTTTTCAATGTTTACCTCATTTTGTTAGCAGTCAAATTGAGGAAATTTGGTCATTATTATTCATCCATTTTTAAAAATATTTTCTCCAGATACGATCCTCCGTGGCAAAAAAGAGGTTGAGCAACTGATTGTCCTCATTTTGGTGTTTATCTTTGAAAATAGGCTACCTTAATATAAATAGGTTGTATTTTGCCTTCAGACCAAGGTAACTACAATTTGTTGTTCCCCTTAACGAGGAGCTACTCTCTCCAAAAGCTGTATCTTTTTATAGCTACAGCTTTTGAATATAAAATCTTAATTTTCAAAAACTTTACACGGTCGTATAAAATGCCCTGTTCATTCAACGCTCCGGATATTAAAACCGTAACGTACACAATACATTATGCCGCCAATAGCAGATATGTCTCGAAATCTATCATAAAAGTATGCATTGGGGTCATTTACCATATTTTTTTATTGCTGAATCTGATAGAGTTTGTAAAATAAAAAGACTCGTATTTTTCCTTTTTTTGATCCGTCAATTATTTATCGAGTTATAAGCGGCGAAAAACTGTTGTTTTTAACCCTTTCGGAAAAGTGGGCGTGGTGCAGCCTCTGACGTATATCGACTTCGTCCAATCAAAACTGAGCCCTCGAAGCTATTACCCCTTATCCCAAATGGGGGGACACAGCTGACTCTGCCAATAGGAGCAGTTGCCACAGTATCTAATCGACAGACCGTCAGAGAACCCCCACTCCCTTCCCTTCCCCTAAAACAAATCAAGGTCGTGAGGAAAATGACGTCAATGTTATCAAAGCAGGTTCTTTGGGGGGTGTCACCTTTTGCTTGTTTTAATTTTTTATTTCTGAGTGAAAGGTTGTGGTTAGAAGGTTAATTTTTTCACTAAAATTCGTTTTTCATGTCCATCTAACAATTTCGTGTTTAAATTGCGATTTCGGTTCCTTGTGAACGCCCCCATTATTTGGTCTACTACATCTCTATCCGTATCCCGGCATTGAACCACACATAATTATTTATAAAGTTGGTGCGTACCCAACGCGTTTGCCTATTTTGGCTAATTTGGAAATGGTTGTTGTTATACTTTCATCAAATACCGAACTGGGTAAACTGAAGTTTTTTTTCGGATTCCCATTACCATTTTGAGGAAGGGTTTTAGTCGTCAGCATTTTATTCAACGCGTAACCGTATTTAATCTCAAAGTACATCCCCCTTACGATGAAATCCTTACAAAGTGCATTACTTTAAATGGTACAGTCCAGGATCACTGGGTTTGTAACATAATAATAAATCATGTTCTTCGAATGCATGCAGATACTTTGGAGTCACCATTTTATCCAGCCAGTTCGCTTTCCTACATCCACCTCTTCAGAATCTGTAATCTTGCACCATAAGTTCACCTGAGTGTTTACTGCTTTTGAAATTGTCTCTTGATGTCACATTATTTATTTTTTGCGGTGCGGTGCATATCGTTTGCGTCATGGTTTCGCGGTTTACGTCGCGGCTTGCATCGAATATTGGAAAATGGAGTTTTCCCGGTAATGAAAGAATAATGCACCATGTCGACGGTGGCAGCCCGCTTCATTGAATAATAAGCACCGAGTGGTTACGGATTTGACTCTCGCTTCGGGTGTGGTTATCGTTTTTGGATTAGTTTTTACCTCGTCAGCGTGAACTTGGGCGTTGAGACTCATGAATTGCCACTATCGTGTTTATTTGTAATACCCTGATGTTATAATATTTAAATATGAAAATAGATTGATTCGTACTATTACCACTTTAGAGCTCGTCATATGTCGAGTGATTGAAAAAGGACATTGTCAGGCTGAGTGTATGTCTCATGATGAGAGTCCTTGGAAACTCTCCATCTCACTATTCACCCTTGCGGCTGTGTAACTCTCTCTCTTCTCGTAGTATTCTAATCGTGCTGTTGACGAATGCCACCTGAGGTTGTGAAGTGTAACAACCGGAGCCCACCACTTCTGAATTTTTATTTCCAGTTCTCGAGTTCATCTCGATTTATCGAGTCCATCTCGATTTCTCGAGTCCATCTCGATTTATCGAGTCCATAGCTCCGCTATTAATTCTGTAAAAATATTTACTCTAGAGCAATCGTTTTCAAATTGCTTTCCTTTTATCCGTTTCAACTTTTCCATCACTGTTTAAATTAATCATTATCGTGTCAATCCTAAAATGTTTTTGACGCCACTCTCCATCCGTAACTGTTCTATCTCATTTCTATAACATTTGCTATTCTTGCCAACGTTATTTTTTTGTCCTAGGTATTTATTCTTTCTTCCTCGTTGGGCTTTTACCTTGATAGTTTCATTTCAAAAGTATTTTAAAAGCATAGGTGTTTAAACAGCATCCTGAAATTTGCACTGAAAGAACTCATAGCTATTGTTTGGACTCATCATCATCGGTTTGACGCAGCGAGGCCTACCTCTTCCATTTTTCCCGTTAACTTATCCCTCGACATTTGTCTTCATCAGGCCAAATAGTCTTACGATGTGTCCTATTACGTTGTCCCGCCTTCTTTTTAATGTTTTCAGACATCTCTTTTCTCCCACTCTTCTTAAAACTTCTTCGTTTGTCACTCGGTCGATCCATTTTATCTTCATCAATCTTCGGTAGCACTACATTTCAAATGCATCCAGCCTTGACTTCTCTGCTGCTGTTATTGTCCATGCTTTGCTGCCATGTAGTATAATTCTCCAGATGTATGATCTAATGAAATGTTTCTTAATTTCCAAGCTTGTATTTGTAGCTGTAAGCAGCATCTTCTTCTGGTAGAATGCACTTTTTGCTTGGACAATTCTACTGTCAATTTATCTTTTACTTCGTCCATCGCTGGTTACTCGGCTTCCCAGGTAATAGAACTCTTCCACCTCCTCGATTTTTTGTTTTCCTAGTTTAACATTGGTCCTTGCTTCCTTTCTCCTACTGCATACCAATACCTTAGTTTTCTTTATATTGATATTCAGATGATATCTGGCCACTATCCTTTCCATATTACTTAGTGTTTTCTTTAAATCTTCTGTTTCTGCCATGACTGCTTTGTCTTCGGCAAATAGTAGCATGCTGATTTTCTCCCTGTGGATATTCACTCCCGGAGACTTTTTTTTGACTTCTTGGGTGACTTTCTCGATGTAGACACTGAATAATACGGGAGGGTGTGTGAAACCTTGCCTCACTCCTTTCTTTATGCTATATTATGTACTGATGGGTCCTGATTTGATTATGGCCACTTGACTTTTGTACAAGCTGTGGATACCTCTTCGGTCATTGTATGATACTCCAATTTCTTTGAAAACCTTTAGCATCATGTTCCAATCCACGTTGTCAAATGCCTTCTCCAAATCTACAAATTCAGCAAACGTTGGTAGATTCTTTTCTATTCTCTTCTCTATAAGTAGCTTGAGTGCCAAAATCGCTTCTCTTTTGCCCTTGTTTCTTCTGAACCCAAATTGGACGTCATGCAAGAACTCCTCATCTTTTCCTTCTATTCTTCTATAGATGATTCTCGTTAATATCTTCGAGGCATGTCTTGTCAGGCTTATGGTCCTATAATGTTCAAAGTTCTCAGCCCTTTTCTTTTTGGCAATGGGGATGATGATGTTCTCCTCAAAGGACTAACAAATGAGAAACATCAGTATTCATGTGCTAAATGTTAATGAATTAAGATTGGGTTTACAAATTAGCTCTCATACATCCACTAGTATGTTTCTAGTTCTCGGATTCATTATGAGATGACGGTATTTGTTTAATTTTCTTTCGACAGATTTCATATACTCATACATCTGTGTAGTACTACCCTGCGAGCCTCAACGATGGTGTGTGGCAGGGGGTGAAGATGACCAAACATTAATATTGATATGCAACTAGGTTATTTAATGGAAACATGCTAAATAATAGGTTCACAAGCAGCTAGAAGGTTAGTATCTACACAATAAGAAATAGGGTTATGGTTGTTATTACATGCATCATGCACTACAGACTACTGTAACATGTTTCACCTACCTATTATTTGCAAAACTGCCTATTGTGCTCTCTTATGGTACGCGGGAAAAATGATATTTTAATTCTATCGGTACGGCAATCTATCTCTCTAATCTTGTTAATCTGGTCAAACCTAGTAAAATACGCATGGGTTCTTAATATATATCTAACGCCATCTGTGAACAAATCTGTTTTGAATTTACTTAAAAGGTTTAACCTAAAATTTAACCTGCGTTCTGATAGTTAATATAATGTTAGTTCTGATAGTTAGTAAAATTCCCATCATAGTTCAATCATTTGTTCAGTTATTTGTTGTCATGTGGTGCATTATTTAAGAAGCGCAACCACCATAAACAAAAGAGGCACCAGAAATGAAATTTTATTATTTATAAAAGAGGATGATTCAATATATGATTAGGAAACATGAGTCAAATAATCTACGATACTTCGAACAAACTGCCACACAGAAATACCAATTGGAAAGCTAATCACAACTTGATGTATAATGGATTAAGGAAATTATGGTTGCGAATTATAATGGAGGCAGATCATCAATCAGCAGACAATGTCACAGGGAAAACTCCGTCATTTACAACCAAGAATTATATTATATATTGAAACCAAGAAGTAATTCCCTTCCTAGTTCTTCTATTAAACTCGTAACACTTATGAAATCATCATAAGAAATCTAGCTGATCTCCTTTGCAAACGCTCTAATTCTCTTATCATACCTTCCTCGTACGGATTACATATACTAGCGGCATATTCTAAATGACATACTTTTCAATATATTGATTAGTTGCCTGAATTTTCGCTGAAGATAAAGGTTCGTATTAATATAGATTACTCCCCATAATTTTAACTTTCTTTCGCGCAAAAAGAGATCGTTAACATTCTTCATCAACTGTGCGAAGGAGATTATTGGGCCGAGCGGAAGAGGGATTATGGATCGCCTGTATCTGGCCCCTCATCTTCAATTGGGTCTCCCGAGACAACGAACACAAATATTAAGAGGGGGACAATAATGTATTCTTCAAACTTCATATTGCATTCCCTCTTCCTGCCAGAACCTTCTTCCACTGTTTTGATTTCGCCCTTTCATTGTTCCTCATTTTCTTTCGCTCCGAAATATCGCCCCGTTGAATGTGCGCTCTTTGGCCGGAATAAATAATTCTCGTTCCAGAGAATTCTTTCTCCACTTTTGCCAGAAATTTCTGAAGAGTGAAAGGGCGGAAGAAGTGAGTGAGTTCGCAGCAGCTGCTCCGCCCGTTATGCGCAGATTGTTGGAAAATTGAAATAATAATTTTCAAGGAGGAGGTTGTCTGAGCTGCTTCGGGAGTGGGGGAGGAGGTGGAGAGAAAACTTTTCCCGCACCCTGGGGAAACAGTGGTGGAGGCAGAATGAGGCGAAGATTCGGAAAGGGTAGGGGAGAGGAGAGGAAGACCATATGCTGAAGTTTCTTTCAATTTTCTCTGGCACTGGACACTTTTGTCCCTTTATTTCTCTTATCCCTTCTTTTATTCCCTCATTATTATCACTGTTGTCTCATCATATTTTCCCCTAGTTTTTTCCAAGGTTGTTATTTCCTTCTACTGCCACTGTGAATCTCAAGCTCTCCTTAGACTCATCATCATCATCGAAAACTTAAAAAAAATCCAAGATTTTCTTTGCTCATCTTTCCACTAGACTATTGTATCATATCCTAAGATGCCTAGATGTTGACGTAGTTTTTGGCAACATAAAAATATTCATGTTAACATATTTTTGGGTAGCATATGTGTCAGCATAATCCAGAGGTTTGGATCACCGTTGTTAGGATGGTGGCGAAATTAAGGCCTAGCGTCACGAGGGGCAGAGTTTGAGTCTCGGCACCAGATGAATTTTCATTGGATAAGGAAAGAATATGAAAAGAGAATTTGGTCTTTTGAGATGTGGGTATGGAGAAGGATGGAGTAAGCAACGTAGGTAAAAGAGGACAAACGATGGAACGTAAGGTTGTAGGGGAGGAAAAAAAGTTGATCGAGGAATATAGGAGAAAGCAGGTGTAGATAAAGAATGTAATAAAGGGTGAGGGTGTTGTAAAGGACGTAATTTTTGGAAGTGTTGGGTAAGCGATATGGAGGGAATAAAGAAAAGTTAGCCTGGATAGAATGAGAAATAGAAGCCATAATTGTTTTTAAAGGGAAATAATTTGAAATATGTAGGTAGACTGAAGAAGTAAATACCCATTGAGACCTATCTTCTGCGTTAGAAAACTAAGTATTAATTATTATTATCCCGGGCCCTGCTTAAGTGCTGTATGAAGAGCACTTTCTATTCTCTGCCGGTTGTCAAAGCATCGGACTCCACGGTTCCTTTTGCTAAGGTCCGGTGGATTCCGGCTCCGGGTTTTCCTTCATCCTTCTTCCACCTCATAGAATTCAGCAAGCTACCACTATAGGCTCGTATGTTAATGGTATTAGTTCGCTCGTCTAGTGGCAATAGCTCAAATAATTAATATTTCCTATTTCCTTCCTACCTTTCCTCCTGTATTATACCTTTGGTCATTCTTTTCAGTAATTTCTTTTCGCCTCCATCTTGATGAGAACATTTTTGTGACCACATTGCCCAAAGATGTTTCCAATATGTTAGCATCATGTTTTTTTATTATTATTATGTGAAGTTTTCATTTCTCTGTGCAGAATATTTTTAGTTATTAAAAATAATTTATAATTTTGGATTTTTTACGCTAATGAACGGTCTGTTTTTTCCAGGCTTGTAATTTATTTGAAGGTTCCATGAAAAATCCGCCATACATATTTTTTATTTCCTATGCCCCATTACCCTAAAGTTATTGCACTTTCAAGATCCTCTCATTTATAATGAAAAATGTTGGTGGTTCTCTCTATAAATGATCTTTGCTACTAACATTTATGAGAATTGCAGGTCAACCAACCATCGTTATGTATTATGGAAAAGTAAACCGAGCAGAAAGTAATAATGTCGTTTAAAATCCAATTGTTACATAAGAAAGTATTTTTTTCTGTTGAGCCATCATGTGCGAGAAATGAAAGTCTAGTTACTATCTTCTGTTAAATTCCTTTCAAATTTCAGTATAAATTTGTATTATATACGGTAAAAACAATCAATTACGGAATCTACATTAAGCACTTTCTGAAATGTTTATTCTGTATACATCGATAGAAAATATATTTTGCGTAAATGTACCGCCTTACAATTCATTCTCCTCTTGCGTATCCTTGAAAATTCCCCTGTTCTGCTGCATGGATTATTTATCGTTCGAGTTCTCCTTAATCCGCAGCTCGTGTCCAAAATCCAAAAGAACAAAAGTCATGATTAATGAATATTGTATTTTATTTTGGTTTTGTATTTAATGCCTCCTGTTCGTCTTTGTTTTCCGGTCGTATCAGTTGCTTCATATCTCCCGGCAAGTCACGCGATCAGATTAAAGTGTTTCGCGACTTTTGGTTCCACTCGGTGCGGTCGCACGAGATTTTATTTCCTCAGCCCTCTCGTTTTTATTTCTCTCTCCATCAATCTCCGGTTTTAGGTCCTTCACTTGGTTTTGTTCTTCTAAGTTGAAATTGTCACTCGTATTTGTTCTGGATGGGAAATAATCATAAGGTGGCAGGTAATTGAGAACATCTGTGCTTAGCGGTTTACTCATAAGAATTCGATACTATGCGTCTCCTCTATAAAACGAGGGATTAAATCGTCCCTTATGCAATACCTGATTCCAGTTATCTAAAATTTGAAAAACAGTGACCAAGTTCGGGGGCAATGACTATATACGACTAAATTACTGATGAAAAATGAACATCCAAAATTATCATTTTTAGGGGTAGCTCAAATGATATGAATTTCAGTTCTTTGTTTCATCAATTGAGGAGGTCCTTTTTTCCGTCCCAGTAAACGTAGGTAATTAACTGGAAAGCTAGCGAATGTCAGTAAATCAAGCTCATGTCAGTAAATGTGGATTAGAGAGGACAGTAGTTGAATGTCTTTTGTAAACAACACGTGACCATGATAGGACTCAAAGTCTCAAATGGTTCAAAATGGGACAAAGAACTGTGTGAGTGGCGAAAGTGATAACTCGATCTATCATTTTTCTGTCCCTGACATCTATAGCATAAATGGTCCACAACCAGTTACATTACTAAACAACAGTTACTAAAGGTTTCTTAACGTATTTCAATATCTTCGCATGAGTTATATTGACGCTAGAAAAAATTATTCGGCACATTAAATCCAAAAAAGGCACCGAGGAAACTTGTCGAGTTCACGGGTTAATGGTATTAAAATCTTTTGGGCTTAAAACCGTTCCAATTGTGTCGTTCCTAAGGGACAGAGCCTGTAAAAAACGTGTGTGATAGTAGGTGATGGTAAACGTGTGTAAATATATCTCGGAAACTTTCATTACTTCTCTGAATAATTCTCTCCATTCCATCCTTTTTCAATTCCCTATTTTACCTTTTTACGTCTCTTTCGTGCTTACAGTCCTAGTTTAAACATTGTTGGTATTATTTCTGTTGAGTCTTGTTTTCTATATTCATCAGCAATTATTTCGACCGTGAGTACATCCTATGATGCCTCTACATGTTTTTAAATGTATCCTACCTTTGTTTTGTATTTAAATTGAAAGATTCTCCATGCCTGAACTCATAGGAGACTTCAGATAATTGATGACGATGACGGTTTTATTGTTGTAGCTAGACACTTGTATTGTTTTTTTTCAAAAGGTTAAAAACAGCAAAGCCTCTAACGAGAGAATAACATGGAAATATCTGCAATCAGAAACTTCAAAAACTTTGTAATACATCATGTTCTCCTCCGTAGTTAAATGTTAGTTCCCTTCTGGACTAAGTGAGTACAGGTATTTCATATCTTGTATACTTTTTATGCAGGCTTAACGTTTGCAAGGTCAAAATGGGATTGTTTACCATATTTTTTATTGCCGAATATGATAGAGTTTGTAAAATAAAAATACGGGTATTTTTCCGTTTTTTGATCCGTCAATTATTTCCCGAGTTATAAGCCTCGAAAAACTGATGTTTTTAACCCTTTCGGAAAAGTGGGCGTGGTGTAACCTCTGACGTTTATCAACTTCGTCCTATCACAACTGATCCCGTGAAGCTACTTTGCCTCATCTCAATGGGGGAGACATAGTTGACTCTGCCAATGGGAGCGATTGCGACAGCATCTGTGCGAGAGCAGACTTCCGAGAATCCCCCTCCACTCCCCTCCCCTCCCCTAAAAGCACTCAATGACGGGAGGAAAGTGACGTCAATGTTATCACAGCAGCTTTTTCGGTGGGCGTCACCTTTTGCTTATTAAAATTTTTGATTTGTGAGTGAATGGTTGTGATTAGAAGATAAATTTTTTGACTAAAATTCTTTTTCCGTTTCCATCTAACGATTTCATGTACAAAATTGCGATATCGGTTCCGAGTAAACGCCCCCATTACTCGACACCTTTTGCGATAATCTGTTAAAACATATGATCAGTTTTGTGCAGTAGTTTTCAAGTCAAGTTTGCAGCGCTCCTTTTTCCGTCCAAGCGCGATTGAGTGTGTTCAAGAATATTTTTCATTTGTATGAAAAAAAATTAGCTTAGAGTCCTTTCATAGCGGACATCGACGGAAGCATAGATCAACATCCCTTAGGTGATATTGATCCGTGTACCGAAGCGTTCAAATCATGATTTTTTTAAAATATCCTTTTAGTATCCCCGTGTGTACATTTTTGTGCATGAGTGTATCTTATCGAGGCTGGAAATCTCTGTGGTGTGTAACGCGTCCCATCGGCCGTAAACAGGGGAGGAATTTGATAAAAATTGGATCTGTTACCGCGTGCTGTTGGCATATGTGCTCGGTCCCCTCTTCCACGAATCCGGGAGGGTGGCTAAAGGGTTCGAGGATGGAGGACTTATTGGGCACTTAAAAGGGAGATTGGGGTCAACTTTGACGTGTGATGGGTGGGGGAGGTCGGTCGCGGAGGACGTCGGTCAATGCTTTTGCTTTCCTCAAGCGTGGGTGGGATGGCTTCCCCTTCTACCCCCGCTCCACTTGAGCGCAACCTCCACTCTCCCCAGGAAGAAGGGAAATAAAATAGGGACGTTCCCCGTCCACTTGTTCATTTTCTCCTCTCCCCATTGCTTCGTTCCTACCGCCTATCTTCCCTCCCCCTCAGTGCCACGCTCCTGTTGGTGGCCGGCCATAATGCGTTATCGAAGCGGTTTTGAGAGGGATGTCCGTTTTACTGCCCCCGGCAGTCGTAAATTGACGTCGGGGAGTACATGCAAGCCTATAAATATTTCTCCCCCTCCTCACCACACAAGCATATGTTTTCTCTATTTTGAGCATATTGGTCAGGGGATTTCTTCCATATTCCGGACCGCGAGAGGGGGGGGGGCTTCTTTAACGAACACGTTTAAATGTAGCGGAGATGTATCCACATCTTGATGCTCTCAGCCTGTATTTTGTATGGTAGCGCAGGCCGCGGTAGCCAGGGCGGTAACGCGCCAGTTTAGCCACTCAATGGTCCCGACGTAAGAATAAGTGCCTCCCCACTGAACTACATGAAGAAAATCTTTTCGGATTCTACACCAGGTCAAGATTTCAGGAGGCCAGGCAAGAAATTTAAATGATGGATAAAATGGTATCCTAATCAGGACTCAGGTATCCCGATGAATAACACATAGAAACATTCCTTTCTGAAAATGATCAAAAAACAGCGACAGACTTCCTACGTCCAATTGGTTCCTCAGGAGCGTACACCACGGACTGACCAATCACGCGGCACCTGACATTCAGGGGAGGATACATGAGGCGACAACAACTCGTCCACAGCACTCAACTGTCCTGATGATGATGCACGAGTCAGGCATCGAAACGTCGGCTAACATGTTTATCTTCACCTGGTGTAGAACCCGAAAACACTGCCCTCAACAGTCTCAGATTTGTAACCTACATTATAAAGTATTTAGAATTAGTCTCAGGCTTAAACTTCACGGAAAGCCAGATAGAATGTTGAGATATAGACGTATGCATCGAAACTCCTTAAAAAATGACCATTTTTCATCATCGTCATCATAAACCAACAATCCTAGGATTGGTTTGAAGCTATTTGTTTTGTTTAATTGTCAATGCATTTGAGTATTTAAGTCAAACCAGGTTCATGCTGCTGCTATAGTAGGTCATCCACACTTGAGGTCAGCCGCGGTAATAATGTATATATATTTAAAAATGTGAGGAGAATTAACGTGGAGTTTTAAAAAGTTGGAAATAAATGAGGTAAGGCCGTTAATCTGCCCTTAACTAAGGATACATGAGGTCCACCGTTTAAATTCCTTTCCGGCAGAGTGCTAAACTTGAAGTACTTTTAAAGCTGCACCGACGTAAAGGCCGTTGTAAACAACAGGCAACTGCCGGGACTCGAATCCTTGCTCCCTAAGGCTGGGATTCTACAGATTACCTGCCGGTTTCCTTTCCTCACGATACCTTAATGCTCTAACTGTGAGGCCTGATACATAGGATATCCTTTAAATGGAACTCCTCCGAAGGCTATGTGATGTGTCTTCTTTCGTGTCTCCGATCTGTTGAGGAAAAGATCATCAATGGAGATTCCCGGAGTTGTGTAGGAGGAAAGGCCTTCAAATGGGAAAGGAGATATCTCGTGATGCGGGAAAAGCGGTAAGGTGCCAGGAAGGAAAGAAGGCTCGTGTCTGAACTTCATCTATTTTCGTCCACCTCCTATCATAGGGAAAAGCATCTCACCATATTTTGAACCCTTTCGAATGCCATAGAAAAGAACAGGCCAGAGACATGGCTGAATTGGGAGAATGTGACTGCAAAAATAAAGTGTGGTGGAGGAAGAGAGGGTTTCAATGCGAGGTAAAAATTGATTTCTTTTCACTATTAGATGCTGCTGAGGAATATTGTAATGAAACAGCAACAAATAAATAAGACAGTGGCTACTTTGGAGATGATGTTAGGAGCCACACATTATAGCCGTGGATAATTATCAATTATCTGAAGTAGGAGTGGTGAATCAATGTAAATTACCTTCCGTATTACTTAAATACACGTTTGCCAATACACGAAGTTCTTTAATTTGAATACCCATGCCAATAAGATTTATTGAATTAAGTTTTATCAAGTAGAATCGAATAAAGTTTTATTGAATACATTTTGAGTTACTTCGAGATTGAAGCATGTTGTGATTTAAAATAGGATTTAATTCTTTCCCGGCGAATTATTTTCGTTGAAACGTTGGTGTTATACCAATATTTAACCCGGTGGAAAGCCCGAGAAGACTTTACGAAGATGTTGTGATTTAGTTTGACGCGATTTCGTATTTCAATATATCGTTTTATTTTTTCCGCTTATTTAATGATAGGCTTAGTGCTAAAGTAGCAGATTATGTAGGACATGAGTAACTTCAAAGGAATATATCAGCAACAATCTCGTAACAAAAATAATACACCAGATGACTCAGCAGTTAGCATTTACGAAGGTCGACCTAAAATTTCAAAGAAAGAAAATTATTGCGCAATAATGCACTGCACTAAGGATTCACTGAACTTTATTATTGAATTTATTCTGTTGTTTTTACATTTTCTTTAACATTAACTTGTAAGTACAGATTTTCCTCCTTCCGATGGACAGGGATTCCATTATCTCTGAAAATCATCTCACCGAAATTATTTTGATTTCTGTATCCCTTGAAAATCTCCATACCAGAATTTTGCGTACCTACTATACGTACCCCTTCCATTTCTACTCCCTTTCTTAGTTTTTCAA
Source organism: Platycnemis pennipes (assembly GCA_933228895.1). Classification (NCBI taxonomy): domain Eukaryota; kingdom Metazoa; phylum Arthropoda; class Insecta; order Odonata; family Platycnemididae; genus Platycnemis; species Platycnemis pennipes. The sequence continues at coordinate 41,285,602 of OW121851.1, read as the reverse complement.
ACTTTTTCAAATGCTTGACATTTCTACTAGTATTTAGCACGGGTTTCCGTTGAATGAATGCATACCATATTGTGTTTATTCACTTGAAATGCAGAGATGGGCCTTTGAGTGATAGCGTTACGCGAACCTTTCAGTAGCATTCGTGCAAATGTTTCTTTGACGTTGTTCAGATGATCTTTTCATTTATTCTTGGCCCTTAGTCCGATTAACGACAATGGTTTTGACTGCATGTATCAATGCCTATAACACACATGTGGAAAATCACTGCGTTCGCTTCCATTCTCAATGATTGCGGAGATGTGCATTTAGATATTGCTGATAAAATAGGCGGATACAGATACCCTTATAAAATAGGCGAAGAGAATGGTATATTGAGAACGAATCAAAGGTTTGACTGACGATGCATCCGTCACCATTCAAAACAAAACAATTTTTTTTAACCGTGGGGAAGGTACTCCCGGAAAGTTGACAAAGATAAGTAAATTCAAGCCAGTGATCACTCCATTAACATTTACCCTCACTAACCCCTCTACAAACGCAAAGGCTGGCGGGCAAGCCTCCTGGAATATACCTAACGGGCGACTACCCCATTCATTACCTTTAAAGATGCAGGCGAACTCCGTGGACCCCAAGTCCATCTCCATAGTTATGATAGGCAAACTCAGCCGCGGATCTTCACCACGCTCGCGTATTCCTGCAGGCAGTGGCGTTACCGCCTCGTCCGCTGATTGGCTCTACTGTATGGACACGATATATTGTATGTGCACGTCCAGGTACAAACATTTGCTAATAATGGAGAGGAACAGCGTTCACCCCTTCCGCTTACCAATGTTTGCTCGCTATAGAGTTTGAAGAGAAGGGTTTTGCCCGAAGCGACGCAGTTTACCTACAGCACGCACCCCTATTACCTCCGCCTTAAGCTTGCCTTCAGGATGAATACTGAACGACAAATCGTCTGTGGGAGGAAGTTTAGGTTTGTGGGGAGCTTCTCAAATTTTTTGTTGGTCAACCTGGCAATCATTTTGGTGCTATTTTGATAACATTATTTTTTTTACACTGGCAGTTGTTATCACACCTGATCAGGGGAAAATGGTGGTGAATGCATCCATTTATTCTCCCGCTATTCGGGGGAATGAAGTAAATTGAAATTAAAAAGTTTCTTTCTTGTTCTGGGACTATGAGTTCCCTGGAACATCGAAAAAAATGCCAAAAAGAAAAAAAAGAGCGAATGTAGTCAAGGCAACAGCCGTTCAAGTTGCGTAATGTAGCAATATAACACATATAGATTAACAGTAACTAATAAATACCAAGTACGTTGCTGAAGGGAAATCTACAGTATATACTCAAGCGATTCAAGAATTCGTTTATTCAACGCACTACACACGACTACAGCGCAAGCAAAGCATAATTTTTTTAAAATGCTTACCCATTATATTTCACTATTAACTAGCAAGCATTTTTTCAGCTAAGTAACTTAAATTCACGGTTGGTGACCAACGCCCGCTGCCACACGCCATTTTGACGGCTTTCAGGATAAATGTAGGTGGTAGATAACTACTGAACTGGTAGGTGCAGACTATATGAAACGTAGGGAGCTTAGCTTGTAGTGTTTCTGCCTTAATGTCTTCGGTATGCTAGGTCCTGTTACCAGCACTCTATCCCATTTAAACGGAAGTTGTTAGCTATTGCACGTTCACCCTTTTGGACCGAGTAAGAAACCTGGTACCATTTTCATTGCACTTTATACTCTGAATCCCGTGTTGAAAGTAATCCTAAGTGCAGTCATCCTTCTGTCGGACGCAACGTTAACCTAAGGAACTCTTGCTGCCTTTCGTTAACAGTAGTCCCATTCGAAAGCAGTGCCTTCCTCTCTTTCCACCCAGTCCTACACCTTTCCTCCCGGTCTGATGAGCTTTTACGTAATTATGGTAAACCTCCAATGACGATGAACATCCTTAGTGAAAATTATAGGTGGTTATATGCAAGGTAATGAATAAATGGTGTATATAATTTCATTCCTTCGTATACACCAATAATTTATCACACTTCTGGTGTTCAATAATAAAAGTTTTTATATTAATATTTTACCTAAAATGTTGTGTTGATAGGTGACATTGTGTATATTTATATATTATTTCAGTCGCATATTTATCAGGCATAGATTCAGGAACGTATCATGTGATTTGTGGCACATTTTGTGGTGAAATACCACTGCCACAAACTTTTGAGGAGATCAGAAGCGAAAACCGTACATGTAGACGCGAGTGTCCTTGTCGCATCCTAAATTCCAAGGAGCGATACAATTACCATGATACCATAAAATCTCGTGGGACAAATCGAAACAAGCACCAAGGATGCAGTGGATTTAGTGAAGCGGTGACCATCTCTTCTTCAAATGTCGCTTTTTTGTCGCTTCCGTCTGTCCACAGTGAAGTAACACTGCCATTGATGGTAAATCGTGAACTTCCAGATCCCTCTGAACTTCCTTCCCTTTTTTCTGCGTTATGTGTCTCAGTGATATGTAATGTTTTAGTAAAGAAGAACAACGGGGAGGGAGGGGAGCCTTCCTTCCGTGGCATCTTTGCCTCATCTTACCTTCCTAATTCTACCCGAAAAACAACCCAAAACAACCCTTCGCACCCGATCATATAGGAAATCTTTTATCCATGATGTAATATTACTGTCTAACCCATGAGATATTAATTTCAAAATTAGTTTGCTGTGAGACACCTTGTCAAGGGTCTTTTTGAAATCGAGAAATGTTGCATTCACTGGAATATTATTTTCCCCGGAAACTAAAATATCACGGAACAAGAGCGCAAGTTGAGTTTCACATGATCTACTCCTCCGGAAGCCATGCTGAACATAAAACAATAAATTCTGGCAATCTAGGTGCCCCATGACTGAACTGACAATTATATGTTCTAGGACCTTGCATGAAATGGATGTGAGGGATATAGGTCGGTACTTAGATTGCTGCTTCCTATCACCACTTTTAAAAATGGGTGTTACATTGGCTGCTTTCCAATCCATCGGTACGACGTGTTCGGTCAGGGATTTATTTTTATTTTAGTCAGGGGTTATTTTAGTTGTAACATATCCAATATCATAAATACGAGTTTATCTACAGTTAGCATTGTTAGTTGAATGTTGGTAGTTGGACTTTAAGCTAAAACTGTCATTTTTTCCCGCATTATAAGAGATAACAATAGGCAGCATAGAAAAGGGTTAGGTAGGGGAAATATTTTAGAGTAGTTTGTAGTACATAATGCATGTATAAATCCCTTAATTACTATAGATAGTTACTATCTTTTTACTATCTTGTTACTTACTATCTAAACAATCTCTTTGCATGAGATCCTATAGTTGCTTGTTTGCATAGTGCATGCTTGGTGATCTTCACCCACTGCCAAACACCCTCTCGGTGGCTTGCAAGGTATCGCGTAGATGTAGAATTCTTTCACTTATTACATTCTGTTGCTATTCCTCGACCGACGAATACGGAGTTAGTTCAACGAAATTATCAATTTGAAAGGAGTTCTTTCTCACCTCATCCCTTGCCTCTCATTGTTACTCAGGGTATCTTTACACCACTCCAACTCCTCCTGCTGCTCCCCTACTTGACCATTCACTGTTTGCTTGCGCGTGCGTTAAGCGTGCATTCAATCCATGTTTACTCTTCACGTCCATGATGTCCGGAACGTGCTTATCAAGTTGGCTAAAATGGCTGACTTCCTAATATTCTGTAAAGCCAGGAACCTGCACGTGGGAGTTTCAATGTCCAATTTTTCGCTGATTCGACCGTTGAGAGGGCAGCGAAAGGCATGAATAGGTGTATATGGAGTGTACACAATTTCAACTCTGAGCTTGTTTGAAGTTTGATTCTCCGTTGGGTGTGCATATACTGTCTCTGCAAGCGGAAATTTGCGAAATTGTTGAATACGCTTGATCATGAACCTTCTTTGGCGTTGCGTTATGCGTTCGCATTGGCAAAAATTGTTTAAGTACACGGGCGTGTTTGGAGCTTGAAGCTTGATTTACTGATGCTCTTTATACCCATGCTGTCATCCAGTATTTCTCTAAATTGATGTAGATCTCCTTAGGAAATTCCTTCGAATATCACCACTTATGGAGTATAAATTTGGCTTAATGTTCTCCTGAATTTTCTTTAATTTTTTCATTGAAAATATTGTAAAATATTTTCCAATACATTAATATTATTTCGGTAGTTAATTGTTTCATTTATGTAAATCGTTGTTGACAAGACGATGGACAAATCTTAGATTATCCATTGTGGAAGTTGTGTGAATTGAGAGTGCATTGAACTCTTTTTCCTGCATTCGTGTAACAATATAGTTGAACCTCTAAACAATAAGTGATTCCAAATATGGCGTTTCGACGAATATTTACATACTGATTAATTTTCAGGTGTGCTACGAAAAGAAATCATTTTGAACAAGGTGGAGTACGAATAGGTATTTCTTTTAAATAAATATGGTAAAAAATTCATTTGTAAACTCACAGTTGCATAATGCGCTTAATTATTGGAAGAAACTTAACAGTAGGAAAAAACGAGTGTACTATTTTGAAGATAATAATTAAATCTCATTGAATTCACCGGAATCAATTGAAGGCTTTCACACTTTCATTAGGAAGTTAAGCCAACGGTGATACTTGCGCTTCATGCAATGCAACCGCAGTTGTGCCATGATTATTTGGGCGATTAAAGACTGAAAATCATGGGATTTGAGAAACACTTGTTTCATCTGCTTGTGTATGTATTTCGCACGATAAATCATGTGCTTTATCACTTCCAGCTAAAGACACATGTGCACCGCTGTATGTATCGGTAAAGTGCATTGCGGTTTATGCTAGGACAAGGAATCTTGGCGAACGTCCAGCTTCTTGCTCCAACTACAGACCTTCCTCGCGTCCAAACGAGGCATCCGCCGACTCTCTCTTACCGTGTTTTATTTTCTCTCCCTTGTTTCTTTAGTGTTTCACGCCCCCGCGAGTACAATGGCTCGAAAACTCGACTCATCGAACTTTTCCTGAGCATGCCTCGACTCCGACACTCGTCTGAAACAGGTGCAGGCAAAAACTTTGGCATCCAGTCCTGTTAGGAATATCTCTAATGGGATATTGGGAAGTTTTGGCTACTAGACTACGTCGTAACCCATAAATTGAGGCCGGATTCGCATCTCGTTATGGAATATTTTTCAGTTGTATATTTATCGTCAACATACAACTGAAAAATATGGATCGTATATTGATCTAAACTCTAAAAATAGGACGAGAAAACTTAATCAGCCATACCTTAAGACAAAATGGCCTGATGAAGACAATCGGAGAGTGAAAGGAGAACGGGAAAAATGAAAACGGCAGGTCACATATTAAATGTATGGAACAGGGTATGAAGGATGTAAAAGAGAGGAATCATGTGAATATGAAGACTTTGGCCGATAGAAGAATCGAGTGGAGGGCTGCGTCAAACCAATCTTAGGATTGTTGACTGATGATGTTGATTATGATATTGATCGTCATTTTAATGGCACATTTCAATTTTTATACTAAAATATTATCGATAACTTAAGACATATTCAATGTTTTTTAATTGAATTAATCAGAAGTAATGTTTTCATTTATTAAATCAACACCTGATACATGTTTTTGGGTATAGAAATTACAAACACTTAAAAACATTCATTGAACACGAACATATATATTCAAATATCTCCCAGCACTAGGGGTTGGTGTATGAGGCCGATCTTCGCTGGCCCAACCCCTCCTTTCCACTTCAATGCCATGAAATTCGAGAAAAATTCGGCGTGGGTGTGCGCGTCTTACAATCTGAACTCACCGCAGGAATTCAGTGCCAAGAGGATTCCGATCGGTGCGAACCTAGCGTTCAAATATCTTCCCCTCCGCTCACATAACGGGAATTGAAGAGTTGAAAATATTTGCGAATACCATTGGAAACCTGTGATATCTTAAAATTTATCTCTGGAGTTACTTGGCATGTACCGAATCACGTATGTCAAGTTTGCCAAAACTAATATCTTTTGCGTAATCGTACGGGAACGGGGTGAATATTTTCCATATTCCAAAACAGCGTTCCGGCTGTCTAATGTAAATTGAATGAGGCGTAGATTAGGAAGGAACACTTTCTTGTACTAACTACATGATTCCAGAAAAAATGAAGGGTGATGGTCAACCTGTCCACCATATGTAATATTTTCTATTTATGACCGCACATCTGATATTGTTACACAATACTATTTCTCTTATAATTGGACTGATCATAATTTACGATTTAATTCTTTAGTCTAAATGATAGGGTAATTTAATAAGAGGTGTTTTTGGTTTCGGGAATTAAACTTTTGGCTTTAGCTTCCACATATTGCTTTAACCCACAGCATTTTGAGGAGTAAAACGAAGCTCTCGAAGTATATCAATCACACTAATCATATTATTTTCTACACATGATTATGGCATAATTTACGTCCATTTTTACTAAAAAAATCTCTATTATTAACAAAAAATGATCATTCCTTCAGAAAACAACTGACATTTTGGACTCTTCCAAACTCTTTTCATCTCACATTGTATGGACCTGTGCTATTCTTACTGATATCGCATTTCTTTCCCATATTAAAGGTAATATATGTCTCTAATGGCAATATCAGTAACTCAACGAAATATTCTTTCCATTATCATTGATCAAAACTTCTGTTTATTTAAATATTTAGCATGACTTTTACATTTCTATTTAATGACGGTCAATGAACATTCCTATGCAGCTTGTCAACTTTTCTCTGATAATGGAAACTTAATCAAGCTTCCCCCTGTTCTCATCTATATTGATTCCCTTTGTGTAAGTGAGTGTTGTATTGATGTTTTCAAACATTGTGAGGTGTTTCACTTTACCGTATTTCCGTTTTTCAATTTCATGGACCCTACCTTGCAGGTAATAGACTATAGTTTTTTTCGTTAGAAGCAGTTTGGATTCACTGAGAAGCTTTCGTCACAATTCGTGACAATGACTTTTTACACTGTACATTCTTTTGAACGTAAAATTTACCTTAGAAATCCTTTCACAAGAAGCTATTATCCTACAGAATGTTCGTGCTAACGTTTCCGATTCAATGAATAGGTTGTGCACGGTGCTGTTTGATGAATGCTTCCTTGGAATCTCTGGAGTGACAATGAAATCTAAGGTTTTCTGTTGATACCAGGTGTTTAAAGCCGTTTTTAAGTAGAGTGAATAAGAAAAAAGACTGCACACCTGTCTCAGTTGGGTGGTGAATCTTCGGTGACTTCGGAGAACGAAATTGGGGCTGGTGTCGCATTCCTCTGTGAGTAGGATAATGTGTTTATCTTATTCGCGGGGTTGATTTCTTCTCAGCCTCCAACTCCGTATTCCTCATGCTAGTATGCGTACTTTTCTGCTAAAGAGGATCGGATTTGTGTGGTGGTAGATATATTCATCTCATCCAGGGTCAAAAATCCTAGGATTGGTTTGACGCAGCCCTCCAATCGATTCTTCTATTGGCCAACCTCTTCATATTGACGTAGCTCCTCTCTTTTACTTCCTTCACAACTTGCTCCATATACCTCATATGGGGCCTGCCTCTTCAATTCTTCCCGTTCACTTTCCCTCGACGATTGTCTTCATCAGGCCATCGTGTCTTAGGATGTGACCTATTAAGTTTTCCCGTCTTATTTTTATAGTTTTCAGCAGACTTCTCTTTTCTCCACTCTTCTTAGGACTTCTTCATTTCTCACTCAGTTGATCCATTTTATCTTCATCATTCTTTGATAGCACCATATTTCGAATGCTTCCACTCTTTTCTTCTCCGCTGCTGCCATCGTCCATGCCTCACTGCCGTGATGAAACATGCTCCAGACATACGTTTTGATGAATCGCTTCCTTATTTCCAAGCTTGTATTTCCAGCTGTAAGTAGATTCTTCTTTTGATAGAATGCCCTCTTTGCCTGAGTTATTCTACTCACTATTTATTTCTTGCTTCGTCCATCATTGGTTACTCAGCTTCCCAGGTGACAGAACTCTTTCACTTCTTCCTGTTTCTGTTTTAATTCCGGAAATGGCAGATTTAGTTAATTGGTATCACGGTATTCCCCCTACGCAATTATTAGTGATACAATAACTGCTCTTCCGGGACTCGAACTTGATCCATAGGATGAGGCCAGGCCATAAACCGCATCAATTCGCTCCCCCTTGCCCCTTATGTAAACGCCTGTTATCCTGTTTCTGTAACAGTAATACGCATTCATTTTTTTAACGCTATTTCCCGTTTTTAAAAGCTACGTGGGCTAATGGGTAATACTCCTCTGGGAGTCACCGCTAGAGCATGTAGTAGGAGGAGGTGGTAATTCACCAGTCGTGAACATTTGTGGAAACTTTCAACCAACTTTATTCTTGCGTACAATCATTTAGTATCTAGGGCTCCCCGGCCGAGGCATTCCAATATCCAAGTGTGGACTTCTGTATATTCATAGGATGTTATCGCATAACGCGCTCCTTTCTTTCTGATCTTACACGGCACATGAGCCTATCTGAAGTTACTGCATCCCAAACGCTGAAATATCCTGTGGGAAGAGTACGAATTATTTTCCAAATTAATTGGTATTTTTCATTATTTGCCCCTACTGTGACACGTATCTGTACCCTTTCGTCTATAATCCGTGTTTTTGTGGTGTTCGCTTTGTCTGCAGGTACCGTACATCGAATTTCACTACCAATGTGTCTCGGTAGGCAATTAAGATGAGATTTTATGTAACTATTTTTCCTTACCCGCCCGCAGAGAACCAATACCTTGGGGTTCCGTAATCCACGATAGAATTCGCTAAACATTTCTCGCTCCGCCTAAAGTGTTCGGACCCGAGAATTGTTATTTTGCATCCGTAATTCGCTTTCCAAAAATGTCAGGATTTACGGTTTCTCGATATTACCTACTTTTTATTCTCGCCGTCGATTCGCCCCTCGCTTCCGCCGGACCCCTCCGCATTCGCTCCTCCGCCGTCGTTTGTCTCTGCCGCCGTTTTTATCTCCGCCCTGTAGGCGGCGTGTATTTCCCGAAATAAAAAAAATGAAAAGCCCCTCCCGCGCAAAAACTTCCTGTTATGAAAACTTCGGAGGGCCCGCAGGTGCGATAAAAAGATAATTAATTCACGCTGACTGACTGCGACGTGTTGTATCTCCCTCTCCACTCTTGTGCTTACCCCGTGGGCGAACCGGTCCAGTGAGGTACTGTATACATTTTGGGTGAAATAAACATTTTTTACGCCATTAACCGAATGCGATATGTTACGTTCGCATGCATTCTTGCACGTTTACGGAATAATGGCATTTTTCATTAGATTAAAACTATGAATGATGAGATTTGCTGACCAGGTTATATATAATTTCTTGTTATATTCGTCATTATATGTGAATATTTGAGATGGGTTGAATCGGGAATTTTCAAAAAAATATAAGGCTTAAATATAATTCCAGGTTGTTTTGGAGGAGGCAGTCTTAAGAAGCAAATCAGCGCACGAAAACCAGAGATTACTGGTCTCCTTCGCATCGCGCTCTGTGCTTACGTTCTCGTTGCTTGTGACAAAGCTGCTAAACACGATCTTACTTTCCCCATTTACGCAAAAACACCGAATATTGCTCAGGTACGGTGGATTATGGATTTGAAATTAAAAATATTCGGTGTTTTTGCGGACAATGAAAATGAAAAACGTTTCACAACCATCGTTTCACATTTAATTTCAATTGTGAAAAGATAAAAAAATTCGTCAAAGTATATCAATTCAGCAAGGAAATAATGAGATGAGTTTTTAATGCGCATACTTTTCACTCTTGCTTGGATTTTATTTTGATTTTTAGTCATGCGCTAAGACGCTCTGAAACGAAGGTTGTGAAACGTTTTCATTTTCTGGTCGGTCACAACTCTTCGGCTGTGGACTTAGCAACCCCACAGCAATGGATTCAATTCGGGTTGTGTTGTTTTTTTCCTTACCATTAGGTTGAGAAATAATTGAAATTTACGTTAGATGGTGCGATTATAGTGCCGTTAGAACGAAAAAAAAATGATTTCGCTGGTTATAGTTCAACGGTTTAGAACCATAAATATACAAGAAATTGATTCAAAGGAGTCAAATGCAGCCAAAGCTGCAGCTAAACAGTGTTTTAGCGCGTGCGAAAACAAGGTGGTATTTAAATGCAAGCGTGCTTAAAATTTGATATCCAGTTTTTTTCTTATTTTACTTCACTTACTAATATCTCGCCTTGTATTAATGACATGTTATTTATTTGAAAATATCAGTTTCTAGTTATCTAATGATTTTTGTACCAAAAATATCCTCTCTCGTTAAAAAAATGTCAAGATGCAGCCAGTTATTCCGTTGGTGGCAGAATCTAAATTGAGCTTGTAACGTAACAATTGTGCCACTAAGATCAACAATGCAATGTGCAAAATTGGAGGTAAACATATACTTCTAGGTGACGCCGGAGCCAGCGTTGGTAATTAAGGAAACAATGGGACAGAGCGAGAATCGGGGAGTTGTGTGTTAGGCGTGGTGGTGTGGAGACGCAAAAGTGACGCGTGCTTAAGAAAGGGCATTATTTGTGAGCTAGTTGGTGTCACTGACGGTGAATAAGCATTCGTGAGGGAAGAGATATTATTGGTGATGTTTTGTTGTGTATGATTTCATTTAAGGAGTGGCTCAAAAGAAAAGAAAGTGAAAAAGTGTATGGCCTGTTAAGTGCGAGCCTGAAGAGAAGTATATTTTGTTTGTTTGCGTTTGAATAATTTTTAAGTGAATTTCTCGAGGGAAATTTTATTTCTGTGCATGTTATATGTAATAAATGTGTGATATATAATATATTACGGAAAATATTACAAGCTATTAATACGGTTTCGTTTTACGCCTGTCCCTCTCTCGTTGCCTTGTTTTGCGATTTTTTACCTTGTTATTATTATTTCTTTTATTATCCGCGTCGTCGTCTTTCCTTTACTCATCCTCCCTTCCTCCGAGCAAAATTTTGACCTTTTCCCCGACTCCCTGCCGTCAGTGGAGTCTTTTGTCTCACTGGTGTCTTCCTCGCTTTAAACGAGGGGAAGGTAGGATCTTGTTTTTTCCCGGCGCATAATGCTGGTGAGGTCTTCACGGGTTCTCCACCGGGTCAGGGAAACGGCTAAGGCCGACGTTTCGACGGCTAACACTGCCATCGTCCTCAGGGCGTTGGGTGTCAGGTCCAAGAAAAATGTCGGTATATGTACTCTTTGCCTTGGCTCAGGTCAGGTTAGAGGCGAAGAATTTTAACCGCGACACAGGATACGTCCTCAGTAACGTGTGGAAGCCGGTGATCCGGAACATACGAGAAGAGAGAGAGAGGATTGGAAAGAGCCTATCAGGAGCGACCTTGCGGAGCAATTCACGTGTGACCTGAGAAGAGCCAATCAGGAGTGACCTGAGCCAAGGCAAAGAGTATATATACCGGCATTTTTCTTGGACCTGACACTCAACGCCCTGATGACGATGGCCGTGTTAGCCGTCGAAACGTCGGCCTTAGCCGTTTCCCTGACCCGGTGGAGAACCCGTGAAGACTTCACCAGCGAGGAGAAGGTTGCCCAACCCCAATCGGAGGCAGGTATACATCGATCCTTGTGATCGCTGGGGTCTTATTAAAGCACGCACTTGCACGATTCCTTATCCTTAATTCGGGAAGTTTTGTACCTTTCAGAAAAGAAGGAAACATTTCAATTCGATTATCCTCGTAATGTTCCAGATTCATAAATATTTTCCTTTGAGAAACTACACATACGTGATAACGTATGTTTTTTTACTAGCTAAGACCCCTCTGTGTGTAAGATTAATATTTTTACAGAAATAAAGGGTGTTAGATGCACAGGACGAATAAATATGTTTATTATTCGCTTAAGTAGGATTCGGTTGCCATCCCATCTATTCTTATATCCTAAATCGCACAGCCTAACCTAAACTTAAATGTTACTATATCGCTACATCCATGCCCAAGATGGGATTCGAACCAGCGGTATTTCGGTGGCCAGGCCTAAGCGTTGCCAATTTCGTTACTGCGACCAGAGTGTGAAGTCATTTTATAGCTTTCGTAGTCAATGGCCCGCGATCTTACTTAGTGGAATTTTGTGATCGAGAGTAAAATCAAGTAAACCTTGTTACTACTCACTATTGAGTGGATATAGGCCTACCGGTTTCAACAATTCCGTGTGATTCTCAAGGGACAATACTGTATTATACTTAATTATTGTATCTTGAGAATAACAGGGAAGTGTTGAAACTGGACGGGCTATATCCAATAAATAGTGTGGGATGACAAGGTTTACTTGATTTTTCTCTCGATCGTTATGGATTTTTACACATTCTTAGAGAAGTAAATACGTGAAATGATCACTTGCAATATTTTTAATGATGCATGTGCGTCAACCCTGAATTTTCATCCTAACGTTGGTGAATGGTTAAATACCCCGGCAAGTATGGCATCGAAGAAAACACTCGGCCAAGAATTCGTAAGTGTAAGGGTAAATGTGAGCTTAAGGGCCACGAACTTCAACATTTTTTTTTTCAACCCCTAAAAATTGTCGTTTTTCGATGAAATTTTCAGAAGACAATTTGCTATAATAGCAATTCACATTCGCGAAAAAATATTTCGAAAAAAGTAAAAACTCACGAATTTGCAGCGATTTAAACCCATGAGGTGGACAAGTTCTCGACCCTTAAGCTCACATCAACCCGTAAGTGATTGTCGGAGAATATATCATACATGTCCCAGGCTTACTTTTTTTGGTAGGTGGCATAAGAAGCGTCGCTTTCACGGCATGGGACCCCTTGTCCCATCGCCTTCTAGCAAAAAGGGACGTCATTCACCAGCCTTGAGTATGGGGAGTGGTGGGGTTAGGGGAAGAGCTTAAGGAAGAATGGTGTGGGGGGGGGAGGACTGAGGAGGAAGAGGTGGTAATCCGGAGTACAATGCGAGGGAGCCACGGCCAGGAGACGGACGCTGTTGCCAAGCCGACCCCTCCCATTGTTGAATATGATTCCATCGGCCCATTTACGCCCACCCCCACCACCAAGTCACTGCCGCCTCCATTTGAGGCCCTCCGCCATTGTTGCCGCTTAATTGCTTTGTCGCTGCGCGGTGGTCCGTGGAAAATACCCCCCACGAGAGCACGGCAAGAGTGTCTTCTGTCCTGGCATTCCCTCCCTTCCCTCCTATCCAAGATTCGGCTCACATGGTCTCCGATTCACACGGAAAGACACAGCGGGTTGTATAGGGCGGGAGCCATTGAAGACGGATGCGAGATGCCGAATCCATCAGTCAATTTCAGGCGTCAGACGAAAGCACCTGAAAGTCGCCCCTTTTGAACCTTTCTACTGGAGTAACGGATTCACTCGCGGGCAGTGTAGTCGTTAAAGTCGACGGCAGACGAGAATGATCGGGATAAGCGTTGATTTATGGCATGGGATCTTAACATGCGTGTCAAATCAGAGCTGGTGGGCGTAAATAAATACGATTGGAAACATTTTCTCCTATACTGGGAATAGAACCATGCACCTATGCCTGTTTTCAATGCACTTAGTAATACGTACGACGTTGTAGTATGTAGCTAATCGTGCGTGGATATTTGTTAAATGAAATATTCTGATACTCTAAGGCTTATGTGAACCCACCTCAACCGCAAAACGGTCATCCATGATGCACCTTAAATGTTTATGAGAAATTTCTAACTCTAAGCGGTTAAAATTTGCTTTGGCTATCACTTTTTGAAATCTCTTGTGCAACAAAAAGAAGAAAAAAAATATTCGTATTTTTATTGTTACCGTTTTGAAAACTCAGGGTCATTATTAGGGGTGTGATGGGGGTCAAATATAGTCAAAAGATTTCTGATTATGTTGTGTTTTCATGCTTTATTCATTCAATTTCCACAGTTTGTCACCGCTCTACATGGAATAGCGGAGAAGAATTAGTGTAAGAGAAAATGGTTTGGGAAAGTGAAAAAAAATAAGATATTGAATTTCGGTAGAAGAGGTCTAGGCTAAAATTAGTGTCAGAAGAGGTAATATAGCAATGCTATGTGGGAAACCGAGTAACCTGCGATGCACGAAAGAAATGGTCATCAGAATACTTCAGGCAATTCTGAGGTGAATTCTGCCGAAAGATAAATCTACTTATAACTCTCGAGACACTGGCGTGGTGGTAATTAAATGGTTCATCAGAGTGTGCATCTTGAGCACGTTTCTTTAACGCAGTGAAGATTGGGCGATGGCAACAGTAGAGTCAATGTTGGAAGCATTAGAAATGTTGTACTAAAAAATAATGACGAAGATGAAATTCATCGACTGAATGATTAACGAAGATATTACGAGAGATTGAAAGAAAACGAGTCCTCTAAAATCTTTGTAGAGAAGGGACTAACAACAACTCAATCGGCTACATCATGAGACATGATGAAGACGGTGAAGTCGTAGGAGAAGTGAACGGGGAGCATGGCTAAGGAAGGTCTCTACGTAGAGCAATTTATAGAGGGAGTGAAAGAGAAGAATTATGTGAATATGAGAGGTTAGTTTATAGGAGAATTGAGTGGCAAGCTGTGTCAAACCAATCTAAGGATCGCTGATGGTGATGCGAAAGTAAAGTATTTTTTGAAGGATTTTAAAGAGAAGAGACCGATTTTGAGGTTAGCCAATGGAGGCGTTTACTCGGAACCGAAATCGCAATTTTGTTCACGAAATCGTTAGATGGAAACGAAAAATGAATTTTAGTGGAAAAATTAATCTTCTAACCACAACCATTCACTCATAAATCAAAAATTAAAGTAAACAAAAGGTGACGCCCACCGAAAAATCTGCTGTGATACAATTGACGTCATCTTCCTCCCGTCCTTGACTGCTTTTCGTGGAAGGGAAGGGAGTGAAGGGGGGTTCTCGGAAGGTATGCTCGCACAGAGGCTGTCGCAACTGTCCTATTGGCAGAGTCAGCTGTGTCCCCCCCATTGTGATAAGGCAAAGCAGCTTTGCGGGCTCAGTTGTGATTGGACGAAGTCGTTGTACGTCAGAGGTTGCACCACTTTTCCGAAAGGGTTAAAAACATCAGTTTTTCGCCGTTTATAACTCGATAAATAATTGACTGATCAGAAAACGGAAAAATACGGGTCTTCTTATTTTACAAACTCTATCAGATTCAGCAATAAAAAAATATGGTAAACGACCCCATTGCCAAAGATTTGAGTGAAGAGCTGCGCCAAACCAATATTTGGATCAATTACTTGTGATGATAGGAATATATTTCATGGAATACCTTCACCAAATAATGTTTCAAAACTGTTTCAGGCGTGTGCTGTATTTTTTCTTCTAGTAAAACGTCCCTAGGAGGTGAGGTCCCTGTCTTTGATGGACAGTGAGATAGTGTAGAAACATCTACTGTCTTCGCCAAGACCCCCTCGGTGTCCTCTGACCCCTCAATTCTCCCGGATCCCTCCCTTATGCCCTTCCCGGAGTCGGCCGGGCGGAAATTTTCTCAACGGCGACGCACTGGACCTTCCTCTCGACGGCACCCTCTCCCGCGCGCATGGATGCATCCAGCAGGAGACGGTGACCCCGCCGTGACCCTTTCCTCAATTCCGTCTCCTATTCCAATGGAACTTGTGTCAGAAGGTGGGCGGTGGAGGTTGCACGCCTCGCAGTCACGTGCTAAATGTGGCCAGTGTGGTGTGTGATTAATTATTGCACTATTATTTTTCCCCGTAATTGGTGCGTTTGTCAGCCGTGACGCAAAGGAGTCATTGAATTTTAACGCATGAAAAAACACATACTTTACTTGTTATATGTTACATGCATTTTAAAGACCTTCAGAATTCACCAGTCGAATATTATGGTGTGGTGGTTATATTGCTGCCTCTCCTTTCCAAGGGTCTGGGTACGAATTTTTCGGCCCCGGTGGCGGCGTGGTTAAGTCCTCGCCTGCTAACCTTAGGGTCGCGGGTTCGAGTCCCGCCTAAGTGGGTGTTTTCACCACTCAGGACATGCCTGTGCGTGCTCGTATGTTGTTACATTGTTAATACCCCGATGTAAAGGCCACATGTGTTGTTTTCGGTGGTAGTGGAAAATAAATAGATGAATTTTAGTTGATTTTTTATTGGTATACCGGTCCCTACTTTGTTTCTCTATGGAGAGCACTTCGATTTCAGTACTTAGTCTGTCGGATTCGACATTAAACCGTGGGTCCCTTGGAGCCTTCCGTTAAGGGTAGTATATACCGTTGCCGGATATTAATCCACCTGTTCTCCGTCCATTGAATTATTTGCTGCACATATACAAATATCCACTAAGCCTGAATGGCGCGATTAACCGAAGCTGTCAATTGCCATGTCCAAATTAAAATTACTGAATCACCGCTCGGAACCCCTCCCAGATCTCAGGCTGAAAGCACTTTTTGATATCAAGAGTAGGGATTCTGTTCCTAGCTAATGAGTCTAAAGCTAGTGAAATTGGATGCACGCTTTAGGTTTAAGTGTGTGGAATTTACCTTACAAATTGTGCGTTTTCCTTGGTTTAAATGTTTTCCAGCTGCACATAATATCTTTACCTCCTTTAAAATATGTATGAATAAATATATAATAAATAATAAATGACTTTTCAGTGCTAATTGTAAGACTTTAGTTATCGACATGATGATGAAACACTTGGAGATTTGGACCGACTTGTTACAGAAACAAACGTAATATGGCAAATGACGTGATAAATGTGCGAATATGTGAACTTATTGTATGTGTGTAACCTTTTCCCGCTCGTAAAGTTGTAGGTATGCATCATACAGCTTTATTCAAACATTTTTCAATTGGCAAGTTTAGTATTGATAGGTTTTCAATTTTTATTCTTTTAGGCATTCGTAAATGATCCCTTCCTTCGATTCATTCAAAAACTAATACCTTTACTACCGGTACTTGTGTTTCCTACCGAACTTACTCCCTTCCTCTCAAATGCATTCCATCGGTAAACTAGGAGAGATTCCTCGCTAACTCTCAAAGTCCGCATCACACTTCCTGGTGCTCGTGAAAGGACGCCACTTCTGAACATATTCCCTCTTGCATTTCCCATAACTACGCTGTAGGTTTCCCCACTTGGCGGAGGGATAGACCACTCTTTCTTTTGCATTTATTTCGTAATTGATAAAACCTATTCGCATATTTCTTGTTTGAGGTATTAGTACTTAGAGATATTTTGGGTTCTAGGAGTCTTATATATATGTTTTTAAGAAATATTTGCTCCTTATTAAAATGCATTTAGCAACGGAATGAAGTTATTTCTAAATAAGAGATGAGAAATAAATGTAATGCACAATAAATATCAAAGAAATTCCATTTCTTGCAGCACGACTGCTAGAAAGGTGAAGGAAACGGATGTGGGACATTTCGGGAAGTAACACAATGACGAAGAGGACTTTTAAGAGTAGAATGTCAAACGTGGAATATGGATGAAAAAATTTATTTCATGGATAAAACAAATGTAGGCGCAAAGTAGGCGCCATGAAGAGGTAATTATTGTAAAGAATATCTCTCATATCTATCTAGATAAGACAGAAATTAGAGACCCTACACGGATTTTATATTTCTGGATTGATAGGTGGAGGCTATCTACCTACCAGCCTACCAATGCTGGTGAAATATTCATTGGTAATCTGGACTTAGATTTAGAATTAAAAATATGACTGCATCTTATTTGTGTAATTACTATTTCGCAATCATCTCTGAAAGAAACTAAAGTTTAACTCATTTTTAAATGGAAAAGAATGGTGCAAATAATTTCTCTTTTAGAATGTATCAGCACATTCATAATTATGCTTAGATGTTACTGAACATTATCGGTTTTCATTCACTGGAGATGTCAATAAATGAATGGCAGAAGAGGTGATAGAGAAGTGAGGGATGCCCTAGACATATATTAATGGCCTGACATTTTGATGCTTATAAATGTTATCGGTCAAGGTTCGCGGTGAAACGATTTCCTCGAAACTGAAGAAAAAACGTACGGTAAATATTGTTCCGATTGCCCTCGCGTTTACGTAATCATTGTATTGTAAAATAATAAACCTAAATTGATCTACAGGGGGCAGTTGTGTAAATATATCATGAATTTTGACTAAATTGAATTAATTGATTTTACTGTAGGTGAAAGTATCAACTGCCTGCGTGCCTTTATTCGCAATGCTCGGTTTCTCAGTCATTATTACGGTGATGGTAAACGTTAATGTAATCAACCATGAGGGGTGAAAGAGCAGGGCCAATTAGTTATCTAGTTGTAGGGTACACAAGCAATTTAATAGTAGTCCAGTGGTTTTGTTATTTTCTCTTCAATCTTGATGGTTTTTGGTATGAGTTAAGGTATTTCATCGAAAACTTTTTCCAAATTTCATTCCACGGTGTCATTCACATGAAATGGTTGTAGATACTTTTCTTTTCCAAACCTCCAAATTTTCTGTTGTCCTACATTGTTGATAATTGCATTACAACAATGAAAGTCTGGCCATATGTTTTATAATGCGTTGTTTTCTGGTTGCTTAAGATTCTATTTAAAATTTGTTGCATTATGAAATCCACTGAGTATATCATAAACCATGGCTTAGATAACGTTAATGGCTTCGAGGAAAGTTCAAACTACAACGGTATCCTTGAAATAGAATTTTTCCGTATTTTATACCTAAAACATTGCTAGTTATTGAAGAATATTTCCAGATTTTTGGGGTAGTCTCTGACTGATTTTTCTCGTGTCCCAGCTGTCGTAGAAAGTGTTATTTAGCATTCTAGTCCCTTATTTTGTCGTGTGTGGAGAGCGCTTAAAGTTCAGTACGCCTTCTGTAGGATAGGAAGTTAAGTGTAGACCTTTAGCTTCAATCATAAGAGCAGGCTAACGCTGACGCCGGAATCAGCTCCTCCTCTACTCGTAACATTCTCCCCATATCTATTTTCCCTCCTGTCCTTTATAGCACAAATGAACTCTGCTTTCAATCCTATTTCATGAATAAAATAGCGACTCACATTTTTATCGACCTGAAAACCCCTAAGTGGTCGATATTGACCCACAGAGGTCCATGTGATATTGCTACAGGTCAGCTCATGCTTAAGGGTCCGTTGAGATTGAAGGAAAAAGGTCAAATATACTTCTATTTTAAGCGTGATTATGAAAAAAGCGTAGGAACAAGTCATCCTAAAAAGATTGTAAGCCTAAAATACAATGATCAATATTTTTATTAAAAGATACACAATTTTAATGCAAAGTATAAAAAGAAGTTGCGAAGTATTTGCTTGTGAATAGTTATAAAATTTTACTTATTTTTAAATATAAATATGAGGGGTTGTTAAAATGTGAATTAGAGATGGGATTTTAGTGCATCAAGGGATGGGATCCTGTTGCATTGTCTAACCAGTGATTTAAAATCCAAGACAATCGTATCATCCATGGCCAAGGCGGGATCGAAACCGGCGAACGTTGGTTTGCAGGCCGAGGCATACCCGGCAAAATATCGGGAAATTCTTGAAGGAGTCAACGGTTAGAAGATATTTCGAGTCCCGAAGCATAGACGGTTGCCCTCTAAATATGTGAAGGGTGTTTGTGAGGTCAGAATCGAGGCTGTTAAAGATGAAGGGAGTTGGAATGGAGGCACGTATTTGCTCGATAAACCGGGAAATTAACAAGCGAACATAGGCGACCCATCTGCCGGTTCTCACCTTCCACTCGAATGCCAACTCGATTAATCCCATCTCGATAACTGTAGATGGCGTTGGAGGGAATGAGGGGGAGTGAGAGTGGGAGGGAAAGTGACCTCTGTTTTCGCTGCGACCGGGATATTTATGTAGAAAAGGGACAATTTTTGGCGGAGTGGGAGAAGGTAGGTTGGGTCGAGGTGGGAGGAAAGGGTGTTGTTGCGCGATATAATCACATGGGGAGGCAAAAATATTAGGCCGTGTTACCACCCCCCCGCCCATCCCTCGTATACGTTAAAACTACGGGCTCCACTCTTATCAGAGGCTGGGCTGTGTTCTTGTGTGCGTTTGAATACGCAAGCAACACCGCGGTCCTCTATAAAAATAAGGCAAACGTGGAGAGGTCTTCGAAGTACACGGGGCATACCGACCACAAACAAACTTTAGTTTGTTTGTAGTCGGTATACCCCAGTGTGTAGCTTCCGCACATGATCGTAAAAGAAAATTACCAGTGTGAGCGTTTAGTTTTCCACACGACTATGTGTTTACTCTAAACAACCCCGCGATATGTGCCTTTGGGTGATACTCGCTTCCAAAAATGCTGGTGGCTCTTAGTCTTGGCATACCTCCTATTATCACGGTATTTCTACTACAGAATTGGCTTTTAGAGAATACAGCTAGAGCGTTTGGTTTGCATTGTTGCTATTTCAAACCTGCAGATATTATTGCTACTTTCAACAAATTGTTATTTTTACCCTTCAATGGGCATGTGTCATTGCCCTTTCTTTTGCCCTTTCATTGTCCTTCAGAGAGTTTAATCTTCCATTACAATAGTGCTAATGTTAGCTCCATTATTTCGGCTTCAGCTTTGTGCAAATTAATGTTTGCAAGCAAACACGTTGTATAAATCGACTGGACAAATTTTTGCTACCTACTAGTTTTCAACACATGGTTATCATTGTCTTCCTGAAGTTGTCCCAATATGCGTCGAAAACCCTTTAGTACCGTTACGTGAATTCGTGGAACTATAGAATATATTCAGTGATTTTCACAGTGTTAAAGTTGTTATTATAAAGCGAAAATGTACAGTTTTTCACAATTATGGCACCCGAACTTTTTTTCGTTTTAGATGCATCATCATAAGGTCTTATTACCTATTGATGAGGTGTTTACTTTGAAATTTAGATAATAACTAATTATAAGGAGGCAAATTGCGTGCATTTATTCCATCACTATTTTCAATTCCTCACAATATCTTACCGATTTTTTGATATTTTTGCCAGCCTTCAAACGGTAGTGACATTTAACTAAACTGGTAGGTATCGACACTTTTCACTCCACGAGCATATCCGAAGCTACTTCGCATTTTGTGTTAAGGGGAGAGGAGTGGTCGACGGGGTACGCACTCAGTTGCTTCCGAGCTCTCATCGACCCTTTTTTTCCCTCTACTGAACTCCCTGGATTCCTCACTACGTTAGCCTTTTCTCCCCCCTCGCATCTTGGGCGAAGCATCTCCTGATGGGTTAGATGGGAGCATCGTCATCCGAGTTTATCTCCGAGGGTGGCTCGTAGGTATTCCATTAATGGGGTGCGTGCTAGGGGTGGGAAATGGGGAACGAAGCGATGGAAACCAGGATGATATCCTTCGACCGTGATTCCCTTGCCTCTCCGTACATTTGAATGATAATAAGAGAAGGAAATGAAGTATGGGTTATGTAAATTTGCCTTGAGCCCTGATTTGG
Organism: Platycnemis pennipes; assembly: GCA_933228895.1. Taxonomy (NCBI): domain Eukaryota; kingdom Metazoa; phylum Arthropoda; class Insecta; order Odonata; family Platycnemididae; genus Platycnemis; species Platycnemis pennipes. The sequence continues at coordinate 41,264,106 of OW121851.1, read as the reverse complement.
GCACATGCGACATGAAAACCTCCTTACCCCTGTTTTTTTAAAGCAACAGTAATATTCTTTGACTTTTTCGGTGCTTTAGCCAATACGTTTACGAGGCGTCGTCTAATATGGCACACAATCACCCAGGCAGCCACTGCATGGGTTTGTGGCAGAGGATGAACGTCACCAGACAAAAACTGTATAAATTGTGTGTGAGTGTTAGTGTGTGCAACACTACCTAATGTGAGAAACACGTAAGTTATTCATCCGCTAGACACGTGTTGCAAAATAAATAGCTTTATATTGCATATTAAGTTGTAAAATTTATGACATTTTAAAAAATATGACATTTAGGAAAAAATATGATTCTAATTCTCGAAAGTAAAGTTTCAATGAGTACGCTTCGCCTCCAGATAACATTGAGATATTCTGAGATAGAGAAATGAGAGTTTCGAAATTTCTTGCATTAGCCGCGGCTTTCCATTCTTACGCCCTGCAGTTCTTAGAAATGCCTATTTGGTTCTTACGTGACTCTTACTTGATTGGAATAAGTACTTGAATTCCGTATGGGAAGCATTGTATACTTATTAGACCATCTCGCCAAGCCAGACATTGCTTGGTGTCACTCTTCCCTTCCTCTCACATCCATTGCTATTCATTGTTTTCTCCTTCCAGCACAATGCGTTTTAAATTTTAAGTGGTAGAATGGAAGCCGATGTCAAATTAACTATGTTTAATTTATACAATTGCTTAATTTAACACAGTCTGTTTGGACTTAGTTTAACGATCTGTTAGGACGTTAAACTCTTGTCCCATTGAGAGCATACTACAAATGATGGCGGGTTTGTTTTCATTCTCTTATTCAGTCTCTAATAAACAGGCATTTGTCTACCGTTATAGGATCCCGTGACGTCTTCCTTGTTCGTATTCTTCTGGCGAGAAAAAACGTAGTTTGTTATACTGGCGCAGGGTGAATATCGATGCATTTTCATTGTAACCGTGCTTATTTAGAAAACATTATCGGTTCAGAATTATGTTACTTCTCACAAAGAGTTCAGTGAAAAATAAACGCCAAAATAGACTGGTGCTTCCCAGAGGAGAGAGAAGTACAGCACTTCATTGCTCTAAGGCTTTGTTTTCATGGGTGGTAAAGCGTCTCCTTGTCTGTGGAACTTTCGCCCTCCCTGCTCCACTGTCGTAAATTGGCAAAACAAGTGAAGTAACAAACGGCGACTACCCTGAGGTGGATGAAGGGAAATTGAAGTGGGCCCGTAATCAACCATTGTGAAGTGACTATGCATGCAAACTCCCTTACCCAGGCTTGGTCCGCGAAGGAATTTTTCTTGAGGGCGGCTTTGTTGAAAGGAAGAGTCTACTCTACTCACGTTCTTCATTTTGTAATTTTTTTAATGGTACAACTACTCTGCTGCTCCTTTCTCCGTTAGCTCTCCATTTGAGTCCTTGCAAGCCGTGCTCTCCTTCCACGCTACTCTCCCCTCCTCGTCCCTTCACTGTCCCATTATCTCCATTCAACCACGGCGTTCCGTCGTTTTACGTTAGTGAGGTGGTGAGGAACGACAATGGTCTAATGTATTTTTTGTCATCGCACTCCGAGTTTTCTGGTGGTAGTTTAATGCTCTGGAACTTTCGCGGTGATGTGTGTGTATGGGACTATTTTCAAGAGTGAGAGACTGTTTCAGCAGGATGGAATGGAAGAGAATTAGGGAATTGGCTGGGGAAGCGAATTAGGGAATCTAGTGTCTCTTTTTATACATTGGTACTGCGGGGTAAATATTGTATAAGTGAAAAGCAGCTGGAATTTTTACTTTTCTTAAAAAAACTCCCAGCAAAACAAGTACTGACATATCTGTCTCTTAGTAGATATTGCATATATTAAACCTTGATAGATCAATGATCTATTAAAGCTTTCTATGATTAGACTCATCTCTTAAACAAATCCCAAGACCATATTTTCAGTGATGATGTTAAAAATATTTTTCGAACCCTAACTTACTATCGTAGACTGGACCATAATCACAAAATAAGAGAAATTTATTGCCGAGCTGACAGATTCAAAATTTCCTTTCTTCCTCGTTCAATAAAGGATATGAATAACGGTAAATATATCCCATACGAGTGTAGCAATGGATAACATTGGTAACCGCATGTTGGTATAAGGACTTGAAGCTAACCCAACTAACAGAATGTTTTTGCATGTTTGCTTAGCTATTTGTATCTTTTTTAAATAGTGAAGTTTAGAACAGTATATTAATACTAATCCTTTTTTATGCATGATATGAAGTGTATGTTTGGTGAGAATTCATCCCCTGCCACACACCTTTATGGTGGCTTGCAGGGTATCATGTAGATGTAAGGTTTGGGGTGTTTAATCCATATTTTAATGTAGTAATTGGTGATTCCCCGGCGTGTCTGCTTCAAAACGTTTTCTCGAATCGTCCACCGGGTAAGGGCGTCCATTTCGGCCGACGTTTCGATCCTTGACTTGAGGGTCGAAATGGACACCCTTACCCGGTGGACAACCCGAAAAAACATCTATAGTTTAATGCAATATGCAATGCAATGCCAAATGCCAGTCTCGAACCCGCTACATTTGGGTTTTCTGCGACCACTGCGGTACTGACTGCAGTATTGCCGCCGTCCCTAAAAACGAGTTTTCTCCTTACCCCTCTTTATAAATTAATCGAATACTCGTACACTGTTCTTAATTTGCGATTTATGAATAAAATAATCAATCAATCAATCATCAACAATACTAGGATTGGTTTGACGCAGCCCTCCACTCGATTCTTCTATCGGACAACCTCTTTATATTTACGTAGCTCCTCTCTTTCACGTCCCTTACAACCTGTTCTATGATTTTCATCCAAGGCCTGCCTTTTACATTCTTCCCGTTCACTTTTAGTTCGACGATTGTCTTCATCAGGCCATCGTGTCTTAAGATGTGGCCTATTAAGTTGTCCCGTCTTCTTTTTATAGTTTTCAGTAGACTTCTCCTTTCTCTTAAGTTGTAACAGAGAAGAATGGCGTAAATATGAAGAGGTTGGCTGATAGAAGAATCAAGTGGGAATCTTCGTCAAACCAATCTTAGGGCTGTTGACCGGTGATGATGATGAGGGTAGGCTCCGTTTTTTCACTCAGTCAGTGTGAATGCTGAACCTATAATCAATTTCACTCCACTTAGGGGTTGCTTGACACCACAGTTGTTAGGTGGGATGTTTAAAGACTTGGGCAAAGGAATTTCGGAAGTGACCCAATGTCTTTGAAGAAACCAGAGGCCAGCATTGGGCTCATTACAGAAAGGAGCAAAGAGATCAATAGCTTATGATCTAACTTTAGAAAGAGAACTTAATTCAATCTCAACGGGATATTAACTAAGTTAATAATGCCACGAGTTTGGAGAGAGAAATAGTGTGTAGAAGTGTATATATGCAAGAAAGTTTGAGATAAGTCAACAAATTTGGCGTAGCCAAACATCCTAATTCTGTCCTTGAGAAACTTTTTTCTCTGAAAAAAGTTAGTTACTATGTTTATGCACTTAATTGGTGTTTATGTTGGAAAAAGGGCTGTTTTATTGAAAATAATCCTTTGATATTGATCAGAGACCTTAGAAATATCCACAAAAGCAGATTTGGTAGTCTTCCTTGCAGCACAAGAACTTCCGTTTCCAAGTTATGTTCATTTTCCTTAAAGCTCTATATTCCCTTTAAGATCATTTTTCCTTTCTCGGCCTTTGCGGCCTCGTCTCGCCAATTTTCTTTTCCCTTCTTATCCCTCTCTCATCCCCAAGGCGAAGGTCGAAGAAGAGATGTCTCGACAGGAGGAAAGAATGCCACTTCGGGAAACAAAAGCATATCGCCCCCATCTTGAGTATCTGACACCCCTCATTCTCCTTATCCCACGCTCCCGTGTTTCCTCCTTCCTTGTTTTAAGACTCCAGATATCACCGGAGTGCCAACGAATGCATGAATATTTTAAATTTTGAATTAACATTCACTCCATCCGTATATGACTAAAAACTCGTGGAATATGTTCATCGTAAAAATATGCCTGTATAATTTCGTTCGTCCAGGGATATCCGCAGAATCATGTTCCGCTAATGCAAGGTGTCTCCCCTACTTGAAATGGTACACACTCTCCAACCCATGGGAATGGTGGGAATATCATAATGGATTTCGGGTTAACATTTTCACTAACTTGGAATTCGCTATCAAATTCACCGAAATATCGAAATTCTTTGCATGTATTTAATTGCACTATTTTATAACTCTTAGCTTGCAAATCCTCCTTTAAATATAATTACCCGTCGATGATTTCCATGCATGAATTATTTCCCTGATGACATTTCAGTATCGAGTACTTTATTTTATTCTTTGTAACCATGTCCCACATTCATTTGCTGTGTCATGTCAGGTTACCTTCATTTCCATGCATGCTGTAAAGTGGCTAGGGATTTTTGAAATTTACAATTGTAGGTACTTTGGTTTCAGATTGACCCACTGCCATTATACAACATGAAAAATAGAGACTGGGGCCTGTGGCCCATCTATATATCTAATTATCTATGTGCTTTTTGTTTTCTCTGTCACCTTCAATAGAAATATTAATGCACACAGCTTTTATAACTTTTGTATTGCCGTAACGGCTGCTGTACCCAGAGCATAAATAAAACCTATACTATTCCAAACGGTAGAAATGTTGAAGAGAAATACGGAACATTAACAAGGAACGCTAAGCTCAGGTATCGTCGATTAGGACCGTGCTGGTATAGGGTATGTACGAAGTACCCTGTACACTCTGTACAAGTCACTAAATATGCACAGGAAAATGCATTATTATACACCATATTACTTCATTAGAGGAACGTATTTGTTGTGCATTTACTAGGCATGATACATGATTAGTGCCTACGAAGGAATGTTATGTTCATCGAAATGTTATTTATGTATTCATTGTATTGGCATAAGCGGTGACAAATGTGGCGTAAAACAGCCTCAAGAAGTACTTCTAATTCCTTTTGATTGATTATTTTTCTTTCCTTCTCACTAAGTGTCCATAAAATACAACCCTTTATGTGGATGAGTATAATGTGAAACAAGCCGTGTCAGAATTTTGTGGCATGTGATTTTAAGAAAGTACCTATATGAAACAAAATCTAAGTGGGGTTAGAACTCGGCGTGATGAAGAGGTATCCCGTTTCAACGTCCGGTCGTGAGGGATTATTTTTTATATTAATATTTTGATAGTTCACACGATTGTGATATAGTTAGTAATATTATATCATAGATAATGATTTCCTTCATGATCGGGTGCAAAGGGTTGTTTTGGACGGTGTTACCTCCCCGGAAATTGAAGTCAATTCAGGTGTCCCACAAGGTAGTGTGATAGGTCCACTCCTGTTCCTTATAAATGATATCAATAAGGTGGTCAAAAGTAAGCTTCGTCTATCTGCCGATGACGCAGGGAAATTCTATGCCCAAATGATAAAAAATATTTAAATGATGACCTACAAGCAATTGAAAAATGGTGTGATACATGGCAGTTAGAATTAAATTTTTTTTAAATATGTGGTAATGAATTTTTGGAAAAAGAAGTTTTCTCCTACTAGCACCTGCAAAATAAGTCATGATTAATTAACAAACGTGGAATCCATTAAGTATCTTGGAATAAGACTGACACATGATCTTTCCTGGGGTAAACACATACGTGAAATAATGGGGCAATCTAATCGTAAACTGGGATTCATCACAAGAGCATTGGGGAAATGTGACGATCGTGTACGAAAAATCAGCTACCTACTTTTCCCTTGTTAGACCTCATTTGGAATATGTTGCCAGTATATGGGATCCCTACGGAATCGGTATAAATAATGAACTTGAACGTGTGCAGTGAAGATCTGCAAGATTTGTAAAGGGACGATAAGATAACCACACTAGCGTTACCAGTCTATTAAATGAATTAAAATGGGAATCATTGTCAGGTTGAAACTTAGACGTAATCTCTTAAATTAATTACAAGATAATATTTTCAGTGATGACGTTAAAAATATCTTGCGAACCCCGACTTACTATGGTAGACTGGACCATAATCACAAAAAGTAGAGAAATTGATTTCCGAACTGACAGATTCAAAATGCCTTTCTTCCTCGTAAAATTAGGGATATGAATAGCGGTAAATATGCCCAATACGAGTGAATCAATCCATAGCATATGTAGTTGCATGTTAGTATAAGTACTTGAAAGAAACCCAACTAACAGCATGTTTTTGCATGCTTACTTAGCTATTTTTTATCTTTTTAAATAGTGACGTTTAGACTAATATATTTATATTAATCCTATTTTACGCATGATGTGTAGTGTATGTTTGGTGAGAATTCACCCCCTGCCACACACCTTTATGGTGGCTTGCAGGGTATTATGTAGATGTAGTGTTATACTTACATGCCATCTTTGCACAGTTGTGTCTTATAGGACGGACTTGAAGGCAAAGTTCCCCGTTATTTCCACTAAAATATTGTGTCGGATCATCCAGACTTTGATTTTCGTTCGGCCCCACTGTGGGACGCGAGCACTCGGAACTTTATGGGGCAAAAAAGACCGCCCCCGCCGCTGGCGTCTGCCTGGTAGTCTGCTGTCGTGACTGGCGTTCAGCGGTCAGCGATCCCACGAGCGAGTCTCACCCCTGGTGGCCACACGTTTTTGCATGTGCGGGGCGATGTGGAGGGATGGTTGTCTGGGAGGTTCTGGGCGAACCGCTCCCAGCTCCAGAGTCTGTTCTCTGCGCTCTCCCAGGGCATCTTTTTTTCTATCTGTCCGGTCGTTCGGGGTCAGAGCGGCGAAGGCTAGATTGTAGGACATTGGCAGTTGGTGACCAGCGTGAGAACGTAGTGCCTGCCGTACCAACCTTTCTTTCCCCAACTTTCGGGGCGATGTTAATGGATGTGTGCGACCAACTTCGAATCGGTTGAGGCGGACAAGGTTCCCTCGTATGTGGATAGCACGTGCATCACGACGACCACAAGGTTTTCTATTACTTTTCTCCTCCAAATTTTAATTAAGCCTGGTTCACCTAAGGGTTGTTGTACTGGTTCTTTCACACCTTTATCACGAAAAGTCAAGCCTGACCCTGGAATTGGTTCAAAAATTATTCGATAAGCATTAATATATATTTTGCGATAAGGATAATAAATTAAACACTACAAGACATGATGGATTTTATCTGAGTACACCTTAGAATGATTTATCAATTTTATTTGTCTGGCATGGAGTTAATTTACAGATAAGATGGGTTCAAATGAATCATTTCAATTTTATTTCAGTAATATAATTGTGGGTTTTTTGGTTGATCAAAATTATAAAAAAAGATCGATTTTACCTTTGAATTATCAACACATTTACAGCTGTTATAAATTAAATTGTTCACCCAGTCCGTCAGACTTGCAGCGCATAAAAATATGCATAATCAATTTACAGTCAACCAACAAAATTAAGTCAAGGAAGAAACATAAATATACGAGCATTGTTGCATTTAGAATCATTCAGGCGCACAAAAATGAGCATCAAATATCCTATTATCGTCCCTGATAGATTCGATCTAACCTGTACTCCCCGTAATATTCTGCAGAATTTTTTTTAAGCAGTGTATATATCAAATTATGTATCAAATAAGAAAACTCAGCAATGGTTTTCATCATTGTCTGTAAACATTGAGCATGCATTTTCGGTAAAGTTCCTGTACGATCGTATCTTACCTGCCATATACGATATTTCTTTAATGGAAGTATATTAGTTTAGGAAACTGACACCAATAAATTATGTTATATATTAATCTGAGTTTGAGCTCTGTTTATATCTAATATTGCTTCCACAGCCAAGGCCGTATGGGCACATTCAAAGGCCGAATATTGCCAATACATGGCCTAATGGACCGTGATCACGTACTCCAAGTTATTGATATGTGTCCCATCAACAATTTGTTTGCGAAAATTATTTGAAATCTATGTAATAAAATAAGGATCTTTCATTAAATACTATATGGAACATTTTAATACAACAATTTAATATAATTTACTTGCATATTTTGGGGACCGTTCCATTTTTATTCCTGAATTTCACATTGCCATATTTTTGTTGCATTTGGTATGTGTTGGAATAGGCTAGAGCATTACAGGCTATCAAATCCCTAAAAGTGTGTGTCACATGAAATTTCTTTATTTGGGAGCATAAAAATAAAAGTACACCAGGATTGCCTCCATTAACTTTATGGTGAAAAGTGTAAGGGAAATACGTACAGTAGTCGTACAAGCAGTGTTAGACGTTTTACAATGGTGTTACCTGATTGTGATGGTTTTCATGTGTTTAATTTCATATAATGGGGTGTTAAAATACTATTTTTAAACTTCTGAAGAGTTTCACTAAGCAATTGAGGAAGACGATGTAGAGTTACTTTTCCAAAGTGAAATCGATAGTCCAGGGAATTTCATTTAGGAGCCTGCTTATATATTAGGGGCGTGTTTTGCTTGGAGATACTCTTGCCAGGGTGGTGTGATCTCGTCCCGTCCCCCTCTTCAAAAAAAGTTATCTTTTGCTCCCAGGAGATGGAGTTTTTCGGGTCCTTGGCCTTTTTGCCCCGGGCGGTGGTGACCCGAGTCTTGGATTCCATTACACTTTCCCAGCCGAACGTCCCCGCTTGGAAAGCGAGAGAGATATTTCAAAAATGTCGTCCCCAATTCAATTCTGCCCGAGTGGGTCGACCTGCGATTCGATTCGTGGGATTCCATAGGAAGTCCTCACTCCGCGTTGGTGCCTCGAGACTCACTCGACCAGAGTGGTTAAAATATTAATGCCTTGACCTTTTTGTACCGACAAATCTTAGCCATTCCAGTAAAAAACGGCATGGAAATTTTAATAATAACTTAACTTACAGGAAAAAGTATCCACTCTGATGTTAATTCTGTGGACATTAACGCGTAGACGTTCAAAGTACGTTATATTCACCTTTTATGTGTTTCTTAGAACAATTGGGGTGAGCTCAAGATAAATATATTATAAAAAAAGTATTTTACCATAAAAAACTGAAAGCAAGTAATATTTAATTGCCTTGCAGAAAAATGTAAGTTAAGCGAAAATAACTCATTTTCAAACGTCTAGGTTAAATGTAAGGCTTCTAAAGAATATTTAGGCATAGAATTAATATTTTCAAGATTAACCCATTATTCACCAGCTTGTAAATACCGGTTGGAAATGCAGTTTTTTTCGTTTTTTCTTATTTATATTGGCCTAATTAAGATTTTACTTTCGCAAAAAAAATTTTAATGATCATAATAATTGATTTATATAATGTTGCGTATACGCAACGCTGGGAATAATCCGGTAAAGAATAATTTTCATAGTTCTTCACCCATTATGTTTCATATTTTATTTTTTACTATTATTTCTGATGAAATTTACGAAAACGTTCTGTATGAAGATAAACATAGCACTTTACACACATATAAATTGTCTGAGATTTGCACACTCGACATCTTCTTGAGTTTTCAGTGTTCCTTTGGATGAAATGCCCTATTCTGTCTGGACGAATGCACTGGGGTATATCATTTCTCTTTGGGCGTCCCGCATGCGCACACTTTGATGCTGTATATCATCAGTCTTCGTGTTAGACACTACTTGTTGTTTTAGTAAGATTCTTGCTATTTCTAACTGAGGAATACTTTCGCCTATGACTAGCAAGAAAAATATCTATGCATTCATCATTGCACTATCGAGTCCACTTATAAATAGAGGCCAACACCACTTTTTACCCCTAATCTGGATGCGATAGCATGAAATAAAATTATCGTGTTCCCCTCCCATTCCTTGATTGTAATCTTGGATGGCATGTGGTTGTGGAATTAGTTCGCTCTTTTTCAGCCTCTTGCTATACCTTTTTGCCCTTACTATAGGTTCAATATTCCCAAAGTTTGAAGCGACAGTGACGACGGAATTATCATGCCATCAAACAAGGAGAATGTTTTGACTTGTCGGACAAATGGTCAAAATTACCCTCCGGCTTCTTACCTAACCCCCTGGAAGACCTGGGTAAGCAGTTTCCTGTTCGATTTTCTCTTATTGTCCCAGTGGCATAATAGCCTTTATCACTTAGGATTGATAATAAACGGCAATTGATGAATAAATTACCAAAATACACTGCATGATTTATTTGGGGAATGACAAAAATCCAATAACTTTAGAACAACCCTTTCTACTAGCCCTAAAGAACTTATTACTTCCTGGTTCCGCCCCTCCGTATGGCAAAAACTGATCAAGATAGCCTTTTGATGATGCCAGGCACCACAGTTTATAACCATATCTAATCGGTTTCCCTCGGATGAACATTTTAGCCGAATGCCACCAAAAGTACGACACCATTTGCTCATCAATGGACAACGTGTCCGAAAATATCCCAAGTTGAATGAAACGTTCGTTCAATCCATTGAGGAAAGGGTTGACTTTCGATAGTTTGTCATTTTTGTCTAGCTGAGAATTATCGGAGAGATGTAGATATTTTTTAATTTCATCAAATCTATTCCGAGTCGTGCATTGCCTCACAATTGGGACAGCCATATCCTCTTGGCTGGTCCAGTACAACTTAGTGCGCGGTAATGTAAGGTACCCCGATAGAATAAGGATCCCAATGATTTTTTTTTAAATCATCCATACTCAAAGTGAAACTATGATTTTACTGTCATTAGCGTACTTATTCGAATATTTCAAAATTAATTCATGTAATTCTTCACTGAGAAACAAGGAAAAGATCTCAATTGGTGAATGACTTCCATATTGAGCACGAAGTGCCTATTGCTTCTTTCTCACCAAAATTTGGGGTTACAACTGTAGTAGCCTCTACTTTTTCCCATATCGGTGAAATCATATACTTCTTGCATCTTTTCCCTGGGTGTACACTTACACTGGATGAATTAATTTGAGACGTTACGGGGATATACTCTGAATTGCCTTGACGCGAATTCGAATGTATCTCAAAAGTCCCTAAAATATCCGAGGGCATTGGAATACCGCCGTCATTTATGACTGCCTCCCCATCATCATTGTTTTCTTCATCGGTAAGTTCACTAACTTCTGGAGATTGTATCACAGCATCGACTTCACTAGTTTCCTCGCTAAGTTCTTCCAATGCATCCAGTATTTCATCGGCTGTATTATATCTCCTGAAATCATCCATCTCTGAAATATGTTAGAATGAAGCAATACACATTGTAGTTCCCAACTTTAGAGTACCTTATACTCTACCTCGCTCGTTGTATCATTTTCTGTATGTATCTTCTAAATACGGCTTCCAAAATATACATTATGGCGAAGAAATATAATGTAAGAATGCCTCACTTTTCGTCTGGATACATTTGCTACACGAAAATTCTCACAATACGCTGAGCACCAAATATTGATGTACTTTTCATCAAAATACTAGAAATACATCAATAAAAAGAAATTTTAGGTGACTAATAAAATGATTTACACCTTAGTAAAGCTAAATTCTAAGCCTTTTACCATCTAAGCGCGTAAAATAAGAATATCAAGCATTTACGATTGCACGGAGCAAAAACCGAGCAGCAAATGGAGGAACATACCATCATCAGACATAGCCTTGCCTCAACTGATATATTTCTCAACTTCGCACAGTTCTTTCGTTCTGACGTTTCTGTCGTCTATAGAAATGGAAACATCAAATGTTGAGCTGAATTCCAACTAAGTAACACTTCTGACCCCACATCATTGGAAATACCCCGCCGGTTGCCCATTGGTGCGCACAAATTTGACTCTTACTAATTCTAAGTAGCAAGTGTTGCATCTGGAAATTCGTACATAACCCTCAAGGAATACGTGATTCCATTCATTTATAGCATCGGTTATTCAAGATATGTTTTATGCCTAAAATGTAGCAAAAGGGCCTTCACAATACTACATTTTCCTTTTTCATAGGCCATTTTGACGATCCCCTACCTTCTTAGAGAAAAGCCACGTGGTCAGCCTGAGAATTCCCATCGTTGCGTAAAGGCAACATTATTTACAACGATCAACATCCAACCAATAATGATGTAACATTTTAACGAAGTTAATAGCACTGAATAATTAAACTTAGAACTAATAGGAAGCAATACCCACAGTAAGATACCTCAAGAATACTTAGTGTAATGTCATTTATGAAATATGGTAATTCAAGGTGATGAAATAGGAAAACTTCGAATTTAAAAAATATATACTTATCTTACTCTAATTTCGACGAAAAAAAGATAATTAAAAGGGCAGACATGTTCAGTGTTCAGTAAACCGAAAACAAATGCATTCCTAAGATAAAAATTTGTGTTAAAAATTTGTAAAAATAATGTTGCGTCAACGCATCACTGGGGATTAATGGGTTAAGGAATGACTTTTTTGAAGGGAAAAACTTAAATCCTGTGAGAGGGAAAATATTAATCAAAATTTCTATCATTTTACGAGAAATGAGAGAAATTTTGATTATGATTAAGAATTTTACGAGTCTTCCCTAACATAATCACCATCATCAGTGTATAAGTCCTCAGTCAACAATACTAAGATTGGTTTGACGCAGCTCTCCACTATATACTCCTATATCCTATATGTCATGATTATTTGTTTACTTATTACAGGAATGGCTGACTTGAGCAATAAGAGAATGATTCCTATTAGAGTTTCTGAACATGTATTGCTTTATGTCTGAAATTCAGGTTGAATACTCAACGAAAATCAGGTTGGCAAAGTAGGGAATTTGGTGAAATCATTTGCGATTTATTTTTTTAGTTTTTGTGTATGGAGCAAATGCTGCTTTAAAAATAGCATCACTATTCTTGTTGACCACTTTAATTTTTATTGCAAAGAAGTAATTTTTTAGGATATTGGTCCATCATCTTTAAATCATTTCACTTAATTCCTTTTGACAGCGTTTTCATGTTGTTATGAATCATCATCAGGGCTTTGCGTTTAATTAGCATTAACAGTTTAAACGTTTTCCAAATACACCTATTCCAGTCACAAACCATAGGTCTGTCCATATGTCTATATGATGGTAAAGCTAAATTAAATACAGTAATACAGGAGAAAATACAATTACGTAACTACGATTTTACTACTATGTCATTGCGTTGCTGAAATTTTGCTTTCAACTAAATGACACTGTGGCCTCAGTAGCCACGTAGTGAGGACTGACTTGTTAAATGTTAATAACAAGGCTTAATTGATATCTTGTATCTAATGGCTTTGTTGGCCATAATGTGACAAACGACGAAATAATAAATACAAAAATATGAATTACATTTATGTGACTTCAATTTTTCATTTAAAGAACTGTGTGTGAACTAAAATATAATTGTAGAATTCTTTGAAAATATTTGCAAAAGTAAAGGCATTGAAACGTATTTCTGTTCCTATTAAGTTGCTCTTGTTAGCATATCCAAAGGCTTATCCTCTTGGTGGATAGGAAGTATTAAGACAGCTGAAAAAAAAGGTAGATGCTTTTATGGCGTTGCTGGGGGAGCTGGTACCTGGGAGAATTATCTTTAAAAGCGGGGAATCGGACCATGGGGGAATTCGTTTCACCTGTCGCTTTCCATAGAGACCCGCGTTTTTTTTCACATTTGTATGCAAGTTAATGACCTATTAATCTCATGTTAAAGCATCATAACCCTCAGGGAAACTACGGCCTCTCATAAAGATAGACTAAGAGAAGAAAAATGAATAAAATACGGTTCCTTAGTTTTCTTTTTTTCCAAAGAAAAGTAATACGTTTATATTATTTCCTCATCGGAAATGCTATTTTAAAAACAGACAAGATTTGATACCATTTATACGAAATACAGAGAAAATATAATCATATAATCTTTTTGCAGTCGTTGATGACTCACTACTCAAAATGTCGTAGTTATGCATACATTGATGGTTAAAAGAAACTCTGTGAGATAGTATTGATATAGGCAGTAGTGCGTGATTATTAATACATTTATATTTTTGATTCTGCTAGGAAATAAATGGTGGAAATGTTATGAACTGCTTTCAACCCGACAAAATTAGAAAATAGCAATTTATTATTCCGTATCCAAAAAAATTTCTTTATAACAAACTCGCACATCGAAGTTAGTTTGGAGCTAAATGTCCCCCAAGGCAATTGACCTGAAGGTGGGGACACTTTCAAAATGAAAAATGCAATACTTCTGACCCAGCATACAATGGCCTTATGCATAACACATAAACCTTGCACATAGCACCATACTTACAAATATATATAACTTTAGGATAGGAACAAGACCCTATTTTAAGATAATAAACAAATTGCAATTACTATGCTCAGTGGCCATGGTTTTAAACATCTTAAGAGTATACTCAAGCTCTTTTCATTCTTGACATTACTCGGTAGCATATTAAATGATTTTGGCCTCATATAAAGGTAATTTTTTTAAAATAAGAACCCACATAATAGTAAATTTGCTAAATAGGTGCAAATCATTTATTTACACGTGGAAAAAAATAGCCAGCGTAATTTAATTTTTATGACGATAAATGTGATGATAAAAGCCGGGGTTGTTAGTGTGGAGTACGGATTTTCTCTTCGACATGCCTCTGTTGAGGGAGTTGTATAACCTGCTCAATGGGGGCGTTTACTCGGAACCGAAACCGCAATTTTGAACGCGAAATCGTTAGATGGAAACGAAAAAAGAATTTTAGTGAAACAATTAATCTTCTAACCACAACCATTCAATCATAAATCAAAAATTAAAATAAGCAAAAGGTGACGCCCACCGAAAATGCTGCTGTGATAACATTGACGTCATTTCCTCCCGGCCTTGACTTCTTTTAGGGAAAGGGAAGAGAGTAGAGAGGGGTTCTCGGAAGGTCTGCTCGCACAGATCCTGTCGCAACCGCTCGTATTGGCAGGGTCAGCTGTGTCCCTCCCATTGCGATAAGGCGAAGTAGCTTTGCGGGCTCAGTTGTGATTGGACGAAGTCGATGACGTCAGAGGTTGCACCACACCCACTTTTCCCAAAGGGTTAAAAATATTAGTTTTTCGACGCCTATAACTCTAGAAATAATTGACGGATCATAAAACGGAAAAATACGGGTCTTTTTATTTTACAAACTCTATCATATTCGGCAATAAAAAAATATGGTAAACGACTCCATTGTTACCGAGTGCACAGTCGTATGTTTGGGGTAACTTTTTCTTACGTTCCTAAATTCAAGAGCGAAGGTTGACTGAATCACTAACTGAGCGATTACACATTCGATCCGTTTCCAGCCCCGCGAACGAAATGGATGGATGACCCCGCGATTGCTTCAGAAGCGTATGGACTGTAATCTGACATACCCCATCGAGCGAGTTCCCTCCCTGTATGTTACTGAGTGTTGGCTTGAGTCAGCAAATGTCGTCACCCCTGAGGGAGGGACATATGATGTCACCGAAATTACTGCTGGAAGGCTTTCCGTCCCCCCTTCCGCTACCATCGCGATACCAGTCACCCGCGATGGCAGGGACGCGTAAACACATTCGGCAGAGTGGTCACCTGATTGATTTGCTGGTCAGCAATGGGCTCCACCCTCCCGTTATACCTTGAGGGGCCCCATTAACCCTGAACGGGGCCTGGCCGTTGCCCGAGAGTGCGTGCGAGCGTTCAAGCATATAACGGATGGCGCGGCGGACCTCCGACCCTGAGTTGGTGGATTCGTCGGTTCTTTGGGACATGGTACTACCAACTACATCTCCTCAGGCGGTTAAGATGGACGGTCAGCTATGGAGTGGACCGAGTTGAAAACTGCGGAATCAGGGAGGACAATAAATGCTTCAAAATCTGCTCTGAGGCAAGCAGTGGAAAATTAAATCATACCCTATGGGTAAGGATATTCTGGCCACTCAACCAGCGAAATCATAACCCTTTTCCTAAGCTACTATGTCTACATAATTCCCGGCGAGTCACTGAAAGTGTGAGTAGAAGGGGCTGCACTATCATCAAGCCTAGATAATCAGTTATATAGAACACTTACTACCGTGTAGGCATGCAAAATATACTATTCATTTTTATATTACTTAAATTAAGACAAGAAAGCTGAAAAAAATGCTAACACCCCGAGGGATACATTAAGCTTACGAGTACACGTGAAGCGTTAGCTACAAACGTACAACGTTAGCTACAAGTTAGCTACAAAACAGTAAATTGTTTGTTAATACAGATAAATTAATATTTTTTGATCAATTTGTCATTTATAATAATAAATTGAGTTTAGAACTACTAAAAATCACTCCGATAGCTACCTCATGGGTGTATGGCTAGGGGTAAATAATAACCAAAGATTTACTAATCACTACGTTCATTGACACTTAAAATACTCCTTAATTTTAATACCGATTACAACATGTGGAACTGGCACTGGAAAGTTCCCATTTTATGCAACATGAAAGGAGATGTAAAAGTTAATCTATTTTTATATCTCATTTATCTCTTTTATCTAAACAAAAATTTTGAAAACTTGTATTTAAGTTGGTTTTTTCAACTTGAGAAGACTTAAGAAACCGAATAAAATCTACATTTATCGTAACTATCTCCTCGCTAATCTCTGCTAAAACTATTATTGTTCCAATGTTTTGTAAAAAAATGACATTAAATTCTCGTTTATACAATCTCAAATATCTATATAAAGTTTAATGATCTAAGACTCCATAGTAGATTTGATGGGAGTTCCAACCTGCTAACCGCCCACCTGGATTCTATCAAACATCCACTGGAAACTCGTAGTTTAAATATCTTTTTCAATAGGTACTTTCTGCCTTTTTGAATTTTATCACCTTCATCCTTGAACTGAACATTATTTCTTTCATCTGTGTCTTAGATCGGAATCTGAGCTTAAATGAAGTATCTTGGAAGTTAAGGCAACAATGTGGATAGAAAACTGACGTCGCGACGTCGGCATCAACCTACTTCTAAAATAATCCAGCACAGACTGCAAAACTCTGGTAACTATCCGTAGGATTAAATATTGAATGAGAAAATCTCTTCACGTGGTATCCAAGTAGCTATTATAATGAAATACATGCCGACCTTATTGTGGGAAGCCATTTCTTGTGCTACAGACCTCGCCCCTTACCCTTTTCTTCTTTTCATTCACTTTAGATTACCTAACGATTTTTTTTAGATTACCTAACGATTTTAACGAATTTTACGTCATAAATGGAAGGAATATTCCAGAATTCGATAGGTGTGAATAGCATAATAAGGGTTCAAAACCCTTCTCATAATCATCATCAGTCATAAATTGGTTTAATTCAGCTTTCCACTTTATTCTCCAATCATGTAACCTCTTCATATTTACATAATTCTTTTCCTTCACATCCATCACCAATTGATCTCTTTATCTCATGCAAAAACTTCTTTTGCCACTAGTTTCTTTCAATTTTTCCTTGACATTTGTATTCACCACACAGTCATGAGTAAAAGATTTTGGATATAATTCTAGTCCAAAATGGAATTAATAAAAGAAATTAAAATTTATGACACCGATGTTTCGATCAACCAGGTGAGCATCAACAGGTTAATTGGGAATAAGTCTTAGTTAGCGTAGTGCTAAGTGCAGTGAGAATTCTGAGCTTAGCACTTCGCTAATTCACACGCATCTTCTCGGTTCTCCCTGCTGATGGGCACCTGGTTCATCGAAACATCGGGGTCGAAAATTATTGTTTCTTCTATTAATTGCCTTTTTGACTTGATATTCAACTCACATTTTTCATCTTCAGCTAATATTTTCGATACAACATACATCATGTCACAAGACATGGCCGAGTAAGTTGCGTTTTCTTCTTATTTAGATTTTCAGTGGACTATTTTTTCTTCCGTACTTCTAGGAACTTCTTCGTTAGTACTCTTATCAATCCATTTCACCTTCATTATTCTACTGTTGTGCAATATTTCGCATGCTTCCAACCTTGACTTCTCTGCTGTTGTTATATGTTTTAATCCCTAAGTACTTGTACAAGGTGTTCGAAGTTTTGAGGAGACTGTATCCATTTAGGAGATAATTAGAAAATGAAACGCATCTGTGTCCATTAGTGAATAGGTGACTATGCATAGCCCAGGGAATTGAAAATCTAGCCGTCATTCAACACTACAATGCCGAGTGATGATTTAATTTTGGCTGAAAGACCCAAGATAGAGCTGGGAAGAAATGAATTACATTAGTTAATTGCTCTCCAAAACTTCAATATTCAACGCCACTTACTTCTCGTAAAAATCGGAGGTTGATAATCCGGAGTAATTTTCTTTCCCCACCCGAATTCATTTCCAAAACGTTTTTTTCCACTCTTCTTCTCCAAGCGCAGTGGAAAAGGGGTACGCACAGCACCATATATGGTGCTCATCACACTTCCCTTCACTTACTTTTGTGCATCAAATCCACCAAGGAAATTTTCCGAGCTCTGCGTTCCGTTTTCTCATCTCTGAAGCAAGCATTTCTGGATAATCGTCTCGTCATGATCAAATTTGTTTTTTTTTCGCTGTTTTTGGCAGATGGGGTACTTTTTGGAAAAGTATTCGGTTGCTGCCGACGTGAAAACTTCATCCACATCATACGCCAGGAAAACACCAAATCCTTCATTACTTTTTGGAATTTTGCGAGAAAATTTCATCATGGTTCTTTATTTGCGGTTTGAAGTCATGTACTCAGTCGCAAATGCATGCAACTGGCACACCGTTTCAGTCGCAGTAATTACATCGGATCTTTTATCATCGTTGATGTTATTAACGCCAGCATCTCCTACTCATTTTGATCAGGCTGAATTTTTGAGCTTTCATCCTTGAGCTTTTAGGTTATAACTGCTAACATCTGACAGCATTTAATTGACGTTGGTTTGTTGCGACATCGCCAATGGATGCGGCCATTTTTTTCTTGGGAAAATCCATTTGTCGCTAATGATAAGATGACTGGAACGATTTGAAAAGAACGCGGAGTGCTCATTGGAGATGTTTTCAATGGATTTCGGCAATATCTCGGTTGAAAGAGATCCGAGAAAATAAGTGATGATGAGATAGAAGGATGCAGACTAGATACGGGATAAAATGAAATGTTGGTGAAAGAAAGTTGTTTGTTGTAAGAGAAAATAGTATTTTTGTGTTGGTATTTCTGCCATGCTTTGATAAAAAACCATTATTTTAGATGTGAGTGAAATATAGGACTATGTAATGAAGTTATTGATCCCGATTTTATGAATATAAAAGCAGTAGTAATGATAGTAAATGTATATAGTAGCCTGCGAGAGCACCTTAATAGTACGAACCGTGACATTTAAAGACTTTTCAAGCGTTTCTCCAGCATGAGTAAGCTTTTAAATGGAGAAACGGGGCATAAATTGACGCTATATTCTGACAGGAACGCTGAAATATATGCCAGATGAAAAGGGTGAGATGCACTATGCGCTCGAGATAATTAACATTAAAATAAATGAAATAATTAAATTTTGTGCTACGTAATACCTTGGAGTTGAGGGCCGATATATTGACTGTTGCTCCTTGAACTAATGCAGCGGCTCTCACGGTGGAAAGATAAGCTTAATGTTTAGGGTGTGTTGAGCGTGTTGCTTGTGTGTCGCTTAATTTTTAGCGTGTGTCGTTTAAGGTTATATTGCACCATTTTCTTAACCTTTTTAAGGATAGCTAATCGGTAATATTTTAAAATTTTTCGAATTAGGTTGGGTAAAGTATATTTTACTCTAAAGACCAATGTACTTTAAGAATTGTAATATTATAATCGATGGTCGGCAAGTTGACTTGGTGGAATTTAGACATAGCGAAAAAGAAACTACTTAGTTTCTTTTTCGCAATTGTAATATTTTTCTGATAACAGCTTCGTCATCTCTCACGCTGGATATTAAAGCGTTGTACCTAACTGACACAGGTTTTTTTGCTACAGTTGAGTCATAATACATTGTTTAGGTAAAAATACTCAGATTACGCCAGTAAAAAGGCATTCCAAATTCATATCTACCAAAACAAATCCTTTGCATCTTTTTCTGAAGTTTTACGTTAACAAGAATGAAAAACCGATATTGTATTATTCATTATTATGGCTGAATTTGGTGGCAATAAAGACGTTTAGCTACATAAATCCAAGCAACTTAGAAAAAAACTAATTTTTCATCTAATAAACAATACTATACACTGACTCCTTATATATAATTTTGCTTACTCCAGGAAAAATTAACACTTACTTAGAATTAGATGTACGTATTTAGAAAGATTTATTAACTGACAAAATAATGTCTGGCAATTTACATCCACCGCTCCTGGATTCCTCGGCAACGTTTGACATAAACCATTTCCTGATTCTATTTGCGTAGTAAATATTGCCAACTTGTCAGAAAGTATTTATAAACTAAAAAGTTTCGACAGATTCCGTGAGTAAATCAGTGTTCTGTGAGTAAGTAAAATACGTGCTATTAAGCAAAAGCGTTTGTATTCGGATTCCCGTCGGAGCAAGTGAAGTTTCATTGAAAATGTTGTACCTCGCTAGACATGGGAATGCTTTCTGGCCTGGCCTGCTCCGTGACCTAGGGAAATGTTCATTTTTAGAAGCAATTCAAGGATATCGGTTGCATAATCTATACGGAGAAAAAATCAACCTTGGCCGGAAATCAGGGGGATCCGGGTTCGAATCTCGGTCAAGGTGAATTTTTCTCTGTGGAAATTATCCTTTTGTGCATTTCAGCGGGTGTCTCCGCTAAGACATTCGCAGGTAATTTGAAAACCTAGAATGTATTCAAGAATAAAGTGTTTGGGAGAGAATGGCATGCCGGAGGGTTAGCTAGACAGGCCTACACATGGGTTTCTGGGAGTAGGGTGCAAGAGTGTGGTTCCAAGGAAGAGATGCGAGTTCAATTCTTCCACGGCAAAGCAATGCAGATTTCATCGTCCAATTTAACGTCACCGTTGCTCAAGTTTTCATAAGCGACAAAAATTGGAAGTGGACGTCTCATTTTGGGTCTAGTATTTCCTCAGCTTCCCCGACGAATTCTTTCCCTACAACTGTTTGCTTTTGAGCTGGAGAGGAACGTAAGTAGAAGGTAAATAAATTGCAGCTCTTCGTAGACGCTAGGTTGGATTATCTTTCCGACTGGTGAAGTGGAACACCCCTTTTCAGCGTTGCCGTTAAGCAGACTAGAAGTGAGTAAAGTCTCCGATAAAAATGATGGAAATAAGAGAGAGAAGAGTCAATTTTGTAAATGCCGGATATTATTTTTCTTGTTTCAATTCTGAACAGTTTGAGCACCTACAAGAAGCCAAAAGCCAAAAAGGCATCCCCACTCCTCTGACAATTAAGTCCCTTGATAATGACACGCGTGTGTTGAAACCTTTTGGGTCATTTAAAGTTTTGTGGAAAATTATAAAATATTGTTGCTATTTTCAATTATGGAAAAAATTCTCAAAGTAAAGGCTGAGGTTATTTCTAACAGTCTTTCATCCATTCAGTTCCGGGCCTTTTTTCAATGAATATCTTACCTTTATTTTTACCTATTCGTATTACTTCCCCACATAACGAACTCAGTCTATCCATTTCATTATATTTCTGTGGATTCCCTTTTAACTTCTTTTTCAGGAGATTAAAGACAATTGAAATGTATTGAAAAATAGATCCTCTTTTCTTTTCTTTTCCTCTCAGTAAACTTTTATTCGTAATCGAATAAACTGTAATATGCGGGAGTGCGTTAAATCGTTAACGTCATCGGGATAAAGATCGGCTTTTTAATTCTCTCGATATATTAAAGTACTGGAGACGTGTAGTGATATCTATTTTTATCTGAGTTATTCTACTAAGCTATTGACAGCTACGTAGTGATTACATTTCGGACTAGAAGAATGGAACTTGCGTAATTGTGCAGGTAGCTTGTATTGGGAGGAACATGCAACGGATTAGTTTTTGAGCTGGGAGTATTTGAGGGGTACGGCTTTGAGTTGGGCCCGTCTTTAAATGAGGGAGTTTATGGTGATTGTGAAAACCAGTATTTTGAACTCCCGTCTCATTTATGGTGTAGTACTGTTATCCTCATCTGCTTCTCTGAGATTTGTAAGAAATTGTATTACCAACTGACAGAAAATTCAGTTGAGTTTAATGGTTGAATATTTTTAGAGCAGCACTATATTACACTTATGCTGATCTGTATTTTTTACAAGTCTCTAGAACTGAATGTGTTGGTGATGATCATTCATTCACCAAGGTTGTAGTGATCACGGTAGCTTATTGGACATTTGGTATGTTCTCCATTTCTTCCGTACTCCGTAGTCAGTTCCCCCTATGGTTCTTATTTCAGATTCCTATTAAACTCTTCATGTTGTCATTCTGTTCAAATTCCTCGCTTGTTTCTTATCTGGGACACATCTTTTTCCACTGTATTTCCTCACGGTTTCAGGCATCCCTTGCCTATCTGCACATCCTCCATTCTCTTTTTCTGCCTTCTTCAAAACTTATCCAGACATCTTTCTTTCTTAATCTCTGGCTTTGTGTTACACTTATTTTATCTTGTCTACGTTAATCCCCCTTTCTCACGCAGCAATCTGTGGAATCTACCACAGTCCACATCAATGTCACTCTTAAGGAAATTACATTCTTAATTCACGAATGTAATGTAGCCGAGTAGTAAAGTAATGCGTGATGCATGAAGGGATGACTTCAATATACATATCGGAAACATTGTATTTTTTTCTGTTTCAAAATCAATGATGGAAATACAGCGTGGATCGCTTGGAGAATTTGACCTGGTGGAGGTCCCGTCTAGTGTAGTAAATTTGCCTGTAAGTGTTCTCTAGCGTTGCAACTTTCGGTTATTAAGTCGAGATAAATTTTAATTTTAACCTAGATGGTTATAAATTTTCTTTTCTTGCATAAACACTTTTTTTAATTCCTGCGAATTTCAAGTTAAGAAAATACCTCCTCGAGTAATCCCAGAAGTAATTCTATAACGATTTTTGATAAATGTACCTATTCTATGATTTAATCGGCATTCCATCATTGAATAACAACAGAAAAAGCAGTGATATAAGCCTTATTTGGAGTATGGAATTTTCTATTACTCCTGAAATGTATTTATGATAAACACCAACTATCAACTTGCTCAAAGTCCATATGATTATATTGGAAATGAGGAAGTAATTCCTAAGAATTGTTTTTGAGGGCGTACAGTGAAACATGCTTCTTCTTATATTTCAGGTATGGATACTTTCTTCTCCCCCGTCTTTTCCTTTTTCTGTTTTTTGGGAAACCGCTCGGAAAATGTGAGTACAGGGATTTATATTTTATTATTAAGTTTACTGCATTTTCTGCATACACGGATATGTTTTTTCTATTATTAAGGAACCTACTGTAATATTATATTTTATTCCTGTAATTAAGTAACATAATTACCCTAGAAACTTGCTTCTTTAGAATTGCTATGCTTTCGTGGTGTGCCTTTTCCTCTATTCCTGATTTTGTCTTGAATATTTATGATGTTTTTGTGGTTAAAATGACATTATCACCGCTCTAAATGAGTGGTACCCTTGTAATGCGACTAATAAGGTGTACCTTACTTGATGTAATTTCTCTTAGTGAATAGCACCCATTGATATTTGCTTATACTCTTGAATATTCTGAGCTCGATGAAGCTTATTAGTGGCCTATTTTCCATCTCTCTTTTGGCATGCTACAAGCTGAAATTCATAGTCAATCGAGGTTCATTAAGAATACCGCGTGCGTGGTTTTGAAATACCTACAAGCCTTTAAAGCTCATTGGTCTAGTGACATAACGGTGACCGTTTTACCATCTAAAAAGAAACTCTGTGGATAGTTGAGTTATCTCCACATTTAGAATATATTCGAGGATTAGATTCGGTTTAATACAATATGCTGGCAGTATCGGGGGCCCAGATGAAATATGAAAAAACTTGGTTTTGAACACAGTACAGTGAAGCCCGGCTACTTTCGTAAATAAGAGAGCTTGGGCAGAGTTCAGTTGGCACAATAATTAGGCTGAGAATTATTCTCAGGTCGTGCATTGAATTAAAGGTAGGTTATATTACGGAAATAATTAACGGATTTCGTCATCTGCGAGGGCGAGGTCGCACACCTATGACCACCCGGGTCACGGGTACGAATCGTATGGTGTAGTAGGGTGTATGGTGCGACATTTGTCTTAGGATTAAGAGTTATGATCATGTTTGATTTGGCGGTGCGATATAACCTCAAGCATCTTGCAACCTAAATCCACATCGTTTTACGGATGCACTGAATGAAGACGTTTAAAACATCAAAATCCCCATCGCACTACATCACGTTTGACAATAAAGACAAATTAGAGGAGTAGTAACACTAAGCGTTTCAGAAAGCCATTTTGATGGGTAAATTAAGGTAGATATCATAGATGATGCGACCGAGTTAATAGGGAGGTAATATAAATAATTAGATGTTTGCGTGGAATTTAGGATTCAATCCCACTTACTATGCAGAGAGAAGAAGCTTCCGCTATTTATGAACACCTCACCACCTGTTTTCACTCAGTCTTTTAAAATTTTCTCTCACGGTCCCTGTGTGGAATAATTTGGCAGTTGTAAGCTTCGAGCGATCGGTCAGTGTTCCCCGCAACATTGGCATTACATCGTCATCCGCATCTGACTCGGTGGTTGACCTTATTTCGGGTGAGGTTAGGTTCAAGGATGAAGTGTCAATTGAGGGAAAGGTCGGATGCTTTGCTTCCATTCAGTGCTCCACGTCCGATTATTTATAGACCTTGTTCGCTTTACTAATCCTTCGGTAATGATTTTAGAGCGACTGATTTGATTAAATGACTAATAGAACTTTATTATCCGCTGTCCAATATGACGACTTTTATCTATGCTTCATCTCTCGACTTTGTTTTCATTTAAATTAGTCTTTTTGGATATTTGTATGGCTTCAACTTTGTACGCCTTCTCTGTTTAAGTATCTCTTTTCCCTCAAGCCTCACCTATGTCAAGTTGACAAATATTGCCTATCTTCCCAAAATTTCAGGGGCAAAAAATAAATGTGCACATAAGCTTTACAACTATTGCATATTTTTTGCTATTAAACTCAATCTCAGGATAACGCAGAAAGAAACACGAGCCAAATCCACAAAAATGAACTTTACTATGACCCGGGTTTCACTGTATTACAGCATGGTCACTGTATTAAACCTGGCGATGCTGTAATACAGTGAAACCCGGGTGGTAGTAAAGTTTATTTTTGTGGATTTGGCTCTTGCTTTTCCTTTCTGTGTTATCATGTTTCGCTTCCACTCCATATCGCCTGAATCTTCGGAATTTGTTCAATCTCAGGAGTTATCAACCACTTTTATGACGTTTATCCGTAGTATTCTTTTCATGTATTCGCACATTGTGCATTAGTAAGGATTAATCATTAACGGTTGACGATGTGCAAAAGTAAGAATTAATCATTTACGGTTGATGACTAATATATCAATTATGATATTTGCGTTTCAAATTACCTGCCTAACGGTCAGTCTATTTCACCTGAGTAGACGTCCATTGTCCACGGTATTATTTCCTCTCAGTTATGAAAGTAGACCTGGAAGCTTAACGCTTCACCTAAAAGAAGAAATAAAATGTCTCGAATCCAATTAACTTGTTACAGGTTTTTTTAATTACTTATTTGGTGCTTATTTGCTTCGGCAGTGGAGGTCATTTCGCTTTTTAATTACTTCTATCATTTTAAACGGCTTTACTTTGACTGGATAGTTCCTGTTTTCCGGTACGTTGGATGTTTTCTAGGATGGTATTTAGTTAATTACACCTTCTATTTAATCGATGTATTTTGATGAAATTCCAAGAGCCCGCGGCCCTAATTTCAGTTAATGAGGCGATTGGAATTTCATCCAACATCTGGAAGGGACTCGAGTTAGTCATTCGATATTTGACTGACCGTATGGAGGATAACTTTTTCGTAAAGGTACAATGATATCCGGGCTATCAAAAGCATGTACTTGGAATCTTTCTGCACTCAAATTTTCCTTAAAAAGCCCATTTATTGCCTCTTAATAAGGTTTGCCATAATATAATGCAAATTAGCTATGTTTCGGTTTAGTTTGAATTAAATGGTATGAATATCCTTGCGTAATAACTGCCATCATGAATTTGAGCTATCGCCAGGGAAAAAGATACAGGAATTAAAAGTGGTTAGAGGATGAGGTAGCTGGAAGAAGGCGTTGTAATGCGTCAAGATCTTAGCGTGTGACGTAGGCCTCACTGAGAGAAAAACAGCTATTTTAATTGTTGAGTTTTAGAGCTAATTACCGTTATTTTTGGGATCGGGTTGGTGTGGTGGCTAGAGTACTGGCCTCCCATCCCGAGGGCCCGGGTTCAATTCCCGGAAGTGTCGGGTTTTTCACTGGAAACCGGCCCCACTTGAATGCTTAGTGGAGGGCATTTCAAGTTCAGTACTCCGTCCGTCGGATGGGACGTTAAGCCGTTGTTCCTTTAGCGCCTGTTGTTAGGAGCAGCCCAGTGCAACTCCCCTATCCCAGCCATGCAAACCAGTGTCGCCGTTACTGTCGCCCTGCGAGAGTTTCACTGCGTAGGTGGCAGCACTAACGCTCGCCCTTGCTCCCTTAGTAGTTTATATGGGTGAGATAGATGGAAGAGGTTTTCAATGGATGTTTTCGCTTTAAAATATAGAATCAAGCTCTGAAGCATTATGTGGATACAATTTTCTATATCTGTTCTGTGACAGGAATGCGTGGAAAACTAAGTGACGACGTCCGAATTTCTCCTCAACAGTCTTAACATATATCGTCTGCTAGGCCTTCAGTCGATTAAGCAGCGATAAAGTTGAAGTGAAAAACACACGGAATACAAAAACGAAAAAATGTTGATAAAGTATTCCAACGGCCAGTGACAATGTTTTCATAGTTGTAAACTAAGCCCAGCCCCATCTTCCCCAAAATCTATTGTCACTTATAAGTTATGGTCTCTGAATTTTGCGCTAACATTTTCACGTATGACCATTTCTACAATTTATATCAAACCGTATCAAATATGATCCTTCCTTATAATCAAGATTTTTTCAATCAATTGAAAAAACGAAGCATCATGGGCATAATTTGTTTCTATATGTATTATTGCATCAATATTCAGTCGTTTGCCTTAGCAGACCCGACTATTTGCAGAAGGGTTATCTTCAATTTGACAGGTATTTCGCAAATTTGCAGCTGCCCAGTAATGGAACTCTCCCGTGAAGTTGCAATTTAATGTTAACATTTATGAAGCTTTTCTTTCTAGAGTGTCATTGTTGTGATTGTCCACTTCTTCTTCAGCAAAGTGCCCTTGTAACACCTTTTTAAGACTGTACTTTCCCATTAGTAGCTGATCAAAAGCACCCTTCATGAAAACGAAACCGCTTTTTGGGACCACATTTGTTGTATGTATGCATTTTCCTGATCCAAGCCTTCTTCTCTCCGGCGCACATTGTCAACAAAACAGCCTCTTCAATCAGAAGGTGGAATTTATTACTTCTCTCTCCATTTTTACCCTATTTAGCAAATCCCACACAAGCAATTGCTTGATCAAATTTTCTGACAATTTCCAATTCCCCGCTGTTCTCTAGTAGGTTTGGGATTACGGGTGCGTCGACGACTAAGGTCATTAGCACCACGTGCAATCCAATTGCATCATAATATTTTTTCCCCAATTTAATATGGATGTTCTCTTGAGTATCATATAAGACATGAATCCCTTTCAAGTTAAAAAGTGAAAGCTAATGCCGTAAATGGCATAGTTAAGGCACAAACTCTTATCAATCCAGAAAAGCCTTGTTAACGAAGGCTGATGCACACAATTTTCAACAAAAGGTATAGTTGTTTATGCGACTGTGGTAAAGTTATATGTCATGCCTTGGTTAGGTTCACATGCGATTAAACAAAATAGGTTATACGATTTTCAAGCATTTAATGGAATCCGAGCTAAAGTTTTAAATATTAAGCATTGAATAATTTTAATACCAGTAACTAATTACGTCCTAACAAGAAGACTGATCGATTTTTAGCTTACCAACTGCTATAAAACAACACTAATGGTACGAACCACAGGTATCCCTTGTTAGAAATCATTAGGAATACGCCGCCAATATATAAAATCCTTATGAAAAGGGCTTTAAATAACGAACTGGAACGTGTACGGCGAAGATCGGCAAGATTTGTATAGGGACGGTACGATAACTATATCAGCGTAACCAGTCTGTTAAATGAATTAAAATGGAAGTTATTTTAATTGGGACCGTAGGATGAATTATAGACTTTAATAAATTCCAAGACATAATTTTCACTGATTACGTTAAAAATATTTTGCGAACTCCAACTTACTATGGTAGACTGGACCATTGTCATAAAATTAGAGAAATTGATTGCCGAACTGTCAGATTCTAAATGTCCTTATTTCTTTGTACAATTTGGGATATGAATAGGTGTAAACATTATTTCCAATTTTATAAATACAAGTACTGATACCATAGGTAGTTGCATGTTGGAATGAGAAATTTAAGGTATTACAACTAAAAGCACGTTTGTGCAGGGTATTATGTAGATCTATATGTATCACTTTTCCATTACGGTCGTTTAGCAGCTCCTTCCATGTGATTTCTTCCGGCGAAAAATGTTTCTGGCGGACCCTTTGCTCAGGATTGGTAGCAAAATCTCTCCTAAGAATGGCATTTGCCCATTTTCTCAAAATTACCAGTTTCTTGGGCACAAAAAAATTGGACCATCTCCGGGTTACTATCTTAACCCGAAGGTCCTGGTTCAATACAACGATGGCCCTTATATACAATCTTCGCGAAATAATTCCGTGAGTACTTTAAATAAAATGAGTACTACAAAGCTGATTCTGACAATATTATAAAAAACACAGAAAGCATATGTGTCCTCACCATGCAACGACAAAGTATTTTAGGGCGAGCTACAGTGCTGCCATCTACTCGGACAGCTTCTTCTCGGCGACAATAGCGGCGACTAGGATAGCGAGAAGTGTCCAGTCCTGACTATTCTAAGTCCGTGGTTAGGAGTAGGCTAATGCCGACGGCGGGTTTCTCTCCGCCCTTACTCCGTTCCCTGAAAACTCCTACCATTACCCAATTACCCACCTATCCTAAATGGCGCAAATGGTCTCAGCTATCGGTCGCCTCCCCTAAACAACCAACCAACCAACCAGCCCTTATTTCACTGACATAACACTTATAAAAAAAGTTGCCGCTCGTACCACTTTAATTTCATAAATTTCATGCTTGCTCCCCGGAAGTATTTTGATCCTTTGAAGTGACTCGAATTGTCATTGTGGGACACTTTAGCCGTATTTGGAGTCCGCTTAAAGATTTTAGAACATTCTTTAGAAATACTGTTGATAAGCTATTAGAATATGGCAGTGTATGGGGAATCGGACGGCATTTTGAGGTGTTCGCATGATGAAGTGCGGAAGGATTATCTTTCAACAAAAAAATCAACCATTAAGGTTGTAACAATACTAATTGTTGAAATTCGAAGGAAGGAAGAAACGTTGATGTATATCTCAGTAAGCGTGAGATGGTGGTTGACGAACTTTATAGGAAATAGTTTGAGTCCTTCAGTTTGTTTCCACTCTTTTTTTTCTCTTATTTGCGCTGAATGGATTTTTTTTTATTTTTCTCCTTTGTGAGTGAGCAGTTTTTTCGCTTTAGATTTGGTTGAAATGAAATCTCAAGCCAAATATTAAATAAATTACCTCAATATTAAAGGTCAAATGGCTCATTTTTTTCAAATATATTTTTTTCGCCATATTTGGCGGATTATTTGAATGGCGTCTTAAAATTATGAAGGAAATACCCGTTATTTATTACTTGTATGCTGTTTACATTCTTTAATTAGATTTCCTTCATACTCATCAATAATTGAGAATGAGAGTACATGACCTCATCACACATGCTAGGAATGTTAACTTCTCGTTTCTAACCGTTTGTCGTTTCCGCTGAGACCATGGTCTTCATACCCACAGTGGTTTAAATTCGTGAACTCAAGATGATAATCTAACTGCTGAAAACTCTATCTTTGGCTTGCTATATGTTGCAATGCGCGGCCTCTGCGGAACTTTCGATTCGAGAGGTCAGAGCGAACGTTTGATGGAACGCGAGGAGAGATTCTTTGATACCGTGAGCGGCTAGCAGCTCTCTGAACACATTTAGACTCGCGTCCTCTCTCAACTTCGTGACCAGCCGTGAGTCAGTGTGGGCTGGGGTGTATTGTCCAATTGGTAATGAACCAATCTTGATCGTTCAACTCGGTCCAAGGTGAACCTCATCTGTGTGCCACCCAGAATCCTCTGCCTCCGTCTCCACCAATCTGTCCTCGGTCCTCTCCAGGTTATCATCATCATTATTGCCATTACTTAATATTACACAGAGTCTGGCTTGTATCAATGGAATAACCCTTCTCTGTTCTACTTCTCTTTGTTCACTTGTCACGTTTGCTTCATTATTTAAGCTATTATCAAATTCACATTAACTTCACCAAAACTTCTTTTTTATATACCTAATATACCGTACACAATCCCTTTCTTTGTCTCTTAACATTAATCATCTTCATATAAACGTAATGCTTGATCATTTGCTAAACTCTGCCCTATCTCGTCTTTACTTTCCTAAAATTTATCCTATGATGACCACCTTTAAGCATATCATCTCCTTCACTTCCTTGATTTTTCCCAGATAATCTGGTGTAATCAATGTTTCCCCTACATACCTCTACGTGGGCTTTTTAACCATCTTCACATTTCTGAGCCTTTAACCATTACTTGTATTGAGACATGTCCATCTTGAAGCCTTTGCCAATTCGGTACATTGAGATTCAGAGTTTTTTTACGGGTTCTATGCGGTTATTTTATACTTTCATTCTGTGGAACAAAGTCTGTACGTATTTTATAGGGTCAAAGTCGATGGAAGGAAAGAGAAGTGTGAGCAGAGTGTAAGTGATTCTCAAAAAGCCATATGAATTACGGAGTGTTGAATTGAGTTCTCTCGCTAGATCGAGCAATACTTTGAGCCTGTTCTCAACTACACTTTAGTTTCAAGTTAGGTGTAATAATCAGGGTTCCAGATCGGCAAACGTTATGTTTCTGGTCACCTGCGGTAAGTTTGGGAAAGGTAAACGATTTATCCCATTCCCTGTCGTCAGCTTCTGTAATTCATCTATACACTCATCTATATAATACATAAACATCATCATTTGGCGATACAATGTTTTCCCCTTCCAATTTTTCAACTTTATTCGGTGTTTTTCCTCTTCTCTTCATAACCTACCTTGACAACACCAAGCCTTTCACATACACCCGCTTTTCTTTCTAATCGGAAAGACTTTCCCAGAAATGCTGAAAAATCTCCTTCCTCTTTTGACTTAAAATGGTCCCACACATAAAAATCTCTTGCCATTTGATTGTTGTGAGGTATGGCTGCAACGGGTTTTCATTAGCCTTACTTTTCTCTTTGTTGTACCAACTATGTGTTATTTGATCACATGGTAGTTTTCATGAATCCCCAAATTGGATCGATTGCTCATAGTATTTTTCAATTTCTATTTCTTTCTAAACTTTTTTTAACTCACTGATATCACGTTCTAGGTAGATACATCCTGCATAGGTAGACGCTCCCTGACGAGTTGAACATTTTGATGCCAAAAACTCAAGTTTGACATTTTGGTCTCATAGTAGGTATCAAGAATACGCTTACGATATTCATATATACTGTTAATCTATCCAGCTACAGTTAGCGAGCTAGAAGAATGTCTTCCCGTAACGCGTAATTCCTTTCCCTTATTCATTTCTCTATTTTCCCAAACATTCTCCCCTCCGCTTAACACATGTTGACCTCCCCCGTTTGATAACTGCCTCCCTCAGAACGCCCACAAAAACCTCTCCTTCTGGTCGCATTGGACGTTCCGCCAGCACGTCCCCTCCACCTCCTCTGCAAATCTGAAATGCGGGACACGGCGACCGCGGAAGTGAGTCCTGATGAGGGATAGGGAGGATGGTGGTCTCATCTCGGTCCCTTCTCGGAGCGTCTTGAAACGGAAGGAGGAATCTTCGTGGGATGGCCTGGGGAAGTGTGGGCCCGACTGTGGGTGGGCGTGACGAATTACCTCCAGACATCATCCCAAAGCGCGTGCCAAAACTTCTGCTCTTTTCATAGGAAGTCAGTGGTGCTTGGTGCACGAGAATTTTGAGCTAGGAGTTAATAGTTTTATATTCTTTCTTATTAGTGGTATAATTAGGCTTTAAAGCGCTCAAACACCCAAGGTTATATCGCACCTTATATAATATATAATATACTCCACTGATTTCGACCTTTTGAGGTCATTTACAGGAGTAAACCTGTGCATTTTGAATCTAGTCCAAGTTTATTTTTGTGAAGTCATGTCCAAATTCCACAAATAAATTTGCCAACCATTGATTTTATTCGCGACATCATCATAAAGGGTCAACAATCCTAGGATTGATTTGACGCAGCCCTCCACTCGAATCTTCAATCGGCCAACCTCTTCATATTGTCGCAGTTCCTCTCTTTTACGTCCTTTACGACCTGTTCTATGTAACTCATACGAGATCTGCCTTTTCCATTTTTCCCGTTCACTTTTTCTTCGACGATTGTCTTCATAAGGCAATCGTGTCTTAAGATATGGCCAATGAGGTTGTCCCTTC
Source organism: Platycnemis pennipes (assembly GCA_933228895.1). Lineage (NCBI taxonomy): Eukaryota > Metazoa > Arthropoda > Insecta > Odonata > Platycnemididae > Platycnemis > Platycnemis pennipes. The sequence goes on along the minus strand of OW121851.1, from coordinate 41,231,348 downwards.
ACCTTTTTATAGATTTATGCAGTCCTCTTTTCTCCCACTCTTCTTAGATTCGCGACATGTAGCCTAATTTAAAAGAACTTCCTACTTAGGTCGATCCCTAGTTTTTGTGTTTTATAACGGTAGCGTTAGTGAGTTTTCATGATTATACCGATCTCTACTTGAGTTCTATGTATGCCACTTCGAACGTGTTTGGTACTCCCCACACTGGGTTTCTTCCATCTTCCTCCGTTTCCGAAAAAGTGGTTCCTCCCTTATACCCCAGCATAGTTAATGGCGCAAATGACCTTCTTTGTCCATCACCTCCCCAAATAACAATGACTAGGGCAGAAAGAAGCAGCATAGGTACGGCAGGTGGCTTTCAGTGAAGTAATGGAATAGAATTGACGGATAGATGGCATCAAAAATCTACCAGAAATGCTAAATATAAAATTATTTTTAATTCAGTCATTATTTCCTCCTCCGTAGCAAATTTGTAGCCGTTGTGGCGCTAATGACCATTATCGTCGTTCGCTTCCTCTAATAACAGCAATTGAAGAATTAATTAGCATAGGGATGGGACCGTTCTGGAAAATAGGGGGTTGAATTAGAACAAAGATCGAGGACTGCATCAAAACCTTCAGAATACCGTACAAGAAAAGTCTTGAAGATAGTTGAATTGCTGCTGACTGTGGGGATGTGTGGATTCCAACATAATCAATCGTTTCGTGCAGCATCCGAATTGAATCCGTGATGATGTTGGACGGTGTCGAATTGATTTTCGGCGGATTGGAGCCAGTGGAAGGCAGGAAAGCTTCGGCGCTGTGTGTTTGTATGTGTGTGTAGCATTCGGCGAGTGCATTCACACCATCCCTCCCTCCCAACCCCCCATTCGCGGCACCGGAGGGTGGAAGGGTGGGGTTTTCGGAGGTGTGGGAAAGGGGGGTCGCAATCAATTCGTGCCTTGATGAGGCTGGTGACGGTGTTTGGCGGGCGTCGCGGATTAATTAGCGAGCGCGTATATACGTACTGTGCATAAAAGTCCCCGTATCCACGGTGGGAAGTGACAACCCCGCCGTCCGTAAGTGAACCTAAATATCGCGACGTGAAACGACGCGCGGATTAATTCGCGTTCGGCCCAACCGGTGGCGTGTTGGCGCGACAGTCGCTTTGAAGGTGCGCTTGGGGGGAGGGGCTGGGGGGAACGGGGGGGAGTTCATTTCCATCGGACGGCTGGAAATGTTCAAATGCTAGTGTTTTGGGCGTCAAACGCGTTGAGGAGATGGGAATGGCTGTGAGGGCTCTGCCCCGCGATCCGATTCGGTTGGAGCGGCCTAGGGGCGTTAAAACGAGGATGGATATTGCGAATGTGTGTTGTTGAATTTTTTTTCGATGACAAGGGGATCGCGGGGATAATGCACTCACTATGGTAGAGGCGACGGTGTGGCCAGAATGTTTTTCCCCAGGAAGACTTTCTTTCGCTATTCCTTTATTTTATACCACTTCAGCTCATTCTCTCTGTACGATAATTATGTTTTTATCTGGAAAGGATTCTAAATGGAATTCGTAGTATGCATATTTACCTTTAGTTAGATAATGTAATTCCTCATTACTAAAACCTGACGACTGGGTTTCTGCCAAAAAAAAAGTAACTGCATCGTTGAGTAACTCGAATTATTGGCCAACCTGTTCCTTGATTCTGTTAACTCTCTTGTCATAGACACTGTAAGTATGATTGTGGACGTTGAGAAATCAATTCATACTCTTTTCTACCTGAATAATTTCATTAAAGAAGACAAAAAATCCTACCAGTTTGCATCTTAATGCAAATGGTCATGCTAATTAGTAAATACATACTCTGAAATGTGTGCTAGACTCAATAAATGGGGTTAAAACGGTGCTACTATTAGAATTACTATTATTACCCTTCTTCAATTCCTAACCCTTGAGTTGCATAATTTACTGCAATACCAATACATATTTTTTATAGTAGGTATGCAGCTGAACTCATTAGGCACGATGGTCTGATGAAGACAATTGTGGAGGGAAAAGTGAACGGGATGATTAGAAACGGCAGGCTTCGTATGAAGTATGTGGATAAGTTTGTGAAGGATGCAAAGGAGAGAAGTTACGTCAATATGAATAGGTTGGCCGATAGAAGAATCGAGTGGAGGGGTGCGTAAGACCAATCCAAGGTTTTTGACTGAAGATGACTACGTAATATACGTAAGGGTCAACCCACTATACCAGTATTTCATTTCGTGATATCTATGGTATTTTAGGCTCGCTAAGAACCTTGTCCATTTGAAGGAGTTCGACTTTGCATCGTTCCGGAAAACTTTCATCCCCTAACTGAAACATTTATGAAAGTTATCAATTTCTCAATGAAACCTTATTGGTCGGGCTAGGGAAAGCACACTCAGGTTAGAAAATATTTCTGGATAGTACGAGAACTAATTATAAGTTCAATGGTCGTAAACGTTTATCATCTTGTAGAAGAAAAAATGACTCCAATCATTCAGCCATCGTCCCACAGAGAGAATATTTAAATTGAACGCGGCTTTCCGTCGCTTTGGATGCTGAACTGTTGCTTCCACTTGCTTCTAACTTTAAAAACCCGTGAGTGAGGGTGGAGTTTTTTTTCATGCTCGGTGAGGCGAAGTGAAATTTGATCACATAATCAAAAGGAAAGGATACGCACTGCTTTGAAATCAGGCCTTCGATTGACTGAGCGATTTTGACGAGTCTTCCGAAAACCCAAAAACGTAGATTAAATCGTCCGTGGAAATTCCAGATATTTTAAAAATCAAGAAAGCTTTTTCCGACTTCAACCTTGCCGGAGGAACTTAGTGGTGCCAGATCAAAAGTTTCACATTCTTAATTTTATTTCATATTTCATTGAAGAATGATTCCTGTATATTTTCTATATATTTTAAGCGATAGCAAGATTCGTATTTTTTAAATTACGTAGATTATCTCTTCCAAACGTTTACTTTTACCGTAAGGTCGTTCTCAATAACTACTTCCCTCCTAATTTCCCGTCACTTCTTTGGCTACTCTGGTATAGGTTCCTCTTTGTGTTTTGTACTGAGCGTGCTTGATCAAATATATAACAAATTGCTAGGCTTGACTTCGTGGAACCACACATTGATACCGTAAATGAATGCACTTTGTAAAACTCCTCAGATTTATTAAAACCGACCTAGGTTTCGACTTGCAGAGCCATTATAAAGGTGGCAATGGTACATCACAAGCCGTTTATATACAGAATTGAGAGGGGAGGAGAAACGGAGGGTGTCAACTTGCGGGAAGTGTATGCTTGGTCTAAGGTGGGAGTGGGGAAGCGGGGGCATTTGAGTGAGCATTGTTAGGAATTGTGTTACGGAATGGGAAGGGGGGGAAAGGTAAGGTTAGGAGAGGAGATTGGGAAGGAAGCATGTCATTCAGCACACATACATTAGATTTTTTTGGAATACAAAAAAAATTTCAAGGTTTCCCATATAGTCCAGCTTGTGGCCCTTACACTGCGAATGAAGGTCTTTTGGGATTAAGTCACTTGGGTGGTCTTCTTCTATTAAATGCTTGGCGAAATGGGAACTTTAAACTGGCGAACTGGGAAACCTTACCTTTCCCCCCTCCCGTAATACAAATCCTAACAATGCTCGCTCAAATGCCCCCGCTTACCCACTCCCAACTTAGACCAAGCATACACTTTGCGCAAGTTGACTCCCTCCCTATCCTCCTCCCCTCTGTATTCTGTATATAAACGGATTGTGATGTACCATTGCCACCTTGATACTGACTGTGAAAGTCGAAACCTAGGTCGGTTTTAATAAATCTGTGGAATTTTACAAAGTGCATTCGTTCTTGATGAAATTGAGAAGCGGCGCACCCATAGGGTTACCAAGGGGGTCCCGCCACCCTTTTATATTTCTTCAAAACCAAAATTTATCTTACATTACAAGTCATAGTCACATGGTAGCAGCAATGGGAAAAAAGGAAAAACTCGTGACATCATTTTACTCGAGTATGGCTGGACCAAAAATGGCCATATTTGTTAAATACTTCTTACATTTAAGGAGATATGGCCTTTTATAAAATTCAACTTCAAATTGATTAATCAAAATCACATTATGGTTACACTTTGCATTAGATCGGGAAGGTGGTAACCCCCTCCCATAATGACATTCTGGGTGTGCCACATAAATTGAGTCCGTTATTTATTAAGAAATAAGAAAATGTGCTCGTAAATTTCTCAATTCTTTTATAATTTTCCTTAATGTCCATTACTGACATTAATTTTAAATGATTAACCTGGTTTTTATAAAATCAGTTTAACATGAATATTAGCATTAATACATTAGACTTTTTATGCGTTAGAGTAACGCATTTTGCATTGGAAAAACTAATTATAATATCTACATCAACATAATATCCTGCAAGCCGCCACGAAGGTGTGTGGCAGGGAGTGGATTAGCACAAAACATGCATTACATATAATTCATAAAAAAGGATTCATCATAATATACTAGTCTAAACTTCATAATTTAAAACAGATAAAAATAGCAAAACAAGAATGCAAAAACGTTATATATATCTCGTTCCGGAAATTAATCTCGCTTTATTTGCCAGCCCAGTTTTCTGAAATAATTTGGAAGTATGAAAATATGTCTGCGGTGTCAGCCTTGCGATTTTAATTTTTAACCATTCAAACATCATTCTATCCTCTATGTTTTCTCAACCAAGCCCTTCAATATTACAGATGAGTACAGATAAGGCTAAGCAAGCAAACAGAAAATATCACCAACAGCATCTGTACACTTGAATTAACGAGCATTATATATTTGCCCATGTGCGAAGCTGAGCGTGTATCACGCAAAAAAGTATGTTTAGTGAGAGCGTAATATTACAATATAGAAAGAGTTATTTGCCAACAGTGAAATTCATATACTATTATTTTGCTTCGAATAACTGTATAGTTTTCCTTTTATAGGTTACGATTTGACGTAAGCGCACTAGACCACGTAATGAATACCAACTTCCTAATTCTAGTGCCGAAATAAATTTATTACGGATCCAGCACGATCTGTAGATCATATAGATCACTGCAAATCTGACATCTACCTCTATAAAGGTGTTTCTAAAGACAAATTACGCACTTTAAAACTTGCAGGTTAGAATTTCTGATAATTGTTTGAAATGAATAACAGAAACAAATATACTGTCCAAATTACAAAGGAAAGCAGAGGAGTATCTTTCTACTACTCTATTTTGAACCTTCGTGACGTTAGTTGGGATTTGATGTATGGGAGGACAAGTGTAAGGAAACTCGGATTCATTTTTAGTTTATTTTCAGCTAAATACCTGAAGGCTGCATGTGTATTATCCCTGCACATGACTTCCCTTTTCGAGCCGATGCCGTGATTCATAACGGACCTCTCTGCTAACGAAGTCTACAGTTACGGACTCAAGGAGGGCATTTCACTTAGCTTAAAGCATCAGTATGTCTTCATTTATATATTTGTCGACGGGTTAGATGGTTGTTTTATATTCAGGGACAGTTAAAGAGACAGTATTAAGTCAACCTCGCACCAATTAAAATATATTACTATCATGAATAAAAATACACTTGGCTATTTGACTTAAAAGGACATCAATTTTTTGTGCTGTCAGTTATGTGAAAACAGTGGGGATCGGGTTGGTGTAGTAGCTAGAGTAATGGCCTCTCATCCCGAGGGCCCGGGTTCGATTCCCGGCAGTGGTGGATTTTTTTTTCAGTGGAAAACCGGTAATATCAAGTTCAGTACTCCGTCCGTCGGATGCCCTGCACCTGCCGTTAAGAGCAATGACCTCAGCTGTCGGTCGCCTACCCTGAATAACCAACCTATATGAATACATTACACCATGTACAATCGCTCTGTTATTGTTTGCTTTGCGAAGAACCAAAAAAGAAATAAATTACTTTGAGATTCTGACAAAAAAATGAAATACTGGCATGAGAGTAGTAAAATTAGGCGAAGTGTTACCCAGCATCAGCATTGCAGTATGGTAAACATAGTGAAAAATCTTGTATACCTATAAGCTGGTATTTTTCAAAATAATTTCCCGACACGATTCCCTTCGCTACATCCTCCCCGTCTGCCGTTTCTCTCGCGTGCGACGGTACGAGCAACGCGCTGTGGGCGTTGTGGGCGTTAACCTTTTTGTGAATCGGGCCCCAAGTCGTCGACGCCTTGTATGCGAACCTGAGGGCGATGCGGGCGACATTCGTGAAAATATCGTTCCGCTGGAAAAACTTTCGCGTACCCTGGTTGTATTCCGACGAGGGCGGGAGGGAGAGGGGACAGGGAACAGGGCTTTGCTTCATTAGCGAGTCTAATTGGTCGAGAGGCAGGAAGTACGTGAGGGGGAAGAGAGAGAGAGAGCGAGAGAGGTCAGGAAATTTAAATTGGCGGTGTACGGAGTGGCGATCACGACGAACTTTCACCCTTCCTCCTATTCCCCGTTTCCCACACCACGTATTAATTTTTATTTTCTCTTCACGCTCCTAACTCTCTCACGTACTCATGGATGCCATTAGCCTGGACAGGAGGGTTAGAAGGGGTTCGTATTGTTGGAAAGGGGTTGTTTAATTATTCACTCGCCACAAACAGTGCCCCCTCTTGGTACATGTTTGAGGGCTGAGAAACGTGTGTTTCTGTCTGCATCGATCCACAGCCCCGTTCTTTCTTACGGGGATAGGGAACCGACGGTGGGTGTGTGGCAGGGGGTTACGGAACGATTGATAGGGGTTAGCAGTGGTGTGTTCTCAAAATTTGTCTGAAAAAAATAATGGATCAAACGAAAGGACAAACTTTTTCTCTCCATGTTTGTTACGTTGGTAAAGCAAAACGATATAGAAGTATTCGGTTTGAGTTTAGGTTTTCAAGTACGTAACTCATCTATGACATAAGTGTTCTTGCCTTTAGAACAGGCTTACACTAGAGTGCGTAATGTGTCCTTAGTATCGGATCTCCGGGAAACAAACCTTAAAGGGGTGAACGACAACACTTGAATAGTATTGTTGGTAGTGCATTAAGGGAAGCAGCTGAGTTATCTGCACCGTTTTGAATGGAAAATCAAAGTTGAAAAATATTTCGACGGTGACATGAGCATGCTCTCAAGGAAATGTGACATTTTTAGCCTCCCATTCGACGGATGGAGACCTAAACTTAAGGCGTGCTCCGCGCTACGCTAGAGAAGGGATCCGGGATTACCTCCATCTTATATTATGTCTTAGATTCTCTCCGTATGGCATTTTTTAGTTTTACATTCTTTCAGTCGTACTATCTCTGTCGTACACTCTCTCAGCCTTGCCTTCTTTCATTCGTACATTCTTCTAGCCTCACATTCCACCTGAAGAACGAAGTCGTACATTCATTATAACAGATCCTCCATTAGGGATGGTATAACTCTGAAAAAAATCCCAATTTGACTCATAATTCATAATCGGATCAATGGGATGGTTAGCTAGCACGGCTGAGACCGCACCCAACACTTAGACGTGATATTTCGGGCCGGCAGTGAACAATCGTCTTATCCATTATAGAGATTGTGTTGGCACCACTGTCGGCTGCTACCCCATACCTCCAGGCTTCCTCCGCAGGCAGGGGGGGAATCGAAGTGAGGCGTCTGTTTTGCCCTGTCGACCTCCCTCCACCCTCTCACCCGAACTCCAAAATCCACTTCATGACATAACACAAAAAGCGGCTTTGGAGAGCGTGGCCGTGTCAATAATGCATCGTTATAATCTTGCTTTTAAATATGATGCCGTCACTTTTCTTTTGTTGTAATTTGCGGAAAAAATGCGTATTTTCTGGGGAGAGGATAGAATGGTCAAGGGTGTGTCTCATTTGGCCTGTCCCATTCGCTTTGCCGAAATGCAGACTTACTGGAATGCGGGGATGACACCACCCTAAGGGTGGTCCACCCTTGCCCCGTCCTAACCAGTACCGTGTAGTCAATACGTGCATATTTTCTTTCACAATTTTGATTAATATCGTTTTTTATTCCTCCTGGAGAAGAATAACTAGCTATGAGTCAAAGGAAACCATGCCCAAAGTTTAACATTGCTACGTGTGATGTAAACGGTGGAAAACTCTATGGGATGGTGACCAACGCCTAAGTTACACTGAAGTGATATTGACCAATAATATGGTGTTTTAAAGATATTATGAAGTGACGTGGCCACCGAGTTCAAGATTTATGTTGCCATCATTTAATTTAAATGAAATATTGACGCTAGTCAAGTAATTTTTTTAAATTCTAATGAATTAAACGCCTCATAATATCTCCAATCAATATTTTTGGAGATTACTGCCGTTGTTGAATTCAGCTGATGGTATAACGTTTGTGTGCCATCCGGGTGGACAGAGGGTTAGAAAAGCAAGAATCACATCGGAGAAAATAGTGAGTAGGATAACTCAAGCTAAGAGAGTGTTCCAGAAAGGAAATGAGTATAATTAGATGTTAAGTTTAAAATACCATGGGACCAAAATTAGGGAAAAAAGTTACGTGATTAACTTGATGTTTTGGCTAACGTCAGCATAAGGCCATAACTAAGGAATGTAAGAAAACAAAGAGGGAGGCTTCAATATTGTATATCTACAGAGCAAAAAGTTCCTCGCTTCTCTTCACTATTGACCTACCGGGCATGGCAAAAACATCAATGAACATGGTAAAATGTCGTCTGTAAGCATTAACCATTTATCCCCAGATGTGAAATAAATATAAAACTAATAAATTATGTGCCGTGGAAGAGCGAAGGTACATACAAATTATAAAACAAAGCTAAAATAACTGAAAGAGTATTCCTAAGCAGAGTTAGCAATGGACTTCTATATTTAACCCTATCTTGCCTAAAAAAGGGAGATAATTAGAGGTAAAGGGTTTACTGGGTCTTGAAGGTAAATAATACCCTAGCATGAGGATACAGTTTGTGATTAGAGGATACTTTTTTCTCGTGTGGCTACGGAAAAAAATATATATATGGCATTTAAGAATCAATCCATAAATTAGACGGGATGGAATAATATCGCTTCTTATCATTATTGGTAAAATTATGCTGTTTTCGTGAAAGGCCATGGTGATGAACGTAGTGCGAAGATATTTCATTAGGCTTCGAATACCAGCCTATTAGAATTTTAGTGTAAATTTGATTAAGGGAACAACTACTGGCATTACCTAAAGTTGCGAAGTCCTTCAAATATTTTTTTGAGTCACTTATATATTTTATCCTTGGGAGACAGGAATTCAGAACCGTGGTGAGGGTTAAAGAAGAACATTATGATATTGAGTAGACGTTCAACAGTCAGAAGCAAAATAGGATTATCTTTAATACATGGGAACCAATACTTATATTAATAAATTATTATTGAAATAGTAAGATATTGTATCAAAAGTGAGAAATGGTTTGGAGGTCGTTCAGCCTTCCCAAAAGGTTACCCGAGTCTTAATTCCCATGCACTTAACTGTCGCCGTTGATTTTTAGCAAAATAACTTGTTTTAGAGTTTCTAAATATTTTATGAGCAAGAATTGAAATATAAGCCGCATCCTTTTTTCAGAACTTATAATTTTTTTTATTTGATTAGCCAAACTTGTCCGCATTATGCGCCTTGGTTGAGGGCTTGAGAATATTTTCTTTGCTAAGTGAAACAACGATGTCAGGGAACAGGTTTCAACTGCTTCGTTAAGATAAATTACCAGTTTTGGTCAACAATATGAACTATTTGTTATAACAACAAGTAGTTAATTTATTACTTTGTTTAACTCAGGTTGGACATAATATTTCTTAAAATCTGTAATTTAATCGATTTAACATGCTATTGAGCGTGATTTTCTTCCTTTGGAGGTACATCATATTTCTACTCCACAAGAATGCATTAATATTTATTTGATAAAATTACGGAGTACTTATCTCGCTAATTAATAAGCTTTGGTTACTGAATAATAGCTATTTTGTCGGATTATAATTGATTATTGATTGCAAGGCTACCCCAGCAATGATCTGGTTATCCACTGCTGAACGTTATTTGGGCTCTAATTTTGGAATTTCTGATGCGCCAAGCAATTTTAAACTTTAATTCTGTCCATAAAGAGGCCTTTTGATAGGCCATTTTTGCGGCGTTATTTTGGCGTGGTGCTCATGATATCGGCCTCCATGGACGGGGAATAGGGAGTATTTATCGGCGACTGCTTCAGCTTAATCTCGCTAACACGCAATTTCCCTCATTTTATCGCGCTGGCGAAGCCCCTTAATAGTTTTGTGGGTTTTTTAACTGCTGATATTTCTGGGGTGAACTCTGAAGGTATGATGATATATAATATTTCACATTCCAATGTTTGAACTTGAGGCATGCTATTTAATAAGGCCCCTATCATGTATATGTTCGGCGTCCGCTATGCTTTTCTCTGAATCTGGGCGAACGCTACTGCGATGGTCTTCTTGTTATTCAGAACATCTATTCTTGATTTTCCTGCCCGCCAAGGTTGTTATCTATGCTGTGATTATCACAGCTATCGGTTTGAATCCGCCTTAGAACCATCTTATATTAACGTTACGTCCGTCTTAGATTCTAGCAAAAATTAAGACGGTAAGATAAAGCATATCCTAAGAATTTGATTTAAGTAAAAACCAAATAGTATTGAGACTACTCGTATTTCGCGTTTACACTTTATCCTACTCTCAATTAATTCACGTTCATTCCAATGTTATATATACTCTTTTGATGGTTTGCTGGTATTATGTACTCAAAAACTGCGATAAATGCATTTTCGTTTGAGCCTTCTCCCCAAGGATAATACTTTGCTGCCATACATTGCTACGCCCCATTCAAAAATTGCCATTTGAGTTTTTGTTGACGGATTTTCCTAAAGACCATAATCTTTTGAGAATCGGATCCTCTTAGATGATGTCTCTTTGTCTTCTACAATGCCCTTAATGAAGGATTCAAAATAAATCTTGATGATGAAAATAACAATAACTTAGGGCCGGTTTTATAATGTCTAGTTAAACTGGACGTTAGAGTTAACCGACGCTTAAGCCGAAAATTCAGTTTTATAATCGGTCGTTAAGTCTAATCTGGAGGTCAAAGTGCTAGTTATCTTAACGACGGATTTCCATGGGTTAACTAGAAGATACTGACGGGACCCTTGCTACGGATGAAGATTTTGAAGACGGAGAATTAAAAAAATACGGCATTGCAATTCTAATTCGAAGTAGTTTTGTTAATTTTGAGTGATGCAGAGTGTTTTGGAAGGTTTCGTCCTTCAAAAGCCAACGGTAAAAACGTAAATACGTTATTGGTGATTACCATCGATGGAATTAGATTTTAAACCAGCAGGTTTCTGAGCTTTCAAGGTGATTTAAGATAGACTGCAGTTACGCTAAGATCCAGTGTTTACGTTATGTACCCTCTAATTTACGTTAAAATGTTTGATCATATTCTAGGCGTTCGGAGTTGACCGGGATTTACCCCTTGAAAGTGTGAAGTTAGGCAACGTTTGGGATACATCCACTGCTGCTTCATTTTGTGCTCTTGTGCTGACGTTGTTGGGTTGTGATTTTCTTTATGTTGTGGTATACAGGTATTAGGTGATGTAATATAACGGAAGATAATGAGTTTTGAGTGAAGTATTCGGAATACAGGTGATAACGGAAATATAGAAGATTAAATGGGCGTTTATGCCGAAGAATACTAGTTCGTGCAAGCAATGAGAGCTATTCTAAACATTATTCGTCCCACACAAGGAAGTGAGTGGGTTAGGATTTAGTTGAGAATTCCTTTGTTTATACAAATATCAGCGATAGTTAGCGTTACAAAGACTGTATTAATTAATTGCATCGTTCATTTTTCCTGTGCTACTACTCAAGTTATACATAAGCGTTTATATAACGCCATCAACAAGGCACGTAAAAACTTTTTAAACCTAGGAACAATTAATTAATGATTATATTGTGTCAAACCTTACAATGAGTCCTGTTAGATAACTATAATCACTTCAACATGAGATACAATATAATTACAACGTTTTGTGATGTAAAGTAATAGCAAGTTTACGACCTATGTGAACGTTATTTGGATTAGAATGACATTTAGGTACTTCGGACGTAGATGTTAGTTTTGCATGTTGTTCTATTTTAACCCAGTGATTCAATTGTAGTAGGAGAAGTGAAATGTTATTGTTTTCGAATGAGTACCTAAATTTTAACCCAGAAAGTATGTGTGTCAGCTAAGTATATCGTTTTATGTATTTCCATTGATTTGTTATGTATTGAAACTCATGAATTTGATGGTGGAAGACTACTATATTCACTTCCACATAAGATAGAATATAGGTAATTTCAAAGCTTTGTGATTCTAAATAATAACAAGGACCGATGTGATGATTTTTTAGATTGCAATGGCATTTACTTTAGATGCCGAGGTTAATTTCGTATGTTGTTCTGTAGAGTCCTGTGTTTCAATTGCTCTAGGTGCTGTGAAATTTTAGTGTGTTTGAATATTTAACTAATTTTTATCACATAGTGATACCACTATATAGTTAGATGTATTGTCAATGAGTTATTATGTATTGAAACTCATGAATTTGATAAATTCATTGTGATTAAAAATGAGTATATATGGCATGACATTTTGTTTACATTTTTCATGCATTATAGCAAGCCCCCCAGGATTTGTTTCTCAAGTTTACCTCTAGTGTTATTACCATACTTTTCTATTGCCTTGATAAAAGTTTATTTAGCTATGAATAAGCATAGACAGAGAGTATATAATGTGGAATAAATTTGTGATAGATCATTATCTGTACCTTTCATATTTTAACCTGCAATAAGCTCTTTGAGAAATAGATGCATTTCTCCTTCCAAGGATTATGAATGATTAAGGCTAATGAATGATCTAATGTGTTTTACAAAGACAACCTTGTATTGATAGTAGGGTGAATATTTACTATACAGTGGAATAGTACATCTATTCTTTTGCAGTCAGGAATTTAGAAAACTTGTCATGTATGTAGGGCATGGAATATAATTCCTAATGATGTTTTTAAGCATATTTGAACAAAAACCTTTACCTGCCTTTAATTAAAGGTATGTAGGTAAATTACAGTTAGAAGTTATTGAATGAGCATATATTAGGCATAAACACTACTGCCAAGTTCTACTTTCAACTAATTAATCAGAACATAAAAAGACAATGCAAGGAATTAAGTGAGATTCTCATTAAAAGTATTTCCTTAAAGAAGAAGATAATCTATCTTAGATTTAAAGAATTGCCAATTATGTCTGATTCACCTCTCAGGAGTCAATGAAAAGAGAGGGTTGAGATTCAGAATAGGCTATTTTGCTTGAATCTGCTGCATTTCTTCAATGTGTATGGGTCTTGTCAAAGCAAGATGGTCAAGTTCCACTGAAGTCTTCATTCATGTTACTGTGTATTAACACCAATCAAGCTGATACCTATCAATTATACTTATTGTCTAGTGCCATATTTTATTCCAGTCAAACATAAGTGTTGCTCTTCACAATATTTCCATGATGTCTCATAAGTGAGGTAATTTGATTAAGAGGCAATCATCTATTTGGTTTGTCAGCGCTGGTATTTTACATTTTTTATTTATCGTGATTATAACTTGGTCACATAAGCAAACTTCTATAAATGAAATGCCTAAACTGTGTGAAAACAATAACCTTAAAAGTAATATAAATAGCTCAGACACTTCATATTTGGAAGTCATAATACCAGCCAACTACTGAAGCTAAGGAATACCTCCTTGTGACAAATTTCCATGATAATATATTATCTTAACTATATTTCATGGAAACCCTGACAAATGATCACGTCATTTTACTATGTCAGAAAATTCCCTCAATTTACTTTATAATTAGACAGTTGACACCAAATGTATCAACTGAATTTCTTAAATTTTTATTGTGGCATAATGCATTCCATTCTCTCATATTCCTTAATCTTTGGGGGAAATCAGGACTTTCTAGAAAATTATTTTCCTGGTAAAAGTGCAATATTAGGTGTTTATTTTCATATCCCTGGCAAAATATGATTGGTAGATTAGACCTATATATAGATTATAATCTTCATCGTGGCACAAGGTGGTTACTAACAGTGTTTACATTTCATGTTTTGTCAATTTTAGTAAAAGAAGCCAAACACTCATGGTAAAAAATGAGTGTCACAACACAAGAAAGCTGCCAAAATGCATTTTTAAACTCACTTTTTTGTACCTAGAAGGTAAATGGTGTTTCAATCGCAATGATGAGCAATATCAGCTTCATTATACCAATGTAATAGCCTCCACAAGTGCTTTAAAGTCAAAGGTCCAAATATTATTAAATAAGGCACACTCTGTGGATGAATTTTTCTCGAATGAGTAGTAATTAAACCTTGATTATTAACAATTTATTTGTTGTGAGTTAATCTATTTGTAATGAGGATTTATCTATACAGATTTTTATACTTTACTTCCCTCTTTCTAATACCCCTATTTACTTGATTCATGTCATACACAATGACCATACAAAACCAATAAATTTACATGATATATGGAGAATTAGGCTCTTATAACTCCCTAGAGTGAACAGATACCTATATTTCTTAAAATAAATCATTCCTATTGGTGAGAGGATCAGCTATTGTAGGAGATTAAAATCATGGTAAAGATTCTATATTCATATAGCTTTTCATGGGAGGCAACTGGCAGAAATCATTGCACTATTGTTAATAGGTAAGTTTTTATGTAATGATATAATTGTACAGGCAAAGGTAAGACATCTAGATGAAATTACTGGGTCAGACTCATTGGCTACGATGCTAAGAATTCTGGAGTGCAATGTTACATCTAATGAATTAGAAATTGGTAATATAGTGCTCTTTCACACTTGCCTTTGATTACTCCACTGAAAAAAAAGACCTTTACCATAGGCAAAACTTGTATAATAAACCCTCTACATGAAAAACAATTTTTCCATATTCTAAATTAATGTAATTCCTATCAATTATATTGCTGATATTTTTACCACTGTTAGGAAGACAGCAAGAAATTCGAGAAAAAAGAGGAAATGAATTGGGTGAGAATCATAATGTCTGAACTTTCTTGGCCATTTTCACTCTGTGAGGAAATTTAAAGTAATTGTCCAAGGAAATGATAAATAAAGACACTGACTAATGAGATATATGTGGTAGAAATACGGTGAATTGGTGATAATTAAATTTTGTGTCGTAAGTTTACAACTTGAAAATGCTTTCATCGCGGCAATTTTTTTATCGTTTTTCATTTGTTATGGCCAGTTCTGACGTATTCACGGTATGAGAATTGTCCTAAGTACACAAATCCGTCTCTAGGGTTCTAGTCAACTAACCGGAGGTCTGTTTATCTTTATAAAACCCATCCTCAGGTTAAACTTCACCTCAACTTAACGTCCACGTTAACTAACTAGAAGTTTAACCAGACATTATAAAACCGGCCCTTAGTGTATTCCGCACTATTATTTAACCAGCCGACGGAGACTCCGGCCACTAAATCGTCATTCTCAAGATACACCAGTGATTTATTGCTATTTTCATCATGAAAATCTTCCACAAAGTCACGTCTGAAGGTATTTCTTCGATTATTCCCGATATCTCTCCTCTCTTGGAGCATTAATATTACGTGATACTATTGGTATGTAACCGCTGAAAACCACAAATTAAAGCTTATTTATTGGATACCTTCGAAAATTATGAAAACATTGAAGTCTCATGAACATTATGACCATGATTCTCAGGTATCAATTCACCATTCCCAACTCTGTTCATTTTTTCCTGCTTTTCGCTGGGGAGCTGCTATTCTTTGAGCACTGTAACTTGTATTGATGAAATGTTTATTGCCTTCAGGGATCAATGTTGCTTCAAAATGTGTATCCCCAGTAAGCCGGCGACTACGGTTTGAAAATGATGTGCTTGACTGAGGCCGCTAACAGTTATCTGTGTAATGCATATTTGTACATTAGAAAAGATGCCGAAGGGATAGGTCTGACAGAGAAAGACCAAAAGTCATCAAAACCAATTCAATCAGTTCTTTGTCTCTCTGAGTCAATCATGGGGTCCCATGGAAACATCACAGCAGATAATTGATTCACATCTATTGAGCTGGTAGAAAAGTTAAAAGCAAAAGGACTGATGTATGTACATTGGCACAATGAGAAAAGGAATGAAACATTTTAGGGTACTTCAAATTTTGCTGGAAGTTACTAAGTTTTCGTCCATTACTGCACACAGCCTATATTAGCAGGATGCCTTACTTGCCACAATTTTTCCTTTTGATCCCTCTTGTCCAGAGCTTTGTCTCTTTTCATTCCAATAACGTGTTTCAGGGAAACAAATTATGAATTAGCGTTTCGGCCTGGCATCCATCTTCCTTCCACGAACGCCCGGGAAAGGGTAAATAGGGAGGGGATGAAAAAATTGCGTGCCTGTAATTGAGCTCAATTAAGTGGAGGAGTTTTGGGCGAAGCTCAGGGAGAGTGGATGGGAGGAATAAAGGGGAGTGGTACGTGAGGGGTTAAATTGGTGGCACTGACAGCGCCCTATCCTCTATCTCCCTTCGTTAATTCCCTTTTCCTCCGCCTCTCTTCTCGTTTCCGCGCGCCCCCGTGCCATCCTCAATCTCGTCCAATCCGCTTTCGCCGCCTTAAAATTAACTGTGCCAACGTCTGAGGCTGTTGTACGAAATTCCGACGCAGAATTCCTGACACCGGGATTTTACGGCGAGCGTGGCTGTTGACTTTTGTGCGACTGTTGATTAGTTCGTTCCCCATGGTGAAAAAAGGACCGGGAGCTTAAGGGTTTGTAGCAGGGAGAGGAAGGGGAGGCTCTGTTGTTTTCGCTTGATGTTGTTTATATGGGAGGCGACTCGAAACCCGAGGTCAATTTCTTAGATAATAATAGGTGTTTATTTTGTAAAAGGTAGTAATAAAAACTCTTTTTTTAGTTTGGGCGATGTTGAGGCCGAATAGTTACTTCTACCATCTAAATCCTCGTTTGCAGGCACATAGCCAGGGGGGTGTGGCTTCTGGGACTCCCCTCCCCCTACCGAAATTTTTTCCAACTAATTTTGCTGTTCTCATTTTAACTGGGAATGATAATCCGGATTACACTGTGTATAATTCAAGTGTTAAGTGTCTTGAAACGTAATCATTATTTTCATTCATGTGTGTGGTTAATAATTGTTATTTTCAATTTAATATGCATGCATGCGCTGAACTTCTGTTTTAGGGCCGGTCGAATTAACTGGTTCATAACAAGTTAAGCAGTGATATTTGCCAGTGAGAAGAGATAGAAATTAGACCGTGAAAGTATATAGCAAGCACCAAAAAATATGGGAAGGAATTGTAACATGTCCGCACCAAACGGGCAAAGCTGATTTGTTTCAGGCTACGCTACTCTAGACAGCCTCCAAGCAAATTTCTGGCTACGTGCCTGCTCTTTCGGCAATACTAATGACAAATACTTAAAAGTACATGCAGTATTTTATTAATTTTTCATTAACGTGAAATATTCAAAAATAGACGTGTGAAATTCATAAGGTGCTTTAAAAAATGGTATAATACTATTACACCTCTTTTAATTAATGCATACAACTATAGGGATAATGGAAGTGCACAACATGATATAAAAATGGCTAGGAATATTGCACTAAGGAGGAGAAAGACAAAATACCTCAGAAAACCTGCATAGTGATAGCTAATGTTACTTTATGAGCATCAAATACTTCTGTTCAAAACTGATGCATATTTAATGAAAGGAGCCAAGGGGTTGACGGTTTAACGTATTATCGCACGGATAAAGAACTGAAATAGAAATGGCCTCCACCCAGCTCTCAAATAAGTAAGCATTGTTACCTACATTTACACACATGTCATAAAGTCTCGTACACATGCCTAAAATTAATATATTGTTATGCTTCTATTTTTTGGCTTAAATATGGTTGTACTACTTAATAAAAATAGGAAAATTAATTATTAGATGCATAGTCAAGGCCGGTATAGAATATCGATCGCCCAGTGTAAGTGAAAGAATGGGTAAAGGATAGGCATTTTAATCGTCTTGAAGGGAGTTAGGAATCATGTTTATTATGAATTAGAGAGGGAATAGCTTAGGGAATGAGAAGTGGAAAATGAAACGGTGGCCCATAAAAATTGGTAGAGCACCACTAATATCAGTCATGTGTTTCGACTTCGGAACGAGTGGAATTCAGCTCAATTTTCAAGCTTCTCATGGCATGTGTCTTTGGGGTTGTCATCTCGGCATTTCCCGTTTAGACGGGGAGATTATGTGGTCTGATTGTGAGACGTATGAAGGGTTCCTGCAAGACTTTGCTTGGCAAGACGTCGGTTCCAATTTTCCATCGCATCTCTGCTGCGGAGGAAACTTCGAAATGGTGCGCGGCGCCAGTCGAAGCATAGTCGCGCGATGGGAATGTGGATGCCGAGGGTTACGGCGTGATGATGCAGGGGTGTGCTTCCTCGAGAGAATGCTAAGCTCATCGCCGTCTCGTTACTGGCCGCGGTCTTGCAGCGGAGGCGTTGGCAGAGTTCCCGGACTCTGACTGACCGAATTTCTCACATTGCGGGAGCCTGGTACGTCGGCGAAGTTTTTGGCCATTATATAGGTATGAGGCATCTCTCATGTTCATTTCAGCCATCTAAAAGATTTATTTTCTTTATTTTGCATGAATTTTCATCATAGTTTCTTGGGCGTCAACGGCCCTAAATGCGGCACACAGCGTAATCAATTATTTTTCTATTAGGAACCAATCTTTTACTGATGAATTACAATCTAATAATACTTGTAGTGGTTGGATTTAATTTTCAGTTCTCTAACTGTTAAGGTTCTATTGATTTATTCTTAGCCCTTTTGTCATAGAAAGCAAAAAAATACGAAGTACATGAAGTGGGTTTCGAACTCACTACCATGAGGTCAGACTTTCGCGTTATCGACCTGGCTACTGCGGCTGGCAGGAAAAGATTATTTCTCAGAAAATATGAAAATAATGGACTGCAAATCTAAATAAGTAATCGAAAAAGTCACTGAATAATATGATATGGAATGGGTGTTGTACACGTAGGAGACATGAGCCTTAGAAAGAGATGTCGAGAAAATGATCATTTATTATTTCCAGTTCTTCCTGAAATGTCCATGTATTAGACCGCAATATATTTGAAAGTGCTGGTACGTATGGTATATAAATGGTTGCTTGAAAATATTCAGCGTCATGGTGCTGCAAAGGCACTAAAATTATAACATCCTCCGTTTTTTGTTATAAATAGCGTAAGTTCGCAAATATGTACCATATTGAAGGATTTTACAATTTTACAATCATTTTCTGATTGTTGTTAGTAGTTGCCGTAGTAGTGATTCTCCTTGATCAGAAATCCCCTAAATAAAAGTTATGACCACAAAACAATTACATCATGATATAGATTTATTTTCAGTGCTTAGTTTTAAATAATCCATTTCATTTTATTGCTGTGCGTATTCATTTTCATGATTTTCTATAATTGAGATAATACTAACGTTTGCCATACCTATGACCTAATCATGAATGTATCCGTATAACTTTTCGCCAGGATTTTTCATCAGGTTTGCTGTACGTATTTTATGAGTTTTACATACATTTTCAACTCTCCAAAACATTTATTTCATGCAAATAAAAGTCTGGTATGCATCGTACAAAAAAATGTCTAGGTCTTACGAGAATCTCCAGTGGCTACGCGACAGACGTTTTATGTCCCATTATGATTTTATCAGGGCAGCCGCATGAAAGTTATTCAAAGAATGGACCTTTCTTTTCCTCAAAGGTCATTCGTGCTTCTTATCATAAATGTTTCTTGTACGAAAATGGAATTTCATACATTCATCGTTTCCCGATATTTTGGCGTGATTGTCAGCCACCTGGTAATTGTAAGTCTGAATGCGCATGACGTGTAAGGAATTCTTTCTGTCATCCACTTCTACGAACTTTGGTAAGCATAAGGAATATGGGTTTCTTACTTCACTCAAGTAGTTATTTTTACCTTTTTTTGTGTGGCGATTGCCTTTTGAGATACACGTTTTATTCTCACCATTTCCGGAAAAAAATATTCTTTATACAATCGGATTGAAAGCCCTGATGACGTGAAAGAATGTATATTTATCAGTCAGTCTGTGAAATTTAACCGTGTATGCTTAGGCTCCAATATATTTATTAATTAAATTGAGGTTATCACCTTTGAATTTACCGTTCTTGAGTTTCATACCCACCGTCTATGAAATTAATATGATGGAAACGTAATTTGTAATTTTGCTTTGTCTTAACGTCTGTTTTCGGGCGTTATTACACGCATAAAGATAGTCATAAGTAAAATATAAGTGGGATATTTTGTTTGAAGAAAGGTATTCTAAGTACAGCATTAACTAGTAACTTAACAGTAAATTTCCTCTTAAGTCGCTAGCTTAAAACGTAGGTTGCTTAATGTCATATATGCGGCCACCAAGCCATCCTTATTTGAAATATTCTTTGTCAGAAATAAATAATTCTAATTTTCTGCTATTATTTGAAATGAAGTTTAATGTATTACATGTACTCTGAAAGTTATTCAGGTATTAGATCTGCCTTTTCCCTTCAGCCTTTTATATAGCCTAAAGGCGAAATAAGGAGTTGAAAATTAAGTAAATGGATTAGACCTATATACTTGCATGCTGAGCACTCTTTAATACCAATAAGTTAATGTGAAGATTTGGATATTACTAGATATCGAGATAGCTTTATACCTTTAGATAAATACCTTTATCTGTAGCTAATTCACTATTTTTAATCATTAGATAACATTTTGTGGATTTGCTCCGCTTTCTCTTATGTGTCAAATTAGAGCTTGATAAATGGTCGTTGAAAATATACGCAGATGCTGATGCCAAGTCGAAAAATTTGATCGAAAACGAAAAGCATGAAAGTGTCTCTCTTTCATTTTCACCTAAGTATATGTACTAAAGCGTGCGTAACTGTACTTCAAGATACATTTTTCGTCGGGTATCTGTCTTTTTAATTTCATTAAAAATATTTATCATCATCATCAGTGAACAATCCTAAGATTGGTTTGATGCACCCCTCCACTTGATTCGTCTATTGGCTAACCGCTTCATATTTGCATAGTTGTTGTATTTCACATCCTTCACTGTTTACTTCAAGTGGTAACAAACAAAAAGTAATCCTACGAATGCAGTTTGATAAGTCGGTGACTTTTTGAACTTCCCGAGCAGTAATTTTAAATGCAACGCAGCTCCCGTCAACTTCTATCTATAAATAGACTACTGTAAAATTTTGATTAAGCTGCACCATTTACTTTGTGTTTGACAGCCATTGAAAGCAGACAACCTCGTGGATTTTAACAAAAATGGAAAAAAGTGAATTTAGTATGTTGATTAAGCATTAATTTTTGCGTAAAAAACCATCACCGAAACCAAGGAAAGGCTTAATAGATACTATGAAAACTCTGCACCATAAAGTCAATGGTTTACGGAGTTCCTTTGTGGCCATACCAGCACAAGTGACGCCGAACGTTCAGGTCACCCAAAAGAGGTCGTCACGCCATAAATCGTGGATAAAATACATGGAATGATATATTGATGATCGGAGAATGGAAGTTCGTAAGGCGGCTGAGGCTGTACGCATCTCAATTGATTGGGTAAATCACATTTTACATGAATATTTGGACATGAAGAAGCTTTCCGCGCGATGGGTGCCGCGATTGCTCACACTCAACCATAAGCGCAACCGTATGACCACTTCAAAGGAGTTTTTGGCAATGTTCAGCCGCAATCAGAACGAGTTTTTGCGCGGTTTCGTTACCGTAGACAAAAAATGGATCCGTCACACCACACTAAAAACCAAGAAACGACCTAAGCAGTGGGTTTCTTGGGGTGAACGTGCACCAAAGACGGCCAAGGTTGGTCGGTCGGCCAACAAGTTCATGGCCACAATTTTTTTGGAATGCACGCGGTATCATTCGCATTGATTACCTTTAAAATGGTAAAACGATCACCGTAGAATATTATTCAGAGCTTTTGGATGGATTCGATATTGATTTGAAGCATAAACGGCCGCATTTGGCAAGGAAAAAAGTGCTGTTCCATCAAGACAATGCACGGGTGTGTAGTCACCATGGCAAAAATCCATAAATTGAGCTAAGAACTGCAACCCCATCCAGCATATTCTCCAGATTTACCCCCCTGCGATTTCCCGTTTCCAAACCTGAACAAATGTCTGGGCGGAAAGAGTATTGGGTCGAATGAAGAGGTCATCACTGAAACAAACCTGTTTCAATTCAAACTGAAATTTTGAGGTCTTTGAGAAAACCTATTATTTGGAAGGAATAAAAAAATTGGAAAAACCCTGGACAAAATTTGTCGAGTTAAAAGGAGACAATGTTGAGAAATAAATCGCTTATTTGCCGAAAAAAATATTTTTATCCAAAAAGTCACTGACTTATCAAACTACCCTCGTATTTGCATGTCAAAGCACTGTGCACAGGCCGTTGCATGAACAAATCGGTTTTTACGTGCTTTGTGTTTGAAATTATAATTAATTTGATAGCATAACCTGGAGTTTGAGAGTTTCAGTTCCATTATATGGGTTACTCGACCAAGGATAAGATGGTGTTCTTCGTTTTCATTTGGTTTATTCTTCCTTACAACTCTTCCGAAGTTAAATTTATAATTAGAATTTTTGAACCACATCTTTTCTGTTCTATGGGTGCCATATGTAGAGGCAACCTCATTAAATTGTGGTTGTTTATTCCACCTTCATGTAAATTGTCGGCTGATATGGATAGAGAAAATGTTTGTAGAAATGGAAAGCGGTGTCAGTGAAAAGGAGGAGAACCTTGGATAAATGTTTCTGCATAGAACTTTTATTTTATGCTAATTAACGTCTGATGTGCATCACACATAAAAAAACCCTCTGTGGCACAATAATCCACATTGATAATCCGACAGGTATTTAAAATATGAAAACCTTTCATGTTTGTTAAATGTTAACCGAAAGTGAGCCTTTTACGATATGATAATTATCAGAAAAATGTAAATTATTGAAAACTCGTTATTGATTGCTTTTTTTTGTCCTCATTCCTACTCATTCGTTTGAAATTATATCCGTAATCGTTTTCACAATTCATGCAAACTACAGAGTTTCGGAATCCTAATGCTAAAATGTTCATTTGGGTAATATAAGTGTTCCAATTTTTCCTCATGAATAGCGTTTTTATCTTTTCTATGATTGTAATGGAGCTATATAGCCATTGAAAACTCATCTCAACCTGCGGCTATCGATACCTGGGATTTCGGAGAGTTATGTCTTACGGTATCACAGATAGCCAAGCGTTTGAGAGGATTACTCATTTTTAACAATAATGCTGCAAGAATAATTTTGTATATAAGTTCTGCCAAGTGATTTGGAACAATAAATATAGTTGAATATCTTTTTATTGTCCATTTTTTATTGAAATAGCACTGCATTCACCAACAACGAGTGCACTTCGATGCAAATATCAGTTCATTAAAACAGAATAAATTATGTACACTTGAATTATCCTATCTGTCAAGTTCATTTGTATTTTTGAAATGTGTAATCAATTTAAACGTGTCAGACTTTCATTTAAAAATCCATGTCACTGGAAGTTTTAAAAAAGGTTTATTTGATATCTGAAATAAATTCACCATGTTAGTTTATCGGGATGAATATCCTTTACAAGTTGGTTCAACCTAAATTCATCCCATATTTCTGAATCGGAGAGAAAACTAGAGATTTATCGCAACAAAACATTTTCGATTTTTAGAGGAAGGTTTATCTCGATTAAGTTTTATCTGTTAGCGTTTTCCCAATCATGAGTAAGGGTTTACATGTCTATGTAAAAGGAATTCGGCCATCCCTTAATTTGTCAGTGTGGAACTATAATTTTATTGCTTCCGGATCAATGATATTATCGATGATTGGAATTGAAATATTTTCCTGAAATTATGAGGAGAAAATTATCGCTTTTCAACGACAACTTAACATGAATGATTGCGTTGCTATGCAATGGGAACAAAGTTGAAGATAATATCCCCTTTCATTCGGCTGTCAAGGTTCGTTCTCAAGCGCCGCTATCGTATTACAAACGAAATCAATACCATTTTTACGAATGCAAATGATTAAATATAAATTATGCCCTTTATATCTCTGTTATCGTGAATTTACGAAAGAAAATATGGATTTGTTTTGGATTCATTTTGTGAGTGGCTGACGTAATCTTATATCGGATGGAAGTTTTCTGGCCCAAATTTCGTCATTTATACCTCTCACTACCGCCTGGAAGTGAAATCAATAATGGATAAAAAAAATGGATAGGAGAAAATTTTTTCCTCAGAAATTGATAATGATGAGAGTGGAGCACGCTACGTGAAATGGAGGCCGTGCTTTCCCTATATTTTTTTTTATTTCAACTGCCAAAGTTATTTGTTCCCCCGGATATATTTTTATGTCGTCGGGAATTCCTTTGAGGGGGGTTAAAGATTAATCGCGGATCAAAAGGAACAGTAATTTCGGCCATGCTCTGTTGCATTCGCACGCTACTCTTTTGCACTCTCTTTCCTAAGGTCACTTTTCTTTCCTCCATTTTTTTCCCGAAATAGGACACCGCGCGTTCCCTTTAATCTACTGAATACCTTTTTATCTCCAATTTTTAGATAGGATTTATCTTATTCATTCATTACTCCTTTTACTTTCTGCTCTACTCGGTTACCAGTGCCTGGTGTGCACCTAAAACTTTCCGGCCAACCATTTTCGTTTTATAGATTTAAATGGAAATATGATGATAGTTGACATTTTTAAGCACTACATTCCCGTACTTTATTCATTTACAGAGGAAGTTATAAGACATTCACTATTTGTATTGCCTAAAAATCTTTCTCTTTATTCTTGGCCACCATGTTTAATGTTTTAATTGAATTATTATGTTACGGGAATTGTAAATGGCCGGATCTAGTGTTTTGTTTTTCCATTAGGAATAAAATGGTAATGCCGTTGAAGCCCATGATTATGATCGCTCAATAAAATATTATTCGCATCTTGATCATATTCAAAATGGGCGAAATGCTCTGTGAAGGAAACTACGAGTGGGACCACTTCTCCACCTTGTCAGATTCGTAATTACGTGCATTATGAATGTACCTACCACGAGTTTGAAAAACGAGGATTTTTTCATCTGGGCCATCGGTTGCCGTGCTAGAAAAATAGAACAATCGGAAGCAAATGAGCTTTGGTGGGTAGCGCTGTTAGGGAAACGACCGAATTCCAGAATGGTGCTATTTATAAGCTCCTAGGAGAGATTAAGGAAGCGTTGAGGGAGACGATGTCACTTTTTCATTCCAAGGAATTCGCGTAATGCATGTGAGTGTTCGTCTGCGCCTGTGTGTTTCTATGTAAAGCTTCTATTTCCATCCAGGCTGCCCTTCTGCGCTCCACTGGTCCGCTTTTGGGCGATGTAAATTACCAACCAAGACGATTTTTGACGCTTCATTACGGAGATAAACGCTCTCGCTCAACGGTCTCAAGGAGTTGGTAAATTACGTTGCGCGGTTAAGGGAGGGAGAATAAGGGTGGGCAACAATTTGGTCGCGCCACTGTCTTGGCATAATTTGTTTTTAAAAGAAACAAAAGAAGATGCCCTTTCTTCACTATGAATTTTGACGCCATGTTACTGGGTTGTTTACACTTCTATCGGCGCCAGGCGCTCAGTGATGAAAGCCCTAAGACACAACTATTTACATCGTAAAGCCGTGCAGTGGTGACATCATCGTATCTTGGTGTCCGATACTATTTTAGTCACTCCATTAACACCACGATGATTTCGTGTGTAGAGTGACGGTATTCCATCCCGATGACCTGATTTTGGTTTTCAATTCCCAGTAGTGGCAGAGTAGCATTTTATGATTCCGGTTCCTTTCAGAATTGCAACAGGAAAGCCCGTAATATTTAGATCTCTGCCCATACGATGGGACGTGAAAACCTCTTGATTCAACGTTCGATTGGACGTTACGTTCAGTTTTCAGAAAGTCACTTCTGTCTGATGTCCATGATGTTTTCATCGTGGTGATTCTATTCTCCTTAAAACTACATACTATAAATTACATGGATTTAAACCTTTGATTCAATGAAGAGGCGATCGGATTAAATATCGTTCGATCATTGTTTTCGCTGCAATGCATTTATTTATTAGTTGTGGATTATCCTCCAGGGAACTTATGTATTATACTGCTTCTTTAATCAGTTTTACCATGCATTTATCTGGTTCAAATCTTTAATATGTATGTTGTTTAGGTTATGTTGCTAATCTTGAACCCTTTTTCTTTATTCTAATTCCGTTTAATTCAATGTTTACTGTGCATCTTATTTATTTAATATTTTTATTAGAAACGTGTTCCTGAACTTTTCCCCTTTTTAAAACCATATGTATATCTTGAGCTATTTCTCACTTTTTTCTCTTCTACGTCCGTATCCATTGAGTACTGCCTTTGACTTAAGAAGACACTAGCATGGAGTAACGTAGCGAAAACAGGCTGTTCTGGCGAGATGGGTCGGATATTAGATTTTCTGATCGTGCTCTGCTCCTCTCCAATTCACTTTTGCTAGCATCTGCTCGTCCTGATACGAAGTCTATACGTGTAGAAAAAATTTCATCCCTTGCTTGCTCTCCCGGTCGTCAAACCTGAACTTTGTTTGCTTCCGTTTGTGTTGACCCTCGCGTTGATGAGAGCGGAGGCGCGCTTGATCGCCACGGTCCAGTTGACCCGGTCCGATGCCAAATTTTCGTCCCCGTCGACCTCTGCTCCCGTCATTCCCGTTCCCCCCTCCACATCGAAAAGGTTTCAGGCCCCCATACCCACCTACTCACCCCCTGCTCTCACCATTTTGCGGACTGCGCCCACCGCGGGTCCAAGCGGAACGGTTCGTTTGGCACACACGCCTCTACTCCGTGCCACCTCTGCTCCTTGGCCTAGGATTCCCCGCCTCCAGACCCCTGTCCGACCCGCCGTCAGCTCAATTCTAGGGTCTCTCTTTCTCTCTCAGCGGTTTCTCTCTCTTCCTCTCTTCTTCCCTTCACACTGTCCATACCAATCAGTTGTGTTTGATGAGAGGCGCAAAAGCCTCCTCTTCCCAACCTCATTGCCTGCCTTCCTCCCTCCAGACCTCGAGCACGATAGACGGGGAGGTACTGGTGGTAGGAAGCTACTGATTTTAGGGGAGATTCCGTAACGAGACTTTTGGCGTGACCAAATGTTGGACCGCGGATTTAAATGCTGAAATGGCGACTTTCCTAGCAGCTGGATGTGTTCAAACGAAAGGAATAAAAAAACATTTTTTTTAGTGTTAGAGTTTTGACCGATAACTGAGGTTTTTGCACAAGTAAGGATATGGTCGAGGTAGTTTTTCTGGGATTAGAGCAGGTGTGGGCATTATCCGGCGACGGTAATAGGCTTATTATTGGGGAAAGGGTAAGAATTTAGGGGTTGGAGTGCTGGTGGAGAAGCCCGGAACGAAATGTATGAGAAAAACCCGGCGACGGTGAGGTTTGCACTTAAAAAAGATGCGCTTAAGGGTTTACGATCTCATTCCCGGCGCGAAGTACCTACTGATTAGGCCATGTATACCATTGAATTAGTGGCCATAATAGATTACAGAAAAGATACCAGGGGGAGATTATGATAGGGTTGTAAAGAAGATTTTCCTGCGATGTCTGTTGTGAATTTTTTCAAATGTTCATGTATTATCATTCCTAACTCATGCACGCTGTGGGAAATATAAATTTATTGTTATATTTGAAGAAGTTACTACATTACATTGTGGAGATGAACAATATAGTTGGACCTCTTAGTCGCTTATAGGTAGTGCGCATGGACAATAATGCATGCTTGGTTATGGTTCTCCCCGGCCACACACCATTATGGTGGCCTGTATGGTATTACGTTCATGCAGAAGGATAATCTGCCTCCGCCAGGACTAGAATTCTATCCATCGGGTTGAAAACCAGCCACCTCTTCAACCTCACCACCATAAAGTAATTCGACACTTAATTAGATAGGAACTTTTGTAAAAGGTTTACTGAGGAAACAGATTTCGGAATGGTGGTGTGCGTTTTGGACATAACTGTGTACGAAAGAAAGAAGGTGGCCTTAGTTGGAGGGTGAAAGAACGTAGTTCCAGAAACCTTGGATAAAATGGGATGTAGATGGAAGGAATTCAATGACGCCGGGTCGAGGATACAAATATCACTGAGACTCGAATGACTCCTGAGCATTTACAGAGATATTAAATAGTTAGTTGAGGTGAGAGCAGTTAGGAAACGAATAGGGGTAATGAGCAGCATTATTGAAGTTAGAAAACATGAAAAACTAAATGAAAATATGGCTTAAAGTTACGGCTACCGGAAAAGAGTGAGTAAATCTGACAGGAGATGTCACGGAATTAGTTATTTGGAGGATTTGACCGACTGCTCAAGTCACCTGTGTCATTTATGATAGGTTTTTGATTTGATAGAGATAGGCATTTTTTCGGGGAACGGAGGAAGGGTGGAGAGAAAGCGGGTGTCGGCATTAGTCTGAATAATGAAATGCGCAAAACGGTTCCGCTGTTTAATGGCTTATCCGACGGATAGAGTATTGAACCTAAAGAGCTCTATATAATAGCATTCAAATGGGTATCGTTATACCAATGATAAAATATGATTTTCGGGTTTCAACCTCGAGCCTTTTGAATGGGAAGGCAGCAATCTAGTCCCCAAACAAGCCGATGCCTGTCATACAAGAACCATTGTCATAAGAAAACTGATGATGATGGAGTGAGGAAATCTCTCACTGAATCATTCAGAGGAAAACATATAAAGCTTGCCTCTCTCTTCGCTGTTTGAATAGTTATTTCCAGTGTTTACTAGGAAATACCGAAAATACTGAAATACTGCGTACTAGTTTCTAATCTCTCTTCCAATTTCCTAGATCTCTATCCTCCATTCTTCCCTTTATGTCCATCCATGAATATTCCTTTCTCTATCGAAAATGAGCCGAAAAAACTCCAACCTCACCCTTCTTTATTATCGCTCCATGGATTGAAATATTGCTGGAATCGAGTTTCACCTCCGAACTCCCTTAGGAAAAGAGCTGCCACGTACAAGATGGACCTGATTACTACCTCTCTTCTCCCTTTCACGAGACAGGCCCTGGGCTTTGGGAGGAAAGGGAGGTCTGAGGCGTAGAAGTGGCGGTAGTCTGCCCGAAGAAAGGTTTCACTGCACAATGAAACCCTTCTTCATTTTTACTCCAGGGACTGGAAGGAGAAGATCAGTAGAGAAATTCTTCTTCCGGCTGTAGGGAGAATGACGCGACGAACGAAGGAGGGGGAAATGGAAAAAGAGAAGAGAAAGGAATAAGGAAGTGGGGAGAGAGGATCAATTTGTGTGAGACGGGGGTTTAATGAAGACGAGGGCTCAAGCATAGATTTATGTGTTTACTTATTCTCGTGTTTAATTTCCGTTCAGCTCCTGTGTGGTGCTGGAGAGGGGATTAGTGGAATGGGAAGAGAGGAAATTATTCGAAGGTAATCGTGGATTAAAGGGAAAGAAGATGAATGTTGGTGACACTAAATGATTGGAAAATGGCTCTGATGCTATCATTAGGCGTAAGAACTGCATTGCGACGGAAAGCTATCAATTAGTAGCCCCTGATCTCAGTAATTATAACAACCACAGAAAGTGAATGAAATATTTTATTCAAATAGTGCTCTTTTAAATTAGATAGCTGTCTTTTTCACTTATATTTAGTAAATGGCTAAAAAAGATGCTATTTAATGCATTGGAAGTTCTTCTTGGGCGGTGGCGCATGAAAATTGGAAACGAGTATCCCCATTTTTCTAAAGCCAGAGCTCCTAACAAAGTAGAAAATTGTTCTAAATTTGAAATACTTTTGATATTTTATAATTATGGCCAAGATTTTATGTTTAGCAAGTGAATGCATGTGGATATTTATGTATGGAACAAAATTCAACCGGTGAAAAATTATTTTTCGTAATGATTAATATATGTTGGAAAATTGCCCACTATGAACCCCATAACTGAACTCTTCTCGGGCTCGGCAACATTACATTCACTCACCCGGTGTAGAGCCCGAGAAGAGTTCATCAATGCAATTCGCCGGGAAAGCGTGAAATCTTACTTAACCCCATAACTCTTCCAGATAAATTATAAAGTTGGATTAAGAACAATATTTTGAGTGAAGAAAGTTAGGGGAACAGTGTTTGGTAGAGAGTTTTTACAAGAGAAGGCAAGAAAGGGCATAAGAAACGACGGGCCACCCTGAGTACATGCATGGAAGTTTTATAATTAGTTAATTATTGGAAATTAGTGGAAACCTCACTTCGAAGTTTATACTTTTTGTTTCCAAGGTCCACCTAAACGATGCGAATGTATTAAAAGGAATAGTAAAATCCTTAGACTTCTTGAGAGCTTAAAGGATGAAGGGTATTACGGCTGATTGTCCATTGAACGGAAAATAAAATTCGATGATAATGTAGATTTTATATGTTCAGACTCGCTGCAAATGGGCTGTAGCTTTCCACGCCTAGCTATTCAGGTAGTAGTAAGATTTACGGTATATGTTCTCCAATTGTGACTGATCTGTCACACCGTCTATCCTGAATCACTCCTTACTTACATCTAAGAAAAGAGCGACACCCGTACCAGAAGCTGGATTCCAACCCGCGGCCATTAGGTTGCCAGACCTAGGTTCCCAATCAGTCAAAAATATGTTCCCGGGTGGTATGCGTGCTTTTTTTGCTACGCTTCTTGTTTAAGGATGTTGGCTCGCGACTGCTTGAGTCAAGTTGTCTAAGGAATCTTATTAATTTAAGTACGAGGATATGCCTACTAAGTGATCCTTACTTCACAAAGAAAACTACCTAAGCTATTAAAAGTCATAAGTATCACAAGAAATACGATGGAAAGTCGAAGGATTTATTTTTTATGATAATTTTTATCAGCTCGACGATGGAGTCAATTCAACATTTACGTTACGGTAATAAATTCATGTAGTCAATGAATTTACTAATGTATAACACCAGAATATTACTATCAAACGTTATGTTACAATATTTTTCTGAAATATTCTTTAATATCTCATTAGTAATGATATTATTCATACGCCTTACATTTTGGCCAGAGCGACCGCAGCGCCAATTGAAGTCAACTAATGGATTCCGTCTGCTATAAGCGCAGTAATTGGTGGATTTAGCGAAAAAACAGGCGGTTGATGCATTTTTTTTCGTGCCATTTTATTCCTTATGACATTACGCATAAAATATCAGTTTTTTTGCAAAAATGATATGTCACTATGCTATTTTTAAACCTTATATTCCCATGTGATGGCCATTCTCGCCGTTAATCGTATGTAATTTCAAATGCAATTTGTGCAAAAAGGAGTATGGGTTTGTGTTATTATCTTTACTTTAATATCCGTAGATTCTGGCGATATTGCGTTGTATTCGAACATATCAGAAAGAAGACAAGATTTGCAATTTACCACATAAAAACTTTACTTCGACCTGGGTGTCGTTGGCACTGCAACATCGTCAGATAACGAAACCCGGGTCGAAATAAAGTTTTTATGTGGTAAATTGCAAGTCTTGTCTTCTTTCTGATATCCTTACTTTATTAGATAAAGGAACTTTAGTTCTATAAGTGCTGAAAAAAAATGACATGACTTTCACTTTTCGGATCAACCTCCTTAAATACCACGGGGAACAAGACTAGATTTTGTGGTGCGGGACCACTGATACCACCCTCAATTATCTCGGCGAGAACTCATCCCGGCGTAATCAGGACTAGATTAGTCATTTTGGGCAATGAATTATGTTGGAGTGGTCAGAGTGGCGTGCAGCCGCGTACATTCGCCTCGCGAGGGTGCGGGAGTGTGTGGACCGTGGAATGCAGCGCATCTGGCGGCCAATGGAGTGGGTGCGGGAGTTTTTGCGGGAGGTGCGGGAGAGATGGAGGGGTCGCAGTTGGCGTGGCTGCGTAAGGAAAGAGGGGAGAGGGCAGGGCGTGGGAATACCATCTCGGGGGTGGAGGGCTGAGTGATGGCGAGGGAGGACGGTGAGAAATGGCGGGTATTAAGCGCGCGGGGCACGCCGGGAAAGGGGAAGGTATCGGTTAGTCTGGAGGTTGGGTTGGCGAAGAGGATATAGGCGGGGAAGGGTGGTGGAGTGGAGTGGCTGGGTGAAGTGGGGTTGAAGAACGAATGGAGAAAGAAAAAGGAGGCTAAGGAAGTGGAGAAGGGTTATTTCATATCGAAAGAATGTTGATAATTTAAATTGAAAGAACTTGCCAGAATATGAAACCATTCGTTTCCGCACCCTATCAGAATCTACCAACTCGATTTCATCGCTTATCAATCATTATTTTTCGTAAATGTCTTAAGTTTCTCAATATATAATTCCCTTCTCTCTATCGGAACGTAGGTATATTCGCTCTTGCTCTGCTCTTTAAATTTATTTTAAATTGTTAGTTTAACCAGAATATTCCTACAAATCCTCTTTAAACCTGATAGGTAGGGCATGTTTAGTGAGCATTCACCCCCTGCTATACACGTTTTTGGTGGATTGCAGGGTTCTACGTAGATGTAGATTCGAAAAGAAGGTCAATTTTTAGAATATGAATTTTCGGTAATAATAATCAAATAAGGTCTCTTAACTTCTTAGCTGCTGACTCTATCTATGCTATCTGAAGCTGCTATCTCACCGTCTGAACTTATCTGACATAAAATATGTATAATTCTAAGACGCGCAAACACCTATTCTCGGGGTGAGACTTTTTGTTTGCCAGGCGGCACGACTACCGCGGTTGGCCAATTTTATTATATTCAAGAGTATTTTGCTTGCATAATTTTATGAGATTTTTGTTGAGATCCTACACAAGTAACTATTATATAACCATTTTCATCAAGTTTCACGCATGCCTAACCTTTTTATTGATATGCATGGGCTGTTGAAACGTTAATGACTTCTCCAAAGAAAACGATTGAGTAGAATATATCGTCAATATATGTTCTATATTTGACCTTAATTTGAATATATTATGATTTAATGACCGGTCTAGGACAACTCTAATTGTATTTTGGTAATTCGTCCAAATATCCATTCCTTTTCAAAGGAGAAATATGAAATGATGCACATAATTAGTTTTGTAATCAAGGTTTTAAACCAAATAAGTCAGGAATTGGTGAAATATTATTAGCAATTAAATAAACATATAGAATATGTGTCAATAAAAAAGATTAAAGTAAAGAAAAACTTCAGGTTTCTAGGTTTCAAAGCTATTCAGAGGAAAACAGCAAGAGCAAAACGGTATGCTTTTTCCAATATAAAATGAAAAACATAGCATATCATCTTTATTTTGAACATTTTAATCTTTTCCGATAATGATAGCCTCCCTTTCGGTGGGAAAATATTGCATGTTTCCATGATTTTACGCAGTTTTATTTCCTTTATCATATTTTTCATCAAAGTTAATTTTATTCTAAAATTCATTCGATTTACTTTTAACTTGAATGGTCAGGGTTTTCTTGATTATTTGGTACTCAATACAGGGACGAATGACTCTTTACGCGGCTAGGTGTGCTGAGGCTTAATTGTGTTCTTGTCGCATAGATGCAAGCCTTAATAATTGTAGACTCCTTCGCAATCGCGTGCTTTCCCGTCGTAATCCCCATGTCTTGATAACCCGATTTGATACGTGCCTCGCTTCAAGTAATGCATGGATTTAAAATGATTTCTCTTGGAAGGAATGTAATAAATCTTTGGGCGATCTTGATACAGAAAGATGAGAGAGCATGTTGCTGACTCCAGAGCTAAAAAAAAGCGGCCTAAAAACAGCCTGCGATGGGCTCCCGCAAAAAAAACCTGCTTCCCGAGAGAAACCTTCTACTCCAAGCGGCGAAAAAATAGCGGTATGAGAAAGAGATTGATTGAACCCTGCCTTAGGTGCCATGTCCTTCCCTTTTTAGAATGGAGACTTCACCATTGTTGAAGGATGAGCGCCAAGCACGTAGAGTATCCAAGTATATATGTAACCGAGCTCTTGTTCGTGGGTTGCAAGACAAGACTTAAAATATGTAACCAACTTGATGCACTTTTTCCACGTTCCTCGAATTTAAACATATAATAAATATTTTTGCCTGTGATTTTAAATTCACGTGATCTGTTTTATCAAGTTTTTATTATAATTTACGTAGTGGTTTTAAAATAATCGCAATGCACAATAACATAACAGGGTCAATCTTGAAATAAATCCGTTGGAAAAATTTTCTTAGCGTGTTATTTCATACAAATAATTTAGAAATCCTCTTTCGTTTTGAGTGCAAGTTTATGACTTTGTCTCACCACCAGCGGATAGGATCCTAAATTTGTATTTTTATTCTCTCCTTGCGTAAGCTACTGTCCTTTCGTAATTTGTTTAGTTTAAAATATCAAATTATCGTACTTTCGCAATAATATTTAAGTTTATAAATGATATGTTAAAAAAAGGTAATTATAGTACCTACCACATAAAAAGAACGTAAATGCAGATTATAGTCATCAAATTAGCAACGCAATGATTGCGTTATTCGTATCCTGCCGGGAGTAAGGATGTTTTTTAATTCTTTATGGTTAAGTTTATAATATGCAGTGTGTTATATTACATTAAATTGTGGTCCCTGAAAGACGAATAGAGGTAGCTTTAAAAATGTTAGCGTTTTTATGCAGTGTTCTGATGAACAGTTCTCAGCACTACTTTTTTTGAAATAGATGAGGTTATTTGAATGACTAAAAGAGATCTTATGTTACTCATATGTCCTTAGCGATAACAGAGAGGGTAAGAAAATGAGATCCCCTTTATCAAGTACGTTTTCCATTGTACTGCATTGAATCTTTATTAAAATTATTTCTTTTAAGCGCATTCGAAAACATGGCGATATGGGCTTCATTGCCGCTGGCTGTCGTTGCATCTGTCTGACGTATATAACAATATACACGTTACAGCCACATCCACCTACTATGCATTGCTACTAAGAAAATTACTACTTTTACATTACTACTAGGTCTAACAAACCCTTAATATATTTCAAAAGAATAATACAATATTGGAATGGACCATATAAAAGGTCCCATTACTTACGAACAGCCATGAACTACATGACCAGTGACTACAAGAAATCAGTTAATTAGCTTTGAGTTAAAAGCAAAATTTACTTGCTATTAATGAATTATTAACTTATCATTGAGATTTTACTTACAAATCAGAGACATAATCTAATTTTAGGCATTGGCCGGCATGTTAGATCATATTGGCAATACCTATATGAATGATCCGCTGCGAAAAACTTGCCAGAGCTCATGTTTCGTTAATTCCCAGATCATTGCCTTCGTAGAATATTGGTTATATAATGTAAAGAATCGCGTGAAATGTTATACACCTTCTTTCTCCTCATGTATGTACTTAGAACCAGACATTCTATTCCAAGGCTAACTCGGCCGCTTCCGTGACACTCCACGTACGCAGCGGAGAGTTTCTCATCCAGCTGTAATTAGAAACAGCTCTCTTTCTTGAAGCTACTATTTTCACGTAGTCATATGCACGAGAGCAATGGTTTAGAGGAATATTGTATCGCCTGGTAGACTGCCGGAATCTCAGAGGTACGCGGTATGTGAACAAATCTTTTTGGTTGCATGTATGTTATGGAATTGGTTTTTAGGTACACTAACGGCTCATGTTATTTCGTTCCGTATAGCTTCTTGTCATTAATCGTAAAGACAAACACGAAATCCATTCTCAAGGTGGGATTCGAACTCGTGACTCTTAGATAGAACGTACACGTACGTTAACGTACATACTATCAATTGCGTCTTGCTATTTGAATCTTTCATCATGCTTTGTTCATTCAAATTTTTCGACGAGTAGATCCTGAATCCCATAATATGAAACATATTTGCATTTTTTTTTGCATACGTGTTTATAATTATGTGTCAGAAAAACGAAATTAAAGTCATTTCCCCCTTGCATAATTTCCCTGAGAGTTCGGAATGAGTGGAGGAGAATGGTGCTCATATTTCACATTCACGTTCACATCAATTTGGCCGTGCTTTAGTCATTTCAAGCCATTAACGCACAATTACTTATTCATATTCCAGTTCACGCAATCGGATTGATAAAAGTTTATGGTTGCTTTCACCACGCTTTATTTGGCTATATACGTGGTCATTTAAAAGAGGCGACCGGGAGTGTAGGCCATTGGTATCACCTGGGAAAGATATGTGGGTACTTGGGTTATGGCAGCTCTTATCAGGGAACGGAGGAAACCTGGTGCAAATATCGCCAAGTTAATCGCGGCATATCGTCTCATCCGACGGACGGAGGCCACATGAAGTGGCCTTCTTAACTTCCCGTCTGAGCCTCAAGCGTGATGATACACACGCATTTAGTAAACATTTTTTGGTTTTACTAATCCCTTTCGAAGTTGGATGAGGAACGAGCGTGTATGACTCTAAGGGAGGATATCTAAGTAGTCCAAGCATTGCCATTGGGAGCCAGCCATAAATTACATAACCCTTATTTTTTCACTTTTCCCATCCCAGGCAGGATATCGTCCATATCGATAGCGCACCGTATTCAAGGAGTATAGAACGTAGCGATGGAGGCATTAGCCTGGTATCATATAGGTGACAATGTAGGTAGAATGGGGGTATTTGGGAAGGATTAGGCCCCATTCAATCCGTACGTAACATTGCGTTTCAAACGGCCTCTTATGGAGACTTCATGTGTAACGAAACATCACTAACAATTAAATCGTACACAATTTTCATCGCAGCATAGTAGTTAAATCTTCCTAGGATAATATAAGGGAGGTTATTATGCAATTGTTTCCACTGGGATTTATTTTACTTTCTAAAACTGGTTCG
This sequence comes from Platycnemis pennipes, assembly GCA_933228895.1. NCBI lineage: Eukaryota > Metazoa > Arthropoda > Insecta > Odonata > Platycnemididae > Platycnemis > Platycnemis pennipes. The sequence goes on along the minus strand of OW121851.1, from coordinate 41,194,285 downwards.
AAAGTAATTTAAACCAAATACTTGGCGTTAATTTGCGTGTTTGAGCACTTTCTTCCGATTCTTTTCACATCACCATTTGATCTTACCTACATCTCTCATGAATACAGTATGCAAAAAGTACTATATAGGTTCAAGTATCGTGCGTAGCTGACCCGTGTGTCCGTGCCTACAAAGATGGCAGCTAGCTTCTCATATCATTCTATAATCTCCTAGATCGTAATAGTGTGCCCTTCTCTCTCCTCCTTCTAAGCGTTGCGTATTATATTTTGACACCCACTTTTCAGCGAAAGGTTAAACATGTAGAGAGGCGGTAGGAGGCACTGATTTCTTTCGCTGACTCTCAAAATCAACAGGGATGCACGTCGAAAATACACTTCAATCGCACTCGATGCCCAACTCATTTTTTTGTGGACTTCGTTGCAGGGTGTTAGCACTGTCACGCAATCGTTGTCGAGCTCGCTCTGATGGTCCACGCGCCAATACCGCGACCTCTCCCTCACTCCCAACGCCATTCGCGATGAAAATGAATTCATGGCGAATGGAAATGGAGACGCTGCCGCAATGTGCCAGCGTCCATTTCCGCGAAGGGATGTGACGTCGGCGAGGGACGCGCGGAATAGGTTTCCGAACTCTCGGAGAGAGGGGGTTAAAAAAAAAAGATGACGCTCGAAATGCGAATGATTGATGATGGAGGCGGAATCGATTTGCGGGGCGCGTCTCTCTGACCGTGTCGCTTCCTTCGCAAATGGGAATATGTTTTCGGGCGATGCATTAGGCGCAACAGTTCATTCAGCGTGTCCCGTTCGCCTCTTCGCGGAGAGGCGTAGCTCGTGTTATTCATTCGGAGAATACGAGAGTGGTGCGAAATTTCAAACATGCATAAGGAATGGGCTTCTCTTCGAGATCGGAAATGTTATTCGAACCGCCACAGTGATTGGATAAATGGTAGGAAACATTTTCGCAAATGTGAACAGAGAAGTAGGTATCATATTTTTTTGGAAGTGTAAAGGAGTTAATATCCTCTCTAATACCTAACGATTAAGTTCTTTTACTTTTCATAAGTAAATATATTAAAAATTTAGCTGCAGATTTTTGAAAATATACCTAGAGGGGAATAGGTATGTGAAGCCATAGGTAGCGCAAAAATCTAGGAATTAAGATAGAGGCGAAGATAATCAGAAGGATGTACTAGAAAATTTTCAGACAAAGTTGGAGACACTCTAGGTTGCAATACACAGATACAGTGGAGGTGGAACGAACGAATTAATATAAACTCGCTAGTTGAAGTGGAACGCATGTTATACGCTCAACACATACAAGATTGGAAGGAATGATAGACCAAAGCGAAAAAGCAAAGTAAGATTAAGATCCGAATGGATGAAGCGAAGACGAAAATATATCGAAAGAATAAAAGTTAGGGAAGATAAGTCTGAGGACAAGGGAGTCGTGATGATTGGGATGCGAGAAACGGCCGATGGAGCTTAAAAAAATGTATCGCCTATCTTGTGTATCATTTTTAGGGGTTGTAATGTTTTAGGAAACTTAGGAAGGGTGGGGAAAAATAAGCCCAGTCTTCAAGAAAGGCGCCTAAATATCCATGGTTTTTACGTCCCATGCGAAGGTCCGTGTACTTTGCTTGAAGTGACTGCTCTCCTCACATCAATCTCATGGATACGTTTTGCCAGTGAAAAAATGCGCCGCTGGCGGAGTGCAAGCTTGCACCCTCGGAATTGAAAGTCGGTCTCCATCCACCACATCAACCCCATAAAAGTATAAGCATTTTAACCTGTTACTTTAGGGTGAAATGGAAAGGTGGTTGTTTATGGAAGATATAGGGAGGGTTGTATACTTTTACATAATCTGAGGGACTATTTTAAGGATAGTAATGATTGAAATTTATGTTGTATCGTATTTTATGATGCAATAATAATTATAATTAAGTAATTTTCAATCATTGATCACCTATTGAAATTATGAAATGTATGGAACAATAAATATTTTGTAGAAAATCTTCTCGGGTTTTCCACCGGGTCAGGTCATGGCCAACGTTTCGATGTTCGACTCAGGCACCGTGGCACGTGGCATCTCCAGGCAAGGGTATATAAGGTGGCCAAAACCTATCTAAGAAGAAAACCCACTCATTGTATAAAGTCACTTATTATTTTGTAAGGCGTGAGGTTTTGCCGGTTTCCCTCACGCCTCGGGTGAATGCCGAGCCATTAAGCCATCCCCGGAGGAAAAGAGTTCCAGCTATCTGCTCCATTAACTCTGCATATGCTCCAATTCAATTTATTATTCTGTATAATTGAACGCTACCCTGAGGAGGCCAATGACTAAAACAGGGAGACCATGTTGATACCTATTTTTATGTTTTAGTAGTTTTTACCTTTAAACGCTTTTCATATTGTATTGTAAAATATTGGTTAAATAAACACCTTTTGACTTGACTTGACTTGACTCAGTTCGACACTCATCTGTCCTGGACCTCGATCATGGATCTTCGTGCGCTATAGTTATCGTTATTTTTTGATTTAACTTATGTCAGAGAGAACGTGAGAACTCGTTCTTCATTTTTCGAAAAGCACTTCAAATCGCTAATCACAATCAGTGGAGCGAATTTTATAGACGGTTATTGTTAACCCTTCGCTACTCTAGGGGTAAGCGTTAACGATAAATATTGCGATAACGCGAAAAATAGATCCGTGATTCCACACCTGATGACGGTGCCAGAGTCGAGCATCGAAACGTCGGCCATGGACTCACTCATGGTGTTTTCAAGTCTGTTTCCGCACTAATAGGCGCTTCAGACCGGGAGGAAAGGTATAAGGATAGGAATGGAAGGGATGGGGATAGGATAAGGTCCGAAGCCTGCATTCCGGGATGGAAGGAACCTGACCCGGTGGGAAATTCAAGAAGATTTTCTACAGCCAGTTCGCCGGGAAAACCTCAGTTCAATATTTATTACAAACCTTATTTCAATAAATATTTTATTTTTTTCTCTAACCAACTTTTTGGTCACTATCTTTTTTAAATATCCAATTATGCTATACAAGTATTTACAGATAAAAAGATTGAGCGGTTTACTTTTCCGCATGCTGCAACCTTACTGCGCACCGCACCACCTGATGGCCGTAGTTGTGATCATTGTTCAAAGTGCTTGAGAATTTACATGGTTATAAGCTTTTGCAACGAAATAACAATGTCAAATATTTTATTTCTATGTTAACCCATTTATGCCGAGAACTTTTTTTGTTCAAAACGGTGATTTTTCTTGCAGTTTCAATATCGCTACTTTATCCTGATTACCGAAAAAATACCTTAAGAATTCTATTCACTTTCTTTAGAAAAAAAAGGGTGGGTCGTTATCGATCCTTTCGGCACATAACCGATTTCAAGTGTCGAGAAAAATACCTTCGAGTAAAAATAGAATATACGTGAGGAAAATTTTTATTCAGCCAAGATATTATTTTAAGACAGAAATATTGGCCAAATTACATATTAAATTATTTTTTCTTCTACTGAATACGTATTATAGAAAAAATATTCATGCATATTACTAACCCATTTGGGGTGTTCGGCGATAAAATCGGAAAAATTACACTTTGCGTATTTGTGCCGAAAGGGTCTTTACCGACCCACTATTTTCATCAATAGCAGTAACTCTGACAGGAATCAAAACAATACCGTTAAATTTCATAAATGTATATCCTCTTATATTAGCAACTCTTAGACATTAAAAAATCGCATGCAAAGCTGTTACATTTAAGGCTTCTTTTGATTTAATGTGACGAGAACACCGCTCCTTTTCCATTACGAATATGAACGTCCACACCAGAGAATGTAGTTGAAATGAATGCAATCTAAGCGTACCAATCCCTTAAGACATCTTTCTGAAACATTTTCCACACGTAAATCGTTGCATTTGGTACATTTTGAAAGACCGATTCTTTTTCTGAATGGGTTGAGAACGACCCGTTCGGCATAAATGGGTTAATATAATAATTTTCATTTATGAACTATCTAAAATTCAGGAAAATAAAGTATTAGAGTCCCAAGTTGAGGGTGACTTCTCGAATGTTTGTTACATTCGGAAATTTCCATTGTATGTACCCAAATTGCCGGGTCGGAGCTTCACAAAGTGGTATGGTCTAAACAAATACAATTTAGGCGTCATGCATAGCAGTTTACACTAACTGTGACACGAGTAGGAAACGGAATGATACATTTCATCATGCTAACGATAAAGACTGGTATCCGGACCATTCGTGTATCACTCTTTCTGTCGACATCGGCTTTCGTGATTGCTGACGTCTGCGAGTCACGGAAAGTTGTCGTCAAGAATTCCATCCTCCGAATTATTTCCCACTCCCCATTGATTTCACTTCCCTTTGATGATGTTTTTCGATGGTGTTTTTCGGTCACCGGAATGATGTCATTTCGGGAAAGACAAAGCGAAACCCGGGCTGGAAGCACTTCTTATTCATCAGGATGTTGTTAAAGGGGATGACGACCAAAAAGCGATAAAGTGTCACGCGATGCAATACTTTGTCGATGATAAGAAAAAATTGCGTAAACCGTTGAAATATCCAGCCAGTCGGAAGTCCTATCGACATTTTGTGTGAGATTTTTTTTTGTTATTCTAATTTAATTTGTTTGCTAACATCTAGCGTTATAGCTTAGAGTACTGCATCTCCTTCTAGTCTTTAAAAATAGAGGTTACAAGTAAACATTTATTGATTGTTAACTGAGATATATGATAGTCTGCTGTCATGTAAATGGTAATGCTTAGTGCAAATAGTTAAAGGTTTTTTTGTATTTAATTGAATATTCAATGACAAACTGACCGGTTTCAGGGTTAATTTTGTGAAACTTTTCCATGATGGAAATAAAACAAACTTGGCAAATTTCACTGAAAAAAAGTTTGATTCTCGGACCGGGTTTCGACAATTTATGCCATCTTCAGGTGTATCACCTGAAGATGGCATAAATTATCGAAATCCGGGTCGTGAGTAAAAAAATGTTTCAGTAAAATTTACAAAGTTAGTTTCCTTTCAATCATTTAATGACATGGGGTCGTTTACCATATTTTTATCGCCGAATCTGATAGAGTTTATAAAATAAAAAGACACGTATTTTTCCGCTTTATGGTCCGTCAATTATTTCTTGAGTTATAAGCGGCGAAAAACTGATGTTTTTAACCCTTTCGAAAAAATGGGCGTGGTGCAACCTCTGACGTCATCGACTTTGTCCAAACACAACTGAGCCCGCGAAGCTACTTTACCTTATTAATGGGGGGGACACAGCTTACTCTGCCAAAAGGATTGGATCGACAGCATCTGTGTGAGCGGACCTTCCGAGCACCTCCCTCCACTCCCTTCCCTTCCACTAAAAGAAGTCAAGGACGATAGGAAAATGACGTCAATAATATCAAACAGCTTTTTCGGTGGGCGTCACCTTTTGCTTATTTCAATTTTTGATTTATGAGTGAATGGTTTTGGTTAGAAAAATAATTGTTTCACTAATTTTGTTTTCGTTTCCATCTAACGATTTCGTGTACAAAATTGCGATTTTGGTTCCTAGTAAACGCCCATTGTATCATTGAGATTTTTAAAGGAAAATAGTTTTCCCAATCATTGAACATAAGATGAATAATTATGTCTTCTTCAATTTTTCAACATTTTCTTGGAATAAATCCTGCTATTTACGATTGAAAACTCTACAAAGCACTAATTTCACTCATGCACAACGAAGTTGTTGCTCAGATTTAACGAAGTAGCCGGCTGTAAAATACTAGTAATGAAACAGTCGCACATTGACCCATTCCTTTTGTGATCTGGTGCCGTTGCTCCATCACTGCATTCTTCAAAATATAATTTCACATAATTTTTGAATATCATAGATGTTCGACTATATATGAAACGCGAAAGAAAAATACTGGCAATTTTCCACAAGAATAAAGACATTTACGTTTGACCGGTTTCTAACCGAAACTACTCGGTTGACCAGTAAATGTCTTTATTCTTGTGTAAAATTGCGAGTATTTTTCTTTCGCTATGATATACCTCCAAATCAAGCCTGAAACAACTACCTTTATTCGACTATAATGTTTTAAATCGGGCACGGGCTAGTAAAGATGGGAAAAGAGGTCACCTACGTGAAAGGAGGAAAGTCCTACTATATAAAATAAATGTTGGTGGACTAGGATCAATGTTCCGTGGGAAATATGATTGGTTAGGAAGGTCATGCACTACAAAATTGAGATGGGTTTATCAGTTCTGAGTAATTCGGTCATTTTTCCACATATTTATGGAAATAATAGATGGAATGAAGTGAAAGGACAAGACAACTCACGTTTCAAGATCTTTCACTGTAATGTGGAGCTAACTAAGTGAAAGAAATAAGACGAAATATACTGGTGAAGTCTTCGCGGGTTCTCCACCGGGTAAGGGATTCAGCGACTGCCAACATTTCGATGGCTGACACTGCCGTCAACTTTAAGACGATGAGTGTCGGGTTCAAAGCATTTTCGGATTTGTTTACCCTTTTTGTCCGGATCAAATAACTCCTGATAGGCTCGTGCCAATTATTCCACTTTCTTTACAAATTTCCAGAGCTTCTGTTTCCCATGAAAGTGTTATGGAACGCAAACTGAACGCTGTAAGATTTAGGTGTCACTCGCTTTTGGATGCTGAGCTAGTATTCCACAGAAACGCACTTCCGTCCTAGTTAATGTGTGGCTCCTTTAATGTTTGGCTCCTTTAATGTTCTCAGAAATCTTTGGAGAAGAAATAGTTAGTGGTATAGTAATAAGGAGAATTAAAATTGTGAATTCCACTGGTTTTATTATTGGTACAACCAGTTTCAGCCATTAGGCCATCCTCAGGTACATAATGGAATAGTTTTCGTCGTGTGCCTTTATAAACACTTAGGGAACAGGCAGGGGAGGGGAGGGTGAAGGAATGTGAGGGTGAATTGTGGGAAAAGGATTAGGGGCAGGTTGAATAGGACGTGGATTTTCCGTGGGTAAAATAACTAAAAGTAGGGGTGGGAGGTTAAAAAAGGTGATGTTGTTCAACAGTCCAGGGTTCTTGCAATGGAGGCCAATATCTCGTTGCTCCCAGGCATGATAAACGTGGTACTCTTGAAGTATAATGAGGATAAAAATGAATGAAATAAGTGACTAACATATTTGTTTTATTATTGGGACTCTGGTCCCAATAATAAAACAAATAGCTCCTTAGCCCTTAGGTCAATTCCTCTTTTCATAATATCAACACCTTTCAGAATGGGTTTCAGTAGCATAGCGCATAGAGCTAGAATCGAGTATCGAGCTTTCCCTTTACGTTTTTCATAGATCCCTTTTAATTGTTTTGCATTAGCAAGTCCTAAGTATACCTTATACTTAGGACTCCTATGTAAGGCACTTCTTTCATTCATTTTATCCTCATTATACTTCAAGAGTACCACGTTTCGGATGATCCCAACCTAGACTTCTCTACTGTTGGTATTTTCAAAGCCTCTCTACCGTAAAGAAGCATGGTCCAGATGTGCATTCGTGTTCCTTCCGTTCGTGTAGTGTTCCTTATTTCCAAGCTTGTATTTCCGGCTGTTAGCAGATTCTTCTTAGGGCAGAATACCACCTATACCTGGGCTATCCTACTAACTCTTTCCATATTACGTCGTCCATCGCGTGTTATTTTGCTTCGCAGATAGACCTGCTCAATTCTCCTAGCTGTTGCTTCCCGAGGTAAATTTTGAACTTTGCATCTTCTACTGCACACCTTTGCCTTTTTTATCATTTTGTCTACGATCAAGTAATTAGCAAATGTATGCCGCTGCCAGAATACAAAACTTTGATGTGGGAAGCCAGTATTCTATCAAATACCCCGACCCGATCCCGCTGGATCGGGTTGGGCCGGATTATCACTTCCCATATTCTAATTCTTCTCCAATCAAGTATCTCTCATTCAAAACAACCAAAACAAGTTATCAAAGTTTCACCTACCTCCTCCCTCAAGGACCAAGGATCAAGTACAAGCAGCGTCACGCTCCGCATCATATTTTTGAGGTGCCTAATGGAGTTTATAATTTGATCTCGATAATCTAACCGAACCTAAACTTTCACTGCGAAAATTAAATTTCGGAACAAAATAATCGAACCGTTGAGGGGATCCGTCAATGAGTCGTGATGTGCTCAGTCACCCGTCGGGTCGAGCTGCTTTCTCCCTCCCTAACCTGCATTTCTCCCCCTCCGAAATTGACGCCCACCTCCCACCCCTTGGAAGGATATCAATCCCCCGCACACATCTTTCTTTCGCCGTCAATAGGTACGTTCATTCCCACCCCCACCACCTCCCTTCAGTCTAGCCCATGAACTTAATTCACTCTCTCATTTAACGGGCTCGCCTATCCGATCCAATCCTCGCCTTTAATCCACTCCTTTCACTTCGCTACCCGCCCAGCCAAATCCCTTACTCTCTCTCTCCTTTTACTCCTCCCCCTGATGAAACTACACTCTCTCCTCTATCCTCCCGCGCTAGTCTCCAGTGGCGCCGGCGGCGCCAGCGAAAGGGCGCCAAACCCCTTCCCCTCCCCTCCCCCAACTCACCCTAGGACCCCTCACCCATCCTCCCCTTTCCCCCAGTTTGGTGTTGCGCGAAGATCCCTTCCGAGACACTAGTTAATTAACCCCATTATAAATTATTCCACTTTTTAATTAAACACACGCGCGTGTAAGGAGGAGAAGAACGAGCGGAAGTGATTTATTGCCCGCGTCGCGAATTCTAAAAGATGGCCCCCTTCCCCCTCCCGCCCCCGCCTCCCCTTTCTTTGCGAGCACATCCCGCTCCCGTTCATCCCCCTTCTCTTCCCACCCCCCAGACCCCTCCCCGTGAAGGATGGGAAGAAGAAAGCAGGGAGGGGTTGAAGGGTCCTGAGAGTGAGAGGGGCTGTGTGGCAGTGGGGAGGTTTGGGGAGATGTTTGTGGCGCGGGAGGGTTGGTGAGGGTGTGGAGGAGGGAAGATGGGGTAGTGTTTGTGCGGGGAAGGGGAGAAAAAGGTAATGACGCACATAAAGGGATTCATCAAGTGCAGAGGTGCAGTACAAACGTGAGCAATTTTTCCAAAATTCTTCGTCACCTCAAATACTGGAAGGCTACAGTATGTAGTTACATTCTCTTGTAGTGGAACGCTAGAGCGGATAAATATCAAGTTCTCTACGAGTAGATTGGAAAGTTGATGACGCCTTTGCGATGAATCTGGTCGTTAGTCAGGGAAATTATCTTTGAAAATTACATATTTCAATCAGCCCTAAATTTGGCATAGCTCCCTAAAATTAAGGGGGGAAAAAGGAATGGGAAATCAAACATTAAAAGACATGTGCATTAACTTGCAGTTATATGCACTATGGCAGTTATAATGAAACTAATAAACTAAGAACCTTCTTATATAACATCAGCATCAGCACTTACAACATATAGGCGAATTATAATTTTCTATTATTATATTATGCAGATTGACATAGGTTTGAAAAGTTACAGCGCTTTTTCGGTTCAGTCTGGAACAGCTCGCGTACCATGTTAGCATCTTGGATTAAAATAGGAGGGATTTTATCCGAAGGTTTACCCTGGCCAGCAAAGTATGCATTGAGAGGAAGAAATCAATGAGAGGTTAATTACTGTAATACTTAGCGTAGAATTAACACCCTCTTTGAAAAGAGAATCTGTAAGCCATTTTAAAATTATGTTTTGAGGTTTCATGACGCAAGCATTAGAAACGAGGTGGGTACTAAGATTTTAAATACGGCCCTTGTCATTGCAAAAAAGGGATGGAAGGAAATAATAAATATTCGAATAGTGGGTGTGAAGTGTGATCGGGATTTTTCGGAAAGCTCGAATGAGGTTTTTGCCAGTTTTTGTATGAAAAGTGAATGGCAAGGGAAGGAAATAAATGTAAATTGATATCACAATGAGATGTAAAGGAATGTCGAAGAGCATGCAATAAAGGGAAATATATGTGCTGATATGTCAGAATGGCATTAAATAAAAGGTCAAATTCACCACTTTCCTAGCGTACAATGCCAAAATTCGATTTATAGTAGGTAGCTTCGTAGATCCATTTTCACTGGTACGCTAAACTTTAGACTCAGGGTGGCCAAGAAGAACATATTTTTTTACACAGAAAAATGTCAGTAGCATTTTTCCCGAAAGAGAAGACAAACTGAAAATACCATTTTTTGATTATTATGACTCGTTCTCAGTCTTTGTCATGAAGCTGATTTGTTAAGAAGTTACTTCAACCACAGCTTGGGATGAGTTGTTAATTAGTGTTCACTCTATAGAGTATAGATTTCTATTATTTATTTTTTGATTCAAATTTGCGTCTAGATATTTAACCCAAAAAAGTTGAGACTGACTGTTTTAATTTTTCAATATTGCCGACGAATATGAAGTATTTAACTATATTTAATTCGTATTTTTACTTTGAGAAAGGAATCTTCAAATCAGTAGAGGTCAGTGAGTTTTTTGCCTGGTATACTACCAATTATTTTTCAAAATGAATTGAATTTCTCGTTATTGCGTTACAGCAATTTTATGTTTGACATTTAATTAAATTCCTTTTTCCGTCGCAGAGTGCAGAACTTTGATTTATTTGTTGGGAGATTTGAGGCTTGGGGCACAAACGTATAGGTATCGGAAGTGATTCTGTATCTTTTCATGTGAAATATGAAACAGTCTGTGAGTATTTTGTGGAAGAAAAAAATGAAATTCAACGTCCATTCATTACATTTTCATAGACGTTTGGGAAAATTGGAATGATGTGTCTCTTTGGGGAAGAGTTTTTTATTGACCTGAGAGAATAAATCAATTATTTTATTCCTATCATACGTTTATTCCTACTTTGTTGGTCAACGCAATTAGTTTCACTGTAGATGAAGCTGTAGAGATAACACCGAAATACAGATATTGATAGAAAAATTAAAATTAATGTAATATGTAATGCCTCGGAGGTATGTAATGATCTGCGATGCGATGATGGGTGAACATGATCTTTCACGTTTTAATTGCATGAAATGAGAGAATGGCGAATATGGTCGAAGCTCGGAGACAGTGTTTAGAAGGATTTTAGAAATTTGTTACATATATGTCATTGGGACTCCAGTTTTCCGCGATTTTATTGAATCTCTGCAGTGCCTCTATCGATTGTATTTACACTAGGTAAAGAGATTGAGCTGGTGGAACGGTTTCATACATATTCACAAAATTATATCTACCATCAATTTTTCCAGTCCAAAATAAGACCATAGCTGGCCAAAATTTTGCCAACGATGGCTACACTAAATAGGAAAGTTCTTTCCCAAAAATATTTCTGCGTCATTCTACCTACTATCGGAAACATTAAATATATCCACAAAATATATTTTTTCCTCCGTTTAATATATGACTCAATTTATTTATTCCCTATAAGATCTTATAAAGATTTTGGCACAAAAAATATTTACAAAGCGGAAGATGCGGTTTTATTTCAAACTAAAGTTTTATTCCCTGAATTGAAGGAATAGCTGTCAAGATTTTTGCGATGCAGTGCCGAATAGGCTTCATTGAAATAATATTAAAATGTGCCCAGGCGCAATGGTAAAGAGGGGGGTTTATGTCACAGTAATGCATCATGGAATATATGTATATGAATACTTAATATTTTAAATGGGAGATAGACAATATATGACAAACCACTGGGTGTTTCAAAGGACATCTGAACTGAATAAAAAATATCAATTAAAACTTAGTAGGGTTTTGCCGAGAAACTTGATATGAGGAGGTAGCTTTTCAGATTAAACACACTTGAGGCACTCAAAGTATACGAGTTTGAGGCTGGATAAAAAGAATTGAACTTACTTCTGTCATAAGTCAGAAGGGAAGTTGTAAGATACAGTTTAAGAGAAATCAACTGTTCAACTGGAAGATTCAAAAATAAATTTCTCCCGTCTTATATCCACCCACTTCATGCAGGCAATTGTTTATGCATTCCATAATATTACGTCTAACTTTTATTCACGTTTTTTTCCACATGACCTTCATAGGCTGGTGGCTGGCCAATTCTTTCAACGTATCTTTTCGGATGGTAGCAAGGTGAGATGTCCTTCTTCCATCGAAATTTTGATTAATAGACCGGATAACAAGTGCAATTAAAGAAAATTTTCGTCACTGTTCTTGTGCTGAATAAGGAAAACTGTTTTATATCATAGGTCTAAAGTGCATTCCGGGTGAGATTTGTTTTATTATTGGGACTCTGGTCCCAATAATAAAACAAATAGCTCCTTAGCCCTTAGGTCAATCCCTCTTTTCATAATATCAACACCTTTCAGAATGGGTTTCAGTAGCATAACGCATAGAGCTAGCATCGAGTATCGAGCTTTCCCTTTGCGTTTTTCATAGATCCCTTTTAATTGTTTTGCATAAGCAAGTGATCATTTAAAATATTTCAAACATATGAGTCACTCAATCCTAGTCCTAAAATTGGTTGAATATAGCTCTCCATTCGAATACGATACGAGGTAATTTAAATTAAATTTAGTGGTTTTTCCAACTCCCACCCCTAGCACCAGTTCTCCCTCCTCTCCCCCCCTTTTCCCTTTTTCCGTTGTCACCCTTGGTTTAGGCCCTCTTCCCCTCCTCTTTCCTCACTCCTTTTTCCCCCGGTCCCTCCCCTCATTTGTATATATACTGGACTTTGTTGAGATTTGGTCACCTGATGATGATGTATCACATCGAAACCGGTCGAAGTAAAGATTTCTTTGTGGAAAATTGCCAAAGTTATTTAATTATGTTATTCCACCATATAACGCCTGAAACGACTCTTTTTATGCGAGGTAATTTGTCCTTTTTTTCATTTCATCAATTCAAATTTATCTTTTTAAAAGCTATCAGTACTTTCAACTCGTCTCACGTAAGATATTGGGTTGTAATTCATCCTATTAACTTTTCTCTCGTCGAATAAGTTCATGAGGCCATTATACCTAAGTTTTCAATTAATTAATCATTTTTCTCGTAATCATTTCACAGTTTACATGAGTTTTTGTGGTACAAATATGGTTTTAGGTGCTCTAAATACGTAGATTACATGATACCATGCTATTTAAACGTGAATATGAAAAATCCTATATCCGAGCTCAAGTCAGGATTCATTCTCTCGATCTTTGGGTTGCCGGACCAGCGCTTTACCGGTCTTGCAATCGTGATCTGTTCTCGTGAGTTACGGCAAATATCATGACTACGTTTATATTTTTCCATCCCTGATACGACCACTCATCTCCTCAGATGAAGTCTGGAGGCACAAACGTGATTCACGTACCAACGTGGTGTTTATTTTCACTCCCGGGACAACTTCGTGCACCGCCGAGCGGGTCTCGTGCCAGGACTACGTCTCCCATCTCAAGTGGACGAGAATGGCAGGCGATGGAGTTGGTTTTATCAAGGGGCCTTTGGATTGTGATGTGCCAAAGGGCCGTTTTCCGCATCTCCCTGAGTGGTCGCCCTGGGATCTTTTGTCGCTGGCGAGATGGAGGTTGAAAGCGTCGGTAAGGGTTTTGGGTGAGTGGGGTGGGGGAGGGGGTTAATGGACGGTGGCTTCGGAGCCTGCAGTCCGAAACGCACTCCCATCTCCCCCCATCCTCCTCCCCTTTTCACCCCCCTTACTCCCACCCCAAACCCTCCCTCGGCCGCCCAGCCGAGTGAATGTGTCAGCTCAAGGATCGGTAGAGCACCCTAGCCATCAGATTTCATTTCGCGGTCCTCCGGGTGAGACGGTTCGGTACCTCCCGTTCTACCCCCTCTCTCTTCTCGACACCATCTCCCGTCTCTCTCTGTCATGCGCTATCACCCACACCTACCCTTGTGGAACGATGGAGGTGTGAGAAAACTATCGGTGGACCATTTCAAGGCACCTATTTCAAAGTAACACGCTATATTCCTGGCAATTTGAGCGATGCAGTGACTGTTACTTGACTTTGAGGTAGGTTTCAGCATGCATTCCGAACCTTTTGCGTATTTCGCCCCATTTATTATTCTCAGGAAAATCAAGTCCCACCAAGTGACAAGGATAATTTCAGGTTTTTCCAATTTTTGACTCACGTACGTAGTAAATACGTGCACGTAGTAAATATGTGCTGCGTCCTTTGTGAAGCCGGAATTTGAGTTTTTGGTTAAGTGGTTTCTCCAAATCACCTTAAAACACGGTTGTATTCAATTTAGAACCTGAATTTAATTTAAATAATTGAGATTTGAGATGCAAGCGAAGCCTATTTCACAAAATTTGCGTTTTGTTCGTATTTTCTCATCTTTTACATCATCATACTCAACAGAAATGAAATGTATTAACGCATTATGTTTCACGCGTAACGCATATCTCTCCGTTCATAGTCCTAGAAAAAGTAAATGAAATGCTCATTTCACCATCCTACTTTTGCTAAATAAATACGATATTTTTCATGATTTTTTATCACATTCTTTGATTTAGACCCTAGTTTTTGTGCCGTAGAAGTTTCCTCATTTTTATGCTTACCATAATTTATTCCAAATTTAATATTTTATTTCTACATGATCTAAACTCCTGACTTTAAAAATATGCATATTGTACTAAAAGAGGGCGAGAAAACATATCATATGGATAAAAGTAATAATGTTGAAGATTCAAGTCGTTACCCCCGGAACTCTCGTATTACCTCCATCCTGTTAGTATCGGTAACAGTATATGGCCTCGTCTCTGATATAATTCCAACATTCGTATCTCTAGCATATATTCCACGGAGAAAAAATTATTCGCCTTGACCGGGACTCCAACCCGGACCACCTGATTTCCGGTTGGGTGCTCTACCTTCGGCTTTGACCGGGACATTGTTCCTTGAAATTTTATTAGATGGTTAGATGGCAGAAGGGACAGTTTTGTCTTAATCTCGCCCCAATAAAGGCCTTTTATTATTATTAATCTTTGAAGCCTCTATAATTTCCATAGAGAAAGAGAACGTCTTGGTATCTCAACTGGTACAGCACCTGGCCGGTAATCAGGGGGTCCGGGTTTGAGTCCCGGCCAAGGTGAATGCTTGTTTTCTCTGTGAAATAACTTATATTGTGCAATTCAAGCGGGTAACGCCGCTTAAGTTTTCACGTCTAGTTCGTGAACTTTGAATTTGCTATTCGTATCTCTGACTGTTATTCTTGCCTTGTGCCATAGGTATCATTAAATTTTGTAGTGAATCCTCTCGCTGATATTTTCGCGATTATTTCTGATTGTATGGTCCAATTAATATATATTGGTTTGTATCACGTGGGTGATTTTTGATGTTTTTGCGCATTGAAGATCGTACTACGCGCCAAAATATTACCAGACGCATACATACAAACAATTTAATCCATTTGCCTTCTCTCCATCCATGTTATCTATGTTTGTCTCCACTCTTATATAAACTATGCCTCTTATCTGTAAGGCATAGTCCTCCTTCCCTAAATCTAGGTATCCACAGCCATACAGCGATGTAAGTAGTGAATAGTAAAACTTAAATATTCATCTTCAAACATTATATCTAACCGTGGTTTGCTTGCTTTTATTTGAATACGAGCATATACTCCACCATCTTGTTAAATGCTTCAACCACAGAAAATGTAAATAGTGCGCAAGTTGAAATGCAATTCCATTTTTCTATTTGTAGGCAGACTTCAGAGCTTCATTACTAAACTACTTATCATAGTTCTGTACGTTCTGTGTCTATTTGCTTTCGATGTACGCTGGTCCCTAAATAAAATATTCAATAAAGTGAGTCCTTTCTTTCTCTCCTTGAGTGCACCGTTTCCTAATGAGTATATCCAGGGCTCCAATTTCTGTTGTTTGCATCCCAATTAATTTATATTCCATACAATGTCTTATGCGCTACTCTGTTATCAAGATGAGATCCATTACTATCAAATAAGTAGCTATACAAGGCGTAGTAAGGGGCATAATTCTGTGGCATCTCTTATAGGGTATGCCCTCCTATTTTAGCATTGAACCAACGTTACCACCGCTTGCTGCGTAATCCTTTTTTAAGCGATAATATTGGTTAATACATACAGCGCTCCATTTTTAGAAACAACACGGCAAGCATGAGACTCAATTTTGGCATGATAAGTGGAGTCAAGATATACGCCCTTTTGCTGCCGACTTCCCTGTTGGACGTGAGAGTCCGGCAATCAACGCCCTGCTTGCGTGACGATGTTGACACGCAATGTTGTGTTTAGTTTTGACCTGGAGCCGCTTTTGAGCCCAAAATCAATTACTCATCATCAGAATTTACTGCCCAAATGGTTTTTACATGATTTCCTTAAGCTTGAATTATTTATTGCGTCATTCAATCAATCAATTGAGGAGATACTTTTTCAGGTTGTTAGGTATTCGTTAAAATATTTACTCTTCCTTTAATTCGTCTCTGAATTAATGTATTAAGGTAGCCTTTGGCTAAAATGATAGAGAGAAAGGAGAAAAAAGAGAATGATGTGTTAAATGAAATTTGCAAATGAGGTGAAGAAAAAGTATTATAAATTGTTGGTTTTTGTAGTTTCTGTCGTAAAGATCTGGAGATCAGCACAGAAATTATACTTAAATTACTAACGCATTTCCACATAAACAAATGTTAGTGGATCGGGAGTTTTGAACGCATAGATATGCTTTAATTTTAATTATTCTCTGGCAATAACCATTATTTGATATTTTGGATAGTTTAATACAGGCTTAAACTTTGAAAATATTAAATTGAGGAGATACTTTTTCAGGTTGTTAGGTATTCGTTAAAATATTTACACTTCCTTTAATTCGTCTCTGAATTAATTTATTAAGGTAGCCTTTGGCTAAAATGATAGATAGAAAGGAGAAAAAAGAGAATGATGTGTTAAATGAAATTTGCAAATGAGGTGAAGAAAAAGTATTATAAATTGTTGGTTTTTGTAGTTTCTGTCGTAAAGATCTGGAGCTCAGCACAGAAATTATACTTAAATTGCTAACGCATTTCCACTTAAACAAATGTTAGTGGATCGGGAGTTTTGAACGCATAGATATGCTTTAATTTTAATTATTCTCTGGCAATAACCATTATTTGATATTTTGGATAGTTTAATACAGACTTAAACTTCGTCATCAGCTGGAGAGAGATGCATTAAAAATGTGAAATGGCAATTGTAACATTTTTCCGCGTTTAACTTTGATTGTTGATTGAGATAAGAGTACCTAATTATCTTCATTTTCAATATGTTTTAATACCCTGGAATAATTCTGCTCATATTTGTAGAAATACCATAATATTGCTTCCCATGAGTAGTAACCCTATAGCTAAGAGATTAAGAGGCATAATTTAACAAAATTGTTCGGGTGTCATGGTTAGTTGTGGGTGAATGGAAAACAAACTATACCTATCAATTGCTTTCGGCTTGTTGAAATAAAGTTAAGATGCCGATATGTAATCCTTATGTAATATTTTAGAATATCCTGGCTACCAAATTGTTAGGGAATGAAATTCATTAGATGGCTGCAATCTCTAAAATTATGCTATCCGAGAAGTTCTACGAAAGAAGATTTTAAATTTTCATGGTGATTTCTAAGAATTATCCAAGGAAGGGTGCACATATCCCTGAATCATTGATTGCTACGAATGTTTGCCTTAAAAAAACGGAAAACCCAGGAGAATTAAAATTAAAATATCGTGGAAAGCATGAGGCATCCTTGGGGAAAAGAGCAGAAAGCATTTCCTATAGTACTAGTAGTATAGTACTTGGCACCCATAATTTCTAAATGAAAGATTAGGTATAAAATATTGGTCTTTATATTCGGGTCAGGGGGGTTATTTTGTAATCTCACTTTAGTGAGAATACGTCATAAAATGTCACTATTTCGTAGTTAAACTCCGCCACCCAGGCGGCGTGACCATCTTCGGATCTCAAGCGGTGAACTGCCGGTCATGTGCTGGTCTTTTAGACGATTCATCCGCTCTGATCCGTATCTTTCGACTCTTGATCCGTTTCATTATCTCCGCCTACCATTAGTTTCCATCTCATCTTCATAAAGAACCTGACATGGAGCCACCATCGTTTCCACTTGAAGCTTGAGTTGGAAAAAAAGCAAGAGCGGGAAAGATACAAACGATTCTAAATTGCATTGTTGGAATTTTCACAACGTGAAGAACTTAAACATTCTTAAATTACGAATTGTAAAATATCAAAAAATGATTACTAAAAACACTATTAACGTAGACTATAGCAAGAAACAAATGCAAATTCCAATATTGGTACAAAGGAAATTATCGGACATGAATTATTTTGACAGGTCATCCGAATAATTAAAATCATAGGGACAAAAAATTTTCCACTCATCTTCACCGTATTCCTCCATAACAGAAGCATCGACAATTCACGAACCGTTCGTGAGCCGATCATTAAGAGAGCGAAACGGATCTCCCGCCTTCCCGGAAAGAGTCATTAAAAAGGTGAGATTACAAAATAACCCCCCAGGACACCAATGGCTAATTAGCATTTGCTTCTTATATACAAGGTGAACAAATGGATGCCGTCGAGAACATTATCAGTGAACGCAAGAAAATAAAAGGGAAACCTTTTGTTAGATTGGCCGAGATTTAACGTCGCATTCGCGGGGCGGAGTACTGAACTTGAAATTCTGTTCCCACAGCATCCAGGAATGTATTGGGACGCAAGAGTAAAAAAATTCATGACCCAAAACCGGGATTCGCCGGGATCCAAAAACGGGTTCTCCGAATTGGAAGTCAGTAATTTATCCGAGTCAGAAATCCGATCTTTTGGGATTCTACCGCGCCAAATATTTGATTAGCTTAAAAGATTTTAGGTTTTCCCGGTGAGTAGATAGAATTAATTTTTGACGGGTTTCACACCGGGTGATAGCGGTTAATTGAGTATTAATGAAAGTATGATGGCTAATTGGCACTAACGTTAACGATTCCATTTTCGTCTTCAGAGAGAATGATTCGGAGAAGGTTATGGAAAAGCAAAAGTAGTTAATTTACAGACCGTTGTGTAAATACATTTATTTAGATTGTTGCGCAATGTCATCGCTGACCAAACCTGACGCTGACCATCAAGACCAAACTACTCCAGAAAATTAACCAATTCTACATAAAAATATAGTGGTCAATAATATACATCATCGCTGATAGGTCCATACCCACTGAATTTCTCAACGGCTCAGATTTTTAAAAACTCCGCCATGACATGTGTATTCTTTTTAGGCTAATGTTGCCGCGAGAATCAAGAATCTCTCATCTCATATATGATACAAGACCACTTCTTGGCAAGACGGGACGATAACACCACCACGAGACTCTCGAAAGTCTAAAAAATTAAGATATAAATTATCAACCGGTATTTAGCGTAATAGATACTATCCTTAGAACTACTTCGTTTTGGTTTCTATGCATTACATGTCGTATTCCCCTTTCGAGTATACATTATACCTAAATTGTAACGTAAAGATATTAGTTAAGAATGAATTCGGCAAAACACTTATAATATGTAAATGCTTGTGGCCGATTGTACTATTTCTAATAGCGCGACTTTTGAAGGAAAGTAAGTACGTTTAATGGGTTCCTAATTTTGTACATTATTTTAATGACCTGGTAGGTACATCTATCAAAGCATTTGACTATATTAAACGGATTTTCTCTGCTCTCTTTATGCTGAAACCTTTGTCTTGGTAAATGTTCTTATTTTCCGAAGCCGTGCTCTGCTACAGCCAACCTTTCTGGGTAGGAGAACCTAATGCACCCTTGATGTTCTTTCAGGCGCTTGACAATAGCCAGACCTGTTTCTTTAATATAGAATAGCCTACATTTACGCGGAATACTGTAGACTCATGGTGATTCAAACCCCAATTTATCTTTGACCATTCCCAGGAGGTTCTAAAGCTTTCTCGTTGGCATCTGTGTGGTGCTGATTTGATATTTGGTCAATATTCTTGAGATCTTAGTATATAATATTGGAATGAATGGAAGGAATGCTTTGCCTCTTGATTTCATTCTTACGGTTTGCCCTTCTCACTGGTATTTAAGGGTCTCATAAGGGTTATTTGGATTTCCCTGTCTCTATAACTATTCAGGTAAGAATTGTTTTACGCTACCACTATCTACCGGTGTGAAAACCCGAGGAAAATTCCTTTTTTTGATTTGATTAGCTTGTTCGTCTTAAATCGTAAGGTTATAACGGTCATCTCTAGCTACCTACTTGTCAGCCAGTTAACAAAGTCCAATATAATTTTTTCCCCTTCCTTCATTGTCTTGCATTTCTCTTAGTGGTAGAATTCTCATTCCACCTCTATAAGGAAATATCGACTTGTATTTGACACAGAGGTGTGTACCACGTGCTTTTCCAATGTATTGTACACACAATTCTCTAACTTAACTGGTAAATGTAATACAGTTAGGCCTAAAAAATAAAAAAGGGACTGCTACTTGTGAATTCCACGTATTAATTTATGTGTACAACCGGTTTCGGCCGTCAGACCATCGGTGATTGCACACATAAATCCGGTTATAGACATAAAGAGATCAATTATTACTTGGAATTCACAAGAAGGGGTCTCTGTTTTATTTGTTATGGAAAGATTCCACAAATTAAGTTAAGTGCCGAATCATCAAGTTTTGTTTTCAGAATTAAGCGTTTTATTCAGTAGGTGCGCCCATTGTATCTTTTGAAATAGGCGCAAGAACTATGAGACATTTTATTGAACGAGATATGAGAATACGTCCCTTTATTTATGAGTAGAGAACAGTTATATAAGCGTTAGGACATATTGAATTTTAGTGTCGAGTCTTCCTTATTCCCTCATGAACGGGAGGTGAGGTCGAAAGCATTTTCCTCTTTGTAGAGGAGAAGCTGCCAAAAAAATCATAAACTTGATTAAAATTGCTACATGAATAATCAGAATTACTCAGAATTGCTATTGAGACTACGCAAAAAATCCTTTTCAAGTTGCTGTGGGACTCGTAGCAACCTTGATTTGTTTTTCACGTTCATCAATATGGATACAAAGAGAGAATTTCCTCCCGTTATCATTTTCAGTTCATTTTTGATTGCCTTGGATAACGTAAATGCCTCAATTTCATTTCCTTCGTTGGCTGGCGGAAAACGCTCACAATGTCTATGGCATTTTCATAAGCATAGCAAGCGAAGTTTTATGTGGAATCCAGACAAATTTTGTTGTTGAAATCATATTTGAAATATATGTACCTAATATTGCGTTGAGGATACGAGGAGTAACGAAACGAATTTTGGGAAAATGTTTTTGAGAGAAAAAGTAAAAGAGATGTTATTGCGCACTGGGCAGGCCTCACCTGAAGTATTCACCCTGAATTTCGAATACAGCGAATTAAGGTTTGGCTCGGAAACATAATAAATCCACAGAAAGCTGTTGCATTCTGTAAATAAATTTTTTGCACGCACAAGAAATATTACTTGAATACAAATTCAGTGTTGGGAAAAGAGACTAGAAGAGTGTTAGTAAGATTAAACATACTAGAAAAATTAAAATTAGTAGTTTGTGGCTATCACTGCACACGTATTTCAACACCTGTGCTATGTGCATCTGCTCGACTGGCAGAAAGGATTTATTAATAGAGATTTAATATCAAACCGAGGGTTAAAAGGATTACTTTTCCCCCGCATATTACATGAGTAACATCCGAACAAAATTTTCTTCTTAGAAAAAATATCAGTCTCGAATCTCCATAATTTTTTTTTCCTCTCCACTTCGGGGAAAATTCTTTTCTTTTCAGAAAATGTTTCTTTTAGCTGGTGGCCTGCCACCCCCTACCATAGGGGCCGGCTCGTAGGGTGACACATTCATGTGCATGTACTTTCCCAGTAGTTTCCGCTAAAGCAATTCTGTACTACCCCTGCCCCACACCCTCGAAGTGGCTTGTAGGGTAGTCAGTATAGATATGTTTATTGACTTAATTTTGCAGACGAGAGCTATGAATTTAAGCTTCTCCTATGAGCGTAAATATTCCCTCTCATTGAAAAATGGCTTAAAGAACACACATTAAATTTCAAGTGTCATATTTGTATATGTAGTGGTATAGATATGTTTATTGACTTAATTTTGCAGAAGAGAGCTATGAATTTAAGCTCCTCCTATGAGCGTAAATATTCCCTGATTGAAAAATGGTTTAAGAACACAAATTATATTCCAAGTGGCATATTTTATAATTTGATAATATTTTAATTGCTCCAACAAGTTATAATGATACAAAAAATTATACAACAAGAATTTTGGAGCTTTAGGTGAACCCTAAGGCTTTTGCCTGTTGTTGGGTTCACATTCAAATTACACATACAGCAATACTGGCTTACATGCTCATAAAACAAATGTCACCAATTGATCATAAAATAACACTGCTACAAGAAATTACTTATAGTATTATGGAACGTTATATATGGACAATACAATTACAGTTATAGGTTGCTTTAAGGCATTAGAACAAAGGATAAATATTTAGAACAACTATTAGATTACCTCTATATTTCTCTCCTCTGTACTTACACCTCTGTATTCTCAGGTGAATAGCCAGATCTTTACTTGCTTCAAAAACGTTTTGAAGTGTATGGTATCTCGGATACTCTGTGGCAAGCTATTGAACATTTGGCCCCAAGTAAAGAAAGCATCTTTTGAATTGGGATGTATTTGGTTTGGGTACAACGTAAGAAATGTTAGTCCTCAGGTTATAGGAGTGAGGCTTATCCAAGACTTCAGGGTTATTTCCACTACTAATGTAGAATAGCCTTTGCACCTTGTACATGGATAAGTGTCTTAAGAGGAGTATCTGCAGGTCCACGAATTATGGGAAAGAGGGCGAACGATGACCTACTCTGGCTATTATTCTTACGATTGCTTTTTGAGCCGTTTCTGCCTGCATGTCCCATCATAGGACAAATAATTTACTTTCATCATCATCAAGGGTCAACAATCCTAGGATAGGTTTGACGCAGCCCTCCACTCGATTCTTCTATCGGCCAACCTCTTCATATTAACGTAGTTACTCTTTTTTGCGTCCTTTACGACCTGTTCTATGTAACTTATACGAGGCCTGCCTTTTCCATTCTTCCCTTTCCACTTTTCCTTCGACGATTGTCTTCATCGGGCCATCTTGTCTTAAGATGTGGCCGATTAAGCTGTCCCGTCTTTTTTCTATAGTTAATTTACTTTCATGATCGTTTAATAAAATTCAAAACACCTCGACATCACCGAACCTCAGTCCAATCACGATGAAATCTTTTAGTGATAAATGAACCCAAGAACAAATATAAAGGCACAATACCATTAATTATAATAAAGGTAGATATAATTCAACTTACTTCTACACATAATTAGATTCGACATTGTATTATGATAAGCACCCGGGGTTACATTTAAATTTACAGTAAGGGCTGTAACAGGAGTAGTTTTAGCGAATTCGTGAATTTATGCTGCAATACAGGACACCTATTTTGCAGTAGCAGCACACTTACACCACGCTTAAATTATCAACGGGAGCAGTATTTTAGCCATACGAACCTTACCTCTGCACCGAATCCTGGCCTCCTTTCGACATCCGCCTTGGCCAGGTTTATTTGGGTCGATTTCGAGTGCCTCTTCCCCCAGCAGCCCCTTTCCTACCCTCACCTACCAGTCACACGCATCCATCACTGTCCCGACAAGGTCTGCTTTTGATCCAGAGGGTCACAAAGCGTAGGAACGAAAGCCGGTGTCGAATGAAACGCACGCTCGACACGTGACATGTTAGACCTGACCTTCTCATTTCCGTGTCTACGCGCATTCTTAGGTAGGTGAATTCCTCTTTTCTCTCTGAGGCAACGCAAAGGATTCGACGATCCTTGCCTCAGCCCTACGACGTTTCTGCGTTTGATAGCCTTCTCACTCTCTCCAAAGCACGTACCTCACCTGCATCTATTCAATACCCTGAACATTATGTGGAAGTGGGGTGGATAATCACCTTAAGCACCCTATGCAGAAGCGGAGGAATGGAAGGCAGTCCACGTAAGAGATATTTGAAGCAAGTGTTGAAGGATAAGGGAGAGAAAAATTAGGAAAATATGTCAAGGTTAGCCGATAGCAGAGTCGAGTAGATAGTTGCATCAAACCAATATTAGGTTTATTGAACTCTTATGTCATGAGGATGGCCTCGGGAAAGTATTGCGAATTAAAAAGGTGAAAAAGCGTCAATTCTTTTAACACCTTATGCTCGTGTACCCTCCTATCCTTCATCTTCTCTCCTTATTAGCGTTACCAGTCTATTAAATGAATTAAATTGGGAATCATTGTCAGATTGCAGGTTGAAATTTACACTGAATCTCTTAAACAAATTCCAAGACCATGTTTTCAGTGATGATGTTAAAAATATTTTGCGGACCCCAACTTACTATGGTAGACTGGACCATAATCACAAAATTAGAGAAATTGATGGCCGAACTGACAGATTCAAAATGTCCTTTTTTCCTCGTACAATTAGGGATATGAATAACGTTAAATATATCCAGTACGAGTGTAGCAATGGGTAACATTGGCATAAGGACTTAAAGCTAACCCAACTAACAGCATGTTTTTGCATGTTTGCTTTACTATTTTTATCTTTTTTTTTAAATAGCGTTGTTTTTAACAGTATATATATATATACTAATCCTTTTACATGCATGCTATGTAGAGCATGTTTGGTGAGAATTCACCCCCTGCCACACACCTTTATGGTGGCTTGCAGGGTATTATGTAGATGTAGATAGATGCAGATGTACCAATTACATTTGAGGTACGGTAGGGATGATGATTTTGATTTTATTTTTCTTCATTGCTTTTGCATACCACGGCTTTCGTTTGCGTTCAGTTTTAGCCTCCCACGGTTGGGGAAACAACCTAGTACCGTCAGTGCATAGACCGTCCGATTAACAATGATAGACTGGATATTATGGCCATCCATATACACACATTTAGGAATGCGAGAGAATAGCACCTTCCTAAATTTGTCGCAATCCTGCTTGAGAAGCGGAATGAAAATGTTATTTCTTTGTGTGCCACCCTTAGGGCCTTTATGCTGACCCTTATCGCATTGGTAAACTACTTGTAATTATGAAAACCAAATCACTGTCATAAGGAAATAAGTAATTATTCTTACATTATCCCCTTTTTTGGTCAAGTGTAATAATCACTTTAATTTTCAATTATGGACACCTAGCGACTCAATGCTCGCTGGCCTTATGCGCTCTGACCTACATTTCTATCGTAGGTATTCACCTGCATAACTTTAGACATACGACTAAGGCTAAAGGAAGCAATTGCTACCTTGGGATACTCGTCTTCGGTGGCGGTCTGGTAGTGGGCGTTTCCAGTTAACTCCGAAGGTGATGACACTACCCTGAGGGATTTCGTCACAGAATCTAACAATTTTGCTCCCGGATCGAGTTAATTTACGTTCTACAAACAAAGTTCTCTGGCAAAATGGAAAAAGAGTGTAACTGCGTAGCGGGGAAACGTGGGTAAACAATGATGTCACGACGCGTGGATGGAAGCGTGCCAGCCGGGATTAGTGAGTTTTGTTCAAGTGAGTGTATTCATAGCATAGTGAAAAGTGGTGCCAATTTTTCTTTTAAAGAAATGTTTTTTAGGCTTTAATATAAGAGATAGTAAAGGAATTAGCTTCACGAAGAAAATCAGGTATTTATGGACTCCCATGTTGTCGTCATTACTCTTAGCGCATCTATAAGATGACTTCGAGGTTCACGAAGCTATGGTAAACGCGTATGTAATTAGTGATATATGACGTCCTGAGGGAATAGTTAATCCTTGTGAATACGAGAACGATGGCCACCGACACCGATTGCGAGGTTCCGACAAATTCTTTGCGGCAATTCACGTATTGAATGTTTTCAGCTGGCAATGTGTCTCAGGTATTCCTAAAATTCCAAAAAGCAGCATTCCTGTCAAGCTAAGGTATACTGTCACCTACGACCATTACTTATGCCAAAACATTTGCCAAATTAAAAACTATTCTTCCCTTGAAGCGTAATAAAACGTCATGTAAATGAGCTGATTAAACTGATATTAAGTTGAAGCTCATAGAGATGTCATATTTTTCATGGCTACCTTTTTACAACGACACTCTGTTTTGTGTAAATTTTAATACGCAACTATGTTCGATTACGAATGTAAGATTATAGAATATTTTTCTCCCATTTTTGTTCCTAAATTTCTGTATTCTTTGTTATTTTTCGTGTAATTAAGTTTTTTTTCTTGATTTTCAGGTCGGTGTTAAATAATCCAGATGAGAGTACGCCAGGTGCATCTGAATGGTGATTATGTTTACCCATGCATTTTGTAGTATTCTTGTAGTCTTAAGTAACCTTACACTCTATAGGCATGGAATTTTAGCGTTACATCTTTTTTTAGGTGTGAATCTGTTCACGAGTCAAAAAATGTATCATTCCTCGAAAAATCCTTGATTTATCTACGCATGGAAATATTCATTCTTTAAACAAATGAAATTTTTAGAATTAGTGAAGTAAAATATTCAGCTAATTTAATGTCCTTGCGTAACCCCTGGGAGTAATTGATAGAAGCTTTAAATACAAATTAAAGGTTTATGTTAAAGGAAATTCGTTTTTTTTCAAATTGTGTAGCTATTTTTCAGTGAGTACTTTGAATCGTATTTATCTGCTCTGTCCGTCACATAAGGTTTCTGATGTTAGACCTAGTGACTCTTATGTAGAGAATATATGGTAATACATGCAAGTTTCCTCTACCGATTCTCCATTTTCTGGATAATTGCTACCTATGCGCAATTGCCAAACGTATATCATTAGGCTAAAGTTGCCGTTTTTATGGTGGAGGGTTCGAAATCTATTTTTTCATTTCCGGAGGCGTAAATATATGTTTCCTCTTCATTTATAAGAATAAACCCGCTGCAATGAAAGATGCAAGGACTTTTGTAAGTGTTCTTATTAGTGGAAGTGACAGAAGTTAAAAATTTCAGGGAAGGGACGAAGGGTGGAGAGAAACTTAGCGTAGAATAAGCCAGCACTTACCAGAGGCGCCAAAGGGTCCACGGTTTAACGTCCTATCCGACTGGCAGAGTACTGAACATGATGTGCTCTCATCAGGGCACCCAAGAAGGTACCGGTATACCGATGAAAACTACCCCTAAAAAGAAATTAACCCGGGCTCTCCAGGACATTGCAATATTTTATCCGCTATCTCATCCCCTGGTATTCTTTTTGGCAGTTAAAGGTATAATCTACATCTATCTACACCTACACGATACCCTGCAAATCACCTCGAGGGTGTGTGGCAGGGGGTGAAGATCACCAAGCATGAACTATTGACATGCAAACAAGCAACTATAGGGTCTCATGCAACTAGATTGTTAGTATCTATTATATTTAAGAGATTAGAACGTGAATCATGCACTACAGGCTACTCTAAAATCCCCATGCCTATCCCTTTGCAGTGCTATGCTTTTTCCAGATACCTACATTAGTATATCTCTATGTGATTCACTCTTATCATAATGCAATAAATAACATTAGAATAGATTGCTATGGAGCAGGAGGAAAATGTGTTACAACACTATGGAATCGGGCACAGTAGTATACTTCGATTCCGTATTTGAAGGAAGTAGAACCTTCTCTCCTCCTTTCATTACTCCGTTTAAATGAGCATTGCATACCATATTTTTTGCAATATGGTCTTATAATCTCTACAACTGTAATGGCATCATTGACTGGATGGCATGGCTACGTTTCTGAGTGTTTGGCGAGAAGTATTCCCACACCCGCGGTGCTACCGTCGAGTTCGTATTCCATCCGGTCTGTAGTCGATTATGACGTGGAGTGTTCTGCGAAAATTTTCGACACGCTGTGGTAGCTCATTACGAAGATAAGGTGAGAAGAGAGAGAAAGGAAGGAGGGACGAGGAGGGAGAGGGAGCAAAAACATGAACATAGAAGAGAGATGAGAAGGGAGAGAAAGGTTTACGGAAGAGAAGAGAGATTAAAGTGAATGGAAAAAGCTAATAGTGAGTTAGAGGGTGGTGTAGCTAGGAGAGAGAAAGAGAGGGTGTTTTTGAGCTTTGAGTGGTTTTCAAGGTTCTGAAGGCGTTCGGTCCGAAAAGCCCCGTCGCTATACACGTTGGATGGCGCGAGGAGGGTTTTGGGGTTGGTCTAGTGTTAGGGAGCGGCTCTGAGCTAGCGAGGGAGGATTGTCCCAGCTTTGCAGTTTCGGCTCCATCGACCCTCGACGCGATTACGCGGAACAAAGCGATTGGTCCGCACTCAGCGCGGTGAGCTCAAAGACGCGTTTGCGAGTGGTTGGCGAAATTATTTTTAATTCTGTTTTGACGCTGTCAGAATATTTCGGCAGAAAAACATTTTGTGGAATTGTTTTACAAGAGGGACAAGGCTGTCCTCCTTATGTTAAGCAAGGGGAAAATAAGCAATTAGCCCATATCTGTGTAATTCAAAAGCTAACGTCCTTTGAAAAAGTTATCTTAATGGTTGTTGTATATTTCTGTATCAGTGATCCCATTTTCTGTGTATTCTTAATTTATTATTATTACCGAAGTAAATTATAGGTTATGAAAATCAATAGACGTATATCTAAGGTTTTGACGTATTTTTTAAACTTCTTTCCGCAAGGCTCTTTATATTATTATAAGTAATTCTTCTGCTAAAAAGAACCTGCTTCAGCTTATGTTTGCTCATGATAAAAATTAAGTAAATTCATTATAAGTTTCCTATAGTTCATTTAAAGTTACACAATCACGCCACGTTCTGGCATTTGTAGTAATTCTTTTTCATAAGTTCTGCTATTGATCCCTTACATATCATCCGTGAAGTTACTGCACAGATTTCCAAATTTTCCTTCCAGCATTGTGTTAGTGAGGTAGTGATGACTCAAAGTATGACAGGTATACTACTCTCGCCTTTTATTTTTAATTTTTTGTGACACTTCTTTTTCGCATAATCTTATTTATGCAGTTGACCGTTCAAGATCTTTTTCACTATCATCATTAACCATCGCCTTTTGAATCATCTTAAATTACCTTTCTGCTGATTTTTGTTGTGAATGTCGCATTGCCATCGCGCGATAATAAAAAAAATGGGTGTAAAATATGTTTTTAATTCTCCTTCAAGATTGTGTTTGCCGATGTAGGTAAATAGATTTCTCATCGTTTGAAATTTCCCTGTGTTTGCCTATCTTTTGGCTAATTCCTTCATACCATGTTCATCACTGTGTCACAAATCACAAAAAATAATATGCACAGTTAAATTGCTTCATAATCATTAGCAAATGCTCTACCTTTGATACGGCCTTATGTTCAAGTGGACGGATACAACGTGTATGGCCGCGTATAAGAAAGTAGTTTGCAAATAGGCATCGTAAAATGTTTCAAAGAACGCGAATTTAGGTATTTCTACCGTTTTTTGTGTAAAATATTTTCCTCATTGATGTGATTAATATGAGTACGATTTCACTAAAAGTACTCAACTTTTAGCCATATTTTCATATTCGATAGCGTTTTTGAATTTACTAAGTTAAATTTATCGTTTTTGAATTTACTATGTTGAAACGTTAAAATATATATAAATAAGATTGAGTTCGTGCTATGCAGCATTCAATAGCAAAAAAAACGTGGAGTAAATGTTACGTTTCTCACGTCAAGATATTTTGATTTTTAGTTTTATTTTAAAAGCTTTTTTATTTCGTAGGATATGTATATTTGTGGCTAGAATACTGTAAGATCTCATTTTCTACGAAATTCTGAATCGCGAGGATTTTAAATGGGGGTGTTCAGCAAGGCTCTTGCCCGGGATATGAACCCGGGACTCTCCGGTCAGCAGATCAGTGTTCTACCCACTAGGCCACCACGACCCCATAGAGGTTTAAGTATATTCGTTCAAGATTAGAGGCTTCATTTGCTTTCTCCCTTTCAATTTATTTACTTTGGCTATTTTATTTTGCTGTGGATAAATGTAGCAGGATCCAATTTCCCAGGTAAATTATGTATATGCTATGAGGATATAGATTCACAATAAGTTTTCACACGTACAGTATTAATGAGCATGAACTAGAACAAAAGAGCGCATGCTTGAATAGATTAAGTTCATAATTAATTCTTAGTCTCATGAATCATGGATAACCCATTCGCCTTACACTCATTTCTTCTAATTTCATTTTGGTGAGGCGTGGATTGTAAAAATAACTCCAGGGAAGATGATGATGGTGAAAAAAATAGATAATATGATAACTTATCGTAAAAATGATTTTTTAATACCTCCCTCTGTTTGCAATATGATTTATTAAAAATTGCAACAGCGATCTCAGTTGCTAAAACGACAGTAATATTAACTGTTCATACGAGTGCACTGCATTTGGAAAATGGCACTGAGACTTCATAATCACAAATAGGATCTATAATGAATTATGGCGAAATATTGCCAAGCGAATTTATGAATTCGAATAAGCCGGTGTAACTTATGTTAGTGAAAATTTCATCGTGAATGTAAGTAAAAACTTTGTAAAAATATTTTCTCATTTTATAGTTAATAATATATAATCAATAAAAAACATTTAAAAAATATAATGGCCAGTTTCGTTGATAATTGGGTGTAATCAGATCTAATAATTAACACTTGATAATTCCCACTGCTTAATAAAACCAATTTTAACTTGTTCAAGTAAAAGCCTGTGCAACTTCTCACAAAGCTTTTATCTTCATGTAAGCGTACTTGTGTTGGCGAGTATGAGTTCCTTTTTTTACTTCTATAAGCTATGGTCCTAAGAATGGATTTAGCACTTTAGTTCTTCTGCATCATGCTAAGCGGTAGTCTGTTTTATTTTATTCGTGAGGAAGTATTAACTTCAGCAAGTTGGAAACTGGATTGTCCCTAATCGCACTGCAGAAGGGAAAAATAATTTAACTTTTGTCAAAGGAACCGCCCTTCAACCCGTCGATTCTCTCTTGGTAACTCATGAGCGAAAAATCATAAGGCCTTCCCCTTTGTTCTCAGCGTCTCCCAAGTTCGGTACACACCACGGCCGTCCACGAAGGACGCCTTTTCCACCGTGCCCCGCCCTTGAAGGTCTTCCCTCAAGAAGGGGAAGCCCTCTCCCCTTTTCCTCCTCGAACAGCCGACTCCTTACCTCATTTCTGATCCTCCGTCCGCAAACACTCCTTCCTTTGATGCTTCCGCAACCACCCGCGCCCTGTTCCTCCCACCCTTATCTCCCTCCCCCCCACGGAGCTCCTCCCTCTATCTATCCTCCCTTTACCCCCATCCCACTCTTCCTTCGTCGGCTTCTTTGCCACGCAAATCCCATTACTTACTTGCTCCGCCGTCCTCCCTTCCTCCATTCTTGCGTCATCGAACTCTTACCCCGCTTGATGCTCCCTTCACCCTTGCTGCCGACCCAATCGCCCGTGTCCTCTCTGCTGACGGCCCTGGTTCGTCTGTCTTGCTTCACGTCGTTCAATAATGTTTTCAAACTTTTTTGCTTCTATGTCAATCTCTCTCCCATCAATCTGGTCCTGAAGCATAGTAGTACTTGATTACTGCCATGTAGTCTTCATCACTCATGATTAAGACAAAACACAGCTCTAGTAAAATTTCAGTTTTTTTTCCTCGACTGCTTTCGATGTGTACCCTACATTATTTTTAAAACGTCTGGCTGGGGAAAGGGGTATGGCAAGTTCTTAAATACCATGGTTACTGTGAATGATCCACTCCATCTCCTCCATATTCATGTAAGGTTTTTCGGACTAACCAAGAGCATGAAGTTCTGCGACATGAAATGCTTCAAAGTCAATAATCTTGAATTAAGATGCAAATATAACGAGAATTTAAGGAGAGTTTTGGTACATTTGGTTCCTGTAATATCTTTGGTGGAAATTTCGTATACTGTCCCTTTTATCACTCAGGATAAAACGCATTTGCAACTAAAACAATTGCAGTTGTTCGATCTCTCTCGCATCCAATCAAAAGCCAGTCGTGTTCGTGAAGTCATCAATATGGCGAAGGGTATACAATTGTTTGCAGTTTTATTTCTGGCTTTCTTTTGGTTTTATTTCTGGTTTACTTCTTCTTGAGTACACCATGCAATATGAAGGCTGTAATATAGCGCATTCTCTGCCGGAAAACAAAACAACTACCTGAACTTGAAAGAAAATGTATTTTCAAATAAAAATTACGTGTTGATTCCTTATGGATATTAATGCAGCGAAGTAAATGTTGTAGGAATGCCTTGCAGATCTTTCTATGAAATAAAATGTGTTTAAATCTTTTCACTTCATTTGCCCATCCTGAGATTGGTGTTACCTTTCATCAGATTCCTCTAGACCTAGTCAGAAATAGTTGGATTTGCACAGAAAAAAATCACTGAACTTGGCCCGTGTATTAGTGGATTACTCCATTCAGGTTTTCTTGGCTAGTTCGTATTGCTTGAATTTAAACTACTCTTGCTTTGCTTGCCATTTGTTTTCCCAGAAGTTGATTTTAAAAGAACAACTTATCCTAAATATGACGTGTATAATTATGCGAATTGTTTATTTATACATGGAATATTCTATCGGAATACGGGTGGGACGTAGATAATCCTTTCCTATCTACATCTCAAGGTTAACTTTTAGACTTCATGTGTATATATCCTAGACACATAGAAAACGAAAAGAAGTATCGAAGGATATTGATATGGAAGGTAATAAATATGGAATGAACTAATGAGGTCAAATTCTTGCTGGAGGAGGTGAGATGTGAAGAGGATTCGAAGATTTTTATGTGGTCAAGTTAATCACAGCAGCTTGGGATATTGTATCGTTATATTGTGTTATTGGACCATTATCTGAAGAATGACCAGACAACTCTTTAGCTATAACCATAACCACACCGGGACGGGACGAATTGAAAAAGGAAGTGACTCTTCGCGTGTAGAAAGACACTATGAATCCTTATCTTTGGCAATCACTGTAAGTTCATTTTTCTGATTGAATCGTGCATAATACGTTTGTATTATTGTAATAAGCGTCATTAAGAAAAGATAAGATTCCATTTTTTAAAATAAATTCAGTCAAAATTTTAGTCTACGATGTTACTGCTTTTCCAAGCTGAGTTCTTTTAGTTGGCTTGGACAATGACGTGCTTATCATAATAACCTTTCATAAATATCGCTCAAATCTTCCTGTTCTAATTCCCTATGTGAGTTGATCAGTATAGAAATAGTAGTGACGCTGACTGAAAGGTTTTACTCCATTCCCACAAATCCTATATCTATCGGGTAAAATACACGTTAATAGCGAAAAAATTGCTGAGGTAGAAAATGTGGTTTTATTCTTGAAATAGCCTTTACTTCGCTGGTGTAGCATTATTTCTTGGTCCCTCCTCGGGCACCTTCTTTTTTTGGTTTAAGGAAGATTTTGCAAGATTATTATTTCAATCATTTTGCAGTCCAGCAGGTCCTTCGTCTAACCCTTCCCCCGTATTCCTTGAGTGAGGTTGCGGTAGGGGTTTGGGGGGGGGGGGGTTGGCAAAGGCAGAAGGAAAGAAGAGACGTGGTACTGTGGGGAGGTTGGGTGTCGCAGAGGAGAGAGGCTTTTCCGTCCTCGACTTTTTTGTGGCTTCTTTTAGGGCCTGGTGGTTCCACGTGGAGTTTCCTCGATTTCCCGAGTCCATTACGACTCCTCTGTTCTTCCCCGTCCATCTCCCGCTAGTTGTGGCCTTAAAATTTGATTCTCAACGTGGGATATTGGAGAAAAAAGAGATTTGGTAAGGCTTTAACGCTATGCATGCGCGTGAAACTCCTTCATTATTCTCATCTCGTAAAATGGAGACGTCAGTCAAATTTTTTTCAACAGTTTAATTCTCCATAGGGAAGACCGGCGTTAATCCTCGCGTCGCGAATCGAGAAACAACATTTCCAGCTCAATGAGCTTCAATTCTTAGTGACGGGTCATAATTTTGACATCTATGATCCCCCTCAGGTCCTATCACGAGTGTCTTTGGATAGAGGGATCGTATTGTTCAATTTAGTTCCTCTTTAAGGAAGTACTGAATTCTTTTAGATCTCTTGGTCCTGTGTGCCGTAGGTGCCCTCCATAGGCGATTCACCAAAAGGGCGAATCACCTATGGAGGTCAATGGGGTCGTTTACCCGGGTGTTTTTTTATTGCCGAATCTGATAGAGTTTGTAAAATAAAAAGACTCGCATTTTTCCGTTGTTTGATCCGTCACTTATTTCTCGAGTTATAAGCGGCGAAAAACTGATGTTTTTAACCCATTCGGAAAAGTGGGCGTGGTGCGACCTCTGACGTTAATCTACTCCGGCTCTCGTGCCATCAGGTTTTGGTTGGACCCAGCCCTACCCGTGCAACACCCATCCCGTTTCCGGTTATGCCCGCATGGTCTAGCATCCAGAACAGTTCCACTTTGCAGAATCAGCCTAATAGTTTATTTAGTCCTTAAGTATAAGTGCGTCAGGGTTTCTTCAGACAATAGTGCTGCGTGAATAGTCTTTTTCTGAAGCGTTGCGTATATATTAAGCTGTTGGATGATTGTGAAATCTAGTGTAGCGCTGAGTCAAACTAATCTCCAGGCGATGAGTATTTTTCTGGTATTACCTTCTGAAGATAAGTTATCACTCTACGCATTCACATATTCTTTAAAAATAAATGTCTAATTTGTAGTTATTAAAAAACGTTGGATGATTAGTGCTGTAGCTGTGACATGCACTGGATGCATATTTGATGTTTTTTCACCTTCTGACACTCGCCCTCGGTTTAGAACTCAATCTCATTGAACTCCACGTTGTTTTTTTTAATTATATTTTTATTATATCATTTATTTATTCTACGTTTATTTGGTACTTGCTAAAACGTTTTTTCTGGAAGATTAAAAATAATAAATAGAGAAATATGCTGACTAGCTGGCCATAGATGAAAATATATATGTAATCACATTCCCCTGACGTTCACCGTTGTTTCTAAAGCTGAGAAGTAAATTCAAGTGAGGGAGGCTATGCTTCTGGCAGAGATTGTTACTCTGCATGAAAGGAGGCACTCGTTTTGAGATATGGCGTGGGAAACCTAACTTTACAATACTTAAAATACTTAAACACAGAGTAGTTTTGTTCGTGGGACGAGGCGATTGGAGCCACGTTCAATTCAAATGGAGGGTAGCTGAGAACTTTTACACTTTGATTCATTTTTCCTGTTGGCCACTCGTGCTCCCAGCGAGTTTCAGCCTGTGTCCTTCCAATTCTATAGGAATCATATTTCCTCCGTTACCTACCATTTCCACACGTCCACCCACATTGCACAGAAGAGTATCTATCTCCACATCTTAACTTTCACGGCATTTTCCAATTGGACGTGAATGTCTTTTTCCCACGTGTCTTCGCTAAAAGCCTTTCTTACTTTCCTCCTTGGGTCACCCCCCACCACTCTCTCTCCTCTTTCGACCAAAAAACCACATCACAAACTCCCCTCCCTCTCCCCAATTCACCCTCATCCTCTCTCGCCCCATCCTTGCATCAAACATTTCACAACATCTTTTCCTTGAGGTAGGGGCATCCGAAAGTCTTCCAGCGTGAAATAAGACACTTTACCTCCATCCCCCTTGTCAATTTTTTTCCTCACTTTCTTCCATTTCTCAGCTTACCTCTCCTCGAATTCCCTCGCCTCCCATCTTCGGACCTTTGCAAGGGGGGAGAGGAAGTTGAGTGTTCTTTTGGATTAGTTTTTGCGATACACAAGCGGGAGGAGGAAGCTGTGTGTGTTCCGTGCGCGAAAAGAAGGTAGGGTGTGAAATAGAGTAGGCACTTCTTCCTGAATTTTTTTCGCCTTGACCCTACTCCTCCCAAGAATTTTACAAGCCCCTTTCCAACACAACTTCGCCATCTCCATTTCCGCTCCGTGAAAAATTTCTCGCGTTTGGCGAACATCTCTTTCAGTTTGGACGCCATAGGAAAAACTGGTGAAAGTTCTCCAGGAGATACCCAGAGGGTTCGGTACATGCGTACTGAATGTTCGAAGTTAATCTACCGTAGTGTCATAGATATATTTTCCAAAGCACTATAGGCCACAATATATACTTACAAAAATGAGTAAAACTTATTTGAAATAGTCACTTACTCCATCGCCTGGCAAATGTGAGGTAATATACATCTACATCTCCTGGTAAGATAAATGAAATATATACAGGCCTTAACTCTAACAATGGAATATATACCGGTAGAATCATATTTAAAATATTCGTGCCATAATGTTAAAGTGACTGTTACTAATCAAACAAACTGTATGAAATTGTTCAATTGGTAATGTAAAAATAATATGTTATATCGCTCAAATAATCAATCAATTAAAAATCCAAATCCCTTCTGGATTAAATACCAGGAATTTGGGGCCGAATGAATAAACTTTTGATCCAGGAACTAAATAAGAGGAATAGGAATAGTTAATATAGAGTAAATCATCCCCACTGGCGACAAACTCCTATGAAGGTATATAAAGTGTCACTCATCTATTGGAAGAGCTTGACACCCTAGAGACTGAACGGTTGTTCGTAAAGGTACTTGAAAAACTTAAATATTTCGAGTTTGTGACTGATTGCTGCCTTTTTTACTACATAAACTGGACAAATAAAAGTGATCAACTAAGATGGATACGTTTTCGGGCACAGAAAATCAGAAATTCCTTTTTCCCTAGTCACAGTGTCGCAGTATACCGGTACATCACAAATAGAGTATAATTCTTCATAGACATATGAATCATATGTTATAAATATTTCCCGAGATGCTTTGTTTTATTATTTCTCTCTTTTCCATTGAAAATTAGATGATGATGATGAACCTGAATCGTATCCCACCTTCTTCCTTAACCTGAAATTTCATGCAGTTTTCTATACATGCTCCCAAGTATCCTTAATGATGCAAAAGACAGAGTTATGGGTAATATGAAACCGTATTCAGTTTAAAACGAATGTGAGCACTGAAGCATCAAAAATGTTCGTGCATTTACTGCTCGTGTGATCACAACGGTGTATTGTGTGCATTTTTAACAATTTATGCGCGTGCATAATGTGAAAATACAGCCAAATTTGCGAGAAGCCGATTTCGCCGGCGCTTCCACTTGGTTACATGGTGATTTGCTTAGTGCTTCCGGAAATTTTTCAAATATCCTTTTCCAATGAAATTTTCGAAAATTCGATACTTCAATTTCCATTATTCATTACGTTTTAGTCAACGTGCCAAGTTGATCAAATATCCCGTGTTGTTAAAATTTTCACCTGATTCAACCTAAATAATTTATTTCGTTTTCTGATTTTGATGAATATGCCACGTATGACAAAGAGGGATGAATATTTTAAGTTCTTTTGTTATAAATCCTAGTCTAATTAATTTTTATTCCTAAGTTTGACGTAGTTCTGAGCCTATCCATATAAATTGAAGCTACCTTTAGTGTATTGCGTGAGATACTTATTCATATTGTAAATATTGGCAATTCTTTGCAAGTTTCATAAGTTTTGAATTGAAATTTGACAAGTTCATTATCAATGGATGAACTATTGAGAATTTTACTTCCAACTTTTCTTGCTGAGAATCGACTTTCGGAAGTTGAAGTTTTACGTATATTTCGCGTAAATTACTAAATTTAATTGCCCTCGAGTTTACATGGTACGACAACGTGCAATCCATGCGGATTAATTTTAATAAATACATAATTATTTTTCAATTAAAAAGTCCAAAGAATTTTGATTCCTCTTTTTGAGAAATATATTGTTGTTTTCTTGTCATCGCAAGTATTGGTGGCTCATGGTTTACTGTATGTTAACTTTAGATGAATAATGACGGGAAATGAGAGAATGCAATGGTAATTTCAGTTTTCTCAGCAGATTATTGGAACATAATATGTTACTATAATCTGCTGGATCATATTGGAACATAATGTGTTCCAATATGTAAACATATTTTCCTATTTAAGTCTCAAGTTCAATTGCTCTGTGTCCTATTTGAAACTAAATAGTAATTTTCTGCGCGCATTACATAAATATGGTCACCTTGGTATATGCGGGTGCATTATCCAACGACCACCAATGTGTAACATGGCCAAGAATGCAAGATATTCCGTTAAAGCTTAACTCCGTTAAAGTTTTCGCGGCTAGCTCGCGAGCTTTGAATTTGTTTTAAAAAAATGGCCAAGAATGTTGGATAAACGGAGTAATTTCCTTCCTCTTCTAAAAATTCAATTTCCTTTTCTTCCACTACGTGACTGTAACATTAAGATGTTTCTGGATGTACTCTACTTGAACTGTTTTAAAAAATATTTTTTTTTTCTTTTAGCTGGAACGTAATTAATTGTAATAAAAGAAATTAAATATAACGCCAAAATAGTTAAACTCGTTTATGATTCGGAAGACAAACTATCGCAACACCTTAGTTTTTATAAATTTTTGGGAGTATATAACTTAGATTGTATTAAGTTACTCAGAGTGTTTTTAATTTTAATCTGTTTATTTTTTTGATACTAAAAACTGCCTATCAACTCCCACTAAATTTTATTTGCTGCAAAGTCCCAAGTTTTGCAATTTGGACATCAATGGGCCCTTTTTTAATTACGTGAAGGAATGTCCATATCGATGGATGTATTCACAATTACCAAGTTACCTAATCAGTCCTGAAGACTCATTTTTCTCCAACCAGTCGGGAATTTTAGACAGCTTTGTTCCTGAAGAAAAGGCGTATTCTTCTATAGACGCCGTGACGAGTAATCGATAGATTGTCTTCTGCGAACCTGCAATTTTGGTATCATTATGCTTTTATATCGTCATATTCCCAAACGTCGGCCAAAACCGTCAATTTGGCCCCGTCTGCGTTGCATAATTGAATGACTATGTTTGAGTAAGTGGTCATGATCGAGTAACGTATTGACCGAAGTCGACGATGAGGAAGTATTGATAATAAAGCAGTATTTTCGAGTAAAAGTGAAGTCAGGAAGTTTTGAACAACGAAGACGAAGGGAGAAATGAAGGAAAAAATACCTGATTACGTTGGTGGTAAAATGGTGATGGTAAAAACACTAACAATAAGTATTCAATCAACCAACTACTGGTATCTTGAGGCCTATCGTAATTGCGATTGCAATACGTACTGTGGTTAGTGATAGAAGGAAAAAGCCGTATTGAATACATAGATATACTTAACTTGTGTTCTCAATTATTTATTAGCTTTAGAGTGGAAATAGGTGTGCACTCGTAAAATTTGTATAAATATAAGCGGCCTTATGCGTATCAACATTCACACTTGTTCATATTCAGTGGATACGAGCAAGAGTCATTTTTTACGCATGAGTTTATTTGCTCTTTAAATTTTTGAACCTTCATTCACGGAGAGGACTGCAAAAGCTCTTGTTTCCACGCATTTTATATGGTTATTATCAGCTGATGAAGTGGCAAATTTGTTTGCTTGTTTCAGAAATTATTGACGGTTGTTTGCTAGCCCTTATAATAAAATCATAACACTTTGGCTTTTGAAATTTCATTTGATTTCAATGGTAAACTTTTAAATGTTGATGTCGTGCGTGGCGGTTGTCGCCAAATTTCGAGAGTATTTTAGAATAGTTAGGCCGTGTATGCAATGGTAATTGAATGCCTCGATTATGCCAGCAATATATCTTACAATACTTTTTTTAAATCCACATTGGGTCGAAACGCATTAGAGTAAACCGTATCAGTTTCAGTATAAAATATAAGCTAATAAAAAATATCAGTAGTGATAGTAACTACTAATACTAGTAAAATTATGAATAATTATACTAATAATAGTATAAACATAAACTAAAATATAAGTAAATAGGGCTTAAAGAGCTATATTTGTAGAAACCATATCATACCGTATAACTGCACATATAACCAAACGTATTCCTGAGAATAGCTCTAAAAACGTCGCGCTTAAAGTCCGCAACATTTAAATGTCAGGACGGCACGTTGCCGACCTCTTCGCCGGTCTTTAACTTCGCAGACTACATGTCAGTGAGAAAATAACATATTAAATCTCTACCAGTACTGGTATATTTTCTTCTTTACCAGCTCTGATATATTGTAACCTCTTCAAACTTCCTTTACATCTCAAAGCGCCATATAAAATAAATATGTTCCGTTAACTTCTTTAAGGGTTTTAACTCCGAGTTTACAATCGTTAAATTATTCTCTCTTACATTCATGTTATCTTTATCTTATTTATGGAACTAAATTTCTTCCCTATGCAATACTATTTAATAGTTCCGCATTCGTTCGAGTCAACGTAGCTTGGTCGGTAATACACAAGATCGCTGGCGTGAATCCCACCATGGAAATGTGGTTGCTTGCATTAAAACTAGGTCACCTTTTATATTTGCTCTTGAGTCATGAATAAGAAAGAAGTGGACCAGGTGTCAAACAATTTTTCACGTAGACTAAGAAGAAAAGGAAGTTTAATGAATCCTTTAGAAGAGAACAGGATAGCCAAGTTGGCTGTATAACTGAATGGTGATTGGTTTGATGAATGCCGGGACATGTCAGAAAGAAGTAGTAAATAATAGGTTATCCGATAAAATAATCCTGTAAACAGGGCCAGATTTCTAAATAGGCTGAAAAGGCTGCAGCCTAGAGTGCCAAAATATAAGGGGAGCCACTTTGGCAATTTACTAAAAATTGAAAATATACATTTCTATTATTTTAATAACAGAAACTTCTTTAGACGTATCTTTGATATGTAGCGTATTGATTAACGGAAAGGAAATATGTTTTTTCCTTTTTTATAGCATAATACGAATTTACTCCACATAATATTGTAGCACATTTTTCATGTAGTGTAATTTGGTTTGACAACACTGCAAGGCGCAAGCACCGTGATTCGATCTGAAAACACTATAAGACCAGTCAGTGTCACTACGATGTTACAACAAACCGTCCTAATATCTCTTGTTTACGTTTCGGTAAACCAGTGTGTCAATCGGTGATGAACAACGGTAATTTTTTGTGGTCTGTTCCTCCTCTGTAGTTATGATTGTTTTGTGATTACTGGCTTAAATTAGTCAATTAAAGAAGAAACAGTTCAAAAAAGTATGCTACTATGAGTGACAGTAGAAAGAGACTCAGTGGTGCTGAGTACAAAAAAACGATCAAAATTGAAACTTCAAGAACAAGAACGTGTTCTGAAACAAACAAAAAAAAAACAAGTTTGTTTTTTAAAACTAATATTTCGCCAATGGAGGAAAAGAATGATAATGAAAAAGAAGGGAAATCAGAAAGTGCTAGTGGCAGTGTTGATGTTTGTGATGATTCTGTAGGGGAACGACTATGCTTTCACTGGACCAAGTTCTTCCAAAACAGCTGTGTTACAAAAACACTTTCATATGAGGACATTATTAACGAGTTTGCCATTAAGAAATCTCGTAAGAAAACTATATTGTTTTGAACATTTACGAAAGTATAGAATGTACATAAGCCCAAACATTCAACTATATTGTGTTTGTACAGTTATTCATGTTTGTATTATGGTAACCTGTATAACATCTATCTTTTTAGTGCCAACAAACAAACCAATAATAAACTATTGTTATGTGGTTTTAGTTTTAATCTTCAGTAAAGTTTTATTTGAATATCTAAATCTATCATTTGTTGTATAAAACGAATACATAATATGTATAACATATGAGTCTATTGACTGTGAGTCTCTAAAAAGGGGGGGGGGGGGCGGCAAATGGATTTAGCCTACAGGGGGCATACTCCTAAATCCGGCCCTGCCTGTAAAGAACATTGTTGAGGCATTATTTACCAGTACTGATGGTAAGTATTCATTCGTCTTCTTCAACCAGCGAGTCTATCATGTGTACTCAAAAGGAATAAATTTTGTAGATGCTCATGTTTTGAACTGAGAGGGTTTCAAGTACGTAGGGAATTTTGATCATTTTCGGGATAGCATCTTTGCTAAAAAAAGTGTGTGATAGAGAGTTGAAGGCAGACTGAAAGAAATATTCCAAGGACAGTCTCACGGGGGAAGGAAGGAGGTATAAAGTAGGAAGACACGTTCTAGTCTCCCCGATGAGGACACAAGTCTACTTCCCTCTCGGCCCTCGCATCCCTCTCCCACGGCACCAGAAACCCGACAACAATGCAGCCAATCAGCTCTTGCTTTCCGTGCCACGATTTTCGGTGGGAGCCGGGTGCAGATGAGGAGGGGGTGGAAGGAATTTCCGACGGAACCCCCCAACACTCTCCCTCACCCCTTGTATGAGGGCGCCGCCGTGCGAATTACATTTCCAGGCGAACGTGATTGGTCATAGAAGGGAGCTATAGGCGTTGGTTAGCGGAGGGTAGTTCGGGTTAGGTACGTGGGAGGAAGCTATGAGGCTGTCGGTGTGTTTGGAACCTTCCATCTCGTTTCCAAAACCAGCCGACCCCCTACTGGAACGTATTTTGTCCGTCATCTCCTTGCAGATGCTGGGGGTCCAGATCATATTTAGGACCCTCTGGAAAAATCGTCCAGGCCCTGGCGCCTTCGGACGAGAGCATGCTTTTAAAACGTGCCACTATGCCGTCCACGTACTCCTCCCACCGGACTGGAGAAATTTTCGCAACACGATGGACGGGAGTCAAAAAATACGTGTCGGGCGGTGGAAATCAGGGAAAACGTTTGCCTTACTTTAGCTGAATGGGAATTCCTCATCCCAACTACCGAGGGATGTTACTTTATGCCGTTAAATCATCGCGATATTGATTGGTAATTTCGCATGACAGTGCTTAATATTCCTCGCCAATGCATCCTGTTTTCACCTATCGGCATGTCGCGTTGAGATATTTTAATTCATTACACATACCTATCTCAGCAAATAGCCATTTGCATAGTTATTTAATTTGAAATAGAAATAAATGTTTAAATATACCGATATTAGTTGGGATCACGGTTGGGAGTAACGAACAATGAATTTTCCTTACGGGATATGGCTCGGTGTAAAATCTCTCATTGTGAGTGCGTCGCACACCAGGATCATGCTTTTAACCATTAGTATTCCTAAGGAAATACGTGGATATCCGAAAAATTGAATTTCAGCAGACTAGACTGAGAAAATTCAGATGATAATATTTCGTTCACAATATTTATTCACTAGATTTCTTTGTGATATGTAATATTGTGATGTTTAGACCCGGTAAAAGATGCTTTTATTTGAGAGGTAGAATTTAAATCTATTTATGACATGCAAACAGATTTTCAATATTTTTTATTCCAATGCAGAAAGTAATTACATTACGGAAATCAGGATAAGACTAAAGTTTTGTTTCATGTTCACTATTGAGGGAAACTAGCTCTCCGTAAAATGCTAGTCTTTTGTTGATGCTATTATTTTTGGCATGATAAATAACAAACAATAATAATTCTTTATAGGTATATTCTTTAAGTCATTTTTATCGCTGATTAATCGTGTGGGACTTAATGTTTTGTACACCCTGGCATTAGTTCATATAAAAGCAGCTTAGTAACAAGTTATTTTTAAGCCATCTGGAATGCGGTTAAAATTGATAAATATCTATCACCACAGTTACTGTGGTACGATCTGGGCGAAGGTTATTTTTATTTTAAAAATAGAGAATAAAAATCGCAATTTAAAAGCAAACTAATAGGAAGATATCATTTGGTATCCAGGGCCGCGATGGCCGATGCTTGAAACTGCTTGTTCTTGATAGTCGTGTGTTGTCCTTTGAACGTAACTACGTCATGAGATTAAAAATTAATACGACGGGTTTAGCATATTTCAGCTTTTTGTAACTGTCGGCATGAACCCCCAAAATGCAAAATCATGGATGTAATGGATGAGTAGCCGGAAGATGAAATGAGATCACGTGGTGTAAACAAACAAACCGGGTTGTGACTTAGGCTATTGATATAAAGCCGTAACTGATCGTACCGCAAGTGTTCTGCAAGCAAGGAAGTTAGAATGTGCTGAAGTAGGCATTTCAGCTGATGTAAGAAGCTAGTGATCATCTAGGTAGGCGCGGACATATGTGCCTACTGTTCGTACCGATAAAGTGGATTTTACACGCAGTAAAAATTATAGTAGTGATTTGATTAATGGGATCCGTTTTAAAAACATAATCAAATAATCGGTAAAAAGTGCGAAAATACTAAATGAACCGCCTATAATGTCGTTTAAATAGGTTGAATTCGAACTAGTTTTAGTAACAAAATTAACTACTTTGGGAAT
Organism: Platycnemis pennipes; assembly: GCA_933228895.1. Lineage (NCBI taxonomy): Eukaryota > Metazoa > Arthropoda > Insecta > Odonata > Platycnemididae > Platycnemis > Platycnemis pennipes. Next base: position 41,149,974 of record OW121851.1, on the reverse strand, counting down.
CAAAACATAAATAATGCTCTCTTAAATATCGCATGGAAGACTATTTTACGCCGCTGAGATGAAATCTGGGTACACTTTCAGTCTCATTCATTTTTTAATACGCATACAGTCTCCATAAGAGGCTATATAGATAATAATACGCAATATTTTGAACTAGAATTGGGGCCTAATCGTTCCCAATTTCCCCATTACGGCCTCATTTCTACTGATAGACTAACATGTCGTTGCTAACTCCAGTACGTGACAACCCCCTTGACTGTAAGTATCTGAGGCATTATTCCTTGTTATATGCTCTTGAGATGTCTGACTTTCTAACGAATAATTTTCCAAAAGTATTTGAAACTTGTATTTTTCACCTGATTGTAACTCCTGATGTGATATTCGTCTAAGATTTCAAGTCTGTCTTCGCGCTGTGCTTCAGACCCGAAGGAATGTTACATACAAGGATGGAAATTGAGGGGAAAGAATGAAGGGTGGAGAGAAACCCGGCGTCGTCTTTAGGTTGCGCTTAACAAAAAGGCGTCAAGGACACCTCGGCTTAACGTCCCATCCGACGAACGGAGTTCTGTGCTCGAATGTTGTCTACTAGACACTGAAGTAGAGACCGGATTACCGATGAAAAATATATTCCACTTCCGGGATTTGAACCGGACTCTCACAATGGGAGTCCAGTACTAACCACTACATCAATCCGTTCCCTCAAGAATGAGTTGTGATGCTGGAAACCACCGTTAGGTGAAATTAGCCATTCGGTAAACCTAAGGATAAAACTATGTCTCCCTATTTCCCCTACTATTCTGGTCAACAATTTTAGCCGAGTTCTACAAAACATATCCAGGCTTTTATTAAGACGACGTATGAGTTTGAGAAAGCATTAATGTTGTCTGTAAACTAACATTGTTCATAAGAGATATCTGGCGTCTATCTAGTAAATTACTGAGCCACACCTTTTATCTATCCGTTCATTGTTTATGATAACTCCTAGCATATTTTTCGCATATCCAGAAATATTTTCATAAGATTTGTGCAGAATTTGACCTTAATTATGTTAGTTCAAAGGTCGGAGGCTGTATTGTTGGTGAAGTTACCATGTTTATTTGCGCAAAATTAGTTGTTAACTGTGAAATTGGCAGTGTCGTCACTAGCAGTGTGATTGATATTCGTTGATATGGATGCCTGCTGGAGTTATCCTATGGCACACGCCGTTATGGTGGCTTGCAGTGTCCAATTTAGACGTAGGCAAATGTTAATTATAAGCCTGCATATAGAATTATAAAGCCGAAAACGCATCAGATTCGTAAGGCCGGGATTACGATGAACGTTTTCTGACGTGACGGAAATGGACGGTGGCTTTGTTGAAGTTAGGAGAATGGGAACGCTATTTAACTAATCACGACGGACGGACGTTGACGTGCCGCCGACGTACGTTGAGGAAATCTTGTCAATGTCTAGCTTTGCTTTCGCGTTGGTTTCCGTCAGCCAATCACGAGTGGCTTGAAAATCAAGTGGGGGTAAATGTTCAGATGAGGGTGACACTTTTCAAACATTTGTTTCGACCGCTGAAAATCGTTCTTTTTCGGTGAAATTTTCACAAAACAATCTGCTATATTCACACTTTACATACGTTAGAAAAGATTTTGAAAATAATTAAAAACTAACGGTTTACACCAATTCGAACCCAAGAGGTGACTGTTCACCGCGCCGCCATATTGGAAAATGGCAGTGTTTCCAATCTGCCGTCGATCGTGATATACCACCAACAATTGAGCCGCTACGTTGGCGTTCACCGCCTCCGTCCGTTTCCGTCACGTCAGAAAATGTTCATCGTTATCCCGGCCTGGCTTAGGTACGCTAAAAGAAAGTGTGTGAGTTGTGTGAGCGGAAAACTCTCCGGCGAGTTTTTGAGTCCGTCACTGTAGCCAGCCTTGTGTTGGAAGCCTCTTGGGCGTTGTTTTCTTTGGCGAGCTAGAAGGCAATAAGTCTGAAACAAGAAGACTCTCGGATGGTGAGATCATCGGAACTCCTTGGAAGGGGCAGCGGAGAAGGAGAGTGTTTTTATGGCGGGGGCGTCGAAAGATTTCAAGGGTGCCCTCTCCTTATTTCTCTCCAGAGGCTCTTGTTTCGGTCCGTTCATTTGCCTCATCGATCTACCTCTTCCTCTCTCTTCAATCTCCTCTCCACCACCTTCGCATCCCCCTAAATTAGATTTGCCACCCATCTCTCCCAACCCCCTCACCTCTCTCCAAACACACACCCCTATCAAACCTCCCACCTCCCTCAGAGCCCTCTCAATTCTCACCCCCGTCACTTTGCCACCTTTCTCTCCCATGACTCTTTATTTCGGCGCCCGAATCCCCAATTCTCGCTCTCGCCACGTATTCTTCCCATCCATCCATCCCATCGGTCAATTTCACTTCTCTCACTCATTTCCCTTCATTTCAACTCGCATTGCCGACGGATGGGATAGCTTTTCTCCCTCCGCGTATCGACAAAGTCGATGAGAAATCGCCCGCCTACTGTTTATTTATCCGTGTTTATTGGTGAAAGAGGAAGAGAGTCCACAAAGCCATTGGTGAAAATAAAAGAAGGGTTGCCGATTTACCAACTGGAATCCCGGGAGTCTTCCCGAAGCATTTCCTTCAGTGCAAAGCTTATTGCCAAAGGTATCTATCTTTATTAAGCCCGATAACCAGCGGTTTATTTTCCTGTGTCAACAAATAAGGCTCGTAGCCAGCATCATAAACGTAAGCATTCAATTCATTTCGTCACGATTTGAATTTGACTCTTGAGCGGCCGTCACGTAGTGTGAGATATTAGTTCGCGTAAAACCAATTAAAATGCTTTTTTAGCGTTAATGTGTTGTGTGGCTGAATGCATCATTGCAACATTTAAAGCTAAAATAAGTGGATAGAAGACCGCTTAGCTGTTGTTGAATTCCTATTGGGTTGGAATAAAATCATAGAATTAAAATAAGATTAGCATGCGAAAAAGAAAAACCTGGTAGTTAGCTTTTCTAGAACCCAGTTGATTCAAGTACCTCAGTGGGTGTCCCAATTCAGTATATAGGGATGTTAGGTTAACGACATTTTTGAAGAATTTCTTTTTGTGATGCAATAATCTTTAAAATGTAGCACTTTGTAAATATATTTTGCACATAAAATACTTGCTTTGCTGTACGAACATGAATACGATTCCTTATAACTGTTTTAAGTAAGGAAATAAATGTGTTTAAAGCACTTGTATAATATAGCTATGAAATATAAGTAATTGCTTGTAAAATAAATTCATTATTATTCTTAACGGAATATTTTTGTTTGACATCCAACTATTCTTACTAATAAATTCTGCCGTATTTAACGTATGCGATATGTTGTTTGTAGATGTATTGGAGTATGCTGGTTTGTTTAAACGAATGATTAACCTATAATTCATTTGACCAATTCATCATAATTAAATGATAATTATGTAAGTCATATATATTTTTTATGGTAAAGTTGGTTGGGAATGGGTCCTGGGATCACAAAAGCTGTTCTTGTGGGAAGAAATGGCAATTAGAGTTGTAATGAGGCTAATTGCCCTTGGGTATTGGCTCGGAGGGAATTTTTGGAGCAGGGGAATGCGCTGATGGGCGTATCTGTTGCACTCATCAAAGGGAAGCTACGGATTCAAATGTGTGAAATATGAATTGCCCCTTAATGATATACAGGGCTGATAGGTTCATTCTTCCACGGGAGGTCTGTGACATCTTTAACCATTTACATATCGAGAGTGAGACTATTTGAGAAATGTTCGCAACCCAATGTTGTAGTTACCAACTTTCCAGGGCTCGTCGGAGACTTCCAGAGTCGGAAAATAATTATTTCCCGAATTAACGATTTCACTTTCATCTACCAGCACGGTTAATTTCACGGGCCGCACGTGGTATCGTGATCTTACAAAATGGTTTAATCAGGAAATAAGTTCAATACTCCGGAGAAATACCCTAATAGCATGACCACTATGATGATGGAGAAATACTCTGACCATTGGATTCGCTTCACACTAGGTTTCAAGGCATTTATTTTTGTCATTACTTGCATTTCGCCTCTACTATCTAAGTGCGTCTTGCGTGTGAGATGAGCCGTAAATAAAATCTACGCTTTGTATCTTATAATTTCATGATACATCACCGTCTAGAGCTGATTAGAAATATCTCGAGACTAGCATGAAATATCATATTTCTAGTGCACGTTAATTTTGAATAAAATTTAAAATCGACTTCATGAAAATGAATGAAAAATACCTATTGCATACACTTAACGCATTTATGCTTAATGTTTCCATGGCTGCTGTATTAAACTCAGAAAATCTCTGCTCAATTGTTCTAAGCTAAAAATGAAACCATCTGCAATCGTGGCTTAGATTACAGAAATAAGTATTTCGGATGAAAGATAATTTAAGTTAGTGTAGCATTTAACTATAAGTATTTCATTCTTTTTTGCTGATCTACTTGCTGGATGTTCGTATGCTCTAACTTTTCTTCGCATTTTAAATGACCAATGGATTCTTATTGAATTGTTGAAAAAGGCATGGAATAAGAAACAATTTTCTCCGAAGGAGGTAGTTTATGCGGGATGTCTTCAGAAAATGGCATGATGGAGCTAATTTCTAAGTGGAAGAGCACAACTTAATACGATTTAAGGCTGATTCCTTAAAAATCCCTTTTTTCATACATGTTTGGTGGCTGCAGGATGATGTGGATGTAAAGAGAAAAGGGTTACGTTGCTATTGAACGTTTGGAGTGATTTAGATTGATATAAGTAGTCTTAAGAAAATGACAGCGAAAACGTATTCACTATTTTGTACGGAATTTCGGAAGGATTTTAATGGATCATGAGTGACATATGGGCGTATTAGTTAATGGTTAGGTTGTTTGCTAATGCAAGAAACATTGTAACATTTTTAATTTTTTTTCTAAGGTCATTTTGGAAAGGGCGGGGAAACTGTGTTGTAAGTGGGCACATACGAAGTGTAAGCTACTGTAGGCGAGCATAAGGTAACATTGTGGCATCTTAAAGAAAGTAGATAAGGGTGCGGAGAGTATTGGGGGTAATGAGGTAGTGAAAAATATAATGTTAAGAAGTTAAGTAGAAACAGGAGTGGGAGGAAAACAATAGAAATTTGTGAAGTCATGTATATCATTAGAAATTAAGATTCTTCTAAGTTGAGAAGAAAATGTTTTTACAGATCTTCGTAGGTTGTAGGTAATGACAATTATGTAATTGCGAGTTAGAACACATAGTTACTATGTTGGTCTGATAATGTTACATGGGAAACACCTGTGCATATGCCAATGATACCTATGATACATCTATTATGTGTTTGGGCAGCCTCGTTTTGCGTCTTGTGTACTAAAATCTGTTTTAGCGCGCTCTCGGATGCTAAATCGCTTATTCTCACCAAAAGGATAGGAGCATCCGCTTTAATGTTATCAGTCAGAGTGGTAATCTCGTGTAGTCTATTTGAAGTCATCTTCGATATGCATCCAGCTCTTCTCTTATGCCGATTAATGCCACGCACTGATCCAATTCCAATATTTGGCGAGACGTGTGATGTTCGCATTCAATCGATCCAGTATCAATCAGACATTCGCTTTCAATTCCAAGCCCCATCCCTCTTGTCGCATCTCTCCTTCGCTGCCATTGCAGTATCCTCGATTGAAGGAAGGGCCTCGAACATATCGGTTGAGAATCTAAAAGATATTGGCACCAGGGCAGGCTTTTGCGTCTGTTATTCTTCTCCTTTGCGTACCAGCTAGAACGTTAGTTGTTTCCAGCGAAATAAAATTTATTTTTAATCTAAAAACAGTCGCTTTTTGCAAGACTTTTCAATGCCCTATGCGTTTCATCTCATTGACATCTTCAGGGACAATACTAAATTTGGAAAGAATAACACTATATTTAAATAGATGGAAGAAGAGGAGAGAGAATTTATGGAAACACCTTCATCATCATCACTGGTCAGCAATCCTGGGATTGGTTTGACGCAGCTTTCCATTCGATTCTTCTATCGGCCAACCTTTTCATTGTGACGTAATTCTTCTCTTTTACATCCTTCACAACCTTGTTGGCAGCACCTTATACGGTAAATTTAAACGTGTACCTGAACATGACTCAGTGGGTTGAATCACGCGGTGCATTTAATGTCTCAGGGGAGTGCGAGTGAGGTGGGATTGAATATTTATTCCTTCGACTGCATCCGAATATCCAAATCTATTCAGAATCCTGAATTCGTATCTCAACGAATAACGTCCACAATTCTGACGATATAGACGTTAATACTGTCCTCATCATGGTGCGGTTTTAACAGGTTGGCGCGTATGAAAAGTGGTGCACCAAAAGTTGGTTTCAAGGTTGGAGGGGGTTGCGTACATTCGACTTCATAGTATCATGATGGTTTTAGTTCAGTTGAAGGATTAATTGATTATGTGGCCAATAATGCACTGTGCAGCAGTGATTGTCCACTATTTTGCTCCTCCATCCTCCCTTTAACGTTCCACAGCATTTCCAAAGAGCCCCTCTCTCCCCAATTTACTAAACACTGCTATTTTACACCAATAAGTCTGCTATTTTTTTCAATGATAATAATTCACTTTTCCTTCAATAATTGTCTTATGGTCGTTTAAAGACTTAGACTGTCTGAAGTTCAAAGATTATAACTTATTATTTTATGAATTTCAAGTTGTTTGTTTTTAAAGGATGCCGTTTACCTTGATCCAAAATTCACTTGTTTGCATACCAAACGACGCACCTTGCATTCAATTGGTTCGGATTTGTCTTATCCAGATTTATAAAAAATGTAGATACACATAAAAGTAAATGGCAATAAATTACATCTTTAAGACATATACCTCCATATAATTGAGTATATGGTGAGAGATTTTGTAATTATAATTATTCCTATAGTTGTGAGACAAAAGGATGGAATATATTTTTTTTAAATCCTGCGAGGATCCGTAATATTTCAGAGATAGTCAGTGACATAATGAGATAAAACCTATTGTCTTTTTGGTGATAGCATTTTTACAAAAATTACATAATTTTGAATGATTATTTCGATGAAATCAATACTAGTGCGGTTTCAAAATTTACATACTTTGATTACATTACTCTAAATGTTTGCTTTTAATCAAAAAATAATATTGCATGGAAAAAATTAATTCTGTGAAGGTGCTGTTCTGGATGCATTTATCGTCTAGTTTTCAAAATTCATATTTAGGAAAAGTGTAATTAACTCTAACATTTCCCTTAGATATAATGGTTACACATATTCAGATTTAATCAATAACATTATTTATTACATGTGTTTCAAAAGGTTTGGGAAAGGAAGGAGTGCATTATACGCTTTAGATGGAGAAAATTGAATGAATGGCAGCAGCTAGTTGATGAAATTCTGATTTACTATTACGATATGATATAAACAGATGAGGTATAGGGTAATAAAAATTATAGGAATGCATGCATTTGCAGAAAGAATAAAAGGAGGGGATAGTATTGTTGGAATAATGGAAGCATAGATTAAAGAGGAAATACCGGAAAGATGCGAAAAAGAAGGGAATGATTGGGTAGCAATGTATGGGAAGGGAAAATATGTACCGAATACTCGATTGCAATTTGCATTCGGAAAGTTAGTAATCAAAGGAAATTAAGATAGGTAAGTGTTACTGAGGCGGGAAATGAAAAATAAATGCATAGAACAGTTGTCATGCGTGTAAATATAATTGAGGAAATCAGTTTTTGTAGTAGATGCACCAGGAGAAAAAATTGAAATAAGAGACTGTCATGAAGGGAAAGGAGTGACGACAGCGTCAGTCAGTAGGGAAATGGGGACATCGCTAGTAAAATATCTTGTGCAGTGTTCCGGATGAATTTAAAATGTAGGTATGATGGAGGAAGTGGTTTCGCTAAAAATACATAAAGAGACTATTTTTATTTGTGAGGGACAACTAATAGCGGCAATCTCTGTTACTACAATTTTAGAATGAAAACCTTTGATGAGGATAGGGGCAGTAGCCACATTGGCGAATTGCTTTTATTCGCCAATGAATATTTAGTTTTTTAATGGTTTTTCATTCAATATTAATTGGCAACAGATGTTGCTTTGCCCAAACCAATCCATAAATGGCTCTCTTGTTCAATTGGGATTGATCAGGCAACAGCCGAAACTCTGAAATAACTCATCGTTGCTCATTCCTGACAGAAGTAAATTTCACTGTCAACAGCATATATGTTTGAACCCAACTACTAATATCTCACTCATCTGTTTCAGTGATGTAAATAGTCTTTTAAGTCAAAAGAGTTGCAGTATTAGTCTGGCTTTTCATGGGTTAAAGTATTTTGAGTGTATTCTATCCTCTGCAAATTCCAAATTTTCATAGTTCCTTCATAGCTCTCATTCACAATATATTATATTGGCTCTACTAATTATTACAATAGATAGCATTATATCTGAACTTAAAAATTCATCAATGAGAGACAAAATCGAGCACAATGCACCAATATAATCACTAATTTTAGACAAAAAACAAAACAAAACTCGAAAAATTCTGATCTTTTAAAACTTCTTCAAAACACACAAATATTCCTAAAAAATAACCCAAATCTTATCATACTTAAAACATATAAATCAAACAAGACTGCAGTTACGTACAAACAAGAATATGACCAGAAAATACAAGAACTACTGATGGATACAGAAATTTATAATAAAACTCCTAAAAACAAAAATTTAACAACATCGCTTCAAACCAGAGTAATTCCAATGTCATGATAGTTTTTTGCTATATCTATCTGAGAATTTAAAGGATATCCAATTAAGTTTGGCGAGGTATTAAACACATTATTAAGTAATAATTCCTCTTTTGTGCCACATTATATAAAGATTTCCTCTTTTGCCATTCCGGTTGGCTTTGTAACAATAATTCCGTGCCAATATCTCCAAAATAGTAGTTACTTACGTAATTGAAAAAATATATGGAAGCATGAGTAAATGAGTGCTTGCAAATGAAATCCGCCAACAAAATAAAAATGTTCACTCAAATAATTTGTGATCAAATATTCAATTTATTAGAGATGGTTTAAACACTCAGACAGTTTCCCTCGCAGTGCGACCAATAGGGTAATGGAGTGAAAATTTTCTTTGCCAACTGACAATATAAGACTCCATCGTATTTCACACGAAAAATCAGAAGGATTGGCTGTAAACAATTTGTGGAAATAACAGAGAGGCAACTGAGTTGGCGACAGGCACTAATGAGTTAAGCATTTCAGTAGTCTATCTACGACGCTTGCAGTAGTGGTGAAAATAATAGTTCAGTTGAACATAAATATTCTGCTGAAAAAATAAGTATTCTTTTTTTATTCATATCCTTTTTTATTCATTTAGATTAAATGGAAACTGCTCTTTAAGGCGTACTGAAAATTGCCTTGGTGGTAATTAGTGTCGCTTGCTATCTTAATACTTGTGAATGCTGACGCAGAGGGAACTGACCGTAATCTTTTATTATTTCAGGTAATTATCCTCATCCACCTATGGATTTGTTCGGGATGAATGGCTGTCAGGATGGGAGCAAAGCGATGAGTACCCTTGTGGATATCATCTTAGTCTTAAAAAAGTAATTGTGTTGAACCCAACATTTGTGGAAAGTTGTCCCTATCATATCAGGTTTCTTTGGCTTCTTGGTATTATGCTTGTTTCCAGGTAGTATTCGTTAATCACTTCTTAAGTGTCTTGAACAGGCGTGATCCCCCACAATTCTTGTGCCTTGCTTATCAGATAGATCAGATTCATTGTCATTCATATCGCGTCATCAAGCCTAAATTTAGCGTAGCGACGCTTGCATTTCAATTCTTCTATCAAAATGCATCTTCAAAACTCTATTCATTTATTTCATATCCTTCCCCCTTATTCAGTGTATTTCATCAAAGTTCTCTCTTTGCAGGCGTTCAAATAAAATTTTACCTCTATGTAGCTTCATTTGACATTCATGATGCATGGTATTTGGTTTTTCTACCTTTCAGGATGTTCCTTAAGTGTTTCCTTTCAATTCATAGCATATATTTGATTTTCATTTTCCTTCTGTGATTTCTTATAACTTATTCTTCCATTCTGTAATTTTTAGAGTCCATACCTTATTATTGCAGAGGATTGTACTTCAAACACCCTCCTTACTGGAGTAATTTGGTTCTTCTTGGTTACGTCTTGAAGGAGTATGGCAGGGTCACTCTTCTAGCTCTTCATTCATTTTTTACTCTCCGTGTAAAATTCTTTTAAGAACTCATCTTATAGTCTTACTGGATCAAAATTGATTTTTATACAGATTTTTAAATAATTTTACTCTTCACTCAGGTACATGAAATTTACTACGAAAACATATGTGACTAAAGGTTTAGTATATCAATATTTTGGTATATTCCTGTCCTAGTTTTCCTGTCATTGGGCGGTAATACATTTGGATATTCGTTTTTTTACTTTATGTACTCTGATGAAGTAGAGAAACATGTTACGGTATGTTTCGTTATAGTTTTGTATCTATCAGTTTTACTAAGGGTGGTGAATGACAGAAACACCCATGTAATCAATTCTGTGAGCTTTATTTATGCGTATATTTCTTTCTGCTGCGACGGATTTCCGTTCTGTTACTACTGCTACCGCTCCGTAAATTTCTTCTCAAAGATTTTCCTATTATCCTCTCCGTGTTCCCTGAAATTTATATTTCGCTCAGGCTGCTCCATTGTATATTTGTTTCGAATATTTTTCCATCTCTCCACTTTATCTTCGTCTTCAATTAAAAGTTTCCCGTTCTTGTCCCGGACGGCATTATATCTTAGGCCTCGTCCCTTGAAAAGCATTCATTGTAATGCAAATCTGGTTGCTTTTGCAGTGGAGTCAATGGTGTTGATCGTTACTTTCGTGGGGTGGGGGCTCGAGGGTTGTTAAGTAAGGTGAATGTATCTGAGATCCGTGCGCATTCGTGAGATGCAGAGACCTCTTAAACTTGAATAATCGGGTCAGGAAACTTACGGGAGTTGAGAAGAGATTTACGAGCTTTCACCAGCTGGGCGGAGCAAGTGCAGGCGTAGTGTTCGCGCATGTTACTCATGGAATTTGGAATTACGCTTTTGCGAGCGAGCTAGACACGCCGTTTGATATCGATAGTCTTATATGTGTAATGCACATTTCAGCTACATAATACCCTGCAAGGTACCGCGAGGGTGTATTTGGCAGGGGCTGAAAAATCACCTTGCATGCCATTCTTACAGTTATCTTAAAGGTACGATGTTATTACTTCTCGGAAACATGTTATGTATAAGTCACATGCATCTATTTGGGCAATAACTCAATAATGGGGGCGTTTACTCGGAACCGAAATCGCAATTTTGTACACGAAATCGTTAGATGAAAACAAAAAAAGAATTTTAGTGAAAAAATTAATCTTCTAACCACAACCATTCACTCTTAAATCAAAAATTAAAATAAGCAAAAGGTGACGCCCACCGAAAAAGCAGCTGTGATATCATTGACGTCATTTTCCTTCCGTCCTTGACTGCTTTTCTTGGAAGCGAAGGGAGTGGAGGGGGGTTCTCGGAAGGTCTGCTCGCACAGATGCTGTCGCAACTGTCTTATTGGCCGAGTCAGCTTTGTCCCCCCCATTGCGATAAGGCAAAGTAGCTTCGCGGGCTCAGTTGTGATTGGACGAAGTCGATATACGTCAGAGGTTGCACCACGCCCATTTTTCCGAAAGGGTTAAAAACGTCAGTTTTTCGCTGCTTATAACTCGAGAAATAATTGACGGATCAAAAAACGGAAAAATACGGGTCTTTTTATTTTACAAACTCTATCAGATTCGGCAATAAAAATATGGTAAACGACCCCATTATGAAGAATGCGTGGTGTGATAAAAAAACGGGAATAACTTCTCACTCTCTTCTACGATTTCAATGGCGTAGTGCATCATGAATCCCTGCCATGTGGTCGTACGGTCAATAAGGATTACTGCCTTGAAGTTGTGCGTCGTTTGCGTGACGCAATACGATGACAACGCCCAGAATTGTGACAAAGCAACTTGAGGGAATTGCACCACGGTAATGCTCCCGCTCACACCTCACTGCTTGTTCGTCATTTTTTGGTCGAAAGTAAACCGTTATTTTGCCTCAGCCACCTTATTCGACGGACGTGGCCCCCTGTGACTTTTTGCTATTCTCGAGGCTGAAGACAACCTTGAAAAGACGACGTTTTACCACCACTAATGAGATAAAAATAGAATCGCTGAAGGAGCTGAGCTCCATACCGGAAAGTGAATTCCAGAAGTGCTTCCTAGATTGAAAAAATACGCTGGGACAAGTGTATTTTTTCTGAGGGGGATCTCTTTGAAGGGAACAAAATTGATAATGTAAATAAATTCACTTTGTAAAATTCCACTGATTTATTAATACCGGCCCAGGTTTCGACTTATATCATTAGTCATTATCAAGGTGACAATGGGGTCGTTTACCATATTTTTTTTATTGCCGAATCTGATAGAGTTTGTAAAATAAAAGGACCCATATTTTTCCGTTTTCTGATCCGACGATTATTTCCCAAGTTATGAGCGGCGAAAAACTGATGTTTTTAACCCTTTCGGAAAAGTGGGTGTGGTGCAACCTCTGACGTATATTGACTTCGTCCAATCACAACTGAGCCCGCGAAGCTACTTCGCCTTATCGCAAAGGGGGGGACACAGCTGACTCGGTCAATGGGAGCGATTTCGACAGCATCTGTGCGAGCAGACCTTCCGAGAACCCCCCTCCACTCCCTTCCCCCTCCCCTGAAAGCAGTCAAGGACGGGAGGAAAATGACGTCAATGTTATCACAGCAGCATTTTCGGTGGGCGTCACCTTTTGCTTATTTTAATTTTTGATTTATGAGTGAATGGTTGTGGTTAGAAGATTAATTTTTTCACTAAAATTCGTTTTTCGTTTCCATCTAACGATTTCGTGTACAAAATTGCGATTTCGGTTCCGAGTAAACGCCCCCATCGTACATCACGAGCCCTTTATATACAGAATTGAGTGAGGGGGGGCGGAAGGGGGAAGGAGATAGGGAGGGAGTCAACGTGCGGGAAGTGTATGCTTGTTGGTGGGAGTGGGGAAGCAGGGGCATTTGAGCGAGCATTGTTAGGAATTGTATTACGTTAGGGGGAGGGGGGGACGGTAAGGTTAGGAGAGGAGATTGGGAAGGGAGCATATCATTCAGCACACATACTTTATATTTTTTGGAATACAAAATAATTTCAAGGTTTTCCATATAGTCCAACTTGTGGCCCTTACACTGCGAATGAAGGACTTTTGGGATGAAGTCACTTTGGCGGTCTTCTTCTATTAAATGCTTGGCAAACTGGGAGCTTTCGTTACCATTCGTTAAGCAGCGCTGATGTTCTTTTACCCGCTGATGTTCTTTACGGATAGCACGTCCTGTTTGCCCAAAATAGACGGCTTTACAGTTGGTATCTTTGCAACTAAGTAGGTATACACTTTTATTAAGCACATCATATTTATATCTAGATTTAAATAGTAAGTTACTCAAGCAGTTAGGGTTGTAAAATGAAACCTTAAATTTGTCCTTCGGTGTATAATTGGCTATTTGATAATTCAATTTGCCAATAAACGGAATTTTTCACCATCTTTTAACAATGTCTTGCTGAGGTATGGATAAACTGATAATTAGGCGTAGAGCCAATTTCGATTTTTGTCGCTGTAAAAATTGTTCAACCATCGACGCGCTTTCCTTCTCCCCATCCATCAATTTGAACGTTTCGTCTTTCCTTTATCTATTTCCTTGGGCAGTCGTCATGTCACAGAAGCTAAGAATCGAAATCTTCTCCTCCCTGCCCTCCAATTCTTCTCCAAAACTCTCCTCCAAATCCCCCTGAGCCTCTTGTCGCTGACGTCCCCGTCGGCTCAGACGAATAAAATCAATCCGGCTCTCGTTTATTCCGCTTTCCTCCCCTTAACCCTCTCACCCCCTCCGCCTTAATCCACCCTCTAAATCCTTTCCCTGCCTCCTTTACCCACTTCCGTTTCCTCGTGCCGTCTTCTCCTTCAGCTCACGCGGAGGCTATCGTTCCGTGTCTACGTCCACTCTCGCTCTCGCACAAATCCTTTCGTAAACCGAGCGTTCCCCGAATATCCTGAAGGGGAAGGACTTTCCCTGCCCTTCCACTCGTTTCCCCTTCGATCATTCCTCCTCTGATCCCTAATTTGTGTCAAATCCCTCGCCCGCGATACTTCCTATTTCTTGTTGCTTTTCCAACTTTGGGAAAAAATAGTTCTTTCCAAGGGCGCTGCAAGTGATTTTTCCTATAATTTCGTCCTCATTTTCACGCCCAAGTTTTCCTGCCAATTTTCCTTTTGGCGTAATACTTTTTTACTCGGTGAGAATGTATATTGTCTGATTACGTATCTTAAAAATAAAAATGCGTCGAGTTATCGTATGCTGTTGGCTTATATTGAGAATATTAATATGTTGTGTAACTTATTGTTGATATGATATTTTCTAGTATGCGTCAAAGCGGAAGTGAATACTGCGGGTGGGGCACAGATTTCGATGAAAAAAAGACAAGAGTAACCCGATAACTAATGAGTCAGGTTGGTTTGCTGGCTAGAGTACTGGGTTCCCATCCAAAGTGTCTGAAGTTGAGTCCCAACAGTGACATGTTTTCAAAATTTCGTCCCTCCTCGAGTTTCACGTATGCACTTTAAATTCAGCTTTCTTGTCCGTTGGATGGGGCGTTAAAAAGTCGACGCCTTTCTATAAAAGCGGATTAGTGCCGCAATCGGGTTTCTCTCCACCCTTCCTTCATCACCTGGATTGATTCCGCCTATTTCAATGGTTCCAGGTTTAGTTAACAAACTTTGTTGTTAGTCGCCTCCTTCAAATTCCAGCAGAAATTCGTAATTGAGATAATTTAAACGAGCAACGTGATAAATTGCCAAAAACAAGGAAATTCGTGGAGTATAAGAGATAGATTCTCAGCTTATCGAGTACAGTTTAAATAATTAAGTTTAGAGGTCAAAGCATCTCTGATATAATCAATATTATAATTGCATAGATAAAACAGGAAGTAATACTTAAAAAGTGCATGCGTTCCTTACTTGGAATATTCATCCTTGTTTAAAAAGGATTGAGGGGTATAGCAATATGAGTCAAAACTTGAGTTTTTCACTTCGTATTTTTACAACTGTGATTTTTCCTAATTCTTTCGAATTGAAATATTTCCAAGGATTCATCTCGTCCTTTACACAAATGTTCCCTCTTCATTTTACAATTGACTCCTTTGTTATACTGGTGACTGACTGTCCCCTTCCAAATGTCTTTTCAGACTATATAACAAATTGCTAGGCTTGACTTCGTGGAATCACATATTGATAACGTAAATGAATTCACTTGGTAAAATTCCACAGACTTTTATTACAACCGACCTACGTTTCGACTTATACTGTCATTGTCAAGACCTTGAAGTAAGAAGACCTTAACAACTTAACGAATGAAATGGTGAAGTATTTTCAGAGGCTTGTGGCGCAAAATGTTCGTGTTGATTCAATTGCAATCTGGTAATAAAGTAATATTTTCGGCTTTTTTTATGGTTCGATTTAACGCGTATGGATTTGATGATATTAAAGGGAGGGGTTGCCGAGGTTTTAGTTTTACCTGTTCAATATCTTCTCCATATCGTAGAACGTTTTTCCGCGATTTTCCTTAATTCCTTTTGCGCTCATGTGCAAAGCATCCGAATTTAATGTTTTAACCCTAAAACCCGCTCGTTGTGAAGGAGTATCCATTACAGTTCAGTTAGCACATTCATGTTTAAGCATTCTCTAGGAATTTATAATCTTACTGTGATCTATAAATGATATGTGAGATAAAAGTTTACCCAAAAAACGTTATTAAGCGTAACTAATTACAAAATGCTATTAAGACGTGATGTTGATCTAAATATGCTTCCAATGGAATGATTTCGCAAACGAATGTGCGTGAGTTATTATCAGATTGGTAGGAATACTCAATACGCATTCGTGAAATACGTACTAATGAAACGCGAATGTGGAAAAAATACTCCAGATAAATGACTTTTTATCATTAAATGAAATTAAATTACCTCAGAATTATTACAACCTTATTATCTCAGTCCTCATCATATCAGATTATGTTTTTCTTGTGTGTCATAGTAATGAATAATGGGAATATTCGAGGTTTTCTTTTTCTCAAATTTCGATAGGACTTTTAGCACTGATCTCAAGTGGCAATCAGGTGGCTCAACCAGATGACACCAATCCGGTGTACAGTTAAATGCTTTTCCTGAAGCGCCTGTTATTGAGGGTTCAGGCTGGATGATTCGTATCATCTCCTGCTGATGGATTCCAAGAAAATTTCATTAAACCAAACTCATAGTTTTTGAGCCTCTATGATAAAGCCATTGAATCTTGGCAATGCCACAAAATAATGAGTGGTAAAAATTTCGCCTGGAGAGGGAAAATGCCAACCGAAGAAGTGCGTCCTTCAAAAATTCGAAACCTCGAGATAACTTCGGAAGAGCTTGAAACAATGGGGAATATGCATGAAATTTGTTTCGCCAAGATTAATGATGTACTTGGTGTGAAATTTTCTCACCAATTTAAATACACACGCCAAATTTTTCTACGCCCACCAAAAAGATTATTAAATGACATTAAAATGTTTCCGGAAATTGGCGAAAGTCACGTGATCTAAAACGCCTTCTGACGTCACTGCACGGTCTAGGTTCCATATTGCTACGGAAATAGACATTTATTTTTAACAGAAAACGAAGTGAATATTTTGTTTTGAGGTTTTAAGCCGTTTCTCGAACCAAATGATGACTGAAAAAATTCTTAAAAAAGCATATTCCGACAATTTCCTTTGGTTGACTCCCTTATGGCGGCGTTCTTCTTAAAAAACCCCAGCGATTGCATAGACGTAGTAGAAATGCTTGGGCACTATACAGGCATTATACAATTAATGGACGATTTGCTCGTTACCATCCATACTACGTAAATAAAAAATCGAAATACAATCGTTTATTTTTAAACAAATGAGATAAATACATACATTATCGCCAAGTATTCATTTAACAACTTACCTTCACGCATAAACAGATAAACAAAGGCCATAGTGATACCGTGCTGTCACGTCATGTGATGACGTCGTGTTTTTAAGTTGCTGAAAAGGTACAATTTTCAAAGAGTAATAGCTTTGTAACGCAACTTTATTCTTCAGCGTAATTTTCGACAAGCACATTTTAGCTAATGAACTTCACATTAAAAGGGTTATAGAAAGTAGTGCATGTTCCCCCATAATTGGGATACATTTGTTTGAGCATTGGGGACTAAGCCAAACTCTTTTATTTTTTATATTGAGCGGATGTTAAAGGGGAAAGAGTAGAGGATAAGGATCCGGAATTGAGAGGCACGAATGTGTGTGTGTTTGAAACTGCCTTTCGTCGGTGGAGGGCGTGGCTCAGGAGTTGACGCGGGAAGGATGAGGAAGGAAGGTCGGTGCGGGGGCTGTCTTTTAGTCGCCCTTGGCAAATCCTTCGGAAAGGTAGGAAGGGGATCTTAAACCTGATCCTTTGATCGAGGTAGTGGAGGGGTGCAGGATGCGGTGAGGAGAGATGGCCCGGGAAAAGAGAAGTGAGTTGTGGGCATTGCCGGAGAACGGGCTATTTTCCGGGAGAAACACAAGAAAATGGCTCGCAAAATAGAGTGAGGTTTGAGAGCTTCACATAGGAAGAATTTTCTTCCGTTTCTCTTCAAGAGTATGATATCACCTCGGGCTCTTGGGTGCTAATAAATCTATGGATGTGGCGTGCTCGTTTCGAGAGATTGAGTAAGCACCAAAGTACTGCGGAATAAATCGCCTATTCTTTAAGTGAAAATATTAAAGACGGTACTGACTTAATCTAATTCGTGTTATCTCAACAATTTATAATTGTTTTTTCCAGACAATATGAATCTTTTCCCTCATGGGACGCTGAAAACTTCATCATGAACCTCATACCTTCAATCGGGGGTTTGTTAAGTGGATTAGACGATCAAACTTCACGATTTATATTCTGTGAGAAAGGAATAACTCGTTGGTACTACGGAAGGTGACGGACAACTAAGTGTACTTACTAAGGTTAAGTTTGTTTGTGTTTGGCTAATGGGAATCGAGAGAGGGCAGTGAAATTTTATGACAACATGACGTCTTTACTAGCCAGTTCTTAACATGAGGCGTCCACGGGTCCACAATTTAAGGCACTCTCCTAAGAATGGAGCAATATATTTTAAGTTCAACATTGCACTTCGCTTTCTAAATTTAGTGAGCACTTGTGGAACAATTGGTGACCGGTGTACCTAGAAGATGATTGGTATAAAATCGAAAAGGTCGGTGTCACAATAAATTATGTGAGAGCTTGAAAAGTGGTTTTTCTATTTGCTACGGCCGATATACTGATGATAAATGTTCAATTCCTACGGAAGTAATGATTTACTCATGCGTTAAGTTTGAGCTGCGATCATAATTTTGTGTCACACTCATTAATTGCTTTGAAAGCGGCTGCAGTGATGAAATTATCTGACAGCATGTTTAGTGCACTTGAACTGCAGGTATTGTACTATTTACTTTGGCGGTCGAATGAGCCTCTTGTTCCGGAGTGATGCTTTCGTCGGTGTTGTTTACACGTCCTTCAATTTCATTAAATAAGTATTTAGGGTACTTGCTCATTCAATTATATTAAAATGCTACTGCTTGCAGTTTTATGTTCTGGTATTCTGTACGCGTCAGAAATATCATAGAGACCACATAACGTAGCTACGAAGTAAACATAAGGATGCCGAGATAAACGTTTTCATTGTATGAATTTAAGTAAACAAGTTGTTCCAGATATTCTTTTTCGTTGAGTCTTAACAGTGAGGGTGAATTTTGACATGAACTGAATAGTAATGGAATCATATTGGGATCGTATTTTTTCACATTACAAATAAAAAACAAATATCGTAATCTTTAAGAACGTGTCTATTTCAGTAAAAATTTCGGCAAACGTATGGTGAAGCACGGTGAGTGTGTCTTCTGTAGGAGGAAGAGAAGACAATACGAAAAATCTGGGAAATGGACGACATTTATTTATGCGGCGTTTTCTATTTACCTTTTTATTGTATGCTTTTGAATGGACACCAGTGTAAAGGCAATTGTTTACCTCTTTGACTGCAACTCCTTTACCTCTACCAGTGGCGTAGGGTTTTCTGTGTGGCATGAAACGGAGTGAAGATATTCAAGGGATCGCGGCAGTGTTGATTATCCTAGGGTTACTACCACCACTGTGAGATTATTCAGGCAGGGGTTGATCAGTTTGGAGATATGGCGAGAAAAAGTAGGGTTAACACCCTGCCGAGGACATTTTTATGTCCCGGCTTCTCAAATAAGAAATGGAGTGTGGAAAATATGTCCCGGAGGTCTTTTATTGGGCCGCGCAAATATTTTCCATGCCCCTAAATTCAGTTCAGATAGCGGCGTTGAAGTGACATTTATGTTGGTTTTGGGTCCGAGCCACATTTCTGAATATTTTGGAATGCGTTTGATTCCTCATGCGTGAAAATCGTGAAAGAGGAAGACGACAATTTTCTTTGCATAAAAGGTGAAGTTCCATAGATTTAGTGAAGGAGATATTGAATTGCATAATCACGGAATCTGATCCAGATACATATAATACATGTCAGTGTTGCAATTGCTAGATTCCTAATACCCTGTGCTATACGCTTTCGGTGGCTATCAGCCTTATATCTAGGTATATGCCATCATCAAGAACTATGTTCGGAATACATGCCGATTTTAGGTCTTTCTCTGGCTGAAACCATTTCGATAATGCACACAAAAATTCCGCTTTCAGTGCCCACATATTCCTATATTTTTTCTCTCTTTATATTTACATTCCTGTTTATGACGCCTATAATAAAATTTCTTCATCCCATTCTCGCGTTCATATCCTACCTACCGTGGTTCTCTTCTGTATTCCTCAAGCCGTAAAAATCTCTTCCAGTCATTAAATCCCGTGAATCCTCAGAAACGCCAAAAATCTCCCTTGCTTCTTCGCCACGTTTATCATTGGTGCGCTTAACCTTACGTTCGGCCAGTTGGATCATAAGATCTATTCCTGATAGGTCACTGTCATAATTCACCTACGATTGCACCGTGTAAAGCTGTCAATCAAGCGTCCTTGCAATTTTCTACGTCACAGACTTTTGCAGACGACTGCTCAAACGGAATCAACATCAACTTGCGCAGTTTCAATGACCGTGTAAAACAGCCTTAAGAGACAACCTATACTCAGACCTACCATAGCTCCACGTGTGTGGGAATACCGTTATGTGTTTTGTTTTCCTGCGTTTGCCGTTAGACCGCGGATTTTTTTTCTCGTGTTTATGCTCGGGGAGAAAGCAGATTAGAACTTTTAGCGGTCGAGGTCTCCTCGCTGCTCGTGCCCTTGAAGCGGGAGTTTTGGTGGCGTTTGTTAACTCTCTCTCCTTCCGCTTCGAACAGGGGGTCGCTGTCGATGGCGTCACGGGGAAACCATGCACATGCCCTAGCTGGGTTGACGGCAAGTACCCGCTAAGTGTCACACGCCAAGGAGACGGAAGGTTGTCGTAAGGATTCTTTTCATTATTATATGAGGAGGAATGCAAGGTGGAGAATGGAGCAGTAAACTGCGCTTTCAAGTTCACGTACATGTCGGATTGAGAGTGTTGATGTCCTTCGCTCTGCTATTCCGTAATTATTCATCAATCCAAGTTGTTATCAACCTTCTATCTGGCTTTAGAATTACTAGAATTTTGTTAAGAGTAAATACTATTTTCGCTCCGCTAAAATATACCTCGTCCACTATCCTCTTCACCCAATCAAAATTATCATTTCATTAACTAGGTTGAATTTATAAGGTCAATTGCGTTGACGAAAGTGGTATTTACTATTAGGCAAGAACAAATGATCTGGTCGTAAAGAAAAGGCAATAAAAATTCTATAAGGTGAGGAAAATAAAAATAAGGTGGGTGCATAGGAGGACGTACAGTGACGTACTAGGGATAATAAGAGAGGAAAGGATTGGATTGAGGAAATTATAGTAGGTGGAGGGCGTCTATGAAGCAGGTTTTTAGAAGTGAGTTTGATATAAATACCGGTATTATATAGTAATATCTTATTATTTTTTATAAACACTTGAGATATAAGTTGACCTCTGAGAGTTTGGTTTAAGAATATCTGTTAGATAGGTAGTTTGTTGCTATGCGATATTTACGTAATATTTACTTGTACATGCATTTCGAAGTGCTTATTATTGAGAGTAAAGTATGTGTTCTAAAAACTTTGTCCCAGCAGGCATACTATTTCAGTTTGCTATCAGCCATAAGCGCATCTCTTTGAATCAAGTAAAAATTCCGTCCAGTCCATGAATGTCATATGAGTGGCCACAAATTAATGTATGTCATAGGATTAAAATTACTGGGTTAGACGGAGCGATAACCATTGCTTAAGGAGCCCCTGAAAGCAAAGTCTTCTGCTACGATATCTGCATCTACATAATACCGTGCAAGCCACCATAAAGGTTTGTGCTAGGGTGTGAATCATCACCAAGCATGCTATACCAATGTTGCTTAAAAGGGATTAGTAGCTATTCTAGTCAAAACAAACCAAATTAAACAGGATTTAAAAGCAAAGCAAAAAGAAGGAGAACATCCGTAAGTTTTCGAGGAAAGAAAGACATTCAATATCTTTCCGTTCGGTAATTAATTTGCTAATTTAATTTTCAATGTCCAGTCTACCATAGTAAGTCGGAGATCGCCATTTTTTTAACGTCATCAGTAAGGATAATCCTGGGATTAGCTTAATATACCTATAGATGGATAGATTTAGTACGGCAAATAGTACAAACTAAATAATTATTTTACTTAAGATAACATAGTGAATGCTTTAGGTAATATTTTAAGGTTAATTACCTGTATAAAGATTGCCTAAAAATAAAAAATAAACTTTGCTCTTCACTTTACTAACTAAACCAAAAATAATTATGCTCTATACAAAATATACAAAACAAATAAATACGATAAAAATAAATAAAAGACAAAATAAATTTTTATATATATGTAGCCTATATATTCCCCTGTGCCCTGAAAATTATTCTATGTAAGTTCTTTCTGTAGAATGATTAAGCTAATATAATAATGATGACTACCTTTAACAAATGTTTCAGTGAAGGTTCACTAGTGCGCAAGTGATTCCCATCCGGCGTTGCGGGCACCTTTTTTCTGTTTTACCTCTCGGCATTCGCGATATTTTCCGAGTCTCGTTTCTTTCCTATCCTTTTCTCTCTCTCTCCTTCCACTCGTGATTCTTTCTCTCGCCTCTCCTCACCACTTCTTCGTCGTCTCCGTTCTCCTCGCCCAAGGAACGATATCGCACTTCACTATCAAATCTCGGCTTCCGCCCGAGATATCTCCCTGCGTTCATTATTTAAAAGGGGAGACGGCAGCTTCTAGGAAAGTGAACATATATATATCTATTGATGCGTTCGTATATTCTCGGAAATGACCTTTTTTACCCTTGGTTTCCCTCTTGATTGGAGACTCTCGTGTGCTTTAAAAGGGTGAGAAACCTCTTTTCCGTTCCTTCCCGTGAACATTCTTTTCTCCCGTCCACCCCAATCTCTTCCATCTCTCCATTCGGCGGACCAAACACATCCCCATCGTCCCTTCTCATTATAAGCTCCATTCCGTTTATCGCCTCGACTGGCCATTTCCTGCTCCCACCTTTCCAAGTAACCATCCTCCTTTCTTATCCACCTGCTTTGTCTTTTCTTCTCTTTTATTCCTACTTGGAGGGAAGTGAATGGCTCTTACTCCTTTTCCTTTCCATATTTATTTATTTATTGAGTTTAACGTTCACCCAACATATACATAATTATTGGGTGAACAATCAAAAGATATAAATACAAATATAAAGAGTGATCTGATCGCAGTCACAAAAATAATAAAAAATGAATAATAATAACTGGAAATACCAAATAAACAGGTCACAACCAAAATAAAAATAACGTAACTTCCTTAGTCACTCCGCAAACAAATTTTTTACTTATTTCAAAAAGTTGTCTTTTCTGACATATAGGTCTAACTCATCACAATACTGGTTATAAGTAGCATATATCCTATGCATTGGTGAATTTGCACCATAATTAGTGTTCACATTTGTTATGTAAAAGGTCCTTTTTGATCTACTTTTAACTTAAGGAACAATAATTTTTATTTATTTCAATAACTCATTGGTTGGCCCCTATTGATGACATCATGAAGAATTAATAGATCTTTTACGCTTTTTCTCTCTAGTAAGGTCAGGAAATTAAACTCTTTTAACAATTCATTATAACAAACATAATTGCCGAAAAGCGGATGCACATGATATAATACAAAGTATATATATCTTAAAAATCCCTTTGTACAATCTCAAGCATAACAATATATTTCTTTATATATGGATTCCATATAATCGATCCATATTCCAACTTACTTCTTGCATAAGAGTAATACTATGTTTTAAGTACCATCACAGATTCGAAATATTTTGACATGCGGTGTATAAAGCCCAATGCTTTATATGCAGTCATGCTAATGTTCAATATACCTATGACTCGTGAAATATATTCTGCTATCAAAGGTGAACCCTAAGTCCTGCAATTCATTAGTATGCTAATTGTATTCGATTACATTTTTTCTCCGTGAAAAAGAAAGAAACAAAAAATTTATCAACATTAAAAATATACCATATTTTCAAGTGTCAGGCACACCCTCGGTCGCGCAATACCAGAGGAACTTACTTTGATCTTACCTCACGTGGGAATAGATCACTATGAAGTGGTCTTTATAACACATATTATATTTTCTTACACTTCCATACTACATACCCTGCCAGAACGTTTTTAACAGCATCATTACAAATATTATCTTAGAATTTACTTGAGAGTAAGTCCACATTGTATCCTACAACCTTTTGAAATGTTTCATCCTCCCGTATCCCGGATCTTGGTCTTTTCTTCTCTTCTATCCCTACCTGGAAGGAAGTGAATGGCTCTTAGTCCTTTTTTCCGTATTGCATCGGTTTTTTCTGCATCAATCACAAAATCGATCGTGCGATAGCAGAAAAACTTATCTGGATCCTCACATGGAAATAAAATCGCTCTGAGGTGGCCTTTATAAGACTTCTTTTATTTGCTTCCAGGTCCTTGAGAGGTTAAATGGCATTAAGAGACTACGTCGGATTGGGGTTTTCCAATCCAAATTAATTATTTTCATAAAGTGATTACATTTATAGTTGGACACGAATCACAATTGATAAATTCAGGTTTCTTTGATGAAGTAAACTACCCTATTGCATCGGATATTGGTGTGTTTTGCTGAAATAATGCGTGTGTATAGTTAAATTTAAAATACCTGCTGACACTGAATGCCTAAACGTATTTTAACCCAAACGCTGGCAATATCTGCATAATAGACTTCCTTGCACGTAAATAATTATGAAGGAAAACCATTGAAATGGTCTATTTACTTTTGTATTGTAACACTTAATATCCTCTTATGGAGAAAACCGGAAGTCGATATTTTTTTTGTAGAAGAATTAAATACCTGATGTAGAAATGTTAATGAAAGCTATTCCTTAGTTCTAGGACTGATATATAATAAAATGATACCTATAATATCATGGTCACCTGGAGATTAACATCTCATG
The DNA here is from genome assembly GCA_933228895.1 of Platycnemis pennipes. Taxonomy (NCBI): domain Eukaryota; kingdom Metazoa; phylum Arthropoda; class Insecta; order Odonata; family Platycnemididae; genus Platycnemis; species Platycnemis pennipes. The sequence continues at coordinate 41,125,137 of OW121851.1, read as the reverse complement.
GCGAAATTTAATATCATTCTGTAAATAAGTTGAATATTCACTAATAATTTAATTCTTTTAAATTCCAAAAGACCCCTATGAAAAGAATGCATTCATCAAAAACTTGTATTGCCGTAGAATAATATTTACAAGTTAGTCAGTTAAAGAAACAGCTAAATGTTAGTTGATATGTTTGTGATTATTTGTTTATTGTTCTTATTCTGTCACATGTACATTCATTCAAAGAAAATGAATTCTTGAGGTTTTAGCTCTAAGATGAAAAAAGAGTGTTTGATCATTCCTGTTATTTGAGTCTCCGTATAACCGCAAATGTCATAAATAATTTTAGCCAGGATATTCATCAGCCTTGCTCACATTTATATTCATATTCTTCCAAAAATATTATGAGAGACAGCCACCAATATGTTGCCGGAGGATAGTTGAAACTCACTGAAGCTCTTGACAGAAGGGTAGGCGAACATAGTACAGAAAGGCATTAAATTTCGTTTTATTTCTTCCTTTTGAGGGAAAAATAGAAGAAATACATTTCAGTAGAATTTCAGTGGAATCGTGGGAATAGAATCTGTGGTAATAATAATAATAATAATATTTATTTACTCCACAGTTACATACATAATTTTTAAACAGGTGATTTGGAGCTTTAGGCAGTCTCAAAGGTGTCACCTGTGTGGAGACTGCCTTCCGTAACTAAATAGCATTGCTGGCAATTTACAAAATCAGTTTTCCAAAGCATAAGAAAAAAAACAGCTAGGAACATTTAAACTTTGCTCATAATGTAAATTTTTCATTTTTACAATGGTAATAACATTTAGAGATAGTAAAGTACATTGATGCAAAACATAATATCCATATATTATTTCGTAATTGACAACATGATAAATCTCTGGAAGTTTGTTACATTACTGAAACTACACCCAATTTTGTCTTTTGCATGTATGTACATTAATAGTAATAATACATAAAATATTTTAATTTGTTACAACTTAATTCATGATATTCAGTGAGTATGAATTGACATAGTAAGAAATTATTACAACTCTAATAGATTTTCAATTTTGGCATGTGACAATATCCATTCTTTTAACAGCCTGAAAGTTTTGTTTATATTAACTGTAGTTTTGATATGTTCCGGTACAAAGTTGAATATTTTAGGACCTAAGAATACAAAGGATCTCTTATACAGAGTGAGATTTGGTTTCGGAGGTCGTATAACTAGTTTTCTTCTTAGATCATAAACATGGTCACTTCCAGTTATCGCAGGCAAATTGCCACTCTTTAAGTAAAACATTTTCAACACTTTAAAAATAAACATATGTTTTATGGGTAGAAGCTGTAATTGAACAAATATTGGGTATGTATGTTCACACTTCTTACTATTAGTTATAATTCTAACTATCTTTTTCTGCATTGAAACGACCGGCTGCAGGGAATTATTGTAAGCTCCTCCCCAACAAATCAGTCCATACCCTAATCTCGAGCCTACAAGTGCTTCGTATAGAGTTTTTTGGAATGGTAAAGGACATCTGTTTCGAATGAAGTACAATTTAGAAGCATAATAACGGAGAGTTTTTGCTAGTTCATTTATATGGCTTTTCCATTTTAGAAATGTATCAATGGTGATACCCAAATATTTTATACTGTCTACTTGGTCGATATTTTTACACCCGCAACCCTGTTTCGGACAGTCTACATCATGATACGTTAAATTAACTATAAGTTTATAACAATTGCTTGGATCAAATGCCATAAATTTGGTTTTATCACTTAGTTCAAGGCCGTTGTAGTCAAACCATCTACGTAGAACATTTAAGTCTCTTTGTGCATTTTTTGCGACGGTGTTAAAGTTACTTTCACTATAGCACAAGGCCACATCATCGGCGAAAGCGGTAACTGATCCTTTAAATTCATAATTGCACAAATCATTTATGTAAATAAGGAATAGAATAGGCCCAAGCACTGAGCCTTGGGGTACCCCTGTCTCCACCAATTTAAAATTGCTGGAGGCCTTACCTACCCGTACGCACTGAGATCTTTCTGTTAAGTAACTTTTGAACCAAGCTAACGAGCACCCTCTAACTCCGGCGTCACTTAGCTTTGACAGTAGTGTTTCATGGTCTAGGGTATCAAAAGCTTTTCTTATGTCTATGAATAGGCCCCCAGTGCGATTATTTGAATTGATTTCATTGTATATTTCTGTCATAAAATTCATAAGGGCATCTTCCGCACTCCTTCCACATCTGAATCCATATTGGTTCTTACTAAAGAAGTTTTCTTTTTCAAGGAACCTAATAAGCCTCCTTTTAACTAATGATTCAAAAATTTTTGATATGGTGGGCAGTAGTGAGATAGGGCGATAATTTTGAATTTCATTTCGATCACCTTTTTTAAAGACAGGAATAACTACAGCTTTTTTCAGTCCATTGGTAAATTCGCCAGTAGTAACACTCAAATTACAAGCGTATGCCAGTGCTGGCGCTATTGTTTCAATAACTAGTTTTAAAACATTTCCATTGATGCCATCAATTCCTGGAGAGGTACCATTTCTGAGGGATTTTACCGTCTTTACTATTTCGTCTGGAAGTATAGGATCGAAGAAGAATGAATCTTTCAGGGTTGAAGCCTAAGGGCGGATATTCCTTAGAAATGTCACCCCTACGCAGATTTAAACGCGGTGGAGTTCCCGAGAAGGGTTCTCCAAGCCGAAAAGGTACCAGATATTTAAGTCATTTCGAAGACGGTTTCGACTTTCATGAATCCTTCAAGGAACAGGAAGAGGCTGGTAGGATGAAGTCCTCGAGATCAAGAGTTAAAATGCGCATGAAATTAAATTCGCGAACAATAGGGCGCCATTTTGGGAAAGCGAAAACCGATATTAGACGCAGGGAGAGAGAGTGGGATGGGGATTGGGGGGGAGGGGACAACGGGGAACGAAATGGAGAGGTAAGTCGATTGTGATGGAAGTGAGGGAAAGGTTGAAAGGGTGGAAGAGGAGGAGGTTCGACTTGGAAACTTTAAGGGTGCCAAAGCGAGTTTGTAAAGGGATCGAGCTGTTGAGTTAAAAATGAGTGGGCGAATGTTGGACGCGTGGGAAATGAAGGGGAAAGAGACGAGAGAAAGATGGAGAGAGAAGTGAATTCTGATACGATCTTAGAGATCCCTCAGCTGAGTGGAAAGGGGAAGCTGGAATGGAGGGAGTGAGTGAGAGAAGGGGATGGTGACGAGGGCATTGGTTAGGGGTTTATCATAGGAGGGATGAAAGGTGGAGAGAAACCTGGTCACGGTTAAAGTATAATATTATCTATAGATGTCAAAAGGTCCATTATTGAGCGTCTCATTCGACGGACGGCGGTCTGACCTCAAATGCCTTCCACGCAATATTCTAGTGGAGACCGGTGCGCCATGAGCACGTAGCCAGAAATTGCTTCGATGGAGGGGGGGGGGCTAATTCTTGTGTAGCGTAACTTGAAACAGATTAGCATTGACCGTTAGGTGCCGATAAGATACAAATATCTTCCCTTAATTTTCAGCGCTTGGTATTTACTTTCACAATGGTCATCCTTATCTCTTCTCACTGGTAAAGTTCACTGCTTACCTTGTTGTGAAGCAGTTGATTTGACCGGTCCCAGAACAGAAGTTCAATGCATGCATACCTATCAGACTGAAATGAACAATTATTAACCACGCACATGCATCAAACTGGCGATCACGTTTCAAGACGTTTAATACTTGAATTATACGCAATGTAATCCGTATTACCACGCCTAGTTAAAATCAGAACAAAAATATTGGGAAAAAATGCTCAGGGGGAGGGGTGAAGACCCAGAAGCCCACATGCCTGGTGCTCCACTGAAAATCTGTTTATTTCGGGATAACTATGCACTCAGGACGGCAAGTTAGATGTCTATTTATCACACTAACTTGACACTATCTACCGTTGTTATTTGAAACATCAAGGATAATTATTTGAGGAGGGGTAGGAAATTTCCAGGGGATGCAGAGCTGGTGGAAAAGAACCCGAAGAAAAGTCTTTAAAAGAAAGGCGCCAAAAGGTCCTTTCACAACGTCCCATCGGACGGCCGGTGTATTGAACTTGAAGTGGTTTTCACCTGGAATTCGATTAGGGACTGATATTCCATGGGAGAAATGCCCTGCAACTGACAGGATCCTAAACCGGGCCCTCTGGATGGGAAGCCAGCGCTGTAGTTGTACTACTATATCTTCCCCTCTAGGTAATCAAGCCGGTTAGTCTAGGAATAGGAACGAACTCTGGGGTTGTGGAAAAGCTGGGGAGGGAGACGAATACTTTTATGCATTCAAAGGGATCCCTTCGTCGAAAGGAAAGAGCAGTTGAGATGGAGAGGGAGGGGTTGTTTTGTCGGGAGTGGTTTCGTGTGGGCTGGCGGAGGGGTGTGCTGGGGCTCAAAGGAAAGTTAGGGAGGGATTTAGGCTGGAGCAGGGAGAAAAATAAAGTTGGAGGAGGAAAGAGGAGAGTCTTTTGCGGCTACAGTGAGAAAAGGAGTGCTTTTAAAGGTGACGACGATGTATGTTGAGGTTGAAGATTAAGGAAGAGAGGGGAGAAATTGAGGTAAGAAGTGTTACAAATGTGGAAGTTGGATGAGAGTGGTGACTCGTAGTTAGGGTTGATGGGGAAATAGAAAAGGGTTAAAAAAGAGGACGATAGGTTTAGCAGATGTAGGACGACCTAAGAAAGTGAACGAAGGGAAATTGTGATGAGGAGACTCAATATTAAGCAATCCTCTTTCGTTCTGGCCGCCATCTCACCCAATCCTTGCCCGTAGGTAAATATTCAAAACATTGCGTGCTCTTTCGTATCGGGACGTTTTTAATTTTGATTGAAAGTTTTCTACCGGTTAAGGGAAGTTTTGATTGATAGTCCTTTCTTGTCTTTGCATTTCATTCATCTATTGCCTTCATATCTACGCTACTTCTTTCGGCATATCTCTTATCCCTCGTTGTAATGTACTGAATGTCTTTTTTTCCTACCTCACCCTCGTCTACCCATCGTTCTACCTTCAATCGTGACCCTCAAGATTTAAATACTAACTATATCCACCTGCTTTTCCTTTCCTAATTTCAGTAAAAAATCTTTCTTCTCCCCAAACTTTGTAAATCACTCGTCGTCTTCCAACCATTCTCCTCCGTACTTATATTTGCAATGCTTTTATTCCTATCACGTCCTTCCTTCATCATAGGTATCGGATACATATAAATACAGGCTCATTACGAAGCTTTTAAAAAATTTACCGAAGTCTGGTTAACGCGTTTTGAGCACCGTTTTCTTACTCGTATAATTTGGAAAATTAGACATAAGAGTCATGCGTTTTTGACTTATACATTCGTTGAGTTAGAATGCCTTTTTTTGTATGTTTATAAAGTGAAATAAGTACCGTTTTTGAGGTGATAGCAGCAGCTCAATTGGACGGCGGATTAGAGACAGAGGCATGAGCAAAATGGTTGTTTTTTTTTATTATAAAATTATATTTTTTCCACTCTCTGCTTCAACGCCACATATAGATGGCATCGTTAGATGATGTCCCTTACTGATTCCTCATGAGGATCTTCCTGATGTGGCTTCTTAAATAATGAACATATTGCTTTGCATGTTGCTGCATAATGCTGCCTTTATCGTGTAATTTTAAACTCTTTATAGCTTGCGCAATAAGCCATGTGAGTTTGATTAAGGTAACTACACGTATAATAGGCAATTATTTCCGTTTCATGCTATACTAGGCTCACATTTGTTAATCTAATTTCTTAAAATTTGACATTCCTATTATTAAGTGACTCTAGTTTCCTTCGCAACAAGCTTGAGAAATCATCTGCATGGCAGACTAATCTGAAAACTCCTAAAGCCTTTTTTTCTAATCCGGTTGCTGTAAATGGATAAATGAAAAATAATGTTCTATTTGCTTAGCTGGAAGAAACCCTTTCGTGGTCTGGGCATATGGTTCCTAATATTTCAAAAAAATACACTTTTTCGGTGAGTACCTAGTTCGGTTTTATTGTGTTTTTAGTATAGTCTGAGTGCAGAAACTTAGTGCTTTACTGATATAAGAAGAAAAAGTTTTTCCATATACATATTTCATTTCTTGATACCAGATTTAAATATCCCCTCCTATGTATTGCCAAACAGCATTTAAAATGACGAAGTGAATATAACGAACAAAAATCAATGCTAGTCTTAGCGGTCTTAGCTTAGTTAGTCGAAAAGCCCTAATGTGGTACTGAAATTATGCAATCCTACGGGTAGGGTTCCTAGCTGGGTAGGCATAAATCCTTGCCAGGTAGTGCCATGCGAATGGAAATTGCTGTGTTAAACCAAGCATGATACCAAATAGTCAAATATAAGTCTAGATGGGAAATGAAGCTGTTAGTTTTTATGTCTTCACATATTTTTCGGATTCGTGCAAGAGATTGGAGTGGTGGAGGACTTGGAGACATTTCGGATGACACGTCTGAGACATCACAATCCGCGTCGAATCGATCGGTGACTCCGCTCTTGAAGTCACGTCGGGGAGAGAAAGGTTGCGCCAAGCTTTCGAGCCGGAGTACAGTTCGTTCGCTGCTTTCCGATAATCAGCGAGACGACAAGGGGAGCGCGGAGGAAAAGAGAGGCATTGTTTGGCGAACTTTTGAAGATTCCAGACTTGAGGAAAGAGGTGGGAAGAAGAGAAAAAGAAGGCTGTCTCCTGGATGCTTTATATGTAGTGTTTTTGCCATCTTTTTAACTTTGTATTATTTGAGTCGTGTGCAAAGGGTCTTCTTTGTTTTTGTCGATATGTGGTGGGGGTGATTGCGAAAAGTAAAGGAAATATTTGAGCATCTTGCCTGGGTATTTTCGCAGCTGCTCGTCATATTTTTTTTACTTCACTAGAAGCCGACGGGATTTCCCGATTGCAGCTTTGTTCCAGGATTATTATTTTATTTTTTTATTCTTTACGGCGAGCATTTTTACTGCTTTTGTCAGTTTACGGCTTATTTTTTTCGCTGTTACTTTCCCTACGCATAATTATTTTTATACAATTGGAAGTTAAAAAATAAATCGTAGGAGGGGGATGACAAATTATGTAGACTCCTAATTACGTAGAAATGAAATAAAAAATACTCAGTATATTCCACACTATTTTTAATGTGCCGACCTGGGTTTCGTCTACTCCGTAGACATTATCAGGGTGACCCTGATTGACTATTGACCCTGATAATGTCTACGGAGTAGACGAAACCCAGGTCGGCACATTAAAAATAGTGTGGAATATACTGAGTATTTTTTATTTCATTTCTTCGTAAGCATGCAGTTCCACCAAGTGACGCCTGAAACTGCGCAGTTTAGACTGATAATGTTGAGTCAGTGATGCCCATATCCTCCATGTTCAAGTCGCATCTCGAGTTCCATAAAGCTGTATCAATATATGCAGGCATACTTCAATTACGCCTTGCATTTCATTTATTTTTTCTTTCATCGTTTCCCCATCGTCGATGTGATTCGGGAGCCGATGCTCTTTTTGAGCTTCTCCAAAAGCGACGCGCTTTGGGGATTCACTGTCTTATTTCTCATCGCAGCATTGATTGCATCCAAAACTCGAGGTAGAAACAAAGTACAGCCTCGCTCCGTGAGCAGGTTCGAATAAACTCGATGTCTTGTCTCAAAAGCGATGTTCTTTGCTTGTGCTTCCCTAGCGTAGAAGCGGTTGAGTCGCCAAAGAAGCGAAAATCGTGATGTCTGCCTCCGTTGTCACTCCAAGCATTTCTCGGCAGATGGCTCGAATTCGACGTGTATTTTGACGGATAACCATAGAATTGAGGTTCAGATTGGGCGAAACGGATAAAGCGAGTCAATTTTAAATACATTATGCCATAAAAAGTTTCCATCTCATCGTAATACTGAACATTTTAGTTATTGTACATACAACATTATTTTTACTTAGTTGACTACTGCGAAGATATGTAGTCAGTACGTAGTAATTGCAGACATTTCGTGTTTATTGAGATTAGAGATGCTGCAATTCTTCTGCAATCCCTTTCATTCCTATCCTTATATCTTTCCTGCCTGTCTGAAGTGATTTTTAGTGCGGAAGCAGACTTGAAAACAGATGAGTATGATGGGATTAAAGAAGGTTCATGTGTGTTATCAGTTTTCTTAATTACGAGATCGTGTTTGAAGAATATATTTAAGGATTATGTAATGTGAGTTTGGCAGCTTGAACATGGAATTATTTTAGGGCTATGTAATGTGAGTTTAACGGTTTAATCATGGTATCTTATAAATTTTCTTCACATATCCGTCTCCTTTCGTAATATTTACTAGATAATAAAGAGGAATTTCTCAATAAACTTTCTTTATTCTGCTTTCATGCAGTGCATTTAATTTTCAGTTTATTTGTATTCTGCTCCCCGTCCTTGATTGTGCATATACCAACTAGGAGTGTAATTAGGTTTAATTGGTAATATTCCATTGCCAGCGAGAGTTGAAGTGACAATTAAAATCCAAATACGCTCTTGAAGAGCTGCTCCAGATTGAAAATTTCATAATTAACATTTGACTTCCTACTTTCCCTTCCCAATCAAATAATTGTATTAAGGGATTACATAAGCCGCAGAAAGCAAAACCCCTCAAGTAGGCATATTTTTCTCTGGCGCATTGCTATATGAATCCGCTATTTTCTCATCCTGGTGGAATAAATTGAATGCGTACATAATAGTTATTTTCCTCTTGCAAAGCACGATGAAGTGCGTAGCCATCTTTGATTGAATTAAAATAATATTTTTCAGTAATCGAATAAATTTTAACGGAAGCAGCACATTTCTCATGCTAAAGTAACTGGTGACGAATGTGAAGATTAGATTGGCTTTGGGAAGAACTTGGTCAGGAGTTTTTTGTTACTCGCCAAATCGGTGTTACTAATTAAGTGTGGCAATAAATAGGGGGGATAAGAAAGAAATAAGACATGGGAGCATGCAAATGTGACGAAATCAGAGCGGTAAACCGTCAATCTAAAGGGTCAAAAGGTTAGGTTTTACGTTTCATCTACCACTTTATTCAAATCAGAGATTGATATTGCATACTTAAATCGATTTCATATTCGTGTCGTATCCTTGATATTTTTATTCATATTTTTCATTCTCAAACTTCTTTACAACCTTTTATAGCAGTCTCCGAACTGAGGGAGCACTTTTTGCCACTCAAGTGTAGGTAGGTTTGTTGCGTAACAATGATGAACTTTTGCAATTTATCGTGTAAAAATCACTGTGGTCCAAGACATGCTTATGCTTTGTTCATCAAATGGCCTGACAAATTTCTCTGTAACTATCATTAGTTGTGTCCGTTACTCCTCATTCTTGCTTCCTTCCCTTGTTAAATTCTTTCTCAGCTCAGCTCTAAGTTATCGTTCATCTCATTATTCTCCATCTCTCACTCTTAATTAAGTCTTTTGCGCACGAGAATAGCTGGGCACGTTTAAATTTAAAGTGTTAGGGTAAGATAAAATTTTAAGAAAACGCATGACAATGAGTCCCACGAAAAGGGTCATGGGACCCTTTTCATGCGACCGTACCTAAAGTCTTTTTCTCAAGCAATGTCATGATAAGGCGAAACTTAGGACCCCCATTCTCAAGCATTTGATTCGACTGATAATGTGGAGCTAGTTCTATTTTTTCTCAGGACACGAGATACTCATTGGTTTGGGTCATTAACCAAGGTTTTATGGCTGCTGATACGTATACTTTCTGAGAGCAGAAACAATCAGTTTCTATCGCGCTGGTTCTATACACTGCTGTGACGTGTAGGCATCACCTTACTGCAGCGTCATTCGTGCCACGGAGGTGAGAGATTTATTTCTAGTATTGGAGGCTTGAAATAACTGCTTGATGTGCTTTAAAATACAGTAGGTTAGGGGAAAATAATGCTTAAAACTCGGAACAAATTTTTTAAACTACTATTTTCACCTTGTGGATTGCTATGAGGTTAAATTGCAATTTCCAGTGTTTGCTAATTGAGTTACTTCTTTACAGTAAAATCAACTGATGTATGGTTTGCTATCCTCTTTTTTATAGCCAGATCACTAGTTAATTCATTTTTCTTCCGCCTCTGAAATAACTTTTTTGGTTAGAATTTTTCTTATTCCTTATTGTCAGTTCACCACTCAATAAGATTTTAATTTTTTGTTTATAAATTATAATTTTCAAAATAAAGTCGGTTAATATATTGATCACCCATGAGTCTAATCCTACGGAGAAAGGAAATAAAACTCTTCTTTAAAGAGAACCCTAATCCGATTAGATTAATCCATCGTTACCACGCACATCTATCCATAAATTTAATCCGTGATGCCTGAGTACCTGATAGGTATGCATTAAATTGTAAGATACCGGAAAAATCGCTAAGCATAAAAGTTGTATAAATACATTCATAGCCTGGATTTTGATTAGTTGGGGTAACTAAGTGGTCAAAAATAAACCTATTCTCATTGCCAATCAAAATGTTAGTTATCTCAGACTGTTTTTGCTAGCGTCATATTTCTTCTTTATTTCCTTCATTTTACGATCCATTGTAAGCATTGAATTATTTTGAAAGCAAATAAGTTTCGTTTCTCTTACATTAGTACTTACATTTGAAACGTATCTTTAACCCTGAAATCTTAGAAAGCTAATACGATGATGCTTCCTTGACATTAAGACATTTTGATGGAAATAAATCGAGATATTTGCCTTTAGGTTTAGACACATTTTGCCAAATGTTTGCTCTTTTGAATGATTACAAAAATAGCAAATTTTGCTATTTTGAATGAATATCATACACACGCTTAGAACTAAGCACATAGTATAATAATAAATATAATATTTATTTGACTGATGGGTGTTCGCCTTTAAAGCTACTCTAACCGTTGAATTCAAGTCTCGAATAAAACCTTTTTTTCATCCATCTTCCCATCAATCCGTACTCAAAATACTCTTGCAATAGTTTTTGGGGTATGAATGATCAAAGAGTTAATACGGAAATGCTACCCCAGGTACCTCCTTACCTTGAGAATGGATAAAAATACATGAAAAATGTTTTTTCCATCGGGAATGAAAAATACTACTTTTCCTCAAATGCCTTTAATTTATATTCACCGTCGTCGGCACGAGGAATGAAAGCACATGTCTCTAACCTTGTGAGCTAATTCTCCACTAAATTATTCAATGCGTAAAATGTTTGCAATATTTGATCTCAATCCCTTCGATATTGTCTGTGCTCTCGCATGAATTCCCGAGGATGGAGTGACGTAAGGTGTGGGAGATGAGGGGAGCCTTCGCCGGATTCGCGAACATTCCATTCGGCGCTTATATTAATTAAGGAGTCTCCAAAGAAGCGCACTCTTTTTCCGCCCTCCCCCATTCTCGGGAGACGTTCCAAATATCTAGCGTGAATTCCTCGAGAACACTTCCACAAAATCTCCATCCACCTTCAGCATGGGAACGTGAGGCTCGATCCAGAAGAGTGTGTTATTGTTCCTACTCCATTAGACATTTCTCCATCGGCACTTGAAGTTCTATTCTAGCCGTCCCGCATCTGTTATGAGAATCACAACTAATAGATAAACGTAAATTGTTCAGAGACGCATGTTAGATGCTTGGCTTCTTGTTTTTTTCAACTAGATACATCGCCCCAACATTGATTAAATGTTTTCATAATATCTACTTATATTAATTTAATAATTAAATTGATGTAATAATTATGTTGCTGTATTAATTATATTGATGTAATAATAATAAAAGGTCTGTATTGGGGCAAGATTGAGACAAAACTGTCACTCCTGCCGTCCAACTCCTAACTGCCGTTAAAATGAATACGTAAAAATAAGGTTGTCATGACTTAATACAGCTGTTATGGCTCGTCCGATCCGCACCCGAGCTTCCCTCCTTCGAGGTTACTAGGCGCGGCGACACGCCAACAAAAATGGGTTCTTGCCCTTAGCGTCGGACTGGTCAGAATAAGTACACCACACTGAGTTTCTCAGATTTTATATTATGACAAAAAGAAATGTGATACAAAGCATTGGGGGAGTGTGCAATGACCCTTTACACGGGAATAACCGAGAGAGAGAGAGGGGGAATGTGGGAATGAAGCTAAGATCTTACCGAGGAAGCAAGAACGGCTTCCCATGACGGATTCCTGTCGACCGACCCGACATTCGGGAATGAACTCCCGAAATGGTCTCCTGCGCCGCACTCCCGAGTGCTGGCTGCATTACAGTATATATAGGGCCGAACGAAGGTGAAACTTTCCGTCTCTCGGGACGCAAATAGGTATTCGTCTCCCGGACATTCAAGATCCGCAAAAGGTGAAAATCCCAAAGAGGGCAGGAGTATGGGAAAGGAATAACATTTTAGGCTTATTTTGATCTCTCTCTCAATCTCCGAGTTCCGGCGCACAACACAGCTATAATATGAGGTTAGAGCAATAAATAAGTAAAAATTAACGATATGATTCAAAGAATTAAAGAATAATAACTGGCCAAAGATATTTCTCAATATTTTAATATTAAGAAAAAATTATGGTGTGTGAAAGAGGTTAAACTCGTGAGAAAATCGTGAGAAAAATGTAGAGTAATATAATAATGTAACAGGAAATTCAAGGATTTTGAACAAGCCACAAGGATTCATTGCGTAGTTATGTACTGATATGCGAAATAGCACCTCGCCGGATATCAGGGGATCATAATTTGAATCCTATGCCACGGGAATAATTATTTCCGTTGTGTAAATCTTACTCTTTGAAATCCCTAAGCAAAAACCTGATTGTATAATTACTTAGGGTATGATAAGAATTTAGTGGCATATGCCTGTTGAATCATCCAGAGGGAATACCTTTTTTTTTAAAAGTAGTAGTGTTGTGACTTTTAGTTTCAAGTACGTTGCGGAATGATGGTGACAATTCACCCCCTGCCACATACCCTTGAGGTAGCTCGCAGAATACTCAGTACATGTAGGTGTCCATCCATTGGAGTTAGAATACCCATTCCATTCCATGCCAAACACTGCAATGGCGGTAAGAATCCGACCACGTAGAAAAACATGAATGCTGAAAATAAGTGAAGAGAAGCCTGACTCCCCACTTTCGAAATGATGGGCAGTTTTCACTGGTCATTTTCTTCTGGAAAGAATTTTTTTAGGAGTCAAGAGACTTTATCTGCATGGTTGTTGTTCTTCCAGCTCCATTAGGAATCCATTCACTGTCGCAATTAGAAGAGGGTACATACTATTCCTCCCAAAATCATTCTGTGGCTCACTCGAAGAATCAAACTGCAAAGAAGAGCACGTAGGTACCTATGTTATAGAAGCCATACTCGGGCTTTTACATATGTCCAGGACAAATGAGTTTGCTTCAGACACTGAAGTAATTATAAGTAACCACACGGATAAGAGGAATGCACTGCACCACAGATAAATAGACATTATTTCGTTCCTCTAAAAATTCGTGACCATAGCAAAATTTATAATATTTACCCTATACTGAAAATGAAATGGCGCACATTAGATTAATACGATTTAATGGAACAAACTGGGGTGGTGGATTTCTTTATGATTTACCTAAGCATGTCCGCATGAAATAATAACATGTATAACGCACATCTGTAGTGCTTCTCACATCTTTCTTTTCATGTTGAATGAACATTGTAAGTGTATGGTGTGTGCCCCGCATGATAGGCATAGAAAACTCTCTTTAGGCACGTAGTATAAGTAAACTTGCATGTTACGCAGTGCACCCTTTCACAAACCCCCTGCCATACACTTTAGAGGTCACTTGCTGGAGAGTCAGTTAATGGATAGATATGTGATAAGCTTGACTCTCTCCTTCTTATAATTAGAATCAGAACTAGCCGGCATTTTCGCTTGGGAATTATTTTTCTCAGCTTAATTTATATATTTGTGTTCTCTATCGCAGCCGCAATTATTTTGATTGGATTCTCGAGCGAGCCGTTATTTTTGTACACTTACTATTGTTATTACTTCTGTTGTTTGCCTACTCTGCTTCTGCTGTCTTCCCCATTCCTGTAACGTCGGAGTTGAAGTGGATGGGTGTGAGGAGGAGGCGGTATAAATTATTGCATTGGTATATCCTCGGCTGCGAATGGCGATGGATCTGGCGTGATACCGCGGGGTCTGCTGAGTGAGTTGGATGGGAATTATTTATCGAGACTACTCCCGTAGGGGAGTTTGTGCATGCATACGTGCCATCCATTCGTGGAAAAAATGGAAAGAGACAGCCAGAGAAATAAAGAAGTTTTTCCCAGAAATGCTTCTGGTAGACGAGGTGATCTTAGTCAAGGTAGGTTTTCAGGGACTTACACGCCGCATAGATCGCTGTTTTGAATCTGGAGTGGAGGAAGGATGATGCGTAGAGATGATCGGACATCCATGCGAATACATGCTACATGCTATATAGGTACGAGCATATTGATACAACATCTTTTCCTTGGATTTAAGGAGGTTCCACCGTGACTCCGTGATTCAAAACCCCGTAAAAGAGCTATGAATAAATACCGATCCAGAAAAACACCTATATGGAAAACCATCTATAGGGTGATAACGCTTATACAGTAATTCTATCAGTATGCTATTGTATAGCGTGTTGTAATTGCATTCTATTTTTTACAAACACTTTTAACTCATTTTGACTACGGAGCATGGCTTACATGTTGTCCCACGTTTAATTTATATAGTGAGAATACATGCCCAATCCCACTACTAATGCATATTCTAAAATAGGTAAAGTATTTTCTTAGTTAGTTTTAAACTATACCTTGCAAATACAATTCTTTGTTTTGAATTTTATAAACATCGTTACTTTTTAAAACTGTTTTGCAACAATGACGCTGCTACCATTTGAAATCTTTGGTATTAATTACACCATGTCATTAACGAAAGAAATATTAAAATTACATTAAAAATATAAGAAGGAACTTGGTAAGGTATAGTTCTTAATTAAGTTAGTAAATAGGCTTGTAAGCAAGTTTCGGTACAAGTACTGTTGCCAATGATAATAACAGACTGTGGCACCACTTTCATGTAACATGCTTTTCTGCTTTTTTCGAGCAAAAATTTATTAATATCATTTGAACAAGTGTGGTAAGGGAAGCTTTTTTTTACAATGCTAATTTCTAAATAAAATTGCGTATCTTATATTAGTTTTTCGTCGAAACGACATTTCTCTTTACATTATTATTCTGCAAATTTTACTGTAATAGCCATGCTCTGCCGTATAACCACGTATAAAATAGCTTATTTTCAGCGTCTTTATTTTTCAAATATATGATGGAAAGGCCTCATTATTTTATTGACAATCGATAGAAGGGCCAAAAAGTTATGTGTCCTGAAATTTTCACAAAAATGACATCTGATTCATTATTCGGTGGAGCCTACCTAATTGTTACTTCATTCCTGCCTGAAATGCCTGCTTGCCTGAAAATACGCCTGAAACCTGATTTAACACTTGATTTTCTTCGTATTGACGCAATTATATGTTTCTTCCGTAAAAACCTTCTCTAATTTGGTATCTTCTTCCTTATTAACCAATATGGTCTATAATACGCCGTCAGTGACAATCCATTTCCCATCTTCTATCCACCATGTCAATCTTCAAACAGTACCTTGTGCAGCGGTTTTCTTATATTAATATTTCATTTTCGTCCATCCATTCTTTACTAAGTCTTATTCGTAAACGCTTTCATTCTCTCGCCATACATTTCTCAGTGTTATACTGGTCTATAACCGGAATACGTAAGTGTTTTTAGTGGTTGTTGATTGTAAGTCATTCGGACTCTTGGAAAATTTCAGAGTAATAACGTTATTTTTTGATAAGGATTGAATGATTGAATTGGCCATGTTGTATCTTACTTTAAGACAACATTTTTTTAAATGCCGGGGCGGGGTGAGAAATAAATCTCGACGGTATAAGCTTTATGTAAATCGGTGTGCCATATGCATTCATGGGCGCTCGCAAATCTGATTTCCTCGAGCGAATGGTAATGCGCTTAAAGGGTAGCGAGGAATTGGCGTGATTCCCAGACATGGCACGTGCAGTGGCTGTAGTCAGGGCTCGACGCGAGTGTTACGACGGCAGTGTTCCTGCCCCGCATTCGTCACGGTGGATGTGGGGTCCCTTCCGCCTCCTTCGAATGCGAGGACTCGCCTCCTTGCTTTACATCAGGAAGCATCGCCTTCGGATTTCATTTCCATGCCATTTGTAAATGTCTTTCCGCGATCCGAAATCGTCGTCCGCTTTCGCAAGTCGCTCTCGCAAGCTCAAGAGTTGCCCGGAGAGTCTATACGATGGATGTCCAAGCATGTAGTTTTATGGATCACATTAAAAGAAGGCAATTTTAGGGCGCGTGCACAATATGCACAAACAATAACGGTAGCCGATGAGAAAAGTCGTAGAATTGATCGTTAAAACATTCAAAATTTTAAAAAAAACGTGTGAGAGTTATTGGAACGCTAATGCTTCTACATTTGTGTTCAATAGAAGAATTTGTAGTTTTAAGTGAGTTTTCTTAGTTTAAATGAAATTATTTGTTTATTGTTTTATCCTTCGTGTGTTACCTCATCCATATAGATGTATATGGATGAGGTATAATTATTGTAAAGTGAGGGATAGTTTACTTAAAAACATACATCTTACAGACTTCCAGTAAAGAGAAGTGATCGAATTTTTCTTTGAACTGTATGTTTGATTTAAGCTACATATATATAAATGGAAAATTGTATTATTAAAACATAAGACAATAAAATTCTTATTATTGTACTCTTTTGACATCTACTTGACGGCCGTTGTACAATAGTGGATGTATTGTACGAACTTCCTTAGTTCCTAGGATCAATGCATACATTTCCCTCCGTCAGTGAAAGTATGCTAGCGTCGCGTGATCCTTTCATATTATTTACGATTTTAGGATCCATGTGCGATAAAGCTGAATTGATTGTGAAGATTTTACAACTAGGCCTGAAGCAGTCGATATAATCCGGTTGCTAACGCACCTAACTGGTTGCCCAAAGGTCCCTGAGGAATGAAAGGAGAGATTTCCTGATGAATAGGAAGAAATATTAATGCGTCGTGAAATAAGTCTGAAAGTTGTTTATTTCATAAAAATAATTTTTCATTTGCAATGCTGGAGAAGTCTGCTCATCTGTCTCAATAAAACCTTTTTGCTCGTTAGCTTTCAAGGTGCGTACTGGAGCGGTACGCATCGTATTCAGCGTATGCCGAGGTTTAAATGGGGTTGAAGCAGCAATAAGTTGCTATTTTGAGTGTATTTCGAAATCAATATTCATTTATCAACCCTCCTTGTGATAATACAAAAATAGCTGAAATCGTGAACTGGAAAAGGCTACATTAAATCTGCCCGAAACGTAAAAAAATTCGCTAACGATGCAGAAGTGTTCAATGTTGAGGAAAGTTTCCGGTCTGTTTGGTGGATATCTATCTGTGCGGTAACAAACACTGTGGTGGCGATACATCCGTGACTTTTCGAAATAGAAAACCGAGAAAACCCATGAAAAAGATTACATGAGGTCTCATTATCTATAACAGTGGTTGTGCAGCTTGGAATTTTGGTCAATAAATTTTAGTTATTATCTGTATTTACATTGAACCCTAAAATCTACCACAGGTATTTGCTAGGGGGTGAACTGCACATAGCATGAATTATCGATGAGTAAAAAATCATATTGTCTGGGATTACGATGCATAGTTTATATTTAACTCTATATTTATCGAGGAATAACAGCCACCTCGTGTTCAATACAGCCTCCGGCGTCTAACTAATACAATCCGATCAGATACTGCACTTATGTAAAACAATTATTGCTGGGTACATGCCCTACTTGCAAAGAAGATTCATCAGGAAATCTCTCCAAACATTAATGCTCATGCGCTGCAGATAAATAAAAATACCTAAAATATATAACGTCTCCAGAAAGGTCTCCGTCTTCAGTATCAGAACGTGTAACAGCGGTAATATTAATTAAGGAGAATATGAGTGATATCCTTAGGCTTATATATACTATGCATTATCTGCATCTCTCTCCATCACCATGCTCCTTCATTTTCCTCAGCATGATCTTTCCTTTTCATTTTGACTCAAGTCGATCTTCCTATAGCAGTTAACTCTGTGTGGACTTTTGATAATGAAAACAAGAAGAACTAGTAACTGTATTAAAACATCCGAATCTGCATCTAATCATACCTGTCATCATAAAAATAATTTGGGAGTGGTAATTCATCCGCGTCAATGTTAGTAGTCTGCTGTAAAAAATATTTAATTTTTTCCAGTTTACATATTTTTGTAAGATAAGATATGAATAGGGTTTCCGTCATGTATTTATTTTTTAAGCATTTTGATTAAAAATGCATCCAAAGATTGAAATACCCCAACCAAGAATAATATTTCAAATGATAGCGCTAGAAAGACTTACTCTTTTCACCCGCAGTCACGTCTTCAAAATTCATTGATTTACATAAAATAAATGCCTCTGCTTCCTAATCATTTCCGTCCGGGACGACATTAATGTGAGGTACTCGCATAGCAAAAAGCCGCAGTGCCTTAGTTCTCCCATGATAGAAATATCGCTCTCATATCTTCAATTTTGCGAAAACGATTGTGCGTAAGAACTTTTCGTTTGATACTTTTCATGTTTTTTCAAACCTTTAAATAGCTTCAATCCTTTCTCAATGGGTACCAACTGGGCTGTAACTTGATTACCTTTTGTTCGTGATCCGAATTGAACGTCGATTCAGGGCATGGTTAATTTCTAACTGAGCGTGGTCATTAAGCTTAGCGTGATCTTATTATCGTTGCCAATTCGTGCACGCGCAGTTTAATTTGAACCATCAAAATATCGTGCTCCGCTTAAGCCTTGGTTCGTGAACGAGTTAATTGGTATTTTCCGATTCGGTTCTTAGTATGCATTGTTAGGTTTGTTAACTACACGGGGTTAATATTCCAAACAAAACTGTTTATGCCCAAAAATAACCCCGAAAATACACGCTTCAGGCAAGGGATTTTAATTCAATGTCCAGTTTGAACATGTTTCTGTGAGAAAAAAGTGAATTACATTATTGAATTGAAGGCAACATGAAATACTCATAAATATATCCCTAAAGTCATTTTTAATGTATCCGTTTGGCAGTATCGTTATTATTTATATTAGTCGGTCTTTTAAAGAAGTAGAAGTCAAATTAAGTCATTAATACGCATCATGAATGAGAAAAAATTATTTTTTCCTTCTTAAGGTCGTAAAAACCCAGACATATTTCACGAATAGAGGGAACTAAACCAGCCACCAAGTATAACATCATACGCACGATATAGAGTGATCATTAGCATTTAGTAATGCTAGTTATATTTCCATTTTATAGCATTAAATACCAAGATTTTTAAAGGTCGCAACCACGCCTACTCCTTTTCCCATATTCCATTATTTTTTCCATGCTCAGTACATTCCAACGTATGCATATATTTCTCAAGTGTATCATACATATCTAACGTAAAACAAGTTTGATTATTTCATTATACTGTCTAACATGCTAACTAACGCCAAGCCTGAAAACCGACTAAAAAAAGTTTGAAATAGTTGACTGAGGCTAACGATCGCAGAAAAGCTCGCACAGCCATTAACGGCTAAGAGAAATCATGCTCTGAAAGCAAGTTGGACGGCCGCGATTCAATGAATACGAGTTTAAGTAGCATTCGATTGCAGTATTAATTAAAATATCCTAAAGTTCTACCAGAAAATTGATTATATTGTTTTATTTGGTATTGCTAGTTAGTTAGAGGGAGGCTAAACACAAATAATTTTTATTACCATCGAATTTTGGAGTTATAAAACATTGCTATGATGTTTACGCGGCGTATGGATAAAAAAAATAAATTTGATGAAGAGAAGAATGAGGATGACAATATTTGGCTCAGGCAACGCTAACGAGGAATCAACACAATGTCCCACTCACTCCTTCCCGACTCTCTCACATCAGTTCGATGTTTTATTCCCGGGCGCAGTCTCCAGAGATCCAGCAGCGCTGCGGCCCGGTGAAGCTCGAAGCACACGCCCAACAACACACACACACGAACAGCAAACTAAAAACAAAAGAGGGCGGGGGTGAGCACTCACACCGGACACGATGACGACCGAATCCGATGAAAAATTTCGAGATAAGGCTGACGTGCCGGCGGTCGATCGCGAGCCATTCAGATGTAAAGAGAGATATTTTTTTTTATTTCACGCCCTTTTTATCCTCGCATCCTCCCGTTCCGCCCTTTTCTCCATTTTTCGAACGTGCATACATTTGGAGGCTCCCGCGGAATCCCAAATCCCTTGTAAACCGACTGCGACGGATCATTCAATCGATCGCGATTGATTTTGTTCGAACCCACCCATTTGACTTTTCAGCTCCGGGTTGGGCGCGTTATTTTTTTAATGAGGAGAGAGGGATGCAAATTGGAGACAGCGCACACCCACAATATCTCCCCCACACCACCCTCCCCCGTCAACTCCATTCCCTTTTCCGGCTTTGTCGTCGACGTTCGTTAATTTGACACCCCGACGACGTTGTGCTCGTAATGTTTTCGTGGCGCTGGGAATCTATAGGGCTCTCGCAATGGACAGGGTGGGGGGAGTGAGAGTCGATGTCTCTCTCCTACGCGGTGCTTCTATCGTGAAAAGGGTGCGACAAAGGGAGAGGATATGAGAGTCCTCACCGCCGCAAAAACACGGGGAAAAACTTTGGCGAGTCGCAAATGAACGCGGAAAGAAGAATTTTGTAGCTTTCTTGCTCGAAAAAAATGCTATTGAAAGAGACGTTGCCTCAGAACAGGGATGGGTATTTTAGTTATTTTTAGTCCTTTTTTTATTACGGTTATATAAAGTTTATCCAACAGAGAAAAAAAAAAGGAATTAAAAAATCGAATGGGAGAGAAAATCAACAAAATATCTCAGTTTTAGTATACCGTTCCATTTTTCTACCATATAATAAATAGCGCAACATTCAACTCTAAAAGTACTAAAGCTATCGACTGCCACTAAGTCAAGTAATATTGTTTACTCTTTACAGAAACAACACGTGCACGAAAGCGATACATTCATCCGTCATTGTACTCATACTGCATTTTTCATCCAAATACGAAGTAAGGTATGCAAAAGCTTCCCGGTAGGATGGTTCCCGGCACGTACAATGAAGGCTTTTCGTATTAGCTTTTCCCATGTGTAGGCGTACTCAAATACATGTCAAATCGAACCTCTGTTTCGGCTGCGAATGAAAGCTTCAGGAGTTTTATTTTGAGAAAAATGTTGGCTTATTATTTTCATGTAATGGCTAAAAAACAAAATGATTTTGTGTTCGTATGTTTCCGAGCAAAAAAGATAACGGTAGAAAATTATTTTTGTATTCTTATAAGGAATAATATTTACGACTCGGATGAAATCGGATCTCGGCTTTAGCATACACGAAGCTGCCACTAAATCAATTTTCCATTTATAAAAAATCCTGTTTCCAAAATTCCATATTCCCATGGAAGCACATATAGGCACCCTAATATGAGGACGCTGTGGGAAACTTAAAAGTTTAAAAAACATACACACGGACACAAAAGATGATAGACGGAAAACATTGGTAGGAATGGTTTCACAGCTAGGCTCAGTAATCCCGAGGTAGTAAGTTCTGGCGGATATGATGGAAGCAACCCATCACGGAAAATGAAAATGGAAATAACTTTGTGAACTCCTCTGTGAATGTGATTGAGTTCACCTGGGTTCGACACTTTGTGCAAATTACAGGTGAGTATACACATACAGTAAAACATTTTAAATAGCTTGTGACAGAGAAACCAAGCCAACACAAACTTCAAAACGTTTTAAAAGCAGGTGAAACTTTGGCAATTTACTACAGATATCATGATTATGGAGCTAATTTATAGGAGTTTGCAATATTTATCCTTTATTTTTCTTTATTTTTCTTTATTTTATATATTGTATTTACTTAAATTGTTCTGTTCTATAACTGTAATTGTAATTTATGTAACAATGTATTATTTTTCCAA
This sequence comes from Platycnemis pennipes, assembly GCA_933228895.1. Classification (NCBI taxonomy): domain Eukaryota; kingdom Metazoa; phylum Arthropoda; class Insecta; order Odonata; family Platycnemididae; genus Platycnemis; species Platycnemis pennipes. The sequence continues at coordinate 41,103,043 of OW121851.1, read as the reverse complement.
CTGGATACAATTGTTAAACGAGAATGTATGCTATTATTGCTGTGTATTTTGAAGGTAACCCGCCATAAGGTTCACCCAAAGCTCCAGATTATAATGATTTCTTGTATTGTGCATAACTTTCTGTAGCAATAAACGTGTTTTTGTTGTTATTATATGTGGCAGTCAATATATATTCAAGTTCGTGAAAGGGAGGGGGACGATAGAGAGAAGGGGTGGAGTTGTGTTGGAGGACACTAGGTGTAGGTCAAAGGGTCGGGTGAGGGTGAGATGTGTGATCTATGGACCTGGGAGGGAGGAAAGTCATTAGGTGCGAGTTTTTTGGAAAGTCGTTGCTGTTGACGACATTGCGGAGGGTTGGGCTAGTTATGGCAGGATGAGAGGGGGTTCACTGTCATACACTTTTGCCACACCATTTTTTTTATCAGTTCACGTAGTTTAGCACTTTCTTTTCTTCACTGTTTAGCGCATAGGGTTTTTAAGGGACCCAGAAGAAAAGGTTTGAGCTACGAAAAAATGGGAGAGAGGAATATTGTAGGATGAAGGGTACCACAGTCATACACTCGTGTGTCACTAACGTTTATCAATTCAATTAGTTTAGCACTAGTATTTTCTTCTCAATTCTGAGAATAGGGTTACTTTATTTATTTCATTAAGTGAGAGATGTTTTCCATGGAATATTTACAACTCTTACCTTTTGAATTCATTTCCAATTATGTCCTGACGTTTCTGCTGCTTCATAGCAAGGCGGTCTAGATCAAAGGCGTCCTATGTGTGCACGGAGCCGTATTTTTGTTATAATGTGGCTTCCCATTTGCGCTGATTGTGTTTAATTGAAAGGTATAACAACTTTCTGATACAAGAGTACGTCAGACAGACTAATAGAGTGTTCTATGGAAAAGCGAGCTCTAATTAGTGGTTTTTCAAATGGGACTGAGAAAGCGTTTACAGGAGTTAAAAAAGGCAGTCTGTTCATAAACCTTTTAACTAAATGCCCATTGGAGCAATATTTGGAAGATGAGAAGGAAAATGGCACTGTTTTCCCCAATGAAATCGCAATTGTAGTGATACGCTAAAAAATTATTAACTAGCAGACTCACAAATTTATACCTCAAATCATATTTCATCATTAAAATTAGCCAATTACACCTGATTTCAATATCCAAATTCATTTTTTGAGGTTAAAAACGAGAATTTACTGCATTCAATGTAAATGCTGTACGTATTAATTAAAAATTGCAGCTTTAATCTCATGCATGAACGTTTTTTATGGTGTACCTTGTAGTAAATAGAATACATTATATTTTCGTCATTTCTAACATACCGCAAAATTGACTCGACATAATTACGGTCATCCATTGAGTTCACGTAAAAAAATACCAAGAGGAAATAACTACTACAGTTGATTTTAAAGTTTTTTGATTGATTTGTGAAAATGCTAATGATCCAAACAACCCGCGTATTTTTAAATGAACCCCACCGCAATGCACGCAAAAACGTAAATTAGAGTCAGTTGAAAATAGAATTAGCAACAAAATATTTTCCCTGAATTTCACATTGTCATAGGGTGTAACAAATTACGATGTTTACAAAAAAGTGAGTGGATCGTAAACTTTACATTTTGAACGACAGAATTCGATTTTGAAAAGATGGACGAAACTACAGCAGCAACCGGAAGATCAATATAGCGAATTAGCAATAATGGATGGTGTGGAAACAAGGCACAAAGAGAAGATAAAGTACCTATGCCACTTCAATCCAGCATAAACTATTTCCTAGGTGTGGAGTAGAAGCTTTTTTATGAATACTATCCTCCAATCCTTAAGGCCCAGGATCGACACCGGCCGCGGTAGAAACTTCATTATGAAATATCGGACATCAAATAGGATACTAGGTCCAACTGCGAGGTTCGATCTCCGTTTATAGGTTTCAGTTTCACTCTAAACTTTTGCCGCCTTCATTTACGAGTATGCTGTACATTATTGAGGGTCATTCATCACTCTAACACCGTTCTCTAAATATTGGTGCAAATGAACATTATATTGCTTGCCTCCCCCTTAGAATAACACATGAGAAGAAAATACGTTTAGAATAGGATTCGAAGGTAGGTAATTTGATGAATATAAACAGGTTTCTTATCACCTTTCCACCGTTTCCTGATGAATTTTCCCGTAAGCAGATGTGATATTATCAATAACGTCCCTTTGGCCACTTAAGAATTCCTTTCTCCAGCATTTAACATCTTTATTAATACAAAACTCTCTAACTTTAACATTAATTTACTATAAGGAACTTTATCGGAAGCTTATTTTAAGGCTAAAAATATCGCAACTGCCTCTCATTTGCTTTTCCGTGTACTAAAATATCGTGTACTAATGAAGCTAACTGAGTCTCGCAAGATCTACCTTTCCGAAACCTATGTTGTATATTGAAGATTAATCCCTCTCTACCAAAATGCCCCATGGTCGAACAGACAACTAAGTGCCAAAATACCTTACAGGAGAATGATATGAGTGAGATGGGTCTTGAGTTACTAGGCTCTTCCCTATCCCCCCTTTTACAAATAGGTGTAATGTTTGCTATTATCCAATCCTTGGGTACTGTGTGATTCCTTAGCGTTTTTTGAACATAATTTATAAGTTGGATCCTTTTTCAGATTCATATATTTTCTATGCATACTGTTGAAGTATATTGATGATTAAATTGCAATTTGGGGCATTTGTTCCCCAGAAGTGTTCGGCGGCGTTTCAAGTGTGTTGTGCCAGGATGGGTTGAATACTCTTTATTTTTTTAAGATACGTGGAACCTTCTCACAAGCCATTTGGCTTTAGAAGAACCAAATTTGTGTATGAAATAAAGGAAGCAATTTCGTAAGAAAAAATGGGTTCAAAGTAATGGCTTTTTCTAAACTGCTGTGGACCCTAATTTCTTTGATACGTTCAGTGTGTAAGTAAGATCTTACACATGACAAAAGAGCTTTAAGTTTTGCATACAAATATTCACCTAACATATTGTACCGTTCTGTTACACCTATCTGCTTGCAGCATGTAAAATCAAGTGCAATCGTGTGCACAAATTTTGGCAAGAATATCTTTACATATAACAAATGCTTATTATATTTTGATCGTCCATATTCACACACGGCGAAACTTCGATACTAAAAATAGTTAATCAATTTCAAAGCGATAAAAATGAAAATTCAATGAGTAAGAGGCATAAAATCACATTTCAGATGCAATTGTACGTGAAAAACAAGCTAAATCAAAAAGAAAAACCTGACCTTCAAGGTCCCTCAACTAAAAATTAAAATAAAAAGAAAAAAAATAATGTTAGAAGCTTGCAGTTATTCAGTTAACTGCACGCCTTTTTTGCATCACTAACAATTGAGAGAATGTAAAAACGACAGGCGACAGAAGATAAATAAGGGTCAATAACTTTTTCCTTTACTTTCGGCTATCAATATATTTGAACGATCTGCCATTACACTATTTCTGCAATAAACATCTTTTTTATGATAAATAAGGATCAACAACTTTTTCCCTTATTTTTGACTATCAATATATTTGAACGATCTGTCATTACCCTATTGCTGCAATAATCATCTTTTTTATGCTCCATTCCGTACTTTCGGTTCTTGTAGTGTCAAGGGGTAAAGTGGCTAAATACGTATCAGGGTAAGCATGTACGAGACCAAGTGGTTGTAGCGACGGATGTGAAATAAAAGGAGGAAAATAGAGAGGACAAAGACCAGTTCGTTGATTCATTACGATCGAGCCAAAATTGAGTCGATTGATCGGGCCAAATGATTGAGATTCGGGAGTTTAAATTTGAGGACCTTTATGAGGGGATTACCGTTATCAACAGTTCCTTCACACCCCCATCATTTGTGAAGGCAAGGAATGCCCACGGGGCAACGACCAAAGGAGAGGAACAGGATACCTCCAATTCCAAGCGTTCCGAATTCTCATGTAGTACACTTTCCTACTTCAACCCCTCCAACTCAATTAACTACTACCCCAAATTCCGCATCTTGAACTCCACGAAGGGATGAGTGTTATCGGCTGCTTTTATTTCGTTAACCGGATGAAATAGACCCCTGTCGAGAATGCCTCTCACTAATCGGCATCAATTCCAGGTCGGTAACCTTTAGCCTCGCAAATGTTCACATCAGAACTTCGTTCAAGATGTGAAATGGGCGTATGATAATCAATTGTTTCCTCAATGGAGAAGGAAATTATATTCCTGAACGAATAATTTAGTCTCGGCCATACATTTTGGGTTTTAGTCAGTTCATCATTGTCGTCAATGACCCTAGGATTGGATTCCGCAGTCCTCCACTCGACTTGACTTCGACTTTATTTAACCTGGGCAGGGTGAGGCCACAATTCGGCCCCCTCTTCCCCCTGCCCAGGGCTCTTTTACAGAGTTTAGTAATATTTCAAATGTGGTTACAAGTTAAGAGTCAAAAATTAAAAAGTACGAGTTGGATCGCAGGCCAATGGTTCCCAGTCAGGAGCTTGTAACATTAGCGGGAACCATGTGATTGAGGATCCACAGGGCCCATTAGCATTTGGCCTCCGCAAGAGGTGAAAGCAGCAGTTTAGCTGAAGACAAACTCATAAAAGAAAGAGGCATAAAATTAGTATATAGCTAAAAAGAGTATAAACCTTTTAAAATGGGAGCCATTTGGTCACCCTTATCTGAGCTTCATTTATTCTCCGCACTGATAAAAGCCAGCGGATATGCCTTAGTTACAGGATTGTAAGAGTTTGTATAAAGGCGCTAAAAATTGTTCATACATAATAAAATTTTAAAATGAAAGGCATTTAGAATACATAAAACTTTAGGTAATTTAAAGCATTATGCCAAGTTAATACACATTAAAGATAGCGGGAGGGATAAAGCAGCAAAAATAAATGGAAAGTGTATATTACCCGATCGGACTAACGCTTTATATGATACTGTCGTAATTGGGGTTGGTTGAGGGCGTAACGGTTTGTTTACTGATCTCATCGTTTCCAGAAGTTTTATCCCTCTCTACTATACGTGTAGTGACGAATGGAATAGTCATTTTGGACCCAATTTTTATTGTGAATGGGGCGCCTTTTTCTTTACTGATCTGTGCTGATCTGCAACTCCGGACCTACGATCTAACTCTCCGGACCACTCCAATCAATTACTTAAGGTATCCGTCAGCTGCAAAATGTGGGTCATAATTAAACCTATTTATCAAAACAATTTAACAAAAAATCTGGGACCACCACGTGATTGCTGTTTTTCCTTTCTTAATGTCGAAACTGCACCCTAAGTATTGCCTTTGACTTCATTAAATGAGGAACAAACGTCGATAAGTGCGAACTGGACAAGGGAGAAATCTTTCTCAGTTAGGCTTGTCGCCAGGTCCCGTCCTTCTCAGATCTGAAATCCTTTGGAAAAACAGGGAAAAACTCTTCAAAATACCTTTTTTCCTTGACATATATAAGTGAAACCATCTTGCCATAAGCATCCATATGCAGGAATATCTTCCAGTTAATGCAAAAAATATGTGCATATTTTGATATCTTGCACGCAAGTTTTGTCAGGTTTGACTTGCAAAGAAAGACAAATTAGTTGTGTAATGTTGATCGCTGAGGGTGGGGCGTCGCGTCCTCAGGATACTTAAACGAAAACTTAAAGTATTTTCATTGAGAAGTAAACAGAAAATTGGGGGGGGTGGTCAATGGCGGGAAATCAATATCAACGGGATCACAATTGGAGACGATCGATAAACGGTAATATTAGGAAGTGCCCTTGCAAAAGAAGCGAGAAACTATGAATGCGCTAGGAAAGGTTCACATTTTTGAGAAGGTTTGATGGAATTTGATGAAATAACTTTTATAATACGTATTAACTTGAAAAACTAAAAGACAATCCCAAAAGAGAAGAACAAAAAAATTAACTAATTTCCTTCAAGTGCAGCATTTATACTCAGTAAAGATAGAAAAAATGATATGATTTCTTCTGACTTTTTATGCAACTGTTGGCAAGAGTAGCCGTTTCTGAACCTCTTAAAGTGAGAAAACATTCCTCCTCTCTTGAACTCTCGCTTATCCAGAGGTTCGCTTAATTTACCTCCATATAATTCATACGAGGGATTTTCCATCCCTTCCATTCAATTGTTTCAATTCAACCAGTCAACATAAAACTCAATGTTCTCTTACATCTGATTCTATGGATAATTTACATTTCGCGTGTGCATCGCAAAATGTATTTATTTCTCCCCTCACTACCCTCGTGCTGGTTGATGCAAGGATATGCTTAGGTTTAGCAATTTAAAACATTTGTGAAATGGTTTATCGTAGAGTCATGCATGTTTTGTCATTCAGATGATACTGTGATTGCTACGGTTATATGAAAATACAACGCTCATCTTTCTCTCCTAGATGAACTACTGTTGATAAGGACGGTAAGACATATTCTACGTGAAAAATGATGTGTCTATATTAAAGATCGCCCATTGCATAGTTAACCCCTTGTATCGTGTTCCGTTTTAATTACCATACAACCCCTCTCATAAAGCTCTTAATCGATTATTCATTCACCCTGATACACGAGAGCATTGACCGAAAACCTCATACTCATTCCCTCGCGAGAGATACAAATGAATGTCTTCTATTTACCCATCCGATCCAGCTCAATATTCAAAAACATGCCTGCTTGCATTAGCGAATCCAAATGAGCAAGGTTTAATCCTCTAAAGTCACTCACACATGAGCGTACACGTATTTCCGTGCATTACGCAGGCTGTTATATGTTTAATTCATGTTAGCACTCAACCCAGCATGCCCCTATTCGCTTTGCTCGAACTTCGCAGATTCCCCACACGGCTCGAGTCCCTTTTGTCTTTTGCCTTCCCGACCGAAACGATGATGCCTGAGGGGCGAGGTGTTGAGGAAATGGAAAGGGTGGGTATACATACATCACATAAGACCCCTCAGCACTTTAAAATGGGTCCCTAGGGGCGTGGTGAGGTTCGGAAAGGGCAATGCAGAGACGGGGAAGTTGCAACTAGGAAGGGTACGACCTGGCGTTGGGATAACCGTTTAAGGTTAGGGCGGGAAGATGAGAAGTGGGATATGGAGATGGGGAGAGAGGATTTGAGAGGAAAGCCGGAGGAAAAGGGGAGGAGAAAGACGAAGAGAATGGCGGGAAGTGGGAGGAAAAGTTGGTTAAGGGATTCGCGGAAAGAAGGGCCATAAGAGGAGGGAGAGGGGTTAGAAAGGCGGAAGGATTTCAATTATCGCCTCCTCCTCCTTTATTGCTTTTTAATGGAATAGTTTCATTAAGTAGCACGACGGGAAGGGTCGCCCTTAATTTAGCGAAGACGTGAACTTTACGTTCAGAAAGTGTCACTCGGCTATCCGAAGGGCTTGGTTGGGAACCTTTAAAGGTTTTTCACGTGATTTAAGTGGCTTGAAAAACTCAAATCACTGTAGTTCGAGGCCGACTCTGCGGACATATACCACAGCAGCAGGATATACAGAAGTAGCAATTTAAGGGATATTAACTGCCACACCTAGAAATACTACAAAACGTTCTTCCCCCTGAAAATATGCCACAAAGCGTAAAAAATCCTAATTTGTTAAAAAAATATGAGTCACACTCCCATGATTTTTTGCCCGTTTTTCAACAACTTTCTTGTAGATCAAAAACGTTATACTTTTAGCTTAAGATATTTTCAAGGCTGGTGTAACACTGTAAGACTCTACCACACACTCTTGCTGATGTTTGCAGAATAACAAGTAGGTGTAAATGAAACCTTTCATTAAGTCTTTACATTTTTAAAACACCATAAAAAGAAATACGCGATCCTCTGACTTGGGGCAGGTGGAGAGGAAGTGCTTCATTCACCTGACTGATCGAGGTGGATAAAGCACCAGCTTTCCCGCCACAGGGCCCAGGTTCGTTGCCAAGCAGAGGCAGAAGTTTTTCAATACTATATCGGTCCCTACTGGAGCACTGTGTGGATAGTAACTGAAGTGTATTGGGTAACCGTACGTAGTCGGATAAGAAGCAAAACAGTAGACTCTTTGGCTTGGTCCTTCGTTAAGCGTAAGCGAGTATCGACGTCTAGTAGTTTCGCTTCTGCCTTAACATGGATATTTCCCGGAGCTACGCAATCATCAAACTACGCTACTCCAACCCAATTGATATTTAATGGCCAAAAATAACTGTACGAGTCGTTCTCCTCCCTCGTCTAGCAAGCTATGAAATGTAAATATACTATGCATATGACGTCCACCCAACCTATGACAAATTTCAGATTTTAAGACCTTTATTCATCAAAATCCTTCATTTGAACGTTGATGTAATCATTACACGTGATGAGGTGGCACGCATATCAAAAGAGGGCATCAAAAGATTGGTAGATACGAGAGTGTGGGGGAGAAATAATTTGAAAGAATCGAATGACTTAGAGATGGTGCAGTGATTAAAGCTATTACACCGGTACTTCACACAAGCAGATTTGAACGTTACCACAAAACATTTTTGGACCACACTTGAACTGAAACTGAAAGGGATATGGAGTAGAGAAGTGGGGAACTATGAATGAGAGACGATATACCCTCTCTGAAGCACGAATTAATCGAATGAGTTAGCCTCGATTTTCTCTTTTACTACCCACTCTCCACCGTACATTTCCAAGTTTCCTCTAAAAATACTTCGTTTGCCCATACCTAGAGGAGTATTTTAGAAACACCCTCATATTACACACTCATTGGATAAGATAATAACAAGATTAGAGAGATCGAATATCGTGCGTACTGATGCAACGTTTCCCGCGAATAAAAAGAGAACTAAATATGCTTTGTAGTACCGGATAGGCACGTGTAATGTGGAAGAGTATCCAATAGCGCACCTGATATAGGTTCTTAACATTACTGGCTAATGCCAACGGCAACCTTACATGACTATTAGTCATTGACTGATGGAAAAGTATTTAATTGTATTTACAAGCTGTCTTAACAAATATAAATTATTATATTCCTTCGCAGACGAATTACATCAATAGACAGTTGCCGATAGAAGAATCGATTGGAAGTCTGCGTCAAAACAATCTTAGGATTATTGACCAATGATTATGATATTCCTCCGCAGATGATAATCAATAACCGCACCAACCTATTGAATGCACAACTGCCAGGTTTTTTCTCAGGTGAAGAAGTACGGAATGTATTTGTTATACGCACGTAGTGCATATTTGGTGGATATTCATCCCCTGACAAACACCCGAACGTTAGCTTTCACGGTGTATCGTACTTTATACACTTCGTGGGTATAGACTAAATGAAGACTACGGTTCCTTTGACCGGGAAGAAATTTTGGGACGATACTATTTCATTTTTTTCAACACCCTGCTATTCGGATAATATCAATGTACAAAATATGCTTTAAATATACACTAAGTGTGGCTGGATTTACCAACTTAATATTATAAACTTTATGTGTTAAAATTAAGGATGTGTCGATTCTCGATACCTCATCACGATACCACCGATTCTGTTTATTGGTAGCGGTATCGCGAGACGATACCGACACCAACGATACCAATACGAAACAAAACTGGCAAAGTCGGACTTCGCCAAGAACGTTTGCCATGTTGTCTTACGATTACCCATAATTGCTAAAGCAGCCTTGATCATTGAAAATACGGGTTTCATTATTTGTTGCAATGCCTTGGGGAAAAAATTGTACACCTAGCGCTTCTTTACATTGCATGCAACGTAGGTACCCTGCTGAAAAATTCCGTACACATTTTCTACGGAACGTAAGGAATTCTACAGAGTTTCTGTAGAAACCTTTCCCTTTCTACGGAGTTCTACAGAACAAATTCTACGGAACAGAGGGACTTCTGTAGAAAGTTGTGAGGTCTACGGAATTCTACGGAAAATTTTGCGAGGCAAGTTCAAAGTTCCGTACACTGCCCGAGTATTCCGTAGGAAGCCCGAGATGCCTCTACAGAATATCATCCCGGCATCCCTTTCGGCCATATCCTTAAGGAATAAGCAGACATTTCAGAAAAGTACGATATGGAGATCAGAGACGTTAAGTTCCGGGACATTTACGCCCGTGATATGATAAAATAGATATATGAAACCGCATATGACACTTAACTAAAAATAATAAAATCAATTATTAAATAGAACGTAACTTTAAAGTTGAAGTACTAACGGCGTTAAAATGACCAATAATCATGATGTTCATGAAAACCAATTTTGTGACACGATATGGGAACGGGTATTAAATTAAAATATGTTGTTAAATATATCTACCGATTTCTCTGTAATCACCTTTTTCTTACATTTACGCGGATTATAAACTGTACGACTTCATTACAGAGAGATATCCTTTTACGACCGCTGACTTTGTCTTTGAATGTTTTCATGAGCGCAGCGTAAACAATATAAATTGATGTAGGATGGCGATAATTCATTAAAATTTTAACGTGTAAATGTATTTGACAAATTTATTCAATCCAATAGAATGTAGCGTTTACTTAAGCATTTGCTGTTATAGCATTTTATAGATATCTATAGATATGTTTACAAAATATGATGATGAGCAAAGAGATCAAAATCAATCATATTGATTCAATTAATTGTTCAATTGTGCAAAATACAATTGCATTATTATGTTTTGCCTCCTTTGTTGTATTACTTGTTAAATACCACTTCGCTGAAACATATTATTATTTAAATTCTATTCTTCATGACGACATATGAAAATAAGTTCATGTAAAATACTGTTGGCATCTTTGCTTTTTCAATAGACATATGACTCTGCAAAAGTTATGATTGAAAATGAAGCTTTGATGCTTTAAAATGATAGATAGCATTGATGACTTTAATAATGGGACATCTAGAAGAGTGGGCTTAATTATATGAAACTGATCATGTTTTTCTGCATCTCTGGATCCTGAGTTTATAATTGCTATGGCTATGTGAGGGATTTGTATCATGTTGTAGTGCATCCTGGTGCAATGATACTTATGTCAATCATTCACTCCAAGCCTATTATTTTCAGAAGAATGGCATTTTTGACCACCCTTACAATGAAAATATTTATAAGTGTAGGTTATGTTCATATATGATAAGATTATAATCTTTTCATGTATACAAAACCCAGTCAGCTATATATGTATATATCAATCGTGTTGTAGATTACATACATCTAGATGCATGGCTCAGTGGTTAAGGAAGATTAAGTAAGTAGGTTTGATAGAAAATGGAAATAATACTTGGCAAATGTGTGTGATGATACTACGTGAAGAGTTAATAGAGTGTGATGAGCAGCCTTGATATTTTTTAACTTAAGGAAAAACTATATTCCTTTGGAACACCTCAGAGGAGTATTCTTATAGGAGCTTCAAAAGAATGTGCAGTGTAGTTTTTTCCTTCCATGAATTCTTGCACTCCCTATATGCATACCTATGGCAGCACTCAATAGATTAACTGCAGTTACCTTCATCCAGACATTTTCCTTTTTTCACTTCTATAGTGACTGATCTCATCAACCTGTAGATTTAGTTAAATACTGGGAGGATTTTTACATGCATGTTATACACATTATTCACTGAAAAGCATGTTTATGACCACATTAGCAGGAAATTTGTGTGTTGCATCATGCATCGAATTACTCCCTTTATATATCATAATGCATCAAAATCTATGTTTGAATTGAATTTCCATATTTCATTGTTTTGAAGTACCTAGGTGTAGTATTTTACTATATGCAAGTCATTAGCATGAAGTTGACATGGAGGCTGTCTTAGTTAGGTATACATTTTTAAATTGAGCTGGTGCTTCATCAAAAATACATTTTACATCAACCTCAACAATGTTAGTTGTAGTCGTTTTCATCCAGATTTCAGAATTTTAGCTTTTCATAGCTGTAACAGGTGAAACATCAGCTCTGATTAGTGGCGGGTAAACAGTTAGGGTAATCCTGAAGCTTGACCTCTTCTGTAACACTCTTTACAATCAGCAACAGCAGTTATAAATGGTTATGAGGCTACACAGGGGCCATGAAACTCATGCTTCATTACAGTTACATGAGACAGACCACTGCATTTGATGATAGCATAACATTGAATTCCATTTCCAGCACAAAACATACAAGAGGATGATAGGATCTGGTCATTAAAATAATGAAAGAATTCTATTTCACATGGAAGATGGAAACTTAAATTCTTAGCTACTATTTTTAAGAAATCCTGAGGTTTGTATAATGAAAAGCAGGAGGCAATTCATTTTTTCATTTCCTGTAGCAAATTATTTGCAACTTTGTTAAGCTTGCAACACCTGGCGATAAGCCACATTTCTTGAAATGGATATACTATTATTCCTTAAGATTTCAAGAAAGAAATGTAAAGATTATTTTCTATAGCTTAATTGGTGACTTCTTAGCCCTGCTTTCCTAAGACATTCCACACATCAGGTTTTGGTTTTAGGGTGCTTTTACATCTAAGATCATTTATGCACCATCAAAATATTCTTGTATGGAATAAATCCATAATGACTGGTATTTTTTAACTTAGGCATGTCCATATGTTGGGCTGTCTCATAACTTATCATTTTAAATATTATTTTGAGATTTAGGAATCCTATGAAAACTTATGTCCATTTTAAATCTATTTATTGTACCAAACTGGTGCACATCAGACCTTATAATTAAATTTAGGATATCCTTCATGTGGATCTTGATCAACACTTGAAATACATTTTCACCATATATTTTCATAATACCACTTATGATAAAAAGTGGTTGACAGTGACATATTTTTTAAAACCTCTTGAGGTACCTCATAGATCAAGGCCATACAATATGTGAGAATGATAATATGCATGGTATGCATCATATAAGTCATTATTTGGTCTCAGTGGCTTAATTTTCCTCATAAGCTGCAATGATTTAGGCAGCTTTTTACAGACACCAATGTTAAGTTCATTCCAAGTTAACTCATGGCCAATGAAAACCCTAATAATTTTACTGGCTCACTCATTTTAGGGTACATTGAGCGAAATACAAATAAGATTTTGATTCCCCAATGTGTTATTTGAGGAGAACCAGTTTGGAGGGGGAAAAGAGATTATGTCCAGAATGCAGTATCAGCAAAAACTGTTTCGTATACATGACACACACTACTCAGTAGTAGTGGGTATATCCATTGTTATGAAGTACCTGAGCTCTATCAAATTGAATTTGGGTTCAGTAGCTGATGATGACCAGAAAAACTGATTGGCATGTGAGGCATATCTCTCAAACTTTCTAAGACTTCATACATCCTGTTGCCGACCCCTAGCTGCAATTCTAATTAAAGCTATAGCTAGCATATTCACAAATTGTGCTGAAAATAAGCATGAATTTAATTTGCTGTGAAACAAAACGTACTTATATAGAAGTATTCTTATTGGCCAATTTTTTATGTAGGTAGTAATAGTAATGTGTTTACATAAAGGTTTGTAACAAGATATTAATATTGTTCTGTAAACTTTTTTTTTCTGTTCTATTCTAAGTCTGTTCAAAAGTAATTGAAATTTAAAAACTGACATTGTGTACTAAATAGCCCTGAAGAAGCCGAAATAAAGAGGCGAAACATTGGCACAAATTGGTGTTTATAAAAAAAATGGCCAAACAACTCCATATAAACACATTTCTATTGCTACAAAACGTACTAAAACATCATTTAATAGTTTCTTATAATCTTTTTAGTTTCAACTAATCATCTATAGTATATCGGTAAAATGACCACATTGCTAATAATTATAACATTAATGTTTTCAATTTGTCTTATTTGTTGGTTTTTTAAATTGTTTGGAATGAGATCCTCATGACTCCCCCCACCTGCCCAAAAGTACTTGAAACCCCTTCTTGAAAAACTAAGCCTTATAAAATATGGATATAAAACAAAAAACAAGTATCAAAATATTTTTAAATAGGAATTACTACATAGTTAGAAAAAAAATTATTAAATACACGAGAATATAATTTGAATAGCGATTTTAATTTGACTCTGGATAACACCGGATGTTGGCATGAAGCGTCCATCTTAGTTTTTTTGTGATCTGTGTCAAGAAGACTCTCCTTGACGTGTTTACGTCGTTTATGTTTTTACTTTTCGACGTGCACCAATTCGAGGAGTTTTGTTTGTTAATGCGTGTTGAGTGAAAAACCGTGAAAGAGTGAAAAGAAATTATTGGTTAAAATACGTCAATAGGCAAGTGGGCTGCGGCCACGGTAAGGATACCGAATACCTCGAAAACAAAAGTGAGGATTGATCCAGTTTTTTGGCTTTCGCTAAGTCACGACGACGCGAAAGGAACGGATACATTTTGCGATTTGAAAATCATCATTCCAGGAGGTAAGTTTTGAACTGAAATCTAATACTATCTACTATCATTAAGGAGAAAATGTCCACTTATGACATCGTTGAAAATGTCATTTATGTTAGGGTATGTGTTCTTAATGGTTCCGTTTTCTTCGTAGATGAGACCATTGTCATTATTCCTTCTCGCGAGGTTCTGGGACTACGACCAATAGGTTTTGTTATCCCTGGACATACAGCGCTGGAGACAAGGTGAGTTTATTTTTTCTGTAAACTTTAAGTTGAGCGCTTTTTATATTTATACATAGTAATGATAGTGTGCCACTTACTGACGGAAGGCCGTTGAAATATACTGTAAAGGAGTTACTGAAAATTAATTGAAGTGAAATGGTCCAGCTTCAAATAATAATTGATTGAAATATGACATGTTGTTATGACAAATTGTAAGTCTTCTGATTGTTCTTCTTTCAGGCCTTTCTGTGGATGAACTACGGAGAATATGGCTGAAGAACTTATTTATAATTAATATATACAGTGCAATTCCTCAAGGAAATGTAAAATTAAAGACAGATAATAAATACAGAGGTAAATAGATGAGTGTTTAATTTATTAATTCTATTCTTTTTATATAACTTATGTACTATCAGCCCAAATATCACCCGGAATTATGCTAGGAATGAGTGATTTAGAAAGCTGAGCAAAATAGTGTAAACAATTGCCAATGTACCTTTAGGAATGCATAAAATACGTTGTAGAATATCTATAGATTGCTCTAAGGAATCTGTACAGAAAGCTAGGGAATATCTACGGAACGCCTTAAGGAATCTGTACAGAACGCTAGGGAATATCTACGGAACGCTGTAAGGAATCTGTACAGAACGCTAGGGTATCTCTACGGAACGCTGTAAGGAATCTGTACAGAAAGCTAGGGAACTTCTGTAGAACGTTCTACGGAATTCCTTAAAAAAGTGTTTCAATACTTTAAGGAATTTCTGTGGAATGGCCTAAAGAAATCTTTTAAGGAACATCTACGGAATTTTTCAGCAGGGTACTTACTTGTTATCCCGAGAGGTTTTTATAATTTTCTGTACGGTACCCCTGATGAAAATGAAGTGTATTGTTCTGTTTAGGGAGTGTACGGGAAATGTACAGCGAGTGTATGGGGAGTGCACAACCTCCCGCCGTACACCCCGTCGCGAGGGAGTGTACGCCGGGGAGTGTATGTGGAGGTTGTAGTGCACCTTCCAATACACTTCGTCTCGGAATACACTTCATGAACACCTTTGAAGGAGGAAGTGCTATTGAACTGTAACTCCACAGCTTCCAATACATTTCCCTTCGCGTACACTTCCTGCCCCCTTCGTCCAGATCAAGGGGATGTACGGGAAGGTGTCTCGTATCCTTCGTGGTCACTTCCCTTCGCATACACTTCCTGCCCTCTTCGTCCAGATCAAGGGGATGTACGGGAAGGTGTCTCGTATCCTCCGTGGACACTTCCCTTCGCGTACACTTCCTGCCCTCTTCGTCCGGACCAAGAGAATGTACGGGAAGGTGTCTCGTATCCTTCGTGGACACTTCCCTTCGCATACACTTCCTGCCCTCTTCGTCCTGATCAAGGGGATGTACGGGAAGGTGTCTCGTATCCTTCGTGGTCACTTCCCTTCGCATACACTTCCTGCCCTCTTCGTCCAGATCAAGGGGATGTACGGGAAGGTGTCTCGTATCCTCCGTGGACACTTCCCTTCGCGTACACTTCCTGCCCTCTTCGTCCGGACCAAGAGAATGTACGGGAAGGTGTCTCGTATCCTTCGTGGACACTTCCCTTCGCATACACTTCCTGCCCTCTTCGTCCAGATCAAGGGGATGTACGGGAAGGTGTCTCGTATCCTCCGTGGACACTTCCCTTCGCGTACACTTCCTGCCCTCTTCGTCCGGACCAAGGGAATGTACGGGAAGGTGTCTCGTATCCTTCGTGGACACCAATACATATATCGGAAGAGATTCGACAACGTTTATTCACGAACTTATTCATATGGATTAAAACTCCTATTTACGCGAGATTCTTGTCCGTCCTGTAACATTGTATCGTTCCCGAATGAAATTTAGTAGTGCCGGTGGAGCATTCACTCGTTACTTTCGTACATTCTCTAATGTCACCCCTACAACAATGTCCCTACAATGTCCTAAAACCCCTAATCTGTCGCCTGACTGCCTTGCTACATTACCTCCATGGTCAACCAAAGCTGGCTGTATGTACGAGGCATTGGTTCCTTCCAACGATCGACTCCACTACATTGTTGTGCAGGATGTTACAAAGCTGCTAGTCAGAAATTGTCGATTTGCGCCTGGATATCAGATCGACGCACCGCACTCATCTATACGCTCGCTTTCGAAGCACACGAGTTTTTGGATACGCGTGCCCTCAACTCCCTGCGAATTATTGTTAATAATTTAAAGTGAACATGTCCAGCCAGAACGTTGCTCAAATAAACGAGCCCAGCAAGGATGTGGTTCATACCGACAAATGGTATGCGAAAATTAAGTGGGCAGATTCAAACGAAACGGAAAACGTCCCTGTTCGTGACATAAGATGCTTCAAGCCGGAGCATCTTAATGACTTCGAGCGTAAGAAGTGGTACCGAGTGAAAGGAGCTGCCAAGTATTGGGACGATGGCAAGAAGCACTCCAGCTACGCTCTCATCGGTTCCATTGCAGGTAAAATTTTGCTGTAAATCCTCAAACAACTAAAACGTTGGTAATTATTTAGGGGAAGAAAGCCGGTAGAAATGTAAAAAAATTCAATGTGTTTTTAATGGAAAAATAATCTGTGTTCTTTTCTGAACACAACAATACATGACAGTTAGTATAAAAAACAATATTTGTGTGAGTAATTTTACTTTTAAGTATTTTCTTCCCCGCGAGCGTCAGCAGTCGGTGTATCACTGTCACTGAGGCTCTGGCTTTGTTTAGTGTTCATATAGTACTGTTATACATTGTTGTTACTTATATTGTTAACTCTTTGCTTTGTTGTTACATTGTTTACACTTGCTTACTCTTTGACAATGTACATTATGGCCCAGGACAGTTTTAAAGGTAACTTATTTACCACATTTCACTGTTCAACTTTAATCGCTATTTCCCGAAAAGGTTTTTGTTTACAAATATATTCCTTTATCTCAGCTTCAAGATGTCACAGAAAGTTTAAAATTTTACTGGAGCTTTAAGAATATATGGTACTCATACTGTATCAAAATTATTGACGTATGTGTTGTAGCTTTTGAAATAAAAAATGTTTTGTAAAAATATTATTTTAATTTTTAACTTTATAATTTAATAATTTTTTTAAACTTTTGTTTTATGTCATAATACTATGAGTTTGGTACAGTGCCCTAAAAAATTGTATTCAAGATATGGTAAAAATTGCAATGCTGTAGCTTATGTAGTTTTTTGACAAAAGGGATATGTATATAACAATTTGTACGCCCATAAGAAACGCATGGTGTACGCTCCAGCAGCTTTCTTTCATTTATGCATTTACTTGATAAACAAGTTTTTAAAGCATGCAGTACATTTGTTTTGATTTTCTTTTCACTCAGAGTCGCTTGAAGAACTTAAGGCAAAGAAGAAGAGCTTTCCTGCGTTTGTGCCACCTCCTACACAGGCCCCTTTCTCCAGTGCCGAGGAATTGGATGTCCCACTTTCATCAGGCGTTGGTAGCAACAACACTGCTATCACAACTCAGCAGGCTAAACCTTCCCATACACCCCGTTTCCCGAGCAAACACTCGGAATACACCCCTTCACATACACCCCGTTTCCCGAGCAAACACTCGGAATACACCCCTTCACATACACCCCGTTCACCTAGCCAACACTCGGAATACACCCCTTCCCATACACCCCGTTCCCCTAGTAGACACTCGCCATACACCCCTTCCCATACACCCCGTTCCCCGAGCAAACACTCCGCATACACTCCCCTTCGCATACACTTGGCATACATTTCGCGTACACCCCCCCGCGTACACTTCGTGTTTTCTCAGGCGTTTACTTTTGCACTTCCCATACACCCCGAAGTACATGCTAATGTCCTATGCTGAGATAAACACTTCGTGCACACTTCCCATACACTTCATTTTCATCAGGGACATGCGAAAATTAAAAATGGAACTAGAAAAATATTTAAATGAACAGTCCTTAAACCCTAAGACGCCAACAAGATAGTTAGTAGGTAACAAGTAGTAACAAGATAGTAGGTAGTTAATGGTTTTCTAGCCCTCATTCCAGACTCAAAGAAGTTTCAGAAAAAAAATTGCGTGTGTCCCGAGTCAACAGTGTTTAGTGAGCGAGTATTGAGCGCAGCAGGGAACGTTTGTGACCAGATTGATCCAGAGAGGCTAAAAATGCTGTTTTTTTAACAAAAACTCAAAGTATGCTCAAGCGTTTGTGTCATGCACTTTTACTCGATTTTTTGTTAAAGTTTTTTAAGTTTGAGTTACAATTTAGGTTAGTGTTTTTATTAATTACAACTAATTATTCCATCATATTCAAAGTAAAATTACGATATTACAGTCATATTACTGCGAATCTGTTATGACAATTTTTATTTGATACAAACATGTTTTCCTATTACACAGGCTTTTGTGAGAAAAAATATATAATTCTGTTGAATCAAAAACTTTTTATTTTCAAATTGTACTCGGAGTGCAATATCAGAAGTTATCCCAAAACATATAGTTATCCGACATTTTTGTTTTTAGGGTATTATACTCGGATTTTAAATATATCATTTCCATTCTATTACCGGGTTCCGATTTTGGCCTAATCGAACAGGCCCAATCGAACCTCTATGAGGTTGGCGAGATTCGAACCTGCGACCATTGGAGTATTTGTCAGTATAGAAGCAAAGACGCATCAGCATTTCGGCTAGATCAACACCTTCACTTCGTGTCCCGAGCAAATTTATTTGCAGCGCGTTTATGGACTGCTAACACGAAACATACAAAGATCAATAAAAAACGTATCCTTCAACTAGTCAGAAAATTGTTTATCAAAATAAAAATAAGGCTCTTGAAAGTAACTTTCATTACTCACTGAGCGTCAAACCACAGATGTAATCTGGTGAAATGCTCTCATAGGCTGAAGTAATTTCGCTAATGCTTTCGTGTTGTGACAATGTTCACAGCCAATTTTTCGAAAGAAAGAAGAGAGAAATCCAACATAGAATAGGTCTCTTGCAGCCGGGTGACAATACTAAATTACTTAACGCAGAACTGGAGAGAAAAATATTTCAGCATAGACAAAGGAAGTGGAATTTAAATGACTGCTCTTGGTGCAAATATTATGATTTTCTCAAACTAGACATAGATGACAAAGCGAAACTCTTTTCAATTAACGGGTACAGTTAATTTCATTAAACCAAACATCAAAGGTCATAATTAATACAGGTAAAAAATAAATCCCAAATAAATCGGATAAGCTTCATAACGACTACCAACTGATGCATAAAAAATTACTCGGTTATTCATCAACTAGCTATAAATGGTAACTAACATCAAAGAAGCAATCGTGCACTGGAGCGATTTTCATTGCGGACACTGGTCGGAATCAGAATATTTCAATTATCGAGAGTAAGTCCGTAGTATGGTATACAAAGCAGTGTAGGCTGCATACGGAAAGTAATCCAAAACTATCATTAAATAATTATGGGTAACATAACATCACCCTTTTTACCAAAAGGCTACCCTAAAAGATTTAAAAGATCTAGTAAATTTTAAGAATGTCCAGAGCGATACATATAAGTAGTATTTGACAAAATCCAATAAAAATTCTAACTTCACACGGAGAAAAACCATAACTTCCTCAAGAAGCAAGCAGAGAACTTATAAAACATATGCGACTGTTATTTTTCATGCTATCATAAAGTTTTTTAATATCGTGTGTGCCTGCGAGAACATGCCTATGGAGTCTATGGAGTAAGAGGGAACTGATAAACATTCCGGATGCAAGTATTCAAATTTTATTATGGCACTGTTTACGGAGAATATGTAGTTCTACTAACGTGAATTAGTACACGGTTCTGATGAAATAGTGCCTTCATAGATTATTTTCTCTTTTTACCACCTGCTGGACCTGACGGGGGAGAATCAACCTAGATATGTGGATTTCATGTCTGTTTTCGCACTGCTAGGCGCTTCAGACCGAGAGGAAAGGTACGCGGGTGGGAACGAAAGCGTAGGGAGGAGGAAGATTGGAGAGAAACCCGACGTCGGCCTTCAGGAAAGGTGCCAAGAGAAACACGGTTTATTATGCCGTCCGACAGACGGATTACTGAACAGAAATGCTCTCCACAAAGCACTCCAGTAGGGGCTAGTTTAATGATGAAAACTATTTTCCACTGCCGGGATGTGAACCGTAGCCCTCTGGGCCAGAATCAAATGCTCTAAGCACTACACCAACCCAACATCCACGGGTAAAATAAGACTGCAAGGCACATAATCACAACCTCTCTCTCTAGGTAGCCGTGACAGCTAGTTTCACCTTCTCAGACGTACATGTCGCGTCTCTCCCCAACGCTCCCTTTCAGTTGGAGAAAGGAATTCGTGCCGCAAATGAGCGAAAATAAATAAATAAGGCTGGGATAGAATGTAATTGGGAGAGATGAGGAGGGAAAGGAAGAGGATGCAATCATCTCTATCCTACGGAGTTGGAGAAGGACACGATGCTGGGAATTGCAATGGAAGGAGAGATACGCGACATAATGTCACAGTGGGACAAAGAGGAAAGGAGGGGGGAAGCGAAAGCGGATATACTGGTGGGAACATGACAATAGTGCGTGGACGGGGTTGGAGAGCAATGTCGGGGAAGGCAACGAGAAGAGGCGGGTGTAAAGGGGAGGAAGGCCTCTGCTGCGCGGTAGGGGTTGAATCAAATGTGGCAGACTCACCCTCCCAATGACGTCTTCACCACTCGTGAATATCGGCGGCAAAAGACCCTAGGGTACGAACGGGATCCCCTATGAGCACTGAAATTTGCCCAACCAGTTCCACATGCGTCTCTTACCCATGCCGTTAAAATCCCTGTCCGGCTGCCATATCTGTCAAGATTTTACCATCACTGGCTCGAGAATCTTTCGACTATCCCAACGCGTACGGAAAGTTTGCTGTGCTCCCTGGATACGACATATTACTGAAATTATTGAGACTGGAGAACAAAAACCTATATTTAAGAGTAACATTTTTACCACGATTTAATCATAGAAGATACAAAAGTATAGCTTATTACGAACTAACATTGAAGAATTAATAAAACATTGAGTTAAAAATAACGATATCTTGATTAACAGCATACAAACTATTTCATTTAGTAACTTACACATTCAGATATTATACTGAACACAACGTACAACCTGTTAGGTGAAAAACGTATACCTTACGAAATAATATAAAAATCTATACGAAAAAATGATAAACACGTAGTAGATGTAGGCCTGCAACACAAAAGTGGTGGGTTCGTACCCCTCTCAAGGTATGGGTGCTGGGCTGGTGCCAGGTATATGATCTTAGCCAAGGTTTTGCAAAATAACCTTAACCGTGAGGGCACCTAATGCATATATTACTATTTAAGGGCGCGCGGTTGAAGCTCAAGTATCCCAATTGCAAGTTTGATAAAGACTGGAAAAAAACAATGCTATTAGTACATTCCCTTGACAGTGCTTATACTGTAACAGCATATGTGACATTAAAAATCCGCTTACGGGATGACTGTAATGGATTTATGTATTCAACCAAGGGTGGTTCATTTTACGAGCTGTCATCACCAATTACAATTATGAAACAGTAATGTACGAGGGATGAATACTAGAGAAGTATATGCCGATATGCATACACTATATGAGATATTTCGATATTGGAGGCCAAGGGTTTATAATGTAAACAATTTTGCAGATATTGTGCTGGTTTTAAAGTGTAGAGATGTATTCTAAATTTCCAAATATATTTAATTTCGATGAATACTTCTAAACATTTTCGATTGATTGGTTTTTCGTTCATCGAGTTCATGGAAATCCCTTTGACCGTAACTAATTCACATGACCAACAGGTTTACTAATATTCCTAGCATTTTTAAAACGCGAGTAATAACTTTTCAAGCCTCATCCTAATGCAGATATTCCACTGCGAAAAAAATCATTCGCCGATTTCCTGCCAGGTGCTCTACCGGTTGAGAATCCAAGAAGCCCTCTTCCTCTGTGGAAATTATAGAGGCTTTTAAGGAACAATATGTTACAAGTTTTGTCATGGATGATCTCTGACACAAAAAGGTCAAGAAACTCATGTTAAGAAGAATATTAAAGATGATTTGGATCCACCGAGTGATGCAAGGAAAAGTACAATGAAAAGTAGGGAAAAAGTGAAGACGGATGAAAAATGTAAGGAGAAAAGAAGGGATACCCTAATTGTCCACGTCTAGAGTACACAATGGCCTGGTGAGGTCTTCTTCGTGGATAAATAGAATCGAAAATCGAAAAGTATGACCCCATGTAAGTTATATATGGCACGTTGCAAAGGATGTCAAAAAATAAATATTAACATATGAAGATAGCCAGTCAATAGAAGAACCGAATGGAGAGTTACGTCCAGTCCATTTTAGGATCGATGAATAACATTGTAAAATAAATAGAATAAAAGGTGATCTCAAGGATAATTATTTAATTTGCCATTGCATATAGAATTACTGACAGCAAAATAAATATTGTATGAGTGAAATTTCTTGGTAGTGATCTTCCATAAGACTCAGCATAAGGAGATGATGATGTCCAAACACAAATTTAACCCAAGGAGAAAAATACAGCTTTTCTAGGAAATGATATTATGGCTACATGCAATTCATTGCATAAAAGGTTGAATAATTAATTGCACGTTTGCACTTTTCTCTAAAAAGGGAGTTATATATATTTTATATTGTGGTAAAAGTATCTACGAAATGAAGATTTCCACAATGATTGCCAAAGTTTAGTTAAATATTCATGGTCACTTCGGTTCAATAACATAGAGTATAAATAAGAAACAACGTTTGCGTTGTTTGCTTGGCGCTCCAAAGGTAACAGCTACCTCCGAACAAAAATTTGGACAACAGAGTGAGAAAATGCTGTAAAAGGCGTGTAATCCTTCAAGGACACAAAAATTACTTCAAATTCTGGACTATCTTGATGGAATTCTTTGGATTCTGGACTGGAAACTTTCAACCTAGTATGATCAAAACGCTTTTAATTTAGTACGCAGGATCCAGCCTTTAATGGTCACTCGGACGCATCCGTATTTGGCGTACACTGTCTCCTTTGTATTAATTTTGATTTTAATTGCAATTAATTGATGTCGTATTAATTTACTCCTTATTGCCACTTGTCCCCTCGCATTCAGTTGCAGGATTTTCTTAAACTACTCTCTCGATGCCATAGGCTCAGTATGGTGGAGCACCAAGGGAAAACACTCGCTCGAACACCGTCACTTGTTCGTCTGTCTCATCCGCGGAAGTCCTTTGTTCAATCTTCGGAAAACAGGATCGATGAGGCTGTGACACTCTCTTCTTCGCTTTCTCGGTTTTTTGGATGGAGCGTAACTCTGTCGTTTAATGAAACCCTTCATCACGGCAGGGGCCCCAACTCCGCGGATTTGACTCCCAAATCCCCGGATTTTCGAAATCAATTGTGTACCGAAACTTGCTGCGTTAAGTCTTGAGTCCTAGAGGAGGCTTCTCGGCGCAAAAAACTGAGATCGTTTGAAAGCGACATTTATATGCATGGCTTGCAATCTGTTGACGAATCCCATAGAAAATGACAGCGCTCACACATGGAATAAAATTAGAATGCGTCGATCCCTGTAGTCTTCGGCAGTACGCTGGAATCAATTGTAAGTATAAGACACTGTCTCCGGCGTTACTCGGTGGAACTGCTTCATATTTAATACGAAAAAACACTTGGTTATAATTCCACACTTTATTTCATGAAGACGACCCGGGTTTCAGCATGTCATGCCATCTTCAGGTACAAATGGGTGGGTGGCTTACACTTATATACCTGTGGGTGGAGAGGGGGGGGGGATATGACAACAGGGGTGAGGGGTTTGGGGAGGGGGGGAAGCACGAGTAATGGCCAAGGCTGTTTTTCGAAGGAGGGGGGGGGTTAAGGTTGAGAGTCGTGGAGGGATGGTAGTGTGATATGAAGGAGAGGAGACTGGGAGGGGAACATATGGTCATTACAAAGTTTAGTGGGGCAATTCACAATTTCAAACTGTTCTAAGAAGTCCATTTTACGCCCTTTGTCAGTACAATGTAAAATTCGAGGTTCAAATTCACACCAATGGTTCTCGTCACATAAATGTTTGGCTATTCCGGAGGATTCGTCATTATTTAAAAAACATCGTCTATGTTCTTTCACTCTAATGTTAAAACTTCTCCCAGTTTGTCCAACATATCCAATGTTACAGGTATCACACTTCAACTGGTAAACACCACTTTTCTGCATATTGTCATACTTGTCCTTTGTATTAAAAAGCATTTTACCCAATGACACAGGATTGTAAAATGACACTTTGGCATTATGGATTATATTACATAGTTTATATGAGACATGAGATATGAATGGTAGCTTGCACCAGCGTGAAGGTTTGTCAATGTCAACTTGAATGGAAGTTATAAGATTTATAGCTTGTTTTTTGTCAGATCTTTCAATAAGTTTTCCAATCAGTTTTGGGTCAAAACCATTTTGTTGGGCAATATACTTAATGGTATTTAATTCCTTATTGAAGTTGTCCTGGGACATTGGGATACTTGTTAACCTGTTCACCATTGATTTTAGCGAAGCTGTTTTATGAATACGGTGATGGTTTGAGTTCATTGGAATAACGACACCCGTAAACGTAGGTTTACGATAAATTGAAAACTCGTGTTTGCCCGTACTAATATCAATGTTAAGATCTAAAAAGTTAATGTTATGTCCACCGTATTCCAAAGTGAACTCGATTGATTGGTGCAGAGAGTTTGTAAAGTAAATAATCCGACGATTTTGTTTTCTATCGCCAAGAAATTACGCGCTAAACTATTTTACGTCATGAAAATAATAATACGTTTGTTGTCGTAGACCAATGTGGGTTTTTATACATACAGAACAGTGTAAGCTGCGAATAATATTCAATTTCAATTCAAGATTACGCTAGTATAATTAATGATGGTAATTATAACATTATAATGATATCATAATAATAAGACAAATATAACTCTCTGCTTCAAACACACAAATTTTCACGCTATCAATTTAAAACAATGGTACGCTTGTGAATTTGTGGGACAACTTACAATGTAATACTTCACATATATAAATATTCATATTTTCAACTCTTCACTCGGTAAAGGATCATTCTTGCATGCAGCACCACTTTTAGTATCTACATTTTTTTATGCAGGGAATGAATGATTTTATGAATGAAATAATACAAATTTAGTATTAAATAAGTAATATTCTAAGGCAATTAAGTTGCATATCTGGAGGATAAATAAACCTAAAATATACATTAGAATCGGCGATGGAGGTTGATGGAAGTCCAACTGTTAAGGTACTAAAACTGATTAGGTTATATAGTAGTGTCTACCTTTAGTACACGATAAAATACTGGCACCATATCCATGCCCATGTCGGGGTACGAACCTCCAGTAAGGCAAAATGCCCACAAACGCTCCATGCATGCCTGCGTGTCTGAAAATTGCGACTGCTTACATTTCCATGGCGATCGACGTCATGTGTGGGAATGCGAACATGGCGTTGTTGTGTCTTACGCATGCCGAAGGGGCTTGTTTGATCCGAAGGGCAGTCCACTAAAGGGCTGGGCCCTTTTACAAGGGTTGGGGCTCCGAGTAGAGGGAATAGGTTCGAGCACATTACTCAGTAAAAAGTTATCGTCTATGCACGCTCCTTAGTTAATTATTAATTAGGCATTAATCTCTCGTCGTCCGCATGAATCTGAACTGCACGTCTATGTGGGATGGGAGAACGGGAAAATTTTCCGCTCTTGGGTTGAAAAGGTGTGCAGTGTTGGTTGGTGCGCTACGTTCGGGCCTCAAATCGCATTGGACGACAGCGCTAATTCAGCATCCTCGCATTTGCACCCCCATCGCGGTCATTGTTCACGGATGCCGTTTCCGCCCGTAAACCCTTGCGTTTCTCAACGGGTTCCCATTGCGCGATGTGAATTTGACAAGCAACACTTCAGTATATCATAGGCCATTTGCCTGAAACTCAAAAATAAATACATAGTTTGGGTTCTAGTTATGTAGAAAGATGACTGATAGGTTGTTGGTTATGGTAATCAAGGACATTTTAGGTAACCCATTATGATATGTTGGTTACGGGAATCAAGGACATTTTAGATAACCCAACTAACGACATGTTTATGCATTCTCTCCCTGCATTTTAAACCTTTATAAAATTTTTATAGCCCGACTAGGTTGCCTTTACCCTTGCCACCACACAACCCAACCCATATTTCTCCGTGTTTATGTGATTTTAGGGAATTTTTATTGCATTAGCAACTGTTTGTTTACTGTCCAAAAAATACTTGGAATGCTATGAAATCAAAAATTAACCTCCTTGCCCTTACCCTGAAAAATAATAAAAAATTCTCATCAAAAATATTTTTTCTCCATAAGATAGGTACTCTTCGTTTTGGCCTTATGGTGTACAATATTCCTAATGAGCAGAGACTTGAGTTTGATTTCTATTTTTCTGACACAAAAAAATGTGATGAATACTACCGACGCAATTCAAAGATAGGCAGAAAAATTAGGTGTCATATTGTAATGTGTGGTTTTCATCTTTTCAATTATTTCCATGGAGGTTTTTTCGTCAAAAGTAGGATTTCCACCCCTGACTCCTCGATAAAGTTGACAAAAATCGTTATATGCTCCATGCGCCGATTTCTAACTGCAGCGGAAAGTTAGTAATACCCAATTCTGTCTCCTAAGATGATGATGATTCCTGCTGAGTTGGAGTAGGAAGGGGTTGGCGAGCTTAAATAAAAACTGCGGTAGTCTATCATACCCTATTACACCCACTCCATGAATTACCTAATTATTTTCCTCAAATTAGCTAATTGTTGCGTCAGTTTGACGTGCCTACTTAATACCTACTATTATAATGACCTTGGTAATATGCCATACACATAGGGATAGCAATGTTTTTATTGCCTAGATGGAATTTTAACATCAGGCGAACATTTTGAAAATTAAATTCGATAAATCGAAAATCGCGCGGCCTGAAGGGCGACCGACAATTTGATTTTGCATACTTGTCCCGTTTGCATGGTGATAATCACACGGAGCGTCCATGTCACATCTCTCTGCGGTCATATAAGGCTCGGGCGCTGGTAATGACAGGCGACGCAAATTAACGTCAGCCATTGAAAATGAAGCCATGTCGTGTTCATATGAGCGAAAGGTTGGAATGAGTATTTCCTACATATTTTGAGAATTTCAGCGGTAATGTGTAAACGATTCCTGCCGTTAATTTTGATTTCTCTTGTTCAGATGTCAGTCAGTGTTTCAGATGTAGTTGGTACCTAGAGAACTGTCCTTCCATCCTAAAGATCAGCACTTGAATCTGGGCAGAAGTAGAGGTTTTTCATTTCTTAGCCATTTGTTATGAATTAATCTGTACTGGAGTACTATGGATAGGAAGCTCTAATTTCAGTATTCTTCAGATATTGGGGAATGTTTTATAGAAAATAGAGATACAAGCTTTACGTAGATATTTTAAAAAGTTTCATTTTTTTCGTGTGTAATATTTCATGTTTATTATAAAGTAATAGAAATACAGAAATATATTCTGACGAGAGAAAAATCACTCCAACAAATCAACATAGAAATCATCTTAGATCAATTACAAGGTCAATTATATGTAATTACACTAAAAAAACAAAAACATTCCTTTCCATTATAGGTCCAGATAAGCTATAATGTACCTTGTCAGCAGGTTCTTGTACTTATTTCTTTATCATTCCAAAAACAAATTCTTGTAAAACAAATCATCAAAGGAATACATTTTGTTTCCCATTTCATGACTATATAATTTGAGTTCTATAGTTTGAGGGGAGAAGAAGCTTAGGAGTACTGGATCGATTCCCGGGGACGCCAAATCTTTTTTCAGCGTCTGGAAAAATTATATTTTCCGACTTTTCCGAAACGAGACATCGGCTCCTACCCTAAAACACCTAAATACCTCAAGGCAGCAGTTTGCAAGCACCATGGGGCACTGATGGCGCAGATCAAGTGAACCGGTCCGGAATCAGATGCCATAGCTGCAGGGGAGAGTGTAGCTCACGGAATCGGCTGCAGTACTTCGATGTAGCGTAAGGAAGGTAGCGGAAAACCACCACATTATTCTCCAGACGAAATATTCTGGAGGTAAAATAGTCCCCCAATCGGATCTTCGGGTGGGGACTACTGGCAGGGGAAAATCAGTGAAGAGAGAAAAATGCAGAATTGGGACGTGGAACGTAAGATCACTAGGAGTGTGTGGGAAGTTGGAGAACGAAAGGATGGAGATGGACAGACTGGAGATATACATCATGAGAATGAGCGAAATAAAGTGGGCTGGGGCCTACGACTTCTGGACCGACGATTACAGGGTGATTTACTCAGGAGGTGACCAGAAGATAGCAGGAGTGGGATTCATACTGAAGAATGACTTGTCAAGAAGAATGAAGTCCTACTGGAAATATAAAGAAAGGATTCTGATGATCAAAATAGAAGGAGAACATACGGACACAGTGATAGTGCAGGTGTACATGCCGAGATCGAGCCATTCTGAAGAAGGAATAGAAGAAATGTATTAGCAACTGGAAGAGGTCCTAAAGACAGTAAAGGAAAGGGAACTTAATAGTTATGGGAGATTGGAATGCAGTGGTCGGAGAAGGAAGTAGCGTGGGTGAGTTCAGTTGGGGAAAAAGAAATTCCATGGGAGAGAGGCTGGTAGAGTTCTGTAAAGAAAAGACCTTGGTAATAACAAACACCCTCTTCGAGCAACATCGGCAAAGAAGATATACATGGAAGATGCCGGGGGACAGAGGAGGATACCAGATAGACTAAATCCTTGTCAGAACGAGATATAAGAACCAAGTTAAGCAGTGGAGGATCTACCCCGGAGCAGGTATAAATAGTGACCATAACCTGTTGATCATGGACAGCTGCATGCGATGCAAGAAAGTGAAGAGATTTACGAAGGAATCAAGATGGAACACAAAGACACTGGAGGAAAAAGTAGTAAGAGAAAGGTTAACCTAAGCCATCGATGCAAAACTGGAAGTGAAGGAGACAACCGCTACGGGAAGATGGAATGAAATAAAGAAGATCATTACAGAGGTAGCAGATGAGTGACTTGTGAGTAAAGAAATAGAAAGAAAATGGTCATGGATAACGATCCAAATAAGAGACTACATAGTGGAAAGAAGAAAATACAAGAATCCAAGAAATGAAACTGATGAGGCCCAATATAAGAAGTTGATAAACCAAGTAAATAGAGAGTGCAAGAAAGCCAAGGAAGAATGGATGGAAAACTGCTGCGAAGAAATAAATAAGAACATAATGAAAGGAAACGCAGAAATGGCCTATAATCTGGTTAAGAGACAATTCGGAGAAAGAAAAACAAGATCCCACAACATAAGAGACTCTAAATGAAAGATAATCATAGAACAGGAGGACATAGGGAAGAGATGGAAGCAATGCGTTGAAAAGCTCTATCAAGCGCCCAAACCACTGGAAGCTTACCTAACGGAGGAAGAAATCAGGGAGGATGAAGATGAATGGAGGCCCTAGATGCTGAGAAGCGAATTTGACAGAGTCGTGAAAGACCTAAAGAACAACAAGGTACCAGGAGGGGACAAAATAAATGGAGAATTCATCAAGGCACTCGGGGTCAAAGCAAAAGATACCCTCTTTGGAATAATCAAAGATAGCTATGGCATTGGAGGACTACCAGAGGACTTCCAGGAAAGTAAAATGATCGCAATCCCGAAGAAGCCAAGGACAGAGAAATGCGAAGAGCACAGAATATTGAGCCTGGTGTCACATACATCAAAAATACTTACTAGGATAATTAACAGAAGAATGGAAGGAAAGATCGAAGTGAATATTTCGGGAAATCAATTCGGATTCAGGAAAAACCGAGGAGCTAGGGAGGCAATACTCAGCTTAATGATACTGGCCGAGAAAATGATACACGTAAACAAGCCGTTGTATATGGCATTCGTGGACTAGGAAAATGCCCTTGATAAAGTCGAATGGAACAAGATGTTCAAGATTCTGGAAGCAATTGGAATAGACTACTAGGATATAAGAATAATCTATAATCTCTACAAGAACAAGGTCACCACAATGCGAATGAAAGACGGAAGGAAGATAGAAGCCAAAATAAATAAAGGAATCAGACAATGATGCAACCCCTCCCCAGCGTTATTATATATATCCATGGAAGAAGCAATAAGAGCCGCAGAGGAAATTGGTATCATGGACATCAAGGTCAATGGCGAAGAAATAAACACGCTAAGATTTGCTGATGACATCGTAGTTTTAGCAGAAAGTCGAGAGGGCCTGCAAGAGTCCCTGACTACAATGGATCATATACTTCTAGAATATAATATGAGCATCAACAAGAAGATAACTAAAATCCTAGTGTGCGGTGTGCCTTAGGGTAAATATCACAATTCAAGGAGTGAAATTGGAACAAGTGGAGAACTTCACCTACGTCGGCGGCACTATAATTTGTGATGGAAGAACCTCGTCGGACATCAAGCGAAGAATAGCGCAAGGCTGAGGAGGCGATTATGAAGAAGAGACAACTACTTTGCTCAAAGAACCTATGGCTGCAAACAAGGAAGCACTCCGTCAAAACATTCGTATGGAGCGTGGCACTCTATGGATCAGACACATGGAACATCGGGGAGTAGACCAAAGAAGAATTGAAGCCTTCGAAGCATGGTCCTGGAGGAGAATGTTGAAGATTAAATGGTCAGATAAATTGAGAAACGAAGGGTGTACAGAAGAGCAGATGAAGAAAGGACAATATGGAAAACACTACGGCATACAAGAACCAGATGGATTGGACTTACCTTGAGGCACAAATGAATTAGTTATAAATATAATAGAAGGGAAGATTGAAGGGAAGGTCCCGCGAGGAAGACCAAAGGACAAGAATATAGGGCAAATAAAGAAGGACGTGAAAGAGAAAACATACCAGGGTGTGAGGGAACACATTCAGCGCGGAGCACGTCAATTGACGTGCTCCTGTCCAAGCCGAGATACGGAGCACGTCAACTGACGTGCTCCGCCGGTCGGCCCGGGAACCCACTTCTTCGCGTTCGTACGAGGCTAATACCCGCTCCTGAGACTTCCGACCGTGTATATGACCTTCAGTAGGCTTCCATCTTTCGTACAGTGTGCGTCGTTCGTGAATAGATAGCTGTGGCTGAACGGAAACGTTGCGGGAGCCTCCCTGTATTTTTCGTCCACATTTTGCATTCCACGTACGTATATGTTATTATTTTTTAACCAATATTTATACATCAGTTACTTGTATTATTTTAGTTTATATATACCATATTCTCTTTTATATTTTTACTGTACCATCATCCCTGTTTTCTTTTTTTGCACGCGTAATTACTTTAAACACACATTTTTTAACCATAAATCTTCCTTATACATCGACTGTTTTTAGTGATTTGCTTAATTATTACCTATTTCTTTTGTAGAATTTAAAAAAACAATGAAGAGGAGTATTTCTCTATCTTTTGAGCTCACGTAAGTTTTTTATTTTTATATTGCTGCCTATGTTACTCTATTAGAATTTCTTTTTTTTTCTACGCATAAATTCTTTCTTTATTATTCATCGATGTAATCATTAATTTATTTATTCTTAATTCAGAAGCAGGTCCATCTTCCAGACCGTATGTTTCTTACGCTACACCATCGGCCTCATCGAGACCTCGGAGAAAGAAAAAATCCTCGGTAGCACCTGGTAAGTGTGGCTGTAAATTTTCGTGCCGACTTTGCGTAAATATTATATTTTTTAGTTTTAATTCATCGATTGCCTTCATATATCTTAGTGATGTCAGGGAGGATGCCTAAAAAGTTTATAAATTTAAAAGTAGGTGTTTCATCTAAATAATTATATGCAGTGAAGATATTTTTGCTTATTATGTCTATTTACGTAAAATTTGCAAACGTAAGTGTTATCTTTATCATGAGTTCAGCGTATGATCTGACTTTCTGTGTCGTAAATTATTCAGTATCCAGAATATCTGCTCATTTTCGTCTATCTACATGCGCGTAGTACCCGGCAAGCCACCTGAAAGGTGTATGGCAGAGGTTGCCAATGGCAGGCATTCGCTAACTGTCAAACGCTATATAATACTATCGTTGCTACATATTGTTGATATTTATAGCTAACTACCGTTGAAATACACTCGTAATTTTTTCTGATTGGATATTAGGGATGTAAATAATTTATTATTTGACTTATCTACTGCGTTTCACTGATTGCGACGTGTAAACCCTTACGTTGAGGAAATGTTTGAGGTTAGATTTGTTAAATAGCTCCACTGCGTGAAGGAGTTTTATGTAAATGTACTGCTTTTCTATGTTCATTTTTCTCGCGAACCCGCTCTTTCTGTGTTATATTTTGATACTTATGTTTGAAATGTCAGAATAATTATGCCATAGGTCTTTTTAGTTATACTAACTTCTATTTTTGTCTACGATCTTAAAAATACGTATTTAATGCATTCATGTGACCTTGTTCGGAAAAAAACATCGATTCATTGCTGTTTTATGTTTGCAATGCGCTAACTTATAATTTGAAGTAATTCGAAGAATTTAGAATAAACACAAGATTTTCTTTAGGCTCTCAAGATTTTTTCTACTAGAACATGTATGCACATATGTATCTCTCTCTCTTCGCTGCTGAGTAACGTCCTTAATTTTTCAGGGTGGCTTCCTTTTGAAAAGGAGACCTACTAGCACCTGCTCTAGTATATGGTGACCGAGATGGACACCGAGGACATTTTTTCTTTCCTCTATTCGGCGAATGAGGGGAAATGTGGAGATCGGGTCTGAGGATGAGGAAGAAGAAACGGGCTGGATTGGTACTCATTCCGCCTCCACGTAATTGATTACCTGGTCAGTTGCAGGGCCGTTGAACGAAGGGGTACTATTTCCATACGTTCCCACTTCCCTAAATTCCTCCCCCCCCCCCCCCCCTCCCCACTGGCTCCAAGAAAAGTTCCCAAAAAGACTGCAGGGTTTGCAGAGCCAAAAAAATAAGGAAGCAGACGAATATATACTGCCCAGATTGTGAGGGTGGTCCTGGGCTCTGCCTGGATCCTCGTTTCAGGGAATACCGCAAAGATTAAATTTAATATATTGTAAATATTGCACATATTTTATATATTGTACATATTGCATATATTGTATATATTTTGTACATGGTATATATTGTGATACATGTGCATATCTTATGAGGACTTTGTAAAAATTACTCCTGAACCATATTGTGCCATATGTATATTTTATGTGAATAATGTGAATCGATATATAAAGGTTGTAACTCGTATTTCATTTGTTTTCTTCGACTAATTCCAAATCCTCTAACTAAAGTTAGGTGGAAAAGTTATAAATACTTGTAAAGCAATCTAGTAGCCGTGGAAATTAATTCATTCTCATACATTACGAAACCATATTTTATCCTTAGTCCACTATCAAAGGATATACTCTCCTAGTGCATAATAAATTACGTCAGCACCGCTAAACATTGATAAAACTCACTCTTTTGCTCTGCAGAACCTGTCATGGAAATGTCTTGAGTATCCTTAGTCATTGGGAGTTTCTTTGTGGATTTTTACCGAGGCCATTCGATGGTAATATCCTCTGTGGCGTAGTAGCATCCCCAACCTTGGGGCCCAACTCAGCGGGATTACTGACCTCCCTCCCTCCGAAGACCCTAGGACCTTATCATCGGCAACTCTTTTCGACCCTCCGATAAGCAGACCCTCTTATCGCCTATGGTGGCGGTCAATTTCCCAACCCTCGTGGGTTGGAATTTAGCTAGAGACGATGTTCGGTACTATTTGTCGGCCAGGCATCTAATTCCCGTAGAGGTGGGTGCCATCGCCTGTATGCACAGCGGGGGATGGGAAGTCCCAGCGGTCGCGCCGGACTCTTCCTTTGGCGCCCTTACAATAGCCTTTCCTTCCCCGAAAGGGGTGTTGAGCCCCTGCAGCTGTCCAACGCTCTCGGCAGGGCGGTCGCTGACGTTGTGCACTAAGAAAGGGTACCATTGCGACCAGCGTGGGGGTGCGTTTTGGTTTTCCCAGAAGTGAGTGCCGCGGACCGGTCGAGTGTTGACATGGTCGATGTGTCGGGCGGGCGCACAAACTTGGCCGAAAAAACTTCATTTCACTTGATCCCGGACGCGTCGTCGTATATTGGTTTCATAATTCGGGTCAGCGCGGCCCCATCATCACACAGTAGTCGTCCCTTCTTTTACGTATAATAATCCCCGACAACTATAACAAAGGTCCAGGGCCAAAGCGATAAAAATAGCTTTACTGCAAACTTCGTGAAAATTTGTGCGTATCCTGAAAGCTAGTCAACACGCTCATTTTTCTAGCTTGGCGAGCGTGAAATACGGAGCACGTCAATTGACGTGGTGTCGATTTTTGCATTAATAATTAAAAATTTTACTCAAATCATGTATAAACATGTATAAGGAGCTATACTAAATACAAATTAAGCAAAAAAAAATTTTTTTTAATCAGCCGATTTTGACGACTTTCATGAAAATCGGGCCCGCATTGAATGTGTTAACACAGAATAGAGCAGAATGGAGGGCTGCAGTAAACAAATCCTAGGATTTGAATCCTGATGACGATGATAATTTGAGTTGGTACAGAATATGGAAGACAGCAAAGCAGATATTTAACATTCTAATAGCCATTTTTTAATTAATTTAATAAATTTACTTACGGTGTTTATATTTTTTAAGGTAATGGGCGTATTGTTGAATGCAGTAGTTACTTTTATCGTCAGACTTTCTCTCCATGCAATGTGAGATGTTAATTAACTTAATAAAAATGATTAAAACTGTAGGTAACACGTTTACTTTTTAGCACTTTTTGCAACAAAAGTATTTTTCCAAAGTTCAACTTCTCATTATTCAACCACCCGTGATGAACTATGAGTAATCGTGAGTGAGTGGATATTGATTTACTTATTGGGCAACACAAATCTAGAAGTCTATGATAATACACGTTTAATAAATTGAAATATTCTGTATTTATTTTATTCCATACTCTTCGTGTTACCAGGGCCTATCCAAAGGCTTGCTAGGCCCGGGTATCAGTGGTTTGCATAGGCCATGGTAAATGTGGGTGAGCCACGAAAAATATAGTAATTCGAACCTTGAATTAAGAAATCAATTCTTATCGTAAAATATTATTTTATAGTTTATTTAATACAATGAAAGAGCATGAATAGAAATATAATTTCAATATTTGTCCTTCCTTTAACTAGAGGTCCTTGAAAATGCTGGGCGCGGGGCGGATGCACCAGCTCAAAGAGGTTATTTATGTAATAATCAGGTGTTACCATAGCTATTGTGGTAGCAGGAGGGAGTAATTCCACACGTGTCATCAGTATTGTCACATGCATTATATTAGTGTAACAAGACAGGATTAGTAGTTGCAAGTAGTACTTCTTAATTCCTATTTACAATAACATAAATTACCAATTGTCCATGAAATTTAAAATAAAAATTCTCAGATGAAAAAAGAAAAGGAAAGTGATGCCTTTTTATTTAAGATATTCTGACGCAGTTTTTATGTGCTTTCAATCCTGTCTTTCGTATTTTATAATATGAAATTATATGTTAATCTGTGTTGAAATTATACATTCTAATAATTTTTTCCTTACTTTCAGGTAAGAGTGACATCGTAACATTTCTCCTCCGTTGGTGAGTGATTAATATTAAGCACTTTGACGATCTGTTGTCGTCGTTGCGAGCTAAGTATTATTAAATCTGTATCTTATGTTATAAATGATAAAATGAACACGTTTTGGTTATTTGTTATGCTGATGAACGCTGCGTCTTATTCCGAATAGAAACTAAAGGTTTACGTGGCTTTATAGTTGTTTCATCCCTCGTGGCGTGCAAGTTAGGCAGATTACAAAAGAATATTACTACTAATAAAAAAAATGAAATAATATAGTATATTTTTATGCTTTCTGCTCATTTTTAACACCCTTTACTTGCTACTCTTTCCGTTGCAATCCTCTGCTACATGCCCCTAGTTGGTATAACCTTTCTTTTTTGCGAGCTGTTGCCTAAACGTTCCAGAAATGCAGTGATAAATTAAATTTTATTGTAACTTGATCAAATTAACAGCTGTCACTTTCAAATTAGTCCCATTTGAACTTTGAAATGAAACATTTACGACACTACAACCTAATTTTCATCTTTGGAAACAGGAAGTAGTCGCAAGGAGCCAGGTTGGCTGAGCAAGCCTGATCAGCTGCGGTCAGGTTGTTTTTTTTTTGGCAAAAACAGCTGTACTGCTAATGAAAAGTTGAGCGTTCTATTTGATCGTCGCTTAAGGGATGTGGCAAGAACTTTGCTGCTATCTTTCAAATGTAAAATAATTCCGAAAAAATCCACTGGCAGTCTCCAAAGGATAATCCTAAAAAGTTGTCGTGGATGGTCTGCCTACGATCATTTACAATTGCTTTTCGAACAGAAGCGACATGCTGCTAGTAATGGTTCGGTTGTCCGAAGCATTCGTCGCCTTATACTGGCGTATGGCCATTTTTGAACCGTTTTCACCAGTCGTAAGTTTATTTTGACCTAAAACGTCATTTCGAATTATTTCCTTGTCAATTTTTGTTTTTTTTTGTGGCTGTCTTATTGAATTTAACTCAGAAATTGGCATTGATATGATGTTACTTATAACCATCTATTACAAAATCGCAAACACAAGTCGACACAGCAATGAAAATCTGTTCACCAGTAAGGAAAGCGTCCACTTACAGTGAAGCCATTTGGATTACTAACTCACAACAAATGTATAAAACTTCACCTTGATCCGTTTGACAGTGGCTGAGTCTTTTCAATTTAAATTTACGGAACTTTTGGACAGATCCTCGAATATTGCCGAGAGTGTATTTGTTTATTTCTGATATTGATAACAAATAAAAAAATCATTTTATAGAGTTTCATTTCGGCAAATGCCCCTAGATGTTAAAAATTCTTGTACTTTAGGGAAATTATTTCATAATTTACGTCATATTTCCCTTCCTAAGGGAGGCAGTCAAAAGAAAGATTGTGTAATATTTATCGTCTCCTTTCCTTTTGAAAGTGGGTTTTTTATTTACGTACATGTTATCACTTCTGAAAGTGCAGAAGCGGACAATAATAGCAGTAGATACAGATCTATGCGTATGGTAAAGATGGATCAACTTAGATAAGCGATCCCTCTTTAATCCAAGGTTTGACGTAAAGATTGTTGACAACAACTCGAAATGATACTCGTTCTCTGTGTAGAAAAAGTTCAATTTTAACTCAATAGCCAATTAATTTTCCGCAAAACAGCCATGTGCTGAAAAGTCTTTTCCATTAAGTTGAAAATTTCAATGTTTGTAATGGGCCTATCACAGTGGATGATAGCGATCATAGTGGATGATATTAAATGATACGAATCATGGCTTTTGTCGAGCATCGCGTCGGTATGATAAGTGACGTTGTCGTATAGGGAGGACAGAAATATGGAAATGTTATTCGTGAAACGATATATTCCCTAACGGTATTCCAAGGTGGAGTACAGAAGATTATATTAACTATAGACGCGCGATAACAAGGTGGTTGACTTGGATGACCCCAGATGTCCTTGTGAGAATACGAGGGAAAAGGGAAGGAGGACTTGTGAACAGGTAAGAGGAAAGCTGTACGCCAGATCGCATAATGTCGTGTGGTTCTGAGTGGAGGGATTGTTGAGAAGGTTATAAATGAGGTGGACAGAATTGGGAGTGAGATAGGTATAGAAGCGATAGTGACAGAGTTATATTGGAAGGCGATGTAATGGAACAGGCGGGGTGACGAGGAACAGAATTGAAGTGACTTGAACTATTCCTGCACTCGAATGGAATTTACTTTATTTCCTTAAACTTAAAATGGTAAAGACACAACGAGCCAAGATAGAGGTCATTAAAAGCAATGTATAACTGCAAGTGAGCGTCAGTTGTTTTGAGAGTACCTGAAAGTATGCGTAAAAATTTCTTCTTCAAATGAGTAGCGAAGGCAATGAGCACGAAGAAAGGGTGAAAGCAATTATGACTCTAGATATTACTGTAGCTGGTAATACAATGTTTTTGGTCGTGGAAGGATTATGTTATCGGAAGCTGTGGCCTCAAATGTTTAGTATGGACTTCTTTTCGATGGCAAAATTCAAAGTGCTATTTCATTTTGGTACATCATGGAAAGGAATACGGTTTTTTTTACCGCATTATCAGCTTAATTTAATGTAATTGCTGTAACTATACGTGCCTTCAATCGTAAAAAAAATGAGTTGAAATGAAACAGATGACCCTCATAATGAAGTCAGATCGGTCCAAAGAGAGTACATACTTAAAAGTAAAAACATTATATGTAAAGCTAGCAAAAAGTGCTCCTTATATTTTGGATAAACAAGTGCATCCTTTTTTAAACAATTCAGTTAGTTTATTCATATTTGGGAAAGTTGCCGCATGGACCCGAGACTTGGATCAATTAGCGTTTTATTTGACGGATTTCTGCTTATAAATCAATAGAACCATCGTACGATAGGGCCTGGTGGATTCCCATTCTCTCCGATTATATTACCATGCATGGATGGGCCTGCTCTTTAGAAGAAAGAATTTGTTGGACATCATTTAGGGAGGCAAACATTTTATAGAAATGCACGCATATTAAAGGGAGAGGATCGGGGGAGGGTCAATGACTAACAGCCCTATTGCTCCAGAATTCTGGCTCAGTGGTTAATAGTAACACTTGGCACGCAATACCGAGGAAAAATGATTGCGTTCAATGTGTCCTGAGAATAATGTCGTAGTAAAGTGGATTAGTAGAAGCATACATGCTAGTGATATGCGGTGAGAATCTATCCCTAGAGAAAGGCCTACAGAAAGAAGATGAGTATGGTAATTTCAAATTATTTGTGAGGAGTTGAAAAATGTATAGGGATAGCCCGTTGTATCTGATGTTTATTCACTCGAAATTAAGTAAACAGCCAAAATTGGTTCGTTCATGTTGAGCAAATAATTGGTCCACGGAATAGAGTGGTGGAAGAAATTCGTTTGTAAACGTGGCCGAAGAACTAAGATATTTGGAAGTAGGAGAGCGTGTGAGAATGTCTGTTGCATGTACGTTCAAAAGTGAAAGGTATACACCAGTGTTGGGTGGTACAATTAAAAGTAGTAGTGTCTTGCCTTTAAGTCCATACCAAGGAATTAATGTTCTCCAAGAATATACCCCAAAAAGGCAATTTCGTTGAGGTCATGAATGTCTATAGATAGCTATAACGTTTGCCCTAAAGGTGGATTTGTTAGCTGAGGAAAAGCGACGCAAAGTAAAGCAGTAATATATCTGTATCGCAGCAGCACAAAAATGCCCAAAGGGAAAGAATTCGGGGAAAAACGGGAGCGAGGGACTCCAATCGGAGTCCGGTTGGAATGGGGAAGGGGGAGGCCACTCTATCCACTTCTCCCTTAACTTCCTTGCGCGCCAGTCGACGAAGTTGAGGGCTTCCCCGCTCCACCGCCTCGGTTGGGTCCACATCCGTCCCAAACCCTCTCTCTCCTCGTCCCACCACCTCTGCGAAACAGGAGTGCCTCATAAATAAGTCATAGCTTACCGGACTCCATCCTTCCCTGCCCATCCACCCCCATCCCATTCCCTTCCCACTCCCCACCGCGCCCTCAGGAAGATCCTCTGGCATTCCTGCCACGCCTCTCTGTCTCCGCTTACCACCTCCTTTATACACAGGTGTACATCCTCCCTTTTTCTCTCTCCTGTGGATCATTGGTGGATAGGGGAATTTTTGGTCGTGCGAAAAAAATGGAGCAGATACGCTTCCTATGATTCTGAAGCCTTTCCATTGCCTCCTCACGCGTGTGTTATCCTTCCATCGTACTCTCCGTTCTTTTCTTTCCTTCTTAGACAACACAGAAGTCTTCGAAACTGGAAAGAGAGCACTCAATTATGCCGTCCCTTTTCTTTTTAATTTCTTTCCATAACCTCTCTCTTCCACCTCCCCTAGTTTGTTTTAAAACTCCACGAAAATGTCAATTATTGTCAGTGTTTTTCAAAAATGATCGATACAAGGGTAAGACCTTTAATCAGCCCTACTATTGTGATTTATAGTTTTGCAACGGTTAAAATGGACGTTGAGGTCGTGCCTTTGTTCTTCTTTGTAATTC
Source organism: Platycnemis pennipes (assembly GCA_933228895.1). Classification (NCBI taxonomy): domain Eukaryota; kingdom Metazoa; phylum Arthropoda; class Insecta; order Odonata; family Platycnemididae; genus Platycnemis; species Platycnemis pennipes. The sequence continues at coordinate 41,062,141 of OW121851.1, read as the reverse complement.
TTTCGCATCTTCTAACGGCTTGTTCCATACGTTATTCCTCTCTTCATATAACTATGTCCCTTACTTTTCTATTCACTATCCAAACTGTCTTTTCTCTTCCTCGCATACTTAGGTCTCAAAATTTGATAACGGCCTTCATCATTCAATTGTACCTATTGAACTCTTTCATCCAACTTATATGTCTCATGGTGTATTCTAATAATTATTCTAATAATTATTCTAATAATTATTCTAATAATTATCTCCCACAACACTCTCAAGAGAACCTCATATGCGATAATGTTTATCCATTGCACCCTTTTACTCTCCTCCTCACTCATATTTAAAAAGTTTCTTTTGAGTTTTTCAAATTCGTGGAATAAATAATTTTGATGGTTATCCTTTGTCTTCGAAATGTATTTAACTCGGCGTCATTATAGATTGGCTGGTTTAATGATGTAATACGTCTATTTTGGGTACCCTCACTAAGGAGAAGACTACTTTTATTACCTCTTGTACCTGTCGAATTATAAACGGCCCTATTTGGAGCATCTTTCGTTGATTGGGCCAGTTCAGCTCTATGAGTTAAAGAAACATGCAAGACCATCCTACAATGACAGGGTTCGGTTTATCCTCTCTAAACACAAAAAATCATTTCACTGATGAACATTACTCTTTCAAGCTTTTTGATGGTGTCCTTTCACAAGAAAAATATTTTTTCACAGTGAAAATGTCTTTATTCCTTCTTTTTACTAATTGCATATACATTTTCATGTGTCTGTTTATTGTTTTGTGCCGTTTTAGTGTATATTCCTGATTTTGCCTCATTTGTAATTAATTAATTTTAAATGTCATGTCTCGCAAGTGTTGCAAATAAGTTTAAATAAGATTTTACCGTTATTGTACCTAAATTACCTATTTATTCTCTAATATTCTAGTTATTACGTCTTTGCTTCAACTCCCCCTTAGACCGAGCGCATGCATGTCCGTCCCCTTATTCACTCTGTACCTTGATGTCAGTTATTTACCGAAAACATGGTCAGTATGTAAAATGGGTGTAGAGATGACAGTTATAAATCCATTATGGCATGCGTTCATTAAGTAAGGCCAACATTAGTTTCTTACGTGGGTACAGAGTCTTTCTGGGTAACCGAATACAACACAGGAAAGGAAAAGGTCACCTTACATGGATGTGCGAATTTTTTTAAGATTAGACTAGCTAGCTATTTTATAAGGTTAGGTATTTGCTGAGCTCTAACTCATATAAACAAGCCGTCATTCAGATTGAATGATTCTTTAAACGATGTAATTAGAATTACTCCTTATTTCCTTACATTCAGCACCTGTAATACATAATCAAATATGTTAGATGTATTGTGATCGCATAAGTATTAATCAGCATTATGTCTTATCCCTAACTTTTACATCCGCTTATATTTCATAGGTATAGTGGGGCCCATCTGGGACTATCGCTTTTGCAAACGTGACGATAAGATCTTTCACTCCACTCTTGAATACGAATCATTATTCTCGACTCATATTTCAAGTGTGTTTGAGTCATCTTTATATTCCCTCCCCATCTCTCTTCCTCATTAATTCTTCGAGGAGGGAGGAATGGCCTTTCCCTAGAGCTGCCGAAGGGAAATTAAGTCCTTTTGTGGTGGATAACGTTTGGCTGCTGGGACTGAGTTACAGCCGTCGAACAAGTCGCACCCGTGTAATCCTCGCCCGTGACAAATTTACTCGCAAGGGACCGCGGAGCGGGTGTTGACACCACTTCTGTGGGGCCGCCCCAGCCTTCCCACCAGTCGCCTTCGCCCCGCGAACCGACAAGACAGGAGCAGGGAACCAGGATACATGCTTTTTTCTTTTTTTTTATCCACTTGGGCTCCCGCCCACTTCATGCTCATACCCTTTTTCCCCAACACCCTGAGCTCCCTGTTCCCCTCTACCCACGCGTGCCAATCGCGCTTGAATATTGAATGCCGAAATCGCATTTCGAATCCATTCGCCAAACTCAATATCTCCTCGCCCCGAACGTCCGGTTATATTCAACCTCGATACTCCTTTCCCTTTCCTCCATTCGTCATTCGACTTCCGTTTCCCTTCTCTCACTCCCCCTCCTCTCTTTCCTCTACTTCAAATATCCTCCCCACCTCCAATATCTCTCTTCAATAAGTCTCCCTTCTTTCTCTCCCCCACCCCCCATTGCCCTTGCCGCTACCCTCTCGTCATGTTTCGTTTTATATTGCTTCATTCTCTGTTGGCGCCACGGAAACTTTATCCTTCCGCTGTCGCATTGTATCTAATCTAGCGTACTTCCTCACCTTTTTGAAAAATTTTCATTGGTGTTGGAGAATTTGGATTCGTTATTTTGTGCATCTGGCACTCCGATTATTCAGGTAATCCTCTCTTACGCACTTTCTGATTTTGGAATGCTGAAAATACCTTGGTGGCATGAATAAGGTCCTTAGCTGCTTAATAAAGACCAGTGATAGTTTGCGCGAGCATTTATTAGTATATTTCGTGCACATTTGACAATAAAGTATCTAGGAAATAAGGTAGAGACGGACTTTGAGATTCTACACTAAATAATTTCCGTAAAAGCATTGTTTATTCTGGCATTGAACTAAATCTCTAACGTCTTTTCCTAGCATGGAAAATTTCCATTGGGCAAAGCTGGAAACATATTCACTAAATAAAGCGTCTAGTTACTAGACTTCATCATTCACCTTTGATAAAGTCTATTCGTGCCCCCCACTGGGTGCTTACTACAAAGTATGCTAACGTTTCAAAGTCTCAGCCTGAGGATGATGATGTGTGAAACGCACGTCGAAATGTCGGAAGGCTTTGAAGACATGACCTGGTGGGAAGCCCAAACAGCATTTACCGACTGCCATGAAAGACTGAGAACCTTCTGATCATCCATATGTTTGCTTTACTTTTGCACCGTCTATCCATTTTTATTTTCTGATATCAAGAATATTTTCATGCAACCCTCATTTCAACCCGTTCATTGTTAGTTCCGTTAAATTACGTTCTTATCCCTTAATATTTTCGTAGTGTTTTTTTTATGCATTTTCCTTCAATCATATCTTCAGCAAACTCGTCATGTGCCAGAATGAATCCATTAAATCTATTTGAGTGGATAGTAATCCTATTTCTTCACTTGCCGGACTCTGTCCAGTGTAATAATGCTCAATTACTTTGTAAACTTCATTTTTCATGCCGCACGCGTTGTGATTGGTGTCAAGACTGGGGGCAAGAACTATAACCAAAGAAAGTCACTGTAATCCACTTCTGGTAGAAAAAGTTGTTAACCTCAGAAAATTATAGTGTTATGGCAGAGTATATCCCCTAAAAGTATGCTTTAATTTCAATAGCAACCCGCATTGTTACGTGGGACTTATTTTAAGATGGGCCCATGCTGAATTTAAGACAGCCCGGTCTTAATTTCAGCATGGGCCTATCTTAAAATAAGTGCAGCTATTGAAAAAGTATGCAATAAAATGACTCTTAACTACGAATCTATCAACGGAATATTGTATTCGTAATGTTTGCGGCACAGCCCTGTTGTGACTGGGTTTTTCGAATGAATTTTAGGAAAGCGTTCAAATGAAAAAATATTATGAGGATTATATTTGTTAGTTGTAAGGACTCACCTGCATACATTAAGTTTTTGGATCCTGGTTGTTGAGATTTAATTCGACAATTGATTCCTTGTTGCTAATTGAATACTCTTTCAGCTCAGAAGTGGTCTGCTTATCATCAATGCTATCCCGGCTCTTCATTAAACTTTCTTATTGAAACTCTTGTTACATATTTTATTGCTCTTAATGCGTATGAATGATTCCTCTTGCTCTAACTCTTTACCTTCAGTTGAAATGCTTACCACAATTTCTCTCTTCCACATATCATGGATTTGATTTCTTCCCAGGTTTTTACCTACAATTAAAATATTTCAATATTAAGTGTCCGTTTTCTTGAGTAAGTTTTCAATGGATAGTATATTCTTGTCATCATCATTCATTCATATTCATGTCAATCCAATTATATCTGTCTTTAGTTCGGCATGCTTCCACCCTGCCAATTTTCAATCCAAATTGACTTTTTCTCTCCTCCCTTCACTTCGTTTACCCATTATTTACCAATCAATTTTTTTCCTCAATGACTTCTTTTTAAATGCCCCAGACCAGGAGTGGCGAACCTTTTGGCAACTGAGTGCCAAAGTTTATGAAATAAGAGTATACTTGCTCGACTCACGTGCCAACCCATCGAGTGAGATGGGTTGGCACGTGAGAGAGGTATCGATCGAGCCCTCCCTGCTTCGCGTGCCACTTTGGGCACGCGTACCATAGGTTCAACACCCCCGCCCTAGACCCTTAAAAGATATTTCGTTCACTTCCTCTGTCTTATCTTATTTTCAGTCTCCTTTCTTACTCCTCCAGTCACGTTTCTTCTACTTTTCCTTCAATTTCCTTCCTTCAATGATCTGGCAACCCCCATTTCTCTATGCACCGTAAAAGTACTTATTCCGACTCATACCCAAGGACTCTAACCACCACTGTTCTCTCTAACTTGCAGTTTTTCACTCGTTTCATTTGTATTCCGCTGGCGGGTGAAGATTTTAACAACGATTTTAACACATGAAACTCCTTGCGATCAATTACGGCTATAAGCCTTCCCTCATTGACAAACTACTCAAGAGGAAACAAAGTAGGTTGACTATCTCATCATCATGCTTTTCTCAAATTATTCTCTCCGAAAAGAAATGGACGAATGTGCCTTTCATAAGCAACTCCATTTCCAATATTGTTGATAGAATATTTCGTAATGTAAATTTGAAGGCTTGTTTTTATTCCAGAATGACTAATGAAAATTTACTTTTTGATTCTGAAGATGTTTTAACCATGTAGAAGGAAATGGATTATAGTATTTGTTAAGTTGTGGCACTCAGAGCTACAATTGTTTTTATGTAGGACAAACGGGTAAAAGTTTTGACAATAGGATATAGCATCATTTTATTTCTTTTACTTGTGGTGACAACAAGCCAGTCTTTGCCTCTCATGTATCTGGTTTTAAATACAGGTCTGATTTTAGAGTAGAGATTTTAAATGTTCATGACAAAGGTGCAACGCTGGATTTATTAAAAATTGCATTTGAGATTGCATCAGCATCTAAGACTTTGGGACCGAAATTGTTTAATGAGAGTGTACCGTTCAATCAGTCCCCATTTTAGCATATACCTCTCCCGCCTTTAAGAGCATTTTCCCATCATCCTGACCTTCAACACAATGATTATCGCACTTAATCATACACCCTACACTACCCTGCCACTCCGGCAGTTTTTCCCTCCCTCTATGTGAATACATATGAGGGCTCGCCACTGTGAGATTGTCAGAGTTCCCTTGATAATGACACGAGAGTGTTGAAATGGGTAGGGTTTAGTAAATCAATGAACCTTATGAAAAATACATGATTTAAGTTTTATATTTCAGCATGTCACTTTTTCACAAAGTATTGCCTGACTCGTTTCAATTTATTGTCCGGTTCTCTTCAATAAAGTTTTTTTCTCCTCCATCTAGTTAGAAGTGCATGCTTGGTGATCTTCACCCCCTGCCACACACCCTCGCTGTGGCTTGAAGGGTATCGTGTAGATGTAGATCTCTAGCACTTCAACGTTTGCCTTCCTTTCCAACCACGCGTACAAAACCATATTTCAAAAGCCATTTTTTCTCATTTTCTTTTTCCTTGTGGCATTCCATGCTTGCACCCTTATTTTAGTATTTTAAGGTTGTCTAGCGTTTTCAGGAAAAATAAATAGGCTTGAATTTTCGCTGTCATAATACAGGAATGACGTGAGGGTGATGTGCGTCTATATCATAGTTCGACAAGGGAGGAATGTGTGCTATTATCGCGGAGACTTTTCCGTTTCTCGGCTCAAAGGAGTGGTGGTTTCTTTATTCGCGCATTTTAAGGATGACCGCGATGGATTTCCTTTTGTCCTCTCTTTGTCTAGCCGTTCATCCAGTGTATCCTCTGGGTCCGGCGACCGTAGCCGCAATGCCACCGCGTTGGAATCTTTCCGATCCGTTCATCTCCGCAATCGCATTTCATGCGGTGGACATACGAGGATTTGGATAAAAACAAAGTCCGAATCATGACAAAAAAAGGGGATGTCGTCATATCATTCGTCTTTATTTTTTAGAAAAGCGCTGGATTCCGAGGGATACCGGCCATATGCCTCTTTGCCGTGGTTTAGTTTAGCTCTTGGTTTTCCCTCTACTCATCCCATGGCTTATTTAGGACCCACATCAACATCCTAACCGCTTTGCTGTCATCTTGAATGTCGCTTAATCCCTTTCTTTCTGTGTGTCTCTTCCTCCATTTCCTTTCATCCTCTCGTCTCACCGCTCCCTCACTGTAACTTGGTCAAAATGAGGACGGCTTTTTTGCGAGGCATTAGCCCCATCCTTCTTCAGTTATCTGACCCACGTGCGTTGTGGCTCCAAAGATGGATAAAAACGAAAAAAAAGTAATGAACATTTTTAACAATGCGAAATTTTCCCTTCCCCGGGATTACATGGCATGGCTTCATGTCGTAAAGTATTTTTTTCTCTCTCTTCCCTTTATATTCAAAATGAAATGATACTGGGATTATGTCCGTAGAATGATGTCTAATAAGTCCTTTCTTCAATGGACTACCTTTCTGTTCCTTGGATGGTAATCTGAAAGGATATTAGGTGATCATTGATGTCGTGGTCTAACCTCAAGTTCCTTCTTTTAATTAACATCAATGAAACGAGGTCTGGCTCTGAATAAGGGGATATTATCTGTGAGCCTCAATTTATGGTGGAGCTAAAATTGTTTTTAATTTAAAAGTCTCAAAGCAAAATTTTTGTTTATATATATTTTTACAGGTATTATTAATTGCTCGGCTTTCCGTTAAAAAAAATGCTTTTTGATTCGCAGAAGAGATAAATTGAAATAATTTTTGTCCTCTGTGGAATGCTGCCAGTGGACAGATCCAATGATATATTTTATCCCGCCGCACAAAGGGTGAAATGAGCATTCGGCGTTGTATTTTTAATTGTATAATGATAGAAATGCAATTGCCGTTTTCATGCGCTTATGTGGATTGGGTAGAAATTTTGTTTTGACCACGGATGACTAAAATCTAATTTACTGTAGGACCTCGTAAAAATTACAAACAATCGTCATCGGGCAACATTTGCACTTGAAAATGTGGCCAGTAAGTTTCAGAAAAGGTAGATCTGGCTCCAAAATTCTCAGGATAAATCTTGAATATCCTCAATTGTCCCATTATGATGGAAACGTTTCGGAGAATAATTACCTAATAGAAGGTGACAACATTGTTTCACAGTCGTGAAATGTTCTTCTTTGTCTGGTAAACCGGTCAACTGTTTACTAAAGGTGTTTAGTTTAAACAGTGTTTCGGCGTAAGTACCGTAGGTAGTTCATATCCGATCGCTAAAGGTCTGTACGTGTTATTGGATAAGTGTATTATCAAAAACAAGTCTTATCATATCCACGTATTACTACGAATTATTGTTATTTAATCACAAGTTTTGTCGTTGGTTTTATGACAAATATGTAATACTGTTATTTATAAATTTACGAAGTGGATTAAACGTCAGGATGCTTAGCCGGAGATCCCAGCATTGAATTATGAGAAGCATTTAGGTACAGCGAGTGAAACCCAACCTTTATCTGCCTTTTTTGCTGAATTATCTTTCTTGTAAACCTCGTAGGTCACACGGGAAAGGCAATACATCGACTTCTGACGATCCTGTTCCGCATGCTTTTCCACATATTAGTCAATAAGCTGCCCTGCCGCTAGACAGACATATCTTGGGTTTGAACTTTAATTACGACTCATATAAAGGCGTAGTAGGACACAACATGAATGGATCGGTGTTATATTCCGCTTTTTACTAGCATTAACTATCTTTCCGATATAATTAAGGCGACCTCCGGTTCCTACTTAGGGATATATAGAAGATCGTAGGAATCCTTGTGTAGGCTTCCGCGGGTTGTCTTACTTGAAGATGCTGGTCTTTCGGGATTCCCTCCGCGTTGGTCCATGGTTGCTCGGACGACAGTTTCACCGGCGTTGCAGTCGGCTTCCTCAGGTCAGTGATCTTCACTGACCTGAGGAAGCCGACTGCAACGCCGGCGAAACTGTCGTCCGAGCAACCATGGACCAACGCGGAGGAAATCCCGAAAGACAAGCATCTTCAAGAAGATCGTAGGGTATACTTGCAAAGTGCCATTGTAGAGGGTAAAAGATCTATTGAAACAAAATTAAGTTAATAGATCAATTAAATAAAGATCACCGTCAATTTTACCTCTCAATTTTAGAATGCAAATGGGCTGAAGGTTTTAATTCTTCTGGGGGAGATGACCTACAGCCGAGGTCGCTCGCTCTAGTTAGGAATGGTAGATGATTCATTCGGGGTATGAATTAAATAGACAATGTAGGATAGGTCTAGCAAAACCCGGCGTCTTCATTAACCTTCTCTAAACAAGAGGTGCCAAGGGTTTCATGGTTTAATGTCCCATCTGACGGGCAGAGTACTGAACTTGAAATGTTTTCCACACAGCGTTTAAGTAGGGATTGGTATTCTGGCTTTAAAATTGTATTCGTCTGGCAGGATCCGAACTTAATTCCCCAGGATTTGAAATCAATATTCTTATCCCACCCGACCAATTCAATCAATGAAGCTAAAGACCAATCTGGTTAGTGACATAGCATAAGTGGTGTGGTAATAAGAAAGCAAATAGATAGTATCATGGTGCTCAGTAGTGAGTAGAATGACTGATGATAAACCGTTCTTATTCTGGCTCTGAGCTAATTGCAGTTTTGCTCCCTATTCCCTATAAGTCAGCTTGGGAGTCACAAGCAAACTTGACTTTGTTAATCGATGGAGCTTGATTGGGGACTTCTTCTTCACTACATTATAGAATTTCTTCGTATCTTTCGTTTTTTCCCATAAATCCCCATTCCGAAGGCTATTGAAGTGAAACCATAAGAAGGCTAAACCCTATCGTTAGGAAACGTCCGCCTTTCTAATTTGGTGTGTTCGTTTCCATTATTGAAGTGTTGTTTGATGAAATAATGAGAGCTTCTAATTTGGCTTAATTGAAAATGTCCGAAGACTAGAAAATCCAAATGCCAAATTAATTATGGAAAACGATATCTCCGAAACCGGTTTTTCGATTGTCAGGGCAATCATCAACGGGGAGAGCAAGGCAAAAAGGGTCAGAACCTGTCGGGAGCCAAGCGGAGAGGTTTCGAAGATATCGTTTTCCATAATTAATTTGGCACTTGGATTTTCTAGTCTTCGAAGTGTGGTTTGTTTGCGTTTATCAATGTGCTTTGGATTCGTGATAGACAGCGGGACAAAGGAGAGGATATCTTAAGCACTCCTTCTCCTCCCTTTATCCCCTCCCCCATCCGGATTTCCTCGCTAAGCAACCCACACCGTCTCGGGCGCGGGTGACTAATTGCATTCCTGTGCAAATCTTGAACGGCGCCGAATGGATGGAAAGACGGGAATGCGAATCTGAGCGATGCCTTTGCTCGCGTGTTTTTTCGTGTCTGTGGGCGCACGTTTTGTGAGATGTCGCTTCATGCTCGGGGCAATTAATCTGCTCGAGGGAATGACTGAAAAGGGCGAATTCCGTTTTTGGAGAGAGGGAGAGTAATGCTACGCGTCCCTATTGTTGCCATGTTGTATGCTGTCACTCATAGATGTCACCTCTGCATGCGTTCACGTCAGAGTCCTCTGGATTGGCAATTAAAAACTACAGAGGTACAGAGTCCTCTAGATTGTATTCTCAACGCTATTCCCTCATATAGTTATTATTTGGCAATCTACAATTTCGTGAGTTCGCGGGTCCCTTTGCGCATTCATATTTTAATATAGGTGCCCGAATGAATGTGATGGTGCCTAAAAAATACACAAGTATCTACATGTGTATTTGAATACATTGATTGTTACGTAAGTGCCAAAATGAGTACATGGACAACTACCACTTTGTGGAGTAGACAAATACCCAGTTGAGTACGCCAAAATACGACAATTCTGTTAATGTAAATCTATCTGTGGTTTTCAAGTCCGTACTCCGCTCAGACGCTTCAGATCGGCAGGATAAGAGGAAAATAGGAGAAGGGTGGAGAGTAACCTGGCGTCGGCATTTGGCTGCTCTTAACGAAATCCTTCTAGGGGAAATTTACTACCCTTGTAACGGCCCAGAACATTGAAACCCATCTACATCTATATCTAAATCTACACGATACCCTGCAAGCCATCACGAGGGTGTGTGGCAGGGGGTGAAGATCACCAAGCTGGCACTACCGACATGCAAACAAGCAACTATTGGGACTCATGCAACAGATATTTAGTATCTATAGTATTTAAGGGATTAATACTGCATCATGCACTACAGACTATTCTAAAATATTTCCCCTACCTATCCCTTTGCTATTCTAACTATTCTGTTCTCTTATAGTACATGGAAAAAATGCCATCTTGAATCTATCAGTACGACAATCCATCTCTCTAATCTTATTTATCTGGTCGAATCTAGAATAATACGCTGGTATTTTTAATATGTGCCTAACATCTTCAGTAAATCTATCTGATTTAAATTTCTCTGATAGATTTAATCTGTACCTTAGCCTACACTCTGATAATGACTCCCACCCTAATTCTTGTATTAATTCTCAAACACTACTCAACCTATCATAACACCTTTTAACGAACCTAGCTGCTCTACGCTGTACACGGTCTAGTTCTCTGTTCAAACCTAATTGATTCTGATCCCATACACTGGCTACATACTCAAGGTTGGATCCTATACACTGGCTGCATACTCAAAAGTAACATCGCTCTTTTGTCTTCTCATCACATTTCCCAAGTACCTACTCTTTTTATGAAATCTAGCTTCCTCTTCGCTCGGCCGCATATTTCCCGGATGACACCCATGTGGTTCCTGAAATCATTTAAATAACTCGATGCAATGAAGGTAGTGGCAGTTTTGCGTCCGCTAGTGGTTGAGTAGAAACATTATCCTACACGGTTTCTCACTGGAGGCCTCTTTAATGAGCATTTCACCGCAAGCGTTTTATGAAACGGAGCGGGAGAAAGATTGATTCATGTCACCGGCAAGGGTGTCCTCAATGCCTGTGCCTTGCATTGCTCAGAAAGCAGTGTGCGACACAATGGGCCGGCCAGAGTTGCAATGGCTATGCTATGCTGAATCCGAACCGCACCCGAGCGTCCCTCCTCGAGGTTGCTAGGCGCGGCGACACGCCAACAAAAGGGGTTCTTGCCCCTAGCGTCGGAATGGTCAGAATAAGTACACCGTACTAAGTTTCTCAGATTTTATATTATAACAAATAGCATTGTGTTACAAAGCAGTGGGGGAGTGTGCAATGAAGCTTTACACGGGAATAGCCAAGAGAGAGGGAGGGGGAATGTGGGAGCAAAGCTTAGTTCTTACGAAGGAAGCAAGAATGGCTTCCGAACACTGATTCCTGCCGACTGACCCGACATTCGAGAACGAACTCCCGAAACGATCTCCTACGCCGCACTCCGAGTGCTGGCTGTATTTCAGTATATATAAGGCCGAACGAAGGTGAAACTTTCCGTCTCTTAGAACGCAAATAGGTATTTGTCTCCCGTACATTCAAGATCAGTAAAAGGTGAAAATCCCAATGAGGGCAGGGGCATGGAAAAGGAATAACATTTTGTGCTTATTTTGATCTGTCTCTCTCTATCTCCGATCTCCAGCTCACAACAGCTATATGGAGGCACCCTTGCACCTCCACATTCCTTTTTCTCCAACCCCTCATTCGTATTCCTATGAAACAGGCGTATCTGTTGAGAGAAACAGACCAGAAGGCGAACTTGACACCGATTCTAGTAACGAGTACTGTTAGTAAGAATTATGAGAATAATTAATTAGAAAACACGTTCATCCTCTAATTGCCTTATTTGATCTGACTTATATAGGTATCCAAGCCAAGCCTTTCTTTTTTCAAAATCGTGCCCATTTGTGCAGCAGAGAAAATTATTTTCTACTTACCACTTATTTCATTTAGTCTGCGAAATGTTTTGTCTAACTTGAAGAAGGTTTTCGTAGAGAAAATTAAGAAATAATTGTGCATCTGCACCGTACGAATTTTTTTCAACTTGACCTTGACGCGCATTACATTTTAACCACTAAATTGCTTTTTTGAAATGATGAATGTTCATTGAATGGGAAGACATGATTTTATTAAAGTTTATCAAACATATATAACGTACACTGCGACCAGCTTACCCTCAAAAAACAGCATCTGGCATATTTGAGAAACTTGCTTGCAAAAAATGCATATTTTAAGTGGGGCGGGTACATGAAACTGAACATGTATTTATTTACAAGCGAGCTTCTGAATTATTCTGGCTATTAATAGGACGCAGTTTATGTTCTTAGTGTTCAGTACTACCATTGCCACTCCACTGACTGCCACTCCACTGACTGCCACTCCACTGATTGCCACTCCACTGATTGCCACTCCACTGACACTGCCATTTCACTGATTTTTATCCTGCAAAATATCAGTAATCCAGAAAAAATAAAATTACCAAGGCATAATAACTACGCGCTCACTATTAAAACTGAAATGACCTGAGTGCGAAGAAAACACTTTCCCAATATCTAGATTCAAAATGAGATAATGCTATATCTTAAGCCTAATTTCTTTGATAAAAATGAGGTTAAGTATTTTTTATACATACTTTTTAAGTATCGACAGTAGAAATTCTCGTTGCCTAGTTTATGCAATATATTTCTCAGTTGCCATTTTCTTGACATGTGATAAGTTTATTAGTGAGCTTCTAACTTAAGAGAATGGAATTGCATTGCCATGTTCCATTTACTAATGCGGTCTGCTCATTCAGCTATTAATAAATTGCGTTTCAGACGCCAAGGTGTCATTGCCAGTACGTCGAATGTCGATTTAAATTGAATTGCTATTGTTTGTATTTTAGGAATGCATATCTTCACGGAAAATACACTTAAAATTGTAATTAAATTGCAAAGGGCTTCAAACATTGGTGTAATGAGTTATTAGGTAACTCTTTTTGAAATAGCATCATTTTTATGTCAGGGCAATTACGAGATGCGGCACGGTTTTTAAGTCCCGAAATTGGAAGCGTAGCTCGCAGTAATTATTTCTCCCCGTCGTAAGATCACCGGAATTAGATGAAATTATCGCGAGATCCAGAGAGGAGCGGGGGGGGGGGAATAGATGGAATTACGCGACGAAATAAAATTACCATTCTCAAAAGCGGCGAAGAATTACACTCGAGGCTGGAGTAATGTGTGGCGCCGGAAGGGAAGTTATGAAATTTTCACGGCGCGCTGCATTCGGGAGTAGCGGAACCAACACCCGTTAACGAGGTTGCATTCACATTCTATTTCTGGGGAATTATTATCATCGGCACCCTCACTCCCCCCCTCACCCAGACACCCCACTCATCCCCCAAGGGGAGGGAGAGAGGATGGGCAATAAAGTTGCCGCGCGTGTGCAGTCGGCAAGGAGATATTATTTATGCCCGCGCGCAATTGTTACAAAAGAGGGCTCTCTCGCGTTTGACGCCTTAATAACTCTTTGTAATGCGCGGAATTATTTTCCGCGCGCGGGACTCGAGGCGCTTTTCATCCCGTTTCATCCTGGCGCGATTTATACGCTCCCTGGCGATAAGAACGAATTTCCCAAACGGGCTCCATCCTCCGCGCCACCTCCCGCGCTTGCACCACACTGCTTCACTATTCATGCTCTTCCCTGCTCCGCCTGCATCCAGCTTACCATGGTCTACCATGTGTCTTACTTTTAAACCTCTCCCCGGTCGAAAATTCTAATCCTGTTGACTTCGTATTTCATGAGACTTCCGACCCGCCTGTATCTGCAATGTAGGAGAATAGGGCAGGGGGATGCAAATATAATTTTCCTTCGCGGTGTTTTCGTTTTTTCTCCCTACACTTAAAAAATGAGTGGAGACTACCGATTGTGCTTTGCATATGAATCCTATGGGAAAAGTTCATCCCTAGAATCGGGTCATTGAGGTGGATAGAGCATTGACCTCCCGTCCTGATGGTCAAGATTTGATTCTCGTAACTCATTTTTAGTGCTATAGTGATCAATAATTGAGTGTTACATTGGGATCCCTTCGTATGTAGTTTGAAACAGAGGCGTTCCTATATTTTCATCTCTTTAAGTGACAAAAAATATATTCTATGAATTTATACTTTTTATTTCTAAAACTCGATCAAATATGCTACCATTTCCCGCAGTCTTTATTGCTTGCCCGAGAAGCGGATACGAATATTGGACAATTTAAGAAAAAATTATGAGTGTTTCGTTTTACGAATACATTAACATTGGTTTGTTAAAAACAGTGCGAGGAATGGAAATTGAATTGATGGTGAATAATATCACTTCATATATTTTAAATCGGGTTGTTTTGATAAGTCAAATACTCTCCTCAATGCCGAGGGCTAGGGTTCGATGCATCATTGCCGATTTGCAGTTGAAATTTTCCCCGGTCCTTGATTGAGTGTATGGTACTTTAAGATCAGCAAATACTTAATGTCATACTTCATAAACCTTATATGACAAATTGCTAGGCTTGACCTCGTGGAACCCAATACTGATAACGTAAATGAATTCACTTAGTAAAATTCCACGGACTTTTTTTTGAACCGACCTAGGTTTCAACTTATACAGTCATTATCAAGACCTTGATAATGACTGTATATGTTAATATTGATCAACCGTTGTCGTAGATCGTTTTTCCTCATAGGAGAAGTCATTAGCCATCATATGCCGTGCTAGATGCGGGTTTATTTTGTAGTGGTGGAAGCAGGAATAGCATGGATCCACAGTTCCCGTAATATAAATAAAAATTGTTGAAACCTCTCCTCTTTCCATCTTCCAAAGGTAATTGAGTGCAACAATCTATATATATATATATATATTAATTTTGTAGCGTGTCAGTCAGTCAGTCATTATGTATCCGTTTTGTTTTGTTCTCTCCCATGTTTTTAGGTAAAAGAGTGAGGTTTGGTACGTTGTGTGTGAATTATCTCTCTGTATGAATTGATAGTAGTTTTGGATTTTTAGCAGTTTTTAGTGCAGAGAAAAATTGAAAAAACGTGGTTTTTGAGAGTGAAAGACAACAAGTAATGAAAATATGGCGTAGAAAAAAGTAGAAAAGCATATATGATAATTAGAGTAGGACACATTTCTTTATCTATAAAATAGCCATTTCCTTCTTCTGCATACGAAATGCTTATGAAAGGTGCCTTCAAAACAGGCAGCAGATCTGCTAGTAGTATATAAATTTAGGTATGAATATCCTCCTTAACTATCCACGAGCTTGACCATGTGCGCATTATTTTACTTTTAAGGTATCTCTGTTTCTTTGACATGCCGATGGGTCTGCACATCAGAACTGTTGTCCATAATAATGTTAGGACTGGTTACATGGACGACCTCGTAGTTTTTGTTCCTCCGGGGTCATATAAAGTACTTATGCATTAATAGTTGCTTGAAGAAAATATCCTATGCAACAGTTTTGCCTCGAAGAACCGCGCGTAAAAATTATACTTTGCGTAAGTACCCAATGTGCTTGCTGATTACTCTCTGCAGCGTAGCGTTATTAAATAAACACAGTTTTTTCTCTTCGGCAGACAATATGGTGCTACTTTGATTTGATGATAAGGCGTGTTTTATCTTATTACGTTCTTATGTGTGTACGTGTATTAATGATGTAAATCCGAGTGTCCTCTATTTTTTTACGTTGCAAAGCTGCAATGAAAATGGAATATAATGAGTTTTTCTACCTCACATTTATTCTATTTAGGCTTTTGAACTGAAAATGAAAGTGAATGTGGTCGTGAAGAGTTGTACCAAGTTTTATATCGGATAAAAGACCTCCAAGGCCAAGAAGATCATATTAATAGTAAACTTTTCTTAAGCTAAGCTTGACGATAAAAGGCTTCATAGATATAGCATCATGTACTTAAAACTAATTCTGCACAGAGTAACGTTCAATTATATTACTTACGAAAGTGACAAACTTCGCTAAACTCTGCGTAAATAACTTACATAACCGCTTGCGCTTGAAGGCAAAATTGCGAGCTGACGATTTTTTTTTTTTAACTTTATCCTACTTTATTCCACCCGTTCGGCTGTGTCGTTAATTCATCTTGTGATTACTGAAGAAAATAATGATACAAACAGCTTGCCTCATCCATGTACCGATGAAATTTCAAAATGGCTACAGTTTGAAGAATGAATCTGAACATTGGCATAATCCGTAGATCTTTGTACGCATCCCCACAGACTGTGAGATTACACTCACCAGTGCCACATCCGCAATCCTTACTATCCTTCTTTTTTTTCTCTTATTCTCCACCTAGCAAGTCTCTTATACCTGTACAAACTTAGTTGTTTAGTTTCTTTGCCTTAGTTGTAACTAAATTTTTCACCTTCAAGACAGCTATAACTTTGCTTGCACGTATTCTTGTGAAGTTGTTTATTGCTTATTTTCTGTGATGATAAAAAGCTGTAATGATCTGCAAATGATTATCTGTAATCATTATTTACAGCAACGATAACTGTACTACCCTTTATCCCGCTGAGCTATCCCGATCTGCTGAGCGAGACACTGAGCGACTTAGTTCACCTGTAGCTCAATGATTCGTAAGTTCACATTTTTCTGATTCGCATTCATCATAAATCAATATTTTTACTTAAATTTCTTTAGTTACCGCCCCTCGCAAACTTATACTCACTTCGATGAAGTTATTACTATCTACCTCGCTGTTGTCATAAGCATTTTCGGCAGTCACTTGCATAGACTTCCTCTCTAATTTCTTCTGCCAGAACTAAGGCATTCCCGACCGTATTTTTGCTATGGAATGCCCTAGATGGAAAATATTTCATTGCTCTCGTCAGTCTAGCTCGGGCTGTAGTAATCACCTGTCAGCCTCTTACTTCAGAAATATCATAGTCGAGGAGTAATTTGTGACGAATACCCACCATGTTGAATCGTAGGCTTCACCCACCATGTATCTGTAGTTAGCGAAAAATTGAGGTAATCACGAAAAAAACTCTGTTCACTCAGGCGTTGTAACTTTATATATCAGGCGTCTCTTTTTTAATCCATCACATTAGGTCATTTATGCTTTAGTATCCCTGTAACACATCCTTGCTGGATGTCTCCTACACTGTTTTCGGTCTTCGATTCTGCGTGAAGGACATCTTCTGTTTCTTCCCACTCTCAGGCCCTTGTCTCCTAAGTCTCTCGAAACAGAAAAAGAGTAGAGAATATGGTGGGTCGTTCCCTGAACTGTCTGAAATAGATTGCCTCTCCTACTCCAAAGGTTGCCTGGAGTGGAAGAGAGCTCTTGAGACACACGTCCATTAGAGAAGAAGCGTTGAAGGAGCAGAGGTTGATGCACCCCAGAAGCGGTTGATCGCTATCGGCAAATACGGAGAACACAGCGCTTTTTATTGGATTACTATCAATTTCCTACGGGAAATTTTCAACGTGACGAAGAAAATAAGAAATGCCCGATCTTTACGTTTAAAAAACGGAAACATTAATTTACTTGGTATAACCATCTTTTGTTTGTCATCAGTCAACTCAATCCATTATCCAATTATTCTTTGGTTTTATGTTATAATCTTTAAAAAAGAAATTTAATGAGATGAGCCCCTCTGTGAAATGTTAATCTCGTAAGCATCTCAATTTTAGATATCCATAATTTTTTACCTTTGTTTTATTGAAAATGAATAGATTTGTAATTAATTATCAGGCGAGATATTGGAAGAAAGATTTTCTTCTGAATAAATGAGTGAGGTGGGAATGGATTTGTTTATTCATCTTATCTTTTAACAGTGAAGATCTTTTCCTTAGTCCTTTATGGATATGAGGCAAGAAAATGGTCCCTATTTCAGTCAACCATCAAGATAAATTTTCATTCGTTGTAACTGAATACTTGCCTTATATTTTTCTTACTTTTATATTTCTTTTGTTGGTACAGTTTTCCTATGAAGAAAAAGTATTGCTCTTTCAGTCTTATTGAATCTTTTGTTATGTTTTTCATGTTGCCATGCGACTGGAATTGATTGTCACAGTGTGTTCGGCAGATTTCATCTAATCTTAAAATTGTATTTAATACGATAAGGCATACTTTTTATGTAAAAAATTACTTTTTAATCCTTTCATTAACACCAACAGAATAGTCCATCGTGATTTAATGAGCACATATCATATCGAATTCGCTGTACATACATGTGAGGTGGCAACGTTGATTTCAGTATATCTAATATTTAATGAAGATTATTAGCCAAGAGTTCTCAACAAATTACTCAATAGTGGGAGCATTGGTATCATGAGTTTTTTCATGCAGGACGTTAAACGCTGGGTCTCTTGATGCTTTTCTCAGGTTTAAGCTGATGTTGATGCTGGTATCGCTCCACCCTTCGTTGACTCCCTAAATCCGACCCTAATTTAAAATACATAAATGTTTTTATTTGAGCAAATGGCCTTCCTTGTTTGTCCCCTAACCTAGTGGCAACTAGAATATAAAATCCATAATGAAACGCAATGGTTATATTCCACACGTATTCAATTGGTTAAAACTTTTGCGGTCCATGTCTTCTGAGTGACGTAGTTTTTTGGGGATTTCTCCGCGAATACGTGGTTGTCTACCAACGTTTCCCCTCCGCTCCGCAGAGGACAAGAAACGTTGGTAGATAACCACGTACTTGCGGAGAAATCGCCAAAAAAGCACATAACACATATTTCACTCTTAATTCTAATAGACGAACGGGTTTCGGCAACTCAGTGCCATTTTCTAGAAACCTAGAAAATGGCACTGAGTTGCCGAAACCCGGGTCGGCTATTAAAATTAAGTATTACCATTGTGTGTCATTATGAATATTACAAACTGCCACAAATTCACGTCACGCCTGAAACGATTTCTTTAGGACATAAAATGAGTATTCATAACATATTGCCCTTCCAGAAACCAGTGTGCTACGTACCTGAATATTTCTCCTGGAGTTCTTTGTTACCTTTAACTTAAAGGCATGAAGATTTATACCTTTAAATGGTAGTAAGATATTCCGTGAGAAGAAAATCAAGTCTCCGAATGTATATGATTAGTACTGCGGCGTACGTAAGAGAGGAATTAAAGGGAGTGAGGTAACGGAACAAAGGTGGTGGGAAAGATGAAATATTTTCTTGGGGCTGGAATAGAAATTAAATGATAATAATAGGTTATTTCTACTAGTACCCAAGCTCGGTTTACTGTCTATAACCGAAGGTGAATCAGCTTTAGCAAGATCCTCTTATCTCCTGAGTGTTATATAAACTCTAAATATGATAAGAAATAGTTTCTTTTTCACATGCGATATTATAGAATGGAAACGTTATCAGCGTAAAAAGAATGGAAAACGAATAGTGCCTTAAGTATTGCTAATCAAAAGAATACCATGGAATAGTTTCTTTGTTTTGAGTAATTTTGTAGGAAAAAACGGAAAAGATTGCCTGTTTTATTCGGCAAAATCATTTTGATAGCTCACGAGGTCATTAATGCTGTAATTTCTTCGCCACCACTCATGGGGATGTGTCAATTTCTGCTTTCGGTGTCAACTGAGGTCAGTGAGTGGAGAAGAAACAGGAGCCAGGGGCAATGTTAGACACCCTGCCGTTCCCCAGCGGCGTGTGTCCCGCGGCTCTCGCCTCCTCTCTCGACCCTTGCGGCATTATTGGCCGACGCCGCTGCCGGGCCAATTTGGCGGCGGTCGAGCTGAGGGCCGCATTCAACTGGACATGGCGGCGCGATTGCAGCGCTCTTGTGGCGGGGGAGGGTCTTTTCAGAGGGAGCGGAATACGGTTGACGACGGCGTTTTATGAATAAATTTTTTTTTTCAAGTCGGGGCAGCCTAATTACGAGAGCAGGTCTCAAGGGTCGTCGGAAACGGCCGGAGTCGTGGAATCTGCGGCTGCGGCGTTTGAAAGACGAATATAGGCGGAGATTCGGAGAGCGAAGGGGTGAACCTGTTCCGTTTTCTTTTTTTCTTCCTCTTCATCCCGATTGCCGAGCGTTCACAAGCTCTTTCTCGAGTGTCCCACTCACGCTGATTGCTGGCGACGACTGCAACTTGTATATACACGTTTTTTTTATATTTTTTGCCTTACTCGAATCCTTCATTCGTTTGCTAGCGCCACTCTCCTTAGCGGTTGGATCACTGCTCAAATCAAAATCGTGTCGCACTGCCCTCTCTCCCGTGGTCAAAGGGCAATCATGTTTCAGATAAAAGTGACCCTCCGGTCCCTCGCCCTTGCTACCCACAGTTCACCCCTGGGCCCACGAAGTGGCGATTTACTTGACTCTGTGGTGTGTGGTAATTAAAAACTCCTGTGGCGTATTTTGAGGGTGGAGTCGTCTGAAATCGATGGATAAATATGCTGTTGCGAAATATATTGGTTTTTTTTATCAGGTTCTAATCAGAATGAAGGCAAAATTATTAAGCGAGTTTTTTAGTGTCTCCAACGCTAATGTCGTAGGTAGGTCATATTTGTCTCTTATTTTCTCTTTATATCAAGCTAAATAACACATAATTTACCTAATTTGGGAGGCAAAAGACTAAAATTATGTGACTAGTACTTACCATTCTTACTAAGAAGTTACCCACTTCCTTAGTACTATTTGTTTATTTCATTAAATGTGTATTATCTTTGAATTTTATACGAGTAAATGAATAAAGAACTTAGAGGATGTGCTTAAAGTTAGAGGAAACAATGCCTAATATAAACGCGAGAGAGGTGCATAGGCTGAAAGGAAGAGAAGCAACAGCTTAAAGACAAGGAACTAAAAAGATCTTGAAGAAAGGATGCCATTTTGAAAGGTTTTGTTAAAACTTCAGATATTTTTAGGGAATTGGTATTCGTAGTTATTTTGTAACAAAATTGTTGTATTTCGATGCAAAGAACGTGAAAGGTCTTCTTAAAATGTGTTAATATTAGTAACTCTCCGAAGGGGTATATGACAAATGTCTTATTTTTTAATGAACACTTCCCGAAGATTTCGTTAACCATGCTGGCAAACATCAATAGCGAATTTACATCGCAACTATGGCCTCTAAATTCTTCCTCCTCTAATATCGTCCGTCTTCCTTCAGTCAAACCAATCCTATTTTTGGCGAGATGTATATGAATCCTATACTGCTCATTTTTGACCATTTAAAATTTCGATCAATGGCTGTATATATGCTAAATGAATAAAAATTGGCAAAATAAAGATATAAAGGCTGTGAACCTCCGAATTCAACTGATTAACATGGCAAATCATTCTATTGAATGATGATACTGATTGTAAAGCAGCTTATAATGATAGGTACTATAGGAGAACGAATTATAGTTTCTTAAAGAGCATTAAGTAGAAAAATGTACTATGTTGAAGGTTCAACAGTTACTCTAACGGTGGACTGAGAATCGCTAACTCGAGATTCATGTCGCTTTGAAGGGAATGCGTGCTTAAGGACGTCGGAATTGACAATGAGAGCAGCGTAGGCTCTTTCTCATGGTTTGGATCTTGGAAGAGGTGAAGGTAATATAATGGAGAGGAAGGGTGTAAACTCCTGAATTTGACCATTCTCCCTTTAGCACATTTTAAGTCCTCCGAAACCCTTAGGCTCCAAAGGATATGCTCAGCTTCCTCTAGTGAAAGAGAATTTTGAGAACCCACGTTTCGCTCTCTTGGCGGTGAAGCCAGTATTGATGCCGTTTTGAGACGAAGGGCTTTAAGGAACAGCGTTCTAAGAATGGAAGAATTAATGACGAAGCTTCGTCGTCTACAGTTACGTAGTTTCTCAATATGCGCCGGAAACGACGTCTCCCTTTTTTTGGATGTCCGGATGTTGATTGTTGAGGTATAGTTTTCGCTGTTGTTCCAATTTGGAAGTTTGCTTGGATGAAAATCACATGCGTGCTTGGTATACCAGAAGAAACTTTGCCTCCCTTTAATTGGATGATGGGAGAAAAACGAAGTTTAGCAATCATTTGCTGTTATACCGTGCGTGCCCGTTCTACAACTACTTGAGCTGTAGTAGTCATTTTATAGGAGCTAGTTACCAAATAATCAGCATATAAAGGATTTTTTTCATCAAAGGCACTGTTTAATTATGTAAAAAATTTAACTTTTAAGAACATGTAAATACGTTATACCATTGAAAACTTTAATGCGGAACGTAATCCTCACTCCTATTGGCCCATGAGATTTTTAAACGATTTTCCTTGAGGGGACCAAAATAGTTGGTAGGTACTACAACGCATTACGGGATTATATGATACACTTTTTTTTCTTTTATCCTTCGACCTTTTATCTCCAAATTCCTCGTTTTTGACCACTTCCTTCCGATGCTTGTCCCATTTTTTCTTGTCTTAACTTCAAATCGTATAGGTTTATGCCCGTTAGAGAAGGAGGACAAGTGACCCTGCACCTCTTCGAAAACACCAGTAGGTAGTCACGTGCTCCCATTGGTCACGCAACTCCATCACCATCATCAAATATTCAGCCACAGACCATAATTCTTTCACCAATGGTCTTAGGTCCAAATCGCCAATTCCCCATTTTCTCCCTTCATGTCCCCCGTATTTTTCCCCTACCCCGATTAATATATTATTGTTATTATTGATTGACTCGTTCTCAATTGCCATGGAATTTACGACTTCAGGACATTTCCCACCGCACCCGTTCCGTCGCTTCTCAATATTTCTCCTCCTACCTTTCTCCCACTCATGTAGGCACATACATACCTTGACCCTTGAGAACACAAGCCACAATGATCTGTGTGATTTCATATAACCCTTTATTCCCGTTGGCCGCTTCTACGTGTCCCATGTAGGGTAGCCAGCTGCAGAAGGAAATTTTCGGAGAAATAGGGTTTCCTGGACCTAGAATCGAACTGACATGACATTTCGCTGGTCGCGGTAGAGAACTGTAACAAAAATCATGGAAAATGTTTTTTAATCTTTCAAATAAACTGTGAAATTCGCAGAAATGCAAAAAATCACCAAATATTTAGTTTTACATTAAGATTTAGATTAAATTTGAACTTGTTTTTGTAATAAAATTAATCAACCGGGAATCAAAAGCGTTGATTCCTCCATGAAATTGCCTTTTGTAGATTAACTGACGCTACTGCAATGAAGTTTGGTTACGATTTCATTGTTATTTATGTTTGAATTCACTTGTAGTCTACTCAAGAGGCGGCAATAAAATGTCTTAGTGACTTTCACACTTTTATTAAGGATTGTAGACCGGTTTCGGCAGTTACGCCATCATCACGTACAATGTACGTGATGATGACGAAACCGGTATACAATCTATATATATAAAAATGAATGTATGTGTGTGTGTCTGTATGTCCTTTATGCGTTACTACACCATTCATCGGATATATATCGCTAAACGGATATAATATCGCTAAAGTATCGATAAATCGATACATTATTGATACAAAATTGAAGTGAAATTATTTAGTTTTTTAAAAGGAATGTATCGTTGCAATATCGGTACTGTATCGAATGTATATAATGTGTTTGTCCTTTATGTATTACTACACCATTCATCGGATCGCCATGAAACTTTGGAAAGTTGTTGAGTACGCTCCGCGAAGGTTTCTACAAAATCGATAGTTCAATGGCGATACTGTATCGATATAATATCGATAAAATATGGATACATCGATACATCGTTGATACAAAATTGAGGTGAAAATATTTAGGTGTTTTTTATCAAAGTTTTATAAAGTATCATTACAATATCGATACTGTATCGATACAATATTGATAACTTCATGCATTACCAACCCATTCATCCAATTTCCATGAAGCTTTGGTTAGTTGTTTTGTTCACTCCATGAAGGTTTGTACAATATCGAGAATACAATATCGACACTGGAGACGGGATGTGCATTCCATTGAAGTTGCAATTCATTGAAACACTCACGTGCAACATATTCAAATCATCCGGCATGGGACAAATATTTCAGAAATGCCACCTTATTGCTTGGGATGAATGCACAATGGTGCACAAAGAATCGCTCGAGGCTCTGGATCGATCATTGCAAGATTTCCGTTGAATCCTGAGACCATTTGAGAACGCATTAATATTGCTTGCACGACATTTCGGGCAAACATTACCTGTAATTCCTCGATTGACACTAGCGGATGAAATAAATGCTTGCCTGAAATATTCTACTTTGTGACGACATGTAAAGACGTTAAAATTATATACAAATATGCGTGTCCAGCTGCAAAACAATCGATCAGCTGAGATATATTGTATACCCATAAGAATTGTGAAATTAAACATACTATAAACGTGCGCTTTCCATTTAACCAGATTGAGCCACAGCAACGCGTGGCTGGGTCAGCTTGTCCTAAATAAAAATGTGGAAGTCACTAAGACATTTTATTGCCGCAATGGTATCCTTCCACAAAATTGGAGCTTCGTCTTTCGACTTTACTCAAGAGGCCTTATCAAACGCAATGTTTTGTACGGAGTGGGTGGGGACTAATCATTCCCAAGCACCCCCATTGAGGCTTCATCTTCACCCATTGGCTAGCATGCCAGTGCCTCCCACAGTATATTCTAACCATCTTCGCAGTCATTCCGCCTGTCTTCTGACCAGGGCCAGATGCAAAGAAGGGGGGCTGCTAGCGGTTGAGAGACAAGGGATCTTCCACACCACCACTGAACATCTCCATCCCCCTCTCTCATCTCTGTCTCACCCTCACCGCGTCATGTTTCCAATGGAAATTTATCAGCGCACCGAAACGGGAGTCGCATCCTTGCGGTGGGCCGAAGTGATGGGAGGAAAGATAAAGGGTCCGTCTCGAGCTCTTCATACCCTCCTCCTCTTGCCTTCGCTTCGGTTTCAGTGGGGATCGCACATCAAAAGGAAAAGGGGTGCGTGATCCGTAGACTTGAAAGAGAATATCTTCCCTCGCTGCCGGTTCCTCTTACTCATTCCATTTTTCACTCGGCCCCTTCCTTTTCAAGTGGTTCAACTGTTGAGAGCCCCGGTATAAGTAAGTAGTGAGTTTTGGACGAGAGAACCCACTTGAATCCAATGTGTGTGGTATCAAATTTTGAAAATAGTACGTTGTATTGTGAGCTAAACCTCCCAAGGAAGGGGTTGGAAATGTTTTCATACATGTCGGTCTCCCATTCAACTTGGCATGAATACGTGGACTGTAAATACTTTAATTTCCACGAGCTATTTTTGTGACTAATTACTATAACATATTTTAGCATTACATCATTGATATTAACAACTGATTTCGATTTTATATTGCTAATTATGTTTTGTGGGCCGCATGGCATTTCTTCATGGGCCGCGGGTTCTCGACTCCTGCCCTCAAGACTATTCTAGAGCGTTCAAAACACTCTGAGTAACCGTCAAGTGAGGTTAGTTCCGAGAGCCGCCACTTCAGTTTCAGTGGGATGGTTAACTTTACTGGGAGGAAGGGGTCATCTTTGAGGGGTGTTTGGGGCGTGGCTTATTTAGTCAGTCACCAGTGAATGACCACCAGTCCAGATGTTGCTTATCGCTTATTGCGTCACACGTCGTCACTCGACCCCTTAGACGAAGAACCTGAGGAATCATTGTTAACGAGTAATTCGTCTTTTTCATGTTAGCCATCCGCTATCTTTGCTACTCACCTCATCCAAACGTAACATGTCTACATGTGGGATTTGAT
Source organism: Platycnemis pennipes (assembly GCA_933228895.1). Taxonomy (NCBI): domain Eukaryota; kingdom Metazoa; phylum Arthropoda; class Insecta; order Odonata; family Platycnemididae; genus Platycnemis; species Platycnemis pennipes. The sequence goes on along the minus strand of OW121851.1, from coordinate 41,036,300 downwards.
TTACTCCACCCCCGATACCAAGTAAAATATCGGCGGCTATTTATTTTCAGTAAAGAAGTAAAATGATTCTCGTGACTATGACAATGGTCACGAGATTCTCCTCGTTCCTTTATTTCAAGTTTTTTTCCGATGCGAATGAAACTCAATCTAAAGTTGGTTTGGAAATTAAATAAATTAAATAGGACCAAGAAAAAAATAAATTACATTCATAATTGCAATTGTAAATTGGAACAAGAAATTTTTATGGACTTCGCTAAAATATATTTTTCTGTCAATGAAAAGCCCAACGGAAGCAGTCTGAAAGAAGAAAACGGAGTATAAGTTATTAAATGAAATAATAATACTATTTCTTCCCTAAATATTTTATTTTTCGTAAAGTTAGCGTAAAATTCCCGGCAAAAGGCAATCCATGTAGACATCCCAGAGCTTTTTTTCCATTTTGTTTTCCCAAAACTTGTCATCTCTAACACTTTTTTACGAGGATTCCATGGGGACTCCTTGCGACAAACTGGTAATAATCTCTGCCAGTTATATGCGATTGCCTTGGCACTTGGCAAAAATATTCAGATAATTGCTTTAAGATCATTTTGCCCTATTTGGTTTCAAAATGCTTACGCATCTTTTACTCCTGCTAAAGAATGTAGGAAGGAATCCCTTATTTGCTCTTTATTTTTTTGAATTTTGCTCTGAAGACGATGGAGGAGTATTCCGTCGAAACGTCAGCAACAAAAAATCTTACTCGGCTAGAAACCCAAGAATGTTTTATAAATACCATTCGCAGAGAAAGAACAAAATCATATGTAGAAATCCCTTTTTATGTCCACATCTTCCGGCGACTCTCCATTAAGGGCATCCGCTAGCCAATAATGTTCGCTTGTTTAACTATTTTTAGGCATAAACAAATTATTTATATTGAATTTTGTACACTATTCCTGATATTACCTACGGGTAATACCAGCCCAGCATAATAGTTTGGTTCTTGAGGTCTGAGGCAATTCTTATTTACCCTTTGACCTTAGTCGAGCATTCCTCTCCGTGGTGGCCAAATACGTCTTTGTAAATGCTCCCTCACCCCTCACTTTCAATGCCTTGTGAAAAGGGAAGTGCACCTCTGGTCCAAAATTGTAAGCGGTAGCTGATATTTTGCAGTGTAGTACAGTGTAGTACGACCCCCGCAGTGGCAAATTCACCCTCTTGCCAAAAATAAATTTGGCGACATACGCATTGTAGGGCCTAATGATTGGTAACGTTTAAAATAAGGCTGGGTGATTGACGATCTAGCAGACCGTTTGCAAACATGATGATAAAAAGCTATAATAGCTTCAATTCTTGAAGCTATTATAGCTTCAAGAATTGCTCTAAGGCCCCAGTTTTCGTAGTCCTGCATTTCGCACACATACTACAGTGCTTTTCCGCACTCCGATGGACAGGGTTTCCTTGTTCGATAACCAGCAATGCAGGCTCGTTAGAAAAGGATGGAAACATTGAGGAAGTATGACTTAAAAGTTCTTATCAATTACTGCACAACCTATTCTCTGTAAAGTAAGCTTGCCATAACTACGAACGGATAAATGCATTTAATACGTTTTAGAACGTAAAACAATATTTTAGAGCTTATGTTATTATAGTATGTTCATGAATACGTTTGTAATAACAGTTCATTGAATTTTTCAACACGGTTTTGTCATAAATATAATCATCATCATTATAAAAAAGAGTCATAAATCCTCAGATGGGTTTGACGCAGCTCTCCACTGAGTTCTTCTATCGGCCAATTTCTTCATATTTACATATTTCTTCTCTTTCACATCCTTCATCACTTGCATACCTACATCTCACACGAGTCCTTCCTTTGTCATTCTTCTCGTTCACCTCACTAGCTATATTAATGCATAAAAAATTATGTTTAGTGAATATTGTACATTCTTCTAGGTATGGGTAATACCAAATTGATTTTTCAAAATTTTGCACCCGACATCTGACCAAGTGACTGGAATTTCACGTGAAGCGGACATAGACCCGAATTAAGATGCACATAAATTATTTACTAGAAGGAGATAAAAGATGAGACTCATATCACGCTAATAAATAATATGATTAAGCGGTATTAGGCATTGAGAGTTCTTCAAAAGTAATATTTCGCCATGAAACTCATTAATTACCAATTTCATTTTAAATACAACTGTGGTAAGCAAAACTATGAAGTTTTGCTTACCATAACAAAGAGCAAACTGTACTTAGTCCGGTAGGATATTTTCCCCCAGGATCCATCGGTAACTACTGTTAAGATGGGAATTCCATCATTATCCACTTCTCCAGCCTCTAGAGAGTCGAGTGATATTTGGCATTGTTACGCAAAACACAGGGAATATAATTTAAATCCCAATGGAACACAATGTCTCATCATGTATCTGTGGAATTTTCAATGATGCCATTGCGTTGATGCTATAAAAGTTCATCCAAAATAAAATCTCTTAAATTACATTGCTTTTCTCGTGAAGAAATTGAAAGGTACTAAAAATGGTATCGCAGCTAATTCTTGAATCTAAACCGGCCATTTCATTCAGCAAAAGAATACGAGCTTACGTTTCGCGCTACTCCCAGATCAAGTAGGTAGGCATTCGGAAAAACTAAAACTGTCTTGTAAAATAATTATGCGTGAAATATACAGCATAAAGTGTAAATACATGCAACCGAGTGACAAGTACCTGGTTTAAGTAGGCTAAATCTGTACTAGGTGAGAAGAATAAAATTTAATCTTAATTGGGATAAAAATCATTAATACGTATCCATAAGAAGTGCATTACGCCACTTTAATGAAGCTGAAGAAATAGACAAATACTGTACATAAATATACCTAAATACAATACATACATACAATGTACCTACTGTACATAAATGGCCAGAGAAAAATATTTTTGCCGAAAAGGTGCTACCATTCCGAAAAACCCGAATTTGATCTCATTTTAAACAATAGACAGACATTTTTATGCACATTCTAACCTCTTCCTTTGCTTCCTCTGGCCTGAAAGTTTCTAAATAACATTCTTATTTTGTTAGGGTCCAAGGTAAGTGTAGGCATTAATTATATGTTTACATTGGTGTAAATTATACTTATTATTCCGATCGTGACTTGGAGCCATAGCGAACTCCATAACACAAGTTTGTTTTCGTACCTTCGTGACAGATGTTAAAATTTCTTAATACAATTTGTAATTATTATATTTCCCCCACCCATTGAATTTCAACGTGCCCCTTCAGCTAGTATATCATAAATGGAATCCGGAAACAAAGTTAATGCTTTAGATAACTATTCACTAAATAACACAAAATTTATATCTAGCGATCAGTGAAAACTGATCATTTCTGCGACTTATATTAAACTCGTTATCTTCGATCTCACAAGGGTCATCAGAGCCGTTTTCTGCGGAGGTATACAACACCCTTAAGGTAATCTTATAATCCCAAGTTTATGGATGAAATCGAAGTTCGAAGCATTGACGTGGTGGAAGGCTGTCATGATGTCAACCAATAAGAAACCTTAGTCACTTCCACAGGATTTTTATTAAACATACGACCGGTTCGGCAGGATCGCAGAATGTTTAATAAAAATCCTGTGGAAGTGACTAAGGTTTCTTATTGGTTGACATTTATGGATGAAATGAAATCCAATGGTTGCGTTTTCAAAGTCCAAAGGTTGAAAAAACTGTTTGTTGAGTGCATTTGTTGGGGTTGGTTTTTTAACATCAACCCTCTCAGCGCACTTTAATCCAACGTGTACAGTAATGAACTCCTGATTTGAGGTTCATTGATTATCTCGTGGTGTACCAGTATGGTTATCTTATAATATAAAGTGAGTAAGGCGTTTTTAAACTAAGTATGTGAATATTCCAGTTTCGTAGAATAGAAGGTTAATAGATTTGCTGGTGAGGAGTACATTAGGATGGTCTTGGTGCGTTGTAGCAAACTCTGGGGTGGAGGAGGTTGCTAGAACTCTTTATGGTGTGTATGTGTAGGGAAAGCATTTCATTTCAGGGGAGTGGACTTACTATAATCCAAGGTGTTCGGTATCGAACTCTGGTTGTAGTAAGTTGGTAAACATGCTTTTGAGGTGTGCAACTAATCTTGATTTTGGTGTGCAGTATCAAATTCTAGAAGGCAGGAGGCTGATTTTTCAGTTAGCTTGGGTGTACGAGTCAGCTGATCTTGTAACTTCACCTGAATTGACGCCCTTTGATCCGAGGTTTTTTCTGTCAAATTCCATACACATTGTTTGATTGGAATGCTTGTGATATGTACATAGAGTCTGATCTGATAATATTCAGAGGTAAAAACTGTTCAGAAAATATTTTCCCCGGCGACATATTTATCCATCTCTGTGGTTATTTGAATTATGCCTCTGCATGTGACACGACTTATGTAAAATTGTAGTGTGACTTTAGGGCACCCGGCTATAATATTAAATTTCAAGCGGAAAGTATGAAAACGTTGAGGTTGAATGAACGAAAGAAGAAAAAATGAAGAACGGTAACATTATATTACCTACTGAGGAAAATTTTACTATTACTGCTCTACCTCAGCCATGGAGCCAATAAGCAAGAGGATGGAAGCAACTGAAATATACCTTCAAATATTTTTTATTGCTGCCTTCGTTGAAATATGTTATGCCTACTGGAGCTGTAGTGGATCATATTGTCGTGCAAAATTAACGACATATAAATAGAGCTGATTTATGTGTAAAATGAAGGTGTTGTCCAAGATCATATGCTATGAATATATCTTAAGAAGCTCTGAATATGCGTGAAGTTTGAATCTTGCGGAGTGTGGAATTAAGAAGGTGTGACCTAAAATTAGGAAGGCTGTCTGGCGCATCACCGTCCAGAAAGCCACTCTCCTCTTCCCTCTGGTTTTTAATCAACAAAGTGATTTATAGATATGTTGGCGAACGCAAAAGCAAGAGTCAAACTGCCAGAAATATGCCAAATTACAGCATAAAAAAAGGAAACAGAGCTTATTTTTCAATGGGTAAAAATATTTACGTTGACTCCATTCGGTTCTCTTACGGGCGTACACCTTCATGTTTTAATTACTCATCTGAGCTACACCCTACGTACTCCTTATTCTTTGCGATTCTTCCCATTCACTCTTCCGTCTACGACTGCTTTCATGAAACCATTTTGTCTCGATATATTTCCGATAATATCCTACCGTATTCTCCCTAGTGTTTCACGTGTGATGGCAGTGATTCTTTCATTCCTCTTCGGACTTCGTACATTTGTAGTCTATCGCTAACAACATCATTCATTTGCAGTACCATTAATAAAATTCTTCTAGTATTATCTTTCCTACGACTGTTACTGCGAATGCTTTACTTTATCAGATTAGCATGTATCAGATATATGTTCTTACGAAGTCAGTTATTATTACCAAGTTTGTGATTGCAGTAGTAAATTGATATCTACTGTTCGTATGATGTCCTCTTGGCCTGGTTTATTTAACTATTTCCTTCTTGCTTCGTCCATTGCGTGCTATTCCGCTTCTCTCGTGGGAATACACTGTCAACTATTCATCATTTCTCTTGCTTCTTGTTTTAATGTTGTACAAATATTGAAAATTGAATCATCTTTTTCAGACACATCTCACTAAGGATAAGTCCATTTTATACATTTCTAGGAAGCGGATTTTGCGGGTAACTGCGAGTGGCAAAGGTAATGGGCCTCGTTTTCCCATACTAACGTGTGAATTTCACACGCCGTTGGGCTTGGTACTTATCTGAAATTCTCAGAGATCAAACCGAACTTTGGATCGTGTGACTTTATAGACTGTGGTTGGTGCGTGCTGGTAGGTTCGCCCCATTGGCAACTTAGGCCCCACCCATGTTTGCGACCCTGCGTGTGTTTATCAAATGCGTGTGTGTGTATTGGAGCGGAGTTAGTGGTGCGGAAGTTAGGAGGAAGGATGGCTTCGGGTGTTCCTGAGAGGTGAGCCTCGCGGTTGGATAGGGATGAGTGTAGGCAGATGGGCGGAAAACGGAGAGTGAGGGAGAGAGGAGTAGGCATTGAATTCCAAACGGACCCCTCCCATATTTATTTGACGTCCTCGATTAAGCATTCGCGTGGGTCTCCTTTTGAAGCCACAAATGCATGAAGGTGAGAGATACATTTCCTCTCCCGCCCTCTCTTTCACCCTGACGTTGCTATCGCCGTCCAATAGCCTCACTCTCCTCCTGGCTGAAGTTTCCGACTCGGGCGAGAGGGTGAGGTGGCGTGGGCCGTCGGGAGAAACCCCTGGGGGCAGTCCATTTGGAAAGTACAGGGCCGTAGCGGGGCGTAAGGGGGCAAACTCTCCACTCTTTCCATCCCCCTCCCTTCCCACCTTCCTCCCCATTGCTTCAAGCACGTCTTCCGCTACATATAAGTTGTATAGAGTTTTGGCAGCGGTCGAGGAGGGTATCATGAGGGGAGGGAGGAAAACGAGGAGTTCCGTGCGTTCTCACTTCTTGGAGGAAGGAGCCGAGGAGGGAGAATGTCATACCGCCCACTCCTTCCCACACGGATTATTTAGTAGCTCTTTCTGGAGCAAAAGAGAGCTTGCGTCAGTGGGAGAGTAGAGGGAGATTGTGCATCGATGATAAATAGTTTCGCTGGTGGAGTTTCCGTCCGAAGAGGTGCGAAGGCTCCGGGCGTCCGTTGAACAGGTTTTATTTTCGTTCTTTCCTTCCCACTTCATCCCTCCGCGCCTCTTCTCTTTCGCCCGGTACGGTGCGCGAAGGCTCTCTTCCACTTCGGTGCTCCCCACGGGATTGGGCCAGGGCATAAATCAGCTTATTTCTGGAGGAGATGAGATGTGTGCGAAGGAGGAGGTGTGGCCGTGAGGGAGTCGGGACATGGAAGGTGAGATATACATCTCTCCCTCTCTCTCTCTCTCTCTACATCTACGAAATACCCTTGGAGCCACCATGAGGGTGTGCTGCAGGGTTTGCACTGCACATTCACAGAAAACATACATGAACTCATGAAAATAATTAGTCGTATTTATTTGAAGCAATATTTAAACTAAATAGTAACTTCTTCTGCTAAAATCCTTGTCATTTATTGTTGTTATTTTATTTTATTTATTTATTCTTATATATATAATATATATATATACACTAATACTTTTAAATTCATGATTAGTAGTGCATGTTTGGTGAGAATTCACCTCCTGCCACACACCTTTATGGTGGCTTGCAGGGTATTATGTAGATGTAGATGTAAATGTATATATCTCAGGTGGGTGGGTCGAGGGGGGAGTAGGGATGGGGGATGGAGGGAGAAAAATGTTTGTGAAGTGTGGGCCTCCACGTGAGGCTTATTTGGAGGCCACTTCCTCTATTAAAATTTTCTATGTTCTTTATTATTTCTTTTTTCTTTATTAGAGAAGGTCCCTCCATCCCCCATCCCCCTCCCCCCCTCGACCCACCCACCTGAGATATGTCATACCCTCACCGGCAACGAGGACCTCATATCCCTCTGCAGAAGTGACTAGCAGAGGTCACGAAACGTCGAGGCAATACCTGAGCATCACGCGATAAACCCGAATAACATACGTAACACATACTAATAATTAATAATTTAAATGAGATTGCTTATTTGAAACATTATTTTAATATTTTAGAAATTTGAAAGGTATCACGATGCTAACAAGCATAAAAATGAGACGACAACATTCAGAAACAATACAAACGGTGCAGAAATGCATAAACGTGTAAAAAAAATGTAAATTAATGTGGGAAAATGCACGAAGGAAGTGTAATACTAATGTTACATGCAATGCTACTTAAGTAGGGATGAGTTAATAACACCGACGCTAAAAAGACATTCTTATACAGAATGAAGGAGATTTCAAAATGATAATGAATACATGCCTTATACCTACATGCGTGTGAGTATGTAGAGGGTAATGCAGGTGTGCAAAAAAAACATAAAACTTACTTTTTCTATCAAAATTTGTTTTAATTTGGACTAAGTGTGCAGAGTAATATGTAATTTTAAATCTTAGGACCCTACTTTCTGCGGTAGGGTGGCGGAGAAATGCTGGAAGGGTCGGGAAATGCAAGGAGCGGTAGGTTTTGGCATTTGTTAGAGAAATTATGTGTTGCCGGATGGACTCTTCCTGAAAAAAATCCGCGGCCATCTTACCTGTATCAACACACGCCCCGATTCTTAAAAAAAACTGCGAGAACATTTCCGGGCACCCTGACCTCCGGTGGCCCACCCGTATCCCTCTCCTCCACAACTCCCTTATGGTCTTTTCATCAAATGCAAGCAGAAGGAATGTAAGGAAGAGCATAAATAATCTTCTCGCCGCCTGACTTTTCCACGCTCGGTACGCTTCCGCGAGCGTTCCAAAAATGATGCGGCTGTTTTTTTTGGGTGAATGTCATCCATTGCTACGTATATTTATGTGTTTTTGATACGCCTATTTATACAAAGGTGTTTATCATCCAGGTTCTTTTCTTCGCGGCCGTTGAATTCCATTCTCCATAAGCGTTATTTTCTTCCTGCCCTGGAAGGAGTGCATTTTCCTTTCAAGATTTACGGAGGCCTGCGCTCTCGCAGTTGCTATAATGACTTTCCGGGCGTGATGAAGCGTTTTCCGAGTCGCAAGGAGTATCTCCGGGGTCTCAGGTTGAGCTCAGGCTGATGCCGAATGAGCTATATTTTACTTCCGGTCGACAGTATTCATTGCTCTGTAGAGGTGCCGGAGTCGTTAAGTTATTTCAATTGCCACCAAAATGATTTTATTATGGTCGTTCGGATGGAAATTCTTTTAAATATCCGTTTCGTCGTTGATTTATTATCGTTGTTAAAAGATTATGTATATTATATAGATTGGAAGAATTATTCTTCATTAAAACCAAAGCTTATCTCTTCATGGCGTTTGCAAAAGAAGTAATATCAGGATATAATTTTATATGTTTGCATGGATGCTATGGTTTTGGCAATTACTCTGTAATTTTGATTAGGTGAATGAATTTTGTAACAACTAATTATTAAAGTAATTTTACTGCCGAATAAAGAATTCTTCCACATTGACTATACCTGCTAGGTATTGCTGTGAATTTTTAATTTCCTTTATTTGACAGTAAACTCTACTCCTCTATCATTTTTTTCTAAGAATTTTCCGGGAAACTCGTATTACCTACACGCTGAGAAAAGTCTTTTTTTTTAGCCATATTGTAAATGCCAAGATTCCCATTATAGGAAGAACCTTTCTTAATTTTTTCGGTGATGTTATCTCATGAGTGTATGAATGTTAAAAAATATTCGAGAAAGGAAAGCACGAATGTCTTGATTTGATCTTCGTTGCACTTTTTATTAACTGGAAAATATGGAGTTTCATAATCTTTTACCATCTTCAGAAACTATGGCGGTAACAATAATATGCGTGACGTGAATTGCAACGTTAAAAAACATAACCAACCGGTACTTAACTATACGGCTGTTGTAAAATCTTTCCTGCACTAAAAATCTTTTATCCCCGATTTTATCAGAGAATGCACAGTTTTTGCGCATAAAATTATTTGTTTTGCAATAGTGCCATAAGCAGCAATTTAAAACCTACAGGTAAATTTTGTTCACAGGTCTTTGAATGCCTTTTGAGGGCTCATTTGATAATTTTTGTTATTTCCTTCATTTTCAACGGTAGAAAATGAGATTTCATGAAAAAATTATTGCGAACTTTGTATTCCGTATATAAATTTGCCTAACCAAGGACTTACTGTGTGCAAAACAATCCAAGTAGGTTTTTTTACTAGTTATTACGATGCCGTTTTCCTTGTCCTCATAGATCGCAAAATATGACGCTGCATGAGATTGTTTTAAATTTCCCCGTTATTTACCGCTAGGACGAGGTGCATTTGTAAGGTGGACGTGTCTTAGCGTCAAGAAACTTTGCAAAAGTATGTCCAAGCAGAGACGTGCCCTTCAGTGAAATCACATAAATATTTGACATTCAAGGGACAGAGGGTTGAACCTGGAGAAATGGCTATATTGGGGTAAAGACCGAGAGATTTGAGATGGGGGTGGTTTAAGTGAAGCTTATCATAAGGTGAACGTGTCTGGGAATCAGAAATATTTGACAGTTGCTGTGAGAAATTTACACCATCGTTGAAAATGGCGAAGATATCTTATTTCCAGCTGATAATGCTTTTCAAATGTTTACATGCAATCAGGAGAGTGGGTGGAACCTAACACCTTAAGTAAAACATTTGGTCACTCACGGTCCCTTTTGGTTTTCCATTTGCTCCTTTCATGGTTTAGGGTTTGCGGGTTAATCAAAGCTGGTGCATTCCATGCCTTAATTCTGCACCTCAAACAAGTAATCCATTACAGCGAGGGACTGAAACGTGATTTTATCATCAAGGACGGGGAAGTGGAATCACCTTTCTCAAAACCTTTAAGTAATATGATCTGTACCTATATGTTTAGGGCTAGGAGATTTCGTTCCTAAGGACCGATAGTTCAACCTTTATTGAACGAACGTTTGACTTATTAATGTCGTAATTGACTTCAATACGTAAAAGTATTTTCTGTTTTCACTTAGTTGTTTGTAGATACATACTATAGAGTTAACAATTTTATCGGATTCATTAATTCGTTCATTAGCACACTCGTTCATTCCTACTGACGACATAAATCTTTCGTAATGTCGTTTACTCGGGACCGAAATCGCTTTTTGTACACGAAATCGTTAGGTGGGAACAAAATAATAATTTTAGTGAAAAAATTGATCTTCTAACCACAACCATTCACTCATAAATCAAAAATTGAAATAAGCAAAAGGTGACACCCACAGAAAAAGCTGCTATGATAACATTGACGTCATTTTCCTCCCATCCTTGACTTCTATTCGTGGAAGGGAAGGGAGTGGAGGGGGGTTCTCGGAAGGTCTGCCCGCACAGATGCTGTCGCAACTGCTCCTATTGGCAGAGTCAACTGTGTAACCTCCATTGCGATAACGCAAAGTAGCTTCGCGGGTTCAGTTGTGATTGGACGAAGTCGTTTTACGTCAGAGGTTGTACCACGCCCACTTTTCAGAAAGAGTTAAAAGCATCAGTTTTTCGCCGCTTACAACTCGAAAAATAATTGACGGATCAAAAAACGGAAAAATACGGGTCTTTTTATTTCACAAACTATCATATTTGGCAATAAAAAAATATGGTAAACGACCCCATTCTTATTTGGCATTCTCTATTTTCAATATTTTAATAATCATTGACTTTAACTAAGCATACAAAGTGTTTTATTTTAATCACTTAATTGAAATGAAACGCCCTGAATTCCAATCTGGATATAGATATATGGATTTAATTACCTGTTAGTAACATGGGACTCGTTCAAGAACGGAGAACACACATGAACACAAATATTTCATCGGTATCTGTTGGACTTGTGAACCCCGCCTCGGCTCGTAATTTCTCACGCCGGAGTTGAAGTACTATCAAGAAACTCCCCTTTTGGTTCAAGGAAGCGAAAAACACTGTCGAAGCAGTTTCTGCCCGCCGTCTTGAAAAACGGTGAGCGAGGAGAAATGAGAAGAGGCCTGCGGCGAGAACCTCCCGAGTTGTTTGTAGAGCACTCGAATGTTGGTACCAGTTTTGTATTTTTTGCGACCGTCATTTTTTTTATTTGTCTCGCTGTCGTCGCCACGAACATCTTGCGCAAGAGGAGTCAGAATGAAAGGCAATGATCGACGTAGAATTTTTTTCACCAATAACAATTGAGCATATTGTCGCAGACCGAGTGACTTTTTAGGCATTCCATATGCTTACACGTGACATGCAACTTTAGAATGGAGATAATTAAAATAAAAAAATGTATTTTCGGCTCATAAAAATTGTATTAGAAAAAAATAAAACATATTCGCAAGACATACTCACCATGAAAGTTAGACATAAAAGATAGGTGACCAAAGTAATTAATACATGAAGTCATGTGTAACCAAGACGAGGATAATAATTTCCAACCCTGGTTGTTTTACGGCTTGAAACTTCATGTGCTAAATAAGTGAAAGCATAACAAATTAAAGCAGCATCAAAATCAAGGAAGATCGCACGCAATTAATATATTAGATTAAATAAGTATACCTATTAAAAAGAATGTTTGAAACATAATCAGTTACATACATTGTTAGAGTTTGAAACGTCTCCACATAACAACAAGCTGAATTTGATTATTACACCTATCATTATTAGCACCTATCGCCAATTATGTCACCTACATGAAACTTAACACCTAATGCATCTTGACAACAGCTTGAAATTTAATTGAACTGAAGAAATTCCTTTTGAAAAGTACGATGGAATAACATGCCTTCATTTCACCTAGCACTGAACTTTAATTTGCTGAATTTCGAGACAGTAGGCGAAAGATGTTTTCTACAAGTGACGGATGGTTTGTGATCAATAACTCATGAATTTCGTGAAATGAATGGCACGTGAGCACATTTTAATTTAAAACTGAAGTCTTCAAGATAAGTCAACAATATTATTTATTTTTTGACGCATTACGTCCATACCTTTAAAAATGAAGACGTATTACTAAAACATGAAAGAGTTAAGATGGGAAAGACATATTGGGTACTAATGAGTTTTCAGACTCTAGGAATTTTTTTTTTTATTTCCATTTTTTCCACTGCAGAAATACATTATTCCGGGTTAGGAATGAGGAAATAACATAATAAAAATGTTCTGTCATTAACAATCAAGTTGTTAAAACCTTCGCGGTCCATAAATATGACTAATATCTGTTTTTTGGGGTTACCCGCGTTTTGAGTTAAAACTCAAACTCAACTCAAAACGTGGATCTTTTTAACTTTCTAATCATGGTAACTCAAAACGCCGATAACCCCAAAAAACAGTTATTATTCATGTCATTATCAATGTTTTACCCATATTTGAGATAACGACGACTAAATTATTTTTAGAAGGATATCACCGTTTTATCCTAGATTTCTGCTCCTTTGGTCTTGTATACATCCACTCATTGCACTGCCAATCTTCCACACCCACCCTTTCTTCCACGCAAACCACAGCCTGCCTCCCCAGCCTCCGCGGAGCAATTCCTCACCCAGCTTCAGCAAGGCCGAGCCACCCAGTTTCGTGCTGTTCCTCAAGCCCTTCCCGTTCCACTCCATCATCCCCTAAACGACTGTTCCTCACCCTCCCACTCCCTGCGGACTCGCTCTCCCTCTGACTGACGCGCCCCTTAACCTCCGAAAGCCAATATTTCTCCGCGAGATTAGACAGCAGCAGACAGATCTCTCAGACCATCTCCGCATTGCAGCCGGTGACTTCACTCTCGCTGTCTTGTCAAACCGCGGCTTATATAACCTCTCGGTCTGCGAAGACATAAAACCGCAACCCGGGGAGAGTAAGGATGGAGTGGGAGGGAGTTGAGAGTTCAGTCTTCCTTCCTGCTTCTCTTGCCCTCCAGTTTCTCATTCTCTCCTCCTGCTGTTCGCCATCCATCCCCCATTTCCGTTTCTCTCCCATTTTTCCTACTTTCCAGTCCTGATCCATCTCACTCCCTTTCCTCCACAGTCTGCCTTTTCCCTAACCGTACTTTTACCTCTTGCCCATGGAAGGAAAACTGAAAGGACCTTCTTAGATCAATGAAAGCTGGATTGCGTTAGTGCGCTAAAGTTTTGGCTCCCAATCCCGAGAATCTGGGTTTGAATCACAACTAATGATTTTTTTTTCACTGCTGTACCGGTCCCCACATGGATATTGTGTGGAGGGCACATCGGGTGCAGTACTCCGTCCGTCGGACGGAGTTTCCAGTCTGTTAGCAAAATAAGCATACACATCGCAGTTTTATTTTATTTTCCCTTTAAGTGTTTTCATTATCTAAATGGTATGAAGAGTTTACTTTCTTCCCTAAAATGCCGACTCTTCCTTATACAGCATTCACCGTCTTTTCATTCTTTTGATCAGTCCAAAATCTTTTTTGAACAAGAGATGGGACTTAAAAACTTCTTTAGTTTTAACGTGCTGACATCACTTACATGCAATTGACGAAATGCCTTTCAAAGAATTAGGTGTCATAACCTTGTATAACATGCTGTCGATGACAGTTCATTAGACTTACTTTTTGACTCTGTTATGAAGTCAGTTGTTTTTCATTGCCCAAAGTAAAAGAAATTGAATTGAATTTTCTCTTCTTATTATCAGCATATTATTTCTCTTGCAAAATTCCAGTTTCATGTAGGGGTTTTCTCTTGTCCCATTTCTCTACTACCGTACTCTAATAATATTTCTTTTTTGGCTTACACTTCAGTTTGCCATTTAATGCATAAAATATTAGCAATTGATTCCCCACCGTCTAAATCAACTACATCAAGTTATGTTTTCGTCCACATATAAGCATTTCACTTCGATGACAATTAGATTTTTCGGTTATGGTTTACCTAATATAACTGCCATTCAAATGCGTATCTGCTCTGTACATTTACGACCTTCTTAATGTTTTTCACTTAGTAGGGCTACTGCAATCTGATCCTCGCTTTTTCAGCGTTTAATCTTAATGCTACTCTACAAATGCTGAATATCACTTTTAGCTACACAGCGTGACTCTCTATTTTCGTCGCTAACATGTAATTACTTCACTTATGGCCGGTTGCACTAAACTTCCGCTATGTATTCGATAGCTATGAGTTCCATAAAATTATGGAGCTCATAGCGTTTTTCGGGTTGCAAGAAACAATCGGACTAATAAACAATATCTCGATAGCTATTGCTTAGAGCAGGGAGTACAATAAACTGCCACAAGATGACACTACAGTTAGATATAGTAAACAAACTTGACGAGCGAAAGTTCAAAACAGTTCAAAATACGGTAAGAAGAGGTGCATAATGGCAAAGCGGGGAAAAATATCAATGAATTCGAGAGAGACATCATTGTAGAATTGGTGGGAGGAAAACGACAAATAGTGGAAAATAAAAGGACGGATGCCGTTTTCTCAAAAGAAAAAGTGGCAGCATGGGAGGAAATTACAGCGAAGTACAATGCAGCAGTAAATAAATAGCAGTAATAGGCTTGCTCCTTTTGGAGATTGGCTTCAAATTGTTTTTAAATTTCTATAGAAGATCCATAACAAGCTGCTTGGGTAATCTGAATCGTTCCTTGAATTCTGATTCATTATAAATATTGAAAGGATCTAATCGCTCTCGGAAAATGCTCAACTCTTGGAACATTTCTTAATACATTCATTATTTCTTCATCTGAAGAAGTGAATGATGCTTCACTCAGATCCATCCTATGAAATAAAAAACTAATTAAACAGTGATTATTTTAGTTGGTCCTGTATACCACTAGGAGAGAAATTCTAGTGAACAGTAGACATTCCTAGTACCTATACCTAGTAGGTAGCACCTATAAATCTTCACCAACTGCACCATTACTGGTTTGCAGGCCCAAAACAATGCTTTCAGAATTCCAATGCAGATCATTCCATTAAAATCAAGTAAGAATCTCTTTTTCCAAGCTCAAGTCTACATCTACATAATACCCTGCAAGCCACCACAAGTGTGTGTGGCAGGGGGTGATTGCTCACCAAACATGCACTACATATCATGCATAAAAAAGGAATAGTATTAATATAGTAGTGAGAACTACACTATTTAAAAAAGATAGAAATTGCAAAGAAAACATGCAAAAACATTCTGTTAGTAGGGTTAGCTTTAAGTACTCATACCAACATGCAGCTACCAATGCTATTCATTGCTACTCTCCGATAGGACATATTTACCGTTATTCGTATCTCTTATTGTGCGAGGGAAAAAGGACATTTTGAATCGGTCAGTTCGACAATCAATTTCCCTAACTTTATGATTATGGTCCAGTCTGCCATAGTAAGTTGGGGTTCGTAAAATATTTTTAACATCATCACTGAAAATATTGCCTTTGAATTTGTGGAAGAGATTAAGTCTAAATTTCAACCTGCGATCTGACAATGATTCCCATTTCAATTCATTTAATAGACTGGTTACGCTAATATAATTATCGTATCGTCCCTTTCCAAATCTTGCCGATCTTCGCTGCACACGTTCAAGTTCATTACTTAGACCGATTTCGTAAGTCATAGTAATATAAAATATTCTCTACCCCTCAACGCTCTTAGATTTTGGTTCAATATATAGGTCGAGATAATATGTACCTTTCACCTCCTTGAAACTACCGTAGACTTTAAACTAAGCTCTATTACTTTGGCAACTCCACGTTTATGAGCACTTTCGTAATTAAGAAACGGTTAATACTCTAATTAACCAAATATACCAGTTATACTGTTTTGTGGTCACAAACATTCACTGTGATAAAATCTAATTTAAATTATGTGGCCATTCAACTGGAAAAAAACGAACTTCCCTTTTTCTGATCCAATTATTTCACTGTACCTACTTGACAAATATTAACCATAGGAATAACAGAAAGGGGAAAACATCCGCCTCAATTCTCCAATTGATTATAATATTGAGTTAGGAAAGACTATCCGAAAACATCCGCCTCAATTCTCCAATTCATTATAATATTGAGTTAGGAAAGACTTCCGCCAGATTTTGCCTTTTTAATACCAAGGGCTATGTATTTATGCATCCGTATTATTGTGCACGGTATAATAACTCGCTATTGTAATGGTCGTGAGTTTTAACGTTTGAAAGGAATATGAGAAAACACGTGTGGGAGTAGGGCGAACCACATCAACGTAGCAGAAACACATCAACGAGATAATTAAAGGAAACAACGAGTTTATCTACGTACTTATTAAAAGAATGCAATTGCACACTACAACCGAAAGAAATGACCTTCGCATTAACAAGTTCGTTGCAGTTATTACACACGTTAAAACCTAAATATGATTGAATATGAACACCGCAAATCAAGTAAACAGATTGCCACAGATATCACTGCACTCTTGCATATTTGTATTTGCGGCTTGCGTATTTACGTTTAGAATTTTTTCGTACCGCGGCAAAATATGAACCTTTCAAACCGTGCAAAACCAATCCACAGTAAATCGGCAATCCATGACAATTCAAATGAAGGAAAATATGGAATGTTTAGTTATTATATGCATACCTGGTTGTCAAATATGACTTATAAGCTTGTTAGGTGGAAGTAACTGTCGAATAACTTGAAAAAAACGAACTTTTTCTTTCAATAAAATCAATCCTCAAGCAATGACACTTCCAAACATCTGATTACAAATCCGCCATATTGTGTTATTATGGAACTCATAAGCTTTTAACCCCACCAATTTGGTTCGATAAGTTATCTGACAGTTTATGGAACTCATAAACTTATTGAACGTTCATGCAACACTTATTGAATGGTTGCTAGGCGTTATTAGTCTCATAACTTTATTGAATACATATGTATCGTTCGTGCAACAGGCCATTATAATCGTTAATCCTCCATCTCTCCTGGGCTTATCGTAATATTTAATTTAATTGTTTATACTTACTCTTTGCGAGACGATTTAAAGTATTTTGGCGCAGTTTTCCATTCCTCAAAACCCAGAATTTTGCACGTAATTAGCTCATATTGTGTTCGTTATACTCTTTCAACCTTGATGTCTGTTATGTTTCCTTCACTCATCATTCCGAAAATGGACTTCACAGGATACGCTGCCAATTTGTTGGGCATAATCCTTGAGGCTTTTAGTGTCCATCCAAGTGATTAGATCATCGAGCAATCCCCTTCTCTACGTTTATTTATTGGCATCTATCACCTGCTTTCACTTTACTGTTTACTAAATCCGACGTCATTAATTACACCTTAGGAGAGTGACTAATTGGATTTATTCCGCCGTCCGCGATGTAAATTTCGTTACAAGTTTCAAAATCACGAAGTTAATCCCTCCTTTGTTTGCACTACGTAATGAAGACTCAATGAGACGAGGAATAACCTCCCTGCAATTGAAAATTCGCCGTGCTCCCCAGAGAGATATCCCTGAAATGAACTCAGCGTCTACGTCTATATCAATGCGTTTACTCATGATTCTCCTAAATTTTGTGCAGCTGGAGGTAAACCAAAAACGGGCATTAATGTCAATAGATAAAAAGTAATGTTGCTTACTACATAACGGGTTCCATTGATAATCAAATATTTCTAACAGATATTAAAAGTCTACTTCGAAGTATGTTAAGTATTCACAACAGGAAAGGAAGCACTCCGCAAGTAAGTATGCCAATTTTTCACATTCCTTAGCAGTCTGGATTAAATTTGAATGAACTATCCAGTCATTTCCCCTCGATGCTTCGATGCAATCTATGACTCTCATTTACTCTCACTTATTATTGGTGAAAAAAATTAATTTTAAATCCATTCTCTCCTACTATCTGTCACCCTTATTTCATCTTAAATATCTGACACTTAAACCGTAAAAATTGTTAAATCACAGGCTTTCTTCGCTTTTGAGATGAAAAAATCCTCTATAATTCATCAAGGATAAATTGGAGTGGATTAAATGATAATCACATTCCAAGGGTTTTGCATGAATGATATCGTGAATAATGTGGGTGGGGGAATGAAAACAATCGGTTCCATTCAATTCAAATATGGCGTAGCTTAAAAGGCTTTGATTGGACCATATTAAGGGAACCCAGAGATTTTCCTCGAATGTTTGTCTTTTGCGTACGTGAGTTTGTTTGTGT
This sequence comes from Platycnemis pennipes, assembly GCA_933228895.1. NCBI lineage: Eukaryota > Metazoa > Arthropoda > Insecta > Odonata > Platycnemididae > Platycnemis > Platycnemis pennipes. Next base: position 41,017,603 of record OW121851.1, on the reverse strand, counting down.
GCGTACAAGGGATGGTTGAGAGGAACCCACAGGTGGTCTTTCACCCTGGAGAGAGATAGTGGTGAAAGGTAAACCGCTTCTTTGGGAAAGCCGCAAATCAAATTTGCATTTCCATGTCCTATTATAATTTTTCATTTCCAACTTATAGCCGGCATTCATTTGCCTGGGGTCTCCTGCGCCCTGCTTATTTTCTTTTGCCCTCTTCACTCCTGAACAAACGTTCTTAATGCAAACCCCTCACTCCTAGAGTAGTGTCCAATACATGCATGTCCCTTAATGCTCTATCTGGTGTCCTTTCATACATTTTCTCTTTATATTTAACAAAAATATTTTACTTCCTCTCATTACTTAATACGTATGTACCTTTAGCAACCCGTCACATTTAGAGTATTTCTTCATTATTAGTTTACTTTCTACCATATGGCATTCTTAGTTATTCTGTCCATACGTTTCTTTTTCTTCATCATCACCATTGGTCAACAATCCTAGGATTGGTTTGACGCAGCTTTCCACTCAATTCTTCTATCGGCCAACCTTTTCTTTGTGTCGTAATTCTTCTCTTTTACATCCCTCACTACCTGTTCCATCTATGTCATACGAGGCCTGCCTTTTCCAATCTTCCCGTTCACTTTTCCCTCGATGATAGTCATCATCAGGCTATCGTGACTCAAGATATTGCCAATTGAGTTGTCCCTTCTTCTTTATAGAGTTTTCAGCAGACTTCTCTTTTCTCCCACTCTTTTTAGGACTTCTTCGTTACTTACTTGGTCGATCTTCTTTTTCTGAAATCTCATATTACACGAAGTGTAGAGGATTAGGTTGTTCGGAGATGGGGATCAACATGGAAAAGTGCTTGTACATACCATTTAGGACATGTTGCTAATTGGAGAAATGTAAGGATATGTGGTAGCAAAGGAAGGGTGAGTGTCACCTAGTGTCGGAATAGGGCTACTCGTAACGATCGGAATCAAAGGGTGCATATTTTAATGCTCTGTCGGATGGATGGAGTAATACATTTGTAATGTTATATAGCGGGGACCGATAAAGGTACCACTGAATGATGGAAAATAATGAAAAATCATTGTTACAGCCGGGATTCTACTCGATCTCTCAAGATAATAAGCCACTTTATGTTCCACATGGACCTAATTTTTCCACCTAATGAATCTTGGCGGAAAAGTCAGAGTTCTATATCATTAAATTTTGGATAAATAAATCCCTAGCTGAAATTATTTATCAAAAAAATTTAGTTATTTTAATGATATGAAAAAAAATGTACTTAATGAATTTCCATTTTCATTTTAATGACATTGGGCAAATGGAATTAGTTAATTTAGTTGAATATGCTGGTTTAGTTCTTAAAAATCAATGAAAAAACAATTAGTAATTTAAACTTTGTATCTCAGAGTTAGAACACCTGAAAGCGACAAATTGTTACGTTGAAACTGGTTGAACCTATGAAATAAGAGCGTGTAATACATTAGCATACCAACAATATATTTTTTCCGCCTCCAAGCTCAAAATTCTATTAGTTTTTCCGAATCTTACAAGCAAAAGAGGGAATCGGCGTGGTGAGATTTTAGTACTTGCCTCCGATTCTGCGGGACCAGTTCTGAATCCCGCATTTGCAGAGATGCCTCCTTGGTTTCAGTCGTCCCCCATATTATTGCCACGAGAGAGCACTTCAAATCCAGTACTTCATTCACCAGATGGGATGTTAAATCGTGATTCTCTTGGTGTCTACCGACACTTGGTTTCTCACAGTCTTCCTTCCGCCATTTACTTACTATTCTTGCTCCCGTCCTACCTCTTTCCGATTGTCCAGCTATCGTAAGTGATCCAAATAACAGAAGTTGTCTGTCACCTCCGCGGATAATGAATAACCATTTTCAAATTAAGTGATACATTATCGTTCAACTTCTATGCGCACTTACTCCTTAACAGCTAATAAACATTTTAATTAATTTTTATGCTTAAGGGATCTGCACTTTGTTTGCTTAATCTTGGCTCCATAATCTGACCATTATCCAATTTGATGGAATTGCAGCTTTTTTTTTGGAAACTCTGCAACTGTGAATTTCAACGCGTGACTCCGCTATGGTATTCGCTATGACCAGTTCACAATCCTTGGTTTATGGAACCTTAGTAAGGGCCTATTGGTGTTCAGAGCATTTATTCGGGCTGGACAAATGAGTGAATTTATAGAGTTCAATCAGGTAAACCTTGGTTCAACTTTTGAGGATTCACTTTGTGGAACCACGAGGTGTAAAAGAAAACTCACTTGGATAATGACATAAATTTGTCGAAACCATGGTCGAAGTCAACAAAACTTGTGTGTGGAATTTACAAGTGAATTTGCTAGTCCAATCAATTAAACGGTGTGGTGTAACAAAGTTAATTTGATTTTACCGTCGATAATGGATTTCGACAAAGTAAGCTCGCGAACCATTGATTGCATAAGTGAATGGGAAATTGGTGTTTAATCTGAGCGCAACGACTTTTATCGCTGGTCTACTCCTTGATCAAGCTTCTATGCTTCTCTCTTCTGCCTCTAAAACTCTCCAAACTTGAACTTCCCATCGGAAACCGCACGCCAATCACAAGAGAAGGAGAATCTCTGCCTCTGAGGCCACTTCTCTCGCTGATGGAATGCGACTGAACGTACAAGCTCGTCGACTCGGAAGCTCCTTCCTATCTAGGTTCGTAGTTAACCTTTATTGATGTTTCCTTCTCTCATCTGTCCATCAATCAGAGACAATTGCGGTTATAGTAAAGAAAGCGATACGTCTGCACCTTTTGTCTTTTGTTGAAACGGACGACAGAATTGTCCATATGTCCGTTTCCTCGAAATTTAAAGTCCAGATAATTGTGCAAAGTGGAAATTGTTTGATTTTTTTGTTTATACGAAGCATTTCACAATATTCAGTGCCTATTTTGAGTGTGGCTTGATGCATATTAATCAACGCTTTGAATGGAATTTATTTATTTAAAGTTATATTTTACTCTTGTTCGGAATTTCGCTCTAAAACCCAGCATGTAGCTAGAGCCACTTTAAGGTATTATTTTCGATGATGAATAAAAGCAACTTTTCAAGATATTTTATATCCGTAGATATTTGATCAATGATTTTGTTCAAATCATGTATTCACTATATTTTCTCGAATCTGGCTGAAGAGAACAAAAAAATCACGTCAATATCGGAATTGATGTTATTGCATATATATCGATATCAACGCTAACGATACTTGAAGTCAGATATTGATGAATATATTTATAAATAAAAGGATAGTTTTAATTACACTCAAAAGACAGACTTTCGAATCATAAGGCATCATCTATAAAGTACACAAAAGAAAAGGATCTACTTGGAGTTTACGTGCTAATAGAGAGAAACATTCTCAGCAATTCGGTTGGCGCTTATGTGCTATTTCGTAGTCCCTTATGCCTGGGCGCAGATATCGAAATACCCAACATATTTTCAAATCTTACTTTTCCTCCACTTAATGCATTTTTTCGTATAGGGATCCCTAAAGGTAAAGCATTCCTTCCACTTTTCTTCAGCATTTCTTGCTCATAATTCTAACTTCCTGCTTGCATCAGTAAGCTTCTTCTCATTCTTTTTCATTTATTCACAATTTGTTTTCATTTGCAAAGAGTCTTTTCCCGCACCTTGGGCTTCCTTTACTGCCGGCAAGGACCTGCACGTATGCATTGGAATTGGGCTGATTGCCCCCAAGACGCTCACAGTTCTTGTGAAAAACAATTCTCGCGTAACTCAAAATAGTTCTCTCTATCCAAGATTAGAGAGATAGATTGCCGTACCGATCGATTCAAAATGTAATTTTTCCCAAGTAGATTAGAGAACACAATTGGCAGCGTAGCAAAGGGATAGGTAGGTAAAAATTGTCGGAGTTGTCTGTAGTGTACGCAGAATGTTTTAACATTACTAACCTGTGCTTGCTGAGGAAGTGAAGATAAATATATTTAGAGAAAACCTTTCTAGCAAGTAATCACTTCGTTACTAAGTAGAGAGTATCCATCTAGTTGTACGTGAGTCATATACATAGTATTTTCCATGCAATAGTATCATTGTAGCACTTAGTAGCATGTAATTAGCGCACGTTTGGAGAGATTCACCCCCTGCCACACATCCTCGCGGTGGCTCGTAGGGTATTACGTAGATGTAGATGTATCCGGTGGGTACAGTTTCCGCTTATCCATTTGCCCTCACTTTCAGGCACACTGCTGTTCTTTTACATTCATGAACTCATCATCATCAGTCACAATCCTAAGATTGGTTTGACGCAGTTCTGATCTTGATTCCCCTATTAGCAATTACCTTCCTATTTTCATAGCTCTTCTCTTTTACACCCTTCACTACTTGCTCTCTGAATTTATCACATGCGAGGCTTTCCGTTGTCGTTTCTCCCGTTCCCTTTTCCCTCGACTTTGTCTTCAACTGTCCATTATGTCTCAGGATATGATTCATCAATTTGTCCTGTCTTCTTTTCAAAGCTTTTAGCAGACTTTTCTCTTCTCCCGCACATATCAGGACTTCGTTATTCACTCTGCCAATTCGTTTTATCTTCATCATTCTTCTGTGGAACATTAATTTCAATGTTTCCATCTTCAATTCTCTGTTGTTATTATCATCTATGTCTTACGTTAAAAAATAGTACTCCAAATGTATTATCTGAAGGATTTTTTCCTTACGTTCACGCTTGTATTTTCAGCTGTAAGTAGATCCTTCGTCTGGTAGTATATCCGCTTCGCCTAGGTTCATCTACTGGCTATTTGTTTTCCTTGCCCCTCCTATCGCTAGTCACTTGGCTTGCCAGGTAGTAAAGATTATCAATTTGAGATTCTTATATACGACAATTTTAGTTCTTGATCTCTACGATACGTATTGATTTTCAATGACAATTACCTTCTACGCATTAAGTCTAGTGTGATTTTGGGAAGAAAATTCTGTCTATTACGCAGATTCCATGAGAGAAATAGAGTGGGGTAATGATTTGGAACACTCCTATCCGAAGAAAAAATTAGTAAGTCAATGGTACTGGTAGTGGAGGTTTAGGCCGTCGAGGCTAATGTAAATTATAATTGCAATTTTCCGATCAGAATGGTGATAAAAGGTGTTGCATTAACAATTTTGGAACCCATGCTGTTGAGATAAAGTGTAGTCTCCGTCATTTGAAATCCCTTAACCACAAAATATGAGATATGCGTATGATCATTAATTTACGGTGTGAGTTTCAATTTTTAAAAAAGAAAATGTAATTATTCAAGCTAAAAATAATTACAATATATGCAGGAGCACGTACGAGAATTTAGGAACCTGAAAAAAATGTTTTACCACCCACTCCATATCCTCTCTCACAAAATCCTCCAATGTATGATATAGTCATGTTTCAAAAGCTTAATTTTTAGATGCTTTGAGTACTATGAAAGTTTTTGTGATCAAAATCTGTAGTTAGGGTCGTGGGAACTTGTATTTATGCTTTACTGTGAAGCCGTCTCAACCTTTAAACAGTTTTGCGTACTAGAGCCTCAATTGAAGAAAGAATCGGTACCGTCGATTTTTAAAAGCGATTGCATGTTTACGCCAAGAACTTGTTGAATTCCGACTTTATAGTATAAACAATTGATTTTGGGAGCGAATTGAAGTAGATAGATAGGTCGATAGATAGGCACGAGTCTGACTATGACATCCTAAACTGCCTGCAACCCGTTATAAGGTGTGTATATGATGTTGCCTATCTCTTCGCTGGGTTTCTCCTGCTCAAGAAACTTCTACGTATCACTTTTGCATCCGAGTGGTAAGACCGTTTTACACGGTCATTGAAACTGTGCAAGTTGATGTTGATTCTGTTTGAGCAGTCATCTGCGAAAGTCAGTGACGTCGAAAATTACGTGGACGCTTGCTTGACAGCTTTACACGGTGCAATCGTCGGTACATTATGTCGGACACAATATACCATTCAGTAGCGGTAATACCGTCAATATATCGCATAACGTCAAGATGTTTCGTAGCAATTAATTGGACGTGAAAGATGCGATTAATTACCACCACTTTGAAATATTTTTTATACCATAGTCGAAACATAATAGTGGAGACCCTCGTCCCGTATACTTAGCCCAAAACTTGCACCACGAACGAACGGATGTGGGCCAAGGTAACGAGTTCTTCCTTTACGCACGAAATTCTAGCTTGCATGTGATTAATCGCCCAGCTCATCATTATTGCACTTTATTCACTACCTAAGGAGTTGAGTGCAAACAAAAACACCCAACTCAATCGTCAACAACCCATTTATTTGCTTGAATTCCCCAGGCAGTTCGTGCCACTACGTCTGCACCATCTAGTGAGAGAAAAAAACTTCAAACCTGCGCGAACGCAGGTACCAGATTGGAACATGTTCTAATTTGCTCGCAATTGTTCGCGCAGTGGCGCTTCCTGTCCTCGCAAGTCGTCGCTTTGCACGGCGCAATATTTCTTGCGCAAGTGTTCTCGCAACAGCCTGCACAGTATCAATGCCGTGTAAAACGGCCTTTAAAGTTGGTTGCAGCGGTAACATCTTTGAATGGCGTGGTCCTACCGCCTCATATTTAGCATATAATTCAATCTAAACTCAATCCTTAAGCTAAACAGGACATTTATTTACGGAACAAGATTATGCGCACGACATCGGCTGCTTTGTGGCATAATATGTCCAGCAGTCGGGCAACATCTAGCTCCTTTAAAGCATTTAGAATTTCCACAGAGAAAGAGGACGCCTTGGTAGCTCATCTGGTAGAGCACCTGGCCGGAAATCGTGGGACCGGGTTCGAGTCCCGGTTAAGGCGAATGATTTTTTTCTCTGTGGAATATCTTGCTTTCGAACCCTTTGTCAATCTCCGTTTCTCTCACTCACGCACCTAAATATCAATAAAATCAGTCCTTCTATATGGTCACAGTGGTGGCCGCGGGACAATATATACGTTTAAGGATGCCCGCGCTACGGGTCGAACAAATACGGGCGTGAAATACGTGGCGAGGACAATGCGAACGGAGCTTCCCCTTCAATTCCCTCCCAGTTCTTCCTTCCTCCCGTGCGGTCCTCTGCATGCCTTTGTTTTCGCGTGGCCGTGGTCAAGACCGAGGTGACCCCTTGCCTTCTGTGTTCGGATTTCCCGACGATTAACGACCATTGGTCGAGTCGGTCGGCCCCCTGCGGAGGGAATTACATCATTGGGAATGGAGTATAATGAGAAGAAGTGGGGGTGAGGTTGGTGGAAGGACCAGGGTTCCTCCCTATAAAGGGCCTTTTCGGGATCTAAAAGGGGGATCGACCCCGCCAAACTCTCTCGCACTTCCGTGGCAAGAGTGACTGGCCTCTTGACCCCTCACACCCTTTATCTCTCTCTCGCTCTCTGTGACCTTTCATTGGCCGATCTCCCCTATTCATCGTTCTCTTCTGTTCTTCCCTTTCTCTGGGTCCTTCCTCTTTCTCTCTCTCTTTCTGTCCGCTCCTGTCTGTGCCATCCTGCCCTTTCTCCCCCAGACCTTCGGACTCCATAAATATAGCCAATAAGCCGAGACGAATTTTATTGTTCCGACCTTGGTCTCGGACCGAAGGCACCCTCTTATTAGAGGATACCCGTTGGTTCGTCCAGTTATGGGTGTTCTTTCGAGTGGTCACTGCCATAATTTGGGCGATCACACGTGGAAATAAATTTCCGGTCGTGGCGTAACGGTATTATTGACGGTAATGTGGCTCTATGACTACGGTACCAGAGGGTGAAAATTTCTCGGTTTAAAAATACCATCAATTAGGCACTGACAAATTGGAATATCATTAAAAACTTCTATTTAGAATGAATTTAATGGTATTTTTGCTCATTATAAAGTGTGTTATGTCTATGAGTTGACAATTCCGCTTCCCCGGTGCATTGATGAAATGTAATTGTGTTTTCACGTCGGGGTCTTGGAAAATTTATATAAATACAATACAATGACCGAAATCATATTCTCTTCCAGAATTAAGAAATGCTCACTACATTATTGAATACTTCCTGAATAAAAACTGGCAAGTTTTTGGAAATTAATATAATGTAAAATTCGTCAACCCCAGGAATGGTTTTTATTAGTTTTTTCATAAACTGTTATTAAGAAAGGGAACTAAAAACTTTAACCCGGTCGCGCTATTAAGAATAGATAAATATTTGGAAAGATAATTAGTGAAATGACGGAAGGGTGAATGGGAACCGGGTATTATTAGCCTTCTCTTGGCGAAGGACACCAAGGAGTCCACAGTTCAACGTCCTGTCTGATAGACGAAGTATTGAACTCGAAGTTCTCTCCTCATCGCACTCAAGTAACGACCTAATAATTGACTGGTACTGAATTCTAACCAGGTGGGCCCTAATAGGCTAGCTGCCACACCAACCTGATTTATTTCTAATATGTTTTCGTAATCTTTTGCCAATTTTAGTTTTGCTCTTTATATATATATATATATTTCTTACTCAACATGCTCTTTTTTAAGAGTGGGAAGAATTAAATAATTTGACTTCGGCTGGCCATATTCGATAAATGTATTCAATAGATAGTAACCTAATAATTTGGCATTTCCATCAGAAAACTGTTAATCGTTATGATTTATAATTATGGTCAAAATTATGTGTGCTTTACCGTGTCTATGGCATACAAGGTATTTGAGGTTGTCAGTGGAAATGTAGAAATAGTTAATTAGTGTTTCCCTGTTCCCATATTAATGAAAATTCTGTATGCCATATGCCAATGGAATAAATAGAGCGATATCATCTTTATAATGTATCTATCCCAAATTATTATCAAAATCGTAAAACAAAAAAGACGTGTTTCACTTCTGCATATTTAATGACAAAAGTATTAATTAGATTTCAATTACCGGCAGATGTTATTAACATTCGTGTAGATTCGTTTTCCACTACACGATGATTGATTGTGTTTATTCAATTAAATAATATCGTTCCTCGAAAAATGCGTTTCATATTTCGATGCCACCTGTCATGGTATTAATCAAGCACCTCTTGAATGTTTCTCTTTTTAGTCATGTTTCAATTTTAGGAGGAACAAGGACGGCCGGAATTAATTATTTCATCAGTCGTAATTCTCACTTTGCTTCAATTCTCTATTCCCAGCGGTCCCCTCATTTTTTCCCTTCCCGCAATATCTTCCCCATAAGTTTGCCAAAACCGAGCTTATGTAATGCTTAAAACCTTCGCATTCAATTGTGCTTGCCAATGATACGAGAGAGGAATAGTGGATATAGTATTTCTTGTAACCTCGGATCTATTCTCAGCAAAACTCCATAGTGTGCTCCAAAAGTTTTATTTCAGAGAAGTTGTGTAAAGAACCCGCTATAAATACAAATGCAGTGATTCATCTACAATATTTTTACTATCAATAATATTTTAACCAAGGTTTTCTGCTAGTTAATCCAGAATGTTTATTTTTTTCGGAAATAAACTTATCTATTTGTATCTAGGTTGTACTCCATAAGCTACCGTTTGGGAGTTTCGTAGAAAATGACTACATTCGAAGCATGCACTCTCAACGAATAAAAAATAATATTATAAATTACTGCGCTACTTAAACTAATTTAACAAGGGAAAAGAATGACTTTTCATGCAACACACTCTTTACCTCACACTACATATTATTCGCTATATAATTCACAAATCCTATGAAAATATTTATACAGGTACGTTTGGAGAGACTATAATAAATGTTTTAATTTTCATTAAATCCCTGGTAAGTTAAATTTGCTAGTTATTGTTTGTCAATGTACGCCGAGCAAAATTACCCGTTAAACCTCTTTGTCTTTTTTTTCTCTAATGTCATATCTACGATTTAATTTTTCATCGTCGGCCAGAGTTTAAAAATGTTTTTTACGAATTAAAAATAGATTTCTGCTTTGAATTTTTTTAATAAATTTAGCCAATCTACGACCAAAAATTCACGAATCGTCTCTTCGTTTTGTTGCAAAAATTTTACTGATCCTGATTCACTCCAATTTTATTTTCAGGCTGCATTTTCTTCAGTTTGTATTTACTGGTGCATACCGAGCATAGGAAATCTTGGGTATTAACTAGGGAGATTTTCAGGTGTTTGCAAAATGGCTTGGCCATACTTGAGTTTCTTCCGAAGTCCGTGTTTTGTTCTGTGGGAAATATATTCTGACTGACGTTGACTGACGTTCTTTTCGAGTTGAAAATAAGATAGAATTGAAAGAACTTCAAGATCCTTTTTTCATTTAAAGTCCTAGAAGATTTAACTCCATCTTATCATCCTGCTGTCCCTGCGCTTCCTAGAATCATTTATCCTCCCAGAAGCCCCTTTCACTTCTCGAAAATCCCTCCAGCGTTCAAATTTTCCCTCGTTTTTCGTCCAAAAACTTGCGGGCACCGTTTTGGCAATTCATGGGCCGGGTGGGCTTAACTTTTCGTCGTTGTTAGACCCCGAATTAGTGAGGAGATGATGGGTAGCGCATTGGATGCTAATGGAATGGAGATTACTAAGAGAGTAGAGTTTGCGGTGAGCGATTCGAAGCCTCCCTATTCCTCTCCAGTGAAAGAGCTATGCGGAATTCCTTTCACTTTTTTACGCTGTTTTGATGCATCTTCTGTTATTTTTTTGTTTATTTGTCGTTGGCGCTCTGAATCAGTCTCCAAAGGGTGGAATAGATTCCTTTCAACCACGGTGAGGGAGTCTTCCAAAAATGCATACTAACGTAGGTAGGGAGTGAAGAGACCTAGACCCCCTAGACTCTAAGGGGATGCAGAGATAAGTAGTAGTGTAACCCAACAAATTATCACTCAGTAGGGCAGGGGTGTAAACATGATCCTTAAATATTACACGTATTAATGCATGGAATTGAGCAATAGGTGAACGATTAAAGAACGGCATTCCCTAGAAATGTAACAAGGCCAGCTGTATTAAACCATTGTGAAATGTGGGATTAAATTCTTAACAACTGTTTTTTTCATGATTAAAATAAGAAATTCAGTAACAGAAATGTAAATAGTCATTCGGCTAAGAGACTTTGGTTTGAAAAAAATCCTAAAAGGGGTAGAAAATTAAGAAGCCATAGGGTATCACAGTCTACGCAGACATATACTTCTAACACCATGAGATAGATGGTATTCTGATGCGCGTTTTAATATACACATCGACTCTTTGTGTCTCCCGTGTGACAGACTGAATGGCTTTACCGAACGTAAGCATAAGCCTTCATTCGTCTTTGACCTTTTACATTATTTTACATTCCACGTTACCGCCACAAGGTGGTCAAGTCCATGGGAGTACTCGTATCCTGGACGATTTTTCCTGTGCGGATCATGAATGTAGGTACTATGTACATTATTGGAAGGTCTCGGGGGAAGGGAAACGGGAAGGAACGGGGGCTGCACCGTCCCGGGAAGACGAAAAGGTGACTCAAATCTGCTCTCTAGTTTTTCGGTCGCACGAGATTGGGAAGCTGGTTGGACCAAGGACAATAGAACATGCTGGAGGTGGCATATGGATGCTACCATACGTGCGAAAATGACGCTAGAATTGGGGTACTAGGGAAGGATTAGGCTCCACCTACTCCATACAACACATTGCCTTTTATACGGCCACTTATTGAGACTGCAAGTGAATAAATGCATTAATAACAATGAGATCGTGCCCAAAGTCCATAGTAAAATCAAGAGTTAATCTTCCAAATGGGGTTGTTTGTCATATTTTTATTGCCAAATCTGATAGAGTTTGTAAAATGAAAAGGCCCTTATTTTTTATTCATCGATCCGTCAAATAGATCTGGAGTTATAAGGGGCGGAAAACTGATGTTTTTAACCCTTTCGGAAAAGTGGGTGTGAAAAGGAATAGTTTTAGGTCATCCACTTCGTTGAATCAGAAGTGAGACAGCGAAGCTCCTTCGCCCAATCAAAAGGGGGACGCAAAACTGGCTCTGCCAATGGAAGTGGTTGCGGCAGGATCTGGGCAAGAAGACCTTCCGCCTCCACCTCCCTTTCCCTCAAAGCAGTCAAGGATGGGAGGTGAATGACGTGGATATCCTTAACGCAACTGGTTCGGTGGGCGTCACCTTTTGCTTTTTTTTCATATTTGATTTACAAGTGAATAGCTCTTGTTGGAAGATTAATTTTTTCACTAAAATTCATTTTTCGTTTCCATCTAACGATGTTCTGTGTATAATAGCGATTTAGGTGCCGAGTAAACCTCCCCATTGTATTTACAGGGTGATTAATGCATGTTATTACCCTGATAGCTCAAGTGTTGCCTGCTTTATGTATATAATCGGTGCCGGTTTGAGTGTTTACGTAATTTCCTCTGTTTCATACTTTAAAAATATCCATTCCCATGCTAAAAGAACTACATTCGCATAGCTACCAAGATTGCCAATGGCGTTTCAAATCAGTTGCAATGCCTCCTACATTATATCTAACCTCCTTGGGCTGAACCGCGGGGAAAAGCAACACCGTCCCCCTCCACCCAAACACCGCCTTCCAAAGGAACGAGGGATTGGAATAAAGAGAGGGCCTCGGAAATGGGATCGGTGGAAAGGATTTCCGAATTTCCCATCTCACTCCACACGTGGAAACAAATCCCCCCCCCCCTTCCCGAGAGGGATTTGAATTTGTAGGGTAACGGTCGTGTGCGTCCCCACATTTAGGGAAAACACGCAGGTAGTCTGGCGGTCCCATTTTTGATCTCTCTTTCCTCCATGCATGGGTTGCCATTGTCTCAATAATATTAAATTGTTGGGCACACTGAGTCCCAATGGTCGGCCCTGGAATTCCTCGGTCGCTTCCGTTGCAGTCGAATGGAATGTCCCGTGGATATTTCATCGGCATGCTAGTCCCCCCTCGAAAGCTCACCCTCTGCCTTTTCACCAGCCTCGAAGAGGAAAACCTACCATGCTTCTCATTTGAATACTTATTTTTTATTCCCTTTGGTCGTCGGGATGTCTCCTCTGATCCCAAGTGGGAAGCGGTGTGCGGAGGAACATATTTTTCTCATCTAGTGAGATATCCCTAGCAGGGAAGGACACTGCGTGGCTGAATAATACATTTCTGCCCCAGTCTCATAGCTTGGTAAATCTGTTTACCCCATTCATCTTTGGTTTCCTGGGTTTCATGTCATCTCTCGAGAATCTAGGCATTTTAATTTAGCTGGGGAATCCATTTTGCGCGCAATACGTTTGTCATGTGAAGGATTAGGTCCTTAGGTAAGAGTTGACAGTAATTTCCGTGGTCTTGCATCCGGGACACTGAGCATTTTTCGTTGAGAGAGAATGTATCCTATTATTTCTGTCCAGCGCTTGTTTGAATCGTAAGCTTTGGGATGCTCTTCCATTATTTTTTGGAGTAGATGAAAACTTCTATGGCTTTGCGTTTTTTCTCGGTGCGATATATGTAATATTATGGTCCTGTACTAATCTGTTCGACTTACAAATCTCTGGAAATAATGGCTCCCGAGTGAATTTATTAATTTTAGTATATTTTAAATTTAAAATTATAGTATTATATTTTGTAATTGTAAATCAAAATGTACGATTCTTCATTTGGGAATAAATTGCTAGTTTCTTTACGCTATTGAATTCAGATATATTTTTAGCTGCAAGTACATCGTATTGATGTGAAATAAACTTCACAGTAATGGACACCACAAAAGAAAGATGTGATTGATTTTCGTATACACTTACTGAACTAAGGAGTGTTGTATTCTTGTTTTTAAATTCCACAGCTCTCTATCAATTGATATTTGCTTCACGCTTTTGCCCAGGTTGCTCACGTTTGTTGATTATCTTGTTAAATACCTAGATTTTGTGCGTTTATCTTTTTCCCATTACCCTTCCTGCTTAATTGTAATGTGAAACTAATTTGGTATTTACTGCTGTCACCGTATTGAAGAGGATTATTTTGATGTTGTAGGGTTATCTTGGTGCGTAAATATCATTTTTGTTCTTCATAATACATTTGCAATGCATATGATTAAAATTACAGTAAAGGAATGGGATTATTTTCATTCTACCTTTTGCCTGTAAATTATTTTCACGATTGGTAGTTATGTTCATTAATATCATCTGTATTTTGCCTTTCCATCTACCGAAGACCAAGAGAATACGGATTAGGAAACGTAGGAAACATTTATCCGCCTAATATCTCACCCGTTTCGCAAATCAAACTATAACTGCGGAAGACATTACTTTAGCATGAAGAAAACAACGGTCAAGGTTTTCTAGAATGAGTGGGTTATTGGGAAGAGGTAAGTGTTTATTAGGGAACGCAAGAAGATTTAATTTAAATAGGCATCGAAATTAGTGTTCTCCTGACGAAAGGCAGTTTGAAGTCCATGGATTAACATTCTAAGCTAAGAAAGGAGTGCTGAACGGGATTGTAGTCGAAGTACTGGAGATAAGCGTAGGAGAATTACTAGTCTTTTGTCAGATGGAGAAAACTTTGTAAAGGGACCATTAAGCATTAAGGGACCATTAAAAGTTAAGCAGCACAGTGTTTTATTTGAAGAGCGTGGCCTTGTATGGTCGCAAAACCTAGGCCTTTGGGAATAATTGAAGGAAGAGTATAGATCCTGTTTATGAATTAGCCTGCTCTTAACGAAAGGTGCCAAGGAGTCCACGGTTTAGCATCCTATTCAACGGATGGTGTACTGACCTCGAAGATCTCTCCACTTAAGTTGGTATCGGTATCGCATTGAACGATTATTTTTCTCGTACATCGGCTATCGAACCTGGTCCCTCGTGACGGGATGCCTTTACTTTTGTCTCCACATCACCCACTTTTACTTTCACATCAACCCTCTTACACCTAGCAATATTTTTATGCCCACTATAAGAAATACCTTCCTTTATATTTTTATTACTATACTTATCAACGGAACGGAGTCCAAGTTTCGTGGATGTTAGTGTTACCGAAGTTCAAGTATAAAATTGCCGGACACAAGAGGAAGAAGGGAGCCTGTGTACATTGGCGCGATATTAACAGCCGTAAATCCAGAGAGAGAAAGCAATATGAGGGGGTTAATGTCCCATGGGTGGCAACTCCCGCCGATCCTCAGACCCTGACTGCATTGCAGTAACGACGCAACCTTCAGTTTCCATCTCTCTGAAACCCTTTCTCTGGTCTGACGCCATCCCCGTATCCTCCCACTTCCCCTGTGTTTCCACCACCCTCATTTCTCTCTTCAAGATATTCCATGGGCGAACGGACCATATTCCGCCGCTAATTCCATTCTTGCATGTATGCACGCATTTACTTGCACCCATTCCACACGCATCGAGCGCCACCATTTGCGGAACTCGATTGCATTTCGACTTGGAACGGTGCTTAGGTGACGTGTGCACGAAGTAGCCACGCGACCGACGAAGACTCGCTTGATTATTTCGCGTTGGATTTGATGTGTTATCGTGATGATGTAGCGAATGTTTCGCTTGGAGCGAAACGAATGCTCCCGATTTCATTACTCGTCCACCTAATGATTTATGACTTGAAGAATGAAAAAAAAACAAACTTCACTATATCAGCTAGAAGCAAAAATGTTTCAATTTTAATCTTTGTAAGCATTAATACCAACTTAAATATTTTTTAAACTTAATTAGCAACGAATGAATGCAATGTAAAATCCCAATTTTGTTTCTACTTTCCTCATTACGTTCAAATACAAGTAAATTGGTTGATATCTTCATCTACATCCACGCGATACCTTGCAAGCCACCGCGAGGGGGTGTGGCAGGGGGTGAAGATCACTAAGCACACAATACAGACATGCAAACATGCTACTATAGGTTCTCAAGCAACTAGATTGTTAGTATATCTTCGACGGTGGCGACAAATAGTTATGTTAACTTCATCTTATATTTGATATTCGTAATCTGTTTAACGTAAACATGTCATAGGAGTGGAAGTAGACTAAATTGACGACCGACATTATAATTAGCCTACTCCTGCTTCAGGAGGCACCAATCGATCCAGTGGTTATCGTCTCCCGACGGACGGGTTACTTGATATACTACCGCACAGTAGGTACTTGGGTTAGGACCAGTATATTTATAGAAAATGTCTGTCACTGCTAGTATTCGTACTTGGGGCTATAAAAGGACAAGTAGATGTCATAGAAACTGCAGCATCTCGATCCTGGGGGCAGCTGTGGTGAAAAACGTGCCACTATGCTAATCGAATCGTAAGGGAAAGTTACCGTATTATTTATTAATTTCATAAGTAAACTTATAAGGCTTAAAATATTGGGCATCCACATGTTACGTAACGCTAATTTTCGCCTATTTTCCCCAGTACGTCCCTCTTTCAATGCTCCATAGTATTCTCTAGGTCTGTACGCTAGCACCGAAATCTACTTTTTTATGATACAATTTGTCGTTTTAATTAATATTTAGTTTATTTTTAAGTACTTATATCATTTTAAGAATCATTGTTACTCTTTTTAATACATATCATTATTATATGAATATAAATGAATAAAGAATCATGAAATGTCATAACACATACGTACTGTTTGACTTGAACATCCTCCCTTCCCTGTAGATTGCGCATCGTGACAGTAGGCCCAATACCACACTGAGTAATTTTTAGAGTGGCCCCAATGGTTTATCATCGACTCATATGTAATATATGGGCATTAAAAAAACTTTACATGTGTACATAATCGGGGAGGCTGTTGAACGTTTGTCAAGTTTTCCCTCCGTCTTCTTGATGATGGACTAAACATGCGCATTAGGAGAATGCACCACAAATATCCGTAACCGTTTGGCTTAAAGCCTCTACAGCTCGCCAAAGTATCCTTTGTGTGAAGGTTATTGAAAGATGGATTAGTTCGAGGGGATTTAAAGGGTATAGAGTGAGCTCGCCAGCACGAGCTTGCTGTTGTCGGTAAGGCGTTAGTAGGGAGGACTTGGGAAGGGACAGTTTTTAATCTCCTTCGGAAATTCATGACGGATAGGGTCTTTAAAATATTCCATGAGTCTACTAAAAACATTAATATACTATGGCAGGTTAAATCATGCAAATAGAATAAAAGAAACAGATATTTAGGCATAATTAGGGACAGTAAGAGAATGCAGCGAAGGTACATGGAAAAATCAGAATAGGTCTTATAGATTTCCGAGTAGAAATTAGAATGTAGTCATTTATGTTAATGTGCACACTTATGCATGCTCCATAAAATATATATGTTAATATTTTAATTTAATTATAGAAATGTTAGTTGAGGATAAGAAGAAACAAACTTCTCACAGCGTTTTTTTTTACCCTACCGGTTTCAACACATTCGTGGCGTCTTCAGACACTAAAATGGATTTATTCCCTGATGATGACACGGATTTCTTGAAACCGGTAGGGTAATTAAAGTTGTGTGGAAAATTACAAAGTTTGTTATTATTCTCAACTATGAAAAATTCCACAAATTAAAGCCGAGGTAGTTTTTATGATATAGAAATGGTAAACCGTTCAATATATTTTCTTTGTATAAACTATCAAATTAGTGTCATTTATGGCCAACGCTTCACGTACCTCGTGATTGTATGCCTACTTTTTACATCGTCATCTTAACATTGCGCCTCTTAGTTGCTTGTAAGAACTGTATACACGGAGTAGTATTTTTGCATGCATGCATTCATGGTAATACATGTCCTCTTACTCTCTCATAAGTATAATAAATGCCTGGTAATAGGTAAACCCCTGCCACACACCCTTGCAGGGTATTCTGTGGATGTAAGTGTTGATGAAGAGCCTTGACACGCCTACATCTACATCTACATAATACCCTGCAAGCCACCATAAAGGTGTGTGGCAGGGGGTGAACTCTCACTAAACATGCACTGCATATCATGCATAAAAAAGATTAGTACTTGTATAATAGTATATGCTTGCCTACTCGGTGCACAGTAATTCTTTCTATGCGGTTTCATATTGATATTATGACCGCGTCTTAAAATTTTCAGGCATAAGCGAACTTCAATTAGCCACAAGCGGTACCTAAATTCTTCGATGATTCAAACACCGTTAGTGAAACTTGTCATTATCATTTTTATTGTTAGGCGACCGAAAGCTAAGGATTTAGCGCCATTTTGCATTGGTAATTGGGCAGGGTGGGGATCGTTTTAGGGGACGGAAAAATCCCTAAATAAAAGGGAATTTGTAATACCGTGCATTCCACGGAAGCCGCCAAGGGGCCGCGCTTGAACGTCCCATTCAATGGATAGAGTACTGAACTTTCCATTCCCTTACTTTCTATGCAGAACTCAAGTAGGGAACGGTATACGAATGAAAAATCTCTGTTACTGTGAGGAAAACGAATTTTTTGGTTTTGCCACGTCTTGTCTGTTAACAGCCCGAGAGATAAATAAATACAGAGCGCGTCGGCAGCGAGCATTCATTCCATTGAAGAAGTGACCAGCGTGGGTCACGAAATTTAAGGCTTTAGCCAAACAAGGTGCGGCAAAACACGAAATTTATTTGCCTGACGACGAGCCACGAAAGCTTCAGCGAAGAAATACTCTATCACTCTCTCAAGATTGGTGACTACTTCTCGAGCCTCCACACCAATCCGATCCATGATAAAACCCCTAGAATTCCTCATTAGAATTAATGACTGACTCCGTATTTTATACTCCTATTATGCCCTCGAGATAACACAGAAATAAAATGTTATAGCATAATCCTCCGAATGCAAATGGCCATAATTTTTCGCTTTGAAAAGGAGACATCAGATCAGAGATTGGAACTAAATACAAATACTACATAAAAGTAAGTTGTTAGTTAGTTTAGTAGATGGTGTTGAATTGAGATACTCATTTAGCACCCTTTATTGGCAACATTATAACATAAACATAAGTAATTATGTCCCGTATAATATTTGTGTAAATGTCTCTTAGGGCGGTAGTTATGTAAATTTTAGCGCATTTTCGTAGTGCATAATTGATGAACACTCAACTACTGCCACGCACCCTCATCTACATCTACATAATACCCTGCAAGCAACCATAAAGGTGTGTGGCAGAGGGTGAATTCTCACCAAACATGCACTGCATATCATGAATAAAAAATTAGTAATAGTATTCTAGTCTAAACTTCACTGTTAAAAAAAGATAAAAATGGCAATGCAAATATGCAAAAAACATGCTGTTAGTTGGGCTAGCTTAAAGTCCTTATACTAACATGCAACTACCTATGCTATCAATTGATGCACTAATATTGGACATATTTACTGTTATTCATATCCCTAATTGTACGAGGAAAAGTGACATTTTGAATCTGTCAGTTCGAAATCAATTTCTCTAATTTTGTGACTATGGTCCAGTCTACCATAGTAAGTTGGGGTTCGCAAAATATTTTTAATATCAACACTGAAAATATGGTTTGGAATTTATTTAAGAGATTAAGTCTAAATTTCAACCTTCGATATGACAGTGATTCCTTTTTAAATTCATTTAATAGACTGGCTACTCCAATATAGTTACGTCCCTTTACTTATCATGCCGATCTTCGCTGTACACGTTGAAGTTCATTATTTAGTACTATTTAGTATACTATTTTGTATGGATCCCATACACTGGCAGCTACCCTTGAGGTTGCTTGCAGAGCAGTCCTTAGTAATAGATAGATAGATATGGATTAACATGGTCTGGGGAGGATTGTGTGGGTGAGCTGATTGTGGTGGTGGATCCCTTGCTAGGGTCGCAAGAGGACGGGGCGGGGTTTTTTGGTGGCGATGTTGTCGCCGCAAGGGCTGTGTGATGGGTGGTGATTGTGGAAGCGCCTTCCATTTATGGTCTTCATGGTCGGCCACCACACCCTCGTCCCCTTTCCTCGACACATAAGGGTCGCTGGCGATTTGGCCCCCCTCTCATATCCACAGCCCTGGCCTAAGCTCACGCCCGCGTGGTTTACAAACTATTATCGCCGCATCCACCGTCAGCCCTGCCGTTTTTTTTTTACGGCATCGTAACGTCGGCATTTGCCGTCACCTCGGGCCAGCTCTTAATGGCCGTCCGTCTCCCACTCTCTCCCTTTCTCTGCCATCCTTATCTCGTCAAAACCTTCGTCGCCCCCTTTATTCCATCGCCCCAAATCACCCCATCGCGCTAACGGCGCTTTCAAACCTTCCGGGACAGAAATTAGGAGGAGGGAGAGTGTCGTGAAGAAATTAAAAGTTTATCCCAAGATTATCGTAGCAAACATTTGGGGTTGAAAGTATTTCTTCGGTAGGTTTTTCTGACGGAGAATTCACCCGGTTTTATCCTGTCAACTCACTGAAGTTTCAGTCGTAATTTCAATATGGTGTGAATTAATAAACGTATCATTTTAGTTTCCCACTGATTGTGGTTAATTTTACTACCAGTTGTGATGCTTTACGTCAATGTCATGTACCAATATTTCGCACTGTACATGTCATGTAGGTATTCTCATTTAGGGTGAAAGTGTGTAACAAATGTTTATTTCTAGCACCAACGGAAATATAATGATAAGCATGGATACCTTAACAAGTGAAGAACGGAAATAGTTCTTCTTTCATGAGGCTAAAGTTCCACCGATTTGATCCTATGACGAGTTTGTGCGTGGTTTAAAAATACGGGCAATTAAATCACATAACAAAAATGTAAAAAAATTCTAATAGCAATCCATTAATAGCTCTCAAAAAATTCAAAAACTACTAGATTTTTTTGTTTTATATCCAAATCGTTTTTTATAACTTTAGAAATCCTTTCGTGGCAACAGTTATGAATAGAACAGTTAATATATAATTAATCCTTCATTCCATTTTTCTTGCGTAGACGTTTCGTATTCAATATTTACACAATATTCATTTTTTTCTGCTACGTAATAACATTGTCAAAAGTATTTTATGCTTTGTGTATTTACGTATCATCAATAAAAAAGAATCCGTTGGAATGAGACTAAAATAGTCATAAGTTAATATTCACCCAATTCTGGAAGCATTTTTTCGGTCGGATTGGCGTCATACAGTCGTATTTTAACTTTGCTTTATAGAACGTTTTTCATAGAAAATTTCCCTATATAGTACGTTTTTACCCGTTATTTGGGTTGCTTCATAGTGTTACAATAATAATCAGATGAAATTAGACACCTTTTTGATCATGTTTCTACATTTTTCTCGTCCCCTTATTTACGTGCAATGCTTTATGTTTTGCAAGTACAAGCGGTTCTTTGGCAACGCGCTTTGTGGTTGGGTCTTTTATTCCGGAGGATAAGGATAGGGTGTTTGCTGGGAGTGTTGTGGAGTGTGAGAGAAATGCTGCCGCTTCCTTCCTGATGAATGGCGACATCTTCACCCCTCTCCTTTTCACCCCACCCCTCCCCCTGCAGACGAGCGAGATCCACTCGCTTCTTTCCCTCCATCGTTCTTCACCCTCCCGCAGATTGCCAAGCCACTCTCTTCCCTGACCCTTGACACATATCCTGCTAGTCTCTGCCTCTTAAATCTACAACTGAGAACCTTGCGAGCAACTTGAGGGTGTGTGGCAGGGGGTGGATAGTCACCGAATACGCTCTACAATTACATCTACACGATACCCTGCAAGCCACCGTGAGGGTGTGTGGCAGGGGGTGGAGATCAACAAGCGTGCATTATAGTCATGAAAACAAGCAACCGTAGGGTTTCATGCAACTAGATTGTTAGTATCTACAGTATTTAAGGGATTAATGCATGCATTATGCACTACAGACTACTCTAAAATATTTCCCCTACCTATCCCTTTGCTATACTATCTATTCTGTTATTTTATAGTACTCTCTAAGTGCCTTGCGGGCAATAATCGTTACAGTACTTTTAAATGAGAAACTACAATAATCGTCACACCGTACATGCAGTAGAGTATTTACGTTTTACAATTAATTCACGGAGATATTAACAAAACACCTCTCACATGATTCACTCACGGAATGATTCATTCAGTAATGAATAAGACTTCGGTGTTGTGTTAGCATCAATTTTAGCTTATACGGTATGACATAACCTAAGCGATTGGAACTCCTAGAATCCGAAATTCACGTTTGCTGCTAAGACTATTTTTATAATTCCTGCAGCACGAATTGGAAAGCAGTAAAATTAGGAATCAATAATCAGCATTAAAAGATAAATTGTGAAACATTATATGAAATTCCTCCCTCTTCATAGATATGCCCAGATAACCTGATTATTCTCCAAATTACAATTTCATAGTTGAATTTTAAATCTATAACAATGTCTTCCCTCTCAATGACGTCCGCCTGGGGGTTAGGGGATGTTGTGCTTAACTTTGTCTCAAGATTTGGTAAGAAATTGTCGTACATGGTGCACCATTAAACTTATTACAAAATGTACGCGTACTGGATTTTCATTGATTTACGTAGTTTGTATAAAAAATTTTGGCTTAACTTCATGGAACCACATTGCGATAGTTTTAAAAGAATTTAACTTTTTAATGTTGAACAGAAATAAAACTTTCTTTGCAATATTACTAAGTGGAATTATTTCCAAACTATCGAGCTACCATGTACTGTGAACTTCTTATGTTATGTGGCGGCACTTATAATTGATGTCAGTTACCTTGATGATTACCCAAGTTGGCACAACTTAAAAATATTTACCTTTTATAAGCCTAAGTTTTTAAACCACCGTAAACCGCCAGATGAGATCTGAATAAAAAAGAATAACTTCATATAAAGATAACAAAACATGGTAAATTGTATCTAATTCTTCGGGCGTAACTTTGTGGACGTGCATCCTCAGACATTAATGAAACGTTTGTACTTTTACTACAAATTTTTTAATAATTACCCACACCTAGTTTTCAATGATTTCGTTTCATTATCAAGGGTCAGATTGAGGGTCAAAGTTGTCATCGTTTGCGATTTGTGTAGTTATACCGCGTCAATGTTACCATTGGTAATGACGCAAAAACTTTGAAACCTTGGTTGGATTTATTATTAAAAATACGTGAGGAAAATTACATCTGTTTCATTATTCTTTTATACACGGTGACATTTCAATTTCTTCCTCAGTTATAAGGCACTTTAAAACACTTCTTTTAACCAAAAGATGCTTAATTACAGTGACTTATCTTCATTGCCATTGAATAAATGATTACGATTATGTTTAAAAATGGAAAAAAATGCAGTAAAATACCTTATTATCCCTTCATTGTTACAACCTTCTCCACGGTCACAACTACTAGTGGACCGCGTACATCTACATCTACAACTACGCAACACCCTCCAAGCCACCGCGGAGACTTGCCTCGAGGGACCGCGATGTTCTCGACGATATTCAATCATTCACTCAGTGATTGAACCCGGAGGTTGGTTTTTATAGGTGAGGGTAGAGCTCACCCCGGACTAAGCCACAGTTCCTTACCAGTTTCTTTCCATGGGCCACCTTTCACTCCGAGGCCAAAGGCTTCAACCGGATTGGAACCCGGCACCCTTCGGTCAATAGCCAAGCTCCTTACCCACTAGGCCATCACGCTCCATCAATATGAGATAGAATGCATTTAAATACGAATATAAAGCCAAATGCTGCATTCCTGAAAGAGAGGACTAAAGTGAATATGAAGAGGGTAACCGATAGAAGAGTCCAGTGAAGAGCTGCGTCAAACCTTAGAATTGTTGACTGTCGACCATGATTGGTGTATCACGCGACATTGTCTCTTTACATTGCGAAGTGGAAACATCGATGCTTTGCTGCATGAAATCAATATCGAAGTACGATATACTAATCTGAAAGTCCCACAGTCGCTAGTGTACAGTGCAGGGTGAGGATGGAGAGGTGTTCGGTCTTGGAAGGTGGAAACCCAGGAGATGAGGGTGATAGTGGGACAGGACGGGGTTTGGTATTTTCGTTGGGAGGGGGTTGATGAGCCGTGCAGGGGGTGTCGGGGAGTGAGCAGAAGCTTGGTGGGGAGGGGGGTTTAGTTGGGGATGGGGTGGCCACGTGGAGAGGTAGCGTACAGGAGTGTGGGACGATGGTCCCTGGAGGGAGGTAGTTGCGTGAGCAAAAGCTTCCTCCCTCCCGGCCTCATTCTTTTCGCTCTTCATTTTTTTTCGGATGAAAAATTCATGGGGTCTTCCTCGTATTCGTTTTCTTCTGGCGCTTGTGTTGGGGAGGGGTTGACGGAGAAGGTGGCGTGAGGGGAGAGGAGGTGGGCGGATGAAATGTTTTTCCTTTTCCAGACTCGATACGGGCTGTACATGTCCCTTCCACTTACTTCTCTAATCTCCTGCTTCCTCCGCTGCGCGGCGCTGCGTTCCTCCAAGTCACAGTCACAATATTCCTTTTCCCCAACCAGCCGTCTGCACCTTCTTTTCCGTCTCTTATATTCCCTTTCATTCTTATCCATCGTATTCCTCTTTTTATGTACACTGATATCCACCTAATCTTTTCTTAAGTGTGTTAAACTCTGATAATTTTCCCAACAATATTGTTGGTTTTCTGAGATCTTTTGGGGAATTTTAATTCTAATATTCCAATTTTTACACCATTTTTTTCACTTTATCTAATACATGATGAAGATAAATAATGGCATTTTCTGTATTTTAATTCGTGTTTGCTGGAATTGGCAGGGGGTGAATTTACTCAAAACATGCACTACATATCATGCATAAATAAGTATTAGTAATAATATAGTAGTCAGTACTTCACAATTTAAAAAAGATAAAAAAGCAAAGCAAGCGTTCAATATGATTCTGTTAGTTGGGTTAGCTTAAAGTCCTTATACTAGCATGAAACTACCTCTGATATCCATTGATACACCCGTATTTATGCTATTGGATATTTTTACCATTATGCATATCCCTAATTGTACGAGGGAAAAATCTTTGAGTTCGTTAATCAATTTCTCTATTCTTGTGATTATGGTCCCGTCTACCATGGTAAATTACTTAATAATGAAGCTTAAAAAAATTATGGAGCTGTTGTTAGCTAAAAATTGCACTAGTTCACTATCAGTATCTCATTTGATTTACAACTTGGCGAGATTCTTGCATATTGGAAGCAAATGGAAGATTTTTTTACTTTAAAATATTCTTAGAAGAACTTGCATCATTGTATCCATGCTACCCGTACTTCACTTTCCTCTTCGAGAACTCCAAATTACTGTGGTAGACTGGACCATAAACAAAAAATTATAGAAATTGGTTGCCGTACCTGCAAATTGAAAATGCTTTCTTTCCTCATAAAATTAGGAATATGAAAGGTTGTGAATATATTCAATAGTAATATATCGATGGAAAGTAATTATGCATATATACTCAAGTGTATCAATGGATGTCATGTGCAGTGCCTGTTGGTGTAACTGTCTTTAAGCTAGCCCAATTAACAGCATGTTTGTGCATGCTTACTTTGCTATACAAATATTTGTTTTAATTGTTATATTTTCACTATGGAATATAGCTACTATTTCTTTTTAATTATGGTATGAAATGCATGTTTGGTGTGAATTCGTACCCTGCCAATTACCTTTATGGTTTATATCTGATAGCCACCCTATTACTATCTGTATTATGAATATATTATATGAACGTTACTTCTTAACTTTGAGTAAATGCATTTACGTGGCTACTATTAACAAGGTAACCTTTCCGGACAAATTTGGCTGTATCTAGACAAAGTTAGCTCCACCATTACTTCTGTTAACTGTGGAAAATGGAACAAATTAATGACGTTACTTAGATACGACCCCAGTCGTGAGTGTTTTCTGTATTCTTTACTCCTTTAGTACACTCTCGTGATCTGCTTCCGTCACCTTGTAAGCGATTTCCGGCTCTCAGTACGGTGATGTCGTTTCTGCTGTCGAATCATTAAATCAACCAAGGAGAGTCCTCGAGTCTCAGTCCTCAGTCTCCGTTGCTTGACTGAGCGGTTCCATCGCTCTTCCTTTGCTAGCAGTGACACTCTTGTGCATCCCAGCACTCCTCCATGTTGAACTTTTTGTTTTGCTGTCTCCGAGTTGGTGCCTAAAATTGATTTCCTCTCCATAATCTGTTACAAGCGCAGCTCTACTTGTTTTTTCTCCTCGTAAAATCAATGTATCCTGGTTTCACTTTTGACATTTAAGGGCTGCGATTACTTTCATTGAAACAGCCTGAGAGTCTTCGTTCCTAATATTATCCAGTCGGCACTCCATTCTTTCCGGCGCAACAATGTGGAAATTCGCGGTCAAATAAAGGAACTTACTCTGTATATTTCCACGTAAAATTTGATCGAAAAATTCCACTCAACCTAAAAATTACCACTTTAAGGTGCCGAGTAAATTATGAGTAAAAATATACATAATTGGTTTGTTTCTTTATTTGATTATCCAATATAGGTTATAATCTCGTAAAATTCATGCTTTTAATTATCAGACAATACTTTCTTAGTTTTAAATGACTGTAAGGATATCCGATGATTATGCTCTTACTTAGTAGTGGTAATAGCAAAACACTGAGTGTGACATGAAGATATGACTTTCAAAAATAAAGCGAAAATTTCCTGTGGAACTGAAAAAAACAATGTTTTTTGAATGCGTAGATATTTAACTAATTAAGAGATTAGATAATTGTCCACAATGGTATGAGCATACGCCCAGTCGACATTAAGGGGTGAATATAAAGAATAAATCCATTCTGCAAAAAGATGTTGTCGAGAAGCAATAGGCACATGTTTATAGTAGTAAATAATTATTTACACAAAGAAGTACCATTATAGCAATACAGGAAGGTACTAACGCAAAATAATATGTTGTACTCAGTATTTAATAATGAACTGGTATCAAATATCAATAAACATTGTATTCAATATCTAAGTATTTTATTCAATATTTACATCTTGAGGTATTTGAGGTATTATGCAATAACCTGGACAACATCAATTATCATCTTTGAAATTTGGAAGATGATATAACGATTATCCCATACCGCGAATCTTTCTGATGTTTAATTCTTTGCCTTGTGCTTACTATTTGGGTAAAAAGAAGAGGTTTGTTAATGCATTAGCTATAATGGTGAATATAAAGGCTGTTAAGGTTCTGCTGGATGTGCCTTTCGCGATATCTAGTATTTGGTTTTTATTAACTTTTCTTCCCTAGCCATTTCAACCACTCAACTTGCATTAACGCACGTTTACGCTTGATTCGGACGAATTTCTTTTTTCATCATACTTTTCAGTGGCTTCACTTGGTCTTACCGAGCAAGAGATCCTATTCGACACAAAACCCATGCGTTAAAGAAAAAGCCTCAACTTCATTCAATGCTAGTGGATCTACGGAAAGGGTTTCTAAGAATTTCGGTCTCTCTGACTTTGAAATATTCATGAGATAGTGAGAACAGTTTGCTTCGTCAATTCCCGAGAAGTTTTCTTCAATTTGTATTCAGGCGAAAATTTGCTCTGAACATTGATTTTTGAACTTATTATCTACTGCTGGATTTTAAAATTCAATTGGAGCATTTACAATGAAATGCGTGTAAATTTCGCAACCTTTTCTTCTGAGTGGCATTAGAAGTGAAAAAAAGCTCCAGTACGTCTTTTTATTTTTTGGCCTATGATAAGTATCCCTAGGTAGATAACATATCTCCCTGAACATTTTACCCTGAGAAATCATCAGTGAATGCATTATTTTCCTCTAGGCTTTTCAGAGCTATTGCTAATGCTTCCTTAGTGAATTTGCCGCACGATCCCTTAGAGCCACGTACTAACGGTATGTATGTACTTAATATGCATTATATCATCCAGCTTCTAGTAAAAATGACGAAGTCATATGCATTTTTATGAATGTTTCACCTTCAACTAACACCACTGTTGGTAAATCATTAAGTATTTATACATTTTTCTTACATGTTGTAGAAAGAAACGATTCATTGCGATTCATTGGTACTCTGAAGTTATAGGCGTTGATCTTGGTAAATGCAACTGATTCATGCATATATATGTGAGTAAAAGGAGAATAGAAGACACTGTTTGTAAGAAACCTGATATGAATGTACATGATTTAATGAAACATTTGAATGAGAGCCAGGAATTCTGTCTCCTTAGTGAAAATTTACTCGTGAATGACTTTCTAATGTGCTCTTCACCAGCTACAATTTAAAGAAAAATTATTGGAAAAAGCTGAAGATTGAGGATTTCGTTTAGAGGTTTCCGACGAGAAATTGTCACGTTTTCTGAACAACTATATCCCCTGCATCTCTATTGATTTATATGGGTTTTTGTACAACTATCACTACTAATTATAATATACGTATTAAATGGTTTAACGAATGCACAGTAGTGTTTTACCTTGCATCAGAAATTACCTTCATGATTTTCTTTGTTTTTTTTTTACTGAAACGACCATATTTGTCGAGAAAACGTGTATTGCAAGATTTATTTCCACAGCACATGACTGGTGAACACCAAAAATCTAGACGAATTTTCCTGCCTTAAAACAGTTCTGTTGCCTTAAAATGCTTCCATATTGGTACAAAACATGGTATGTTTTCAGTTCTTCCCCTTCCTCGTGAGCATCCACTTTTCTTGCTGAGGGATCTAGTTTCCTTAGTCCAGACTCTATTTTGCTCTTATTGAATTTCCCCCTATGATATTTTCCTAGTTTTAGCCTAAAGCATTAATCTCCATTTCTTCTCATGATGCTTTATCCTTCTTTCTGCCCACATAGTCGTCTCTATCCTTCAATCGCGTGCGTCGCGTATAAATGTGGTAACTAGTTTCATCTTCTGTCTTCAAAATAAAATGCAGGAACGTTATAGCGAAAATGTCGTAATGAAAGGCGTCGCTAACATTTTAAGTCTTATTTTATCTTCTATTTGCATTTTTGCGACAAGACCTTCTGCCTCTGTTGTAATTTTCTTGTTTTATTGTCTATTTTACATACCTGAGTCATTCCATGTCAAATCGACCAGGTGATTGCCCTCAGGGTCACCGATTTTAAACACATTTGGCACAACGGCTCCATTTTATGATAAAATTAAAACCCCAAAGTTGTTTTGCAAAAAGCACAACCGTTTCCGAAATATTGCAACGTTGCAAAATTCGAATTCTGTAAAAGTTACTACACATTTTACGGTATATCTCAGAGAATATTTAAGTAACAGACGTGCTTGAGGGTTTATTTTAAAGACATTGAATTGACCAAATATAATAAGGGATTATATTATTAAATATAAACAATTTAGGAAGTTTATAACTATTTTAATTTTTCAAATCTATTTTTGACGATGTACCTTTGCCTTAGATTCTGCTCATTTTTAATAATATTGTACACACAACCCTTTTCTACAAATTAAAAAAATGTGCCAGTGGTAATATTGCATTTAAGAAAGAAAAATATTTTTGAGTGAAGGCGTGACGCCCGCTGGTCACCGCGGCGCCCGCATACAGGCCGACGTTATGGCACTCTGGTGTCTTCAGATCTAATTAACTTTCTCATTCATCTTCTTCTCACCAATTGTTAACCGTACACCAACTCTTTTCCCGTGCATACCGCTATTTGCTTCGCCCAGGTGTGACCCCAGCCTTAGAATCTAGGAAGAGTGGCACCTGGCTTTATATCGGTCGGCCTCGGAGAACAATAGGCAAACCTTGTCTCGTCATTGGCTTCCAATGCTGCTGATTGTTTTTGCGTTTTTTTAAAATCATATTTACCTAATCTAAAGAATTTTTAGCACTAGCAGATATTTTATCCAATGATTTCAAAGTCTTGTTCAAACTGCTTAATGATTTTTTTTCCTGGGCGTACCGACTCCTAGTTTTCTTCTCAAGATTTTATTAGTTCTGCTTTCATTCGTGGCACTAATACATGCCTCTTAGTAAGACCTTTACGATGTATTTAGCAAAGTAGCACCGTATGAAGGTGCTGCTGTGCCATAAACGGTTCTCTGGTAGGCATGCACTGAGTATTATTAACTCATACACTATTACTGACTTATTACCTAAGCCATCTTCTTCGCCTTGCTGAATATTCCCACACCCACTTAACATGATGAAAAGTGTTTCAAACAATGAACTCAGGAAAATATATGTGCCTTAACAACTCCGTTAAGGTTTCTGAAAATATTCTGCGGGGTGTTCCCTGAGTACGACGGCATGACTATATTGTCGTATACATATTGTATATTACTTGGAACTCAAAGACAACCTGAAATCAAGTGAAGTTTTGTTCGTGGACGATTTTTCCGAGAAATTTTCTTTTCTGTACCAAGATTAAGTGAAAAATGTGCACTGGAGTAACTGCAAGGCAGCAGTGCATTCGATTACATGTTTAAATAGAAATATGAACGATCAAGTTTGTGCCCCTCAGTGTGCTTATTATTTCAGACTGTATGAAACATAACGCCAATTTCGAAGGACGCTGCTCTATAGTGTAACAAGTGTACTAACCCTACTCGATACAAAATGTTGAAATTGCTGCATCTCCAAGATTTTGGAGTCGATGCTGAACGGCATTCCTATACCACATCTCAGGGAAAGGGCACAAGTAATGGATTTAAAGGGACCCTGAAGACAAGACACGTCCCAGTCTGAAGTTCAATTATAAGAAACAATTCGGACTCTTGAGGAACTTTACAAATGCGCAACATCGAACGTGAAAGGAGTTTTAAACTTAGGAAAACTTCGGGTTTGTCACCAACAAGCAAGTGAAGGAGAAAATAAGAGCCTGACGAGAAGATTCTATCACATCTGTAGCTCCAATAATCTCTGAGATATACCGTAAAATGTGTAGTAACTTTTGCAAAATTCGAATTTTGCAATGTTGCAATATTTCGGATACGGTTGTGCTTTTTGCAAAACAACTTTGGGGTTTTAATTTAATTTTCTTATCAAATGGAGCCTTTATGCCAAATTTGTTCAAAACCCTAGGGGTCATTTTTGCCGTACCACATCTTTTTTGTACTGCTAGTCTTTAAATGGTTAGAAGCTCTTCGCATATCGTTGGACCGAATTGATAAGAAATATAAATATCTATTCCTTCGCAATTATTTTAATAATTATATAAATATATTATATCACCATTTGTGTATTTGTGGATAAATTATGGATTTAGGGATTGTGCAATTCAGGATAGTATGGATAGCTGTAATGATAATGAAGGAAATTTAAGTTGAAACTGCATATTTTATTACATAAGAGTAATGTGCTGTGATTTGTTGTAAAAGTTTTAAGATTACAAACTCACGCAGAATTTGTGAAAATACATTGATTAATTTGTTTGATTAAATGCCTGAAAAATATTAATTCTTGCATTGCCTTGTAGAGACCACTAACCTCTGTGTATTTTTAGGTTGGTAAGTGATATAAAATATGCTAAAAATATGAGACTCGTACCACAAATCATAACATAACATAACATACACTATACAACAAGTAGTTTGCACTTCAAAGATGAAATAAAAGGGGTGGATATGAAACAGAGTTGCCATTTCCCGCGTGCATTAAGGGGTAGTATAAATCATACTGATAAGGTTACCAGGGAATAAATAAGGATAATGTAGATTTTCAGCTTTTACCATACATGAACGTAAATTTTAAAGCAAAAAGCATGTGGATGCTTTCATTGTTCTATCCCCTTTTAATGTTGCTGAAAACGCTTCTTGTGCACCATCTATGATTACTATATTTGCGTAATCAGTGTAGTAGATTAACTAAAATTGGAATCATTGTCATATCGCAGGTTGAAAATTATACTTAACCCCTTCAATAAATCCTAAGATAATATTTTATTGATGACGCTAAAATCATTTTGTGAACTCTCAACTTTCTATGGTAAGCTGAACAATTATCATAACATTAGAGAAATTGATTGCCGAACTGACAGATTCAAGATGTCCTCGTTTCCTCGTACAATTAGATGCATGAATATCTGTAGTTATGTCCAATAGTAAAACTACAAGTGTATCTATGGATAGCATGGTTGATTTTGTGTTCGTATAAGAACTCTAGGCTAACCCAATTTATAGTATTTTCTTGCACACTTGCTTTGCTATTTTAATCTTTTTGTAAATTTTGAAGTTTATACTAGAATGTTATTACCAATCCTTTTAATGCATGCTATGTATCCCTTGTAAGACCTCATTTGGAATATGCTGCCAGTGTATGGGATCCCTACGAAATCGGTCTAAATAACAAACTCGAACGTGTGCAGCGAAGATCGGCAAGATTTGTCAAGGGCCGGTATGATAACCTTATTAGCGTAACCAGTCTATTAAATGAATTAAATTGGGAATCATTGTCAGATCGCAGGTTGAAATTTGGACTTAATCTCTTAAATAAATTCCAAGACCATATTTTCAGTGATGATGTTAAAAATAATTTGCGGACCCCAACTTACTATGGTAGACTGGACCATAATCACAAAATTAGAGAAATAGATTGCCGAACTGACAGATTCAAAATGTCCTTTTTTCCTCGTACTATTAGGGATATGAATAACGGTAAATGTATTCAGTACGAGTGTAGCCATAGATAACATTGGTAGCTGCGTGTTTGTATAAGGACTTAAAGCTAACCCAACTAACAGCATTTTTTTGCATGTATGCTTTGCTATTTTAATTTTTAATTACAATTTTTATGCATAATATGTAGTGCATGTTTGGTGAGAGTTCACCCCCTGCCACACACCTTTATGGTGGCCTGCAGGGTATTATGTAGATGTAGATGTATGTTATGCATGTTTTGTGTGAATTAACCCCGCCACACACCTTTATGGTGGGGTGTGTGGGGTATTATATAAATGTAGATGTCTGTCTCTGGGTTTAATTAGGAGGTAAAGTTATCTAGTCTTTTAGGTATTGTAGTGCTTGAGTGCAGTGAATTATTTCGTGATTGTCCATCCCCTGCTACTCACCCTCGAGGTGGCTTACAAGAGTACATTGTAGATGTAGATGAAGCTCTTGTTTGCGCCTTCATTGCCGTTATCGCGTTTACGTATCCCACCCGCTGTGAGTCTCGTCTTCCAGCGACGCCCCGCGCCGAAGGAGACAAGAACACCTTTCCTCTCTCCCTCCTACAACGCAGTTACCTGCCTTATCTAACCCCCTCCTGATTTGAGGACGCGGAGATACGGAGAGATAGATATATAAAGATGGGCGAACACGCGACTCTGAATGATTGATGACGGCGATGGAGTTCCGTGGCAATATTTGTCTTTCCCTGGTAGCTTGCATGTGTGTTGCCGCGCGAACGTGTTTCCCTGTTATTTTTCCTGTTCCGTGTGCCCTAGCGCCAAGTGTCTCAGAGAGGTGGCCGGAATTGGAGTCGAGGGATGTAGACAATGAGTGAGGGAGGAGGGAGGAGGAAGAAGTGAAAGAGAGAGAAAGGGAGACACTTTGCGTAGGAGTGGAAACGGGCGGAATGCGGGCGGTGGGAAAGGATTTGTGCCTCGAAGGGAATGAAGAGAAAATGGCGAAGGGAAGTGGGATCTGCTAGTACGGAACCTTATGAAAGAGGCAAAGGAAGGTTCCCGACACTATAATATCCCCTCAGGTCCTTAATCTACGCCATCATCTACAGAATAAACTGGAAAATTCCTAGAGGATATGTAGTAGGGGACCCAACAATTACCAAAACTTCATCAACTACATGCATTACATGGAGATAGAGGCGAAATATTCCACTGGAGTTGAAGTGATTTTTTATGCATGGCGTGCCCCAGTTATGAAAATTAATTTTGCCCCACTCAGTACCGAATCGCATCGATATGTGCTTAAAATTTGCGCACACTTCAATCGCAGAACCGCTTTAAGGTCCTTTGGTTCTTCATCTGCCTCAAAATCGATGGAATACACATGAAACTACCTAGAGGATGTGGACTAGGGAGTGAAATAGCAATGAACATTCATTAAAAACGTGTCAGTTAAGCATGAACCTGGCACATACGACAAATTGTTTTTTTACGTAAGGGCAATATTTAATGTGAGTTTGGTATTTGATAAAAACCTGTACATGTAAGTACAAGATTCAGTGCAAATTGTAGCTCCAGCGGTCTTAGAGTGATTTCCATACTATATATAGTTATAGTAATATCTCCTAGCTCAATAGCTGTAACCCCATTTATCTAATCTCGTCAGACTCATGTGAAGGGGTTCTCATTTGTGAATTAATCTTTGCACGTATTGTCCAATTTAAATCCATTAAGTGATTCTAAGAACTTAATATGAATGAGATTATTCAACATACAGTCATACTTGAGTCAGGTTTTAAAATTATCCAACTACTGTGATTTTGTCGCACCGTCTTTCCCAGCAAAATATTAACCCTCGTCCTTAGACAAACCCAATTTACATCAAAGTAGCGGTATTTGAATCGGCGACCTTTGGAGTGCCAAGCCGGCGCGTTATCGACCAGTACCGATACAGTACCTACATACCACTTACGTTATATCTTGAAATAAGACTGACACATGGTCTTTCCTGGGGTAAACACATACGTGAAATAATGGGTCAAGCTAAACGTAGACTGGGATTCATCAAATGAGTTTTGGGTAAATGTCACGAACTAGTACCGAAATCAGCTACTTTTGCCTTGTTAGACCTCATTTGGAATATGCTGCCAGTGTATGGGATCCCTACGAAATCGGTCTTAATAATGAACTTGAAATGTGTGCAGCGAAGATCGGAAAGATTTGTAAATGGAGGGTACGATAACGTTGTTAGCTTAACCAGTCCATTAAATGAATTAAAATGGGAATAATTGTCAGATCGTAGGTTGAAATTTAGACTCAATCTCCTAAATGAATTCCAAGATAATATTTTCAGTGATGACGTTAAAAAGAGTTTTCGAACCCCCAACTTACTATGGTAGGCTAGACCATAATCACCAAATTAGAGAAATAGATTGCCGAACTGACAGATTCAAAATGTCCTTTTTTCCTCGTTCAATTACGGATATGAATAGCGGTAAATATGTCCAATACGAGTGCATCAATTGATAGCATAGGTAGTTGCATGTTGGCATAAGGACTTTAAGCTAACCCAACTAACAGCATTATATTGTATGCTGGCTTTCCTATTTTTATCTTTTTAAACATTGCAGTTTAGACTATTATATAAATACTAATCCTTTTAAATGCATGATGTGTAGTGCATGTTCGGTGAGAATTCACCCCCTGCCACACACCTTTGAGGTGGCTTGCAGGGTATTATGTAGGTGTACGTTATCTGCTTTATGAGCCTATTACAACCTTGTAGTTTTCCCTGGGAGAAAGGCATCTTTACATTGTCTCTGTTTCTCCCTATCCTTGTTCACCTTTCCACATACGTTGATGCGTGTGCGGAGTCTTTTCCTTTCTTGCCGCGATCCCGCACCTGTTTCCTCCCGCTCCCCTTTTCCTCAAGCACACAAAGACAGCACCCCAGGCATTCCTCCATTTTCCCAGAAAGGTTGTTTGAGTCGCGGTTGGCCACGCCGGCACCCGCCTCCGCGATGCCCGGCTTCGTCGAGACAGCCGGGGAATGGTTTTGAGGCGTGAGTTAATCGCGATGCGGAGTTGGAGTGGACTATTCAAGTGTTATACGGGCGTGAAACGAGAGTTAAAAGGGTTATAAGTGGTGTTCCGTTGGGGAGAAAGAGGTTTTGGGTGGGGAGTCGTCACCGTTTTAAAGGGCTAGGGCGGCGATGGGTTGAAGAGCATGTCGCTTTCACGCACGGCGGATGAGATGCCAGACGCACAGATGGACGCACGCTGCATAGGGGTTGGTTGGTTATTCAGGGGAGGCAACCGACAGCTGAGGTCATTTGAGCCATTTAGGATAGGTGGGTAATTGGTTAATGGTAGGAGTTTTTAGGTTACGTAGTAAGGGTGGAGAGAAACCCGGCGTCGGCATTAGCCTACTCTTAACGAAAGGCGCCAAGGGGTCCACGGCTTAACGTCCCATCCGACGGACGGAGTACTGAACTGGAAATGCCCTCCATTAGGCACCCAAGTGGGGACCGGTTTTCCACTGAAAATCCGTCACTTCCGGGAATCTAACCCGGTCCCTCGGGATGGGAGGCCAGTATTCTAGCCACCACATCAACCCGATCCCCGCCCTGCGTAGGGGTCAGCGTTTGTACGAGAGGGTGCACGAAGGATAAAATTTTGTACCCTTAACCCTCTATATCTTCTCCAAATTAAAATATAAAGTGGATATTTACGTGAAAAATATGAGCCATGGAGTAAATTACCAACGATGAAAGATATATCACCCAATTGTTACAGCTAATTATCTTCTTGATTTTAAAATCTACCCCTTATCTCGAGTTAAATTGCGACCCCTGATTTTTCGGATGCGGTCATGAGAAAATTTACTTATCTCTTAAGGGTTGGCTTTAAATCTTGATAAGGGATGTTCATTTACGCGACAGGGTGTCATTTTCAGTGTTCTGATCTTTATCATGCTTATCGAGCCATCAGTCATTTAGTAGGAAATTTCCGCTGGCCAGAAAAAATTATGTTTTCTGTAACTGATAAGTTTTACACAAGGTATCAAACGTTGATGGCAACTACTGGGGCTACCTATTTTTGTGGTATATACTTACTAAGGTTCCCGCTTTACGCCACTCCACCTTTCATCGTTATGTGAAACATAAATATCCAACAATAAATTAGAATCGAATGATCTCCACTTATTTAAATGATTTGAAATGACATCTTGCATCGTTGCATTTGCAGTGTTTCAGTGTGTAAAGTTTGTCATTTAAAAATGGGCCATCAAAGGGCACCTATGAACATTGTATTAAAAAGTATTTTTGGACTCATAAACACATAAATCGTCTCCTCGGAAAATGGTGATTCGCTTTCCATATCTCAAATTTACGTCGCAGTTTTGAGGTATCTAATGTGGCGGAAAAGTTTAAACTCGCTGAATTTTTACTGATTGCTGTGGTAGTATATATTTTCCAGACGTTATTGCAGAGAATAATAGAATCTGAGACATTTTAAGGAGGAAACTACAAACCCTTATTTCTACTGCTTTGCTGGCATAATTTTTGCCTGATTTTTAAGGAGAATATTCGTTGCTTGAAGCTTTCTTGTGTGCTATCTTGGTTAGGTGAATTTTCGCAAGACATATTTTAAGTTGTAATTTTTAAAGTAGGATCAATTTCCTGACTACATTTTCACAGATATGACCTAATGAAACTAGCAATTGATATTATTTATGAAATTTAATAATCATTAATCTGCGTCAAAGTTTTCTCCAATTCTTTATCTTGGTAACTACTTTTCCACTGCCTCATTCAGCATGTGGCAATAAAGAAATTTTATGTCTCAACCAGTTTCCAGTCATTCCCATGTTTCGCTTCAATGCTTTTCTTTCTGCTGAATGGGTAGTAAAATATGAGGTTAAATCAACAATTAGGATTAAAAATACTGAAATGACGGGCTTCTGCCTAATAGAGCAACAGGGGTTTATTAATTAAGATATAAAAAACAGGAATTTTCCTCCAAAAGGAAAAAAAAGGTGAAGCGGACCTTTTTGATTTCGCTTTAATTTTTGAAAGGGGTAAAAAGGCTCAATCTTAAGAAGCGTTACAGGTTCGGATATAAGGGTGCAGTGATTAGCTCGCGATAGAGAGAGAGCTTCGACAACTCGAGCGAGTAATGGAGGGCTTCGACGGAGGGAGGGAGTCGTTCAGGGGTGGTTCAGGGGCGGGGCGTCGTCATGTCGGTGTTGGTTTCGCGATGCATTTCGCCCTCCAGCGCTCGTTTGTTTCTGTTGAGTGGCGCGGCGTGTCGGCGGCCGTAGAGGGAGGCGGCAGAGGGTGAGAGGAGGTGGCTGGCACGCGGGAGGTCCCATTCCTGGAGGGGGGAGGGGTTGATGATGGAAGGGGGTTGGAGAAGTGTCGCTTCTCGCGTGAAACCTTGCCCACCCCCCCGCCGCGTGCGTGACGGCGCCGTCGGCACGGAGATTGCGGCGCTGTGAAGTGCTTGAGAGAGGCGGAGAGGGTGGGGAGGGAAATGGGGAATGGTTTGCAAGGGGCTTGGATTTAAAGAGAACCCTCTGAAGTTTTGTGTGGGAGGGAAAAAGGGAGGGTGAAAACGTGGGAAGAGGTAAGGGTTGAAAGGGGAGTGAGGTTATATCTGCTCTCTTACTCCACCTTCAACAGTAGAAACCGTCGCCAATGGGTGAGAGTGCTAAATCAGTGTGCAATAAAGGACTTATCGATAGCGCGGAAGCTTTTTGTATAATTAATCAGTCAGTCGAAAGCCGTACGGATTGGAATCATTACTTCACTTGTCAAGTCTTCTCGTCTTACTCATGCGTTATTACAAATACTTGCCACTTTTAATTTAGGTCTGATTTTATTGCAAGTAAACAAGTTGTCTCTTTCTTTACATTTTAGTACACTTGTATTAGTAGCAGTAAAAATGTTTACCTGATTAAGGTGATCCGACTGCAAGAGTGATATCTCCCATGAATGGGTGCTTAATTCACAAGACAAATATCACATCTTTGCACAGGTGGAAATCAAACGGGTGATTTTGTGGATGTCTGACGGGCACGTTATTGGCTAGCTTGGATGACTATGAACGTGAGAACATTTGAAATAATTTGTCACTTTCTTAAATTCATTAAATACACGCAATCTTCACCCCGACGACTTTTGGAGTAGTTTAAAATATGTTGCTACATTTTCAGAACGAAAATAATCTATTGTTAGCATCTCAAAAAGAAGACAATGTACAGCAATCTCCTAAATAATTGCATTTCGATGAGGCTGCATTGGGATTCCCATAAATTGGAAAACAAAGTATTTCAATGTTAAATTAGGACCGGGGCTGAATGAGATCCCATCCCCATCCCTTCCATTCCTATCCTTATACCTTTCCTCCCGGTCTGAAGCGCCTATTAGTGCGGAAACAGACTTGAAAACACCCATGCAATGTTAAATTGAACCAAATAGTTGATGTTTACTAAATTAAACTAAACTATCAGACCTGCGGCCTGCTTTGCAGGCAGTCTCTGTCTGGTGTGCTCTTGAGGTGAACTTTGTGTTCTAGTGTCAAATGAGGTGATACAAAGTGTTGTGGAAACTACTGATGGCACATTACCAATAGATGGCAGTAGTGCTTGTGCTTCAGACAGGCTGTTACTGCTTCACTGCTCAAAAGGGTCTTTGCATTTTTTCACACTTTTGTGCACCAACTTTTAATAAGCATTTCGTATGCAGAGAGAAGGAAATGGCTATTTCATAAATCGTGAAATGTGTCCCACTCTAATTATCCTAAAGCCCGAATCACACGATCATTTTTCTCGTCCCTTTAAAGGGATCATTTAAGCTATAGCTTTCAGGGACCGCGAAAATGATAGCTCAAGCTATCATTTCGCCGCTCACACGATCATTTTTGCCGTCCCTTCTCGTATCATTTCTGTTCGCGAGATACGGTAAACAACTTGGTAACTATGGATTATTTACACCGTCGTCGACAGCGGGTGCTTTCCATTCAAGCGACTCATGCGTCGTCTTGAGTTAACTCGCGGAAACTCAAGTCGACTTGTGTCTTCACGAATGGAAAGCAAGTTTCAGATGCGCAGTAGCTGATGCGCTAAGGACTTTCACGGGGACTCGTGATTGGTGCGTTTTTGTGGGAAGCTTCCTTCTATTTGACTTATTGTTTGCAGTGAAAATCTTGCTATAGCAAGATCGTTATTAATGAACAGAAAAATGAGTTGTAGGATGATTAACTAAGAAAATACTTAACTTAAACATTTGTTCTGATTTATCGGTTATTTTCAATATGCTTCTTGCAGACGTATTGCGATTTAGAGCTTGCGCCGTCCTTCCTTCTTTTTTCAGTAACTCACCATTACCGGTGTGTCACCGTGTGTCGACTCGCGTTTGACACACTAGCGACACACACTGATTGGAAAGCACTACACGCGACACAAGTTGACTTGTGTCGACTTGCGTCGATGATTGGAAAGCACCCAGCCTTTGGCTGCAGCTAAACGATACTTTCAGAACGTGCGCTGTGATTGGCTAAATGACAGGCCGAGGGACGGAAAAAAGGACGTGCTCAAATGACGAAAAAAGGGATAGGGATCCCTATCATTGCCGCTATCCATGAAGTGATCAAGTCAGACGATCATTTTTAAGCTATCATTTGAGCTATCATTTGAGCTATCCCTGAAAAGGGACGTAAAAAATGATCGTGTGATTCAGGCTTAATTGTTTTGTACTTTTTTGCGCACCATATTTTCATTATAATTTGTCTCCCACTCTCAAAACCACGCTTTTAGCATTTTTCTCTGCACTGCAAACTGCTAAAAATCAAAAACTACTATCTAAGCATACAAATAGAATCCTCACTCACAATCAGCGCACCAAACCTCCTTTTTTGCCATATGACCTATACAGAGTTGAGCCTATCGTGTCCACTCATAGTTTAACTATTTCTAAGTAATCTACATACTTACCAAGCATTGTTTTTCTAACACTTATTTTCAATCTGGTTTATTAAAGGTGTGAAATGACCTTAGTAGTGACAGGACTTATGGTGGGGATATAAGTGAATGTTTTATTTTAAAATGATAATAAACGGAATGGTTGGGCTGTAGGAAAGCCATTGATGATTTTAAAATGATGAGTGTATTTTAAAATTAACCTGCTGATTTAGGAACAAAAATTATTACATAAAATAAACGTTTTATAATATAACCTTATTTCAACTATTAGAAAAGTAGGTACTTCAAAACGCCTAGCTTTGAAATTCACATTTCATACACAAGATCGGGGCCGGTAGGTAAAATTGTTTTATTTCCCTATTTTCATATTGAAAACGTCATTTATATTTCCATACTTACAATATTGTTGATGAAGCTAATTCCACTTTCTTCAACTTCTTCATTCCAATTTTAGTCCCTTTACCAAAAACGTAAACACATTTACTTAGCAACGTAAATAGATTTGCATAGCAACTGGTTTCTCATGTAAAAAGATAGGGAAAATGCCTATTTTTATTTTGCATTTTTCTCCGCACCACTAACTGCTAAAAATCCAAAGTACTTCCAAATCATACAGACGGAGAATCCACACTAAACGCACTAAACCTAACTGATCTAGCTCAAAAAATGGGAGAGAACGAAACAAAACGGATACAGAATTAGGGATGGACTGACTGACACGGTAGAAAATTTTTATGTATAGATAATGAGGTATAATAAGTACGCGCTACCTCAAATATTTCATGGCAAAACCTTGCAGAACCCTTTTAATAATGGCAGTCCCAAAGCTCACGTTTTTGGTAGTGCTATCAGTTGAGTTAGTAATTTTCGGAATCAAAAAACAAGATTTCTCTTGGCCTTATAGTTAAAAAAGATGGAGTTTTCTCGCCATATGCTAGTATCCCATTGTTTCCAGGTCTGAGGGATTAATGAGGTTTTTATCTTATACACGTTGGTTAGTGGACCCACATTTCTATAAATATCAGTGATGAGTACATGGCTTTGACTTTATGAACTTTAGCAACTGACCTGAATAGGAGGTACAGAATCCTTAATTATCCAATGTACCCGTATTGATATTTTAAAATTACAGCTGGGGATCATGAACTTACATGCCTTCTTCAACCTTTGAAGGGTGTTTTCCAAATATTCGTACGCATTTACCCTTCATACATTGCCCCCTACCACACACCTTTATGGTGGCTTGCAGGGTATTATGTAGATTCAGATGTACATTATACCCATTTCCCAACCCCTAACCCTGTACCAGTTATATTTATTCAGGCCCGCAGACTTTTAATTTTTTCTTGATTCCTGAACAGAGACTTTTGCATACATTAATCCACACCTCGTCACGATTTCACCAATATATCTGTCATGATGCTAAAATTTGTGGTACTTTTCATGCATTGATGTATGTATGCTTATCTAGTCTAGATATCCATGTTTTAGCATCCTCAAGATTATATGTGTGGTTATACTTTTTGATTCGGTGCGTTAGTCTCTTAGCAGACCATTTGGATGTGATCATTATTTAATGAGGCAACTTCATAATTGCTAATATAATATTTCCATGTTTCAGTGAGGATACAGTGTAAAGTTATGATTATTGTATGAACTATTCGGAAAAGTTACTGTTACACAAAAAAGCATCGGTCTCCTGATTGGGAATAAAACCTCATCCAACATCGGAGAGCTTAATCAACTCATTTCAATGTATATAGTACGATCAATTATTACTCTATCTTCTTTGTTGGCATTTATTTTGTGCTACCAATCTCAATACAATGGGTGAGGCCAATGGGTGGTCATCATGAGGTATCTGAGCACGTACATTCGCGTTATTTTTGTTTAGGAGAGAATACGTTATCCCCATTCCTTAAATTACATCCATGCATTGAAATAGCTTATCTCAATCGGTAAAGGGAGAGTCGGTAAACCGGTCACAGTAAGCACTGAGTGGGGAGAAACGTTTGCCACGCTGATATCGACAGCGGCAACGCGAAAGGGGGGTATATGATCCCGCCCCTGGGAGGGTTATATTTATATCCCGGGAAGCTTCAAGGAGTAAGGACGAGATTACGATGAACGTTTACTGACGTGATGGAAACAGACGGTGGCGGTGAACGCCAACGTAGCGGATCAATTGTTGGTGGTATATCACGATGGACGGCAGATTGGAAACACTGCCGTTTTCCAATATGGCGGCGCGGCGAACAGTCACCTCTTGGGTTCGAATTGGTGTAAAACCGTAAGTTTTTACTTTTTTCCAAATAGTTTCTAGCGTGAAGGAATTGTGAACATAGCAGATTGGGTTGTGAAAATTTCATCGAAAAAGGACGATTTTCAGTGGCCGAAAAAAATTTTTGTAAAGTGTCACCCTCATCCGAACATTCACCCCAATTGATCTTCAAGTCACTCGCGATTGGCTAACGGAAACCGACGTGACGGCAAAGCTAGAACTTGACAAGCTTTCCTCAACGTCCGTCCGTCGTGATTAGCTTCATTGCGTTCCCATTCTCCTAACTTCAGCAATGCCACCGTCCGTTTCCGTCACGTCAGAACACGCTCATCGTAATCCAGGCCTAAGACACTTAGCGTCATGCTTGCGGTATAGCATTATCTTCTTGCAAGATTAAGGCCGTGTTCCAATTCGTCATTATGCACCCTTTTAACTCTTACCCGCTCTTTTCGATTGTCAACTTTCGGATGTGACGTCACGTAGTGCGGTTCCAATCCGTTTCAGAGCGCATCAAGAAGAGCGCCAGGGCCTAGTGCACGTAAGGGTACGCTCCCTTTTGCACACTACGATAATAACAGAGGAAATTCAGGAAACAAAATTGTTAAGAATGGATGATGAAACGGATTTCTATTATGTAAACTATTATTATTTGACGTTTGTATGTCATGTGAACTTCATATATTTCGGGAATACGAGTAAAATTTTAACGAAATAGAATAGTTCTAATGAAAGTAAACAACATGGTAGCAGATAAACTTTCTAAGGCGAAGGAAGTTATGAATAGTAATTTGTAATGTATTTAAGAAGTACTAGCGGAAGGATCCCGTTGAAATTCAACGGGTGTAAGGAAATTGGTTTTTGCAAAGGACGAATCTCAACTTGGAATATGGAGTCTTATTTCTCTCCAAACCAATATAAACCAACAGATATACATAAATGCTATCAGTTATCAAATATCACCCTTACAAAAATGGGAATACTAGTTTTAGTTACTAGAATACCATTTTCTAGTTGAAGGTGCCCATTGATATTCAGCTGGAGGGATAAATATAATAATTAGGTACCCATTGTATTTAGGCATTTTAAGATTTTTCATGAAGGGACGGAAAAGAGTTGTGTTACGAAGTTGGGTATGGCTCCAAGTCAGTATCGGAACCATAAATATGATTTAAACCATTGTAAACTAATCATTACTGCCAGGGTTTATATTAAGCCCTATTGTAAAAATACTTACATGTCGTACCTTTACGTATATTTAAGTTCCCTATTTACGCGTATATATAATACAAATTATGTTTTACGTCGATGCTCAAGTTCACGTTAAACTACCCCAAATCTCAAAATACATCTATCCACGACGTTTAAGAGGAAGTTCCATATTCGCCTTTTATGACTAAGTAGGTACGTTGAAAATGCACAAATCCGTAATCCCAGCCTCCTCCTTAATCCATCTTTTCGAAAGAAAACACCC
The DNA here is from genome assembly GCA_933228895.1 of Platycnemis pennipes. Lineage (NCBI taxonomy): Eukaryota > Metazoa > Arthropoda > Insecta > Odonata > Platycnemididae > Platycnemis > Platycnemis pennipes. The sequence goes on along the minus strand of OW121851.1, from coordinate 40,973,435 downwards.
TGAATATATTTCCATTTGTAAGCTGAACATAATTTCTATATATACCTATGGTTTATCGCTAAATCCGTGAGTAGCGCTAGCAGTCAGCACGGATGTATGTACAGGAAGAAATGGCCGACCATGCCTCATGAATTAGCAGCAAAAAAAACTCCTTTAACGTCGTACAATATGGAAAGCATAATGCAGTTCACGGCATACGACGCACTGTATAAGCATCCAAGAGTTCGGTAACGACAATGGCAAAGGCCTTAGCAACGCTCGGAAAAGGACCGAAATAAACAGTAACTTTCAACGTAAATTACATAATTTAGAGAAACTTCGAGAACAAAGTATTAATCGGTTGAAAGAATAAGAAAGAGTCAACATTTTTTTCGTCAAATACAAAAAGAATGAAAGAAATCAATTAATATTTAGTAATTTTACTGAGCGAAAGAAAAAACCCTTGCGCTTTCATAAATTGAAAAAGTCGATTTGAACCAAGGTAAATACATTATTGGCGCCAGGAATCGAACCCGGGACTTGGCAAAAATGGGAATAGATTTCCCGGGCCTTTCAGATGGCTAGAAACACAATGCAGTTTACGGCATCTCTCTAGGACAAACCGTTTGCGAGATAGAGGGGGGGACGGACGGACAGACGGACACTTCCCGAATTATATATAGACTAGCGGAATGGGCCCGTTGAAACTCAACGGGGGTGAGGAAATTGGCTATTGCAAAGGATGAATCTCAACTGGGAATATAGAGCTATAGCTATATTTCGCTCCAAAACAAAATAAACCAACTGAAATACATATATACTATCAGTATTCAAACCATCACCTTTACAAAAATCGGAATACTATTCCAATTTTCTAGCTGAAGGTGCCCATTGATATTCAGCTTGAGGGATAAATATAATAATTACCCATTGTATTTAGGCATTTTCACATTTTTCTTGAAGGGACGGAAAAACTTTGTTTTACAAAGTTGGGTATGGCTCCAAGTCAGGATCGGAACCATTAATCTGGTTTAAACCATTATAAACTTATCATTTCTGCCAGGATTCTAATTGAGCTCTGTTATAAAAATACTTACATGTAGTACCTTTACGTATATTTAAATTGCCAATTTACGCGTACCTATAATACAAATTATGTTTTACGTTGATGCTCAAGTTTTTGTTAAACTAACAAAAATCTCAAAATACATCTATCCACGACGTTTTTGAACAATTTCCATATTTGCCTTTTATGACTCAAGTCGTTGAAAATCACAAACCCATAAAGAAATTTAAAAAAAATTTAAATACTCCTAATTTTAGCGAATGCAAACCTACTAAATCTTTGACTAGCGCTAGCAGTCAGCACGGATGTATATGCAGCAAGAAATGGCCGACCACAACTCAAGAATCAGCGGCATAAACCTCATTTAACATCTTCCATTATCCTCGTGAAAAGCGTAATTTAGTTCACTGCATACGACGCAATTTATAAGCATCCACGATCTCGGGAACGACAATGGAAAAGGCCTTAGCAACGCTCGGAAAAGGACCGAAAAATACAGTAACTTTCAACGTAAATTACATGATTCAAGGAAACCTAGAACGAAAAGTGTAAATCGATTAAAAAAAAGAAAGCTTATATATTTTCTCATTAAATACAAAAAAAATTAAAGAAATCGATTAATATTTAGTAATTTTACTGAGCGAAAGAAAAAACCCTTGCGCTTTCATAAATGGAAAAAGTCCATTTCAACCAATGTAAACACATTATTGGCGCCAGGAATCGAACCCAAGGCTTTACAGAAACGGAATTAGTTTTCCCGGGCTTTTCAGAGGGCTAGAAACACAATGCAGTTTACGGCATCTCTCTAGGACGAACCGTTTGCGAAATAGAGGGGGGGACGGACGGACGGACAGACGAACACTTCCCAAATTATATATACTAGCGGAAGTGGCCCGTTGAAATTCAACGGGTGTGAGAAAAGTAAAATGAATGCATATTATTAAGATTGTAACATGTATTCCAAAGGACGAATCCTAACTTGGAACATGGAGCTATATTTCGCTCCAAAAGAAAATAAACCAACTGAAATACATATATACTATCAGTATTCAAACCATCACCTTTACAAAAATTGGAATACTATTCCAATTTTCTAGCTTAAGGTGCCCATTGATATTCAGGTTGAGGGATAAATATAATAATTACCCATTGTTTTTCGGCATTTTCACATTTTTCTTGAAGGGACGGAAAAACTTTGTTTTACGAAGTTGGGTATGGCTCCAAGTCAGTATCGGACGCATTAATCTGGTTTAAACCATTAATTTTTACGCGTACCTATAATACAAATTATGTTTTACGTTGATGCTCAAGTTTTTGTTAAATTATCTCAAATCTCAAAACATATCTATCCACGACGTTTTTGAACAAGTTCCATATTTGCCTTTTATGACTCAAGTCGTTGAAAATTCACAAACCCATAAAGAAATTAAAAAAAAACTTTTAAATACTCATTTTAGCGAATGCAATCCTATTAAGTCTTTGAATAGCGCTAGCAGTCAGCAGGTATGTATGTGCAGAAAGAAATGGCCGACCACGACCCAAGAATCAGCGGTAAAAACCTTCTTTAACATCTTCCATTATCCTCGTGAAAAGCGCAATGCAGTTCACGTCATACGACATACGCAATGAATAAGCATCCACGATTTCGGGAATGACAATGGAAAAGGCCTTAGCAACTCTCGGAAAAGAACCGAAAACAACAGTAACATTCAACGTAAATAACATGATTTACAGAAATCTCGAGGACGAAGTGAAAATCGGTTGAAAGAATTAGAAAGTTAATACTTTTCCCCATTAAATACAAAAAGAATGAAAGAAATCGATTAACATTTCATAATATTACTGAGCGATAGAAAAACCCCTTGCACTTTCATAAATTGATAAAGTCCATTTCAACCAATGTAAACACATTATTGGCGCCAGGAATCGAACCTGGGACTTGGTAAAAACGGGAATAGTTTTCCCGGGCCTTTCAGAGGGCTATAAACACAATGCAATTTACGGCATCTCTCTAGGACGAACCGTTTGCGAGATAGAGGGGGGGACGGACAGACGGACGGACGGACGGACAGACGGACGGACAGACGGACACATCCCAAATTATATAGATACTAGCGGAAGGATCCCGTTGAAATTCAACGGGTGTGAGAAAAGTCAAATGTATGAATAATATTAAGATTTATTGCAAAGCACGAATCCCAACTTGGAATATGGAGCTATCTTTCGCTCCAAAACAAAAAAGGCCAACGGAAATACATAAATGCTATCAGTTATGAAACATCACCCTTACAAAAATGGGAATACTGTTCCCATATTCTAGGTGAAGGTGCCCATTGATGTTTAGCGGAAGGAAAAATTTTATAATTACCCATTGTATTTCGACATTTCAACATTTTTCATGAAGGTGCGGAAAAAATTGTGTTACGAAGTTGAGTTTGGCTTTAAATCAGTGTCGGAATCATAAATATGATTTAAACCATTGTAAACTTATCATTTCAGCCAGTATTCATATTGTGCCCTATTATAAATATACTTACATGTTGTACCTATCTTAACATATATTTAAGTACCATATTTACGCGCACCTATAAGACCAATTATGTTTTACGTCAATGCTCAATTTTTGTTAAACTATCTCAAATCTCAAACTACATAAATCCACAACGTTTTCGAAGAAGTTTTATTTTTGCCTTTTATGACTCAAGTCGTTGAAAATGCACAAACACGCAAAGAAATTAAAAAATAAAACTATTAAATACTCCTAATTTTAGCGAACGCAAACCTTCTTAAATCTATGAATAGCGCTAGTAGTCAGCACGGATATATGTGCAGAAAGAAATGGCCGACCACGCCTCAAGAATCAGCGGCAAAAACCTACTTTAACATCTTCCATTATCCTCGTAAAAAGCGCAATGCAGTTCACGTCATACGACGCAATGTATAAGTATCCACGATCTCGGAAACGACAATGGAAAAGGCCTTAGCAACGCTCGGAAAAGGACCGAAAAAACAGTAACTTTCAGCGTAAATTACATGATTTACAGAAATCTCGAATATACAGAGTAAATCGGTTGAAAGAATAAGAAAGTTTGAACAATTTTCCGTTAAATACAAAAATAATTAAAGAAATCGATTAATATTTAGTACCTAATTTTACTGAGCGAAAGAAAAAACCCATGCACTTTTATAAATTGAAAAAGTCCATTTGATCCAATGTAAACACATTATTGGCCTCAGGAATCGAACCCGGGACTTGATAAAAACGGGAATAGTTTTCCCGTGCCTTTCAGAGGGCTAGAAACACATTGCAGTTTACAGCGTCTCTCTAGGACGAACCGTTTGCGAGATAGAAGGGGGGACGGACGGACAGACGGACACTTCCCAAATTATATATATATATATATAGATAGATATAGAAGATAGATAGATATATAGATAGTTTTAAGTGTAAAATGACGTTAACGTACGGCAGAAATGGTGCTCACTAAATGAAAGAGTATTTATTACTTTCTAAGGTGTGAGGACTACGGCAGCGAAGTGTAACTTACGTGTTTTACATGCTGAAATAATTATTAGGTTCTTCTTACTCATTGGTAAATGAATGCCGGACCATCTTAAGAAATGAAAGTTTACTAGCCATACAATTGTATGTACATGGATTAGTAATTGGCAATACGAAAAAAGAGCAAACAGAGTATTTGATGTAAAAAGTCCATATCCTGGCATCAAATTCAATATTACTTACAGGTAGATAGGTACTGTTTATACTAATGCTCTGTACTTTATCAAGAGCAGTATAGGGTACAACTAATCATGCTCGTAATTTTCAATGAATGTAAATCTTTATTTACTTAGTTATTATTCAAATTTCATGCATACAATGATTTATGTAAATTTCTCCGGATTTCATAACTGGACAGTATTGATATATCCTACATTGATAAAATTTGTTTAATGAGAAATACACAGCATGTTAAGCTGTTCTTGGATATTTCATTCAATGACTTGTTAAGTAATAATTGTGTGTTGTGAATTGCGCCTGGTTATTATTTTGGGCACCAACATTTGTTGACATAATCTTAACACAGTTGCGACTTCGTATTAAAGGATACGAAGAATACCATAAGATTACCAAACACCATGAACAACGCCTCAAAAATAGGGTTTATTATTACATGCAGAAACAGCATAGAAAATTCGTTTACTTTCATATCTCGATTGTGCTTACGAAGTCTCTTCCGAAACCACAGATATACACATCTGTGTCCGAAACTACACGATACATGCTCGTCAACTTTTTTGCAGTAAACACCACTGCCACAAAGTGTCCATGGCGCTAATGTCGGAATAGAGCAAGTAAGTGCAGAAAAGGGTGAACAGGGTGAAAGTGCAAGAAAGAGCGTAAGGGTGCAAGAGCGTAGTGCACGCCCTTGGGATTGGAACACGGCCTAAGGGGTACTTTCTGAAGCTGTTTTGTCTCCTTCTACCTTCGGTAGTTGAATTCTTAATACTTCCTTATCGTAATCACATCTGGAAAGGGATCAGACGCCTCACTCCTCCGTCTTTTAGTCCTCTGGGAGATGAAGTTTCTCCATTGAGGGTCATCTCCTGGGGCTACGCAATCGCCCAGTCAGGTGGGTCGCTGCAGAATGACGGCCGCTCCGCCGGCAAGGGAGGATTACGAGACCATCCCGCACTCCAAACCCCCTCCCCCCCTCACGTGCCCCATCATCCTTCCCTCTCTGTTAATCGCCCACCTACCTACCTTTCCGCCTAATTCGGATATTAGTTAAGAGCGAGCCGATAGCCTTGGGGATCGCCTTCAGTTAATCCATGAATGGGGTGAGGTAGAGGGATTCGGATGTCATGCACCGATGAAGGGAGGGATGAAAATATGATTAGGAGGGAAAGAGATCCGTTACACCACTCAGATCCCCTCTACATTATTACTCGAGTGTTTGGAAGTATGATGGAGTAGATTTTATCTTGCATTGGGGTGAAACGTAGCGATGTTAACAAAAATGCATGATCTTTCGCTCTGTACCCAAATGGCTACATTGTGGTCTGCAAACAGATATATTATTTTTTAAGTACAGGTTTGATGAAGATGAAGTGAGTCGGATTACAGGTTGTGGAAGTGAGCGGTAAAACTGGTGTAAATGTTTAATGATATGTTTAGAAATAATTATAAAAGTTTTTATTAATATTTTTGTGGAGTTAGGTTTGGAACAACTAAGTACAATCTAAATCAGCTGTAGAAATCAAAGGCGGATTTCTTTTTTGTAGAATTAATTACATATTTAAACTACTTCTAAATGTGATAGGCTACATCAAAAAGAAAAGCAGTTTTTATGCAATTTATTATGAAGGAGCGTTTTAAAATATCGATTTCCCGGTATCTACAAGAAAAAATGGGAATATATGCTACTGTGGAGATAAACAATTGGGATTCCCTATGTATGAATCAGTAATTAAATATTGATAGTGAAGTTTTGAACAAATTAATGGTAATTAATTCAGCAATTACTAAATGAGAATTATTGCCAGTACCGTAGCTAATTATAATGTATTCCCATGTGTATCAAACATGAATAATCATGCTCCTGTGAAATATCAATATACTTACATTATTGTTGACGAAAAAATTCTAAATGAAATGGCTCTTGGCTCATTTATTTATTAGATAGTGGATTTTATAAAAATTTTCAGTATATTTCAATTTTTCATAGTAATTTAGCGTTTGAAAGTATAACGATGACCTTCTCATTAACTCGTAGTGCGCCAGGAAAAAATCTTTTGAACTTGAATTACCAGTGACGATGAATAGAATTAAATGGTATTACTTTGCCTAAACTCATTTTAGCATCTATTCCATATCCTTTCAAGCATGATTTGACTATTATAATTATTATTTTATATTGAAATGTCAATTAATCTGTCCATTATTAGTGGAAATATCACATGATTAATAATTGCAAAAGCAGAATATCTGAAGGGCATACAAGGGACAATATTCAAATGTTGACATCATGCCAATTGATTAATATTTACTTTTTTCAACATTTTCAGGTGAGTGGCTGATACCATACCAAACAACGGTAAAGACGAGATATTGAAGGAACTTGGTATGGTGAGTTGAAAAATTATTTCTTGTGGGTGGGAAATGAATAGTGGAAGAGGATTTACATTCCTAATTGATTATTTCCCATTAATTAAAATTCCGTCCGCGGTCCGCTAGATGCAAATCAACGAAGTAAAAAGTGGGAAGCATACCTTCGTCTTTAAGCTCTCTGAAGAAAGTGGAACATTAGAAAGAAAACGGCATTTTGCAAGCATTAGTGCTAGTGAAACAATGATTTTACGCCTATGTTCTCCTTTTTATTAAGTAAAATTATTATCATTAATATGTTCTCCTCTTGCATGCATGATTGGATGGCTAATTGACGGGGCATGAGAAATCATTCATCTATGTCTACACAATACCCTGCCACCCACCATAAAGTTGTGTGGCAGGTGGGTATTTGGGATATTACACTTCTAAGCACTGTTCTTTTTGCCCATGGTACTCACCATTTAATATTTCCTTACCGCTCTCATTTTCATTTGTAACTTTGTTGCCGAAGACTGAGTTTTTGTATGTAAACATTCTAATGAATGGCCATATTTCACTCAACTTGAAGTATCACACTTTGTATTATAATTGGCCTCGTTTTCATTTTTGATTTTCATTCGTTTGCGAAGGAATGACAAATAAATCTATAGCATTGGCTTAGTAAAAACTTTCTATAATAAATATATATGGGTGTTTTCAAGTCTGTTTCCACACTAATAGGCGCTCCAGACCGGGAGGAATGGTATAAGGATAGGAGTGGAAGGGATGGGGTAACCTTCCATTCACCTTTTTATCCTTCAAAATGATTAATTTTTCTGTGGGAGAAATACACAACAACTCACTAAAATGCATCCTAGAAGCAATAAAACCATCTTCTTTTTTTTTGCGTGACCCGTTCTTTGTATTTAACATATTTATCTCAATATGAATGTTGCTCGGCGATTATGACTCTTCAGACGTGTCTGGATCTGAAGTGTTTGAACTGAAGTGCTGTGTGTAGTAGGCGTCGCGTCGCCATCTCCCGCCCAGTAATTCCTCCTCGTGCGCCTGTTGTCGCGTCGCGGCGGTTACACCCCTCGAGAAATGCGAGTCCTCGACGCTCATTCAAGCGTCTGCGCCGGAAAGGGGGGGAAATGTCATAAAATATGAAGTGATAATATCCCGCGGAAAATAAGGTAGAGGTCTGAAACGAGTGTACATGAATTCATGGCGATAAGATATTTTAAATTCGTTTAAGAAAATGGAAGTACTAATTTATTTTTTTAACGGAGATTTAACGAGAACAACGGAATAACGTGCACCGAATTCTTATCAGAAGTAAAATGGAGGATTATTTATAATTTAGTTTGGATTTTTTTACAGTGAAGTCATCAAATTTCAATGGTCATTTACCTTTTTATTTTCATTCTTATAATACATGCATAATAATGACTTCTCTTTGCATGTAGTGGAATTTATAAGACAACGGACTTAGAAATGGGAAACAGAATGTTAATCTTATTTTATTTTGGAAGCAAGCTCTCCTTTAGAGTAGACTTTAATTGTAGAAGTATATATTTTAGATATCCAATCTCCTGTTTTAATTTCTTTAAAATGATTGATGTCAAAGGAATCCTTTGCAATTAATAGGTGGGTAAGTGCGAAATGAACGGCGCATCTCAAAATTAAATCTACATTCCTGCCTGCATAGTAAATAATAACATTGAATTCTCAGAAAATTAATCTGAAGAAATTCAAAGCGCGCGGGCTATCTTGCTATTATTAATCTGAAGGATAGGATATTGAGAATAAAAGGCAAACCATTACTATGAACTATGTTGCTTAATTCTAATGCAATGTGTACCGAGCTGTGGTACTGACACATGAAACCTGTGAAAAAAGTGTTTGTTGGGGGAAATATCACCTCTCCTTTCCATGCAAGATTTCGTTCATTCTTACTTGCAAATCAAGTTCACCTAACATTAAGGTTATCCCACAGATGGGAAATTCATTCACGCTAGCTTGCTGAATCGCAGAGAGTATGCGTTTGATCTGCTAGCAGTCTGCAAGTATCTCACCCCTCTGTCCAATTTCTCGGCCTCCTACTTCCGTTCACATCTATCCACGTATAGCTTTACGAGGTACCAGACATGCCACCTCTTCGGAGCACAGTAGGGGATGAATAACAGCCAAAAATGCGCTAATAGTCACAATAGTTCCTTGTAATAATTTAATAAATAGTAATAATAGTAATGTAATAATTTAATTTTATAGTAATAATAAATGTAATAATTTAATAATAGTAATAATAGTTCCTTGTAATAATATAAAAAATAAAATTTTTTATATCCCGTCGGAAAATCACTGCAACTTAACTTCGTATGCAACGTCCCAGGGAGTTTTTATAAGTCTTCAGTATTAGTTTATAACCGTTTCGTTTTTCTTCAATATCAATTCGTTAATATTTGCCGGGGTTTCAGTATATTTTACTATCACTTTTAGTAATATGTTGGCAGTTTTTTCAGGAGAAATCTTACTTATGTGTATACTTCGATCCCAGGATCTTATAGTCATTCCCAACTTAATCTGTTAAGCAATTTGGACACAGTACTAAACCGTTCATGGCAGCTTTTCATAACTTATCTGCATTTAACCCCTGCTCGCTATCAAATTAAGAAATCAAAACCTTTTATCTAAATCCAGATCACCAGATGTTTTTTTCATAGTGTCCTACAGATAGTGATAAGTAACACAGGGTTTTCGTAATTTTAAATAATCGTCTCTCGAGTTGAATGACAAATGTAGGATTTTGTCTTTACCCTATGTTTTCACAATAGATTGATATCTTCTGATTGGTAACATTGTGAATTACTTTCATGCAACCGTTGAATACGGAGTGGTTTTTTTTTGCATGCCAACATGATAGTAAGTATCATCTCTGATTGATAATGCATCCCTTATGATGACATTTTTATTAAGTGAATTAAATTAAGAATCATTATCAGATCGCAGCTTGAAATTTAGACTAAATCTCTTAAACAAATCCAAGACCATATTTGCAGTGATGATGTTAAAAATATTTTCAAACCTCAACTTACTATGGTAGACTGGACCATAATCACAAAATTAAAGAAATTTATTGCCGAACTGACAAATTCAAAATGTCCTTTTTTCATCGTACAATTAGGGATATGAATAACGGTAAATATATCCAATATGAGTGAATCAATCAATAGTTATATAGTTGCATTTCGGTTTGAGGACTTGAAGGTAACCCAACTAACCGCATATTTTTCATGCTTACTCTGCTATTTTTATCTTTTTAAACAGTGAAGTTTAAACTAAAATATTAATATTAATCCTATTTTATGCATGATATGTCGTGCATGTTTGGTGAGAATTCATCCCCTGCCACTCACCTTTATGGTCGCTTGCAGAGTATTATGTAGATGTATATAGATGTAGATGACTCAGACATGTCACATTCCATTGCGGTGGCTTGCATAGTATTATTATTAAGGTGTAAATATGTTTTCTCTTGTATTGATCCTTGAAAAACCCACAGTGATCTCGTCAGTGTGACTTGTTTACTTCCCACGCTGTTCAGCCTTTTCATTTTGGAACCTTTGCTCAATGCTACTCATCATCTGTGTATTCAAGTCCGTTTCCGCACTATTTGGCGCTTCAGACTGGGAGGAATGGTATAAATATGGCAATGGAAGGGATAGGATGATGGGTGGAGAGAAACCCAGCGTAAGCATTAGCCTCTTCGTAACGAACTATATGGGGATCGGGTTGGTGTGGTGGCTAGAGTACTGCCCTCCCATCCCGAGGGCCCGGGCTCGATTCCCGGCAGTGGCGGATTTTTCAGTGGAAAATCGGTCCCCATTTGAGTGCCTAGTGGATGGCATTTCAAGTTCAGTACTCCGTCCGTCGGATGGGACGTTAAGCCGTGGTCCCCTTGGCTCCTGTCGTTAAGAGTAGGCTAATGCCGACGCCGGGTTTCTCTCCATCCTTCCTCCGTTTCCTGAAAACTCCTACCATTACCCATATATCCTAAATGGCGCAGGACCTCAGCTATCGGTCGCCTCCCCTGAATAACCAACCAACCAACGAACTGTATTCTAATGTTCTCCACAAGTCTATTAGATTAGGATAACCAGTGAAAAATATCTTCCACAGCTGGGTCTCGAAGCCGGGCCCTGCTAGTAAACACTCTACCTTTCCGGCCTCAATGCTAATAACGTTTACCCCACACCAAACTTATATGGTCCTATGTCACTGCGCTTTCAAGAAGTCGTTTGTCTGTAATTCTTGGTTGGAACTTTCGCAGGTCATTATGGATGTATATATTTGTTGTTCGGATGTACCCTGCGTACTATTACCAGGTGTGATATCTGACGTTTTGTGGCCGTTGCTGGCCACTTTATCAAAGGGAATGAGGTATCTGTCGATTTGTTGGAGTTCATATAGGGGTTTCATGGTAGGAAAAGGATGGGAAGGGGAGGAGTGGAAGGAGTAGTCATAGCATTTTTATTAAGTTTCAAAGCAGGGTCCCATGTGTGGCTGATTTGGAGGCCACAGTCCCTATTGTAATTTTGCTGGCATTTTCCTATTTCCAAAGCTTCGCGGATCAGCCGGGGCTTGGAGCTTTTCATTTTCACTATTATCTTTGTTAATGGAGGTCAATCACGAGTCCCGAGGCTGCATGTTCTGCAACTGCTGATTTTAAGGGCTGTCCCAGTCGAATAGCCGCTCGTGTTCTTCTAGGCGGGTTTTAACGGAGCGTCCGGTTTTGCCGATATATTTCTCCTCGCAAGGTTGGCATGGTATCTCATACACTCCTTCCACTTGCAATAGTGTTGCGTCTTTAACCTAAACGTCAGGTATCACACCTGGTAATAGTACGCGGGGTACACCCGAAGAACAAATATATACAGTCGTTTGTCTGGCCAGCAAAATTCTCAAGCGGAACTCATTGTCCCGCTGCCTAGCTTGCATCTCCGAGTTAGCGAATTATTTGAAGCCACGTTCTCCGCCTCGCAAAAGCGTAACTGTGCCATTCTACCCACCGCATTCTCCCCGCGCTTCGAAAATTATGGCACTCATCCCCTTCTTAAGTCATCCCCTTAACTCTCCTCACCCGCCTTTGTCGTCACTTCGGCACCCACCGCCTCTTTTCCCGCTCATTTTCCTCCCCAAAGGCTTCTCTTCCCGAGTAGGGACCCGGAAACATTTCGTATGGCCTCTCTCGAGTGGACTTTGGAGCTTATTGGTTTGAGTATCGTCGCAAAACACCCCTGTGGTTCAGGCAATTGATTGGATAAATCTGGCGCGAAATGCGATCGATTCCAAAGCTTCGCTTAAGCAGCGAAAAGCGAATATATGTGACCTAAATTAAGAATATTTTGCTATAAGGCTTTCGAATTACAATTCCAAACGTGCGATTAATTCGATGGTATGATGCATTTCTTTTTGTATTTTTCAATTTACTTAATTAAAAAAATACAATATGTTTCAACTGCTATTAGTTGCAAAATATAATAATAAATAAGTAGTATATTTATCTTGATTAGGAACAGTTTTTAGGTACTTTATCTGCCTCTTAGAATGTATAGAATAGCATCTTAAAGAATAGGTCAAATATAAAATCTATAGCCGTGGTTGGGATCAATTAACGATCAATTACCCTTAACCGTAGTGTGTCACAAATATTTGCCAGGGGTTATAATGGAAGAAACTAAGGATTTTAGAGGTTAAAGTCGCTTTTACTTACTAGAATACACTACTAATCCGTAGCAAACCCAACTGCGCCTGGGTGCCAGAGTATCAGGCCTTAACTGCTGGAATAGCGTCAAAGTAATACCTTCGGGCGTGACTTGCTGGAAGATTTTCATGATGAAAATAAAAATAACTTAGTATATTCTATACTTTTATTGAACCAGCCGACCGCGGTTTCGACGTCTAAAGCGTCATTCTTAACGCACACCAGTAAGAATATGGAGTTGAAGTTGTCCACTTACTGGTGTACCTTCAGAATGACGCTTTAGACGTCAAAACCGCGGTCGGCTGGTTCAATAAAATTGTGGAATATACTAAGTTATTTTTGGTATTTGGCAAAATTGGTATTTTATACAGGTTTATTTAAACTAAATACACGTATTAGAGGACAAGGATGTCATCATCAGATGCGTGATCAAATCCCTGATGAAAGTTAGATATTTTTTATGTTCATGCACATGTACATTGTTAACACAAACTTGTGAACTGTACCAATCCTGTATTTTCCCCCTGCTGCAACGTTACTAATAAGTAAAAGATGCCACTTGCACGCTTCTTCTGTTTTATTTACATCATGAAACTGCATTTTAATCACTCCCACAGGGATGTGAAATTCTACCTAAGGATGGTGCAGGTTGAGAGGAGCAGCCGGCCGCGACAGTCATATGTGAAAATGGTGACCTGACAATCAAAAGGTCAATGCTGAGTTCGTTATAATAATGATCTAATTATTGAGTTAGACTAGACGGAGAGATAACATCTAAGCAGCTGGAGCACCTTAAAGCGTAATTCTCCCTCGTGAGCGGGGCATCAAAGGGAACAATCGGAACAGACTACTATCCGTTGGCCTTGCGAGGTGTCTTAAGGCCGCTTTACACGATATAATTTTTTGTACCATTTCTTGTACAAACTCTTGTATGACGAAATTGTACCGTGTAAAGCGGCAAATTGTAAGAACGCTTGTGCGATTGTCTGAATGGCTGAACGGGAAATAGTACCTGTTCTAATTCCATTCAGGCAAACATACAATTTCGTTCAGTTTATACAAGCGTTTGTACAAGAAATTGTACAAAAAGTTGTATCGTGTAAAGCGGCCTTTACCAACCGGACACCGGTGTGGTTTTTACCGTTTGTGTAAGCATAGCGGTATAGTATTAATTTGGCCGTGTAAGAATATTGAAGTTATTCCGTATCGACATTCCCCTTCTCTGAACGAAAAGAACCTAGTGGTTCAATGTGTAAAAGGCCCATTTATCTAAAGGGCTTGAATCGAGGTCTAATCGGGTAATATTTGTGCTTCGTGGATCTGCGGGTAGATACAAATATTCAATGCATCCCTTCAATTCATTGCTGGAATTGAAACCAGCCTGGAATTAACCTTTAAACCTCTTCGCTTGTAAATTGTCATTGTTGAGCTAGTGTGGGACTCAATATAATCCCCGTCAAAGCCTCAACCACTCAAACATTCTCTTTTGTAGTAAGGATGGTGAAGGGCGACAACGTCATCATAAGGACTATTTTGTATGTTTAGACTACTTTCTGCTCATACTTTTCAAATATAAGGATACAAAACCACATCCTGACGTAACGCAGAGAGTCAATGAAACATTAGACGAGAATGAAGGTTGAAATTGACATACTGCAATTTCCACTCACAGTTATATTGTCCACGACAATGGTTTCGTTGCAGGACAACATCATCACCTGATGATATTGCCTTGCATCATAACCATGATCGTGGACAATATAACTGTGTGTGGAAATTGCAGTATTTCAATTTCAACCTTCATTCCTACGATGAAAGATTTCCACAGTGTTAAGCCAGAAACTATTAACATAAGAAAGGAATTGCGATGAAAGTGATTATGGTAATTTAATGTAAATTTTTGGAAAATTTGGGTTCCAGCATAAATATCTAAATGTTTCACACGTATATACAATAATTTTGAGCACATTTGCAATACGTCTACGTAAGCATAAATATTTTTATGAATTTTTCGCATTGTTGGCTCGGCATAATGTTTTAGGTAGGATGGCTCATTTTGTGTTTCCACGCAGAATATGTCATTAATACTGAGATTGGCGATGCTGGCAACTAGGAATTATTTTTTTACCCGTCGTTATCGAATATCTGCTGTCGAGTCACCCCGTGCGCTACACTTGTGGTGTCTATCGGGTTAATGCACGGATGTACCCCATGAAATTGCCGGCCGATCGTGAACAAGACATTATTTCTCCTCCCTAGAGGGTATTAACGAGAGAAAATTGAAGTGATGGCATTTAGGAGCATGATAGTGAAGGTTTCGGATGGATTGGGTTGACGCGAGGATGGAGAGACGCTGGCTTGATTGATGACTCTCACTTTCGTGTCCTTCGAAGGGCCTCTCTCCCGTCATCTCTTTCATCTCGCTCCTTTCAACCTCCTTCGGGGTACGATAGCCATCTCAGCTCTCCTGCAGGGTCATCGCTGTCGTATGAGAGATGTGTGGGGGTTGACGTCTCAATATATGTGACGCAAAAAAATGCGATGAAAAGCGGGAAGAGAATACCAACATCGTCATCAGTACTGTAAGTCGATCGTGAAATGGGTAGCAATACGAGTACTGACAACTCATTCTTAGGGACCAAGCTCAAAATTCACTGGAAATTTCTACAGAATCCTTGCTTCAATGCCGTGAGGAGAACATTCTCTGTTTAGCACTCCGTACGGTAGAAAGGACGTAAATTTGTGGTACCTTGAGCCCCTTTCACTTTGAGCGGGTTAAATCAGAGTTAGGGTTTCTCTTCACTCTTCCAATCCCAGCTTTACACCTTTCCTCGCCATCTGAAGAGGTTTGAAACGCGGTACAGGTATAAAACCACTGACGGGACGAATGACAGAGATTTTGATTTATGTGATGCTTAGAATATGAGCTTTCCAGCCTGAGTGCCCGGGTTTGAGTTGAGTTTTAAGCGGGATACTGGTTCCCGCCCAACTTCTATGAGACCACTAACGTTTTAATTTTAATAATTGATTTCGGGTGTCCCTCCGCGTTATGGTGTCCTATAGCCACTAGCGTCCTAGGCTCATTGCTCCGTCCATCGAACGGGACGCTAAACTGTGAACCCATTTGCATATTTCTTTGAAAGAAGACTAGTATTCTCTCCTTCTCCCGGAACTCCTACCTTATTTTCAAATTGCGACCTACTTTTGATGGTGTTTATGAACGTATCTGTTTTTTTCTACATTAGAACGGCATTTAAACTGCATTTTGAATTTTTATCTACACATCTACAGGATACCCTGTGTACCACCGAATTGTATGAAAATGCATGATTTCAGACCAAAAATCATCACCCTCCTTTGCACGGTCCTTCTCTTGAATTCATTTTTTTACATAAATGATTTTGCACACATGTTAGATTGTATGTACCTAAATGCTGCGAGAAGCTAGGCGACCGACGTATGGAATGAAAAAAAGAAGTAGTGCGTCCCTCCAGAAATGTCTTGTTTGCCATGGGACTCACTTCTCGTCCTTGAATGGAGGACGGGGGGTGACGAGTTTGAGGGAAGAAATTAAGTGTGACGGTGAGAGGCAGGTGTTGCACCGTACTGGGTTAGAGGCGGCTTTGTGCGGAGAACAAGGCCAGCTGCCTCCAAGGATAACGAGAGTGGATCTACATTTACTTTGGGCTCTGAAACAAATTTATCGGTGGGTTGCAAGGAGTGCCTCCGCTCCAGCAATGAAGTATTTGCGGGTAATGTATCATATAGTTAGCCACTACATTACTGTATCACTATTGTTACATTACAGCAGCTATTTTGCCATAGGAACTTAGTAATTTTACATGAAAAATGTCCTCCTATCTAAAAATTCATCATGCCGGGCATTTTGATTTGATTGACTAGATGCAAATAGAACTCCAGCCTGTAATCGAAATTCACGCGTTCGGCAAAGTGAAAATCATATCCTTGTCGGACATTGACTGATACGCTTATTCTTTTGTGTGAAACACATTTTTTAATAACTCCACACAGACCTAAATATGACATGTGTTTTTCAAGGAACACAATCGTCCAAAGACACTGGCCCACCGCAACGCAAACAGTCAAATCCGAGACGATGGTTCTCTTTGGAATAGGCAAGTGACACCACAAGGACGAAGTAACTACTATAGATACATATACACTCCCAGAGAGGGGTACCGAGAACTCAAGGTATATTTAGACGAGCACTCACTTTACCTAGGCTGGAACTGGAGTCGCGATAGCTGAGTGTGCTCAACCCGCATCCATTTAAGTGCACGTGAGAGGAAGCATTTTTCACTTGTTTTAGGATAAACACGTTCTCAACTACTTACGTGTCATTTGCATCTTCTCACTCCCACTATCTTCCACTATTAGATTTCCAAGTTAATTCCTTGCTATACAATTAAGCTCACAGTAAGTTATACACATTGGATAGAGGGAATTTTCACCCGAACATGTAGCAGGTTTATCAATAAACTAATAAACCAGTAGGAAATGTTCGCATATTCCACCTCCTTCCCGAAACATACCATTTATTCATTTTTTTAGGTAATTGAAATGAAACAGTGCAGTTTATACACAAAACAGCAAATACAGTCTATTAATGAGGTCGTATATACACAATACGACACCAATTATCAGATACATATTTGCACGATTAAAAGAGAAATACACATCTACTTCCATCAATAACCTTTTATTTTTCTTTGCGTATATATCACCTCTCCACTATGGTGTTCTTCTCTCGTTACGCTACGACTTTTTTAAACAAAAATTATTAACAAGCTATGTGTTTTAACAAAAACTCAATACACGATGCCATAAGTCGGTAAAATAACCTATTCAATGATACCTTATCTATCACTAACGGCAAGTAGTAATTCGGAAAAAAGAATATCAACAACATTTATAGTATGTAATATTAAAATGGTCTTCTGCAATGAGGAAAGTATAATATTAGCCAGAGATTTCATTTAGTTTCAGCATGCCTAGTACGTTTAGCTTCAGTTTTTTCACTTTATTGCCTTGACCTAGCTCCAATTTATTTGCAGGTAATATTTGTTAAATATTTCTCATTCTTATACATCATCAATAGCTTTATCAATGGATTTTTGGTGTTTAAGGCCGAGTTTCTCATTTCATTCCCGAAACCATCCGCAATACTTTGTAAACATACCACTTTCACTAATGGAATTCGGGTCAGTGAATGGGATTCCTAAGTTTGATAATTTAAAGTGTCCACTTCAACGCAGATTTAATTAAACTCTTCATCCAATTTCCCATACCATCGGAAACTTTTACCAACGGATAGTTTTCTAATTGCTTTCCTGCCCCACCATTCTCCCTCGAAGAAATCACAAATGTGACTTCCCCTATGTACGGAACTGTAAGCAACGACGAGGCGGCCAAACATCATACGCACGTAGGAAACGTCGGAACAATCAGAGAGAGTGAAGTTAAGTGAAAGAGAAGAGTACATGTAGTTTACTGGAGTGATAGATATATTTGTACTTAGACGATACCAGCATGTATCATACACCATGTTCTTCCTGCAGGTTGCAAAAAGATCCATCTTTCTTCTTAGAAATAATTATAAAAAATTATGGTTAGCCGGAGAGGATGGGATGGGTTTTTTATCAACATTTACGTACTATGATGAAGGTGTTCCACCAAGTGAAGCCTTAAAACCTTATCAGATAATTTATCGGTACCGAGGATTATTTATGAAAAGTGAAGAGAACCTATTCCTTCAGAATCTGGATTTGATTTTGTAGAAACGGGGGAGGAAATGAATTGGATTCGTATCAAAGTGAATGAAACCAGGAAGTATAAACAATTAAGTAGGTGAAGTGCTCCAACCAACGGAATATTGTACTAAATGCGCAAACATATGGATAATAGAACAGGGACGAATTAATGGCATTAAACGTGCAAAGACTCATCATCATCAAGAGAGCGTATAAAATGACCATATGAGAACTGCTAGCAAAAGCATTAACACTAAATTTCACTTAAAATGCTTGAATGTATCAATAAGTATGTACTTTGTAAACGATGATGTGTGAATAACATGAATCATATGTTAAAGAAGGATCAAGCCTTGAATCCATCTTTCCAAGAAAGTTATGAGCTAAGAGCAAATAGCGGTCTGGGCATGATACTGATACTGTTAAACCAGGGTCCATTACGTGAAAAATAGGATTTGTGTTTATAACCTAAGCACTATATTGGCCGGCCCCGGTGGCGGCGGGGTATATCCATCTCCCGTCGATCCCAGGATCGCGGGTTCGAATCCCGCCTGGAGAGGATTTTCACTCACCTGGGTTTGGATGTTTGTAATGGCCAATCTATTTATTGGAAGAGATTGCAGAAATTGGCAAAATAAAATAAGTCAAACATAATAATAAATGATAAATAAATAAATATATTGCCATTTTCTGACAAATACGAATATTATCTTTTGCAGATATAATGTTAATAATTACGTCTATGCCCAGAAAAATCTTTTGAATTTAATGTAGAGAGCTAAATAACTTGTATTTGTAAAATATTTATAAATAGATAATATTTCTACGTAAGCTACTATGTTAAACATTTTTAATGTAATCTGCTTTTACTAGAGAAACGTATGCAATGATGAAATGTCAAGAAATATTCACTCTTAGGGACAATCTAATAAATAAATTACAATTGGTGATTGCAGGCGTTACTACAAGGAATCGATTAATATGAGAATGTAAAACTCTAAGTTCGTACTTCTACAAAAAAAAATGTAAATTTGAAACGGTCTGACGCAGACAGTTTCGACGCTCAGAATCATCTTCATTCTTTACCTGAAGATGGCGTTGAATGTAGAAACCCGAGTCATTTCTAAATAAAATTTATGGAAACACGAAGTTACATTTTTTCATTCTAATAAATTACAATCTAAGTTGAACCCGAAGACTGTCCTGGTAGGCGATAATAGTACCAGTCACCAAAAAGTAAGTCCAAAGACGTGTAACATTCACACATCAGGTTGGGAGGGGATTCAAATATCAAATAGTTATTTTTCCGCGCCATTTTTGTATCTCAGAAATCTCGGGCGACTAGAAATTTACACAGCTAGGGATTGGCTAGAAATGCCCTTGGGCCTCTATTCAGGATTCTAACCCAACTCCTTCAGTCAGCAGGTCAAATTTCTTCCCATTGAGTTACCACACTGCCTAATAAGGGATTGAGGGTTAAAAATCTGCAGACAAAAACCTTGGCTGATTGCGAAGATTGCACCTTTTCTCCTGAACTGCGATTCCAATTTAAATTAAGCAATATAATAAGAGAGCGTGGGAATGAAAATATACTGGGATCTCCTGTTACGGATTTAAGCCAAGATTCCTTTACGGCAAGCACGTAGTGAATTCAACGCCGAGGAGTTGGGCGAGAGAAAATTGGAGATGAGGGAATAAGAAAAAAAAAGAATGTTGGGATGCGAAGATTCGCTCGGGAGAAGAAAAAAGACGAGGCTTTCCCTCGCCACTCGATAATAGAGTTCCGCTCGGCTACTTCACCATCCCCAGGGGCGTTTCCCCGCTCATCACAGAGATGGGGATGGAGAGAAAGAGAGAGAGGGGCATTGTGGGTAGTTGTGAGCAGTGAGCAAGGCCCATGGCTAGACTTCCCTCTCGACAATAGGAAAATGCCCATTTCCGCCTGTTTCGCTTTCCCCGCTCCGTCACCTCCCATCGAATCAACTCCGCTCCAATGGAACACGAGCGTGCCTATTGCCCATCCAACCACACCCAACTTCTAGAATTTCATGGACGTACCGAACTACGTCAGGCCCGACGAAGAACACAAATTGAAGAAAAGACTTAACACAATGCGTCCTTTGAAGACTTAGAGATTTAAGGCGAGTACCTTTTCTAAAGATGTTAAACGTATATTGTCGATCCCAGAGTTGTTTGGTTGTATGGTTCAAAAAGTTGAAATTAGGGCAGGTTGAGGTAGAGTAGAGGTAGAGCATGTTTAACATGTCATCTTATTCGAGTAAAATAAGGGAAAATTATAGACATTAAGCGTGCTACATAAGTCAATGTCCCGGCTGTTGCTTAAAGAATAAATATACACACGATTATAAACCATTGTCAAAACTCCCCTGTCTTTAGGCATATTGGTGACTTGCGGGGTATGGCATTTTTATAGAAGTGACGGAGATGCTTTTAATGAGAGTTTATGGTGATTTGATAAAACAAATGTGACTACCAAGTAGGATACAATTTAAAGAAAATAGTACCTAATGGGGGCGTTTACTCGGAACCGAAATCGCAATCTTTTGCATGAAATTGTTAGATGGAAACGAAAAAAGAATTTTAGTAAAAAAATTAATCTTCTAACCACAACCATTCACTCATAAATCAAAAATTAAAATAAGCAAAAGGTGACGCCCACCAAAAAAGCTGCAGTGATAACATAGACGTCACTTTCCTCCTGTCCTTGATTGCTCTTAGGGAAGGGGAGGGAGTGGAGGGGGATTCTCGGAATGTCTGCTCGCACAGATGCTGTCGTATGCCAGCTGTGTCCCCCCCTTTGCGATAAGGCGATGTAGCTTCGCGGGCTCAGTTGTGATTGGCCGAAGTCGATATACGTCAGAGGTTGCACCGCACCCACTTTTCCGAAAGGGTTAAAAACATCAGTTTTTCGTCGCTTATAACTATAGAAATAATTAAGAACAAATAAATAATAAAGAACAAAAAACGGAAAAATACGGGTCTTTTTATTTTACAAACTCTATCATATTCGGCAATAAAAAAATATGGTAAACGACCCCATTGGTGTACGTGTGGCCGCTCATAAAGTACTAACTAAAGGAGATAGTACCTAAATTTAGAGGCGCAATGTGCTATTCGATATTGATTGATGATTAAAAATCGTTATTTCCTCGAAATTCTTTGCTCATATATCCTTGCAGGTTGAAACATTCGTTGAATTCCAAGCTACTTTTAGCCTTCCAGACACAATTATAATCACTGATTATGTTATATTTCTCCCAGCTCCGTATGTTCTTCAAGGCCACCAAGCAGTGGGCAATACGTGCTTTGTGCATCCTCGTATATCCTCTTTAAGGTAATCTTACTTCCTGTCTTAATTAAAGCTTCCGTTTATGCCTTCAATCGATCCATCCCTTCTACATCTACATCTACACGATACCCTGCAAGCCACCGCGAGGGTGTGTGGCAGGGGGTGAAGGTCACCAAGCATTCACTACTAGCATGCAAGCAAGCAACTAAAGGGTCTCATGCAACTAGATTGTTAGTATCTATAGTATTTGAGGGGTTAATACATGCATCATGCACTACAGAATACTCTAAAATATTTCCGATCCTTGCGCATTTCTACTCTCCAAATTGTGTCAGTTGATGATTGCTTCTATATGCTTGTATCTCTGGGAATCACATCACATATAGGGTGATTACTGATTCCAAGTAAATGCTGGGAACGAGATAAATAGTTTCAATGCTCTTCTGCCACCTTCATTGTATGTCCTCGGTAGAATAATATATCTACTAATCATTCGATCTGTATTTAGATTTAATTTTCTATTTTAAAAATATTATTTTTTCTTGCGGATTGCTAAACTTGCTGTATATATTTATTGAAGATTATTACGTTTGAATTACAAATAAGGAAGGATTTCCATACGTGTATTTTTTTTTCTTTATTAACTTCACACGTCTATTAAAGTATTTTCAAGCGTTGATGATAATATAATAGTATGTCGATTATTTACCACGAAGTCTCAGTAGTCGAACTGCAGATGCCCCGGGAAATTTCTCTTTTACATGTGAAAAGGGAATGGTCAATAGGTCACGCAAATGGAATGAATGTGATTATTTTAAATTCTTAGATGAGTTCTACCTACGAGGGTCGTTCAATAAGTCATTAGAAAAAGTTAGAAAAACAAATTATTTTTGGTAGATTTTTTCTATTTTTCAACATGATCTCCTTTGAAGTCTTATCTATCATTCCCAGCGTTTCTCGAACTTTTTTATGCCATCCAAAAAATAGAATCTCGGAAGATCCTCAAAATATGAATCTGTTTGGGCGATGACCCCCTCGTTCGACGTGAATCGTTTTCCACCTGGCAATTTTCTCAAGTTTGGAAATAAAAAGAGGTCACTGGGGGCTAAATCTGGGGAAAATAGCGCATGTTGTATTAAACTGAATTTTAATTCCACGATTCTCGCCATCAAAACTGCGCAGGTGTGCACTCGTGCATTAATTTGGTGGAAGAGAATTTTTTTCTTCGCCAAATGAGGACGTTTTTTCTTGAATTCTTCACTCAATTGATGCAATAACAGCACATAATACTCTTAAATTATTTTTGCCTTTTTACAAGTAATTTCTGAAGATAATTCCGCGTGTATCCCAAAAAGCCATTGCCATCACCTTGCCGACCGATTTCTCCGTCTTCGCCTTCTTCGGAGCCGAATCGTCTTTACAAACCCGCTGTTTCAACTGATCCTTTGTCTCTTGTGTGTAGTAATGTATCCATGTTTCGTCCGCAGTCATGAATCGATGCAGAAACTTGTCAGGGCTGCGATGGAAAAGCGCCAAACCAGCCTCCGAGTAGATCACACGATTGCGTTTATTCTCCATTGAGAGCAAACCCGGCACCCATCTTGCCGAGATTTTTTCGTACCGCATTTTTCGTGTAAAATTGAAAACTCTGTACCTTGTAATATGCCTGTGGCCTCAACTATTTCGCGCACATGGATTCGTCGACGACTCAAAATCATATTGTGGATTTTTTCAATTGTTTAGGAGGAAGTCCCTTCCACTGGACGTCCCGAACGATGGTCATCATTTGTGGATGTGCGGCCACATTTAAACTCATTTCCCCTGTAGTAAACAGTTGCAAACACAGGAGCATGTGTTCCTACCATTAACTTCATCCAATTTGGCTTCGATATCTTTCGGTTTCATCACCGCACGAAACGAACTTTTTTCCATTTTTCTAAATAAACAAAAGTTTGTTGCTACGATAGCAAAAACAATTGTTGCAAGAGAAACCACGTGATGGATATAGCTGAAAATTTTACAGTAGTCTAAAGAGAGATGACCCTTACTAAAAGCAAATCTTTTGCGATTGTATCATCCCCACAGATTGGATTTTCTAAAGACTTATTGAACGACCCTCGTATTAACCCTTAATTTTCCGTTTTCAAAATGTTTTATTTATCCCGATATTTGCATGTAAACCAGTGGTCTCGGGCCTTCAACAATTCGTAGCTGAGAATTTGCTTTTAAGATTAAATGTATTCAGTAAGATGCTAAGCTCATGATCTGATTCTTGATAGGTCTTCTCTGGTTGGAAAATTAGTGGTGGTACCTAATAGCATTGGTGATTCTACGTAAGATGCAGAGTAACTGATAAGCTTTTTAGATCGATTGAATTTAGGTTGAATGTATAGTAATCTAATCTGGGAATAGCATAGAGACGGAGTTGTTCAGGCCAGAGGAAGGAGTAAAGCTGGTTAAAGTTTCAATTTTAAACCAATAGAAAAACTAATAGATTATAAAAATCATCTCGCCAGAATGATGGTTCTCGTTAATGCACTTTCTTTCTTATGCGATATCTTTATTTCTGCCCCATCATTGTCATCCCATCCCAGCAAACCAAGGAGCTTAGAAAATACTAGAAGAGGCATTTGCATCCTAGGCTGTGGGTGACAACGAAGTCAGAATGGGGCTTATTGGGAAGGACTAGGCCCACCTACTCCGTACAAAACATTGTTTTATACGGCTTCTTATGAAGACTGCATGTTTATTAAAACTTAAGTTACAATAAAAAATTGCACCCAAAGTACATCACAGCGGCGTCAGTAAAGGCTCTATAAGGGGGGTATTAAATGTTTTATTTCCACTAGGAGTTATTTTATTTACTAAATTTTTCACTTGAACTGGTTTTATTTTCATCTATACATCTACGTATTTGGCGCTTGTTTGCGTCTTCGTGCACTTTTTTCTGTTTCGTAGACGCATTTTTGAAATGCATTCCATTATCCATATTACTACTCTTTACTGCGTGCAAAACCAACTTCATCTTAACGAATAACCCGAGTAGTAAACCCAATAGTGGTACCAACCAAAATGGGCTCTGGCTTCTCAAATCAGCTGCGATGTCTCCTCCGGTACGTTCTAATTTCCTTGCAGCTTACTATGTTCCTAAGCAAGGAAAGGAAATTGGCATGTTCTGATTTCGATATTATCGGATTGTGTGAGGGTTTGTTCTCTACATTCTCTCTCCAGTTTTTTGATTTTTTGCCATCACCATTCGTGCTACGGCTCCAATTACACCGCCCTTTTGCTTTGTCGCCCGAGGCTGCTTTAAAGGAAACAGCGAAAAATTAGAATTCGAAAAAAAAAGAGAGAGGAGGGAACGCAAATATTCTAGTAACCCTTGAAAGCGGGTAGCTGCCTGGCGTCGACTTGGTTTTCCTTTAATATCTACCTCCTCCGCATGTCGGCACGCCTTCCTTTTCTTCTTGCTTGGTGACGCGGCGGGGTACAAACTCACGGTTCACGGTCCAGGGGTGTGGGGACGGACGAGGGATGATCACGAGGGGTGGCTGAAATAACAATAATAACGAATGGAAGTCCCATTGTTCTCCCGCGCAGGAGGAGTGGCAGAAGGCGAAAATACACGCATAATGCGCTGAAGGTGGTGGAGAGGGTGGCGTTTTTTTTCACGAACGCGGGGGATGGTAAGGTTAGGGGTAGGTAGACGGGAGGAACAGGGATGGGTTGCGGGGTTTTAGGGGAAATAATATTGGGAAGGACGAAACAAAGGAGCCGAGTGGCGCGGATTTTCCATCTCCATCCGCACTATTCCTCATCTCTCTGCATTCCATTTTCATGTAGCAATCGGAAAAACGAGGGAGGAAGAATGGATAAGGGCTGGAAAAGGGGAGGATCACAGCTTTGCGGATTTTTTTTTAGAACTTCCCGATCCTAGAGTTATTGTGCGGTCTCCTCTTTGTCACCATAACTTTGTTTTTTACCTCTGCAGACTTCGAAAATATTATATGGAAACTATAAATGAAAATGATTACTACTGCACAGATGCTTCATCATTTAGAGTAATGATTTAATTATTTAGTTTAGCTGCTGTATACTTCATGGGGCTCAGTACTTTAGTACTGCGCTGTTATCATGGGTGGAGCCAGAAATATCTCTTAGGGGGTCACCTGGATTGGATGGTAAGCACAAACTGTGTACGTCTTCTTAGAGTTAATATGTGTCTTGCACATTTTTTTTATTTAGTTGGCATTGTTATCACATTTCATTATTAATTTTCTTATACTTTAAATATTGATCTTTCAAAATAAAATATAATTTCTTAAGTGTCAATTTAATTTAAAATTTAAGAAAACTAGTTATAGTTATCTTGAAAAAGTGTTTTCATTTTAAATTTGAAGTGATTAATAGTGCAAAAACATTCCTAAAACATTTAAATATAATTTCATCCTTTATTTTTAGTGTCCTGAGAACATGGCTTTGGAGTGGTTTTTTTGAGAATGATTTCATATGCATATTAAATTTATATTTTCATCGTTAAAGTAGTGGAATCCAAATAAAAAAAATGTAAAGATGAACATGAGTTGATTTTCCTGTGCCGAAATGTCTCAATGGACGCTAAACTCATGGCAGAATGGAATGCAGAATACTAGATTTACAGGCACAAACCTATGGTTCTAAGTCTGGTATTTTTGTTAAATCATCTTCTAAATGAACGTTTTGCTGGCTGCATCTTACTCTTAGTTCCCATTTTGTATTTTCATGTTCTATTAAAATTTGGATAATAACAAACTGAAATGGTTTTTACTCCAGTCCTCTCACAACATACTTTGGCTACTTCAAATCATTAAGACGCGTTCTTCAATAACGATATACCCAATTTCAGCCACCTTCGTATAACTGTAAACGACATAACACGAAATACCATGCATCTTTTTTATCCTCTTATTACACCCTGCCAACTCACTCCTGCTAAGCTTAGGAAGATTGTTCCCGTTATAATTGGTAATGAGTGTGAAACAGCTTCTCCGCTTTTAATAATAATAAAAAACCGAGCTTAGCAAACAGAAGGAAAGCATAGAGGCATCCATTGGTGCACAACCTCGTGTTTTTTTAAGAGATCTGTCATTGCATTTGCTAGGGAACACATTTCATGAGTCAAAACCCCAAAGTTTTAGAAGCTAGAGTTAACTTTGTTCTTGATAGAGACATGCATGGAAACCAAACCAATTTCCTTAGATGTCGTCTTACGATGGGAGCGATTAAGCAATTATGTTCTACCCATAATCGAGAATTTTGGATCATAACCTTTTAATAATGCCAACGTGGCCTTTATACGATTAGATTTAATGTGATTGGGGTTTGAAGATTGTCTTAGTTGATGGTTCCTCCTACTTGCCTCTCCAAAGTGGATTATCTCTATTATGTCTCCTCTCGGCGAAGGTTCTGAATGCTTCCGTCGCTTCTCGTTGATACACCTTTGTAGCGTGACGACCTCAATTTCTCGAACCTATTCCGATGAGGTAATCTTCCCAAATTGATTCCTCCCTCTGCCCATTTTGTCTCTCTCCCATGTCATCTCGCAAGTCATCTGTGATCACCTGAGTAGTGCGCTTGGTAACTGAAGACTGCATTACTCGAAGTTCGTGAAGTTTCATTTTGAAAATGATGTAGTAACATTGAAACTAGTGGAAATAAATTTTTACTCTTTTGGAAACTTGAAATAACTTTCTATTAATACGGAACGTTTCCTCTACGTCACACCTGAATATTTTTTTATTTAGAAATGTCTGTGATCATTTGTGGCTGTAACTAATATTTCGTGACCTATTGCGATTTCTAGAGTCATACCCACTATCGTATTTTAAATTAGAACTCCTGCTTTGTACAGAATAGACTATAAAAACTTAATGATGGCACCCGTAATTTGTTTGAGAAGGGAATTTCGTAACTCCTTTAATAACTTTAAGTCCTTATTCACGTTTAATTTCAAATTGTTTTTAATAAAATTTGAGTTATTACGAAACGGCCAGTGCATAATTCATCATATATAAACATATAATTCATCCACTCCAGCCTTGGAATGGATGAATTATATGTTTTCTTTTAATGAGTTATCAATCGTGTACATTGAGTTAATTAAATATTTAACTTAGCAAATCGTCCACACTATCCATATACGGGCAAGCAGCCACTTGAAGTAATTATACTCGGTGCGAAGGTTTCCACGGCGTCGTTCAGATGCTCTCTGCATATCGGTAATTATTATCACTTGTCGAAGCTATGGAGAATAAATTATGTGAACAATTTACAGAGTTAATTATTTCAAGATGCAACGGCTCAACAAAGTAGGGCATGCATCAATCAGTCTCTTACATGCTTTTGACGAAGATGGGAAGAAGGTAATCTAATTAGTATTTAAGTGTCTGGAAAATTATTTTACAGTATAACAGTAGTCTTTGATGCTGATCTTGATCTTAGCATCAGAAAAGTTCATTAGCAATCGGTCCATATCCTATTATTGAAAAACTTACTTTGACCAAGCTTCCTTCGCTGTTCACAGTCCCAATTACACACGATATCTAGTTTTTCCCCATCTTCCGGTTCATGAGGTTGGTGAATTCGATTTTTCTCATTTTCTGGTGTTCATTTTGATGATCATTCTGCAATTTTTTGCGGGTTCCCCAGAACGAGGAAACTCCCTCCCATTCCCTTGAACTCGTTTCATTTGGGGAAACCATTCTCCCAATCCTCTACCCTCTTTTTATTATGACTCCGTACTGTGTACCCCTCCGCCCCACACCTTCCGCGTGTTAATGTGGACCACCTTTTGTCTCTTTCCCCTCCGGATGAGCCGTTCCTTGTTTCATTCCACCGAGGATTAACCCATGGGTGGTGGTTTCTCCTAAAAAAATGTTTATTTTAACGTGATTTTCCCGAGAAGAAGAGCAGGAATATTTTAATTCCGCAAATATCCTGGATTTGGACATTTCCACCTGTGAGAATCTGTAGCTGAACTAACTTTCTCTGCGCAAATTGTATGGTTTGTTCTGCCTTGGAAGTAGTTTTAGATTTCTCACTCTTTTGAGAGCTGTCTCCGTATACGTTACTATTTTGGAGTAAATTTTTGATTGTGGGTACTGACGAGAGATGACCACCGTTGGCTTATTCCACTTCAAGAAACACATGAATGGTAGCTGTATTCTTTCTTCTCGGGTAAGGAAATTTCGCTGATGTGCGAAAGATATAATATTAGTGATGTGCTAACAGTATGAAATGAATATTCTTTTAAAAAAATATCTCATTAACTAATACTGACTCAAATCGGAGTAGGCAGATTTTGACTCTTTAACCGCGTTGAATATCTAATCCTAGCTGCGTTTAATTCACTAATGTGATTTTTTAGTTATTGGAACTGACGAGAAATGACCACCGTTGGCTAAGTCAACTTCAAGAAACACGTGAATGGGAACAGTATTCTTTCTTCTCGGGTAAGAAAATTTCGGCGATGTGCTTTAGATATAATATTAGTGATGCGCCAACAGTCTGAAATGAATAGTCTTTTAAAAATTGATATCATAATGACGAATGCCGACTCAAATCGGAGTAGGCAGATTATGACTATTTAATCGCGTTGAATATCTAATCCTAGCTGCGTTTAATTCACTAATTTGTGTCAAGAAAAAAACTTTTGATGAGCATATTTATAGTTTCTTTCTATACAGGGTAGATTTTATGCTAGCATACTAAATTTGTTTTTTTCTTGGACAATTTCATTTTTAGCAGCACTTAATGCTACTGAAATAAGAGAACACCAGTTATTACCCCATTATAGGCATTTTGGCTCCCATACATTAATTGTATATTGCATAGGGGAATGTTTAGAATCCTACAATCGCTTACAGTGTATGAAACTGAAAAGAAAATTTCTACGCCAAATTTTGATTAAATTTCATTGTTTTAATTTCTTCACGTTTCAGTTCCACCTTCTGTCCTTTATCTAGCTCGATTTACATTAAAAGTATGTGGAGTCAATAAAACATAATTTCCAAATCTTCCTTTAATGTCATGTACTTGATGAAATATTTTTATTAGAGCTGTAATTTACTTGCATGGTCATTAATTAATTACGCGATAGTCATAATATTTTAAAAATAACCTGTTATTTTTAAACTTTTGTAGAAACCACTCAAAGCATTTCTTTTTTTATTCTGAAGCCGAAGACTGCTATGAAGTTGAAGCTTTGCGTAAATAATAAGCTTCCGCTGCAGGTGACATATTTTCTAGGATCGTCACTACGCTGCCCTTATATACCTCAAGGGGAATCGCACATATTTTGGTACTTCCTCGTCGAATACGACGCTCTAAAATATGTATCGCCGGAAAGGTGCTTGATCTCATTGAGGTGAACGGTCAGTTGGCGGGCACGTACAGTGCTTCCCACTGCGTCGACAGCGTTCTCCTTAGCAAGGAACACTCCCTGGACGTCCATCGCCAGGAGGTATCCCGTCCGCCGGCCCTGGGTCATCTAGGGATGCAGCGGACGGGTCTTTGCTGGCCGTCAGATGACGTTGCACGTCCAACCTCGAGGGATACGCCCTCCAGCCTCCAGGACGTGACGTGTCGAGGGAAATCAGTTGAGTGCACGTCGATTCAGAAAAGGACAGGCCGAGAGGCAGATGAGCACTGTCCAGGGTCGTAGGTGCGCGCTGGTGCTACACTCGCAGTTAACTCGGCAATAACTCTAGTGGTAGTAGTTATCCGGGGTAGACAACCGATAGCTTCGGTCATTGGCGGAATATAGAACATTCGCGTTGTTGCAAAGAGGTATTATATTAGCAGGTAACGAAGCAAGTGCATCTAAATTAGCGTGTTCTTAACAATTTCGTCAAGGGGTCAAGAGTTAAACGTCCTATCTGGCGGACTGAGTACTGAACTCAAAGTACTTTTCACACAACATGCAAATGGGAACTAGGAAGAATAAATTATACAGCCTGGAACCTTGAATCTTCGAATCCCGGCCTTTGGGAAGGAGAACCAGTATTCCATGCATCACAACATCGACTCTTTTCCTATCCAATTTTTGAAATTTTTACTACTGAGCCTAAGGAGTGTCAAAAAGAGAGAAAATTAGTATAAGCATATATAATTATTGTTTCGAAATTGGCCAGAAAAATGCTGGCTCCCACAGTTAGGGCCAGAGAACAAATCTCGATTGACATTTTCATATTATATCCACAGGAACTCCTTTCGAAGACCATTTTTATTCCGTTAGTCATTTGAGATGCCAAACTGGGCACTAAATTTGTCATTTAGTTGAAAGCAATCTCTTTTCATCGCTGTATTTCTCGCCAACTGTGACTCTTAACGTTCAACTTCCACCCTTTCACCACATTTTGATAGATGATGAGATGGGCTGGATAGATGAGTCGTATGAATAGATTCATCCATGGCTTTTAAGTATCAAATTTTAATTTGGGCAATTTAATTCCATGTTCAGTACTGAAATAAATGTGTTGTAAATGAGCCCAAAGAGAGGATACTTTCTGATAAGGATTGAATGGAGATGAAAGGATAATGGCAGTCGTGTGGTGATTGGAGTCTAAATACTGTCCTCGCTTGCTCACCAACTATTTTAATGCCACCCACACAATCCTCTTTCCTCCTCCGTCTCGCCTCATCTCCGTATTAAAACCTCATGTCTTCTGAATTTTCACCCCGTAACATTTCATTTAATGCCTCATTATTCAATGTCCCCCTCTTATTGTCCGCTTCTTCCTCAACCTACTCCTCACGGGAAGCCAGAGATACACGATATTGAATGGGGATGGTGGAGACTGACAAACGCTTGCAGCGAGCGGAGCTGCCAAAAACAGATGAATAAGGGACACGCAAAGAATCCTGCGCCCCTGGCGGAGGTGCTGGTGAACTTTACAAGAAGAACTCGGAGATGAATATATTCGATTTCCTCCGATTAATTTCTTAAATGTTGCCGTCTTGAGGATTATGCTTACCTCAAAGGGAGTTCGGATATGTTAGGTATTAGTAGAGCCGTAGAGTTAAATAATCTACCGCCATTGACTTCAGCCAAGGGATCTTTAGCCTTTATTCCGACACCATGTTGGAGTTTGTAGCAGAACTTTCTGCAGAATGTTTGGCGCATATCCTCATGGAGAGTGATAGATACAGGGATGCACATGAGAAACTTAATATATTCGGAGATATAACTAAATCTCTATACAATAGCCTTGATCTGGTCGATAAAATACTTGAATGGGGTCGTGTACCATATTTTTTTTATTGCCGAATCTGATAGAGTTTGTAAAATAAAAGGACCCTTATTTTTCCGTTTTCTGATCCGTCAATTATTTCCCGAGTTATAAGTGGCGAAAAACTGATGTTTTTAACCCTTTCGGAAAAGTGGGTGTGGTGATACCTCTGACGTATATCGACTTCGTCCAATCACAACTGAGCCCGCGAAGCTACTTCGCCTTATCGCAAATGGGGGGACACAGATGACTCGGCCAATGGGAGCAATTTCGACAGCATCTGTGCGAGCAGACCTTCCGAGAACCCCCCTCCACTCCCTTCCCCCTCCCCTGAAAGCAGTCAAGGACGGGAGGAAAATGACGTCAATGTTATCACAGCAGCATTTTCGGTGGGCGTCACCTTTTGCTTATTTTAATTTTTGATTTATGAGCGAATGGTTGTGGTTAGAAGATTAATTTTTTCACTAAAATTTGTTTTTCGTTTCCATCTAACGATTTCTTGTACTAAATTGCGATTTCGGTTCCGAGTAAACGCCCCCATTTATCCGTGAGGCATGCCTCATAATTGGATTTCTGTTAAGAAATTAGGATAAACCTACCAAGCTCTAAATTATGAGAGGGGAAGTTCTTTGATGGGTTAAATACGAACTTAGCCGTCAATGTAACTCATAAAAGAAATAATGTTAAAGCGCAATAGAAATAAATATCAAGCTAATTTTTTTTAAAGCTGGAATTTGCATTATTTAACAAGCGATTTTAACAAATGCCGTAAAGGAAACTAACAGGAAATGAATTCCACAGTACTATCTGCTATGAAATGTGGGTATCTTTTTTTAATTTTATTTGAGTTGACTTTTATTACTGCTGGTGATCCCGAAGGTATTTTTTTAGTCGTAAATGCAATGAAATATCATCATGTATTAAAGTATTAGGGTTTGCTCTGATACTGTTCCGTAACCCATTTCGCTGTTCCAACGACTCTCTTCCTCTCTGGTCTATACTGCATTGCTCAAACTGTAGGGACGGAACTTCAGCATTCTTCCCAAGTGTTTGCACCATCTACTCCTATATCATCTTAGTTTCTGCATCATAGGATCCCAATTTCTTTTCTTATTTCAGCACTTTTTTAAGTCTATTAAGCCATGTCCTAGACTGCTTCTCATGGGCTTAATGTATTCTGCCTGGACTTTCCTATCATCTCTTTTTCTTCCTTAGCTTTTTTGCCGTACATCACTACAAATACAGCCACTGTACCGAAAAAAAATCGTATATGTCAGTATTTTTGCCTTATTTTTTATAGCCTGTTTCCACGTATTTTTCTGAAATAATATAACTATTATCAAGATCAGTTCCTGATACAATGCAATGTGGTATCCCAGATATTTGTGGTGTTAAAATGTACTACATTTTAATCTATATTAGTCTAACTCCATGTGCGCTAATGGAATATCAGCCTACTTATACCCAAAGGGTATTTTGATGTATGAATAGTTACAAAGTCATCGCAATCGCTGGAAAATTCTAAAATTGAATTATTAGTTATGCCATGTTCATTCCAAATGATTTTGTTTAGCAATTTGATATGGACTTTAGTATGATTCGTTTCATTTAAGCGACGGTCACTTTTCGAAATTCTATTATTTATCCTTCTTTTCGTACGCTCTACATGGAAGTCGATATCATATATTTTGAAACGTTTTAACAATAATGGGTTGTGTTAATGAGATTAACTTAACTCCATAACGCCTTAACAGATCCCTTAGCTCTGTGGCAAGAGGGTAAAACATTCGCCATGAGATTTACCCGCTTGTCACCTGCTGGTCAATCTTGAGATAGAGGTTTCAAGTCCCTCGCGGTGGGGATCTACGTTGCCCGGAGCAATTACGTTTATGTAGTTCCTTCACTATAATATAAAAGAGGATTCCACAGTCCTAACTGTGCTAAACAAACAAAGGCATGTTTTATTTTTACTTAATTGAACGGTTAAGAAATTTGGACACGTCTAGAATGTCCCTCTCCTTTGTACCGTCTGAAGTCATTATCTGGAAATAATGACCAGGGTGCGTATTCGATCAAATGGCTTGTGTTGCGCTTACACCATTGGTGGGTTGAAGATGGCGAATCAATCCAGATCGGGACATGAGAAAGGATTTGGTATTAAGAATAACTTAATGTTAAGTCTCGCCAATTTATTGTCATGCACGTTCATAAAATCATGGGGCGAGAGTTCAATGGCCGGGATCATACATTAACTCATAACACTATTCACGAACGTGCGTATGGTTGCGGAAAACTTTATTTTCGGTTAATGATGGGAAATATATCATTTTAATGCCTCGGTACGAATTAAGGGGGAAGAAATGTGTTAGCATGGGCGTCCTTTAATGAAATGCTTGCTGTCTCATCAATGGCAATTCCGATTATTAAGCGCTCTATTTAAATTGAACTCAAAATTATCCCGGCGTGCGTTGTTCTTCGCGGTATGCTTTCCGTTGGCGTATAATATATCCATAGTCATCATTCATTGGATGAACGAGATGGATGAGTGAGGGCCTCGGTTTCATTGGGAACCGAAAGCGAATACTCTCTGGTATCGCCATTATCTCGCCTTTCCGTTTAATTTGAGTGGATGATGAATCTGTATTTACTCTCGGAATTTCAAATAATATTTTTGTTTCCTGGAAACTGCACTTTTATTTATGGTATTCAATAGCTGTTATTAATGGTATTCGCCACTTGATGCTTCGTGGCTCGAATGATATTCTTCTGTGAGTCTAAATCTGATTTCTTACTTCCAAAATAATTTCTTGTGCTTTGCAAATATTTAGGAAGAGTACGCTACTGCTAGTTACTATTTGTCAATTAAACGTGTATGGTTCCTAACTAAGTTTCGTTTCATAAATGTTTTGCTCCTACTTCCAGTTGTGAACTTAAAAAGAGTGTTTGCTCATATTCACCATTGAATTTGATAAACTCTCGGCTTAGGTTATGAAATAATTTTATTCTTTATTCAAACATTTAAATGCCATATTTACATCTTGTTTTAATTTCTCCCTCTTCTTTTGAAGTAGACTTCCTCTACTTTACTGCCTCTAATTTACCTCGGAATATCTCCTTCGTGTATAACTCATTCTCCATGCTCTCCTCAATGTAATTTATTGGAATAATCTGTTTTTCAGGGGTGGTCTTGTAGAAAGGTCAGTAACACGCAACTCTGACGATCCCAAGGTTATAGGCTCGAAATAAAGTACAAAAGTACATAAATGATTGTGATTGGTTTGGTGTGATGTTAACAGTCTTTGTCTATCGATAAGGTCCCAGTTCCCATCCTGGCAGTAGCAGAAATTGTTCATAAACCGGTTCCTTATTGAGTGTTGTGAGTGAAGTAGGTACTCATGTCGGCAAGTCCAGTACTGTGTCTGTCGGAGTGGACGTTAATCGGTAGATCCATTGGCGCCTTTTGTTAAGAGCAAGCTAATGCCGATACTGGGTTTCGCACTGCCATTTCGTCCATACCTGGATAATTCCTTGCTGGACCTATTCATTTATTAGTCACCTATTTTAAATGGAAAGAAATACTTAAGATGTTGATGCTAGTTGTATAAATGCGTTTAGTTTTTCTCTGATCGGCCTCCTAATTGCAGGAGACATTCCTGCGCATATAGCAATCAAAAGGGATTCGATGGGGAATAAAATTACACTTATTTATAGTGTTGAATAGAAACCGCTGCATTCAATTGATATGTTTATGCCTGCATAAAGTTAAAAATGAGCTTACGATAGAAAACGTATACAAATCATTCGTGAATTACCAGACCAATCCCGTGTGTCCTTTGCTCAGAACAGTGTGTGGAAAACCCTGGAAAAACTTTCAGTGGAGCCACAAAAGGTGCAAATTACGGCAAGAAGATTTGGTGACAATGCGCGAAATTAAAGCTGGAATGGGGTTGCCTTGGGAGAGCAAAAGGGAGCTGACAGAAGAAATTCGGAACTCCGAAAACTCCGCTTTGCGCCTCCGCAGTTTCCTTTATAAGGGAGAGAGTTGAGCCGGGTTGTTGGCGGGATGGTCCTCAGGGTGAAGACGCGTGCGCGTTTGGTATTGCGGAGGGAGCCACTTTCACACTGGGAAAATCTCCGCAAAATCCCTTCTCTCTAGGATTACAGAGTATTTCTAACGGCATTTCAGCGTGTGGAATGGAAAGGTAGGCGCTACTTTTCCTTCATTTTTCCGCTTTGAGAGTACGAGTATACCTCTTGACAAAGAATCCGCAGGAAGCAGGTGTTTAGGAATCTGAGCGTGTACAGAGACCTGCGAGATTTGTGGAAGACCGTTACGATAACTGAGCTAGCAAGCCGAAACAACTCAGGTGGGAATTCCCATCAGACTGCAGGTAAAATTTACTAGGTTTATAAGCGAATTTGGAGGTTATGTGTGCGGACGATGTTCGAATATTATGGACAAAACCTGCGAATTTCACTCCACTCGATTAGAGAAATATTAGAAAATATAATGTTATAGCTCTTCCGTAGGAATTCATAATACCACTGAAGCATGCGTATCACACTCCCGTTTACCCATTAGAGAAAAGGATGTTTTCTTGTAGTCTCTAGTCATTTAGTAGAATGGGCTGTGTGCTTATGAGACAACTTTTCTTCGCTCCCTGAATACGTAGCGACTGCTAACGTTTTGTGATGATCATCTCTAGTTCTCAGCTTGCGTGGTAATTTTAAGGGTAATATGTCACTGTAGAAACCTAACACCCACATTCCCTCTCATTAAAACCCTGATTTCAGTGGTTTTTCCTTTCAGAAGAGATGTGGTAAAAAGGGTCACTGGTAATGAGTGGTCAACTAACTTGTAAAAACTGCACTCGTGTATTCTCTATAGTAATTAAAACTAAAAGCATCCAAATGAAATACTAAACTGAAAATGAAAACTGTAATACTTATTAGATGCTAATCATTTAGGGAGTTGGAATGGTGTGCTAGTTACACAACCCGTGGTCCCGAGTTCGAATTCTGTTAAATTTTAGTTAAATTTTACATTTTATGAACCAATCTACACTTGAGTGATATGTGGAGTACATTTTAGGTACTATGCGTTGAGTACTCCATCAGTCATATCCCGACTGTTAAACCGTAGGTTCTTGGGAATCTTTAGCGATGAGTGGACAAATGCCTACACCAGGTTTCTCTCCTCCCTTCCTCCGTTCTCTAAAAACTCCCTGCCTCTATCCAATAACCTACCGACCTTAAATGGGCCACATGACCTAAAGTGTCGATTGCCTCCCTTTAATAACTACCTACCACTGCTAGTCTTTTTGTTATTGCGCCTAGTGAGGAATGGAATGGGTTGCAAGCCTTCTTCCATGAATTTCCTAATTTAGCAAAGGATTCTAGTAATTCACTAAATATTTTGTTTGAAATCGGGTAATTACACTGATTTTTGTATGATTTGTTCTGAATGATAGTTGTCAATTGTATGCCTGTGTTCATGTTGATAAGTACTGCTATTTACTTCTGTGGATTTCATTGTATTTTGTGCTCTTGTATATAGTGATACCATAGGTTAGAGGTACTCAGGTGGGGACTACCGGCGGTCAAGCCTGCTAATGAGGGTCTTACCTCGACTCCGAGCCTAATCCGACCCTTCGCGAGCGTCCCGAGACCCTAACCGAGGCCCATCTCTCCACGGGTGGTCATAATCCTGAGCTCGTCTGATTTCAGTTAAATTTTAACTTTATAAAATATAATTGTTATAAACAATGTGTCAATTTGTTCGTGCTCTCCATTGCAACACGATTACAGGCCTTTTTTGATCGATCCTTTACGGTGAAAATTGAGATTTTTTGTAAAATAACACGGAAATCATAGTTCAGACTTGGCAACGCTACACAGGAGGAGGTTTCCATGAAAAAGGGGTGCGAGGGTAGGTGTGTGGTACCTCTAACCATACCATGTATTAATCCACTTGCCAACCCTTGCCACCGGATTTTAATCCAATTGCGAATATATTTATTAAGTGTATTATAGTGCATGCATAAAGAACACATCTACTCATGTAGAGTCGTATCTACTAGCACGTGAACAAAGTGCATGTGTGGTGATTTTCCAAACCCTTGCCATGCTCCTTTCAGGTGGAGCGCACGGTACAAAGTCGATGTGAATTTAAGCGAAAACGCCGACCCCGCGTCGCTCTGAATCATCCGTGGGGAAGAGCGGGAAGTATGATGAGGAAGAGGGAACTCTGAGGTGAGGAAGTGGGGTTTGGCGAAAGGATAGTAAGGGCTTAAAACAAATGGGGTTAGGAAAGCATAAAAGTTTTTATTGGTGGCGACAAAGAGAGAGAAATAAAAGCAAGAGGGGTTGGATGACAAGGGTGGCTGGTGAGGTGGAAGGAAAGGTTGTTCGCGGGAGAAGGAAGTCCGTCTCGCTTCGGTGACGACAGGGGAAGGCGCCTTAAGATCATTGTCGACGACTGGAGCTGTGAGGGGAGGGGGGAGGTGACGAAATCTTATCCCGAGAGATGCTCTGTGAGTGAAATCGTGCCCCCCCCCCCAGTTAGTAACTTCCTCACCTTCCTACCCCTTCCTACCCCTCCCTCTGCACCCACGAGAGTCACCTTGAGGTGTTGAGAGCTAAGGCGAACTTGATTAATTTGATCTCCCACTTCTTGGGTTAGCCAGCATATTCATTTTCTTTTGTCTAAGATTGTGAAAGAGAATTTTTCCGGATGCAAAATTTCATTGCATTTGAAAAATATAGGAATTGAATTAATGTTTTGTGCTTTGCAAGGGTAACCAATATATGTACATATTTATGGACGAGAACATCTACTGATTTTGGTTTCAACTAGAGGAATATCCCACCATTGATAATCTAATATTCCAGAAGAGCAAAAGTTAAAACCTTCGGTTGAAAGGGGAATTTTTCAAATAATCAGTTTAAAACTCTTAAATATGAATTAGGACGATTTTATACATAGCATAGAATTAGATTTTTTTCTATTTTCCTATCTCCGTCGCGCCTCGTGTAATTCAATTAAAAAGTCACTTCCTAGGTTTCGGCAGAAATAAGCTCTTTTAAAATACATTCAAATAATTTATAAGTGTGGTGGAATGAAGAAATATAGCATTATGCCACAACCGGATATCACCTGAGTATTGGCATACCGAATATGAAGTAACATGAGATTAAGTCAGTATTGGTTATTGTTTTGTGTCGCATCAAACTTCAAGTACATTTCACATGTTGAATTTCGCGGACATAAATACTATTCAAACTTTATTTCAGTATTATATAATGTGCAATTAATTAATCAACCAATCAATTCGGGCAAAAGTTGATCAAGAGTTGTATGCTCAAAAATTATCTGTTTACTCCTTTTAAAGCGCAGAGATATTTCTTCGCTAGGAAAGGTCTATTAAATCATTGTGATAAAATTATTCCTTATACGCACTTCTGATGTTATGCATGTAATGCCTAGTGTATCGCGATTCATAAATCGATAGAACTGTCAATTTTTATGAGACCAATATTTTTGCGCATAGCTCGTTCAGATTTCCTGTAAGTGATGTACTTGTGGTAATCATAATTTAAAAATAACAATGGTACTGGTACTATTAGTTTCAAATAACATTTTATTTGTGATTACTTTATCTCAGTACTAATATTCATGAAACGCAATAAAGGTTTTATAAATATGGTTTAAAAAATGACATTGGTCTTTACTCGAGAAGAAATAGGCTCTCGTTATCAAAAATTCCTCACATTCGGTGTTCCAAAATTGAGAATATTTTTGCCACATGGGTACCATACTGAGAATCACCATTGAACAACATGACTACTACGCGTTAGGGCAGCACTATTCGTGGTGTTAGGAGAAATTTTCTTTGGATAAACACCGATTAAAGTGGTGATAAGCGATTGGTGAGGTGGACAATCGAGAATGTGCTGGTCGTGTAAGGGTAATTAAGCGTGTGAACCAGAAGACCTTCAACATCGGTGGAAGGAATACTTGGGGAAACTGTAAGATAGTGAAAATAGGTTTTGAATCTTAGTAATAAAAGTAAACAAGGACGGACGAAGGATGAGCTTGAGTAAAGAATGATGGAAAAGACCAGGTGTGGATAGAGAAGGTAATTAAGGACGAGGATATTTTGAAGATATGATAGAGGGAAAAATGTGGGTAAATAGTTAAATGGGTAAAAAAATGATAAGAAAAATGTAATGAATTATAAATATAAAAAGGGGTAAGAAAATGCTTATTTGAAGGCAGAAAAATCATAAGGGGGTAAATGAATGGATTGAGGGGTGAGGGGTGATTCAAATACCCCTGTGAGGGGTAATTGAATAAATTTTTAATGTATCTATCAAAATTACTACAACAGATAAAGAGTTATTACTTCCTTTGTATAATATTTCTAAACCGTACAACATTTCTACCAATCCCATTAGTTTATCATCATACATTTTACTGCCGATGTTGAAGAATAATCCCCCGTAGTAAAACCTAATACCAAACGCACGAACTGAATAACATTAATAGCGCCAGATCAAATGAAAATTTAAGCACCAAGTTTCCTGCAACGACGGCTGCGAATTTTATATGAGATATTGCATTCCAGTGCAACACTCGGGAAGCTATATATTCACCGTGCAAAGATAGATGGTAATTAATGGCTATGCAGCTTATTATGAAGGCGAGGATTGTTGTTTTGGATACTTCACAAGTGTGCTTAGAGTATCGCGTTACCATTGCTTATTTTCTGTATTAATATATTAGAAAATGCACCCATTTACCTTCTGCAAAATAACGTATACTGAAATGATTAAACTTCCCAGTGATGTATGTTATTGTATTGAAATCGTAATTTAAGACTAATATCATTTCTGATTTTGATGTGAACTTATATTTTGTTGGAATAAAATCATCTCAGGGATTTTGGGTCTCGTCCATTCTCTCTTATACGAGGACTTCGAGTTATTCTTATGTAATTTTAAAAAAATTATTCGTGGCAATATTATATGTGATGGTATTATATTTTCATAGGTGAATTCAATTTATTTTATAATATTGGACTGGCCAAAGAATCCACTATATACTAACTTACATAGGTTTGATCTCTCGTTCCTAATGCATACCTAGTTATGGCTCATCTCGTACGACCCATTCTCGTTGTGGCTTTCAGCGTATTGTATAGGCTTACATATAGTAAATTGTCGACTGTACGTCACATGTCGTCACCTTTATAGCTAATAATGCTTTTTTACTTGTTTACTTATTTACTTGGTGGTAAACATGAATTGTTGAATGACAATTCATTTAGTGAATAACGGAACAGCTCAATTGAACTCGCATAAGAAACATGCTTCATGTGTAGCGAGGCATATTGAGCATTTGAATCATTTGAAGAGAGGTGTTATAGAAGAATTATGAATTGGAAATGAAAATCCACTTTGTACGTTCCACACAAAGATTTTATTGATTTCGACAAAATATGTCATTATCTTGCCTACCTTGATAATGACATATTTTGTCGAAACCAATAATAATCTTTGTGTGGAACGTACAAAATGGATTTTAATTTCCAACCGAGTGGTTCCACAAAGGAAAGCCTCAAACTTTGAACCGAAGAATTGTGAAAATGAAATATCAGATCGGCAACTAAATAATAATTTCCAATTCTGAGCAAGAAACGAGAAAGGAGATGTCGAAATAGAAAATAATTTAAAGTAAAAAAAGAAGTGGCAGAATGGGGTGGGCAGAATCGCAAACTCGTAGATGCAAGATAACATGTTTAAGATAGCCGTCGAGAGAGAATTGAATGAGAAGTATGGCCAAGGAAGACGCCGTATGAATCAAGTAGTGGCGGACGTAATAAACTTATTATGGTCCGAACTTATTATACGAACAGTCCCCATTTCAAAAATCTGATCGATAGCTGTGTCAAACGAATATCAAGGTGATTAATAGTTGTAATGATAATTTTATACATGATCTCGTACACACTATACAATATTTAATGTGCTTACCTACTTCATTATGACATTAAATAATTCTTGGCGTGTGACATAAAATGCAGTCCAGATTTCGCTTCCATGAAATCTTTGCCAGTAATGCACCTTAATTGCGTTAGTGGATAGCCTTATGCCTAAAGAGTCATGGTTCAGATTTTCCTTCCCTTGGAGTACATTATCTAACCATGCATATTATCCTCCTTCCTAGCGGTCAGTGATCCGATAGTGGACTGGAGCAGTGGACGACGTAAGAATAGACTTGTCAAACTCCGCCGTTTGTGATAGAAGCTCCATCCGTCCGAGCATGCACTCCCTTTTGTGTCCGTGCATCCCTTTCCTTTTGAGAAATATTACGTAGCGGTAGAGCTAAGCTCGTCCCCAAGGACGAAGAGAAGGAGTGGGAGGAGAAATGGTGTCTGGTGCGCAGGACATGCACAAAAGGAAAATAGACGAGCCAACTCCTCTGGCACATCTCTTACCCACGATCCCCGTCGCTCCGGTGCACTTCGGACACTCAGTCGAGAGAGGAATCCTATTTGGATGCAAATATCTCCCCCAAGTCGAAACTGAAAGGTGATGGAGTGGGGTCTATGGCGAGGGGATTTTGACAGGATGGGAGATCGGGTAGTACATTGACCATAGGAACCCGGGCATGGTAGTCTATGGAAAATCATTTTTTCCTTGGAAAAATGAATTCTAGTTTAATATCTACCGTTTCTTTCAACTCAAAATATTTCTCATTTATATTTGTAGGCATTATTTTGGCTGTGATGTTTAGTTTATTTACGCGGATCCCCAAATAGATCCGAAACCCTGGAAATTTTAATCGGCTCAAGTTAGAAAGACACAATCGTTAACAAAGTAGGATACAATCATCATCTGCCCTCTAATCTATCTATGTGATTCGTCAGGACATCTTCTCGAAACATATGGCTGATTAAGTGGTCTTTGATTTGCTATTCAAGAAAAATTGACAGTAATTTTCAGTTAAACTATATGCACTGTAAATATAAATTAAAATTAATCATTTTTCGCTTCTATTATCGGAAGCCTATAGCGGTGTTTTTTGGTGAAAGAATTAATTATAAGAAATGGGGGCGTTTACTCGGAACCGAAATCGCAATTTTGTACACGAAATCGTTAAATGGAAACGAAAAACGAATTTTAGTGAAAAAATTAATCTTCTAACCACAACCATTCGCTCATAAATCAAAAATTAAAAAAAGCAAAAGGTGACGCCCACCGAAAATGCTGCTGTGATAACATTGGCGTCATTTTCCTCCCGTCCTTGACTGCTTTCAGGGGAGGGGGAAGGGAGTGGAGGGGGGTTCTCGGAAGGTCTGCTCGCACAGATGCTGTCGAAATCGCTCCCATTGGCCGAGTCAGCTGTGTCCCCCCCTTTGCGATAAGGCGAAGTAGCTTCGCGGGCTCAGTTGTGATTGGACGAAGTCGATATACGTCAGAGGTTGCACCACACCCACTTTTCCGAAAGGGTTAAAAACATCAGTTTTTCGCCGCTTATAACTCGGGAAATAATTGTCGGATCAGAAAACGGAAAAATACGGGTCCTTAATTTTACAAACTCTATCAGATTCGTCAATTAAAAAAATATTGTAAACGACCCCATTGTTGAGCCAGTTCAATCTAGTAGGGAACAAATTTGACTGGCTAAGTACGTATGTGGGCGTAGTGAATAGGATAAAAATACTCCTCAGGTAGTTTTAGTGACAGGAAATTTAGCTTCAAGTTTTTCCTTCATCAACATGTGGATCGATATTAGCATTCAAAATATGGTTAGGACTGCACTTCCGGATAGGTAGGTATTCTATCTCTTCACGGGCAAAAAGCAACGAAAAGGTGGGAGAAGAAATAGCATGCCTGCTTTATAAATGGATGTTATTTCTGTTTAGAAAAGTGACCGACGACTTTTATCATTTGCGCCGTTAGGATATATGTGGAGGAAATGGTGGAGATAAACCAAAAATTGGCAATAGTTTCCTCAAGGTGAGATACATCGCGTGGTCCCATAAGTAATAACCTACCTGACGCACAGAGTAATCTACATCTATGTGCACTTAACGCTCAAGTCGTGGCAGGTAGCCAATGCAAAATTGGGCCTTTTAGAAATTGCAATCTGAGGTCTTGAAAGTAGTGGCCACCACACAAACACG
Source organism: Platycnemis pennipes (assembly GCA_933228895.1). Classification (NCBI taxonomy): domain Eukaryota; kingdom Metazoa; phylum Arthropoda; class Insecta; order Odonata; family Platycnemididae; genus Platycnemis; species Platycnemis pennipes. The sequence goes on along the minus strand of OW121851.1, from coordinate 40,928,992 downwards.
ATCCTCAAGGAGGTGTTCAATCATTTGAAATGTGAGAATGGTGTCGTAAAAATCATGATTTTGAAGCATCAAACACTTTATTCTTTGCCTCCTACCGTGGTAGCAGCATAGAAGGTAATCAGTATTTAGACGATGATTAGATTACAGCTGACAATTTATGTCATTTACTCCATTCAAGTGGTAAAGTTAGAATATTTTGGGAGTGAAGGAAGGGTGTAGAAAAATCAGCGTGGGCGTGCCGCTTAATAGATGGAGCACTGTTCATGATGTACTTTTAAAAAAACTTCATACATCTACATTATATCGTGCCAGCCACCATAACGGTGTGTGGCAGGGGGTGAATTCTCACCAAAAATGCACTACATATCATGCATAAAAAAGGATTAGTATTTATATAATGTTCTAAACTACTCTATTTCAAAAAAAGATAAAAATAGCAAAGCAAACATGAAAAAACATGTTGTTAGTTGGGTTAGCCTCAAGTCCTTATACCAACATGCAGATACCAATGTTACCCATTGCTGCATTCGTATTGGATATATTTACCGTTATTCATATCCCTAATAGTACGAGGAAAAAAGGACATTTTGAATCTGTCAGTTCGGCAATCTATTTCTCTAATTTTGTGATTATGGTCCAGTTTACCATAGTAAGTTGGGGTTCGCAAAATATTTTTAACATCATCGCTGAAAATATGGTCTTGGAAATTGTTTAAGAGATTAAGTCTAAATTTCAACCTGCGATCTTACAATGATTCCCAATTTAATTCATTTAATAGACTGGTTACGCTAATAAGGTTATCGTACCGTCCCTTTACAAATCTTGCCGATCTTCGCTGCACACGTTCAAGTTCATTGCGTAGACCGATTTCGTAGGGATCCCATACACTGGCAGCATATTCCAAATTAGATCTAACAAGAGAAAAGTAGCTGATTTTCGTACATGATCGTCACATTTACCCAGTAAGAATTATTGCATTCTTTCTTATGCATTATTCCATATGCAATATTCAATTATGCATAATAAGTATTGCATACAGTAAGGGGCCAGTGCAATTCTAAAAATGCACAGTTGATGGCATTTGATCCTGGGAACTTTGGACGGGAATCCAGTAGTGTAGCAACCACAACCACCCCATCCTCCTTTGAGGTTCATACCACGGTTATTTCTTGCATGGGCGAGGACCTATTCACTGTCCAGAAGGTATGTGGAAGAGATCGGACGGTATTACTGCGTTGGATGGCCCTAAAAAGTGGAACCGAGGAAATAGCGGTCGCGTGGGAGGCAGTGAGGAAAATGAGTGACGTGGGGTGGGCAAGTGGAGGTGAAGGGAACTGAGGAGAGGACGGAGGAAGGAATGCCCTCATGGGCATGACGGCCGGGTCCGTGCTTTTCCTCAGCGCTGAATCCGCCGCGCCAAGCGATATACCCTAATTAAGTTTGTCTTTCAATTCCTCTCCACAGACGCCAGTACTCTGTGGACCTTCTTTGTGATAGGCAGACCTGTTCATGCTCCTGTTGTTTCTGAATGGCGTGTCTTCAAAAGCTCTACGGTACTTACCGAAATCTGTTGGGGGATCGGATTGATGTGGTGACTAGAGTACTGGCCTCCCATCCTTAGAGCCCGGGTTCGATTCCCGGAAGTGGCGGAGTTTTCAGTGGAAAACCGGTCCCCACTTGAGTGCCTAGTGGAGGGCATTTCAAGTTCAGTACTCCCTCCGTCGGATGGGACGTTATGCCGTGGTCCCCTTGGCAACTGTCGTTAAGAGTAGGCTAATGTCGACGCCGAGTTTCCCTCCACCCTTCCTTCGTTCCCTTAAAACTCCTACTATTACCCAATTACCCACCTATCCTATATGGCGCAAATGACTCGCCATCCCGAAGGTCCGGGTTCGATTCCCGGCAGCGGCGGATTTTTCAGTAGCAAACCGGTCCCTACTTGAGTGCCTAGTGGAGGGTATTTCGTCCGTCGAATGGGACGTTAGTTCCTCTCCACCCTTCCTTCATTCCCTTAAAACTCCTACCATTATCCAATTATCCACCTGTCCTAAATGGCTCGAATAACCTTAGCTGTCGGTCGCTCTCCCTGAATAACATAGCTTAGCTGTATCTGCACATGCTGCCTTCTTATCATTCCCTTAAAGGAAAGTGGACGGGAGACCAATCAAAGTGCAGGGTCAATAGCATGAACAACTTCTTAAAATGTAATTTCGGGCCTAAAAACGCCAACTTAAATATCATTAATAAGCTTTCTCGAGGGTTTTCGGGTTCCTTCCGCGTTGATTCCTGGATAACAGTTTCGCCGGCAACCCAGTCGGCATCTTCAGTTCGGAAGTAATTAAAGCTTCTCTTCTCTCTAAATCACTTCGGACCTGAAGATGCCGACTGGGATGCGGGCGAAACTATCGTCCAGCAGGATGAATCAGCGCAGGAGGGACCCGAAAACCCTCGAGACATTCATACCTGAGCACCGCGGTAGCCTTCACAAAAATATCGTTAATAAGCTGTCGCACATGAAGACGAATGTACGCTGGAATGACCAGACAATCTTGTGTCCAGTTATTAACTCATTTAGGATTTTTACATCATCTTACGTAAAATATGCGGGTAGAAAAGAAAAGGTAAGATGACCCCATCATCATCATGGGTCAAGAATCCTAGAATAGTTTGACGCAGCCCTCCACTCGATTCTTTTATCGGCCAACCTTTTCATGTTGACGTAGTTCCTCTCTTTCACATCCTGTACGACCTGTTCTATGTAACTCATACGAGGCCTACCTTTTCAATTCTTCCCGTTAACTTTTCCTTTGACGATTGTCTTCATCAGCCCATCGAGTCTTAAGATGTGGCCGATTAAGTTGTCCCGTCTCCTTTTTATAGTTTTCAGCAGACTTCTCTTTTCTCCCACTCTTCTTAGGACTTCTTCATTTGTCACTCGGTCGATCCATTTTATCTTCATCATTCTTCGCTAGCACCATATTTCGAATGCTTCCACCCTTTTCTTCTCTGCTTCTGTCATCGTCCATGCCTCACTGCCGCAAAGAAACAAGCTCCAGATATACGTTTTGATGAATTTGAAAATATTGGATAGATTTTGTAACAAGGGGGATTCCAAATCAATCCGAAGGATTTTCGATAAAAATAACATTAAACCCGAAATATGTTGCCTTATCCGTAGCGATCATAATTTATTGATTTTGCAAATTACTCGGCCATAATTTTATGCTATTTCGATACATTCAGTGGCTAATATGTACGCTTCACATGCTGGAACAGGAGTGCAGAAAGTGTTCCAGTTTAATTCAGTGTGAAAATAGTTCAGTTTTACCTCAATGGTTAAATAATTACGCGAGACCGCGCATAATGAAAATCCGTGATCGACCCCCTCATTCCTGGACCACACAATGCAAAGATAATTCATCGTTAATCTTCAAAGATAATGCCTCCGTTAATCTTTTCCTCAACCGTCTTGTCCGGTAACACTCAGGTCTGGCAGGCATAAATTTAAAGGCTCTAATTCAGTCCAGTTTTTTTTTTTAATTAAGTGTTTTGCTTATGAGTTACGTTTGCCGTTGCCATACAACATCATCAGTAGTAGCGCCTAAAGACCTTATTCTAATACAGCTCTTCATATCCCACGTAGAGATTGAGGCATTCACCTTTTCCCGTAATGGGGAACATGCACTATTTTTAAAACTCTTTGAATGAGAATTTTACTGGCTAAAATTTACCCATTGAAAATTTTGCAGAATATTTAAGCTGTGGTACAAAGATATTACTCTTTCAAAATTGTACGTTTCTTAAATTTTAAAAACACGACTTCATCGCATGACGTCACGGCACGGTATCACTATGGGCGATGTTTATCTGTTTATGCGTGGAGGTAAGTTGTTTAATGAATACTTGGTGAAAACATGTTTTTATCTTATTTTTTAATGCAATAATCGAATGTATTGAGATTTTTCATTTAAGAAGTATGGATCGTAACCATCTGAATCCATAAAATGTTTAATAACTGTATAGTGTTCTGTTTGCTTTCATCCCGCGAGTCTGTACTACGACAAAGCAATTGTTGTTCTTTAAGAAGAAAGCCAACATAAGGGAGTCAACCAAAGGCAAAGTGTCGGATTCTGCTTTTTTAAATCCCATTTCAGTTTTGGTTCCGATCAAGAAACGGCTAAAATCCTCAACACAATATTTTAGCTTCGTTTTATTTCAAAATAAACGTCCGTTTCCGTAGCAATATTGAACCTTTACCGTGCAGTGACGTCAGAAGGCGTTTCATGTCACGTGACTTTGTTCGATTTTCGGGAACATTTTAAGAGCTTTTAATAATCTTTGTGGTTGGCGTAGAGAATTTTGGCTTATATATTTCAATTTGTGAGAAACGTTCGTATCAAGTACGTCATCGATACCCAAGAAAAAAGTTTCATGCATATTCCCCATTCGTCACACCTCCGGTTGTCGCGGTTTCTCATTACACGGTACAGTATCTTGTACCATAAATTGAACGGCGAGATGTGACCAAGAAATTGTACAAGAAGTTGGTTTCGTTTTCTCTCGAACAGCTGAATTGCGATATCCGATGAATATAGTATTTTTAAAATACTGCCATAGTTACTGGGTTACAATGGTTTTCCACCATTAATCCTAGAATTAATAAAATGAAACTATACGATTGGTTACTTGCACTCTTTCATCGACTCATGAAACCCATTTTGTATGCTCCAAATAACTTGTTTATGCTTGTTGCTAATATTTCCTTATTGGTTTAATAACGTCATCTTAATTTCATTGGGGTTTAATGTTTGTCAGTGTGTCCAACTCATCTTTTGAGAAATAGAACACTTCCAACGCAATCGACGAATATCACAATATCGAAGCAAAAAATAATATCATAATATGGAGGCAATAAAGAATATCACGATATGTACCACAAAAATGGAAGTTTTGCCACGCTAGTAGGAATAAAAGTGATCTCAAACACAGAACACCTAACTTACGAATACTAAACGAACGCATCACTACCGTCACATCTCATGCACAGAAGCTACGGAGTGGATCTTTCACGGTTTCATCCAATAATATTGAGCATGATCTATGACCGTCACATCTCATGCGCAGAAGCTACGGAGTGGATCTTTCACAGTTTCATCCAATAATATTGAGCATGATCTAATTTCTTGTACAAGAAATTGTACCATGTACAACGGCCTTAATGGCGGGTCATCTGACCGTGTGAATCGCATTAGGGCGGCTTTAGAGAGTTAGGCCCGTGTCTGCCATCGTCGTCGTAATGTAGGGCGGCGACGGCGTCTTGCGGTCTCTCCAAGCGAAGGTGGGAATCCGGATGAATCATATGGGCGTGCGGTATCAGGGCGCCCTTATTTCCATTATGCTTATCCAGCTTAAGGACGGATTTATGTCTGCGTTTTTGATGGGAGTGTAAGGAGAAACAAGTGTCAAGGAAGCAGAAGGAGACTTGTGTGAATGTGGAAATCTCACTTCTCCTTCGAGGATCGCCGGGCGACGCGAGGTTCATGAATTTTTCCATTTGCATATTTTTGGCCCTTTTTGACGCAGCTTGTCGTTGGAGCCACCCGATACTTAATAGCTTTGTATTAAATAAGAACTGTATTGAACTTCTCCTATTGAATGTATTTGCTTAGTACTACAGTCTTCGATTCTTTTTGCGACCCAATCTAAATTCTCCTTAATAACAATATAATATTTAATTAGATTACAGCGCAAATATAATCCTTAAGTCTTATATCATAAGTTACACTGCATCTACTCCGACTCGAGATGTGTACCATTCAAATATGTTTGCTTGCATTTGTTCTATGCGTTATTAATGCGCCTCTGAAGGAGCATATTAACTCCAATATAAATTTGTCGTTGATAGCATGACGCACAAAATGATATTTAATGCATTTTGCCATAGTTCGCGTGTGTGGGAAATATTTAGTTTTATCTCCATTGAACTCCCAGCTAGGCACCTCGAGAGTGTACGGCAGGTTAGAAAAATGTTTAATACTCATTTACTAAACACGTGAAGCTGAACAGTTAATATTTAATGCTGATATTGTCAGTTTTATTCATACGCTAGTGTTTGTTGTTACGCTTGAATAGATTATCCATTAATATCGTAATACGATTACCATCGTGTAGTTAACAAAGGTTAGGGATCATAAACACATTTTCAATTGCATTTGCAGGGTACTTGGCATATGCTTTGCCTGCCTATTCGGGTATTTGGGTATTTGTTGTTACCATTATGATATCGTAGTGTTCAAAAGTAAAAAAAATTGTTCTCTTCGGTAATAGTGGACGGTTGTACGGAGTATGTTTGATTGCGTTACTTTGGTCCTCATTATTCTGATAGCAGCTCAATTGCCTATGAGGAATGTAAATCTCAATTTGAAGAAATACAAACCATTTACGACTGGATATTCGCTGAAGCACTCCGCATTGCATCCAATATGTATTCTTAAACTGAAACCTTGGAATTAATTGTCGTGATTACCTTTTTCGTGTAAGCTGACACCCATCAGTAGCTATTGTGTTTTACTTTTATAAATATGCATTTCCTTATGGACTGAGAACGTTGGAATTTCCAAATTAAAATTAACTTAATATGATTTTATTTCGGTTTGAAACTCTAGCGCGATTTATTTATTTTTATTGAACTCATGTGACATGAATACCTACGTAGATGGACTACCCCTTTAAGAAACATATTATGCGATTAACGTTAAACTTTTTATCTTCAATTCATTCAAGCGACTTGAGGCAAAGCGGGTTTATCAGCCAACGATTATTATCTGTCTACCCGTTTACTTTCTTCTAATTTTGAATTAGACATGAAGATGTGGCATGATGAACAAGTAAATGTTAATTTCACCTTGGCTTCGTCCAAGTCTAGGTAAATTCCAGTTAATGATTAAACTTTTTAGAACTTTTTCTCCTTGATTCATTGTTGCGCCATTTTCTTATTGATCGAATATCACGCAAAATTGCCATTGTCGTTATAAAATAAAAAGGCTACTCGTATTCTTTGAATGCTAGAATATTCTTCGACTTTGACGCAGTAATTGGTGTAATCTAAGCTTCCCTTTCTGAGCTATCGGTAATAGGTGAGTGGCTCGTATTATTGGATAAATTACATTTATATTCCTTCAGTCAAATTCTTTTGCCAACTTTCACATGCCTGCCTTTTTGAATGGGATTATTTATTGAAGTTTTAGGAATTATGAAAGTAATTATTCAATAAACAAGATGCTAGAAATTGAGAAACGATATTAATGAATGCTCACGAGCGGTATCTCTCTCTCTTTCTGTTTTATATGCAAGTGACTTTGTGCGAAAAAAATTCCTTAGCCTTCTGCGTCATCGGTTTCATCATTGTGTTGAAGTAGTGCAACCCATGAGCTCGACTTCCTTTACTCACTCCTATTAGGCCAGCAACCTTTTCTTATATGGAAAATACCGTAATATCCAGCTCTCACCCACCTCAAGCGTGCGCCAATTAGCTCCTTACTAATTTGCCTCCACCCAAAAGTCGTCGAGAGCTTAACCCTGACTTCCTGTCCTCAGAATCCGAGCTATCTTCTCTGCCTCACCATTCCCTTCTGTCCTACCATTCCACGCCATCTTGTTACCTTTCGGCTTTGTTTCCATAGCTCTATCGCCACTTCTACCACCTTTACGATTACTGCCTACGTTCCTCTATTACTGTGACCTGTTATCTCTGGTTTCTTCCCTTGGCATCTAAACTATCCATTTTATTAATGCATCTCACCATAAATTTCACCTCTTCTTACGACCTTCACGGCCTCATTCCCCTTTCACTCTTAGTTTTTTTTATTTCATTTTTATTCTTTTCCTTCTTTACTTCACCCGCTGCATCTTCTTTATCACCGTAAGAAACTGCCCGTACGTATAACGCCCCCACACCACTCCGCGTTTAACGACGTCGTTTACCTCCGAATTAAAGGCGTGGCTTTTTGACCGTGGAATGATGCCATAACCTCCTCCCTCTTCGTGAGATCACCTTATTATCTCATCCCGCCTCCATTTGCTCCCACCTCTCTCTTCTTCTTCCACCTTTCGGTTTTTATCTCTTCACCAACATTCCCTTCATTGAGCCATTGGTTTGTGAGATTGTGGCTGATACGTATTTCTGCGCAAGAAATCTCTCTTGCGAATTTTGTGAAGAAATTTCTCTTGTGAGCTTCATTAGAACATAGCACATTCCATACTTAGTTTCCACGACACGCAAGTCATTTTTTAGGCACGTATTGTGCTTCTAGCGACCTTATATAATCCAAAATTCATACCGTTCCCTGAAAAAATCCACCTTCTACCCATTAACGCTCTTTTAATAAATTACGCAAATGATTGTAGCTGTCAGTGGTTTTCTTCGAATAAAGACGTAGTAAGGTCTTCCGGATAGCTTTCCACGGATATTATTTCATTCAATGATAAAGAGAGTTCATTGAATGTAAAGTAGTATTTTCGGAAACACTAAGATCATAGAAAAACGGAAAGATAAACATCCAAAAAAATTAATTCAGGTCAATTATGTTATGCATGTCATTCTGTACTAGCCCATGGTTGTAATGGAAGAACTGATTAGTGTGGAAAACAATTCTAAAAATATCATTTGATACCTTAACAATAAACGAAAAAATGTTAAAACGGTTAACAAGTCTTGGCATCTAATATCATGCGGCTATCATTATGAGACTTACACTGTATCACATGCGTTTGGTGATCTGTTGCTTGGATACTATCCGGTCCTCGAGAGAACTTCGAGTAGAATTTCGCGCACAGGAAAACTGTAAGTAGAGTAACAAATCTTTCATGTTGTACTAAGAAGAATTATAATTTTCTAAAATCCGTCCATCTCTTCGGTGCACCTCAGGCATTTAGGGCGTATAATGCGAAGGTAATTGAAAGGAGGACAGGTGTAGAGAAAATCAGCTTCATTTAGATAGTCCTGGATTTCACGTCTCATTCGGGGGGCGTAATACTTAACTTGGAATACTCTCCATATAGCATCCAAGCAGGGTTTAAAATGAAATAATTAACCGGTTTTAAATCTATTCTGGCTGCAGACTAGGCATCTCATTCCAATGATCTGGGTTCCAGTCCCAAGAGTGGCAGATTTTTCATCCCGATACCGGTATCTAACATATTGTTCTGTGATGATCATTTCAAAACCAGGGGCTCGATCATGGATCTTCATAACGCTTGAGCTAGCGTTATCGTTATTTATTGATTAAACTTATCTCAGAGAGAACGTGATATCCATTCTTCATTTTTCGTACAGCACTTCAAATCGCTTATTGCAATCAGTGGGGTGAATTTTACAGACGATTATTGTTAACCCTGCGCTAATCTAGGGGTAAGCATTAACGATAAAGATTGCGATAAAGCGAAAGAAAGTTCCGTGATTCCAATCGTAATCACTCAGGAACATATAGAGACGCAATTTCTCACTATACCGAGATTTGCCCAGAAGACCCCAGCATCCGTTGGTAGGGCTTGGTGTACGAGGAACATGATTGCGATGTAGAGGCCAATTTCCAAGCTTCCCGCGTTCCCTCACCCTGAGGGGTATTTTCTTTTTGTTCCCTTTGGTGGCGAAGGCCAGGGTACGACGCCGCCTCCCTCTCACGTCCTGCCCTCTCACCCTTTCCTTACCCCTCCGCTCCGCGCCCGAGAAAACCCTCACCCTCAGCTTCCCCCGACGTAGTGCTACAACTCAAACCACCCCCCGAATGCAACCCTCCCTCGACATCAATCGTGCCAGTTCCGTATTCAGGGGGCACACCCGTGCCAGGGAACGCTTCTGCTCACCCCCGAGGTCTCGATTTGATGAAGATAGGCAACCGAGCAACCCGCAAGGGAGTGTGGCAGGGGATGAACCCACTTTAGACATGCTTTATCGATGAGTAGTTATGCTTTACCGAGTGGAGGTCGGTTTGGTGTAGTGATTACAGTACTAGCCCATCCCCTCCCTCGTCCCCCTTCCCCCCAATGGCCATGGTTCAGCATATTTTTTTCATCGGTAAACCGGCCCCTAGTTACACGCTTTGTGGAAAGCATTCAAGTTCAGTACTTCGTCCGTCGGATGTTACGTAAAACTGTAGTCACCTTTCACTAAAAGCAGCGTAATACTGATATTGGGTTTCTCTCCCTCCTTTCATCACATACGCATTTCCATTCCCATCCTTCTACTTCTCTCGGTCAGATGCGTCTTTAATAGCGAGGCAGCCTTGAGAACACAGGTGTGGTAAATATCCAGTGAATATGCTACCAATTTCAGCATAAAATTTATCATACTAAGAGGGAAATTGGTTACAATTTCTTGCCTAAAAAATGCATAATGTTGGACAGACAGGAAAATTCTTATAAAAATAACTCTTGCGCTGTAACGGCAATGTAATGTGATGGGTGAAATAATACGATTCTTTCTTTGTACAGATTTATACGTTGACGTTGATACACAAATGCAAAACGGTCTAAACTTTTCACTGCCTATCATGCTTCTTTTTCCGGTAACTTCGATTCAACAAACTGCAGACCCTAGTTATACAAGAAAATAATGGTATTTGAAAACAAATCCGTCCATTCGTCTATCTCTCTAATATAATCATTTTTCTACTCCTCATATTTCCCTCTATTTGTCTCTCCTCAAGGTACGCAAGCCCAAATCGTTACCCTTTCTCCACCTTTTGATGCTCACAAAATAACCACGTTACGGACGCGAGATTTTTTCCCCAGTATTTCCGTACAAAGTTGAATGGCATATCACACGCACTCAAACTCATTCCTTGAAAGCTAACGCGACCCGTATCCCCCTAGCCTCCCTCATTCTCCGCATACGTAGACACAAATCGAGTTATAATCGATGAGCTATACATCACCCACATGTGCAAGGATGTATTACCTTTCTCTCTTTATCCTTCCCCTCGACGAGAGGACTTGTGACTCCTCGAGCATGCATATGATTCTGGAAGTTCCTTCAGCTTCCGTGATACCTGCCAGATGTGCATTTCTAAGCCTTTTTCTTAGTCCCAGTTGTTTACTTCCTATGCACGTCACTTTTCAGTATCAAATTGAGTGTCGTGTAACTGATTTAAATTAGGAGGTGTCCCCAGAAAGTAAATGCAGCACGTTAATGGGATGTTAAAACCTGTTATCAATGCGGAAAATCCGGAGTGAGAGAGGAGGCTCTTAAAAAAGAAACTATGCTCATGTGATTATGATTTCCGAAGAGGGAAACACGTTACGTGAAAGAGGAATACGACTTACGACGAAATGCGAGAAACTTTCGATTAATAGGTTTTTGGGCACGAAGAACACGATGGAAGAACCTTTGAGGTCTAAAATTGCAACCGTGACACCTGAAAGGTCACAGTCAAGTTCACATTGGTTACCAGAGGTGTAATGAGGCTACAAACCTGTCGAATCACAGGTTTAAAAAGGTGCTAAGGTCGATTTTAAGGTCTTTAGATACCTCTTTTCATCCATTGACCGTCAAGGGTTACTCAGGGGTCAAAGGTCAAAGGGTCACAAAAGGTGAAATGATGCTAAAAACCACGGATTAATAACAGGATAGGAATGTCAACAAATAAATGTGTACGCGCTGCTAGCTTTTAAGCCTTGCACTGAAAGAATCTAATTTAAAGAGTTGCAGGAATGAAAATATGATTCCCAAAAATTTGAAACACAAACAAAGTACAGCTTATCTACTCGTGCTAATTTTTCAGTTTCTATCCACCGCGAAAAAAATTAATTTTGCGTGTCAAGGGGGTGGAAAGCGTGGGTGAGAAGTGCACAAATCACGCAGCTATATTTGAATTTTTGGAACAAAACATTATGATGGATTTGAAATTATCTCAGCTTCTTTCGTCATAATGTAGAGAAGCGTTTGGGCGTTGCTGAGTTGGGTTCTTATTCTCTCTACGTTTCATATTGTTACGTATGATTAGGTCATAGAAGGCGTGCCAATTTTTGTGACATTTATAGGTGCATAGGGGTTTGCGGAATCCCTAAAAATCAATGTAAGTTTAACAACAGGAGATAATACCAACGAAATGACATTTTAGTTTTTATATTTATGTACTATCATGTCATCAGAAAACTCAAGTAAAATAAGCATATTAAAACACGGAGCGCCGTCTAAACCACGGTTTGAACATCGTTCTTGCAATCCACCCTTTGTGTTCTAGTGCGAAAGGCATGCGTCTTGAGATGCCATTTTAACCAATTTTCGGTATTTCATTTTTAAAAAGTGATATGTATTTTATATTGCTAAACAGTCTATTGTTGTTGTATAGTGCAGTATGCATAGTTAGGAGAAATAATTGATACACAGTGAGAATTTCAACAATGAGAAAGATCGTAGATTCCCTAATTCCAACAGGTGTCGGAATAAGGACTAGCTGCTCTTAATTTTCGTTTAACTCCCAGATAGCAGTGCCGGAGATTGTTGAATTATGTGCTACTTATGTACACAGCCCATTGTGGTTTTTCAGAGCTCTATGATCAGCTGTTTTCTTACATAAAAATATGTAATGAGGAGAACGAAAAGTCATTGAAATAACTGTTGCAAGTCATGCACAATTTTTCTTTCTTCAGAAAAAAATATGATAAAAATATTGGTCTTTTGCTCTTTTGGATTGTGATCAAGAGAAGGAATTATGCCGGAGAATTTTTTTAGGAGAGATATGGATGCCGGTAACTGGTCGACTGAGAAGAAGTGTCTATGACTACTGTGAAGTCAATGGTATCACATAATTTCAATGAAAACGCAGGATTAGCTGGTAGAAAGTTGGTGAAGTTATTTTTGAGTAGACGTATGGATGTATCAAAGAGAAGGTCTCAGGGAATGAACCAAGGTAGAGCAATGAAATTAAAACGCATGCTCGTGAAATATTACTTTGAAAAACTGAAAAGTATTGTGAATGAACACGATTGTATGCGAATGCCAGGATATAATTACAACAATGATGAAAAAGCATTCCGGAAAGAAGAAATCCTGAACTGGAGACGCAGGCAAGCCGGGTGCTGGTGAAATGCCTTCCAATAAAAAACAGCACCGGTGTTTCACCATTTGCAGAGAGGACAGGGTGCCGATATTAGTCTGTGCAGCGTTTGCAAACGGTATTGCTAAATTTCGTAGAATTTTCTTTTGTCCTTAATGACATTAGTAAAATATTTTCAAGCTTTGTCATGAATGCTTTATTATGAAATATTGCTTTCTTTTGTTTAAATAAAAGTTAGAAAATTAAAATTAAAAATCATTAACAAGGTACGTATTTGGTTCGTAGCGTCCTTACATTGTCCAATTATAAGAAAGGGATGAAGGAAGTGGATGAGAAAATGTAGGACGTAGGAAAAAACACTTGGGATCCCATATTAGGGTTTTGAAGATAATTTCAAGGTACTTGAAAGGCGACTTATTGGGGAGGAAAAGAAGGAGATGGGACACTAACAGGAAGCCACACTTCGTCCTCCTGTCGCTCATTTACCTAATACGCCGGGTTTTCACGGAGAAAGTCGTAGGTATTAACCTGCCCTTCACACAAGGCGTCATGAGGTCAATTATTAACGTCCCATCCGACGGAAGAAGTACATAACTTGAAGTGCTCCCGGGGTGATCGGATTAGTGTGGTAGCTAGAGTACTGGCCTCCCATCATTAGGGCCCGGGTTCGATTCCCGCCAGTGGCGGATTCTTCAGTGGAAAATCGGTCCCCATTCGAGTTCCTAGTGGAGGGCATTTCAAATTCAGTCCCCCGTCCGTCGGATGGGACGTTAAGCCGTGGTCCCCTTGGCGCCTTCCGTTAGGAGTCCTCCACCCTTCCTCCGCTCTCTGAATAACTCCTACAATTACCCAGTTACCCACCTATCCTAAATAGCACAAATAATCTCAGCCTGTCGGTTGCTTCCTCTGAATAACAAACCTTGAAGTGTTCCTCATAAAACATGCTAAAAAGGACCAGTATAGCAATAATCTTTGCCTCTACTGGGGTTTGGAGCCAGGCTCCCAGGACAGAACGCCAGTACCGTATCCGCCGTAACAACCCTCAGGAGGTCATCCGAGAACACCATCGTCTGATTTAACGGATTCGCCCCAGTTCTCGTTAGGCAATGCCCTTATCAAGAGCGTATCCACTATGGCTCTCGTCTCCGTTGATTTGAGCTGTCACGCGTGATAAAGGATGGCTAGAGATGCAGGGATGCTGTGGTAAGAGAGTAGGTCAATGAATCTGAGGGAGAAGGGGTAGTCTCATCAGTCAAGTGGCCCATCCTTCTCTGCGACGCTTGACACTCTAATTACCTCTACGGTCATACCTCATAAATAACGTTTCTGGCCGAGAAAGTGCAAGAATTGGGTGATTAGGTTGGTGACTGGTATTGGCTGGGAGTGTGTGGAATTCTCTCCTCTTCCTTATCTTCTACTCTCCATCCATACTACACTCCATTCGATAGATGACGTTTGGGTGTGGGGAAGGACTATGTCTACGCTATGTTGTACGAGTAGGTAGGATTGCATTGGCCTCTTAAGATATAATTTTAACAGTTTACTATATACTGCTTGCATGGTTACCATTTGCAAGTTGTTTTAAACTCAATTGCAGCCTTTTTTAACTTTAAAAGATTAAAAATTTAAAAGCTGCTAGAAGGTTGACATAAACTTGTTTCGATTTATAACATTTTGTAAGTTCTTATTTGCATCTTCATTAGAGTCCGATTTTTTACCACTAATATTTTTAAGACCCAAAATGATGGCATTCTCCACATTCTCCACGTATTAATATCCCGCTAACCTGTAATGTCAGTCAACAACAACATATGGGAATTACTACAACGTGAACGTTTGTATGTAATGAAAATTTGGATGAATAAGTCCAAGGTATTCCGGCTGTTTTCTAATTGAAAATTTATTCAAAATTTATCAATCATCTAATTAGATATTTTTAAAGGACGTTTCATACATTATCTGACGAATTTTGTCTAAGATCTAACGGTGATTAATATGTCACCGCTCAATTGAACACACGTGTGAGGCATTTACCAGAGATAATACTCAAAATACCGCTTGAAATATCATAAAATATTGTTTTGTCAGATACTGCATAATCTCCAAATTCCCCGCTGAAATCTGAAGTGTGGACCGAATTACACCCAAAAATACTCCGACCCCTGCTGTCATCAAAATTAAATCTCTTGATGGGAGAGAGGTAATCTAGCCTTCACACTCAATTCGCGCCATGAGTAATTGGTCTATTTGTCCTAATCCAAAAAACCGATTAGTGTAATTGAACAGCACTCGGTTATAATGATGCCATCGCAATCGGGCGGGTGCACTTGATATAAAATAATGGTAACGGCCGCTTAATTGCTTCTCACAGTTCTTGCCGAGTCATTCAGAAAACGAGGAGGTCCTCGTGGTGAAAAATAAAAGATCGGATCCTAATTAAACTCCCCTTGGCATATGAAATGAGGGCGAACGGGAGTAACCCCTACCCGGTACCCTTCTCCAGAAGGGATAATAAATTTTTATATCTCGTTCAACTGTGCACCCTCTCCCTCTTACTCCCATATCCCACTCCTCAGCCAAGAGCATTGCTGAATAGGATCGCTTCACCCTAATTGATGCAGAGAGAGGTAACGAGAGGTAGGGGAAGGGAAGGTTCTCGCCGTCAGCTATCAGACGAAAACGTTCAGCAAAATTTCCATGAGCAAACATTAGTTATAAGGGGCATCGATTCTGGGCGATTATAGAATCGAGGGAGTTTCGTTCTCCGATTAACCCCTTAGCTCTCATGGAATTTCCGTTTTTCTTTCTTAAAATGCTCACGGCTGTCTTGAAAAATTAACTCTTTATCCGAATTTTTTGCCACCCTAGAAATTTACGCAGACTTTTTAGATTTTAAACATATCTAACCTTAGCTATAAGGTTTCCGTGATGTTGGCTTGAATTCTCTCCATACCTTTTGTCATTAACCCTGCCTACTCCGGAAGCATTCCCAGAAGCATGCAGATAGCAAACGTTTTTAGGCTTAATTAATTTTTTTACAGTTTAGTATGTAATTTTTTATAAAACTATGTTTGAAGAAAAAGCTTTTATTTATCATAAGGCGAAATATCGGTAACTTAAGTATCTAAAGGTAAATATAGGAAGCCGATATATTGGCGACTTGAGAATTTTAAAGTTAATGTTTCCTTTACCAATCATGTCTTCGTCTTTCTCTCCCCTTCTTATATTTCCTGCTTTTCTAACACAGCATTGCAATAATCTTGTAATACCCATAGAACAAATAATTTATTGAACGGTAGTAGAAATAACCAATTCCCATCCTCTTTTACCATAATATGATTTCATTTGAAAATCTCTTCCAGTTGTCATACCAGATTTTGGAATCGTGCGTGCATTGCTAGCAAACAGTCCTGACGGTTCCCTTACACTCAAGCATAGCGTACGTAACGTGGTCTTACATTGATATTAGACCAGGTTTCATTGGTTTCACGACCGAGAGCTTTGTTCATCTGCACAAATTTCAGGATAGATGGGTAACTTGGAAAAGGGAGGTATTTTTGTGAGAGTAAGGGGGAAAAGGGCATGAAAACCCTGCGTCGGTATAAGCCCACTTATAAAGAAAGGGGTAAGACGGTCTACAGTTTAGTAAAGTCCCACTCGGGAGAAGAATTGCTGATCTTGAAGTGCTTTTACTGCGTGTCCTATGTAAGCACGCGTATACCGCTCATGAACCAGAGCTCATAATGCTCATTTAGTGTGTGTTCAATGAAATATTCGTTATTTTCATAATATTGGTTTTATTCACCTATATGGTCAAATACGGTTGATATTAGCGCGGCCAGTATCAATATTTTCCTTTTCCCAATAAAAAATCATCTCGATCTCTTCTCGGTCTTCACACTTAAAAACCATAGTTGATTGGGTTGCAAGTGAAATTTGTCAATGAACTCTGGATTAAATATTCCCTTATTAAAGATTCATGTTTAAGGAAGTATGCCGAACGCATTCATCGAGTAAATATTGGGATTCATTTCAACCAATTTTGACAAGTGCGAAATATTTGTAAATTATTGTCAGAATTTATCCAGGAAAATATAATTATTAAAAATGAAGTTCAAATAGTGTGCATTTCTATTCTCTTTTTGCATACATGGATACTGTATGGTTTTTCCGTAGTAGGTATTTGTTTCTGCTGTTTAAGAAGGACTCATGTCCCATTCGCACGATTGTCGTCCTCCAGCACTTTCCGTACTTTTGCCTAAATCTTTAGTTTAAACGTCGTCTCTGTTGAATTCTCGTTATTGTGGATAGCTTGAAGGTGCAGCACTACATCTCGGACTGGTCTGCAGGAAGTGGTAAATCAATTGGATTTCTCACGTGGTTTCCAGCCAAGACGAGACCTGCAACCGTGAATCACTCTGTAAGGATTTGCGTCCGGGACGCTTGGTACGGACGTTCAGGGAAACATTTAGCCCTGAGTGATAAATCTGGTCCTAGTTGCGCTTAATTACGTTTCAAATCCTAATCCGGGATCCAGATGTCCTCATAGTCCCAGCGATTTGCTGGCGTAAATCTGGCTTTCATCAATACTGTGATTTGTGATTCATTAACTTCAATTTTTTGCCTTCTAACTTTATTTTCAAGAACATATAAACTATATAATTGCAATAGAAAGGTACAAAAATATAAGTGAATTGGATTATTTTCAGACAAGAATTATTCTCTCTGATAGAGAGGATACCCTGGCATTTTCATTGAATATCATTCTTCTATTCTCAATAGGAGCAACCGGATTTTATATTTTCTAATAAGTGTGACCAAAATTTGAACTTAATTTCTTTATCAAATGTAAGACACTTGTTAAATACTCTTATCTTATTTTGGCGTTGTCTAATCTTCGTCTTTGTGGAACTCTGTGAGTCACCGTGAGAGAGTATGGCAGGGGATGAAGATGACCCAACATCTACACTACTTACAAGCAAGTTACATGAGACCTACAATGCTACTACTTCATAGACATATACTGTTAATTTTGGACTAGGTGCTTATCTTTGTGATGCGACTTAGATGTGAATGTTATAGGACAAGACTGAACAACCTTTTTGTTTGAAAGGTCAAAAATCATGCCAAGGAGAATTCAGCAAACCACATTCTTCGTTGTAGATCACATGCTTACATATGGGTGCTGTCTGCATATTGTCTGTGCTATAATACATGTTTATCCTTGTACTTAAATACGATTGTGCGTATTTTAATGACCTTGAATCAAGAATAATGACAAATTTGCCTTCCGCAATGTTTCTAAATCATCGGACGTCTTCCTGAGTCAACCAACGGTTATGCGTTACAACATAACAAAAGGTTCGAGGTTAGTGTGGTGTTCTAGAGTACAGGCTTCCCATTTTAAGGTGTCTGGGTTCAATTCACGCTAGAGGCCGATGTATTTTCATTTAATAATCCCTACATCAGTGCTGTGTTGATGGGAAGTTCAGCACTCCGTCCGTCGTATAGTATGTTAAACCGTGGAAGCTTTAACACCTCTTATGAAAAGTAGCTTAATGCCAATCCCTGATTGTCCCTATCCTTTCTTTCCTTGCTTTTCTCCTCCCAAGGATAGGGAGATTCCTCCCTATCCTGGATTTCCATTAAATTCATTCCTCTACCAAACTATCCAACTAACCAAAAATGAAAATGCGGTAGTAGTACTGTCCACTTGAATGTTTAATGTAAATGATACACAACAAGTGTTTCAACGTTCTTTACGACGTCATCATCAGGACTACGCAAGTTATGTCTCCAATGGGAATATTTATACATGAGCCAAGGAAAGAGGAGGGGGAATTCTTGACTAATGTCTCACTCACATGTTTCATAACAACACCCCCCCCCCCGTTATTCACCATCTGCCGTATTCCCCCCTTTCCTACTACCTCCTTCATTAGTCAAGAATTCCCCCTCCTCTTTCCTTGGCTCATGTATAAATATTCCCATTGGAGACATAACTTGTGTAGACCTGATGATGACGTCGTAAAGAATGTTGAAACACGCGTTGTGTATCATTTACATTAAAAATTCAGGGGGACAGTACTATTACCGCATTTTTATTTTAAAATGCTGTTCCACCATATCACGCCTAAGACTGTTGGATTTAACCAAAAATGGCACAAATGAGCTAACCTGTTGTTTACCTACCCGTCATCATTACTGCATCGTCAAATTAAATTCATTATGTGCATGTTGAATATATGATATGCGTGCATAAGGCAACTCAGGTTTAGCAACTTGGAAGCCATTCATGCGAGTGTTGTAGATTGCCACCGTTCCTTAAAAGATTCCTACCTACCATAATTACCATTCATGTCGGTCGATTCTCTCAAATAACTTCTACTGCTACTGCAAAAGGCATCCCTGGGCAGTGGCACACTTACAAAGGGTCCCTGGTCCCCCCACCCTAAGCTCTACAAAACCCAAATTAATATTTAAAGACAAGTCACAGTCACATAGCAGCAGCAATTTTGGAAAAGTAGGAAAAACGCGTTACACTTATTTTACTCAGGTATGACTAGACCAAGATGGCCATATTTGTTGAATACTATTTATATGTAAGAAAATAATGGGCTACTCAAATCTACTATTTATTCAAAATATACTGACTAAAATAACATTTTGGTTACACTTTGCATAAGATCGGACAGATGGCGGCCCCCCGTCAGAAAACATTTCTGGGTGCGCCAATGTCCCTGGGGACCGCAAACGGCCGCATAAAGCCATAAGAGATTGGCCACTTTTTTATTGCTTTTGTTGCTAAATCCACCTTTAAAGGTTTTCAGAAAATTTCAGAAGCTATATATGCATTAAAAGCTAATGCAATGTTTATTTGCACAAATATAACAGTATCAATAATTTTACGATTCATTTAGATGGTTATGTTTGAACAAGGAAATGATATTGTACGACACGCTAAATAGCTCGCATGCTGATGAAACGTAACATCATTGATGTATATTTCAGTTTTCTGCTTTCAGTTTTAATGTAATTTACGTAACTCGTTAAAATGTCTTGGCAAATAACTCTTACTGTAATCATAATAAATTTCTTACCGGAGTAGGCCAAAAATAATATATAATTCGTCCCCCTTTATTATATATAGCTCCTTTTAAATGTGTGATGACTAGTTAAAATTTCTGTTTCTAAAAGTTCGGTTACCATGAGTAGCTAAATTTATCAAACAAACGAGTCACCTACTTTAAAAAATATTGCAACTGCTGCAAAAATTTCTATTTACAATTGCACCTCTAGGAACAGGGAAAGGTTTTAGTAAGCAGCCTTGTGTTCAATTTGCGTTCTTTGCTCTCCACCCTGCCATCTTGATAACTGCCACCATTTTGCCTTAAATGCTGTGCGGGTCGTCTGTTCACGGGGTGAAACTCTGGTTTCTGACTCTTCCAGACTTTGGTGTTAGTTCCGCAGTAATCACCATTGTGGGCCGTGCAGCGTTTCATATTGAGCCTGAATGGAAGTATCAAACGGTAAAAGGACATTTTTACTTAAGGGGCCAGTTCCTTTTCCAGTGTCGCCTGCGTTTTCCCTGAAAATCAGGTTCAAAAAATGAAGTTATCCCGCTTGCGATTTTTTAGAACATGTCCAAAGGCCTCTTACGGAATTCGGCGCCGTGACCTCCAGTTACGAACCTAATGTTCTTTCCACTGGGCTACCACCCTCCCACCTACCAGTTCAACTTGTTTTAATCCACTATTAAAAGAATTGTATTGGGAGCACTCCTCTACCACTCTACAGTAAATCTCCATTTAATAATCATGAAAAATAAACAATAAATAAATATTATCAGTTATTTTCCGTCAGCGTGGATAATTTATGGGTCATCTCTTTTTCTGTCTCAGTCTGTCACTAGTATCATAAATTTTTGCTTCCATTGTATAATCATGTCATCTTCAATGACGGTAACTGGCATCTCTGTGATGATATGCAGCTGTGAACATGCAAAAGACTCAAAGCCAAATAATTATACGCCCTGAAAATACCTCTTTTAACTCATAATAATAAAACGTCATTTAATCTGAGTACGTGTGAAGCTTTTTGAGATGTAAATAACGTTCAGGACTCCAAACAGGAAATGCGAAGGAAGACGCGTCTCATCTCGTTACGCTCTGGAAACGAATATAATGGATATTTTTTCATTGAAATCGTTTATGAGAGAAACATTTTTATGCTTCCATAGCTTTTGCGTTTCTTTACCTCATGCAAAAGATAATTTTCGCGTTCACATTTGTCCCGAAGCTGCTTTGTCTTATGTTGATATGTTTATCCAAGGGCTTTAGGAATAATGAGGATTACGCCCTGTTTGCTTCCAAAAGTTGATGTCTAATTACTGGATTTTTTTCCTACCTGTATATAACTAGGAAGGACTTTATTTACTACTCACTTTGAAAGATTCAAATCGAATTTAAAACGCTAAATAATTATTTGAATACTTTAATTATTTGCAATAAGATCTAGAACAAGGTCAAACGTTACTATTGTGGCTATTCTTACGGTTAAATTATGCTGCTATGGGCCTCGTATTCATGCGTAGACATAGTCGAAAACACTTTTTTTTATAAGGAACGTATTTTTTAACTTTATATGATCCCCATAAAATTTCATGTTTTCCAAATTGTCTCTTTCGCTAAACTCAGTTTTTCATTTTATTCTCTTTATAATAGTCTTTATAGCAGCGTTATCTATAGTTATCTGTTCCTATTGTTTTTCCTGCATCTTCCTTATACCTTCACATAATTTATTGTCCAATATAACACGCTGTACAGTGGGTTTAAATCTAAAATATCCTTACAGAAGTCCAAAACATCTTTTTTTGAGATAACGCCTCAAAACTTGGCACATTTACACACAAATGATTGGTGATTATTTTATGGGAAGTCATTTCTCATAGGTTTTACTTAGATACATAGGATCAGACACGACCAAATTTACAAAAAAGCGCCCGCTCACATTTTTCTTCGAAAATCTTAAAACTTGAGCAGATATAGGAGTAATGGAAGGATAATTATCAAATAAAAGACATTACCAATTTTGAACACGGTACTTTGCCTATACTATGTTTCAGACAAAACATCGCGTCGCTATTAATATATTATTCAAATATTTTTTCGGAATAACCGAGAAATATCTTCATTTATACTCTGATGAAGTATCCCAGAGACCATTTTCCAAATAAGGATTATACTGTCTAGTTTATGTAAAATTTTGTCTAAAAAAAGGTCCGCCATTTTGTGACGTAATAGCACTCAACTATAGGCAAAAATGTCTGAAACTTATGCATAGTACCTATAGGCAACGTACCCTGTTCATAATTGGTAATGTTTTTTATTTCATAAATATCCTTTCATTACTCCTATATCTACTCAACTTTTAAGATTTTCGAAGTAAAACGTGAGCGGGCGCTTTTTTGGAAATATTGTCGTGTTTGAGCATTAGCATCTAAGTAAAGGGAATGGCCTATGAGAAATGACTTACCATAAAATAATCACCAATCATTTGTTTGTAAATGTGCCAAGTTTTAAGAGTTTATCTCAAAAAAAGCTGTTTTGGACTTTTGTTGGAAGATTTTCGATTTGAGCTCACTGTGCACTGGAGACTTTTGAGCCTTAGGACGGATTGTTTTCATCTCATTTTCTTCATCATTCACCATGCTTTTATTGCAAGAGCTGCATAATTTTGACTTTTCACCTTAACGTTCTTTCAGCTTCATACAATGGATGATGGCCAATGTAAACTTTTGATGGAGAACTCCAATTTTCTTAATGTCCGCTCATTTTATTGCTCCCATATGTTCTCCACTTCATGAATGCTTTGATTTTGGGAGCAATTTTTCGTTTAATTGAAGACAATTCTCCCCTTTTCGCAGGTTACTACTTCATACTTCATGTAGCTGAATTAACTTAACTGAGCCCGGCGGGATGTAGTGGAATTATATCATAATGAAAAAACCCAAGAGGTGGCACTTATTCCACAGTTTTAATGGTGGTATTACGTGTTTCAGCCGCTAAGCCATCATCAGGTAGAAGGAATATTCGCTCAAGAGAATGGTGTATGTGCCCAACTAGGAGGAAGGGAGGTATTGGGTCAGGAGTGGTAGATGTTAGGTGGGTGGGAGGAGATAACAGGGTGGGCGAGTGGTGGCGAGTCAATGCGTGGTTTAGGGAATGGAATGGCTAGAAGTGGGGAGTGACAATTGAACAGCTGATCATTCACGAGGGACTCCTCTCCTTGCTGGGCAATTTCAAATTGTTCCAGAGCGTCCATTCTCCGGCCTTTCATCTCCAAATGGAGTATCTACGGGTCATATAGGCAGTGGTGTGTTGTGTTCAAGAGATGTTTGGCCATGAGGGAAGATGAGTCCTCTTTCTCCCAACATTTCTGGTGCTCAGTCATACGGATGGCAAAGTTCCTACCCTTCTGCCCAATATAACACTTCGCACAATCACTGCACCTTATACCATGTACACTCCCGACTGGAGGGTGGGGTGAAATCGGTCCTTCGAGTGGCACAGGAGGCAACCTAACGTCAGTGGATTGTAAAAAGAGATTTTAAGTCTATCTTTTGGAAAAGTTTTAGCTATTTTGGAAGAGAGATTGCCAATATATAATAACTCAGCCTCGACTATTTCTTGGTCTGAAAGATAGTCGATAAAGGGTTTGCGGTTTCTTTCACTGCTTTAATGTATATTTCTTCATGCGATTTTGGGAATTTAACGTTGAAGTTACATGAAATTATAAAAATACTATGGCACGGTGCTTGATCTAAGAGTAAGGGGCTGTTCGTCTTGTTCTGCATTTGTTACACAATTGCAGATCTAGCGAAAAAGAGTGATTCAGGACGAAATTTATGTGCTCATTACCACGTGATGTGACCATGATTGATGATTTACAGGGTCATTATGTTGCTTTTAAAGATAGATTTGGTTCACTGTACTTTGAATTTTTTATATGATAATGTCCCTTCGCAGAAAAAATCACCTTGGAGCATAATATTCATATGCTGTTATTTGCTCCATTAAAAGTGTTGCTTTAGTTTGTCTTTATTTTATTTTCGAAAAAATGCTAAGCAGCAAAATAGTAGAAATATTTATCTAATTGATTATTTAGGCCACTTCGGAAATTTAAATACTCTCCTGATTTCATAAACGTTAAAACGTTATTTATATGTTGAATCGGAAAAAGATCCCTCTTTTACTTACCTTTTAATCTCTATGTCGATAATATACCGTTTATAATTAATCTATTCAATGGTAGCTTTGTAGCATATCTTACTCTATGTTGAAATAAATAATGGTATGGATGTAATAATTCCCCACCGTTATTAAATTTGTACCTGCGATAAATGTGCGCTACGGCAAAAAAGTTTTATAAAACCTTTAAAGAGGTTAAGCCATTCTCGAGATATCGAAACGAGCAATCAATTGAAATTTCATTAAAGCTTCCACGTTTTGATCTGGATGATATTCATTTTCATTAAGTTCTTATGAACGAAAACTACTCCAATTTTTTGTTTTTAATCCCCCTATTTCCTCTGACGTTCTTTCATCCCCCTTCATTATTGATTGATTGATTAATTGGTAGTTTCCTACCTGTATGGTTATTCTGTTTGCTAAATGGGTTGTAAAGTTGAATGGAGATGTAAATGTAACTGTCACATGGGATAGAATTGATGAATATGAATAATAAAAATATTGAATAAAGTTGCGAGATATATCTGTTGAAAATGAGTGGAAATATAATTCATAAACAATGTAATGAACGCCAAAACCAATCAAAAATAAATTACCCTTGTTCTCTTCTGGAATGGAAGAGAGTGTTATGTTTAATTTATATATCTAGTACCAGAGGGTTACTTGGTGCTCAGAAAACTGGAAAGATTTTCGTGTATGCATTGTTCTTTATAGTTACTTATCACAGTTTTCCTGCTTTGAAGTCAATCTTTACGAGGAAAAAAATTAGGTATAGTGACCTAAGGTAACCGTAACACCCTTAAGCAAGTTTCTATAGATGAAGCTATTCCGGTACATATAAAATTGTAGGAAAAACAAAGTATTGCAAGCTATAATGCTTAAGTATCCTGAGGGCTATTTTTCACTTAATCAGTGTATTATTATTCCTTTTATGAGGTTAATGAAATTACCATGGTGCTAAAAGAAAGAGGGAGCATGTTGTGCTTAAATTGAATTAGCCTTATGCACAAAATTATTTTTCAACTTAAAATATACCTTTGTAAAATCTGTATCAGTTTGTGTTAGGTACATTCGTAGACTTGTTTGAAATGTAGCGGTCCATAACCCATTCCTTTCTCGGGCATTGCAGATATTATCGTGAACTTGGATGCGATCTTTGCTAGAGTATTGTGCGGTGACTATGAAAATCTAGGGCGCTTAGGCGGCTGCAGGAAACGACTCAAGCGTCCGAAAGGAGCTCAATGATTCGAGAGCGCTGCTGAGCCCGCTTCGCAGTGACCCCGACCAAAGCCGCCGGGGAATTATAAACGGAGCACGAGCGAAACGAGACGCTCTCGGCGTACGGTAGTGATGATGTCCTGCTGCCGCACCCCACATACGTCGCGTGCACCAAGGCATGTGCACACAATGCACGCGGTGGACTCCAAAACCGTGATTAAGCTCTCGTTTTGCTGTGGTGCTGACGAGCAACGGTAACTAGACGTGCAGCAGCAGCTTCAGCGAATCTGAAAAGGAAAAATGTGGGCCGTCCTCCCTTTTGTTTTCCTGCGGGAGTTTTTCCGTCACGAGGGATCTTCAGTTTTTTTATTCTACTTCTTTTTTTACGCGTTTTTCAGCAGCCTGACGAGCGAAGTGAAGGTGGCGCGTTCGCTCGCGAAAGAAGCAATTTCCCATTCCTCCTCTTCTTTCACCCTTCATCTCACACACACACACACTCTCTCTCCCTGCACTTCGCTTCTTTCGTTTCCTTTCCTCTCTTCCTCCTCTCCAAAGAGCATTCATGCGAAAAAGGCCATGTCCGCTGCGGTACTATGCGCCCAGATCGATTTTCATCTCTTTCTCTTGTTCTCCAGACCCACTCCCTGCACCCTCTTCCGTCAACTCTCCTCTCCTCTACCTTTTTTTACACTTGCGCGTCACGTTCCATTTCTTCCGTCTCCTTTTTCTCCCTCTCTCCATCCCTGTTTCGTCTGAACAGCTACGATTCATTGGCGTAAGGTGAAACAGCTACCTACATATGCATAAAATGGTAGTTATATCAATCATTATTTCATGGTTTTGTTGTTTTTTTTAAATGAGTTAGTTCCCCCTGCATATGTGTCTCTGTTGATGTAATATTAATCAATGTGTAGGGAGAATCATTTTTGTTTTACCAAGAATGTATGTACCTGATTCGTCATATTACGCACTAATTACGTAGACCTTGTAATAGAAATAATTTATAATCTGATTGTAATGTTGTTTTCATTCTTATGCTTCCTTCCTCATGTGGTGAAAAATATTTTTTCCCTCAACATATTTTTCTGTCATTTGGGATTAATATTTTATATTTCGATTAAGAGGTGTGTTTGTGGTATTTTGCAGTAGGAGAAACAGCTACCTACCCATGCATAAAATGATGCTTATCTCAATCATTGTTTCATGCTTTTGGTTTTCTTAAATAACTTAGTAACCCCTGCAAATGATGTATCTTTTTTGGTGTAATATTCATTAAGATGTGGGGAGAATCATTTTTGTTGCACCAATAACATACCTCATTTGTCATATTACTAACCAATTACGTTTACCGTTGTAACAGAGATTATTTATGGTCTGATTCTAATGATGTTTTTAGTATTATAGCTCCTGCCTCATGAGGTGGAAAATATTTTTCCCTTAACATCTTTTTCTGACTTTTGCGATTAATATTTTATGTTTCGATTTAGAGGTGTATTTCTTGCATTTTCCTACAATTATCTTATTTTCATGCATTTTCTCTGGATCATGTTGAATCATATCAATGCTGATATTTTTTGAAGAAGCTCTCTTTTTACTATTCTCATTGCTAGTTATATTACGTTTTTAATTCTCTTTTTAGAGTATGTCAGATATTCTAAGTGTTAAAAATCACATTGAACTCTTGATTAGTAGCCGGGTGTAAGTCTCTCTAAAAGGTTCAAGCGGCAACAGTTACTAGAAAGTTGTATCACACGATTTATCTTTACTAAGTACTTAGCTTAATCATAAGACTAACTCGATATTCATGTTCTGACAAGAATTGAACCCGTGCATTTTTTGTTTCCTTTATTCCGTTATTCCGTTATTATTTTTCCGTGCTTTATTATATTTTCTGTTTTATCGACTCTCATTGGTCACATGTCTGCTCAAAGTAGTTTGTATGCCAGCGAAAACTGGGATGGGTAAAAGTCACATTTTAGCCCCATTTACCTGCATATTTCTGGCACTCTCAAACTACCTACTGTAATAATGAATGAAAACTTAGTAGGATATCTTCTGTGGAGCAGATACATCAAGTTTTTCACTTTATTTTGCATTAATCACTATTTTATGTTTAATTTTCTTTCGATCACATTACACTATATACTTCATTTCTTTTAGGATTTTTTCTGAGAACTGGTTAACAATTAACGTTTTATAATCGATAATTTCCCGCTCCTCGCTTTCTATAGACCCTCTGCCTCCATCTTTGTATCATGCCGTATTTTGTGAAGTCTTTGTCCTCATGATTGTATTGAAATTACGAACCTTAAATTTAAGACCACTTTGACCTTAGATTCAGTTATCCTTTTCCTATTAGTCCCTTGTGCTTGATTATTGAGAGTGCCATCTTTATTTGAGTAATATCTCATCCAATACTATGTCAGGGCAGTCATTATTTTTTCTGAATCAGCTTGTGAACTAGAATGGCGAGTGGTTATCAATGTGGGGAATTCTTTTGAATGTAACGGGTAGTCAGTGCACGCGAAGAGTTCATGCATGAATCACGCCATTTCATTCTCTATATTACCTCCTTGTCTTCAAGTGAGTGAAATATGGTACCTAACTCTTTCACTATCATGTACAATATTCAGCACAGGCACTCTCGTGATTTTCCAGATTTCTTTTCACTCGATCTCAATCAGTTTTGGTGTAACTTTAGTATCGCCGGAATCTCCTGACGGTTCCACATACGCCTCAAGACTTCCCCTTTACGGATTAATAATCCTTGGAGATTCTGTATGGTACTCTTCAGAACGGAA
Organism: Platycnemis pennipes; assembly: GCA_933228895.1. NCBI lineage: Eukaryota > Metazoa > Arthropoda > Insecta > Odonata > Platycnemididae > Platycnemis > Platycnemis pennipes. Next base: position 40,900,666 of record OW121851.1, on the reverse strand, counting down.
GAGTGAGACAGGGTACATCTGTTGGCTGAGCAAAATCAAAGGCTGGGTATGGTTAAATAAATTAACGTGCCCTTTATAATAATTTCTTGAAAATTGAATCAGTGTTAAATGTTTTCATGTCCTCTAGTTTCGTTAAATGTCTCCTCCATACAAATAAAATCTTTCGTTTACTCGTGAATACCTGGAGTCAACTTGTGTGAAATGGAGCCAACTTGTGCATAGGTACATGATGTTGTATGAGTATGATATCATACGTACATACAATTGTTTGTGAATGTGAATATTTGCTTACCAATGCTATATTGTATATTTGAGTGTGTAGTGGTTTAAATCTATGCTACTTTTGAATACGAAATGGTAGATTAATTCCTCCATGAGGGAATATCTGGAATATGAACGCATAAGTTTATTTTTTTTTAATTCAGTCACAACATCACTTTTATATATTAGTGTGACTGAGAAGTCGAATTACCACATGCTCTACTATTCTAATATTATTTATAACAGAAACTACGAAACAGTTATAGGTCCTCAAGAACTAATATTGTATCCAATTGTTTAAATTGTTCAAGCTAATATTTTAAATGTTGTTTGAGTGGAATAAAATGTATTTATATTATGTTTACGCAACAAATTTCCAGCCTGATAAATGGAAAACAAAGTACCAACTTAAGGCAATCACCGTGTTAGGAATCAATGTTTACCTGTGGTAAATAATTCTGATCTCTCATCGTATATTGTTTGTAATATCGCTCTCGTCATTTTTTCTCTATGGACAGTATCTTATGTGCTCCGATAGAGATTTTTACTGCATGGTTGGTTTAGTTCTTAAACAATTTCGGTAAGGCCTCGTACAAAACAGAATTAATTGATATCATTCTTCGATAATGGTTGTTTCTTGTCACCTATTAATGGCGATACCCCACAGAAGGAAAGGAATTTATTACTCTAGGATATATATCCTCAGGGAACAATAACAACTTACAGTTCAAATAGAACCATAAAACCACTTTCACACTTATTTGTTATGGGCGATAAACCAAATCATAAAAAGTTCCGTTATATGGTCTCGTAAGTTTTATTTTGCTGTCTTACATTCTCCTCCTGTCACTATCATAATGGCATAGGCGCAGTGAGCATACCCTACCCTCGACTTTGCATCGATCTCTGATCGGCTTCCTCCTTTTTGGGCCTCTAATTCACTTCTTGTCCGCCGGTGACGGCTTTCATCCATTCTCGTGCCATAGGTTTCCTTCGCCCTCCCCGTCCAATCCGTTTGGCTTCTGTTTCGACGGGAATAGCTCCGCGCGATCAATAAACATCATCATTAAATCTTGAGTGGAGCGGCCTCGTCAAACTCCTAGTCTTCCCAATTTATCCATCCCTTGAACCACTTGCTTGTGGATTTAGCAGTTACCTAAGTTACCGGTAGTGGTGTTTATCTGGTTATTTGTGCCAACACTCTGTACGCGTACACACGCTTGTGTTTAATGAACAATCTCACTGTTTTTTTTCTCTAACACCTTTTCTCCACTTTCTCTTCTTCTGTATCCACCTCCATTTTTTTCCACGTAGATGATTCTCCTAGCAAGTAACGCGTACGTACCGAAGCCGTTTTCGTTCGGAAAAATGCAATTTAAGCAGTCACAGCGTCTTCAGTTCTACCCTTTATGCATACATATAGATATTTATTAGCTTATCATATAAACTATCAAAATACGAGTCCCTCACAAGTAGACGTTAAGCGTTGCTACATCGCGTGAATAAAACTAGCGAGCTGGATTGTAGAAAATTACTCGACTATTATTTTAAACGCCATAACTGATCTGTTTACTGCGAATATGCTGTAAGTATATCACATATAATAGCAAATGTTTCTTTTTCATTGGCTGATTCTGTTTATAATGTTTGGGAATCATTTTTCCAGTAGTTATTAATTTATAGATTTTAATGCTGATACTAACTTTGAGAGTGATAATGAAAGTCTCAATTTAGTGTTTTAGCCATAAAAAGGAGACCAGAAGAAATATTCGTTATTGGAAAAGATCAGCCATAAGAATTAATGTATATTATGCAACCCTGATTTCACTTCTCAAAATTAGGTTCATTTGGCAAAGATTAGCAAAACATTTATTTAATCGACGCAAGCAACAGTGTTGTCTGGAGATTAGAATTTTTATCTTGCATGAACGCTACAGAGATACTTCATCTATATGGTAAAATACTACCCACGCGATATAATATACCCGTCCATTACGGCTATGACCAAGGGCATGAGATCAGTGAGGTAGGTTGGTTACCAAACTTGATACGCTTGTTTAGCAAAGATATACTTGTTAATCAAAACGTTTGAAGCTCAGCGCTTGCAAGGAAACTGTGAATAATTCCACCAAGTCTCGTTCCATCTCAATTGGTTATTTAACTTATCTCTTTTTTTAACCCTGGGCATAGTCAAGTATGATATAATTTCGTGATAAAGTGAATTTTTTCGTTGCTTTCTGCGTAGTAGCTTCTCCTGGGTGATTTCACGCCTGAGCAAAACCATCGGTATAAGCTTCTTAACAGTTATTCAATTGAAGAATGTTATTACTACTGTGATCATTTTGTGTTACTTCTAAAGTGATCGTAGCTACACGTAGTTCAAAGGAGTTTTTAGAATGGCTATAATTTTAATGACTTAAGAGCAGACTGGTCTAAAAAATTTCTGCCAGTTCTTTGTCATACAAATTTTAGACGATTAATTTAATATAGCTGTGCATGAATTTTATATCTCCACAGATTAAATAAGCTCTGAAATGGAGTTCCATTGGAATTTAGTCAAAACAACTCGAGAAAATTAATTCAATTGAAGTATCGTATTCAGCTGTCTTGCACTGTCTTCATTTTGAAGTGCTCTTCATACTTAATTTCCTCTCTGCTGAATAATACCTTATGTTTCCATCTCAATGCGTTGGCTTTTATTATTACGGAAAGGCAAATAAAATAAAGGGAGCATTGAGTTTCACCGGTAGGAGTTATTCAAAAACTTCAGCCGCTGATTTTTAAAGAGAGTTTCGGCCGTGGTTAATCCCAAATCCACTACGTAATTAGTTTTATTTTCCTCCTGATTTGTATTCCGGGGCATAGTCAAGTGTATCTTTTCTCCTCGAGAGTTTAACCTCCGTTGCAAAGTTGAGACGGAATTCCTTCAATGCTCCTTGGGAACCCCTTCTTCCACTTACTTCCTCTTCCCGCACCAACCTATTTCTGAGAAGTTCCTATCCCCACACCGATAACTTCACTCCATTGTCTCATTTCGAGAATTCCTCCAAGCGAATAAATCTCTCTGCCGTGCATCGCCCCAGCAACTGTGCATTGGTGCACAAATTCTGCATTCAAACTTGTGATGCTGTGCATGCTCTTCTTCCTCGTGAAAACCGTAAACTCCTCCCACATCGTCGTCATCATCATCATCATCATCATCATCATCATTAGTTGCTTGTTAGCGATGCATTGCGCTGGTTTCTCTGCAGCTATCTCGCTTCTCCGCAAGTAGGCCCATAATTTCTACCCAGGACTTTTATTTCTTGGTCTTCTGCTCCTCGCAGGATTCAGTGAATGCATTTTCTGCCGTTTCCGCAGCATTTATTCGTAACTTAGCATTCCTTGCTGTGAAACCCGTGGAGGTGAATAATGCTACGGTATTGGAACAACTTCCTGTGCTCCTCATTGTTATTTGGGATGCCAAGAGTGAAATAATTACCAGCGCCATCGGTATGTTTCACTACCCATCTTAACTGAGAATACAAGATTTCCACCCCCCGTGTGTGCTGTCTTTTCTTAAGTACCATCTCTTTGACATTCCTCTCCTTAAGTATCAGTTGTGTCTTGTTTTTGCTAAGCCATATTTTTTCAAACGCATCCACGTGAAATCCATTTCTACTTAACCATTTGTACAGAAGGAAATTGCCTACATTAATTTGTCTTATCTGGTTCTTAGTCCTTTTTTGAATACTTATATTTTCAATTATTGGTAGCCACCTTAAATTGCTTACTCAACTTCAGACCTTGATTGATGCGCCCTGCAATTTCTCGAAAAAAGTGTATTGCACACGACTGGTTTTGCTAAAGGTCACCATCTTAGGGTGATGGATTGCGGAAGATGACTGAATACACGTAATTGAAATGTATACTGTAATCTTCTTCGATGAGTATCCTGAAGATGTTACTTCGTAACGACAACGGTCTCGGGAAATACATTTTGTTTTTTGCATTTAGTTTTGAATTGTATTCACGTAATCCTAATCATATTTATCTCCGGAGAAATCCGGGAAAGGTGTCTTGCTTAGTTATGTATATTCTTGAAGCATGAAGAATCATTCCCACAGTTTTTCCAAGATAGGCTGTTGGCGTAAAACACAACTGACCCACTGTGACTGGTGTTCATAGGTTTAAAGGTCTAATTGTCAGCACATGTTATTATTTTATTTGTTTATGAATAAGTGATGTTTATGAATTAATCGCCTCCGAAATTATTTATCATCACCTCGCCTTGTGAAATGGATGCCTCAGGTTTATCGTTTGTGTTGATGACACCAAGTTCAAAAGGATTCATTCATACAGAGATGTTATTAAGTTAACCGTTTCTTGAATTGAGTGTAATTGAACTGCTTTTGGCAAGTGATTCATTCAATGGGTAAAAATTAGACTAAATTCAAAATAGTGGCCCCCGCCGACGGTGAATTAATGTAGCCTCTCAAGGAGCTACGATAATGCCATTGAGTGTATATGGCTACTGCTAGTCCATGTGTAAGTCACAGGGTAATTCAATATATGCAGCCTAGTCATGAGATCTTTACAGAGCGTAATTACCTATGCCAGCCTTGGAGGTGATGTACTCGCAAGTCATTCTTGGGGTGCGGGTTTGAGTCCGGCCTTGGTCTTTCTGGGCCGGACTTTCACCGCCAAGGACATTTTTCTCTGCTGTTCGTTCGTTATTGATTAGTATTCGTTGCAACAGGCCGTATATGCAGTTTTCGGGGCTATGAAATTAAAGAAAATATCATCATCAGTCAAAAATCCTAGGATTGGTTTGACGCAGCCCTCTACTCGATTGTTCTATCGGTCAACCTCTTCAAATCGACGTAGCTCCTCTCTTTTACATCCTTCGCAACTTGCTCTATATACCTCATACGAGGCGTGCCTTTTCCATTCTTCCCGTTCACTTTTTCCTTGGCGATTGTCTTCATCCGGTCATCGTGTCTCAAGATGTGTCCCATTAAGTTATCCCGTCTTCTTTTTAATCTTTTCCGTAGACATCTCTTCTCTCCCACTCTTCTCAACACTACTTCTTTTGTCACTCGATCGATACATTTTATCTTCATCATTCTTCGGTAGCACCACATTTCAAATGCTTCCAGCCTGGACTTCTCTACTGCTGTTATTGTCCATGCTACGCTGCCATATAGTAGAATACTCAAGATATATGTTCTAATGAAATGTTTCCTCACTTCAACGCTTGTATTTGCAGCTGTAAGCAGAATCTTCTTCTGGTAAAATGCCCTTTTTGCTTGGACAATTCTACTTGCAATTTCTCTTTTGCTTCGTCCATCGCTGGTTACCCAGATAGCAGAACTCTTCCAAAGAAAATATTAAAAAAATAATATGAATTAATGCGTTCCTATGTCATACAATTAAACTGCATACGTTTGCACATGGGATAACGATGATCTGAGGTAGACTTACTTGCGTCAAAAATTGGCGCTGAATATATTTTACAGCATAACTATCTAATCTATGTCTCAAACTCACTACTGTGGGTGCGATAATGAATACAAGTTGATGTTTGGCGCTATTGTATGGGTAAGGGATATTCTACGTTTGGCATACGGCCTATCATTGGTGTCTGAGATGGATATAAAGTGGGCGCCGAGATAAACTGCGTAAAGATAGAGCTTTGAAGAGAAATAATGGTACTTCAACATGCGTAAGAAGTTCTTTCCATGGGATAAGAGAGTGTACTGGTGACTGGGTGCCACTTCTCACGCATATAAAAAAGCCCATTGAAAGGGAATAATGAGCATATAAATTGTAATGTTGGAGGATATGTAGAACGTGAGCCCGCTGGAAAAGAGAAGGGACGCCGAGATTGAGTATTGAGGGGAGCGTAGAGGGCTATCTCGTCGCTTATCGCTGAGGATGCACTTTGCCGAGTTTGGTCTCATTTCTATCCACGCCACACCCCTCCCCCTTCTCTCATGCTTCCTTATATTCTCCACGGAAATGGAGCGTGTTGCACCATCCGGGTACCAGTTTTATTCCCGTCTCAATGAACACGGTTGTTTCGTTTAAGCCCCAATCCCTACCTCACCTTGCCTTCAACGTTGCCTCACTCCTTTAATCCCCACCAAACATCTCTAGTTCGTGAACTTTTGCAGGGGGTTCGAGCTGGTTAGATGGCTAGAGTACTGGCCTCCCACGGTCCCGGGTTTGAATGCCGGCATTGGTATGGATGTTTTATTGATATAAATGTCTGTACTTGATCACTGTGTGCGAGCACTTCGAGTTCATTATTCCGTCCGTCGGATGGGACGTTAAACTGTGAACCCTTAGGCACCCTTCGGTATTAGAGCTGACTCATGCGGACCTAGAGTTTCTCTACGCCCTTCCCTTTCTTCCTGAGAAATCATACCTTCACCCAATTAATCATCTACCCTAAATGGCGTAATGATCCTATCTGTGGCCTCCCCTCCACCCGAACAATTAGTACTACGGTCTTCAATCGAAATATGCTTTAATAAATTTATGATGACCGACTTAAACCAAGCGCCTGTCGAAAGATATATATATAAATACTGTCGGCCCCGGTGGCGGTGTGGTTAATTGATGGTCGCGGGTTCGAGTCCCGCCTGAGTGGGTTTTTTCACCACTCAGGACATGGTTGTGTGTGCTCGTCTAATGTTGCATTGTTAATACCCCGATGTAAAGGCCACATGTGCTGTTTTCGGCGATAATGGTAAATAAATATAAAAAAAATATTAGCTAATTATCTTCTCTGTGTTGTATGTGCAAAGTAAGGGATGAACATTTAACGTTTTATAATAATTGAAAATATTTTACTCCAAAAAATGCCCATTAAATGTTTCCCAGTGCATTTGCTATTATCGCTCCCATTAATTGTTTCCTTTTTCTACTCCTTTTATCTTCCATACATATATTATGAGGCTATAATAGAGGTAGATGCGCAATATAGTGGCTATTTTTTCCTTTGCAAGGGTTGTAATGAATCTAAATCTGTGGAATATTATCTTCATAATTCGCTTTGAAACATACTTGATTACATCATACTATATTTAGCATCATTACCACGTAAAGCACTTGACAGTGCAAAGTAGTCATATCCACGATTAGACAATTCTCCGCCGATTACTATTTATTTCGATTGTAATACATCTAAAAAATTATGCGAAATATTAAGGTTGACACAATTATTTACGAATGGCCTAAATATAAAAAAAATGTGCAGGCATATACATTGAACCCTTGTTTTTCCTATGCATTCAAGTCCTTGTCTCAACGAATGAACATATATTTAGGGGGTTGTAATGCTGGTTGGGTGAGTAAAAGGAGTTTTGGGATCGTTAACGTCGGTCCCGTGAAGAGAATGTGGAATGGGGGATGGATGCGATAGTTAGTTAGTTGTCGTCAAGGTTGTGGTTTCGGAAGCGCCAGGCGGGAGTTGAAAGGGTTTCGAGATGGGGTACAGTGGAGGCGAAGAGGGTCTCAAATGTGTTGGAGATGGGATAACTTCCGTTGCATAAATCCAAAGTCCGCCCTCAAATTGTCGAGCGTGTAGGCGCAACACCCTTAGCGTCTCTCGGTGTGCGATTCCCGTCGCTCGGTTCGCGAAACGTGAATAATGCTCTTTCTTTTATCGCTCCGCCTTGGAAAAGAGTGCATTTTTCGATACCGATCGTTGCGCGACGACATTAAGGAGGTTGATCCGAAAAGTGAAAGTCATGTCATTTTTTTATATTTTCAGCACTTATAGAACTAAAGTTCCTCTATCTAATAAAGTAAAGATAATTATACCAACCCATACTCCTTGTTCCACAAATTGCATTTGAAATTACATACGATTAACGGCGAGAATGGCCATCACATGGGAATATAACGTTTAAAAATTCCATAGTGACATGTCATTTCTGCAAAAAACTGATATTTAATGCGTAATTTCACAAGGAATAAAATGACACGAAAAAAAGGCATCCACCCACCGTATTTTTCGCTAAATCCACCAATTTTTGCGCTTATAGCAGACGAAATGCGTAGTTGTCTTCAATTGGCGTTTTGGTAGCTCCAGCCAAAATGAATGGCGTATGAATAATATCATCACTAATGAGATATTAAAGCACATTTCAGAAAAATATTATAACATAATGTTTGATAGTAATATTCTGGTGTTATACATCAGTAAATTCATTGAGTACATGAATTTATTTCTTCAAATTAAGTGCTGAATGACTCCATCGTCGAGCTGATTAAATTATCATAAAAAAGAAATCCTTCGAACTTACATCGTATTTCTTGTGATACCTATGACTTTCAATAGCTTAGGTAATTTTCTTTGTGAAGTAAGGACACTTAGCAGGCATATACTCGTACTTAAATTAATAAGATTCCTCAGACAACTTGACTCAAGCAGTCGCGAGACAACCTGTTTAAAAACGCTGGCGGGCTCACTTTGGTGGCAAATGAGTTGCCGCTTCAATGCCTCCGGGGCGAGGAAGGCGACTCCGGGTGCAAGATAGTTCCGGCGAAGAATGTGCACGATCAGCGTTGTCTTATCATCGGGGGAGAGTTAGGTGTATCATCAGTCTCGGCGGTGGTTTCACGTCGCCTGAGGGTTGCAGTACTCTCGCATCCACTGCAATAAAATGAAAATGCTTGCGCGTCTAGTAACTTGAGCGTGTAGATCACCTCAGCCTCGAAACAATTTTGGAGCCAAGCTTCGGCGAAATATAGTCAGCCATCTCGCCAAATTTTGCTGAGTCGTCATGAAGTAGCAGTATGGTAATGGTTTTGCGCGTTTTCCACCGGCTGTTAATATCGTGGTGGCTTTGAATATGGATAAGGGCCGCTAAACAAAAGAGAATCCCAGAAGTTGGTTACTTTTAGCGGTAATTACAGAGGGGCATTTCATGGCAAGATGAAGGAGATATGATATCATTCACGTTCAAAAAGTCGCATCTTGAAAATGAATTCAGCTTATATTCACGCAAGCAACTACAAAAGTTACAACAATATTTTAAAAAGTTGCTAAGTTACGTTTATCTCTATCAGGTCGTTAACTTAGGTTTTGACTAATTGTGAAATAGTATTTGTTCACTTTTCTCTTGATTTAATGACCCTTCGCAAGGAAATACGTGAAGATGGCATGCGCTTGGAGAATAATCCTATTTGTGCATAGTTTCTCTTATAAAATCGAATGTAAACCGCTATTGCATTAAGTTATGTGATATTCTACCTTTCGGTTACCACCGTATTTTTTCTCATTCTTCATATTATTTTTTATTTTTTGCTCTTGTGGCTGCCTGAAGGTCTTTGGACATTTAGCTATGCGCTTCAGCGTTTGTTTTTAGACGGCAATATTATGTTACTAATGACTGTCTTCCTTCACACGAATCCCTTCAAGTGATTGGGAGCGGTAGCATATGCATCCAGTGTACCAGCTGAGTTTTTCTCGTGAGAATAATATTTGCTTAGCATATTGAAAAAGAAGCAGTAACTTTGTAATTCCACATGTATTTATTGCAAACGACCTAGGTTTCGACGTAGCACGTCATCATCAGGAATTACAAAGTTACTGCTTCTTATTCAATATGCTAAGCAAATTCCATGAAGTCACGCCTGAAACAACGGAATTTAATATTTGCTTCGTTGTTATTTCTCAGAATGCCCAATAAATCCTCACACCTTTAGAACTTGTGATGTGTTACCACGTTTCCATTATCTTCACTAAGTTTCCTTCTTCTTTTAATTCCTATAATTGAGACTCATGTTGAATCAATCTTCCATCTTTTGAAACAGCAAATACGTTTGCTGAAATTTGGCTGAGGGAGGGAAGTTTCCTGGACTGGATATCGGCCTCAGACATTTGGCTTGTGTGTAACCTTATATTGGCTTAGCCTTGAAGCAGCCAAATGGCAACTGATGACATGGTCGAGGAGGACCAACGAAACTTGCTTTGGAATTAGGGATTTTGGTTGCATAATGGTCTAAGAATCCGCTCATTCGTATTTCTCTTTCAGGTCCATAGAAATTTAGCTCTGGAAATTTTCATCACATTTGCCATCCATAACGGACAAAATAAAATCTTTATGCAAATGAGTTGATTTCTGAGCAAGGAAGAGAAAAAATTAGCGCAATGATATGCGTCCAGCTTCCTGAGCCCTCCCTCCAATTGTACCCAGCAACCCACCCTGTGAGGCAGGGGATGACTCCACTTCTGATATGCATTACCGTTGAGTTGATAATTACATCGTTAGTTAAGCCCGTTTCACACAATACTTGATCCAGTACAAGGTCTAGTATACTCGCTAGTATGCTAGCTTTCCAGTATCGTGTGAAGAGAACCAGTATGCTGACTAGCAAGCATGCTAGCTAAAATACTCGCTGAGCTACTGGATTTCATACTTGATGCGGTACTAGATTACTACTAGCTCCCAGTAGGACTCAGTGGCCCAGTATACTATACTGGCTGGCAAGCATGCTAGCTAGTATACTCGCTGAGCTACTGGATTTCATACTTGATGCGGTACTAGATTTCTAGTAGGACCTTGTAGCCCAGTAGCCATCGACCAATCAAGTTACGTCACCGACGCTGTGCAAACTTCTCTTTTTTTAATTAGTATGGAATCATAGAATAACCGCTTCATAGCAAGCACAAGGTCGACGATCGTGTGAAACCCCCTAGTAGGGTTCCAATCATACTAGATTCCGTCCTCAGTATCAAGTAGCGGCTAGCACACAAGGTCTTGTGCTGAATCAAGTATCGTGTGGAACGGGCTCAAGCTAACGCCGACGTCGGGCTTCTCTCTACCCTTCCTCCTTTCCCTTCCATTCCTATCCTTGTACCTTTCCTCCAGGTCTGAAGCGCGTATTAGTGCGGAAACGACTTGATGAACACGAATGAGTGTGGCGACTGATTGCGCTTGTTGTTTATGCGAAAGGCGAATGACCTCAAAGGTAATTTGCGTCATCGAAAATAGGTGGGCCACTACCTACGTGTCGGAAGGAATTTGAGGGGTGGCGAAGGATGAGTAGAGAGAGACCCAGCGTTAGCTTTAGCCCACCCATAGCAAAAGTCGCCAAGGGTTCTACAATAAAACGTCCCATCCAGAGGATGGAGCGATGAAATTGAAGTGCTCCATACGACACGGTAGGGCAACACTGTTATAGCCACAAGGAAGTAACTGATGTAAATATTTCGCCCTGGTGGCATCCATCAAAATTAAAAGTAAGGTATAAAACGTAGAAAAATAATAATAATAAAGTTCAGTACTAGATTACTACTAGCTCCCAGTAGGATTCAGTGGCCCAGTATACTATACTGGCTGGCAAGCATGCTAGCTAGTATACTCGCTGAGCTACTGGATTTCAACTTGATTTATGACTGGATGATACTAGATTTCTAGTAGGACCTAGTAGCCCAGTAGCAATCGACCAATCAAGTCACGTTACAGACGCTGTGCGAACTTCAATTTTTTTAAATTATGGAATCATACGGAATAACCGATTTATAGCAAGCACAAGGTCGATGATCGTGTGAAACCCCCCAGGACGGTTCCAATCATACTAGATTCCATCCTCAATATCAAGTAGCGGCTAGCACACTAGGTCTTGTGCTGGATCAAGTATCGTGTGAAACGGGCTTTACCAAACTGAAGGTTTTTCAGCCAAGTCAACTAACTTCTCCAAGAAACCGATGTTGTGTTTTTTCATTTCTTCATCTTCAAATGAAAATCTTTCATCATGCGGAACAATCTTTACACAAATAATATGAACTTTTATAATAATGTAAATATGCTATGTGAGCACAAGTTAAAAATGCAAAGAAAGAAGCTAGAAAAAAACAAGCCTTTTACATTTCGAAGTTTAAAGCTTAAATCTGCATTATCTATCGTATTATCTCCTCGCTGACTACGATCTAATTAATATTTTCCCGGAATGCACAAAACATAAATTTATTTTTAACCTTTTAATATTTATGTCATTTTCTCTAATATGATCTTTCTGATATAACCCACTGTAGTATCCTGGAGTTTCTAGACATATTTTTAAAACCTGAAATGTTGCCCGCCTTAGATTTCGTCTGAGGGAGATTCCTGCTTTTATGTGAAGGTCCCAAGGCAAAGAAGTGCTCAAAGAGAGGTTTTTTGAGTGTTTTGGGACGGGTCCATCGGGAAACGGAAGTGTAGAGGGACCTTGCAATGCATATGCAATCCAGGGAACCTTATTCGCACTCTACGCTCATGTGTATCTATCCGGTCGAGTTTCGAGAGGTGGAGAGGAAGATGGCGCTAGCCCGCAACCCGAGATAGAGTGAGGTTTCAGCTCCCATGTGGGGAAATAAATCCTTTCACCACCCCCATCCGCGTATATTACATTTTTTTGCGCCTTCAAAAGCCCTTTTTCCCCCGAGGATGAGTGGACTGAAAAAAAAATACCGAAAAGAGACGACCCAGTCCTCAGTGCCTCCACTTCGTCTTTTTTTTCTGCGTGAGGAAAGCAGAATTATCACGCCCTCATCTCCTCTTATCGGTATATTTTTATGACGTACCCAAGCGGTCTTCGATGCGTCGCAGTCACCGATAAAAATCTCCGGGATCCCATTCTCCCGTGGGTGGGAAACATCTCCGCCTCCCGGCGGCGGCGAGATCCTTTCACGACCCTCACCTTAGACCCTTCACAAGCGAGGAAGAGAGGGAGTGTGTGCGTCTCTGTGTATTTGAAATCCGTTAACATTGGTTTATCGATTATTTCCCCTCAATCCGAAAGATGGATGCGTCACCTTTTGAGGATTTGGGAGAAAAAGTGTTTGTTTTTTGGTCGGCGGGTGGCCAAGAGCTTCATTCAGCACTTTTCCCTCCTACCGTTCCCACCGCGCCCGGCCGACCGGAGTGGTGACACTTTGGTTCGGGTCTGAAGGGCTTATTGGGGCCCAGGTGCCCCACATCTTTCTCTCTTTTTCTCTCTCTCACTTCTCTCGTACGCTTCGGTGTCCCAGGCGCTCGTTCTTTCCTAAATTCCCTCTTCCTTCACGTCCCATACGTCACCAGCAAAAATTCCTCCCGTGTCCTCGAGAAAAGGGTTTTGGCACCGTTAAAAAAAGCATCGTAAGCTTTTTTTCCCGAAAGCGTGCCTTGAAAGCGTTATGGTGGTCACTTTGTGGCACGTTCTGTCTTTCGCTTCGCCTTCTATCTTTGTCGTACTGATTCTGTGGTAATAATCTGGATGAACCACCTCTCCATTAGGTTCCCTCCTTTAGATTGTATTTATGTCTCTGGCTTTTGAAAATGGATGAATGCGGGGATGAAACCTGGTTCCATAGTGTGTATATTTAGGGAATATAATAATTTTCGTTCAGTGAACATTCATTTTAAATTCAATTTCATTGTATATTGATATAAAGCAGGGTTTCTATGGAATTAAATATTAACTTAAACTAATTTAAACGATATTTTATCACAATCATCATTTTCATCGGAATAGGTTGTTATTTCTCACTATAATTTACCAAAACCTCTATGATTTAAAATTTCTTGAGCCATTTACAAACTAGTTTGCACTGTTATGGCAGACTCCAACAAGTGCAACTCCTTTTATATGGTTTTTACATTCTATAGTACAATACAGCTTCTCTAGTACAATTCGTATGCCCATCCATTCTGCGGATATGTATCTAATTTTGTTATTTTGTTTTTGGTGCATGCTAGTTAAAAGTGACAAAAATGGCAATGTTCAAGTATTATTCTAATACGTTATGTTTGTTTGTACGAAGTTTCTAATTACGTAAAACGTAATTTACAGAAGTGGATTGTTTTTGCATATAAGTAAATGTAGAGATTGCAACTGCATCTAATGATTATTCATCCTAAAACCGGCTTACCATATGCGGGTAAAGGTTTGTAATATAAAGATTAAATGCCAATAATTTTTAGCTTATGAATTGTTTTTTTTTAGATCGGTCCTAAATAATGTGTGTCAACTGTTTAAGGAAATAGTTGGCACTACAATATAATAATTGGCAATTAACCTTTCAACTACTGGATTGAAGAACTTTTTACATAAGAAACGGCATTAATTGCTTATTTCTTCTTTTTCAGGTATGCACATTTTCAATAAGCTACACCAGAATTCATCACAGTTGAACACAGGTACTTTGGTAAGCTACATTTTGTCATATAATTCTGCGGTAGGGATATCACGTAAAATTTTCTTTTACTTCTATCGAGTTGTCCAATACATCCTATTCAAACTTGAATAATTCGAGTAACATTAATAATTCAAGTACATAATTTACGATGATCTCATTTCTCTTCAAAAATATATTTCTGGGTGATAGAAAGTATTTATTATTTGAGCAGATCATGATTTATTTTTTCAAATCGTTAATTTTACAATTAATTCCACTAAACATAATATTTGTTACAATTTTCGTGTCTGGTGGACTCATTTCAACCGCTACCACCACATAATCCAGTTTTATCCGATGCCTGATGATATCCATCGATACAAGGTAATGTGTTTGGAGTACATTTTCAATGCCGCACAATAGCGGTTTATGATTTGAGAGCCATCTGTGTACTAATTATTCCCAGGAATTGTGCACCATGAGCTATATAATCTTGAAGCTCTTCAGCTTAGAGCATCATCAGTTTTTTAAACACTTTTAGTTTTTGACCGGGGCGTAATTTGATCCCGGATTCCCCCAATACTGAAAAAACTCATGCAACCCTGCTCGTAACCACGACAGCATCCGTCTGTGAGCCTTGAGTCGAACTCACGTCGGGCAAGCAGTGTTTCATGCCATTAATCTCCTTCTCTGTGATTGATTTCCACGTAAAAGTAGTCCGGCAAAGTGCATGCCTCTTCCCAGAACTCTGCGGGCACTCTGACCAAAACGTAATCCTTGCTCGCGACTCTCGAATCGCGCCAAATCCAAATGGCACACGCTCTTGTGTTTAAATGGCATTTGAGGACTGAAGGGAGAATTGTAATGAGCGACTCACTCGATTCCGCCCTTCCCCGAACTTGGCGAACGTGATAAACAGAGAGCGGCGCAGTCGACTAATGCACCCGAGATCCTCTCAAACAAGTCTCGTTCAAGGATTAAATCGTTCGGATGCGGGAAAAATTGCAGTTCTGGCCGTTGGAGTGTCCTATTCCATCCGATATGAATCTTTATATCACGCTGGAGCACTTGAGGGGAAAGCTCTGGGCCTTTTTTTTGACGAAGGACTGACCTGAACTTTAATGCTTTCAATAATGCTTTAATGAGCTCATCAAAGCATGACGACTTAGGATACTATTACGTTTAGTTTTGCGAACTGCCTCTCTAGCTCATGGGCCGGAAAATACTCAGATAAGCGTAGGAGACTATAGGGCTAAATATTACTCGGCATTAATGTACTCAGGATGCTACAAGGTGAATTTTCTCTATTATCTTCTGACTGCTATCAGTTTAACGTGAGGACACTTTTCTTTAATGTCCTCAAAGTCAATTCGAGGAGGATATCTTGAGAGATTACGGCAGGACGATTTTGTATAAAATTAGGGCTCTCTGGCTGGTAATGAAGCAGATATAATTCTAGCGAAGTTATAACAAGCTCTATTTTTTGCTCATGATTATAATCCTAGAATAAGCTTTGCTAGAGTGTGAAAATCCGTAACTTCAACTGTTACTTCAATTGAGAAATTTTTAGCACGGCAATTTAACTTCTCAAATTTTGAAGACAATTATTAGAGCAATTTTTAATGATACGATGTAGCTGAGATTAATATTTTTCTCTTTGGGAAATTACGTTAGGTATGTCTTGAAGGACACCCTTAGAGCAGTATGCAGATACATTGAGCAGAGCTGCGGCAATCTATGGTCACATTTCTCAACGATGGGATATAGTGTGATTCTCCGCAAGCTACGGGAACTATAGTGGTTTTAAGGTAGACATTAATTCTTACCTGTGCTGATTGGACAGTATTTCGAACGGAAATTAGTATGTTAGCCCACTGCTACGAATAATTTTTAGTATGTTTATTGGTTTCTACTTGTCGTATATTGGGCGATATTATGTGCCACAACGAACAAACTTTCCACTTAACAGGTTAATTTTTAGATAGATGGTGATGTGATACACACTTAAAAAACAGCAAATCATCGATACTGTGTGTGACAGGGTTTAATTCCTCGCCATACCTGCTCTACAGTAAATATTACGTGCGTACCAAATATATTGCCTGCCTTACACTTGGGGCAAATAAATTCTCCGAGGAGTTACAAATACCAAATAGAGTAGATTAGCGTGCAAAACGTTTGCCATTTTGGACTAATTATATTCCCGTGGGGCAGGGCATATATGATCACTACTGAGGATTATAGTTTCAAAGGCTTTGTTGCAATGAATGAACTCTTATTTTTATTATTATGAATATTTATCCTGAATTTCTCCAAGATATTCAAATTTTCTAAGCTGTACAGATATATTTACGTCTGCGAGGGAAATTTTTCTGATGGAAATCGTGGTAAATCAAAACAGTTACATGAAAATTATAGTGAATACAATATGATGCTAAAGGTTTCTATTGAGGGTAGAATGGAAGGACAAGGGAAAATAGAAATGTAAAATGAATTGAAAAGTGCACTTCGGTTATTAACCGATCCAAAGAATAAGGCTATATCTCACGATTATTATAACTAAGATCCTAAATCTATGATCAGCACCATATCCATGTCCGAGGCGGGATTCGATCCCGCGACCAACTTGGCTACTACGCCTGCCTGTGTCATCAATAGTTTGAAGGTGGTTGGAAATATATCTACTTGAAGAGAGAAATATCGCAGACCGGGGTAATTGGCTCGATTGATGAATGAATGAAAGAAAAGGAGATTTAGAACATCTTATCAAAGCCTACAATAGCCGTTCAAAAAGTTTCAATAGATAAGGGAAATGTTCAGAAATTCTCTCTGTCTCCTTATCGTTTTCAGTTAGTTGACGATCCGTTCTGATAGCCAAAAGATCGCGAGTTTGAATTGATTTACGAAAATGGGAGCTTATACCTTACGGTTATACTTACGGATATGATAAGTTCAATGTTACGGTATAACCATTAGATTTGAGAATTTTAAGACTAAATTTTACTTGATATCTTGATTTTAATTCCTATTATTGATAGAATCCATCTCCAGAACCCCTTTGCACAGATCTACAACGAATCATGGTGAAATTCAGGTGTGTTCTGTCGCTCTAGCCTGGCCGTTTAAGTGTCGTCTTGGGAACTCAAAAGTCGTGGATTTCTATCCCACCCTAGGAACAGCTTTCTGCTTATCTTGGAACTAATGTCATAGGTTATATGGTGAGATATACCCTTGACCGTGGAAGCATTCCAAATTTAAGTGTGCTACTACTGAGTTCGGGGGTCACGAATTGACTGTGGGAACTAGTTGAGGAGACAACCGGGAGACATTCAGGAGAGTTCGATGGAATGGCTAAGATCGGATGACCATTACAATTAATTTACAACGGTACCCGTGAACTGGGTACACGCCTTGAGTTAACGATTCTCCTTAAACCGGAGTGCTCGTCTGCAATTGTCACCTAACTTCGTTCACTGGATGCTTAAAACTGTAGGTCACGTCCTACTGTGCATTCAAGCCATTGTGCCATTAGATTATGACATAAGGTGGAGAAAACTGTTTGATTATACCTTATTGTCAATCAACCGTTTGACTATTGCTCTAGTTTACGGCGCTAGCGAAGTTCACATGCGACTCATAACAAGGATCAAAAGATTGAAGGCATACCTCTGGACCAAGGAGTGTCTACACTCATTGCACTGACAACGGAGGCGTTTACTCGGAACCGTAATCGCAATTTTGTGGCAAGGCAAGTGTGACAAGGCTAAAGCCCGTTTTACACGGTCATTGATACTGCGCAGGCTGTTGCGAGAGCACTTGCGCAAGAAATATTGCGCCGTGTAAAGCGACGACATGCGAGGACAGGCAGCGCCACTGTACGAACGCTTGCGAGCAAATTATAACATGTTCTAATCTGATACATGCGTTCGCGCAAGTTTGAAGTTTTCTTTCTCTCAATAGATGGTGCAGATGTAGCGGCAACGAACTGCCTGGGGAATTCTAGCAATCAAATAGGTTGTTGACGATTGAGTTGGGTGTTTTTGTTTGCACTCAACTCCTTAGGTAGTGAATAAAGTGCAATAATGATGAGCTGGGCTATTAATCACGTGGAAGCTTAAATTTCGTTCGTAAAGGAACTCGTTACCTTGGCCCACAACCGTTCTTTCGTGGTGCAAATTTTGGGCTAAGTATACGGGACTAGGGTCTCCACTATTGTGTTTAGACTATAGCTTAAAACATATTTTAAAGTGGTGGTAATTTATTGCATCTTTCATGTCCAAATAATTGCTACTTAATAGATCTTGACGTTATGCGATATACTGACGGTATTACCGCTACTGAATGGTATATTGTCACTGACATAATGCACCGACGATTGCACCGTGTAATGCTATCAAGCAAGCGTCCCCGCAGTTTTCTACGTCACGGAATTTCACAGACGACTGCTCAAACGGAATCAACATCAACTTGCGCAGTTTCAATGACAGTGTAAAACGCCTTAAGAGTTAGTGGTGAGTCTTGGCATTGTAGACGTGAGTGGCAGAAAGGTGCATGGAGGATGATGGTGATGATAAGAAACCGAAGGACAGAGGGAGAGTTGGGGAAAGGTGCCCCTTGGGAGAAAGGGATGGTGTGGGTGGGTCGTGGATTGGAAATCGTCCCTTCTAAGTGGTGCTTACCGAAAACGTAGGAGCCATTAAACCACCCCATTCGATCGACAAGATTTCATTCGGGAGGGTGAAAAGGCGGAGGGGAGGGTTCTGGTTGGTAGACGGACCAGGGGGTGATAGGATACGGTTTTGACAGCGTTGGAGAGGGAAGGGAGGGATTTGACGGCCATTTTCCCCGACGTTATTCAGTTGTTTGCGAACAGTTACCCTCAGCTCCCGGTTCCCTCGACTTCCTCCTCGTCGTTCGCGGTCATTAGCCGGCGCATTTGTTCTCCTCGCCGTAAGAGCCCCTTTAGACTGACTCAAGGAGGCAGATATGATGGAAGGTCTTGGGGCGTATTACGTATTAAGTAATCTGCGAAAGCTTCAAATTAGCATCCGTGCACGTAACTACATTACTGATGCGCTGCCGCGTAGATCGGGAAATTGGTTGCATTTCAGGCGACGCGACGGTCAAATGGTTGACAACTGGCCGTTCAATGGCTGTATCAATAGTGCATGTTTGGTGATCTTCACCCCCTGCCGCACACCCTCGTGGTGAAAGGTGGAGATACACCTGACGTTGGCATCAGCGTTCTCTTAACCGAAAGGCGCCAAGAGGACCACTGCTCAACGGTGCTACGGACTGAGTAGGTGCTGTACTTGTTTTTCTCCACAAAAGACTCAAATGGAGACCAGATTACCAATGAAAAATATCTTCCAATGCTAGGATTCAAATCAGGGCTCTCCAGGTGAGCGGCCAGTACTCTAAACACTACACAAACGCGACCCCAAACGTACGTTGACTGGAAATCCCAGGGTGGGTGCAACTCACCCCTCAGGCATGTATGTACGTAGCGTTTACTCGAAGATTGAGAGCTTATTCGAAGGTTTTGTAACTCCGGTGAGGTTTTTTTTCACGACTTTTTGACGACTTGACACGACTCAATGCTCGAATTATTAATATAGAAATAGTATAAAAAATTCCAAAGATTGCAATGCCTAAAATTAAATGAACGAGTTCCAGAATGACAAGCACAAATTTATTCAAATGCAGACGTAATAATAGAGACTTATATGAAATGGTATGTTGTTAAGATTCCTGTGACAGTATATCATACACGCATACTTTACGGCCCTGGACTTCTTATTCTCAGAAAAAAACTGGATGTGTATGTTCCCATTACCAAAGTAACAGTGTTTTCAAGTGATCTGACTTAAGCGTAACAAGATTTATGATATTCTGGATTTTAAAAACTCATTATCAAAGTAATGATGAAATTGTCGTCGAATAACTTGTTTTTTTCCAAATATAGAAGCGATATTTTTAATGAACCCTTCATTGACCATGCTTTGTTTTAGCGTAAATGCATCCTTTCAAATTAGGTAAACTTAAGATTTTACTAGTAACCTGCATTCTTGACCTCTTTCTTAATATATAGATGGTTTTTTTTCAGGAGTTTAGGTTTTTGAGAAAATGAAAAGTTTGAACTATTGAGCCTGCGTTTCGGAAAATGTATTTTTTCTTTATTCGGGGCTTCAAGTTCTTTTTAGGTGAATCGAAAAAAAAATTCACCTCAAAAGAACTTAAATCCCTGAAGAAGGGAAAAATACATTTTCCGAAACGTCGGCCCAACAGTTCAAATTTTTCATTTTCTCAAGGACCTAAACTCTTGAAAAAAAAATATCTATATATATGTTAAGAATTTGCATTCAGAAAAATCGATTACAGGTCTCAAATCTAAATCAAAGTCGTTTGATTATTCTGGTTATTTGTGAAATTCACTGCTTCAAGAGTTCAACCGATAATACTAGCTAGCAGTAGCTCGTAGTGGCTACGGAATAGCTTGCCAAGTACTCCACTCGTGAAGTTCACTCATCCGGGTTGGGGCACAGGTTCTTTCCCAGAGCTGTCTGTGGTTTGAGAGGAACGTGCACTCAGTAAATCACTCAAGTCGGGTTTAACTGAGCATGTCCAGAGCCTTCTCATGGATTACAATCAAAGCCCTCTGATTAGTAGCCGAGTTCCCTCACTATTGGCCTGCCACATCGTCGACGCCTTTCACGTCACAAGAGGACTTCTCGTACATAGAAAGTCTGTTGGTTTAAAAGTTTCACCTAACGTTGTGCGAAGATAAAGATTTGGATTGTATTTTGCAAATGAAAATATTCCCTGGTCAACGTCATACAAGAAATTATATTTAAGTCGTAGAATGATGGATATTTACTCAATGGAGTCACTAAAGATGGAGCCCTGAAGAAAGTGGGAGAAATTGAGAAGTCTGGTGAAAACTTTAAAGAGGGGACGAGTCATCCCAATTGTTCATATCTTGCGAAATGATAGTCTGATGAAAGGAGTCATTGGAGGAGAAGTGTAAAGAGAATATTGGAAAAGGAAGGCCTCGCGTTTGGAGCACGAAGTGAATGATATATAAGAGAATAACTATGTAATTAAGAAGCATTTAACCGACAGGAGAAGGGTCTCATCAAGCCTCAGTCCTAATATTTAAGCCTGGTCTAAATTCAGGCTTGTGATGATGACAAAGTTCCCAATTTAGATTGCATTAAATCAAGTAAAGCAGTATATGTCCAAATGTGTTAAGCATTGGGAAAATAAGAGCATTTTAAATAATCTTCCACATTTACATGATTTTTTTATTTTTTCGTCAGTGAAACAATATCCGGATATGCATGATCTTATTTTCCCCAAGTTGAATATCTAGTATCAAACACCTTTCATCCTGTTTTCAATCCTATCAGATACTCCATCTCAATTGCCTCAACGTCATTTCAGTTTCTATTTTTTTTAGTCAAAGTTATTAGCTTCTAAGTTCCTAACTCTTTTTATCACGAAAAATATAAGTGACGTTCCATTTAGCAGACCACATCATCTCCAAGTCAAAAGCATTCATTATCACTTTTCTATTCATCGAATTCCGCGTTCCACTGATCTTCAATTCTTAATTTTTATATTAATCCAATTTATTTTTCTAATCCTACATAAATCAGAATTTACTGTTCTAACTAGCATTGGGTTTTATGCGCGATTAGAGAATATGCTTTCTACGTTTACATTAACATTTTTAATTCTTTACTCGAGTGTGATTAAATCTGAGATTTGTCCAGAATGTTTGATGAGTACAAGTTTGTTTAATACAAAGCAGTGTCCTTTAGTTTTACGGACATATCACTATATGGTATTTCATTTCATTCCTTACAGTGTCTGCATAGGTTGGCTAAAACTTGTAGACTGTCGTTTTAGGCCTAATCCGTTTACTTTTCTCCCACGCAGGCATTCCCAATATCTTGACACATCAGTCTAAATTTCCGTCTTCATTTCTATTTTCATCGCTACGTCACTGAAATATTTCCCTGTCAATACAGGAAATAGAAGCACTTCGATACTTTTAAGCCTGTGCACACATCTGAGTAACACCGGTTGTTTTTTCAACTGGGAAGGAATTTTTCGCCTCCCTGTAGGCCAATCTCAATTATTCACTCCATAGCTAGTATAGTTTTGACTGAGACGTGATGATTTTTGACGAAAGGGTG
This sequence comes from Platycnemis pennipes, assembly GCA_933228895.1. Lineage (NCBI taxonomy): Eukaryota > Metazoa > Arthropoda > Insecta > Odonata > Platycnemididae > Platycnemis > Platycnemis pennipes. The sequence goes on along the minus strand of OW121851.1, from coordinate 40,878,070 downwards.
AGTAATCCAGGAGCTCTCTACCTTCATACACCGGGCCACATATAGTCTTTCGCGCAAATATACGGCTTGTTTTCCATTGTAAACGTCAATATTTTGATATATTGATGCATATGCGCCCGTAAAACCTTATCCAAGGGCTGTATGCAACTTCTCATTTTGAGTGTAAGATGTTTCAATGGTACATATTCTTAATTGTTTTGAATCGTTTTAGGGTTATTTTAAGTTCGTTAAAATGTTTCTGATTCAAATTTTACCCAATCAAAATATTTACAATTTGAAATGGCCTTACATGATAATGCAATCAATTTTTAGAATTTAATATATTATTTAATTAATTTTAAAATTTGAATGCATTTGAAAAAAATGTTTTTTTAAATATAATTGATTGAAGTATACATATTATTGATCTTTCCAAGCGTTATTTATCTACCTTTAAATTGAAATTGAGATAATTACGGGCAACCTGACATTTTGTGAACTGACAATTATGGACTTTTAGCGTATTAGCCAAGAGATTTTATTGAAGAAATACTAATTGTTACATCATCATCATCATAAGTCAGCAATCCCCAAAGGTTTTGATGCAGCTCTCCACTGAGTTCGTACATCGTCTTATCTCTTCATATTTACGTTTTTCCTCTCTTTCACATCCTTAATCACTTGTTCCATGTATCTCACACCTTTGCCATTCTTCCCATCTACTTGTCCCTCAACAATTTTCTTCATCAGGCCATCATGTTTCATGATGTAGATGATTAAGATGTCCCGTCTTCTTTTTAGGGCATTCAGCAGACTTCTCTTTTCTCCTACTCTCCTTAGGACTTCCTTTTTACTTATTTGGTCTATCCATTTAATTTTCATCATTCTTCTGTAGCACCACATTTCGAATGCTTCCACCCTTTACTTCTACGCTTCTCTCTTCGTCCATGCCTCATTTCCATAAAGAAACGCGCTCAAGATATACGTCCTGATGAATCGTTTCCTTAATTTAGATATAGTTACAAAATATTAACAATTGAGCGTTTTAATATGCATTTAGCAACCTGAGGTACTGCATTTGTAAAACGGACCCTTACTTGAGAGACTGGCAAATCCTTTTAGCAGAGTAGTTTACGGTAACAGGTATAGTTTAAGTTTGGAAGCATAGGATAGCTTCGTCTCCTTAACTTACCATTGTATTGCAGACCTCTTCAGCTCTAGCGAACATTTATTAATATTAGCTAGGGACCGGAAAACATCTCATGTTGCGATAAACGCGAATTTATGTGAAAATTCAGGATAAAAGCCAAATATCTGCGAATTTAGTAAATATGCGAAATAAGGTTATGAATACAGAAAAATAGTAGAAAATGGCAATAAAAATATCTTTACGTGTTTCCTTCATGAAACATCACATTTTTATCCATTAAAATAATAATTATTATCACATGAACACATCAAATTAGCATATTTTCAACTTCAACGTAATAAAACACACATGTGAAATGATTATACGGTGTAATGAGTAGAGGAGCGTTGCGCATTTTGTTTCACCTTTGTCAGTAAACAAGTGTTTTGGGCGCATACTTGCGTTCACATGGTGCGTCAGTCGTGTGAATCAGTGTAAATACAAGACAGTATGAGGATTCAGTATTTAAAAGTTAGGTGCTAGTGGGTTATCCCAATTATCGACCAATACCATATGGAGTTAAACTTCGTAATTGCACTATTAGAATTTACGTTTTCTCGCGATTTATAGCGTTTTTACACGGTCCCATCCTATTTCCTTTATCTCCAGTGCATGCACAACCCCGTATTTACACCATGACATGTTCCATTTTCCCTCTGTTTGCGTTAGATGCGAGTTACTATGCGATAGATTAAAAAAACAAAATTGCCTTCAATGACATTTAGCCTTACATACCAGTCCATATGAAATAATTTTTTACCTATTTTCGTGCATATCCACTTCAAAACACGAGAGGGAGAGCAGTAATGTGCTCCGTTTTATGGAAGAATTTGGACTTATCGGCGTAGTGAGACAGCACACACCGCCACTAGTGACGGTAAGATGACATATTGACAATCGCGATACTTCAGCCGGGAAAAGATTCGTACTATGAAATGAATGCGTATAGGACGCAATTTATAATCTAGGAACACGTGCGGGAGAATATATAAACTGTACCGAGAAGAATGAAAATTAATTTTTACCCAGACATTATGAAATGTTAAAAAAAAACATTAGCTGAACTGGTGGAGGATAACAGGGAATCATTCGTCAGACCATCGCGCTGAATTGATTCTACAGTTTTATTATAGGTTACTAAAAAACAAAACTTATCAAAACTTTTTTATCGCGTGAAAACCGCATAAAATAAAATAATTTTGTTGAGAAATGTTTTTTGCCGAAAAAAGTTGGATAACTGCTTGCGGTGGTCGGCCAGCAACGCAGCTCATTATTCTCATGTTGTTTATGTTATCCTTAATTACTCCGAAACGTAAATTTTATTTACTGGGATATGGATGTGAATTAAAATATTTTCAGATGACTCGAGGGTCTTCGGGTTTCTTCCGCGTTGATTCCTCCCTCTGGACCCTCTGGATATATTAATCCGTGCTCTGGACTAAAGTTTTGTCGGCATTCCAGGCGCCATCTTCAGGTCTGAAGAGCACGTCCAATTAAATTTCATTTATCTTCTTTCTATATACATTTTTCCTATATCTTGTTGATAAATATTCCCTTTTCGCACTATAAGACAGATATGAATAACAGTGCAGACATTTGACGAGAAAAAGATATTACAAGAAATCTTGGTATGAAGGAATACCAAATTGAAAAGTGGTTTTGAAGTTCTAGATCATCAAATACCGCCATGAATGGCTTCTTCATAAGAGAAAAGGCATTACAGAATTTATAAATTTGTGAATTATGGATTTGACAACGTCCAATATTGCACGTAGTCAAGTTCAACCCAAACACTACCAATTATATGACTGGTTGGGTTCTTGAAAACTTTTGTACGAATAAATTGTGAAAAAGAAATAGGAAAGCTGTATACTTTAAGAAATAATTAATAATATGGCTCTAATTCAGTTTATCAGTGTTTCATAGTTGGTTATTTAGGGGAGGCGACCGACAGCTGAGGTCATTTGCGCCATTTAGGATTGGTGGGTAATTGGGCAATGGTAGGAGTTTACAGGGAACGGAGAAAGGGTGGAGAGAAACCCGGCGTCGGCATTAGCTTACGCTTAACGAAAGGCGCCAAGGGGTCCACGGCTTAACGTCCCATCCGACGGACGAAGTACTGAACTTAAATTACCCACCATTAGGCACTCAAGTGGGGACCGGTTTTCCACTGAAAAATCTGCCACTGCCGGGAATCGAACCCGGTCCCTCGGGTTGGGAGGCCAGTACTCTAGCCACCAACCAACCCGATCCCCCAGTGTTTCTTATTAATGTATTTACTCAATATTGTGAAAGCATGCAATAAAAACTTAAAATGATTATTTTCCCACTATTTGCAATTTACACTTTTTAGCGGTCCTTAGATAACTGTAAATGAGGGATTCAAAGCTCGCGAGCTATCTTGCCATCGTGTAAATAAGGGGTTTTACTGTAGGTATACGTATTTAGGAGTTTCGCTTGGGGAAGATGGGACGTTACTGTACTGTTACTCTATGTGAATGAGCTCCAACATACAGTGGTAATGGACTTTATACTTTGGGTAGTAAATTGCTTATTTCACTATGTATGAGTTGCGTGGGAGAAAAAAGAAATCATTGTGAAGCATATACGCAGCGAAGAGCACATAATGGCTTTCAGAGCACAAAATCAGTTCGTCACAGAAAATGCCAAGACAGCTGTTGATTTTTCAATATTGCTGGAGGGTTCATCCTACCCCCCGGAACATATCCTGTACCCAAAGCAGAAATCAATTGAAATTGATGATCAGGCCATTTTTGAATGGCATTTTTTTAGTGAAGAATTCAGCTGCACTGAAAGATTTTTCTAAGGTTGCGAGTGCACCGATGAAAGATAAATTCAGGTATGTAGCTTTGAAATGTAAAGATAAACTTGCTGCATTAATGAAAAATTATCCAAATGGAAAATTTTTCACGAATATTGGGGAGGACTTTTCAGTCAAAAGTATACCATTAAGCAACCTTTCTGATGTTGTGGAGAAGGCTTTGTACCCATGTAGTTGTAAATATCCTACACTAGGGGAATTTTGCCGTGGCTACAGGGTACTGAAGAGAACGTTAACGTTAGGAGATAGAGAAACCTACCAACAGAGAAGTCACTTTAATTTAAATTCTCCTCTCAATGAAGGATGAGCAACCAAAGTCCTCTACAGAAGCCATCCAAACAGTATATGCACCTACTAAAAATGTGGAAAGTGAGAGCTTTGTTTCGCACTATGAGACGGTTGTAAATGGCAGAAGAGCTAAATTAAAAGATGATAATTGTTTTTAAAGCATGTGATTTGATTCGATTCCAAATCTACATAAACTGTAGCATAAATAGGCATTTAAAAGTTTCCCTTCTTTTTACTTGCTCAAGTTCCCCTTCCACATAACTGACTTGCTTTTTATGTAGGTACTTGAGCCTGGAAACAGTCTTTGATATGATCAGTAGGTATAAGCATCAAGTAGTATTCAATTCAAAAATATATTAGCCGTACTCTAAGTGACAATTTTTTTGATAATCATTTTTTTCCAAAGTAAATTAGCTAAAAACTTTGTGACAATTTTTAGCTCATTTCTCAGGTTAGAAAAAATAGTTAGCGTGTCATTTTAATTTGTCATGCAAGGAGTTGCATGAGTTTAAACAAACGTATTGATTGAAGTAATGATATATTACCATATTGTGCAAATAAGCCTAAGAATTGATATTAAATTCTAGGTTATTCGATGATAAAAAATACATGCTAATTTCAGGAAAATAAATGCTAATTTCGTATAAAATAGGTGTCTAGATAGATAGATAGCATAAGATAGATAATTTTTCCAAATATAGATGCTATTTTTCCGGTCCCTAATAATAGCGTGTGAAAACTATCAATACTCCTCCTTTACACATGGTATTAATAGTCGCTTTATAGGCTCCAGGTAGGGATGTCACATCGACATCGATGTATCGGACTACTCGATGTTTTTTGCCGATACATCGAAAACATCGAGTGGTAAGATCATCGATGAAACATCGACTCGATGTTTTCAAAACACTCAACATTGCAGCGATGTTTTAGGAAAAGAGCGGTATAATAAATGTTTTTGGTTGACCAATAATTCATTTTTCTGATTATCATAAGCCTTTTAAGAATATGAACGAACCTTACCTAATTACGCCATCTATCGTTCGCGTGTAGGGAAACAAGTGAAGGCATAAAATCGTTCACGTTTTCATCCCAGTGTTGCCTTTCAAGAACATGATCCGCCATGCCTACATCAGTTCCTTCTGAGAGGATTGTATCAGCTCTCAACTTGGTGGTACAAGATAGCAGGAGTAGGTTGGGGTCGCTGCATATTAAGCAACGAGTGTTCCTTACCGATACTGGGAGGTTTAAACGTTTTAAACCCACTGTTTTTCAATTTGATTTTTTAAATACTACCAAACTTAGAATATTTTTAAGGAACAGGTACACCCACTTTATTGTGTTACTTGTTGTTTTATGTTTATTTATCTTTATTTCATTATGAAACAGTGATATGTTTTATATGTTTAAAAATAAATTCAATGGAAAATATTTGCGTATTATTTATCAATATTTTACTAAATAAGGCCGGAATAATTTTCAAAATTGCAAGTTTTAAAGAAAATGTCAAATTTCTGATGCATAATACCTATATGATAATACCTAACCTCGGATATGAAGGCATAAATACTCGATACATCGAAACATCGATGTTTTTTGTCGATGAATAATGAGTGAGTGGTGAGTACTTTTATAAACATCGAAACATTGACCACTCGATGTTTTTTAGCCGTTGTGGCATCCCTAGCTCCAGGGCATCTTGCTCATGGAGTCCTCTGCTGCTATGAAACATGGCGCGAATATATACAACTATGGGCCAACTTGGCCAACGGTGTGCTTAGTAAAAGGAATACTGTTATAATATCGAATGAACATGATATATATTAGCTAAGAAATACAGAAAACTCATCCATGATAATGCAAGGGAACAAATTTACATGTGATACTTGTATACCTCAGACACTAATTCATGAGCTTTAACTGAGTGGGCGAGCTTTAACTCGGTGGGCGAGCCTCACCGTATGCTAAGTAAATCGAATGCTTACTGTTTTTAAATTAATCAACTGCATAAATAATTAAAATAAATAAGTAAAAGTTAATCGCAATAAATTAACTGAATGAATATACCTCGGATACCAGTTAATAAGCTTTAACGGAGTGCAGCGTCTACTTGGAAGCGTCAGCAGCACCATCTAGTGGCAAGAGGAAGAAAGAGTGTCACGTCAGGCGTATGATTTACTAGCATGCAATATTTTCCGTCGAATTTTTTCATTTTTTTAATTGATGAGGACACATTCTTAACTTTAATTTCAAATCGAACGGCTTAAAATATGTACTCCAGATATTATAAACTATAAACCTTTGATCAAATCAGTAAAAAATAGTAGGAAACTACCGTATTTTTGCTCTAATTCTGCACATTACTCAAAACCACCGATCTTCTAAACATCTCCTTTTATTTTCCACCCATAAGCCACCCATCCCCTCTCTCCCTCGATGTTTGGTGAAAGAATTAGAGCGTGTGCAAAGGAGATCCGCTAGATTTGTTAAAGTTTGTTATGGTAATTGTATAAGTGTTACGAATTTAATAAAAGAACTAGGATGGAAATAACTATCAGGACGCAGGTTAAATTTTAGGTTAAAACTTTTAAGTAAATTCGAAACCGATTTGTTCACAGATGACTTTAGATATATGCTAAGAACCCCTGTGTATTATGCTAGGTATGATCAGATTAACAGATGCTAGGTATGATCAGATTGTCGTTCCGATAGATTTAAAATGTAATTTTTCCCGCACATCATAAGGGAGAACAATAGACAGCGTATCAAAGGGGTAGGTAGGTGAAATATTTTTAGAATAGGTAGTCTGTAGTGCATGATGTAAGTAATAATAACCAATAATCCCTTTCTCATTATGTAGATACTAACCATCTAGCTGCATGTGACGCTATTATCTAGCATGTGTCTATTAAATATCCTAGTTTCATATCAGTAGGCCATGTTTGGAGATCTTCACCCCCTGCCACACACCCTCGTGGTGGCTCGCCGGGTATCGCATAGATGTAGATGTAGATTAGCCTCTCTCCGAAATAGTGGAGAGTGATCGTAATGACTCGTAAGCATACTCATTGGGTATCGAGAAGTCATTAAAAGTGGGTGGGACCAGTTTCAAGTGGTGCGGAAGTGGAAATGGCCCTTCCATTTCGAGAAATCCGAAAACAGAGGGTTTTCGGGAGAGGTGGGCGGTTGGGAGGCAGAGTCCTGTTTCGAAGGGGGCAGGGATTCTCCAAGAAATCCTTTCCCTTTGCCCGTGATCCCTCCTCCACCGATCCGTCGCTCAGTTCGGGGTGAGTAGTAGGGCAGATTAGGGCAAGAACGGGAGGGTTAGTGGGGGAGGGGTGGCGAGGAGAGGGGTTTTATTAAGAAAGGGAAAGGAAGAAATTGTCTGGAAATGTTTCGAACGACATAAATGCAGGCTTAGGGGAAAACCCTGGGAGGGAGAGAAGGGAGGCCCTTGAGGAAATCGGGGAAAGGGATTGCTTTTAAACGGATGATAAATGCGAAGGTTTGAGAGGAGAAGCGAGGGGTAGTGGAATGGAAGAAAGAATTTTTCTTTGGTGGTGCAACCCTTGAGGGCGGGGGTTTCAGACAGATGGTCGCTGCCCTACCTCATTCTCACCCTCTTCCTCCAGAGCAACCCACCCCTCCTCTTGTTGTGTTCCTTGATTTTCTTCCTTCGGGTGGCTCATTATTTCCCAAAGGGTGGAATGTGTTGGGGGTGATTTAGGGGTTGGCAATGCATACGGGGGGTGGGGGCTCGGTAGAATCTTAATGGCGTGTGAGATGGGTAGGAGGTAATCCATGGGGAAGGGTGGCTGGGATAAATATCCTTGGCCGTATGGTAAATTCTCCTCCGCATTGGATTGTGGTTTTCTTACGTACTCCCCACCTTCCGGCTCGAATGATCATTCCGCTCATTCTGACTGATACCCACCCTGTTAAGGGGGAATGATTTCAATAGAAAACTGGATTCAAAAACTGATTGCTGAATAAACGAATGCCAGTTTTGTTTTTGAGAAATAATTAGATGCGTCCCGTCATTGGAAATATATTAAAATCGTTAATGAACACAAAATAATTTAAGTATGATTTCTTGGATCGTATAATTAGAGCAAATCATTGATGGACCATGTTAAAGGAAAGAGTGATGTCTGTATAAAAATGAAGGAGTGATCCAAGAATGATGCTAATTTCTGAACGTCTCTGATATTTAAATATCAATGTGTAGGATTGCTTATTTTTAATCTGAAAGGGAAGTGTTAGATAGACCTACTGTGCATATTGATAGACGCAGTGGCATGAGGCATGCATATTAATGTAAATACATTTCATTTAGGATATGGTTTTAATGCTATGTGCTCCAACTACTTGGATTTTATCTCACCGTCTAATCAATTCTTCATCTTGAGTAAAACGCAGCGCCTATGTCCAAGGAGGGATTCGAACCCATAACCAGTGAGTTACCGGTCCAGCTTCTCTGGCCCGCTCCAAAATTGACCGCAGTCGAGTCCCAGTGGGTGATGAGGCAAATGTCCTCCCAATGAGACATTTCCGACTCAGTTGCATTAATTAACCCCCTGGAGATGGTGATTATGTAATAGTGAACTGAGTGGAATTTTCATTCAAGTAGAAGAAGAAGAATGGTTCGAAATGAGCTTCTCGTACTGATACCGAGAAGGGTCGAGGAGCCCATTTTTTCCATTTTCCCTTTCCCCTTCGGAGCCATGTGTTGGCCCCACGAAAGCGTCCCAGGGTCTTCCCTTTCCCTATCCCTTGACCCCTAAACTCTTGTTATTATCTTCCGCTATCGATCCCTTCCTCTCTATGACTCCTTACTGTCCCTCCTTCTGCCTTCGGATCCCCTTGAACCCTCATATTTCCCAGCCTTCCTCAGAAGGGTCTCTTGGTGAAGCAGGCGGAGGTCTTTAGTCTCAAAAAGTACGTCTCTTCGCTCCTTGAGACTCGATTAAATTGAAAAATGAGATTATCTCTGAAAAGGTGCAAAATTAATGGTTATAATTATGGAAAAAAATGTAGAAAATATTTGAGCAACCCAAAGGATATCTATTTGTATTGCAACATTCGATGCACTAAAATATCTGCTAGTGCAATTGCACTTCACTGCACTATGGCATATTCAGGTAAAATTTCAAACCTTAAACGTAATGTTGAAGATACTACAGTGTCGTGAATCGTGTTTTAATAAACATAGTTTACCTGTAGTACGCTTAACTTTTTTCCGTTCGTTTTTTCATCTATCGTGAAATTCTCGGCCTCAGTAATCCACTTAAATTGGAAATACGTTATCCTTATTAAAATTATGCTCGTATAGCTGTCAATATGATGAAAGGGGTAATAGTCATGATTTTAACACGATGGTCAGTCTAAGAGTAAGCTTTATAGTTTTTTTTTAAGAATATGCTTATATATATAAATAAATTAAACTCTAAATAAATGATGAATTTGGCAATGTAACCAGCTACCCCATCAATTTTTTACTGTCTTTTTTTTCAAATAATATGTGAGCTTCTGCTTCAAGCATCGTTAGGAGATGATGGAGTTGGTGTAATTGCTGGATTACTTACTTCCTATCTAGATAGTCTGGATTTGAATCCCGGTGGTGCAAGGGTTTTTAATATTGGGCCCTTGTCAATTTCCGCTTGAGGAGCACTTCGAATACTTATTTTTCATAAAAATGTTTTTACTAACCCAGGCATTCTTCTCACAAACGCAATCGCTCAGCTCAGTGCCATGAGAAACTTAGGAGTTATCGTGTTCAAGTTCATTTCCAGCAGCCTGTCATACGCCGTCTGCAAATCAAATGTAATGATCAGTGTAGCGTAATTATCACCCATTAAAATCAGAGATAGCCAGCCACTTTCTGTTAAATTAGGTCAAACACGATAGTAATTTCGACGTATCGAGTTTTATTCGATCATATAACTCAGATGTCATCTCTTTTAGTTGGGAGGATAATCATTTGTTGACATTTTATTGAAATGGGAAAAAAAGAATATTTTATCATATTAAGTAGCAGCTCAATATTTAAAATCATTTAACGAATGGATTGAAAGGGATATTATTGACATAGAAAATATCCGAATAAAATTTATATTCATAGGGTATTATTTATAATATCTGTCACGTTTTTGCGCAATGCCCTGGTCATTTTGAATAAACTTATTTCCGATTGTGATAGCATTTTATTTCCTAGCAAATTATTATTTCATGTTTGAGTAATTACTTATCTCAGAATGCCATACCAAAATGATAAACATATTGAAAAAGGGGAATGTGTTGCACGCAGCTTGAGCCTTGCGTAATTTGTTGATAAATATTATTCTAAATTACGTAATTAACGACAGATGCATAATTCTTAATATTCTTCGAGTTAATGAGATTTGATTATTAACTAAATGAAAGGCAATGTCTTATCAGCACTGAAATACAGATGAGTATAATGCAAATCATTAGTGTGAGCTTTAATTGTAAAAACTAATTAAAATAATATAAACCTATGCACGTGTCATAACCCTTTTCTCTGGAGTATTCAAACTTAAAATGTATTGGTGAAGAATTTTTAATTCGTGGTACTACCGTTGTAAGTGGCCCACGATACCATGAAGGTAGGGTAGGTGGTAGATAAAAAATGATATTTAATGCTTTTTTGGTGCAATGAATATGGCAAAGGTTAATTAAGCAAAGTGTATTTGTGGAACACTGTGTTGTTATGAGGACCACGATTGATGAATTAAATTACTTTTTGAAATTAGTTGCGTCATAAGTTTTATTTTTAATTTCTGTAGTCTATATTTCGTTATAAAAATCCCATTTTAGGAATGTGTACACTTAAAATGCGCATCTGTTTATTTGCATCTTTAAAAGCTTTTCGGTAACGATTTAGTCAATAATAGGTATCATACTTCTTTATAGCAGAAATTTCACAGAGAATAAAATCATTCGCCTTGACCGGGATTTCGGTCAAGGCGATTGATTTTTTCTCTGTGGAATTTCTGCTTTTGTGCATTTCAGCGGGTGACGACGTTAAGGTTCTTGCGGTCAGTTCGCGATCCTTCAATTTGTTATACTTATTTATGTTTCAGTGTACATTTATTCCTTAGCCTCTTATATGATTACACGAATTTGAAAACTTTAACATTCTCGTATTAAAACTGTTCATTCATCAGAGATACCTTAAGTATTTGGCATTTACTAAGTGCTTATCAGGGGATCACTTAATTTTCTTTTACTCTGTAGGATTGTATCTTATTTTTTGAAATTTCAGAGACTGCTCCTAGGAATATTTAATGCGCATCGCATTTAGGGCTTGCTTTTTTATCTTGGCTAGAATAAATGAAAAGTAAAAATTCCTTAGATCTTTTGTTCTTATTTATGCATTTTGAAATCAAAAGTCCATGCACAATATACCTACAGAAATTGTCGCATGAGTAGTGTGATGAAATATTCAGTGTTACCGTTGATGCATACGTATTTTCCAACAATTTTCAAATTATGGAATGCAACGGAGGAATTATTAATGCAGTACGCACTCATTGTTTATAGAATACCGTAATAGCTCGGAGTGGTAGGCATTATACGAGCGCAATTATGATCTGCGGGTTACGTAGTATGGGGTTTTCGATGGTATACCGCATGGGTTTCAACGGCTTCTTCCACTCCGTTTGACGCTTTACGGTCGACATAAGCGCAGGAGAGAGCTCAATCATCGAGAAGCACTTCCAATTGCTTCCCCTCCCCGTTTTCCTACGTTTGTACGTGAAACTAATGGACTTGGACGTGAAACTAATGGCTCCATGCGGAGGAATTGGGAATGGTCGGGTCGGTGCGGTTGCTGGAGCACATGTCTTCCATTCAGAGTGCTTGGGTTCGAATTCCGGCAGTGGTGGAGAATTTTTATCGCTACACCAATCCCTACTTGAGTGATGTGTGGAGATTACCTCATGTTCAGCACTCACTCCGTCGAATGGGACGTTCAGTCGAGGACCCCTTGATATATTTCGCGAAATGCAGTGCAGTGGCGACTTCTGGTTCCTCTCCCAACTTTCTCTGAAAACTTCCTCTCTCTCCTTGTACTCACCTATCATAAATGACGCAAGTGGCCTAAACTGTTGGTTTTCTTTGCCGAATTACTTACTTAAAAGAGGTTTGAGGTGTATAAGGGGCATTATCAGCGACATAGGACAGTGTGGCAGTAGAAGTGAATCCAGGAGCATTGAGTAGATAGCAGAGTATGTAGATCTAAATACCAGAGTCAGCATCAACCAGACACGTGCAATCAGTCGGGGTGATCGACTGGGAGAAATGATTCAATGTCCCATCGTGAGAATGGAGTTGACCTCCAGGCACACTCTGGCTCCCTTTGACCCCTTCCTTTACGACAGAGATGAGATAGAGGTTAGTAATCACTCTCACCATTCTGATCATTGCCAACTCCTCTCTTGTCAATCGAGATGAATTGTGGAGAAAACTTCTCCTTACCAAGAACACTGACAATTAGTTACCTGGTCTATTACATAACTAATTTCATTTAGATATACCTATGATCTATTCAGGAAGAAGTGGCGAAAACATTGCCGAAAGTGGATGAGAAGTAGAAAGAAGGATTGTGTTTATATTTGACCACGTTCTTGGGTTGCCTGGATTGTTTGTGTGAACACCTCATATTGTAAATTAGTGTCCAAATTTCCCAATGAGTTGCACAGCGCCGCAGGGTGAGAAAGGTCGTTTACAGAAGGGCGCAATGTAATCGAGTGCCGGCGGGCTGATAGTGTGGATAGAACAGGGTATAAATAGCCACTATGGAAGGGTTACAATTCACTGTATGATTAATGAACCTCGTAAGGCCTCCATAAACAGATAGTAAGATTATTGGGGAGGGTAATGAAGGAGGTATATGTAAATGTGTACTCATGGTTCGGCAAAAAGAATGGTAATGAAGTAAAGGTTGTTGTTGCCTGCAGGGAGGGTCTCGTGCGCCTGTAAGAATTGGAGGGGAATTTGGGAAGAAGTAAGGTTTTTTTTTGGGAAATGAGGAAAGGTTTAGGGATATCCGGCGTCAGCATTAACCTGCTCGTGACGAAAGGCGCCAAGGGGTCCTCGGTTTAACGTCCTATCCGACGAACGGAGCACTGAACGCGGTATTCTCACTAATCCCTGGTAATCTCACTTCCGTTATTTGAACTCATGTCCTTGGTATGGAAAGCCCGTACAATAAATAGTCCCCACACCAATCTGATTCTCAAGAGGTTGTCGAAATCATTGTAAATAGGATTAAGTGAGGATAGTTAGTGGGAAATATAAAAACAACATTCATAAGGCTTGAACAGGAGAAAGGATGAATAATGTGTGTTTAATCGATACATTAAAGCCCGAGTCTGATGATGTGGAAGGTTAATTTGGGCAAATGAGTGACCGAGTCTGGCCATGAGCGGAACTAAACGGGATTTTTTGAGATCGGGAAGGGAGGGAATCATATAAGATGGAGGAGAAGATGGAAGAAGGGCAAGAAAAGAAGAGGGTTGAGATAGGAGGTAATAAGAAGCAAAGCGATTGAATCAGAGGGAAGAATCATTTCTCCCCGACTACCCAGAATTGCCATTCCCTCGCAACGGCCGCAAGAGCTAAATTGGACGAATTCGAACTTTAATTTCTCCTTCCCAGAAAACAGAACGGGATTCCACTCTTTTTCATAAAAATTGAGGGCGTTAATCAGTATCTCCAGAACTACGGCTTACTCAGCTCAGCCAAGGGAACGATTCCAGCTGGAATTTATTAAAACGAATCAATTAAAGGCTTTCAAGTGAGGAGGAGTTTAACTTACGCCTCTCTTATTCTTATCTAGCTTCTTTTTGATGCTAGCCTATCTATCCATGGATTATTTTCTTTAGAATTTAATTAATGTTTTCCTAAAAGCCTTCATTCGATCATCCGTAATATGTTCTTGTCATTCCGCCTATATAGCTACATAGTTTCATATCTCATAACATTTTTATATTGTCTCAGTAGAATTTTATTATTTAGCCTAGCCAAAATGGCCATTTAAGGGAGTTTTTGAAGTTTTTGAAAATCTAGATGTCCGTCAATAATTTTTAACTTTCAACATTAGTGTTTCCTTGGTTTGTTTATATTGTTGATCTGGAATATTTATAAAATAGAAATTTAACGATTCAAAATTGCTGTGTATCTGATGACCCATAATAAAGTCAAACCTGAGTGAAAACCATTTAGAAAGCGACAAATGAATTATATGGTTAGCCTCATAGATGTTGCGAAGCGTTTGCCCATAGTCTCTTATATGTTCATATAAGTAGTTTAACTTCTTGTATTCCGTTTATTCAAAAATTTGAATGCATTCGGTTTGTTTGAATTAGATCTGCCATAGTGAAAAAATAAGCACTTTTTGAGTTTCAATGTTACCAATAGGACGCCAGTAACCATGTAAGTACCTACCGGTCCCCTATCCCATGGGACGTCTAGCGAGCCACATGTGGTTCTTGGAGTGTGTATGTAAGTCGCGGAGGTAAAATTGAAAATGGAAATAGATTTAAGGTAGCTTCATTTCGTAAAGCAAATATTGCCATTAATCAATAAAACTATTAGGTATATATTCACTTGCTAAACTCATCTTACAACATTATTTTAAGTTAAAAACCACTAGAACTAGAACTTTAATAAAGATGTAATAGTGGATATTTTCCTATGCTAACATTAACGCATGGCCCTTGAATGTTTTTTAAAAGTCTAGGAGGGATAGGTTTTTGATTTGTCTCTAAAAATTGCTAATCCTCGCCCCAGTCAACTGCCGTTGCACAGCGAAGCACTTATATCAAGTTGAACATACATCAGGGTACCTTGATAGCTTAACTATGCAGTAAAGCTACAACTACGCTATCCGTCTCAATTGTAACCCGTTCCTGCATTGTGGAAAGGTGTGGTTCTCGTAAGTTCAGCATTTATTCAAATAATTCGAACAGAAAAGTTTTGTAATGAGATAAATTTATTGTAGTTAAGTTCATTTGGTCGGATATGCCCCAATGCCTCAATCCAAATGTTAGGATTTGATTGAGAAACCTCTCAACAAATAGATAGCACTAGGCTCAAACGGAAAGGTAAGGGAATCTTGGTATCATAGTTCATTTTAGTGAGACTTACATTCTAATCAGAAGGGATAATATATTTTTACTAGAAAATACATTTTCACCAGCAGAATGTCAGACCTAAGTTGAGGTTTAAACAAACCGGAATGAATGGAGGTGGATGGTACGATATAGCACGGAGTGCATCGAGATCTTCCATGATTCTTTAATCCTACCACGGATGTGAATAATAGAGTAGAAAGAATGCCTTTGGACAGTTCATTGTACCAAATCTCAAGTTGGGCAATCGTCCACAGAAGCATCCATCGCCTAATGACAGGGCAGGAGGGGGTTTAAATTTTGGAAACCGTTAGTAGGTGCTGGAGAACTGGTAGAAGGGACGAACTGACTCGGAGCCTTCGCTTCCTGCCTTTCATTAAGTATCCTGTTTTCAAAGAGAGGCGGATAAAGCAGAGAGAGGAAAAACGAAGGCACAAACACGCTTGCCAATCGGTGCATTCGTTCCGCTGAGTCGTCACGTTTGGGTCAACAGCGCCGCGACTCTTCGCCGCTCTGAAAATTAATGCATTTGTCCAAGTGGCGCCTCTCTGCGGAGAGCCATTCGTTTTTGCGACCGGTACGAGTCGGAGCAGTGAACGAATCTCCCTTCCGTCGCTCATTCGTTCTCTTCTCCTTTCCCCCTCGTGCATATCCTTGAAGCACTTTGGAGGGATATGGCCGGCATTCGATTAAAGTACTTGATCTCCCCAATTGGTCAAAGAATTGACCACAGATCTAAACAGTGTGCAGCGTGGAGCAACTAGGTTTAAGGTGCTAGAATAGGTTTAGCAGTATATTAAAATTAATAGAATTATTGGGTTGAGAACCAGTATCGGATTTTAGGTTAAAATATCGATTAAATCTCCTACATAAATTTAAAACAATAGGTTCACTCAAGTAGCTGGATACATATTAAGAACCTCTGGGTTTGATGGTAGACTTCATCATCGAACCAAATTAGCGAAATTGCCGTTCCGATAGATTTTAAATGTCATTTTTCCCGCTTACCATAAGAGAATATAAAAGGCAGCAAAACAAAGGGATATGTTGGTGAAATATTGTAAGAAGTACTGTATAGTGCCTCATGCTTCTTTAACATTATTAACAGGTACATGATAGGGAATATTTTTCGCGCCGTAGAGCTAAGTATCTGTAAAAAGTAAGTAAAAAGCTAAGTATCTGTTATCCCTTAAAAATCAGTTAACCTTCAGGTTGAACGCATGCACAATTATTTTAGTACTTCTCTTGTTATGTGGATTTTGTTTCCTTTGATTATGATTTCGTTTCGGAGCATCCTTAAATGTGTACGTACTATTATTTAATTTCATCACATTCGGTCCCTCTGAAAATCCGTGAAAAATATATTACTCATTTTATATTTTTGTTGCCCAAACTCTCACCACATAAATATTTTTCCATACATGTTCTATCTCTATTGTCTAAATACGTCATCCTCCGCCCGACGCTGTGAACTATCAGCCCGGGCTAAATAAACATTTCATGTTCAAATGTAAAACTTGTCTTCGATAAGAAACTGTTTCCGGGGTAACTTGGTGAAATTTTTCCATAATGGAGAAGAAAAAAACCTAACAACGCAATTCCACAAAACTTTTAATAAAAAAGTTTTGTGGGATTCCATTGTTAGTTTTTCTCTTATCTTCATTTATAAACCACAATGCGTATAATCAAAATAAAAGTTCGAAGTTATGCTTAAAGAGAAATGGATTGACTAATCGTGATATATTACATTGATAAATGCGCATGCATTATTCATATTGTTTTCGTTAACTGCTTCATTTTTCAACGACTTTATTTTTAATTTGCATATCAAAGAAAAAGTTATTGATTTCGCCAGAGGGTTTTATTTGACGAGACCATCATGGATATCATTTGGTGACTTCATATTACCTTTAACTAACTAACTAACTTATTGCGTAGTCGTCTTAAAAAAATTACCGCTTATCACCTATATCAAATTTTACGCTGAAAGCCGCCTCAAGGGAGTATGGTAGGGGATTCACTTGATTCATCCGCCGTGCGGTTGAATTTTAGCTGAAAAACAACTTCAAATAACCAATCAGAGGTCAGTTAAAACTATGAGGACTAAATTCCTGTTGAGGCTGAAGCTCTTTATACCTACCTCGAAGATCTCCGTTCAAAAAACGCACTTAGAAGAGATTAGCAGGTGCGCCGGTTCTTACTCAAGTGCTGCGTAAATTGCAATAGAAGTTCATTACACCGTCCGTCGTATTGGACACATTAAGACGTGGGATCTCTAGCGCCTTTAGTGTAGGCGTTTTATACGCCCGTGGAGTAGGCTAATGCCAATACTATGTTTCCCTCTGCCCTTACGTCCGTTTCCTGTAGAAATATACCTATCTCCAATTAGCCACTTGTTCTACAAGGTGCAGATAAACTTGCCTGTCGGTTTCCTCCACAAAGTAAATAACAGTAGGTACTACCTATTTTTAGCACGTCGGTACATGACGACCTATATTTCCTCCGTCCACATTCCCGACTTTCCCACCCTCCAACTCCTTCTCCTCCCTACTTCCCCTCTCCCCCACCACTTTAGTCGTCTTAGCCGGCCCTCAACCACAATCCCGTCCTAACCGCCCCTGCATTAATATTCTTCCTCCACTCCAACCTCTCTATTTTTTCCCCTCTTTCCTCGGCCACTTTATATTTTTTTCTCTCCTCCCCACTCTCCCACCCCACGGACGTCCTTTCTCCTTCTCATCATCTCCTTTAAGTGGCTTGTAATATGATTTCCTTCTTCGGCCCGGATGACAAGGAGCTGAGAGCCGACAGGAACAAAGACTTAATCCGCACTAAGAGGCATCTACTTCATTCGTTAACTTTGTTGGATATAAAAAAATGGAATAACTTAATCGAGTGGAATATTTGACGAAATTGAATATATTGTAATTGAAATTTTAGTTTTCTCATCTTTTATAAGATAAAATATTAAATATAACTAAAAGTATGCTAAGGATTCTACTCGGGAGGAAATAATGAGCTCTCTAATTATTTTAATTTCATTAAAGCTAATCAATTCTGTAATATATGGAGTGTGTACAGTTTTTGGTTGACGTAAGATTACTCACCACGCAGAGTAAGGGCCGCAAAATTTATATTTTTTATACTTATGATGATAACGCACACGTTCACTTAGTTGTTCACGTACCGTCGCTATTTCGGGAATGCCGACAATTTTCGTTGGAATGTTTTTGATCAAACTTCAGCCAACTCCTTGCCAAATTCTTCTCATTTAAGCAGAGGCTGTGCTCAGAAAAGAGGTTGATCGACGTTAGCTTAAGGGTTAATAGGTTTTGCCATGCTTCCGAAGCCAGAGAGGTCATTTTTATTTCCCTGAGCTCTGTATTTTTAACTAAGATTCATGAATTTTGTGGAGCTTGTAGCTAAACAGATAAGTAAGGCAGCATCGCGGCAAAGTCTCGAGCTATTTCGACCGGTATACCTGACATTAGTTTGATCAAGAGAAGAAATTTATTTTCCCCTCTTAGGAATATGGGCAAATACACTCATATTTCTGGACTCAAATTGAGTATGAGGGTTTTTAAATTTTTATTTCGGAGTACGAATAAAGTTTCAACCTTAAGAGAGGCTACATAAAGCATGTCTTCTCTCATAAGGTGCTACATGCATCAAGACGCACAGTTTTAAAGCAAATTTCATTTCTTCACCTGCTGAAAAATATTACACTATGCAGTTAATGTGTCAATGAAACTTCAATATGCTTTCTTTTTTGCGACTTACGGTACAGTCGTGATATATATTACGTGAGCACGAGGTAAATACATCAAAAGTAGTTATTTTTGTCGCATTTGTTGATGGTTTTCTGTGCGGATATGTGATACACTTTCAGGGTTACTTTTATGACCCGTTTAAATTAGATAAGTTTGAATTCTTATTTATACTAGGAAAATGTGGAACACTTTCTTATTTCCAGAATATTTCTGTAGATTAATCCGCCGAGTCAAAAGTTTACAGCAATTTACGGCGCTGAAAACTTTATGACCTAAATTGTCTCAATTTATAAGCTGAATTAATGATCGCTATACGATTGGAAAGGCATCTACGACGAGTGGCTCTTATAAAGACTAGGCGTCATGTTATGAAGAACTATATTGCCTGTATTTAATTGCTTTCTGTGTTTAATTTCAATGGGGTTCTTACCGTAATATTTTCATGTACGTGATGAAGTGACTGCGTAACACCATTCCTAATGGGCTTATGTATAATGAGTAACTATTTACGAGCCTTCTATCGTTAATTTGCTGCATTTTACAACTCTTTTCGGTTTTACATCATTCAGAGACTTCCATTTCAATAGCAAGATATTCCATCATCATCATCATCAAGGGTCAACAATCCTAGGATTGGTTTGACGCAGCCCTCCGCTCGATTCTTCTATCCGCCAACCTCGTCATACCAACGTAGTTCCTCTCTTTCACGTCCTTTACGACCTGTTCCATGTAACTCATACGAGGCAAGATATTCCACAGAGAAAAAAATCATTCGCCTTGACCCCTGATTTCCGGCCAAGCGCTCTATCAGTTGAGCTACCAGAGGCGTCTTACTTCTCTGTGGGAATTATAGAGGGTTTTAGTGGAATTAGAAGTTGCCGGACTGCTGAACACATCATGTCACATAGCAGTCGTAGTCGTACGCGTGGCGTCACCGTCCACGAGGTAAAAGCCGACATTTAACCACTAAGATGCTTGAGTACAACGAATTCAAAGACCGCAAACTGGCCGCGAAAACTTTAGCGGCGTTACCCGCTGAAATTGCAGAAATCAGGGGGTCCGGGTTCGAGTCCCGGTCAAGGCGAATGATTGTTTCTCTGTGTAATATCTTGCTATTGTGCTATTTCAGCGAGTAACGCCGCTTTACCCGCATCGGGTAACGTCTTTGTATTCAATTTTAATATTTATTTGCTTCATCGAAACTTGAAGGTCGTAGGTCCATTAGCATTATTCGTTATTGATCTTCGTTCAGGCAGTCAGACAGGGGAAGGCAGTCGTTAGTGATTCCATCTGCTTCTAAGAGAGT
Organism: Platycnemis pennipes; assembly: GCA_933228895.1. Classification (NCBI taxonomy): domain Eukaryota; kingdom Metazoa; phylum Arthropoda; class Insecta; order Odonata; family Platycnemididae; genus Platycnemis; species Platycnemis pennipes. The sequence continues at coordinate 40,857,540 of OW121851.1, read as the reverse complement.
GGAATAGGTTAAACATGCGTGTATCCATTTAAGTGATTCAGCTCATACAGTGCATTCAGTAAATTAATTAAAATAAGAAAACCACCTTGTTAAGATATGTTTTTCCAATACAGTTTGGCCTGAATCTGGTTGCGGTTGTGAAACGAGCGTTATGAAGTCAATTCTGGGTTATGAGTAGTAGATAAGCTTACAACAGTCTATCTGTGAGCCGTTACGCAGGACACGACGGAATGAGACGACCTAAGTTTGTAGAGCTTAAAATAAAATGGACCGCAATCACTGTAATTCCTGGCTTGCAATTAGAGAACAATGTATTGGGTTTTTTCAAGAATGTAAGACACTTCCATGTTTTATGCTTCGGAGTTTAGACAGATATATTACTGAATGGTATTCTAACAGTTGTGCACATTTTGATTGAGTTCCTTGTGATGAAACCTCTTTTCTAATTAAGCTGTCGTCAATTTTTTTAACGAATCCTCTCTTCTTTGTACTCTTTTACTCTTAAGGAGGTTGGTCCGAAAAGTGAAAGTCATGTCATTTTTTTAAAATATTTTCAGCACTTATAGAACGTAAGTTCCTCTATCTAATAAAGTAAAGATAACTATACCAACCCATACTCCTTTTTGCACAAATTGCATTTGAAATTACATACGATTAACGGCGAGAATGGCCGTCACATGGGAATATAACGTTTAAAAATACCATAGTGTCATGTCATTTTTGCAAAAAACTGATATTTTATGCGTAATTTCACAAGAAATAAAATGACACGAAAATAAAGGCATCAACCCACCGTAATTAGCCGTAATCCACCAATTTCTGCGCTTATAGCAGACGAAATGCGTTAGTTGTCTTCAAGTGGCGCTGCGGTCGCTCTATGTAAAATGTATGGCGTATGAATAATATCATTACTAATGAGATATTAAAGCATATTTCAGAAAAATATTATAACATAATCTTTGATAGTAATATTCTGGTGTTATAAATTAGTAAATTCATTGAGTACATGAATTTATTTCTTTAGAGCAAATGCTGAATTGACTCCATAGTCGAGCTCATTAAAATTATCATAAAAAAGAAATCCTTCGACTTTACATCGTATTTCTTGTGATACTTATGACTTTCAATAGCTTAGGTAATTTTCTTTGTGAAGTAAGGATCACTTAGCAGGCATATACTCGTACTTAAATTTATAAGATTCCTCTGACAACTTGACCCACGCAGTCGCGAGCCAACCTCCTTAAGGAATATAGTACCTACTTGCTACTAATTTTTATTCAACCTAAAATGCTCATTTTCTTCCACTTATTTCTGTATGCAGCGTTTCCTTTTATCGACAGCATTCTTCGGAATTTTTTACGCCCCTAATTACTTGTTCCACCCAAATAGGTAAATAGGTACTTTGTATTTTAATTGCCTTCAGGAATCTTTCATGTTGGCCTACCATAATCATATTATGTCGTTTACATAGCCTATTTGACGGCGTCGAGAATACGGTTGGAGGAGACAAAAGATATCATTTTTTATTGGTTTATGCTGTGCTGCAGAGGGAGGATATCTGCAGAATAGTTAAAATGCGCAGCACTAGTCAAAAGTTGCGTCACATCAATGCAGTGGAATGTGCCAAAAATCGACCATCTTTTCGTGCTGCTACTGACATGAATAACCGACATAACTATCATTCTTTAAAATGCTCTAGTGTAACATTTTCCCAAATATTTGGGAAATATTTGTAATGGGGATTGTTGTAGCCTAGTGGGTAGAGTGCTAGGTTACAGACCGGAGGGATCCGGGTTCCAATCCAGGGCAAAAGCTTTGTGGACTCTCCCACCTAAAAATCCTAGCAATTCTATTTTCTGAGTGTCAGAACTACATAAGAAATCACTGGCGGCCTAGGTAAATGAATTGGTTCCCCTATTCTGAAACTGTGGATTTCACACGCCAATGGCTTAGTGCGGGAACCACCCTCACCCATGAAAAACCAAGCTTCGAGTTGAATACTGATATGACCGTTACATCAACATCAGAGTTTCAGGAAAAACAATCACTGCTGATGTCAAAATATTCATTATAGTTATTAAAGGAGTACAGAAAAATTAAACATCACACCATTAAATTGTGTTCCCCGAAGGATTTAAAAACCCAGCGTTCATAACACTAAGTCTTGATAAACATCGATAAGAAATGTTTTAAATGATAACATCCGATTTAAATCGAAAAAATGAACACTTTTAATTTTTATCAAACCTGCTTGTGAGTGTTGTTCCAAGGAAGGGAGTTGGGGACGAAATATGAATCCCAGATTCCAGTTCTAGAGCCAATAAAGTGAGAAAAAAAGATCCTCCGGAAGTGCTCTCCTAATTCACTGGGATAATCCCTCTCCCGGTGCATGCATAGATATGGTAGGAATGGCATTTGCATCGGCGCTGCTCGTGAAGATACCGCGAGCGGCTGGATAAGGAGAGGGTGTCGGTGCCCGATGCGCGTCTCATACGTAGCCTCTAAATAAGATAAACATGGTCCTCGCCTTCTTACTCATCTTAAAGACCCGAAATTCATATTCTCCCTCTTCTCGCCATCATTGTGAATAAGTGGAGGTGTAGGAATATTTTTTAACTCGTAACATTATCACTTAATAGGTTACGCAGGTTTTTCACATCCCTGTTCCTATTTGGGAGGTTCCCTGCAGTTGGTATTTTGATCATCGTATGGTCCTGTTATCCTTGCATTTTCCCCACTCTTGTGTAATTGTATGATAACCTATCTCTATTGTTCTGATGCCGAATTCCGTGGGGCTTCTTTCTTGATTGAATCCGATTTCTAATTTCTGGTTTTGAAGCGCGTCGCATATACGCAGTGAGGGGCCCGGCTAATCGGAAGATTTATTCCCACACGCATTCAGTTGTACAGTTTTTTTTTGTAGTCGATGAATGCAAAAGTTTCATCACAAATTTCTAAATTTTATATTACTAACTTTTGAATAGATTAAAAACTGAAATTTTAAATTTGATTCGTTTCAGTGAAACGATTTGCTTATTTTCGTAAGTTTCTGTGGTTAATTTTGGAAAGTGATTACTTGGTAGCTAGGAGTATTTATTATCAATATCGTCCAAATAAAGACGACTTATTTTTATTCCTTTACAAACGTTACACTACCAGGAAACTAATCCTAGGACCGGTTCCGTTCTGCATAAGGAACGAAACGAAACATTCCATTCCCCATCCCCCCCTCACCTCTGATCTCTATAATTTTTGCCCTCTTAAATTCACTCTTCCTTTGACCCAGTTTTCTTGTCTTTCCGGGGTAAACAGGAGGAAGGAACTGAATTTGAATATAGCTGTCAATGTAAGAATTTATCCTACGTAAATTCATCCCTCAGCCTCTTATCTACCGTTGAAATTTTCCGTGGCAGCCTACACTATAGCAGGGGAAGGGTTTAGAATATGTAGTATCTATTACAAAAACAGATTTACATGAGATAATAGCGTCTAACCTAACTTGACCCAATGATTAATATTCAGGAAGCCACAATATCCACGACATAACGTCCATTATCAAGCCAGGTTAGCATAGATTTGAAAATTAGAAAGGCAAATATATTTTCTAAAAATAAAGTAGCTCCCAAAGAAAATATAAATATATTTATATCCCAATTATTATCAAAGTGTCAACAGTAACAAGTATTTTAGATCAAAGAATCAAACTAACTATCGTAACCACTCTCGAAAAAATCGCAGCAAACGAAACGATGCTAAAGCAGTAGGTACGTGTCTTCAAGCCTGTAGAAAGACAAGAAGAGAAATGAATTTAAGCTCACTCAGTTTTAGCACCAACATTATTAACCCTTCCCATCCTTTGATTGAAAATGGAACTATGTCACTTTATTGCTTTAAGCACTCAGTCAAATCACCCGCTAACTTTACACGATCTCATAATGATTCAACCGCGATATTTCTCAACTTGCCGCAGGAGATAAATATAATCTGCAACTGTTGCTGAAGAATTTCGCCTTAACGCTCCGAGTTTTAATTATGTTATTGAAAATTCAAACCGCAATTAGTTTAAAATGTAATGAGGTTCATTTTCAAGGGATAACTAAAGAATCAACATATAATTTACAATTTCAAGGTCGAAAATTCACCCTCCAGGCTGCAGCAATTATAAAGACAACGTTTTATGCTTATTAGAGCTATGGGTGCACCAGCTCCAAAACACTAACTTAAAAATAATATGTAACTAACTGATGGCTAATTCATTGTAATTATTCTTAGAAGAGAAAACTAACCGCAAAAAAAAACCTTTCTGGATTTAGTCGCTGATCTATACAATTGGAAAATGTTCTCAGAGAAAAAACATTCACTGCTATTGTGAAATTCTGCTGTTGTGCTAATCAATCCTAAAACTCTAAGCAGCACATTATAATTACCGGAATCTTATCAACCTCGGCCGTTTTGAGATACGTTGACGTGAAAAAAGATAATATGGAGCCGATTAAAATTAATTTAGATTTCAAAAATAAGTTAATCCTCGTCATTCGCCAAATTTTGCATTTCGCTAATGGTAGGTTGATGCCAACGCTGAGTTTTTATTAACCCCGTCCTCCGTTCTCTGACAAGTTCATACTTCAACCCAATTATACCTATATTATATGTAGTGTTAATGGCCTTCGCCGTCCGTTACCTCCCGTAGTAATTATACCTCGTAATGCCTATGTCGTTATGGTGGCCATGATCGATTTACAGTGATGGAATCGGTACCCATTGCGCAAAATCGAATGGAAACAGATTTCAGAGCGCAAAACATAAGTCGATAAATTCTTTTCCATCACTCATTCTGAAATAAAATGTAGTTCTTCCTTCGTCACATTTGTCCTGCAAACTTGAGTTTAAGTCTTCTCTCGAAGGTCTCGCAAGAAAATTCTTCGATACTCGTCCACTTTTGAAGAGTCCCTCCTTTTGCTCCGACAGCCGCTATCGCCAGCTTTTCTTCTCTTCTCTCCTCCTCCATACACTCCCATTTTCTCGCAGGAGCGGGACTTCTCGTATCTTCCTTGTTCCCGGAGGACTTTTCCCTCCCACCCCCGACCCACTAGCCACGCCCTCTGCGACTTCCATCCCCTCTTCACGACCTCCTCCGCCGGACTTCGCCTGTCAAACCTCCCCCTTCCTCCTCACTGTGGGCCGTGTCAGAAACAGAACTTGGCTCTCTTCAAATAGTCCTCCCTCTTCCCCATCCCATATTTGCTCTTTTCCTCTCTTTTATTCTCCGTCTCTCTCCCTTCACTTTCCTTGCTTGTAAAAAGAGCTAGATTGGCCTTACCGATTACCTTAATTTTCCCAGCTTTTTGACAGACAGTTACCGATTTAATGAAGGAAATGTGATACGCAGAAAATTAATTGAAAATAATAGACACTCAAGCTAATTCTGCTATGAAATAGATGCTTTAAAACTTAAGCTATTACATGCTATCAAATTTTGACATTCAAGGACATTACCAGCTTAACTCATCTAAAGATCAATAAAAAGAAAACTAAGGTATTGCTATGCAGTAGGAGAAAGGAAGCTAAGACCAATGTTAAACTAGGAAAACAAAAACTCGAAGAGGTGGAAGAATTCTGCTACCTTGAAGCCGAGTAACCAGCGATGGACGAAGTAAAAGAGAAATTGCAAGTAGAATTGCCCAAGCAAAAAGGGCATTTTACCAGAAGAATATTCTGCTCACAGCTGCAAATACAAGCGTGGAAGTGAGGAAACATTTCATTAGGACATACATCTGGAGAATTCCACTATATGGCAGCGAAGCATGGAAAATAACAGCAGCACCGAAGTCCAGGCTGGAAGCATTTGAAATGTGGTGCTACCGAAGAATGATGAAGATAAAATGGATCGATCGAGTGACAAACGAAGAAGTGTTAATAAGAGCGGGAGAGAAGAGATGTCTGCTGAAAACCTTAAAAAGAAGACGGGACAACTTAATAGGCCACATCTTAAGACACGATGGTCTGATAAAGACAATTGTCGAGGGAAAAGTGAACGGGAAGAATGGAAAAGGCAGGCCTCGTATGAGGTATATGGAGCAAGTTGTGAAGGATGTAAAAGAGTTGAGCTACGTCAATATGTAGAGGTTAGCCAATAGAAGTATCGAGTGGAGAGCTGCTTCAAACCAATCCTAGGATTGTTGACCGCGGATGATGATGACCAGCTTTACTCTTGTTTAGGAAGTGAGAGACTATGATATTTATTATGTTGAAAATGGGATGCCAAATATGTTACGTAAACATTTTTGGTGGGCCTTCACCCATGATAATTTGATACGAGTGGTAGTAGGTTTAGCTACGGACTGACTTATCTGACACACCTTTGGAGACACTCACTCAAACCCAAACCATGGGAATGAACTATGCAATGCAGTGAGTGTCACCAGATCTTTCAAGAAATCTACAGGCGGTGTAGGGAGACCTGATGGCTCCTCATTGTATGGCATGAATTCCATCACCATTAGTCTTTGCCCTCGTTGATCTCTACCCTCATTTGCGTAGAAATTGGAGCATTCATCATCTGCCAACAATCCCAATATTTGTTTGATGCAGCTCTCCGCTCCATTCTCCTATCAGTTAACCTCTTCATAGTCGCAAATTTCTTCTCTTTCACATCCTTTACTACTTCTTATATACGTTTCACGTAAGAACTTGCTTTTTAATTCATCCCATTCACTTTTCCCTCGCTTACTGTCTTCACCAGGCCATTATGTTTCAAGATTTCGCCCGTTAGGTTGTTCCATCTACTTTCTAAGATTTTCGGAAGACTTTTTCTCCTTAGGACTTCGTAAGCCACTCGGTCGACCCATTTTATCTTCATAATTCTCCTGTAGCACCACATTTTGAATGCTTCCAGCCTTGACTTCTCTGTAGCTGATCTCTGTAGCGTCTATGACACTCTGCCATAGTGAAACATGTTTCAGATATATGTTAATATATGCTTGGTCACTTTTTTTCTTGCAGCTAAGGCAAAGATGGTTTAATTAAGCTTATTTGGCAAAAAATAATGAAACCTGACTCTATTCTCAGTTATTCTTCATTGTTCATACTCAGTTTACTTGATGAAATTGTTTTGCTAATACCAGGACTTTTTGAAATTCCATGGTGATTGAAAAATCAGTAACATTACTTAAAAAAAACTTGATGAAATATTTTGTATTCAATATGTTTCAGAACGCTTGCATGTTCAGTAGTAGTACGAGTACTACTAGTAGTTACTTGTATCACAGATAAAGAACCTATAATATATTATAAGATTTTAAATTAAAATATTTTACTCAGCGGTATGCTTGAGTTTTGTTTCTAGTTTGTTCATTCAGCTATTTTACATTAACTATCGTACAAGTATGAGGAAAAACTGAGTAGAAAAAGTTTTTTGCTGAAAACATGAGTAAGATAAAATGTGCTACTATGATATTTTCCAATAAATTTAAGTATTGTTTTACCGATCTTTGATATTTTCTGGGGCAGGACAAGGATTAGTGCTGTGATTCTTTGTAGTTATCGTGCAGATTGAATAGAATGTGTCGGCTGAAAATTTCATTTTGAGGCTGTTTTTTTCCTTCATGTCGTTGCATGTCAATAAGCATAAATCTTGGGATGGATTACAAAATTTTAGGAAGAAAATTTTATAAATCCGCCGTAAAAATATTTGAAACATTAATCACAAACTTTAATTGACCATATCGAGGGTTTGTAAGTGTCGCAGCATTGTCGAAAACCAGATTGAAACTACCGAACTTTGCCATTTGAAACAATTACGCGATGGTGAAACGGAGCAATGGAAGTTTTATATAAGGCATTCCGTACAAATTAGAATTGGTTCTCGCCCTTTTTCATGCCATTAGCCCCGGGGAATTCCGGGTGATATTCTCTGATCACTGAAATCGAGAGCATTTTTACGTCTCCGGTCATGTATGGCGACCCGATGAAGGGGAAGGAGGTCACAATGCGGTGTAAGTGAAAGGCAGAAGAGAAGAATTGAGGGAGTACGGGGGAGGAATAGATATCGAGCAAGGGTTGATGGGAAGTACCGGAATGCGCATAAAAGTTTCGGAATTTATATCCAATTTTACGCTCAACTAGAAGGGGTTGTATCGTTAGAGGGGGCGGGAGGGGGGGATGAAAATCAACTGTGACGGGACCAAGAGGGTGGGTTGAGGGGTGGAAAAGGCAGCTAGGGGTGTGTGCGAAATGCTTCTCGTTGGAAGAAGGGTGAGGGAAAGGAAGTAGCTGGCGAAAGGAGTTGTGTTCCAGCGGTGGGTAGGGGAGGCTGTATCGGAGGGTGGCTTTACTTTCCCCCCTACTTTCATCCGGGAATGGGGAGGAGGAGGGGAGGTAACTGCGCGAAGGCAATATACGGAGGATGAAGCCGTAGGGAGGGTTACTGCCGTCATGAGTCCTGAGCCGGTTATGTTCGCATATAAGGAGATCACCCGGGAGATTGGATGGAGGAGTTGAGACTGTGTGAGTGCGCCTGCACGTATATCTTGCTGTTTGATCCTCCAGTATGGTTTTTCATAAATCTCCAGCTATAGGAAGGGGGCGAGTTCCCTTTCCCGGCGGTCTGTGTACACTCTTGTTCCTCTTGTGTATATTTTTTGTTCGTTCGACGTGATCAATCCGTTTTTAATCAACTTGAAAGTTTTCTTCAAGTTTATGACGAATAAAGAAGAAACACGTAGGTTTTTGGCATTAAAAATGTAAATATTTAGTCACCCACACGGATTTTAATGGTATACCTGCGAGAATTGACCATTGTACAGTGTTTTTTTTTATTCCGCCAGATAAATCCCATCTCCATTCAGAATTTATGGAATAGAAATTACCCTTGCTAGAGGAGATTGCTTTCGAGGGCGTGAAATCCTATTTTTATTTTTTACTTTTCGGCTAGACATGATGACACACGATCTACGAGCATTTTTTCATCTCAAGTTATGAAATTGTGGAATTAACAGAATTCTTGAGTATCAATCCGTCATCGTCCCAGTTTTCTATCTCTACTGGTTGGCCTATGGACAGCCTCTTTTTAACATTCCTACTGAATGCAATCCCTATGGCAAGTTCATTTCGAGCCTAGTCTTTGCACCCGTAATATTTGTATTTCTCTCTTAACGCTTCTGGACATGCAATTAGACGTTTACTCATCATCAAGAGAGCTTCTTCTGCTCTGCTTAACAAGAAGTAGGGTGAACTGCACAGTTTCAGGCGTAACTTAGTGGAACTGCATATTTACGTAAATATAAAATAAAATACGTTGTATATTTCACACAAATTTAATCCACCAACCCGGGTTTCGCCTACTCCGTAAACATTTTCAGGGCCAGAAAATGTCTACGGAGTAGGCGAAACCCAGGTGGATTAAAATTGTGTGGAATATACAACGTATTTTATTTTATATTTACGTAAGAAGTAGGGTGATGATATCAATACCGATACACTTCAACCGACAAAAATGATTATTAATAATTAATTTCGATGTACTTAACAATAATTAGGGGAGGTAAGTAATCAAGAATTAAAAACTTTTTATAGAATCTTTAGTATCTTCATGGCAACCTAATAGCAACCGAAAGAACTTTTGGAAAAAGATGTATCAATATCAGCTCGGTCGATCACCAGAGATTTTTCTAAATCCCCACCTATTCTTGCTGGAGTAATTTGCTGTAGTTTTCGGTTGCCTACACTAATAATAGTGCAGTCAAAAAAATTCAATTTTTCTCATGCTCCACGTTTTGGTCACGTGCTCATATTGATTGTTTTCGATATTAGGGAAGACGACCGACAATTCTTGGCATTAGTGCCATTCAGGATATGTGAGTGGACTGGTGAAGAAAATAAGAGTGTGGAGAGAAATAGTAAGTTGTCATGAGGGTACGATAGAAACCAAGGGTTTAAAAATTTAACGTCCCATCTGACGGACGGAGTACTAAACTTGAAGTGCTCTACACATGTCTCTTAATTAGGGGCTTGTAGATCGTTAGTAAATCTATCACCGCCAGGTCTCGAACCCTCACCATCCTGTTGGGAGGCAAGACCATCAGTCACCACACCAGCCTTAAACCCCTTAATATCTGTGGGGTAAGGCTTCTCATCTTTTACGTGCCACTTGATTGTTATTTCTCAAAAAAATGTTCTAGATAGAAGCTCCTATTCTTTTACCTCCGTTCTACTCTTAGCGAAAACCTGAAATTCTCATTCCGAGGTTGCCTCCGTTCCCCCTCTGGAGCACGGAAAGTGCGATCAAGTCACGTTTTCAAAGTCATGGTTGGGGGAAGGAGGATGCAATGGAATCACCGATGAATTTCCTTCGTTTAAATATCTCATCTATCCTTCGAGTATCCATTGAAGTCATTGGCTAATTGGAAATATTAAACTTCGGAGGTGGTGGACCGAGTGTTTTATAGACACGGTTACGATGATTTGTAAGAGTAAATAGTAGACAAATTTATAAAGATTCCTTAGGAATTAATGCCATAACAAGTAAAACTTAAGCTTAAAGTGGAGTAATAAGAATTTCAAAAAGTTGAAAATGATTATTAATTTTATGGGTGGAGATTGAAAACAAAGTAGAGAGAACTGGAAAATACAAAATGCGTACCAGATGGATAAATAACATATGGTAAAACTAGTAAACGCGTGAGGAAAATTCGCACATTCAAACTAAACCCCCTAAATAATGGACTCCCAACTCGTGGGCCCAGGTTTGGACTCTAGCAGCGGCAAGTATTTTAGACAAGTATACCGGTCCTTACTTTAGTATTTTGTCCACGCATCGAATGGGAAGTTAAACTGTAGACCTATTTGAACCTTTCGTCAAGTGCAGGCTAATTCCGACGATCATTTTCTCTTTACCCTTATTCCGTTCTCTAAAATATTCCCACCTCTACCCAATCGCTCACCTACCGTGTGTGACGCAAATGGATTTAGCTGCGGTCACATCTCCAAACCAGCAAACCAAAGAAGATGGGAAGAAAGGGCCGGCCGGTAGTAAGGTCCATACTGCGCTAGTCAGACATATCGAAAGTCACGGATTCGAATCTTCATCCGGATATGGGTGTTATGTTAATATCAGGACTAATTTTTTGTTGTTAGTTTAGACCAGTGGTTTGTTTAGTCTAGTGGTTTAGACTAGTAACCCCTACTGGTATTTTATAAAGCGTTTTAAGTACTACAAGGGGTTCTAGATGTTTCTTAAAGGAGAGCTAAAACGACCGGGATTCGAACCTGGATCCGTCGTTCAAAATATTTCGAATGTAAGAAGTCATTTCAGGCGTCAATTTGTGTAAGTTTGTGATATTCATTATGAAATACAATAGTAATTCTCCACCCTTAATTTTTAATAATAACCGACCCGGGTATCGGAAACTATTACTATTGTGTTTCATTATGAATTCAAAATATTTCTCAACAAAAAGAAATATATGAATCATATTTTCATGGCCCTAAGAATGTATTCACAATTGAAGTGCAACCATTCATCAACCTATCGACGGAGTTATTTTTAGCTGCGATATATTTTTATAGAAAAAAACGTTTATCTAAGGACATTGTATTTGTATTTTTTTTAAATGATTTTATTCCTCAAATAAATGAATACATTGAATATACATTAATTTATTAATGTATATTCAATGTAAATTAAATAATTTAGGTAAATTGTCCCATTTATCTCTTTCATAGTGTATAAAAATTTAACTTTTTCTTGGGTTACGAGAACAAATTTTATAAAACATTTAGTCAATTCCACACTTTTTTAATAACCGACCTAGGTTTCGACAAACTTTTGTCATTCTCAAGGTGAGAATGTCGAAACCTAGGCCGGTTATTAAAAAAGTGTGGAGTTGACTAAAAGTTTTACTTTATTCGTTACCATGAATACCGTAACAAAATTCCACATAGTGACGCCTTCAGTCCTATCTGATATACATTTTATAAGTCTAGGGTTTTTAACAGCTGAAATGTTTAAGAACCATTGAGTCAAATAGAACGGCGTGATCAAAGCAATAGGATCACTTAAAACCTAATTATTCTCCCGCTTTTAGAATGAAATATGGCGGACGGAAAAGTAATCAGTGCATGTGCCAGCGGGGTTGGAGGGATATGAAGGGGGGGCCGGAATGGGGGGAATGGGAGATTGGAAGAAGGAGGTGACAGCGCAGGCAAGAAGGAGGGAGCAATTCCAGAGCGTTTGAGCTCTGCGACAGCCACTTTATCCAGTTCAGCGGCGGCATTCGGGTTGACTCGCGCGCGTACGCACTCAGATGTTTGTGGGAGCGGGGAATGGGGAGAGAGAGAGTAATGGGTTGCCCTCGAGTCGGGAGACGAGCTCATGCTAAGAAAGCATCCACGAACAAGAGACCACTGCTGTGTTCAAACGTTCGGAAATAAGGAAGCATTGCATGGGAACCAATGTGGAGTTGGAGCAGTGTGTTGGACAGGGACAAGACCATCGGGAATGCTGATCATGGAAGAAAGAAAGACTTCGAGGCCTGGATTTGACATGAAATTCTGAAGAAAAAATGGATGAGTCGAATGGGAAAGGAAGAAGTGTATTGAAGAGCAGTAGAAGAAATTGTTCCGTATGATATTCAATGTAACTAGGAAAGATCCGGGTAGGTAGAGCACACCCTGGGACATCATGAACTTTATTTTAAATGAAATTGAGGGAAGATTTGAATGAAGGGTGCAAATTTTGAAGAAAAAATGAAGGAGTCGAATGGGAAAGGAAGAAGTGTATTGAAGAACCGAGGAAAAAATTGTTCCGTATGATATTCAATGTAACTAGGAAAGATCCGGGTAGGTATATCACACCCTGGGGCATCATGAACTTTATTTTAAATGAAATTGAGGGAAAATCTGAATGAAGGGTGCAAATTTTATGCGAGGTGACGGACGACCCTCATTTTTGCAATTAAGAAAGGGTAAGTATGTGAAAGAAGGTCGGTTTCCAAGGGAGGAGGAACGTAAGAGGAAAACCTCGCGTCGGATATTATTATACTCTTGTCTAAAGAACACATGAAGTCCATGCTTTAACGTTCCGTCTGACGGACAGGGTGATGACCCTGAAGTTCTCCACCCACGGATTTCAAGTAGGATCCGGTTTACCACAAAAATATCAGCCACCGTTGGGATTTAAACGCGGACCCTCGAGTTGGGAGTTCAATTCTCTGTCTGCTACACCAATTAGATTCAAATTAAAGTATTAGAGGATCTGAATTAGGCAGTCTTTAGTATGATACCTTTCATCCAGACCCTGGGGAAGAGCTGGATTGAGGGAAGGGAGTCTAAGGGAAGTGTAAATGTTTTTCTCACATACATCCCTTGAGTTCTCAGTACAAATGCAGGTACCCTATACTCTAAGTTTCATTTCATGATAAATGTTTCCCATGATCACAAATATAGCGAGAGTGTTTTACATTGAAAATTAAATGAAATGCTCATTATTTTGTCGCCGTTTCTCCACATTTTTTCTTGGCACAAATCTTCCATAAATCCGTCAACATTTTGTGCATTACGGCCACTGCAATTTATTTTTGAATGAAATACTTTTAAATTAACGAATACTATAAATGAGGCCGATATATTTAATCGTTTGGGGCAATTTTTTAAAGCATCTTATTCAAAAGCACAAGCTAAGCCCACCAATGAGTAGTTTCAGGTATCAGAAGTATGCTGTTGCCACAAGTAGAGTCAAAAATTCAACATAAAAAATTGCAAAAGAGATCAAATAAAAAGTGCGCGAACTAGCCCCGGTATCCCCTACGGGTTAGGAAAATAGGCTTCCAAGGTTAACTCAAGGTTTAAAACGTTGGAAACCGCTCTACTACGATATAGCTGGTCTTGCTCCGAATCGGGAGGATAGACAGGCACCGTTTCGTTTGGGAATGAAAACGATGTTTGGACTCAAAATGCAGGACTTCAAAACGGACCGGTTCGCTATAAATCTTTCGAGTTTATTAAAAACCCCAGCGTACAACGGTAGAGTATATCATTTTTTTCGTTCACAAGTAAGGGCAGTAATATATGTGGAAATGAAAATAGGTATTGTAGATTTTGATACATAGAAGTTCTGTGGTTTAATATTTTTGGCACAACCACTTTTAACGCTACAAATGTATGCATTCTTATTTATTTATTAACCATTGAACGGGTATAGTATCCTTTAGAGAAGTAAAGAGTAACATTAAGTTCTCAAAATTATTAAAACGGTTAAATTTTTCTTGGAAATACAAATTCATTATTTTTTTATATTTATTACCAACTAATTAAAAGCTAATTTTTTTTTTCTTTTTTTTTTAATTTTGTGTATTTTATAACTAACATTTTACGACACCAGGATAAAAAAATACTTAGTAAAATGCCACAAAAAATAATAAGGTACTACCTAGGTTTCGTCCGTTAGGGCGTCATCAAGTACAATAAAATCTCTAAATACTGGCAGCTCTATATATACTAGAGGGGGTTTGGGTGGGGGGATATGGTCACGGTAATTGCGGAGGTGGAAGGGGGGGAGGCGATGAGACAGGGGAAACAGGGGGAGAACGGAGGTCTAATGAAATACCTATTTAGGATGGGGGAGTGGGAAGGGAAGATGTATTCTTTTGTTCATTATTCGTTGTTTTTCTGCATCGAAGTGTTTTCAAATTTTCGAAGGCGTCCAGTTGGGCACCTTTCTTTTCCATATGGAATAAAGTCACACCAATTGCCTTGTTCAATGAGATGCTTGCTGAAATGATATTTTTAGGGTGTCCGTGTATAAAGGAAGGGAGTTGCTCTTGGGCACGTATTTTAAAATTCTTCCACGGTTGCCCAATATAAACCGCATCACAGTCCTTACAAAACAGTTTGTGTACCCCCGATTGCTCGTGAGGATCCCGTTTGTGTTTAGTATTGTTTAAAATGTTCCCCAGGTTTTTCCCGTTGTAAAAGGCAATTCAGTAAGCTCCTTTGGGAAAGATACTTATGATCTCCGCTGAAGCTCCGTTTTACTTCAGTTGCATGAGACCCTATTATGTAGCATGTTTCCCTTTAGTAGATTGTTTGCATGTCAAAAGTGCATATTTGGTGATATTCACCCCCCTGCCACACACCCTCACGGTGGCTTGAAGGGTATTGCGTAGATGTAAATAAAAAAATTTTAGCCAACGTGGTTTCAAGTCGTGTGCCGGGTTTGAGGTGTGAATAAGTCTATGGCCCAGTTTGTGCGCTTATTTCCCAGGAGTCTGTCAAACACATGAAGTGGGAAACCATTTGCTAAGTATTCACTTTTTTACTGAGTACTTTTTATCCTGGTGACATGGATTGGTTCCACACAGTATCGCCTTCCACAGTGAATTTAAAATGTCACCTCGTAACTGCATGCTCAATAATTTCCTCAGGGTGGTAACACAGTAACGCTTGGTCGCATGCATGTGGCACATAAACGGGGTGGTAATTTTTTGCTTACCTGCGAGCTAGGGATGCGGGGAAAACAAAAAATTGATGAGGTGAAATGGTTTTGTTACCTAGGAAGACGAGTAACCAATGATTGACGAAGCAATTAAGAAATAGTAGAATTTCCCAGGCAAGGGGGGAATTCTATGGAAAGAAGAATCTACTTACAGCTGGAAATACAAGCCTAGAAGTAAGGAAGCAAGTAATCACAACATACATCTGGAACATGTTTATTTACGGCAGTGAGGCATGGACGAAGGCAGAAGTGGAGAAGAAAATTGTGCATTCGAAATGTGGTGCAACAGAAGAATGCTGAAGATTAAATGGATCGACCGAGTAAGTAACGAGGAAGTCCTAAGAAGAGTGGGAGAAATGAGAATCTGCTGTCAACTCTAAAATGAAGAGGGGACTACTTAATCGGGCATATCTTGTGACACGGTGGCCTGATGAAAACAATCGTCGAGGGAAAAGTGAACGGGAAGATTGGAAAATGTAGGACTCGTATGAGATACATGGAACAGGTCATGAAGGATGT
This sequence comes from Platycnemis pennipes, assembly GCA_933228895.1. Taxonomy (NCBI): domain Eukaryota; kingdom Metazoa; phylum Arthropoda; class Insecta; order Odonata; family Platycnemididae; genus Platycnemis; species Platycnemis pennipes. Next base: position 40,841,531 of record OW121851.1, on the reverse strand, counting down.
ATAAGAGAGGAATTACGTCAATATGAAAATGTTGGTCGATAGAAGAATCGAGTGGATAGCTGTGTCAAACCAGTCGTACGATTGTTGACCAATGATAATGATGATGATGCGTGATAGTGAGTTTGTCTCCTTGATAGATAAGTACAGTCTCTCTGGTTGAATATGAATGCCTAGTAATAGTCCACCCCCTGCCGCACACTTGCAGAGTACTATGTAGATGGTGATGTGTGTTGGCGAGGAAAGGAGATTCATCAGTGATGGGAGTAGGCTGGCGCAGAATGACGCAGGCAAAGGGGGGATGGAAGAGTTCGTGTTGGGAGAAGGACGCACGGAGAGGAGGGTGAAAATAGTGCAGTGGTGTGTCGAGGGGTTGCCGGGTGGAAAGCGAGGGTCTGGGGTAGTTTTTCACGGGAATGGGAGCGTGACTATTGGGAAGCCCCCTTCCTACGTGACGGAAGCGGAGGCCAAGAGAGGGAGGGGGACGCCTTTGGTTAGGGAAGCCGACTGGAAGGCTCCGGTCGGAGAAAGAGGTTGACGTGCCGGAGTTAACCGTGTAATGAGAAATTCTCGCGCTGCGGCGACGAAATGAATGTCCCCACCGTGATGAGGGTGAATGAAGACCTCTCGGGAAAGGGATCGTGAGGGAGTGTGACTCGGAGAAGCACGGAGAAGGATTGACTCCCTTTATAGGTGATCGGGGGAAGTGTTGTGATTTGAGGGATGGTTATTTTTCGGCGTGGAAGCGATCTCCTCTCCCGCCTTTTTCTCATCTCTACTTTCGTGGAACTCGGTCGCCTAACGCAAAGACTTCCTTCTTGGTTTACGTCTCAATAATGTACTGCTCTAATGTTTGTCTCCATTTCCAGCAACAAGTTTACATTTTGAACGAGTGTATGACAGTTATTATCGATAATAATGATAATCATCATTAGTCAACATTCCTGGGATTGGTTTGATGCAGCTCTCCACTGAAATCTTCTATCGGCCTATCTATGCATATTTACATATTTCTTCTTTTTGACAGCCTTCATCACTTTTTCTATGCATCTCACGCGAGGCCTTACTTTGCCATTCTTACCTTCTACGTGTGCCTCGAAGATTGTCTCCATCAGGCCATCATGTCTCATGACATGGCCGATCAAGTTGTCCCGTCTTCTTCTTAGGGTAATCAGAAGACTTCTCTTTTATCCCACTCTTATTAGAACTTCCTCGTTACTTACCTACTCGGTCGATCCATTTCATCTTCATTATTCTTCTGTAGCACCACATTTCGAATGCTTCCACCCTTTTTTCTCCGCTGCTGTCATTGTCCATGCCTCGCTGCCATAAAGAAACACGCTCCAGATGTACGTTCTGATGAATTGTTTCCTTACTTCTACGCTCCTTTTTCCAGCGGTAAGTAGATTCTTCTTTTGATAGAATGCCCTCTTCGCCTGGGCTATTCTGCTGACCATTTCTTTCTTGCTTCGTTCGTCGCTGGTTACTCGGCTTCCCAGGTAACAGAACTCTTTCACCTCTTGCAGCTTTTGCTTTCCTAGTGTAACGTTGGTTTTGGCCTCTTCTCTCTTGTTGCACACCAGTATCTCAGTCTTTTTCTTATTGATATTCAGCCATTGTCCTTTCCATGGTTGTTTGCATCTTATTCAGGTCCTTCTCTGTCTCTGCTATGAGAGCTACGTCATCAGCGAATAGTAGCATACTTATTGTCTCTCCATGGATATTCACCCCAGAAGACTTCTCTTTGATTTAATTGATGGCTCTCTCGATGGAAACATTAAAAATTACGGGAGACAGTGTACAGCCTTGTCTCACTCCTTTCCCTATTCTTAGCTTCTTCACAGCTGTGTTCAGATTTAATTAAAGCTACTTGGTTTTTATACAAACTGTGGATAATTCTTCGATCATTGTAGGACACTCAAATTCCTTTCCTCTCTTGTACCCTTACTTTTACTGAATCCAAATTGAGCTTTATTCCAGGAATTTCTCTGCTATTTGTTCAATTCTTCTGTAGATGATTCTTGTCAATATCTTCGCTGCATGTGTTGTCAGGCTATAGTTGTAAAATATTCGCATTTCTCCGCTCTCTTCTTTTTGGGAAAAGGAATGTTGATGTTTTCCTCGATGTCGATGAGTATTTCTCCAGTTGAGTACATGTAGCAGATGGTCTTTTATAGATGGGTTTATGTCTTCTCTCCTGCATTTTTTATTAGTTCTGTAGGAATACCATCAATTACAGAAGCCTTATTCATGAGAATGTCCTTTACTGCAGCGTCAAATTCCGATCTTAATATTGATGCTACCATATCATCCTCTTCGACTTCGCTTTCTCTTCGATCATTTTAGTGCTGAGTTTTTTTCCATTGTATAACTCTTCCTGAATTTCTTTCCATCTCTTCACTTTGTCTTCATTTTCAATCAAAATTTCTCCATTCTTGTTCCATATGACATTGCATCCTGCGCTCCGTGTTTTGAAGTGATTCTTCACTATCCTATAGGCAGTTTCCACCTTTCCAAGAGCAAGAGTGTTTTGTACATCCTCACATAGGCCCTTCATCCATATTTCTGTAGCTCTCCTGGCTTTGTGACTTATTTCGTTCCTTATTCTTTTGTAGCAAAGTTGACCTTCTTCAGTTTCCGCATACTTGTACTTTCTTCTTTCTTCAATCATCTCTAAGACTTCTTCCGTGATCCATGGCTTCTTCTTGGGAACTTTTCTTTTTCCAAGAGCTTCCTTTGCGGCTTCTTGTTATCCATATTTAATATTTTCCCAGCCCTCATCCACTGATTTCTCATTCAGGTCCTCTCCTATGTTGTTTCCCACTCCATTTTGAAATGCCTGCTGGAGTTGAACCTTCTTTAGTTTTTCTATTTGCCATACGTTCTTCATTGTTTTCTTCAACTTCTTGAATTTCAGATGGCATTTCATCATTACTAAACCATGGTCGATGTCTGCCCAAGGGTAGCTTTTGCAGTCCTTCACCTGGTTCCTAAATCTCTCCTTCACTAAAATGTAGTCTACTTGAAATCTTCTTCTGTACCCTGGCATTTTCCAAGAGTATCTTCTTCGGATATGGTTTTTAAATAACGCCTTGGCAACCACAAGCTTATGCTCTGAGCAGAACTCCAGTAGTCTTTCTCCTCTGTGATTTCGATTACCCAATACATATTTCCCAGCTATTCTTCCATATTGACCTTCGCCGACGACCGCGTTCCAATCTCCTAAAATAATTAGGTTTTCTTCTCCTCTTACATGTTTTATAACTTCCGTGAAATCTTCGAAGACCACTTCCACTTCTTCATCTTCGTAGTCCGTCGTAGGCAGGTAAACCTGAACTACTACGGCATCTACTGGTTTGGTCTCGATCTTCACCATTATTATCTGTTCTTTGTACTGCAGGAAGCTCTCCACACGTATTACGGCTCTCTTCATGAGAATTATGCCTACTCAAGCATTATTTATTAATTTTGGTTCAAGGACTTGAAACTAACCCAAATAACAGCATGTTTTTACATTCTTTCTTTGCTTTATACTTTTCTTTTTTTTAATAGTGAAATTTAGACTAGTATATTAATACTGATCCTTTTTATGCATGATATTTAGTGAATGTTTGGTTAGAATTCACCCCCTGCCAACTTTATGGTGGCTTGCAGGGTATTATGCACATGTGGATGCACTTCCCCTGTACGAAATCGTCAGCTTGACATAGTCAATTGTAATATGAAGGAAGAGGTAAATCTTTGGTGCATCCCCAAAAAATTAGAGAAACAATAGCGTGTATTCAACACGTGGTCTGGCTAGAAAACGGGGCTACGTTTGTTCCATCCGAGATGGGGCAATTAATTACTCCCGTGCTTCATCTCTTCGGAGGGAGGGTGGCGTTTAATAGATTTCGAGGAAGAGGACCCGGAAAGGGGAATCTGGGGTGAGACAGTTCCCCGTGAGTCTGGAGTGGAGGGAAGTGGAGATGAGTGGAAAGATTGATGGCCGTCGCCTTGCTAAAGGAGGAGGGAAATGAGGGCCTGGAGGGTGGCGCTTCGTGGCGCCATGGGTGAGGGATGTGGCGGGGGCTGATGGGTGGACGACCTCGCCATTACCAGCCTGGGGGGACGGAAACCGGGGGTACCCCATCATCCTCGGAGTTTGCATCATCATCTATAATCCCACGAAGCATGGTTAACTAACGCTAGGCCATAATACTTCCGACTTGACCTGAGCCTGTCTCTCGATTTCTTAAGGTCGTGTGGACCCCTGTGGGCTATCTCTGAAAATGAGTGTGTGAGTTATCTTGTAGGTAAATATGTATTTGTGTGTCTGTGTGTGTGTGAGTGATCTTGTAGGTAAATATATATTTTTGGAATGAAGAGAAAGTTGTTCGTCGATAAGCTACAGGATATTTTCCCGACGTTATCTAGTCCAACTGATTCAATGAATTTGGAAAAGTGGACCTAATTGAGTCAGAAGGGAGACGTGTGTAAATAACGTGTTGTTTCCTTGGTAAAAAGTTATTTACATGAAGGAGATACGCTATGAAGTTTCTCTTCCAATATCTTCATTGAAAAGGAATAATGTGCTTTCGCGTGGGATGAGAGAGGAAGAGTGATCTACTGGTTGAAATTATTATAAGGGGAACTTTTAATGAGCAAATATTGTTGGAATTAGCCCATAAAACCTCCTCTCGTTTTGTGTTTTGGAGTTAAAAAAAACTTCACAAATTTTGGGTATCCAGAGCATTTAACGGCGAAATAGTTTATTCTTACAAAAACAAGGCTAAAACATTCTAATCTGTCGCCAAGTAATTCGGATTAAGCAAAATGCGCATTAATGTACACCATTTGATGCTTCTCCTTTCTATAATATGGCGATGGCATTTGACCTTATTAGGGTATATGTTTTCCATTAGTGAGATACGAAGGACCTATCTGAATTCGTAGGCTCATCCTGTTACAAACTGGGATGTCGGCCAATAAAAGTAGTTTTAAACGTTTTCGCTTGTGCGGTTGGTACATTTACGGCCTTCATAATTTCCTTTGGCACGCTGATAGAAGTAAAAGTTATTTACAGAGTTTTTTTTTTCTTTTTAACCCCTCATAATCTATGTAGCTGAATATCCATTACTTCTGACTATTTGTTCCGTAGAAAAATAAAATCATCTTCTTTAATCAGGTAACACGTAGCAACCTGTCATTCATAACTTGTTTTTCCGATGCACATTGAAAGTGAAACGGCAAGATGTACAGCATTAAGAACTAACTTTACTATTTTTCTGTGTTCTGTAGCAAATACATAAGTACTTCTTCCTCGTTATTACTTTTTTTATGAAATTCTTAGCCATACTAGTTTCAAAATTGAGCCTTACTGCGCGTAGTTTCCTACGTTATCCGACGATGGGAATAGAGCAGATCGTTATTAGCAGGAAGTTTCCCGGAAATCCCTCCGCAATACCAATTCATCTGCTCTCAATTAAAAGGGAACACACTCGCCGATGCTTGTACAGCACTACACGCATCGGATATCCCTAATTCGTGCGCACTTCCATTGTTTGTGTCGCCGAGACAGCAGCACGTATTGCGTTAGGCTTTTGTTATGAGTGGGGGAGCGCAGAGTGGAGAAATTGGACCAGTGCGCCGTTTCCCTCAACCTCTGACCACTGCTTTGAGGCCGTAAACACAGCCTTCTTCACCAAACGGGGCCCGCAGTGCTATTTTAAGGACTGCCCAAACGACCCATTCTCTGTCTCCCACCTTCCACTATCTCCCCAAATGCCTCGACCTCGTGTTAACGCAGGATAAGGCATGGGATAAGGGAGTCAGCCTGACATGAGAAGCGGTGTCTCCCTTAAAACCCCTCTATCCCCCCAACCCAACAAAGGGTCTCCATGATCCCTTATTCTTCAGCGTACCGCCCGGTTTGACCCCAAATTCCGGCGTGGGAAGTCTGGGAGATGAGGCTCCCTATACTCTTCCGACGTCGATTCAACTACGAATAGTCGGTATAGATGTTGAATTTCCCTTCAACTTTGTTGGGGAAAGCTAGATTTCGTTTTTCCCGTTGAAACTTTTTCACGCGTGTCGCTGGATAATCCATCGGTGGCTTCTCATTTTCCACTATTGTCCAAACTTCTCTCGTTCACGTGCCTATGTTATGAATGTTTTTGCTAAGTTTTGTCTCCTCTATATTAATTTCCCGAGTGCTCTACCCCATATTATCTCTCAGTTTTCTTAACCGTTAGGATGTGCGATTTTTGTCAAAAATAGAATACATTTAAATGATTACAATTGATTTAAATTTATGGTATGTGGGACTCTACCTATGCTAAAAATTCTACTGCTTGGATTTTTGTCTCAGGGGCACTTGTATAAAAACGAATTCCGAAGAATTCCAGAGAAATCTTTACCGACCTGCAATATGTGCCTAATATGACCCTAACTTACCACTTAATCGTGATCACTACAGTATCATTATATTTAGCTGCCCGGATTTGATTCTATCCTACCACATACTCTTGATCAGAATGGCAATTTGAAGTGAAATTGGTATTCAAAAGGTTTGAAATTATTTTCTTAGATATCACTTTGTTTAGGTTCTTCATACCGTGAATTAAGTAAAATCCATATATAGTGGGGTTTTTCCGTACAGTAGATAAAAACTTAACGCGTTCCCCTCAATTGTTCACATCTTCAATAAGTATCTTTGATATTCTCGTTTGTGTCCTGTTTATATTCTATTCTTCTACCGTAATTTTATAAACTTTTCAAGTGTAAATAGCAGAATTTATAATTTGTATCATATTTTATGTATTGACGAAGGGCTAGATAGGAGAAAGAACTTCAGGAGTCTCCATCCCGAAAACAGTTATTTATCTACTAATATGTAGCCGGGAACCAACCGTTAGGTCATAGTGAAATAAATTGGAGAGAAAGATCATGGGCCAGAAAATTGTTGCTGCACACATCGATTGGAATGTATGATTGTTTACTTGCCAATAATGTGTGCCAGTTGTGGCCATCCTATGCTACAAACCCATGCATTACAATGTACAGTAGAGTACAATGATGGTAGGGTGTATGTCGATGTATGTACTATGTCTTAATATGGACCTTGGAATCTGATTGTCTCTCTAGAAATGCCATCCTCAAATCTCCGTCATCCGATGAAGATCTGTGAGTGGTCATCGCTTCCCTCTCTCCCGCGCATAGCCCCACGGTACAACACATAACTTGTGGTGATTGCGAAATGAAATCGAACAGAAAAGCACAAGTCTCACCTCGTTGAGCGGACGCGGCCGGATATTTTACGTGAGGGGAGTATGCATGAGGGCGGTTATTGAATTCTAATTCAGATCTGTGCGAAATGCGACCCCGCACATTCCCACCCCTTTTCCCTCCCAACGCAATCCACCCCCTGGAGACTGCGGGCAAGGGCCGAATGCGATTTGCACCAATGCCGCCCCTCGGCGCGTCCGATAATCGCATTTCGCCGGCCTGCCGAACGCGGCGCTGCCGTGCGTGCGTCTCCGTGTTACGCGTTCGTGCGTTCGCTCCGTCGGCTGCACGGAGGGAAAGTGCTCTCGGTAATTGAATACACGGGTAATAGTTGCGCGAGGAATGCCGATGTAATCCTCAAGTGGGAGGGATTATTCGGGGTAGGGGATCTGAAACAAGTTCAACTCCCGCATTATCGCAGAGTGGTGCTAGGGTGAAGGTGGATTTTTTTGGAGTAGTGTCAGCTAATTTGGGTAGGTGGCCGACGACTAATACCATTGTGCCATTTCATATAGGTGGTTTGCTAGGTGGAAATAGGATTGTTCAGCGAGCGGAGGAAGGGAAGCGAGAAACCCGGCGCACAGTGGGCCGAAATCGAAAAAAACAAGCCATAAGTCCAAAAGGGGTTTTTTTTCATGCCGTACTTTGAAACTTCGCATCCTGATTCTCCATGAATGCGTTCATTTGGTTTCACATGCCATTTTATCTAGACGCATTAGCAATCTACATGAGATCAAATTTGATACTTTTTTGTAAAAATGTGGCCTCCTTTAAATTTCCCTGAAAATCTAGGTAGTCAAGATGATGCTGACCGTGTAAGGTTTATATTTTGCGATAAAAAATAATATTATCATATAGAATCATTTTTTACCCTTAATTACGTGTACATAACACGACAAAATTGTGATATTTATCAGTTATAAAACAAAATGGCGGACCCTATTTTCAGTCAATTTTTTGTCTTCATGCAGAAAATAGTTGAAAGCGACATAGAACTATAAAAATTTGATTGTATCATGATATTCTACCCAGTGTACTGACTTATAATCCGTTGAGAACTCTTTTGCGATCATTTGCAACGCCGAAAGTAAAATTGATTTTTTGATCGCACGGCGTTTCCCGTTCCTGCTAGACGCAACCGGGAATACCTAGTCGAGTCTAGTATGCTGATTGTCCTATGGGTCACAAGCTTTGCTAAGATTATTTTTCAAGGTCTGCCAATTACAAAGACCCTCCACAATATTTTAATGGCGATACTATAGGGTTATCTATTTTTCGATACGATGTAGGGCACATCATCGATTTCAGGTGTAAATAGTCAAAAGACGTGTCTAAAGACCGCTTTTTACTGGAGCATTTCGGTATCGAACGCCGATATTTCATGCACATTGAACTGCACCTTTGAGAGAATACGGAGGCTTCAGAGATAGCATGCATGTCTATCAGAATTACGAATGCTCTCAAGGACACGAGCCACAACCAATGCAGCACCAGTTGGTGTTCCATTGCCGTCGCCTTCCTCGCTTCAGTAGTAAGCTTGATTATGACGGAAAAAGGTATTGATGACATCTTGAATAATCAGTTACGATGATTTTCGGTCCTTGTGAAGTGAATCTGCAAATATTGTTGAATCACACGGCCTCACGAAGCGAAGGTAGTGTGGCTAACATTACTTATGCGCGGGATACCAATTGTACCCTTTATGTTCCTATCTTTTCGAAAAATTTTCGCGATATTGTTCTTCGCGCTAAATCATTGAGGTCTTATTCAAATACTTTCGTTTTAATATAGTTAAAAAATTTGGGAAAATCCTTGGCCATCGTCTAATGGATATTGAATGACCATTTCTCTTTCATAGACGAAGAAGACTGAGCGTAATGGCGATGGTGGAAAAATAACTTGAAAAAACAACATAAAATTCATAGACAAGGAATGTGGGAGATTTTGTGATTATTTTTTGCTTGTACCTCACCGTGGTTATCAGAAACTACAATCTACTCTAGCAATATTTCGCCTAACTATCCCTTTGGCATGCTGCCTATTGTTTTGTCTTATGGTACGCGATAAGCAATAACAGGTTAATGTGACGGTTAAGAGTAGGTACTGACCTCCTCCATTTAGAAGATATGAACTTATATCTCAAAAGAGGAAGATATTTTATATTAAAAACCTGACCTCTAAATGAGTGCTATCATCATCATCAAGGGTCAACAATCCTAGGATTGGTTTGACGCAGCCCTCCACTCGATTCTTCTATCGGCCAACCTCTTCATACCAACGTAGTTCCTCTCTTTCATGTCCTTTACGACCTGCTCCATGTAACTCATACGAGTCCTGCCTCTTCCACTTTTCCCGTTCACTTTTCCCTCGACGATTGTCTTCATCAGGCCATCGTGTCTTAAGATATGGCCGATTAGGTTGTCCCGTCTTCTTTTTATAGTTTTCAGTAGACTTCTCTTTTCTCCCACTCTTCTTAGGACTTCTTCATTTGCCACTCGGTCGATCCATTTAATCTTCATCATCCGTCGATAGCACCATATTTCGAATGCTTCCACCCTTTTCTTCTCCGCTGCTGTCATCGTCCATGCCTCACTGCCATAAAGGAATATGCTCCAGATATACGTTTTAATGAATTGCTTCCTTACTTCCAAGCTTGTATTTCCAGCTGTTAGTAGATTCTTCTTTTGATAGAATGCCCTCTTTGCCTGGGCTATTCTACTCACTATTTCTTTCTTGCTTCGTCCATCGTTGGTTACTCTGCTTCCCAGGTAACAGAACTCTTTCGCCTCTTCCAGTTTCTGTTTTCCTAGTTTAACGTTGGTTTTGGCCTCTTCTCTTTTGCTGCACACCAATATCTTAGTTTTTTTCTTATTGATCTTCAGCTGATGTCTGGTCATTGTCATTTCCATGGTTGTTAGCATCTTATTCAGCTCCTTCTCTGTCTCTGCTATGAGAGCTATGTCATCAGCGAATCGTAGCATGCTGATTGTTTCTCCGTGGATGTTCACTCCAGAACACTTCTCCTTGACTTCATTGATGGCTCTCTCAATGTAAACATTAAAAATTACGGGAGACAGTGCACAGCCTTGTCTCACTCCTTTCCTTATTCTTGCTTCTTCACAGCTGGGTCCAGATTTAATCACAGCTACTTGGTTTTTATACAGACTGTGGATAATTCTTCGATCATTGTAGGAAACTCCAATTCCTTTCAGAATATCAAGCATTGAATTCCAATCCACGTTGTCGAAAGCCTTCTCTAAATCCACAAATGCAATGAAGGTCGGAGTCCACAAATGCAATGAGCGCTATGTGGAAAGTATTTCGGGTTCAGTTTCCGTCCGTCGGATGAGACTTAAAGCTGTAGTCCCCTTAGAGCCACTTGTTAAGAGTACGCTAATGTAGATATCAGGTTTCTCCCCAATATTACTCCTTATGTTTTATTGTACTAATCCACCCACTCTGAAAATTCTTTGAGTGTGTGTCAAATCTGAAACCATGTATGTAGAAGTGTGGAGGTAAACCCGACATCAGCATAAGTTATACCCAAGAATTATATTTCGTACTACCTTTATTAACGATGGACCCAGATTATTGCAAGACACTGGATCAAAAGGGACAGCAGTGTGAAAATCTAATACGGGTCTTTGGCACCTAGGGCAGAGGTGTGGTCTTTGGCACTTTCATTTCTCTAGGCTGAGAAAATATATATGTTCAATTAAATTAAATGTTTCAACTGTGTTTCCATGAGTAACACAACTTTTTCCACCGTCTATAGAGGTTTTTTTTTATTTTCTTGACTCCAACGTGTACTCTGAGAAAATGCTAGGTGACCCATTCTTTTATTTTACTTTGATCGGTGAATATTTGGAAATAATGTTTTATTTTTCGAGAAAAAATAAAACATAAATATCATAAATAATTCTTCGCTTTTTATCCGTGCCAGCCGCAGTTGAAGTTGACGAATGGGAAACTCGAAAGTAACGCCTCGCCCCACGCACCGTATTAAATGTTTCCTCTGCGACGATCTCCGTTCGGGAAAATTTCTCCCTTCCCCGAGGTCATCCCTTTCACGGATGGCGTGGGCTTCAACTTGGTCCCTCCCCCCCGGGTGACCGCTCGCTTTTTCTCTTCCTCCCGAACCGCGGACATTACTTACCCCTTTGGAGTTAATGTCACGTGACACGCCGCCGTGAAAAATTACCGCCTTCCTCCCGAGGAGAAACGCCATCTGAGATAATTGTCGGACGACCGAACTTCCAGCCGGGGAGTGTGAGGACATTAGTTCCCATAGGTCGTCCCCTGCTTTGGGAGCCCAGGGCTGACTTTTTCGGTAGCTCTTCAGGAGGAATTAAGCCGTGCTCAGACCGTCGGAGCTATTGGAGCAAGATGGTTATTAGATTACGCTGTGGTTCCGACCTCGCTGGTGCCTAACGACGCCCGATGTTGTCCCCCACACCATCAACCCTTTACCTCCTTCCGCGTAACACTCACAGGAGTAACTTCATTAATTTATGACGCTCTGAAGGTTAAACTGTTTTGCGCAAAAGAGCCATGGTTCCGCCAAGCAATCGTCCTACCTTATAGTGAGTGGACACAAGAGAGAGGAAAAATAATAACATGTACATATTTATCGCGGCGTAGGACGATAAGAAGGGTTGAAAGCGGGAAAGTTGGCATGTACTGGAGTGGTCAAAGGGCACGGAAAGTCTTCATTGCCATTTTAAGTTTCGCTAATGACACGTTACGATGACATTAGGGAAAGGGAAGCGCGTAATGAAGCTGCTGATTGCGCCCGTGGTTAACGTGTCGGGACTGTAGGAAGTGAACATAATTGGGAGGAAAGCCGATGTGATGGTACCTGGCGGACAAGAGAAAGTAGTATAAAATGGGTGGTTTGTGCGGTAATTAGTCAGGTGAAATTAGATGTAATGGTGGGCCTCGTTTGGGATATTATAGGGTCGGAGAGTGAAAAGGAACAAACTATCCGTATTATAGGTCAAACATTGTTCTACCCTTGCGGTTATGTGACAGAGATGCCCTTTTAAAAATATGACCCTATATGAAACGCTTAAAAAACATATTTACTTACTTTTTATTTCAAATTTAAAATGCTCGTATTTTTTCTAAGAATAACTGGAAAAATAATCAAAACACTGGCATTGAAAAATCTGTAGTGCCGAGTGAGATTTAAATAAAAAGATAAATTGCAGATAACGCTCCCATCATCTCATTCCACAATGCTTCTTCTTCCTTGGAATATACTAACTGTCGCTGTGTATCTATTGACGTGTGATGGACCCATTAAATATATTATTTTTTGCGAATAGCACCTCAAGGGATTTGTTAAGGAAGTTGATGCAAACGAAAATTTATATATTTTTTCCTTACGCATTATAGTTGCATTTTAAAGTGATTCAACTACTATTACATAGACTATAGATATTGTAGATTTTAAATCGTTGATCTAAAGAAGACGTAAAGAAAAATGATGGTTGCTCAAGGATTGATGGGGTAAATTTTCTTAAAAGAATTGTTATCAGTTGCCAAAAAAAAAAAAACTTGAGACTTAAAATACACTAGAAAAAAATTTTAAAATTTTATGGCCATGTTTTCACTGAAAATAACATTTTTTTCTGAAGCAGTACCAACAAAACTTTTTGTCAGTCACTGATATTATCAGTTGCTAGATGTTGCCACACTGAAAGTCGCATAGCCGCGTAGTCGCAGTGGCCATGAAAATTTGATGTTGCGGAACTCCCAGAAAAAAGCTGAATAATTCGGGTGACGTATTTGCATGCAAACGATACTATGGTTCTAAAGTAATCGCGGCATTGGCTCCTTGATATTTTCTTGAAAATTTGCACCAGACGCCAGCACATATAGCAAAGACCCGGAGATCACTGGAGAAAAAATAAACATTTTTCTGTATCTAAGTAATTTTCACTGCCATGCGGTGCCTGATGCTCTTTTGAAAATAGCATTCTTTTTATTCGAAAAAATAAATTTGGAGAGAGACTGTTTTGCTCCTACTTTCTTTTACATGGCCTTTTAGTTACAACTAAGTCATTTATCACCTCCTTTTAGAATATTTAGCTCGCACGTATCGTTCCATTTAGATGAGCCAATATCAACCAATATGGCATTTAATGTCCAGCATTACTAGCAGTGATGGAGTGGTAAACGGCCCCATTGCTGATGATTGTCCAATTCTTACGTAATGTCATATGTAAATGTAACTTCCTACGATTCTCTTTCCCTCAGAGCTCAACCATGTTTAGAAATTAGGTTGCGGCAAATTCCTTTTCATTAAAATATAGAAGTTATCTGGTCTACCGGCCTGGGGTGTGCCTGCAAGTAATTGATTTTTTAATAAAGGAATTCTAAGATTTCCCAGAGTGAACTAAGTCCAAACAGCCACGGCATTGTAGCCATCATCCTTGCTGTGGTTTCAATATCTTAGACTCCTCTTCTGAGGTCTGCTCAATTAATTACGTGAGGCATTGAAGGTGGTAGGGGGTACGTGGTAAATTTCAAAGCATTACCTGGCGGAGGGGAGGGTTTTGATGGATAAACGTTTATCTATTTATTTATTTCATCACGAAAAACGGCAACAAAAGGCCATAATGGACAAGGCAAAGGACATAAACAACAAATAAATAAAAGATAATCGCAAAGAAAGTAGGCATAAACAGTAATGAGGTAATCACAAGAAAGGGACTTACGGATTTGAGAGTTATAAGAGATTTTTAGATGTTAGAGTTAGAGGGACTTAGGGATTTGAGAGCATGTTAGTAGAGCTTGCTTGGCGATCTTCACCCCCTGCCACACACCCTCGCGGTGGTTTGCAGGGTATCGTGTAGTTGTAGATGATTAGAGGGGTGAGTTATACAAGTGGCGTTTCAGGGAGGATTTGAAAACGGTGGCAGGGGAGAAGAGGTCCAAGGAAGGATATTTTGAGGCCAAGGAGTTAAACAAGGAGGGTATTCGGTGGAAAAGAGAGCACTGGGAAATGGAAAGACGGAAACGGGGAATGTGAAGCAGACTGTCACTACGTAAGGGATGAGGAGGAACATGAAGATGAAAGAGAGGGAGAATTTCGTTCGTCCTTAGAGACCGGCTGAATATTCTGTGTAGGAACATGCTATCCGAAAGGACACGGCGATGAATTATGTTCGAAATGCCAAGGGAGGAAAGGACAAAATCACGGGTGGAGTTTCTGAAGGTGGGGATTCGATGGCGGGCTATGGCGAGAAAGAAGTTGACTGGGCGGTTGAGCAAATCCAAGGTCGTTGGACAGGCGGTAGACCAAATTTGTGCACAGTACTCCAAGATAGGGAGAATACAACCGAAAGATACAGTTTTCAGAGCCGTAGGGTCCTGAACGTAGGTGATACTTCAATCACCTAGAACTCGCCTAGTTCAAATAATGTTTGTGCTTCGTACAAGCTGGTATCAACTTGTTACCGTTCACGCGTAAAGGACGCACTTTTATCGATTTTTAAGGCGCAAAAAGTGGGGTGTGTCTTATACGTCTCTTGTACATCCTTTACAACCTGTCCCATGTATCTCATACGAGACCTGCCTTTTCCAATCTTCCCGTTCACTTTTCCCTCGACGATAGTCTTCATCAGGGCATCATGTCTCAACATATGGCCGATTAAGTTGTTCCATCTTCTTTTTAGAGTGTTCAGCAGACTTCTCTTTTCTCCTAGGACATAGGACTTCTTCGTTACTTACTCGGTCGATCCATTTAATCTTCAGCATTCTTCTGTAGCACCACATTATGCGTGATAAAACCATTTTTCACGATTTTTCGCTGTACGCGTGTGCGTCATATATGTGTGTAAATACGGCATTTAGTTATTTTTTCAATGGGGACTTATAAATGTAATCTCAGTATTGTATAAATTGTACCAATTTTATAGTATTATTAAATCTTAGTATTCTGATAAATATTGTTATCGTTTTCCCTTATGACTTGTTTGCCAGCTGACCTTGTATCTGTTTTATTGCAAAACTTGTTTCTATGTTTTTGTATTGTTCTTTTGAGAAAACCCAGAGCATGGAATCATTCAAATTAAGTCAAGCAAAATTTGTAAGACACCTCGTTATAGTCCGTTCGCATAGCTTACACGCAGGACACTCCTAATCTCATCTGCTTGTAGAATTAGCAACAAAAATCGTTTTTCTTATCTAAAGTCACAAATTAATTAGAAGTAACAATCGGATTAAAATGCATTCTGAAGTAAAGGAAGAAATATTTAGTTTCAATTTAGTTAAGTTGAAATGAATAAGTGTCTTTTATTTATTTTTGTATTTTATGAGTCACTGTCAGAGTCCCCTCTTTCTTCCCTTTAAAAAAATATATACCATATTTAATATTTTTCTACCCCTCTATTTGGTTCCCTGAAAACTGTTGGTGACCCCACCCCGGAAAAAATTTCACCAAATAACAAGACTGACAGGGGTCACAAAAGGACCTAATATGCATCTCGTTATATGTATACGGCTACTTTCCCTATTTTACATGTAACCACAATAATTTATACCTACAACATCGGTGCAGGGTATTTTTGGCATGATGATGGCTTAAAACAGAAATCCGTAGAGCATTCAAAAGCGCCGTCTCCCTCGGTAGATTAAGTCACGTAATTACTAACAACTCCATTGTTTACTGCAATATTGTATAGCATTAACTCCTACCACGTGTTTTAAAGAGACTGTGGAGATGCAGGCGTGAATTCAATCTTCGTCTTCGATCCGTACAATATATAATTGCTGTCAGCATCGCACACTAACATTTTCACCGACTCTCGCAAATTTGACTCCTCCTTTCAGTTTTTCGTGAAAACGCTGATCGCACTCCCGTGCTAATGACCACGTGACTCCGGGTAATCAATCTTGCCGCCATTTGTTTTGCGTGAGGTTTTATCAACAAGCACGCAAATTTTTCACTCCCGTCAGGACTTGCGCTCACGGATCGCCTGAAGTCATGAGATACTGTCGTTTCAAGTGGTCCTCATGAAGGTTGTTCGTCATGGGTAATTGTAGCCGATTGCAGTTCATTCAACTTCACAACTCTGAGATAGACATTTGTCAGACCAACCAACGCTTTTTATGAAATGTATTGGGTTTGACATATGCTACACTGGGAAAGTACTGTAGTTAATGCTGGCAGTGAAGTTGAATCTGAAGAGTTGTATTCATCTACATTTTCATCTACACGATACCCTGCAAGCCACCTCGAGGGTGTGTGGCAGGGGGTAAAGATCACCAAGCATGCACTACTAACATGGAAACAAGAAACTATAGGGTCTCATACGACTAGATGGTTAGTATCTATAATATTTAAGGGATTAATACTTGCACCATGCACTACAGACTACTCTGAAATATTTCACCTTTCTATTCCTTTGCTATGCTGCCTATTCTGTTCTCTAATAGTACGGGGGAAAAATGCCATTTTGAATCTATCAGTACGACGGACTATCTCTCTAATCTTATTTAGCTGGTCGAGTCTAGCATAATACGCTGGTGTTTTTAATATGTTTCTAACATCTTCAGTAAAGCTGTCCGATTGAAATTTCTCTAATAGATTTAATATGTACTTTAACATACATTCTGATAATGATTCCCACCCTAAAAAGGAGGGTATACTTATAAACCAAGGAGGAGGGTATACTTATTTGGCAAGGCAAATTACGATGGTATGAAAGAGGAATTAAGGGAAGCGTTTAATGTATTCAGCGAACAAAGCAAAGGATTAAATACAGAGGATTCGTGGAGAGAATTTCTTGAGGTCACCCGTAACGCTGTTCATAAATACATACCAAGTAAATATATTAGTGATAATACAGAGCCAAGGTGGTATAACGCGGAGGTTAGGAAATCACTAAAGCTACAAAGGGTATGCCACGCTAAGATGAAAAATGCAGGACGGGGTCTATCGGTAGAGGAAAAAAATGAGCTAGTTCAAAACTATAAAAAATCGAGAGCATTAGCAAGGAAATCATGTCGGCAAGCGTTATCACATTTCAAGAGCAAGATGTTAGGAGAATATTTAGATAGCAATCCTAAAGCGTTTTGGTCATATGTGAGAGAGCTTCAGGGAAATAAGTCCACAGTGCACACACTTAAAAATGATAAAGGAATCAGAGTCACCAGCAGTGTAGAAAAAGCCAACACTTTAAACACCTTCTTCCAAAGTGTATTCAACTCATCGTCACAAAACGCAGTGGAACCACCGCCGAACACTTTCAGTGAGCAAATGCCCGAAATAAACATTTCATGTCGCGGAATAGAGCAGCAGTTAAAAAGCATAAGTAAAAACAAATCACCAGGTCCCGATCAAATTCCTTCCAGAGTATATAAAACATTAGCTTCTGAAATAGCCCCCTATCTAGAAATAATATTCAATAAAACACTAAAGAACCACACAGTACCCAAGGATTGGAAAGTAGCTAACATTACACCTATATTTAAAAGCGGTGATAGGGAAGAACCTAGTAACTACAGACCCATTTCACTCACGTCAATCTCTTGTAAGATATTTGAGCACATAGTAGTCAGTTCGATCATGGGGCATTTGGATAGTCAGGGATTACTCATAAACAGCCAACATGGGTTCCGGAAAGGTAGATCTTGCGAGACACAATTAGCTTTATTCGTACACGATATTTTAGTCCACGGCGAAAGCAGTACTGAAGTTGATGCGATATTTTTAGATTTTAAAAAGGCTTTCGATAAAGTTCCTCATGACAAATTAATCTTGAAGTTAGAGAGTTTTGGTATAAATAAAGACGTTGTATGTTGGGTAAAAGAATTCTTAAGTGGGCGAGAGCAGAGGGTTGTCATAGATGGTATCATGTCGGACACAATCGAAGTCACATCGGGAGTTCCCCAGGGTAGCGTAGTAGGTCCGCTTCTATTTCTTTTATACATAAACGATTTGGGTACCGTAGTTAGTAGTAACCTTAGACTTTTTGCAGACGATGCGGTGGTGTACAGGGGTATATCAAACGAAGAGGACACGAAATCACTTAGCAAGGATTTAGATGCAATTCAAGAGTGGTGCGAAAAATGGCAGTTAGAACTCAACCTTAAAAAGTGTGTAGCTATCAATTTTTGGAGGAGGAATAATTCGATAGAGCGATCCTATAGAATTAATAACACGAAGATCGAAAACGTTGAAACCGTAAGATATTTAGGTGTAACAATCACTAAAGATTTATCGTGGGGAAGACACATAAGGGAAATATGCGGCCGAGCGAAGAGAAAGCTAGGATTTATAAAAAGAGTACTTGGGAAATGTGATGAGATGACAAAAGAGCGATGCTACTTTTCACTAGTTAGGCCCCACCTTGAGTATGCAGCCAGTGTATGGGATCCTAATGAATTAGGTTTGATGAGAGAACTAGACAGTGTGCAGCGTAGAGCAGCTAGGTTCGTCAAAAGGTGTTACGATAGGTTGAGTAGTGTATCAGAATTAATACAAGAATTAGGGTGGGAATCATTATCAGAGCGTAGGTTAAAGTTCAGATTAAATCTATTGGAGAAATTTCAATCGGATAGCTTTACTGAAGATGTTAGGCACATATTAAAAACACCAGCGTATTATACTAGATTCGACCAGATAAATAAGATTAGAGAGATAGATTGTCGTACCGATAGATTCAAAATGGCATTTTTCCCCCGTACTATAAGAGAACAGAATAGGCAGCATAGGAAAGGGATAGGTAGGGGAAATATTTTAGAGTATTCTGTAGTGCATGATGCATGTATTAACCCCTCAAATACTATAGATGCTAACAATCTAGTTGCATGAGACCCTTTAGTTGCTTGCTTGCATGCTAGTAGTGCATGCTTGGTGACCTTCACCCCCTGCCACACACCCTCGCGGTGGCTTGCAGGGTATCGTGTAGATGTAGATGTAGATGTAATTCTTTTATTAATTCTGATTCACCACTCAAACTATCGTAAAATCTTTTAACGAACCTAGCTGCTCTACGCTGCACACTGTCTAGTTCTCTGATCAAACCTAATTCATTCGGATCCCATACACTAGCTGTGTACTCAAGGTGGGGCCTAACTAGTGTAAAGTAACATCACTCTTTTGTCTTCTCATGACATTTCCCAAGTACTCTTTTTATAAATCCTAGCTTTCTCATCGCTCGGTGGCATATTTCCCGGATGTGTATTCGCTGTTTAAGATATTTTTTTCTATCTGTGTCGTCAAGGAACGCTTTATGTCTCTCACCATGCGTTATGCTTGTGATAGGTAGATATTGAGCAGTTGTAGTTTACAGGTAAATATTATTAATCTAAATCATCACATTCGTCTTAATTCTAGAGGTGGTGGGGTGAAAAGAAATTTCTTTCGTTTTGAGTTAGATAAAGGTATGCTACTCACTAGTACGTTTAGATTTGATAGGTTCATCGAGAAAGATGATCATTAGCATTTATTTGTTCATAGGGTGGCTTCAGAATTGGAGCAGAATTCTGGCTCATTTAGGGTATGATTAACCTATAGGTGTGCCTTAATAAGACCAAAATCTTTCACTATTTCACTTGAGCGTAACCGACCTAACTACCGCGACCGGGCGCGAAAGCCAATGTCGTTTCTTTCCTAGTTTGTCGTCATACGCAACTGAACCTGTTTTAAAGTTGATTTTCTGCGATCGCGTATTCCAAACTCTTCAACTGTACGCTATTATTTTCCTCCTCATGTTTTTTATTGCCTTCCTCACGAGGAGACATTTATTTTTATGATTTTCTTTTACGATGCCAATACCTGACTAGCCTTCATTTAATCACATTCATTCTCGAGTTATTGAGTGTTAAAATATGGTGCTGTATGTAGTGCATCACCTTCCTTCTGTCAGTCTCGTGTATCAGTATGCTAACACTATGCACATACTATACATCAACGTAGGTATTCTTAAAAATCTGTCAGGTTTAAAAAGAGACATTTTCCCTCCTCTAAAAATATTGTCGTACTCTAAAATCTTTTTTTACAGTACAAGAAAAAGTTTTTCTTGTACTACCAACATTTCATCCCATTAATTCCGCTGTTTTATTTGGCTTATACAGTACATGGAATATTTTATGAGCGAGTTGAAATAATCTCGGATCTACGTGAACTTTCCTTGTAAAAAAATTTCAAAGTGTTTATAAATAAAATTTCTACCTTCTTTGTGGCTCTAACCTGGTCATGAGCTAATTTAGGATAAACCCATGGCGACGAAAGTTATTAAATACTTAATACCCTGCTACTAACTGAAAATCCCTTCATAAATGTCATCCTTAAATATACCGATCAGAGCCGCGCAGGTTTTAAACAAGACGTATAAGCCAACCTGGACGTGTTCTGTATTTTCCCCTCTTTCATTCAGTTTAATCTTTCCTCCAATTAATAAAATTTGAAAGGATTTTAGTGTGTTATTTTTACGATTTTATTTCTTAACTCTTTTTTGCTTCCCTGTGTCTTACGTTTGCATAGAGTACCCCGAGATCAGTTATGAACGCAAACCCTAAATGTCAATCAAGGGCTGGATGCTTGGAAAATGCTCAATTTCCATATCTAAATAAAAAAAACTTGTACTATTCGAACAATATCGTATTGAAATTGTGTCATACATTAATGTCTGTGGAAACGTACAAGATTTTTAGTAAAAAATGTGGATATTGATGTGGATATGTGGAGTTAAAATAAAACTTGCATAGGTAGAAATTTTATTTCTTCTTTTGTCATTATTTTAATCTGTAACATATGCATTTTCACCCTATGTATTTCCTTTGCCTCTTTTTTTGTTTTGGTGAAGGGAATTACACTGTTGATTTTTGCTTTGCGTGCTTCCAAGGAAAACAGTAATCACATGAAAAAGCTACAAAAATGTCACGATTACGTATTTTTTCACGCTTTTGACTGCTCGGTCAGAATCATCAGCAACTGCAATGTGATGTCATGTTATTGTATTTGCAAAGGTGGCCGCCAATCACAGCTGTTTGCAACATTGAGGGTTAGTGAGTAATTTAGTAGAGTAAGAAATAGAGTGGAGATGAAGAATTAAGAGAAATCCGACATCAGAATTATTCTGCTCTCAAATAAAGGCGCCAAAGGGTCCTCGGTTTAACAGTCCATCCGATGGATGGAGTACTGAACTTGGTGGTGCACCCGACAAAGCACTCAACTAAGGACCTGT
Source organism: Platycnemis pennipes (assembly GCA_933228895.1). NCBI lineage: Eukaryota > Metazoa > Arthropoda > Insecta > Odonata > Platycnemididae > Platycnemis > Platycnemis pennipes. The sequence goes on along the minus strand of OW121851.1, from coordinate 40,820,067 downwards.
ATCCCGATGAAATCTTAAATCCGGCGTCTTGGAAGTGGAAGCTAATACTAGCACGTTGCCATTAGATTGCGTTACACAAATTATTTTGCACACGTTGCCATTGGATATAATTATCATATAAATTGCTAAAAATCTGTTAAGGTCTTAAAATACAGATCTGGCATCTCTGCTGTTGTGGCAGTTCCTTTAATGAGACTGTAGATACTCGGCTGGCCGGTAGAGTTACTAGTAGTATTTTAGGCTGACCAACTCAAGAAAACAGATTCACGGTGTACCCCAAATGAGGTTTTGGAGTATCATACTTTGTTTACCTCGCATAAATTGCAACCATGGGCGGATAACTTCCTTAAAATGCGAATGCAGGAGCTTTCAATACTGAACTGAATCGTATGAAGTCGCTCTAAAAGTTTAAAATTATTCGTCCAGCTAGCATAAGGTATACATAATATGGCTTAAACTATACCTCCTATTCCTACTATTGCATAAACAAGATTTGAGAAAAAATGTTTATGCAATTCTTGTTTAAAGAATTTATGAGAAATCTTGTCTACTCCTTCTGCGCTCTCTTTACGGCATTTAACCTTACTAGTAAATGTGATGCAAATGGAAGGATTTCATTACCTGTTATAATTCGGTCGTAACCTGGATACCGGAAATGCAACAGTATTCAAACAATCATCCAGTCAACCGAGTACCTTATAGCTGTAGTATTTTGCCCCTTTGATCCAACAGTTATCTCAGTGACAAAGTTATCTGAGCTGAAGGCAAATTCAGTTTTAGGAGCTTTTCCTCTGCTGCATTTCCCTTATTCTTTCACTGCAATTGCATCATTTTATAATTTTCGTTTAACTTTTCTTTGGCATTCATAAACCTTAGACGGAATAGGCTCAAGATGATATTCCTTCCTTGGGGTAGGGCAACTTTTCCTGGATTACTCTCATTCACCGTCAGAGTTACACTGTGAACAACGGTGTTCCTTTTTAGTTGCAGATTCCTCTATATAATGTTGCACTTGGACCGAGCACAAGGCCCGTAGGCGGGTACTGTGAGGAAAAGGCTGCATTTTGTAAGATGCTTCAGGCCCATGTCATCTTTCCACATGGTATCTAGACGCAAAACAGCCAGCGAGTCATCGATCAGAGCCCCACTGCACACCCACAGGTTATTTAATATTTTGACCACCTCTTCCAAATCCAAGACGTCAGTAATGTCAAGTTGATCAATCAGAGCTGTAACATCTACTACACTATTAAGGATAAGGGTTTAGATATTGCAATATTTGCGGAAGGTTACACTTTTTTATCATAAGTATATGGCCTTTCCTTCAATTTTGGTAACAAATGCAGAATATCCCACCCATTTCAATACAACTGAGGAGTAGAAACCGGTGACACCCGGATGGAATTGTTATGGCGTCAGGCTGGCTTAATACTACATTAAATAAAGAAATATGAATGGAACTACTAGTAACAACTCCTTCGCTTAGTGAGTCTTCTTCACTCGGAACTATATCATAGATCTATAGAAATTCAGTTATCCCGGCGGCAACATTAAATTTACACTGCCTACATTTTCTTTCGTTATTTATCTTCTAGGCGGAGATTTTCTGGTGGGCTCCCTCGATTAGAGACACCACGAGTAATTACGAAAAGCATATTTCACAGGGTGATTCCTAAGCTTAAGTTTCTTTAACAAACTTGTATTAGAACAAATGAGGATTCAGGTAGAAACCCATTGTTGGCCTTAGAAGTGCAAAAAACCAGAAACAGGCAGAAAGGAATATTTAATAATGGCCTAATGGAAGTCTCAAATGCCATTGCTACGATGTTACCCTCTCTTACAGTGTACACCTTACCGCGTAGAACGTAGCACTCGTGAAAATATTTTTTTAAACAAAATACGTCGTCAAAAAGAAAAAATCTTAAAGACAAATGACTTTCTTCCATGTCAGCCGTAATGATTCGTTTTTAGGCAGGTCAAATATCGAAATTTTTTTCGATACTTGTGTCGTATCCACTCATGCATCGAGGATAAATGTAATTATTCGGCATTTTCATGGATTCTTCACGACACGTAATTGTGACTTACAATGATTAATCGTACCCAACGATAATAGTAAATAAAATTCCAAAAATAACTTGCCAAATTATCACAAAAATAATGTTGACACAACGTAAAATTCAGCCTAAAGAGGTAAGCGCGCCTAGCGGAAAAGCGACGAAATAGTGCCTCACTAAGAGAACGCGAGCTCCATATTCTAAGATTGTAATCTTGACAAATGTCCACACCCCATCACCTGCCTCTATACTTTGCTTTTTTAATGCCTGAAATGAAATAAGTTTAGACAAGTCTAACCTGTTTTGTTAAATAACTCATGTTTTTCTTTGTTGCAGGTGAGATTACATTCCTGCTACTTCTCTCAGCACGCTCCATAAGGTCCATGGTCTATGTGGGGCCTCTTCATTTGTGAGTGTATATAGATTTATATTATTCATAAACATTTCTTGTTGTTTCTTCCGTCGACTTAGTGACTATTTCAGAGATTTTTATGTCGTATTTGGGTAGATGCGCAAAAACCATTTTCCAAACAAAAGGTTTTCACATTATTTTTTATCTCATTTTTCCCTATATAATTCACTTTGGCGTAATGCTTCTAATTTCCCTTGTGTGGATTTCTGATGATATGGGTATGATCATTTATGTCTTATTATCCCAGTGTAATTACTTTGATAATTTCTTCTGGACAATCCTAATATTTGTACTATGACTCGTATAACCAAATGTGTTTATATTATATTTGCCTCACTAACTACCTACTGTCCAGTTACCACAAAGTATTCTTCGACCTGTCTTTTTTCAAATAAACCACAGAATCCGTGGTGTATTTGAAAAAATACTGACCTTAGTTCACCTCTGGGAAAAGTCTTCCATCATGAAATTGACGCTTAATTTCAGAACTGTAATGTAGAACTCTTCTTCGTAGAAGATGAAGCTCACAAGATTAACGAATGCCAGTGTGCCATATTCTGTCAAGTTTAATTCATGTTTTCAGTGTCTGACTTCTGTTTCATGGTTATCATAGAATTTCATGAGGAAGCATTTGATTTGAGTAGTCTGTAGAGATTCAAGGATCATTATTTTTTGTTCTTGTCGACACCGAACCCTCCCACCCCACCATTACTGTGTCTTCTCCTTTTTGACAGGGTTATAACGGAATGAAAGATTCTTTTCTCTGACGGCGAGCGACTGGAGATGTTCATCCACGCCCCTTACCATTCTCGTCTCATCAAATTTCCGACTCACCCCCAATCCCCTGGATCCCTCCATCTACCGCCGCCTCCATCTACCGCCCGCCTACGCGGAAGAAAAAGGGTTTCCCCCTCCCTCTCTTTGACACCTCACTCACTCCATTCCCCCGCTTTCTGCAAAAACCTCATTCCACATTTAAGTCAATCTACCGAGACGTGAAAAAACAAGGAATCCAGGAATGGTAATGGAGAGAGCTGGAAGGATTGTGGGAATAAATCTTATGTTGAGGACTTGGTGCTCTTGGGTGATCGAATGAGATAGAAAATGAGGAGCAAAGAAATGAATACATGCCTACGTATACATATATTCATGAACGGAATGAAGGAAATGTACGAAGGAGTTCCCTTCACTTAATCTAATTTCTGCTATTTCATTGTTTTAACATATTTTCTACTAATCATAGTCGTAAATGAGGTATTTTCATTACTTTTTACCACAAAGTTGTACAGTTACAATTTTTGCAATGTAATTCACATGAATATCAAATGTTGATGTCGTAATTTTGTGTCAAAATACACAGTACAATTGGAAGAAAAACTTTAAACTTAGTGAATTTCCAAGGTTTTGTTGTGAATGCCCTACCGATCACCTGTTAAGTCCTCCATTCTCGACCATAAATCGTTAAGTGTATCCATTTTCGGCTTTTCCCAACGATTAGTTTCCCGTTTCAACCTCCCCCTAAAACCCATACCATCATCATCATCAGTATTTCAATCCTAGGATTGGTTTACTGCAACCCTCCATTCTGCCCTATTCAGTGTTAATTCCCCCACGCCCTGGCATGTTTTCCCTTTCTAGTCCTTTTGTATTTGCCCTACATATATGTCCCTTGGTCTTCCTCGCGGGACCTTCCTTTCAATCTTCCCTCCTTTTATATTTCTAACTAATTCATTGTGCCTCAAGGTATGTCCAATCCATCCGGTTCTTCTTTGCCGTAGGGTTTTCCACATTGTCCTCTCTACATCTACTCTTCTGTACACCTCCTCGTTCCTCACTTTACCTGTCCATTTAATCTCAAACATTCTACCCATACCATATGCATATCTTATTCTTTTGTATATAGTCCTACTGGTAATATAAATAACTGAAGTGCATCTGAGGATGACTAATCAACTGAAACTGATTAGGCTTACATGATAAAAAGGTAGAATTCACAAGGTTTTGAGTTTAAGTACTTTAAACACGTTCATAAGGTCTTCATATATCTACGCATGACACAATCACTATAATGGTCTATAATGTAAAATTTCTATTGTCCTGATAATTGACTTAGTTGCTAACAGACGAATATTATATGTAGGAAATTTCAGCCGACGAAAATTAACAATGTTTTGTGTTCGCTTATATAGTTAAAGACATATTAGAGATTACTCTATTCGGAAATAACATTGGGCGTTATGTAAACCTAGTCTTTCAACACTGTCGAAGTAATCATACCGTATTACATGCGTAGCAAAAAAAATCAATTAGGTATTTCAATCATGAGGCGAGTAGACAATTACATCCAGAATAGGTAGTGTGCATCAGAGGAGTTTCAATGTGAATCATTTCGGATGAAACGACGTCATGTATTTTGGACCGAGGGAACATCCAATAGGATGGGCAACTCTCCCTCCAACTCTTCCAGCCTCCGCTTCCCGCTGGCAGATGGCATGATCGTCGGGGATGGCTGCTGGCAGGGAGTAGGTGGGGGGTCGTGGATGTCGCGTTTATTAGCCAATCGTGCGGCGGCACAGGGTTGGCTCGAAGGTCTTAAGTCCGGGCGGATGGGGGGGGACGGAAGAGGGAAGCCTTCGTTCTTCGTGCTGAGAATTCCTTGTGAGGACGCAGGGTTCGGGGAGGGAAAATGGGTTGTGGATCGGGGGAAAAAAGCATCGGAGAGGGTTGAATCAAGCCGAGGAGGCTTCGGGAGTCCACCCTCGTTCCCTGATTAGGGCAATGAAGCCTTCTGATCTAAGTTATGCCGCCGCGACGTTCGGCGTCCGCCAATTACGTATTCCGCCCGCGTCTCGCGAGACGGGCTTTTAAGAGTGCTCTGCCGATTGGCGGCATGCTTGTGGGGAGGGAATTGGGAAGGAGAGGGGAAGAATTGTGGGCTGGGAGTACGGAAAAGTCGGGTGGGATTACGGTCGCTCGTTGTGTTAGTTTAGGGAAGGGGGCGGGGCGCGGATTGCACTTAATGCGACGAGGGGTGTCTGGAGTCGTGGTCCGGGAAAGGGTAAGAAGAAACCGAACGGTAGGGATGGTAAGACGAAAAAATATTCTTTGGAAGCACACTAGCTGCAGCAGGGCGGAATATTTTTTTTTTGGTTCGTCGTTTTCAAATTTCGAACGTGAAGGAAAAAATTTTACTCCCATCACTGTCACTTTTTACCCTCTGGATTTAAATTAGTTATAAGTATGCTCCGAAATATGGTGCTATCGAAGAATGATGAAGATAAAATGGATCGACCGAGTGACAAATGATGAAGTCCAAAGAAGAGTGGGATAAAAGAGAAGTCTGCTGAAAACTATAGAAAGAAGACGGGACAACTTAGTCGGCCACATCTTAAGACACGATGGCCTGATGAAGACAATCGTCGAAGGAAAAGTGAACGGGAAGAATGGAAAAGGCAGGCCTCGTATGAGTTACATAGAACAGGTCGTAAATGACGTGAAAGAGAGGAACTACGTTAATATGAAGAAGTTGGCCGATAGAAGAATCGTGTGGAGGGCTGCGTCAAACCAATCCTAGGATTGTTGACCCTTGATGATGATAAGTGTACTTGAAGCTCAAAGTACTTCCAGATATACGATGGACATGAAAAATACTAAGTTGAGAACGGGATGACGCGATGACTATTGCCTTGACCGGGGGTGGCGAACCTATGGCACGCGGGCCCAAAGTGGCACGCGGAACAATTATTTCGGCACGCGGAGCAGGTAGGGCGCTCAATCGATATCTCACTCGATGGGATGGCATAAGAGTCGAGCGAGTATACTCTTAATTCATTAACTTTGGCACTCAATCGCCAAAAGGTTCGCCACCCCTGGCCTAGGCTCTGACAAACATTTTTTTTCAAACTGTTTATTTCGTGAATAAATCTGTCTCGCAAGATCATGTAATATATTTTCATATATTCAGAACCTTACAGTTAAGAATAGTTTTAACACATTGATGAACATTAAATTTAGAGTTTTGTCATGTTATTCTCCAAGCATAAAATGCGATATCGGGAAAAATATTTAATTCAGGTTAAACATCGTTAAAGCTGCTAGATTGTTAACCTCTGTTGTATTCATGATTGTGTAGTCAGTAGGTGTGTAACCTGCATGTGCTGCATTACCTATGTGTCATGAGTACAACGATGAAAACCAGATATCAAAATAAACCTATATTGCTTTCATTGTACTTTTGGGCGTAATTAACTATATTTAAGTGGTTCATAACAGCTCTCGAACTAAACACCTTACCAAGCTAGGCTTGAACATAAATTTGGGTAGCTAATTAATGAAGTAAATATAAATATATGCGATGTATATACATTTTGTCTTAGTAGTAGTTGATAAGATGATACCGTTATTAGTAAAATTCGCATAATTATGTGTAATATGATAAAAAATGTGGAAAAATTAATTTTAAATGTAAAATGGAAGTTTAAAACCAAACCTTAATTCTTACCACAATATTCAGATTGATTCCTTAATGGAATGTTAATTTTTATTTAATCATTTTTCATGGCCAGTTCCAGTATATGGAGCAAGTGCTTAAGGTATATAAAATGTCATTATATACAGTGTGTTTTCAACGAAAGCAATCTTAAACACGTTGCCTTTTAGGACTCTTTCTCTTGGTAAATGGCTATGAATACCTACTTTAAATCTCAAATTGTTGAAGAAACTTATTTGAAGATAAAACTGAAAATCATTTGTATCTCTATAAAGTATTAAATTGTGACCACGTAGAGCAATTAAATAATGATCAGGTTATTGGATGAATTTATGGGCAAGAACTAATAAACAGTATTGATAGGAATCAAAACTTTCGGGCATGAATAAGCAGCTAAAAATTACAGTAATTATGACAAATCAGTAGTAGATAGTCGTTTTTATAAAAAAAATCTTACATAATAATGCTAAAAAATATTTTCATAAGTTTATATTGAAATTCCCTTGACGAGAACATATTTCTTAACTTGATTGCCTATCAATTCTGGGGGTGAGACAATAGGGCCTTATAACTTGAAGTTACGCGAGAATGGTTCTAATAGACTAACTTTTATATACATGCGGCAATAGAGCCGATACCTTTCAAATGAATACCCAACCACAAACCTAAAACGTACACATTTTTGATAAGGTTTCTCTCTTTCTGTAAAACGGTTTGTTTATCTTTGGCCATCATTTCAAGGAATGCTTTCTTAAGGCTTATTTCCGAAATAAAATTTGCATTTAACTAGTTTGCACCCTAAAATAAAACTCTTGATTACTGAGATTGAAATGTATGACCTTGTTAGAAGTTAACGAGAATATTCAGCAACATTAGAAGTTGCCTCCATGGCCGTCATTATTCTTTTACTTCTTAGTTTTTAAGCCTTGGATTGAGTGTAATTATCTACACTGTATTTTTTCAAATTTTAATCGGATTGTGAGTGAACTGAAATCGATACTATCGGTTTATTTCTTTCACAACGGGTACTTAATACTTTAATGCGCTTATGAAGAGAGGCAAAATTTGCGTGGAAAATGTTTGCCAGTTGTTTCATGCGGAAAGATTTTCATGAACGGATATTCGCTTCTGTATTGGAATTTATGTGTTTGTAAATGCTTCCTATTTGATTTATAATAAAATATCAATGGACATTGATCATATTAGAAAAGGAACCTTAAATTGAAAACAATTTGTAGGAACTTGTATGAACAGACTTCTTCACTTTTCTAGTTGTATCTAATTCCATAGTGGTTGTGTATTGTATTTCGAGGTTTATCTTTATGTTTCTATCACCTCGTGCAGGTCTGTACTGAACTTCCAAATTTGTCCTCGGAGTAGGTACTTTTTATGACAACTTTTGCAATGATAAGATTTTGATATCTTAAATACTCAACACATTGTGTGTTGCAGAGGAATGATGAATATACTTCGGTACCTCCGGCAAACAGACGAAAAAGTCCTATGAACATTGGGATAAAACAGAATCGTATAAAGACTTTGAAGACTAGACGGGGCAGCCTCAACCTCTTCATCTGAAGTAAAATCTGTCTGAGAGAGAAATTTTCCGAGGGAAAAGGGTACGGGAAGAAATTTAGTAAGGCACAATATTATAATTAACTATGCATGGAGGAAGCAATAAAGTATGGGAAAAAAGTAAATTTGAGTTAAAATGATGAGAGAATCGAGTGAACAGCTGCATCAAATCAATCTAAGTATTGATGATAACTAGAGATGATGAGGATCAATGTATTTTTAATGAGTAGCGTATAAATTTGTATTCTTTCCTAACTGAATTAATTGAAGACGACGGTATAGCCACAATAGAGTTACTTATTAGATCTATCTGAATATCTTCCCTATTATCGGAGTATCGGATTAAAAAAACGACAGTGGTCGGTGTTACCTTCTGTTTGTATCCTGGCAGTGATTTTCAGAGCTTTAAGTATGTGGGAATATCCTAATTACAACACTGGGTTTTTTCTCTGCTATTCTTACATTCTCCCGTTCATCTAAAAGAGCATATTTCCCACCCTTACATACCGTTACTGCCAGCTTAATCTTCGAGGACACAAATGATTTCTGCTGCTGTCCGCACCAAACGAACCCACCCATATGCAATTTAATCTCCTAATCTTCAAAGACTGTTTGTGTTTATATTCTGTTACAGGCAAAGAAATCTACGTTTTAAGAATTATAATCCTGGATTCGGCAGCATTGTAGCTTGTTGTATTTGAACGATTGTGAAATGTGATTGAGTACTTGCGCACGAATGTTCCGAAGGGCTAAAGATGAGCATATTTATGTGTGATGTGAGGCATTAAAATTGAACGTGAGGACTGGCGGAAGATAAGAAAGGTATTTTCTCTGGATTTGGACGGGCGGGGAGGAGGTGGTGAGGTTTGTCTTAGCATTTGAGATCTGTTTTTTGGTTAGCTGAGGAGGGCATTTGTGATTTTTTTCGCGTGTACCAGGAGAAGAAAGGGACAGCTTTCTTTTAAAGGGATTTAAGGGAGGAGAGAACAAAAACAGAGGAATGCCAAACTTAAACTTTACGCTTCATTTCTTTTAAGTGGCTCCCCACCGATTTTTTCGCTTTGTCTCATGCTGAGGATTCCAAATGAACCGGCTTCCTCTCTACCATTCTTTTCTTCCCTTTTACATTCACTTCCATAGTTACCCTGCGCCCATTTTTCCTCCTCAAATAAAGTTCGATCGATAAGAAGACGGTAAAAAAGGTGGGAAAGAATAGAGAGACACATTTATTTCACACAGTTGGGCACAAATCTTTAAAAAAAAACGACATAGTAGTACCGTTATATCTAGCATGAGATTTTTACTCCCTAAAAGAAGACTGAAGAGTAGTTCCTCAAAATTACAGTTTTGCAATTTTTTAATAAAAACATAAATTAACATTTTCTGGGTAATTATTTGCATCCCTTGTTGGTTGACACGGTTAATTTTGTTTATTTATTTTATTTTTTTCCAATACCAGCGGAAATAGCAAATGTGGCCTGTACATCGGGGTTTTACAACAATGTAACAACAGACGAGCACACACAGCCATGTCCTGAGTGGTGAAAAAACCCACTAAGGCGGGACTCAAACCCGCGACCTTAAGGTTAGCAGGCGAGGACTTAAGCACGCCGCCAGCGGGGCCAACAATGTAATCTGAACCCCTAAAATTTGATGTAATTGGCCATACTTTTTTTAATGCCCTTAGCAATAAATTCCATATAAGCGTGGAATTGAGAAATACGGATTTGGGACACATCGTATAAAGTTTAAATGGGTTACTCCTACTTTACACCGTTTTATCTCCAGGTTTATAACAATAAGAGTTCAAGGAGATGCGTATAATTATTATTTTTTTGTTCCTAAAGAATGCTTCCAAAGGGGATGTGAGAAATCGGCTTTAGCAAGGAAGACTCCATGTCTTTATCTCTCGTCCCCTTATTTATTTCTCCCTCGCCCCTTTTCTCTCTCCTGATCTGCTTGATAGGGGAGTGGAGGAAAAGGGAAGTAGCATCTGTTCTTCTTTTTAAGATAAGGCGGCATTGTCTTGATTTCTCTTCTCTCGTATTTGTCAGTAAAGAGATTGGATAGGGATTGAAGGAGGATAGCACTATTTCTCATCGAATAGTTGAGTACTAATCGCTATTAAAAGTGATTGTATTCAGCTATTAGAAGCTTTATTTTTTCAACAAAATTATACGTTTCATTTGACTTTTTTAATTCACTCGGCAGGTTGTCACATTGTTCTTTTTTGTTTCCATATTCAAGATTTGCGAACTAGATGCAAAAAACCTTGATGACGTTCTCTCGTTATATGAGGATGATATATTCATTTTGGAAACCTTACTTTTGTTTTTCATGCTGCTTTTCTATTTAGTTCTTTGTACGATTTTCGTTTTAAATGGTATATAAGTATATTCTGAGTATTTATAACTCGCGTTTGTATAGAATTAGGACGGCGATATACCTAACAACGATAATGAGTTAATAATGTTTGTTACGCGAATCACGCAAAGTTTTTAATATATCTCCATGCTTTCCGCTTTTTTTAAAATATTTTCTTCTATAATTTAACTTAAAATGTTTTCATTTCAATAAATTCTGGATGAATGAGTTTTCTTTGGTAAATTTTATCAAATAGGGGTTTTCAGTGATGCACCATTTGCTACCCACCTATGCCTATGGCTTCCATGGCGTTTTGTGTGTGTGCCTTTATTTCGGAGATAAATTATTTACAACACATGAAATGAGGCTTTACCAAATTTAAGCGATTGAAATATGCTAAATACTATTAAAGAATAATTTATTTCCAGTGTGATGTATTGTAAAAACATAATATTTAGCAAAATATTTCCTGTTTAAGTATATAATTATAGGAATATACCCTGGTTGAATTTTAATGGATTTTAATTTAGTTTAATTTTGATTCAATTTCATTCAATTTTTGTTTAATTTTAAGTTTTGCGCCCTTACTTTGACGTAAAATTGAAAGGAGGTATTTATAATTTTTTTAGCTCATGATCAAATCCACTCACATTTTTAGTTTCCTTTCAATACCTACTATCTCGTGGATTTGGTTCTAACGTAGTTTTTGCTATTATTTCAGTTATAGGCCAAATTAGTTAATATGTACTACTTATAAACACGGAAACCTAGTATTCATTGTTTTTACTGCTGATGCTCAAATGAAAATCATTTTTCAACCATTTGTTCGCTCTGTAAGCAATGCATTCATTTTAAAGCCTCTTCATAAGTCGATTTCAATTAATTCGGCTTACTTCGCCTCGCGTTAACGGCTTCATTTGTCTTTTGGGGGTACTCCGTTGATAGGATAACGCGCTCTTAGCAAGGAGACCTTTCATCTGTTCCTTCATATCCCAGTCGATAATCGACAGCCTCTCGGAATCGCCTTTGATTCGTGTGTTTTGCTGGGCGGCCTTTGCCCTTCACATACGCTTGTTTCTTGACTTGCTCATTTAAAACTTGACATTGAAATGAATGAATGTTGTTACTATTGATTTGTTCATCAAGAACAAAGGAAAAGATTTAAAAACATAAAACTTGAGGTTTACATTCACATAATTCTAGTTTTATTATTTTACTCAAATATTAATTAAGTTAGCAACTGATAGGCATAATATGCTAGTGTTTAGATCATTAGTCATCCATTTAGAGTGATTATGTATTCCTACCCTTACGCTTGTTTTAATATTCAATGTTAGGTTTGTTATCACTCAGTGGTCCGTTGGATAGAATTAGTTTACAATGCACAAGGTATCGCACATTTTACGCTCAATGTTTCTGAATTCTATCGGTTATAACGTAATGGAGGGGGCGTAATTCACCATATACTTCACCGTATAATTTTTTTTCAGGGGAATGTATTTCAGCATCATTTAAAAATAAGCATTTTCTTTTCATTGTACTGTAAGGTAGTAAGTCAGCTTTAGTTCATATTTTCCGAATGGAAATGAAGTTTTTCCTCGGATATATGACTGAAACTGAAATTTATCCAGGATTTCGCTTTACAGTTGACTAACGAAGATGGAGAATCAATATACTGAAAATTTCTCGCAATTGAATTATTAGTTTAGGAATGGATGTATGGAGAATTATATGAATTGTTATGCATTTAGTAAAACTGAAATATTTTCTGCGCTTATGATATATTATTGGCAGTCAAATTGAGCTAAATTGCATTGTGCTTGATTTGAAAATGTTTGACAGAATAGAAGGCAAAACTTGTTATTCATCCAATAAGATCTGTCTTCTCCATTTGGTCAAACGAAAAATAAAGAAAACATTATGATCAACAGTTGTGCTCGTGTTATTAAAACATATTGTTTTCCCTGCCTGCCTTATGTATTGCCGAACGTTAAAGTTCTAAACGTCATTTACGTGCAGCTATTATCTCACAGTATGCATTGAATGCCTCCATTGCTGATGAATGCTACAGTGTATATTGATTTCTCATTCCGCGATTTAATCAGTTGCATGAAACACTTAGCGTGATCGTTTAGTTACCCACTTCAAAACTAGCGAATAAAAACTTGCAGCAAATTCATTTGTGCCGAGGTCATTAAAATTGGTATGTTATACATCACTGTCTTATAATTTCTCTCCTTACGTCGGAATCGATCGTGATTGAGGAAATCAGAACGTATCTCAAATGCAGGGAAAATGTGACCACTTATAAGCCCCATCACCTCTACCACAGTTCATTCAGATTTTCTCCGGTTATATTATGGTAACGTAAGAAAATGCCTTACTGTGGCGGAGAGTGGTAAGAGGAAAGATGCTTGGATTCTCAATTTCTTCCTGTTTATGAGAAAACTGCTGGGTCAGACCTTCTGTTTTTCCCCTCGAAGAATGCTATTTTCCCGTCCACATTTTTGGTATCTTGGTGGTATAACAATCGTAATAATCATAATATCCGTATCTAAAGAGGAGGGTGGATCTACAAGAGGGACGTGGTTAGGGGAGATGTTCGATAACAGATAAGGGTTGCGTAATGTTGAGAGGGTTACGCGTTAGGGTACGACCGTGCGATATACGGATTCGAATATCGCTCTACGATATTTTCGTATCACTAAATCGTTGATATCTGGATTTACCGATGAAAATTTCGAGGAGTCGCTTTACATCGCGTCACATCAAATATCGCATTATGTCACTCTGCTTCTAATATTTGCACGGCAACGTGCATATCGTACGTAGAGTGGCATCGATTTTGCCCGATATCGCATAGCACGTGGCGATATTTCGCTTCGGATGCCGTTTCCACATCGCGTGGCGATATCAGGCTCAGATCTCACATCACTTAGGGGTTTTGTCGCAGTATCGCATTACATCTCATATTTTCACGATAACACACTATGTGCGTTATCGCACGTACGGTAACATCAAGTTTGGCGTGATATCGCGTGTCACATCATATCTCGTAACGCGTGGGGATACATCGTTTCGGCCACCATCGTCATATCTCCGTATCGCGTTACGATATTTCGTCCAAATCTGGCATCGATCTCAGGAACCATATCGCAGTATCGAACAACCCTACGTGCAAGTATTGGTGGCGGTAGGAGAGAAAGACCCTGAGGGCATTCTGGGGGAGGGGTGAGAGTTTTGGATTTCCAGTGGGAGGGAGAGGGTCCCGGAATTCGAAATGGACTCCGGGACCGCCAACCGCCGCGCATACAAATGGGATGGTTCGGGGTTTTGCGACAATTGCTCGGATTTTTCCCGCCCCCGCTTGGGAAACAGAGGATCCACCCTCCCCCCCCTCTTCTCCTCCCTGTCTCCCTCCCCCATTCGCCGTTTCCATCCCTTTGCAACGACGCCGTCGTATATCTTCTCCTTCCTCGGCGTTATTGTCTTGCTGAATTGAGCTAACGCATGTTGTGTAAGCCTCGAAGCATAAAACCCTCACCCCTCTTGTCGGATGTCGAATCATTTTATGATCGGTATGGGGACCCTTTCTCTTACTTGTTGTCCTTCCTCCATCCGTCGTGAATGTGTCCTTTCCCATTTGTTCTCAATTTTTTCCAAGTTGTTACCTTCCTCTCCGGACATGTTGGTGCCCAATTCCGTGAAATGCTTGAAATAACACCGTTTAAGTACCTTAGGGGGCAGAGCACCAAATCTTGTAGCAAATTAGTTTACTTGGCGCTATTGACGTCCGTCAGGGATAAAGTTGGTCTACCAGGCGTTAGCCAAATAGTTTTCCTAGATCTTCAATGATTTTTCGTTGTTGATGATGGTTTTCCCCTGACAGCCGGAAAAACCCAATTCGCTGCTTTTATTTTAATGGTACTATCAATTGGATATCTAGAAACTGCTTTATTTTTATTCCCGGTTGTTGCAGATGCTGTGCCGGATAGTCTTTTTTCAGGTATATGAACAGCTCCTTGGACTGATCGTTTATTTACACCTCTAAAAGGTTCTGATTACATAGCATGATGAGTTTTTATGTTTATTTGTAGATATAATAAGTGCAATAATTGAATCAGTCTCTTAAACCTGTCGTATTAAGTAAGTAGTGATTGACACGGAAAGTTTGTTCTCTTCGATTTTCATCTGACTTAAATTCGTTCGTGCAGTAATTTTTTTACCAGACAGTTATGGTCATCATCAGTGAAGCAATTCTTTTTCAAATTAAACCCATTTGAAGCCTTTACTCATCAAAAAGTTTTGCTAAAGAAATTCTAGTTACCTATACCGCTGAAGGACGCAAGAACTCTACAGTTCTCTCTGTTGCTCTTTTTAAATATCGTTTGATGCATAATCTCACTCATAATTGGTTTTTAATTTTTTGATGAAATTATAAATACATTTAAAATAATGTAAATCTCATATCAAACGGCCCGGTCCTCGGATTTGAGAATTTGGCCGCTCTTAACCGCTCTGTTCTCACCGCCATTATTTTAAATGAGCTACGGCCCGGAAAACGTGACATTATCTAATTGCACCAATATCCAGCAATCACCTGGCGGAAACATTAGACACATACGAAGGCTTGTCATTCTTTAAGAACTATTGGTAGTGATTTAGAATGGGATTCCTTTAACACCTTACGACGCTTTTAATGCTTGAGTCATCGTCATCAAGGGTCAACAATCCTAGGATTGGTTTGACGCAGCCCTCCACTCAATTCTCTTATTAGCCAACCTCTTCATATTAACGTAGTTCCTCTCTTTCTTGTCCTTTGCGACCTGTTCTATGTAACTCATACGAGGCCTGCCTTTTCCATTCTTCCCGTTCACTTCTTCTTCGACGATTGTCTTCATCAGGCCATCGTGTCTTATGATATGGCCGATTAGGTTGTCCTGTCTTCTCTTTACAGTTTTCAGCTGACTACTCTTTCCTCCCAATCTTCTTAGGACTTCATCATTTGTCACTCAGTTGATCCATTTTAAATTCATCATTCTTCTGTAGCACTACATTTCGAATCCTTCCACTCTTTTCTTCTCCGCTGCTGTCATCGTCTATGCCTCATTGCCGTAAAGAAACATGCTCCAGATATGCGTTCTGATGAATTGTTTCCTTACTTCAAAGCTTGTTTTTCCAATATTTGAGTAGTATTGCAAATAAAAAAAGGTTGCACCTTGAAGCACAACGCACGTGGTCCCCTTTTTCAGCCCTCATGCCTTGAGGTACGCGTCCTCTTTCATCGTGAGGGTGCTGTGCATCTCACTGCTGTAAAGGAACTCCGGAGGACTATATCGAGAATACAAGAGGGGTTATATCGTGGAGATTGCGGCATCCGATCACCGTCTGTATGGGCATTTTACAGTAATTTTGGAGGTCATTTTTATCCGATTGTGGATCCGAAGATTATTCCTGCTTACCTGAGATCTCGGGAAAAAATATTCCCGGGAGCTGCCCATTTTAATTCCTTCTTTGACTATTTCTCTTCCGAGTAAGTTTATATGCTTATATTTTATTCCTATGTTATGAAATATGTGGTTTTCCAGTGCTTCTATTTTACTCTTGAGAACGATACTTATGAAAGTATGCTGCATGCGTGTAAGTACTTTTTTCGTTTAATCATTAGTTGGAATAGTTAAAGTAATATTTCTCTGTTCCAATTTTATTGCAATAGATAAATATTCTTTATGCCCTTAAATCCATGTCTGTAGATTACTATACTAGCCACCACAATGGTATGATGTATGAAGTGTTGGGTCCACCAACATTTATATAGGCCAGTCGATTATTTAATTATCTTATCTGAATTGTAAAACTCAAAGGTCCGGTTATAAGGGCCAGTTCCTTTCTCTGTGATGCTTGTTGTTTCTCTGAAACGTCTGCTGAAACTCACACAGCTTTTCACCTGAAAACAAGGCCCACTTAACTGGATGCGTTCAAAGGCGTCACCCAGAATTAGATGATGCTCCTTTGGTCATTAGCCCTACGGTTTCACCATTCTGCTGCGTGCCTTTAGCGACATATATGCAACCATACCTCCTCTTCCATTTGCAATTTTCTCAACGAATTTGTGGTGGGAAACTCTGATCCCATCCACGTCTGTGTTCATTTCTAGAGGAAACGGTCATAGATTTACTTCGTTTAATTCATCGTATGAAATGCTACCAATATGTATAGAAACCCGAGCATGGAGAAAGCCCACGATAGAGTAGATATATTTTCTTTGAGATGCATGCATGTAATTTCAAAACAATTTACATTGCCAAATGATTTTGCTGACCTTTTATGGCACAAATTCGTCCGCGAAGCTCACGTTTAGTTATTGGTAAAAATGATGCCGAATAATTTGCCCATTCTCTACAATTTTCGTGAAAATTTTTAATTAATTGTGATTTATTGTCTCCAGAAGAAACATTTTTAATTTTCTTTTGGCAGAATAATTCTGCTGAACGCGCCATAATATGCTTCAAATTTTCCCTGACAAAAATTAAGATTAGTCAAGCTCCCGCTGAAAAATTTGCCTTTCGGGTCGGTGGTCAGGTGCTATTATCATTAAGAGGGGAATAATCAGTGAAAAGGAGACTTCATTTTCTGTTCCTCAGGAATATTTTAGGTAACACATTGTCAGTCTTGCATTTGCATGCGTTTTCTATGTATTCGTGTAGTTTATTGCATTAATCCCGTTGCCCAAGGATCGGCGAGGGTTGAACACAATTCATACTCCTCTGTACCGTGTGGTATGCGCTACTCCCTGCCCACCTCTTTTTCCCCTATCCTCTCCCTACTACCCCCGGCACTGCCAAGGGTAGGGGGAAAGAAGGAACGGGGCTGTAAACGCTTTGTGTGCTGGCGCGTTCTTATGCGTCCGTCTGTCGTGATTTCTATTGTCTCTTCAAAAAAAAAGAGACGTATCCGTAATTCGCGGGCTCTCGGGGAACAAACGAGCAGCGACAAGCGAGCAAACAAACAAACAATTCCCCCGTCGCGATTGGCTGGCGGCTAAGGTTCCTTCCCTCAGTCTCCCGCTGTATTTCTCCCTTCCCTTCCTCGTTTTCCCCTGCCTTTGTCTGTCAGCTGAAGTGCTGGGATGGGGTTGTCCGGAAGGAGGGGGTGTGAAGGAAAGGAAGGAGGGTTGGAAGAGGAGGTAAGGGCGCCATTCTTGCACAATGCGAGGAATTCGTGGGGCCCAGGCAACGTCCCTCGCCCAGTCTCCCTTGGATACTACGGCCCTCTTACCTCTCCAGAGACCCTTCAATGTACCTGAAGGCATATGAAGAGCAGGGTAAAAGATGTGTTGTCCCCCGTGAGAGTATCACTAAATTTTTGGCACTTGGGTTCGAACGGGTCGAAAGCAACAACACCCCAGGTCATACGCTTGGCGTGGAAGAACTTTAACGAGATTATTTTTCAGATGAACCTGACCTGTCTTCGTAGTTTAAGTATCCTTGAAATTTTCAAGTTATTAGTGGTAGCTTACCGTAATCTGCGACGATTGGAATAAAGGGAGTTGCTGGGAGAAAAGCTGTGATAAGGCCGAAGGTTGACTGGGTCCTTAATGTCCATTTCCATTGCTATTAATAGCGTAGCTATGAAGGTAGCTATGAAGGTAGCTATTAAGGTAGCTATGAAGGTAGTTATGAAGGTAGCTATGAAGGAAGCTATGGTAGAAGGTAGCGCGTAACCGGGGTGCGCGTTCCCATTACAATCGTAACTCAGTACTGCCCTCCCTGGACAGTCCTGAACAAGTTGTAAGAAAGAAGTTGTTTAGATTTAAAATACATGAAGAACTTATGCATTCTCTACATGATTTTGCTGTTTCAAAAATTCAGCAAACTCATTCTCACTTCTTAATTAATATGCATCTGAGAGGTCCAATTCGTTCGACTTTTTGACGAATATCATGATTCTTTTTTCCCAGTTTCCACCCCACCGCTTGCGCCAGAACATCGTAAGCTGGCATTGTTAGGAACTACGAATTTCGACGATATGTGCTATGCTCCGGTTACAGGCGTAGTAGAAACGGAGCATAAGGGTAGTGGTCGTCCGATACTAATACCTACGGTGATTGAAATATACAGACCAGTGTTGGTGGGTCATTTTCTTTCTCAGCACCAACTGTCGTTTCCCAGCATAAGGTACTCGCTGGTATCCAGAAAATTTACCTTACTAATAATAAACCGGACATGTCCTAAGGTCTCCAGATTTTCGAGCCTGGGACCTTACTCTCTACCCACCAGAGTCCTCTGGTTTACCAAAATAATAACAATAGTGGTGTATTCTATTGACTGTGATACACAACCTATCTCTAGGTTTTTTATCTCCAGTTTTCTTCTTTTTCACTTTAAACTTCTGTTGCCCTCATATTTCTCATTGGAGGAGTTTCATACTGATTTAATTCCATTTAGCACACGCATTCTAATGATAAGTAAAATTAGTTATCCTTTGGATATTTTCTCGATTAGTTGTTTTCACTTCTCATTTATGGTATATATTTTACACCTTAACTTTTATTGGTAACATTTAAATTGGAGGTTACATATCCTAATCAATGATAATATGTAACCTTGATTCATTTTTATAAATATTAAATGCATTAACGGTGTTTGATATTAAGGTAATGCTGAACTTCAATCAGACTATCGCCTAAAACTTGCAGGAGTTTCAAGTATTGGGTTACCTTATAGACATAATGAAGAACCTTAATCGTTTAGTGGTACCCCTAGCACATGCAATGGTACATCTACATCTACATAATACCCTGCAAGCCACCATAAAGGTGTGTGGCAGGGGGTGAATTCTCACTAAACATGCACTACATATGATGCATACAAAATTATTAGTATGAATGTATTGTTCTGAACTTCACTATTTGAAAAAAGATAAAAATAGCAAAGCAAACATGCAAAAACATTCTGTTAGTTGGGTTAGCTTTAAGTCCTCATACCAACATGCAGCTCCCTATGCTATACATCGATTCACTCATATTGGACATATTTACCGCTATTCATATCCATCATTGTACGAGGAAAAAAGGACATTTTGAATCGGTCAGTTCTGCAATCAATTTCTCTGATTTTGTAATTATGGTCCAGTCTATCATAGTAAGTTGGGGCTCCCAAAATATGTTTAACGTCATTACTGAAAATGTTATCCTGGAATTTATTTAGGAGATTAAGTCTAAATTTCAACCTGCGGTCTGACAACAATTCCCATTTTAATTCATGTAATAGACTGGTTACGCTGATATAGTTATTGTACCGTCCCTTTAGGCATCTTGCCGGGCTTTGCTGCACACGTTAAAGTTCATTATTCATTATTTAGGCCGATTTCATACTCTGCCTGCCTGCCAAGATTCCTAATACTCCGTTTTTTGGGGCCAATTTTTTTAATCGGCAAGGAGCCTTTAAATATAGCAAGAACTCAAGTGCGAGATACGTTGGGGAAACGTAGAGGTAAAGGAATGACGGGGGAGATGAAGTGAAGTGGGTGTTGCCCTGCGGCAACATAATGTGGAATGACTTTGGGGTGAAGGAAGCGAGTGAGGTGAGAGAGGAGGTAATGGGAAAGGTTGAAGGTCAAAAGGTCATTTGATATGAGTTGGGGGGTAGCAGTTATTCCTAATTGAACTTAAATTGGGATAAGGTGGAGGCCTTAATTAAGGTGATTCCTGTCTTCACCATTATGCAACCAGACTAAGCTTTTTTACCTCCTATAAAATGCTAGTTCGTAATAACTCCCAAGTACTCCTTCAACGACGCATTAAATCTCTTAATATTTACTCTCGTGAAATATTTTCAAAATTCTGAAACATATGTTTTTCGTTGTAGTAGTATCACATACATGTTTCTGTTATTTACCACTTATGCACACAATTATCCGTTTCGTGCCACTTGAATTAACTTCGATAATATGTGATTAAGAAATAATGATACGGTATTGATTCTATGGAAGTAATAATCGAGATACCGCTATCGGGACTTAAATAACCCTCAAAAATACCTCAACACACGTGTTCGTCAAAACACATTTTCTCGCTTCCTACAATATTTCCTCCATTCTCTTAACGGCACCACCGTTTGTTTTTTTTTCATTTCGGTGCTATTTTATGAGCATATCATCGACGTTTCTTCACATTTTGTAACTCTCACATGAAGAACTGACAGGAAATGCATAGAATTATAGAAAATTGAGCGGGTGAATAGAGTAGGGAGAAAACCAAAGAACAAGTTCTTAGCGTGGTGAAGTTGGGGCGAACCTCTTGGAATATAGGAGCTACTAATGATAGAATCATGTAAATATAAATAGGTTAGTTGATAGAAAAATCTTGAAAAAAGCTGCGTCAAACCATATCTAGAATTTTGACTCGTGAATGGGATGAGCGGAATAGATTCACCTAGGAGTCCAAGTAGCTTTGCATGAATCAAAACTTCTGAATCCTATCTCCTTTGGGAGTCTACATTGCCAAATTACACTAATGCATTCATTGTACGTTTAGATTCTCTTGTGGACGTGAAAAAGAATCAAAAAATCTAATTTTCCCACCTCTTTCGTTCGTGTTATTTTGTACTCAGAAACCTTTGCCGAATGCTAGGTGTCATAGTGTAGCCTTGAATTCTACCTGAGGTTAAAGTAATGCTTTTGGTGGTATTGATGCTTGCGATAATCTGGTTTATACCGTGATGGAGTAGTAGGTGGGGGGGAAAAGGGAAAAAACTGTCACTGACGAGCCAGGCATCAAGGAGAGTTCAAAGGGATGTATAAGGGTGGTGGCACGAGTGAGGGGGGAGAGAGAAAGCATCGGGAGGAGGGGGAAGACAAAACAGGAGCGAATAAATCCCACACCCTGATTCAACTCCCTTTCGCAAGGCCTCACTCATCCTACCCCTTGGGCTCCGTACTTTGCCCTGCCTCCGCACCGCGAGACGTCAGCGCCACCGTCGCCCCGGGGAACCTTGTCGACTCTCTCCCTCTCTCTTTCTCCCTCTCTCTCCCTTCCTCTCTCTCCCTTCCTCTCTCTCTCTCCCTCCCCTTCTCTTTTGTCCACGCTTTGCTCCTCGTCTCTTCCGCCACACCCTCCGGCACCCATTTCCCTTTCCCTCGGGATAGAGATGTGGAAAGACTATTCACTTGACGCCGTCGCAAATACTCGAGTCAAATTTACGGCGTGCATCTCTCTCTCTCCTGCCTCTCTGCCGCAAGAAGCGAAAATTCTCCTCTCCCTTCCTCTTCGCATCGGTATGTCACCTTTAGTCCTAATCCCTGACAAGTACTGAAATATTTTTAACAAGATAGTATGTACGTTCTCGACGTGTGCAAATCTACTGCTAATTATATCATTAACATTTTCTACTAGCCCTGCATCAATACTTAATCCTGTTAATAGATCTATAATAAGTATCACTATCATTTGGAAGTTTTAAATGCAGACTGAATCTTTCGTGTTAATTTCAACCGGATATGTTGTCTGGAAACAAAAACTGGAGGAGGTGAAAGAGTTCTGTTAACTAGGAAGCCGAGTAACCAACGATGTACGAAGCAAGAAAGAAATAGTCAGTAGAATAGCCTACATCTACATCTACATATTACCCTGCAAGCCACCACAAGGGTGTGTGGCAGGGGGTGATTTCTCACCAAACATGCAGTACTAAGCTACTGCAAAGCCTAGACGAAGAGGGGATTCTATCAAAAGAAGAAACTACTTACCGCTGGAAATACAAGCGTAGAAGTAAAGAAACAATTCATCAGAACGTACATCTGGGGCGTTTTTCTTTATGGCAGTAAAGCATGGACGATGGCAGCAGTTTAAAGAAAAGAATTGAAGGATTCGAAATGTGGTGCTACAGAGGAATGCTGAAGATTAAATGGATCGACCGAGTAAGTAACGAGGAAGTCCTAAGAAGATTGGGAGAAAAGTGAAGTATTCTGTATACCCTAACAAGAAGACGGGACAACTTAATCGGCCAATTAATGAGACATGATGGCCTGATGAAGACAATCGTCGAGGGACAAGTGGAAGGGAAGAATGGCAAAGGAAGGCCTCGAGCAAGATATATGGAACAAGAGATGAAGGATGTGAAAGAAAAGAAATACTTAAATATGAAGAGATTAGCCGATAGAAGAACTCAGTGGAGAGCTGCGTCAAACCAATCTGAAGATTGATGACTTATGATGATGATGTCCACCGGTGATATGTAAAATATATATAAAGATAACGAGCGCAGTACGTTCGATTTAAAAAGAGAAACTGTTATCAAATCAGTTTGAAATCTGGTTCCAAGCAAAAACTTCAACCACGAAACAACTTTCTATTGTGATGAAATTGTTATAAAAAATATGAGCGTATGATAATAACTCAAACTTCCTGAGATAGCTATAAAGATCCACTTCCATTCATTTTTAACAGCCGGTTGCGTCGCCGGTGTTGGCGAGGTTGTCAGAAAGTGTAAATGCCATAATTGTAATTGAGACCACGGCGAGCACCCTCACCCTGTTTTTAATAGCAAGCTTGCGCTGTCATTTAACTGACCAAAGTGTTGTAATGACCTAGCTCACTAAAGAGAGAAGAAAGAATATGGCATTATAATTACGTGGGTGCCTGGGTTGTTACTTGTACACGTTATGAATGGGAACCAAATCGCTGAATGAGACAAGGATACAAATTAAGTGAAGTCGCAGATGTAGATGATGCTCTCTGTCATTCCGAAGGCACCCCCATCTACGCCTTAATTAGTTCCTGAGGGGTTGATGGACCCAACACGGAGACATATGTGTGGGTGGTGTTGTTTCAAAGCATCTTAGCCCTAATCTATTATTAATACCGTGGTAAAATGTACATTATAACTTTGTTAAGGATATTTAAGACTAGCCGTGCTCAACTCACCTACGGCCCGTGGACCGATCTGACAGAATACAACTTAAATACGACCTTTGAAGATATTTAGCATAAGTTATAAGTGATAATGGAATGAATTTCCTAAAAGTATGCACATGGTTAGGACACAGAAATACCTTTTAACCTCCAAATTCTTATACAATATGAGTAACTTGAAGGAGTTATTTATAATTTTTTTTCTGAGAAGAAAAATATTCGGTTGACCCGCCAGCTCCAGGCAATATGGCCCTACAAACAAAACATTTAGATACTACTTATTTAGCTAGATCAGCAGCACCATTCCTCGTAATAGACCTTGGAACCCAGAATGTTCTACATCTACATCTACATAATACCCTGCAAGCCACCACAAATGTGTGTGGTAGGGGGTGATTTCTCACCAAACATGCACTACATATCATGTATTAAGAAGGAATAGTATTAATATATTAGCCAGAACTTCACTATTTAAAAAAATTAGATATTGCAAAGCAAACATGCAAAAACATTCTGTTAGTAGGGTTAGCTTTGAGTACCTACTCATACCAACATGCAGCTACCAATACTATCCATTGCTACTCTCCGATTGGACATATTTACCGTTATTCGTATCTCTAATTGTATGAGGGAAAAAGGACATTTTGAATATATCAGTTCGGAAATCAATTTCTCTAATTTTATTATTATGGTCCAGTCTGCCATAGTAAGTTTGGGTTCGCAAAATATTTTGAACACCATCACTATTCTCTCTCACTATGTAGTTGATGGAGGATTGACGATAAATCCTTATTAATACCTATTTTAGAGGGCTTCGGCTTTCGACCTTATCCTATCCCCATCCCTTCCATTCCTATCCTTATACCTTTCCTCCCGGTCTGAAGCGCCTATTAGTGCGGAAACAGACTTGAAAACACCCATAGAGGTAGAGATGACGTTAAACTGGTAGGAGAACGTGAGTTTAGTGAAAGAAAATTGGAGGGAGATAAAGGTATAATGTAAATTTTGCTCGCTTGGTGGTTCTC
The DNA here is from genome assembly GCA_933228895.1 of Platycnemis pennipes. NCBI lineage: Eukaryota > Metazoa > Arthropoda > Insecta > Odonata > Platycnemididae > Platycnemis > Platycnemis pennipes. Next base: position 40,795,235 of record OW121851.1, on the reverse strand, counting down.
CGGGGGTTATTTCTGATGCTTTGCAGGCTTTGCGACAACTCGTCGTGCGCTGCGAGATTCATGGAGATATAGCACACAGCGACATCTGCTTGAACCGTTTACATCGTGCAAAAATGTGTATTTTCCTTATCCTTGACGACCCTGATTGTTAGTGAATGTTTAATTTTCTGCAGGTTGTGCTCAGATTTATGTGAAAAATATTTCTTTGATTTTCCATTTATAATTTGTAGTTTTGTTCATTGTGATATTTAAATTGCTAATACCATGTATAAATACTACGTTTCCAGATACACCAGTCCTTGATTGTTAAAAATAATAATTCAATTTAATTCCATCCATGCATGTTCCATTAATCTACCACATCTCTAGAGTCAAATTTAAACGTAAAATGGAAATCAAGAATATGTGTGTGCTCGAATAGGAAGTGCTTTATATATGTTATATTTCTATGTTTCTCCATTTTCTTTATTTAGAACATGAAGGTCATTGCTCATTAGACCAATTACATTAATCGTATCATAAAGCGAAAAGTAAATAAAGATATTTAGGCCCTTCTTATAACTTATTTCAGTTGAGTGAAATTTTGTCAAATTCAGTTCATATATTTACAACTTCGCCACTGTTTTGACAATTGTCTGAGGAAAAGGTTTCCTTGACCGATAATCAAACCACGGACCGATGGGCATCCCGGGAAAATACGCAGACCACATGCTTTCCAGAATGCTTGATCTAGAAGGCAGTTTTTCGAAGGAGTTATTGGAGATGCAGTCTCATTCGCCATTGAGGTCAATCAAGGGTACTAGTAGTTAGAAGGCATACGACTTTATTTGACCTCATTGATAGATCTTAATTGCGAAAAAGAATATCGCTATTTCCACATGTCCTTGTCATTTGATCATGGATATATTGCTAAATTTGTGCTGCCGTATATGGTGTTTTTGCAATTACAATCCGTCATACTAATGAAGATGCTTTGTTTCCTAGGTGCATATGTTGAACAGCAATAGTAATTTGGTGAGTAAAAATACTGTAGCACTTTTCCACAATATATTTAAAATTATAAAATTACACAACACGTGTTTCGGCTTGCTAAGCCATTATCAGGTGTACACTCACTAACTTTCCGTGACAGCAGTGTAGTATGCATGAAACGGGAAGGGGATGGGGATAGGAGAAAGTGGTTAGGGGGGAGGAGGGAATGAATAGATAGTGAGTGAGGAGGGGGTGGCGAGGAGAATAGATTAGGGAAGTGGTAGCTTATTTGGAGAAGGAATAGCAAGCAATGGGGAATGGATCCGGAACAGTTGGTCATTCAACAACAGGTTATCATCGCTATGCATAATTTCCCACTACTCCCATGCGTCTAATCTTGGGCCTTTTCTTTCAATATGCAGGATTTCCGGTTCAAAGAGGCCTTACCTCTGTCAGGAGATGAACCTTGCTACCGGTCTCAGATATTAGACCGTCCTGACCGTCGGGAAGATAGGTACTTCTTGTACCTGTCTCTCGGCATTGTCTTACAGCTTAAATCTGTGGTACGATTCAACAAAATAAATAGTTGAAGGCCATTTTTTTCTCTGTTCCGTTATGATATGCATTGACTCCACAGAGTTATATATAGCTAAGTCCTTTTTTACTATTGCACTTTTATGAACTCCAACTCAAACCCCAAACCTATCCATTTCCCTCTGGTCTATCCGACATTCATGGCACGAAACTCACCCCCCCTCTCCTACTTTTCGAATTCCTCTAACCTACCTGTGCTACACCTCTCCAGCATCTCTCACCTCAACATTTCCTCACGTTCCTCCATCATCTTCCCTCCCTCCTTTCCATCTAATTTTCTTCCCCACTTTGACGCTCTGAATCTGCCCCATGACCTCTTTGCAGAAAAATCTCTCCATGATGCCGTTCTCTCTCCATGCATATTAATACTCTTCCTCCCTGCTTCTACCATTCACTTTCTTCTTCTTGCCTCTCTTTATACGTTCCTACTTTTCTCCGTACATTCTTTCTCTCTCCGTCCAATTTTCTCATCCTCTCCCTCGTCTCCTTTCCACAATATCCTTCTCATTTTTCTAACCCTATCCACTTTCCCTCATTTGATTCCATGGTGGTGGATGAAAACACAGCAAGCGAGTTTTTTTTCGTGGATTGAGTTTTTTCTCACCTACTGAAGACAAATTATGTGGGAGGATAGAGGTGAACTTATTTTCATTTTATCTGTCGTTTTTTCAGCTTCTTTTTGGTGCTTTTTCTTTTTTATTCCTTCTCAGAAATTTGTAGTTTACAGATGACGTGGTAGTAGCCGTAGGTAAAAAATAAAACTAATGGAAAACAGTAGAATGGCAGAGGATGAGGCCAGTATTGATCTTGGGAACCAGTCGTTTTCCAGCTGTGTTAGTTATTTTTGTGATTAGCCATCCTGGAAACCCATAGGTTTAGAATTCAAATGCCCAATCAAACATAGGTCTGTTTTTGCTGTTGATGCCCGTTAAAGACGAGTTCTACTAGTAAAAAAACTCAAAACGGCGAAGGAACATTACTTTTTTTAGAGGAATTCACAGAAAGTCAGGAATTTTCGCACATGTCTAAGCTTGTGCAGGGTTAGTGATAAGAAGGTTTAATTCGTATCTATTTTAGTCGTGGAACTGCTTAGCGTATTTTAAAGCGTGTTGTTTCTCTTCCATCTAGCGTTGTTTACATATGTCTGCTGGTTTTGAAATAATACTTTGCACACGAGAAATAACCTGCTATTTGCGCCAAATGCTACTTTTTCTAGGACTTAATTCTTTCTCTCTCCCTTATGCTTTCTTTTTCTACTCACATTTTCCATTTTATTTCCCGTTATTGGCAAATCAATCCTTAAACTAATGTTAAAATGATTTTTTTGATATTCCTTGAATTCTTGGAACCACGGTTTGTAGGAAATGCTGATTATATGGCGTGAATCGTAAAAAGTATTCGCAACAGTGAAAAGAGTCATTTGGCCTTATATGTGGGCACAAATCAAAGATAAATATGTAATAAATCTGTCACACGTATTAAATGGATTTATTTATAGGGTCATTTATTTCCATGTAAATGACGCATACAGAGATTAACTTAATAGAAGACTGAGTTTGTATTGTAAAAAAAAGCATATGAACCAAGTTTTAGAGAACTGGAATTACCATCAGTTAATGAAAAGGCTTTTGTTTCATTTTTATCGGAGATGAAAACCAGAGACTAGTACTAATTTGAACTCCGTGATAATACCAGAACATGAAGGCAATGAATTTAGTTTTCACTAGGAGGGTAAATACTAGATATATCAATAAAAGTATGAATTGATGTCTTGTTTTACTCGTTGATTTTTATATAAGTCGGTTAAGTCCTCTTCTTTTTGATGATTACATTTTACTTTCCAGAAATATACAGCAACATTGAAATTATCGGTGAGAGCACCTCAATCTAACAATTATGGTTACATTTCACGTTTTCCAAAGCAATGATTATGTACAATCTTATGTGCTGTCCTTGAGGTTGTAACGAATACTATTGCTTTTATCTGGTAGTTTTGTGCTTGCGTTCTTTTTCTCTACTCCACTCTGCCCTTTGATATGTAAATTTCAGTACCATTTGCAATTCCTTTTCAAATAAAGCACTCGAGTTCTCTCATTCGCTCCCTTTCTTCATTTCCATTTCCTTCTTCTCCACTCTTATTCCCGCCCTTACAGGGCACTTCTGCATCGTCTAGTTTAAATACCCTTCCAAGAATCTACTCTTTGCCTTTCGTCACGTTTAATGCATCAAAATGGAGACAACTGTGCTGTCTAGTTTTCACTCTAATACAAACATTCTTCCGCCCCTATCATTCCATCCTTGCTAAAAGCCTGGAAGATTGACGAGCACGAAAAATTTCAAATTTCTTTACCGTAAGATTTTGTTAAACGTAACTCATATTTCTGCTGCGGCATAACTGTGTGCATATCTCCTGTTTTCGTTTTGCCTCGCTGTTAATAGACTATCTAGTACCCATACTGAGCACCTATCTAGTACGTATCGATCTGCTACTTATATTTTTGCTTTTCATATCCCACACTTGGTTTCCTTCTGACTCAATATCTTTTCAATTAGAATTGAATTTGACAGTTGCTTGTACTTTCTAATATTGAAGCTAGTGAGTTTTAAGTTCGTAATTATTGGAATCCAAATATTTGGAATACTGCATATTTATTAAGCTCTTGCATATAATTTTTATACCAAGTGCTTTCCTGAATATAATAATTTATTTGAAAATACTGGAGTTTTAACAGTGTCACACAGGTGTTTTGTAATGATTACGCCGTTAGTTTTCATTCCTAGATTAATTCTTTGCTAATATATATATAAGAATATTGGAAGAACGACATTATTTTTGAAGCGAGATTTTTGAAATAAAGATGACATAAACGATAAACATTACTTCATCAAGACCCGAAAACTGACTGGAAAATTAAGGAAACTACCATACCCATTGAAGGAACGGGTTTAGGGTAGTATTCGTAATTTTGTCACCGTGCTGTCGAAGAAAAATGCTGCTGCAAAGTCAATATCGTAGATTTGAAAAAGTAAGCTCGGGATCAATTTGTCACAAAAAAGTCAGCAAGCCCTTGTTCTCGAACGCTCCTAGTACTTTGCGTATTGCAGACAAGCTGTTACCAAGGCTCCAGGCTGAAAACGATGGTCGGTATAATTTGTATGCGTGTGGCATGAATTATGCTTTACTATTTAATATTAGGAAAAAAAAGAAAAGGTTAATTTCCGTGGTGCCCCAAACATAAGGTTACTAACAGAAATTTCATAAACATTGAACAAATTTTCCGTGCCTCTTTATCCATGGAATAGAGATCAAAAATTGAAAAAATGGAATACATTAAGTGCATGGAAAGGGAAAAATAAGGGCATTGGAAATAATAAGGGCCTGGAAAAAGTCAACTGTTTATAGAAGAGGAGTTTCTTTAACACGATATGAACTAATGGAATGCGTAATAACTCAACATACCAGGAGGGAGCTTTTTGCCTTTAAATGACTAGCAGGATCCACAGCCACTTAATAAAAATTAAGATACACCGTAGAAGTGATTTTTAAGGCACCATACAGTCTTATATCTTATGTTCTAATTGATGCCCAGGAGTCCAGATGCATGTTTACACTCTCGTAGAAATGGGCAAAAGCTGTAGTTAAATATCCTGCGTTTGTCTTGAAGTTGCTTAGTGTTGACTGAAGAGGAAGCGGTTCTTCCCTCTGCCCAGGATGCTGATGGGAAAGAGGTAGGAGGAGGCTAGGAGTCTGGAGGAGGTAATTTTCTTAATGAAAGGGTGCAGTCGGAGGATTGGCAACGTGGGGAAGGTGGTGTGCCAGCTTGGAAATAAAAGAAGAAAATGGTGTGTTGGGTGGGTGCGAGGAGGAAACGCCATGGAAAGAGGTCTTTCGGGGGAGGATAAAACGGGGAGAAAGAAAATGTGATGGAAGAGGTGTGTAGAGAGCATAGCGGGGGAAGAGGATGGGGAATGAGAGCGGGAAAGGATTAGGGGAGAGCAGATGAGAGGGGAAGCCGCTCCACCTCCCCTAGAATATGGATGAAGTGATCGGTGAAGGACACGACGCCTGGGGGGTTGCGTGGGCGGACGGAAAAGAGGCGGAGGAGGAAGCGATGGATGGGGTTGACTTGGGCTCCCGAATGTATAAGAGACTGATGAAGGTTATTAAAGGATTTTGAGCGAAGTGAGAGGGCTACCCCATCAAAGCGGGTTGATTATTACGGCCATAAGTCGGGTTTAATGGCAGATTTCGCCCTCTCCCAGCACTCAACGAACCGGATCATCCCGTGGTTTATGGAGGGAAACATTTGAACGGGAACGATCGACTGGGACCGAGGATGGACCCCTGAGGTACGCGGTTCCTTTCTTCCCAAAGCAGGGGTGCTCAGGCCCTTCTTCCCCACCCAAGACATTTTATCTCCCCGCTCGTTTCACTGCTTTAAGCTCAGGGACTTAATATAAAAGCCTTAAGCCTTTAGTGCTGGCGTAAAATCGGGTAGAGCTTGAATAATTCAATATCAGTGCCCATCTACATTCAATAAATATCACAGTTTCGCTGTATCAAAGCGAAAAGGGCAAAGTAAAATTACCATTGCTGCGGTTGACATTTTTTTATGATAATATTCATGTACATGAGAGATTACCTTGTTTCTTGTGGTTCCGAACTTAACTCCAGGGCGTTAAATAAAATACATTGCTCAAATATTTCTTCGTATCACCTATTTGTAAGAGTGTTTCTGAATATGTAATTAAATGAAGTGTGCTTTAAATCAGTGTAGATATGAAGGGTTGCAGTATATTTCCGAACATTCGAGAAAGAAACAATATTGCTTCTATTTTTCGGTCATATGATATTTCCTATGTGCTATAAGTTTGATGCATCAATATTCTGTGCCTAGTTAGCTTTTGCCAAGGTTGTATTAAAATATACCAAGCTACATGAATTGTCGTGAGAAATAAATAATGCAAAAGGTCCGTTAAAAAAATTACTTGCCTAGTTCCCAAGCATCGTCGGCATACATTTTTGTGAATGAAATACATCACAGTGATAGATTCGGCGTAACTTACTGCTACTTGATTTTAGGATTTTTCGTCAAGATTCCTAGGACTTATGGTTTTAGATCTATTCTTAAACGTTGCAAAAATTCTTGGAACCTGGGTGAAATATTATTCGCTAAATTTCATGATCTTCATGTGAATTTTTACTTTACTCTGAAGTAAAAGTTTAGTGCATTGCTGTGATGACGGGTCACATAAATTTATCATCAAATATGATTTCACCTAAGGTAAGGTTCTCTAACATCATCTATAAAATATTAAGCAGCTCAAAGAGTAACGCATACTTTTGTTTGTAGGAGGATAAACCAGTCGAGAATTCACGTTATTACTCAAAAAGGGCATGGCTATTTTTTTCAGTTAAGTTGCATGTCCTTTTCCTACCTTGCACCTACGACGGGTCACAGGGAAATGAGTATATAAATATATAGAGGAATGGCTTCCCTGCAGCTAAAGTTAATCAGCATCCTTATATTTATTTTCTCTTCATTCTCAATTGAACATAAGTATTTTTAGGTGCCTACCTGTAATGAGTTATCGTGTTATGGTTGTATAAATAAAAAACGTGAATCCGAAGTTTGATTTGAGTGCGCAAATACTTCTAGATTCAATGCTTTGTTTTGCGTACCTATTCTTCTTTGGTACTCAGAAAAAATATTGAATAGCATACATTCTTTGAGTCGCCAATACATTTAGCATCAAATGTCCTTGATATAAATATTGGGTTGGGATTTACCCGTATCTTCGAATTCTAATTTATCAGCTTCAATCCTTTCAGTTTTTGTTTCTCCATGATTTCAAGTGGTGAGATCTTGATCCCATTACAATTGTCCATTATTACTATCATCTGTTTACTGGGCTCCCATGCTTTCCTAGCAACAATTGGATTCAAATGGTCTCATACCTGCTCTTCAATACATTGAATGAGATAATGGAGATGAAAGAAAATGGAATGCCGTATTGTAATTGTTTTGAATCCGTGCAGGAGTTAATCATTCAATTCACTCTCAAAGCCCATTCCCTGAAACAATGAAAATGTTCCTCTGCCCGTCACATTTAGAGGTGGTATGCACTCAAAGCAATAATTCATAAAAGATTTTTCAAACTCGTGAAAAGCTGAGATGTAATAATTTGTATTACTATTATTATATTCATCTCCCAATTTTCGTTCAGCATGATCATGATTTAGATTTTTATGTGATCTAAAACTTTTGCCATAATTAAGAATCATAAATATTTTCATCGTGTAACGTTCGATCCGATGGACGGGGTACCGTTCGTGATGTGTTCCACATAAACACTCCGGTAGGAATATCGAAAGTCTATCCGGAAGCTTTCCGGTTAACACTAAACGTAATGATGCTTTATTCCTTAGGTGAATTCGATTCTAGTTCAGTCTTTGAATAAAAGAACTTGCAATGTAGTTATTAACAAATATTTTTATTCCTTGATGTTACTATATCTCTGGCGCTTATTCAACCATTACCGCACACCCTTTCGGCTGCTTGTAATGCATTATGTAGATGCAGATAGCCCTATCAGTCGAAGCACGTCAAAAACTAAAAACTACTACGTAATATGATTCACCGATGATAAATCTATACCAGTTCCGGGAATCGAACCCTGATACATGGGATGGAAAGCCAGTATTCTAGCCATCCCACCAACCCTATCAACTTTAATGAATAGCACCCTCGCTAAGGCCGAAAGCGGTTGTATACGAAGGGGGTACGAGTTACTTTTTAATTCGTGGTAGTTCACCGCGTGGGTGTGTATGTGTTCGCAGGGCTGAGCGCTAATTCCACGATCCATCGCGACTGAGGCGTTCGCGGCGGTGCTAGGAGGTGGAGAGGCGAAAGGGAGGCGAAATGGGGATGTGGGATGGATTGGGGAGGGTTGGGGAGGCCCGGATGCCTGCGCAAGAAGGGGTTAGGGTCGCTGTTGAGAGAAGAAGGAGTATATGGATGGATGAATGGGTGAGGTGGAGGGTTATACTTCATTCTCTCTCCCTCTTTCTCCCGGTTGATGGGATAGGAGGCGAGTTGGGAGAGCTGGGGATGTGTTTAAGGGTCGTTTTACCGGGAAAAGATACGAGAAAGGGCTTGGAGGAGGGGTCAGAGGGAGGGTTGAATTAGATGAATTGCATTCACTACCTAACCTAAAGTAATCATTATTACTACTACTCTACTAGTGAATAATGATGTGGCCAGTAAAGGTTTAGATGGGCAAAATACTTCTTCCCTGCACCCTATCTATCATTGCCATCTACATAATACCATGCATGACTCCGCAATGGTATGGCAGTGGGTGAAAAAATCCTCAAGTATGCATTATCAAACAGAGAATACGCTTGCATTTATTGTCATTCACGCATGCAAAAATACTGCCATATGCCTACACTACTTGCGTACAACTGAAAGGCACAATCTTACCACCCCGAGGAAATATTAGACGTACAGTTACGGGATACGTGAAATGTATGCTACAAATGGCATTAAATTGTTAATTAATACAAAATAAAGTAATAGTGCAAAGTAATTTGATACGTTGTGGTGTATCTAATGTCCATTTACAGCCTAAACTAATTTTTATCTTTAAAAATTTGGAAGTATTGCATACCCGGGTAATATTGCTTCACTAATTGGTCCAAAAGTGCTGGGGTTGAATCTGTAAAATCAGACCTGGGCTTTAAACTTACTGAAGATTAAGAGTAAGGTAATCGCCCATTTGTCATTCGTTTATTTATATTAGGGATGGGTCGGTTCCACTTTTTTTCGGTTCCGGTTCGGTTCTTAACTTCGGTTCTCGGTTCCGATTCTTGGTTCTGGTTATTAATTTACCACTTACTTTGTATTGCTCAATGGTAGGATAAGGTAATCAATAATCATTTTCAGAGTCATACTGCTTGAAAAAGAATACTTCATTATATTTTTGTGCATTGTCATTTTAACGACTGAATTAGAATAATTCGCGACTTTGAAGCATCTAAGTACACTATTTCACCAGGTTTTAATGTGAAGCCTCCACTTTCGGAGTGTGAGTAGGTTTCAAACTGGTTTTCGCGCTAATTATTTCGGTACCGATTATTTTTGGCCTCGGTTCCGGTTCTAAGCTCAAGAACCGAGAACCGAAGAACCGAACCGACCCATCCCTAATTTATGTATACTTATTTACGCCCAACGCCCTATTTAAACCCAGCCAAGTGAAACTAGATTATGGCATCTGCATGAGGTAGCATTGATTTCAGAATTCCATCACATGCAGTGACGAGTCTCTAGGTTCCTAAAAATGTTTAGCGTAGTTTAGGGTGGTTCGAAATCATTTGAGTGATGATGTTAGAATTGTGTATAAGATCGTAGAATAAGTACGCACTTATGTTATGCAGAATTTTAACAATTTTATGAATATATTAAAATATATATGAAAAATATACGCACTTATATTATGCAGAATTTTAATTTTTTTATGAATATATTAAAATATGTATAAAAAATTGCCAACCTACTACAATAGGTTAGAACATTAAGACAACAGCAGAGAAGAAAGTAAGATGGAGGTGTAGATGTCATTCTCTCCTCGAAAAATGAGGGTAAATAGCAGATTGAACCGAAGTTGTTAGAGTGATTTGAGATATAGGTTAGGTGTCGATAAATATTTTTACTTAAATATTATCCTTTTTGTTGTCGTGCGAAATTTGTGATTTCTTTTCCCCCGCCACACCATTTCCTTGTGGCTTTTAGGTTGATCAGTAGATGTAGCATTAGGGCGGAAAGACGAAGAATGGAATGACGGTGTGGGAGAGAAAAGGGTTGAGCCGTATAGGGCGTGGAAAGGGAGCGTGTGGCAGTGGTGTCTCATTCTAATATTCCTTCACTCTCCCGCATGCACTTGGTTTGGAATTTTCCCTCTTACGGTCTACGGTCGAGGCTGTAGACCGTAAGAGGTTCTACAGCCTCTTACGGTCCACAGAGTTGGAGGTGTTTTGGAGTCGGGAGAGAGGGAAATTTTTTGTTATCGTCGGGGAAGGAAGAAGGTATGGCTCAGGAGAGTTGATGTTGGAGGGAAATGAGATGGGTGAGTCAGAATTACTTTCGACCCCCGGGATGAATTCTCATCGGTCTACCCACGTTTCTCACTTCGCTGGCTCCGCAGAAAATATTCGTGAAATGAATCCATGTTTGACGCATGTCTAAAGATGTTCATCAGCGTTCACCGTTAACATGTTTCCCTAAAGGCAGTGATTTAGCTATTTCTAAATGAAAACCAGGACGATTCTTTAAAGTAATATTAGAGTAGGGTTTTTGGGGATACAAACTGCGAAAGCCATATCGTAGTGTTAACCTCATTCAGTGCTATCTTTCATACTTGGACATACACAGCATGCCTGTCCGAAGCGGGATTTTCACCCACAACCTTTTCCTAGGCAGATTGTCTTTAAATCTACTTGTTTGACTACTGTACCTGCGGATTATTTTAGAAAATGAGTATTTTCAAAGTAAAAATTTAAACTGCGCTGTAATTCCTTTCAATTATGTAAAGATTATTATATAAAACTTACTTTTTTCAAAATAACGTTGTTATTGATTTAAATTAGGATAAAACTAATTTGCCTATCGCGGTTCCACATGTATGACTTATGATTATCGGTCATGATGGCTCAAGATCTAGAAATCCAAAGCTAGTCTCGTTTATGAGGTCTTTGACGTATTTTTTGATCAACATGTGGCCCAATTGATTGGTGAGCAAACTTATTTGGTGGACGTTCCCTCCGATTTACTTTTTTTTCAATAATAAGATTGATTAACTGCATGTATCTATTCTTCACTACGCCTTGCTAGCACAGTTTCATCATGGTACTTCTTAAATTTCTGCACCAACACTACATAGGCAGGATAGAATCGAAAATTCAAGATATTAACTTTCGGAGCGTGAGACACGAGAATTCGTTTTTACACACGCACAATACACGACTGCAACGCATACAATAGCATAGTTCTTTTAGAAAGTAATAATTATAGCACGGTATAATTATTTCCCTTAATTTTATTACTTACTTTCTTTTCTTGTTTTATTAATAAGTGTTACGATAGGTTTAGCCGTTCATCAATAGTTATAGAAGAATTAGGTTGGGATCATTATCACATCGTAGGTTAAATGTTGATTACATCTCCAGCGAAAATTTAAAAAGGAAAGGGTCACTGAAGATATTAGATAAATACGAACAACTCCTGCGTATTATGCATTGATCAGATAAATAAAATTATAAATTAGACTCTCGTACGGGAAGATTTAAAATTATTTTTTTCCACGTACCGAGAACGTAACATATCAATAGGAAGGTGAAATATTGCTAGGGTGCATGATGCATGCTAATCCATCTAATCTATTTGCACGTGATTCTTATATCTAACCTGTTTCCTGGAAGTAGTAGCATTGTAGCTCATAGTTGCACAACAGTTGTGGATGTTTGATAATCTTCACTCTCCGCAACACACCCTCGCCGTGGCTTGTAGGACATTGCGTTGACGTGGATATAGATATTAGCAAAATGTCGTTTTCGTGGCAATCTATCTCGCGCCTATCTTCTCCCCATTACGTTACACGATGGCTCGCAGGGAGAAATTCAGATGTGGTTTGTCTATGTGCACGTAGATATTGATAAGTATCTCACAAAAATACCAAGTCTCGAAGGCTTCCAATTTTTTGAACATCCACGCCTCTGACCCAGAGAGTGCCAAACTCCTTATGTAGCTTTTCACGGTCTGCTATCTATGATTCTAACCGAAACATCGTTGAGCACCGCTGCGTTCAAGAGTATCTTTCTTTTTTATCGCGCTAGGGAAGTTTAATTGAAAAATTCGCGGCCCTGATCATCCCCGAGATCCCTGAACGAAACTTTTGCGGTCTCACCGGCCCTGAATAGTCGTGGAGCCAGGTGGTGCAAGTGATTCGGGGGATGAAGGAAGGTGGGGTGAGGCGAAAAGGGGGCGTGGCATGTAGTGGGAAGCGAGAGGGTTAGTTGGGTTAGGGGTACAGTACAGGGCGGGTGGATGAAGGCACGGGGAAAACCGTGTGGCTTCCGGGAGATTGCAACGTGGTGCTCGGGGAGGCGATAAATTTCGTTCATTTGACGAGGTTATCTCCCTCAAGGGCTGTGGCGAGGTGGATGCCCTCCTGAGGGATATAACCCTTCATCCCTTAAACCTCCCTACGTCTCTGTTTTACTCCTCCCGCTCGATCTGGCGCAGAATGCTGAAGCATCAAAGGGCTGAGTTAAGTCTTTTTCACTTGTCTCTCCCGGGAAGAATTGGCAGTTGAGACAGCCGAATGCGGCGGAAACTCTCATAACGGCCTCAAAGCGACGAGATGAAAAGAGGTTGCGCCTACGATCATCTCCATTTCCTTTTCCGTCTTCAGAGAAGGTTGTAAAAGCGTTCTCAGTCGTTCTGACGCTTTTGAAATTTGGGAGAAACATGTGAAAAGTGAGAAGTTTTCTTAAATTTAAAAATTTTTGCCTTCTTTCCGAACGTTGCCAAGATTTTTTAAGCATTATACTTTAAGGAGTTAGAATCGTTTAAGAAAATGTAACATGTGCCTGAACAAGGTTTTTATTATCAAATTTATTTAAGTATTTTGATTGTAATTCTACATGAGCTCTGTGCACAGAATACCTCACCCACACATCTATTGCTATAACTTCCCCTAGTATTTATCTGAGCCAGTCTCAGCAATATCTAAACATCACATTTGGTGTTTCCCCTGTATATGCATAGTGCAAGCGGCCATAAATGTGTGTAGTAGGGAGTGAATCTTCACCATACATGCACTACTTGTCATGCTTAAGGAGAACTAGTAGCTGCATATTAATCTAGCTATAACAATTTAAAAAACCTTGAAAGAGCAGAGCAAGCATGCATAATTTTGTTTAATTCAGGTATCCCAATGTCATTATCCCGATATACGGCTGTCTATGCTACCTAAGCATAAAGTTATGCATATTTTATTGAATATAATTACGCCTATTCAAATCCCTAGTAGTACGAGGAAAGAAAAACCTCTTAAATCCATCGGTTTGGCAATAAATTTCCTTATTTATATGTTTACGGTCCAGTATACCATAATTAGTAGCAATTCACAAAATGCTTTTAATTTCATCAGTAAAAATATCTTTTTGGAAGTTGCTTAACAGGTTAATACCGTATTTCAACCAACAGTGTTAATAATGAGCCTGCACAAAGAGTCGATTGCTTACTCGAAATCTCGATTTTCCAAAGATACGGTGATAGTTTCATTAAAATAATCCCGTGCGCAGTTCGTCACAGATGACGCATATATTTTCACTGCAGGGGTACATAGAGCATTTAGGAGCTTTAGCGAGCGATCGCTTTAGGAATCTGAATTTCAATAATGTAATTTTGATTTAAACCTAATGAAATTTAAGCCGTCAAATCGAGTTTCGGGCATGAGAACTTTGGAGAAGGGTGGGTTATCGGAGGAGGTAAGAGCATTGAAGTACTTAACGCAGGTTCTGGATTCCTAATTTTTGAGTTTCTTTTTTGGTTGCGTCTAGGTGTTGCTATCATAAGAGATTTTTTCCGTGCCATTGCCATATCATTCTGAAAAAGCCTTAGGCGCATAGGGATGGAAATTACTTTTTTAATCCATCCTTGACGAATAGGTTGACCTATTGGTTTAACGCAGTGGGCATAGCGAGTATAGTGATTCACGACCTTAAGGTAATGTTCTCACTATTCCATTAATATAATTGTAAATGATGGAACCTCCTTTTTAAATGACGTAATAAGGGGTTTTCTACTACCGTCCTCTCTTGAACGTTTACCCCAAAGAGGGTTTGTACTGATCTTTTTCCATGCAATCTTTGTGACCTTACATTTTCAGTCACGTTGTTCCACGTGGTCAAGTTTTTTGTTTTCATCTACATCTACACGATACCCTGCAATCCACCGCGGGTGTGTGTGGCAGAGGGGGTGAAGATCACCAAGTATGCACTATTGACATGCAAACAAGCAACTATCTGGTCTCATGCAACTATATTGTTATCATCTATAGTATTTTAAGGGATCAATACATGCATCATGCACTACAGACTACTCTAAAATATTTCCCCTACCTACACCTTTGCTGTGCTGCCTATTCTGTTCTCTTATAGAACGGGGGAAAAATGCCATTTGAATCTATCAGTATGACAATCTACCTCTCAAATCTTATTTATCTGGTATCTGAATCTAGCATAATACGCTGGTGTTTTTAATATGTGCTAACATCTTCAGTAAAGCTATGGTATTGAAATTTCTCTAATAGAAATAATCTGTACTTTAACCTACACTCTGATAATGATTCCCACCCTAATTCTTGTATTAATTCTGAAACACTACTCAACCTATCGTAAAACCTTTAAACGAACCTAGCTTCTCTACGCTTCACACTGTCTAGTTCTCTGATCAAACCTAATTCATTTGGATCCCATACAATGGCTGCATACCCAAGGTGGGGCCTAACTAGTGAAAAGTAACATTGCTCTTTGGTCTTCTCATCACATTTCCCAAGTACTCTTTTTATAATTCCTAGCTCTATCTTCGCTCGGCCGCATATTTCCCGGATGTGTCTTCCCACGATAAATCTTCAGTGATTCTTACGCCTAAATACCTCATGGTTTCAACTCTTTCGATCTTCGTGTTACTAATTTACTTTTTTCGTTGGCTTTAGGTTTTCCTTTTGTGAATTTCTCTCGCATTTCCCTGTCTCCTTGAGATCTTTTGCCTTTTATTTCTTTACCGTTAAATAAACTGAGTATCCCTTTGTCCCTTCCCTTCTATTCTGTCCTAGTACTCCTTGACCTTTCTCGATTCAAGGGCGGGGTCGTGAGGGTGGTGATGGAGTAGGGGATGTGGAACTCTCTTGCATCTTTTTGATTAAACCACGGATCCTTTTCTGCCTCATCCTATAATCCCTCTTCCTTTCAACTTTCTACCTTTTTTATCTTCGCTAAAAACTCCTTGATATATTTCTGTGCATATGAACGAGTGTATCGGTTTCCTATTGATTAGAGGTAGGTTTGCTTGGACCTGCAATAATTCATGAATGATCCCATTCTTGAACGCCAAAATATTATAGAAATGTTTTGTTAATCAATTGTACTCTTCCCGTTTACAAATGTTACCAAATTGTACTTCTATGTCACAAATATTCCGATCCGTAATAATATAAGCCAAGCCAATAGTTTCAAAATAAGCTGGAGAGGGTATCTATCTTCACTATGTTGTAGCGTAAGCTGGAAAAAATGAATTTAAAAAATGTGGAAGGAATGAAGAAACGGTGCACTCTCAACGTGAAATGTTATTTGCTTGAAAACGCAGAGTGAAGCTTCTTTTATTTTCACTTGTACCACTCAAAATAAAAATGGAGTTATCAATAATTCAGATGCCTGAGTTTGAGAGATAAATTGATGGAGATGACTTTGTCAATCTCCAAATGGCATGCATCTCTTCCTTTATTAGATTTTATTCCCAAATCAACAGAACGTGGATTTTCAACTGTAGCAGGCATACTATTCAATCAAACCTATCGTCCAGCTCTATAATTAGTATCTGCAAGGACATATGTCGCATAAAATTTCCCAGGAGCAATGTTTCCATTATTCTTAATAGTTTGTATGAACATTTTCTTTATAATTGACATGGCATTACTAAACGTCCCATGGGATTTGTCGAGTATTAGTGAAGAAAATTTCCTCAATGCGTTTTGGTGGGACTTCTACTTTTTGACGATTTCCTTCATAGCATTACAATAGCTAATAATTACTACCTAATGAGTTAAGGTAATTTATCGTAACAACTCTTATTTCTAGGTAGTTAATTGAGGTTGAGGTTTCCATAATTTTAATGGAATTGGTTCTTACACTGTGATTCTAAATATAAAGTAAGGTTTTCTCCTGAGCTCCAGTTGCATTTCCTAAAGTTAACTCTGGATTCTTTCCCTTTATTCTTTATATTGTCTGCTTCAGTTAATCTTATTCTTTGTACTGTCCCTGCGCCAAAAATTGGATTTTTCGGGGATCGAATTGGTGTGGTGGCTAGAGTACTGGTCTCTCATCCCGATGGCCCGGGTTTGGCGGACAGTGGCAGTTTTTTCGGTGGCAAACCGGTCCCCACTTGAGTGCCTTGTGGAGGGTATTTCAGGTTCAGTACTCTGTCCGTCGGATGGGACGTTAAGCCGTGCTCCCCTTGGCACATTTCGTTAATAGAAGGCTAATGCCGACGCCGCGTTTCTCTCCACCCTTCCTCTATTACCTGAAACGTTTTCCTATTTCCAATCACCCACCTCTCCTAAATAGCGCAAATGACCTCAGCTCTCGGTCGCTTCCCCTGAATAGCCAACCAACCATTGGATTTTTCTTAGAATCGTCGGTACTATATCGCCTATAGGAAGAAACGGGAGCTCCAGCGTTGGACACTCCATTCGGCGTAGCACTGTATAGCTGTAAGGAAGGGTTTTGTGTGAGGAGGCTAGAACTTTGGAAAGGGGAGGAAATAAAAGAAGTTGAGAAAGGGTCTGCTCTCATAGTCGTGCACTACCTCCTCTCTTGAATGGCTTTTCTGAGTAAGGATCGTATGTAATAGCGTATTAATATAGCTTGTTTTTCTTTGCTGAACTCCTATCTATTGATTCGAATTATTCTGTATTCTTGTATTATAACCGTTACTTTACTCTACCTAACTTTGCACATCTGCACTATATTTTTATTCAAAATGGCTCAAAAATTACCTAACAGAGAGGTCACAATGTGTTTTCATTAATAATCATTCCAGTGATTTTATATA
Source organism: Platycnemis pennipes (assembly GCA_933228895.1). Taxonomy (NCBI): domain Eukaryota; kingdom Metazoa; phylum Arthropoda; class Insecta; order Odonata; family Platycnemididae; genus Platycnemis; species Platycnemis pennipes. Next base: position 40,777,773 of record OW121851.1, on the reverse strand, counting down.
TATTACCTCTGGTGTACCTCAGGGTTCAGTATTAGGCCCTGTATTGTTTTGGTAGGTATATATTAATGACCTTGGTTGCCACGACTTTGTGGTCAGGTTACTGCCTTTGCGAATAATTTTGCACTATGTTGCAGTAATTTTACATGGGAACGTCTAAGATATGATGTGCAAAATGACTTAAATTACCTACTACTTATTACTTACTAATTTTAGTTTTTTTTAGTTTAGTAAGACTATGGTTTCTTCATAATAAATTATCTATGAATGTACAGAAAACTATATATTCTAACATATGAATGTGCAGAAAACTATATGTACAGACAACTATATCATTCTTCAATATTTTTTGCCAATCTTGTTAAGTCAATTTTTACATATTTGGGGCTACATTTTGTTAATATTTATATTTTTTATACTTTTATTACGCCTTGCTTTTGATTGTACAGTATATTAATTCTAACACTATTATATTCTGATAGTAGCTTTTTCAGGTTTTCCCCTTGTAAGCTACCTAAAGCTCAAGTTTTTTCATTCATTGTATAATTATATGCATGAGTTTGAGCATTAAGAAATATCTATCTATCTATCTATCTGGGTGTAATTATAGTCCCATTTCCCTGCCACCAAAACATACACCCCGCCCAAAAGGAGCTCAGGCTTCAAGTAGGACTCTCCATTAACCCTCTCCCTTCGTTTCCTATATAGCCTTGCATATCCACGCGTCAGGACTTCCAGGCTCTTCTCCCTCCCACCCTCCTCTCTAGCCACGATTTTTTTAAACCATCACTTTGCCTGACCTTAATTAGAGTTCAGCACACGTTAATCATCTCCATTTTTCACTCCCGCGCCCCATATCCCCGCTCCATCTCTCACCCCTGGAAGAATATGCGGGGGATATTTTTATTTTTTCTCCTCATTCCCAACATCCTCGCAATCAACCACGCCAGGGAAGAACTCGGAATTTCCATCCAACCCCTTCTGCCCCAGAGCGTGAGCACTCGCTCACCTTGGTGCGAGAAGTGCCGGCCGCCTCGTACGCCTTTTCTTTCCGATGCCCGCAGACTTTCTGCGATATTACGCCGCCCGGATCGTGAGTTATCGCCCAGTTGTTACACTTCTCCAAGTCCCGCCTCTCCGCCTTAATTCAATTAAGTATTTGAGCCTTTCTTCCCGAGAGCCCATTTTGGTTCACCCGCCTCGACTCTCCCGAACCCGTGACTTCACGTCATCCCTTTGTTGCTTTCGCTTTATTGGGAAGAAAAAGAAAGGGTCTCGCAGAGCCGAGCCGGTAGGGACAGGTGGCCATCCTTTACCTTCCCATCCTTATATATTTCCATTCTTTCCTCGTCCCTTTACCCATCTAAAACTCCCTTTCTTCGTGTTCTGACTTTTACGCTGATGTGGGTGGTTCTCCTCTGAACGGGCATGCTATTTTGTGGTGGCAGTGGACGCCTCACTAGAAACTCTTGTGGCTCTTGGTCGGCTTTGAGCTACCTCAAGAGTCTCGAGGTCAATGGATATTTACGTCTTTGCATTCACGTTGGGAATCTTTTGAATGCAGGCAGATACATCTACATGTACATTATACCATGAAAGCCACCATAAAGGTGTGTGGCAGCGGGTGAATTCTCACCAAACATGCACTAGATAGCATTCATAAAAAAGCATTAGTATATATATATATATTTATACATACACTTATCCTTTTTTATGAATGATATCTAGTGCATGTTTGGTGAGAATTCACCCGCTGCCACACACCTTTATGGTGGCTTGCATGGTATAATGTAGATGTATCTGCCTGCATTCAAAAGATTCCCAACGTGAATGCAAAGACGGACTGTTCTAAACTACACTATTTACAAAAAGATAAAAATAGCAAAGCATACATGCAAAAACATGCTGTTAGCTGGGTTAGCTTTAAGTACGTATACCAACATGCAGCTAGCAATGTTATCCAATGCTAAACTTGTACTGAATATATTTATCATTATTCATATCCCTAAATGTACGAGGAAAAAAGGACATTTTGAATCTGTCAGTTCGGCAATCAATTTCTCTAATTTTGTGATTATGGTCCAGTCTACCATATTAAGTTGGGGTTCGCAAAATATTTTTAACATCATCACTGAAAATATGGTCTTGGAATTTGTTGAAGAGATTAAGTCTAAATTTCAACCTGCGATATGACAATAGTTCCGATTTTAATTAATTTAATAGATTGGTTACGCTAATACGGTTATCGTACCGTCCCTTTACAAATCTTGCCAATCTTCGCTGCACACGTTCAAGTTCATTATATAGACCGAAAACGAGAAAATAGATAACGAGAATTCAAAGAGAATGGCTGTGATCGAGTAGGATTGGATTTTTGGGACGTCTTGCCAATATAGTATGGTCATAAAATAATGCTGAATTGTATTATCATGCTTAAGTCGTGCGTTTTTAATACTTAAAATCAAAAATATTAAAAGAGAAGTGGATGGGTCTGGAGGCTAGTGCACTGGCTTCCCTTCACGAAGGTCTGGGTTGGAATCCAAATTTCGGAACCGGTGCTTCATTAGTATACCGTTCCCCACATGATTGCTGTGTTGAGATAACTTTCAGTTCTCCGTCCGTCTAAAAGTGCGTTAATTACCCATCCAAGTTCCTATATTCCCTGAATGGCTCCAATTATTCAAGGTTGCCTAGTATTTTGCCTCCCCCAAATAACTAATACTACTAATATTAATTAAATCCTCTTGCATTTATCAACTGCGTACTCTTCTCTGTGTGTAATAAAGCAGTAATTTGGTTTACTAAAAATAACCTTCAGTATTTGATCTTAAGGCATGACTTTTACTATTCTTCATGTGGCAAATTTTAACACCAAAATCAAAGTCCGAAGCATTGACGTGGTGGAAGGTTGTCATGATGTCTATTAATAAGAATTCTTAGTCACTTCCACAGAATTTTATTTTACAAACGACCGGTTTCGGCAGTTATGCCATCCTGAAGATGTTCTAAGAGTTCTTATTAATAGACAAATTTTAACACATTTTTTTTAAATTTTGGAATGGTTAAGTGATGGAGTTTTGTCAGTCAGGGTAGGGCTTCGTTTATCAGCATCTAATAAATTTCGCTCCTTTTCCAGCTATCATCGTCTCCGGGTTATAAACGTCTAAGTAACCCTTTCTTAACGTATATTCTAAGAGTTCTCATTATTTCTCTCCTACAACTAAAATTTTTATTCGTAATAGGAATACTCCAACGAGTGTCATTTTTGAATCGACCACCTTCGTTTTTCTGTTTGGGAGAGGCACCGACATCAGAGGTCAATTGTTCCATTTAGAACAGGCGGCTTGTTAAGTAGAGATAGGGTTTTACAGAGAATGGGGAAGATATAAATAAACGCAGTGTAGGCTTTAGCGAAAGGTGCCAAGAGGCCATGGTTTAACGTCCCATCCGACGGACAAAGTGATGTACTCGAAGTGCTCTTCTCAAAGAACTCAAGTGCAAGGGACCGGTATACCGGTAAAACATCGTCCAATATGCAAATGGGTTCACCCTATTACACACTCTGTTCTCAAACTTCAATCTTCGGTTTTCACTTTTTTCCAGCAGAATCTCCTGTGTTGGCAGAAAAGACATTGCTTTTCTTGCACGATGTCCCATAATTATATTTATATGTCCCATAATTATATTTCCCATATATCATTATTTTTCAATTTTAAGACACGTATTCTTCTCTTCTCTGAAGTTTCTTTTTAGGAGGAAACCTTTCTCTACTTGTTCCGTACGTCTCATCCGACAGCTTCCTTTGCCATTCTTCTCATCCACTTTTTCTTCAACGACCGTTCTCTATGCCATAATGGCAAGGTGTTCTAAAAGATTTAATTTTTGAACGGAAAGTCTTTTTAAAGCTCGTACTCCATTTGCAGAAAGAATATTTTTGGTCAGGGTATGCGTACGCGATATTTATCTCCCGAAAGGAAATTCTTGTCTTGTCACGCAGGGATGGCTTCCGTCTAATGGATTGTGGTGGGAAAGAGTTGGAAGAGTGTGTGACAGCGAGAGAGGGGACGCGGAGATGAAGTGGAAAGGGGTTTTTGCATTAACGTCATGGGGTTACATATTAATTTTTGGCAAGAATATATACAATACAACACCAAAGAGTCAACTCACTCTTCGTTTAGAACAATCAATCAGTCTCATCGGCTCCTCGTCCATAAATACTACGAGCCCATCAATCGAACTGCTTCCAGGATTTTAATGGATATGCGGCATGGGTGATATTTTTTTATCCGAAATATTTCCATGAAATATCGATAAATGTATAGAGTATCCGGATGCATTTGAAATTGTGAGCTCGAATCGATATTTTAAAATGAGTGGGATGATATGATGTGGACGGCAGATCGCCCATTTATTTCTCCGAATGGAGATAGCTGGGCCTTCCGTTCTAATTCTTTGTTTTCATTAACGGCTGTGGCTACGTTTATAGCGATTAGAAATGGTAGCCAATATTGCAGTTGTAAATGCGAGTCCACATCTGCATCCGAGAAATTTTTACGCACCGGGGTGCGCATCTGGTTCACTACTTGAGTCTTCCTTTTTCCCTTTATTCTTCGTGTCCGTTTCAAATTAAACCGAGCCAGAATTCTTTTAACTTACCCCTAAGTGCCTATTTTAACTACTGTATTTACGCACATGCTAGAGTAATGAAAACTCTTCTAGCTATTGCTCATTGGACGTATTGCCTAGGTTACGGGCCGTTAAATATTTTAGAATGACTGCGTTTTATTTAATGGAACGAAGCAGGATTTTTTTAGGGTGAATTACTCTCAGAAATTCTCTCACGTGTATCTTATTTAGTTGTAACTCATGTAAACTCGAGCGAAATTCAACATTTATTATTTTTATTACTGAAAGTGGCTATCCTTATAATATTTAAATTCAAGGGAGGGAAGACAGTTTCAGGCAAAAAATAACGATGCATATTGACACGGTATAGCCTCCTGTTATTTTGAGGGAATGATATATAATAAGTTTGTTCTTTCTTAAATAATAATGATGACACACGTGTTAGTTAGGGATTAACATTAGTGCTGAGGAAAAATAAGTTATTTATGTAGCGTTCCTGTTTAGTCATCAAAAAAATGTGAGGGGCTATTGCTAACCTCATGTAATTTAGGGAGGCGGGATTCTTAATGTATGCAACGGAGTGTTACAGGGATAGAAAGGGGTGACAAAAAAGAAAATGATCGTAATTTTATGTTGAGTGTACCTCTAATATCCGTTTATTTTGTGCGTCAAACATGGCATGGATTCACTATTGATAATAATAAAAAGTCAATCCCAAAAGCTATCCTTCTGTTTTTTTTTCGGGATTTCCAGTGTAATGGCGAACCCACAGTGAATTTTGCCTTCTGTTCTTTTTTTCGCAATGCTTCAACATGTCACTAAATTGTTAGTGTACACAAATGAAGAAACAATCACAGATTATTGAGGCATTTATATGTAAACGTATCTTAATTCTGCTCTCTGCGTACATCCGGGTTTCCTTCCGCGTAAATTGGCAAGATAACGACTGTTTCGCTGGCTATCTTCAAGTCAAACCTTCGACCAGAACATGTTGACAGGATACGCGGAAGGAAACCCGGATGTAAGCAGAGAGCATCTAATCTACGCCGCGGAAACCTTCGATCTAATAGTACGTTAATTCTTTTACACTTGTATAGTAAGAAGTATGGCGAAGTGGGAAGTCTAGTAACTAACTTCCTGGGCTTCCTGGGAAGCCAAGTAAGCAACGACGGACGAAGACAGAAATAAATAGTCATTAGAATAGGTCATTCTATCAAAAGAAGAATCTACTTACAGCTGGAAAAACAAGTTTAGAAGTAAGGAAGCAATTCATCAGAACGTACATCTGGAGCACGTTTCTTTACGGCAGTGAGGCATGGACAATGACAGCAGCGGAGAAGAAAATGGTGGAAGCATTAGAAATGTGGTGCTGCAGAAGAATGAAAAAGATAAAATGGATTGACCGAGTGACACATGAAGAAATCCCAAAGAGAATTGGAGAAAAGAGAAGTCTGCTGAAAACCCTAAAAAGAAAATGGGACAACATAATCGGCCGTATCCTAAGACAAGATGGCCTGCTGAAGACAATCGCCGAGGGAAAAGTGAACGGGAAGAATGGAAAAGGCAGGCTAGATGATGTATCGAGTTGTGAAGGATGTGAAACAGAAGAATTACATCAGTTGAGGGATTAGTGGATAGAATACTCAAGTATAGAGCTGCGTCAAACCTATCCTAGAATTGTTCATCGATGATGATGATTGTTCCTACGTACAGTTTTCTAGTCTCTAGGATTACCCAGCCATGCCCTCCCAACACCCGAGTGCCACTATATGCTCATGGGAATAAGTCAATTTTTCTATAAGTTATATAGGACAGGTCGTGAGTGATGTGAAAGAGAGGAAATACGTTAATATGAAGAGGTTGGCCAAACGATGGCAGCAGCGAAGAAGAAAAGGGTGGAAGCATTCGAAATATGGTGCTATCGAAGAATGATGAAGATAAAATGGATCGACCGAGTGACAATTGAAGAAGTCCTAAGAAAAGTGGGAGAAAAGAGAAGTCTGCTGAAAACTCTAAAAATTAGAAGGGACAACTTAATCGGCCATATATAGAGACATGATGGCCTGATGAAGACTATCTTCGAGGGAAAAGTGAACGGGAAGATTGGAAACGGCAGGCATCGTATGAGATACATGGAACAGGTCGTGAAGGATGTAAAAGAGAAGAATTACGTCACAATGAAGAGGTTGACCGATAGAAGAATCGAGTGGAGGGCTGCGTCAAACCAATCCTAGGATTGTTGACCCATGATGATGATGATGATGATGATGTGGTGAAGTATGCTTTTGGCCCACTCCGCTGTTTTCATTTACCTCGTTTCCGTTTGAACCCACCTATTTCAATCTCACTCAGTCCCAATTCCAGGCGTTGAAGCTCTGCCCCGCTCGGCATCTGACTACTTTTTAACCCATCGCAGCGCCCCTACGCGTTGCCCACCCTCGCCAAACCCTTTTTCTCGCCCTAAGTACCGCGTCACCTCCCCATCCTCGCTCCCTCCCTCTTCCTGAAGCGAGAGGAATTCTAATCCCATTCCGCTGGCACCGAACCCCTTCCCTCTTTCATTCTCCCTTGCTCCCCGAGGACTCGTTGATAAAAATTCCGTCGCGCACCCTCGCTCCTCGAGGCAACCCACAACGGAAGCGACGGTGTGTAATTTATAATGGATACTGGAGTTGGAGTACAGAGAGACAGGTTGGGTGGGAGTGAGGGAAAGGTAAGCTGAAGTTGTTAGTGCACGCAAACGAGCTGTTCGGATGCAACTTTAATGCTTTACCCTCTTTGTTGAGGCTCAAGTGCGCATCCCCTTAAAAAGTCCTCTTCAGTCATAAACCCGGGCCTGAATTTTGCACTCCACTCTCAAATGATTTGACCTATCGCCCCCGGGCTCATAAATATATTACTCTCGTTTCCCACAAAATTAAGCTAAGCTGGAAAAATGGTGGTGTGAGGAAGTGTGAAATCTTCAGAATTTAAGCAGTGAAGTGGAATATATGTGAGAAAAGAGCCGAATTTCTCTATGGTTTTGCTTAAATGGTTTTCTAAGAGACATCGTGTGACAGTTAACGGAAAAAATGGACACAGAAATTCAATTTGCGTCTGCATCTACGTCTTTTTTCTTCAAAATCCTCCGCATAACTTAAGACGAATGTGAACTGAAGAGTGATGATCACTCTTTCTCCATTATTACGCGTTATATAAATTTATATTTTTCACGTGGCGTGTTTTCGAGATGCCCATTTGACATAAAGTGATAAGGTTGTGGCTTTTCAAGAACCTAGAAACGTTGCTTGCAAGATGTGTTCCAGGAAAGCGTTGGGGAGGGCAGAAGTTGATTTAACTCGTTAAGTGATAGGATTGACCTTGAGTCAATCCTTTCAGATTCAGTAATAGTTGCCATCTGTCTCTGTGATGCTGTGGCGTATCTGATCCAGTTCTTTTCTACGTAATTTATTATTACAATTCCTGATAGAATTAGTTTGAGAATATGCGGTGAAATTTTACTGGGGATTTAAAACGTGTTTGGCAATGAATAGAAGTTAAACGTTTTCCTTTACCAAAGGAACTACAGGATAAAACCTGGCCTGCATTCCAAGGCAAATAGGTATTCCGATTGTTTTTTTTTTGAATGGCAGTGAGAAGTCACCATTTAACGATTGTGTTCACTTTATATGGGATCGAAAAAGCAAGTATTGAATATAGACAGCTTAAAAATATTTAAATAATAATATATGAATGATTTTTTGGGAGTTAAGGTCCTTTTTTTAATGAAAAAAAATTGAACTTTTGGCCGAAGTTTCGGAAATATATTTTTTCCTTCTTCAGGGCTAAAAATGGGATAAACCACCGATAAATATGGGTAACATGATTTACAGGATGTTTACAGTGGCAAATTCTTTACAATATAATCTAAATTCCCGAAAATAATCATTATATTTTTTTAATGAGGCCTTAAATTCTACTTACCAATAAAAGAATAATATTTTGGCCACAGCAGGCATTAAAACATCATGACTTTCTTACGTTGCTACTGTGAATTAAATGTAAAATCACGTGCGTAACATACAGAGAATTTTATCAGCATGATATCTAGGAAGTCACCACTTGGTCAAAATATTCGAGGACTGTTGCATCAAAACTCGCACCATTCTTATAGATGAAGATGGATATGATGTTCATATCTATAATTAGCATGGGAGTCAGAGGAAAAGTTTGGGAATTACGTTATTATGGGCTGGATATATAGAGGCTTTAAGAGGAATTTAATGTAAGAGATGAGGATTAATTTTTGTAGGAGGACTTGAGTACGACTATCTCCAACTACGGGTGAAACGTCAAAATCCCCGGAAAGATAGGAACGGAGAACCGAATGGGCTTGAGAGAAGGATGGAACGAGTGTCCCTCAACGTATTCCTTGGAACTCGACTCCTTTTACTTCAAGCTTCTGCTCAGTGAAAGATTTTAGGACGAAGCTAAATAAAAAGGGTTTCATCATAATGGACAGGGAACTTTTCATCTGCATCTACAAAACGCACTGCGAACCGCCTCAAGGGCGTGTGGTAGGGTATGGTAGATAACCAACCGTGAAAATGACACTTCGGTGAATAGTTATGAAACGTTTCGTTATTTTATTAAAAAAAACTAGTCTCTGTTTGCGTTGTAGATATGTACAATGTGTGGGTGGCTTGACTTCTCTCAACTTTCCTAATGTTGTGCCGGGATATAAATATAACTGCAGTGTCAATGGGAAGGAATTAAAACTGAAATGAAATTTCAAAAATAATTCAAATCACAGTCGTGATATTTGATCCTTTCTTGGAACTTTAGAAAATGTGTAAAGGACAATAGCCATATATCACCGAAAGATCAATAAATGAAAACTCAGGCACTGATATATAGTAGGAGAAAAGATTCCAGGACCAAGGTTTAAGTAGAAAACAAATCCTTGAGAAGGCGAAACAGTATTGTTATCTAGGAAGCTGAGTTACCAGCGTGTGACGAAGCAAAAGAGAAATCGTCAGTAGAATAGCCCAGGTGTAAATGCCATATTACCAAGGGAAGATTCTGCTTACAGCTGCAAATATAAGCGTGGAAACATTTCATTAGAACATATATCTGGAGCATTTTAGTATATGGTAGTGAAGCATGGACGATAACATTAGCAGAGAAGTCAAGATTGGAAGCGTTTAAAATTTGCTGCTACCGAAGAATGATGAAGATAAAATGGATCGACCGAGTGACAAACAAAGAAGTCTAAAGAAGAATGGGAGAAAATGGGAGAAGCCTGCTGAAACTCTAAAGGGAAAATGGTACAACTTAATCGGCTATATCTTAAGACACGATGGCGTGATGAACACAATCTTCGAGGGAAAAGTGAGCGGGAAGAATGGAAAAGTCAGGCTAGATGATGGAACAAGTTGTGAAGGACGTGAAAGAGAAGAATTACATCAGTTGAGCCGATAGAAGAATCAAGTGTAGAGCTGCGTCAAACCTATCCTAGAATTATTCATCGATGATGATGATTATTCCGACGAGCAGTTTTCTAGTCTCTAGGATTACCCAGCCATGCCCTTCCAACAACCGAGTGACACTTTATGCTCATGAGAATAAGTCAATTTTCCGTGGACCTCATAGTGGCTTTCGCTAATAGTAATGTCATTGGTTACCGTCACCGTCAGGTTTCTCTCCGCCCTTCATTAACAACCTTAAATACCTTACAATTTTTAAACATCTGACAATTAGTAATGATCAAAATGGCCTTAGTTGCGTCCCGTAATATTTTTACATTGTCATCATCATTATTGATATCGGTTTTCCGACTATTGAGGTGGGTTTTGATAGACAATGAATTCATCTCACTCAACTGTGTTTTTAATATGATCCCCTAAATGCGAAACCTTTTTTTCCCGACCATTAGGGTATCTTTTTGATATCGTCCCTGCATTCATTTATTGGCTCATTCCCTATATCAGACTAAAATAATCAAACATTTCAGCTGAAGTCGGTACTGTAACGCTGGTGAATCTGTCGCCCGAGGAATGCAATTACGTATTGTAGCATATCGCCTATTGTGTGATAAAGCAGTACGAATAATATTGCGTTGCATCGAATTTCGTTCGTAATATTAAATCGTTGAATTGTGTTTAAGTGATATGTGACATGTTTGCGACAGTATTTCTCCAATCACCAAGAGACAGCACCCTTCCAGTATGATATTATCTCACTAAGTATTATTATTTCAAAACAAAAAATGTATTGCTATTACCACTATGCGATAGCATTTGATTTCGATCCTACTTTTGTTTTCAACATTTCAATTCTCAGGGTCTTCCACGTGGTTTGTTTAATTGGAAGGGAATTATAAGAAGGATAAGGAAAGATAAGGACATAATCTATGTACGCTTCTCATGTTGAATTAGAATACTTTTTACTGACACTACTTTCTCAATACGTCCCTGTGCCATTCAAAGTGCATTTATCCTAACCAGCTTTTTTCTCCGTGGTCTGACCTAATGTGCAGTCACTCCAATCTCCGTACCTATAATTCATGATTTATTCGTAATTCCTATCAGTTAGCTTAATCGAGCTATATCAATATAGTTACGCGTGTTAGAAATAGTTACAAGAGTCTTTTATTTTTTTTTTATTCTCCCAGGTACTTGCTTCATATAGTTAATATGGAGCCTGCTTTTGCCATTCTTGTCGCTCACTTGTCCCTCGGCAATTGTCTTCAGCAGGCCGTAACTTCTCAAATTACGGCCGATTAGGTTATCTTGCCATATTTTCAAAGTTTGTAATGGTCTCTTTTCTCCCAGACTCATCAGGGTTAATTCGTAATTTTTTATCATTCTTCGGTAGATAGACATTTTGATCAGCAAGCTTCTCGAATTTACTTATCTCTAGCTGATATCGCCCTTATCTCACTGCCGTAAAGTAATATGCCCCTGGTGTAAAGTCTAATAAAATATGCCCACATTTAAATCTTGTGTTTCCTGCTCTAAGTAGGTTCTTCTTTTGGCTGAATGACCTCTTTGCCTGAACTATTCTAATTATTTCCTTGCATCGCCCATCACTGATTGCTTGGCTTCCAATACTCGTAGCAAAATTGCTTGCACATCTTCACTCCTGTGTTTCTCGAGTTTAGAATTGGACTTGTCCTCTTAATGAATGTAATAGTACTCGGTACTTTTTATTAAAATCAAAATATTTTTATGTTGAAGGAAACGTTTTTCGAAAATATGTTAAGAATTGCCCGTGTTGCAAATGGTCACTCTAATGTAAACAATCGGTAAATTACACATACTTTGTATTATTTCTGTTGTCAACATCGCTTTTTCTCAACTAACGCAAAACCTATAGCGAACCATAACGTATCAGTATATTAGAATTTTAACGAATTTATTTAAATAAGTCATCAATCCTCAGATTGATTTGACGCAGCTCTCCACTGAGTTCTTCTATCGGCTGATATCTTCATATTTACGTATTTCTTCTCTTTCACGCCGTTCATCTCTTGTTCCATATATCTCACTCGTGGCCTTCCTTTGCCATTCTTCCCATCCATTTTTCCATCAACGATTGTCTTCATCAGACCATCGTGTCTTATGAAGTTTAAATGCATTGAGGTCGGCCTGCGGAACGTTATCCGTCGCAGTTGCCGCGCCGGTTTCTTCAGTCATGGCCAATACAGTGAATGTCGGTTCCTCAGTTGTTAAAATATCGAGTCTGCATTCCCGGCAACGATCCTGCCTTGAAAAATAAGTTGTAGTGGGAAAAAATTTACGTTTCAGTGATGCATAAAAAGTTTTTTTTAACGAAAGAGAAGTATGGTGCTTGTCACCAGTGTAGTATTGTTAGTACATGTTAGGTGCATGTTAGTAGTGCATGCTTGGTGATCTTCACCCCCTGCCACACACCCTCGCGGTGGCTTGCAGGGTATTGTGTAGATGTAGATATAGATGAAAAGAAGAATTTCCCTATGGAGATGTCGTATATAAGCAATGGACAGGAAAAGATTTTCGAAGGTAAGAGACAACAATATCTTGTGCTTTCCCGGCTTATCTGCTGACTGAAATATTCTTTTAATCGCGCAAATAAATAACTAATAAAAGGCTTCAAAATTGTAAATACGTTTACATAAAAAAGAACTGTGTTTGCTATTTTGCATAAATACTTGCGTCTTCTAACATTTCAACTACCCAACAAAAGATGAAATCATTTTTGTGGAAAGAAAAATGTTGACTGTGCAAAGTTTGGCACAGGTTTACTGGTAGCTACTTAAATCCTTTTTTTTATTTTCCCTCCGATATCCTTGCATTTATGATCGCAGTGAAAATCCTATAGCTTTTCCTCCACTCGTTTCTACGATTGTATCCCTTCTCTGCTCTTGAGTTCCTCGAGAGAAAAATATGAGGACCTGAACACATCATCCGAACTTCGGCGATTTGATCGTTCGCTTTCATATATCATCTACTTCCCTCTCTCTCTCTCACTCGCTCTGTCTCTGAGTGCTACTTCCAGTTTCATTTTTAATGAATCGCTGCGACTGAAAGCAATGGGAATCCATATTTTCACCCCGGTGGAGGAGGAGAACCTTTTGGCTGTAATGATGGTCTTTTTTTCCCCTCCCCGACTGCACCGATGGACGGATTTGATCGCCCTGGTTCCCCTTTCCGTCTTCGGAAAACTTCGGACATTTCATTCGTTAAAAATTCCCGAGGATTTATCGTCCGAGAGTGGAAGAGTTCGTTAGAATACTCTCGGAACCGTCCTTCTCCTTTTTTTAATTAAAAAAGAACAATCGATGACTGGTGATCTAGGTACGATTTCGTTCCCCGAAGCAAGTTGAAATTTTTTTCCGAGAATTCACCGGATAAGGCACCGCATCACGTGAGAATTTGATTTTCGATTCGTTTTTTAAATGTTATTTTAACTGCAACTTAAAACGTTATCTATACTCTCAATACCATTCTCCTGTGACTACTTCTTCTTTCTAGCATACGAATATTTTCTGAGAATTTGAAATATGTGGTAAATGCTATCTCCGTTATCTTTTTTTTTGGCTTAAGCCCTATCTTGAACTTTGAAACAAAGAATAAAATCAAATGATGGTGAGCATTCTTGGTTGAATATTTCCATTATTAGACGCATGGACACGTCTCAGTGAATTCATCACGATTTGCGGAATTCTATAGATATTAGATATCAGTAATGTGTGTGTATAGGTATTAGACTAGGATATTTTTCTTTCAAATTCTAGTTTTCCTAAATTAAGAAAAAAAAACAATGCCAACTTTCGTAACGGACCAATGGAAGGTTACCTGTCCCCCGATTGAATCTCATTTAGGGCATAGATCATGTGATTTTTTCTTAGAATTAAAACTGATGGCAAATGGTGCAATATTGCCATAGCACTTAGTGCACCGTGAAAAATTATTCTACCGCTACTGAAATTCCGACGGACGGAGTACCTACTGGGCTCGAAGAACCTACTCTCCAAAAAGCTCTCAATTGGAGACGTGTACTGATGAAAAGTCTTTGCTAATGATGAATTTTAACCCGGAAACACAGGACGGAAGTCAGTAATGTAGCCACATCACCAAATTGATATTTTTTTAAATGGTAGCATTATGTTTAAACACCATTTGAATGGCAATTTTGTGTTCAGTAGAACAAATTTAAATGGTACTTGCAATTGCTTCAGATAAACATTGCTCCTACCTCCCATGGCAAATTAAATTTTTCTTCCAATTGCATGCGTCTCGCAGAATTATGGATTTATAAGGTTAGTTAGCTAGTTATTCAGGGGAGGCAATCGACAGCTGAGGTCATTTGCACCTATCAGGATAGGTTGGTGTTAGGTAATGGTGAGAGTTTTCAGGGAACGGAGGAAGGGTGGAGAGAAACCCGGCGTTGGCATTAGCCTACTCTTAACGAAAGGCGCCAAGGGGGCCACGCCTTAACGTCCCATCCGACGGACGGAGTTCTGAACCTGAAATGCGCTCCAATAGGCACTCGAGTGGGGACCGGTTTTCCACTGAAATATCCACCACTGTCGGGAATTGAACCCCAGCCCTCGGACATTTATAAGGTCAGCTATCAATTACATCACCTTTTAATGCTTATCACATGTACCGTGATCCTGGAGAATGCCACTTGAATATGTCATCCGAAGGCAGTTTGGCACACCTAAAAGTTTGCCCTCATTCGTTTCTATTCCTCGCGTTTTTTTACGAAAAAACGCCCTGTGGTTAGTAAATGTTTTGAATGTATGCAAAAAGTGAATAATATTGTGTTAGAGAACAGTTATTTGTGTTTATCCCGATTCATTGTTTTCTCAACTTGGAGTGAAACTTTATTGCCAGGTTCACCACACTACCTGATAAGAACGTACCTTTCTTCCACAGCGCTATTAATTTGATACCAGAATTGAAATAAGAGCACCGATACGGCAGTGAGGCTTGTCTGTATGGTATAGTACGGTCACGATGAAATGTCATTTATCATTATGGAACATTTTTGTTCTTTAAATCGTGGCTCTAATTATGAAATTCCGACGTCAGTTATTTGATCAGATCTTTAGGTTCCTCTACGTCATTAGATTTATTTAAATTATTTTATAGCTAGCATTCGCGTGCGATTAAAAATGTCATTATGTGGGAAAATGCCTGGAAGAGAAAATACCACAATGTTTTTAATTTTGTATGCTACGTAAACCTCCTCTTACTGTTCTAATGTATATTTGCCGCTTGATTTAATGATTTTCTTGGCTGCTGGAGCTTAAAATTTTAGAACTCCCTCAACCTTGCATAGAAATGCCCTCTATGGAAGCGACTGTGCAGCGTGGCGAAGTACTGGAGAGGTATGGGGAATGAGAGTTCAGACAGTGGCCGCGACCCGAAGGAGGGCAGCACTAACGTGCAGTGCAATACAGACAGCTTATGCTAGTCATAGCTGAAAGTTTATTTAATTATGTTTTTCAATAGAGCATATGTTATACTTAAGGCCTGGTATAAAATGCTGGATTCTTAAATGTATTGTAAATTAATAATTGAAGCGTAGCAATTGTTTCTAGGGCGTGATGCCTGATGAAGACCACTGTGGTGCTACAAGTGAATGGAAATAATGCAAACGATTGCCTCGTGTGAGATATTTAGAGCAGGTAGCGAAAGGTGTGAGAGTGCGTATCCTAATCAAAAACTATTGTATTACTTTGTATTAAATACTAATTTAGTTTAATATAGAAGCCTACATTTCAAGCATCACATAACTTCATGCACAATACTTTCCTGAGGTTGATAGAATCGTGACTTGTTTTCACGCAAAAGTAAGTGTGTAACGGATATTAATTTGTTACCTGGACGGCATTTAGTATTCTCCATGATTTATAATATACGCCTGGTGATGATTCATCCCCTGCCACACACCCATTTGGTGGGTTACAATGCATTATGTAGATGTAGATTAACAGGGTAGTTGATAAAATAACCGAGTGGAGAACAGCATCAAGCCAATATAAGGGTTGCTGACCGATGATGAACGGTTGTTTTAAATTGCCAGCATGTACCTTCATGTTTACTTATAAAAATAATTGTGTAGGACACCCTACTTTAAATCCCTCGCAGTTAAAGAATGAGAGCATTGCTTTCGTCGTCAACAATACACATATTTAGTTTGCATTAATGAATTTCTGATTGTGCCAACTGAAAATAAATATATATCTGGATAACTTTGCTCTTTAGTGTCCTCTTCTTTATCAGAATGACCTTGCAATGAAAAAAGTGTACGTGAAGAAAGGCATCGTTGCAGATACAGAAGTGTGGAATTTATTTAAGGCTTTCTTTCTCTTTATTCAATCTCACCCTCCTTCCCATGGATTTTGCAGGGAGCAAAATACTTTGCCAGTACCGTTCTGACAAGTTCAGAAAAGAGTACTTCGATAGCTAAATTTCTTTGTTGTCTGCACAAAATTAATTGTTTTGCATTTAGTATAATCTGGAAAAAAAGACTAACGATAGAAAAACATGACTTATATCATGGAAAAATATATCAGAAGAGATTTTGAAATGTGGAATCGAAAAAGACTGGGGATTATGAACATTCAACGGATAGATATCGTCAGTATTATTTCTTATTCCCTTCATCGGAGGTTCAATATATCAGTTTCAGTTCACCCTCCTTGGACAATCCAAAGAGCTGAGAGCAGTGAAATAGCAGGCGATGTGTCTGTGAGGAAGTCACCAAATTCATTCGCTACGCCAGGTGAGCTGGCTACTCCTTCACGCTCTTGACAATTTGATAGAGAAGGGGAAACTTCTAAAACTAAATATTTGATTAAGAAATATTTCCAGAGTCTAGACAAGAGATACCTCAACTGGGAACGAAGTTTGGAAGCTTACAGTTGAGGGTACTGAGTCGATGTCTATTAAGCAAATACATTGAGTTTTTGTGGGCAGCTGTCGTATTTGCATCAATTTTTGGTTGTGACCTTCATCTATGCCTAATAGATACGTAGCAATATAAAGAATATTTACTCTACTTAAAGCAGCGTGAGGCGAAAGTAGAATAATTTTTAGTTTCCTTGCATGCAACTTCAGTTTTGACATTCGCCGGAAACCCAAAGGTACAGTGGGTAAAAATTTTTGATTGACGCTGGGCTTACAGAAAAACTTCTTTGATACTCCGGTATATACTTCAAACACATTCGGCACTATTGTAAAATACCATTTAATACTCATTCGCTGTGGCTAATATTTATTTCATATTTGTAAACTTTGTGAAACAGTTCACGTATTCTGATTAAGTAGTACAAAAGGGAGCGTGTAATAAACGATTTATAGTGCGCAGAAAAGGGTTGGTTAGTAAGACGTGAACGTATAGGATAACAATGAGTTCAGGTACGAGAACATAGATATTTTTTTCGCGTTAACACTACCGCTATTAATAACGCTTGTTCCTCCCTCATTTCCTTCTTCCACTTTTCCCCGATTCCTCTCCTTCCATACGCGTATCCGTTAGTGCATTTTCCACCCGAGAGCGGATAATCCTCCTCTACCTTGCAAAACGTGCGCACCAATCCACAAAGTTGCGAGGAATGCGTCGCGGCGCCCGCCCGGAGGCGACGTCGGCGTCGCCGGGACGTGGTGGACAGACAAGGGGACGCCCACGGCGCCCTCTCAAGGACTCAAAACGAATTAAAACCAACCCTCGTCATATCTCTCTCTATCTCTCTCAGTATTCAGCACGTCGCCGTTTGAGACTTTCGTCCCGGCACGGCGCGAGTGTTTACCTGTGCTCAGCCAACTGTGTGTGAGGAGACGAAAAAAATAGTGAGGAAAAGGAGGAGGGAAGACATTCTTGGAAAAGACGCTCGAGTCTCTTCGCCCTGCTCTTTATACGCCTTAATCCCTCTACAGGGAAATTGCTAAAGTGCTACACATAAAGCGCCCCTTCATTTTTTTCCATTTTTTATAATGTTTGTTTCTCATATCCCTCAGTAAATACGTATCCGTGCAATAAATTATTTGAATTGCGAGAAATGTCAAGGGAGTGAAAGAATTTGGTCGTAATTCAGTTTGTTTTAATGCTTCCTTTGGAATAAAATGACAAAATATTTTTTTTACTGACAATCCTTGCTTTTCGCTTGTAAGATTTTATCACAGGAGTCCAGATTTAAAGAAGGAAATTTCTTGAAAATTAGGCTTCATACAAAAAACGTTTGTCTCTCTACAAACACATGCTATGTCAATGTAAGCAGAAGCCATGGTATGTGAAAGTATTTACAGCTGTGATTATTTACGTTATTTACGTTAGGATTATTTTACTTACAAATTAACAAAAGCTTACTACAGGAAATCACCTACAGAAGAATGGGGTTTATAAAACTCGTAAAATCCTACTAATCGTGTAGGTAGTGTTCAACTTCAAAGAGAAAAATGAATGGCAGAGAGAAACCCGTTGGTATTGGACTGCTCGTAACGAAAAGTAACGAAGGATGATTAATTTACGTAACATCTAAAGGACGGATTATTGAACTTGAATTGCACTCCACACCGCTCACAGGTAATGACCGCTGTATAACTGCCAATACAGGGATATCTGCCAATATATCTGCCAATACAGGGATTAGATTGAAGTGGACGTCCCGCAAGGAAGACCAAGGGACAACTATATAGGGAAAATAAAGAAGGACGTGAAAGAGAAAACATACCAGGGCGTGAGGGAATTAACACTGAATAGAGCAGAATAAAGGGCTGCAGTAAACCAACCCTAGGATATATTGGATTATAACTCGACAGGGATTATAACTCGAGCCCTCAGGGGAAGGGAACTATTACTACTATTATAGCAATCACTCCATCCAAATCGTTTTTGTGTATAAAGTTTGAGTAAGATTATGTAAATATCATGTTTACATTGCATGTTAAAAATGACTGTCGTAGTATTGCATGCTCCATGTAAATTTTTATGGACAGTTCTATCTTAATTTATCATTTTGGAGACTTAGGCATGTACATATATAATGAACATTTGTTCTTGAAGTACATTCTTAGTAATTATAGCACGTAAAACACCAGACTACTTCTACAATGTAAATGTTCAAGGAAGAGCTTGAAATTATGCAAGTTTAAAGAGAAAAATATTTCATGGAAAGACACATTCAGGCACGAGGTAAAAATAATTGGAATGATATAGAAGAACTCCGCCGAAACTCACCCATACCTACCGGATAAATAACAAATATATCACAATATCTTGTTTTCATTGTGTTCCTCTACTTATCGTTACACCTTCGGCGGAAAATGGGTAAACACTTTAGCACGGATTACTTTTGTGAGTTTCTTCAGCTGAACTCCGGGAGTGAGACGTGGGAAACGGATAGCAGAGAACCTTTGCTGCATGCATACTTCATTAGGAATGTTTCGGTTTAATGGGGTTCAGGTAAAGCGTCCAGGTAGGTGTGTGGGAGGGTAGAGGATAAGGAGTGTACTAAGACAAAGATTTAGATGGATAAGGCGGCTACCGCCTCGTGACGACATTCTTCCATTAATATTTCAAACGGGAAGACGAGATGCAGTAGACGCCTCCATTTATGCTTTGCCCGCACCCATGTTCCCACTCTCTCCGTATAGTGGCGTATTTCTCGTCTTCCGTCTCAAATTAAATGGCTCCATCAAAAGGATCGCTTGCGTTGCTGATACTTCGCGGGGTTTCATTTATTTTTCATCTTCGTCTCGCGCGAAATGGGGTTAGCGAGCAAAGTGAAGGAGGGCAGTCTGGCACGCAGATTAATCAGATTTAGACCTAATTAAAAGCTAGAGTCTGGGAGAGATGGGTGGGTAGGTGAGTTCCTTGGGGTTAGGTCGTGCCTACGGGCTATTTTACTGTGTTTCTTTCATTTTACCCTCACCCTAGAAAGAAAACGTCTCAGCGAAAATTATGCAGGATAATCGCGGTGCAGCTCAAGAGTTCAGAGATGTTGCTCTAGGGCGTTGAAAAAATTAAACAAATAGTTGGAATATTAGATGACTCTGACTTTTGTTTTATTTAACCCGGGCTTGATGAGGTCCGATGGCCCTCTCTACTTTTAACCCAGGGATAGGGGTACGTATGATTCGGATAATTAATGGTGAATTACCATGGAGAAGGTTTAAGATGGATGATTATTTGTGATTTTTACTCTGTATGGACTTCGTTTTCGTTAGGTATGCAGGAATTAAATTTGTACGGCTACTTGATTTGTGTTTTACCTATCAGTACTGTACATTGCTGATTCAATAAAGGTTAAGAAACCAGTACTGTTAATATTGTTTTATGATCTGTGTTTAAGTACATCTCAGGGCTTATGATGGCATTTGTTTGATTTCATGAGCTCATGCATCCAAGGTTATGCTTCAATGTCTAATATTGTCAATATGTCTACTGTAGCCGTTTCATCTGTTCGATGGTAGTTTATACAGTGATCCTACAGGCCGCTTTACACGATACAATTTTTTGTACAATTTCTTGTACAAACTCTTGTATGAGGAAATTGTACCGTGTAAAGCGGCAAATTGTATGAACGCTTGTGCGATTGTCTGAATGACTGAACGGGAAATAGAGCCTGTTCTAATTCCATTCAGACAAACGTACAATTTCGTTCAGGTTATACAAGCGTTTGTACAAGAAATTGTGCAAAAATTGTATCGTGTAAAGCAGCCTTAACAGGCTACGCTGCAAGTCTAAATCCTTTAGCTGCCAAAACCGGATGTATCTTCTCATGGGTTTACAGTCCCTTACTACGAATAAGCAGACTGTTTCAGAAAAAACATTATCTTTAAAAAAAAAATTTTAAAGTAAGTTTGAAAAAAAAGCATAGACTTTGAAAATGATCTTAAAATTTTATATAAGCATTTTGAATTTTTGTGGGCAATTGATTAATTTGCGGAATCAAATTTTAATTAAATTCTGCAGCCAAAGGATAAACAAATGTTATTGAAGTGAAATGTTAGGAGACTACTTATGCGGATGTAATTCAAATCAATGAAGCCCTTCTTTCAACTGTTGGTAGTGTTTATTGTCATTGAGGAAAGCTTTCATCTTGTCAATTCTACTTAGACCAGTCATTATGGCAAGGTTTAGATCTTTCGTGTTGAAATGGCTGATACGTGCTTCCTATGTCTTCCTTTGTTTCGGTAAACAAGACCAAGCGTAATTCCTTCCAGAGGAGACTACGCATTTTTAGAATCCTTGAAGAGTAACATCAAGTCCGCAATTGCTCACTTACGTCCTTGTGGTTGGCTGCTACGTATCAGGGCATTTTAACAATTCATCCACATCTACATATAGAAAATGCCCTGCAAGCCTCCGTAAGGGTTCATGACAGAGGATAAACCATTATCAAGCGTCGTGTTTAATCAGAGACAAATTTACACCCGCCATCATGCAGGCATGTGAAAATACCAGTCCGCGCACGCACCAAATGTATGCAATCGAAAGGCACAATGCCATCACTTCGCGGAAAATTTCAGACGTGCATTCACATGAAACATGTGAAATTTAAGCTATAATTGACCCAAGATCATTAGTATGTACAAAGCTCTGTAACAGTCATTTCGTGACAAAAATAATGGAGTAGTAAAGGAAAGGAAAGTCAGGAAAGTAATAATGTTGGTCAAAAATGAGTGATAACTGAGGCAGGGAAGCATTTGCGAAGAACGTAACTGGTATAATCATCACAGATGAAAGTGCTACAGATGTTTATCTGACCGTGGAGAAAATCAGGTTGGTACGGTAGCCATATTACTGGCTTCGCGTACCGAGGCTCTGGGTTTGAATCCCAGCGGTGGCAGATTTTCCCGGTCTCTATTTGAGTGTTATGTGGAAAGAACTTCAAGTGCAGTACTCCGTCAGTCGGATGAGATGTCAAACCGTTGACCCCGTATGGCACCTTTCGCTACGAGTAGGCTGATGCCTAACCCAGATTTCTCTCTACCCTCATCTACGTGTACATCTACAAAATACCCTGCAAACCACCGTAAAGGTGTGTGGCAGGGGGTAGGTTCTCACCAAGCATGCACTACATATCATGCATAAAAAAGGATTAGTATTTATATACGTACTGTTCAAAACTACACTATTTAAAAAAAGATAAAAATAGTAAAGCATACATGCAAAAACATGCTGTTAGCTGGGTTAGCTTTAAGTCCGTATACCAACATGCAGCTACCAATGTTATCCATTGCTACACTCGTACTGGATATATTTAACGTTGTTCATATCCGCAATAGTACGAGGAAAAAAGGACATTTTGAATCTGACAGTTCGGCAATCAGTATCTCTAATTTTATGATTATGGTCCAGTCTACCATACTTATTTGGGGTCAGCAAAATATTTTTAACATCATCACTGAAAATATGGTCTTGGATTTGTTTAAGAGATTAAGTCTAAATTTCAAACCTGCGATCTGACAGTCAGTTTCAATCTGCGACCCTCACTCCTCCCCGGGAAATATTCCTATCCAACCAAAATCTCACCTATTCTTGGTGGCTCTCATTAATTTAGTTGTCGTAAAGAAGTTTCCTTGGGTTCCTATCAGGGTGATGTTGTTGATAGGCGCCGGCGTTTCGTACGCGTAGTCTTACATAATCTCCAGAGTGATTGTTCTCCTTCATAGATTATGTATAAATATTCATCTAATAAATATTTTAATCTAAATGTCATGCTTATTTGTCAATAGGCTGCCTTAATATGAAAACCGAAAGGGCATTTTGGATTCGTCAAAAGCTGAATTTTCTTCCGCTGCAATCACTGTTTGGTGTGAAAATTTGATTCACTTCCGTTCAATATAATAGGTACAACTTAGCTAAATAGGAAGCCTCGGTGCGAAGACCCACTGTGCCCAATCCGGATCGCCGGTGCGGATCGGTGGGATCGTGCTGAGGCTGACTATCGTCCTGGAGGACAAGACAAAGGCACAGGGCAAAAATTCACGAACATGAATAGCCCCTGAGAAAAAGCTGCTTCGCAGCAAACTCGACACTCGCAATTTTGGATTCGTCAAAAGCTGAATTTTCTTCCACTGCAATCACTGTTTGGTGTGAAAATTTGATTCACTTCCGTTCTCGTGAGAAATAGTGTAAATTATTGACACACATCATGCGATGACGATACCAGTGTCCAATGTATTGAGTCGCGCTAATTTCACGGAACTGAAATGAGCCGTATAGCTGGCGTAATCGAAAGTTGGATTGTTCCTGAGTTGATGACAAAGTAGCGGAAATCTTGCTACTCGGAGGTAGTATTGTTTTCTTCTGCCCGGGGCCAGGTTTTTTTTGTCCTCGTACTTCCGTATTCCTCTTCCCCTTTTCCCTCTCTACTACCCATTTACCGTCTCACGTTCGGTAGCGTTCCCTGTCGGACTCATTCCCGGACAAAAGTACCTTTTTGGCAACCCTCATCCCATTACCGCCCAGCCGGAGGGAAGTGAGAGTCAAGTTTTGAGAGTGCAGTTCGGTATTGGGCTGCTGTGGTCCCCCTCACGTGCTTTCTCCTGCTAGGTGTCGGGAATGGAAGGAGCCCATTTCTCCCCACATTCCGTCCTTCCGCGACGATTGCCAGGGATGCCCGCGAGCTATGGGAAGAAGCTCCCCCAATTCTGAGAGTGGGGAAGAAAGGGAGGAAGGAATAGGAAGCGGATTAAGGAGAGTGGAACGGTGTAAGTGGGACTCCGACGCATAGGTGGAAAGGGAGGGCGAGTGTAAGACCACCATGCTGAGAGCTCCAGGGAATGACCCAATCAGAATAACCTAAAAGGTTGTACCTACCGTGAGGTATGGAGGCTGGGTTTGAGCAAGATACCCCCTTCCATACACTTTTGCTGTGGCTTGCAGGGTATTATGTAGATGAAGATCAATCATAGAGCTAAAATGGGCATGATGTAACTAGAGCATTTGCCGGAGAGCATCTGGAACAACTGACGGTCTTGGCTCAATGGGTTTCTCATGTAGGCAAGTTTTGAAAGGGTAAGCTTTATGTATGACGACGCTTTCTCAGAACTTATTCAGCTCTAGCTCTTTTTAAGGGAATGGTTACTGTGTAATGATTTAGAAATTCTGTTTGGTTTTGTTTCTTGTTAGTTTTCTGACGGTTAGGGTAGGCTTGTTGATACATCTCTACCCTCTGCTTGGCATTAATGTACTAACAATCTATTTGTATGAGACCCTATAGTTGCTTGTTTGCATATCAGTAGTGCATGCTTGGTGATATTCACCCCCTGCCACACATCCTCGCGGTGGCTTGCAGGGAATCGTGTACATATAGATGTAGATGAATGTCTTTGAATTGTTTATCATCTCGGCTGTTTCTCACTTCAGAACATTATGCTTTTGACCTGTCTTTCATTATCATCATGGGTCAACAATTCTAGGATTGGTTTGACGATGCTCTCCACTCTATTCTTCTATCGACCAACCTCTTCATATTAACGTAGTTCCTCTTTTTCACGTCCTTTACGACCTGTTCTATATAACTGATACGAGGCCTGAATTTTCCATTCTTCCCGTTCACTTTTTCTATGACGATTGTCTTCATCAGGCCATCGTGTCTTAAGATATGGCCAATCAGGTTTTCTTGTCTTCTTTTTATAGCTTTCAGCAGACTCTTCTTTTCTCCTATCGCTTCACTGGGAATCCGAGATCGGAGGAAAGATGGCCTTTTCCTCATTCTTCAAACCCAATAAGATATGTACTTTTTGAGAAAACATTTCCTGTAAAAATTTGGCATTTTAATCTGAAGATGCTTGGTCCGGAAATTGCCTCCTTACCGAATTTTTATTTTAACTTCTTAAATAAATCCTGATTTGAAAGGGTACTTGGGACAAAAAAATCCGTTACCTTCCAAGGTATTTGCGATGCTCTTGATATTTTGAAAGTAAAATTTGAGAACGGGAGCGCGCGCCATTGAACACAATTTTTCACAGCTATTAACTCCGAATAACAGGTGATATTTTTCATAGCAGCGACGTCGTATACGGAGCACGAATTTAAGTTTACTGTAAAAACGTCCTTGCATCTTTAATTATTCATCATCATGGGTTAAAAATCCCGGGATTGGTTTGACGCAGCCCTCCGCTCGATTCATCTATCGGCCAGCCTCTTCATTTTAACGTACTTCCTCTATTTCACGTCCTTTAAGACCTGTTCTATGTAACTCATACGAAGCCTGCCTTTTCCATTTTTACCGATCACGTTTTCTTCGGCGATTGTCTTCATTAGGCCATCGTGTCTTAAGATATGGCCGATTAGGTTATCCCGTCTTCTTTTTATAGTTTTCAGCTGACTTTTCTTTTCTCCCACTCTTCTTACTACTTCTTGTCCTTTATGTGTCTCTCGGTCGATACATTTTATCATCATCATTACCTGTCTTTATACTTCCAAAAACAGTTTTTCTTTACTTACCTAACACTTTTTTGCTGAGCAGTCTAGCTTTGACACTAGCCTTCAATATAATATCGTCCTCATTACACATTCCTCAATTTCTTTCTTCTTTCCTCCCGCTGCGTACTTGGTGCTTCATCTATTGTCCTTCATTGCACCTTTCCCATTTTCCTTCTCACCCACATTTAGAAGGTTCCAATCTTTTCTCGTAATCCTCAGAGTGCTGATCTCAGATCCGTGCAAAGCTACTCTTCATTGCATGCTATTTACCAATTTTTGGTCTAAACTATAGTCAATGTGGTATTATATTATTAATGCTTAGTCAAATAGTACCTGCCTATCCTACTGTCATTGCTACTACGTACTCCACCATCTAAAATCTACCCAGAGAATATTCATACTCCAGTTGCATTATCCGCTGCTCTGCTAGCTGCATGTTTTATTTTTTTTCGTCTTTTTCGTGATAAATCTATTTAATATTGTTTTTTGTGATTGATGAAATACTAATAAACTGCGTTAAGGATGAAGATGATGAACTTTTTTTACCATTACCGCCCTGTTGTTGCTATTCTCCTCATTTTGTTTGTAGCTGGTGAATAACGTTTTTTAAACCACTCTTTTGAATTAAATAATGCATGAAATAGTGAATTAAATCATTTTGCGTGTGAGGTGATCTTAATGAAATTAAAAGGAAGAAATGGGAAAATTTTCACGAATAAATAGTTGTCTTTGATAGTCCAACATGTTGAAAGATAGATATCCTAGGATTGCGTACTAGCCGCAAATACCTTGAAACGGTAACGGATGTTTTTGCGCCAAGTTACCTCTCGAATCAGGATTTATTTTAGGAAGTTTAGTTTAGTTAGAAAGTTAGAATCAGGATTTATTTTAAAAAGTTTAAGTTAAAATAAAAATTGCGTAAGGAGGCAATTTCCGGACCAAGCTTCTTCAGATTAAAATGTCAAGTTTTTATAGGAAATGTTTTCTCAAAAAGTACATAGCTTATTGGGTTTGGAGAATGAGGAAAAGGCCATCTTCCCTCTAATCTCAATTGAAAGATGAATCAAATTAACATCATTAGTATCGAAAGAGTATCTGTGATATATTTCGAAATCTTATTTGAATGTTTTCAACGGTTTTAATTCTTTCAGTAGGTGTTAGACCTACTCTCCGTCTAGATAAACGTTGATCAAATTCTGAATTTAAGTGCTCGGCATGAGCCCAGTATTGTGACTTTTTAAACCCTGCTTATGGTAACCTATCTGTCATTCATTCGTATTCATATCAAATTTTCAATCATTGTTGATCACTATCATCAATATATTCATATATATCTCTACTTACTTAGTATATGCAAACCACAGCAAGGGTGATTGGTCTGGGATGACACAATATCAGTTGTGCCTATTATATAACCTATTATTTGTAACTATGCTACTTATTTAGAATTCACATGGGGCATACTTCTTTATTGCATTGAAACATATACGGTTACAGCAGCATAGATCTAGAGGATAGAAGTATTTAAAATATGATGCTACAGAAGAATTAAGAAGATAAATTGAATCGACCAAGTGACAAACGAAGAAGTCTTTAGAAGAGAGGCAGAAAAGAGAAGACTGCTGAAAACTTTGATAAGAAGAGGGAACAACTTAATCGGCCATATCATGTGATACGGTAGTCTGATGAAGACAGTCGTCGAGGAAAGGAAGACCACGCATGTGGTATGTGGGGTAAATAGTGAAGGATGTAAAAAAATGACATTTCAATATGAAACGTTAGCTGATAGTAGAATCGAGTGGAGAGTTGCGTCAAACCAATCTTAGGGTTTTTTTACTTTTGATGACTGTGAAGATGGCATTACCCATTTCTGTTAGTTAAATTCACCGCGGGAACCCAGAAATAAAGTCTTCAATCATTGCATGTACATTATCCTGGCTTTATTGGACTTGGTTATGACATTCTAGTTCCAGAGAAATCTGGACTACCTTGAAAAATTGTTAGCAAATTTGAAAAAAAAATTCTGTGTCCATCTCCAGGGCAAACAGCGCCAGCGTTGTCACGCTTTTTGAAGCACAGCAGTGCCTGAAATTGTATATTGAAATCATTTGGCGTGTCGCGTGATCCTCACTCGAGACGAAAGGAAGAAATGGGCGAAATAATCGCGAGTTACGTGTTTTCATTTGATAGTCCGAGCACCGCTGTGAGGGTGGGCGTTTCGTCACCGCGCTCCCCTACAACAAAAGTGTGGAAATGGGGGGTTAGGCATACCCAAAGGGCGGGGTGGACAATTTGCGGGGCCGGGATGGTTTCCTCCCTCGTTCCCTCTGCACTCTTTCCCCCTGGGTCTTCCCTCTCGCCACCTTGGAATGTTCCAGTCGTACTTTTCCTCCACTCTTCCAAGAACACACACACACACACACTTCAAATTCAGCTCCGCATCCGTGGACCTGTCGTTGCCCACTTCTTACCCTCCGCCTCCAGTGCCTACTTCCTCCCTGCCCTCCAAGGGTCTCCGCTTGTATTTTGAATGAACCCGACCCCAGGGCACGTGGGCTCCTCTCTCACCCCCTGCCATATCTCCTCCCCTCGTACATTGGAGTGAACCCCGGTTTCCCCATTCGTGGTCCTCTCCCGTCTTCAGTTCCTCCCGTTTTTTCTTCTCTCGCCCTGCCCGCTACTTGCCAGTCGGTGATGTTCCAAAGTGTGCAAGGCTGCCAGCGTGCTCCGTTCTTTCATCTGCGGAGATTATTCTTGGAATTCCTCACTTTGAATTTAAAAACTGTTGTGCACAAGCCGAAGGCTAGTCTGGTTTGTGAGAGTAGAGTACAGTAGAGTAGAAATAAATACAATTTCATGTCATTTATTTATTTATTCTTCACCACATTGTCATGGAAAACAATTATATAAAAGTTGCACGCATTATGATTTAAAAAATATAAAAATGAATACAGTAAAAAATTCCGAAAAGTTGGGTGAAGAAAAGGCACCACCACAAGCAAACAACTTGCTAAAACTCTCAATTCTGAGAATGAGACCGCAGTGAGCCTATAGCAGAGCTACGATATTTATATTGGCATGTACAAACTCAAGATCGGTGCAATTACATGCTGTACTCTCAATTCATTCTCGTACACGGAAGAGGCTTAATCCAATTGACTCTTCCCAGAGTGAAATTCTGCCAAGTAGCCGTTATCAGAATTTTGGAACGAAACAAATTTTAATTTTCAGAGTTCTCAATGACCCCTTCCATGCCTTCCTTCCTTTAAAACGTCAGTTTGTCCCGTTTGATCAATATTGTAGCCTCCCCTGGGCACTAAAGATATTTTTAAATGAAAGGGAAAAGAATGATAGGACATCTCTCGTCTAAACAATGAAATAGTGCGGGTTACCCCAACTTTCCATCTCCAGCATCTTTTCATCTATCCATTTTTCCCTCTGCCCTGGGAGGAGGCTGGGAATAAAGCTTTCTTTCTTCCATTCTTTCCGCCTTACCGACACTAGTCTGGTATTTTCCCCGACTTTTGTTTTATATCCTACACCCTCTCAAGCCCTCCTTGTATGTTCAGCACCTCACAAAAGATTGCTTGCCAGCACCGATCCTGGAGTCACCTTCCGTTTTGATGTATCATAGTCCCAGTGAATGCGATATAAATATTGCGGTAAAAATGTTGATGTTTGTTTCGAAAGTAAATGTAACGGAATTGGAACGCAAAACCTTTTCTATTATTATTGTATGTAAAGTATTTAGAAGAGGCAGAGCAAAGAAGAGACTTACTTGCACTAGCTTCTAATAGCCACATTTTTGCGACCCCAACAGCTTCGTGACCTCTCGAAAGTTCGCGAAACTGTCTAAGAAAGTCTAATAAAGAAGATTCTAAGAAACCCTGATCTAACCTATCGCAGTTATCCTCATCGGTCAACAATCCTAGGATAGGTTTGTCACAGCCCTTCACTCGATCCTACTATCGGCCAACCTCTTCATAGTGACGTATTTCTTCTCTTTTTGCATCCTTCACAAATTATTCTATATATCTCGCACGAGCCTGCCTTTTCCATTCTTCCCGGCACTTTTCCTTCAACGATTGTCTTCCTTAGGTCATCGTGCCTAACGCAGTGCATCAAGTAAAGAGAAGACAAAATAGCGATGTTACTTTTTACTATTTAGGACCAACCTTGAGTATGCAGCCAGTGTATGAGGTCCGAATGAATTAGGTTTGATCAAAGAACTAGACAGTGTGCAGCGTAGATCAGCTAGGTTCGTTAAAAGGTGCTACGATAGGTTGAGTAGTGTTTCAGAATTAATGCAAGAATTAGGGTGGGAATCATTATCAGAGCGTTGGTTAAGGTACAGATTAAATCTATTAGAAAAATTTCAATCGCATCGCTTTACTGAGTATGGTAGGCACATATTAAAACACCAGCGTATTATGCTAGATTCGACCAGCTAAATAAGATTAGAGATATAGATTGTCGTACTGATAGATTCAAAATGGCATTTTCCCCCGTACTGTAAGAGAACAGAATAGGCAGCATAGCAAAGGGATAGGTAGGGAATCATTTTAGAGTAGTCTATAGTGCATGGTGCATGTAGTAATCCCATAAATACTATTGATACTAACAATCTAGTTGCATGAGACCCTATAGTTGCTTGTTTGCGTGTCGGTAGTGCATGCTTGGTGATCTTCACTCCTCGCCACACACCCTCGCGGTGGCTTGCAGGGTATCGTGTAGATGTATATTAAGTGTTTTAATCCATTTGTAGTACAGTATTAATCAGTACGGCAAAAAGTTTCTCACATATATGACATTGGCGCTCACAATAAACACTGATATCTGATGGTGAGTCCCAAATTATTGACTAGCTTCGGGATCATCGCATCGGAAAAGATGTGTTTTAATATATCGATACGAGAGTATCGGTATGTGAGCACGAACGCTACCTCTCGCTCCTAAGTCACCGCGAGATCTCAGAAAGCGCTCATCACCCTCTTCCTTCCGGATCCTCTGAACTTCCCCTCGCCCATCTACCTTTCTCTCCCCCGTCTCAAAAGAGCGTTTACTCTCCGCTCGGCCGCACTCGAGTGCTTCTCTTGCCATTGTCCTCCCACCCTCCACCACTTGGCATCCACTGCCACTCATCTCTACTCTCGGCTGCGAACCATTCTCCTCCCTAACCTCCGGCCACCGCCGCCGGAACCTCTCGCGCCACACAATTGCACGAGTCGCTGATGTAGTTAGAATGGAGCCCTTTTTACCCAAACGAAATAAAAAAAATAGTTGCACCATGTATGCTCATAGCATAAAACTGACTGAATTATCGTGCCTTACTCTTAATGTATCCATTGTAAAACATATTTTTCTTATTTCTATTTATTACGCATTGTTCGGTGTAGTAGCACAGTAGGAAGAGCGTTCTCCTGCGGTCCTGAGGGTCGGGGTCATAGATCCAAGTCTGGGTGGTCTAGATGGAATAGGTGAGTTATCTTAGAACGCTTCCTAAATTTTCTCTCACTCAATTTGATATGTGCGATGTGACTTTGATACCAAATCTTCGCAGAAATAGTACGAGGGCTAGGGAAAGGATATGGACCACCATCCTGAATGTGTGAATTTTACTCCCATTTTGTTAACTTTGTTGAGACTATATATTAGTGACACTGGACCCGTACCTACGTATCTAACATGTTTCCTCTACGTATTAGTATTGTACCTCTCAAGTGCTTGTAGGTAGTGCATGCAGGGAGTAGTATTTTTACTTGTCCTGTATGATAGTAAGTGAAATTTTAATTCATCTCTGATTTAAAATGCATGCATGGTGATGGTTCACCCCAAGCACAAACCGTTGCAGTGATTTGCGGAGTAAAATGTAGGTCTGATGAATGATCTGGTGTTTTCCCGGCGTATAATGCTGGTGAAGTCTTAACGGGTTCTCCACCGGGTCAGGGAAACGGCTAATGCCGACGTTTCGATGGCTAACTCTGCCATCGTCTTCAGGGCGTCGAGTGTCGGGTCGGAGAAAAATGTCGGGTATGTATACCCTCTGGTCTTGGCTCAGGTCTCTTCTGATTGGCTCTGTTCAGGTCACTCCTCATTGGCTGTTTTCAATCCTTTCTCTTTCATCTCGTATTTTACGGAGGGTATATATACCCGAAATTTTTCTCCGACCCGGCATTCGACGCCCTGAGGACGATGACAGAGTTAGCTATCGAAACGTCGGCATTAGCCGTTTCCCTGACCTGGTGGAGAACCCGTGAAGACTTCACCAGGATAATGTAGGTCTTTTCGTCTTCCAAATTTATCTTTAGACAGCGGTCGAGGGTAAGTAGGAGATAGAGCAGGTATAAACTTCCAAAGAAGCTATCATTTTTGTGTAACTCTTGAGCAGTAGTATAATTACATCTACAGGGCATTCTTAGAGCCATCACGACGGATTGTGCACAAGGTAGGAAATGAATACCTATGAATCTTATTCTAGGTACTTTCCCTAAATGTTAACCTTCTTTGTAGTGAGAAAATTGATGTTCCATGGTTAAAAGGTACAGGCAAGGAAAGGATTGGTTATTACGAAATATCATACGAGGAAAGGAGGAGTAGATTCCGCATCCAAAGTACCATCAGTGTTTGGCAAGGCACTGGTGATGAGATCGATTTTCCATGAGTAGAAAGAATATTTAGCAAACACTTGACACATAGGGCGAACATCATATGAATTTACGATGTACATAGTTTTAATGCATTGCGACCCCAATGCTTTGTTTTGTACGGGTGGTCAGTCATAGTATCGACACCTTTAGCTTTGTTTAATTACATGTTTTCTGTTTTGCAGGAGGAAACCTCCCTCCAAGGAATTAGGTGGAATATAGGACTCACAGAAATTTGGTAAGTTATCATTCTACACGTTATGACTATCTACCTCTCTCTATTTTGACGTTACTAACCCGATTCCAATTCTACAATGATTATTTTCAGCGTATTTCGATTCAATGCCATCTTGCATAAGACTTATGTTTTTGACAGGCGTTACCACCTTGCCTCATTAGTTACTGTCCCAAGTAATCAGTTCAGGTCAGCCTTACCACCTCTTTTCCACTATTGCACCCCTTAATATGTTAACAGCAAACCTATCGTGTCGCAATACCTGCATGTCCCATATTGCTGACGTTTCCATGTAACACTATTTAGAGAGTAATGAAATGCTGGTAATATTTTAGAAACCAGGGATGAATTGTGAAATTACAGATATGCATTTCCGCACAGTCATGATTTTGGCATTGTAGCCGTGCCACAGAGAATCCTCAAACAATGTGTCATGGAATTTTGTGTATTAAGTGTTATATATTTTTTTTATTTCCGGGAACGTTATTTTGACAACTGCGTTTCTGCGGAACTGCAATTAAGAACACGAGTTTCTCCTGAATACAATTATGTAATACTACCTACCACCATATTCCTCTTGACTAAATATGACATACTAGTTGTCGTTACTATAGTTGAGAGTAGAGTTTATTTTTTTATACTTGTAGCTAATCTTTATAAAGGTATATGGCCTTAAAAGATCACATAAAACATCCATTATGTTATCTCAAGTTAAAAAATATTTTTCTTTGTTCTAGTGTTGGATGTAATAAATATGTACCTATATCTATTCAGATATTCTACATCTCGTCCAGTTTATTCTTAAAGAAGTTGGGTATTCAATCAAAATTTTATTTACTTAATATTGAAATCTACATCTGATTAAATTCAGGAACTTTTTGAAATAGTTTAAAGTGGATATAATAGTATATGGGCTTAGAATAGAAGAGATGGAACTTTATATTCTCCGGCTTCATTTTAGACGAAGAAACGCGTAATTCTGAAAACATCTAGAAGGAAGATTTTCGTCAGCATTGTAAGGGTCTACGAACGGAAGGAACGTATGTACTGGAGCTAAAACAAAGAAGTCAAGAAATATTTGGCGAAGAGCTTAACATGGAGCATAGATGCTATTCTACGGTTCCCAAAATTGCGTGGGGAAAGAGAATGATAACATTCTGGTCACTATTAAAGTAGGTATGTGTTCATGAGAAATGGGATCGAAAGGAAGACAAACGATGAACATATTGAGATCAGGGGGGAAAATGGAAGTTTCTGGGTGAAATTGTGAGGGCTAAGATTAAGTAGTTGCCATTAGTTTTAAATACCGATGCGATTGTGAAGGTGAGTAAATAAAATTCTGGAAAAACGTGGAAGAGAATGAAAATATTGGATGGAATGAAAGTGGGTGGTGTGTTATCTGATTAGAAAAGTTATGTAAGGAAGGGAGAATCGTTAGAAAAAATAAAACTCGTGGGACATGAAATGTAACCCAGTCGTAGTATTCCATTAAATAAAACATATCCTTACCGGTAGGATATCATATTATAACATAATTTGAATTTGGTTTTGCACAGTGTAAAATGCCTTTGCTTTTGACCCATCAAATTAATATAAACCGAACTATAAAGCTAGTTTGATAAGGTTAATGAATAGTATTTATGTTTTATTTAATTTCATTAGTTCATGAAACCATGCTCTAATTCATTTGTATGTAAAAACAGTGGTCATATCCCATATAAATTCAGTACTTTCCTGGTGGTGTTATCTGCAGTCGGTGGTGGTCGGGTGCAGTGGCAAACCCATGGAAGAAGGGGGGGCAAAGGGACCCTGCCCCCCCCCCCCTAGCTCTCTAAATAACCCAAATTAATCTTTAATTGACAATTCACAGTCACATAGTTCCAGAGATTGGGAAAATAGGGAAAACTCGTTTCATCATTTTGCTCGAATATGACAGGACAAAGATGGCCATATATGGTGAATACTTCTTACATATAAGAAAATATAGCCGACTATAACTTTTAAAATATACTTATTTAATTAACATATAGGCTACACGTTGCAAAAGATCGGACAGATGACGCCCCCCTCACTAAAGAAATTTCTGGGTGCATCACTGGTGGGTGAACTTTGTATAAACTTTATAAACTTTGTAGGACCGAGTCATAGCCTCGGCACTCCGTGATTTCAAGTTTATTCCATTTTCAGGACACTAAGCTAGGGGAAATGGCAAAGCATGTCAATTCTTCTTTGCTGCTTAAAATAACTCGCTAGGAGAAGTGCCATTTAAACCAGCCCAGAAATTGCATTCGATTTAAAAGTTTCCTGTTTCGGCGTACCCGAACTGTGATTTCCTAGATATTTATACTCGTGTTTCATTCCTAAGTCAAATACATAATTTATTGTTTTGATGATAATATATGCTGTCAGTGAAACATTAAATGATTGGGTATCAAGGGAATTAAAGTAGTCGAAGAAATTTTCATTTTCCTTCAATAAATTATTCTAACATATAAATCCTATGCAGAACGGCTCAAGCCATCAGCTGCACAGGATACTGCATAGGTTCTTCATAGGCAGCTGCATAGGTACTGGGATAAAAGTGACTGTAGCCATGTCATACTAGTATCATTTTCTGTGGCTCTTTAATGTCATTTGCAACCTCATTAAGCCAGGTATAACTCATCTACTGGCCAGTAATTAGTGATTAATGTCAGGGCCGGCTAAAGACAAAATATTTACCCTGGCGTGAGAGTATACCGGTGCCTCCTCCCTCCCTCACTTTTCAAACCCTCTTCAAACCCAAACATGTATTCACCAGTTTTTCAACATAGTAGTAACAGTTCGTTACTATAATAAGCCGTAAAGTTGTCAATCCCCGAATAAAAAAACGCTTTTTCCCTTCCTGCGGTGCCCCTTCCTTTGTGGCGCCTCAGGCAGCCACTGGGGTCGCCCGGGCCTTAAACCGGGCCTCAACAAAGGAATACGATGCCGCCTGTAAGTGTTTATTTCAAATAAATGTTCGTTCAGATCGTAAAAAATGATCTTTGATTATCCCATGGCCGAAGTCAAACATACTTTAGGGCTTAAGGCATCGCCTTAACGAATGGCATACCCACCTATTTTAGATATTCATGAAAAGTTTACAAGCTTGGAAGTAAGGAAGCAATTCATTAAAACGTATATCTGGAGCATGCTCCTTTATGGCAGTGAGGCATGGACGCTGACAGCAGCGGAGAAGAAAAGGGTGGAAGCATTCGAAATATGGTGCTATCGACGAGTGATGAAGATAAAATGGATCGACCGAGTGACAAATGAAGAAGTGATAAGAAGAGTGGGAGAAAAGAGAAGTCTACTGAAAACTATAAAAAGAAGACGGGACAACCTAATCGGCCATATCTTAAGACACGATGGCCTGATGAAGACAATCGTCGAGGGAAAAGTGAACGGGAAAAATGGAAGAGGCAGGCCTCGTATGAGTTACATGGAGCAGGTCGTAAAGGACGTTGGTATGAAGAGGTTGGCCGATAGAAGAATCGAGTGGAGGGCTGCGTCAAACCAATCCTAGGATTGTTGACCCTTGATGATGATGAAAAGTTAATGCTAAATAATGTAGGAAATCAAATTTTATTTCATAATATGGAAAGGCAAATTAACCCGCTTTGTTAAATTTTGTGACATTATAAATGTGGAGAAATTTCCGATTTAATAAAGTTCCCGAAAATATTTTGTGCTCCATATATGGCTGATATGATGCTCTCTTGTGATTATTTGTAATGGCTCTCGGTTCGGGCAGATTTTGAAGAAGAGAAATTGAACTGAATCGGAGTAGCATGATATGATGTTCATTCACAGCAAGTGCACGTCTCTATATTCTTACTTTCTCTAATCTATCTCCTGTTGCTCGTGTTTTGGGCAATATATCTCTGTCTGCAGAAAAGTGGTCTGGATCGGGATACCAAAATTCGATGGCCGTCTCGATTGAATGTATCTACCTCTGGCCCTTTACCCGTAAAATCGGGAGCCGTTCCTTGGGAATCATCTCACTCTTGGGCATCTCCCTTAGTCCGCCGCCTCCAGCGAATCACCTAGACCCTCTCAGCCGCCTTTTGCCCAAATTCCATAAAATTTCCTCTCCCCACCCCCAGGACATTCCCATCCAAACGGTAGTAGTACTCGTCTTTTCGTTCAGTTTTATTCCCAGTTTGTCGATTGGTAGCGGTTGCCGAGGGGGTGGAATATGAGACAGCTGAGGCCAGCCGATGATTCATAAATCCTTTCGGCAGTTCGGAAACCAGGGCGTCGGGTACTTAATTATCCTATTTGCTCCCCTCCTACATTTTCTACGAATATCAGTGACCAAAAACGAACCAATTAATTCTTTCTTTCTGTTTTTCTTCGTTTTGGCCGCCTTAATATTTCCGCAAGAGGGCAACTTTGATTATAGAGACAATGGGATGTGAGACCATTCAAACGTGAAGATAGCAAGTCAGAGTAAGTCTTTTACATATGTACAAGGTAGATGAGTTCACCTCCGACACCGATAGAATTATGAAGCCCCAAATTATATTGGAAAAGAAGAACGCTCAGATAAGATCAAAGAAATAATCTGCATTACAGACATTCAACTCATTTAAAACATCTAAATCTCAAAATTTGAATATTTATTCATCTCATTTAGTAGGTAGTATATTTAAACATAATTGCATGTCTGAAGCGAATATTTTTTGTGACTCAGCTCATAGTACATGACATCGAGGAGGCTTACTTGATAGTCAGTACATGTATGTGATACTAACTTCGCCGTGGCTTCCAGACCATCCCATCCCACATCTTTACACCTACTTCTTTAGCTCAGTTCCCCTATCATCCAGCCATCCCTACTTACATTCCAGCACTAGAAATTCTCGGCAGCCGCCGCCTGATGAGCCTTCATCCGGTTAGTAGATTGAGGCAGTCGTATTTCTGGTACTTCCCGGGACTCCAATTCGGGAGATAAGCGCCGAATGTTGCATTAATCACCTCGTTCAATCTCTCTACCCCTCTCTCCTTCTCTCTCTCTCTCTACCTTTTTTCGCATTTAATCTCTTTCTCTCTTAACAGTCGTACATCCCACTGATCCACATCGCTTAGCTGCGGCCAATACCAACACCCCTTTTTCTCCCGACCGCCTGCGACTTCCGCCCTCCGCGAAATTTCAACACCCTCGTCGGGGGCAACTTTTGGGGTGGTTTATTTGTTTGTTCTCCTTCCCGGAACCCTCACCGCTTTTTTTCCTCATTTTTCCTGTTTTTTTTACCTCTCGCGGGGAAATCGTCGGGGAGATAATCGGGAAGAGAAGCTGTTTGCCGCAGTTTGAGTCTAGTTAATTTTCCGAGTAATTAGGAGAGCAAAGCCAGGAGTTACGATGTGTTTGTGTGGTTGTGTTCCTTCTTATCTTGCAGTTGCCACTTGATTGCTGTGGTCTTGAGTATTATCACCAGTAGGATACAAGTACATGAGGCATCCGCCCTTTTCTAACCCCTCCTTGGGATTGTGGGAAAACTTTGAGTGATTGTCGCGTGGAAGAGGCTGTGGTTAGTTCACGACGTCCAGAACTCACTTAGATCATGCGCGAGTTTTGAGGTTTAGTACGAAAACATCATGTTGTTATCTACAATCCGGTGCTAAAAAGTTTCATCCTCCCTCTTTAATGGGTAATAAAACTTGAATGACCCTCTTACAAGCAATGTGGACAAGTGTATGGTCAAAGTTAACATCAGGATTTGGAGATGTCTCAAGAAAAGCACTCTAGATAAGGTTGCCTGACACCATACCCGACCGTTAACACCCTAGTTAAAACTCGTTGCATACATTAAAACTCTCAGGTACTGTACCGCAATTCACTGTATAAAAATGGTATAATTAATTATCCTTCCGATGGAATATCGTTAGTACGTAAACAGACAGGTCTAACAAATTCAAAGCTCGCGAGCTAGCCGCGATAACTTTAGCGGAGTTACCCGCTGAGATACACGATAGCAAGATATTCCACAGAGAAAAAAATCATTCGCCTTGACCGGGACTCGAACCCGGTCCCCCTGATTTCCGACCTCAGTAGCTCAACTGGTAGAGCACCTGGCCGAAAATCAGGGGGTCCGGGTTCAAATCCTGGTCAAGAAGAATGATTTTTTTCTCTGTGGAATATCTTGCTATCAGACAGGTCTAAATTATACTTTTTTATTTTCCGCAATTTCTGTAATTTCCGCAATTATACTCTTTAATTTACTATGGAAAAGTTCCACCATTTCAAACAAGGTAACATATATCTGAAAGCACAGTTATTAATAAATAGAAGAGCAAAATGCCTTCAGAAATGTACAGGTGATGATAATGTTTTTTAAAATTTCAGAATAACTAGGTAACCCGTTCGAAAATTTCGCACTTTCACGCTATCAGGGAATAAGTATGTTAATGAAACGGTGTAGTTGGGTTTTAAATAGAGAAGAAGGTGTCTCATAAAGTACTTTCTTTATACTTTTTTTCTTGCAAAAATATACAAAACACATGAATACAATACAGGCAAGAGAGTTTGGTACCAGTAGGAACAATCATGACGTCTGTTACTGAATAATGGCACGCAATTTACAAAACTTCTTTAAATACAATATTAGAAGTAACAATTTTGTCATCTGTAACTTTTTGGTTGTGAGTTTCTTTAACACAAACATTCAATGTTCAAACAAACACTAACAAATATCACGGAAAGTGCGATAAATGTTAACAAACTATTTTTGTGAGCGAATATTATATAAATACGAAATCAAAAAGTTTTAATTGCATTGACTTACCAGATGACCATTCACCCATGTACAATCACTATGTGCATTTCGTACTACTATTTTCATTTTAAACCTTTTTTTGAAGTTTAGAATAAAAAAATATGTGGAGTCGTTATACCTCGAGCGAGTAATCGACATGGAAAAATCGAAACTTTTAATTCAAGTTAATGGGTAAATAGTGAAATTTGAGATTGTGATTGTAGTTTTCGTCAGAAGCCGGTGATTCACCGTTTAAAATGATACCTCACTTATCACTGTAGGTGTAGTATTAACGGAGCATATACGGAATGACAGAAAAAGACCTATCTGTAATAATATATATGATGAAAAATCTAATGTTTTTAGAGGATGCTGTCACACTAAGGGCCAAATCAATTGTTGTGGGGATTCATATAATTTACGGTGATATTTCGCATTTTATCAGCTACTACTCAACTATGGTGGTATATCATGTAGTTCTGCATGTGTAAGATGTGGGTCAAGAATAAAAGAAGTAAAGTATTAAGAAAATAGTGTAAATGAGTTTTTTTTAATATACCACTACTAAATGCTTTTTACGTAAGGTACGCTATGCTACAATGAACAAGAGATGTATGGATCAATAACACTGTCTGAAAATTTGCACACTAGGCCGTTCGCTTGGATCCTACCTACTCGGTAATTAATTAATATCTCTAATGCAGTCTCTAATGCAGATATGTTTCCCGGAAAGGAAGATGATGTAAATACATACGAACCGAAGCCCGACTCTGCAATATTTTTGTCACACTGGAATGGATCGTAATAAGTTGATGTCCTCAGAATTTTCTCTCCGTCATTGTAAGATATATTGACTTAAAATTTGCTAGAAAGATTCAGCCTATACCTATTATGACAACTTTCTGATTCACGTAATTGTAGATATTTAATATTTATAAAGAATTCTATCCCAGTTATTTTACTAAATCATTTGACGTACAAAGACGGCAATTCACCGGTCTCGCAATATATTATTTTCCAGCGATATTATCATAATGATCCATAGCATCGCTTAAAAATGATTAGTAAAATATTAGTCAATAGATGAATTTGTGAAAAATGAATAGGTATATTTGGGGGTGGCCACTTAGAAAAAAGGGTAAGTCAATGGCACCTGGTGAGACACGCATATTTTCATCGTAACGATCTTTTAAAAATATCGTAAATCTTCTATGTACTTACGTTTTTAATCTCATCAATAAAACAGTCTCGTGCGGATTCTATATGATAGCGACTTAGCTACGCAATATGAGGCCTGACGAGGGAAAAGTAGCATCATTTTCTTGCAACCTGATCTCATTTACCTAAGCTACGTATATGGCGGGCGAATCTTCGCGAAATGTTGATTTGGAAAATGCGAGAGTAAATTTGGACGAGTTCATTGCCCGGGCGAGCAGATGCCAATGAAGTCGTCGTCGTCGGCAGCGACCCCACGGATTCAACTCCCGCCTCGGGAATCTCTCTTCCCTCTTCCCAACGATGCCCTTGCTGGCGGCACGTAGGGATGCTGGGCTAGGGTATGCAGGGAATGGGGAGGGAAGGATGGAGTCCCGAGTGGGTTCTCACACAAGGATTGAGAGAAAGGGGGAAAAGCTGCTGGATAAAAAGGATTCGGAAAAAGCGCGTGACAACGAAGTGAGAGGTGAAGATGTGTTGTTTCAAGAAAGGGGAAAGTTGGCGCAGTGGCGAGAAAAGTACAGGAATTGGGAGAGAGAGAGAGAGAGTGAAAGATAAAAGTAGGGGAATGGAAAAGGTTCGTGAAAAAATCACGACCGCGCTCGCTCGAACAGAATAACCGCAAGCGCGCCACGAACTCCCG
Organism: Platycnemis pennipes; assembly: GCA_933228895.1. Taxonomy (NCBI): domain Eukaryota; kingdom Metazoa; phylum Arthropoda; class Insecta; order Odonata; family Platycnemididae; genus Platycnemis; species Platycnemis pennipes. The sequence continues at coordinate 40,736,721 of OW121851.1, read as the reverse complement.
TGCCGTGACAATTCAAAACTGCGCTCCCTGCTGTTTGTAACCCTGGCCCTGTCTTTTTCCCTTTTTAATCCCATTCGTCCTCCGCCCCCGCACGCCGTCCCCACCTCTCGTTTTCCTCCGTTAAAAATTTGAAAATTAGAAATCCAATCCCTGGGACTACTCCCCGTGTTGGAAAGGAGTGAGATAGAGAGAGAGAGTACCGGTCTCTCCTACTCCCCCTCCCTCTTCGCCAGAAGGTTATTCAAATGTAATGAAGAATGTTTATGTATCGCTGGGGAAAAGTATTCGAAAATTAATGAACTCCGCAGGAAAAAAAATGGACGAGACTGACTGAATCCGCATACGCTCGTTCTCCCGAGTCGGGATAAATATTAATGAAAAAATCAACGAAACTTGTGAGTTTAAAAATTCTAAAACGAGGGGAATAAAAGAAAGGAATGTGTGTGAGGAGAGGTGGAGAGATCGGAGAGCTGTGTCTTTCTTTCCCCGGCGCCACAGAAATAAGCAGAAAAAAAATGAATAACAATAATGCGCCCGCGCAAAGAGGATAATTACGGACCCCGAAACAGGAGTAGAATGAGGGCATTTGAATTTCAGACGTTGGACCCCAAATATATTATTTCGTCCTCTCTCGCTCTCCCCCGCAGCCAAAGAGAAGACTTGCCATTTTAATGAAAAAAAAAAAGAGATGGAGGGTGGTTGGATGATGGATTTTTTTTTTTTTTTTTTTTTGGAGTTCGAGCGAGGGTGGTTGTTTCCCAGCAACCAAACCGGCTTTCATTCGTGTTACTTTCTCCCCTCTCCCCATCGCTTTTTTCCCTCCGTTGCGGATGCTATTCACGTTGCGGGAGCTACTATTTCGCTTCCCAGCACCCCTCAGGGATAGATAACTGGGAGAGCGCGCGCATTATTATGGATATTCACACGGGAATGATAAGGGGCAGCAGAGCGGGGCGGTGTGCGTACTCTCCAGAAAGCTATTGCGGTAATATTCCTCGGATAGGGATAGGTCGGAGCGGAAGTAGTCAAATGCCGCATGGAGTGCGTAGTGTGAAGGCCGACACGTCCCACATTCACTCTTCACTAAAGTGCACCACCCTCCCTTCTTTCAATGCTCTCCCTACACTCTAACCTAGTAACAATGAGGGACTGGGTGATACTACGTCCACGATCAGGGGATGGACGTGTGCGTTAAATAGAATTCGATTTTGGTGAGTAGCAACTGCTGAATTGTGTTCAGTTCAAAGAAATTAAGAGAAACATATGCAGTGTGACGGAACTTATTTAAAATTTGCCATAGGCTCAAGATAATTATTTAATGATATAGTTTACGCGCATGTTACAAATTCTAATTTCCACTATTGTTAGAAAATCCCATACGTTACTAGAGTGGTGTGTTCTTTCATGAAAATGAAAATTATTTTCATCTACTGTGATGTAGGTAATCGATTGCCAGACAATAATTGCGTGCATTTGAATTGTTTGCGTGTATACGTACAAAATAACTGACTGATATTTTCACTCTTACTGGGTATAGTTTGAAGAATTCCTGAGAGATACATTTATTCATTTATTGCAGTTGATTTTCTTTCTCAAATGGTGTTGGAAATGTTTGATGAATTCTAATTTAGCTCATTTGGAGGGTAGCTTTGTGAATCAATTCCCTAGCATGGATCGCTTAGGACTAATCTCAGCTGTATATTGTTGATCTTTATAGCACTAATAATGGATTCGATGGGAATATGCGCTTCTGAGCTAAATATGCCTATGGTATAAATATCGGTTTTGTAAATCTATTTAGAGCCAGATAAAGCCATTCACATATGCATAATACGTTGCAAGCCTTCAAAAGGGTGTGTGGTAGGGGGTGAACCATCATTATAGATGCATTTAAATAAAAAAGTCTTTTCCTTACTTTCACGAGTTTTTAGAATGAATATGTAAGTTGGTGCGCTTACTTGTTGTGATATGCTACGACTTTTTATCCCAATATTTCATTATTGGAGAAAGGGTCGTTTTTTGTAGAGATGTTGAAAACAAAAAAGGCATCATGCAGCAGAATGGGGCATTAGGATATAGTGGAAACCAATTCAGGTGTTTTGAAAATGCTCGAATACCACTAGTCTCATATTTAACGATATTAAAATGAGTTACATGATATAAAGTAGTCGGTGGCATTTTTTTTGATTGTATGCACAATATTTATATTTCAAGAATACTGTGGGCTTCCTTATTTTCCATTAAATTTGTTGTAGAATTTTGCTTAAAGGTTCTCCCGATACTAATGTTAAATCGCACCCCCTTGTTGTTGAGAAAATTCTGCAGGAAATAGTCAGCCTCAATTAGTGCACGATTTTCAATCATCAATGTGACAATAGACTATGAAAATGTTGTCTGGTTATATGTATACTGAAGCAGGTTTATTTTTATATGCACCAGGGCTAAAATATTGGATAGCATGACATTTGATCCTCCAAAAAAGTCACGGTTCACGGAGGCAAATGTGCTCAGAGTTTGTCCCAGAGGATTGATTGGAGCCCATTTCCCTTGGTTTAAATAAATGGATTCGAAAAGTTTTCAAGATTCATTTTCATTTAAAGATAAAAGGCGTTGCATATGCTTTATTTTAGTATTGCATTCTGCAAGCGTTGAATGTAATGCAAGCATTCTCCCTAAGCAGTAGGAGACGAGAAAGAATTAAAATGCCAGTTTCAGCCTACGTTGATTGATGGAAACATACACAGGAAAGGTGAGTAAGTGAGGGTTCTCTCGTTTGGCGAATGTGGTGGTAGGTGATGGGAATGAATCCCTCGTGTGTATTGGTACTCGCGGGTAAATAAAAGAGGGAGAAAACCATATATATATAGCAAATCCACATTTTCGCTTATTAAAAAAATAAAACGTGAAAAACGTCAATGCGCCTCGCATCACGGCATGCAGCCGAAAAACCGCTGGCGCGAGGGCGAAATAACAAATGACGATGCGCGCCACGCCGGGCGGAAAAGCGGGAACAATCGGGGGGAGACGGGGTTGGCTGAGGAAGCGGAAGTGCGTCATTCGCCGCCGTTCGCGCATGCGCGTCGCGAAATTCATTCGGAAGAGAGAAAAATTTGGAATGGGAGCGGATTGTTTTTCCACGTCGTGAGCCCATCATCGTAAATAGCGCGGCAGAGGCGATGAAAAAATTACAAGTAATCGCTTTTCGTTTCGTTCAGTCGCGCGGAAGAAATCCCCGTCGAGTGTAATAGGCTCCCCCTGCAGTTATAGAGCCTCGACGTTTGAATGCAAGCCCACGTGACGCGCCCGGAGAATTCCCTCTGTCGTCCATCTGACTGATGTGAGATGCCTCACTCCCGTTAATGAACAAATCCTAATGCAAGAGTCTCGTAATAATAATAGTTGCTCTGGATTCATTCCGGCTCCGCTTCATTTTTTTCCGCTTGCATCGCTGGCTCAGGATGCAACAACGTTCAGACCTGAAAATAATAGTTTCCAAGGGGAGAAACAAGTGATCAAAGACATTAGGGATTACAGGAACAAAAAAATTCTCTCGGTGCGAATAATGAAATCGCGTCAATGCCGTTCTCGATGCTACCCATGCGCTCCACAACACGTACGCGTAGTAATTGTATTCAACCATATCTTCTTTTTTTTCCGCGCGTACAAGCACTGGATTATTCCACCGTCACGATTCATGATTCTCGAAACTTCCAAAAATAATATGTATGTACCTACCACTGTGGGAAACGTACCATTCTGACAACCCAAAGGTCGCTGGATCGTATTCAGCCTTGGGCGTAGATGTTTTGCTTATCCCATGATTAGGCGTAAGGATTAGTTAGATTAGATAGCGCAATGCAATAGCAGAATGAATAATTGTACGTTACATCCGGATAATTCTTATACAAAAAATATTTCTTTGATCAAGTAAAGTAATACCAATGTAAAATAGATTGCAAAATCGTACGTTTTCTCTGGCTAATCCCCTTTACCAAGACGTGTTATGTTCTCATATATAGGCAAAATAAGTTCCATTCACAGCTCATTAGATTTAAGAAAAATTACAAGTTTTAATTGTGCGTCCGTGATCGTTACCTTTCTTATAGGATTGCATAATTTCCTGCCTTTTTCCAATGTTTTGCTAATGTAGTCGTATCACTACAATTCTTCCTATTCCTATTATCTCAATAAAAGAGTGGATACCAGCTTCGTTATCAAATTGCTAGTGACGCGGTTTACCATTTTTAACATCGTTAAACATGTACGGAGTACGGCCACGTACGTAATACATTCATTTGATTTTTACAATTATTTAACCGAGTGTGTAAAATACTCAATTCTAGCGTTTAAAGGAACAGAAATCTATACTTGATATCTGGTATAATTAAACTGAATACTTCGAAAGAGATCAAATCCATTCTCACTGATTCGTGAGGAAAAATAACAATGTTCCTTAATCGTCAATGTCATTCTAGACTTTTAGCATGAACGAGGCCATTCAAATATATGCGAAAATTTCTGCTCCCTGAAACGTATATACATTGAGTTCATGCTATACTTTTTCTCCTTGTGCAGCGTGTTACGCTATGTTGTCATTTGAACTGTTTAAAGAGAAAGCTAGTGGATTTAAAACGTTATTATTGATATTATTATGCATTAATTTTCGATGATTTTTCAAAATAGTCAAGTTTTCAGCCTCGTAGAAATTTATGTACCTATTTATTTGGATCTATTTTTATTGTTACATGCATTGTTACATTTTGTATTTACTCGATATTATTACGACATTTTACGTAATAGAAAACTCCTTTTATATTTAGGGTGCTCAATTTATGAAATTTCTCTCTAGAAAACCAGACTGTCCTCAACATTTTTAAATACCTCAAACGAAATTTCGACAGAAATAGGGCACAACGCATCAGGAAAAAAATGTATTCCTAGTGAATATTTAATTATGCCACCGTCAGTGAAAGACGTGAGGGGCAAGTTTTTACCTGAGTTGATTTCATTATCGTATCGCAGGAACTATTTTCGAATTTTAAACTTCCGTTCTGTGACCATGTATTGCTTTTGTGCTAGATTCTCGTGAATGGGTGATCAACATCTACCCAGTGGAAACGGGAGCGACGAGGAAGTGTTGCGGGAGCGTCCGAGGGAGTGTTCTGGAAGTAGCGGTCGAGTGCTGCGGGAGTATTCAGGAGGTGTCGCGGTAGTGTCCGGGGAGCAGATTATGGCCCACTGGGAGCGTTTTCGGGAGCGTTTCGGAAGTGATAGGGGAGCGTCGACGCTGGTCCGCGGTGGAGCGGTCGGCCAGCTGCCTGGGAACGTCGACGCGCTCCTGAGAGCGCCGAGAGGCATTCACGAGCCGTTCACGAAATGGTTGACTAGAGCCGGCAATTGCACAGCGGAGCCGTGCCTATTAAGCGTAACAAATCAGCTATCACAAATAAGGCTAATATCACAAAAAATTAACTCAACTTGCATGGGTGCACCTAGCACCAAAATTGCAAAATAAAATGATCACGTTGATTTATGTTTACTCAAACCATATTTCTCGTTCACACACGTACAATTCAAAGCTACAACCTAGCCCTAAGATACCTATCCGCCAGCATTAATCGACCTGTCAATATCAGTCTTTCGTTAACGACTGTTTCTCGCTTTTCCGTTAGGAACTGGAGGTTAGGAGGCCCTATATATACAGCTGCTGACTGGCATTAAGTCGTTAGTGATAATTAATTTACTAAAATATTGACACTGGAGTATTTTGCGCTCTGAAATCAATTCCTCAATAACCATTTTGTGGTTAAAAATAAGCATGACCGTTATGAATATACATATTTGATATTCTTTATACTCCAGGAGAGATAAATGAAAGTTTCCTCAACAACGTGGCAATCGTCGGACGAACCACGGGATCCTAGGAACCGGGGAGGTGTCGGAGAGCGTTTGGTTCGCTCCAAAGACAGTGTTCGGGGACGGACTCCGAGAGCGATCATAGAGCGTTTCAACCAGGGATATGATCCGAAAAGGCACTTTACGTTTCGCGCCGTACCAGGGAGGCACACGAACTCGCTCGGCCATTCAAACCCGAAGCCTCGGCTTTGAATGAGACCGAACCCTTCACCGCGGGTGGTTTATAGCACCAACTGACCAGTCACACTATAGTTTATAACTTCTTAAAGTTAAACGTAAATCGAACAATTATGTTCATCTTCGTGTTTTACTATTCACGCTGATGAAAATGGTTTTTTCATCGCAGTCATACGATAGATATTAACCAATATACATGCTTTAGTAATTTTATGTACATTAAACTGGCTTGGTTTACTAATGCACGTAAAATGGTTAATATATATCGTATAACTGTGTTTAAAAAACCATTTTCATCAACGTGAATAGTACAACACAAAGATGAACATAATCGTGCGATTTATGTTTAACTTTAAGAAGTTATAAACTATAGTGTGACAGGTCAGTTGGTGCTATAAATCACCCGTGGTGAAGGGTTGGGTCTTTTATGGTCACATCCCTGGTTTCAACCCGAGAATGTCGAGGGAGCATCTGGTATGCGAAGTGTCGACTGTGGCGGAGTGCTCGGGAGTGTCCCGGGAGCGATCAAAGAGCGTTTCAACCCGGGAGTGGCGAGGGAGCGTTCGGTTCGCTCCAACGACAGTGTCTGGGGAGTGTCCCGGGAGCAATCAGAGAGCGTTTCAACCCGGGAGTGGCGAGGGAGCGTCCGGTGTCGACTGCCGCGGAGTGCTCGGGGAGTGTCCCGGGAGCGTCCCGGGGACGTCCACATACTGCTGAACGCTCCCAGTATACTCCCGCAACACTTCCAGAACACTCCGCCGGACGCTCCCGTTTCGACTGGGTAACGACGTTGATCTTAACTTTAATGTATTTTTTGTCAAAAGAACTTGTATTGCAATTGAAAAGCCATGGCTTTTGAGAACAGATAAAGCCTGCTTTAGGACGAGAAGTAGTAAAGACTGCAGGCGGGGGTAAAGATCAAGCGCAGGCAAATGGCGCTCAGCTGCTTAAAGGCAGACGTGCCTAAGGTGACGGCCTAACGTGAGCCACTCACTCGCTCACTCGTGAAATTCAACCTCGCCCATGGAGAAGAACACCTTTTCCTTGGTTATAAAGGAGGTATATTACTAATGTCAGATAACATAACACTGAAGGGGGGAGAGCATTCAGTGGGTAGTCCAACCGTTAACATGATTGGTTAAAATTCTAGATGAGTGAAACATTCAATCCGGTCCAGTGAATCAGGATAATACGACGTTTCGTGTCTAAATGTTAATATGCCACAATTTATCCTTTTAAAAACTGTAGTCACAATCAAAATAAATTATCAAATAAATAGATAGTGTATTTTTTTCGCCATGAATTATTACTGACAACTAAATACTCTTTTCCCTTTTTTTGTGGCTGGATCCCTCTTCTGAGATGCCGTCGTGGTATTTCCAAATAAGGAAAAAATTAGAATTCTCTATTCATCACCATGTAACCAACACACGCTTTTTTTCTGTTATTCAATCTTTTTTTATTTTACCCCAAAATCTCGTTTGACCATTCTCAGAGCTATCATGTGATCAGCTGTGTTATTTTAATTCCACCTTCTTCGTCATTCCACCGTATTTGAACGCGGTAAACCTTTGAAAACGAACGGCGGACTAGGCGTGGAATCATCTGTGTTAAAAAAGGTTGACGGAAGGCGACGATTCGGCCGCGTTCGTGTGTTTGCGTAACGCGGAGTGCGAAACGAGGCCTTTTATTTGGGGAAAACTCCTGGCCGGGCCATCACCGTCGGGCAGGAGAGTAGAGGGTGGAGAAGAGGAATTAAAGTTAATGAACGGAGGCGAATTTTTTTCTTTTTTTTTAAATTTTTATTCGATTCCTGCTACTATGTCCGTTGTTTACTTCGTTTCGGGGTTCCATTGTCGTCGCAAGGGAGGTTTTTCTTAGGTAAACGAAATGAGGTGTCCGCGTGGAACGGAACCAGCCGGCTCCCATCTCTTCATCTTGTTACAATTGGGAGGGAGTCCTGGCAGCCGGAGAAGGAAATTAAATCTGTTCTTTGCCACCGCACTTATCAGCTCGTCAATGGTCTTCCGTGCGGACGTCGACGCATCGAGAAGATTCGCCTGCCTGCCAGACCGGACGACCATGGAATCGTAAGAGGAGAACATTTCCTCCGTATTTACATAGCGGCCAGAGCGAACGATTTAACGAGTAGCAGGGGGTGACTTCAATCAAGGAAGCGTTTTCGTCAAGTGTGCAATGCTATTTTTACAGTTTACATTACCTTTTTAATTTTTTTAAACGGATAAATTCATTTCGGGAACTGGTAAATTTCATATTGTTATAATTTTAATTTTTCCACATTCAGGCCAGACTGTACGAATCCTGTCCAAATATTTGTGACCGTGTTATGAGCCAGTGAAGAAGTGTTTGAAAAAAATCCCCGAATACGTTCCAGATAAAGAGTCTAAAATGTTCACTATCACCCAAGATTGGTTTTACGCAGCTCTCCACTCAGTTCACCTGTCGCTTAACCTCTTTATTTTTATCATTATTAGTCATCAATCCTCAGGGTTTGACGCAACTCTCCACTGAGTTCTCCTATCGGCCAATTTCTTCATATTTAAATATTTCTTCTCGTTCACATTCTCCATCACTTGTTCCTTAAATCACACGAGGCCTTCCTTTGACATACTTCCCGTCCCTTTGTCCCTCAAATATTTATCAGGCCTTCATGTCTCCTTATGTGGCAAATTAAGTTGCCCCGTCTTCTTCTTAGGGTATTCAGAAGACTTATTTTTTCTCTCACTCTTCTTAGGACTTGGTCGTTACTTACTCGGTCGATCCATTTAATCTTCATTATTCTTCTGTATCATCCACCCTTTTTTTCGCTGCTGCCATCATCCATGCCTCACTTCCATAAAGAAACACGCTCCAGATGTACGTTCAGATGAATTTTCCTTACTGCTAGGCTTGTATCTCCAGCTGTAAGTAGATTCCTTTTCTTATTCTCTTTATCTTAACGCAACATATTAGACACTCAACAGTCCCTCCTTTCCTATTCCTCCCGCTCATATTTCCCTCGGTGACTCTTTTCTTCAGACCAGAGTCTAATGAACCCTTGTCAAAGAGGCTTAGCTGTACATTAATTTTCCGAGTTATCTCCCAGTTAACTTATTTATGATATATTTTTGTCCCTTATCGTATGCGAAAAATTAATTTTTGTGATGTCTTACTTTCCACCTCTCTAATTTTACGTTCTTGAGCTAGGGTTCCACGCCTTTTAAAACGTCCCCATTTCTGTTATCAGGGAAACGAAATTCCAGCTAAAGCTCGAGAAGAAGTTGAATTATTTCGAACTGCACGTACTCAGGTAAATAAGTAGACGAAATCCTCGCTAAGGTTAAGTTAGGATAGCGTATTAAGGCAAGTCCCACCCAGTTGGCTTCGACGACCTAGAAGTGGGAAGGGTTCCACCGGCTAGAAAACACTAATGTTACTTCTCATTCATCACTGACGAGTCTGATATTATTCTTACGACTCCAGAAAAAGTGTCTTTTTTAAGTTTTATGGTAAGATTCAGCCTTTTATTTCAACTTGAGATCTGACAGTGATATTCAACCAGAGTTTTATAGCAATTTAGTTACATTATACCTAACCTAATACCTTATTCAAGCCTTGCTGCTCTTCGTAAAACGCTATTGTTCTTTAGCTATTAAATCGCATTCCTCTTTATTTGAATTACGCATGCTGATTGCATATGCTGCATTAATTAGCTTTAACCTAACACAAATCATTGCTCTTATTTCATAACTGGAACATTTTCATTAAAATAACACCAATAATATTTTTTTTTTTTATCAAGTTAAATCTGAGAGGATGGGGAATTGAAATCAAATTGACGAGTTAAAAGAAAACCTTTAGGAGTACAGGAATACCTTAAATTATTTACTTCGCGATTGCTATCATATTATTCACTTCATGATTGATATATTGATTGCTTGATATTTCTCTGTACGCAGCATAAATACCTACTTGAGACTCATATGTTTGAGTATCATTATTCTCTTTTGGACGCGAAACAAGTGTAAAACATCTAATTGCATGGTTAGAGATCTGCCTTTTTTCAAACGAGTCTCGAGAAGTGGAACTGTATGACTAAATAAGAAACAAGCTGCAATTTATTCTCCTTGTATGCCATCAGTACATCACTGATGCATTTTTCCGATGCTAACTTTCATCAAGATCGTTATTTCCAGAAATTGAAAGTAACGGATCCGAAGGCGCCACATCAGGCGGTAGGCATACCGTTTTTAGATGACATTGAGGACCGAAAGTATCTATAAAAAAAAACCTTATCCTTTTGCCAAACAGGAAGGAACCTGAGGCACACAAATTTTTTTGAAACGACGTTTTTGAACGTTTAACCACGTTAGAGGTTATCAGGAGGAAAAGGGAGGGAGATTCCATTCCTTCGATCTGGATACTTCCGATGGGTTATCGAACCACCAGGAGGGGGTGGTTGTCGCTCGAAGGTTGAGGGGGTAGTCCACCCTACTGCCTCTCCTTCCGTCATCCTGCTTCTCAATTTCCTCCTTTCAAACCAGGTCCTCTTTGCCCTCCCCGCCCACTCTCCTATTTTTTTTCACCTTTTCCCTCTATCGAATCAAGCCCGAGCCAAACTCAGCCATCGGCGTAACCGGCGTTTTATTCCCGAAAATCGTGAAAAAGGGCTTCTGTCCCTCTCTCCCTCTATGCCTTCCCCACCCTTCGACAATTTACCATCCTTTCACTTTCCCTCGGCAGCAAAGGGTGCGGGTCCAGGAGCGGGGTGATGAGATGTTTCCAGTTTCTCTCACCGCTTTTCCTCCTTTTCCTTCTGATGCCACACTCAGGTCTCATCGTTCCCTCTCCACTTTGGAACTTGGCTTGAAACTAAAAAACCGTCAATCGTCAACAGCTATATGTATTTATATTTATAGTCAACAGATATATATTATGTGTATTTTAAGGCAGAAGCATTTTTGTAAGGTATATGATGATAAAGAATCGAGTTGTACCATCGAAAGTGCAAATAAATTTAACCCCTTAGTTATTTGAACTCAAGCGTCTGCTCAATTATAACAAACTCATGCATCCTCAACTTCCCTTTAATCATTTTAAATTGTTCACGTACGTCTAGTTTTTTTCTGAGCCTACAAACCTACGCCTGAAATCATCGGTTCAAAGAATAAACTAGGGGGCATACATATTGGACCCTTTCAGATAGCCTTTGTTATTTAGCCAAGCCCATATCAACTATTCCTGAAGGAAACCTTGATTAAAAATGACAATTGAGATGGCAATTTGTTAGTTTTAATTTTAATCCTTTAGAAAAGTATTGATTTTATTGAGTATTTGTTCCTCAAAGTGATGTCTGAATCAGTGTCTTTCAAAACTGAACTGTATATTTACCCAAATAGGCAGCTTATATGTTAAAACTTTATTATGCTTTATTATTCTAAAACTTTATTAAAACCATGTATGCTTGTTTCGGGTGTACTCCGCGTTTTTTACCAGGTGTGATACCTGACGTTTCGTGGCCGTTACTGGTCAGTTTATCAAAGGGAATGAGGTATCTGTCGATTTGGTGGAGTTTATATAGGGGTTTCATGGAGGGAAAAGGATGGGAAGGGGAGGAGAGGAAGGAGTAGTCATTGCATTTTTATTGAGGTTCAAAGCAGGGTCCCACGTGTGGCTGACTTGGATGCCACAGTCCCTATTGTAATTTTGCTGGCATTTTCTTATTTCCAAAGCTCCGCGGATCAGCCGGGGCTTGAAGTTTTTCACTTTTACTTATCTATTAATACCAACTTCTTGCATTTACTCTTCAGTATTCCATTCTTTCACTAGTTGGCAGACAAAAGTCTCGCTAAAGCGTAAAATGGAGACACTTTATCCACCCCGGTCAATCCGCTTCAAAGCCTCCGAAACCCGAGTGTAGTGCATCTCGCGCCCAATTATCCACGTCCATTATATATGTGATTCCCTCACTCGCGTGCCATCGAAACCGTCTCCCCCTGTTCCCGGCTTCATCTCGCCTCCGCGAGTTTGATAGAGTTGGGACGGAAGTGATTTTTGTGAGCCATTGTTGACGCCGAGTGGGGATTGGTCTGCGGCGCCGATACCGAGTAGCTGAGCAACGAAAATATCCTGTCGTCTCTCTTCTTTTTTCACGGAGGACGGAAATGTGTACGGTCATAAATTGAGTGACAGAGCTTTCAACGACGATGAAGCATTTTCTTTCTAATTCTATGTGAAACTATTTCATGACTATATTGGTTCACCACCATATAAATACCTCGGATACATTCACTGACAAAGAAATCATAATTTGTTATCTGTCGTTTGTGCAGCTCGGAAAAGTTTATCACGAGTCATGTATTACTAATACATTCGTAGCTTTTATTGAAACGTCTATCTAGCGTCGACATCTTCTCCCTTCATCATGTGCACGTATTTCCTCTAATTTATATTTAATTGTTAGCATAAATTAATTAATGCTTAAGATACATCATAATGATCTCTGAATATATATCAGAAACAACAGCACCTGATGTAAATGAACCTTCTTTTGGCCTGTTGTTAGTAGTTTTTATTTGAAAAACACCTCCGTCTTCTACCAGAATAAAGACTTAAATGTATGTGAAGTGAATTTCAAACCATAATTAATTCTTCCCTGGGAATATGGAGGAGGATGCAGATATGGTAGCCTTGGGTTTTAAGTGCTAAAGGTTTAATGGCTTTTTCCAGCCGATTTATTTATTTATTGTTTTTAATGTTTACCCAACACATAAATATAATTACAGGGTAAACGGTTGCCAGGCTGTTGCGTCACTAAACTGGCTACCAAGGTCGGCTGAAGGAGAATGCACAAAGTGCTAAGGACGGGAAGGAATACGAAGTTTTGAGCGTGATAAGGGAAGAGGATAGGAGGTGGTTAGCGAAGAAAAGGAGGCAGAGTAATCGAATGGAACTGGTAATAAGAGACAAAGGGATCTGAACTGGTGGAAGCTAATGCTGAGTAAGCGCGGTTGATTAAGAAAAAGTTATTTTTACATTATGCAGAAAGGTACAAAAAATGCTGATGTGAAAATAGAAATACCATAAAATAAGAACCTCAAAGTCAAAGAATCCCATAGAAGAATATAAATAATCCATTAAAGCCTTACCCTTACAGGTTAAAGGTTCTCTCGATCAAAGTAAGTAATTAATAATCCCCGTTAACGTTCCTAGCCGGAATTACTTCATGTAGTGCCTTCATTTCTCATAGTCGGGGGTATTATCGGAAAAGCTGAACACAGAAGACTAGAGAGGTTATGCTGAATAATTTCAAAGGACATTTTGTGTGGCTGTACCCTGAAGCCATGCCTTCGAATTTTCGTTTTGTATCGGAGCGAAATTCCTCCTTGCTGCAGATTCATAGCATGTATTGTGCTTTGTCTCGTCTAGTTTGGTTCCATTTTTCAGTGTTCGCCTTTAAAGGAACATGGTCGTCGGAGTATTGTACTTCATCCTTCGAGGAGGGCTGTGAAGTGCGCCTTTTGCTCTTTGCTTTGGAAGTACGAGCATTTCGAGGGGCGAGAGGACAACCGATCCTGATGTGTAGCGACGCGGAAAGATAATCGTTATCCAGATTCCAGGAAGTTCTGCATGTAATAATATCTCCAGGGCTCTCCGCTCTGGATGGAGTGGCTTTATGAGATAAACCCGGAAAAAATAAATGTGGAGTCTTACGAGAAAGATATTGTTTTTAGCAAAAAAAATACCTCCTCTCTCAGTAGTTAATAAAGCGTAGTTGTGTTTCTTTTGGGTCCGAAGCATGGTTTACTGGTTCATTGAGCTGGACTTTGTTCATAATTCTGGGCTTAGTTATGCATTTTAAATTCTGATTGAGATTGCCCTATTTCGTAGTTTTTTTTGGAATTTATTTTGAATTCGGAGATCTTTAATAATTTTTAAGGCCAAATTTGTCTTAAGTTGAAAGTTGATGGGTACGAACCATTTCAAAGGAATCTATTCTCATTATTACTAGGATGATTCACTTAGCGTTTTCCTTCTGTTGAATGTCTCGAGATCAATACTCATCCTTTATTATAAATCCATAATTAAGACGGGAATGAAGATAGGCTAACGCATTGGGACGGGACAGGATGATTGAAGTAATATTTGAAGTAAAAGTGTTAGGAAAGAAATTAAGAGAGCGACCAGGGAGAAAATATTTGGAGACCATCCAGGGTAAAATTGGGTGGATATTGGAGCGTAGATTTTCATTCAGCCTGTGTTCCAGGTTTCTGCTGCGTAGATAATTTCTTATCTCGAACCTCGAGGCAGATTGGAGTGGATATTGTGCATCAAAGAGAATGGCAGAATACAGTAGCTTCTGGTTGCAGCGATATAAGATTGCCCTCAGGTAACAGGTAGATATTTCATTCCATTGGCTGAGGTATTTGTGTGCAGAAGTAGAAAAGGGGTCAGCGCCAACGATAAACTAGGAGAAAAAAAGCTTAAGTATTGTAATCTGGGAAACCGAGTAGCCAACAATGAACGAAGCAAGAAAAAATTTATCAGTAAAATTTCCTGGGCGACAAGAGCATTTTACCAAAATAAGATTCTACTTACAGCTAGATGTAATAGCGTGTAAGTAAGGAAACGTTACATTAGAGCGTACATACATCTAGAGAATGCTTCTCTATGGTGGTGAAGCATCAACTACTACAGTAGCGTGAAAAGTCAAACCTGGAAGCATTTGAAATGCGGTAGTACCGAATAATGATGAAGATAAAATGCATTGGCCGAGTTGCAAACGAAGAGGTATAGGGGGATTAAAGAGAAGTCTGCTGAAAACTCTAAAAAGAAGACGGGACAGCTTAATTGGCCATATATTGACGCATGGTGGCGTGATGAAAGCAATCGCCGAGGGATTGCTTTCATCACGCATCGCAATTGAAAGTAAATAATGGAAAAGGAAGATCTCGTATGGGTTATAGTCTAGGTTAAATTTCAGAAATTCGAGAGGTTGGAGGCATTTCGTATAACAATTGGGCAACAGCCCTATTCCCTCGCTCGTCGATATAGATCCCGCTGAACTCGAAAATCGCTGTTGCCCAGCTGAAAAATGGATCGGAATTGAGATATTCAAGATGGCGGCCAAGATGGCGTTTTAGTTAAAAACATGCAGTTTTGTTTTCATGTTGCAGTAAATTGATAGTTAAAACATGTACTATTATGATTTTTCTAGTCAGAAACAAGAATTTTGAACCAAAAATGACATTTGGACCTTATTTTTCAAGATATTCTGAAATATCACGGAATACCCTAGGTGTCTACTGCCTAAAAGTCAATTTTTCCGGCAAGCAGCGCCACAAATCAGAATAGTGTCTTTGATAAAAGGTATAGCAAATTTAATAAGCCTTTATTTAAATCTACAATCAGCTTCCTATACTAAATAGTAACCGCGCCACGTCAATTTCAAGAGAGGCGTGTATCGCGCTGCTCTTGCCAAGCGGCCGAGTCCGTCCCGCTGCGCCCGTCCTTACCAGTTCAGAATTCGAAAAGTTAGAGCTATTTCGTATAAAAATAGGGCAGCAGCCCATTTCCCCATATTTTGACCATGCTGAATCGGAAAACCGCTGTTGCTCGGCTGAAAAAATTGACCGGAAGTGAGATATTCATGATGGCGCCGATACTCGAATGGGACGCTATTTTCGAAATTTTACCGCAAGGTGTTTCAAATAGTAAAAAAAATAAATTAGAGTAAAAAGTAGAGAAAGTAGAGAAGTTAGAAGAAAAACAAAGTAGAGAAAAAATAGAGCAAGTAGTGATTAATGAGAAACAGAAGAATTGATCTATTAGAAGAGGTTAGCCGATAGAAGAATCAAGTTGAGGTTCAACGTTTCTTTTCCAACCTCGTGGAGAGCTTAGTCAAGCAAACCTTCGGATTATTGACTGACGATGATAATAATTTCAATCCAGTAAAATCTAAAACTTTATATATACCTTGAGGCGTACTCCCATCGTAATTCTGCAATTCTTGTGATGAAAAAGTATTGTAAGCATGAACTACAACAGCAACAGAATTTTTTTATACTTTCATCGTAATTTTACAAATCAAATAGTCAACTCCCTCTCAACATATTTTTGGGGTTGAAAGTATGAATTGGAACGTTCCGTGCCATTTTTTGCCTGAGCTCTCGCATGACTCCTCCTCCACTTGGGCGTACTATGGGTTTTATTTAATTTGGCTAGAGAAACGTGCATGTGCAACGTAGAGACCGATTTATGCCGTAAAGATGATCTCTCCAAATTGACATGGGATCATCGGAGCGAAGTTGGATTTCATCTACATCTGCTTTGTCAAGCCAAAGAAAGGGTATATGGTATGGTGTGAATCCCTGAACTACCGTAATGCAAACAATCATGCTCTAAGTAAAAACGTTGGCACTGTCCATGTAAATAAACTAATGCAGGAAAACATCTAGATATGACTTCAGCCTTGGTACAACTTCTGATTTCAAGCAATGACGAGCAGACAATACGTAAACTCTCAACAGGGAGTAATTGTTTTCATATATTTTTGGCAAGGTGCCGAGAATGGGAGGAAATGACAGGAAATAAAAGGAAATCCCATATACTTGTCAAAAACATGGGCTTTCCGGGTCGAAAACTTTACGTTTAATAGTTATGTTATTCTGTTTTACAGATATTAGTTTTTTGCCAAATCATAAAAGACTGCTGCTCCTGCTTCCAAGGTTATGAAAAACCGTGGCTTCCAGTTAGGAGAAAATTGCTCTATCCCTACAAAAGCAAGGCGTCGATAGGGTAAAGCGGTCTCGTAGGCTTACATTTGTCTTAGTGCACCAGTTACGAAACAGTTTCAGCGGCTGATATTTAAAGGCGTAACAGAAAATTGAAACATTTGTAATATACAGGTTTTTTCTATCCAAGTAAACTTGCAAGTCGTTCATCTACATTTTACTCTGAGAGCTGCTGCAAGAGCGTGTGATATTCACCTTCTGTGAAGTTGAGTTTTGTTGAAAAAAAGCTACATTAATGGAGTATTTTGTGTCATAGATTTGAATAAATTATAGATACTTTTACTGTTTAAGTCGCGTACTGTGCGTGGGAAAATCGAATACAGGTATCTCTGGACGAGGTATTTGATTCATTATTGATGAAAAGGACTCATAAATAATGAATGGGTATTTGGTAATTTTCCTATTAAGTCAGTATCATTCCACGGAGGAGAGAAGGTTTCAGATAAACCACATATCTTTGACCGCGTTAAAGTTTTTTTATGGATACTCTTAAAAAATTGCGCCAATCACTCCATTTAGTGTATCGCATCTCGTGTTTTCAAGCAGGTACATGCATTGTTAGACGCTTCAGACCGGAAGGAAATTATAAGAATGGAATGATTGGGAAAGGAGGAAGGGTGAAGAGAAATCCGATGTCGATCCGGTAAGGCACCATGGGGACCATAGCTTAACGTACCATCCGTAGGACGGAGTACTGTACTCAAATCCGATCCATGAAAAACTCAACTAGAGACCGGTTTGCCAATGAAAAATGTGTTAGACTGCCGGGATTCGAACCCGGGCTCGAATAACCGGTGAAAAACCGGTACTCTACCCACTACACCAGTCTGGCCCCATTGCAATGTGTATATAGGATAGAATAAGGAATATAGACAAATAAAACATAAAAGGACAAACACAAGGAAGGTGGTGAAGATGGAATCAAGCCAGATCACAACAGAAAAAGTTTTACTCTTCCGGGAATTGAACCACGGACCTCCAAATATCCGGTTCGGAATGCCCACCATTACACCACCGAGCCAAAGTCAATATTCTGTGAAATCTGCGGGTGTCTATATCACCCATTAGAGCGTGATTTCGTGTATGATTGTATATATATTTATATGTATCGCAATTGGCATAAGAGCTAATTATAGCGGAATCTATGTGGAATTGAAGTAAAATGATATGCTTTACTATATTAAAGTATTATTTATTCCTGTGCTGTTTTCTACCAGACCTATTTCGCTAGCAATAATTTTTCACCCGTATCATTTTAAAGAGCTGGTGAGAGAGTCTCTCTTGTGTTTTTCGGTGACTTCTCTCTCTTGAACATTCGCCGACTGGTGTAGGTGTGGATGTTGGTACCTCTTTCCCCCTCTAGGGGATTAACTCGACATCCCCAGGGTTTCTCCATGTCCCTTCTCCCTTCCTCTCGGACGTGTTCCCGTGTACTCACGCCCCCCCTCCCCCCATCCCCCACTGATATCCGCGCTTTCGCGACGGGCTCAAAGGCGATGGGTGCACCGAGATAGAAGAGTCTCCTCCACCAGGGTGATGCATGAGGCCGGCCCTGGGGAGGAGTATCGCACTTTCGAAGCCGCTAGGCGGGGAGGGATGATTTTCCACGCTGAGACTGCTTCCCCGAGCGATTCACTTAACTTATTTATTTATTTAATAATTATTTAAGTTCACCCAACATGAAAACAGAATAATAGGGTAAATTTTTTTACTATTAATTATAATTACGATCATAATACAAAAAGAACTCAATACACTAATAGTAAAATTAATTACCAAAACAGTCAGGACCGGCTAAATGTCACATACAAAATTCTGTAGAAATTTATAATGTCAATAACATCGACAATATCTGTCCGCGAAACATTTCCTTAGGTAAGTTTATATTTAATTCACTTGAAAGTGTATTGAATGAGATACATATTCTATTAATAGGTGCATTCATACAATAATTTGAGTTCACACTTCTTATATAAAATGTCCTTTTTAGCTTTAATGATCCCCTGCTTCTAACGTTACTATTTTAAGCCACTCTTTACATCAAAATTATTTAGGCGCAGTTTCACTATCCCTGATTAAAGCCAACGGGCAGTGAATATAAGTATTAAACCTTGGTTAAAGATGCTACAACGGATGATTTTACTCCACCCAAACTAAACCTAAACACCCAACCGTCACTAATTAAGCAGAAAATGCACAAATGCCTGAAGCATTTGCTCCAGCAGACATTTCGCTAGTGGGCCGACACGTTATTAATCTGGGCGACATGGCCAGTGTGAGAGGACATTAACTAATCTTGTAGTTTTGTACCCAAAGTTTCGAGGTTTTTAGAAGAGTTATCTCACTTTTAGTTCATGTAAGCAATTCCTCTGGCATGGTGTATTTTCTCGGGTTCTTCTACACCTGCATAATTCCGTGCAAACCACCGCGAGGGTGTTCGGCTGGGGGTGTGTCATCACCAGGCATGCAATATCAATAAATTTCCGTTTATACGCTACTTACATGACATCAAAAGTCACAATTCTAACACTCCGAAGAAAATATTAAGGCCGCAGGTACAGGACATAATTATGAATAATATAATTGGGTTACAATCCCGAGAAGAATTAACGAATACCATTGGCTGAGAAATCATGAGTTAACTATGTTTATTCGTATAATCATGCCTTAGGAACTCCGAATGAGATATCCGAGGGGATCGTGTTGGTGTGATTGCTTGACTTCTAGCTTTTAACCACAATGGCCAGGGTTTGAATCCCGGCTGACATAAATATTTTGCAATATTTCTCCAGTTCATAGCTACATACATGAAGGGGAGCACTTTTATATTATTGCTCTTCCTGGATCTCACGCTGAATGGGATGTTAAACTGTCGAACCCTAGGAAACTTTCGTTAAGAGTAGGCTAACGCCAAAAACGATTTCTCTCCTCACGCCTTCGTGCATTAGTCTCAGCATTTAGTGAGAAAATCCCTGAGACGGCAGAATATATGTCATGCTAAAATGAAAAGAATTAGTAAACATATGCCCACTGATGAGGGTAATGTAAAATTGAAAATTATAAAATTTCAAAATCCACTGCAAAGACAGCCCTTAGCAATGCATTTGCAGATTTCAAAAGAATAACACTTGGGGAACAATTGAAAGAAAATCCAAAAGTCTTCTGGTCGTACGTAAGGGAAGTGTAATGCCATAAGTCTGCCATCCATTCACTTAAAAATGATAGGGGTGAAATGGCCACAACTCACTTGACAAAGTTAACTTGCTAAATTCCTTCTTCCAAACCGTTTTTAACCCACCTTCAGGGGATCCAACTGTCGTGTTACCTGACCTCTTTCAGCGGTTGATGCAACCAATTGACATTTCCTGTAATGGTATTGAAAAGTTACTTAAAGATATAAGCCCCAACAAATCTCCTGGCCCTGATCAAATTCCCTCCCGCGTATATAGAGAGTTAGCCTCCGAAATTTCCCCCTACCTTGAAATAGTATTTAATAAATCCCTGACCGAACACGTCGTACCGATGGACTGGAAAGCAGCCGATGTAACACCCATTTTTAAAAGTGGTGATAGGGAGCAGCCATCTAACTACAGACCTATATCCCTCACATCCATTTCATGCAAGATCCTAGAACATATAATTGTCAGTTCAATCATGGGACACCTAGATAGCCAGAATTTATTGTCCAATGTTCAACATGGCTTCCGAAAGAGCAGATCATGCGAAACTCAACTTGCTCTCTTTTCCCACGATATTTTAGTTTCTGGCGAAAATAATACTCCAGTGGATGCTATATTTCTAGACTTCAAGAAAGCATTTGACAAGGTTTCTCATAGCAAACTAATTTGGAAATTAAAATCTTATGGGTTAGACAGTAACATTATATCATGGATTAATGATTTTCTGCATGATCGGGTTCAAAGGGTTGTTTTAGACGGTGTTTCCTCACCGGCAATTAAAGTCACTTCGGGTGACCCACAAGGTAGTGTGATAGGTCCACTCCTATTCCTTTTGTACATAAATGATATCCATAAGGTGGTAAAAAGTAAGCTTCGTCTATTTGCCGATGACGCAGTAGTGTACAGGGAAATTCTATGCTCAAAAAATAAAGAATATTTAAATATTGACCTACAAGCAATTGAAACTTGGTGTGATACATGGCAGTTAGAATTAAACTTTAAAAAATGTCTTGTAATGAACTTTTGGAACAAGAATAGCTCTCCTCCTACCACTTACAAAATAAGTAATAATGAATAAACAAACGTGGAATCCATTAAATATCTTGGAATAAGACTGACAAATGATGTTTCCTGGGTTAAACACATTCGTAAAATAATGGGTCAAGCGATTAGTAAACTGGGATTCTTCAAAAGAGTACTGGGTAAATGTGACGATCATGTACGAGAAATCAACTACTTTTCCCTTGTAAGACCTCATTTGGAATATGCTGCCAGTGTATGGGATCCCTACGAAATCGGTCTAAATAACGAACTTGAACGTGTGCAGCGAAGATCGGCAAGATTTGTAAAGGGACGGTATGATAACCTTATTAGCGTAACCAGTCTATTAAATGAATTAAATTGGGAATCATTGTCAGATCGCAGGTTGAAATTTAGACATAATCTCTTAAACAAATTCCAAGACCATATTTTCAGTGATGATGTTAAAAATATTTTGCGGACCCCAACTTATTATGGTAGACTGGACCATAATCATAAAATTAGAGAAATAGATCGCCGAACTGACAGATTCAAAATGTCCTTTTTTCCTCGTACTATTAGGGATATGAATAACGGTAAATATATCCAGTACGAGTGTAGCAATGGATAACATTGGTAGCTGCATGTTGGTATAAGGACTTATAGCTAACCCAACTAACGGCATGTTTTTGCATGTATGTTTTGCTATTTCTATCTTTTTTTAAATAGCCTAGTTTTGAACAATACCTATGAAAGTACTGATCCTTTTTTTATGCATGATATGTAGTGCATGTTTGGTGAGAGTTCACCCCCTGCCACACACCTTTATGGTGGCTTGCAGGGTATTATGTAGATGTAGATAGATTTAGATTAGAAAATATGTAGTTACACCCGCGTAACTATGCCATTTCCTAACGTAAGTTCTATTCCTTACCTTTCCTGAGGCTTTCACAAGTTAGTGGAGCTTTTTTCTAGGTAAGCTGTTATATTAATGATATAAATCGTCTCTTTTTGAAAACTAGTCATATTGCGATGAGGAATAAACAAGGAACATGTATATTTTCACAGCATATCAAAACCCCATCATGGTTGAAACAAAACTTTATATTTAACCTTGATCATCCACATGATAACACTTAGTTCACTGTAAAAAGTAGATCTGATTTTAAGGTACAAAAGCGATCTGAATTTCAGATGCAACAATTTTAAGACAGGGTATGTTGAATTTCAGCAGTAATATCTTGTCTAAAAATAAGGCAGGTGAACGGCTGAAAATCAGACCATCCAGAATCCTGCTTCCTCTGCTTCCTGCTTAACTGCTCCTGTACCAACCATCCATGTTCCTGCCTCTTCCGCACCTTGCATCCATGTTCCTGCCTTAAACCAGACAGCGCTTAAATTCAGATCGCACTGAAAATCAGATCAACTTTTTACAGTGTTGTGAAAACCACGGTTGGCTTTTAATATAGTGAGAAAATAGTAAGTATCTGTTCTTTGCTTATTTCTCCTCATGAATGTGTTAACTAATATATTTGAGCATCATACTGGCAAAAACAACGATAATGGCAATTAATGAGAGAGTTCTTTGATAAGGACTGCAAACTTCTTGTTCGAATCTTTGTGAAATCTCGCTGAATACGGCATGGTAAAAAGTTCATAAAAGTAAAATAAATGTTGGTTATTCCATCCGCTGAAAAAAATGACGTGGTTCGTGATTAGGAACTGTCCCTGTTACGAAGATGAAACATGTTGACGCGTTACATGAGGTGAACTCTTATTACATCCATTAAGATGACCTTTGTTAGTTCCTTTACTCTATAGAGTCAAAATAACTCAAATATTAATTTGTCATCGGTGGTATATGAAAGACAGCGCATGTAAGACATATGGTTTCAAGGTGTAATTTTCAAAATATTTTATGTGTATTCTACTGAAATTACAAACTTAGTAAACTTACGTCTCATGGGTTTATGTATGTTGGTAATGAACGTAGGTTTCGGCACTGAGTTTCGGAAAAATGCTTAAAAGTGTTTCCATGTTAGGGATTTCCTTCGAAGAATGAAAAGTTAGCTGGCCAAATAACATATTAAAAAGTTCGAACTATGCGCACGGCCTATTTAGGTTAGAATTTTTATTTATCTTGCGAGATTCATGCAAATTAATTTTACTTGTACTTCAATGTACATAAAATTATTTCGCTTGGAATTAACTTCAACACATTTGTAATATTTTGCAATTTTTTCCTGACTTGTCGATTGAATATCTCAGTTAAAATACACCTTGTTCAATTGTAATCTTCATTAAATATTGTCCTTTATTATAATTGACTTTTTATTACTAATGTCTCCATTATTATTTCTAAAATTATATCAGGTGTTCGTTTTGCATATAGTAAACTTAGGATGGCATGCCTAAATATCCTAATATTTTACTTTCACTTTGGGAAGCACGAACTGATTAATTAATGCTAAAGATAAAGAGTCTGAGAGAATTATTCTAGGAACGTTGGCAAGCAATATATTGCGCGGTGTCTTCATTGTTATGCAAATCCAAGGAAGCATGATCAGTCGTCTCACCCGTTAATCTTCATCCCAGTTTAATATACATTGTCGACCTTCACTCAAAGGGTAGACCTACACCGCGGCCATTTTATTCTTGGGTTTTTGACAACACTTTTCGGAAGGTGACGTTGTTTTGGAGAGCAAAGCTATGGATTTCCGCTCTAGTTCGGAGTTGAGATAGAATGGTAATGAGAATGAATACATCACGTGCATACGTGCGTGAAAGATTGTATGTCGCGCCGGGGGAGAGTTCTGAAATGACGCCTGTACTTGAAGGGAACACGCTTGCGAGGGAGGTCTCGGAAGAGGTACGGAGGGAGAGGGTGAAAATGCAGGGGGGGGAGATATATAGGAGGGAGACGAGGGGAGAATAAATATTCCTGGACATCAAAGCGCTGTGTGAGTAAGGATTTTTGCGTGTTTTTTGTCTCGTTCACCTCGGCACGAGTGAGTATGAAGGGGGGGAGGGGAAGAGAGAAATAGAAAAGTAGGTCTTCCGGAGGAAAGGGAACGAAAGCCTGAGAGGTCGGTGGGTTGCGGCGTCTCCCTCGCTTATCTCCTCATCGCGGACGAGAGACGAGGAGCGTGAAGAAGGAGTAGGAGGAGATAAAAAAGACACGGAGGAGGAAAGGGTAAAAGGAAGACACAAACCTCTATCCGACTTTGAAGGGGTGGGCGGAGGAAGGGGCTGGTGGCGACATCTCCAGATGGGGTGGCTTCACCCGATGACTTAAAGAGGATTTAAAGTGAGAGATTTACGACACAAGGGAAAGGGGAGAGGGTAAGGGTAGTTGAGGGCAAGGGAGAAGGAGGAAGAAATAATCCTGGGAAGGGTAGAAGGCGCCGGGAGAGCTGTGCGCAAAATCCCCCAGAACATGTGCCAAGCGTTAGGTGGCTCACAACCGCTTTACTTGCTCCCCACCCTCCTTAACTCACGTTTATCCTTAAAATTCTCTCTTTCCCTCATTTATTCCACCGCGCTTATTGAATTGGCAAGTGTGCCAAACCGGAAGAGAGAGAGAAGGAAATGAAAGTGCGGCCTGAGGTCCCGGTCGGAGGGTATGTCTCTCAATGTCCGTGGGGATTGGAGAAGTGCGTCTGTCCCTAGGGGTGGAGGGCTGGTCGTCGCCGCCCCTCGCATGAGTGACGAGTCCCCCACGGCCGCCCCTGTCCCCTCAGCCGGCCCTGGTGTGCACGCACGCTGTGAGTGAGGTGACGGCCGGACGAGGGAAGATTTGTGTACCCGCGATCGCCATCTCAATGTCGGGTCGTGCAAGCATGACGAACCGTTTCCTTTCCTGCGGATGACTTTTGTTTCTCTGTTTTTTGCATGATTTACATAGTTTTCTAGCGGTTCTCACTCCATCCTGGTTATAAAAGGCTCACTAATGATGCTGGTCATAAGTTATGCATTCAAATTCATGTTTACCATTTAAAGGAATAGATTAATCGATCAGTTTATGATTCTTGACGACTATTTTACAAAAATACTTGGTAATTTAAGATAAGGTTTTGGGTATCAATATATATTTAAGCATATTTTTCTGCAAGGTTATCTGACTTATTGTAGCTTCTACCCGTTAAATGTAAACTAAAACAGACAGTATAAGCTGCGGGATCCCTCGGGTATTTGGAGTCTTTTAGTGGAATTTTTAATACTAAACCTCTTGAAATAAGAAGAATAAAAATGTTGCTATAATTGCATGATCGGATCACATTAAACATATTGCGGAACTTGAGGCTTATACTTCAACATATAAAATGCTAGAGCTAATTTTTCAATTCATGACCATCCTAAGACTGATTATCATCACCAATATTGACTGACTGTTCTTTTCCTTGCCATATTTCGTAAGATTAATCGTTGTTAGTATGAAAAAATGTTATCTGTCAGTTTTGTAGTTAATAATTGCTATACATAATATGCAATAGTTTTAATACTTACATTTACATTTCTTTAATGCCCCTGAAATGTTGGGAAGATAGGTAAAATTTCGGCCTGCTTGGCTCAGGTAGAATACTAGTGAAGGTCATATGGCATGTACAACAAAGTTTAAAATTTTCAAGGAATTCGAACTAAAATATGCTTGTGATTCTTAACGCTGTTGCTCTCTGCTCTCGATTTTTTTCTGCACTGCTGCATTGCCTTTCTTTCCGCGGAAAGGTTTTGTGAGGTGACGACTGCAGCATCCTTGCTTATCGGGCACGATACCCATCCCACTCATTTGGTACTGGGACCTGCAATTACGATGATTAAAATCCCTTTTCTCAAATCCGTTGTCTTCTTGGGAGAGATTAATTGAGTCGCTTTCTCGTTTCCTGCCACAATAGTGTGTTTAACACGACGCCATCGATTGAAAAGCCGCCTCACTGTAAATTCACGCTAAGTATGGAACGTGGACTCCCTTTCGTGAGGATCCTAACCTTCGGCCTATCTGACATGGGTGACTTTACCAGGGGAAACTATATCTATGCCGTATGGTGGTATGCCGTGCGAACCTACTCTAAAGGTTGTGGCAGTGGTGAATCATCACAAATAGCACTACCTCAACATCATCTACTCTAAAACACCAAGAAACATAATAAATGACTTAAACGACGAAAACATGTTAGTTGATTCGTGCTAATATATGCACCAGCCACATGCTGCCGAGTAATTATAATCTAAATGTACAATATCTAGTTCTTATTATTTGGTTAGTCATTTGCTGTCCTGCTATAATATTCACTCAATTTACTCCTTCAAGAACGCAGTTAATATGAGCTAGTACAACTTTGATCATGTCTTTCAAACTAGCCTTTCTAGATTACACCAACCTTACCGCTTACTTTTGCCTGTTCTGTTGTCTAGCATTTTGCGGGAAGAAAGATAATTAAAATCTACCTGTACGAAAATCTCCTTACTCTTCTTCCGTGATTGAATCTAATGTATGCGCTATGCTCTCAATATATTTCTAAGGTCGAAGGTGGGAAGAGCGTGGGTAATTTCCTTCGCTTTTTGGTACTGCTAACTATGCTGCGAAACTAAATTGATATAATGCCTTCGAACTGAAGACGCTGACGGGATAGTCTCAGAAACCGTTGTTATCAAGCCAACTAATGCGCAAGGAAACCCAGAACCATACAGAGAGCGTCGGACCAACGACGCGGAAACCCTGGTGCTCATATCATTCAACGAACTTCCGCGTCCACTTAAAACAAATTCAAGTTTACCTACCTTCCTTAATAATTTAAAACATTGGCTTTTTTGCTTTGAAAATGTGGAATACTTTTTAATGTGGCTTGTTTTGCTTTGCTGAATTCCGATCTATTGATTCGGATTATTCTTTATTCTTGTATTATAACCGTTACTTCACTCTACCTCACTTTGCACATCTGCACTCTATACTTTTGTTCAAAATGGCTAAAAAGTTACCAAACGAAGATGTCACAACGTGTTTTCATTAGTAATCATTACAGTGATTTTATATATATTACCTCTTGTGTACCTCAGGGTTCAGTCTTAGGCCCTGTATTGTTTTGGTGTATATTAATGACCTTTGTTGCCACGACTTTCGTGGTCATGTACGTGCGTACGTGTCGTAACGTCACATCGTACGTGTAGAAACGACATGAAAAGTTACTCTTCCAATTCCCGGAATGTATTCTGGGGGCATATTCTCTACTAAACAGAGAACCATAGCGCATTATGGCGTCGAAAAGTCAGATTATCTCGTTGGGCGATAGATGGCGAGGTAAAATATCGCTAGGGAGCAATTTGTTTTGCCGATTTTAACTTCAGAGCTAATCCTTCTATTTTTTTCAAACAAATTGAAAAACTAATTTGTTGACATTAGTTAACTTGCATATACTATGTTTTATTTGCTAAGATTTTTTGATGTTATAAATTGCGGTTTAGAAACTGGACTGTGGTTAGAAAAATGTCTGCATTTTGTATGCGTTTAAGTAAAGTAATTTTTATTTATTTCTGCACCAAACTGATAATACAATACCATCTGTGTAACGTTTATCCAATTAGTCGTAGGTCGTAATTGACCTTAGATTTTACGCGCTAATGTCATTTCTATGTTGATGAAAATTGGCAACATCATTTGAAAAGGTTGTACGTTTTTTTGAGTGCAAATATTTTAGAAATTGGACCTTTTTCCCACAAAATAGGAGTTAAAATCCCAATATGGTCTCAGTGTAAAAAGTTTTTATGCAAAAAGGTCAGAGTTAATTTCCCGAAAATTTCATTCTTTAGGTTTTTGGGCATGAGAGTCTGTATGTCAAAAGCGATTCCTTGGGAATGTTCCACCTAGACTTCTCACGCATTAAAAGTGAGATTGTGGATAGTGTAATGCTAATTACCGATTCTCAGATATTTATATCTGTCTACTAGCGTCGGAGGGAAAATTTCTACTAATTTCTGAATGTTCAAGAAACTTGATAGTTTTAAATGGACCAAATAAAATGTCCCTGCCCCCTTTTAGGACTCATTTATGTCATAGACCATAGGAGAGAGTTCTTACCTCCAATCCTGGGATTGGAGGAAAGTGTTTCAATTTCGTCGCACCATGTTGAAAACACCGTGTTGTTGATTGCATAACTTCCAGGATCATGGTCGATTATTATCTGGCGCTCGTATGGTTACGAAAACTTATTTTTATGACTTTTAAATTAGTGCCTACGAAGATATGAGCGTATGAGGAAACTAAGAAGTATCCGTTTCCCTAACTTACTTTAAATTATTTATAGGGTTTATTCTAATAAGGAATATTCAAGCGTGGAATTTTTTTGGTACCCCCTTCGTTTTTCCCCTCGTGGGACATTACCCTCCCCTCTGGGGGGGAGGGTAATTAGTCCCCACCTGGGCGGACTAATTACCCTCTGGGCTTAGCCGAAGGACTTGTCAGGCGGAGCCAACGACGCCAACAATGCCTACGATTCCAAAATGCTTAGATTCCGGGCTACAGCGTTCCGACAAAGCGTGCCGCCAAATCACATAGGATTTTTCGTTCGGGGGCGTCCAAAGGCTTCACCCGGATTTGAAACCTGGACCCTTTCGATCAGTAGCCAAGCGCTCTACCCACTAGGCCACCACGCTCCCCCCATATCGTACTAAAAAAGAAAAATAATATTTTCTCGAGTGAATTAAAGTTTAGCCTAGTACTAGATGTAATTAAATGCAGTTCAAGGAAATTATCCACATAATGAATTCTTTATGAACATTAATAGGAAGTAATTTTGGTTTCAACAGTATAACATATTCAAAGTTGTCTATTTATGCAAGCCACAACAAAAAGCAAGGGGCGCTCTCATTTATATTTCGCTCCTCAACTTCAGTTCATTTAAATAGTTACTAGGAATTATATATTGAAGCGCTCTATTCCACGGAATACCAATATCTTTATTTTTTAATTAATTTATATTGATATCGGATATGAAAGAGCGCTCCTTGCTTTTCGTCAAAGTGTCTATTCAACCGATAACCAAGCATCCTATTGAGGATTATCGTATACCACTAAACGAGCAATCTCTGTATGCATGTCCTTTTTATTTCGGAAACGGCTCGAACTATTCTTGTAAAAATTCATACTAAGGAGTTTTAGGGTGCCAGAAAAAAATTCTTATCACATATCCCAAGTACTCTTTTAACAAATCCCACCTTTCTCTTTGCTCGGCCGCATATATCCCGGATGTGTCTTCCCCTCGATATATCCTTGGTGATTTTTACACCTACATCTACGTCTACGTAGTATATGTGCAGATATGGATGTACGATCGCCATGAAATATGATCCTAGTTAAGAACGAAGATTAGAAAATAATTTAAGAGTCATCGTAACCCAAGAAAAATTGTAACTTCATTATGCAGGAGCAGTAATGGGGGCGTTTACTCGGAACCGAAATCGCAATTTTGTGCACGAAATTGTTAGATGGAAACAAAACAAAAATTTTGTGAAAAAATTTATCTTCTAACGACAACCATTCACTCATAAATCAAAAATTAAAATAAGCAAAAGGTGACGACCACCGAAAAAGCCGCTGTGATAACATTGACGTCATTTTCCTCCCGTTCTTGACTGCTCTTATGGGAAGGAGGGGGGAGTGGAGGGGGGTTCTCGGAAGGTCTGCTCGCACAGATGCTGTCGTAATTCCTCCGATTGGCAGAGTCAGCTGTGTCCCCCCCTTTGCGATAAGGCGAAGTAGCTTCGCGGGCTCAGTTGTGATTGGGCGAAGTTGATATACGTCATAGGTTGCACCACGCCCACTTTTCCGAAAAGGTTAATAACATCGGTTTTTCGCCGCCTATAACTCGAGAAATAATTGACGGATCAAGAAACGGAAAAATACGGGTCTTTTGATTTTACATTTTACAAACTCTATCAGATTCAGCCATAAAAAATATAGTAAACGACCCCATTATATCCGTATTTAAGTCATGTAGTCATGGTATTTGGGAAATTCGTTTCGAAGGGAGAGAGAAACTGAGGTCACTTGTGGGTCACCTTTTGTCAAGGCAAACGGGAATGTCATGGAGAGACACGTGAAGTGTTTGAGGTTGCTTTTGCGGCCATCACGCCTCACTTATTCCTCCCGGTCCTGCTTCCAAAGGGATTGCGAGGAGGCGGAGCCACGGAATGCACTGACACTCTCAGCTACTCCTAGCCCAACTTCCCACACTCCGCCCCTTCCTTTGTTGGACGAGGAGAAAGAAGGAGTGTTCCCCTTTCATCTATGTATCCCTCGGTGGCCATCAAAGATACCGGGTGCTCAAAATTAATTGAGTGGAGAGCCAGTCGATCGATTCGACCCGCCTCTCTCTGGTATCGCTCACGTTTGCTCTCTTTCAACGGTTGAACAGCGCCTCCGGCAGCCGGTTTTCGTTTCCAACCATCGCAAACTTTCGGACACAAACATCTAATTTTTTCGTTTATTCATCCTTAATATAATTATTGTAAAAGTTCAGATATAGTTTCAGGAATGTCCCCAAAGATCATACGGAAATGGTTCAGCCCTGGGACAATTAATAAACATTCATTCATTCGTAACGGAAAGGATTTTTCCATGCTCAGTACTTAGTTGATCGGATGGAATGGAAAATGTGAATGAAATTTGTTTCGCGAAGATTAATTATGTAACAGATGCGAAAATTTCTCACCAATTTAAATATATAAGCCAAATTTTTCTACGCCCACCAAAAAGATTATTTAATGAATTTAAAATGTTCCCGGAAATTGACGAAAGACGCTTGCCCTAAAACGGCTTCTGACGTCACTGCACGGTGTAGGTTCCATATTTCTACGGAGATAGACATTTATTTTTAACAGGAAACGAAGTGAATATATTGTTTTGAGGTTTTTAGCCGTTTCTCGAACCAAATGATGACTGAAAAAACTCTTTAAAAAAACATATCCCGACAATTTCCTTTGGTTGACTCCCTTACGCGGCGTTTTTCTAAAAAAAAACCAGCGAATGCATAGACTCAGTAGAAATTCTTGGGCACTAAACAGCTATTATATAATTAATGGACGATTTGTTCGTTACAATTCATACTGCATAAATAAAAGATTAAATTAAATCGTTTATTGCATTAAACAAATGAGATAAATACATACGTTATCGCCAAGTATTTATATAACAACTTACCTCCACGCATAAACAGATAAACTACGCCCATGGTGATACCATGCCGTGACGTCATGCGATGATGTCGTGTTTTTAAGCTTCCAATAAGGTACAATTTTCAAAGAGTTATATCTTTGTTACACAACTTAATTCTTCAGCAACATTTTCGGCAAGCACATTTCAGCTAATAAACTTCACATTCAAAGAGTTATAAAAAATTTTGCATGTTCCCCATTAATGGACTCCTAGTTGTAATTATTTGGGTGAGGCAACCGATAACTGATGCCATTTGCACCAGAAAGGACAGGCGAGTAACAGGGTGAAAAAGACGTTTGCAGGAAACGGAGGAGTGGTTGAAATAAAGCCGCAGTCTGCATCAGTCTCCTCTTAACGAAAGGCGCCAAGGGGATCACGGCTTAACATCACATCCGACGGACGAATTATTAGATTCGAAGTGCTGTACACATGGCACTCAATTAGAGATCGATACACCAATTAAAATTCCGCCTTGGTCGGGATCCGAACCTGGACACTCGGAGTGGAAGACCAGTAAGTCAGCCACCACACTAAGAGGATCCCTTTAAATGACTCCTGAGCGACCTTCATTAACAGCAAGCGTATGCTAACAGATACATACATATTAACAGCAGGTATTCGCTCCATCCCCTACATACACTCCTTGAGATTTCTTATCGATATTCAGTTATTCATTTACATTTCATCGTCATTATCGGTCAACAATCCTAGGATTGGTTTGACGCAGACCTCCACTCGATTCTTCTATCGGCCAACCTCTTCATATTGACGTAGCTCCTCTCTTTTACATCCTTCACAACTTGCTCCATATATCTCATACGAGGCCTGCCTTTTCCATTCTTCCCGTTCACTTTTCCCTCCACAATTGTCTTCATTAGGCCATCGTTTCTTAAGATGTGGCCTATTAAGTTGTCCCGTCTTTTTTTTAAGGTTTTCAGTAGACATCTCTTCTCTCCCACTCTTCTTAAGACTTCTTCGTTTTTCGTCTCGTTTTTCACTTGATCGATCCTTTTTATCTTCGTCATTCTTCGGTATCACCACATTTCAAATACTTCCAGCCTGGACTTCTCTGCTGCTGTTATTGCCCATGCTTCGCTGCCATATAGTGGAATGCTCCAGATGTATGTTCTAATGAATTATTCCTCACTTCAACGCTTGTATTTGCGGTTGTTAGCAGATACTTCTTCTGGTAAAATGCCCTTTTTGCTTGGGCAATTCTACTGCCAATTTCTCTTTTGCTTCGTCCATCGCTGGTTACTCGTCTTCCCAGGTAGCAGAACTCTTCCACCTCTTCGAATTTTTTTCCTAGTTCAACATTGGTCCTGGCTACCATTTATAGGCAGAAATAACTTATCGCCTGCCGCCATTTATACCAAATATTATCCACAACTCCCAGTGTTAAGCTACGTGCTCTTGGTTGTTTCGTTGCGCTAATCATTTCCATTTTAAACTCAGTCTAAAATTAACAGTGTAAGTAGATGTTGTTGTCATATGACAAGGCAGCTGACAACCTAGCTCCTTTGTGCCATCAAGGATAGGCTGCTGAAAGGAGGTTTAGGGAGAGGAGGAAGGGTGGACCTGGAATCGGTATTTGCCAACACTTCGCGAAATGCACCAAGGCATCCGGAGTTTAATTTCGTTTCCGGCAGACAGAAAGAAAATCATTATTTACAACCACATACCTTTCAAGTAGTGACCAGTGTTTGACTGAAAATTTTGCCGCAAACTGGATTCAAACCTTGGCCTCTGACCCAGAATTGGATGCCATTATATCCTACCCATCATGACCGCCCTGACCTCACGCAGCCATCGTACATGGTTTTGCTGTGTAGTAAATATCTCGCGCCACCCTTTCTCAAATCCTGAGAATCACCGGACATACATCTCTTCCCCTCGGCTTCCCTCCGTAGCTCTCTTTCGAAATGTTCGGTTCTGTAGTTTTATCCGCGGGGAGTTTATTGAGTGAGCTAAAACCGTCCCCTCGCCCTACAACCATTTTTCCCTTTCTCGGATGACCTACGGTACGTCTGTCCGACAATTCGCTCCATCCTTATCTCACAACACGCCAACAAGATGTCCCTCTCCACCCTTCCGGTCACCTTGCACCCCCTTAGCACCCCCAAGGCACGCGCTATCACCAACCGGAGGCTACAAGTGAGGCGACCTCCACCCTTCACACAGTGCACCACCATCCTTATTTTCCAGAGGAGAAAGGGAAAGCGATGGCACGGCTGACCCTGACCCCTTCTCTCGACCCAGTTGTCAATCGGAATTTGATCCTTTTTGACCCTTTCTCCAGCCTCTCTTACGGAGGCGGAAAACATTCGACTCTGGCCCGATGAGGATAAATAAGTGGGATCTGCATCCTATGAGTAGGTACGTTAAATCCTATACAAAATACTACGTTGTCTAAGCTCAGAGCTGTAATCACTTAAAGTTGGTTAGAAGTTACGGCACGTAGGAAGTGGAATTGTCAGTGAAAAGGATCCAGCACCGGTGAACGAATTACGAGACATCGTCGTCCGTTCTTGAAGTTGACGGTCGCCCAGAAGGAGGTTGGTCTTCAATCGACATGTCTCCATTCTTGAAACGCAAAAACCAGTCGTAGACACGTGTTTTATTTAGGAAACTATCCCCATAAGCTCTTTTATGCATCACAAGAGTTTCGGCGGGAGTTTTCCCCAACAGAAAACAAAACTTCACGGCCGCGCGTTCATCACGGCGTCAGCCATGACACGTTTTCGCTAAAACAGAAAAAGTTGGTTTACTGAAAAAAAATCCCACAGACTGACGGATGTACTCAGAGCGACCAGGCTTTGCACACTGCCTCAGGAAAAGTCATTGCTTAGAACCCTCTCTACTGGAGAAGCCGATCCATCAATCCGCCGCCCCCCCTCCACGTTATTCCCGTTACTTTTGGGTCCCCCCTCATAGCTTGAAAAGCTTCACCGATTCCTTATATAGCTCCACTACTTTTGGTTGCTGAAGCTTCCTGGAAACAATAATAAACGTTTGTGAAATATCTTGGTTAGATTCCATGTGATTTGGCTGCGTGAAACGCGTTTGTATGTTTGTATACACAAGATTCGTAAAAAAGCGTCAAATTTGTTTTGCCAAAACGATACTTTCTTTGAAATTTGTGAATCGCTCATAAGAAAAAAAATTGTTTTCTCAAACTAATATTATATTTCGGGTTCAGAAGAAACAAGGGCACAAGAGAAGCAGTTTTGGCCCTCAGGCTACTTATAGAGAAGAGAATAGAGAAAAATCTACTGACATTTGTTGCATTTGTAGATTTGGAGACGACATTTGACAACGTGGATTGAATATAATGCGAAAGGTTCTGAAAGAAATTGGAGTATCATACAATGACCTAATAGTTATCCACAGCTTGTATAAAAACCAGGTGGCCATAATCAAATCAGGACCCAGCGGTACAGAAGCAAGCATAAAGAAAGGAGTGAGGCAAGGATGTGCACTGTCTCCCGTAATATTTTATGTCTACAACGAGAAAGCCATCCAAGAAGTCAAAGAAAAGTCTCCGGGAGTGAGAATCCACGGAGAGAAAATCGGCATGCTACGATTCGCCGATGACATAGCAGTGATGACAGAAACAGAAGGAGATTTAAAGAAGACACTAGGAAATATAGAAAGAACAATGACCAGATATCATCTGAAGAACAATAAAAAGAAAACTAAGGTATTGGTATGCAGTAGGAGAAATGAAGCCAGGACCAACTAGGAAAACAAAAATCGAGGAGGTGGAAGAGTTCTGCTACCTTGGTAGCCAAGTAACCAGCGATGGACGAAGTAAAAGAGAAATTGCCAGTAGTAGGAGAAAGGAAGCCAGGATCAATGTTAAACTAGGAAAACAAATTCGAGGAGGTGGGAGAGTTCTGCTACCTGGAAAGCCGAGTAACCAGAGATGGACGAAGTGAAAGAGAAATTGCCAGTAGTAGGAGAAAGGAAGCCAGGATCAATGTTAAACTAGGAAAACAAATTCGAGGAGGTGGGAGAGTTCTGCTACCTGGAAAGCCGAGTAACCAGAGATGGACGAAGTGAAAGAGAAATTGCCAGTAGTAGGAGAAAGGAAGCCAGGACCAATGTTAAACTAGGAAAACAAATTCGAGGAGGTGGAAGAGTTCTGCTACCTGGGAAGCCGAGTAACCAGAGATGGACGAAGTAAAAGAGAAATTGCCAGTAGTAGGAGAAAGGATGCCAGGACCAATGTTAAACTAGGAAAACAAATTCGAGGAGGTGGAAGAGTTCTGCTACCTGGGAAGCCGAGTAACCAGCGATGGACGAAGTTAAAGAGAAATTGCCAGTAGTAGGAGAAAGGAATCCAGGACCAATGTTAAACTAGGAAAACAAATTCGAGGAGGTGGAAGAGTTCTGCTACCTGGGAAGCCGAGTAACCAGCGATGGACGAAGTTAAAGAGAAATTGCCAGTAGTAGGAGAAAGGAAGCCAGGACCAATGTTAAACTAGGAAAACAAATTCGAGAAGGTGGAAGAGTTCTGCTACCTGGGAAGCCAAGTAACCAGAGATGGACGAAGTTAAAGAGAAATTGCCAGTAGAATTGCCCAAGCAAAAAGAGGATTTTACCAGAAGAAGATTCTGCTTACAGCTGCAAAACATGCATCTGGAACATTCTACTATATGGCAGCGAAACATGGACAAAAACAGCGGCAGAGAAGTCCAGGCTGGAAGCATTTGAAATGTGGTGCTACTGAAGAATGATGAAGATAAAATGGATCGATCGAGTGACAAACGAAGAAGTGTTAAGAAGAGTGGGAGAGAAGAGATGTCTACTGAAAACATTAAAAAGATGACGGGACAACTTAATGGACCACATCTTGAGACACGATGGCCTGATGAAGACAATCGTCGAGGTAAAAGTGAACGGGATGAATATAAAAGGCAGGCCTCGTATGACGTATATGGAGCAAGTTGTGAAGGATGTAAAAGAGAGGAGCTACGTCAATATGAAGAGGTTGGTTAACAGAAGAATCGAGTGGAGGGCTGTGTCAAACCAATCCTAGATGTTGACTGATGCTGATGATATTATATTTAACAAACCGAACGGTTGCAGGGTTAATTGTGTAAAACTTTTCCATGATGGAAACAAAAAAAACTCCGAATTTACTGAAAATATATTTACTCACGACCCGGGTTTCGACAATTTATGCCATCTTCATGTGGCCATCTTCAATACATCACTAAAGGATGGCATAAATTGTCGAAACCGGGGTCGTAGGTAATGATTTTTTCAGTGAAATGAGCAAGGCTTGTTTTATTTCAATTATATTATTTGATACCACGATAATCATCGACTACTTTTTGATTACCTACTATCATGTGTGGTAAGGTTATCACCATATATTCAGTAAACATGCAAATAACTTAAGATTTTATTTCTGCGTACCACGAATGAAAAGATACCCTGGTAGCCATGCCGTCATCAGCCTCGCCATCAACACATCAGCCTTAACAAACTAAAGGTCGTGGGATCGAGCACCACCTCAATGTGCGATGTTTTGCATTTGTTAATTCTAAATTAGGAAAGTGTGTGGGATGTTATTTCATTGAATCCGACTTTATTATTTCTGAGAAAAGAATGTTGATATATTTTCTGCATCTGAGAGTTCCGATATTCTTGGTAAACCATAAACATAAAGTTAGGGAAATTGATTGCCGAACCGACAGATTTAAAATGACTATCTTTCCTCGTTGGTTGGATTCAGGGGAGGCGACCAACAGCTGAGGTCATTTGCGCCATTTAGGATAGGTGGGTAATTGGGTAATGGTAGGAGTTTTCAGGGAACGGAAGAAGGGTGGAGAGAAATCCGGCGTCGGCATTAGCCTCAATCGAACCCGGGCCCTCGGAATTGTAGGCCAGTACTCTAGCCATCACAACAACTCGATCCCATATTTCCTCGTACTAGAACGTTTGTGCATGCTTGCTTTTCTCTTGAAATCATTAAAATTGCTATGCTCCAAGAAGGATATATGTAGTACTCCTCCTAAAATACAATTAGTAAATCAAATATGGCGTAGATTCACTCCCTACCGCACACATTTATGTTGGCTTACAGGGTATTGTGTAGATGGGGGGAATACCCTGCTTGCCATGTCGAGGCAGGGGTTGAATAATCATTAAACATGTGTACGTACGTATGCGTAGCGTACGAAAATTAATCTGAGCAAACCCTACCTGGGGCAGGTCCTATGCTAGATTTGTCCAGATAAATAATATTAGAGAGATAGATTGTCGTACTGATAGATTCAAAATGGCATTTTCCCCCGTACTGTAAGAGAACAGAATAGGCAGCATAGCAAAGGGATAGGTAGAGGAAATATTTTACAGTAATCTGTAGTGCATTATGCCTGTATTAATCCCATAAATACTATATATACTAACAATCTAGTTGCATGAGACCATATACTTGCTTGTTTGCATGTCAAAATGCATTCTTGGTGATCTTCCCCCCCTGCCACACACTCTCGCGGTGGCTTGCAATGTATCGTGTAGATGTAGATGTACCTATAAGAGAACAGAATAGGCAGCATAGCAAAGGGATCGGTAGGTGAAATAATTTAGAGTATTCTGTAGTGCACGATGCATGTATTAACACCTGAAATACTATAGATACTAACAATCTAGTTGCATGAGACACTATAGTTGCTTGTTAGTAGTGCATGCTTGGTGATTTTCACCCCCTGCCACATACCCTCGCGGTGGCTTGCAGTGTATCGTGTAGATGTACCTAAATCGAGAAACGTGATATT
This sequence comes from Platycnemis pennipes, assembly GCA_933228895.1. Classification (NCBI taxonomy): domain Eukaryota; kingdom Metazoa; phylum Arthropoda; class Insecta; order Odonata; family Platycnemididae; genus Platycnemis; species Platycnemis pennipes. The sequence continues at coordinate 40,698,641 of OW121851.1, read as the reverse complement.
TATGCACCCACCAGTCGCGCGGAATGTGAGTAAGCTGACGATATTCTAGACTTGAGGTCACGCCCATTTTTCGCATTCCCGTTTCCACATTTGAATATTTTCGTTTCGGGGATACCCCAAGGGACGCAACCCCAGCAGTTGCATGCGATAGCATTAGGAATGCATAAGGTGGGAGAATGTCGTGCGCACGATGTCTGAATCCTCCCTTTTGCCTCCATGTCACGTTCCATTGGCAATGCCCATCGAGCGATGCCCATTGAGTGGTATCTGTGGGCGGTGGCCCTGGAGGAATGCTCCCTCGGTGGTGTGACTGGAATGAGAATCCCAGGGGCGCGCTCGGATGGAAACCAATGATGACACCCTGGCTCTTCTGCTGAATGGGAGAGGCTGCTTCCCTTTACGTTTCGTGAAATAAAGCACGAGAGATTCCCAGGAGTAATCATGTTGGAAGAAATTAGATTTTTTTAAATCCAAGTCCGAAGGCTGTGAATCATCAATTAACCTGAACTTTAATCCTGGCTTTTTGTTAGTTGGTTATTTAGAGGAGGCGACCGACAGCTAAGGTCATTTGCGCCATATAGGATAGGTGGATAATTGGGTAATGGTAGGAGTTTTCAGGGAACGGAGTAAGGATGGAGAGAAACCCGGCGTCGGCATTAGCCTACTCTTAACGAAAGGCGCCAAGGGGACCACGGCTTAACGTCCCATCCGACGGACGGAGTACCCTCCACTAGGCACTCAAGTGGGTTTTCCACTGAAAAATCCGCCACTGCCGGGACTCGAACCCGGGCCCAGTACTCTAGCCACCACACCAACCGGATCCCCTTGAATCCTGGCACTAATACCTGATAGGTGTAGGTTTACTTTATATATCTACACCTACTGATTGCATTGATGTACTACTGAATGAGAGATAAGTACGAATACTACGCGGGACAGACGCAATTAAGTTCACTTTTCACCCTAAGTGTCTTAAGTAAGGCCTCATTTGGGCGTAGTTTATAATATACTGGTCAAAATATAGGCTAAACCTCTGAGTTAGTTCGAAACTGATATTGCGGATGACGCTAAACATCTATTTAGAATCCCTGCATATTATACTAAATTATATCTAATGAACAAATAGTGAAATAGTCATATTGAAATAAAAAGCTTAACTTTGTAAACCCACATTAATTTAATGTGGGTGAGCTTTTAATTTCAATATGATTAGCAAATACCACAACGTTACTTCCGAGTCGATTGAGTTTAGAGAGATAAATTGTTGTTTAAATGTATATTTAAAATATTATTTTTCTTACGTATGTACCATAAGAGAAAAAAATAGACAGTATAGCAAAGGAATAGGAAGATGGAATATTGTTAAAGTAATCTGTAGTGCATGATGTATGTTTTAACATAACTAACTCATTTATTCTAGGGAAATACGGTTAATTATACGTAGGGAAATGCCTTCATAACCAGTAATAATTTCGTTACTCTGTAGCATCTAACTATATAGTTCCACTTGACTCTTATATGTGACATTTTCCAAGAAGTGGTAGCATTGTAGCTCTTAGTTGCATGTAAGTTTTATATTTTTGGTGATATTCACCCCAGGCCACACAACCTCGAGGTTTCTTGCACGTTATTACGTATATGTAGATGTAAATGTAGTGTCCAGATACATTTTAAGAAAAACTACACACATGCATTATACTTATTCATGCTCATTTACATAAAAAATCAAAAATCCCACGCATCCCTATTTTATCTCTGCTAACTCTGGCAAACATACATTGATCTACTATATTTAATGTATGCATTTCTATTTCCGTATTATGGGAAGTTATTTTATCAAGTTGCTTTGGAGTGACAAGTCTTCACGTTGCTACTGTGGCGAATTTGGGAGGAGAGAGAGAATATTTGAATCGTTCTGGGGTGAATTCTACTTTCTATTATCTTATCAGCGTGATCTTCCAGTCCGATTTGAACCAATTTTCATTATCAATGCTATCATCAGTATTCTGTCGGACAACGGACGTGTAAATTGGCTTACATTTCTTCCCACGACCGCTATTTTCACATGGTGTACTCTTCTTTTGCTCCGCATGCTTCCTACGATCATTCCATTATTCATCCAAACTGTCTATTCTTTCCCCCCCTCTGCCTCGCTCACCTCAAATGGGGTCGTTAACCATATTTTTATTGCTGAATTTAATATTTTGAAAAATAAAAAGACCCTCATTTTTCCATTTTTTTTTATCCGTCAATTAGTACTCGAGTTATGAGCGGCGAAAAACTGATGTTTTTAACCCTTTCGGAAAAGTGGGCGTGCATGCGATGTATTACGTCATCCACTTCGTCCAATCACGACTGAGTCCTCGAAGCTACTTCGCCTTATCGTAATGGGGGGCGCACAACTGACTTTGTCAATGGAAGCGGTTGCGATAGGATCCTTGCGAGCAGACCTTCCGAAACCTCCCCCCTCCACTCCCTTCCTTTTCCATAAAAGCAGTCACAGACGAGAGGTGGATGACCTAAAAAGTCTCAAAGCAGCTTGTTCGCTGGGGGTTACCTTTTGCTTATTTTAATTTTTTTAATTGTGAGTGAATGGCTCTGGTTTTAAGATTTTTTCATTAAAATTAATTTTTTCGTTTTCATCTGACGATTTCGTGTGCAAAGTTGGGAATTCGGTTCGGAATAAACGCCCCCATTATTCCCTCTCACACTTTCTTAAACACACCCTCGCCCCTTATTACCTGATTTGAATATTCTTTGATAGAATCCTCCTTGACTTACTCTATCATCAACCTTGTCCTGGGATCAGCATGTTCTTGAAATATGTAATAAAGGTAATAAGACTCTCTATTTACTCAAATAGCATAAGAAAAATCTTCCTACCAGAGTTATGCTTGTAACTTCACTTATATTTCCAATTATGGATTATTTTATTTTAGTCTATAGTGATTTAACAAATGATCTTAATATGCATCTTCAGCAATTACTTAACAGTTGTATTAGTTTTATGCTTGATCTTCGCAGAGATGATCATGTATCTAAGTACGCAATTGAGCTTACATGGCTACCACTTGACTCCCGAAGGAAATACTTCATGGGGTCTTTCCTCTTCTCCCTCTTCCGCAATCGAAATCTTGACTACCTACTTAACCTCTTTACTCTTAGATGATGTGTTTCTCTAAGAATAACCCGCCCTGACCTTGGCATTCTTCACATTCCATATGCCGGTACCAACCTCTGCCTTAATTTCTTCCTCATAACGGCTTCCCGATTTTGGAACTCACTGCCCCTCCACATTATATCCTACTCCTCCCTCCAATCCTTCAAAATGAAAGTGTATTCCTATTTAAATAATCGACACTAATTATTGTTAATGTGGTTAATTCATAAATTTTGGCGTTTAACTGGTCAACTTTCTGTATGTATTACGTTAACTATGCATGTGTAATTTTGAATTGTGTTTGTTTGAGCAAAATGTGCATTTTGTTATGATTTACTTGCTCTAATGGGTTACCTCAGAGCATTAATTAACCTTTCATTCATTCATTCATGATTAAATAAGTTCATCTGGGAGGATCAGAGTAATTGTTGCTTCATTGTGACCGATTATTTGATAAACTAAAATGAACTGGAGGGCCGGATCTGGGGGGTTATTTTGTAATCTCACTTTAGTGAGAATACGTGATAAAATGTCACTTTTTCGTAGTTAAACTCCGCCACCCAGGCGGCGTGACCATCTTCGGATCTCAAGCGGTGAACTGCCGGTCATGTGCTGGTCTTTTAGACGATCACTCACGCTGATCCGTATATTTCGACTCTTGATCCGTTTCATTATCTCCGCCTGCCATTAGTTCCCATCTCATCCTCATAAAGAATTTGAATTGGAGCCACCATCGTTTCCACTTGAAGCTTGAGTTGGAAAAAAAGCAAGAGTGAGAAAGATACAAACGATTTTAAATTGTATTTTTGGAATTTGCACAACGTGAAGAACTTAAGTACTTTCAACTGCGATAATTGGGCACTTGAAGGTATGCTTTGTTTGAAATGCTTATTTTATTATTAGCTTGAATTATCTGTGTATATATTTTGTATCACTATTTCCCATACAATGTTGCTGACAATTCACGAACCGTTCGTGAGCCGATCATTAAGAGAACGAAACGGATAGCCCGCCTTCCCGCAAAGAGTCACTAAAAAGGTGAGATTACAAAATAACCCCCCTGTCTGGTAGCCAAATAAGTAACACGGCGGTTTTGCAGCCCAAAGGTCGCGTGTAGGAATCCTGCCTTGGGCGTGAATGCGGTCTTGAAATTAGGATTGAGAGCTAGACGTTGCATTATCACCAGTATAGGATCTGACCTCATGATTTATTAATGCAGTGTTGCTAATAGTTCACCCCCTTTCATTCACCCTTCCGGTTACCTGCAGGGTATTATGTAGTAGTACATGTGCATGCAGAAACAAAAGATTGCTGTCCATGTCCTTATTCCCGGAGTGTCCTTTGGAGGCACATTCATTGCTGAGCGAAGAAGCATTGCACATCATCATTCAGAACGGAAGATTGTTGCAACGAGCAATAGATGGTGCGGTAAAATATCATTGGAAATTAGCAATTGATTTTGTTGCATTTAACTTCAGAGTAAACCGTTGGGTTCCTTCAACATCAGTTGAGAAAATTGTTATAACAGTTGACTTGCATGTATTATGCTTCATGTAATAAAAGGTTTTTTATATTGTAAAGGGTAGAACAAAATCAGAAATCAGGCAAGTAAAATATCAGAGTAATTATGTTTTTAACTTAGTAATTTTCCAATGAAGTATTCGTCTGTCGATATTTTCATACAGCCTGTTGTTCTCTTATATATATATAAACATTACCTAAACGGGAGTATTTATAACTTACAATTCAAAGTCACGATCGATTTCTCATCAAAACTCTATTGTTACAGTTAAAAGGCCATATAGTAAGCACAGTACAGATCAAATTGTGCAAAGAATGCGAACTAAAATATGCTGTTGGATTCTTAACACATTGCGGGCTGGTCGCGAGTTGACTCGTGTTTTGCGTGCCCTCTGTTAAGGACGTGTCACGAGTATACTCGTGTTAATTGCAGATGTAGTTTGAAATAAAATAATTTTAATAATAATAAACTTTTATTGTCGTGGACTCATTGGTCCTTTAGACATTGATAAATGAACAACTGAAAAATACAACTCAAAAATCCGGAAATAATATAATAAACTAAAAATAAATACACAAAAACTCCGCCTGTGACAAAGAACATTTAACATAAAACAAAGGACCATATGAATGGGGTAATACATAAAGACATCATGCCTAGTAAATGCTGATCCGCACTTATTCGCAGTGGATATAACAAAATAGTTGTATTAATTACATTGATTTATGCATGATATGTAGTGCATGTTTGGTGAGAGTTCACCCCCTGCCACACACCTTAATGGTGGCTTGCAGGGTATTATGTAGATGTAGATAAATAAGTGCCAATTTTTCATTTATAGTGGAAGGAAAAAAGAAACTAAATATTTCAACCCTGAGCATATATGGGTCGGAAAATGTATACTTAATATTACAAAGAACATTTAACATAAAACAGAGAGAACCATATGAATGGGGTAATACATAAAGGCATCATGACTGGTAAATGCTGATGCGCACTTATTCGTAGGATATAAAAATATAATTGCATTAATTACGTTGATATATATTTGATAATTTTTTTAGTGGAAAGAAAAAAAAGAAACTAAATATCTCACAATTCTTTTTTCATTCTCTTTTTGTTAATATTTTTTTACATTTCTTACAACTAATTAATAATCCATTTAGCTCCTGATTTTTCTCTAGTACTGAATTGTAAAGCCTAATGTTTTATGAAATTGACGACATATAAGTAATTTAACAGATGCGTGTCCAAAACAAAGTTTGAGAAAATACGAGAAGTTCGGTCTGAAATGCGTTGACACTGTTGATGCGTTGACACCTCTCTGCTCGGATTTTTGCTGCGCAGCTGTCATTGCCTCTCTTTCCACGCAAAGGTTACGTGAGATATTACGGCCGCCGCGTACTTGTTAGTTGGAAGCGGACTAACGCAAATTTCCGTCCTTTTCGGACTCGTTCATGTTCTAGGCTTGTCCATATTTTGGCGTGTTTTGTACATTTCATGCTAATTTATTTATTTGGTCATAGCTGCTACCTGGTTTAGGATTGGCGTCAACGTTTGAAACGTTATCTCACCGAAATTTTCGGTTTCACGTTTCATGACGTCGGTTTACGATAATAATCTTATAAACTGTGTTTGCATAATATAACCGCCTCAACTCAACTTCCAAATTCACGGTTGAAGTTGGCAGTTGAAGCTGTCGTGGAATCGTAAACGCGTCATTGACAATTCGTGAGTTGTACTCGACTTTGAAGCTGAAGCTCACGTTGATGCTGGTCGTAAACCGGCCTTATTCCTCTCGGTCTGAGGTGAGCGGCCTTCACAAGTGTCTGACTTATTTCAGGCACTTGCCAGAGGTGTTAGAGGTAGACTTAGCTGTATAATAAACATTTAACCTGTAACAACGTTGTCGTGCATTAAACCAATATCCCCGGCTCCCTTGTGTATTGACTATTTATCATGTACTAGACGTAGGAGTTTGCCTATTCTTTTACCGATTCAGCACGGGTGGCATATGGCAGATTGCACTCGGCCCGTTACCAGATTTTAACGCAGGAAGTTTACACGATACTTCATTTATCTCTCAGCTACTAACATATTCAAAACGGTAGCGGGGGTAAAATTGTGGACATTAATCCTTCTAGGGAGGTTTGAAAGAATTTAAACTGTTCTTTCCACATATAACTTAATTTTTTTCTAATCAATATTTCGTCACCGTAAAAAATCTTTGTACTAACGTATCACCTTACTTCTGTTCAACATCGCACTTCAGAAAATTTCCGTAAACTTAATACACAGTGGGTGAGAAATTGATATCATTATTCACTAATTTCCCATAATGTCAAACTAATGATTCACTTCTCTGCTCGCCATTTGCTTTTCTATTATTTGTTAAATTTTATAAATAACTATCGCTACTCATCACAACATACTATTTATAAGCAGTTCCGTACGCTATTTCTCATCATTAAAGCAATATCCTGTACCACAAAGCCAAACAAATGGGCAGAGAGCGAGCCCACATCAGGAATTAATTAAAATCAAGGAAACAAGCCTTTTTAGTAACTACATTTTAGGTAATACTCTTAATTTGTCCACTCTTTAATAAAAAGAAGTCACCTTGGGATAAGTTACTTGAGAATTACGTATTTTCACAGGTGACTCATCACTCATGAAAAGATATCACCCTTCGGACGAACGCTGAAAATTATAGTTTCAATAAGTGTGCTGAATATATCGAATATGATCAGTGATGTAAACTATCCCCTGATATTTATTGCGTAGAAGTAAGGAAAAAAATCATCAGAACGTACTAGAATAGAAAAGTAGTAGAATAGCCCAGGCAAAGAGGCCATTCTATCATAAAAGTCATAAAAGAAGAATCTACTTACAGCTGGAAATACAAGCGTAGAATTAAGGAAACAATTCATCAGAACATACATCAGGAGCGTTTCTTTATGGCAGTGAGACATGGACAATGACAGCAGTGCAGAGGAAAGGGGTCGGAAGCATTCAAAATTAGGTGCTATAGAAGAATGATTCTGATTAAACGGATTGGGCGAGTAAGGAGGGAGTCCTAAGAAGAGTGGGAGAAAAGAGAAGTCTGCTGGAAACTCTTAAATAAGACGGGACATCTTAATGGGCCATATCTTAAGACACAGTTACTTAATGAAGGTAATCGCCGAGGGAAAAGTGAACGGGAAGAATGGAAAAGGCAGGCCACGTTTGAGATGTATTTGTGAAGGATTTAAAAGACAGGAGCTACGTCAATATGAAGAGGTTGGCCGATAGAAGAATCGAGTGGAGGGCTGCATCAAACCAATCCTAGGATTGTCGACCGTTGATTATGATTCCATAGCGTGTTAAACATATGACATTTGTACGTTAGGTGTTCCTTTTTACTTGCGAGTAGGGATGATGCCATGCACTTTCGTAAAGCTGTCAAGGCTATCTCTACTTCGTAGTGTTATTTTTCAGGTAAATACGGACGATCATTGTATACTACGATGGAAAATGCGAAGATTCGCTCGTATCTGGTCCCTGTCTCCGAGCAGAGAACCTAAACATGTTTGTTCCATCTTTCCCACGTTTGATGGTGAGTGCTCGGTCCTGTCATCAGATGACCTCGTCGGAGATCTCTCAGGGGGAAAAAGGTGATGGGACACCTTTTCCTACGTCACGTGTCATGGGTGTCTTTCTTGTGTACGGCCTTTGCAGGTCATCGAGTGGGAAGCAAATTTCCTTTTTGTTGGAGATCAGCCCGAACGTTTTCCGTAGGCCATAATTTTCGTTCTCACCATGTGAAAGGGAAATTGAGTGGAGATGTGGTCCTAGCTGCTCTTTAGAAGGAGAGAGTGAGAGAGAGAGGAGAATATTAATTCTTAGGCTGAAGGCCTAGTTAATTCTACTGCGGAAATTTTAAATGGATTTCTTATCTGATGAATATTTAAAACTTGTAAAAATCTTCTCTTTGAATCAGACTGGACTCTAACCACTCTCCACCTGGTTCTCGACAGGTTCTGACCTGTTTTGCCTGATTCTTCCCCTGTTGATGATTGCCTAGACAATCGAGAAACCGTTTTCGGAGATATTGTTTTTCCATATTTTAATTTGGCGTTTGGATATTCTGGTCTTTGGACTTTTTTAATCAAGGCAAATTAGAAACCCACCTTATTTCATCTAAATTTCAAATTAATGAGATCTATTGTGAGAAGATTATAATGATTAGAATCTTTCCGCGTTTATTAAAGGGACGTAATAAATAGGAATGGGGCTTGGTCTTTACATGCTTGCAGTAAAATTATTTGATTGCAACATGTAAGCGTATTTTTAAAATGTGCATTCGCATACTTTGCACATAACTCATAAAAGGTTGTAAGCATTGCTTCTCATTAAAATGGTAGTTTAAAATTATAAGATATAGTTTTTACGATACTACTGTTCTCCCCTGTCCCTTAATTTATCATTTAGCTACAAATAGAGTACTCGTCCTTCATATTTGAGCAGATTCCTCTATTCCTCCAACTACTCATATTGGTAGTACCTCTTTACTTATTGAAATTAGCCCGGGAGGTAACATGATGGCCGGATAAAGGCAATCTTTGAAGGACAGGTGGATTGGAAGAAAGGGATTGGAAGGCCTCGTATGTGATACATAGCACAAGTTATGAAGGAATTGAAAGAGAGGAAATACGTAAATATGAAGACATAAGCTGATAGGAGAATTCAGTGGAGAGATGCGTCTAACCAATCTCAGAATTGCTGACTAATGATGATGAGTATTTGCATTTTGTAAATGATTAGTTCGAGGATAAGCCACTTGGGGCATTTCTTGTCGCTTATTCAATTCCACGTTCAAGATATATTGCAGTCACCACCAATCGACATGTGCTGGTGCAGTGAATACTCCAAAGTGAAGCGCCATCTTGGTAGTGTCTAACCCCAAATAAGTTAAAGTCGATGCTTTCAGGCTTTAATTTGTGAAAATCCATTCTAAGCAATTAAATGAGATGGTAAAATAGGATTTAATTCTTTCCCGGCGAATTATTTTCGTAAAGTCTTCTCGGGCTTTCCACCGGGTGTTATACCAATATTTAACCCGGTGGAAAGCCCGAGAAGACTTTACGAAAATGAGATGGTACTTTTTTCACAGTTTATTTCTACAAGTTGAGCGGTTTCGTTGCATAGGCGACATCATCAGGTCTGATGATGACCTTATGATTTCGCCTATGCGACGAAACCGGTTGACTTGTAGAAATAAACTGTGAATAAAGTACCATCTCATTTAATTGCCCAAATAAGTGGCCATTCATGTGATGGGACCCCGTTGAACACTCATGAGGAAAGCTAAGCAAAACCAAGCATTATATTTCCTCAAAAATAAGTAGGGATAGTGAAAAAGGAGATTGAAATATAAGCGCCGAAGTTGAGAGAAAAAATAAGTGTTCCGATTGACATGTTGAGATTTGTAGGTACTGTCTGATTGACAGTATACATCTCCGATAAGAAGTTTTAAGTTAAATTTAACGTAGGAATTAATACAGGAACCCCGTTTGTTCAAGAAGCAAGAAAAAGTTAATTTAGAATCAAAAGTATTTTAAATCAGGTGCTAAAACTAACGCTTCCTGACTTCTACGAAATTCATATGTGAGGAAAAATTTGCATGGACACAGACCTACCTACGTCGGAGAAATATCTTTTACATCTGTTTCAAAATTATTCCCATGCCAACGGCAAAACGAACACATATTTCCGTGAGATAAGGTCACGGTACCTAGTGTACTTTCACAGTTTGGCTAACAGGGCTATTTACTTATTCGATATTTCAATCAGTATACATCTTCTTCGCAGTTGGGTAAATATGTTCCTTTTTTTACTTTACTTCGCAAAGCTATCTTTTTATTCATTCTCTCCTACACATTCTCTAGATCCCTGCCTCCTCCACCCTCCTCTCACATACGAAAAGGCGAATCTTCGCGGAGCGGATGAAGGCACGCATGGCGAGCCTGAGTACATGCACGCATAACGTATTCCCTCGCCCTAACGCAGTCTCCTCCGCTTTCATCCTCCTGCTAGGTAAAAAGAAATTTATTCCCGGCGAGAAAAAACCACGCTCTTGCCCCGTCACGTCCTCTTCTTCCCATCTCCGACCAACGCACACACCCGCCCCTGCTCTCCCATTTCCTATTTCCATATTCCCTCGCCGACCCTTTTTTTTTGGAGAAGGACGGCCCTTGCCCGTGAGCCGGGCACACGCTCTCCCTTAGCTTTCCGAAAACCCCTCCGTTGCGCGCAAAAGGGGTACGGTCCCCTTTCCTCCCCTTCAACTCCCAGGAAGACCACCGCCGCCTTCGCGATTTCCATGCGGGAAGGGCGGGGCCCTTCCATCGTCCGGACGTGATGTTTTCCCTCCGGCGGAGCGCCTTAGTACGTGTGGTCTTTGTGTCGGCAGGCAGCGGGTCGGATTTTCACCGCCTTCTTTTTTTTCCCCCTTTTGGACGTCGAATCTTGGGCAGCCCTCTCCGATTTCGCACGCCTTTGTCGCACCGTATGAGAGAGCGCGTAGTTTTGTAGCAGCTTCGTGTTATGAAAGTTAAGTTATAGAATGAAGTGGAATATTAACTTAATCTGCTCCGGGTGTCACCCATTACGTGAATATAAAATACGGAAGCAAGTTGGATCCAACAATATAATTAAGCCATAAAGAGTAAGCTCACAGAGCATAATCAAACTATATAAACAAACCAGATTCAGGCGTGATGTGGTGGAAACGTTCCCTATTAGTAGAAAGGTATTGCAATTTTCCCCAAGTAAAAATTTATTTCGACTAGTTTCGATGCTACTTCATCATTGTCATTGACTTAACAATGATGTAGTAGCATCGAAACTAGCCGAAATAAATTTTTACTTGCAGAAAATTGCTATATCGTTCTATTAATAAAATCAAATTATTTTTTGGGAGAGAGGCTAGGTAGGTTTCAACGTGTTGTGTCATTTTCAAGGTTTAAGCCTAGGTTTAGCATTGAAAATAACACAGCGAAACCTAGTTCAGTTTTCTCTCAATAAACAGTGTAGATTATATTAATGATTACTCTTTATGGATATAAAACTATTCCACATAATGAATCCTTCAGTAATAGTAGTTGTAAGGGTAAGGGTGAGTCGAAGGCTGAGGTCATTTTGCACCGCTTGCTAATCTTTTTGCTAATTTATTTTTAAATACACCATAATATTTACCTTTCAGGGTTTGGTTTACATTTCGGAGGGGCAGGGGTAAGGAGTACAAGACTGGCGACCGTCCCCCCAAAACCTGAAATCTGGGTCCCCTCCTACTAGGGACCTTGCCGAGTGGAAATTATTCGTGTCAAAATGGGTACTTACGAGACGAGATTCATTTTGAAGTTCATATGCACGAGGGAGATTTGGATTATGCATTGAATCTTTCACAATGTATTAGTCTATGTCTCCAAAGTGCGTTAAAAGTTACTTCGAGGTGTTTTAGCTTGAAATAATTCATCCCAAAACAATCAGTGCTGGTATAGTGATTTAAATATTATTTTTTTACTCATAGATATATATTAGCTACACACAAACACACACACGAAATCTTCATCTTTAAATGTTCATAATAAAGTACAACCAAATAATTTATTTTTTTATCTTGCAGATATTTCTTGACATAGGTTTTATTAAATGCTTTAGTCAAGGCATGCTATGGTGCCGGTAACGTGAGTTACCGAGTTCCTTAACGCCGTTTCGTCTCTTATTTTATTGCTCATAGTGATTTCTTGCTTTTCGCGGGAAGAAAACCATAGAAAATCCTTCTGCAATAGGTCTGATCTATATTTGATTCCTCGATTGAAGCTACCGTAACATGTGGTATTTCTCATAATGTTTTTCAAGTAATTGGACATCCGATCGGCACTAAATTAATTAAAAAATTGTACAATTGGTAATTAATAATCTGATTGCGATTTCAATCCGAGTTCTCCTAGTGAGCTTTATGGAACTAAAGCAGTTTTCAAAACGACCTATGGCAATTTTCGTATGACGTGTTCTGTGCTTAAACTAACTTTCTTTAATATAATTCCGAAGATAATTAGGCTGAAAAGTGTGCCTTGGAAATGTGGCGACGTCTTATTTCATCGTTCACTTTGTTGGTCAATCATAAGTGAACTGAAAGTTTCGTTTACTCGGAGTACCAAAGGTCCGATTGGTATGTGTGGGTAGCTCAAGCTATCTCGTGCTAAGCTGGAAGACTTGTGAATTCGCACGCACGAGGAAGCGTGCTTGGTTTCCTTCCCTGCGATAAGTGTTGGTCTCCAGCTAAGTGCTGGTCAACGGAAAATCTGACCTTCAGGATTTTGCGGAGAGTATGTTTGCAGCGGCGTTTGCAGGATTATGTATTATTGAATTTTGGATCCATTATGATAAGTAGGCTAATGCTGATGTTAATAAGGTGAAGGTGAAAATTCGTGCTTTTATGACAGAAGCTCGTAAATAATTTGAATCTAGCATTGTCTTATTTTTATCTCTATTTATTAAAAGTCTCAGAAATACCTAAATTACGACTGTTCCGCTTTCATGTGTAGAACCGCGAAATTAAGTCAGCATCACTAAAAGGTCCAAGCGTTGCGTTTTTTATAAGAAGGGAAGAATTTTCGTTCTTAATTAATTTTAAAATTGGAATTAATGCTACGAGCTGTGTTCCAATATTTATCTTGAAGATACATTTTGTTATTGCATTGTAAATGCATATTACAGTATCTGAAAGGAAAACATTCTATAATATTTTCCTTGCAAGTTGGTAGCATCTAATGGATTCTCTTTTTTTTTTGGGGATCTATTTTAACTGAATTGTTTTAAATCAATTAGAAGATGCGGCCACTTTATCTAGGTGAAGAATAACTAAGTCGTAAGCAGAATTGTTTGCGAGTGTTTCAGGGGAGGAGAGAGCAGTCTTGGAAAATAAGAATTATAAGAGAATGTTTATTATGAGACTCGAGCTTTTATATGGAGCAGGCAGTGAATACTATACAAGAAAAGAAGTTTATTAAATGAGGTGGTTAACTGAAAGAAAATTGAAGTTGAGAGATGCTTCACGCCAATTTAGGAATTGATGATTAGTAATGATAACAGAGATGAATTATCAACAATTTGTTAGAGATAATAGGATGTTGCTGTCTCTACTAAATGGAAATCCTTCGTGATACACTTGAAAAAATACACTGCATATTGACAAACACGTTTATTAGACACGACCACTTTATTTGCGATGTAACATCATGAGGTGACCTGATTGTGTCACACATAAGCCGATCGTGTCTAACATAAGTTTCTTAGAAATTGCAGTGTATTCTTTCAAATGAATCGATTTCGTGGATTATAATTAAGTGTTAAGATGATCGACCACCAAATATTTTATAGCCTAACGTCATAAAATTCTAAGGTTTTATCGCCTAACTTAATACTACGCTCAAAACTTGGCTGGAAACAACATTCATTACCGGGATAGAATTTGAACCCGCGACGTTTCGGTTGCCAGCTACTTCACAGACTTCCCTGCCACTTAACTCTCAATGATTTGATGAGCTCCTCAGACCCTGCGTTAATTAGCTAAGGAAGTTAATCGCGAAGGAATCCCATCTTTCCTATCAAGAGAGGCGCCACTTGCACTTGATTTTGAAGCGTATGTCCTTTCTCGTTTGGGCTCAAATCCTTTTCCCCCCCTCTTCCACGTCCTTCTCTCTCCACATTTCCCTTTCAGGCACAACCACTCCACAGCGACGGATTTCCCCGCAATCTGCCGGCCGCAACGACGTTCTCCGCTCTGCTTTGTTGCCTTTCGTTGCCCTGGTACCGGATTGCGGGTTAGTGAGTGCGGGTTTGGGAGCAAGTGGATAGAGATGGGGAAGACTTTGGGGAACGGCTTTTTGGGTGGGTGCCCTGCACTCAACGATAACCTAACCCGGTTACGATTTGCACTTCAGACACTCAAAATGCCTCCGCACCCCCCTTCCCCGCCCGCATATCTCACGGCCGCGATGGCGGTGGTGTCGTATTGTAGGCTTTGGTGGGGAAGAAGCATGTTGGGGTTTGTGGTGTGGCTGGTAGGAAGAGAGGAAAGTGGTTTTTTTGGGGGAGAAGGAAATGAGATCACCTTGTGTGTCACACGTGTTGCCATCTGCCGATGGGCTACCGCTCCTACCCTGCTTCAGACGAAAAGCCAGAATGATATTAGACGGTGGTATAGTAGAAGAAAGCATGCATCAAGGGAAAATAAGGAAGTTGGGCTGGCGCGGTGGTTTAAAATACTTAACCTCGATCCCAAAAGCAGTCGGTTCTCGGCAGCAGGTCTACATTAGTAAACCAGCCCTGTCTTCGTTGCTTTACGAAGAGCACACCGACTTCAGTACTTGGTCCGTCGGATGGGACGTAAAGGTGTGGTTCTCTAGGTGCTTTTAATAAAAATCGGGTTACTCTCAAGGTTGAGAGGACTTTTTGTGGAGTGCTTGTCTCCTTCTCTAGATGGGCCGCCGTTCTTTTAATGACGCAGATTAAACGCTTAAAGGTGATAGAGTCAAAGAAGCACCTATTCGATTGCAGTTAGGGGTATTAATTGATTAAATCTCTAATTACCAGGGTCGTACTTAGGAAGGTTAGTGTTGCTTTAACGCTTTTATGAAAAAATGTTTCAATCTCGATGTGTAAAGCTATGGTTTTAACTGAATAAGGTATCTCCCTGCATGTAAATCTTGTAACCTGAAATGGTCTTTTAGATTCTTGACGTATATGTAGCATATAATGTCTGAAACTTGTGGGACGGTGAAAAACAGTGGAAATGGTTGCCCTGCAGTCGTACA
The DNA here is from genome assembly GCA_933228895.1 of Platycnemis pennipes. Classification (NCBI taxonomy): domain Eukaryota; kingdom Metazoa; phylum Arthropoda; class Insecta; order Odonata; family Platycnemididae; genus Platycnemis; species Platycnemis pennipes. The sequence goes on along the minus strand of OW121851.1, from coordinate 40,683,097 downwards.
TTCCCGGTGTCGAATTATCCAACCATACTCCTTTGCGATGTAATGCAGTATAATATGCAGTAACGGACATCACTGGATCTTGAGAAGCTTGTAGTGTCTCTGTGAGCACCAGTCTGTGCTGATATAACCTCTGCCGTTAAGAATAGCAGCTTGCAAGTGTCCAGGTTCTACCTCAGCCCCTCCCACCTTGTTGTTTTGTGCGGTGCCGAGCAGATATAGGTTTTTGGATGGAATCTGGACGTGTTTACGGAGAGGGATCTCCAGATTTTGTATTCATGGAAAAGTTTTGTCCTTCTTCTTCATCTTAGTTCTCTTCGTCCACGGACCCTTCCCCGGCCTCCCTCTTCGAACATCCCCTACCTCCCTACTCCCCTCGACCCTGTGGGGCTTGTCCATCAGATTTTGCCCACTCCTCCACAACCACATCGTTCCCAGCATCCCCCTCTCTCCCTCCGGTCCATTTTCTCGCATGACGACCTCGCTTCGTCTCTCCTAACCAACCCATCGGCATGTCCCTCGACTTCGCCGCCCTCCCTTCAATCATTCATCCCACCCTTCCTTCAATCTTCCTGACCGAGGGCTCCTCCTGTTCCTTTCTCTTCCTTCTTCCCCCCCCCCCCTTCTCCTCCCTATCACTCATTCTATCCTTCCTTATTTCGACCCCTTCGGAAAAGCGAAGCCCCGTCATTGTCAAGGAAATAAATAAAGCAGATATCAGAGCCTGGTGGAAGATGGAGTGGCCATGAGGCTGGGAACTCGGAAAGTGAGCCAAGTACCTCTGGTCCAAATCCTTCGGGAAAAGCAAACTGAAACCGAAGTTGTGATTTCAAATGTTATAAAGAGTATCAGTTCAGGCTGAGGTTTTTTGAGGTGAGAGTAACAACTTTCAAGAGAATGAGGAAATCCCATTTTCATGTAGTGCGAGATTTCATCTGCCTCTTAAGTTGATCTGCCCGAATTTGTAACGATTTCGTCATTTACCTTAATATTGTCATGTACCATTTTAAAACTTCTACTTTCATTCCATTTCCGTCCAGATGACAGAAAATCGTACCTTTTTGGTTAATTAATAGTAGTTACAATTTTACTATTCTTTATTATTCCTTAAGATTCCGTGTTCTCTTTCAAATATTGGTATTTAGAAAAAAGACAACTGCCACACATATCACCAGATGATGCTGCTCATTATTTTTCCTTTTATTCTTGAAAAGGTTTGTAATATGTCACAATTCACTTCGTAGAATGTGTACGAAGAAGAAACTTGGGTTTTTAAGTGATATTAAGGGCATACGGTAGTGTAGAAGTGAGGAAGTATTACAAGTATCTTTTTTATTTAGGACATTACATTAACAAAAGAATAAAAGAATTCGGTTTTTAGCCGCTAGTAGGTACATCTTATATGAGACGTCGTCACCCGTCTAAAATAATCTTAAAACTGGTAAAACTGGAAGACCAAGGGACAAATATATAGGGCAAATAATGAAGGGCGTGAAAGAGAAAACATACCAGGGCGTGAGGGAATTAACACTGAATAGGGCAGAATGGAGGGCTGCAGTAAACAAATCCTAGGATTGAAACGCTGATGATTATATATTTACGGCTATTCATATCCCCAATTGTACGAGTAAGGAAAGAGATTTTGAATGTCATTCCAGAGATCAGACCTTCGCAACAATGGGGTCGTTTACCATATTTTTTTTATTGCCGAATCTGATAGAGTTTGTAAAATAAAGAGACCCGTATTTTTCCGTTTTCTGATCCGACAATTATTTCCCGAGTTATAAGCGGCGAAAAACTGATGTTTTTAACCCTTTCAGAAAAGTGGGTGTGGTGAAACCTCTGACGTATATCGACTTCGTCCAATCACAACTGAGCCCGCGAAGCTACTTCACCTTATCGCAAAGAGGGGGACACAGCTGACTCGGCCAATCGGAGCGATTTCGACAGCATCTGTGCGAGCAGACCTTCCGAGAACCCCCCTCCACTCCCTTACCCCTCCCCTGAAAGCAGTCAAGGACGGGAGGAAAATGACGTCAATGTTATCACAGCAGCATTTTCGGTGGGCGTCACCTTTTGCTTATTTTAATTTTTGATTTATGAGTGAATGGTTGTGGTTAGAAGATTAATTTTTTCACTAAAATTCGTTTTTCGTTTCCGTCTAACGATTTCGTGTACAAAATTGCGATTTCGGTTCCGAGTAAACGCCCCCATTCCAGAAAATAATTTCTCTAATTTTGTGATTATGCTCCAGTCTACCATAGTAAGTTGGAGTTCGCAAAATATTTTTAACTTCGCCAGGTGAAAATATCACCTTTGGATCTATTTAAGAGATTAAGTCTAACTTTCAGCCTACGATCTGAAAATGATTCCCATTTTTAGTTCATTTAATAGATTGGTTATGCTAATATTATCCATGGTGGATTTGGGCCGCAATTTTGTTTTCTCTCAACCCTGGCTAACTAGGCCCGCCTTCTGCCCTGCGGAGACAACTTGAAAATCGTTCAAAAGAGGGATTAGGAAAATACGACAGCATCACACATAATTCAGTTGATTTTTTTTTATCCTTGGAATTATCGCACTCATGTGCCTACCAGCGGCATAACTCGGTTAATGTCAGCACATGTCCCCTTACGATTGTCCCTCAGTAAATACATCTACATCTACATAATACCCTGGAAACCACCATAAAGGTGTGCGGCAGGGGGTAAATTCTCATGAAACATGCACTACATATCATGCATAAAAAAAGTATTAGTATTTATATACTGTTCTAAACTGCACTTTTAAAAAAAAGATAAAAATAGCAATACAAACATGCAAAACCATGCCGTTAGTTGGGTTAGCTTCAAGTCCTTATATCAACATGCAGCTACCAATGTTATCCATTGCTACACTCATATTGGATATATTTACCGTTATTCATATCCCTAATTGTACGAGGAAAAAAGGACATTTTGAATCTGTCAGTTCGGAAATCAATTTCTCTAATTTAGTGATTATGGTCCAGTCTACCATAGTAAGTTGGGGTCCGCAAAATATTTTCAACATCATCACTGAAAATATGGTCTTGGAATTTGCTTAAGAGATTAAGTCTAATTTTCTACCTGCGATCTAAGAGTATACCACCGCGCATCGATGTTTATCATTTTAATATGCCTCTAAAGAGGCCACACCGGTCATCCCTAGCGTGCAGGGGCCATATGTTGGCCCCATTCCATCTTTGGGACAGTTTATTTCACCCCTGAACTGAAAGTCATTCCATTTTCAATCGACCAATTCTTCGAAAAAAATGGCGCCTCACCATCTCGCATTTCAACGAAATTCGACTCGGAGGTAGTGCCCGGTAGTGCCTACTCTTGTGATCCATAATCCGTTGGCTAAATTCACAGAAAAAATGTTGCTTTTTTATATTTGTGCTATGGAAAATAAGTTTGTTGGAGCTCGTACAAATTTAGCATAAAATGACGTTTTGTAAGCGTCCGAGTGATGTACATTTGCCTGTTACTCGGGGGCAAAATTTTTTCTGTGAATTTAGTCAACGGATTATGGATCACAAGTAGGGATGGGTCGGTTCCACTCTTTTTCGGTTCCGGTTCGGTTCTTAACTTCGGTTCTCTGTTCCGATTCTTAATTTACCACTTACTTTGCATTGCTTATTTGTAAGATAAGATAATCAATAATCATTTTCAGAGACATACTGCTTGAAAAAGAATACCTCCTTCATTATATTTTTGTGTTATATATACTGTATTATGATATAATTTACGAAAATGGTATGAGGACTCGCACCTCCAAAGTAGGTGGACGTAACATATACCTATCAATCAGAATATCCTTATTACGGCGGTATTTCATCACTTACTACAATTGGATGTAATAAAATAAATCATATAGTCATTTTAACGTCTGAATTAGAATAATTCGCGGCAAATTTGAAGCATCTAAGTACACTATTTCACCAGGTTTTAATGTGAAGCCGCCACTTTCACAGTGTGAGCAGGTTTCAAACTGGTTTTTGCGCCAATTATTTCGGTACCGATTATTTTTTGCCTCGGTTCCGGTTCTAAGCTCATGAACCGGTGGAACCGAGAACCGAAGAACCGAACCGACACATCTCTAGTCACAAGGGTAGGCACTACCTCACTGTAAAAAGTAGATCTGATTTTAAGGTACAAAAGCGATCTGAATTTCAGATGCAACAATTTTAAGACAGGGTATGTTGAATTTCAGCAGTAATATCTTGTCTAAAAATAAGGCAGGTGAACGGCTGAAAATCAGACCATCCAGAATCCTGCTTCCTCTGCTTCCTGCTCAACTGCTCCTGTACCAACCATCCATGTTCCTGCCTCTTCCGTACCTTAAATCCGTGTTCCTGCCTTATAACCAGACAGCGCTTAAATTCAGATCGCACTGAAAATCAGATCAACTTTTTACAGTGCTACGAGCCGAATTTCGTTGAAATCTGAGATGGTGAGTCAACGACCATTTGTCGGTTTAAAATGGAACGACCCTTAAGCCTTTTTACGCGAAACCGTTCCTTTTGCGCCGTCTCTCGTCTTCCACTGCCCTTCTTCTCATCTCCTCTACTTTGACTTCCCCTTCCGTTCCCGGTTCTCATCGACCTCCCGCGCCTTTGATCATTCCCGCTCTCGTCCACGGCTTGCAACTTTCAGGAAGGCAGAGGAGCGCAACCCTCTCGTATCGTCATGCTTTTCTGGGGCGTGCATAGTCGGATATAGCATGTTTCGCCCGTCCCTAAAAGGGGGAGGATTAAAAAAGGCTTCAATTGGAATGGCGGAGGAGGAGGCTTCAAAAGGTCTGTGAAGTACTAATGCACCCACATAATGAGAAATTCGAATGTTTCATCCACAAAATATTTAAAAACTTGCCTTAGGGGGATCGGGTTGGTGTGGTGGCTAGAGTACTGGCCTCCCATCCCGAGGGCCCGGGTTCGATTCCCGGCAGTGGCGGATTTTTCAGTGGAAAACCGGTCCCCACTTGAGTGCCTAGTGGAGGGCATTTGAAGTACAGTACTCCGTCCGTCGGATTGGACGTTAAGCCGTGGTCCCCTTGGTGCCTTTCGTTAAGAGTAGGCTAATGCCGACGCCGGGTTTCTCTCCACCCTTCCTCCGTTCCCTAAATATTCCTACCATTACCCAATTACCCACCTATCCTATATGGCGCAAATGACCTCAGCTGTCGGTCGCCTCCCCTAAATAATCAATCAATCAACTTGCCTTAGACGTAATTGGGGCTCTGGAAAATCGTGACGTATCAGCTGCGATATGGATCGGAGCCACGTTAAGGCGTCTTCAATAAGGTGTATGTTAACACAGTGAACTTATTTTTATTAACTGTTATGTATGGATGTTTTTTCGTGAGTTTGGCTCCTTTTTTGAAAATGAAAAATATTTAATTTTTGGCCGACGTTTCGGACAATGTATTTTTTCCTTCTTCAGGCAAGTTCTATAAAGTGAATTTGTTCAACGTTTTCTGAAACGTCGGCCAATATTTAAATATTTTTCATTTTCAAAAAAAAGGACCTAAACTCCCGGAAAATCATCCATATATTCAATAAAAAAGAGGTATTTTTATTTAAGTCTATTTATTTCATTAACTCAGCAAGGGAGCACTTAGCATGGGTTAGTAGATATAAGACATCTTTTGCGATACACCACAAAGTATTGCAATAATATCGAACGTATTTATCACGTTTTTGTGTTAATACCTGCAAGAGCGAGGTTGCCTCCTTCTAATTTATCTCGTCTGACGTCTTCATACGTACCTACTTGTGTTTCTTTCAATATTATATGGGATTAGATAGGTATGATATCACTTTAGTATAACAATTTCACATGCCATACGATTGCGAAATACAGTTTCTAATATTATTCTTTTTAACTCCAAAGATAAATGGAGTAAGTGTGACCGGAGCGGGGTATGCAGACTGAAGTGCAACGATCCCAATTGTTCATCGTAACACATCGGACAAAGTGGTCGGGCAATCAATACCCGTGTACATGAACCTAAGAGGTGCTGGTTGACTGCGGACATCAGATCAAGTTTCGCCAAGCATCTTACTGAGAACGATCACGAGAGCGACTTCACCGCTGAAGTGCTCCACACGGAGGAAAAAGGAGGGAAAGTGGATTTCCTTGAACAATGGGGGCGTTTACTCGGAACCGAAATCGCAATTTTGTGCACGAAATGGGGGCGTTTACTCGGAACCGAAATCGCAATTTTGTACACGAAATCGTTAGATGGAAACGAAAAACGAATTTTAGGGAAAAAATTAATCTTCTAACCTCAACCATTCACTCATAAATCAAAAATTAAAATAAGCAAAAGGTGACGCCCACTGAAAATGCTGCTGTGATAACATTGACGTCATTTTCCTCCCGTCCTTGACTGCTTTCAGGGGAGGGGTAAGGGAGTGGAGGGGGGTTCTCGGAAGGTCTGCTCGCACAGATGCTGTCGAAATCGCTCCCATTGGCCGAGTCAGCTGTGTCCCCCCCTTTTCGATAAGGCGAAGTAGCTTCGCGGGCTCAGTTGTGATTGGACGAAGTCGATATACGTCAGAGGTTGCACCACGCCCACTTTTCCGAAAGGGTTAAAAACATCAGTTTTTCGCCGCTTATAACTCGGGAAATAATTGTCGGATCAGAAAACGGAAAAATACGGGTCCTTTTATTTTACAAACTCTATCAGATTCGGCAATAAAAAAATATGGTAAACGACCCCATTGTTAGATGGAAACAAAACGAGAATTTTAGTGAAAGAAATAATCTTCTAACCACAACCATTCACTCATAAGTCAAAAATGAAAATAAGCAAAATGTGACGCCCACCGAAAAAGCTGCTGTGATAAAATTGACGTCATTTTCCTCCGGTCCTTGACTTCTTTTCTTGGAATCGAAGGGAGTGGAGGGGGGTTCTCGGAAGGTCTGCTCGCACAGATCCTGTCGCAATCGCACCCATTGGGAGAGCCAGCTGTGTCCCCCCCATTGCGATAAAGCGAAGTAGCTTCGCGGGCTCAGTTGTGATTGGACGAAGTCGATATACGTCAGAGGTTGCACCACACCCACTTTTCCGGAAGAGTTAAAAACATCAGTTTTTCGCCTCCTATATCTCGAGAAATAATTGACGGATCAAAAAACGGAAAAATACATGTATTTTTATTTTGCAATCTCTATCATATTCGGCAATAAATAAATATGGCAAACGACCCCATTGGAGATAGGGAAAGTATCAAATGACCACAATGTAAACCTTTTTAATGAATTTGTGTTCCAGTTTCACTCGCGGCTGTTGTCCATAACCTTCCCTCCCTCCAACGAATCCTGTCCTTGACCTTAACTATTAGCTCTCCTGACCAGTATTCCCTTACCACCCTTCTCTCTCCCCACCACCCCCTCCTATACCACCCTTCCAAATTTTCAGCATATGAGAGCTTGCTACTTGCTGATTTTACCCTGAAAATGTCTACAGAGTAGGTGAAACCCGGGTCGGTGGATTAAAATTGCATGAAATATGCAACTTATTTTATTTTATTATTACAGTTACGGTACAGTGATAGATTACTTTGGGGTATGGCAGGTGTAAGAAGAGTTTTTTTGTATGCATTTGAGGGAGTGAGAGCATTAACTCCTATTCCCTTCTCCCTTGTACCTTCATCCTTTGAACTCCATACGCCACCCATATCCTCCCTCTCTCCCGTCTCGTCCACCCTTCTCCTCCTCGCGTCCGTCTCTTGTGAGTGCCTTGAATTCATTTCCAACCCCCCACTCCTCCTTAGAGTGCTCGGATGCAACCAACCCTGCTTCCAAGCCGCTCGCGGGCGGTTGAAGTGGCGCTCCGAAATTTGTTTACGCAGCCATTTTCCGGGCGCTCTCGCATCTATGCGAGTGAAGAGGGAATAGGGGTTCGCGAGCACCCCATTTTCTTCCCCCAACCTCCTTCCCCATCTCCTCCCCGTCACACATCGAGTGAAACCTCGTTTTACCCTCCCAAATGTCTTATTTTTTCATCTGTCTCCCGCCTCTACGTCTTACCCCATTTTTTTCCTCGTTTTTTTCTCCCTCTTCTCGAATGTTTTTCCGTCGTCGCCTCCGATCCAGACCCGCAATCCAATTTCTTGCAAGAGAGCGAGCATCCTGAGAGAAGAGTAGAGAGAGGGAATAAAACTGAGAGGTGGATGGAGGAAAATACACATTCGGGCAGGTCAGGGCTCACTCTTTCTTCCATTGCATTTGTAGTATAGGCGTTGGGGGAATGAGGAGATAAATTCGTCCCAAATGAGATCTCACTTCCTTTCGCAAGGCCCCGTATTCCCTTCCACTTCTCTGTGTCTGTTTCTCATTCTCTCTCTCTCTCTCTCTCTATCCTCTTAGCACCCTGCGAAGCCATCTTCCTGATGAGGTTTTTGGGGAAATTCGGCACTTTTGCAACGTACTCCTCTCGGGAGAGAACGAAAAAGAATTTTGGGTTGATGTTGGTGGCTTTCACGTCTGAGGATCCGGTTCGAATCTAGGTATTTTATCGAAGATATATTCCTAATTTATCGGTCCCGGCTTGAATGATATGTGGAGAACACTTCGTGTTTAGTTCTTTTTCGATCGGATGGGATGTTGGACATCAGTAGAACCCATCGTGCCCTATGTTCTTTCTAACTCTGATGACGTATTCTCTGAATTTTCCCCGGTTGCAACCTAGCAGAAAAAAACTTCAATCGAAAGCCTACCGACCACCTATTCATAATTTATAAAATGTGTTCAGCTGTTACTAATTTTTTTCTTTAGTAACAAGTAGAGATGGGCAACTCGGTAAATTACCATGGTATTTTTCGTAAATTACCAGCACCCCTGAAAATTACCGTAATAAACGGTAATATTCAGAATTACCGTAATAAACGGTAATTTTCAGAATAGATCTTTTTCAGAAAATTTCTTCCTCACGAAGAAACCATTGGAATGGGTGATATTATAAAGTTTTGTTTACATCGTTTACATTGTGTCCGTGATTAATTCAGAGTAAAATAACAAATGTATGTTGCGCAGAGGTATGTATTTGGAAGGAACATTTCATAGTGTGACAAAAGAGAGGCAAATTGCGTCTTGCTGCCAACTTTGTTATAATTTTTTTAATGGGTGGATTGCAAGAACGAGGCTCAAACCGTGGTTTAGACGGCGTCTTCATGAGCCGCGGCCTGGACGCGATCTTCCTTCCGCTTGCATAAACAAGGTTTCGTCGCGGTCTATGAAAACCGCGGCCTGTCGTTGTTGATTATGTGGCAACGCTGACTACTGTCATTTGTTTCCCGAAAAGCAATTGTAAGATCCTTAGCGACGTAAATAAACACCGTGAACTTCAGTTTGGATGCGTGTGAGTATCTAGTGAAAATGTGCAGTGAAAGTGCAGTGCAGCGAAAACTTTTCGCTGGAAGAGAAGCTGCTCCTGATTTCTATTATATCACACTATGTAATACTAGAGAGTAAGGCGTATTACGCGACCACGTTGGATAGGGAAAAGGAGGAATTGAAAGATATTTGTGGAAAGTATAATGCCAACAACCCAAAAGTGTAATGCATTTCAATGAACTGGACTTTTATGCAAGGAAAGAAAACTTTTTAAAAGAAGCGAAGAATTTGTTTGTGAAGTGACTTAATTATCAAGGCAGTTAAGTTATTATTTTTGTGGCTGTAACCAGTTTATTCCTTATTTTTGTAGTTATATTTTTTGATTGTACGTCTTGTGATTATGTATGTGTCGAGTGAACATTAAACGCCAAAAAAATGAATAAATAACCCTATTTTCAACCTATTATTTGTACGCAGATTGAATAATATCCCTTTATATTGACGTATGTCTGGGCAGGAAATTTTAATATGCGTGTAGTCTAGAGAATCAATGTCAGGGAAGTTGTTCCTAATAAAATTATGTATCTAATAAATCGATTAGTTCTGTGTTAACTCCATGCATTTTCCGAAAAGCACTAGCGAAAATATTTAGAGGTTTTCCCCATAGGTTAACAGCTAAGAATGGGTAATTTCACTAAATTTGGAGCACGATTTTTAATAATCAATCAACTGTACAAACGCAACCTATTTATCGTTATTTTTTCTTAACGTTACTTCACATTTAAAATGTAATTCATGCCCACCCTGATAAGAGAGAAAATCCAGCTATCACATCATGTAATTCTGCGGCAATTAAGGGGAATTTGGTAATATTTAGGTCCAATGAGCACAATGAGCTTCGCGTACATTCATTAAGCACCTAAAATCCGTTGATTCATGAACACCAATCTGATCCCCTAAAGCCTTAAAACAAAACTTGCAGTGGCGAAAGACCTTAATTACATAAGCAAATGAATAATTGGTGGCACTTGGAATCCCCAGCGGTCCGTCGAAAGTCTGATATGATAGTTCGTTTCTCCCAATAGCTGATGAGTTACTTCTTTATTAAATCTTTACCTCTGTTCAAACTCTGAATCGATGTATGATAAAAATAGATCACTTCGGTCCCTAATTAATCTGTTTATCTTTATTGGTGGAACGTCAGCATCCTCAATATCTGTAATTTCTTCTATTTCCTCCGCCTCGCGAACGTCAAAAAGTGCCGGCCGGCCATGTTTGGTGTCTCTCGCGAACGCAGACCGCGGCTTAAACCTACCCAGCAGGAGGTTCGGGAATTGGCGGCTTTTGAACCGCGGTTTAGACGGCGTCTGACGTAAAACTCGTTCATGCAAGCAAAAAACCGCGGTTTCGGCCATTTTCCCTAACCACCGTCTAAACCGCGGTTTAAACCTCGTTCTTGCAATCCACCCAATGAGTTATAATGGATAAACGTCATGATATGTTTGATACAAGCGTCGTCATTTGTATTTCAATCCTATTTGATTTCGTTTTGAGTCCTCTGATAAGAATTTGCAGCTCAAAACTTAAAATTACCGGAAATTTTCGGTAATTTTTGAAAATTACCGTAATTTACGACGGTAATTTACCTCAATTGAAAATTACGGTAATTTACCCATCTCTAGTAACAAGTAAAGAATTTGAATGAACGCGAACGTTAACTCGAAAACCTTAACGGTGTTACCCACTGAAATTGCCCAGTAGTGCAAATTCCTCAGAGGAAAATCATTTGCTTTGACCGGGACTTGAACCCCAAATCCCCTAGTACTCTGCCTGATGTTTTAACCAATTTAGAAGCCAAGACGTCTTGTTTCCCTACGGATATTTTAAAGCACCATTGTTAAAGCACCTGGCCGGAAATCTGGGGTTCTGGTCTAGGCGAATGATTTCCTCAGTGGAATTACTGCTATTAAACGAGTAAATATCAAAATGAATTCTATATGACGATCACTTCAACTGAAATACTCCGTCCGTCAGATGTGCCGTAAAACTTTGGGCCGCTTACAATCCTTAGTTTACAAAAAGGTATTACCGACGCCGTATTTCTCTCCACCTACATTCCTACCGCCTAGCTCCCAAACACCCACTTACACTCAATGGTCCAAACAAAATAACTTGCCTCTCTCTCTGGTGCTGACGATATTGACATAAAGAATGTCGTGTAAAATAATTGAATGCCGTTGGTTTAAACTTGTGACTGCATTTGCCTCTTATTCCCATATGAGAAATCTTTTCAATCCATTTGTAATACGTGATAATGTTGGTGTTCTTTATTATCATTTAATCCCCAAGTATGGTATATTTATGATTCAAACCTGGTAATTTTCAACGTCAGATCCGCCTCTTTCATTCCAACATACCTAAAGTCTTGTTTCCATGTTTTCTCATTCCTATTTATTCTATTCTTTAAATAAGCTGCACAGTTTCAGGCGTAACCTGGTGGAACTGCATGTTTACGTAAAAGTAAAATAAAATACAATGTATATTCCACACTATTTTTAATTCACCGACCCGGGTTTCGTCTACTTTGTAGACATTTACTGGACCCGTAGACATTTTCTGGACCCAAAAGTTGGCTACGGAGTAGACGAAACTCGTGTCGGTGAATTAAGAATAGTGTGGAATATATAATTATTACCTATTCTTTAAAACTGCTTTTCTCATCTCATCCTATCTAATAACGCAAAAGCAACTACCTTTGCCTCTTTCTAATTTATCCCCGAACTTTCTTTCTTCTCTCACAATACTCAAAACATTTTCTTCTCTGTCCTCATCTATGCGTCTTATATTTCCAATTCTGTTCCTCATCATCCTCTCTCCTCTCCAAAGTTTCGTTCCAATTCTGCCCAACGCTCAAAATAAATTCTTTCCGTTTTCCCTTAAACCTATAATCATTGTCTTTTTCTTAACTGATTAACCTCTCCATAGTATGCCCTGTTTATGGAATATTGTCTATTTGTCTGAATAGTAAGTTACCTTTCAACAATCGAGAGCTAAATTTGCCTATATTCCCTCTTCATACCGACCGTGGTAGCTAAATCGGTAACGTGTTGACTTTACCACCCAAGATTAATTGGAAATCCGGCTCTGGCATCAACCTAGTGATAATTATACGTTTAACAACTTAAGCTTGATAATTGCAGCCTTTGGAAAACAAGTGGCTACTTCAAATTACATTTTAAATCGCCTATCTCTTCTACTTAATATATTGTGAAAAAAAAATTCCTCGAGAGCATAAAAAAAAGGCTTCCAACACAATTCCCTTTTATCAAATATATTCATAGTGCATTATATTTATGTGTATAAACCCATCAAATTGTCTTTTAGAATTCTTGAACTTTTCTTTCAGGACATTATATTCACCCAAGGAGAGTAGCCGAGGTCGTCAACCCCGCTTCAGTGTGAGAGAAGGCTGCGATTCAAAGGTATGGCAAAGGACTTCACTGCCCTATTTTCCTCATCGTCTTATTTATTTCGTATTTAGTTACGTCCAATTAACATTAATATCCCTGTCGTGTACTTCTATGAATGGCTCAGGGAAGGCTTAAAGCCGTTTGAGTGAGACAATCTCGATTTGGTATGGAAGCGAACAACAGCTCAGCGATTGGGATCGTAGTGATTACGTTTCTGTTTCTCTAAAACGATAGATGCTCGGGTCAAAATGGCGTTTACTGCTACCCAAAGCGGCTTTAGCGCTGCTCAAACATTTTTTTTGTGTCAGCAAGTCGTGATAATACGCCATAATTCTTCACGATAATATTTCCATGACTTGGAATGAAATGATGTCTATTCAAGCATGAATAATTTTTCATTGGGGCCTAAATAGATTCTCCTATGATCATTGCACGCTGTTTAGTCTTGCCTATGCAAGGCAGTACTATTCAGTTGATCTCAGAAACCGATTTGAACTTATAATGAACAGAAAATATACTTGGTTATTCCAAATAAATTTATTCTTAAGTAACGATCCGGGCTTCGACGTAAACGTCATCATCAAGTCAGAATAAATTTATTTGGAATAACCAAGTATATTTTCTGTTCATTATGAGTTCAAAATTCACGAAGTTAAGTCTGAAACCATCGATCGATTTGAACTTGTTGGCTGATCCTACCGCCCAGTAAAGAATTCTTTTTTTGCTTGTCATTGCTTGAATAGAGTGTATCTCAGTTAACATTTCAATATATTTTTTCCGACACGGATGGATCCTGATGGCAAAATTCTGGAAATTTTAAACCTTGGCTTCCTGGGATTAATATTGGTCTTTTAACTTTTATAGTTGAAGTTACCTTTTTATAGGACTCTCGACTATTTTGAGTGTTAATCTGGTAAAAGGACCAAATCATGTATAATTATGTGCTTCCATATATAATTCATTCACACGACCGAGGCTTTATTGTTCTGCAACATTATTAGTTGAACAAGAGTCCTAATTGTTTTATTCACCTACTGATATCACAGTGAAACCTTTTTAATGTGCAATGAATAGCAAGTGAAAACACTCATTGACTCCTCGTTATTTTAAGATTAAGTAATTCCGCAAAGTTACTCCAAACACAATTGAAATGATCATTTTAAGAAGGCAATTCCTCTTACGGAAAACCTTTTAAATGTAGCTGATAACTACAGGCTTAACTATGTGATACTATTCCATAATGGAAAATAAAAGAATGAAACTTTGCTAGGTTCACTTTATATTTAAATAGGCACGACCCGCGTATCCTGAAGATGCCTAAACCTGAGTAGTCACCTGAAGATGTAACTACGTTATGAAACTCGGGTCGTGCCTATTCAAATATAAAGTGAACCTAAAAATGTTTCATTCTTTTATTTGCCTTTTAAATGGTCAATGGGAACAGTTTATTTACATTCCATCATTGCTAGGAGTATCAAACAATTTCATTATGTTTATAATGCTCTCTTTTTCGTGTGTAACGGTGCTTGTATGTAACTACGAAAGTGTGAGAGAAGTAGAATTATAGAATTCTGGCAAGCGCTAGATAATATACCTATGCTTCCTTACTGCGAAAGTTTAGAACATATAAGAGAATACTGGATATATTATTCCGCTTGATTCATAAAAGAAAAAAATTCTAGGGTAGAGTCCTAATTTTTAAGTACAGGTAACGTACTTAGTTCTAATATCAGGTGTTGTCTGTAGTATTATGGAAGGAAGAAGATTGGTACGCATAGTTGAAAGAAAATCATTACTGTGGAGCTATGTTTAACTTTTTCGTCGACTTTTAACTGTTTCTTATCGCCATCAGTAATTTCTATGGTTGAAGAATCTGCCTTTGGAGGCAAGCGTAACTCTTAGTAACTACGGCGTAACCTAGCCATCAAAGAATAAAATATCTGCATTATGCAAATAATTATGCATTGTGCCCATTTAGAGATAAGCATATGTAGTGTGTAGGTTTACTTTTCCAATCACAGTCTCTTATATTTTTGCCGAGGGCAATAGAATATTTCTTCGGGTGCTAAGAATATCTAATGCTACTGTTGAGCTGTACAAATTTTTATTTGAAATCATTGTTTTCTATTACCGTTTATTTCATGTTTGCAAATAGATTTCCTTGGTCACTTCTCTAGTATTATCAGCAATAATAAGCGTGATGTTCTTCGAAAATCAGATAAAAATACCTAAACACATGACACAATTCAGTTTTGAGTTTGGCCTTTAGGTAATACATCAATAGACTGCAAAAATTTGATGTATGTTTAGAGTGTATGAATACTAAATGTCGACTCAGAATTCAGTCTCCTGATTACTGAATAATCAAAGTTGATAAATCTTGGAAAGATTAATTTTGACATACCAAACACGAAATCAGTGGTAAATAATGCAATTAACGCAGATATATTCTCACGCCAGTCAGCTGACGTAGCAATAAATATTTATGGTATGTAGATAAAATACCGGCATTTTCAAGATTTTTTATTCATGAAATGACTGATGATAAATTTACAAAATATTGTACGTTAAAAGCGTACCATATATCTTACCCTAAATACTCTAAGAATGTAATTATTTACTATTTCATCCCTATCACCTAATCAGATCTCGATGAAGTTGAGATAGTTTAAGAATATTCCCGCTTTGCTCACGGAATAATAACTGTTCTATGTGTGGATTTCTGTAGATAAGCATCATATCTGGTGAAGTCTTCACGGGTTCTCCACTAGGTCAGGGAAACGGCTAATGCTAAGACATTAGCCGTTTCCCTGACCCTCTGGAGAACCCGTGAAGACTTCACCAGTATTTATTATTATTATTAGTATTCTATCGGTGAAGGTAGGACATTTAATTCAAATGGACATTTAATTCTTCCCACCCCCTAAATTTCACACGATGTCCCTCTTCAGCCCCTCATACCTCCTGCCACCCATCATTTCATCCAAGCTACCCGTTCTTCTCCTCCCTCTACCCCGCTTGCACAATGCTCTTCCCTCAATCACCTCCTTCAAAACACCATCCCATTCTTCCCATCCCATCCAATTTTATTGTCTTTTCCATCCACACCTTCTGCCCTCTCCTAATTTCAACTACCAAATTTCTTTCCTCTCCTACCAATTCTAGCACTTCATCGTTCATCTTCCTTTCGGTCCATTTTACTTTCTCCATCCTTCACCACACTCACATCTCAAAAGCCCTAATCCTATTTTTATCTTCTTTTCGCAAAGACCACGTTTCCGCCCCATATAGTGCATCGCTCCATAAACTTTTCACTAGTCTTTTCTTCATTTCCCTACTCCACGCCTTTGTCGTTAGTTCACGCCAACGAGTAAAAGCTACTTTTTCCAATGCAATTCTCCTTCTCACTTCAAGCAACCAGCATTATACGCCGGAAAAACACCTGATCATCTAGCATCATATTATATTCATAAAAAGAGAATGTGCGTGGTATACCTCATGATATACACTGAGCCTTAGACGCACAATGGAGCATACTATGGAAATCTTCTGCATATATCTGAGGGAAATTATGACAAGGCCGACGGATATGGTGTACGCCGTCTGCAATTGAAGTGACCTAACTATGAGATCGGCGGTTTGGTGGTATTACTTTATGGAAGAGAGAAGCTTTATGAAGGGAACGTGCGGGAGGAACTTTATATATTTCATTCACATGCACGTAGTACCTCGTAGTACATCGTTTGTCCAATTTTTCAGGAAACAGTTTCGCCTGCGTTCAGGGACGTATTTATGACCCCTGAGGCCCCCGACAGAATCTAGAATGAGGCCCTCAATGGTATAGTCTTGCAACTTGGCAGCTTGACATAGAATTTTCCTTGCATATTAAGATAATACGTGATGAGTACATGTATCTATCACTATTAATACTCTGCTGGTATGCGCCAGGTTACTTACAAGTATGCTTGCATCTTCTCTCTCGCGAGGCCCCCAGCGCTCGCGAGCGCCTGGAGGCCGCCGGTTACGTCTTATGGTAAGTACGGCCCTGACTGCGTTTCAACAGGCATCTTCAGGTCAATGAAGTGATGATGCTTCCAGTCAAGTCAACAAATGTTCATTTTCCCCAATATACAAATTTATAAATTTAAAAAACCTGAAAAAAAACATTTTGGGAAGCCCTGTTTTAGGAACAGTTTCCTCTTCAGGGTTAGGTTTATGGCTAATAGCACTTCTTTCCATTGTTCATAGATGTTTAACTCTTTATGCTAAGACGGGAGTGCCGTTGCTCTGGCATTTTCCCGAAGCTCAGTGAAACCCATAAGAACAGCACGGAGCGGCAATAACATTTTAGGAATAAATATAAATAGTATTGACAACAGAAAAACAATAAATATATATTTGAAATAGTAACATTTAATGCATGTATTAAAGTATAGGAGTGTATGAATTTGTACCTATGGTCACTCAAATTATCACTGAATTCTATCGTCTCTATTTCTCACTTCTTTGGGGTAAACCGGGGTGAGACGGGGAGAAATGGTGGCTGTTGTGGACCGTCAGTCTCCTTCTCCTGGCCTTCATTTGCCTTTTTCCTTCTCTTCTTGTTCATATTTAGTGGCCACAGCGGTAAGACAAGGTCTGAGAGTAAACCCACCGCTAAAAGTATAGGTGTATGTGGCTGGTGGTTGGATGGTAAATTCATCTTAGTAAGATTTAAAGGGCTGTGCAACCAGGTACGATGCATTGTGGCCGTCCAATTCGTTGGAGTGAGGTGCCATTGTTCCAAATCTTTTTTCTTTCTGAGCACGCGTTTCCATTCCCTGGAACGCGTGTAGCTGTCGTCCTTGTTGAAATTTTATGGATTTCACGAAGCATCCTCACTTGATTGACTTGAAGGTGCCCGCAGGCGAAACTGTTATCTGAAGAAACGGACAAACGCGGAAGGACACCCGGAAGACAAGAATCTTCAAGTTACTAGCGCCGATAAAGCTTTCATATGGAGTTTGTAGTTTTGTCAAAGGCGAGTTTAGCTTCTATGCTCCGTTTTTACAGTCATCAACACTAGTTATCATTTCTAAGATTAAATTGACGCATTTACACAATCATTCTATCAACTATAAATATGCATTCTTTATATTGGTATAATTCTTCTCTTATACGCCCTTCGTTGCATTGTTCATGACCCTCACATAAAATCTTTCGTAATTACTCAGTGACAAAGACTCAGTCATTAACATACAATGCTGTGTACTAGTACCTAGTAAGCTATGAACCCTACGTATTTTTATGAGCCCTTGGTTTAGGGGACAGGGTGTTATTAACAGCCTCATTCAACCCAAATATAATAAAAAATATCAAATATCAACTCATTTCATTCTATCAACCCTTCTCTCGATGACTGTTGTTATTTATCCCATGAGAGGGCTTTACTTCAGGCCTATCTAGATCAGTCAGTATTTCCGTACCTGTTACTTTTCATCTTAGTTTATTATATTCGAAGTTAGTTGTATGATTAGTGTATTTGTATTATCATTATTATTAGTTGTGTGAAAGTTTTATGAGTGAACACCTGCGAATATATTGATTAGTATACAGTCACACCTCCCTTATAATTGCTTGCCTGATGTGTGGACATAAATGGTTCTTCATTCAAGAGTAGTTGAAAAGCCCCCCATGAAAAAAAATATCTCACAGTTAAAAGTCATTTCATAATATTTTCCTATTTTTGATAGTTATGTTTTAGTTAGCTGCACTTATCACCCCTAGATTCCGCAAAAATGAACTGGAAATAGCAGCCTAAAGCATTAACAACCTATTATATCAACCATGTGGTAATTTACCCGATCCTAAATATACGATTGGATGAAACAATTGTAATACCCGAAATCAGTGTCAGACGAGACTGAATGTAGGGCAGTATGAAAAATAGCGCAGTGGGCTTGCTTTAAAAACGTGGTGAGTCATTATCTGGCAAAACTTTCTGTGCATATAACCCTCATAGTTGGTAATTTTTTTCAGCTTCATTAATGAGTTTTTCTCTGAAAGTTGAAAATTCCCACCCTCACTTTCAAAGTTTTTTTCAATTATAAAACTTTGAACCCCCTTTAGTCATTTTAAAAGAAGAAAACCATTGTGACTCAAAAACGTGGCGGGTATTTAATGCTATTTCATCGCAGCTGTAACTTCTGTATTGACAGGAGTCTTTCGTTCTCTGTTCCTTGATGGAACACTCATTTATATTGCATGTAGAATTCATTTTTGCCCAACTTGGGTCAAATGACTATTTTGAATTTATTCCCATAAAATATTATTCGTTGTCATTATTGTAATTTTTATTTCTGTCCCAAATGCCTTTTTTCTAACACTTACTTGTGGTATGCAGTGGTTGCGCTTCAAAAAATGTTAGTTAATTCCTATTGATCTGGTATCAACTGTGAAAAGCTTTTTAAAACTCGTAGATTATCTGCTACAGGTAAATACATGGTGGTATTATTTAAAATCTAAATCAATCAAAATTATTCCCTATAAAAACCCATTATCTCAGGTTCATTATCTTTTGTAAATGTTGTGGATAACACTTTATTGAAGTATTTTTAGTAGCTTCACATGTAACACAAATTTTATTGCTTTTATACGGCGAACTTTTGCTCATTTCAACGACTTCATCGTAAGAGGCATATGACGCAATTACGGGCTTTCCTTTTAATGGCCGAAGGAAACATACCTTCCTCTCTGGTCACATTTCTCTGGCTAATTGCTCCTTGCGCTAATTATCTAGTTGCCCTTAATGACATTTCACGTTATCCCTGTTGTGCATTGCACTCACTTTAAATGATGGAGTTCCACTTCTGCAATTGTTGAAAACTCAAGAGCAGTACCAAATATGTACTATAAATAACAAGCCTTTGGAGAAACCAATCAATTAAAGAGCTCATGCTATTTTCCTAGGAGTAAAGACTCTATATTTTACATTTCTACTCTTTTATGTCTTTTGACTGGCATTTCTATAAGCTCTGGTTGTGTTCTTTCCTATACCTTTGAGTACCGTTAGTTTTCTTATATGCCATTGATGGTAATACACAAAACAATTTATTTTTATTGTGTCTACCGCTGAAGCTAATGGTTTCGGTTTCGACAGGAGCCTAAAAGCAGAGTTATTTAACTACATATGATTCCCTGTCCTAAGTTTATTTTAGGTTGTTAAATCGCACGTGTACTAATGTATGCGCTGGGTCTATTTTTTCCTATATGACGTTTCAGTAGCTTTTTCTGATATATTAAATTTGATAACCGCCCTAGCATATGTGGTAGGTAGAGTAATTAGTAAGAGATATCAACTGTGGAACTCTGGGATGTAATAACTAATTCTTTGCTACTTTTAACTGTCGATCACTTCACAAAAGGACAATTATATACGAAAAATACATATCTACCTCTGCTTTTCCTGTTTTTTCGAAGTATATTTCTTCGAAACATTTTGTCTCGGCTTTTGTGACATAACAATCCCCGCTACATGCCATCACGGCTCACAGGATAACATTTTATGATTGGACGGGCATTTAAATTAAGAGATTGCTGGGATAGATATATTAAAGTGATCTTTCTTCGCAATGTGCAAGGAAATGTACATGAAAAACTACAGGCATATATTGTACTAGGAATGGTCCTTTCAGTTATGCATAAATACCTAAAAATCTACATAGCCTATCGTTTTAGTTCCCTGGTACCTTCAATTCATTTATTGTGTGCGGAAGGAATGGTATTTTAACCACCTACATTTATTTACCTTAAGCAAGGGTGTGTAGTAAAAAATAAACAATCACCAAGAGTTTAGGATTTCAAAAAGTTTGTAGCTCTTTGATTACAATAGGGGTTCCCTTATTACATTTGAATTATAATAGATATTAATAGAATCAGCATAAGGAATAAGTATTTCTACATGCAACCTATCAGTCCGCTATCTATTTCTCTAATTTTATTTAAACCATAAATAACTACGCCTACATCTACATAATACCCTGCAAGCCACCATAAATATGTGTAGTATGGGTTGAATTCTCACTAAAGATGAATTACATGTCATGTACAAAAAAGAATTAGTGAAACCAGTCTAAACTTCATGATTTAAAAAAGATAAAAAAAGCAAAGCAATCATGCTAAAACATGCCTTTGGTTGGGTTAGCTTAAACTCCTTATACCAAAATTTGACTGCCATGCATACTGCCATGATTGCGTTTCGTGAATATGGCATGGTTTATAAAAATGTGAAACTTGTACGTGTGGCAGCGCCGTTGTGATAGATTTCTAGGGGAAGGGAGTTTGTTAGGCTGTCGTAGTGTGTGGGAAGGGGTGGGGGAGGGAGGGAGCTGAGGGGAAGGGGAGGTCACACCCCCTTGGCGTCCTCCTCTGCGCCGGACTCCCTTCCCGAAAGATTAATAGCGATGAAAAATCCGTGCTCCTGACACCTCTCAATTCTACAGAGTCCCACTCACTGCTGCCTCTCTCTCCCTCGCCGTCTGTCCTTGCCATCCCTCTCGGATCCGACACTCTCAAAAAAACCTCCCCTTCCGGACCTGTCCTCTTTTTTATTCTCTTCCGAACGCTTTATTTTTTTTTTCCTACCAGCTCTTTCCCGATCGTCCCTCTCTTGTTTTCCCGCCAGGCGGCTATCTCTATCTCTCCGTCACCCTTGGTAACCGTTTGGGGGCTGCCTCTCCAATCCGCGGGCCGTGGCAGCGGTGTTTTAATGTTTGATCCATTTCCTCTGGAATAGTTCGTTGGGTAGGTTTGGGGGTTGAAGGTGAACTGGGCGTGTGGGCGTGTATCGTCTCCATCGGAGTCGGTGCACTGCGGTGGAGGAAATGATGTGATCCCTGGGAAGGTCCTTAGGGTTCAGTATGTCTCGCAGTACGATTCCCTCCGCGTATAAAATGGTGGAAGGAACTAATTTAATAATTTGGTGCAAAAATCCTGCAGAAAATCAGAGGCACCGAGATAATTAGAGGCACCCCACAGAAAAATTGGCATAAATATGCGACCATGGTTTCTGCAAGGTGTGCTGTTGGAGTGAATCCGTAAAGTGTGAATACATAAGTTCAAAAACGCCTGCCCATGAATTCAATATTTATCACTAAATCAACTTCAAACTTTTTCTTGAACAAGAGGAAAATTTTCACTGAGAAAAATCATTCACGTTGACAGGAATTCTGAACCCGGATCCCCCTTTTTGTATTAATCCTCTGGGAAGAGACACTTCTTGTTAGATTAATTGGCTAATGCACTCGGGCAGAAATTCTTAAATCCTTGTTCTAATGCTGGTCAAGTTATTTAGTTTTTTTCAACCGTCCAGATAGTGACTCCATTATGATTTTTTACAGCTTGTTTAGTTAGTCGTTTAGTTATTTTTTACAGCTCCATTAGTTTGCAAATCTTAAACGCACTTAAATGTTTTAAGGTAGTTCATTGTAATTTTTTTAAACAAAAGAATTCATTTTATGGTAAATTCAAATATATATTAACCTAAAATGTGACTTCTTAAAAATTCAGGCACTATGGCAAAAGGGGTTCTATATTTTTACATCGGTCCAGTTCTCTAAAAACCATCTCTTGGGTTTTTTGCTGTGGTAAATCCTCACCGATGATGCATTACTTGCTTGCAATCATGGATATAATATGATCCTAACAAGTGTTGCCCATGCTTCCCCAATGCATGTGCTATTAAATAATCGGTGGCTTCGAGGAAATAACATATCTATGAAAATGTTAGAATTCTTTTATAAATGAATCAGTTTATAATTCCCATTCGGTAGGCTAGGGTGCAATTAACATGAGTTAGAAAAGTTTAAAACTTTTTCAGGAACACAGCAGCCTGTCTACCTACATTACGACTATCTATCTAGTTACTAAGTTGCCTTATGTTTTGCAATATTGCATACTGGAAGGAAAACATTTTTACTCTATCCTATCAGCTATCCGTGCTGCACAGTAATAAAATCTGAGTGAAAATCTGCTTTATCAGGATCATATATGCTACCTTCCTGCTCCAGGTGGAGGGATGCCCTTTAAATTTTGTACCAGATTTTCTTATTCTTCGTTTAATACATGCTAGTTTTCTGTTTTCATGACCATATTCCTTTCGAATGGAGGGAAATTAATATTGCTGGTGATCTATTTTGTCGGAGCAGGTTTTGAAATTTCATTCAGCTTGATGGGACGATTTCATCGGTTTGATTGACATTTCTTTCATAAATTCGGAATGGAAGGTGATGCCATGATGCCAATGATGCCATAGTCATTAATAATGTCAAAACTCTCTTCCTCGAACTATTTAGGTACTATTTGCCTTCTAGACCCGAAATGTAGGATGAATGTCATTTTACTTTCGCCTGAAAAACAAAATAAATCATATATCTAGATGACTCTGTAAAACTTACGAGGACTATAAGTTATATTTACGTATATTTATTATGTACCGAGTCGCTGTTGTTGATTTTTCCACTCATTCACGATATTAAGTATCTTTGATTTTTTAGTCTCAGTTAAAATATTTACCTGGAAAGTATAATATAACTTCCAAATATCACCGCATTTTTTTAGCCAAATGCTTCAAATTTCGGGAAGTGGATTTGATTTCGATATGTTGATTCATTAATATTATATCTGTAGTCGATTTTAATATCTTATTTAATTTGAAGCGCTTCGTCTGAACCTAATTCCATCGTTCACATTTACTTTCTTAATTTACCAGTCAGGTAACAGAAGATGGTATTTCTAACCAGCAAGGTTACCGAAGCAGTTGCTATACACACCGAAAAATGGGCCCGAATGAACACTAGAAAGAATAAAAACTGACTTCCCCTAAGCCCGAACCCATTCCTTCAATTTTTGTTGAACATAATTGTTTATTCTAGAATTTTTAATGTCTTCAATGTTTTTCTCTGGAACATCTTCCTTTTCCCATTCTGGTAATATCTCTCTGACATCCTTATATTTAAAATAATGAACAAAAACAACCCAAACAGCACGAAAATGTTCCTATCCAGATACGAAGGGCAACGAACAAGATACAAGTCACACCACCTCGGATACTTGTCAAAGCTGTACACATGATATGTTACATAAATTAAAAAAAGAAGAGCGTGTATTTTAATGTAACGCCGGCACATTACCAATGTCCGTATTTTTTAAATCCGAATTTAATAGTTACGAGAGAAACTCTGTCTCTTTTGCCTCGGGTACAAGTATCCAGTTCTTACACAGCTTGATCTATTTTTTGTCTACTACGAAGGACTACCAATTAGCAACGACACAACTGCCACTGGTTCGCTGAACCAGTCACTTCAGTTCGTTTTCAGACTTCCGCTCATCGAATCGTTCCAACTTCGTCTTATGATCCTCAATTCTGGTGATAAACACCCACGTGGGCTTTGCATTACTGGAGTGGAGTCAACGGATGCGGAGCTTGGGTGGCTCCGTAGATCGGAATTATTTTGTACTGCTCTTTAACAGTCTCATATGAGATAACTTACGCGAATTGCTTCTAGATGGCTCATTTATTGATTAGTGAACAGTGACGAAGGCTGGTGTGCGTGGACCTCGGGAAATCATGCGAAAATGGTGAACTTTACACCGGATAATATGAAGCGGAATAAGATTAGCCAACAGGAATCTACATTTGAAAGTGGCATGTAATACCCAGGCAGCGGCCACCATAATGTATTCCTTCGCTTTCGTATATCTTCATACATGTTTCGTAGACGACATTTCCACGGTCGGTATCTTGTCTGTACAATGGGCGACTGAATTGTACACATTGACCAAAAGACCCTACATATACGCATATCTTTTTTGTCAATGAATACAATCCAAATATAAAAAGGATACGATTGCATCTGTGCTCTCTGAAGTGGTGTCCAGTTAGAAAAGGGTCGTAAAGCTGGTGGGGGTACGAACGGTGCGTTAGCTTCCATTGAACTGAAACTTGGTTCTTGTTGGGTGTGAGTAAATAGCAATTTTTTTAAAACTAGATATACATAAGAAGACTAAGATATCGGTGTGCAGCAAGAAAGAAGGGGCCAAAACAAATGTCAAACTAGGAATACAAAAACTTGAAGAGGTGAAAGAGTTCTGTTACCTAGGAAGCCGAGTAACCAACGATGGACGAAGCAAGAAAGAAATAGTAGAATAGCCCTGGCAAAGAGGGCGTTCTATCAAAACAAGAATCTACTTACAGCTGGAAATGCAAGCGTAGAAGTAAGGAAACAGTTCATCAGAACATATATCTGGAGCATGTTTCTTTACGGCAGTGAAGCATGCACGATGACAGCAGCGGAGAAAAAAAGGGTAGAAGCATTTGAAATGTGGTGCTACAGAAGAATGCTGAAGATTAAATGGATCTACCGGATAAGTAACGAGGAAGTCCTAAGAAGAATAGGAGAAAAGAGAAATCTGCTGACAACTCTAAAAAGAAGAAGGGGAAACTTAATCGACATTATGTCATGATATAACACGATGACCTGAATGAAGACCACGATGAAGACTATCGCCGAGGGAAAAGTGAACGGAAAGATTGGACAAGGCAGGCCTCGTATGAGATACATGGAACAGGTTGTGAAGGATGTAAAAGAGAAGAATTACGTCACAATGAAAAGGTTGGCCGATAGAAGAATCGAGTGGAAAGCTGCGTCAAACCAATCCTAGGATTTTTGACCAATGATGATGATGATGATGAGGTATACATGAAGCGTGTGCGCTCTCGATGAGAGTCAAGGGACGGCGCTCTTCCCCGCCTTCAGCGGCGCCGACCCTGTAATGGCAATTTTTTTCGCGGCTAGTTGTGGCGTCGACAATTCTAAGGACCTTGGGGGAGGGAAGTGCAAAGAACCCCTGAACGCACGTCTTCCACAGTGGGGATTTCCAGGGTCCTGGTTTTCCCTCCTCGGACACTGAATTACGGTGAACCTGCTTGGAATAGTTCGATCATGAACAATGCGAAAAATATCCTCCGCAATCAAAAGCAAACCATACTAAAAGAAATGGCATAAGATTGGGATTGGAATAAAAAGGAGATAAGAAGAGTAACATAGAGTCGACATTACCTTGCTTTTAACGAACGGCGCCGAGGAGTCCGTTATTGTACAGCCAATCCGACGGACTGACTATTTAAGTAAAAATACTCTCCAAATGGTATCATAGTGAATATTAGTGATCTTTTGCTTGGCTACCAACTCCGGCTTCAAGGAGGAAAAAATTCAGTATTCTTGCCAATATCAGATTTACATCTTTTTCGTTGCAAATGTAGTATTTTTATTTTGTAACTGCATAAATTGAGGTGAACGAATAGGAATGAAAATTGACAACTGGGTAAGAAATGACTGGTTATCAGGTGCAAATGAGATATTAGTTTTGCCAAGCACTGCCTATATGGTGAAAATGTTCATTTACTGCCAACGAAAATGATATTAACGTATTGCTTCAAGATTCAAAAACATTAAAATGCAATCGAGACAGCATTAGGCTATTGACTTGATAAGTGAGTTACATCGCCGTTAATAGAATACCTTTCCAGGCACCACTTTGTGTGTGCTTTAAAGGGTCGACTATACACTAAGCCTGAATTATCGCCTAGTTTGCTATCCTAATCTTTGTAATTACAAGGACTGTTTTATTCTTAAGCCAATTATTTAAATCCAGCAAAGGAATTTGGTTGGTTAACATACATGCGTGCCTCCGCCCTAAACTAACATAATGCCGATAAGGCATAGCACAAATATTGAATTAACATTTGTGTTTACTCGTCAAAATTAGGATGAGATGTCTTAAACTGTCAAAATTATGAGTCGTGCATCTAGAGTATCATGCACGCATTCAACCTAGTTTCTAGTTTGCACCGCTCTGTTATATCATTGCTGTCTCTACTTCGCACTTTCGCCGCAGTCCCCACAAAGTAGGCAATTTTCTGGGACTCGTCAAGTCGTGTGTACACATTACAACAACACGGAGTAGGTTGAACACCTAAGTCAACATTATTTCATCATAAAATATTCCATCTTCAGATCGGCTCCCGTGGAAGAATTAATTCTCCGCCCTTGAGGGTCTGCCAGTTACGAGGCAGATCCCTTCTGTAGCCACCCCTCCCCCCCTGGCGGAGGATGGCACAGTTAAATCCTCGAGTCTTCTCATTTCCTCCCTAGCCTTCCGAAGCACACCAACCCTACCTGTCCCACCAAACCCATCACGACCCTCTTTTTATTTTTTACGCCATCTCTTCCGTCCAAACTCGTCTCTCTCCCTTCCCATGTACCCTTCCTCAACACTCTCCGGACCCCTTCACTACGTTTTTTTTTGCACCCCTCACGCCTCCCTCAGCGAAATGGACCAGCACCTCCGCCCGCCCCACCTTCCCATTCCAATAAATCCCGCTCAAGATGACGCCAGGAGCACCCATCCCCGTACACCCCAGACCCCGCCGCGTACATCTCTTCCCTCTAAACCCACCCCTCTTCTCCACACACCCTTTTCCCTCCCTCGCCCTTGTTTTATGTGTTCTGGGGTGGGATCCGATTTTCACATTTTCCAGTCGGCGCCTGTTTTCGTAAGGCGACAGGAGAGTTATGATTAACCGTCCGTCTCCTTCTGCACCTCCCACCTCCGCTTTTTTCTTTCCAATTTTCGATGAATATTTCGCCCGCAGCCCTCGCCCGCAACGGTCCTATTTATTTACGACTCCATCGAATCGATATTAATTCCCGGAGTCGTGTTTTAAACTTGGACCCCTCCGTTGCCATTAGCAAAAAAATGTATTTATGTCCGCTCGCAGAGGAATTTGCGTACGTTGCCGTATCTTTTGATGGCAGGTATAAACAGTTGATTCACAAAATATTCCAGCTGCTCGATCGTGTGAAAATAAAGGTTGTAAAACTGAATTTTATCGGGTTCGGTCGAATTTCCAGCATGTTATCGCCATAAAAAGGCCGTGTTGTATTTCCTAATCTCGTTATTTTCTGCACAATTATGGTCGTACCAACACTGGTAGCTACGTAGGTAATTTCAATCGGACTTGTTGAACAGAGCGCTCTCCCAAAATAAGTGCACAAATACTATCACTAAGAGACAAATGGTGGGCAACGTATCGATTCTCATTCTCTCAGAAAAGGAAAAGAAAAGTATTTCATCACAAGTCATAAACCTAACGATTGAGAGCTGCGATTGCTAGTAATGTCAGCCTTTGAGCCTATTTTTAGGCCTACTTTTGCCATTTAAAAATAATGCCTTCTTTTTGATTTATAAGTATAACTAACGGTGATTACGAAACATATTTTCCAAATTAGAGCATTGAACCCGGAACCATTGAGAAGAAGTTTTATCATAACTTCGTCTTTGACGAGTTTATAAAGAATTAAAAATGTCAATATTTTTATCGCGATTTTTTAATTTTCAGCAACATAAATCACTGTAAGAATGTTTTTACAATCTAAGAAAGCAATTACTGAAGATATATTCTGTTTCTTGATTAGTTAAAACGAAAAAAACACAAGTGGACAATTTTTGACCCTCCCTTGGTCCACGGTGTAACCGGAAAAAGGTTGGCCCTTTAAGGTCCTTTTAATCTTTCAATCTTTCCCTCGATGACTGTTTCTTTTTAACACGATCATGTTTCCAGATGTGGCTGATGAGGTTGTCCCTTGGTTGAGGTGGCTTGTTGAGGCCGAGACTTTGCGGAATTCCATAATGAACGAGGAAATCGTGAAGAAACTTTAACGTTCCACAGGTTACGCAGTTTTTCCCTTCTTTTTAAAGTTGAAGAAGAATTACTACATGATGATCGTCAACATTTATTCAATTATCATTGCGGAAGATCAATCTGTGTTTTCTAAACCCCTACTTATGGGCGTTTCGGGCCGGGAGGAAAGGTATAAGGATATGAATGGAAGGGAAAGGAGGAAGGTTGGAGTGAATCCTGGAGTCGGTATTCTCCTGATCTTAACGAAAGACGCCATGGGAACACCGGCTCAACGTCCCATCCGACTCACGGAGTACTGTACTCAAATGTTCTCCACAAAACACTAATGCGAAGGCAGGGTGGCCATTGAAAAATATCTTCCACTGCTGGGAATAGAACCTGGGCACTACCGGTGAGAAGCCAGTACTCAGAACAAACCCTGATCCAGATGAACCTGTGGCAGTTTATTTATGGGTGTTTTAAAGTCTGTTTCCGAACTAATAGGCACTTCAGACCGGGAGGAAAGGTAAAAGGATGGGAAATGAAGAGGAAGGAGGAAGAGTGGAGAGAAACCTCGTCTTTAGCCTGCTCTTAACGAAAAAAGTGCCAATGGGACAACGAATTAACGTCCCATCTGACGGACGGAGTACTGCACTCAAATGTTCTCACATAATACTCAAGTAGGGGCTGGATTACCATTGGAAAATATCTTCCACCCCCGGTATTCAAACCCGGGGTCTCCCTATGAGAGGCCATTATTCGAATAATTGTACCAAACCTGCCCCCTGATGAGCCTCTAGCATTAAGGCTCTCTTGGATTGATTTTATTTTGAGTTGCTAAAGTGTCATTATCATCAGCATTTCAATCCTAGGATTGGTTTACTGCAGCCCTCCATTCTGCCGTATTCAGTGTTAATTCCCTCACGCCCTGGTATGTTTTTTTCTTTCACGTCCTTCTTTATTTGCCCTATATGTCCCTTGTTCTTCCTCGCGGGACCTTACCTTCAATCTTCCCTTCTATTATATTTCTAACCAATTCATTGTGCCTCAAGGTATGCCCAATCCACATGGTTCTTCTTTGCCGTAGGTTTTTCCATATTGTCCTTTCTTCATCTGCTCTTCTGTACACCTCTTCGTTTCTCACTTTATCTGTCCATTTAATCTTCAACATTCACCTCCAGTACCATGTTTCGAAGGCTTCAATTCTTCGTTGGTCTGCTTTCCCGCTGTTCCATATCTCTGATCCATAGAGTGCCACGCTCCATACGAATGTTTTGATGAAGTGCTTCCTTGTTGTAGCCGTAGGTTCTTTGAGCATAGTAGCTGCCTCTTCTTCGTAGACGCCTCCTTAGCTTGTGCTATTCTTCGCTTGATGTCCGTCTTGCTTCTTCCACCCCAAGTTATATTGGTGCCTAGGTAGGTGAAGTTCTCCACTAGTTCCAATTTCACTCCTCGAATTGTAATATTTGCCCTAAGCTTCTCTCTTCCGCACACTAGGATTTTAGTTTTCTTCATGTTGATGCTCAGATATATTCTTGAAGTACTTGGTCCATTGTGGTCAGGGATTCTCGCAGATCCTCTCGACTTTCTGCTACAATTGCGATATCATCAGCAAACCTTAGCATGTTAATTTCTTCTGCATTCACCTTGATGCCCTTGATGCCCTTGATGCCAATTCCCTCTGCGTCTCTTATGGCTTCTTCCAGGTATATAGGTATTGAACAACGCTGGGAAGAGGTTGCATCCTTGTCTCACTCCTTTATTTAGTTTGATTCTATCTTCCTTCCGTCTTTCATTCGCATTGTGTTGACCTGGTAAATATATCCAATAGCATAAATACGAATGTATTGTTTATATACTCGTTATAAAGCTAACCAACTAACAGCATGTTTTTACATGCTTTCTTTGCTATTGTTATCATTTTTAAATTGTGAAGTTTAGAGTATGAAACTAATCCTTTTGTTGCATGATATGCAATGCATGTTTGAAGTTAATTCAACCCCTGCCACACACTTTATGGTGGCTTGAAGAGTATTATGTAGACGTAGATGTGTCTTTCAACCGATGTATGGGTAACGAGAGAAGCTAGTGCGCCCTGTAAGGAGGTCATGGGAAAACCCATGGAGGAAGGTATGCGATTAGGCCGTATCAAAAAATCGTTTATGGTTAACGGTTGTCGTAAACTGTACTAATTACACTGCAGATGTATTTTCAAGGAGGTTAGAATGTATTGGAAGAGGTATCGCAGCTCATTTGAGTAGGTAGCGGCCATATTTTTAAGTACGGGCCTACGGGATTTCTACTCGCCATATTGGTAAGGATGAAGTCTTTTTTTTACGTGGTACTAATGTATGCTCCACATCCATTGCTACGGTTTTTGATTGCCCAATTGCAATTGCCCAAACTCAGAAACTTGATGATGCTCATATTATATTCTGCTAAAGGGTCTTGCTATAGTGTCTCCATCGAAATTTGCTTCACACGCGGTCGCGAACACTCTTATATGTGGCGATCATCACTCTCTAAATTTTACGGGCCTCTGCGTGTGTGACCGAAGGAGATGAAGGTTCGCGCTGGATGGAAGCAGGGACTGCTGGGTAGTATCGGCAGTTGATGGAGAGAGGTAGTGAATCGTCGCCGCCGCCATCTGTCGCAGGGCGAGGGAAATTGCGGACGGGGTAGTCGAGAGGTGACCGTGGAGGAGAAAGGGGAAAAGGACCACCTTCTCTATTTTCTTTCTTTTCGTTGGCAACCGGTGCGACACCTGATCTCTCTCCCAGGGCGCCTCGGAATCTCGGATTCGTCGGATTGGTTAGGGCGGAGGGAATTGCGAAGGTTACCGTTAGGAGGGTGGTTGGGACGGTTGCCACGTTTTTTTTTCCTTCGAGAAGAAAATGACTCCGGGTCACAAAGGTGATGATGATGACAAAATGCGTATAAGGTGGTGTCCGTATAATAGAAGAAGACGGTGAAACAATAGGAAAGAAAATTTACGGACGGAGAAGTTAATTTAGGTACGACCAGTCATCTTCCCGGCCATGCTGGACACTCTCACCTTTGGTTTAGCTCTTAACTTTCGAATGAAGGTTAGTTACATCATTGCCGGCGAAGGTCCCAAGGGTCTGCATGTCGGTAAGCTAAATAAGAAATAGTACTATCTTCTTAATCTAAAATGTCAGTGGGCTAAATAAGAAATAGTGCTATCTTCTTAATCTAAAATGTCAGTGGGCTAAATAAGAAATAGTGCTACCTTCTAATTCTAATATCGACAATGATTCAACGGCAACGATTTTGGGCCATCTCATAAATGATTCTTGTAATCAAAAATTCTATTCCTATAGTCTTTCCCCCTTCCTTTATGCCTCTCTGGCATTTTATCTTAATCATTCTTCGGTAGCATCACATTTCAAATGCTTTCAGTCTGGACTTCTCTGCTGCTGTTATCGTCCATGCGTCGCTGCCATTTAGTAGAATGCTCCAGATTCTCGGTATCCACAAGTAGAGAGTAAAAAAGAAAGTAAAAGTAGACAGGTAGAAAGTAAAAGAGAAATTGCCAGCGGAATTGCCCAAGCGAAAAGTGCATTTTACCAGAAGAAGATTCTGCTTACAGCTGCAAGTACAAGCGTGGAAGTGAGGAAACATGTCATTACAACATACATTTGGAGCATTCTACGATAAGGCAGTGGAGCATGGACAATAACAACAGCAGAGAAGTCAAGACTGGAAGCATTTGAAATGTGTTGCTACCGAAGAATGATGAAGATAAAATGGATCGATCGAGTGACAAGCGAAGAAGTCGTAAGAAGAGTGGGAGAAAAGACGTGTCTAATAAAACCTTAAAAAGAAGACAGGACAACTTAATATGCCACATCTTAAGGCACGATGGCCTGATGAAGACAATCGTCGAGGGAAAAGTGAACGGGAAACGGGGAAGAATGGAAAAGGCAGGCCTCGTATGAGGTATATGGAGCAAGTAGTGAAGGATATAAAAGAGAGGAGCTATGTCAATATGAAGGGGTTGGCCGATAGAAGAATCGAGTGGAGGGCTGCGTCAAACCAATCCTAGGATCGTTGACCAATGATGATGAGTATTTATTGAAAAAACCCCTTCCACACACTGTCACGATGGCTCGGAGGGTATTACATATATTTGCATATAAATTTATATGCATTATATATTTTTTTTCTTAGATTCGTATGTGACGTTTTTAAGTCAACACTTTGGAGAGGAGTCTCCCAATCGAGTTTGCTTTTAAGAAGGCATGAAGGGTCTGTTGAACTTCTGCAGGATGAAAAGTTATTTTTTCTTGTCGAGCAAAATGCATGAAATTTTATTATCTCAGGAGCTATACTGGAAACATCAGGCGGGTCAGTGCTTTTACTCCGAAGCTACTTCATGCACACGTTTTATCGGCTCGTGTGTGCGTAGGCGGCTAATAATCTACTTCTAATCATACTATTAGTTATGCCGATTGCAACGCATGCATAGGAATTTCCTTGCAATTACAGGTTTCATTAAAACGTTTACCATAAAAAAAGTTAAATAAAAGTGTTTAAGTAGGTATTTGTTGGAAAAATTGACCATTGTACGTTTTTATAGCTCAATATGTTGACTAATCTAAAAAAATGTACAAGTACAGTGTAGTACATATCAAAGATTAGCGTTACATCGGTTGATTAGAGTGAATATAATCGGGACAAGATTACATAAAGATTCTTACCTTATGTTGAAGTTATCTGATCAGAATAGCGCTAGCTTAACTTCTTAATATTTTTATTGCGTTGAATTCTTTTCAGTCCATATTCTTGTACAAAAGTTTAAAGTTGGAATAAATCATTAGACCTTAATTCACTGGGAGGAATATTAATTCAATATTTTTGCTCAAAGAGATGGAAAAAGTTTTCTATTATTTTCGACATATTTTTGCGTCTTTTTAGCCGGCGATTTTAGTTGATCGTTGTTCATATAAAAAAAATCACCAAACCAGGCCACTTTCTCACTCACTCAGTGATTCAACCTGAAGGTTGGTGTGGATAGGTGAGGGTAGAGCTCACCCCGAACTAAGCCACAGGCGTGTGAATTTCACACATTCAGGGTAGGGGGGCCAGTTACTTTCCCTGGGCCACCTCGCACTCCGAGGATTTTTCGTTTGGGGACGGGCTTCACCCGGCTTTGAACCCAGGACCCTTCGATCAGTAGCCAAGCGCTTTACCCACTAGGCTACCTCGCTCCCCAGGCCTCTTTAATCTGTCAAAATAAGTTAAAGATTCATTTTAATTTTCTTTTCGTTGGCGTTTGCCAACAGAAGGGAGTTTCCTACGTGGCATTGAATGAATTTAAGACTTGGAATCGTGGGAAAAATGAGCATAGAACAGTGGGAACTTTCAATATGTGGAAGTATTGGTTAGTGGAGACTGTTTGGTAAAAGAAGGAAGGGTGAATGACGAAATGCTGAGATTAGTGAAGAGGATGGGAAGTTTCAGCAACAAATAGGAGGAGCAATAGAGGTAGATAATCAGGTAATTTGGGATGACGAGATACTTACGGCCTTAATCAAATGTAGAATGCTTGGTGAGAGAGGAATAGTGCGAAAAGGAAAGGTTATTTAAGATGGTATGAAGTAGAATAGTGAACTTGCTGGTTTGGAAAGAGAAATATGAATGAAATCGATGGACTATTGAAATTCCTAGAAGAGGAGGGACTTTTCATCAAAGCTTACCCTAATAGTAGAAAATTATCTACATCTACATCTACACGATACCCTGCAAGCCACGGCGAGGGTGTGTGGCAGGGGGTGAAGATCAACAAGCATGCACTACTAACATGCAAACAAGCAACTATATTGTCTCATGCAACTTGATTGTTAGTATCTATAGGATTTAAGGGGTTCATACATGCGTCATGCACTACAGAATACTCTAAAATATTTCCCCTATCTATCCCTTTGCTATGCTGCCTATTCTGTTCTCTTATAGTACGGGGGGAAAATGCCATTTTGAATTTATCGGTACGACAATCTATCTCTCTAATCTTATTCACCTGGTCGAATCTAGCAAACTACGCTGGCTTTTTTTTAATATGTGCCTAACATATTCAGTAAAGCTATCAGATAGAAATTTCTCTAATAGATTCAATCTGTACTTTAACCTACGCTTTGATAATGATTCCCACCCTAATTCTTTTAATAATTCTGAAACGCTACTCAACCTATCGTAACACCTTTTGACGAACCTAGCTGCCCTACGCTGCACACTGTCTAGTTCTCTGATCATCCCTAATTCATTAGGATCCCATACACTAGCTGCATACTCAAAATGGTGCCTAACCAGTGAAAAATTATCAGTAAATATAAAAAAATATTGAAAAATCTAATGTCATTGACCTAAAATCACTACAAATCCTCTCGGAGGTATGGAGCGCCTAACTGAGACCGTTGGTTTTCTCTTACCAGGGAACAAGAATAAATTAAGGAAAACTATTGAGCTTCCCGTGAAAAAGGGTAACAAGGGGCCAGATACATTAATTTCGCGAGAAGATGGAGGCGAGTGGAAAAATAGGAGGTGTTTATCGGTGGATTTATGTTACTCTTGGGCCTCCAATGCCTTCGATCGAAGTCGTACCTTTCGGGCCATTAACTTTTATCCATCCCTTTTGCTTCCGAAGTACTCGATGCATCGTATTCATTACAGGAACCGGATTCATTGCCCGGGGAGAGCTGGATAAAAGCGCGAAACAAAGTGGGAGTGGTACACGGCCTCGATAAAACTGATGGCCGCATGCCCACCCTCGCCGTCTCCGGGCGAATAAATCGGCGCCAATCGCACGGGACGCCCACGCACTCAACCCACCCACCACACACCCACCCCTTCTCCTCCCCGTTCCCACCCTCCCAATCCCGACCCCCGACACCCCATCCGCGGCGGGCAACGAAGTGCTAGTGTCCGCTCATTTGCATGTTAATCGGCCCCCTCAATTAACTTCGCCGCGGGTTCGGGACATCGGTGTTTGGGGGCGTCTGGCCCGCTCCGACACCATAGCCTCGCCTCTTCTCTCTCCTCCCCGGCAGTCCATAATTAGTCCGGAGCATTTGCATATAGCCCAGCCGTCCGTTGCGATGCGTGGAGGTGGGGAGGCTAAACGGAAGGAATTTAAGTAAAATTGTCATTTTGTACAGGCGAGTGTAAATCCATGCTAAAATCTGAGCTGAGGAATATATTAATCAGTCACTGTTTACTCGTTCTAGACTCCTTTTCATTGCTGGCGTTACATTCCAGAGGGCATTGACACGGATCTGTTAGATTCCAAAAATGGGAAGAGTGACTGTCAGGAAGCTAAATTTTGCTTTTTTCGACGTGATTAAATGAGGTGTTAATAATTATTATATATGTACTGGGATATAGGTTTTTCTAAAAATAAGATGTACTGCGATTCATATATTAAACGGAAACAAAATAATCATATTTGTTTGAAAAATGTTTTTTTTTTCGAAACTTGAACTAGTTATCATCCTCCATTGCTAACTCTTTTTTGCTGCTGAATTTCAACTGGTAACAAAGTGAATGACACTTCTATTTTCTCCTGGACTTTGGTTAAAAATATAAAAACAGAAGTTGTGGGAGAATAAACCGAGCATGCGAAGCAATCTTTAAACGAAAATGTGTAAATGATAATATGTACGTACATTTCTCCTGCGACCATTTTCCCTAATTACAATAAGCGTCTATTATTAGGTGCATAAAGATCTCATCCTCTAGTTTAATGAAAAATTACAAACCGTAAGCCAACCATATTTTTGAAAAATATGATATTATTATTTTCGAATCGCTTTGTGTATCTTGCATAATCTTCCACCACTATTGAGTGATGAACAATAAATGGCAAATTCCAAAGTTATATGACATGTGGCTCGCTAATCACACCTTTCAGCCAATCAGCGCTTTACAGCCCGCAGTGGACTAGAACTCCCGCCTATTCCTTTCTAGTTATAGTATGTTGAGCCTCATAGAGATCAGATAGGTATGGTAGCTAGAGTGTGGTATCGCAAAATGTTATAAGGGCTGCATTCTTTTATGATTATTGTGGTATTTTTTATCTTTTAAAGAGTCCTAATAATAGTGATATTCATATTTAAGGTAGAAGCTTCGTTGAGAATAAACTGACATTAAAGCTAGTAAGAGAACTTAGTCCCCTTCTCCAATATACTCTCACTTTATTCGAACGTTGTAATTCGAGGAAGTGTGATCGTAGCCTATTCCCTTCTGGTGGCTGCTGAGAATGGTGATAATTCTGTGGAAAACAATTACTTTGCATGATAGCACGATAGCATGATAGCAATGAAGAGCACGGTATGTAATGGACTTAGTAGTATAATACTGATGAAAAACTATATAAGATAAATAATGCATTAGCGCTATTTAGGTGCCGACAGGATTGTTTTAAATTTGCTTGCGCTGATGCAGACAGTTCATCCACACCTCACAATGTCTTCATTTGGTTGGAATTAAATATAATAGTATTCATTATATGCGGATTTAATCTGTTCTTTTCATCGTTTTTGCTTTCTGTGAAATGGCACAAAAACGGTAATGTATTTGGACGCTAAGGAAGAAAGTAATGAAGTGTCATCACTATCAATCCTAAGCGTTTCATCTCATGTCTTTGCAGGATTCTTTCCCTCTCATTCTCTCAGACCTTCACGGCTGTTGACTCAACACCCCATGCCACACGTCTTGAAGCGGTTTTCAGGAGAACAAGTTGGTCTAGATGTCGATTATTTGCCGTCGTATCGACTAATGACGTAGCGTTTTCTGCACGCAGACTTTCTCGAATGACATCCGTATTCAAGCGAATAACGCGGAAATCACGAAGTTGACGTGTAAACTTGTCCGACACCCCCCTCACGCTATGAAAGAGGGAAGTTAAAAGGTCAATACTCTCCCATTCCACCTCTTTTGTACAGCAATAGCGTCTCCGTGCGATTCGGGTGGGTGAGTTCCGTGTTCATTGTTGGCACAAACTCGATAGCCAAGG
The DNA here is from genome assembly GCA_933228895.1 of Platycnemis pennipes. Lineage (NCBI taxonomy): Eukaryota > Metazoa > Arthropoda > Insecta > Odonata > Platycnemididae > Platycnemis > Platycnemis pennipes. Next base: position 40,645,519 of record OW121851.1, on the reverse strand, counting down.
CAAAGCCACACATATGACGGCAACAAACTCGGCGTAGGGGAGAGCGGGGTAATGCCGTACACTTCATCTACAACTACACGATACCCTGCAAGCCACTGCGATGGTGTGTGGCAGGGGGTGAAGATCACCAAGCATTCACTACTAACATGCAAACTAGGATCTATATTATCTCATGCAACTTGATTGTTAGTATCTACAGTATTTAAGGGGTTAATACATGCATCATGCGCTACAGAATACTCTAAAATATTTCCCCTACCTATACCTTAGCTATGCTGCCTATTCTGTTCTCTTATAGTACGGGGTAAAAATGCCATTTTGAATCTATCGGTACGACAATCTATCTCTCTAATCTTATTTATCTGGTCGAATCTAGCATAATACGCTGTTTTTTTTTAATATTGAGTTTAACACTTAAGCATTTTATTTTATATCTTTAAATTGAAAACTTCAATGAAAGAGTCGATCATATTATTTTGGAGGAAATTTGATTCCCCATCAATTCTTTGCTTCATATTTGGAAAATTTAACTTACTTTGAGTGTTAAACCCATTTTACAAAACCCTTACATTAAATGGTATTTCCCCGAGTGCCGGGGCAATACCGTACACCAGTTAGGGGCAATACCGCCCTGTGCGGTATTTCCCCATGGTGAACGATATTGCAAAGACTGTGAGGGAAAAAAACATGGAAAATGTAATTTAAAGTTTTATGTTATCATCGAAATAAGTAAAACATGGCAGACATTGTCGGTTTGTCTGGGTGTTGATTGGGGTCGGATTTCGCGCTGCACTCCACTTCGTGGGATTTTTTTTTGTTTCCACGCCGTTGGTATGTTTAATTTTTCACCCCCTGGTTAGTTAAAATTTTAAAATTGAAAGCACAAGCGACTTATGGTGTTTTACTTTTGTGTACGTGAGCAGTCTTTCTAATGGGGACCGGTGGGAGGAAATGAGATAGCTTGTTGGCTCATCTGGTCGTCGGGCGATGCTTTTCAATTATACTGCCGAAACACGCGCGGTTAACATCTCTTTCGTCCCGTCTCAAAGAGCCCTTCTTTCATTGATGAAGATTGATACTGCCCACTTGTGGTACATCAGTTCAAGTTGTACAAAATTCCAGTTGAGAATCGACGTGCTACACGAAGTAAACGGTGACTTGTTCCAAAGAATATCTCCTTGCTCTTTCTACGACGAATAAAATCAATTCTGAAAAAAATACTTGTGGAAGGAAAGACAGCTGTTTATATGGTATTATGTCTCTTCATGTGAAGCTTTCTTTTTCTCATCTCTTTGATTGTTTCAAGTTTGTCACTCACTTAGAGGGACCTCAGACTAGGAGAAAGAATTTAGGGTGGAAATATAAGGGGAATGAGGAAGGGTTGCTTGCTATTTGCGACAGGTAACAAGAGGCCCATTCGCTTCTACATTACATATAATGGTAGAAATAATGGCCTTGAAATGCTTTTTACAGGGCATCGAAGTAGGTATTCCATGGAATTTTCTGCGGAAACTCGAATAAGGTCCCCAATGTTTAGTATCCAGGAATTGCTGTCCATTAGGGGTTATGAATAAACTACATTTTGTTATTTTTTCCTCATAAGTAGCTTCAAGTGTCCCGTACTTGCATACACTTCAGACAGGGAGGAAAGGTGTTGTAGTGGTAATTAGTGGGCCGAGAATGAAGGGTGAAGAGAAACCCGGCGTCGGGATTTGGCTGGTGTTAATGGAAGCCGCCAAGGGTCCGCGATTTGACGTTCCGTCCGTCGGACGGTATATTGAACTTTAAATGGTGTCTACAAGGAACTCAAGTGGGTACCAGAATACGAATGTAAAACTGCCACTGCATGGATACGAACCCGATATTGCGGGCTGGGAAACCGGTACTCTAAAAACCACACCAGCCCGGCATTTTTTTAAATTCCTTATGTATTTAATATTTATCCTGGTTGTCCATAAGCCAAATATTTTCGCGTTTTCGATGATAAATATGATTTTTCCCTCAGTTTCTTTCATACGCTATCATCAGAATTGCGAAATAATTCTATTAATTCCTTTGATTCGTATCTTTTGCCGAAATCTAAAGCCGCATGTAATAATGCTGTCTTCATTAAGGACTTGATCAACTCGATAAAAAAATGATACCTAGAATCATAAATTTCATTCCTGAATCTTCTTTTGGCATGAAATTACTGCCGTTCATTCAACATCAGGGGTATTTTGGTGGAAATTATTGCTGGTGAAGTCCAGGCGGCTTAGGCTTGGACGGGAAATGGCCATGCCGTCGGCGACGACTTCCACCAAGCGCTCGGATCCCAATTATCTTCAGCATCATACTCCAACGTGACTGGCGAGCAAGTTCAAAGTAACTGGTTTCGGCATCTCCTTCAGGGAAGGGTGAACGTGTCCAAGCTGGGAGAATAGGCTTTGGATCAATCCATAATGCCGTCGAACTTCGATTAAGCAATTTTTCACATGTGAGCATCTCCTCTCAAAGCTAATCTATAAATCTTAATGTTCCTTTGCCTTAAGTAAACATTAGCATACCTTCAACGTGGCAGTTTTAATATTTTCTGCTCAGAAATGCTGATGTTGAAATTGATGAATCTCGATTTCTCTGTTTGATTTTAGCTAGAATTTTATCCATATTATTTATTTGTTAGACAGGAACAAAATATTATTTGATTGGAATGTCTCTTGTGTAAATGAAGTACCAACGTTAAATGTTTTACATAAGTAAGTAACGCATTATAGTAATTATATATGCCTGGAGCGATAGCCTAGTAGGTAATATACTGGTCTAGCTATCCAAAGATCTTCGGTTCAAATCTCTCTTCTGGAGTGAACAACATTCGATTAATATTGAGTGCTCTGTTGTGATATAACCTTAGTAGTTCGTGGACCTTCTAACGTTATTCTAGTGATATACTTCTTTTTATCCGAACTCTATATGGTATCAGCCCTTACTGGACATTGCTTGAGATCTTTCGGTCGGTGCAGGAGGAAAATCATCTTATGACCTGCCTCTTATATTATATCTCTTAGCTTTTGACTCGGACGCAATTATATATTGGCCGAGTTAAAATATTATCTATATCTTGGTTGATCTCTTCCATCTCTAAACGCCCAGGCAAAGTAACCGTCTGCCTGATATACTTTATAAAATAATAAACGACGTCAACCACAGCTTTAATTTTATTCTGCGTTTACGAGTTCTACCGTGTGTCAAAAATCAAGAAACCAGAAAAAAGCGTGGTATTATTTCTCATTTCTTGGCGAATCATCATTTAACTCCCTTTAATAAATGCTGAAATTTTGATCTGGCCTTCACTCGCTTGTATAACCTCCTTTGATAGACCGAGAACACAAGCCAATGAAAGAAAAATCACAAATTCATTATTTCTGTAAGTTCCCGCGGTTTAGGTGACATCGCGATGTCACCTAAACCGCTGCATCCGATTACCGATGCATCGGCACGGTAGTGTGGCCAAAGGTCACACCGGCGATGGAATTATCTCTTACCAGAAATCGAATATTAATGATTCTGTATTTAATATTTCTACAATCTCCGTTATTAATGGCCCTTTGTTTATAAAATTATCAAAAATTTCAACGATCAGTGATTTCATTTTATTTAAATAGCTTGCAGTACTTGCAAAAATCTCGGTCCATAACTTTCAAAAGCACAATCTACTGACCATTCATTTTCCTAGTAAATAGAGTCTGGATGGGTAAAAATTGTCATAAATCACCTGAAAATGTATGTAACTAAGATCAATCAAAACTAAATCAAAACTAAATCACATGAAAATGTAAACTAAGGTTCGGCTTGCAGTGAGAGAGGAAATGCCAAGACCAACGCTAAACCTGGAAAGAAAAACTTCGATGCGGTGAAAGAATATTGCTATTAAGAAAACGGTATAACTAGAGGTTGATCAAGAACAGGAAGTAGCTGTCAGTGGAATAGTACGGGTGAAAAGGGCATTTTACTGAAAGAAGAATCTTCTTACTGCTGGAAATACGAATTTGGAGACTAGAAAATACTCAATTAGAATGTATATCTAGGGCTATCTATCTATGTTTCTTTATAGCAGTTAGTCATGGACGATAACAGCAGTAGAGAAAGCAAGCCGGAAAGTATTCGATGTGGTGCTACAAAAGATTGAAGATGAAAGGGCTAGACTATGTGCCAAACGATGAAGTCTTAATAAGAGTGGGAGAAAAGAGGAGTATTTAGAAGTGACTTTAAAAAGAAGACGGAGCATGTTAAATGGCCATATCTTGAGACGAAATGGAATGATGGACACTACCGTCGAGGGAAAATGAATGTCAAGAATAGCAATGGAAGAACTCGCATGACATGTATGGAACAAGTATTGCTGGATGTGAAGGAGAGTAATCATGTCGAAGAGTTCAAATGATAGAAAATTCGAGTGTTGAGATGTGTCAAACAATCTTAGGAGTGTTGACTTGTGATGATGGTGAGGCTAATATTCGACTCGGGGTGGGCCGTTAGAGCAACACTGCGGTTGTCACCCTCTGCTCTACACCCTGCATGACTCTTCCCCTTCCGTCTTCCCGCCCCACCGTGCCTAGCGCGGTTGCCCTCAGTGATGTGAGGCGCGACGGACGGTACGACTTCCCGGGCCAGTCAGACTGTTCCATCGATTCGCTCCATTGCACCCCCATCTGCTCCCCTATTTCCGTCTGTCTGGGCTCTGCGTTGTGTTCCTCAGGGTTCCAGGCGAATAGAACTGGGAGGGATATGACTAAGTGAGCACGATTCCGTGCACCAAGTCTGGTCCTCGCGTTCGAACTGAGGGATTTTCCTCATTTTACTCACGTGGAGAGGAATTTATTCGTAATAATTCTTAACGAGGTATATGGAAGGTGCCTGGTCTGGTTAATAATTTAGCTAAAATCTCAGCCTTAATACACTTTTCATGGTAACACGTACAGGCTACGTAATTTTATCGGATGAGGGGTATGTACCTCTTGTTTTTAAAATATGCATTTATAAGGAATGTTTCGGCCTCAAGTCCTCACTGATGATTTCTAAGTTGATAAACGTGAGAACTTTACTTGAAAATCGTGTCAAAGATTTAAGGTATGATGAGATAATATCTTAATCCAACCTTTTTGAACCTGTTCAAATTGATGTGGTTTGAAAAGATGGATTCTCCTGTGATGAAATTTCTTCATCGATACTATTTATGATCATGTAAAAGAATGAGTTTTAATGATGCCTAGCAGGTGATCCAATTCTTTTTAATGAGAGTTTCACTCATTCTAAGTCTATGTCACCTGTTTTTCTAACCTGTTTGTCTAACATGCGATCCTTGTGGAAAGTTAAACTCCTAAATTTTTCTATCGCTCGCTGGGATGGACAGTATCAAGGGCTGAATTAAAATGCAAATGCATGGCACCTTTCGTTTTCTCATTTCGAACACTTAATCTATAATCTTATTGTTTGTACTTTAGAGTGCACTTTTTGTACACTTATCATTAATGACTGCCAAAAAAAATTAATTTGCTCGATCATTAGTTTGATTCATTCAGTGTGGACTCTGGTTAGCTTTGCGTATTGTATCATTCAGAATCATGAGATTAAATGAGAGACTAATGTAGAGTTCTATGATTGAGATCAGTTACGTCATCGTCCGCTGCATATTTCTTGCAAAAATTTTGGCGGAGCATTACAAAATGCTCCATCGCGAGAAATGAGATAGTAATGGAAGTTGAGGCAGAAACGAGTGCAGTTCTCGCCTACATTTTTTTTTGGTCGACATCCGAAAAGCAATCGATACTTCCGGCTCACTCCCTAACACACGGATTTGGTCGATTAGTCGAAATTGGTAAAGTTCCTTCCCAAGTTTCCATCCCCTCGAGAGTGTGCTTCGTCCAACGCTTCTCGTAATCGCTTTCCATTGCGATGCTATCTTCAGCCGGGTTATTAGCGAATCCCTTTCGATATCTCAATAAAGTTTTGGTTTCACTTCCGGAATGGGAACCGCAACTGCTTCGGGGTGAGACGGAATTTTATTTCTTCCGAGCGTATGGAAGTGCAAGAAATTTGCCAAGATGGCCCTCGAGATAAGAAGGTCGCTAATTATGGATCTTACTTGTGGTACTTTTCAGTAAGGAGGACCTCATTTGAGAAACTCTACGTTTCTCTTTTTGTTATATCGAAATCTCTTTTTGTTATAATCACGGAGTATTTTATTTTAAACTGTGTCTGTGATATTCCAAGATATTTTGCTATGTATTAATTACATGAAAATGCAAAATTGTAAGTAATCATTAATTACTTGATAATTTTGCTACGAAATTAACTAAATAATTTTAAATATTCGAGATAAAAATCGATGAAGCATGGATTCCATCAAAATATCTCCATTCTTTGAAATTACATTTCTATTGCATCATTATCTACAAGTAAAAGCTTTAAAGTTTTGGGTTTATTGTTGCCCTTAGTCGCTCATGACTTCTTTCGAGAAAATATTGACCGGGATCTCATGTGGTCTTATAGACGAGTGGAATGTAATTATACGTTTTCAAATGAATGTTTTTGTTTTTTTTTACGTTCATAATAGTTCCAAGCTGTTATATCAAACTCTAGTACTATATATGGGTAATAGAATGACTATTGTGGGTTTTCACAATAAAATGTAAATGTGAACGTTACACAGAAATATTTTTTCACTGAAAGGAGTGTAAAAAAGCCTATTTTGGAAGTGTATCCGTCATTAGGTCCGTGGATAGTCTGAAATGTGTACCTCTAGTATCACCGAAGAGAAAGACTAATGGATCTGTGGTAAGCGAATGTTTTGATGCTTGAAATATTCGACCCACAAATACAAAGTAGAGAACTGCAATACCCTAGTTTCATATTCTTCTCTCTCTTTGCAGTAAATTCCTTCATCTGTCGTCCATAGCCGGCCTGCATGGCTAAAGTTATTTTCATTCAGCGTAGCGTAAATGCTCAACTTTTGAGCGTCCATACATTTTTTATGTTCATTTTCTTCAATTACGGGTCAAGGAGTGCGTGAGATGAATCGTGCTGTTTCTTATTTATGCTCTTTTGTGTTTAATTTTTTTCTACTTTGGGGACTGGTATTTCTTCGTGTCCTTCCGGCTTTAGAAGGAAACTAAAATATTTAGAACCCCTCCACTAAATGTGTCGCTTTGATGCTAAAATACTGGCTTAGTATGACCAGAACTCAGGTTAGTATCCAAGCCAATAACAGTGATTTTTCTGTGGAACAACTGATCTTACTTGGCTGACCTTTTTTTAATGTTGGTACATGTTCTTTTTCCATTTACAAACCTATGCATGGAAGATTATTATTTAATGATGGTAACCTAAGCACAGGTCCGCCTTCTAGGTTACCTTAAGTTCCTTATATGTATTTTGTATGTCTTTGTTTTGTATATAATATGGAGTAATAAACATTATTATTATATTATTATTACTTGAACGTCTTGTGAAGAGCAGTTCGAGTTCAGTAACTCGTCCGTGTACTGGGAAGTTAAATCGTGAACACATTGGCGCCTTTGGTAAAGAGCAGGCTGATCCCGACGCCGGGTTTCGCTCCAACCTTCCTCCGCTTCCAGAAAAATTCTGAATACATCCAACTACCTCCATATCCTTCATAGCGCAATGACCATCGGTCTTCTGTCCTCAATGAACTAACTCATTGAATCCCAAATTGGGCATGGATTTTGCGAGTGTCCTTGAATTCAGATTTCATGCTGAACTTTGTGAGATAACCTCAGTCACTGGAGCGTCTGATACCCAAGTTTACTGACGCTAGTTGTTCTCTTTTAGAATTACAGTCAAACTCGGATGTAACGAGACCCAAGGGACCAAATTCTTTTGCTCGTAATATACGTTACTCGTTATATCCGTTACGAGTAGCAACATGTACTGTCACTTACTGTCTTTCCTCTCTTACGCACACAAGCGCGCTCACACACACTATTTTAATGCAGAGATGATAAAATAGCAAAGATTCATATAAGATAATTAAAAATACAAAATGAACAATTAATTCAGTAAACTATCCACATACATGCTAAATTTACAAGAAAAAGTCCTTGGTACGACAGTACAGCCACTGCCCGTTCATTTGGACTAAAGATTTGCTCGTTATAACCGTAAGGCTCTCTAATACAGTCTCGTTTTAACCGTTATATATTGATCATAAAATGCATTATTTCACAAACAACCCTTCCCTCTTTCCTCGCAATAGCCGAGATCTCGTTTTAACCATGCTCGTTACAAATGAGTTTGACTGTAATTTTAGTTTTCGTAACTTAAAATGCGGTACTCCGGGGAGGATCTCCTCCAAGGTTATGTGATACCTACATGTAACCCTATCTCTTTAGCTAACTTAGAAATTAGTTTGTCATTTTGGATCTACCCCAGTTTTCTTTGATGCAATTCATATTGGTATCTCTCATTGTTCTTAGCGCATTGCAGGGGTATTACTTTCATTCACATCATGGGGTCGAGCTCATTATTTTGTCTGCATAGACAATCCTGTCTCTGTGGGTGATTTGCGCCCGTGTGATTACTCCACCCTTCAAATCTCTCCTCTTCAGGGCAGAGGGTCGGGGGGGTTAGGGGGTTGTTGGATCGGTGGAACGAGCCGATTGGCACGCCACCTACCATTAAGCGCCCAAATGACAGCCCTCCGTCAATTACGCCACCCCCTTCTCACCCTCAACCCCTCTCCAGGAAATCACTCGGGAAGACGTTATGAGGTCACCGAGGGCGGGCACTCTCTATCCGCCATTTCACCCCCTTCTCCTCGCCCGTGGCGCCGTCCGTGGCTGGTGTGTGCACTCCCCGCTTTCCCATTGTCTCTCCTCCGCTCCCGTACGTCACCCCAGACGAGAGTTGCGTTAGGCGACGAGTCAAAGCTCACCCCAGCCATTGTTTTAATTAAGACACTTTCTCCCTCTCCAGCGGCGCTTTTCTTCCGGCATTAGAGAAGCCAGTCAGCGATTTCAGGGTGTCGCTGTCGCCATCACCCGGCGCGAACGCTGTCAAAGTGTCGCTCCAGGTATTACTTCATCGTAATATATTTAAAAGTTGAGCCTGCCCCTAAATAGTAAAGATATTGAGTCATTGTTCTCTGAGAGTTTCAAATCCTGTATTGCCAGCTTCGATTCAACCTAAGGACCAAGTAGTAGTACAATAAGTTTTTTAGGTGCTCTAGATTTATTGAGGTTATTCTAACCTCGAATTAAACTTAATCTTAAGACGAACAAAGCATCCATGCCATGGACGAAAAAGGAACCTGCGACCTTTAGGTTGCTAAACCAGTGCCTATCCTGCGGCTTGTCTGCTGTGGTCTGAACAAAATGACCTTCCAAAAATTTATAATGATTGTTCTGCTTGATTTCTACGTGGTATACTACCATACCTTACCTTTTTCCTCAGTCGTATGTAAAAAAATAATGGTTTATAGCTGCAAAGAATTGAACTACTTAAAGAAAATGTATGGTTGACTTTTTATCCATAATATGTCTGAAAATAAACTGTGAATATACCTATCGGCACATAATGTATTTTCTGATATGTAGCAATATAAGATTAAAATAACTACCTTGGTTGGATTTAATTACAATCTAAAGCCGTTTGGATCCATTAATTTATTTAAAGTGATCATCTATTAAAATTTTAGAAGCAATGTATGAGCAACATAAACGATATATTTTGATGCTAGGTATATGTTTGACTGAATTATTATGCAGGTCCTTCAATTGCTATATCACTTTGGAAAATTAAGAAAATTTGGTGATTTCTCAGTCGTATGAAGAACGAACATTTCGAATTGGGTCAGCTCTTATTATTCCTTGGCCCAAAGCCCAGACTTCCCTGACTCGTTCCCTAGGTTGGCAGCTTGGTTGATTGAATGAACGCAGATCTGAGAAATGTCGAAGTTGCCAAAAGAAAGTAGCAGAAACTCGTAGCTTCGTTTTAAAGTGTGATGTATTTGTCTGTTTGCAATCTAAACACCCTATCGCCAAAGGCTATCAATTCGTATCGTATGCGTGTACCTTGCTTCTTATTTGTAAATGTATTTAATTTTACTTTACCTTCTATTATTGTAATAATGCATTTTCTTTGGCTTAAAATTTCTCATCCATATTCTGCCTTCTATCAAATGTGATTGAATCTGTAAGCACAAAATACGGGAAGAAGTTTTCCTAAGGAGAGTTTAAGTGAGTTGCACAAGTAAATGGCAAGTCATCGATTGTCTTTTATCCGTCAAATTAGTTAATGTTCATAATTTTAGGTTGCAATGCGTAAATGGTTTCATCTAAAGAACGTAAGAATTGCTCTTTTAATGTTCTTATGTTCAGAATAGTGTCAAGAACTCCTAAAATTTGATATCAAATGATAAGAACGGGAAATGCATGGCATTAAAGTCAAGCTGGCTTTCATTACCGATGGGAGCAGCAAAATGTCACTATTTACTCTAATGTCTCTTACCGTCTTGACACGTTTTTAGCGGACCAAATGGTATTTTTTTAGTCGTTTCCCTTCTCTTGGGCCTAATTATGGAATGGTGTATAAGCAAGGAAGAGTCGGAATAACAGCGAATATTTCAGTTGCGGGAAATGTGTAAGACACATAGCACCATCCAACCTAAATTAAAACTAAAATTAACCCTAGGATTAACGAAATACCTATACTCGAGGTGGGATTCGAGCCACCGACCTCTTGGTAGCCAAGCCTTAATCTTCCCAAAAAGGTACCACGTACCACGGCTTTACCACGGCGTACGGCAAGAACGAGGGCAGAAAATGTGTTTATATTATCTCTATATCTGTGGTTTAGGTATAATGAAAATATGCGGATCTGAGAAAAAAATAAACATGGTTAAAGAACTGTTTAGAAGAATGTATATGGTGAAAAAAGGGAAGGCCAACGAAAACTTACTTAATGGGGTCTTCCATATATATAATACGTAACTATGATTTGCCACTTTTTTGATCCCCCCCCCCCCCCTCCTCCTATGGCGCAACGAAACATTCTCTATGACTCCTCCCCTACAAGAGCTACCATTGAGCCCTATATTCTCTGTACCGATGAATTAGACATTTTAATTTAATACCTTGTTCCTTTCTAGATCTGTGCGTCCCTCAATCTCATTCTCAATCATCTTCTATGAGCAGTATGAAGGAAGGAAAATCTTATGAAGGTTTTCATTGTAATAAGAGTAGGTATAGTATAATAGTATAGGGCATTACTATACCTAGAGCACCTGGCCGGAAATCAGGGGGTCCGGGTTCGAGTCCCGGTCAAGGCGAAGGATTTTTTCTCTTTGGAACATCTTGCTATAGTATTACTATAATTACCTTACAGGAACAAAGCCAACAAGGGATATATCAGGCCGGGACTCACCAAGAGCCAACAATGGTAGTCATTCATGTCAACCGTGAGGAGTGACCATTAAGGATGTGAAGGTCCATTAAACGATCGCCAGGTTCCGACATTTTCTCCCAAGAAAACCTATGTGAATGAGATAGTTGAAGCGTCTATAAGTGAGACCGCCTCACCCTATTACTCTGTAAGCGACAGGGTCTTCCAGGATATGAACGGGCATTGTTGTACGTGTTTTGATAGGTCTCATACGTTTTATGTCTAAGTGAGAATAGCCGCTCCTGAAACTCTATAGTTGATAAATCAGCAAAGGGATATACCCCTATAAGAGAGAAAAACTTCTTGGTCCATTGCATCATCGCTTACCCAAGTTAAGCTTAAATGGTGAAACGCTGACTAATAATGGTGCATACTTACTGAAAAATGAATGGAATATAATGAAAGTGTCGTATTATCCAACTTATTAAACTTGTTGTAAAAAAAATGGTGGACAATCATCTGTGCCGTATGGTCAGATAGTTAACAATACATTAGGCCGCAGGGGTTCCAAAACTGGGCCCCCCCCCCAGGGGGGCGTGAAGACATGTCATGTGAGCGCGAGACCAGTTAAAAATAAAAATCTCTTATTGTTAGTAAATAAAATCCATACATTTCTTTAATTAATTTTATGTTGTAGATTTTTAAAATCCACCTTGATGACGAAAGAAAAAACTGGCAATTTTCCACAAGAATAAGGATTTTTAATATGACCGGTTTCGGTGTACAACACCATCTTCAGGTGAAAATTAAATCTCAAACATCAAACACCATTTTCACCTGAAGATGGTATTGTACACCGAAACCGGTCATATTAAAAATCCTTATTCTTGTGGAAAATTGCCAGTTTTTTCTTTCGCTATGATATTCCACCAAATTAAGCCTGAAACTACTACCTTTTATCAACCTTGATGTTTAGAAAACTTAACAATCCACTTGTATAAAACTCTTTTATAGCAAAAATATATAGCTTTTTGTCGATGTTTTTCTCTTAACAGTATTTCTTTAAAATGAAACTTGTAATGTGGTATTTTGTAATAGTAAAAATACATGTTTTGTTTTCAATGTAATACTTGTTTTTTTCACATGCCCACAAAATTTACGATGAAGGGGGGGGGGGGGCGTGAAAGGTTTCCGTTTTAACAGGAGGGGGCGTAGTGCAAAAAAGTTTGGGAACCCCTGCATTAGGGTTATCATTTATTCCCAAAATATTGTCAAAATTCCGGAGCGGGAAGTACTCTTATTCGTGTATTTTAATCCGAAAAATGCAGTAATTTTAACTTTATCGGAGGATTCGCCGATATTTTTTGCCATCGAAAGCTAAATATTAGGAAGCAGGATGAATAGGAATGAGATTCCTCTGACATAATTAATCAATGCCTTTTAGTGGAGATATTTCTTGATGTTTCAATCGAGAGAATAATATTTTTTTCCGGACGAGCGACAGAAGATCTCTCATTACGGCATCCAAGTCACCTCGTGGGATATTCGATTTCGGTTTCACTCGAATGGAGTCGCCTCTCATTTTCATCCAGTCACGGAATATCCCCTTCCCGGGTTTGGTGGAGGCGCCTGAGGGTATGGAAGGGAGGGGACGATGAGGGGATGGTTAGGGGGTAGAACGGCGCCAAACACCCCCAAAAATACACGACCCTCCTCCCTCGCCCACCTAATTGGTGCCTTGTTCCAGAGAGATGGCCCACCTGCCATGCAAAACAAACCGCGGAGCATCGGTTAATTATCGAGAGGGAAAAACAATATGCGTTCCGGTCGTACGCCCTTCCACCCCGTCATTCCCGATCTCCCTTTTGACTGGCTGCGTGGGTTTTTCCTCCCCACACCCAACTTCCCTCCGAGGCAATGACTACCCCCTCCCCCCGACAGCACGGATGACAATGGCCTCCCGCGCACCGAGCATCCCGCCGCTGGCGCCATCACTCGGAGGTGCGCCCCCTCTATTGTTCGTACGGAGAAAAGGGCTGGAGGTACGTCCGCAGTTATCGAGATGGAATTTGCGTTCGTCCGTGAGTGAAGGAATACTATGGGTTAGGTGAAGGAAGTGGGGACGTGGCTACGCTGTCCATGTCATCCGTCCATAGGTATACATCTATCTACATCTACATAATACCCTACATGCCATGTGTGGCAGGGGGTGAATTCACACCAAACATGCTCTACATATCATGCATAAAAAATATAGTATTCAAGTCTGAACATCACAATTTAAAAATGATAAAAATAGCAAAGCAAGCATGCAATATCATGCTGTTAGTTGGGTTAGCTTAAAGTCCTTTTACCAACATGCAACTACCCAAGATATCCATTGATACACTCGTATTTATGCTATTTGACATGTGTACCGCTATTCATATCCCTAATAGTATGAGGAAAAAAGGATATTTTGAATCTGTCAATTCAGCAATCTATTTCTGTAATTTTGTGATTATGGTCCAGTCTACCATAGTAAGTTGGGGTTCGCAAAATATTTTTAACGTCATCACTGAAAATATTATCTTGGGTTTTATTTAAGAGATTAAGTCCTAATTTCAATCCGCGATCAGACAATGATTCCCATTTTAATTCATTTAGTACACTTGTTACGCTAATATCGTACCGTCCCTTTATAAATCTTGCCGATCTTCGCTGCACACGTTCAAGATCGTTGTTTAGACCGATTTCGTAGGCATCCCATATACTGGCAGCATATTCCAAATGAGATTTAACAAGGGAAAAGGAGCTGATTTCTCGTACATGATCGTCACATTTACCCAATGCTCTTTTGATGAATCCCAGTTTACGATTAGCTTGACCCATTATTTCACCCCAGGAAAGATCACGTGTCCTATGCTGCCCCTTTGTGTCCTATGCCCAGCTATACTGCCCCTCAGTCGATATGTGAACTTGAATGACAACTAGGTTCGCCGGAACCGCTTTTATTTGTATAATCCTTCGTTTCATGTAGGCAGTGTGTATATGGGATGGCATTTATCGCATGCTCGCATGGTAGTGATTGTTTTATAATGCATGTCTGGTGAAGTTTCACACCCTGCCACACACCCTTGCACACGCTTACAGGGTATTATATAGATGCAGATGAGCATTGTTCTCTCACTCATATGCTACACGCCCGCTACCATTTTCCCAGATTCTGCAGTTAATAGTATTACTACTCCCTGCTGACTTTCTTCCCATCATGCGTTTCGTGGCCGTTGTAAGTCAATTCAGCAAACATTCCATTTGATAAAGTGACCAGTAACGGCTATGAAACGTCAGGTATCACACCTGGTAAAGTATGTGGGGTACACCGGAAGTAGTAATATACTATACAATTATTTTAATGCTCCATGTTCCGATTATTAACGTTGTTGGTCTCTGCCCTCATCTCTATTTCAACCTGCGATCTGAAAATGAATCCCATTTGAATTCATTTAATAAACTGGATGCGCTAATACAGTCACTATACCGTCCCTTTACAAATCTTTCCAATCTTCGCTGCACTCTTTCAAGTTTAATTTAAGCTTATGGATCCCATATTGAGTATACGTTGCAACGTAAGCCATGGACTGCAACGAATTCCTAAACCAATTGGAATGGTATCCTCTTCATATAAAGTAACTATTAGATTGGACAGTTAGAAAATATACTAAGGAAAGTGGCTAGATATGTATGAAACGACCGTGGGCGTTTTGCTAGTGACTCTAACATGATTGATTACCTCGATTTGGAGTTGCTCTCGGTGAGACGCTCGGACGCAAGGTTATAAAACTTTTATTTACTTCCGTATTTACTTGTGTTAATTTCATTGCAAAGTGTATTCTTAGAGTCGTGGTGGCCTAGTGGTTTGAGCACTGAGCTACTGACCAGAGAGTCCCGGGTTCAAATCCCGGAAAAAGCTTTTCTGGACACCCCAATCTAAAATCCTCGCAGTTCGATTTTTGCGTGTCAGAACTTCGTAGGCCAGGGAAAGGAACTGGCCCCCCTACCCTGAATGTGTGAATTTCACACGCTATTGGCTTAGTACGGGGTGAGATCTACTCTCACCTATCAAAGACTAATCCCTCTTCGAGTTGAATCACTGAGTGTGTTCTTGTGGTGTATATTGTAATATCATGTACATAATATCATCACTTGCCAACTCTTTGCCACCGGATTTTAATCCACTACAAATATAATAATTCATTATTTTTTTATTTTCCCCCGTTACAATTCCTAATAAAAAAATTGTTTCCTTAAAGATAGCTCTTTGTAGCCTCCACGTCTAATTAGGTATCAATTCTAGGAATTGATCTTCAAAACTAGGAATAGTTTTAATACTGATTATTTTATACTTTTTAACTGTTTTTTTTTCTTTTTGCAGGTTCGTTTATGTCTAATTAGGTATAAATTATTTTATAAACGATGAATAATTTTAATACTGATTATTTTATGCTTTTTTTAACTGTGTTTTTTTCTCTTTTTGCAGGTTCGTTTATCACTTTCTCGTACCTGTGAAATACCCATTGGGACCATTACCACAGGTAAAGCAATTTAGCATTATAAATTTAATCAGTAGCCAAATCCTTAGTAGACTTTTTCTGCTTTGAATGGGTGTGTCCGCTTCAGCGATTAAATATTCAGGATCTCATTATAAGACGCTTCCCTCATTCGATAGATGTGGACTTTCTTCCAAGGGACGAAATATTTAGCGGAAATAATTTACGACTTGTACCAGTGTCGTCAAATGGAAATTTTTACACTTCTGGATTATTTACTGAAGCCGTTCGTCTAATTCTTCGTATTACGCTGAGAGCCGCCGCAAATGCGTATGGCAGCGCCTTCAATGAAGGTATAAATTGGAAATTTTTTCCTTACCACAGTTTTCATTTACTCCAGGATTAATTGATATATGTATGAAACTGATAGGTAACCAGTAAAATCCGTACTTTATGACAATCTGTATTAAATAAGGAGCTTAAAGTTAAATTTCTTATAGCTAGCCACAAGGCAAACTAGAAGAAATACTTTAATATTTTACTGTACTATTTAAAGTAATTAACTATATTTAATCCACCCTTGTGATGACTTTCTGGGTAGTCAGTAGATATAGGAATGTAGGGATGTAGATGTAGGGGTAAACCAACCTTATGCCGGACGTATACTGTTATAATCTTTGGCAAATATTTTTCGTTACGTGCCAACCATGCTAGTTCTCTAAAACAAATTACCTATGTAATATACATTTAGATTTTATGTGCACACAAAAAATGCTAAAATCTTCATTGCTCTATTCTGATTAACTTTGTGTTGGCATCGATTATATTTGAATCTTTGCTCATTATTTTTTGCCGATTTTTTAATCTCTCCATTCCACTAGCTTCTTGCATAATTTATTTTTATGACCTAATCTACTGTGGTACGCACGGTATCTTTCTTGAGTGTAATGGTAACTTCGGCGTTGAAACGTGATACACGAGCTGTGTGGGTCTAGAAGGTGGGACGAGGAGAGGAAGTGGAGTGTGGCGGGGGTTAAGGGAATGGCTTCCCTCCCTCCTCCCGTCCACCGGGCGCAGAGATCGCTCAAGGGGAGTGAGAAATGAGTTGGGAAGCGGTTTCGCTGCAAACTTTGGCCATCCGCGGAATTCCTGAAAGTCGAAATAGAAGAGCTGGAGAGGACGATGTTACATAAACCGCTAAGGAAACATAGTTTAACACGACGCCCGTTTTTAAGAGTTTTAAGATGTCTGCATACGTTTAATGTGTTAGGCCTGAGTCCACCCGTAAGAAAACTTGTTACGTAGCACGCACAATTGACCTGCAGTCTAAAAGTTGTATCTTTGCTCTTGGTTTTCCCTATAAAATAAAAGTTCTCGTCATATAGTGTACTACTAAGTTCATGTAAGCTTTAAAAATACTCTAATGTAACAAGGGCCATCTTAAGAGATGATTCTTTGAATTTTATCGACGGTAAAGACGTCAGTGAATGCATAATATTATAAATAGAATAGAATCAGGCGATACTTTGTGAAAAAGTGACATTGTGTAAGAAAAACTTGATGTATTTTTCACACTAGTTTTTGAGTAAAACCCTGCCGGTTTTGGCTTTCTCGTATCATTGTCCCTTGAGTAGAGAGTATCCTTGACGAGACGAGAAATACGAGTGTCAAAAACGGGAGGGTTTTATTCAGTAAAAAGTGTGAAAAATACATCTTCAAGTTTTTCGTACACCATGCATAATATTAGTAATTCAGTCTGTGACCTCGTACATACAGTAGCACCACTATTCAGTTCATGTAGAATACTTAACTTATAATGCCACACTGGAGTAGAACTGTTGAAATCTAGTTATCTATGCCAGTGACTGTAGTGTTCAGCCGTCTCAGCTTCAGTAAAATCAATTAAATGAACATCCCCCGAAAAATATGTCATGGTATAGCTTATGTAATATTTATCCATGTAACTTTTCTCGTCATAAGTTTTCTACTGGTTAGAATAAATGTTGGAGTAACCCGATCCTAAAATAGATGTCATTTCCCATAAGTCTCCTTCTCAATATAGATTTTTGCTTCAGAAGAGCTTTAATGGGGTCCTTTACCATAGTTTTATTGCAGAATCTGATAGAGGTTTTACTTGATTTTTCTGTTCTTCGATATTCTTCCCGTAGTTCAATGTAGTTTCAAAATGGCATTTTCCCCCGTACTGTAAGAGAACAGAATAGGCAGCATAGCAAAGGGATAGGTAGGGGAAATATTTTAGAGTATTCTGTAGTGCATGATGCATGTATTAACCCCTCAAATACAATAGATACTAACAATCTAGTTGCATGAGACACTTTAGTTGCTTGTTTGCATGTTAGTAGTGCATGCTTGGTGATCTTCACCCCCTGCCACACACCCTCACGGTGGCTTGCAGCGTATCGTGTAGATGTAGATGTAGCTGTAGTTTATGAGTTAGAAGTGGCATGAAACTAACGATTTTAACCCTTTCGGAAAAGTGGGGCCTGCGAAATACTTGTACGTCATTCTTTGTCCACTAACAGTTGAGACTGCGCTTCTCCCTTGCCCAATGACAGTGGGGACACACTTGTGATTCTGTTGGAAGTGCTTCTTTGACTCCATGCTGGGTATTTTGAAAGGCATTGCATATTCGACAACAACGTAATTTTTTAACAAATAAAAAAAACTTCAGCACACTTTTAGTCATGCAAAATTGCGTATGACAATATTTCGTTGCTCAGTTGTTATGTCCGCACCTCTTCTTCCCCTCAAATTATTTCTGAAAATTGTCAAGCAGGGGAGGTGTATGACGTAAGTCTTCAGTACATCACGAATGGTGGGCGTCACCTTTTTCGTATTTTAATTGTTGATCAATGAGTGAATGGCTCCGGTTAGAGGATTAATTTTTTCACTAAAATTCATTTTCAGTTTCCTTCTAACAATTTCGTGTATGAAATAGCGATTTTGATTCCTAGTAAATGCCCACATTAGTAGGTAGGCAGGCCTGTTTGCAACTACGGCTTAGGATGTATTAAATTATCTAATCTAACGTCCTGATATATAGAGCCAAGCACAATATCCTGTCCCGAATAGGTGTTTCGACGGGTGACATTTGAGTTACCGGTAAAATCATCACAACTTGTGGATTATTACTATGTTGATAAGACGTAACGAAAACAATTCCAATATTCAAGGTTTTACCATCCTTTTCCAGTTAGAGGTGTAAAGAACATCTACATATACGCAATACCCTGCGAGCCACCGCGAGGGTGTGTGGCAGGAGGTGAAGGTCACCAAAGCTCCAATGGCATGAAACTAGTATATTACATGGAAACATGCTAAATAATAGGGTCACGTGCAGCTACATGGTTATTATCTACATAGTAATAAAGGCATTGGTTGTTAATTCATGCATCATGCACTACAGACTACGCGAACAATATTTCACCTACCTACCCCTTTGCTATGCAGAGTACGAAAAGCGGAAGCTCAGTGAAAATTAACGCCACCATGTCGCTAGCGCTCGGAAGACACATCTTGGAAATATGCGGCCGAGCGAAGAGAAATTACGATTTATACAAAGAGTACTTGGGAAATGTGATGAGAAGAGAAAAGAGCGATGTTACTTTTCACTAGATAAGCCCCACCTTGAGTATGCAGCCAGTGTATGGTATCCGAATGAATTAGGTTTGATCAGAGAACTTGACAGTGTTCAGCGTAGAGCAGCTAGGTTCGTTAAAAGGTGTTACGATAGGTTGAGTAGTGTTTCAGAATTAATGCAAGAATTAGTTAGGGATTCATTATCAGCGGTTAGGTTGTAAACAGATTAATTCTATTAGAGAAATTGGATAGCTTTACTGAAGATGTTAGGCACATATTAAAACTACCAGCGTATTATGCTAGATTCGACCAGCTAAATAATATTGGAGAGATAGATTGTCGTACTGATAGATTCAAAATGGCATTTTTCCCCCGTACTATAAGAGAACAGAATAGGCATCGTAGCAAAGGGATAGGTAGGGGAAATATTTTAGAGTAGTCTTTAGTGCATGATGCATGTATTGATCCCTTAAATACTATAGATACTAGCAATCTAGTTGTACGAGACCCTATAGTTGCTTGTTTGCATGCCGGTATTGCATGCTTGGTGATATTCACCCCCTGCCACACACCGTCGCGGTGGCTTTCAGTGTATCGTGTAGATGTAGATGTAGCGCAACTGCTAGCTCTAACTTGATAACCCTCGTAGCTTTCTCCAAGAGTTTTCTGACCTCTCCATTTGCTCCAAAACATTTTTCCCCTCGTATTCGTTTTGCCTTACTCCCCCCTTCGGGTTCTCACACTCTCATCCATAACCTTTCTGAGCTCCGATACCCTTGTCGTCCAACTTCCCCTCAGAAACAAAAGCCACGCTCTCCCGTAAGGCAACATAAAATCACTCGATCAATCAGCCGGACTTCGCTATGCCCCGTGTTTCCAAGTTTTCCTTCGAGTCGGACGCGGGTTACTACACGTGCGGAGAGCAAGTGGCATGCCGGTTGAGGCAAGTGGAGATGGATACGTTTTCCTTTTTGGATCTTTCGTTTCTTTCGAACTTCATTCTATCTATCTTATTCTGAAGGATTTGTGCGTACGTGTACCATGTAAATGGATATAAATCCGCAAGTTCCATATTTTCCGTCTCTCGTTCACCCATTCTCGACAAGCTTGGCTGTGAAAAGATGATAGAAAATAATAAGGCTCCGGCTCTGGCGCGCAAGAGTGGAGAGAACATATATAGAATAGAACTAAGTTATTTTCAGTCTGAAATTTTACATTACTTTATCCCAATTTCTTAGAATGGGTAGCATCATTTATTAATTTGTGTTATTTATTTATTTAAATACGTAATCTCCTTTACTATCGTCATACACAATGAATCTGTTCTCACAAAACATCAAACATAAACAACATAAACATTAACATATAAACAATACCCTCCTTTTCTTTTACAATATCACATTCACCTTCTTCTCTCTTCAGGCTCTAACAGACAGGCCATGTATCACCTCACATATATTCAAGAGCCACTTCACTGTTCACTTTGCACACACATATCATCAATTTCCCTCTTAAAATTACGTACATATATCTATATCTATATCTACGACATACCCTGCAAGCCACCTCGAGGGTGTGTGGCAGGGGGTGCATCCACACCAGGAACAATGACACAACAAACAAAAATGAACACTACAAAACAAACACCACACCTTTAAAAGTAATTGGGGAAAAAAAGAAGAAAAACTACTCAATCCCAATCATGCAGGACACACCCATGAAAACCATGCATGCCTTGAAACCCGACACCAATTTCATTGATACTCATGCATGCAAAAAAAAAGCATTGCATGCAAGTCACACGTTGATTTGAACATGCAGGTAATAAAAAAAATATACTATCGACCTACTCTGAATATTACCTCTATGATTATTACCGATTTACGCGATGTTTAACGTTCTGATCTCAAATCGTACGCGGAAAAAATGACATTTTAAATCTGTCCGTCCTGCAATCTATCTCCTTAATTTTATTAGAATTATCGAGCGTACCATAATAAGTCGGAGCCAGCAATATATGATTAACGTCATTAATGAAATGTCCCTCCTTAAATTTTCCTAGAATATTAAGTCTATAATTTAGCCTGCGTTGTGACAGCGATTCCCATCCCAATTCGGCTAACATACCAGACACACTGCTTTCCCTATCGTAACACCCTTTTACATATCTCGCCGCTCTTCTTTTTACTCGATCTAATTCGTAAATTAAGCCTGCTTCATAAGGGACATAAAATCTTAGTGGGGAGTGGACCGCTTTATTCTTCTAGTACGCTCTGGAGTTCCCGGCTGTGTCCTCCAACATGCGATCCCTGCCGATTTCTCTGCCTTGGTCGCTGAACATCTCCCGCGCGTCTCGACTTGGCAGCAATATCGCCAGATGATTCCCCGACGTGGATTCAGCTTCCCACCCAGTCTCGCTCTCCTCTCCCCTTTATAAAGTCAGCTCGCTCATTGTTTACGCTCGGCCCAAATATAATTTCCCTGCGTATCGCGCCGCGACGACCAACAATCACCTCGGTTACATTTCCTTTTGTTAAGGACGGCAACTCGCGAATGCCCGGGATCACCGCGCTCATTACTAAATCAGCCATTGTAGAGCCCGACGCCATTTTTCCCTATGAATCTCTATAAATTCTCCTAATAAAATTAAAGATAGCGGCCCCTTGAATCCCATTTGTTACGACATGGCTAGTAAATGACATGTTACAGTACATGTACAAAGATATTACGTGTGAATTTGTAATTATTTTAAATTTTATACCGGTTAATGTAGACTTTTGCTTGGTACATGAACATTTCTTGTCATTGTATTTTTCCAACGAAGTCTTCCCCACATTATTTCTTTCCTCAAACGAGCATATTTCCCTGCATTCTTGATAGGATCGGAAATATAATTTTTCTGAGACTGAAATCTTCTACACAAGTTAATCGTATATTTTGTGATGTTTTTTTATTTGACGTGATAACATTAAGAAAATATATTTCGGTAGATTTCTCGGAATGTAAAAAGCACTTCCTGTTACCCAGTTGTTTATCATTTATATTTATAGTTCTCAATTAATGTAATTCTTGTATTTTATGACGTTTCTATTTTAAACTTGTATTGACGAAATGTGTGCTCATATTTGGTAGGCAAATATGCATTCTGTAAAACTGAGAGGAAATAAAAATGTAGGGGCTCGTCGTCAACTGTAATTTGTAAGGTAAATGTATGGAAAAGTGCATGCAAACGAATTCTATGGTGGGACACTCGGTGTGGAAGTGGTAGGGAGTCAAGATAGTCCCGTTATTTCCAAGTGTCCTATTTCTTCCTCTCTTACACGAATTTTATGCCATAAAAACTGTCTTCAATATCCCGAAGTTCCTGATTACGTATTTCGTTCGTCCGATTTCCCTCCTCCTAAATTCTGAACCCCCTACCCTGAATATTTGAATTTCACACGCCATTGGCTTAGTACGGGGTGAGCTCTACTCTCACCTATTAAAACCAACCTTCGGGTTGAATCACTGAGTGGGTGAAATTCTCAATGATCAAAAAAATTCCAAATGGGCACCTAGTCACTAAACGACCGTTAATAAATTATTTGGGCACCAGTTATGTAAGAATAATGGAAATGCGTGACTCGGGCATCAGCGATTCTTACATTGCTTAAAAAATAAATACCTAAACATAATACATATTTTCAATCGAAAGGTAAGGAGACTGGTAGCGTAAATATGAACCTACTACGTAGAGGACCTACTAGGTTTTGATGGTAGCGTCGCCACTATACGCGTAATATGAATTTACACACCGAGCCATTAGTGAGGCCCTACTCTCACGTGACCCCTGAATGAGAAGGGCACGCTCTCTGTCCACCCTAGACCCCACAAATGGCAAATCCATTGCGGAGAAACCCCGCGTAGGGGGCAGGGAGCGCAGCAGTAGGTGTCTGTCCGTGCACTTGAAGGGAGAGGTGGTGATTTTGTGCGTGAAATCACCCATGGTGAAAGGGGGCGTGGTGCGCTGCCGCCTCGCTGTCAAACAGGGCTCAACAGTGGCTCTGCCGCTCCTCTACCCCACCCTATTTTGCCTTCAGTAGGAAGACAGTATTAGTTTAGGGATGCGTCGAAAATTACGGTAATTTCGTGCCATTTACAATCTCAGAAGTTAAGGTCCACTCACTCACTCAGTGATTCAATCCGAAGGTTGGTCTTTGATAGGTGAGAGTAGAGCTCACCCCGTTCTAAGCCAATGGCGTGTGAAATTCACACATTCAGGGTAGGGGGGCCAGTTCCTTTCCCTGGCCGATTTCCTGCCAAGTTCTGACACGCAGAAAATTGAATCGCGAGTATTTTAGATGGGGGTGTCCGGAGAAACTCTTGCCCGGGATTTGAACCCGGGACCCTCCGGTCAGTAGCTCAGTACTCTACTCACTAGGCCACCACGACCCCCCATATACAATCTATTCAACATTAATTTTTCACATTTTTCATTTCGATTTTATAGTCGTCTCCCGGTTAGGTTAGGCTTTGATGAAATTCTGTAAACTACTATTTGTGACTAATTTCTGCATTTGTAACTACTTTTAAGTTCTATTTCTAACCTGTGTATTTTTTCCTGCCTTTCGGCTCCATCCTTATGCCAATTCTCTATTAAAGTCGGCATTTTTCCTAGTCATCTTTATAATATCGATAATTAATTTATTCTTTCTTCCTCTTCCTCCCTCAGACAGCATAATATAATTTATTCTCTCTCCTAACATGTGCAAAATGTTTTCATTCTTTCTCCTCTTCGCGCATCTCATTTTTTGCATTTACCTCCACACGTCCACGTTTGCAAAGACGTCAAGCTGATAATTATGGATAATCATTAATGTATATTAATGCAGTTAGGGAGGATTGTTGTCCGTCGTTAGAAAAATGAGTGATAGTTGGCTGGGGCAGATTTTTAGGGGCAATAGAATTTTGGAAGGTTGCTCTCCTGGATAGGCAAGCGAGAGGAAAAGGTATTATGCCATTTGTATGACTATGGAAGGTAAAGATGCCTACTAGAAGAGAGAAATAGTGAAGAGATGGCGGTGATAGTTGAATTCAGTGTGAAAGATAGTGGGTTCTATCCGTTAAAACCTATCCTAATCAGTAGAAAGTGCCAGAATTTAAGACACTATCTGTGTCTTAAATTCTGGCTCAATCGAACTTTTTCTTGTTGATCTCATTTCCTTCTTCCTCAACAAATACATGTTCTCCAATTATTTTTTTATTCAAATTCTTATCCTTTCCAATTGCTGTCTCTTTTAATAATCACCATAGCGCCTATTGCATATTTATTTAAATCTTATTATAATATCAAGGTTTTTAATGAGGGACATGGCACAGATGAGTAGGAGGCTCTCAGGGTAGGAGATTTTCCTTGACGTCGAAGCCTTTTCAATCGGCTGGCCTCGGTGGCGGTGTGGTTAAGTCCTCGCCTGCCAGTTCGAAGGTCGCGGGTTCGAGTCCCGCCTGGGTAAAATCCTACCTAATCCTACCGTCGTTAGAAAAATGAGGGTTAGATGGCTGGGGTAGATTCTTATGGGCAATAGAATATTGGAAGGTTGCTATCCTGGTAAGGGAGAGGAAAAGGTATTATGCCATTTGTGTGAGGTTGCCTATCATTAAGAGAATTACCTATCCTGGGTGTTTTTAAATGTGTATGTGTAAATGTGTTTAAAAAGAGAGTTACCTATCCTGGGTGTTTTTAAATGTGTATGTGTAGATGGGTTTAAAAAGAGAATTACCTATCATGGGTGTTTTTAAATGTGTTATGTCCATATTAAATCGATTGTAATTGGGGAAATCTTGTAATCA
This sequence comes from Platycnemis pennipes, assembly GCA_933228895.1. Taxonomy (NCBI): domain Eukaryota; kingdom Metazoa; phylum Arthropoda; class Insecta; order Odonata; family Platycnemididae; genus Platycnemis; species Platycnemis pennipes. Next base: position 40,620,185 of record OW121851.1, on the reverse strand, counting down.
ATAAAGAAATTATTATTATTGTCTATTCCGTCCGGCCATCGCTCCCCTTTGCCGCCCCTAGAAGTCGGGAATCTAAGGGGGGGTTGCGGAATGAGGGGTTGCGACTTTTTTGGAGGATGATGAGCTAGGAAGGGGTCGCCTGCGTGACGATGCGATCGAGGGACACTCAGTGTAGAAGCGAAGTTCGCCTCCTCGAGGGGGATTCGAGAGGGATTCAATCAACGTCCCCGCCCCTGGCGCCAAGAGGGAGGGACAGACGAGCCACCCCCGCGTCCGTAGGCGTCCTCATCAAGGGGATGATAATAATGCACCTCCTACCATCCTCCCCTGCCAGCCTCCTGAATCAGAGTGTGGCCGAGCTAATGGCAAGCGTGCCGGGAAGCGTTTAGCGCGGAGAGGCGAGAGAAGCCACGTCGACGGTGGCGGCCAGGGATTCCTGACCGCGCCGCAGTGCCGAGGGCGGCGTTGTGGACGCGCATTTCGACCGCATCCCACAACTCCTCGTTGCGGAGCCACCCGCGAGAAATTGGAAATGAGCGTGCCAGGCGTTAAACGTTGGGGAACGGTCGGCACGTTGACTGCCGCGTAATCGCTGGACGTGGTGCTGTTGCGATAAAATGATAGTATTTATTATTAAATGATAGTGTTCACTAAAATACTCGTAACTTCAGCATATTAAAAGGACTCTAAAGTTATAATTAGTAAATAGTGACTTTAGTTGTCATTTTCTTCTCTGCTTGAAATGTTTCAATAAGTTTAGAACTTTATTGCCATAGTTTAGTGGGCTGTTACGTAATGTGCTGAGATTCTTTTTGGCCGTATTAGTGAGAGGACCAATCATGAAGAGTATATAAGGGATGTAAGATGTTTAAATTACTCGCTGTACGCACACACTTGAGGTTTATTCATTGCCTCTAAATTGAACTATTTATTTATTTAACTCTTATTTTGTGCATCCATATTCACTACCTTTATCAATTTCATTGCATTACCAATTACAATTTTCAGTTATTAACAAAATCTATTATATGACATCCAATTATAAGACTGGGATAAAATAAGATGCCCTAAATCAAATCTCATCCTAAATATTAATCAAGAACTTACTCAGTCTTTGAAAATTGACTGTAAGAATGTCCGTGATAAGGGGGGGAGGGATTAAACTATGTAGATACTCAAAAACAACAGCATTATATGTTTCATTAACAATCAAGTGCTACTGTGTATTTTAATTAAAATACGGTTCTATGTTGAAATACAAACCTAATCTGTTTCAGACATTTGAAGTTGATAACGTTCCTGGATACTTTGAAACTGTTTTAAAAAGCGTGTTATGGTAGGTCAGATAGTAAGAAAATAGTTAAGCACTAGTTCTTGAGAGAGAATAGGGGGGGCTAAAAGGCCAATTTTTTTGTGTGATTAAACGGTTGATATTGGAAAATGTGTGTACTACGTATCGTGTTAAGTCACTTGGAGGGGATCACGGGATGTAATGATGCTTAGATTTTTTTGCATATCTGTGTGAAGCATTAAATTTACAATGCAATTTTTTTTAATCTTCTTAATAATGACCGACAACCTCTACCCGACATGAAGTCTTACCGTCAATCAAGTATCACTTTCCCTTGTAATGGCTCTACGTTATGCATTTTTTAAATGAATTTTAAATTTTATTTTAAATTGTCCATTATCTTTGATCAAAATTATTCGACATTGTGTGACAAATCTATTTTCGAAGTCTCTCTTTGAGTATAAAATAGTTTATAAATTTTATTCACAAGCTATAACTTGATGGTGTTCTTGTAACAGTGAACTTGCAAAATAGTATTGATGTACATAGATGCCCAAGATTGGGCCTATTTTTTCATGTGGCAAAGAGATTTTGTGAGAAAGAGATGATATGTTTTGTTGTGATTCCTGTGGAATATGATGATATTTTCCTCACCCTATATAAAATATCTGGAAAATACTGACGTCCTTATAATATGTCTAATGTTATTTTAGTCCGGATAAACGATAAAATGAAGCTCCTTTTCATATTCATGAAGATATATTCCCAGAGATATAGCGTCTGGGGATTAAATGAAATGTACTGAAGCAGCTACGAGTTTCCTGAATCTTGGGCTTCCGCACTGTACAAAGCACTTGATTTTCCTTTCAATCATATTCATAGATGAAAAAAGGATCATGGTGTTATGAAATGTTTTCCATACCAGTATAATGTGTCCGACGTTCTCGTTACATGTAAGTGGGATAACCGTTAATTTCTCAAGGAAAAATGGAAATAAATGTGGCGGAAACTCGCTTTGTACGCGGCTTGTATTTCGCGCTAACTTTCGTATCCGTTTTAATTTTCGCATACCCAGTTATGTCATCAAAATTGACCATATAGCAGATGGGTAGTCCTTATTAATATTTAGGTATCTACGTAGATGATGTTTCAGCACCTTTTTCAATTCTTTCGTTGAGACATTTTGTTTCATTATCAAGCATTATGTTATTTTGTTTATGATGCCTCGGAGATTTCCATTAACCACGTTATTGTTCGTAAGGTTTAGAGGATAAAACTTAGCTGCATAAAGGAAGAGTAGTAAAGTGAAGATGAATATAAGTAATATGCAGATTTGTTGATTCCAAAATAAAGGTAATTCCCTTGAGACATTTATTGTAACATGGTAGTTCAATGGCTTTAAATATACCTATATATGGATGATTATTCGGGAGTGTAGGTCCTTTTTTTGAAAATGAAAAATATTAAACTTTAGGCCGACGCTTCGGAAAATGTATTTTTTCCTTCTTCAGGGCTAAAAATGGGATGCACCACCAATAACATAACAGTAATAAGTATTGTTTCCCTTGGAGTTACGAGAGTCATCATCATTGGTCAACAATCCTAGGATTTGTTTGATGCAGCTTTCCACTCGATTCTTCTATCGGCCAACCTTTTCATTGTGACGTAATTCTTCTCTTTTACATTCTTCACAACCTGTTCCATATATCTCATACGAGGCTTGCCTTTTCCAATCTTCCCGTTCACTTTTCCCTCGACGATAGTCTTCATCAGGCCATCGTGTCTCATGATATGGCCGATTAAGTTTTCCCTTCTTCTTTTTAGAGTTGTCTGCAGACTTCTCTTTTCTCCTACTCTTCTTAGCACTTCCTCGTTACGTACTCGGTCGATCCATTTAATCTTCAGCATTCTTCTGTAGCACCACATTTCAAATGCTTCTACCCTTTTCTTCTCCGCTGCTGTCATCGTCCATGATTCACTGCCGTAAAGAAACATGCTCCAGATGTATGTTCTGATGAACTGTTTCCTTATTCTATGCTTGTATTTCCTGCTGTAAGTAGATTCTTCTTTTGAAAGAATGCCCTCTTTGCCTGGACTATTCTAATCACTATTTCTTTCTTACGAGAGTATATATCCTTATGATGAATTGGTGGGTTGATAATGTTGAATTCTTGATTTTTACTTTTTCCTCCTTGTTCTGACAATTGGTAAGTTGAATTCAAGACCTCTTTTTTATTAAATATATGGACGATTTTTCGGGAGTTAAGGTCCTTTTTTGAAAATGAAAAATATTTAACTTTTGGCCGATGTTTTGGAAAATGTAGCTATTGTTTTGTTATTGGTGGTTCATCCCATTTTTAGCCCTGAAAAAAAAATACATTTTCCGAAATGTCGGCCAAAAGATAAATATTTTTCATTTTCAAAAAAAGGACCTGAGCTCCCGAAAAATCATGCGTGTATTTAATAAAAAAGAGGTCTGGAATTCAACTTACCAATTTAAATATACATATTTAGCGTTTGCAGACTAGGTAACCACGTAAACTTTCTAATGTAGATTTAGGTGGTATTTCAACCCATATATCGGGCCGGAACCTAATGATAACTTCATGAAATAAATTAACCTTAATTTGAAAAGTAAGTTGCATAAATGAACTTAAGTAGTTCCTGCATGTTTGGTAATAACTCCCCTCCCCCCCTCTACCTCACACCCTCGAGGTGGCTTGGAGAGTAGTCAGTATAGGTAAACCATAGGGATAATATAATTAAAATGCATTGCATCACAGACACATTTAAATGTCCATTCTTTCCCCAAAGAATTCGTGACATCAAGGCTTCTCGTATCACGATGCCTTCATAAAATTAATTTTCTTTAACATGAAAAATATATTGCACGCTTATCATTAATACGGATCAGTGAAATAGAGAGAAATGAAATGAAGGTACTGGATTATTTTTTTCATTTTATGATTTGATCATGCCTGCGAAAAATATGATTGTGTGTAATGCATTTCCATAAAATGTATATTTAAATGTTTCTTAGCATGCTGGAAAAAAAGAATAACTGGTAATGTGTCATGCGAAAAATACGATTCTGAGTAAGTCATGTCTTTAATATTTTTAAATGCTTCTTCGCATGCTGGAATACATGCTGAGTTGGTAATATGTCCTGCATATTATTTTAAATCTCTTCTACAGTACGTAGTATGAGAGAACTTCAGTGCATTTTTGGTGATAACTCACCACCTGCCAACCATCCTCGAGGTGCCTTACAAGGTAGTCGGTAGACATAGGTATAAATTTGGCACTAGCAGCCAAGCTAGCAGAAGTTTCGTTTCGGGAAAGATGCTGTGGGTTGTCCGAAATGTTGGAGCAAAGGTGAACTCAGTGACGAGCGGTCCTCGACTTCCTGTAAATTCGTGCTTTCTATTTGTCGCGTGTCTTTGAGAGGTGACTCTTTCCGAAGTGCACGTTTCAGCTCTGTGAGAAGATGGTGGAAGTTCGAACTGAGGGAACTCTGCGAATGACAGCGGTGGGGAAGACGAATCTTGTTGACAGGGTCTGCTTGTCACGACGCTGGACCGTGGTCAAGCCTCCTAGGGAACAGTTCATTCCACGTAGAGCGTCCGTGACTGTTTCTTTCTTTTTTAAAACTTTAAAGTTTGCTTTTCCAGGGGTTTGGTCTCTCGGCTTGGTAAAGTTACGTGCACACATCTTGTGGGTCAAACCAAGGCCTTTGTCATCCTTGTCATGCTCTGGACGTTTTTATTTAATCGTGCTTCTGGGGGATGAAAATACATTTGGAATATTGAACAAGTTTTCAAGCACGTGTTTGTCCTGCTGACAACGATTTTACTAAGGGGAATGTGATGACATTCCTCTCAGTTCCCATGACATTCAATTTTTTTATGATACGAGATTCAAGTTTAATCTAAAAATTTCAAACGCAATGTGTATTCGCCGACGTATGACAGACTTCGCAAATTTCAACCCTACTTCATTGAAAGATCCGTAACATTTCTGGTCCTCAATAGGATCCACGTCTAAGTAATACAGTGGAGTAGATGCCATGAGAGTACAGTTTGTGGTGATTGCGGGTTCAATTTGAAATGGACGAAATAATTTCAGCTGTACGCATTGTGAAGTGTGTGAAATTAAATTTTAGTTTTCAACTGAAAACATTATTTAATTAAAATGGTAAACTTCATGAATAATTACACGGGAAGCGACATCGCAATGAGAAAATGACACATAAATTAGGTTTTGAGAGTAATAAATTGCTGAATCTTTTAATTGAGTATGAATTATTAAACCTGTTAGGAGAATATGCTTTGGTTTGACATAGAAAAGACATTTACCTTTTATTTCTTTGATGAGTATTTGTTTTAGTAGTGTTCAGTTTATTAGATCTGTTTCCAGATGAATGGTGGCATTACGAACTAACCTACACTGCGTATGCTTGTATAGTCTTTTTAAACGATCTCATTGTGAGTGAAAAATGAAGTGAATACGAAACTATTGCATTCCAGAACTTTGAAACAGGAAAGGAAAATGTTGTCGTCAATTAATCTCAGGTAATAAAAATATCGTTGACGTTTTGGAATGAAAATAAATAAATTCATCATCACACTGTTGGTTATCAATCCCGAGCTGTGATTGCTGCCGTGCTTTCATTTGTTTAAAAATAATCGAAAACAGTCGGAGAGATTGGAAAAAAATACACCCTCCAGCGATCTCGTTAGTGGACAAGAAAACCCCCGGGCCAGCCAATCGGCCATTATATATACATGCATGCAAACGCGATTGCCCTCGCAATCCTCAACCCTGTCTTACGTTCCGGAAGACGATGAAATGACCGGCGCCGAGGCCAGCCTTAATGAGATTTTGATGTTGCGAATAAACCGTGGCCCGCTACAGTTACGATTATGAGGGAATTCCTGCCCACGAAGACGCCTTTAGCCCCTCCTAAAAAAGTTGAATGGCGAAGACTTCGAAGATAACGGTCTCTGGCGGCCGGTTATGAAAATTCGCCTCTTTCCGCGCGACCATGTTACGTTATTCGTGATTCCTCTCTTTTCTTTTTTGCATCCAGTCGCCGGATCTAAAGAAGAAAATATAAAAAAAAGAACATGAAGATAAGGAATGGAGATCTGAGTAAGAGAAGATTGGCGGTTGTGGGGTGAGCGAAGGATTGAAATGAGACAACAAATGAACGGGAAACACCGAGCGGTTCCTTCACCCGGCCGAATCGTACACGTGCAGGATTTTGACTTTTTATTACCTCTTTTTTGGAGCTTTTCAAAAATGCACAGGCTTGCATTTTATAACGTTTCCTCCGGCTCCAGATTTAAGGTCAAGGATATGAGATGCACCGCTTAGCAATCCTAAGAGCGAGTAATTAGATGAAGTGTTTTACTGGTCGTGGTCGGTTCCCATGGACCACTTCCACTCTATTTCGACTCTATTAGTCTACCAACTCTACTAGTCTAGTTTTTTTTTACCAAGTGACCTAAACAAATATGGGGTACATGACGTGATTCAGGACGTCGTACTGGGGATCCGAGTATGAGATTCCTATCACGACGAAATAATTCATCTTCCACGAAAAAAAGTTAGAGGCGTGTACTTCTGCAATAGGTTCTAATCGCTTGTGATTTTATCATTGCATCCCAGAAGGTGAATAAAGTATAAAAATCATTGAAAATACTTTAGGGAAGGTCTCGGAATTCAGAGTAATAGCACCGCGTCGTCAAAGTGCAAATACCGCGTTTTGAGACCAAATATGGCATTTGAATCAAATAAATGAGACGCAGTGAAATTATACCTGAAACTAAGAAAAATCGCTCTTATTAAACCGGAAAATATGGCTTTTTTTCCACTTCAAGTATGGATGACCAGTTGAGTAAAAGGCGAGATTGTTTTTCTATAAACTGTGTAACTTAACAATTCAACTGCCGAGATCAACAATACAAGGCGTAATAATGGAAGTAAACAAGAGTTGGTAATTAAGGAACGATAGGAGAGAGCGAGAATCGGGGGGTTGTGTGTTAGACGCGGTGGTGTAGAGACGCAAAAGTGAAGCGTGCTTAAGAAAGGGCATTATTTGTCAGCTAGTTGGTGTCTGTGTGGGTGAATAAGTATTCGTGAGGAAAGAGAGATTATTGGTGTTGTGTCTTATTTAAGAAGTGGCTGACAAGAAAAGAAAATGAAAAAGTGTATGGCCTGTTAAGTGCGAGCCTGAAGACAAGTGTATTTGGTTGTTTGTGTTTGATTAATTTCTAAGTTCATTTCGTGAGGAAAATTTTATTGTCTGTGCATGTTTTGTGTAATTAATGTGTGATATATAATACACAAAGGAAGATATTACAACTGTTAGAGCACAAGTCGTACATCCTTTAAATAGACTCGCCCTCATTCGTTTCATCGACTCCGTGCGCTTTCAACATAATGATTCCATCAATGAGGGGATAAAAATTGTGAAATAAAAAAAGGGACCCACGTCGAAAATCACATCCTCGTTGCGAGGAAACCACGAACCGAGAATCCGCGATGGATCCTTTCCTCCCTTTAGCGAAAGATCGTTCCATTTTATTCTTCGAAACATTCCCTTTTTTCTCCGAAATATTCCCTCGTCGGAGAAATAACAGAGGCTGAAGAGGATTGTGCGGAGAGTCGCGCGGGTGGATGCGGAGCTTCTGGATTTTCCGGGATCGTAGAGAGGTTCCCTTGTGAATGCATTGGCGGGATTGTGAGCTCGCGTGAGCAGGTCGGCGTGGGTCGATGATGTGGGACCCGGAGAGGTCGTTCTCGGTGGAGCAGCGGGGGAGGAAGGATTAGGAGCAGGGGGCCGAGGCTTTCATCCTAGACAGACCCCCGCGGGAGGTGACTTTGAAAAGGGGGCCAAGCCTTTCATCCCGCTGACTAGTCTTCTTTGACAATTCCTGAGCTTAAGGAAATAAAAAAATAAGGGAATGGAATATTACAAAGGGAAGAGGAAGGAAGGGGTGGACTTGAAACCGCCGATCCGTCCGCGATGTACCATTAAAATCCATATCTTCCTTCCTGCCCTCCGATCGCTCGTAAAATTCTGACCTTGTCTGTGTGTGTTCGTGTATGCGCGCGTGTGGCCTTATATAGAGAACGTTCTCCCTTCCTCACCCTTCGTGGAGCAAGTCTGGCGACAGAAGGGTCGCAGATCGGCCGCTAGCTGCCGCCGTCTCCGGAATCTGCTTCGAAATTCTTCTCGTCTTGTTTCTCCCATCGATGTACGGTGAGGTGGAGTGGTGGCCACATTCTCTGCCTTCACTCCAGATGGATCAATCAGTTCTCAGAAAGCTCTATCACGGTCCGACCTCGCTTCCGGAGGATTGACACTGGTCCCGTTTGCAGGTACCGCGGTCGGAAATAGTGACGCGATCGTGGCAGCATTTTGGACCTTAACCGATTAATATGAATATGCAAATTTAACCAGCTGTACTCCTAGTAGACAGTGGAATATCTAAAATTCTCCTTTAAGTTTTTAATATACTTAATCCTTAAATTAGCAAAAGATGACGCTTGAATGTAGATTTTAAAGGACTGCAAAGGGAGACCTCGTATTAGATTTTGAAAATATCTTGACAAAAGTCTTGCTGTGTATGTAAAAGTTTTTGTTGTTGGCGAATAAATGGTTTGTGCTTCTTATGGAATAAAACAAAATAAATTCTTAGAGAAATTAATTTAATGATATTTGATGTATAGAACAAGTGGCGAATGATGTAAAAGAAAGGAATTACGTTAATATAAAGATATCTGCCGATGGAAGAATCGAGTGGGCCACTATATACTAATGAGTAGTGTTGATGACTTATTATTATTATTAGTATTATATCGGTGAAGGTAGGTTTAAATGGACATTTAATTCTTCCCACCCCCAAAATTTCTCACGGTGTCCTCTTCATCCCCTCATACCTCCTGCCACCCATCATACCATCCAAGCTACCCGTTCTTCTCCTCCCTCTACCCCGCTTGCCCAACGCTCTTCCCTCAATCACCTCCTTCAAAACACCATCCCATTCTTCCAATTCCATCCAATTTTATTACCTTTTCCATCCACACCTTCTGCCCTCTCCTAATTTCATCTATCAGATTTCTTTCCTCTCCTACCAATTCTAGTACTTCATCGTTCGTCTTTCTTTCGACCCAATTTACTTTCTCCAACCTTCTCCACACCCACATCTCAAAAGCCCTAATTCTATTTTTATCATCTTTTCGCTAATCCCACGTTTCCGTCCCATGTAGTGCAACGCTCCATACTAAACTTTTCACTAGTCTTTTCTTCACTTCCCTACGCAAGGCCCCTGTCATTAGTTCACGCATACGAGTAAAAGCTTCTTTTGCCAATGCAACTGAATAAAATACTACTTAAAAATAATATTTTATTTTTAAATGTCAAAATATCAATATTTAAGACATAATAAGATTAATAGTATTCTTTGCGGTGAAATGTCCACTAAGTATAAATTATATGTACAGGGTACATATTATCCCTAGGTAGAGCTAGATGGCTTGTGACTACCATCCAATCCAGGAGAAACCCCAAAATATATTCAAGTCTGTGCCCCTGTTTAGGACCACTCCGGAAAGTACGATATCCGTCGCGTTATTTTGGAACTGCTGGCGCGGCCGATTAAAAGGCACGTAGGTATATTCCGTGCATTCAGGCGTCGGTAGGTCTATGCTTTACTCTCTGTGCATGCAGGTCACATTATAATTCACAGTGAGACTCGGAAATCAAAGGCAGGCTAGACTGGACGAGGTGTTATCTTATTGAAGGAGCCGCGCGTAAAATCCGAGAACACAGCGCCGAATCGGGTGTTACAGTTTGATAGATTGGTCAGTGGGCATTCTCGAATGAAGGGATAATGCTGCACGTCATCGATTCTTCAAAGCCTTCGTCAATAATTCATGCGCACAGACAGACCTCGTCAACCGCCGCGGCTGCGTATTTTGAAAATTCCGTCGTTGGATAACCGCAGTCCCGTAAATACTTAGCGGATCGGAAATCGGTGGTTTAGTTTCACTCTCCGTAAATTCGCCATGTCGGATGTGCAAATCCATGTTTTTATTCATAAATCCAACGAATATTGAATGAATTTTTTCCTCCGTCTCTCCCCCAGCAAATAGTTATGTCAAAAAAATTGACTGTCACCGTGTTTTTATGTAGTCACCGTATTGTGATTCTGATGAGTCACTGGGAATACGAAAACCGCCATAAAAATGTCTTACCTTTCTTCTTCAAAACTCTGCTCATTTTTCTGGATTTCATTGCACTGTTAAAAGGTGTTATAGGAAGATGAGAAAAGGGAAATGTAATTTGATTTAATTCATCCGTAGATCTGGCAGGTGAAACTGATTGATGAGGAATTTTTAAATGGCGGTGATTAGGTGTGAACCATAATGTGTACGCGGCTGGAAAAGTGTTTCAACTCAATCAAGTATTTCCTCCATGGATATATTTTCAGCACCCTTTTTTCTATCACTCTTTTCAGTTTCATGATTTTTTAAAAATTCTTTTACGGTACGAGGGTTAATCCCAGTATGGTAAGTGTCTACAATGAAAAAATTCAAATCTCTTTTCCATATTGGTGTAAATTTTATTATTATATTTAGAGAAGCGCAGAATATCCCGGAACATCATTATTGACCACCACTATATTTTTCGCCAATGCGAGTTTTATTTCCTTCTCTGACTCTCATATTTTTGTTCTAACTTTTAGGCTCCAATATTGTATTCTGATCCGAGATAATTCGTTCCTCTTTTAATATTCCTGCAATCTTAGGGCGAGAAAAGGGAATAACTGAGCTTTTGACAATAAATCCTTCCTTCTGCGGGATAACGTAGCTAGCTATGCTTCCAACAGGGAGAAAAAAACTCTAGTTAAGCCATTTTCGCATTGATCACTTCCATGCTCTCATGTTGAAAAGTAGCCGACACCTTTAAGAAACAAATACAATTTTCTTAATGTCTTCGCTTTTATGGGTTGGAATGGAGGTTGTAAAGAAAATTTAAAGTTACCTTATTGGTTCAGAAAAATGAGAATCGGGAGGAGATCGAGAATTTTAGACATGATTAAACTTCGAACCGGTCTTTCTTTCGGTTTCTCTCCACTCTTCTACTCCAATTCTGAAATAATTATCTCAGATATATCAAGGAGAGTAAATGTAGAATAATAGGTAAATAAGGATTACTTTAATTTTTTCCCAAGCCTTTGGACTTAGTGTGAAGTTAGTTCTTTCTTCACGAAATCGATCCGAGGTTGATCATCGAGTAACGGTTCGTGAAGTTTTTTTTATAGATTCTTTCAATGCGGTGATTATTATAAGACGTATTTTCGTAAATTGATCAAAACTTTCGCGGTTCATGTCTTCGGAGTGATGTGGTTTTTTTGGGGATTTCTCCGCGATTACGTGGTTGTCCACCAACGTTTCCTCTCCGCTGCTGGAGGCCTCTTCGGGGTAATCTGTAGTTTTGTATTTGAAACTACCCGTCCTCCAGGAATTTCTCATTTGGGCCAATTGTTACGATACCCTTTTCACAAAAGTTTTTCATTGTCTCAAAATATGTAATCCGGTGTCCATATTTTTAGCTGCTATTATTGACGTTAACCTTGACGTATTTTAATATGCTGGTTTCAAACACATGGAGGGTGTCAAATTTGCCGTGGAAATCGAAGCTGCTTTACCTGCTGTAATCGCACCACTGCAGAAATTCCGTATAGAGAAAAAATCATTCGGCCGGACGGGACTCCAACCCGGGTCCCCTGCTTTCCGGCCAGATGCTTTAACCAGTTAAGCTACCAATATCCACAGGCCATAGATGATCTTGTTAGCTTAACTGGTTAAAGCAACTGGCTGTAAATCAGAGGATCCGGGTTTGAGTCCCGTTATAGGCGAATGAATTTTTTCCATGAGGAATTTGTGCTATTAGATTTGTTTCCTTAGCCCTGCCATGATAAATTAAACAGCAAGGTAATAAAATTTATTTTAAAATTTGCCCTTCTTTTTCTGCCCCAGAAATTTCGAAAGTTGTGCAAAATTTAGGGCGGATTGACATAGTTTTTTTTTAGAGGATTGGGGGAGAGTCTAGCTGTTATTAAGTTGGGAAAAAGATGAATCACTTACTAGACCTTTTTTCAAATAATACTAACTAAACAATGGCGATTTTTAAATAATAGTAATAGTAATAATAGTATTTAAAGATAAATAGGATTAAGAATGTTTCTTTAATCTCGACTTCAATTTGAGAGGTTTCATTGGTACTGTTACGTAATGTAGAGGGGTTCTTATTGAATGTAACGGACATCATTGGGGAGAGAACGGGTTAAAAAAAGTGGATAATCAGCGTTAAGTAGCATATGGATGGCACCTTTAATATCGCTTTGGTTAGCTTGTGATACGGGAGCGTATTTGACAGGCGAGGAAGTCGTCGCCTTCGGCATTAAGAGCAATAATAATCCGGCGTACGTCTTTGCGCTCATCTTCCTCGCCACATCACACAGTATCCTCCCACAATCCCTCTTATCAGTGGAGCCACCCATCCGCGCAGCCGAACTCCTCCTCATGAGCCGAGCGGTAGTAAGCCCCCCTCTGTCATACCTCTTCCATGTTCTAGCAGTCGTGGTTTGAGTGGCGCTACGCAGTTCCCTATTTACGCCGTCTGCGAGTGTGCGGCGCTGGTGTCTGTAATGGGCAACCCTTCCCAGATAAGAGAGCTTCTTTTATTTTTTTATCTGCTTATGCTCGCGCACGCATTTCCTTGATCTCCCCCATTTCGCGCCAAAGCTTCCCGGAATTCTCCGATGCGTCGACTCCAGGGGGAGATATCGCCTCCACACTTGCGTGGGATCAGACCCCATTATTCCGCTTCTGACCCAAATACACTCAAGTTTGAACTCCTGGTCTCTTAAGCGTAGTGTTGCCGAAGGAGATTCGAGAAACACTACCAGAAAAAAAATAGATGCATCAGTTTCATTGGTCCATTCACGTGGCCGGTAGGCGATCACCGTGCTCTTTCACATCTTCGGAGCTTTAACGGAGTTGTGTGATTTACTTGGCTGACCGGCATTTGTCTTTAAATTTACTTTCCATGTCATTGCACCGGAACCTTCTCTAACTATTAATTTCGAGCTCCACACTTGTAATCACAATTATGAAAATCATCAAGATTGATAGGGTATTTAAAGAATAGTACGAGTAGAATAATGAATATTATGAATCGTCTGATATGCTTTGATTGCAGGACGGACAGGTTTGATTTGGACATTTGATTGCAGAACGGACAGGTTTAAATGACATTTTTTCCATGTACGATTCGAGATCAGAACGTTAGACATCGCGTAAATCGGTAATAATTATAGAGGTAATATTCAGAGTAGGTCGATAGCATTTTTTATTTCTTGCGTGTTAAAATCAATATGTTACTCGCATGCATTGCTTTTTTTTCATGCATGAGTATCTATTAAATTGGTGTCGGATTTCAAGTAATGCATGGTATTCGAAGGTGTGACCTACATGATTTCAGATTTGGTAGTTTTAATTACTTTTAAAGGTGTGGTGTTTTTTTGTGTTCTTCATTTTTGTTTGTTGTGTCATTACTCCTTGTGTGGATGCACCCCCTGCCACACACCCTTGAGGTGGCTTGCAGGGTATGTGGTAGATATAGATAGATATAGATATGAAGAGAGGAAATGAATCTGATGAAAAGATGCCAGAATAACTTTATGGAACAAATATTTTGATATGCAAGTTTGTTGAAGACAGCTGTTGATGGAAAAGAAAGTAGATGCATCGACCTGGGAAGGTCTTGTGTTAGAAAATACGGATCGATTAACGAAGGATTTGAAAGAGGAGAATTCGGTGAATGTAAATGCGGTAGCCAATAGCAGAGTCTTCTGGATTGCCAAAAATAAAATAGTGTGTTATTGGCAATAGAAGAATTGTGCGGGGAACTGCGTCAAGGCAGTTTCGGGATCGATTATGCGCGATATGATGATAAACATGGAAGATCAATGTTTTTATCTTGAAACTTCACATTAGTAAACTTGATGGACTTCTCGTGATCCACCTGAATGGGGAATATGCATGGAATTTGTTTATCGAAGATTAATGATGTACTTGATGCGAAATTTTCTTACCAATTTAAATATATAAGCCAAATTTTTCTACGCCCACCACAAAGATTATTCAATTATATTAAAATGTTCCCGAAAATCGACGAAAGTCACGTGACCTGAAATGCCTTCTGACGTCACTGCATGGTATAGGTTCCATATTGCTACGGAGATAGACATTTATATTTAAAAGAAAACGAAGTGGATATATTGTTTTGAGGTTTTTAGCCGTTTATCGAAAGAAACGATGACTGAAAAAAGCACATTCCGGCAATTTCCTTTTGACTCCCTTATGGCGGCGTTCTTCTTAAAAAAAAACCAGCGATTGCATAGACGTAGTGGATGTTCTTGGGCACTAAACAGGCATATAATTAATGGACGATTTGCTCGTTACCAACCATAATACGTAAATAAAAAATCGAAATAAAATCGTTTATTGCAATAAACAAATGAGATAAATGCATTCGTTATCGCCAATTATTCATTTAACAACTTACCTCCATGCATAAACAGATAAACAACGCCCTTAGTGATACCATGCCGTGACGTCATGCGATGGCGTCGTGTTTTTAAGCTGCTGAAAAAGTGCAATTTTCAATGAGTAATGTCTTTGTAACGCAACTTAATTCTTCAGTGAAATTTTCGCCAAGCACATTTTAGCTAATAAACTTTACATTCAAAGAGTTATAAAAAATAGTGCATGTTCCCCATTCTGAATCCAGTTTGCCTAATGTTCCTTCCTCCGACCATCCCCTTGGCTGAATGGGCACCGTCTCACCACTATCATGCCCGTGCAATTGCCACTCTACCTCCCGGTGTCGGGATAGAAGCCTCCACACGACCTGAACCTTTACTATTACCCCATTCTACTCCCTTCCCCATGCTTATTTCCTGTCGTAGGTGACTTGGAGACGAGTTCACGCTTCAGCCATCAACTCTTGCGCTTCCTATCGGATATCTTCCTTTCCTCCGCGCCGGCGATGATGGACTCACCTCTTCCTGAATTGCTTTTATCGCTGCCTCCTACACACTCCACTATCTTCACCTGCATTCTAAAAGCATGACTATGTCCTTACTTTTGCTATTCGTATACCAGGCTGTTGAAGTAAGCGTGCTTTCCGTCTGACGACCGCGGAGAATTTCCTTTCCGCATTGCATTTCTTTGATGATAGTGGAAAATCCTCAACGTTTCTACATCTACATCTTCGCATTACCCTGCAAGCCACTGCGAGGGTATGTGGCAGGGGGTAGCTCAGCAAACATGCAACTACTGTGGGCGCAGAAATTATGTGCACTTGGGTTTGAATATGATTTAAAAATTAACAGCTAAGCCTACAGGAAAACTAATCATGCCGTAATTTTTCTTATTTTATTATGCGTTATAGGACGGCAAATTTAAATTTTTGAAACCCATTTTCATATCTTTTACAATGTTTGTAACGTTAAAAGTGTCTGTTTTTGACAGTATTCGAGCAAAGCGCGAGCTTTGATGACTCGTAAACGAATAAAAAGGCCTTAAATTGCAACTAAAGTTTAAAGAATGCGATATATACGTGTTTTCACGCACACTAAGTTTTCAGTGCATAACTTGGATGGAAAAAAAGTTGTTATCAATTTTATAAAAAGTTATCATTTCAAAACTGGAGTGTCTTAGAATATCGTTCTTGGTGGCGTTATAATTCGCATGTCCTGAACGTATCTAATCTGCACTTGTCCAATGTTTCAACACACGCGTTTCATTAATATCTATCGATTGGTGTTTAAATTGGAAAAAGAGAGCGCCAACAGCTAAATTAATCGATGCTTAGATGCAAAGGTCCATTACTGTTGAAACCATCATGTGTTACATTCAGTAGTAGTAGTTACGGACTCCGGTTTTAGGTTCTCTAACGGCTAAGATTACATTGCACTATCACATCTATAAGAAATTCAAACTAAGACTACCTCAACATCCATCCCCGAGGTGGGATTTGAACCTGCGACCTTACAGTCTTCTTGCTTTGGAGGATATCTTTCTTTAGAAGTTAGCTCGGGTAATCTGGAGATGAGCGGGTAATATAGGACAGGGATTATTGTAGGCGGTGTAATCTAAGTCGTTTCTCGAGTGTAATTTCGGCTTTTCACGCGTAAATTGTTGGCTCCCTACAACCACGATTAGATAACACCGCCGTTGAGATCTGCGCGACAAGAATACTCGCTTGGCATCCAAGAAAAGGGTTATGGGAAGTGTGGGACACAAAAAAACAGTCTGGGGCAGATTAGTGGTCCGGATGTAAATTGCTTTGGCATCTAGATAATGTTAGGAAACTGGTAACCATATATTCGTAAAGATATGCTTAAATGATGTGTTATTTCATGTTCTGTTTAGCTTTTCATCGAATGCAGAAACCATTTTGTTCTCCTCAAGTGAAAATTATTTTCTGCATTGCTGCAATTTTTTCCATTTCCTTTTTTGGAACTCTAGAATCTGCACTGTCGAAACAGCCCCTTTTTGTGTTTCAAGGATTGGTATTATTAAATACAGTGACCTCTTCTATCTGGCTCTCCCTGTTTGTAAATAATGTTGACCCAAGAGTCCTATTTTTTTATCTTTAACACTTGTGATATGATTCATATAAGATATGTTTCATGACGCTTCATAATGGCGTTTATTTTCTTTCCAACTGAACCCAGCTATGAGAACATTATTGTAAATGCTCACTTGCTTAGTGTAAAAAAAATGAGATTTGATTTTAAAGACTAGTTTTAGACGTTCTTGAAAGCTTTCATGCCAGTTGTCAATTCGTCCTGTTTGTCGTTCCTTAAATATTCCGGATCGAGAAGACACCGGATGAATTCAGTTTCGTGCATTTTACATTCGGGTATGAGTAAAGGTACTGTAGGTGATCGTGAGTCGTGGTCGCCCAGGCGTATAATCAGTACCTGGAAATTTTGCGAAGCGTCTCATTGTTTGTGAGGATCCCTAGAGTCGTGTTGATGTAGGTAATTGTGGTTTTTGTTCTCAGGGCCATTAATGAGCATTAGAGCGTAGGTTATACACGAATTGAGGTCGTCTACCAAGCACCTACACGTAGCGAAGATGTTTTAATGCCATAATACCCTTCTATGGTGGTCATTACGTGATCCTGTCAAGTGATAAACTGGTAAGGATGGCAGTGAGGGCCAACTCCATTTTATATTTATCCCTATAAATCACGAAGGAAGCAATGGCCCTCCCTATGAACCTATTTCGTGCGAGTCGGTTCTTGTATAATATTTTTGTGTATTTTCACTCTTGCTCGGTTAAATTTTGTTAGTATCACATAATATTAACTGTAAATTAAATATGTTTCATCATTTGGCACGATATTTACCGACCACATGTTATTAGACCCATTTTATTTTTTTATTTTGGAGAAGTATTAACACAATTGTGTTGATCCAAATATTCTATTGTTTGAATTCTTATTTATTATTGGTATGCTTTTGCGATAGAGTCAAAATCCTTAATTCTCATAATTTGCCCTTTACTAAGCGCCCCTATGCATGGAGATGAGACATTACAGTCATTGCCTTCTGATTTTATTTCCTCATTTCCAAGCTGTATTTTAGTTTTTTGGGTTCTGAAGGGTAGTTTAACCCACTTATACTTTGTGAAGATTTCTTACATTGATTCTATTTGCGAAGAGTCTTCACTCATTGCAATGTATTTCCTTTCAATCGATATGTATTATTATTACACATTAATGTAAGTGTGATGCTTTCGAGATAACTTGAAAAAATATCATGTAAAGTGAGTATTTTATAGTTTTTACCTAAAATAGTAGTTTTCACGATACACCTCCTTGATCTTTCGCTTAGTTTGAAGTATTATGCGTCAAATATACAATCGTTGCACAAGGTCTTCCAGAACAATTAAGTTGAAGCCATTCCAGTATCGATGGATTCAATATTTTCAATTTCTTAATATTTTTTATTATGTAATTAGAAATTATTGACTTATAGCTTATTAATTTTTTTCCTCTACGATTTTTAGATTAATGTTTTACACCGCAAATTGAATTTTCACTCTTCCTGAGGCGCTACTGCTTTGAGCACGGTTGTAAAATTTTGTATTCATTGCTCCGACGTTTTGCGTCAAAATGTTCCGCATAATAGTTTTTTTCTAATTTTAATCCGACGACCAACTCGATAGTGCCCATGGATATGTTATTTCGGCATTGGGTTTAATTCTGGCATCCGGCCCTGGCTCATTCATTACGCCTCTGACTACCACGATATTTTGTATGAAATTATAGTGGCATATATTATGCTACTATATTTGAAATATAGTAGCCTACTGGCAGAATATTCTATCATTTGCGAAAACCAAGGTTAATGTTGAGTCACTCAGTCAGTGACTCACTCAGTGATTCAACCCGAAGGTTGGTCTTTGATAGGTGAGAGTATAGCTCACCCCGCACTAATCCAATGGCGTGTGAATTTCACACATTCAGTTTCTTTCCCAGGGCCACCTGCGATTTCCTATGAAGTTCTCGTCCCGGGGTTTGAACCCGGGACCCTCCGGTCAGTAGCTCAGTGCTCTACCCATTAGGTCACCACGACCCCTGAATGTTGAGTAGATTTATAAATATTTCACATGTTTACGCCTACTTATTTCTCATAAAAAATGAATGACTAATAAAATTGGGTAAATGTGTGACTAACTTCTATTTTCATGTTTAAAGTCGTGGGAGCGATAGTGCTACCTGCATTTATTCCAAAACTATGTGTTTTCAATTCAGGCCGTAATGCATCTACGTTTCTACCTACGTTTCTAGCAATGTAATCTTCTTTTAAATCACTAACATCATATGGTATCGCAAAATTCAATTTACCCATCGCATGCTTCGGAACGCTACAAATGCTAAATGTGCGCGTGTGACGAACATTTAATATTTTTTAATCGCTATTCGAACTACTTTACTAATTTCTATTCAACTACTATTACTAATACTATAAATAATAATATAATAATACTACTAATTACTATTCAAACCCTTTTTAAGAAAATGAAACTCTTATCCAAACTCTTTTTACGAGTTTGCATCTTTTATCGCATCTGTCCATTTTTTTTATTCGCATCGTAATAGCATCGATGCGTAGCCAATATGGATATCGTTGTTCTTTTTCAGCGCGGGTGAACGAGTGGCGGGAGAATCGTTCGCTGCGCCTTCCCCTTCCGTCTCGACCCACGGATAAGATTCCCTTCATCCCTCTTCTCTCCACACTCTGACCCTTCTGTCATCCCACCCCCTTCCTCTCTGTCTCCCTCCCTCCCCCGCCGCCCCTCCAGATCAGGCACCGGAGGCAGGGAGACTCGGAAGCCACGGAATCGCCGCTCGTAAATCTTTCCCCCCATCACGCCCCCGGGAGAGAAGAAGGGGTAAATGGTTCGGCCGAGGGGGTGTAGCGGAAGATGCCCAGGGGGGTGGATCGGTGGGGCGGGCAGGGCTAACCGCCGACGTGAAGAAAAGGCCGTGGGAACAGCTTCACACGGAAGTGAGGAGCGGTGGGGTGTGGATTGGGAGGAAGGAGAGGGGAAGAGAATTCGCTGTGGTAGTGGCGGTATTTATTAGGGGATGGCGAACGGCAAGTTAGGTCATTTGCGCCATTTAAGATAGGTGGGTAATGGTCGGATAGATAATGCATGTGGCTTAGTAATTTACCAGCTAGACGCCAGGAGTCTAGCGTTCTTGTGGGACAAATAATGTTAGTTTACAGCAACGGCAACACTTAGGCAAGCGTTTATACTTACGTCGATTGAATAAATTATTTGCTAAGTTTTGTAGAATTTGGTTAATATAGGAGATAAGAAGGGTAGGGAAAATGGGGAGACATTACATTTTAACCCTCATGGTTACTGTAATTAATCAGCCACTGTTTTTAGTCGTATCCCATTCATACTTAAATGTATTTCGTGGAGCCGTTTGGTATCACATCTTAAAATATTGGTAAACTTAAAAAAATAGTAACAGCCCAGAAAAAAAGGAATATTACTCACTTACGTACAGCACACTCGTTGCAGTATACATCTGTTACCTAGAAGTTTTAAAACAGTCTAGCAGTTTTATCCCGCAACCCACATGTTTGTTTTCATCGCGTGATCCTGTGACGTTTTACGTCTACTCGTCTATTTGGCATAGGTAATAATTATCAGGGATCGGAGGAGTTGTGGAATGAAACCCTGCATATGCCTTCTCTTAACAAAATGTGCCAAGCGGTCCACAGTTAAACGTCCCATCTGACGGACGGAGTACTGCACTCGAAGTATCTTCTGCACAACATTACTATAAAGACCGGTATACCAATGAAATATTTCTGCCACTGCCACTCCCTCCTTAAAATTTTTCCCTCCGTCAATCTCTGCCTGTTTGTGTGTATACGTGATCTGTTTTTCTAGTAAAACTGCAATAATGACACTCAGCACTGATAACTATGTTGGTTAAAACTATCCGAGTTAAAGCATATCATAACATGATGCCTAATTCGTTGTGATGAGTTTGTAAAATAATCACAAAAAACGTCTCAAACCTTTGAATCATAGTATTAAAAATAAGTTTTAAAGTGCAATAGCAGCTTGATTTACATTTCAGGGTTTAAACTAACTTCATTGTGCGCATAAGGCAAACACAGTACTTATGATCAAGGCGGGTATCAAACCCATGACGTTTTGTTTGCGACCATCCGTACCTTTACCAACCTGACTACCTCATCTGCCCCAGGATTCGAGGCTGAGCCATCAGGGTGGGAAGCCATTATTCCGGCCACCATACTTCATCTACATCTACACGATACCCTGACAGCCACCCCTAGGGTGTGTGGCAGGGGGTGAATATCACCAAGCATGCACTATTAACATGCAAACAAGCAACTATAGTGTCTCATGCAACTAGATTGTGAGTATCTATAGTACTTGAGGGGTTAATACATGCATCATGCTCTACAGAATACTCTAAAATATTTCCCCTACCTATCCCTTTGCTATGCTGCCTATTCTGCTCTCTTATAGTACGGGGGAAAATGCAATTTTGAATCTATCAGTACGCCAATCTATCTCTCTAATATTATTTACCTTGTCGAATCTAGCATAATAAGCTGGTGTTTTTAATATGTGCCTAATATCTTCAGCAAAGCTATCCGATTGAAATTTCTCTAATAGATTTAACCTGCACTTTAACCTACGCTCTGATAATGTTTCCCACTCTAATTCTTTTATTAATTCTGAAACGCTACTCAACCTATCGTAACACCTTTTAACGAACCTAGCTGCTCTATGCTGCACACTGTCTAGTTATCTGATCAAACCTAATTCATTCGGATCCCATACACTGGCTGCATACTCAAGGTGGGGCCTAAGTAGTGAAAAGTAGCATCGCTCTTTTGTCTTCTCATCACATTTTCCAAGTACTCTTTTTATAAATCCTAGCTTTCTCTTCGCTCGGCCGCATATTTCCCGGATGTGTCTTCCCCCCGATAAATCCTTAGTGATTGTTACACCTAAATATCTTACGGTTTCAACGTTTTCGATCTTCGTGTTACTAATTTTATAGGTACGCTCTATCGAATTATTCCTCCTCCAAAAATGTACGCAGTACCCTCCATACATTTCTAAATTTACGAGATGTAAGGGACGTGATCTACATCCTTCCTCTGTTAGGGTAAAGAGGGGTGCTTTCTTCATGCGCCTTTCAGGGATTTGCTTTTTTCTTGGTGGCAGCTAGCTTCGGTGGATGCCGGGGAAGTAAGATGGGGCGTGAAAGATGTTAGGAATGGGATAGTGGAGAGGGGAAGGAAGTTGGAAGCCTTACGGGCCTCACGTGGCGGGGGGTAGTCTGCGAAAAAGTGCGGAAATGGTTAAAAGAGGCGAGGGTTGATGTATGTGAGGATAAACCTTTGAAAAGGAAGACGGAAGTGGGGAAACCTCTCTCCCTCTTTCTCTCACTGGAGGAAGTAAAGGAGGAGAAAAGGGAAGCAAACAGTTAGATCCCAACGTTTCCTCAAATAATGCCTACAAGAATTCGAGAACCTCCATCACGTGAAGACTCGTGATGGTGGTTCTCCAATTTGCGGAGAATGCTGCCTGGCTTAAGAATATTGATTCAGATTCGTTTACTAGACCGACGTTTCCAACTTTTATCGTAAAATAATTCATTCCCATAATAGCCATTGCCGATGACCAATATGGGTCTAAAAATGTTTTGTTGTTATCAATAGAGGCGATAGAAAAACTACATGCCTTCATTTATTTAATGACGACAATGGATCCAATGGGTTACGTCTTATTTGACGGACTGATTACTGGACATATCAGCCATGCAGGGACATCAGCATGCCAACCACCGTGTCCGGGATATGCACTTACCCGGAGCTCGAGGAGTGGGAATCCAGTCATCTTCCACATCTACTCGATCTCCGTGTATATCAATTTCATGAGCCGTTGTTTACTGAACTTATTATTATCATCGCTATATTCAAAATGCCTACATGTAGTTACCAAGGTCGCTTTTGTGTTGCCAAGCCAGTTACCAAACAGCGAGTTGACAATCGTTGCAATTGCTCAGTTATTTGTGACATTTGTGACTTTTTACGTCTAAAAACTAAATTAGCTTAGGTAGGCATTGATTGTTTGAAAAAATATCAGTTGAAAAGAAGAGGTAGTAGGTAGGTACTTGGCCATGCTGAATGTACCGAAAATCGAAACTTTTTTCTTTCAGAAATTTGATCCCTGTAGTAATTCTTACTTCAGACACGAAATTTGTATGCATTATGATTCTGCGTCATTTTCAATATGGCTTCAGAAATTGACAGCCGTATTAACATTTGACTTGCTTGTTTGAATACGTTTTTCTCTCCAATGTGAGAGTGGCAAGAACCGATCTTAAATATTTTATACAAACACTTTATTGTATATAAGTTTTATAGAAATACGACATTCGACAAAGTTTCAAAATTAGTTTTGTAAACAAATGATGGGAGTGCGCTTGCAATGTTTATTAAGGCTCCAGTTGAAGATAAATTAGTATTGCGGTTAAAATGCCACACAAACTGTTGTATTATTTTCTTTATATTTTGAATGCGAGAGAAGGCATTACCTCTATTATTACTGGAACTCCATTTGCTATAAATGACATATATTTACTTTTGTGCCTATTCCCTTGAAAATGATATGCAAAAAAAGGAGTGGAAACGATCTAATAACCACGACATTGTTGTGGCCATAGTTCTTCCACGTCATGAAATCGTTCCCACATTTTAATGGTGCGTTGATTTTATGTGCATAACGCCTTTTTTAATCATGCACATCTTTATTTCTTACGAATATTTGCCTCGGTGATTATTCAACTGTACCATTCAAAATTATGCTGGCCATAAATGTTCGGTCCAGTGATTAAATAATTTGGAATGAAAATTGAGTGATAAAGAATGGAAAAATGAATTTAGTGATTAATGATGATCAGATACGACAGAGATTGATTTGATTTAGCACGTAAAAAGTTTATTAATAAAGTCGACGCATTTAACTTCAGGATGTATGAAGAGATATTACCATTGATGAGCTTAATTCATTTCGACATTTTAGCATTTGTCTTTTTCATTGACGAAAATTACCGCTGACGTGGATGGATGACGTCATTGCGTGCGGAAAAATGCGATGAAAAAAACTATGATTGAATCCTACTATTCCGATCAGATTAAATGAATCCATGATCCTATCAGGCAAAAGAAAATGAGTAGGAAAATCAAAATTAAGAGTGGCAGTTTGATTAAATACCGAGGCTAATTGAGCAGTTCAGTTGATTAAAGTGAATAAGAAATGACTCCAGAGGACTGCAAAAAGGCCAATTAAGCAGACAGATGCAAGGCCCTTCCGTTTGATTGACGCTAAGCATTGATAATGGGACTAAAAATACATCATGCAGTGCAAGTATATTGGACATAATATGTTGGAAGTAAAATGAGTAAAAAAACTATGAGAAACCTATCGTCGCTAAGAGTTCACTTTCGGAAAAGAGTCTATCTATATCTTTAGATCATCCCATAAACCAGTGCTTCCTAACCGATGTGCCGCGGTATACCAGCAAAAACTCGAAATAAACGGAGGTGTGCCGCGAAAACTTTGGCCGCTAAGTCCTGGTTGAGGTGAGGCAAGACTGCCGAGTGACTAACCTTTAGTTTTGGCATTTTCATACATAGGTCCATTTCAATCCATCTTAAAAATTACCCATTGAGGATGTGTAGATTTGGAGTTTTGTTTACATTTGTGTGCGTGTAGTTAGTGCATACCATGGCATAAGAAGACATAACCTGACAACTGAGTGTCTAGCGCGAAGTCACGAGGTGAAATAAAACAAATATTTCATGTGAATGGAAATTATGTGCCTCCAGAGTGTGTCGTGACGAAATCCTTGCTGCTGAGGTGCGCCGTGACCTGATAAGGGTTGGGATACTATTGTGCAAGCGTCTTCGAGGGTATGTGGCAGAAACTGAATAATGAACTAACGTGCACTACGTACAGCATCGGAATTAAGAGGGCAATTTTGGATATTTAGGGCAGGGAAACTTTCTAGCTATGCAACCGGTGAAAGATAGTTTAGTGAAAGAAATAAGGAAAGTTCTCATTTCAGATAAAAACGGCAGTTTCACCTAGACACGTGATTATCTCTCGATATTTAAAATTTCCAATCGTTTCAAAAGTCCGAAGTGATAAATTTGGTATGATAATCACAGTTTAGGAGTCAGGTTTTAAAGCGTTCCGACTGCTAAGCTTGCACATTACCGTCGAACCTAACTAAACTCTAGGACAAACACGATACCACGCTCGAGGCGGGATTCAAAGTCGTGATACCTAGGTTGATAGGCCGGCGCATTACCAACCTAGCCACCAGCATCAGGGAAAGAGGATGAGATGGCAAATAGGATCCATACTGAGTGAAAGAGGTGAATATTCTGAGGAAGGGAATGTTCATAAGAGAGAAAAACGAGTGGAAAAGGTAAAATTTACCATGACTGAAATAATCATTTATATAATTATTGTTCCAGTATTGAGATAGATATAGTAGTTAGTCATTGCATGCTTTTTATGTCGCCACCAAGTCTTTCAAACCGATCCATATGCTGCCCTACATCAAATATCCACTTCACTTTTTTTTGCCAGTTAACATCCACCAGGTAGCCTATTCATCTCTCCGGGCCTGTGAATGAATAGGAGTGCTAAAATCAAAGACTTTGGCGTGCCAAAAGGATTTTAAATCATTAGAATTTCTGAGGAGAAAGAACATCTCGTGTCATTATATTCCCCATTCCATGTCGGAAATTTTTTACACCAATCGATCTGCGTATACATGTCATATTTAGGTCATCTAGCGAGTTTTTTTATATAATTTCCGGTACGAAGCTATGATATTTTTTCCTCGTTTTAATTTCCATTAATTTCCTTCTACTTTAGTACTGCGGATGATTTTGAAATGTTCTCTCTAGCAATTTCGTGCTTCATGAAATGTAGATGAGTTTTCCGTCGGCGCCTCTGAGGTGGTAACAGGAAGTACCAGGTAAAAAAGTGGCCTGTTAGGCTTTGACGAGGGAGTAATGGATGTGAGAGAGAAATTAAATTATTCTCCGTGAGTGTCATCGATTCATGCCTACCAGATTCTTCCCATTTAAAATTAGAGCAGTGGAATGCTGCTTTTCTTTTGCCATTCTTTTTTTACATTTGAATTTTAAATTCCTGTCAAAATCCCCCAAATTTAACATATGGGCTATGGTCGTTCTTGTGAAATCATTGCCTCAATGCAGCGTCTTTTATGAAATAATTCCACAAGTGAATGATTATTTTCATAAATTTAAATGCCTTTCGGAATTTTAAGGACTCGGACTTCAATAGCAAAAATGTATGTAAATAAGTAAGTAGGTAAATGTATTGCTTTTAACAGCAAGTAATGAATATATATAAATTGTATCCACGTGAAAGCTAGGTTGCTTCTAAGAAAAATCTGTTCTGAGACAATCCTCTTCAAAAACCATATACCTAGATTGCTGGTAGGTATATAAAATAATAAAGTATACAAAATTTTACACGATCCATGACTTAATAATACATTAAATATTACGCTTCTAACTTTTAAAAATAGCACGAATATATGAAGACATAAAATATTGTATTTCAAAAAACCTTGTAATATCTTTTTCAGCCAATATCCAAAACTTAGACAATCTAAGAAATATTTAAAAACTTTTCGTTGCTTTTATGGTATCCGGCAACATATTATAAACTTTGGGATCTATACAAACAAAGTATCGCTTGAAAATAGTTAAACTTGACTTTAACAGTTCAACATGTATCCTTCTCTAATTAAAATTATATGCGCTGCCAAATACAGTTGGCATATTCCCACTCATTGTATAAAATAATTTCATTACCTTAATCAAAAAGAAGTGCTGAGGATCGGATTGGTGTGGTGGCTAGAGTACTAGCCTTCCATCCTGAAGGCCCGGATTCTGTTCCCGGCAGTGGCGGATTTTTCAGAGGGAAACCGGTAGTGGAGGGCATTTCCGATTCAGTACTCCGTCCGTCGGATTGGACGTTAAGCCGTGGTCCCCTTGGCACCTGTCGTTAAGAGTAGGCTAATTCCGACGCCGGGTATCTCTCCACTCTTCCTCCATCACCTGAAAACTTATGCCATTACCCAATTACCCACCTATCCTAAAATGGCGCAAGTGACATTAACTGTCGGCCTCCTCCACTAAATAACCAACCAACCAAGAAGTCTCAAATTTACAAATAAATTACAATGATTCTTCTGAGCTCTTCTATATTCTAATTGTGTTCTAAATCTTCTAAAGCTATTTTATTTTTTTACAATTGGTTCATTCGATAATGTTATTCAAATTACGCGTTTGGTTACGTGGCATAAACTTTCCCTACCCAATTTGTTTTTCATTCGGCAGTTTATTTTTCGTTTACTTATCACAATTTTTTCATAGACCAGACTGTCTTCGTTACCTGGTGGAACAGCATCACAGTAGTTAGATTAAAATTTTCGTTGCACTGTCCACTTATTTTTGCATACACTTGAACGCAACAAGTACTTTAACGCCTAAAGCGTCATCATCAGGTATGTTCTTGAAATCCTAGAGCGTCATAATCAGACCTGATGATCTGATGATGACGCTCAAAGTTCTGAAACACGTGTTTTTTTACAAGTATTCAAGTTGACAGTCAAACTCTTGCATTTGAATTTTATAATTTTTTCGGTCCTGTCATCGGTATACATTTATTTACTAATAGCCTTCAAATTACATAGTACTTTAAGATTGTGTGGCAACGGGTGAATAATCACTGATCATGAACTTTTTGAGTAGTATTTACAGCTGACGAATAATAATTATGGTTATTAATATTATCATTATCAATATATTATTGTTATCAGTGCTAAAATATTTTCAAGGCTCAATGAAATCTGTGAAAAAAAGTAAATTAACGTGAAGGTTTATTAAAAACTTTTACAATGCCACAGATTTCAAGGAAACACGATCCGGGTTTCAGCGAATGATCGCCATCATCAGGTCTGATGGCGATCATTCGCTGAAACCCGGGTCGTGTTTCCTTGAAATCTGTGGTATTGTAAAAGTTTTTAATAAACCTTTGTGTAATGGAATACCACAAAGTTACTTCACAACATATTTTAAATTAACGTGTTTAATAGTTTTTGCCTCCAAATTCTTTTATCATCATGACAAAAAAAAGACAATTTGAAAAGCATGTTAAATAACAATTTTTGACATGAAAAGTATTTTGCCGCTTTCACTGGAAGAGATAATTCTATTTTATTTGAGAGAGTGTCCATTAAGGTTTTTAATAGTACAGGTAAAATTTTTGGCATTTTTGTACATGTATAGCAATATCACCATCGTGGTTGCATGTTGCGACTTGCTAGGAGACGTTAGTATGCGTCATGCATTGGAAACGGAACTGAACCCAAATCCAAAATTTAAGACTTTGGTTTCGCCTAGTTGGTGAGGCATCTTCTTCGCCCTCTCTAACCGGTAGTTATCAGCGTTGCTCATTAAGGGCCCTGGAAAATCGTTACGTACGCGGAAAATGGCTGTCATTTACTGAGGTGCATTAGTTTCATAAGAGACTATTGTAAAGCCTCATTTACTCGATGACGATCGGTATCGGCTGTGTCCTCGTTACGGATTGCGGTAGTGCGTTTTAAGTATCCTGAATTTCCTGAAAATCCATTTCCTCAAGTGAGAGGCATTAAAAGCAGCAGCCTCATCATTATTAGTCGTCAATTCTGAGATTGGTCTGACGCAACTCTCCACTCGATTCTTCTCTCGGCTTACCTCTTCATACTTAAATAACTCATCTCTTTTACATCTCTCGTTACCTGCTCCATATTTATGATACGTTGTCCTCCCTTGCCTTTCTGCTCATTCACTCTTCCCTCGACGAGTATCTTCATCAGACATCATATCTCAAGGTATGGAAGATCAGGTTGTTCCGTCTTCTCTTTAAAGTTTTTCTTTCCATTTTTTTCTCTCAATCTTCTAAAAATGCTTTTATTGAATCCTCGAAATATTCATTTTATCATTTTACTCTAAATCACGTTTCCAGCTCTTCCATTCTTGAGTTTCTGTAGCTGTCATCGTCCATACCTTTAATCTCATAGGGAATGAATTCTGGAAATATTCCTCAGTGGCTTCTCTCTTAATATCTCTTACATATTTCCCTGATCCCATGATGGTTCGTGGTAATCAATGTGTATGATAGGTAAATATCAATATCCACGAGTCATATTAATTCATTACTATTCGGGGCTCTACCGTAAAAGGATTTGTTTGATGTGATCTTGCTAATTATGCGGTAAAGGAGTTACAATCATTAAGTACGTTAATTTCAGGTGTACGTTACACTTATTTCTTTGATAATTCGTCTCATAACAGTCTTATATCTATCGCACATATATTTTATTAAGAACATGTGAGTGTTTGAAAGTTTACTGATATAATTTAGCACATTTGGTTATCCTTTGGTCCCAGTCATGGGAATACCGTATTTTTTCTTAACGATTAATTTATTTTAAATCCATTTCTTATCACTATCTGCGGAATTTCCCTCAAATTGTACTTCGAATAGGACCCTTCAATTACACAATATCTTATTCTTTGAATGAACTTTCTCACCCCTCCTTTTCGCTATTCTCCCGCTAAGCGACAAGCCCCCTCCCTTTCCAAGGATCCCTAATTTCCCTTCTCTTTCTCTGTTTTACGTCGTAACCTCCTTCTGGGCTGGAAACTACGCAAGGATCGATTAACGAGCCACATGCGCAAGTTTAAAATTTGAAGGTATGTGAAGCTGTGAGTTATAAGGGCAAATGTTTCTGTTGGAGTTTTCCAAGGGGGAGAACGAGGAGAAAGTTGGGTGGAAGGGATGATGGGAAAGGGGCTATAGGGGATGTAATAGGATGGAACAGTAGCCAACACTCCCAGTTTCGTCGGAAAACTCCCGGAATCGGACAATATTCATTTTATTTACTTCCAATTGACTGAAGCGTTTTTCTCTCACTTTCACTAAAAGTGCAATCGCCTACTAATGTCCGCACCAAAATCTTGTAGACTCGAGTTTAAACCTAAATAACTCCGAAACAGTTCATCGGATTTTCACGTTATTTACATAGTAATTTAGATAATTTTGTTTTTGACTGACTACATTGTTATAGTAATTTTAAAAACCGATTTTGAACCTGTTTCTTACGTTAGAGTAAAAAAAGGGTTCATTTTTTCAGCGCTACGGCGCCAGCGTCATGCGTCACTTTGACGCCTAATAACTTCCAAGTAAATCCTTTGGCTATAACAAATTTTTAATAAAAGGTGAATGATATCTTTATTATTACGTATGCGAAGTTACAAGGTTTTAACTTAAGTACTTATTGGTATGCTATTCCATTTATAACCGCGCTTTTTATTGGCAAATGTGCATCATGGCGCCACGAGACTAAAACTGTCATCTCCCTCTACAAATTTCCAGAGCGAATCAGATATTATCATTTGGCTGAAGTTCGCACTTTATTTTATATCGAATTTTATTCCTGAAGAAACGCGCTAGCCCAGAGCAGGACACTCCGCCGGCAACGTGACGCAGTGCAGAATAATAGGGTAGTTTCCTAGTAGGTGGGGTAGTTTCCTAGGGTAGGTGGTGCTGCGGACTCTTCCAAATAGACGCCGCACTCCGTTAAAGCTTATGAATAAGTATTGGAGGCATATTTATTCCGTTAATTAATTGTAATTAACTTTTATTTATTTATTTAACATTACTTATGCAGTTGATTCATTTAAAATCAGTTAGTATTCCTTTCACAAGCATACCATGTAGTTCGCCCATCGCCGCACGACCTTCACTCCATGCTTCGTCGTAGCAGAAGACACAGCGAGCAGGACGTCCTTGTGCCTATAAAATGACTAATAATACCATGTTTAACTGAGAATTCTTTTCCAACATTGATAGTTTTTACAGGTTAATACTAATAAATATTCACTAGAGCTGAGGGGCCCTGAAATACAACGGTAAGTTCAGGAGACGAATTTTCCTATGCTTCGCAACGTAAACTACCTACCTGTTACGTCAGCATGAAGGCAGCGCACCCCGCCATTTCAGAGCCTTTTCAAATGGCCTTAAAATTAACATTTAATTCTCTAGTAAACTGGGATTTCTCAATACAAACTTTTTGCGTAAATTAAATACATTTATGGCAGGGCACAAATCGCAATTAATGAAGTCTGCTTTCTTTGATGAAGGAAACTACCCTATTCACCTTCTATTAAAAATTAGTTTTAGCCAAACTCTTTGCTTCGAAGTTATTAAGCGTCAAAGTGACGCATAGCGCCGTAGCGCTAAAAAATGGGCATTTTTTTTACTCTAACGTAAGAAACGGGTCCAACACGTGTTTTTCAAAATTATTATTACAATATAGTCGGTCAACAACAAAATTACATAAATTACTATGTAAATAACGTGTAAATCCGATGAACGGTTTTGGAAATTAAAAAAAATATAGTAAACGACCCCATTGTGCATATGTGATGATTATTCTTGAGGAATACATGTTATGTGGTAGTTTTAACTATGCTTTATATTAATATCCTCGGGAATATCCGGGATTTTCTTCATCATGTAGGGGGTAACACATGGAATCAAGTCTTTAGGAGTTGGGTGGGTGCCGCAGTGAAGGGGGATAGGGTGGGAATGGACGGGAGAAAGTAGGGGTGGGAGGGAACCCCGTTATTACGCTCCGAGTTTGGTTTATTCACTCACCAAAGTTAACCACTTTCAATTTGCACGTCCTGCAGCGATGGAGGGGGATGGCGGGATTAGGGGCTAGGGCCGTTCGGGGGAGGGGTTAATAGGGGGAAGGGTTCGCGAAGAGGGCTCGGGGGTTGGGAAGCTGGCGCAGTCTGTCGTAGGCGGGGGTGGGTGTCGTGAGATGGGGGAGCACGGCTTCATCTTCGCCCCTTCCGTCCACTGACTCCAGTCCTACTTCTTTCATTCCCGTCCATCCTAATGAGTCGTTTCGATAAATTAATGGCAGTTCATCTTTTATCCGCCCTTACTTAGCCGGAAATATGTTTCATTTCATCTCATGACTGATGTAGTGGAACTTTTTCTGGAGAAGCGAGCGATGGTTCAAGCAAGATGCACCACTCAGGGTAGTTCGGTATGGGTGAGAATTTTTCGGAGAAAGGAGGTGGAAAACCAGCAGCTCACAACGAAAGATAGGTAGGGGTTCGTCGTTTGAAATCATATTAGACGGACGGTGTATTGAAGTGCTTTCCTCATGGCACACAATTGGTGACCGCTACAGTAAAAATATCTGAATTTTCCTGGATTCGAACTTGAGCCCTCGGGATGGAAGGCCATTACGTAGGCCACCACACTAACCCTATCTCCCTATATCTACACGTTACCCTGCAAGCCGCCGAGAGGACGTGTTGCAGGAAATGATCTATCACCATCCTTGAAAGTATATTTTTCTGAAAGTGAGGGAAAAAATCTTGGTGAATAATTTCAAAGTTTGATTCGTAATTTTGTTGGAAGCATTAGGATATGCATGCGTTATGTGTGCTGTGCATGGGAAAAAATAATTTTTTCCACTCGTTCCTGCAACTAATTGATATAAATTGATCTCTCCTGCCTGTCGTGCTAGTGTTGTGCAGTATAGATTGCAGTACCTACAGTGCGTAGTGCATCAGCCTCGGGCTCGTGTGGTTTGAAATTTTCGAGTACTTTTAATCTTGCGAATATCCTAATCTCCATTGTTTTCCAGCCAAGTCCTTTCATTAGCGAAGGATTTTTTCCGTTCTTCATATAAATTTCTTGTGATACGCATTTTTCATCGGCAAAAAAAAGAATAAGAGTGTTAAATTCATTCAGGTACGAAATCGCTATCCACGTAACTGCAGTTATTCGGGAGTATCACCCGACAACTCTTTGAATGCGGTTTATAAGATCTGTTTATTTTTATGTATTTAACTCGAGAGGAAGATTAAGAATGAGCATCAGGAAGATTAATGGCAGATGTAAAACAGAATGTGATATTTTAATTACGAGTTTAGCCATTATAGTAATTAATGCCCGTAAGCATCAAAGAAATGTTCATTTTTATGGCAAATTATGATGTATGAGACTATTATCAACTGTGATGTTTCTCATTTGATCATCTTGCTTAATTAGGCTTTCGCTCATAATAAATAAATTATTAAATAAAAGTAGTAGGTATTAAAGAAAGTAATGTAGAGGTCAATTGCGTCCTTTAGTTGGGAGGATGTGGCAGGAGGATATATAAGCGTGTACGAAAGGATATATGGGCATTTATGAAAAGTAAGTATACGTAAATCCGAACACTTTAATTCTTTTGTACATGGCAATAACAACTCTATGTTTGCCACGCATTTAATTGAAAATGATCACTCTTCAGATTTTAACCCTAAAATTTTACATGTTTGTGAGGAGGGGAGGAGACTTGATTTTATGGAGAACTTTGAAATTGTTTCATATTTTGATGTATATAAGAATGATGTTTTAAATGACCTAATCCCTTCCAACCTCTCCCAATTCTACTCAGTGCCTGACCCTCCACCACCCCCCCCCCCCGTAGTCAAATAAGCTAGCTGTTCTTGACCCCCCGCCACCAGTCGCTTGCGCACCTTCCTTTCATGACCGCCTCATTCTCCCTACCCCCCTCTATTTTCACTGGTGTGAGACAGTGTGTATATATGCCGCCTTGCCCGTCTTTTACTTGTAAATCCCTGATGATGAACTGAGAGGTCGAAACCGGTCGGTGAATAAATTCAATGGAATATAACAAAGTTAATTATTTTCATTATTTTTCACTCGAATATGAAAGGAAAAGAGCTAGGAAGATATCTGCAAGAGAAATTATGGGAAGGTTGTGCCGGTTAAATCTACGACCGTATTCAATTTTGCGCCTTAAGACTAACAGTTTTGTTGTTAGGTTATTTGGATATTCAGGGCAGGCGACCGACAGCTGAGCTCATTTGCGCCATTTAGGATTGGTGGGTAATTGGGTAATGGTAGGAGTCTTCAGGGAACGGAGGAAGGGTGGAGAGAAACCCGGCGTCGGCATTAGCCTACTCTTAACTAAAGGCGCCAAGGGACCACGGCTTAACGTCCCATCCAACAGACGGAGTGCTGAACTTGAAATGCCCTCCACTAGGCACTCAAGTGGGGACCGGTTTTCCACTGAAAATCCACCACTGCCGGGAATCGAATCGGGTCCTCGGGATGGGAGGCCAGTACTCTAGCCACCACACCAACCCGATCCCCTGTTTTGTTGTTTTTGACCCATATATATTGTCGGGTTGGAATAAAAGATAAGAACCATCGATCGCTCCCTCGGATAGGATCCCTCGAATCGGATAGAGAGAGTGCGAGAGATGGAACGGCATGAAGCGCAGGAGGGGAATGCCATCAAAGCGGAGAGTGACATTGGTGTGGAAGCGAGTCACTCTTCTGTGCAAAGAAAGGGGTTTGCTTTTATGGAACAGTCGACCTTTCTCTCTCTCTCTCTTCCACGCCTGCCTCCGTGCATTACTCTCACCTCTTGCGTGGGTGGAAATATTGGCGAGGCAAATTTGTGACGGTGCTAAGACTCGTTGGCCTCGCTCACAGTCTTCAAACTCCGTCCTCGCCGTTGTCCATTCCCCGAGGATTTGGAAAAGTGGGCGATGGTGAGGGTGAGTTCCTTTTAGGGGGCAAGGAGGCATTGAAAGGGGCGGCGGAAGCAGTAGGGTTGGGGGACGGGAGTCCCGAAGTGCTCTGAGCAGAGGGAAATAAAGAGTTGGAAGGGGAGACGAAGGGTGGATGGAGAATGAGGAGAGTGCCGGGAACGCTTGAGGAAGGGGGAAAGAAAGTGAGGAGTTGCGGGCGGAGACAAAGAAAACGGTTAGAGAGGGTGTATTTATTCTCTCTACGGTGGGAGAAGGAGTGCGTATTTAAAATCTCGACTCCTTTTTTCGGGGACAAATAAAGGGGAGAGAGTGATACATATATATATAAATGGGATAGCTGGAAGGAGCTGGGTGGCGGATAGAGACCATGAGAGCCTCGGGTTTCAACGGGAAAGGATCAGCTGAGGGTAAAGGGTGTGGGTGGGGCGGGGGTTGTACATGAACGAGGGAGAGGGAATGAGAATGGGAAGAAAGAAAAGAAGAGCTGGAGACGCCGCGAAAAAATGAAGGATTGAGGTTGAGTGAGAGATGGTAGGGCAGCAGGGTGAACCAGATTAAGAATCTAAGGAGCGAGATATCGTGCACTATTGAGCATAAATCACCAAGTAACATATTTGTGGCCAAAAGTGCGTGGAAATAGTGGTCTATTTTATGCTTGTGGGTTACTTTATACAATGAGACGGTACTCCGCTATATCATAGCTTGGGATTCTGTGACCTACCGCGCCATTTTTAACTTCAATGATGATATTGAACGTGAGGCTTTAAAGTGGTCAACATATTTCTTATGTTTATTCTTTACTTGATGTATTGCTCTATTAGGAATCATATATATTTATTTAATTATCATAGCTAAATACCTAAGGCCTAGGTGTAAAAACTGAAGATGCCGTTACATCAAGAAGCTGGGTATTTCAATAATTCAGATGAGGAACTTTGTCAAGTCAACCAAGGTCAATTGCTTGTTATAAAGATTATCATCATCATCTTTTCAATCAATTTGTGACCTTGACATTATTAACTTCAATGGTTATGGGTTCAATGCAAAATTTTATAATCTCTATCCATTAGTACCCAAGTTTCAAGCAGCATTAGTAATCCTTGAACTAGAGAAGTAGTTGGCTAACGGTTGCATAGACATTCTCTTAGTCGGCCGTTGTAGCCAGTTTGACAACGTCCTGGCAATCCAAAGGTTGCGTGATTAAATCTTGCTAAAAAAACATGGTTGTCGTGTTTGTCCCAAAACATTCAATGGTACTTTAATCAATTGTAACGCTTTAATGTAGCGATAAAATTGTAATAGTTTCCTTCTCTACGAAACCGACCGATGGTAACTTAGGAAGTCTATATCTTTCTCTGAGGTTCTCAACCTTGTGAGTGTAGCATCCTACTTTCAATCCTCAGAATACCAAGTCCCACGGAGGTACATGCAAAGAGAAATTCATTTTTTTTCTATTTTTTCACGCATGGAAAAAATACGTACTTTATACATTTTCGTAGAATATTCCTGAAGAATTTTAGCAAGCTGGGTACATAGAGCTGGCTCGAGTCGCTGTTTTGAAACCCCGCACCTGGGTTGGGACACCACCGGTTCCACCGGTTGGGACAATGCTCTAAGTAATTCACTCTTTGTCGTTTGTTTATATCTGTATACTGTTATTTTTTTTCGGTGTTATTTGGCGAAGTTCAGACTTGGTAATTAAGAACGTTCAAAGATCTCTTCGATCAAAATTTTGTGTTGTATCCCGGACGGGTAATTCTGCGTGACTCTATCAGCTAAAACCTGATAATACCGTAGACGCTGATGAAATCCAATCTCTAGCCCACGCATGCACGCAGATCCTTCCCTCATAATCAATTTCACCCTCATTCTCGCTCCCCCCGCAAAGGGAAGGAAGGTTGAACCTCCCTCCGAAACAGTGCCAACTCCTTAAGGTCGTTAAATCGGAGAGTCAGGAACCCCTTGCTCCGACCCAACCCTCACTATTCACATGCGCTCACTCCCTTGCCTGCTAACTTAGTGGCACAAACACTTTGCGCTAACTCCCTGATCCCTCTCCCCCCATGTCCACACTCTCACTGCGTACCCCTTGCCCCGCTTTCCTCCCACCCTGGGGGTCGCCTGTGTGTTTGGAGGCGGGGCATCATCACAGTGATTCCCCTTACCGCCCCTCGCCTACTGGGTCTAGCGCTCTCCGGAGCTAACTTCTCCTCGCCGCG
This sequence comes from Platycnemis pennipes, assembly GCA_933228895.1. NCBI lineage: Eukaryota > Metazoa > Arthropoda > Insecta > Odonata > Platycnemididae > Platycnemis > Platycnemis pennipes. Next base: position 40,583,259 of record OW121851.1, on the reverse strand, counting down.
GGCAGATGTCTCCACACTCCGGCTCACCTTTCGTCCCCCACTTCCCCCGCTTGCCGTCTCACCCCACAATTCTCCCCAACTTCCCTGTTCTAACGAAAGATGACAACGAAGGGAGAAGATGCAGCCTTTCCCTCTGTGTCTCGTACTTCCTTTCTGTCCCTTCTTCCTACCTCCGGGCCTCTTTTCTTTCCTCTCCTCTTCCTCGGTCATTGAGGGTGAGGGACGAGTTAGTGCAGTGGTAAGATTACTGGCCTCTTAACCCGAGGGCCCGGGATCAAATTCCTGCAGTGAAAGTTAATTTTGATCGGGATACCGGCCCCCACTTGGGTGTTTTTTGGAGACCATTGGAGTTCAGCACTCCGTCCGTCAAATGGGACGTTAAGTCGTGGTCCCCTTGGTGCCTTTCGTTAAGAGTTGGATAATCCCGACGCCGAGTTTCCTCCTTACCCTTCCATTCCCATCTCTACCTCCCGGCCTGAAGTGCCTATAAATGCGGCTAAAGACCTGAAAACATTTAGGGAAGTATATGAGGACATCTTCGACATTTTCAAAACCACACATTTTCCATCCCCCAACCTCACACGTTGGATCTTCTTTTCACTGTGATGGAGATCAATAAGAATCAGAAAAAAATAACGATTTTTTTGAAGGAAAGTAAATGTAACATATTTTTCAATGGTGCTTTTGATGAAACAGGTGAAACAATTAAGGTAATGGAGTTGCCTCATGGATGACTGGGGGTGTAGTGTCTGGTGGATGGGGAATCGCGTGGAGTGAAAAGGAGATTATAAGGAGGAGATCATATAACCTTAAAGTTATGTGAAATAGTGTATTTTTAAATTTCACAGTATCAGGCGTTACTTGTTGAAACATGATGATATATTTTTCTGAAAGAAGACTTACATAGTTCATTATTCATTGGCGTTAGCTGTATGTTGTATGGATTGGTTAGATGTATGATGTATGAATGAATGATTAATGTTGCAACTACATTAATTACAAATAATCAGAGTAAATGAGATTTTTCATGAAAATAATTGAAGGCAAATACATTTTTGGGTGGGAAGAGAATCTCAAACAATTTAGTGCTTAAGTGCCCTGGACGAGGAAGGCCGTAATGTATAATAGGTGGGGGATAGCATTAGAGGGACAGTCATTTATGAACGGCAGTAAACTTGATAGAAACCTTACGGTCGTATCTGCTATTCACGCGTGACATGGTAAAAGTTGCCGTTATTCATTTCTGGATAAGAAACAAAAATTCCTCACGGATTTTCACCACTCGCGAGGTGACTTCAAGGGTACACAGGAGATATAAAAGATGTCCAAATATGTTGGTATACCTACAGTTTGAATCGGATTGCGGTGTTATATGCTTCGGATACCTGGACGTCTAGGCAGTAAGTTTTGTGGAAGGCAGTGGTTATTTTGTTTTTGGAGATGGATTGAGGAAGAGCAATGGATGGAAAAGAGGATTAATAAGTACTTAAGGGGGTGGGGGAAGACTGGAAGTCAGTTAAGAGAATTACGAGGTGGAGTAGGCAAATATAAAAAGTAATTTAGCCCGATGGGATTTGATAAGATATTAAAGGAAGAATTATTGGGAAACAAGGAAGAGGCAAATTTCATTGAAATTATAACTTAGATAAAAATATATGGGAAATATACTTATATAGAGTGATAAATACTGTAGGAAGGCAGGCTTCAAAAAAAGTGTGATTATACAAATCAGTAATAAGGGTACCTACGCTATGAAGGGCTAAACTGACCGCTAGAGTATGAAAAATAACGTTGATGATATTACCGAAGCGTTTTTGTGACTAATATAAGTTATATCTGGCATCAGTCGAAGCTTTTACAAATATTTTTGGGTTCAACATTAATGGGGACGTTATTAATATCTCTATATATTACTAGCCTCAATTACAGATTACAAAAAAATATGTGAGAGAATGTGAGGTAAATACTGATTTAAAATATTTATATGAAGATATAAGCCAAATAAGAAGCCAAAGTTGAGACACACAAAGTAAGTTTTAATCTAAGCGATGATAGTAATAATCTACGCTTTTCATGCTAGAATTGATGATTCTCCCATTCCATTTGGATGTTATCCATTAAAATTCTCCTAAAAAGTTTTACGTGGACTCATGAATTTTAGGTTGGTAATGGACTTCTTATCTTGCCCGTATGTTCATCTTACAAACCAAGTTTCTGCTCGGAAGAACCAAAGTTCTAAGCGGAAAGAAGTAGTAATTAGTGGGACACGACTGGAAGATCAGTTCGTTATCGCCATGAACAATGTGGGAAGGGTTGAGGGATAGGTAAGATTACTTTGAAGGAGTTGAAATATGGAGGAAGACCGGGTGATCGTGTTTGCCCTATCCTGACCTCCACAAAAGTGACGCCCTTGGCGCGGTCGTGGGTCGGTTTTCGCCCTCGTCAATTTTACATTCGACGAGGAGATGAGGTGAGGACAAAAAGGTCCTGCCAGCGAACGGATTCCAGTTGGGAACCCACCCATAAGGCAACCCAAAGGTCGCGAATAGTTGTCCTACTTTTAACGTGGATGTGTTGATCATCGTGTTTAAATTAGGTTATACGTTTGATATCGCTTGAAGACCAATACGAAGAAAACTTAGGTATTGGTATGTAGAAGGGGAAATAATGCTTTGACCAATGTAAGATAAACCTAGGAAATCCTAATGAAACTGTTACGTAGAAAACCATAGGGGAACAAGGCTAGAAGTGGTAAAAAACAGCTATATGGGGAGGCTATTAACGTTCAATATACAAAGCAAGAAAGAAATGATCAATAGAATAGCACAGTGAAAAGGGCATTCTACCAAAAGAATAATCTTATCACGACTGAAAATAAAAACTCGGAAGTAATGAAATATTTTATCAACACATACATCTGGAGCATGCTTCTTTATAGCAGTGAGGTATGGACGATAACAACAGCAAAGAATTTAAAGCGGGAAGCATTCTAAATGTGTTGCTACAGAATAACAAATAAGATAAAATGGAATCACCGATTGAATAGCGAATAGGTGTTGATATAATCCCATTAGAAGAAAGCGATAAGAGAGAGCTCTGCTGAAAATTTTTAAAAGGAGAACTTAATCGGCCAAACTTTGATCGATTATGATCGGATGAAGACAGTCATTGAGGGAAATGTGAATGGAAAGATGAGCAAAGGAAGACATTGAATAAAATATATAGCTCAGGTTTTAAAGGAGAGAATAATTTTAGATGTTGAACTCCAAAAGAAAAAGTTTTACTATGGCTGTAAATGCTACTTGGAAGTAAGAAAATACTTCATTAAAACTTCAACAGCATGATTACTTATATCTGTAAGGTACGAACGGTAACAGCAGCAGAAAAATCGAGATAGGACAGAAAAATGAAACGATTAAATGGATTGAATAGATGCCGTCAAGGAAAAAGTGCATGGCTATAATGGCAGAGGAAGGAGTCCTTCCTATTAAATACGTGAATAACTTGAGCAGATAGTGAATGATACAAAAGAAGAAAATTGAAAAAATAGGTATGACGAGGACTGAAATAAAACAGAATGAAGAGCTGTGTCGGACTGCTAAGGATTGTCTATGAATGGCGATGTGATGGTAGATACAGGGTTCGGCAACGTAAATTCCTTTTATAAATGGGTGCCATTCAGTCGGTTCAGACGATATTGTTTGTTTTAGTGATGAAGCCCATTTTCCTTTGTGTGGATCCGTCAACAGACAAAACATGCGCTACTGGGCTGACACCAATCCTCGAGAATTTCATCAAAGGCCTTTGCATTCACCTTAAGTCACAGTTTGGTGTGAAAGTTCCTCAGCTGGAATTATTGGTCCCTGCTTCGTTGAGGAAAATGAAGTCACAGTGACAGTGAATTCAAACCGGTATGTAAACATGTTACAGGAATTTTTTAGCTCGGCTAGATGAGTTGGACTTAGTGGATATTTGGTTCCAACAAGACAGTGCAATGGCTCACACTTCAAGAGCATCGATGGCTGTTTTAAGGGAACACTTCCCAGAGCGCCTCATCTCAATTAGGGGCGATTTGGAGTGGCTTTCCCGATTTGGCCCCTTGTGATTTTTTTCTCTGGGGTTTTTTGAAATCCCGTGTTTATATGACCCGCGCAAAGACCCTACAAGCTTTGAAGACCAACATTCAGGAAGAAATTGCCAACATAGCCACTACTATGCTGGCAAGAGTTCATGACAAACGCCAGAAATCAGTTTACTCAGTGTATGGAGAAAGGGGGACGTCACCTGCTGATTTGATCTTCAAAACTGTACAAAACAGAACTTTAGATATGTGCCTAAATCATAAAAAGCAATAAAAAATTTCTGATTCATACAATGTGTTTTATTAAGTTTTGAAAAAAGGAAGTTATGTTGCCGCACCCTGTATAAACGAACATGTTCGAGTACTGAAAACCGAAGTCTGAAACTACTAGAAGAAAATTACCTAAGCTATTGAAAGTCATAAGTTTCACAAGAAATGCGATGAAATGTCGAAGGATTTATTTTTTATGATAATTTTTATCAGCTCGACGATGGAGTCAATTCAGCATTTACTTTACAGAATTAAATTCATGTACTCAATGAATTTACTAATGTATAACACCAGAATATTACTATCAAACGTTATGTTATAATATTTCTTTAAATATACTTTAATATCTCATTATAAATGATATTATTCATACGCGAAATATTTTGGCTACAGCGACCGCAGGGCCACTTTAAGTCAACTAACGAATTTCGTCTGCTATAAGCGTAGAAATTGGTGGATTGAGCGAAAAATACGGCGTTTTGATGTTTTTTTTTCGTGTCATGTTATTTCTTGTAAAATTACGCATAAAATATCAGTTTTTTGCAAAAATGACATGTCACTATGGTATTTTTAAACATTAAATTCCCATGTGATGGCCATTCTCGCCGTTAATCGTATGTAATTTCAAATGCAATTTGTGCAAAAAGGAGTATGGGTTGGTATAATTATCATTACTTTATTAGATAGAGGAACTTCAGTTCTATAAGTGCTTAAAATATAAAAAAAATGACATGACTTTCACTTTTCGGATCAACCTCCTTAAAATAGCATACTTCACAAGAGCCAATGATGCTAAAAGAGTGTAATGACGCAGGACGTCACTTGTGTCGGCGAGAACACGTCGTGAGTTGGAGAAGCAGCGTAGAAGTTTCGCCTTGGGCTTGTCGGGTATTCTGACCTCGGAGCGCACTTGAGAAATGCAGCGGGTGAGGGGGGCAGGGGGGAGGGAGGGTGGAAGGCAGCGGAAGGTGAGGGGAGGAGTAAGGCTGCGGATTCCAAAAGGAGGTTGAAGGCAAGAAAAGCGTTCGGACAGGAGTTCACAAAGAGAAGCACGCTCTTGGAGACTCCAAGCCCTTTGCCTTGGCGACAGGTCGCTCCCCCGACCCAAGTCGAGCAAGTTTTTTCCTCGCAGCCGTGTTGTTGTCGAAGTTTTCTCAGGTGAAGATGACGCTAGCCCAAAAAAAAGACTGGTAGTGGTAAGGAAAACATTTTTTCGGAGTGTTCGAGCTTATCCGGCTAAAAGGTGTTGCGGTAAGTTGAGTAGTACCTATTTCAGAATTAATGCAAGAATTAGGATGGGAGTCATTATCAGAGCGTAGGTTAAGGTACAGATTAAATATATTAGAGAAATTTCAATCGGATAGCTTTATTGAAGATATTAGGCACATATTAAAAACACCAGCTTATTATGCTAGATTCGACAAGGTAAATAATATTAGAGAGATAGATTGGCGTACTGATAGATTCAAAATTGCATTTTTCCCCCGTACTATAAGAGAGCAGAATAGGCAGCATAGCAAAGGGATAGGTAGGGGAAATATTTTAGAGTAGTCTGTAGTGCATGATGCATGTACCTATTAATCCCTTAAATAAGATAGATACTAACAATCGAGTTGCACGAGACCCTAGAGTTGCTTGTTTGCATGCCGGTATTGCATGCTTGGTGATCTTCACACACTGCCACACACTCTCGCGGTAGCTTGCAGGGTATCGTGTAGATGTAGGTGTAGATAGATGTCCAACCCCATGTGGTAGAATTTTAAAGCAGGTCGGGGTGTACCCCCGACCTGCTTCACCTATTAATTGATACCAATGTAGTAAATTTTGTTAAGATATCGTTGTATTTATGTTTCGATACGCATGCAGTCTCCATAGAAGGCCGTATAAAATGCAATGCTTTGAACGAAAGAGACAGGGCCTCGACGTTCCCAAGCACCATCATTCTGGCTTCATTTTCACCCACAGGATAAGTAGCATAACAATGCCTCTTCCACTAATTTTAACCTCCTTAGTGAGACTAGTCTCCTACAATCTTTTCTTGCTCTTCCGTGATACCTACCCCGTAGAGTACTACTCATTGTCAGTATTTGCCATACTCTGTGAGGAAGTATCGAACACTGAGAGGATACTCACAGTCATCGCACTGAGGTGGTGTCTATTCACTGTTGCAAATTGTCGGTTCGGCAAGATTAAATTAACGTACTAGCAGACCTGCTTCCTGCTTTGCAGGCACTTTTCATAAGCACTTCGTATGCAGAGAGAAGGAAATGGCTATTTTATAAATAGGGAAATGTGTCCCACTAATTATTCTATAGGTTTTTGTACTTTTTTCTATACAATATTTTCATTATATGCTGTCTCTCACCCTAAAAAAACCACGTTTTTTGCATTTTTCTCTGCACCATAAACTGCTAAAAATCCAATAGTACTACCAAATCGTACAGACAGAGAATCCACACTCAAAGCACCAAATCTCACCTTTTCAGCTCAAAACTTGGGAGAGAGAAAAAGAAAACGGATACAGAATGACTGGCTGACACGCTACAAAATTAATATATATTCGAATTAACCTGCTGATTTAGCAACAAACATTTATACATAATAAACGTTTTATAGCCTTCTTTCAACTATAATAAAAGTACCTACGTCAAAACGCCTAGCTTGGAAATTCACAATTCATACACAAGTTTGGGGCCGGTAGGAATAAATTGTTTTATTTCACTATATGCACATCGAAAAAGTCAGTTAATATTTTCATGCTTACAAAATTGATTGATGAAACTAATTCCACTTCCTTCAACTGCTTTAATCCAATTTTTGCCCCTTGACCAAAAACGTGAACACATTTACTTACCAACGAAAACAACATTGCTTAGCAACTGATTTCCCATGTTAATAGATAGGAAAAAAAAACATTTTTCTCTGGAATTTTCTCTACACCACAAACTGCTAAAAATCCAAAACTACTACCAAATCATGCAGACTGAGAATCCACACTCAATGCACTAAACCTCACTCTTTTGGCTCAAAAATTAAGAGAGAATGAAACAAAACGGATACAGAATGACGGACTGACTGACACGCTACAAAATTAATATGTATAGATAGATACATAATCGAGGTTTGGTGTCAATGAGGCATTTGAAAACCGAGCCTTTCAAAAAAGGTCAGTGGAATTTTCGGATTGTAGACTATTGAAATAGACGAATAGCTCAGAGAGGGGAAAGAAACATTTTTTATGACTTGCGAATTAATTCACTTTTACAAACCACAGGGTCAAGAATAAAGTGTCCCAATCTGGATTTCAATGTATTGGCAACATCACCAGGTGCATAAATGATTTTGCATCACCATCAAGTGCATAAATCAGGTGTATCAGGTCATCTATGCCCCTGATTGAAATCCAAATGATGCCATTGTATACTTGAACCTGTGTTTTGTAAAAGTAAATTTATTCATAAATAGAATTCCACAAAGTTACTATCAGTCTCGTCTAATTTTTTAAGCATTTTTTTCCGTTTTTCACCAAGGTTGCTGAAGATTCAAGCGAGTTTTTAACCCCTTCTTCTCATTTCCAAGAATATTTCGATTCCCTCGGAAAATAAATGAGCGAAAAAGGACGGCGTACTTATTCCGCGTTAAGACTTCGACCTTTTGCAGCTGGCGAGCGGCGGACGAGAAATTTAAAGGCTTTTGTCATCATTCCGTGAGAGTGTAATGGGAAGGTTTCCTGGGATTTATAGAACCCGGGAAACATTTTTCGCTTCATTTGTGTGCAAGCTCTCGAAACTGTCATATTTTTTCCTCCTTCGTCGTCGCTCGAAATCGACGAAGGCCTTCGCAGACAAGTGCCACTTTACACCGTGAGAAAGTAAAGATGCCCGCTGCCTGCTTTGAAAGAGACACAGCGTCTTTATGCTAGGGGCCTTATTCATTTTCTCTCCTTTCCCGATGAAAATGATACGAAGGATGTAGGAAGCATATTCCGGTAAGAATTTTTTCGTGGAATTTATATTCGTATTCGTTCCCTGCAGACTTCTGAGTGCTTTTTTAATAATGACGCTACTCTGTTCTCTTGCTAGTTCCAATACAGTAGGTACTTATAGAAATTTTTCCCGCTCAGCGGGTAAGATAAGCGTATTTTGCGTCGTACTCTTTTTTTAATGCCATTAAATGATTATTTGGCATAGGAATGTGAACAAAAAATACCTAAGTATTTTGTGTACAGAGAATCGCTTTTAGGGTAACTATCTGGAGAAATGATTTGCAGTAATACAGTCATGAGGTATGAAGTGGAAATAGATAGCTTTTCTGCTTGTTGTGGCAGTAGCTATTGATTTAGTTGCTAAACCATCTTAGTTTCGATTTAATGCCGGTGAGCAGTGTTGAGTTGGATGAAAATTTCCCGAAATATGTACTTTGGTCCTTATGGAGTTGAGGGAGGTTTATAGGATGAATTGTTAAGATGGGATACACCACCAGGCCAGGCACGTAGCCAGAAATTTACTTCGGGGGGGAGGGGGGTAAGTCTAGTGTAGCATAACTTGATACAAATTAACCTTGCCCTTTCGGTGCCGGCAGGTTACGAATCTCTTTCTTAAATTTTCACTACTTGGTGTTTACTTTCACATCGCTTATTCTTATCTCTTCTCACTGGTAAATTTCACTGCTAACCTTGTTTTGAAGCAGTTAATTTGCTCGGTCCCAGAACAGAAGTTAAACGCATACGTATATATCAGATTGAATATGGCAATTATTAACCACACACTTGCATTAAACTAATGATCACGTTGGTTGGGTGAGTGCCATCCTATGCTCTGCCTCTCTCACGTAGCTTTTATCATGTGGCAACAAAACCACACTCACTCCAGGATTTGCTCTTACAAAGCTCACGTTGGCACTGGACAACTTGAATTTCTATGTCGGTACTTTCGGGCTTAGCCCCAACCTGTTCTATTCCTATCCTTGTACCTTTCTTCCCAGTCCGAAGCACCTTTAAGTGCGGGTACAAACTTGAAAACCACTGTTAAGTACCAGTAGGCACATAAAAGAGATGGATTATTAGAATGTACATGTCAATTTACATGTCAATAAAATGAACATGAAAATAATAAAAGTTGGCGTTAGAGAAAGTAATCGGGAAAATATTTTTCTGCATACTTAAAATCGCGGAAAACTGCTTTAACTTTACAATGAATTTTTGAATTATAGGTACATTTGTAAATCTAGGTTACACGATAATGTTAGAAAACTGAAAGTGTTCACACGTAAGGGTAGGAAATCGATGATGATAAAGTTTTAGATAGAATGATGGAAAGAAAAAAATCAAACCACGACGAGAGGATAGAACGCACTCTCCCGTTGTCAGCCAATCAGCCATTGTCGGCTTACCCGAGGCCGGCGAATGTAGGCAACCCGCGTTGCATTTTTGCGTTTCTATTTTATTTTTTTCTCGTGAACCCGGGCCTATGGGGAAGAAAGCCGAGACACGTATCTCTTTATTTTTCTTCTAGTTTTACTGAAAAAAAATTAGCTCATTTCGTGACTCATATTACACGACCTCTCCTTGTTAGTTCTACTTGCTGCGCTTTACAGATACCCTTATGGTTTTTAGAATATGATCGATGAAACTATGCTGATAGGTTAGATGAATCAGAAGAACTGGCGGATTAAATATTAAATATCATTTTTATAGTTTATATCATTCTTGCGTAATCCGTATTCCATACTTAAGGGTTGAGATTGATAGTCACAGCCTTCCTGTTTCATGCTCAGCAATCATCTGCAGATATAAGATTATTTTTCTGGGTCGATAAAAATGCCATTTTATTTTTTTTAGATGTGAATTTTCCCGTTTTGGCACTTTTAATCCTGTGCGTCCTTCTTCCCTAAACACAAGTACGTTTGATAACGTAAATGATTTCACTTGGTAAAAGTCCACAGACTTTTATTACAACCGACCTAGGTTTCGACTTATACAGTCATTATCATGGTAATGCGGATAGACCTTGACAATGACTGTATAGGTCAAAACCTAGGTCGGTTGTGATAAAAGTCTGTGGCATTTTACCAAGTGAACTCATTTACGTTATCAATGTGTGGTTCCCCGAAGTCAAGCCTAGCAATTTGTTATACAGTTCGTTCAATATCCAAATTCTTAATCATAAATGGACTATCAACAACAAATCCCCCGTCAAGTGCTTTAACGTTACGATGACTAATTTGTTAACTAATGTGCCCCGTGCATGAAAATGAAGGAAAACTGTTGTGGAATTAAGAGAATTGTGAAAAAAATCAAAACATGGTCGCTTGAATGATTCCTGGAAAGTTGAATAAGCATCTAAATAAATATACTTGCCCCCTATTGAGAACATATAAAGATAATTGAACGGTATTAAAAATTGTCCTTATGAAATGCGTAATGTTGACCGTTGAATACTCCCCTCAGAGTTTCCATTTGAATACAAACTGTCGTAAGTCGTCGCGAAAACACATTTCCGTGCTTCTGACCGCAAAAAAATCACTTTGGACGTGGAGTGTATGCTGAGAAAGTTTCTAATGGAAAAGCGAGGACATCCCTCGGAAAGGTCCCTAACGGAAGCATTCCTTGTCCTTAAGTTCTGTGATCCTCCGCAAACGAGTGCTCGCATTAGGACTCTGGTTTGGCTGGAGGACGAAGGGGTAGGATTAGAGATGGTCAACTCGGTAAATTACCGCGGTAATTTTCGTAAATTACCATGGTATTTTTCGTAAATTACCAACACTAATGAGGAAGAATTTTTTATGAAAAAGTTCTTTTTCATAAAAAGTTCTTTTCACAAATATTCTTCCTCACAAAGAAATCATTGGAATGGGCGGTATTATAAATGAAGTAGCGAAAATGATTTTGTTTACATTGTGCCCGTGATTAATTCGGAGTAAAATAACAAATGCACATTGCGCAGAGGTATGTCTTTGGAACGAAAATTTCTCATGGTGTGACAAAAGCGAGGCAAATTGCGTGTTGCTGCCAACTTCGTTTTAATTTTTTTAATGAGTTATAATAGATAAACGTCATGATATGTTTGATATAAGCGTGGGCATTTATATCTCAATGCCATTTGATTTCGTTTTGAGTCCTCTGATAAGGATTAGTAGCTCAAAACTGAAAATTACCAAATATATGGATGATTTTTCCGGAGTTTAGGTCTTTTATTAAAAATGAAAACTATTTAACTTTTGTCCGACGTTTCGGAAATTGTATTTTTCCTTCTTCAGGGCTAAACAATAACATAACAATAATAAGTAACATGATCTAAATGGTATTTACAGTGCCAAAAATGCTTTACAGTATAATTTTTTTACAAATTTTAACGTCAAAAGATTACATAGAATAAATTTTACATACCTTAAGTTCAATAATTGAATTTGTTTACATTGGTTGTTAAGGCCTATATGTTATGAAATTAAAATTACCGGAAAATTACGGTAATTTTCGACAATTACCGTAACTAATTATTATATATATATATTTTAACAAATATTTAACGTCATCACTGAAAATATTATCTTGGAATTTATTTAGAAGATTAAGGGCCGGTTTCACCAACAACGATCAACGCTTGATCGGCGATCAAGTCTTGATTTGATCGGCGATTTTGTTGATTCCGTTTCACCAACAATAATCAGCTGTGATCGGGGATCAAATCTCTTGTCAAGTTGACCGCAGATTTTGGACGATCAAATCGAGAATCAACTGACATGGCTGATTGCGAAGTGTCTTCAGGCGAATGCGTAGAAATAATTATTGATTATTGCCATGTAAGGAACCACAGCAGGCCCCACAGAATATGATGTGTTTGCATGCAGAGGAAGATGATTTCAAATTGTGGTTTAGATTCTCTAAGCCGGCAGTGGAATTTATTTTAGAAAACATTTAAAATGGCATCCGAAACCGAGCAAGATACGCTATGACTTCTATAGATCAATTAGTAATAGTCGCCGATATTTCGCAACGTGAGGTCCTCAGGTACAATTCTAAATATTCACCCATTTATGAATCAAGTTAAATTTCCCGCGTCGCTACATGAAATGAATAACTAACGTCGTGTGTTGGTGATTCGTACGCCGTAGGCAGACGTGGTAGTGTGTTGTTGTTCTTTCTTTTAATTATATTACGAATTTTAACCATTGTTATGCTTTATATGATATGTTGTCGTTGAATATATATATATGATTTTACATTCTGAAGATAAAATTGAAGGTTCTGCTTTCTCCAGTCAGGAAAATAAGATGTATTGCGTTATTGTTTACATGTTTCTGTTCACGGTGATACCATATTCGATGTTGTGTTCACATATACGGTATTATTTTCATTAATTCTAAAAGAAATAGCCATGTTGCGTGATATAAGTGGTATGTAATGTGTTTAATATATGTTATTTTCTATTTATTTTTACTGCCCTTTATTCGTTGTCCATTAGTTCGTGACCTTGTAGTGATGGGACTGTTTTAGATTGATTGTGTTTGTTCCTGTTCTTCAAATGAATCATATTAATGTAGTTAATCAGTGCGAAAATATTTTAAGTTAATTAGCTAGCGTGAATGAACTTAATAAACTAAATCCAGTTTAGTCGTGGTGAATTCCACTTTGTCAGGCCTATTCCTTTCGGGATGGATATCTAAAATCATGAGATAATATAGTTACTTACAGGTAATATGTAGGGAAATACTGCAATTAAAATGTGCCAACTATTTATTATCTACAATTGAAAGTGTACTTGTTGAGTAAGAATCTTGTTTTCATGTACTACTGCACTAGAAAGTTAGCTTGAAAGTAAGCAAATATTTTTAAACAAATATCTTTTTATATCTTCTAGTTGAAATTAAAATAAGATGTCACACAATGAAGATTGGTAGCTAATATACTTTACTTCAATCTTGATGTATATTATATCATTATTGTGTTTTCATAACATGATATTGTGGAGGCTTTTTGAATTGTGCTTTCTTTAATGGTGGCTCAGACATAGATAGTGCATACATGCAATATGGTTATGACTCATAAAACAACTTGGTGAAACTATCTGTTTAGCTAGTATTTTGACCTTTCATTATTTGTTGTGTAGATTTTTATGTGATAGTTTCATCATATGCTAGAAGTATCTTATATTTCAGTCAACCTTTATTAGATAATGTAATTATTAACACTGTTTAACAATAAATAGTTTCAATAACCTTGTTGAGAAATACTTGTATCAACATATTTATAAGTAATATCAATCTGAAGGTTCGTTATGCTATTACCTACTTTTAAGTATCAAAACCTGGCACTGTTGTCCAACATAGGAGTAGCTGATAAGCCTGTCATTGAAACATATTTTATCCTAGTAGTGTAACGATTCAAATACCAGCTCTTTAATAGAGATATGAGTGAATTTGAAATTAATTTCAAGATAATTGTTAATGCAGACCACAATTGGGGAACTCCATCATGTCTCTAAATCTGGTGTTTGTAGGATTTGGAGCCTTGAGCTCTTGGGAGATTTGTGAAGCACTCAAATTGCAGTCATCTCATCATGGACTGAAAATTATGAGATAAACCGTGACCGAATGCCTTATTTTTCTATTTCTGCTCAAGCTCTCTGTACCCCCAGCCTTAGAACAACCAATTTAGTGGCAAGGTGGCTAGGCTTTGTGCACAGGCAGTACTTACCATAGTTAACAATTTCAATTTATGGGCAAAATTCAAAGTAGAGGAAACCATGAATGGATTTTTGTTAGGTTTTGCAGGGTATCCCTGCTGATCATTGGTATCTACTCATGCCCATTGTAAACCATACCACCAGAAGTGGTACAATCATACTCATATTAAAACAATGAATCCCATTGCTTCAGTGTCATATGAGGAGGTTTCCTAGTCTATCTATGGAACTTCTAGTCAATATAGATAGGGCTCTTACTATCATTGTAGCCAGAGGGGTTCTACATTATGTGGCTATAATGTTCACGGGTGAAGGTGGTCCTATGTATTAGAATATTCAATTCCGACCATTTGATAATGTGGAAACTAACATTGGAAAATATACAGTAGTAGCACTGGAAAGTCTATTTGGGCTGTGAGATTTAATGCCTTATTCACAATAGAATGAAAAATATTAAAAAATAAACTTCAATGTTGCAATAACTTATGAATATGTATTATGTATACTCATTCATCATTATCTTCACCTGTTCATTGTACATACACATATATAACTGTTGAGAAAGGTGATTCAGAACTGGAAAAAAATAAATAAATATAAACTGAATATAATAAAAATCTGAATCCTTTATTCAGTCTCTTTAAAAGATTTTAAGACTTGGATTTTTAAATGTGTTGATCAGTCACTTTTTCAAGTTGTCTGAAGTTATATGCTTTTGTTGTAGGCCATTTGGGAAACTTCTCTACTTTCCATTTCCTTTGTGGTATGAAGATACATGATGTGAGAGGAAGTGGATGAATAGATGCAACTGAGGTTGTCGTGATTTATGATTAATATTGTGTTTTGGTAATAAGTGTAATATTGGGTTGAGTTGAGGAATGATTATTTTGGTATCTAGTTGGGCATCTTCTTATTCTATGATTTTTTCTGGAATCTAAAGTTATATGAAGTAGTAGGAGCTGAGATGGGTGCGTCAAGAGTGTTGTCAGGTGATTGGTGAAGTACATTCAGAATTAATTAATTGATTCTTAGGAATGATATTTATCATCTCTTTGTTTTTATTGAATCTGAATACTGTTCTTAAAATTTTACATGCCTGTGTTTGCACAAAAAAAGTTTTAAATGCATAGCTTAGGTATGGTGCATGTCATGTAAAATTAATAAAATGTCATAATGTCTCAAATAGAGAAAATTACCTCAAAAATAGTTTCCCTGTTGTTGCTAGCTGAAATAAAGTGATGTAATAACGAAATGCATCTACAAATGGAATGTGCATAAAAGAATGACTAAAAACAGAGCCTATCTTTGCAATTGCTCTATATTTCATATTGTCTTTTGAGTTGCTCAGTGGATGAAAGTGATCCTTGCAGATTTCAATGATGCAATGGGCCCTAGATCATTCATTTTTGGGGAATATGACTTCCAATAGTATTGTATAATGACACCGATGGTGCGGAGGCATTGGCGATAAATGAAATAAATCGGTTGAAAATCGTATCTAAGATTGTTTAAAATTCGAAGCAGTGATACCACAAGCCGTGTCATTCGCGGCATTCTTCTTAGGGCTTTGCTTCATATTTTCGTAGCAGGTTTTAAGCTGTTGTTACAGCCTTACAACGTTCATTTCTTGGGTAATAAAAGGCAATGCTATATCATCCCACGCCTCTTAACTTTTGCTTTATCGTAAATTTCGTCAGGTTTTGTGTTTGTTTATATTCCTTGCCGAGATTTTTGTCTTTCCGCAAAATTTTCCGATCGATTTTCAGCCATATTTTAAATATCCCGGGTGAATGTCTTTTAATAAGCGTACGCGTATCACGTGATAGCTACAGCCAATAGACCAGCTCCTTTTATTTCTATGATACATTTACGTTCCAAGATTACCCATCATATGATCGGCAATCATGATCTGCGATCAAGTGTTGGTGAAACAGGAGAGGGATTTGATCGTCAATCAACAATTGATTGACGGTCACTTGATCGTCGATCAGCAAATGGTTGGTGAAACCGGGCCTAAGTCTAAATTTCAACAATGATTCCCATTTTAATTCATTCACATGACGCATTCCGAAATATGCAAGTTCAGTTTCAGATTATATCCCCATTACATGAGCTTGAAGTATGAAAAAAAATTAAAACTTTTAACTAAACTCCAATACATATCGGGATACATAATTGCTACATTCAAAATTTCATTGTAAATAAAAAAAATTGACATCAGCTAAAAACGCACTTAATCGTTTTGATTCAACGTTACTGTGACTGATTTGCTACAAACATGACCTGTCTTGAAAATTACGGTAATTTTCGACAATTACCGTAATTTAACCATCTCTAGGTAGGATCAGGGTGAAAGACAGATCTAAGTGGAGAGAGAGAGACTTCCTCAACGTACGGGACGGAGATAAATAAATGCGCTAACTGGTGCGGGTAAACTGGCTGGCAGGGTGTTTGGTTGGTGGGTCCCAGGGACTGGCAAGGCCTGTGAGGGTATCGGGAGCGAGGAAGAAGATTACACACGCCCGCGCAATCATTCCCCCGGGTTCCCCCCGCGGTCATGCCGGAAAGTAGGCTCGTGATTTCACCCCGCGGCCTAATGGGCTAAGTTTCGCGGCGACGGGTTGAGAGAGGCTAGGAATTTAGATAGCGCATTAGGAGCTGGACCCCGGGGAGGGACATTGAGGGTGGGAGGGAAATGGTGGGAGGGAAGTGAGGAAGAACTCATCTCCCCACTTCCCACCTCTCCATCTCCCATCCAAATGAGCGAATTTGTGTACATAATGTGTGTGACGACCCAAGCCATCCCTCACTCACTCCACATCCGAATTCAGAGCTCCACTCCTTCCGCAAGTGGTGAACTTGGTTGGACACCCCACACCCTATTGGGTAATATCAATAATAATACTAGTGCCATCACGTGCCTGCACCCGGCGAATGCATATATATTCCTCTTTTTGTTTTATTTTATATTTTGTGAAAATTCGTCAGAAATGCAAACTTTCAGGCATGCAGATGTCCTATGCTATCAGTTTTTTCGACGAATATCTACATCTACGTCTACATAATACCCTGCAAGCCACCTCAAAGGTGTGAGGCAGAGGGTGAACTCTCACCAAACATGCACTACATATCATTCATTTAAAAGGATTAGTATTAATATATTAGTCTAGACGGTCTAGACTGCAATATTTAAAAAGATAAAAATAGCAAAATACGCATGTAAAAACGTGCTGTTAGTTGGGTTACCTTCAAGTCCTTACACCGACATGCAACTACCTATGCTATCCATTGCTACACTCGTATTGGATATATTTACCGCTATTCATAAAGGACATTTTTAATCTGTCAGTTCTGTAATCAAGTTCTCTAATTTTGTAATTATGGCCCAGTCTAACATAGTAAGTTGGGGTTCGGAAAATATTTTTAACGTCATTCTTGAAAATATTATCTTGGAATTTATTTAGGAGATTAAGTCTATATTTCAACCTGCGATCAGACAATGATTCCCATTTTAATTCATTCATATGACGCATTCCGGAAAATGCAAGTTCAGTTTCATGCTCTGGCCCCATTACATGTGCTTGAAGCATGAAAAAAAACTTTTCAGTAAACTCCAATACGTATCGGGATATATGTATAATTGCCACGTCCAAAATTTCCTTGAAAATACAAAACTGACATCAGCTATAAACGCACTTATTGTCGTATTGTAGCATCGTATGGATTCAACGTTGCAATAACTGATTTGCAACAAATATGACAATCTAGATTTAAAATGGTGAACATACTAACTAAATAGATCACATCCGTGAAAAACCCAGAAACAATCCAAATCACTTCACAAACAGATTCTTTGCTTCTTTTAAAAAGTAGTATTTCCTTATGCATAAGTCCAGTTCGTTGAAATGCTTGTTATAGGTTATACAAATCCTTTCTATTGGCGAATTTGCACAATAATTGGTATTAAGCTTTGGTATGTAAAAGGTTCTTTTTAACCTACTATTAACATTAGGAACTATGATTCTTATTTCTTTCAATAAATCATAGGATAGTCCCTTATTGATGACATTATGACAGAAATAGTAGATCGTGTATACTTCTTCTACTTTGTAAGGTCTGGATATTAAACTCTTTAAACAATTCATTATAACAATCATAATTGTCAAAAAGCGGATACACATGATATAATACAAAATACAAATATCTTAAAAATCTCTTTTGTATGTGATCAAGCAAAGCAATATGTTTCTTTGTATATCAAAACCATAAAATATCATAAACTATCAAAAGCAACCTTCGGGTTGAATCACTGAGTGAGTGAGATTCCAAAAACACCCTCAAAAAGGTAGCTGAGACGAAATAAGGAATTAGGGAGTACACATAATTGAGTGTTTTGTGGAGAACATTCCAATACACTACTCCATCCGTCAAAAAGGACGTTAAGTCGTGGTCCCCTTAGCGCCTTTTCGTTAATATCAGGCTAATGCTGACGCCAGTTTTCTCTCCACTCTTCCTCCTTACCCTCCCAATTTCATCCTTAAACCTTTTCTCCCGATCTGAAGTGCCGAGTAGGGTGGATATAGACTTAAAATTACATGAAATTTGAGGGAAATATGAAGGAATAGTCGCTATGATATGGTAGCAGCTTAAATTTAGCCCGTGAATCAGAGTACATCTTTTCGGGTAGGTGATTGAGTTTCCTGGAGGGCACATTTGGTTCAGTAGTAATACACATAAATAAACTCTTACATCGCCTCGTTCTTAAAAGGTCGGAGTATATATGGGAAAGTTCTAACCTGGGAAAAAACACCACTGTAATTCAATTTAAGGACCCAATAAATTTCTCATGGCTTTAAACCTTTGATAAGTTATCATTTAAGATAATACCAATTTCCTTTCTATTGTAGAGATATCAATTATATCGTTCTTGCGATACTCAAATTAATTTTGAAATTCATTGCCTCGTGGGAGTTCATGTTGCTTTGAAATATGTTGGTCTTAATTCCGTACCAGATCCTTTTCGGTCTCACCGCATAATATGTACTCAAAGACTCTAGAGTTAGATAGATTCTTCCCCGAATCTAATGGTTCCTCCGCGTAATCTTTTAAACTCCTCAGCGAGGCCACTAAGCGGAAACATTATTTTTTTTAATCTCGTGGCAGAGGGATATGAAAGATATATTGGTACAATCTCCAGCTTATCCGAGGGAAACTTTCACGTATATATTAAATTGTTATGAGTCCCTAAATTCGCGAGCGAAAAGTAGTTTGGCTACACAATGCTCGAACGATACAAAAGATTTCCTTGCGGAAATATGAAAACGTTCGGCTCAAGTTGTTTTGCGAACGGGAAGCTAATTGCCTTCTGCGATCCGAAACGGAAAGTTATACCCGAGAGAATCTTCCCCCCAAAGCGTTTTTGCAAGCTTCGAGATGTGGGCAAAAGTTTGTTTTGTTCCGCTGAACGGAGGTAATGTTGGATTTGGGAGTTGAAGGGCGAAGAGAGATAAGGGATGTGGGAGTGCACGGCAGATAAGGCGAGTTGATGGCGGAGGAATGATTTCCACGAGATTAACGAACTTCATCCTTCTCCTAATGTCGTAGGGAGTGTTTTAATTATTTAATCAATATTCGCTGGCAAACTATGTGGTTAGTGACATTACGGTATCGGATATTAAGTTAACCACACGTTATCGTAGTTATCTTGAGCACGGCGATCCGTAATAATTAAAGAAAAGAAACATGATCAAAGGATAGGATGTTTATCTTTTTTACCAATATACCGTTTGATGATTTTTTTACCATTTAATGCGACACAATCTTGATGAGGCATTTTTGTATCTAAAGGCCGCTTTGTACGATACAAGTTCTTGTACAAACGCTTGTATGAGGAAATTGTACCGTGTAAAGTGGCAAATTGTGGGAACGCATGTGCGAATGCCTTAATGACTGTACAGAAAATAGAACTTGTTCTAATTCCATTCAAAAAACATACAATTTCGTTCAGTTTGTAAAAGCGTTTCTACAAGAAATTGTACAAAACTTGTATCATATAAAGTGGCCTTTATAAAGACCACTTTTATAGAGAGTGCTGTAAATGTCATATGCGTGAATTAAATAGCATTATTCAACAAGTCTATTGATGTGGATATACTAAAATGTTATCGCTTTTGATAGAGTTCATTGGAATTCAGACATTTCATTCGAATTAAAATTGATAATAATGCAATGACTGGAGAATAATCTGTAGTTAGTATAAAAACCAAATTGCTGAAGTTAAAAACGGACACAACAGTGAAAAAACAGGAATGAAGAAATGAGTGAGACAAGGCTTCCTATGAGTTGTATGGACCAACCAGTGGAGAGAATAAAACAGGAAATATTTCAATATGAAGAAGTTTTCCAATGAAAGAATCCAAAATATAAGCTGTGATTAATCGATCTAACTGCATACTGATTAAGTAGTGCTTAACGCTTGGGCTTGCGATGTCCCGGGAAACTATGTAATGCGGACCCAGAAAATTGCGCCCTGAATTATCAAATCAACACTTATTATTAAACATTATTTTGGAAGTAATGTTTAACAAAGAGGTAACCATATCATGATACACGTACTTCTCGTAACTCGAGTTTTTCAAAATACGGGACACGGGGAAGTAGCTTCAGTTTCGCGGCTCCAAGGGCGCCACAAAACACAAGTAATGTTGTTCCAAATATCATGCTATTCTTGACCCAAGACTGAGAAAAGGCTAGTTCTGGGAGTGGTAATAGTGCAGTTGTCTTCATTTGGAGAGGTGAAGGACAACCAATTTACGCCATAAAGGATAAGTGTGCATTTTGAAAGAGATATGAATTTAGGAAATGAAGGAAGGTCGTAGGGAAACTTGGCGCGGCTTTAGCCTATTAATGAACTGCAACGAAAGAGAGCTGGGGGTCTTCTGTTTATTGTCTCACTCAGCGGACCGGATCAAGTTTATTCCAGTGAAGTAACCTCACTCAGCACTCGAGTAAGAGCTGATGCATCGGTGAAAGTATGCCACTTCGGGAATTCGAATTCGAATCATCTGGGTATTAACCCAGTACTTTGCCACAACACCAACCATACGTAGAAATAGATCATAAAGAAACCTTTGATTGAACAATTCCTGTTTTAATAAATATCTCCGTGCTTGAAAGGAAGATTTGGATATGAGCCGGGTGGTATTTTATGAAAGACGGACTGGACGAAAAACTGAAAGTGAATCTATTTGACGCATAGACGCTTCTGATCGGGAGAAAAGGTACAAGAATGCGTATGGAGGGGTAGTGCGAAAGAGGGAAAGAGGGAAAGCAAGTGGAATCACGGATGCATTTTGGCGTTATCGCAATCTGTATCGATAACGCGTACCCATAAAGTAGCTCAGGGTTAACAATAACCGTCTATAAAATTCGCTCCACTGATTGTGATAAGCAATTTGAAGTGCTGCGCGATAAATGAAGAATGGAGATCACCTTCTCTCTGACATAAATAAATAAAAAAATAACGATAACGATAGCGCACACCTTATGAAGATCCATGATCGAGGCCCTGGCGTCGGCACCACCATTTTCTTAACAAGAGGCGTCAAGGTGACAATGGCTTAATGTACCATACAACGGACGGTGCACTGAACTCGATTGCTGCCCTCAAATATTCAAGCAGAGACCACTTTACCATTGAAAAATATCTCACACTGCCCCGGATTCGAACCCGGACCTTCCAGGTTAGAGGCCAGCGCACTATCCACCACACCAGCCCGACCCTGTATTAGTATAGCCTTCCTCCCAGACCTCCTTACACTTGCTTGCTCACGCTAGAAGGGAGGGGCCAGACAGAAAGAGATTCGGCGGCGTAGGAGGAAGAATCGGAGTAGGAGAAGGAGCGAGGCAGTTTGTACAGCACTCATCCTCGCAATGTTCGATTACACTTCGAAGGTCCCGGAGGAACCGTGCGTCAGAGGTTAGGTAGCGGGGGGGTAGACTCTACTCTCCTCTATCCTCCTCACAGAATTCCCTTTTGAAAGGGTGAGGAAAAGAGTTGAGGAGGAAGAGATACACGGAAGAGCGAGAGAAAGAGAGAACGTCTTGGGAGAGATGAGCGTCAGGGTTGAGGGGAGGGGAATAAGATTGTCAGCCGGGATACTCACTCTCCTCGGAGGAGATTTTTTTTCCTTATTTTTCACGCTCCTATTTTCTCCTCTCCTTGCTCGAGAAGTGGGAGATGGCTTGGGAGGCGGTTGTCATGGTGATATCTCACCCTTTCCCTTCCGGCCTTTATATCCTTCGCAACCCCCACCCCATCTCACTCGTCTCCTCAACCCCCCCTCGAACGTTGAGTCGTCTGCAAACGATTGGGTCTTGTTACTTTCTTGAGAACTTCGGTTCTCCTTCTCCCCGTAAAATCTCCGTCGATGCGAGGAATCCCTGCGGGAAGTGGGAAGTGATGGTTTGAGATGCGTGGGCGGTGGGAGAGGATCTTAAACATGTATCCGGGTAATGATGCAGTCGGAACGAGGGATGATCGGTGGTGTTCCCGTGTGTCGGGTAAGGGGAGTCGCATGTTGGTCAACCCTCTGACCTTTTTATTTATTTATATTTTCTACTTTTTTAACATGCTTGACCCTTGGAATGCTATCCTATTCCAAGGAATTCTGCTCTTCAGGTTATTATATGTGTCCTCGGGTTCTAAAATAAACCCAGTCTCCCAATAAAAAATGACCACATGTCTCTGGGATTTGGAGTGGTACCTTATAGGATACTCATCCAGCCTCAGGCTTGATAAAAATTGCGGCCAGAAAAAGATATAATATGGTCCTTAAATTTCAGAGAAGGAAGATAGGGTGACCGCTCGAAGCGTGAAGAATGAGCTAATAGCAATCATATTCCGACTCCTTTCAAAGCACTTCATATTTTTTAGTACCACCACTTTCATATATTACCACTCTTTGCCACCAAATTAATCTGGTAAACTAGTGTTTTTTAAATATTTAGAGGTGCTGATTCTCACCACGTGAAAAAGGGCGAAAACTCTTCACGTTTGAGCCAAGAATAAGCATGATGTGTATTTTTATTTAAAGTAATATCAAATACATTAAACTGCATCAGGCATGAATTAGCGGAAGCTATCGATATTCAATTTGGTAAATAATATTGTGGCATTCTTCAGCAAGATATCATCGGCGTACGAGGTGGCCCACACTTTAATCACACCGGGGTAGTCTAAATTATTACGATTCCGTTTAAACGGGATCTATTTGCGATAAATCGATTCCGTTTCAAGCAGCTCGAACGATGTGTGGCAGGAGCTAATACATTACCGAACATGAATTATGCGCATTCATCGGTTTTATCATTGGAATTGCAGTATTCTTTTTTACATCTGCGCAACACAAGTTTCATCTAGTGAAGACTGAGACTTTATCCCTTGGGCTCTATGGACATCAACTAAGGGATATAATACTCCGAAATAAGATAAACGCGTAACTTAGGGGTGCACCAGGCAAGTGCAACTAAATTATTATTAACAAATAAGGAATTTAGCTCTTATTATTTGGTCAAGCATTTGTTTTATATTATTAAAACAGTTTTTTGCATTCGTCATATATAGCTGCAGTTAACATGAGTTAGTCAAAAGAATGTTTTTCACAACCACTACGTAGGTAACAGGGTACCTAAGTTACAACTACAAATTCATTTATCATTGTTATGCATAATAATATCCCTTATCACTCCCGGAAAAAAATATTACCCATATCCTTACAGCTGCCCTTATTATCTTCAATCTTGTTTACGTCGTCGATTGCAACGAGCTACACTGTTGTCTTGAAAATATTTCTGTCGTAATTTGGACCCGTTGGAGCAAACCCGACACAAGGAATGTTACTTGAGTGGGAATAACTAACCAAGCGTCTACGCTAGGTTTGATAAGTTAAGGAAAGGAATCAATGGATGAACAGAACGATGTAAATATTTGTTTTTCGGGTGTACCCCGCGTACTATAACCAAGTGTGGTACCTGACGTTTCGTGGCCGTTGCTGATCACTTTAGCTGAGGGAATGAGGTATCTGTCGAGTTGGTGGAGTTTATACAGGGAGGGAAAATGATGGGAAGGGGAGGAGTGGAAGGAGCAGTCATTGCAATTTTATTTAGGTTCAAATCAGGGTCCCACGTGTGGCTGACCTGGAGGCCACAGTCCCTATTGTAATTTTGCTGGATTTATCTTATTTCCAAAGCTACGGGGATCAGCCGGGGCTTGAAGTTTTTCACATTCGCGATTATCTTTGTTTGTGTGAGGTCAGTCGCATGTCCCGAGGCTGCATGCTCCGGTACTGCTGATTTTAAGGGTTGTCCCAATCGAATATCCTGCTGGTGTTCTTCTAAGCGGGTTTTTAACGGAGCTTCCGGTTTTGCCGATATATATCTTCTCGCAAGTTTGGCACGGTATCTCATACACTCCTTCCAATTGCAATGGTGTTGCGTCTTTCACACTCCTCAGGCAGTTTCATAATTATTAAATGTGGCTTGCACACAGCTTTAATTTCATGTTTGCGGGGATGTTTCCTATCCTATCCATTACGCCCCGGACGTAAGGAAGGAAGGCTCTCTTGGATGCAAGGTTGTCTGCGTCCGGAGTCCCAAGTTCTTCTTTTGGGTCGTCCTTATCCTTGGTCATGATTTTATAAAATGCTTTGGATATAGCTCTCTTGTCATATCCGTTCTTCTGTAGAATGGCTTCCACTTTCTGTCTTTTGGCCAGGAAGTTGGTCTCGTCACTGATTCTCGTCACTAAAGAGGTTAACGTCTGACGCTAACGAACAACCAGAGTCGAGTAAGACGGGTCATGGGTCCTACATAAACCTGCGAAAAAGAACTTCATAAAAATTTCAATTTTTATTTCCGAAATGAAGGTAAGGATGATTCAATTTAAGTTTCTCTCTTGATGAACCCACAGGTAACCTTGTAGAGAAAATGACTTCGAGATAATGGCTATGTATTCGAGGCCTAAATGTGATGGAAATTATCTTGAGAGTGGAAATTATTAAAAAAAACTGGAAATCAAAATAACTATTGTGCAAATGTCACGCATCATACATATTTTGACTCGTCTCCTTATTATCTTCACTGTTCTTAATGTTTATCAAGTAGCATCATCATTCTAAATTGTCCTCTTCATGGATATTCCCAAATTGGAGCTGGAATGTGTCGAGAGCCAGAATAAATTGATGTAGAAGTAACGCAGGGAGAGGAATCCATTTTTTTTAACCGTCTCATAAAAGTTTTAAAAATAAACTTCCTATTGCATTTCAGTCTAAGATAAAGTTATTTGATTTTATGGAAAATTCAGTAACTACCATAAATTTTGTGCTCTTTCTTCACTTTATGTCACCTCTCCATACCTAATTCGTTGTAGTCAACACTATCCCTGTCTTCTGACGCTTATTTACATCGTGGCCGATACACCTGATTCTATTATAACGTGTGTAATGGACTACTCTAAATCATCAAAACTGTGGTACCGTTTGGCGTTGATCATCCGGGGAATACTTTTTACTTCCCTGTTTATCACCTACGATGCTATTTTCACTGTCACAATTAATTGCACAGATGACAATTATGTGATAATTGTATTAATGGGGGCGTTTACTCGAAACCGAAATTGCAATATTGTACACGAAATCGTTAGATGGAAACGAAAAACGAATTTTAGTGAAAAAATTAATCTTCTAACCACAACCATTTACTCATAAATCAAAAATTAAAATAAGCAAAAGGTGACGCCCACCGAAAATGCTGCTGTGATAACATTGACGTCCTTTTCCTCCCGTCCTTGACTGCTTTCAGGGGAGGGGGAAGGGAGTGGAGGGGGGTTCTCGGAAGGTCTGCTCGCACAGATGCTGTCGAAATCGCTCCCATTGGCCGAGTCAGCTGTGTCCCCCCCTTTGCGATAAGGCGAAGTAGCTTCGCGGGCTCAGTTGTAATTGGACGAAGTCGATATACGTCAGAGGTTGCACCACGCCTACTTTTCCGAAAGGGTTAAAAACATCAGTTTTTCGCCGCTTATAACTCGGAAAATAATTGTCGGATCAGAAAACGAAAAAATACGGGTAATTTTATTTTACAAACTATCAGATTCGGCCATAAAAAAATATGGTAAACGACCCCATTAAATTAAGTAATATAAATACCTCTCCCTCCTACCATTATTTCTGGCTAATAATATTTTACAATCCTTCTGGCTTAAAAACACTTTTAATAAGTTCTATATAATATAAAAATGACATAAATTTTTGCCATTGATAATGATATATCAACAGTAATATTCGTGAGTCACGCTTATTTTAATATTCCAGGCTTTCAATATTTTACAATCTTTCTGGCTTAAAAATACTTTTGAAAAGTTCCATAAAATATAATATTTGACATTGAAATTGATGTATCAATAGTAATATTCGTGAGTCACACATATATTGATTCCATGTTCAATAAACGTTTCTCTTTTTTCTTACAGGTAAAGTACCTTCTTCCGGTTTTAATACTTAACCCATCCCACATTGGATTCTCTCTTCATTGAACCCAGGGGCATTCTCTATAACCAGTAAGTGGTTGAAATTATGGCATTATTTATATTACGAGTAAACTTACCATTAGTCCTACCGATCATGTGCCATTTAATACGCATGCGCCAAGTTATTCATCAGATAATGATATTTTCTGCGTAGAATAAAAATTTCCTCGGGAAATCATCTGGAGATTTTTTTATCCAATTGGAGGTATTCAGAAGGATATGTTTTGGAATATATTTTCGACATTCTTTTGTTTCGAACTTTGAGAGAATCATAGTCATTCCTCGCGAAATCTCTCCTGTGCCTTAAAAATTTTCCCTATCTTCGTTAAAGTAAGGAAAGTATTATTCTCCCTTTTTGCTCCCCACAGTCAGTAGAAGTACCTTTTCCGTTGAAAGGTTAGTTAGCATATTCCTGTTCAATCTGGGTATCTTCATCAACCTTTTATCTCCAAAAACCATTTCACTAGGGAGTCGCACATACATGCATTATGATAAGTAGATTGACTCAGTTTAGCTCGCAGTCCATTTTTTTTATCTCCATCCCTTCTAACATCTGTATCTGAATAAATGAAGGTGTTCAATTTGGTTTTCAGATTGGATACTGAGTACATAAAGGCACTATCCTTATGAGACTGGAGAAAAGCAATTTACTGAGTATGAATATGTTCCTCTTATTACATTTTCCTGTACCTCGATTCCTGCGAATAGAAAAAAATCATCTTATGACGAATGCGTTTGTTTCTTATTGAGCAATCCAAGTCGTCATATTTGAGAAAATGTTTTATTTTTTCCTTTTTATTCTCAGATCTGTGCGAGGGTCGTTTCTACGGGTAGTTCTTATCATAAAGGATCTCTCCTCCGCGTCCACTGAAAGCGTTTGAAATTGAAGCCGAGGCGGATTCTTTTATAAGGAAGAGTCCCGATACGTAATATTTACCTAGTCCTCCTAAACTGCAGGATACAAACTGTATATTGCGACAGTGTAAATACTTTTTCTCCTTTTTATTCAATAGGCTATTGCATCTATTCATGTATTTCGATATTTTTGGTGAAATGATACGTAACAAAGAACATTTTTGTTCATTTAAAGATCTAGATTGTATTTTAAAGAGAAGGACGATTATGAGAGCAGTTGGAACCAGTTAGGTACATCATAATCTTCATGGGTCAACAACCCTAGGATTGGTTTGACGCAGCCCTCAACTCGATTCTCTCGGCCAACATCTTCATATTAACGTAGTTCCTTACTTTCACGTCCTTTACGACATGTTCTATGTACTCATACCCCTTTTGCAATCTTCACGTTCACTTTTCCTTTCTTTCCTTCCATATTTTCCTTCGACGATTGTCTTCATCAAGGCATTGTGTCATAAGATATGGCCGATCAGTTTGTCTCGTCTTCTTTTTATAGTTTTCAGCAGACTTCTTTTTTCTCCCACTCTTCTTAGGACTTCTTTATTTGTCACTCGATCGATCCATTTTATCTTCATCATTCTTCGATAGCACCATATTTCGAATGCATCCACCCTTTTCTTCTCCGCTGCTGTCATCGTCCATGCCTCAAAGGAACATTCTCCAGATATACGTTCTGATTAATTGATTACTTACTTCTAAGCTTGTATTTCCAGCTGTAAGTAGATTCTTCTTTTGATTGAATGCTCTATTTGCCTGGGATATTTCTTTCTTGCTTCGTCTATCGTTGGTTACTCTGCTTCCCAGGTAACAGAAATCATTCACCTCTTCCAGTTTCTGTTTTCCTAGTATAAGGTAGTTCAAAGTTTGAGGCTTTACTTTATGGAACCACTCGATTGGAAATGTTAAATCACTTTGTACGTTCCACACAAAGATTTTATCGCTTGATACCTTGATAATGACATATTTTGTCGAAACCATGGCAGAACCCAATAAAATCTTTGTGTGGAACGTACAAAGTGATTTTTCATTTCCGATAAGTTAAGGTACATAAGTTTTAGTAATCTGTTATCAGTTATTTAGTGATTTGTTGAGCTACACCAGCACGTAAATGCGATCGCATAGGGGGGTATTTGAGCCATCAGTTCTAGCACTTTGCAGATGAATGTAGTTAGTAGCTGGGACCTGTATGCATAGGTCGATATCCGGGGAAATAGAGTGGGGGCATGGAGAGTTTTAAAGGTACCGCGGAGATGCGGAGGATATACATTTGCAACTACGCAACACCCTGCGAGCCACCAAGAGGGTGTGTGGCAGGGGGTGAAGATAACCAAACATGCACCATCGATATGCAACTAGGCTACTTCATAGAAACATGCTACATAATAGGATCGCATGCAGCTAAATGGTTAGTATCTACATAGTAACTAAGGGACTGGTTGTTAAAACATGAGTCATGCACTACAGATTACTCTAAAATATTTCCCCTACCTATCCCTTTGCTATGCTACCTATTGTATTCCCTTATAGTACGGGGGAAAATGACACTTTGAATATATTCTAACGACAACCTATCTCTCTAATCTTATTTATCTAATATAATCTAGAGTAATAAGCTGGTTTTTTTAAGATATACCTAACATCTTCGGTGACCCTATCAGATTTCAATTTCTTCAATAGATGTAATCTGGACTTTAACCTATGATCTGATAATGATGTTCTACCTAGTTTTTCTATTAATTCTGAAACACTGTCAAGCCTATCATAAAGTCTTTTAACAAACGTAGCTGCTCTACGCTGCACACTGTCCAGCTCCATGATCAAACCTTATTCATTCGGATCTCATACCCTGGGTCGTTGGAATCCTGGCGAAAAGGAGTGAGAAAGGGAAGAATGTAAGTGGGGTCGTGGGATCGGTGAGAAGACTGAGAGAGCACAGGTAGGTCGCAGAAGGAGGGAGTGGGTAGGTGGGGCCAGGAGAGTGGAAGGAAGAGCCAGGCGAGGAGAATTAGGATTGGTTGGTTGGCCGGGAGAGAGGCGATGCTCTTGAGAATCAATCCAATTAGGGAGGAGGCCCTCGGACGGATTCCCGTTCGAGTTTTGATCTGACGAAGGGGTGGAGAGGGCGAAGAAGGATGGGGCCGGGAAAGTAAATGGGGGGAAGGGGGGTGTTTTGAGGGGATGCGAGGAAATTGGAGGATGGACGGAAGTGAGATGGATGGTGTGAGGGCGAGAGATGGACGTGCCGTGAAATAGATCCTCTCAATGTTTTTGTGATTTGAGGTGCATAAAAATACCCCTCACGACCGAATGCCATTCGGCAGAAATTTCTGTGAAAAATTTTCCCTCTCTCGAAACGTTTCTATGTTAGTGGGATGTTGAGATTGTGAAAACCATTATAGCGTTAAGAAATTGCCAATAAAGCTTGGAAGAATAAGACATATCACCTAGCTGTAGTCAATTTATGGGGTCGATATCTTTTATAAATCTAAATGGAATCGTTATTTGTCTTTGGCTCTGCATATCTTTCGGGATTGCTCCGCGTATGTTAACTTCACTTGACAAAAGTTTCGCCGGTATTCGAGCTGGCGTCTTCAGGTCGACAGGTGAGGGCGAAAGATGGACGTGCAGAGAAATAGACCCCTCATTGTTTTTGTGATTTGAGGTGCATAGAAATATTCCTCACGACCGAATACCATTCAGCAGAAATATCTCTGAAAAATTTTGCTCGCTCTCGAAACGATTCTGTGTTAGTGGGATACCTTCCCATGTTTGAGCTTGTGAAAACCATTATAGCGATAAGAAATTTCCAATAAGTCTTGGAAGAATAAGACTAGCTAGAATCTAGCTGTAGTAAATTTATGCGGTCGATATATTCTATAAATCTTAATGGAATCGTTATTTGTCTTTGGCTCCGCATTTCTTTCGGGATCGCTCCGTGTATGTTGACTTCACTTGACAACAGTTTCGCCGGCATTGCAGCTGGCGTCTTCAGGCCGACAGGTGAGGGCGAGAGATGGACGTGCCGTGAATTGGAACCCCTCAAGGTTTTTGTGATTTCAGGTGCGTAAAATTAGTTTGTCTTTATTTAACCTGCGAATTTAGGACTCAGTCCTCTCTCCTAATTAACAGGGTAGACATCACAGGAATCACAGGAATTTGAGTAGGGGAAGGGGTTGGTCTGCTGGCTGATTCCGAGAGCGCGGATTCAAATTCCGGATTGGGCAGATATTTCTGCATTTTAGGTGTACCCTTCCTTACTTGAATGCTATTTATTTATTTTTTGTTTTTAATGTTTACCCAACATATAAATATAATTACCGGGTAAACAATAAACTATCGAACAATATAATATAATATTATTAGCACTGGTCAAAACGCTAGACAAATAAGATAATACAAATATTAATAACATTGGACATTTATAAATATATATAAAATATCAACAACATTAACAATATTATCAACATTACCTCAGTGTGTTTAGTTTAGAAATAAGTTCTTTTAAATATTTTTTTCTCTCTTGATATAAATTCAGATCATTGCAATATTTATTGTATGTAATACACAATCTATTAATAGGAGAATTTTTACAATATTCACTATTAACACACATGACATAAAATGTTATCATATTTCTACCCTTTCTGGATGGAACATGGAAATTAATCCGATTGAACAACATGCCACATTCTCCTTTATTTATTACGTCATGTAAAAATATAAGATCATTCAATATTCTTCGATCAAATAGTTTATGGAAATGAAACATATCCAATAAGTTTTCGTATTTTATATGATTTTCCATAATAGGATAAACGCGATATCGAATATAATACATATACCTTAAAAACCTTTTTTGAATTAAAAAGAGCACTTACAGTTCATAGCTCCGTCTGTCATGTGGAATGTTAAATCCTGGATCCCCTGTGGGCTTTTTTTCAAGGGTCCGCCGGGTTTCGCTTCACTCTCCCTCCATTTTCTGAAAATATCCACACACAATCCAATTACCCACTCATCATATATCGCACAAGTGACTTTGGCTGTTGGTCGACCCTACCGAAAAACTACCTTTTCAAATGGAGTAGATGCCTAAGTAGAACTGGAACTTTTCTCTTCTTATGATGAGGTGGAATCGGTGCTAAAAACTTAAAGGAATCTTGTTTGATAAACTTCAAATGTTTCAATATGATTCAAATGTAATAGCAAGATTGGTATTTGAAAGAAGAAAACAAAGCAAAAATGTATTGGCTCGTCACGCACACCAATTGCAGACGCGTTTTAAGGTTAAAATTCTCGTTATAATATTACTGAAAAAAATTACGCTCATATATCGAAAGAAATTGCTATATTCTGCGTCGATCAGCGATAAAATATTAAGGGAAACCAGAGAGCCAGGCATTTATTCTCCAAAAAAATATTACTTCTTTATTTCTGGAAATATTTCCTCAGTCTGGGAAACTGTATTTCTAGATGAATTGATAAAAGCCTGTAATTGATCTTGTTAGAATCATCATAGTGATAAGGATAAAATACCTTATAGTGGAAGGTATTTTACATACATTTGGCCTAAATTTGGCCGTTACTTAGCGACAATACAAATGAAGCTACTTACGAGTGTAAGATCTTTTCACTGCTTATCTGAAATTCTTGGAAACTTAGTAAGAAAGTAAAGCTTTCTAGAAGCTGTAAAGTTTTTCAATGGGATAATATTGAAATCCAGTTATGGTTTAAAGACCGCAAATCTTATTCCGTGAAGTGGGTACGCTTTTGGAAACGTAGCTCTGAGTTTTTAAACCCTGTTCAAATTGTTCACTAGTATCTAGCACATTTACGCTGAGCATAAAAAAATCTCGAATAGAAGATTATATTTCAATATTACACCTCGCATTAAGCTGATACTACTAACTGGGCTGTAAAATTGAATATAAGGAGAGACAGAATTGGAATATTAAATGGTAGAGATTGGTAATTATGGTTGCAAAATGGCTTGCGCCGTGGGTGCGTCCTTTAAAATGAATAATATAAGAAGAATCAGCTCTTAGTGTGGGAGAAATTTCTGAATGGTGCGTAAGCTAGAGGAAGGACATGAATGAAATACAGAGTGGCAGGCTTTCTTTCTTCCTGATATCAAATGCACACAACCTCTAATTAAATTAGTCATATCTCTTAAATTTCTTTAAAAGTTTCAACATTCTTCATTGGTATCCACACGTGACTACTGTGGCATAGGAGATTGGTTCCCCTGTATCATCAGGCACTAAAATAGATTCAAATATTCAGTACAAATTCTTAATTCAGTCCTTTTTTCAGACAGATTATGGGTCTGGCTATTCCCGAGCTCTTTCTGTATTACATTTTTGTCTATTTGGTCTCGGTTCGATTATTATTTTGCTGAATTGCCGGAGATAGCCTTTAAAATCGTAAATATTATGTGTCATTGGAGAAAAGAGAAAGGATATGGAGGGCTTTGGGTCAGAGCGTGACTTCATAAAGCAATTCGAAGACGTGTCCTTTCACTTCTGAAACTATAAAGGGAAGGGCGGTCCCACTTTTTCTCACGGTGTAATTGTATTTCACCAATTATTTTCAAAAGTGACCGAATTTTTCGTCACTTTTTCCGCTCAGCTCCTCAAAATCTTTCTACTATCTGTAAGCCTTTTTAATTCTCAGTGAAGAAGGACGCGGTCGCTTCTGCCGGAGCATAAGAATCTTTCGTTAACGTTCATAAAATGAACAAATCCGTTTGAACGATGACAGCAAAGGTTATTTGTGATCAGCAAAGGTTATTTGTGCAATCAACTGATTGTAATTTATGGGATTGCCATTTGGAGGAAACAGTCAATGCTGAGCTTCCATTTAATCCTAATGAGAGGGACTATGACGCTGTGACTGCGCACCTAACGATGCATAGTTCCTTTTACAGTCGTAAAAGTGGTATTTTCTGTTGCTCATTCGTTTCACGTGCTCTTTCCTTTCATTGATTGTCAAATATGTCCATAGTGCCAAAAAAAATGGTTCTTCATTGCCTACTATGGGCAAAAACCCAAAATAAACGCAGTTATTTTCGTTTTTCTTTTCGTCAGATAAATCTTTCCTATAATATGGGCGTTTACTCGGAACCGAAATTGCAATTTTGTACACGAAATGGTTGGACGGAAACGAAAAATAAGTTTTAGTGAAAAAATTAATCTTCTAACCACAACCATTCGCTCATAAATCAAAAATTAAAATAAGGAAAAGGTGACGCCCACCGAATAAGCTGCTTTGATATCTTGAGGTAATTTTCCTCCCCTTCTTGACTGCTTTTAGGGGAAGGGAAGGGAGTGGAGGGGGTTCTCGGAATGTCTGCTCGCACAGATTCTGTCGCAACTGTCCTATTGGCAGAGTCAGCTGTGTCCCCCCCATTGCGATAAGGCGAAGTAGCTTTGCTGGTTCAGTTGTGATTGGACGAAGTCGATGACGCCAGAGGTTGCACCACGCCAACTTTTTCAAAAGAGTTAAAAACATCAGTTTTTCGCCGCGTATAACTCGAGAAGTAATCGACGGATCAAAAAACGGAAAAATATAGGTCTTTTTATTTTACAAACTCTATCAGATTCGCCAGTAACAAAATATTGTAAACGACCCCATTGTTTGCCATCTCATAAGGTTGACACGCAACCCAAAATTCGTATTACATTCATCATAACACAGATTTTTTATAGTAATGTGGTAAGAATTAGGCACTGTCTTCATACAAAATGTTTAACAGAGTTTAAGATAAATTTATCGAGAGAGAATGGAATTAATTCATGCAGGAATATGACGGGCTAATTCAATTTGACGGATATTATATGTGTTCCATCTTATGCTTTCTTTAAAAAAAGTGAAAATAATTCTCATTTTAAACCAATAAAGTACTCTATGTATATGTTTCCCATCCAGTCCTTTAATTTTTTAAAAGTATTTACCGTCACGTTACTCCATACCTTATCGGCGAATTATATCAGCTTATGTGCGTGCTTCTCCAGTTCACCAATTCTAGTTCGTTAAAATACCGTATAAATGGCCTTCATGCCCCTAAAAGTCTTATGCTTTTTCTAAAAGTCCCCTGTTATATATATTTTGAAGCAGGATTTTGCAAATCAAGAGTAAAAATCAATATCTTATCTGGGATAAAGAGTAAAAATCAATATCTTATCACTTCACCCACATCATTTTGAATTCTTTAGTAGTTTGTCTATTGAATTTCAAATAATTCGTTCATTTAAATGAAAAATAATTGTAATAATGAAACGGAGTCATCATCTTACCAACAAGAATATGCATTGCATGTGCATGTTTACGGTCTTCCTTGGTTTATCTGTCGGAACTTCATTTGCTCATTTTTATTTAATGCTTCTATTTAACCTATCTATCAGTCATATATTCAATAGTCATGATACTGAATATGTAGCTGTTGATAATTTTATGCACGTACATAACCTGTAAATGTTGGTTTTCGCTGGTATTTCACATCAACCTTCTTGAGGGAAAGTTTCTCTGCAGAGTTTCTTATCTTGATGCTTTTCCCACACTTGTATATATCTTTAATATAATTGTTTCTGTAATGCACCATGGCAGTACAGTTTCTAATTTGAGCTAGCTGAAGTTCCGTGTTGAAATTGAACGGAGGGTGAAATATAATAAATGTAAATTGTGCTAAAGATTTTAACATTTTTCATGAAGGGGCGAAATATGTGTGGAAGGGTAGAGATATGGGGAGGAACTTTTACTATGGAGTTAGCGCCAAGTTGGTATCGGAACCATGAATACAATTTAAACCAATGTAAACATATAATTCCTGCCTGGACTCATGCCTGGGCCTTTAAAAAATAAGAATATTGATTAGTAACTTTCAGGCAGATGAAACATGGTGTGTTAGAAGGGAAGGTGCGTATAAATGTCTCTATTGTTGAAAATGAGGCCAGATCGGATTTTTTGGAATGTTAGGACTCAAATCTTAGGCAAAAAAATTTTTCTTTGGCCTTTCGTGTATATTAAGTTTGTCTCAATTCTCCAACTTCATGACAGTAGCGTTAATGAAAATCCTAAGGATACGTATCAATGCCTCTTATTCCAATTAGATTAAATTCATTTCTTATAACCTGGTACAGATTTAGAAGAATGGAAAAGGCAGACCTCGTATGAGATACCCGGAACGAGTTGTGAAGGATGTAAAAGAGAGGAGTTACGTCAATATGAAGAGGTTTGTCGATACGAGAATAGGGTAGAGAGCTGCGTCAAACCAATCCTAGGAATGTTGATCGATGATGATGATGAAATCAGGTACTTGTCGCTCGGTTACCTCTGTTCACACCGTATGCTGGATATTTGATGTATCAATAAATTAAAATTTTTTCATCTTGCTACTTCTATTTTTGGTTTGACTTCATTTAAGTTTCTTATCACGTTCTTTGGTCTCAAAATACAACAATTATAAAGCGGTCCACTTCGGAATACGGTATAAATATATTAAATATTCACTTTTTGAACCCCACAGAAACTGTCATTTAAATACTTTAAGTTTTACCGAATGCGCACCTATTTAATCTGGGAGTAGCACAAAAGTTAGAACGTATGATTTTGCCGGATGAAATAGCCGACGTAGATTCAAGAATCAGCTGCGATATCTTTTTTAATAACTTTCAATGTCTTCAAGAAAAGAGCAACTCAGTTTACGGGATCTCTCTTGAAAGAACTTTTTACCATCATTGCAATGACATTAATAAATAACCCACGAATACGTAACGAGACATTAAGTTATATCGGGATTTGAATTTCATTCCCTGGTTTATGACAAACTATCTCAAATCTCAAGCTATTTCAATGGACGACGATTTCGAATGAGTTCCATGTTTTGTCTTCAAGTCTTAGGTCGATTCATATGCTCAAACACGTAAACAAATTTTAAAAAAATCACAATTTGAACACATTTGTAGCATTCTTTTAAATATTTCTAATTTGGACCGAATCCAGATCTTCTAAATCCGTGAGTAGTGGTCATTACATTTGAGCGCAAAAATGTGGCTGACCTTGCTTCACGAATAGCCTACAATGCCTTCA
The DNA here is from genome assembly GCA_933228895.1 of Platycnemis pennipes. NCBI lineage: Eukaryota > Metazoa > Arthropoda > Insecta > Odonata > Platycnemididae > Platycnemis > Platycnemis pennipes. The sequence continues at coordinate 40,546,643 of OW121851.1, read as the reverse complement.
GTACCTTCCTATATCCTCGCGAAAAGCACAATGCCGTTTGCGGCATCCCGCTATGACGAACTGTTTAAGCATCAACGATGTTTTCATTTCAGAGACGACATAGGCAAAGGCCTTAGCAACGCTCGGAAAAGAACCGAAAAAAACAGTAAATTTATACATAAAATACACACTGCACAGAAACCTGGAGAGAAAAGAGTAAATCGGTTAAAATAATTAGAAATTTTAAACATTTTACCATTAAATACAGAAAGAGGGAAATAAATCGATCAATATTTAGTTATTTTACTGAGCGAAAGAAAAAGCTCTTGCGCTATCATGAATTGAAAAAGTCCATTTAAACCAATGTAAATACACAATTGGTGCCAGGAATCGAACCTGGGCCCTGAGTGTTTTTGTATAACGTATAGCACCTTCTAGTGTATACACTAGAATCCTACAAAATTTCAGCTCAATCGGTTGAGTAGTTTTTGAGTAGATGCGTAACATAAATCTGGCAGACGGACAGACACCACTTCATTTTTATATATTAGTATGAGTATGAAGTATGGTAACCTCGTCACTAGTTTGTTATTTTTATGCTACCTTTCAATTGTTGTAAATATATAAATGTTTTCTTATCGTATTTGTATGTAAATAGCCTGTTAATTTAAGTATTTTTTTTTCTTTAACTCTTGTTATCAACATTGATGGGCTTTAGGTGCAAAATGAGTCTTTAGCCCTAATATTCCATCCCAATTATAGAGGCTTGACATTATTATAATCATATCAACACAATATACAATAGGACGTAAAAGCATGGCATCAAATATTTTTCAACTATTCAAATTATACAGTGGAAAAAATTTTCAGATCGGGCGAATTCATTTTTTTATAAATTTATCTAATGTTTTTTTTAATTAAAAATTAAGCTCCATTAATACAAGGGGTGTTTTCCATTGTGTAGCAATAGTCATATTTGTCATCTAACTACGAGTAAAATAATTTTTCATAGGAGTGACTTTATTCTTTTAGGCGGTAAAGTTTTGCAAGAACAATGTTAAATTATGTTCACTCTACGGGTCCAGTTTTACAGAAGGCACTGTTTGTATGACAAGATCACAGGAACTATGTAGTAGAACCTATTCCCAACATTTGACCCGTGTTACCAACTTTATCATAGGTATTATTTTAAAGATGGTTTCCTATTACAAATAGCTAATTATCTCTTTTTGTGGCACAGCTGTGATGCAACTTGAGACTTGAGTAATGTTACTTCATGCGTAGTGCAATGCTACTTTTGAACATATATATTCAAACGTCACTGAAGGTTGTATATTTTCAGATTATTGTTTTGGAATTTGAATATTAATTTTTCTGTTGTGAGCAACGTTGTGTGACTAAAATGTAATTCTTAACCTTCTGTAAAAATATAGACTATTCCACAGTCTAAATTCCCAGCATTCCATAAAGGTGCTGTGACATAAAGTGGTTATTTTTAAAGGTAGTTGTTTCAGGCTTAATTTGGTGGAATATCATAGTGAAAGAAAAACTGGCAATTTTCCACAAGAATAAAGATTTTTAATATGACCGGTTTCGGTGTACAACACCATCTTCACCTGAAGATGGTGTTGTACACCGAAACCGGTCAAATTAAATATCTTTATTCTTGTGGAAAATTGCCAGTTTTTCTTTCGTGTGGTTATTTTTCTTCTATATTCTGAATGTTAAATGTAGGTATTGCATTACTTTCATAGGCATACATATAGTCAGTCACATTTGGTCAATAATATCCTCTGAGGTCCATAAATAGGTGACGACATTGTAAAAAATCATCGACAGCATAGTTTTTTTGAGGGTTTAAATAAAATCCGCCTAACCTTAAGATAAACAGAATCGCTGGGGACAATTTCATTTGTCACAAACACTTTGGTATGTTGGTAAAAGTATGTAGATATAAAAAGGAAAATTTATGCTAAAGAAAATGCTGAAAAATTTGAAGCAGAGTGGAAAACCAATAAATGAAAAAACAATTTTATTTTACTTGCTTAGAAATGCCATGAACTGCATCCTATCTATACAGACCATTGCAGATTCTTGCAAGTGTTTGATGAAAGTCAACGGCCTTTTGCTCGAAATGTACCGAAGTCGACTTGGGGGAATGGATATTATTAGGCTTCAAGATTTAAAATGAGTGACGAATCGTCCTTCTGACCGTAACTTATAATATTAGTTGACATGTGAGGCCTGCAAGTACTGGTCGATGTGAATACTATTACGATCATCAATAATTATTGGCCATCAATATAGGGTTTGCGTCACGCAGCTTTCCACACTTTTCATTAATTTACTGACATCATTATTGCCAAACAATTATTGTCTTTATATTTTCAGTGAGTTTTAAAAAGTGATTGCTTCTCTCTTTTTCAATCACGAATCAATTTAGTATATTTAGCCCGCGCAGTTATACTATAGCAGAGAACAAAGCATTCATAGGTTTAGTGTTATACATAAATACCTGATGAAGATGAATGCCATGGTAAATAATGAGTGATTCTCACGAAGAAAAATACTAGCAAACGAGCAATAAATTTAACTTGCATGCACAACCTCTCTTGACTATCTTTATTGCATAAATACAGTCTTTTTACTAAAATTTACGCATCAATACAACCCAAACCATTAATTTTACTCTCGCTACATTATATATACATGCAAATATCGATGAATTTTAGTTAAGTTTTCAGTCCCTGACGAAACGTTTAGCCATTTTTTGTCAAAGTCTCCCTCTTTCCATACTCTTCCGGAGCTAATTTTTGTTTCTCTTGGACGAAACGATGTATATGGCGAAACGGAACAAGTAGGCGTTTCCCGTGCAGATAAAAGAAGGAGCTTCTAGTAAAACAGTACCTAGGGCATAGAGGGAAGAGATTGGAAGATTCTGTTTTTTTCCCCGGAAAGCGATAAGCGAGGAGAGGGTGGAGTCGGCATATATGCCATCGCCCTCCTCAGGGTATGCGAGGGACGAGTGCAGTGTGGAGGTTCAGTAATATATATTCCAGGGAACGTTCTTTGTGCGTGGCGAAACGTGAGTGAGCACCAAAGAATATCACCGCTCCCATAGGTTTCATCCCTTTTCCCATCTAGCTGCCGCCTTCTATTCGATATTATCCGAAGCTAAAAAAAAAAAAAATTCCCTTGATCTGGGAATTTTTAGACACGATTTGTGCACTTTTTGGATTTGTAAGCGGGTCAGGGAGATGCGAATTCGTTCCTCGCATTTGCCGGAGCCGTTTGCGTTTCCTTTGCTCTTTTTTAATTGCCATGAGAACTCTCATTTCAGCTTGTAATTATTGGTGCCACCGTACCCTTTAAATAGGACGGCTACCGTATGCTTTCCGTGAATGTTTCTCGATTGGAGCACGATTTTTACTTGCCGGGATCATCTCTGTGCTGTCATACGAGTGCAGTAAAAATAGCGCCGTGAGGAAAGAAAGAATTGGAGGATGAGGGAAAGAGAGATAGGAGGGCTAATTACACATGGCAGAAAAAGTTTAGTATTTTTTCCTTGTGTCTAATTAACGGTTACGGGAGCCTCGTTTTATGTGCCTGAAGACGATGGAGAATCACCCGATTTTTTAGGTCCTTTCGTTAGCGTATCATCGTTTTTTACATTCCGATGCTTTTTCTGGATGTAAGGTAAATTTGACCATAGCTACATTTTGTTTGACACACCAACGCTTGGGGCATTGGGATTTCACTTTTGCCGATGGGATCGCAAAAATGCGAACTAGGTTCGTCAAATTGGAAGAAAAACCTCGATGGCTACATTTTTTTCGCAAAAGCCATTTTTGCAGATAGTATAGTTATCCATGCGTTCACCCATTGAAGGTTAGAGTTCCCTTGGATTACAGTAGGCATATAACTTGCGTCATATTGCGAAAGATGTAATTTTTAGATGGATTTGGCGTTTTCATATATTGTAAATACCATGGAGGTGTGTACGAGGTCTGTTCACAAAATACGCGGACTGTTTGAATTGCCCGGCTCCAGTTGCTTCCAGGTAAATCCACTTGATGTCGCTATATTTGTACAGATTATCTGATGATAACGCCGTTTCCCGATTGGAGATATCTTCATTTTTTGATTAGCAACGCGGTTTTTAGTCAAGTGCGATTGTTTCGTTTTTCGGATTTCAGAATGAATGACCGTGAAGGAGCAACGACTTGCTATGAAATTTTGTGTTAAACTTAGTATATCAGCGAATAAAACATTTGCTATGCTCAATGCGGCGTACAGTGATGTTGCCATGAAGCGTACGGCATTTTTCAAGTGGCATGAACGTTTTAAGGGTGGTCGGCAGTCGATCGAAGACGATGAGCGTCCTGGACGTCCTTCCAAGTCAACTGACGACCCACACGTCGACAAAATCTACACCTTTGTGCGGGCAAGTCGATTTCTGACCATCAGGGAGCTGACTGAAGAGTGTGGGATATCAGTTGGATCTTGTTACGAGATTTTGACCGAAACATTGAAGGAGCACCGCGTTGCTGCGAAATTTGTGCCAATGCCTGATGACGGACGGCCAGAAAGCCAATCGCGTCCAGGTTTGTCAGGAACTGCTTGATCGTCAGAAGTAGAGAACTTCTTAAAAAGGATCATAACATGCTTCCACACCCCCCCTTCTCAACTGACCTTGCTCTTTGTGACTTTTTCTTGTTTCCCTAACTCAAAAGGCCATTGTAAGGAAGAGGATTTGAAACGATTCCCGAGATTAAGGAAAATGCAATGAAGGAGCTGAAAGGCATTGCAAAAGAAGCGTAACAGGACTGTTTCTATAAGTGGAGACACCGCTGGGATAAGTGTGTGCGTTGGGGAGGAGAGTACTTGATGGGAACCCAGATATGTAACATCTAAATAAAGTACATTTTGTTTTATGACGACAGTCCGCGTATGTTTTTGAACAGATCTCGTATGGTGATGCTAATATGTTCAGTAAGAAAGTGAATTGTAAATTAGTCTTGCACAGCGGGTGCAGTCCCATAAATAAAGAGTTTCTCAATTATTAGATAATTTCAGACAGTATTATCCACCAGATTTTAAAGCCGCGAAATGAAAGTTTTTAGCCTGAAACTCTGTCCTCTGAACGTGGGGGTATTGCTTTTTAATTTTCTCTATCTGTAAAGTAGGTGGCGACATGGCTTGGCTGTACCGTACATTCTTCTATATCCAAGCTGATACTCATACAGAAATGCCGATACCGTTCCCACAATTTTACTTCTGATTATTGTTATTATGTAAGAGAAATAAAGTTTATGATTCTCCAATTTTCACTCATAGGTGGCCTCTTTACTTTTTTGTTATGGGTAAACTATATACATCTTGGAAATTTAGTTGAGCACATCTTACAAAGTTTATAAATTTTTGTCTGCGTAGTCTCTTTGGATTTTTCATTTTGGATAATTTTATCACTCTAGCAGTTGCAATGAACTCCTTATGATTGCGAAATATGGCGATGAACGATAGGGGATTCGAAAAATGAACATGGGTTCTAATTAGTATGAGAAATGATGATGAGAATGAGAGAGACGTATTAAAAGTGTTTTGGCAGTGGTGGATGGATAAATGTATGCGTCTTAAGGAGAGGAACAGATTAAGAATATACTGTTCAAGAACCTGACATAATATTAAGTTTACTGCCACTGATTTTATGTGGAAATAATTTTATGTGTGAATATAAATTAGAATCGTGTTTTACGTCCATGTTTGTTGGAGAAACATTCAATCTAGGTTTGGCTAGATAGACGTTGCTGGGTAAACTCAAGTTGATTGCGTTTATTGTGCCCATCTATTTCCTTTTCATAATTAAAATGTAATGTGGTTTTTATAAACTTCCATAGAGTGTCCACTTTGTATTCATCCCATTATTTTATACATATTTGATACATTGCCTAAATATTACACGATCATATACGATTGAAAATAATGCGTGAGACCGGAAAATCACACTGCCCATTCTATTAATTAGGAAAAATATGACAGTGCTCACAACTGGCCAAAATTAAAAAAGAAACGTAACGTATGAAATCCGGAACGTTGCCTTTAAATGCTTAATGTCGAAACAAAGGCTGTGTCGTTTCGCCTTTTAAATAAAACGCCCAACCGTTGGAAATCCAGCTAAGCGTCCGGTCACGGATCCCCATGCGGTGCGGGAACTGCTCCTCTTTTATCTTCCGTTTTGAATTTCAACGCGGTAATTGACAGTATTTGAGCGAACGAATCCATGAACCGTTTGAGCACGACGGTGGAGCCCCGACTTATTATTATTCATCCCACGTTTTTCAATTGAGTTATCTACAGTTGCTCGACCGCCTTTTTTTTTCTTCGTCCTGCCACTGTGAGAGGGTAAAACAAGCTACCCTGGTGGACACACGCCCGTGAGTATCAAAGCGCCCCCATCCACACGGAAACACATAACCCTCCCTCACAACTAACTTCCACACGCTGCGGTATCCCCTCCACCCATGCAATGCTTCCATCATACGGCTCAGAAGTTTTTAAGTTGAAACCTCCCGGCTGTTTTCTTTTTTTTTTTTTTAATCCACCCGCATGTTCTATGCATGACGCTTTTTCCGGATTTCGAAAGTCTATTTTTTTTATCTTGGCGCACTTGATTTCACGTAAAATCCTTCCCCCCCCCCCACAGTCAATAATCATTGTTTCCGGGTTATCCGATATTCATGCTTGATGCTCTCTCCCGTAAGTGCGTTAAAGATGCACGAGCGTTATTTTGCATTACACATCACATCCCCACCCCAGTTTTTGACTTTTTTTTTAGGCTGTGGTTATGCTCGGGTGGCCAATAACTGGTGACCGCTCATACGAAACCGTCCAACATTTGTGGCCGCTTTCCCCCAATATTTTCTTTGGCAAACTGTGAATATTAAACTAAATACTTGTATACGATTTTCCAAAAGCATTTTTGCTAATTGCTTCTTGCGGCTCTACGATAGATAAAACCTTTGTTTTGCGCTACAAATAATTAATTAGCCTAAAAAAACTTCTAAAGCAGTTTATTCCTCTTTGTAATTCCTTGTTTGTATAATTAAGCAGGAATTGTATCAACATCGGCAAAATGTTAACTATACCACGTCTAAAAGGCCAATATTGGTCTACGACAATAAACTTATTATTATATTACTATACATAGAAAGATGTTTGATCGTAATAGGTTGAACATTCTTTGCTATTAACGACAACTTAATCGGCCATATCATGAGACATGGTGGCCTGATGAAGGCAATCGTTAAAAAGGACAAGTGGACTGGTAGAACGGCAAAGGAAGGCCTCGCATGAGATAAATGGAACAAGTGATGAAGAATGTGAAAGAGAACAATTACATAAATACGAGTGTTGTGCACGCGGAATTTGTTCCTCCGCGCTAGACAGTCAACCAGCAATTTTACCTAGAGATTTTGAGGAGGTTAAGGGAGAACATCCGGAAGAAAAGGGCGGATCTTTGGCGCACAGGTGATTGGTTCTTCCACCACGACAACGCACCTGCCCACACCGCGCTGTCTGTGAAGCAGTTTTTGACCAAAAACGGCATGACGCCAATTGTTCACCCCCCCTATTCACCGGACCTTGCCCCCTGTGACTTTTTTTTATTTCCTAGACTCAAAAGGGACATAAAAGGGAAACGTTTTGGGACTGTAGAAGAGGTGAAACAAAAATCGCTGGAAGGCCTAAAGAACATTGAAGTAAAAGAATTTAAAAGCTGTTTTGAACAATGGAAGAAATGATTAGATGTGTTATAGTCAATGGGGATTACTTTGAAGGTGATCAAAATTTGGTGTAAAAATATTCATTAATAAAAAAGTTATTACGAAATTCCCGTTATTTTTGGGTCCCCCCTCGTATGGAGAGATTTGCCAATAGAAGAATTCAGTGGAGAACTGCTTCAAACCAATCCCAGGGTTGCTGACTAACGATGCTGATGCTATAAAATATGTATGTTCGATTGAATTTGTGAGTTCGGAATATTTTTTTTATTAGAATTAAGAGTTAAAAGAGGTATAGGAATCCGTAATGCTATAGCACCAATAGGAGCGCCAGAGGAAAGGCAAATTGAGTAAAATTTGAGGTAAATCTGAGGCAAATTGAGGTTTTTGTTTGTTTTGTAGATTTTGAAAAGACGTTCGTAAGAAAGGAATAAAGTAATAAAGCGATGCGATATTTAGGAGTTGCTGAAAGATATGCCTACTTCTTATTGGGAACCTATATATGGAGCAAAGCGTTAATTCAGCAGATGGAGAATCATAATGTGTAACAATAGAGATGGGAGCACGGCTGCTTGCTGTCCCCAGCACTTTTCAACATGTATGCGCAGGAAATTGCATAAGAGTAGAAATAGTCGTATTCAAGCAACACTAAAGTACAGAATGAGATAGATCAATCATCTCGCAGGTAATTGAAGTATTTTGTTATTTACCTCTTTTGGAGCTTAACTATTCATTTTTGTCTTCATCCACAGAATCATGTTCCTGAGGAGTAATTTTTGGCATGTGTTTAGCGTTGACAAGTTTTACACGATTAATCATCAGTTAATTGCCCATGCACAAATGTTCGGTATAATTCGTAACTTATCTCTGTGTTAGCCATAAAGCCCATCGATTCAGATGATACACTATGGCAGATAGTATATATAAATTGCATCTGCTTCTGGGATATAATCTATTACAGAAACATTTTAAATGTACACATTAAATTAATTGTTCTATATTCTATCATAGAATAATGCAAATCAAATAACCTCTTGTGCTGAATTGACTATTATCGTCAACACTCTAAATAACAATTTTTTTGAACTACGAATTCATCAATAACTTAGTTTGATTTTGCCCGAGTCACGAATTTTTTCCAAGTGGATGCAACTTGGAAACAGCATACACAATATCGTAGGAATCTTATGACTAAAATACAACGCTAAACATGAAAATTTGAAGACAAGGTGTTAAAACGACTATTAATCGTCAAATATTCGGAGTTTTAATGAATATTCAACCAAAAAGCGATCGTACGCCAGTGAAAGTGCGTTAATATTATTCCTGCAGGCATTATAAATCCACCCCCAAATTTTACAAATGCTGATTGTATGTCATTGTGCTAGTGTTTGTTAGTAACCGCTCACCAGTAGCCTCTACGGCAGAAGACCATATTACCTGACAACCAAGATAGCTTGTTATTTTTACCGTGAGCAGTATAAAATGGTTATTTCTTCCACATTATTTGGCCAAACCGTCGAACGTCTTATATCCCCGTGGAACTTATGTGTCGTAAAATACTCTAATTGATTCTTTGATGGTTGACAGTTTTCACAACTCTGTTTGGAGTGAAGTCTACGATACCATTGTGGCTTCATTAAATAAGTGTTTAATGAAAATTTGGTGGAAATTAGAGAATGCAGAGGCGTAACTAGTAACTAAATATCTCTCCAAGCAAGGAGGTCAAATTGTTCCTGACAAAACGTCTTGCAGTAAACACCCGAATTTCCATGCTAATTAATGGTAAAGGGTGCACGGATAATCAGGAAACAAGGATAATCCGCTGTTTGGTTCTTTTCGGATTCATTTCTCTACGGAGCGCCACCAAAATGAATAAACTCCATGAGAAAATAACAGAAACTGCCAATGAAAGGATCCTCGCTGTACGCTTGTAGCATTTTATGACATAAAAGTAGAGCTGTTCCGGGTCAAATTAAATGCCCACAAACCCTCTCGGTGGATTGCAGGGTATCGCGTAGATATAGATGTAAATGCTCGCAAACCTGAAGTTGATGAAGGCATCGCTGTCAGAATCAAGGACCCCCTTGGCTTAAAGACTCCTGGTGTGTACGATACGCCTTGTGAATGCGGATTGGTCTACGTTGGAGAAACGGGACGGACCATCGAGACCCGATTGAAGTAACACAAGCGATATCTGCGTTTAGGGCAGATTGAAAAATCAGCCATTGCTGAACACAGCTTCAACGAGGACCACCGCATCAACTTCAAAGATGCCCGGAAACACCCACGCCACCGGGTATTGGGACCGAGTGTATAAGGAAGCCATAGAAATTCATATGCGGAAGAAAAACATGAACAGGTACTCCGGGTACACACTCAGCGGCACGTGAAAACCTGTGCTGGGAAAAATAGAGGAGGTGAGAAGGATAAAGAAGCAGCAAAACGCCAGCCAATCAGGAGGCTTCCTCGACATGCCCTCTATCATCGACCAATCACGAGTCACCTGACCCGTGAGGACATGTATATAAGTTGGACAATTTCAGGGTGGCACTCATCTCGCCCTGAAGATGACCCTCGTGTCGAGGATCGAAACGTCGGCCGAAATGGACGCCCTAACCCGGTGGACAACCTGAGAAAACTTCTTGAAGCAGATACGCCAGGAGAGCACCAGTTCCTACTTCAACATAAGTTTACTTACTTTTCAGACCACCGCCGAGCGCCGATACTCTAAATAGATTGGCGATGCACGGATAATCCGCAGCCCGGGGGGTTGTGTTTGAAACCGTCGGGATTATCTCGAATAGTTAACCAGAGTCACATGGTACAAACTCAATGGTTGGCAAATTGAGTTTCTCTCATCCATCTCGACTACAGGGCCTCCAGATGAGATAAAACACAAGTGTAAACAATGAATGAGGTTGTATTAAGCGGCTTTAATGACCAAATTTTCGAACAATTCTTGTTTATATCACGTGACTCCTTGGTTATCTATTCGAGATAGTCCCGACGCACAGTGGGGCCAAATCGCATTTCGCCGGACGAAAGTCCAAAACTGCTTTTTATGAGATAACGTCTTGAAATTTGGCACATATACACACAAACGATTGCTGATTATGGAATGGTAAGTCATTTTTCATAGATATTATCCGTTACTTAGATACAGAGGCTCAAACACGACCAAATTACGAAAAAAGCGCCCGCTCTCATTTTTCTTCGAAAATCTTAAAAGTTGAGCAGATATAGGAGTAAGTAAAGGATTTTTATGAAATAAAAAACATTACCAATTGTGAACAGGGTACTTTGCCTATACAATGCATAAGTTTCAGACATTTTTGCCTATATTTGAGTGCTATTACGTCACAAAATGGTGGACCCTTTTTTTAGACAAAATTTTACATAAAGTAGACAATATAATCCTTATTCGGAAAATTGTCTCCGGGATACTTCATCAGAGTATAAATTAAAGATAATTCTAGGTTATTCCGTAAAAATATTAGAAAAAAGTTTGCGACGCCGAAAATAAACTGGATTTTTCTATCGCGGCGTCGCGGTATTTCCAGGTTCCGCTGCGCGGAGCCGAAACCTGGAAATACCGAGACTCCGTTGGATTGTTCATGTTGTGTGGATAATAACTCCTCGAATATAACTTTTTCAGGCTTTGCATGCTGTCACTGATTTCTAAAGATTCTATACTGAAGATTTTTCGAGGATATTGGTTCTAGAGAATGGATTAGTGCACTCGTAACTCCGGTAATTTTTTTTTATTTGGATAATTTTCGGAATCATGCTGAAAATTATGAACGTCTTTCCGCTCTTGAGCAAGAATGCCGGTTCACGGGGAACCATGCACGTTCTCCATAAAAAGGCAACATTTGGGACTCCCTTCTTTCCCTTTTACAAGTTTCACCGTTGTGAGACTGAGAAAAATGTTTCAAAAACACATATTTCCTAGAAACTGTGAGTCACAAATACAGCGGTCTCGGCAATCCGATCTTCTGGAATGGAACAGCTCCCTCGTCCGCGGGTAGAACCTCACTTTTCCATCCTCATCCCTCTACTTAGGTGGGAGAAAATGTCGTCTAAACCCTCTCTTTAACTTTCCACTCCCAAGGGTCTTAATAAATTCTCGGAACCATTACGTTAATCTGAGGAATGCGCTTCAAGACCCCACGCCACGTGGAGAAGAAGAGCTCATATATTCAAATAAAGGTGTAATTTTTTCCTTTCAGCCGACCCACCTCCGTCCGTCCACCTCCTCCCTTTTAATATCCTTCCCGCCGCGTAAATGGTGACATCGTGCGGGTTCAGCCCTAAAGGACGCTGCGGTGGCGTTATTTTGAGGCCAGGGTTGGGGTGGAAGGGTTTTTAGGCAATAGGAGTTGGGCCATCGCGAGGGGTGGGCGTGGTGCGTGTTTTAAAGGGTGACAGGAGGGAGGAAGGGTTGGAATGAGGACGTCACCCTGACCGCTTCCCCGGCGGTATTACTGCAGGGAAAGTGCCCTAGCTCCTGGACGTCGATCGGGTAGGATATGGCGACAATCTACATCTACATCTACATAACACCCTGCAAGCCACCATAAAGGTGTGTGGCAGGGGGTGAACTCTCACCAAACATGCACTACATATCATGCATAAAAAAGGATTAGTACTTGTTTAGGTACTGTTCAAAACTACGCTATTTAAAAAAAGATAAAAATAGCAAATCATACATGCAAAAACATGCCGTTAGTTGGGTTAGCTATAAGTCCTTATATCAACATTCAGCTACCAATGTTATCCATTGCTACACTCGTACTGGATATATTTATCGTTATTCATATCCATAATAGTACGAGGAAAAAAGGACATTTTGAATCTGTCAGTTCGGCAGTCAATTTCTCTAATTTTGTGATTATGGTCCAGTCTACCATAGGAAGTTGGGGTTCGCAAAATATTTTTAAAATCATCACTGAAAATATGGTCTTGGAAATTGTTTAAGAGATCAAGTCTAAATTTCAACCTGCGATCTGACAATGATTCCCAATTTAATTCATTTAATGGACTGGTTACACTAAAAAGGTTAAAACAAAACCTAGGTGGAGAAGAAGTGAGAAATAGAAGGTCGGAGGATGTTCTTTTCATCCGCCCCTCAAGAAAGGACCTCCTGTCCTATGTGATAGCAATTAACGTTCAAATAATCCAACATGACAGGTAATGTATATTTTCATGAAAATATCAGGAGAATATGGAATAGGTTGGTGTGGGTGTGGTTGGTTGTGAATAGGTTGTTGTGGTGTCTAAGGTACTGGTCTCCCTTCCAAGGGTCTCTGAGACTCGATCATGGATCTTCATAAGGCGTAAGCTAGCGTTATCGTTATTTTTTGATTTAACTTATGTCAGAGAGTACGAGATACCCATTCTTTATATTTCGCGCAACACTTCAAATTGCTTATCACAATCAGTTGACCGAATTTTAAAGACAGTTTTTTTTTAACCCTCGCAACTGCACTACTTTATTGGTAACCGTTATCAATTTGAATTGAGATAACGCATACAAATGCATCCGTGATTCCACATCTGGTTCGAATTACGAAAGTAACAGATTTTTCATCGGTAAACTGTAAACATTCCCTATTTGAGTCCCTTGGTCTAAGCAATACCTCTGTCGGATGGGTCGTTAAACTGTTGGTCTCCTGGACTTATCGTCAAGAGTTAGCTATTGCTGACAACGGATTTCTTTCAATATTCTTCCGTTCCCTAAAAATATTTCTTTTATCCAAATACCCACCTATTCTAAATGGTGCATATGGCGTTAGTCATCTCCCCCGAATGGCTACCACTTCGGAGAACATGTAAATAAAGGCAAATCAATTTTCTTCCCCCAGGTGCATGTTTTGCGGCCATATAAGGATACTATCTTCAAATGTAACACTATAATACTAAACTTCTCTGTATATTTTTATTAATTGCTCCTGCCTTAAGTTCTCTGCAATTTGGCAAAAGACTTGAGCCTGCGTAATCCTCCTGCGCTTACATTTGGTACTTCCTGGAAAAGTTACCGGGCTACTCAACCGTTACAGTTCCTGCCCTCTTAACTTTATGTCTAATCCTGATTGCATTTTCTCAGATAATTTAAGCCCTTGAAAAAATTGTGATCCAGTGAAGTCACTCAGTTGGACAATGGCGTGTCAATATTCGAACTCCATTGCAGGAAAAAGGAACGAATAATAAATACCGTACTATTGATTTATGAACGATGATAATTTTCAGTACTATTCCAATACAATTTACCTAAAAAAGAAAAGAAATGTTACTGTCCACAATGTGAATAAAAAATGCGAATATTTGGATTGTTGTAGTTTTCAAGCTGTGTCACAATATTAATAAATTTTAGTCGATTTTACTTGAATTTCATGAATTTTCCCTGTCCGATATTCATTTTTCTACACACAACATGTATGCATTTGCCAACACTCTTCATCCGTAAAGCATCAGGAAGAATTAAATATTTTATTGAAAGAAGTGTTATTAGAAAACGTTTATCTCTCGACAGGAAAAAAAGAGTAGGTAAATTTTAATTAATGATTTGGACAATTTTGCTAAAATTGGTGCGAAAAGCTTTGCAAGAGCTACATTAACGCATAGAAAATATTAATGAATTTGGAAGACGCATCAAACTCTCCAAATTAGGTTTTTTCAGAAAAAGTATAAAACTAAAAATCTAATGTGTGGTCCAATGGTCGCTCTCTGCAGAAAAATATGCCCTATGGATTAAATAAAGATAGATATTACGTATGCTGAAGTAAATTATAGGCTACCTCTGTGAAAACCCGCTGTTGATTGCATTATTACAATTGCTAAAATTATGGTATTGATAGACATCACAAAAGTTAGAATTACGTGTAGTCGTAATGATGCTCAGCGGATGCCTATTGTAATTAACTTTGTGCTGCGTTTTGCTGCGCGATTCTTATGGACGTGAATGGTTCCGATGGAGAGTTAAAGGCATCCTCTCTACTAATGCAACCTTACGGAATCGATATCTGTTTTCAATAGACGCTCGAATCGTCGCTTCAAAACCTCCCGGCTTCCTGGTCACCTGAATGCCGCATTAAACCCAGCCCTCGACCTCTCCACCCCCCCATTAACTCCTCCCTTCGGACGATAATTAACTTTTTCCCGCCTCCCGTCCGTTAGCCCTGTTAAGTACCGATGAGTGAAATCAAAGCGAGTCGTCCGTGGGCCGTCGATGAGCCTGATAATCACTAACGGCGGCGTAGGTGCTCTTGATTCGCTCATTAAAAAGACGTTTGCACATAAAAACACCTCTCTCCCTCTCAGATTCGCTCTCTATCTCATCTCGCAGCCTCCGAACTAATGGACCATCATCATTCGTCGCTTTTTGCTCGTCCGCTCAGCTTCGTTGATGACGGGATACCAGAGGGAGGAAGGGCGTCCGTTGCCCTGTAGCTAAGGGATACGTCCGCGACTCCCTTCCTCCTTAGTATATAGTTGTTGCTAAGAGACTCATAATTGACGGTAAGGGTGTACTTAGATATCTTGGGCACAGTACATGATTGGTTTTCGGGTGAAAATATGTTGGCTCTGTCTTTGATTTCAACTATGAACCACTGTGAAAAAGTATTCGCTGGATTTGGAGAAGCGCAAGTTACTCAAGTTTTCCTAAGAAATAGATACATACACTACCACCTGGGAGCATTGAAATTTTCCAATCATCATCGGTCGACAATCCTAAGATTGGTTTGACGCAGCCCTTCACTCGATTCTTCTATCGGCCAACCTCTACATATTGACGTAGCTTCTCTCTTTTACATCCTTCACAACTTGCTCCAAATACCTCATACGAGGCCTGCCTTTTCCATTCTTCCCGTTCACTTTTCCCCCACGATTGGTTTCATCAGGCCATCGTGTTTTAAGATGTGGCCTGTTAAGTTGCCCCGTCTTTTTTTAAGGTTTTCAGTAGACATCTTTTCTCTCCCACTCTTCTTAACACTTCTTCGTTTGTCACTCGATCGATCCATTTTATCTTAATTATTTTTCGGCAGCACCACATTTCAAATGCTTCCAGCCTAGACTTCCCTACTGCTGTTGTTGTCAATGATTCACTGCCATGTTGTAGAATGCTATAAAAGAATGCTAATAGAAAGGAACTTATTTATTGCAAACTATGTATCAGGGTCACTGCTTCATTATCAGATAAGGGTAGCAGGAAAAGTTGTAAGACATACAGACAAGAATTAAGTGTGACGTTGGCATGAAACTGGTTTTAAAGTAACATTGCTGAAGCATGTTCCTACAGAGATTTTTCACTTTTACGCGTCTGAAGAGAAGTTTTTACGCTCACGATCGTCTTTCTCTTGTGTTACCTTTCCATTTGTCTGCGATATCTTTTTTTCCTCTCAAATTCAGATTTACCTATTAGGTTCCTTCGCCCTTTTAGTTTCATATTTTCCTCATTGCATTCCTTCACTTAAATCCTTGGTACGTTTTTTGCATGCTATGAGGTTCAATGACCGAAACCGGTTGTGGGAAAAGATGGAAGTATCAACGTTCATAAAAAGGGGAAAGATAGTTTTCTTTACTCATTTCTCGTTTCAAAAGTTATATGATTTTAATTGGTTTCCGAGTATGGCGGTGTAAATGCGGGTTTTTAAACGGGTGGTGACCGTGGACAGAGGTAATTTGCACCGTTGAGAAGTGGTTGATGCCATACCAATGTCCTGGAAAACAATAAACGAATATTAATCCATGTCCTTGTTGTTACTGGGAGAGGATACCTATACGTGCTATTTACGCCCTTGATGATTTCTTTGATTTATCGTAAAGGTAGGAGTTGTTCAGCGGAATAATTTGCTTTTAAATATTCAAACAGTTTTAAAATTTCAAACTGGTTTTTACGCCTTTAAAGATTACTTTGATGTTCAGTAGAGGTAGGAGTTGTTCAGTGGAATAGTTCGCTTTTAAATAATCAAAAAGTTTGACATAACTTATACTTAGTGCCCTAACACTGACTCGATACACAGAAACAAAATCCATGCCAAAGGAATGAACCATGATCGCGGATCTGTGATCAAGGAACTGGGACGGAAGATGGATGGATAGAAACGGTCAGTATTCGACTACTATCAGCGAAAGTCGCCCATGAATCCTCGGTTTAACGTTTATCCAAGGGACAGAGTACCATATGTACTTGAAAATTTTCCACTTCAAGCGATTTATTCAAAAAGTTATGTAGGTAAATAAAATTTCATTTGAGCGTATTCTATACAAAGTACTTTTCTATACCAAACATTTAGACAGATTTATATTATTTCATTGTTCCCTAAATAATTATTTTTTACATACCAGTTTTCGAAATTGAATGAATTCAACGTATTCTTTCGTTTTTCAAGATGCATTACTTTAGCACTAGCTTAAGACACCAGCCCTCCATGTTCTTGAATAGAATGCTTCACAGCGCCAGTGGCAGGAAGAAGGAGGATTGTATGTAACATTTGACGTCTCACGTAGCATAGACGGGCATGCAATCGTTATCCGTCATGCTTTTGTGCCGGTTAAAGTGGTTAAAGTTTTAATCAAATAGGAATAATGAGTCATTTTTAAACTGAACGGATTCAAATACATACTCCAGGGTTAGTTAATAAGCTTGTGATTGAGACAATAGAAATTGAAAACTAACTACCGTATTATACTTTATTAGTATGACCACCTGTCTGTAAAAATCACTGATGACCATTTTTCATTCGTCGATTTCATTTAACCCGTTTATACGTAATTCTTTCCGTTTCTTTCGGGTCTTATATCCGGTTTTCCTTTGTTAATTAGTATTTTGTCAGTATTCGAAATGGCTATGCAGTCACAACCACAAGGATTGTTCGTGACGTCACAAATCTCGTGACAATGCCTGCCTGGTGTGGGGACACACGCTACAACACACCCTTGTGGTAGAGTAAAATGTAAATGTAGTTGTAAAAAACGAGGGCTGCATTTACCATTTAACTCGTGGATAACCTAGTTAATTAGCTATTTCCTTAGGAAACCTGAGGTTGCATTCGACAAAAATATCAATTTCTACGCAAATGTAGCCCTCGTTCTATACAGCCTGTGTATACAGCCATGTATAGATTCATTTTTAGTTGGTGTAATTTGCTGTGGGTCCTAAGCGCCCTGCGTTTTTCATTTATCTTTTCTTTCTTTTTATTTAAATCTTGGGCTACAATTGTTCCAGTATTTTCAAAAATGATATGATGGAGCATCTTTCACGCATAGACCAATAATCTAATGCACTGCGGTGCATTTCGAGTATGACATAGAATGAGCAAAAGGTGGTTAAAATTAGACATAATGGGAAATAGAGAACAAGTGGAGTTTTATAGCCTACAGGTCACTCTAATTAGGCTTCTATCGAGAATGACTGTATGAGGAGCAACCACTCTGCATCTCTCTCGTATTCTTGCCTTTTTGTAAGTATTTTTGTCAATAAAATGTTTAAAGAAGGGATCATTAAAAGTGGTCATGAATCTTAAGGTGATTTGACGCTGCAATCTAATAAATTCTCCTATCGACTTATTTATTTATATTTGCATAATATTCCTCAGTGACATCCTGATATAAGAGCATGCTTACATTCAAACGGATGACCAATATGTCCTTATTTTTCGCTATCTTCCATGCATAGGCTTTCCATATGTTTATGCATTGCAGGGGAAAGTTTATGAAAAATATGGACGAAAGTGGGAAATTTATTACTAAAACACGTTTTCACGGAAAACGTTTTCTCATACAAATTTCTTGGTAAATAAATTGTATCTCAGTTTTATTTATATTTATCATGAAATCACAATTAAATATTTTGTTTAAACAGATCAGTTACAAATGTTACTAGTGCGAAACGTTTAAAGCATGATGAAAATTCACACGAATTAATTTATTGGCATCCTATTACATCATAACGTTTTTCATTTGAGCGCATTTCTCACATATTACCCATTCAATATTGCCGAGTTACGATAATGAGTTAGATTTTAGCATTTCAATTGCGCGACCACTGAAAGCTTTCGACGGCCAATCCCTCATAGGCGGCCGTGGGTGATAACCTCCTAGCGCTCCTGTTCATCCCTGTTCAAATGATATCGTGCGTGCGATCTGCCACTGCGATCGGCCATTATCGGACGCTCCCTGTGCAGGCAGGGACAGCAGACATGTGAAGCAGCCGTCCGCTGTGCCGGTTCTCATGGCGATCATAGCGTGCTTATAGCTCGTGGGAGTAATTAGTCGGGTAATTTGTCGGCCATCAATTACGGATTGGCATTTCGACTACGGGCATGTGTAATCATTTGACCAGAGCATTGGATGGGTTAGCGATGGAATAAATTCAATTTCGATTACTTTCCAAACAAGTGTCCACACGTAGGGTTAATCCAATTATCCTTTGTTTGCGATACTAATTGGATTTTTAGCTCTAG
This sequence comes from Platycnemis pennipes, assembly GCA_933228895.1. NCBI lineage: Eukaryota > Metazoa > Arthropoda > Insecta > Odonata > Platycnemididae > Platycnemis > Platycnemis pennipes. Next base: position 40,527,418 of record OW121851.1, on the reverse strand, counting down.
CGGAATGAATTTATTTGCAAAACACGCTGAATTATTTGCACCCATTTATTTAATGTGAGAGGACCATTTGAATTTTTTAAACATGAGGGTAACCGATGCTCGTTCGCCAGAAATTGGAGAGCGAAGTGGAAAAAAACGTAATTCCAGAATAAAAGAAGAAATCGATAAACGTTTTCCACAAGTGGGCTATCCACGTGTCCTTGCCTGATTTAATCTAGCTTATTTGAAAGGAATAGCTATAATATATAAAAGGAATATCTACACATATGTATCATCATCTTCGGTATTTTGTTGCATGTCAAAATGTTTTATACTATCCACTTTTTTTACCTGAAACAGTAGCTCCGTCCGGCAACCATTCTTCTCTCATCATTTTGTATCAATCATCTAGGTACCTATCAATTAAGCTAAATTTCTATTTTTATATTTTATAATTTCCTTTTTTTTCCTCGCCTATCTCTGAGAGCTCTATTTTAGTCCGTAATATTTCCATAAAGGCCAGGTACGCAACAAACACAATACTCACATATTAGAGGCTAGACTCTAATTTCTGCATGTTCTTTCAAGGGAACCCTCATTAAATTCGTCCTCTAAAAATGTTCTTCTGATATCATTAATGCACCCCTCGTTTTTATATGAGATGCTTCGAAGATTAGTGAACTTCATGATAATTGACGCATAAATATCCTTGCCCTGCGACGGTGGATTTTTCCTTAACTTCTTTTCTTCTGCTTGCCAATCGAAAAGTCACCCCGAAAATGGGGAACATGCGCTATTTTTTATAACTCTTTGAATGTGAAGTTTATTAGCTAAAATGTGCTTGGCGAAAATTTCACTGGAGAATTAAGTTGCGTTACAAAGATATTACTCTTTGAAAATTGTACTTTTTCGGCAGCTTAAAAACACGACGTCATCGCATTACGTCACGGCACGATATCACTATGGGCGTTGATTATCTGTTTATGCGTGGAGTTAAGTTGTTAGATGAATACTTGGCGATAACGTATGTATTTATCTCATTTGTTTAATGCAATAAACGATTGTATTTCGATTTTTAATACGATGGTATTTTTTCAGTCATCGCTTCTTTCGAGAAACGGATAAAAACCTCAAAACAATATATTCACTTCATTTTCTTTTAAATATAAATGTCTATCTCCGTAGCAATATGGAACCCATACCGTGCGGTGACGTCAGAAGGCGTTTTAGGTCACGTGACTTTCGTCAATTTTCGGAAATATTTTAATATCATTTAATAATCGTTGAGGTTGGCATAGAAAATGTTGGCTTCCATATTTAAATTGGTGAGAAAATTTCGCATCAAGTACATCATTAATCTTCGAGAAACAAATTTCATGCATATTCCCAATCCTGTTCTTCGTTTAAAATGCCGGAGCGGAGTTTATTTTCTAAAGCAACAAGTTCCCCCAATGTTGTTCAGGATACGAAATTGAATTTGTAGCTCGTTTAAGCTGCCTTTCGTCTGGAGCCCCTTGGCAACTTATTCGTGCAATGGAGAGCAGATGCATTTATCACGTCGGGATAATCTAGCACTTAGAGCATCCGACCACTCTCTCGTGGGTCCTGGGATCAAATCCGGGCTATTCCCCCTGAGAACCTCCGGGTTCAACCCCAACCTGCGTGATTTATTGGGCAGGGTGTTCTGAGATACCAGAGGTGGATTTGGTGGGTATGGTTCAATTTGGTGGGTATGGGTGTTCAAGGAGGCTACACCGAATTATGATGTAGATGTCATTTATGTGAAAATTTCAGGACACATCATTTTTTGGCCCTTCTATCGATTGGCAATACAATAATTTGGCCTTTCCATATTATAGTTGAAGAAAAAAGACGCTGAAAACAAGTCATTTTGTACGTGGCTATACGTTAGAGCATGGCTCTTATAGTAAAATTTGAGGATTAATAATGTAAAGAGAAATGTCGTTTGGACGAAAAACTGATATATGATGCGCAATTTTATGTAGAATTGAGCATTGTAAAAAAGTGCTCGCCTTACCCTACTTGTTTAATTGATCAATTATAATATAATTTATATATCAATTTAAATATCAATATTAATAAATGTGTGCTCTAAAAAAACAGAAAACCCTTAGTTACATGAAAGTGGCGCTACAGTATGTTGTTATAATCGGCAACGGTACTTGTGACGGAAGGTGTTTACAAGCCTATTTACTAACTAATTTAGAAATATACCTTACCAAGGCCATTCTTATATTTTTTATGTAATTTAAATATTTCTTTGGTTATTGGCATGGTGTAAAATATCAATGCTTCCAAATGGTATCAGCGTCATTGTTGACAAACAATTTTCAAAATATGAATATTGATACAATTCAAAACAAAGAGTTGTATTGCAAGGGAATAGTTTAAAACTGAGGAAAAAATATTTAACCTATTGTAAAATTCGTAATTGCACGGATGAGCAAGTATTCTCACTTTGGAAGTTAAACGTGACAACAACACGTCGGCCATGTTCTGAAGTCAAAATGAGTTAAAAGAGCTTGTAAAATATAGAATGCAACTACAACGCGCTGTATAATAGCATACTCAGAATTATTGTGTATGAGTTATCACCCTATAGATGATTTTCCATATAAGAGTTTTTCTGGATCAGTATTTATTCATTAAATTACTTGCTCTTTTACGGTATTTTGAATCGCGGAGTCACAGTGGAACCTCCTTAATCGACCACAATTAGGATCAAGTGATTTCATTATTTAATTATACTAAAATTTATGCATTTGTTCTGATGAGGGTAAGGAAACAATGCACTTCCACACAATATATGTATAATTTATTCACTCACGACCATGGTTTCGTTGCTTAGCATCATCTCCAGGTGAAGGCTTCATCTTCAGGCTAAGCATCAAAACCATGGTCGTGAGTGAATAAATTATATATGTTGTGGAAGTGCATTGTTTCCTTACCCTCATCATGAAGGAATTCCACGTAGTCAAGCCAGGCACCGTCAACTGCATTTGTTCTGATTTGATGCACAGTAATTTGCTTACATACTGCTACAACTGCTAAGATTATGCATATTGCATTGTCTGACTTAACTCTGACTGATAAACTCTAACTGGCTAATATTATAGTACTAATCCTTTTAAATGCATGATTTTTAGTGCATGTTTGGTGAGAATTGCCCCCCCTGCCACACACCTTTACGGTGGCTTGCAGGGTATTATGTAGATGTATAACTTTAAGCTTAATGCTAACACAGCGTTCAAATCCTGGTGGGATTCGAACTCACGATCTTATTGTTAGACTTGTCAGGCCGGGGCACTACAGACCCATGTACCATGTCAGGTATCGATGATGATCTGATTGTAACTTAATTGTAAGTTATTTATAGCATTGCATTTTTTTAGCATCATCATCTGTCAGCAATCCTAAGATTGGTTTGACGCAGCTCTCCACTCGATTCTTCTATCGGCTAACTTTGTCGTTTCCGCATAATTATTCCATTTCACATGCCTAACACCATGCTCCACATATCTCATCCGAAGCGATCCTTTTTCATTCTTCCCATTCACGTTTCCCTCGATGATTTTCTTCATAAAGCCATCATGTCTCAATATATCGCCGATTAAGTCGTCCCGTCTTCCTTCAACGTTTTCAGTAGATTTCTTTTTTCTCCCACCACATTGAGTCGTCATTGTTTGTTAATCGGTCGATCAATTTTATCTTCATCATCCGCCCTTCGCGCCGCCGTTTAAACGCGTCCAAAGTCTTTTACGTTTAGTCAAAATATCGTTGAAGTGGCAGTGCAGTAGGGAGATTAATCCATTTAGTTAGTGTTTTACCACTCCTTTGCCACATTTGCGCAATGCCGCTAGGCTATCCATGTAGTGGTATTGATATGGTATCAAGTTTCTTGGAATTGTCATTCGCGCCTAGTTCCATTAATATTAATGCTGATATGTTGTCCGTTTGTGTACTTTTAAGTGGAGGCTTAAAAGGGTTAAGTTAGTGCGATATAATATTGGCAGTTGTAGCAATACATAATTCAATGGTTGATCATCAGACAGAATAAATACATAGTACTATATTTAATTATATAAAAATAATAATCATTTACATACAATATCCTCTTAAACTGGTAAGACTTTCCGAGTTTACGAATCAATAAATTATGTTTAGGCATGCGCTCTCTGCCCGAAAAAAAGTCCCTCACAGGTCTTCAATGGATGAAGTGTCCTGACATTCTAAAATTGTTGTAAAAGCGAGTTGTTAAAGCTCCAATACGCGCTACACTATGAGGTCCCCGATTGTGTTAGCGAAGTGTTTGGGCAGAGCACGAAAAATATGGACTGGTCTTAGGCAACTACTTGCGATGAAAAAATAATAAAACGCGTTGCGGAGCAACGGGTTTCTCGGAATCGCCCCCTTTGTTCTTTTTTCGCGCGAGCTTTAACCAGCCGTTCCCCTGTTGCGTCAGCTCCCTGCGTTACGCAAACAGGGATACTTCTTCTTCTTCCTCGTTTCCTTTTCGAAAAGGACTTTCCGAAAGGGTGACGGACGGATGGGCGTACGACTAGGGGAGGTGAGCAAACGTACCTGTCCCACATTTCAACCGTTTTGCCATCCAGCCGTCCTTATTCCTCTCTCTCTCTCCTGCCGTCCATCTCCGACTTTTCCTCCCACGTGAAGCGTTCCCCAGCATCCTACACAACTCTCTGGGGTGTTGTACGTACGGCACGCGAACCAAAGCGCCGTGGAAGAGAGGGCGGACGGCCGTTCCTCTCTCGGGAGTTCACCTGCTATTCGGGTAAACAAATGCGCAGCCGGGCTAAGGCTACGTGGTAGCTGTGGTGATTATTCGGTGGGTGAGTGTGGGCGACCGACAGCTGAGGTGATTTGCGTCATTCATAGATGGGCAAATGGTTAAGTGTGAGGATTTGTCAGGAAGGGTAGGGAGGGCTGGACGAAACCTTGCGTCGGCGATAGATACCGGGATTCTAAACCCTACTTGTCTAAATTAATGGTAAAGTTGAAAAAAATACTTGTTTGATTCCATGATTTAAATAAATCGTGGTATCAAATATGGGGCGATGATAGTGGTAGAGAAAACGGCTGAACCTATTAAGTTGGTTTTGGTGTTATTTTTTATTTACCACGATAGACATGGAAAAATCCCGAAATTTCCATTTTAGCCCAGATAAGATGAAAATTGAAAAAAAATGCAAGATCATAATGCGATTTTACTTAGCAACCACGTATCTACTGCTAACAACGTTGTGCTTTATCCAGTTAAATACATAAGTTCATATTTTCAATGCAATAGGAACTGTTAAAAAGGTATTTACTGTTCGATGAAACAACTTCGGCTGTCACATTGTGGAATTTTTCCATGAATGAAAATAAGAATCAACTTTGTAATTTTCCAAACGTTTTTTGTGGAAAATTACAAAGTTGATTCGTATTTACTGTATTAACAAACGTTAGTTCATTAGATAGACGCTACCGGTTTCAACATTTACAGGTCATCATCAGGAGTAAGCACAGAGAGAGAGAGGGACGTGAATATATACCCTAAGAGTGTGGCGGGGGGGAGGAGGTTTTTCAAAAACAATAAGAAGGAGGTGGGGGGAAAAGGAAGGAAGAACAATCCAGAAGGAACCAACAACTACAAGGGCAAGCCGGATTAGACTATGGTGGTGGAGGTGGGGGAACCGGTACGGAGAACAGGGGGGAGGAGGTTGACGGAATTAGGTCACTAAGCATGTGGTTACCATGTACATTTAGATAAGATACGATTTCAAAATTTTCTAAGAAGTCCAATTTCACATCACTGTCACATACATGTAAAGGCTTAGGTGGATAATCAGATGAATGATCCTTGTCAATTAGATGGTTTGCGAACATAGATTTTTTATCTCCTTTGACAAATGAATAGAAATTTTCCCATTTTTGGACACTTATTTTCTTTCCTGTTTGGCCAACATATATGGGGTTACAACCAGGAGTATCACAGTTCAACAAATACATACCACTTTTGCACAGTTATCAATCTTGTCCTTAGAATTAAACAACCATTTGCTGAGAGTCACAGGATTATAAACACAGATTTTATAAGAAGAAGAACTCTCAAGAAATGGTTTTTAATCAAAATCCTAAGTGACATTACAAGAAAATTCTGTCAATTGTAGGTCTATCTAATGAATTATCGTTTGTTAATACAGCAAATAGCTTTTTGACAGTTCCTATTGCATAAAAAATATGAACTTATGTATTTAACTGGATAAAGAGCAACGTTGTTGGCAGTAGATACGTGGTTGCTAAGTAAAATCGCATTATGATCTTGCATTTTTTTTTCAATTTTCATCTTATCTTGGATAAAATGGACATTTTCGTATTTTTCCATGTATATCGCGGTATATAAAAAAAACAAACTAAACCAACTTAATAGGTTCAGCCGTTTTCTCTACCACTATCATCGCCCCCTCCAGACACTAGCTTTTTTTTAGTAGAAATGCTTTTCTCTTACTATTCGTGTGTCTCATTTGTTGCTGTTACGGGTACTGGTTGCTACTTCCTGTCATCCGCACTAACTTCGGAAACCAAACGACACCTCCTGTTCGAAGTATTGACTCAGTTAATACGCCGGGAAAGCACAAGAACTTAAGCAGTATCTGTTGAAAAATGAAAAATCAATACCGCTTCCGGTGCTCTTGCCTGGGTCTTTGGAATATGAAGTTTGTACTAATATCCAGCTCACCACCTCGAAGGAATAATGAGAAAGAGCAAATACCTCTACATCTACGTAAACCCTGCGAGCCACCACGAGGGTGTGTGGCAGGGGGTGAAGATCACCAAACATGCACTATTGACATGCAACTAGGATTTTTAATTGAGACATGCTAGATAACAGGGTCAAAATCAGCTAGATGGTTAGTATCTACATAATAAGAAAGGGATTATTGGTTGAAGGATCGCAGTTTTTCCCGGCAGTTAGACTGGAAGAAGAGTTCTCGGGTTTCCAACCGGGTCCAAGTGTTTTTAGGCACCAACGTTCCTTAGCCTTCGAAACGTTGGTGCCTAAAAACACTTGGACCCGGTTGGAAACCCGAGAACTCTTCTTCCGGATTATTGGTTATTATTACGTGCATCATGCATTACAGACTAACAATATTTCACCTACCTATCCCTTTGCTATTCTTCCTATAGGGCTCTCTTATGGTACGCGGGAAAAATGACGTTTTAAATCTATCGGTACGACAATTTATCTCTCTAATCTTGTTAATCTGATCATTCGTAGAATATTTACCCAGAGGTTCTTAGTATATATCTAAGGTCATCTGTGAACAAAGCGGTTTTAAATTTACTTAAATGGTTAAACCTAAATTTTAACCTGCGTTCTGATAGTAATTCCCATCCTAGTTCTTCTATTAAACTCGTAATGCTTATACAATTATCATTACGGCCTTTAACAAACCTAGCGGATCTGCTTTGCACACGCTCTAATTGCTTTACCATATATTCCTCGTAAGGATCACATATACTAGCGGCATATTCTAAATGCATGCAATGCAAGTATGTGAAGGTAAAGAAGTACATTTGTCTGAATAAAACAACCATACCCATACCCATGCACATATGTGTTTTCAAGTACATACGTTTTCGCACTAGTAGACGCTTCAGACCACGGAACCACGGCTAAACGTCCCATCCGACGGACGTAGTATTATACTCGAATGTTCTCCACAAAGCGTTTAAGTATAGGCCGGTTTACAAGTGCAAAAAATCGTCTAATGCTGGGATTCGAGCCCGGGCTCCCAAATACTCCGACCGCTACACTAACCAGGCCCACGAAAGTTAGGTTGCGTGGGATGTAACCAATACCTACCTATTCAAATCTACCTTAACCATTTGAACTTCATCGTAATTTTATGACTTAGCTTATTCTGTGGCTGTGCAAGAAAGTGTGGTAGAAACATTATCCATGAACTAAGAACTGTAAAATATAGCACTCGATGTTAAGAGATTGGAGAATTAATAGAATTAAATGTATTAGTACTCCAAATGCTTGGGTTATATATCTGAGCTAAAATCAACTCAACAACGAGCATTACATTAATAATCAAGGTATAAGTCCAGAATAGAGGTTGGATAGTAATTGAAGCTGAAAAACGGTGTAATATTGATGATAATTGAGAAATATGAGATTATTATACATCATTACAGCATATATAACCCATGAATTAGGTACTGTATGAGTAAGAATCATTACAGTGTAATTGGGTAGTTTCAAGGGTGTACTGGGATGAAATTCACTAGACTACCTAGTCCTACGCATTATCAAGTAATTGTATTGGCTGACAGTTATTTATATTTCTCATTAGTGATGAAAAAGATAATTTTCTCTCAATATTAAATAAATTTCTTCTCTGGGTCAACTTTTTTATTTGGCTAAAAATTTACTTCATGCGTAGGAATTGTTTGTGTGCATTGTAATAATTTTGAAATAAAAATATTGATAATGAAAAGGATGGAAAGTTAATACAGGAATTTAAGATAAGGACGTGTTCATCACAAATTGGTGCCTCTTACGCATTGCAATACCGAGTTGAAGCGTCAAAGAAGTGCTATATTAAAGAATCGTCGTTGTTCAGGATATTATTTTTCGCCTCCCTAATGCCCTTGACGAATTTACGACAATGGTAATAAAATAAACGTTTCTTTTTCCACCGCTTAAAACACGATCTGAACCTGGATTTTGTCTCTGTCTCCGTTCCCATTTTAATTTACGAAGGAATTGCGGTTAATATGCCTGAAAATTTATATTATGTTATTTGCGACTGAAAAACGGAGGCAAATTCATCAATATTATCACCCTTAATAAATTGCCTGGCCCTCAAATGCAGTAAGCCTCTTATGGTTGTTATATTATTTTTTTTAGCTTCCAAACATTACAGAAACCTTTCAGTGTCATAATTTCATACCTTTATCGATTTGCAACAAAGAATTTTCATAGTTTTTAAAGCGTATTAAGCCGGCGGCTTTTTAAAAATATGAGTGTAATGAAAGTAGGTTTCGGAATATCTTGTTTAAAGGCTGTTTTTTTTATAACAGCTCTGTAAAAATCCCACCGGCATTTTTTGTGGTATCTTTTAACCGAGGCTTGTCCTGCGAACGCGTCTTAAGGCCTCTGCAATTACAGTCTTCCTCTGCGTAATTTTATTCGCTATAAACTCAAATGCCTCTCTGACCTCAGGCATGTTTAGAGGTCGATATCGGCCGGTGTTGTGGAATTGAAACTACTCGAGTAAAAGAATTAGGGCCGATGGATTACGGAGGAAATCGCCCATTTTATCTCTTTTAACTTCCTCTTTTAAGTAATTATCGACAATGGGCCGTAGGGGAGTTGTAGCCCGCGCTCGTTGCTCTTTATTGCCTTGGATTTACGGTAGTACTCTAGTAGTATTCCTTTGTCTAAACGAGAACGATTCCGTTGGGTACAGTTTTTCGTTCTTCCTCTTGCGGCTACAATTTAAGCATAGATAGTACCACTACCCCAAGGTGGCTCCGAGCAATTACGAGCCTTTTCTATTATATTTCCTGGCAGAAGAAGTCGTTGTAATATTTAAAGTTAGTTCCTCCATACATTTCCTTGCTCGATGTTTACGAGTATTGATATTTCACTATGACATTAATCACAACCTTTATAGAAAACAACCTTTATATAGAAAAACTATTTTTATTTAATAGAAAAAAACAAAACACTTGATTTTCACGCGAAAACTAGTTTAAAATTTTTCCAAGTTTTAGTTATTTTTTTAATTAAAATTTCTCGTAGCTGAGCCTGATAACGTCGAATTTCATGTTTACTTGATTTAGTCCGCGTGAGGTGAGTCACATTAACAAGAATCTTTTCGTTAGATTTTGATTTTAGGTACTTCAATGACTCTGAAGTATGTCTCATGTACCAAATTGGCCAGCGGACGTGGCATAGGGGGCCTGCATAGGGTCTTTTCTCCCCACCATCTGCATCCGGCTGCCCCTAGACGTGATCCTTTCGTCTCAATAATATTGGTTTCGTCGTAAGCTCGTCATTCGTTGTCACAATTCGGGAAGAAATGGCGTAGGTATAAAAAGGGGGCTGTTCTTATCGAGAAAAATTAAATGAAAAAGATGGGATAATAAACCACTGCCCATTACCATTCTACCACGTCGCCCAAAGGTGGTCTCCTCTGTTTTTATAGCCCCTGATACCGTGGTTAGAAAAAGACGCCATTTATTCCTGAGTCCGAGGGCGTCGGAACCGAAGCCGACGCCCGCCTCCGGGGACAGCCTGTGAGCGCCCCACCCTCATCGCCACCGCACCAGTAAAAAAAATTATAGCTCTCCGCATTCATTCGAAGCAATATCTTCGCTTAAGACCGTTTCACACGATACTTGATCCAGTACAAGGTCTAGTATACTCGCTAGTATGCTAGCTTTCCAGTATCGTGTGAACGGAACCAGTATACTGGCTGGCAAGCATGCTAGCTAGTATACTCGCTGAGCTACTGGATTTTATACTTGATGCGGTACTATAGACTTCTAGTAGGACCTAGTAGCCCAGTAGCAATCAACCAATCGAGTCACGTTACGGACGCTGTGCGAACTTCTCTTTTTTTAAATTAGTATGGAATCATTTGGAATAACCGATTCATAGCAAGCACAAGGTCGATGATCGTGTGAAACCCCCTAGTAGGGTTCCAATCATACTAGATTCCGTCCTCAATATCAAGTAGCGGCTAGAACACTAGGTCTTGTGCTGGATCAAGTATCGTGTGAAACGGGCTTTACTGAGTCCCTGCAAGCCAGATCTAGGGTATGTGGTAGAGAGCGAGCAATCAACAAACATACGATAATAGAGATCATCATATTGTTGCGTTCGTGGGTCAATAATCACTCTGTTCACTAGTACAATATTTAGTTATTCATTTTGAGGAATTGAATCTTATATTATTTTTTCCCTTTTGGGGTCAGACACAACTTCAATAATTAACCGTGCTTCCATTTATTTATTTAAATATTGTTAAGGGTCCCCAGAACTGGACAGAAAACAATTGTAAATCTGCGCCCGTCTCATATACCCTTTCAAGAACCTTCGCGAACTTTCCATGTCATGTTATAATCTCATGATGTTTATTATTCCAGGTGTCAGAATTCATTTTACTCAACTCATCCAATACCTATGGTGATGCGTGGGATATCAGTTAATTTGATTTTTTACCGACTTCAAACACCACATACTAAGTTTACGTTAAACCCATTGTTTTATTATAATTTATGAAAAAAGAAAATATGTTGGCGTAAAGAAACAAGAACGCTCCAATGGAGATGTCATAAATAAATGAAGAAAAAAGCAATATTATCTCTACGATGCATGCATCTTGCTTTTAAAAGAAGAAATAAATTACTAATGAAAGGTTTTATAAATCGTATAAACGTTCACATTAATAAACGTTCTTCTATTTTATGTTAATACTTCCCTATTTCATTTTAACCACCGAACAAAAGACGAATTAATTTTTTTATGGGGAGAGTGAGGTTGAATGTGTCAAGGTTTTGCATAGTTTACTGCTACATAGTAATCAATGAATGAACGCATGTATAACTCCAATACTTAGTGATTCCCATATACTGCTAGGTGATATTTAATAAGAAAAATTAAAACCTCTTTCATCTTTTCATTAAATTTCCCGATTATTCTGTTCATAATTCCTCGCTTGATGATTCTCCGTTGTCCATTCTCTCCTTCGCTTGTCCTTTCTCTTTTGCGAGGGCGGAATGTATAAAAGGTAGGGGGAGAAATAATAGTAAAAAATAAGGAAGCAAAAATATCCTTTTGGGTGGGTGAAAAATGAGACGATGTCGGGGGGTGGAGGTCCTTGCGTGAAGGGGTTGAGATGGGAGTGAGGGAACATTTGTTCCCCCTTCCCTCAAATTCTCCTTTTCAAGACGGTGCGCGCTCTTTTTCCTTATGCTCTTTTTGTGGCGGCTATTAGGGGAAGAGAGAAAAATCTTAACATATATAAAAAAAGACGCTGGGCTCAGTCCCGTTCCTTTTTCCCTGTTCGGGCGTATTCTCCACTCCTATCTCTCGCTTCCTCGGTTCCCCTGTCCGGCTCCCTCTTCTTTTTTCTCCTGCCTCTTAGTAAGTCTTAAGACTTTTTTGCGCCCCTCGCCTTCAAACACTTTCCCCCCGCCCTCCCTTCTTTCCTCCTCCTTTTACGAGAGGAGGGAGTTGGAGAAGCGGCCGGTCGTTGAAGGGCGTATAAAGATGACGAGGGGGTGGATGTGCAGTGAGTCCATAAAGGGAGGGGAAAGGGTGAAACGGCGCAGGTAACGCTGGAGATTTTTCACTCCGCCCTCCGCAGAATTTTAGAGGAAAAATCGGATTCCACTTAATATAAGACTTTCTCCGACGTTACCCGCGATCGAAAACTATTCATAACATTTCATTTGGGAATAATGGCACATTTTCGTGTATTTTCCTTTCATTAAAGTTTTCGTTACTCGGGAGAGACGTGCGGCAGCTGAATATATTTGTGACATAAAGGAAAGGTGGGTGAGTTTTACCATTGAGTAAGGATAAAGTAGGGGATCGGGTTGTTGTGGTGGCTAGTGTACTGGCCTTCCATCCCGAGGGTCCGGGTGCGATTGCCGGCAGTGGTGGATTTTTCGGTGGCAAACCGGTCCCTACTTGAGTGCCTAGTGGAGGGTATTTCGGGTTCATTACTCTGTCCGTCGGATGGGACGTTAAGCCGAGGTCCCCTTGGTGCCTGTCGTTAAAAGTAGCCTAATGCCGACACCGGGTTTCCCTCCACCCTTTCTCCGTTCCCTGAAAACTCCTTCCGTTACCTAACTACCCACCCATCCTAATTGACGCAAAATGACCTTAGCTGTCGGTCGCCTCCACTGAATAACATAACATAGCATGAATAAAGTATAATATAGAGAGCTCACCACGTAGAGCAAAACTGACATATTTTTGGTACGTAGTACTGGAAGGTTTCCATAGATGGCGGGGTAAGAATTTTTCGCGTTACGTCACAAACGATGTATATGTATAGCTTCCGTTGCTTTCGTTTTTCTAATCGACTTAAGCTGCACATAACATATACTATTGTTGTAGTTTGGTTATTTTATTATAATAGTGCGACATGCCTTTACCTAATGTCAACAGTCACTTGGATAAGTTAACATTTCTCTCATTAATAACGGAAAAATATCTTGTCACAGGAGGGATTCCTTGTAGTTTCATTAAAAAAAGCGCACAATCCACCGCTGCAGGGAGCCGACGGAGCCGACTACTAGACACTTATCAATAGTACCGCTTAAGTCGATTATAAAACCGAAGGCGATATATATCGTTTGTGACGTAACGCAAAAAATTCTTCCCTCGCCATCTGTGGAAAGCTTCCAGTACTACATCCAAAATGTATAACACGTTTGCCCTGTGGTGAGCCCTTTATAGTCTATGTTATACATACTTACTCTATGGTTTTACGAATTTCTCAAGGAAAGGGCGAAGAGTGGAGTGAAACCCGGCGTTGGCATTAGCCTAATCTTAAAGAAGAGCGCCAAGGAGGCCACAGTTTAACATCCCATTCGACGGACGGAACACTGAACTCACTGTGCTCTCTTCTCAGCGCTCAAGTAGGGACCGGTATCACTCAGCGTTCAATCCGAAGGTGTTGCTTGGTGTGATAGGTTGAGTTAGATCTCACCCAGTACTAGGCCATTGGCTTCCGAATTTGACATATTCAGGGTAGGGAGGCCAGTTCCTTTCCCTGGGCCACCCGGGTGTGGAGAAAGGCTTCTGGGATTTGAATCCCTACCCTCCGGTCCGTAGCCAAGCACTCTACCCATTAGGCCACCACGACCCCCAGGGACCGGTAAACAAATTAAAAATCCCTGACATGACCGAGGTTTGAACCTGGATCATCGGGAGGAGAAGCCAGACAACGGATAGACTAGGTACCACCTCACACGGATCCCCTTCACTGAATAATAACTGTTCTAAGTGTCGATAATGCGCCAACCAAAATTCCCAAACTTCCCCGGAAACCCAAAATCCATGGTTCCGAATCCCGCCTTGGCAAATATGTCAAGTTTGTCTTAGGATTATGTTAGGCTAGAGGATGCGTTATCATCTTAGCAATTGAAGCACCTTAACGCGTAATGCTACCACTATAACACATAAAGAGTTTCATGTGTTGTTCAGAGACAGTCAAAAAGAGTTATAGAACAACATTTTACCAGAGTAGTAGAACTCTAGGAAATGTATAATTCAATTTAATTTCTTCAAGTTGATATGTTAATGTCATTATTAGTATGAGTCACGTTTGGTTTCTTACGTCAACGTGCACGCTAAATACACCCGTTTGACTTTGGTGAATTTTTGTAATATGTTTATTCGTTTTCATATTCATCTGTTCTCAGGTTTCAATTCATGCGCGTCGCAAATTATTGTCCCTTTAATCTGAACGTCACAGTTTCCCATTTAGTAGTTTTTGTTTAGTAGTGATGGAGTTTGTTTTAGGCACTCCCCAGATTATGTGGCATGGTACCATTCAGCCTAGCTGCTAACTAGAGACAAATATATCATCCATGCTTATGGTTGGATTCGAACCCGCGAACTTATGGTGCCAGGTAAGCCTTGTTATCGTCCAGGATATGTACCTATCAGGAATCTCATATATTCATGCACTAAATTGCGTGTGTAATTATGAATGTTAAACACGTCCGTTTTTCATTGGTGGGGTATATTTTTACTTCCACCGTCATAATTTAGAAACCTACCTAATGCCAATAAGGTTTGCAGCATATGTATGTCGTGAAGCAGTGCTATTTTCTCTTCATTTGAACATAATTCCCTTCCTCCTTATTCCTCCTTAAAATTTCAATGCCTTTCAACCTTTTCTCTTCTCTTCTTGTAATTTTTCCTTCTTTTGCTAACTTTGGAAGGCAATCCCTTCCGAAAATATACCCATTCTAATTGGCTTTTCTCTTTCATATATCTCACTTTTTTTTCTTTTTCATTCCTTTTCGAGACATTCTCATTCCTGATTCTCTTCCTTAAATTAATCCTTTCCATTAGTCGCCATCAAGCAAAATCTCGAAATTTTTCTGTGACATTACCGCTCCCTTCTTTAAGATTCAAAAAGCTCCTTGAAGTACATTTGAGGAACATTCTGATCCTAGTTTCTATACGGATGCTTCAAATGCTACCAATCCCTTGATCCTACTGATTGGCTCTTCGCTCAACGCGATTCTGCCAATAATTTCATAACTGTGATATAAACCGTTTGATTTCCTTGATAGACCTTTTTTTCGTAATTTACGTGCAAGCATGCGTTACGTGCGACCATTTACTGACGTTTGACTGACGTTTTTAACCCTTCCGAAAAGTATGCGTGCAAAGGACTCGCACGTCATCCACTTCGTCCAATCACAACTGATACTCCGAAGCCTCCGAAGCTCCTTCGCCCAATCACAGTGGGGAACACACGAATGACGTAGTAATCCTTAACGCAGATCGTTCGGTGGGCGTCGCCTTTTTCTCATTTTAATTTTTAATTTATGAGTGAATGGCTCTAGTTAGAAGATTAATTTTTTCACTAAACCTCATTTTTCGTGTCCATCTAACCATTTCGTGTACTTACAAAATAGTTATTTCGGTTGGGAGTAAACGCCCCTATCGTCACCCATAGGCCAATATAACAACACATCCTCCAGTATATTCTAACCTCCTAGGTCTAGCCACTCCAAACATATGACTAACCAAGTATTATTTACCTAAAAATATGCGACTTATAATGGGGGCGTTTACTCGGAACCGAAATCTCAATTTTGTACACGAAATCGTTAGATGGAAACGAAAAAAGAATTTTAGTGAAAAAATTAATCTTCTAACCACAACCATTCACTCATAAATCAAAAATGTAAATAAGCAAAAGGTGACGCCCACCGAAAATGCTGCTGTGGTAACATTGACGTCATTTTCCTCCCGTCCTTGACTACTTTTAGGGGAGGGGAAGGGAGTGGAGGGGGATTCTCGGAAGGTCTGCTCGCACAGATGCTGTCGAAATCGCTCCCATTGGCAGAGTCAGCTGTGTCCCCCCCATTGCGATAAGGCAAAGTAGGTTCGCGGGCTCAGTTGTGATTGGACGAAGTCGATATACGTCAGAGGATGCACCACGCCTACTTTTCCGAAAGGGTTAAAAACATCAGTTTTTCGCCGGTTATAACTCGGGAAATAACTGACGGATCAAAAAACGGAAAAATACGGGTCTTTTTATTTTACAAACTCTATCAGATTCGGCAATAAAAAAATATGGTAAACGACCACATTTGCACAAATATGCCCTCCTCTCCTTGCCTCCTTCCCCTCAAATTCAAGGCCTAATTTTCTTGGACCATGTTCGGCTGCTTTCACGAGATTTCTTAATCGGTCGGTCACTCAACCCCACGGGATGTTGCGAGGAAGATGTGAGGCATGGCCCGGCGGTAAATATCCTGATTGGTTTCAGTCAACTTTCATGGGGTGGAGGGTGAAATTTAATTAAAATCACTCTCCGAAAGGAGAAACGTTTAACGACTTCCGTATGTGCCTTACTGCTCTCCTCTGAAGAAATCTATTTACCCCAAGCTGCGGAGGAAAATTGCTTCGATCATCGGCCCCGAATTCTTTTCCATGGATACTGTACTCGAGTATGACTGATTGAAAATTAACTTCCTAGCCTCAACTTTATTTTGTGCCGTAAAAATCCTTACTTTGCTCAAGTGGTTTGTTTTCCAGGTGTTTGAAATCAGGAGAAAATTGCCTACGTCGCGACGTAGGCAATTTTCTCTCATTTCTCTCATGCGACGCGTCGAATGAGAGAAACACGGTTAATTCTCGCACTATTTCCTAGTTCGTGATCTTTCTCCGATAAAAGGTGATGAACAAGGACACTTTTCAATCTTTGAAGATTAAAGGAAAGGCAAAGAAAATTATGTACCTACTCAACAAATACAATCACGTCTAATAAGATGAATTCTTTCTTAATCTAAAATGTTCCTATAATACATTACATTTTATCGTCAAATACATTGGGTATCGCTGGGTTAACAGAATTATTATTCTGTTATTTTTAGATAACTATCAAAAATATATTTGGACAGTGACCTGTACAGTAAAAAGGCTGTTCAGAGCTAATTTATATTATTTTCTGTTCGAGTTCTTTTCTATGCTCTTCAGTTTTACAGAAATCTTTATGTATCGGTCATCCTGAAAATACCCTTGAGGATTTTTGCAGGGAAGAACTATCAACAAACGTATGCACTTCGCACAAACACTTAAAATGATGCATACCACTCAATTAGTGGCACGCGTTAGCTTACCATCCATCAAGTAGGTACCAATGCATGTTTATTGTCTACAAAAAAGTATGTCGATTATTTATGTATTAGGTATTTGTTAAACTGCATTAATACACAGTTCTTATTAAGCATATGTTCCTAATATGAACTTCAACATGAGTTCATTATTTATTTCTATTTTATTCAACCCATTTTCCATACAATTCTGTAGGCTTGGCCTGTTGACAGAATAGAATTAATATAATTTGCTTAATACAAAAACATTATGCCTGCAATTATGGTTAAACTTGCAGCTCATTAACATAATAAAAAATACACTACGAAAAAAGCGTTGAAAACAAAATTTAAACAATAGATGAATCGAGTAGTTATTAAGCATATAAGAAGAAATAAATATTTCATACTTCAATCAATTAGGTTTTAATACATAATTTAAGAGATTTGGAAGAATGGAATAATTAAATCATCATATTTGTTATTAACATATAGCTCTTTGTTAAATTTCCTCCTCACATGTAATTTTTTTCACTTGTCTAACTAAAATCTATATTTATATGATGTCTAATTAGTAGGTTTTAGTGGTGTAGTACTTGGGTTAAAATTTTTTTATAACATAGCAAGAACGTTTTTTGACGTACTGCAGACGACATGCGTAACAAATACCGGTCTTTATATTATGTTTTCTGTTATGATTTGGGTTGCTTGCGGGGAGAAAGAAAATTATAATCCATTTGAACTATAGTTTATCTTTGTTCCCTTTTTATCCTTTGCTCCTCGTTGAATCACCCGTTGTACGTGATTTTCTCAAAATATATTTCTAACGGTATCCGTAAACAGATCAACTTCGAACCTTGCATGAATGTCAAATACTAAATATTAACCTTCGATCTGATAGCGATTCCTATTGACACTAATGCAAGTATCACTATGACGCACCACTAATCCCGCAGCCATCTTTTATACACATTCTAATTCATTAATCAAGCCTTTCTCTTACGGATAAAAAATTACTCCAAAAATAGGCAAAAATAGAGTGTCTAGGAAAAATTCCATCTTCAGGAATCTCAATTGCATTTTCATTCACATCGTGTTTCTTTTTGCGTGAGAAAAACTAAGATTCGAATTTTATCTCTCGGTTTGAGAATCTCTCTTAATTTCTCGATTCCGTCTGTCCTGCTGATGTAGTGCAGTGGATAAATGTCATTCTGTACTTATTTCTCGATAGGCGATCGTACAATCAGTAAACACTTATATCAGGTCTAAAGATTTGATGATATGAACCCTGAAAACTGAACTACCTGATTATCATGAGGATTCCGAGAGATGTAACTTTTCCTTTCCAAGGAATACTCATATTCCTGAATTTGGTAGGGTTCAGCAAAATTAGTGCAATGGAATCATAATCATAAAAATAGAGAACGGAACGTATGTTTCACTGTTTAAACTGAGAGAAGAAGAACGAAAATAAACCCAAATCTGTACTCTTTAAGAGTGTTCAAAGTGAGAGGGAGCAGGAGTTAAAGTGAACCAAAAGTATTCTCTCCAAAATACAGAAGCCTGTAAAAAAAATCTAAGTATGCTAACTGTCAGGAGACGAAAAAATGGAGATAAATTTGAAAAAAAATTAAATCCCACACACTCCCAATACTTTGTTAAATGAATACTTTTGCTACGATATTGGGTTTATTTTAGTCCTCTTCACACTAAAACTATTATTTTGTGCAATTAAAAGTTTGCATTCCCCTTTTTGCAATGAAATCTGACCATTGCTGATTACCAAATCATGTCCTCCTCCTTCCTCAGTCCTTTACAGGGCGTGGTGCCATTTCAAGCTTTGACTTGCGTCCTGACTTGGACGTTCCAAATCTGATGGTCTAATATCAATTTCGACCAGATAAATAAGATTAGAGAGATAGATTGTCGTAATGATAGACTCAAAACGTCATTTTTCCCCCGTACTATAAGAGAGCACAATAGGCAGCATAGCAAAGTGAGGGGTAGGGGAAATATGTTAGAGTAGTCTGTAGTGCATGATGCTTGTATTAGCAACCAATCCCTTATTACTCTGTAGATACTAACAGTATAGTTGTCTGAGACCCTATAGTAGCATGTTTGCATGTTTATAGTGCTTGCTTGGTGATCTTCACCCCCTGCCACACACCCCCGCGATGACTTGCAGAGTATCGTCTAGATGTAGATGTAGAGCATGTGGATTGTTCGTGAGGATTTTTCTCCTCATAGGGCTTTATTTGGCCCATCTATGTTCCTCTGAACCACTTAATGTTGAAGTTTCCCTCTACGTCAAGTTTCATTGTAGTGCCTCATCTTCTAAGGATATGTTAGCGGAGACAGGCCTGGCTAAATTTCTTTATGAGTTATGACGTCCAGTTCCTCTAGCGTACATATATCGGTACGGTGGTCATTCCAAAACATTCTGAGAATACATGGGCAGACACATATCTTAAAAATCTTCACGCTATTAACGTCCAATACCCACTAATTCAACTCATTATTTTTATTTATTGCGTCTTCCTGTCTGATTATGGTGATTCATAGCGTCGTCAGATCTGTTATTGCCATCACACTAGTATCCAGACATCTCGGAGTATGCAGCAGTTTTCAAGGCAGCATATGCATGTAATAATATCGCCTGTGGACCCTTCTTCTACGATATCCTGCTTAGTGGCCCCATCTGCCGCCCATTTCTCGGTGTTTGCAGCTGCTTGCAAAAAGAGGGAAAACTTCCACACGTGTTTTGCGTTCCCATTCCTCGACTTTTAATGTCGAGGGGAGAGTTAAAGTCTCTTCGAGCGCCTCGTAAACGATTTCGTCCATCCGTGTGGTTCGCCTTCCTATGTGCCCTTCCCTCTGAGGAAACAACGCTGCCTGGCGGCAAATATTTGTGTTTCCGCTTTTATAAAACTTCCCTTGACCCTTCTAGCTTCAGCACCTTTCACTCCGGGTGCTCTGTAAACACACATTAGCCGGAGATAAGTCCGAGAGTTTAAATTCTAGGTTGCTTGACTGAAATGCTGCTTACAAAGCGCCCTTATCATCTTCGTTCTCCTTGGCGCCAAAAAATACCGTTTACGTGAAGACGAATGGTCCTCATTTAGTAAATTAATTTCGCTTTGATTGTTGGGGATTATATATTATAATAAAATGAACTCGAAAATGCATTCCCTTCTTTTACTGATGGAATACTCACCAGAATTTCCTCTAGTAGGTGATAAAATTTTGTGTAAAATATAGAAATGCCCTCCTAAAAATATACAATTTTTTCTCTGGTAGAATGCCTTCTTTGGTTTCTGTGTGAGAATTATTTTCTTCTTGCTCCATCCATTATTGGTAAATCCTCTGCCTCTGCCACAATCTCTTTGTCATTGGCTCATCCCGACTTAGTAATGTGTATAGGCATTCACACCTGAAGTTTGATTTCACCCACGCCTACTCAATACCCTGTGAGCCGCCTCGAATGTGTGCGGCAGGAGGCAAATTTCACCATACATTCATTATGACTGGGTAATAAAGAAATCAATTAATTTTTGTTTGGCACAGAAAATAGTTAAACGCCTATTTCTTAGGCATGTGAAACCAAGCAATCAGCAACAAAGCTTTTAGAACATAGCTTTTAAGCATGCAGTCATATTTTGGTGTGGATTAGATAATATTTCCCCAAACGTGCATGCAAGCGTGCAGTTGATATGGATTAGCATAGTTGAACATATTCTTCAGTTCATCAAGTGCTACTTTTCTACTGACAAGACTCCATCCTTTTTGGTTATAGTAATGGATATTAGGATATATTATTGTTCGCAGAAACGAATTACATTTTTAATTCATCTTTATAACTTCAAAGTATTTTTGATAGCACTCACTCAGTGATTCAACCTGAAGGTTGGTTTTATGATTGGTGAGAGTAGAGCTCACCCCGTAATAAGCCAATGGCGTGTGAAATTCACACATTCAGGGTAGGGAGGCCAGTTCCTTTCCCTGGGCCATCTGCGATTTCCTACGAAGTTCTGACACCCAGAAAATCGAATCGCGAGGCTCTTGCCCGGGATTTCAACCCGGGATCCTTCGGTCAGTAGCTCAGTGCTCTACCCAGGCCTAGGCCACTACGACCCTACGTATTTTTGATATAGATTTTAAAATAAACACTTCGGAATTGTATCTCGGATAGAAGTCCCGTGCATAAATTCACACGATAAATTTCATCTTGCTCCCAGTTACAAGAAAAAATCTCGAGACAGGAGTACTACCGCAACAATACATTAATATTTCGTTTCCATCGAAGATGTTTCCCACCATTAATCTTGGTTTTAGGTTCCAATCACTCCCTCCAGTGTTTACTGTGTTACTGTGTTTACGTTATGCATAAAATAAAGGAATCCTTATTTTAGTAATTTTCCAATGCAAGGTGTGAGCCTTGTTTGAATGCTGGGCAACAGACCGGATGGTTCTGGGTTCAAATCCCGAGCAAATGCTTTCTGGATACCCCGCCTAAAAACCCTCGCTATTCTATTTTCTGTGCGTCAGAACTTCGTAGGAAATCGCTGGTGGCGCAGGGAGAGGAATTGACCCACCTTACCCTGAATGTGCGAATTTCACACGCCAATGGCTTAGTACGGGATGAGCTCTACCCTGACTAATCAAAAAAATCCTACCTTCGGTTTGAATAATGGCTATCTGCATCTCGTAGAGAAACAAATTAAACACTTGGAAATCTACTTTGCTACTACCACATAGCAAAGATGCCTTCGAATAACATCAATTTCATCAATAATTCGTCTCTAATGCCGAAAACGAGGACACTGATTTTGTTGGAATTCTACTTGTAATTGGTCTTAGTTGATCTTATTGTAATAGTTTTTCGAGGAAACCCTCCGACAGCGTAAGCCATTGTGCCATGTTTATCTACATCTACATCTACGTAATACCCTGTGAACCACGAGGGAGTGTGGCAGGGGGTGAAGATCACCAAACATGCACTATTGACATGCAACTAGGATATTTAATGGAGAAATGATAAATAATAGGTCACATGCAGCTAGAAGGTTATTATCTACATAATAAGAAAGGGATTTTTTGTTGTTATTACATGCATGAATTAGTATAATGGCAAGATAATTCGTCATTGCAGTAATTTACAGGTTACAGAGGGAGAAGTTGAGATAAAATCGACGTCAGTTTAAACCTAGTCTAAAGGAAAGGCACCGTCATATAGACGTCAGTCTAAACCTGGTCTAAAGGAAAGGCACCGAGCAATTTGCGGTTAAATGTCCCATCCGGCGGACGGAGTACTGAAAGCGAAATGATATCCAATTAGTATTCAAGTGGGGACCAGTGTACCAGTTCTCTAGGCACCTCACCAACCTGATCCACTAAGTATTTTCCGAAAGTGAAGGGCGCTAAAGGAATGAATATGGCACATGCAAAAGGGATTTCGCTTGAAAATGTCGTGTCTCACTTCGTGATCTCAGTACGGAGACGATATTGATGATGTCCTGGTCACGAACTTTCTACGGAAAGGTCACCGCCTCACTGAGAGCGTAAATTGCGTTTTACGGTCTCATTATCGTGAGTCATGAGCTGATTGTACAGTAAAGGACGGCAGTATCTCCTCACCTGAACAATGGCTGTCATACTTGAAACGGTAACGTGTGCAGTGTTGGTTTGTTTCAGTGCCGTTACCGCTATTGGAAGGCGCGCCTACAAAGTGGGCGTGGCGTGATATTAAATTCGTGCGAAGACCTTACCTGAAACTTCGAGATTGAACCAATCTAACGCTTGAGAATTTTAATGATTCGGAAAATTTGGGAAAAAAACACGCTGGTGAGATTTCCCTCTTCACAATTTTACTTGGGAAGCAAAAAGGCAACCCGCTTTGACTTTTATGCTTTCTCACTCACTCCATGGCAGCGTCTGGAATGGATGTCGTATTTCCTTTAGGATTAAGATTAGTATTAAGTCAGATCAAACGGTGCGATAGAAACGTAGAAGTCTTTGCACCTTAATCCGTATTCTCCTTCTAAAAAGTAATGTTTTTCCTCGTACTATTAAGGGTGTGAATAGCGGTAAATATGTCCAATTCGAGTAAATGAATGGATAGCATAGGTAGCTGCATGTTGGTGTAATGACTTGAAGCTACCCCAAATAACAGCATGTTTTTGCATGCTTTCTTTGCTATTTTTATCTTTTTTAAATAGTGAAGTTTCGACTAGTAAATCTAGTATTAGTATAGACTATAGATTAGTATACACTATTCCTTTTTTATGCATGATATTTAGTGCATGTTTGGTGAGAATTCACCCCCTGCCACACACCTTTATGATGGCTTGCATGGTATTATGTAGATGTAGTTTGAACTCTTTCCTATGCAGCACCTGAGTGGGAAGATGATTTCCGTAATCCTTCATGGGCCCAGGGTTGCCAACATTCCCAGTTTCGCCACAAAGCTCCCGGGATTAGGCGCAGCTAAAAACATTTTCCCTTTCCCGTCTTGATGAGTTTTACTCCACTTTCTCTCAGCAATACAATTACCTAAGTGATTGTATGTTAGATCGTTAACCAGTCAAGGGGTTCTTCTAGGAAAGAAAACGCAATATTGCGGAGGCGATACTCGGTAGGCTGTGAATTATGATCTCATGACGATATTAACTCCTTACACCACTCAAATTGAAGTGATTCTCTTGGGATCATTCAGTTAAATCATTCAAAATTATTTCCATGGGTAAACGTACATGAAGTGTGATCAAACTACAAATGTGTAATTTGGACACGATCTTACAAACGTGGATAGTCTCTTAATATAGTCTTGTGCTACTTCTTTACTGCTCCTGCTAAAATTATCAAAGAAAAAGTTCAATACCTCGGAGATGATTATCAATCATCTTGTATAATGAGTACATTTTAGCTTCCAAAGTTAATGCATAAACGTTAGTATTGAGTGTTTTTGCCTAAAAGTCTCTTTATGTTTGTAATTTATAAAGTTGGTCTTAAAAATGAATTTGTGTTATTCGTGGGTAAAATTTTATTTGTCTAGATTTCTTGGTGTAAGAGGAGGGCACTTCATTGTTTGGTGAAAGCAGCGTTATTACCCGCAAGCCTGAGAGATATGTTCTCGTGGAATCATCCTTCCTTTTCATTCGTCGGTTTATTTTCTCTTATTTCATTGTCTTTCACTGCAAAATTTTTGTGAACTTCGCTACTACGAATTACATCAAACCCTAAACAGATACAATTTTTCCATTATTCGTAATTTAGGATACCTAGTGTACATTTTATTTTATCTAAGCTGTTAGCGGTTGACGTTAGGATCGTAGTAAGATCGATGGTATTGCCCATTGTGTGGTATGTGATTGAGTCGCTTTAAAAATTGATCCTTTAAATTCATTGATTAAACGACACATTCACTCTTTTAGATAATTCTTTCTTTTGTTTCATGTTCATGTTACAGTTAATTATCTTTGATACAAACTTTTTTGATGTAATACGTAAATAGACGGAGATATACGTTTCAGGAAAATGGTGCCTAAATGCCTCATTAACAACTCCCTTCTCCTCAAAATATTCAGTGCCTGAGACCCATTCATCTTTAATGAGAATATAAAGTCTGTTTTGTCATAAAATTAGTGTATCAATCAAGTTATGCCTATTTTTCTGGATCATCAACATGTAAATCACCATGACTATCACAGAAAATTACATTTCTCATGCAATCACAAAATATCCCTAAAGGTTATTCAAAAGTTGTGCCCCCTGAAGATAACAAATTTATTCCACCATTATATCACTGAGTTAATGCTATTATTACAGTTCAAATGAGGAATTGCCCTGGCTTGAAGGCAGGTTACTTACGGATGCGTGTATATAGATAATCGGTGCGTATAGATTTTTGCCATAAGTTTCTCAAAAATATAATTTTATTTGAAATACAGGAGAATATCGTCGTTTGTGACTCTTTTCGTTGGGTCTTTTGAAACCTCTATTTTCTTTTAGGGTGATAGATTTCATGTGACACATTTATTTCCACCTAATATCACATGATTAGTTCTCTTAAATTTTTATATTCATTTCAAGCTTACGAATTGAATAAAAAATTTTGAGAATGTTTTAAAATCATATCAATAGAATATCTATTGAGAGTAAAACGAGCATCCTGCGATTATTAGAGCTATTTCCATCGGCGAAGGGCTATTCATAAGCGTGTACTTTAATGATTGCCATTAATTTTTACCTCAGAGTCCTCTGGATTGCCAAATAATAACTATAATAAGAGGGTAGTGTTGAGAATGCAATCTAGAGGACTCTGTTTCTTCCTTTGCTTTCAGCATCTCTCTCGGTCACGGCGTAGTGCATAGTACATATTGTGATGTTATGTTATTGCATTTCCTCGTTTGCAGATCCGGTCTATCGTGAATTTAAATATTCTATCATTGATAAATGCGACCTCCACTACCCTCCACTGCGATGACAATTTCTTGCCGTGCATTTGCGGTTGTGAAGCATTCGGTTCGGTATTTTGGCCTCGGAAGTTTCAATTCCTATTCAAGAGGCGTAATTCCAAAAGCGAATATTAATTGCATGTATTTCAACAAATGTGCATCCAATTAGTGATTGTTGTATTCCCTCGTAGATATTA
Source organism: Platycnemis pennipes (assembly GCA_933228895.1). Lineage (NCBI taxonomy): Eukaryota > Metazoa > Arthropoda > Insecta > Odonata > Platycnemididae > Platycnemis > Platycnemis pennipes. The sequence continues at coordinate 40,501,392 of OW121851.1, read as the reverse complement.
ATAACTTTGTCGAACGTGCCTGACGGACGCGCAGCTAACACGTTTGTCTAGGGTAGTAGTATTCTATTTATTATATGCATTTACGTTCATTCATCCCGCTAACATACACTACCATTGTAGCTTACAGGGTATTCAGATGCGGATGAAAGCATTGTTTTAACGGTCAGTGGAACGATGCACGTAGGAGTATTTGCACTCAAGCACTGGTCTAAATTATTTTAAGATTTTTTTGATCAAATGAAAAACTATTTTCGACCTTAATTAGATGTGTATTAACTAAATATACAAACTTGATCCCAAAACTATTGTAATATATCTTTATTCAGTGTTGAACTATTGGTCACCATCCTCACGGTCGTCATGTTCGCCTTCCTCTATAGTTTCGTCGCTATCATTTTCATCTAGAGGTAAAGATGGTGTTCGTGTAGAAGGGTGGCGATAAAGAGGTCATGAAGATTCATGTATTGTTGATTGTTTATGAGGCTTTTGCAAGTGATAAATAAAGCAGCTATGTTGCAATAGTTTAACTAATTAACATTTAAGTTCAAATGAATAAAAAAACAATATCGGATGAAGGCGGACAATGTTATTATGTTATGGTCATTTGTCTAAATTTCATGTCTGTAAAAGTAATGTAGCTCAACAAGACATGACATGTAAATAAAAACATTAATATCTCATAATTCTAAGGTAAAAAAATACCTGTGTAAATACCATATATAAGCGTACAATTTAAGCAATGAAACAATGAAATTATGTTGCAAGATAAAGTACATACTTTCCATATCCAAATTCAATAAGTATTTTTCACCTAAACGTAACCACAATAGTGGTACAAATAAATTTCACACACGAGAGCGTACGAACAAGTACATACGTTTCCGACTGTCTTGATTCCAACTGACTGTGCAACAATAGGCGTGTGCGGAAGGAAGGTATTGACTGCCAATAGACGGTCCGGTTATCGTCCTCGAAGATAAATATGTTTGAACATATTTTAACTTGGTGAATTTGACTTTTCACAAATACTTCTATGTGCGACGTTCCCTCAACGTTGGGTGCGCGACGCTTCGCTCGTGAAAGTGCATTCCTCGCAGATGCTGTGGCCCTCTCCGTCTGAAGAGCAGCTCGATCCGACCTCTTTCCCGTCCTGCCGCGACCTCTTTCAACTTCCCCTCCCCCCTCCTCATCTCCCGACCCCCATCCATCAGCGACCTTCTGCCGTCAGGGGAGTACATCGGGAAATCGAGACCCTCATCGTTTTTTCGGGTCTGGCGGCGGTCGCTCAATCATCCTTCCGGGCGTACCTACACACTCCTCCTCTCTCTCTCCCTCTCAGGGGGAAGGTGAAAACGAAGCTTCATTCGCTACCTCTGCCGTCACGTCTCCCTGCCCTCGTCTCTCGGCCCTAATATTTTTTTTATCATTTGAAGTGGGTGCATCGAGATGATAACCACGTAATTGTATGCCGCGCGAGCGGGGCGACTGTCTCGTTTGATTTAGGTGGCGGGGATGCCTAATTAAGGCGAGTTGTATTCCGGAAGCAGAGAAGATGGGAGGAAGGAGTCCCACAGAGTCCTAGTTGGATAGTCTCGCCCGCGGATATCCTTTTAAAATTTGTTTTTTTTTCATAGATACGGGATTCCTAGACGGAAGTAGGGATTTTTGTCTAATGCTTTTCACGCTGGACTACGATACGTGACTGGCTGCGGACGCATTAGCTGAAATGGTTCTTTTTTCATTCCATACGTTTAGTAAGTTCGGTTTTTTTAAATGGTTCTCTTTTTATTCCTTATATTTAGTAAGTTCGTGTTCAATTTCCGTATTATACTAGTTATGCATTGAAATTCTTCCTCACCAGAGATACAGTCAAACACGGATATAACGAGATCCAAGGGACCAAATGCTTTTGCTCGTAATATCCGTTACTCGTTATATCCGATACGAGTAGCAACATGTACTGTCACTCACTATCTTTCCCTCTCTCACGCACACACTCGCACTCACACACATACTAATCTAATGGAGAGGTGGTAAAATAACAAAGATTAATATAAGATGATTGAAATTAAAAAATGAACAATTCATTCAGTAAACTATTGGTACATGCTAAATTGACAAGAAAAAGTCCTTGGTACGACACTACCAAGCTGCTGCTCGTTCATTTGGACAAAAGATTTTCTCGTTATAACCGTAAGGCTCTCTAATACTGTATCGTTCTAACCGTTATACATTTCTCATAAAATGCATTATTTCCAAACAACCCTTCTCTCTTTCCTCGCAATACCCGAGATCTCGTTTTAACCGCACTCGTTATAAATGAGTTTGACTGTATTTCACTGTAGTACTGTTGCCATTTGGTTTCTATATTTAATAGTCTAACATAAGTTATATTTCGTATTCCATTTTTTTTGCCTTTTAAATGGGTAAAAAATTGATATACTTCTTTAATAACTTTTTATTTTACTAGTACGATTTATTTATTTGTTTTGTAATTAATATTGAAGAGGGGTTGCGTGGAAGAAGTCACTGTTTGCTTTCAATTTGAATCCAAATGAATACGAACTATTACTACTACTATTAGCTTATGACAACATTTTCCCCTTTAATTATCCCTTACTGGATTTTCTCCCACCTCCAACATGTATACATATATGTATAGCTGGTTTTACTTTCACGGATAAAGAAATTCTGTGTCTGACGATGCCGCTCGTAGCTTGCAAAACTGCTTATAATCTGTGTGCACGCTTTTTTTATCAGCATCGGATTATAATTGCGGATCGAAAGAAAAACTGGCAATTTTCCACAAGAATAAGGATTTTTAATATGACCGGTTTCGGTGTACAACACCATTTTCAGGTGAAGATGGTGTTGTACACCGAAACCGGTCATATTAAAAATCCTTATTCTTGTGGAAAATTGCCAGTTTTTCTTTCGCTATGATATTCCACCAAATTAAGCCTGAAACTACTACCTTTATAATTGCGGATATTAAAATGGCTAGTTACTCTCGCATACGTCTTTTCAGCCTTCGTCATTATTTAGCATCATGATTTGTCTTAATTAATTAGACACTATAGCAACTCCGGGTACTGTTTTTAGATCAATTAAGTATTTAAATCAACTCAAACTTTGGTATTTTCATACGTAAATCACGTGTGATACATTTGCTACGCTAAATTGAAAATACTCGAATGTAGCAAAAAGTTGGGAAATTTAAATTGTTGTGTTTTGTATGTATTGTATTTGTTTGTGTTTTTTTTCAAAGGTGGAATAAAAATTATTATTATTATTATTACTGCTGCGAAAACCTGGAATAAATATGCTACTCCTTTTTTTCGTAAGCTCTCCTCTTGCGTGTGTAGTGTGCACCTGGGATTCAGCATAAAAAATATTTAATACGCGACCTTAATAAGAAAGGTCGGAAAGCATAACTTTATTTTTAATTCCTCCGAAGGCACAGAAAGTGTCACGCGGCTTTGGGAAGAGCTTGAATAGGAATCTCTGGAATTTCGAAGGTGAAGCGCTGGATTTAGGTTTCTAGAGAATTCAAGAGAACGGATTTTGTATGACCACGTATGTTACATTGGCGGTTGGAAGTAAAACAATAAAAATAAGAAATTAATTATTAGATAGTTTCAAGCACTAATTTTACCGAGGACTCTTTGTGACTTTGATACAAATTTGCATTACTCAGTCATTGTTTTCATCTCAATCCCCTACAGACATCTCACCTCTCCTCTACTGACCACTTTTAACGCCTAGTCAAATCCTTACCTCTCCTAACATATACCTTGAGGTTTTTCTTACGATAGTGAGATGTAAGTCATCCGATTGTGTACTGTTAAATCTTAAGCCTGCTGCTCCATTGGTGCTCCTTTTACAGTATATGGTATACAGTAAGATGAATTTTGTCAGAAATAAAAGTGTTCTGCAGGTTTATTTGTGGTTCAAACAATGAAAATAGGCTTTTATAGGAATTTATTTGACGACATCTAAAATTCGTTGTTTAAAAATATCCTGGGAAGGAATTAAAAGCAACATTTTCTGAACAGGTTGCCTAAATGAATTCAGTGAAGTTACAATCTTGTCAATGAAGTCATTTGTTAATGAACTAGACGTGAGGGTTGATGCGTGAAATATAAATGAAGTAGTAAACATTGTAGGAGGAAAACTGAAAAAAGTCAAATGCAGATATTCAACGTATTTAGACAATTTAAATTATAATAGACATGCCTGCAAAGATTTTCTCTCGAAACAGGAAAACAGGGAAAATTAGGTTTAATTTAAGGAACTTGAATTTGGAAAGATGAAGGAAAGTGGCTTTTTTATGTGTCATGCATTAAAATTACTGCCTTATTTTTGAACTTTTGACAGAGTGGTCAACTCCAGATTTCCAGAGGCATATAACTTATCCAATTCCAAGTTAAATTCCGTATCATAAAAGGAAAAGTAAAGGGAATTGAGTTCAAATAACCGACAGACATGGAAGATGAGCCAACTTTCTTTTCTTTAGCTGCCCGCTTACAATAATGACTTTCAAAATATATTCTTTGACTTTGAATATTGTAAGGTGCTGACTTTCTTGATAATCGAGTATTAGGTGCAAATAAATTTGGAGAAAGTAAATATTAAATACAAATAAAATAAAAATGGTGTCTCTATATTACATTGAATATTATAGAAGTCTTATGGGAAATATTTTGAAAGCAATGGTAGGGATGTTATATATACGACCCATTAATGACCGCATGAGTTGAATTCTTCCGGCGAGGACCCTGAAATTCATACATCGTGATAATTAAATGCTTCTGGCATATAATTGACTCAGATAATTAAAAAAATTTGTTTTTTTAATGGGCCTGTCAGAAAATATCTTGCGAGAGACATCTGAGCAAGCCTAAACATTTGCGATTTTGTTGAGAATCTGGAAATTACCGCGTGAATATATTAAATCTAGCTTTGATTTTCGGAAAGATACCGATTAAGACCGTAATTCTAATTATACTGAATGTTTTCACCTTTCAGTTAGCACAAAAAATACAAAATCATCTTATGATGTAGTTTTTTAACCAACCAGGGTACACATTGACGCATTACTACCTGAATCGTATTTTTCCAACCACTTCCTTGCCTTATATATTTCATTTTTGAGATCATAAAAGAGGCCAAAACCAACGTTATACTAGGAAAACAGAAACTGGAAGAGGTGAAAGAGTTCTGTTACCTGGGAAGCAGAGTAACCAGCGATGGACGAAACAAGAAAGAAATAGTCAGTAGAATAGCACAGGCGAAGAGGGAATTCTATCAAAAGAAGAATCTACTTGCTACAAGCTAAGAAGTAAGGAAGCAATTCATTAGAACGTATATCTGAAGCATGTTTCTTTACGGCAGTGAGGCATGGATGATGACAGCAGCGGAGAAGAAAAGGGTGGAAGCATTCGAAATGTGGTGCTACAGAAGAATGCTGAAGATAAAATGGATACACCGAGTGACAAATGAAGGAGTCCTAAGAAGAGTGGGAGAAAAGAGAAGTCTGCTGAAAACTATAAAAAGAAGACGGGACAACCTAATCGGCCATATCTTAAGACAAGATGGCCTAATGAAGACAATCGTAGAAGGACAAGTGAACGGGAAAAATGGAAAAGGCAGGCCTCGTATGAGTTATATAGAACAGGTCGTGAGTGATGTGAAAGAGAGGAGCTACGTTAATATGAAGAGGTTGGCCGATATAAGAATCGAGTGGAGGGCTGCGCCAATCTTTATCATATCCACTTTCCGGTAACTTCGACTTAATATTTCACCGCATCTTATTCACGTCGAAACAAAGGCATTTTAAATCACCTAGTCTTAGTGGTTGTCTCTCTCATTTGTTTTTCATGATATACCCTACGACAATACGAGGATAATTGTATAATGCGTAACTTGATTTGTGTGGTTTCTTGTAACCTCTCACAATAGTGGTTTCAATGTGCCACCATCTCGTCTCTGTGGTCGGACACAATTTTCTAGCTTCCTCACTGAGAATCAGAGACTATAAGAGCGGACTCGCATTCGGGGTCATTCATACCTGCAAGGGAGGAAGGTGTTTCATTTCATCCCTCCATTCCGTCGACCTCTTCATTCCCTTCCAATTTTGCGACATCCATTTCATCTCGATTGATTTACCTTCGATTTCAATCATTCCGAAGGGGTGGACCTCCCAGAAGCCCTCTAGGGAACGGGAATACGCTCCTCCGGCCGTTTGCTCAGTCCCGCGCATAGATATGTATTCATTCCCTTTTATTTCTTCTCCTTTCTCCTACCTTCTTAAACATTAAAAACGATTTCGTCGGGGCAGGCTGCAGGCTCTCAGAAATAGAAAGGAGGGGGAGAACATAATATATTTTCGAAAAAGATTTCGTCTCATCCTGCGAAAGAGGAAGAAAAGGAAGATTATGAATAATACGATTCCTCGTACCAATTTCAGGGCCTTTTTTTGTGCCCGGGACATTCATTATTTTTCAGAAGCACAGAAATAACGACAAAAAATGAATAGACAGAGAGAGAGAGGGAGAGAGAGGTGGAGAAAACAAATGCGCGCGGACCTGCGATGCGCTCGGCGAGTTTCATATGTCCCACCCACCGCCACCCCCATCCGTTTCCCCTCTCCTCTCTACACTCCTCCCCCTTGCAACCCTCCCCTCCCCATCGTCTTTTTCTTCTTCCACTTCCGTTTTCGTTTTAGCCCTTTTTTCTACCCCGTTCCCGTCCCGCATAAAAAAGTTCCCCTCTTCCTCCAGCCCAACCCCTCCTTTCCTCCCTCACTCTGCCCTCCTAAGACCCTTATTCTGGCTCCAAAACAACCCCTTCGTCTCCCCCCCAACCCCTTTCCACTGCACCCTCACTCACTTTCCTCCTCGCCCCCGAACCAGGAAGGTAGGCATCCAGACGTATCGCATTCATTGTTGCCCGCGCTCAGGGTATTATTTTTTTTCTCTCTTTCGAAATTCACAACGGTTTGCCTCAAGAAGCCGCGTCACACGGCGTGCGGGTCAGAGAGAAGGAGGGAGGTGGGAGTGTTCTGGAAGAATAAGGAGCATATCTTCCCAACTAAAGGGAAAGATGTGGATGGAGGGAGGAGGTGGATTGTTCTTCCGTCTCGGAGGAGGGTTGGGGGGGAGTCCCTTTCTTTCCATTCTCTCTTCCTCCTCGTCCGTCCTTCCTCTCCTCCCCAGAGGAGCAGTGGCAGTAATAAAAAAGGGAGTGTAGAGTCCCAGCCACTCCGGATGCACCGAGAAGGGTTCTAGGGTGAGGAGGGGCGGGGGGAAGTCTTAAATCCGAACACGGGGTGATTATCATGCCGGGGCATTCTTTACGGTGGAGAAGGTCGCCAAGTTTTCCCTGAATAATATGGGGGAGTAAGGTGGATTATTAATTGCTCCCGCACGAGAGAGAGAGAAAATAGTGCTCGCTTTTACGGACCGTGTGGGAGGAATATCCGGGCTTTTCATTCGGTAGGAGGTGACTTTTACCTCCCCCCCTCCACGCGGATATCGACGGTGCGTGGCCCCGTTTCGAGATTTTTTCACCCGAATGGGGGCGTTCGTTACTCGAATGTATGTGTGTCTTACACGTCAGTATTGTTTTCAGCGCCGTTCGACCCTTTTACATCGAAACATTGACTTTATGTCATCCTTGACGGAAAGAACCGGCTCTAAGAAATTCAGTACCGTTAACCGCTTTCGTCGTTATTCAAATCCATTTTGCTAAGACCAACGCGATGTCAACAATGATATTGATCATTCACGTTTCATTTCTGCATCTATAATATAATCCCGTGAGTTTCGTTGGTATTGATGTTTCAAACAGTGACCATTAAATAAACTTTTATAAATAAAAAATGTATGACTATACTTTTGGAGAACAGAGTCAATTGATATCTAAGCTTATACAAGTGACTATCTAAATTTCAGTTCCGCTGCAAATTTAATGATACCAAAGTTACAATATATTCATTAAAGCTATGTTACAATATTGAAGATAAAGTTTGTGAAAGATAGGTTGTACCCTTAAAATTATTCCCCTAATGAAACAATCTATTTTTAAAGAAACGTGGTTACAGGCCGTGAACAATGACTCCAATTAACATTGCTGCGCTTCCGTCTTAGCGTCAACAACAACCAAGTAAGAAGAACGTAAACTTTTTACCTATTCTAGTTTATACTTTGACGATTTTAATAATTAGTAGCGATTATTATTATAGTGTTTTTCTTGAAATACAACAGTATTTTAAAGAAAATAAACCATAAGATGAATATGGTGAGAAATTCCTCAGGTACGCTTTTGAGAGGTGGCTAGAGTATCGGCTTCTCATCTCGAGTTCCGGATTCTAATCCCTGCCTTGGATGTTTAATTTTTAATCATTTTTAAGTGTCATGCCGGTCCGTAATTTCGTAGGCACTAAGCGAAGAGCTTGTCTAGCGAAGTGTTCTACTCTATCGTTTGAATCACACCGTGGACCCATTGGCCACTTTTGGTTAGAGTAGATAAATGCCGACGCCGGGTATTCGGTTGGGTGCCGAGTAACAACTAGTTAGTGTTGTTGGTACCATCCAAAATAGCGTTGATGCATGAGTTTCCGAGATTAAGGATACTACGGGTTGTCTTCGGCGTCGACCATGTTACTCGGATGACAGTTCCGCCAGCTTTGGAAGAGGGCTTCTCCGGGTTAGAACTTGTACTCTCCTATATATAAGTTGTTAGTTTTTCATCTTTCGTCTGTTATAGGAATGTAGTGCTTAACAAGTAGCCTAGCAACAGCCAGAACTTAGGCAGAGTATTCAGTCACACTTTATCAAGCGCCTGGAAACGTGTTTGACTGTTGAAATGAACCGGTCGGTCTGTAAAACTTTTTTCCTAGCCTGGATTAAGGTTATCGGCTGAAACAAATTCAATTCTAATTATTTATATAGAATACTGAAATGTTATTCAGAGTATTTTGGTTAATACCTCGTACTTTTCTTGAGTTCTAGAAATCTGACTTCGATCATGGCTGGTTTTGGCACGACTGACGACCAGAGAATGTGGCTGATGCTTCACTGTCGTACTCAAGTAGAATTACTCAATTTCCTCGAGGATATTCATACTTCTAGATTTTAATATTAGTTCTTGGGTTCCAGTTTCTAACCGATTTCATCCAAATATATGTCTCACCAGCTGGCCTTTTTGCAGTAAGAAGGACTTAACTGATGTAATGTCATCACTAACATTCAATTGCTGTGCACCAGTCTTCGCTCTAAACAATCATTCTCGGTTGTAAGTAAATACATATATAATGCTGCATTTAAACCAATCCTTTATTTGCATACCTTTAAGGGCTGAAAGATTGGTGGTGGAGAGCTCCTTACTACGTTCTTATTTACACTCTTGCAATAAGGGTGTATAATTTATGGGCAGTATATACCATATACTGCCCGGAAAATATTTAATCTCCATGGTTAATAATGAGGGAACGCAACAAAATATCCTTATTTTTCACCTCATGTTGACTTTTAATCATAATGAAGAATTTTATCCATTTCTTCCGAAAACTTTTAATAATGTCTCTACACCAACCTGTTATCGTCCAACTTGTATTCCAACCTCTTGTATTTCTTATTTTTTATTCCACATGTGTATTGAATACTTTTCAGGGGGATAATTTTTCTCCCGCTTTCTATTCCCGAAAGGATATCTTTGCTATATTTTTCCAAACTCAAAGAGAGAGTCTGGATTCCTCTTTCTTTGGTCATGAAGTTTCGGTGAAACAAAGTCTATGTAACCAGATAATTAGATAATCCTATGAAAAGCTATGATTGTCTTAATAATCTGCTTTCAAGAAAGCCCTTCTTTCTTTACTTATCTGAACTTAACTGAAATTGCGCACTTTGAATTTTGAATCCATCATTACACATATCCATTAGGGTGCCTAGAGCGTTTCTTCGAGCTTTAATACTTCAGTCGGAATTTTTAGTGGATTATCGTATCACAGGCAAAAGATTTGGTTTCTTCGTTCATAAAATGCAGGCACGTAGCCAGGGGGGGGGGGGGGGGGTAATGGTTCTTTTTTCCCCCCGAAATTTTTTCCCAATAATTTTGTTGTTCTGATTTTAACTGCCCATGATAATCCAGATTACAATGCATAGAATTCAAGAGTTAAGTGTCTTGAAACGTGATCACTAGTATGATGGATTCGTGTGGTTAATAATTGTTCTTTTCAATCCGAGATGTATGTATGGGTTAAACTTCTGCTCCGGGGTGGGTCAAATTAACTGCTTCATAACGAGGTAAGCAGTGAACTTTACCAGTGAGAAGAGATAGGCATGGGGACTGTGAAAGTAAATACCAAGCACTGAAAATTAAGGGAAGAGATTTGTTACATTTCGGCACCGAATGGACAAGGCTGATTTGTTTCAAGTCCCCCGAAGCAAATTTCTTGCTACGTTCCTGATAAGGTGGTGACTTATTTCTATCGAAACCACTACATTTTATTTTCTTATTTGCATTCATAATATTATTGTTATTTCCTGATTTTAGTCTCATCTCGAAAAAATTCATAATTGCTCTATAAATATATCTGGTTCCGTTCTAAGCATGAAATGTCAGTCATCAAATACTTGCAATTACTCTCATATATTTAAATCGTTCATGCAGGTTTAAGTATGTACCACGGAGACTGAGAATAAATGTCATCATCGGACTACACTTTTTTATCTCACCTACGTAAAGTGAGGAGATGCATCAGGAGCACTGCTTCACTATTCTCGTGAAAGGGGTGCCACCAGTTTCTTTTCATCAGTTCAACGATGACGTTGCTTGCGTGTAACATCCTTATATTTTTCCGAGAAGACGCGGTCTTGCTGTAAATCGTTCCCTTAAATCTTTTGTTTTCTCTTCGTAGATGCTGGAGGAAAGAAAATTGGCGACGCTACAGATCCAATGTCGTTCTTTAACAATGCGTCTTCCTGATCTAGAAAAACTGCCCAAAGTTGATTTTTTTCCTAGTTGTTTGTTACTTAGAACATTTTTAGAATCTGCAATTCTCTTAACTGTTTTCAAATAGTGGTTCTACTTGAGAGAAGTTATTTAAATCATCCTTAATTTTGGTGTCCAATTTCTAGGCAAAGGGTTGGTTTGTGTTATCGTGGTAATCACGTTCAAATATATTCTAAACACTAAGTTACATTGCGTCATTTCATTCTGGAACTCACCATACTCTTCGAATTGAGGGCTGGAGAATGAATAGGAGGAGGATGATAGGCATGAGAGTTATGAGGTTTTGATGGGCATGAGAGACACATGAAGGGGAGTGATGTCTATTAGGATTGTTGGTGATGATGCTTGCGAATTCATTTCGCTGGCTTCTGGTTTTAACATTTGAAGTGTATGCTGATTTCACGAGTGCAACGACATCGAAGCCACAAATCTTGTCTCCGTCTATGCGCTATCCTGCTGGGACAGCACTGGGTATAAGGACACCCCCATGCAAAATATTTTTTCGCCAACAAACTGTTATGAAGTCCATATACGTGGAAACCTGAGCCTACGATGGCGATAGTACTTAAGCATTAACGATGGTGACCTACGACGAGAGGTTAAACTCCCCCGATTATTTACTAAGATGAATGGTCGCCGCTTTCATGTTCTACTCTGATAAACTTTCACCGGTCCTAAAAATGGTTAATCGGTGACGCGTTCTGGAAAGGTTTTTAAATAAATGAGGGCTATCGTATTAATTGAGTTATATTTTGGAGACCTATTATCGGAAAACTGGGATTCTGGGTATGGTGACGCTTAAGACCCAATTTCGTTCTTTAGCCCTGCGACTTCCTGATATGGCAAAACTGTAGCAAGTTTATCTTTTCCCGAGCTGTTTGTTACTTCAAACGTTAGAATCTTCAATTCTCTTAACTGTTTTCAAATAGTGGTTCTACTTGGGAGAAGTTATTTAAATCATCCTTAATTTCGGTGTCCGATTTCTAGGTAAAGGGTCGGTGGGATAAACTGGGATTCATCAAAAGAGTATAGGGTAAATGTGACGATCATGTACGAGAAATCAGCTACTTTTCCCATGTTAGACCTCCTTTGGAATATGCTGCCAGTATATGGGATCCCTACGAAATCGGTCTAAATAATGAACTTGACCGTGTGCAGCGAAGATTGGCAAAATTTGTAAAAGGACGATACGATAACCATATTTGCGTAACCAGTCTATTAAATGTATTAAAATGGGAATCATTGTCAGATAGCAGGTTGAAATTTAGACTTAATCTCTTAAATAAATTCCAAGACCATATTTTCAGTGATGATGTTTAAAATATTTTGCGAACCCCAACTTACTATGGTAGACTGGATCATAATCACAAAATTAGAGAAATTGATTTCCGAACTGAAAGATTCAAAATGACATATTTTTCTCGTACAATTAGGGGTATGAATAGCGGTAAATATATCCAATACGAGTGTAGCAATGGGTAGCATAGGTAGCTGCGTGTTGGTATGAGGACATGAAGGTAACCCAACTAACAGCATGTTTTGCATTTTTGCTTTGCTATTTTTATATTTTCTTAAATAGTGTAGTTTAGAACAGTATATAAATACTAATCTTTTTTTATGCATGATATGTAGTGAATGTTTGGTGATAATTCGCCCCCTGCCACACGCCTTTATGGTGGATTTCAGGGTATTATGTAGATATAGATGTATCGAAAAGCCACTCTTACACATTAAAAGACTGATTAATGTTGAGGCGCACCGTACTGGCACAAGTATAGTATATAGTGCAAACAAAAATTTTTTGCGTCAACTTTGAAAAAAAAATGTGTTTTCTGCACTCAACACTTATGATAAATAACATATTATATTGTTGTAAAACTATAGATATTCAAATTAGAGGCCATCCTGGCAAAAATAACTCATAAAAGGTTGAAAACTTGGTAGTTTTCAAATGGAGTCAAAAAATAATAGCTAAGTTCCTACCAAATGTCAAGCAGTCAATTCGTTGGTAGCTATATGTATAGTATAAAATCAGGCATGCAGAAATTAAAAAATGCGTTGCTACATTTTGTAAATGGCATGGATCCTGTTAGTCACGTAGCTCTCATTTTCCATCACTTAATGGAGAATATCACTTCAAGATAATTATGGCACCATGGTAGCTTGGTAAGCGTGACAATTTAGTATGTAGTCAGTCCCTGAGTTACGCTTATCTCGACTTACGTTAATTGCGCTTGCGTAAATGACGACATTACTCAAATATAAGCTATAATTACGCAACTTTACACAAAAATATTGCTCATTTTGTAATATTCGAATGTGAGCGCAAAAAATAAAATTTTGGTCATATTAGGGCGAGCGAAAAAGACCACCACTAGGTTCTAGTTTAAAGAGTGATCGTGCCAAAAAATGGAACGGTTCGACCCGACCATGCCTATTCACCGAGGTTCGACTTAACTGCGGTTTCGGCACTAGTTCCATAGTGGATCCACTGGATCTTAATTGACCCATACTATCTCAATGGAGCTTTCAGATTTGCAATGGAAAGGTACAGAGCTGGTGTGGAAAAATCGCATCGTAATTTCACACGATACCATACCTCAAAAAATTACCATAATTTTGGGCAATATGATTTCGTACTACTTAACTGTACTACCATTTTTCCGGAGGAATACGGAGGATGCATACGTGAAATAAATTGGAACTATGCATGGATGGGGACCAGGTGGGAGATTCGCAGGCCTTCACTAACCGGAGGAAGGCGGCGAAACAAATGTGGGTGATAATGCGTACGCTTATCACCAACAAAAGCATCGCAAGTTTGGATCCTGTCTAAAGCATAACAAATTTGTTTGCCAGTTAGGAGTGTTAATCGTGTAAATTAAACCCTGGCATTAGAATAGTAAAATCACAGAATTTATACTGCATTATATCAGCCTGTGGATTTAACCTACAGCATTCATTCGATGATAAATTATTCGTTTTAACGAATTCTGAAATAATTATTACATTTCTCCATAGATATTATTCATTTAGTTGTAGCCTAAAGGATAAATAGTTTAAACATTTTTCTGGTGAAGTGGTAATGTATATACGTAGGGTAGGTGATATTTTCTCGGGTTTTTACGATTATGTGGTACCTACTTGGAATACTTACTATTGACATAGGCACTTGTATGGCTCTGTCTCAAATATCATTATAGCATTTTTTTAGTAATTTTTTTCACATCTATTTAAGTGTTATAAGTATTATATGTCGATCGGAATGAGCGAGTGATTCGAATATTAATTTTTGATTTGCCGGACGAGAGAAATTCCAATTTTTACATCAAAACTAATTGCTTTTGTCTTTCCCTCGATCCTTCTTTGCCCAAAAAAAGTATTTAAATCTTCCGCATTCTCTCTTTCATTGTTTGCCAACAGTAGAATTAAATAGGGTTGTAATTTCATTGGATAGAATTAAAAAAAAGTAGGGCCCACCATTTTCTCCCTGATGAACCTCGCCGGGCGTCGTGACTGCAATGGGCAATCGGGCCAATTCGTTCGCGGGCGTCGAATGCCCTCGCCTCTCTGATTGGGCGCTCTCAGCGGTCCTCATTAGACAGCCGCCTCTTGAATTTTTGCTCGTCGTTTGGAGGCTCATTATCATAGTCGCTCCCTCCGCATTCGGCATGCGGCTCACATTTCGAGTCGAGGCGATGAAATCACGGCAGAGCTCTTTAACTACAATTATCCGGTTGGGAATTGGTGACGGCCGGTGAGAATGTAAAATCTTTCCGATCTACCTTCGAGCATTTTTTGGAGTCACCTTCATCATTTACATCTATCTACATCTACATAATATCCTGCAAGCCACCATAAAGGTGTGTGGCAGGGGGTGATTTCTCACCAAACATGCACTACATATCATGCATAAAAAAGGGAAAGTATTAATATGCTAGTCAGAACTTCACTATTTAAAAAAGATAGAAATTGCGAAGCAAACATGCAAAAACATTCTGTTAGTAGAGTTATCTTTAAGTACTCATACCAACATGCAGCTACCAATGCTATCCATTTCTACTCTCCGATTGGACATATTTACCGTTATCCGCATCTCTAATTGTACGAGGGAAAAAGGACATTTTGAATCTACCAGTTCGGCAATCAATTTCTGTAATTTTATGATTATGGTCCAGTCTGCCATAGTAAGTTGGGTTTCGCAAAATATTTTTAACATCATCACTGAAAATATTGTCTTGGAATTTATTTAAGAGATGAAGTCAAAATTTCAACCTACGATCTGACAATTATTCCCATTTTAATTCATTTAATAGACTGGTTACGCTAATACAATTATCGTACCGTGGCTTTACAAATCTTGCCGATCTTCGCTCCACACGTTCAAGTTCATTATTTAGACCGATTTCGTAGGGATCCCATACACTGGCAGCACATTCCATATCGTGAAAAGGCATCGTTTGATTCGTTTCTCGTGCTTCATTTGCATAAGAGGAGGAGATGTTGAGGAGCTGTGAGTGCTTTAGTGAGGTCGTAATATTCCAACACCATCTTGAAGAATCTACTAACAGCTGGAAATACAAGCTTGGAAGTAAGGAAGCAATTCATTAAAACGTATATCTGGAGCATGTTCCTTTATGGCAGTGAATCATGGACGATGACAGCAGCGGAGAAGAAAAGGGTGGAAGCATTCGAAATATGGTGCTATCGAAGAATGATGAAGATAAAATGGATCGACCGAGTGACAAATGAAGAAGTCCTAAGAAGAGTGGGAGAAAAGAGAAGTGTGCTGAAAAGTATAAAAAGAAGACGGGACAACCTAATCGGCCATATCTTAAGACACGATGGCCTGATGAAGACAATCGTCGAGGGAAAAGTGAACGGGAAAAATGGAAGAGGCAGGCCTCGTATGAGTTATATGGAGCAGGTCGTAAAGGACGTGAAAGTGAGGAACTACGTTAATATGAAGAGGTTGGCCGATAGAAGAATCGAGTGGAGGGCTGCGTCAAACCAATCCTAGGACTGTTGACCCTTGATGATGATGATGATCTTATTCCATCTTTTCTAGCGATCATCGACAGTTTAAGCGGTAATTTCATATCGTATTTAAGATAAAATCTATGTTCTTTTTTCATGTGACCGCTGGTATAATGTCTGTTTAACTCTAACCAGCTCATAGTGTATACATCACGTTGGTATCATGCCTACAGAATGCTTCAATTATGTAAAGAACATCAATTGGTTCATAGTTGGTCGGTGATTGTTATCATATACAACGAAAAACCATAAAAAAGCTGTTCTTATTCCATGTAAATACTTTGACATGGTAAAACCGAATTCAAAGATCATATTTTCCTTCGTATCTATTTATGTATTGTTCATCAACACACATTTGACTAGTCGTTCATTGAAATCGGATCGGTGTGGTCTTTATATTCGTGACGTCTTATCCATTGGGCCGAAGTTCGAGGACTCCCCTCGTATTTTTTTCTTTTCTTAGTCCTCCATACAGAACTCCAGTTGGGACCGGTACACCACACAAGTTCACAACTGCTTTCGTAAGATGGGTTGTAAATTTGTGGACCCCTTGTCGCTTTTCTTTCGGAGCAGACAAATACCTACGCCGGTTTTCCTTCTTGTCTCCCTATTTTTCTCCGTCTTCTCAAATAAACGCCTCCCCTTAATGCCGATCCCCCTTAAAATTAGGAGCTTCTACGAATCACTTGTTACTATGGAATCCAATTGATTGAGCAGCTTAAACATTGGAAAAGAGGTCTGCAAAATATTCGCCAACCGGCTCAGGCCCGAACGGAAACGTTCATGGGAATTTTTTCCAAGGCTGACTCTCAGCGAATTTCTTTCACTTTCAATGGCCGACTTGTCATGGAAATCGCAGTTATACATAAACGAAAGCGAACGTCATAACTCTCTCTCTCTTGGAATACTTGAAGTCGTAAACTCCGAAGGCATCTAACAGCAGCAAAAGACTCGACACGTAGCATTGAAACTTTCAGTTTATAAAATAGTACCTACCCGTTGCATGGAAAGTGCAGCTATTTTCGTAGTCAACATGATTCATTTTTAGAATAAATTGATGAAAATTCATGGCCCACCTAATTCTGAAGTGGACCGTAGTCAGAGGAACTTAAAGTTTTGCAGTTAGTTCCTCACGATGTGTATTTGGTGACGGAAGTATATCGTGTACTGAACAGATCGTGGAGATCTGTGAAATCAAGAGACGGTAATTGTGTTATTTTCACAAGGTTACTAGAAAAACTCGGGCAGAAATACCTATCGGACCGTAGATTAAAATACACCAAGACAGTCATTGAGTAAATTTTACGCTTACATATTTATAGCTTGCTTCAGAAAACTATTAAGAACATCTGCTTATTACGCTCGATTTGCGATAAGATTTATATTAATATAAAGACGTGCGGAGAAATTTGTCTAGACTCTCTACCTCGAGTAACAATGTATCACAGAGTCATCACTAATAACAGTGGTTTACTATTAGGTTTTTGTGATACAGTTGGCATTAATGCGTGTTAAAACGGTACATAACTCTTTCAAGTCATGCTAAATGTTTGAATCCTTGCATGCGTAATTGGAGCCATAAATTAATCAAGTAAAGTAATTGCCTCATCATAAATGGTACATGCGATTAAAATCATCCCTGGTCTTCGCAGGTAATAATCGTTTAGCTGTGCGGGCCATATGCATGACTAATTCTACATCTACATTTTACCCTGCAGGACGCTGCAAGGATGTGTGGCAGAGGATGTTAGATCATCAGCAGTGAAGATGAAGTTTGATCTGAAAAAAAATTGTTAAAAATAATGAAATATGGTATTTAAGATCACAACCAAAAGGACCTTGGTATTAACTCACAAAGACTAAAAACTAGTCAGATAGAAAATGATTTTAAATTATCAAAGAATAGAAAAAGTAAAAAAAAATGACTTTCTTTGATCAGCTACCTATAATACGGCCACGAAATACTCATGCAGAAGAAAATTTCCTGATACAACCTTATAAACGAAACAACACAACGAACCTTACAACAATTAAAGTGAGAAAAGGCACCTTAATAAATGCTATATAACGATGTCTATTCCTTGCGGAATGTATGGTAGAGAAATTTGGACTATCATGAAATCAATTGAACAAAGATATAAAACCACCATTAGAGAGTATAGACATAAATAGAGAGAACAGGAAGCGGTAATGGAAGCAGAAAGAGTACATATCTGAAGATGCATGAAAATATGTAGCGAGAGGGAGAAAATCTTTGGAATATCAAAGAAAAGAGATAGAAGATTATGAAGAATGTCGTTGCAGGCTTGAGGCCTTATTCAAAAACAAAGATAAAAAATATGGTGCATAATGCGTCTGAATTAATTTCAATAGTTTTTTTGCATTATATTCGTGCATTTAGTATGGGAAAACTCATTTCATCTCTCGTTCAATCCTATGTCTATAATCGTTTGTAATCTGTCGCTTCCGTCTATCCTGCTGTTGTAGCGATGGGGTACAAATATGTCCGTATAGTCATATTGGTAAAGTCACAGTTATTCTCATTAACGGTTGACATATCTACTGGTGTATGTTTTGTGGCAATTCAACCCCTACCATATACCTCCTGTTTAGGCGTTTTTGATATTCAGTAGATGTACTTATAGAATATGCTTTCTGTTTGCTGTTTCCTCTGGGTACCTTTTCATCGCTTTTCTGCGGTGCATTTAAAATCCCTTTCGCACTCCCTATCTCCTCCCTTTCTTTTTTGCAAATTAATCGGCTTTGGCAAGGCACCCACTCGTCGGAGAGGTCTAAAGACTAGTTATCCTTGCCACCAAGAATAACTTTTGACTCATGAAGAAGCAAGGCGCATCTTCCTCGATTAGCTCGTGACAAAGGGTTAAGTTGCGCGTTGCGCGAAGTGATTTAAAGTGCCCTGTCCCCAAAAAAGAGAGAGATGAAGAGAATTGCCAAGTTTTCCCTCGCTCAAAGAAGTCTGTGAGGTAATGCGAACCAAAGAGCGCAAGGTTAACATCTTTGGAGTCGCTTCCATTTTTCCCGAGTCGGTGTATCTCAGTCCTTTCATTAATTATTGGACAACATGAACAAAGCCAAGGTTTCAACACGATTTTAGTAGTAATAGAGACGACGGTGCACGGATCTTATTATTTTTATCCCGAACGTGACGGTGTTACGATTGAAAAATTCCATTCCATCGTAGGGTTTACAGATCCGGAAAACTTGGGGTCAAGTAAACGTAGTGTAAGAATTTATGAAAATAATACGGGTATAAAGTTATGGAAATACATGTGAGTGGTGTGATTTCTCATCAGTTGGTCTAATCATAGAATTTGCAGCTAGTGTTCGGGACATAGATGATAAAAATTTGATTACGGAATTGGATAGTCCGCAGCCCAGAGCCACTAGCGCCTGTACAAAGGAAATCAACAAGATTTGTTAAAGGCAATGACGATATTGGTGTTGGTGTTACGAGTGTAATGTAAAAACGGGGATGAGAATTACTATCATAAGGCTGGTAGAAATTTAGACTTAACATTCAATATAAATTTAAAGATGATATATTTTCAGATGAAGTGGTAAATACATCAAAAATGCCTAAGTATTACGCTACATTTTATCAGGAGAGCAATATTAGAGACATTTCATTTTTCCCGCATAGCATAAGGGAGCATAATAATCAACATAGTACAAGAATAGGTAAAAGAAATATTATTCGAGTAGTCTTAAAGTGTAGAGCTTTTTTTACGTTGCTAACTCATGTGTGCTACGGGAATATGGATTAATATATCTAAAGGAATGCCCGTCTAAACTCTTATCACTTCATTGCTACGTAGACATTAAAAATTTAGTTGATTATTACATGAGTATTGCGTCGTCCCAACAAAAATCTTCCCTATTTTCTGTAGCTTGAGGAGAGAGGCATTGCATTATGTGAAATGCTATGTATTCTTTGCTCCGTAGACATTAAAAATTTAGTTGATTATTACATGAGTATTGCGTCGTCCCAACAAAAATCTTGCTTACTTTCTGTAGCTGGAGGAGAGAGGCAGTACATTATGTGGAATGCTATGTACTCTTTGTAAATTAGTTTTTCACAATGAAATTGCTAGTGTCGTCTCTAGAAGTATGATTGTGTGTACGTCGATAATGCATTCCTGCTGTGGAGTAACCTTCAAACCCCCCAAAACCCCGCCTCATCGAGGCTCGCTGTATACGTCGGTGAATACTGGGCACTGTTGCGATTCTCAAAGGCTCCCAAATGAAAAGTGGCGGATTGAATGATCCGTGATGATGAGAATAATGGCGATACCGAAATCGTGGCCGAAAACGACTGTGTCTTTTTGGGGTCAGGGTGCCGGAGCCTCTTCTGAAAAGAACTTTCGATTCGAGGCGTGACGAGGCGAGTGCTGGGCCCTCATAAAACGAAAAACCAGGAGGCCGCGATGATTCT
Source organism: Platycnemis pennipes (assembly GCA_933228895.1). Lineage (NCBI taxonomy): Eukaryota > Metazoa > Arthropoda > Insecta > Odonata > Platycnemididae > Platycnemis > Platycnemis pennipes. The sequence goes on along the minus strand of OW121851.1, from coordinate 40,480,886 downwards.
GCGCCATTTTTTTTGCCTTTCGGTGTCCGTTTCTCTCCGCGGCCGAAACCGAACTTTCCCATATTCAGGAGCGCCTTCTTGCGAAACTGTTCCGTGGATGTTGCGGGCCGTACCGCGGCCGACCTTTCCCTTCGGCGATCTTCGCAATCCTCCGCATTACACCCGAGGGAACGTAACCGGTGATAGGGGAGAGAGAGAGAAGGTCCATCTCGAATGGATCCCACGGCTCTTTTGAATGGGTGCCTGTATTGCATGTTTTAAAGCGAGCATTATGGGTTACTCCGCCTGATTTTAGCTTTCGCCGCCAGTGTTAAATTAGCGAACCAACGACCCGGAAGATAGGTGTAGTAGAAGTTGATATCTTTTTCGACCACTAAGGCTATATCTATATCTACGTAATACCCTGCAAGCCACCACAAGGGTATGTGGCAGGGTGTGAAGATCACCAAACATGCACTACTTACATGCAAATAAGAGCTATAGTACTACTACTTACGGAGAGATGTTAGATATAAAATTCACGGGAAACTAGGTGGTTAGTAGCTTGTAGCAGTAATTAGTAGCATTAATGTACCCATTAATGGATTGATTACTGGTTAGAAAAAAATATCCTGAATATATTTATCTACAGTTTCCTATCACGAATGTGTTAGAAATACTCAAACATGCATCATGCATTACAGACAACTCTAACATTGTTTACCTACCTAACCTATTGCTATTCTGCCGATTGAGCTCTCTATGGTATGGTGGGGATCGGGTTGGTGTGGTGGTTAGAGTACTGGCCTCCCATCCGCAGGGCCCGTGTTCGATTCCCGGCAGAGGCGGATTTTTCAGCGGAAATCCGGTCCCCACTTGCTTAGTGCTTAGGAGTGCTTAGTGGAGGGCATTTCAAGTTCAGCACTCCGTCCGTCGGATGGGACGCCGGGATGGGAGCCGTGGTCAACTTGATGGTCCAAGTGCAAGTCATCTAACTCTATACTAAACGTAGTCCTTTTACAGGTTCTAAGACCACATTTAAGGCGGGTTTCGTTCACGTGGAGTTCGGGGTGGTTGACCGATCTCGAACTGACTACACCGCCAACTGGATACATTCAACCTCTAGTGATACCTGCGTGTTTAAAAAAAGTCTAATCATAAGATAAAAAATGTTTCAATCCAATGTACCGATGACACCTGCTGAAAAATTGAAGCTGTAATTTTCCACTACTTTAATTATTTATGCAACTGAGTCTCTGGAAATCCACATGAATATTTATCAACTTAAAGTATCGTAACACACAGCGTTAGCCCGCGAACGGAGGTAAGCAGCAATTGTCTGTTTGCAGCGCGAAGAAAGTCTTTTAGTTTACTTTGGAAATAGCTTCACCGAGATATGATCTTTAACTTATGCCCTTGAACCCATCTTGCGCCAGGTTCATAATGCTGCACTTCATGTTACTTCCCTTATCTCTAATTCACTTGTGATTAATATTAGGTACTTATGGATAATTCTAGGAGGTTTTACTGTAGTCGAGCGAATGGTTTTTACGTATTATTTGGTAAATTATATACCCAAATCGAAATAAAGGTTGGTGTAATATATTTCTGGAATCGCCTCGGTAGATTTATTTTAGAATTGGTTTTTTGAGCTTTTGGAAGAATTTTAGGTGAAACACCTGTTTGTCGACTGTGTAAAATATAGGATGGATCGCAAACACCACAAAATATTTGGAGATATGAGCAAGGTATTGAGTGACAATTTCAAATGTGTCGATTGCGTAAAAATTTCTTCAGGAAGTGAATTTACTACCCAAAATTTAAGACGCATTGTAATCTGCCCAACAGCTCTAAATGCAACTCTTTTTCCATGTGACCAATACAGAGTTTAGCCTATCGTGTCCTCTCATAGTTTACTATTTCTAAGTAATACTTATATACTATCCTACATGCTTACCAAGTATTGTTTTTCTAACACATATTTTTAATCTGGTTTATTAAATGTGCGAAATGACCTTAGTAGTCACAGGACCTTAAGATAAATTATATCTATCTTTTAGGTGGAGATATGAGTGAATATTTATTTAAATTGATAGCAAATACTTTGAAAATAGCTTCAACGAGATATGATTTTTAACTTATGCCCGTGAACTCTTCTTGCGCCAGGTTCATAATGCTGCACTTCATGTTACTTCCCTTATCTCTAATTCACTTGTGATTAATCACCATTTTCAAATTACCTGAACGGTAGCGCGACGCTGGCCAAGGACAAGTGTTGCATTCCTTCTTAATGTGCTTGGCTGCAGTGCTGCTTGCCCTTGGCAACTTCGGCGCGTGCTAATCCCGATAGTGAATGGATAAGAATCCAACAACCGGCGCGTGGATTATTCCGCCCTTCCTCTTTCTCTGACTGCCGCGTAGAACTTGCCTGACTGCTTATGTTCGCAGTGTCATTTGGCATCTGTTTGTTGGCACTTTAAAATTTAAAAGAAAACTAGCAGACCTGCAGCCTGCTTTGCAGGCAGTCTATCTGGTGTGCTCATGAGGTGAACTTTGTGTTCTAGTGTCAAATGCGATTTTACAAAGTGTTTAAAAACTACAGATGACACAATACCATATAGACAAAAGAGCGATGCTATTTTTCACTAGGTGGCCCCACCTTGAGTATGCAGCCAGTGTATGGGATCCTAATGAATTAGGGTGATCAGAAAGCTAGGTTCGTTAAAAAGTTGTTACGATAGGTTGAGTAGAGTTTCAGAATTAATAAAAGAATTTGGGTGGGAATCATTATCAGAGCGTAGGTTAAAGTACAGATTGAATCTATTAGAGAAATTTCTATCGGATAGCTTTACTGAAGATGTTAGGCACATATTAAAAACACCAGCGTATTATGCTAGATTCGATAAGATAAATAAGATTAGAGAGATAAATTGTCGTACCGATATATTCAAAATGGTACTATAAGAGAACAGAATAGGCAGCATAGGAAAGGGATAGGTAGGGGAAATATTTTAGAGTATTCTGTAATTCATGATGCATGTATTAACCCCTTAAATACTCTAGATACTAACAATCAAGTTGCATGAGACATTATAGACATTGCATATTAGCAGTGCATGCTTGGTTATCTTTACCCCCTGCCACAAACCCTCGCAGTGGCTTCAGGGTATTCTGTAGCTGTAGATGTAGATGTACCATTAGGTGGCAGTAGTGCTTGTGCTTAAGGCAGGCAGTAACCGCTTCACTACTGAAAGTAGTCTTTGCATTTTTTTACACTTTTGTGCACCAAGTTTTCATAAGCATTTCGTATTCAGGGAGAAGGAAATAGCTACTTTATAAATAGATAAATTTGTCCAACTGTAATTATCCTATATGTTTCTGAACTTTTTTAGCATATTTTCATTATATGTTGTCTCCTACTCTCAAAAACCATCACGTATTTAGCATTTTTCTCTGCACCACAAACTGCTAATAATCCAAAACTACTACCAAATCCTACAGACAGAGAATCAACATTCAACGCAGCAAACCTCAACCTTTTAGCTCAAAACTTGGGAGAGAACAAATCAAAACGCATACAGAATGACTGACTGACACACTTCAAAATTACACCCAAATGACACCGAAACCGATGCAAAGGTGGCTGTGATTTTTTTATGGGATCGTCTGGGTGGTTTAAAAATAGAATTGGTCCTTTTAGCCTTTTCATATATTTTAGATGGGTATCTAAGTGAATGTCTTTTTTTTAAATTGATGAAAAATGGATCATTCTAGAAGGTTTTACTATAGTCGAGCTAATGGTTTTGACGTATTATTTGGTAAATTTTATGCCCAAATCGAAGTAAAAGTTGGTGTAATATATTTATGGAATCGTCTCGGTAGATTTATTTTAGAATTGGTTTTTTGAGCTTTTGGAAGAATTTTAGGTGAAACACCTGTTTGTCGATTGTAAAATATAGGATGGAACGCTTACATCACAAAATATTTGGGGATATGAGCAAGGTATTGAGTGACAATTTCAAATGTGTCGATTGCGTAAAAATTTCTTCAGGAAGTGAATTTACTACCCAAAATTTAAGACGTATTGTAATCTGCCCAACAGCTCTAAATGCAACTCTTTTTCCATGTGACCAATACAGAGTTTAGCCTATCGTGTCCTCTCATAGTTTACTATTTCTAAGTAATACTTATATACTATCCTACATGCTTACCAAGTATTGTTTTTCTAGCACATATTTTTAATCTGGTTTATTAAATGTGCGAAATGACCTTAGTAGTCACAGGACCTTAAGATAATTACATCTATCTTTTAGGTGGAGATATGAGTGAATGTTTATTTAAATTGTTAACCAAACGGAATGGTGTGGGTGTAGGACAGCCATTGATAATTTTAAAATGGTGGGTGTATTTTCGAATCAACTGGCTGATTTAGCAACAAAAATTAATACATAATAAAAGTTTTATAACCTTCTTTCAAATATTATAAATGTACCTACTTCATAACGCCTAGCTTTGAAATTCACATTTCAAACACAAAATCGGGGACGGTAGGAAAAAATTGTTTTAGTTCACTATCTGCACATCGAAAAGTGAATTAATATTTTCATACTTGTAAAGCGGCCCATAGACGTTCAATATTATTGTGCAATGTGGGTTGCACAACCTTTTGACGGCGGCCCCTAGACGGTCAATATTATTGTACAATATTTTGGTTTGTGCAAAAGATTGCACCGTATGGAGGCGATATTGAAGGTTGTGCAATATGTAGCGCAATCGCAAGCACAGACGTACAACCACATTGTGCAAACAGTCCCTGCCAGAATTTCATGAAGTCAACATGTTGAGTGAAAGTGAATAGGGTGGTTTCCTATTATTTTTTTATTGTCTTGATCGAAAGTTTATAACCTCTGGAGTACGTGTTTTAAGCCGTTCGATTTTTAAATGACGTTAAGTATTTTTCCTCATTAATTAAAAAGTGAAAAAAATCAATGGCGCGAAAACGCGACGGCAAACTATTGCATGCCGGTTAATCCTACGCGTGACGTCAAACTATTTCCTTTACCTGCCACCAGGTGGTGCTGCGGGCGCTTCCAAATAGACGCCGCACTCCGTTAAAGCTTATGAACAAGTATTGGAGGCATATTTATTCCGTTAATTAATTATAATTAACTTTTATTTATTTATTTAACATTACTTATGCAGTTGATTCATTTAAAATCAGTTAGTATTCCTTTCACAAGCATATCATGTAGTTCGCCTATCGCCGCACGTCCTTCACGCCATGCTTCGTCGTAGCAGAAGACACAGCGAGCAGGACGTCCTTGAGCCTATAAAATGACTAATAATACCATGTTTAACTGAGAATTCTTTTCCAACATTGATAGTTTTTACAGGTTAATACTAATAAATATTCACTAGAGCTAAGGGGCCCTGAAATACAACGGTAAGTTCAGGAGACGAATTTTCCTATGCTTCGCAACGTAAACTACATACCTGTTACGTCAGCATGAAGGCAGCGCACCCCGCCATTTCAGAGCCTTTTCAAATGGCCTTAAAATTAACATTTAATTCTCTAGTAAACTGGGATTTCTCAATACAAACTTTTTGCGTAAATTAAATACATTTATGGCAGGGCACAAATCGCAATTAATGAAGTCTGTTTTATTTGATGAAGGAAACTACCATATTGTGTTGCGTGACAATTGCTGTGGCCGCAAGTCGTAAAAAAGGAAAGAAAGTAAAAGGTATTTTTCGCGGTACTTTTCTATCAGCAAATTGTACTGCTCCCCCTTTTTCGCACGATTACTATAATCTTTGCACTTCACATCCCACAGAGCCGGCTTTTCGGCTTTCTTGTCACCCATGATAATAACGCATGGTTGAGACGACTAGTTCAAACAACCACTAGAGACCAACTGACAGGATATTACGCAATATTGCCAGCAGACGGCACAATATTATCCCGTTTGCACAATATATTTTCAAGATTTTGAAAATCACACAATATATTGCACAACCTTTCCATATTTCCCACATACGATCAATTATATTACACAAACCAAAATATTGTACAATATCTAATATTGACAGTCTAGGGGCCGCTTAAAATTGATTGATGAAACTAATTCCACTTTCTTCAACTTCTTCAAACCAATTTTTGTCCCTTTACCAAAAACGTAAACACATTTACTTAGCAACGTAAACAAATTTGCATAGCAACTGGTTTCCCATGTTAAAAGATGGGGAAAACAGCATTTTTCTCTGCACCACAAACCGCTAAAAATCCAAAACAACTACCAAATCATGCAGAAAGATAATCCACACTCAACACACCAAACCTCACTCTTTTAGCTCAAAACTTGGGATAGAATAAAACAAAAGGGATACAAAATGACTGGCTGATACGCTACAAAATTAATATAGTACCTATATAGATAGAAATGTTCGCTGTGAAATACGCGAAATGGAGAAAATGTTGAATTATTACAATTTTTATAATAATCGGTACGTTTTCTAAAATATAATTGCCTCTACTTTTATATAAACTATATATTAAGTAGTAAAATTCTAGTCGTGTCTTCTGTTGTAATTGAGTAATTTACATGTATTGTTTACTCTCGATCCCGATATGAAAAAAATATTTTTATTTGAAATCGACGAATTCATTTATTACTACTAACTATGTATGCATTCTAAATCATTGCGACAACACCAAGTTACCGAGAAACAAAGGAAATATATGAAAATAATCGCATTATTTCCTATCAATACATGGCGAATCCGAAAGTTTAGATAGACTAGAGCGTAAATAATATTACCACAATTATGAAACAAATTGCTAAATATAATACAAACCATATATTCACCACTAATTGTCAGCATACTATTACTTTGTAAAGTTTTATAGGTGAGATCAAAAATCCTAAGAAAAGTGTTTCTCGGTTATAGTTCGAATAATAATTTTGTACGGAAAAGTGCCTGAAAAACGATAGGTACATGAGTGTGATATAATTGTTAAACTGCTTGTTATTGTTCCATTTCGTGACTCTCGGCTTTGTAAGTACGATGTACACTATGACAATTAAAGGTGATGGCGCATTGTTTTTGGTTCAAACAAGCAAGCTGGTACAATTGGGAAAATGGGAGCGGCAGTTCCAAGGAACAATTTAATGCCTGAGGATATCAAGCAGATGACCACAAATTATCGTGGTAGGCCCGAAAGATTTGTTCCTGCCAAGGTTGGAAAGAGACGAGAGAAGCAGAAAGAGAAGAATGCTGCATCACGTCCACAGAACACCAACGAGATCGACACCGGAGAGGAAAGATCCCGTCATTACCGATGCCATATTCGGAGTTATTTGGAGTGGACGTGATGTTGCCATAGCGGCGAGACAATCCTGTTCTGATGAGAGATAAATTATCCATCTGGCCCAAGAGGTCTTCAGCAACTTTCAATTTGGCGTTGCGCAGTTAGACAGACTATCTACTAAAGATGGAGGAGTTCTCATACATGCACTTACAAAAAAATCTGACATTAAGACCAAACAAGTCCGCTTACATTTAGATCAGAAAAGGAAAATTGCAAAGCCACCCAGAACGTCGAGTTAAACATGCCAAAGCCGATATTTGCACACCTACATACCGAATGTGAATCTCGTGTGTTTTCAAGACTTTACCCATAATCATGAAAGGATGGCAATATAAGGTTAGATGAGGCAATAGTATCTTAGAAGATAGACAATAGATAAGTTAGGAAAAGAAAATATGAAAGGATGTAGGTATGAATGGTGGAGAAACACCCGGCGTCAGGATTAGCAGACGGGCGTCACTTGGAAAGGTGTCAAACAGATTACGGCTTAACATTCAACGGACGGGGTACTGAACTCAAATACTCCCCACAAAGCACTCAAGTTGGTGCAAGCTTACCTGTGATAAAAATTTCCTCTGATTCGTAGTTTGAATCTCGTAGTAAGACCTCAGTATAAATATGATGATATTAAACAGAAAAATAATTAGTTAATCATCACAAATGTATTCTTGAATACAAACCGGGTTTTGACGAGGAGCGTCATCATCAACACCTGATGCGGTCGAAACCCGGATCGTATTCAACAATAAATTGTTGTGGAATAACCAAGTATCTTTGTGTTCAATATGAATTCAAAGTTCAATGAAGTCACGCCTGAAAACATCTATGATGGTGGTGGTAACGAACATAAAATCTAAGTTATATATCGTTGTAGAAGTAGAATTAGGTTTCCATGTACTCAACTGTTAAGTTACGTCCTACCCTCTAACCTAACTTAATCCGTCCGTCGAATATTAGGCAGTAATCTATTTAACACCTTTCCGAGTGGCGCACAGTGGTCCCAAATGGAAAAAAAACACCAAAATTAATATCGTCGTCGTATCAACGTACTTACAAAGTAAAATAGTTAAGGTAGTTATTCCCAAAGTGTTAGGCCTGCTAAATCCGATTTTGAAGTTATTTTTATGCATCTCTAAATGTTATTATTTAATGAGATATAATTATTTAAATAGTTTATAAATATTCTATGGAAGTAATTATCAGGGTTCAAAGGACCCACAACTATTTAGATCATAATATCTCTAAAATATTCACGTATTTATTAATTAACGGAGCTTAATCCTAAGGCAAACACAAAACCGATACCCCCTTTGCGAGATTTGGATCCTCGGGTTCGAATCTTTGAGGTGGCGGAGCACAACCAAGGAAATGCGGAGTCACAGCATGTTCAATATGTTTTTTGTTTTTCTGTGTGAACTACGAGCGTATGTTCTCAAAGTGTTGGGCATGAACAAATTCCTTGTGCAATATTTACACCAAATATATGATATTTACGACACTTGAAACTGTTACAGACTCTTTTGAATTCCCTTTAGACAAATTTGGAAAAATAACTCGTAGCAATGCGTACGAAAATACACTTCGGTGCACGCATCCAGTTAAATTACAAGATGACATCATGAGATCAGCTGATTATGTTACGTCTTTACGAAAAAGGTTTGTAAATGTATAAAATTTGATAAAATCATAGGGCCATTTCTCCAAAAAAGCTTTTGAATGAGCTTCTATCGGATTCGTGCGGGCATGTCTGAAGTTAGGAATTATAACATACAAAACCTAGAAATAATGCATGGGGCACGTTTGCTTTAAGAACCGTACGTGCTTCGTCCGCCGTCTTTCTCGTCGTGAGATCGGGTGACTTTGGAGCCGCGTTTGTGTTCGTGATCACTCGTGTCTGCACGCTCGTGTGATTATTGCCACCTTCCCCAAAGCACACCTTGCGAGCGTGAGAGTATTTCGTCAGCGAGAATCGTTCGTCAGCCAGTTAGCTCTGACGGAACAGTGGAACTCCACAATAGGACGTGGTCAGCAAGCATTCCGTACACCCTTCTAAGTGGTTATAGAGCTTTGAGCAAAACTTTTCTTCCGTTGAAACGCTCACAAAGGAGACAACGGAGTGTCACAATTCCAGGGTTAGGGATAGTCGAATACCGATCGAATGAGAAATGCAACTAGTCACATGTGCCAGTTGGATGCATAGCTAAAACGATACTCTAATTGTGTAGCATTTTACCTAACAGTGCAGGTACGTTGACCGTAGGTATTTAAGGAGGTTGGCTTGCGACTGCTTGAGTCAAGTTGTCTGAGGAATCTTATTAATTTAAGTACGAGTATATGCCTGCTAAGTGATCCTTACTTCACAAAGAAAATTACCTAAGCTATTGAAAGTCATAAGTATCACAAGAAATGCGATGTAAAGTCGAAGGATTTCTTTTTTATCATAATTTTAATCAGCTCGACTATGAAGTCAATTCAGCATTTACTTTAAAGAAATAAATTCATGTACTCAATGAATTTACTAATTTATAACACCAGAATATTATTATCAAACATTATGTTATAATATTTTTCTGAAATATGCTTTAATATCTCATTAGTAATGATATTATTAATACGCCATACATTTTACATAGAGCGACCGCAGCGCCACTTGAAGTCAACTAACGCATTTCGTCTGCTATAAGCGCAGAAATTGGTGGATTTAGCGAAAAGTACGGTGGGTTGATGGCTTTTTTTCATGTCATTTTATTCCTTGCAAAATTACGCATAAAATAACAGTTTTTGCAAAAATGACATGTCACTATGGTATTTTTAAACGTTATATACCCATGTGATGGCCATTCTCGCCGTGAATCTATCTAATTTCAAATGCAATTTGTGCAAAAAGGAGTATGGGTTGGTATAATTATCTTTACTTTATTAGACAAAGGAACTTTAGTTCTGTAAGTGCTGAAAATATAAAAAAAAGACATGATTTTCACTTTTCGGATCAACCTCCTTAAGTACCTGAATTAAAACTAGGGTAACTTCTCGAGCGCCCTGGAAAATACTCATAGAACTGGCTGCATACGCTACGTACGAGACATATGAATACAATACGAGAACACGAATGAATACTCTATCGGCTACCCGAGTACCTTGACAAATTCCAGTGTCTGGATGAATACTACTGTCTCCATTCGACCACAAGCTTACGTACAAGTATCTTATTGCTGCATTCAGCCTTGAGTATTCGGAATTCTCCAGAAACCGGAGGAATGTCAAGTTTTAATGGAGGACTTTGGGTTGTCACCTGAGTATTCATTCGAGTTCTCGTATTCAGTCGTATTGCAGTGTTCCCTTAGGCAGTCAAGTATGTGATCGCCCTTGCGGTTCCCACTCATTGTCATACAGTAACAGGTATCTTCATGGCATTCTTCTCACTGTAATACAAGTCAATTTGTAACTTTATTTTCATAGGTGCCTTAGGTTTTGGGTACTAGGGTCAGTAAGGTTATATCGAGCCTTCAAACATAGGTTCTTAACACTAGAACAAGTGAAAAATTCATGTCTTAAGTGAAATTCGAACCGGCGACCTTTGGGTTGTCAAATCAGCGCATTATCGACCAGGCTACCACGGCCGGCGTGGTATTCATCGTGGTACTCATGAGATATTCCTCGAGGTAACCATGCGCTCAATAATTGAATATGTATGCCACACTACTCGTACGCATTTCATCTTAGGTTATTGTTAACCCCCGCGTAGCACCCTTCATGTAACTTGTCGGGAATTCCATAGATGTAAATGCAACAAGTATATTTATTGTGATCTGTCATTTGCGTTCATTACTTTTAATTCACAGCCAATACGTATACGGTATCTTTTTCTAAAGCTGTTCCTATTTTTATATTCTTAAGTCCTCTGAGGGCTTGGTTTGTAATATTTAACAATGAGAAACTTCTTCTCTTTTAATTTACAAAGATATTAAATTCACTATCGAAAGAAGACGAAATGTGTTCCTACCGTTATAAAGTTAACCAGTCTTGTGCTGCTTTTATTGGTATCCTATTATCTACTTCTATCGAATAAGAAATAGTTGTTTGTGAAAATTACAGTCCATTAAAGCTATAGGAAAACATTTCCATAGTTGAAAGTAATGTGATCACCGGGAATTTCTTTTCGTTATTTCTTTTTACTTCCTGTTGTTAGATTGTTGGTTTCTCAGCTCAATTAGCTTTGTTTTTGTTCAAAAGGCTGTCAGCATACTCTTTCGCATAAAATTTACGATCGTTAAGAAATATTCCGCACTCGCTAGGGGGGTAGGTCTAATGATTCTGATGATGATAGGCTTCCAAAATTCATTAAATACCTTGAACAAAAGGTGCAAATTAAAATAGCTTAAATGCTTTTTCTGCCGCATGATTATAAATATATGTGATTCTGGTTCCCCTCTGGTGATAAATATTGTATTTTATAGCGTAAGTGTAAGCAATCCGCGATTTTTATCTTTTCGGAAAAAACCGCAATGCTAATTTTGGACTGGTGAGATTTCATCGGTTAAATAAATTCTTGGCTTGTCGTGCCCGTAATCAAAATGGCTGTCATACTTATAAAGTTATGAACGGATTGTGGTTATTTGCGCGTGACGAGAACAATTCAGTCATTTATTTATCTCGCTCTTATGTTTCAGGTTCGAGCTTGTCTCTCTCTGCTGCCACCTGCATTGACGACACAGTGGATTGAATGCATATAGGTGAGTTATCTTTGAGGGGAAAAATGGAAACGTGTCTCACCGCGAAGAATCCCGCTACCCTATACCAATTACTCTTCTCGGTTACGTTAGATTCCGAGTGTTGTCGAATCATGAGGATAAATTTGAAGCGGAGTCAGCTGCTTTTCCTCAAACGACGCAATGTGCTACTTGAAGGATAAGCAGAGCGAATTAATAACTGGGCTCAAGGAAAAAACATTTGTGAATAAGGATAGACTTCATGAAAAAAACCTAAAGGCCGGTTACATCCAACAGAGAATCTGGTGAATATAGAGAGTAACCTCATTTCTCTGTATAAGGTTTGAGATGATGTGAAGGGTAGATCTGTGGACCACCGGAAGGGGGAGGGGGAGACTTGTACTCCAGGTCACAAGTTGAAGCTACCAAAGGACAAAAATGGACCAAGATTAAAATCAGGTTGATCAGTTTGAGGCGAGCAAACGAAGTTTTGTTAGCTGGTCTCCCTGGCGTCACTTTCCTATAAATAGTCCTAGATGATTTCCTCTTCCTTCAAACACCCTATTTGTTTTATACCCCCTCTTATAATTATCGGTTCTTTCACTTCCCCATCAATTCACTTCGACTGCAATTCTTCCCTCTATCATTCCTCTACCCCACCATTCTCCTTATCTGACTCCAGATACATAAAGGAAGGAAAACTCACTGTATGCTCACCTTCTGATTGATTCGGTCACAAGCTTTTCAACATCCTGTTGCATTGTTGTACAGTGTTTTTAATTATCATTCACGATGAGATTCCAGTGTTGGGATTGACTTTATCGAATTCACAGGTCCAGTTAAATCTAGCACTAGCACCTATTTTGGCATAATATTCATCGGCATTATTCGATATAATTCCCTGATATACAGAATCTTAGCTGACAAAGAAGAGATCTTCAGTTTTTTTTAAAGAAATCCTGTGAATTTTTAAAAAGGTTTTATCCATATGAAAAAGAGGGAGTAGGCTTTTTATGGTTGCGCTCTTTGAGTGGCGCGAGTACGCTTTTAGCATCGTACCAACCGTTCAGTTCAGGTGCATTCGGACGGTAAACTATGGTCCCTTGACGACTTAAAGCAAGTGAAGTGCCAAGTGATGTTAGTCGTCTTTCTCCGAGCCCCTTTTACTCCCTTGCACTCGCTCTTGCGTTACCCTCACCACCCGCATTCCTTAGGAGGCGCCTGTGACTTCGGAAGACGCAGTCTCCTCGGCGAATGCCGCTGAACAACTTTATACCTTCACCAAATGGTATGCTGCCTACACGACCATACAAGCACGCGACATTTGAATGCTTGAATCTTCAGGAGAGAGCGACGCTTGTTCTGCGACAAGTTATTTTCACAAAAGTTTCCTCATTAGACGCGAAGGCGCGCATCATACGTATTTATCCTTTTGAAGCGCTTAAGATCATACTGGTTCAACGTGTTCCTCGGCCTGGGAAACTTGAATTCCACAAAAAACATCGCAAAATCCGCCTGAACCGTATTCAGGTTTAAAGTAAATGCGCACCGAATTTTGGTGGTCCAAGGAAATCGCCTGTTTTATAAGGTAAACTCATAGCTCATAACGTAGTTTTTAATCATCATTTATTAGATAGGAATAATTTGTTTCTATGCGTCATGGATTCTCAAACGGAGGGACGTGTACGATTGATGGTATTTAAAAAGGATTTCGCGGTACGTACTTTAAATGTTACCGCTTTTTTATGGCAATGATATTGAAAAAAAAAAAATAATTCTTGTATTTTATACGAAATTATCTTAGCATAATTTATAGTACAGCCCTATTCTTGGGATATTCTTGGCATTCTTTCTTAACGTGAATATTATCAATTATCGGTAGAGAGTTTTTCCTTTTGGTGTTGGTGGTACGACCTTCGAAAAAGTTTGGGAATTGCAGATATCACAATAAATGTTACAATTTTTCTACTTCATATTCGAAGTTGTTTCTTTTCCAGATAGAATTTGGAATCAAATTTTTCCGAAAAATCTCCTTTCGATGGAAGATAATTATATTCAGATTACGGTTCATCTAGATTTTTTAAAAAAATGTAATATGTATGAACTCCTGAACTTCATCATTTTTCGTCTTGAACAGATTTCTTCTTATGAATTTTATTTATTTAGATGTTATCGACTTCCTTTCTCCTGCAATAGGTCACCGTTCAAAGTCCCTCTCTCTCCCACTTTCTCCTTTGTGAATCTTGAGAGAAAACTGGATGCTAAAAATCCATCCCTTTATTCCTAGATTTTTTTGCTGGAATTCCCAAATTATTTTATTTATTTTTCCTTTCAAAACGTACATTAATAAACTTGCGCATGTGGTTCTTCAGTCAATCACTTAAAAATTGTAGCGGACAGAAAGTTGTTGGTAACTTACGCCCCGATGTTCTGCTCTCCACCCACCTATGAGGCGTATCCTAACGCATTGTGATGAATACCGGGATGTATGCACGTGAAAAGTTAAGCATAACTAATAGGAAATCAATACAAATTATAGAGTTTGTATGTGTAATAGGCCTTATTGTTAATTTTCATGGTGCACTTAAGTAATTTTCGAAGATTAGTTGATTATTTTCATTGCAAAAAATATTTGAGTGTGATAAACTGACTGTTTCAGTCGGTGCACGGTCATTGCAATACAAATTCTATCTTTAGACTAACTCCATGCACTGCGAAACATTTGTAAAACTGTTACTTCCTAAATAATGACAATAATAATCATTCAAAGAGACATCTTTAATAGAAATGTAGGTACCTATTATGTTTGAAGCGTTTTGCTTTGCTTCATTGAGTCTGTTATGGTATTGTTGTGAATAGTTTTCAATATTTTTTCTTGATTTGCCAATGAATCTGATAACTGCTTTCCTGTGTGGATTCAGTTTTACCGCGAACACGGAATCCAAATTACTGTTCCGCTGCAAATTAAGTGGTAAGGAAATGTGCGACCCGGTCACCGACGATGATATTCCACCGCGCCGAACTTCCTCCTACCGTCCTCCGATGCGAATTTCGCTAACGGTTCTTAACCGACGACTATTCATTGCTGAGACGTGAGAAAACCCCTCGCCGCACTTCCTCGTATTCTTGCAGCATTACAAATTCCCCGGCAAGGCGCATGTGTAATTGCCCTCGAAATGAAAAAGTACCTCTATGGTGTTGAAACGAAGCCATCAGTTGCGTGGCAACTGTTGTTTAGTGTTGGATTTAGCGAGTAAGCGGGCGGATAGATTTGTCTCGAGACTCGTTCCAACTCCATTTAAGCTACGTTAAAAAAATTAAACTGTCGTAAGCACGAGGTTTGGATGAGTGGAATAGAAGGTATATGTTGCGCTATGGCGAGAGAAGTAAGGGGTTGGGACAAATGGAATCATTCACCTTCCTTGGGAGCAGGATCATATGCTACGGAAGAAGCAATGCCATCTTGAAGGGAAGAATAGCGCAACTAATATGGTGTTCATGATAAAGATAGGGCAAAAACGATATCGGAGTGCCAACTGTACGACAACCAAATTGCCCTGCTTTGAACTGAAGGAAGAGCAAATAAAAAAACTTATTGTTACTTACACAAAGACAAGCATGATCAAGCTATCACCAGCTATTTTCAGTAAGTGCCTTAGACAGAAGTCTAAAGATTCGTAGAGATGGTGAATCAAAGAAATAAATGTGAACGGTGGATAAATTGACCTGCTCCCATTCATAGATTACATGTACATCTACGCGTTACCCAGCATGCCACCGCCAGGTGTGTGGCAGGGGGTGAAGATCACCAAACATGTACAATTGACATGCAACTAGGCTAGTACATGGAAACATGCTCGATAATAGGGGCACGTGCAGCTAGATGGTTAGTATCTACATAGTAATAAAGGGATTGGTTGTTAAGGCATGCATCATGGACCAAAACTACTCTAACAATATTTCACCTAGCTATCCCTTTGCTACGCTGCCTATTGTGCTCTCTTATGGCATGTGGAAAAAATTACATTTTAAATTTATCGGTACGACAATCCATCTCCCTAATCTTGTTAATCTGACGAAACCTAGCAAAATACGTAGGGGTTCTAAACATATATCCAGCATCATCTGTAAACAAATCAACTTGAAATTTACCTGAAAGGTTTAACCGAAAATTTAACCTGCATTCTGATAGCACTTAATTCCCATCCTAGTTCTTCTTTACACATGCTCTGATTTCCTTTATCATGCCTTCCTCGTACGGATTCCATATACTAGCGGGAATACAAATGAACCCGAATTGTAAGGGGCAGAATGGAAGACTGTTTAAGAAATCTTAGGATTGAAAAAACTTTTATTAAGCGTGAGATTTACTGCTATCTAGAGACAAATAGTGAGGCGTGAAGGTGACATTCCTGCTAGGTCACAAACGCTAGAGAGCCTGAGTGAATAAAGTCGTAAAGGAAACGATGCGTGAAAATGTGTGCCACATAAACTATTAACGCTATATTATCGCTACTAATTATAATGGCTATCACGATCTCTTAATTCCTTTTCTGAAATGTGTAGCATTTAGTCAGATTTTTATGCCTGGAAATAGTTGTTTTGGTGATGATTCGCTAGGGCGCTATTTTACCCTCTCTCCATAAGTTGACATGGATCATCAAATGATCCCATTAAAGTAATACTTTTAATAATACTGCAACTGTACACATTGTAGTGGGCTTTGTTGTGAAATTCGCATATACTGCATATACTTTCTATCTATCTCCTTATACCGTAATAGATATTATTCATCTCATCATCATCACTAACCAATAGTTAATAATAACACATGTATTTTCTGTGGCAATGCCACCTTAGAAAAACAATACAAATTAAACTTGTACACCAGTCGCCATTTAACATGACAATAAGCAATTGCATAAAGTACTATATACTTATACATTAGTGAAAATGTTCTATATTACATATTATATTTTACAAGTATATATGAAGGTGGAAAGACTTAATTATACAAAGCTGTAAATAGATATTCCCAGTATTTTTGTTTAAAAGAATATTTGGATTGCGTACAGGTTAGGATCTTGGATAGGGAATTCCATAATTTTATGTCATTTACAACAAAATATTTTTCATAGACATTGCTCTTGTGTGGTGGGTATTTAAAATAAGTTTGTTGTCTAATTTTAAGGAACGTGCAGTTACTTGTCTTTTAGGAATCATATCAAGCAGGTATGGTGGCTTTACGGAATAATCTAAAAGAAACAATTCCAGGAAATATTTTCTCCTAAGAGTGACTGATAGCCACCCAAGTTCTCGTGGGTAGGGACTGATGTGTTCAGATTTTCTTTTCTTATAAATGAACCTAGCACATTACACAACAATAGTTGGAGCACAGGTTTGACGCAGCTCTCCAATTCATTCCCCAATTGGCCTATCTATTCATTTTTACTTTTGGCTTTACTTAAGTGATCCTTTTAGCAAGTTGCTCCGTGTATCTCGTGCATAGCCTTCATCTTCTATTCTTCCAATTCACTTTTCACACAAGGACTGTCTTCAAATGACCATCTTATTTCAAGATATGGCCGATTAACCCGAAGTTTTGTCTCCTTTTTAAAGTTTTCCACATAATACTCTTTTCTTCCATTCTTCTCAGGACTTCTTCGTTTGTAACTTGGTCTATCCTTTTCATCTTCATTGTCCGTCTCTATCACCACATTTCGAATGCTTCCGAGCTTAAAGTTTCTGCTGCAGTTATCGACCACGTGTGACTGCAACGAAGAAAAATGCTCCATTTGTAAGCTCTGATTAAGTGCGTCATACGTATGCATTCGTCTACATAATGTCACGAAGTGCCGCCACAAGCTCGTGTATGAGAGGGTGTTTGTTAGTGCTTCACACTATATCCGCACCACATCCGTGCACTGCAACTTGATGCAAGGCTTTGCGGCGGGAAAATACTCTACGCAAGGTTTATTTGTTTTATTTTACTAATGTTAATTATTTTTGTTTCATTTCTAAGTTTTATTTTTGAAAAATACGGGTTTTATTTATCGTATAATCACAGTTTTTTCTCCACTGGTTGTCATCCTTGATACGCTGTTTTATTTTCATTCAGGCTTAAAAAAGATTTGTTATAGAGTTGTTATAGAATAAACTTTATAGAACTATATACTTGTAATGTTTTAATATAATAAATTTTGTACTTAAGGGTAGATATGCTTTTTCACAAATGTACCATTTTCTCAATAATATTCTTTTTTCACATGTGCAATTCAATGAATCCCATCTGTAATATATTTGATTTATCTAAGGTAAATTTTTTATACTATTTATTTTTTAGATTTTACAGTGTGATAAATTTTTACTTTTTGCTTGACCTAGTAATATATTACGACACATACATGTACCTATTATGCCCTGGGTGGGGGGTGGAGAGGACGGTAACTTCCTATCCCGCCCAGGTAAAATAAAACTCAAGTCAAGTCACTGTTTACACTTGTTCTTTATCTCATCTGTGGGATCTATAATCGAGACAGATGAGTAAAACTCAAATGAAAACAATTGACGATATTGTAACGAGCTATTCAGACAGTAAATGTGCAAACTATTCGTGTTTGTACCACATGACTCCTTAGTTACTTCTTCGATATGGTGCCGATGCTTTCAAACGCCTCCCCAAGCTTGTATGTAAATGAAAATAACACAGCCTTTGTTATTTAATACAATACTGTATTTTTTATTTGTCCAAAACATTTAGAAAGTTAAATGAAATTTAAAAAAATAAAAAAAAATGAAATCACCATATCTTAAGCAATTATTGTTACAAACTTCATTACCGGTTCTCATAATTTACTGTCATACAATCATCTTAATCTAGAAAATATGGCTGTTCCATCTGCGATACAACTTCTAATGTCATACTATCATCATGCGTTCGTGTTCATGTTCGTGACGAAAATAATTAAACCAGCGCGATGAATATCTGGTTTCTCACAAATAACCATGGAATTTGACCTATCATGTATTGCTTTGCATTGGCTCACTGGGGGGAAATACGCAGTTCTAGCTCCTTATAAGACCCGCATCTACCGTCACGAAACTAATCTACGCTCAATTAATCCATCTTTTTTATTAAGGTTGCAGCAGAAAAAAAGTAAGAGCTCAGGATTAATGGAATTCCTCTTTTGACAATACATATTATTGAAGATTCCAGCAGAAATTAGTTTAGTATGCTAAAGATTATCATTTGTAATTTTTCTAATATGCGTTGTGATGTGGTGTAGCCTATGGTCTATTTATATCTAAGAGCAAGGTGCTTAGGCAATGTTATCAATAGATTTTAACATGAAAAAATGGGTAAACATTTAAAAAAACATGTTTTCCCATACTTTTGTAATTACTGAGTGTAATTTGGGAAAAAAAGTAAATCTTGTCTTTACAACACTTGCACCGGATTAATGGGTTTTGCTGCGCCGGAATCATGGAAAAGTATTTTATTCACTGGGCATTGAAAACACTACTGAAAAGTTACGAGTAAATATCCGTATGGATAAATGAAAGTTCTTAGTGAACTCCACAGTAGTTTTATAGGGACGACCTAGGTTTCGACACGTAGTGTCATCATCATGCCTGAGGTCGTGTCGAAACCTAGGTCGTCCTAATAAAACTACTGTGGAATCCACTAAGAACTTACATTTATCCATGATGGAAAAATTCCACCATATCTCTCAGGAATTTGTTTCCTCTATTAATAACTGTAGGTCCTCAAAAGGTCAGAATTAAGCCCCCTGATTCATTGGATTGGCTTGACACCCACATGTTCTTCTCATTTTGCTATTGACTCCCCTACCTGCATTGTCTTCCATTTAAGTGTGCCGAGTGAAAACTAACGATTTAGTTCCACCAAAGACCACTTCAGCCGATTACGCCCACGCATGCTTTCCATTTCAAACAAATTGGCCACTTATTCCCCATCCTCATTGTGTTTCCGTCTAATTATGCTAACGAAAGGGATTCAATGTTACCATATATAGATATATCAAATTGTATAAGATTATGCGGTATACATTCCGATTCCTAATTGCATCCAAACACAAAAGAAAGTTATTTTAGTTTTCTTATAGAAGGCGATGCGGATTACACCGCCTCTTCGGCATTGAGCGCACTGTACAATGAATTTCACTTTCATTTGCACCCATTTGTTACGTCAATGATGTGACGAATTCGAACTGAAGTTCTTCTCCTGAATAAAATGCCTTATTTATTTCTTTTTAAATATGCAGATTAACCAGAAGTGGATAAAGCAAGAAAAAGTCACTACAGTAGGAGAGTTGGATGGATAATTCTGTCAGAGGAGGAACCTACCAACTTTAGACATAGTAACTTGGAAGAGAGAAAGCGTAAACTTGACACAATCTTTTTCGGTGAGGTAGGTATGCACTGAAAAAATATCATAAATAGTAATAGTGTACTCATTTAACTTATCAAGGAATGCAAACTAGCCGCGATTACCTTAGCGGAGTAACCCGCTGAACATTTATCTTATGTTACTTTAACGGAGAATCTTGAGGATGGAATCGATAGACTGAGTAACTAATTAAGAGGCTCTGAGGACAATGGGGGAAAATACATGTATGCTGAAAATTCTTGCATGGGTACGGGACAGCCTTAATGGTACGTATGCCATGATACAGGGTTCATACCGGTCATGAAAGTCAGGGAAGTCATAGAAATGTCAGGGAAATAAAAATCGGGGCTGGAAGTCATGGAAATGTCAGGGAAATTAGATTCTGGTCAGGGAAAAGCTACAGAGGTGCAGGAAGTTCGCTCTGGCTCGGGATCTGGCTGCTTGGTCTGCTCGTCCGTTGTTGTTTTTTTAAATTTTGACTGGAATATGTTATTTCCTCGCATAAATAAATTTTGTTTCACAATATTTTCTTTAATTTCATCTTTGCATTTTTCCATTAAATCCCTATATACGACTGCTTTGATATTAAGTCAGGGATATTTAAAAAATATGGACTGGAAATCAGGGAAAAGTCAGGGAAATTGAAAATGGAAAGTAGGTTTGATCCTTGCGATAGTCTCATACACATAGTCGCGAGAGGAAAAAAGAAACAATAAATCAGAAAAGACTGTATTTGGGTAAGATTCGTGGAGCACGTAGTCAAGTATAAGTAAGAATGTGAAGTGCTTAATCTTAAGAAAAATCTTATGCAAGAATACGATATACCAAACATATAAAAAATAAGATAAAAAGTAAACTTTGTACTGCCCACAGTTTCTGCCTGTGAAAACTCTGGACAGTACAAAGTTGACTTTTTTTATTTTTCCAAAGATGCTGTACCGTTACATCTCGCCTGATACTATTGAATGTAATGATATGATTAGGTTCTAAGGTGTTCCAACTGCTAATGTTATATCGCACCGTCTAACATAAGTTACTCGTAAGCTTTAATAAAACGACAAGAGCGAAACACACCTATATTGCTCGTCATCATCATTGGTCAACAATCCTAGGATTGGTTTGACGCAGCTTTCCACTCGATTCTTCTATCGGCCGACCTTTTCATTGTGACGTAATTCTTCTCTTTTACATCCTTCACCACCTGTTCCATGTATCTCATACGAGGCCTGCCTTTTCCAATCTTCCCGTTCACTTTTCCCTCAACGATTGTCTTCATCAGGCCGTCGTGTCTCAAGATACGGCCGATTAGGTTGTCCCTATTTTGCTAAGACAAAGGAAATATTCACGCCCGAGGCAGGTTTCGAACCCGCGACCTTAGGCTTGCCAGATCGGTGGCGCTTTGCCAACCTGACTGTGATGTCCGACCCAATCTTAGAATTGTAACTTATTGGTGTTGTAAAAAGCGGTTAAAGCGGGAAACTGACTCCACGACAAACTACATCATTCTGTAACCACAAGCATATGATTCGAACGACCAGTCCGTTGGCTTTTACGATGAGTTGGCGATTCACGATTCGATTCGGTTTCGACGTCGTCGAAGCGTGAGACCACACTCTCTCACTCGGAAGCACACTTGATGAAATCTTCAGCTACCAGCTTCTCCTTTGATGAGCTCCCCGCGCGTGAAGTTAATTTTACAATATCCATTCCCTCCAGAGAAAAAATAAAAGTTGACCTGGAAGTCTCGAATGTTACAGGTGCGTCAAGAAATATTCAATACAGCCTCTCAAGAAAGGTTGTTCAATAAATCTCGAAAGGTCTTTTACAACTTTAAAGGAAAATGGAAAAAGATTTGAATCACGAATCCCACAAGCAAATAAGTGACTGTCGAAAAGCGCTCGGTAAACTACAGTTATATACTGACTGTGCATATGAAAGTTTGTTGGTATAATTGCACAGTTTGTTCATTTACGTGCAAGAACAAATACGATAATAATTTGAAGCCTCAGGAAACAAGGACCGTTAACAAAAATGCATCGGTGACTATATGAGAATTACCAAAAGTGTCGAGGCCAAGAAATTTTCTCTAAAAACATAACAGTATTCGTAACTTCAGTAAAGAAAAATAAGTAGATATTTCAACTACATGTAACTGTTAGACCTTTGAAAGCACACGGTAACATGAAGTTGACGGAACAATGCCTGGCATGGTGGAACTCCTTCATGATGAGGGTAAAGAAAACATAAAAAAAGAAAATACAATTCAAAGTAAAGAAGTTTTTCTCTTTTTCACTGGAGTACATTTTAAAATGACGCTAAGTATTTTTCCTCGCTAATGAAAAAGTGAAAAAAATCAACGGCGCGAAAACGCGACGGCAAACTATTGCATGCCGGTAAATCATACGTGTGACGTGAAACTCTTTCCGCTACCTGCCACTAGGTGGTGCAGCGGACGCTTTCAAGCAGACGGTGCACTCCTTTATAGCTTATTAACTAGTATCGGATGTATTTTTATTCAGTTATCGCATTATGATTAACTTTTAATTACTTTTTTTAAATTATTTTTTTCAGTTGATTCGTTTTAAAAAGACTTTTTTCATTTTACTACGCGTTCTGTGAAGTTGACCCAAAATCGCGCGAATTTTACGCCATGCATCTCAGTGGAAGAGGACTCCACGAGCTTATCCATTCTATCCCTATCCTTATACCTTTCCTCCCGGTCTGAAGCGCCTATTAGTGCGGAAACAGACTTGAAAACATCCATGAAAAATCCACGAGCAGGATGCCCTGGAGGACTGTGTTTGAAACCGGCGGGATTATCTCTAATAGGTAACCAAGGAGTCACGTGGTATAAGCACGAATGCTTCGCAAATTTGGTGTGTTAAAACCGCTGATTACAACCTCATTCTTTGTTTACACTTGGGTTATATCTCAACTGGGGGCTCTTCCGTTGGAATAGATGAGAAAAACTCAAGTGAAGGCAATTAATGATGTTGTAAAGAGCGATTCAGACACATTAAATTTTGAAACCATTCGTGTTTGTATTACGTGACTCCTTGGTTACCTATTCGAAATAATCCCGACGGTTTCTAACACAACCCACCTGGAGCATATGAAACGACTATTAATACAATGTATGACGGAGGAGACTTGTTGAACTTAGATAGTTTTAATGGACTATTATTAAAACATATGCAATAGACCATTCGTGTTTTTATCACGTGACTCCTTGGTTACCTATTAGAGATAATCCCGTCGGTTTCAAACACAACCCCCCAGGAGGATTGTGTTTGAAATTGTCGGGATTATTTCGAATAGGTAACCAAGGAGTTACGTGGTACAAACACGATTGGTTTGCAAATGTAGTGTGCCTGAATCGCTCGTTACAATATCATTAATTGTTTTCACTTACGTTTTACTCATCTGTCTCGATTACAGAGCCCCCAGATGAGATAAAACACAAGTGTAAACAATGAATGAGGTTGTAATCAACTTTTTTAACACAACAAATTTGCCAACCATTCCTGTTTATACCATGTGACTCCTTGGTTACCTATTCGAGATAATCCCGACGGTTTCTAACACAACCCTCCTGGAGCCTATAAAACGACTATTAATACAATGTATGACTGAGGAGACTTGTCGAACTTGGATAGTTTTCATGGACTATTATTAATACATATTCATTAGAGCTGAGGGGATCTGATTTACAATGGTAAGTTCAGGAGACGAATATTTCCTATGGCTCGCAACGCAATTTATGTACCTGTTACGTCAGCAACAGGGCAGCGAATCCCGACATTTTTGAGCGTTTCGTATGGCCTTAAAATTAACGTTTAACTCTCTAGTAAATTGGGACTTTTCAATGGAAACTATTTGTGCATTTATGTTAGGACATGCATCACGATCAATGAATTCTGTTTTCTTTGATGAACGAAACCGCCATATTGCACAGTTTTCTTTGCCCTCATCACACGAATAACATGTTGATCAAAATATCCCGTGAAGGAGAATCGATCTGCCAATTGAACGGCCTTCGAAACGCATTTTTTACGCCCAGGCCGACCGTCCCTCCAGAGCGCAAAGTCATCCTAACATTCCCAAAAGCCTCCGTTTCCCCCGAACGACCTCGTCTCGCGTGCGGGGATGCGGCGAAAAGTTTATTAAAAAAAAAAAACTCCAGAAGTCTCCAGACGTTCGTCCGTCGGAAAGGTCGAGGTTTATCAATTCCCCGGCGGCGCCGTAATGCAACCGAGAGTGAGAAGGGAATTAGGAGGAACCGCGGTGCGTGAAAGTTGTGGGAGGGCGGGAGACGGAGGGGGGAGTGGTGGAGTGGGCCGAAAAAACCGCTTTGTCGGAGAGAGTGAGTGAGAGAGAGAGTGGTTGGCGTGGGCGTGAATGCGAGTGCGGCGCGATGGGATATCATTTGGATCCGAACGAAAGCCTCCCCCATCTCCCTCTCTTCGCATCTGCCGACGTTTAAAGAAAAACCTGCGTGCTTTCTCTGTTGCGACACCTTTCGCGCGGAGCGGGAATTCCTCGGCTGCCAGCAACCAAACCTGACCTCATCCTCGCCCTCTCAGCATCCCCCCCACCGCCTGCACCCAGCAGGAATATTTTTAGATTCCTCCGAAGCGGATGCGGGAGGTTTGGTGGGATGTTTTTTTTTCTCTTCATGCCCCCTTCGGCTCTCAATTTTTCACTCGTTTCCCCTCTTTTAAAGTCAGCAGCGGGAGGAATACGTGTGAAGAGGGAGACCGAAAGTTGAAAGTTTTCGTTATGGATCAGGGTGGGCTTAACCCTCGAGAATTTTTCTTTGCGTTTACTGCTCGTCGGGCATTGATGTCTTCGTAGTTTTCGCACTCCTCTCACCCGAGTGCAATGCTTGTTCGAAAGTTTTTTTTCGGCTCCAACCTCATACCAGCGCTTCCCTGTAGTGAAAGTTTTCATGTTTATATATACGATCATCAATCTTTTGGCTGGCAATAAATATTCAGGACCACAGCTTATTCCTCATCTTTTTGACCACCTACGTATTGAAGTGGGTTAACAACCATTTCGATCAAAATCTAAAATCCTTAGTACACACAATTAACTTAGCAAAACATTTTAGCTTCTCAATTCCACGAGTTCAACTTCTTTTAAATTCAATCAATGGATGAAGTCGATACTTTGTGGAAATTACGAACGTTGAACGTGGTAAATGTAACAAACTTTGTACTTTCCACACAGCTTTATATGTTCCCCGATCGATTTCAACGGCTAAGCGTTATTTTCAAGGGGGCAACTGTCCCTCCCTTGAAAATGACGCTTAGTCGTTGAAATCGATCGGGGAATATATAAAGTTGACTGGAAAGTACAAAATTTGTTTCTTTTAAATAATTCATTGTGGCTTAGTCACCATAAAAGTAGAGTATAATGTAAATTTTCATTGCATCCCCACTGTTTGGCGATTTATTTCATCATTCAACGAAGAATCATAGTGCATGATCAAACTCTGTAAATTAAGGGCACCCTCTTAATTAGGCAAATTAATTTATATTATTCTTATTTAACCTTAGCACCACTGTTCTTTATACTTATTTGAGAATTCTAATCAGAGTATGACGGCTGACCGGACAAATCTTTTTGGAGTGGCATAGGCCTCAGAAATCCAAGCAAGGACATCAATAGCTTCAATGAATTCGCAGAAAACCTGCCTTATTTCCGAAATTAACATAAAATCTATCCTCAAATTTCCATGTTATCAACAGAAAAAAATATTGACAGACTATTGCACAAATTCAGATCCGTATAACAACACATTTTCAGAATTCAGATGCTGGAATTCCTCTGTTGTATATCATTTTAAACATTGCATTGCTTAATGATGAATACTTTATGACTAGTTTCGCTTTTATTGCAACATTTTCAAGCAAGCAATAAAGATAATTCATACTTGAAAATGTATTCATGGCTAAAAGGATTAATCTTAAATAAATTATATGTGAAAGGGTGTGCACTTAAATTTTATCTACCATATCCGTTTGTGGCTGGGGACGTAGTGTAAGGGCTTGGTGAACGCATGAAGATTTGAAACTTTTTTAACGCTACAAAACTGGGAAGTTACTCTATCGAATGCAGTTGAAAATTTTCATCTTGATGTACCATCCGAATAAATTGGGTACTCGAGGATGTTTCCTAATTTTCGATTCGCGAAAGAAGGGGTACCGTTCAAAAAATTTCGTCACGCTCGCCAATGACGCGCCCCTTCAGTAATTTTCTTTCCGGTGACACAATAGCCAACCAACGATGAGCCATCCGCTATATTATAAAGCCATAATTTGACCTTTCCGTACTCCGAAGGCCGAGCGTCCTAGGGAGAGTCTTTTTCGTCCTTGCCGGATCCGGGTGCATCCCACCGGGGAGGGTGGCGAGGCGGAGGGATGTTTTGTGAAGAAACCGAGAGACAAGAGGGGGTTGGTTGGTTGGCTAATAAAAGTCGTTTGACGCTTGGCATTTACGCGCGGGGCTGCAGAGGGGCCGTCTCTCTGCCCTCAGGAGAGGAAGGGGAACGGGGAAAGTGCGACTCCCTCTCTCTCATCGGCGAAGAGGATTATTTATGCGGGATGACCTCAGAAAGCGAAGGACATTTTCTCAAAGGATCATCACCTGCGTGCCTCTCGGCGAGGAATGCAAGGTTTCTGCGGGCGTCGGATCCTTCTGCCTTTGAGAACGACGAGAAGCCGCAGTTAATCGCGCCGTTGCGTGTGATTGGAAAAGTATTTACCGTTACGTTTGACATTTCTTCTTAGCTATCGATTCGCCTCCACCATCGCGGTATGAAGTTGATCTGAGCATTCGCATACATTTGTATCCCATTTGTACACATCCCATCCTGAAGATATCACTCACAAGTGCTCATAGCTGGGCAGAAAAGCGTTAATCCGTTAATCGTTAATTAACGAAGTTAACATATTGCTTAAGGATTTAACTTTTAAGTTAAATCCAAAAACTCTTAACGGTCTTATTTTCTTCCGATAACTTTTAATTCCGTTAATTTAAGTCCGTTACTTTTGTTCAGAGCCATGATTTCCATGCTATAACCTAATGAAAGAGTAGTGTTGAGAATACAGTCTAGAGAACCCAGCGTTTGTACTGCAATCAGACATTTTACATAACTTTTACAGACAACATTTACGCAGTCAAGGCTCACGTTTCCACCTTAAACAATCTTAAACAACACATGAAGAGAACGTATCCATCTAAATACGTTCAATTTGAAGAAAAGGTAAAGGCAGGATCAACTCGCGTGAAAACGAAAACCAAGCCTAAGGCTTCTTCAAGAGCTGTGGATTCTTCTTATGTCAATAGGACTGGCAATAGTTTTTTCACAGCAAAATATTGGTGAATCTTTTGATATCGAAGCTACCGGTAGTGGCGTATCCCAAGGTTTCTATTTCCACAATCAAATACAAACAGCGTCAGGTCCAACTTTACTGACGGAAACGGTATATTTCTATGAAACTCCATGCCTCTGTTTATAACTCTACATTACCCAGCTATACTGTTTATTAAGTAAGTATTTTTGACTATGAAATTCTTATTACGTTCATTAACATTAAAAATACCCAAATGCTAAGCGACATATAATTCAAAATTACCTGCTATTTCATATAGATTTTTAACTTTAACTCACGTTAAACTTTCATCAAGATAACGATTAACGCAGTTAACTTTTTGAGTAGCTTTTAATACATTAACGAAGTTAATTTTAGGATTAACTTTGCCCAGCTATGCAAGTGCTACTTTTTTAGGTATCTGGACGCGCCAGAAGCTAATATTATATCGCTTAATTTGGTTTGACGTAATCTAAAACATAAATCCAACCTGAGCATATTACTCTTGCCTGAGTCGAGGGTCGAACCAGCAATCTTGGGGTTTACAGAAAGGTGCGGTACCAACGTGACCACCGAGGCCGATGGAAATGTCTCAGGTGGCATTGACGTAAGAATAATCGAGTGACAGGTGTGATGGCTACTCATGTTGACGTAGATGAAAGAGGGAAAGGAAATTTCCGAAAAAATGCTGTTTAAATATATGATTAGATGGCTGATAGAGGAGATGGGTGATATTTTTTTAGGCAAGAATATCTTGATGAGGATAATAGATGAAGGAATTTTTGGTAGAATTGGTAGAGGAAAGGATAAATAAATATCTATTCTATGCATCATGAAGACAGGCATAGGGTCTGGTGATTTAAAGAAAAATTTAATCTATGGAACTAAATTGTTCCGAAGGATACATGGGAATAAAGTCGCCAACTGGGACCATCTGCAAGCCTACCAGTACGGATAGAATATTTATGATGACATAATACCTTCAATAATCGTTTCGTATCTTCATAACGCAGCACCTGATCAAAATTCATATAAATTGAACCACCGCATAGTTTCTGATTAATAGTGCGTGATGAACACTTACCTTTTACCTCAACTTCAGTGTTTACTGTTCCATAACTCGAAATTCACATAATTTTTCTCCTCGCGCATGCCGTTAAATGGACATTATTTTTAAAAACTCACCGTCATCATTTCATCACCACAGCAATCATACGGAAAACCGCACTTTCATTGGTCTCAGTAGATTCCTTTTCTGCCGATATTTTCTTAAGTGGTAGAATTATTTTTTTTTTGGAGCTCCAGTTGTCATGAGAAATTTACATAATCTAAATTAGCATCAACACAAGGACAGAAACAGTGATCAAGATGGGATTTGAGCCCACGAAAATTCATTTGTTCGGCCAATAAACTACTGGTGTAAATACTGCGACCTCTACATTGTCATCGGAATAAGTAAAGCTCGTTTCACACTGTACTTGATCCAGAATAAGGTCAAGTATATTGGCAAGTATACTAGATTTCCAGTATCGTAAGAATAGAACCAGTATGCTGGCTAGCAAGCATGCTCGCTAGTATACTCGCTGAGCTACTGGATTTCATACTTGATGCGGTACTAGATTTCTAGTAGGACCCAGTAGCCATCGACCAATCAAGTCACGTTACAGACACTGTGCGAACTTCTCTTTTTTTTAATTATTATGGAATCATATGGAATAACCGCTTCATAGCAGGCACAGTCAATGATTGTGTGAAACCTCCCAGGACGGTTCTAACCATGCTAGATTCCGTCCTCAA
The DNA here is from genome assembly GCA_933228895.1 of Platycnemis pennipes. Lineage (NCBI taxonomy): Eukaryota > Metazoa > Arthropoda > Insecta > Odonata > Platycnemididae > Platycnemis > Platycnemis pennipes. The sequence continues at coordinate 40,451,243 of OW121851.1, read as the reverse complement.
TATCAAGTAGCGGCTAGCACACTAGGTCTTGTGCTGCATCAAGTATAGTGTGAAACGGGCTTAAATGTCTCTAACAGTAACTTATTTCTTTTATTGGTACATGTTTGTATTTTCAAAATTATTTTTCTCTGAACAGTTTTTGTAATAGTAAATATTTCGCTTTCTTTAGTGTTAGCTACGTCTTTTCTTTGGGTCTATGGGTTACGAATCTGTTTAAATGAATTTAAATCGTTCTTCACGACCCTTAAGTAAATAATAATTTGATGTTAAAATGTCCTTGTTGAAGTTGCAAGCGTATCATAAAGCGTACAGACGATTATAATGTAGTAGTTTGACGGAAAATTTGATGGGAGAAAGCCTTTGCGTACTACTTTCCACCAAAAGAGGCGATATCCATGGAGAGTAGGCGCGTATCCAGAAATTTGCTTCGGGGGGGAGGCGGGGGGAGATAAGTCTTGCGTAACTTGAAACAAATCAGCCTTGCCCATTCGGTGCTGACATGTTACAGATCTCTTTCCTTAATTTTCATTGCTTAGTATTTACTTTTACGGTACACACACTTATCGCTTCTCACTGGTAAAGTTCACTGCTTACCTCGTTATGAAGCAGGTAATTTGACCGACCCCGGAACAGAAGCTCATCGCATACAGGCATCTTAGATTGGAAAGAATAATTATTAACACTACACGCATGCATCAAACTATTGATCACGTTTCAAGACTCTTAACACTTGAATTATATGCAGTGTAATCTGGATTGTCATGCCCAGTTAAAATCAGAGCAACAAAATAATTGAGAAAAAATTTCGGGTGTGGCTGAAGCACTAGAACCCCCCCTGGCTACGTGCCTGATGATGAGTACTGTAAATATTGTGTTTCCAGATGGATTAGATTCCGAGATGAGCTATTAGTTTCAGGCGCCATCTGGAATTGTGGTCCAATGTGCAGTTAAGAATTAGAGGGAAATTAACCATGGACGAATTCGATAGTAAGACTCCAAATGAGATGTGTAGTGGAAAGAAACGTGTGATTGGTATTATTCCACTTTCATTATAATAATAATTTACTCTTCAGTCGTTGCAGTGCAATAGGAAAATGTTTTGGGAACAGTATTTTGTTATCTTTTTCTCTGCGTGTATTGAAGATGGTTGTGCTTTCACCCAGGAGCAGCCAAATGTCAAACTCTGGCATGGAAGTAGTTTTATGAGGCATTTAATTTTATTTCTTAGCCTAGGAATTTGCTATTACTTTACCTCCGAGTCATTTGCTATTATTTTATACGTTTGACCATTTTAAAACTTTAATGGTCTATTTTATGAGTATTAAAATCCTAAAGTTTCATGTATCTTCTAGTATTTTTATTATTATTGGCATCAACTGGTGTTTCTTGAACTGGTGATGGTATAAGATTTTCATCACTTTTTAATAGCAAGCGTAATCTAAAAAACAATTATCGTTAAAATTGTTCTCAAATAAATTTGTTTCTTTAGGTAGTGTAAGACATCGACAATTTCCTTTAAATAGAGTTCAACGTGAGCAACTGGAATCGCTAAAGTCTTTTAGATGGGAGTGTAATTGTTGAAAGCTATTCAGTAAGTGAGTTTTTTCCAATTCTTAACTACGTCACGGTTGAATTTGTTACCAAATATTGTCAAGTTAATGTACCATGTTGAAGCAACAGAACATTATCTGTCTTTTATCAGGATTACGTAAACACGAAGGTGAGACAATATCCTCTATGAGTGTTTTTATTCTTGTTTTCCAGTTATTTTGTAACTTCTCTTGGAAATCACCTCTCCTGAAATCCGCCCAAATTTTTCCCGCGAGAGACATTTTCCCGCGTTGTCTTAATACTCCCACCCTGTCTCTTTCAATAGTATAATGGGCTACGCCCAGCTGTAATCGAGAGACAGGTTAAGCGCACTTTCGGAATGTGAGCATTCAACCGTACTCCGAAACATTATGCAGTTTTCCCTTTCGTGCTGATTTGGAAACAACTTTTATTGCCTTACGAGTAGCTCGCGTGTCACAAATAATGAAGGTATTCAATATATGAAGCATTATATTTTACTTTTGTCTTTCGCTTGAACGTCTGCCTTCAGTTTGCTGATAAGAGATCGTCCTTATAGTGCGTAGCGCTGAAAGGATGGAGTAGGGGAATGGCCAACCATGGGCCAGCTGTACAACTGTGCCTTATTTACGGGGATTGGAATTCCAGCCTTCCGTTACGCTGAGAAAAAAGTATAGTAAAACTTCTTTCTATGTTCGAAGATTAATGATGATACAAAAAAATAATTTGTGAATAAATAATAGTGTGCAGAAATGAAAGAAGCATTTATTAAGATTTAATTTTCCATTGTTCACAAAAAAGAGAAGGTTCATTTTAGGTCTTATAGAATATTACGGAGCATTACGGGATGGAAGACGGCTGATAATAAAAGGGTAAAAGCGTACCTGATAAAAAAATCGCACCTAACCTCTAAAAATTATGAACGCTTAATTCTATTTCCACTGATTTATAATTACAATAAATTACTTATGTTCTTTGTAATACTATTTCCTCTTCTTGGGAATGTATTCTGGGATACTACCGAAATCAGAGTCACATGTTTCATGTTCCTCTCATTTTCACTGTCGAGCTAAGGTAGTGTTTTGTATCCAATTTCTTGTTTCTGGAATATAATTAAAGTCCTTTTAATATAATGCTGGGAGTAAAAAGGCTATCGTCGGGCATATGCCAGCCGAATGAATTGATTAAGACACCAACACAAATACACTCTCCTGTCGATTGTTTGAAACCTAAGAGGCAAGTGAATATGGATTCTCCGGAGGAGGAGGATACTGTGTGGTACCCCAATTTCATTAGGGTAATTTGTTTGCAGAAATAGTCTGTTGGATTATTCAGCGTACTGGGTTGTCACTCAAGGGATCCCGTGTAATTCTCGAGGAAGCTAGTATTCCAGTGTCATTCCTATCCCTCACTGTGTATCGTGTGCAGTGCAAACAACTTCCTTTCTCTCTCTGTTCAGTAGTCATCTGGGTCGTTGAAAGGTACCCTCTCGTAGCTTTGGAGTATTTTGTGGCCGAAAGCTATTCTGAACGCAGAATTGAACGTCTCCCTTAAATATCCTAGTGGCATGTCAATAGTGCATGTTTGGTGATCTTCACCCCCTGCCACACACCCTCGTGGTGGCTCGCAGGGTATTACGTAGATGTAGATGAATTGCCCTCCAACCCTGCCATACTATTAATTTAATTTAGGCACATCTGTCACTTATCTCAACGGTACTTCTCTGTGAGATGAGAATTAATCATAGCTTTGGCGTACGTATGTACATACGTACAGATTCCAGGTTCCTGATCCTCCTGCTGAACCATAGGCAAATTGTTTAAGAACGTGCACTTCAGCACAGATTATTTAAGGCAACGGGAATAGTAGTCGACATTCCATGGAGAACACCGATTGCGTAAGGTCATTTGAACTATTTATGATTGGAAGTCAATTGCGCAGAAGTAGGGACATTTCTGGGAACGGAATTAAGATAAAAATAGTGTCAGCATTTCTCTGTTCTTAACTGAAGGCGCTAAGGTATCCAAGTTTTGAAGTCCCATCCGGATAAATGAACTTGAAGGGCTCTTCATAAAGTTCTCAAGTAGAGTAGAGTAATAGGGTGTGCCGATAAAAATTATCCACCGATACTGAGGTCCAAACCTGGGTCCTCAAAAGGTGAGGTTAGAGTTTTAGCCCTACAGCATCCCGATCTTCACGACCCTGGAGAATAAATAAGTCGCAAATGAACAGCATGTGAAAGTAAAAGTAAAGGTAAACTTTGTGATTTAAACGAGTCATTTGGGCCATACTCCATTATCAGCTGGTAGATTATCATCACCTACACTGAATAATCTCGTGTTAAAAGTGCCTCGCTAGGAATTAAAGGGAGACAATTATTAACAAGTGGAAGGAGGGGGTTGCTATTCGTTAGGCATAAGGTTATTCAGGTTTTTCCGATGGTCGAAGGTATTGAGAGTGAGGAAGAGGGTGGCTCTTCACCGAGTATAGATACAATAGAGCCATTAAGTAAGTCTTCAAGTTAATTTGATGTGAGAGAATATGTTGCCTGAGAGGTCACCGTGTTCACTTCGTGAATGACTTTTTACGGGCGAAATCGGTGATGCAGTAACTAACTTATTAAATTTGATTGAACTGGGGAGCATGTAGTTAGATAAAGCCTTGGCTCGAAGGGAAGTTTGGCTTCCCATCTATTCCAGCACTCTCCGAGAATCTCGCTCTTCAGCATCCAAGTATATCCTATTATGTCCTCAAGCCATTTTTACTGTCTCGATCTGATTTTTCTTTCCATGGCTTTCTTTAACTTTTAAAAACAGATACGTCATTTCTTTGTTTTATATAGGTAACGTCGGATTCGTTTTTTTTCCATACTCGTTCATTGTAGATGAGAAAAATTGTAATTTCTTTCGACAATTAGCGGAAAATCATAACGTTACCATTAAAAAGTGAAGACCTTGGTAGCCATCGAATATAAATGTATCTCAGATCTTGCATCATGTAAAATTATTTAATTCGATGTTTTATCTTGTTGGTGAGGTTTAAGACACCAAGTGGACTCTGTGACAGTAACGCCACATCACCAAGCGTCGATATATATCAATTCGCGATACTAAAGGCAATATCGTATATCGCGTTGTATCCCCGGCCTCAGTAGTAAAGCCGGCAGAGTGCCTGTCAATTCGTTGGTTGCTGGTTCGATTCCTATCGTTTCTGATTTTACGCCAATTTATCGCTCACAGTACCGTTGTATAAAACACATATCATGGCCAATGATAAGTTCTAACGCCCAATGGTGTGTGAAATTTAGTCATTAGTCCTGGGGAGTGTATTTCCTTTCCTTGGGTCACCTGTGGTTTCTCAGAAAGATCTGCGGGATCTTCCCACTGCAGGACACATTCTCGCCGGCAGCTGTTACCAGGATGGTAACGTGTCGGTCTGCCTAACAACTCAAAGGTTGTTGGTTAGAATGGCATGGGTGTTGTGTTTGTTTTAGGATTAAGTTCGGTTAGACAGTACGTTATTATCCTAGCAATGGGAGTACAGTAAAATCTAATTCTACAACTGTTTGATACGGCTTTGACCGTTTCTTTGTCAAAGTTTCTCTCGATGATCTACATGAACATAATAACTTGTACAAACCTTTTCTCAAAATTAATTTTAATCGACGCCATTTTTAAGTAGCGGCACAGGCCTCGTATAAACGCAAACGAGCATAAAGGAAGAATATGTGGTGAGAGGTGATGGTGTTTATTATATTCACTTCTTATAAAACCTTATTTTGAAAGCTTTTATCAAGTTATTAATTTTATTTTTATTAACTCTGACCATGCCACCGATTACTTCTTGATTTGTTATTGACAATTTTCTTTCGGTTATTAGATAGAGTTCCCCCCTTCTCTTCTCCATTATGTTTTCCCTCTGGCTTCTTTCCTAGTATCTTTCTTTCTTGATATCAGCGTGTTTCCTGTCTCTCACTAATATCTCTTACATATCTTTTCTCTTTTTCCATCTTTTTTGTGATTTCCTTAACTTTTTCTCTCATTAACTTTTTACCCACATAATCTGCCTACCAACACCCGCTCACCACCTTTTGCCCCTCAACATGATCAGTTTTTCTTTATTCTTCCGCCCCTCCTTCCAACGAACTCTATTTCCCCTTTACACTCACGCCTCTTAAGCTTCAAATAATTTCTCGCCTACACTCCGCAGTGTCCATGCCTGAGATCAATACTCCATAAGTCATTCTCCATATCAAGCTCTTCACTAACATTATCTATACCATCTATTCAACCCTCTTCAAAGTTTACGTCATTTAGCAATATATTCCAAAAAAAAAATCATCTGCCTTGGCCGGGACTCGAACGACAAGGAAATGTTATTTTCTCTGTGGAATATATTGCTATTGTGCAATGTCAGCGGGTAACTCCGTTAAAGTTTTCGCGGCTAGTTCATGTGCTTTGAATTTTTTTACGTAATTTACTTCATGCAGATGAACTCTTCCTTAGCAATCCTTCAACTCTCATAATTACAAATCGAATGAAAATATAACTGTAAAATATGGATGCTGCCTTCGACTACTTTCACAAGCGTTATATCCGCAAAGAGTTGAGCATATGTTCCCTACAAGAAATCTTTCCCTCTGACGAGCCAACTCTGACCCAGCGTCAGTGATGAACGGATAAGCTATCCGCCAGAGTGGTCGTTCGATGCTTACGCGCCTTAAGTTCGGCCAAGCTCAGCATTTATTTGCCATCCAAGGGATGCTCCACGCGGAAATGTATTTAAAGTAAAAACGCTCTCGAGGACCGAGGCGACGAGAAAGTATTTGTCGTCATTTGTTGCGCGGCTGTCTTAAGGACTCGTGTGTGCCACTTGTGGAATACCATTCGTCGTCGCTTCCTTCCCCTTCAATTCCCAAGACGCGCTCCCCTCCCCCCCCCCTCCCCCCCCCCGTCTGCTACTCCTTCCCCTCCTTGTCCTCTCCCTCCCCCCTCCTCCGGTTCGCTCTGCCCTCCCCCTCCCATCCGAAAGGCGAAAATCTTCACCCCTCCCCCAATCCCTCCCTCTCCCTCCCCCTCAATCCCCTGCCCCACCCTCCCTCATCCGCTTAAAAGATGTTTTCGGAAACTTTTGCCCCCTTCCCCCTTTCGACGAAGAAGAACACCTCTCTCTTCCCCTCCCGCCTCCTCGAATTCGTCGCATCTCATCTCGTCCGAGTCACCTCCGAGAGATAGCACACTCTCTCTCTCTCTCTCCTTAATATAATTGTAATATTTTAATAGAATCAATTTTGTACTTAAGGGTAGATACGCTTTTCACAAATGTAGCTTTTTTTTAATAATATTCTTTTTTATTCACATGTGCAACTCAATGAATCCCGCATGTAATATCTTTGATTTATGCTAGGTAAAATGTTTTATACTTTTTCTTTTTTAGATTTAACAATGTCATAACTCTAAATTTTTAAATGAATGGTGGAGGCTGATACTTTGTGGTAATCCATTGGAGGACATGAATTAATGATACTATGCACTATTCCACATAAATATTTATTTCAAAGGAGTCAACATGTTTCACTGCACTGCAGCATCATAAGGACTCAGGAATTTCATGATGATGTTGCAGTGCAGTGAAACATGTTGACTCCTTTGAAATAAATTTTTACGTGGAATAGTACAAGTATCATTAATTCATGTTCTAAATTTTTACTTTAGGCTTGACCTAATAATGTAATATGACACATACATGTATCTATTATGCCCTGGGCGGGGGGTGGAGAGGACAGCAACGTCATATCCCGCCCAGGGGGGTTATTTTGTAATCTCACCTTTTTAAGGACTCTTTGCGGTAAGGCGGGAGATCCGTTTCGCTCTCTTAATGAGCGGCTCACGAACGGTTCTTGAATTGTCAGCAACATTGTTTTGGAAATAGTGATACAAAATATATACACAGATAATTCAAGCTAAAAATAAAATAAGCATTTCAAACAAAGCATATCTTCAAGTGCCCAATATATTGCAGTTGAAAGTGCTGATCACATTGTGCAAATTCCAAAAATACAATTTAAAATCCTTTGTATCTTTCTCGCTCATGCTTTTTTCCAACTCAAGTTTCAAGTGGAAACGATGGTGGCTCCATTTCACGTTCTTCATGAAGATGAGATGGGAACTAATGGCAGGCGGAGATAATGAAACGGATCATGAGTCGAAAGATACGGATCAGAGCGGATGAATCATCTAAAAGACCAGCACATGACCGGCAGTTCACCGCTTGAGATCCGAAGATGGTCACGCCGCCTGGGTGGCGGAGTTTAACTACGAAAAAGTGACATTTTATGACGTATTCTCACTAAAGTTAGATTACTAAATATCCCCCCAGGTAAAATAAAACTCAAATCAAATCTCCTTCTCTTTCCTTTTGGGGGAGAGGGGCGGAAAGGACTTGTCGAAAATCACTGTTATCCCAGCATCGTCCGCGGAATATTCATCTCACTCTTTCTCTCCCTGCCTTTCCCTTCTTCCTCGTTGCCCTCTTCGATGTTTTTACGACGCTTTCCACGCTCGGGAAATAGCAAAGGGAGTGGATGGAAGGGAACGGGATAAAATAGAGGGGAGGGATGCTCTTCATCTGCCTGCAACTCCACCTCCCCTCTTTCTCTCTCTCTCTCCCTCCTACCCTCCCTCCCCGCCCACTCAGCCAACAGCCCCTGCACGCTTAGCCGGGCAACTTGTTTATTTTCCTCCTCCTTCCTCTTGCCTTCCTCAAAAGTCAAACGTCTTTCTCTCCCGAGAATGGGCTTTGTTTTTTCCCCTTTGTACCCTCCCCCTCCTCTCCCCTCAACGGAACTCTTTCCTTCTCCCGGCCATCGCCTCTTCCTCTTGCACTCTCCCACTTCTCCAACGGTCTTGTTGTATCTTCCACCACCGTGACCGGGATGGACTCCGTGAAGGAGTCGCAGCTGTGACTCGAGTCACCACATCGTCCGCAATAAGCGTGGTTCGCGACCTTCGACGTCGGTGTATCTGTCATCTGCTGATTTCACACCTCCCTGGTGGACATTCCCGTCATTTTTGTTTCCGATTTTTTTAAAAAACTCTCAACCGTTTCTTCATGGCTCTCTCTCTCTCTCTCTGCCGCCTGCCTCATGTACAAAATACTAAAAACTGGGCTACCGAACTACTTAGCCAATTATTTCTCTGTTTATCACAGCACCTGTGAGGGGTGAGATCCCGCCCCTGGCGATACCTCGCTGCTCTACGAGACGCTTCGTAACTCCTTCTACACAAGCTCATCTTATTTATGGAATTCACAACCATCTCACGTACGAAACGCTCCCTCATTCACAACATTCAAGACTCGATTGCGAATACAAATTAACACCGTAGAGGGCGAACCCTTAATTCTCCCTAATTTCTGCCTATTTATAATATATATCTATAATTGCAATCTGTTACTCATTGTATTTTATTTATTCATTATCTGTTATAACTACTTAAAGATTTATTGTACAATATGATGTACGTAAATAATAATCATCTATCGATCTATCTATCTCTACCTCTCTGCACTCTCGTTTTCCCATCTCCTGATCGGGCCCTGTACCACAAACAGTCCTGTGCTTCTTCCGTCCGCGTGACCGAGATGAACTTGAGAGTACTCGTCCCAATAGAGGATCGGGTTGGTGTGGTGGCTAGAGTACTGGCCTCCCATCACGAGGGACTGGGTTCGATTCCCGGCAGTGGCGGATTTTTCAGTGGAAAACCGATCCCCACTTGAGTGCCTAGTGGAGGGCATTTCAAGTTCAGTACTCCGTCCGTCGGATGGGACGTTAAGCCGTGGTCCCCTTGGAGCGTGGTCCCCTTTCGTTAAGAGTAGGCTAATGCCGATGCCGGGTTTCTCTCCACCCTTACTCCGTTCCCTGAAAACTCCTACCATTACCCAATCACCCACCTATCCTAAATGGCGCAAATGACCTCAGCTGTCGGTCGCCTCCCCTGAATAACCAACCAATCGTCCCAATATGAGTCATTTCAACACATCGTTCACAATCAGATTCGGATCAATATTTTCTATCATCTACTGACTTCCTACCTCGTGAAGTACATTTCCTTTATTTTTTCCCCATTTTCACCCTTCCCTCGTGGATCTGAGAATTTCTCCCGATCATCCCGTCTTCCCCTCCCACGCTCATGCCATGTGTTCGTACGGTTTTGTTGGTCACTTCCGCCAACGTGACAACGATGATGGACTCGTTGAAAGATAACTTTCCTCAGATGTGGCCCGTGTCACCATAAGGTTCGTAATCAGATATGGCATCCAATGGTCATAGTTCTAGAAACATTTTGAGCCGCGTGACTCTGTTCTAAAAGAAAACAGTCCATTCCTCATCGAAGGAAGAATGGAGCCTAAGCCTCAGCTTTGCAGAAGTAAGCTGAAAAAGTATTTGGAATTTGCATTCTGCCGATAAAGACAAGAGCTATTATTCACTAACTACACCTAAATTAAAAGCACGCTTCCAAGCTGTCTAATCGGCCAACGAGTGAAGCCGAAATTGAAGGAAAAATAAATCATTCTTAACAATATTTAGATAACAGTGATGAATAGTAGCTCGGTGCAAATATAATACCAAGTAAATAATTGAATAAACCTTTTAAAGTCAAACCACTTCACATTTCATTAATTGTTTGGCCAGTATGGTTAGTTTTCATAACTCATGACAAATGTTTTTGCGTTTCTCTGGATATTTCGAAAATACTATCATGTTTTCATCTTGTTGGGAGTTACGTGTCATGAATGTCTTGATTGAAATTTTTGCGAGATATATGCTTTGTGGACCCGGCCGGAGAATTTCATTAACGTCTTTGTGGACGCTCATTTATTTGGCTTATCCACGTGCAAGCTTAACAAGGGTGTCCTTCCCAAAAAATAGTTTTAATGAGGGATATCTTGCGTTAAGGATTTCCCAAGGATCCTCCTGGAAATCCTCGTAAATATTTTTTTTTAATTCACTTCCCATTTTCGTTGGCTTTCTTTGTCTGTAAGTACGAAAAGCCTTGAACGTGATTTTCACAAAGGGATCATCAGCCTTGACCGAGATTCGAACCTGGATTCCTCATTATCGTGCCGAATGCGAGCGAGCTAGGCTTCCGGTGCCTCTGTAGTTTAAATTTTAAATGGCCTGGCAAACTGGCAACTATGTATATCAGCGGGCTACTCCGTTAAGGTTAATCGCGGTCGATTTGCGGTCTCTTGAGTTTATATCTGAGTATCGCGGCAAAAAACATTTCCGGGGCCCACAATTCTATAGGATCGACAGAATCTAGACTTCATCATAATCATCACTGATATACATTAACAACAGGTTTTTGAATGCTTGCTTTGCTATTTTTATCCTTTTTTTTTAAATTCTGAAGTTTAGACTAGAATATAATTACTAATCCTTTTTATGCGTGATATGTAATGCATGTTTGGTGTGAATACACCCCCTGCCACACACCTTGGTGTTGGCTTGCAGGATAGTATGCCGATGTAGATCTTTAGTCATCAGTCCAATTTATTCCTGGTCGATTTGACGCGCTCATCCACTAGATTCTTCTGTCAGATAACCTCTTCAATCTCATATAAATTCCTTCTAACTCTTCTCTTTTTACCCTTCATTACCTGCTTGCTCTATGCAATTTATACGAAGCCTTCCTAAGCATTTCTCCCATTCTGATTTCCCTCCATAATAGACAAATATGCAGTGACAATTGTCTCAGAATGTGTTCAACATCTTTATATCATCCTTTTTAAAACGTCTTTTACTCTTGCGTAATTCCTAATGTATTGATCCGGGTGAGAATCTATCCTTTTCTCACTTTTCTTATCACAACAACATGGGATACTTGATCAGTTTTACTCATTCTACATTATTATACTGAAAAACAATTCCAGTTTCTTTCCGTCCTGTCTATTCTATAATAGCCTATATAGTGTATATTCTATAATATTGGCTCTTATAATCTATGCTTCACTAGCATAAGAAAACATGCTCAAGGTGTAAGTTCTGAATATGTTGCCATTTACGTACTTCCAACCTTGTATTTCAACCTATTAGTAGGGATTTCTTCGGATATTAATGACATCTTCGATCTTCGCCTGGCGATATCCTTCTTGCTGCGCCCATGGCTGCTTAATAAAGAACCTTCAAATCACTTTCTTTTTCCTCCCAAAACTTTGGGAGCCAGAATTCCATGCCTTAGAACTTTATTCTATCATGGAACCCCGAATTTGTTCACGCCTTTTCATCTCCTTCCCGTTACACTCACGGTCGTTGTCTCATTCCGCCCTTCAAGTGTTTCGCTTTTCTTTTCATCGGCCTTCGATTTCGCATGGAATGTTCGAAAAGGACGTATTAATTTTTAAGTTGGCATTGCTGACTCTTTAACCAGGTGCTACCGGCGATCCTTTTCCGCTGGTTTGACGGCCGCCCGTTCGATATATGATCCCATTCAACTGGAGCACCACGCCTTCATTGTTGCCTTGATCTTCTTATTTCCGCAGCATTCACTCTTCAAGGTCTCGCGCTTAACAGTTCAGGCGTCATGCGAGCCTGCTCCGGAATAACGTCATCAAAAGGCTTTGTGACGCGCTGTTGTATTGTTGACAGTGTGCTTTCGACTGTTGGTGTGCCTTATATCTTCATCCATTACTCAGGTATTTGAACGCCGTATAGAATGCACGGGTACCTGACGGATACATGAGTACCTGGATGCATGGTACCTCGAAGGGGATATGAGTTCTCCAATGAATTCAAGGACAACTACTTTAGCGCCTCCGCGAATATTCGAATTCCTGATTGCATATCCCTCAAGACGAGTAATACGTCCACCGATACCTGTGCGTTCAGATTACCCAATTGGGCGCTGCGTGTGTACAACTTTCACACCACCCTCAGTGCCTATAGCAGGTTTTTTCAACCTGTTTAATCCTCGTGCGGTACTCCCGAGTGATTTTAGTGAGAAATGAATTTTTTTGTTAATCATTCATATTCAAAGATAAAGAAAAATTCTTAAAAACATAAACTATTTATATATACAGGTATATTAATTGCATATAATACTTAGATACCACGCATTCACTCTACCCCATGGACTTGCTCCTCGTACCCCCATGAGATACGAGATGCAAGTCCATGCCAGGCCACCTCAGGGCCATGGTCTACGAGGGGTACCTACCCTAAATTGGGAAACCCTGGCCTTAAGTATTCGGAATCTTGAAGGGTACAGATGAATTCCGAGGTTTTATGGAGACACTCGGTAAGTTGCCTGACTACCAGTACCATTCATTTGGGTTTTCATGAAATTCATACTCAGGAGCTCGACCTCAAAATACTCCAGTAAAGTATTCTAGGATCGTTCTGATCGCTATTCAACCAGAGCCGGCTATGGGAGTATCGTGGGAAATGTGATGAGAAGACAAAAGAGCGATGCTATTTCTCACTAGTTAGGCCCCACCTTGAGTATGCAACCAGTGTATGGGATCCTAATGAATTAGGTTTGATCAGAGAACTAGACAGTGTGCAGCGTAGAGCAGCTAGGTTCGTTTTAAGGTGTTACGATAGGTTGAGTAGCGTTTCAGAATTAATAAAAGAATTAGGGTGGGAATCATTATCAGAGCTTAGGTTAAGGTACAGATTAAATCTATTAGAGATATTTCTATCGGATAGCTTTACTGAAGATGTTAGGCACACATTAAAAAATATCGTGAAGATGTATCGTCCGTAACGTGCCAGCGTGACGAATCAAAGATCACGGGTTCATGTCCCGCCTTGGAAATGAGTGTTGTTGTTTACAAAATATATGCCGTCGTTTGAGATATCAGCGGTTGTCAGATAACAGCGGTTGCGGCACTTTGAAACCAGTAAATACTGTATTCAAACGCATATGCGAGGACTGAGTTGTTGCCCTTGTATTGATCTGTGTAGCTGAGCAGTCTATTATCCTTGTACTCGTCCAAATACTCATGTTTTCGTGAGGGAAATGATGTATTCATCCGGGTGATGGATTTCCTACGAATGAAAATACATGCCAAACTCTCACTCACTTCCGAATATCGGAAAGATTCCCCCCGGCCAGATAACGAACGGATTATTCGATGCTGTGCCTTAAATGCGCCGTTTTTCGCTCGCAGTTCTTATAGCGGACTGCGGAAGTCGCCGTTGAATCACGCCCGAGGCGGATATCGGAGCTTTGACGTCGGCAGGCAGCGGACGCCAGTCGCCTCTTAGCTCGGCCTCGAACGATCCAGATATCTGATTATCTGAGGCGAGCGAGAAGAAGAGTTTCATAGGTCGAGACGAGAGTGATAGCGTGCGCGACTATGCGATGTGATTACGACATCGTGTCCGACGTTAATGTGGCGGAAGGATAGCGTTTACCAGTTCGTTGTTAATGTAAAATTATTAATACGTATTTAAATGCATTTACTTATCATTTAATTCATAGTGTTTTCACTTCTATCATCTTGCATGTCCAGAGTACCTTTTGCACTCCGATTTTTGCAGACTAAACTCTAGTAGCCCATTCCAGGCACGTAGCCAGAAATTTGCTTCGAGGGGGGGGGGGGGTTAATTCTAGTGTAGCGTAACTTGAAAAAACAGCCTTGCTCGTCCGGTGCTGGCATGCTACAAATTTATTCCCTTGATTTTCAGTGTCCGGTATTTTCTCTCACAGTGCCCATTCCTATCTCTTCTTACTCATAAAGTTCACTGCTTACATTTTTATGAAGCAGTTCATTTGACCGGACCCAGAACAGAAGTTCAACGCATGCATGCATACATATCAGATTGAAAATAACAATTATTAACCACACACATTCAAAAACGTTTCAAGACACTTAACACTTGAATTATATGCAACGTAATCCGGATCGTCATGCCCAGTTAAAATCTAAACAACAAAAGAATCGGAAAAAGATTACCGGGGGGCTGAAACCCCAGAAGCCTGGCCCATTCGGAATATAACTTTCAACTGTCCATGGATTTAAGGGCGGGAACTGCTTACAGAATAAAATTTATTATCGTCCAAAATGAAAGTGTTTAATTGAATCTTTGGTTTTTCATTTAGAACATTAAGCTACAAAGTTCATCAAACTCTAAAACTTTCTAAACAATGATATCTTTGTGTCGAAATTTTTGCGTCGAGTGACATCCGATAAGCAAGATGATACTTAGCTAAGCTCTTTCGAATGTCAATCGACATCCGAGTGGAAAGGATATTCATGTGACGTGAAAGGCATTTCAAATCTCTCACCTTGGAAGGGAATAATTGACGTAAATTATTATTATGCCTACAGGTACCTGACGAAAGATTGTTCATTGTTACTAATGGGTCGCTTAGTGATTGCAAATATTGGTGGTGGTAGTTGTGGTAATTGTATAATTATTTTTCTAGCGTAGCATCAGCTTAGATTATATCTCACTCAAACCATAAGTTCCCGGCCGTGGTAGCCAGGCCAGTTGTGCTCCGGCCTGTAAAGAAGGCCAATGGGGGCGTTTACTCAGAACCGAAATCGCAATTTTTTGCACGTAATCGTTAGATGGAAACGAAAAAAGAATTTTAGTGAAAAAATTAATCTTCTAACTACAACCATTCACTCATAAATCAAAAATTAAAATAAGCAAAAGTTGACGCCCACCGAAAATGCTGCTGCGATAACATTGACGTCATTTTCCTCCCGTCCTTGACTGCTTTCAGGGGGGAGGAAGGGAGTGGAGGGGGATTCTCGGAAGGTCTGCTCGCACAGATGCTGTCGCAATCATTCCCATTGGCCGAGTCAGCTGTGTCCCCCCCATTGCGATAAGGCAAAGTAGCTTCGCGGGCTCAGTTCTGATTCGACGAAGTCGATATACGTCATTGGTTGCACCACGCCCACTTTTCCGAAAGGGTTAAAAACATCAGTTTTTGGCCGCTTATAACTCGGGAAATAATTGTCGGATCAAAAAACGGAAAAATACGGGTCTTTTTATTTTACAAACTCTATCAGATTCGGCAATAAAAAAATATGGTAAACGACCCCATTATGCTCCGGCCTGGCAACCCTAAGGTCGTAGGTTCCACCCCGCCTCAGGCATCCATGTTGTCTATGCTTAAGAACTAAACTTTGTAGAAAGCAATTTTTGTCTATGCGGTACAATCTTAATAGCCGCAGTAACTTTAAACCTATTCTCTACTACTATTGCTAACCTAAATTTATTTCTTGAGATGATCGCAAGATTCAGCCATGCGTCAGGGATTCGAATCTGTGATCTTTAGGTTGCTTGACCATCCTGTTATTGACCTATCACGATTGACACAAAACCTCATCGTTGAGGAAGGAATATGACCGTAGTTTGGTGACTTCAGAAAGTGTGAATATGGAGGAGTATGGAGAGGTGAATATGGGTTGGGAAGTGCGCTGAAGAAAAGATGAACCGAGGATGGGGGAAGAAAGTTATGCGAAAAATTCTAAGGATTCTATAAAGATGGATGGACGAAGTACTGTGAAGACAGTGAATCCTTGAAATCTGTGATTGAGGATGATCTTATGGATAAGGAAAAGTGGGAAAGAAACGAATGGGGATATTGAACACCTTGTATATATCAGCAGGAAGGCAAAATGTTATAAGATTATTGGGTATTATTAGGTAATTTTAATGGTAAGTGATTGAAATGACTATGAGATAAGAGGGGAAGATATGAGCCTGAAATGTTCAAGATCCAATCATTATTGGCATGATAATGATGCTGATGATGATGCTGTTCTGGCATGGAAGTTCCCTGTATTAACGCTTTGAAATCCTATTCATTACTGTGGAACGGTTATACATTTGTCGTTTTTAATGTTTTTATTTCGTGATTTTAATACATCTGCGAGTCGAAAACAAATATAAATATTTATATGAAAAAGAGAAAGGCCGATATAAAATCATGGATTATAGTCATTTCTGGGTCTTACTGTCGGTGTGCGTGCTTCAGTAACGACATTGGTTTATAGCATTCATTTCACCTTTTTTATAAATGACACGATGAGGAGAAAACAAAAGCTCATGGCCTTTACAATGATCTAATTGCATTTCGCGTTTCGCTCATACGGTCATTTTCACCTCATTGAGGCCCCGTGATGTTTATATTACAAAATTAATATGCATACTCCATATCTGAGTCAATTAAGAGTTTCATTGCACATAAATGATTATCCCTTCCTTGTGAAATTTCTCCATAGACTTATTGAAGCGGTAAGATTTGGCTTGTAGTAGTTCGGGTTCATCATGATCTTTTTTTATCGAGTGATCGATTGAATGAGAAGGAATTCACTCTCATCGAATTACAGAACGAACGAGTAAAGTGATTTTGGGTTGAGGCTGATTGCTGTGTGTGATCGTGACGCTGTACAAAATACCTTTCCACTTTCTCGATCCTGATTCAGGTGTAACGCCGTTGATTGAGGGAATGAAAGACTCGGCTGAGCGGTGATTTACCGTTTGCCGGTTAACTCTGTGGAACTACTTTCCCATCAAGTACTTATCTAGTCATTCCTCCCATTATCTAATTCCAGCGGCAAGGATTTGGACGAGTCATTATGGGTATCAGACGCGATTTGTGTCGAATATGATAAATGGTTTCGTTATTCGTTTCCTTCACCAGCCTTCTCTCAAAGATTGGGAATATGAATTGAATACAGAGTTTTAATTCTTTAAAGCGGTCTCGTGGGAGATCTCTAATTCAAAGGGGAATAAATGAGACGTTCGCTCGATTCATGCGAGTCTGTTTGCCTCGCAGCAGATAGAAGCTTTACAGTTATTTATATCGGCGACAGCTGATCAATGACAGCCTCCAGATACTTCTTTGGTGTCGAGGCCGCCTCACTGCGGCGTCAAGATGTTTACAAAACCGCTATCGCTCAGGAAACTTCAGAACTCCCAATATTTTACTAATGAGGAAGATCACGCCGCCGATGCGCCGGAGCGTGGTGGGACGAAAATGAATCAAAAGATATCACAAAGCATATTTTTGGATGCGGTGGAAGGGACGACTGCCATCAATGTTTTGGGATCTCGTCGAAACGGCCTTGTTGATACAGCGATTCGACTTTTACTCGCAATATCCTCATAGCCACCACTCCTTGCAAAGCGACGCGCGAATCGACTTGGTCACTCGCCAGACTCGCTTTCCGTTGCGAAACTTGTCAAAGGCTTGACGCACTGGAAAGACCCACCAAACATTCCGCCGGAGTTACTAAACCCGCTACCATATCTCTATATCACCTCCCGTTATCGCAAAGCAAACGGCTATCAAGCTAACGAAATAGCTTTTTCGAGCAATCTTCAGTACTCCCGTTCATTGTGAGTCCCCGATTTACTACTTTTATGGTATAGAAGTTGCGTAATAGGACAGTCAACTGCTCTTCACGTATTGTTGGTCACAAATGGAATAGTCTTCTGTTCCGGCAGCGGTGGAATTAGGCTGGTAGTTGTCCCAACTGCTGTGGCTAAATTGCACCTCCCATTCTAAGCTCTTAATCCATGAAGACAGTGTGACATCCTTGCCCGAGGCGGGATACCAACGGTTTGAGTACATGCTTCGCCGAATTAGTTGCCCTTGTTGGCTTCAATTATAGTGTTGATAAAAATTTCAATAGGAGAAAATTCACGCAGGCAAGTTCAGTAATGTAAGGTAGCGAATTCATTGGTGGAAATCGTCTTTAGAGTTCATTCGTTCCCATGGTTGATATTAGTATCCCGACTTATCCTTGAATCAGGTGAAATGGTAATGCACGCGATGAATGTATTGGTGTAGTACCTTACCTCATTGGCGATCATAAAATGTCAGCCACAATTCCAGCATGTAAGTTGATTTTTTTCGCGGCTACAATATCGCCTATGGATTAGCTTACTTTTTTTAAACTTGTTCCCTTCTCAGATGATTTTTATGACGTGTTCAAAGCCCAAAAAAATCCAATTGTAAAAGACTTCTGTCGAATCTACAGATGTAAACGAGCTGAAAGAGGGATCCTCTTCCCTAAGTACCGTCGATAAATTAAAAAAATATTGATAATGGATAAACTAATTGTGTTGCGCTTTTTTGTGTTTTTGCAAGTATATCTATTAAATTTACTTTCGCCAAACCCAATCACATTTTTTTTTATAACTTCGACAATATGATCCGAAAGTGATTCTTCTAAAGTAAAGGTACAAGCGATAAAAGCGATAAAAAGTGATGAAAATTTACACTCTCACTTCAGTACGAAGTAATGCAGAGGTCAGTGTGCCTTTTTAATTCAGTTGACATCGCTGAGTCGTTATAATTTGCAATTAATACTTAAGCACAGTACTAACGACACGCTTCTTTAGCGAGTCCACACTTTTAGTTCATGTCACCCACCATTAGGGCGATCATAATAAAAAAATGATATATGACACGACGCATTACAGTGAAATAATACAGTAAGGCACATTGAAAATGGCATTAAATAATACTAAGTAATCTGGCGGAGCCTGCAGGCCTGTGTATGTAGTGCGTAACCCCTCGTTGCTTGCTCACCTTGTCCAACATATCCTTGGCCGGAAAACTATCCTAGAGTTGAGGGGGTGTGGGATTCTGCCCCCACCCTACGAGAATGCACCCCCGCCGTGAGATCGGCGACGTGAATACCGAATCGGATTGCAGCGAGCATGGGATAATAATGACGAAGGGTATTCTCTCTGCCCCGAGGGACGTAACGGGTATACGCACCTGCAGTATCGAATGGCCACCGTTACGCGAAAAGTAACAAGATTGCACTGGGGCGAGTGTTGTGCCGACTGCCGCCTCGACTACCTGGCCTCCACGGAGACCTTGCGAGTGGCTCCAAAGACGCCTTCCTTCCACTCTTCGCCCCTTCAGCGCCTTCCCACCCTGCCCTCCGACGCCAACCGCAAGGGAAGAAGGAGGAGGTCGTCCTTCCCCCCCTCCGCCCAGGCAGGGAAGATGGGAAAGCTGCTCGCCAGCCAGTCAAGGCATCCATCCTCTCCTCCTCCTCCGCCTCCTCCTCCTCGCTGCTCCGGTCGGGACGGGTTGGCCCTCAGTTGTCGCCCGACCGCCGGCGGAGACGGTGCAGGCACGCGTGCTGGAGTTATCCTCTCTCTCTCTCTTTCTGTTTCGATCGAAGCCGGCGCGTGCGCCCGCCGCGCCTCTTTGTGACCGTGTGCGTGTGTTTGTGTGTGCGCGGGGCTTGCCGCGCTCCGTCCGCGGCCGGGCTTGCCAGTCTGCCGCGCCGCTTGACCGGTGTCGACATCTCTCTCCCCTCCTCACGTGCTGTGGCCCTCGTCCGAGAGCTCTGTTGTTCCCTCGCCCCCATCCGCTACATCTCCGCCGAGAGTCAACGCCTTCCACCAAGTGTTGCTCCTTTTCCCGCAATCCCCGAGGAATTTTTTGCCCCTCACCTTTATCCTCCTCTCACCACCACGCCGCTTATTTTCAGGAATTCCTTCCTCACTAGTCCTTTTTCCAAGGTCGAGGCTACAGGAAGCCTCTTCGGCGCTCCCTTTGTCGCTTCCCTCAGTCTGGACATCGAATCGGTCAGTTTTTCTCGTCAAAAAGTTCCGTCGACGCCTCCCCATTTTTGACGCTTCGGCCCCGAGTGTTTTGTTTACTGTCCGAGGGGGTTTGCCCGTGTGAGAAGCCAGAGTTCGCGAAGGAGGTTGGTGCTGTCGTCCTGTCCTTCGGCCCGCAAAACAATTCGTCCGTCTTCCGCCCGGTTGGGGAACCCGCGACTGAATTACGTCCTCCCGGTCAAGCCCGCATTCCCGAGAGTGACCCTTCACCGTTCCGCGCGATCTTTAAATCGACGACTTGAATTCCATCCAAGACGCGCGCGTCGGTGCCCTCGAGAGAAGTGGGACGTGCCTCCATTCGAGATTCGAGGAAAGAGGAGAGGCTCGCGACATCTTTTACGGTGCGTCTCGTCGCGACTGCCCTCGTAATAGCGCATCTTTCACCTCGGGGGAACGGTGAAGAGAGTGCGGGGCGATCGAGTGACATATCTCCGATCTTAGCTGGGAGACCCGTCATCGCTATCGAGAGAGTTCGCTCAAGGAACGTGTCGTCGGTCATCGCTTCCAGATAGGAGGATATCCTTGCCGACTTAAGGTCGAGGAAGGAGGAAAATTCCAAAAAGACCGTCGGATCGCCCGGCCGAGCGATCCAACGGTTTCCAGGCTCGTCGCTGCCGCCGCCGAAGCCGGCTAAGCCGCCTGCCCGAGCCCTTCCAAGACGAAGATCGCTTAGAGAGAGAGAGGGAGGCGTTTGACCTCTTCCCGTTCCACCGCCGACTCCTTGCCTCCATCGGCCGGTCGTCGGCAGCTTCAGCAGCAGCAGCAAGAAGGAACAACTCTGGAGAGGAGAGGGAAGATGTCTTGGGCCAGCTGAGAGAGACGCAGAGCGAGGGAGAAGATCGCTGGGCCGAAGGGGTAAGCGATGCCGGAGATTCCGGGCAGGTGTCTGCCCTTCTCGCCAGCTTTTGCGCGCGTCCTTGGGGGAGGTAGATTGAAGAATGCAGGGGTTTGTTTTTTTTTTTGTTGTCCACTCCTTTCTCGTGAGGTCGTCGTCTTCGCCAAGCGAGGTGAAGTGCAACCATAAGAGTGCGTGTTTTACTCTAGATGCAACGCGGATAGCCGCAACTTGGCATCCGCGTAGTCGAGTAAACACTTCAGCGCGCACCGCCCTCCCCAAGTTACATGTTTTTATTTTACGCGTAGAATTTTTGAAATTCCTTCCGCGACCGGAGGTTAATTATCGCCGTCCTTCCGATAGAGTTCCGCGTGATAATGGCTATAAATCGGTCGCCATGAGTGTGGAATTTATGGCTATCGTTTGGACGCCAGTGACAGCTTACGTATAAATTTGAGTCTTCGTGAATGTTGATTATGCTCCGAATGGAAGGAGATAATGAGGCATAGATGATGCGGCAGCCGTGGCCTGCGATTAGCGAAAAATTTCCGTGGTCCTGGTTGGAGGAGTTAAAAATTAGAGATTAAATTTTGTGAAAATAACATAAATTGAATAGTGTCGAGTGTTTATAAAGGATGTGTGATACAGGGGTGGATCTATATTTGTAATAATTTCGAAGTATCATTAGCAAGTTCATTAGAGAATTAAAAATGTTATTATAATTATGTGGGCACTAATAAAACATCTCGAGTGTAATGGTTTTATTTCAAACTCGTTAGGTCCTGAATCTAAGTCGAAGAGTCATATTCTGACACATTTTCTGGGTACGTCAATAAAGGCAGATATTTCGGCAGCCATCGATTTCAATACTTCATAAAATTAGAGAAATTATTTTTCCGTAACAATTGTTTTAATTTCTCTCATTTAACGAGTTGTGAAAGATATAACTACAGTTGACTGTATGAGTAAGAATGTATTTAAGCCTACTTCATAGCACTTACGGAATGCGCCTGTTAGTGAAGACGTTTTCAAATTTTCTTCCGAGTGTCAGTTTACGATGCTCCATCAAAAATATACTATTTACTTTACGTAACGATTGCGTCTATACCTTAGTCGAAAGAAGGACATCTCTTTTTGATCGTGAAACTGAAGGATTCTCATGCGCAGCAGTAAACATGTCTCGAATCCCAAGTCAACGAGTAGTTTCAAATGTGGCTAAAAATATTCAAACAATATGGATGTTTTAGAAGCATAACGTATAAATAACTTCATAAGAGCTAAATGGCCAGTTTTTAATGCTAATTTGTGTGGTTTAATTGAAAAACAATCCATTTACGAGTGAATTTGTTTTCTGATGGGAGTCCCGTTTCTTTCATGTTTCCATAAATTTTGTCACAAATCCGTTGCTGGTATTGTACATTTACAGATATTTCTATAGAAATAGATGAGTGTGCGAAAATGGCCTACGTTGCACCGACCTTCCATGGCATAATTCTAATACGATATCATTGATTTTGGATAGTCTACTCGACAGTAGTCTTAGAATTTGTTTATTAGTTGTTTCAACTACTTATTTTACCACTCCGTTTATCTCAGAGTTTATCAAAGATTTGAGTCAAAAGCCAAACCTGTCCTTGACATTTTTTTACTAAATTTGTAATAACCAAACAACGCTTTATAAGTTTAGAAAAGTTAAATAAAGTTATTCAAAATTAAAAAGTTCCTAAAAATAGCTTAAATGAAGCAACGAAATATTTATCTTCAGTTTAAGTTTTATTTCATAGCTACATTTACGTATTTAAGCGTACGGTTTTCCGACCCCCGGTTAACCTGATCTGACTCCTTAAAGACAAGCACAACATCCTTTTCCTGGGCGGGATTTGCACTCGTGACCTTTGGATTACCTGTTTGGAGCATTACTCACCTGACGTCCTTGGCTGTCTGGTTTTGAGTCATCCGGTTTCTCCTATCAAATTACGCTAAGCGATGACGAGGTGAAGTGATAAATACAACCCTAAGCTGGTGGTCGAAACATAAAGCTATCAATTTTATATTTTTCCTGCTCCCCATGCGGCAGATATACACTTACGTTATTTAGGGAATGCCGCCTTTACGCACCGATTCCCATGGGATGTAATCCCGACGTAAGCCGCGGGATCAGGGAGTTTAAATCCGCGCGCGCGTCTTCCGTCCGCGTCTCCTGCAGTGAGCCTAGGAGTTGCCAACTCTTCTTAAGACATCCAGCGAGCGATGATGTTTACGTCTCTTCTCGCTCGCTTCGTCGGAAGTCAAGCGTTCCGTTCCGTTGACGAGGCAGTGGTTTACCCGCTAGTGAAAGCATTGCATCGCGACCCGAGAGATGAGGTCATTAACTTTCTTCTTACATTTCTCCGCGGGGAAAAGTCATGAAGGCACTGGTTTCCTTCGCTTTTAATGATCGCTACGTCCCGAAGAGCATTTTCGAGAGCGAACCATCACACTCACATTCCCGATTCGATTTCTGTGGGAGTTTTCGGTTCAATTTGCCTGAGAAAGGCGTACACAATCCGGGGCGGATTTAGAAACTTGATCTGTGTGGGGTGGCCGAGGAAAATGAGCATGGGATGATTGGAAACTCTCCTCTACCTTAGGGAGTTGCGTACTTCTGGGAAGTCCAGCTCTAAAACTCGCCTTAAAAGATGGTAGTTTTAGAAGAGTTCTTGAGGGGTCAGTTACTGAATTAATCATCCTTGTAATCTTTGGACATCTATGTCCGAGAAGGCTAACCCCCCCACATTGTATAAACCTCTGGTTTTAGGTAGGAAGGAAGTTTTGCTAGCGACCCAACATTTTTTTATTTTCTTAATTACTTTTCTGGATTGTATGGACCTATCCTCGGGCGTTTAGAGGAAATCATGCCCTTGCTTTCCAATGTCATGAGTTCGATTCCCGAGATATGCGTTGAAGCATTTTGCACATTTCCGTATTTTGCGTCACCTTACATTCATTCCGGTTACTACACGGGGCAAATGGCAGGTGCTGTTTGATTCAAGTCAATGCAGAAAATAACAGATTTGGTTAAATAAATAAATTAGAGGTAATGTAGGCAATGCATTGTATTCAGGATTTTCAATAGTTTTGTCGATTTTTTTTACGTTTTTCCAGTACTGATTGTGCCGATGTGTAGGGTTATACGTTCTCAGTTGTACGGTGTGAAATAACGATGCTAAAATTAGCTTCTCATTGCTTCTTTGGCGAGGACACCTTTGTAATGTGAGATTTGGTCTTTATTTTGTTTTTATATTAGAGCGGTTGAAAGTTACTCTTCAGTGACCTCGTAGTATTTGTATGCTAGTTGTGATCTTCTTGATTTTAGTTTGATTGCATCTCAAGTTCGTACAACGTTATAATGCGGATTTGGTCGGCTTGTCGTAGTTAATGATGGATCGAATGGTTTTCGGTTTAATTTATTTTCACATCGTGAACCTTTTTATGGAGCATGCAGATTTTTCTAAGAATGATCGCGGAGTCTACGTAATTCCAGAAAACGACATCCCCGAATATTTTCAGTCAATGGTTTCATCTTTCTCGAACGAAATCTCTCAACTAGGTAACGCTCCGTGGAATTTCCGGCCGTTCGCCGTACGTATAGAGTATGATTTAAATGATTTTCGCCATTTTTCATCGCTGAAATGAGAAGTTTAGCAATCGATTTTTCGCACTAGTCATTATTGGAAATTTTTCTTCCTAATTATCAATTATTAATTGAAGATGAAAAGCTGATGAAATAGCATTTTGTTTTGGGTAATGCGTTGTCACTTTTTCTCAAATTGTGTAGGACATCTTAATTCATGTACAGACGCGAGTACAATAGAAATTTATTTGAAACTTTTACAAAATATTTATTGTTGTTTCGGGGTATTAATAAGAAACCTCTATTAGCCAAAACAAATCAGTTTAGGATTCGGAACTCAGCTGAAGCTTGTACCTTGAATTGGCCATGTGTGAAATGGAAATTCTGACTTCTAATGGACTAATTTACCTCCTAATCCCATGGAAAGCATATGTCCTCCACGTGTACCAGAATGGTATTTGGTGTTTAAAAATGATGTTCATGGTTCTTTCAAATTTTAAATTTAATTGCGGAAGAAGCTAAATTCCTTATTTCGCCATATTTGAAAGCGGTTAATTGAAGTGCAGCCACTGACCTATACTAGATATTTCTTATGTACGCTAAAAATATGTGTTAAATCTCAACTTTGGCATAACCATGAATCTGAGATATTTTCTTCGCATGATAGATGTGATAATATCTCCTTCTTTAGCCTCGCAGAATTTCTCGTACGTATGAGAAAAACCTGCCTTAATACTTGGGGTGCCGGATTTTGTTTGCGACACAGCATGCTGGGTTTTTCGAAATCTTCGTGGAAATCGAATTCTAAAAATCGGTTTGCGATCATCCTCCCAGACGACGCGTCAGGAGATAAGGCTGAACGGTTCTTAGGGAGATGAGGACGATGAAATTTTCGAGGTCAAAACCAATGGCGTTTCTCAATCACGAGTCTATGGGAATCATTCCCGCCGATCAGAGGAATTATGAAATTTCCTCAACCTTCTCACGAATCGCGATTCAAACGAAAAAATTCAGAATACCAAGTGGAATTGAACGGTCTGAAATCTTTCGTACGATAGGATCCGATGCGGCCTATCGGTTCATTTTCTGAAACATTTTTCTTTTAACGACCATTTTCGGGTTCGAACCTTGGGGAGGTCTCTTATTACTATATATCAGATATGATATTATATATATGTCTCTTAATACGGAGCGTGGTGACCTAGTGGGTAGAGTGCTTGGCTACTGATCGAAGGGTCCCGAGTTAAAATCCGAGTGAAACATTTGGACGCCCCCGAACGAAAAATCCTCGGAGTGCGAGGTTGCCCAGGGAAAGGAACTGGCCCCCCTACCCTGAATGTGTGACATTCACACGCCTGTGGCTTAGTCCGGGGTGAGCTCTACCCTCACCTATCCAAACCAACCTTCGTGTTGAATCGCTGAGTGAGTGAGTGATGTCTCTTTACACTATATATGCATGGTTTTCAGTGTATACGTTAACTCACAGATAAAGGGAATGAAATTCGTGTATTATCCACTGGGGTCGAAATAGTTTACGATTTTTTTGAAAAGCATCATCATCATCGGTCAACAAACCTAGGATTGGTTTGACGCAGCCCTCCACTCGATTCTTCTATCGGCCATCCTCTTCATATTGACGTAGCTTCTCTCTTTTACATCCTTCACAACTTGCTCCATATACCTCATACGAGGCCTGCCTTTTCCATTCTTCCCGTTCACTTTTCCCTCGACGATTGTCTTCATCAGGCCATCATGTCACAAGATGTGGCCCATTAAGTTGACCCGTCTTCATTTTAATGTTTTCAGAAGACATCTCTTCTCTCCCACTCTTCTTAAGACTTCTTCGTTTGTCACTCGATCGATCCATTCTATCTTCATTTTTGAAAATAATTGCTTTAATATCTTGCGTTTATTTTTCTACACATACTAACCTGCTAACCACCTTGAGGATATGTGGCAAGGAATAAATTCTCACCAAGGATGCTCTACGTAGGTACATGCGCTAATGTTTACTTATAACACCTAATTAAGACGATAATACCTAATAAAAATTTACCTTTTGGCGTCACTTGTCCACGTGGTGGTTTCTTTTTTGAGAACTTATATTATTGTGTATTAATTAAAAAGTACCTTATTTTCGAGCTTATTTGGAGACTTGTCATTTTGGAGCGAATCCTGCCGTGATCTCGTCTCCCGGTAGCTAAATACATCACCATCCTCTTAAAATTACCGCCTCTGAGCTTTACGAATCACATCTCAGGATTCTCTTTTCTCAATTCTGTAACTCACCAGCGGACGAACTCTCCCTGTTCAGTTTTCCAGATGTTAGGGATGCTAGAAATACCCCTAACCTATCGTCGGAAACCTCTATGAAGGATGGCGTTGATCGCATGGGATTCCTTAAGGCCAGTCGGCGGAAAGAATTTGGCTCCAGTTCCACAGAGATTGGTACGACTGGAGAAGAAAACGTGCGCTTTTCCAGTTCTGTCCACGAACGCTACCTCAATAAGCCTTCCGGAATGAACTTCTTGGAACAGACTAGGCACGCAGTTTATCTGTTACCGCCTGCGTGCGCAAACATGTACGCCTGAAAGTCAAGCAAGGAGTACGACTCCCGTTCCAAGTGTACGAGTACCGTTTATGGGAGCAGGAGGAATTACGTGGCCCCACGAACTTCCTATTAAGCATAGTTCGTGTATCCACATACACAGTGAACACGACAAGCCACCTAGAGGGTGTTTGGCAGGAGATGAAGCATTACCAAGCATGGTCCAGGTTTATACAGTACAGGTTATTTAATACGTATTTTATACGTATTACGATAGGTTGAGTAGCGTTTAAGAATTAATAAAAGAATTAGGGTGGGAATCATTATCTGAGCGTTGGTTAAAGTACAGATTGAATCTATTAGAGAAATTTCAATCGGAAAGCTTTACTGAAGATGTTAGGCACATTTTCAAAACACCAGCGTATTATGCTAGATTCGACCAGATAAATAAGATTAGAGAGATAGATTGTCGTACCGATATATTCAAAACGGCATTTTTTCCCCGTACTATAAGAGAACATAATAGGCAGCAAAGCAAAGGTATAGGTAGGGGAAATATTTTAGAGTGTTCTGTAGTGCATGATACATGTATTAACCCCTTAAATACTATAGATACTAACAATCAAGTTGCATGAGACAATATAGTTGCTAGTTTGCATGTTAGTTATGCATGCTTGGTGATCTTCACCCCCTGCCACACACCCTCGCTGGCTTGCAGGGTATCGTGTAGATGTAGATGAATACTCAATGAGAAGAAAATGTTAGTTTTGCCTGTGTCAATTGCGTGCAGCCAATGATTTGAGACTACGAAGTAATATGATTCGTGTACCACTTCTGCGTTACGCATCCTTAAAAATTCATGCGGTATCTTATTGCGTTACGCAAGCAAGTTTTCAATCTTATCGGCACGGCAGTCTATCTCTCTAATCCTACTTTCGTAATCTAGGATTAAATTTAAATGGTAAAAGTTGTGCTGTCCACTTATTTTAATGTACCCACTAATGCAAACTCAACACTTGTTTCAACACCTAAGACATAGTCTTCATGTCTACTAAAGTAGTAGTAATAAAGTGTAATACTGTAGACCTGACCCCTTGAAACATGTATGGCGATTGTATTAGTGGGTACAGTAAAATAATTGGACAATACAAATTATGCAGTTTAATTTAAATCCGAAAAATGCTGTTTTACCATGTTGACCACTACCATTTACTCCTTGAATTCCTTTTTTACCATGGACACGGATAAATTTTTTCGTTGTCAAATTGAGCGATAAAACGAGAGGATTATCATTGTATTTCTGCATAAGCTTCACGAGGAAAATATAGCACTTCCCATATTCTTCGTCTTTTCATTTACCGAGAACTCAGTTTACGATTCCCGATCTGTGATTTCCAAGACCATTTATTTCCCGATTTGAGTATTCCACAGCATGTCTTATGCAAAATTGATGCCAATATTTCCTACGTTCGGTGTTTCATATTCTTGTTACTGTATTTCCGAGAGAACTGTTTTCTCCAAAGTCTATGGTCACCAATTTCTTCTAATTTTATTTCCTTTGCCATACGTCTCAAGTGTCGATTTTTCTCGAGATTCATCCTTTTTATCAGTATAATTAAAGATCAATTATCACTCTTAATAGTTGGTCAATCTTTATTCTATCTATCTCGAAAACTTTTCCCTGCTAAGGATGTGTGTCGTAAATATCTCTCGTTGCGCATTAGTCGCAAGTGATGCGCCTATTACCTACCCAAGTTTTCTTCCTGTATTAATTCATTTTTTTCTGTTGGGTGAATATTTTTATAAGTGACACTATTTCCCTCGCATGATTGAGTTTCAACTCTTCCAGACTTGGGAAGTAATTTCATTAAAATTTTCTGTTATCAATCCGGTTGATTGATATTAAGTGAGTCAAAGATCTGGGCCACGCAGCTATAAAGTAAAGGGTCATAACCTCTTCTGGGAACCATATCCAACTGTTTGCTTCCGAGAGACATCGCAAAATGGACATGAAGTCTTCTGGGAACTATATCAAGCTATTTATATGCTGCGGAAAATCATTGCAATATGAGCGCTTCGATATGTATGGTGAAAACCGGTACTTTTAATTTAGGTACGACATAGGTTAAATCACTTGCTTTGGGAAACGAAATGATACAAACGAATATTTTAATCGTCACCTGAAGGTATATATCATGATGATAATGCTCTCAACTCCGTTAGAACACGTACCCATTCCCTCTCATTTATGTCGTGGGGCTGAAAATCAGGAACTTCTGGAAGTACTTACTATCTTATCTTACAGTATCTAATACACCTTTCATTTTCCCCTATCATCACCTCATTCCCATCCTTTGAAACCGGATATCTCAATCACCAGCGCATTATCTGTGTGGCAATATTAGAAAAATAACGAAAAAAAGTGTTTCCCTAGTTGGTAGATAAGGAATCTTGTCGAGTACATCTTGATTGTATTGGTGCGTGGCAACAATTCTCCTTTTCCTAAATGAGGTGTCTCACCACGCTGATGATTTAAGTGTGAGCTTTTACTGGCAGACGAAATGGCCGCATTGCTAGGATGTGTATAAAAAGATCTTTTGTCTTGATGGTATAATATTACCTCTTATCTTTGTTTCAAAATTCTCTTCGTCTGATGCACTGCAACTAAAGTGCATATTTGATGGTATTAAAATGTCTAAAACCTTCCATAGATCTTCTCTGTGTTTTAAATATTGGTCAAAGCTCGCTAATAAAATAATTACATTTAAGTAGCAAAGCTAATAAGAAGTTTGATGTTCAGATTTTAGGTTGCTCAAAATATTATATTGCACTGTTAAACCTTGCTTAATTTCAAGCTTAAATAAATCCTTATATGTACTCGGCAGTCATGGCAGAAGCAGTATTTGAATCTATTACCTTCAGGTTGTCTGTCCAGCGCGCAACCTACCTGACTTTCGCGGCCGTAGACATCTTGTGTCGGGAATGAAGCCAATATTGCGGGAACCGAAGTGACTCCGGCGGTGAAAGACCCTGAGGAAGTGGTACTAAATGTCGCAAAAGACGATAAAATGTAACTCCATTTTAAGTAAGTGACTCTACTTAACGAGAATGTGTAATTCAGATTCAGCCAGGGGCGTCGGAACTATTTTCGCTGGGAGGGGCCAAGCGTGAAAAGGGCCGGGCTCTTAAGAAAAGGGCCCGCATTTTTTGCAGATAGGAGGGGTTAGAGACTAGAATTTCGCGAAAAGTGCATATGAAGGTGGTAGAATATGCGTCTGAAGGGGAAAGGCAAGCTGGAAACAAGCGAAATTCAATTTTTATGAATGAAGACTCATTTTTCAAGGGCCCGGGGTGCCGTAAAATCGACTAGGGGTGCCACAGAGTCCTCTAGAATGCATTCTAAAGACTAATCCCTCACTATTAGTTACTATTTGACAATCCAGGGGACTCTGGATATGCCCCTAGATAATTGCGGGAGAACGAAAAACATTTAGTAGGACAAAATGAATTATTAATCTCTCACATCCGACAGTCACTGAAATAAATCGAAGCATTTTTCCAACCTAAGGACGAATTACTGTAAAGCTCCGATTATCCTTGTAAGAAGGGTGCCCCAAAACTGTAACCTCATCATCATCTGTATTTTCATGTTTGGATCCACTCTAACAGGTGGACGAACACTTCAGACTGGCAGGAAAGGTACGAGGATGGGAATGGAAGGGAAATACGGAAGAGTGGAGAGAAACCCAGCGTCTGCATTAGCCTACTCTTAATGAAAAGGCGCCAAAGGGATCGTGGCTTAACGTCCCATCCGACGGACGGAGTACTGTACTCGAATGTTCTCCACGGGACACTCAAAAAGGGACCCGGTTTACAAATGAAAAATATCTTTCACTGCCGTGTAACTTCAATCTGAACGGTACCGCCAACTTAAAAGTTTGAGAATCACTGCTTTACAGGTTGAAAATGCCTTACTATACTCGGCATGTTCAGAGAAAGCGGAATAAAGGGGGTGAGTGCAATTGTGTAATTTGTAATCGTCGACGTATCTGCCAAAGAAACCGTGACGAAAGATGAAGCGAGCGACCCGTAATCTTATCCTCATCTTCACTAGCCATTGGGAGAGGCGACTTAATATCAGGTGGAGTCGTCTTTCGACAGAGAAAACTTTGCCCAGGGAAAGAAGTGGAGAAAGGAGGCGTGGAAATAAATGGGATGAAAGTAACTCGATATAGCTCGCACGTCCAGTTGCACGAAAAATGAAATATGCGAGCTCAAATGGGATATCATTTCACCCATTCCTATCGTCTCTTACGCAAGCGTTGATCTCGGACGTTATAGAAGCGCTTCAAAAAAAAGTGATAATCTCGGACTAAGTGCTCCCACTTGAGATTAACAATATGTTACGTCGATAAGGCCGTCAGCGAATTAGTCCGAAGATTAAGATGGCGTTATTTACATTGTATTTTCTTATTGCAAACTTGTCTTGCTCTTTTACGTAACCCGAAAATTAAATTGAGCAAGATTTAGCGTTTGATTTTTTATGTTTGGTCACTAACTCTACTGCTAAATTGCATTTGTTTATCGAGACCATTGACGCCAGCGCCCATTTAGCAAACTGATAATTTGCCTCAATACATAGCTACTGAAATTATTCACCGTTAGAGCCAACGAAGTTGGAGACTAATTACAGCACAATTATAAGACACTAAAACCTCATATTATATCGTCTGGCTGACCTTAACCGTTAATGTTTATGGGTTACTTCGACTCTGTTAAAAATTACAATTTAAACAAAGTGAATCAGACAAATAACTAGCATTGATACCAAACCTGTAGTCATTTTTGAACCAAAACAATAATTAACCGGACATTATAAACCCGGTCTGTGTATTGGAGTTCAACATTTACTGCCTTAAAAGTGTTTAATCTGAATGTAAGGCTATTCTCTTCCGCTTAAATAATTTTTTATTTTCCTTTGGTAAGTCTCTTTTGCGTGCCACTATGGCTTGTCCTCTCATGAATGTGTGAAGGGTGCTATCGGGTCCAGAGGTACATGGAACAAGATAATATGTTAGACGGTGGATGAAGGAAATTTCATCTTCACAATTGGCTTACTCTCTTCGTATTGCACGAAAGTCCATCTGATGCCCTGAGCACAATAAGTGATATGTTTTTAACGAGATATCCTAGTGTAAGGGAATTGGATTAAGATAGGAATAAGGCATTCGAGCGTTGGTCATCGCGGTTTAATGACGTTAAGATCTCTCGGAATCATTGCCATCAGTCGCAAGAGGTTTCATCCATGAGTGAATCTCCGGTGCCTTCGATTGTCATTTGTTCTCATCCCCGCCAGCTTTCGTTCCTCAAAGATGTTCAATTATTTCCCCCTCCCTATCCAGTACGCTTTTTTTTACGCTTCCTCATGTATTTTTCATTTTCGCAGCAGGATTTGCGCATTGGCGGTTTTATTGAATGCATTCCAATTTTTTTTTGCACGGCATAATGAATGGTATGGGGCGGTTCTTCTCAGAAGCGCGGCGTTGTCCTTGAAAGGGCAAACTCGGGGTTGCTCGCGGAGTCCTCCGCTCGTTTGTTTCAGGTGTAACAGCATCCGTTGACTCGCAATGCCCTTGGGAAGTCCTCACGGTTGCTCGAGGCGGTCAGCGAGGGTCGTTCGTCCGGGGTGAAGTGTGGAGTTCGTGCGCAAGCTATCCGCGTATCGAGTTCGTCTCCCCGTGTTCCGTAACCGCATTCCAATTTCCGCCCTTCGCCTCTTCCGATTCTTTGCATGAACAGAATTGTTCCGTTCCATTCTTTCGTTATCACCATTTATGTTGAAGTCAAAAAGAGGATATCTATTCCTAAAAATCCCTGGGAAGAATTTTTGCCGCCATTTCGGAGATAATGGGGGCGTTTACTCGGAACCGAAATCGAAATTTTGCACACGAAATCGTTAGATGGAAACGAAAAAAGAATTTTAGTGAAAAAATTAATCTTCTAACCACAACCATTCACTCATAAATCAAAAATGTAAATAAGCAAAAGGTGACGCCCACCGAAAATGCTGCTGTGATAAAATTGACGTCATTTTCCTCCCGTCCTTGACTGCATTTAGGGAAGAGAAGGGAGTGGCGGGGGATTCTAGGAAGGTCTGCTCGCTCAAATGCTGTCGCAATCGCTCCCATTGGCCGAGTCAGCTGTGTCCCCCCCATTGCGATAAGGCTAAGTAGCTTCGCGGGCTCAGTTGTGATTCGACGAAGTCGATATACCTACGTCAGGGGTTGCAGCACGCCCACTTTTCCGAAAGGGTTAAAAACATCAGTTTTTCGCCGTTTATAACTCGGGAAATAATTGACGGACCAAAAAACGGAAAATACGGGTCTTTTTATTTTACAAACTCTATCAGATTCGGCAATAAAAAAATATGATAAACGACCCCATTTCTGTACCTTCTGCCTGAGTGGTGTGAAACTTTTTCTCGAT
Source organism: Platycnemis pennipes (assembly GCA_933228895.1). Classification (NCBI taxonomy): domain Eukaryota; kingdom Metazoa; phylum Arthropoda; class Insecta; order Odonata; family Platycnemididae; genus Platycnemis; species Platycnemis pennipes. The sequence continues at coordinate 40,417,579 of OW121851.1, read as the reverse complement.
ACTTAAAAAATATTATAGCACTCATCATTAGCTGTTGCTATCAGTCTATAAGTTTTAAGCAAGCTAAGTTTTTCTTTTATATTATCCAGTCTTTTAACTTGATACTCTATGAGAGAGTGCTATTCTTCCACAATCGTATTAAATTATATCGTACATCTGAGTCCTTTCTAGTTTTTTATAGTTACATTTTTTAATGAGTTTGCGAAATGGTGCCGATTTCAATAGTTCGGAATGGAGAGGTAGAATCAGTACCTACTGCAAACAACTAAGTTTCTCGATAAGAGAAATAAAAAAATGAGAAACGAAGACCGTGTTGTCGTGTCTTTACATTCTGAAACGACAACACGGTATTTTCCTGATTACAGTCTTGGGCCAAAATATATTACTACCAAAGTTTCGTATGGTGCTAAATAAAAAATGTGAAGAATGAAAAACAATCTCGTGTTTCTCTGAATTCTGGTTTTATCAAATTTTAGCATACACATTCTACATAAATTATAATAATATATTCAACGCACAGTCCATTTTTTGTTGCATTAAATTTCCTAATAATTTAATCCTAATGCATAATCGAGGGTTTTAATGCTAAGATAACTTTCCATTGAATCGATCGCCGTGGAAAAGAAAATTTAAACAGCCAAGCAACAATGTGGTGAGGAACACGTAAGACATTCCAGAGCTTTTGACTTCGTTAAAGTGCGGGAGCAATCGGTATTTGTTCGACTCACGTAATAGCTTTCTGCCAGATCCAGGGACTTACCGGCGAACGTCGATAGTTCACTGAACTAACCGCAACCGCAGTGATGGTTTACAGATACTGCACTCGCCGACCTTCGCAGAGTTGACCATATTATAGTCAACTTGTCGGAAGCATGCGGGAAGGTTTTAAAAAGAAACAACCGCGACTTTCTTTCGTGTTTGAGAGACGAGAAGAAGCCCGTAATCAGAGAGTTATGCCGAGGTTTCTCATCACGGCAGAGGCTCGGGAGGACATAAAGAGTCCCTCTCCCCCCCACACAACTAGCCTCCAGCGCGAGATGGTCAAGAGCTTTAGTTCAATCTGTGCCGGGAATACGTTTTGGCTTCCTCGGATATCTTTTAATGCCCCCTCCGGCGTCCGTGCCCTCGAAGAATATTGCGTACGACGCGCCGATTTTAGAATTATAGGTTTGAAAGCCCCCCCTTAAGCTATAAATCCTCGCAGCGTTGCCGTCGTCAGAATGGCGGACTTTTAAAGGAGGGGTGAGATGTTTGAAGGGAGGGAGGGGGGGTGGAAAGAGGTTTGGACGGGGAAAGCATGGGAGCAAGGCAGTAGGAGGAGGGGGGGGGTGGGTCAGTACTGGTCCAGCTACTGGGATTGGCTGCGGTGCGTCTTATTAATATTTAAAGCGTAATTTAGAAGTAGCGCGCCGGCCAATAATGGCCGTTCCACTTAGCCGAAGCGGAGATTTTGGGTAGCGGGCGCCTCTATTTCCGCCAGCTTTCTACGTGCGGCTCGCAGTCATTTTAATCGCAGGACTCTAGTGCGGCTGGCATCCTCTATCTGCGGACAAACGGAATGATTTGTGGCCCGTGTGCGGCCGGCTATGCATCTCACTTCGGAAATAGCTCCGGACCGTCAGTCCCAGCTGTGGGGCTCTTTTGATAATTGACGGAAAAGTATACGTCTGCAGCAGTAATGGATGCAATTCATTAAAGATTCTCCAATCGTTCAGCTGTGCAGTTATATGTCAGGTTTCTCTTCCAAGTTCTTCCCCAAGGAATATATTTTTCGGTGTATGATATGGCTAATGCATGTTATTGAAGCATGTTTACTCTTGATTTGTGGATCATGAGTTTAGAGCATCTGGAGATTTTTATCGAAAAAAAATGCGGCTCTTTTAATTGTTCCGGAAGCCTGTTTTCGTGAAAAAGGGGACACGCTGAATATTGTCTGATTCAGGCACATGAGAACTAAATCATTATCTTCGTACCGCAGTATTTACAACATAGGTATTTATTATTATAGACGAAACACGCTTTTGTTTCGATTCACATATCTCGATTTAAATTGAAATCCTTTATATATGCTTGTGATAAAAATGATAGCCTGGATTTTTTTATCACAGTAATCTTCTCGTCGCATGCCCGCAACATTTCTCAGTTTCTCAATCTTAAGATGAAAAACATCGGTCTCGTCAATTCCTCCGTAGGTTATCGTTATTGAACACGTTCTTGCCCTTTTTTTTTAGCTCATCCTGGAAATTTTTACGCCGAACGACCTTCAATTCTTTTCATCCACGTAACAAAAGAGTGAATTTTCGCGATTGTCATGCAAATTAATTAGCCTCTGAACGATTATCATTTTCATATTTCCATCAGTGGAAATTTACAACCTATATCCTGCTATAAATTTTTGAGAAGAGGAACAGAATGTAGGGACGCCCTTGTCCGTCCCTTATTTATGCGATGTAATTATAACATTCTTCCCCTTGTCATTTTTGTACGGTGCTTTGGAGGACATTGTTTATGCTTATTCATACCAGTTAATGTATTCACTTGGCGTCGTCCATTTTTTTTAGCTTGTTAATGCTTCTTGTTTTCGTATATGTCAGACATTTTACATCCAAGTTGGAAAGGAATCCACCCTGCAATGCGAAATCCATTAGCCTTGGTATATCCGAGTCAAAGCCCCGTGATACGTGTTTTTCAATTACATTTTACCAACGATTGGGACGGTGAATGAGCATGTTTAGAAGTGCTTGGAATATGAACGAAAACGTGAGATAGTTCATGGACCCATTCCTGATCCTTAACAAAAAGCAGAGCTAAAGAAACCTTGCGCTCACAACCTTTTGTGATTCAAAAGGGGTGGATAATGAAAGAAATTTGGTAAGTGAGTGGTTAGTGAGGAGACAAAGTTCGAATGCATGGAATGAATCGTTTGAAAATAATGATAATTAATAGTTTTTCGCAAGGCATTAGTCGAACTTTCTAGGTGCACGACGCTCAATTCTGCTCCGCCTTTTCTGCATATCCTGGGAACTCACAGGATCACTGCGAACCTGGACCCGTGCGTTGGAAATTCTCTACTTTCGCGATCGTCCCAGTCTGATCTCCTATCTTTCCCAATGAGATACTCATTATAATCGTACCGCGATGAAAGCATAGGTATTTATTATTGTACACAAACAACGCTATTGTTTCGATTCACATATCTCCATTTAAGTTATGTGTGAGCTGTATTCGTAAATTCGCCCAAATCATGTGGTTCAGAAAAATGTGTGGTAGGTTTTCGTTACTAAGCAGGACGACTGAGAGAAAAGGTCAAGTGTGTCATTAAGGATGAGTGGGTATTCATGAAGGAAGTGTTAGGAATGCTTAGGGAGCGGAGAGAAAGTCGACGTCGGTATCAGGCGCTTATGGGTCCTCTATTTTACGTCCTATTTGACGGACGAAGCATTGATCTCGAAGTTATGCACCGGTGGGATGGAAATTCTATACTTTCGAAGCCTTACCAGCCTGGTCTTCTGCTTAACCAAAGAAATGTAAAGAGAATGATGATGAAATATGTCTTTAACGTTCCTTAACAGATAAAAAAAAGTAGTGCTGGATTTAACAAGGCGTAAAGGATTAGTTAATGCAGGGAACGATTGAATAAACTGGCGAAGACGTCTTGCAATATCTGCGCCTGGGCGTCTTCCTCTTTTCAACCAGTTAAATAAAAGTTAGGAGTCCAAAAATGGCTGGTATTTGTTGTGAGGTTTTGTGAGTGCATGTTTATGAGAAGAATACACTTAAAGTTAGTGGTCATGTACCTGCCATCTACTTATCACTATAAGTAAGCCATTTACACTGCTCTTCCCTTTCAAGGTTTAAACAATACAAACGGAATAAATAATTTGACGGTGAAACTTAAGTTAGCCAACTGATTCCAAAAGAGGATACTTTGCTACCATACCTTACTCTTTTCATTTATTCCATATTTATTTTCCTTATAAATTGGTAGTCTTTTTCGGCTTTTAGGAGCTTCATCTGCAGTGGTTATATCGCACCGTCCGACCTACTCTCAAACATATGAGAAACGCAATATTCATTCTCTTGGTGGCGGGATTCGAACCCGTGAACAATGGGTAGCCTGGCCGGCATGTAATTTTTTTTTTAAAGAAGTGGGTTCATCTCTTTTTTATATCCGTGCAGATCGTAAGAGGTCTCTCAGCCTCTCAAGGTGAAAGGCTAATGGGTCAGTCAGAAGTCAGTGGGCCGTACCACAAGATCTCCGGGAGCTCAGTGAAATGTGTGAAGTATTGGGGACGTGGCTACGCGAGATCGTCGTATAGCCCGTCCAGAGGGCATGGCGGTTTGTTTTCACTCGGTGGACAGCTGCAGACGCGGCCGCTTCATTCATCCGTATCCTCCTCCCTATTTGCGGAAGAAACCACTATCCCCTCTGAGTCCTCCACGAATCATATATTGATGGAAGCCAACGGGTCCTTGGCTAAGGCCTTGGAGCTGAATTATCACCGCGGTACACACTTGATTTGGTTTGCTCGTCGGTGTTTGGTCACTTTGCATCAACGACCTGGTCCATTTTCCGATCGATGTTTATTGTTTGATTCTCACCTTCGTATCGGAGAATCGATATAAAGAGTATTTATTATTCTATAACACGCCCTAGACGCCTAGCACATTTGAAGAAATAATTTGCTTGGGCTTTTTTTAGATCGTTTTAAATAGGTATAAAATTAATAATATAAATTCGAAACTAACTTTGTTTCAGTACAACATCAGGTACATTACAGACATACATAACTACAAGCAATTATTTACAAATCAATATGGGTGAGTCATTGCAAGTACAAATACAACAAAATTCAAATCATTATAGGTCATTTGCATTTGACATTCATAATTCTATTTATTACGTCAGTGAAACTTAGGCGCATTTTTTTGCAATCTTGTTATGTAAAATAATTAATTATAGGTGCGATGATAAAATACCCAACTTCAAATGTTCTGTTGTAGAAAGGAAAACAAGGAAATCTTAAAGAAAACTTGAGCGTTCCACAGGATGTTATGCGACATGCAAGATCCGTCTATGCGACATGTGGTTTCACCAATCTGTAGCATCTTCAGGTACATGTACGTTCTAGTTACGTGGCGTTATGTACTTGTACTTCGAAGGTGCTACAGTGTAGCAAAATAAGCCGTATGAAAGTATATTTTTTACCCTGTGGAATGCTAAATTTTTCTTTTAGATTTTCTTTCATAATGGAATGCAACAGTCTCGGCCTTAATCGGTTGTAGTATTAGATATTCACGATTTTTTTTGTTTGAAGGAGTCAACTGATGAACTTTGTTTCAAAGGTGTTTTGATGATGTCCTATATTATAAAAAATGTACTGTACCTTTAGCTGCCAAATCAATGTACTAAAATAAACTACATTTACATCTACGCAGTACCCTGCATGCCACCGAGAGGGTGTGTTGTAGGGAAAGAATAACGCTAATTCACTTGATTCTGAATATGCAACTGTGTAGCGAAACGTCGCTTAAAACCATAAAAACTCTAAAAATTACACATATAATATTAGTTGACATCTTGGTTATAGAAAGAGTTATATAGATTATAATTGCCAATCAAAATGCCTCGCTTCCCTTGGATAAACTTCTTGCGCGTCTAGGTGAGTGTACCTCTGGTTAGAAAACAGTGTCTACTGCTTTGCTTCCCGTTGAGACATTCAAACTGTTGAAAGGAATTATTTTATGAGCTCTTAGCTACGGAAAAAGGTAATTATATTTGATAAATTGAAGAACGGTAAATTATTTATATTGGCATTGATATACGTTTTATAAGATCGTTAATATATGTTATTTTGCCGCTACAAATACGACACAAAATAGGTTGGATTTGATCATATTAGCATTTTTTGTAATAATGTTTTTATTTATAAGAAGTAGTGATTTAGGCAATATTCCATGGGTAACTTTCGAGAGCTTAGTTGTTGGATAAGATACTTCATTCTACTTTCTTTTACTTTACCAAGCTACATGCATTTGTTGGCATAAAGGTTTGGGAAATCGTGGCTTACACATGTCAGAGTTGCAACTTTTTGATCGAAGTACGCGTTTCATTTCGCTAATTTAGTTGCAAATATTGCTCATTGTAGCTGATATGGCGTTAAGCCACATTTTCGTATTCTAATTCCTCCTGTCCCGGTAATCCGATAGATTTACTGGCAATTTAGCGAAGCATTCACGTTAATTTTAAGTTCTTGTGGAAAGTATAGCTCTTATATCCAGTCAAGTGCCCCACACTTGCGTTTATTTGACTACCTTATTCACCGCATCACGTTAACTTTGTTACCAATCAAATACATACAGCCGTTTTATTATCTCCCTCTTCATTACACCAGTGCATTATACTTTTGGTGTACTGATATTTACTGTTTAAAATATATGTAAACTTCATATAATCGTCATTTCAATTCCATCGAAGGAAAATAAGCCGGAAAAGTCAATTTAATGTGGAAAAAATCAAACTCCGATACCGCAATTTCGGTCAAACAGGCGACTATCAATGGAAATACCGACATCGGAGTTCAATTTTCTTCTATATAAATGACTTTTCGGGGTTATATTCGGTCAAGCAGGTGGCCATTTACGGAAATACCGGTATGGGAGTTTAATTTTTTTGCAAAGCCATGTTCAGCCAATTAGCTCGCCTTCAAAGTATTTAAGCGCTTTGTTGACGATGACCAACGTATGTTAAGTGTTTGTGGGCGTTGTTGTGAGAGAAAAAGAAGCTCGTTCAGAGTTTACATAACATAGACCTGCAAATGGTGGCGCCATCGCAATTATTTTTCGCCGATTATGTCCCTTGATACTTAACTCGAAATTTGGAAGGACCTTAGGTAATTTGAATCACCCTGACATCGTATTGTTTTCCCGTCTCGTCAGCCACTCACCTGACCTGTCTCTCAGGCTGCAAAGCAGCGTCGCGTTCTCTCATTTTGGGCATGTGTATCAAAATTTTACATGCAAGGCATAAATGTGACAGTCAGCCTTTAGTCAGAACAAAGCTGGATTATGAAAACTCGTGGCGTGCACCTCTGCAGTAAGGAAAAATAACTTTTCCGCGAGACCAAGATTGTGAAACTTTTCCTCTCTGTCTCATACTATCAAGTAGCGTTGGGAGGAGGAACGGGCTGTTTAGTCAAGGGTGTTTGTGTGTGTGTGTGTGTGGCAATTGATAGTCCCCGCAACTGGTTGACTAGGCGTTTATCTCGTTTTGACTCCTTTGTTGGCAAATCGTTTAGTGCACCATCGCGAATGGTTTGTGTGTGACGACGTATTCCTTCCAGGAGGGGAGTCATGTCGGAGAGAGCGACGAGAAATAAAAAGAAAACGTGTATGGTTATTGCGCCTTTTTAGCGCGGTTGTCGCTTGAACTCACCAGGAGCGTATATGAGACCTAAATCGAGTGTCGCTTATGCAAATATATAAACCATGGTAACGTATAAATAAACTTGAAATCGACCTGCCTTGCAGTGTTTTAAACTTGACTCGAGTATTACCAACGGTCTGTTTCTAGGTTATTTGGCACATAACGTTTTGCCAGGAGCTATAGCATTGTTAATGCTGTTTTTCTTACTTACTGTTGTCCATCTAACTGAAAAAATATATTTCTGGTGGGGATCGGGTTGGAGTGGTGGCTATAGTACTGGCCTCCCATCCCGAGGGCCGGGTTCGATTCCCGGCAGTGGCGGATTTTTGAGTGGAAAACCGGTCGCCACTTGAGTGCCTAGTGGAGGGCATTTCAAGTGCAGTATTCCGTCCGTCGGACGGGACGTTAAGCCGTGGTCCCCTTGGCGCCTTTCGTTAAGAGTAGGCTAATGCCGACGCCGGGTTACTCTCCACCCTTCCTCCGTTCCCGGAATACTCCTACCATTACCCAATTACCCACCTTTCCTAAATGGCGCAAATTACCTCAGCTCTTGGTCGCCTCCCCTGAATAAGCTACCAGCCAATATATTTCTGGGCGTAAAACAGCGTTCAATCATGTGTACTGCACGTATGAATTCGTGGAAATAAAGAGGAAAGAGACTATTTTCCGTAAAGTTGTTCATGCACTTAGGAATTTTAATGCAATTCGTTATTTTACACCGTGCAATTTTCACTTCTCATCTCTCCATGCATTGGACTTCGCAATAACAAACTTCGTGTAGAGTGATGTTCAGGAGAGGCAAAATACATCTAAGATCAATTAGGTCATTGACGATAGGTGGAGAGAAACCCGGCGTCGGCATTATCCTGCCCCTTAATGAGAATCACCAAGAGGTCATCTGTTACGTTCCCCTCTCCAGTGAGGAGAAATGGTTAATTGTTAAGAGGTAAAATTATTCAAGGAATAGAAGATGAGTGTAAACAATCCGAAAAATGAAAGAAATTTGGAATTTGCCTGCTCCGAAGTACTGTTGAACATCTTATTTAACGGACGGTATACTGAACTCTAGGCGCACTCCACACCGTACTCAAGTCGGGACCGACATAACTCTTATCTCAGTAACTTCTAGGATTTGAGTCTAGGTTCTCGAAATGGGAAGCCGGTGCTGTATAGATACCACATCAACCCGATGCCTCAGCTTGATTCGTATCGTCCGCTTTTCATATACATAGGCATTAAATTATTTGTTGGTTAACTGGAGCCGAATGTGTGTCAATACATCTAGGATACCGACGAAAAATAATATTTATTCCGTGAATTGAGGATGCTGCTTCGTGGACCAAACATTGCGCCGAATGGAGCTATTTCAAGATTTCATTATGGCCTGATTTCATTACGGGGTAGTGCGGACAGGTTCTTTAAATGGAAGGGTGATTCTATCCGGGGGAGAGTGTTACGTTTTCCAACGGAGGCAGTAACCTTTCGAAAAAAACCGGGCTCGATATACGCAGTCACTCTGCTCTCCGATTCGCCAGTAAAGTGTCCCAAGAGAGCTGGCCCATTAATCTCATTCTTCTCTTCATTAGTAAAGCGATATTTAAAACTCGGTTGATTATTCCGATTCTGTATCACAAATTGATTCCAGGTAGGTGGCCGGCAGCTACCTACCTTTAGCGTATTTTTTTGATAGTTAAGGGTGTTTTCTAATGTATCATTGAGTGTAGGAGGGAATTTTTTAGTGCTAGTGTGGCACCTCAAAGTGTCGCGGGTTAAAATACCGCGTCGGAAAAGGATGTTGTGATCGTTTTTGCTTCAAAAATTTAGTAAAATTAATAGATTCCAGTAAGACGCTTTGTAAATTGCCTGATAGCTCTAAATGTAACTCTTTTGCCATATGACTATGACTAATACAGACTTAGACCTATCGTGTCCACTGAATAGTTTATACTAATCCTAATTATTTCTATAAACTTACGATGTATTGTTTTCCTAACACTTGCTTTTAATCTGGATAAGTAAAGGTGCAAAAATGACCTTAGTAGTCGACGCGCCTTAAAAATAATCCTACCTACCTAATGGAACTCTCTTATGTTGATAAAAGAAAAACACTAATATAGTATTGTATATAGGTACACTAATGTACACTTTTAATAAAACAGCACCGACCCAGGTTTCAACGGTTACCGTCATTATCAAGGTCACTTGGAAATGACGGTTAACCGTTGAAACCTGGGTCGGTGTTGTTTCATTAAAAGTGTGGATCAATACTATACCATTGTTTTTTTCTTTTATTAAAAACTTGGGTTAAATGTTGTTTTATAGTCTTATCCGTTGGAGTACCTAAAACCCAAAGTCTACGTCTATCAGATTTTTTTTATGAAACTGAGAAAAAGTGGAGGGAAACCAGGCGTCAACATCAACCTGCTGGAAAGACGCTAAAGGTTCAATGGTTTAACGTCCCATCCGTAGGACATTGCTCTGAACTCGAAGTGCTCTCCACACGGTACCCAAGTGGGGTGACCGGTACACCACTGGAGAATCTGTCTCAGTCGGGGTTCGAATCCCAGCCCATGGGATGGGAAGACGTTATTATAGCCAACACACCAACCCGAACGTATTTTTACATTCGGTCGAGAGTCAGTGGACTTTTACGGAAACGTTCGTCACTTGTCGAATTGTAATATCGCCGTGACGAATCGGGAAATCGCCGTGAGCCACCAAGATGGGGACAATGGCGCGTCAAAATGATAATTGGGCCGTTTGTTTGCTGGGAAATATAAAATTTATTTTTTAGCGTCTAGACTGTAAGACTCACGTTGAGGGCATTAGCGAATTTTCAAGAGAAGATTATTCCCTCGCGATGGGGCCAGGACATGTCTCCCTTGTGTGTACCTGAAGCGGAGGAGGAATTTCGAGGAAGGAAATGGATCTGCACGAATCGAATATTCATGCGATCGTGAGAGTAATGTGGGAAAAGTTTTCGATTGTGCGCGGAGCCGGCCTGAGAAAATGAGTCATGAGAAGGTGATGGCTGAGGGATTTGTTCACGAATTCACGAAGCTTAGTCATTCAAAAGAAAGTGTGAGCGTGTTTGGCTGCGGACTCCAGGGCAAGTTGGAATTGCTGGAAATGAAATGGCGAAGAAATTCTGGTGCCATTCGAAGATCTCGTGGCGAAATTACTGTGCGCTGGGCAATCTCTGGGCAAAATAAGTGAGTTTCGAGGGATTGAGACCAATCTTAAGTTAATGTCCGTATCATGGAACGAAGCATTAAACCTTACGCAGCAGCCTGGCCCTTTAGAAATAATTAGTTCAATCAGGTAGAAATAACGTCGTAGCAATAGTTATTTCAGGACAGGCGAACGGCATTTGCGCCGTGTGGGATTGGTGGGTAGTTAGGAATAGATCGGGAAGTAGGGAATGGAGGAAGAGTAGAAGGAAACTAAGAGTCTACATTAGTCTGCTCGTAACGAAGGGCCCACGGTTTAACGTCCCATCCGACTGACGGAGTATTGAACTTGAAGTGCTCTCCAAATAGTACTCAAGTTAGTGATCAGTTGGCCTATAAAAATGCCTTCCACAACCGGGAATCGAATCCGGGCCCTCGGGTTTGGAATCCAGTATTGTTTTAAGTCAGTTGAACACCCATCCCTTTATCCCTTATGCTTTAATCAACTAACGTGCTCCCCTCGTGCTATACAATTATTCCTGTGATAGATAACCTTGGAAAATTTACGCGACCTTGTTAATTTGATGTTGAAATTTCTCTTAGTACGAATGATAGTTAAGTCGTCTAGCAATTGAGAAATTTTCATTTCCGGGACCGGGACTTTTCATTTTGATGATCCACTGAGCTTATCGCATACAACAATTTGGCGGGAAGCATAGATAAAAAACACGAGACTTAAGAATTGATTCTTTTGACCATGCTATTGTTTCTCCTAAAATATTTTGTGTCCATTGTTTCTATTTAATTATTCGTTTCCTGGATCTTTTATTGTGGATCCTGGTAGAAATGTCTAAAATTTTAGTAGTCGACAATTATTGCCATGCTGAAGTACTTAGTATGTATTAAAATTTGTGATACGCCCTCAGCTTACACGTAAACCGCATTAAAAATAAATTGAGACAAAAAGAGTAGGAATTGATCGATCATTTAGCCGTTGTTCCATTGGGATTCCATTATAGGATGAGAGACATTACATCGTCGTTAGTTTTGGTTTCATTGGTAAATGAGGACTAACTTATTTTACCTGATAATGTATTGCTTCAATTGGAATTTAACGCTAACTCTATGAAATTATTTGCTCTACGCAATGATGCTGTTACTGTGCTGTTGAGATAATTGGTATACAACTACTGAAAATGGTCTTTTGAAGGTCTTCCGTATTTTTCTGTGAAAAAATTTTCAGCCAAGCGTACTAAGATTCTTGTCCTGTAAAAATAGCTTTTTTTCCCATTCCCTGGTGAAAAGTTCATTAACTGAGAGCAAATATACTATGACTATGGCATCAGTTTCAGGCACGTAGCCAGGGGGGAGAGGGGCCTCTGGTGCTTCAACCCCCCCGAAATTTTTTCCCAATAATTTTGTTGTTCTGATTTGAGCAGTGAACTTTACCAGTGAGCCGAGATAAGTATGGGCACTGTAGAAGTAAATATCAAGCATTGAATATTAAGGTAGGGATTTGTATCATGTCGGCACCGAATGGGCAACGCTGATTTGTTTCAAGTTACGCAAGACTTAGCCCCCCCGAAGCAAATTTCTGGCTAAGTGCCTCATTAGTGTCATGGAAAATTATATCTTGAACCTAGGTCTTTTGATCTATTTGATAGTTGTACTTCGGCCTAGTATTTTAATTCCGAAATGCGACTGAGAATAACGAAATGGGCTGGACCAAAGCCTGACCGATATAATCCTGACTGTCACAGACCTCAGTGATCCTAGAGAATTCCCTTTCGGCCACTTCCACGTGCCTTGCGTGACTGCGACTGATGACTTTAAATGGGCCCACGACCCTGGACCAACCTCATTCATCGTTCGGCCTCTTCGATTGTGACTGGGGAATGAGCCTTTGCCTGTCTCTCTCGGCTTCCCTCCACTTAGTGCTCATGCAGAGAGGAGTCAGTAGCAGCTTTGGGGATTGATTGGGAGAGGGGGGTTGAAAAAGAAAAAAAGATACCAGCCCCGATCGCTTGACGCAACGCAATGAGCGACCGACCTCCTTTGACATTTCGAAGCGTGGGAGCCTGGGAGGGGAACGAGCGAGCGTGTGTTAATCAGGTGCACTCATGGTCCACCCTTCCCCCCCAGTCCAAGCCGCACAGCCACCCCTCTCCGTTGCAGCCTTAAAAACCAGCCCTCCCCACCTCTCCGTCCCCATTACTCCCCAACTCTCCCTCTCAAGGTCCCCTCGGATTTCATAAATTTGTGGGTCAGGATAGTAGGTAGGTAGTCCGTCCGTTTCGTTTGCTTATCGCCTCGTTTTCTGGGAGTCACACCTTTGAAGGGGGGGAGAAGTCATCTCCGCTCTCGGGAAACGAGAGAGTTCGGGAGATGTTTAAGGAGCGGAAGAGGGAGGGAGGGCATTCCTAGCTCGTGATTAGTGCAGCGTCTTCGCCCCCTCGGAACGCCAGGCCAGCCGAGCTGAGATCCACTCCTCCTCCTCCTTCTTTTGAGTCAGCTGGGTTCCGCCTGACACACTTTCCCGAGGCTGTATGCCTCTCCCGCCAAGCGCTCCATCCCCTCTCGTCTCGACTCCCGTGTAAAGCCGGTCCTCCCCATCCTCCAACCTCCCCTCCCCTCATCTCCACCGACCTCGCCATACTGTCCCGAGACTCTCTCTCTCTCTTGCTCGGGCCCACCTACCACCAGGCAGGCATTTAAGCTGAGCATCGTCTGCACTGCCTCGTGTTGTTTGTTGGTCGAAGAGGTAGCGGAGTCAACTACTTCCACCGAGTACCCCGCGAGCCGCAAAGCAAATAATGTAACTACTTCATTTTTGTATTCTTTAACTACAACTTCGAATGTTGCTGGGTTGAAGAATTTCACGACTCCGTGCTTATAATATCCATTGCTGTCGACCAAATTAGTGCCTTTGTATCTTATTTCATCTATCACTTTAGTAATCGCGCTTATTCTACTAAACTTTTTAAGCATCAGTTTTACATCTATCATCGCAAAATTTTTCCCTACACATCTGTGTTATGTGGCAGGGGTTGCCAACGTCTGCAGTAGCGTTTATTCAGTGAACGATAGGTAGGTTTGGTCATTTTCACCATTGAGGATTGGTAGGTTCATCATCATCGGTCACTCCCACGCTTGTATTTGCAGCTGTATACAGAATTTTCTTTTGGTAAAATGCCCTCTTCGCCTATAATTGGTAGGTTATTGGTAGTAGTATTCGTTTTCTACATGTTATTGTAGGTCTAAGTGGACATTTAATTCCCATCTCAAGGGACCTGGTTCGAGTCCCAGCATGGGTAGATTTTTCAGTGGTATACCAGTCCCTAATTGATTGCCTTGTAGAAAGAACTTCAAGTGCGGTACTCCGTCCGTCGGATGGGACATTAAACAGTGTACCTCTTGGCGCCTTTCGTGAGAGTAAGCTTATGCAAATACCCGGTTTCGCTTCACCCTTCCTCCGTTCTTTGAGAAAATTACTACCTCCACCCAAAAACTCGCCAATTCTAAAATGACCTCAGGTGTCCGTCGCCTCTTCCAAATAAGTACTACAACCCAACGTTCTTACCTCTTTCACTTCCTTCAAATACCCTCACCCTTAATTCACTGCTTCAAGCATTTCTCTGCCTCCTCCTACAACTTTCTTTACCTACCCTCTCAGGCACATCATCGTTCACCAACCTTTCCACCCACGTTACTTTCTCCATCCTCATCCACACCCACATCTCGAAAGCCCAATTTTTATTTTCATCTTCTTTCCTTGAAGCCCATCATTGAGTAGAGGTAGTAATGTTTTAGGGAACGGAAGAAGGGGTCGGCCCCGTTATCCCGGTCGGTAACGTGCCGGTGTTATCACTCAGAGGTCGTGGGTTTAAATCCCGCTCGGGCATGGTGATCGATTTTTTCTAAGGATCAAGGAACTAGGTTAGACGATGTAATATAACAAAAACCGTTGGAAAATCTGCAAACCCAAGTAATCTTTTACAATCGAAGGAAGGATGGAGCGTAACCCGGCGTCGACAAGAGCCTACTCGTACGGTAAGTGTTCATGGTACAGCCAAGGGGTCATGTTTTAACGTCTTATGTGACGGACAGTCCTTAACTTTAAGTACTCCCTGCCCAGCTCTCAAGTAATGACCGGTAAACCAATTATAATCCCATCCGCCGCCGAGAGTCGAACCCAGGCCCTCGGGATTGGAAGATAGAACTTGCATCCTCAGACAGACAGCCCTATTATGAAACAGTCCCTACAAGTTTCGCCAAGAACAATTGAATCAAAACATTCAGGTGTTCACTTTGGCAGTGAAGTACTTACCCTTCTATTCAGTATTCGTCTTCATGTGTATTCATTGTATTCATTCATTCGGGTACTGAAGCGCACGCGAATGAATTCATGTGGCACACTCAGGCTCCGAAGAACTCTCCTTCCTGGCCTCCCACGGAAATCCGTCAGTCTTCCAATTCGGGCGTCTGTGGGATGTCACCTTCGGGTTATGGTTGTAGGCGTCCGTGCCCGAAACAAGCGTGGATTTCCGAACGGTTTGACTCCTGGCAGTGAGACGTCCTCATTCACGTCGCGGTGGTTGAAGTACTCGGTAAATGCTTTGACCTTTCAAGTGCCGAGGCCATGTCGCACGACCGAGGGAATGCCAGGGAATGGGGTGTGCATCTGGGTCGGTGTTCGCGGGGATTCAAACGATGCGGAACTGAATACCGTGCTCCGATTAGGTTGGGGATCTCAATCGACGTTCGGCCAAAGCACCCAGTGCTCATGGGAAACTTCATTTACTTCTCCTGATCTCCAATCGAACATTTTCACTTGTGACCGCTTCTATTAATTATAACTATAATCAATCATTAATCTCAATATTGATTTTACGTACTTTCCATTCGATTCTTCTATTCCCTCTCATGCGTAATTTTTCTCTTTTACCTACACCAATACTTCCACAACTGATTCTTTTTCGACACTCTTCAAAGTCCCTCGACGACTGTCTACGTTTTCCCGGTTAAGTTCAGTATTAGTCCGACAGGATTGTTCCGTGCTCATAATGTTCATCAAACTTCCCTTTTCTCCCATTCTTCCTATTATAACTTGTAATTAGTTGTTGGATATTCTTCATTCTTACGTAACGTCGCGTTTAAAACACCTCCGGACTAGCCTTTCCTTCAGCTATGTTGCCCATGCCTGACTGCCATAAAGGAACATGTGTACTTTGTATTGGAGTATTTCCTAGCTTGTAAGCTATTATTTCTAGCTCTTTGCAGATTCGTTTACCAATAGATCGGTGTAATTGCCTGGGATATTGTAATGGTTATTAAAATTTGCTCTTTCTTATTTCACCTTCGGGATAAAAAAACTTAATAGAACTATTCTAGTACTGTCTATAATGTGAATCACATAATCCCTAATCGATGAATTAAAAATTTAACTATTTTTTTCCATTTTGACTTCCCGATTTGATTCTGCGGCACCTACACATTGACCACTCGGAGGTTCTGATAGGCATCTGTAGGGCTTGCAATCCTGGTAGCCAGAAGACTCATGGATTTCCACAAATATTTATAACTTCTGTAAACATTTAGGAGACCTGTTTCTATCCGTTGCGCTGTTTGAAATAAAATTTGCGGGTCTTGTTTATCCTGGAAAACACAACTCATCGAGTGCATTACGGTGAAGTACTGGTGTGTTCCTCTAATCAGTTGATTATTTTTTCCACTGAAATTACTGCAATTCAGTATGGAATCACACTAGGGTGTTTGTTATGCATTTTTTTCTCGCCATTCTATGAGTCTTCTGCAGTTATTTTATGACATGTTGTTTTTAGGTGGGGCACTTTCTGGGATTAATATTTTATTTTATTGTTCTGAGGTATGGTCAGGTATGGCCTTGCACAGTTTGGCGAAGTGATGTGTGGGGAGAAGGTTGTGTCTGCTAATTCCGTAATATTCAGGCGTCTTGAAAAATGCCCACTTGCATTAAGGATAAAGTTAGAGCCACCTCTAAATTGCGAGGTGGGCATATGATGTATGTTACCTAAGTAGACGTCCCTCGGCATGGTTTGAGCCCATAAATTTTGTTGAATTAGACGAGTGAGACGCCCACAGCGTTCCCGGAAGAGTACGAGTAAAGACTCTTCTATACTCAACGTATCCGCGGATAGTGCGATATTTTTTGCTGAAACATCAAGGAAATCTTCGGGTAATTGTAGGGTGAGAACGAGGAAATAACTGAATTTGAAAATTTTAAGAAGACTTACATTTCTCCTCTCCAATAGACATATTCTTTTAAAAAAATACGTGAATTGTTTAGATGAAAGTATGACCTTTCGGAAAATTCCAAGGGTTGGTGCTCTGAATGTGTGTTGAAAACTAGATAGTCTAAATAATATTTTTGTCTAAAAACGCAGGGGAATAGCCAGGTATTTTTCTTGTAAAGTCAGAGCGACAGTGGTTATCACTTATAATAGCGTAGGACTGTATAAGCAGCTATCTTTGATATGCATGAATATTTATATTTCTTTCCACCGATTTGGTATGCCTGCGGAAAATGGTGACAAGTAAAGCATTTATACGGGTTCCATTGTTCCATTGTTAGCGTAGGACACGGGGAGTCTCGCCTGTAAACTAATCCGTTTCTCCATTGAGTGTATTCATGAATCTCCCTATCTTTTGTCTCCTTCCCTTTTTCCTGACCCATCATTACCATGCTCATTCTACGCTCTCCTTAAGATAGATGGTGATACTGTCACAGTCAGGGATACAGTCTTAGGTATGTAATTCCTGCTATATTGTGGCTAAATCTGTATTATAGATCTGGCTGCATCGTCAGATCTTCAACGTACTTACGATCTAAGAATTAGTATTTCTGATATAAACAGGCAGATGAAGACTTTCAGTATTGGAGTGTCTACAATGCAAAATTTATTTCCCTAATTTTATTATGATGACCAACATGTACTTGTAAGGAGTTTAGGATTCAGTGTCCAGCTACGAGATTTAGTTGGCTGCCTGCGTAGTTTTACTGTGGTAAAATATTCTTGGTAGATGCTCGCTAATTGGCATTCAATGTTTTAATTTTCTGAAGTAACGTCAAACACGTTACCATAGTTGGTGAATAAGATGGTAGATGGTCGATTGCATTGAAAATACCTCCTCAGACTTTGCATATTGGTTGTCATAAACTATTTAGGTACAGAACTTCATATTAGTTACTTTTAACGTGCGTATTTGATTATCCGACACTTTTTAATGAGCCATAAGGGATAACTAATTGGTTTACCTTTTTTTACGAGCCATTTGATCTTTTGAAATGTATGAGCTTAAAACCCAAAACACGAACTTTTTACAAAAAACACTTCACTTTGTAAAAAGTCCATTTTTTTTGTAATTAAATAGGTGCACAAGAAAATGTCAGTGTAAAATATTGTGCTCGAGGTAATGCCTATTATTATATCGTTCATGCGCCTATCATATCTATAAACAAGGATATTGGTTATTTAATGCTATTTAATGTGACTGAAACCGTATACTTTTACGAGTACTCACCAGTCATTCATAACATTTCCCCTCCTGTGCAAAGGCTGAATTCTTCAGTTTCCCTTTCTGGAAAAAAACAATTAATACCCTGTAAACATCGGCTGACTTTTTTTCATTGAGCCCTTCGTTCATTAGAAGTTCACTAAACCGTGTCTTTGTTGTATGTGGCTTCTTGTATAGTACTCTTGTAATTGATTAGAGTGCAAGCTTGTTAATCGTGTATATTGGCGAGTTTTTTTGATTCGCACGTCCCATGCGTACAAGAGAAGGCGTAGTAAGAGCTTGTTTCGCTGAGTAACCTTGGCTCGAATTCTGGGAACGGGTGTAGCAGGAAATTGCGCAAGCGGGCCAAACCAACCGGCTCCCTCCGCTTCCTTGATTTCCCGGCATTCCTACAGGTGCCAGTGCCCACGGATTTCGCTGGCTGGCGCAAATCTATATGTCAGAGGTCAAAAATGACCTTAGGTTGCCGTATCATACTAATATTATGCTTGGGGTGAAACGTTTGTTACAACATGCACTGACGATCGGCAAGATTTGTAAAGGGCCGGTATGATAACCATTTTAGCGTAACCAGTCTATTAAATGAATTAAATTAGGAATCATTGTCAGATCGCAGGTTGAAATTTAGACTTTATCTCTTAAATAAATTCCAAGACCATATTTTCAGTGATGATGTTAAAAATATTTTGCGGACCCCAACTTACTATGGTAGACTGGACCATAATCATAAAATTAAAGAAATTGATTGCTGAACTGACAGATTCAAAATGTCCTTTTTTCCTCGTACTATTAGGGATATGGATAACGGTAAACGTATCCAGTACGAGTGTAGCAATGGATAACATTGGTAGCTGCATGTATGTATAAGGACTTAAAGTTAACCCAACTAACTGCATGTTTTTGCATGTATGCTTTGTTATTTTAATTTTTAATTACAAATTTTATGCATGATATGTAGTGCATGTTTGGTGAGAGTTCACCCCCTGCCACACACCTTTATGGTGGCTAGCAGGGCATTATGTAGATGTAGATGCACGTGTAGATTGCCTGGAGTACAATTTTATAATACATCGGTGCATTTTATTTGAACAGCCATGGGAAACAATCAACGATCACCCCTATTTTATTTTCGCTAATTAATGGATTTTGTTTACTAGGGTGCTTTAACTTTAATCTACTTCGTTCGGCTTCCTGCGTGTATCAACAATCGCCAGATTCTGCCCAACGCGTGAAAAAGACACTGTGGTGTTGTTCAGTCACATCCGTGAATAATCATGCATTCAAAAGTATTTTATCGTAACACCCATATGAACGTCAATATTCTGTAATTTGTGTGGGACTCTATATAGACTCCTAAGAAAACTTCTGTGGTCATGATCCCTTTCCATATCTAAAGCCTTTCTGTGTTAAAAAGGAGAGCTTTTCGTGCACGAAGGAGAATGAAATCCAAAACCGTGACATTTAAATTAACCCGCGGCGGCCAGATACACACGATATCAACATCCCCATAATAGATTTCTTGGCTAGAATTTTGAGTTTGGCCATTTGATTAAATCTCCATCCGTTTTTTCTCCCTCAATTAGTATTTAAAAGAAGCACAAAGTAATTTGAAGTTCTATTTTGTACGATATCAAAATTGTAATATTCTGTGATGTGTTAATTGTAGTTAAAGTCAGAGATTACATGAAATTTGCAGAAATATTATTTTTATGAGCATTTAAATGTGCAAATAATTTGTTCTTTATTCCATTTCTTGTTTTCTTTTCATCAGAGCAGATGACCGGCAGATTCCATTAGGAATATATGTGTGCTTACGAAGCGGTAGCATCAACAGGGATTGAAGTAATTATGGAGATAAACCTAGTATAGGCAATAAGATATCTCTTAACGAAAGGTGCTAAGTGGTCGATCCTCTGTTCTACATCCCATCCGGCGGACGGAATATTGAACCTAAAATGCTCTCCTCTCGAGTACGAACTAGTATACTGATGAAAAATCTCTGCTTTGAATCGAACCGGAGTCCAAGGAATTGAACCCCAGCTCTCCAATCATGAAAGCAGCCCGATACCTAATGCATCTCACTTTGAATATTATTGTAGTATATGGGATACATACGAGGAAGATATGATAAGGTAATTATTATTTGTGCAAAGGGGATCAGACAAATTTGTTTAATGTCGCCTACGATAATTGTATTAGGTTTGGAGTTTAATATAAGAACTAGTATGGGAATTATCAGAACACAGGTTAAAAGTAAGGGTAAATCTTCTAAGTAAACTCGACGATAATATGTTTGCAGATGATATTAGGAATTCTTGTGTAATATGCTAAATTTTATCAAATAAGTAAGATTAGAGAGACTTTCATTCGTTAGATATTTAAAATGACATTTTTCCCGAATACCATAAGAAAGCATAATAGACAGCGTAGTAAAGGAATGGGTTACAATTAGAAACATTACTTAACCTATCGTAACACCTTTTAACAAACCTAGCTGCTGTACGCTGCACACTGTCTAGTTCTGTGATCAAACCTAATTTATTCGGATTCCATACACTGGCTGCGTACTCAAGGTGGAAGGCTGCGTACTATACATCTACATAATACCCTGCAAGCCACAATAAAGGTGTGTGGCAGACGTCGAATTCAAACCAAACATGCATTGCATATCATGCATAAAAAGGATTATTAATTATATTCTAGTCAGAACTTCATCATTAAAAAAAGATAAATACAGCGAAGCAAGCATACAAAAACATGCTGTTAGTTGGGTTAGATTTCATTATACCTACATGTAACTACCTATGCTATCCATTGATGCACTCATATTTATGCTTTTGGATATATTTACAGTTATTTACAGATATATACATTTAGTTACAGATATATACAGTTTACATGTCCTTTTTTCCTCGTACAATTAGGGATATGAATAACGGTAAATATATCCAGTACGAGTGTAGTAATGGATAACATTGGTAGCTTCATGTTGGTATAAGGACTTGATTACGCAACTAACAGCATGTTTTTGCATGTTTGCTTAGCTATTTTTATCTTTTTTTTTAATAGTCTAGTTTCGAACAGTATATATATACTAATCCTTTTTTATGCATGAAATGTAGTGCATGTTTGGTGAAAATTCACCCCCTGCCAAACATCTTTATGGTGGCTTGTAGGGCATTATGTAGATGTAGATGTAGATTTTATTAATATCCCTAATTGTACGAGGATATCATGTCTCCTGAATTTGTAGCATTGTAGCTCTTAATTGCATGTCAGTAGTGCATGTTGAATGATCTTCCCCCCCTGCGGTGTCTCGCGGATTTTTACATAGATGTAGATATTGCTATTTTCTCTCTCAATGATTCGGATGTGGGTACAAATATTTCTCTATTTTCTTCCTTCTTTATGAAATCATCACCACGCTTTGAGCGCCATACTCCTTTTAACAATCGCGAAATAAAATGCCCGCGCCATAATTAAGCGGGATGCCCGTGGTTTTCCGCGGCATGTCCTTGTGCTTCGAGCCGCTCTATCGCCCCCGCATAAATTTCCATCCGTAAAATAGTTATTCTTGTGGAGGAGCGGCGAGGAAGGCCGGCGCCTTCTCTAGAGGGTTCGTGTGAAGATGACGCCTAAGGGGATCGCGTGCGAACGCGGCCCGTGAAATTTTAGACTCGTAAAGGGTCACCAGCATCACGAGTGTCTTCTCGAGAGTCGGTCACGTTTCACTCAACTTGGGTCCCCCTCACCGTCGTCCGTCCCTTCGACCGCTCAAGCGTTGCCAGGATCAAGGGTGTAATCTCCCCGTCCAATCATAACTGAACTTTTCGCCGTCTCGGAATGCTTAGGACTAAAAGGACTGGGTTTTTCTCCGCCCAGCAAGGTTGCCCTTCCTTTTCAAAATAAGACAGACCTCCCACCAGACAACAGGCGTCCGTGAGAGTCGCTGTTACCTGCAAACTAATGGTTTCCATCTCACGCCAGTACTAAGAGGGTATAAACTAGTGAATGGGGAACAATTCAGCTACTTTGTCGTCAGTGTGATGGTGGGAAATGGTTTATTTACCTTCGGCGTTCGAATGAGAATTCCTTTGGGACCATTTATATAAATAACTTAACGCTGGGAATGAACCGTCTTTTTTGTGCATTCATTTTTGCATTTATTGCAAATACAATGTATCTTATTTCTTATGGATTCAAATATTTATGCAGCAATTATTATTTGTATCGTCACTATCAGAAGAAAGAAATTTTTGATGTATTAATCTCCCAATGGTTCGGAAGGCAGCTCAATTCCTCTCAATGCTGGTAGTACATGCATCGTTGGGCAAGGGCCTAGCCACGTTGATACACCGGTTCCCGTCAGATCACCGAAGTTAAGCAACGTTGAGCCCGGACGGAGGTTGGATGGGTAGCCCCCCTCCATACCTTTACTGTAGTGCTCTTGTCCCCTGTCTGCAAGTGGCGGGCAGGTTAAATGTGGGTTGGCACAATGCATTCTAAAGAGGTCTAAGTTCCAGGGGGGCTTCAGAAGGCCCCCGCCCATCCCTCCAATTTACATTTACATACATCGTGACAGTTAGCCTGACCCCAATCCCATTTAGAGTTCCGTATTATATTGATAACCCCTTGAGAGAAAGAGGCATTAATCTTAGAAGAGAGTAATGGCAGGGGTTTTGGGTATTGATGTTTAAGAAGACTGGTGTAGACTTATATGGAGCGTGAATATCTTTGTACCGAAATTTGGGGATTTAGCCAACAGGATGAAAGGAGACCGCCAGATTTTGTATATGTGCATGTTGACGGCGGAGATATTAAGGTAGGAGAGAAGGTAGACAAAAGAGGAAGTACTGGGAATTGTAATGGGGAAAGTATGTTGATTGAAGAAATTATAGCAAACAGATTGAGTGGTTAGAGCTGGTTATAATGGTGTACTGAAGAATGAACCGTAAGGAAGAATATTCGGAAAGCATAGAAGTAAATAGGTAATGAAGATGTTTGATGGAATGGTAAGAGCTGAAAAATATGTGGAGCCAGAGAAAAATATGTTTTCAGAGATGTTTTCCTGAAAATATTTCATATTGGAATCTGATTGTTATGGTATCCAAAGTTCTGCCCTCCTATCCCGAGGGCCCGTGCTCAAATCCTTAGTTTCAGTTTTTCACTAGAATACCGGTACCTATTTCACTGTTTTTGGAGAATACTTGAAGGAATGTTCTCCGACCGTCGCGTCGGATGGAACGTTAAACCGTCGTACCCCTTCTCACCTTTCGTTTTAGTCAAGCTAATGCCGACTTTAGGTTTCTCTCCGCCCTTCCTCCACTTCCCAAATCATTATCTCTGTCCATTAACTTAATGGCGCAAATGACCTTAGCCGTTTTGTCGCCTCCCCTCATAACAGCAACTGGTATTTTAAGTCCATCTAAACATATCTCAACCGGTGGGACAATATTGATCACGAGAAAACTCGGCCATCACAGGTTCAACGCGCTCTTAAACTTAAAAGACCTGCTGGCGTACGATACCGTCGCACGCAGTGTCGGATTTTGATTTTAGATCCTCCGGGTGGATAAGCGGATAATTGGGATTAATTACGGTAAGGGTCAAAGGAGGAGGTGTGGCGAAACAGTCTCGGCCGCCGGCATTAGCCTTTGGTGAGGGGAAAGGCTCTTGGAGATGCCAGAGATGATAGCGAGGGAAGCGGACGCCGGGGGTGAGCTGACCTTGGAAGTTTTCTCCGCATTTGAGGAAAGGCCAGGATATCGCAATTATTCCGGATGTCACTCTGTGTGTGGATCTCTCGTGATCGATAATGCTGTTGCAGTTTTTCGCTCACGCTTTTCGGGACAACGACCCAGATTTTCAACGTCTGCGGCATCATTGCCAAGGCCTTTGGGCGTGCGGAGGCATACATATCTGCGTGATCGTTTCTGATTTTATCTCACCATCATTTTTCGTCGTAACCATCCTGTTACTTAATTGAGGTAATGATGTGTATGTGACCTACATCCAGCGTGAAATAAATTGCAATTTGTGAAGTTATCAAAGAGAATTTCAAGCAATATTGTTTCCATTTCTTTAGAGTAGTGCGTTCATGATATTCGCAATGTAATTCGGAAAGCATGGTAAAAATGATGGGGAAAGTTAGTGAACATTTTCTCTGCTTTTATTACTGGCATATTCATGTTTCCTTTAGCAGTGATCGCAACGATTTCCACTTAATGTGAAGAAAATAGGTATACATAGCCCTTTTCTGTGATGTAAATTGATTTTAATAATCCCGAGTGGTGTAAACGCCGTATTTGCATGCGAATTAAGTTTCGTCATATTTCCCTTGATATTTCACGTGCACCTGAAAAAACTGCCCCACAACATGTAACGCTTTGCATTATAGCTTTCAAACATTTTAATATATGTGATAATCCCGGCGATATTAGGTGGATTATTGCATGATCAAGGAATAAACAGAGCGTAAGACTTTCTTAGAATTCATTCTACCTACATCACCACCTGACGAGTTGACAAACATTTCATGTATTTGATTTTTATTCCCATTCACAAAATGCGGTTGATATTTATGATCAATACTGCAAATCCATCGTCTGAGATACACAATATGAACCTGATATCGTATCGCGGTATGTGACGACAATACAGTGATCTACAACAAGTGCTGTGGTATGCGATAATATACCATATCAGGCAATGTGTGATAACTTGATGTATGCGATATCTCACAAAATAATACTTATATCGCCAATTCATGCCACGAAGTCTATATAGGTACTGACGCTATTGTGAAATGCAGTTAGTATCGCAGTTCGGTACTTAAGCACCTACTCATCCCTCATTCTTCAGGTATTAAGGAGAAGGTATTAAGTACTAGACCGATTACCATCACAGGTGACATGACAGCAAGAGCAGATTCCTGGACATTCCTCAATCTGAAAATTCCTCAGAATGCTGATGCTTAAGATGTACATCGCACCCTGCAAGCCTCCGTTTATGTGTATGGCAGGCAACGAATATTCGCCATATATTCACTACCTATGATCTTGAAGAGAATTAATAACTACATTTTAGTCGCACTTCAGCAATTAAACAAAGATTTTAGAGCAGAGCTAGCGGCATAAACGAGTTGTTAGTTTGGTTAACTAAAAGGCTATACTCACTAGCAACTCATCATCATCAACATAATGGGTCAACAATCCTAGGATTGGTTTGACGCAGCCCTCCACTCGATTCTTCTATGGGCCAACCTCTTCATGTTGACGTAACTCCTCTCTTTTATATCCTTCACAACTTGCTCCATATATCTCATACGAGGCCTGCCTTTTCCATTCCTCCCGTTCACCTTTTCCTCGACGATTACACCAGCCTACCCCCTGCCATACACCCTCGCGGGGTATTACGTAGATGTAGATATATTGATGAACTTGTGTACACAATATTGAATCTAATAACGGATATTGAGATCCTCAATAGTACGAGGAAAGTAAGATATATTAATTATGCCGGTTTGATAATCAATTTCCCTTATTTTATGGTCCAATATAGCGTAGTAAGTAGGAGGTCGCGAATTGTGTTTGACGTCATCAGTAAAGATATCCCCTGGGGTGTTGCTCAAGAGATATTACTACTACTGCGCGCCTCTCCCTTTCTCTTCCGGGCATGGTCCTGGCAGCTCAGCGCGCTATTTTTCCAAAGCAAATGTTAATCGGTACTGATTAACCAAGCAATTCCTTTAAGGTTTTATTAGTGGTTTAATGGTGATGAGCTCGAGAGCAGGAAGGTCCAAACGGCGATTTTCAGGGATGCGCGGAACGGAAAATAACGTAGTCTGACTTTTTCATCAACAACTAGAAGACTAATATACTAAATAATATGAAACTTCGTGTGATTATTAAGAAATATCTTTGCTACAATATATGAAAAGAAAATTTTTGTATCTCGATCCGTGTTGACATTACGAAGCCGTAATTGCTATGAAACCGTCCGGTGCTCGGAAAAATGTGCTAAAAGTCCGTTTTTAACTAAACACCACAATTATTATGAACGGTGAAAAATTTTGTATACCTTCACTAAAGGCAGAATTAAACAACCTTTAATTTGATGTACTTCATTTTAAAATCCATGGAGCCGTCTTTGAGATATTTGTCTTCAAACTCGGGTGACGGAATTTTGCAACGGACAGTAGTCTGCATTTCAACCTACGCCACTGTGGTCTGAAATCGGATATAGCCGGACAAAAGTCCAAAATTGCTTCTTTTGAGGTACACACTTGAAACTTGTCATAAACGCTCAGAATTGATCACTGATCATGGAACAATAAGCCATTTTTGGATGATCTCATCCGTTTTTGAGGTACAGAGGCCCAAATTTGGCCAAGTTTCCAAAAACACACCCGATCTTGCTTTTCTTCAAAAATATTTGAAGTTAAGCTGCTGGTGGAGTTTTGGAAGGATTTTTATGAAGTAAAATACATTATATTCCGGTAATATGGTACTTTGTCTATATTATCTGTTAGTTTCGAAGATTTTGGTTAATATTAGTGTGGTATTACGTCGCAAAATGGCGGACCCTTTTTCCGGGTAAAATTTGACATAAAGTAGACAATATCTTTAGTTTAAGAAAATTGCCACCGCAAAAACTTTCATGAAAGTATTTAATAAAGATATTTTAAGAATGTAAAGCAAAAATCTTGGAAAAAAGTTTGCGGCTGCGAAAATGAACGCAATTTTTCGATCGCGCTTCACGGCACGGCTCCGCGACGCGGGGCCTAGAGACTCTGTGACTCCGTTGGATATTTCAAGTTGTTTGGAACTAATTATTGAAAATTGTCATTTTAACCATGGTATACAGTCTCTATTGACCTGAAATACTATATTGAAGATATTACGAGGATATTGGATTGATCGAATTGATCACTGAACGCGTGACTCTGGTAAACACGACATTGAAATTTAATTTTGCTATTGTAAGTTTTACCTTTGCACATCCCATCAGAACATAAATCTTAGAAAGGAAAGAACATTTTCCTATTGGTGGCTATTGCTGAGGAGTTGGGTTCATTTTATACAATTTCCAGTTAAATCAGCGGCCAGCTCTGGAGAATCAAAGAAACGTCTTGCCGTGTTACCGTCTTTCGTGTTTCCTGATCCAGGCCTTGGCACATCCATTATCAACCCCATCCTTTCTCTAAATGCCTTCTGAATGCTAATCTTTTTTTCTGTTAGCTGTGTTCTCAGGTTACCGCGGGCCTATTAAGAGATTTATCATTATTTATTTATTTATCATTAAACATATTTATTTTACCTTAAATACAGTTTCCAGCTTGTTTGGATTATTTCTCACCTGCCACTGTTTTAACTCCAGTCGATACGATATGTGCAATACGCATTCGAAAAACCGAATATAGCAGTGTAGGGTAGACAGACCAAAGGAATATTTAGTAACATCTGCTGGTCCGTAGCTACGGTCTGAAAACATCAGTCGAGCAGAATGCTGTGCTGAGCGAAATGGCGCCCCTCTAAGCTGTTTCTGCGTTTTCCCACCTCGCAGGGTTTGGCCGTCTGTGGAAGGAAATACTTTGCGTCTCTTCGGCGGGAGTGAGGAACGATCCTCCCAATTGGCACTCGCGTGGACGGCGGTCATTTCACTCTCACACAACTCGCGTTCGGGAGGGCTCCCGATGTTGCCATTCGCGTCACGCGTGGGCCGTGCGTCTGTTTACGTGTTGTGCTCGCGGACAGGGCGTGGTGCGCGCGTGACTCTTTGGCCGTGGAAAGATTCTGAAGTCGCTGATGCTTGCCTATGCTCGCGTTCACCGTGGCGGTTGTTCATTCAATGGTGTATAGAATATAAATCCGCGAAATATATGAATCCCCGAAGAAACAGCGGCAATGGATGGAATGGTATTTGATTTAGGGAATGATTACAGTTAACAGAAAAGAGTCAATGACGACATATCAATTGAAGGTCAAAGAAGAGAAAGCATATCTTATAGGTATAAGGAGGGAAGTTGAGACCAGCATTAAATCGAGAAACATATTCCTTAAAAGAGACGGAAAAGCATTGCTATTCGGGAAGTAGAATAATCAGTGATGGACGAAGCAAGAAGGAAATATTTCGAAAAATAGTAAAGGTTTTAGAGGCCTTTCTACCATGAGAACAATCTACGTGCAGCTGGAATTGCGAGTTCGGAAGTAAGGAAACACTTCGTTGGACAATACATCTGGAGCTTTGTTCTTTATCGCAGTGAGCGATAAAGAACAAAGCTCCTGACGATGCCTCAAAGCAATGACGATGACTGCAGCAGATGATTCAAGGCAGGAAGCACTCGAAATGTTGTGCTACAGAAGAATGATGGAGATTAGATGAATGGACTGAATGACGAACGAAGAAGTCTTAAGAAGAGTGGAAAAGATGAGAAGTATGTTGAAACTTTGAAAAGAAGTGGGGGCAAATTAATCGGCCATATCTTGAGAGATGACGGCCTGATAAAGACAATCGTCGAGGGACAAGTTATCGGGAAGAATGATAAAGGAGAGCCTCGCATGAGATACATGGAGCAAGTTGTTAAAGATGATAAAAGAGGATAATGAAAATTTGATGAGGTTAACCGAATGAACCCTCTAATTGAGGTAGAAATATGATCGACTCTTCGTTTGTGTGGTATTTAACAAGCATTATGCGTATTAGATTTGTGCATCGTTTGTTTCGCATGTAGATAGTTTGGCGTCAGACCTTGTACTGCATGGGTAGTTGCCTTTTTTCCGACGTGAATCAAGTTAACTTATAGCCTACATCTACATCTACACGATACCCTGCAAGCCACCGCGAGGGTGTGTGACAGGGTGTGAAGATCACCAAGCATGCACTACTAACATGCAAACTAGCAACTATATCGTTTCATGCAACTTGATTGTTAGTATCTATAGTATTTAAGGGATTAATACAGTCATCATGCACTACAGACTACTATAAAATAATTCCCCTACCTATCCCTTTGCTATGATGCCTATTCTGTTCCCTTATAGTACGGGGGAAAAATGCCATTTTGAATCTATCAGTACGGCAATCTATCCCTCTAATCTTGTTTATCTGGTCGAATCTAGCATAATACGCTGGTGTTTTTAATAGGTGCCTAATATCTTCAGTAAAGCTATCCGATTGAAATTTCTCTAATAGATTTAATCTGTACCTTAACGTACGCTCTGATAATGACTCCCACCCTAATTCTTGTGTTAATTCTGAAACACTACTCAACCTATCGTTGACACCATTGACATGCAAACAAGCAACTATATAGGGTGTCATTGAACTAGATGGTTAGTATCTATAGTATTGAAGGGATTAATACATGCATCATGCACTACAGACTAATTTAAAATAATTCCCCTACCTATCCCTTTGCTATGATGCCTATTCTGTTATCTTATAGTACGGGGGAAAAATGCCATTTTGAATCTATCAGTACGACAACCTATCTCTCTAATCTTATTTATCTGGTCGAATCTAGCATAATACGCTGGTGTTTTTAATAGCCATAGTCTAACGGTTATGTTGCTGGTAATAATTGGATTGCTAACTGGAAGGTGGTGTGCGTTTGACATGGGCAAGTAATCACTCTATGCCAGGTACACTTAGTCTTGGCTTGCAGGATATCTTATGGATTTAGATGAATAATACTACGTTGGGGTCTCCATAATGTCTTGATAGAGCAGAGAGATGAAGACTTATTTGCGTCACACTCCATTCTCAGGATGTCATGCCGGAAAGAAATGAAGGGGAGACGAGACGATTTAAAGCCGTCTTGGAATGAGCTGGGATTAGGCAATCGTACGAGTGGTGGAAATCGGAGTGTAGCACGCACTGATTTACCCAAGGACGATCGATATGGTTGAGAGAATCTCCGTTTTCAGCATTGCCCCTTTCGTTGGGAGTATGTGATCTTCCTTTTTATTTTCCTGCGCATACTGTTCTCGAAAAAATTCTCAGCGTATTCGCATTCAAACAAACTTTCCCCATCATATGGTCGGGGGGAGTTGTGCTACACCTGACGTATAGGACGATATATTCCTTCCTTCCACTTCCTTCTTTATCTTCGATCGGCGATTTTAATCTGCTCGAGATAAATCCTTTTATGTCCTCCATTATGACCGCTTTGACATTAACTACTCATCGACTCATTATCAACTCGCCGTTCGCTCGTGAAGTCTAGATATGATCTGCTGACAACCCTTTGTATGGACTGGCACGTTAAAGTCATCTACAGCCAGAATTAAAAGTATCTCGTAATTAGTTTTAGTACTAGTTTTCTCGGGCTGGTCTCTCACTTGCATGTAAGTAGTGCATGCACGATATAGTATTTTTGCATACCTGCATGGTAGTAAGTGAGGCCTTCTTTCTGTGTAATGCGTGCCTGGTGATGGGTCACCCCCTGCCACACACCCTTGCGGTGGCTTGCAGGGTATTATGTAGATGTACCCTAAAGCCACATCAAGAAATACTACGCGTATACAAATTTCTCTTTTCTTCCAACATGCAAACGAGGAATAAGTTCTAATGTGGGTTAAGTGGACTATTATGCATGATTGCGTGGCCTTCTATGGCCAGTTATTAGAAGCTATTCATTCATAACTTAAAGAATTTACTATATATGAACGGTAATCACACGCCAAGTTCTATAACGATATAAATAGGATATTTTGGACAATGCTTCTCAACGTGTTGTAGAATGGTGCTTGGGTAGGCGAATTGCAACTGATGTTATTTTCGCATAAAGGAGAGGTGAATATATAGGATCAGGGGAAAATTTAAGGAGTTGATGAGGGGTGGAGAAAACACAGGCATACGACTTATCCTACCGTTAAAAAAAAACGCCAAATGCTCTTCGCTCAGAACTGAAAGTGACCTGTCTTACATTGAAAACTTTATCACTGCTGTTATTCGAATCCCGGTCCTCAGTATGGTATTTAGTACACTCAAATGGCTCAACAAATAAGCCACCGTTTTTATTTCATCAGATTTCACTTCCATGTGCTCCCCACTGCATTTACCTCGTGTTTTCGTGTTTAGGTATCTTGAGCATTGTGGAAAGGGACTATTTTTTATATCCCGTGCTTGGTTATATCAGTTAGGAAACAAATATGTAGCATCCAGCCCATTTATAGAAGAAGGCTATAACACATAATACGGATCAATGTGCCCCCCCCCCCCGCAATATTCCACAGGTGTCTCCCCGAGAGCTATCGATGACGGAGACACGTCTGCGATTGCATTAGACTAGATTTCCGTGTATTTCTCGCGTCTTCACCGTCCTTTAAAATGACCTGGATAGAGACGTTTCGGCCTCTATCCTCCCAGCTTCTCTAGGTGCGTGACCCTCCGCTATTCGGTGCTTTCCCTGGCCAGGGAATGTCCCCGCGTCACGCCAGCGTTTACGGGACGCCGTACCCGTGGAATATTTGGGACCCCCGCGAGACTTGAGTCCATTAAGGGCCTCCCCCGAGGTCCCTTCGGTTGTTTAGTACCGCTGTCGCACTCATGTCCTTTAGCATTGAACCCTTTCGGAATTAAGTGACCCCTCGTTTGCGCAAACTGTTAGCGACCGAAGATTTTCCATTTTCTCGTGTTCAGAATTGCGTCTAAATATATACCAGAGCATTTAGTTTAAGTATCAACGTCTTCATAATACCCTGTAAGCCACCCGGAGGGTGTATTTGGCAAGAGGTGATCTACATCTACATAATACCCTGCAAGCCACTACAAAGGTGTGAGGCAGGGGGTGGTTTCTCACCAAACATGCACTACATATCATGCATCAAAAATGAATAGTATTAATATAATAGTCAGAACTTCACTATTTAAAAAAGATAGAAATTGCAAAGCAAACATGCAAAAACATTCTGTTAGTAGGGTTAGGTTTAAGTATTCATACCAACATGCAGCTACCAATGCTATCCATTGCTACTCTCCGATTGGACATATTTACCGTTATTCGTATCTCTAATTGTACGAGGGAAATGGGGCATTTTGAATCTATCAGTTCGGCATTAAATTTCTCTAATTTTATGATTATGATCCAGTCTGCGATAGTAAGTTGGGTTTCGCAAAATATTTTTAACATCATCACTTAAAATATTGTCTTGGAATTTATTTAAGAGATTAAATCTAAATTTCAACCTGCGATCTGACAATGATTCCCATTTTAATTCATTTAATAGACAGGTTACGCTAATATAATTATCGTATCGTCCCTTTACAAATCCTGCCGATCTTTGCTGCACACGTTCAAGTTCATCATGCAGTGATCCAGGCATGCAGTAAAAATAGGAAAGAATAAGATTTCACTTAATGCAATGAGGGCATGACAAAAATAATACTCCATATATATTCTAGTTACGTGCAACTTAGTGGTACGATGCTACCACCCCGAGGAAAATAGCGGACATGCAGTTACGGGACACTTGAAATGTTAGCTATAAATGACACTAAAATGGTGATTTTTTCAAATTAATGTAACTAGCGGAATTTCCCGTTGAAATTCAACGGGTGTGAGAAAAGTCAAATGTATGGATAATATTAAGATTGTAACCATTATTGCAAAGGACGAATCGAAACTTGGAATATGAAGCTATCTTTCGCTCCAAAACAAAATAAACCAACGGAAAAACATAAATACTATCAGTATTGGAACCTTTAGAAAAATGGAAATACTTCCAATATTCTAGCTGAAAGTGCCTATTGATATTCAGCGGGAGGGAAAAATATGATATTTATCCATTTTATTTAGACATTTTAACATTTTTCATGAAGGGGCGGAAAAAAACCTGTGTTACAAAGTTGGGTATTACTCCTAGTCAGTATTGGAACCATAAATATGATTTAAACCATTGTAAACTTATCATTACTGCCAGATTCATATTGGGC
Source organism: Platycnemis pennipes (assembly GCA_933228895.1). Classification (NCBI taxonomy): domain Eukaryota; kingdom Metazoa; phylum Arthropoda; class Insecta; order Odonata; family Platycnemididae; genus Platycnemis; species Platycnemis pennipes. The sequence goes on along the minus strand of OW121851.1, from coordinate 40,384,492 downwards.
CATATTTGAAACTATTATTTAATCTGTATTATCTATAGCTACTGATCACCCTATTAGCTATATCGAAGGTGTGTGGCAGGGGGGAAGATAATTACCAAATTTTCACTGCATGTATGTACTACTAAATAAAAGATTATTATGACTATTTCCATACTGCTGAAATCTCTTTTTGGTCATTCATAGATATTTACCAGTATTAATCAACTAATTATTATCACATTGCTAATATTTTGAACATGTTAAGAAAAATAATGAATACATATGGTGGACTGTGGCAGCAGTTGAAGTTGTTACAGCTGTATCTTGTTGGGAGCCTACAAGCGATTCTTATGAATACATGGTTTCTGTTATGCCTGATATCTCTGGAGTATGAAAGCAATGAGAGTGACCATCGCTTAGAGTAGTTTCTCCTTTTGTTCAACCGTGAAAAGTAAAAGTACGAATTCTAGATCAGAGGAATGTGGTGGAAAATTAATGTCCGCGGGAAAGTGGAGAATCTCACTAACGATGCTTCAAGTTATCTGCGTTATGCGGTATTTCCTGGGTTTTAAACTGGTGTGTCTCCGGTGGGCATGACTACGATCTTATTTGTTTTATTCTGGCTAAAAAGGGATTTGCTAATAGAATAGAACTTCTAACCAGAACCTTAAGTAGTGATGTAAAAAAATGTTCATAATGAAATCCAAAAGAATCCTTGCTCTTTATGGATCGAGAAACGAACTCAGGGACAGATGACTAGAAAGTACGGGAAAGTACGTGCGAAGGTGATCGGAAAAAAGTGTGATAAGGGAAGAAGATTTTTGTCGGATATTAGGAGACAGACTACATACTGGAGCACGAGATTACAGATAGTGAAGAGAAAATATTAGAAGCAATCGCAAATAGCCCATCAAAACCTTCCCCAGTCGGTAGAAAATACTATGAAGTAAAATCGACTACTTATGCTGTATACATGGGAACCGTTGGATAAAAAGTATTGCCACACAGAAGAAACAAACCACAAATATTAATCAATTTTAGGTTCACAAGTTCAGTATGAATTTTGTTGCATATTTTGTTTTAATCGAATAGAATATTAAGGCAGACGCATTACCAAATAAAATATCCTTCCACAGCAAAATGAGAGTAAACATATATGTAATTACCTTGGCATCATTATGCTGCCTGTGTTTTACTCATTTCATATCCGCGTTGGAGTGTCCTCTCATTTAATACCATTTCAATTCGACAGCTGTTGAGGGGGTACGTTAAGCCCGCACACTTTGCGCTACCGTGGAAGGTGAAGTAATGCAAAACCAACCAGAGAAAAATGCGTTTGAGCCTTTGAGGCGAAGAAGGTACCCGTCCCTTTTTAATTAGCCGAACTCGTTTCAAAGGGGAAAAAATTATCAGGGGTAGCGAGTACAAAGGGATGGCGGAAATAACAGAATAGTTATGCGATGATATTCATTCTTTCGCGGGTGAAGGAGAGGTGTGGGGTGAGGGAGAGGGGGGAAGAGTAACGTGCGGGGGTGAGGTAGCTCCGACCTAATTTTTAGCTCCCCAGAATATATTTTTTTTTCTTGCCTGCGGAATGCCGGGAACGTTTGCCGCTCTCATTGTTTGCCCTCGCCTGTTTCATCTTTTTCGCCGTCGCGCGGGATAGTCGCATTCTCATCGTCGACGACTCAACCCGTCCGTCTGTCCGTCCGTCCGTCCGTCCCGCTACCGTGAATGTAACCCCGAGGCGGGACCGTCCCGCCCAAGCACAATAATCCCTCGACCCCCACCGACATTCCCATCCCATTTTTTTCTCTCCTAAGGGTTTCTCCATTACATTTCTCCACTCCCTCTCCCATTCTGCTCCTTTTGTGCCCTCAGACCTCCTCCCCCGCCCACCGCATTAGCCCTTTTTAAAACCCGAACCCCACCCAACTCCTAACCCACCCCCCTCCCTCCCTCTCCTCATCCGTCCATCCCATTTCCTTAATATAAAAAAAAATGAGCTGGAGGGGGGAGGGGGTGGTGGTCACCAGCCTTTATGTCTGGGACCCCCGCAATTCCACGCGCTTTGTGCCGGACACTGCCCACGGTCACGGAACGGGAGGGAGGGCCCTCGTGTTGCCCTGTTCGTGGGGGTGGGGTTGATTTTATTTACTCTGTTATTTTTTTTATATACATCGGGTGGAGCCCCTTTTGTCGTCGTCCGCTCCCCTTCACGCGCTGTCTGTGGGCGGGCGGGTGTTTTCAGGAGATGTGCCACCCTTTTCACTCCCAAATCAGGTGTGCCAACCTCTCGTGTGTTACGTAAACGGAAAGCGTCGGCAGTAACGGAAACATCGTCACCTCTTCCCGACCTAGTTTCGTTCTCACCTCCATCACGATCAACATTGGTTCCCAATCTCGTTGGTCCCCACCCCATTCTCCATTTGGCAAGCCTCTTCGTATTTATGCAAATCGTTTCTTTTAAATACTTGACTGGATGTTCCACAAATACCGTACGAGAGCTTCCTCAGTAGTTCTTCCCACTCACTTGTCCTTCGACAGTTGTCTTCAGCATGAGTCTACTGAAGTCTCAAGAATCTACTGTATATGAACGGAAATCACCCGCCAAGTTCTACAGTGACATAAGTTGGATATTTTGAACAATGCTTCTCAACGTGTTTCAGAATGGTATTTGGGTAGGTGACCTATAACTAATGTTATTTTCTCATTAAGGAGAGGTGAATATGTAGGATCAAGGGAAAATTTAAGGAGTTGATGAGGAGTGGAGAAAAACCAGGCATACAACGAATCCTACCGTTAAAAAAAAACACGCCAAATGCCGTACGCACAGAACTGAAAGTGACCTGTCAAACATTGTGAAATTTATCACTGCTGGTATTCGAATCCTGGTCCTCAGTACATCTACATCTACAAGATACCCTGCAAGCCACCGCGAGGGTGTGCGGCAGGGGGTGAAGATCACCAAGCATACGCTAATAACATGCAACAAGCAACTATAGGGTCTCATGCAACTAGATTGTTAGTATCTATAATTTTTAAGGGGTTAATACATTCATCATTCACTACAGACTACTCTAAAATATTTCACCTACCTATCCCTTTGCTATGCTGCCTATTCTATTCTCTTATACTACGGGGGGAAAATGCCATTTTAAATCTACCGGTACGACAATCTATTTCTCTAATCTTATTTATCTGATCGAATCTAGCATAATACGCTGTTTTTTTTTATTTGTGCCTAACATCTTCAGTAAAGCTATCCGATTGAAATTTCTCTAATAGATTTAATCTGCATTTTAACCTACGCTCTGATAATGATTTTCACCCTAATTCTTGTATTAATTCTGAAACGCTACTCAACCTATCTTAACACCTTTTAACGAACCTAGCTTCTCTACGCTGCACACTGTCTAGTTCTCTGATGAAACCTAATTCATTAGGATCCCATGCACTGGCTGCATACTCAAGGTGGGGCCTAACTATTGAAAAGTAACATCGCTCTTTTGTCTTCTCATCACATTTCCCAAGTACTCTTTGTTATAAATCCTTGCTTTCTCTTCGCTCGGCCGCATTATTCATGGACATGGACATCACATGGTAAGACAAGAAGAGGTCCCGTCTTATTATTATAGTATTCAGAAGACTTCTATTGTATATTACTCTTCTGAGGACTACTTTGTTATTCAATCGGTCTGCCCAATTAATGTAAATCTTCCTTTAATATCACCCACTGTTGAACGTTTATTGCCTGTCCTGCTGCTAGCATCCACTTCTCACTCCATGGAAGAAGCATGCTGTAAATGAACGCTCAAATGAAGTGTTTCCTTACTTTCGAGTTTGTATTTTATGGTGCAGGTAGATTATTCTTACAGTAGAATGTTTGACTTCTGATTATTTCTTTCTTCGTCACTATTTCGGTTTCTACTTCTCCCCCTCTTCCAGCTTTTTTTTACCGAGTTTAAAATTAGTCTTGTTCTCTCATCTTTCACTGCATACTCTTTTCCTTGGCTTCTTTTCATTGACATTCGAGTGATATCTGGTTAGTTCGTTTCTAGATTTAGGTACTTGAGTCTTTCTTGCATCTCTTCCCTTCTTTAAATCTTATTTCTGGGTCTTTGACAAAGTCCAGTGTGGTAATTTTTGCCCTTGGATATGTCCTTTTGACTTCTATTAAGGCTTTTTTCCAAGAAGGTGTCAAATATAATCCTAAAATTTACCCGCATATATTGGTCATCATAATGGGCGTTCAGTAACAGTGAATTTTTATGAGAGGTCGTCTCCCTTGTTTTTTTAGTGTAACTAGCGTACGTAATAAAACAATTATCTTGTCAGACAAGGAGAAAGAAATATCGAACAAAGGAGCAATTAAATACCATTCCTTGATCACAATATGGCGTTGGGAGTACATATCTGGGAAGCGTAATATGCGAGGCAAGCCAGCGATTATGATTCGTCACAATAGTTTCCCGGAAATGCGACAGCAATTTAAGAGATAAATGCTATATTTAGCAAGTTAGTACTCCCTTAGAATAAGGGTTTGGCAAGAGGCAGATTCATTTATGAAATTTGAAAGTCGGGGGGAATTTGTTGAAGGTTGTTATAATAATGCGTTAACTTATCAAGTTTTTTTTAGAAAAACTCATATAGTAATCTCTATCAGGTCGTTGATCCAAATTTATACTGGATAAAATCTTTAAACACAATGTTTTAAGAGAGTTTGAGGCCGATCTACTTTCAGATGGCGTGAGAAATATTTGGAAAACAACCGAGCATGACGCTTCATTCGATCACGACAACGGCAACTTTCGTTCTTACCACGAAGAATATAAGCTCACAAGAGGCATCATGAAAACCAAATAGGTTATTGTAATACAGTCAGCCAACGTCTTATTATAAATTAAAATAGTCCTCTTGATAACTCTACCATTGCGTGCTTAATGTGTTGTTTACTGCGGTGAAGTAAAACAAATTCTAACCTAACGGTTAAAATTTCTTTCCTTCGTAGTAATAATCATTTATTTGCATGTGTCTAACATGTCTAACGGCCGTTTGTTTGATTAAATGACAAGCGCCATGTTGCATGTGCCTAGTGCATGATTAATGGTGATTAGCCACCTGCAACACGCCCAGGAGGTGACTTCTGATGTACTCGGCAAAAACGGATAGACATCTTCGAACAAAGGTGCAAATTCCGGGAAAACCATTAAATAAATGGCGTGTGACAAATGCTAGAGTGGGCAACTTAAACGAGAAGACAGGGGAGGCGCAAGATACGGTAAACGTATTATACAACCATATACTACGTCATTTTTGCAATTATACAAATGTTAAGTGCGTTTTTTTAATTTCTTTTAGATCTTACCAAGTGGCCTGCGCAGTCGAATAACCCATAACGTAAATGTAATACTTGTGTGGTGCTGACAAAAAGTAGTCAAAACATTAGGGTAATTAAACGATTAATTTTCCTGTAATGTAAATTTATTTCCGAAATATTTGTCGTTCTCTAAATCTCCCTGTGATTGGCCGGTATTGAATAAAAGCAGATTTACTAGTGAAACGTGACAGAAATAAGAGCAAAGTTCGTAAAGATGAATTCTGCCACTCGTAGCGAAAACTTTTCCAGTGGCTGTTGAAGCGTTCGAGATCCCTTGCGTCTATTTCCCGGAATCTTACCCGTGGTGTGAATGAGGGCGAACAGAACGCTGCTTAAGCGTTTGCGATTTTGTCGTAGTCGACGAGTATTTTCCGCTGAAAATAACAAGTTGGTTCCAGTTGGCATATAGCGCTAAGGAAAATTAGCGCTCGACCAAGTCCTTAATTGGCAAGCTCCATTGTAACCTTGCAGTTCGTCTTTGCTTAATAAAGTCGATTGTAGTGCTCGATTTAGATAAAATTTCTTTATACTTCCCGAAAGATTTAAAAAATGCTTTCTTTGAAGAACGCTGAAATGCAAAATGGCAAATTGTCATATCGCAAGCACACAAACAGCGCTAAACCTCCTCTCTGCGCTTCCTCATGTAACTTATACTTTCAATTCTCAAATTCATCCACCTTCTGTCATACGACAATGACGAACAAATTGATATCACCTCATTCCTAAGAGGTAGGACATAATGAATGTGAAAGATGAATATGATTGCTGTACCCAAATCATTTGACACAGCCATGTTTGTCTTCGTGTCTCAGGACTGTCCATCATTGGATTGTGAAAATGAACACTAACAAAAAAAGGCTATGCGGGCTATGAGCGACATATGGCGAGAAAATTTGTGCCATTGCCCTTGAAAATTAAATGAGAGCCATGAAAATTACCAAACAACCACAATGAATCATTTTATCCCGTAAAATTTTAGATCATAATTAAAGGAACAAATATATCAATTATGAAGAAAATCTATACACTTGTAAATTTCGAACCAGCCACCTTAAGTCTACATTTCAACCTGCGATCTGACAATGATTCCAATTGTAATTCAATTAATAGACTGGTTTCGCTAATGTAGTTATGCCGGTGTCTAGCCGATCTTACCCCCATACTTTGGCTACATACTCAAGGTGGGGTCTACTAGTGTAGTCGTGCTCGTTAGCATAATGCTCTGGTATGTATATAACACTGCTGTTTCATGTAGAAAAATTAAAGCTGTGTCTTGAAAACTTGAGATGCCAGATGTATCACAGATGGAGTTACCCTATTGGAGCATGCATTTATTTCTTTTCAGGATAAAATTAGCAGTGAAGCCAAAAAGATACACCTTCGTTTCGAAGCTAATTCATTACGTATCCAATAGCCGGGCTTAATGTTGCCAGGACTGATCCAAACGTGTGGATTAATGAGAAAGTGAAATTCGTCCTTGAGTCCCACGCCTGAGCGTATAATAAGTCACATCTCGTGTTCCTCCAATACTGTGCATCCTTGATTTAAATTACCTCCCGAAATTTGAGTGCTCATTGCCCTCAAAAAGCCACGCGTCAGTGAAAGTTGTTATTTTGCAAATTTTATGGCTCGAATGAGCGAGCAGAATTAACCAAATTAATGCTAATGTGGTTTAAATTTAATTCTGTACTTATTTTGTACCGCAGATATTTTCCTGTTTACGGATTGGGAGTAATAAGGTGCTCGTTCTGAAGCGAAAGTAAACCAATAATCATACTGTTGAATTAGTATATGAGATGGTTATATGATACGTCAATCGCACCTCAATTGAACTGGAGGTGATAAAGCTCATAATTTGCGTATTATATGTTTAAATGAGTGATTTTCATTAAGCATTCTCAATCTAGCACACTCGGTGGTAACTGCAAGAGGCTCTAAACATATGCGCCTATCGGTAGCTTAGTAGCTTATCAAAAGATTTCATTGGATGGCTTACGTCTACGTAATACCCTGATAGCCACCGCGAGGGTGTGTGGCAGGGGTGACGATCACCAAACATACGCTACTTACATGCAACTATGTGATACAGTGCTACTACTTCATGGACACATGTTGGATATAAGGGTCACGTGCAATAAAGTGGTTGGTAACTGCATATTAATGCATTGATTATTGGATCGAAATAAATTTTCCTAAATATATTTATCGGTGTTTCTCTATCATGTATATGCTATTAGGTAATGCTTAAACATGCATCATTCACTGCTGAATACTCGAGCAATTTTTTACCTATCTCACCCTTGGCTATTCTGTCTATTGTGTTCTTTCATGATACGCGGGTAAAAATTACATTTTAAATCTATCGACGACGACATTTTAAATCTATCTATGCACGACAATCCTTCTCTCTAATCTTGTTTATATGAAAAGTGCTGATAAAGGGTTAGGAGAGATGTTTTTAATTTTACTTTTGTGTAATTGTTCATAGTTGAAGTTCCCAATGTAAAGAACATCTGTGCCTTTTTCGGGTTAGTGAAAAATAATAAATCAACGAAATATCTTTTACTCTGTCTTTCTGGGATTAAATTGGTGTCAGTGGTAGTATAAGTAATTTCTTTCTCGGATATTACGGAGTTTCTCCGCATGGAAAGTCTCTTATCTATTCCGTGATTGCAGAGAGGAAAGGCTTTTGAAAGGTGTGATGCCGTAGTCCGAAACAATTAAGTTTTATTATGTTCCGTAGTGCATGTAGGTAGACAATGCTGGTGTGGCGTATGATTGGTTATAATTCATCCCCTTCCACGCCACTTACAGGTAGCTCGCTGGGTAATCTGAACATATACATCCATATTAAAGGGGCAATAATACTTTATCAAGGAATCGTAACAGTTATGCATCTTATAATCCGAACGTACAAAATGATTATTATATAGGTAAGTAGGAATATAGTAATCATTAGTTCGTTGAAAGGTTAAGGCTTTATTTTATGTGGACCGTAGCATGCCTGCATCTACATCTACATAATACACTGCAAGCCACTTTAAAGGTGTGTGGCAGGGGGTGAATTCTCACTAAAAATGCACTACATATCATGCATAAAAAAGGACTACTATTAATATACTAGTCTAAACTTCACTATTTAAAAAGATGGAAATAGCAAATCAAGCATGCAAAAACATATTGTTAGTTGGGTTACCTTCAAGTCGTTGAAGTTACGTTCAAGCAGCTACCTATACTATACATTGCTTCACTCGTATTGGACATATTTACTGCTATTCGTATCCCTGATTGTTCGAGGGAAAAAGGACATTTTGAATCTGTCAGTTCGGCAATCAATTTCTCTAATTTTGTGATTATGGCCCAGTCTACCATAGTAAGTTGGGGTTTGAAAAAATATTTTTATTGCAGAAGGAAAATTATAGAAAAAAGAGAAAATGTTAAATCAATATAAACGTGACTGCGCGCCCACGTTATGCCTGGTATGCGGTAAAAGTTAAATGCTGGAGAAAATCGAGTCGATCCGTTCATGATTTAATGAGGTAAATTGATGGAGTCGAGAGCAGTCTTATAGGAAATGGAAAGCGAACCATTTTCTATGACACGACCTTAGTACCCTTGAATGCCTGATGCCTGCTCATTAACTTTCACAAATTTCTTGAGTGAATCGAGAGATCTTGGTGGGTTAGTTAGGGAGGAGGGAGGGGAACAAAGGAACCTGTTCTGACGGAAAGGGTGGCAGAAATTCACTGCGTACAATGCCACCCCCTCAATTTCATCGCTCATGCGTGGGACAACCACCAACCCCCCTATTTTCGTGTCCGCTGTTGAGGGAAAGAGAGGCAGTGTGAGCGGCCTGCGTACGAGGGACAGAGTGTGTTAGGATGACTGCCGTAGCAAGCGGTCCGGCTTAAGCCTACTTCTCCCCTCACTCATCCTCTCGTTGTTTTTCGTGTAATAAAGGTTTTTTTGTTGATTCCCTCCTTTTATTTTTTTCTCCTCTTTCTCTCTCTTTATCTCTCTCCCCCTTTCCCTTTCCTCGTCCTTCCTTCTCCTCCTCTCCCCTCTTCCGAGCTCGGGTTCTCGTTTTTTTTCCATGGAGTGCTCTCTCAGCTGTGCGGAAACCTCATCATTGTCTCGTCCACCCCTCCATTTCATCTCTCGTTCCACTCCCCTCCCCCCTTCCAACCACCCTCGCTCATAACAACACTCCCCCTTCAACCCCTCCCCCCCCCCTCCATGACGCACAGTAAATACACGGCTCGGACCCACTTAATTATGGAATGCCTAGGGAAAGGGTTGGAGACGAAAAGGGAAGGGTAGTGTTCGGGGGTGGAGGGAAAGGACCGTCCGTCGGCCCTGTCGGGATTATTCGGAAGCGTGCGGTCGCCGGTATGCGAGTGCACGCCCCTGTATCGGGTTATCGCCTCCGTGCTGTGTTAAGGTGACCGCTCCGATGTCAGCGCGTCCACTTTTATTATTATTTTTTCCTTGCGCCCTGCATGTTTCCTCCTCGTTATTAAACTTTTGGGACTGGCCGCGCATCGTCAAAAAGGGTTGGTCGTCGTCCGTTTTGTTGTCGGGGTTTGGGGAGGTCATATCGCGAGTCCGAGCATCGGCTTGGCACGAATGTAATGCTTCGTGTTTCGAAGGCAGCTTCGCGCACGCCTGTACCGTTTGTCCTGGACGTGGCATCCCTACGGACAGGCTGCGAATTGTTGGGGAAGTTACGCGTTGGATTCCGTGCGGCCTCAGCCGATTAGTACTCAACTTTCTAGGCGAGAAAACGCCGAAAACGAAAGCTGGCGGTCGCTTGCGTCAGAGGGACGTAGGTACGCACTTCGTAATTGTTTATACTGGTACTCCACAGTCGGAAAGTAGGTCGTGATTTAGGGCTCGCTTCTTTGCTTAACCTATAAGCACCTTTTTTTATGAGAGCCTCCCTCTTCTCCTCCTAACCAACCTTTTCCCTTTCATCATTAGCTCCCATTGCCTCATTTAGTCTCTTCCACTTGCCATTTTTTTCTCTTCAAATTCCCGCTGTCGACTCTCTTCCCTCTCCTTTAATTCCCAGCTCGTCTTCCCTTCTCTTTCCGTCTGCCAAAACCGTATCTCTGATGCCTTGTTACTTCTGTCAAACTCTCACTTCTAAGACCATGTTCCGAAACCATACAGCCTCAAGCTTAATATTATACTCTCCAGTTATATGTTATTTGCAACTGTATTTTGTGTCTCATATTAGGATGGCCATAAGTACTCCTACATTCACTTTATGGCAAATATCTCATTTTCTGTACGTAATTCTCTTCCTGACGACATCCATACTACCCTCTCTTACGTCAATAACTACTTCTTTGATAGTGGAATTCTTATATTACCTATTTAAATGATCTAAATGAACTGTTCCGCACTTCTGTAAAGTTTGAATTCGATTGCTCGTTGATTCAACCTTCGATAAAGTGTATATTTACATCTACATTTGCACAGTACCCAGCAAGCCGCAGCAAGGGTGCGTAGCATGTAGTGAACCTACACCAGGTTTATATCTACGTCAAGGAAATTAACCGTTGGTAATAACTAATTTGCGAGATCTATTGCTACAATAAAATTCTAAAATAAATATAATTCGCAAAGGAAGTAAGGTACCTTCACATACTCTACAACTAGTAATGTAAATCCTTGATTACCGAACTTTTTCCCCGAAACCTCTATTACCGATTTCTTTCACCATCAAATTGACGTTATTCACGTGCCTAAAGTTGAGCATATCGAGGTCTTCAAATGAGCTGAGTTGCTCAGGTACGGCACTAACCCCGCTACAATGGAAATCAAATGTTTATACCTTCGCTGTCAGCATTTCACGAAGGACTTGAAACTTGAGCTCTTACCGAGCGAACTCATTTAACTGATTGGAAACGGGTCTTGATTAGGAATGGGTTGCCTTGTTGGTGAAAAATAATTTTTTGATGAGACAAAAAGTCGGGATTCGTTCTCCCTTCCTGTCCCGAATCGGCGATCGGTTTGCACGCGGTAGCGGGCTCCGATAACACTCGTTTGGTTCCTTGGAAGTTTGGTATCGATTTAGCGGGGCATTGCCTCGTTGCGTCGGCGTGTCAGGCGCGAGTCAGTTGCACAAGTTCGTCTCCCCTTGGTGGCGTAGCGGAAAGACGGGAGGAAGAGGGAAGGAGAGAGGGGAAGGCTTCGGGACGACTATCTCCTTCGGGACTGAGATACGGCGTAGATAAGACGGAGATAGGAAGACAAGGCCACTTGTGTCTCCTCTCCGTTTGGGGAATCATATTTTTAGCCCGACGACGGTCGGGGAGATTTCCGGATTTCTGGATGTACGTGGACATACCGGGGCCAATCGGATGTGAGACTATATGCATATATATCTCCTGACTTTCGCCGTGCGTGACAACGACCGCGCCTCGTGGAAGGTAACCATTTTCTGAAATGTGCCGGCAGTAGGCACGTCAAGTGTTGTCTAACGGGGACACGAACTTTGTTAAAGGCCGTTTTACACGGAGCAATAAATTGCACAACTTGAGCAGCGTTGAATCATGGATATTGCGTGGATGAGTACGTGGAGGGCTGGTTTTCTCACTGTCTTTCACGAATTTAGGAAGTTTTCCGTGCCATTCCTTGCTGAAACTCGTAATTTTCACTTCTTGTCTTTCCATGCATCTGTCTTCAAGTGAAAAGCATCGCGTGAATCGTAAGGTTATAATTCCAATGTCCCAGTAGAGCCTCATAAATTCGAAAGGGTTTGAATGAACGGGACTTCATGGAGAGCATTATCTCATGTGCGTAGTGCTTGTTTGGTAATTATTAACCCCCTGTCACGCAACCAACCACGAAGCACCTTGCGGAGTACTCATTAGAAAAAGAAACAATTACGTGTGTTCTACAAGTGTTTTAAGTGACAATTTCGGCCGGCAAGTCTACACCTACGCGATACCCTGCAAGCCACCGCGAGGGTGTGGCAGGGGGTGAATATAAAAAAGCATGCTCTTCTGAGATACAAACAAGCTACTACATAAAAACATGCTACATAATAGGGTCACATACAGCTAGATGGTTATTATCTACATACTAATGAAGGTATTGGTTGTTAATACATTCACCTGTAATGGATTTAATCTGCACTTTAAGCTACCATCTGAAAATGATTCCCAACCAAATTCTCCCAATCAATTCATTGAAATCTCCGGAGAATTTGATTTTCACCAGCATACACAATGTGCCCTACAGAATACTGCAAGGCTGAGTGGCAAGCAGACTCGATACCAGCCTTGAGTTGTCGACAAGAAAACAGATGTATCTTATTATTAGTAGGTATATTGTTTTTCGCTGTAGCTGTGTCTCAAAATTATGAGAAGAATCAAGTTTGGAATCATTATCATTCCCTGCCACACACCCTTGCGGTGGCTTGCTGGGTATTAAGCAGATGAAGATTCACATATGAAAGCGTAGGTTTGAATACAATAAGAATGAATATCCTGCCGAGAATTAAGACGACCACATTCTTGGAAGGTGTTGAAAATATGTTAATATGAGTATGGTACCTATGGTTAGATCATAAAAAAGTTAGGGATTAGATAGTAAAACGAGGAGGTTAAAAAATTCGAGACACGTGCAACTATAGTAAATGGTTATACGGCTTCTATGTGTGACATCTCTGTCTTTCGGATGCAATATCATTTTTCATTCGCGTGTGGAGCGGTTGACTGCGTGATGCGGGCGTTCCAATGCCTAATGCCACTGCGCATCCTTCTAGCGATGATAAGAAACAAGGAAATTGAATCTTTCCGACAGAGCACGCGCGGGTAGAGTCGAAAGTCCCTCCTCCACGAGGAAACTTAATAACATTCGTCTTCGCCATAAGGTCCTCCTTCCTCCCTCTCGGGGTGGAATAACTTTTCACGCCGGGCTCCACCTACATGAGTCCTTTCGGTGCTTTATTCCTCTGAACAAAAGAAATACAAAACAGTCGAACTTTCCGCGCGCGAATCCACCGCAGGTGTGCCCCTTCGAGTGACGTACTGGACTTCCCTCCCAAGCAGAAAGGGGGAAAAAATGGAATTCCCTTTATTTCCCCCATCTATATCTCCCCTTCACCACTCTCCACAGGTATCCTGTTCTTTATCTTTCCTTCCATGTCTATCCTGCCGCTCCAATAGTCTTCCACGACTGCTTCCGTTTCTTATGCGTGGACACGTGGTAAATATTGAGCGTAGTTTACGAATCAGATGTGAGGAAAATTGGCTCCAGTCTCGGAGACGAATAAATGAAAACCAATCACGGGCATGGAGGAATATTTGCGTGGTAAATTGAGAGAAGGGGAACGTCTTTGTCAGCGCAACATCCGTTAGTATTGAATCGTATCAATCCAAGCAGCCGCACGCGTATTGATATTGTATTTTGTACCGCGACTTGTGCTCAGAAGATAATTTATGAGGCCACGTTGTAGTTGGTCTCACGTTTTTTCGTTTTGAGCCTTCCAACGCAGTTTTGTGAGTAAAATTATTTACTTAGAGTTATGTGAAACTTAGATAATGGCTCTGTCGGCGGAAAGTACTCTGATGCTGGCACAATAGATTAAGGCTAAATAAATGAGCGTGGCAATCTATACTATAATACTATACATTGATACTATACTATACAATGATTTCCCATATTATCGGGTGCAAAGGATTGTTTTGGACGGTGTTACCTCCCCAGCAATTGAAGTCACTTCAGGTGTCTCACAAGGTAGTGTGATAGGCCCACTCCTGTTCCTTCTGTACATAAATGATATCAATACGATAAGGTGGTCAAAAGAAAGCTTCGTCTATTTGCCGATGACGCGGTAATGTGTAGGGAAATTCTAAGCTCAAAAGATAAAGAATATTTAAATTAACCCACAAGCAATTGAAAAATGGCATTATAATGCATGGCAGTTAGAATTACTTTTAAAAGAATGTATAGTAATGAATTTTTGGAAAAAGAATAGCTCTCCTCCTAGCTCTTACAAAATAAGTAATAATGAATTAACAAACGTGGAATCCATTAAATATCTTGCAATAAGACTGACACATGATCTTTCCTGGGGTAAACGTATAAGTGAAATAATGGGTGGAGCTAATCGTAAACTGGGATTCATCAAAAGAGTATTGGGTAAATGTGACGAACATGTACGAGAAATTAGCTACTTTTCCCTAGTTACACCTCCTTTGGAATATGCTGCCAGTGTATGGGATCCCTACGAAATTGGTCTAAATAATGAACTTGAACGTATGCAGTGAGGATCGGCAAGATTTGTAAAGGAACGGTACGATAACTATATTAGCGTAACCAGTCTATTAAATGAATTAAATTGGGAATCATTGTCAGATCGCAGATTGAAATTTTGGCTCAATCTCCTAAATAAATTCCAAGATAATATTTTCAGGGATGAAGTTAAAGGAATTTCCGAACCCCAACTTACTATGGTAAACTGGACCATAATCACAGAATTAAAGAAACTGATTGCCGAACTGACAGATTAAAAATGTCATTTTTTTCCTCGTACAATCAGGGATATAAATAGCGGTAAATATGTCCAATACGAATGAATCAATGATTAGCGTATGTAGTTGCATGTTGTATAAGAACTTGAAGTTGACCCAACTAGCAGCATGTTTTTGCATGCTTACGTTGCTATTTTTATATTTTTTAAATGGTGAAGTTTAGACTAGTATATTAATAGTAATCCTTTTTTATGCATGATATGTAGTGCATGTTTGGTGAGAATTCACCCCCTGCCCTGGGCGAAAGTTTTAAAAGGGCTTACTATTATTAAAAATAATAGACTCTAAATATCCACAATATTTATATGATGACCTGTTTTTCAATGCAGAAACGACCAAGAGGGTAACTAAAACATTTCAACAACCCGGGTAACTAAAACATTTCACATCCCTAAATACTGCACAACAAAATGAGAAAAATCATTCGATATCTCTTCCTGTAAACTATGGAACTTCTCATCAAATCATATCAAATCATTTAAGAACTTTGCACAATTTTAAAAAATTTGCTGCCTATATGCTTCCTTCAGGATCGTGGTTCTTGATCCGAGTAAATTAAAAAAAATTTAGCAGTTGTGATTATTGTTTAGTCTTTTTCGATCATAAAAATTGTTTTTTTTTGCCCCAAATTTTTTTTGCGCATTGATGCAGCACAGTATGTCATTTAATTTTATGTGTTGTGTTAATTACCCAATGGTGTCATGTATTTTATCTATGCTCTAAGGGAATTTGTTCTCAGAACAAACAATTTATTTCTATTATACACTTCTTCCATACTACATCTTTTATTATGAGTTCCATATATTTCACGCGAGACTTTTCGTTGTCATTCTGTCCGTTCACTTTTCTCTCGGCAGGTATCTTCATCAGGCAATCAAGTTTCAAGTTGTGTTCGAAATTGTCGCCTCGCCTTCTTTTGAGTTTTATCAGACTTCCTATTATTCCCACTCTTCTATGATCTTCATCGTTAGTTTCACCATTCTCCATGTATATATTGTGTCTCAATCATTCTTCTTCCACTCCGTATGCAAAATGTTTCTAGACACCTATCTGAGGCTGCTGTTGTTTTCCGCTTAGTACCATAAAGGAGTATGCTCCAGACGTAAATAGACCTCGGTAAAGAGATCGATAACGGCAATAAGCCCTGGGTTTTGTTCCTGTCTCTTGCTTGGGAGTTTGTTTTTCTGAGAATTAAGCTTTAGAATAAGGTTTCACGTGGCGTTAGAATCTTAGCAGTTGCATCGCCTTCAAATGTAATTTTACTATCACTCCACATTTAAGTTCTAATGAATTCACTTACATGCAAGCTTGTTTTTTCAGCTCCATAAAGGCCTTCCTTATGGTGGAGTATTCTTTTTCCCACGGCTGTACTATTGGGTATCTAGTATCTACATCGATCTATCTATCTCTAAACAGAAATTTATCATAAATCCTTCATAACTACAGTATCAAGAAACTGGAATTCACTTCCAGTTGATGTTAAAACATGCCAATCCGTACCTTGTTCAAAAGAAAATTATTTAATTATGTATTCATGAAAAACTGGAAACCATGGAAATGTTTTTAGTTCAATTATAATTATCATACATAGACATAATATATCTTAAATTTATCTTATTGTGTATCATGCATTATTTTTTAACATTTGTTTACTCTTCCTGTGTTTATATCATCAAATGTATTCTTGTGAATTCCATATCAATAGGATATCCAATATAATGATGTGAATATTGAGTAATACGTAATATTATTTTGATAATTTTTTGCATATTATAACATGTATTATAAGTACTATTATTATTCGTTTTTGTATGTTATGTAAGCTTCATGTTATTTCCTAAAAAGTCTGAAAAACCTTAATAGATCTACGACAATAAACGTTTTATTATTATTACTATCTCTGAGTATTTACATCGATGTAATACTCTGCGAACCACCGCAAGAGTGTTTGACAGGAGATGAAATGTTATTGTAGATGCACTGGTTAATTGCAACTAAGGGACACAACGCTACTACTTTATGGAAACATGTTAGACGTGCATTCACGAGAGGAAATTATTCGTATGCAGACTTGAAATGATTAGTATCTATGTAATGATGTATGTTATTCTTGATTTGCCAAATGCTGGCAGCTTAGGTGATCCTAAAAATGATCACGTTTCTGTAAACTCGAGGACGGTTTATTGAAGAATATGTTGTCACGGACTATAATTTTTTCCCTTGCCACAGAATGAACTCTGTTAGGTGCTGTTTCGGTCCACGACGGCAATTTTCTGGAGAGGTCAGTCACCTTGATGGCATTATTTTTTTTGCCACCGTCGCTGTTGCGGGAGCGAAAAAAAAAGGAGTTAATGACATCAAGGAGGAGGCGAGTAATCTCATCCCTGTTGCGTCACGCATTTTGAGGGCTGGGGGCAAAAAGTGTACGCCCCGCCATCCATCCAGTTGATTGCGAATGGCCGGAAGGAATAAAATCGCAAATATGATGGGGCGTAATTTCGTCCGCATCTTGCCCCGGGCGAGGTGGGGATGCTTTTCTTGCGTGTTACTCAAGACGAAGCATTAATTCTGTAATAATTCAATTTCGCTTCGGACACGAAAACTTCTCTCTCCTGGGCGCCGCCTTGCAGCGGGTAACCGGTTTGAAGGGAGCGGTTTCTTAAACGGCAGTTTCGACGGCACCAGCGTCACAAATGTCGCAGACGCGACCTCCTCTCGGTGGCTTGGGTCGAACCACTACACCGTTGCGCTCCCCCCCCATCTTGTCTCGTCGATGGCCGATTTCTATACTCGGAATCAAGGGGAAAAAAACTGGTTTTTCCTCCCGGAGCAGAATTAAGCAGGATCTTGGTCCATCCGGTCCAAAAGTTTATGGGTTCATGCCTGGGAACCGGAAATATCGAGTCGCTCGCGAGGTCGAATACGACTTTGTTTCTGGTGCGAGGTAAAGCTTATCCTAGGCATATTGCGACTCGATATTGTCTAAAAACGGAAAATAATGTTACGAAAAAGTTTTAAGATGAGTGACAGGAATGAGAAGACTTCCGAAAACTTGAAAAAAAGAGCAAGACACAATTAGTCGGTCTTTTCTTGAGACATGATAGCCAAATGAAGACAATCGTCGAGGGACTAGTGAATGAGGAGAATGTACAAGGAAGGTCTCGCATTTGACATATGGAACAAGTGGTAATGGATGTAAAAAAGAAGAATTATACGCATATGGAAAGATTAGCTGATAATTGAGTGGAGAACTGTGCCAAACAAATATTAGTACATATTTTTTACTGCTTTTGGAGTATTAGTACATATTTTTGATGATGATAGAAGTTTACCTCGAATTAGAAATTACTCTTTCTATTCACTTATTTAGATCTATTCATTATGAGTGGTAACTTCCATTGGCGGAAAACGCTTAGTAGGAACATAGGTAGTTTCATGCTGTAAGAAGAACTTTTAACTAACCCAACTAACACCATGTTTTTGCATGCTTGCTTTGCTATTAATATCTTTTTTTTTAATTTTCAGATTTAGGCCAGAATATAATTACTAATCCTTTTTTCGCATGATATGTAATGTGGGTTTGGTGTGAATTCACTCCCTGCCACACACCTTTATAGTGGCTTTCAGGGTATTATATAGATGTAGGGGGTGAACCATATCCAGACATGCATAAAAAATTAATTCGCCGTTCATTACCTAAGATGATCCTTGCGGACTGTCGTTAGTTTCATCTAATAATATTACTAATCGTTCATTCAATTTAAATTATTTGTTTATGCAAGACATTCTATTTAAATAAAATTCCTCGATAATTGTCGCCCTCGATTCGTACCTGTCCCTTCACCTAACCTTATACAGACTGATTAAGTCAAGCCAGTCAAGCCTTCTCTTAGCATTTCTAACTGAGCAACTTTTCTAATTCTCTACTTCCGCACTTGTGAACAGTGGATAGAGGGTGCAATGAGATGTGAAGAGATGTTAACTGGTGTAATGAGAGTGGAGAATATTGAGCATGTGTGGAAGGGGGAGAAACGGAATTGTATTTTTAGCCAACGTGAATGGAACTGTCGAATAAAGGAAAATATGTGGTGTTGGATAATACTAGTGCTTTGTGAGGAAGAGGTTGTGATAACTCTGCCATAATGGACTTTGTAAGGAGTGGAAAAATCGCTAGAGTCGATATAAAACCCTTTATCCCTTCATTATTATATCTAAAGAAGCACTTGCACCTTTGAGAGACGAAGAAATTGGAGAATAAACTACGGAAAACGCAAGGAAATGGAGATTTAAATGGAGTTGACGGAAATGGCTAATGGGAAGTGCAGCTTCGTTGAACAAATTACCGTTTTATGCTAGTAGAAACTAGGTGTCCCTTCTTCCTTTTTATAGATTTTTATAGGCCATTGTTCCTCTCCCTGCGCCTCGCTGTTGACTTCCCCCCCTGCCCTCTCCTGCCAAGGGTCGTGGGCACCGAATGGAGCGTGGTGCGCGCTCAGCGGCGCGCGAAGAAGTGACTGTTTCGTGCAGTCTCCGTTGCATCGGTGTTCTTTTTGTGCTGGGTGGAGACTTAGCCCACCACCTTGGAGAGCGGAAGTGAAGAGGCAGCGGCAATCGGGTAGCGATGCTGGTAGCTAGAGCTGTTAGTACATCTACGTAATACCCTGCAAGCCACCATAAAGGTGTGTGGCAGGGGGTGAATTCTCATCAAACATGGACTACATATCATGCATTAAAAAGGATTAGTTTTAATACACTAGTCTACACTGCAATATTTAAAGAGATAAAAATAGCTAATTAAGCATGCAAAAACGTGCTGTTAGTTGGGTCAACTTCAAGTCCTTACACCAACATGAAACTACCTATGCTATGGATTGATTCACTCGTATTGGACATATTTACCGCTATTCATATCCCTAATTGTACGAGGGAAAAAATACATTTTGAATCTGTCAGTTCCGCAAACAACTTCTCTAATTTTGTGATTATGGTCCAGTCTACCATAGTAAGTTGGGGTTCGCAAAATATTTTTAACGTCATCACTGAAAATATTATCTTGGAATTCATTTGGGAGATAAAGCCTAAATTTCAACCTGCGATCTGACAATGATTCCCATTTTAATTCATTTAATAGACTGGTTACGCTAATAGAGTTATCGTACCGTCCCTTTATAAATTTTGCCGATCTTCGCAGCACACGGTCAAGTTCATTATTTAGGCCGATTTCGTAGGGATCCCATATACTGGCAGCATATTCCAAAGGAGGTCTAACATGGGTAAAGTAGCTGATTTCTCGTACATGATAGTCACATTTACCCGCTACTCTTTTGATGAATCCCAGTTTATCCCACCGACCCTTTACCTAGAAATCGGATACCAAAATTAAGGATGATTTAAATAACTTCTCCCAAGTAGAACAACTATTTGAAAACAGTTAAGAGAATTGAAGATTCTAGCAATGTTTGAAGTATCAAACAGCTCGGGAAAAGATAAACTTGCTACAGTTTTGCCATATCAGGAAGACGCAGGGCTAAAGAACGACATTGTGTCGGCGCACGATCAAGTTGATTATTAAACCGACTTCGTAGGGATCCCATACACTGGCAGCATATTCCAAATGAGGTGTAACAAGGGAAAAGTAGCTAATTTCTCGTACATGATCGTCACATTTACCCAATACTCTTTTGATGAATCCCAGTTTACGAATAGCTTAACCTATTATTTCACGTATACGTGTACCCCACGAAAGATCATGTGTAATCGTATTCCAAGATATTTAATGGATTCCATTTTTGTTAATTCATTATTACTTATTTTTTACGTGCTAGAAGGATAACAATTCGTTTTCCAAAACTAACTAACACCATTTTTCAATTGCTTGTAGGTCATTATTTACATATTCTTTATCATTTGGGCATAGAATTTCCCTGTACACTAATGCGTCATCGGCAAATAGACGACAATAGTATTTGGGGAGTTGACCGAATACCAAGTTCTTTGGCACCGATGGGATTGTCTGCCTTATTTTTTTATTATCGATCTGATAGGGTTTGTGAAATATAAAGACCAGCATTTTTCCGTTCTTCGATCTGTCATGTAGTTCCTGAGTTTTAAGCGGCGAAAAACATGTTTTCAGCCCTTTCGGTGGAGTGGGGGTGTGCAATACACGTGCGTCATTCCTCCATGCAATCGCAACTGAGACTCCGCAGTTACTTCGCCCAATCACAAAGGGGGACACGCAACTGATTCTGCTAATGGAAGTGGTTGTTAGACTCCATTAGGCGTAGTTCGGAAAGCATAACTCATTCCAATGCATCGTAATTTGCGAAAAAGTATATCAATTTCAACGTAAATTTATTCGCGCCGAATTGTCTACGAAAAGTAATTAGTGAATTCGTTGTTCAGTTATTTTGGGCGATTTAAAGTATGAGATAGGAGCTGCATAGGCAGATCTCCCATCCCCCCCACCACTTTACCTCCAGTTTTCCTGCCAAAAAATCCAAGAAGGGGAAGTGGATTATGTAGAAGTCTTAAGGGCAGCTCGATCGGTGGTCGAGACCTTTTGCTTATTTTAATTTTTAAATTATGAGTGAATGGCTCTCGCTAGATGATAATTTTTTCGCCGAAGTTTATTTTTCGTTTCCATCGATTTGTGTATAAAATCACGATTTCGGTTCCGAGTAAACGCCTTCATTGTGTTGGTTTCATGAAAAGATTGATGACTATGGGGAATGGATAAGAGAAACCCGTAGTTGGTCTTAGCACGTTCTTAACAAAAGGTACCAATGGTTCACAGGTTAAAAGTTCTACTCAGCGTACTCAAGTGGAGACCGGGACCGTGGCTAGGAGTCGAAGCCAGGCCCTAGGTATGAGAAGCCACAACACTGGCCACCACATCAACCATTGTTAGCTAGTGGAATGATCTTCCGTCCAGAGAGCCCGTGTTCGATTCAAGGTAGTAACTGAGATTTTTTTATTACTCTATCGATCCATACTTGTGTACTTTTTGGGAGCAATGCCAGTTTAGTGGCCTGTCAGTTGCACGAAACATTATTAAGTGATCCTTACATTATTACCTATATCATGATCACTACAATGATCCTCTTGGCACCTTTCTCTTAAGTCAAGTGTGGTGGGATAATTCCTGTTTCAATATTCCCTTCTTTAATAACAGTGCTCCGTTATCAAACCGGCGACCGATATTTGACCGAAGTTCCGTATTTCATTCAGTCACAAGTCTTTCCTTTGCTAAAAAAGTTATAATATTTATCTGATGGTGGCTGATTGACTGGTGCCGACTGGATTCCGCCCGTTGCTATTTGTCTAGCCGTTTTCATGATCATACGCAACCATTAGAGCTCGCCAAAATGTTGGAGATAGCTAACGGAAAATAAAAAAGGAAAATTGAGACCACTGGAAAAAATATCAAAATTTGTCTCTTTCATACGCATCGTCAGACAAAATCTATGAGCATTGTGTGTAAAGAGATGGGGTATAGTGGTGGCACAATGTTAGATGGTTGTGCAGCTTGTAATCGCCAACTGGTTCAGTTCCCGGCCATGAGACTTGACTGGTAAAAAGCTCGATGTTTTTTTTGGAGCTATCACTTTCAGTGAAAATATGAGTGGCACTGGGATAGAAACTTGCCCCATTTCCCAGATAATATTAGGTATCAGTTCCATGCCGTTGGCTTCACAATCAGGAACATATTACATTTGCCCATCCAGGCGCCCTTTCCGTCGAAGACTGGTTTAAGAGGTGTGGTCCCAGCGAGCCCCACCACCAGACTTCCTCTCCGTCGCGCTTTCCTGTCACGCAAAACATTCACGTTTTGGTATGGAAAACTACTTCACCTATCATCACATTTAAACTGTTGCTGCCATATGTATTTCAATTATAAATAAGAATCGTGTTAATTGCGATCTATTTGATGAGAATAATATAGAGTCAGCCGTTGGTTTCGAGGCGGAAGGGTCAAACGTGAAGATTCTTTGAATCACTATTTCTCGGTTCCTCAGTCCATGATGCGATCGAAATCTCTTCGAATATATACGCAGTGGAATTGGCGGAATGGATTTGGACCGTACTGCTTGACCCAAACGGTTCAGAAACTTTCTATTTGCGTACGATTGAGAGCTTAATTTAGAAAGGATTAGGCAATAGGCTTCGGAGTCGGTATAGGTGGGCTGCGATATGAATATGTTTTCACTTCCAAGCATTCCCAGCTACAGACTATTTGTCTCCTCGGTCCGCGGCGCCACTGCCGCCTGTTTTGTGTTGTTGACGTGGTTTGGTAAACCTACGCTTCAATCCTTGAGTTGCAATCATAATTCAATATGACAGTCTTACGTAAAAATAAAATAAAAATACGAAGTATATTCCACACAATTTTTATCCACCGACCAGGGTTTCGCCTACTCCTTAGACATTTTACATTACCGGAATTTAATTTTTTCCGGAATTTAATTTGTGAGTAATGAGTGAGTCTTTTTCATGGTTTCTCCACGCTTGTGACTGCTGGGAAATGGCACCCAAAATCTTTCAAAAGATCATAATGCTGCATACATAAAAAAGCCAGCGTATTACGCTAGATTCGACCAGATAAATAAGATTAGAGAGATTGTCATACCGATACATTCAAAATGGCATTTTCCCCCGTACTATAAGAGAACAGAATAGGCAGCATAGCAAAGGGATAGGTAGGTGAAATATTTTAGAGTAGTCTGTAGTGCATGATGCATGTATTAATCCCTTAAATACTATTGATACTAACAATCTAGTTGAATGAGACCCTATAGTTGCTTGTTTTCATGTTAGTAGTGCATGCTTTGTGATCTTCACCCCCTGCCACACACCATCGCGGTGGCTTGCAGGGAATCGTGTAGATGTAGATTTAGATGTACATAGCAAAAAACCTTATTATTTTGCATAAATCATATGACAGTCTTCTTGAACCTATGGTTCTAAGCAATATAATGGATAGCATTTGTGTTGTGCAATATGGCCTTTAGTATTCCATCGGAACGATCATTTAACTGGGCATTTACAAAAATAATATGCTTAAGTTTCTAGATATAGAATTCTAGACCTAGAGCCAACTTTACTTGGTTCTTCTATGGTTACCGTGAGTGGTATAGTGCTCATTATTCCACAGAAAATTCACTGCCATGGTTGGAAATCGAACCCCATGCCTTAGGGTAGGAATAGCTCACGTACAGGTCCCCACGAGGAAGTGGACGCGTTTCCTAGTGACGAAGCCTGACAGAATTTGCACTCGTACAGCACAGGAACTAACTTTGTGGACGGAAAGGAAAATTATGCAACTAAAATTTTCGCCACGTCGGCCAAGTTAAGCTGCGGATCGGACATCAGAATTTTTCCGGTACCGAAATATATTATGGCGAGTGAGCGAGAGCTCAGTTCTGAGTCTGGCCACCTCGATCCAATTAAGCCACTCGACTGTGCGGCGATGAGGGGAAGTTCCCCTTTGTTTAAGGACCCTAATAGTGTTCTGGACACGAGGCATCCCTTGCACCAGTCGCATCGCTCGAGGGGTGGGCTGGGGAAATCCGATTTTGGAAGAAGGAGAGACTGTGGAACGCCGTCGGGAGATGGAGAAGCGACTTGACGAGAGCAACCGGCCAATGCCGAATCCGCCCGCGGGGATACCCGCTTGTATTATTTTGTGAATTCCCCTGGAGCTCGAGAGGACATGAAAAGAAAGACATTGCGCTACACGTTCGTCTGCTCTCGTACTTTTGCGGCGTCGTACCTTTGAACGCGACCCTTGGGGCAAATTGTTTTAATTCCCTCGGCTTTCCTCATTGTTGTGAGTGAGGTTGGGAGTCTTTTATCAGACCGTGCGTTGGTTGAAGTACAGGCTAAATCGCTCACCGAAGCGTAAGGCAAGTTAGTTTTCTGATGAAGTCAAATCATATTAAACAATTTATCTTATTCTGGTGGGTTAGTTCATCAAGATATATATGAATGGTAGTTCCTATTCATTGAAGGAAACTAAAAATTATAGCATTATTTCCGTGCATTAAATACATTGCTGCACCAAAAATGCTAATTTTCTCCTTAGGAAAACAAATAAATAATGTTGAAGATGAACAAAAACGTGTTCGAATGACTAATACCTTTTCTGCCTACTCATTTTCATATACAGTTGGAATAAATCGGATGAACACATCACATTTTGTTCATATGTAAATTGTTACATCGTATGAAGGGATTTTTTCAGTGTAATGAATGCATTTTTGAAATATTTACGAGGCAATTAGTAATTGATTATCATTTTATGCTAAATATAATAATTAAAAAGTGAATTTATTTGTATATGTACAGATTGTGATTGAAATTGCTGAATAAACTTGATTTCCTCAAGAATATTTTTCCAAGTGTGGTATCAAAATAAGGTCGAGAAGTAGGGGCTTAGTAGTGGCCCTGGTTATTGGAGAAAAAGACGAGTTTAAAAGACTGTTATTTGTGGAAATTAACGCAAGGTTATTGCTAATGAAGACGCTTATAAAATGCTATTTTTAAAATGTTAGTTTCAAAGAAAAATAGAACACCAAACGGTCCTTAATTCCTAGGGAAATGGCGTTGCAGCAACATAGAATATGAAATTACCCCTGTGAAAGTTTTAGAGGATCGCTTTTTCCATTTTCGCGACTCGCGAGTTTATTCAAGGGAAATAAATGACTGTTGAACTACAGGAGCCATGGAGATAATGGGAGAGCATTTGCTTAAGTAAATGCGTCGTCACCCCTGCTTCCAATAAAACTTCTTCCTTTCAGCTGCCATTAATGGCTCCGTAATTTGACTTTTTGTTCAATTCACGCCTCGACTGAAAGCTCATATCTTCAAATGTAGTACCGCGTTCCGTAATGGCCGCTTGCATAATCCGGGGATGAAGATTTATTCTGAGAGCCTCAATTTACGTTTATCTTCAGTGATTTTAATTAGCGCGTACTTTTTTACACGAAACTCCCGTTTTGGGCACTGTGAAACCTTTATGGAGATAACCTGTATAATATTTTAACAACAATGTGACTTCCAAATTTTTTGTTCAATTTTACGACGATGAATTTTTATGAAATTTCCTAATGATAAATATTTGTTCAATTTCTTGAATGAAGGGAAATATATGCTGAAACCTATATTAGATGACGTTTATGACTCCGTGTTTTTGAAGTGGCGTACGAGTACTTCAGCATTTTCACGCCTGACTTCATATGTATTACCAGAACTATCCTGAAGGTTATTCTCAACTTCCGTGCTTATAAAAAACATTCTTTATTTAGGTATTTGAAGTTCCCTGAATGAAAAAATAAGATAATGCAAAGCACTCTCACTTACTTTAGCATATTTGAGGTGTTAAAGGCGTACATTTTTTTATATGCGTGATAATAGTGTTATTTGGGCCGCTCATTAATTATGATATATTGTGACATCTTGATTTCTGTAATTAGGAGATAATTTCCTTAATCTCTTTTGCATTCAGGGGGATGTCCATTTTATTTTTCTGGAAAAAAGGGGAGCGTTCTCGCTCGTTGCCGCAGCATATGGAAGAATCCCGCTGTTTTTTGTTCGCCAACTCAATTGGAGTGGTGTTACTCCAAGATGGTACCATTGAGGGTCCACCGTTCCCGTTAATTCCTGTATTTGGCCCTGAAAGGTTTTATTTTCCTCCGACTTGAATTCCTTCGGTCGTTATCGGTGAAAGGGTTGAATGTCTCCTTCACGGATTGGCGGAAGAGAGTCCTCGTGGAATATGCTAATACGCTGGAAAAATTCACGAAGCTATTTTCCCGGATGCGGGAGTCTATAAGGGAAGAGGAGCTGTGGTTTTATTGTAATTTTTTCTTCCTCTCTCCGGAAAACATCTGCAATGGAGAGAGGAAAGATGTTTCATTCCACCTCTCCATCACAAACCTGGTTTCCGATTACGAATCCAATCCAAAACTCCCGAGCAACACATTCCGCACTTACCCCGGAGGCGAACCGGAAAATTGTCGTTAAACATTTATCCCGTGTCTCCTCCATCTTTCCCTAACTCCTCCACCCTCCTCCGTATAAATTTACCTGCAAAAATTCCGCTACTGCATCCTGCAAAGAATGCCCTCTTCCCTCTCTCTAAAACCTTAACCCCTTTCTCTCCCTTGTATCGCAGGATCCCCTGTTCTCGTTCCTTTTTTCACTCCCTCCGTATCCCTTCCCCCAACACTCTCTCTCGCTCACAAATGAGGAAATTGGATTAAAACTCCTCCGTACTTTCTTTCCTCTGCAAGGAATTTAATTCAGATCTCTCGAGGAATGACTCGCTGTTTCTCTTCCCCTCGTTCTCTCCCTCCCTCCCCTTCCCTCTCTCACTGTTCCTTACACCTCACCAGATTGGTTCCTGGAGAGGTGGCGAAAGAATCCTTTCCTGGAATCTCGAGCTGTTTCGTTCTCTCTTTTTTGCCTCCCTGTGCGTTTCCGGTGCCATGGCGTGCATTCGGGTCTTATTACGAAGCACCTCCCTCCTTCCCTTTCGCAGTTGGTTTATTCATTTGTTTTCGCCCTCCCCTCTCACGTAATATTCTCACCCTGCTCCTTTTAATCATTTTAAACTTCCCCCTTTCTGGACGCGTTCCGCGATCGGCAGGAAACAACTCGGAGCGAGGCAGTCTCGTAATGAGGCGATAAAACCAAAATTTAGCTACGAGGCATGCGACTAATCCTTCGACCTCTTTTATGGTGGGCGATTAATTCACTTCAGCCTTCACCTAGAGCTGAAACCGGCGCAGGATGAGACGAATGGTTTCTACACTTGGGTGTAATTCGAGTCTTCCTTCACCTCTGTGCCGGCTGATGTTCTTGCGGATCACGAGATCCCTTCGTTTAAGTTATTTCCTTTGCCTGTACCATTCTTTTGTTTTCGATGAAGATATATTTCGACTATCGATTATTCTCTGATTTCACTTACGGCATCGATTCATTATTATTTTGCGAGGATTGGGTTGATTTTGTGCGTCGAGTACTAGCCTCCCATCTCAAGGGACCGGGTTCGAATCCTGACAGTGGCAGATGTTTCATTAGTCCACCTTTTCCAAATAATCTACCGGTCCCTACTCGAGTGTTGAGTGGAGAGCACTCTTTAAGTTCAGTGCTCCGTCCGTCATGTAGGATGTTAAACTGTGGACCCCTTCGCACCTTTCGTTAAGGGCAGCGTAATGCCGAGGGTCTACCATTGAAAAATTCCTACCGCTATTGAAATACCCTGTCTGTTGCCTTCCCAGAATAATAACTACTTATGTTTTTTTGTAGAAATTGTTTTCTACTAAGGATAAGGAATATAGGAAGCTAAAATTACTACTGTTACTCTACTTCGTAATTAATTCTTCAGCAGTGATTCATCACAGATATTGCTGGTATTTTTCTGTTTATAGTGTACTGTTGGTCTTGTGAGTCGAGGTGTTTTTTGGGAACATATCCTCACAATTCGTCCGTTTTTTGTTAAAATGTATTAGCCTATGTTGATGAAGTGGAGAACCTGGCTAAAGTTTAGGAAAACGATTTTTCAATTGCCGTACAGAGTCATTAGTATTGCCGTAGGAGTTGCTTTCCTTCGATTTAAGATCTTAGAGCTCATTAATTTCATTGCTCATCAATACCAAGGATGTCCTATAGGTATTTTAATTATTTTCTCTGAAGATTCAATTTTCTTCATTTGCTCATCCCTCTAAGATTTCCATTCTATCATATTTATTAGCTTTTCAAATAAATTTTGTACATATCTCACTACTCTCTGTTAGTTTAAATTTCTTATATGAAGAAAGTATCCAGGCTATGTTCAGCTTATTACTCTTCCTTGAAAATTGACATCGTGAAATACACCCACAAGGTCAAATTCAATGACAACAAAACAAAGTGATTGGGTATCACAGCTTGGGGTGCAAAACGTTCTTGATATTATTGCAATAGTAGCTTTAAGTATAGTATTTGCTAATGGAGAAGAGAAAATGATGCTGCTGATGCTACCTGATGATGCTGCGCCGTATCGAAACCATGCTCGTGTCAAAATAAAAAAGTTTTGTGGAATTGCATCGTTAGTTTTTCTCTTCTCCATTATGGAAAAATTCCACCAAGTTACCCCGGAAACAGTTTCTTTTAGTATTTGCTAACTAATGATTTCGCCTTATTTACTCGCTTGTTTATTTTTAGGAAAATAAATGGCCCTCTTTGGCTTGAGTTATCTCATTTATTAACACAAACCCGACTGCTTGACGATGGATTAACGTTTGATGATTTCACGAATGGTTGCACGATGGTTGTGGAAGACTCTCTACTTACCTCATATACAAAGGGATTGCCGGAAACTAGCAAAAAGGGCCTTTGGAATGGTTATTGCTCGAGACGCATTAAAGGAAAATCCAGTACACTGGGCTCCTAAAGGGTGAAATTCCATCTCGCGTCCGATGTTCTGATGGGAGGATGTTGAACAAAAGCATTCCACGGGCATATTTCGCCTTAAAGATATCCTCCTCGGAGCCTGCATTGTATGTGATTACGGAAACAACCGTCGTGCGATTAAACGCCCTTCGGCAAATGAGTTGCGCTACAAATGAGACAGCGGGAGCTTTAGGGGTGGCCGAGATCGTCGGGGGAAAAAAAACAGCTGTTCGGGAGCTGATGCATCCATCCCTTGATATATTTTCGGCGGTCGCTTGAGGAGCGGCAAGGCACTCTGATGACTCACCCCGATACGTTTTCCGTCTCGCTGACGATCGCGAGGCGTCCGTGTGGCAGTGGGGGGTGGGGTAACCTGCTCTCAAGCAGAGCAAAGGGATGTGAGGGTTGAAGATCCGTCGCTCGGCGGGCTGGGAAGATGCTGCTCAAGGCGTTTTAGCTCCGCGTGGAATCCTTCTCAAAGAACAGGGTGATGCTTGGCTCGTGGAATGCCCGGCTCGTGTTGCTTTGCCGCCCATCGTCCAGAATCGGGATTTTTGTTTCTTATCAGCCGAAATATGAGGGGAAAAAAAAACAGAATTTTCGGCAAATTTATTCCGTTGAAATGAGGCCGTAATGAATATGAGCCTTGCTTTCACCCTCCTGATAATACGGCTGACTGCGTTTTGGGAATGTTGGATGTAATTGAATTTATTAACTTATATGTCCTAAAGCTATGAAATATAGATCATTCGAAAGCCAGATTTAATGTTTTTGGTTTATTATCGTTTTAATAATCGCTGGTCAGTTCCTATCTTATTTTACATCAAAAGGATGCCGAAATTCTCACCCTCGCAAATATCATTGATCAGTAAGCGGGACATGTGATTAGGAAAAAATGCAATTATATCGTGAAATTTAGTTGTCTACTGTGAGATCGACTACGTGTGAAGGTAAAATACGATATAAATAGTTATGTATTAAGGTACGAAATAAGGTAAACGATGATTTCATGTTGTGCACGACTCGGATTACGATCAGCATTGAGTCGTTTCCAGTATACTACTATCCACCGTAATATAGCTTAGTGCTAGGCACTCTATAGCGTAGTGCACCGCGCTTCAAGGTAAAAATAATTTTTTAGGCATCTTGCTAGGTTGCATGGGATTCTAGTTAGGCAATGTTAGTTGCGTTTCATGAAGTATAGTTGGATTTTTTAAATCGAGGGAATCGTTAGGGTTTATATTAAATGTTCATCATTGTATAGCAACCACTCGTAGCCCTTCTGTTCAAATGCAGACTACGGAAATCAAGGTACATTTATTTATAAAAAAGACTATGCATTGAAAAATACATTAGTGTAACTACATGTGTTTGAACACCATTTAATAGCTCTTAATAATATTTACGTATGCATTAGTTTGACTCGGTTGAGGCTGCAAAGTATGGAGTGGATTCCTACAGTGCTGCTTTTATCCTTTGAACAGTGAGATGCAATTATGCGAAATTAATGTGCAGGAACTACCGTAATTTCGGTGCAAGACCATCCCTGCGAACAAAGTAAATTTCCATTTTAATTGTAAGCTGTCAAATGAAGTGATCACGGTGTGGTGTTTTCAAAATATAAGCATTTGGTGATGGTGCAGTAATTGTCTCTTGAGGTACCTCTCTATACAATCTGGCGGATACTGTATGCACATAGAATGAAATTGCGATTTAACATTTTATGGACGACTTGCTGTCTTCAATGGGAATAGGCCTATTGCATCGGAATAGCATTTCAGGTTGCAGTCTTGAGGAACAGGCCGCAACCAGATGGGCTGGAAGACTTCCGGCCGAGGGAATATTCCCCCTCTACCGTCGCCGACCTCTATGGCGCACTATATAGCCTTGGGCAATTTCCAGTAGTGAGATGCAGCAGGCTTGGGGCGAAGCTTTCGTAGTATTGGGCAATCTCTAACCTGGGAAATCTCAACGGTCGTTTCAAGGGTTATATGAACCGGGCTTCATACCAATGTGGTACGCGTTTTGTTTCATGGCATATATTTTGGTGCAACGGAAAATAAATTTCAGCATTTTGAGTTCTTTTCCTCGCTAGAATCTTAACCGAAAGTGTAATATAGAACTTAATTCATCTAGGCACGGAGGAAAAATACGAAATTATTTCAAGTAAGTGTGAATGCTTGGAAAAGTAAATTTTAATGTTATTACTACTATGAGTGCCTAAACCTCTCTGATGTTCGGCTGAAAACTATTGCAATTTTGAAATGTTGTTACTCCCGCACATGCAACGGGATATTGCAGTTACAGCGGCGGAAGTCACCTAAACGCATCATACATTTCATGAAATCCTCTCTGTGATTTTCAATCAAGTTTTCAGCAATTCATTCAATGACATTATTAAAATTTGCCTTTACTATACTCATCCGCGATGGCCTCATTTTATTTTTTAAATATTCTCTGTAACCAAGCGGTAACGGAGGACATCGTGACACTTTTTTGGATAATGTTACAGTTGTGAATGATGTGTATTTGTGAATTTCCTCTGACTGTAAGTAAATTTTCCTCTTCATTTGATTTTATTTGCTTCTTGTGGTGTATTAATGGAATTAGGTTTTTAAGTGCTCTAACTGCTTAATATGATGAGCTTAGCTTAGCTAATAGGAGAATTGTATTGATAACTACAAACATCCAAGCTTAGTATCAATGACCAGCAATGTTGATGGCGTGCTAAGGCCATCATCATCGCTGCCGCACAGTTGAATCTAACTTAGTACGAAGCGTAATCCAGAGACGAACATAAGACCCATGCCTTAAGAGGGATTCGAAGCAGCCCACTTTGGGCTGTGTCAGGTCGACGCATTACCAGACCCGACTACCGCAGTCGATCTTTTGTTGGATATTACTTAATACTTATCACATCCATAGGGTCTGCCATTAATTTTGTCTTCTCTATTATTTTCTGTTTTTGGAACTTTTGAATTGACTTGCCGCTTCGAGAAATAGGCCCAAGTTTGATTGAGATACAGATTACGTCAAGGATGAAACGAGATTCCAGATAATCCTGATTCCCAATGGCGGTTACAAATACAGAAACGGCAGACGATTGCATGATTTTATGAGGGGTATATTTTCAAGGTGTCAAGATAATTATTATCAGATAACGAGGTATTATCGAATGGGAAACTATTTTTTCATCCATTTCGCCTTAAGCGGTCAACGAATCCATTTCGCTTCACCAAAATCCATGATAACTCTCAGCTAATTGGGCCAGTCTTTTCATCACTTTTGTTTGTATTTTAAGCTGGACGGACTTAGGATGTTTAAAGGTCCATATCGAGATGAGTCACTTGACGACACAGCATCAAGCAGAAGAAAGTACAGAAACACTCGATCACATTGAGGATCAGATTGAAGTGATAACTGGAGCGCTCCCCATCCTGAGATGTCTCGATCTTGGTGGTCCAAGAGGCTATTCTCTTGATTCCTGGTCCACGATCAATAATTATTATAATTACTCTTCCGATCAGGGTATTTTTTATACGGAGAGCTCCTACTCTGTATGCCTTTTTTCACCTGGTGTCCTCCTGCGTTCCTGCAATAGCTTCATTTTTTCCTACATCATCTCAAGAACTTACTCGTTCATCATTCGTTCCGCCCATCATGACTAATTTCTTGGCGAAAAATATTCCGGTTTAGTTATCCGTCCGATGGGGTATCAAATAGTTGACTTCTTTGGAGTCATTCGTAACGTACAGACTACTGCCGACTCTTTCTCTCCACGCTTTTTGCGTTCCCTAACAATATTTCATTGGCCGTAAACATAATCTTAGTAATTAATGGTTAAATCCTATTCCTCGGGTTAGTGTGGTGGATGGGGGTATAGCTCTTCACCCCAAGGGCCCGGGTTCGAATCCCGGTTATGTATTTTTTTATATTCTAATACGTGTACCAAACAAGCAGAAGCACTTATTATTTATGGTAAGTGTTGATTTTTGGGAGTAAATGACGGACGTTTCCCGTATTCAGTACACACTCGTGATGATCACTCTAGCTTTTCATCCAGAAGTCGTTTTTTCCGTCTTTTCCTAGCTCTTCAAAATAATCAGACATCAATTGTAAGGATAAATTCAGGAGGTATATTTGCAATTTACCAGGTAAATTTTTATACTTTCGATCAATTCTAAGACTAACTTTCCGAAACCTGCTACTCAGTCTATTTGATTACCTGTCTTGGGATTGGGTTACTGTTTTGACTAACTTACTGACTTCCCATCCTGGAAGCACAGGTTCAAGCCCAGCTGTAGTGGATTACATCAGTACCTTAGCGGTCCCTACTTGAGTGATTTGTATTTAGCACTTAGATTTTAGTACTCCGTCCGTCAGATGGGAAGTTAAGCCACGGACCCGTAGGTGCTTTTAATTAAGAGAAGGCTAATGCCGTCACTAGATTTATCTGCAGCCTTCCTTCACTCCCTGTAGAATTCCTACCTTTTCATATTATCAATCGGTATACTATGGTGGAAACAATTAAAAAACTCTCCGTCAAAGAGGAACTAGAAATCAACTTTTTTACTTTTCAGATGTTATGACACAATTTCGGATGCGTGGCTGCATCTTGATTATCTTCCTCTAAGCCACCATATCATGAGATCGAAGGTCGCTTCTCCAAGGAAATCCGGTTTGATTCACCACTCCCAGATAAACTTTTTTATCTTCAGTTGGATTTCTCAACAATTTAACTTGGCATGAAGCTATTTAAGCCACGTCCCTGCTTCTCTCGTTTAAAAATGAATTTCTTACGTTAGTGTTGTTAAAGATGCGTAATTGAATGATTCGGACGAACACGTGCGCGTTATTTTGGCATGGCTACTCATGATAAAATTTCTTTCCCTATTAATTGTCTTAAATGAGGCAGTTAGAGTAAGTACCTGGTTATGGTTGAAAGGGAGAAGCATCAAACATATAAATTCTTAGACTGAAAAGTTTCAGACGCTACTTGGTGAAATTTCTCCATCATGATGTTTAGAGGAAAAATGTCGCTGCAATTCCACATTCACAACATTATTAACACAAACATGGTTCACTATAGTGCAGCAAAATCATGTAAACTTCATAGTATTAAGTTGCTACCCCTGACAATCGTAGTATAAAATCTTTATTTCTGGCCTCTAATCTCGTTAAAGTATTAGAAAAAGTTGAGCTCTTGCAACATATTTTTGGCGCATACCAATCACGAATCGGGAGCACTATACGTAAATTTGAGAAAATGGAAAATTTGAGAGCATTTTGCAGTAAAAAATAATTTATTCACACTTTTTAATTATAGCAGATGATTTTATCGGTAAATCATTTCAACGAGATATCGCAAAATAACTAAGTCGTAGCAGAATGTAATGATTTCTTAGTAGGAGATAGTTTTCTTTTGTTAATAAGTATATTTATTTTCTCGTACCAATTTTCCGATAGGTGTCAGCCGTGTATATCCATTCACATTTTTTTCTTCGTCATGGTATCGACAATTCTTCTTTTATGTTTATCATTTATTTTCCCGCACATTTTTATCTATATTTAACTTCCAATCATTTGTGTCCCTCACCCTCCGTTTTTCCTGGACGCTAGACCACATAGGTGATCAGGCGCTGACACGTATAGGCATGCTTTCTTCATTTTTTCAGTATCAGTTGGTAATATGTGCTGGTGCTCCTTGACAATTTAGTGGCACCAAAAATACAGTGCATTATTGAGTATAAAACTGCCCCAGTAGCCTGACGGAGAGGAGGAAAAGAAAACCTCTGCTCTTCACGAAGTGTCTGTAAGTTTTAATAATGTTTAGCTTTATGACGGGACTTTTTTTCCACATGAAAATGTGGCCCTTCTCTAACCAATCAAGTAGACGAAAGGCAGGAACACTGTGGTTCGTTTTGTCTGCGTCATTGGGAAATCTTCTGGGGAGGAATCGACTCGACAAGAGCAGGCTTTTAAAGTCGGGCATCGTTTTTCTCCGAAGATCCCATTTTTGTTGTTTTCGTTCGAAATGAAAGACTGTGAGCGCATCAGTTCCCGAGAAATATTTTTTCCTCCACGCCACCCCCCAAAGTTTTCACGTCACCGGAAGAAGGGCGGGGGTCGGAGGGCGAAGGGGAGGGACTCACTGGGGTGGGACGATTTAGAGGAGGAGGCTATGCTGTCGTGAAGCAGGCAGGAAGCGGCGATATCAGAAAATAGCATCGGGAGAGAGATGCGGGTGGAGTTTGGACGGCCAGGCAGATGCACCACCCAGATGGATCGCACCCCGAGATCTCTCTTTCTCTCTTCTGATCGTCTCCTTCGAGGGTTTTCCACAAGAGTGGGAGGGAAGGAGGTTGAAAAAAAACACGCCCCTTTTTTCGACCCTTCAAGGGGTCCTTCTCGCTGGAGGAAGGATTGAGGGGGGGGGGGGGGGATGTCGTAAACTGGGAGACGTTCGGGCTAAGGCACTCTCCCTTCCTTTCTGCCGTTGGAGCGGGGTTAGGGGAGCTACAGCTAGCGATTCAGGGCGGAGAGAGAGAGAGGGAGTGAGAGAAAGATGGGGTTTCGCCAGGCCGACGCAGAGATGAGAGTTTAATGGAAAATGTTATATGCGAGGAGAAGCTGCGAAGCCCTGAATCTTCGTACCCCGGCCCTTCACCCCTCGTCCCCGTCTGACCCCCTATCCTCGTGCTCCTCCGATCTCCCATCTGATAAACATCATGTGCAATTTTTGCCTTTCGTTCCCAGCTCTCCCCCGACATGAACCTCGCCGAGAGGTTGGAGACGGGTTCCATGAAACCCCCGCGAGCGGAAAAATTATTTAGTGGAACAGGTTTATTTTGGCCGTGGAAAATAGATGGCGAGTCAGCATCGTGAAAAGGCACCCGAAATTCACGGACCGGAATACTTTTCGGTCCAGAGTAAAAGTACTCCCATGTCCGCTTGAAATTGTATTTGCATTCACCCCAAGAGTTGACCTCACATTTCGTGGTAAATAACAGGAAACGTTATCAAAAAGAGACTTCCGACTAACATGAGCGGGCAGCGATATTATTTTCCGCTTAAAAGTATGATTAGTTCTCCATCAGCTAAATGAAAACCCTTATTCCACCGTTATTGATATCTTTTCATCTACCTAATCTTGATTCAAGTTCTTTTGCGACGTCATTCCATCTGACAATATATGAAAAATAAGGGATTTCCCTCAGCATAGTATTTAAAATTTTACAGGCTATTTTGAAAAATATCTAATTTCATGCAAAGTATTATACATCACAAGTTAAGAACGCTGTCAAATGGGAAAACATCATATTCACATGGATGCATTTTACTTAATACGGATTAGCTGTAAAGGCGAATTATAAAACTCAGATGCATAGAGATATCTTCACTATTACAAGAATCAGAGGAGGGAATGAATAAATTAAGAAGCCCTATCGTAAATAACAAAATCCCAGTTGGCACTGGTCATTTGTGACAGGAATCACAAATAGTTGTAGTGAATGAATGTGAAGGATGTGCCGAGTTCTTTTTGACATTTTCGGTGTAAGGGGATACATGTAAGGTAAGATAGAGCCAATTAGTAAAGATAAAGTGAAAATCTAAAATCTTAAGTCACGTTAATATTCCATCGTCATCCATCATCGGTAACATAATTTAGGCTATGTACAAATACAAACACACAACATACATGGAATTTTAGACTACCCCAACTTTAACTGTCCCTGGATAAGGCCAGTTGATTTTTTCACAGCCACATGCAGGGAGAGAAACGAAATGGAGCGAAAAATCTTAAGAGAAAAATAGATATAATCTCAGAAAGAGAAAGGGACCCTTCTAGAACTCCGAAGATATGTATGACGATGATAGTACGCGTTCATTATAAAGCTTAGCAGATCAAGTTACTTCTCATATATTTCCTCAACTCTTTAGCAGCGGAAACACATTTGCTTCCTTTGTATAAACATGTTTCAAAATAGCCGTAGGTGATCGGCGATAAAGCATACCTTCCGGACTTTCTCTGAAGCGCTTGCAAAAGCAACCGCCAACTCTGCACTTCAAATAAAAATTAAATAAGTTTGCATGAAATAATATTCTTCAAATCGCTCATAACGCATTTTGAAATTGTATTAGTTTGAAAATATAGCGTTGTAAATAATTCCATCCATTGTTGGAGAAAAAATTTATAATTAAAAAGCGCGATTAGTAGTAGGTTTGTTTTGACCCGGTGGTACGTGGTTTTGATGGTGGTACATGGTCATAGATTAGGTTGGAAAATACTAATGAGGAGGAAACGTCAAACAGCTTTTAGAGGACATATCCAGCCGAATTTTAGAATAAAGATAGGAGAAATTTAATTAATTAACGAGAGAGTAATGCATCATGCATGTATCATAAATTAAATTCCTTGCTTCCGCGTCGGCTGATTTAGGATGCATTAAGGGAATTCTCGGGGTGTTATGAAAATATGTTTTCCGGTTTGGAACGAGAATTTTGAGTGCGGTCAAATTTTACCTTGCTTCTCACCTAATTCACCAGTCGCCAAAAATCATAGGATTCCCTTACAAGCACGCGGCTATAAATTATGAAGTTCCCTCGCAGCTTTGCGGTCGCATTCCCAAGTTTCGCCGCGCCGTTAAGTTTTTGCCTAATTAAGTTTTGGCTGCGTCCATGAATACCAGGATTTAATGAGTAAGCGTGAATATTTTGTGCAGAGGTCAGAGTAACAGTTTTCAGCAGTAAATTACACGTGAAGGTAGGTAATTTAAATGACTTTAAACGACTTTTTAGCGGGGACGATTAATACTTCGCGACAAGCTGGGCGTGCAGAGTGTTCAGTTATGCATCTCGCATTTGCCCTCGTGTTTTGGTCCAGCTCTTACTTCGGTTGGCACGGCAGTAATACACGTCACGCCTAAAAGGCTCGGGTTACGGCAGACGTGGGAAGGCAGAAAGATTTTGTCGCAAGTGATCGTGACTTCATAAATTAAAAGCCTGGTGACCTTTCCAAAACCATCCGGTCTGAGTTCGTTAATCATACGTCTTTATTTTAAAATTTGATATACTTTTTAAGCATGGAAGGCGGGAGGAATTTTAAATTATTCCCTACTTCGAATAGTGAAGAAACTTAACGTGGCCCATATTACTACAGATGTTCATACGTAACTGGAGCCATGAATAATATTTTGCTCCATATTTCTACAGATCAGAGTATTGTGTCCCATTAAAACGAGCTTCTTAGATTCACATGTGGCATCTTGCAGGAGCCCAAATGATTGAAAGAGCAAATGCAATTTTCCACGTGATAAAAAGAGTAACTGAAAATGATGTATTCATATCAAAACCATGGTCGTTGAGTAGTAAAACTATGTATATATAACTATATATAAGTGTTTAATTTCATTTGTTATTTTTATCGCCATTAAGAAGTAGGGGGGGGGTCGGGTTGGTGTGGTGGCTAGAGTACTGGCCTCCCATGCAGAGGGACCGGGTTCGATTTCCGGAAGGGGCAGATTTTTCAGTGGAAAACCGGTCCCCACTTAAGTGTCTTGAGGAGGGAATTTCCAGTTCAGTACTTGGTCCGTTTGATAGGACGTTAAGCCTAGGTCCCCTTGGCGCCTTTCGTTAAGAGTAGGCTAATGCCGACGCCGGGTTTCTCTCCACCCTTCCTCCGTTCCCTGAAAAACTCCTACCCATACCCAATTACCCACCTATCCTAAATGGCGCAAATGACCTCAGCAGTCGGTCGCCTCCCCTGAAAAACCAATCAACCAAGAAGTAGGGAATCATAAGTTGACGAGCATTCCATAGTCTCCTTTAAAATATAAACAAGAAGTGCAGATAATCAATCTCATAACCACTGTAAACGGATGCGGCGAAGATTTTATTCACCAAACTTTACGGAATAAATATGAAAAAATGGCCATTCAAGACGTGAACACCTTCCCATTCGACGCACCCAAGAGAAGACGATACGTGAGA
Organism: Platycnemis pennipes; assembly: GCA_933228895.1. Taxonomy (NCBI): domain Eukaryota; kingdom Metazoa; phylum Arthropoda; class Insecta; order Odonata; family Platycnemididae; genus Platycnemis; species Platycnemis pennipes. The sequence continues at coordinate 40,345,162 of OW121851.1, read as the reverse complement.
TCACATTTGTAGACGATTGAACTCATGTGATGGCAAGACTTTTTCCAAAAGATGTGTAAAGAGTTTCTTTACAATTTCTTTACAAAATCCACTCTGCGACACAAAGGACAAAATTGTCGGAAAACATTTGTGGGTTTTGAAAGGTTCGCTAACACACCTTTGGGAAAGCTTACATTACATTGAATTTAGATTTGCAGAACATAGGAGGCAACCCAACGTTTTAGGTAGTGAAATATCTGCTGGACACAGCACATATCTCAGACTTTCATCTTCATATTCTCCTTCGGGAAGAGAAAGGAAATAGCCTCGAACCTCAAAGGAAATGGTACTAGAATTATCAAGTAAATAATGAAAACACTTTTGACGATGCTTCCCCTATTTTATCCATTTACTTTCCTACCCGCCTCGGTCTTAATGGTCTTTGAGCCGTAAATTCCCAATACTTTTATGCTACCAAAAGTAATTCTGCATGACAAATCCGTGCCTCTAATTCCTTTTTTCAAACTCCTCTCCTCCCTTCTAAGCTTAAGTTAAGCATCAATTTGCCGACTTGCTTGTGGTAAATCACCTGTAAATGACGTGTGAGCGTTGAAACGTGCCGAGATTTAACGAATAAACGTCAATGGACAGCAAGGAGCTAGAATGTTTTGGAGGTGCCGTTGCCATGCTAACCTATGAGTAACAATGAAGCCAGAATGGGGGCGCATGGGAATGATAATGCCTTTCTTCATGTGTACAAAAAATTTCGTTTTGTACGGCCTCTTATGGAGACTGCATGTGTATTAAAACGTAAATAACAAAGAAATTGTACCCAAATTTCATCGAAGTTGCATCAATTAGTCTTCCTGAGTCTATTTTATTGAGGTAGTAATGAGAGTTAACTTAATTGCGAAAACTGATTGGAATTTAACCTATTTAAAGAACATATTTGGTGCTTGATTGCGAGTACCTGCAATACTTTGTTTCCAAGACGAATTTTTAAAATGCATTCCATTACTCATCTAACTACTAAAATACTGCAAAATGTTTTTCCACATGCTCCGTTCGAGTATGGCGAGTATCATGCCCATATGTTCGTACCTTACAAGATTCTTCTCAAATCTGATTGCTTCTAAAAATCAGCTTCGGTGCCTCCTCCAGTACATTATAACTTTTTGGTGGACAGTATCAAGTTATTTCCTTTTAATGAAAGCTTAAAAGTCCTTGAATTCCGTACACCCAAATAAAATAGTGTGTATTGCTATAATTATATTTTCTTTCGTTTTTTCTCGTTTTTTAGCCCCCTTATAATTCAATTAACGGCAGGTTTTATCATGCTAGCTCATCATTCTACACATCATTTTTACGGCGATAATTTACCTGCAGGGGCATGTTCCTACGGGCCTACATCTCTACGACGAGCATATTCCTTCTCTTAATACCTACCTTGGGAGTCTGCGTCTAAAACTCCTGGGATAGCCATTCATTTTGAACCTCTAGAGAGTGAAGTGTAGTCTGGCTCAATTACCCAACGTTGCACTCCCACCTTTTTCAGTTGATCATCCTGATCTTTATCCTTCAACCGCCTCCAAAGACTGCTTCCACTCTTCTCTAGTCCACTTTAGTCATGATCCATGCTTCAGAGATACATTAGTGCAGTACACCGTTCGGATATTATCACGTATTACATCCTTGCCTGTAACCGAATCTTCCTTGAACATAGCGTAGGCATTTTCATCAAGAGGACTTCATCATTTGCGGTTACTGTCTTAATAATTCCAAACTTCCCATTGTACTTCAATTCCGCGGGATAGTTGAAGTAAAAATCCCTCCTCAACTATTCATTGTCGTGTGGTATACCTGCTATTTTAAGGATTCCATATTTATGTTCAGTTGAGTTGGGAAATATAGACATTTGAAGTGCTGGATCCGTTTCTAAGGAAATAATTTTTCCCTCTTGATTATTGAATACCAATAGTCACGAGGTCACTACGATACAATAGCGTTTACACTCGTTCTCCAGTATCGGAAACTCATGATATTCACTCTTATTCTTTCTCTTTGATTTTTTCCATCTATTACAAGTGCGCATCGTGGATTTATGTTTTCATCAATGATCTACTCGTAACGTTAAGCTTTTATTTTGAAATTCATCTCCCTTACGGATCATCGTAGAAGTTTTCATAGCAAAAAAATTTGAACGATGTATTTTTCACCCTTTATTGAGTAAGTAAAACCCTACCGGTTTCGACACTCTCGTGTCATCATCAAGGGTACTCTGATATTCTCACAGTGGCGAGCCCTTATATATACACAATGAGGGAGAAATTGCAGGAGTGGTTGGGGAAGCTTAGATGGTATGATTAAGTGGGGTAATCATTGTGTTGAATGTCAGGATGTCGGGGAATGCTTTTCAAAGACGGGACGGGAACATGATACAATGGGGACAGATTGAACGGTACAATTTCATTTAACGATTTCGGTCCCAAAGCATTGGAAGCAGATACAATCTCAAAATTTTCTAAGAAATCCAGCTTTGCACCTTTGTCATGAATATTTCAAAATCTCTACTCTAAAACCAGACATGTGATTAAAACCAGATAAATGAGATGCAAAGTCTCACTTGTTCTCACCATGAATAAAAGAATTAAAATATTTCTTTGTCCTAATGATTAGTCAGTCGACTAGACCGAGTCTGTCCTATTAAAAACAATTGCAGCCCTGAGTATCACATCTTAACGAATACACTCTACTTTTGTCTAAATCATTAAAATCATCTTTAGAATTAAAAAGTAAATTTTCAATTGTCATTCAAGAATAAAAACAAGACTTCAAATATACTATATATATTCTATTAATACCATTGGACATGGAGTGCTTATGAAGGTCACCTTCGTCCATTTTTTTCGGAGGGAACATGTTTTTATTGCCGAAATAAAATGAACCCGGATCATTACTAGCAAACAATTTAATTTAATGGATTATTCTCAACTCAGATAAATGGAGGATAAGAATTGACTTAGTGAATTAATGCGTACACCTGATACAATTTTCCCCAGAAAACTGTAGTTGATAATAACCCTAGATATTTTTAAACTACATTTTTGTCTGTCGTAAAATTATCGTACAGTATTCATTTCCTGGTATTTCTTACCGTAGTAACTCCTTGCAACAAATCATTCCCACGGATGTATGGGGGGCGACATATCATGGTTTTGACGACATGAGTTTTGCACGCATTGTTCGTTTATGGCGAAATTACAGCTTCACATGTAAAATGGATAGGTACATCTCTAGAATTCTTCCCTGGAATGAGCACCTTTTATCCTGGGCTCGCTCCGGTAGTAATTCTTCAAAGTGGTTTATCGTTCTCGTAGCTAGCTATGCAATGGTGGTGGGAGAGAGCACGAAAGTTTTTATGGCCTATTTTTTCTATTCCTACCTATCCCTGAACTATTCCCAACATTCAAGCGCACTAACCCTTTTTGGTGGTAAGGTTCTAACACAGACTTCCACACCTCACTCCCACTGAATAGCCATTACAAACTGCTAGACGACACGTCGAATATGCTACTAGTATATGGAAGCATCGGAAAGCAGCTAGGTTTCTAAAAGGGTGCTATAACTGGTTTAGTATAGTCAAAATAGGTTGATAATCACTATCGAATCGTTGGTTGAAGTGTGTAGATAATATTCAGCAGACATTAAAGGCGAATATCTTTTTTGAAAATATTAAAGGTGTTTTAATCATCCCAGCGTACTACTGTAGGATAATAAGGATATAGATACTGTTAGATAACGGAGGTAAAAGTAGAGAGGAGAATAGCAGGGCTGATAGATTTAAAATTCTTTCCGCGTGGAATAAAATTAATAATAGTTTAAATAGAAGTTACCGGGGAGGTAATTAGCTGAAATAAATAATTTAAGATGAAATAAAAATCTTTTAGACAAAAACGTAACGAAACAAGGACTCCTATGTAGATAAACATTGAATAAGAAAGGAATATTGTCCGCAGAAGACATACGTGTTGCTTTTAATCGTGAAAATTAGTGACAATTAAGAGGTGCTGTGAATTTTAATGCATTAATTCACATTAATGAACTGACTTTGCTATTTTGTATACAGGTACTATTTCCTGACAATTTCATGTAAAAAATCCAACAAAAGCCTAAATTGGTAACTCGGGTGGGGAGTAGATTGAATATACGGAAACTTCGCTCAGATTTAATATTTTAGATGTATATTTAAATATGTTTTAGATATATTTATAATGGCATGATGTTAATAAATAATCTTTAATTAAGTAGCATTGTATCTATTGGTGCATGTGCTTAATGTACGTTTCGAGATTATTCATCCCCTGCCACAGGCCGTCAAGGAGTCTTGCAGTGTACTTTTTAGATTTACCAATCGTTATTCATGAATTCCCATGCTACCTGTCTCCGCGAGACTCTTAACGACGGGAAGGATGTGAAGGAATATTTCGAGTTTCGCTTTTATGCACGTAGTTAGTAATGTCTTTTGTGAAAATTGGGGAAAGGGGGGCGGGGGGTTTGAGAGAGGTTTGGATTGTGTGAGCCTAGCCGTTATGAAGTTTTATCGTCCCCTCGCGATCTTTTAATGGAAGTCCTGGAGGTCGAGGGAGCAGACGGAATAATGACCGAAAATTTTTCAATTGCGAGCGCGGGGTTGAAAAAGTAATAATAATGGACGCAGTGCTGGGACGTGGAGGAAGGAAATACGCCCGAGAGAGAGACGGGGTGATTTTATTTTTCATTTGCGGGGGTGGGTGAGGGAGGCAAGAGCGAGTGAGAGAGGTAGGAGTGTGATATTCTGGGGGTGGGGAAATGCAAAGGACTGGTGGGAGGTGGCGCCGGCAGGTGGGTGGAGAGAGAACTATTCTACGTCTGTCCTCCTCTATTTCTCTGTTTCTCTCTCTCCAAAGGTTTCGGGGTTAATACTTCCGTTACACGGAAACAAAGAAAAGAAGAAAATATCGGTGTGCTGCATAAACTCCAGGCATGGATTTCCGCCTAGGCCGTGCGTCGAGATTCGAGCAGGAAAAAAGCTCCAAAATCCCTCGGTGTATTTAGTCTGCAGTAGGTCCGAATGCTTAATGATTTCGTCATGAATTGGAGTGTGGGAGAAAATATTTCTTTTAACTTCAAATCCTCGAGTGGAGCGAGTGTTGTGTAGTTAGTATAAAAATAAGAACATTTGTATTGACGGTTCAGCCTATTAGTTCCTGAAAGTGTTTGGATGCCGTGGAATCTTTTTTTTTTAACTTCTCCTCGGTATGAGTGAAAACTTTTTTCTGATGTAGATAATGGTTCCGTCTGTTATCACCAATTGGGTCATCTCTAAAATATTTGGAAACGAAAATATGCTGTTGTTTTGCTTGTAACGTGTTGCCTAAAACTTGGGGAACACCTGTTTATAAGACTGCTATTTAATAACTTTAGTAGTTGCCGAGTGAAACTAACATTCTTTCCGTAGTAGGTTAACATTAAACACAAATTCAAGCTATTTTTAACTGCGAGTTTGTTTTCTTTAAAAATTCAAACTAGTTATAACCTATATTTATAAAGATAGTGCATACTCCAATGGTGAAAGTTCTAATATTTTAAAGAAACGTATATTAATGCTGTGCGTAACATCTAAAGGTAAACAACGAATACAGGTACAAATATGCTTCAAAAAACATGTTTGAGTTTTGTTTTCCGAAATAATAGTTCAGGGAGTTCCGCTATAGTTCCTGATCTGGTATCAAGTGGCCATCATTTCGTTCGTTGACTTAAAATTCATGAAGGGAGAACGAAAATAAATTGCCACACTACACGGAAATGCAAATTAAACTAAATTAAAAGTCAGTTATGTTTCATTGACTTTGATAATTGAATTGAAATTGAATAATCTAGCTTACTCATCCTTCATGCCATTGATGACCCAATTTTCTCGTGAAGACTTGATGATTCATACCCTATTTTACTGTTCGATTTCCTTCAGATTCATTTTTTATTTCTTTAGACAGCCGTGTTTGTTAGCCCAGGCGACCGTGGTAGCCGGGTAACGTATTGGTTAGGGAACCCAAAGGTCGCAATTTGGAATCCCGCCTAGAGATTGGATGATGTGATAGCCGTAGTATTAAGATATTCATCTACATGATACCCTGCAGGGCCCTGAAAGGATGTGTGTGACAACGTGGACCATCAAAATGCATCCATTCAAATCAGGAGTTCAAATTCTATGTTACTACCTACAGTACAGAATTTTTACTGGCCCAAATATCTAAAATTATATCAAATTATCCTTTGAACTAAAGTAATTTCACATCCAATAGTCTAGTAAAAACTACTTCCACCTGTGTCAGATAATGAACATAAATATTCACTTATTTTGTCACCCATGGAAAAGAAAATTGAAATTACACTTAGAAAATAGGATAGATTTTATTTCTAGAACATAGTCCTTTGGACTATAGGTTCAAATAGTTCACAATTAATGGAATAAATGAATTTTCCCTGTTAAATTTCAATACAGTTCATAAAAAAAACTGATACAAAAATAATAAATGAGATGCACAGGATGGAAAAAAAATAAATTGTTATATTCTGTCAGATACTGCGTCTAAGAGTAATACCGTACTTTACCGAGTATTTACCGTAGTAAAAATATAACGAGCAACATATATAAAGAAAAAAGAATAGGTACACTCTTTCAGATACCGCATTACAGAGAAATACAGAAATAAAAATAGCGTTCAGCATATATAAAAAAAACATGCATATGGTGTAATGCCAATATACTTCGGAACACTTGCTTGGGGTGAAGGGTTGAACCAAAAAAAAAATAATCCTCGTTATCTACCTCCATCGCACCAACCTCCACCCCGGTAAGTATAACTTCCTAGATGCAACATTTACATTTGCACATTTTGGAGATATTTCATCGTTCATTTTGCAATATGGCAGGTGTAAAATATTACTTACAACAACACATTCGCATTAAATGTTAGACTGAGTGATATAACCCTAGTCCTCGGTGCCCCTAAATTACTATGACTACTACTACCACCTATTTGGAGCAGTAAACCCCAAGTTTGATTCTTTTGGGGAAATCGCAAATATTGAATCATTTTAGTTTTAGGTTTTAGGCGAGTATATGGAGTGTTAGTCGACAAAGTTATGAACAGAATTGTTTGCTAAGCAAACTGAAATTATGTTATCAGTGTGGTGTTTCCAAAATGGAGTCTGAATAGTATGCACGAAGTATATCTGAAATTCATGGGTGATGCTTTATTCGCCGCTGCATCCTTAAGCCATTTTGAGGCCAAATAAAGTGGGAATATTGGAGGCCATTTCAAGATATCATTCAGCTGGCCATTTCAAGATTTAACTTTGTCAAAATTACTACGTGAAAAACACCTGCAGCATTCCATCCGTAAAACCTCGGGTAGATGGAAAAACGAGGTGAATTAATTTTTTAGTATCCTTAGTGTTTTACATCAAAGTGTTCGAATAGTGTACAGCAATCGGTCTTCCACTCGTGCGACGCAGTTTCCTCCTTTGCTGAAATTGAATTTTGCAAGGAGTAATGCCCCTCGTGAATATATCCGTCGACCTTTTCACCGCGCGGTCGGAACACTTCCGTTTCTTTCCCTCCCTTCAGTCCGCATTTGGGTCCGAGTCCTCCCAACCGCTCCCGTAGCACCTGAGATCCTCTCTCCCTCCCCTCAAGCTCTTTATTACACCGCTGCCATTCAAACCGATTTTCTCCTTCCCGCGAAGGTCCCCCAGCAAAGGTCCTAATTCTCTCCTACGACCCGCGAGTTAATGCCACCGCATCCTATTCCCTCTCTCGTGAATAGCTGGAGCGAGGTAAGTGCGGTCGGCCAGCCCATTCTTCCCGGAGAAGTGGCAGTAGGCGACGCGAGCGCACCGTCCAAATCGCTCGAATAGCATCCCAGGTCCTTCCTGCGGCAAAACTCATTCGTTCCGTATTACAATCCTGAAAAAATTGTCAATTGATTGATATACTCTGCCAGTTTAGGTAGGTTTCGAAGGAGTGTCCTTACTCTTTGCATTACAATCATCTATCGGCTCCTTCCACACGCTATTTCTTTCATTTATATCTACATGATACCCTGCAAGCTACCTCAAAGGTGTGTGGCAGGGGGTGAATTCTCACCAAACATGCACTACATATCATTTAAAAGGATTAGTATTAATATATTAGTCTAGACTGCAATATTCAAAAAGATAAAAATAGCAAACTACGCATGCAAAAACGTGCTGTTATTTGGGTTACCTCCAAGTCCTTACACCAACATGCAACTTCCTATGCTATCAATTGCTACACTCGGATATATTTACCGTTATTCATATCTCTAATTTTACGAGGAAAAAAAGGACATTTTGAATCTGTCAATTCGTCAATCAATTTCTCTAATTTTGTATTTATGGTCCAGTCTACCATAGTAAGTTGAGGTTCGCAAAGTATTTTTAACGTCATCACTGAAAATATTATCTTGGGATTTATTTAGGAGATTTGGGATTAAGTCTAAATTTCAACCTGCGATCTGACAATGATTCCCATTTTAATGTTCTTTCTTGAATGTAATGAAATTTAATAATTCTTTCTTGAAGTCGGCGTATTTCCTGCCACAGTTCTCACTTCCCATATCACTCTTTTTCTCCCTCGTCTTAGCTTACCCAGCATTCGACCTTCGATGATGACCTTTAGTATTCCATTGCCCCCAAGTACTTGTTACAGCCACCTAGTCCATCTTCTCCTAGATTCAAAAATCTTCTTTCCTTCCAAGCCACGATCAACAGCCTTTCACTAGTTCTCCTCTGTGTCTGTCGTGCATTTTCCAATCTCTACGACAATTACGACATTGGAATATCTCACTTTTAACAGTGCCTCCAATTTGGACCGAACAGTTTCAACCTAGTTACCTTCCATTACAAATCAATAGCCAACGTTGAATTAGATGGTTGTGAGTCATTCTTGAGAAATTCATACTTATATCCATCTCTGCTCAGCACGGTAGCATCCTAAGTCAAAATAAAATTTCATTGCCTAATCTATCTATATGTATTAATTTGTAGCGTGTCAGTCACTCCGTCCGTCATTCTGTATACGTTTTGTTTCGCTCTCTCCCAAGTTTTGAGCTAAAAGAGTGAGGCTTGGTGCGTTGAGTGTGGATTCTCTGTCTGTATGATTTGGTAGTAGTTTTGGATTTTTAGCGGTTTGTGGGTAAGAGAAAAATGCAAAAAACTTTGTTTTTGAGAGTTGGAGACAACATATAATGAAAATATGGCGTAGAAAAAAGTACAAAAATATATAGGATAATTTTAGCGGGACACATTTTTCTATTTATAAAATAGCCATTTCCTTCTCTCTGCATACGAAATGCTTATGAAAAGTTGGTGCACAAAAGTGTAAAAAAATGCAAAACTACTTTGAGCAGTGAAGCAGTAACCGCCTGCCTGAAGCACAAGCACTACTGCCACCTATTGGTATTGGGTCATCAGTAGTTTCCAAACACTTTGTTAAATCTCATTTGACACTAGAACACAAAGTTCACCTCAAGAGCACAGCATAAAGAGACTGCCTGCAAAGCAGGCCGCATGTCTGCTAGTAACTAGTTGAATGCTCGTTAAGAATTTAAAGTTACCCACGAGGGTTGACCAGATACAATTACTTATCTAACCAAGGTGTTTGTATTTTACTTCTTTCCGATATTTTATTTATATTTTAAATAAAAATAAGAGCTTGGACATGAAAGTACCATTTGAAAATGTGAAACGAAAACATTCCAGCAGTGCGTACTGAAAGTTATGGGCGTAATATTTCCTGAAGCGGCCTGCAGCTATGTAACTCAATTTTCAATAGTTTCTGATCTTCCTTTTCTAATTCGAAGTCCCCTAATTTTCTAATTAGGGTTTACTCAAGTATAAGAATATACGTGACTAATCTATACATAACGTTTTGTTATGCTACGTTATTGCATAATTTCATGGGTGTGTATCCTTGGTAGTGGCCAAATTCTGTTGTCACATGCTCCAACTTCTCAGATCAAATCGCACCATCTGTCGTTAACATAAACCTAGAGCCAAATATGCCGCATTGGGCTGTCGGGCCGGTTTGACTAGACTGGGTTTATTCAGCCACTAAAAAACTTCGTAAAAACGTAGATAATCCGTCCGATTCCTATCAAAATTCTCTCCTATTCTCGAAATCTTTGAAGGATCACATTCGCATCTTAAAGCCTCGCTGCCTTGCTCAGAAGATCGGAGGGATGGTCGCACGGCGGAAGTTATCTTGGCGTTTTTCTCGAGGATGGGACGTAACTAGTGACGAGACGAATCAACTCAGTTAAATAAACGATACTTAAATTTATTGACTTCATATAGTTACCTTTCGACACCGATTGGACGAGTTTATTTTGTGGTTGTATTATCTTGGAATGCTACAATAAGGATGTCACCATAAGAGGGCTGTTCGCCTTGACCGGTATTCGAAAGTTCTCGCACTTAAACTGCGAGTGACTCTGCCATATACTATATTGCCATTGCCTTCCTTAACTTTATCGCAATACTGATCAAAAAGAGTTTTTCACAATTTTGACCTTCAATTAGACACAATATCTGCTTTCAACAGAGGCTGACTCATTTGGAGTTCAGTCACTCTAAGATTTGAGTGTCATCATGGTGCTATAGTTCTAAATGAAGCTGACAACCCACGTGGTTATTTGATTGATTGTATGCTAAAAAACAACTGCCTTGAGGAATAGATGGAAGAAATCGTAAAAATATAATTGCCGATTCTCAAAAGTGGCCATTGTAGTGGCATAAAAATAATTAATCGTTAGTAGCCTCTATAAATTATATAAATGATTATATTGATAAATTATAGGATATATTTGCTCTAGAAAGAAAATAATTAGCTTTAGAAAACGTTTTGTCGGAATTAACTGACCCTTAAGTAACCCTCCGTGTATGACATTACCAGTCAAGCGTACTTACTCATACACTTATAATTCAATGTACTATAACATGGTTTACTTTGTGAACACATTTTTTAAGGGTATCCAAGTAATTATTTAGCTCTTCCGAGGAACAGTCCGATCTGGAGTGTTTCAGTGATTTGTTATACGCATAATTTCTGAAGTCCGTATCGGTCCTTCTAATCTAATCGGTATTTCCTCTCATGCTGCCATTTATGCAGTTCCTTCCCCCAACGCTTACATCAGTACTTTATGCATTTTCACTCATTCACTTTTTTGTCTGAGGGACAAAATTGTTTAATTCCTTTGGCCTTTGTCGCCACGACGACTAATGCCTCGGAATTAGTTCCGGCGTGATTTTTGGAGCATGGATTCCTGAATCCACGCGCCCTCGAGACCCCGCTCGTATAACTCGAGGGACGTGAAGAGGGAGAGGCGTGAGTGGAGCGAAAATCCTTCCCCTTCCAAATCCCGACCTGCAAGAGTTGTCGGAACAAAGTTCCCCGCGATGGAATTTAATGCTCTCTGAATGGGGGGATTTGCCTTCCGATAGGCATGAATATTTTTTTCATTCATTTTCATCCTGAGCGGAGCATGAATGGAGGGGAATGAAACGGAATGAAAGGAGGAAATAGTTTCCCATTCTCCCTTACCTCTCTCCCCTTCATAGGGCGCACGTCTGCAGGAGAGTTGGAAGTCCGTAGTTCGAGTCTCGGGCTAGGTGGAATATGTTTCTTTCGGTGATGGTGCTGGCATTATGCCACCCTCCGCAGCTACTTTTTTTGTCCATTGAGGATGTATTATTGTGTAAATGAAAATATAGGTTACAGGGATTTATTATTTTTATGAAGCGCATATTCATCATTACTTAAAACTTCAACTGTTGCAGGCTTTAGTACTATGTGGAATGACGGCATGATGTGATAAATGATTCACTTTGTACTTTGAAGGAGATTGTACCCCGATGATGACGTGCTAACATCGATACCGGTTGGGTTCAAATAAATTCGTGGAATAAGTAGAAAGTGAATCATTTCTCCCTTCATCATTACCGTCTGACGAATCCAGTGGAAGGGTTGGTAAAAGCTCTTGTTTTACAAAAAATAGTGAATGCATGATACCGGAAGCAAATCAAGAATTTAAAATGCCGCAACGCGCTGAAAGGCTTAAATGAAAATTAATCCTCTGATTCGTTTGACGGAGCACCCCTTTCAATTCTCCTATCGGCCAACCACTTCTTTATCGCATTATTCTTCTCTTTCACGCGTTCACAACAGCGCTATATATTTCCTTTCATGTTGCTCTTCTTAGAGATTTTTCGTTTACCATTCAGGCTTTAAACAGTGGACATCGGTGTTCTATCAAACTTTCGAACACCATGCACTGGCAAGTGTCCACTGACCCAATTAACCGTCCTTTCCGACCAAAAACTTCTTGTTTTCAGCCTTCATTGATTTGCTTCTTCAAACTTTCCTCTGTGCATTTACCTAGACATATATAAGTGGAGAGGAGAAGAGAGGTAGGGTACGGAAGAAAGAGTGAAAGAGAGGACGGCAAGGACGATCGGTTGGTTGCGGGGGTATGTTTGTGTGTGAAAGCCCTGCTCGTAAATTATTCCGTAATTTTTCTCCGAAATACTCGCATTTATGTCCGCCTCTTTGTGTGAGTGCGTGTATGAAGCGTTTTTCCCATCGCCACTCTCCGCGGATTCAGCCATTCAGCGAGAGGGAAGGAGAGAGATGGTTTGTGTGGGGAGGAGGGGGATGGGGGAAGTGGGGAGGGGTGAGGATTCTGTTGGTAGGGGGCGGTCGAGAGGGATGGGGTGGGATACCCCATTTCAATTTCATCCTTATTTGAACGCCCCCATTCCGCCACCGCCTCCCTCCCTCTCCACCCACGGCATGCGTCTGCCTGAATGCTTGGGTCCACCTCCCTCGATATCCTTAAACTCACCCCCCCGTTCCCGAAACACCACTCTTCCACCCTTGTGGAAACACCCCCCCACTCTCTCTCTCTCCCTTCCACTGTTAAGGGGCTTCGAGGCCCCTTTCTACATCTACATCTACACGATACCCTGCAAGCCACCGCGAGGGTGTGTGACAGGGGGTGAAGATCACCAAGCATGCACTACTAACATGCAAACAAGCAACTATAGGGTCTCATGCATCTAGATTGTTAGTATATTTGGTATTTAAGGCATTAATACGTGCATCATGCACTACAGACTACTCCACAATATTTCCCCTACCTATCCCTTTACTATGGTGCCTATTTTATTCTTATAGTACCTACAGGGGAAAAATGCCATTTTGAATCTATCAGTACAACAATCTATACCTCTAATCTTATTTATCTGGTCGAATCTAGCATAATACGCTGGTGTTTTTAATATGTGCCTAACATCTTCAGTGAAGCTATCCGATTGAAATTTCTATAAGAGATTCAATCTGTACTTTAACCTAGGCTCAGATAATGATTCCCACCCTAATTCTTGTATTAATTCTGAAACGCTACTCAACCTATCGTAACACCTTTTAACAAACCTAGCTGCTCTACGCTGCTCACTGTCTAGTTCTGTAATCAAACCTAATTCATTAGGATCCCATACACTGGCTGCATACTAAAGGTGGGGCCTAAATAGTGAAAAGTAACATCGCTCTTTTGTCTTCTCATCACATTTCCCAAGTACTCTTTTTATAAATCCTAGTTTTCTCTTCGCTCGGCCGCATATTTCTAATGACACCGTGCTTATGAATTCGCGAAATTCGCAGTGCATGCGTATTTTCGTACTTCCGCCTCCCCGTGGAAAGAAAAAGAGAGCGAGTAATTCGATGTTCTTCAAGAGTATTGGCGCCTCATTTTTCTTTTGTCAGTTTTCCGTGAATGGCCCAAATGCATTGCTGGTGCACAAGGGTGAAAATTATCGACTCCGAAATGAAAGCCGTCCAAAAATTTTAGTTCGGGTGCCTATTCCGCTTGGTGTGGCAATTTATTTTTGTTCTGACAATTGATTTATTCCAAACGTTTACAAACGACAATAAAGTAACAAACTCACGACCCAGGTTTCGGCACTAAGCACCATCATCAGGTAAATTTTCGTTTTCCTAGACCTGATGGTGGTGCTTAGCGCCGAAACCTGGGTCGTGAGTTTGTAATTCTATTGTGGTTTGTAAAAGTTTGGAATAAATAAATTATCATGATGAATTTCCACAAATTTACGAGTGAAATCATTTCATTTATTTTTGTTCTCTCTCCCCGAAAATTGTCGTGGCAAATAGTTTCAAATAGTTGAACAGCGCCTAACCGGAAACGCAGAAATAGCTTAAATTCGAATCTAGTCAAAAGCTAAGATTTGCCCTGTGTTAAGTTCTATTTTAACTAGTTTTGCTACGGCTCAAAGGTAAATTTTCGTGCACCTAGAGCGCTTCTAAAGTTGAGGTACGCTATCCTCCGCTCTTTGCAAAATGGAATATTAACATAGGATTCGGTGGTGAGGCAAAATTTAGGCTCCACTTCCTATTCCTGCGCTTCAGTGCTCGTAAGGTAGCGTAAATGCATTGCATCCGCTATCGACGAGCATTTCAGCTATCAACGAGCATTTCAGCTATCGGGGAATGGGAGGGCGATACTGAGGGAGCTTTCTTTCGTGGGAATATCATTCATTTCGCGATTTTTCCTCGGAGCGCGGAAAATACTCCCAGGAATCAACGGCGCACTCGTGTCGTTCGTAGGTAGAAGTGGGTTAAAGGTACATATGTGGTGATTGCGCGGCCCTTTTAGGAAGCGGAGGAAGCAGCTTTTCAGTTATTGCAGAAACCCAAAAGCATATGTGCAGATATTTTCGAGATGTAAAAGGAGTGTTTCTGAAACGTAGAGAGTTTGGACACCTGCAGGAAGGGAACTCAAGAAATGCTAATTTGTGCCGGAGGAGAGTGAACGCGAACGTTTTGGTCACGCAAGGAGAGGAGTGAAATTAGAGAAAGCGAATTCCTTTTACTTCCTTGGAGAATGAACCGGGGTAGAAAAAGCTTAATGATCATTAAATGGTAGATAACAGAATAAGAAAGCAGTAGACCACTATTTGACCTAAAAAACATGTTTCATGTGACCACAAAACCTGTTGTTTGCAAAGTGATTGATTTATTCAATGATAGAGGAAAGAAGTACTGATGGCTTAATCGTGTTTTACGGTTAAGAATATCCCCGTGGCCATTACTCGTAATCGATGACGCCGGTTTTGATATATTTATCCGAGCTGTAATTTATGAAAATACATGGCCATAATTGTACACCATTAAAAGAACAGTATCACCTTCTCCCTTCATTAATCATAGACCTAAATTGCGTGTAATTTGCTTCTAATCTGCCAATATTGCGCAATTTGGAGGTCGGATTGGTTTAGATGTTTGAAGGTCAAGTTACAGGGAGTGTAAGATATTTTTCATGGGCAAGCCAGCTTCTAATCGAGTATCTTTTTGGAGAGCATTCGAGTTAGTAATCCGTCCGTCGGATGGGACGTTAAGCCACAGTCCCCTTGGTGCCTTTCGTTGAGAGCAGGCTAAAGTCAACACCGGGTTTCTCTCTCCTCCTCTCATCCTTAAAATTCAGTTTCCATCTTTGCACACACTTTTTTCCCGTTTTGATGTGCCTGTAAGTGGGACATACTTGAAAGACACAAGTGATGCTGATGCGAATCCTCACTTCTCTATGGCCTTTGTTTTTTATGTTTCCATGGACACCTAAGTAGAGAAATGGGGTTCCACGGAATCAAAGCCGACTGCGTACTTCCTCACCAATTGCACGCAATGCGATATTCTGTCAACGGCAAGGGAGATAGTGCTAGTGGTCATTTTAAGCTCGTATCAAAACAACTCTTGTTTACCGGTTAGGTTTTTGAAGCAGCTGAAGATATGAAACCGGAATTTCGGAGTTCGCTTATGACATTCGAAAATGTGTTCTCGAAGCCTCTCCTTCCGCCATACTTGGCATATACATAATCGTTTTCAAAAAGGGGTTTGTTTAAATTTTACAATCTCTTTGTGATTCTTAATCGCTGAGGAATGGCATACAGTGTTGTTGTCTTCGGGTGTCCGATTCCTCTTTTACAGCTCCGGCCAAGCCTCTACTTGACAAACCAAAGGCTGTGTGTTTTTGTGTGTTGTGGGGTCCTGTATCCTGAAAGGGCGTTGTGTTAGCTATAGAATTAAGCAGTTTATACGATGCAATACCTATAATGTAAGTATTTGGAGCACCTTAAAGACCATTTCTATCATAGCGACTCTTTTTATGGCTTTGCAGGCACGTACAAACTGGGGTGAAATTTAATAAGTGCTGAATTATTTGGCTGACTACGCGATTTTTCTCCGATTTAAATTCAGTCTCTTGTGGTCTTCATCGTTTTGTCAGTGCTTACGAAGCGATTTTGATCTATTTTGCTGGCCCATGCGACCATAATCTCCCGTTCGTGACAGATATATCCTCCCAGAAGTCTTGTTCGATATTGCTGAACAATTTTAATCGCAGCGGCTTCTGTTTTCAAAATGTATCGGCTAGGAGCAATTGAAAGTGGTAGACTGCGAAAGTTAGGAGCTTACGAATGAGAAGATGACCCCTATGTAAATTTTCACTGACTTTGTATCGATGGTATAAAGCGTTTCAACGCTTAGGAGTCATTCTCAAGTACCGCCTTACGCTTAAGAATGACACCTTAGCGTTGAAACGCGTTTTACCAGCAAAATAAAGTCTGTGAAAGTTTACATAGGTTGCGTCTTCTCATTCAGCATGAATGGGGTCGTTCACCATATTTTTTCGTTGCCGAAATGATAGAGTTTGTAAAATAAAAAGATCCATATATTTTCCGTTTTTTGGTCCGTCAATTATTTCCCGAGTTATAAGCGGCGAAAAACTGATGTTTTTAACTCTTTCGGAATGGTGGGCGTGGTGCAACCTCTGACGTATATCGACTTCGTTCGCGCTGTTTACAGAGTATTTTCCGCATGATGTTGATAATTAAGCTACAACTAATTAGTGTTGCAATTACGAGTGCATGTTCTCTCCCTGCCACACACCATGAGGTGGCTTGCAAGGGTACCCAGTGCAGATGCAGATTATGGTGAATGCATTTCGCAGTTGGGCTGCGTTTGCCTCGCTGGATATCTGTGCGAGCAGACCTTCCGAGAATCCCCCTCCACTCCCTTCCCTTCCGATGAGAGCAGTCAAGGACGGGAGGAAAATGACGTCAATGTTATCACAGCAGCTTTTTCGGTGGGCGTCACCTTTTGCTTATTTAAATTTTTGATTTATGAGTGAATGGTTGTGTTTAGAAGATTTATTTTTTCGCTGTAATTTTTTTTCGTTTCCATCTAACGATTTTGGGTGCAAAATTGCGATTTCGGTTCCGAGTAAACGCCCCCATTTTCACCAAGTTAAAGCCGAATCTATCGGTTTCATTAGGAGCTTACGTTCGTGCATAAGGGATCCGAACTGTAAGGGAACGCCTAGATGCACCCGTCTCCTTCCGACGTTCTATGCGAATGTCAGCGCCTCCCGTGCATCGACGCACTTTTCCTTTTGATTCCTCAGTGCACCTTTTTGTCGATTCCCGGAGTCAAGGTTTCCGAATGTTCGAGTCTTCCATTTTCACGATCCGGTTCCGCACGGTGAAGTCCACTCGTTACTTCCTCGCTGGCGGCCCTTCGGAGTAATGATTTCGTTTCCTCCATCCCCCCGCGGCCCGTCTCTAATAATTGCGCTTGTGTTCACCTCTGTATCCACTAATAACCCTGAGAGCTACCTCGAGGGTATGTGGTACGGAGTGAATAATCAACGAACACATGCTGTACATTACGTACATGCTGTAATTATTACGTCGCTATTATGGAATGATAGTAGCATAATGAGGGACAGGCAGACAATGTGTGCGTTTTATTTTATGCAAGGCGAAATTTAAAAACTTCGTTCGTGCATTGTTTATTTAAAAATTCATACAAATGTGTAAAATTTGCATTTATTATGAGGCATGTGTACAGAGTCAATTTTTACTTTCGTGAATTTCCCTATTGGCATGTACGATACACTCTACCATGAAGTTGAGGGACACGTATAATGTATGTACTACGTACAAGAAATTAGATGAGGCAGTGCTACTTAATTAGATATTACATATCAATACCGTGTAGGTAATCCAGGCAGTACGCTCAAATATTTTTTATACTACGTCCAATGAGATGTCTGAATATGCAAACACCCATGAATTTAGAGGTTATTACGAGCATGCAAGGAAGGTGGAAAATCCACATTACATTCGCTTTAATCGATAGTGCTTGGTGTGGAGATATTAAGAAAATAGCCATGAAATTAGTTTTAAGCACTCAAAACTTTTATGGAAGGGCAATGAATATATGTATTCATATTTGATAGTCCACTTTTTCCGTTCCGAATTCACTTATCCTAAATTTTTATCTTTATGATCCAACCTGTTCGTGCGTTTGCGGCGCTACCATTTCCTCTGTTTCTTTGTTTCGTCCCACTAGCTCTCCTTTTCCATCGTCCATGAATTTCTTTTCCCACCCCCTCCCTCCCGCCCGCTCACATCCCCCTCCAGTCTTGTCTGTTCGCCCCGGAAACAAAAGAAAATCAAAGCCCGCCGATGCTCCGTGACTCGAAGTCCAGATTAGCCACGGAGGTGGAAGTCGGAAGCGGATCGGGTTTGGGGGGGGAATCGCCTTTACTCGTCCCGGGGTCATTACCGGAACACAACGATTACTGCGCGCCGCGCAACCCTTCCGCGCAGCGATTTCCGGCGCTGCCCCCGCTGACTACGTTGGAGGAGGAGGGGGGGGGGGGGAGAGAGGGGGGCAATTACCCGACGAGTCCGCCCGTCCATTTTACGCTTTTTTTTTTAAATAGGACGCGTTTGCCGCCAGTCCTACCAGGTGGCCTGGATGCTCCCATGTCCCCTCGTCGCCCATTTACTGAAGATGTTCAAAATTAAAAGATCCCGGCGCACTACGGTAGATCACATCATCGTCATCATCCCTATTCATCAATCCTAAGATTGGTTTGACGCAGCTTTCCACTCGATTCTCCAAATTAATAACCTAATTATATTTACATACGTCGTTTCTTTATATCTTCCTTTGATCCCTCCATTTATCTTGTGCGACCCTTTCCTTCACAATTTTCCCCATTCACTTACCCCACGGCAACTATCTCCAACGGGCAATCATGCCTCGATATATTCCCGATAATTTGGTCCCGTAATCTCTTTAAAGTTTCAATCTGTTCTTCTTTTTCGCTCACTCTTCTCAGGATTCCTTTTGCTACTCGTGCGATCCCTTTTATCTGCATCATTTCTTGAGCAACGCCACATTTTGAATGCGTCTTGTCTTTTCTGCGGATCTCATTGCCCAACCGTCACTGCTAAATAGAAATAGCTAAAAATGGTACATATGAACTGCTCAGGTCAGATGATAAAGATAAAATCAGGTAAAAGGATGGTGAGACAGATTCAATGTGGTATTTTTCGTGTGAAACAAATGAAAATAGTAAGTCAAAGCTACCGCGGAGATTATTCCAATTGATGATGAAAATGTTACATACTAAAGTATCTGGCTTAATTTGATTTGACTACATTCCTGAGGCGATAAAGAAGACATTTAAGGCTCCACAAAAATGTTTTTGTATCCTAAAAACCCAATGCTACAACTATTAGCACTTTAAAAAGCCGTCTTTATCACGTTGGTGATGTAAATACTAGTCTATTTGCATGTCTGTAAGTGTACTTGCACCATGAGGGGACAGGTATGTTTGGGTAACGTTTTGTAAAACGATGTTTACAGAGTATTTCCCGCATGATGTTGATAATTAAGCTACGACTAATTAGTGCTGCAATTACGAGTGCATGTTCTCTCCCTGCCACACACCATGACGTGGCTTGCAAGGGCACCCTGTACAGATGCAGATGATGGCGAATGAATTTCGCAGTTGGGCTGCGTTCACCTCGTTGAGGGAGGAGGGTGGGTTGTGGAGTGGCATTGTTTCCGCCCTCGGATCATTCAGAGATTGGTGCTTTTCGATTGAGGCTCTCTTGACTGGTGACTTTCCAGGGTATCGGAGTAATCTCGGTTGAAAGCAAGCCTCCAATCCCCACTGCACTCGCAAGTTGAGTATCGACCCCCCTTTCAGTTCCCCGCATGTGACGAAGACGGAGGTCAGGTGGAAGTTCCTTCCGTCTGATCCGTGTTTTATTCTGGATTCAAGCGCGGCCTGAATCCGTGAATTCCGACTTGCATTAACATGTAGTGGGGAGGACGATCTAAATCTGTTGAAGAGGCATCCGAACCAGCATTTTCAACGCGTTTCCTGGAGCGTGATGAAAACTTTTTTTTTTGCCGGTTGTTCGGGGTGGAGCTATTATTCGTAAATTATTTTTTGCATCGTAAAGTGTATGAAACATTTCCTTCGATGATATTTTTAAAGTAGAATGGTCATGTAACTAAAGACTTTGTGCATGTGACTCTGCGAATGTTGTCATAAATGGTTTTAATACGTCAAGCTCAAAGGATTCCTATCTAGTCCAGTGATATTGGCGAGGAATTCAGTTTTTATGTGTGTTATTACTGGTTAGTTGTTACTAGTTAGTAGTTATAGTCAATACTGGTGTTACTACTGGCTTTTAAGAAGAAGAAAGGATAACTTAATCGCCCATATCTTAAGACACGATGGCCTGATGAACACAATCGTTTAAGGGCAAGTGGATGGGAAGAATGGCAAAGGAAGGCCTATAGTGAGATATGTGGAACAAGTGATGAAGGATGTGTAAGAGAAGAAATAGGTTAATATGAAGAGATAAGCCGATAGAAGAACTCAGTGGGGAGCTGCGTCAAATCAATCTGAGGATTGATGACTAATGATGATGATTACTGGTTAGGTTTTACCGCGCACTGTAAAGCAACTTTAATCATGAGATAAACTCTATGCTAAACCCCAATGGCGGGGGATTTAAACCGCGACCTTAGGTTGCCAGTTCATAGCGTTCCTTATCCAGCTACCGTGTCCGGCTGGGAAGTTTTATTTGTGCGAGTAGATTCGGAGGAGCAAGGAAAGCTATAAATTATTGAAAATGAATAATTATCTAAATTGTTTGGAGCATTATTATTGGTAGGGAGAACAATTTTCATGATTTATAATCACCCACTCTCTTAGGTATTGAACTATCCGAGCAGAATATATGTATTTTTTCGTATAATTAATCAAACCTGCTGAAACTACATATTTAACGCTAGGTTATGGTTACATGAAAATTTGTATCTAACTAGATTTCGTTAGAACAGGGTGTCGTATTTGATCAAAGTTTCTGCAGTTTTAATGTCGTCAAGGCTTTGAAATGAAATGGATGTCCTGAGGAGAATATGGGTTCTTTCTGTTCATTGCATAGTCTGCTTTCCGCATTGAAATTATTTTTAAAAGATAGTCTTGCAATGCTTACCAATAAGTCTTTTCAGAAACACTTAAAGTCGACGTAAGATGTAGATATAACCTTGTGTAGTATGATTTAATCACGTATGACTTTGTTGAGGTCTCGCTGTAGGTTATTTCAAACTGTAAAAGCTACATTCTCTCTCTACCATTTTTCCTCATTCACCGTGTAATAGATTGAGATATTCGTGACTGAAATGTTTCCAGCAAGTATACACACGCATACACAAATTCGTTGACCAAAATACCCATCTCATATCGCAAGCTGTATGCTTAAGTTTTGGTGGATGTTAACTCTCTGATAACACTGCTTTAGGGGCAAGGAAATGAATTCGTTTTCGCGTGAGCTAAAGAAGGATTCAGCATGAGTCGACATGAGGGTTCTCATTACCTTAGAGATTCTCAACTAAACGTCCCAATCCTTCGGCCGGAATGATGGACTTGATTTGTCATCCTCAAGGTACATATTTGAATGGCTATCGGTATATCCATGAAAAAAGCCTTCGGAGTTGAATCAGTCGACGTGATACTTTCACATCTTTCAATGGAAACTCCATCATATAGGCGAGGCTGTGAAATATGCCGTAATGAGCAGATGCGGTGTTTCGCAATAAAACGGGTGAATTCCCATCTTCAGCATTGCTCGCCATCAATTTCGAATTCACGAAAGCTAATAATTTGGAATATCCACGTTGACAG
This sequence comes from Platycnemis pennipes, assembly GCA_933228895.1. Lineage (NCBI taxonomy): Eukaryota > Metazoa > Arthropoda > Insecta > Odonata > Platycnemididae > Platycnemis > Platycnemis pennipes. Next base: position 40,322,993 of record OW121851.1, on the reverse strand, counting down.
CTAACGAATGTGCCATACTGGTACTTTATGAAACTCTTTTCCTCTATCCTTGTGGCAGGAGATTTACTACTTGTTTTTCGTCATCGCTCTGCTTACTTTTGTGCACACTTAACAATATTTTTTTTAATTCCATAATATGTCGTTTCTGTTTCTGAAATTGACGGGTGACGTATAACTAAGAGCATTTGTGTTATTTAGAATAGCCAGCTGAATTGAAAAAGGCAAGAATTAATGGAGCGAGGGCGGGGTGGAAAGGAACCCGTCGTCGTCATGAGCGAGATGTTAATGAGATGCGCCCAAGAGGTCAATATTTTACGTCCCATCCGACGGACGGAGTTTTGGACTTTTGGTATCGTTTACATAGCACAAAATTAGGATCCTGTGTACTACTTAAAACATTGCCACGCCTGGGATTCTGACCCGGACCTTAAGTATGAAAGGTTAGTACTTTCTTCACTACGCTAACTCATTCGTTGGGTATATCGTTTTCATAACTATGATGTTTCGCTAACATTAGCAATGTTTTCTGTCATATCACATTATCCCTACTGCAGCTATCGTAAGCGGCGATGATTGCATGCATTAGTGTACGGAAATATTCTTATTCAATTTTTCCGCTCTGTGCTCGTTGTTGAATCAACTCTTGAAGTGACGTATTCCGCGTTGGCTTCCACTCGACGTAACCAAAACCGCAGTAATAAATATGCCCATCTCGAGACCGGCATTCTGTGTGATAAGTGGACATTTGAAGGGGAAATAGTCTTCCGTCTCGAGGCCATCACGGACGTATCTCCATAAAAAGATGCGGAACGAATTCCCCGGGTCCCAAATCGAAGGGCAAATAGTAGGGGAGGACATTCTGTGGGGGGGGGGGGGGTAGGGAAAGTGTGTAAACAAACGGAGTGCCTTGCGTACGCTTCCAAATGTTGACAGACACCGGAAGTAATCCGAGAAACCCCAAACAGAATCCTCCCCGTCTTTCCTTTTATACTCCCACCCCTCCCCTCCCTCATTTCCTTCCTTCCCATTCCATATTCCTTCTCCCCTCCTCCCCCTCCCTTTCCACTCTTCTCCCTCTTCCTCCGTTCCCTTCGGCAGCGCGTCCTTATTTCCACCCGAAACTCCTGATTGCCCGAGTGATTCACAGCTTTGAACGGGTGCATCCCAATCGGGTTTTCAACGTCGAGCTAGGCACGTATGGCCTCAGAGTTTGTACAAATATACGTACTACGTACGTATACGTGCCCGCAAATGTGTCAGTTAAGATGCACTGGGTGCCGAGTAGGGGGAGTAATTCGAAATGGTTTCGATGCGTTGATATCTTCCGTTGGAGTTACGTGGTTATTTACCTGAAGTTGGGTCTAATCTAAGGGAGTGGAAGTTAGCTCGTTGCCCATTAACTAGTGCGTAATTCACCCAAAGATTCTGAAAGAAATTGGAGTATCACACGATGACCGAAGAGTTATCCACAGCTTGTATAACAACCAGGTGGCAATAATCAAATCAGGACAAAGCAGTTCAGAAGCAAGGATAAAGAAAGGAGAGAGGCAAGGATGTGCACTGTCTCCCGTATTATTCAGTCTTCGTCCAGAAAGCCATCCAAGAAGTCAAAGAAAAGTCTCCGGGAGTGAATACCCACGGGGAGAAAATCAGCAAGCTACGATTCGCCGATGACATAGCAGTCATGGCAGAAACAGAAGGAGTTTAAAGAAGACACTAGGAAATATGGAATGGACAATGACCAGATATCATCTGGATATCAATAAAAAGAAAACTGAGGTATTGTTACGCAGTAGAAGAAAGGAAGCCAGCACCAACGTCAAACTAGGATAACAAAAAATCGAGGAGGTTGAAAAGTTCTGTTATCTGAGAAGCCGAGTAACCAGCGATGGACGAAGTAAAAGAGAAATTGCCAGATAAATTGCCCAAGAAAAAAGGGCATTTTACTAGAACAAGATTCTGCTTACAGCTGCAAATAAAAGCGTGGAATTGAGGAAACATTTCATTAGAACATACATTTGGAGCATTCTACTATATGGCAGCGAAGCATGGGCAATAACAGCAGCAGAAAAGTCCAGGCTGGAAGCATTTGAAATGTGGTGCTACCAAAGAATGATGAAGATAAAATGGATGGATCGAGTGACAAACGAAGAAGTCATAGGAAAGTGGGAGGTAAGTGATGTCTATTGAAAACATTAAAATGAAGACGAGACAACTTAATGGGCCATGAGACATGATGTCCTGATGAAGACAATCGTTGAAGCAATAGTGAACGGGAAGAATGGAAAAGGCAGGCTTCGTATGAGGTATATGGAGCAAGTTGTGAGGGATGTAAAAGAGAGGAGCTGCTTCAATATGAAGAGGTTGGCTGATAGAAGAATCGAGTGGAGGGCTGCGTCAAACCAATCCTAGGATTTTTGACCGATAATGATAATGAATTCATCCTCAGTCATTTCCATGTCCACTTATGACCAAGGTGATATTTGTCCTCACCAAAAATAAGTTTCAATTCTTTCAGTGTCCAGCATCTTCCTCTTTGCCCCTCATTGTTCTTAAATCCTACTGCATCTGCTAAATCCACCGTTTATAGAACTTCCTAGATATTTATCCCATGTCGGTTACTTCTAGATTGTTTTATTATAGCTTCTTCATTTTTTCCGGCAACATAGGCTACCACACAGTTTCTTTCTTTCCGATTCGGTCACTGTCTACTGCTTTAAAATCTAATTTTGTGGTCATGCTTGATCCTCCTTATAATCCCGTCAAACGTTTGTCCAGAGATTTATGTGTCAGTACTTCTTTTTCGTAAATAAACCCCAATCACGTCGTGGAACACTTTGTGGATGAGAAAAATAGAAATAGATTTTTTTCCAATGGTACTTTTTTTCTTAATTTGTGCACAATTACTTATGTTAGTGAAATACCATGTGGTATAGAAAAATGGTATAAAGATATTTTGAGTTATTCCTCATAGCAAGGGGTAACCAGGGGTGAATATGGATTGACATTCCGCTCAGATATAATAGCATTTCTGTTTCTCTTAGAACTATGGGGTGTATATTAGCTTATCAGGAGCACGAGTGAAAGAATGAAAATAAGGGTGAAGGTTCTCTTCTGAGCCTTACGATGAGTCAAGGATGCTGACCGAGTGAGATCATCCCATCAGTAGCGGGCGGAAAATTCCAAGCCACGGCCTACTGGGCTCCTGGGAGGGCCGATAAATGGGTATCTGCAATGATACTGCGTGCTTTGTAGCTGGAGTTTTTGGGGTATAAGATCGAAAAATTATCTTGGGTCGTCATGTGACATAACGTTTCAATACTTCACAGAATGGGTTGTCAACATCAGCTATGTCTGAAGAATAAACAATGTAAATTATAATATTTCGGGCTGATAATGAGAGATAAAGATTAACATCCAAGAAAAGGTGGAAGACTAGTCACAGGAACTATTTCGGAGACTCGCTGGCCCTGGAAATCCAATGGTTGCTGCTTCGAATCTTGCCTTAGATCTTACATTAGTCTTAGGGTTAGGTTTAGGTTTCAGGGTGCGAAATAACTTGTAGTTGGGAGTGCTTAAAAAGCGGATTCTGATTACTATTCAGCTCCTCCCTCACTTTCCGGGGGTGGTTGCCAGGGCACTCAATAGATGTAATTGACGTTAAAGAGTGAAACCTGATTCTTATAGTTTCACCCCTATCAGCAGCTGTCACGAGATGAACATTTCATCACCGTTGAATGGTATGATGACTAGTATTGTTTTTTTAGGCTCACAACTTAAATGTTTTGGGAAAATTTGACGTTGAGCAGTCGCTTGTAATTCGTAACCAGTTTCCAACCTGCTTACAAAACAACCCATGCTGTCGGTTATTTTTCTGCTGAGTAGGTCGAAAAACCAGCTCTTCATTAATCTTACGGGAAATGTCGTCCTGTTGAGATAAGTTTTTTTTCCACAAACCTGGTTTGATATAAAAGGGGAATGATTGCCAGAGGCTATTTGCCAGTTGTTCAGACGTGTAGATTTCATCTTTCGTTTTGAAAATGAGTCCTCTTGGAGGAAGTTCATTTTGCTTCGCAGGCTATGATGTCGAGTGTACGTTTTAGCCATGTAAATAGTTGACTTGAAGGAGGTAATTCGCACGTTTCATGATCGAGAAGTGGGTAATAGGTATTTATTTCGATTGCGTGCGCTAGAGCGGCGCATGTGACTCACGCGACCTTAGCTTTCTTCTCACGAAGCAGCGACCTTACGAATGTAGGTTATGCCGGCTCTTTACGCCATTAGCGAATGCAGTCGCAACAGGATCCCTCCCACCAACGCTCGAGCCTTATCTCGAACGCCGATGTTATGGGTATATTCGAATGGCCTTCCTCTTGCCAAGCCTGCTTTTTTTCCGTCATCGCCTTATCTTCATTCACGAACGTTTGGAGACCAAATGTACGGAGAATTAAGTTTGAACCCTGACGAGGGGCATATCTTTATAATCGCTACTAGTTTTTTTTTCACGTTCGAACTTCAAATGCTACCTTTGCTGAAAAAGGTTGCTGTAGCAATCGTCTCCATGTGATAATTACTGATTAGTGCTATTCCGTGGGTTACACGTTTTCGTGAGCTCTTTTTTTTTTAGAAATGTTTTTGACACGTCCCTAGGACCCACGTCACAATAGACCTTCCCATGCACTACTATACTCATGTCTCATGTTCTTTAGCTTTGTACACTTCATCTACAACTACATTTACATCTACGCGATAACCTGAAAGCCACTGCGAGGGTGTGTGGAAGGGAGTGAAGATCACCAAGAATATACTATTGACATGCAAACAAGCAGCTATAGGGTCTCATGCAACTAGATTGTTAGTATATATAGTATTTAAGGGAATAATATATGCATCACGCACTACAGACTACTCTAAAATATTTCCCCTGCCTATCCCATTGCTGTGCTGCCTATTCTGTTCTCTTATAGTACGGGGGAAAAATGCCATTATGAATCTATCAGTACGACGATCTATCTCTCTAATCTTATTTATCTGGTCGAATCTAGCATAATACGCTGGTGTTTTTAATATGTTCCTAACATCTTCAGTAATGCTATCCGATTGAAATTTCTATAATAGATTTAATCTCTACTTTAACCTACGCTCTGATAATGATTCCGACCCTAATTCTTGCATTAATTCTGAAACGATACTTAACCTATCGTAACACCTTTTAACGAACCTAGCTGCTCTACGCTGGACACTGGGCCTGGAAGGTGGGGCCTAGCTAGTGAAAAGTATCATCACTCCTCATCTACGTCTACATCTACACTTCCCAAAATTCTTTCTACCTCTTCCCTGCGTGCCTAAAATTCTCCTCTCTCCATTTCCATTCAACAAACCTAAGCAACTTATAAACTATTGAAACTTTTCAGTCCCCAATTTTTTCAACAAAATGAACTAATTCTCCTCTCTAGCCATTCAGATCCTTACTTCTACTCTGCGTCTTCCTTTCTACTCTACATGCTTTTTCAATTCTTTGCTCCTACGCCTCAAAACCTGCTTCGCTCCACATCTCTCAATACATTTTTCATAGCGTTCCTACTCAACGACCTTGTCATTGATTTTCTCTCCTAGGAGTGAGTGCTTCATTCACCGAGCTAATTCTCCGTCCAATATCGCAAACGCTGCACCCATTTTCCTCAAGCGTTTTATGATAGTAGCTTTGCTTCGCATGCTCTAGATTATCTTCTCCCACTTTATAGAATGTCATATGGTCTCAGAAAGGAGACACTCCAATTCTAAGTCGTAAGGGTACTTGCTCTGTACTTGGCTTTAAAAGACTGTTGCAGATTCTTAAGGTTAAGGTAAGGACTTAATCATTGGAGCTGAAATGTTGGAATTTTTTTTCTATTGCAGAATAAGAGTTGTTTCTTTTACTTAATTGGAATGTATTTTTCATACATTAATTTGTTAATTTAGTAAAAATATCCAAGCTTTCTCAGTCTTTGACCCAATCTTTGGTGCGCAAAATATATTAGGATAATTTATATCTGTGAGGTTTCCCGTTTGACTGAGGCTGCTGTCTAATCCTGATGCCGCTTTTCCTCCAGCTGTAGCAGTAGTATTTTGAGGCAGGCCATTGACAACTGCGATCATTTTCTCTAATTAGAATGAATGGTTTATTGGTTCGAGGCATAAACTTTTTAGGGAATTGAGAAGGAGTAGAGAGCGCAGCGTCGACATTACTCTGCTCTTAACGAAAGACGCCATGAGATCCACAGTTTAACGACCCATTCCATGGGCAGAGTACTGAACCTGTAGTGTTCTCTACACGGCACTTAAGTAGGGGCTGCTTTCATCATCATCATCGTTCAAAAATCCTAAGATTGGCTTGACGCAGCCTTCCACTCCATTTTTGTATCGGCTAAACTCTTCATTTTAACGTAATTCCTCACTTTCATATCCTTCACGACCTTTTCCACAGACTTATATGATACGAGGTCTTCCTTTTCCTTTCATCCCGTTCACTTTTCCCTAGACGATTGTCTTCATCAGGCCATCATGTCTTAAGATATGGCCGATTAAATTGTCCCATCTTCTTTTTAGAGTTTTCAGCAGACTACATTTCTCCCACTCTTCTTAAGACTTTTTCGTTCGTCAATCTTTCTATCCTTTTTATCTTCATTATTCCTCGGTTGCACCACATTTCGGATTCGAGGGGCTGCTCTACCTTTGCGAAATCGCTGTCACTTCCGGGATTCGAACCCGGGCCATCGGGATGCCAAACTGATTTTGCTAAGAGCTAATCAAGCTTCTCCTGTTTAGATATAAAGCCCAGCCAATGCGGATATAAAAGAAGCAACGGGTCACCCATCTCGTCAACTCACTCTGCAAGCGGTACGAGTCAGCTCTCGGGATACATTTCCGCGACTCAAAAAATACGAACGGGTCGTGAGTGTTTCGTGCTCCGTCCGCTGTGAAGGGCGCCCCGTAACGACCTCATCCTCGAAACCTGACTTTGGCCGGACGTGTGACGCTCGTCAGACGTCGTGGAAGAAAAAGTGGGAAGGGTGAGGGCAAAAAGCGTCGGCAATTAGGCACGCGAATGATGACGGGGCATTTGCATTCGGCGAGAGGTTTCTGCGATCCGGTCTCGCGGAGAACATGCAAAAACGACATCGAGTGCCATAAAACTCTTGTTGTTGGGGGAAAATGAAAACCTGCGGGCGCATGTCGGACGGTCCGTTGTTCGCGTAACTGCTCCTACGTTTTGCACTTTATTGCGCTCAATTAGGGAATTAGGGCCTGTGGGAATGCTGATTGCTCGAGGGACAGATGTGATCAAGCGATGTCGTAACTTGGCTAAGAAATGCAGAAGTACCTACCGCGGGTAAACTGCCACGTGCATAGAACCATTTTATGTAAAATGAAGCTAATACGAAGTCGTCGAAAGCGCTTCCATCTTAGTCGTTAACGATTTCATTATATTAGTTCTCTAATGGCTAATTATCTGGGTTAAATAATGTCATCGAGATGTCTTTATTTAAGTTGATGGTTCATTAGTTTTAGTGGGAGTTTCTTGGTTAAAAATATGCCCATAAAATCTTTTTCTGAGAAACTCATGTTCTTAATGCGATAAAAGTACTTAAATACACCAGTAAATGAGTGCTTACCCTATTGAGGAATCTCCTGATTAGGTGTTAGAATTGATTTTTTGTGCATAGTCCACATTAATTTCAAGATTAATCTTTGTTTTTAATATACACCTTTACAGCATTCGTCGTTTCAATTATAATTACTTGCATTATTATAATTAAATGCATCGATTTTTTTTCTTCAAGTGTCCTCATGTTATATGCATCCTTTAGAAGCTTACACCTATTATTGAAGAGTTAGAAAACTTGCTTTGTGATAGAAAATTATCAATTAATCTTGGGAGTGTCTTATGGAAAGCATTTTAAGTGCGTTATAGTTTCTATGGAAACTTTGAAATTTTCTCATCCAACGATACCTTGTGGTCGTATCTTAAAACTTTTTTTAGTTTGGGAAGTAATTTTCTTCCTGTGATAAATCCTCAAAAGAATATGGCACAAAATGCATGAAATTATGAATTGAGACGAAACATTAGGACAAAAAAAATAGCCGAGTGAGTGTTGGAAAGAAATTTAAGAAATTTTGTGATTCATCTCTTTCACCATCCATCATCAGCCACTATGTGAAAATACATCCCTTAAAATAGAGTGAAATCAATTCCTCTCCTCTCCATTACTCAATAAAGCACTCAAAAAGTTGAGTGTTTGTCGACAACCGAAGCAGATGAGAGAGAATAGAAGAGATGATGAGGAAAGTTTTTCGAGGATGGCAGTGAAAGCCCTCAAGTGGGCTAAGACGAAGTTCTTACGATGGTGAATGACTGATGAAAGGCGCGGAAGTCAGGAGAACGTTTTCTCGCTGCTATTATTTTTTCAGCAAAATGACAACGGAAACGTAGCCTTGAGGTGATACGAGCCTCTCTATTGTCAGATGATTCATACCATTTAGGTGTATTCTCAGATTCAGTGCTACCGCATAAGGCATTAAGCCTCTTCCTTTTTTTTGCAGTGTCGTGGTTCAGATCATCCATCTATTCTACGACCCATACGTAATATTGAGGGAATGTGTGTACGAAAAGTGTGATGACATAAAAACCTCTGCAGCAACAAGTGATTCGTTTCTCAATCATGAATATTAAAGGTTCATGCTTTGATAGAAATTCCAAGGGAAATCCTTCATTTTCAAAATATTTGCTTCCCAGCTGATACCTTTTTATGTCTTGTTTGGACAAAATCAAATATTTCCTTCCTCTACCATTCCAAGTGTGCACAGAGCGAGTTCATCATCTCTTACCAAGGTTTCAATTAAGGAGTGAAGTACGTATGAATGGTTCCCAGTGTGAATATTGGAAGTCATAGAGGTGTTCCTTAATAATTATTTCTCAAAAGAAGTGTGTGGAATATTTTTTGATTTTGCCATGAAGAAGCATTGCATTATGAATTTCTTTGTTTTCTCCCAGAACTAACTCCTATATCACAAGTGGTATTTGAAAATATTGGTTGTAAATATAATTTTGAAAATATTGGTCAGTCAACTGAAATTAAAAATGCCGGCATCATGCCAATTATTTTGTCCCGTAGCAATATTGATGCCTAAATTATGGACCATTCCTTTTTTCGGCATCTCAGAAAATGTTTTGTTTTAAACTGACAGAATGTGTGAAGATTTACGCAGAAATTTAATTCAGGAAACGTGGATTAGTTTGGTAGAATACATTAATAGAACTGCAGGTAGGGCTATCATTGAACCTACCATTATTGGTATGATATGATGATGTATCAATTTCTATACCCTGAGTCCCTCTATTTCACTTGATTTTACTTTCTATTTAATATGCATAATTTTTGTTGCCATTATGCGTACTAAATCTTATTAGAACTATTTAAATGGAGTAAATGATATTAGAGAAAATAACTACACCAGTGTGAAGAGGTAAGCCGATAGAAGAATCGATTGGAAGGCTACATCAAACCAATCTTAGAATTGATGTTGAATATTTGACGAGGTGACTTCCGTGTTAGTTTATATTACTATGACAATAGTATAGGAGACTCCAACACCTATAGAACTGTTGTCCGAGCAATATGAACCAACTCCAAAGATATCACAGAAGAAATTGAGCTCCCAAAGTTCACTGCGGAAGCCTTCACAATAAATCTTAATGGGTTGATGGGTAGTGATGATGATATTCAATAATTAGGCTCGTTTAGGAATATAGCCGAGGAAACGACCGTCCTTCTCGTGTTTGTGGTGGAAACGTTCCATATTAAAGGAAAGATATTGCAATTTTCCACAAGTAAAAATGTATTGCGACTATTTTCAATGTTACTACACCATTGACTTGCCATTACTTGACAATGGTGTAGTAGCATCGAAACTAGTCGCAAAAAAAATTTTTTACTTGTGGAAAATTGCAATATCTTTCCTTTAATAATAAAGATGAAGTTCAGATGCAGTTCAGTCGTCTTCTTCATTTCCGCTAAACAATGATGCAGTTATTTTGTCGTCTTATGTATCTCACCCATTGGGTCTTACCTGATTGACTGTTGGTATATCTTTTTTTCCATACAAAAGTATGGTGTATATCTCACCATACTTTTGAGCCGTCGTCTTATACCATGGTACCCAAAATGACTGCATCTACGCTTCACTGACCTGAAGGGGCCGACTGCAACATCGGCGAAACAGTCATCCGAGGAAACGTGGACCAACCCGGTGTGGAACCCGGAAGATCCGCATCTTCACATCCATCAACCCGCGGAAGACTGCACAAAATTTTTCAAATATTTTAAAGCTTTTGCTCTTCCTTCTTAATTGACGGCGCCGGAGGAATAATATAAAAATCGCAGGATTGGGCGCGGATCCACGGCAGGCCGAAGGGAGGTGCCTCTCCTCAATCCTCACTTTGGGGTTGAAGATGGATCTCTCACACGAGTGTTGGCACTCGCGAGTATCTCACGGGTCGATTCACGGGGTTCGGCGACCTCCCCCATTTCAAACCGGAGGAAGGGGAGGAGTGTGGCAGGGGGGTGGCAGGGGGGGTGGCGGTGATGAGGCGAAGGTGGTGGAGGAAAGGGAAGTCTCGCGATGGGGAACGATCGCTCGAAGATTGAAGCCAACGGAGTCGATGGAAGAGGTTGGCAAGAGTGGGAAGCTCCTTTAGCAAACCTCCCTCCCTCCTCATGGCTCTCTCCCTTACTTCCTCCTGGCTCCAAAAGTCCTCAAAAGACGGTAGAAGGGTGGAGGAGGGAGTAGAGGGGGCGGAAATGGGTTAGTGTGCCGAAGGACTTCGCGAAGATCATTCCTCGGGTTTGCCGAGCACTCTAGGGAGGCCCTCCCCCGCTCGTCCCATCCTCTCGCGTGGGATTGTGGGAAAATTAGAGTCGCTGGGGTCACGGCTCCCGGCGCCGGGGGTGTAGCCAAGGTCCGATGAGTCCAATGAAGATGTCACGGATAGGTGCCGGAAAACGCGGTGTGTTGTCGCAACGAATTGAGGTAATGAAACAGACGTTCGGAGTGGAACAGTCTATTAGCCACCGGAGCAAGATGCATTCTTGGACAGCATTGGGGCGAGACAAGTCTTTCATCTTGCGTATGACTGAGGTGAGGGATAGCCTGAGGTCATGTCCACATCATCCAATTAAAGTCTTCTCACTATTATCGCATATATCCCGACTCCGTGATTATCTCTTCATTCTCTCGTTTTTGAGATATCAAATAGGCGTGATGAGCAGAGTAATTGCTTCCCTTCCCTAGGGCCTGGGTTCGTATTCCGGCCGTGGCGCAGTATTTCTTTCATCGGTACACTGATCCGTACTTGATCTGTACTGTACTTGATCCGTACTGTGTGGGGAGCATTTAGAGTGCAGTACTGTGACCGTAGGATAGACGTTAAACTGTAGTACCCTTGGCGCGTTAGGTGAATAACTACGACCGGTCCTCAAGTATGTTCGAAAACATCTGTATTCCCTTTGTGGTAGTGTAACTGTATTGTATAGCAAAACGTTCCACATTAAATTGCGCATATAAGTTGGTGAAGGACATTAGGAGAGGTAACGGAATGTTGAACAAGGCAATCGAGGGGAGAATGTTGGGATGGCGAGGAAGAGATAGTAAAATATCTTGTGATCTGGATGATTTGAAGGCTGTCAGGTGTAAAGATTTAGTTTAAAGACCGGTGTAAAGTTTTAGTTTAAACAGGTGTGGAGATTTAGCTTAAAAATGTGGATTGTTTTGGAATAATTCGTGATTGAAGCGGTAAAAAGATAAGTGAGTTGCTTTTAATGGGAAGGTGACCGAATAAATAAAGCTATTTGCGATATGGTGGATAGTTGGGTGCATAATTGGGAAGAGGTAGGAAGTTCTCAGGAAACGGATGAAGGGTGGAGAGAAACCCGGCGTCAACATAACCCAGGTCGTAAAGAAAGGGGCTAAAAGGGTGCACTGCTTCACGTCCCATCTGGCAAATGGAGTTATAAACTCGAAGTGTCCTCCATGCTGCATTCTAGTGGACCCCGATAGACCATTGATAAGTCTCTGCCGGTACTCTAACGCAGACCCTCGGGGTAGAAAGCCATTCCTTTATCCACCACACGAACCCGGTCTCCAAAAATATTTTAATGTCAAAATTATATTTACAATGGAAGTAAGTCATTGATATTGAATGTTTATTATGATGGTTGGTTATTTTTGAAAGGGGGAGGAGCATATTAGCATGATAACGAAACAAACGTGTGATTGCGTACACTTAATATAATTCTTCACAACAAAAAAATCCACAAATTAAGTATGTTCCAAGTCTCTAGATATTATTTTATTTGTCATTGTGGGTTTTGCTAGTGGAAATCATTTCCAAGGATGTAAAATTAATTAATCACATGTACCTTAATTGTGTTTAATATTCAGAGGTGTCCTTTTCACTTGCTATATTTTATCGGTGAGCTCCGTGAATGTAGTCAAATTATAAGCAATGCGGTGGAAATAACTCCCCCATCTCTGCACATCGACGAACTAATGTCAACTTCGTTTAATCAAAAGCTGATGTACGCTAAAATCCTCCCAGACCGGCGGATATGGTCAGGGGGAAGGAGTAATGCCAGAACTCATGCGCCCAAATCACGATTGTCCGTCGATTCGTGTCCGCCCCTATTTTTTTCCCCCGAGCACGATTTCATTTCTCCGCGATCGGCCGTTCCCATTCGGGTCTCGGACGGCGGCAGCCGAATCGTCGTCGCAGATGCCGGCAGATTAGCGCCTCCCTTCCAGCAGACATCCCTCCAGCCGACGACGCCACAAAATTGTTTCCCATCGAGTTCCAACCAGCGAGCACCGACGGTGTTTCGCGCCCAGGGTATTTTTCCGCTCGGATTACCACCGCTATCTCTCCCTTCTGCGCCGTCTTCCCCCTGCCGTCTCACGACAAAGACGCTTCCCCCTCCCCTAGAGCTTCTCCACGTCCTGCATCGTGGCGTAAGGCGTCGTCGTAAGGGAAGGAGGAGCAGAATGAGCCTGTTAGGGGATCGGTGGGACGGAATCCTACTTTTCCTCCAAAAATCTCTATCCGAAGCCACTATTTAGGCCGAACTACACGAATAAATTATTCGTGTAGTTCGTATAAATTTGGAGCTATTTCAAGGTGCTATTTCAAGGTGCTATTTCATGGTGCTATTTCATGGTGCTATTTCATGGTGCTATTTCATGGTGCTATTTCATGGTGCTATTTCATGGTGCTATTTCAAGTAACGCAATAAATTGCGCTACTTGAAATAGCACCAAATCATGGGAACTGCTAAGATTAATGCACGCGCATGGAGCGGTGCTATTTTCTGCTCGGTTTTTCCTGCAATTCGGCATTTTACCGCGCAATATGCACCGTTTGTTGATGAAATTTTCACCGCGTATCTCTTGATGCATCCGACTGCAATACGAAGCCCGGTATAAAACGGTCTATACGAGAACTGCCTCGCACGTTCTCGCATAACTGCCTTTTACCGTGCGACCTATGTATTGTTTGTTTGTGAGGCCAATACCAGAAAGTAGCTCAGAGAAAATATTGCGAATCAAACTTTAAGAATGTTTAACTGTAAGGAATGCACTATGCATCTTGAAGGAGGGTGAAATCGTAGAAGTTACGTGGATGTGCACATGGAAATGGGACAGGAACTATTTTACGCACATTTTTTCATGTACTTGGCAGTTTTCCGTTCAGTTTGTTGTTTTAGGCGATATTACTTTCACTCCGCATATCTTCATATATCAGACGATATTTCGCGATATATAACGCAAAACTATAGTTCGTGATAAGCCTCAGATTCTTCTTGGTATACCGTTTCTGTTGGTTTATGTTCAGTATATTTAGGCTGATAAATAAGATTTGAGTTTGGAAAAAAATATAAAGCTGTATACTCGGCTGAAACCCGATTTTTCTGAGTATTTTAAGAGAAAATGTAAAAAGGGTGTAGTGTTCAACCCAGAGTTTTTAGGGAAATATAAATTTGCCTCTGCTATGCGGGATGACGGCATTTAATGATTTACCAAGTTTAAGGTTAGTGCCACTAATGTTTTCTAACACTCTACTTAGCTGAATAAAAACATTTCACAAAAGCGGAACGGTGTTTGGCCAATCTTTTATATTATAGAATAGATGTTATCTATCATAGCGCACTAGTTTTTTTCCTATTGGTTGATTCAGTCCACTATTTTACCATTATTTCTGTGCCAATTATCCGAAGCTCATTCTAATCTTCATAATAATTTTGAAAAAACCAGAATGTCTTTAAATACCCGACGTCATTCTCCACGTGCAAATTGGAGCCTGAGAAATCCATTTCAATAATCTGCTGCGATGAAGATCGCGAGATGAAAGACGTCTTAAGTGATGGTGTTGGTTGAGTGTATTGTGTTGGAGGAGGGGGAAGTTCTCGAAAACGCATCCACCCCTTCACACACCCATCCTAATTTGTGGTGGAGGGTAATTACGGGAAGGGTGGATCCCTTGGTGCGGAACCCCCGGACAAATGACAGTCTCCCTCCTCTCTCACGGTGACGAAACTCTCAAAGGGTAACGTTCGTATCACTGCCGCGAGGCGTTAACCACCACCGCCTTCCCCGCGGGGGGGGAGGGTTCGAGAGAATTCTCTCGAGTCTAACCGCGTTCGTCCGGAATCGGCTCGTATATGTTTTCGGGTCGGTTGCCGAGGAGTGCCGCGAGTGTGCGGGAAGGTGTAGGCGTGAAGTTTGGAGGTGTGGGAAAGAGGATTTTGTCGGGGACGGCGGTTGGTCCAACTGCAAACAAACATAGCACTTTATCTGCCTTGGTGACGGAGCAATACCCGTATTTTACATGCACACAAACACGTACATATTTCGAAACTATCGCAAATATGGTTGAATATCCCAGTTGGCACGCAAACAAGCCTGTGACTTGTTTGCGAGAGCTCTTCATGTTACCCAAACGCGGGAGGGGCGATCCAGCCTTTTGAGTTACGGTATCAGCGCGCAAACTTTGAATGTGGCGTGTATAATCACCATGCAGCGGAATTGATGAACTGTGGAACCGAGTGGAAGCGCGATAGAGATGACGGGGGCGGTGAGGGAATGTTTTTGGGAATGCAAAGGGTGTTGCGGAGAGGGGGATGGTGGGGGAAATGCAACTGTCGACTTTAAAGCCGCGGATGGACCAACATCCCGGGGCGACTTTGGGTGAGGTGTGGGTGACGATAGCTATATGGGTGAAAATAGTTATCACATCAAAAAGAATATCTTCATGATGAAAAATGAAATGAATGAATGAAAAGATGTCTTCTTTTTGATTTGTTAAATATTAATGAGAGAGAGTAGGATAAAACCAACGTTATACCAGGAAAACAGAAACTGGAAGAGGTGAAAGAGTTCTGTTACCTGGGAAGCAGAGTAACCAACGATGGACGAGGCAAGAAAGAAATAGTGAGTATAAGAGCCCAGGCAAAGAGGGCATTTTATCATAAGAAGAATCTACTTACAGCTGGAAATACAAGCTTAGAAGTAAGTAATCAATTCATCAGAAAGTATATTTGGAGAATGTTCCTTTGAGGCATGGACGAAGTAGCGGAGAAGAAAAGGGTGGAAGCATTCGAAATATGGTGCTACCGAAGAATCATGAAGATAAAAATGAATCGACCGAGTGACACATGAAGAAGCCCTAAGAAGAGTGGGAGAAAAGAGAAGTCTGCTGAAAACTATAAAAAGACGGGACAACTCGATCTTAAGACACGATGGCCTGATGAAGACAATCGTCGAGGGAAAAGTGAACGGGAAGAATGGAATAGGCAGGTCTCGTATTAGTTACCTAGAACAGGTCGTAAAGGACGTGAAAGAGAGGAACTTCATTAATATGAAGAGGTTGGCCGATAGAAGAATCGAGTGGAGGGCTTCGTCAAACCAATCCTAGGATTGTTGACCCTTGATGATGATGATGAAATATTAATATCAAGTTTTTTGTTTCCAATTACATAATACATGCGTGATAATAACGCGCTTAATTTTGGTAATTTTTAAGCTGCTTGTGCTGCAAACGGGTTAGTGAGACTTTGTTTGTGGTACAAATAGAATTCAGGCTGCTTGAAAACAGGATAAATTATATCAAGATCAAAATAATGCGGAAACAAATGGAAAGTAATTCAAGGGATAGGTATGTGTGTTAGGCATGTTGGGGTAATAGGAGAGAAATTTTAATGAAGGGTCTTAATATCATTTACCGAATGATACATAGATACATCTGTCTCCATTTCTTGTTTCCCGCAATGTTTACTGAGTATCATGTTGATGGAGTGGTTAGAGTACTGAATTCCCATTGTGAGGACCCGGATTATGGTAGCGGTAATGGTATTTTTCATTACCGTTCACTACTTTATTGCTGTATGGAGGTCCAAGTTCTCCGTCCTCTGGATGGGACGTTAAACCGTGGATCACTTGGTGTCTCTGACAAAGAGTGGGTTAATGTCGTCGCCAGGTTTCCTTTCACACTTCCTTCTTTCCTTTATAAAGTTCCTTTTTCTTCCCAGGTACCAAATTGTTCTAAATGACGCAAACGACCTTAGCCATCGTTCGCCCACTAATTAACACTGCTTCTGTAAAGTCGGTTATTGCGCCTAATTCTTCACGATATTAGCAGCTGTTCTGCTCCTAAACTTGAAATGAAAGTAGAATTTTTTTCTAATAGTATCTAAGTAATAGCCATTCTAAAAATTTTATAATATCTGTGTGTCTCAGTGGTGGGGGAAGGGTTGAGACCAGTGAGTACTGTAATAGTTTCTAACATGTCACTTGGTAATACGTAGCTATGAATTAATTTATTTAATATCAGCCTAATTTTCGCTTATCTTCCGTGGAATATCATAATTGTAGA
Source organism: Platycnemis pennipes (assembly GCA_933228895.1). Classification (NCBI taxonomy): domain Eukaryota; kingdom Metazoa; phylum Arthropoda; class Insecta; order Odonata; family Platycnemididae; genus Platycnemis; species Platycnemis pennipes. Next base: position 40,306,033 of record OW121851.1, on the reverse strand, counting down.
AAAGAATGGAGAGAAAAAGAAAAGGAAAGATCACTATCGTCAACATGTGCTGACACTATTGTCGGCACATGTTTTCCAGCGCAGTGATCACTATTGTCAATTTACGCGATTGAAATTTATGCGCCCATTGCGACGCTAGCTACAAGGGTAGGATCTATTCAAGCCTGGTGCTGTAAATGGACGCCCTAGATCAAATAAGTGGGTGAACTGAAGTGACAAGGAATTGTCTCCACGTGCCAAAGCGGAGAAGGTCAGAATGAGCGCAGTTATGGAAATTAGTTTCTCATTTCTGGTATTCGACGCAATGTGAAGTTTGAGAGCTCTTTGCTTTTCGATTTCCCTCAGAGGTGAGCCGGGATTAGCTGACGAATTGCCATCCGCCATGCGTTGCCTTCAGGTCAGGCGTTGCGATACAGAATATGCTCCCGTATTATACGGGGCTTTTTTCTCGAGAATAGGACAAGCGCTTCCCAAAGACTTAGGGCGAAACGCAATTGTGGGCTTGCACCAGATGGAATTCCCATCTTAATTCGGCTGAGGTTTCTCATAGGTTGACATCTGCAGCATGGCTATACTGTGACACGCTGTAATACGAAATAAATCGACGCCTAAAGTCGCTACTATGAGAAGCTCGTTAGAGAATCCGTGGAGACAGCTGAAAACAAGGCCTAAAGCAAGATGATGGATACAATCAATGCTATGCTAAGAAAATATTTTTTGTATCTACTAATTGATCAGATCAAATATCCAAACTTTGAGTGACTTGGCCCACCAATGAGGACAAAGGACGGCAGAGTCTATCAATACGTAGTATTCTCCCATAATATAGCACTCCTCGAAAACTATTATGCACTTTATCGATTATGGGGATTGATAGTCTTTTACATCACTTACCATCCATCTGATTACACCTTATATCAATTCGCGTTTTCTATTTTTGAAGCCAGGCACGAACTTTCTTTCATGTATCACTGCAAAGCAGTCCTAAATATATGCATGTACATACGCACTTTTACGTTAAGTCTGAACATAAATTGGAAGGAATGATCCTCCTCTTTATAGAAAACTCTCCGGTGACCTCCTCATGGAACTTACCATTAAAAATGTTATCCAGCGTCCTTTTGGAAATAATCTTCTGACTACATTTCTTTTATGTGGTACGGGATAAAATTTATGGCGCACGCCGCACTTGTTCATCGGGCCGTAACGATGGTGGCAAATGCATTATCGAGGCGGGTAGGTGTTTCCCAGCGAGCGCTTTAATAATACATGCATATAACCTCCCTCTCAACGGGTATCCTCGCTGCGAAACTGCGCTGACTGTACGCATGGAGATTGCATTAAGTGCATCAGCCTCGCTTTTAAAATTTCAAATGGAACGCCTGTATTAAAGACTCCGAGATGATGCCAGGCTCGGATCCTCTTACTGCCTTTCTCTCTTCCCAGTCTCTCAATGTGTAATCGTATGAAGATTGTGTTTCGCATCCGATGAGCGCGTTGCCAAGGGAGGCTGTTTGGCGCACGACTTTCCTTAACTCACCGTGAAATTTCCTCTCTCTCTCTCTCTCGGAGTTCCCTCATTTCCATTTAGTCCCAGCCCCCCCCCCCCTCCCTCCCCCATCTTAGTACGGCTCCACTGGGCGTTCCAATTATGAAATAGTTGCCGCGCCTTCTCTTAATTCTCGCCACTTACCGTCGAGCGAGTCCTTGCCACTCAGGATTGCGATCCGTTAAGGGGGAGGGGCTGCGGGATACAACACGCGTAAGCTTTGAAGTTATCGTATCGTCTTAGATTAAACGAGAGAAAATTTGAAGCCGATCTATTTTGCCTCGTACAACTAGAAATACGAATAACGGTAAATTTGTCCAATCGGAGAGTAGCAATGGATAGCATTGGTAGCTGCATGTTGGTATGAGTTAAGTACTAAGCTAACCCTACTGACAGAATGATTTTGCATGTTTGCTTTTCAATTTCAATCTTTTTTAAATAGTGAAGTTCTGACTAGTATATTAATACTATTCCTTTTTATGCGTGATATGTAGTGCATGTTTGGTGAGAAATCACCCCCTACCACACACCTTTGTGGTGGCTTGCAGCGTATTATGTAGATGTAGATGCATGTATAAACCCCTTAAATACTATAGATACTAACAATCTAGTTGCATGAGACCCTATAGTTGCTTGTTTGCATGTTAGTAGTGCATGCTTGGTGTTCTTCACCCCCTGCCACACACCCTCGCGGTGGCTTGCAGGGTATCGTGTAGATGTAGATGTAGATATTTTGTCGATGGCGTGAGAGGTAAGAACACTCGCGTGTTTGATTGGATGGGAAGAACAACACGAAATGGATGAACTGCCGAACGCAAAAGATTTAAAATGGTTTATTTACCGCGACCAATATTAGATCATAAATGGCTACATAATGGGGGCGTTTACTAAGAACCGAAATAGCACTTTTGTGCACAAAGTCGTTAGATAGAAACGAAATGAGAATTTTAGTGAACAAATTAATCATCTAACCACAACCATTCGCTCATAAATTAAAAAAATTAAAATAAGCAATAGGTGGCGCCCACCGAAAAAGCTGCTTTGATATCATTGGTCTTTTTCCTCCCACCCTGACTGCTTTTACGGGAAGGGAAGGTAGTGAGGGGGGGTTCTCGGAAGGTCTTCGCGTACAGATGCTGTTGCAACTGCTCCAGTTGGCAGAGTCAGCTGTGTCCCCCCCATTGCAATAAGGCAAAGTAGCTTCGCGGGCTTAGTTGTGATTGGACGAAGTTGATATACGTCAGAGGTTGCACCACGCCCACTTTTCTGAAAGGGTTAAAAACATCAGTTTTTCGCCGCTTATAAATCGAGAAATATTAGACGGATCAAGAAACGGAAAAATACGGGTCTTTTTTATTTTACAAACTCTATCAGATTCGGCAATAAAAAATATGGTAAACGATCCCATTACTTAATAGGTTTGTGGAGTTTTGGTGAGCTTTCTGTAAAGCATTTTTAGGATTTAGAAAGCACTGTTTCACCAATTTTCAAATTTTTTGTCTGATCATTCCATATCTGTGGATGCTGGAGATATTGCAGGTACTCCTTTAAGCAACGGAACTAAAAATGCTGGTGTATTATTTCTATTTTGTAGCGCATCTGAAAAGAATTCTTCAAAATGTAAACTCATTTTAAGTGCCATCATTCATTCGTAATGGGATTAATAGTTCTATGAATTTTAACACATGCTTCAACTATTGATGTATACTTTAAATTCTGTTGTAGGCTATGATCATATCTATGTTTACCAAGTACTTAGCAAGTGACCGTGAGGGTGCATGGCAGGGAGTGAATAATCACCGGACAAGCACTACGCGCATGCGTATTTAGTTACATATGCCTGGTGAGCGCGAGACGGTCACGTTTCTTTTTTTCTAGTAGCACTGTACTCATTAGTCCATGTCCTTATTGTGCATGTTTGTTGATAATTCGCTCCTGCCGCACACATCCTCACGGTGGATTGCTAAATATTCCGTACATGAAGATGTAATTGCTTCCTGGAGGAATAAGTGTATTCTCGAAGAATAAAAGAGAGCATCTGAAGTGCTGCGATGGGGCGGAAGCGAAACAATCAGCATTGCGACGAGTGCCTTCTGTTTCCTCAAGACCGATTCCGTGTGAGGGCAACAAGACAAGGGTTGTAAAAGTGAGGGCGTTATGCTTCTTAGTTTCCGATTGCCTCCTCCCATCCGAGTCTCAGGCCTTCCTCCCACCGCCTCCCCCTACGGTCCTTTCCTTACTCCCCTCGTCTGCCCTTAACCCTTTTCCTTCCCTTCCTCAACCCCCTCAGCGACGCTCCCTCCCTCCCTGCCATCCCCGCATTTACATCGTCATTAATCTCTTGCAATTCCTTGTTTGCGATGCACGCCCGTAAAAAAAGAAGTTCCTTTTACCGCCAAGTCCTACCCTCCCCCCCAACCCTTCTGGCTCCGGGAACCGTAAATACGGAGGCGTTTTCCTCGCCATCGTAAAAGCCTTCGCGTCGGGAGCATATTCTCTAGCGTGGTGGTGCAGGGGGGGTGGTGGATTAGGACGGACGATGGAAGAAACAAAATGGTTGCCTCTCGGCTCGCTAATGGCGGACGCGCGCGAAGAGGGAAAATCTGCCGATCGGGAAGCGCACTTCTCTCTCCTACCTTTCATAGCGCTTCCTCGTCTCTTCCGCTTTCTCCTCCCTCTTTCTCTTCCTCTGTTGATCATGCCAGCGTTCCGTACCTATCTCTCAGCAATCCTTTCCGTGACAGCTTCTCTTCAGTCTGGAATTCCCAACCCAACTCTATCTTTGAGGTAGCTTGGATTTCTACTTTTGAGCACCACGTTTTTGGCCATATTTTCGCCTTAGAGGGGGAGCAATCACCTGACGTCATAGACCTCTAAGTTACTGGCTACTGCCATATTATTATTATGTACCTACTCTTTACTACGCTGAGCTACTGACCGGAGGGTCCCGGGTTCAAATCCCAGGCAAGAAGCTTTCTGGACACCCCCACCTAAAATCCTCGCGATTCAATTTTCTGCGCGTCAGAACTTCGTAGGGAATCGCAGGTGGCCCAGGAAATGGAACTGGCCCCCTTAACCTGAATGTATGAATTTCACACGCCAATGGCTTAGTACGGGGTGAACTCTACCCTCACGTATCAAAAACCAACCTTCGGGTTGAACAGACACCCTTTACTAATGCTAATTAAGTAGAACTTCTTATACCTATTTTATTTCATTAATTTCCCTATAATTTTTCTGCATGTGTCGTTGATTTAAAATGTAATTTAATATATTTACTCCCGTAAATGTTGTATTCTCTTTCTTTAATCGAATATTATTATTTCAATTTTTTTGCCTTGTATTTTAGTAATATAGTTGTGAACAGTGGCGTACCCAGAAAATTTTTATGGGGGAGGGGGAATGCCATCTGCCCGATCTTTTGCAAAGTGTAACCAAAATGTTATTTTAATGAGTATATTTTGAATGTTATGGGATACCATATTAGTTATTTCATGTATGCATCCTATAAGTAGCCGTATCAAATTTACAGAAAAAATAGTAATAAACATTTAGGCCTATGCCTAGTTAGTTATGCGTCACAGCACAGATAAAAGAGCCGTTCATTTATCTTTGGTCTAGTCATACACGAGTAAAATGATGCCACGAATTTTTCCTTTTTTTTCATTTGCCGCTACGATGTGACTGTGATTTGTCAATTAAAGATTAATTTGGGTTTTGTAGAGAGCTAATGGGGAGGGGGGTGGGGAAGGGGCATGGCCCCTTTGCGTCCCCCTTCCCCCGTGGGTGCTCCATTGGTTGTTAGTTTCCTTTTTCTTCTATTGCATTTCGGATATTTTGCCGTATAATCATTAAATTTTGTTCTTCTACTACGTAATGTACGTCATCATCGTCATCAGTCATCAATCCTCAGATTGGTAAAGTCTTCTCGGGCTTTCCACCGGGTTTAATATTTATATAACACCAACGTTTCAACGGATGACTTGTCTTCAGGGTGAGAGTCTTCTCACACTGAAGGCGATGGACGAGTCGTCCGTTGAAACGTCGGTGTTATATAAATATTTAACCCGGTGGAAAGCCCGAGAAGACTTCACCAAAATAATTCTCCGGGAAAGAATTAAATCATTTAATCCTCAGATTGGTTTGACGCAGCTATCCACTGAGTTCTTCTTTCGGCTGATCTCTTTATATTTACGTAATTCTTCTCATTGACATCCTTCATCACTTTTTCCATGCATCTTTCACGAGGCCTTCCTTTGCCATTCTTCCCTCCCACTTGTCCCTCGACGATTGTCTTCTGCAAAATATCTATGCATCCATCCGCGACTATTTATCTCTCTTCCTCCGTCCGAGTGGCCCACGTTGCACTCAACTCTTTTTTACGGTCTTCGTCGTCCTCCATGCACCGAGACCGCATTTTCACACCGTGTCGCTCTCAACTCGTTTTTTCGTCCGCGCGCGCGCGCGTGCGTTTTTGTCTTCCCGTCGATTTTTACGGCCGCGATAGTGCTCTGGCGGGGAGAGGGAAGCGGGGGAGAGACGCCCGGAACGCGAATGCCGAAGCCCTCCCGTCCTCCCTTTTCTAATCGACGGGAAGAAGACGGCTCCGTGGCGTAGTCGTTATCATTTACTGCGTGCGTTTCCGGGACGGCGAGGATAAAACCCTTCCAACCGACGTGCTTTTTTAAATGCTGCTTTCGGGACTCGGCGCGCGCCAAGTTTTTCGCCGTTTTGGGCACAAGAACGAAAGTCTCCAGCAGAAGCGAGTCGTATCCGAGAGCGTATTTGAACTTTGCGATCTTTTACAGCAGAATTTGATCGATTTCTTGAAGTCTGCTGTTATAAAGTTCTTTGTAACATACAGAAATCCCTCAAAGGAAACAGCTTTGGTGAGCTCTTCAACCTTCCATCCTTCACGATGCTAAATGACAATTGAACATCTACGTCCTACTCTTTCCAATTTTTCTCGCAAATTGGTTCTTATTGAGATTAGTTTAGCCCTGTATAACTCTACTTTCTGAATGCTCGTGATGCAGAATCAATTCGTGGCTCACTATAGGCTTCTTCAGTGATGAAAAACGACCCATGAAGCTGCTTTAAAAGTCCATTTTATCTGTCATTGAAATAAAAAATCCACGTCTACATTGTAATATAAATATCTATGAATGGCAATGATCCTATGAGTATCAGAACCGTCCATCTGCCTTGTTCTCTTCTTGTAAGATTTGATTTTTGTAGTCTCACCTATTGCTCGAATTGTATTATTACTCCGGTTATATTTATTTGCGATAAGGGTATTTTTTTACACTGTAAACGTGCATAGTGTCAAGTGCATAATCGTCGTCGTTTTTGTCTGAGCTGATATCCCTGTTATTCCCAATGAAGCGATTTCATACTTTGTATAATCGCATGCTCGCTCCCAAATTAACATCTTTCAAGTCCAGAAATGTGCTTTGCTTCTTAATCTCCTTTCTTCACTCGGAGTACTTGTCTTTCTATTTGAAAAATGTATTAAGTATGCGAGGAAAAAACTGTTAAGCCGAGTACTTTTGGATGTGGGCGATGGCAACAATTTTGCAAACCTCGGATATCGGATTGCCGTCATGTTTTTTCTTGCGACACTGTCCTAAACATAACAACATTATAAATGGGCTAATTATCGTCGCTAAACACACCTTAGGAATGCATCAAGGCAATATAATTGATTTAACATAAAAATAATACTAATTTAACTTGGATTAATTTCAACTGATTTTACTTAGAGAGAATCCTACGTGATCCAAAATTTGTGTGAAAAAAACCCTAATAATGAATTCACATATCACGCCACTTTGTCTGGTTGGCACTTTGGAGAAGGTGGTCCCAGATACGAGACTTCCGTTGTGGGCAAAAGTGGGCAGAGTGATGGAGGAAAACTTTCTGAGGCATTCTTAATTTTTGTACTGGGGACGGATAAAAATATATCCTTGATTAAATTTCAAATAATAGCTATTTATAATTTGATGTATTGTAAGGTGTTGTTCTGATAGCAATACAACGCGAAGATCTCTCATCTATCCCCTCTCTTCCGTTTCAGGCTCATTGGCGTCATGGTGAGCTGACCCAGGCGGCCCATCTTAACGGAGAAACCTCCTTCCGACCACCTCAAAGGCGTCCACTTGTGAGCAGGCGTCTCAGGAGGTAAACCAAGAAAGAGGGTGCATCTGCCCTTTTTGAACGTCGGGGAGAAATAGAGAGATAGAAAGAGAGCGGTAGAGGGAAAGTCAAGAGAGAGAGGGAGAGACGGAAAAATGGGTATCCTAATGAGGCGCCGTTCCCTGATCCTGAAAGTGGTCCTCCTCATCCCTCTCATCTGGTTCACCGTCGCCCTCATGCTCTACGCCGAGCAGAAGGAGCAGGCGGCGGTGGAAGCCGCGGTCGCCGCGGCCGCCGCCGCCGAAGCAGAGCCCGCCGCGCAGTTGGCCGAGTCGGGCGGCGCGATTTTCCCCAGGGCATCGGCGGGGAGAAGGGTTGCCGCAGCCGCCTTGCCCCCCCCGTCCGCCCCCCCGCGGCCGCCCCGGGCGCCGGCCGCGGAGGGCGGGGTGCTCGCCCCGCCAGCGGCGGACGTGGCGTCCGGTGTCGGGGGCGACGAGGTCGTCGAGGAGGTCACGTCCCAGCCGCTGCCCGGCGACATGGGCAAGCCCGTGATCCTGCCGAACATGACGTCGGACATGAAGGCCCTGGTGGACCAGGGGTGGGAGAAGAACGCCTTCAACCAGTACGCGAGCGACCTCATCTCGGTGCACCGGTCGCTGCCGGACCCCAGAGACGAATGGTGAGTACCTACTGCTCAGCTAATTTCCCGGCCATCCTGGATATCGTGGTGTATTTCGAGAAATGAAATATGTCGTCCTCTGGTGTGGAGAAATTGGACATAAGCCGGGTGTGGTAGCCAGGTCGGTAACGCCATGGCCTGGCAACCAAAAGATCGCGGGTTATTACCCGATACTCTAGGGAATAGTTATTGTATTTAGCATAGACTAGATGATGCGATTTAACCACGCATTAACTTTTAAAACATTAGGACCACTTAATAAAAAACAAGGTTACTACTACTGTTACAAGTCTTGGACTCGATCTTGTTTTGATTTTTTGCTTCTGGAGGTCGATTGACGATGTATATTACTGCTCAAAAGATCTGGACAGTTCCTTTGCTTATTTGCCGTAATTTTTTATTCCAGTTGCCAGGATGATGTTATGAATGCTAACGCCGAGCTGTCCGCTCGAGTGTTTTGTCCTATTGATCGCGTCGGAATAATTTATTCGTCGAACCCGTTCGCGGCAATTAAGTACCACTTAATGTGATGATAAAAGGCTGAATAGTTTAGGGGACCATATTTTCCATTGGCATTCTTTGTTTCATTGCTGGCTGATTTGATCCTCCTGACCTGCAGTAAAAGCGACTCAGATATGCTGAGGACTTGGAACGGATTCTATTGTGCTGTGGTACCTCTACAATATCTTGTGTTGAAATACGCGTGAAAAAATCCATTTCAATGTGGTCACAGATAATAGTAATGGTGTACGTTAAAACTCATGGTGGGAATTCACCGATGAATATTGATAACATTTCGCGAAGTCGCATGGGATTTAAGTGTTACGCTATGAAACGCTGTTTCATTATGTCCTACAATAGGTTACGAGTTTAAAATGATGTTGGTTTACTGCTTTCTGGACTCTTCAAACATACCAGTGATAATGCTTGGACTCTTAATATCCTTAATAAATAGTAACTAGTGTTGATTATGTCCAGACTGCTTTTGAATTCATACCGATCAGTTTTACGATATGCCTTTTGAATTTAAGAGTGCATCGTTCAAATCCGAAATAGCTATCGTCTCCCTGGTTTCGTTGATGTACAACGTTTTTTAGCAACACGTTCTTGCCTTGAAGTCGAAGCGTGGCGGAACCATCCTCCCTAAATGCAGAGTCCCTCAAGTCTCGGGCCAAATTAGCGAACATTTTGGACCTAATGAATGCGCCGAGTGCGATGATCCGGGGCGCGCCTAGCTGCCGGCGCTTCCCCCGCGGCAATCACCGGGGCTTCTCGCCCTCTCCCTCTGCCCTTGAGGACGCGCTTGGTTTAATCGCCCGCGCGAAAGGGCTGAGCTCTCCCGGGCGAGAGAGGAGAGATTTTCGCCTTTTAATGGCTGCCGCCGAGACGTGCATGGAAATTAAGCGCAAACACGCATTCCCTCCCCCCCTCTGCCTTGCACCCTCCTTGCTCCCCTCTCCCCCGCACCCTCTGCCTCCCTCCCCCCCTTCCCAAACACGCCCATCACTCCGCGTTTGCCTTTTCGCGAGCGCCTTGGTCGTCGGCCGCCTAAATACTTGCGCCGCGCGCGCGGCATTTGTCGGAGGAGGCGACGGTGCTTCCCTCTGTGATTGCGAAACTGAGTCTGGTGGGGAGGGGAGGTTTTGGCTTCATTTGCTCGGTGATACTGAAGTCCTCTCCCCCCTCTCTCTCTCTTCTTCCTGCTCGACTTGACTTCCGCTCGCCCGATCTTCCGCATCATCTCCCCCGAGGTCCGTATACAAGCCGAGTGTGGGGTATCAAAGATGGTTGTTTGCGAGCATACTCACCTGCTCCGTGGAGGGAAGTGTCACGAGTGCTTTTTTTCCTCCGTTCTCCTGCTGGTGCAGGCATTACCTGCCAGGCATGGTGCGCGGTTGTTTTCATAAGTACACTGACTACGGATCCAGCGTTCGCGAGACTCGGATCCCGGTCTAAATGAGCTTGGATTTTGCCCGGAAAATCTCTGTGTCTAGCTGCGAATTAGTCGCGTCCCAGTTGCTTTGGGAATCAATATTTAATATACCTCCATTGCGAACACAAGGCTCTTTTTATTTTTACCTCGTCCTTACCGGGAGCCTTGATTAATCATATTCTTACTATCATATTAATCACGCCTACCTTATTCCTATTTTAATCATATCGTAATCCGCTTCTCATTATAGTTGCGATTATACTGGAAACTTGATAGCATTCAAAGTATTTATTATCAATTAACTCTGAAGTAAGAAATTTAAAGAACTTCAGTATGTATCCTCTTAGAGAACAAGTATCAGTTGTCAAAATCAACCAGCTATTATAATTTTCCCAAAAGAAATGGATATAAGAGTAGGGATCCAGGTAAATCACGTTGGTATCTCAATAATTACCGCCATTTCAATGCTATCGTAATCCGCTTCTCATTATAGTTGCGATTATATTGGAAACTTGATAGAATTCAAAGTATTTATTATCAATTAACTCTGAAGTAAGAAATTTAAAGAACTTCAGTATGTATCCTCTTAGAGAACAAGTATCAGTTGTCAAAATCAACCAGCTATTATAATTTTCACAAAAGAAATGGATATAAGAGTAGGGATCCAGGTAAATCACGTTGGTATCTCAATAATTACCACCATTTCAATGCTGGTACCTAGATATTCAATCATATATCGTCAAAAACTCTCATCTCCGATATATGGACACTTGAAAGGCGGACTTTAGCACGAACCCCGGAACGTGTTTCAATTTCCCTTTCATAATCCGTGTTCACATCAGTTGTATATGATAGCCACGGTCAATCATATTAATATTTGGCGGTTGGAGAAGCTAGTTAATTGGAATGGATCTAATGGCGTTATTCCAAGTTAAATCCCATAATTGTTAAATTGATCATGATTATCCCAAGTATTTTTGCAAATTCTACTGATTAGTTTTTGGATAGACCCTGCCTACCATTCTTTACTCATACAAGTCCCCTCGCCGGCCTTGGTTAAGTGGAAAACATGCCTGCCTTGCAACCCAAGGGTCATGTGTTCGAATCCCACTTCGCGCAAGGGTATTTTGATTTTCTTAGGTTTAAGCTTTTAGATTAGACGGCGCGATATAATCTTAGCCGTTGGAGCTCCTGAATTCCATGTCTACAACTAAGTTATCTTATGTCTAAATTTCAAAATATTCCACGTTACAAATATTAAATCCCTACTTATAATATCTAATGTTAGCTTTTATGGTGATCAGGGCATTATTTTTTTTCCTTCTTTTTAACGCCCACCTAACATGTCTACTATTGACGTTAACATACTAGTATCTACAACATTTCATTCTCCCCAAAACATCCCAAATCCACTTAATTTGCACTCAATATCTGCGCCATAATCACATGTAACATTCAAACTGAGCCCCTAGTGACGGAAGGCGAGTTCTGTAGTCTACGTAGCAACCAGATACCCTCACAGAAGCTTATTCTTACTCCTAAGGCAAACAGCTTTTATGCCCATGTCGGAATTCGATCACACGATGGCTAGCTGAGTCTCTAACCTCGCTACCTTAGCTGGGATGAGAAATGGTAGCACCTGCATTTAGCTATTTTCCATAAAATACTGTCCTATATATTAGCGTTCATGAGAGGAAAATATTTGGATTCTCTCGCACATAAATTTTGACCACATCTTAAGACATGATGGCTTGATGAAGAAAATCGTCGAGGGAAGGGTGAACGGGAGGAATGGAAAACTCAGGCCGCGTATGAGATATATGGAACAGGTTGTAAGGGATGTAAAATAGAGGAATAACGTCAATATGAAGAGGTTGGCCGATAGAAAAATCGAGTGGAGGGCTGCGTCAAATCAATCCTAGGATTGCGGACCGATGATGATGTGATGAATTTTAAGCATTTTCTCCGTGATCTTGCAAGAATACTTTGCTACATCAAGACCCGGGTGGAATGTAACAAACCTATTATACTTAAATAATTGCTTTTATTGTTTAACACTATCTTAACCTACACATTGGATGTTCCTCGCATCTCACTGTTATGCGAGAGGCCGCGGAATTCTTTGCAATATTAATCCAAGAAACCGTGCTTAGCCTTCGGATATATGGACATTCAAGGAGCGAAATTATTATTCCTTCGTCGTGTCGAGCTCTTCACTTGTAATTATTCCTACTCTTGCTTCAATCATTTACTGCGAGCGATGAACTTATGCTCCTTGAACTCGGCTGCCCTTTCCGAGTTCATGGGAGTCAAATCTACTCATCATCAGCAGTTACCCTTGTGGAAATTAGTTTGCTAATACTCCCACGCTACCCCTCTCTCATCAGCTTGGCCTCTTCACCTCTTCGAACAAGTACCTTCCTTCGCTCGCTTCCCTGTTACCCGCAACCCAAAGTATTCACCCAACTCTCGCCTACGCCACCACTCGGTGGCTTACCCAAATAACTCCAATAACTCGTGGAGATAGCTACTCCAGGCATCAGGCAAGTGAATCGGTCCCAGAACGGTCGTAAGAGTTGAGTTCAGTGATGCTCACCGCCTGTTACAAAATCGATGTCAAGTGGATGAGCTAGTCTTTTTATTTTCTCTAGTAAACGCCCTTTCGATGCCAGGTCCGAAATGCATGGGTTGAAGCGGGCGGGCATATTTTTGCGCAAATAATCGGTTCTAGTGGAAGCGGGTGATGATGGTGTTGAAGGGATTCGAATCTATCCCCTCGTTTCGATTCTGTGAAGCCCCGGTTGTGATACTTCCCTTACCTCCCTTTCTCCTATTCCATCTAGCTATAATATTTGTGAGATTTTTCGATCGTTATTGCTTAATATGACTTAAATTTTTGGGCGTCCAAGCCTCTATTTTCGTAACCGTGACACCCGTGTTATACATTGAATTCATGGTAAAAATTTTAGAAGGGTGGTCTTCGTGAGTAGGGTAATTTAGGAATTTTAGTGCCCGGTACGTTCTAACCATGCTAAACATCTGTAGAATAATTTGTTTGCCGGCATAATGTCACCCTCAAGCTTTAAATTCGTGAATATTTTCTTTGGGATAGCGCTTTTGAACATATCTGTGTACGTAAGCCGTGCATATTTGAATGCGTAATTGCTAGAATGCTCAACTCATTGTTCTCAGTATTTTACAAATGGAAGTATGATGTAAATGGTGAACTCTGTCGTAAAACTATTACATACTTGTAAGGTGCTGAAGAAATTTCCTTCCGTTTCGCTGAAAATGGTGGTTATGGCTTGCATTAAACGAGACAAACGTCCGTATGGTCCACCTATATGCATAACATCAATTCAACCTTGCCTGTACTCCTATTGCAATCACTTTTATTTTAATATTTTCGTCTTCATCACGCTATACGACTGTGTATTCACAGCCTCCAAAGTCTCCGTTTGGAAATTTCGCAGAATTATAAGTGGTATAGCATAACGTGACGTTGTTGTATGATGCTACATGTTACTACTTATCTTAAAAAAACCTTAAATCAATAGTTAATATATGATATCAATGACTATCTACCTTCCTTTAGGAATTAGTATTGTGTCGCATTGCTACGCGGACTATTCAGTTAATCCTGTTAAAAGCATTAACGAAGAATAATTTTTCTCATCTTTTTACACATTTTTGGCAAACGGGTGGTGAGGCGTAAGAAAAACCAGTACAACACAAACATGAAATTCTAGGATAAGTGGAGCCTTGTCAGTTGACATCGACACATGTCGCGTTCATTTAACTACTGTTGCCCAAGCATAATCATACCGTGGTATTTTTACCACATAATGATGATTAAACACGTTGATTTTTAAGTAAAGGTACGGTCAACGATAACGTGAAGATGTTAGGTTTATTTTTAATACCGATTCAGCATGAACAACGGAAAAATGCAGTGTACATGCGTATCTGTAAATCAATATGTTAATTTAGTTCATGGGTATTGCGCCAAATTCGTGTTCCCGCTATCTCATTAAAATTCTCCAAAGAGAAAAATTGAGCGTTAATTGCATTCCAGGCTGTGTGGCTTGTGAATGCTTTGCAGCCGGAGTGCTCTAATATGCCCACACTTACGGCAGAGCTGAGAATTCAATGTATCGAGCCATGCTTGGCTCTAATTCTCATCTCTCTCAACTCAAGTGGCGTACAGTACAACCTCCGAACCCGTAAAATTACAACCGTTATCGTGTGGAAGAGGAGTATTTGTGTGAAAGTTTGCTTACAGCGTTTATTCTTAGGCTTCGATTGTGTAAATTAATTTTTTCGTTCTTGGAGCACCAAAAGGATTACCTGAAGTTAAAGCAAACGCTTCCATTTCTATTTTTTTATACTCATCACAGAAATACGGCATCATGCTTATTAGGTCAATATTTATTTCTATCATGATTACTCTGCTTAATATTCATATCTCTGTGAACTCTCAATTTTATTATTTCGTATATCTAAGTAGGTATCATGTTTTCCATGATACAGTGCATGTGATAATCCAATTATGACTAAATACTATGTGTAAAGTATGTTATTTAATATTCTGGTATGGTCAGCCTTAATGGTACGTGTCTCTTTTTACGTCTTACGATTTGTCATTTTCATTCGCAACGTGTTTTTATGAACGTGTTTCCTGTTTTTTTTGTGTACTAAACTTTTTTTTTTCAATTCCTGGCATTGTGCATCAGTGATTTTTTTCAGAGTGATCAGACTTTTCTCTTCCGTTTTCAAGTTCATTATCTTATAAATGAAGTTCATCTTACGTGCGTATAAAATCGTTTTTTACCACTCAACACATGTTCGTACCGATATCACGTGGTACTACGGTGAAAACGATTTAAGATATGAACATAGAAGGTTTTGTAGCCTTTTCAGCGGCATTTAGCTCATTTTTTTTATCGTAGTGTTATTGTATTTTACCTACTCCCTTTGAACTCTTGATTAGTGACCAAGTCAAAAACTTCCATTTTATCGGTTTGTTTGCCCCAAAATAATTTCCGCTGAAATGGAAAGCTTCGAAATCGTTCGAAGACCATCAGTCCGCTTCCAGGAGATACTACTGTCCCTTTTCTCTCCCCTTTCTGAAGTTAACAAGGGTTCCGGAGTTCTTAATTTCCCTCGAAAGGCAGCGGTGCCGTCCTTAGCCCCTCCACACTGGTGCTATCTTCGCCTCTCCACAGCGGAGAGAAACTATCCCATGTATCCTTCGACCCACAACCCACTCGGCCTCCTCTTGAGAGAGTTATGGAACAGAGGGAGAGAGAGGACCGTGCGCTAACCTTTCCGCCGAGAAAAATAACCCCTGCTGGCCAACCTCACACTTTTCCTTATTCAACTTCATTTCCTCCCCACCAATCTAAATTTACATGTTTCCCTACAGGTCACCGCAACGGTGTGTGGCAGGTGATGACTCCAAAAAAAGTCATTTAGACAAGTAAATTAAAATATTGCTGTGACCTTACTGTAGCAATCTTAAAAGATTGTTACATTACCTACCTATTTCAATGTTAAAAACTAATTAACTGTCAAAACTCAGCAACTTTACTGGTGGCACAGCCTGACATAGCACGAAGTTTGTTATTTACTACACAGATTCAATAAAATTATTTTTGATTACGTGCCAATAATTCAAGGGAAACAATTACACTGATGCATCCATTAATATTAAAAAAATTGAAAATTCACGCGCTAATAATAAAACACGACCGGTTTCACCCGCAAGAGGGCATCATTAAGTGACTTTACAGAATACCTAGATCAATTATACTCTCCGTTTAGACGAATTACATTGGCTGGGGATGAGAAATTTAAATCCATGTCAAATGGAAGGAATCAGGGAGAGGTCAAAGAGGGCTTTAAAGGATGGCTTTAGGGGTATAGCCTCAATTTTTTTGTGTTAAGGTGACGTCGAGGATAGGGTAAGATCCAGATAACATAACTATATTCACAATATAACCATGGGAGGTATTTTTATTTATCTCTCGTTCCTTCTTGATTCTAACTCCATAGGCCTTCTGTGTTGTTTGTTTCAAGGTTTTGTTCTTAATTCTAGTAGCTGTAGGCACCATGACACTGATTTTAAGAATTAAATGGATGTATTTAGTGCATAATTGCAGTTAAAATGGGCTTGATCGTTAATTTGCTGGCCGCCGAGTCTCTGGTTAGTACTGAGGGCGAGGAAACACGGAAATAACTATTTTGTGCTGCAGGTTTACCACCAAATATAAGTTGCAGGTACTTATTACAGATTATCCTTTTTATTACAGATTCACATACGCCAACTGTATTCTCATGCCCATAATAAAGTACAATGTAATTCCCTGGCAACGATAAATGAAAATAGTGGCTTGGAAACCACCTGCAGCATTATGTATTAACATCACGCAAGCATAACCTCTAATATCTCACTTTTTTATTTTTATGAAATTGGCTTGAGACAAAGTGAATTTCTCTTTTACATAGTTCCATCTTCTCCTCTTACCCAATAGCTTGGGGTATCCATATTTTCCAACTTTTGTTTTCCAACTTTTTTGGGAAATGGAACCATTTAACACCTACTATTTGCACCCATCCCTCTTTATCTCGATTATGCCTTTGCACTGCTAGTTTTAAGTCGTATTGATAAACGGGAAGTTTCCCCTTTGAGATAAGGTAATTACAAAATGTAGGGCATATTATCTGAAGCTGGTATTCTAACCAAAGAGACTCGGTAGTGTACACCATTGTAGTAATCTCCGATTTAAGAAAGTACAATTTCTCCCTTGGAGAAAGCACGATTCAGGGAAACTGCCATAAAATTAACAACTTGAGATTTTTCTGAGGTCATGATGTTATCATTTATACTTTTTGACGCATAATATGTTGCCGAAATGCCAAAAAAATTTACTTCACTCTAATAGCACCTGTGACGCATCGAAAGGCTTCTTATATCATTTTAATGACACAATCTGGCGAATGGGAAAATGTCTCATTTTACATGACCTTTATTCGTTGAGTATCGAGTATGTACGCTTATAAATCAGGTATCAGAGTAACGGCCCATCGTCTCCAGTTTTTTTTACACGTTTTATGGCCACGCTTCTTTTAGGAGACCGTAAAAAGTCTAATGGTCCATAAAAAAGTGTATACCTCAGCTTGCATATTTGGTGCATGATTTGGGGGACGTCCCCGAATTTTTGGCATCGAAAACCTGGGTATTTTCGCACCTAAAGAACGAGAATAGATCCAAGTACCATAAATGTACTTTAATAACTTCTACCAGTGATAAGGAGACGCACAAATCAGATTACCTATTAGTATCGTGATTCGATCAAAACAGTTCCAAAAAACAGATGTAATTCGTGTAAAATTAAGCATCCTGAACAGCACTCAGTGAAAATGTGTTGTGTTTTTCCAATAAGTATGTTTAAAAAATTACGTTTTCAGCATCAACATTACAGGATTATGGCAGCCACCAAAAGTAGACAATTATATCGACGCTGCTTGTATCTGTAAATTATAATGTTACACCCTTTTAAAGCGCACTTACCCTTGTGATCAGCGGTTTAATAATTTTAATTAATTTTATCATTTGATCCTCAATCCCTGTATTTCATTATCATTATGCATAAATTTCTTTTGAATAAGGCAAATATGTTTTCGAAACTGATTGAAATTCCGAATCGACGGGGAATTCTTGCGGTGAAATTAAAAGAGCTAAGTAAATAAATTGTAGATATCCCATGACACAGAGGCCCAATGAGTCCTTTTTTTACCCATATTCAAGGAATACTTTTTCGTCCCCTTGGGCAAAGTAGAGTATTATATTTTTTTGATTGAGTGAGCTGCGTGATTGCTTTTTCTTTTTTAGAATACTGCATCTTCATTCTACAATGGTGTTCGTCTCTCACTTAAAACATTGAAGTGTATTTTTTACGGCCACAATGACAATTTTCCATAATTGACGTATAGAATGCTTTCCGGAATGTGATTTTAAATTGGAATACTCCGAGTTTCTAGTGTCAGTCTTTTAAAACAGAGGAAAATATTAGCCTTTCAGTGTAATGTTATTTATTAAATATTAAATTAGAAGCTTTTTAATTTGTTTTCATGGCGTTAAGGTATAGGTACCTTTATTCCATACGCTAGCTCGGAAACTTTCATTTGCTCATTTATTCTGAAAAAAATTGTGCCTTGGTAGATCATTGGCGCTGAATAGAAAAATGAGTAAATCTATACAAACCTGGGCCTCGATCATGGATCTCCATAACGCGTGCACTATTGTTATCGTTATTTTTTTATTTAACTTATTTCAGAGAGAACGTGATCTCCATTCTTCATTTTTCGCACAGCACTTCAAATCGCTTATTACAATCAGTGGAGCGAATTTTATATACTGTTATTGTTAACCCTACGATACTCTAGGGGTAAGCGTTAACGATAAAGATTGCGATAACGCGAAAAATAGATCCGTGATTCCACACCTGGATATAATGGCCATGCGCAAACTTGAGATAAAACTAAAATTGCTAATTTCAAGTACGCAATGAGTCTCTTTCAGTTTTGCACTTCACAAATAAAAACTTCATGCAGTGAATATGACACACAAAACATCATAGAATGTGTCACAGATCATTTGTTTGGTAACAATAATTTTTAGGTCAAGAAATAAGAGGTCTCGATGAGACCCACCCATTCTCGTACTCGTAGGTAATCACCAACTGCTATAATTATACTTATTATAATATAAAATTACTACTATAACTGCGTACTTGTGGTATAACTACATCATCCGAGGAAACAATTATGTATCGAGTTATGGAACGCACAATAAATAATAATAGATGATACTGATAATACTTGATGCTATTAAATATCTTCCCTTTATTTTAATGCAGACACCTTGCACCGTAAACAGTGTCACTCGAGTTTTAATCGAGTGAACCGTTTTAAAGTGACGATTTTGACTGTCAGCAAGTAAAGTTGTATTACTAATCTGACAAAATTATTTTCAAATACCTAAATGAAAGTTACTGCAAAGTTTTTAAAAACCATTGAATTCAATACGCTGAGATATGGAGTTTATACGATGACAGAACAGAATGGCAAGCACGCGAAGTTGCGTCATGAGATTTTAACTGCTGAAAACCAGCTCGTTTTTCGCGTAAAGGTTCGCCTGATGTGCGAAAATATTTGTAAGCATATTAATGAGCGTAGAAATGTATACTTCCAAATGAGGAACCCACTTTTAAATCAATAAAATGAATTTTAGAATATTCATTGAATTATTTGAATCAAAAGAGGGTTCTTCTTTTTGAAGGTATAAGGTGTCGATTGAGGTTTGGTAGGTAGGTATTCAAACGAGTTGAATTGGATGCTTTTATTTTTCACATTTTAAGAGTGCCTATGGTAACTGTGTTCACATAACTTCTGGTAGTTATCCAGATTTTTACTACCCATCGGACATTCGTGAGCCTTATCGCACGATTTCAGATGGTGATGACAGTTATGTGGGGCGTGTTGTTAAGGTTGGACGGATAGATATGCGCATCGAGTCAGATTACGTTGTTACAGATCCCTCTCCCGGTCATGCTTACGTCGGAATTTTGAGTGAATTTATTGAAAGGATGGGCACGGTAATCAGTCAACCAGTTTTGGTCTTCCTTTTAGCCGTTTAATGTTTATTGTTGGAATATATAAATCCACTCCGTGTGTTTGCACGAGAGAAAGGAACGTGAAATGTGAATTAATCATCGCCTTTGTGATACATGAAAGGATAAAATTAATTCAAATCGTAATTAATGTAGCGTTGAAAATAAAAGATACGTTAATGTAAATGAAACGCCTCGAGCTGTTTTGTATTGTATTGATCGCTTTCATTATTAATAAAATCAAGCAGTGTAAAAAAGTAGTAATTGAATCCGTGTTTCGTAATATGCTCGGTTGATTCTTAGTACTAAGGCACTTTTTTCCCTATCGACTGTGTTTCCGTTAAAAAAAAAGATACGCATGAATTTAACTCGGACCTGTGTGCCGTTTGTGGATATTAATGAAATTATGCTGCAGACAGTCTCACTAACGATGATCACCACAGTCTTTCTAACTGAAGTCCACAAAGTGTTTTACAGAATAATGAGATTCCCTCACTTTTGACGAAAATTGGTGTTTTTCGTATCGTTTCAGTCTCAGTCGTTTCAGTAGTGATATTAGCGATTTTCTTTTGATGGGTAAATGATTAATGTTTTATTCAGTGCTTATCCTAACGTCGAAGGTAATGTAATATTTTCATTTATGGCATAGATGCTTTTTTTTCGGGATATTTTACTGATTTTTCTCTTACTCATTCTGGAACCGACTATCGTTTATGTTCGCTTAATTTTTCTTTTACAATCTTCACACTTACAAGAGGTCTTCCTTTCTCTTTTTTCCTATTCATGTTACACTCGACAACTGGTTTCATCAAACCATAAAGTCTAGAGATATGGCTGGTTAGGTCATTAGGCCTTCTTTTTAAGGTCCCGAGACTTCACTATTCTATCATTTTCATTCACTTTTTCGTTTTTTTCTTTTTTCTCGGCTTAGTGAATCGGAAGTTTTGAACCTAATATAGGTGGGATAGTATTTTCCAGGCAATATGACGAAACACGGAAAAGACATGTTTGAAATGATTTTAGACCATGGTAATTACTAAAGGTATTGCCAGTGGAACACTTCAAAGTTTAATATTGCCGTAATGGAGTTTCTTGAAAGGCAAAGTCAGTGATAGGCCTGTTCTTTAATGGTTCGACAATGGCGT
Source organism: Platycnemis pennipes (assembly GCA_933228895.1). NCBI lineage: Eukaryota > Metazoa > Arthropoda > Insecta > Odonata > Platycnemididae > Platycnemis > Platycnemis pennipes. The sequence goes on along the minus strand of OW121851.1, from coordinate 40,284,918 downwards.
CACTCTCTGATGGTTATTCTAAAAAAAATGTGCTTCCATGTATAATTTTTGGAGCCTTCTGTTCAGAGCCCTTTAAGATGAAGTGTTTCCTCTGGCTGAAAGGATTATTAACATTTGTAATGATATGAATAATGGAATTTATTTAAATCTGATGAAGATTGAACGGGGGAAGAAAGAAATGGTGGCTATGCTTCCACTGATGTAATCATGAATTTCCTCGTATGTTGAGGAGCGCAGAAGTTTCATTTTAACTTTCCCGGTAAATTCTGGTGATGTGACACTTCTCTGGTCTGGTGACGCTTTCCTCCACGAAGAATCCCGAAGAAATTTGTTCTACCATAATTCCTGGACGTACAAATTTTCGAATTGGAAGAATTCAACGATTCACTTGTCATTGTCCAACAGTATATAACGTATGCCAGGATTTTTTATTTGGCGGTAGCGTAGAAGAGATATTTGGCCGTTGCAGTTGGCGTAACGGCATACGGGAATTTGTGAAGAGGGATTACCTCATCCTCACCAATGGTTTCAAGTCTGCCCCACGCTTATAGCCACCTCAAACTGAAAGGAAAGGTATGGAAATCGGATTTGATAGAGGAAAAAGTGCACAGCATACATGAGTAAATGTGGAGTTAGACGTATGAGTTCCGTGTTCCCGGAGGAAACCACATAAAATCCTGGATGCCTGATCTCAAGTTTTGTCGACTCATGAATGAATTCAACTTGCGAAAGCATTCACAGAACGCAACTCGTTTGTATGCTGATCACTTTTTGCTCACGAGAAAATATATTAATTTTCATGAAGGTAAATTAAAAGACTTTGCTTCCTACAAATTCACTTTTTATTGTCGACTAGTTTCGATACACTGTACCATCTTCAGGACTAGTACAGGTGGTACAGTGCATCTAAACTAGTCGACAATAAAAAGTGAATTTGTAGGAAGCAAAGTCTTTTAATTTACCTTCATTAGAATGGATTTCTACAATGTAATGGCCTCAACCATTCAGTATATTAATTTGGTTATTCGTTTCGAAAATAGAGGCATCCTGAGTTTATTAAAAATATGTCCTTCAAGTTTCTTTCTTCCGCGTGGATAGATAAGCACTTGAGCGCGCATCATACGGATAATTGATAGAAATAAAACCCAGTCGTTCTTACTTTTAACTCTAACTTGGTCTGAAAACGACTTCTAGCTCGGTAAATGTTTCCGTCAGTCACGCGCTCAGCACTGGAAAAAAAAGGGTTCATTTTTACCCCGCATTCTTCTTTACCTCCGCGACAGCATTTTTCACTTGCCTTATCGTCCCATCGGGTCTACCTTTAAAAGCTACGTGCATCCTCTTCCAAGTCGCAATCTCTATTCACAGCCCCGAGGGAAAGGGGGAGAAAATTCTTTTCCATCCTCTTACCCCCTTCACCTCTCTTTTTTTATTTCACCTTTCCGTTAGAAGAAATATTCCTTCCTCGAGAGGCAAAGGAACCGTCTTTTTGCATAGTATCGCCAGGAGAAGACGAGGAGCTGGCGAAGAATTCCAGCATCATTCCCCCCACCCCTTTCCCTCCCCTTTCACTGTGCTTCGTAAGTAGGGTTGCCAACCCTCCCGGTTTTGCCGACAGAAAAAAATTGCTGTCGCAGATTCGGAAAATAATATTTTAAAATCTCTCTCCAACCGGCGTTTACTTCCTACATTAACTCAGTGATGTCATCTGTGCATCGTTAACCTTTGAAGGAGTTTTTCTACAAAATGATACACAATACTGAGGGAGCGGAACTCAATACGTTTCGAAAGATCTTCGTAACTTTCAATTGATTCCCTCCACTTGCCTATGTAATATGATTCTCTTGAGGAAAGTGTGTTAAATTATTCAAATGATATCTCTAGTTAAACCCTAGTATATGTGCTCAAATCAAACGTTTGCATGGTTGGTGGTATTAGACCTCTGTAACAATATGCATTAACCCCGATTGTTTGTGAAATCTAGGCATCAGGGGCAAGTTTCTTTCCCTATTCCGCCTGTAATATGCCGAAAAGATCTGATACTCTGCATCGAATGAATGTCGTCTCCCGGAACTCGAACCCGGGACCTCCGGTCAGCAGCGTCTCTGCTCACAGGAATACCACCTTTTGTATCTACGTATACGCATTCCTTTTATATCTTCCGGAATATATTCCTAATGGAACGGACCACTCACCAAAGCATGTGGTCAGAAGTTGACGTTTTCGAGCTTAACGTGGTGGAATACTTTGATGGTCGGGGAAAATGAGCACTCCAATTCCACATAAATGTGCACATTTTTACATTATCATATTTTTACATATTTATTTCGTACAGAATGTTTATCATCCCTTTCCCACCCTCCAATCCTAAATTTATGCGCATATAAGGTCGGACTATGTATGGATTACCTCATGCGGTTGCGGAGCATCAAAATCATGGTAATTTGAGCAAGAATATAGATAAATATAGGAGATGTTAAAAAAATACACTTTGTACGGTCCCATAGAAAATATTATTGAGTACGACCCGGGTTTCGTAGGATAATGACACCATCAGGTAAAACTGACCAATTTTATATCGTACCTATATTTACTAAAAACAGGTGAGTGGTGGTAAGCCAGTGGCCCGGGTCTTGAATCTTACTCACCGAATAAATGTTGACGTTTTCGTTACCAACGAAAACGATCATATTTTGTTATCAAAGTGGATAAGCGAATAACTTGAAACGAAAGACGTCATCATAACGACAAATTTAATTCGTCATAGCGTAACGAAAGATTCAAGGCTTGTGCCGCAAGTCTTATATATTTCTGTAGTGGACCGTACAAAGTATATTTTTTTTAGCTTTTCCGATATGGAGAGGGTACACATAGTTAAGCCCGAAACCATTTGTCTAACTTTAGATAAATATAATTTTTTCTGGAATTGAAGCGATTATTGTACCCTCGACGTGCTCAAAAGTTGGCAGCCCTGCTCGCGAGGGAGACCGCTGGCCCAAAAAATCCCATTTCATTCCCGGAGAGGCAGCGGGCCCTTCCCATTCACTTTCATGCCCCGACATTCACGGCAAGAAGGCCATCCCGATGCCGTTCGCCCCTCGTGCACCCTGCACCCTTCATTAATAAGGGACAGACCCTTCCGCTCAGACAATCGCCGCGCGATCGACTAACTCCCTCCTCCCCCATCAATACGCGCGGGCGGATTCCATTCAAACCATTGCCGAGAACTTAAAGGAATCGTCCTTTCGCACAGCAGAAAGCTAGGAGCGCAAGAAAGTTCCATTTCTCAGTCGCCAGAACGCTACCACCCAAGCATTTATGCCTCCCTCTAAAATGTTCTACCCCGACAATCAATCTTCCTTCACATTGCTAGTAAAGACGATGTTCGAATTTTCTACGTATGTTTAGCAATCTTTATTGGATAACTCACTATTGAAATGGCGTTGATTGTTCAGTCTTATACAGTAATATAATTTCAGTTAGTGGTTTTAGTTTCATTAGTAGTTCTGATAAATGGGGAAAAAAGCAAAAAAATACAATCATCACAAGTCTTAATGTATTCAGTTTTTATTCATTAAATCTAAAGTTAAAACGATCCTTGGAGGCATTTTATCATTATCATTTTGGTTTTTTTGAGAACTGTTATACAAGGCAACGCATGCTCAAGTTCAAATACTTCCCTTCCATCAATTTTTTTAGTGTCAATAGTTTAACGCGCTTAATTCGGTTGTTCGCGCGAAGAACAACTATTTAATATCCGTGATTCAGCTTATATTGCTAATCTTATCTGAATGGTCCCGCCTACCAATGGGGGCGTTTACTCAGAACCGGAATCTCAATTTTGTGCACGAAATCGTTAGATGGAAACGAAAAATGAATTTTAGTGAAAAAAATTAATCTTCCATTCCAGAGCCATTCACTCATAAATCAAAAATTTAAGTAAGCAAAAGGTGAGGCCCACCGATGAAGCTGCTTTGAGAAAATTTACATCATCCACCTCACGTCCTGGACTGCTTTTAGGGAAAGGGAAGAGGGTGGAGGGGGGTTCTCGGAAGGTCTGCTTGCTTAGATCCTGTCGCAACCGCTTCCATTGGCAGAGTCAGCTGTGTGTCCTCCATTGCGATAAGACGAAGTAGCTTCGCGGACTCAGTTGTGATTGGACGAAGTGTGTGACGTAAGAGGTCACATGTACGCCCACTTTTCCGAAAGGGTTAAAAACATCAGTTTTTCGCCGCTTATAACCCGAGAAATAATTGACGGATCAAAAAACAGAAAAAACGTGGCTTTTTATTTTAATAACTCTATCAGATTCGGCAATTAATAAAAATATGGTAAACGGTCGCATTCTACAGTAGAATTTCCGATTTAAAACAGAGAAATTTGAATTTAAAATACATGAACCGAGTAGACAGTTGCTTCTGATCAGTCTTAGGGAGGTGAGGATCATAACTAATCTAATGTCTAAAATTGTGATTGCTGCCTTAGTGAAAAACCGTTATAGATTGCTGTGATCTATTCAAAACTTAGAAGATTTGAGAAAATAACCAGATCAGAAAATAACCATGGTGGAAGTGAGAAATACTAGTCGTATAACGCACTAGCATTATTCCACAAAAATAAACATATTTCAAACGTTTCGGCAAATGTGTGATACAAAGCCTCTTATTCGTATCTGATGATGGCTTTTTAAGCTGAAACACGTATAGGACGTAATGAAAATGAAAGTACTTGGTTAATGCCACTATTTTACAAAAAAAAGTGGAATTAACCAAGTACTTTCATTTTCATTATGTCTAAATTCCACCAAGTTAACTTGTCGACCATCGATTTTATACGTATAGGACGATTTAAATGTGTTCCCATGAAAATGTACTGAGGTATTTCGTGCTAATTTGCAGTCCTCAAATTGATTTTGAAGTAAGGACCTTTCTGTTCAATATTTGATGTCACTTTTTGGGTGTGTGAAGTACTGACTATTACGGCTACTTTGTGGCATCCCTGATCAAGGTTAATGTTTTTTTTTCTCAGTGGAAGTCTTATTTTACGAGAAGGTCATAGTTCCTTGTACTTAAAGGCGGGTTTGTGTTGCATGTTTGAATAAGGTTGGTGATGTTAAGGTGGGTTGGAAGAGAAGATAAACATGGAACTTCAGCGTGTATTAGGAGAAGAGAGGAAGTTGATTGATGAAATTAGGAGGTTGAGTGAGTGGATGTGAGTCGGAAGTTACTGGAGGCGGTATTCGCACGTTTCCCTGCGGGTGACTATGAAGCTAGAATGGGGGTGCTTGGGAAAGAATAGGCCTCCCCATCTCGGCTCAAAGTATTGTCTTCGGTTCCCTCTAATGGAGACAGCATCTATGTTTTAAAAAATAAAAAAAATTAAATCATATCTAAATTTCATCACAGCGGCGTTTGATTATAGTTTTAAGACTATTTAAGGCTGGCGATTCTCTGGGAGTAAATTTTATTCCCATGTTCGAATTTAGCCTATTCAAACTACATATTGGCGTGTTTACGTACATTCCTCTGTTTAATTGTCAAATTTGGAGTGGAGAAACAAATTGAGTCGGCATTAGCCTAAGTATTACTGCTAACGAAAGACACTAAGTGATCCACGGTTTAGCTCCCCAATTAACGGATAGAGTACTTAACTATTAAGTGATCTCCACGCTCCACCCAAGTAGGGACTGGCATACCAGTGAAAAACGTTTCAGTACGAGGATTCCTTCACGAGACCTCGGCATGGTTAGCTTTTATTCGAGCCAGAACACTGATATGATCCCCACAGTTGGGTATGCTGTCGAACGCAAACGGCTGAGGCACTAATAATAAATTTTATTGCGCCAAGGTTATGAATATATGCACGTCCTTGTGGATTACAGCTATAATTCATGTTATGAAGTTTTCATTTTCATGAATTACCTTAAAGTATTAAAAAGAAAAAACTGAAGTAGTATAATCCTCAAGGTTTATTACAACCGACCAAGGTTTTGATGGGTCACCGTCATTACCTTGATAGTGAAATTGTGTGGATTATACTATTTAAGTTTTTTTTTATTTTTAAGATTATTAAGTTCCACAAAGTAAAGCCCGAAACAATCTGTTTGATTAAAGTACTATTTCATATTCTTCTTTAAATAATTATCCCGTCATTACCTTGATAGTGAAATTGTGTGGATTATACTATTTAAGTTTTTTTTTCTTTTTAAGATCATTAATTTCCACAAAGTAAAGCCTGAAACAATCTGTTTGCATAAAGTATTATTTCATATTCTTCTTTAAATAATAATCCCATCATTACCTTGATAGTGAAATTGTGTGGATTAAACTATTTAAGTTGTTTTTCTTATTAAGATCATTAAGTTCCACAAAGTAAAGCCTGAAACAATCTGTTCGATTAAAGCTTTATTTCATATTCTTCTTTAAATAATAATCCCCAATGTTGGTTTCCATGATAGCCCTGCACGTCTTGAAAAGTAAAATTATGTATGCACATTTAAAAAAACTCCCTGAATCTGATTAGCATTGCCGCGGACGTAACACAAGACGTCTCATTTCTGTCCTTTTATCTGTGCATTGCCCCGTGAATTGTTGCAATTCGTTACGTGGGGTGTGTCGAGTGGTCGTCTCCCAAGTCCACCTTCTCGAGTCAGGGGAATAACGTAGGTTTGAAGAGCCAAGACTCGGCGGAAGTGGAGTGAGTGGTCTGGGAAAGGGGTTTCTTGTAATGAAAGTCAGTCGCAAGACTCCTCCTTCCCTCTCCAAGACCCCTGCAGACTCCCTGTTAACCCTATCCCACCTCCACCGCCGCTTCGTCGCGCTGGAGGTGGGGGGAGGAGGTTAGAGAAGGGACGAGGGCGGATGTGATCCGGACAGCGGCGGAGTAGGAGGTCGCCGGAACGGTCGCTTTTCTTGTCCCGGACTTCCCGACCTTAAAACCCGCCCGCCGTACTCGACCATCCCCGTTCTCCCCACTCGCCCCCTTTTTTTTGCTTTCCCAGGGACTCCCGAGGGTGCTCCGTGATGATTTCCACGGCCTCAACCTCGCTCGGTGATGTTACGGGTCAGGGGAGAGTGGTTAATGGTTAGGGAGAAGGGTACAGATTAAATGGCCGGCCATTGGGAAGACGGTGTGCTTAGCATATCTCCACTGAGACGATGGAGGCCCGAATCTTTCGGAGCGTCTGGAGATCCAACCAGTTCTACCTTGCAAAATCCTTCGTGCTCCTGAGACGTATCCAATTCTGGGACATTGGATTTGTCTCCCCTATGCAGATTGGCACCGTTAATAAGGTAGTTTCCTTCATAAAAAAAACAGATTTCATTACTTGAGATTCGTGCCCTGCCATAAATAAATTTATTTTACGTAAAAAGTTTGGACTTAGAAATCCCAGTTTACAAGAGAATTAAATGTTAACTTTAAGATCATTTGAAAAAGCTCTGAAATGGCGGGGTGCTCTGCCGTCTTTGTACGTACCAGGTATGTAGTTTACGTTGAGAGTCATAGGAAAATTCGTCTCCTGAACTTACCATTGCATTTTACGGCACCTCAGCTCTGGTGAATATTTATTAGTATTAGCCTGTAAAAACTATCGAAGTTCGAAAAGTCTTCTCAGTTAGACATGGTATTGTAAGTCATTATATAGGCTCAAGAACATCCTGCTCGTGGTGTCTTCTGCTACGGCGAAGCATGGCATGAAGGTCGTGCGGCGATGAGCGAACTTCACGGTATGCTTGTGAAAGGAATACTAACTGATTTTAAATGAATCAACTTCATAAGTAATATTAAATAAATAAAAGTTAATTATAATAAATTAACGGAATAAGTGTACCTCCAATACTAGTTAATAAGCTTAAACGGAGTGCAGCGTCTATTTGGAAGCGTCCGCAGCACTACCTGGTGGCAGGTAGAGGAATTAGTTGAACGTCACACGTAGGATTAACCGGCATGCAATAGTTTGCCGTCGCGTTTTCACGCCATTGATTTTTTTCACTTTTTAATTAATGAGGAAAAATACATAATGTCATTTAAAAATCGAACGGCTTAGAATACTTACTCCGGAGGTTAAACTTTCGATCAAGACAAAAGAATAATAGGAAACTACCCTATTGTGGGGCATGATTTGCAGAAAATTAATTGATCCAGCGAGGCCATTTTTTATAGTAATAATGCGTGTTATGCAATATAAATGTGTACTACCTTGCATTATATGGGCCGCTATCGATATTCCGTTCCGTAATTTCCGCGTGTTAATCGTTAGAGTTAAGTTTCTGTGAGGGCAAACGTTAATCATCCAATACCCTGTGTTTAACACCCTGTGTGTAACTGAGAAATGTTTAGTATGCTTTTGTTTTTTCCCGGCTAATAATATTTAAGAAGTCTTCGTGGGTCTTCCACCGAGATAAACTTTTAATAGAAGCCGACGTTTTGAAATCCGTCTCGTTCTCAAGGCAAATTCTTAAATATGAGGTATGTTTGTTGCGAAAATGCGACAGATTAGATCATAATGGAATTGATCTTAAGAAAATATTACTTGAATGTACCAATGGGGACGTTTAATTGGAACCGAAATTGCTGTTGTACAAAAAATTGTTAGATGGAAGCGAAAAATTAATTTTAGAGAAATAATTTTCTAACCAGAGCCATTCACTCATAAATCAAAAATTGAAATAAGAAAAAGATACCACCCACCAAACATCATTCGTTAAGGATTACTAATTCTACGTAAGTATTTATATCTACGCGATACCTTGTAAGCCACCGCGAGGGTGTGTGGCAGTGGGGCGAAGATAACCAAACATGTACCACATGCAACTAGGGTAGGTACTACAATGAAACATGCTACTACTTGGGTCATTTCCAGAAATACAGAAAGTATACTTGTGTTGGGATATTCATTGGGCTTAGAAGCGATGTCTGGAAAAGATTTCAGTGCAGTAAATGTGGCCGAATAGACTGACAAATGAATTTGGAGTCTCAATTGGCGTGTGCTACAATGATCGAAGAATTATCCACAGTTTGTATAAAAACCAAGTAGCTATGATTAAATCTGGACCCAGCTGTGAAGAAGCAAGAATAAGGAAAGGAGTGAAACAAGGCTGTGCACTGTCTCCAGTATTTTTTAATTTTTACATCGAGAGAGCCATCAATGAAATCAAACTGAAGTCTTCTGGGGTGAATATCCAATGAGAAAAAATTAGCATACTGAGATTCGCTGATGACATAGCACACATAGCAGAGGCAGAGAGGGATCTGAATAAGATTCGGATTACCATTGAAAGGACAATGGCCAGATATCAGCTGAAGATCAATAAGAAGAAGACTAAGATTCTAGTGTGCAGCAAGAGAGGAGAGGCCAAAACCAACGTTTAACTAGGAAAATAGAAACTGGATGAGGTGAAAGAGTTCTGTTACCTTGGAAGCCGAGTTATCAACGACGGACGAAGCAAGAAAGAAGTAGTCAGCAGAATAGCCCAGATAAAGAGGGCATTCTTTCAAAAGAAGAATCTACTTACCGCTGGAAATATAAGCGTAGAGGTAAGGAAAAATTTCATCAGAACTTACATCTGGAGCGTGTTTTTTTATGGCAGCGAGGCATGGACAATGACAGCAGCGGAAAAGAAAATGGTGGAAGCATTCGAAATGTGGTGCTACAGAAGAGTGATGAAGATTAAATGGATCGACCGAGTAAACGAGGAAGTTCTAAGAAGAGTAGGAGAAAAGAGATGTCTTGTGAGTACCATAAGAAGAAGACGGGACAACTTGATCGGCCACATCATGAGACATGTTGGCCTGATGAAGACAATCATCGAGGGGCAGGTGGAAGGGTAGAGTGGCAAAGGAAGGCCTCGTGCAAGATATATGGAACAAGTGATAAAGGATGTGAAAGAGAGAAGTTACGTAAATGTGAAGAGATTAGCCGATGGAATATATCAGTGGAGAGCTGCGTCAAACCAATCTGAGGATTGATGACTTATGGTGATGATTTGGTGTCTCAGAAATGAGACTGGTTTCGTAGAGAGTGAGCCTGAGAATGGGATGTGTTTAACAATAGAAGGACATTGAGGACATTAAAAGAGAGCCTGATGACTAATTCTACTGCCTCCTTTTTCTCTTCGTGCCCTCCTAGTAAATTAACGTTGTGGAACATCCTTATATTTATCTCCATGATTCACAGCATTCATGAATAATTGTGAGGTGCCCTTTGTGAGAAAAATATTTTATAAGTTTGCGTCTTAATTGTAGCGTAGTTTATTTGGACCCGCTGTGCTCGCGAGTTACTTGAGACAGCACGTTTATATATGAACGATTGTAGCTTAAGTTTTTTCATCATTTTAGTTTACTACTTATCAAATATCCCTATAAAGAGCCGAACTAAAAGGAATGAAATCATGTTGGACGTGCTTTAACGGCTATTTCATGCTCGAGAATTACACTTTTATTTGATATTGTTTTTTCTCTCTTAACCAGAAAAGAACTTAGGATGCTTTGAAGGGTACTATCAAAGCTTTTCTCAACGCATATTTTCCGCATTAAATTACTTCCTTGAAATCTTTTGTCCTATAAGTTTTTCCGTAATTTAATTAGTCTGCTCTTCTGTAATTAGGTGAATAGCTGTAATTGATAACATAATAAGCAATTTTTCTGCTCTTCTGAAACAAGGAAATGGAGAGCTTCCCATCATAATGAAGCTATTGAATTCCTTTCCCCTCGCTGTGTATTTGAACTTTTTATGAGCAAAACTAATAATTAACTGCTGTGGATTGTTAAATCGTCGGACTGCAGAGGAAGTGCTCATTGAAAATAAACACCGATTGATGTCATTTCCTCCCACGCAGCAGCTCACTACGGCAATTACTCAAATTAATTTTTTGTCCCAGCGTGGGTATCGCAAGCCGTGGATATGCCATGAGATCAGAGTTCGTCTATGAACCCTCTTATTTTTTAAATGCATTCTCGTTTCGTACGGGCTGCAGCAGCCTTGTTTTTATTATTTTGGCCACTTTTACCTCATCTCATGTTTTTTTTTCGGGGCGTGAAATGCACCCTAAATTTTTAATTTCCCCACATTATTTGAGCGGTTGATTAATTTTACTCCCCGTAATTGTCCACGCAATTATCGTGGCTGCCCGTTTGGCTTTATTTCCCGGGACAGAAGGTGAGCATCACCTGAATACCCCGCTCGTTGCAGTGTGTGTGTGGGCACCGAATATCATCTCCCTCCACCCTGCAAGAGGACGTGGAGGGCAGATTAAAAATGTAGCGGGGAGATAACGCCGGAAAGTTATTCTTGGGATGGAGAGGGCATTGCTTTAAAACAAACTTTTGCCGCGATGATCGTGCGATACGTGAGCCAGAAGATGAATGGCGTCGTTTACGCCCTGGCCTGCCCTCTCGCGGCCCAGGGAAGAGTTTTGCTTGAAAAATGAGGGGGAGGGGAAATATTTGCAGCAATCTCCGAACCCTTGCTCATCCAGCTTCTACCCTCAACCACCCCCCCCCCTCCCACGCTACCATCCGAAACCACACCGTTGCCCTCGCCAAGGCCGCATTTCGTTTTTTTTATCTTTCAAAAACCCCGTATCCTCACTCCACTTTTAAATGTATTCCTCCCCGTAATTTCCTCGTGTCTAGAACTTTCCATCCCTGGACCACGTGCATTAAATAGCCTCGCCAACGTTTCCCCCCCTGGAGTGGTAATCGAGCGGACTCTTGTTCTTTTTTTTGTACGAAGTTTTCTTCTTTCGAGTGTTCTCGCGTCAGGCAAGGCAATTTCTCCTTTGTTAGCTCGTCAGAATATCATGGAAAAATCACCAGATGAGATAAGAAACACGTATCAATGAATACATTTTCATCTCTCATTGATCTTCTATAAAATTTTTACTGACCCTGAATCACTTGGTAGATATGGAATTCTAAATCTAAATTTCTCTCGTTCATATTTTAATCTAAAATATTCCGCCCTAGGTGAACCGGAGGGCATAGCACTCCTAATTTTTAGTTTAATAGTGCAAATATCGTCATTTTTTTGTGATAGTTTGCCCTTTTCAGCGTATTTTTAACTGTTCTACAAAATATTTCTTTAAATATGGCAGTATCCTGCACGAATCAATTTTTCGTAGATTTTCGGCGAAAACTACGGTAACCGGCCTTTAAACTCTTAAAGATATGGCCAACCAGTTAGATTCTAGACCAAATAAGTATCACCTTCGCCAAATCACCAAATAAGTCAGGTACCAATAGGTTTCGGTAACTTATTAACTACAGTCAATTAAGTATTCGGTAGATGGTTAAAGGAATGAATTCATTTCCGGCACTATATAGAAAAAGGCTTCACCAATAATTGTCAGTCTATGGCCCTGTTTTTCCATACAGTCTTTGTTTATTTGTCTCCCTGAGAGTAAGAGCTTTAGAGACGACTTTACAAGAGCGCATAAATGCTTCTCCTTGCCTAACTAATGTAAATAACATTGCAGCGTTCTAATAGTCTTAATGGTCCAAGCGATATTTTCTTTCGCCGTGCACTGGCTTAAGAGACTGTTGTGAACAAGTTACCGTTTACTTAATGGGATTTTCTAGGGCATGTTTGCCTTACTGCATGGATCCTGGCCAAAAATAAGCTATTTTGACCCATCGCTGTTTATCGCACATTCACTGAGTGAGTGCTGAAGTACGCTAGCCATTTCCGCTTGTCTACACAAGAGAAGTTTATTTATTATTTAGTCAATATCTCTTGGTGGCCTCCATGTGTGAGAAAGCGTTCAGCTCGCTATTAAAATTAAGCCGTGGGAGAGGAACGTCATTTCATAAGCATAGTCTTAGTGGTATTTTACTTGTCTTATTTTCAAAGTGTATTAGGTTAGGTATGCAAACGCTAGTGTGCAAACGTCTTAAAAGGTGTTTAGTAAATTGGACGTAAGGTCACATTTTTCCAAGCGCTTATTTCTCTCTCATTCTTATCCGAAAGGTTTTGCATGTATGCCTTGTATTTCTATCTTGCTTGACACACATTGCAAGATAGGGTATACAATCCACTTCTCTTCATAAGTTCCTATTTTTTATTATGGTTGTAGAGATCCTTCCCAATTGTGGAAGGGTTATGAAATGAATATTTAACCTCTTCTTTTCGTAACACTTTCAAAAATTTATGTTAACTACCCCTTAAAAGATAACTTGCACCAATAAATGTACACGTCATGTAAAAGGATGAGATGAAAGTAATTTCCTACGTTTTACGTATCTAACAACAGTTAAACCAACTGTGCAACATTAAATTTATTTTCAGCTATATGGACAATTGTAGATAATTCAAAATTAAAATTACTTGTTGACATGGTGATATTTATTGAGCAGTGCAACATTAAAAGAAAAAGAAAGGTAACGAAAGCGGTGGTGACACGAGTCCGCCGGGATTTTTTTTCCGTTATTATAGTAACGTTTTTCCGATGTTGTCAAGGAAACCACCTTATTCATTTATTGTCCGCAAGCTTTCCACTCTTAATCAAGCATTTTATGGAAGGCTCAGCACCATGCGTCAGTGAATAAGATAGCTACCCCCATAGGGTGTTGAAAATACGTTTTTACAGTTAACCGGCCCGCGATGAACGTTTGTACTGTTCGTTTCTACTACTCTTATATTCGTATTATTATTGTACTGTTGGTACTACGTTTTTTGACCGTTAAGTGTGTTTTTCAAATGTACATACTTTGTCAAATCTGAAAAGTTGATTTTATTCTCCCCATCTCTCACATTGAAAGGAATATTTTTTGTGAATTGTTTAAAATAAAGTAAAACTATCAAATTGTCGTAGGCTACCCAACGATTTTAATAGTATTCTGCAAGTTTCGCTGGTAACCTTCGCATGTGAAGAATGAATTGATCATATTTCGGGAACTTTGCTGTACACGTAAGCTAAAATTACTCATCATTGCCCATAGGTTAAAACATTTAGCGTCATAATTAAAGACAAGTATGCTTTACCAATTTGCTGCCCAAACTAATTATTTTAATTATACTCTTGTGGTTTGGAGGTAATAAACTCTTGTTATTACTTATTTGATATTTTTAGTACAATACGTTCTACTAAGTAGTATGTACTAAATAGTTTTCCAATTTTAGGTTAGATTTTTGTTAAATAGCTTAATTATTGGTTTTTACTTTCTTAGGCCCGCTGTTTCACTCATGTATTAGTTCTTATTGCGTCATCTCATTCTTATTCTCTGTCTTAAGGTAATAATTTGAGTGTAAATTCACTTAGCTTGATTGTGCTTATCACCAGGAGCCGCAATCAATTTGAGCAAGAGAGCTGGCCAGTAAGTGGAAGTTTTCTTCTTTCAAAAATTACTTTTTCCGTTATCATAGCAATGTTTTTTACCGATATGTTCAAGCCATCTTATTCCTTTATTGTTTGCAAGCTTTCCACTCTTAATCAAGTATTATCTCGGAGATAGCTGCCCCCACAGTGTATTCAAAATGCGTGTTCTCACTTAACCGATCAGCGATGGACGTTAGAACCACACGTGCGTATAATGGCCTTGGAGTGCAGGTGGTGTTATCTTCTCAATGCTGATTACTCGATGACATGCATGACCTCTCTTCGAAAACGAAGTTCAGTCAACCAATCCGTATGGTAATAATAGGTACCTCGTTCTGTGTGTTGCAGTCAGAAAGGCAAATAACCTTAGCTGCTGTTCGCCTCCCTAGTCTAATTCGTCGTAGAAGTTCTACGGGTGACTTGTCCGACAGCCAGGGAAATTTGTGCCATATTGGAAATCAGGAAGTCTTAGGACTCTTTCTGGGAACGGAGAAGAGATTGAGAGAAATCCGGCGTCGGTATAGGCCTGCTTTTAACGAAGGCGACAAGGGATCCGCAGTGATACGCCCCATCCGCCCTTCAGGGATCCGGTACACCGAAGTGCTGTCCTCACGGAATTCAAGTGGAGACCAATTAAAAGTGTTTGGCATGGTCGAGATTGGAACTCAGACAATCGGGATAGAAAGCCAGTGCTTCAACCACAAAACCTACCCTACCCCTCTCAAGTTCATTTTTCTCTCCTCCGCTGTGTTCTAATTTCCCTCGAGATGTTTGTACCTGAGGAAGGTGCAAATATACAAGGATAGAGATGAGAACTCGGGGCATTTGAAGGGGACGAGCCCGACTCATTACGGGACGAATGGAGATTATTTTGGCGGGACGGAGGCATGAGACCAGCGCCCCTCAATCCCGGGGATGATGGGAGAGGTCGGAATAGAAAAAGTTTTCACTGTCGTGAGGTTGCGGTTTAAGTTTCCTCGGATCGCTCTACATATTACAACTGTTATTACGTAGCACCTCCCTGCTGCGCAAGTTCCGTGTAAAAAGAACTTCAGGCAGTTATTTTTTTACTGTTCACCCATCAGGAAAATATAATTACATGGTGAACAATAATCAAGCATATAAAAATACAAATATTATTTACACCAGTAAAAGCTGGATGAATACATTGGGTATCATAATTTATTATATTATTATAATTTATATAACAATCAGGTATTATTAAAATGGTTTGGTTAACAAATTTCCTTTCAATATTGGCACAAATTAAGGTCATTACAAAATTTAATATATTTTTTACGTATTTGTTTTAAGGAAGAATTTCCACAGCAGTCACTGCTAAAATTCATTTTGTAAAATGTCAACCATGTCAACTTATTCCTACATTTGTTTGTTTTAAAATGGAAATCCAATCGATTTATTGACGTACCATTTCCGCCTTGATTGACATATTGAATATTAATATCAGGTTATTCTGTATTATCCCAAAGTTTCAACTACTTCGTAGTCCACGGCGATTGGTATTTGCCTGAGCATGGATGAAACACGCCTAAAAATAAATCCATATCACACGATGCATGAACATGCACAAGACGTTGTCATGTTGGTGGACACCAGTACCAGTAAAAAACCTCTGTCATGTTTGAGATTATTTCAGAAGCACCCAGGCGTTGTGTGTGGATATCGACTGTTTATCCAAAAGGATGAACAGAGGGAGCTAACGATGGGCATATATTAACTAGCTTCGTCAGTAATTTAATTCTAAGACGAATATTTTCACAGCAGTTACTATAATAGCAGTTACCGTCATAAATTATACTTTCATAATTTACAGCAACTATATTTCACCGCGTCCGGTTTATCCTGTTCGAATCTAGCGTTGGCAATTATATAAATTAGGCAATTAGTTCGATCTATCAAGGTCCTAGTCCGTGGTGTGTTTTTATGTGCGAATGATCTTTAATTGGGTGATGAATCTGTTTCCAGTATTGCAATTGGATCAAAATTCAGCCTTCTTTAATTTGAATTTACATGTTTCCCGTGTACTACCCTTAATCATTTGAAAATTTTAGTACTATAAAGTCATGAAATTTAAATCCGTAATTAAGCCGAGAATAACAAATTGCTGTTTTTGGACGTGCAGTATTATTGTGAATAATTCTGAGGAATTCTAACGCATTTCGTCGGTGTACTTCCTTTCCAATTTATATCACCCAGTGATTGTGCTGGAATGAGAGTGAAATATGTTGAAATTTGATAGTGCTCGGAAAGTTATACAGTATGTGCCGTAGTAGCTATCATCGTGTAACTTCTCCGGAAGTAGCTATCATTGTGTTGGCGTGGTATCTGCTTTCGTAAATTTCTTTTTATTTCAACGTTTTCCAGCTCAAACTTTTGGAAAATTGTCGTCCCTTAAACAGTAAGATTGCGTATCTGTACGCTGATATTTTGTCGGGGTGTAACGACACGTATGTCACTGGCAATGTATTATGTATTTACATTCGTGCTTTGAGATGTTTCATAGTGTTCTCTCCTTTTTATGTCCTACGCCGTGATCTGATCCCTCGAAATCACTCGTGCTTCGAAAGGTGCAGTGGTTCACGTAAGATTCACCCAGGACATTTTTAAATCCAGCCGAACGCAGAACCCAATAATCCCCCAGAAGATTTTTCTCTAGTCTCTGAAAACACTCTAGCCAATGGGGGCGCTTTTTCGGAACCGAAATCGCAGTTTTTTGCACGAAATTGTTTAATGGAAACGAAAAAAGAATTTTAGTGAAAAAATTAATCTTCTAACCACAACCATTCACTCACAAATCAAAAATTAAAATAAGCAATAAGTGACGCCCACTGAAAAAGCTGCTGTGATAACATTGACGTCATTTTCCTCCCATCCTTGACTGCTTTTATGGGAAGGGATTGGAGGGGGATTCTCAGATTGCTCGCACAGATCCTGTCGCAATCGCTCCCACTGGAATAGTCAGCTGTGTCCCCCCCTTTGCGATAAGGCGAAGTAGCTTCACGGGCTCAGTTGTGCATGGACGAAGTCGATATACGTCAGAGGTTGCACCACACCCATTTTTCCGAAAGGGTTAAAAACATCAGTTTTTCGACGCCTATAACTCGAGAAATAATTGACTGATCAAAAAACGGAAAAATGTGGGTCTTTTTACTACGCAAACTCTATCATATTCGGCAATAAAAAATATGGTAAACAACCCCATTATTGGTGAAGCCTTTTCCTATATTGTGCCGAGGATGAATTCATTCCTTTATTCATCCACTGAATACTTAATTCACTGTAGTTGATAAGCTGCTGAAACCTATTGGTACCTGAGTTAACGAAGGTAAAACTAATTTGGTCTAGAATGGGGTCGTTTACCATATTTTTTTTATTGCCGAATCTGATAGAGTTTGTAAAATAAAAGGACCCGTATTTTTTCGTTTTCTGATCCGACAATTATTTCCCGAGTTATAAGCGGCGAAAAACTGATGTTTTTAACCCTTTCGGAAAAGTGGGTGTGGTGCAACCTCTGACGTAAATCTACTTCGTCCAATCACAACTGAGCCCGCGAAGCTACTTCGCCTTATCGCAAAGGGGGGGACACAGCTGACTCGGCCAATGGGAGCGATTTCAACAGCATCTGTGAGAGCAGACCTTCCGAGAACCCCCCTCCACTCCCTTCCCCCTCCCCTGAAAGCAGTAAGGGACGGGAGGAAAATGACGTCAATGTTATCACAGCAGCATTTTTCGGTGTGCGTCACCTTTTGCTTATTTTAATTTTTGATTTATGAGTGAATGGTTGTGGTTAGAAGATTAATTTTTTCACTAAAATTCGTTTTTCGTTTCCATCTAACGATTTCGTGTACAAAATTTGCGATTTCGGTTCCGAGTAAACGCCCCTATTTAACTGGTTGGCCAAATATTTGAGCGTTTATAGGTGAGTTATCGCAGTATTTGCCGAAAATCTACGAAAAATTGATTCGCGCAGGGTGCTGCCATATTTAAAGAAATATTTTGTAAAACATTTCAAAAATACGCCGAAAAAGGACAAACGATCACCAAAAAAATGACGATGTTTGCACTATTAAACTATAAATTAGGAGTGCTGTGCCCTCCGGTTCAGTTAAGGCGGAACATTTTAGATTAAAATATGAACGAGAGATATTTAGATTAAGAATTCCATATCTACCAAGTGATTCAGGGCCAGTGAAAATTTTATAGAAGATCAATGAGAGATGAAAATGTATTCATTGATACGTATTCCATTTTTCATCTGGTGATTTTTCCATGATATTATGACGAGCTAACGAAGGATAAATTGCCTTGCCTGACGCGAGAACACTCGAAAGAAGAAAACTTACCGTAATTACCGTAGTGTACGGTGAGGTACCGTAGTTTTTGCCGAAAATATACGAAAAATTGATTCGCGCAAGATACTGCCATATTTAAAGAAATAAATTGTAAAACATTTAAAAAATATACTGAAAAGGGCAAACAATCACAAAAAATGACGATATTTGCTTTTTTTATTTTACAAACTCTATCATATTTGGCAATAAAAAAATATGGTAAACGACCCCATACCCTCTTCGGATCGAATTGAGTCAAGAAGCCACGCATGTTGAAATGATCCCGATTTAAACTTTAAGGCCTTGCGTCACGCATCGGGGTTTGGTCGAGAAAAACGAGTACGTGACGCGCCTCCATTCCATCTCAGGGATTAGAGCGCTGGGAGGAAAGAGACGTGGGAGAATGCGCGTTTGAGTGCGAGAGTTTGGAATAGCGGAGGAACACTGGGACGGAGGTAGTTGAAGCGGGGGATCTTTTGGGGCCCAGGAACGGAAAAGATGGAGAGGGAGGGAGAGGTGGATGCTATGTTAAGTAAGAGTTGATTAAGCAGTAGGAAAGTGCGAGGTGGAGCAGTGGAGGAAGTCGGGCGGGAGGTCACGACAGAATTGGTTAGGGTGCGGGTGTTTGGGGGTGAGAGAGTCTTCCTCTGGGCGGGGGGAGGGGTGAGAAGGAAGAGGAGGGGGAAGTGGAGCGTGGGGGGTTGCGTAATGAGAGTGGAAGAGTTGTGTGCCGTGGATAGGCACGAAGGAGAGGAGGGGGTGGCAAGCGATGGGGACGGATGGAGGGGTGGGGAGGCTGTGGGAGGCATCCAGCGTGCTTGGGAGTCTGCGGAGAGGTGGTTTGAGTATACGGCCGTCTCCCACCACCACCGCCCTCCTTCGCTTCCTCTTCGGATTAAAATTGGAGTGTGTTGCGCGGCGGAGCGGGTCGCTGTGGATTGGGAGGCTGCTTGGGGATTGAAGATTGGAGCGGGAGATGGAAACAACGGGGATAATGAGAAAGGAAAAGGGGAAAGGAGGGGGTGGGAATACGGTGCGGGGTTTCGAGGGTGTAGGGGAAGGAGAGAGAGAGGGAGAGACAGAAGAGGAACAAGAAGAAAGACGCAGAATGTGCGAACGATCTCTTGAGAATCACTTTCCCCCTCTCCACTTATCTTCATACTGTTCCGTTCCCTTTCCCCCCCAACCCGCGCTGTTCTTTTCCACCTCCTCGTGAAACAAAAGGAGGTGGACTGGGAAAGGCTCTCTTTTCCTCCTCCCTCGCCCTTTCTTACCCTTCTCGTCTTATTCTCTCTCTACGCCCACTCGGCTCGGACTGACGGGAAGAGAGAGCGACGGCGGCGGAGGGGTTAGAGTGGCCGGGGAAGGGAGAAAGGCGGTGGTGGAGGTGTTTTGTGCTTTCGAGAAGCGGTGAAAAGCGAGATGGAGGTGAAAGAAACGGAAGGTGAAGAGGCGTGAGGATATAAAGGCGGAAGAGAGCAACGCGTGAAGCGGTGTGAAATATTGCGAAAGGGGATGGAATTTTTCCGACAGGTCGAGTTTGGTTTCTATTGTTTAACACAAGCATGTTAATGTGTTAGCAACTGCCTCCTTTGTCCCCTATACTCTCTTAAATTTTGTCTACATTTGCTTATGGTCCTCAGAGTTGGACAGTGAACTGCATAGACCAATCAGTCGTCGTGTTTGCAAGACATTTGAGTCCAAATTTCAAGCGGAAAATTAGACTTTTTTAATGTAGCTCATAGTAATGAATGTGCCAGTTTACGAAAATTCTTACTTCACGATTTTCTTCAAGCCATTTCAAATCTGGATGCCGTATATTCATCTACGGTGGCAGAACGTGATTTGCCAAGTTAGTTCACAATCACTAGAGTAGGTTAGATGGCGAGAACCGTGAAGATATACAATCTCAATTATATACTTGTTTATTTCATAACTATATATCGTGTTATTTTACTCCAGGATTTCCGGATAATATCCTGGCTTTACTTGTCCATTTAATTACTAGTATTTTTTTATGTATTTCAGCGTAGTTATTTCAAGCATTTTCTTCAATTTCGTTGCTGTCATTCTTAACTGTATCCTAATTAGAGGGAAACATCTGCAGTTACTTTTCTTTCTTATTACTTTGTCTATTGTTTGTTTTTTTATTTCGACCGACTTTTTTTTCTTGTTGTTATAGCATTTCATCGCATTTTATGTTAAACTGTGTTTTTAGCGTCGTTGGTGTTACGTGTGAATAGATTTTTGTTAGTTCTCAGAATTTACCGGGTTATTCACATCTAGTGATAGTAATACTAAGGCAAACTTTTGCTTGGCTTATTTTTTTCAAGCATTCGTTTATTCTTCTGTTGAATTTTTATCGTGTTACTACCTCAGTGCTTAAATGCCAATGTGACGCAACTATGATTGGGAAGATTTAATAATAATCAACTCCCCCATCAAAGTTCGTAAAACAATATTAGATGATCGTTAGATGAAATACGTGTAGACATGCGTATGCTCAGTGAAATGTATTGTTGGGGCTAAAATCCTTCATGGGTAAAATACTTCACGGAGGTGGAGAAGGTATCAAGAAGTTTGCATTGCGGGTACAGAACCGGCGAACGTTCAAGAATTTATTTGTGGCAGCGTCTGAGGACGTCTGTACTATAACGCTCGTAAACTCATTCTGGACATCGCGAGTGTCCACTGAGTTATAGATACTAATCCCTTTTGATGGATCGGGTATTAGTGCCGGATTCCGCATTAAGTAGGAACGCAAAACATAGCGGAGGCCCTTAATACAATGGAGTTAATCCGGGCCGGGGGAATATGTTGGATGGAGCCATTTGTCACAAAACATCTGCCTCGCTCGCGAGGGCGTTGGAAGCGGCGGCGGTGGCGAAGCGGAAGGGAATCCCTGCCCGAAGCCGCGTTGTTATCCATTAAGAAGGCAGTTGAGCCTTCCGCGGCGTGTCATACCAATGGGAGTCGGAGCGGTGGAGGGGGAGGGGTCTTTATTAATGGTTCGGAATTCCCATAAGCAATCATTAACGCCGAAGATAACCGAGACGATGTGAAAGTAGCCCAACAGGTGGCGGAGTATATCACCGTTGGAATCGCAGCCAAACACGTGAATAACGCCGCGGCAAATCATCCCGGCCCGGTGGCGGCGCGGTAATCGCTTTCGCGAGTTTCCGCTCGCGGACGCGGCGGCGCGGCGATCGCGCGGTCGCGTGTCGGCCTTTGTCCGTTTGTATGTGCATCGCTGCATGAGTTCAGAAGGTTTTAATCCTTGGGATTGTATGTAGAAAATTCCACCTAGGCCAGGTTTTATAATGTCTCCGTAAATATATTCGAGGTTTGAAAATAACTATAAACTCACTCTTCTGCCAAGTCCATGACATCGAGCCGTCTGCTTGTTGACTGTATGGACTGCCTCCTAACAGAGGGCTCGACAACCACCCCCTTAAATTAAAGTCCACGCGTACTATTACACCTTTACTTATACTAGACATTAGTTAATCGGGCATAAGGGCTAGCTGCGGTATATCGTATAGGGTCATTGTATGTATAGTTGAACTGAGAAATATTTGTATCTGAGAAATATCTGTTCATTATTTCATTAGCGTTTCCTCGTTCAGTTAACAGTTTTAATTTGGAAAAAGAGTTTTTAGAAGTCTTTCGGAACCATTCGGTTGGCTTAATCGTGTGAAGATTGCAGCTTGGTGCTGAAGATTGCTTTTTCTGGACCATTGATCAATAAGATCAATGTGACATTTATCGTAATAGAGATAATGTTGATAATTTCTATAGCATTAAGTACCAGGTTTAAAATAATTTCTTATCTGCTGAGGCTACTTTTAATCCTGCTAATAATATCCCTGTGCGTTAATATTAAAAACACTAAATCATAGTTTCACCTTTAGAATTAATTATTTGGGATATTTTGGTCCTTTATTATTTCAACACTTTGATGTTTTAATCATGGAAACAGTTCTAATCAATGCACCCATAATAGACTTACTTGGGAATCATATCTAAAAGCGATTCTGGTGAAACTAGTGGGCATGTTAATGTTAAATACCTGAGTGTTTTTCGCGCTTACTAAGAAAAGAGCAGTCGTTATCGAGTCTGTGATTGGTGATTCTTGCTGCTTTTAATAGTGTCATGAAAAATTCTGTACCCTTGAGGAGATTGATATATTTAAAACGGAATCTTGCGCATTGTCTTCAGGTAAAGTACATTTGTCTCCCGCACAGAAATGAGTCAACACTAAAAGCTGCTTGAATTCAGTGTGATAGTGTGGCATTCGTATGTCAACATTTCCAAATGCTTACTCTTATGTTTGTTCAGGTCATCATTTGACAGCACCGTACCTGAGAGGGGTGGAAATCTGTATGAATGTTATGTGTGGCGAGCTCTAGCAATTCCCTGAGCCATGTGACACGTTGCTTGCAGGAAAAACGTACTGTAATCCTATTCGCTTCCCCTTCCTTTCCTCATTCCTTCGTCGAGGAGTTTTCCTCTAGTTATTACGAATGAAATTCCTTCAGTAACGAATTCATTATGGAGGCTTCCGCGGAGTGTCTGGTTTGAGGACCCATTCCTTTCGGGATTTCTTCCGCGTGTGTCCATTCTGGGGTGACAGCAGTTTCGCCAACGTTTCAGTTCGCGTCTTCAAGTCTGGAGTGTTCCATAGCAGATTTTTACCGTCTTCTTATATACCGGTAAAAATCTGCTATTTCTGCTATAAATCTTCCCGTTCATTTCTCCCCCGTATCTCGATTTCAATAAGGGGATCGGGTTGGCATGGTGGCTAGAGTACTGTCCTCCCATCCCGAGGGCCTGGGTTCGATTCGGTGGCGGTGGCGGATTTTTCAGTGGAAAACCGGTCCCCACTTGAGTGCTTATTGGAGAGCATTTCAAGTTCAATACTCTGTCCGTCGGATGGGACGTATACACTTCAGACCTGGACACACGCGGAAGAAATCCCGAAAGGAATGGATCCTTCAGTAACGATTGGGATATTTGCTAAATCTAATTATCAATTCTAAGATTGGTTTGACTCACCTCTCCAATCGATTCTTCTATCGGCTAGCCCATGGGTCGCAATAGTTTTAGAAGAAGAACCAAGTCTGCCCCTCACAGCTATTTAAAAGCTAATCGAGGACTGTAAATGTATTATTGCAGATAATGAAATTTTGAAGTATTTTGTGAGACGTATTGATCATATGTTTATTGAAGGAAAATTTTCACTTTAGAGTCGTGCTCATCAGTAATTAAACCATATAAGCTAAGTGCATGTTATTCCCAAGAGAGTGTGTCTATGTCCGATAACAACCTAACCGTTCTAAATTTATTTGACTCATACGCGACCTCTCTTTCTCATTCTTCCCGTTCACGTCTCTCCCGTATCTCGAGTTCAATAAGGGGATCGGGTTGGCGCGGTGGCTAGAGTACTGTCCTCCCATCCCGAGGGCCCGGGTTCGATTCCGTTCGTTTCGTGGCGGATTTTCAGTGGAAAATCGGTCCCTACTTTAGTGCTTAGTGGAGAGCATCTCATGTTCAATACTCCGTCTGTCGGATGAGACGTTAAGCCGTGGTTCCCTTGGCGCCTTTCGTTAAGAGTAGGCCAATGCCGACGCCGGGTTTCTCTCCACCCTTCCTCCGTTCCCTTAAAACTCCTACCATTACCCAATTACCCACCTGTCCTAAATGGTGCAAATGACCTCAGCTGTCGGTCGCCTCCCCTAAACAACCAACCGAACATCGATTTCAATAGGCCATTATGTCTTAAGATGTGGCCGATTAAGTTGTTCTGTCTCTTTTACTGGAGTTTTCGTCGGACTTTTTTATCTCACTCATCTTAGGAGTTCTTCGTTAGTCACTCGGTCAATTTATTTTATCTTCATCAGTCTTATGTGGCACCATATTTTGAATGATTCCAGTCAATTGTTTTCTGCTGCTGTTATCGGCCATTCCTCTATGCCATAAAGAAGCGCGGGCCAGGTATAAGTTTTGATATAATTTTTCCTTTTTTCCAAGCTTTTACTTCCACCTGTAAGTGGATTCTTCTTTTGGCAAAATACCCTCGTTGCCTGTGCTATTCTACTGATTATTTTTTCGTGTGCCGTCAATCTCTGGTTCGCTGGCTTCCTTTTACAAAATAATTATTCTCAGAAAAGGAGGAGTAGAAACGATTTCTCTGCGAGAAATTAAATTAGTTTCCGCCCACCGACGTTTTTCGTGCTTTAGCGTTTATTAATGAAATTTTAGGAGATAATACGGTTTTCTAACGTAATTAGTTAATAAGAGCATTTATTAGTTGAAGTTCCTCTAATGGAGCCAAGGCCCTAGCCTTCCTTTAATTAATACTATTTTTTTTATTTTAGCTAGTACACAGGGTAAATTACATTGAGTTGTTAAGGCATAGAATGTTTTTTCCGAAATTGTATATCCAACTGCAAAATAGAATGTTTTTTTGGTAGAATGGCCTCTTCACCTCAGGTTCTCTACTGAATGGTTCCTTTTTACTTCATCCATAACCGGTTATTCTGCTTCCCTGGGGGAAATACTTCTATCACCACGTCTTCAACCTTTTGTTTCCCGAGTTAAACGTCAGTACTTGCATCCGCACTTCAGGTAACGTTACTTTATTTTTATTTAGCTTTAGGTAATGTTACCTCAAGACTTTTATTCGAGTAAATTAAAATCTTATTTTGTCTTTACCATATGACTGATATGTCTTCGGAAAATTAAAGCGTACTATTTTTTTCTATGTGGGTATCCGTGTACATTGTAGAATAATTTAAATAGTGATTGGAAACTATCGATCATTCATATGTTATTTGACATCGCTTGTGCATACGCCCTCGCGGGATATTTTGGGTGCCGCGAACATACTGGCGTGCGGGATTGATCGATCCGTCTCTTGAGTGTTTATTGATAGCCTCTCGCTGTTCGCTCTCCCTGCCATTATACCTGGGTTGCCTGTGGGCACCGGAGTCTGATCTGAGGAATAAAAGACCCTTGAATGCATCCACATCGCGGTCAAGGGCGCACCGCCTTTCACCTGGACACGATAATCCTGGAGAAAGTCACGAGGAGAAGGGTCATCTCCCATGCAGCGGTAGTTTATCAACGGTATTCCGCGTGTTCTATCTCGTAGACGACTAGTTAATTAATATCAATTGGGAAGAGGGAAGTATCACCATGTCTTCAAGCTTTTAGCTTTAGGTAATGTTACGAATTAACAGCTTTAGGGATAAGCTTGAGCTTTAGTTTTGAGCATTAGTCCTCAGTAGTCCGTGTCCTCTTTCTGTTGGGAGTGACTGAGGGAACGGACTCCGGAATGCGTAACTTCTTTTTGTTCCTTAGAAAAATTGGCACAACCGTGATAAAATTTTGCATGCCATTGGTTCTTGTATAACCCTTGTGGATTAGTTGGGTTTTGTACTTAAGTTTCGGAGACAAATTTGAAAGCTACGTTTGTGGCTTTTCAAATGCAGCACGCTGAGTGAAACGCTCATCATCGGATCTGATCCTGACTCGCATTAGATACACAATTATTTTTCTTCTTTTCTTGCATCAGAATTTCTAATTATATTCCTCACTGTCTCCTCATCCCATTCTTGACTGCTACATTGTTCACATCTATAGCAGCCTTCAGAATCTCTAGTCGCCAATTATTACTTCACCCACCTGCTCTGCGTTCCTCTAGTTGGTTATTAGTTTATAGGTTTACTTTTCCTTTGCAATCCCTTGTACTTTCCCGTCCGAATTTCTTACTAACAAGTTTGATTTATCCCACTATAAACCTTCATTCACTGAATGGCTCCTATATACGTTCAGCTTCTCTCTCCATAATCCAGATCGCTGATCTACATACAGGTATATTCACGTGCCATACTATTTACTTACCTTTCATTGATACTAGTATTATTTTTTCTGGCAATAATTTATCTCATTTCGTTACTGTCATTTATGCCTCTTTCTCGCCCGCACTTTTACGTCCAATATTTTATGTACTCTAACTATTTTCACAGTTCAGCCCAAGGTACTGAATTCATTGCAGCCAGAGGTTTTTGAATAATATGAAATTGCCCCTCGTTCTCCTTTTATGCTCAGCTTAGATTTCTTCCCTAGTAAGTGTCATAATTTTTTTTTCTATTGTCATAATTTGATACCATGTCTTTTGTGCTGAATCTGTTATGCGATTAATGATGCTCAGGCCTACAGCAACCTCTGGTAACCGCTGATATAACAGATTAATTCCTTTAGCATCTCTTGAAATATACTGCCGGTGTAGCGCGCGTGCAGCTCTTAGAAGTATGACTCCACAATGGAGAAATCATTTTACACAGCGAGGTATTTAGGAGCATGAATGACAGCCTACCGCAGTTGTTTAATTTCGGTTGGCAAAACGAGTTAAGGTCAGAGGTGAAAGGAGAGCTGGAAAGCTAATCCTCAAAGAACTACGCTATCTTCCTGATGGCTTTGGTTCCCTTGAAGGTGTGTTTTTGACGTTGCTGAAAGAAGCGGCTCCTTTCTTTCTTCCGTATTTTTATCTCCTTGCTCATCTCACCCTTTTATCCCCTCCCTCTCTCTCTCTTCTCCTTTGAAACCTAACTCTTCCCCAGATAACCGCATCTTGTGCCCCCGTGCGACTTTTAAGCGCTTCTCAGAAGTGAGTTGAGGACTTCATCTGCATCCAACGTGGGAGGAGATCATCTACAAAGAACCTCATCCTCTCTCTACTGCACCACAAACTTACGTCCTGGAAATAACATGCCGTCAGTGCCTCACTTTTCGGCCGTTGAGTGGCTCTCCTTTTGAATTAGTTAAGCTCATGCCGCCTGATGGTTTTCCATCGCGGGGTGTTTGGTGTGGTGACTAGAGGATTACCCTTTTAACTTGAGCTAAGATTTTTTTATGATGAGTACACCGGTTCCTTTTTTTCTGAAATATGTATAGGATTTCGATTTCCGTTCTTCCGTCCATCAAATAGGATATGAAACCGTGAACCACTCGTAGTCTTTCGTTATCAGCAGGCCGATGTCGACGCCGGGTTTCTCTCCACCCTTACTCGACTCCAAAATATTCCTTTTTGAGAGCAGATTGGTGTAGTGGTTAAAGTATTGGCCTCTAACCCCAAGGGTACGGGTTCAAAACCCAGCAGAGGAAGACATTTTTCATGCAATAATAATTCATATAACAATTGAAAATCCCGCCCCCATATGAGTGCTTGTTGTAAATCATTCGAGTCGAGTACTCCGTCCGTTGGGTGGGGCGTTAAACGGTAGTCCCCTTGGCGTATTTTTTAGGAGCAGGCTGATGATGACTCCGAATTTCTCTCAACCCCTCCATTCTCGTCATCGTACCTTTTTTCCGGTTTGAAGCGCCTATAACCTCGGGCACAGACTTCAAAATAAAATTGAGATGATTGAATTAAGTTTCCAATTCCCTACAAAAAATCAACTCCTATTTTTCCATCTCCATTCCCTCAAATTCTGTCATATCATAAACTTCAATTTTTCCCTCCAGTCTTGTGTGGAAACTTTTAAAGAGATAGAACACGTCGTAACCTCACAAGTTGCGAATGCATCATTGAACATCGTCAAACAATTTAGACAACCAGTCAACTAATTCTTAAATGTGACTATCATTTAGAAGGAGATTAGTCGCAGCAAATTCCTCCACTAAAACCGTGCGTGATCTATCTTTCCGAGCTAATTTTTCGTGAAATGTATTCGCTCTTTGTTATAATCTCTTTCCCTTGCCTCCGTGTTGGGAGCACGTTTTAACTTGCATGCATTCTGTTCCCTGTCTTTGCTCTATCGCCCCCGCACACATCAAGCGGAGCGTTCATGGCGTGATTTTACCTCATGGAGGGCCTCCACTTGAAATGGGGAAACCATCACAGCCTCGGGGAGGTTCGCCAGCCGTCCCCGCACCAATTGATGACTCTTGAGAGCCGTTGCTCCGAGAAGGTAGCCTGGTTTTGCTGCCGCCTCGGTCTGTAACGAGAGCATCCTCCCGTTGCCACGGCAGAGCGATTCGTCGGCAGTCAGCCTCTCTCGGCCTTCAAAGCAAACAAAACGAGCGCTAGGGAAGAAGATATAGGAGGCCTTCGTACGGCATCGGAGAGGGGGTGATGGAGGGGAGCGGGAGGGAGAAGAAGGGGATGGAATGGGGGGAGTGAGTGAGTGCAGAAGACAGGTCACGACAGGGTGAAATTGGGGCGGTTGCCCTGGGTTACGCAGAGGAGTGGGGGTTGTTGATTTCATGAAATTCTCTCTCTCTCTAACGTGTTTTTTTGTTTCTAAAAGAATTGTTGTTTACTTTATGAACCGTGAGCCGTTGAAGTTAGGGATTCCTTTACTTTTTGTCTTGTTCGAGAGAAAAATTATTCAGTTCAGCGCGGCACTTTGCATCCAGGTCCGTAATTTTCAGTGAGGAAAAAGTTAGGAATCCTTTTTAAGTGACGAAGAACGGGAAAGAGGAGGTTAGTGGAAGGTACTATTTGGAAACTAGAAAAATAGCTGGTGAAAATAACTTCACTCCAAAAGTTTCAGCCAGTGTGGGAGATTATAGATGAGGTTTTGAGATAGAAATCACCAAGCCTGCCATCTGTAACGACTAGACAATTGAACAGATGGAGATATATGTACATAAAAAGTTGATTGACATGAAAAATATTTATTGAGTCCCATAAAATGCAGTTAGTGAATTTTTCTCGGTCACTCCACCGGGGTAAAGTTTTATTAATTGTGTTACACCCATCGTTTCGACAGGCGAGTTTTCTGGTATAAATGTATTTCAAAAGCATGTTTCATCGAACTATGCCTGAACATCATTCGCAGGGCGAAAACTTGCAGTGCTCTATTTTACAAATCTTTTTCATCTTCTCCGCTCACGGCACTCAATTATACAGTGTAAATGATGAGATCTCGCAAAGGTTTAGTCAACTATCAGAACTGAATTATAATTTACCCTCGTAAAATAAATATTCGCAGAGAACTATGAAAGGTCATGGGAGTGACGAATCCACTCTTCGGGTCAAAGCGAGTCCGCTCGCGTCTCGCCGAGGGGATGAAATCCATTGAGTGGCATCAGCTCATGATGAGCTGAAAAAGACCTTTTGTAAACCGAGAATGTCACCAGAACAAAAACACATGGAAACATAAACGCATTAATTAATAATGGATTAATATTTACAGCACGCTCAGATGGATGTTTTAAATATGCTTCCTTTGTTGTTTTCAGGGGAGACTAACGCCAACTATTATCATTTCCACCAACTACTTATACGTGGGACAGAGGTAACTCAAAAAGAGTGGAAGAAGAGTAGAAAGGAATCCTGCGTCGATATTATCCTACTCCTTACGATAAGCGCCTAAGGGTCAACAGTTAAATGACCAGAATACTCCAGGCTAACACATTTCAAAATTTGAAGTTAACTTTAAGAGTGCTAAGAAAATGGGTTAACCTAAGCCTGGAACATGAACATTTGAGCGCAGAAAACCGTGTATTCCTCCCAAATAAAGTAACGTATATGTACATATTAGGAGAGAAAAAAAGTCTACGCTCGTGAACAAATATAGAAACAAGCGTTTTATATAGGAAATATACACTTCTTAACTCAAGGGACTCGACTTTATAATGAACTCTGAAAGCATGCCCTTCTAATTTTTACAGGACTCCTTGTCTCCATCTTAAAGAACTAGTCATCACGAACGATATGTTCCACGTATTGGCTTTCCAATGTCCTCATTCAAGCCTATTTATTGGCTATAGTCAAAATGAACATGCATGTTTTCGCAGTTATTTCTCCAACAGAAAGTAAGAATTGAAGAGACCGGTGGTATCCTGAAGGCATGCGACCCGCTTGTCATTGATGCCAACATGGCGGAAAGAAATGGGACACCTGTACGGCGGGGATAGGAGATAAGCACCAGAGTACTTACTCTGGTAGATAAGCACTCTGTACTCTGCACTCTGTGCCCTCCACACAGAAACGAGATTAGTGGCAGCATTACAAATAAAAAATAGTCTTCCACAGCCAGGATTCGAATCCGAACCCATGGGGTAGGGAGCCCTTATTCCAGTCGCCACACCAGGAGAGGTGTCCTACCACCTTTCTGTCCTCCATCTCTATGTTTAGGAGATAAAATCGGAAGTCATCGAAAAAGAGTGAGGTTGATGTAGTGATTATAATACTGGCCTCTCACCGGGAGGGCCAGGGTTCGAATCCCGGCAATGGAAGGTATTTTTCATTGGTAATCCGGCCACTTCTTGAGTGAGGAGAATATTTGAGTTCAGTACTCCTTCCGTCGGATGGGACGTTAATCCGTGGTCCCCTTGCCGTCTTTTCTATAGAGCAGACTAATACCGACGCCGGGATTCTCTCCACTCATACTCCTTAACCTCTAATCCCCATCCTTGTCTGAAGCACTTACTAGTAAGGGTACAGACTTGAAAACGCCAGTAGATAGATATATATTTTATTTATGTTCTAGGGCACGCCCTATAAGAACAAATACATTATTATTGCTAAACAGCTCGTACTTTTACTTGGTAGTTACTCACATTCAGCAAAGCATACATTTACCACAGATAGATATGCATAGTATAGCATAGATTTCCTGCTTTTATGTAACTCACTAATGTTGTTACTTAGTTTATTCTTTAAGGACTAATGTTTTTACAAACAGATTACATTTTGCTAACAGATTCAAGCCTAACTTTAACCATTCTGTAATTCCAATGAATAAATATAGATTTTTGTCTTAAACGGTTCAGTGGACTAACTTTGCTTTAGATCCATAGGAAGGAAGTTCAAAAATTTCTTTGAAGTTATTACAAAGGAGTGTTGGTAAGTAGTGGTGTGATATCTTGGGCAATAAAATAAATCCGGATAAGCTCGAGTATAAGAAATCCGGTCTAGTGATTTTTTGTCAAACATTTCCGAAAGATATTGTCCCTTTTTCAATGAAACATTTTGTAAAGGAAGACTCCCCGAAAGTATTTTATTCTATTTTCCACCTTCAACCACCTCAGTTTGTTAAGGTAAGGGGTTGTGTTTGTCCTCACGCAGGTTATATATAAATCTGATGCATGAATGTATGTTTATTGGGAACTTGTTATTCAATACACTTGGTATATCAGGCCACACTAAGTAACAATAATCAATCAACGGGAATACAAGAGATATATTAATATTGCCTGAATTTTTTCCGTTGAAAGTATTGAAAGTTTTCCCCTGGAAAAAGATGGGAGGATTCGCCACCATAAATTATTCATTCCCATTGAGAGTGGAGCGAAAGCGTTGAAACTGGTCAAGTTGATTAAAATAATGTCTAATGTACTATGTCTCTTCCTTAACCAAGCATGAGGAGCTTGCACCCGTTGAGGCAGAAAGGATGTACGTAGAATGGTTTATGTTCGTCGCTGAGGGGCTTTGTGTGAGAATCGAAAGGATTATTGGGATTTACGGGCGGAGAAGATGAACGGAGATAGAACGGAACTGTGGAGTGGACTAATAGGTGAGGAGAGGCTCTGGTGTTTGTTTCTCTGACCATTGGGTTTCAGGAGCAGTCGGGGATATGGTGATGGGATACAGATTGCAGTCCATTACGCCCACGGGTGTGACCGTGTATGGGAGATGGGTGATGGCTATATTGTGGGTGATCCGTGTGGCTGAAGTCACCCCAGCATAGAAAATTCGAACACACGCCTCCCGTCTCCTTTATAGTCCATTTCATGTGCAACTCCATTTTAAATTACGAACCGCCACAATGGCGTGTGGCTGGGGGTAGTAGGTGATCAGTCGTGAAGATGACATTTAGTTGAAAAAAATCTTTGTCGATTGATAATGAAGTATGAGATGTTGCTCGATAATTCGTTCAAATGTTGAGTGCTAGCTATGTGGTTTCAGACACGATCATGTGAAAAGTGATGCCACGAAAAAGTTCAAATCTATCCATTCCGCCGCATAAATTCATTACCTAACATGTCGGAGATCACAGCGTAGTAGCCCATTGGGTAGAGCGTTGGACAATTGATTCGAGGCTCGAACTCTGGGAGACCTTTGGGCATGTCTAGCTAAACCCAAGTTAGGTTGCTGCTTGATAGAAATTTCTGGGAAACCGCACACGATGAGCAAAAGGCACTGGTCCTCCAACCGATATTTGCAAATTCCTTCCTCTTTTGGGATTGCTAATGAATATGACCTCTCCAACCAACTGCTTGAAAATCCCTTTACCTACTTAACTTTACATGTAAATTACAACAACATTTTATACCTCTCCGTGCTTGCGTCTATCGCCCTGGTTTTATTTTATCAGTAAATAATTTTTATAATCTCATCTTTCTTAATACGCAAGAGTTTTTAAAAGACTTTTAACATCATTAGAGAAACTGTATGCTGAAAATGTCTGCCGTAGATTTAGTTGTACGTCAACCTACAATCCGATAGAGATAACTTACCCGCTCCAGGTTTATCGTAGTGGAACATGGGGAGAAATAGGGAAAATAACTGTTGGGTCTTTACTTCAACCAGTTGTACTGAAATCCAAACAGTAGGACTGAATGATATACTGAGTAAGAATCGCTGAATGATTTTAGAGAGAATATAGCCCCATTGAATACCGTTGAAATAAGAAAGACTAAACTTATTGGTAATTTTCTAAAACACAGATAACAGTTAAATATTATGTGAGGAAACGGTCTTAGGGCCGGCCCGGAGTTTCAATGCTCCTGGTTGTTTTGAAGATGATACCTTTAAATACTTTTTACGCTATGAAAGTGGTAACATTAGATCACAATGGTTGGGAAGACAGCGGCAAAGACAATCCTTTAATCAGAAGAAGAATTCCTGCAACAGACGATCCGATAGTGATTCCACTCCTGCATTAGGCGTATTGTAGTGGAACAAGCGTGGACTTAACGGATATTTAAATTTATTTCCCTCTTGTACAAACGTCCTCTAGGCGTACAAGAGATGCAGCCTCGCAACCCCTCAGCAATGAAATTCCCCAACGTTGGGAAAGGCCGAAAGTGTCACTCCCCTCGTGAATTAAGCGCCCCATTTACTGGCGTTTTCATGACTCCAGACCACCGTTCCCTAGCCTTGCGAGAGACCTCGGTTGCCCGCAGAAATTTAAACTCCACCAGGGTTGAATCAAACGGCATTTAGTGCGTGTCCAGAGATCCGGGCGTACAATGTGCGGCCGGCGCCCGTAACTGCACCCGCGCTTAACAGCTGAGAAGGGGTTTTAGAGTGGGGGTGGATGGAGATAAGATTGTTCACCTAATTAAGCCCGTAGGTGTCCTGGCTCCCGAGGGGGCAGGCTTCCACAAAAAGCCGAATAAAGTGAAATTTAGTGCGCTCTCCGGGGTTTTCCATTATTTAGAGAAATGCCTTGACATTAATAATCCTCACTTTCATGCTCCACAAAAATTCCCACGTAAAAATGCTAATGTAAGGGTTAATAATCATCATCCTATCATGTGCGGTAGTACCACCTAACGCTAAGAAGACCGGATTGGATGGACCGGGAAATTCATATGTTGTTGCTTCGATTCCTCCGTTGGTCATTGATGTTGCATTTAAAGGTCAAGGGAGGTTAGACAGTCCGATAAAATGTAATCTGCTAGAGCACATGAAAACCTAATTTTACACTTGCTATCCTTCTCATACGGTGGCACCACGATTCGAAGTGCCAAAATTTTCGCCAAATGAGAGTTTTATTACATAAAATGAAGGCTCCATTTCACGTAAAGCAGAGGAATGTGCATTGTGTTAATTAATTGTCACAGTAATTAAAAATTATATAAAAGAGGAAATGGAATT
Organism: Platycnemis pennipes; assembly: GCA_933228895.1. NCBI lineage: Eukaryota > Metazoa > Arthropoda > Insecta > Odonata > Platycnemididae > Platycnemis > Platycnemis pennipes. The sequence goes on along the minus strand of OW121851.1, from coordinate 40,250,413 downwards.
GGAGCACCAAGCATCCTTTTGATGATGAAGTACTACATGCAGTTTTTGGAATTCAGATTCGGTGGCTCGTCCCTTTTACCTTTCAGAGTGTGCAGCCTCTGTGTCAAGCAGCTTTTAAGTGTATTTTTCCGTTCCCTTTATCCATAGAATTAGATATTACTTTTTTTTATTCGCTGAAAAAGTCGTTCTATTGCTTAGTCTACTGATGTTTGAACATGTATTGTTGTACTTAAGAAAACCCTGGTATTGACACTATCTCGTGAAGACGCTCACTAGGATGCATTTGTTAGCGCCATAGCATGCTGTTCTGTCTCTATTACCCTCCTCATAATGTTTTGTCAACTCTCGTAATTTTGGTGGAATGAGATTGAGGATACCTTCCCTTCATGTACACTAATATTCGTCATTAGGTTCTTGTTTTCTTCGCTTAATTTGATGCATAAATTTCAGTTCCATATTGCAGATAGTACATTACCGCTGCGTTCCTGAAATTACACCTGAAACATGGGAAGAGTTATATTGATTTTATTTTAAAACTAAGTTTAATTTCTACAGTTTATGGGGTTGGCATTAGATACTTTGAATGTGGCTAACTGCAGATCATTCGCCTTTGGTGAATATTCGATTCCATAATGTTGTGATACTTTGCGTTGTATTTCCTGAGATCGCCTCGTGTCTAGGATTGGCGATTTTTAAAGACATTTTTGGTGAAATTTTTGTAATTAACAATAAAACTGTTTTCCACTAACAATAACCCTGTTTTCCACTATCAATAAGTCTGTTTTCCACTAATAATTTCCACATACTTGTGAGTTTTAAAGGGAAAATCTTGGTAATTGTAAGGATGAACGTATTTTAATGGAAATGAGAGTTATTTTGCGTACGTTCGGTTATGCTTTTGGGTTATTCTTCCTTGCGATTCTTTGTCTTGCGTGGTTCGATTTTTACTGTGAACGTCTCTTCATGCATCAAGCTGTGCAAAGTTATGCCTCATGTGAAACAGCTTGAAGATTCGGACGGAGTGAAAGCGGGGTAGTAATTATGGAAGAGTTACCGGTGTGATTGATAGGGGAATGAAGAGAAAGTCAAGTGTTTGGGCGAATTTCGGATGAAATTCGCATCAGCTTGTCGAGTTGTACTATTCTTTCGGACCGATTTGTAGGGAAAATAAATATCCCTCGGTATCGTTCAAGGCCCGTCTTGAATTGGTGGAACGATCCATTTGCTTCAACGGTATGCGTCAAGAAACGTCGTAAAAATGAAGGCTCTCGCGCCGGTTTCTCGTCATTTTTGCCCGGCAACCAAATAAATTTATGCGCCACTCAGTAGTTTCCTGATGATACCCCCGCCGGCTACATCAGCCTCTCCCCTCTCGGCACTCGCGAGGGAAAAGAGGGACACCCTTTCCGAAGGTCACCCCCGTTTTGAGCTTAAGCCCTCGCACCCTTAATCCTCCGCGCGCGAACCCTCTCGACCGCCACCCTGCACCCCTCCCCAGGCTCTCATTACCCCTTTTAACCCCTCTCAACCGGACCTTTCGGCCTCCCTGGGGGGTGACTTGCCCACTTGAAGAGAGGGGGTGTTGCGTGCGCTGCCAACACCCAGGAGAACTGGAGGCTTTAAAGTCAACCTCGAGAGGCGCGGGATAGCCCCGCCGACAGCTTCCCTTTAGGACGGGCAAGCCGGCCTTTTCGCCTCCCTCCCACGCTCCGGCTCGGCAGGGATTTGTGTGAAGGTGCCCACCTCCCTTCACCGTTAATGTCCCCTGCCCTTCAACACCGAACTTCCCCCCCGGTCCACCCCTTGGGGGGAAGGGGGGGTGTGTGGTAGTGCCCTGGGGTCCTTTTGGGATAGGGAGAAGGGCGGAGAAAGCAAGAGTTTAAACTGTTTACGGGCACCTCGAGTTTATGCATGCATACGTACGCTCTCGCGCACAAAGGCGCCGACCCCGTCCACTCGAGTCGGGACGGGTGGGGGAAGGGATACGCTATTCGGGGAAGGTGGCCGACAACTTAGGTCATTTGCGCCGATTGGGATAGGGGGTTTATTCGGTGTGGTTGGGGATTTTTCACGGAAAAGGGGAAGGGTGGAGTAAAACCTGGCATCGACATTAGCCAGCCCTTAACAAAATATGCCAAGAGGTTCACAAGTTTTATGTCCCATCCGACAGACGGAGCACTGATCTCTAACTACTTTCCACACAGCACTCAAATAGGGACCAGTAGTATACCTCTCATCTCATAAATTAAAATCTCGTATAAAATCTCATCGACTGCCGAGATTCGATCTCAAACCCTAGGGGTTGGAGACCAACGCTGTATTGACCACTCAAACCTGATCTCCCGGTTAATTTTTTTCTTTTAAGGCTAAATATGAAGTTAGTCCAAGCCTTAAGCCCATGTATTACGATGTGGCCTTTTAAGTTGTTCCGCCTTCTACTGGAAACCTTAAAAAGAAGGTGGAACAACTTAATGGGCCACATCCTAAGACACGATGGCCTGATGAAGACAATCGTCGAGGGAAAAGTGAACGGGAAGAATGGAAAAGGCAGGCCTCGTATGAGGTATATGGAGCAAGTTGTGAAGGATGTAAAAAAGATGAGCTACGTCAATATGAAGAGGTTGGCCTATAGAAGAATTGAGTGGAGGGCTGCGTCAAACCAATCCTAGGATTGGACCGATGATGATGATGACGAGCCCATGCTATGTAGCATAATCAGAATGATAGCCTATAAAACAATTTCCATTACTGCAGAATAAACGCGACATAATTAAATCGCGGAAATAGTTTTATTAACCCAAAGGGTGAGATGCACATGTGAGGAGTCGTGAGTTCATCTACATCTACATCTACATAATATATTAAGCCACCACAAGGGTGTGTGGCAGGGGGTGATTGCTCACCAAACATGCACTACATATCATGCATAAAAAAGGAATAGTATTAATATAGTAGTCAGAACTACACTATTTAAAGTTCGAGTCCCTCCTCATACAAGTAGTCTTGTCCTAGGATTAAGATCAATTAAGACCAAACAGTGCGGTTTGGTATAGACAAATGCGTTGTAAAACTAAAAATTCACAGCTAATACTAACACTAGGGATACGCCCCTTTCCAATCTCCACACCCCAAATTCAGGCCCTACCCTAAGCAACGTGCAGGGATCAAAACCGAGGATATTAACCGAGCCCGAGTGAACTCGTACCCCAGGCTGCCCCGACCTTTCGTGCCTAATCTCTATTAGTGGCCAAGTCGTCACGTAGGACGCTTGGAGATTTCGGGTGCAATGCTCCGGCATGCGCGAGAAAGCTTGAACCGTCGGCGATAGCGCCGTGCAGTCGGAGTTGCCGGCGGTAATGATCTCGAACGCTTTGCAGGAAACAAGTTACAATCGTCTTAAGAGGGCCAGTGGAGGGGAGTTTTGTCTTTGAGTGGAGGAGGCAGGAGTATCGTTGTGAAATTAGGAAATAAAAAACCATCCTGCCCTATCCACCCGTGTACCGCATTTGTCGCAATGTGCAGTTTACGAGTGTACAATAAGCATTTGGCTTTTTTCCCTTGCCAATTTATTTCTTTGTATTAATTAAGGTTTAGCAAACGGAAGCATAGTTTTTATTCTTCAATATTTTGAGTTGATAATCTTTAATAGGTGTTGGTTACTTCTTACAGCGTGTATTGTCATCGATACCAATATGCCGTGAAAACTGAGTATACCAATACGCTTTGTCACTAGAAAGCGTACTTAGCTATTTTTTGTTATTAGAGGAGGTGATCGATGAATAAGGTTAGTTGTAAAATTAATAATAGGTGGGTGTTTATAAGGAAGCAGAGATTTAAAAGACTTTAAGAGGTCGGTGAGAAACTCGTCGTTCGTATTAGCCTTCTGTAGATCTTAGCTCTAGCTATTAGCTCTTCGGTACCAAGGGGTTAATTCGATCCCCTTTAGTTGGATAATCGATACTTTGTTATCCATTGTTATTTAAGTAAAATGGATTAATCCACTATCGGCCCCAAGGATGTCGCTTATTTTTATTTATTGAACTGCATTTAAGTAACGTTTTTTACACAAAACCAATGAAAATCATTAGATCTTTTGCAAAAATATGTAAAATATTATGAAGTTTAAGATAGTACCCTGCGAAAAGTAGAGAATCTTTAAAAAAATGTATATACATATATGTATATTTTTTTTATTTTAAGATACATAAAATATCAAATTTTATTTATTTTTTGTATATTTTTAGTTATAATATTAATTTGTTTATATTTATAGCTAACCATGCTCAGGTAATAATCTAAATTCCTAAAAAAAGGGAATATTTCTAGATATGAAATATGAAGGTTTAATACTCAATCCATATGAAATCATTTAGCCTATAATTTGGTTTTGCTTTATAGGTGTACCTACTTTTCCCAGGTGATCTTATTCATGACATGTCTTCAAGTACCGCTAATATCGTAAACAGTGACTAAGAGTACTTGTGTATTGAATTTTAAATTGTAATTATACAATATTAACTTGCATGATGCAAATTTTCTTGCGTCGTTTGACATAATATTTGCCCATTGCTGACTCCAGCACCCTAATTTTTTGAAAATGTTCTCACATTTGCCTCTTTTCTTCGTAGTGGGTGTTGTGTACTAAAAGGGCCACAGTCTATGATCCCCCTTAGAGCGAACTTTAATTTATCATTCTACTCTCGTCTCAAATGGTTGAAGTTTTTTTTTGAGCACCTGAGGCTAAGATCTTCCTAGTGGAAATGTAATGTCTGACGCTTTGTTGAGAAACAGTAGCAGAACTGTCTACTAGCTTCGTGCTCCATAAAAGAACTCACTCGGGATAGTAGGAAGATACTGTAACGCTCACTAGGTACATATGCCGTGAACATGTATTGAGAATTTTCCTCACGTAACTTCCCTTATCACCGAACTCTTGAAAACTTCACGTCCTGAATGCCGAATGAATCGATACTTTGATGATTGCCGGCTCGGAGCGACTCAAACGCGAGCGCCGTTCTGTGTTTAATGAGGTGAAGAATAATGCTCATGGCTCCTTGAGAATATTTAAGAAATGGCGTCTCAATGATCAAGAAATGAGCTCCTCCTTGGAAGCCTTTAGCTACAAGATTTTATTGCCGGTGGAATCACTCGCGGTAATAATTTGTTTACCATCACAAAATAATTACGGTTACCAATGTACGTGAGTTTTTTCTCCTGCCAAAGTGGGCCAAAAAAATAATGTTCTAATTTTAATTCTTATATGTGCGAAATTAATCTCAAGGGATGATACTTACCGGGAAGTATTTAACTTACCAAATTATAGGCTCAGAGGTGTAGAAATGATGAATAAGATTGGGTATGTTCGTCAAATGAAAGTACTTGCATACAAAAACAAGCTGGATCTAGAGGAATATGAGCCTCGGTTTCGGAACAGAAATTGAATCATATTCATGACTTGTCCTTGCTGGTTGGATCGCTTTGACCCTCATATGTTTCTCTATTCAATTACATAATTCATAAATTCTGCTGAAAAAAACTAAAATCCCTCATCGAAACTTTCCCCAGAGCATTTTTTTAACGTAGCCTCATTTTTGCAGCCCAGTAAACTTAGTGGTTGATCCAGCTAGTCCCTATGTGCGTTGATATTGTGTGAGAGAAAACAGTTGCCTGCGTGCGCACGCCATGAAGCTTAAATCTGTCAAACGGGTGAATTTTTTTACGCCGTCATCAATGAAATTCCACGAAGTCTTTGATCGTTCGTGATGTTCACTCACGCGTAAATGGCATCCGTACGTGCTTACTTTCGCCCTCCGTATTTATTTGTACGGCCATGCACGTAATTTTCCCGAACCCTTTGAAACGTTCCATGTTCACGCACGCGGTCCCAATATATTTATCTGTCCGCATTTATCTCTTAATAAAATGGATTATGTACGCACCTCCGCCATCCCTGTACCCATCCACGGTACCCATCCCTGCGGTGATAAGCGACTCCTCCTCCCTTACTTCCCGAAAGTAAGGGTATGGAACCCTTTCTCCGCATGCTTCCTTCCCACTACGAACCCTTCTCGTAGCCACCTCGAAGATAAACTGGAGTGTAGGAGGAGAGGAGGGGTGCGCACAAAAACCTGGGTGTAGGAATGAGAAGAGGGTTGTGGAGGGCGAGGGGGAGAGTGTTGGGTGGAGGAGTTGTGGAAGGATTAAGCTGTGTAATCTTCGGGATTGAAATAGGAACTGCGTCGAGAGAGCTTGGGGGAAGCTTGTGTTGCGTTCCTTGTGTTTGTTCCCGTCGTCGCTTGCAAGTTCCGAGGCACCCATACAGGAGTTTGGGGGGGATGTTGAGGTATGGTCATATTTTTTTTGCCCACCCACCGTAAATGAAAGCCTCTGGCTTGCGCGAACCCTTAACACTCGTCCCCTTAATTTTTTGCCCCTCCCTTATGAAGGATTTGTCCGTTATTAACGCCACCAAAATGGGTGTAACTCGGTGTAAGGTGCGATAAATAAGTGTGGGTTTTGTGTGGCGGGGGTAGTGAGCTCACCCTCTGACGTGGAACCTGTTCTTTTTTGCGAGCGCAAGTGCTCGGAGCGGCTCGTTTTCACGGGAACAACCTCCTGGTGCTTTTTTTTCTCTCTTCATCCGCGGGCGCGCCGTCGCCATCAATAAAGCGGTTATCTCCTAGCGGCGCGGAGTAATAGGCGGACGGGTATTTAGCTCCATCCGCGCTCCCAGACGATGTTTGCTAGTTTTTCCCCCGCTGTTTCCCCCACCCTTCCCGCTAGCCGAGTACATTGGCATCATTGCCGCGACGTTTGGGAGAGGCCTGCGCCTCCAAAGGGTTCGGAGGAGAAGAAAAATTCGGAATTGGAACGACCGTCTCACCGGAAAGAAGCCGTAGAAGTGAGCATAATGGGAGATGATCGCTTTCCCAAACCATAGCGCCCTCACCTGCGTCTTTCACGATTCACGACGCTTTGTTTTTGGTTTCATAACGCCCCGTTTCAACGCTTAAAAGAAGATTTCTTGTACTCGGGAGGGATTAGGATAAGGTTTTTGAACATCCCGTTTTTTGACCCAATTGCCCGTAGAGGTCAGCTTAAATCGTTAGCTTTTGAAATGAATCCTTAAATGCGTCAAATTGTGAGTTTGCCGCTGCCGAGGATTTCGCTCTCATTGTAATTTCCGTGTTGGTACAAGCTTGGTGACGAGAGCGCGTCGTTGAATACTTTTTCCACACTTTCCTCTAGGACCGCTTTTGGCGATAATCCAATTTTTTTATGGGTTCAGATCGGTACTGTCCGTAGACTGCTTACCGGAAAACCTGCACTTTGGTTTGTGAAAATTTCGTATCATCCTCCATAAATTTTCCAAACCTGGCTCGTCCGCCGTAAGAGTGTCTCCATCTAATTTTAACGCATCTTCACTATTTACGAGTCTTTTAGAATATTTTACTCTTAAGCCGTTTTTGTTTGGTTTCATTCCGTTCCAGCCGTCTGTTGCTTTAATTAAATTATCACCAGGCAAATCCGACGTACGTTTCACGTTGAAGCTCCATTGTAGCTGGAAAATATGATACTTTGTCAGTTTGATAATTTTGATAGCTTGAAATCATATTCTCGATGGGTGAATTTTCATTGGGTAAAATTATCATTTGGCCCGTATGGACCATTTTTTGGGTCCATATTAACTGTATAATTCGTTTTATAACTGCTGCGACTGCTTGGGGTTTAGCACAGTCTAACGTACGTGTAAATGTTGAGGCAAAATCAGTATCCATTTTGCAGTCAGGATTCTAACCCATGACCTAAGGGCTGCTTGTAGAGAGCATAACAGACCTGGTATCGATCCCATCTACTCTGAATTATCTTTCATCGAGAACAAATTCAAAATTTTAGCGTGATAGTCGCCAACGTCTGAAAAAACAATAGCATTGACAATAAATTGACAATAAGGATCATCCTTCACCACATCTCAGCAAAAATGTGCATAGAAACAAAAAAGAGATTGTAGATTTGTTACCCGTGAAAGAGATGAGTGGAGCACTCACTTCGAATCACCTCTTTTTCGGGCTTTTCAAAATATCGAATGCTATTATTGTTTGCCAATGGATTTCATCGGAATTATGTCTCCTTCCGTCTCACTTTGAGAGGCGTAAAGGTCGCCTACAGTTAATGCTCTCCTCAGTGCAAAGCCCGAGCTTGCTTCGGCGCGAGAGTTTTAATGAACACGGCGTTAAGAGATGGATGAGTGAGCGCTCCCTGCGATCCGATCATCGGCTCAGGGATGTGCGAAATCCTACCTCCCCTCCTCCCCTCCCTGCCCCCGGAGGAATTCCTCTCTCCGCGCCTCCAGTTCGTTTAATCAGCAGCATCTTCCTTCCGGACAGATGAGAGGACAGAAGGATACAGTATCGGGTGGGAGGATGGAAGGATTCATTTTTTGGGACAATGAAGTCTCGAGAGGCAGCAGAGAGGTAATCACGGTAAACATGCCGGGGGGGGGGGGGGGGGGGCCTTGTTACCTATGGTTGAATAAAAATGCATTGTTTTTGTGTAATCAGAAAGTGTCAGCTCCTCCTATGCTCAATTCCTCCCTCTTATACTATTCTCTGGTCTTCCTGAAATTGCTCAATGGTTGTTTATTCAATGGCAAAAATGGTTAACGTAATGGGTTCGCAAAAGTTGGTGTACCTTTCATTTCAGTGCTGCAAAAGCTGCACTTTTTACATGGTAAGCTACGTGCTATATACAAAGAATATTGCAGCGACATTCACATTTTACAGTATGAGTAAATTTTAGTTGCTAGAATTTTGAGTGGAAAACAAGTATTTGGCTACTATTATTATTAAAAGAGTAAGCCATTGACATCTTAGGTCTCTTTTGCCATGAAGGATTTTGGTAGATAATGGAATTTAAGGAGTGGAAAAAGGAGAGAGAAGCATGGTTGGGGCACTGGCCTGACATTTGTTAGATCCGCCACAGCGTCAACTGGTTTACGTCCCATCCTACGGGCGGAGTGATGAACTTGTGATACCCTTATATGAAGTAGGCTCCAAAAAGCCGAAGCATTCCGAGACCACACGTCTTGAATAAAATGATGATGCTCAATCACGTGGATGGTAAAAGGGAGCGAGATCGAGTAAAAATTAAAATAATAACTATTGAACCACTTGTGGGTGTTCCAATTATCACCCTTTTCTGCGGAACTCGATTTAATAATATAAACGTATCAAGAGATCCACGGCTCGAAAAACTTTAATCAGGCATTCAAAACGGGCCCCATGATTGGGATGCAACCACACTAACCATATTTATTCATTAAAAAAATAGCACCGATGTCATTTGCTAAGTCATCATGGCATAGAATACTAAAGCATGCGAGGAATAAGAGGGACACAGGGTCAATTTTCGTGTCCCAGTATCTTTGGATATATTCATTTGCATGCAGGGAAAGAAAAAAAGAAACGCCCGTTGCGCACATGAGAGAATTGTTCACGTTGGCAACCAAGAGGAAGGTGAGGGAGAAGGGGAAATGAATGTATTTCGAGCGAGATTCACGACCAAGTAAGCATGAGTTTGGCGGAAGGGTGAGGTGTGCGGGTGGTGAGGGGGGAGGGAGGTCAGGGCTCGGGGGTGATTCGATGCCGCCTGATTAAGAGTAGCGAGCTGCGGAGGTGAGTATTGAACCTATGGGTCGTCCGCCTCGGATAGGGTGGCGGTGAGGGTGGCCAAGGGGAAGAGATGGAGAGACGAAAATCTCCGGCGAGCATCTCGTAATTTCGAGAGAGACGGAAAGTGGAATGTTACACCACGCTCCAGTGGACCGGTAGCGAGCCGTGTGCTCCCGAGGAGGGGAAAAAAAAGGCTCACACACTCACACACATACCAAATCCAGTCCCGCCGCCGAAATCTCCTAATACCTCTTCTAATTCCCTCCCTCCCCGTTCCGTTCCAACCCCTCACCCTCTCCACCATCCCCCCGAGCCCTCTCTCCCCACCCCCAACTCGGTCCGGAATGCCGTATCCGCGTCGGGTCAAGCCGAGCGGAAGGATTGCCTTCTCTCCGTTTCTTGCGTTCGCCGATTCATTAGCCGTCGGAGGGTGGGATGGTGGAGGATGGAGAGATGTGGATATTCTACACCCCTCCCCACTTTTCGCTACGCCCGACCAAAACCCCCGGGTCGTTCCCACGTGTAGGGTGGCGGAGTTGGGTGCCCGCCGCCCCTACCCACCCCTCAGGGCCGTCGCCGTCCCGGTGTGTTCGTTCTCACGGGGAGTGGAGCGGGATCTTGGGGAAGGGGAGACGCGGACCCTAATTGGTGCTTGGCGTGGAGATTTGCGGGCGTGGTGAGAGAGAGGGGGGTGTCGGGACGGGGGGAGGAAGACGTGAGAGGGAGTTGGACCCGGTGGTGTGGCACAGGAATGGAAACTTATTTAGTTATTTACTTAATCTTCTAATTATTTCCGTGCGGCAGAGTAAACAGAGCGGAGTGGTATCCTCCCACGCTTAAACTACCGGCCATGATTTGAATCTCAAAATGCTCCATTCAAGATGTGATTTTTTTCGCTTGAGAAAAGGTGAGACCTGGGTCGGTAAACAAGCTCTGGATACGGAAATCGGAATTCTCTGTGTTTTTTTCTCGCACTGCAACGATTCCGTTTCGTCAAACCAATATAAATTCGCTCTCCGCAAATACTGTTGAATCCCGTAAACTTTCCTCACGAAATTTGATTGTCATCGTCATCACAAGTCGGCAGTCCTATGATTGGTTTGATGCAGCTCTCAATTGGATTCTTCTGTAAGTTATTTTTTCATATTGTTATTTTTCTTCTCTTTTTATTTCCTTCACAACTTGTTCCATATGTCTCACGGGATGCCTTTGTCTGGTGAAGATTGTCCTTATCAGGCCTATTTCATGCTTCTTTATCGCCACATTTCCGAATGAACTCCTTTGACTTTCTCTCCCTTCACTCAAGCGATCGAAACTTTACAATATTACTCAGTTTATTCCATCACTTTTATTTTCTTTTAGGTTTTCAAACCGTATCTGGTATTTATGGTAACATTATTTTAGTTTACAATGTAGTGGGAACAAGATTTACCACAATCGTTAATTCTTCAAGCCTTACTGCCAGAAATGCAATCTGTAACACATTATTTTGGCTTAACGGCTAGAAATAAAATTCGCGCTCTTATATTTGGTTAATGTTCAAGATTTGAAAGCGTTGAAATGCTAGGCTGACTTCTTTCCGGTAAAATAACAGTACATTTGCCGTGTTATTTCATCATATAAATATTTCTAATTAATGTTAAAGCTGGATGAAAAGCATATTTGATTGTTAATAATACCGGAAACATCCTTGCATTTCTTTTGCCATTGCAGGGATGTATGAATGTGGCACTGTTTCTGATCTGCTTCCTGTCACCACGCTAATTATATGACCTTTAATGACTCCTGTCATTAATCTTCGGATATTGGCCAAAGAATCCTGGGCATCAAGGTCATCAGCATGTTTACCCGGCACGCCTGAGATTCGTTATTTAATATTCGGTCTAGAAAAATATTTCCTCTGACAGTTTTACCTTACATTCCCTCGCTCAAAGTCGATTTACTCCATATTTTCCTGCTAGATGTTTCATTCCCGTTTTTTACAATGACTACAGTATCACAGAATCTAAGCTGTTACACAGTTGTGTATGAATAGACTAGGATGAGTAATCTTTGGGGAAGCTTCCGAAGTGTTTCACGCTTCTCATCCGGCGGCCCACACAAGCGAAAGCGATTTATGACCGGAACTCGGTATATTGCGTCGTTTCGTGAGCGTTATTGTCCGCGATCCAAACTGTGGTCTTTATAGAGTACCTAGGTGACCCTTGTTTAGCTGTTAACTCCATCCTTTATGTGACTCATTGTGTAAGCTTGCAGGACTTATCACTCAGCGCTTTTTGATGATTATCCTAAATTATCATGTGCTTACCTCCCGTACTGTATGCTACAACGCAGATATGCAAGTTATGATTCTGTGTTTACGACGTCTATAGTTATATTTTTAATGTGATTTTTTGCCAAGGATATATTTTTCCGAAATATATACGTGTATATTAAGACACTACTTCGCTCGGTTAGTTCCTTTTGGGAAGCATTCAATCTCCTTTAATGCTTTCTCTCAATGAAATCTAAGGAGATGAGCTCTACGGCCTCTCAAAGTGACAAACAAAGTTAAAAATCTGAAATAACCGTAAAAATTGGCAAACTTCGACAAGGTACACAGCAACAAATTGCTGTGTTTGTTTGCGGGAAGGTCAGTACCACAGCATGGACCAACCACAGCCTCTCAACCAGAAAATACTCCTGGGGTGGTTTACGGGAATGTTACTTCCTCGAAAGTGACACAACCACAGACACACACTCAACCCAATTGGGATCATTCACAGGGTTGATGGAACCCTGGTCAGGATGCCTGCGTTATGACCGCAAACACACTTACAAGCACTCAGAAAACATTCACTCACACACTTAAATGGGCATACCTTCTGGGAGAATCGAGCTCAGAAAGAGCGTAGTTAAGGTGGAAGGACAAAACGAATATGTGCGTCGGATACGCGTATTTCGGCCACAAGGTGGTCCTTTTCAGCGATCTGAAGGGAAATCACTTGCAACCCTGTGTTGCAAGGTTTGCAACCCTGTGGTTGGTCCCTGCTGTGTAATTGACCCTCCCGCAAACCAAAACAGCAATTTATTGTAGTCTACCTTGACGAGGGTTGCCAATTTTTACGGCCATTGCAGATTTTTAATTTTATTTGTCGCACTCTCAATGACCTAATAAAACTTTTCTCACATTAATTCCAAATTTCAAATCAAGTTCGGGAGTCCGTGTTGTTATTTTCTCAAAAATCTTTTCCATGTCTATTCCTGGGTATTCTATTCTTTTTCTATTTAGGTATTAGTACCAACGTATGCAAACTAATGATCTTGGTTTCTCATCCCGTTTCCGTCATGAATGTTGCGTTTGTTATTAGCTTTAATCTTAGATTAGACGGCATGATACAATCTAAGCAGTTGGAACATCCAAGCACGGAATGATGTTGTGCTACCACCGCAATACGGGACATTCGGATGAAGATAATAAGAGGACAGAGCAACCGCTACTGCAGTGAGAGATTCATCTCTTGCCTTGAGCCTCACGCAAGCCTAGCTTTCATCTTGCATCTACAGAGACGTTTGCGGTCTGCTTGCATTTTGCGTACCCTCGTACGTATGCACATTTGGTGATTAAATTGCGGACCCAATCCCGAATGCTGCATCTTTGTCCTCCCGAGTATAATTGCCCCAGCGAAGTGGGGAGAATTGTGTCGGCAGGGCTCGTTCCCTTGGCCCTGTCCCCATTCCCCGGCCACTCGACCGCACCCCTCCCGACCCCGTCTTGGCGAAACCAACCTCTCTTCTCATTCCCTTCCCATCATCCATCTTCAACTGCCCGAGTGTTTCATTCAGTCTCCGCCGCCTCCCCAACTGGCGCTGCTGCCTCTCGAGGTATTTTTCATCCTTATCGGCGCGATAACCCGCACAGCAGAATAGTCCGGCGGATCAGCCTATAATGCCGGGGCCGTTAGGAGTCCCTTGTCCCACCAGCAGCGGCTCTTGCTTCACTGTCAGGTACTCGACACACGAGGGGAATCAGTTCCTCTAGCCCCTCATTCATCACGTATTAATTCCCTTTCCTGCTGTCCCTGCAGATTATGGTTGCGTTGCTTGAAATAGTTTCAACGACTGCTCGTTGGGGAAAGATACATCAATTTGAAGGCATTAACGCGTTCTACAGTAGTGTCTAGTACCTTGTTATAAATGAGGATATTAACCCACAGTGGCATCTGCATGGTCACGTTAATAAGGTCATATGTATCTTATATACGTATCGTATATCATATGTATAGATATCCGGGCGTTGTAAGATGAGAGTAACTGTATTATCTCATGAGTTTACTATTCATCTTGGGTAACGCTTCAACTGGTATCACTTTAAGGCACGTTTCAGGGTGCTGTAAAATATATTTTGCCATGAGAAAAATCATGGATAACTCATTTTTTAATAAGCACATACTCCAATAACATTGCTGTACCTGAAATGCTTTCCAATTAGATCAAAATTGTTGGTAACCAAACGTCCACAAAGGCATTCGGTTAACGCTAACCGCACATACCGCTTACGCTAACCGTTATAAACCCTGGTTATTAGATTAGGCAACCTTATCAGCAGAAAAATGTTTAAGCACCCTCTAACGTGACGGTACATGTTAATATCTCAGGAAAAAACATGAGAATATCCATACAACAAACTGTTTTTTTTTACCCAGAAGCTGATAATATTTTCGTTCATGCATATTTTCAAAGCTAGTGAGCTTTTGATCTTTTTTGACATTTTTTTTACATTTGCTTTGAAGTTGCCGCCCTTTTGACTCTCCCTTCCTTCCTACAAATTTTATTTCACCGCCGTGGATTACAGTCGGACTCCACCTCCCATCAGCCTACTCGCCGGCCTGTCAGTAGCTGACGGCATAAGGTCAACTGCACAGGTATATTTGGATTGAGTGATGGTGATAGCATTAATAATAAATGGCTGTTATTGGGAAGTGAGACAAATACCGTTTCATTTATCAGACAACCCCTCGTTTTATTGTGGGGATGTAAGGGTGTTTTAAAGCGTTATTTAGTGAAAGAGAAATGTGCGCATAGGTAAAACAAGACACAGAACTCAATAACTAGAAATAGGATTATGTGAAACATATACATTATTATATACCATAATGATATGACTGACTTTTATTAAATGCTGTACACATATTTGGTGAAAAGGGATTTTCGTAAATGATTCCTGAAAAAATCTCCCCTAAAATACCCTAGAAGACGGTGTAAAGAATACGAAAACTGTTTGATAGTATAACTAATATTTTACTATTGGAAATAGAAGGAATATACCCGGAATGCATAAATAATAAGATGAAGGATGAACAACATTATTGTGATAAACAGGACACAAAAATATTTAACTAGAAAACTAGAAAAAGTGTTCATATAATATAGCCCCATATGATATAATATGGTTCGGATATAGAGTTTAAGGTGTGCATTGTGTATCGGGTCGTTTATATTTGAAATGTCAACCTTTATTCGAGCAAGCCGACGTGGAGAGCAAACCTTCTTGTGCAATAAAGTGATCGGAGAGTCGAAAAAAAGGAAGCGCGACTCCGGTAGCCGACTGAGAAGACTTGGAGGACGAATTTTCCGGGTAATAGTGGGTCGAGAGTTCTAGAGGCGTCGATGCGAAGTATCCGTGACGCGTAGTGCCTCGCTTGGTTCCACTTCTCGCTGCCTTCCAGTGATTGCGGAGGTGACGTGAGTGAGCTCTCGGCTGAAAAGAGTGACGCATTGCTTAGATCTCCTCTCCTGTTCCTTCCGTCCCCGGTCGGTGACGGGGAGAATGAGTGGAAAAAGAGAAGCATCCAACGATGACGGAAGGAGGCCCGGGAGCCGACTCCCGTTCTTCCGATCCACTCGTAAGGTTTCGAGTTTCACGCCCTCCGGGCATCCGCCCACTGGCGTGGACCGGAATCAGCGTCCGCGGAGTGAAATGGACCGGTCAATTAGATGCCCGTCCCCCGCCCGCGGATCGGAGAGAGGCCTCGTTCCCACCCGGAAGTGGCCCTTGGATTGATGGCTCAGCTTCCAAGCCCTTCAGGGCCTGCCTTTGCATTAATAACGCACGGACCCTTTTCCGCCCACCCCTAAGGGGACGGAGTATTGATTCGTGGAAAGTATTTCTCGGTGAAAAGTCTAAAAGGATTAGGAGGCTCTTACTACCGTTTAATATTCGTCATCAGGTTTGCGGTGGTTGAGTTCACAAAGATTACCATGCAATAATCCCTAGGTAGGGAGCCAATATACTATTGCGTTTGTGTAAGTTCATGAGAATGAGTTAGGTATATCAATGGAATTAACATGCACTCGAGGTCTGTTAGTAATATTTCAGTGATACGAATGAAAGACTGATCGAGATATTCGTTTTTGTCAAAATACTGTGATGAAATTATTAACTTTTTCTTCACCTTTTATTATTCAACCATAGTTTATGCGGATAAATGATGGCAATGGTTTTTTCAACAATTGTCCATTCAGTTTTGGTATGTAAAAAATCCAAAGTTGAAAACTTTATCACTTTCAGTGGCACATTTACCTACTGTGTATGGAGCAATTTTTTTTTCTTCTGGTGTTGGATATTAAATTGAAGTTATAGCTCAGGCGGTCAGCCTAGGGACTTATTAGCCTGAGGTTTGGTTCGTAAATATTTGATATGTAGGTATATATTATTGTTTTTATGGCTCTCTCCCAGCCCAGGAGATTGTTTTGGATAGTCTATGATGTCCATCTCTACTCACAATGGATAATTATTGCCTTCTACCTCGGTCATGATTCTGACATTTAAATCATAAATTCTCAGCCCTCGTACACCCTTCTGTGACTGTGGTTGCCTTTAATATTACGTTACAGATGAATTCAACACATAGTTGCAAATCTTCACCCTCCTCACCACTTACCCTTCTAGTATGATTCAGAAAATTACGCTGTGGGTTTTCGGATGATTGATATTAAATTTTCAGGTAGAAATTAGCATGTCGAGATGTGTCGTGGGAAGAGGGGAGCTGGAAATGCAAGGTGGGAGTGAGCTTTCAGTGTCGTGGCATCCGTCAAGAAGTCCGGATGCGTGCATACGTGCATTTCGTGTGGGTTTCCTCGGTCGAGTACTGCCGGCATGCCTGATCGGGTCACTTGGAATTGGTACGGTCGCGACGTATGTCAAGTGGGTTGACTGTTGGGTTAATGGTGGCGGCTCGAACGTCCTTCCGGAGAGAGAGGTCGAATCACGTACCTTGTAGCGGTGAAGGAATAATTGAGCAGATTTCGAGTCTTTTCCACGAAATTTTGGACTTTTTTTTATTGTTGCACTCCAAGTGCGTACTACTTTTTCGTGTGACAGTGAGTTCTTACCCAATTTATTGACTGACAGACTTCTGTCGACTAGGTTAGGTTTTGATAGAGTGTCCCTGCTCTTCTTTACTTTTCATTCATCTATCATCCATTCATCATGGCTCCTTTCATATCAGCGTATTTCCTACTCCTCTCCATACTGTCCATTGTCTTTTTATGTCTTTTTTATGTCTTCCTTGTCCTCCCTTTATCCAGCATTCTACCCTGGATAATGATCTTCAGCACTTATATTCCCCTAAGTACCTGTTTGACGAACTGACTCTGCCCTCTCCAAATTTCCCCTAACAATCCTGTTTCTTCCCCAACCATGTTCAGCACCACTTCATTCATCCAACGTTTTGTCCACTGCACTTTCTCCCTCCTCTACCGAATTCTCATTTCTACGACTTACGGTTTCTTCTCATCATCCTTCGCTAGGTTACACTTCTCAAAACCATAAAAAGGCACGCATCGTATAAGACTCTTATTTAATCTTCTCTCTGTATACTTACTTAAGGTACCCATCATTAGTTCGTTCTCTTCTTTCGGCAAACACCTACTTAGCCAAAGGAATGTTTGTACTAATATCATTATTATTGCACCTCTCTGCGTCTAATATGCCACATAATCTAACTAAATATGAAGGAAAAAAATAGGGTGCATATCGCTGTAGTTCTTCGGACGACGCTATCGACAGCTAGGGTAATTTGAGTCATTTAGTAATGATAGATGATTCAGTTAGAATAGAAATTTGTCTTGGAACAAAGGGAGGGTGGAATAAAACCTAGCTTCGGTATCTGACGGCTCTCAATCAAAGGCGCCAAGAGATTCAAGTTTTGGCGTACCATCTGACGGACGGAGTATTGGACTTGAATTTCTCTCCACTTGAAATTGAAATGGAGGCCAATATGCGAATGAAAACTCTTTGCCTCCACACAATCAAACCCGGACATTCGACATGGGGAGCCAAAACACTAACCAATACATCAACTAGATCTCCCACACGTTCTTTCAAACTTTGAGATCAACTCCTTTTTAATGTTGACTCTCTAAATTCGGTACTTTTAAGTGTTTTATGCTCACTTTTTCCCTGAAAAATTGTCAATTCTCCGTTTTTACTTACGCTGCAAATCAATAGGGAGGAAAGTGAGATCGATTGTGCTAACTCTACTTCGGTGGTCGGAGAAAAATACCATTTCGATGTTGTCGAGCACGGAGGTCGAGTCCTGCGTCGACGCACGGAACCGAGACCTGATGAGACAATTGGTGGTCGTGAAAAAAAATTCGAGACGCGCCTGGCCGACTTCCTGGTCAGGAGTACGTGTCGGATTCGTCGGTTGTGCAGACGAAACCGAATTATTTGTGTTCCACAAAAACGTAGGATCCGAAGCGGACACCAATGGTGACTTTATCTTCTCGGTGGTGATCAGGGCGATAGTAATGATAATCTTGACCGTGGTCGAGGTACCTACGGCCTTTTGCGGTCCGCAATGCGGCCCTTCGCTCTCTTATCATGCATGAAAGGTTCATGGCGTCATGTGCCCTGCAGGGTAAATGAGGCAGTGATATCCGTAATCGCGTAAGGTCTATTTTTCATTACATATTTTAATTTTGAAGTTGCGGGGATGTGTATAAGATCGAACATCAAATCTTAATAACTATTAAGCGACCTACAATGTAGAGAGAGCGGCCTTATGAGACCATTCGGATGAATTATGTCCTTCTGACTTCAATACGTTTATCCCTCAACCATACCCTTCCCCTGATGAGCTAATCTCTCGGAAAAATAAGTGGTGTAACCCCTTTCTCCTCGGCGATTATATTTTATGCATCCCTTTTTCGCTTTTTTACGTTCTCAGTAGCCTACTATCATTTTCTGTCCGTTAATTTTTTAATCTAATCCTTAATTATTTTATGTTTCATTCTACATTAATAAGTACTGTAAATCACGCAACGCAGCATTGTAAACAGATGACTCTGGTGGTGGTTACGTCGGTGACAATGGTGACAGCTTGCTCCGTTCCCCAAAGGCCGCACGTTCGAATCTCTGATAGGGCACGGACATTTTTTTAATCTTAGGATAGAATTAGGTTAGATCAGGGGTCCTCGATTTTTTTTACCGAACAGGACGAATATCAAGAACAGAACTTCTTATCAACTGCCTGTACTTCCGAGATGCGATCGTGCTTTTGTTGTTTTCAGCGAGATACACTTTTTAGCCGCGCTGAAGGGCAGAACTGATATTCTTCAGAGATAAGGTGGTAAATACAATTCCACAAACTTTTCCCATGCTCATAATTTTCATATTAACATTTTAATATAATTGTAAAAAATATTGCGCAATTTATACTGGATATTTTTCATTAAAACTTAAATTCTAATTCTTTAAAAATATTTTATTGTAATTTAGTGGTTAGTTCCAGCATTCTTTCATTGTTATACTACATATTTAGGTTTTTATCGTATCAGTAATTTTCAATTAACATTTTTCCATTGACTCTCAACCGATCCCGTAACTCGTCTGGACCCATAACCATGTCATATCGATCCCTAGGGGTCAATCTCCACCACTATTTTGACTCTTGAGCTAGACGATGCGATATACTAATACCGGTTGGGGCACCTCAAATCCTAAATGTATTACTACCGCAATTTGCTCTCTTGATGAGTGGATTGTTACTCTTACATGACGAACAGCGAATTCATTTCTGTTTACGTTTTTATGCAATCTGAATGCATTTTTTTTGAAATTTTTCTTCTTCGTTTTCAAGTAGCAAGTTTCTGAAATCTATTCTGGATCTTTCGAAGTTTCTGTATCTAAGGTGGGTTTTAAATCCACATTTTTATTCACGATCCTGAAGTAGCTCAGCATTATCCTAATTCACAGTCGTAAGATTCTGGCCTCACGATGGTAAATGATAATCGAAATGAGGACTTGGGTTGTTTGCTTGACACCCTATTTCCACCTGAAAACTTACTTTGGTAGCTACCTTAGGACGTGCTTTTTGTAATAATTAGTACAAAATTTGGATTTTAAATGCTAATACTTGATTTTTGGGTAATCAATTTCTCTTGTCCCTCTTATTTAAAAGATGATGCTCAAAGTTTCATCTAGATTTCGTAAACATGTCCGTTAGGATAGGAATTTACCAAAAGTGTATAGATGTAAAAATCGTCGAGAAAACAAATCATCCACCTTCATCACTATGTTGGATATCGCTCAAAATGGATTATTTTTCCTCTGTGGGCATATTTTTGTTGTGCATATCAGCAGGTAACTCAGATGTTGTTTTTCGCGGATAATCAGCAATCATTGAAAGAGTGGTAGCTTCATATTTATGCTCTTGAAGGAATGAAATCACAGGACTTCATGCATTTCGTGATGTGGAAAGCATGTCAATGACTTTCTGTTGTTTTCATTCCCAAATATGTAACATAATCCCAATTTTAAAATATCTATAACAATGCTTCGATTCACACACACTTTGAAGTGTTTACTTTGTGTTACTCTAAAGTCTTCCATCTGTTATAGTAATATCATACCTTTTCTTGAATATCTCGAATTATTTTTTAATTTTGTGTCATATTTAATTCATAAGTATTAAGAGTGCATCATTTTCGGGTCATAATTTTTTTTAAATTAAGTATGTATTCCTTCTAGGAGACTTCCTGTGATTGAAATCTCACCTAATGTGATTATCATTAAAAATGTATTTCTCACATACGATTTGTTAATGAGGTAACTCATTCTGTCTCAATGACACTCCTCTCGTTTTCTATAAACACGCAATGATCCATGCTCCAAAATTGCTGTCACTGGTTTTGTGCCCTATGAGACGCAATGACATATTCTCCCAAAGGATCCCCGACTATTACGTGGTGAAGAGAATGGCGTAATTTTTTTCGAACAAAGGTTTGTTCACTGAAAGGGAATCTTTCTCCCGCGCCCGTCCTCATCCTGGTGTTCAACGTCCCAGAGAAAATGTCAGGTTTAATTCGCCCTCGCTGACGTTAATTACCGTGGTGGAGGAGTTGGTGGAATTGTCTTTCCATTGTTTGGCTTTCTGTACGCGAGAGCTCCCGCAGCACGTCAGCGCATCACTGACAGAGACGAGGCAAATCCGGCAACACCCCCGCGAATGCAATGCGGTGATCATTCCCTTACTTGGGAGTCCCAGCAACCTATTAGTCCCACCCACTTTTGTAGATTTGGAAAAAGCGTCGCTCGTATTATTTCGTACATTTCTCGCCACGGTCTAACGATTTTGGCGCAGCGGATGTGGAACATAGTTGGGAAAGTTACCTGATCAAAGAAGGAAATTTAGCTGATTAAAGTTAAAGTTAATATCTATAAAAAATAACTAGTTTAAGTTAAAAGTTACTTTTCTGAAAAAGTAACTGATTAAAGTGGAAGTTAAAAAAAGTGACTTTTTCGTTAAAAGTTACTTTTTCGTTAAAGGTTACTTTTTCGTTGAAAGTTACTTTTTCGTTAAAAGTTACTTTTTCAGTAACTTAGGCAAATTTGATGCTGTGGTAATAGAGGATTTGATGGTTTTTTTTTGTGTTTACAAACAAAGGAAACACTGAACACCGTCATTGTAGTTTCTTCCATCCGTATCCATTTGTTTAAAAATATTTGAATTGGGGATGTTCGTTGTAATTCCATTTAGTGTACAGAGCGTTGTTGGTGAGGTTTCCTGTTGTCTGCTGAAAGGATTCGGCGATTTTTCTGAGGAATCGGGTAGGGGCACTGACTGGGCAGCCAGTACTGTGCATTGCAATAACCAATTCCATTCTCTGACATTTTTTAAACCCATCCATAACAATTTGGCTTTGATGAAAGAATACTTCAACTAATGGTGTCCTCTTTTTCATGAAAATGAGGTGGCATATGTGGAAAATCTCAGTCATTGTTGTTTCACCCCTACGCTCTCCCGCCTCTATGTCTTGAAAAGGAGATCTCTTGCATATTCATGTCTCCTCCGTTTCCTACTCCGTTTGTCCCCCTCTCCGTGTGTCCTCTTCCTCCATCCTCCCCTGCAATAATAATAGTAATTTGTGGCTTTTCTTTTTCGGCCCTGACCTTTCTCGCCCGCGGGCGACGGGGAAAGAGAGTCCGCTACCCGTTATTACTCGCAAACCTTTGAACTATCCGCTGTCTTTGATGCGTTTTCTCCTTTGTGCGATAAATCCCTTCCAACTTTGGTCACGAATGCACGAATGCAGGCAGGAAACTGGAGCATCCTTTGAATGCGAGACTATTTTCACCCCTGGCATTAAATTGGTAATGATTTTTCGACCAAAGGTTTCAGACAATTGTTCCTTCGCACGCTCGTAGCGAATCCAATTCCGCTGATATTATGGTTTTGCAAAGTTGTAATTGGTGATTAGAGAAATTTGGGATGTGTGATCTTTCACTCTCTTTTTACTGCACTTTAATTTGTTGATTACGTGATCCGTTGCCTTTCGGCGTTAGTGTTTTGATAATGTTGACTCGGTTGAAATACGGAAAGGCTATACCGTTTGATGTTTTTAGCAGGCGTGTTCCAGAAATTAAAGTTGCTTATGTGCTATTCCTATTCGTTTGAATTTTCTTTATAAGTGCTATTGGGAAACGTCAATGTAATTAATGGCCTGAGTTCTCATTTTTAGCTATAAGCAATCTAGTTGTATAAAACATTGCCACCTGAAAAATTGTTTTTAATGTTAGCATTTACGGATTCTGCCTTCTGCATCTGACACAAACTAAATCATGAAAGCTTAGTTAACTTAGTCGCTCTCCACGCTTATATGGCATGCTACTCCAAATCAAATCACTTTTAACGATTAATGAGAGATTGAAAACTTCTCAAATTGATGCTGTTTCCGTGATATTTTTTAAGAGACAAGAATTTTTCAATGCACAAGAGTAGATTTTTATTTTATTTTTTTCAATCGTACTATTTCTTCGTACTCATAACTTTTTCTTTGGAAATTGTCTAAAAAATTATAGTGGATGTCATTAAATGGTTATTGCATATGTTGTCATGTAAACTAGGACTGCTAATAAAAGCTCAAAAATGTATCTCGTAACAATGAATTCCTGAAAGGAAGGGCCTGCATCTTATCCACACCGTGATCTTCAAGGAAATCTTTGTATGCTCTTTTGCACAGTACGCCATATCTCCATTTGTTTGTAAACTCGATCTGCCAAGTAAAAGCTCAAACTAATTTTCAAATTCGCTTCTACCCTCGGTTGTTAACTAGTGAGTATATTTAAATTGGAAAAATACATATTCTGTGCTACCAGAGCTTTGGTTAAATAATGTCAATATTGGCTAAATTTGGCTAAATAATTAATAATAATAATATGAACCGATATCCGTAACATTTTCGGTACTATTTCTGTACATTAGAGAGAATTCTTCAAGCACAATGTTTCAGGAATTTAAAAAATAGACATAGCAATCATATTTCTGATGAGCAATGGAAATAATTTGGTATCTATTATTACCCAACTATTATTTATAAATATATTGCATTTTAATGTCATAAATTGAATTTATTGTATATTTAATATCATTTCTATATCAATACGTTTAATACGTTCGTCTATGCTACGACCTTAACTTAGACTGAAATTTGGCATTGGCATTTGGCATAATTTGGCATATTACGAGCATCCCAAAAAAACATGTGAAACTTTATTATCGGGTACGTTCTCAATTTCTTAGAAACTTGAATGTGTACCGCTAGAAATAGGAAACCTTCTTACTTGGTGCGCTTGTCTCCTCCACAGTTGTATTATTTTATGCTCCTTTAAAGCTTCTTACTAGTCTTGCTTTCATCATTGAGTCTCAAGTTTGCACTATCATCCCCCTGTGCCACTCACTAGTGAAGGGACTCGTGAACGCGTATTCATTTCCGCGTTCGAGTGAGTGATGCGGTGATTCGACCTCTCCACCCTCCTCCTCCTTTACCCCTCTCCCTCCCCCCTCCCTCCCTACGACACCGCACGAATGGCTTCCGTCCTCGCCTTCATTGTCGTCTTCTTCATGACGGGGCAACTGCGAGGTTGACGCGGTTGCGAGAGAAATGCTCCCAACAGAAAAAAAAATATAATAATAATGATAACAACCGAGTCCGTACCTCCCTCCCTTCTTTCATCGCTCGACGTCGCTTAAATTGGCGCGTCCATTTCACAGATTGGAGCCGTTCTTCTCGACTTTCAGACCCCTCGAGTGCCTCCCCACCCCCTCCAAGTCTTCCAAACTCCGTGAAAGACCCGTGTTCACCCTGACGTGTGCGTGCTCGTTCATGCGAGCCACTGACTGCCGGTCTCCGAAAGGATAGGAGGATGTGTGCGCGCGAGACGGGCATTCGGCTGAGTAATTGTCAGTAGAGATGTAGGCTCAGGCTCAGATTGGCGTCAGTTGGAAAATATACCTGAATCGTATGCGATGCGTGAAGATGGAACAAATCGTATTTGATGGAATTGGAGCGCTTGCCTTACAATATCGGGATTCTAATCTCATTCAAGCCGTCTCTCACTCGAGTTCTCGAGATATTTTACGTCGGAAAGGTCGATGATCATCCATAATAGCGTAAAAACAGAATTAATATCGGGAAATTGGTTGGTTGTTGGCAAGAGTACTGGCTTCCCTTCTCTTGGGCTCTGATTCGAATCCAGTAATCCTTCATAGTCATACCGATCACAACTTGAGTGTTGTGTGGGGAACACTTCGAGTACAGTGCTCCGTACATTGGATGGTATGACCCTGCATCCCTTGGCACATTTTGTTGAGGGTAATCTAATGCCGCGCTGTACTCCATCCTTCCTCCACTGCCTTAAAAATTCCTACTCACATCCAATTAAGTTCATACCATGAATGGCAAAAACTAAAACCATCCCTGAATATTTACTACTGCTATATTTCAATTCTATCCCTTATCGATTACTTCAACAGTATCGAAGTGCATTATCCGTTATAGCTTTCCTTCTTTGCGTAGTCATAGATTATTGCATTATTTATTTTATCTGTTTCTTCTGTATATTCAGTGCATCTGTCAGCAGCAGAGATGTAATAACAGCGCAACGTGTCACAGTGAGTGCTGCTTACATATTTCATTACATATTTCACCATGGAATGCTCTGTTGTGGTCAGAATTTATCCTCAGTGTTGAACATTTTCATTACCTTGTCCTAGCGTTTTCATTACCTGGTTTGAACCTTAATAACAATGCTATGACTACTCCTTCCACTCCTCCCCCTTCCCACCCTTTCCCATCATGACACCCTGATCACCAACGCCACCAACTCGACAGATACCTCATTCCCATTGGTAAAGTGACCAGCAACGGCCGGGAAACGTCAGGTATCACACCTGGTAATAGTACGCGGGGTATACCCGAACAACAAATATATACATCAATAATGACCCGCGAAAGTTTCAACGCTCCAAAATTTTCATTACGTTCTTATAATGACTTGGGCAGCATTTCTGTGCATTTCATCCCCTACACGGAGGAACATTTTCTCAGCTGGGCCCAGGAAATCCTTGAGGCTTATGCGGGATGTAGTCTGACTGAGCGCCTAAGTCTGGGGATGGGGATTGGCCAGGAGTGTTGAAGCGGTCTGAGCCGAACCCTAACCGCCACTTTTTTTTTATATCTTCCATCTGAGAGCCTTCAAACCCTTTCCTCGCATGATCGTCCTCCCCCTCTCCCTCGCCTCCCCCTTCATCTCACCCTTTTATTGTTATTATTCCTGCGCCACGAAGAGCTGCTCACTCTTATCTCTCCTCATCTCTTCCGGAAGACTGCCTCTTTCTCCTCTCTTCTCCGTGGCCCCCCCTGGGGGACGAGAAAATGGGTGTAAAGGGGGTAAGGGGGGAGGGTTGTTAGGTGTGGATCTCCCTCCTGGGTAACTCTCCCACTCGAGGTTTTCAGAGCGGCAAGAACGAGCTCATAGTCTGTTCGATCAGAGTTTGAGGGTAACGTCGGAGCGGGAGTTTTCCCCAGTGTTGCCTAAGTTGCCGAGGTATTTAGAACCTCATGCTCTAGGTACCCAAATGAAACACTCCAGCGTATGGCATGAGGACCCCCTCACTTCTTGGCGATCGATGGTTCTTATCTTTTATTCCAACCCGACAATATATATGGGTCAATAACAACAAAACAGGAGATCGGGTTGGTGTGGTGGCTAGGGTACTGGCCTCCCATCCCGAGGGCCCGGGTTCGATTCCCGGCAGTGGCAGATTTTTCAGTGGAAAACCGGTCCCCACTTGAGTGCCTAGTGGATTTCAATACTCCGTCCGTCGGATGGGACGTTAAGCCGTGGTTCCCTTGGCGCCTTTCGTTAAGAGCAGGCTAATGCCGACGCCGGGTTTCTCTCCACCCTTCCTCCGTTCCCTAAAAACTCCTACCGTTACCCAATTCCCCACCTATCCTATATGGCGCAAATGACCTCAGCTGTCGGTCGCCTGCCCTAAATAACCAAATAACCATGAGGACCCTCCCTCTCCTATTAGAGAAAAAACCTCATATCGTAAAAGTAGCATGGCATTCCTCTCTCAAGTTAAAACTGAGAAGGATTCCCTTACTCTTATATTCACTCGTGCCTTAGCTGCTACTTATCCCTAGTTTTTTGGTGCATTAACTCGCTACCCGCTAAAATTGCACAATAGCACAAATTTGCAGAAAAAATCGTTCATCTTGACCGGGATTCCAACCCGGACCCCCTGATTTCGGGCTGGTGCTCGACCAATTTAGTTACCTAGACATCCTCTTTCACTGTGGAAGTTATATATGTCATAGTCGTTAAATGGCCAATTTAATCGCTCGTTCACTTTCCGAGACATGTCGCTAGGTTTTATCCCCTCCTCGGCTCTTCTACTAAAAAATTAGTACTTTTTCATACATTTTAAATGATTTAAAAAAATCAAAAGATTCAGTTTTATAATATCTCACTTTAGTGAATTACAATTCTCCATCACTAACAAATAATGTTTGCTCATTAAAACTTGATTTTCCACCTGGTGAAAATCGGTGTTTGTCCAATACGTGCTGATTTTTGAATTAAATATAGATTTTAAAAAGGTCTGTGGGAATAAAACTAAGTGCATATTTAATAGAATTATATAACAAACAAATACCGTAGTAAATGTATGCAGGCTTTTAATCCCTGACCTATCTCAGTCCTTAATCCTTCATTCATTTGATAACTCATGATTTAAACATAGGATTTAAAATTTTCTGGATAAGTGAAAACTAAATGAAACATTTATGGATATTGTAACACATAAATAACATAGTAATTTTATGCGGATGGTACATCCCCGGTCAGTTTCAACGCTTAACCTTTCATTATAAAGGGTTCTCCTTGCAGTGACCCTTAAGATTTGAAACCGGTGTGAAAGTGAAATTTATGTGGAAAATTATAACATTATTTATTCATGACATGATATCACATTTCAACGAAAAGCAACATAATTCTGTGAGATTTGTGCTAATGGTACGAGTCACTATAATGGAATTTCAAAGAGTTTTCGAGTGTTCTAAATGCGTAACTTCTCTGACAAGTAAGAAACCGTTACTCTTACGAATCCACTACATCGGAAATTCTGCGATTCGTTGAAGTTGGTACGTGCTTCTTTCTTAGAAGTCTAAGAACTTTGTTTGATTTGCGTATTTTAACATTAGATGGAGGTATAATTCAAGCCGAAAGAAATAGTGTTTTGTATGTAACTCCAACTTATTATGGTAGGCTGGACCGTAATAAAAAAATTAGAGAAATTCATTGCCGATATGAGTGTTTCAAATACCCCTTCTTTCCTGTAAGGAATATAAATAGTTGAAAATATATAGCCACTAGTATAAATAGAAGTGTATCAATGAATAGCAGAGGTATTTGCAGGTTGGTATAAGGACTTTGAGCTAACCCAACTAACATCATGTTTTGGAAGCTTGCTTTTCTATTTTTCTATTTTATTTAACTAGTGAAATTTAGAGTAGAAAATAAAGACTATGCCTTTTTGTGCATGGTATGTAATGCATGGTTGGTGTGAATTCACCACCTGCCCCACACCTTAATAGTGGCTTGCAGGGTATAATATAGATGTAGGTATAAAGTGAGAACAGAATCCATGACAGAGTTTGTATCATAACAGCTGCCTATGTGTTGGTTTCCAATTTACCCTTCGTTTTAGCCGATATGGAAGGATCTGTCATTCGCGCATTACCTAATCATTATTGATAATGTGAATTTAATCAGCAGAGCATCGCTCACAGTAGCCGTCCTAATCACCTGCTCAACCTACTGAAAGTGGAGATTTAAAGCGCCGGACAAAATTTGAAGAATTAGCGTCTCATTGTCGCTTTGCTAAGCGTGATTGAAAAATGAAAATAGCTCTATCGCACGTATTATGAAAAAGCGTGTTCGGACCTTACGTGCTCGGTTTGGAGTTTTACAGAGGGTCGTCACTCTGATTTTAAGTGTTTTTAAAATAATTGCATTGCACTTAAAAAACTTAAATTAAAATAAATAAACAAAATTAATTAATATTTTTAATTAATTTAATAAACCTTAATTTTAATTATTAATTGATAAAACTTAGATAAAAATAAATAAAAAAATTAAAACCATTGCACTTTTAGAGTCGTTCCGCCCCTTGAGCGCGCAACGTCCGGTCCAGTGTCCTCTTTTCCCCATGTCCAGTATCCTTTTACCCTTTTCTCTCCCTCCCCCGCTCGGATCTTCACCACTGGCGGGGTTCCCGACGTGTAACTGGACCGCAGTCCCGGCGAAGAGGCGACCGCGATTCATTCTGCCCCTTTGTCTGTTCTCGCTCCTTTCCCCAGCCTCCCTCTCTTTTTCTGGAGAAAAAGAAGAAGTCGATTCGCCGACCTCAGCTGGGGCTCGCCGCTGTCCACACGTCTCCCGTCCACCTGTGACCCAACCGATTACTTTCACGCTGCCCAAGTTTTTCGCGCCTCCGTATACGCTATATATCTCCTACGTATGGAAATGCGCTGTTCCTCTGGTCAAACCTAGCATGATCCTCGGGTGTTCTACGTGTATACAGGTACCTGTATTTATAACTCATCGGTGATCTATCTTAACGGCATTTGAGTGGTTGGTGTATAGCCAATTTTTTTTTTTAATTACTATTATCACTTATCCTCTCTGGTACAAGTGAACTCAGTTGTTGGTCGCCGCACCTTCGTTCGTTCGTAGTTCGCTTTACCTTCTGATCTATTCTTTGGTGTCTTTCGGAGAGAGGGAGAGGTTACCCATTGTTAATGAAGGTTGTATTTGTTCTCCACTCCCTGAAAGCCAATCATAATTGCGCAATGGGATATTTTTACCATATATTTTTATTGCCGAATCTGATAGAGTTTTTAAAATAAAAAGACCCGTATTTTTCCGTTTTTTGATCCGTCAATTATTTCTCGAGTTATAAGCGGCGAAAAACTGATGTTTTTAACCCTTTCGGAATAGTGGGCGTGGTGCAACCTCTGACGAATATCGACTTCGTCCAATCACAACTGAGCCCGTGAAGCTACTTCGCCTTATCCCAAAGGGGGGGACACAGCTGGGTCTCCCAATGGGAGCGATTGCGACAGGATCTGTGCGAGCTGACCTTCCGAGAACCCCCCTCCACTCCCTTCCCTTCCCATAAGAGCAGTCAAGGGCGGGAGGAAAATGACGTCAATGTTACCACAGCACCTTTTTCGGTGGGCGTCACCTTTTGCTTATTTTAATTTTAGATTTATGAGTGAACGGTTGTGGTTAGAAGATTAATTTTTTCACTAAAATTCTTTTTTCGATTCTCTCTAATAATTTCGTGCACAAAATTGCGATTTTGGTTCCGAGTAAACCGTCGGCCATTTGGTCACTTCCCTCATCATCAAGCATCAGGTTGGTGTGGTGGCTAGAAGTTATGCTTCTTATCCCGATGGCCCGGGTTCGTAACCCGGCGATGATGGTTTTTTTCCATTGGTATATCCTGGTCCCTACTTGAGTTCCTTCTGGAGAGCATTCGAGTTCAGTACTCTGTCCGTCAGATGAGACGTTTAGCCATGGTCCCGTCGACGCAAGAGCAGGCTAATGCCGACGCCGGGATTCTCGCCACCCTTCCTCCGTTCCCTGAAAATTCCTACCTTTACCCAATTACCCACTTATCCTCTCTGGTAAAAGTGAACTCAGTTGTTGGTAGTCACCCCTAAGTAAATAACTAACTGAGTGATATTGAGCAGCAAAATACCAGGCGCTGATGACGGAGTGGTTACCGATCGAACATTCTCATCCCCCAATCCCCCATCCAACGAAAATCTTCATCTACCCAATACCCTGCGAGCCACCGCGAGGGTATATGGCTAGAGATGGAAGACCATCGTAAGCTACTTACTTAAATTACTTAAAAATCGTACTTACGTGAAACTATGAGTTAAATTTATCTGAGGTGAGCAGTTGCTCTGCATTCAACGCCAAAAGGAATTGGCTACCGATTAATTACACTCAGAATAAATAGGATCATCGTTGATGCAGTCACCGCTTTCCTATTTCGTGGGGGTCATAGGGATTAGTTGGTTACCCCTCTGATCTATTCCTTCATGTCTTTCAGAGAGAGGGAGAGGTTACCCATGGCTTGTTCACGAAGGTTGTATTTGTTCTCCACTCCCTGAAAGCCAATCATAATGGCGCAATTGACCCTCGGGCATTTGATCACCTCCCTCATCATCTAGCTTCAGGTTGGTAAAGGATTTATGACTCGTCGGCCTACTCCGATTAAGAAATAAGATTAATTGAGGACATATTTCCGGGAAAAACGGCCGTACAAGTGTTACTATTCCAGGGTGTCAAAATTTAAATATTCATGATCAGTTTTGGTGCCATTGTGTATGGGCAATGCTAACCCCAGCCATCCGTTGCCTAATAAATATTTGATTTATTATTGAAGAAATTATAACACCCATGTGTTAAAATGGTAAGAAAGCACATAAAAATCTTATTCTTCATTGAAAGGACTGTTTTTCATTATTACCGAATTCCGTAAAACTTTCATGCAGATATCAAAATCAGGCATAATTACCTACCTATATTGAAAAGAGCGGATTAATAATTTCGTATCGAAGTTTGCTGTTTTTGGATTGAATAAACCTCAGAGCATAATATTTTACCTGATGCTACTCTCGCACGAGCA
Organism: Platycnemis pennipes; assembly: GCA_933228895.1. Lineage (NCBI taxonomy): Eukaryota > Metazoa > Arthropoda > Insecta > Odonata > Platycnemididae > Platycnemis > Platycnemis pennipes. Next base: position 40,219,206 of record OW121851.1, on the reverse strand, counting down.
ATGCATTGATTATTTCACTCCTCCCGATATGTTTCCGACCTAAATTACTATAAATAAGAATTAGATAATAACTATTCGGTTAGCAATGATTTTCATTGCGTTAGCAACTTGAGGAATGAATGTTCTCTGAGTTAAACGGGGTCTATTTTAATAAAAAAAACGGGATGTTGTACTTAAGGTTTTCCTGTACTGATACAAGTTAAAATAGAAAATATTGAATCACTAATTTCAGTCTGCTTGTAGAATTGGTGCAAAAGTCCCTTTATTTTCTTTTCGATTTAGTTATACATGCACGCTTCCCGTAGAGATTAAGTAATGTGTCACATTAAGGGAAAAGGTTAGTTGGAATTGAAACTCTTGTTACATTCGTGGGCGTTTGGTGTGAAATTCTCCTCTTAAGTTCCTACATCCTATAACGGCATGACGATCTCTTCAGTGTCTAGTGAAGGATGCAAAATTATTCACATATGAAGAGGCTCTTCGACATAGGAATCCATTGGAAAGCTACCCTAGATGATTCATAGTATTGATGAGCAGTTTTGATGATGACGGATTATCCAAGTTCTCGTAAGACGTTTCTCGCTGGGCAGCCATAGGTAAAGATCTCATTATTTTTAAATTTTGGCCAGAGTATTGTAAACAGAATATTTTTATATTTTATACTTTTACTCTCACATGCTTTCCTTCGGTAGCGCGACTCATTCGATAATTTAACCATAATAATATAAAATTAAGAAAGGAGGAAAATGATCCCTCACCCATTGAACTTCGCTCATGGAATCTCTCGCTAGAGTTAAAAGGAGAATGATAACAGAATACGAAAACGAGAACAGGAGATAGCGGCATAAGAAGAGAGAAAATCACTTGAGATCACTGGATTTGGATCAAGTCGGGAACATCCCTCTCCACTGTGTAGGGGATGCTGTACTGTTGCGTAGGTTGTTTTGCACGACAACGGACGACGCAACTACGATTATTGCGTAATCAAGTAGCTAACGGTGGCGCTACGCGTCGATTGGATGCGGTGCGAGTCAAATGGGTAATTACTACTCGCAGCGTTGAGTTCCCTTTGACTTGGCTGTAAGGAAGAGGGAATAGACTCAGGTAGCGGGTTACGGAGGAGGAGTATGATGATGTTATCCCTCGCTTCCGTGCTTTTTTTTTACCGAAGGTGGAGTCGTTTTATTTATGAAGCGCTCTAGATAGCTGAGGATGGGATTCCCGCGTTGTTCTTCTCCCTAAAGTCCCTTCCCCTTCACCCATTTCTCACGTACGTACAATTCACTTGCGGCGCGTAGATCAACACCAAAGAAATTGCTATTAAATGCCGTCAGGCCCTTTCCTCTGACCTTACGCCTTCGTTTCTCTGGCATTATTCCCTTCAAAAATTGACTTTTTTTATATTCGTCATCATAATCCTTAATATTGACGTAATTTCCTACGTATATATCTACATAATACCCTGCAAGCCACGTCCAAGGTGTGTGGTAGAGGGTGAATTCTCACCAAACATGCACTACATATCATGCATTTAAAAGGACTAGTATTAATACATTAGTCTAAACTGCAATATTTAAAAAGATAAAAATATCAAACTACGCATGCAAAAACGTGCTGTTAGTTGGGTTACCTTCAAGTCCTTACACCAACATGCAACTGCCTATGCTATGGATTCAATCACTCGTATTGGACATATTTACCGTTATTCGTATCGCTAATTGGACGAGGGAAAAAGGACATTTTGAATCTGTCAGTTCGGCAATCAATTTCTCTAATTCTGTGATTATGGTCCAGTTTACCATAGTAAGTTGGGGTTCGCAAAATATCTCTAACTTCATCACTGAAAATAATATCTTGGAATTTATTTAGGAGATTGTCTACATTTCAACCTGCGATCTGACAATGATTCCCATTTTAATTCATTTAATGGACTGGTTACGCTAATATAGTTATCGTACCCTCCCTTTACAAATCTTGCCGATCTTCGCTGCACACGTTCAAGTTCGTTATTTAGCCCGATTTCTTAGGGGTCCCATACACTGACATCATATTCCAAATGAGGTCTAACAAGGGAAAAGTAGCTGACTTCTCGTACATGGTCGTCACATTTACCCAATACTCTTTTGACGAATCCGAGTCTACGATTACCTTGATCCATTATTTGACGTATGTGTTTACCCCAGGAAAGATCATGTCAGTCTTATTCCAAGATATTTAATGGATTCCACGTTTGTTATTTCATAATTACTTATTTTGTACGTGCTATTTAATGTACATCATTGTGTGCATGCGTACGCGTACAAACGTTTACAGCATTTTATATACGCTGAAGCTCTAGAGAGCCAAGGGTAGGTTTCGGATCGGTCCATTTGCCAACAACAGGCACACTGATCAAGGAACGGAAGAAGAGGATTACCAGGGGAAGAGGGGACGGACAGGTTCTATCACGGTAGAGGTGTGGAAAAGGGTGAAGCGAGAGTTAGACTTTGAACATTATCTTAGGGGATGAAAAAGATAATAAAATGTAAAATATACTCTATGCGTTCTTTCTGCGAGACATGATTTATGGGCGAGTTTTTTTAAATCTATCATTCGGCAAGGATATAAATATGTTGTTATGTGCTTCAAATGCTCATTTTATGCCTACAGCCAAATAATATGCTGCAAGCCACCGCAAGGGTGTGTGCTATGGGTGTGAATCGTCACTAGTCATGCATTGCTAACCAAAGAGCATTTATTTGCCACTCACTCTCATCCAGTCAAATTGCATGGCTGACGTAATCTTTATCTTAAATTCGAGCACAATCCAAGGGATCTAGGTGGTGTAGCGACTGGGGTAATTGGCGCCGAGCCCGAGAGTACAGTTTCGAAATTCGGTTCTGGGAGATATATGTCATCGGTATACTGATCCCCAATTTAGTGCTGTGTGATGAGCAGTTCAAGTCTCTTCGCCCGTCGGATGGGACGTTAAACCCTGGACGCCTTGGCGCATTTCGTTAAGATCAGGCAATTCCGACGCCGGGTTTCTTTCCTCCATTATCCTTTCCATGAAAAAATCCTACCTCTGCCTGTTATCCATGCATCATTATTGGTGCTATTGACTTTAGTTGTCGGTTAACTTCCCGAATACTTTTACCACAGCATCCGCAATCCGCACGGGATTCAAACACACGGAACTTGGGTTTTTCTGACCAGGAACTATTCCAATCTGACTACCACGGTCGGCAGAATTATTTTTTGTGAAGCGTTTGTTTAATTTTGAATTATCCCTCAATGGAATGGAAATGCATTATTTAACGTTGCGCATGCTTGACGAAGGTGACCTCTATTTCCGCGACGAAGTGGTTTCTCTTGCTGCCCCTCTCCTACTTTTCTCCAAAAACTTTTCAAAAAAATGCTTTTTCGATTATATTTTCAAAAGGCGAAGGGAAGAAAATTAAAATTTCTAATGAAACAATAATATCCTCACTTTTTCAGTTGAGTATGGTTACGACAAAACCGACCCCTGAGCTCAGCATCTGGGCTTCAGTTCAAACATATCGATTTAATATAGGAAAATAATTTCTTAAATTAGCAGTTTTTATGATAATGGGTCAGTTTTTCAATTGATTTTAACGTTATGATATCGTATATAATAATAATAGTTCGTATGAAACCACATAAATAATTTGCCCTTTATGAAATACGTGTTTCCATGGAAATAATATTTCGTGAGCAGTAATGTTGGAATAAAGAATGTTGCAATATTCCTCTATAGAAACATTGCTCAAGGCCTTGAAACGTATACATGACATTGATATATCCACAATGAGACCCATCTTGAATAATGTTTTTTTTATTTTGAGAAAAATCGTGTTCGGTATTTCATAATTATATTTTAATTTTGAGCAGTATCTTTAGAATATCCACAATTTGTGAGTAGCATGCTGGCTATATTACAACCTTTAGTGAAATTGTCTATTGTGGTAATATAATTTTTAATGCAAAAACCAAAGCAGGACTTGTTCTTCGCGAAATACACGTTTCTACGAAAATAATAAAATGGGCGATCCCTTAGAATGGAAAATCCGGTGAACTCGAGAATATAATACCCTTGGGATATTTTTTTTCATCGGAACTTTACATACAGTTATTAATACTTGGCGCTCAAAAGGTTGGTCCCTGGGGAGGGGCGGGGGGCTTCGGCGTTGAACCCTTGTGTGTATTTATAAGCAGGCCCAGGTGCGCGTGAAAGAGGGGAAGGAGTGCTCCTGAATGGCCTTTTCCTCCTCCCTGTGTCGCTGAGTTTCCCATCAATTGGAACGGAAGACTCATCGCCCGCTGAGGCGTTAACAACCAATACGCCGGCGTCTCCCCACGCCACCACCCTTTCGATTCCCCTCTCGAATGCCCTCTCTCGCAAAGGCGTAATTTTTTTTTAGACGAACCGGACGGGAGAGAAGAGAGTGGAAGGGGGAATGAGGATGTTTTATTTTTGCGACGGCGGGATGAGAGGGAGGTGTAAAGGGAAGGGAATGATGGGACGACATCACGCTCTGCGTTCCACCAAAGGACTCACGCCACTCTCCGATCCAACGCGTGGAGGAACGAGCAGGAGAAAGCCAGGAGCCTTTTTCCTACCCCACTTCCCTCTCCTGCGTCACGTTCCTGGTATCCCACCCACGCCATAAAACCTTCAAGCAACACTCCCTCCTGCCGTCGTGGTTTTCTTTCTGCCTCACGCAAGTACATATTTCGAATACAAGTATATTGTATCACCTTCACCGTTGGCTTCATGTTTGGCGTTAGTCGATGTTTCTCTTCACCGTCATTGTTGCCAGCTCCTCATTAGTTAATTCCTGGATTTGTCCGTTCTACGAGCAAGGAAATACGGGAGAAATTAAGGTAGAGAACAATACTGTGCTTATTACATCGCCGTGAGCAGGCCGAACGGAAGAAGGCCTACTCTGAGATATAATTTTGAATAATTTAACACAATTTCCTCATCAGAATCATCAAATTTAGACGGGTTTAAGGTGCCAGTAGAATACTGAGGGGATCGTTCACGACCGCTATTGTACCTCACCTTTCGTGCTTTGCTTTCTTTTCGAGAACAGCTTCTTCGCAGGTCTGCGATCAAATATACAACCCTTTCAAACTATTGCGTAGCTGAGTGTAAACGGGAGGGAAATGTCGAAGTCCGGAGGACGGGAGATATAAAATATTATTGTCCATTTCTGGGAGACTCGCGGCAAAGCTGGGGGAAGTTATCCACAGCTGGGAAGTTATTAGTTCATCGGTCCTACCGTTGATGACGCTTCGCTCGAATAAGCGATTGCGCTCCCGCATTGGTACCTTCGAGCGAAAATCTCCAGTCATCTCGCGTGCCACTCAGTCGTGACGTTTGTCTAATTGAAGTCTAACTCGTCGCTGATCACTCACTAACTTCAACCAGCCCTTCCCAAATGAAGCTGCTGAATAGCCTACGCCAGAGTCCTCTAGACGGCATTCTCAAGACTGCTCCTAAGTGATATACACTACATAGTCATTACTCCTACACTATATAGTTATTACTCCTCCTACACTAAATAGTTATTATTTGGCAATCCAGAGGACTCTGGCCTACGCAAATATGACAGACGGAATTGTAAAATTTGGTGCGAGAGCAAGAATACTGGATATTTACCCTTAGGTCCTAGGTTCGAATCCTGATAGCAATTGCTTCGGAATGCCTACGTTGATGCCTTGTTGAAAGCATTCCGAGTAGATAAAATGAATTGAATCAGGCGATACTTGTGAAAAATTGACATAGTGTAAGATAAACTTAACTTTGTATTTTTCACACTCTTATTTGAGACGCCTTACCGGTTTCGACACTCCCGTGTCAATGTCAAGGGTTCCTTGACAATGACACGGGATTACACTATTCCAAGTTGAGTTCACAGTCCGTTGGTTGTATTGTAAAACTGCTGACCCCTTAAATCCTTTCGTTAAGAGCAGGCAAATGCCAACGCAGGCTTTCCCTCCACCGTTCCGCTATTCCATAAATTCCTGCCTTTACTCAAATACCCACCAATCTGCAATGTCCTTGGCCGTCGGTCACATTCGTAACTAACAGTAAAAACGATGTAAGATACAATTGAAATATATATCCCCGGTTGCATCGCCGAGCTTCCGTCCACCTTTTTCTTTCCATATCTTTCCTGTTGTCTTCACGCTCTGAGGCGATCTCAAGAGATTTTCTGGCTCAAAACCATTGACAATTTAGCACCTTATGTTATGAGGAGACTGATTCCGAGTACCCTACCACCATTATTTTGCAGAGAGCCAAACGTTGGAATGTAAAGAAAATGACAAAGGGTAATCTTGAAACAAATTCGCTAAGTATGCGTGGTGACTTCAAAAATATTTCTAAACAGATAATTCAGTGTATGCATAGAGAGGAAATTCGACCATTAGGTACCACTTTTCTGTTCGATTTTTTCCCATCCCAATTATGCCTTCTTCTATTCCTATTCATTGACCTCTCCTTCTGATCTGTGTCCCTTTTACGTGCGGCATGGACTTATGTTGAGGAAATGCCTCGAAAACATTTCCGGATTCCACCCACTGTAGATACTCCCTGAATTAAACGGCGTCTTGTTGAGCATATTTGCACTCATTGATTTAAATCATCCCCACGATAACATGACAGACGGTAGTCTCCTATGCACTGCAGTAAATGCCAATATTCAGCAACTTCTGATGCTAGGTATGTACAACTTTTTAATGAATGCAGATGCTAACTGTAGTGTCTTCCCATAGTTTAAGTTTTCATTTGTCCCCTGCGTGTTCATTTTTATAAAGCCAGATTTTCGTTATTCCGCTTGTCTCGTCATGGCGTAATTTTGTGAAGAGCAATTTCGTCCCCTTGTTTCCCCGTGTCTCGTCATGGCGTAATTTTGTGAAGAGCAATTTCGACCCCTTTGTTTGAAGATATCAGCGTTTTTTATCGCAAACTGGAGAGTTCTTTTCATTGTAGGTATTTTTGGAGAAATTCACGCGATTGATATTCGTGATGCAATTCAGGATCTGAAACTTAGTTTATGGCAAGTTTCATTCTCTGTGAAGCCTACTCTTCCCCAAATGATGTTCAACTATACAAAGGTTGCAACCTTTGATGTAGATGAGGTTGTCATGAGTGCTTGACTGGATGATTGTTTGTCGGTTAGAAGCGTAATCAGCCAACTGGGTTGCCGCGCAGATGGATTTCAGCAGTCCTGAGAGAATATTTATGAGCAAGAGAATGAATTATTCAATGGAACTTCAGTGCAGTGCGCTTGTTTAAAATTATATCCAGGCATAGAATTTCTCAAGGAAGTCAATTCAAATACCTTCCCGGTAGCTGCCAGCAGTGCGTGTAATCAGTCACGGTAAGGTCTCCCTCTGTATGATCCGCTACATTCCGAGATCCTTGTCGTTCGTATTAGGGTCAGAAAAAGCTAATTTTTTTATCATCGTGGTAGTTAATTTCTTTGGGTGTTTTTGAATTTGAGTTGTTTTCCTTGTCCTGATTGATTGACAAATGTATGGAAGTATTGGATTTCCAATTAAGAAATTCTAGGCCTTTACATGATTAGGCGACGTTGTCCTGTGTGAACGATGGCATTGACCACTGTTAATGTAAGCATTTGAATTATTTCGCAGCGCCAATGCCTCATCTATCGAAGAGAAAAGTGCTAAGATCCTTCTGTAGAGAGGCATTCCGACACTGTGTTATCTTCTACTATTCTGTCCCCAGAACCCTTGGTTGAAATGTAAGATGGCTCTATCTCTCACTTTCATTGACCTCCTTGGTAGGTTTTTTGAAAGAAAAATAATGGTATTCTAAACTGATAGTAAATTAATCTACATCTACATCTACATAATACCCGGCAAGCCACCACAAGGGTGTGTGGCAGGGGGTGATTGCTCACCAAACATGCACTACATATCATGCATAAAAAAGGAATAGTATTAATATAGTTATCAGAACTACACTATTTAAAAAAGATAGAAATTGCAAAGCAAACATGCAAAAACATTTTGTTAGTAGGGTTAGCTTTAAGTACTCATACCAACATGCAGCTACCAATGCTAGTCATTGCTACTCTCCAATAGGACATATTTACCGTTATTCGTATCTCTTATTGTGCGAGGGAAAAAGGACATTTTGAATCGGTCAGTTCGGCAATCAATTTCTCTAACTTTATGATTATGGTCCAGTCTGCCATAGTAAGTTGGGGTTCTTAAAATATTTTTAACATCATCACTGAAAATATTGCCTTGGAATTTGTGGAAGAGATTAAGTCTAAATTTCAACCTGCGATCTGACAATGATTCCCATTTCAATTCATTTAATAGACTGGTTACGCTAATATAATTATCGTATCGTCCCTTTACAAATCTTGCCGATCTTCGCTGCACACGTTCAAGTTCATTACTTAGACCGATTTCGTAGGGATCCCATACACTGGCAGCATATTCCAAATGAGGTCTAACAAGGGAAAAGTAGCTGATTTCTCGTACATGATCGTCACATTTACCCAATACTCTTTTAATGAAACCCAGTTTGCGATTCGCTTGACCCATTATTTCATGAATGTGTTTACCCCAGGAAAGATCATTTGTCAGTCTTATTCCAAGATATTTAATGGATTCCACGTTTGTTAATTCATTATTACTTATTTTGTAAGTGGTAGGAGGAGAGCTTTTCTTTTTCCAAAAATTCATTACAAGACATTTCTTAAAGTTTAATTATAACTGCCATGTATCACACCAAGTTTCAATTGCTTGTATAGGTCAATATTTAAATATTCTTTATCGTTCGGGCATAGATTTTCCCTGTACACTACTGCGTCATCGGCAAATAGACGAAGCTGACTTTTTACCACCTTTTGGATATTATTAATATACAAAAGGAATAGGAGTGGACCTATCACACTACGTTGTGGGACACCCGAAGTGACTTTAATTGCCGGTGAGGAAACACCGTCCAAAACAACCCTTTGAACCCGATCATGCAGAAAATCATTAATCCATGATATAATGTTACTGTCTAACCCATAAGATTTTAACTTCAAAATTAGTTTGCTGTGAGAAAACTTGTCAAAAGCCTTCTTGAAGTCGAGAAATATAGCATCCACTGGAATATTATTTTCGCCAGAAACTAAAATATAGTGGGAAAAGAGAGCAAGTTAATGATGAATTACGTGAGAACATTTTAGATATAAATATTGTTCTATTTTTTCATGGAGCGGGTCTAGTTCCCAAACCCTAATTCTGTGTAGGGATAATTAAAATAGATGCCCTCTTACAACCACTACTTTGTACATAATTGTATAGTAATGTTGTTATAGCTTAAAGTTTCATTACCATAGCTGGTTGGTGACGCGCCGGCATGGGAACCTAAAGGTCGAGGTCTCGAATCCCGCTTGGGGCAGGGAAATCATGTTTTTGTTTTAGGATTAATTTAGGTTAGAAAGCTCGATATAACATCAAAAGTTGAAGCTCCTTAAATCATGAGTCTACCTACCTTCATTTCAATGAAATGAATGCGCCTTTCTCCTGTTACGTGAACTTTTTCTGGAGTTAACTTATGGAAGGCTGTAAGGGATATAGCTCCATAGATCTGATCCGACTCCGGGACTAAGAGTTGCGAAAACACTTGCGTAGTAGTGTCGAAAACAGGAAAATCGCAACGGCTTGAAGCTGCCAATCAATCATCATCTGCCGTTCTAGTAACTCACCGGCATACCTGGAAGTCTATTGATGAGCGTCGAGGCAGCGAAAACAAATTCCATCCGCGGAAGAGTGGCCTGTAGCGTGTACTGTACCGGAAACATGAAGTTGAATTTTTTTTTGGTGGCAGGAAGTTATTGAAGAGGGCCCTTCGGGCTCGGGTATTTCCAAACCAAGAGAGGCACTGGTGCCATGGTGACCAATAGCCTGAGGAAACATTGAATATCTCAACTCACTCCCGGTGGGCAAAGGATGGAAATTCCGCTCCTCTTTCAGAGAAAATACTTGATGGATCAAGTAAGAGTCGATCTGCGATATAGATGCGACCAGGAGGGCGATGGTCGTGCAGGTTTGCCTGCCTATCGTTCGCGTGCGTGCACCTAGGAGCAAGTTGATGCACGAATGAGTTGGGCGGGTGGTCAGGGAAAGGAGGGAGAGACTGGAGGGTTCCACTCGTTAGAGACTTCGGCGATGAGAGAGCTCGAGACCGGCGGCTACGCGGCTTGAGCATGGGGGAGCTATTTTGGATTGTTTTCGTGGAAATGGGGAAGACTGGATTTCCTCCTTTTCGCTCATGTGCCAGACAGCTGCGAGAATGCTTTCGCAAGTACCCTCTCGGGCATCCTACACTTCACTTGTTTTCCGTCCGGCCACTTGATAGGCTGAAGATGATTTTTGTGGAATCATTTTCGAAATATCCACTGCGAGAGCTTTTTTTTACGTATACATCTACATCTACTCCACTTTTCCTGCCAGCCACCTCGATGCCGTGGGAGTTAATTGTGAATAACCACCAAATATGCACAAGTATATGTACATTAACCTATGCTTTCGAGTGTGATATTGAAAATTAATTCAAGGATTGCTAACTAGACTCGAATGCCTTAGCGGAGTTTAGGTTTGTAATCATGATTAGATCATAGGTTTGAGTACAGATTAAATCTCTTGCAGAAATTTAAAACGTCTAGCTTTACTGGAGGTGTAGGATATGTACCCTCTTAAGTGCCACGAGCCGATATATCGGCTCGAGCGTAAAATTGTTTTTCAGACTAATTTTGTTGTAATAATTAAATTTATCCTTTATCCAATGTATTAGAATATTATAACCAACAAATAATTCATTTTTAGTAAAATAAAAAAAACATTACATTGATATCTAAAATAGTAATTTCATATTGTGTTTTTTCATAAAGTGCTACAAAACTCTTACATTTAGGTTGGCACTTTTCGCTAGTACCACCAAATTTCGGTGGCACTAAACCCATACGTTATATTGTAGATTTGACCAAATAAGTAAGAGAGATGGATTGCCGTACCGATAGATTACAAACTTCATCATTTCCCCCGCACTATAAGAAAGCCCAATAGGAAGCAGTAGGTGAAATATTGTTAGTCTGTAGTTCATGATGCATGTATGTACATTACTAACCCACGCATGGTAGGTAAATACAGATAATAATATTTAGATAAATTACATCATAAAGATTAATCCTTTATAACTACGTAAATAGTAATTATCTAGCTACATGTGACCCTATTATATAACATGTTTCAATGTAGTATTAGTTTCATGTCTCTGGTGCATATTTGGTGATCTCCACCCCCTGCCACACACCACCGCGGTGGCTTTCAGGGTATTACGTAGGTGTAGATTTTACCTGCTGAAATTCACTCCAGCAGAGTTTCCCATGTAAAAAAGACACCTTGACCGGGGCTCGAACTCAAAACTTGGTTGCTTAGTTTGTAAAGCACCTGACCCGAAATCAGGGAGTTCCAGGTTCGAGTCCCGGTCAAGGTGTGGTTTTTCTTTGCAAAAATTCAGTTGTATTGTTACTGAAGGTTGCAGTACTACTAATTCAGATATTACTATTAATTTGGTGTTGAACAGATTGGGAATTGATGTATTGGAAGGTACACATCTTCTATCAAAAAACACTTGCATTTGTCATCAGAATATTGTTTGCACTAAGCGTTTCAACTCACTGAGTCACCTTCAGGCACATTGACAGGTCTTGTATCTGAAGATGGCTCTGTGAGTTGAAAGATTTTGTTCATTAAAAGTCTGTGGTTAGTGTGGCGAGTGCTGTTCCACTGAATCACTCATAATGTCATACGAGACAGACTTAAAATTCACCTTTTGCACAAAAGACAGACATATATTGAAATACTACTCGCATGCATTAAATATTTCATGGCTCATGAAGAAATGTAAAAAAGTTTAGCAATCGCATTGCATATCCTAATCAAATCCTTAGTAAGTTCGGTTCAATCTATGCTACTATATTTATGTTTAGTGATTGCATTTTGCATTTTTTTACCAAGGTAAGTTTTTAAGCGTTTATCCTATTATTTATCCTGGCACTGTTGCTAAACATAACGATCCAACGTTGTACTCAGTGGGAATTTTAATGTTCAGTTTTCATTTATTTTGGAAGTTTTCGCCCTTTTCTGAATTTTTATGGCTGTTGCTTTCTTGAATTTCGATACTTTACCGATGACAATTTGTGTCCAGTGCAGGGCGCATCTTTGGATTGGGTATCTAATTCACTCAAGAGGTTCAGCTTTACTATATACAGACGTTCCTGTGAATGAGGACGAAATGTTACAGGAAAAATAAACAACGAACATGAGCTTCAGAAGGCATTAATTAAAATTTTGTTTTAGTTGTTATCTATCTTCGATATTTTTTCCGAAAAGCTAACTCGGGCGTGAATGACTGGCTAATTCTTCTCCATGTGTGGCTCTCAAAACTATATTAGCCAAGAAGACATTCGTTAGAAGCTGAGAGAAATTTTGGCAAAATGAATGTAGGGTCACTTTTTGTTGCTGTTGTTTTGTTTTTATTTTCCCTTCCTAATTTAATGAAAATCTTGATTATGTGTTTACTCTTTCCCGGATTGGTTCGTCCTCACGAACTCTGAATTGTTTCCCAAGTGGAGAGAAATCAATAATTATTATGCGTAATTGTATCATCTTTGCTTCGTTACAATTTCTCGGTTGATATTCTGGTGAGTACATCAACTTACTATTTAAGCTGATGAAATAAAACCGTGGGCAGCAATATGACATTTTGAGGAAATAAGGTCGTTTTTTCGACTCCACTAGGAGAGTATGTTTTTCTTCCAGTGACTAGGAATGGCTGGGATGGCAGAATGCCTGAAATTGTTAAAGTTTTTACGTTTAACCCTTTGTTTATTTTTTTATTTATCTTTTGGCACAAAAATGCAAAATTGCCCGTTTTTTTGAAAAGTAAAACACAAGTGAGGTTAAAAAAAAGTTTGTTCGATGGACTGAATCGTGTTCAATACCGTGCGATGGAGATATTATGGCGCAAGGAACAAAGAGAGGTTTGCTGTACAAAAATTGAAGGACAGAATGTCAAGAGGAGGAATGCAAATCCGCGGAGGTACAGCACGAAATGCATTAATCGAGCGGAAGGGAGTTTGCTTTAAGTGGAGCGAATGCGCGGAAAAATTCCAAAGTAAACACATTTGACCAGCGCGTACCAAAATAGCGGTGAGTGCGGATTCGAATGGAATCCAGTTGGTTCCAGTCGTCCTTGCGAGATAGGCTAGTGAAGGAAAGTAAGGAGAGCAACGGAAAATAGAAACAGTTATGTTAGAGAAGCAAATATCCATATAATGGTCTCGAGGAATGGGAAAGAGTTCGGCCTTATGGGAACATTCAGGGAATTGAAAAAGTACGGTAAAGGAAGAAATTTTTAACCATATGCTACCGTAATAGGAACTGAATGCGTGTGTTCCAGTGGCATTAGTTTAAACGAGAAACATCGCTTGGTATAATGCTTTTGAGAAGTGATTTAAAAATTGAGTCAGCAAATAACATATCTACGAAAATATATTGCGTACAATTATTATATTTATAATAATTCATGCATATTATTTCTGTCTGTCAACATCTCTTAGTATCAGTGTAGAGGATTTTTACCTACTTCTGACACCGCGCATTTTGTGTGCGTATGAACACATTATTTTTTCATAATTTAAGTTAAATGAAAAATTCTTAGGATGACAAAATAAGGACGCCCCCAAGAAGGTGTAGAAAAACAAAAAAGAAGAATGATTGTTGAGGGCAAGAGGCATGTATGTTGGTTTTAATCGTAAAAACAAATAACTTATTAGTGGTATTGCAAATTGCAAATAATTTCTAATTGTTAAACTGTATTTGCTATATTTTACACCTACTTCCCTGACTATTTCAATTGAAGAACCCAACAAAGAACCAAATCATATATCTGAGAGGGGGAAGGTGGAATGTGCAAAGGTTTTGTGCATGTTTACTGGTGTGCTAATATTGTTTTTATTTAATCGAATTTCTTTTGTCCACCAGTATGTAATCTTATTTTAAATTAGGTGATCAGATGAAGGTTAATCTAGAAGTAAATGCAAGTCGGCATAAAATAAATATTTTAGACAACCCGACAGTTAGCCTGGTTGGTGAGAGTAACGCTCAGCAAACACTAACGACATCAGTATGTGAAATTCACTAGTCAAGATAATGGAGGCAGGTCTTTTCCTTGCTCCACCTGCAGGTTCTTAGGAAGACGTAGCCATTGCCATGTTAGCGATGATTTAGCCATAATTCTTTTTAGTGAGGGGGCATAAATCGAGCTAATCTACTTTTTACCGAATTTTTAGAAGCAGATTATGTAGTTAAAATCCTAAAAGTGTATAAATGACGACTTTGATTGTAAAATAAGAGTTAATTATGTACCTAAAAGATGAAGATAAACTCTAGGCGATTAAGAAATATTAATCCAAACGCGGTAGCCTTGTTGTAGACCTCGTCTTCTAACCGTAATTCGTGGGTTCGAATCTCGCCTAGGATATCGATGTCTCACTGTCCCTATGACCAAGTTTTGATCTAGGGTGTGATTTTAACATTAGCATTCCGAGCATCTCCCTAGGTTATGCATCCTATTTGTTAGACGAAATCATGCCCTTGCTCATGACCATGCTTCTCCGTTCTGATTCTCAACTTAGGTAGATGAAAACTTCCTCGTAGACACCTGTAAAACTCAGGAAAGAAACGTCACTTGGAGGTTAGGTCCCGGCAAAGGGTTAAAATATTGCTGCTTGGGTAATATTTGTGAATAATTTTGTCTGTTATGCGGTAGTTGCATTCCCTTGGCTTCCCCCATTGACTATTCAACTAACCCCATCATTGTTGATTCTAATATGGTAATAAATCATGACCCTTCACCGAGATAACTTTCCGTCGTCCTCATGCATACCAATTGATTAGCCTCGGGTTCAAGTGCCACTCTATTGTCTATCCCGCGCTTTAATAAGTTATGGTGAAAATAGAGAGATTTTGAAAGGAAAGAGGATAAATCACACTTGATCTCAGTCAAGTGCTAATCGAGGAATAGTTTTATAAGTAACTTTTTTAAACTATCAATATCGTGGAGTGGAGTAGACCTAGTTAGATTGGATCCCACTATGGGTGGGATGCTAGTCTGTCGAGATCGATTGTTAGAGGCACTTCAACAGGGTTGATAAAATATTTGTTCTAAGTTACCATCGCCCCGTTTAATTAATAAGTTGATATTTATGAATTAGATGTATGTTGATTTATTTTCGAATTGAGGTATTTGGTAAATATCCACTTCAATAGGAAGTATATAATTTCCTTATGAGTGCACACGTCAGTAGTTGCTCAATCCAGTTTTAGCACATTTAAGATCCGGATTTCAGCTACCTAGAGGGAAATTTCTGCTATCAACGTCGTTAATAACTACAGAAATACCTCTTTTTATGTATGCTCGCATGGACAACTTAGCAATTTGACGTAATATTTAAATAAACTGCTGGTGACTATAATTTCCTGAGCTAGATATGAAAGAAGTTGTATCTTCTAATAGATTAATTACGAACGTTTACAAACCACAATAAAATTGCAAACTCACGACCTAGGTTTCGGCGCTAAGCACCATTATCAGGTGCTGATGCATCAGCACCTGATGCATCACACCTTAGCGCCGAAACCTGGATCGTGAGTTTGCAATTTTATTGTGGTTTGTAAAAGTTCGTAATAAATCTATTGTCATAAATTTCCAAACAGCTACGAGTGAAATTATTTCGTTGTATCTTCTGTTTTGCAAATGCGGGACCAGTACAAAAGAGTGGCACCATGATTGGTGAACTGCATTTGTAACTATATATCGTTGCTCTCTCCTATTTTTACGCCGTTCGTGTTTTATTTTTTTCCACCTCAGAGTGATATATTCGATTAATTTCATTTCAGTTGTATCCTGCACTGATTCACTCGCTTTGATTCACCACCACATTAGATGTTGCGTTCAATCTTCACCTTGAAGACTTGGCTTGCCAACCGTCCAGTGCAAGTCGGAGGAAGCATCACTATCGCATTAGGTCTTCAATTTACCTTCTCCTCTCTGAAATTTATTTAAGTTCTTCGATTTACCTTCCCCACTCTGAATGCATTCCGAGCGAGACACTAGTCAATCACACCAAGGGGCAACATTGGGAAATCCTTAATTTTTATCCGTTTAATTTCACCACTTACGTATTCAATTTCGGTGATGTGATTTTCTTGCATTGATTACTTATCTTAAACGTGATCGGTGTCAACCACTCCAGCCACCATTGACGTTGATTATATTCTTCTGATTTAATTTGAGCCTTTCGCATCTACCCTCTATCGGCATGTTCAGAATCCAATTTCAGTTTTCAATTCCATCTATATTGTTACCTAAACTTTTCTCGCGTCCGCAATCATCATGCCTCCTCTTAGGAGAAAAATGGTGGGTGCTCTTCATCTAATGCCCCCATCTCCGATCGAATCTCTTCTCTCAAAGATGCCATTTCCCAACTTCCTCCAGTTTCAATTTGTCATCTGTACTTCCGACGCGTTCGGGATCAGCGTACTATCCTCCAGGAGAGCGGTCCTCAACCTTATAGGAGTAGCGGAGCCCTCGACAGTCCATTTCCATAATATCTCCCCCTTATACATCAGCCTTGCTCGTGACATATGCATCTCCTGTTCATTTGCAGTTGAATCCGAAAAAACATTAATTAACAATGTGATTTTTTGCTTGTGTATAATGCAATGTCGGCTGTAGGCCCATAATTTGGCGTATATTTTTGGATGAACGAATGTTGCTCTCTTTTTTTTCGGCATTTTCAATAGTACTTGCGCAAACTAATAATCATCAAGAACGTACTACAGGTTGGAAACCTCTACTCTTAGAGGAAAAGGGTGGGCAGTCTTTCCTCCTCCGATCAAATCTCTCCTCTCTCAAGTTCCCGACTTTCCTCCAGTTCTTAGCGTAACGGTAGAATCCCTCTCTCCCTCGCTCCTCTCAAAATAACCTTACCCGATCTCTCACTCCCCAACTCTCCGACTTCTTTCTCTCCCCGGCAGCGAACGAGGATTGTTTGCTCAAGTGGCGAGGGCGTGTTTGCACTCGCCGCCGCAAATCGTTTCCAAATAAATCAACATTGTCCCGAAAATTCCTTCCTCCCCCGCGTCTGCTTTGCCTCTCCCTCCTCCTACCCCTAACCACCATGCCTTTACCTCTCCAGCGACTCACACCCCCTGCCATTCACCATCCCCTCAATCCAGTCCCGCGCGGTCGTCACCCCTCGTTTCCTCCTCCTACTCAAATATCCTCCATTACGACCGGTCGTATGCCTCCTCCTCGGGACTCTTTCGACTTTCCACCCCTTTCTCTCCCTCCCTTTCCGCCGCGCCAATCCGAAACCACTCCGGCCGGAAGGACGGAGGATTGAATTTTTTTGCGGGGGTTCCGCATGGTCCTATACCTTCCCCTCCGTTCCCTTCAAGCTCCCGCACACATACAAACACCCCCCCCTTGCGTGTTTTTCGAGTCGTCGGGGAAGGGTAAACACGGCCCGCGATTGCCGGGACGCTTTTTCGCGCCCGAGCGTGTACACGGGGGTAGTTTTAAGTGGGAGGATGGAGAGGGAGGTAGAGAGAAAGGGTAAGCTAAAAAAAGGGGTGGTTTTAGGCAGCGTTTACGTGCTCCCACAGTATCCTCTTCTCTATCTCTCTCTTTCCGTGGCTTGTGCAACGAGAGAGGGATTCTGATGCAGGTCGCGGTAAACAAGCGCTGTGTTTTCATTTCCTCACCCCCGGTCAAGTCTGTCTGGCGTAAAGGAAGTCGAAAATCAACTCCCAGGGTTTCCTTTGGTAATATGCGTACATTTTTTTCGAAAATGAAACGTGGAGTGAAATTTGGGCATGGTGTATTCGTTCCCCCGCCGAAATGAGGGCGGTTTGACTTAAACGTTGCGTTAGGAGGCTTGTTATTATGAAATAGTTTTACCTGGGGTAAAAAATTTATATTTGCAATCGCACGAGGATCATTCTCTTGCTCATAAAGATAGAGAAATATTCTCTGCGGTGTAGTTCTCTCGGCATGCTATCAGAGTTGATGAAATGGAGTATAATATGTTCACTGCGTTGACTGTTGACTTTTTTCGTTTGAATTTTATTCGACGAAGACCCTGCCTTCAGAACTTACATTAACGCTACATTCATTTCCAGTTTTCAATTCTAATTTTTTCAATCCATGAGTTCATTGATAGAAAAAAATTTTAAAAATCACATTTCGTTATACGTGAGAAAAAGGGTATAGGAAGGAAATGTGCTTCCCGGAAGGAAAAGAAGACGGCCAATTGTATCTAACATATGCTATAGATAATGAACTTCTTATGAAAAATAATTATTCACTAATGAGCAAAAGTCGCATTAGTTAGTGTTTTTCAATGAGAATTATAGAGTAATGGGACAAATTGATCAATTACTCTTTATTTTCTTCAATTAGGGCCAATTAGAGTCATGCTTCTTTTCCCATAAAAGGCAGTCTATTATCTAGGAGTAGTTCTTATAAATTAAAATACCAGTTGGACACCTGCGTGTTGTAATAAAATGACGGATATGGAGAACATTTCGCTAACGAACCTTCTTTTATCATATTATTTTTTCTGTTCAAAGTTTTGAGTGATTTTTTAGACTAAAACCGTCATCAGATGAGCTTCTGAGACGTAGACTGATTCAGTATTCGAATTTACGGTATCAGCAGTTGTGATTTAGGGGAAAAGCAAGTGGGTACTTTATCAAAGGATTTTCCAAAAATGTCCCTGTAAAATATTCCTTTGGTATTACCACAGAGTGATTTCCTTGTCAAATAAACGAAAGTTTCATGCCTGGAGGTATAATTTTAAATTTCCGTAGCACTGCCTGACTGCCATTGCAATTAAATGTCAGAGGTATGTAGGTTCATCTTGTGCTTATTACGGTGATCTAATTTATTTACCTTTTCCTGTGTTTTCCCTTTCGCTAATTACTTAATTATGTAAATAATTCGTTTATGAAAACGGTGGATAGTGCTTGTTTATATAGCATATTTTCAGTACTCTTGTTTTTCTAACTATTTGTTTTCTTTCTTTCTCAGGTAAGCTGGCTCAGTACATGCGTAATGGTGATAGCTATTCCATCTCAGTAGTAAGTAAGCCCATGTATTCTTTAAGTTTTTAATATGCTTTTAATAGTGATATTTTCATAAATTGAAGAGTATTGATTCTTGCGAAGGAAATCTCCTAGTAAAACTAGTTGTTTTTTGTAAGTATACTTATGCCAACTCTACAGAGTATTGTTGGAGACAGAGGAAGAGGATGGAACTGGAGATAAGGGGTAAGGATGTTTTGAAGGGTTTTATAGTAAAGAGAATGTTGGATGAGTGATGTAGAGGTTGTAAAAGACTCGTTAATTTGGGTAGAATGATGAAAGGTAGGAATTTAGGGTAACTAAAAATGGGCATCATGTGGAAAAAAACATTACTCGTGGGCAAAATTTATTGTCCATCTAAAACTACTTTGACCGTTAGAGAACTAAAAAAAATAAACAATTTAAAGAAAGCCTTCCATGAATCTTTTCATAATTCTGTGGGGAAAAATGTCAGTCATTGTCATTCATCACCTTGACTGGTTTTTTATTTTCTCAGGAAAAGATTGACGCCCCGCAGAGTAGAATCTCGATGATCCCAGCATGATGTAGATATGAAGTCCAGAGTGCTTTCCACTTGCGTTTCCGTAGCAGGCTGAGAAAATATTTTTTATTAGCTTTATTATTAGAAAAAAATTAGCTAAATAAAAATGTGCTGGAATCCCTCGGAGTGTCGGTGATTTCGTGCGATTGCATCGTTGAAGCACCGCTTTTAGATGCAAGGGGAAGGAGGTTTGCTCGCTCGCTCCGGATTTTCGGTCGAAAATTTCGAGAGATTAAATTCGCTATATGGTGAGGGCAGGGCGGTCGAGAGGTGATTTTTAGCGTATGCGACGTAGTGGATTAATGAAGAAGAAGGCCTTAGGTTTTTTCCTTGGTAATTTTTTTGTTTAATTTTACTATTTTTTTTTTTTTTTTGTTTCCTGGCAGACCCTTCTTGAGCTTGGAGAGGATTGGGGTGGGGGAAGGGGGTAGTTTGGGGGAAACGGCTGCTTCATCGAGTCTACCTCCCCTGTGCCGCCCTCTCGCCACCCCCTTCCCTCCGCGAGAAACAATAGCAGCCGCGTCGATCGATGACCTAATTCAGACAAAAGGCCTTTTCTCGCGCAAAGCAGGGCGGGCGATCAAAGCGGCCAATTGCGCGCCACAAGTCGGGAAGCGCGCGCTGAGGAGAAACGGACCATCGTCAGGGTTGTGTGTGTCCCATTCAACAAGGGAGGGCGGGTGGGGGGGCTATCTTTTTCTTCGTAAGTCGCGAGAGTCGTCCGGAACGGGATGGATATTTCATTATTTCGTTCCGTCGCGTGCGGATCAAGGGCCTCGATCATGGATCTTCATAACGCGCGCGCTAGCGTTATCGTTATTTCTTGATTTAACTTATGTCTAGTTGTTATATGGGATCCCTACGAAATCGGTCTAAGTAATGAACTTGAACGTGTGCAGCGAAGATCGGCAAGATTTGTAAAGGGACGATACGATAATTATATTAGCGTAACCAGTCTATTAAATGAATTGAAATGGGAATCATTGTCAGATCGCAGGTTGAAATTTAGACTTAATCTCTTAAACAAATTCCAAGGCAATATTTTCAGTGATGATCTTAAAAATATTTTACGAACCCCAACTTACTATGGCAGACTGGACCATAATCATAAAGTTAGAGAAATTGATTGCCGAACTGACCTATTCAAAATTTCCTTTTTCCCTCGTTCAATTTGAGATACGAATAACGGTAAATATGTCCTATCGGAGAGTAGCAATGAATAGCATTGGTAGCTGCATGTTGGTATGAGTACTTAAAGCTAACCCTACTAACAGAATGTTTTTGCGTGTTTGCTTTGCAATTTCTATCTTTTTTAAATAGTGTAGTTCTGACTACTATATTAATACTATTCCTTTTTTATGCATGATATGTAGTGCATGTTTGGTGAGCAATCACCCCCTGCCACACACCCTAGTGGTGGCTTGCAGGGTATTATGTAGATGTAGATGTCAGAAAGAACTTGATCTCCGTTCTTCATTTTTCGCACAGCACTTCAAATCGCTTATGACAATTAGTGCAGCGAATTTTATAGACGGTTATTGTTAACCCTGCGCTACTCTAGGGGTAAGCGTTAACGATAAAGATTGCGTTAATGCGAAAGATAGATCCGTGATTCCACACAGGGCTATTAAGTTTATGCGGATTTGGATGTGGCGCTGCTATAACAACTGCATATCGCAAAAGCGTCGATATTTTGAATTCACGGAGTTAATGGGAAGTGTAACATGTGCAGGATTTCTCTTATAGCCTGGTATTGTAAGATGTGTCTCTCACGTGACATCGAAACCCCGTGATGTTTACATCAGTTCGAAAAATTGCCGAAGCATCGAATTTGGATGGAAATAATATCGTATGATATCAGAAGATCCGTATCGCATTTCTCGAATCGCCTGATATTGCATGATCCCGCACATCACGTGATATTTCATAATACGGTATATCGTAGGTCGTATGATTTAGCCCATTGCATATTATCATTATTATTATATTTCGTGATATCGTGTAGGTATTGCAAACATCACATTATCCCGTCATGTCCCGTAATAATATAATGCTTCGTCTTCCATCCCCATTTCATGTCGTACTTTTCGCCAAATCATCATATTTTTTGATAAAAGATAGGGTGATCGGCATTAGAAGACTAGAGAACACCGTTATACGCTGGTCCTCCTTTATTTTATTTGAGAGCTACATGTAATGCGTCTATTTCTCTCTTTTTCTTTCCGTCAGTGCAGTTACTTTCTCGTGAAGCCGAGGCGCCATTCCATAAATGCTACTGAGATCCCAGGATCACGAAATACGTGGTGACGCAAAATGAGAAATAAACTTGAGGTTGATGCGGCTTTAAGTAACGTAGCGTGTGAGAGAATTCTGAGTAATATTTTGTAATCTGTTTGCTATTTCAGTGTTGAATTAAATATTCGATTCCGTTATCATTGATGCAATGCGACGACCGAGTATATTCTTTTTGAAGATTTGATCCTCGACTCTCATTATATAGTTTTCAGCGAGGATTTTATATTGGTATTATCTCTTGCTTCATGTACAAAAGAAACTTTACAGCCGCTATCTGATAGGAAACCACGTGGGAAGCGCTTCTAGGGAATCAGTTGCATGTGTAGATTCATCTTCCAAGTTTCAAAGCGCACCGCTGAAACAAATTTTGAACCGAAACTTGATACTGCAAAAACGAGTATTCATATACCATAGTATAAAAAAGGTAAAACACAGGCAATGAGAGCCGGGGAATTTTTATTAAATGCGATGGACATCAACCTTTGAGATAAGAGAATGCCCCCCGGTGGGACTTGGATAGTTTAGAGAGAGATCTAAAAGTTAAAACAAGCAGGAATGATGAAAAGGACCCTTTCAAAAAATGGTTTGGGTGTTGGAAATGAATTTCGGGAAAGCAGCGGATTTCCACCGAGAGTGTAATATTTCATAACTATCATATTATAAATGTATTTTCATCTCTCCGATGAATTTGTATTTGCATTGATAAATGTTAACATTGCATTCCATTATTCACCTTACTACTGTCATGTTTACCAAGTGTAAAACACTCCACTGCATTATCCTTTAACAATGTGTCCATTCCCTACGCCCCTCCTCCGTTAGCGTTACGTAAGTTAAGGACGGCCCCATATAAATATAGCTGGCGCTTGAAAAAAGAGTGGAATTACTGTTTCTTGAAATTTCTCATGAGTTCAGTTATTTTCCCTCCTATTAATTCTTAGTATTACGCTCGTCAGTTGTTGTTCCCATTCCACTTGGAGAATTCACGCGGGTGCATGGTGGCCTGACACGCTACCATTAGATTTCATGAAAAAAAGGCCCGTCTTTATCTATTCAATCTCGCCCTGTTTGTGATTCTGTTCGTATTCAAGCGCTCAGGGAAGCACCTGTTAAAGGCTTCCGAGCCGAAACACGAATTCAAGGATAAAGGAGGCTGAATTTCCGTCGATGGGATATCAATGATATGATTAACCCCTTTCTTTATTCCCCACCTTGTTCTTTGATTCTCCTCTCCCGTTTGGGTTACTGGGTCATCCCTTTGGATGTGACGGCGGCGTCCGGGCGCCTTGGTGGCGTGCGTTGATTGTCTGAAGGTCTTGCCCTCCCAAGGACTTCATCTCCGTTCGCTGGCGTCTTCCCTTTCGTGCCCCTACTCCTCGCCTCTCCCTTCCCGTCAACCGTCTGAAGCAGTTTCTCTCCTGCTGTTACCAATTCATATACTTGTTTGAAATAATAGATTAGAATAGAATAGAGTTTATTTCACCCAAAAGTTATACACAATTTTAACAAATCAAGATCGATCAAAGATCATTTAATAATGATGTTATCGCTGCATAAAAACTCTTATTTTTACGTGATATTGAACGTGATTGCATCTCTTGAATGCCCAATAATTGTCCTCGCAAAAAATTCTAATTTTATATTTTCACTTTGTAGTTAACTGGTCTCTGTGCCAAATAGAAATAGTAACGGAATTTACGTAGTTCATTTGTTCTGCCTTTTCAATGCATGGAAACAAACTCCAGGCATCGCACAACAATTGATAATTGACTTTTTTGATCCATATGTGTGTAATATAATCCCTTATTATTTTTTTTTATAACTCGTCTTTAAAATAAGCACTTTTGCAAATATTTAGCTCTAATAGTCTCCGAGATGTATCTTCAAATGTGTAGTAACCTTTGTGAAATTCGAATGCTTCAACGTTGCAATTTCTCGTAATCGGTTGACTTTATTTCAAAACGCCTTTAGGGTTTTCATTTTCTTACCAAATGCTGCCGTTCTATCAAATTTGGTCATGTTGTTCGCGTTGCATTTTTTACCTCTAAATTTAGACCTTTCCTATAGTAACTTGTGGATGAAATTTGGCACGAGGATAGAATGAGGTTGCTTTTTTTTAGTTTGCACAATATTTTGGAAATTCGACCTTCTCACCCAAGAATGGGGTCCAAACCAAAATCCACATTTTGCCTTCTATGTAAAAAAAAATCAAAATTCCATGAACTGGCTACGTATTCCAAATAAGGTCTAACCTAGGGAAAGTAACTGATTTCTCGTACATGATTATCACATTCGCCCAGTGCCCTACTGATAAATTGTTATTGTTTATTCCACGAAACTAAAACTTGATGTTGGATGAGAAGTTAAATCGTGGCTCCCTTATTCCATTTCTTTAAGAGTTGGATAATGTCGACGGCACGTTTCTCTTCACCTTCCCTCAGTTTCCTGAAAAACCCTACTTATAACCTAGTACCCAGCCTATCCTAGATGGTGAAAGTGGCCTTAGCTTGTCTCCTTCAAATATCTATTACGATATACATGGGGGTTCTGAGCGGTCCTTAAAGAATTTGATACACTATTTTGTTTCCGTAAGATTTCAAAGACTTCGTTCAGGAAGAAGTGTCAATAGTATATGTTCAATAGTATATGTTCCGGTAGAATTGTGATCTAGCAGCACATTAATCATTTTCATTTACAAGTCTACCTCTGAATCATAATTTAGTGCCATGTGGAGGTCATTATAGTTCAGTACCACCTCTGTTAGAGGGGATGTTAAGTCTTCGGCCCACTTGGCGTTTTTTTAAGACCAGGCTGATGTCTACGCTTTGATTCTCTCCACCCTTCCTCCATTTCTTAATGAAAATCCCACTAAAATATGTACTAATTTTCTATGACGTAAAACCCTCTGGTAATACCGCTCTGGTAAAACCCTCTCAGCTTACCATCGTCCAGCCCTAGCAAGAGGAAGACAACAGCAACTATATAATACACGATATTTTATCTTAACGTCTCCCTACTCATGGGTTAACTTTTTACAACCCGAGAGATTTTAAGAAAAACTAATCAAGTCGCTCCAGACTCGCGCCTTTCTACTCCTGGAAAACGCTCAACTCTTGTGTCGAGCGAAGGAAGGGAAGAGAGAAGGTTCTCTCTCTTTTGCTTATTACGAGGGTTATTCCTTTTTCCTCTTCCTAACCCTTTACCTGATACCTCTTTCAGCGTATTTTCCAATCAGGGGAGCTATCAAGGAAGTGGTGTTTTTAATATAATTCTATGTATTGTTGTCTAAGCGATGCGGGTTCTGTTTGGTGTGCTGGGGGTCCTTGCATCTACGTTTGGATGGTGAAGTTAGTTGGAAAATAAACCTATTGTACTTAATTTTGTATACGCTGTTGGGTAGTTGAGTATATTGAAAGTTTATACTGTACCTGGGGGAATTTTCATGTGGTGTATGTGGGCTGTGATTTTGGAGCGGACAGGAGTTAAAAGGGAAGCAAGCCAGTAAGGGGGCTAAGAATGAGAAAGACGAAAGAGAAGGGAGAATCTTTTTTTTCTCGTCTTTACCCAGGGTTTCAACCCTTCCAAGGATAGGTAGGGTATGGGGAATCCTTTCGCTTCACTACCCTTGTGAAGGAGATTTCCATGGGGCACCAGTGTGTCGTGGTTCGGTGAATACGAAGACAAGGATATCAATCAGTTTTCTTCTCTTTTCACCCGTCTTTATTTTTACCCATCCCCTTTTCTTCGCTTCCCTCTATATCTAGGTCCATCTCATGTTCTTTATGCCTCGTTCTATACAATTTGGTTTATTTTAAACGTCAAAGGCTATTGTGGTATCCCCTCTCGGTATTTTTTCCCTTTCTCATGGTTTAGCTCACCCAATTTTGTTCGGAAACTCTTTCCTAGAATTTTATATTATCGGTCCCTTACAATCTTCTTTGCATAAAAGTTTCCCAGCGTTCCTTCCTTTCATCCCGACGACTGAATATTTCGGTGCGGGCAGTTTAATGATTTGGCCGTAAGCATGTGAAGCTATTATACGAGGCCTTAGTTGTTCAATACGAACCTCACTTACCTCTCGTAAGTCGCCGATGCTGAATTACAATGTTCCCTTTTGCTGTATTTTAAATATTGAGTTGATGGATACCAATAATTTTTCCTAGTATGACTACCAAAATGAATCGGTCCATTGAGGGAAAACTGTTTAAGGAGAAATGACAATGAATCCTCACTTTTGTTTTGCCATGCAAATCTTTCCTAGAAAATTTGTTAATTTGAGAAACGCCAAGCCTATCTGAACTTAATTATAGGTTAATCTTCCTTAACATAGGATGATCTACATTCCCCAACAGTGATTATGAGTGGTTGAGTGAGTACGATGAAAAATGGCTCATCGAGTTACAAAAAAACTAAATATGAGTGTAATGTACTTTTTGTACCTTAAGTTATACGGTTCAACTTTGATTTATTTTTAAATGTGGAACATGATATGGTCTACATGCACTAATTTTTTAATATTAAAATACCTTAATTCCGTCGCTCGCATTATTTGCGAAATTATAGTGACCCTTTTTGCTTCATAGCGTCTTTCATAGCGGTTCAAATAATTTATCATATTCATCTACGTAAATCATTCTCCAGTCAAATTCATTTGTCTTTCAAAATACGGGGTATCAAAGTTCCTTACATCTCTTAATTTTTCATGTCGTGTGTTTTTCAGTTCTCTGTACATTATTAATTGCTTCCTGACAGCTTTTCCTGCTGACTTCCCTTCAGTTTGCTTACATAATGTATTAGAATATCCTGGAGTAGGAAAGTTTGTAAACTAACTTTCACTCACTCGCAATCATTACGTATTGATAAATTATGCGCACAACTTTCGTGAAATTCATTACGTTGGAAGTAATGACTATAATGTGTTTTTGTTGATTTTAGTTAAAATCAAAGATACATGAGCTTCATTTTTTTCTGCTTCTGCTTTTTACTTCAGAGTAAATTTACGTTGGATATATCTTTGTGAGGGAGAATGAACATAAATGGCTTGAAAGTGGACGCTGCTCACAGTAAATGGTCCATCTTACGTAGGTACTATTCCCTGAGTTGCTGAAGTGGTCAAATCAGTGGTCATCAGAGTCTTAACCTTACGGGTAATATGACAATGTGGGATCGCATTTCGCATTAACTGTAGCCCTCCATTCTTCTCCTATTCCATGTCAGATATTTTACTGTCCTTCAATTCTTTTTAACAACAGCCCTCTTGATTGGCCATCGGCAAATTCCCTTAGTCTTTCTCGTGGGACTTTTCCTTCGAGTCTCCTTCTAGAGTGTTAATCCGCTATATGTGTTATTTTGTGAACAACATCGTTCTCTCCTTTTACGTTAAAACATTATTGTTAGTTTCGGGGAGATTCCTTTGGCCTTACTTTTTCCCTTCTTTTGCCATCAAAATTTGCTTGCAGAATAATTGTTCATATTTTTGTAATCTTTTGTCTGTATTTGGAATGTATTAAGTGATATATGTTTGTAGTAAGTTTAATTGCTTGGGTGGCATATGTTTGATGATGTGCTAATGTAAAAATGTTTATAACTCGTATATTTCTATAACTCTGAAAAGTTATTACGTTCACAGTTGTTAAAACCATGATACTGAGTAACATTTTTGGGAAACTTTTTGTAACAAAATCAAGCACGAGTCTAACATCATTATCAAGGTAATAGATAAACCCGAGGTTTTAATATGTATCGTGGTTCTAACTAGTGAGTCGTGACTTTTCACCATACTTCAGTGTGATTATTTCAAGGGCCATAAAAGGCTAGATCTGCTATTGGAGTTCAACGTCACTTTGGTGCTCAACTCACCTAGAGTGATCTAAATCAGTTGTTTTTTTAAGGCAACTATTATCCGCTTCATTTGCCTTGCATTTTTTTCCGTCGGTAAAATCCGAGAGACAGGCTGAAAAGTTTCAATTTAATGTGCAGTCTTTTTTTTAAATGATACAACACTGTTTTAGATTGCATCGGTACTCACAGTGACCTTCCCCGTAATTTTTTAGTGGTTTGTATGCAAGTGGCAGTAGCTATGAGTTCACAGTCAACAGCCGGATGCTATCGACATGCAACTGGCATGCGTGTCTTTGTATATTCGAGATAAACACGGCATTTCATCCTCCCGCCAAACCTCCTATGAATTACGAGTGTTCCGCCTATTTACCGGGTCTCCTCCGATGATGGGCAATAATTTCAAATTAAAATTGGTGACACAGGTGAATAGCCATCCAGTTCGGGCTCGCTCTAGTTTGTATACACTCCCATTTGTATTCAAATGCAATGGGCTTCGTTCCTCCGGCAGACAGGTTTGGCGCATTGTATATTGGTGGCTAATTACGAGCGGAATGTATGATCGAATTTGAAATTACGTTTGATTAAAATATGAGAGAGTAGTACCGTTTGAGAAATAGTTCACACGATCGTTTAGCCATTTATTCCCTACAGTGTGGACTACTTTTGTTCATTGATTCCATTTTTTCCTCTACCGTGGTCAGCGCATAATCTAAATACAGCCATATCTGAATGTTGAGTGCTTTTCTCATCGCCTTTCTGTTTCATGATGGATGATATTAACTAGACATATTCTTGAATATTATGATCACATGGATAAAACAGTAGATCCATCTAATTAAGGATCTGTGTGATTAAGAAGAATAGTACAGTTGTTTTCCAAGTGAGGTGTGTGCCTCCAGGTAAATCTTGAAATAGGAGATTATAGTAAAGACCAAAACTAACTTATATCACCCTTCATTTGAATATATTTAAGCAATCATCATCTATTTACATGGTGTATAGTGGGCTATTGAGAATTATATCTAGGCTGAATGTGGTACTTTTTTTGCGTATCATTTTTGTTCGTAAAATTGGAAACGATTTTTTTTCCGGCACACAAATCAGCAGTGAAAGGAAACATCTATTCAGTGCCGTTAACTTTGTACCTTAAATGCGTACATATTGTTGAGAAAAATAAAACTTTCAAAGACATCCACGACTGCTTGCAGACGATGGCGCATGATTGAATTAAATGATTAAATCCAGTAGTATCATTATTTCTACGAGTTCCGTTAATCAGTGCGCAACCAGGTTAAAGTTAACTTTTTTTACATTCCGTCAGTATTAGTGGATTAATAATCTAAGCCTTTGTTAAGTCTATGACTGCTCTCTACTCAATTCTCCGCTAATACTATTGCGTTTATCCCCACGTAGGTTCGTTGAAGTTTGCGACGTCCACCTATTCGCGTTCGTACCATGAGCATTTTTTTTCTCCGTCGTCTAAAGGAAACGATAGTTTTGTAAAACATAGCAGAAAATGAGTTCCATGCACACAAAATCCTCCTAAATGTGGGTCAGGCCAGGCTAGTTTGCTTTGAAATCTGCATAGCTCACTCTTTTGTACGTTGCGCGACCAGACCGTAGGCAATATTTTAGCATTAGCGTGAGCTCTAGTTGAAAATCGATGCAAATCATGGTAGATGCATGAATACTCATAAATATTCGCGGAATTTTTATACTTGCAACGGTAATCATTGTTTATATCTTTTCGGTTTTACTAAATAGGATTGAAAGCTCTTATGTTTGGAATATCCGTTTGTAGATTGAGTTTTATTTTCTAGTTTGGGATTCTGTATTAATTCGTAGGTTGCTTCACGATGGGCATTACCCCAAAGTTGATGATCTTACAAGATTGCATGTTTCTCGTTAATCCCTGATAGATCTGTAGCATTGAAAATGTTTTTCATGGTGAATGTGAAACTTTTATAATATACTGCGTATTTATTGTAATAGGTATAACAAATAATTCATCTCCGGATATGTTACAGACTCTTGTCGTCATCTGTACTATTTAAAATCGCGTATCTGAAATTAGAGTATTTGAAACAACAATGTATAACTACAATTTTATAATTTATTTGACTTCCTTCCCTCCCATTTGAAGTACCATATATGAGCGGAAGTTTATTCCGTCTATTTTTCTAATACTTTTGAAAAACCTTTGTTTATTTCACCGGTAATGGGGAAAATAACCATTCTCAGTTTTTTCTTATGTTTTTACTATTTTAACCGCGTCTACGTCTTGTTTACTTTCCTCCATGTTCCTGAATGCACAGCCCTGTCGTTACTCACGGTTTTCTGACACATAGAATGCTGGGAGTAAAAAACTACGGCATTTGAGCGAAACATTCCGGTTGGTAGAATAATCAAACCGCCGTTGAATGCTTTCTTGAATGATTGTGGTAATTTGATCTCTCTATTCAGTTTTCTTTGAATTCAATTTCCGTGCTTGAATTAATTTAGCCATTATCCTCAGTTAATTATAGTAAGAAGATGAATTTTTCGCTCATCCGTCGTTCACTGTTTGGTTGTCGAAAAAAGAAAACGAATATTCTTTTATCCAGTGGAAATTGTGGCATGAGTACAAGCAAAAATGTGTTTTTACTTCTTAATGAACCATACACCTGAAGTAATGAGAGATGTCTCTAAAGGTTTTAGATTCCATCCTGTAGTAAACCCTTCAACAAAAGTCATGTCATTTACCTCCTGGTCAAATCAGGTCATGCAATTTTTGCACTCAGCCAAATTTTGTCTTCGATCTCTGAATTAATATCATCTTATTAAGCGGTTGTCTATTAAAACTGATTTTCGATTGTGCTTAGCTACTGATGTTGATACAGAAAGGATATAAAAAAATTCATCCTGGTCGAATTTTCGTCATGCATTCCTGGAACTATATTTAACTGAAATTGAAATTTTGTATCGGTGAAGGCCTTGGATGAATCCCAAAACCTTTTACATCATCTTATAAAATAGGGTTTGCAAAAAGGAAACATTCCCATGGCGCCGTGGATAATTAAAAACAATAGAACTGTAGCGAAATTGAGTCTTGTCAAATTGTTTCTTCCATTCTCTTTTTTTTTGTTATGATTCCAATTTCACTTTGTGCTTCGGTCAATGAAGTTCGCTGAACAGTCACCGGGGTTTTTTCTGTGATTACACGAACAATTGCAATTTTAGGTGTTTTTTGGTTGAATGAGAATTAAACTGTCTAAAAATTACAAGTGTCTACTCATGCCGTAGGTTTGGATGTTAAAGGTAGTAACACTTGACCATCATATATTTTAAATCGTGAATTCGAGGGAAAATACTTTCTATTTAGTTTTAAGCAAAAAGATCCCAGCGTTTCTCGCTCGCCTTTTTGGAAAATGAAACGAGGTTTGAGATACGATTTCGTAGACAGATTTCAATGCGGTTGAATCAAGCACGCGTTTTACCGGAATCAGCATTGACCAACCTCTTTGTGCGTGGTTCGTGATTTTAAGCTGTGCCGTCTATTTTACGTATATAAAAGGTGCCACTCAGAATCGCCTCTCAGAGTCTCTTGGCACTCGAATGATTCATAGCGTCGAAAAGACGTTTTACTTTGAAAATCACCCAATTTGAAAGGCTGCCACTATAAATGATACCTATTTTTTATTTTATCTTACAGGCTATCTTTTCTCTTACAGGCATGCGTTTTGCGTCTTAAATTTTTATTTTAACATCAATGTTTAAACGATATTCGTTGCGTATTAGTCATTCGTTTTAAACGTGCGTAAGTGTATAGAGGCAGGCGTTCCTTTAATTACGGTGGACTCAAGTGCGAATCAACGCTTAACTTTAAACCTTTAAAGGGGGAAAACAAGAAAATTCCGGTGATTCAAATGAGCCCGGGGATGGTTGTTTTTCTCCCCTCCCGCTTATTTCTTCCGTTCCTCCCGTTCCCAAACGTCCCGGGTTAATGAGGGACGCTTGTAAGCGACTTGAGGGAACGAATTGATTAAGTTTTAAACGTATTCGCTCTCTCAAAATGGATGGGGTAAAAACGGGAGCGGACTCGTTAGCATTCGCGGAAAGGAATAAATGAAGTCGCGCTTGACTTCGTGATCCTCGTGTAAAACAGCTCGTTTTTCGTTTAAATCATTCCAGTTGACTAGTGAATTTGTAGTACCACAAAAGGCCGTAACCGAGTTAGGCGCTTTCAGTGGCCTCCATTAACCCCGCCGCCTATTTTTTTTGTTGCTATTGTTCGTGTGTCTGGCTAATGTATGAGAGTAAAACTAAATGGTTTTGTGATCTTTTTTCACGATATTCTGATTTAGTTCATTTTTTATTCAAATTAGCGTCCTCATTTCAATTTAACACTTTTATTTCATATTTACGAACCAAAATATTAGTAAATATGCTGAATATCTGAGCCAATTATCGATTCCGAAATGCTTTGAAAAATATTTTTCACGATAGCTTTTGTTTTCGAGATCAAAGTCACCTAGTATTGATCCCTCTATAAGCTAAAGCAAAGGAGGTTGGTGTGGTGGATAGGGTACTAGCTTCCCATCTAAAGGGCCTGACTTCATATCCTGGCACTGACAGAAGTTTTTTATCGGTAATATGCAGTCCGCACGTGAGTGTGGTGTGAATCAGGCAGTACTTCGTAGTCAGGACTCCGTCGGTGGAAAGAAACGTTAAACCATTAATCCATTGGTGCCTTTATTTAATAGGAGGTTAATTACTTTTCTCCAACCTTCCTCCGTTCTCTAAAAATATCCTACACCTACCCAATTCCTCCCTACCTATTCCTGATGATGAAAATGGCCTTAGAGATAGGTTACCTCCCCTAATAACGATAACAGATATGCAAAGAAATTGATTGTTCCCTAAGATTTAGGTATGTTATTACGCCTTTTCGTAATTTTGGAGCAGGATCACTATTATATCTCTTGGTCTACTTTGTTGAGGAGCATGAGTTCCGCCTCATGCATGCCAAAATACCTTCCTTAATGAATTCGCTAGGTTAGCTGTGCTGTTCCTTCAGAAAATGGATGCGTAAGTTGATGAGCGAATGTTTTTCCTAGTAATTCAGGGAATGAATATTGTGTGGTTTGAGCGAGATTTCATTCACAGAGGATGAAGAATTCACAACGGGTGAAAATTGAAAGTTATTTTTTATGTATTTGGGGAGCATGCTAATACAGTGCATTGCCAGCTCGCGTTGTATCTGGGAATAGCTCGAATCGTCTCTTCTCGGGGTATTTTGGCAGGGAACGAGCTCTTCACCGTCCGGGCAACCCCCTTACCTGGCAGTTTCTGTGCTTATTTACCGATGACTGGCTAAGCCGTTTGTGTTTTCACCCCATAAGCGCCCAAAGTTCTGACAGCAGTGCTCAGCGAAATCGCCGCCGTTCAAATGCACGCCGTTGCTGTATGGAGGTAATGAAGTCGCCGGAAGCACAATCCGCGAATAGTTCACGTTATCGGGCTCGAAAGCAGGTGGACATTGGTGGAACGCACTCGGGTTGGGCGCGAGAGCAATGCAAATTCGTCCAAGACACCCCGAGGCTTTGCTTCGTTATCAAAATCGTCCCTCCCTCGCACCCGGAGGCCATTCTCACCCGACCATAAACGCCATAATCCCCAGCTCTCTGATCTCAACCTCTCCTTCATTATCTCCTCCAACATTTCCCCCATACCTACTCCCCATCATCTTTCCTCTTCGATAACAAGGGAGCGGTAAAAAAAAATATATGCATGTTAGCGGAGTAAAAGACGCGTGGGTTCAAGAGGGGGTTTTCGGTCGCTGAAAAGGGCGAAAAAAAAATTATAAGGGCACCGAAAAAAGCGATTGAATATTAATATAACCTTCGTCCTTATCTGGCGCCACCTTATCCGGGCGGAAGTACCAACTTTGCGGATGTTGGCGTGCATATCTTCTGCCATTATGTCCCATGGCGCGTACCGAACGGCAGGGCGCGAAAGCCAGGGGAGAGTACCCTTACCCCTTAACATTTCGCTTCCCACCCATCTCTCGTTCAACCCTCGCGAGTGAGATAAGCTCCCGCATCCCCACCCCAGCCTCTTCCCTTGTGTCTAAGATCAACGTCCCCTCTCCCCAACTCCGTTACATCTACGCCCCATACCCTAGTACTAGCTGGCAGTTATCCCCTAACCCCTCCCCAAGTGGATCCTTGAGTGGGCGTGTCCTCCGAATCCACTCTTTCCACCACAACAACGCTCTCCGCGAAAATCCGGAGATGGGTCCCGACGACGATCGCTTGATCATCTTTCTTTTTTTTCTTCCGCGGCGACTGCCATTTAACTCGGGAGCCACGGTTGAACGGGGTTAGAGATTCTGCTCGTCGCGGGTCGGATGTTTACGAGTTAGGGTCCCATTGAAAGTTTTCCTCCCGGGATGCCTCTCGCTCGTCTCTTTTTTTTCCTTCTTTTCACCGCGGCAACTTTCGGCTCGAGAATCGGGGGCGAAAATATTCCCGGCGCAATCCAACGGGAAATCTATGGTTGAGATAGCGAAAACGGTGGATTTCCACCCCGTGGAAATGTGAAATTTCCCGGGTAATATTGCGGGGTAACTGAGGAGTCGTAATGCT
This sequence comes from Platycnemis pennipes, assembly GCA_933228895.1. Taxonomy (NCBI): domain Eukaryota; kingdom Metazoa; phylum Arthropoda; class Insecta; order Odonata; family Platycnemididae; genus Platycnemis; species Platycnemis pennipes. Next base: position 40,184,649 of record OW121851.1, on the reverse strand, counting down.
TACCTACTTTTCGGCTACTGCTCCAGCTTCCCTTTCCTTTCGCTTGATTTATGTTCACGGGGACATAAAGTGGCTTGTTTCCATTGGAAAACGTAAGCATTTCCATCGTAAGCAAGAACTCAGAACTGTTGCCGAATTTATCGGCGCTGCCCTTAGACTTCATTGTCCTAGACTCACTCATATCTACATCTACATAATACCCTGCAAGCCACCATAAAGGTGTGCGGCAGGGCTGAATTCACACCAAACATGCATTACATATCATACTTGGTATGGATTAGTATTATATACTCTAGTCTAAACTTCACTATTTAAATAGGATGAAAATAGCAAAACAAACATGCAAAAACATGCTGTTAGTTGGGTTAGCTTAAAGTCCATATACCAACATGCAACTATACTTATATACTATCCATTGACACTTGTATTTATGCTATTGGATATATTTACATCTGTTCATGTCCCTAATTGTACGAGGAAAGAAGTACATTTTGAATCTGTCAGTTTGGTAACTAATTTCTCTGATATCATTCCCGAAAATACATCATTTTTGTTTTCTTGAACTAATTGGTATTAGTTTAGAAAAAGCGGAGCTTGCGAGGGGCGATAGTCAACGTTCTTGCCAGGGGAGAGTATAGAACAAAGTGGACCCTTTTGTTTAGAGGTGAATCTAATACTTCGATCGGGATCCTCTTTCCATGTTAACCCACATATAGGTGATGAAAATATGGGATGGTGGTGATAAATAAGACGAATTAACGGCCTGTCCTAAGTTATCGACAGAAGGTAGTAATAAACAGCTTAAGTTCTTTTTATTTTTTTACTTTAATCTGTAGTACTTCATGAAAGCGCAGAGTACTCTTCAAATTAATGCTCTAAAGAATGTGGCATGATCTAACGTAAAAAAACTTTGTTACTTCCTATCTATCTTGATTCTTTCATCCTCCTCTTTCGCATATAAAAGTTTAGCGATCGGGATCCGGTGAAGATATTCCCAGTTCAAAGTAGCAGAGAATGTGTGCTGAGATTTTGTGGATTGCAGATTCGACCCATACATACATGCATACGGTGTAAGGAAGAGGATCTGTGTGGGATCCACCTCTCCTCTGCCTCGGATTTATTTAATTCAGTACATGTTCCAGTTATTTTAAATCCCCCGGTTTTTACAATCTTTCACATTAACCGTTTAAAATATATGTTGTATCACCCAAACAAAAGTATTCTTTCCCTCCCAGTTTGCACCAAGGGATATTTCAACAACTACTTCCGCGTTGCCATGAGACGATTACAATGTGATATATCCATGACTTTGGACATCCTTCCCCTACTTCCTATCCTTACTCCTTTCCCTGTGTGTGTGTCGAGTCGCTGGCGAAGGAGATTCCTCGTAAACCCTGATTGTGTGTGTGAATGTGATCACGAGGGTGTCTGTACCGTCTGTACTCAGTGAATGTACAAACCCGAGTGCGTGATTGAGTAAAAAGTTCCTGAACCCTGCTTTTATGTGTATTTGCGTATGAGAATCAGGAGGGTGACTGTATATCGAATGCAAACCCACGTGAATGAGTACTTGAAAGTTATTATCAATTTTATTTTATTTTATTTTTCTATTTATTATTTTTTTTCATTCTCATCAATTAACTATCCCCCATTTTTATTTTTGTCTTGTGTGTATGTCAGGTCACTGGCGTTGGAGGAATCCTCGTAAACTTTGTGCGTGTGATTGAATTCACGAAGGTGACTATATTTAGTATACAGAGTGAGTGAGTGATTGTGTGAGTCAATGTTTGTTTTTATTTTTACCTTGTTTCCCTTGCTTTTGAGTGTGACGATTGTTTGTATCAATATGAGTGAGTGTCGAGTGTGTCATTTACTTCCATTTAAATTTCTTTGTATGCTTGATTTTGTATGAGTGATTGAGAGCTCCCTTACTTTGTATATACTCCTTCCTTACCCCTCCCCCCATTTTTTTCCTTTGCCCCTTCAGATTACGGCTTTGGGGATATCTTGTTCTCCAGTTTTTTATACGATATGTAGTGTACTGTTTAGCTAATGCTTCTTGGTTGGTTGTGTGTGAGACTACATCTACCTTATTTCTCCGCACAATTTTCAATGATAACGCATAGCAAGTTATAAAATAGGTATGTTCAAAGAAGTACGTATAGGGAAAGGTGTGGTATGGTATCAACCTTTCATTCGTTCCACTTTCCATCCTGATATTCTTTCAAAGCTCTTACTTCGAACCACCCCGCGAACGGCAAAAATTTTAAGATGCTAGGCTCCGTAGCTCAATTTTATTTTCGTTTCATCCTTATGACTGGGAGTAACGTAGAGGTATAAGACGTATGCTCCTCGAGAAAGGTGCAGTTGGTAGGTTACCTTTGGCCTCTCTTTCCGTGGGTCCTGGTTCAAATACGGCTTTGGCAGAGAATTTAGATCGGTATACCGACATATATTTGAGTGTTTTGTGGGGAATATGGTAACTCCGGAATGCTACTGAGAAGAGTTGTTGCTGTATTCAAGAAACCTCTCTCTTCAGGAGTATCAGTTATGCCAAACGCCACGTTCTTGGAAATTTCCAGTCGATTATTTTGAGAATTTGATATGGATCCTAAATGCGTAAATGTTCTCAACTTTCAGTCTGCTCCCAAATGCTACTTCTACATTTAATCCTCCTTTTTGTATCTGGTCTACAGATTTTTGTGAGTGTGTTCTGAAGGACGATATTGGGGATATTGATATGTGGGGATATGAATAGCGGTAAATATATCCAATACAAGTGCAGCAATGGATAACATTAGTAGCTGCATGTTGGTATAAGGACTTGGAGCTGGCCCAACTAACAGCATGTTTTTGCGTGTTTGCTTTGCTATTTTTATCTTTTTTTTAAATAGTGAGGTTTAGAACAGTATATAAATGCTAATCCTTTTTATGCATGATATGTAGTGCATGTTTGGTGCATACACGTTGCTGGACTAAGCACTACATGAGTTCATCTACATCTCGATAATACCCTGAAAGCCACCACAAAGGTGTGTGGTAGCGGGTGAAAACACACCAAGCATGCATCACAGATCATGAATAAAAAGTTATTAGTAATAATATGCTAATCTCAATTTCACAATTAAAAAAAACGCAAAGATAAAAATGCAATACTACCACCCTGGGGAAATAATTAAGCACACAGTCAGAGCATACGTGAAATGTTAGCTAGAAATGGCACTAAATTGCCAGTTAATATGAAATATGAATAACGGTAAATATATCCAGTACGAGTGTAGCAATGGATAACATTAGTAGCTGCATGTTGGTGTAAGTACTTGGAGCTGGCTCAACTAACAGCATGTTTTTGCGTGTTGGCTTTGCTGTTTTTATCTTTTTTGGGATAGTGAGGTTTAGAACAGTATATAAATGCTAATCCTTTTTATGCAGGATATGTGGTGCATATTTGGTGAGAGTTCGCCCCCTGCCACACACCATTATGGTGGCTTGCAGGGTGTTATGTAGATGTACATATTGTGCTGGGACTGTTCAGGGCCAATCCGAGTGCTCTCGACCTACCGATTCGCCAGCGACTCAATTTGGATTCCCCAAGTGGTCAGTGGGGCCAAGGGGTGGCCAATCATTCCTCGTCCTCTCTGCCTACCCTCCAACGCCCCCTCCCCTCCACGACAGATAACACCGGCCGCGTCCCCCACGAGGACTAAAGGCCCAGGTTGGCGCGGCCCGTGTGAAATATCGCCGCGACGTGCTTCAGAATCGCGCCCACGCCTCCGCACGGGCTCTAGATGCCGCCTCGATGCAAATGCGACGCGAGTTCTTTTTTTTTCCTGCACGTCTCGTTTGCACGCTGGGGAAAAAATGGCCAAATGTCTCATTTTCGCCCAACATGGGAGGCCTATGCGAAATCAAATGGGTGCAGGGCAGGGATTCCCACCATTTTAGTCTTAGCCCCCCCCCAAATTATTGTGTCCTTTCTCGGCGAATGATATTTATAAGCAATTCTCGGGTTTACAGCCGAGTAAGTCCTCTATTTCCATCCTCAGAGAAAGCAAGTCCCATCTTGGAGGTATGTGTAGGAGTATAGTCTTTTTCCCTTGCCCAAATAGCCATTGTCATCAGTATTAAGAAAATTGTTTAACGCAGCTCTCCCCTGGACTTTCCTATCGACTTACCTCTTCGTATTAACATAATTTTTCACCTTCACATCCTTAACAACTTGTTCCATGAATCCCATACCAGGCCTCTTTTCTATTCTTCAGATTCACTTCTCCCTCGACGACTGTCTTTATCAGGCCTTCATATCTCAAGATATGGCCGATCAAGTTGTTCCGAATTCTCTTTAAAGTTATCAGTAGACTAATCTTCCCTCCCACTCTTCATAGTACTTCTACGTCTGGCTAGGCACGTAGCCATAAATTTACTTCGGGGGGGGGGGGGGGGGGGGCTAAGTCAAGTATAGCGTAACTTGAAACAAATCAGCTTTGCCCGTTTGGTGCCGACATGTTTTAAATCTCTTACTTTTATTTTCAGAGCTTGGTATTTACTTTCAGAGTCCCATTTTTATCTCTTCTTGCTGGTGAAGTTCACTACGTACCTTGTTATGGAGCAGGTCATTTGAACGGCCCCAGAACAGAAGTTCAACGTATGCATACGTATCAGACTGAAAAGAACAATTCTTAACCACCCATCTGCATCAAACTAGGGATCACGTTTCAAGGCACTTAACACTCGAATTATGCGCGGTGTAATCTGGATTATCATGCCCAGTTGAAATCAGAACAACATTATTACTGGAAAAAAATTTCGATGGGGCTAAAGCCCCAAAATTTCCCCCCCTGGCTACGTGCCTGAGTCTGGTACTCGTTCCCTTCATTTTATCTTCATCATTATTCTTTAGCACCAGCCGAATGCTACTAGCCTTGACTAATTCGCTCCAGGTGTGATAAATTAGGGTGGTCCAAAAATAATGAAAATGCTCAAATTTTTCATGCCACCCCCCAATTCGATGACAAATCACTAGAAAACTATTTTTGTAAAACATCAGCTTGATACGACTACTAGAAGCCGTGGCCCATGCAATTTCATGTTTTGGCCTGAACGCCCTTAGATTCCTATGAGATAGGCAACACGGATGAAAGATATTTTTCCACCTTCCACGAAAACTCGAGGTGTGGGCTGTGATTTGGTACTAATACGAACAAAGATATCTTGTTATGTTGAATTTCCTGAGAAATAAACATATTGCTCCCTATAGCTGGGTACATTTTCATTTTTGCCACATACGAACAATAAATCTCTAATGTCATGTCTTATCAAAATTGTTTTCTAAGTTCTTTGATGTTACATTTAGGGTATGTTTTTCTGTGGTACTGAACAACTTAAAAATTTCCTTGCTTTTCTTCATTCTTGGTATACGTATTTTTAGTTTCTTACGTATTTTAGCCACCATGTTCTAAAACAACTTGTTTTTTTTCTCGGCCCCGCACTTGCAAGGCACTCAGGGACATACTCTTCACTTCACGCCTTAGCTTTACGGCACACTAAGCCTCAACGTTTAACACTGGTAACCATGATATTCTTGACATGCCCTCTGTGTAGCATTTCAATGAACTCCATTCCTGAGGATCCGCATAAAGTCACATGGGATCAATAAGTTGGGAGAAAAAGTTTGTTGTCCAGTTGCATACAAAGTGTTCGAGAGACAAATTCTTCCCTACATGAAGTACTTTACTTGTAGGGCAAACTCAATTCCGTGAATATTCTCTATAATTTTGAAATACTAACTGCATTTTTTCTTTCTCATCGAATGAAACGCTATTTTCACAGAATGCCCTTGCCACCATTCCCTCACGTACCATAAATGTCCTGGAAACTTTTTCATAACGGCGTAAGCGATGTCTGCATTGATAGATTTGTAGTGGATAAGCTACAGTGGCTAAGCTAAGGCGTCGAGAGTTGCCACCATGTTCTAAAACAACTTGTTTTTTTCGGTCCCGCACTTGCGAGGCACTCTGGGACATACTCTTCACTCCTACTATAGTCAGCCTTCATTTTTTTCACTTCCGTCTTCACTTTCAGATAAATTAAAGTCTACCAACTCTTCTTTAGCCACTCTCTGCAACCCGTTCGATCTGCGATCACAAACCTGCTTCTCACGTCCAACCTGCCGTTGAAATTTTGCTCCTGCTCGTTCTTCGAGGGTCGTCATATATCCGGGCTTTCCTTTCTTCCGCTGCAGCAACAAAAACCCCTTGTCCACTCCATTTGGAGTAAGTTTCATTGCATCTGCATGAGCAATATCAAAAATGCCTTCCAAGGATACCTAAAAAGATTCTTATTCCTTGATTCGCGCACGGCTTCTTTTCTTTTCATGCTTCTGGACTCCACTCCATTCTCAGTACAGGTTTTCTATCTGCTGTAAACACCTGTCTGTTTTCTTGGTTATGATGCCTCCTTTCTGTCAAAATATTGTAAGGTTTTCATGCTCATGGTGCGCACTTTCACGAAGGCCTTTTTTTTCAACCGTTCACGTAATAGAAAAAATATTTCAACGCTTGTCTTTTCAATGGAAGTTTATTTCCAAAAATATTTTCGGACTGAAAAACAATTATTGAAATTGCCACACGTATAGCTAATGCAACGCAAGGTTTTTTCCACGCTCATTGCGTAATTACTGATGGCAGCGCGGGTGAATCAGCCAGGATAGCTGAGAAAAGAAGGTCTTTGTTATTTATAACAAAGACCTTTTATAAAATGAAACAGTACCATTTATATAATTTAGGTATCCCATACCATTGCAGGGGTGAGAAGTGGCCATTAGTTTGTTTTATTTTAGGGTTTCCGTTATACAATAACAGAGGCAGAGAACCGAAAGGTAATACAAAGTGAGTGCTGAGTGTAGGTAAATAGGTCGAACTCATACATGAATTAGAGTATACACAGTATATTCATAATGGACAATGTGGTTATTTCTCAGGTGAGCAAACGTAACAAAGTAGCTTTGCAGATAAACCACCCAATCCCAACTCACTCCTCGAATATTCGTGGAAAGGAAAATAAATTCCCTCATCCCTGTTGGCTACCCAATAGGATTCTAAGGGCGTTCACGCCAAACCATAAAACTGCTTGGGGCACGGCTTCTAGTGGTCGTATCAAACTGATATTTTGTAAAAAATAGTTTACTAGTCACTTGTCTTCGAATTTGGGGAGGCATGAAAAATGTGAGCACTTTAATTTTTTTGGACCACCCTAGTGAGATATCCTCAATGAAGTTAAGGATCGGGACCGTACAATGCCGGCTCCAGTCCCGACTGTAGTCTTTGTGGGTCCACAAATGGGACGGGTCCTACCAGTTGGGACTCTTTGGTTTAGATCATGGCGTTGGACAGTATTCTTTATGTGGGACGTTAAACATTGTATCCCTTGACACATTCATTTAGCGAAATCTAATGCCGAAAGCGAGTTTTCCCCAGCCATCCGCCTCTACCTTTTAATTCCACCATTTTTCAAGTTACTGTCGCAAATAATCTTAACTATCGGTTGCCTCACCGAATCACAACCACTAACAAGGGAAAGGATTAATCTCCTCATGAAGTTACTTCGAATTCTCATTAACGTACACATCATCATCATCGGTCAACAATCCTAGTATTAGTTTGACGCAGCCCTCCACTCGATTCTTCTATCGGCCAACCTCTTCATACTGACGTAGCTCCTCTCTTTTACATCCTTCACAACTTGCTCCACATACCTCATACGAGGTCTACCTTTTCCATTCTTCCCGTTCACTTTTCCTTCGACGATTGTCTTTATCAAGCCATTGTGTCTTAAGATTTGGCCCATTAAGTTGTCCCGTATTCTTTTTAATGTTTTCAGTGGACATCTCTTTTCTCCCACTCTTCTTAAGACTCCGTTTGTCACTCGATCGATCCATTTTATCTTCATCACTCTCCGATAGCACCGCATTTCAAATGCTTCCAGCCTGGACTTTTCTACTGATATTATTGTCCACGCTTCGCTGCCATATAGCAGAATCGATAATTTTGTTGTTTTCACTACATATTTTATTTTCGTAATAATTATACACCATATATTTCCTTTTAGGGAATTTTTGACAACCGCGATTTCCTTGTGGCTATAACAAGGTTGTCTTGCCACTCAACCAGAGGTAATGATCAGCTACGGTACCATGTCGAGACCCAGTCCCGCAATACGTCACCATTTGCTGATGCCATTATGCATATGATCTTCTAATGGAAGTTTAATTCGCCCGCCGGTTGCCCGTAGCCTTGATGCCATCAAGCAAGGAAAATATTTTGTTAGGTCGGAAATAACATTTTCGTTGACATTATTCTTGGAACTCATGCCATTGAAGCGCAATTAAGGCTGGAAAACATTTTTTGGCAAGCTGTTTTTGTGATACTTAGTTTTTAAATACTTCTTCCTCATTACTACTGCCGAATTTCCTTCTCTTTATGTAATATGTTTTAAAACTTAAAATGTTTTCGAACCACCTGCGCGGCATGTTTCGTGCAGACACCTATCCACGTAACAATAATTAACATACGGTTTTTAAATATAGTATGCAGCGTAATGTCTGCTTTTATTTCGATAAGCACACATGAAATGCGAGGCGGCGAGTAATTTACATGCGTTTATGGGAAATTTATGGTCATTTTATTTTTTGTATCGTCATAAATGGTGACCGATGTATTGATGTCCCATTTGTAATCACATTCTGTTTAACTAACGAGCATTGTTAATTTCGAAAGAAATTAGCTTTGGCCATGCGAGCGATTTTTCATTGCTTTGTTTTGCATCTGATTTTTTTCCGCTTTCTTGCTGCTTTGCATTATGGCGTGGACAAATTCGAGTGGATAAATTCGAGTTGGAAAGTCGGGAGATGCTTGTAAAAGTCTCTCCAATGGACGGAGAGAGAGGAAAAGCCGGCGTTATCGGGACTTCCGTTGACAGCCATATCTCACGAGAAAAATGTAGACGTGAAATCGGTTGGCCAATAAGACGAGGGGTATCGCTGTCATTTGTTTTTTTCTAATGGGCTAGCGTGGACAAAACGTTCACTTTTTGGGGAATAAAAGCCGGGAAGAAGAGAAACGGATTAATTGCCGCGGCGTGAGTGGAATGGTTTTAAGCCGTCCCCGGAGCAGTTTTCAACCTCGTCTCCTCTATCACTTATAAAATCACGTTTTTGGCGTCAACGGCGGAGTGGTCCTATTTATTGCCGAGGCGTGATCTTACTTAAATTCTCTATAACTACCCCCTCAAAATATTTAAATCTCCTATTCTATTCGAGGGAATTGTAACCATTGTATAGTGTCCTTCTTAGCTGTAATCTTCACCGTTAAGGCTGTAACTTCATTATAAATGTTCAAAGCTATCACAGTATTACCAATGAAGCACTGATTACAAATGGATTCACGTTATTGATAATTATTTCAACCCTATTTTTAGTATTAAAGCCATTTTATAGCATTCCAGCTGTGCCAGAACGTTTTTCATTAACCATTATTGTAAGTGCGTGAATGGCTAAATATGGAGCCAATATTGCACTGTGCAAAAGGAGAGTGAATATTACTCATCGTGATTGGAGGTTATTTTCTTCTTCTATCTCGCCAGATACGTGTGGTTCCCTGGGAAACACGCAGAAGGGGTTGAGGTGGTTGAGAGAGTCCTTATGGCATTATTTTGAACACAAATCCCCTGGCCTGCGGCACTTTTCTCAACCTACTGGGTCTCCATTCCGTGGTCCAAGGGTTCCAAATCTTCTTTTACTCGCGACCCCAAAATCACCAGGGACGATCACCCTTGGCCCTCAATAAAATTGAACATCGGGGTCGACGTTGAAGTGAACACAATATCAAGCAATCATTTCGCCCTTCTTCTGAGATCCTCGATGGGGTCAGAAACTCCTGCCGTAGATGAAAAGCACAATAATGTGAATAATTTTTGCTGAGTTTAAATTCAAACTTGAAACTCGTAAGCACGTATGCCGTATGGTACTCTAACTTGTTACAAAATATATGTAGAGTTTTTCCCTGCGATATACATACACACTATATAGTGTCTGCTCACAAATAGTGGCTCATGGAATAAGTTTCTAGGGATTTGAGCGTGCTGGCATTGAAGTTAGAATTATAAAAACTAAACGCGGGGCCTCTCTGTTTGGTATACGCTACTTCCGTCGGTTAATAGAATGAGATTATTCCGCGGCAAATATTCTGGGTCGTGTCTAAATGAATAGGCTGCCCGGTTCGGCAGGGCACAATAGAAGAGGCCCTTCTTTTGTCGGCGCCTGTATCGCAGTGAAAACGTTTTTGCGGCAACAATGCACCCCGTGCAGTGGGTCACGCAGGGAACGACCCGGGACCGTTTTTAATTCAATTTGTCATGCATCCGTGCAGTAGGGACCCACGACCCGACTGTGTCTGTCTATCTCCGGGGCCCTTTTTTTTCGGACCAAGCACTCATGCGGCTGTGGAACAGGATTCGCAGTTTTTCTTTCTTTCCCCTCCGTTCACAAAGGGCCCCGGACTAATTAGCCAGCCCTTCCATCGTCCGCTGCCCCTTGCGGGCATCCAGGCCTTGCCTCGCTGAAGTGAACGGGTGCGAAGACACTGTGAGCTGAGTCGTCTCTATCCTTCAAATTCAATCGCTATGATGAATGAAAAGAGTTTAATTTGAAATTCAATGTGAATTTGGAACGTAGGTTTTCGCAGCGGAATCCATCGTCGTCAGAGGCTTTCGGGTGCAGCTGCGTATAATGTGTTTGATTAAATTTTTATTTAAAAAAATTACATTTCTGAAAGTGAGGTGGGTTTTTTTAATGCAATGCTATCCGTGAAAATGACTGCTTAGAGTTCATGTAATGGTTTAAATATGAAGCGTTTCATTTTCATCCCTACTAGTCATTTCGAAGATGAATGGCAGGGGGTAACAATCAAGGGACGTACATTGCATTCCTGCTCTAATAATTAAAACAATACTCCGAGATCACGGTCAATATCACTATAGACTAACATTATGAAGTTCACTTTTCATTCAACGTGTAATGATACGAGATGTTATCATATCTTCAAGAAAAAACGCACGCATGCGCTGCGCGTTAAATAAGACATACAGATTTGCAAAAACTTGTACATATCTACACTACTTGTCCTATTATCTCCCAGATAATTAGGGTTTAATTTATTACGATCCTGTTTTGGACGTGGAAAGAGCGACATTTCAAATCTATCTTAACAAGTTCAGTACTCCGGCCGTAGGATGGGACGTTAAACCGTGGACACCTTGGCGCCTTTCGTTAAGCAGACTACCGTCGACGCCGGGTTTATTCTCTAATTCCTGAAGTATTCCTGCCATCTCACCCACCCGTAAAATATTCTATGATAAATGGGGCAATATAAATAAATATATGTATATAAATAAATAAATGGGATAAATGGCGCAAATGACCTCAGCCTCCCCAGAATAACATTGCAGAAGAAATAATATATTTGTTTGATCGGGCTTGTTGCTAAGTTATATAATCTTAGGATATAATACATTTACCTAAGTATGTGTTGTAGTAATAATAAGTATGGTTGCTCTGTATTGCATTAAAGCGCTTAATCATACTTAGTATGGCGAAGGTTTAATCATTAAGTGCATTGGATCATGTTTGCATAAAGAAGTTCAATATTAATCCTCCCCGTATAGCCAATTATTCCCTTTTGATTTTCAATTTCATGGTTTAATTTGGTTTTTAGTCCTAGATAGTATACTGGTAGCAAATTACAGCTTAATTTTAGAGCTGGCATAAGGTTACGATGCCGGTTGAAATTATCAGTATAAAAATGGAATTTATTGCTCTACCCATGATTTTTTCCTTAGCAACTCCGATCTTACGGAAAACGCAGTTCTGGAAGAGCGGGTTTGGAAAAGTGCTGTAGCAACGGACGTATGCGTATGAGCTTTCTGTAATAATCTCAGTCACTTAAGAGGTTGTTTCTTTGAAGCAAAACGAAAAAGTGCAAAGTTTCAAATTGTATACTTTACCGCTGACTATTAGGTGAATGTATTGCCGCAAACTTTATAAATGCGTTCTGAATTCTTGTATGCAGAATTGTCTCGTTTTTCCTTGTAGCAGATCATTCTTGTTTGTTGTTGGCAATGCTTAAGCAAAGTCTTGCTCCGGTTTTGGCTTGAATAGCCATTTCCCTCTCTGTTATGACATCGGAATGAATGTTAGTTCGGATACAGATAATATTACCAATTCATTATAATAATTATGTGATAACAACAATATTTGCATCAGCGAGCGTTGTTATTATTTATTGAAACAAAGCACTACTAATTACGTAGAGGTGGGGTTCTTTTAGGGAAAGAAAATACGCTGGAGTGAAACTCGGTGAACTACATGCCGAACTCCTACTCCTTGCGCGAAATAGGGCAAGAGGTCCAATGCTTTCCGTCCCTTCTGAAGGACAGAAGGACACGTTTATTGCTCTCCATATCGATTTCAAGTATTTCGCTGAAAACCTTCCACTTCAGGGATTCGAACCCGGGTAGCCGGAATGGCAAAGCCAGACTAAAAACCACTGCACAAACCGGATGCTCACGGTCTCCGCCGTGTAAACCTATTCCTCTTGCGCTACCAATCAATATGCCACGTTCTGCGGGAAATAAATGACTTTAATGCTCAGATCACTAATTAGCGAAAGCCAATTTTATTTTATTTTCCTCCACCGAAAACGAATTTCAACGAGCTAATGCTTTGGATACGGCTTTGAATGTGGCTTTAAAATGCTGAGTTAAATAAATCTTTGGCTGTGCGTGGACCTGGTCTATCTCTTAATTACATTTTGAACATGTGGTTTGAGTACCGTCGCTGGTCGAATTTACTTAAATTCATCTGATTTATATTTGACTTGTGTATTACTTTTTACAAATTTATTATTGTGCAATTGTCCACTGTAAGTGGACATGAATCATGAGGCACTCCTAATCCTTCATCGTCGAGAGTATCTTTTTAATCGATTTTTCCTCTAAATTATATGAAAAGTAAATCCATTTGTGCGTGTTAAAAGAATCGTTTTCTTCAATCTTAAGTTTCTTTTACTTATATCGTTCTACCCTCTTCATTGACAGCTCAGTTACATGTTAGTACTTCTTTATCATATTATACCCTTCCATTTAGCGCTTCTTTCCTCCCTTCATCTTCCTCGTGGGATCCATCCCGTTATTTTCCCTTAATTACGTTCTTTGCAAATGAATAATATTGAGGGTGTGTAATGGGGTCGTTTACCATTTTTTGTAATTGTCAAATATGATAGAGTTTGTAGAATATTAAGACCCGTATTTTTTCCGTTTTTTGATCCGTCAATTATTTCTCGAGTTATAAACGACGAAAAACTAATATTTTTAACCCTTTCGGAAAAGTGGGCGTGGTGTAACCTCTGACGTATGACGACTTCGTCCAATCACAACTGATCCCGCGAAGCTACTTCGCCTTATTGCAAAGGGGGGGACACAGCTGGCTCTCCCAATGGGAGCGATTGCGACAGGATCTGTGTGAGCAGACCTTCCGAGAATTCCCCTCCACTCCCTCCCCTTCCCATATGAGCAGTCAAGGACGGGAGGAAAGTGACGTCAATGTTATCACAGCAGCATTTTCAGTGGGCGTCACCTATTGCTTATTTTAATTTTTGATTTATGAGTGAATGGTTATGGTTAGAACATTAATTTTTTCACTAAATTTCATTTTTCGTTTCCATCTAACAATTTCATGTACAAAATTGCGATTTCGGTTCCGAGTTAACGCCCCTATTCACCTGGATCTTCTCTTTTTTGCTGCCTTCCAAGAAATCTGTCTTCCTCGGCTCCTCCGGATGATTCTTCCTTTTAAATGCTATACGACAGTTTATAGACTTTACCATCATGAACCAAAACGGGATCACAAGGTTGCTGTTCTTCTCTGATGAGCTTTTCCGATGGTCTTCTCCATGCCTCTGACCCATAGACTCGCTCCTTAAGAAATTTATCAGGCCCTACTTATCAGTGCTTGTAACTGGTAGCAAATAATTAATTATGTTGATTTATTGAAAAATACCGATTCTCCCGGAATTCCTTTGCAGATCAGGCAATCGTCGTCGAGGAACATTTTACGAATTTCTGATCAGACAAATATGCTGCCATCTCTCTATAGATGCCGTTTCATCTCCAGCGAGAGGATTTAATATCAATCATTCACCACTTGCCGAAGTGATCGCTTGGGAGTGGGATACTTGGAGGGATGGAGATGGGAAAAAATATCGAGCGGTATGAAATGAGGCCCCTCAGTTGATCGGCGCACGGTGTGGAACTTCAAGTCTTTCATAATTGATGCGAGCGGCGGGGGAAGTAAAAAAATTCGTAATGAGTCTGCCCCTCCAAAGGGCCACGACTCCGCGTCAATATGGCGCTCACACCTTCAGGGGTCCAGGTAGGAATATGGCGGGGAGGTCCAGGGGTGAGTAAGAATAAAATACTTGGTTGATTCCACTACTTCTTTCGACTCTACCGGTTTCAACCTTTACAGGTAATCCTCAGGAGTAAACACAGAGAGAGAGGGGCGTGAATATATACCCGAAGAGTGTGAAAGGTGGGGGAGAGGGTGAGGGGGTGTTTTTTTCGAGAAAATAAGGAGGAGGTGGGGGGAAGGGAAGGATAGACTCTGAACGATGAAGAATATGGAGTCTTTAATCTTGTCTTGGATCATGCATTTCCTTCCCTTCCCCCACCTCATTGTTTTTGAAAAAAAACTCCCCCTCATCCCCCTCCCCTTCCTTCCACACTCTTCGGGTTTATTTTCATGCCCCTCTCTCTATCTGTGTTTACGGGGATCGGGTTGGTGTGGTGGCTAGAGAACTGGCCTCCAAACCCGAGGGCCCGGGTTCGATTCCCGGCAGTGGCGAACTTTTCAGTGGAAAACCGGTACCCACTTGAGTGCCTAGTGGAGGGTATTTCAAGTTCAGTACTCCGTCTCCGCCTTTCGTTAAGAGTAGGCTAATGCCGACGCCGGGTTTCTCTCCACCCTTCCTCCGGTCCCTGAAAACCTCTACCATTGCCCAATTATCCACATATCCTATATGGCGCAAATGACCTCAGCTGTCAGTCGCCTCCCCTGAATAACCAGAACCAGATCTCTGTATTTACTGCCGAGGATGACCTGTAAAGGTTGAAACCGGTAGAATCGAAATAAGTTGTGGAATCAACCAAGTATTTTATCTTTACTATGTCTGAATTCCACGAAGTAAACTTGCCGACCATCGATTTTACCAGGGGTGAGTTCTGGGTGGGGACAGGAGGGTGTGTGATATGGGGGGAGTTTGCTAAGGGGTGGCCGGCCGTCCAGAGAAGGGAGGGGGTTGAGGAAGCAGGGGGGGAGGGGCGATGAGGGAGGGTGGAGAGCCACTCGCTCGGCTCATCTCCTCCGGAATAAATGCTCATCACGCGCCAGACACCGAAACTTAATTACGAGCAGCGGCAGTTTGTTGGAGGGCGGGAGTCCGCCCCCGTTTTATCCGTAGGGAGGACTTTTATGTTATGCATTGAAGGGAGAGGAGAGTTTAAAAATGAGGAGAGGGAAGAGGCTCTCTCAAATGTCAACTCTTTCCAACCCTCTCCGCATATCTCTCCTCCATTCCTTTCCGTTTCCCCACCCACCCAAACCGTCTATCCCCCCTCTATCTTCTCTATTTCTCTCTCTTCTCCACCTCCTCCCCGTCCAAGCCTTTCATTGGGTGGCAGAGTAGTGGAAGGAGTGGGCTCCGTGGGCGAGGATTTCCCCCAGAATTCCCGGCGTCTCCGCGGAACGACGATGCACACCCTCTCCCGCGATTCGCCCTTCATTTGTTTCTTTCCCTCCCCCCCCTCTCTTTCACATTCCTCTCCTCCCGTCCGGCCCGCAATCCTTCCAAGTAATTTTCGGATGAATAGCTACGTTTCTTTTTTCTCCTCCCCTCCCCCACCCCCCTTCCTGAAAGGGACGGATGTCACCCGTAACGCTTTATGGTATTCGGGGAATGGAAATGATGAAAGTCGACCGGGTTTCTCGAAGGAGGGAAACCCCGGACGGGTGTATCGTATCCGGAGAGAAACGCACCCTTCGGAACTGGAGAAGTAGGGCTTCCATCGCGAAAGCAACATTTTGATAAAGTCCGTATCCTTCCCAGCAACTTTTTCTGTTTCTTCATTACGATTCGAAGGCAATTTTGTCATGATATTCGAGCTTTCTTTCTTCGATGCGAATAAATTATACCTCCATCCCCTAAACTTTATCATAGTTTTTGGTAATTTTAAGTAGATTTACGTGTTGTAATGTACCCATGAGCTTAGAGTGCATCTGGAAGAAAATTTATGCCCAAAAAAGTTTTCTGGAAATTATGTTTGAATTTCATATCATTCTGTGCTGTTATTTGTGTCAATCGTTTGTAAACATGGGTCAATTACGCTCCAAAAACTCTGTGAAAGCCACCTCTGGGGTTATAATTATAATTGGTTGTCCAATTTAATTCGAAGTCCTCATTCCAATAATTTAGTGTTAAGTAAATTATTGAACGTTTAATTACGCTCATTAAACGTGTTCGATTCGTGACCAAGTAATAATAACCGACTATATTTGTGGAATGTGCTATTTGCGATTTGTTTCAGTTGTATCATAATCTGCCTTTTAGGTTCTCTTATTGCTAATGCAATATAGCACACTCTAAGTTAACGTATTCGCAAGCTTTCTCTTCTCCTATGATAATAACCCGATATTGATGACCGTAACGTTATTTGAATCCACCAACTTCTTGATTCCGTTACGGTGCTGGTGCGTTACGACGGCCTCTCAAGTTTTCTCACCTCTCCTCTTCAATCTGCTGAAAGTAAGGAGGCAAATTCAGCTGGAATCTAATCACCTGAGTAAATAATGACGTAACTTGAAACAAGAAAGCCACATTATTAGTAGAGGGCATATTACTGCTAGAGAGACTAGCATTGTTTCCTTTTCTATGCCTTTAAATTTCTCCTGTCAGAGAATACATCTACATCTACATAATACCCTGCAAGCCACCACAAGGGTGTGTGGCAGGGGGTGATTGCTCACCAAACATGCACTACATATCATGCATAAAAAAGGAGTAGTATTAATATAGTAGTCAGAACTACACTATTTAAAAAAGATATAAATTGCAAAGAAAACATGCAAAAACATTCTGTTAGTAGGGTTATAGATCAGAATATAGAATAGGTATAGGTCAGAATATAGAATAGGTATAGAATACGTCAGCTGCTTGCAACTTCCCCTAATAAAAAGGCTATAGAACCAGTATTGTTAGGGTTATCCTCGATCTGCATTAAGTGAGATCCTGAAAAGGTATACTTTTGAAAATAATTATTAATTTTTAATAATTGTTGCTTCACGTTAACTCTATTATTTCAAGTTATGTTTGTCCAAGTGAGAATTGGTATTATATGCAAAAGAGGAAGACTATACCCAATTTCTCATGTGTGTAATGTTATTTTATAGTTGTGTGTGTATGAATCGATGGACAGTGTTATATTATCATGTGTTTGAAACAATAATGGGTAATTATTCAACCAATCAGACGGAAACCAATAATCTTTGCTAATGTGTTTTCCTAAAACACAATAAATAATATGACATTTGCAATTCTATGCAGAAATCGATTCATATGGAGTTTGTTTAAATGTTAATCTTCCTCTTATTCGTCTCGATGCTACCTTGAAATTTTCAGCCTTTAAAGTGTAACTTTCTGAGATGATTTTAAAAACTGTAATGGAATTGTTTCATTCTGATATGAAATTACAGCCGGAAATTTATAGCACTGTTGAACCGTTGACCACTGGAATAACCTTTGTTTTTTGAAATAGTTGAGATTTTTCTAAGGTCCTGCTGATATTTTTGAATTCGCCAGTGTCTAGTTATTTTGCACACTCTCGAAAATAATTGCTACTTGTATCGTTGAAAATGCATTATGACGCCTCAATTTCAGTTTTCATTTAGGTAACGTCATATTCTATGGAAATTATCAGTCTGTTGTGTTTTGAATTTGACTATGCGCTGCCAGCGATCATTCCTTGACTAAATAATACTTTCGAATTTTGGAGTTAAAGTGCTAACACTTATACTCCATTCTCCCCTTTTCGTGGTTTTGGTTGGTGTGGTGACTGCACTGGCTTTTCAGAAGATGGCTCCGGTTTAAATACGATTCGAGATGTTTCTCCATTATACATCTACATAATACCCTGCTAGCCACCATACAGGTGTGTGGCAGGGGGTGAATTTTCACCAAGCATGCACTACATATCATGCATAAAATAGGTTTTGTATTAATATATTAGTCTAAACTTCACCATTTAAAAAGATAAAAATAGCAACGTAAGCATGCAAAAACATGCTGTTAGTTGGGTTACCTTCAAGTTCTTATACCAACATGCAACTAGGTACCTATGCTATGGATTGATTCACTCGTATTGGACATATTTACCGCTATTCATATCCCTAGTTGTACGAGGAAAAAAGGACATTTTGAATCTGTCAGTTCGGCAATCAATTTCTATAACTTTTTTATCATGGTCCAGTCTACCATAGTAAGTTGGGGTTCGCAAAATATTTTTAACGTCATCACTGAAAATATTATCTTGGAATTTATTTAAGACATTAAGCCTAAATTTCAACCTGCGAAAGTACCTACTGGAGTAATGCATGGAGAAAGAACTTCGAGACCAGTACTCCATCCGTCGGGTGGGACGTTAAACCGTGGACACCCTTTGTCGAGAGTGGACTAATGTTGACGCCGGTCTTCGCTCCAATGTCCAATCCTATCCTAAAATGGGATTAATGGCCTTAGCTGTCGGACACTACCCCCGAATGACTTCTACTGCGTCACTTCATTTTCAATTTTTTATATGAGATTCACTTCCTTCACTATTGTACAGCTGTCTCGAAATGATTCTCGGTTGTTTAAGGTTTGATCTCGGGGTTCTCATTCAAAAATGGGGATGATTTCCCCTCGCCATCTCCGTCCGAAGGGTAGGTGTTCATTTGCCCGGGGAAAGTTCATCCACAGGACCCGGGACGAAATTGAACCACGCCATCTCCTCTCCGGAGGCATTTCGCAATCGGGAGCTGCATTGTTGCCCGGAACGGCCCGACCCGACAAACTATTACACGACGGCGATACGACCCGCGCCGAGTCGCAGTCATCGCCCGGTCCCTCGTTTCTTGCCGCGGTTGGGACGGAGTTAGGTGAGGGGTCCACGAGAGCAGGAGGGGTGGAGTAGTAGTTTGTGGACATGCGGGGGTGGTGAGAGAAAGAGGGAGGAGGGTGGGTTTGGGAGATGGAGGAAGTAGCGCAGCCAACCGCGTGCTCAAAGCGGTGTAATGAAAAACACTCGGGAATCTACGGGCGTGCGTGTGGAGAGATGAAAGCGGGAGAGGTTAGAGGTGTTGAGGAAAATGAACACACATTGCGCGTATTAAAATTTCTCTCATGGGGGGGAGGAGTGGGAAGGTTAGGATGGAAGGTTTCCCCTCTCCCTCAGCTCATCCCTACCCTCTCTCGTCCTACCAACACCTCGGCAACACTTCCCAAGTCTGCCCATCCGCGCTAGGGGTTCCTCTCCAACCACCTCCCTCACCGCCCACTCCTCCTTCCGCCTGCCCTCTCGCTAAATTACGGCCAGTAATCCCCGCCTCCCCAGGGGTGGGCCCTCGTGAGTGGGGTGAGTCTGTGAGGGGCGCGTAAGGAGGGGGAGGGAGAACGAAGACTTGCATCTGGTCATTAGGCTTAATTCCCCGGGAGCATTTCTTGTTCCGCCAGGAAGTCCGCAAAATCCGGAGACTCTCCTTGCTGGAGGGCAAGAAAAGTATACACCACTAATTTTCGGGGGCCGAGATTATTTCCTTTCGCGACCCCTCCTCGGGTCGTGTGGGTGTGGGTTGAAGGGCCCGTTTTTATTCAGTCCCTCGCGGCTACATCGCTCCTTGCGGACCCCTCGCCCCGTGAAGGCTCACAAAAAGGGTAAACACGCAGAGAACCTTCGCTCTCATGCCTCCATTGCCGAGGGGAATGAAATAATCAGCCGTGGTTCGAGTCGTACTCGGCACCGTCTAATCATCCCACCCTCATATTCTCACTTCATTGGAAGCATTTGTGACGCCGTTCATCTGCATCTGCAGAGTACTCAGCAGGCTACCTCGAGGGCCATTACCGCCAAACAAGTACAGTCACTTCCAAAAGAATGTTAACACTTCAGGACCGAAATTTTTCTAAGTCCCGAGTTGACGGTGATTTGACAACGCTGCGTCACGGCTGCGTCAGGACGGGGGAGGAGGGAAGGGGGTTTGTTTTCGGTTAGAACTTCGCGAGTTTCCGCCAGAGGGAAGCCGTGACGCAGCGTTGTCAAGTCACCGTCAACTCGGGACTTCGGCTCTGAAGTGTTAACTTTTTCCGAAGTGACTGTACTTCGTATCTGAGATTTCCCTTATAAGACCAATGAGACTATATATAATTAGTATTTGTAGTTTTCAGGTTGTATAGTATATGCATATTTGATCCCGCGCTGTCCCAGTATGGGAGTCCATTGGTAGGAACCTGGATTATTATTTATTGTTTAACTATTCATTGCTGTTTGGCCAACGGCCTGGTGTCAAGTGAACCTTAAGCATTCATTTTCAGACCCTTTGCATTTTTGTTGAAAACCGTGTGCAGCTTTTAGGAAAAAAAAGGTTAAAGAGCTCATATAGAAGGGTATTCCATTCCCATACGCTTCTGTTCGAAAACGAAAGTTTTTTTTATATTTGTCTTCTGAGGTCTCTTTTTAGTATAATTATGTATTGGAAATTATTTAAGTTGTAGCAGCGTATAGGCTGACTACTCTGCGTAGAGATTCCAAATGCATTTTATCAAAATAAAATATTCACTGGATTCATTCAGATTATTCCTTTTAAAACTACTAAAAAATCAAACTAAACTATACTATACAATACTATGCTATAAAGAATCATCACTTTATCTCCACAATGAATCGGCCTCCACCATTAATTTCTTCGTAAATAAGGTGAAATCGCTCGCATTAACCAAACCAACGCAAAATGCGATAAGAACTTAATGAATTCTTGACGATCAAGGTACCTACGTGGGTATTTCTATTCTAAAGTTTGAATTTTTTAGGGATAAGCGAATAATTTTTTTTGTTTACTTGTCCAATTCTGTTGGTAGCAAATTCAGAATTTCTCTATTTATTGTTTAAACCAGGATATCTTAAAATGTATTCCATTGTTTATTTATTCGTATTGAAATTTTCTAATGGTACCTTTTGTTTTCTTTGGATATTTGAAAATAATGGGTTTTAATTATTTTTCGAAAGGAGATGAATGCTGCTATTGATTTCTGATATGATTGATTACTGCTATTTTACAGGATCTTGGAATAAAATGATGTGACTAACCCATGTAGGCTCTTTTCTCTCCAAACATAGGCGCAAACTCGTAGATTCATCGCAAACGTAAAATGTAATTGAATCAAACCAACCATGAGTCCATTATCATAATGGAATGTTAGTTTTGTATCAGCCGTGCTAACTACCCAGTTATTCCCTCTAAGCTTTGATGCTTACAAATCTCCTGGCCATGATGTTTCCCTCTACGTACTTAGCGTAATGTATGCCTCTAGTTCCATCTGCGTTGCATATTGAGGTAATCGTGTTTTTATTACGTATTTAAAGGATTTCTGTCGCTACGGCATTCATTTTCAGGCATGTAAATATTACGTAATGCTGATTCACGGCGCTTTTCTTCCTTCCTTAGATGCTCCGTCGTATTGTCTAAGAGCCTCCTGAACCACGTGATGCCCCAATAAGCCCCTTTTTTTTTAAAATGACATAACTCGCGTGCTTTGTAAAGACTTGGTTTATTTCTCAATTCTGTTAGCAGTTCATTCAGTAATTATAATTTCTATTCTAATAAATACTTGATGAAAAGATGGAATTTTATTTCATTTTTTTGCACAAATTAACTCAAAGATCCCCACTTTCTTTCAATAACGTGTATCGTGACACGGTTAGAACTACTTCAAGGCTACTCCATTAGCGTACGTATCATAACTTAACACTAACTTAAATTGACAATAGGTTTAACTAGACTTGACACTAGGTTTTTTTGAGAAAATGGAGTGATATTTTAAATAATTTATGCAATTTCCTCGTTCTAATGAACTTGTCTATACCAGTATATATGATTTCCTATCCTACTATCAATCTCAGTTTGTTATCATTCCGTGTCTTATTTTGGAAAAATGTACACATACCCCGATGTGCTTGCTGACTGGGAGCGGTAAGGGTTCGCGGAAGTTCTTAATTATTCTCGCGTGCATAGACGGTGACCTCCGGTCTGGCTGTAGGGAGCGAGCGCTCGACGCGATCACTTTGGAATGGCTGCATAATTGATGCAATCAGACGAGCCGGAGGAGTTTGTTAATTTCTTCGAGCTCGGTGCGTGATCAGAATGGAGGTAAGATGGAGCCGGGATCGGAAAGTAAAATAATGCGATTAAACAAGTTGAGTGTATTGTTTTCCATTCCCTTTATTTATTTTTAGTTTTCCCAGACTGTAATGCGATTAGAGTCCGCATGGAATTGCGGTGGTCTGTTTACTTTAAGGTCTTTCGTGACTTCACAAAATGAGTCGGGTGCCTAGAAATGAGGGCAAGAAAATCTTGTTCTTGAATAATGGGTTGTATTTAGGTGATTTCGCATTTCACTTCTCTTACATGACGTGCACAAATTTATAACAAAAGCTGTTTTATTTCGCATTGAATTATTTATCATTTATCCCTAAGTTAAAGCTCATCGCAAATATATTTGATATTAAAAATTATCTCACTCATCTTTACGGCTTTTTTCAACTATTGGCGTTAAATAATTACACTAGCCTTACTTTGGATGTTTAATATTTTGGTCTTCTTTTTGAAATTAATTATGTTCTTCGCCTGAAGAACTTCTGCTTTTTTGTGCGTGAAATTTGTCAGGAAGATACTTAGCTGCACTTAACTTGTAAACTCATCAATCGATAAAGTTGTGGAGAACGTAGTTCTTGGACAGTAGATACTTTAGAATACTGCACGTATCAATCATACTTTAAAAGGCGGCGTGGATTTCATTTTTCCCTCCTGCCTTTATCTTCCGACTGAAATATAGCCGTTCATCTTCATTGCCTCTACTTGATCTCTATCCATTTTCCCCTAATTGTGGTGTATCAAAAAATAATGTATTTGATGTCGCCTGCGAGATTTTTTGCCCCTGGCGAGATATGCATTCTTGTACAGCGCTAATGGCTTTCGGTGGACAATTTCGGGTGTCAAAGAATGAGGAATCCGCTATGCGCAGTCGGTCCTTTTTCTCTTTTACCATATGTATAATGAGAACTCATCGGGCGCAATATTGATGTAGAAGTAATGAAACTACTGGTATTGAAACTCTTGCATTCATTCCTTGACCTAATACTACTTTTTTTCCATTCTCCCCTCTGTTATTCTATGATGAAAGCATGTTCTCGTCACTCCTCCTGGTTACATTTTTTTCATCACATCGCGAGCGCCTTACGAGGGATTTCAAAGCTTAGTGCTCATATTTCACACCAACTAACCAAGGGGTGGTACATCATCGCACTTCATTCTTTACATTGAATTTCTTTTCTTCTCCTCTCCTTCATTCAACCCCTTTCTATAATTGTTGTCTGTGCATCTCACTATATCTTGTACACTCTTGACTTTTCTTAAATCTAAAGGTGTACAGATTTTTAGGAAATTTAATTAATAATATATATGTTTGTCATAATATTCTCTTCTGTAGGAAATGTTCGTGTTGGTTTAAATTTAGTCTACGTCAGATTATCGCTCACGGCGTGACTTAGTCAATCAATTTTTATTGAGCAGTACTAACTCCAGGACATTAATCAAGGATTTGCTTATAGTTTGCAGCCTATCCAAGTTTATCAATATCAGTTGATAATCCGTCTCATTCTTTGCCTATTGTGTGTGTTTCCAAAGTTCAGAGCTATCCTGGTATTTCAATAAATTGTAGTTTTCTTTCTTTTTCCCACTACCGTATTCATATCCAAGCTCTAATTTTTTTTTCTCGTCAATTTTGAAACTTTCTGAGTTTTTAAAATGGCTTTAATCAAATTGCTGTAGTAACCCTTTCGTGAATGTGGCCTAGCCGTTTCATTGCTTCTATGAATTTTCTCGCATTACTTGTGTCATTATAGAAGTTTCCTAGCTCGGTAACTAATACAGGCTACTACTGGAAGCTATTGTGTCTTCCCAATGCGGTCTTATTGAACTTTTCGGAGTCGTTTCCCAAATGAATTACACTCCACTTTTGGCGTTAGGGGAATACGGATATTGCTCTTTGAGTCCAACATTTCTCGTTGGGAAACCGTGCGGAAGATTCATACATTTTTGCAAAGGGAACACGAAGGAGGCCAAGGGAGCTAAAATGTAATTACTAGGAACTCCTGTAGGTTAACCAGCATCTGCTAGCAGTCCTTCGATTAGTTTTCGTGAAATTCGTTTCTCTGGGTATGCGAAGATATTCGAAGCCTGATTCCATCTTTGCTTCCTGCTCTTGGTGCTCAAATTGACCACTTGGTGCCTCAAATCGAATTTCTGGCGCTCACCATACTATCTGAGCGATTTCTCATTACCCCGACGAACCTTACCGCCCTCCAACCCGTCACCGGGACGAATAACGATGCTCTCTTATTCGGCCTTGTCCTTCTTCGGCCTGGCGACTCTTCGAAGTCGCGCGGCCTCCTTTCTCATACATCATCCCTCCCTCAAGACGTGTACACATACCTACTCGTCACCCCATTCGGTCCGCTAACGAAGGCGCCAAGAGATGAGTCGTCTTCGTCCTCGCGCAGTCCGCATTCCGAGCTTCGTTTTTTTTTAACTCCCCTCCATCCCGCCACACTGTGTTTCTCTGTGTTCTCCCTGGTTCCCCACTTAATCCTTTGTATTTCTATATGCTCTCTTTTGGATGCAATTATTTCAAGGTCTCGCGTCTGTCTCCTCTCATCTCTCGGTCTCTCTACTTCATTGCTAAGTCAGTAATCAGGTGTCGTCTGGGATCAGGTGGTATTAGGAGGGATTGTTGGCTTTTCTTGGAGGCCGAGGACGACAGGGCTAGCTACGGCTTTAATCAAGACAGCGGCGATGGTAGTGCGTGTTGATAATACAGGGAAAACCGCGGCTACGAGTTGAGAATCAGTCCAGTTTTAGGTAACTACCCGAGAGCTTAGATAAATACAAAAATGTTTGGATGAGTACCGTTGTTCTCATTTAACTACAGCAGGCTTACTATGAATAGGCATATGGAATAAGCCGGCGCTTGAACCTGTGTTTAGTTTTTACATTTTTGTTGTACCTATTCTTTCCCGTATTCCAGTATTCGAGACTACAAAGCTTTCTCTGGAAATTTCTTATGCGATCACATTGATAGGATTATAATAACTTCAGTAGTATGTTGCAGTATTGTAGCAGTACCAGTATTGTGTTGAAATAAATATTAGATTTCATTTCAGGATAAAGGAAAATTAAAGTCAGGTTCCTTATTTTGTTTTTCCCGTTATATTTTTGTAATTGATGACGATACTCGGCGTGGTTGGCACTTTTCACTTTGAATTTCCACCAAATGGTTATCTTTAATTAGAACGCTCTTTTTTTGCCAAATGAAGTTAACCGTTTAATAAATTGAATCCAAGGCTGTCAAAATTGGGAACTTATCAATCAATTGATCAAATTTTTATTTTTAATTATGCAAACCTTTTAATGAAACGAAACTGTGAAAATGAACGACTTGCGACCTTTTTATCCAATTTCAAATTCTAAAATTGAATTTTTTTTTCATCTCCGTCTGTAGATTGGAGAAACCGTTCGGGAATGTCGCTCGATTTATTTTCCCTGCTAATCGCGTAAGGATCCCATTTTTCTGGAATAATTGATTCTTGTCCAAACTGTGCTTTTCAATTTTTGAGACTTTTTCTTTATAATTCGAAGTGGACTGATTACTCATGAGATGGGAAAGTGATTGGTTTTCTTAATGCGTAAGACGATATGGAATTCAAATTTTTAACATGTAAAAGTGTTTCATTACTGCTGTATATATGCATCGCATTTATAAAGCACTTTAATGGTTTGGAGGATCCTCTGTTCTGATCGTTTATTCTATGCTTGAAAGGCGGGGTCGCTGTTTAATTTTTTTATCAATTATTTGCGTTACATTAATGGATCTTGCTTAAAAAGCTACACACGTAGTATTAAGGTATATATGCACACAAATATACAGGAAAAATAAGGAAAATGGGCAGTGACAGATAAATTGACAAACAGAAAGTAGGTGGGGAGTCAATCCACATCACGACAGAATAAAATTTAACTCTGTCGGGATATGAAGCACGAACCAACTTTCCGGGTGGCGTGATACCATTTGAAACACCGTCACTATTCAGCGAAATTGGCGAGAGTTGATATCACCAATTTTCCTAATGTGGCCATGAAGAGATGGCGCGCTAGTTAATTTTCACCCACCTGAAGAAGAAGAAGAGAAACAGAGAGATATGGGATAGGTTAAAAGGGAACACAGGTGTACAGTTGTCGGAAGTAAGTTGCGTTTATTTGGCACGCGTAGCCGAATTAAAAAAAACAGGCCAATACGACCAAATATTTATTTAAATCTGAAAACACGCTCTAAATCGTACACAATTATAAAACAAATATATATGAGTAAAATACAGTCTCCAGAAGAGGGAGAAGAGAGTTCCCCCATCCCTTCCATTCCTATCCTTATACGTTTCCTCCCGGTCTGAAGTGCCAATTAGTGCGGAAACAGACTTGAAAACACCCATGATGAAGACTACTAAACATAGTACTCCCTGGAATTTGCCGTACCATGTTACTTCCATTCCGATCCTTGCACCTTTCCTCCCGGTCTGAACTGCCTATAGGAGCGGAAACAGACTTGAAAACACCCATGTTAATCATGGTGAGAAATTGTTCTTCTTTTCCAATTTCGTGGAATTAATACGCGTAAAATTAACGAACTTATTGTTTTGTATTTACTGATGATAATGTTACGCCGTCATGATGAAACCTAATGTGATTGATGCTGAGAAATATGCGCCACTTCAGTATTTTTATTAGTACCTATATATGATTACAAATTTTATGGATGACTTCTAAGCTTGCGTGCGTGTAAATAAGTCAATACTTTCGCTCGATATTGGAAATTAGTCAAATATAATTCAGGAATGAATGTAGGCATTTGTTTTTAATGAAGATATCACGTATCTTTTGATATTTGTGGAAATTTCCAGCCACAAGTCCTATGAAATGCTGCAAAACAAATTTTGATTGAGATGTCACAGGCAGGTGATGTATGATTATGAAAAAAACAGCGTGACTGGAAGATTTATGAAGTGGAAACTGTGCATTGATTACATTGGTTGTCCATATCCGGAGCTAAGCATTCGCAGTATAATTGCTGTGAAACTTAAAATCCTCCTCGAATTAAAATTTTAGTCAATTTGAATAATTAATAAATAAATTTAAATGAGTTATAGCATTCGTGTCCCTTCTTTATCGGCAGTATCTTTCCCGCCCCCTCACCTCTTCCAGTGTCCATTGCGCATCTCTCTGACCGAACCCTGTTTGCCCGGAACTCATCCATAATTCACCTGCTATTCACTTGGTGGCTTTTCCAGCATCCCCACCTTTGATATCGAGCGAGTGTCATGGTTGTTGACGTGGTGTTGGGTTCCATTTAAGCCCCTCTATTTTTTTCCGCTACCCCGTTCGGAATCTCGCTGCTAAAACTCGGTGAAATTATTCATTATGACTTTCAATCTCGCAAATTTGGCACAATTTATCGGGGAAGCGCTCATTCGCTCTACCTCTCAGCCTCTTTTCAGCCCCCATTGTCATTACTATGGATTTATTTTTTTTTAACCCTCCGTTTATTTTTTTTTGCTCTGCTTCCGCCCCCATGGATCCACCCTCCAACTCCCCCTTGTCCCTAACTTTTTTATTTCCTGGAGAAGGGAAGAAGACGAAGTGGATTGAATACTCGCGGAATTTTGCTGCTGCCGGTTCCCTTCCCACCCACGAGTCTCTCCTCTCAACCTTCCCCATCCTAGATACGGAATCCCCCTTGCCTTTTGCCCGCTTCTCCGTTCCTGATTTGATTTAAAGACGGGGAGTAATCTCTCTTATATACCCACCATCCCTCCCACACCACCACCTTCTCCCAGCCTCCACTTCCCTCCTCCCGAGCGAAACCGAGGTAAAAATAACTGCAGAGAGCATCTGCGTCATCTCTTTCGGCGAATTTCTCCTCTGTTCTTTTTTCTCTTCCCTCCGCGGATTTGGTTCCTCTCTTCTTTTCTCGAGTTATACTTTTTTATGCTCTTTCCTTTCATTATTTTTTTTTGTTTAAAGCCTCTCCTCTGCCATTCCGCTGCGTCCGGACGGACGTCCCTTGGACGTAAATTGGCCGTCGGCGTTTCGCATGCCGGTCCTGACTCCCTCGCATTATGCGCCTCACTCACGGAGGAAGCTTCCTCTTGTAACGAACGTTCTGGACGTCTCTGCTCTCGCTCTCTTTCTCTCTCCTTTTAGAGTGAGCTTTTCATTCGCGGACCGCGGTCTCGTCCACGCTGACCGGCCCCCTTGGCTCACGTGACGTTTGCCAAGAGGGCATTTCCAGATTGAGTCATTCAACGTAGCGGGGGACTTGACTGGAGAAATCATTTCTCCCTTGGATGTTTTACCGGTCGGAAATTTTTTTGAAAAGGGGCCTGTACATTACTTGAGGCCAAATGGGGTGGAGATGTCGGTCCGGTCAACTGTGTACATGCACTATCGGCAGTCCAGCCTCTGTTACTTTGTGAAATAGATATATCTTATATTCATCGCTGGTCCAAATAATATCACGTATCGTAATTATTGCTTAAGTAATAGTATTGTGTAATAAGTAAGCTATTGATGAAGCAATTCTGTTTCATTATCAACAAAAAATGAGTGAGAGTGTTATACGTATGTGGGGAGTGACTAAAAAAAGTGAAAAATCAGCATGCAAAACCCTCTTAGTCACTGAAGGCTTTTGAGACCTTGCGTAATCTATCAAATTCACTGCCTTGGGCGCGCTAAAAAGGATTATAACAACCTGCTAAATCATACTCCTATCACGCACGTTAATTCTGCCGAATACCACAATGAGAACCACAAAATTCCGCAGTGTAGCCACCCCTGGTTTAGTATATCAGTAGTCTTAGGACACAGCGATAGGTATAAGAGAGGTAGGGAATAGGTTAAGCTAGAACTCTTCAAGAAGTTTCCATAATTTTCAACTCAATTGTATGACATCCTTAGTTGTTATTGTGTGCGTCAATCTCTTGATGCTTTCGTTGTTAGCAAAAGCGTTCCTTTACATTTCGTTTTCATTTTGGCCTCATTGTCATTCTTTTATCACATTCTCTCATCCAATAGTATCCCTATCTCAGGGATTTCAACTCTCAGTTTCCTTTAGTTACTTTGTCTCTTCTCCTTGATCCTATTTTCCTAATCCTCTTTGAATTTTTTTCCTTTCTTCCCCTCCTAATCCTATCTTCGGTAATCTTCCCGTTTTTGTTTAATCCAATCGAGGAAAAAGACGCAATTCTAATTTAATTTGATATTAAACAGCCTAAATGGTTGAAAGGATGGCCACCGTAGCCGGGTCGGTAACTGGTCGGCCTGACGACCCTAAGGTCACCGTGTCCTTTCGAATACCTCCTCAGTCTTGCATGTCGGCTTTGTTTTAGGACTAAACTTAAGATTACGTTAGGTCACACGGTGAGACATAGTCTTATAGTCTTAACGATCGAAGTAAGTTATTAATAATATTAATACTCTTGTTTTTACTGAATAAATTTCTCTCTGACAATCAAGAGATTGGGCAGCAAAAACATCCATTCTCACGAGCAGTGAAAATCTTCAACGGGCGATATTCGAAACCTCGACCCTGGTGAGGGATTTATTCCGCTGTCACCGAGGAAAATGTAATTCTACCGCCATAACTATTAACAGTGCGAAATGTAGTTTTTAAGCAAAATAATTTAATATTATTTTTTGCTTTGTTGCATTTAATATACAAATATCAATGAAGTAATGGACGTCGTAAACGTTTAATTGTTACCGCACCTCTCCCTACTAAAAGGTATTATCCCTGCGGTGGGTGAGGATACAATTAAATGTGCCGCAGGCGTTTTTTATCAAGGGTTTGTCACTCGTCTCTCGGGGCTATATGGCGAGAGCATTTCAAGCAGCGTGTTCCAGCAGCAAACATCCCGCGGGACTCACGCGTCCACTTTGGCGGGCGAGGACAGAGTGAGCCCTGGGTAAATTCAGTGACCGGTCGGACCCCGGGAACTCCCGAGAGAACACGCGGAGCGAGCCGTGGATGAAGATTAAGGGTTGAGATGCGGTTCGTTTTTCCAATCGCCATTTCTTTACGTGAATGAACTCTTTGACGCAAAAATTTTCGGCGAAAATGAAGTCGGTTTCAAATTTATAAAATAACTACAGAAACATGTGATTTATTGTATATTTATTCACTTATTGACGCTATTTTACAATAACAATCACCGAGGAGGTCGAAAAGTGCTAAAAATATTTTTTTGCCAGAATGTTTTCTGCCTTGTCTACGCAGACGGCCAGGCAAATTAAAATACATATAATGGGGACGTTTACTCGGAATCGAAATCGCAATTTTGTACACGAAATCGTTAGCTGGAAACGAAAAAAGAATTTTAGTGAAAAAATTAATCTTCTAACCACAACCATTCAGTCATAAATCATAAATAAAAATAAGCAAAGAGTGACGCCCACCGAAAAAACTGCTTTGATAACATTGACGTCATTTTCCTCACGTCCTTGACTGCTTTTCGAGGAAGGGAAGGGAGTGGAGGGGGGTTCTCGGAAGGTCTGCTCGAGCAGATGCTGTCGCAACTGCTATGATTGGCAGAGTCAGCTGTGTCCCCCCATTGCGATGAAGCGAAGTAGCTTCCCGGGCTCAGTTGTGATTAAACGAAGTCGTTATACGTCAGAGGTGGCACCACGCCCACTTTTCCGAAAGAGCTAAAAACAACAGTTTTTCGCCGCTTATAACTCGAGAAATAATTGACGGATCAAAAAACGGAAAAATACTGGTCTTTTTATTTTACAAACTCTATCGGATTCGGCGGTTAAAAAAATATGGTAAACGACCCCATTAAGCCTTTTACTAATTATTCTTCTGTGGAGAACACTTGAATTATTGAATTAATATTTATGCTTTTATATATATTGATAAATACAAAAAATGATGCTCCTATTACTGTGTGGCATAGTTCGGGAGGTCTTCACTGTGAAATTCAATTGAGTAAGAGTAATAATTGTGTAGCTGCACTAACGTCTTATGTGAGTACTTATGGAACCTGATGCATTTTAAATGTTTTTCGAGCCCTATAATGAGTGGCAGCAAATTCTTTTCATTTTGCGTCTGAGAGTCTGCCAGTTTCAATAATCATGACAGTGTTTTGGTTGTGTTCGGAGTTAAAAATTATATGGGCAATTTTTCTTCTTCCCAATTCACTACCTATGGTATTTCCTCTCATTAGGATCGTATCACCACTTAAAATTCTTTCGTTAATATATGGAATTATTTTGTAGACTTGGGTACTATTTAGGATTGGAGTTTAGCGTTGTTAATGTGGGAAACGGGATGCATATACATATCATACGTGCACACAAAGGAGGATGGAGTTATGATATAGGTAGCCTTTGGTGAGTTTCCGGTGATGGGGAAAAAAAACTAAAAGCCATGAATGGATTCATTGTTGAAATTTACTGCATATCGTCATTTTTGTCCTTCTTTAAAGTCATAATTAGTTCTGCTACTGAGTTAACTCAGTATGAACTCAATGAATTTCTCAATGATTTCTTTCCCGAAATGAAATGAAATGTACTGCTTAATGTTAAATATGCATTAATTTCCAGCCTTGCGCGGTTCATTTATTGTAAATTATGTTTGGCGCTGAAAAAATAGCTACGTGATGCTCTTCTGTTTCGTGCTCTTCATTGGAGTGAAAATTAGCTTCCCTTCTGTATTCATATTATTGTGAATTCGCCCTGCTGAGTAATTACTGTGAGCTCACGTTTTTTTATTTTTCCTGCATGATTTTGTTCATGCACTTTTTATTGCATTTATTACCTTATGTAAATCACATGCATCATTCCGGCGTGAATTTTGTCCTCTGCGCGTTTTTAATTGTTCGCCGGGATATCCCTCGCAAGTCGATGAGAATATTATTACTAAATTCATTCCGTGAAACATATCTGCGCCATGAATTCAACGCTGGATATGCCGTGAAATAATTGGCAGTAATATATTCCTGAGAGAACTGTTGTAATAATCCCCATTTCGGCGTAGAACCAGGACCTTCATCAAAATATGAAATTGCGCCTCCCCTTTGTAACGCTTCCGTTCGCAATTTAAAAATAGGTGGTGGTATTAATCTGTTATGAATTATCGTAGAAGCACTCTCTATAATTAGGGTACTCTTGAGCATACGCGCCAATGCTCCGGAGTATGAAATGCCATTCGTTCGTTTCACACACTGCGATTGTGCAAGTGGAAATTGGAATGCGTGGCGGCGGCATCATCGGCAGGTTGTGTTTCTCCCGGAGGGAAAGAGCTCTCTGGGAGGACTTGGCAAAGAGTATAAATGGAGCCGGTGGGATACAGTGGCTGGCAGAGTGGGGAGGATTGTGGGAAAGGGTTTATTGGTCTCCTCCAAGGGGAGAAAAGTAGGATGGGCAACGGGGAAGGCTGAGAAAAGGCGCAGTAATGAAGTCGGGAGAGATTTGTGGAGGCAGGGAGGGGGGGGGGGGGTATTGGGAGAGAAATCGGTCGGGGTCAGAAACTGCGAAGGGCAACAGATGGCGACGGTGGAGGTCAGCGTGTGAGGATAATGGCATCGGGGAGTGTTAAGTTAGATGTTTCGAATGGGGCGGCGGGTGGTGATTCCGGCGCACGGTGGGGGTTGACGATTGAAGAGTTTTTGGAGGAGGGGGAGGGAAGTGGGGAAATGGTCTTGAAAGTGGTTCGCCACCGTCTTGGGCTAACGGTCCTTCGTCGTCTATCCCATCTCCTCAATACCTCCTTTCCCGTCGCCGCTCCTTGCCGAAACCCTGGCTCCTCCGATATCCCTTCCCCTCCACCCCCAACCACGCTCCAGTTTTCGAGGGACTGAGGCGTTTTCCTGCGGCCGTCGCTCCTCTTTTTTTCCCTTCGCCGACCGGAGACAGATGCGTCGCGGAGGGATTCCGTGTGTGAAACGCGAGATTGCGGATTTATGCCTCGGGATCCGGCGTTTTCGGGTCGGGAAGGAAAAAATATATACATATATATCTGTGCATATACAGTCTACACTGAAGGCCAGCGCAAGGTTTGTGGCAGGAGGTGACTCCGCATCAGGCATGCGTTATCGACGACAAACAATCATATTTCTAATGTACACACAGCCCACTTCACAGTTACAAACTAATTTAATTAAAGAACACGGCAATTTAACATTGAATACAATTTCCTATCTCAAACTATTATCTATTTGGGCAGGTCTTGTGCAAGTATTTATAGCCATTTGCCAAACTTGTTAGGAGATTGCCATTATAATCGTGCGTTTGCATCTAGCTTTGCAGAGGAGATAATAAAGTCTACATTGCGAAATCTGATTATTTTTCAATGTAACTTTTATTGAATCTATTTATGTTCCATTTTAATCTGTGGATATTTTGTTATTTTAAATATCTATGCCCTACGATCTATCTCCTTAATTTAATTTTAATTAACTGACCATAGTATGCTTGGGCAGCACTACCACACTAACCCTACATCATAAATAGTACCAAAGTTTTTAAAATAATTTTTGCATTGAAGAAAGTAATTAAAGTAGTAATGTAATCCTAATGAGAGAAAACGTCGTAGGCATTGCATTGGGAAGAAGAAAAATTGCCCAAAAAATTTTTAACTCCATGTGTGTTTCGTGCAAAATTTTCTCGAGCTCCCCACCAGCCTAGGTAAACTCGAGAAAATTTTATACATTGCATGCACTAAAAAAGTACCAAATCTTTCATTAAATGTTTAAAGTCTTCAGTAAAGGTTTTTGCTATACATTTCCGTGTACATAAATTTAATCCGAGCAGGCGAGGTCCTCGAGACGTCCGGGGAAGGGAGGGATTATGGAATAGTGTACATAATCTCGAGGTTACCACCCTCCTGGCGGGGGAGCTCATCGAGGGATGAAACGGGAATTAAATTGGCATTTTTGATGAGCTCCGTCGCGAAATGCTTGGAGGGCTCCTGGCGATTCCTCCCATCTCTGGGGAGAGAGAGGAGAGATACTGCTCCAATTTTTCCCATCGCCGACTGCGCCGATTTTTCCCTCCCCCGGATGTGTGTTTTATCCCCAGCGTGATTCCATCGGTCCGAAAATACTCGACGAGATACTCCCGTAGCATTCCTCCCGCAATAGGTCGGCATTGGACCGACTGGTGCAGGAGGAAGGATGCCCGAGTGCATTTTACGAGGGCGCTGTCGTAATTCGTCCTTCACCCCACGCTGTTGTGCGCTCCCTGCTCATGAATTATTGAGGGACGAGGTCACCAACCCCCACCGCCCATCCCTCCCTTACATTCGAGCGTAATATTATCAGTGGCATTGGAACTGTCCTAACCAACCCTTGCGCCACCGCGTAAAAAAATTTGCATAAGTAAACCTTTTGGTTGAAAATGCGACGGGGGGATTTGGGGGGGAGGGTGATGCTAAAACGGAAGTTTCTCGTCTCGTTGACTGTGCCCGCTCTGTGCCTCAGTGGCCATTATATTTGAATAAATGTTCAGGCAAAAAAATATAGAATGTAATATTATTTAAGTTTCTCCGAAACTAAACGATCTTCAGCATGAATAATAACGCTTCTGGGTTAACTCAATTTCAAGTGCTAATGTCGTGGAGAGAAGTCATTGCAAATTTGCAATTTTTTAGGAGAGCTTTCGGAAAAGTATTAATCAAAAGAAGGCTAGCTTTACTCAGTATGCGGGGATGGAACGAGTGAATTCATTAATAATTAATTATATTAAGTATGCAAATTATTTTTCATTAAATTTCATTAAGGGACGCTAATTGACGGAAAACTTAAGATAGGCGGAAGACAATTTAATTTCTCGCATTTCTACCTATTCTGAGAAAATTTTTTTTTTTTATAAGTAGTGACGGGAGAGTCAAGCAGGAAATACGGTATCGAATATCCCCGGCGAAGAGGGCATTTCACCAAAAATAGA
Organism: Platycnemis pennipes; assembly: GCA_933228895.1. NCBI lineage: Eukaryota > Metazoa > Arthropoda > Insecta > Odonata > Platycnemididae > Platycnemis > Platycnemis pennipes. Next base: position 40,149,185 of record OW121851.1, on the reverse strand, counting down.
ATCAATTTACGGCTGAAAACACAAGCCTGGAAGGAAGGAAACGCTTCTTTAGAGCATACATCTAGACCATGCTCCTTATGGCAGTGAAGCAAGGGCGATAGCAGCCGTAGAAAATTCGAGAGAGGAAAAATTCGAAAAGTGGCGCTATACTGATGGAGATGAATTGCATAGACCCGAGTTGTGAGCAAAGAAGTTCGTCGAGGAAGAAAATACGTCTAATGCTAACTTTAAAAAAGTAGACAGACCTAATCGGTCACATCCTGAAACATGACGGTCTTGTGGAGAAAAGAAAAAATCAAAAATGGCATCGTATGAGATACATGTTTCAAGTTTTCAAGGATGTAAATGAATGAACATGTTATCAGATACAACAATCTTGGAGAGATCTGCGTAAAAACTGCGTTTGCCTGCCTTCTGTATAAAATACTAAAAACTGGGCTACCCAGTTACCTAGCTAGTTAATTCTCTGTCTTTCTTAGCTCCAGATCTGTGAGGGGTGAGCTGTAGCCCCTGGTGATACCCCGCTATTCAACTGAGACACTCCGAAACTCGTTCTATATTAGCTCTACATACCAATGAAACTCACTACCATCCCATTTGAGAAAGGCACCTTCACTTGCAACTTTATGCTTCAATTGCGATCACAAATCAACACCCTTAAATTAAAAAAACTCCTAATCAATATATGTATTATAGGTACCTTTTATGAGAATTCTTGTAACTCTGTCTAGAACAACTGTTAATTGTCAATTGTTATGATTGTGCAATGCTATTATGCATTACTTGATATAATTGACTTTGAGATGTGTTGTGCAACGTAATGTACGGAAATGAAAATTATCTATCTAAAGCCAATCTAAAGTTTAATGACTGTTGATAATGATGGTGTTAAAAATCGATGCTTCAAATATCGCGTTTCATATACTAAAAGATGAACTGATTTTTGCTTGTGTATTCATTAATTAACTAATCAAAAACAACTCGTTCAAAGATTGAAGAAATTCCTCTCGGGTTCTTGGTTAAATAAGAGCATACGCTCTAATTTAACTCATTCAAATTTTTGTGGAAGAATTTGAAAATTTGATTCTTGAAGAATTTTTTCCCAGTTCGCTTTCTCTTTACTATGCATCACAAGTTATAGTTGCGCGAAATCTTGAGAACGGAATCATGTTCCCACAGAATGAGGTGAAAAATTTCGGATCCCGAGCAGTTTGAGCGAAGGATTCTTTAACGCCGGCCGCGTTCTCGGACCAGCGATTGATTCGATTTACGTCGTGCGCCGACGGGAACTTCCGCACGGTCCGAATGCCGAGTCTGGATTCCGTGGGTGGACGAAGGAACGAGACGAGCCTCGCTTTTCGTCTCCCTGTCGGCGGCAGGGGAGTTGGTCGGGGTATTGGAAGGGAGAAGTCGACAGACGGGGGAGATTTGCTGCGGAAGGGATTGTGGGTCAACAGGGCGAGGTGGGGAGTATCGATATTGCGCCGCGACGATGCGGAGAGTAGTGGCGAGGCTGTAGGGAAGAGAGGGAGAGAGCCATTAGCGTCCAGTAGGGAGAAGAATGGCTGAGACGGTGGGAAAGCCATTAGTCCCCTTCTGGGACGAAAAAGGGTTTAGTGGCTTCCCCCTCATCATCTCCCGCCTCCCCTGAACCCTTTCCCCCGATCCTGAGCGGCTCTTCTGCTCTCCCCGGGGTGAACGCGTGGGATGGGCTAAAGGGAGAAGGGGTTCGCCGAACCCTGACACCTCCCACGCTTTCTCCCCTCCCCCGGAATGTGAATAAATAAATGCATTGCAGCGGTTAACGCGGTTGAGCCGAAACGTTTGGATCAGGGCCGTGCACCTCTTTGCGTTCTGCGTTCGATCCTCGCATTAATGTATGGTCGGAATTAATTAGCTCGGATGTTTATCGATTTGGTTTCGATTGGTCGGAGCGTGTGTGCGTGCGTGTTTGAGTACGTTTGTTTGGAATGTGGTCGACTTAACGGAAAGAGGGGGGGATCGGGTCGCTCTCGGCATTGTCTCGGCGTTGCCACGGTTCCCACTGGTTAGTTTGCCTACAAACACGTAGGGGACACTTCATACGTTTGCGTTGGTTGGTATTGGAAACCAATGACGAAATGCCCTGCGGCTAATGTTGAATGGCGAGCTCGAGAATTTTTTCTAAGAGGAGGTGACAGTTAATATTTTCATCCTATGATTGACCATAATATAATGTGTGTAATGAAAACGAGGAATTGGAGTTTCATTTTTACTTTATTCCCCAATATATCTCTTATAGTTTTATTAATTCTCATAGCATGTCATTCAGTAACGCTGAACATGAACTCTCCCTCCCTCTCCATTATGAAACGCTGCCAATGGACCCTCTCTTTTTTGTGAATGATAACACACATTACACTATACATATGAACACGCATTATCACTATATATACCGTAGTTATTTCTTTACGCTGTTATTTATTCAATAGTAATTGTTTGAATCATAACTATCCGTTAAAAAAGTAATGACTCATTGATTTATCATTCTCCTAATGTAACGAAATGCCGGAACCCCTCCCCTCCCCGTACTTTGTAAAAGTCGGCCCGATTCCTTCTTGCGACAAAAAGTTGGGTAATATAGTCCTTTATGGATTTTATTTGTTTATCTTTTTCTTTCATAATTTCTCACTAAAACATCATTTCCATCATGTTTTATCTTGATTTAATGCAGTGTTTTGTGGGGAACTAGGAGAAGATGTGCAAAAAAGTTTCAACAAGAGTTTTAGAAGTAGAAGAACGTTTTAAAATATGGGAGTCTAATACTTTTTTATTTGTCCTCTTGACATATCTACTCATATGACGTGATTTTAGAAACAGTTGTCGTTATTCCAAAGTTAGAACATTTTTCATTTGACTCGGTGCATAGCCATGATTTCATCCCAAAATCTCGGGTAAAATCATCGGAAAGTTCGTCTTCAAGCCCCGGAGTGGGCAGAGAATTTCAATTGACAAATAGTTCACACTTGGATACTAAGAGAAGAGTATTTCAGGTGCAGTACTTCGTCCGTCGGATGGGACGCTAAACCTTAAACCCCTTTGTGCCATTCGTTAAGCGTAGACTAATGTCAGCTCCGGGTTTCTCTCCACCTTTCCACCACCCCTTGAATAATCATAACAATACCTTATAACCCATCTATTCTAGGTGACGTAAATAAGCTCTGCTGTTGGTCACCTCCCGCGAATAACAACAATAACGCTTGGATAATAAAAGCAAATATTTGGGGAAATGTTACATTTACGTGCCTCATGACATCTATTTATCAATTCAAGTATTGCGGAAAATCCGCGAATACCTGTTTTGCACAAGGAAAAATATCCACGAGGAAAATGATATTTTTCCTTGTGGATATTCAACTGTAGTCTATTTATCACCTTTCAATTTCCACTTGTTTAATGTAGAGCTAACTATTTTATACCCGTAAAAATCTTCATCGAAATTCGAGTGATTTTTTTTTAGTCTCACGGCTTTTTCGTGAATTTTTCTCCCGGCAGGACATTTAAATGAGTTAAAATGTGTGGGAGATACACCTGCAAGACACAGTATCCCTAAAAAATACTCTTGTCGTACTTTTTGATTAATCGATCAGTAGAAGCTACAATATGACGTTGGAGGCTATATTTTGTTGACGTGATATGGTCAACCCATCTTGCGGAGTATCGGAGAACTCTCTGCAAACGAATCCTAATCATGGGAGTTTAAGAAGTGGTGGAAGTTTTTAGAATGAATCTCCGTCATGTGGGTCCTTCAAATTACGTATTTATCAGAAATTCGTGGGATGGAACGAGAAGCGGAACCTATCAAGAATCATGTCCTCGATACACTCAATTCAGATCCAGATTAATTAACGCCTAGACCTGGCCATCTGCTACTCCCATAACTTCAATGTTGCTCCTCCTGCTCATCGTGTCATTCTCGACCATCTGCAATATCTCCCCTGATCCCTTCCTCAGCCATACCACTCCAGGTAGCTCCCCTTTCCCCCCTCCTTTTCCTCCTCTCCTTCCATCACTTCTCCTACCCCCATCAATTCACTGCCTATTATAAATATCGACGAAGTCAATACCTATATAATGACTTGGGTTCGTACGGGTTTTCACCTGAAGATGACGTCGGACATCGAAACTCAGGTCGTTCCTTTTTAATATAACCTTATGGAATCACGCAAGGTGAAGTTTTCAATTTAAAATTCAAATCAGAGTGTATGACTCTCATGTCTGAGTTAGTTTAAAATTGGAATTCAAAGTTGCCATCCATAATGATGCTGCGTATTGATTCCGAAAATGACAAATCTGGTAGCAGATTGCTTTATATTTTTTCGTAACATTCTACCAGACACGGAAGGTTTTGTTATATTCTCTACTCCTTGCATTTTGTACACCTAATGTACTCTTTCCCTGCGAATTGTTCTTTTGAAATCAGTGTGTTTCCTACCCCTGTCCACCATATCCATGATTCTTTTTCTCTTTCTCCCTTGCCCTCGCTTACCTAGCATTCTGTCTCTGATCGTCTTCAGCTTCACTTGCCCCCTCGAGTACTCTGTCTACATATAGAGTGTACTGTCTACCTATTCTTCATTATCATAACTTCTGCCTGCAATCCTCTTCCCATTCACTTCTACGCCCTCATATAGCGTTTGATCTCTTTTTCTTACCCCTCCCAATAATCCATGCTTCAAATTCACACTAACCTCTCACTACATTTATAACCCCACTCATGGTTCTCTTCTGTGGGTAAACGTCTGATTAACCAAAACGCTTACTCTCCTGATCTTGGGATTTTAATTTTACGTTATAATGTAGGTATATTGGCAGGTAGTACAATAAATGCTTTTATTATTACTATTTTTTAGTGAATAAATGGCGTTTTTCGCACATGGAAATGTGTATGCTCCCGAAGTAAATGCTCTCTGTCAAATTGGCCGAAAAGTGGTTTCTCTGAAAACAATCCTTTCTATTCCGGCATAGGCATCTTTATCACGGTCTTTTGTTAAGAGCAGGAGTGATGTGTATGCTGGATTTCTCTCCATTCATCTTCCTATCTCTTTCAATCTCATCCTTGCACATCTCCTTCCCCGCTTAAGGTGCCTTTAAGGACGGGACGGACTTTCAACTCCACTTGCGTTCTTCAAAGACGTTGCGGTTATATTTCTCGGATCTCATGCCGTAAAAATTGTCGAGTTACCCCGAGGAAAAAACAGGTACCGCCCTATTTGGTCTCCCGTCTTTGAAGCATGTGCAAACAATTGAAATATCTCCCTTTTATGCCCAATTATGTCCAAAATGTGCTGATTTTTCCAAAGCCGTGCATCTCATCGCTATTCTTAGAGCGGCTTCAGTCGTGAAACATATATCTTTGGGTTTCTTTTCAAAAGCTGAAAAACTCTTGTGAAAATATATGAAAGATATGGCGGCAAGGAATGATTCTGAATGATGTTTCTTCATTCTCTGTCCCTCCTTTTGTGTTAGCGAGGGAAGTGACTTGTGATTCCTGATCGAATTACTTCATTCATTTTAAGATTTATCGCCGTCGAGTGGAGTAGTCATCTTTCCTCTCTAATTCCCCCCTTGTGATAAAACTTTTGGGTTTCGAGTGGAGGCTGAGCAGACTCTGAAATATGTCCATGCAATGAATGCTTAACGCCGTTTGGATTTAATTACGGAATCAAACAGCTCCCGTCCACCACCACCGGTTTTGAATTGGAAAGAAGGGAAATTTGTTTGATAAACGTTCCACTAATCAAGTATGATAATGTCTTTTCCTCTCTCCATCCCCCTCCATTTGCCCCTCTAAGAAAATGGAAGCAATCAGGTTGACGGAGAGCAAAGGAATCTTGGAGCCTCAAATTTGTCTATGGCTCTCCAGACCAGTGAACTCTAGGTGAATTATCCAAATATTTTATTTCGTTTTTGCATTTACCCAGTAAATTTCTGTTTTTTTATCTGAAAGGTTTCTTTTTCTTTATTTACACATTAATTAGATTTGTACGTGTTCCAATACAATGATTTCATTATTCACTACACCTTTGCTTCACTAGTTCCTCATCATCGTCAGTCAACAATGTGTAGATTGGTGTGATGCAGCTCTAAACTCAATTCTCCCATCGACCAACGTTTTCACATTCACGTAATTTACGAATTCTCTTTCAGATTTTCACCACTTGTTATTTATATCATTTCCTTAGGCTTTCTATTGGCCTTGCTTTGACAATCTACTCATTCACTTGCCCTTCGATGACTGCCTAGATGAGACCATCTTTCCCATAATATGGCCGATTAAATTCTCCCTTCTCTTCTTAAAGTTTTCAGAAGAACTCTTCCACTTCTTCCACTTATCTCCTGACCTCTTCGTAAGTCACAAGTTCCTCATTGTCCTCATTAGTTCTTCATAGGCAAAAATCCATGAAGGATGCCTAATCAAATCCCGAGGGATCAGGAAGTTGAATGTGACTTTTTTTTACTAGTATATGGAAGCAAATCCCTGTCGGTATGGTAAAAAGGAGACTTTTATCGCAGTGCTACATTCTTTTATATCCTGTACTTCATTAATTGTTTCTAAGTGTATAAATGTAATGCATGGCCACCTCACTTGTTTGTATTCTTCTTTCACAAGTTATTAGCTCAGCCCTTATTATTTGGAGTGAAACTATCATCTAATCGATTTATCTATTGCATTCATTAAATTGTACTCTGTAATTAATCGTACGTGTGTGTGCTAGGTAGTAATCCCACACCTGGCATGCGTTACCGTCAAGTAAACGATTGTGTTGTTACTGAATACACTCACGGTTCCATCTGTGCCACAGTCTGTTTAGCTAGAGAACACGTGGAATTCACATGTCTACTTCAAACAAACATCATGCCTGTTGTGAACCACACAAATCTTGCACTAATATTTCGGTTTACGTGATAAGTATGCGATAAAATGTTTAAAACAATTGCTTTCATGAGTTGTACGCAGAGTGGTTCATAGAGACATGCAAAATTGCGTTTAATCTTTATCGTCATTCCTAATTATCTCACTGGTGACTTCAATGAATCCCAAATGTCCCTTATCGAGCGCGGAACAAATGGGTTAATTAATGTCCCTAAATTTTTTGTCAACTTTTCTTGTTTTAACGAATATATAATTAATACTACGTTTTACTTTTGTATGTGCAAAATTTTCTTTGCATGTGAAAATGTGAACGCTCATTTAATTCATCATCATCTAGGGTCAACAATCCTAGGATTGGTTTGAAGCAGTCCTCCACTCGATTCTTCTATCGGCCAACCTCTTCATATTAACTTAGTTCCTCTCTTTCACATCCTTTACGACCTGTTCTATGTAACTCATACGAGGCCTGCCTTTTCCATTTTTCACGTTTACTTTTCCTTCGACGATTGCCTTTATCAGGCCATCGTGTCTCAATATGTGCTCATTTAATTATTAATTTCGTTTAAAGATATGTGTAAATTTCAAAAAAATGCTTAACTTCGCATAGGAAAAATTCGCGTTAAACTTTTACCTGCCCGTAATCTAACCGAAGATAATGACCGTGATTTTTTTAATGCATGACTGTAGTAGCATGCGTTAAAGTCCATTACCGACGTTCCTTCAGTGTCCAACTTCGTTTCCGCCTCTCGGAGAATACGGATAGAGTTAGGTCAGGTAATCCTTCACCGCGCGGTACGAAATTGTGTGAAGTCTGCTCCTTCGCCTTTGGTTTCCGTCATATTTTCCGAAGTATTCGTGGGTGGCTCCATTTAAAAAGTTTCGCCGTTGTTGAGTGGCGTTTGCCAGCCCATCAAGGGTTGGAGACCCTTGCCGTCATCGCCGTTATCGGAAGGCGATAGATGAAAACCGAAGCGGAGGGGAGGGGGAAAAAAAAGAAAATTTCCCTACTTCGGAGAGGTCCTTCTTTTTTCTTTCTTCCGCACTTCGCCACCCCTGGCTTTGATCCAAATGCTCTTCGCAACACGAAACCATCCCCGAAGAGGACGCCTCTGCCGCCTCTATCGACACCGTAATTGTTATGAGATGAAGGGTAGCTTCTGCGAAATAGGTCCCGTCGATATTAAAACTGCGACTTCCTTCCAAGCCACGCCATTCTAATGGGGACGCAGGTTTTTAAACGACCATCGCCCCTCTCCCAAACCTCAGCCAATAGTGGCCATCCCTACCCGACCGTTGCTGCTGAAAATTCGATGCGTTTTCGGAGCAATTGCATGTAATGACACAAATGTTTGTCATCCCGCGAGCTTGTTTTATCGCGGGCTCGGCGGAAATTTTAATTTGAAAACACGGTTTCCGCGGTCGGATAGCAGTGTTTTGTCCTTTTTTTAAATACTATCCCGATAATGTTTAGCGTTTTGCTATTTCGGTTGCACTAAATATGGAGATTGAATTTATTAGGACCGAATTGAATCCGCAGCGCGATTTCCATATATCTGTTTTAGAATGCCATGTTTGCGAACAAAATTCTGTTCTATAAGCTCCAAATCATGCAATGGGTAATGTAATGCTTAATTTACTCATTCAATTAACCTCTTAATGAACCAAGCCCGTAAATTATTGCTGCGGGCATCATGGGAACCATTATTGTGGGAGTACACTCCCACTGTCCGCTATTGGCAGGACCTTTTTTCGTTGTTTCCCCATTCGACTGCATTTTATTTATCTATCCTTGATATTAGGAGCTTCCCTGTGATTTTATATACATTCCGCGGAAAAAGAGCATAGCCTATCCAATCAGCTAATCCAGGAATTTCTCGATTAAGGTTGAGTATGTGTTGTCATATCATCCCTTGCATTTGAATTTGGTTTCCAATCGGTTAAACGAAAGCCTATTAATTCCAGTGGAATTCAATTAATCATTAGATAAAAGTAGCATCCCGGGTGTCGCATTTAGAGTGAAATTGAGTAAACTGTTAGGTTCATTTCTTTATATTACTAACGTACCGTCGTACCGTATCATTATCGTACCGTCGTCAACACAAGGCTGAAGAAATTTTTCAAGTACGTGTTAAAAATTATCTAAGGTAAGAAATACTTTTTTCCTTTTGTAATACCATATTCTTTATTGTATGGAGTCATATTTTCATCACTGTTTTTCTTATAAAGTTAATTTTTAGAATTTACGTGGGTGGAGTTTGATTTCAATTTTTCTTTACTTCCTTTTCCAGCTTGCGTATTCTCAATTAGTACGCTTCTTTCTTTTTCCTTATTCCCTCTAGGTGTTTGCTCCTGTAGCATCCACAATAGCTTTCCCATCCATGTCTTTAATTAATTGATCCCTTCCTATTTAAAATATTGCATTATAAGTTCCGATTATCTAATATCCTGGCTTAATTTGCCTTTCGTTCTGCTTCCTCCGTACGAGTCTCGAAACGATGATTGTGACAGCATGTTGAAAGGTAAATTATTTTCTTTAAAAACTGTTTTCACCTCTGCTCCAGTGATATTAGCTGTTCATAGCACGCTTTTTCACTGTGTGTACCAGAAAACTTGCTAGATCCGCGGAATGCCTTTGAGTGTGTATCCGAAACGTTATATGATCCTAAATTTTAAATGCATCTGATCATTATTTTGCCTTGCTTTCCTGTTGCACTTATTCTCCCCGCTGTTTCTTATAGATTCATGGAACGCATGTTACAAGCAAGTTGTCTGGAGGAGGGAAACATATTATTCATTGTCTATGCGATTAATTAATATCTCTTAAGAGAAAAGTTCGCATTACTTCTTAATTGTTTTATATTTCAGTGTGTTATTTTATTTTGAAGACACTGATGAAGACAATCGTCGAGGGAAAATTGTACGGAAAGATTGGAAAATGCATGTCTCGTATGAGATATATGGTACAGGTTGTGAAGGATTTAAAAGAGAGGAATTACGTTAACATGAAGAGGTTGGCCGATAGAAGAATCGAGTGGAGGGCTGCGTCAAGCCAATCCTAGGATTGTTGACCGATGATGTTGATATTATTTTTAATTCGCCCATTCTGTCTCGTCTCGTAATACTACAGAATTTTTATTTTGCAGTGGGTAGAATACATATTTTCAAGTACTAGACTTCTTTCTGTAAACGATTCGGGAGAAAGTACGGCTATTCGCGCAATGCGGGGATCCAATATGCTCTAGAACACAATATCCTGGTAAGAGCACGACGGCTGCGGGATGCACCTTCGTCACTTCCGGAATGCTGAAAGATAGGAATCGGATGGTAAGCCGTGCTGCGCGGTTGGATGCAGATTGCATCAAGAAGACCCTTCCCCTTCCCTCCTCCCCACCTTTCAACGAATATAGATCCCATCCCCTGCTCGCCCGCAAGCAATCCCTCGATTTCATTCATCGGCCGCGTCTTTTATTTCCGCGGACTGAAAAGAACCACTTAGCACCCTCCCCTTTAAGGCACCAACCTCTTTCTCTGCCGATTAGCCAATAGACCGTGAAGGGGGCGCCTCTCTTGCCCTGCCTCCTTCCCCTCTGTCCCTTCCCCGTGTACATCTCGCCAATAACCACCCCCTTCCCTCTCTCCCACCCTCTTCCTCTTCTTCCTCAGTCACTCACTTTCCTCTCGCCCCTCCCTTCTCCAGATCTCGACGCACCCCTCTCTTCCTCACTCCACTTCGCGGGTGGAGATGGCCTCTGATAGTGTGTGTGTGTGTGTGTGTAATTGTGGTCTTGGCCCGCAAGTCATTGCAGGGGCCTGCTTGTGGAGGTCCATCGAGGCTTTCTTTTTAAGGATCAGCCGCTCCTTCAGTGCATTCGGTACAGTGTCGTTTTATTCTACGAAGGTCTTGAGTCCTTTCATTCTGAGCCCTTTCTACGGCATAAAATACCTATTGGGATGTCAGTTCTTTAGATATATTCTCATATTATTCTGCGGTGGTCACCTGGGGTGTTTTATTTCATTATTTTAAGGAATGTTGTTTGATCATAGTTGGGAAGGTTACGTAAATATTAACTCATTAAAGTTAATGTTAATCTGTGTAAAAAGTAAATAGTTAAAGTTAAAAGTCCCATTTTTAAAATAACTGATTAAAGTTAAATTCAAAGGAAGTAACGTTTACGTTAAAAAATACTTTTTCTGTTACTTTGATAAATTGGGTGCTGTGGTAATGGAGTCCTTGATGGTTTTTTTTCTTTGGCAAACAAATCAAACACTGATAACTGGCATTGCTGTTTTTTCATCCGTATCCATTTGTTGAAAAATATGTCAAATACCGGGCCACAATCAAGGCATTTCAAGGGTAAAAACTGTTGTAATATTTAATTAACTAAATTGCAATAACCAAAGGACTACGAAATTTATCCGCTCTTCGTAGAAGGAAGCAGTTTAGGGCTTGACCTCGAACGCAACAATCACAACTCAACATTTTTTCCTGGGTGTTTTCAAGTCTGTTTCCGCACTAATAGGCACTCAGACCGGAGCTGTATTGCATTCTTAAATAGTTTTATTTTCCCCTTTTTCTGTTGGGCAAAAATTAAAAAAAAAAATTAACTGAAGTAGTTTTGTATCAGTTAATGTAAATTTTAACGATTAAAAGTTTAAAGTTAACTGTTCTGAAAATTGAAATGTATGCAGTATGGTTTTATGTACGCGGCTCAGTTAAAAATGATGGTTTTACTCTACCATGTTCTTATACTTTCTCATACTGTACTGATCCAACTTTGTTGGTGTACGGTCCGGAATAACATGATAATAATAACATGATAAAGATTTGTTCGTCTTCGCGTCACAAAAATGAACCAAAGAATTAACGTTCAGTATCATTTATCATGAGCATATAAGCTTAGTTAGAATTATTCAACGTAAATAATGACTTATCAAAAATACACCGCTATCGTTTTTTAAATAGCATTTATCAGGATAAATCAAACGAATGAAGATAAAAATATAAATTTTAAATCGTAATTAAAATAAATAGCTAATAAAGCGATGCATCATTAATTTTCTCTGAAATTAAAATTAACTCTTGAGGGGAAATTTAACATCAATATTTTTATAATTACCTTTGTGACAAATAAGTTTTTTATACATTGGTGCGTTGTCGTTCATTAATGGCGAATTTTTAAATATTACAAATAAACATTTGGATTTAAAAAAATAAAACTGTTCTCTCGCCTCAATGAACGGATGTCCATTTGTAGTGTTCTCCATGGATAGCGGATGAGCTATCATTATAATGGAGATAAAAGTTTTTTCTCTTGCCTACGGTCTCATTAAATACCAAGCTTACCGTGCGTCGATTCGCTGACTCTCGTAACCGATCTACGGAAGATTGTGTTCATTCAACGATCTCGAAGATGAAGAAGATAAAAAGTGGTGGAACACTGAAGACGATTATCATTTTCGATCGATGATACTTTATTAGATAGCGTATTATTATTCATTCATCAAATTTTAATGCGTGTACTTCAATCTACTCGAGACACATGTTAATTGTTTTCTCACAACTGTCGTGAAAACACTTTTTCCCTGATCAATGGTAGTTGTTAATTGATTTCTTGGCAGATGTTGGGATTGATAGAGAAAGTGTACATGCTAAAATTTCATAAGGAAGGATAGGGACGAGATGTGTTCTATAGTTGTGCGATTTGAAATATACTTCATTCCAAATGGAACTGTAGTGAAGAAAATTTTTCGTAACCTATGAATATTCTCAATATTCTCTTCCATTTGAGGTGAAGTAATCGATCAAGTGTGGATTCCCCATTTTATGATCATTTTGATGAATTATGTAAATAATACCGATTGTTATTTATTAATGTTCGACATATTGTTTTGTCTCATCTATTTCTAGAAAATCCTGAGTGAAATAGAACTATTTTTACCTACTTAATTAGACATTTTACTCCTCAAAAAGGTCATCATAAGCATACAACGGAATAAATATGATCAAACCGACTCCGAATTCCCGTCATATTAAAGTTGGCGAGTTTTCAGTAGCCTTGCATTGTTAACCAGACCTGCTTCGAGACCAGACCAGAGTTGTTCGAGACCAGACTTGTTAGACCAGATCAACTTCACAATATGAGATTTAGAAAAGGACAACTGCGTTATATACCCATCTGAAGCGATCAAGCCCTGTTAAAATCCTTTCCCTATCTTAATTAGTGACAATCTCATTCGTCCCTTCATGCCATCACGTAGTTTTCGTCGAAACAGATGTCGCGACGTATTTGTAAGGCATTGGGTGCATACATCTCCGACACTTGCAAGCTCGCATCCTCTCTTCAGGCTAGGATTCGCATTCGCATTGTTTGGTGAGTGATCACCGCGTGCATGATATTCAAAAGGTTCTCTTTTCATTCCAATCCCTCGCCATCACTCTTTGTCTCCGTTTGTCCCTTTCTCTCTGTCTAAATCCGTGGGCGCGGCCTGGGAAGTAAGCCGGTGATGCAATTGCAGCTTGTCATTGGACGGCGGTAATTTCATCAGGCCTTCACTCTTCCTTTACTCCGGCAGCAGACTAGTCGACGGGACGGGTTTTTTTTGCGCGCGCGACAAGCCGTGGCAAACGCGACAGGCCGCGCGATTGAAAAAGAATAAACCTCCCATTGCGCATTTTATTCGCGGGAGAGTAATGAACGGCGAAAAAAAATAAATACAAGCGAACGAAGTGACGGCACGGATGTGAATTTCCATCGTGTCAATAGATTCGTTCGTTGAGGGATTCCGTGCCCACCGTCGCGTTCCATTTTTATTGTATTTTATGCGCGATGTCGTTTTAGTGATTTTAAACCGTCTTTATCCGGTTCCACGGTTGCCGCCGTAAAATGATGTCGAAGCCTCCCAATGAAGAACGCTCGGGTGAAATTTTAGACGAAATCGTCAGCGTCTGGGAAATGAAATTGTTCTCCTAAAAATTAGGTACCATTGTGTGGGGATTTATGAGCATCCTTTTGTCCCATCTCCATTACATGTCAATTTTGGTCGGCATTCTTTCAGCTGTAACAGCTATTTTAGGGTGTCGCCCGAAAGCTAAGGTCATTCGGACCATTTAGGAAAGATGGGTCCTTCCATCTTAATGTTTCCTTCAATTCGAGCAATGTTCCACCAACACACATCGCAATGATATGCTCAATGTATGTTAACACCCCACTGTAAAAAGTTGATCTGATTTTCAGTGCGATCTGAATTTAAGCGCTGTCTGGTTGTAAGGCAGGAACACGGATTTAAGGTACGGAAGAGGCAGGAACATGGATGTTTGGTACAGGAGCAGTTGAGCAGGAAGCAGAGGAAGCAGGATTCTGGATGGTCTGATTTTCAGCCGTTCACCTGCCTTATTTTTAGACAAAATATTACTGCTGAAATTCAACATACCCTGTCTTAAAATTGTTGCATCTGAAATTCAGATCGCTTTTGTACCTTAAAATCAGATCTACTTTTTACAGTGCCTAATAGGCTCAATATCAAGGGAAATTAGGACCATCATAGGTTTTTTGTATCCATAAAATGGAAATGCTAATCTTAGACGTAGTTTTTTTTTAATGTTAGTGACCAACGAAGTGGAATGGATACTATTAAGATCTTGCGCTTGTAATGTTTTGAAGGAAAAGGAAGGTAATTATAGTTTAAAGAGTAACCATAGACCAACAACTGACTGATAGTAAACCGACTTGAAGCTAGATGTCAGAATAGACGTGACTCTTTAACTTTGTATTTAAATGTTATAGGTAAAATTTTTCCAAATCTCTACCACCTTCTTAATTAGCGTTTAGAGTATAGTTTTTGATTGATCAATAGGAGTGAATCTCAGTTTTCGCTGTCCCTACCTTTAATTAAAAACATACGAGTCAAATATTTCTTGGAAAACCTAAAACCGTGATAAAAGGCCAGTGTTTAACTTTTTGGAAGATTTTAGTTGGAAAAGACAGTTAAAAAATCCCTCCTAATTCGCCTGTAGTGAGACTGCTAATGCCTATTGCTGTCATATATTGATCTTTGGGAGAAAATGTAGGTATTTATGTAGTAGTAGTGAGTTTTGTGGGATTCTGAAGTGATCATTTTTTGCGTCATCAATTTTCATGTAACGTTCAGTGCACTGAGTTGTGAATAAAATTGAGCGAATCCTATTTTTCGCAATCACCGCCTCTTGTTTTGAATGCATAATGTGGAGGATTATGGGGAGGAAGGAGTTCGCATGAATAACTTTTGAGTCGCGGGATCAATTAAAAAAAAAGTTCTTTCGCTTGTCCCAAAGAGAGATTTGAACCCTTGGTCTGCTAACACAGTTTATGCATTTTTCCATCCCCCACTCAATTCCCAAATAAATTTCAAATCGTCAATTCCACGGGCAGTCGCTCGAGCAGTCGGGTTTTCGGTTGACAGTCCTGCAGTGAGACGGATTAAAAGTTTTGCTTCGCTGCAGATGTAGTGTGCGACCGCTTTTTTATCGTTTTCACATTTTTTTTGCTCATATTCTTTTCTGTCTCGTCTTTTTATCTATTCCATCACGCTTCCATCACTTTTCCACATACCCCTCACTCCAATCTCGGCTTCAAACCCCTTCTATCCTCTTATTCTCCCCAACCACTTACCATACCCATGCAGTCACGCCAACAGCCTACTATTCCTACTCCCACCTATTCCCACCTAGGATTTATTTATTCACCTGTTTTCTATCTGTTAATTTAGGAGCTGTTGGATGTGAAATACGACCCCTAGATTATCTTAAACGTGATATCCTTATGTATTTCTCTCTACTCCCCACCTCTCATCTTTCAATCCAAACTGCCTGTTTTCTTCTCTCTCAACCCTCCTATACTCCCTCTACCCTTCCCATGGCATTCTTACAATGCCCTTGAAAACATATTTGCCCCTTATTACCAATTACCCCTTCCATCCACTCTCTCTGTCTTCTCCTAATGTCTGAATCAATTACTCTCCTCCACCGTTCTCAGTACTTGCTCTTTCGTCTTCTCTTTCCGCTCACCTCATCTCGTGTTTCTCTACACCCACATCTAAAAAACCACCAGTTAATCTTCAACCTCTTTCCCTAACGTCCAGGTTTCGGTGTCACACGATGCCAAGCTCCATTTCACACTGTTTGCTTGCCTTATCTCCACGCACCTGATTTGATTATCTCAGACGGGAAAAT
Source organism: Platycnemis pennipes (assembly GCA_933228895.1). Taxonomy (NCBI): domain Eukaryota; kingdom Metazoa; phylum Arthropoda; class Insecta; order Odonata; family Platycnemididae; genus Platycnemis; species Platycnemis pennipes. The sequence goes on along the minus strand of OW121851.1, from coordinate 40,133,061 downwards.
GGGTGCCTCTGCATTTCTCCTGCAAACGTCCTTAGACACTAAATTGTCCAAATTTCTAAATTAACCTCCTCTTACTTTTGTAATTATTCTTTTACTTATCGTTCTGGAAAATAATATTAGTTTTCAATGCAAAGAAGTTATTATCGTCTCCTAATCGATAAATATGGCTCAGATATACTATTTTTTCTATTTGTTTGTTTATACCACAATTTTTGTTGCCCATTTCTGATATTTTCATTGATTTCCCTAAACTATATAGGACTTGGCTGTTAAAGAACGATTGGTAAAGCGATTAAATATAATTCTCTAAAGCACAGAGGTTGGATAAACTGATATGGGAGGCATCTCTTTATATTTGATGAAGTTTCTCATGAAAGGAAATCGTAGACACGTCAATGTTGTGTAGGCTCTTAAGCTATACTCAAAGAAAGCCATATGGTTTCTATTTGTCCACATTTTTATTTTAAACCGCTCACGTTTTATCTATGCTGCGAATGACCATGGCCGTCGACGCACCTTAAACCTAACACTACTACTACTACGTTTTATCTTAAATTGTGGAAAGGTACCAAGCGGTATTCGTTTTAGCAAGTCTCTCATTGTCTCGTCAAAATTATGCTATCGCCAGGGTATCGAAATTAGAAGATAGTCGACCCCCTTCATCTTTATCTTCACCTCATCACCCTCCCATTTTATTTCCTATTATTCTTCATAAATGATTAGCGGCCGTGGTTTTCCTGGAAATTTATTTTGCTCCTGTTAAGGGGGGTTCTCAGAGTAGAGACGGCACTGGATATTTTGGAAAGCCGACAGTTTTCCGATTCCGAGGGATCGATTTCCCTGCCAGGGCTCCTTGTCAATCGGATAGGTGGTCGTTTAATTCGCACCTGTCCGCGAAACGACAGTTCCTCATTCCATTCCTTTCATTTCCCGCTTCCTTTTTTTTTTAAAGGTGACTCTTTTTGATAGGATGTTAGTAGCACTTCAGCCGAGTGACGATGTCATTAAAACGTCGGCTCGGAAAATAATGAAATTTTGAAACCAAGCATTAAAATATTTCGCTGACAAAATCGTAAATGACTTGGGGATAGAATTTAGGGAATTCTCACGAATTCATTCGTATTATGGATGTTTTAAATGTTAAAAAATAGCTTTCAACCACCTGTCCACTTTGACTTGAGAACGACTTTATGAATTGATTCATTTATCCAGCTTGGCCTAATTTTGGTATTATAGCATAAGGTATACCATGTTTTTCATGAGACTCAGAATAACGCTTATGATACGCTACTTTCTTTAGATAGCATTAAATTTCATGATGAAAAATACTTCTTCTTCTTTTGCTGAATTTATTATCAATGAAGTCATCATCATCGATATGTCATCGAAGGTTTTTGGATGGTATCCTTTCCAGAGTACGAATTTCCATCTTATAAGTATTTGCATTATATTTAAATGCATCGTTTTAGCCTGCTTACTTCTTTTATTTTATTTCAGATTGTTAGCATAATTTTCATCAACTACAAAAACTAGGAAATGCAGAGGAAGGAGGACAGGTATAGTGGTGGGGAGATCAGGAGTAAATGTAAGTTCACGTAATGTCTTAGGAGAAGGGATGGTGCAAAGAAGGCGATCGCTGATCGCGAAGGCGAAGTATGTGATCTAATTCTGTTATCAAACCATTAGGATTGATTTGCCATAGATTTCTATGTCCCACTTTTCCGCTAATATTTTAATTCTGAAATAAAGTCACATCCCATTTCCTCCAATGCATTCATTTATTCTTCTCAAATTCCAAACTGTTTCTTCCTATATTTTCTTCTAATATTCCTCCTGGTCCGGTGTTCAAACCAATCTATTACCGCAGATGATGTAAATGAGGAAGATCGAGGTTAATATTTTAGGTGAGAGGAATGAAGGTGAATAAGCTGTTCCAATGAAAGTGATGAGGGAAAGGAGGTAAATGGATCTCAAAAACGTCACATGTTAAGGATAGGCTACTACTACTTGGGAATATTTACATCTACTACCCCCAAGCTATCGCGGGGGTTTGGGGAAGGGGTCAAGTAATCACCAGATGTGCGTTGTGCTATGCAGTAATAGATAAATATTACTCAATATGCACCCATGCACTAGGCACTAGCGACTAAATGATTCGTACCGACGAAAGAATTATGTATCAGTGAGTTACATGTCGGAATGGATTCGATGTGATTTTCCCAGTGGGTATGCAAGCGTATACAGCAATTTCATGCCCATCTAATCTGTTATGTGACTTATAAATTATTCAATTTTGTAAACTTGAGTTGTAGACTGCTCTATTGTGCTAATTTCTTTTTTTTTCCTCCTGTGACAGGTGCAAGGCACCCGGCAAGTATGACGTGGCCAACCTGCCGCAGACGGCCGTCGTTATCTGCTTCCACAACGAGGCGTGGTCGGTGCTCTTGCGGACGGTGCATTCGGTGCTGGACCGCTCTCCCGAGCATCTCATCAAAGAGATCATCCTCGTGGACGACTTCTCCGACATGCGTGAGTAGTCCCACATACTGCTCCATCCCTCTGAGCGCACATCTCAATCCAAGCGATCCACCCGGCTCAATTGGGCCAATCAGTGCTTCTCTATTCCATCCGATCTCTTCGAGCACAGGTTTCCACAAACACACACCCTACTTCTCGGACATGCTAGACCTTAAAACCCATTCGTGCGCGAATATGCTGTCTTAAGGGGGTTGATCCGAAAAGTGAAAGTCATGACATTTTTTTTATATTTTCAGCACTTATAGAACTAAAGTTACTCTATCTAATAAAGTAAAGATAAATATAACAACCCATACTCCTTTTTGCACAAATTACATTTGAAATTACATGCGATTAACGGCGAGAATGGCCATCGTGGAATATAACGTTTAAAATCACCATAGTGACATGTCATTTTTGCAAGAAACTGATATTTAATGCGTAATTTCACAAGGAATAAAATGACACGAAAAAAAAGGCATCAACCCACCGTATTTTTCGCTAAATCCACCAATTTATGCGCTAATAGCAGACGAAATGCGTTAGTTGACTTAAAAGTGGCGCTGCGGTCGCTCTAGCCAAAATGCATGGCGCATGAATAATATCATTACTAATGAGATATTAAAGAATATTTCAGAAAAATATTATAACATAACGTTTGATCGTAATATTCTGGTGTTATACATCAGTAAATTCATTGAGTACATGCATTTATTTCACTAACGTAAATGCTGAATTGACTCCATCGTCGAGCTGATTGAAATTATCATAAAAAATAAATCTTTCGACTTTCCATCGTATTTCTTGTGATACTTATGACTTTCAATAGCGTAGGTAATTTTCTTTGTGAAGAAAGGATCACTTAGCAGGCATATTCTCGTACTTAAATTAATAAGATTCCTTAGACAACTTGACTCAAGCAGTCGCGAGCCAATCTCCTTAATCTGTCTTAATGGCCATTCGTCAGCCCTAAGGTGTTGGTTTGGCTTAGTAAGTTAAATGTTTCGTACCCATTTACTGTAACCTGTAGAACACCTGTCATAATTAATTTTTATAGATTCTGCATTCTCGTCGGGTATATACGTTCACATTTGTTATTTCGCTTGACAAGTGTCGTCAGTTTTCCTGTTTAGTGTTTTTGCCGCCCTTATATAGGCCTGGATGTTCAGGTGCCGCATCAACGTATGACTCTCTTTCATACACTATGCAATGGATACCCATCTTCCCTGTTGGAATTGTTGGGTATTTTTACAATTTCAGTAGCTTCGCCAATCACCCTTGGATAATATCTATTCTCCTTAGATATTATTTTGGCATTCCCAAAGTGTATGGCAGGTCCTGGCTCACTTCAAGTGCTCTCAGCAGTTGCTGGCTGCCTGTATTGCTTGTTCCTGGCCGTCCTCTCAGGTTCTTTCGTGTCCTGAACATTCCAGCTGGTAGCTCGCGAAACTATTTTCGACCTATTAACTATTAACAACTATTAACAACGAACGTGGACAGAAATACCCAACGAGAATGCAAAATTCATCCAAGCAACGCCGTGGGAACCTGAGAACGAATACAATTTTAATTGGTACTGTTTGACTTGCGTCCAACTCCATAATGAAGCAGGAAAATATGACATTTCACTCGATTAAAATATATTAGAACCTAAAATAAGTAAGCTATGACTCTTGACGAGGTTAAAATAAATGAGGCTGCCCTTATTTTGTTGGTATTCATATGCTATCCACATTACTAAAAATATATTTCAGTGATCCTTTGTAGGTCACGATCACGAGGTCTCATTCCGCCGATCACGTTACAGCGGTTAAATTCCATCGCACAAGGCAATTACAGGCCAAGGCCATCCTGGGTAGTAAAAGCTCTCCTGCTCGTTGATTTGGATCTTCCATTCGAACTCATTTACTCCGGAAGCCGAGTTAGCGCAGGCCCGAATGTTATCCTCATCCAGATTTTATAATATAAAATAAACAAAAAGATTCCCTCTATTTCCACACAAGTGAGTTTTTCGGTTTGAATATTCGATCTGGTTCGGAGCATTTGCATGTGCATCTGCTCTTACCGTTCAGGTTTTTTGAGCCGCGAATTATCAGCTTTATTTCGCCGCAGGGCGCAGTGTACGAGAGACAAGAGTTGACGGAATGGAGCGAAAATCATGGTGTTCACGTTGTTACGTAGATTCCGTATTTCGCGTTCGGCCTCGTTAAACTTTACCGCTCAATTCCAGAAAAAAATGAAAAATATATTGTATTAAGATCTGGGTTAAGTTTCCACAACCGTAATATTTTTAAGTACCAGGTTCTTAAATGGAAATTACTGCATAGCAGTAACAAAATGTCGAATTGCGGAGACCTTGAAAAATTATTTGATTTTTCTCCCGCATATCGTAGTTATCACAGGTTTACCTGGTATCGTTTTCTGAAACTAACATTTTCTTTTTCCGAATCAGATTTTTTTTTAATTTTGTAAATATTCTTTCGTTTATTCTTAAAGGTTGGTGGCTTTAGTTTTTCCTCGAGCTTGATTGTCATTCTTGTCACTGAATTATGTTTAGATTAGGTGGTGCGAAATAATGTTCTGATTCTTTAGCTTGGGAAAATGACTAATATTCCATACTTTTCAATGGAAAAACCGACTATTGTTTTGACAGATGCATATCGTGATCAAGGTGAAAGTTTACAGTGAGTGAAACATCTATAACTGTAAATAAAGAATAATAATGATTACAAATTTCCACTCGTTTGATAACAAAGGCAACACGCGTTTTAATGTCCAACCTTCAACATCTGGTCGAAATGCAGTTATGACCAGACACTTGAATATATGTGTAAAGTGGTGGGTTAGATAATTATTCAAGAGAGGCGACCGACAGCTGAGGTAATTTGCGCCATTTAGGAAAGGTGGGTAATTGGGTAATGGTGGGAACATTTCATTCAGGTAATTGGGGAAGGGTGGAGAGAAACCCGGCGTCGGTACTAGCTTACTCCTAACAAAAGGCGCCTAGGGGACCACGGCTTAACGTCCCATCCGACGGACGGAGTACTGAACGTGAAATGGTCTCTACTAGGCACTCAAGAAGGGACCGGTTTGCCACTTAATAATCCACCAGTGCCGAGAACTGCCTTGACAGATGCGATTTCTCTGATAGTCTCTTTGTCTCTCTGTCTCCTTCCAAGCTCACTTTAGAAAGTAGAATGTTTTTGCGCTCGATTAATTATGGTGTTGAAAACTGCGGTATCGTATGGTATCGGGTGACCGGCAAAGGGGTTTATCATCGAACCTCTCTACCATGGTCATCGTAATCATCACATTCTGCTCTTTGCTTAATCTTAGAAATGATTGCTTCTGTAGAAATTACGAAGAGTTATGATAATATAATATATAAAAATATAAAAAGGTTATGATAATGCCCCGATATTTATACTTTTGGACGACAGTTGAAACGACAACTGCTAATTAAATGTATTCCTTTCTTCTAGCAAGATGGAAGAATATCTGACTGATACCTAACCTGATGTCACTCCCCCTTCTTTAGTTCCTTACAATGCTCCATAAATTGCCCGAAAAGCAAATATTCTTAGGTAATGGTCGCTTTCCCTGAATCAAAACTTTAAACAACAATCTCCAAGGTAATATTTATTATTTTTCTGATGCTTGTATTGTAAGCGTGCGTGAATCTTGTGCGTTCTGTGGACCAATGATGCGATTATTTGCATGGAGTATGGGGTGAAAACCACACCAGCAGCACAGTAGCACGGACTCAGATCGCCGGAAACTCCCTTTTTTCGAGAGGATGTCGGCCCGAGATGACGAAATGTACGTACATACTGGCTGGGGGTTTCTCCCGGGTGTACGGGCAAGGGGGATGTAGGGGAGAAGGGGGAGGAGAGAGTTAGGCAGAGTTAGGGGCGAGAAGGGGGGGGGGTGGCATTTGGAGCGGAATTTAAAAGGGAGAAGAGTGGGGAAGGGCGAGGGTAGGGGGAATTAAATCCACCCCCAGGAGACCGGGAGGGGGAGGCGGCGGCGGCGGTGGATGAGGAATTTGGTCCGTGGAGTGGGTGGTGCTTACGGAGGATTGGATTTCGCAGGGGGGACAGGGGAAGAGTGCTCTGCCGGCGCTGATGAAGATGTCGGGAGGGAGGGTAAAGGGGGGAGGGAAAGCATTGTGTCCCCTATTCTGAGCCCCCCACCCCCTTGGGTTGGCCCCTGTGGAATTCCCGGAGTGGACGGACGCACCTTCCCACTCAGTGGGGCGTGCGCAGTGAGAAGCATGTGTTTCCCTCTTTGCTCACCTCATTCTTCCCTCTGTCAACGTCCGCACCAGTCAACTTCCCGTTCCTTCCTCAGCCTCAGGTCGGCGGGTTGGTGTGGTGGTTACAGTATTGGCCTCTCATTGGCAAGGCTCGGGTTCGAATCCCGGAAGTGGAAGATACAATAATAATAATTTCTCTTCTGATCACAGGTACCCCCAATTACGATCATTTTAATATATATATGGTCAACACATTTAAAAACAGCCATGCCCTGGACAGGTGAGTTTTACCCAGGCGGGACTAGAACCCGCGACCTTCGGAATGGCAGGCGAAGACTTAATCCCGCCGCCACCTAGGCCGGTAAAGATATTTTTCATTGGTAAACCGGCCCATATTTAAGTTTTTTGTTGAGATAAGTCGAGTACAGCGCTCTGTCCGTCGGATGGGACGTTAAACCGTGGTCCCCTTGGCGCCTTTCGTTAAGAGTCAAGCCCATTTCACCCGACACTTGATCCTGCACAAGGTCGAGGATTCTCGCTAGTATGCTAGCTTTCCAGTATCGTGTGAATAGAACCAGTACCCATACTGGCTGGCAAGCATGCTAGCATGCAGAACCGTTCGCCCATTCACATCCCATTTCATTTACGTAGACCCTTTTATGCCTATGGATTTCTATAATTTCATAGGCAAGCACGTAAGTTGTAGCTTTTCATTGAAAGTGGAAAACTGCCATATTTTCTAGGATTTTATCCACAGAAATTAGTTATTCTGCGGCGATTACAAATGATCCTTTATGAAAATCGTAGGAAAGGAGTGTCTGTGTGCTAATGAGTACCTTTCGGTATTTGAGAATGCTTAGGCTTCTTTCCACTTATGTTTATTGATTTTAGAATGTTTCTTTTATGTCTATTTGTAAGCGAATATCTTTCTTAGCAAATGGAAGGATCGGTTGAAAAAATATTGAAAGTATCCAGTGTTTCCTTTTATTTTGGTTTTCATCAAATTAACCGATAAGCTCTAATTATTGTTTTTACCGAATTATTTAAGTTTTATCGAGTTTTTTATTTAGATTTAATATCTCAGTTTATTTACGGTCATATCATTTACTCCGTCCATCGGATGGGACGTTCAACTCTGAACTCCTTGGCGGCTCTCGTTTAGAGCAAGCTACCGTCGGCGCCGGGTTTGTCTCCGCCCTTCATCATTTCCATGAATTTCCCACCCTTACCCAAATAGGTATCCATCTTTAAAGATTTTGTCCCAGAGCAAAGTTCTTACCTAGCCGCCCTTAAAAACTGGGTTCGAATCCCCGTGTAAAATCCGACGAAATTTCTACTGGAATGATTATAGGGAAGTCAGGGTTTCGTAGTGGAGAGGACAAGCTTCCCATCCCGAGGGAACGAGTTCGAATCCTGGAAGTAGCAGATTTGTGAATTTCAGTATGTCAGCCCCTACTTGAATGTTTTTTGGAGTGCACTCTAAGTTCAGTACTCCGCCCGTCGTGTGGGACGTTAAGCCCTTGGTGCCTTTCATTTACATTGGACTGATTCCGAAGCCGGGTTTCTTCAATCCTTCCTTACCCATCCTCTTTTCTTTCCTACCAGTCTGAGGTGAGCTGGGCATTTTTGAAACCCCAGACGTCGATGATATTTCGGGTTGGTCGCCCTCACCATCGTCGTCCAGAATCCGGGCAGGACCGACGAGGAGCCTCTTTTCAGAGAGATGTGTTCTCGAGGTGGAAACATTCGTTTGGGAACGGTGAGAGCAATGCGGGAAGAGGAGGAATAGGCGGGCCTTCTCGGGTTTGTAAACGCGCGCGCTCGTGATCGTGCGCGAGGAACGCGTTTGCGTCCCATCGCCTCCCTCCATCCGCCCATAACAAACAGATCCCCGTCGCTGAAGGATGGCGATGAAGGGGGGTAGGTGGGAACGGCGGTGGGGAAAAGGGGAGAGGGTTGCGTGGGAGGGAGAAGTGGGCGAGCGAGGAGAGAAGTTATTATGCGTGCGAGTGTGAAGAAGTGCGCAGTATCCCAGGACGGGGGGCGTGCCCAGTAAAGTGTTTCATTTGTTTTTTTCTGTTACTATTTCCGTCTCTCCTTTTCTCTCGAGCGTCTTCATCACCTCTTTCCCTCCCTCCTCACTCCCCTCACCCCTCCCTCTCCCCTTTCCATTTCTTCCTCACCTTCTCTTCTGCCCCCTTTTATTTGTTTTTCCCTCCAAACGGAATCACTGTCATATATCTCTCCCTTTCTCTATCACCCCCACTTCAGTTATTTCTTCCTCCGGCGAAGCGCCGGCATTTTATTCGTCACTTCATCCATATCCACACAATGCCTCGCAATCCACGGTATATGTGTGTGGCAGGGGGTGAACCATCACCAAACGTTATGCATTAACTTCAATGAAACAAAACTATTTTTTAGTTACTACAAATCGAGTTATTTTTGTTAGTCTAAAATTTTAAAATCAACAGAGACTTGGGAGGAAACAAAATCAATTTTCGCGCAATACAGCTGCGAATGAATAGCTGTCAACCCTGCCGACGGATACCGCACATGTACAAATATTTAGAGTTACTTAGTAGTCATGCAAACATAGATCCGTGCGCATTTCGACTGATACAAGAATGTTGTAAAAATGCCTAAATCTACGCTGTCAATTCTATTCATCTCCTTCGTGCCGGCTATATAAACTATTGTTATCCCTGATTGTAAGCAGAAAAAGTGACGTTATTAGCCTCTCTATTTTACTTTGTATCCCTCTATTTTACTTATAACACGCTTATATGTTTACCGTATTTTCAAAATCTTCTTAGAATGTGTCCTCCTCAAACTCGCTGGAGAATTAGTTTCCCCTTCATGCAACGATGCGAGAGTTCATTCCATCAAATTAGTTAGATTAATTTTGACTTACTGATAAGCTTATATTTTTAGAAACCTAGCTACTCTCTACTGCACCTTTTCCAACCATGATTTTGAAACCCAAACGTGATTAGTACTTTGTCTCACCCAAATATGATTATTATTGGAGTAGAACTACTGTATGGCTCGTGGGTTTAATTTTCGATATTCCAAAAACGTTAACAGAATATCTAGGTATTCAAACGTTGAATTTAGAAGTTTTCCAATACTGCTACTGCTTGAAAACCACACCTTATTACGTTTTGGATTACTTTAGTTGCTTGATTTAATTTTGAAATGACTTTAAGTGATGTAACATGTCGCGTATCATTAAAATACTTACTATATAATCAGCCTAAAAACTGCAGCACAAAAAAAACAATTCTCATGAAATTTCAGCGGAATTTTTGACGGCACAGGAGCTAGTTGTGATAACAATTTCGATACTCTGCTAAACTTGAAGGCTGCATTTTCTCAGCCAAACATATCGTAACACCTTTTTGAAAACCTTGGTACACTCCGCTGCACACTATTCAATTCATAGATCAAACCTGCCTCATCTGCATTCCATATACGCGCAGCATACTCTCGGTGGGACCTAACGAGTAAGTCCTGCTCTTTCGTTTCCTTGTCACATTTCCCCCTCGCTTTTACGGCGTCCGGTTACAGGATTCCCAAACCCACACCGGCGTCCCCTCTCTCTCTCTCTCTTCTCCCCGACTCACTCTCGAGATTAAACAGCATGGCGATCTCGGATGAGCGATAAGTGCGGGAGGGTGTGAGAGTGGTCAGGGTGAGGAGGGAGAGGGTGCGGCGAGAGGGGGTATTCGAGTGCGGGAACGATGGGTCGGAGGGTGTGGACGGAAGAGGAGTGGTGTGTCCGTATAAAGTGGGCGCTTTGAGTGCGAGAGGACGTTAACCAACTCACCCGAGCGCGTCTGGAAATCACGGATTGCGAAACGGAATAAGGCAAGGCGGTAACTTAAGAATCGAGTCCGTCCAGAAGTTGAATTTTTGTGCTTGAAACGGGATTTATTTAAATAAGAACCAATTAGTTTGGTTGCAAATGTATGGGTAATCTCGATTTTCATTTATTCGTTGTGAAGCAATGTAACTGAACTTTATTTTCTCCCTTTTTCGGCTTCATTTGCTTCAAATATTAGGTCACTAAATTTATCCCTCCTTTTTTTATTAATTTGTCTGAATATATGTACTTATTGATGAATAGATACAATTCAGTAGTTGAAAACAATGTCTAAGTTGATCAGAGATCGTTCCTCTACCCAGGAAATACTTCTTTATTTGAATAGCGACTCTCTTGTCAACAAGTAATCCAATTTAAAATCCTTGCTGGACGTATAGCACCTTTAAGTTGGGTATAGTTAGAGACGGCAATTCTGTATTCTCTCATTCACAGGTTCATAATTTCTTCCGAAATATATTTGCAGAAAATAAAAAAAAACGAGTAAGTGGAGATGGTGGGGGAAGAAAATAAGCTGATTGAGGGAATTAGGGGAAGGCAGAGGGAGTGGATGAAGCAGGTTTTAAGGGGTGAGGGTGTTTTGAGGGACGTGATAGAGGGAGGAATTTTTGGTAGCCGGGGCAGAGGGAGAGGAGAAGAACGGGTAGCTTAGATAGAAGAAAAGAAGTATGCGAAACTTAAGGAGGACAATATTTGATAGATAGGAGCCGTGGAATAATTTATTTTTCATCTAAACGTGCCTTTACTGGCAGAATACTAACAATAATAATTCGTACTAAGCCGAGTAGAGTGTTTTTTTTTAATCAAAATAAAGCTTTATTTCAATGCTTTGTGTATAAAACCCCTAAAAGCAACAGGGTAATATATAATGGCTCGTATGAACTTTTACATCATTGTATAGGACAGCATTATTTACAAAATATAATAATAAATTAAACATATAAATAAGAAACCAGTTGCCATTTTCAGGATAGCTAATTACATAAATTAAGTGCACACTTTTTACTTTTACATTAATTTACAGTTATGGTCCAATGTCATAGTAGTTGACGGATCAAATCATCTTCGCGTCCCGGCGATCGAAGCACTGACCCTTCCTTTGTCTCGTTTCGCGCTGTTGGCAGCTGCTTTTCCGCGACCCTAATCTCCGGCTTCGCCATTCCTTTCCCTCGCCTCTAAATCGGTGGAATTGATGGCGGAAGCTAGTGGTGGGTAGGCGAGAGAGAGATGGTGGGGCATGACTTTTCCCCCTTGCCTTCATCTTCCCGGAGATTGAGGGATGAATGGCCCCGTGGTATGGACCGGGGACGCACGGTCGTCGAAGTGCTGCGGAAGTGGCTTCGGGGGTGGGGCTGCTTTAATTAGGATGCGTATTGCTTTGGGAGGGAAGGAGTGGGAAGGGAAAGCAAGAGGGAGGACCTCGAATGTGTGTCGGTGTGTGTACGTGTGGGGGGACATGGTGAAGGGGTCGAGTGCGGTACGGAGAGGGTCAGGGGTGGAATGCGTAATCGAAGAAGGGAGGCATAGAACGATCGTTAACCCCAGCTATTTTTTTAAGCTTTTTTCTGGAGGCTGCAGTGCGAACCGAATTAGCTTAAGGTTGGCCCTAGCCGCCGTTCTTAGTACTCAAAGTAATGAGTTTGTGAAATCGTAACTGAGTGGTCCTTGAAAGTCTGGTCCAATGGGTTCAATTTGTCCGTCTATATAACGACGCCTCCTCGACCATATTCTGCGTTAGTGGAAACGATGTGGGATCTGAAGTCTGCAAACAGTACTAGAAGTCATGAATTTCGCGATGCAAGCTGCTCTTAGGTAATGTTACTAACTCACGCATAGTTTTTTTATTCTTAAAATAAATTAACTACAGCTCTCTAGACTTCCCTATTCATTTCTAGTTCAGTCAGGCACTTATGCTTCTTTTATCCCAAATCCCTCTTCAAATTACCAATGTATGTACCTATTATCTCCGAGTATGGTCTTCCCTTCCATAATACACAGTGGCCAAGTCAACGTTGAGGAACACTTCCATGATTAGACTTGAACAAATTAAACTTATCAATTCCTCACAAAAAATATAATTTATATTCATGATCGGTGTCGGGACATGATGTGTGCACTTTATGACATTCTTTTATGTAATACGCGCAGGACTGTATTTGTGCATATATTGGAGAAAGTGGGTGAAATTTCACTATCAGAACATGTTAAATACTTAATTTTTGGTGACGATAGTTCGTTCTTGGCTAACCCCTTATTTTCTCTCTACCATGATCCAACTTTATCTCCCTAAATGTTCCATGTTTTTTGGACAGAGTGCCAGACTAAAGTTTTTGGAAAGTTTTGAAATATTAACGAATGCCATATACAATAAGATTAAGCTGTTAAATGATGTTGCACTCACCAACCGATCACCCTTCTACAATATATCTGTCCACGCTTTCCGCGCTCATGCTTAACCTACAGCCCATTGTCCCTCTCCTCACCCATTTTCCATATTTCCTTGACAGGGTATCTAATATCTTGCCACCCTGGAAATGTTACCCATTTGATCAAGAAAAGAAAGCGTTGGAACTGGTCAGGATCATTAAATAATTGTACGGAATAGTACAAAGGTTATTTATTTTCATAACATCCCTGTTCCACATATGGCTCTCGTATTCCATCTAAGTAACTGTGTTAAACAATTGAAACCAATTTGCACTATTTAGAGCGATTGTGGCGAGCTCAATATGGCATCCCAGTGTTCAAGTGAAACGGGCAGCTCAGGGAGGTTACCGCGCGCGGCAGAAGCCACTAAATAAGACCGCCTGCAAATTGTTTGTTCTCTGTTACAGAGAAATAAAACCATCCATTGAAGTCTGCACGTAAATATTCCGAGAACCAACCCTGCGGCCGACGTGACGCGATCACCAGCACGGTTTGATTTTCGAAATTAATTTAAAATCGCCTTTGAAGGCTTCTGGTCAAATATTTTCGGAAATGTAATCGTCGAAAACGAAGTTATGTGAGTTTAAAGTTTAAGTCAAAGCGATCCCGCAAATGTTAAACTTGATGAGCCCCTTCATCTTCTAAACAATTTATTTTCATTCTAATTTGATGATAACTGGGCTTATGCGTTGTAACGGACACAAATGAGTACTTGCTGACGAGATATGCTCCAGTCAGGACTTAAGCTGAATATTGTTTACGAATTCTTTTTGGCAGCCAGTCGCATCTTAACGTAATTTTAACTTCTGTTATAGTTCTTATTGTTCCAAATGTGCTCTGTGCAAAACTTTATCGCATAAAATCTGTTTTAAATTTTTTCGATTTTTCTATAGGTAAAACCAACAGTGTAAAAAGTATTTTAGCAACAATGCAGTTACTTTGTTCCATTCATTTGATTTTCTAGCCTTTCAAAGGCCTGTATATGTGAATAGACCCAAGCTTACACAAAAGAGAAGTAAAAAGTATAAAATGAGGGCGTGGGTAAAATCCGCACGTCTCGAATAATGAACTTCCTTGAACCTCATCTTAATGAGGAAGCTGTGCAGTGAGAATATTTAGAAAGTATACACGATCCCTAGAGACAGTTCTAAAGTCTTGAGTAGTAAAAAAAGAGGACTTCCTCCCAAAAATGGAACGGCGGAAGGGAAAGGAGAATTTTAGATACGTACTAAGCATTTCATATTTTCCTCGAATGAGAGAGGGAAGAGTATTATTTTTATCCTGTAAGAGAAACTTTAGTTCAACTCTCGTGAAATGCTTCTTGCATATTTTAATCATTTTGACGTAAAAAGAAAAGGTAAATAAGCGATTGTAAGTGAATATATGCTTTCGGAACGTTGAAAAGTTTAGAAAGGTTTTATTTGAGCAGGAAAGTAAATATTGAATCAACAAAATGATTTTTCGCAGAATAGGTACCTACTGTACAAAGGTGGATTTATTTCGTAATGTGGAGTTCCCAGAATTTCGGTCGTAAGCAACAGTCTTAAACGTCTTAGACGAGGAAGACCCAAATTCAGAGGTTACAATTGATGCCTAGACCGAAAAATTTGAATTCGAGAGTAGGAGGTAAATTATTTTTTGACATTTTAGTCACAGCAGGAGATTCTGAAATCTGTAATGAATCCAAAAGCCTGAATATGGATGAGTGCTTCCGGATTTGAGGTCCGACTCTCTTCATCAACTACCGGATAGTCAGTGGGCTTAGCTCAGTATAAATAAGGATAGAAACTCACGTCCTCTGAAGTTCTCAGTCTTCTTGGTAAGAATGAATAGTTCTTAAATCATTTATAAATTTAAGAGCTTAGATATAAATGTCCAGATTTGTCTTATGGGTCATGTAATTAATGGTTTTATCGGTTCCGTTGTTCCAAGAAATTTGGACATTCTGTCGCGTCTTTCCCAATATTTTTTAGCAGAAGTGCAGAATTATTTTCATCTTCCCTGCATAGTATCCTTGGCTATTCCAGTCACTACTTACATGTTCCGAGTTCATTAAAGTAACCTAATACCACGTTGTGAATGGTGTAAGCGACCGACAATCACAATCGGCACATTTGCACCTTTGAGGATAAAATCACTTCATGCATAGAGGTAAGAATTTTTCAGTGAACGGAGAAATAGTGAAGCGATTGAAGTGTTGGCATACGGCTACTCTTGACGAAAGGAAATCACGGTTAATTGTCTTTTACGGCAGACATTTTAAATTCCCTCCGCACAGCACTAAAGTGGTGACTGCTATAATTAGGTAGATTTAGTTTTGATATTTGCTGACAATAAGATGATTATACTGTTAATGCATATAATTCATTAAAACATATCCTTTGTGATATTTTATATTTAAATAATCAATGTAGGTACGGTAAATTTCCAGGAGTGAAATCAATTGGTATTAACAGTACAAGTTTCTTTTTAATGGCAGATACTGTGTTTAGGCGGTAAGGATTCTCGTCAAGAAAATACTCCTGAGTTTTCCTGATGTGAGACCGCTATAATGTAGAAAAATCAAAAACAAAACTAAAGAGTATACTGAAGTCGAGGTGGATATAGGTGACTCACACTACTCTATCGAGTGACACAGACGACTGTCTCGTCCTCGCGTGGCTCTCACAGATTGAAAAAGTTGTTCGTAAAGGCAAAAGTAGTACATTGGATAATCGCAAATGACGGTGTATTCCGCATCAGCGCGCCAAAAAAAGATATTTGTTATACTAATAGCTAGAGATGGGTAAATTACCGTAATTTTCAATTAAAGTAAATTACCGTGGTAAATTACGGTAATTTTCGAAAATTATCGTAATTTTCCGGTAATTTTAAGTTTTGAGCTGCAAATCCTTATCAGAGGACTCAAAACGAAATCAAATAGCATTGAGATATAAATGCCGAGGCTTATATCAAACATATCACGACGTTTATCTATTATAACTCGTTAAATAAATTATAACGAAGTTGGCAGCAGCACGTAATTTGCCTCTCTTTTGTCAAACCATTTTCTTTTTTTGGCGCGCTGATGCGGAATACACCGTCATTTGCGATTATCCAATGTACTACTTTTGCCTTTACGAACAACTTTTTCAATCTGTGAGAGCCACGCGAGGACGAGACAGTCGTCTGTGTCACTCGATTATCGTTCCAAAGACCTACCTCTGCGCAATGTGCTTAATGCAATTTGTTATTTTACTCTGAATAAATCACGCACACAATGTAAACAAAATCGTTTTAGCTACTTAATTTATAATATCACCCATTCCAATGGTTTCTTCGTGAGGAAGAAATTTTCAGAAAAAGAACTTTTCTGAAAATTATCTACCGTTTATTACGGTAATATTCAGGGGTGTTGGTAATTTACGAATAATATCACGGTAATTACCGCGGTAATTTACCGAGTTGCCCATCTCTACGTATTCACAGCCATCTTAAAAAAATTGAAAAAATTCGACGAGTCACTCTCCCTCACGACCACCTAGAAATATGTTCCACTGTCGGATTTCGAACCCGGTACTTCGGGATGGGAGGCCGGAATTCTACAGCCATCATACCGATGCTTCAATATCTCGTGCTACATTACGTAGCCTTTCTCCACGCGAGGTAGGCCCTCCCCCCTCTCTCTCTCCAACCCTTGCCGCCGAAACCCCCCTCCTCGAACTCTCGACCCTTAAGGACGCAGGACCGAGTACTTTGGCCACGGGACCGAACCGATCTTCGTCGTCGGAGCTCTTAGCGGAACGCAGGTTTCGCGCTTGATTACTCCTTCCTTATCAAGGCTTCAACCCTCTTGATTCCATTCCGCTCCCAGTGGAGGGGTTCTCGCAGAAGCGGAGTCGAGGGACTCCGGTTGAGTGGGAGGGGACGCGTGGAATACCCTTAAAAGGGAGTGCGAATGAAGGGCACGCAATCTACCGCTCCGTCCCTTACGGCCCCATTTTCCCCCATCCGCCTGCGCGCCTCTTGATATTCCTCCACCGTCTCCTCTACCACTTTCCAACCCCTCCCACGGCTGTACAAACTTCCCCTTCCCATTACGGAGGTTTGCATGAATGTAAAAACAGAAGAAAACTCTCGGAACGATAGAGCGTGGTTTGCAGTTTCTGTGGTTGGTGGATCTGTTTAGTATCGCGACGTGAACTACATCATTTTACGCCACCATTACCCGATGTATTTACTGAGAGACACCTTAGTTTTATCCCATGGGATGACCTCTACAAATATCCCGCTATCGCGACCCCTCCATCATTAGGTATTCTGCGCGTGTAGGGCTGGTTGTGCTTGGGCAGTCCCCGTCTTTAAATTGCCCCGCTTCTAACTTTCCCCCACAAACTTTGTTTCCCCTCGATTTTATCCTCGCAAAATCTCATCATTTCTTCGTAAACGATTCCCTAAATTTTGATTGTCGTGAGGTGGTAACCTAAAAGGCAAATATTTGTGAATTACTCTTTTAAAATCGTTTATTTACGCTAGCAACCCAGGTTTCAGGAGGCTGGTTTACGTCCTCTCCAAAAGATATTCCATCTTGTTAATCCCACCTGGTGGAATTCCACTCCTCCAGGCAATGAACCTTCTTGGATTAACATGATTGATGGTTACATCAAGCATCGTCCACTCTTACATACGAATATTTCTATAAATGTATTTATGTAGGAGTATTTATTATGCGATAGGCATTTTACGTGATTTCCCGACGTGATTTGAAAGTGACAGTAAACGTATTATTTCGCGACGCGATATCATGCAATGTTTAAGATCGCACAATATGAGATATCACCAATTTACGTCACGAAGCCGACATATTGACGATTTTTCGATAAGAAGTTAATATCGCAGTGCGATATTCAAAACCGCATATCGTATAGCCGTGTTACTCTCAGCCTCTTACTAAATTAGTTTATTAAGGAAAGTTTTAGCCGCACACCCTCGTGGTGGATTAGCGGACAAAATATATCGTAGATGTTCCGACCGAATCGATGTGAATATCGATGGACGTTCCATCGCATCGAATCACCAGTCTCCCCACTCTCCTTCTTCCCCCGTGTATATCCTGTTCCCTTCCCCCTCCCCCCTCACGCAAGTGCTCCTTAATTATTCCTCCGCTGTCCCATCCCTCTCCCCTCCCTCCCCCTCCCTCTCCATCCCACCCCCACCCCTCCCCCTCTCCCCGCGCCTCCAGGAAACCGAATTTTCGACATTTTCCGCCGGCGCCCGAGCGCTGCCGCCTCCGGAGGGCGTGTGGGATGTAAATGCGTTGATTTGCGAACGGGGACCGTGGAGGAGGGTAGGGGGGGAGGGTCCTTTCGCCTTTCTGAGTAGCGGAGGACGGTGGCGGCGAGTTTGGGGCCAAAGTGCCGACGCTCCTCCCTAGCGTGTGGAGAAACTTGGACTGTGTGGACTCAAAAGGGACGGGCAAGGGATGAATGGTTCAGGGGGTTGGTTCCGAGGGGGAAAGATTTTGGCGTCCCAATCATTATGCTCGTCCTGCATGGGTAATACGGTTATGTCCCCTCTCTCGAAGGTGTATTACCGCTTCTCTCGGCGATATATCCCGTCTTGGCTCGTCCCTTTCTTGCCTCGAATTGAGAATGAGTCCACTAAGTTTGGAAGTGCATGAATGCGGGAAAAAACTTGTCCATCTAAACTGGAAGTCGAACTCAAATCGCCATATCGCACCGAATGCTGCATTCAGAAGCCTACCGAGGCAACTTACTGATTAGTTTTCTAAGTGCCACAGTGTGGCAGATTTTTCAGTGGCAAACCGGTCCCAGTTTGAGTGTCTAGTAAAGGGCATTTCAGGTTCAGTACTCTGATCGTCGGATGGGACGTTAAGCCGAGGTATCCTAGGCGCCTGTCGTGAAGAGTAGGGTAATGCCGTCGTCAGGTTTCTCTCCACCTTTCCTTTATTGCCTGAAATGTTCATACCACTAACCAATCACCCACCTATTCTTAATGGCACAAATAACCTCAGCCGTCGGTCGCCTCCCTTGAAAAGCCAACTAACTAGTACATACATAAGTGGTGGTACTTTTACACATAATACCAGCATCCACGAGGCTTAATTCATTCGATATTTATTAGCATTTAGAATCGATTTCCACAGTTTTATGGAAAACGATTCGTTTGAAGAGACTGATTTTTAATAGCGATATAATAAGGTCTTTTGGTTCGAAGGTACAATTTTTTTCCGATTATAGTGAGTTTTAATCGTACATTGTTTTTATTGATGTGGAATTAGATTTTATGGAGTTCAGGTGTAATATTCAGTTTATAACGCACCGTCTAACCTAATTTAATCCTTAATGGAATACAACATCTATGCCCGAGATGGTATTTGTGTCCGCGAACTTAGGGTTGCCAAGCTGTCACGTAGAGATCCTGTTTTCCGATGCGATTATTTATCTGTGAAAGTAAGGTTGGTAACAATGTGTTGCACTGTTTGAATGAGAGCGCGGATCTTCCGCTTCCTTTCTCAGGTTTTTCCTGGTTTTTGGAGTCATTTACGGATTTTAGGCATAAATTGAGCTAAAAAATGTTTGTTGAAATAGTTTCATGAAATATCTCAGTTGCTAGTTACTTCTTAGCATTACAATCGGACGAAGGATTTTCATTTTGTTTCATTCTATGTCGGATTTGGCTTTATATTCAACCGATAAATCTCATCCCACCTAAAGAATCAAATCCAATACCTAATCCGACGACTAACAAAACACCCATAACGTAGGCGGGATACGAACCCACGAACTTTGGGATTTCAGGCCGGCGCGTGGAATTGAAAGCTTCAGACCTAGGAAAAGCGTGATCGCAATATTAATTATTATCGTTTATTTATAAAGTGGTAAGGTGTTTTTACCAAAATATTTGCTTTGACAGTTGATGGCATCCAATCATTTTGCGCGAGCGCAGGCTTCTTGCTTATGTGGGAATCATTGACCGCTTGCCTTTATGAGGAATGTCCTTCTTACAGCTAATATTTAGATGGGCAGAAGTCTTCTACGTTATAATTCAAGATACCCTTAATCCAAATACTACCCCTTGGAACCACCATCTGCTTGGAGGCGGAATGTGAATTGGAGCGATGCAGAATTCCCAGGGATCGCGAGACGAAAATTAAATCATGGAAAGAATTGTAGGTGACTGATTCACCATAATGGTGTGGGAAGAAGTTAAATTAGGCAGTATTTCTTAGGAAGTTCATCTTATATCCTTTATGGATTATCTTATAGTCTCTGCATAGTGTCATTTTATCTCTTGAGTGCTTCTTTAGGGGAAAGGTTTAAGTGGAAATGAACTTTGAAACTCCTCATAATAAATTAATTACTCCAATAATGCTTATCAACCCTTGAGGACTCGGGGTGCATCTACTGCTTCCATTTTCTCCGACTTCTCACTGGCCTCATGGTTTTAATCCGCGAAAATGAGCGTTCGTGTGTGTAATCGTTGCGAAAACTACCCATCATCTTCCCTCCAAAGTATTTTTTTTCCTCTTTTAATCATGCGGTCAACGACTGAAGCGTTGCCTCAGCTCTCGCGTGCGCTCCCCGGCTAACCGCTCCTCGCATAATGATATCCCCGGAGAGGGTTCATCAAGGGTTAGCTGTTGGAAGGGGGGGGGGTGCACGGCCCTCGGTTAGTTTGCCTTTTTTGTGGGTTGAGGGAGAGGGGGGGCTTGCTGGTAGAGGGAGGGGAATGGAGAAGGCTCGTATAGTCCGTCGGGAGACAGGTAGACGGCAGCACTGAACGGATACAGCCTATACTCGATGGTATCGGCCTTTACGTGGTGGAAACGATCTTTATAAATCAACAAACACTAAATCCTACATTAAAGCCGAGGGTATAGGGGCCGATATATGGATAAAAAATCTCTGCATTTACTGGAATCGAACCAGGACCTTGCAATACTCCAGCCAAGGCAGTACTGCGAAGGCAGTACTCCAGCCAGCACACTAACCCGGTCCCTGTTTGCCTTCTTTCGGTCCGCATAATTTTACTCCCGGAGAATTCACCCTTTTCACATGCCCTAGTATAGTATTAAAAAATATACTTCTATTTTATGAGAAATAAGCTTTGGTAGGAAGGTATGGAAGAATGGAAAAGGCAGGCCTCGTATGAGTCACATAGAACAGGTCGTAAAGGACGTGAAAGAGAGGAACTACGTTTATATGAAGAGGTTAGCCGATAGAAGAATCGAGTGGAGGGCTGCGTGAAACCAATCCTAGGATTGTTGACCCATGATGATGATGCTTTTGAATACGGAAAAGGCCTACTCATGTGGTGTATGCTTTATTGCCACCCTTATTGCTTTAAGGCATGTAGTAAGTATAGCCTATTTTTTACTCTATTTTTTAGGCTAAGCTTTTTTCGTACTTCTCTCGAATCTTCCTTTTTGATAAAATCCCAACCGAGTAAATAAAAGCTTCTTCTTGGTTGAAGCTAAGAAGCTTCTTTATTCGCAAGAAAGGGATAAATATATACTTTTCCTAGGTGACCATATTTTTTAGTCGGTTAAATATAAACTCATTGATGAAAGTGGATAAAATACCTATTCTGAGTGGGTGGAATTAAGTAGTAAAGTACCATAATGCCTTTACGACTGGCTCTTACTACTTGGTCCGAAATGTGTTGTTTTGTGTTAAAAAGTTTGGTACTTAATTGAGCTCTTAGCTGAATTCCTGTTTGCATTAATTTCTAATTCAATTAATCCCACGTTTACATGAAACTTTCGGGAGGAGCTCTCATACTTTTTTTTTATTTATATTTCCAACAAATGACTATCTTAAACCCAAGTCGTCTTGGTAATTGACTTCTCAAAGTGGGTTAAGAGGATTGAAAGCTGAAAAATGCTATTCAAGAAACCTATCGCTGATTCGTTGACTTCAACCCCGAAAGTGAAAATTTGGGAATGATGGAATTTAGAAGAGAGTGGCTGTAGGCAGTGGCGCACCCACTGGGGGGGGGGGGTCAAAGTGACCCTGTCCCTCTCCCTTAACTCTCTGCAAAGCCCAAATGAATCTTTAATTGACACGTCGAAGTCACATGGTAGCATCAATTGGAAAGATATAAAACACTCGTTACATCATTTTACTCGAATATGAGTAGACCAAAGATAATGGTAAGGATCTTTTATCCGTGACGCATAACCAACTTAGCATAGGCCTAAAAGTTTATGACTATATTTGACTGTAAATCTGATATGTTTACTTATAAGATGCATACACGTAATAACTAATATGGCCTACTATAACATTCAAAATATACTGATTAAAATAATATTTTGGTTATGCATTGCGAAAGGTCGGGCAGATGGCGGGCCCCCCATTAAAAAATTTCTGAGTGTAGGTAGCGATTTTTCGCTTTCAATCCATGGATTTATTGAGCATGAGCAGGAAGTTGAGGTTCACGGTGAAGCGAAACACAAGTCTGTTGAATTAAGCAGCAGGGAATAAAGGCGAACGAACATGAGTTGGGCCGAGCAATTGAAAGCATCCTCCATCCGCTACAAATTGGAGAATTTGAATACCCCTTCTCTCATCCAAACCGATTCCCTAAAAATCTCTCTACTCGGCGAGCACTCGATAGTGAAGGATTCGTATGCACCTCTTTACCCACGCCCCGCACCAGCTTCTCGTACCCCCACATCCCTACCACCACTCTACCCTACACCACCGACACATCCTGTCATGGTGCACGGCGCGTCGCTTTGGCTGAGCCAAACGGAGACCCTAAGGAGCGACGGGGAAGGTCGACGCACACCTACAAGGGCTTCGAGTGATTTAAAGCCCCCCCGGGAGCTCGTCCTCGTGTCTGGGGCACGGGAGGAGCCATCCCGCGCGGGGGCGAAACGTTGAATGAGGTGAGCGGTAAGTTGGAAAGGGACCTGGGATGAAATCGGCGCGTTCTGTTCGGATCGAGTTGAAAGGGTTGAAGCGGAGGCCTCGGTAGGGGAGAGTGTTCGGGGGATGTGTGGCGGGGAAGAGGGTTCCCACCCCTTTTCGGGGATCGACCTTTCGGGGGTGGCGAGGAGGCACAGTAGGGCGTGCCGATGGGGTGTAGTCTGTCTTCCCTCCTTTGCACGGAGTGCGTGAATTTGATTACTCGCTCGCGCTGTCTTCGTCGACCCGTTTAGCGGAGCCGTTTGGGGGTTGGTAGGACTTGTTCCTTGCGGCCGGGAACGTGTATTTGTGTGTGTCACGCCTTCAATCTTCCCCCTGTCGACGACAGAGTCCCCAAGTGCCCTTTCAACTCCCCCGCCTCATGTTTGTTTGTAGTTCGACTTGTTTCACCGCTTCTCGTGCCGCTTCGTGGAGGTCGACCATTTACGTGGCTCGAGGAATCCCGATTGGATTAATACCTTTCGCTCTCCGTCGACTCTCTCTCTCTTCTCTCGCTATCTTGGGTTCCCCTCCCATCTTTTGTTCAAGTTTCAGACGGGAACCGCCCTCAGAAGATCTTCCTTCCCTTTCTCCCCTCGCCCCTTTCATGGTGAACCTCAACGCTCACTTGAATTACTAAAGTAGAATCAGACCCTCACCTCATTACTCTAGATCAGGGGGTCCCCAAACTGGGGTACCCGTACCGCCGATGGTTACGGAAAGCTCGTCCGAGGAGTAAGGTGAATACCAGGAGAGTTGTGTTTGAAACCGTTGGGACTATCTCTGAAGGGTAACCAAGGAGTCACGTGATATAAACACGAATGGTTCGCAAATTTGGAGTGTTAAAACCGCTGATTACAACCTCAATCACTGTTTACATCTGTGTTTTATCTCATCTGGGAGCTCAATAATCGAGACAAGTGAGTAAAACTCAAGCGCAATTATTTAATTATATTGTAACGAGCGATTAAGACACGCTAAATTTGCAAACCATTCATTTTGCACCACGTGACTCTTTGGTTACCATTTATTTATTCGAGATAATCCCGACGGTTTCAAAATCACACCCCCAGGTAAATAAGTATATAATACTATGTATATTTTCCTAAAACATTTATGTTATCAACTTATACATCTACATCTACGCGATACCCTGCAAGCCACTGTGAGAGTGAGTGGCAGGGGTTGAATATCACCTAGTATGTACTATAGACATGCAAAGATACTACTATAGGGTCTCATGCAGCTAGATTGTTAGTATCTACAAAGTAATTAAGGGATTGGTTGTTAATACATGCATCATGCACTACAGACTACTGTAAAATATTTCCCCTACCTATTCCTTTGCTACGCTGCCTATTGTATTCTCTTATAGTACGGGGGAAAAATTGCATTTTGTATCTATCAGCACGTCAATCTATCTCTCTAATCTTATTTCTCTGGCCGAATACTATAATACTAGCATAATACGCTGGTATTTTTAATATATGCCTAACATCTTCAGTAAATCTATCCGATTTAAATTGCTGTAAGATATTTCATCTGTACTTTTACCTACGCTCTGATAATGATTCCCACCCCAATTCTTGTATTAATTCTGATACATTACAAAACCTGTCGGAACACCTTTTTATGAACCTAGCTGCTCTACGCTGCACACTCTCTAGTTCTCTGATCAAACCTAATTCATTCGGATCCCATACCCTGGCAACATATTCACGGTGGGGCCTAACTAGTGAAAAGTAACATTGCTCTTTTGTCTTCTCATTACATTTCCCAAGTGCTCTTTTTATAAATCCTAGCTTTCTCTTCGTTCTGCCGCATATTTCCCGGATGTGAAAACGTACTATTACGTGTTATTACTTGCTTTCAGCCTCAGCAACAGCATTTTCAGTCTCATTTTTTTTCTTTAAATCTCCTTGGTAAACTAACAATTCATTGCTTTAAAAAATGTAAAGAGGTACCGTATAATTTACTAATAGCCAAGGAGGTTAGGAACGAAAAATGTTGGGGGCTCGTGGTCTAGATTATATGAACGCAAGCGAATCAGCAAATTAGGGAGGAAAAGCTCTGCTTTAGCTATTTTTTTAAGATTTTCCCCTAATATGAGCTCAGTACACGTCGCATGTTCTTTCCTTGTGTGCCTCATATTCATTTCTTTCGTACCAGTTTTCATTAAACATTCGTATTTCTTTTTTCGCTTTTATTTTGAGATAAGAAAACGTGGGTTGACCGTTGGATCGGGGGTCTTGAACTCACACTCGCCCCAAGTCATACGTAAGTAAAACAGTCACGTAAAATGTATTCCGAGTAAAATGGGTAGTGCATTTCGTCATTCATTTTTGCATTCGTGTTCACAGCTCGTTTCTTGTTTCGTAATATACTGTCAGTTAAGCAGAGGTGGGAGTTTGATAACGGCGGGAACCAACCTTGATTTAAGCGAATAGTCTTGACCTGTGCCACTTTGCCTTCCCCCTTAGCGTTCATGTGAATTTAAAAGCTGCGATAAGAATGTTTATAGAGGAATTTTTTAGAAAAGATCATTATTAACGTGTAGAGAAGTTACTTCATCGCAATTAGTCACGTAAATAGGTACTCTCCCTCCTATAAGGTGTTGAGTTTATACGGCGAAAAAGCAGATACAACAGTTAGATAGTCATTTTTTGTTTTGCCCTAATTAATATCAAATGACTGTTGTAAACGTAATGCGAAAGTTTGCTGAACTCTTTCCTCTATTTTGTGACCGTAATGATTTGCAATTGATGCATTCATGATATCTTTTAGTAAAGATCATTATTAACGTGTAGACAAGTTATTTCATCGCAATTAGTTACGTTAATAGGTACTCTCCCTTCTATAAGGTGTTGAGTTTTTACGGCGAAAAAGCAGATAAAACAGTTCGATAGTCATTTTTTGTTTTTCCCTAATTAATTTCAAATGATTGTTGTAAACTTAATGTGCAAGTTTCCTGAATTCTTTCCTCTATTTTGTGACCGTAATGATGCCCAATTGATGCATTCATGATATCCCTTCCAGCTTTACCTTTTATTTTCTCCCATTTATCAACAGTATCTTCCAGAAGTTTTTGGTGGCAATAGTAAGAAATGAGTATTTAAAGAAGAGAAAACGTTTTCTTTTCCTAAAGCCTCGTGTGTTTGAGAGTTGGGGCTACGTGGATCGTAATTTTACTTTTCTCTGAGCGCATTATCTCTGTCATCAGGTAGAGTAAATCGTGAAACCGGAATAGCTCTGTTAGTACTAATAAATCTCTGTTGGTGTAATTGGAACTCAAAGCGAAGATCACTCAATACGCCCGGCTCAGATTAATTGATACACCTACGAACTATCCCCCCCGTAAGTTTGGTTCCCCGAATAGCTGATGGAGCGCAGCATCTCCAGCACCTTACTCCTCCACCTTAGCATTTCGCTCTAGCGCCGTGAATTTCTATCCCTTCCACCAATCAGATAACCGTCTTCGGTAACTCCACCGAGTCCCCCTCCTCCCTTCCAACGCCTGGGTAGCCCGTGAAAATGTGTGAGGGTTTGTTGGGGGTGTGAGTGTGAGTGTGTGTGTGTAGCAGATTCGGCGGAAAATTTTTGGTGCTCCACTCCGAAGTTTCGCCTTACCACATCACCCGAAGCAATCGCTTAATGCAGGGTGGAGGCCTAAAAATGGAATTTCAGGGTTGGATTTCGGAGGCGGGTGGAGAAGACCGAACGCGCGCGCACGCCCCGCCCGCCGCTTGTGTTTATTCGGGCGATATACATCAGGATCCCCCTTTAAACTTCTCGCATCCACCAAAATCGGACGTCTAATTTCCGAATGCAACCCCGCTCGGATCCACAAACGCACGTACCAACTAGCGAGCGCGGGAACCCACCCGCGCCTACCCCGAACAGAAGTTCCTCCGCAAAACCACGAAAGGGAAAACACCCTTTTCTACACTTCCGCAAAATCCACCACTCCCCTCCACCCTTTGTACCTCCTCCCCCCTTTTCCGTTCTCATTCGTCCTTCGCCCTTTTGTAAAGCGAGCGGTGGGACGCGCGGGAAGAAGGGGCCCATCTACGGACTCGCGCGGCCTCCGCGGAGAAGGAATGGGCCCTTTTGATCGGCTCCGTGGAGAGGGAGAGCACTAAATATAATTGCCCACCGAGTGTATGGATCGGTCGCTTGCCCCGAGATGAGGCTGCGGCCGAGAGATTCGTCGCGTTCTTTCAACGGGCTGCGTTCGATTTCGGGATGGAACCATGGGCGTTAGGTGTGTACGAATGGCGCTGAGCCACGCAGTGCGAGTTCATCTGGAGGAGGAAATGGACGAAGATAGCGAAGGGGCGTAAATCATGGACTTCGCTGAACGTTTTCCTCTCGGGTTGTCTCGCGTTCCGAGTAGACGTAGCTGAATTAGGCTTTCGGATGTTCCAACCGCTTAGGTTAAATGGCACGGTCCAACCTAATGTACTCCCAAGTTTAATCCTGAACCAAATCCAATGGGTCATCCAATATTATCTGTGGGTAGTGGAAAACTTTGAACTCGTCAAAATCCTCAGAGTCCGTTTTTGAGGCCATGAATGCATGATTCATGCTTTTATAATCGTAGTTTGTTATTTTGATATTGTGCTACCCGTCCCAGCATTCATGTATTTGTCTCTGAAAGATTTGTAACAAACGAGTTGTTCAGTGTTTAATCCGTACATTCTGTCTTTATTGTGGTAGAATTAAGTTCTAAGATGCTCCAATTGCTGAGATTTTTTCTCACCGTCTAACCTAACTTAATAACTAACTACTTAGCCTATTGCAAACTTATCATTCATACATATGCGGGATTCTAACCAGCGGCCATTTGATTACAAGGCAGGCGCAGTACGCTGTAGTCCTGTTTTTCCATGTTCACATGAGTTTTCTTTTGTAGGATCACGAAGCTACTCGTTAGAGAGTCGAAATTTATCTCAATTACCGTGTGTTCTATTTCTCTTATCATGTAAATATACTATTTTATTCGGGTACTCGTGATAACGACATAGCCGGTCTTTATTATATTTAATTATTATTTTTTAAATGAAGTTGAAAAGTAGCTTGGCAGTAAGCAGTAAGCGAATAATTTAGTAGTTTTAGCTGAAAGTAGCATAGAATTTAATTTCTTCAGTATTATTGCGACACCGACGTTTCAAGGCTCTCAGTCACCTGAAGGCTGAAGTATGACGATCTTATCAATGTTTTCAAGTCCATCCCACATTGAAGGCACCTCCGGCCGGAATGAAAGTGAGAGGATGGCATTGGAAGGATGGATGGATACCCGAAGACGGCATTAACTTGTTCTTTACGAAAGGAGTCTAGGGGTCCCCTATTTATGCGTCTCATCCGACTGTTTTTATCTTTTTCAATGATCCATGTCCCTGACCCATAGTGTTAAACTTCGCAAAATTAAATGAAAGCCTATTGAGCCGCTACCTCATTTTTCGATAGTATCATTCGATTCATAGCTCCTGAAAAATTCATAGCAGTGGAAAACAAGATAGAAGAGGATCTGACCGTAAAATCAGTGTAAAATAGATGGGAAAACATCAAAATCGGGATACAGAAGAATTTCAAGACAAAAGAAGTTCTGGGGAGAATAAAAGTTGCAAAGAAGAAGCCATGGATTACAGAAGAAGTCTTGGATTTGATTGAAAAGAGAATAAAATATAAAAATGTGGAAACTGAAAAAGGGCAACTTCGCTACAAAATAATCAGGAATGAAATAAACCGTAAGGCGAGAAAAGCAACGGAAACGTGGATGAAGGATATATGCTCATACTTATAGGACTACTCATGATCATAGCTCCTACTCCTATTAGTACAACCTTCTTCACTAATATGTAGTAGGCATATTCCGTCTATTTTCTCGACATTATTTCATGTGCTTGTAGACTAGTATTAATTTTATCTAGTTTGATTTTTAATTTTTTATGTGTGTAGTTCGTAGAGCCAATGTCTCGAGTAATATGAGAAATATCCATAATTTTGTTTTATGGTATGTAAAATTAGGTTATAACTACATTAGTGAGGAAGGTTCAGTTCGTATCTAATTACCGGCCGCGGTAGTCAGGTCGGTAATACGCCAACCTTATAACCAAAAGGTCGCGGGCGCAAAACCCGCCTCTGGCGTGGGTTTTGTGTTTATCTTAGAATTTGCCTAAGGGGTAAGTACGTTAGACGGTGGGATATACCCTTAGCAGTTGAAGAGAACCTATCTACCTAATTCTTATCGTAGGTATGTAAATTGTCACAAAGCGTCATCGAGCTGGTGACATTTGTTGAAACAGTGTATCCTGGAACATATGCAATACATGCTGCCTTTTCTGAGTTGATGGGTTGCCTGTACACCCGACTTGTTTTCTCAATGAATACTTACGGAATTGCAATCAATTTTATCTTCACGAATTCTTCGACTTCCCGCGCTAACAAAGAGTAGAGCAATTTTATTTCAAATTACCGATTTTATTTTTTATTTTTTTATTCTATGGACTGATAAAATTTATAGGTTTTTTGCCTTAACTTGCGCCGTGAATGAAACCGAAAAGTGATGCAAAACACTTCGAAAAATTATGTATATGTCTTCAGAGATTTACGTTATTTTAAATTTTTAAACAACATGAATTTTGCAAGAGCAATGCTTTTGCATTAAGGTGTTTAGAGGCTTTCTGCAGAAACTTTTCCAGGATACGTGGTATATACATTGCCGTTCATTCATTATTAAATGTCGTGTGTATCGTATGTGCCTGATGGTAATTTTATTCCTCTCAATATTTCTTCTGCCCTCTTTGCTACCTTCTTCGAACCTGTTACATAAACCATGAGCTATTTCTGTCTTTGCCGTGTTGTTTTAGTGATTTCCGAAAGCTAATTTCTCCTCATTTTCCTATCTCTTCCGTAACGCTGCCTCTTCTTTCAATCTTGCACCTGTGACTACTCACTCATTTTCCTTTTCTTTTTCTCCAGCTTTAGCCTTTTCTTCTTCCAATCCTTAGGGCTGGGGATCTTTACTTCAAGTCCCCATTCACCTATCACCTTTCCCTCCCGTACGGCCGAAGAGACAACTCCCTCTTCCTCGCCCTCCCTTCTCCATAAAGTGTCCCCCTTCCGAAGCCTTGTTTCTCCCGTCCCAACGGACCCCCAGTCCCGGACCGTCTCCTCATCATTGTTCCAACTTTCTTCTGGCCTCGAGCGTTACTGGAGAGATAACACACGCGGAGCGGATGTCTAGCAGTGAGTGGAATGGGTACTAAATTTTCCGAAAGTATGGAACGGTGAAATGTATCACGGAAAAAGTGAAAATCAGAGAAAGCTTTGCGTTTTTTTTAAACCTTTTCTTAGATCCCGGATGTGCTAATTATTCATGGAAGCTATTAGCCGACCTTATGCTATCCCCGCTCGCGAGGAAAATGTTCTTTCACCATTACTGTTTTTTTAGTATCCCTTTAACTTCAGATGTAAATATTTATAAAAACATTTTCGCGTTTGCTTGTTTGTTCGTATATTCTCCTACTTACCCCAATATGCGTGCTTTATTTGTTTATTTTTTTAGAGTGGCAAAACTAATAAAATTGTAGGGACATGATAAATCAGTAACAGATAATACTTCGTAAACGCTAAGTATAGCGCACGTAAATGCTGTTGGCTATTTTTCCCATTTAATTGTTGATGTGCTTATTTTTTAATTAGAGTATTTATAGATATTTTTCAAATTCCTAATCAAAGCCTAAAATAATCGTGTTTCAGAACTGTTTACTTATTGATAGGTTATGACCAAAACTTGTCGTCGTAATATGGTCGCTTCCGATAAGTATTGATGCATGTGAAACTTTCATACACAACAACTATTTCAATTTTTATCGTTTGTGGTAGAAAAGAAACTAGATCAGATTGAATGACATTACTATTATACTCGGCTGGAAATATTCACCTCTAACTTTTTATGAATAGCATTTGGCTTGAAGAAAATTGGACTCTGATTCGATAAGATGATTATTAGCAGTTTTGGGTCATTACTGTAGTAATTTTTTGAATCCTGTAATATTCTGTGGAAGTAGTATGAGGTCATATATGACAAAAAAGTTACACTCTAAAACTTGGCAAATTAGTTGAAATTGTGAAACGTTATTATTTTTCTTCATATGACGTTTGATAAATTTTGTTCCGTGATGAAATCATTATTTTTTAAATATTTTTATTGTTCATTTTTAAACAAATAATTTCAATCATCGAAACTATGCATAAAAAGATTTACTATTGAATATTTCCATATCAGCTTCATATAATTTTGTTTCATAAAAATTCTTACTTTGTTTTTAACGTCGATGTATTTCGTGGAAACATTTTCTTGAATCTTATTTGCCTAAATTTGCTATAGAACATGTCCCCAGAAGTCAGAATCATTTTCTGTATTAATATTTCAGTTGAGTGTGTCAAAGCGAACCCTATTTATGACATTAGGCCGCGATATTGCATAGTTTTCTGTTTTTTAGTTGAGAAAATTAATAAAAAGAATTTGTTTTAACGAGGAAATGAGTCCCGAGTTTTTTAAATGGATATTCGGAGGTGTGTCAGGAAAGGAGAAACGTTTCTTCCTTTTTTTTGACCATCCAAGAGTTTAATTATTCTTCTTCATTATGTCTGTCACGCTACCTGACAGCAATACCCTGTCGTCGTAAATTCCCGGGCAGGTTTTAAGTAAATCCGGGCGTTAAATTACCTCTTAGCGTTGAAATGGAAAGCTTATTTTTCAAAGCTGAATGTCCCTTCGCCCCCCTGGAGAGGAAAAGTGAAGCCGATCCACATGTCATGCCGTCACGTCATTTGGTTGGCTGCCGAGTCATACTTCAGAGAGATCACATCTCATGAGTACTGAGATGGATCGAAATCTGCTATTTGCGTATTTTTAACCTCCGTTCAACACATACAGCCTCTTTCGTGGATGTATCCTTGGTCATGGATTATATCTATATCCTTCATCTACTAGGGTTGTAAAGCAGGTCTGCCTTCTGGAGTGCTGTAACTCTTTTGTAATTTGATGAATTTGAAAGATTTAAGATGCATGTCATCAAGGAAGCTTAAAATTTCTTCTTTCAGGGAGGGTCATAAGGGTGCTATAACCTGGTGTATAACCTTAGCTGTCGAATGAGGCCGCCTATTAACGGCTCCACAACAGATACATTGATGACCACTTCTTTTGGCATGGAATGGCATGGCATTCACGCTTGCCCATCACATATTCCTCTCGAAACAATAAAAGTCCGAATAGCCAAATATGTTTCCTTTCCGTCCATTTTCCGGACTTCTATTACTCATCAGAGTTAATTATTTAAATGTAGGCATTTTTATAACCAGTCTAGGTATTAGTAAAAATATTAGAAATTTAATCTATAAAATAATGATGAAGATCGAATGAACCGACCGAATGACTAACGAAGAAGTCCGAAGAAGAATGGAAGAAAATAATAGTCTTATGAAACCTTTAAAAAGTATAGGGGACAATTGCTCTTAACACGGACCCAATCGGCTACATTTTGGGCCTGATGAATGCTATCGTTGATGGAGAAGTTAACGGGAAGAATGGCAACGGCAGGCCTCGCATGAGATATATAGAGCAAGCAGAGAAGGATTGAAAGAGAATAATTATGCAAATATGAAGTGGTTAGCTGATGGGAGGATCGAGTGGAAAGCTTCGTCAAACCAATCTAAGGATTGTTGGCTGATGATGATGATGATAGAAATTTATGGAGATTCTGGCATTGTGTCTGATAAAATTATATGTTAATGGCCTCAGATTCAGTATCTGAGTTTAATTCCCTTTGGGAAAATATCTCTGCTATGCATGCCAACTTTCTCCCCCCAACAGGAAACTTGAATAGGTCATTACCAAAGTGAACTCCCAACTTCGGCGTTGAATGTTTCCCCATAGGAACACTTGTGATTACGAACATTTTTAAGAAGGAGGAGCAAGCGTGTCCCCTCTTCCAGGAGAAGGATATTGTCTCCAAAAAAAAAGGACCGAAACGCTGGTAAAACATGTTAGCTGGCTGAGGTAATTTCGGTCACGATGTTAGGTCGCGAAACTAAGTTGACTCCTGCAATGCGATCTTCGGCTGGGCTTTGTGATTTAACTGTCAGATTAACTCAACTTCTCGCTTGTGAAGGCCCTTCTTTCAGCCATTGCAGCTCTTCATAGTCACTGTCACTAACCGAGCGCACCTTCTGAGTCAAAATATTTATCGTTTTACCTCCCGTCAGCCTCTGTAATTTTCATTAATGCATGTATTGAGATCGTTTATGAATAATTAGTGAATTAAAATTAAAAAGAGAGAAATTTAAAGGTAAAAACTGTGAAAATGTCACCCTGAGCTGCAGTCGAACAGAGCTGGACACGTGCTCTCGAAAGAGCTGTGGGATAAGGCATCATTGACGAACAAAACGAGATTCTTGGGTTGTCAGCAAAAATATGTGAGATTAATAACAATAACTTGGTCAATCCACAATCATTTTAATTAGATGCGACATAGGTTTTCATATCATGGCGTCAAGTTCAGGTGAACAGTTTGCAGAATTCTTTTGGTGTTTAAAGCCTCTGCCAACAAAATATGTAAGCTCCTGGCCTAAAGTTGACACCTTGGCGTTGAAACCTAGGTCAAATCTGTTAAAAATTGTTGTAAAATAACGAAGTTATTGCTATTCATCATGAGTAGATTCCACCAACTCACGCCTGAAACTACTATAATGCGTAAGGTTTTGACACATTGTGTTTAAACTGAGTTTAAGGTAAGGGTGACCTCTCTATTTCAAAAACATGTTTCATCAGTGTTTACGGTTTAGTTTATGGATAATACTTTTGGGCTCCTTATATAATAAGGCAAGGCAATAAGGAATACTCCTTAAGTGATGAAAATCGGAACCCTAGCAATCGCCTCATTCTCCTTTTTCTATATCCACCGTGAATAATATTTGAGCTTCCCTAACTGTAATGGAATTCAGCAGCGGTAGGACAAGAGCATGGCCCATATCCCAATTGTTCATATTACAACGGATAGAGATTGTTCACATATTGGTCGATAAGGATTAAACCCATCGCACTTTTCCATCCGGTTGCTAAAACCAACTCATCCCATTTTTTCTCTTGTTAAATTATGGTTATAGTCTTAAAGCGACTAGTCTTTTCTTGCAAGTTAATGTTTATAATACGAGAGAGATTTTGAGTACTGTACGAGGCCAAGACGGTGTCCAATTTTTGTGTACCTTATCAAAATGGCCAAGATATGGTACCCGAGCAGTGTTATGAAATAACCTTGCCAATAAAGAAGGCTAGTTGTCTTTGAAATAAGGAAGGTAAGAAAGTCGGATAAGTCTAAACACAGCGATCGTTCTTCTTAGTATGGTGATTAGTTGCATGACAATTTATTTATTCATTTTTTGGTAGCTCATAGTTCATCCTTGGATCATGTTTGTTTTTCTTTTTAACGAAATGTGCTTAAAATAGAGGATTCTTTCCTTGATATAACGTCAGAAACGGACTTTTTCATATTATTTTCCGTTGCTGTGGGGATGAAAATTAGCGTCCGTGTTACTTGACAGGGGTAAGGGTTAAAAAAAGAGACATTCTGTCAGAAAAAATCACGCAGAATGGAAGCGTTTTTGATGGATGTCCCGTTGCTCGAAATTTTCATCGGCCTGACAAAGATGAGAAATCCAGGAATCCTGAAGGAAGATGAGAACTTTTCTTCGAATTTCATCCAGTCTCCTTGTGATTCTGTATTCTCTCTCTAAATGTAATCATGTTATTTACTGTGCTGCTCCTTGAAAGCTCTTGACCGGATTATGATTCGTTCGTTCTCATCTAAGCTGGCAGATTTTATCCCCAGCTCATTCTCAGTCTCTTTGCTCCTCTCCTTCGCTTTAACGGACGTGAAAAACTTTCAGTCCAGCTCTATTCGACAGCTAATAATTGTTATAAGTTTGATCGTTGTATTATCTTCTGTTGTTTTCCTTTCTCTCGTTTGAATATATCTTTTCTCGATTTCTTCTTGTTCCCCAATTGATAGGTGAAAATTCTTTGGATAGTATTCAATGAAAATGAGGGACCAATCATAACGGTGAACGAATGTGAAGCAATAGGTAGCACATAGGTAACACATGAGGCGTCGATGCCTCTTGAACTCTCCTTGGGCTGAGGTCGGCAAATATTAGTTCTAAAAACCAGGTCACGGCGAGGAGGTTAGTGAAAAAAATTTTATTAATACGTAATTGGAGCCTCGGAATCCTTAAATTTCTGAGATATCCATTTTCATTCCTTGTGGTTAAAAAGGTAAAAAACCTTTAGAAAAGCGGGCTGGTGGTAGATTTTATTACTGTTTGTAAGCATATTAGAACCAGTGTATATTTGAAAATGTTGAAAAATCGAGTTCAAATTTAACTTTTTATATTTTTTCGTGCCGTATATATTATTCCCGGTAATCTTAGCGATTAAAATTGACGAAAAGGTAACTTCTGGACTTTTGTATTCATTCTTATTTCTTACCAACTTTCTCATGGACAATATTCTAAATCCACCGTCAAATGCTCGATTCTTTCGCTTGCGCAAATTGCCCCAAGATCTTACGCTAGTTCAATTCGCTGTTATTTGAAAGGAATATTTTATCTGCTTTCTTGAAATAATTTTAATTTAAAACTTTTTTACCATCAAGAGGAGTATTTTATATCCGAATTCCGCCGTCCTCATGAGTAAACACAAGGAGCACTATTGAATTTTTTTTTCAAATAATTTTGTCATATCTTAGAGTACAAAAGCTTAAGAAAAATTTACGATAGAGCTCTACGTAGCTAAGTCGTAAAGTAAAACTATCCAACAATGAAAAGGGCTCTTTTTTTCACGGCGTACCAGACCAAGTACCCAGTTATTCAACTTCAAATGAGCGAACTTCCGCTGTTAAAATTTTACTAGGCAATTTAAGGAGATTTTAAGTTACATCTTCCGTTTATGCATTCATCTGAACCAATGCATAAAATAAGGATTAGTTTGCAATGCGTTAAATAAACTAACTCTTCCTGGTCCTCCTATTTAGGTTAACGGTCTGGAGGTTCTGGAATTTCTTTAATGGCCAGAGGTTTGCGAAGACAATGCCGCACGCAGGAATTGAGGATAGGGCCGAATTTTGATTCAAGTTTCTTTTCTTAATTATAATCTCGAACGAGGAAAGTAAATAAAAGTGGGGGAGGGGGACTTAGGTGACTCTTCTGTGTGAGGGTGAATATGGGATGGGTGCATGTGAATTTTCACTAAACCATAAAGAATAACAAGACGTCTTGAGAAGACTAGAATTCTTATTATTTCAAACTGTCAAATTTTACGTACGTCGCCTGAAAATTGTGTTAATTCTGTGGGTGTCACACGTCCTACGGTCGTCATCAGGGAAAAGTCTGCTGCCAGCAGATATTCAAATGCAGAACTCGCGCTAGGATATAGCACAGTTTTATTGGCAAATTTTTATAGGCAGCTTTTGGCTCTCACCCGAGTCGGCATCTTCCCCAATCTAGGTTCAGCAATCCTACTTCGTCCTTCCTCACATATCCTCGCTTCCGGCATTGTTGTCGCACACCTTTGTGGAGGGACTAAAATATTCCCAACTCGAAAGTGGATTGGGGGAGAATGGAATTTTTGGAAGGGCCCTGCGGCTTGCTAAGGACTCAAGAAGAGATAATGAAAGCCTAAAGTCGATGTTACCAACTGATAAAATTCGAGGTCCTTAAGAAAATCCCTAGTTCTTATCTCTGTAATCCGAAGCGCATAGTGGCGGAGAATGGTGGTAATCCTGAGTTCTGGGGGAAGGTATGAGGTATTACCGTGTGGAAGCAAATCACTCGCTCATATGTGTGTTGCGCCTATTGAATTCAAGAATTTTTAATTTTGTCAAGCTTAGAGTAAAGCAGTGCTTATTATTATATTTTTCTTCCAACTTGGCCAAAGTTATTTAATACACGTGATTGGTTTCCATGTTTTCTTTCTCTTTTTCTGCATTTAATATACTTATCCTTATTTATTACTTCCAAGAAGTTAATTAATCCTACTGTAATAATAAACCTCTTTTCGTCGAGAAATTTCGTGAATTGTATGCTTACATATTTATTTTTTTATCTTCCAAAATGCCAATTATCAGGTAAAAAGTAATTGATCTAAGTGCATGAAACCATTTTGTGATGTTTCTCGAAACCGGAACCGAACTGTGCTGGTACCTGATATGTTTTATGGACTCAATTTGGCGAGAGTCAGACGCAACGTTTTAACATGTACTTTACATTCAAATTTTAATGTCATTGTGACTAGTAGATTGATATCTAGCTTTGACTATCGTTATTAATGCTACGACATTGGATTAAATGAAGTAGCTCACGTATAATTTTTCTAAATGTCTATGCATACAAAATATAGACTGGAAATCGGCTGTTGGCCTACACGAGTTTATAATCTGGCCACAATTGTTAGATGAATGTATTTATCTGTAAGGAATCCACATCGGACAATTTAAGGGGATCGGGTTGGTGTGTTGGCCTCCCATCCAGAGGGCCCGGGTTCGATTCCCGGCAGTGGCGGATTTTTCAGTGGAAAACCGATTCCCACTTGAGTGCCTAGAGGGTATTTCAAGTTCATTACTCCGTCCGTCGGATGGGACGTTAAGCCGTGGTCCCCTTGGCGCCTTTCGTTAAGAGTAGGCTAATGCCGACGCAGGGTTTCTCTCCATCCTTCCTCCGTTTCCTGAAAACTCCTACCATTACCTAATTTCCCACCTGTACTAAATCATCAGCTCAGCCTTCGGTCGCCTCCTCTAAATAACAAACCAACCAATCGGACAATTTTAAAAAAAATAACGTTAGGAAAAACTAATTTTGGCGTCAAATTTCCTGCAACTACTTTTAGGTTATAAGAGTCGAGGCCGAGGTGTTGCAGTGTATTCTCATTCGCAACGGCAGTAAGCACCGCGGCTATCTTCACCCCATTCGAGACAGCTCGGTCCATTCTCAGTCATGGAACACACACGTTCTCTGCCTTATCGCCAAGATCCTCCTCAGCCCGGCATCTACACTTTCCATTCTGGTCGCCCGAACGGAGGTCGATTTGCAACCTCCTCTTCCACGGCTGGAGAAAAGATTAACTTCAGTCGGCTAAGGGCATTTACCCGGAAACCTCTTACTCTTCGTGCTGAAGGAGAAACGAGCCACTTTTACACGTACATAGCAACGGCAATATTGTTTTAAATAGCTTTATCAGTTGCTGTCGGCACATGATTCATATTTCTATGCTAACACGCCCTTGTCCCTGCCCCAAATGCTGTTAAATTTTCTTTTAATAAAGAGATTCAAGTATGTTCGTTTCGAGCATCAGTGGAAATATTGGTAAAATCAAGTTTCCCTCATTTTTCTGATAATTCATTTTCGGCGCCGACTCATTCTAGATAATTTATTTAATGATTTCCCCCTATCTTTTTCCTTTGCGATCATCGAAATTTTGTCGCCGTTATTTTTTGACCTGACCGTTCATATTTTAGCACGATTTTTGCTTGGCTATACTTACTTTGAACTTTGCCGGAAGCCAAGTTACTCCCAGCTCTTGAGAAATGCATGGTTTCTCCCAAAGTTGGCAGTAATTATGGGGATGAGAAGCATGCGCTTCTATCATGAAAAGATAAGGAAGCAGGATGTAAGTAGCGTGCTTATGTTCCAAAGCGGTCCGTGGTTTTAAATGTAATGAATTAGTCGAAGAAATAGCCTCCTTATACACCAACTGCTCCTTTGCCAATCCAAGCGCTGCGGGTGAAGTTAGAATTTATTGGCCCAGTGGAGGCCAAGTGGAAAATATTTCGAACCAGTGGATCCCTAGATTGGCTCAGCTTCTTGGCGCCCAATCTTTTCCACTCAAAGAAGATTTTCTGCCACTCGATTAATTCCACGATGAGTATTATTATGTGCAGCGTGTGATGTTCCTGTGATGGCGTTAACTGAATTGTGGTGTTATGCATATTGTAATCGCGCCTCGTGGCTAAAACCTCTCTCCTTTGAGAAAATCGCTCCATAATGAATCGCTTCACTTCACCGGGTTTAGTTTCCACCCCCTTGCCTCTTCTCCTCACCCCACTCTACCAAATCCAAGCCTTCCAACCTCCTCCCTCTTCCCGATCTCCTCCACCCTCATTCACCCCTTCCCCCATCTCAGTATGAGACTATCTTTTCGCTCCAACTCACTCCAAACCGTTGTAGGAAAAAAAAATCTGTTGCTCTTTCCGTTTAATCCGATCCCCTCCTTCTGGTGGCTTCAGGGATTCCACCCACCGAGGAGTTTCTCCCCTTTTCGTCTTCCCTAACTTCCCCTCCTCTCTTTCGCCCCCTAGCCCACCCCCTCCCGTACACCCCCCAGA
The DNA here is from genome assembly GCA_933228895.1 of Platycnemis pennipes. NCBI lineage: Eukaryota > Metazoa > Arthropoda > Insecta > Odonata > Platycnemididae > Platycnemis > Platycnemis pennipes. The sequence continues at coordinate 40,093,626 of OW121851.1, read as the reverse complement.
CCTTTTGCTCCCCTCCACCACCCCTTCTCGCCTCCCCACTTCTCGCGTCGTCCCCTCGAGTTCCCCATTTCCACTCGATATCGCTTCGAAGGGTGGCGCTCATTGTCCTCGGCCCCGAAGATGTCAAATGGGTGCCGTAGACGGCCGCTATAATCTCCCTTCTCCACTACCTCCGAATCCCCTTCCCACATCAGTGAATGGTACATCATCATCTCGTTCCGAGTCGGGCGTGGGGAGATTCAGGGCGATTTTATTCTCTCGCCGTCCCATTTCGTTTTAAATTTTTTAGGTAAGTGGGCCGCGTTATGTGCATTCGTTCGTTACGCATGGATACAACGGGTGCAAGAACTTAAAATGATGTAACGATGATGATATCGGCTTCTCTTTTCAGTGAACTTTGGCACCAATTAACGGCAAGCCCAAAAAGCCTCGTGCAACAGAAGTGCATATTGCGTTTTATATAATAATCCGTTTGCGAACATCTATCCGTTTACATTCATAGATTCGTGCGATATTACAGTGTGTATATTTCAATGCTATTCTCAATATTACGATCATTTTGCTCTTTGAAAAATATTCGTGGTATCTTAGTAATGTAGATATAGATGGATATATATTTATTTATGTTCTAGGACACTCCCTATAAAAAAATACATTATTATTGCAAAACAGCTCGGACTTTTACATGATAGCAACACACATTCATCAAAGCATACATTTAGCACAGATAGATATACATAATATAGCATAGATTTCCTGCTTTTATGTCACTCACTAATGTTGTTACTTTGTTTATTCTATAAGGACTAATTTTTTTACAAACAGATTACATTTAGCTAACAGATTCAAGTCTAACTTTAACCATTCTGTAATTCCAATAAATATTTGAACATTTTTGTTTTTAACCGTTCAGTGGGCGAACTTTGTTTTAGATCCATAGGAAGGGAGTTCCAAAATTTCTTTGAAGTTATTATAAAGGAGTGGTGGTAAGTGATGGTGCGATATCTTGGGCAATAAAATAAATCCGGATTAGTTCGAGTACAATAAATCCGGTCTGGTGGTTTTTTTGTTAAACATTTCCAAAAGATATTGAGACCCTGTGCAATCAAACGTTTTGTAAAGGTAGACTCCCAAAAAGTATTTTCTTCTATTTTCTTCATTTAACCACCTCAGTTGTTAAGGCAAGGGGTTATGTGTTCGTCCTTACGCAGGTTATGTATAAATCTGATGAATGAATTTATGTTTCTTTGGAGCTTGGTATTCAATACACTAGGTAGATCAGGCCACACTAAGCAACAATAACCAATCAACGGGAATACAAGAGTGGATATTATTATTACCTTAATTTTTTCTGTTAGAAAGTTTTTGAACCTTTAGTAGGTATAGAACTATTGATGTTTTGTTTAATGTACTATCAACGTTGTACTGCATAGAGTTTTTAACATTCATCAGTTAATCGGAGGAAAAATAATTTGATGAATCGTCACTAATCAAATGCCACCCTCTAATCTATGGTATCTATTGTTACTTGGTATTATGGAAGAATTGACTACAAGTACGTCGGAGAGAAGTTAGTGTAAAGTGAAAAGAGTAGATAACATTTTGAATTATAAAGGTTGGTGAAAAACTATTTCAGTAATATACTCTGAAACGGGATATGTAATGAGTAGGAAAAATACAGAGATAAATAAATGGGTTGGTAAAGTACTTTTTAGTCTAAATTACGCCGTGGAGATAGCCACAAATTAGTTACATAAGTAAATTTTAGTGAAGTGTAAAATACCTATGGATATATCAGGAAAATTTAAAAGTTAAATATGCAGCTATTCCAGTTTTCTAATGTCTTGAACGATTGTATTCCAAATTACTGGTGTGTCATGTAGTCCTTTTAAACAAAGGTAGTTCATTTGGGTGGGTACAATGAATGTCTGGGGCATTTTTAGCGTATACTCTAATGCGATGTTTGCCCAATGGCAATAAAATTATGTTCATTCAGTGGCTGAGACTATCATCGTTTCGTTCCACACATTTTAAGCGTTGCTTCTCTTAATCTCTACGAGTGGAAGTATTGGAAAATTCTCTGCCCTTCACTATGCATCCGCTCATGTGTATTTCGTCTAAACGATTAGAGACATACATTGAGTAGAAGTGATAAGAATTTATCTATGGCTAGAAAAGCTAGCAACCATTCTAGGGTAAAATATTTCGATTCAAGCATACATTTTCGGCCATTCGTTTTAACGTTAATCAGGTTCCTCGTGTCAAATCGATTAATTATTTCTTTCGTTTTGTGTCTGTCTTAACTGTACTTCTGAAGCACTTTTGTACAATTCCCCAGCGTTCCTTTTAACGTCCGTCCATTCCCCTGCTGTTCCCGTAAATTTTCTCGTGCGCTTCTTTTCTCGACGTTTTTTTTTTATTCTCGCCGTCTCAGGTTCTCCGTCCCATTAGAGAGAATAAATCGTAAGTTTCCGATGTCTTCATCCAGCCATTTCACAAAGTGATGAGTGCAAACTCGCCTCCTGAAGACGAAGCAAAATTTCGCTCTTGCCTTTGCAGCAATCATGGTGGTCATTAACCCGAATCTGAGGTAAATGGCGAGCCACCCGGTGCATTGTCTAGGTACGTCGTCGGCGCGGGCAATTTGGTGGAGAGCGTCTTGCAATGGCCTTTCTTACTCTTTCGTCTCCTCCTCCCTTAATCCCTTCACCCCCCCCCCCCCCCCCCACCCAGTCCACCCTCCGAATAAGGCCACTCTTCTCCTTTTCCCCCAGCGCGCCATTGTCATTACCCCTTCCCATCCCCCTTATAATTCTCCCTGGTCTCCTTTTCTTACGTAGAATTCATTGTGTTGCTCTGTCCTTCCGCGTATTCCTATTGCCCTCTTAACTAGCGCCTCGGCTCCCTTAAAGACGATGGAAATGAGTGGTCGTTCTCATAATTTAATGCCTTATTCCAACGCTGTTATTGTTCCTGAAACCCACGTCTCCACCACCCGATAATGGCATTTGAGACTCTTTCCGTCTTAAATTCGTTGAGCGGCTTACGTGTCGAGAGTTCAGGGATTGGTTCGGGAATGATGAAGGCGATATTGTTTGAAATCTTTATCACGCTAGATAGTCGTAAACCTTTATTTTATTTCTTAATTTTCACGGCTTAGGAGTTAAAAATCTCGTATTCATCAGCAGCTAATTTGGGGATTCTTCCACATTCACTCAAAACCTCATATCCTATCCTCAAATAAAGCATATCCTATGTTTTCTATTAGTTATCAAAAGGAAGATAGCTCTAAAACTCCAATGAGAAGATAAACTCCTATACCGCTATTTCGGTTATCTAGGTGATCATCTTCAGAGAGAACTATATAATACCGATTCTCTTTGAAATATGATCACAAGCTTCGTTGTCATCCTCTTACCTTTCCTACCATTCCTAGAATTCTCCAAAAATAAACCAAAAAATGGTAAACATTCCATATTGTCTCTCGAAACAATGCCGAATGTGCAATTGTTCTGCTGGGAGTCTCATCAATTCCTGGCTCTCTCGTTAAGCATTCAGCATCTCAACGATCACGACCTGCTTGAAGTGATTTACAAATTCTGGTGCCTCAATTGTATGGATACTTATCTCTCATTTAGGCATGTAAATACAATTGCTAGAAATGCCAGTGAATAAAATAGCTGTTAAATTTAAGCCAATGCCTTGTCAGAGCTAAACAAAGCCTAGCTACGGAACCGCGTTATAATTAGCTTTCTGAGTCCCAATCCGTGGAACAGCGTTCATAGTCTCGTGTTGTTCGTTTGAAAAAAAAATGAAACGAGTAATGTTCTGGCTGCTGTATCAAGTTGAATAGAACACCGTCCTAGGGATACAAAGTTTCTTGGTTCGAATCCAAAGCCATGTACGAATGTTGTTCTTTAGGTTTGAGGTGGTCCTGTTAGACGGGGTGATATAATTTTTACTGTTGGGTCACCAAAATAAAAAACTCAATGCATCTCTCTTCGAGCTACATAAAAATAAGTGTAAGAGCATATTCGTAATTATCCATTTAACTCTTCTTATACTATTTTTGCTCTTACTTTATGTTGAATTTGATATAGTAGTCTAATTCTTTCAGGTTTTAACCTCCATCTCCGTTTAGTTTCACCTTTAGCTGTGGAGTTAGGTGAGATCGTTAACCGTATTGTACATACAATGAGTTTTGTATATCCCTTTCCAAGTTTCTCATCTCTTGTTTGGATGCATTTTTACAGTCGAGTCTCCTTCGCTGACGATTCTTATGGTTGAACTTGCAAATGTGTTTTTTTGTAGGTTTGAATCCTCGTCCCCTCCACTACCTCTTGCTTCCCGTCCAAATTGTCGCTGCCCGGTCCGATCCGTTCCAAATCACATGTTCAACGTCCCGCATTCTTTCTGGATCGCCGTCGCCCCTGTCCGTGGGGAATGCGCGTCCATCTCCCCTTTTCATGCTACCCTTCCTCAAGACTCCGCCGGGCGGAAGCAGCCCACCGTGAGCAACCAGTCGTCTGAAGAGCTTTCTCCGAGACCGACCGTCATTCCTTCTCATCTCGGACGGAAAAGCCCTTCCATTCACCTCATCCGTCGTCCTAGGAGGGAAGAGCGAGGCCGCAGCCGTCCCTTCGTCCTTCTACAAAGCTCCAGGGCCGCCCTGTCCACTCTTGAGCCGAGTTAATGGTGCTCGAGAGATAACGTTAGAAGCGCGGTTTTGTCAAAAATGCCTCCCAACTGCACCATCAGTTGTGAACACAAGCGCTGGATCAATCAGGAGAAGTTTGTGAATCGTCTAACTACTTCAACTTTTAAAGTTTCCCTCCCCCCCTTCGTCTTTACTTTATACGGGGAGGACTGCAGATATGTTTAATTAAATGTCTATTTGATTTTCGCGTAGAAGGAAGTCGCTCCCATTCACCATTCATGTCTGTAGTTAAGCAAAGGACTCCCAATAGGCCGTTTTGCATTACGCTTGTCATTGTGTAGTCTGGTGCTTAGAGAATTGTGCAGTAAAAATTACATCGAGTAAAATTCCAAGTAGTATGGAAATTTTCCCAAATACACTGTGCTGAAAACCGTTTCTATTACAACGCATTCATTCTTGCAATTTCCGCGATTGGGTGTGGCTTAAAAGCATACAATTTATTGCTGCTCGAAAAACAGCCGCATAAAAATAGTTTTATTTCGAATCCTGGGCTACCGTGTTCAGGTTAGGTTTGTAATGCGTCTGACGTACTAAGTATCACTGTTAATGTTACCTTCTCAACTTTTATACGTGCCCGAAATCAAATCAGAGTTCCAGCGTATACTAAGAGTCGGAAAAAATATCTATAAATGTATGAAAATTGCTGCTAAAAGGCGTTATTTATCTTCTATTCAGTATTTCATTTCAATCCCGGATAATATATTAATCGTAGGTATTTTTTTTATTTTTATGGTTTCATGGGTTATAATGGGTTTTGTTGTGGGTATTAAGTTCATCTTAGGTTGAGGAATCTCACTTCTGTATTGCTAGTGTGAAGTATTTCTAAAACAAAATGGTTCAGGAAGAAGTCGTTTTTAATGATGTTTCTGTTGACACTCATTTAGCAAAGCAATATTTATTACTTCTAACTTATTTTGTAATGAGTGCGGATAGTATTCGTTGTAGGAACCGTGTACTAAAATGGGAGGGGTTTTCATGAAGGAATCCAGCTCCTTTGCTTGTGTTCCTTCGCCCTCTTGACGTCGTCTTTTATTTCTTGCGCCGCCCTGGATCGATGCAGGGGACGTGTCACCTGCGGAAAGACAGGGTGCAAATTCTTCGTCGTTAATCTTAATTGCCGCTCAACTCCCGCATTTGTTCTCCTTGTAAATCCGCGAAGCGCTTTGTGCCACTATCATTCCTGTCTCCTTACATCCTCGTCTGCTTCTCAGCGCACTTCCGACCTTTCAAAAGCGACCTCCTCGTTAATAATAGTGGTAAGTGGTGACTCTCAGCGATCCCAGTTGAGTTTAGAGCGATATGTTCACATCTTATCGTCATCATCATCATCATCATTAAAACCGGGGGTCGATTGTCATCTGCCATAACTTCCCTGCTGTTTTCCATCACAAATTTTCGACTAATCTGCCGGAAATCTATCGTGCGTAAATGTCAGTGGCCTCGACCTATGTCACTTCTTTTGCTAGTATTTCCTTTCTCTTTCCGAACCGCATGTTTGTACACTTTTATAGCGATGGCATTTCCATTGATTGCAAAAAACCGAGATTTTAAGCAGTACCTCGTGATCGAAGTTTCATCCTCTGAATTAGCTGCGTGAAAACAGTTCAGGTATGAACCATCAAATTGATGGCGAATTGCTATGCCAGCCGTCAAATTGTGAATCTTTTCATGTTTACATCCCTATAAATGACAGGATGCAATATTTTATCAGAATACGCCTCAGATAAATTGTAGATATGAAATGCTGAAATATGGATAGAAAGGAAAATTCTAAAAGCCGAGTAGGGCTGTTAATGTGGTGACTTTTGCTTTGCTAGTCGCCTGGCGTGCAACAATACATGGTAGCTTATTCTACGAAGCAACTGAGAAAACTTTCATACTCTGCATATTTTCATAGTATCATGTGTGTCATAAACGAAAAACGTTGTGTATTTCCACACTTTTATGGGAAATTCTGCACTGGTTTTTCAAAGCGGTCTTTTTTAGGTTAAAACAATTAGTTTGTGAATAAATATCCGATAGATGAAGTGAGAAATTACTTAAATTGCCACTACTCATTTTTATTAGCCAGACCTAGAGATAAAATAAAATGTTGTAACGTAGATCGTGCCAATTATAAACCAGTAGAAGAATTTAAAAAGTCATTCCTTGTTTCCTACATGGTAGTTAAATTCCATAAAAATAATTCTGACACTGTTTTCTCAATTAAATACACCTTTGCACCAAGGTAATCATAACCATCGCCTTCTTTTATGTGTAAAGCCGTAGAAATAAATATTCTGATATAAATTGCAAAACATGATGGTTGATAACGTCCCAATTCTTAGACTTTTACGCCTCAAGTTGAAACAATAAACAACTTATCTACTTTATTTCATCTACAATGGGCATCCTAATTAATATAATATGTTAGGTAATCTTGCTTATATTTTACTCCAAATCATGCCTAAAACTCAAACTTGCGTTGATATTGATAAAACTCTGACATCGCGTTAAATTTCACTCAGCACCAGAGATAAGTTTGAATGTTTTGATTTCAGAGATTTCAGTTCCGGTTTATGTCTGGAATTTGTTTGGAAATGGATGCATTACTGTTTTTAACCCCTTGGAACTGCATCTGAAAAGTGTGGGATGTACATAACATTTATTTAGAAATATCACAAATGGTAAAATGCTTATCCCGCATGCAAAACCATGTCAAACCCATCAAGGCAATGTTGCTGAAACGGTAACTGAACCAACATGCCCTAAAAAAACAGTTGAGACCAGCAGGAATGCGATCAATAAAAATAATCACAGGTAACAGACTCCTGGACAGAGAAGGAAACACAGAGTGAAGGCAGCAAACAAGCAAATATCATGTCGTCAGATGGAAAAGAGAGCGGAGAAAATACTGAGATTGCCACGTTGAAAGAATGACGGAAGACATGCTCCCCAGAGAAAACATTCCCTTAGGCAGGAGGCGAGTAGGAAGACCTCTACAAGGATGCAAAGATAGCAGGCAATCCATCTCTTACGTACAGGACTAATCTTTCCTACTAAAAACAGGCAACTCCTATTTTAGAATAGAATAGAGTAGAATTTCATTATTCCGGGACGATTTCGTCCCTTAGGAACACAAATGATTGTACATAATTAATACATATCCAGAGTCATGAAAATGATTCCATAACAGGATCACAGCACATTAATATAAACGAAAGGTAACAATATTAAATCCCTTATTATATTACAACAATATTGGAATGCAATAAGCAGAGACTTATTGGGTTTTAAAAAGTCATTCCTTGTTTCCTCCATGGTGGTTAAATTCCATTAAAATAATTCTGGCACTGTTTTCATCCCAGACCCATTTTATAGTTCTAAGGAAAAAATAAAATGCCAATATTGTCTTCCATTATTGAATCAGCATGTCTTCCAAATGGCTGCAGTGCTAGGCTACATTAAATCCCTTATTATATTACAACAATATTGGAATGCAATAAGCAGAGACTTATTGGGATTTAAAAAGTCATTCCTTGATTCCTCCATGGTGGTTAAATTCCAAAAAAATAATTCGGGCACTGTTTTCATCCCAGAGCCATTTTATAGTTAGAAGGAAATAATAAAATGCTAAAATTGTCTTCCACTATTGAATCAGCATGTCTTCCAAATGGCTGAAGTGCTAGGCTACACATTGTTGAGGAACCAAACCGTTCCGTTTCGTATTCCTCGTCCTTGTTGCTTGTGAAGTTACGCTCTCGTCGCTTGGTTTATTTTCCGTGAAAGAAGAAAGGGATGACGCGGCGTGAGGCACGAACTCCCGTCCGTCACTCCGGCTTCCTCGGAAAGAAGGAAGAAGCGGATGCCCGACCTCGAAAAGCGGAAGGGGAGGGACGAGGCATCTCTGACCGCCCAGTCGGTCTGTCAGCCCTTTCGGCGCGAGCCGGGGCGAACGAGTGGAAGGGCAGTGTGCCGAAAGAGGCCGGAATCCGGGGGTGGGGGGAGTGAGTGAGGGGGGTGATTTAGGGTGAGAGAGGAGGTGGGTAAAGGGGGCAAGGGTGGGGCACCCATCTCCCGGCCGACTCGCGCGTACACCAGCGAACTTTACGCATAAAACCAACCCATCAAAGTTTTCGGGTTTTAGCATAATGTGGTTTCTCTCACCCACTCTGACCTCCCACTTCGTTCTCTTTCTCTCTCTCCGCACGTGAGGTGCTCCACACTGCGGATCAGCCTTGATGTTCCACACCCAACCATGCCCCCCATCCTGCCGCCCCCTCCGAAACTTCCACTTTCTTTCGCTCGGCCGCGCGTATGTCGGAAGAAAGAAGGCGTGTCGTGGGTGGTGGAGGAGATGGAGTCGCCTCCCAGAAGAGGAGGGGGATGTAGGGTGGGTAGGAGGTGGGGCAGAGGGGGAGGATGATGAATTAGCAGCGGAGACGGCGGCAGGAATGGTGTGGTGGGGTCGTTGTGGGTCGGGGGAAATAGTGCAAGTTGGGAAGAAATGAGGCTACATCTTCCTCTCCAGGGATGTGCGGTGGAAGGGAAGGAAATTATTCCCACACTTGCGTACTATGATGCATCTACATATACTGAGTACCCTGAAATCCCCCTCGAGGGCGTGTGGCAGTGGGTTTAATATAGCCAAACATTTACATGAACTCTTACAATTAGACAAATATTTTTGAATTAAAGAAAGTTAATTTTCCATGTTTGTACCTGTCGCATGGAGGATGTTACGCTATCCACATGAACTACTTGCTCAGCAAGCCACCTCGAGGGTGTGTGGCAGGGTTTGGAATATAACTAAACATGTACACGTACTATTAGATTAATATTGCTTAATGAGAGAAACTTTTATCGTCCATGTAAAGGTAACGGACTATCGTCGAGGGAAAAGTGAACGGGAAGATTGGAAAAGGCAGGCCTCGTATGAGATACATGGAACAGGTTGTGAAGGATGTAAAAGAGAAGAATTACGTCACAATGAAAAGGTTGGCCGATAGAAGAATCGAGTGGAAAGCTGCGTCAAACCAATCCTAGGATTGTTGACCAATGATGATGATGTAAAAGTAACGGGCGAATAAACGTTTGGTGCCTACGAAATAATAAAGTTTATAAGAGGTAATTGGCCAGTGTTTGAAATAAATATATCTCAATACCCATATGTGCTTGCAAGCGTGCAGTTAACATGGGTTACGGCAGTTAAATACTTTTTTCAGTTGCTTGGTAGTTTATATTATGAAGATAAATTTTGAGAGAGTGTGTGTGTGGTAGTTAGAAGACTGGCCTCCCATCTAATGTAAAAATGTAAATTGGAGGGGTGGGCGGAGGCCTTCTGGAGCCCCCCTGGCACTTAGACCTCTTTAGATCCATTGTGCCAACCCACATTTAACCTGCCCGCCACACGCAGACAGGGGACAAGAACACCACGGTAGAGGTATGGAAGGGGGACACCCATCCAACCTCCGTCCGGGCCCAACGTTGCTTAACTTCGGTGATCTGACGGGAACCGGTGTATCAGCGTGGCTAGGCCCTTGCCCGGCCTCCCATCTATATCAACTATTTGCCCTGCAAGTCACCTCGAGGGTGTGTGGCAGAGGGTGGTGGAATATAACTAAACATGTGCACGCACTATTATATTAATATTGCTTAGTAAGAGAAACTTTTATCATCCATTTCAAATCTCGGTACACGTTGACTTAGATTTTTCATTGGTATATCGGTCCCTACTTGAGTTTGGTGTGGAGGGTATTCCATTTCAGTACTCAGTCCGTCACATGGGACGTTAGACCTATAGTCCCCTTGGCTCCCTTCATTTGGCTAACGCCGGTGACTTTTGGTATCTTTAATTATTTCCCTCCATTTCGGGAAAATTGTACGTCTACTCAATACCCACCTATCCTTAAATTAAGAAAATAACTTTAGTGTTCGGTCGCCTACGACGAATGTACATGTAGTATTCAAAAAATGACCGTGAATCCGCAGAGAGAGAGAGAGCGCATGATGTATTTTTGTCGAAAGTGAGTACACGCCTCCAACTCCTCATAAAACTCCCCTTCTCCCTCGAAACTTCTCTTCTCTTCCCTCCCTCCGACTATTCCGTGGAATGTGTTTTTATAAGTTGCTGCGGAAGGAGCCTTTCCTGTTATGCACCGCGGAGGAGTCTGGAATGAGTTAAGCGGAATCGAATCCTCGGCGAGAGTGGCGAGGGAGGAAAGTTTCCTCTCTCTCTCTCCCTCGCATTTCCTCGGTGTGACGGTACTTTTGCGGGGAGGAGTTCGGCCAATCGGAATAATGCGAAGTGCGGAGTCCCGGAGCGTTCCATGGTCCTCGGAATTTTGGGAAAAAGGGTTAGCGCTTGAAAAAGAAAATGATTCCGGGAGGTGAAAGTGTAGAGAGAGAGAGAGAGAGGAGGGTCGATGTAATTTGTGGGCGGGACATCACATAAGTAATTAAGGACTCAAAGTGGGTGAAAAAAATTGGCTTCCAATCGCGTCGGTTGTTGCTATGAGGAAGAAAGCCGTTCTTTAAGTGCGCAGACTCGTATTTTGCGGCTGAGGTAAAATATCATCCCAGAAAGGACTAAATCGTCACTTTGTGAACTATAGTTATCTTCATGGTAACGAATAAAATAACCTTTAGTTTATTCCACACCACTTTTTAATGAACCGACCTAGGTTTCGACAAATTTTTTGTCCAACCTTTTGACAAACCTTGAGAATGACAAAAAATTGTCGAAGCGTAGTTCGGTTCATTGAAAAGTTGTGTGGAATAGACTAAAGGCTATTTTATTCGTTACCATGAAAATATCTTCCCACTAGAAGATTTCCTCGTAATGTAGCATAAGTTGGGTAAACATTTCTCGACTTTAAATGATTTTTGTACTCTTTTTAGTGAAATATAAGGCTTCAAAGAGTTAAAGGGTAGAAAGCTGAGGAAAAAACGGAAGGGAAGGTTCTGTTACCATAAGTTGGGTAAACATTTTTCTACTTTAAATGATTTTTGTACTCTTTTTAGTGAAATATAAGACGTCAAAAAGTTAAAGGGTAGAAAGCTGAGGAAAAAACGGAAGGGAAGATTTCACCCGGAAGACCAAGGAATAGGTGCGTAGGTCAAGTAAAAATGGATATAGGGAAGTATAAGTACATACCACGATGTTGCTAACGTAGCAATGAATTGGGAATGACAATGAGTGCGGATGACCGTTAACCAATCCTAGGATTGAAAAGTAATGATTAGCGTCGATGATCGAAATGCAAACCTACTTGCGGGAAGTATCCCTCGGACAAGAAGAAAGGATGGAAAAAAATATCAAAAAAGGCTAAAATACGATTTGGTGGTTTGGGAAATTTGAAGGACTAAGAAGACGAAGACCTAGTGCAATAATGTTACGTATCAGTTTATATATTTACGGCAGGAGTGAATAATCTCAAAATATGCATTAAATATATGCGCTATTAGATGAGTATTGCTCAATTATGGAAACTAATAGAAGCGTTAAGAAGTAAATTCCTATTTTTCAAGTTTCGTTGTTTTAGTCCTTTTATTCCGAGATGATCTAACATTGCGTGGAAAACGTTTATCCATCCTACTACTCTCATCCATTATGGCATTGGCATTAGCTTCCTCCAAACGGAGGGCACCAAGGGGATCATGGATACACTTTGGACAAAACAATGAAATTGAAGTGATCTCTCACCACTAACGTATTACCATTACACCGGTGGAAAACCACTGCTACTGTCGGTATTAAAACCTGGTCTTTCGGAATTGAAGACCAATACTGTGGAAATACTAACCCACTATTTCTATCCTCGGTATTCATTGAAGGTGTTGGAAAAGGATGAGATTAGTATGTGTCAATCATTTGATAATTGTCAATAGGGCAGTTCCCTCATTTAAGTCCCTCTCCCATTGTGTCTACATATTAAATCTTTCCATTACGGTTGATTCATGAGGCCTAGGCTTTATGGAATGCAATGTATATAGGAAGTACTAGGAAGAAAACTCGAGCGTCCCAGAGAATGGTATGGATTTTAATACGATGTGTTCAACACAACATATCGTACGGCAATATTATATCCTGTGGAAGGCTTTAATATTTTTCCTAACTATTTCACCTTTCCCCATGCATCATGCTCCCTCTTAGCCCTTCTCCGAATCCCCCTTGAACACGATATAACTTATGCCTTCCTTCCTGGGATCTTGAATCCACGTTCTTTTCCTCCTCCTCCTGTACTTGCCAAATATATTCTCCTCAATCGCCCCCTTCAACATCTCCCAACCTCTTAATATTTCCTCTAAATATTATTTTTTATTTTTGAACTTAACCAATTCCCATCCCTACACCGTTTCATTTTTAACGCTTCGTAAGCCTTTGTTTCTACCAGCTCAGCTTCTTCGTACCCACTTCTTAAAATCCTCCCAACTATCGTCTTCCTCTCTTCACACAAATTCAAGATTTTGAGACTTTGCGTAATATCCTTCACAATATAGTTCCTACAAGTTCTTGTGTTTATACTCATAAATCCTCGCATCAACTCTTTCTTTGCATATGCTTCCATAGCCACTGGAATTCTAAGCCTTTTTTGTAATTGCAAAAGTCATTTTCTTATCAAGGCGCATGAACCCATCCATGTGATTTTTTGAAGCCCTCTTTCATTCATATTTATTCCAATTGTCTTTACTTGCCAGTGACATCATGGTACTCTCATAATGCATTGTCACCCTAGGCTCCTTAACATAGGTACATTTATAACCATTGTATTATATGGCGGAAGGACATACGTGTGTCTATGATCCACGGTGCTGCACTAGCGGAATTTATGTCAATTGCTCATTGTGGGGCAATCTGTGCCACTTCTATGGTAAGCCACCTCTTTTGTAATTGAATTCCGACGAAAGGCAATCCACGGAGTGTTTGTGTGGTGACCGAAAAGGTGACTGACCCCGGAGAAATGTCAAATTCACATTCAATTCACTTCGGTTACTTTGAAAACGGTATTGAGTTAGATTGCATGAAGCCACATCAATTATTATTCTCACTAAATAAGTGAAATGCAACATTAAATAATTATATAGGCTTCGTTAGCCGTTTGATAGAGTATATTTCATTAAAAATAATCTTTTGTATAAAAACCAAGGGTAAAATGCAAGCATTTCTAGATGTCGTTAAGCATATAGGCTATATATTATTACTCTTACAAAGCGGTTATTCTCTTATAAGCGTGGCGTTTCCTAATTATTTTTTTTTGTTGAGAGGCTCTTCTGCGGTCCCTTCCTGCTATCTTACTTTCTCTGCTTGCCTTAAGTACGGAATGAAAGATGTTTTCTACCACTTGATGTTGATCCGGAAGTCTCAATTGAAGCAAATTTTCGCCAAATTTCTTGCGCCTACATTTTGAAAGATACAGTGAATAAAAATATGTATTTTCATCTAAATATTACGACTATCCATGTAATGTGTAACGATGAATGGGGAAAGGGTTTGAGTAAACTGCTGCAGTGTACTAGCGACAGAAAGGGCGGCCCAGCTTTCTGTTATGCTGTGTAAAAGGCTTGTAATAAATCCATTTACTAGTAAAAAAAATTTTGATGTTGCTAGTAAGAATTAGTAAATTTTGTGAGTAATAAGTAAATGAGGCTGAACGCCTCAATCTAAAATCCTCGCGATTCGATTTTCTCTGTGTCAGAAATTCGTAGGAAATCGTAGGTGGCCCAGGGAAAGGAACTGGCCCCCCTACCGTGACTGTGTGAATTTCACACGCCATTGGCTTAGTACGGGGTGAGCTCTAATCTCACCTATCAAAGACCAACCTTCGGGTTGAATGCACCTTTTTTTTAAGTAAATGAGATTATTATAAAGAAAACATCTGTTATCACTCGCAAAAAGAAAGAGTTCATTTGAAGTGTTACGCAACGCATGGCGTTCCATAAATATTTGTTTGATAAGAGGCTTATCTGCAGTCCCTTCCTGCTATCCTACCTTCTATGCTTGCCTTAAGTATGAAATGAAAGATGCTTTCTCCCTCTTGAAGAATGTTATAGAGCGTTATAGTGAGGGTCGGTTGAAAAAAAGGAAGATCAGCGTTACGTAATATATGGATGGCCCCAAATACATTGGAAAAATGTTTGTATATTCGAGTAAAATTAACTTTTTGGCTGATGGAAAGTGGTACTACAAATAGAAAATTAGGTAATTATGCCGTCTTCAAATAGAACCAAAAAATGTTGGCGGTCCCCGATTCAGTAATTCATTTGAAACCTCTTTTCATACTTAAACCACGGTTCAGGTTAAGCCCTTTGTCGCGTATTCTTAAGGGAAAAAATTGCAGTAGAACCGATTTCTTGTAGGGATTCAGCTGTGCAAAAGTGACGAAAAAACAAATGTGTTTCATTCACAGACGTCCAAGTTAACGATTGTTAGCATTTCTTGAAGTCGTGGTGAGTTTCGGAGTCCCACGACTCCTTCCACTCGACTCGAATGCCGGGAGTACGGTTATCGGGATGTTTTGCTCGGCGGAAAAGGGTGAAAGCGGAGCGCAAGGGAAGATTTCCCCAACTCAATTTCCCGCCGGGAAACAATGGCTTATCGCCTCACCCTCGCTCAACGCAACACGCGGGCTCAGTGGAGTGGTCCTTGAGGGGTTTCGGAACAAGGCGTCCTCGACGCGGTCTCCCGCCTTTCAAATCTTCACACCCCCGTCCCGTCCTCGCCACCTCAAAAATCCATCAACCCCCCTTGATGAATTCCTCGCGTTGCCTCGATCACCAGGCCCCTCCCTCATCCCCAATCCTTACTCTCGAAGAGTTTCGTACTCCAAAACCGGAAATGTCGAGCGTCAGTCGAGACGGAAGGGAGGGGGAAGGGGGAGCAGAAGATGTATTAATTATTTCTTTTCGCGATAGCGGGTAAGACGGTGAGGGGACGGAAACAGGCCGGAGATGGGAGGGTGGAGAAGGAGTATGGAGGAGTCTGTGTTCGTGGCAAGAGGAAGGGCAAACTTCGGACTTCGAAAGGGGAGATGACGTTGTCCCCTCTCCACATCCAGAGTTACCAACTCTCCCCTTTTCCCCATAAGTTTCCCATAATTTTACAGTAGTTTTTTTTAAATCTCACTTCTCCAAGTGAGTGAGTGGATATCTTCTCGCTTACGCCCAGCAACACAGTCATCTAGAGGGATGTGCATTAGATCGATAAACTGTTATGGGGCTGCTCATGGAAAGAAAGCACCTTACTGCAGCTGCGATAGTCCGCGGGGATTGGGTTGGTGTAGTGGCTGCAGTACTGGTTCCCCACCTCAATGGCCTGGGTTGGAATCCCAGCAGTAGTAGAGATTTTTCATTGGTTTAGCTGTCCATACTTGATTGCAATGTGGACAGAACTTCAGGTACACTCCTTTGTCCTTGGGCGTTTAAACTTAAGCCCTGATGACGTCTTTCCAAAGAATAGGGTGAGGTTTCACCCTTTCTCCTTTTCCTAAAAATTCCTGCCTATACCCAATCACCAACCTGCTCCAAATGTTGCAAATAAGCATAAGTAATGGTCACCTCCCTATAATAAGTAAATGCTACAAATACGGTACTTGAGGGGTTCTGAATGACCCTATAATTATTATTTAAACTATTCGCACACGTTTTTATTTCAATTCATGATTTAATTGAAGAAATTTCGTCAAATAACTCAGAATGATAAATCAGGGTAATATTAGAACCACTGTGGTCTAACAGTGCATTTATGGTATTTGTTAATGAGTAATACTCAGTAATAAGCAGTCGTAATTTGTGGTCTACCTTGAGTCTCCTGAAATTTCTTACCCGTAAAGCGGATATTTCCTGGAATCAGTTCCGTGGGTGTTGGCAACCATATCCACAACCCTGGCTCTCCTCAACTCTCCCTCCCGTCTCCGCTTAAGCCCGCCGTGCGATCTCGACTCCCGCTCCGCCCTTCCAGCTTCCTGATATCCCCTTTCTCAGAGAGGCACGGACCCGTGATTAATGCACGCCCTGCCGAGAATATCGAGGAGGCAGACGAGAAGCGAGCGAAAGGCTGGCATGGGGGTGGGTGGGTAGGTGGGGGTGCTGTGTCCACAGTACACGGAGACGCCTCTTACATCCTTATAAAAGACAACGAAATTTTTTAAAAGAATGAATATCTGATGCGGGCACTTATTTTTATTATAATAATGAAGGGTTGAGCATTCTAAAAATTTCCGATACCAGGAAGCCGATCCGGGAAAAACCCCTAATTGGAACATCTATCTGTAACTATAAAAACTCTGTAAATTAGCTATGGGCTTAATGTTTAGTTCACTTTCGGGAATATTTCACCTATTAAAACTATTCATGTAAACGATTCACTATCTTGAAGGTTGTGTAATGTCAAGAGTAAACATATGGCGCCAAGTTTTTATAGACATTGGTGGATTTAATAGGAATCTGTCGTTACCCTAGTACATTTCGATCATTCCTTATACTACGTTAAGAGGCAATGAAAGAATGATAGAAGAGAATTGAAGCCTTCGAGACTTGATGTTCGCGTGCTATGCTGAATGTTAAATGGATGAAAGAAATGGAAAATCAATTTTATAGAATATCAAAGAAGAAAGTTCTATTTGGTGCACATTATATTACAGAAGAACTAGTTGGATTTGACACATCATGAGAAACAATGTATTTTTCAAGGGTATAATTGATAACAAATGAAAGGAAAAGCTTTACTAGGAAGACCTATGAATAATTAATTGCATGGGCCAAATAAAGTAGGATTTAGGCCCGAGAAGTACCGGATGGTAACTGAGCTGGGAATGAATAGAGAGGAATGATACAACAGCTAACCACCATATGATTGAAATACTATGGTAACATCCTGCTTCCACTTCGTAGTGAAATGTTACTCGATTCAAACACTTTGATCAGAAACCTTTGGAGCCAGCTCCATAAAATCAATATTAAGATTGAAACTCTCCAAAGACTAGAATATCCAAATGCCAAATTAATTATGGAAAACGATTACTCCGAAACCGGTTTTTCGATTGCCTAGACAATCGAAAAACCGGTTTTGGAGATCTCGTTTTCCATAATTAATTTGACATTTGGATATTCTAGTCTTTGGACATTTTCAATTAAGCCAAATTAGAAGCTCCCATTATTTCATCTAATATTAAGATTGGCTTGAACTTTCTTATCTCAGAACTCCTCTAAGAACCTTGTTTGTGATCATGTTTCAGTTAGGATAGGAGTAGCGATATAACCTAAGCTGTTGGATGCCTTAAAACGTATTTCTAATACTGTAAAGGAGCATGCCTCTGTATATGTTTTTTATAGTTTTCATATTTTCGTTTAGTGTCCTTTTGGAATTGATAGATCGCCCATTTTTTTAAAGTATATTTTGCTCATCGAGTGAATAGATTTCGATTCCATTTGTCTTCACTTAGCTGCTTAAGTAACGAAGTTACTCTAAGAAATCGCCGTTGATTGGGAAGTGGGAAAAGGTGGATGTTTTGGGTGAAAGAGTATTTCAGCGCGCCGAGGGTGAGTGCGGGAAAAACCGTTGGGAATGGCGTTGGGGTGAAATTAAGAGGAGGGGAGAGTTACGGAGAATTTAGGAGAAAGAGGGATGGATGTTGCATGGGGGATGCGTCCCGTGCGGAAGCAATGGTGTGCGGAATAAGATGTGAAAGCCTAATCTCGCTAATCATTGCGAGGGAGAGAGGGGAGAACCCACTTTGCCGAGCACCTTCTCTCGGCTGTTTTTTTTTCCCCTGCCCCCCTCCGCGTTCGCCGCCCTACCCTAACTCAGGTCTGTTACCCCCCTCCCTCTCCCTTCTTTCTCTCCCCCCCTCCTCCCTCCCGATCTCCCTCCTCACCCTCGCCGAAAATCGAGTTCCCCAGTCCCGCAACTTTTTCCATCATACCTCAGGGGTTTCGTTTGAAACTGCGGAGATGTCGTCAAATTCCTGCCGTCGAGGAAAGAGCGAGAGAGACGTCGGTGGGAAGATTTGGGCGCCCGGTAGCGAGGTTGACGGTTCTCTCATTCCGGTACAAGCTCTTTCGTCAGGAAGTTTCGTCAGAGACGTTTCTGCCTCCGTTGTCAACGTGATTTTTCAGGATGGTTCACTCGGCGCTTCTATTGGGCCACTCCTTTCCATGAGAATGCACAATTTGAAACAGCATTGGATTTTTTAAAGGAATGAGCTTGCAGAAAAATTTTCCTTTTGTGCTAGTCTATACATTACTTTGACATACTTTTTCGATGTTGCAATCGTTTCCACGAGCGAATTTATTTTTTCATTTGTCCATTACTAACTTTTGCTGATGGGAAATCTTTTAGCAGGCCAGTATGAAATCAGGTCCTGTTTTTATCTGAGCTTCGACATGTTCTATTAGAAGTTTTTTTTCCTAACAGTGAGAGCCGTTCCACATTCGGGACTTAAAAATCTTATTGTTGGTTCTCGAGCGGACTGAAATACGTTCCCTACCGATAACCCCTTCGAAGATTTTGTCTTCGAAATGGTTATTTACTGATATATGTACGTTCATCCGATAAAAACTAAACTTTTCTTTCTAGCTAGGTAGGATTTCGTTCAGCGGCGTCGGTAGTGGGGGGCCAAAGCCCCCCCCCCCCAGAATTTGCCCCGGGCCCTTGAGAAATGAGTAGTCTTCATTAATAAAAATTAAATTTCACTTGTTTCCAGCTTGCTTTTTCCCTTCTGACACGTAATATATCATCCCCATATGCTCTTTAGCGAAATTCTAGTCTCGACCCCCTCCTATCCGCAAAAATATGCGGACCCTTTTCATAGGAGTCTGGCCCTTTTCAAGGTTGGCCCCTCCCAGTGAAAATAGTCCCGAAGCCCCTGATTTCGTTTTCGCGAAGGGGTGGAAAGTTTGATGAAATAATTTAATTTTGAGAATCCCTCTTGTATAGTATGTACATACCTTCAACTATTTTTTTCATTCCCGGAGTTCATCTCCGGGTTAGAAGAAAACTTCCATATGCGGAAATCTACTTCTCATAACTCTGAGGATTTTTCTTCTCAAATGTAGCTTATTTGATGAAATAATCATAATGGTCACATCATGATAATGGTATTGGAAGAATTAGGATTTAAGATCTGCGACTTTTGAAGTGCATTCGCACCATCGGTCGAAACTTTTTGAGCACCACATACAAACCCGTGGCGGTACCTTAACCCGTTCCATTATAATTTATTTTTTTGCTAGAGTTCCTTAAAACTATTATTCCTTTTTCTACTTGTATTTTTCTTTTCCCTTTTCGCCCGAAATATTCTATGACAATTTCTCTCTTTCTTCGTCCATAATCTATTCTTATCCTGTGAAAATACTCAGGATTTTCTTTGCGTTTTTTAATACGCTGAGATCGTGTCATGGAAGATTAAGGTTAGAAATTGAATTCTGTTCCTCGTCCATTAGGATTCGAAAGAGTAAGATGTTGCATATCTCACCTAACCGTTGGGGTTTAATCGGACAGCACCTTCGTCTATCTCAAGCCCTTTGACGAAGCCTAAGACGATTAAGCTGCAGATTTTGGCTGCTGGTCTCGGCGCATCGGCCGTAATGTAATTGGCTGGCCTGGTTAGCCCGTTTGGGTGCACTACTAGTCTTTGGCACGCATCGCATCGTAGACACGTAACCTGCATGTACCCCGAATAAATTATCAGGCGACCGCGTTAATTCCCTGTCGCATCAAATTCCATTTTACAATCCGATGATGGATATTTCATCAATAAATTCGGATAATGATTCTTTGATGTGTTTTTTTGTGCTTGCTTAATACTTAAATTAGTGGGAATTATTATTTTTTCAGTGATTACCATGCATTTTTGCGTGTTAATTTCTGGAAATGTTTTTTTTTCGTTAACCCTAAGATAATAGATTCGAAATATTTATTTTACTGGCTAAATTTCCCTTAGTCCTGTTCAAGTATTCATGATTTCGTATTTGTTTATGCCGCTCTAGTCCTTCAAGTTCAACAAAAGGTCTTATCACAAGTTGTTCACGAGGCTTAGTTGCGTCAAGGTGGATTATTATTCTATTAAAATAAGGAAACGGGGATTGTTCTTATGTTGACGAGAAAATTGTGCTGTCACTAGCCTTTTCCTGGTAAATCTGCTGAAGAGCCGGCCATTAATGATAATATGAGGCGTCTATGATTTTTAAGCCTGTATGATTAACCATCTCAGAGAGTTTTTTTTTCTCATTTCCGCTTGTTCTCATACTGCAACTCGAATGAAACTCATAACTGAACCCAATAGCCGTGAAACACCCTGAAATATCTGAAAACTTCCCTGTTCTGTGTATGCTTGTCATGCCTATTCTGTGTATGTAAACGACCACATACGAACCCGTCTATTTCTTGTCACTCCACTTCGTGAAATGTTTCTTTCTTGTTGTGTTGATTGTATCAGGCCGAACTTGATCGGGAGAGGCTGCACGAAGCGACTATAATTGTGTTGCTAGCGGATAGAAGAAACTAGAGATAGCTAAATACAGTTGCTACCCCATAATTCCCGCTTCTAATATTCCCTCACCCTCAGGCACGTTTCCCTGGAGATTTCTTAAACTCCAAGGGATACGTGCTCCATCACGCTCGGCGCTACAATCCAGTTTCCCATTGCCTTTGCTCAAGGAATGTTAAGTGATCGCCGGAGATTTTGGGCGTATTCAAGTATTCAGGCCTCGGATTCAAAGGCTGCTGAGATGCGATTGATGGGAGTTAGACGATCAAAGAATCCGGAGAAAATATTTAAGCGTGCTCTGTGTGACAGATAAGTCGGCTGCGTGAAATTTCGGATTCCGCGTCAAATGTAAGAGTAGAGGCGTCAGTGGAGGGGGGGAGGGGAGGGAGGAGTAATCCTTTCCAAATCGATGGGAAAAAAAAGTGCGCTTGGGGGAAGACAAAGCTGCAAGTCACCCAGAGGGAAGCGGGATGGAGTTCAAGGACCTAGGGAGGGGGTGAGGGGAAAGGGAATGTTTGAGAGAGACGGGGGTTAGAAGAGGGGAGTCTGCGGAGCGAGTGTGAAGCATAAAGGGAGCTACAAATTAGGGTCTCATGAATGTCATTCGTCTACGTTCTTTTCCTTAGTTTCATTTGCCCCAAAAATGGTATTACTTAAAAAGGGGGCAAATATCATTCATATTTCGCCACAGGATATTTGTATTTGTGCAAACTGACGCTAGTTCTTTCTCTTTCCTTATAACTCTTAATTTTAGATATTTGGTCTCCGTTCTTTAAATATTTAGTTTAGCATACTGTGGCATTTTTTTTGTACCCCCTTCCCTCCCCCCCTCCCCTCGTTGGACATAACCCCTCGGCGGACTAATTACCCTCCGGACTTAGCCGAAGGACTTGCTCGACAGGCGTAGCTAACGACAGGCGGAGCCAACGACGCCAACAACGCCTACGATTCCAAAATGCAACGATTCCGGACTGCAGCGTTCCGACAAAGCGTGCCGTCAAGCCACGCCGTCCAGCCACGCCGTCCAGCCACGCCGTCCAGCCACGCCGTCCAGCCACGCCGTCCCCTGACCAGTGTTGCTTTCACTTATATAGCCCCCAAGGCGCGGAAGAAGACCAGAAGTTAGGCCATCGTACGAGCCGTTATTTGGTGTTCCCCCGCCGTAGTGAAAAAAGAGTCCCGGATGACCCAATCCTAAGCTTCCACCTCGCCCTCTTCACATCATGCCACCTTTTCCTCCCCTCAATCTGCACCAATGGAATTCCACGTTAAACCCCATTGCACTTTGACCTTCCAGAATATACCCCCTCCTTACCCCAGAGAATACCTCCCCTCTCACGCTCTCTGTTCGAGTCGAGACGGCAAAGAGACGACTTCGAGGCTAGGTCAGCGGAGACTTGGTGATTGTCGAGTCTCCTTAGCGCCATGGACTTTAGGTGCAAGTTATTAGCTTTTCCCTGAATTTGTGAAGAATATTTCAATTTTGTTGGTTTGTACTTTGTCTTTTGTTGTTTAAATACAGTGTTTGATTAGTTATATTCTCATACCTTTGTGGTTTTTTTATTTTTGACCTCATCTTACTCACCCGTCTTGGAAAGAATTTTTGTCCCCTGGACAAGCGTTTCTCGTGAACTGCTGTTCTTCTTTCGAGAAACGCTGCAATACATTCGTTCCATTCGTTCTCCACATTCACCCACTACTACCGATTTATAATATGGTGAATAGATGAAATAGTCTGATGTGAAAGTACACGATGTCTTGCGTATATGACTGTAAAATTGTGATGAAATTTCATTTTTACGTCATGTGTTTTCATAGCGATAGTTTTTAACCGAGTATACATATAGTATCGGGAGCAAAGTCACAATCTCAGCAGTTTCCTAAAGGAATTATTACTGAGCATTGCCATGCTTCGATCAGTGTTTACCATAACCTGTGCTTCTCATGTCCTCATCTTTGAGTGGCGAAGAGAATTTATTGACAGTAAATTCTTCAACATTCCTGCACTTTTTCAAGCTAATATTATTTTTAATAAACAAAAAAATGTTGACTTTTGAGCTCTCTTATAATTTAATGGAGGAAAGGATCAAGAGTCCTGGAATCCTATCTCGAGTGTCTTGGTATGAATCCAAGCTGTTACATGGATTTTTCATTGCTACACTGGTCCATACCTAAGTGCTGCTTGAAGAGAATTTTGGGTGCTTGTCTCCATCCGTCGGATGGGCAGAAATCGTGGACACATTAGATGCATGCATTATTATCATTGTGTACGATGTAGTAACATTATTATTATTTATTATCTAGCATGTTTCCATGTAGTCGCTTGTTAGGTGATCTTCACCCCCTGCCACACACTCTCGCGGTGGCTTGCAGAGTATTGCGTAGATGTAGATTAGAGCCTCTTTTTAAGATAAGCCTGATGGCACGCCGGGATGGCACTTCCTCCACTCTCTAAAAATGTCCATATCCCAGATACCCACCTACGCTCAGTGGTTTAAACGCTTATCCCCAGTAGTTTTCTGCCCCCTTCCCTAACGACAAATACTAACTGGAGTATTTCTTACTGCGGTGTAGGGTATGTTTTAGTTACATTTACCTTGTGCATATTTGGTGGTAATTTATCCCATGCCACACACCGTCGAAGTGGTTGCACTACGCTGCTACGCTAGCTTGCAGCCTACGTTCATCGGGCCCAAATGAAGCAATTTTGGTTTCGGTGTTGGAAAGATGTTGTAATGTTATGTCACGATAGGCAGTGAGTCAAAATTATTTGAATTACTTGGTTGTGAATCACTGACCGCTCGTAGACAAAATTTACTACTGAAATGTAAACCTAATACCTTCGCTGAAGACGTCATGTATAATTTCAATACCCCAGCCTATTAAGGTTGGTACGTTTGATCTCAAAGAAAAAAGTATAGATACAGGTAGAAGTAGAAAGAAGTTTAAAAAATTATTCTTTCCGCGTATGAATCTACATTTTACCCTGCGAGCCGCCGCTAGGTGTGTCCTGCATGATTGGGATTTGGTAGTTTTTTTTTTTTCTTTTTTCCCTAATTACTTTTAAAGGTGTGGTGTTTGTTTTATGTTGTTCATTTTTGTTTATTGTGTCATTGTTCCTGGTGTGGATGCACTCCCTGCCACACACCCTCGAGGTGGCTTGCAGGGTATGTCGTAGATAGATATAGATATACGACGTGTGGCAGGGGGTGGTATGTTAACAGACGTGTAGTTGAGTTTTAGCTGCAAAAATAGTTTATCAATCATTAATGAAGAATTTTGTGTAGTGTTTTTTAAATAGTTATACTTTTTTGCGTTGTAGGCTAGTATTTTTCGTGGGAAAAACGAATCCATGTATCGTTCGGTCAGATGGTTAAATTCTTCTGTATGTCCTGCTGATTTAGTATGGGGTAAAAGTATGTCTTATATGTCAGATTCCAATTCGTGGAATTTGAATTTTTCAAGTAAATCTTGAAAATCTTGAAAAATCTTCAAATATATCTTGAAATCTTTTAATCATGCGAACCTTCTAGTCTCCAGGGTTTTCCGACCAAGCTCTCCAGTAGCCTACATTGAGGACAACAATAGAGTCAGGCACGTAGCCAGGGGGGTCTTCTGGGGCTTCACCCCTCTCCCCTCCCCCCCGCCCCGAAACTTTTTCCGAGAAATTTTTTTGTTCTGATTTTAACTGGGCATGATAATCCGAATTAAACTGCGAGTAATTCAAGTGCTAAGTGTCTTCAATCACTAATTAAGGTTATCACTAGTTTGATGAATGTGTGGGGTTAATAATTGTTCTTTTCAATCTGATATGTATGCATGCGTTGAACTTCTGTTTTGGGGCCGGTCAAATTAACCTCTTCATGACAACGTAAGCAGTGAGCTTTACCAGTGAGAAGAGATAGGAATGGGCACTGTGAAATCAAATACCAAGCACTGAAAATTAAGGAAGAAATTTTTATCACGTCTGTACCGAACGGGCAAAGCTTATTGGAGGTTAGGCTACACGTTCTACACTAGACTCAGCCCCCTCCGAAGCAAAGTTCTGGCTACGTGCCTGAATAGAGTAATTCGAAGATAACGTGACAACAATTAGGATTGTTACTGTAGAGTTTATCCTTACATGTGAACGCATGAGATGTTTTTCATAATCACTTGCCAGTTTGACCCGTAACCAGGAATTCTTTTGCAAGATTTGTGCAGTATCTGTCCGTCACAATGGTAGGCTGGAGTAGGAGTTTGAATTAATGTGACGTTTGCGAGTTCTTTGCTAAATTAATTTATAGCTGAATTAGTCGCTAGCAATCTGATTGTTTACTCGTCGATAATGTTGTCGTGGAGACATTTCCTGTCCCACACCTTTGTATTTCCTTGCCGGGTACATTGTAGTGGATGAAGAGTGGAGGAAGGGCTTCAATAGAAGTATTTCCAGCGCTCCATTTTACGTGCCTGTTCTCGGGTCCTTAGTTATCGAGGAGGTCGGAGTATGGAAGGGAAAGGACGGGCGGTTCCCTTAGGGGAAGGATGGCGCCTGTGTTTCGTATGTGTGTGTGTGTCTGTTTCTGAAGTGGAGGAGTTGGTAGGAGATGGAATAAAATAAAGAGAAGCGAGAGAGAGAGAGAAGGGCCTTCCTTTCATCCATCCTCCTCTACCGCCTTAATTCCTCCCTCGTATATTATTCATCGCGTCTTTTCGTCGCACGAGTTCATTTCGGATTAAAGAATTGAAACATTCTTTCCTTACTCCCCCTCCACTCCCCTCTTTCTGTCTTCCTAACACACCATTCCTCCCTCCGATCCCTGTGCACACACGAAACGCTTGTGCCCCTTCGCAGTCCCGCACCCTATCGTTCCCTCCCGAAAAAAAAATATACACAGAGGAGTGAGACCAACCCACCTCCACTCACAGTGCGAAAGAAAGAGAAATAAAAACTTGAATCAATATACACTTCCCTCCTCCCACGTCTGCACTCTAGCGTTTTGGAGAAGGTAAAGTGAAAGAGAAGAGAAAGACGGAACGAGTTAAGTAAAGAGGCGTATTCTCTCTCCCTTTCTTTCTCTCTCTCTCTCTCCCCCGTCTCACTCGCTTGCCAACCCCCGCCCCTTCCCTCTTCCTTAAGCGGCAAAAATGTCGTAAAAGTTTAAAGACGCCGCGCTGTTTCCATCTCTCCCTTTTGGAGGGTAGAGGGAGACGGGGCGTGGAGGTGGATGAGGAGGAAGGAGTCTGGAGGAGGGGGGAAAGGGAGGTAAAAGACTTGAGAGGTGGGATAAGGACACAAAAAAGTGGAACGGAATGAAAATGAAACGATGGGAGCATTCACGAAACCTTTTTTCTCCGAAGGAGAATGAGGAAGACGGAGGAGGATCGAGGAAGGGGTTAGAAAGAGGCGAATTTCCTCCCTCTCTCAAACTTGCCCTTCGTTGTTAGTGCATGCATATGTGCTTGTTTATGTATGTGTGCATATGTATATACATGTGTACATACTTGTAACAAATCACAGGATAGGCAGATATGACACACAAAAAGAATCAAGCAAAAAAACACTTAAATTTTCGGGAAAAACCGCCTTCTTCAGAAGAGTAGATTGTAGTGCTTAAATAAATAAATATTTATATATGTGTGTTTGTATGTATGCATGTATTCCTACATAACAGAAGTAGTGCTCAGAAGATCAGTTGAAGAGAGCACATGAAAAACAAAGGAACAAAACTTTTTTTGTACCATAAAAGATTTTCGTGATATTAATATACATATACATACATATTCCCCCTTCCGCGTCCATAGGGATGAAGGATTGCGTCAGTATTCTTTTTTATCCAGTGTACGAGAAGGGGTAAAGCTGGAGAGGAACGCGAAAAAGACCATCGGTTAAAAGCAAACACGGTGAATCTGGGAAGCGTAGGGGTGTGGGTATAAAGGGCGCAGTGGAGCAAAGTCAAGGGAAGAAGAGGAGAAGCTACTTTTTATCTTTCTCTCTCTCTCTCTTCCTCTGTCCCCAAAAAAATTGAGACGTCGGTGCGTGGTCGGATTTAAATGCCATTGTCAACTTTGGGCCCGGGAGATGAAAAAAATGAAATAATAAGCGCCGCGCGAGGAAAAAAAATGCGCAGCGCCGATTGTCATTTCTTACCCGTCGCCCCCGGGAGCACGTAGCGGGGCCGTTTTCCGCCGTACGTGTCCATACCGCCCCAACCCCCCTCCTTATACCATGT
The DNA here is from genome assembly GCA_933228895.1 of Platycnemis pennipes. NCBI lineage: Eukaryota > Metazoa > Arthropoda > Insecta > Odonata > Platycnemididae > Platycnemis > Platycnemis pennipes. The sequence continues at coordinate 40,066,231 of OW121851.1, read as the reverse complement.
CCAACACCCCCCCTTCCTCCAACCTTCGTGTGTTTGCTTATTTATTCTATTCAACCCCCTCTCCCCTCCACACCCGCCCACTTCTAATACACGCTCTCTTACGGGAACGGGTTTTTCATCCTGTCCCCCCTTCCCTTCAATTTTTTTTTAATTTCTTTCGCGCGACGGAGGCGAACGTGCCGACGGCACTCAAGAAGTTCCCCTGCGGAACAGTCCCTCCCTTCCCTGACTCGAAGACGGCGCGGGACAAAGTCTCTCCCTCCTCCTTTCGCTTAGCTCAGTGCATGGATTAAGAATCGCGGCACTTCCGAGATGAGAGGCACTCCATTGTGCGCGGCAAAGTGTAAATTAAAGAATCGCGAGACGTCTCGGGAGGGTGGTGGGAGGGTCGGGGATCGATGGGAATTCTTTCCGGAGGTGGAAATATAAGGGAAGGATTGAGACGTTCATGAAGCGTAAATATTGCCGCATGGGGAGGGTTGGAAATATTTGGTGCGATAAACACCACGAGGAGGAACATTTTTTGCGCGAAATTTTGCGATACGTTCTATCATTGGAACCGCGAGCCATCATGCCCTCTTATGATATAAATTCTAAGAGTGTGTCATTCATTAGCCAGAAATATTAGGTTAAAAATGGTCGTTTTTGCTTTGCTTGAATGTATATAATTATTTCGTAATTCCCGTTTTCGTTGAGGCGTTTGGAGCGTGGTAGTTCAGTGGGTTTGAGCTGATGACCGGAGGTCATAGGTTCGAATACCGGGAGAGGTCTTTGAATATGTCCAGCCATGGGTTTTTCTGGATAGCAGATCTTTCTGGTAAACCGCAGGCGCACAGGAAAAGCAATAGGACCCCGTATCCAGATGTGTTGTTCTCGTTGTGCCTTGCATTGTGTAGGTGAGCTCTACCCTCACCAACCAAACCAACTTCGCCTTGAACTCAACTTTATAATCTTCCTTAGAGGTACCCAAATTGAATGTTACTCTGGTCTTGGGACAATTAAACGATGTCTTACTTTCTTCTGGAAGCGGGTGACTTTCCCCTTCTCAAAACCTCTAGCATACCATTAGTTTAATTATTTCGCCTCGTGCTTGAAATTTTTGTTTTGACCTTCATAATAATCGAGTTACTAAGAATTTGCTGCTATTAAAATTTAAACTAAGTGATATGTTTGGATTTCAGGTGCTCTAAAGATTAATACTGTATCGCACAGTCCAATCTAAGCTCGTAATAATAAGACAGACACAATAGCCATGCACAAACTGGGATGTGATCCCGCGAATTTTTGACTGCCAAGCATACTTTTGTTTATCGGACCGGTTACTGTGGCCGACATGAAAATCAAAAGTTTGGGAGGCATCTGACCTAAAAATGGCGTTGCCAATTGCTAAATGTTTCAGCTTATGAGTTTAATTTTTTTTAAGTTCTTCGGAAAATCTACATGCATTATCCTGTCACAATTTCCAGCTGCCGTTGTCTCTGTGCAATCTCCAATCAACATTTTTTGCAAAACCTGAAAAAAATAGAAAAATGAGGAATGATGGTTTGAATTATTCGCTCGTCTTCCAAGATATGTACGCGATACTTTATATAGATATTTTATTTTTACAACCTTGACCCAATGAGGTTAAACTGTCCATTTTTCCCCGGCCTGTGTGCCAACATGTTACATTGATAGACATCCAAATCCTTGGTAAACTGAAAAGGTCAGCTTTTGATCGTTCAGTCACACCATCAGTCACCCTCTTGTTGAGTGAATTTGCCAGGGAGAAAAATATTCCATCCGATCGCAATTTGACTCTCCTGCGTTCGATTATAAATCACCGTTGAGTTACAAAGTTGTGCAATATACCTACTCCCACTCCAACTAAGGGTTCTTGGAAGTCTTTGATACTTACAATTAGTCCATCTTTTCACACCACAGTCCCATCTTTTCACACCACTGAAAGAAACCCGAAAATATTAAATCGAAAGAAAGAGGAGTTATTTAAGAAATTGAATTGCTTTTCAATTTTTACCTCAATCTGTCATACTTGAACAAAAGTTGATTTGATTCGTAAATAGAATTCGTAAGTAACGCTTGAAAAATTTTACACGGGACAGTGACATTACCAAACTGGTAAATAATTGGCTGAGGTTCGATAATATTCATCAACTAGGTTAAGTAACTGTAGTTGATGACATCCTGTTAATTGAATGGACAATATTCTCCATTAAGTGTCCATGACATCCTGTTAATTGAAATACTATTACATGGCATTCAGTACGTCGGAATTATATGGAGTTTATTCAGTTCATTGGAGAAACATTAAAATTCTGAAAGTGTATCAGAATTCATTAATATTCCCTTCCAACCCCATTCGTGCTCGGCCGGTTTTTCGAATAAATGGTTCCCATCCCTGTCATTCCTCTTCGCCGTCCTAGTTAGGTGGGTTCACGATATATATAACGAAAGAGCCTGCCAGCCCACTGCTATTTGCCATTTCTAGACGTCCCGTATACTGCGTTTGCTTACTTGCTCATGCAAAATTAACAGATTTTTCAAATAAAATGTCTCCTTGTTGAAATATTGAAGTCTTAAACTTTTAAAATGTTAAAATCTTTGCATCATTTACTTTCAATTGTTGACCTGTGGTATGACCGTGACTAGGAGTATTTCATAATGTTCAAAGATATTTATTTAAAGTTACAAATGGAAAAAACTCTGCACATTTTACGAACAGATTTATAACGGTACCAATTCTTTGTACCTGAAGGTGACACATTTGTGGTGAAATCGGTTTCATAAAAGTACCGTAGTAATTCTGGTGTTGAAGTGTGCATTTTTTCATTTGTAACTGTGAGGTTTCACAAAGTTAAGGCCAAGAATATCGAATTCATACTTATATTCTGTAACATATAGCCTACCTCACTTACAGGAGCTGTACTATGCTGATTTCGATAAAAAACGAATTAGAATTTAGCAATCATGATTAGAATCTAGGTATTTTGAACGGTTGCGCTCCATGTTTCAACCCGAATTGCCTCCAGACTTACTGAACTACCAGCATTTCAACTATTCACCATTGAAGGATTCATTTTTCTGATTCGCGAACTATTAGTCATCCATCACTTATGAATTTACGCCGGACTTCGGAAGCTGTCAATGGACTAGCTATTTTATTGATATTGATGGAGTGAATTATAAATAAAAAAACCTTTTAACTAGTCTTTGAATTACTAGATTTCATCTGTCACTTAGCCCAACGGTTTCAAGGACGGATCACTCTATATCGTGATTTATTACTCGCGAGATATGATTTATGAACTTCGGAATTCAGTTTTTTTTCCGGCGCGAGTGTGGAAAAAAATCCCATATTACCGTTCTCTAATGAAAAAATTCCTCGGGTATGACGCGTCATGCTTTGAGCGATCTCACTTTTTTCTCTCCATCTCTCTTTCTCTGTGCTCCAGGTGCAAAGCATTATTCGCGGGCCAGTGCGAATTTGAAACTCGTCAGGGAGGGTCATTAAGGCTTCTTATTCAAGTGTCAAAGCCGGTGATAGCGCTGCCGTCAAAAAAATATCTGGAATTGTAGCTCCACTCTGTCATCCTTCTCGAGTACTTCACAGTTGCGGGATCTCTTTTGCTCTAGTTGTGTCCGTCGTACGTTTCTCGGTCCCTGCCCTCTTGCGTATAAGGTTTCCAACCCGGGTTACGCCACGAAAGTCTGCGTTTTTACTTTGATAAAAAGGGCCGAGGGAAAAGGAACTTTATGAATTATCTATTATTCATGCACATACTTAGGCTTAAACTGTTGTTCTGTGCTTGTTAGCATTTCATCCATTTCGCATGTCTCGGCCATGAAAGTTCTGATTCTCAAATGCTGAAAATTTCTGTGAAAATTACTAAAATTTATAAGAATTAATCATCATCATCGGTCATCAATCCTAGGATTGGTTTGACGCAGCACTCCACTCGATTCTTCCTCCGGCCAATCTCTTCATGTTGACGTAGCTCCTCTCTTTTACATCCCTCACAACTAGCTTCGCATACCTCATACGAGGCCTGCCTTTTCCCATCTTCCCGTTCACTTTTCCCACGACGATTGTCTTCATCAGGCCATCTTGTCTTAATATGTGGCCTATTAAGTTGTCCCGTCTTCTTTTTAAGGTTTTCAGCAGACATCTCTTCTCTCCCACTCTTCTTAAGACTTCTTCGTTTGTCACACAGTAGCAGACATCTCTTCTCTCCCACTCTTCTAAAGACTTCTTCGTTTGTCACTCGATCCATCGATCCATTTTATCTTCATCATTCTTCGGTAGCACCACATTTCAAATGCCTCCAGCCTGGACTTCTCTGCTGCTGTTATTGTCCATGCTTCGTTGCCATATAGAAGAATGCTCCAGGTATATGTTCTAAGAATTAATAATGGCTGTGTATTTTTGCTCACAGAATGCACTATTTGTTCTCTCTCTGATTTCATTGCGGATGGAAGCGGAAGCAGAGGGAGTACCTACCAGAGGAGACACTTGAAATGCATTTCAGTGTTTATTAAAATATCAAAGGATATTTCCAAGCTCTCATAACTCTCACTCATTGATACGAAAAGATTCATTCTCCTCTTTCAGCATCAAGCTGTACATACTACATATTTTATAGCCTTTTTGATATTTTCGGTTGGTTGTGTGACGTTTAGTGGGGATAAGGGTAAGCATTCAGACTCGTAGCTTGTGAGACTGGCTCATGGTGTCTCAACTTGGGAGAGGGGATTTTCACATTAACTGGGGAGAGGGGAGGTGGCCGGTTGGGATTGGTAGATGAGACCACCCATGAGAGCCGTTTATTACAAAGCTTCATACATTGCAGGTTGTTTGGCAGGTGCTGCAAAAATCAAAGCGAAATCCATTGCAGTTAAATTTCGTGTCATAAATTCAGTACATTGGCGATTGTTAATAAACTTGTGTAATTTCCTTATTATTCTAATCAATTATATTTCTAGATCAATCCGATTAGCATTTTAGAGTGAGTCTTCGAATGTGCATTGTAAATTCACGAATATCTATTTCCTAATCTCGAACATCTACTTCCTTTTCGTACTCTTTATCGGGAGATGAATTGCTGAATCTTAAACATTTCATATCGGTAAATTTGCATTGATTCCATACATCGCGGGTATTTCACCCGTTTCATTAAGAACACGACAATGGCGTCTTACATTCTGAATTAAATTTGATTTCAAGTTTAATATTTTTTTGGCTGTTAAACGTGAAATTGCCCAACTCCTGGAAATGGAGACCACCCCTCGAGGAATGCACGAATTTTCCCTTCGAGGAAACAAGGGAACTTCCGCGGAATCGCGAATGTCTCTTTCGACCGCGGGCTTTAATCCGCGCATATGAAATTTGGCAAACTGCGAAGAGTCTTAATTCTACAGTTTTATTTTTAAAGGACCGTCGCGTTTCTTTTTTTTCCATCCTGCTTGAGTATTAATTAATCGAATCCGACTTTTAATGGGTTCCGTTTATTTTTCCGGTCGCCCACCGATTTGAAATTTAAATGCGCTAAATCCTCCGATAATATTTAGCCTCTTTTTCCGCCTCCACCTCTTCCTCGGCAGGAACCATTTTTAATCTTCGTGAATATTCATGGAATATATAGTGCTTCTCTCTTTCTCCCTCAAGGGGAAGGAAGTAGCTTTGCGTGCTCTTAGGTAGGCGCTCGTCGATCGCAATCGAGTTAGCGAAATATTTAGCCCCAGCTTTTTAACGCTGCCCCGGAGAACTCTAGTCACCTCCCGATTATCTTTTCGTTATTCTCACATCCGCCCCCGCTTACTTATGGATGCAACGCCTAAGAGAGCGGATTAAAGGCTTACCGTTTTAGCTCTCAAATAGTTTCTTTTCTATTGTAACGGGAGTGAATACAAATCGTAGCTAACTAACGGGCACCATTACTGGCGGTGAGAGAGACGAAGTAATTCCACACTGGTGATAAAATCGTGGATAATCACGTTGTAGCTATGCGGACTAGGCTTTATTACTATATTCCGAAGAAACGAATATTAGCGGCATAATTTAGCAAATGTACGCGCTATTATTCGTACTAAGTGCCTTTGTATTTCCAGAAACATTTCTTCTTTACGCCTACAACGCAGTTTAAAGCACTTTTTTCATCTGTACGTGAATCCCGGGTTGCGTGTTTAATTTTATCAGTCGTTTTGGACCGAGTAACGAAATAAAGATGTCCAGACAAGAACGGGAGCAATAAGGAAACCTGCAGGGCTTTACAGTGAAAACGCGACAGCCTTATCAGTCATATCTTGAGACATGCACGTCGGATGAAGACAGTCGTTTGAGGGAAAGGAGAATCCGAATAATGACAAAGTAGCGACGTGTGAGAGATATGGAGCATGTTATGAAGGATGTGATAGTGAAGAAGTTCGTGAACATGGAGATGTTTGCCGATTTAAGTTTCGATAAAATAGCTGGGCCTAACCAATCTTAGGTTTGATGACCAGTGATCATGATGATGATGACGTTATTAGTGATGCACTTTCAAATTGTTTTAAAGCAAGTTAAGGCCTGATGTGTTTCCTCGGTAATATACTGGGTGAGTCTCAGTAGTTTAAAATTATCAGTTGATTCCCAAACTTGGATAACAGCATATCGTGGAGTTCTTTTTATTTCTCGCGTTCAGTTATCAGTTGATGGCATATCTCTTTGAAGGCATATCTCTCTCAATATGCCAATATTTTGAGTGTTTTCCTTTGTTGAAACCTAATACTTTCTCTCATGGATACACAAGCCATCTGCAAGTTGCTTATTCCGCTGAGATAATGCTGCAGTCGGCTATCTTTTCGGCCAATGTAAGGGTCTATTTTTACGAGGACCCTCGTTCCTCGAGTGTGTATACCCCTTGAACCGTTAAAAGTCTGCGATGTATTTTTAGTTCGTGTGGGCGCATTTCAAAACGGTTGATCTCAGCATTTGCTACGTCACAAGAAATTACGGAGCTTTTTTTATGTTTGCCATTCGTAAAAAAAATCAGAGAGCTGTCGAGAAAGCATTTTCTCCCCTCACTCCAGCATCCAAGTCAACTGGGGGTGCCGTAAACATGTGATTTGAACTTGTTGATCGTCATATTTCTGTATAATTGTTTTTTTTTCTTCGATGGAATTAGGTTTCCGGTGAGATCAATGTGTGTCAATTTAATGCGGTCATTTTTGGAAATGCTGTAACGGAGTTTTTTTTTAGTTGAACACTTCATTCTTCCTAGTCCACATCCAAAGCTCCATGTTACCCTGCGAGCCTATGCGCCGTTAGGGCGTGTGGCAGTGCAGCGTTTCTCGAAAGAAGAACAGCAGTTCACGAGAAACGCTTGTCCAAAGGACAAATATTCTTTCCAAGACGGGTGAGCAAGATGAGGTCAGAAATAGAAAAAACCACAAAAGTAAGACAATCTAACTAATCAAACACTGTATTTAAACAACAAGGTACAAACCAACAAAATTGAAATACTCTTCACCAATTTCGCGAAAACTAATAACTTGCACCGAAAGTCCATGGCGCACAAAGGAGAATCGACTAACACTACTCTCCTCTCACCTCGCCTCGATGTCGTCTCTTCGCCGTCTCGACTGGAACAGAGGGCGTGAGAGGGGAGGTATTCTCTGGGGTAAGGAGGGGGTATTTTCTGGAAGGTCAAAGTGCAATGGGGTTTAACGTGGAAATATCATTGGTGCAAATTGAGGGGAGGAAAAGGTGGCATGATGTGAAGGGGGCGAGGTGGAAGTTTAGGATTGGGTGATCCGGGACTCTTTTTTCACTACGGCGGGGGAACACCAAAATAACGGCTCGTACGATGGCCTAACTTCTGGTCTTCATCCGCACTTTGGGGGCTATCTAAGTGGTAGAGCATCTGGAGAGGGAAAGGAGCGGCTGAAGGAGCGGCTGAATGAGCCGCTGAACGAGCCGCTGAACGAGCAGACGAAACGAAGCAGACGAAATCGATGCATTTTGGAATCGTAGGCATTGTTGGCGTCGTTGGCTCCGCCTGTCGTTAGCTACGCCTGTCGAGCAAGTCCTGCGGCTAAGTCCGGAGGGTAATTAGTCCGCCGAGGGGTAATGTCCAACGAGGGGGGGGCAGGGGGGGGGGGGAACCAAAAAATGCCACATCCACTGGGGGAAAACTGTCCACCAAAATAAACTTCCGGTTGGGGGAAGAACAATTGGTCTAATGAAAACACTGATCACTTCACTCGGGGATCCACATGATTAACTGCTGAATTGACAAGCAGAAACAGGAGCCAAAAAAACTACAACACTCCCACACATTATTGGAAACCCATCTCACACAATCAGAAAGGTAACTATAGGGTGGCAGGTGCTCACTGAATAACACCGTTCAAATACCCAAAATATTAGCAATTTGGAAAAGTAAAGACAATAATAATAATTACTGTTGTGAATTCTAGTCCTAAAGATGACTAACACAAAGTAGTTCTTTCACCCACTGCAAAGGGGTAAAGCTCAGGGGCTATCCATCTCAAGGATAACACATACCCAAAAAAATGAATAAATGACAAAAGACACACTCGCAGAGTTAACAGAATATGAACAATAACTGAGTGCACATGACGAGTAAGTAACCATTCTTACTGTCACTAACAACTGTGAACCAACAGTCACAGATAACATCTGATATCAAACTTAATATCAGTGAAAATTAGAATAAATTAGGATGCCCAGTGTCTCACATCCAAGGCAAATGAAATTTATGAACAAAATACAGCACCCATAGTAACGAACATCTAACTCGTTGGGTGGAAGTGAAATGAACAAAATCAGTTAAGTTTGCATTAGGCATAAGTACATTAGTTAATTGATTGAAGACAAAACAACCATACAAATTAATTACCAATTAGCACATGGCAGGGACAATAGCCATGCTGTTAAATCAATATTCCAAGTGTAACTAGATTATTTTACAAAAATTATGTTCAATAAGTATTTGATTGAGATAGTGGTAAACAAATTAATTATCATAATAATACCTTAAGACTAATTACATAGTCGTTCAGCCTCTTGGGTTGAACCGAATAAACATTCACAGTCAATCAAGAATCATGGGTTGATAGAAATCATAAGAATTACAATATATATATTAGTTATTACCAGTAATGAGAGCCATGTAGAGAATTAACAATAATATTAAGAGCAGTCAGACTATATCACAATGTGAGAGTAGAATTGAGAAAAAGATCAAGAAATATTTCAATAGGCAATTACCTTTTGTCATTCAACAACTTGGGTTGAACTGCCAAACACTGACCCATCAATCAAAGATTCAGGTTTGTTGAAATGACAAGATTACAATACATAATAATCAAGTGCAATACTGAATGAAGAAATATTTTATACTCGATTTAGATTTTGGTCATTGACCAACTTGGGTTGAGCTGTTGGACACTTATCCAGTCATTGACCAACTTGGGTTGAGCTGTTAGACACTTATCCAGTCATATCAAAGACTTGGGTTGGTTGAATTGACAAATTTACAATACATAATTATTAAGTGCAATACTGATTGAAGAAATATTTTATACTCAATTTACATTTTGGTCATTGACCAACTTGGGTTGAGCTGTTAGACACTTATCCAGTCAATCAAAGACTTGGGTTGGTTCAATTGACAAAATTACAAGACATATTAAATTCAGTGCATTAGTGAGAGCCATGTAGTGATTAAACAATTATTTAAAGAGCAGTCAGGGTATTTTACAATAATTAAATTTAAATGAATGACAATTATGAGAGTGATAAGGAAATCCACAATAATAATATCTTAAATACTAATTAAATGTTGTCGTTCACCAACTTGGGTAGAACTGTTATGCATTGAGCCAGTCAATGAAATTGAGGGTTAATTGAAATGCCTCCAGATGACATAAGAGTACATTTCGAATTAGAGAAAAAAATTGATTTCTCTATACAGCTGTCATCCAATTGGAATAGCCCAAAATATGGAAATAGATTAGGATGACTAAATAGAAAAATACAATAAGTCCAGGGCCAGGTTAAGCCAAACACATGTTACACAAAGCTAAAGAGGAAAATTTAATTTAGTGGCCACCATCAAGGGTAATGCAATTGCAAAGTTAATAATCAGGGTAGATACCCCATCCAGCCAATGCTGGGTGCTGATTGCAGCGAGTTAGAAACTAGCTGGGCGATGGGAGCGCAACCCCTACGCCGGATAACAATGGTATACACAAGCAAAAAACAGGTATACAATCAACTGCCAAATAGTCACAGAGCTAGACAAAGACCTGCCCCAGCAATAAATAGACCCAATAGTGAATAGCTAAATCACTCCAGGTTCTGGTCCACATCGGACGAATGATCAGGAAGACCAATGATCACTGGTGTAAACAGTCACTAAATAATCTTAATAGCCAATGACCCTCCGCGACTTAACTGGAAGCGAGCCACCTCGGGAATGTTCATGACTATTCTCCCCACTCCCTCCAGAATTCACAATAGCACTGTGCAAACACCGTTCCCCCTTGGTAGACACACATGATGAAGAGCAGGTAGAACCAACCAAAGTATAACAAAATAACAACTAATGCCCCATAAACAGGCAGCACTAACATCAACAAATTAATTAAGTAAGAATTGGCAGTATGAAATTGGCAGTATGGATTGGCAGTATGAATTGGCAGTTTTACAATTAAATAATTATTCAAGTAGCATACATTATAGTAAATTAAATGACAAATAGTGAAGAGAAAATTTCCAAACAATCAAGACCATAGTTAGATAATAAATGCTAGTATTTAGATTCCTTTATCACTCAACATATTATAAATTATTAATCACCATGATAAGGCTTTAATTGAGAAACATGACATATTCTCTCCTTGTTAGGACCAATATCGAGAACAGCGGTTACAGGAGAGACTAACTTTTTTATAATAAATGGGCCTTCCCATAGAGGGGTTAACTTTGCCATAATCTTGTCTGCCTTAGAACTGATTGGATGTTTCTTTGACAACACCCTATCTCCAGGTTTGAAAGTTATGTCAGAATGAGAATTATCAAAAACTAGCTTTTGCTTAGATTTGGCTCTCTTCAAATTAGCAACAACCTGTTGCAAATAAGCTTCCCTCTCCTCTTCCAAAATATCATCCTCACACAGTTCTCTAGGAATAGACCATTGATTTATTAGAGGATGAAGCAATTGTCTGCCAAAAATTATCTTAGCGGGAGATTCTCCCGTGGCACTATGACAGGCAGAGTTAAAGGCAAAATTTAAATCTGACAAAAAATTGACCCAATTGTAATGCACATTGTTACAAAGAATTGACAATGCAGCTTTCAAATTTCTATGTAGCCTTTCAACTTGGTTAGAACTTGGTTGGTAAGGAGCTGTGAAAACCTGTTTAATCCCAAGTTGCAAACACATTTCCTTAACTAGGTGTGACTTGAACACCGCTGCATTGTCAGACACAAGAAATTTAGGATAACCAAACTTAGAAAAAACTCTTTGAGTAAGAACACTAACCACAGCACTGGAAGTGGCATTACGAACAGGTTCCAGGATACAAAATTTAGAGAATCCATCAATAATCGATAAGACATATTTGTGATTATTTTTCGTGGAAGGATAAGGTCCAACGAAATCGATATAAAGCCTTTCCCACACATGAGCAGGAAGGTTAGAAGACATCATACCCGGTGGGGCAGTATTCCTGGGTTTACATGTCTGACATAAATGACATTTACGAACCATATCAAAAATATGTTTTTTCATGTCGCTCCACCAAAATTCCCTTTGCACCTTTTCATAGGTTTTGGCCATACCCAAATGAGCAGACACACTTAAACAGTGATAATATTGGAATATCATTGGCCGCAATACAACCGGCAAGACAATCTTTCCCTTTCGGGCATTGGCATTCCCATAACACAACAAATTGTCTTTGACAAAGTAATTTGGACAAGAGGAACAATCCTTCTCCAATTTCTCAAAAACCTCCCTTAAGGTAGGGTCTGACCGTTGATGGTCACGAATATCCACAAATGATAAAGGAATATTATGTAAAACACAAGAAATGGGTGGACATGGCTCAACATTGGAACTGTCAGTTTGGATGACAGGCGAACTTCTGGAAAGGCAATCTGCTACGCTATTGCTGCGCCCACGAACATGGTGGATAGTAAAATTATAGGAAGACAGTTTTAACACCATTCTGCCTAATTTCCCTAACTGCTTAGGGTGAGAGAACAACCAAGTAAGGGCCCCATTATCAGTATATAAATGGAATGGTTTTACTTGGAGGTATACATTAAATTTTTCTATGCCCCAACAAACTGCCATACATTCAAGTTCGTATGCGGACAATTTTTGTTCATGTGGCAACAAGGTTTTACTAGCGTATGCCACAGGGGCAAAATCACCATCTACTTTCTGATTTAATACGGCGGCTAACGCCAAACCACTGGCGTCCACAAACAAATGGAATTCCTCGTCAAAACGAGGAAAAGTTAGCACAGGTGGATTCATCAATGCTTTCTTGAGCTCAACAAAAGCCTCGTTCTCAACCGTTGACCAGCGAAAAGGAACATTCTTACGCTTTAGGTGATTTAAAGGAATAGAAATTTCAGAATACCTTGGTATGAACTTGGAATAAAACCCACACATGCCCAGGAATCTTGCAACATCTCTCGTATTCTTCGGAACAGGAAAGGATTCGATGGGTTTTATCCGGTCTGGATCGACACAAAGGGTTCCATTGCAAATTAGATGGCCTAAAAAGGCGATTGAAGTGCAGCCCAACTTAATCTTTTCTTCAGAAATAGTCAGACCAGCGGACCGAAGCCTACTAAGAACCTCTCTGACATGAGTTACGTGATCTCTGGAATTCTTAGAATAGATACATATATCGTCAATATAAGGGTACACAGACGAAAATAACAGATCACTCAAAACCTCGTTTATCAAACGAGTAAATACTTGACTGGAATTAGCAAAGCCAAACGGTAATTTTGTATACTGGAACATTCCAAAAGACGTTACGAAGCTTGTGTATTTCTTTGAATTTTCAGACAGCGGGATTTGATGAAAAGCAGAATTAAGATCTAGAATAGTGAAATACTTGGCATCAGCCAGATACTGAAAAGCGTGTTCCACAGAAGGAGTCGGATAACCGTCTTTCTTAATTTGTCTGTTAAGCTTACGATAATCAACAACTAACCTTTGCGAACCATTTTTCTTGGGAATCAAAAAGGCAGGGGAGCACCAGTTTGAATTAGAAACTTCGATAATTCCCTTATCTAATAACGACAGCACATGTTGCTTCATCAGGAGGGTTTTCGGCGGTGACAGCTGAAAGGGATGACTTCTGACAGGACATTCGTCTAATAATTCAATTTCATAAGTCATCAACGATGTCACTCCTAGATTTTGGGTTACAACATCGGGATAATTAGACAACAACAATTTCAACTGACTCACCAAATCCTCACATGGAAGTAGAGAATTATTCCGAGAATCAACGATTTCGTCTCCAGCGGACATGTGTTCTGCAAACGCTTCAGGGATATACGATGCTCGACTGTTTGAACAAAAATGAATTAAATGACATGGCGCCGATTCAAACGCGACACCATTAGTATGAATAATAAGTTTCGATTTACGAATGAAATCAATCCCTAAAAGGACAGGGAATGGAATGTCTGCTAAATAAAATTCATGAACCCAAGAGTACTTATCAATCTTAATTTTAAGTTGCACCGAACAACTAACTCGAAAAGGTTGTCCAGCGACCGTCAAAAGTTCAATAGAATTGATTTTTCTCTCTAGTTTATCAGCCGAAGAACCAAGGCTAGTGAAGAAATTCTCATCGCAAATCGAGACTGAACAACCCGTATCAATCAGGGCATTACAAGATGCTGACTGCAATGAAATAGGTAGCAAAGGCAAATTGATATCGGGAGATTTGTGAACACTCATTAGACTGATTGCGGAAGGCTGTCCTCTTCGGTGCTTTTTACGACAATCCCTGACATAGTGCCCAGCTTTGTGACAATAGGAACACACAACTTGCCTAGAAACGGCAGGAGGAGCATAAAATGATACGCCGTGAAAGGTGTTAGCGTAATCAGCTGCATCCATTAATGCTTTTGACGCACGACCAATGACAACGTCTAACTCTTCAAAACTAGACGGCGGGGTGGGCGTCTTGATAGCGGAAATAGTGATAGGATTTAAACCTTGAAAAATTAAATGAACAATCTGGCTCTCAGAATAGTCTAATCCTAATGCAGACACAGCGTTTCTTATGGCAGACACAAAATCACGCGGTGTTTCGCGAGGGAACTGGAATCTTTTGACCTTGGAAGCGATTAGCCGATCGAATTCCCGATCGCTGACTATTTCATTCCAAAGTTTTCTCGTAATCTGGGCCCAAGAAAAATTTTGACTTAACATAGAAAGCCAGAAACGATGCCAACAGGAGGGTAACTTAGGAATAACCAAACTCAACAACGTTGATAAAGGAACTAGCGACAGAGAGACTAATTCCGTCAAATTCAACATGAGATTATACCAATTTTCGGCACTGGAAACATCAAAGGGAGGAAAATCAGCGATCCTTTGCTTGACAATGGCCAACCCTTCGGATAGTGGAAGTGCCGACCTAACTCGACTTGGTTCCGCCGCGTTAGAAGTAGCCTCTGGAAATACCGGCAGAACTTGGGTAGGAGGAGATTCTTGTGGCAAGGAATCGGGCAAATCGACCAAATGAGTTGAAAGAGTTTCAATGGCCGAGGACCTAGGCAAATTCACCTGAACTTGGGTTGGGAGTGGAATTTCAGATTGCCGAAGGTCACATTCTTGGGTTTGAGGAACCAAGCAGAGTTCGTCTACTGAAACTCCGGTATTATCAAGTGAAACCACAGTCTCTCCATTTAATCTGGCCCTCCTATCCTGAGCAGTGGTGCGATAATTTTTCGCATAAGGGTCATCTGATTTAGTAGCCATGGTGGCTGGGACAAAAGCGGAAAACACGAACCCTGACTCAGCGAGAAAACACAAAGCAAAATTGAAACACTGGAGAAATATGAAGCGAGAAACAATCTAGTTACACAGAGAAAATGAAGCAAAATCCTCAAATGGGAACACTCACCACCTGCTATGAAAAGACACGTAACCACGCTCTGCTACCAAATGCAGCGTTTCTCGAAAGAAGAACAGCAGTTCACGAGAAACGCTTGTCCAAAGGACAAATATTCTTTCCAAGACGGGTGAGCAAGATGAGGTCAGAAATAGAAAAAACCACAAAAGTAAGACAATCTAACTAATCAAACACTGTATTTAAACAACAAGGTACAAACCAACAAAATTGAAATACTCTTCACCAATTTCGCGAAAACTAATAACTTGCACCGAAAGTCCATGGCGCACAAAGGAGAATCGACTAACACTACTCTCCTCTCACCTCGCCTCGATGTCGTCTCTTCGCCGTCTCGACTGGAACAGAGGGCGTGAGAGGGGAGGTATTCTCTGGGGTAAGGAGGGGGTATTTTCTGGAAGGTCAAAGTGCAATGGGGTTTAACGTGGAAATATCATTGGTGCAAATTGAGGGGAGGAAAAGGTGGCATGATGTGAAGGGGGCGAGGTGGAAGTTTAGGATTGGGTGATCCGGGACTCTTTTTTCACTACGGCGGGGGAACACCAAAATAACGGCTCGTACGATGGCCTAACTTCTGGTCTTCATCCGCACTTTGGGGGCTATATAAGTGGTAGAGCATCTGGAGAGGGAAAGGAGCGGCTGAAGGAGCGGCTGAATGAGCCGCTGAACGAGCCGCTGAACGAGCAGACGAAACGAAGCAGACGAAATCGATGCATTTTGGAATCGTAGGCATTGTTGGCGTCGTTGGCTCCGCCTGTCGTTAGCTACGCCTGTCGAGCAAGTCCTGCGGCTAAGTCCGGAGGGAACCAAAAAATGCCACAGCAGTGGGTTTTCAGGTTATCAGCAGTGAAATTGATATTTTTCCCGAAATAGGGGAAATAAAAACTTCGAGGAAATAGATTATGTTGAATTATAATTCGTAATATTTTGAAAGAACAAATTTTTCTGTAGTCGTGTGTTTTGCGTTGGAGAAATGAATGCTTGTGCTCCTTTTTCCGACAGTTAATCTCGCTTGATCTCCACTCCACTCGGGCTAGCACGTTTCCGACCTGACTGCCGCGACCAGCTTGTTTTCCGATGCTCAGCCGAGTGTTTTCCTAATAGGATTATAGGGCTTTTTCGTGAAGGAGTCGAGTTTTATTTCAATTAGTGCGCATTCTGTATCTCCCATCGTGGAAGCTTACTCCTTTTTTTTTGCTAAAACAGTGCAAATATTTAGCCATGTTTGTGCAAAACACTGAAATCCTCGAACGAAAAACTGACGAGTTTGATAGTGCAGAGAATAGAATTTTCAGGAAACATGCGAAAGAAATGAAAAATTTTGGAAGTTGTCCCTTACCCTGACTGGTAAAACACCAGTCCTTTCCTATATTGATTTCTTATAGCAACTGTCCAATTGGAAAACACCCAGTGGTCTGCGCATTGGTCCATCAAGCTAAAAGTTTTCTGATGCATTTCCGTTGCATGAAACCTTGTTTATCAGGCAAATTTCAACGTATTCGCTTCACAATCATCATTATGGGTCAACAATACTAAACTTGGTTTAACGCAGTTCTCCTCTTTATTCTCTTATCAGCTAACCTCTTCATATTGTATAATTTTTCTCCTACATACCCTCCACGACTTGCACCATGTATCTCATGCGAGATGTCTCTTTTTCATTTTTCCCATTCACTTTCCCCTAGACGGTAGTCTTCATCAGGCCATCATGTTGGCAATCATACCGTCAGAAATAAAATCTTACAATTTTAAGATTGGATTAATGCAGATATCTACTTGCCCAACCCCTTAATACCTGCATAATTCTTCTCTTTTACAACCTTTACTACTTGCTCCATTCATTTTATTCTTCCTTTACAGTTCTTCAAAAGGCCATTCCTTGGACAACCATTGTGTTTGGGATCTGGTTGGCATTTAAGTCAGTTGAAAACCTCAAGTTTGCTCGTCTTCTTCACAATCCCACTTTCTCCCTCTACACCCCCTCTATCTTTGCTTTAAGTGGCCCGATAATGGGGTCGTTTACCATATTTTTATTGACAAATCTGATAGAGTTTGTAAAATAAAAAGACTCTTATTTTTCCGTTTTTTGATCCGTCAATTATTTCTCGAGTTATAAGCGGCCAAAAACTGATGTTTTTAATCCTTTCGGAAAAGTGGGCGTGGTGCAGCCTCTAACGTAATCGACTTCGTCCAATCACAACTGAGTCCATCACAACTGAGCCCGCGAAGCTATTTGCCTTATCGCAATGGGGGGGGACACAGCTGACTCTGCCAATAGGAGCAGTTGCGACAGCATCTGCGCGTTCAGACCTTCCGAGAACCCCCCTCCCTTCCCTTCCCTTCATCTAAAATCAGTCAAGGACGGGAGGAAAATGGCATCAATGTTATCACAGCAGCTTTTTCGGTGGGCGTCACCTTTTGTTTATTTAAATTTTTGATTTATGAGTGAATGGTTGTGGTTCGAAGATTAATTTTTCCACTAAATTTCTTTTTTCGTTTCCATCTAACGATTATTGCATGTACAAAATTGCGATTTCGGTTCCGAGTAAACGCCCCCATTCTCATTATCTCTCCCCTCCACCTATTTTTTCTGCCCACTTCGAGAAAAATAAGTGAAAAGAGATTTAATGCGCTGCTGCGAAAACACTTTCGGATTTGCAACGCTCCATCGACTCCCTTGGGAGACTAATTCGGCGTCGCATTTCCTGAATTGCTCACGGGTCCCATATCCTATAACTCACTCGGTCCCGCGAAAATTCTTCTTTTTAGGGTTCCTAATATCATGACCCAAATAGCCAATTTTCTCCAATGGCTGTTGCCGCGACCACCGTTCCTCATTCTGCGATGCGTTCCCCTAATGGACCCGTGGAGATTCGTTCTAGGGAGCAGGGAGAGTTTTTTCCCACGTTACGTCGTCCTGCAAATCTGGGTCTGGCCCATTCTTATCACTTCCTCTGCATCTAAATAGTACCCTGAAAGCCACCACAAGAGTATGTGGCAGGAGGAGACATTAATAGCGAGTTAAAAATCATATTTGTAGTGACCTCACTATTGATTATCGATTGACTATTCACTATTGATTACATGATTTTAAAATCTAAGATACCTAGGGAAAACGACGTAACATTGAATAAAACCTCCTTACCTTTAGCTAGAATATAGCCGGACATATTCCGCACGCATTTATAAAAGTATATCTCCTTACATACCAAACATACAAGTGGATATGAAAACAATTAGAATCATACGTTCACCTTTGTAGCTTCATGGAGAGGAAAAAGCTAAAAACTGCAGTTGATTGATAGTTTACCTACTTGGATAGATTGTATTGGTGTGTCCTGACTCACTTGGCTTTTCATTCATCTATCGGCTCCATTCCTTCGCCATTTCTCTCTTCAAATCGGCATACTTCGTACTCCTTATCGTACTATCCATAATACCTTCTTTTTTTTCTTCCTTGTCTTCGCTTACACGGCATTCTACCTTCCATCAACGACCTTCAGCATCCTATTATCCCTAAGTACCCGTTCCATCCACCTACTCTGCCATCTTCTAATTTCTGTCAGCACTTATCTTTCCTCCCATGATCAGCACCTCTTCATCCGTCAGCCTTTACGTTTGTTGCAGTTTCTTAATTCTCCTCCGCACCTAAGTTTCTTTGTTTCCAATCTTCTGTCGTCGCCCTCTTTAGAGTCCATGTCCATGTGAGTCCTCATTCCCAGATCCATACAAGACCCCGCTCAATATCAAGCTCTTCGGCAATCTTCTCTTCACATCCCTGCCCTAGGTTCTCGTCTCAAATCCTCTTCTGATGGTAAACCCATACTTAACCAAATCAATTCTCATCTTAACATCATTACCACTACGCCTACGCCTTCAGTATGTTACCCAAATAGCTAAACGTTTCACTAGTTCCAACTGTTGCCTGCCAACTCTTAATGTTATTTTGCCTTTTTTCTTGAAAACATAATTTTAGTTTTCTCATGGTGAAAATTATTCATTATTAACCCTGATCTTCATGGTATCTTCGTTTCACTTCACGAGACCTGGGAGACAAGTGAGTCCAGCACTTGGCTAATCTTACGTAACATCTTCCTCTTAATTAAGCAATAGGAATACTTGCTAAGTTTGTAACCTTGCATATTATCTAGCGGTTGTCTCATAACGAAGTAGCGATAAAATTTTCGAAGCTTTAGATATTAAATATGTCGTGCATCAAGGCCCCAAGTACTCATGGTCGCCGAATGATACCATTGTGAAGAATTTTTCTGATTTAAATGACTGGTTCCCTTTTAAAATATTTTTCTATGAGGATCTCTCGTGAATTCCGGAAACGTTTGCGAAAATTACATTTTTCCCTATTATTCGAAGCAAAATAAAATGTTACCCTATTTTTCGGGAAACGGTATTGCAAATGCCAAAATGCTGTGTGCGGTTTTGCGTATTGTAAGATTATTTTGATGTCATCAGATTTTGTTTTTCTCCTTGTAAAAAAAAATAACTTGTTGTGTTGTAGTTATAATACTCATATTAGTAATGATTCAGATATAAATGGCATTTATTGTTTATTGTTACTTTTTATTAAACTTTCACTTTCTACTATCACTTTTGTATGAAAAAAATAGAAACGTTAGCGATGTATTATACAATTATGAAGGTTACTTCAGCACAGGTTCTCCTTTGAGACAACCCAGCTTTCTTATTTTCTTGTTGTAATAAATTCAGTATCTTGTATTGTTTTTGTTGAAAGCAATAAAAAAATTTACTTATTACAATTCTGCTCTTCGATCATTGCGCTTTGAAAACTATAGTCATTTTCAGGAGGTGAGTGAATGAGAATCCGTTTCAGCGTGTTTCACATTGTCACAGTCTCAAGCTGTCTCCCGTCTTGGATCCCGTAAGGAATCTCTGTAGAAATAGATTCCTACTTCTGTACGCGAATAATCTTCCCTTAAATCTCACTTCATCGTGGATCACCCCATTCCAAATGTAGAGGATGGTTGAAATATTTGTGCTCATTACCATAAATGTCGTCCTCTGAGAAAGCCATTTTTCAGCTTCCGTGCAGTCGAAGAATAATGTGTTTAATTCGGTTTCTTCGCCCGCTTTCGGCTTTTTTGCATGAGTTTCTCCCGTATCTTCCTCAAATAATCCAGGTGGTTGTTTTTTTTTCCCTCCATGACGCGATGCTGTAATTTTCTTGTCAACTTGGCCGTGAGGAATCCCCCGGTTTATCCGCCTCCGGCTTTTTTTTCAGCGAATTCATTTCGACCTTTTTTTCCATTCCTTTCCGTCCGCTCGGGGTTTCTGTTCCCTAAACAATCCCCCAACAGGCGACCCATTACGTTTAGCTTTTTTTTCCCTTATTCTCCCTCTTCCCGACTTTCCCTCGCAACCCTGAGCCTCAATCTCCTGACTACGTCTTTTTCATTTCCATAGCTTTGCGGGACGAGTTGTTTGCATTCCGGAAACGCACCAGGCACCCAGCTATCACCCGCTGTCCGCAACACCCAGTCGTATTTTTAATACCAAAGATTACTTCTTTCCCGTATCGACTGCGGGGGATCTTGGTCTTGTCTACTTTCTCGAGTTAAAAATTGATGGCAACAGAATCACGTAGGTAACGCTAGACCTAAGTTTATTTTAGCGGTGCAATTGAAGAATCAAAATTCGATATTTCAGCAACTATTGGCATTATAGATTGGCAAATTGTGAGAAGTTTGTACAGTAACTATCTTGCTAATGTTGGAAATTTTTCGAACCTAGCCGTTGAAGCAAATTAAATCCTTATACATAAAATGTGAGAGCATGGTAGCTCATAATTACAAGTTTTGTTGAATTCCAAAGAATTCGATGGAATAGTAGGTATTAAATTCGGAGGAATTGGGGATGTTATGTGGTTTTGAAATTTAAGGCTTTCCAATAAAAGAGAAAAAGTTGAAAACGAAATTGTGGATATAGTTTATCGTCTCTCGATTACAAAATTAGCTAATTTTGTGATGTAAATTATGGGATGGTCAAAAATCCGGCACTATCAATTATTGCTGTTTCTGTGTGTGAAGTAGCCCTCTGTTTCTTGTTGGAAAATACGGGAAGCCTCTCCTCCTGAGTTCCTGGTGCCCAGTTGAAGGTGCTTTGATCGGTATTTTTTGGATCAGTAACTGAGAAATTCAGTTTTTAGGTGCTCCAGTGGTTATATAGCACTGCCAAACTTCGCTCAACCCAAGACGAACACAGCATCCATGCCCGAAGCGAGACACGAATCCGCGACCTTTTAATTGCCAATCCGGTACGTTACCAACGTGTTTTTTTATCAGGAGCCTCACATTGGATCTGTGAAGAGATAGTGCCAGTGAGCATAAATATTTCATTTAAATTAGATCTCCCTTCTTAGCCTGATCCAGGTAAACGACGAAACTTTCTTTTTTTGCTGTCATTTTTATAGGTCGTGTAGCCACGCGGGTATTTGAGATTTTTTTGGTCAAATAGAAGCCCAAGGGTCACTGTTGTTTAGAATTTGAAATTGATCTCAGTGAATCTCAAAATAAGTTTGGCACCTATGATGATTGTCTCTGGAAAACAAAGTTCAATTTAAGAGTCATGTAGGACTTATTTGAAACCAAGATCTCGAACCTTAAAAATCAACACTGTGTCGAACTGTAAATATCAGTATTGTGACGGGTAAACTTCACCTCCACCACAAGTAATATACATCAACAAGTACGATCAAATAGCCGTTTTGATTTTGAAAAAGTCAGGATATTTTAATGTATCCACGTCTATGAAAATTATTTGTTCTGGTCAGGGTTTGAATTAATTTCATGCAGATCACCGTCGGTGGATGCCACGTCGATGCCTTAGGGAAAAAGCTCAAGACATTTTCTTTGCCTTTACTCCTCTATAATTGTCCTATTTCTCCCTTTAATGAGATTGTCATCCTGTTAGCTTTCTACCTTAAACTCGTGTTTACTCTTGCGGCAGATTCGAGTTTTGAACGTCTACACCCGATGCTTCCCTATCGCTCGGGCGTGACGGACGATTTCTATACAGAGAACTAGATTACGATTTTCCTCATAAGCATGTTTTTTTAATTCGATGCCTGCTATCAGTGTATGCACTATCACAAAATGTAAATGCAGTAGTAGGTATATTTAAACTGAGTCATCACTAGGAATATGTATTTTAATCATTCTATTTTTTACAATTACTGGCTAATTGTTTGCGCTTGTTTTTTACGGTACGTGAACGTTGTGGTAATGTTTGCACCGGCCTCAATAAGTAAGCAGCCTTTTGTACTCTTCGATTACCTACATAGCAAGGACAAATAATAGATAAACTAGATTCATCATGTAATTCCAGCATCCAAAACCGGAACCGAACTTCGCAGACCAAAATCAATCTATTACTGAATGTGATATTGCAATGTTTTAATGGTTTTTATGAGGCAGTTAAGTTTTTCAAAAGTACGTTCTCTACGATATCTAAGACGGTCGACGTTGCTGGATTTTAAAACATCGGTACTCATAAATAATAGATTCGAAAAACTGACATAATGAATAGGACGACGTCGGCGTGAAAGAAGTCGCTTGGCTCGAGAAAAATCTCTCGGGTGCGATGAAATGGTCGCGTGGGGAGGGATGGAGACGGAGAAATGAGAGCGGAGATTCTCCACGGACGTGGCTGTAATAAAATCCAATTCCCCCGGTTGCCGTCTGGTTAGTCTGAGTCGGACGGGTGGAATGAGATTCAGGGCCATAGAGGCAATATTTTATGATGCATACCTTAAAATGGATTCTGTCGTCATTTAGTTTTATTTTGCCGAAAGTATATTCTCAGAATTTATGATTAATCTTCCACACGAGAATAGGTTCGAGAAGTTTAGACCCTTGTCGTTGTCTGCAATATCCATTCAGAAATGAAAGGATTTCATTTAACTCATTCATTATGCAAATACGTCTGCAATTCGCATAGCAAGGTCGTTCGCATTTGTAAATGTTTGATGTGCAACATATCTTACAATGTGCGATTCATACACTTGCATCTAATATGTGATCCTTAAGATTTTTTCGAAATTATTTTTTAATGTGGTTAGGGTATGAATGTAATGATAATCTGTCCCCCATAGTGACAAATATTGAGCATTCCAAACACAATAAGCAGAAGAGTATTTTGAAGAATATCGTCCTTGTACTGGTAAGAAGATGAGCGAGGAAGTGCCCTCAATGGTAGGGTGGGAAAGGAAGGTGATTGAAAAAAATAGGAGAAGGCAGGACTGGATGAAGAAGGTAATGAAGGGTGAGCTTGTTTTGAAGGACGTGATCGAAGGAAGAATGTTGTGTTAGCGGGGTAGAGGTGGGAGAAGACCTGGTAGTTAAAATAATATATGGAGGTAGGAGGTATGAGGAACTGAAGTTAGACATCATATGAAAGGTATGGGTCATAGGAAGAGTTTTATAACCATCTAAACCTACCTCAATTGGTGGAATAATGCTAATAAGCTGGTATAACTTCAATCACTAGCGGTGATTACTATTCAGTAGCGAAAAACGTTCCCATCGTTCTGTGCATTTCCTACGTAATGCCTTCCACATTGGCTTTCATAAATCCGAATCGTTAATCCTCGAGATGTTATCGGTCCACTGTTGTTTTGACTCCATGTACGCCGAAGTCTGATGTTGGCGTGTTCATCGAGCAGAAGGGTGGCGGTCCCGACGTTTTACAATATCCTCGGCAGAAATTTCGAGAGGGTCGTGTGCGATTTCTCCCGAGACTCCTTGTCGTTTGCATTTTAACGCTTCCCCTTCTTCGACCTCCTCTCCCGCTCCACGGCGCTGAGGGAGGTTTTCGTGGGCGGCGACGCCGCCGTCTAGTCTTCTCCCCGCGACACACCGCCACATCTCCCGCGGTCTCGTCGAGGTCTTGTCCAGGTCTTTGTTTTTTTGTCCTCTCTGGAACATTCCTCCCTCCCTCTCTCGACACACTCGAGGCTCACTAGCCTCCTTTTAACGATCGCGGGGGGAGAATGAGGAGGTGGAGGGAGGGAGCGAGAGTGGTGGTTGGGAATTATGCTAATCGTCATCGGTCGCCGACGGCAGTTTTCAAGTCCCGGCCGCAAAACGCCTTCCAACCAACCCGTCCGCGAGGGAGGACGTCGCGTAGCATATTAAGGGTGCGCCGCTGTCAGGATTTATGGAGTCGTCATGGCAACGGAGGGGGGTCATCACGCTCTCCGACCGCACGGTCCCCCTTGTTGTGTCGCCCGGGTCAGGCGCGCCGTTTCAGTTTTTGCTCTCGGCGGGAAGGAGCAAGGCTTACTCGAGGGGGGAGAGAGAAGTGATAATTTCCACATGCGATTCTATCGGGATATTTAACTCCCAGCGAGTCTTAACTCTTAATCCTCTATTGTGTGTGAAAGTGCAATGTTTTGGCTTGAGAATGTCTTAACTTGGTAAAAATCCCCTACTGTTAATTTATACGCCAAAATCCTAGACCAGTATGGGTTATTTATTCCGCCACTCGTTCGGACGACATGACAACTCTGATGCATGTGTATTAGGTCTGTGTCCCTTGCAGCGATTGTCCTACCTATCACTGATACCCGTACAAAAAGGTTGGACTCATTTGCGACGACATGCGCTAAGGGAAGACGCACGTTTTGTCAGGGATTGTGTTTCAATATTATTATAGTATCCCTGCTTTTTGTATTCACGACTGAACAAGAAGTCGCTTGACTTCTAGGTCGTAAAAATACTACCCCACTGTCCAGTATTGGATTCGATGATGCCTTACCGAGGAGAAGATCCACCCCATTCTGACAATTGCGACTGTCCTCCGACAGAGAAGTACCTACAACCTGACAGAGTGTAACAAGAATCAGGAAAGGCGAGAATGTTTTAACATAAGAGGAGAAACGCCTGATATCATAGGCTACAGTTTTGAAAGAGTGAACGATTTAACTAACTTTCTAGACTTCGAATAAAGAAGATGAAAATAGGCGTAGGGATTTTGAAACGCGGGTGCGGAGGATGATGGAGAAGGTAAGATGGGTGGAAAGGAAGATGCAGGAGGAAGTGCTAGAGATGGTTGGGGAGGCAGGAAGTTGATTGAGGAAATTAGGAGAATGTAGGTCTGAATGGAACAGGTAATAAAGGGTGAGGGTAATTTGAAGGTTGTGATAGAAGGAAGAAGTTTGTGTAAGTGGAGTAGAGGGGAGAGAAGAACTAGTGTCTTGATAGACTAATGGAAGATAGGAAGTAGGTGAGGGAGAGGAGAATAAAGAGGTCTTGAAAAGAATTTAAGGTCCATTTTGACTATTTGAGTGGTTTATTCGCGGTAGTGCTATTTACTTTCTTAAGATGGAAACATTTTATTTTCAGGGTAATAATGCTGTCATGAAGAGCAAAATGTTAATATTCTTGTTCTCATGTAGTATATATTCATTTTTTTTCTTCCTATTGTATCTGCACTACAGATACATTACAATTATGTTTACAGAGCTTGTCACTTGTTTTTGTAGCATGAGTAATTGTCATTTTCATTTTAGTGTTGGAATCATCCATTAACTATCTAGTAATAGTGCCTATAAATTCAAATTCCAGTGTTGAGATGATGAAACCTGATATAAATTAATGGCCATCGGAGAGAGACATTAATTTAGTTGCAATATAATGGAGATACAGTGGTTAGATGCTTTCTTAAAGATGGAAGAAATTAATGGATTCTATTGATGAGTGGTAGTTGATTTAGTGTTTTCTTTTACTGAAGTTGAACTTTGTGTGATAGCGGTGATTTTCTTCCTTCACAGCTCATCTGAAGCAGCAGCTGGTGGATTACATGTCGCACTACCCCAAGGTTCGGATCATCCGAGCAGCCAAAAGGGAGGGCCTCATCAGGGCCCGGCTGCTGGGGGCTGCCAAGGCCACTGCCCCTGTCCTCACATACCTCGACTCACACTGCGAGTGCACCACAGGTGAGCTCTGGGAAAAAACCAAGGATCTTCGTACTACTCAACTGTTTTGAAAGTATTCAACCACAGTGTTCAAACTAAACGTAGATCTGGTTTATAAAGGCCTTCAACCGGTTGAGTTAATGACATACTGAGCCCATTGGCATGTGAAATTTATTCAGCAGCTGCATTAGCTAGCTAAGGGTCTAGTATTTCTAGAGGAAGATAGAAGGACTCTCCCAAAATTGGGAGTGATTGGGAGGGTAAAAGGATCTGTACAGATAAAAAATGCCTCACAAGGTAGAATTGCTGGGAAAGCCTTTTCTTGAACCAGAAGAGTAAAGTGTTGGGGAACCTTTTGGGCATTAAAGAGTGGAATTTGTATGATTATTGTTAATTTCAAATGATAATTAAGTAAGTTTTTCTCCTTCAAGTTAATTCGTTGAAATTTACCTAAAGAGAAAGTAAAAGCTGGACTAACAGTCGTCATTTATGAACAATTCTTTACACCACTGTGTTCAATCTCTCTATTTACTGCATGGTACTTATCGTGATTGACACCAAATGTAGACCAACAATATTTCAATAAGTCTTTCTAAAGCCCATTGCAGGAATGCTTAGGAAGTCTGTCTGCTTTTAAAGGATAATGAACTATATTCACATGCACTGTACAAATTGATTTCAATTATTTTGTGACTAATGAAGTAAACAACAAAATTGTGCTTTGAATTGCAGGATGGCTGGAGCCTTTACTGGACCGAATTGCTAAAAACTCAACTACTGTAGTCTGCCCCGTAATTGACGTATTAGATGACACAACTCTCGAGTATCACTGGCGTGGTTCAGGAGCTGTGAATGTTGGTGGATTTGATTGGAACTTACAGGTAAAGATTTGTAACATTCTTTAGTTTAATATTCAGCGATGAGATGAAGTGAGTGAAATCAAAAAGAGAATATTATAGTGTTGTAGACTTCATGCATTATGAAAAAGTTTTCTACATTTTTACCATGTCTGCATCTATACATGGTCCTGAGCATTATATTTTGTTGATCATTTACTTGCCTCATTATATGATTGCACTAAGGTAGCTTTTGCACTAAACTGCTCATGGAGCATAGAGTACGCTTGTTTCTCTTGCTCCATAGCTAGTTTTCATTGAAGGTTTTTTTTACATTCCCAAAGATGTTCATGAAAAGCATAGGACAAATATGTTCTACATTTTACTCAGCTTAAAATCCATCATAGCCACTCATATAAAGTATAGGCAGTGAAGTTGTGCTGGTGCATGCATGTTGCCCATATTCATTGAATTATGGAGAACATTACATTTTTCTCATTACCAAAATGAGCAAATTAACTGGAGTCAACATAATAGTTTTTGTTCCGGCAATCTGCCCTACTGGAGGTGTCATGTGCATGTTTTTCAATGAATAACCAATATAATACAAACATACCTATGTTTTGTAGGCTATCGGTGCTCATTCTAAACTTCACTCACTAATAAAGGCATCTCAATGGCTAAAAAATTACTCATTTTTAATAAAATCTTTCAGAGAAAGTAAATGCTAATGAGAATGTGGATTACATTAAGCAAAATTAGTTCTCAAACATCATCTAATCTCAAAATATTTTAACAAAGCGCACTCCTTTTTCTTTTGACGATCTAGTTCAATTGGCATGCAGTCCCAGAACGTGAAAGAAGGAAACATAAGGATTCAGCAGAGCCTGTTTGGAGTCCTACAATGGCTGGTGGCTTATTCAGTATTGATAAGGCCTTTTTTGAAAAACTAGGAACATATGACAGTGGCTTCGATATATGGGGTGGAGAAAATCTAGAGCTGTCTTTCAAGGTGAGTTAGAGAGGCATTTCAAGCGATTTTTCAGGAAGTTCATTGATTGCATATTCTTGAGGACCATGAGCATTGTGTGATCATTATTTTCTTGTGTGTGTGTGTTTGAAGTAAGAAGTGATTCTTTGAAGCTCAAAATATCATTTTAATTTCTTCTTTATATAATTTTAATCTTATTACTTTCCAACATATATTGGTCATAATTCATCCAATTTAGCAACTATGAATCATTTTTTAGCCCCGTGTATTTCATTGCTTGCGTGAGTTTATAAATTTTGCACCCTGGACCTTTTTCGATTGATTGCTTGAATAAAAGAGTTTTTTATCATAATTCTCTCTCATTAAAACAGTATTATAGCCTAGTATTGTGTTTTATTGGTATTGTTCTGATTCAAAGAAAATGGCTGTTATTTAAAAAATTATCTGAGGATGATATTTTATCTATATTCAGTCATTTAAAAAAGTTATTATTTGGCATCGGATGTGGATATGTGAACAGATCTAATAATGCTGAGATGGAAGCAATCTGATACCATAATATAGATTTGGATCAAAATATTCTTTCTATTTCAGACTTGGATGTGTGGTGGAACTCTGGAGATAGTCCCTTGCTCACATGTTGGGCACATATTTCGGAAGAGGTCTCCTTATAAATGGAGATCTGGTGTCAACGTTTTAAAAAGGAACTCCGTTCGCCTCTCAGAGGTGTGGCTTGATGAATATGCCAAGTACTACTATGACAGGATAGGACATGATTTGGTAAGTATACATGGTTTAGTTCCATGCACGTATTTATGCAAAGCTTTTATTGCAGTTATGATATTTTCGAAAATAATTATGTGGATATTAAGAGGTTAGCTGGTTGGAGAATCAAGTGGAGAGCTGCGTCAAACAAATCTTAGGATTGTTGACTGATGATGGTGTAATTTTTGAGTTGGAGTTGCAAATCACTCTAATAAAAACTAGCCTAAATTCATTATTACTATTGCATTCTGCACCTTCTTGCTCAGTCTATAATCCTCAGCCGATTCTGAATCCAAATCAGCCATACACTAAAAATGTTCTCTATGTTTTCTAAAGCTTTGAATTTGACTGTTTACCATTTTAAAATAAACCTGCTTCATTAATGATCTGCATCTGGTGGTTTGACAAATGAATAATAATATTAATACATAGGTAGTAATACTATTTGTTATCATAGGCATGCATTAAAACCCATGCATGCCATGGGTTTAGATAGTCTTCGTACGAAATGGTGTTGAAGTTTTTTTTAGAGAAAATGATGCGTTGGCTAATTGTTGTTCCTCTCCCAATTTTCATGGGGAAAAATTACTTCAAATGTTGAAATTAAATTACTCTTCATTTTTTTGTTAGGTAGGCAATGATCCATTTATTTACAGATATTGCATAAATTAATTTAAACATATTTACCTCATTTTTAGGGTGACTTTGGTGATGTAACAGCTCGCAAAGAGTTGAGGAATAAACTTCAATGTAAACCATTCAAGTGGTACTTGGACAATATTTACCCAGAACTTTTCATTCCTGGAGAAGCTGCTGCTTCTGGAGAGGTATGTATTGTACTTTATAGCTGTATAAGTAGTTTTGTAGGAGCATAATTTCATGATATTAATTACATATAAATATCAGTTATTCAATGGTAAAAGTTGTTTACAACATTCAATTTTATGAGGTGTATACTGCTATTTTTTTAAGAAAAAATTTAAGAACATTTAAGTACCTAACTTTTGAAAGTTCTCTGGATTAACAGTAGTATATCTAATCAAATATTGCATCTCATTTAATGAATACTATCTTTTCAGTATTCTATATTTTGATTTCTATTAATTAGCTTTGGAGTTAATTTTTGAAATAAAATTATTTTAATTTTAATGTGTATATTTTTTTGTTTTCATAGCAAATGTGTTCCAACATTGGTCTTTATTTGAAACATTTTGGCTCCATGAGCTAATGTCTCCCATTAATAGAAAATAAATTCCTTAGGGACTTTGGTTTTCCCATTTTTATTGCTAAGCATTCTATAATATGTATCCAGAGCTTTTAAGAACATTTTAGTGTAGTAGTTATTTAATTCTCAACTTGTATTGAGTACAAATCTCTTGGATAGATATATCGTTAAAAAATATAGTCTCTGAGAGTGATCAGTTACACATCATTGTTTATTAATGTACTCAGTAATTTTTACACTCTTACATGAATGAGCTTAAATATCCAAAATGAAGTTATTTATCTCAGATTATAGAAGGCAAGAATAATCATAATATACCTTTTTAGAAAGGAATAGAAAGTTTTTTCATAAAGTGAGCTTATGGGGGGTATGAGAAAATGTATTCAATAGGATAGTATTAGTAATAGATACTATCTCTTTCTTTTAGTTTGAGATACCTACTTACTCTATTCCTTGTCTATAAGAGTAGAGTTTATCTCTTTTACAAGCTATCACCTTTTGCGACCAGAATCATATAGGTACAAAAGATAACAGAAAAATCAGAAAACTGAGTTATCAGTCAAAATCATGTTTTTATGAAGTTTTATGATTGAAAATCATGTATTTTATGCCAGTTTCGGTATTATTGGTTAATCATGGAACCTATACAAATAGATTGAATAGCTTACTTAGTTGTAATTTTTGGCTTATAAAGTCCTCACCGTTTTTCTTTCAACTTAGAAAAACTTAGACCTTCAACATGATAGTATGTTGCTACACTTGGAAGAAGGCCTCTCATTGGTACCATGATTAAGTGTTTCTTGATATGATCAAAAAAATACTGGTATAATACATCATAAAATACTTCATTATTTTGAACTTCTTCTGATAAAACTGATACTTTTCTTCTCATTACTGATACTCACCATTAATCCATTCTCTGAAATCTACTTTTTTCTCATTACCTACTTCAGCGCATACATATTTTCCACGCTGTAAGAATTCACATCGAAATTTCAGTATCCACAAATACTTCACTTTGTATCTTCCTTATGTTTAATTAGCTCCTGAGGCTGACCGAATATAGCAAAAATTACCCCAATCAGGCCTTAAAAAGTGATTTTTAAAAATGTTCCTCCGCTGTAAAATCTTTAGTGGAGCAATACATAATGCAGGTCAATTTTTAAATAGAAAATTTTCTTTGAGATGCAGTATTATCTTTGGATATTTAAATGAGAATGTATACCTTGCTTTGTAGCCAGTACATTTATTTTTGACCACCTCAAACAACACATTCAGTGAGTGAAATGATAGTTAATTCCACACAAAATCAGTATTTTATTTTGGGGTCTTATAAAATATGCAAATTCTATAAATCCTACTGCAGTTGCTGTACATGAGGAGCACATAAAATTCCTTCCAAGGAAGGTTTTCCATCAGTCTCATTCTTTCTGTGTACTTACCATTTT
This sequence comes from Platycnemis pennipes, assembly GCA_933228895.1. Classification (NCBI taxonomy): domain Eukaryota; kingdom Metazoa; phylum Arthropoda; class Insecta; order Odonata; family Platycnemididae; genus Platycnemis; species Platycnemis pennipes. Next base: position 40,034,841 of record OW121851.1, on the reverse strand, counting down.
GTCTGGCTGTTACTACTCCCATCTTTTGATGCCATTTTAGGGCAGAGGATATACTCAGTTTTTCCATTGTCACTGCTGAACTAACCAATGACTTTTGAAAACACAGGTCCGTAATTTGGGGCTTGGTGGGCACACCTGCCTCGACTCTCCTGCCAGAAGGACTGATTTACATAAACCTGTAGGTCTTTATCCCTGTCATAGGCAAGGAGGGAATCAGGTTTGTCTCATTGTTTCATAAGAAATGGAGTAAAGGTTATTGCTTGCATGGTTCCAGCTTAATCAAGTTAAGTTTGGGTTGCCATTAATCATACACCCAGGACTGTAGTGCCATGATATGTTTTAATGAGAAAAATGTTTTTTCCAATTGGGTTAATTTATTTATGTTTTGGTCCATGAATACCCAATTTTGACCTTGAAATTTAGCATATTTAAAGTATCATTGCACATGTCAAAGACATTACTCTGCATGAAAAACATTTTTCTCATTAATTGGCACTTAAATGTGTAGCTATTAGGCTGTGAAGGTTAGAGCCCAAGGTTTAGCTAGTGGATTAGAAATTAGTGGGAGCATTGCGCTAGGATAAATGCTACCAACCCCAAGCTTTTTTTATTGTATGCATGTCCTGCAAGTTCCTGTTGTCTGTTCAACCCTTGTTGCTGTGTAGTTTTTGTCTTTATTGCTTTTTGCACCCCTGCCATTAGATCGCCAACAAATGGTCAAGGAAATGTGTAGATGCTCCCAGCAAGTCGGAGGAGGTCGAACAACCGGTGGGAGTGTGGCCCTGCCACAAGCAGGGTGGGAACCAGGTGAGTTAGTGCTTGCTAACAGCTCTTTGCTCAGTAACTGCTCTCATAGAGTGATCTATACTTGGCTGTGGGATGTGCATGCTCCCATCTTAACTCTTCACAGTTTAATCAGATGATATGTGTTACTTATGATTGTTAATTAATGAGAGTAACTATATGTACAGTTAACTATTGTGGCATTGCTTATTACTCGAAAATGATTATGTGTCTTACATTGCACGTACACTTTTTACTATAATTTTTACTCTACATTTGTTAACTTTCCTCTCACATCAGTGCTTTGTGAAAATGTTATAATCAGGTAAGAAATTGTTTTACTATTTCTAGTGCCCTCTTCTTTCTTTGTAAGTAAATTTATTCATATCCAGAATAATTGAAGTGCTAATTTGGAGATAAGAATGATTGTTATTGTGTGAAAATAATATCAACACTTGCATCTGCTTGAATTTGGTCGTTCGCTTAAGCCTAAATTTCATTTATACCATAAATTTGTCTTCAAATGTATTTAAAATATAACAATCACAAGTTTCATATACAGTGTCTGTTACATTTGCATGGATTGTATGCTTCATTTTCAAGCTGAAGGTAAAATCAAAAATAATGTATCCTCAAGTTTTCTGCCAAGTCAGGGGTTTCATTGCTTCTGTGGCCCTAATGGGGCAGACCTTCAGATTTCACTAGAATGTAACCCACAACCTAGTAGAGAATCTGAAGATGTAGTAGTTGTTTTACTTTTCTTTATTTTAATGTCAGAATAGCACACACACACCTTCAGCTTGTGACAACAAAATAATTCTAACCACACATCAATTAACTTCCCACAAATAAACAGTAGGTTGCTAGTCAACTCTTAACATGAAAAATCAACTCTAGTAGTAATAGTAGTGGTACTAGTATCGGGTTTAGAAAGCACCCTTATGCAATGGTCTTTTGAGTCTCAGAAGACGGTATTCAGTTCATATTCCAAGGGGGCATCAGATCTTTCTTTGAGTAAACTCTCTTTTTTCATCTAAACTTCGTACCTTATAAATTATGTATGTACTACCCTATAGGGTGACTATAGGACACTTTTTTTCAATCATGTTTGAAATCCTTGCGAATAACTTTAAATAAATTAAAGGTATGTATTTACATTTGAGAATAGGCTAACAGATGTATTGATTAATTGATTTAATTGCTATCCTAATTTAGCTCTCCTCTGTTATTTAAATTTGGTGCATTCTGGAATTGAAATGTTTGGGTCAAATTAAATTTGAGCAAATTTTTAATTTCTTTCCAACTTCATGGTTATGGAATGATCATAACTCTCGATAACCATATACACCACCAATGTTCAATCTGAAATGTGAGTCTGGTTGGTTAGGGTAACCCTCACCAAGTGTATGTGAACTTCACAGACTATAGTAAGAGGGGACAAGTTTCTTTTTATTAAATACTTTGATTTTCCAGATAGATCTGGTACCAATAAAGTCACTCAACCAAGGTTTATCTCTGTGTCCCCTAAGAGTCCTCCCATACATTTCAACCCAGAATCTCCAGCCAGTGGCCTTATGACATACCCCCTGGGTTTCTATATTCCACATGTGTCCCATGACAACCTTAATATACCTTTTGGCTCTGTTATATCCCTGCCATTCTCCTCTCTAATTATATCTTCTGTTAAAAAAAATGTTTATACATGCAGTTAACAGACCAACATTTGAGATACCTTTTAGTATGCAAGTTGTGAGGCAACAAGAAAATTCACACATTTTTTATGCTTCACCAGACCTACCTTATATGTTGGTGTAGAAGGGGTTCTAGGTATAAAAGACTACCCCAAGAATGTCCACTAAATCTGTAGGTCTTGGGCTATACTTGCTGTACATACATAGTCCCATATGAGACTATGTATGAGGCCATAGTTTTATTTCCAACTGTATAAAAATCCCTAGGAGTTTCTTCCACGTTCCCAATATTATTAAATGAGTAGTTGTGTTCCTTGCACTGTTGATTTATATATTGATGAAAAATTACCATATATGATATCATAGGTATAAGACTTACCTATTCTTTCCAAAATTGTGGCACAAAAATGATGAAAATTATTGATGACTTTTCAAAAACTTGGAATTCTTAAGGGAATTGGAGTGTCCTACAATGACCGAAGAATTATACACAGTCTGTACAAAAACCAAGTTGCTGTGATTAAATCTGGACCCAGCTGTGAAGAGGCAAGAATAAGGAAAGGAGTGAGACAAGGCTGCGCACTGTCTCCCGTAATTTTCAATGTTTACATCGAGAGAGCCATCAATGAAGTCAAGGAGAAGTGTTCTGGAGTGAGCATCCACGGAGAAACAATCAGTATGCTACGATTCACTGATGACATAGCTCTCATAGCAGAGACAGAGAAGGAGCTGAATAAGATGCTAACAACCATGGAAAGGACTATGGCCAGATATCAGCTGAAGATAAATAAGAAGAAGACTAAGATATTGGTGTGCAGCAAGAAAGAAGAGGCGAAAACCAACGTTAAACTAGGGAAACAGAAACTGGAAGAGGTGAAAGAGTTATGTTACCTGGGAAGCAGAGTAACCAACGATGGATGAAGCAAGAAAGAAATAGTGAGTAGAATAGCCCAGGCAAAGAGGGCATTCTTTCAAAAGAAGAATCTACTTACAGCAGGAAATACAAGCATAGAAGTAAGGAAATAGTTCATCAGAACATACATCTGGAGCATTTTTCTGTACGGCAGTGAATCATGGACGATGATAGCAGTGGAGAAGAAAAGGGTAGAAGCATTTGAAATGTGGTGCTACAGAAGAATGCTGAAGATTAAATGGATCGATCGAGTAAGTAACGAGGAAGTGCTAAGAAGAGTAGGAGAAAAGAGAAGTTAGTTGTGCATATGGAGCAAATTATAGTGTTGTGGTTGCAGAGATATGTATTTACTGCCATCAGACCGCTTTTAATTAATTTATCTAATTACATAAAACTTAATGAGTAGTATACATGTATGCATACATAACTCTATTAGCATTATCTATGAAAAGATACATGCAATCACTGTAAAATTCTCCAATTGTTTTTCTATTATATGTAATATTCAATTCTCTAGCAATTTTATTCGTCTATAAAATTTAACTTTAAATAGAAGGTGGTTAGGGGAGGGGAAAGGTGGCCACAGTCAAATTCTAAGGCTTGAATGAATGATTATCAGGAATTGGCAGATAGCTTTTTGAATAAATCATCAACAATACAACAATAAAATCTGGACGTATGTAGTCTTTGTGGGCTTTATACCAGGTTAGGCTTTCCAAGTCTGATGTTTTGATGAGCAAGTTGCTAATCTTCCTCTGGACGAAAACTGAATGCTGAGTTTTGATATTTGTCCTGTATATATATAAAGTTTTCAACTATTCAGGTGGTTTCTGGTTGCTCATTAGATTGTTGTACATTAATCTTCTCAATGACTGGGTCCAGATTTGGCTGACTCTTTGTCCTGAGTCTTGATTAAGATTTTTCTCCTTCAGGTTGATTTCAACAGGCTCTTTCACTATGCAGTCCTAATACCCATTTAAGTGGCAAAGGGTTTTGGTTTTTGTCTAAGCTGATGGAAGGGGCCATATACTCTTGGGACATATACTATCACTTTGTATAAATACCAAATCAATTTTAAAGCATTCAGTTTTCACTCTGAGGAAGATCCCTTGAAATCCTAACCTGGTGCAAAGTCCAACAAGACTACATTCAGTTAATCCACTTTGAACTAGCCTATGATCTACAACAATAAAAACCTTAAATGTGGGAAATGAAGAGCTGTTGAAAGTGTGAGAAAAATGCTCTGAGTTTTCCTAATTGTCTCAACTAGTCTATAGGGTGTCGCTTAGACTGCAAAGCTTTTTAGTGAGTGATTTCACATGGCCGGCACATTTTCCCTAAATATTATTATCCATTCTTAATAGGATTTATCTTCAGCCTATTTATCATGGGTATAAATAAGTCTCTGGGTGGTTCTTATATGTGAGTAGTTTTAATTTTACATAGGTATCCATTTCACTCTGCCAAAAAGACAATCATTGTGATGAACAGTGGTAAAATCTAGTGTAACCAGGTAAAATATTTTTGGTACAGAGAGTAGTGAGCATCCCATATAGCATGAGGAGTAGATGTCACCTTTTTATGCTTATTGTGCCTCTTCAATTGTTATTCATTTATCTTAGTTTAAATGCGCATGCTTAGTGATATTTTTAATTTATCAAGGACGCATTTGGTTTTTCTGACTATTTTGAACTTCACCTAAAATGGATGTGTGTAACATACATGATGCACATATTTCATAGCATTAAATTATTATTGTTACTTTTAATCATCTCCAGACACAAGCCTAATGTATCTGTTTTGAAAACTATACTTTTCCATTAGAACCTTTCCAGATTCTTCTTGGTTGGTTGGTCCTTCGTTCTGGTTTGTAATTTTCACTATTTTTATTCCATATCCTGCATGAAATGTGGTTGCATGAGGAAAGCATTCATATAAAACCATTAGTTTCATGCAGTAAATAATGAAACTAATTGCATCTCTTAACTATATTCTAAATGGATTTTCTTGCATAGCTGTATAGTTGAAGTTTTATACTGATTTTCAAAGTTCAAATAAAATAATAATATTTTAAAATTTACTCTTTGTTACATTGTGGTTTTCAATATATTAATGTCATTAGGACATGTAAAGGAATTATAATTCACTTATAATTTGACATTGATTCTCTGTTGGTAGAGTTCAATGTATGGTGATCCAATAAAAATTTTATTCCAAGAATTGCACGTTTAAATTGATTCATTTATTATTTTTTTTAATTGTTGAACATTTTTGTAAATGTTCGTAGCAAATGCTAAATATTTTAAATTTTGTATTGGTCACTAGATTTTAATCATAATATTTTGAATTTTTTAGCTCACATCATATATCCTGACAATAATATATATTCTCATTTTTGTCCCTTAGTATTGGATGCTAAGTAAGACTGGAGAAATCAGACGAGATGAAAGCTGTGTAGATTATGCTGGCCATGATGTAATTCTTTACCCCTGTCATGGCTCCAAAGGAAATCAGTACTGGGAGTATCATCCAAAGGTAGGTATCTCTATTACGTCAGTCATAATTTTTATTCTGGTAATATTTTACAAACAAGTAATTAATACTTGCTTTTATTAATTAAGTTATAAACCAATGACATTTCATCTGTGCATCTAAATCTTTCTGAATATCATTTCCAGGGAAGTTAATAATTGAAACGACAGCCATTAAAAAAAATTATTCCTTTATATAAACCAACACCTTCATACCATTCCTTTCATGGAAAATCAAAGTGCCTTCATGGACTTCATTATTGGCTGTAGTACATAGTATAAAACTTGGTTATTCTGGCTTACTAAAGTTATGCTTCTACTCCATGAGCCAAAGAGGTGTGAACTGTTTTACACTCCTGTTTTGGTGTTGCTTCAGCATTTGAATAGATAATTATCTTTTCATGAATATTTTTCATCCTTAACAAACATTTTGCTTAGTAGTGCAAAGTCATGCAAGCAGTGTTAAAACATTTCACAATTTAATATCAACATACATTTATTCCTCTCATGCAACAAAAAAAATGTTTTTGGGCTATTGTTGTATCAAATCATGTTTGCATTAATTACTCATGAATCATTACTTAGATTTGTATGAGTTAAGAGTGAGCACTAATGAATCTATTAGCAAGGAGGGAAACTTTGTAATATCTTTGGTCAATACTCCTGCTTTGTCATAAGCCCTTACTCGACACTTTTATAACTAAAACATTGCATTGGGAGAGTGATAATTTTGCATTTTTTGAATGTGCTGTTTTATTTTGAACTACTCACTCAAGATCTATGTCATTCAATGGGTCACAATGTGTTCATGCATGCCCTTATTATTAGAATTTATGGCTATTTCACCCCATTAATTAGAAGGGTATTCTATCTGCTGAATACCTCCCTATGGAAGAAAAGAATAGACTTTGGCCCCTTGCCTTCCACACAGAGTGGCCAGCAAAAAATCGAGCTGCAATAGCTGAAGGGTTAAACTCTCCTGTTTGAAACAATTTTCCCTTAGTAATCTAACCTCCCCCCTTTTTCCACTTCCTCCAAACTACATAACGCAGTCTTTGTTTGGCTGAACTTAAGACTTCCATCTTTGACAGCCTCTCTGCACCTCTTCAGCTTCTCCTCCACTTACTCCTTCTCTCATCCACCAGTATGATGTCATCTGCAAAAAGGCATATTACTCCACAGGGCTCTCACTCCTGTTCTCAGCATATCCATCACTACATGTACTGAATAAATAGAGACCCAATGCTGACCTTTGGTGTAACCCTACTACTACTTAGATACTTTTAATCAACCCTACACTCCATTTTACTCTGGTGTTTGCTTCTCCGTTCATATCTATCACCAGCCAAATGTACTTTTTTCGGAATTTCTTTCTCCCTCATACATCTCAATATATCTCCTCTCTAGGCACTGTGTCATATGTTTTTCCAAATATATTAAGTTATCTGCAATTCTCAGTTGATAAGTATTCTATGAATCATTTTGTAGCACATTCTGTTATTAGTAGTCTATCACGCAGTGCCTTATAATTTTAATTTATGAGAGGAACTCTTTGTGGAAAGATGTTCTGCCCCAATTCATGTTTTTGTTTGTTATTGCAACAGTGCATCTCATACCATTATCTTATCCTAAGCAAACACTTTCATTGCACTAACAATGCATTTCATATTGAATCCTTTAGTTGCCTTGAGGCATCTGTTTAAGTGTGTTTCCTTAATGTGGGTTTGCATGATACCTCCTGATTTTCGTAATAGTTCTCAGCTGAATTCAACATGCCTTACTCGTAAAATCTTAACTCTTTGCATAAATTAAATTGAAGCATTAGGTACACATCAAGGTTGCATTTTTTTCATTTGGTGCTTTTATGAAAAGAAAAAATATATTTTTTTCAATTTGTAGCAATAATAAGAATTGAATATTGATAAAGGGTAATAATCACATCAAATTCTCATTTCATTCAGGATAGTGTATGTTTTTTTCTCATCGGTATTTTATTAGATTCAATTACTTTATCAAGAATGACAGTTATGTTCAATACTTTTGCTATCATGCATTTTTTTTATTTTTATCTCTTTACAGACACACTTAATTCAACATGGTAGTAGCAAGAAGTGCTTAGCAGTTAGTGAGAACAAGCAAAAACTATTGATGGAGGACTGCAATAGGACCAATCCAAGACAACAGTGGGCATTTGAGAACTTCAATTCTTCCAAACTTGAAAAGTCTGAATAATTAAGGTTAGTATATTCTTAAATTTAACTGTAACCTGTAGCAGAACATCACTGTATGTTTTAAAGTATTTCTATATTAAGCATGACTTTGAATAAGTGCTGGTGGGGAAGTTATTTTGATTTCATTTATAGTGAGAGATTTTATCTAATATTGTGTTTTAATTTTATTACAGTGATTTGAGAGCGATGATGTATGAAAAATTGTCTGTTTAATACTGCCAAAGATTTGTAGACAAGATGAGAGTTAGATTGAAGTTCAAAGTGTCATTGAAGTCTGTGTATAATAACGAAGGATAAAAAGTGATAACATGATGTTAGGTGGAGTGACTGAATGAGTGCTTAGAATGAACATATCGTGAGGAAAGTAAACCCATGGAACCCATTTTCACTTCTTCTCTGACAATCATGCCTATGTGTTTAAAGGAGAGGGCATGGACCATCTTTTACTTAGGCCTTAAAAAGACAGTTGGACAATTTTTGGGAAAAGGATTCCAGTTTCTTCTGATACCTATTTGCCATAATTATGTCTTATGTTAGGAAAAGAAGAAAGGGAAGATTTTTCCTTCAATAAATACTGACACTGAGGCATAACCATTGCCTAAGTAGTGTGCTATGTGAATTCATGTTTGTGAGCTAATCATGTGAGTTTTATAGACCAGGCATCTTTTGAAGAACATGACCAGTGACAGAAGAGTGCTTGAGGCTTTTGAAGTTTTACGTGAGGATTGAGTGAATCTTCCATGCGTTTTCAGTAGGAATAACGAATGGAAGTGGTTGCACTGTCCAGATGTTTTTTAAAATAATGATATTTTTACACAGGGTTGAACCAACCTATTGGTTGACGAAGATGGTATTTGCATCTTCCATGGCTTGAATCATTTGTTTGTTTGTATTAATAATGTTTATCGATGTGTGCAATTGAATTTTTTAAATACATGTCTTGCGATGAGTGTGATAGGTTGCGAATCTGGATGACTATTGCATGAAAGTGCTCTGTGGTTGATGAACAGTATGTAAGCAAGTACTACCTTTTCCAAAAGCACAATGTTTACAGTGTCTACTTTGTCATCCTATCCTGAGGGAAACTTAAACATAACATGAGTTCAGGAACCTTCAAACTCCATAGTGTAAGATATGGCTAATTATGCTCAAACAAATCATTCCACTGGTGTCTGTATTTTGACGAATTGAAGAACTTGAGTTTTTATAGCTTTTCTATGCCTTTTGATCTCTTTTATGTTTAGTACTTGCCAGCTCAAGAAAACATTCCAATATTCTTGGAAAGAAAGCATTTAAAATGGTTCCCTACAAAACTACAAATTCTGCATTAGTAGTGTGGTTCAAGTTGCTTTTAATGTTAGAATCAGGATAGAAACAAAAGTTTTATTTTTTGGAGAAATTTGAACGTGTTATTTTGGGTATGATATTTCTGTGCCATTCCTTAAGGAGTTAAATATTCCTATTCATAATTTGGTGTGTATGGAAAAAATGCTTCATTTGGTGGCTGGGTACTATTTCTAGATTAAAGGAAAACAGGTGAACCAAGTGATGTATGCAGAAAAAATGCAGAAAGTTTTGAAATAATGCAAATAAAATGGCATTATCTAGTGAAGTGATGATGCAGGTATTTGAATACATATTACCTACTATTCAGATGTGGTGATCGGGATGGCAGTGTTCATGTGATGATAGTGCAATGTAGTCAATTGGACTTAATGGCAATGATTTACATGAGTTAATGAAGACTATTTTCTTTGACACATGTGACTGCCTACCTTCCTTTTTAATTTCTTGTTTGTCAAAGAGGCATTATCATTGATTGTATCAGCCCATCCATATGATTCACCTCTTTCCTTTCTGGGCATTCCATATTGTTGTAATAAGCAATGTTTTTGTACTTATGTAAATGTGGGTGTTTTATATTTAATTCAAGTGAGAACTAAGGGTTTGAGGAAAGAAAAGATAGTTCAAAAAAGGCTTGTAAAATAGTGGTTTGTATATAAGAAATTTGTGCCTTAATTATAATTATAACTTAATGTTCATGTGATTAAAATTTTGTGCTTCTCAAATTGTTCAAATGCAGAAAAAATGAATGGATTAAATGAATTGTTTTGAAATAAAAAATGTTTCAAAAATTTATTCCTCAGTTATTTCTTGTATTTTGGAACGAAACTGCAGTTGTTTCTGGAATCTTACTAATGGTCATTCTTCATTTTTGGTCCAAAATGAAATTTTACCTAGCATGTTTTATGATTTTATTCTTTGTGAGTTGAAGAGCAAAGAAAGGATTCCCTGGAAATTTCCTGACCATAAGGTTAATGAACCACCTTCTTTTGATGGCCATATTTTGTTGGATAGGAGGTGACCAGAGTACACTTATGCAACCTTCAATAATGGCTAAATGAAATGCTCTAGGTGTGTATTTATTATGTAACCAAAATGACTAATAAAGATAACTAGCAAGAAAATGAAAGTAATGAGATTTTTTAGAGCAACACCAGATAAAATTTTAAAATAGTAGATCAGAAACTAAAGTAGACGAATCAATTTTGTTACCTTGGTAGTATGTTAGAGGACAAAGGGTGTTACAGCACTGAAGTCAGAAGGAGTATTTATTAGTGAAAGAAGCTTTTACTCGTGTGCGAGAACTAATGTCTGGGTTGCTGTGCAGGTAGGTAAAGAAAAGACTAGTGAAAAGTCTAATATAGAGTGAGGCACTACATGATGTGGAAACATGGGCTTTGATGAAAGGAGATGGTAATAGACTTGGGGCTTTTGAAATGTGGGTATGGTGGGGGAGGTAGAAAGTAAGGCAGGTCAAAAGGAGCCAGAATGATGTAGTGCCAGCGTTAGTAGGAAAAGAAAAGGAGAGTCATTTGAGGAAATGTAGGGTAGGCAAGGTCCATGGAGAAGAAAAACGGAGGTACTGGAATGGAGATAGTAAGTATGTGGGCTGAAGAGGGACATTATGTGAAATGTATGGGTTGTGGTAAAATTGAATGTCCATTTGTACTTACGTTCACCGATGGAAAATTAATGCTATAGTAATACCTTGTTCACAAATTGGTGAAGGATGATGATCTTAGTGTCTTTTCCTTCATTTGATCTTAATTGTCATTTCCTGGAATGAATCATCTCAAATTCATTACTTTTACATTGACATTATTAGTTGTAGTGATTTATCTGCAAAGGTAGGTGTAGATGGACGAGAATTCTTCTAAAGATTTATCTGTTAAGGATCAAGCCTATCTTTCACATAAGTTTTTCTTAAGCCCCACAACCTTTCTACCTCTCATCAATCCAAGTTGTCAATGTTACTAGGGAATCTTTGTCCCTAAGAATGGTTTTAGGGCTCCCTTGCTTAATATGTTCATTAACTTTTACTACCATTATGTCTAAGTAAAATGTCACGCATGCATTTATGAAGATATGCAGATGCATCTAAAATATGTGCCTCTCTATTAACTTGCTGTAATCACCCTTGACAGTCAAAATCCTCAACTGGGGAAGTCACTGTTGTGTCCGTAATGACTCATGGCACAATGCATGTTCGCAGTTGTTCATTCCACACGAACATCACACGGGATATGAATGTGAGCGCAGTCCAGTTCCGTGGGCCCCGAGGTGAGACGTGGCGCTTGAGGGCAATATGCAATGTCATCCTCATGGCAAGGGGCGATGAGATGGTGGGCCTAGGCTCCCAGGCTTGCCACTAGGAGGTCCCCGGTGCCAAATGGGAACCGTTCAAACGTGACACTGCAGGAATCGGCTGCACATGGCACTCACCAAAGACTGGTTAGAATTCTGCCTTGGGTACAGATTTTGTGTTTAACTTGGCTCCCAGTTATTCACCTTTGGTCAATATCACCCAAGAGTATTTGGTTAACCAAAAATATATTTTTAATAGAAAATCCATGTCAAATATTCTCATCATAGCATCAACCTGGGGAGGATCTCCTAAACTGCAATAAGATCTTGAACCCCTATGTATCCATAGATGTATTAGATAAATTTCCCTGCATTATTTTGCTGAAACCGAGGCCCAAATAAAGTCCAGAGTACACACAAGCCCCCTAAACTATAAATTGTTACCAATCGGTGGTTTCAACTCTGTCCTGCATTTAAAAATCCTTCAGATGGGGAGGAATAGGGTGGAAATGGAAGGGTTAGGAGGAAACTGGCATCGACATTGCCTACTTAATGAAAGGCACCAACGAGACCACAGCTATCTACCAGAAGGACGAAGTTCTGAACTCAAAGTGGTCTCCGCATGGCTCTGAAGTAGAAACCACTTTACTATTGAAAAAATATTTATGTCCCTGCTGTGGTAACAATCGGAACCCTGTGAGACCAGTACTCTGGCCACTACACGAACCTGATCCACTCTTTGATGTGAGGGCATTTAGCAAGGAGTATAGATGCTGGAGTTGTGTTTGTGTTGTGAAGAGTGTTTAAACCCTGGTTTTAACGTTTTTACATTGGAATTGTTGAAATATTTCTATACCTAATTCGATAGTTTTGATAAATATGTAATAAACGTTGGAATTCGAAACATAATCAGAAAAATATTTCACGGTCTTTTTAAAAATGCTCATTTCATACATTACGACAACTTAATACCGTATAGTATATAGTACCTACTGAAACATTAGGATTATTCTAGTTCAAGATTCAAAAATACCACTACTGGCGCTCGCGTCGCTGACTACGGTGGCGTATCACAACGTGCTCGCTAGTTGAATAGTAAACATTGGAGTACGGTGAAGGCAAGGGGTCGACAATCATGCGATATATCGTATAGATTACTTTAATCGATTGTGGATGGGAAAACTTTTCCACCGCTAGGCCCGCGAGAGGCGCTGCGGAGGACGATTTCTGAGATTCTGGCTCCTGATTGGCCGATTGGTTGAGATCAGCCATGTTAAGGAGTCTGTAAAAATTGCTGTTGTGTTGAGTTCACCGATATGCTAAATTAAAGCATAATTGAGTGTTTACCGAGATAATTTTCTGTATTTGAGTGTGTTTTAAAGTGGAAGCAACATGGCTACCTCATAAACTTGTGCCACTCTAGTGAAAGAGTGCAAGTGATGTTCGTATTATTTGCTTCGGTTATCGAAGGTGACAGGTTTGTTTACTTTAAAGTTGGCCGATAACTACAATGTCGTAGATGTTTCGTAAAATATATACAAAGGCTTTATGCATTATTACCGGAAACATCTTCTTTCACGGAACAATGTCCCAGATATGTTGGAAGGTAAGTGTATTAATGTAATTTTATGATCTCGGCCGTGCATCATACCGTTGAAGCGTTATTGTTTTGAAATGAATGGTTGGTATAAGTTCACAATATGCTCTAACGATTTTCCTTTGTATTTCACGGATTCTCTCGACGTTCTACCCAGAGGAACTTTTGATCTCTGTGCAGTGATAACAGTCGACGATGGGAATGATTATTCTGAGGTGACTGCACTGCCAAGCACAATATCTTACGTATGTAATTTAGTGAAATTTCACATGTGGCATTAAAAAACTAATCTGTGAATATTGTGTCGTCGACAGGATAAGTGGTATTTCTTACTCATTTCTTTTGATAATAATCATTAGCATGTAGCAGAAAATAGGAGTCGTTACCTTAACAAATTACACAGAAAACTAGTTCTGAGGAAACGTTTTCATATCGCATCATAACAAAGTACATGATGATGATTATTCATTGAAAAATGGGTCGTGTGTGAGTGTGGATAAATTTGTGATGTGTAAATGTTAAAATAATTTGTTAGTCATTGTCATACCGTGATAAGGTAGTGGCATAATTTCGTGATAACTAACACTATGTGGTTTTGCGGCTTAATGTTTTCGTAGAATTAATTCCATGCTTTTGAGAGGTATACACCGGTATTTCGCGATTTTTGGCACATTTTAGCTACTTATTTGTTTTGAATAATTATCTATTTTTGCTTAATTCGTATTTTTGCTAATTAATAACATCGAGCTTGGTGTGGAATCGACCGATTCATAGTCAAGTTTAATACCTAATTAGAGAGTTCCTAGTGCGTGGTTTTCTCATTTTTGTTTAGATGTTTTTAAGTGAATTCATCCTCTGTCTCAATTATTCTTTGCTGGTACAAGTTTATCCCATTGCCATGAAAAATCATGGCCGATTTTTACTTTCTTCTGACAAAAGTAATTATTTATGCCTCTAGAAAATATGCATTTGGTGTTCTCATGTGGCCCAATAAAATGATCATATGATGCATAAGAGAGACAACCGAAATGGAGATTAGAATCGATTTTAGGATTATATTATGAACTTGTGGAATTTTTTGTGTATTTAGCTTATAAGTGATATAATTTGTGGTGTGTGCTGCGTAGTGATATATTAGGGAACTCTATTAAAAGAGAACCCTCAGTTGTTAATATATGTGGATGGAATGACAGTACCAGGTTGCTGGTTCACATTCTGTTTTTTTTTATATGATGGATTTTCAATCACATCCCTGTGGAACAGATGTTGTGTGGACTTCTGTTTGTCTATTTTGTATGTTTATACCTAGCTGGATTGGGTAGCCGTCTCAGGGCAATTTTTATAACTCTCACAAATGTAGCCCACAAGGATCGTCATAATAGGTTATCCCTCTGACCACGCCTAGGTGGTTGTCCTCAGGAAGGGAGGATCAGGTCGTGTGAGGGCATGTAATAGAAGGAAGATAGAACATATCCATGTTATATTTATTTTCTTTATACATTTCAAGAAGGCTTTTGCCAACTTTTGAATGGCTTAAATCAGCTGAAACTAAATAGAATGCAGTGGATTTGTTATGGTTTTTTGTTTACTGTTTCATCCTTTGATGTATTTTCAGGTTGACCTGAATCATTCCAGGCATAGATACTACAGTCTTGGTACTACAGCAGGTTTAGGAATTTCATGTATAATTATTTACAAGTTTCTCTCCTCCATGCATCAGAGGATTATGCATCAATATTACATACTTTTTGCGAAATGCTAGTCATCCAAATTTAATTTGAGTTGTGTGTGAAATATGCCATGTTATGTAATTAGTGATTTCTGTTAAACCATACGAATTCCATATCCTATCATTGTCTGTTGTTTGACCAAATAAGAATGTTTATTTGCACCAATCTACTTTTACTAAATGTCGGTATTCTACTTTGAATGATTTGTTTTGTATTGTGATTTTGTTTTGAGGTTAATAAATATTTTTTCGTCAAATGCTGGCTTTTATCATTACAGTATTCCTGGTTATCACCTTCCAGCTGACCTCGACTAGTTCCTTCGGTCCTATCAAAAGTTAGCCCATTTCTTTACACTATGGGGATTCATCAGTAATATCTTAAAGGGGATAAAAATCGTTGTTTTCCGTAAGATTCTATTCAAATCAGCAAAATAGTTTGGAAATTGTAATGTTAAACGAGAGCAAATCGAAATAGTGACTTAATTACGATTCAAACCTAGCGGCGACCGTTTCGCGATTTTCTCGCTTCTCACGATTCTCTCGCGGTTCTCGGGACCCGTAGCCTCCTGACACGAAGCCACCAGGTGGCGCTAGTTTCCAGAAACCTATACGCATTGGCCTTATGGCAGTGTCATCCCCTTGGTGAAGGGTGTTACTCGATCGTTGTGGATACCGGTTCGCCGGGATTTTCCATAAGTTTGCGAGCATATTAAGGTTTCTCTGCGGTTCACAGTGTAATCTAAAAAGAAAGTGTGTTATCGCACGGGCGACAGTATGCTTCAGGGAGAACGACTTAAATGTTGTCGATTGCTCCGCTTGAATGTGACTTTATGTGTCTATGTGACTTATGCATTTCTCAGTATGAAGTTTTACGAGTTCTTCGGGTAGATTTAGAAGACAGGGTGGTTGCTGAAAAAGATGTCCTTGCGTAAAGTCTGTTGGACAGATGTCAACGCCGCATTGTCACCGTCCAGCACCATTACAGGTTAGTTAAACGTATTCCTATAGGATCATATATGATATGTAGCATGGTACTAATACACCATGATATGTAGATGATATTTAAAAACGTAATCTAAGTAATTGGTAAAAATTAATGATGCACGATGTTTCCTTCTACTTAAATGTCGATTTACACATTAGCCGTGAATGACTTGGTATACGTTTAGTAATTATCTTATGCTCACGCCGTGTACATACATAAAAACAGGGAAAAGAGGTTAACCAAGAAAATTATAGATTGTTGTCAATTTGAACGAAAGATGTCACATCTAACGTTGATGAGCTACACAGACTCATGGTTTAGGCTTTCCTCTTGTGTTATGCGGTAAGATTTTGGGGTGAGTCAACTCATGTTTTCGGCTATTCATTATTGAAATAACATACGGCCTCAACTATACCGATTGGTGTGCAGTATAGCTTGCATTTTTATAACATTCATAACCTTCTCGTGACTCAACACCAACCTCGTACCGATGTCCAGTGCGATCCCTGAAAAAGTTATATCATTGTTAAAATCTCATGACACTTAAAAATTCTGTGTGAATGTCACGAAATTCCTGTGCGTTGTTCGTGCCGAGTTCTATGAAAACGTGATAAAATACTTAATTTAGATTAAAGGCCATATGCTGACGGTGTAGGTACCTACTATATAGTTGGCGTGTCTGGATTTAACTTTTGTATTTTCGTTACTCGGACTAATTTTCCGATAGTCCCCTGTTAGCTTGCAGCTCGCTATACACTGATATCTCTCCCATCCAGGGATCTCCAGATTTAAGTGCACAAACTCCAAGTTTTTCTCCTGTGGTTACTTACTCAACTACCCGTTGGCATATCTTTTGCCTGCATTCCCAGAGTGGCTTTGGAATGGGCGTAATGGGGTCGTTTACCACCTTTTTTTATTGCCGAATCTGATAGAGTTTGTAAAATAAAAGGACCCGTATGTTTCCGTTTTTTGATCCGTCGATTATTTCTCGAGTTATAAGCGGCGAAAAACTGATGTTTTTAACCCTTTCGGAAAAGAGGGCGTGGTGCAACCTCAGATGTATATCGACTTCGTCCAATCACAACTGAGCCCGCGAAGCTACTTTGCCTTACCGCAATGGGGGAGAACCCCCCTCCACTCCCTTCGCTTCCAAGAAAGGCAGTCAAGGACGGGAGGAAAATGACGTCAATGTTATCACGGCAGTTTTTTTCGGTGGGCGTCACCTTTTGCTTGTTTTCATTTTTGATTTATGAGTGAATGGTTGCGGTTAGAAGATTAATTTTTTCACTAAAATTCTTTATTTGTTTCCATCTAACGATTTCGTATACAAAATTACGATTTCGGTTCCGAGTAAACGCCCCCATTATTCTGAGGTTCTACTGGCTATAGTCGTTCTTCATACCTACTCGTTAAAATTGATAGGGTCTGGGTGAGCTGTCCTACCCTTTTACGTATCTTTGCCCGTACTTCTCGTGACTGAGGAGATTAGATTGTGGTGATTGGCTGAAACAGAGCCACCATTGGAATTTGGAAGTAATTGTTTCGATCATTTCCACATGGTGGTGCCTGCGAAGTCCAAACTATAGGGATGCTGTCGAATAGGGATAAGTTTACATGGAGAGAAGTCCTGCAGATAGGCATATTTTCTGAATGTTTCCTTCTCGCAGTTGAATTACAAAAGTAATAAGCGAAATTAAGAACGCTTTCGAAATATGACTAACAGGGCTATTCTGTAATTTGAGGGCGCTATATTACGCCGTCGCTATTTACTGTCGGCCATTACGTCTTTTCTTATTCTATAAATTCCTTCGTGCTTAATTTCGCGAAATCGGAGTTGGGATAGCCCTAAGGCGTTATTTAAAGACGATATGAGAAAGTTAGACGGGCAGATTCCACGGAGGCAATGGGAGGCCGTAGCCGTCGGGAGGAAATTTTCATGAAATCTCTATAAATTGGGTGTAAAATATATTTTTTCACCGTAATATTTTTTAAAACCTCAATAAATGCTTAATGTAAACAACAAAAAATAAATACAGGGCTTAAGTTGAATGTCTTAAAATAGGCCTGTGCAATAATGCGATTACAACTTCTCCTTCCTCCTTTTATCATTTCCATTTTTATGTATTTTCTTGCCTACTACAGTACACCTTTATTTTCTTTTCCTCGATTACCTACCTGTCATACTTGGCGCTCATTGCAGACTGTTACCTCGTCATATCTACCTCTGCTGCGTTTTCGAAATTCCATTTATCTATTTTACTTCCTCTTCCATCACATTTTATTTTTAGGTGTTGCGTTGGACCCCTTCTTCACTCGCCTTACCTTTTTTTAACCACATATCATGCGTCTGAAAATGTACCGATGTAGGTATTCCTCATCTCCTGTTCACGAAGACAGTTTCTGAATTGTGCAATAATGCTGCACACCATGTATTGTAACCAATCCTCTGCCTACCTTTTTCATCTAGGATTCTCTAAACCGTTCTTTTTTTTCCTTAACTCTGCGTAGACCAAATCAATACGGTTGCCAATGAACCAAGCAATGTTTCCACGCTCGACTTCTCTGCGGCTGTCATTGTCCCAGGGGCGTAGATAATTTTTTTCTCTGGGGGGTTCAGTCCTCAAGTATAACTATATCTTTTAGTATAATGGAATGCTGTTGCATTGTTATGAGTATTGCTCTCCATGTATGTACCTAAACATTCATGTTCTACTTTAAATTATCGTAGGATACCTTGCAGAGGCATAATATGGAATTAACGGATAGTAAAGATTTACAGACTTACTAATTATTCATTTACATTCATATTTTATGTTGGTATTTCTTGTTTAGGTGGGGGGTTCGGCCCTTATCTACGCCCCTGCATTGTCCATGCCACACTGCCAGAAAGAAACATGATCCAGATGTTAGTTCTAATGAGGTGTTTCCTTACTTCCAAGTTTGTATTTCCATCATAACAGGAGGTAAGGATAAGGAACTCTTCGAATCACTGTTGAACACCTTTACGACACATTCTTTACAACAGCTAGTAACAGCCGACCAGGGGAAACAACATTCTAGACTTATTAGCAACAAATATACCCGAGAGAGTTCTAAATACAGTTACAGACACAGGAATTAGTGATCATAAAACAGTTCATGTGAAATTTATTGTAGGCGTTGAAAGACATTATAAACCAAGGAGGAGGGTATACTTATTTGGCAAGGCTAATTACGACGGTATGAAAGAGGAGTTAAGGGATGGGAAGGGAAGGGATTTAATGTACTTAGCGAACAAAGCAAAGGATTAGATAAACAGGACTCGTGGAGAGAATTTCTTGAGGTCACCCGTAAAGCAGTTAATAAATACATACCAAGTAAATTAATTAGTGATAATACAGAGCCAAGGTGGTATAACGCGGAGGTCAGGAAATCACTAAAGCCACATAGGGTATGTCACGCTAGGATGAAAAATGCAGGACGGGGTCTATCGGTAGAGAAAAAACATGAGTTAGTTCAAAACTATAAAAAATTGAGAGAATGAGAGAATTAGCAAGGAAATCATGTCAGTAAGCGTTATCACATTTCAAGGGCAAGATGTTAGGAGAGTACTCAGGTAAAAATATCTCTTTTGCTATTCATTTTAAACTGATTTTCAACTGATTTTCTATACTCATTTGCAATTCATCTGTAATTGCTTTGCAATTTGAAACACGAAGCATATCAGTTGAAAATCAGTTGCAGATGACCTCACGAAAAGGTGGAAAATGAGTTGCAAGCCAGATGAAAATTAGTTGAAAATCAATTACAATTGATTTTAAAAATAGTGGAAAATGAGTTGCAATGCAGCTGCAAATCTGTTGCAAAATAGTTTGTAGTAAAAAGCAGTTGCATCACAGTTTTATTTAATATGACCCTGAGAGCACAAAGTTTGCAGTTTCATGGTAGTGCGATAATCAACACAAAAATGTAACAAGATAGTAAACTTTGGTTTTACCCACAGAATATTAATATACCTACCAACTACGTAGTTTAATATTTAATATACTAACTACGTAACGTACGTTTCTACGACACTTCATCATCAGGCAAACTAATAATTACGCTGCGTACTAGTCGAAACAGTTGAAATGAAAGCGCTAAGTAATACCGTTTTTGCGGGATAAGTGTTTGAAGTTGACTACCCTTAAGCTCACATCTACCCAATTTAGTTGACTATTACAAAAAAATGACTTCGACAAAAATGCCTGAAAAACACCAAATCCAACCGCTTCTACAGGAATTACGCCAGAAACCATCAACATATAACAAAAATATAATAATAAATACCTTTATTTACCAGAAGTCCAGTTCAAATGAATTATACAAAATTTACACAACAGCACCTCAACACACAATCAATCGATTCCTCAGCGTTTCCGAAGACACTGTCTATGCATTACCAAAATTTTAAACGAAAAGAAAGAGTTCATTGATATCACATCATTTTGTTGCCAAACACAGTTATTCACTCGGCAATATAATGCAAACCAAACAAAAGGGAACCTCACTTGGCATCAATTACAGGAAAAAGGTCCAAATACCCCACTACAGTACCATATCTGCTAGCAGTAAAGTAACACACGTTGAAATTTCAAGGATCCTTCGTTCAACGACGTATTTTTTTAACAACTTCGTGACGTTACTGGTAACTTCGGAGAACAAGTATTCTACGGTTGAGAAAATCTGTAAAGACAATAAAACGCAGACGCTACAGAAAAAAAACGATTTCTAAGCAGACATTATTCCATTGCCTTTAATTTCAAAGTACACTTACCACTACGATACAGCCTCAGTACACAAGTCCCTAGCGGATGAACCGGAGCCTATTTATTATTTAGAATACAAGAATGCATAAGACAACTGAATATTATGTAACTAGAGTGTGAAAAAACACTGAGATGATAAATTTCAACTACACTCCAATAAGATTCGGCACATGTTTACGTGTGTTTATTGCGTTTCCATGCGCGGGCACGATTTAACAAAAGAAAACTGCCGAAGCAAGTGCAGCCAACTTGGCCATATGAGCGGAATTTCTACCGGATGATATTGTTTAAGCTCAGTAATGGGCTAATAATGACGAAAGAATGTTTGCCGATGTACGAGTAATTCCGTTTTCAATAAATATTTAAACGGGTATCATGGTGAACTATTGAAAACATATAATGTTAAATTTGTTTGTTTTCAAATTTGGTCGACAGCATCCGTCATAAAGGCCGCTTTACACGATACAATTTTTTGTACAATTTCTTGTACAAATTCTTGTATAGACTGAACGAAATTGTATGTTTGTCTGAATGGAATTAGAACACGTTGTTTTTCCCGTTCAGTCATTCAGACAATCGCACAAGTTTTCGTACAATTTGCCGCTTTACACGGTACAATTTCCTCATGCAAGAGTTTGTACAAGAAATTGTACGAAAAATTGTATCGTGTAAAGCGGCCTTAAGACTTTATTATCGTGTCTTGGTCTACAGCAAACTTCAATCAGTGAAGTTATCTGTAGACGTTAAATTGATCAAATTTAGAAGTCTACAATTTTTAGTGTGCTCTCAGGGGAGTTGTAAAACAGTTTTAAATCGGTAGCAAAATTGAGTGAAAATCAGTTGCATAAGAATTAAAGAATAAAAATCAGTTGCATAACAGTTTAGCAGAAAATCAGTTGAAAAATAGTTTGAAAATGTGTTGCAAAATTGAGTGAAAATGGGTTCCAAATGAGCATGACACTAAAAATTGGGATACAAACCAGTGCAAATCAGTTCAAAATCAGTTGAAGATGAGTTTAATGTGTTTAAAAGAGTTTCAAACCAGTTTCAAATGAATTGCAAAAGAGATATTTTTACCTGAGTATTTAGATAGCAATCCTAAAGCGTTTTGGTCATATGTGAGAGAGCTTCAGGGAAATAGATCCACAATGCACACAATTAAAACGATAAAGGAATCTCCAGCAGTGTAGAAAAAGCCAATTCTTTAAACACCCTCTAAAGCGTATTCAATTCATCGTCACACAATGTAGTGGAACCACCATCGAACACATTCAGTGAGCAAATGCCCGAAATAAAAATGTCATGTCGCGGAATTGAGCAGCAGTTAAAAAACATTAGTAAAAACAAATCACCAGGTCCTGATCAAATTTCTTCCAGAGTATATCCCTTTTACTGTCAGTGGGCCGATATATCGGCCCTCTATGGTTGTGAGAAAACTGCCAAGGGCCGATATATCGGCCCACCTACATTACATCATCATGTATTTGTAATGGTTACAATTCATTCAAATCATAGACAGGATGAATAATTTTTTCATACTCTTAAAAAGTGAAAATATATGATCAAAATTAAAAAAAAATAAAAATTCATATATTAATATTAAATGCTTCAAATATATCTTGATGAGCTTGCCCATTGGCTGGGCATAATGGGCATGGCATTTTTCGTAGTCTACTTTAAAGGGGCTGGCAGTAAAAGGATATAAAACATTAGCTTCTGAAATAGCCCCCTATCTAGAAATAATATTCAATAAAACACTAAAGAACCACACAGTACCCAAGGATTGGAAAGTAGCTAACATTATACATATTTTTAAAAGATGTCATAGGGAAGAACCTAGTAACTACAGACCCATTTCACTCACGTCAATCTCTTGTAAGGTATTTGAGCACTTTGTAGTCAGTTCGATCATGGGGCATTTGGATAGTCAGGGATTGCTCATAAACAGCCAACATGGGCTCTGGAAAGGTATATCTTGCGAGACACAATTAGCTTTATTCGTACACTATATTTTAGTCTACGGCGAAAACAGTACTGAAGTTGATGCGATATTTTTAGATTTTAAAAAGGCATTCGATTAAGTTCCTCATGATAAATTAATCTTGAAGTTAAGAGAGTTTTGGTATAAATAAAGACGTTGTATGTTGGATATAAGAATTCTTAAGTGGGGAAGATCAAAGGGTTGTCAGAGATGGTATAATGTCGGACACAATCAAAGTCACATCGGGAGTTCCCCAGGGTAGCGTAGTAGGTCCGCTTCTATTTCTTTTATACATAAACGATTTGGGTACCGTAGTTAGTAGTAAGCTTAGACTTTTTGCTGGCGATGCAGTAGTGTATAGGGGTATATCAAAAGAAGAGGGGAAATCGCTTAGCAAGGATTTAGTTGCAAATCAAGAGTGGTGCGACAAATGACAGAACTTTACCTTAAAAAGTGTGTAGCTATCAATTTTTGGAAGAGGAATAATTCGATAGAGCGATCCTATAAAATTAATAAAACGAAGATCGTAAGGTATTTAGGGGTAACAATCACTAAAGATTTATCGTGGGGACGACACATCCGGGAAATATGCGGCCGAGCGAAGAGAAAGCTAGGATTTATAAGAAGAGTACTTGGGAAATGTGATGAGAAGACAGAAGAGTGATGTTACTTAGTTAAGCCCCACCTTGAGTATGCAGCGAGTGTATGGGATCCGAATGAATTAGGTTTAATCAGAGAACTAGACAGTGCGCAGCCTAGAGCAGCTAGGTTCGTTAAAAGGTGTTACGATAGGTTGAGTAGTGTTTCAGAATTAATACAAGAATAAGGGTGGGAATCATTATCAGAGCGTAGGTTAAGGTACAGATTAAATCTATTAGAGAAATTTCAATCAGATAGCATAACTGAAGATGTTAGGTACATATTAAAAAACCAGCGTATTATGTTAGATTCGACCAGATAAATAAGATTAGAGAGATAGATCGTCGTACTGATAGATTCATAATGGCATTTTTCCCCTGTACTATAAGAGAACAGAATAGGCAGCATAGCAAAGGGATAGGTAGGGGGAATATTTTAATATATTTAAGAGTAGTCTGTAGTATATGATGCATGTGTTGATGCCTTGAATGCTGTATGTACTGGCAATCTAGTTGCATGAGACTCTGTAGTTGCTTGTTTTCATGTCGGTAGTGCATGCTTAGTGATATTCATCCCCTGCCACACACCCTCGCGGTGGCTTGCAGGGTATCGTGTAGATGTAGATGCATAAATAGATTCTCGTTTTGATAGACTACCCTCTTTTCCTAGACAATGCTGCTGATTATTTTCTTGCTTTGTCCATCTCTAAGGATTCGTAAAGGTTGGTGTTCAAAGAAATTCATTCACGGTGAAAGTGAAATTCAGTGGTGTCAATTCAAATTTAAGTTATTTATATCAGTATTGCATAGATGTAGATGTAGTGTTATTTCCTATAACTGCTCCAATATTTAACATCTTGGAGTGCTCGATGCTTGATTGTGAAGAATATATAAGAACTGCGTCTTCGAAGGAAGAGTGTCTGTGTAATGTAGGTATGAATTATAAGGATGCGCTGGAATGTGGCCGCGTGGAAGTGAAACCGGACATAATTAATAATGGGACTCATTGGAGTTGTAGTTACTCAATGAAGTAATCCACAGCTAAGGTCATTAGCGCCATTTAGGATAGGGGAGTGATTGCGGTGAGTGAGGATTTTTTCCGGGAAACGAGGGAGAGGTGAAGGGAAACCAGGCATCGGAATTAACATGCTCGTGACGAGGGGTTTACTTTTTTTTACGTCCCATCTGACTGACGGAGGACTGAACTTTGTGTGATCTGCATGTAGCGACCGGTGTACCGATGATTAATTTCGGCCGCTGCCCGGGATCGGAATGCGGGCCCTAAGGATGGGAGGCTAGTAAATCTACCCACGCAGTAAAAACCCGTTCTTCAATAAGACCTGTACTCACGAAAAGTAAACTGCGCGTATGGTATGCTTGTTTCATTTAATAAATAATGCATTATATTATGATTTCTGTTGAAATGGCATGGAACAACAGTGAATGAGTGAACCTCATTTGGATTCATTTTCACTTTCCTAATATCACCAAGCTTCCATTCCCTGTATCCATTTAGAAAATGCGCTATCTTTTAATGACTAGTTATGGCCTTTATTGACTTATCACTCACTTCCCCACCTCGCACCTCGGACGTAGTAAAAATGGAAAATTCACGGCACGTAATAACAATCATAAGAGGAGGAGTTGAGATGGGTGGGTGGGTGTTAAGACATGTGTGGGTGGAGGGGTTGAATTACCTATAAGGTAAGGAGGAGGAGGGGTTGTTAGGAAGGATGGACAGTTCCGAGGTCATTGGTTACGTCAATATTATCACGATACTTGTGGGGAATTTACCCTATTTTAATACAATGAGAACAAGTATCCTAACCTCCTCTCTTGATATAAAAGACCTCGGCAAAGCTGTTGATCGCCACCTTGAAAATAGTGCAAAGTCGTGGAAACGATAGTTCAAAAATAAACTAAAAGTTGAGTTGCACCAAGGAGATAAAAATGTACTGGAAGTGGCTTTGGCATGCTACCCTACCAATAGACAATGAATACAGAATGGGAGTGCTTGGGAACGATTAGGTCCGACCTCTTCGGAACAAAACATTACGTTTTATAAGGCCTTTTATGCATACTGCACGTATATTAAATGCATTTGTGTTAAAACATAAATTGCAATGCAATCGTACCAAAATTTCATCACAGCGCTGCCAGTTAATATTCCTAAAGCCCGAATCACACGATCATTTTTGACATCCCTTTTCACGAATCATTTCAGCCTTAGCTTTCAGGGACCGCGAAAATGTTAGCTTAACCTATCATTTCCCGACTCACACCGTCATTTTCACCGTCCCTTCTTGTATCAATTTTGCTCGCGATATATTATATTTTTAATACCGTTAATTACTTCGGACCAATAAACTTTACATCGTCGTCGACTGCTTTTGGATGCAGCTGCAGCATTAATTGCGATAAATGGAGAAGCAAGACATTTTTTTAATGGTCCACGGTTCCCTAATGTTTGCAATGATAGTTGGATTGAAAGTCACATATGTCACAACGTTCGCTCTTTCCGACCGTGCGTTCTGATTGGATGAATGACGGAAGTACCTAGGTTTTCAGGGACGGAAAAAAGGACATGCTCAAATGACGGAAAAAGGGAGAGTGATTCCTATCATTCATCTACATCTACATCTACATAATACCCTGCAAGCCACCATAAAGGTGTGTGGCAGGATGTGAACTCTCACCAAACATGCACTACGTATCATGCATAAAAAAGGATTACTACTTGTATAGGTACTGTTCAAAACTACGCTATTTAAAAAAAAGATAAAAATAGCAAAACATACATGCAAAAACATGCCGTTAGTTGGGTTAGCTAAAAGTCCTCATACCAACATGCAGCTACCAATGTTATCCATTGCTACACTCGTACTGGATATATTTACTGTTATTCATATCCCTAATAGTACGAGGAAAAAAGGACATTTTGAATCTGTCAGTTCGGCAATCTATTTCTCTAATTTTGTGATTATGGTCCAGTCTACCATAGTAAGTTGGGGCACGCAAAATATTTTTAACATCATCACTGAAAATATGGTCTTGGAATTTGTTTAAGAGATTAAGTCTTAATTTCAACCTGCGATCTGACAATGATTCCCAATGTAATTCATTTAATAGACTGGTTACGCTATCATTGCCGCTTTCCCTGAAATGATCAAGTCAGACAATCATTTTTTAGCCATCATTTGAGCTATCCCTGAAAAGGGACGTAAGATATGATCGTGCGATTCGGGTTTAAGAGTAGGTATTTAAGGGAAGTGCTAATGCATTTGATTCCCCTTGGAGTGGATTTTATTAATAAAAGCTGGTTTGTATTTAATCGATTTAAACTGTATATTTACACATTCCATTCTTGAATTATTCAGGGTAGATATTAGGAGGTAAAATGATTAAGAATTAGAAACTATAAATCTCTCTAAAAAATCCGATCTCTAAGGGTACATGAGTAGGGAATAACTAGCAGGCGCTAAAAACATACCTACCAACATCGGCACAATATGAAATTTTGAAATAGTTTATAAGTTTTAATCATTTTATCTCCGAATATCTGCCCTGAATAATTCAACAATGGAACGTGTAAAATATCGGTATAGTTTATAGTTAAAGTGTAAGGTGTAAACTATGTGTTTGCGCACATTCCTCTGTTCCTTTGACGAAAAAAATATGCATTCCATTAATTATCTTGCTACCCAGTTTTACTGTGTGCAAAATCAACTACATCCGAACGAGTATCACCAGTACCCTTATGTCCTTACCGAAATGGCCGTTGGCTTCTCAAATCAGCTGCGATTCCTCCTCCAGTCCATTCTAACCTCCTTGATTTGTACCAAGTCATTTGATTTTTACTATGTTTACCAGTACTATGACCGCCACAGCGACCTGATCTTTAAAGGTACATGAGTAGGAAATAACTAGCTGACGCTAACAAAATACCTACCAATATCAGCAGAATATCTGAAATAGCATCTAATTCTTAATCCTTTTATCTCCGAATATCTACCCTGAATAATTCAACAACGGAGTGACGAAGCGTGTGATGTAGCAGTGCTAAATTTCTTGGAAACTACCTTCTTGTCAATTTAATGAAAATGGATTTGGGCAGCACGAAAAGGGCGTCATTCAGTTAGATGTATTATAATGATTAATGCTAGTTGAAAACTCACGAGACACATCACGCTACTTTGGGAAGCTTATTCCTACGGCAACCCTGCCCTGAATGTAAAAGTGTTTGGCGACCTGGATACTGCCAGAAAAAACAGCTTGAATTTCGATGAGGGTGGTTCAGAATCGATAATATTGTGTTTAGAAATATTTAAACTTTCATTTAAAGCATTTCATCGCTTATAACAGCTCGATATCTAAAGAAAACATGAGAGTTGAGATTCTACACGAATAATATCTACGTCATAGCTGAAAATGAACGGATTAGAAACTGGAATATGCTGAGAATTTCAGTTACGTGGGTACAAGGGGGTTAGAATGTGCTAGAGATGGCATCGCGGCTGATTTGAGAACCAAGTTCGGCAATCTTGCTCGGACATGCGGAATTACTATTCGCGATATTCACCGATTGAGTTGTTAATGCACACGTTAAAACGCAAAGTGGGTAGATGAACAATGAATCATCATCATCAAGGGACAACAATCCTAGGATTGGTTAGACGCAGCCCTCCACTCGATTCTTCTATCAGCCAACCTCTTCATACCAACATAGATCCTCTCTTTCACGTCCTTTATGACCTGTTCTATGTAACTCATACGCGGTATGCCTTTTCCTTTCTTCCCGTTCACTTTTACTTCGACGAGCGTCTTCATCAGGCCATCGTGTCTTAAGATGTGGCCGATTAGGTTGTCCCGTCTTCTTTCTATAGTTTTCAGCATACTTCTCTTTTCTCCCGCGAGCAAGGACATGCATTTTTAAAATTCGAAAAACAAACAGAGGAAAGTGCGCAGACACGCTAACAAGCGCCGAATATTTAGTTTGAATATGTTAAATTTCTAACCAGCTTTAAGGAATGAAATAAATTCCCAGGGAAATCAAATCCATGAATACCACCCTTAAATAACATTAGAAAGGTTGAACGACTCCGCTGAAAGGTTGAAATTTAGATGCGATTTCAATGGTATTAAAGTTTTAATACACACCAAGTCTCCATACGAGGCCATGCAAAACGCATTGTATTGTTGAAGATGCTTGTCTTCCGGGTGTCCTACCGCTTTTGTCAATATTTCCAGGCAACAAGTTCGCCTGCATTACTGTAGGCATCTTCAGGTCAGTGAAGGCATATTCAGGTCACTTCACTTACCTGAAGATGCCTGCTGCAACGCAGGCGAAACATTTGTCTGAAAAATAAAAATAAAGTCCTCAGGCTGGACTTGGTGGAACCGCATGATAGTAGCAAGTAGAAAAACCACTTTCTAAGATTCCACAACATTTTATTGTAACACCGACCTGTTGCAATAATATTTTGTGGGATCTTACAAAGTGGTTTTTCTATTTGCTATTGTCTGAAAGAAATGGACAAACGCCTAAGGACACGAGTATCTTCAAGCTATCAGTGTCGCGGAAGCCTTCAGACGCAATGTTTTACGCCCAGGAGGTGGGGCCTAATCCTTCACAGAATCCCTAGTATGGATTCATTGTCATTCATGTTCGCTAGCATGCGTATGTCGCCTTCAGCACAATATAACCAATTTGGTTGGGTACCATCGTGGAGGGTGGTATCGAAGATGTGCGGAGGAGAATTTGTTTGGGAATGAGATCAATAGGAGAATATTAATGGCACTAATCCTTGCTGCAGATATGAATGAGAAGTTAGGAGGTCAATTTGGAGCTAGGCGTTTTTTGTTGCCAAACATGGACTTCGGGGAAGGAGGACGGTAGGAATGGGGTCGTTTACCACCTTTTTTTATTGCCGAATCTGATAGAGTTTGTGAAATAAAAGGATCCGTATTTTTCCGTTTTTTGATCAGTCAATTATTTCTCGAGTTATAAGCGGCGAAAAACTGATGTTTTAAATCCTTTCGGAAAAGAGGTCGTGGTGCAACCTCTGACGTATATCGACTTCGGCCAATTACAACAGCCCGCGAAGCTACTTTGCCTTATCGCAATGGGGGACTCACAGCTGACTCTGCCAATAGGAGCAGTGACGACAGCATCTGCGCGAGCAGACCCTCCGAGAACTTCCTCCACTCCTTCCCTTCTCATAAGAGCAGTCAAGGACGGGAGGAAAATGACGTCAATGTTATCACAGCAGCTTTTTCGGTGGGCGTCACCTTTTGCTTATTTTACTTTTTTATTTATGAGTGAATGGTTGTGGTTAGAAGATTAATTTTTTCACTACATTTCTTTTTTCGTTTCCATCTAACAATTTCGTGTACAGAATTGCGAATTCGGTTCCGAGTAAGCGACCCCATTGCAGACTTATGCAAACATCTGCGCAATAACCAGCGAGTCACCACGAAGGTGGGTTGCAGGCTTTGTCGCCCTTCGTTATTACGTAATATGCTATTGCCGACTTTGAGTTTCACTCCATATTTCCCCCGTTCCTTGAAAAGATACCTACCCAAACCCAATTACCCGCTTATCTTAAATTGTGCTAATGATCTTAGCTGTCGGTCGCCTCTCCCAGGTGACTAAATATACCGTAGGGAAACAAAAACTCCGGGAATCCTTGGAACCTTGAAAAAAAAACTGTCGAATAGGGTAGTTTCCTATTATTTTTTAATTGTCTTGATCGAAAGTTTATAACCTCTGGAGTAAGTGTTTTAAGCCGTTCGATATTTAAATGACGTTAAGTATTTTTCCTCATTAATTAAAAAGTGAAAAATATCAATGACGCGAAAACGCGACGGCAAACTATTGCATGCCGGTTAATCCTACGTGTGACGTCTAATTATTTCCTCTAACTGCCACCAGGTGGTGCTGCGGACGCTTCCAAGTAGACGCTGCACTCCGTTAAAGCTTATGAACTAGTATCGGAGGTGTATTTATTCCGTTAATTTATTATAATTAACTTTTATTTATACAATATTGTTTATGCAGTTGATTCATTTAAAAACAGTTAGTATTCCTTCTACAAGCATACCCCGTAGTTCGCCCATCGCCGCGCGACCTTCACGCCATGTTTCGCCGTAGCTGGCCGTAGCAGAAGACACCACGAGCAGGATGCCATGGAGCCTATAATATAACGACTATTAATACTATGTTTAACGAAGGAGACTTTTCGAACTTTGATAGTTTTCACAGGCTATTACTAAAACATATTCACGAGAGCTGAGGGACCCCGAAATACAACGGTAAGTTCAGGAGACGAATTTTCCTATGCCTCGCAACGTAAACTATCTACCTGTTACGTCAGCAAGAAGGCAGCTCACCCCGCCATTCAGAGCCTTTTCAAATGGCCTTAAAATTAACATTTAATTCTCTAGTAAACTGGGATTTCTCAATCCAAACTTTTTGCGTAAATTAAAAACATTTATGGCAGGGCACAAATCGCAGTTATTGAAGTCTGTTTTCTTTGATGAAGGCAACTACCCTATTAGACTAGAAGTGTAAAAAAGCCTAAAATGTACATTACGTATTCTATAATTACGTATTCTATCATTACGGTAACTTAGATTCAATCTATAATTTAATCATCGCTTTCTCTGCATTAATGAGGGAAGAATGAAATTTTAAACCTGTTTTTACTATTTATAAATCTAATGCTCATCATCATTAGTCAGCAATCTTTTGATAGGTTTGACGCAGCTCTCCACTGAATTTTTCTAACAGCCAATCTCTTCATATTTACGTATTTCTTCTCTTTCACATCCTTCATCACTCTTGCTATGTATCTCTTGCTTTTCCGTTCTTCCCGTCCACTTGTCCTTCAACTATTGTCTTCATCAGGCCGTCATACCTCATGATATGGCCGATTTAGTTGTCCCGTCTTCTTCATAGGGTATTCAAAAGACTTACCTTTTCTCCCTCTCTTCTTATGGCTTCTTCGTTACTTACTCGGTCGATCCATTTAATCTTCATCATTCTTCTGTAGCACCACATTTGGAATGCTTCCACTATTTCATCTCCACTGCTGCCATCCATGCCTCACTGCCATAAAGAAACTTGGCCCAGATGTACATACGTTCTGATGAATGGTTTCCTTATTTCTACGCCTGTATTTCCAGCTGTAAGTAGATTCTTTTTTTGGTAAAATTCTCTCTTCGCTTGGGCAATTCTGCTAGCACTTTCTCTTTTACTTCGTCTATCGCTGGTTACTCGGCTTCCCAGGTAACAGAACTCTTTCACCTCAAAATTTTGTCTTTCTTTTTTAACGTTGGTTTTTGTCCTCTTCTCTCGTGCTGCACAACCAATATCTTAGTATTATTCTTATAGATCTTCATCCTGTCTAATTTTATCATTATGATATTCTCTACCTCCACCTTTCCTAGCTATGTACCGCTAAAACCACCAGGTTTGTATGACTCATGGGTGCCACTGAACCATGGGGTCACTTGAACCATTGAAGATGTTTTCCCCTGAATAAACTGCCCTCGACCTATTCACCTGGGTGACACATTCTTTCGCAGAACAGGAGTATCTTTTGTTTGTGGAGTACCCAACACGGGAAGTCAAATCATCCATTTTATACCAGTGGGAGAGAATTGAGATGCTTTATCTGCTGACATCTTTAAATGTGTTATTTGAAATTCAAGAAAAAGCACTGTCTCATTGTTTTTGGCCTAAACGAGAATTGAGGTCACATCTTGGGATTCAACATGTTAGCGAATACGTGTTGGACAAGCTGATTAAAACTTGAAATTGATGATCGTTCAACTGTACTTTAGGGACTTGCGTCATGACATACGACACAAAAAATAAAAGCTGCTGTGAGGAGCGGAGGAAATCCAATTTATTTCTTTCATCGATTATCGATCGATTTAACGACTATAAAATTCACTATTCTTTCTTCTCTTTACGCGCGAGTGTGCTACTGCGGGCAGAGGTCATATCCTTCGTCTGCGGACCAATTAATCAATAGCTGCATAATTAATATCCATTTTTTTGCTTCCCACATGATTTACATCATAGGTTATGTGGTAAGCTTGAGAATCCATGATTGAGGTAGAATTATTAAACGAATTTTTTTGGGCTATTTCATTAATATTAGTACTATTTATGAACGTTTCTTATTTAAAATTTCTATTTGATCCGTTTTGGTGTTTGCCCGTAATATTACTTTAAAATGTTTTCACCCAAATAACATTTTCCTTAATATATAAGTTTCTAAAAGCGTGAAAGATTATTAAGAAACCTGATTATTTTTTACCTAAAATTAAAAAAATTGGCGCTCATTCCATTTCATTTAACTCTTGGCAAACATTTTCCGTAGGTGCCTTTTTGCAGTTATTTTGCGTGCGCAGGCATTTTTCACTTTCGAATAAAATAGTGGGAGAAAGGAAGGTTCAGGAAATCCCCAAGGTAACTTCCTACGCAGCTGGCTGGCCAGCCGTCGTCGCCAATATGGCCTCAGCCAATATCATAAACACGTGGAACGTTCGCACCACCCAAGGTCAGAAGGGAACACGCACCTTAGTATCGGGGTCACGCCCTCCCTCCCACGTGGTCAATATCGTGTGCAGTGGCGCCTCTCTTGTTTTTTCTCGACGGACATGTGTACCCTTCCTTGCTTGCTGATGGAGAGGCGCCGCCTATCGGAGCCCACTGCACACACAACGCTTCCGCCGCTAAGGATTTTCATCGATGTGGTGCTTCAAATCGTTCGTTAAAGAAATCTCTCTTTTATTTAAGTTGGGTTTATCTTTTACGTCGGGTTTCGGTGTAGTTTCTCAGTCTCACACGTTGGTGTTCGGTGATAGCCTATATATAATTATTCCACACTCCTAGTGTACTTGTATTTGAGTTTTATTTTACCTGGGCGGGATAGGACGTTGCCGTCCTCTCCACCCCCCGCCCAGGGCTTAAAAGATACATTATTGGTTATAACATTATTGGTTCAAATAGGTACAGAGTACAAATATATAGTTACACACATTGTAAAATGTAAAAAAAAGAAAAAAAGTACAAAACATTTTGCCTTATGCAAATCAAAAATATTACAGGTATAATGTAATCAGTAAACGTCTGATCCACCATCTGTAATGTAGTTAGTAAAATTAAAAAAAAAATATATATATATAAATGAAAAATATTTTAAATAAAATAATGATAAACATAAGAAGAAAATGATAAAAGATGAAAAATCAAAAGTATATAGAAGGATTCTCATGAGATGTAAGTTCCCAGTAGTAAGTTGTGAAGCCTCTTAGTGTAGTAAAATTAGTAATTCAGGGAGGGGGGCGTTTGACATTTGAGATTATTTGCGCCATTTAAGGTAGGTTTTGTAACTGGGTAAGAGATAGGAAATGGGAAAATGTGGAAATAAAATCAGCGTTGGCATTAGCTGACTCACTTAACGTCCGATCCGAAGGAGGGAGTACCTACCTACAGATCTTTGAGCGCTCTCCATACCGCACTCTCGTAGAGGCCAGTATTTAATCGAAAAGAGAGTCAAACCCAGGCCTTCGGGAAAGGAGGTCAGTACTCTAGCCACCACGGCAACCCTATCCTCACGATGCCTAGTACTCCCATCATTTTGGCTGGTGTAATGGACATGCTATGAAGAATCATTAATGTATGAAAAGTGCTCAAATGTCTAAACAAGATGACACGACTCTCATGCTCATTCGTTTGATGCCATACTAACGGTAGCTCACTCTTCATTCGGATCTTACGTCAAGCTTTAGGCGCCAGCGTATTCTTTCAAGCGGTCTGCCTCCGAAGCTTCCGTACAAACGGTCTTTTTCATTGAGCTAATGGTTGATTTCCATTAGAATGCCATACAATTGGGTCTCTTTTTGTAGTAGCCCCGGAGGAAAATGGCTAATTGGAATAGCTTGGAATTCAGTAATAAAGATTTTGCTTTGCTCTAGTACTTCCATCCTGAAAACTTGATGTTTAATTTTCGTGCATGAATAAGCCTAATTATGCGATATAACTTTTAACGAAATGCATTTTCTTCGATCTAAACTTCACGCAGGTATAATCGCAGATATTCCTTTTATTCTCGTACTTACTTTCAAAGGAGGGAAGTAATAAACTATAAGTATTTCATTTATGCAGATATTGTATAAGTAATACAGCCTCCACTCAGCAAATGTTGATTTAAATGAGTAAACCCAATTTTACGCGTTTTTTATTGGACCAAAAATAATATCTTGATCCAAATAGTCAATTTCCCTATGACTTATTGGGCAGAGGATGGTGAATCTTTAAGGTCACTCACCTCAGCTTGGTTAACTGCGACGATATGTAAATCATACTCTAAAATAATACACGTATGATGTTTATGCCTATCTAATGAAAGGAATCGTGATATTTAAGGATAAATTGGTTTTATTTTCGACAATATGGTAATATTTAAAAGTGGAAACTTCATAAGAACGGGAGAAAATTCTGTCTATCCAGATTCTCCTAGTTGCTGACCCAAATCTCCGGTGCGAGGAGGACAAACAGTTAACCCTGGTGGTCAGTCAGTATTCGTAATACCAACTAATCCACCTTTTTTTGAAGTCTGCACTCGCAATTGTAGGAACTTCATACCGTGCGGAAAGTTGCGAGGGTAAGAATGGAATGGTAGGGAGGAAAGGTGGAGAGAAATCCGGCGCCAGAATTTGCATTATCTTAACGAAAGGCGCCAAGGGAACCACGGCTTAACGCCCCACCCGACGGACGGCGTACTGAACTCTAATGCTCTCCACAGAGCTATCCAGCACTAAAGTAGGGGCCGGTTTCGGAATTCCTAGGGTTCGAACCCAGGTGAGAGACCAGTATTCTAACCACGTCATCAACCCGACCCCTCAACCAATTATCAAATGTTTCCCAGATCAAGTTAGCCACCTTGATTAATTTCATAACTAAATCGCGCTTCACGCAGCCAGCGACTGAGAGCCCCGTACGATAATACGTGAATTCATTTGTTGGCACGTGTAAGAGTGTGCATGTTGATACTTTAAACGCCCTCTTCGGAAAATTAATGATTCGGGGGGGATTTGTGTTTGAAACAGTCGGAATTATCTCGAATATGTGACCAAGGAGTCACGTGGTTTAAACACGAATGGTTTGCAAATTTGGTGAGTTATAACCGCTGATTACCTCCTTATAGAGGTGTTTTCAAGTCTGTTTCCGCACTAATAGGCGCTTCAGACCGGGAGGAAAGGTATAAGGATAGGGATGGAAGGGATGGGGCCTTATAGTCACCTCCTTATTCCATGGGTGTTTTAAAGTCTGTTTCCGCACTAATAGGCGCTTCAGACCGGGAGGAAAGGTATAAGGATAGGGATGGAAGGGATAGGGATCGCTCTCAAACCTAATAAATGTTTACTCTTGTGTTTTATCTCATCTTGGGTCTTTATAGTCGAGATACGAGAAAAACTCAATTGAAAACAATTAATGATAATGTAGCGAGCGAGAATGTAATCCAGCACTAAATTTTCGAAGCATTCGTATTTGTACCACGTGATTCATTGGTTACCAATTCGAGATAATCCCGACGTATTCAACCCCCCCCCCCCCCCCAGGCGTGCATTTAAAGACGCGCCGCGACGGCGACGACACCTGTTGAGAGGACGCCCACCTTCAATTGTTCTTTCGCCGCCTCGTGCAGTCATTCTTGTCCACGACTTCCGCCGGTCAGGAGGGTCTTGCCTATCGTCCGCGAACTCTCACCTGCGCTTCGGACAAGTGACAACGCCTGCTGCGATTTACGTTCCCTAGTTGACTGGGACGAGTCAACGGCCTGAGAAGCAGCTTCTCATTCGGAGTAAGGTAAATGGTGTACGTAAAGTTAAGCTAGTAGCTGAATTTGGTTTTAAGCTGCTCCACCTGATTAGGTTTTATAGCACCATCTCACCGAACTAACACCTAACCTGGTCGATCATTAAAGACGATTTGATTTTTTGAGAGGTAGTTGAATGTTAAATAGGAGTACATGTTGGGTTGGCGGGGTGTACGTGAAAAATAATGTTATTCTGGATGAGATGCAGGCAGGTATAACATATAAAGGGTATTTGATTCAGTAGTACTATAATTAGGTTTTATGGTGCTCTGACTGTTTAGGTCACTTCGTTTACTAAAACTTAATTCTAAGGTAACCCGTGCCCGAAACCGGATTCGAACCCGCGAGCATTGGGCTATCAGGTAGGTACGTGAACTTACGTGAACCGACTGCCACGACCGGCACGTGAAAGATTAATGTGTAGTATGTTAAAATAAGTGTGATATAGTTCTTTCTCAGACTTGATGCATTTATACGCGCTTGCTTCGATAATAGTGGGGTATAAATGGGCCTCTGATGTTCAATCGTCAATGATTACCACGCGACCTAAACTGTTCACTCGTAGGTGACAATCAGTGCACCCATGCGTACTTCGTTTTTACCAGTCTGGCGTATTGGTAACCGGCCTATGTCCTTGCTTCTATTGTATATTTCGCTGGTCAAACAATAAGCCTTCTCAACTCCAAAAATATTTGGAAAGCAAACAAGTAATACGTAATTCATACATACGTACATTTCACTTCAATATTTCCACTATTCAGATGAGGAACCCTTTTAAAATCCCGACTGAAAACGGTTAACTTAAGTCTTGATTGAGTGCAGAGTTTCACCTCTATAAATGTATGCTGATGTGAACAGGCAGTCAAGTGACCCAATGTTCATCGCGATTTATGCCGATGATTCTCATGTTTAAAGTTTAAGACTTAACTTTTGCGTGACGATTCATTTTTTTCTAGAACTTATGCTGCAAGGCACGTGAGCTTACCCGACTCGAAATGTATAAATGCTCTCACATGCTGTGAATTACGTGTTGAAAATACGTTATATTTGTCATCAAAAGTATTTCATGTGCTCTCAGATTTTCTGCGATTTCACCCCGAGACCATTGCACCAAGTTTAGCAATGCGCTACGAGAAAGTGGTTTGGAATTCTGACTAGTAATCACAGGTTTAAAGTAGTATAGTCAGATTTACACTAGTACAGGTTTATACTAGAGCAGTAGTACAGGTTTATACTAGTATAATCACAGGTTTATAGTAAGCTCAGATGGTGCAATTTCACCCAAGAAGTCGGATTACGTAGAGGTACCTCACACCAACGAGTTCCACCTCTCTAACCTTGTGTGGTGGTGCCAGAAGGGTCTTAAGAAACAGATTTTTCAAACGATCTTTTTTCCTTGTAAATTTATCATTTCAGTATTCCCTTTGGAATTAAAGAAAAGCGCGTTTTGATAGATAAACGTCCAATGCCATGAATGATAACGGTTGATTATTGACAAATTCTTGTAAATTCCGGGAATCAGAGCATAAGTTGTGACTTAGCAGCATTGTGTCGATGAAACAATTAATAGAACGCGCGATCGTCCACCTCCTGCACGATAATGGAAAAAACATTTTCCTACACATGGTATTGGAAAGTAAAAAAATTACTGCATAAAACCTCGATCGGAGTGGGATTTTGGGAGCGTTTGTTAATAATTTTCCGGAAGTATTTGATTGCCGTACCGAGGCAAGGGGGGGAAAGATGATTAAGGCTACTTTCCAATAAACCTGCGTAGAATAGATCATATCGCAGCAAGCAGAAATAGAATAACAAACTTTTCTGGAGACGATTGGAACGATCTTTTTTGATTTCACGATTCAGTGAGTGACTTGTCGTGATGGCTATAAAATGTGTAAATTAAAGAGACGTGGCGTAAACTACGATGAATGTCGCGAGTGCGCTGTTCTTCAACTTTGTTTACAGCAGAATTTTAACTCTTGGAGAAACTTCCCTTTTTTTCAAAGACCAAAGGAATTAGTGTTTTCCAAGTATCGTATGATGTATCAAATGGTTGAAAACCTATATTGGTTTATAGACGGTGCCAATTAAGGCATAATTGTTAAAGGTGTTGCAATTAGCTACTATTATTTCCCTCATAGGACGAATATTTCTCCTTCAACAATTTAAAGCCAAGATGTGTTGAATCCAAATATGCCCTAGACTCCTGTCGAATTCCAGTTTAGTTGTGTGTGTACATACATCCCGCTCTATGTTTTCAAGCCTGTACTCGCACACTTAATGGTACTTCAGACCCGGAGGAAAGGTACTAGGATGACAAATGAAGGTTGGTGAGAAACCCGGCGTCGACATAAGCGTACTCCTAACGTGCGATGGTGACCACGGCGTAACGTCCCATCCGACGGCGGAGTACTGAACTTGAATGCCTCCATGAACCATTAAAGTAAGGGCCTGTTTTCTAAATGAAAAATATATTCCACTGCCGGAATTCAAACCCGGGCCCTCCGGGTGAGTGACCAATTCTCCAACCACTTTACAAACTCTTTCCACTGCCACTCTAATATTGGTATAAAATCTCAATGGAGAAATGTATCGGGATATTCGCTTTGAGACGCGGGACTGAAGTAACCGAAGTCGTCGATATACGTATGCCACTTTGCGCTGATCGAGCCCTCCAAATCGACTTGTTTACGCAATCAACCATTCATGGTTGCGAGTTTACTCTTATTACGAATTGCATGTACAGTTATCAGCTAAGGAAGATGGTCGAGGAATTCAGATTGCATTGCCGCGCATGCCATTCAATTGTTCTAACTTAACTTCCGATGGAAAAGTTGACGGAACCTCGAAGATTCTCTCTTTTTCAAGCGTAGTTTTTATGATGGTAGGGTCAAGTTTGGTATCGAATTCAAAAGCAAATATCTCTCTGATGTTCGTTCAGTCCCAAATGGGGCTGATGGATAGGATAAACAATCGTCATCAATCGTTAGATTGACGTAAACAATAGTTGACGATCTAATAGATTCAATCCCAAAAGTCAAAAACAGAATCCCGTTCCCACCTGATATTTTTGTGTATTAATGGATATAAATTTTTGAAATGGTTATTTAATTAATTGATATATTTGTGAAATAATATCTTCGGAATATTTAGGGAGAATAAGTAAGGTTGAGGTAATTTCATTCGTTTTTTTTAGTTTTAATATTTGGTGAATTTATTCCTCATCATTTGATATAGTTTGATGTCATTTAAGCTGTATCTGCCTTTTGTTTTCAGACTAGTTATCTGCTACTCATAATTGACTCTGTTGAATGAGTGATTAGAGGAAATATGATGCTCACGACCAGTGATTCAAGGAGCATAGGAGAAACGCCTCGTTTATTTTAGGTTTTAATGTCTATCGTATTATTTGCAAGAGATATTAGTATCCTAAAGTATGCTTTTAATAGCTTTATATTATTCCATGGTTGCGCATCGTTTAAACGTAGTTTCTGTTATCACTCAAAGCCTAACCTAAGAATGGTTTGACGCAGCACTACACTTGATTCATCCAAGATTAACCTCGTCACGTTTACACAAGTATGAGGCCTACCTTTGCATTTCTTCCAATTTGTATTTCCTTCGGCGACCATCTTCATCGAACCATCTTTTCTCAAGGTGTGGTCGATCAGATTGTCCCGTCTTCTTTTTAGCGTCTCCATCAGGCTTCTCTTTTCTCGCAACTCTCTTAGAACTTCTTGTTCGTCTTACAGGCTTTTTCTCCTCCTCATTTTATCCTAAATCATTGTCGGTAATACCACAATTCTAATGCTTCCAGGAATTCAGTAAACATTAAAAGATAAGATACGACTGACTACTGGTTAATATTGAAACTTAGTATTCGTGGGCTAACGAATTTCTGGGAAAACGGAGATTTATTGTTGTGATTGGAGATGCGTCTTAACCTCGTGTATTTTCCATGAGGAGGTTTCAGAGTACGGTCTTAAGTTAGTGGAATTGAAATGAGACGCAGAGCTAGGGGAAACAGCCTGGAAATAGATTCGGGCTGTGAAACATAGAGGCTTCAGCAGAAAGGAAATATAATTACTTAGTTGATCAAAATTGAATGTGGGAAAGGGAGTTGTAAATGAAGTTAAATGGTGAAATCTTACGTAGGGGTTAATGATAACTGAGGGCAAGGGCCTAGCCACGTTGGCCCACCGGTTCCCGTGAGATCACCGAAATTAAGCAACTTCGGGCCCGGACAGAGGTTGGATGGGTGACTCTCCTACATTCCTCTACCGCGGTGCTCTTGTCCCCTGTCTGCGAGTGGCAGGAAGGTTAAATGTAGGTTGGCACAATGGATTCTAAAGAGGTCTAAGTGTCAGGGGGTCTCCAGAAGGCCCCCGCCCACACCTCCAAATTATTTGTTTATTATTTAATGATAACTGAGGATAACGGTGGAACTTCAGATCTTGGATCCTTCTTTCGCGTTATCGCTACCGTTATCAAGGACCCTGACACTACTAGAAGTGCACCGCACACAGTAGGTAACCGTACCGTTGAATGGGGCGTTTAATCGGAACCAAAATCGCAATTTTGTACACGAAATCGTTAGATGGGAACGAAAAAAGAATTTTAGTGAAAAAATTAATCTTCTAACCACAACTATTCACTCATAAATCAAAAACTAAAAATAAGCAAAAGGTGACGCCCACCGAAAAAGCTGCTTTGATATCATTGACGTCATTTTCCTCCCGTCCTTGACTGCTTTTAGGGGAAGGGAAGGGAGTGGAGGGGGGTTCTCGGAAGGTCTGCTCGCACAGATGCTGTCGCAACTGCTCCTATTGGCAAAGTCAGCTGTGTCCCCCCCATTGCGATAAGGCAAAGTAGCTTCGCGGGCTGTTGTGATTGGACGAAGTGGATATACGTCAGAGGTTGCACCACGCCCACTTTTCCGAAAGGGTTAAAACATCAGTTTTTCGCCGCTTGTAACTCGATAAATAATTGACGGATCAAAAAACGGAAAATAGGGGTCTTTTTATTTTACAAACTCTATCAGATTCGGCAATAAGAAAAATATGGTAAACGTTCCCATTGCTCCTCCAACGGGGATTGGGGAATTGACGCACCGGGCATTTTCGCGTTCCTGAGCGTGATTAAAAAATAACGCGATCGCGTGCCCTATGAAGATCGATAGTTTCTGGGAGATGTCATGGAACATATCTGGCAATAGAAAATGAAACAAGTTTTCGTATTCGCCCAAATTTTTATTCATTATAAGATGCACAACAGGATTTGACACTTGATGTCACTGTCAAGTGTATGCATCTGGTATAATCGTGTTCGGATATGTATCCCCCTCGAGGGAAGGGGAAGTTTAGTACAAGGTGGTGTAGGAGGTAGTGAAGGAGGTTGAATTTGGCGAGGGTGAAATTGGGGCGGGGCGGATTGATGGTTATGCAGATTGGTAGGTAGGCGAGGGTGGGGGGGGGGGGGCTGGGAAGAGTCATTACTGAGGTCAATAATGAGGAAATACATATAAAATCGGTGAATGCCGCTCAAAGAGGTGTCATTTAATTAAATGTCACATGTGCTACGCACACGGTGTTTAGTTTGAAAATAATATCTAAGTATTCCCGAACAACCATTTTCTCGCTCCACGGACACTTCCCCAAGGCATACAATTGTTTAGAAGATTATATATGATCATCGATGTCTCTGCAATGCATTTTTTAGAAGTAAAGGATTTATTTAAATTTCAATTGCATTGTGTCAAGAGAGTTATAAGGGGGATTATGATTATGGTAGCCCAAGTACGCTTTCAGCAACATTTCCTGTGAATAGAACCGTTATTTAACCTAAAGCCCGTGGAGTCGTGGAGATAATTAGCCTTAGCATCGATTAAGCAGGTATTTAGCGATAATTGTGGGTCAAAATTTAAAAAAATTCCCCCAGATACCTTGTCCTTAAATACGATAATGGACAACTTGGTTGTCACGCATAGTGGAATTCTGGGCCCCACTCAATGCCGTGCGTCAATTACTTAACCAATCCTCCAAATTAATGATAATCATTGTGTATTATAATTTTTAATTTTATCTCCTTCTCTTACATGTAATTAGGAAAATGTGACGGAGTAGTGGTGGTGAAGAGGTGATTATTCCACTTGCCCTCGTCAAAAACAGTGGAAATGTGATTATTTTGAACTTCTACTTTTATTTAACTATTGGCCCACCCTTGGACACATTTTATCATGTTAAATATCGTCGTGGACAGTAAATTTTATGCACCTGATGA
Source organism: Platycnemis pennipes (assembly GCA_933228895.1). Taxonomy (NCBI): domain Eukaryota; kingdom Metazoa; phylum Arthropoda; class Insecta; order Odonata; family Platycnemididae; genus Platycnemis; species Platycnemis pennipes. Next base: position 39,992,155 of record OW121851.1, on the reverse strand, counting down.
TGCCTTTATTCCAGTCGGTTTGTGTACAGTTACATTCGAAGAGCTGGATGCCTTTTAAATAGGAGGATTTACAGTCGTAACCTTCGTTTTCTCCCCTTACTTGCGGTCAAGAGAGAGAGATGGGTGGAAGGGTCAAGGGTACAACACACAGCTTGCCGTTGTGAATTTAATTTGTGAAGGCGCACTTAGCCCCAACGAGTTGGCGCGAGGAAGAGGGGTCGAAGGGCGAACGAGACCAGACACGTCGCGGGTTGATGATGACGTGGGAAAACACTCTTGGGTCACGAATGGGGAAGAGCTAGCCGCATGGGGTAATTGCTTTCGATTAGGAAGAGATGGAGACGGAAGAGTCATTTCCGCGAGATATTAATTCAATTGATTGCTGCTCATAATTTGACTGTTCTTAGTTTTCTTTGAGCTTGAAAGTTATGTTTTTCTCGTCATATTCATCTTAATTGTTTTTTATAAATACCATGATTACCCAGTTAACTGTAACCTTAAATTCATAATATTTTTTTAGCTTTAATTTACATTTTTCTCATCATTATTATTGTTTTTAAAATCCTATCATTGGGTGACTGCAGTCCTCCATTCTCCCCCATTCATTCCAAGCTCAGTTACATCCTAGTACTTCTACCCTAAATCCCTCTTTTATTTGGCACGTGTATATACTACTAGAAAACTAAGATATTGGTGTGCAGCAAGAGAGAGGAGGCCAAAACCAACTTTATACTAGGAAAACAGAAACTGGAAGAGGTGAAAGAGTTCTATTACCTGGGAAGCAGAGTAACCAACGATGGACGAAGCAAGAAAGAAATAGTGGGTAGAATAGCCCAGGAAAAGAGGGTATTCTATCAAAAGAAGAATCTGCTTACAGCTGGAAATACAAGCTTTAAAGTAAGGAAGCAATTCATCAAAACGTATATCTGGAGCATGTTTCTTTACGGCAGTGAGGCATGGACGATGACTGCAGCGGAGAAGAAAAGGGTGGAAGCATTCGAAATATGGTGCTATCAAAGAATGATGAAGATGAAATGGATAGACTGAGTGACAAATTAAGAAGTCCTAAGAAGAGTGGGAGAAAAGAGAAGTCTGCGGAAAACTATAAAAAGAAGACGGGACAACTTAATCGGCCACATCTTAAGACACGATGGCCTGATGAAGACAATCGTCGAAGGAAAAGTGAACGGGAAGAATGGGAAAGCCAGGCCTCGTATGAGTTACATAGAACAGGTCGTGAAGGACGTGAAAGAGAGGAACTACGTTAATATGAAGAGGATGGCCGATAGAAGAATCGAGTGGAGGGCTGCGTCAAACCAATCCTAGGATTGTTGACCCTTGATGATGATAATGTATATACTGATCCCTTGGTATTCGTCGCGGGCTCTTTCCATCCATTTTTTACTGCCAATTGTGTCGTTGGCTAACCCATTATATCTAAGGATGTGCCCAATCCACCTGGGTCATCCCTGTCGTACCATGCTCCATATAGAATTGCTCTTCTCTTTAGCATCAAGTCTTCAATTTTCTTTTAATTTATCCGTTTTATTCTAAGCTTCCTACTTCAACAAAATATTTTTATTAAAATTTCCCCCAATCAAATCTAGAGGATTCATATTTCATTTGCGTTTACCAAATAGTAACTTATGACGACTTTATTTTTTAAAACAGGTTTATCGATATCTAGAGTTCTCCATTTTTTAATTTTTTTATCCAAATAAATGATCGAAATAATGGACGATAGTTGAGAATTCTAAACTGTATTAAATGTTAAGCGACAGATTTCCGAGGTAAAATAAGTTACTAAACGGTGGAGCTGGTAATGTATTTGCTAACAAAAGGATTGTTTCCTCGATGGAAATGTATGCGTATGCAGGGAAATGTTTAGTCGTAATATTCTCCGTCTCCAACGATCTTGATCAATGGCTGCAGTCACGAAAACTTCAAAATATTTGCCCAGAAACCAAAAATGCCATGATGTGCAGGTTTTCAATAAGAAGAGATACTTTTTACTTGGTGGCAGTATTGTATACGTTTAAGGTGGTCCTTCGTAGTATATCAGTTTTCTCAATTGTACGTTTCTTAGTTAATGTCAGATTTCTAACTCTTGCATAATCTTATCTTGCGACTGACCTATTCTTTAGCATTTTGATTTTCGGTAGGTCCACTGTTAATATATTAATTAATATATTCCCTCCTTACACGTACACGACCTTATTATTTCCTGCGGCTATCTCCCTAATAAGTGGTCATATGCGGTGTTCATGTCCCGCCTTAATTTAATACAGCTAACGTTATTGACGTTTGGCATTGGCATGAAGTTTATGCTATATTCATTGATAGAATCTCTTTTATAAAGCGCATATGGTGCTTGGTTGGTACCGGAAAATCGTCGGTTTTTTGTTCTCAAACCATGGAAAAATACTCATGTAATTTTCTCGTTATAATTATGTTTATAACAAACTTAGAAATATATACCTGGCTATTTAAAAACTCTCAACAGACATTGAATGATATGGTGAGAATTGTTGCTAATGGTTGCATTTCATAGCATTTTAAGGAGTAGATCACTGTCTGTGGGAAAAATGTGATGAAAATGCTCGCTATATCACACGTGACGTGTACAAGAAATAATTCCATAGCCCAAGTAATCCATACTAATATATACGAGTAAAAATGTAATGGTGTCTGTCTGTCTGTCTGTCGTCTGTCTGTTGCTCAATCACGCAAACACTACTACACGGATTGAGCTGAAATTTGGTATGTAGATAGGACATCTGTCTGGGCAGAACATAGGCTATGTTAAAATACCCTCAGGGTCCCCAAAAACCCCTGAATGGGTCCTTGGATGGATCCTGGTGGTCCCTGGCATTGAGTTCGATGCAGTGGTCTCATTTTTTTGCTTATTTAATGTACTTCCATTCAAGACAGAGGGCTGGAATTTTTTTTATCGGATGGCTGAATAAATGACGTTTCTAATTCTTTCAATCGATTTTCTATTACGCTTAGTGTTTGTCTTAAAATCATAGTTTTAGCTGAAAAATCTCACTTTTTTCTCTGAAATCAACAATAGCATATTTCCTTGACAACCAGAGATCGGTGTGAATGTCCTTTGATTTTCAAAGAACATTCAAGCCTCTAGCATTTAAATATCACGTTTTTCTGCAGGCCCATGGTAACACGTAGAAATAATTCTATATAAGAGGGGCCCAGAGTCCCAAGGGTCCCATGTTTGATGTTTCTTAAGGTTTGAAAAAGAAGTTAAAAAAGAGAAAGGAATAACGGTCACCGCCTCGTGGCGTTTCTCGGGTAATGTTAAGAACAGTAAAAATATTTTCTTACCAGTACGAGAGACGGGCGACATAGAATTTGTATAGAGGTACTTTGTTCTCTCGCTGCATGACCGTTTGGTTGGTGCACCTAAACGGGATATGAGTTGGCAGATTAGGGTTGCTCAGTTGCTACAATAAACACCGCGTTGTTTATTATCGTTTAATACTTCGATGTATTACTCGTAGTGGAAGCGTCTGCCTCTAATTAAGGTTGGGAACTGTTATTTAGACATATTCCTATATTATGAACGTTACGAGTTATTTTTATATGCTTAAACGTGTTAAAGTGCAGTTGGATTACATTTGATCAAAATCAAGGTGCCTATTGAAGGCTCCCAATTGCCGCTGTTTTTCTCCTACTTGGACTTATAGATAAAGATATCGCCATCAAAATGCCTGGAAGAGAAAAGAACAACCTTTCAGCAAAATCATCTAAAGCAAGAGGAATGTCTTCTTTACGAGAAAATGAGCCCTCGCAGGAAAAACGAAATAGATTGTATTTGGATGCTCAAAGACATGCCCAGCAACAATCTAATGAAACTCCTGAAGAGCGGCACGCGCGAAGGGTGCTGGATGCTGCAAGACACGCTTCCCAACGCCAATTGGAAGATCATGAAGAGCGGCTCGCGCGAAGGGAGCAGAATGCTGTAAGACTCTCTTCCCAACGCCACATGGAAGATCCTAAAGAGCGGTACGCACGAAGGGAGCAGGATGCTGCAGGACATGCATCCCAGCGCCACATGGAAGATCCTGAAGAGCCGTGGGCGCGAAGGGTGCGGGATGCTGCAACACACGCATCCCTGCGCCACATGGAAAATCCTGATGTGCGGCACACGCTAAGGGAGCGGGATGCTGTAAGACACGCTTCCCATCGGCATTTGGAAAATCATGAAGAGCGACAGGCGAGAATTGTAGTCGACGCGGAGAGGCATGCTGCTCAACGCCAAACCAAAACTGAAGATGAACGACAGGCTATTCTTCACGATAGGAGTGTAAGGAGGCAACAGTTCTTGAAAATTACCTGGAACTCTTTCAAAAATATTGGAATGAGAAACGTATATTAATCTATCTGAATTAAGTAATTGAATGCTAATGTATGTATATACACAAGGGTAGCGATCAAGCTGTTAATTCACTCAAGATACGGCTAAGAGAACCGAAAATACGAGATGGCCATCTATCTTACGTGGTGATGAGTTTGAGCGGGCCATTTTTGGATTTTCCGTGCATGAAAGAGGACCAACAGTCACTCATCTCTCCAAGCACCTGGAAAACGGTCAGCATCTACTACAAGGACCACTATCTACAACATAGGTCACCAACTCCTCAAATGACCGGGCTTACAGTTTTCTTCAGACAGTGGTTTTCTTACAAAATATGTTCAATGTTTTTCACTTCCGTTGAATTTCAACGGGTAGCTTCCGCTAGTGACATTATAAAACCAGATAATCCTATCATAATGCAATCGTGTGTGTGAATCAAAGGGCAGATGTTCTATTTACTCCTTTAATTGCTAACGAAGTGATTTGTATATTGTTGCACCTAAATGATGTATTGAGAGTGATTTGGCTTGAGTGGCTAAAAATAAGCATGTTGCTTCCTCGAATATCTGGCAGCCGTGATGGCCATTGGTTGTCTCATATCTTCGTCGCACAATAAAAGTGCATGGTCATAACATTCGCGTGCGTTGAATGTAATGACTCGGCCGCCGCTTCAGATTTTATTCCTTTATTTTTTCTGCGCGTCCATCGCGAAAATGATTCGTCTTTTTCCGTCACACCCCAAAAGCTGTACTCGGGGAAAGCGCTGGTGTGGGTCCTGTTGCGTCCCTGGAAATTGGGGAGGCAGCTCTCGCGATCCGTGTCAGCGACGGCGTTTAATAATTTAGTAACTGGAGAGTGGGTGTGGGGATGTGGACGAAGAGAGGGGTTTGGCGCCCATAATAGGGGAAGAAGAGAAATGCTAGCGATGGTGTGAGGGCGGGAAAGTAAACATTTGCTCTGTCTTCCTCTCGTCGCCCTCTCTCAGCCTGCGAAGGGAAACAGAAACAAAAGAGCGGCGCATGCCCAGTCTTTTTTTTCGCAATCCACTCCCCTGGAGGCACACTAGATTTGTTTGGTCCCAAACATCCCTTATATAGTTCAGTTGAGGTGAGTGACGGATTTACCCGCAGGGATGATCAAGCGCTAGTCAGCCAAGGAGTTATAAAAGTAATACCAAACACATTGAAAAGGCGATTCAAAAGATACGGAATGAAGTTAAAACATAAGGAAACTGAAGCATTTTCAACAGAAATTGGGTTCATATAAAATTTGAAAGAACACAAGCTAGAGTAGATGATTCAACATAGCCTGGGTATTTGAGTTGGAGGAAAAAGGGAAAGGTGGTGAAAAAAGTTCTGGAAGTTCGTGGTCAATGAATCAATGCACATCTTACATTTCGATTTAAATATAAATCATATGGAAGGCTGACATAAAAAATGAATAATTACCTTAAGCTCAAGCAAGAATAAAGAACGTCAAGGTATGACCACAATAGTACAATATAATGACATTGAAATGACCAAGATATGTCGTATCATTGTTATGTTAAATTTTTGTTATTATTGTATGTTCCCTGTGTTTGTGGTAATTGTTCATTATTTATGCCAGTCCTTAATATGATTCATTGAGTAAATCGAAACGTTGGCTAAGGCATAATGTGGATTGATAGAATTGACCAGTACCCTCAAGGATCGTTGTTACTACATTATAAATAGCGCAGTCAACGACTATATTGAATTTATGAAAAGGGGTAGTGCCCTAGCGAAATAGTTCGGATAATCACAATGGCGAAAGAGGCGTTTAAACGTTGGATAGAATTGATGACAGGGTCGATGAGAACGGCCGTAAAGGAAGGACTGATTAAACGTCTGATATGGAGACTGGCAGTGTATGGCGCCGAAACTTGGAATTTATGGAAAGAGGATGAGAATTGACTATCGGCTCTTGAGATGTGCTTGTGGAGAATGCGTGTTAGAGAAAAGGTCGAACGAAGAAGTGCTGGGATAGTAAGGGAAGAAAGGAAGTTGCATGAAGAATTCAGGATAAGGCTGCGTGAGGGAATGGAACGGGTTTGTTTGGTATGTTTCTGTGTTCTGCAAGCGTTGGTGCAGAACGATCGCTTTTCAAGTGGAGGCGAATAAAATTTTGAACATTATCAACCGTGGTCCATGATTGATTGAATTATCTTCTTGCATTAGCTATTCAAAACGGTTTGTTTCTAAATTACGATGATGTCAACAATGCTTTTGCAGCCTAAAAGTGAAGAAGAAAGAAGCTATAGTCCATTTGAAATGAAGTATTTATAAAATGCAATGCATTTTACAATAGTAGATAATTTTCTACCGATTGTGGTAGGTTTTGATGGAGTCTCCCTACTCTACTTTACATTTCATTCATCTATAGGCTTCATCCCTACGCAATTTCCCTCTTCAAATCGGCATATTTCGGACTTCTCATTGTACCATCCATAATAACTTGTCTCTTTATCCTCGTCCTCGATTACAGAAGGTTCTACCTTCGATAGTGACTCTCAGTATTCCTTTTTTCTAAATTACCTACTTCATCCACATCCTCTGCCTTCTCCAAATTTCTGCCATTAATCTTCTCTTCTCCCCAACCATGTTTAGCACCTTTTCATTCGTTTCTCTGCTCTCTTTCACAACCATTTAGTGTTAGCACTTCAGTGATGATCTTGTTACTTTTAAACTCTCCAATTGTATTACTAAACACCTTTCTTTTTATTTTATAATTAATATGATTTACATAGCAAGTAATATTTTTGCAGTGGATATATCATCATCAGTCAACATTTCTTTTACTGGTTCGATGCAGAACTCTATTCTCCTAGCTGCCCACCTCTCTACGTTTGCATGATTCTTCTCTTTCACGTCATTAACAACTTGCGCTATATATTTCTTGCGAGACCTTCCCTTTATATTCTTCCCGTTCTCTGTCCTTCGAAAATTGTATTGATAAGGCCATCATATCGCAATATTTTTCTTATTATGTTGTCCCGTCTTCTTTTTAATTAACGGGGAAAAGTACTTAACGTCACTTTAAAATCGAACTGCTTAAAATACGTATTCCAGAGGTTCTTTCGAACAAGGCAATAAAAAATAACAGGGTACTACCCTATTAAGGCAAAAATGCAATCCACTTCTATAATTTCAAAAATGGCAAGTACGATACTGTACTTAAATGAAATCTGGACCTAGTATTTTTTCGACGTTCTTGAAGAAGTAATGCAATGCACCATCCATAATCACTTTTTTCTTTATCCTCGTTCTCGATTACAGAACATTCGACCTTCGATAGCGACTCTCAGTATTCCGTTTTTCTAAATTACCTGTTCCATCCTTCTTATGTAATTTCCTTGTCCTTTCCCTGGGCCATTTCCTTGCGATTTCCTACGACGTTCTGACGCACAGAAAATCGAATCGCGAGGAATTTAGATGGGGGTGTCCAGAAAGGCTCTTGCCCGGAACCCTCCGGTCGGTAGCTCTACCCACTAGGCCACCACGACCCCCTGCTTTTACCTGAAATATGCTCATCCCGACGAAGGCTCACAATGAATCTATTGCATGAGATATGTAGCTGTTGCAATTCATTAGTGAGTTCCGTTGACAGGTTCCCCGTCGCGACGGCTTGAGAACAGTAGTCAAATTGAGGATGAATGAGCGAAGTGGCAAAGAATTTCCTGACGTGCATTATAGGGCTCTTTTTTATCTTTCTTTTTTTTAAATCTGGTATAGTTAAGGGATATCGGAGTTTTTTGAGGTTATCGTTACATGTGAAATATACCAAGAACCAACCGCGCTTAATAATTTTGTCCAGATTCCAGATTTGTTTCAGTAAGCCTTTGACACCATCTCGGGCTTTTGGCCCTTTATGGTAATTTTGTCAGCAACTCAACGAACGTTTAAATAAGGAAAGAGATGCCCACTGCGGTTGGTGGTGGACACGCCCTATGTTCGTGGAGAAAGGTCGCGCTCAAATGATTAATAATATGTCCGCTTTCGCGTGAAGCGTAAATTGCGCGTCAGTACGCAAAAACAACTTCTTTGGTGCTGATTATGAGTAAATTTCAACTGCTCAAAATGGGAACCTTCCCCAAATTGATTAAATAAGATATTTTTTTTCTTTGTGAGGAAAATGGAAGTAGTGGATCATTTCTTAAAAAGCGCCTTATATTGTTAACGTGATGTTAGCCTGCTGATGATGTACTCATTTTGTGAATAAATGAATTAATTAAGGCTAATTAGTGAGCATTTTTGCCACATCACCAAATTTTAATCCACGTAGAGAAATAATTGCTCTGACGCTTTTCTTTAAATTCTTTTAGTATATCTATTTGTGCCTTTTCCATTTCCAAATTCGTCGTAATTATCTCTCGTCCCCCCTGAATCATTCTTCAGTTCTGTTTCATCTAGTCTGTTTTTTTCTAGTAAACTTTTGAACCTCTTAATTGATACGATCATCTTCCCAATTCAGAAAGTCTTGTGTAGTGTAGTTTTTTTGTTGGCATACCTTCTAATACTTCTGGCAACTCCAAGTTGGATGTGGAAGAGAACACAGCTTTATTTTATGTATGTGTTGTGTATCAATCGATCGTTGAAACATTCTGTGTCTTATCATCTGTCACGAACGAGCGAATGCACATTTTTTCAGGAATGAAATCATGAATGGTCCCCACGTATGATGTTATTCGCTCAAGCTGCTGAGGCGCGGGTAAATTATCGCTGCTCGGATCGAGCCATTCTTTTCACCTTAGGCATTTCTCGTGGCGAAAATTACCTATAAAATTTGTAACACGAAGATCGAAAACGTTGAAACCATAAGATATTTAGGTGTAACAATTACTAAAGATTCGTCGTGGGGAAGACACATCCGGAAAATATCCGGCCGAGCGAAGAGAAAGCTAAGATTTATAAAAAGTACTTGGGAAATCTGATGAGAAGACAAAAGAGCGATGTTACTTTTCACTAGTAAGGCCCCACATTGAGTACGCAGCCAGCGTATGGGACCCAAATGAATTAGGTTTGATCAGAGAACTAGACAGTGTGCAGCATAGAGCAGCTAGGTTCGTCAAAAAGTGTTACGATAGGATGAGTAGCGTTTCATAATTAATACAAGAATTAGGGTGGGAATCATTATCAGAGCGTGGGTTAAAGTACAGATTAAATCTTTTAGAGAAATTGCAATCGGATAGCTTTACTGAAGATGTTAGGCACATATTTAAAAAACCATCGTATTATGCTAGATTCGACCAGATAAATAAGATTAGAGAGATAGATTGTCGTACCGATAGATTCAAAATGGCATTTTCCCCCGTACTATAAGAGAAAAGAATAGGCATCATAGCAAAGGGATAGGTAGGGGAAATAAGTTAGAGTAGTCTGTAGTGCATGATGCATGTATTAACCCCTTAAATACTATAGATACTAACAATCTAGTTGCATGAGACCCTATAGTTGCTTGTTTGCTTGTTAGTAGTGCATGCTTGGTGATCTTCACTCCCTGCCACACACCCTCGCGGTGGCTTGCAGGGTATCGTGTAGATGTAGATGAAATTCGAGATGACCCTCTTTCGCCTTCGTCTGTGTTTGCTAAGTTTTGTAATTGCGACGTTCATACTGAAATGTCGTGGGGTCGATATCCGCTCGGAATAAGAACAGCATCGCCCATCATCTTTGGCTGTTTACTCTGTGACGTGTGGGCCGAGGAGTGTTTTACGAGCGTAGGCGCCACCTCAGTCACGCCGACGCCCGAGCGTCGCGGCCTTATTATAACCATCCCTTTGAAGACTTTTCGTCCCCTTTATATGAGACCATGGAGCCGGACTCTCCCTTTCTGCGTCCACGGTCTGAACGTAACGACTCTCGCTCATCAACTCCGTTATTTGATCCCCTTGAAACTGAAAACGGTCAAGGTAAAGAAACACTTGGTATTTCCACGAAGATGTATGCATTCACGAGGTTATGAAAGATGAGAGATTTTAACCTTTCTATTTACTTCCGGGCTGTCGTGAAACACTGTCGACATACTCCGCTCGAATCATGTGACTTAGGCTGAGTCCATATTGGCGAATTACCTACCCGCGTAGGGAGGAAGGCAATCCTGAAGTTTATCTTAATTTTTCAGGTATCACTGAATTCGAGTGCCGAGTTCAAATATCTATCTTATTGCAGATAAGTATCTTATTGCAGCTCGATTTCTGTCGAATACCTAACCTCTTCTTATTCATGTACATGTACGTAATGCCTTGCAAACCATCGCAAGGGTGTGTGGCAGGGGGTGAAAGATCACCATTCATGCACTACATACATGTATCTAGTAAGTACAATGCTATTAGTTGATGGAAACAAGTTAAAAATCCATGCGCGAGTCGCGTGATACTTAATTGTTAGTGTCCACATGTATAGTAATGTAGTATATAGTTGAATTAACAAGTAATGACTATATTTCCACAAAAATTTATTAAACCACGGTCGGTTTCACCTACTTAGGGCATCATCAGGTACAATGAGATTTTTACCTCGGAGACTTAAATATATATATAGGCAACTGTGGGAGGGGGGGGGGGGGTTGAAAATTCAAATTAATTAAAGCTGATGGTGGTGATTCGTCCCTGGTGTTTGTTAAAGTTGTGGCTTAGGGATTGAGAGGAAGTGGGGCCAAAACTGTAATGGAACATCCAAGATGGGTGCGTGAAAGGGAAAAAGGTTGTCGTTAGCTAAGTTACAATGTGTCTCTTTATGGAGAAGAATTTCCAATTGCTCCAGTGCGTCCATTCCTCTGCCCTTACTTGATACGTGGAGAGGAAGGAGTGGGATTGATATCGCTCCAGTGTCCTGTGTCGATGAGGTGCTTTGCAAAATTAGATTTTTCCGGTTGACCCTGAATGAAGGCCCGAATCCGATCTTTGCTTGAAATTACGACCAGTTTGGCCAACATGCATGGTATAACAGTCATCGCATTGGAATGCGTAAACTCCTGTGTGCTGCTAAAGATTCCTTATATCTGTGTGGCTGTTTAATAAATTCCCCGGATTTTTATTGCTGTAAAATGCAAGTCTGAAGGGCTTTTTTGTGGGAGACTTAGTGACCGTTAATGAAGAGGCACCTAAGAAAAGGATTTTTGCCTAACGTAGCTCCTTATCCTCGGGGACGGTCTTGTAAATCATTCTTTCCGCCATCTTTTTTCTTTTAACTCTGAGGATTTTCTCTGTTACGTGATTTGATTAGCCATTGATTGACGCGATTTGCTTTATTGTTTTTAGTTCCCCTTGAAAATTCTTTTCCGAAGATGGAATATCTAGAAGTCTCTTCATCATGGATTATGATCCCTCTATCATGGATGGATATGATTACAAAAATGAAAACGTATCCAAAAACTAAGTGAATTAAATATTTTTTCTCGATGCACTACAGACTACCAATCTAAATGTGTGGTTATTGTTTTGCTATTATTATCTGTAATTGCTTGCGTGGAGAAAGGCATTTTAAATCTATCTGAACTGCAGATCTCTTTGAGCTAGTTTTGTTGATCGAATTGAAAGTAGTGCGCTTATTTTTTCAATACTTTTCCAGCATCATCGCAATACAGATCAGTTTTAAGTTTTCTTAATATTTAGTTCAATAGGATTATCTAGGCGTAATCACTTTCTCTATAGATGTGTCTTCACACGAAAGAGACTAGAATTCATCAAGCGAAACAAGGGAAGTTATTGCCAAAAAATCTTGGCGAATGATTATTATTTCGCGAAATTGGTTTGGATTCGTTTTCTTACATTTAAACGCTTGATTTAACTGCAACGGTGGTCAGTAAAAGCCTAACGTATGATCATGTAAAATTTAATTGAGTGCTAATGTCGAATTACTCAAGCCTCTCAAAAGGAAGTAATGTAAACATTTGGCGGTAGGAACTCCCTGCCGCGGTTAGAATTTTTGTTGTTTTTAAGCCTCATACGTTCTCTTCTTATCCGAGTCAATGGTCTTCAAATCCACCAAGATAATGTAAGCATCACAAATAAAACAAACCACCATCCTTTGTGCATAGCTGTGAGCGTTTTTGTTTTCGAAATGTCGCACTCGCGTCCACTCTTGATAAATGTGTTTGTTCTTGCCACGTATTTCCTGTTTATATCTTTCGCATCAATGTGACCTCATTTTCTAAGTCAGAGAGTATTTTTTTCGCTTCATCGATTAGTTTAATCGGCGCTTGGTATTTCGCTGAACGCAATCAACATAAATATGGTCGGTTAGTGTTAGTGTAAGGAGAAAACATATCCATTTTTCTGTCTAATTTAAATCCCTCTTTGTGCCATCATACTACCTTATTAGTCATTGATCCATTGATATTTTTCTGCCGGCAATGGTAGATTTTGAGTCTCCCTTCTCCATGTTTTTCTTCATTCATTTATCGGCTCCATCCCTAGGCTGTATCCCTATTCAAATCGGCATATATGCTATTCCTCTTCACACTATAGTTTCACTTACAAAGTAGTATTCTACACTAGATAATGACCTTTAGGATTTGATTGTCCCTAAGTACTTGTTCCACCCTCCTCTTTATACTTCCTCCATTTCGTCCGTCGGACTCTTTTTATTATCCTCCGCACCCTCGTTTTTAAAGATTCCAAACTTTTCTCGGCATCCTTCCCTAGGGTGTTCTCAGATACATATAAAGCCACACTCCTTATCAAGCTCTTCCCTAAACCTTTGCCCCCTGCTTGAGGTTTTCTTTATAAATTCTTAGGATTTCATTGGAGGGGCTACATTTTTCGAGGATGTAAACCATCGCTCTTTACCCAAGTATTTATTCACTCTTTTACCCGAATAATTTCACAACTTCGATAATTAAGGCTTCCGGGCGTTCCTCCGCATTCGGCTTTCTCCTGTTGACTACAGTTTCTCCAGCCATCCTACTATCGTTTTGTGACTTTAAGATGCCTGTGGGATGACTGGAGAAACTGTTGTCACTAAGAGACACCCTGCCGCGGGGGGACGCCTGTAAGCCCTTATCATCGGTGAAAAACCTCTCGGAAATCTTAGATTTAATTTCAAAATTATAAAATTTCAATAATCTCTTCCTCTTAATTTGCAATCGAATGATTACAAATGGGGATCGGAATGGTGTGATGGCTAGAGTACTGACCTCTCATCCCGCGAGCCCGGGTTCAATTCCCGGCAGTGGCGGTTTTTTTTAGTGGAAAACCGGTCCCCTTGTGCCTAGTGGAGGGCATTTCAAGTTCAGTACTCCTTCCGTCGGATGGGACATTAAGCCATGGTCCCCTTTGGCGCCTTTCGTGAAGAGTAGGCAATGCCGACGCCGGGTTTCTCTCCACCCTTCCTCCGTTTCCTGAAATCTCCTACCATTACCCAAATACCCACCAATCCTAAATGGTGCAAATGACCTCAGCTGTCGGTCGACTCCCCTGAATAACCATCTCCACCATTAAACAATTACATACGAAACATCCTCCCCCCTTCTAATTATAAGAGACATAAAAACAACTAATAGGAGAACACCCTTTATTTCAAGATATATAGTCTGTTAAATAGACTGGTGGTCTTGAGACCCACTTGAAGTGACCCTCATTGGCCACCGGTTGCATCTCGGCTATTGGAATACCTAACTTCCTTGGGTTTCTCTCCACCCTTCCTCCGTTTCCTGAAAACTCCTACCATTACCCAATTATCCAACTATCCTAAATGGCGCAAATGACCTCGGCTGTCGGTCGCCTCCCCTGAATAACCAACCAACCATGATTACAAATTAATATTTATTTCCATCTTTGATCTCACTCAATGCAAGGCATTTTTTCTTTCATCTTTCGTATCTATCGCCATCTCCTCAACTCACACGCTGTTACCTTCACATTTTTCGGCCGTGTGACATTCTCATCCCTATTTAATATGTATTTATAAATTTGTATTATACTCTATTCTGCTCATTTACTCGTTAACCACTGCGAGAGGCTTGCGGGAGCTCTAACATTGAAGTGAGGATAACCATATATTGCTTTGTCGGTTACGACATTTCTTCATGGCACTTCACGTAAGGTAGGTAAACACACTATGGGAACAAGAAAGCTGTAAAAATAGTTACTTCGAAGGTAATAAACGAACTGAGGATATTTGGAGTAGAACACGTGAATTGTGTGAATGATAACACCAAAATATTGCACAGATATTCTTGCGAACCAAACGGGAATCAGAAGTGTTTTGTGACCTTAATATCTTGTGATAAGTCTGCGTCGTTGGGATACGCAAATATTTTTGCAAAATTATGTTCACCACCAGCGGCGCAACAACTCCCCGAATCGTGAGGGAGTGGGGGGGGGGGGGGGGCGGCAATCTCCTTAAAAAATCTGTATAAGCGGAGGGGGGCGAGGTTTGGCCTTCCCGGGAAAGTAGAAGACGTATGTGCGAGTTGCATAACTTCCAGGTGAACAATATGCTGGCCGCATTGGGGAACATGCACTATTTTTATAACTCTTTGAATATGAAGTGTATTAGCTAAAATGTGTTTGGCGAAACTTTTGCTGAAGAATTAAGCTGCGTAACAAAGATATTACTCTTTGAAAATTGTACCTTTTTCGGCAGCTTAAAAACACGACGTCATCGCATGACGTCACGGCACGGTATCACTATGGGCGTTGTTTACAACGCCCATAGTGATTCGTAGTATTTATGTTAACGAGCAAATCGTCCATTAATTATATAATGCTCATTTAGTGCCTAAGAACTTCTACTACGTCTATGCAATCGCTGGTTTTTTAAGGAGAACGCCGCCATAAGGGAGTCAACCAAAGGAAATTGTCGGAATGTGCTTTTTCAAGTATTTTTTCAGTCATCGTTTCGTTCGAGAAACGGCTAAAAACCACAAAACAATACATTCACTTCGTTTTCTTTTAAAAATAAATGTCTATCTCCGTGGCAATATGGAACCTATACCGTGCAGTGACGTCAGAAGGCGTTTTAGGTCACGTGACTTTTGTCAATTTCCGGGAACATTTTAATATCATTTAATAATCTTTGTGGTGGGCGTCGAAAAATTTGGCTTATATATTTAAATTGGTGAGAAAATTTCTCATCAAGTACATCATTGATCTTCGAGAAACAAATTTCATGCATATTCCCCAATGGGGTTACGCCTCACAAGAAAATACGTACGATCCCTTACGCTGGTATGCACTCAATAATTAATTACGACGATGATGACCAAAGATCACGTTTTGTATCTAGAGTTCACCAATAAAGACTCAAGTTTAAGGCTTTATATCTCAAAAACGGAAGAAGCAATATTCATACAGAGCGTGTCAGCGTGTAGATAATTCAGTCTTTCGTTTAATGCAGCCATCTTCTTTATAATAATTACTTTTGTGACATCTTTTTACACTGAGGATGAAAAATTGCACATTTTTTTCGAGTCCCAGAGGGCACAGGCCTAAGGCCCGTATTCATAGTCCCTGTCTCAAGATTTGCTCGAGATCCATTTGAGGCGGATCTACATAACAATGTGAAATGCACAAATGAAAGAGAATTTCGGTAGAATATGGAAATTGTAGTTTTGTCATGATGTCCTTTGTGTTTCAAATGATTTACTTATATTCGCGTAAGTTATTCTAGCATACTTCCGAAACCGGGTTTTCTCCGTAAGTATGCAACATTGGAAGCACGCGAACACCTTCGTCTTTGATTTAAATTTTCTAATGAGAATCCATTAACGTCACAACACTTAACCGTGCCGCAATACTTTATTTGAATTTCATATTTTTTTGAAAACGAGTTCGGAGCGAAGGCGGAAACGCCGAACAACGTATGCGTTGAGTAGAACGATCTCGATATCAGTATTGATGGCAGAACTTCCATTTTTGCCGCTATTTCAACTCCCTCATGCGTGAAATTTTGTCCACTTTTCGGAGAAGGATGAGCTTTTTAATTTATAATTTTCTTTTCACCTCAGACCTTCCCAAGGGTAATGCTAAGCAGGTGTGTCATGCTTAATGTCGGGAAGTAGTGGTACTCGCATTTAGTTTTGATATCTAGTCGACACTTGTAAAACAAGCGAACGTCGCGATGAAATTCGGGGCTTTTGGGTGTCCTTTTAATTCTTCATAAACATTTTTTGTACCAAAACCTTTTGCGAGATATTGTGATGGCATGCGACCATCGCAGTTTTTTTTCTAATTTCCCCGTTTATTGGTTCCGCATCAGGCATGATTTCGACGACGGCTTGTGGACGTGCGTGTGTGTAAGTGAATGAAGGAAGTGTCGGGCGAAAGCAACGCCGGGTCGAGTGGAACCTAGGGAGGAATCGACGACCCTAGGCAAGTGCCGCCGATCCATTCCACTCGACCCTCAAGTGTGTGAGTTTTAATTACCGTTACCTCTGCAAGTTCTTCGCTGAACCTATGGTAATGGTGTGGTTTCTTTCCTCAATCTTCTGCAATTTTAGTCCCTGTGCTTTTTCTAAGACTTAGGCTACAATGCATAATATTCTACCGCTAGTGTCATTTTAAATGTTCAAAAGCAGGTGATGATACAATTGCCTTTGAAAATACTGGGTGCTCATGGGTGATGTGGTATCTCTGGCCGATGGGAAGTTATTCTACTCCACATGTTATTTTTTAACAATTGCATGAAAATGCCAACCATGACAACTAAATGTTCCATCGAGTATTAATGCGTTGCGAGCTCTATGATCGTCATGTTTCTACTCTAATATTGCAAGTCTTACATTTTCATGAAGAAAGATACGGCAATGAATGGAAAACGTTGATTACTTTTCACTATTTTAGTTGACTGAAATAATGTCAGAGGTAAAAAAGCTGAAGACGGAAATATAATAATATGATGTGAAGGAATTCATTCGTTTCATACTCAATTTTACGCCCAGGTAATTTTGTCGTCGGATTACGTACTGGTGATCGCCCTTGCGAACACGATCGGATCCTAGTGGAGCACTGTTTGCTTCTATTTGACGACTTCTTTTTCCATTCTTTCAGGCACCTCAGGGTTTGTGGAAGGACCAAATGGGGAAGAGTGCAGTGCCGTGGTTCCGTTGGCCCCGGAGGGCCCGGGACGGAGGGCCCGTGGCCACAGTCGGTCAGGCTGAAACGGGAGCTTCCAGATTCACGCCGGTCGCCCACGCCTTCCTCAAGAAGTGCACCAAGGAACCCTCGATAGAGCACGAAGACCTCGTCGAGAAACTTACCATGGGGAGCTACATCAAAGGAGACATCTGCCTCCTCAAGGACAGTCCTTTCCGCATCCTCAGGGTCAGTGCTTCTCGTGAGTCCATCCCGATTTCCAAAAGATCTTGTTTTCGTGCCGACCGCTATATTCTTTTCAGCATTTATCCCGAAAATTGCTCAGCAGTTGATGAAAGAAACCTTAAGTGGAACTAGATTTAAATGTTGGTATTCATAAAATATAGCGATTTATTTTTCAAAAACTACGTTTCAAAGTGGGCTAGTTTATGGAATATTTTTGCACGTTTGTTTTCGACCTTTCCTCTCAAATTAGTTGAAAAACGGTGATGGGTTAAGCGAAGAATTTTATTTCGTCATGATGGGTGCGTTTGGAACCGAAATCGCAATTTTGTACACGAAATCGTAGATCAAAACGAAAAAAGAATTTTAGTGGAAAAATTAATCTTCTAACCACAGCCATTCACTCATAAATCAAAAATTAAAATAAGCAAAAGGTGACGCCCACCGAAAAAGCTGCTTTGATATCATTGACGTCATTTTCCTACCGTCCTTGACTGCTTTTAAGGGAAGGTAAGGGAGTGGAGGGGGGTTCTCGGAAGGTCTGCTCGCACAGATCCTGTCGCAACTGCTCCTATTGGCAGAGTCAGCTGTGCCCCTCCCATTGCGATAAGGCAAAGTAGCTTCGCGGGCTAGGTTGTGATTGGACGAAGTCGATATACGTCAGAGGTTGCACCACGCCCACTTTTCCGAAAGGGTTAAAAACATCAGTTTTTCGCCGCTTATAAGGAGAGAAATAATTGACGGATCAAAAAACGGAAAAATACAGGTCTTTTTATTTTACGAACTCTATCATATTCGGCAATGAAAAAAATATGGTAAACGACCCCATTCCTGATATTTTAACTGTTTTGAATCGTTCTCTTCAAAGACCTACGCCATCGTTTTGTTACGTATGATATTCGTTTTATTTATTTTTTGTATTCTTTGCCCTCAAGATTGCTGAAAAGGGGAATGTGGACGTATTCGGGCGACTCTACCAAGCAGACCCAAGCCGGCTGAACGTGAGGGACCCCAGGGGTCGGACGGCGACTCACCAGGCTGCCGAGAGAAACAAGACACTGATCCTGCGCTTCATCGTCGCCAGGGGTGGAGGTCAGTGTCTCCTTTTCCCCCCAGAGTACTTGTTTTGGCAATCTTGTTACCGGTCGAATCATTTACCCTGCAATGCGATGACATCTAGATCTGCAGCTTAGCCTGCGATCTAGCTCAAGGGTGTGTGGCAGAGGGTGATTATTCACCATACATGCAGTACGTACAAACAAAGTTAAGAGGTTCTTCTACTTTGCCGAAATACATTTGCAAGGTACCTGCAAGTAAATTATCAGTAACTGCGTAGTAATATAATAATTATTAATTGGTTAGGCATTTCTTTAAATATGTATATAATTTGTATTTCCAAAGGCATGTAAGGTTGTCATTAACATAAGTTAGTAGTTTGCATAGCATGTTTCAAATGTGCTTCTAAATATTCTACCCGAGTCTCAATCACATAGGTACCTATCTGTTGGGTATTTCTTCATTTCCATGGGAATTACCACAGCTATGAACATATAACAATGTATTTCACAAGTAATACATTATATCATACCGCAGGTCTGTCATCCATGGTGCCGGACAAGAGAGAGAGCTTGGGTCCCAACATTACCCATAATGCCACGAAAAAACATATGAATGGCAACAGGCACAATAACAATATTGCTACTATTTAAGAGCAGATGGGCATGAATAGATTAATACAATTAAACAATTGGGGGATTGGGTTGGTGTGGTGGCTAGAGTACTGGCCTCCCATCTCGAGAGCCCGGGTTCGATTCCCAAAAGTGTTGGATTTTTCAGTGGAAAACCAGTCCCCACTTGAGTGCCTAGTGGAGGACATTTCAAGTTCAGTACTCCTTCCATCGGATGGGACGTTAAGCCATGGTCCTCTTGGTGCCTTTCGTTTTGAGTAGGCTAATGCCGACACCGGGTTTCTCTCCACCCTTCCTCCGTTTCCTGAAATCTCCTACCATTACCCAAATACCCACCAATCCTAAATGGTGCAAATGACCTCAGCTGTCGGTCGACTCCCCTGAATAACCATCTCCCCCATTAAACAATTACATACGAAACATCCTCCCCCCTTCTAATTATAAGATACATAAAAACAACTAATGGGAGAACACCCTTCATTTCAAGATATAGTCTGTTAAATAGACTGGTAGTCTTGGACCCACTTGAAGCGACCCTCATTGGCCACTGGTTGCATCACGGCTATTGGAGTAACTTCCTTGCTTGATGGATGAGTGGGTCCAGGAGACAAAGGTCTTACAGGTGTAGGCAAATGCACACACTGGCTCCTACCGGTGGCACAGCGTTTAAAATCAATGGAGCCTGCTCATCTCAATTTTCTCTTTCTTTCTCTCGTCGGGGAAAATTAAAATAATCATTAGGCGGATATCGTCTTTGAATTTGGTTTAGGTGATGCCTTTCCAATCTCCCATCCCCAGAATCAATTTTAAAAACATGAGGGCCTTCGACTTCTACTATAACTCCTGGTTTCCAGTCACTTTTCCCTCCCTTATAATCCCTGAAATAGACAGAGTCCCCGAATTTAATCTCTCTAACACGTGATATAACTTTAGGGTTTTCCTCACACGGGCCCTGATCAGTCCCTCTCCCCCACTTTTGATCATAGGGCCGAAGTCGGTCCAGCAAGGTGGTCAGCCTTCTGCCTGTAAGAACTTCACAGGGGGTCATCCCTGTTACCACATTGGGAGTATTCTCATGGCCAACAAAAACCCAGGCAATTGACTAACCCATTCATGTGTGGGAATTTTGCTAAGGAATTTTTTTACTATCTGAACAGTACATTCAGCCTGGCCATTGGAAGTTGGGTGATAAGGGGGCATACAGTAATGTTTGATCCCATTTCTACTCAGAAAGAACTTGAACTCAGCTACCTTGAAAGTTGGTCCATTATCAGATACTATCAGGTCAGGCAGGCCTCTGGTAGAAAACCACCTCTGAAGGTTGGAGACACAAGTAGATGCAGGGAAGGATCCATGGGTGAAAGCCACTTCGATCCACTTACTGATGGAATCAACTAGCATTAACGAAGTATGACCTAAGTAGGGACCAGCAAAATCTAAATGGAACCTGAACCAAGGCTTATCTGAAATTTTCCATGGAATGGTTTCTGCTTTAGGGGGATTGTTCTGTGCCAGGGCACAATTTGGGAATGACTTAATTATGACTTCAATGTCAGCATCAATGTTTGGCCACCAAGCGTAACTGCGAGCGATACACTTGGTTGGTGGAGAAAACAAACTTTGCAAATTTCACTTAATAGATTTATTCACGACCCGGGTTTCAACACATTGTGTCATCATCAGGTGAAAAAACAGAGATGCAGAGAGTGGGCTGATGGCGCGCCAACGTACCATCAGCCCACCTAACCCTCCACTCCCCCCCCCCCCCCCCCCCCACTTACCCTCCTCCTTTCCACCTTGGCCCCCCCGGCCTCCCCCTTCGCTACCCCCCCTCCTTGGCCTACACCCTGTGCATATATATATTGGACTGCATCTCTGTTTTTTCACCTGATGATGACACAATGTGTTGAAACCCAGGTCATGAATAAATCTATTAAGTGAAATTTGCAAAGTTTGTTTTCTCCACCATGGAAAAATTTCACAAAGTTACCCCTGAAACAGTTCGTTTTCTCACACTTGGTTTGGACAATCCCCTGATGAAGTAAGTCCAGAACCTGGTGCTGCAAGGACTTAGGCACCACTACTCTGGAACCACAGAGAAGACAGCCACCCATGACTGATAGGGAGCCAACTGGTCCTCTGAGATACTTCTCGACCTCTGCATTGCTGGAACGCACTCTACCCTCAATGACACACTGGAGGACCTGTGACAGAATAGGGTCCTTCTGCTTGCATTCAGAGATAGAGGCAGCAGTCAAAGGGGAAGAAGGAGTTGATTCCTCCAACATTAGGATGCCCACCGGATCAGGAAAAGAATCATCTGCAGCACTGTCAACAGGCATTTGGCTACAAAAGTCAGCATTCAGATGACTTGGCCCTGGTTTATACTTATTACTGTAATTAAAATTTGAGAGGTAAAGACACCAGCATAAGACCCATGGGGAAGTACATCAGGTAAATGATTCCGGTCACTGTTAAATATACCAATCACTGGTTTGCTGTCTGAACAAATGGTGAAGTTCCTCCCCCACAAGTACCTACATATAGAACTTTTGCACTCCATACACCACCGCTAAGGCTTCTTTGTCAACGTGGGATAAGTTTCTTTCAGCTGGAGTAAGTGTACGAGACCCAACAGCAACAGGACATTCACTTCCATCAAGCATGATGTGTGACAACACTGCTCCTACTCCATAAGGGAAGAATCTCAAGCGAGAACAATAGGTTCTCTTCTAACTAAGCTATCAAGCCTTCCTTGTCCTCAATGGATTTCTACAGGCCTTAAAGGACAAGATATCTCTGGTCTGCCATAGGTACCAGTGGCGTTGGAAGTGTGGGGGGAGGAAGGGCATTAGGCTCCCCCCTCCGATAAAATAAAAAAAATGTGAAAAATTGAAGAAAAAAATTAAATTTAGCCAACATAATGTTGTAAGATTTTTTTGATCTCGTCAGACTTTTTTCTCCTTCTAAAAAAAATTACTTGTTATTCTTTACTTACACTCATATTAGTAATAATTCAGATGTTAATGGCATTATTTTTCATTGTTAACTTCTTTCACTATTATATTTTTAAAAAATTGAATGTGTTAGCAATGCATGTAAACTCATGAAGGCTGCTTCAGCACAGGATCTCCTTTGAAGCAACCCAGCTTTCTTGTTTTTTTATTGTAATTAATTCAATATTTTTTTATGCTTGTTGAAGGCAATAAAATATACTTTACTTTACATGTTTTGTCATGTAATTTATATCTTTCTATGTCCCTTGGCATTCCCAATATGTTGCTAAATTATATTTCCCACAAATTTTTTCTCATGGAGTCATTTTTTGCCCCCAACTTATATTCTTCAGCCCCATTTCCATCCCTCCCCCTATAACTGTTGGTTGGTGTTTTCCTTGTAAACTCCAGTTTCTGTGTCCTTACCTCATGTGCATACGCCTAGATAGCATTTACAGGGTGGCGATCGTCAGGGAAAACCGGGAAAACCTGGAATTGTCAGGGAATTACGGAAATCTGGAAAAGTCAGGGAATAGTCAGGGAATTCTCGTAATAGTCAGGGAGAAACTGAGATAGGAAATGCTAGTTATTTATCTACCATTACGTTTACCGGCCAGTCTTTCCCTTCCTTTATTTCACCACAACATTTCACCAACTATAACTAATGTCCGTCGCCGAAGTGAATAGAATAAGCCCCGTCAATTCGTTGAACATTCAGTTGTGAATCAGTCGTACAATGAATCCCTTTTGTATATCCTTAAAGCGATATTTGCCGAGTAGTGTTAAAATTCATAATCACCGCGTATTCTGCTCGTCACAAGGAATCCAAGGCTAGGTTGTTCGGAAGATTTTACCTCGCGTTTTTTAAACTTCCGAGACCCAGGTTGAGAGGTATTTGGAGCACACTAGCTTGTAGTAAATACGTGCTTGTAAAATGTATTAAAAGTGTGTACAATTTGTGTGAGGGCTTAACTTGTGAGGGTTTAATATATTTTTTCATTCCTATAGCTTTTAATGTATCGATTCAGCTTTTAACATTTTCTGAGTTTTGACGAAAATTTAATTCAGCAAAAATAAAATTATCCAATAATAGGAGACCTTTTGGCGATCGGTCAGGGAAATTGGTAAAGCCATCAGGGAAAAGTCAGGGAAAGGTCAGGGAAGTTGAAAATTGGTTATCAGTAGCCACCCTGATTTAGATTGATCAGTTCCAAGTTTGCAATAACTTCACTTCATTTGCTCTTCTAAGTATAAAACTCAACATTAGCTATCTCTCAGATTTTATGTTTGATGATACAACCATCCCACCTTTTCTCTCTTCCCTTATATCACATGTGATACATGTACCCATTGCTCCTAAAGTCCTCGTGCTCTTCACCATGCCTGATACTCCTTCTTCCTCCTCTGCTTCAACAGTTTCCATCTTCCATTGAAGAGTGAGTAATCATGCATTTTTATGCCCAGAAAAATTTATTTAATGCTATTTTCCTCTCTTCTCAGATATTAATGTTCAGGATGAAGCAGGTAACACTCCATTGCACGTTGCTGTCGAAAGTGAAGCCTTGGATTCAATTGACTTTCTGATGAAGAAGTAAGTAATTTAGGAGTGACTGCCAATTCCTAATACTTCACTATGTACCAAAAAATGCTATTTTCCATTTTCTTTTCATCCCTGTTTGAAATATTTTACTTTGCTATGCTCTTCTTTACGAATAATGTTTAAATGATTGGAATTGCAATGAATACATGGGCTGGTTTCCAACCTACCCTATTCCCTTGATGGTGGTGAGAGAGGACACTGACATCAGGGACTGTCAGTTTTGGCTTTGTGCAGTCAGTGTAATTTCCCCCTTCCAAGGTCTGATCCATATAGGTACTTGTTTCTGTTCTTCAAGAGTTTTCCCAAGGTCTCCACCTTGCAAAATAGCTGCTTCCGTGTCGAACTTAGTCTAATGTTGATATCCTAATTAAAGATAATAGGCCCTTTTTTTATTTTTTATTACCTCACATATGAGTGTATGTTAATAAAATTTTTCTCTGGCTAAAACATGAATCTTGTCAAAATAAATTGTGTCATTCCTTAGCAAAAACATACTCTGCTATTGCAGATTGAAATGGGTAACCTGGGAGACCCTGAAATAAACCTCACTGTTGTTCCTTAAGTCAGTACACCACGGCATACCTGATCTGCTTGATGTAAACTCTATCAATAGAACATGGAATTTTATAGATACTCTCCTTGTTGAGCGGGGAAAGCAGTCCTTAACTGACAGAGAGACATCTTTCAATAATTAACTTAATTAACTTCCAGAAAGATTAACTTTTACAGGCCCTGAAATGGGCCACAGTGCCTTCTTTCTTTATATTTGCTTTATATTTATATATACACAGGAAATTCTTTCCATTTTTCCAATATAGGCAGATGTAGTTGACTTAGTTTTGTATTTTAATGCAGGTTATTTTTATACACATCCTACATTATTAGAATTTTTGCCCAATAAAAGATTCAAAGTATCCATTGTCCAAGAGCACTACCATCATGTCATTTTCCTCATCTCTCATGGTTATTTGTATTATTTTATCTATACAATTAGTTTTTCTAATTATCTCAGAGTAATTTCTTTTTGTCAATTCATCATTGTTAACTTTTAGTGTGGTCTGATTTTGCTATGTTGCAACACATATAGCTAAGAAGAATCCCATCTATGAGAGTTTTCCAATCCACGAAGTACATACTTATTCCCTTGTTTCCTTTCTCTCTTGCACCCTCTCTCTCCCTTAAATGCTGTACTGGTGCCATGCAGTGTAAGTGAAAATAATGAAAACTATTGTCAATTACGAACTGCTTAGCGCTTGATTTACTTTGCAATGATTTTACGAAAATTCTTCAATTGCGGACAATTCTAGCATCTAAGGGACGCAACAAGGAACGAAATAACTTACTACTCCAGCTCAACATTTTTTAATTCTCTGTTGCCACCATTTTAATGTCCACTTCCTCCCAGGGCACATTAATGAGGGAGCTTCCATGTACCCTTGTTACCTTACCTTTCGTTCCCTTGCACTCTCTCCGAATTGGTTCATCCCTTGCTGTCGTCGCATACAGAAGTTGATGATCGAAAAATGCACGAAGGGTGAATAATTGCTGATTGGAAAATGGCCTATGTCTTTGCAGTGGTGCTGATGCAAGCATCTTGAATGTGAAGAAACAGGCTGCTCTGCACCTTGCAACAGAACTGAACAAGGTGAAAGTCCTGGAAGCATTTGCTCAGTACAAGGATAAGTTTAACATCCAGCAAGGAGGAGAACATGGTCGCACGCCACTTCATATAGCAGCCATCCATGACCTCGATGAATGTGCCCGTATTTTGGTGAGATTTCATGCATGTGAAACCTGTGTATTGCATCCCCAGTTTTTTTTGCATTTCTGCCTTATTGTCATGTAAATTGCTTGCTTTAATCAAGGGTTTTCATGAATTGTTTTGTGTTTTTTTTTTATATTGTAAGCCAAAAATGGACTAGGGTGTGAACACAAGATTTCCCTACAGTGCAAACATGAAAGTAATATTCAGATACTTGAGCCTGAGGCTTCTGATTTTTTTTACGATCTTCTCTGTATTCCCTTTTGGTATGTGCTGCATTGCAATTGGTTACCATTGATTCCTATCATTATGCTCTAATGAATGAAAATTCCAGGCTAGCCATTATCCCAGTACATAATCACCCCAGATGCATATCATCATCTATATAATAGATACCCTGCAAGCCACTGCTATTGTAGTATGTCTGGCTGGGGGTGAACGATCACAAGGCATGCGTTATCAATCAGAGAGAATAAGTTTACACTTGATGCTATGCAGGCATGCAAAAAATACTACCCTATGCATACACTACTTACATACAACTGAGAGGCACTATGTTATTAGGCTGATGAAAATAGTAGGCATGCAGTTACAAGACGTGAAATGTTGGCTATAAATGACTCTAAATGGTTAGTTTATACAAAGTAATTAATAATTATTGATTAGTCCATCATCACTAAAAAGTAATTAAATTTTTAACTAATATTTCATATAGCATGCATGAGTAAGTAGTGATTGTGTATGCATGAAAACTTGGGAGTGAGCAAAGCCCTATTACATATTTGAGCAGACAAGGGAGTTTGGTGCATCTCCCCGTCAGCCCTGCCACAATGGCTACTACCCAATCCACGAGGCTGCTAAAAATGCATCTTCCAAGACCCTGGAGGTGTTTTTGGAATGGGGAGAGAAACGAGGGTGCTCCCGGGAGGAAATGATGTCATTTTATGACACAGAGGGCAATGTGCCCTTGCACTCGGCAGTCCATGGTGGAGATATCAAGGTGAGGGAATTATGTTTTCCTAACCGTATCCTTACTTAATTCGGGTAGACATTGACTATCTGGCATTCACTGGCCAGGAAACTCTTTTAATCTGAATAAAATTATGGTTGAAATTTTATAATTTTCACCACTGCTTGAATAGTATGCCTAATTGTCAATGGATGGTACTCAGTGCTCCAGTGCACATTCTGTTTGTTTGATTTGATAATGCTTCCATTTATTTGTTGATTTTGACTGATTGACAAATATTATTAATGTTACAATTTTATCATACATTTGTATTAACTTGTATCATTTTTACTTGTGTTTAATATAAATATTTAATCACTGTTTAGTATTTTTTTTTGTGTTTAAATGAGAGGGACCATTGCTGGTCTGGAAAATTGATAATTCAGAATGGCCTAAGAACTAAGGGTGTTGTAAAATCATTGCTCTGGCTGTATAAATTTTTAGGATACTTGATACCGACCATAATGAGTAGGGACACCGAAAAATGGTAAATAAAAATCATCAAAAGCGGTGTTAAAAATGACAAATGCGGTAAATAAAATCGTTTTAAAAAGGTGAAAGCTGTGTTTAATGTTGGGAAAAAGGAGTCTTAAAGGAAGGTTTTTTTTAAAATATTATTAATAAAGACTTCATACCGATGTGAGCAAACAGTTAATAGTCCATACATTTGAGATCCAATACAGAAGTTATGGCTACCCTACGCAACATAAAAACACAGTAGGCAAAATTAAGTTAAAGGCAAATTAATGAGATAATGGTAATAACAATAACAGAGTGGAGTAGTGGACTGCAGGTAATGAAGTTCGATTCTTACGCTGTTTAAAATTTTTCTTTCAACCATTGAATAAAAAACTTAATCATCCTTGATTTCCAACCTTTGTGTGTGGATACTGACTTTTTTGTACTTCTATCACTTCAACTAGATTTACAAATGTGTCACTCAAAAATACACTGTTAAGTTAACGTAATGATTCCACGATTTAATTCTGTAATATAAATTTTTTCCAATCATTTCCTTTCGCCTAATTTAATTATTTTTTTTACATATAATTTGGCATGAAATTTCTGATAATATACTTTTTTTAAAAGCCTACTAGCATTACCCTAGGAATACAGCACGGCTGTATTCTTAGGTAGTGTTAAGGATCGAACTCGCGACTGGCAGTACACTAGCCCTCATTTTTAACAACTACGCTCTCATAGGTTCACGGGAATCTGGCGAATGTAGGCGACCCGCATGACATTCGGCTTAATTTTTTTCTCGCACATCACATACTATGGAGGAAAAGGTCAAGACGAGTATTTTTTTATTTTGTTTTCCTCGTTTGTGGCACGGAAAAAATCTTCTTCTCATTTCGTGACCCGAGTTACTTAACCTCTCCCATCTACCATACGTGCATCGATCACGAGGCCGCGAAATGTTAAAATCTCCGATCCGGATCTGAATTTTTACTGTCTCCGGATATGATTTCAGTAGCGAATGAAATGAAAGACCCGTGGTTCTTTGGATCCGACCCGACCATCCTTAATTTATGAGTGGTTCATTTGTAAATCTAATTTAAACAACAAAGTATAATAAAGTGAGTATTCAGATGAAATGGTTTGAAATTGAATATGATAAAATTTTCGATGCAGTGACTGAAAGAAAAAATTAAACTGCGATAGGGATTGAACTTCGCACAGTACACTAGCTCTCGTATGCCTGATCCCGGCGAATGTAGGCTACCCGCGTGACATCATACGTATTTTTATACCGGGGTAATGGGGGAAAAAGTCTTATTTCTTTATTTTGCTTCTAGTTGCACGGGAACGTTTTCATCTAATTACGTGACCTTAGTTACACATCTTCTTCTTGTCAATATCTACCGCACCTACATTCCATTCACGGGGCACTTCGATCGCTAAACCGCGAAAATTTAAAATCTACGATCCGGATCCGATTTTACTCCGTGTCTTTGGATCCGAATCCGGAACCGAGAAAAATGAAAGATTTGATCCGGCCATCACTAAAGAAAATATTTCATGCCACAAAAATTCGGCATTTGCAAAATAACTCAAATTTCGTTAAAAAAATCGCGTTTCAAAGAAGACACGGTTAATTTCGCGATTAAACCCTAAAGTCGCTTATTTCGCGAATCCTGTCGCAAAAAACGTTTCGCGAAAATGTCATGTCCCTAATAATGAGTAAGCATTTGCACATGGTAAGCATATTTGTGCACTTTCACCCGTAAGCACATTTGTTTGTGTGATACGGTGTTGATGAGATGGATAACACCAAATGGAATTGTTCCTTGACTGTGGCTGGATGCATGGCTTTCAGAATTGATAGGGTTCATGTATTTCTGGAAAAGCTATCATTCTCATATTGCTGCCCACACAATGCTGTATTATAATTGGCCTCCTAACAGTTCCTCATTTGGATCTGCTAAGTGCTTTTATAATTCCTTGATAAAAAAGCTGACCAGATTTTTCCCTCTCATATTGGCACTCTTTGCTCATCTGGATTGAGCATAAGCTGAAATGGGATATCCAACATGTTTATTTGTGGGAAAAGAGAAAATTATATAGATCCTCGATTGGCTATTGCCATCCATAATGGACTCTTTATGAATCCTGGGGAATTACTCTTTCTGGTTTTATTGTCATTTTAGACTTTGAAGGCATGCTGAAATGTTTATCAACACCTAGGGAAACTCAATGAAAATACTGTATTACAACTTCCTTCAAGCTCCATCAAATTTGAATTTTTTTTAAAGAGATCCCTTCCTGCTCCATGGTGTTGTTATTTAACCAAATCACTTTAATAAATACTTTGCCCCAAGGTACTCTTTAGTTTGCAATATTGCCTATCCGAGGAATAAACTCCAGCATCTGCTTTAGCCTGCTCTTAACAATGGGGACCTTAGTTTAATGTCTCATTTGATATACGGAGTACTGAACTCAAATGCTCTCACTCAAGTAGAGACCAACTTCCCAATGAAATTCGTCTTCCATTGCCCAAATTCTTCAAACTCAGGCCCAATGTGATAAAATGCATTCAGAAAGAAATGAAGTCAGTCCACATGCCTGATGATTCTGGCAGGTGCCAAAATGCCTAGATGCTAGAATTTGATGACTATGTAAATAAGCACTACTGAACCATTCAAAGTGTTTCTGCAACACCACTATGCAGCATGACAGAATAATGAAGTATCAATCCCTCATCAAAAGATAAGCAGGAGGATATCAAGGCCAAATACATATGGCATGGCAGCAACATCTACTGCTCGGAAATAACAGATGGTAATAATGAAAAATTAAATACACCACAAATCCTTCCCTAATTGTCCTAATATTTTGTCTAGTGGTAAAAAAAAACTTTAATGATAAGCTACACAAAAGGAGAGATGTAAAATGATGGTTAAACTTTATTTTTAATTAATATTAATGCATTTAGCCTTAAACCTTGAAGGGAATTCATCTTAATCACTTTCACTGTTATGCATCTTTCGAGACTTAATTAACTTTATCAACAGCTTTATAACCTTTTTTATGTGAGCACCTTGCAGTTCCTACAGAAAAAATAGCAAAAGTAACACAAACTTACAATGTATTGGCACAAAAGAAATTGAGAATCATAGCAAATAACTTGCTAATATTTTGCACAAAACTTAAAAAAGTTTTTCACAGTTTTCCTACCATAGTTTCCTATTTTGTGCATGAGATCCCCTGATCTTGTTTTAATTTGATATCCTCTTTCTTTCATGGGACACAGGCTGTTGAGCTGTGCCTGAAAAATGGAGCCAAGATATCAACCACTCAGCAAGACTTATCAACCCCCGTTCATTTGGCCTGTGCTCAAGGAGCTAGGAGAGTGATAGAAATGATGTTCACCTTGCAACCTTCTGAAAAGTGCTTATGTCTGGCCGCATGTGACATCCAGAAGATGACCCCAGTACATTGTGCTGCCATGTTTGATCATGTGGAAACTGTGGAATACCTGGTCAAAGAGGTACTGAAGTTTTCTGATGCCTACTCAGGCCCTGTATCCTGTATACTGTGTAGTAATTTTGGTCAAACTATGTTGGCACTCCTGAGGATGTGTGAGTTCTCTAGTCCATTAAAGATCCAGTATTCAATTACTGTATTTCCAGGCACATGAGGCATACTTGTTTGCTCAAAGTTGAGTTTGAAATAATTTAAAGTTTGAGTTTGCCTACATCTAATGGGCCAAGAGTTTGGTAAGGGCCATGTTTTCATGCATTCAATTTGCATTGCCGTTGGAGGTGCCCACCTATCTCCTTTCACTGTACACTTCCACTGTCAGGTGCTCTTCCCATAAAGTGAAGGAGTCGTAAATTGAGTAAAAGTGTAAAAGTCTTAAAATGAGTCATGGGACTTGTTTTTTTTTTAGGATTCCATTATATAAATTTAATACCGATGCCATTTTAGAAATTAGCACTCAAATTTTCTTCCCATAAGTTAAATGTCCACATTTTTCCTTTTTATCATGAGGTATAGGATAATTAATAATAGGTAATGATAGTATTTATTCTTCCCTTGAAGGTCACACATGACACATATGACACAGGAAGTCATCAAAAATATATTACTGAACAGATATAGGTACATAATTGGGTCACAAATAAGCAATCATTTGTAATAATAACAAGCATTATTCATCATAAAAAGTAATAGTGTTCGCATACAGGTGCTGAAGAAAGTCCTTAGGCAGTAATAATTATCAAATAAAAGATATTTCTTCAATGCATGTTTAAATGCTACAGGCGAAAGACATTTGATGTTTTATGCTAAATACCAATTGTATTTAATTATCTGCTCATGTATTAATTCTTCCATCATCTTTTTGATAGATTCATGCATTTAGTCATGAAGCATAAGTACACAAAAAGTGAATATTACAGATATTGTTTCCCATGTTGGAATAATAATTTGAGAAACAATACTTAGTTTGATTTTTCTTTAGAATTTAATTCATCCCTTAAGATGGCACATCGAAGAATTTATAAGATTATGTAAAATGGAATCATTTTTCATGTCATTTTCTTGTTAACTTTTTCTGAATAGTTTAGTGAGATCTATTTTTCAATAAGTACTGTGAAAGTAATCATAGACCACCTTCATAGATTCAATAACAGGATACATGACCCTCGATCAAGGAAGTAGTGCATTACATTGTAAAATAGTCCTGCGGGAAGGTGAGGTGACCACAAAGATGTCTATTATTGTTAGACTGCTTATAGAGTAAAGTATTTTCATGAGTTAATTTATACCAGTACTTTTTAAATAATTTCTTTTGATGGAAATTTGACAATAAGTTTAAAATTTCCTCATGGAGCATTTTTTTAATTTAAAATATTCATTTATTTTGACTCCAGGGTGCTGACGTGAATGCAGAAGACAAAGATGGACGTTCTGCCCTGCTGTTGGCAGCATCACGTGCTGCATGGCGTACGGTGCACAGTCTTATCTCTCTGGGTGCTGATGTTAGCCTCCAAGATAGCAATCAGAGGAATGCACTGCACTTAGTTGTCCTTAATGGTGGCAGGTTAGAGGAGTTTGCAGATCATCTGAAAAGGGTGTGTGAGCAGAAGTGATCAGAAGTTACTGGCTTCATTTCCAGGAAGTGCAATTGGCTGAAATCTTCAGTTTCAATGGTTCTCATGGAAACTAAAAGGACCAAAACCAGCCAAACCAAATAATTTTTTTGGTTTTATTTACATATCATTTTTTAAACTTCAAAACAGTAACATTTTGGCAGAAGTTAACCCTTTTACTGCCAGCCCCTTTAAGGTAGACAATGCAAAAACTGCCAAGCCCATTTCCGTGAATATCGTAAGATTATGAATTTTAGCTATATTTGAAACACTTAATTTTAATGTATAAATTATGTATTTTTCTCAATGTTGATGATATATTTCAATTTTTATGGGGATGAAAAAATCATTATTGCTGTCTCTGATTTGAGGGAAATGTAATATTACAAATATGTAATGTAGGTGGGCCGATATATCAGCCCTTGGCAGTTAACCCTTTTACTGGCAGTGGGCCGATATATCAGCCCTCTATGGTTGCGTGAAAACTGCCAAGGGCTGATATATCGGCCCACTGCCAGTAAAAGGGTTAATGCACAGTTTTCAAAACCCAGAAATCCTGCTTATTTCATAATTACTTCTTTGGCTCGCCAGAAAATCTCGTAATTTGGCAAAAAGGGAATTGTTGTAACATACTTTCTTCTAAAAATTTACCTTCAAAACAAAAAAAAACAAAGTCATTATACTCTGCTGGTTTCATGACCGCAGGGACATGTTAAAATGCAGTGGTCATGCAGCTACTCTGCGTATGAAAGCAAGCTAAAATTTGCTCAGACTCGCAGCAAATAATTTTTGCTTTGCTCAGAATGCTTCACAGGGTTATATTTAATTGGTTTTGCTATGATTGATGTCCCAGTTTCATATGTCAAGGACTAGCTAATTGGAGGTGAAGATTCATCATCATCATTGGTCAACAATCCTAGGATTGGTTTGACGCAGCCCTCCACTCGATTCTTTTATCGGCCAACCTCTTCATATTGACATAACTCCTCGCTTTTACATCCTTCACAACTTGCTCCATATATCTCATATGAGGCCTGCCTTTTCCATTCTTCCCGTTCACTTTTCCCTCGACAATTATCTTCATCAGGCCATCGTGTCTTAAGATGTGGCCTTTTAAGTTGTCCCCTCTTCTTTTTAAGGTTTTCAGTAGACATCTCTTCTCTCCCACTCTTCTTAAGACTTCTTCGTTTGTCACTCGATCGATCCATTTTATCTTCATCATTCGTCGGTAGCACTACATTTCAAATGCTTCCAGCCTGGACTTCTCTGCTGCTGTTACTGTCCATGCTTCGCTGCCATATAGTAGACTGCTCCAGATGGTTTTTCTCTCCTGGAGACTTTTCTTTGACTTCTTGGATGGCTTTCTTGATATTGACATTGAATAATACGGGAGACAGTGCACAGCCTTGCCTCACTCCTTTATTTATGTTTGCTTCTGTACTGCTGGGTCCTGATTCGATTATGGCCACCTGGTTTTTATACAAGCTGTGTATTACTCTTCGGTCATTGTATTATACTCCAAATTCTTTCAGTACCTTTAGCATCATGCTCCAATCTACGTTGTCAAATGCCTTCTCCAAATCAACAAATGCAACAAACGTCGGTAGATTCTTCTCTGTTCTCTTCTCTATAGGTAGCCTGAGGGCCAAAATCGCTTCTCTTGTGCCATTCTTTCTTCTAAACCTGAATTGGTCCTCATCCAGGAACTCCTCAGCTTTTCGTTCTATTCTTCTATGGATGATTCTCGTCAATATATTCAAGGCATGTTTCGTCAGGCTTATGGTCCTAAAATGTTCACAGTTCTCAGCCCTCTTCTTTTTGGCAATAAGAATAATGATATTCTTCTCAAAGTCCGTGGGTATCTCTCCTGTAGAGTACATGTCGCAGATGATTTTGTACAGCTTAGTAAATGTCTTCTCTCCAGCGTTTTTTTATTAGTTCGGAAGGAATATCATCTATTCCCAAAGCCTTATTTATCCTCAGGTCCCTTACAGCTGCATCAAATTCTGATCTTGAGATTGGGGCTCCAAAATCATACTTATCGACTTCATTTTCCTCTTCGATTACTTCCGCTGTAAGATAGCTTCCATTGTACAACTCTTCCAAGTATTCCTTCCATCTCTTCACTTTATCCTCATGTTCCATTGAGAGTTCTCCATTCTTGTTCCTGATGCTGTTACATCTTGCAGCCCATTCTTTGAAGTGATTCTCACCATCCTGTAGGCAACTTACTCATTTCCATTTGCGAGTTTGCTTTGTACATCTTCACATAGATTCTTCATTCACATTTCCCTTGCTTTTCTTGCTTTACGGTTTATTTCATTCCTGATTCTTTTGTAGCGAAGTTGCCCTTCTTCAGTTTCCACATTTTTATATTTTCTTCTCTCTTCATTCAATTCTAAGACTTCTTCTGTAATCCATGGCTTCTTCTTGACAACTTTTCATCTCCCCAGATCTTCTTTTGCTGCTTCCTGTAGCCCGATTTTGATGTTCTCCCATCTCTTTTCCATTGAGTTCACAGTCAAATCCTCTTATATTTTGTTTTCCACTGCCTTCTGAAAGGCCAGCCGTTGTTGAGGTTTCTTTAGTTTCTCTACTTGCCATACCTTCTTCATTGATTTTTTCAATTTCTTGATTTTTAAGTGGCAATTCATCATCACTAAGTAGATTTTGCAGTTTTTCACCTGTTTAAGTTTTCTTCTTTTACGTGCTTTATTACTTCTGTGATATCCTCATAGATGTCTTCCACTTCTTCATCTTCGAAGTCCGACAAAGGCAAGTAAACTTAGTACAATAGTTTCTGTAGGCGTAGTCTCAATCTTCACCATTATAATTGTCTCACTGTACTGCAGGAAGCTCTTCACATGCAGCCCTGCACTCTTCCTGAGCATTATGCCTAATCCAGCGTTACCATTTATGATCCAGTGTGATTAATCCTATAACTTCCACTCCAGAAGTCTCCTTCTTCGGGCCATCTCATTTCACTGATTCCCAATATGTCGAGGTCCATTCTTCGCATTTCCATTTTAAGTTTCTCCAATCTCCCGCAGGTACGAAGTGATCGCACGTTACACGTTCCTACTCTAAAATGACTATCACACTTGACTTATGTACTCTCTCAGGTAGTCCCCACCCGGAAATCCGAATGGGAGACTATTTTACCTCCGGAGTATTTTACTCGAGAGGTTTCCATCACGTCATCATAAGAAAGAAAGAAGTGGAGTAGCTGCGACTCCTAGGGATAATAATGTGGTGGTTTCCCCTTGCCTTCCACATCGAGGTACTACAGCCGTTAAAGTAGATGCTACCATGTCTGTAGTGAAATGAGTGTCGCTGTACCAACCACTGTGGTCTCCACCTTCACTCATGTGAAGAAGAGCTGCTGCCCTCTCCTCCGGGTGCTAGGAAGCATAATTTTGGGTGGCCTCTCATCGCCAAGTCACGGCATCTTCACAGGTTTCTGTATCATTTAAAGGCCTATCTTACCCAATGATAGACCAATACCACCTCAGAGTGCCATCGCTTTTTGTCCATGACTGCTAATTTGACGAGTTAACTTGCTTATCTCGCAGTTAACCTCTATATCTAGACCCACCATCCACAACCCGGTGGTTGCATGCGGTGGCTTCAAGCTCAGCCCCGAGAGGTGAACATTGTAGGCAAAATTTTAGTATGGTTTTATGAAGATTAATTTTCAGCATTTGCCAATGGATTGTTATAGATACTTAGTAGTTCATCTCTAACCTAACTTGTCACTTTGATATATGGTGATGGAGGTATATCAAAATTCATTGGTTTTAATGAGTGAATTTGTGATGTTTGTCAGCACTCATTGTAGTGGACTTCCAGTGTATATAGTTTGTGGAGTCTTTCGGCTTGTAGGTGTTTAAAGTTGTATCTTAATCATGCATGAAGCCATGATAAAGCTGTTTCTGTTGTGACTAGAGATGGGTAAATTACCGTAATTTTCAATTGAGGTAAATTACCGTGGTAAATTACGGTAATTTTCAAAAATTACCATAATTTTCCGGTAATTTTAAGTTTTCAGCTGACAAATCCTTATCAGAGGACTCCAAACGAAATCAAATAGCATTGAGATATAAATGCCAACACTTATATCAAACATATCACGATGTTTATCTATTATAACTAATTAAAAAATTAAAACGAAGTTGGCAGCAACATGCAATTTGCCTCTCTTTTGTCACACTATGAGAAATTTTAGTTCCAAATACATACCTCGGCGCAATGTGCATTTGTTATTTTACTCTGAATTAATTGGAATTAATCATGGACACAATGTAAACAAAATCGTTTTAGCTTCTTAATTTATAATATTACCCATTCCAATGGTTTCTTCCTGAGGAAGAAATTTTCTGAAAAAGAACTTTTCTGAAAATTACCGTTTTACGGTAATTTTCAGGGGTGTTGGTAATTTACAATAAATACCACGGTAATTTTCGTAAATTACCGCGGTAATTTACCAAGTTGCCCATCTCTAGTTGTGACACTTGTTCCAATTTTAGCGCAGAACTGATACCAACCCAGCCACTGCATGACGTCCAATGGACGTCCATTTAACATCCTGACATCCAGAAGTCCCTTATGGACATCCATTGGATGTCCATTGGACGTCAGGAAAAGGACATCCCTAAAAGGTCCATGCAGGACATCCTTTGGATGTCAGGAATAGGACATTCTGTGGATGTCAGGAAAAGGACATCCATTGGATGTCAGGAAAGGACACCCTTTGGATGTCCATCCAATGCCATGAAAATGACATCCTAAAAACGTCCATGCAGTTACATCAATATGCAGGCCAGGAAATGATGTTCAAAGTTTTAGTTGTAAATGAGCATTGAAGGGTAATCTCGATATACACAGGCCTGCTGCATGGGACGAAAACTACTCTGTTACGTCAAGAAAGAAATAAGAACGAAAGGTGTTGCTCAATTGTTTCCCCGGCTTGTTTATAAGATTTTTATTGTTGATATTTGTATGTTCACGGTTAGGAATGTGAAACGTGCTGTTTTAATCGTACTTGCGTTTATTTGCATTGTTTGTGCAATATTACTATTTTATATGTTTCGTTGTGGTTTTGGAATCCTACGATGGTGAAGTGCACGGTGGTAAAACAAAATTAGACAGGTAAATAACATGCCTATTTCATTCTTTACCTTGGCATACTAGGTTTCAAGTTAAATCCCTTCTCATTTCCTCGTAACTGTTATCAAATACTTTATATATCTTTGGGTTTATATATGTATTTCGCCAGCAATCTTTACCTTCGGGAAAACTTCTAAGGTGTATTTATTTTAGTTTCTATTTCTTTTAGTTTCTGTATCTCTTTTAGTTTCTGTATCTCTTTTAGTTTCATTGTGATTCACTTTGTATTCGCGTAGTTTAATGGCTGCCGAGAACATTTTGAATTAAGAAAACCTCAATAGCGTTGTTATTATGCAGTGCTGCTCGCTTAGATCCAAATGAAGTTCCCAACTTAATTGAACATATAGGTAACTTTTAGTGACGACAATTTTCATGCCTCACGCTAATTTTTCTCTATTATGACCGTACTACATATGGGTTGCATCTGTAGATCCCAAGAAACTGAAATATTTGCCTACATCCTTTCAAAGCCTTAAAGTGGACATTCATTGGATGTCCACAAGTGGCAAATTTGGACATCCATAGGACGTCCTTAAATGGACATCCATTGGATGTCCACAAGTGGGACATTTGGACATGCATAACATCCATGTCACGTCATTAACATCCATGTCACGTCAGTAACATCCATGCGGGACATCCAATGGATGTCCAATGGACGTCAGTGCAATGGCTGGGAAGTACCTATTGAGAACCTTCCAAAGAACCAAAGCTGGCGAAACATGAAACGGTTCCATCCGTACTTATTACCCATTTATTTTAGTGGTGTGAATGACCTTAGCTGTCAGTTGTCAGTTGCCCCTCCCTGGTAACTAAGAAATTGTACCCTTAAATGACATATCATTAAAATGTTGATTATAAAAAAAAATGTTCAACCTCGAGGTGTCCATTTTGTGAGGGTGGACATCACCAAACATTAGACCTGTTTGTACTTAAATTTTGCATTAAAGGAGAGAGATTAGCTTATTGTTTGGTAAGGTATTGTTTGCAGTGAATCAGAAAAACATAATACAAAGTACATGTTTATTTTAGATGCCTAAGTGACATTTTCTATTCATTTGAGCTTTTCTTTTTAAAATTAAAGCAAATTATTTGCTTCTTTCATATTTGCCAGAGCAAGTCTGAAGAATGCCTCAGGGAGCTGCTGAATGAAAAAGATAGCACAGGGTGCACACCGTTGCATTATGCTAGTCGTGGTGGTCTAATTAGAAGTCTTGAAAATTTAATTCGTCTTGGAGCAAGTGTAAACCTTAAGAACAACAACAATGAAAGTGCTCTGCATTTTGCTGCTAGGTGAGAGAAAAGTATTGGTTGTTTTTTCTATCCTCTTTGATTCTGAATCTTCTTCCTTTTCTGTTCTCATTTGCATTTACCCACCATACCATTTTTGCTCCGTTTACGTTACTATCTTTTTAGGTACTATGGTAAGGCTTACCATGGTAGGAAATTGGTCGTGTGAACGCAAGTTGCCGCTAACCCTAGTAAATTTTTCTACCATTATTGAGTTACTATGGTTGGCGCTAGTTACTGGTATTTTAAGGATGTGTGAATGCAAGTAATGGTAGAAAGAAGGCTTGTTTTGAAAATGGAAGTGGAAATGGACATAGAGTGCTTGAAGACGAAGAGACCGGATCACACGATATGGATTGGAAATGCTTCTTAGTTACAACAATATTTATTTAATCACATGGTAATATATTTTAGTAGTTGTATTACCACGTTCCACTGATTCGGTTGATCAATAATGGTTGTAAATAGTATGCTTTACCCCTGAATCCTGAGTACGTACGCTAATATATTTATTTTATGTGTTTAATTTTCCGTGCAGAAAATATACATGCAGAAATTAAATAACTAAGAAGTTGCAAACATTCACAGGAAATTCAACTAATGTTATTTTTTACGTATTCGCTCCTTAGGACGGCATTAAAAGTATTTTCAGCATTATTCCCTTAAATAGCTCCTTTCACAAACAGCAAAATATGGTAAACTTGGGATATCGGATTTAAAAATACTGAATATTGATAAGAGCAACAAATTCATTATGTATACTTGTATGTATTCTATTTGGATGCATCAACTTGCCTACGAAATGGGTTAACATGAGCGATAACTTATTGAGAGGTGAACAATTAATCATTTCATAGCATGACGTTCCATGGTTGATTGCATTTCTTGGTGTGTGATGCCCGTATATAAGCTAAACGAATAAAAATACAGGCAAGGAAACGTTAATAATTTCAAAGTGTACAGGTATCAGTTGAAATATGCGAGGAAAACGAGGTAAAGGTTGAATGTCTTAAATATCTGCAAATTAAAGTCATGGAGGGCGTTCATCGCTGTACACAACATTTACATATTTTTAGCGTATTACTTTGGAGCTATTCAAAGCAAATGGCAATTGCATTCAATTTTATATTTAAAATTGATGTTTAGCAAAGTAACTAACACAGAACCAGAACCATTGAGTATCTCGGAGATACGACCCACTGTCAATCATGAGGAAGTAATTTAAGAAGAATATTTTAGTTGATTTATAAAAAGGGATCTAGGAAACTACATTGATAATGTTCGATAAAATAACTGCATCTAATTTGCACATAAGTTAAAATACGCTTCCAATCTTTGCAAGACAAAGTCCTTCCGCTACCCTACCCTCCATTGTTAATTTCACTTAATTTCACTCTACAATAGATGTCACTAGAGTCTTTACGATGGTTCTGGATAGGCCGTGTGAACGCAGGTTAGTTTTAGCCGCCATATTAACTATCATTCTACCCTAGTAATGTAAACAGGGCATTTCCCCTCCCTCATCATCTTTCATTTTTATTGCCTTGCATTACTTCTGCTATACAATTATTGCCTCTTTTTTAATGTGTACTATCAATTTCCTCGTTTTTCCTATTTGTAATGTTTTCATTAGGCTTTATCTCATCTTACCTACTCCATTCTCCTTTATGCCCATGTCTCTGAAGTCTTTGATTTATACTCTTCCTCATTTCTCGAAGACACTTTGTACTGTACAATGTCGCTACATTTATCTAAAAGCTAATATCTACTTAAATCTGTTAACTTTATTTTGTATTTTGTGATACTGGAACTAATTGAATTAATTTTTCACAGATATGGAAGGTATAACATTGCATGTCAGCTTCTTGATTCAGAAAAAGGGACCTTCTTAATTAATGAGTGTGATGGAGAAGGAATGACACCATTGCACATAGCTTCACTGGAAGGTAAACTTAAAAAAATGCTTTTTTATATTACTGGACTGCTTTGATAGTTGATTGGAAATAATAGTATTTTAAGGAAATACTTTTAGTTAAAACTAAATATTAACTTCAGTGGCCATCTTTCTACAAGTGCCAATGTTTACTCCTTTAAACTTCAACTTGCTTTAATAAAAGTTAATTATAGCATATCCCTGATGTGTGGGGTAAATATTGCCTATGGTTTCCTTGGAAAAATACTTAAGTGTGCTAAAAGTTTTCTTTTGATGGTTGAGCTATTATTTCCTTTGCTCATTGAGTTCCTTGGGGGTCCCACCCCTATTGAATCTGCGATCTTATAAGTCTTTATAGCATGCTCTAGAGTGTTGTAAGCAGTTTTGTGTCAATACAGTAAAATCCCTTATTTACACTTTTCTAGGGACCGCTGGAAAAATGTGTAAATTGCGGGAAAGTGCAAATTGCGGGAAAAGGACAATATCCCATTTTACATACATGCTTTAACAATATAGAGTAAATATATAATTAAGGAAAATTGATTAAGAGTGATATTATTGATTATTTCTTAAAATATAGAGCTGTCCTGATTTATTTGCGTACGATGTATTTCTACCCATATTTCAACCAACCAAATTGGATGTTGTCAAGTCCATAATTCCCAAACTTTTACATTGTGCAATGCCTTTCCTCTTATGACGAAGCCAATTACGGCAATATTTGATGATCTAGAACTTAAAAACCACTGTTTAAGTTGGTGTTCCTCCATATCATGATTTCTTGACATTTTCTTTTTTTGACAGATGTATGCACTAGCTAGCGTGTTTCTGAATCTCATTGTGATTTTTCATAATTGTATCCATTGTAGAGACAGGTATTCTTAGATGTTTCGCTATATTGGTGCGAGTTGCATCATGAGAATCCACAAGTTTTATTAACGCCTAAATTGAAAATATTCTAGTTGCTGTGAAGGCTTCTGCGGTGATTAGAAGATGACTCGAGTGTTTCCAGTTTTTTCCCATGTTTGTTGATCCTACTGGATGGCAGTTTCGCCGGCATTCCGGATGGCATCTTCCGGTCCTAAGCATAGGAAATTTTACATGGGAAATTTGATGAGACGTGATCTTCAGACCTGAAGATGGCATCTCGAATGCTGATGAAACTGTCATCCAGAGGGATGAACCAACGAGGAAGAAACCCGAAAACCCTCGAGACATCTGAAAATACTGTAATTCGTATCAATTTCCTATTCCTAAGTAAAATAAAATTTACATTCCAGAGTAATTAAGGGTAACATAAACACATGAGAATATTGAGCTACCACACTGATCGGCCAGCACAAGCAGTTATCCAGCTTCAAAAATTTCTCAACAAAATAATTTTATTTATTCAATGCGGTTTAATGCAATAAAACGAGTTTCAATAAGTTTTTTTTTGTAGTAACCTATACTAAAAATGGTGAATGCAGTGCGATGGTCTCACAAATGATCCCGTTATCGTCCCCCTGTTCAGTTAACTTTTATCGCCTGTGCGGTTCCTAAAGGGACCACAGAATGTTTTGGCGAATGGACACGCGGTCCCTTTAGGGACCACCAAGACACTCTTTGTTTCAAATCAGCTTATTATCATTTTCGTCGCTGAGATGGGGTAGATATTTTTCTCAGGTACTTGGGATGACTCTCTTGCTAGGGTCAAAGCAACTTATCACATTTTGCCATGTGGTATCAGGGATGTGACCCGAAAAGGCACTTGATGTTTCGTGCCATACCTGGGAGGCACCTGAACTAGGAGTCCGAGCCTCAGCATTGAAGGAGGCCCAACCCTTCACCACAGGTGGTTTATAGCACCAACTGACCAGTCAAACTATAGTTTATAACTTCTTAAAGTTAAACATAAATCACAAAGCTATGTTCGTCTTTGTGTTGCACTAGTCTCGGTGATGAAAATGGCTTTTTCATCGCAGTCATACGATAGATATTAACCAATTACATGCTTTAGTAATTTAATGTGCATTAAACTGGCTTGGTTTATTAATGCATATAAAATGGTTAATATATATCGTATAACTGTGTTTAAAAAACTATTTTCATCAATGTGAATAGTACAACACAAAGACGAACATAATTGTGTGATTTATGTTTAACTTTAAGAAGTTATAAACTATAGAGTGACAGGTCAGTTGGTGCTATAAACCACAGGCGGTGAAGAGTTCGGTCTCACTCAAAGCCGAGGCTTAGACACTGAGTTCGGTTGCCTCCCAGGTATGGCACGAAACGTAAAGTGCCTTTTCGGGTCACATCCCTGTGTGGTATACACCCATCATAACTTTTGAAATTAGTACCTTGTTCTCACGATTCTCTCGCCTAGGTATCTTGAACATAAACAGTCCCAAAGCCCTCTCATGCGTCATCCTACCCGATTGTGTTGGACGTAAACACTTCAGGGAGCATCGTCGGTTTAGGCATGTGGTCACCTCCTTTCCTCACCACATAAAAAAGTTAAGGAAGAAACTTATCTTGGTGATTTTCATTCCTTAGTTTTGTGCTAGGATTCTTTCCATGCGTATATCACTGAAAATTGTGCTTTTCCTAAGGAGTGCTTATACAGTGAAGCCCGTTTATAATGAAGTTGAGGGTTAAGAATCATTTTATTGTTTTGAGTGTTGTTGACTCAGAAGTGAAACCGAAGATTAAATCAGGAATCTCTTCACATTCCTGAAAAATCATTTGCCATCCAATGTTAAACACATCAATCAATGTATTCAGAGCTTCCAGTTCTATTCTGCTTGCCTTCAAGTTTGCTTTATTGTGTGATCATTTCCAATC
Organism: Platycnemis pennipes; assembly: GCA_933228895.1. Lineage (NCBI taxonomy): Eukaryota > Metazoa > Arthropoda > Insecta > Odonata > Platycnemididae > Platycnemis > Platycnemis pennipes. The sequence goes on along the minus strand of OW121851.1, from coordinate 39,948,634 downwards.
TTCTTGGATGTCCTTGGTATTTGCATGTAGCCTTCCGATTTCTTCAATTCATAAACATCAATAATACCTAATGAAATCATTAATTTTCAAGGTCACATTAGAGTTGTGCAGCTGCTCCTAAACAGAGGTGCCCTTTTGCACAGAGATCACAATGGACGCAATCCACTTCATTTGGCTGCAATGAGTGGATACACAAAGACCATGGAGCTGCTCCATTCTGTTCACTCCCACCTAATTGATCAAGTTGATAAGGATGGGGTTTGTAAATTAACATCTACAGTTTGGTCAGCATTGTTCATTGCAATGAAGAGCTTCAACTTGATTAGCCTGCATGATTTAGTGCCCTCTTGCTTTCTCGATTTCTTTTTTGCATCACTGTGAAGGAGAATATTTTTATTTCTCCATTCTTAATGTTCTTTTACACTCTGAATGCCAAGATCATATGCCTGGGGTGAAATGCCGAGATCGGGTTTTGATCCGTCTATTTTTCTAGTAACAAATGAGATTTTCATTCCTAACAGCAGTTATACATGTTTCTAAAAGATATGCTTGTATTTAATTTGCATGTAGATACCAAAAAAGAAACAATCCAATATAGTAATAGCAATTATACTTGAAGAAAGGGAAGAACATCATAGTTGTGATCTGCACATTGATATATATTAACTCAATGTAAATCCTCCATAAGTCATGTTACTTTGTTTCTTGTAAAGCAAGAAGCAATTTTTCTGTGATTTACTTTTTTTTTAAATGGGTGTTGACAGCAAGGCCAAAGTACACTTGAATGCTGTAGCAATAGAATATTCACAACAGAACTGCGTCACAAAACGTGCTGACCAAAACAAATAAAAACTTGATTCCATCATCGTTTCTGATTCTCTGTGCCTGCAAACTTTGCCATTCTTTCATCTAAAGTATTTTAGTTTGTCTCATCTAATAGATCTCTTTGAATGAAACCCTTAACCCTTTCGCTGCGGCTCACTCTCCGTAAACCTACTCGTCACTTGCGGCAGAAAGGAAAGCGCTACAGGGAGAACATTTTTCATTCATAACAGCAGTTATACATGTTTCTAAAAGATATACTTGTATTTGATTTGCATGTAGATACCACAAAAGAAACAATCCAATATAGTAAAAGGTACGTTCACAGCAGTGAAAGGGTTAAAGACTGATGGCCGTGGATTGAGAAAAACCACTTGCTCTGAGAAAAATGGGGGGAAGAAGAGCGGATGATTCCATTCCATGGTAGTGCCCAGAGAACGGCTTTGTGAGAATGACTTAAGGGTAGTGCAGTGGCTGATTTGAAGCATTATCATTGCAAAAGCTATTTTCTCTCCTTTATGTTCATCTTCATTTGACAAATTTGGATCTGAGGTTTTCGCAGCCAGTACTGTCAACAATATTAGTTTTCGGGTTCAGCTGCATATAACACTTTGTCAGTGTTCAAGCTTTTGTGACCTTTGCAGGGTGCATCTCTAGGATTTAAGTTATATCCAGAAGATGTACCCCTGCAATGGCCGCAAAATCTCAACCACTGGCAGAGTTATGCACAGCTGAGCCCAAAAACCATTATTGACTTGAGTTCTTCATAGTTTCTGGAGGACTGCAGTAATAATAATGCATTTATTTGTCTGTAGATTTGTAGTACATATACACTGAAATGTAGGACACATTACATAGTATATTACAAATGTTTCATACATTCATTTACAGTGTAAAACAGTTTCTCTTTTGGTAAAGATGTTAGCATTTGCTCAAAAGTAGTAGTTTTTTGTGCACGTTCGATCTGGGTGAACATTGTTGCTTTCCTGAATTTTTAGCATGCTGATGGCTGCTATTGACTTTTGAGTCATATTTGCTTGGCTTTTATGAAGTACTCTCATCATATCTATAGTATTAAAATGACACCCCAGGTTCAGCACTGCATCATCATTGGGTAAATATCAAACATTTTGTCATGCTTAGTAATACTAATTTCTCATTTCAGAATTCTGCGTTGCATCTAGCTACAATGGAAAATAAGGCTAACTCTGTAACATTGTTACTTTGCCTGGAGAGTAAACTTCAGAAAAATAGACAAGGTTTTGGTGCAATTGACTACGCATTGTATTATAAGTTTCCTGAAGCTGCCTTGGCGATGGTCACTCATGAAGCTAGGTGAGTTTTTAATGATTAAAAATTCTGTTTTGTTAATATTTTCTGAATAACTACTGTGAATTCTCTTGTATATCAATATAATTGTAGACCATTATCAATAAGTACCACAATTTTCTCTGTCCTCATTTGAAAATGCAACCCCTGTTGAATGGCTGACTTTTACAAAAAGTAATATCTTCTCTCATTCATCTCCTTTAACAACTTCTAATCTTTATATATATCACACAGGCTAATATTGAGACATCCTGAGCATAAAGAGATATTTATCAATTATGTGAATGGGAAATGTCTAAGATAATCAAAGAAGATTTTCTTGCTTCAGTTTAATTTATATTTTTTGTATGTACATCTAAAAATATGTTGCATTCATTCGTAGCTCTTTCCTTATTTTTTGTCAAGTTTTTTTCCTGCAACATTGTCCTGCAGAGTGCCTAATGAAACATGAAAATACAATCTAACATTAATAGCAGCTCTATGAATCACATAAAATCTTCACATTATAAATGCTTTGTGCCTGTTGAGCAATATATATAATATTTACTTCTTGACTTTTACTGGCCTAATAATAAACATTTTTATCCTATTATTGAAGAGGTGAAGAGATTTTGGCCCAGTCATCGGAGAAGTATCCATCTGTAGTACTTGCACTTGTTGCATATATGCCTCACGTTTACGGCGCAGTCTTAGACAAAGGAATTATAAAAGCTAACTGCAAAAAGGACTCAAAAGAATTTTATGTAAGTATTGCATGTTTTCTCTCTAAACCTTATTTATAGACAAATGTATTCATAAAACGCATTATATCCTTTGCTATCCAGGTGAGGAAGTACAGATGATGTAATCAAAATTAATAAAAAATGAATTTGAAATGGAGAAGGGTGTCTATAAACTTCTCCAAACTAATAACAACTCACTTCATGTTGTGGTGCAGGAAAGTTGTAATTAGTGATTGTGATCACTTGTATTCCATAAGTGCTTATCTATGTTAGTCGAATAACATATCACTCATTCATTCAGCTCATGAATTCGATGATTATGTGTAAATCCCAAATATGGTGGTCATTTAATCACTCTAATTGTGGGATTTATGCAATTTATTTAATATGGCTTGGAATTCCTTTCAGGATACTATCTCTCAAATAGTTCCATATTGCTCAAATTACAGTTTACAGGTATTGCAATCTTCATAACACTTGACCTGAAGATACCAACTTCAATCCAGGCAGAATGGGGGCATTTACTCGGAACCAAAATCGCAATTTTGTACACGAAATTGTTAGATGGAAACGAAAAAAGAAATTGAGTGAAAAAATTAATCTTCTAACCACAATCATTCACTCATAAATCGAAAATTAAAATAAGCAAAAGATGACGCCCACCGAAAAAGCTGCTGTGATAACATTGACGTCATTTTCCTCCCGTCCTTGACTGCTCTTAGGGAAGGGGAGGGAGTGGAGGGGGATTCTCGGAAGGTCTGCTCGCGTCGTAACTGCTCCGATTGGCAGAGTCATCTGTGTCCCCCCTTTGCGATAAGGTGAAGTAGCTTCGCGGGCTCTGTTGTGATTGGAGGAAGTCGATTAACGTCAGAGGTTGCACCACACCCACTTTTCCGAAAGGGTTAAAAACATCAGTTTTTACGGAAAAATACGGGTATTTTTATTTTACAAAATCTATCACATTCGGCAATTAAAAAAATATGGTAAACGACCTCATTTTCATCCAAGCAATATGGACCTACTCAGGAGATATCCCATAAGACATTCCTAGTCATCAAGTCACTGCAAAAGCCTTCATAAAGAATTCATTGTTTATGGTCTTGGGTAAATACAGTAGAAGCCCATTATAGTGAGTACGGCATATAGCGAGAATCTTGCAATAACGAGTTATAGGCAATGTACCATCAAAAAGCCCATGATTAACATGTAAAAGAAAATGGATATGGCGAGGCCAAGAAGCTCCTGCCACGGTATATGCTCGATATTATGAGCGATATTTCTTGAGGGCAATGCACTGCAAAGTACAAATTAACGCATGCTATTTATCTTTAGTAGCATTATTAGTCAACTACAACTTACTTAGAATACAAGACTTGTGCCATCTCTACCATATTTAAAGTCCAATCAACTCCAGGCACTGACGGTTTACGGCCCGCCCTGGCGTATCTTGCCCACGCTCGCACTTTTTAGTTGTTCTTTTGTTAAGCCAAGTTCACATAGGAGCTAAATGGGCATTAGCTAGACAAGTGGTAAAGCATTAAACAATCACTCGACAACGGAGAGCGGTGATGTGGATAAGGGGCGAACTTCAGCCCACCTGCCTTCGCCCTCCTGCCTCCACCTGCTCTATCCTGCCACTCCGCCCACGTGCTAGCTCCCGCCCCTCTGCCCGCCCACTCATTCCTGCCCCTATACTGAAGCAGACAACGCTTGAATAATTTTTCAGCCAGGAATAGAAATTGAAAGGACTGTGCTTTTAATGTCAAGCATGTGTATGTATGATACTAAAGTCTTAGCAGAAATAATGGGAATACTTATGTTTTCCGGTACATTTGTTAATTTGTGCATATTTTAAAATGTTTTTGTAAATATTACCAGGGTCTATTTTATGTGAATAGCTAAAATTTATCTCGTTCAACAAATTTTTATTTTATGATCCCTGAATTCACAGATGCATACAATTTTGAGTGACTGCATCGATAATTCTCGGCAATAGTATTTCGCGTGATTAGTTACCTCCGTTCACTCTAGATCCTCCAGATGGCAGCACTAGTACGACACACGATATGCAGCGCAAGCTACAGAGGTATTTGATTGAGTAAATAAATACTCGCTGCAACTAATTTTTGAGAGGTAACTAAATGTAATATAAGAATAGCTAGGAATAGTAATTACGCAAGAAATATTTTCGACCACTGAAAATTCCATATTTCAGCGAGTCATTACAACTTTCCTAACCAATAGAAGTACTGCTTAATGCTAGAAGACTTAAGCAAAGCCTAAATTATTGTTTTGGAAGATTTAATTTGCAAAATGATCGATGAATAGTAATTTCGCATGAAAACGGCTCTTCTACCTGTTTCTAATAGTATGGTAATGAATAAAAATGGAAAGTAAGAACAACTGTGGGAATTGAGAGGCTTAATCCAGCCGGATATAATGAGCGCTCATTATAGCGAGTGATTTCTTAGCCATTGGGAACACTCGTTATACCAAGCTTCCACTGTATTCAAAAATGTCTGCACAAATCCAAGGCATGGAAGGCAATTTTGTCAGTATAGATTTCTACTCTTCCAACCCAAAACACAACTATCAATAATTTGAAAGATAAACATATTGAAAACAAAATCTGACACAATTACATTCAGTGGTAGAATGAGTGACGCCTTGAGTGAAACAATCATAGAAGGAAAGTCAGGCTCTGAAGTGGAAACTGGATGAGTTGGGGTTGGTGTACCCTGAGCTCTAATATTTAATGTGAGCCATTCTCTTCAATTAATGTATAAACCTCTATTCTGAGCTACTCTTTGTCCTTTGCTCCATTGTGTGCATTTATCTTTTAGCTTAAACTAAACAAACTGTTGAATGGCCTAAGCTATTGATGCATATTAAATTTGCAGAGCTCTTCTTTGCTAATACTACTGTCTATTGAATATCTTTGTGACTAACAATAAGAGGAAAAGGGGAGAGGAAGTTCTTCGGCATGTGACTAGAGAAGGGCCAATACGATATGAGTTTGCAGAGCATAGCCTCAGAAAATATCAGTTGCCCTCAAGCCTCAGTCATGTTCACTGTGTGCTGTGTTGCCCTGGTTTTTGCTTCCTTTCACTTCCATATATAAGATGTGGTACTTTCCCTGTGTGTCAGATGCGCAGTCTTTTTGTAGGTTCCACCAGGTCAAGGGTTTCATATTGGCCATTTCAACTCTCAACTTGAGCATCATCCTCAAGGAAGATGTGCGCCAATCATCCAACACTATCCAAACTTCTACAGGCCAATGGGTGTCAGGGAAGATGATTGGCACACATCTGCCCTGAGGACCAATGCTCAAACATCGGGCAACACGAAATCCTTGATCCAGTGGAATACTAAAGAAGACTTTTGAGCCACTTCCATACTTATTAGACTAAATCCCTTGCCACCAACCTGGATTGCTAGGGTATTTTCTCTTCCTTGCTCCGTCTGGGGGCTGTGTACTTGGACCTCCCCTCCCTCAACAAGTAGAGGCTCTAAGACCATCATTAAAAGCACCGGAAACTCAGTCGCGAAGATTTTTGAATTTGAAAATAGCGACTACTTTTTGACCACATTTTCCTATGAAAAAAAGAAGGGTTTCCAGCTTTGGTGTACAGATATCTGGCAAAACTAATGAAGTAGATAATTTTCCAGCATTCAATAACAAGTTTTGAAATGTCACTTTAGATCTTGTTACATATTTTTCTGGAACATTTTCTGAAAAAAATAACAATTGCTGTTTTATCTTTCTTGCTACTCATCTTTATCTGGGTGTGCAATCCAAGATTCAATACAATTTCAAGTGCCTAGAAAATATTGGTAATGATAATCCCGTGGAATCAACAGATGTTGACAAAGTGGAGAAAGAGAAGCCGTTACCACTTCCTGTCCTAAATGTGAGTATTATCAACAATTTCTGACTCATTTTAGGTCTTAGTCATTAAAATCTTATTACTTTCTTCTCCTTCTACCAATTTCTTTTCGCAGAAAGAAAAAGTACGTTTTTATTACCAGTATTTGCATCACAAAGCTCATAGGTCTTGACAGAGATGGGCAGTATTGAAAATACATGTATTTGAAATACGTATTTTCGATACTTTTGTAGTTTGTAATTTGTATCAGAAATACATTGTCAGAGTGTATTTTGAATTTTGTAACGAAAATGCATTTTAAGAGTATTTTGTATTTTCAAAATACATTTAAAAACAAAATACATGCATATTATTTTCTGAGTTGTAAGGCTTTGGTTTGGCCAATGACCATCAAGCGCACCAGAGCTTTAAATGACCTAGTATTATCCTGCCATCTGTGAGGCAGGGAGGCAGTAAATTGTCCCCTAATACACTTGTGTAACCCCCGTTCACTCCAAAGTAAAAATTTGAAAAACGTGGTCACGGAGGTCGCTGGCAGTGAGTATCTTGTGGAGTTACTGACCTGCTACGACTGACACTTCCAAACGGTACTAGTGAATGATGTCTGGGGAAGAAGAAGTAAAAACCAAATGTGCAATATTAGACGGTAAATACTTCACCATTATTCAGGAGTTTGAAGGAAAAGTAGCACAGTGCGAGCTGTGTAAACCTGGAACAGTAATCGTCATGAATGGATCATATGCAGCTACCACTAATTTCAAGACAAGAAAATATTCACTACTTTGTATCAATACTCTTCCTGGCTATCGTAGGCATTAAAATGTACTAAAATCAGTGTAGAATGGATAATCAATCTCCAAAACTGCTGAAGATCATTATTCCCTGTGTAATATTAAATTCCCTTGATAAAATTCACAATATTCGCAGCCAACCACCGTACCCCACATCTGACACCATTATGTCATAGGGGTGGAGACATAGTGGGGTATCAATCAGAAGTGGTTATAATGAGTAAGGTCAAGTCAAGAGAAGAGTTGCCGAGTGGCAGAATAGGGTTGCCGAGAAGAAGAGGAAGGAATCTAACAGACGTTCCGTGATGCCATTCCCCCACCCCTTCCTCACTTTTCCCCTTCCCTCTTCAAGCTCAGCAAGACAAATAAGGATACGCCAGCAATTGGGACCTTCCCTCTCAACAACCGGACCCTTTTCCTTCCCATGCACCGTAAACCCAAACTCCCCAGCCATCATAAAGGGTGGCGATCGTCAGGGAAAACCTGGAATTGTCAGGGAATTTTGGAAATATGGAAGTCGGGGAATAGTCAGGGAATTCTCATAACAGTCAGGGAAAAACTTGGATAGGAAATTCTCGTTATTTTTCTACCATTACATTTACCGGGCAGTCTTTTTCGAACTTTATTTCACCAACGAAAACTAATGTCCATCGCCGAAGTGCATATAATTAAGCCCCGTCAATTCGTTGAACATTCAGTTGTGAATCTTAGTTATTTAGTTGTGAATCAGTCGTACAATGTATCCCTCTTGTATATCCTTAATGCGATATTTGCCTAGTAGTGTTAAAAGTCATGATCACCGTGTATTCTGCTCATCACAAGGAATCCGAGGCTATGTTTTTCAGAAGATTATACCTTGCATTTTTTTTTAACTTTTAAGTGTCTACGTCGGCAAAAATAGTTGTGCTTTAGTCTTTCGTCGAGGTTTGTAAAAACAAATTCCATTTGCTCCTGGGGACCGGGCCTGAAGTTCATAATTTCGAAGAATTTTTATTTTCGAAACTTCGTATTTTCGAATATTGCCATGTTATTACTGTAAGCTTTTCGTCAGGACCGGCCGTTTTGCTTTGTATAATCAAAACTTGGTATTTTCATGCTTCGTATTGTTAAGAGTGTACTGTATACAGCACATGCTTCTACCATGAATCCCAACTGATTACTATCAGCTTAGCAGGGTAGTTTATGATAGCTTGCATCCACATTGAAATTAATTGGTTGGAATATTTTCTTGCAGTTATTGGACTTACAGTTATTTCACATTGTGTGCTCTAAAGATGTGGTCTCACATCACCAGATATCTATTTGTTATGTGAAGTTATTTTCTGATAGGTACCTCAATTTTCATGATACTGTACTCTGCTTGGTGTTTATATCATCCATTAATGCTCTTTTCATTTCAGGCAATGGTCGCTCATGGTCGTGTGGAGCTATTATCTCACCCCTTAAGCCAGAAATATCTTCAAGTGAAGTGGAATTCGTATGGGAAGTATTTCCACATTGCTAATCTACTCTTTTATACAATATTCCTTACTTTTATAACTTTATACATTGCCAATATTCTACCCAACTGTGCACAAGGTGGCCGTGCTCTCCCAGAAATATCTCATCCTTGCAATTTGACAGCAGATGGGAACACTACAACAGCTATTGTGGTGAGTACTTTTAACCCTTTTACTGCCAGTGGGCCGATATATCGGCCCTCTATGGTTGTGCGAAAACTGCCAAGGGGCCGATATATCGGCCCACCTACATTACATCATCATGTATTTGTAATGGTTACAATTCATTCAAATCAGAGACAGCATGAATAATTTTTTCATCCTCTTAAAAAGTGAAAATATATGATCAAAATTTAAAAAAAAATTCATATATTAACATTAAGTGCTTATAATATATCTTAATGAGCTTGCCCATTGGCTGGGCATAATGGGCTTGGCATTTTTCGCACAGTCTACTTTAAAGGGGCTGGCAGTAAAAGGGTTAATTATTGTTCAGTAGCTTAGTTCAAATTTTCCAATTGGGCTTTGTGCCCTTCATATTATGCATAATTGATACACATTTACTGTTAGTATGTTTAGCCAGCATTCTTAAATAACCAATTTAGATTTTAATTTATGATTGACTTTTTCAATCATTTTTTTGGAATTTGCAAAGCTGTTGGAATGTCTTCTAGTGCCAGAAAATACTGTAGTGTGATATTAGTATTCTTTTTTTACATTCCCTATAGAATCATTAAATCTTCTGGAATTTAAGAAATGGTGGCACTAAAGATAAATGAAATTGAGAATGGTGGTGTTCTAGTTGAGCTAGCTAAAAATACCATTATGGCTGCTATTGCCACAAACTAGTCCAATACAGTCGGTGATTTTCTTTTTAACAAAAATTTAGTTTTGTTAATTAAATCATCTGGGAACTAACTTCATGGAAATTGTACATAATGGTTTAATGATAATGCAATAGCTGTCTTGAAAATTGCCTGAAAAAATGTTATGCACAGAATGGAAAAACACGGAATAGTTGATACACTTACATAATGTGTCATCCCTATGAGGACTTGTAATTCATTTTTGTATGCGCCTGCCAGTAAGATGATTATTGAGAGTTTTAAATGGTATCATCATTTGAATTTCCAGAATGAATATGTAAATGAGCAGAAAACGCCTATGATGTACGTCTTATCAGCTGGGATCATTGTATTCATTACTGTCAACATAGTACGGGAAGGAGTTCAAGCTTATCAACAAAGATGGAATTATCTTCTTGACCCATTCAACTGTGTCACATGGATACTCTACTCTACAGCACTGACAATGATCTCCCCAGTTTTTGGTGCTCAACTTGGTGGAAATATATTTCCCTGTGCATCAATAACTGCTTTCCTGAGCTGGTTTGCCCTTCTGAGCTATCTTCAAAGGTTTTTTTTCCAATCAATATGCATGCAAAATCTGATATATTCATTTAACTACAGTCTTTGTTCACATTTACATGATTTCTTGTCGACCATCTCTTACAGGTTTAATATGATTGGTATATACATAGTAATGTTTCTTGAAGTCTTACAAACTTTAATTCGAGTTTTGCTGGTTTTCTCAATTCTCATCATAGCATTTGGCCTGGCTTTCTACATTCTACTATCACAGGTAATATTTTATTATTATTTTGCCGTAGGCTGGTGAATAGCCTCCAGTAAAATTAAGTGCTTTGCCTTTAGTGTCCAAGGAGGGGAATGATGTTAATCTTGTACTCACACTAATTATTTTCAGTATCATGACTGTATTTAAATGGTATTTTATGCTTTATGCTTTTAATAGAAGTATGTATAGTAATGGTTTTCAATCAAAGCATCAGAGTTTCCATCAGCTCAGTATTTCAACTCTTAAATTTAGACATTTTTCAAAAATTTGTTTCCTAATCCTCTCTCCAATTTCTGCATATATGACATGAAATAATGATTAGCACTCTATTTGAGAGAATAAATGTTTTCAGCTAATTATGACTAGCATGGAATATCAATTCATTATTTAAAATCCAGTCCTCTGATTCAAGTATTGGGAATCTATGAATGTCTTATCAGAGTCACCCTTTGAAATGCACAATAGATGAATTTCCACAGAAAAAGTCCATCTTGACCGGGACTCAAACCCAGAACCCCCTGTTCTCCAGTCATACACTCTGCCAATTGAGCTGCCAAGGCTTTATTCTCCCTTGTGGTTTTCTAGAGGTCTTAAAGGACAAGCCATTTTGTTTTCTCTGTGGAAATTCTGTAGTCTCCTGTTGTTAATATAAACTTATGTCCCAATAAGTCTAAATTCTTCAAAACTTATTTGGTGAATTTTTTTAAATTAAAACCCTGTAAAACTCTAAAGCTTAGTATGGATAACCTCATAAGGAAAATTGATTCTGTGCTGGGTGAATTATCATTAGGATCATAATGAGGGTAGCCATTTAAAAATGACTCGTTCAGGTTTCCTATTCCCAAGTATTTTGAACAGTTCTACCATCAAGTTGTTCGCTTGCATACAATACATTTGTATGAATAAGTTCTATTTTCACACATTAAATGGTGGAATGTTATTGTAAGAAAATACATAGGATCAGCACTGTCCACCAGTTTACTGTAACAAAAAAATCATGTTTCAACCCACTATAGTGACCTAATCAGTTATGCCACTTACCTGATGATCACACCATATAGTTAAAACATTACAATAAACCATTGGACCATATCAATTTGTATTTTTTACAATTATTTGAGTTTTATTTAATTGAATTTTTTCTTTGAAAGTTGTGTGCATAATATGTATATGTAGAACGTTCCACATACCCAGGTAGAAAAATCTGTGCTGGAACTGTACTGTAACTGTACTGTAACTGTGCTAAACTCAGTGTTTAGCACAGTTACAGTACACTCAACTGCACTGGACTGTGCTGTGGAAGCAATAACTAGGCGAGATCTGTACTGTAACAGTGCTGCATTACTATGCTGGAAGTGTACTGTGGCACCAACTGCACTGTAACAGTGCTATGCAACAGGGTTGGAACTGTACTGTAGCTCAAACTGTACTGTAACAGAGCTGTGAATCAGGGTTGGAACTGTACTGTAGCTCTAACTGTACTGTAACTGAGCTCTGAAACATGACTGGAACTGTACTGTAGCTCTAACTGTACTGTAACTGAGCTCTGAAACATGACTGGAACTGTACTGTAGCTCTAACTGTACTGTAACTGAGCTCTGAAACATGACTGGAACTGCACTGTAGCTCAAACTGTGCTGTAACAGAGCTGTGAATCAACCGTTTTCTGCTTTTGAAATTCGAAGTACGTAGTTTAATGTTGAATGCTGGGAAACAACGGAACATCAGTTGACGCATGTTTCACATTGAACGGCAGAAATGGCGTGAGACCGTCAAAGAATTGGCGATTATTGATTAATTATAGTAGTATAATTAGTCTTTTACTGTGATGGAAGGCATCGGTTGAATCGTCAATCAGTGATATTCACACCGATATTCTCGAAGCATCAATTGGTGAGGTAAGTTTAATTCATTCTCTTATTAATTAATGTGCTTGCGGAATAATGTTGACGACCACTCATTTCACCCTGAAAATGTATTTCAAGCATTCGCGATGTGCTGCATTTGGTAGCCACACTTGTAAAACAGTGCATGATATTAAGTTACTTTACTATCGTAATCGATTCTAGAGTTATTATTTAATTAGTCAACTGCTTAAGTTTGCAACATTTTTGAACATTTACTTATAAACATAACTTTTATGTTTGCAGTGCGAAAGAAAACACCATTGTGCAGTGAAGTCAGTGATACTAAAAAAATAAAGTATTGTAATCGTACTAAAGAGGATATTTAGGGATTAAAATGTACCTATCACTTCTTGGTGGGAGTGAAGTAGAAATAATTACTAATTGGAAATCTAGGATATCATTGTGGGTAAGTTGTTATTCCTCAAATCTTAGTAGTTTTGGACTTGTTGTCCTAATTTTATGATTCATCCCTTAGAAAAAAATACTATGGAACTATATATAGTGATTATATATAGTTTTCTATAATCACTATGGCTATAGTCCTATAGTTATTTGGAACACAGTGATTATAGGACTATATATAGTGATTATATATAGTTTTCTATAATCACTATGGCAAAGGTATTTGGAACATACCCATGTAGCACAGACGGCTGGGCCAACGTTTGGTCATGAGGATTCCTATATTATTATTATTCTAGGTGCAGCGGTTGGCCAACCATTATTCGTATCCGTTTTGCCAACTGTTCCCCAAAGGAACAAAATTGAAAAAAAAAGGAATATTAAGGAGCGTGATTCTCACTTACTGAATGATTAATATCTTTATCTCACAGACTACTTATACCCCTACCTTGCAACCTACACTTTACTACTTTGTATCCTATCAACCTTTGACATACGGCCTGAAACATTTTCCAATTATGGACAGGGAGGCCATATATATACAGCTGCTGGCTGGAATTAAGTCGTTTGTGGTTATTAACTTTACTCTAAGATTGACACGGATAATTTGCACCGTTAAAGCATTTCCCTAATAACCATTTTGTGGTTAAAATTAAGCATGACCATTATAAATATACGTCTCTGATATTCTTTGAACTCTAGGAGAGATAAATAAGAGTTTCCTCCATAATGCTGAGAACCTGTTTTCCGGCGAGCGCACCAGATTTTTCTCTAAGTCCGATACCGTCTACGAGGGACTGAGGAAAATCATCCAATCATGGATATCCATTTGAATGGATATAAGATGAATGTGACATTTGAATCCATATGAGATGAATAAAAAATAAAATGTTCAGAATGTTTTGCTTTTAAGATACATAATTTGAAACCTCTCTCTTATAGACAGCATGGTCCAGGAGAATATGTCTGTATATGAGAGGTCTATGTAAGTTATGTATGTATAAACTATAGAACTGTATCCTATAGTGATTATAGGACTATAGAACTATACCCCATAGTGATTATAGGACTATAGAACTATACCCCATAGTGATTATAGGACTATAGAACTATACCCCATAGTGATTATAGGACTATAGAACTATACCCCATAGTGATTATAGGACTATAGAACTATACCCCATAGTGATTATAGGACTATAGAACTATACCCTATAGTGATTATAGAAATTTCTATAGTGATTATAGAAATTTCTATAGTGATTATAGAATTCCTATAATCACTATATATAGTTCTATAGTATTTTTTTCTTAGGGATGATTCTTACAATACTAAGTACAGTCTTAAGATTACTTATGAAATGCAATGTTTTTGTGGATTCCTGGACTTTATAACTTGTATCTAAGTAATTACTTAGATACAATATATTACCTTAATAGTAATGTGTATTAATACACATTACTATTAAGGTAATATAACCCAGGCAAAAGCATGGCAAAAGTCTATAATTGCCATAAATGCTTATACCCCAAGATAAAAAGAATTAATAGGTTTTACCTAAATGCTTTCTATATTATGGTAATCAGATACTTTTTCTATTCCTACAGATGTTCTTGGGCATTATCAGTGGGAAGGCATGCCTTTTAAAGACTTGGAAAATATAAAATGGAGCAGCGGTTCCATATGTGGGCAAGAAAAGGACTTTCAATGGAATGTGCGATTGTAAATTGATGTATATTATATTTTCGTAATTGCTCTTTTTTTGAAGTATTTTAGTGGCAAATAAAATGTTATCTTTAACATCAAAGAGTTAGTATTCATTTCACCATCAGTATAATGTCTTTGAAGTATTTATTGACCTAAAATTGACATAAGCAATTCAATTGAAATGGCCTAATTTTAAGTGTTTTAATTTCAAGTTGAGATTTATATTGATCCTCCCTTGAATAATTGCCCCTTTATTCCAGTTAGTCGATTTTTGTGCCTGCGTGGAATCCAACAACTTGTTCTCGCTGGGTCCAGATCAAACCTGATCTGGCATTTCCAGATCAGACCTGATCTGAAATTTCCAAAAGGGATATTTAATATTGTGGTATGGGTGTGCTGTTTCCAAAGCACTCTGGCTATAGTGTGAAAGATGCATTGGGGACTAATCAAGAAAAGAATTTGAAGGGGTGGGCCTGGCTGACTTCAAATTGTGTAATTTTAAGACCCCTTGGAACAAATGTAGAAAATTCTAGCCAAAGCAGGCGACGGTGGGCCAATCCCTGGATCTACACTTAAATGCACTCTAACTGAGCTGTGGTGAATGCACTGTGACTGTACTGTAGCATGTCCACTGCAACTGTACTGTGGTATGTCCACTGTGACTGTACTGTGGCATGTCCACTGCAACTGTACTGTGGAATGTCCACTGCGACTGTACTGTGGAAAATCTACTGTGACTGTACTGTGGGAACTGTACTGGATTTGAAACATTCCAGTACAGTTCATAGCACAGTTACAGTCCACCTACCTAGCACACTTACAGTACAGTTACAGTACAGTTCCAGCCCAGATTTTTCTACCTGGGTATACACATATCAGAGGAGGATATGTGGGGCTTAAGAGATTCGGTAATGGATAAGATAAGATGAGTGGAGAGGAGATAAGGGAATAAGTATGGGAATCAAAATGAATCATTCAGGGATATTTGAGGGATGCAGCAAAAATGGATGAATGAGACACTGAAAGGTAGTGGAATGATGTATAGGGTAACAGAGGAGAGAGTGTTAAACTGGCATAATAAAAATCTGCCCGACCATCCCTCCTTAATTGTCCTATCTCTGTATGCCAGCTCAGCCATGGAACAGTGGGTTGTTATGTGGGTAATACAAAACCTAAGACATGCAGTCTGTCGGAAAAGTTCAATGAGGGAGTCTTCTTCCAGATATCTTGGCCTTAATACTCCAACTATGAGTCTAAAGTGTTAAGCAGTATGGCATTACTAGGAAAAGAAAAGGTTTTCAGATGGTGTGAAGGTAGGAAGAAGTTCTAAAGAACTTTTGAATGAGTTTTGATAGGAAAAACATATTGTTTCATGCTGAAGGTTGGAGGTTTTCCGGTTGTAGGATGAAATTATCATAGTAATCATAGTCGAAATTTCAACGTAGTTAGTTTTAGCTCATAAAAATTAACTTCAGTCAAAATTTTCCTTTGTATAAGTTCATTACAGTGAAGTATATTTCTCTCTGACTGACTGAATTACATTCTATTTCAGGGGAATCATGCAGCCTTTTCAAGCATTCCATTATCATTAATGGGCACATTTTCAATGATGTTGGGGGAAATAGATTTTCTTGGCACTTTTGTGAACACCCACAGCAGAAGAAATAGGACAGACAGTCGAACGTTACCATATGCCAATACATCCTTCTTCATGCTTGTCATCTTTATGGTTTTCATGCCTATTTTGATAATGAATTTGCTCATTGGTTTGGCTGTCGGGGACATAGAATCGGTGAGGAAAAATGCTCAACTCAAGAGGCTGGCAATGCAGGTACCTGAAATATATGTATCAAGAGTCTACTTTTATTTGACATTGCTATAAAGTTATCTTAATAAAATTGGGGAGAGGAGTGGGGAGGAACTGTGGGGCTTGCAAAATGTGAGAGGTGTTTGCATAGCAGTACCAAACTCCAATTGAAATCACTCCTCTCCCAGAATAAGGCAAAGAAATACAGTGGAATCCCGGTATAACGAGTGCTCATAATCCCTCGGGAATCACTCGCTAAATCGAGCGCTCGTTATATCCGAAGGTGTTGAAAAAACCCACCTAATTCTCATAGTCGTTCGTATTTACAGTTTTTCTTTTGTTTCCGTGGTATTTGACGAATGTAAACAGCAAAAAAGTCATTTCAGGCACAATCTGGTAGAATATCAACATATTTCATGAAAGAAACAGGACATTTTCCATTATATAAAATATTAATTCCCCTAGTTTCGATGTTTTTCTTCCAGTTCTTCTATTTTTTGATCGCCGAAGAAAGCTGTAAAGACAGCGTAACTAGTCGGAATTAAAATATTAGGTATACTGTGGAAGTTTTTGGATAATTTTGCGAATGTCATGACGATAATATCAGCTTTGTCGAGTTTTCGAATGTTAGCCGGTACGTCCATCGCGATATTTATCGTGATAATATATAGTGATATTTTATCGGGGCGCGATATCATGATATTTTATCGCGATGTTTATCTTGATAGTTATCGCGATACCTACTTATAGCGATATTTATCGCACCCCGATATCTTATCGCGCCCCGATATCTTATCGCGCCCCGACATCTTATCGCGCCTCTTCATTTTATCGTGCCCCGACATTTTATCGCGCCCCGATATCGTACCGTGCCCCGATATGTTATCGGGGCACTATAAGACGATGTTTATCGTCACGCTGAGTTATCGTTATCGCCACCTTATGATATGCTAAAATTACCGTATCCCGATATTGAATTATCAATATCGCCCATGCCTAGACCTAACTCCCTCTCCTACTCTCATCTTGCTCGTCGTCCGCCCACTCCCCTCCCACTGATGACTGGGCCTAACAAAAGAAGAACGTAAAATCGGAGTGTGAAGAGCGTACTGAAGGCCATGGAAGGAATGTTTGGACATAACTGGCTCTAGGTGTTGTAGATATGGCACTCACCTTGTATTTTTAGTTTAATTAGCAGATAATACAAAACCCAATAGTTTATT
This sequence comes from Platycnemis pennipes, assembly GCA_933228895.1. Taxonomy (NCBI): domain Eukaryota; kingdom Metazoa; phylum Arthropoda; class Insecta; order Odonata; family Platycnemididae; genus Platycnemis; species Platycnemis pennipes. The sequence goes on along the minus strand of OW121851.1, from coordinate 39,930,902 downwards.
TTTGCTAGGCGGTGCATCGCCCTCGAGAGATATCTGTCGTAATACCGAGCGTATACCGTGGAAGGAAATTTTTGGCCTCGCTATATCCGCTTTATTTTACATGTAAAACATAGGCCTTTTGGCGGTACAAAGACAATCACTCGCTATAACGCGATTCTCGCAATAAGCCGTACTCCCTATACCGGGCTTCTACTGTACTTGAGAAGATGTCAGTTGGTGCCATCCCCAAGGAATGTGTTGTCACCAGTACTACATCCTTCAAATGGGACTGTAATCTGCAAACCCATTGGCTCATTTTGTTTAGAGCCAGCTAATACTGATGCTGGGTTCCTCTCCAACAGAGATATGCACTTGGGCACAAAATACGGGTGACCCTTGCCCACCTGTGTGCAAGAGGTAAAGAGGGAGTACAACCTAAAGATGTTCAACGAACTTTTTCAAAGTGCCATGAATAACGCTTGATGTCGAACTTACCAAGTAGCCAACCTAGAGGCAAAAATGTCACCTGATGGCTGGTGAGGCAACCATCTATATGCTGAATAACTGCCCTAAAATCCTTCCCAGATAGCACAGCTGACAACGTATACCCTTAGTATCTGGATACTATCCAATGCTGGAGAAGATACGGAGCCCTGCTGTCGTGCTTCGGCAATGGATACCATCCACTACCGGACAGTATGCGAACGAGATATCAAGGCGTGCAATGTCCGCTACGAAGGAGATACGATTAGATACGAGGCGTAGGAATACCACATCGGTCCCAAGATCTCACAATCGATAGTCCTCGATTCTCACAATCGATAATTCTTGAATCTGAGGTTCGATATTCATCGAATCCCACAATCGATTATTCTCTAATCTCCCGTTACCAAGGTTACCAACTTAAGTTGACTAAAATGAAAAATAGAACTGTTGGTGACGAAACAGTATATTTCAAATCAGTATTTACATCTTTAACGAACGTTTCGATCAAATTACTAATAACAAATACATTTCATACATAACTCGCCGTTGGCTGAGAGCTCACAAGCTTCAGTGACTCCTAGCAATGAACCACAACAATCAAATCACTGCAGCAGTAAAGAAGTTTTACTTAAATGGACCTGCGACAGTAAGAAATGGAGGCGTTATGAAATCACAAATACGAAGGCACGTAAAAAATAAGCAATTGGTAATAAGGGAACTTTTCCACACTCAGAACATACCTTCGGCAAGAGCAATTAGAGCTTCCTGAAACAATGTTTAAACTTTGTCACAATTGTGATTCTGGCCGCGATCATGGATCTTCATAAGGCGTGCGCTAGCGTTACCGTTATTTTTTGATTTAACTTATGTCAGAGAGAACCCGATCTACATTCTTCATATTTTGCGTGGCACTTAAAATTGCTTATCACTATTAGTGGAGCAATTTTTATTGACAGTTACTGTTAACCTTGCGCTACTTTAGGGGTAGGTAAGCAGTATTGATACAGATTGCCATAACGCGAAAGATGCATCCGTGATTCCACACCAGTGACTCACTGGAACATGCTATTTATACCTGTATGAGGAAGAGAGGAAAGGTTTCAGATCTCGAAAATGAAAAGATAATGCAAGGAGTTACGCAGAGATAAAAAATTAACATTAAAATAACTAAATATACTCACCCTCTGACTTACGCCTACAACAATGTCGTGGTTCTACGCTTCTATCAATATCATTCAGCAATTGTTTTCTGCAGAGCTACCCATGCATGAGCTTAAAAAACTTTATCAGTACATGCAGATTGCCAATATCCTATCACAAAGGAAATATTAAAGGCTTGAAAGTTAGTTATTAAAATTTGATTAATTTTTTTATTCAAGGCTCTTTAAAGAGCTGACCTCCGCGTCAGATGTCCGTAGCGCTAACGAGTTAGACAAAAAATAGTTCCAGATACGAAAAGATACGTGTATCCTGCCGTGATCCGATACTAGGTATCTTGTGTACTTATTTTCCATTTCAAGAAAAAAATAACGCTCACGAGTATATTTCATCGACATATTCGTGATTTGCATCCATTTTCTTCATGTACAAGCCTATTCGTTCTTCAATTGGTGCAAAATATTCCACAAACGCCTTTTACAAACGACAAATGTGTGACTTATCTTATCCTGATTGTATCCTTTCGTATCCAGATACGAAAATGCCCATGCTATCTGGGTTACCACAGGGCTTCTTGCTTGAGGGCTACAATAGCAAGTCCAAAAGGAGCCAAGTGCCTGCCTAGGGTACAGGCGACAGGGGCGAATGGGTATGGTTGGGTGCCTATGTTACATTGGTGGACATGAACATGGGTGAGGGTGCCCAGCATGGGCAGTCAAGGGTCACCCGTACTTTGTGCCCATGTTTAAGGGGCCTCCACCCTCGGCTTTGCCGGTCCGTATATGGACCATATTTGGAAGAGATTTTCTCGTCAACCTCATAAGATAATCGAAGTTGGTCTTCAACTTATGAATAAAGGTTCTTTTTATTATGTATTGTCTTTGACAACAAAAGGATATTCTTCCCACATTTTTCACAAAAGCTCTGCAAATAAGGGTCGGCGCGTTGCTATTTTACTCCCGTTTGGTGATGAATATCGGAAAAATTTAAACAGACAGGCAAAGATTGATTCTTTGTAATTCAGTTCCCGCATAAATTTCAAGTTCCATTAAAAGCGTTTTCCTAATAATGTCTTTGATTTTTGGACGTGCAAAACTAAATAAACGCCACCCTGGCGGTCCGTGGGAGACCAAGAAGTTCGCCCTTTCTCCGCAGGGTCTTCCATAGGCGCTCCGTGTCGTTCTAGGAGACCGAGTCGGCAACGCTGCTGTGGAGCAGTTAGAGCGGAATGGGGAGGGGGGGGGGGGGGAGAGAAGGCAGGAAGGGGTTAGTCGAGGGACAGTGACAGTTTCGCTCGCGGCTCCCAGGATTGAGGGTCATAATTGCTCACATTCATTTGTGGTAATCTGCGAATATCTGATTACCCACTGCGATTCGAACGTTGAATTTTCTTCAAGCAATCGATAACACTAGTGAATATTTTCCTATTTATCTCTGATGAGTGTAGAGCTCGAGATGTCGTCCGATGATTATCGTTACAGCAGAGGAAACAAGAAAGGCCGGCTGAAGTTATCAATAAATCGGAAGAAGAACAAGGGGCAGAACCTCAAGAAATGGTTTCAAGATCAAAGGTATGTGAATATTTTTTCTAATTATTCTCAAAGCCTGAATTGTTGGTAGTGATTCGTTATTTGTCATTGCTGAGATTTTTTTAAATATAGAAATTTGTCAGAAGGGCACTCATTCTGTCGTTCAGAAAAATATTTGAAATTACATTACCACATCTGCATTAGTTAGAGAATTAATTTCTATTCTCGCACTCTCTAAGGAAATTTTTTATACAATTCTCTAATTACTCCTCTGTAATTATAGGAACAAAGCAGGGACCAACCGTTCTGGAGTTAACCAATCAAGAGCTACCGGCAACACACGGGAGGAAGAAACGTTGCAGACCGAAGTGTTCTCCAGGTTGGATACTACTGAAGAAGGCTCCGAAAATCAGGTAACTTTTTTGGAAAAAAATTACCTCTTACATTAGAAAATAGAAAATGCCTGGGTAAAACAGAATTATTGGCGCATGAAATCGTTGCAAAATATAACCATGCTCTTAAATTCTTTGTCATAAAAAAGATAATTTACTCATCTAAGTAAAATTGGAAACACTGCTACAATTGAGTACAACGTGGAGATTTTCTGGTTCTTATTTCGAAACGCGTCGTACGCATTAAAACATTTGTGGAAAAGTGCTTTTACATTTCATTTTAATATGTTGAACTTCCACTACATCACGCCTGAATCGTTGTTTTTTATACAATCGTTAGTATTGCCTGTCGACTTAAATATCTTCCGGCGTGATGTAGTCGGCAATTGATAGAATAAATTACAGTAAAACCTCTATCTAGTGAACCTCTTCATATCGTAAACCTCCGTTTTTCGTAATAACTTCTTGGTCCCGCCAAATTTTGTATGTAATTATATAGAGAAACCTCTCTATATCGCACCTCTATGTTTTCGAAAAACCTCTGCTCTTCGTACTGAGAATACACCCCCATGACGAGCCAACTACCTCCATGGAATGAAATATTCAGCCGGCGCCAGCCGCAGAAAGTTCCGTCCGCCCGTTCCGACTTTTCTACGTTGGGAGCGCGAAAACCCGCAGCGTTTGAAAAGTGAAGCTTAGCTGGGCAGTCGTTAGTGTGTTTGTTATTAATCATATGCGTCAAAGACTTATTTTCATCGATTTGCATTGCTTGTGTTTTGTATATTCATCGTTAAAACATCCATATATAAATATTTACGACAAATGTCCTGCTGGATTTAGACCCGGGGTCCTAATAGTTTTTACAACTCCCAGACTGATTTATGCGGTAAAATGGTATAATTCTTAGGTTCAAATAATCACGAATGACACCACTGCATATTCTATTTGAATTTACCCTCACCAATGCTTAATGACACAGAAAACTTAACTCCGATGCTATAGCATATATCGCATATTATACACATTTGCAATTGAGTTGTTCGAGCGCAAGTGACTGAATAATATCTTAATCTAGATAGTTTAGTTAAACATATGTACGATTCTTCTTCCACAATGACTTAATATTAACAAATAACAGGATTTGGCGACTGAGTTCATATTTTGAGTCATTGAGGTTACTTATTAAAATAATGGTGTTCCATGTCAGTGAGTGTGCAGATGGAATTGTAAAAATGCTGATGGCGACTAATAATACTTGTATATTTATTTTACTGTATATAGACATGATTTATAACAGTTATAATTAAATACTAATGCGATATGTACAGAATTGTAGTGAGTTTGCGGCTGATTTATCGAAACGCTTATCGCTTTTCGTTTGTTTCCGCAACGCGGAGCTATGAAAGCCTGCTGCTCGCGGTAATGCAACGCCGAGCTATGAAAGAGCCCATACCCACGTACGAGATTAACATCTGATGCGACTATTGTACCGTTTCGGAAGATTTGTTATATTTTAGCGTTCAGCGCAACGCCGAGCTATGAAAGACCCATGCCCACGTACGAGATTAACATGTGATGCGACTAATGCACCGTATTGGAAGATTTGTTATATTTTCGCGTTCAAATGATCTGTTAAGAAGAATTTAGCCTATTCTGTTTCATTTTTGAGCTATTCGTTTGAAGTTTAATTCACTATGAACACTCGATATTATTACGGCCGTACCAGAATGATCGCATTTTTTTCATGCTTGCGCCTCGTGGTCTTTTACTTTTGGATATTGTCGCCGCGAATTGTAACTCGACCATTCTAAAATCTTTCAATCCGTAACAATGGTGCATTACCGTCCCCCCACATACAACTTTGCTAGTTATTTGAGCCACAATTTTGTAGTTTAAGACATCGGTCAGTGAAATACGCCTAACTTCTGTGTAAGTTTACCGTCTATTTAAAAAAATTAAAAAACTTAAAGAAACTGAAGAGGCAGCACATCGAGGATGCATAAATATAAAATTGTGGGCGGTGAAAAGTAAACAATTAGACAGACACACATTTGATTGGTTGATGGCAGGTAGAGCCAGAATTATTCCTGTTTCTGGACCTATTCCACAGCAAAAGGCAAGAGAAATAGCAGTGAAAATGGGCATTTAAAATTTTCATGCATCAAATGGGTGGCTTCAAAAGTTTAAAGTGCGGTGGAATCTCAAAACTTTGAAGTTGAGTGGGGAAGAAGCTTCTGTAAGTTACACAGTGGTAGAAGAGTGGAAAAAAACTTTGCAGACGATTTTAGCCGGGTATAAACCACGAGACATTTTTAATGCAGATGAGGCAGGATTTTCCAGACAGAACTTAAGCAGTTAGAGGCCAATCATGCCATGGAGGGAAAAAAAGCAAAGAAAGATTCACAATGCTTTTCTGTGCTAATTTTGATGGCTCAGAGAAATTGAAGCCTCTTGTGATTGGAAAATATAAAAAGCCTAGATGCTTTAAAAATATTAAGAAACTTCCTTGCTCATACAAAAACTCAAAACTCTTGGATGACAGCATCTTTATGCTGTGAGTGGTTGACCATGCTGGACTCAAAGATGGGAGTGAGAAACTGGAAAATAGTTCTCTTCATTGATCAGTGCACAGCACATAAAGTTGAGGGGATTGTGTTACGACACGTCAAAGTAGTATATTTTCCTCCAAACACCACCAGCAAATTGCAACCACTTGATCAAGGAACAATTTCCATTGTGAAGAGACATTACAGGCAGCAACTGGTGTCATACATGTTGCCAACAGTAGAGGAGAAAAATGATTTGAAAAAGTGTTCTTGGAACATAATTTAGGCCATGCACAGGCTCTGTCTTTCGTGGACTTGTTTGAAGGCAGAAGTTATTGAAAAATGTTTTAAAAAGGCTGGATTTATGGGGGACAGCAGTGAGGAAGATATTTTGTATGAGGACAAACCGACAGAATGGCTTGAAATAAACAAAATAATTAATGGTCAGTCATCATTTGACGACTTTATTAATGTTGACAATGTCTTGCTAACATGTGCCCCAAATGAGGGAGAGGTGTTCGAAGAAATGGGGGAAGAAGCTGGCGGAGAATCTCCAGTAGTAGTCCATAATATGGAAGAAGAAGAGAGTGATGGTGAGGATTTTATGCCAAAGCCAACCAAAAAAGAGGTGCAGGATGCTTTGGGTGTGATGGGAAGATGTTTTTTAAATATGGAGGACTGCAGCAGTGAAAATCTACTATTATTAAATAAGATAGAAGATATCATCTCAAAAGAATTTGAAAAAAAAATGAAACACAGAAATTACAATTTTTTTTCGGCGGAGAGTGCTTAAGTAAGTTTTTGTACCCTTGTTTTTATTATTATAAACATTAAAACTATGAAAAAGCATAATTGCATATATTTAAATATACAAATATAGTAATCAAAGAGAAAGCAGCACATTTTACTACCAAAAAGTTTCATAAGGTGGAAATATGTGTTCATTTCGCTAAAACCTCTTTATAATGAACCTCCACTTATCAAAATGACTAAAAAAATGGTCCCTTCCATTTCGATATAGAGAGGTTTTACTGTAGTAGGTAATTGAGTTAATAATTTAGAATAATTTAATAGCGACATAATTTAGAAAGGAAATGATCCGACTATACGTGCATGACTGATTCTCCACTGCGATTTCATAGTCTATCGATAGAGATCTTCAAAGTAACTTTTCAATAGCGTTATCCGAACGGGTGACAAATCAACCTCTCACGTAGTTGAGGAAGCAAAACGTTGAAATTGCTTGTTTGAATGCATGCAACCAAACGGTAACACAAGGGCTTGCGGGTTTAATCAATTACTATCAAATCGATGAAGGCAATACATAGAATTTAAAAGCTAAGTTAGCATGATTTATTAAAAAGAATCACATCTTCGAGTTTAAGAGAAGCATCTGTACGACTTCAGGAGGTGGCTTCCAAACACGATGCAGTTCTCCAACTGTATTGCAATGAGCCTCAATCATTTCTGCAAGGCAAGAAATAATATTTATGTTGGATTATCAGAGAGTAAAGCCACAAACCTCTAAATTTCAAATTTTCGCATTAGGATAAACATTCAATATCGAAAAAATACTAATTTTTTATGGCATTGAATATCAAATTTATAAGGTACTAATGACATTTCCTTACGAATGGATCGAAAGCTGCTGCGAAAATATTAATGACAGCATGATGAGGGGTAAATCGAGAACGGCATACAGCATAATCAAGAGACACTTTGGAGAAAAGAAACCAAGATGCCAAAACATTAGTGATCGAAATGGGAAACTGTTATGTAGGATCAAGACATTGGAAATACATGGATGGACAAACGGAAAATATCTCAAAAAAAATCTTTATTTTCCCCCGAAAGAATTCTTGCCACGTTTTCTCCTCGTAATCACTAAAAACTTCGAGTACAAATAATTCATTTCAGCCAACTCTGAGAATGTCCCTACAAATTCATCCGCATATATGTATCAAAAAACGAAGCAGTTCCTGGAAGAGCCATTTCATCATTGCCTAATCATTTATTTTCCACATTACAGGTTGGGCAGGACATTGACACTTTGACTCGGGAAGAGACACCGCTGGTAATGAAACAGATGTCATTGATAGCAATCCTATCATCCGGTGCGACTCAGAAGTCAAAAATACCAAGGAGTTTTTATTAACGGGAAGAAGAATTGTAAATATGAATCATGTACTTGCGTCTATAAAAGAAATCAATGACCACAAGCATTTCGGGTGCTCCTTTACTGATATGGATGTCATTTGGGAAAAGAGAGAAGGGTTGAAGTCCATTATTGCATTCAAATGCAGAATGTGCAATATCGTCCGAAGAATCTCGACAGAGGAAACTGGTGATAAATCCTCAATGGATGTCAACACAGCAGCGGTGACTGGAATCGTATCATCTGGTGGAGGCTATAGCCAGATGGAAGAAATAATTTCAACTCTAGACATACCATGCATGTCCTTCAATTGCTACAAAAAATGCCATGATGCCGTATGCGACGCATGGGAGTCCACAGCGCACGAAGAAATGGAATCAGCGGTAAAGGCTGAAGCGGAACTAGCTGTAGCCAAGGGTGAGATAGATAGCGATGGCACCCCCTTACTAACCGTTATTGCTGACGGTAGCTGGTGCAAGAGGTCCTACCGGACGAATTATAACTCTTCCTCCGGATTGGTGAGTTGATTTTTGGTTTAAAGTTTTAGAATTAGTGTGCTGATAAATAATATTTTACATTCATCTTTGAATTCAAATTTGCAGGGCGCAATCATTGGATACTACACAAAGAAGCTGATCTTTCTTGGAGTGAAAAATCGGTACTGCGTCATTTGCATGAGATCCGCCGCGAAGAATGAAGAACCTGCAAATCATGTTTGCTTCAAAAATTGGGGGAATGCACAAAGTTCTACGAGTATGGAGGCAGCTGTAATAGTAGAGGGATTTAGAAAAAGCGAGGAACTTTATGGCGTAAGGTTTGCAAAATTGATAGCGGATGGTGACAGCAATGTTTACAAGAGCGTCCTCGATTCCCGTCCATATAAGAGCTTAACAGTGGAAAAGATAAGAGTGCCGGAATCACCTAATAAGGAATTTTTGTGCAAAGTTTTGAGGGATGTGACAGTAGCAGGTGATAAACCGGGACAGAAAAGTACCATTCTCTTGCGAAAGTATCTGGGGAGTAGTGTTCTTCGCCTGAGGGTAGGTATTACCAAAGCAATTAAATACAGGAAGAATCAACCAGGATCCTTTCAGTCTAGAATAGAATCTTTGAAATTGGACATTGAAATTTGTATCAATCATGTTTTTGGAGAACATTCCGGTTGTGCCACTTACTTCTGTGCAGGAACGAATGAGGACGGAAAGCCAAACCTCTATCCTGACCTAAGAGAAAGTGCAATATTCCAGAAACTAATGGTAATCGTAAAGCATCTGAGCCGCAACAGCAGAAGTTTACTTTACGATGTGGACAACAACCCCGTTGAACAGTTTAACTCCATTGTGGCGAAAATGATCGGAGGAAAACGGGTGAACTTTGCTCTTCGAAGATCCTACCAAGGGAGATGTGCTGGAGCCGCCATTCGTCACAACACCAAGAATCTGGCGTACAAAACAAGCAAAAAAATGTTTTTCTCAAGCCCGGGTTTATTTTGCAAAAAAATGGAACTAAGGAGGTTAAAAAAACTGCAGTTTTCGAAGAGAAGGCAAGGCAAGCCAAGATGCCGAAAATCATTGTTTAAGGATGGGTTTGGAGGTGACAGTGCTTACGGACCGAACGCACAAAGGCCAGATATGTCAGCCAATGAGTACCTTCAAGCTGAGAGGGATTTTTGGCTAGCTTACCCGTATTGGAGAAAGATAGGAGAAGGATTGAAAGGGCCACAATTATGCAGGGGGAGAGTGGGGCATGGAGAGAAATGAGAAGGAAATTGCTGACAGCATCTTATTTCGGAAAAATTTGTAACATGCTTGCGCACACTAGCTGCAAAAATGTAGTAAAACAAATTATTTACGGCTCTATCGACAATGAAGCATGTGCCTATGGAAGGGAAAAGGAAATCGTCGTGAAAGCAGAAATTAGAGAAAGGTTTGGCTGGAAAATTGAAGACTGTGGGCTCTTCATCGACAGAGAGCATCCATATTTTGCCGCAACCCCAGATGGCTTGATTGGAGAAGATGGTCTGCTGGAGATCAAATGCCCATTTTCGGCAAGAAATTTAACTCCATATGAAGCAATTGAATCAAAAAAAGTTACGTTCTGGCTAATGGATAAAAGCAAAAAAGTGATTGGCATTAAAAAACGACATGTATTCCATTACCAAATCCAAGGGCAGCTCCATATAACTCAAAGAAAATATTGTTATCTTGTTTTGTGGACACCTAACGGGATAAAATGTGAAACGGTGCACAGAGACGATAATTTCTGGCAGAAGGAAATGTTTCCTAAATTAGAAAAATTTTATAAAAGTTGCCTGCTGCCAGAGATAATTGATCCTCGACGCAGCAGGTCAATGGAAATACGGGATCCTGAATATATAATACAGGCTCAAAGAGAATTGAAAAATAAGCAAGAAACTCGTAGCCAAAAGTAAAAACCTATGAAAATCCTTTCAATAATTAAGTTTAACGGAATAAACTTCTTTCCATTAAATGATACTCCATGATGATTTTATTTGTTATACAACCTTTCCGAAAACCAACCTCAGCCAACTCTCTCAAAAGGGTAATAATATACCACTACGCTATACTGTGGTCAGAATTGGGAAAAAAATGCGGACAAAAGTCATATTGTCGACTTACCTTTCGTCAAGATGTTAAATTGGGGTTTTTCGTGGACATTACTAAGCTTAAAAAATTTGTTTCAGAGTACTTAATGAAAATATACGTTCAGTAAAGTCAATGAAAAATTTAATCCCTTTAAAACACTACGAAAATTGGAACAATAACGGTGACCAGCATAATAACGGACGTTAAGCGATTGGATAATTTAGGTTATATTGTTTCTGTGACTGCTTCTCCCCGTTTTAAGAGAAATAATATGCCTCAAACGTCTCCCTGTCAAAGAGTTGGACAGCTTGAAAGCGAGGACCAGGCCGCTCTTCCCAGAGTATCCCATTGTTCTTATGGAAGCGAGGCAGGAGTCTACGCGGTCTACACTCTCTTGTCTCTGCCTCTTTTAACCCCCACCCCTGAATGATGGGTGGCGAGACAGGGCCCAAGGGGCCTCTCTCCAAGCACCCCCTCCTATGCCGGACTTAGGTCGTTCGCCAGCGTTGCAACGCACTCCTAGGCCAGTGACCTTGAAGCGAAACAGCAGATTCCTAATAATTGCCATCGTGGCCAGCAGGGGTTCCACTGGAGATTCGCACCAACGACAACTGGCGGATTTTGGGGGGCACTATGCGTTCGGGCGCGAGGAAAGTAGGGCCTTAAGTCTCTGCTCTCCACCCTTCCTCCATTTCCAGACATATCTGATTCATATTCAAAAATCCACCTATCCTGAGTGGTGCAAATAGCCTTAGCTATTGGTCACCTACCCGCAATAGCACTCTAACCTCTGTTCCTTCCTTTCAAAGAGGACTAGTGAGGCATTGAAGTCACTCATGTGACCTCTTCAACAAGGTACATACTCGGTAAAATGTGATTCATCTATTTGATAATTTAATTTTTGATGTCTTCCTTTGTCTTAGTTTTAAAACTTCCCCATTTGTCTAATATAAATTGTACCTCAGTCTTTGCATTACAATATTACAATATATGCACTTCTAATTCATTCAGTGAGTGTGCAGTATAGTTAGAGTTATTTAAAATGTACCCAAGAATTTTTTATTTCTATCATTGACCTTAAGTCTTGTATGGAATAGTATGTGCTTGTTAATCTTTTCATCTATCTATCCTGCTGTATTTTACAAAGATCGTTCCATCATTTTCATAATCATATTCTTGTTTTATTATATCTCCATTTGCCTACTTTTTACTGTAATTCGCATCAACTCACTATCACTATCAAAAACAGCTTACTTGATAGTTGTGCCATTTGGCATCATCCTTGTCATAACCTTTTTTGGTATCACTTAGTAAATAAGCTGCCACTCTGTGGTAAAAGCAGGGCAAAAATCTACCAGTAGAGAATGTGTTAACATTTTATGTCTCTGTTGACTTTCATTATCTTACTTATAGGTTGTGCAGCACACTAGATTGGAAAGGAAACTCCCAAAAATGTTTTTGGAAAGGGTAATCAAGACAGAAGTAATCGAGTACCCAAATGCTGTCAAAGGAAAACTTGGGTTTTTGGAATCTGTTATTAAAAAGTGGCTGGGTAACAATTTTACGAATGACAGTATGTTCATTTCTACTTCTCTGAAAGGATTGCTTAGAGTATAAATAACTTGTGGCGGCCTCTATCCTACTTAACGGTCCTAATATATCTCGATGGAAACATCAACTTTGTAGGTATATACCCACAGATTTTGAGACCTCATACAGGTTTCACTTCACCTCACTCCCTGTTGAAAAACTTGTGGAAACTATGTATTTGGCATTTAAATGTTTAGTTTAAATTTATCACATTTAAGAAGATCTTTTTTTAGTAATCTCATAACAAATATTTATTCCTTGCTAAATGTTACCTTAATGACTTGAAGAGGGCATAAGTTACTTATTCTGTTCATCCTTTCAGACATGTAACATACCATGTACACCTTCACTTTAAGACTTAAAATGTGAATATGTACATATTTGTAAAGGATTTTCTATATTTTATGTCATATTCAATCGGGGACTGAACCAAAATAATGACTTAGGCATGGAAAAGATCATAAGGATAGAGGAAGCATGAAAATCTTTCATTATGGGCATGCAATATAGTAATAATTACTTATAATAACCCTTTACGTGCATGGTGTGACAGGAACTCTTTTGTGCTAATACTTAATGCTTGTGGTGTGGGATGAATTGGTGCCACAAATAAAAATGATAAAGCAGTTGTTACTCTAAATGTCCTTTACAAAAGTAAAAATTACTAAGGATTTGGTTAACGTATATGCTTCATCATCATCGGTCAACAGTCCTAGGGTTGGTTTGACACAGCCCTCCACTCGATTCTTCTATCAGCTAACCTCTTCATATTGACGTAGTTCCTCTATTTTACATCCTTACAACTTGCTCCATGTATCTCATACGAGGCCTGCCTTTTCCAATCTTCCCGTTCACTTATCCCTCGACGATTGTCTTCATTAGGCCATCGTGTCTTAAGATGTGGCCTATTAAGTTGTCCCGTCTTCTTTTTAGGGTTTTCAGTAGACATCTCTTCTCTCCCACTCTTCTTAAGACTTCTTCGTTTGTCACACAATCGATTCATTTTATCTTCGTCATTCTTCGGTAGCACCTCATTTTAAATGCTTCCAACCTGGACTTCTCTACTGCTGTTGTTGTCCATGCTTCACTACCGTATAGTAGAATGCTCCAGATGTATGTTCTAATGAAATGTTTCCTCTAATGGATGTTTTCTGGTGTTTGAGCACTTTAAGGTCTTTCCATGATTTATTTTTCAAACCTTATCTGCATCTCTGGACCTGATGAGCACAATGGTGGCCCATGTGGTCCTCTGTGATAAATTCAACAGGATTGAAAGGGACCACCAAGACAACAGTGGTCCTTTATACCACAGTATACATTGTGATACATGTAACTTCCTAAATTTTATGATGATGCCAAAAGTGTTAAAAGTTTCTGCTCTCAATGGTATGTTTTCTCTCATAGGATTTATGCATACTGCATTGCTTGCACATGATTGAATAATTTGGGAACAATCCCATGTAGCACAGATGGTTGGGCCAACGTTGGGAAATGGTGACACGGTTGGGAAACGGTTCGGTTACTTTACGACCGTTGGGCCAACATTGGGAAACGGTGCCATTCGCACGGTTATTTATGAATCGTTGGGCCAACATTGGGTTATGGTGCCATTCGCACGGTTATTAATGATTCGTTGGGCCAACGTTGGGAGATGGTGTGAGGGGACTGCCTGATTACAGTGCAGCCAAGGTGGATATTATCTTACTTAGCACATTCTCAGCTACATGGCGTTTGTTATTCAAGAGTTTTAGCCGAGATGTAGTGAACCCGTATGGAGCAACTCTGAATAATGACCCTTTAAGTACTAATTTTTTCATGCACATATTTGCACGTTTCTCTTCATACATCCTATATTACTGGATTTTACGCATCCATTGCATAGCTTTCCTCCCTCGTTCACCTAATATTCTACCATTTACCTGACCTCAGTTCCATTCAACGAACGTACGGTGCTAATGTATATACATTATGTGTTTATCACTGTCATCATTAGTACCCACATAGCACAAAATATTTTCTAGATATCTACAGCACATCTTCAATGTCTTAAATATTTTAAATGTTTACAAGATGTCTAGAAAATATCTTAGACATCTCCTAGATATGAAAGTTATATTTTTTATTCATCTCATATGGACTCAAATGTCATATTCATCTCATATCTATTCATATGGATATCCATGAATGGATGATTTTCTCAGTCCCTCGTAGACGGTATCGGACTTAGAAAAAATACGAGTGCGCTCACCGGAAAAATCTAAGGCCAGGAGGATCGGTGAGAGTGAAAATACATCTGAAATGTGGTTTTAAATGCAATTCACGATCTTTAAGAGCGATTGAACATTGGTCCACGGATGATTTTTCTCAGTCCCTCGTAGACGGTATCGGACATAGAGAAAATACTGGTGCGCTCGCCGGGAAATAGGTTCTCAGCATTATGGAGGAAACTCCTATTTATCCCTCCTGGAGTTGAAAGAAGATATTTATAATGGTCATGCTTATTTTTAACCACAAAATGGTTATTAGGGAAATGATTTTACAGTGCAAATTATCCGTGTCAACCTTTTAGTAAAGTTAATAATCACAAACGACTTAATACCAACCAGCAGCTGTATATATATGGATTCCCAGTCTCCTTCTTGTAATTGGAAAATGTGTCAGGTTGTGTTAACATGAGTTCAGTATAGGTTGTTAGGTAGGCGTATCTGTAGCATGCGAGGTACAACTAACCATCGTTCATCAAGTGAGAACCTCGATAATTTCCCTTTTTTCAATTTTGTTCCGTTGGGGAACAGTTGGGTCAATGGTTGGGGAACAGTTGGGCCAACAGTTGGCAAAACGGACAAGAATAACGGTTGGCCAACCATTGCACCTAACCATTCCCCAACGTTGGCCCAACCATCTGTGCTACATGGGATAGCTGCTTTTAATTGACTGTGCCATCTATTTTGAATTATCATGCAATGGCGAAATCACAATGTTCACCACTCTGCACCATGATGGTTACTGAAATGGGAAATCAGGTCCTGCTCAAGGGTGCAATTCAAGAAAACTCCGCAGCTTAAGCAAATGAGCAGTGATGTTGTTAAATGCTGGAATTTTTTCCTGGTGTGGGCAATTAAATAAGTCGCAAAAAATTGAAATTTTTGCCAAATGTGTGGCGTAGGACATTAAGATGCTGTTATTGGTCATGTAATTATGGACAACTCCTTACTTAAATTCTTTTGACAGAATTAAGTCATCAATCCAAAATGCACTGCACTTGCCCTCTTTTAGTTGAACAAATTTTCATGTATTTCATATTTTATGCTGTAATGCATGCTGACTGCAATTTTTTTCCACAGAATGGTTATTTGTATTTTCTCTTTGATCATTTTTTTGTTCTCTTGGAATATTTGAACTTCAGTATTCAACTAATATCTTTGAGTTTCAGAAAACACAAATTTCCTGTTTTTCTAATATCACCAGTTTAAATTTAAGTAGTTGCCTAGAAGCTGATGAAATGCTATGATGTAAAAAATGTGTCACAGCAGCAGAACATGCATATAAGGCACACAATAATGCACTGTATGAAATAGCTTCTTCTAGGGGCATCAGTTCTAATGGTATTAACTCACCACTAATGTGATGTATATCCTCACGTCTCCTTGGAAATGCATCTCGTATTTATAACTGATGGGATTATTGGGTGGGCATGAATCCATTTATAAATAATAATGTAGGAGCATAAATTTATGGTTGATTTATTGTCAGTTGGGTAAATACCACCACCTTTGTGAACAGTGATTGTTATATAGAGTACGAAGGACTATAATTCTCTCGCTCTCTCTGACTCTGAGCACCTGTCTTGCATCACCCTTTCCCCTTGGCACCACCTGATGGGGCCCTTGGTAACTACCATAGTTGGGATTTACGAGTGAAAAATGAACCATTAAAATTAATCGTTAAAAATTTACTTAACTATTCAATTTAATCATTACTTTATAGAAGAGTTAACTTTTAATCGTTAAAATCATACATTAACTGATACAAAAATAACTTCAGTTAATTTTTTTCATTAATTTTTGGCGAATGTCGACCTATTCGAATTTGGGCACAAAGCTTGCCCAACAGACAAAGGGGAAAATATCTATATATATAAAAATGAATGTGTGTGTGTGTGTGTATGTCCTTTATGCATTACTACACCATTCATCGGATCGCCATGAAACTTTGGGAAGTTGTTGAGTACATTCCCGAAAAGAGGACTACGAAATCGATATTTCAATATCGATACTTTATCGATATAATATCGCTAAAGTATCGATAAATTGATACATTATTGATACAAAATTGAGGTGAAATTATTTAGTTTTTTAAAAGGAATGTATCGTTGCAATATCGATACTGTATCGAATGTATATAATGTGTTTGTCCTTTATGCATTACTACACCATTCATCGGATCGCCATGAAACTTTGGAAAGTTATTGAGTACGCTCCGCGAAGGTTTCTACAAAATCGATAATTCAATGTCGATACGGTATCGATATAATATCGATAAAATATGGATACATCGATACATTGTTGATACAAAATTGAGGTGAAATTATTTAGGTGTTTTTTATCAAAGTTTTATAAAGTATCATTACAATATCGATACTGTATCGATACAACATTGATAACTTCATGCATTACCACAACATTCATCCAATTTCAATGAAGCTTTGGTTAGTTGTTTTGTTCACTCCATGAAGGTTTGTACAATATCGAGAATACAATATCGACACTGGAGACGGGATGTGCATCCCATTGAACTTGCAATTCATTGAAACACTCACGTGCAACATATTCAAATCATCCGGCATGGGACAAATATTTCAGAAATGCCAACTCATTGCTTGGGATGAATGCACAATGGTGCACAAAGCATCGCTCGAGGCTCTGGATCGATCATTGCAAGATTTCTGTTGAATCCTGAGACCATTTGAGAACGCATTAATATTGCTTGCACGACATTTCAGGCAAACATTACCTGTAATTCCTCGATTGACACTAGCGGATGAAATAAATGCTTGCCTGAAATATTCTACTTTGTGACGACATGTAAAGACGTTAAAATTATATACAAATATGCGTGTCCAGCTGCAAAACAATCGATCAGCTGAGATATATTGTATACCCATAAAAATTGTGAAATTAAACATACTATAAACGTGCGCTTTCCATTTAACCAGATTGAGCCACAGCAACGCGTGGCCGGTCAGCTTGTAATGGTATATAGGAATGCAATATAGCTGGGTAGTTGTGAAAGAATGCAATGAATAGTTCGAGATGAATGCATCCAAACAAAAGCAGGATGAGGGGAGTGACCGCCAAAGTTTACGAACCTCAGACAAGAAAATGTGAAACCACGCAAAGACAATGTCCTGGAAGGCTTGTATGCCATACTTGGCGACATCACGTCGTCAATAATTCATATAGTTGAAGCTGCGAAAGAAGGGTCGACTAAAAAACCGGATAAAGAAAAAACGAAAAAAAGACGAATAAAGAGAAGGAGAGGTTCATTCAAACTACTGTATTTGTCACATTGCACCAATCTACGTATGCCTTACTCGGCGACATTGCATCATCAATACATCAGCCCCCAGTGAATCGCAAAAGAGGGTGTGCAGGCACACCCCCCGCATGTACTGTAACTCTATGTAACTAAGCCGTTTCCACTGCTGTTTTACAATTGTGAAAGGATACCTCACATCACAATGTGGGGATCGATATCAAAAACTAAACTTAAAGTACTTTCTACCGCTCAGAACAATCTTTTGTGGCATATTGTAGGCACACCATGGTTCGTCAAATATTCCTACATTCACAACAACTTGAAAATCCCGGAATTGGAGCTCCACCTCAGAAAAATCACCGAAACCTTTCAGGAGAAACTAGTAAACCTCACCAATAACACTCAGGACACCTAATGGAATTACAATGAAAATCCCCACTTCGTATATTTTAAAACAAATGTATACGGATTAGGGATGTGCGAGTAGCACTTTTTGACCTCGAGTCGAGTTGTAAAGTACTCGCGAATATAGAGTCGAGTCGAGTTGAGTTTGTACATTATTGTACATGAGTGAAGAGACCCAGTTCTTACTTAAGTCATCACAATTAAAGTTAGCCAGCAATCTGGCAATCAAATGGCAGGTCTACCTACCTAATGCATAGTTATAAACTAGAGGTGGGACGAATCCTAAATTTTCTCGAATCCGAACCCGAATCTGAATCCTAAGAGGTTCTCGAATCTCTCGAATCCTACATATAAAGTTGATAATAACAGAAAAGAAAAGACTTTAGCAGCTGCATTTAATGAAAAACAAATTAAAGAATAGTTTTCAAAAATACATGCAATAATACAAATAAGATTTGAAGAGCTAACATAGATAAGTAATAAACATGATACACAACATTTTTTGCATGACATGAAAGCATGTGAAAGTTCTAGGAGGCATAGCAATGATATGTTTCCAAAACGTTATTAGACTGATACTGAATTGCATGTTTAAAAACTATATCTTTTTTCCAATATTGTCACGTCTTCAAGACTCATTCACAGTGATAGACGAGCTGCTTGCAGGAGACAATTCCTCGCGTGTTAAACATTGTATTGCATTGTATGCAGGGGGACACGGGGAAATATATTAACTAGATTACATATGGTTGGGCCAAGATTAGGAACAGTGTGAAAAAATTGTAGTTGTAAATCGGAGAGAATATCAGGAATTAGTTTACAGGTATATGAGGAAAGATGCAGAAAAGCAAGCAGTATGGTGCAGTAGACACAATAGTGGTCAAGACACATTGGGTGTTGGCACAAACTATGGAGGAAATTGAGGAATGATGGAAATAGAAAGATTTAAACACAGCAAGGCGAAATAAAATTTAAGGAAACAAGCAATAGACTTAGGAGGGGTATGAAGAGTGTGAGAGAAAAGTGGCAATAAGATCTATGTAAATAGGTTGAGAGGTTCCAGAGATAGGGAGAAACAGGTGCCCTGTACTCAAAGGTTAGAAGGTTATTCAGCAGCAAGAAGTGGAATACAATTATGTGAATTAGTGTTAAGTCAGGAGAGCTGCTGATAGAACTTATAAGAGATTCAGCATAGGGGTAATGAATACATGGCAAGAACTGCATGGCACTAACAATAGGCAAGGGAACTTGGGAATAGAAGAGAAGGATATAGATAAGGATGAACTGGGACCAGGAGTCCAGCCATTCAAGTAAGTTAGGGGAAACATTATGAGAAAAGAAGGTGTTAGAGACTATAATGTTATCCTATCAAAGCTACTTAAGAATCGAGGTTGAGAAGAACTTGATGATTTTACTGGTTTGTTCGCAGATTGTATGAGGATGAAGTTTGGCTGGAGGATTTTTTAAAATCTGTATTAATACCTAACCAAAAAAGAAAGAGAAGGCCGCAAATGCTGAAAAGCATACACTTCTTAAATTAAAAAAAAAATCATCACCTATGCGATAGCACCAGCCGATCCGCGAGTTATGCAACCCGGACAACAATCGCTACAAAAATTACGTACGTGTACTGTACTTTCTCGCGGAATTACAATTCCACAGATGACTGAGGTCACGATAACTGGTGGTACATCTCAGAAAATTTTACTTATCTTTCATAGTGGTAACTTACTGCATGAGTTTTTACTTTGTCTTTCACGGAGCGTTAAGTCTATCCACCAGTTATGCAACCAGGACGACAATAACGGCAAAATCGTCTCGTAAAACGCAAATGGCGAACCATTCAAAAATTTGCTAGCGTAAATAAAGGGAATATGGTATTTGCGGACATATGAAAATTATTAGGACTTGAAGAAAAAGTCGTTAATGGCGGGAAAACGTAAATTGCGGGGACGTAAAAGCGAGGTTTAACCATATTTGTAATGAACGTTTTTATCGGTCGAAACTAATCTGTTCTAATTTATTACATAAGAATTCGGTGTTTATTTATATTTTAGGATTCGAAAGATTCGAATGATGAAAATAGCACAAAGATTCGAGTTTTCGAATATCGAATCTTTTTCAAGATTCGAATGTCCCATCTCTATTATAAACAGTCAAATTAATATGGCACGTAGCGCAGGCCAAAAGACATAATGGAAATTTTCCGGCAGCTCTCGAAATAAGAAAATTACCTTCATTCCTAGGATTACTCAAAAATGTGTAAATTAGCTTGCAGTACGGTACCTAGAGTGTACTTAGGCATAATATGAGGCCTATATGAGTGACATGCCCTATTAACTTGAAAGTAAGCCAGGAAGCAAAATATTTTTTCTTAAGGAATACATAAGCCTAATTAGAAGAGCATTCCTTGTATTTCACATTCCTATGTATTTCTTTTCAGAGCTAAACGCTTTCTCAGTGATGTCGTGTATGCCGGTGTTAGTCCAAAAGTACAGTGAATTTCATACAATTTGCCTTATTTGTGCAGTAAATATTTCATAAGCTCACGCCTCAAATTTATGATTGGCCGTTAATTACATAGTTAGTTTTTTAACATATAATTTTCTTCCTCTTCCAATTAATGGCACCATCTCTTCAAAATCGGTGATTTCTGCCTAAACATGATAGATCTTACAATTAGAATCATAAAAATGATCTGTGTCAATCACCCCCATTTGCATGATGCATGAACACCCAATATCAGCACGGGTTATTTCCAACATCCATTAATGCAAGTTAATAATGTTTGAACAATGAATTTTCATTCACGGATGAATGTGAGCAGGTACATAAATTTTGTATAGAGTCCTGTGGATTAAAGTTTTCGATTTCTAAGGAAATATATTTGAACAAAAATTTATTATAGATAATTATCTATAGATATTTATAATTATCTATCTTAAGATATGACTAGGAACTTGAAATTAATGATTTAATTAATAATGCTAAATAGGAAATAAAAAAATGGAATAGTAAAACTTATAAGTTTTATACGATACCTATATCATCCGTAATGCTCTTATAATAGGATGCCTACCATTCGTTACAAAATTTCCTTCACCCGTGAGTTTGAAGACAATATCTCCAAGATGGCTAAAGCGATTCTAAAATAAAGTATATCAAATTAAAGCTTGTTTATTTCTACGTTTACTGGTAGTATTAAAATATTTTTACAATTTTTTTTTACTGAAGTACGTGTTTAAGAATGGATTTTTAGCGAATTTTCTTTTTATACCGGATGGATCCATCGAATTCGGGCATCGTAAGAACAACACAGATCGAGATATCAAACTTCCTTTTCACATATTGTAGCTAAGGGCTTTGTTAATAGTTATACGAAGTTTCATACTATTACGTTCATCAATATTTTGGTTATTGATGAATTTGTCAGACTGCTTTACTTTCCATCCCGCACGCTTTCCGTTCCGGAAATCACCGTTTGGACCTTTTACTTGCTCTCGAGTCATTAATATGAATCCACTTATGAAATCTCAGTAGAATTCGTTGATTATTTGATATCGATATATATTTATTTTCAGCTATAAAAGCACGCTCAAATGTCCAGAGCATGCCTGGAAAGGTAGCGCGCGCGTGGAATCATCTGCTGCAAGCAGATCGCCTATCGCTGTGAATGAGTCATGAGGACTCGACAATAGCGGAAAAAAGTATCGCCTTTTAGAATGCAAGTCAGTGTCATTTAAAGAACTGACGGTATCTTTGGAAGCATACCGTCATTATGCCTCCTCGCGCAAAGATTTTGGAGACGGAGTTGAAGATAATTTAAAATGCAATTTGTTTCTTTCGTCGAGATGCCGAGAAATGTGGGGACAAAAGCTATCTCCCTTATCGCTGATTTTATTTTGGTGAATACAGCAACTTATAAACTTTTATTCAAGCATAGGCAAGGATATTTTTCCTGTGCATACTATAGAAATTTTCTCGCGTGGTGTTTGGTGCGCGCGGTACCTACGGTAGCTTACAACTTGACAGCCTCGAGCAGCTTATCTCTCCAGGCCAAAAGTCCTGTCGCGTGGAGCTCGCTTTCCGAAATAAATATATACACGCTGAAAGCATATGTAATTCTCTCAATTTGTTAAGTCATTTTACACATTCTTAGTTTTCAAACACGAAGAATACCATCAAAACGAACTAAATTTCCGACTTCCACATGCTGACATAAATATAAAAATGTGCTATATAGCGCATTTTTATATATTATTCGTTACGTAATTAGTAACTGAGTAATCTATTTTAAACTTTGTTTAGTCTAAGATAAATATATGTTCCATATCTTATGCGAAGAAAAGAGAAGTGGCTTTTCATGTGTATCTTCAAGTGGGCGTCAAACTTGCTTCCCGGAACTTGAATAATATCCGGCGTTTTTATCTATCTCAGTCGAAAAATTAATTAATATAACCAACTAAAAATATATTTTTGACATTATTAAACGTATAAATAAACAAGATTTAGTTTGATATACTTTATTTTAAAATTGAACTACTCATTTTTGTGATCTAAACCTTCAAACTCAGGGGATGGAATTTTACAATGGACATTAGGTGCTTTGAGCTCGAATATAGTCCCCCACCCCAGACTTTTTCCGCGAATATTTCGGCCAAAAAGGGGAGGCTAGCTATATTCGGAGGAATACGGTACATATGCGGTTTCATGGACCGTGTAACCACCGATTCATCCATTCTTTCACGCAAACGTACATAAATCCGTTCACGTAAACGTACATGAAACCATTCACGCAAATGTAAATTAACGTACGTAAGTACATGTTCGTACGTGTTATCTACCGTGTAACCAGAGATTTACTCGATTTTGATGATAGCGCTTCCTGTCGGCAGATTTCTGAACGTATTGGCCTTGGCGGCTCCGTCGACAAAAACTACTCGACTCGACTTTCGTAAAAATACTCGAGTACTCGAGTCGAGTACCAACTACTCGACTCGACTCGAATTTTCGAGTACTCGCACATCCCTAATACGTATGGAAGAAACCACAATGACAGTTTTCAGTGTTTGCTTTGTTTGTCAAAACAGAAAACCATCAAGGCTTTTATCACCACCGCATCCAATTTGCCAAAGTAACTGGAAAAGTATAAGTTTTAACGTAAAAGTTAATTTTTTTAACTTTAACTTGAATCAGTTACTTTTTGAGAAAAGTAACTTTTAACTTCAACTAGTTACTTTTTGCAGAGATTAACGTTAACTTTTAATTTAAAATCAGTTAATTTTTTTTGGTAACTTTCCCAACTACCTATGGTAACTACTGTACAAAAAGGGGTTCTGGCCATGTTGTGGTTGTTGGCTAGGCCTCAGGGCCAAGACTGTGTGCACCACAATGATCTTTCGGGCCATAGTCACACTGGAGGTATTGCTTTAAGAGGGCCACAATTGTCCCATGCTTTTTTTTTGTGATTTGAAGTAACTTTCCATGCATATGTAGTAAAACCTCGACATACAAATTAATTGCTTTTCAAGAATTTGTTCACAAGTTGAATTTGTTTTTAAGCAGAAAAGTATTAAACCAGATGTTAAACATTGTAGTTACTCTATGACTTAGTTTTCTATGTCAGTTTTGTAATTAACCTATTTTTTTTGCACACTTTTATTCTTCCACTTTCCTCCTTCCATCCTGAGGCACCTTTAAGTGTGAGATGGACTGGAATCCACCGATGAGGTAATCCCACTTGATGTATTTCACCACCCTATGCTGCCAGCTGCAATGGATGCATTGAGCAATGCTGCTGTCAACTTTCAAATTTCCACACTTTTAAATTTTGCATGCGGACACATATTGCCGTATCTTAGACATTTCGTTAGTCAAAAGTATGTATGTAAAGGGCTTACTGTTGCAGAACCTCCGTCTCTGTAAAAGATACTTCCTACAGAATGTTGCATATAACATTGAGACTGGAGATATCCAGCTGTGACTGGAGGCCAGGTAGGTGGTTGCATTTTGGCCAGACTTTTCCTTTGCCAAGTTTCTGAGGAACCTGACTGGTAGTTTTGAAGGGAAAGGGTGGTGCAGGAGAGAGAGCTTTAAAGAGTGGGGTAAGTGCGAATCACAGAAAGTCCACCAGAGCCAAAATTTGAGATTTGGATACAGAGAGAACTGTCAGTGAGATGGATGGAAAGTAGGCCAATTGTGTATTGTTGGGCTTTGTATTGGAGGAGAGAAAGATGTTGTACAGCATTTTGAGGAAGCAAAATATAGGTGGATGGATGAAGTAACTGAGAGAAATGGGATACTTTAGTTAGTTAAAATTTAAGTAAGAATTTTAGGAAATTGGATTCATTAATCAGACTGGAGAGGGGTTGTAAATATGTTGAAATGATGAAGGAAAGAGTTTATGGAAGGAACCATTAAGTATATGAAAATCAGAATAAGAATATAGCTTTTTAAATCAATCATCGTATAAACAGCAACAGCACACACTTTTTTTGTCCCTTGATATTGACACGTGTGTTGAAACCGGTTGAGTGATTAAAAGTTGCGTGGAAAATTACAAAGTTTCATTCTTATTTTCAGATATCAATTACAATCCTAAGTGGTGAATCATAACCATGGATTCTGATTACTTGCATCTGTGCATGTTAAGAATTCGAATGACTAGAATTTTTCTTGGGGACAGTTCAGTGCCCAGTCTTGTATACTTTAGTTCTGACTTATTAATTCCAGCTCCTGACATAATTTCTGATGGCAAAGATGAATATATATCTGAGAGTCTGGAGAAGCAAAAACGGCAGCTGAGTGAAATTTCCAAAACCTTGAATGCACAGCACCAGTTGATGCGACTTGTAATTCAGGTGGGATGTATTCAAATATAAAGGTGGCAATGATTTTAACCCTTTCTTGAGCCATGGGATTATGGTTACCCACCCATTTCAACTTTAACTAAATCCCATGGGAATCCATTCCATATTCCCATTCTATTTTTTTTCTGGCATCTAGTGG
Source organism: Platycnemis pennipes (assembly GCA_933228895.1). Classification (NCBI taxonomy): domain Eukaryota; kingdom Metazoa; phylum Arthropoda; class Insecta; order Odonata; family Platycnemididae; genus Platycnemis; species Platycnemis pennipes. The sequence goes on along the minus strand of OW121851.1, from coordinate 39,905,510 downwards.
CCATTTTGAGTTCTTACAAAATGTATAGACTGCTGCCTATCATGGTTCTAGAAAATTTAATCTAACTCCTTTTATTGAATTACCAAATTTAAAATACTTTTATCTTTATACCTTATGTTAATGCATTAAAATAAAATTCTTTATTTAGAATACCATTCTAATGTAAGCAAAGCTTTATAAACAGTTGATTCCAACCCAGAAGTCAGGACTCTACATCACATTTGATACGTAATTTTTTCCTTGTCACCACCTGTTTTTTTACAACTACATATTAATGCTTGAAATTACTATATCACATGGCGATATAGAAATCCAGCAAAAATTATACAGCCCAGCAAATCAATGGGCTGAGCAAACGCTTATAAGTGGTATGTAGTATTTGTCATAAATGTTGACACAGAAAAACAGATAACAAGGAACCACAGATAAAACCTGTCATCATCACGTATGTATCATCTCCCTGGAATCTCATAAAAGAAATTGTGAGTGGATAAAAATACATACGTATTCAGACACCAGATGCTTAGCCGTGAGTGAGCCTTTCCTTTTCCAGGCATGAATTGAAAGAAAATTATTTAAGATGTTTAAATCCAACACAGATTCATAGGAGGACCAGAGTGAAGGGAGAAAGCATCGAACCATATCGAGCATATACCCACTGGAAATACACATATAAGAACATGAGCGATAAGAATTCCTGATGAAAAACCTGGATGTAAGCGGTGTACCCCACAGGCTTGAAGACATGGATTTTAGCACACACAGTCTATGGTGTATATAGGAGGCAGAAACCACACACCAGCTCCTTCGACCTGAATATGCTGACAGGATAGTCGGCGAAACTGTTGTCATTGCACCAACTTACGCGGAAGGAAACCCAGAAGTATGCAGAGAGCAATAATGAAATTTCATTGTTCATCTTGAAAGAACCACCCAACATTGTATGGCTGATTGTTGAGTAGTCATAATATTCTTGACATAGGATCTTTACTTATGTATTAGAAATGCCCTAGGATCACAAAGTTTGCAGTATACCTGTTAAAAGCCCTATTTTAATGTCTATGTCTGCCATACCCTGGTGAAAATAAAGTGTGCAATAAAGCATGAAAAACATTTGCAGGAAGTGTGAAAGAGTGACGAAAGTGTAATTTGGAACACCTGAAATGTGAAAGAGAATGGCATCAATGTGAGAGGAGTGCCAAAAGTGGGATTTGGCGAAAAATGTAAGAAAAGTGTGCAAAGAAGTGTGGGCTCATTTTTTGCACACTTTATTTCCACCAGGGTATACCAGGTGTAGACACTAAAATTAGGTTTACATTAGTTATACTGCAAACTCTGTGCTCTAAAGACCTTTTGAGCTGGACTGGTTCTCTCATAATTTGAGCTGATTGTAAAGCACAGTTTACGGGACAGAAGAAGGAAGGGCATTCTCCTATTGTGACTGGAGATGAACTACTTGATTTTCCTTTTCATTCACAAAGCAAACAGAGGGAGGCAGCAACTGCTCTGAATGTATGTACACTATACAGTGTTCAGGCATGCATGATATTCAGAGCACAAAGTGGTGACAAGACGGTGGTACGTTCAGATTCTGACCTTCCTCAGTCTACACTCGCCAACAGCATAGAAACCCATAAAAAGTCATACTTTTTTCTTATTCATTATATTCTAATAAAAGGTTTAAACTTTAGATTATTTCTTCCTTGTTGAAAATTTCACCTATTTTTTTATTCCTCTCATAGAAAATGGAGATCAAGACAGAAGCTGACGAAGTAGATGAAGGTGTATCCCCAGGGGATGTGAAAAACTCAAATCCATTGAGTAGGTGGCAATCTCCATCCTTAAGGAGCAAATTACCAGCAGCATTGGCCTTTACAAAGAAGTCAACAAGTTGAAAGACACCTTGCACACGGAATTTTGTATTTCTCATCATTAATGCTGGTTATTTTACACTATTTTGGTCTATAAAATATTTTGGTATTAAAAATACGATGACTATGGCATGGTATGAAATATGTTTGTGTGTAATAAAAATATGCAGCTGACTAGAGTGTCATTGTTAAAGTTGATGCCTAAAAAAAGAGCTATATTTGTTGTATATATAAAAAGATAAACCGAGCACCAATATTTGTAAAACTTTATGCAATGCTTGATTATTTAGAGAATCAGGATCAGATGAAGTAGTAGTAAGTAGTCATGTAGGTAGAGGTAGTAAATGTCAGTCTGAACTACCATCAGATGGTCACAGCATAGCTGTTATAAGCAGCATGTTTCTTTATTCTGCCAGTGTGTGTGAAGATTTTTTTTTTAATCATGATAACTTTATGCTATAATGCAGAGGAGGTTGAGTAGTAAGGGTTCTATCATACTTGACTACCTACTTAGAAATAGTTGAAATTCATGCATTTTTCACTTCATTATTATTATTCGTTGTCACTTCCCTGGTTATGATAAGTTTTGATAAGATCTCCTGGCAGATTTTAAATGGAATAGAATACCTAATGAGTCTTTAGGATAGCATATTATCACCAGCAAAGTCATGAAAGAAGATTCTGGAGTCATTCATAAAGTAACTTCAGAAGAGGGCTTGTTTGAAGGGAGGTGATGCGCTCTGGTTTCTCATATGAATGAATGGGACACTTAATGAGACTAAAGTAGATGATGAAAACACCTTTGGCTGGTTTAGGTGGCCAATGATTCCTCTCTCTCCCCTGCTAGAATAACCGAAAGCGGGTGACCAGCATTGGCTAGCGAGGAGCCTTCGTTTGGTTCTTCTACGCCTCCACCTCCTCTCAGAGGAATTTGTTTTCCAAAGACAATACCCATTCGCATCTCATCCTCAGAGAAATATCATTCAGTGATTCAACCCGAAGGTTGGTTTTGATAGGTGAGGGTAGAGCTCACCCCGGACTAAGCCACAGGCGTGTGAATTTCACACATTCAGGGTAGGGGGGCCAGTTCCTTTCCCTGGGCCACCTTTCACTGAGGATTTTTTGTTTGGGGGCATCCAAAGGCTTCACTCGGATTTGAACCCAGGACCTTTTGATCTGGACCTTTCAGAGAAATATGTGGTGCAAAAAAAGAAAAAATCTTTTAGTCTGCCTGGCACTTTCTCATGTCCCTTTTGAGAGAGATGCTGAGTTATGGTTCCTTAGGTCACAAGAACTCCAGTTCTCTTGGTCTATGAGGGAGACTTATTACAGGGGAGTGAAATAAGTGTAATTTAGCTGTCTCCAATGTCTCGTCCATTGGACTCAAATAGTTAACTGAAGAAAATAGATCCAATTTGCTTTAGAAATGCTTGGCTTTTTAATCTCCTTGTCTCAAGGATTTTTCATCACTAAACATACGTATATTTCTTATCTGGCATTCGAGACAAATTCAGCATTGTTTCAGAGCAAGTAACTCCTTCCAAATGCTCCTCAGTTCCAATCATAGCTTCTTTGAGTGCTGATGGTATAGCGAGAAGAGTGTACAGAGATGATTCCCTTTGTGATACAGAGTGTCTGAGTTCCTTGGATGAAGCTAGGAATTACTTGAATGTGCCAGTTCTGGTGATAGTGATATGTAAGAGGGTGACACTCCCTGAGTCAGTGATGCAACAAGTGATAATGCACACTGCCCTAAATGGGATTATGCATTGCATTACAAAGTTCCCTGTTAAAAATTCCCCATTGCATGTGTCTATGGGGAATTTTTAACAGGGTTCCATGTTTTTTTGTTGCAGAAAGGGGTCCAAAGCTCAGAACGAATTACATTATTTGAAGTCCAAATTAGTATTAGAGGGCTTTTTTACGAAATAGTAGTAAATATTAATAAATACGCAATATCGCCTACAACATGAGAATATATAAGTGGAAATGAAACTAGAGAATAATCAGGATGTACAGTTTTTACTAAATCCTCCAACCAAGCTTCCTCGTTGTATACTCTATGAATAAGCCCTCAAAATCTCTCACTTCCCCCTTAATTCCTGGGTTCTACAGAACTTCAACTGGGATGTTATCTATCCCCACCACTCTACCCACCTTCATTTGTCACAATTTTCTCAATTTCAAGAATTTCCCCAATTTATCTCAAGGATTTTGCAAGATGCGATATTATATTAATTTCACTTGAATCCATATTTCATATTATGACGTTACACGGTATGGTTTTAGAACAGTAAAAACAGGTTTATTTTAATTAGTATCCTCTTACTCTTTCGAGAGGTTTATAATCATAGAACTCTATGAGCTTAACATAGACCTTAGAAGGAGTTAAAACAGCAAGTCAGGGGGGAATGGTTTGCCCTTTTTTGCCACTGCACTGTGACAGGGACAAAAGACATCCCGAAATATACACAAGAAATTGCCTGATGGTATTAACGCAGAATCTTAAAAATATTCGATCACTCAGTATAATGAGCGATTAAATAGTCTTCGCCGATGTAATCATTTTGCAATCGTCGCAATTTTGCACAGCACGATACTTAATATCCTTCAACCCAAATTGTGAGAAATCAAATGACATGAAAGGACTTGGTTCGCGCGAGATATGGAACGGGGAGGGCAATGATTGAGGACATTACTAAATCATGAATTGTAAACAGAGTAAAAACGGGCTAAGTATGAATACATAAAGTTCCGGGAGCTAACGTTTTCAATCCGAAAGTTGCCGACAGTATTTAAATTGTGACAACTGAGATTACGGCACTGAAAATGCCGCTACAACTCCAATACCGCTACCTAACGTAAAAAGAGACAACCACCGATGAAAACAATTGAGTAGCGATAAGAGTGCATTCTTAAATAATTTCTATAATATTTCATTGATACGTTCTCTGTCCATGAAAGAATTTTATTTTATCTCCTTCAAAGGACTTTAAAAAGCTTTATTTTAAGCTCATAGAGCTCTGCATGTTCGTGGTAACGACCATAAATATTGGTGGGAACTCTGGCAACCCTGCTTATATTTTTGCGCTTGCTCAGATCCCCCAACCGCCCCAACGGATTGAATTGAATTCAAATCGGAACCATTTGTGAATTTAGTTTGCGGCGTTTGTACCTTGGGCCAGTTCATCTCTGTTGTCTACTCCTTGTTTTTCTGGACCGCATTGAATATGACCAGACCTTCTAAAGCTACGAAGAGGGAGACTGAAATTTTTAATATTGAATCGCAGCTCAGAAATGAAGGTAGGTGTTGAACACACTTTTTCCATATCACACCTCTTATTTTCGTTTTGTCGTCGAATCTTACGATATCCAAGAAACAAACGTAAATTTATATGGTACGTTGGTATTTGTAAATACTGACAATCTTACATTAAGTAACTACATTCGTTCGAGTGAAAACCCACAATGTTCGCTATTGAAATATATCTTTGTAACTTGACATCTTTCCTATGGGTTTTCGATTTTAAATTTGTCCGTTTTGCTTTTTTGGATGGGTAAAAGGTGACTTTAGATCTATTTCAGCTACAGTGAATTTTTTGTGGATTTTACTTTCATGCATATGCAAGTAATTCTTAAACAGGTGCCTTATATTAAGCCCTGGTTACACGATACATAACACGTACAAGTGTCTAAATGAATGAATGCGAGAATGTATACGAAAATGCACCTTGTAACCACACCAAAATGTACAAATGAATGAATGCGTGAACAGAAAATAGAACCTGTTCTATTTGGTTCATGCATTCGCACAAGTTGCGCTGAAACCATTCACGCAAATGTACATGAACCCGTACGTGTTGATGTATCGTGTAACTAGGCCTTTAAGGCCTGGGTACGATACATTAACACGTACAAGTTCATGTACATTTGCGTGAACGAATGGATGAATCAGTGGTTACACGGTGCATGGTCGCGTACATACATTCGCACAATTTTCTGGGTACGCATTTGCGATTGTTGATGTTTTCATCTTTACTGAGCGTAACATTCAAATAGTCAAAAACGACAATTCATGATTACTACTATTTAACAAATTGAGCTTTCAATTTTCTGCTGTAATTTTCCGCGGGGACGCCTAATGGTGTAAAATGTAAGCGAGGTATTCAAATTGTTTTTTGGTAGTAGGATGTGGGATTCTGTATGCGCGCGGATCGGTTTTTATATTAATATTTTGACCTCTCCTTTGTTTGGACTTTGATTTACTATGCTCCTCCTGGATTACCCCGTCGGACATATGATTGACCTCTCGCATTCGCTGGATATTTCTCTCCCGTTTTCGACCTTGTCACCTCTTGGACGAAGGGAACGTTGTTGACTTACCCTTTAATTCTGATTTTAGCCTGTCTGGACACTGAGATAGATTCCGACGAAGCAAAAAAATCTGCTGCTGCCACAATTATTTGTGTATGATTTCATGATTCCTACGTTGCAGCACACAACTCCTCCGCTACCGCTTGCATGTCAACTGCACTCCTCCCCTTGTTTTTGTACAAGGTATTCCGGGGGTGCTTGTTACTTCCTCTTCAGTGACATAACCACAGACACACTCACTCAACCCAGTTGGGATCCTTGACAGGGCTGATTGGACCCTGATTAGGATGCCCTGGTTATGACCACAAAAACACAATTACTCAGAAAAACACACACATTCAAATGGGCCCACCTTCTGGGAGAATAGAGCTCAAAAAAAGCGTAGTCGGGGTGCAAGGACAAGACGAGGATGTGCATCGGATATGCTGGATTTTTAATGCTATTGTCACTTTAAGAGGCCGTAGAGCTCAATCTCCTTAGATTTTAAACATATAATAAAAAAGGTAGTTTTTACAAAAGGGAGTACAATACCCAATAGGGCATACATTTAAACATGCCTGATTTTCTTCATTTTCCGGGTGCCTTTTAATTTTTCTAAGTTGCTTGCAACTGTCTTACTGTTCATAATTTTAATTTCCCAAAATATTCTGAATCTAATGAATATTTTGATAATTAAGTCTTCACTTTCTTCATAAGGGAAAGAGATGGTGGCGTAACTTTCCCTGCCACAAATTATGGCATGCATTAATGTGCCCACATTGTCCTATGCCATGATGTTAGGAAAGGAGTCATTGAAAACCCTTTCCCAATCTTCAAATACGAGGAAGATGCCTTGTTTTGGAAAAAGCATTGCACTACCATCACTTTGCTCCCCATTGCCCTTGAGGTATGCCAACATTTGGTAGTTGTCATGAAGTGGCCTTTCCTCACACCAAAGTGCCTCCTTACAAGTGCCACTCCTGTGTAAATTAGTGAATTTTTTGCACAGTTAGCCACAGGTAACATAGAGGGCATTTCTAAGCTCTAGCTCGAAATTGATGTCGTCAGCTTCCTGAATCAAGAATTGGGTCTCAGTAGCTCCACCTTCATTCTAAGCAGGAACACTGTCCATGAATGATTTAATTCTCACAAGAATGGCATCAATATCTATTTCACAGTTACTCCCCTCTGACAATTTACCGACAGATGTAATTAGGGTGTGCTTGAACCGATTAATGAATTGGTAATCGGTAGGATTCTCATTGCAGCCACATTGCTGCCTCACAATGGAGAAAAAGTTCTCCAAGGAATCCTGGTTCAATGTTCTAGTTTTCTGGCATAGAAATTGAAACTTTTCTGTTAACACAGAAAAAACACCTTTTAAACTATTAATGTTCAAAAGCCAGCAATGTAAACTGGAAGGCTGCTTTCTCAACCCCAGGAACCGACTACTTTCAAGTCTTTCAAAGGCACTGCTCAAGAACTGCAAATGAATGCTGTGCTTGGTCGCAGAGCGATAGGCCTTTCCCTCAACCACTATTTTGTCACTGTTAAAACAGTCAAACAACTGATTAAGTAACTGGAACACAGCAGCTGTGTGTGCAGCAGCACTTGGTAATTGCCCCACTGCCACACAAAACAACAGGGCTACACTTACACTATCACTGCTTACAAGTGCTTGTGATGCTAATTTAACTCACATCCTTTTAAATTTTTGGGTTTCAACGTGAGCACTCGTAATTTTGGGTATGATCCTGATTTTGTAAAAGGACCATCTGCCTAAAATAGCTCCAGGATGCTTTCTTGCCCTCAAACAAGAAATCATGTTTCTGGAAGTTATTCATGAAACTTTTCAGAAGATGGGGTGAATCATACATGAAAAACACATCTTCCCCATTGTAAGGGTTGTAAGGTTTGGTAATAGTCACCCCAAGCTTGGTGCAGAGTCCCTGGTTCCGTGGATCCTGGTTGCAGACTACAAGAAGTGGCTTAGCCCATACTGCACAACCCCTGGAGACATTCTAATAGCACTTTGTGGAAAAAGTCTACATCTGTTTTGTCATGGGTTAACCAGTACCCCAAGCACTGCTTCCAGTTCCTTTTGAAACCCTTTACCATCACAACTACTTGTGACTTCCTACTTTTGGGGCATCAAATTGTCCAGGGCTACAAAACTCCACTACTTTGTCATTGCCTACATCATAATATAAGTTTTCTCTGATGGATATCTCGTCCATCATCACGACAATAGGCAATCGCAACCAATGGCCTTCTCCTTCAATGTTGCCAAAACATTTTTATCCCCTCCTTCTCTGACAACAACCTTACCTTGCCATCTAAGGAGAGTGTGCACAGAAGGGAGACGTATAAACTTCTGCAGCTGCCTATATGCACGAGGACTGCTGAAATATAGGGATAGTGCAAAATGCTTAGCATCCTGTGGCCATCGTCTACCATTCTTCTTCATTTGCCCGAGATGGATATGGGTAGCTAGCAGGTCATCCATCCTCTTCGTTTTCTTCTGCTCCAGCTTACCCACGCGTACGCCACTGCCTTTCTGCCTGAACAGTTTGGCACGAATGCATGCTATACTCCTTCGATAACGAATCCTTGCAGAAGTCCGAGGAGTGGGTTGGCTTCTGCCTCGCATTCTTTTTGGAGTGGAGTGAACCAATTGACCTAAATATAGAAATTGTCAGGTATGGAAATAATTCCAATACTCTTTCTGCAACCTAACTTTAACTATCGTATTTAAAACTCAACATACCAGAAAATTAAATTCAAATAAACCAACCACCATGGAACAGTTGACTACCATTCGCTACTCCCCCCTCGCTGTGTGCAACCCCTGAAACTAAAAATATTTTCATGATAAAAATGAATAAGTCATGCATGAGGTTAAAATTAAGAAATGCAATAGAATAATTGCACCACTACATCTACATCTACATCTACACGATACCCTGCAAGCCACCACGAGGGTGTGTGGCAGGGGGTGAAGATCACCAGGCATGCACTATTAACATGCATACATCTACATTATACAGAAGCATGACCATAATAGACTAGATGAATTATTACTAAAATAGTATTATGACAATATTGTTTTCACAATGGAAGTAGAAAATGAGGGAAAATTTCTGTTTCTGGACTCACTGGTGCAAGGGGAAGATGATGGACTATTGGGTCATGCGGAGTATAGGAAACGCTATTCCACCAATCGGCACCTCAATGCTAATTCTCACCATCATCCAGCGCAGGTTAACTCAGCACCATAACCCTACGTTCCTGCAGAGTCATGACGAGACCAACGAAGCTGAAAGACACTAAGTGGAAGCCGGGTCATTCCATGTCAGTTCATCCAGGCATGACACCCACCGACTCGGATTTGGATGAAACTTGGCAATTTTCATCCTTCCATGTAGGAATGAAACAGTGTAAAATATTTCTTGGCCATCTCTAATAGTTTTTTTTTCACGACCATTTGAATTTTTGGTGAAACTGCAGTTTTTCAATGAATGCGGTCTCCAAAGGCACTTGTACCTCCAGAGGGAAATAATTTGTCTCAGCCATACTTTTCATCCAATTCTTATGAAAATTTGCAGGTTTACTATAGAAGTCATGAGGATTTCAAATACTAATTGAAAAATATCCTCAGGGATATCAAAAATTCTCTAAATTCACTCCCTGGAATGACCCAGCCATTACCATACAACAAGAGAGCCATCTCCAAAACATGTTATAAAATCATGACTAAGGATAATGATAGCCCACAAGAAGAAATTGGGACTCCAGACGGAGACAGCCTTGCACCCAAGAAAGCCTTCCTTTCTGACGTACGGGGCACAACAGATAGATTAGGAAAAATCTTCCGCAGGCAAGAGATCAAAACGGTGTTCAAGCCACTTTCGAAAAATAGAAACTGCCTGAAAAGTGCAAAGAGTGCACTAAATCCGCTCAAAGAAATATATCAAAAATTGATGGTTACCTTCACATGTAGAATTTAGTGGCAGATCCTCACACTCCACATGTGCATGACAGTGACTAGAGTCATAACCAGTTTCTGAAAATGATAGTACAAAAGTAGTTATTCCCCTTAGCGATATTCCCTACAAGCTCACTCTATTCTTGCACGTTCATCCAGTACGTACCCCACAAACCTGTATTCTCAAGAAAAAACTATTTATCATACATTTATAGCTCAAAATAAAGTCTAATCATTCATCATCAAGATCGTTACAGTCAGAACACTTAGTAAAGAAATATGGACAAACAAACATTTCTGAATGGTGAAATCATCATAAACTTAAGTTAGTCGCCAACTATGAACATGCCACTTGTAACTAACTCATTAGAAAGATATGAATGCCTGAGCATAGACAGCAGATGGGACGAGAAGAGCATTAAAGGGCAATGATCAAAATAGTATCATAATAATATGGTAATAATATACCTAATGATGTGATGAAATGCGTGAAAGTTCGTACAAAACTGCACAAGCTGTTAATTGATCTGTGTGTGAGGATGAAATTGTTTCAGGGGGCTCTTCTAGAAAAGAGGTAGGCTATTATTAGATCAATTACAGAGGCAGAGTTTTCTTTTCATATTGACAGCACACACTTCAGACGACCAATATGAAGACTATTAAAACTATGACATTACCATTAAGAAGACATCAACAAGGAATTGACAATAAATAATAATAGATAAATTTACCTTCAACTATGGAGGAAACTGCGTTACTCTTCAGCAGAAATTGTGGTTTGCTGGACCTAATAGCATTGTCCCTAAAATGCACGCTACAGTGTCTTAAGTTCTTCATGCACCTTAAATCCAGACCAACCAGATCCTCTCTCAGAGTAAATTTCACCCATTCCCCGGCTCTGAAGCAGAAATAATACCTTAGTTCTATTCTTTTATCACTTGAAAAACTACAGTGAGACGTGCGCTCAAACGAAATACTACTAAGTTCACTTTATTGTTACATATTACACATATACCTACCTTTCTACGTCACTCGGAAACGTAAAAAAGGCTATTTTATCTAACCTACTGCCAGAAAAATTGCGGCACCAAGTGGCTGCACAATAATGCCGTTAGCATCGTTTTTTCCCACCTAACTAGTGAAAAGTAACATCATTCTTTTGTCTTCTCATCACATTTCCCAAGTACTCTTTTTATAAATCCTACTTTCTCTACTCGTCCGCATATTTCCTGAATGTGTCTTCCCCACGATAAATCTTTAGTGATTGTTATACCTTAAATTTATTTCAGACATTTAAGACATTGCCATGAACAACGGATACAGTGAAAGTTTAATTAATAAATTAGTATACAAAAAATGGAAAACTTTAGCAATCCAGAGAGTTACATCCTTAACCCCCTTATCTTCTCCAATCACACAACGTTGGTGCAGAATTCCATATGTCGGTCATTTATCTAACAAAATTGCAAACCATCTCCCTAGGGAGAAATACAGAGTGTCCTTTTATACCCCCATGAATCTTTCTAAATTAATCAGCAGACCCAAAGATAAAGTGGACATACTAGACAGATGTGGAGTTTACACACTGGAATGTGATTCCTGCAAAGGAATATATGTGGGTCAAACAGGCAGAAACTTCCACACGAGAATCAGCGAGCATCGGAAGTGCCTTGTGAAAGGACAGGACACGTCCACCGTCGCCAAGCATCTTATGGACACAGGTCATCAGTGCAGTTTTGTCCCAAATATTTTACATGTGGAAAAGAAAGGGAAGAAACTTGATGCTTTGGAACAATTGGAAATAATTCAACACAAAATTAATAATGTCCTAATTTTAAATGATAACACCTTTCCATCCCATTCCCCGTTACTGTCCATAGCACTTCGTTAGTCCACTGCCACCCCTACTACCCCCTAGCCATCCACCTTTCCCCCTCCCTTTGGTAACACCACACTACTTACTCCACCACTCCGAGCCGACGTTCTGGACATCCCCTACCCTGCGGTCCCTCTCCACCCCTCCCCCTCCCCCCCAACCTCCAGAGGACTCCTCAAGCATCGCCGAAAAGCAACACCACGGGACATCACCCACTGGTCTCCAATTGCCGAACCCTGCCGCAAGAGCCATTAAATCGACGAGGGATCCTAAGACGACAACGGCGACCCAAGGCGTTTTTCTCCTTCAGTTCCCTCTCCCATCTTCCCCCATCGTCACCAACCGACACCGGGTTTTACAAATTTGAATAAACTGACCTGCCCCTCTCACCCACGCGCCAACCAGATCACTCCTTGTTCCCTGTTCTGTTGTCCCCCCCCTCCCCCCCCCCCCCCCCCCCGATACTTTCTACATTTTGCTCTGAAATAAGTTCTCGTCTACTGACATACGGGTTCTTCAGAGCTATAAATACTCCTCTGTTTCTGCTTAATCTATCCTTTCTGTATATGGTTTAACACTTCGGGAATGAAGTATTCCCGAAATGTATAAGTAGTACTTACTTATGCGAATCATTTATCACATATATCCTGTAACTGAATGCACATTAAATTTTGCATAAAACAATGGCTTCAAATGTCCACTACTACTGACTTCTTGTTCAGGTTCTTAGTTAAAGGCATCAATATTCATCAAGGGAATACCTACTGCTTTCACATAGGTAATTTTTAGGAAAATTGCTGATGGTAACCTAGGACATGATTTACTGAATCTACCAAATCTAAGATGAAAAGTCCCATATATAGCACATTACCAATGAAAAACATAATCAAGTGATCTAGCGGAACTCCATTATATTCAAAATTCTGTTTTTTTGTTCTTGACGAGATAGGATTTCCTATCAATGAATGGAATGACGTGATCCATCAAAGGATGATTAATATATAATCCAAAGCAAGGGTCTGTAAGATACAGGATCAAATTAGTAGTCAGATGACAAATATATCCCAGAGAGAGTTAATGCAAGATCGCAAGGTCAATCGCGATAGAAGATTGAGTGTGTCATGGCATCCAAATAATAAGTGGTCCGCTTTGTTTTGTTCCACAGTTCCAGTCCCATTCCAGTCCAAGGCATTCTGCCTCTCTGTACCGCATTTCTGATTGGTTTCATCAATGTCTGCCATCCACACTTTTAGCACCCATTCCGCATCGCCACTGGCTTTATGGATGCGAAAGCTCTGTGCAAGGTGGGTGTCGCATTTGCTGAATGCCAATCAAAAACAAATGCGCAAACGACTTTCAGAGTAATGTTTGGACAGATTCAAGAGGGATCCGACCGATTTTGTGTGGCTATTTGTCACCATGGATGAGACATGGGTCCACCACTACATTCCAGAAACGAAACAGCAGTCGAAGCAATGGGTGGAAGCTGGTGGTTCAGTGCCAAAGAAAGCAAAATTGATCACATCTGCAGGAAAGGTCATGGCCAACGTGTTTTGGGATTCGAAAGGGATCCTGTTAATTGATTACCTTGAAAAAGGTAGAACAATTACAGAATATTACTCCAACCTTCTTGACCAGTCGGATGCCAAAATTTGTGAGAAGAGGCTTGGGTTGAAGAAGAAAAAAATCATCTTTCACCAGGACAACGCACCTGCTCACAATAGTGTGTTGGTGATGGGAAAACTACAGGATTTGGGGTACGATTTGCTTGGCCATCCCCCCTATTCTCCTGATTTAGCACCCTCAGACTTCCATCTGTCCCCAAAGTTGAAAAAATTTATTTTTGGGAAGCGCTTCACATCCAATGAAGAAGCTGAGAGGGCCGTGGATGGATATTTTCATGGCCTTACACTCTTACTTCCGGGAAGGAATACTGATGTTGGAGAAACAAAGGGCCAAGTGTGTTGAGGTCAAGGGAGATTACGTAGAAAAATAAAATCGTTTATTAAATGAAAATCGCAGTCTTTCATTGTCAGGCCGAGAACTTTTCATCTTACCCTCGTAAAATCGTGTTCATTTGTATATTTTGCTTGATGTACGTTTGTTGATGTAGCTACATCATGGAATGTAATACTAAGTGTTTTTCCCGATTCATTTTTCGTTTAATCTGAGAACTAATAATTCGTAATGAACTAATCCTGAGAGAACAAAGTGTACAGTATACTTAATGTAAGTCCATTTGTAACATCTACATCTGGTATATAACAGACACAGACCAGATTTAGATGTTAAAATAGGGTTTACATTACTTATATTGCAAATTTTGTTCCTTCAGGGAAGGAGTGATAATGCCCAGTGTTTAACTCTTGGTACCCTAATGCGAAAAGTTAAATTTTAATCAGCGGCAATCTTCTTCAGTTTCAATTGTTTTGTGTGCTCTTTCTATGTTCAAAGTTGTGCCCAGATTATGGTTTACATTAGAAGTGCTAATCACTGGTTTGTTCATTGCCCTAATTCCTGTATGCTATGCTTTATCTGGTAGTAAAGGCAGATTCGGTCCTAGTATACTTATTACTGGGTCATTCTATATCAATTCATCCAGAAAAATGCAGTTATGACACCCACCATCTCAGATTTTGGTGAATCTTGACATGATATATCTTTTCGTGTAGATATGAAAGAATGCAAAGTTTTACTTCTCTATCTCAGCTTGTTATGTTTTTACAGCCATTTAAAGTGTAGGTGAAACTGCAGTTTTTCCATTCCCGAGGATTCCATGGGCATTTGTACTGCCAGAGGAAAAAGAAATGTATCAGTCTTATTTATCCCTCAGTTATTATAAAAAATTGCAGTTTTATCATATGAACCATGAGGATTCCAAAGTAATAAGAGTTATATTCTCAAAGGTGTCATAAAATCTCAAAGCACTTCAGTTTCACAAGATTTAAGAAAATTTATAACCCAAAACGTGATTATATAAAAAAATTAAATATCTACCAAAGGCAGTGTAATTATAAGGCAAAACTATTTTTTCTCATAGTCCAAAAGATATTACCCACCACCTCTGAAAATAAATCACATGGCTTTTTGTGTGCTTTCTGAGATGAGTAATGTTAAACATAAAAAATGTGCATTTCACTTATCTGATAACCAGCTTGAGGCCTACCTATGATCAGTTAAAAATAAAAGGCAATAGTTATCTTAAACACTTTCATCAGATTTTCATGATAAATTAGTAAAAATACTTTTACTGTAAAATTTTTGGAAAAACAGATCCAGTTTGACTACTAAATGCATAGTTACAAAATAAATTATAATTAATTTCTATAGAATTGTGTGATTTTTCTACTTACTGGTAACTTTGCAATGCATCTCAAAGTATAGGAAATTAAACGAGTCTGACTTAAGTTTCTGTAATTTGTTTTTATGCATATGAATTGAAATGTATAGTCTCTGTCAAAGAATATCTAGTCCACACATTAAAATACAACCCGTATAGAATCACTTCTCAAACTCACTATGCATGATTATAAATGTTTGGTTCAACAGTACTTAATATATCTTTGATTATAGCTTTAGGGAACTTTATTTCTTTTGTTTCAACCCTCAAGTCCTCCTCGTAAATTTTTTAACTGCTGGTTCATGCATTTATGTCTTTTTCGGGGAAGTTATACCCTCTTCCTGATCATGTTGTTGTAGGAGCTTCCATTACAAATATTACTATTCAGAGGAACATAACAGATATCTTCTTTGTGTTGAGGCCAATAAAATGATGTTGCAGGTCCATAAGGATGAATAAATTTTGTTTTCACATCACATTCATATGTATAGACTTACCTAACCCAAAATACCAATGATTGTCATATAATCAGGCCACATAAGAGTTTGTGAAAATTTGTGCCATATTCACTTCACATTCTTTCCTGAGAAACTGTGAATCTCATAAACATTGAAATATCATATTGAAGTGCATCAGAAAAGTACATTACAACTCGGGAGTAGCATAAGTTCAGACCTTCCTGTAAATACTTGTGAACACCATAAAATATACTACTTTAAAAAGTATGAAACTTATTAAGCCTCTTTTTTAGATCCATTTAGATGCCATAAGAAAAAAACTACTGAATCACTAAGTGTGACTACTCCCTAATTTTTTATATAACCATGTTTTGGGTTGGAAATTTTCTTAAATCTTATGTAGCTAAAGTGTTTTGAGAATATAACTTATTTCCGTCTGGAATCCTCATGGTTTCTTTGATAAAACTGCAGATTTTTATGACAATTGAGTGATAAATAAGTCATTTTTTTCCACTGGTGGTGTAAGTGCTCACAGTGTCCTTGGGAATAGAAAAACTGCAGTTTCTCTACATTTTAAGTGGCAGTAAAAACAAAACAAGTTGAGATAGAGAAGAAAAACTTAGCGATCTTTCATACATACATGAAAAGATAAATCATGCCAAGTTTCATCAAAATCATGCCGGTGGGTGTCATGGCCTGGATGAACTGGTATGGAATGGCCCTGCTTCCACGCAGAATATACTCACTTTAAATTTATTCGTTATATGTTTGTTTTTCATTAAAAAGAGGTGGTTATGTTTGTCATAACATATGTGCATTTTTGTATCTCATTGGATGGCTCTTTTTGTTTATATTTAGGCTAATGTTACATTGTCTTGTTATCAATTTTGAACAACATTTGTGGGGATAATTTAGCATGAAAATGATCTCCTTTATAATTTCACATGTTTTTTGTTTTACAGTTAGGCTGACACTCAGAAATCGCAAAAGGAGGCAAAAGGATTTATTGGAGACAGTCAGTAATTATTACGAAAACCTTTTAATAGAGCTTCCTGCGGATTTACAGAATAAATATGTATCTCAACTAACCCATGTAAGTACAGTTTTTCTAGCTATTAAGATGTCGACTATTGAGACATTCGTGAGTATATCCTTCCAGCATTATTTCATGTGACAGTTGTTTTTCGCTGAATTCCTTTGCAGGACGACATCTGTAGAATCAAGAATAAGAACTTGGAAGTTTCAGCCATTGAGGGGAGCAACAAATTACCTAGAGGTAATAACAATCAATTCTGATTTTGTAGAAATTCTAAAGATCCTAGTGAGATTTTTTCATAAAATGGTTATGTGCACCTTGTAGTTTACTTATCCTCTACCGTCCTTTTCCTTGTCCCCAGTTATCGAGAAAGTGTGTTTATGTATTCATCATATATACATTGACCTAATATTCATTATACATTTATGAAACATGAGCGGCAAAAGGGTGACGAAAGTGACATAGAATGGTACTATGACAATGTATTTCAAATAAATGTTGTCAGATTACAATTTTGACGCATTCCCTTTATCTGATAATATTCCCCAACCCAATTAAGCACTTACTGTGTTTAGTCCTTACCAACCCTTTATTTGGAACACTTGCTGGTATTTCATCTGTACGATACTTGATCCAGCACAAGACCTAGTGTGCTAGCCACTACTTGATATTGAGGACAGAATCTAGCATGATTGGAATCGTCCTGGGAGGTTTCACACAATCATCGACTTTGTGCTTGCTATGAAATGGTTTTTCCACATGATTCTTACTAATTACAAAAAGAGAAGTTTGCACAGTGTCTGTAACGTGATGTGGTTGGTAGATGCCCGCCAGGTCCTACTGGAAGCTAGTAGCAAACTATTACCGCATCAAGTAGGAAATCAAGTAGCATAAGTTACCTGGCTTCCAAGGTAGCAGAACTCCTTCACCTCTTCATGTTTTGGTTTTCCTAGTGTAACATTGGTGTTAGCCTCTTCTCTCTTACTGCACACCAATATCTTAGTCTTCTCCTTATTGATCTTCATCTTATTGTCCATGTTCTTTCCATGGTTATTAGAATCTTATTTAGAACCATCTATGTCTGTGATATGAGTGCTATGTCATCAGCGAATTGCAGCATGCTTTTTTTTTCTCTGTGGATATTCATTCCGGAAGAATTCTAATTGATGTCATTGGTGGCTCTCTCGAGGTACAGATTAAAAATTGTGGGGATCATCATCCAGTAACTCAGTTTTTCGTTGTATTCTTTTGTAGATTATCCATGTTAACATCTTCAATGCATGTGTTGTGAGGCGTATATTAAAAATACAATCCTTAAATGCTCACAGTTCTTCACTTTTCACACATATCACAGGTGGTTCTGTAATGATGGGCTAATGTCTTCTCTCCTGCATTTTTAATTAGTTCTGCAGGAATAACATCAATTGCAGAAGCCTTATTCATAGAAAGGTCCTTGACTGCTGCGTCAAATTCTGATCTTAATATCAATGATCCATGTGACCCTTTTTGACTTATCTATTCTCTTTGATCACTTTTGTGCTGAGATTGTTTCTGTTGTATAACTCTTCCAGATATTCTCTCCATCTCCTCACTTTGCCTTCATTTTCAATCAAAATTTTTCCATTCTTGTCCCTTATGGCATTTCATCTTGTGCTCTGTTCCTTGAAGTGGTTCCTCACTATCCTAAACAGCCTCCACCATTCCAGATGCAAGGTTATTTTGTACATCTTTGCAAAGGTTCTTCATCCACATTTCTCTAACTTTCCTGGCTTTGCAATTTATTTTGTTCCCTATTCTTTTGTATCAAAGGTGCCCTTCTTTGGTTTTTGCATTCTTGCACTCTCCTCTTTCTTCAATCAGTTCTAATACTTCTTCTGTGATCCATGACTTCTTCTTGAGAACTTTTCTTCTTCCAAAGACTTATTTTGTCCTGTAGTCAACAGTTAAAGTTTTCCCAAAGGTACTTCAGCAACAAAGGGTACTTTGGCCCACTTGAATGTTGTCCTGGAAAAGGTAGAGAGGTTTTTAGATTATGTCACGTCTTTATTCTTAATTTGTTGTTTCAGATGTTTATCTATAAGTGCCTCTTCATGCTATTTCCAGACTGCAATTCATTTACTGGTAGGTACTCAATTCTTTGTCAAACTCTTTGAGCAAGAGTGATACTGGCTAGACAATGAATCATTGAATGGAATGCAGCCAGTTTATGACAGTAATGATGAGTTGAATCATTTGGAATGACCACATTCGTAAAACTATTTAGCTGTAGTATGGAAAAGCTATGGCTATTGTCATTTAAGGCTATTGTTAAATCTAAAAAAAATCAGTCTTTATACAGGATTTCACCTTAAAAACAATTGAAGGATGTGATGAGTACAATATAGCCAAAAACTGATATAGCTGTCTTTGGCTCCCAGTCCAAAGACATACCACATTGTCAACATTGTGGAAATAAGTAAACTCATTTTTGATTAAGAGATGATTGCACCTAGAGATTTTTATCGAGATTGTCCTTAAAAACCTCTGGTAGGATTGGGGAAAGAGGCAAACCTATAGCTAAACCATTTGTTTGGGTGTGAAAGTTATCATTAAAATAAAAATTTTGAACAGTACAGAGGCTCAAGAGATTATTAAATTCGTTTATGGTAGTTATGCTCAACCAGCATTTTCCAGGTGCAATGAGCGTAACTGAGAGAAAATAGTTTACCTGAATAGTATGTTGTTTGTAATTTTAAAGAAAATTTTTAATAAATGAACTGGAATACAAACATTTTAAGGCATGAGGGATGTTGGGTGATGTTGACGATAAGTATTGCTGTTTAATCTTCATGCTGTTGTGCAAAATCAGAAACAAAAGAAAGATTGTGGAAAGGATGTGCAGTGTTCCTCTGGAGTTTTAGTGTTTGCCAAAAAGCAATGGATGAATATGTAGTCCTAAAATGTCATGAGCTCACATGTTGTGATGAATAAACCTGGCAACAGACTGAAAATTTTGAAAAGGCTGAATATTAGTAGCTATCATATGCATATATGAAAGCTTCATCCAAAACTTTTTCCCTTGAGCTGTTAGTTTCATAAGAGTTTTGATGGCTAAAATATTCTGGACGAGATCTTGTTGATTTTTTTCTCCAGTAAGTAATTTTTAGCAAGCTGTGGGTTCAGCAATTTCAAAAGACAATAAAAAACATTCACAGTCATGCTTGTGCATCAGAAAAACATTTCCTGGTCCTTAGATTTAATCTCCCGAAAGAAATTTTAAAATTCTTCGAACTCTTCTTTCCCTGTAAACAGGTCGAACAGCATATTGATGTTGAACTGCACAACTTCACAATTGAGTTCTATAATAAATAAGCTATTGATCTGATGGTCTATATAAGTTGTGCATGGCCTGAGAAAATGTTTTCCATGTCATTTCATGGGAAACCAAACGTAAACAATGGAATGTGTGTAGCAGATATTGGTCATACACTTACCAGGGTGGCGATCGTCAGGGAAAACTGGAAAAACCTGGAAAAGTCAGGGAATTTTGGAAATCTGGAAAAGTCAGGGAGAAACAAATAGGAAATTCTCGTTGTTTTTCTACCATTACATTTTCCCACTCTTAGGGCAGTCTTTCCCACCCTTTATTTCACAAAAACATTTCACCAACTAAAGCTAATGTCCGTCGCCGAAGTGCATGGAATAAGCCCCGTCAATTTGTTGAACATTCAGTGGTGAATCATAGTTATTTAGCTGTGAATCAGTCATACAACGTATCCCTTTTGTATATCCTTAATGCGATATTTGCCTAGTAGTGTTAAAATTCATGATCACTGAGTATTCTGCTCATCACAAGGAATCCGAGGCTATGTTTTTCGGAAGATGTTACCTCGCTTTTTTTTTTTAACTTCCGAGACTCAGGTCGAGAGGTAGTTGTAGCACACTAGCTTATAGTAAATACGTGCTTGTAGTTCTAAAAATACGAGACGATGATTATTAAAACGGTAATACAAGTATGATCACATGTGTAAACAAAATCTTACGTGAGATCATCTTCGATTTCCATACCCCCCTTCGCGAGACCGTAAGAAGAGTTCTCCCCTCCCCACCTTTCACGCTCGACGTAATTATTGAGTGGCCCTCTGATCTCCCTCTCGAAGCAATTCAGTCAGGTCACAAACCACCTCAAATAAGACATTCCTAAATATGACGCTGCCGTTATCAATTGTCTCCTGTTTTCGCTCGCAGTAGCGCAATTACGTTTTTTTTGTTTATACAATATTTTAACGATTTTGGTTCCCTCTTACAATCAAGGGGTTATTACCACGTTAATCAAGTTGTTATTCACTTTTAAAACTCGTGCCTTCCGATTTTGATCCAGTCCAAGAACTTGGCTTTGTTTGTATTTTTCGCGTAGCTAAGTGATACCTATACCAGAGTCCGCCAGTAAATTGGCCATTTACTTTCCCTTCGATGCCTTTTCAGTAATCTTCAACTTCTCAGAACTACGACATGCCACCTCTTCCTTGAAGAATTAGACATGGAATTTGTAATTTTACTGAAGGAAACATACACGGCCACGGAAATACGATACATGGCCGCAAAAAATGTATTAAAAATGTGTACAATTTGTGAGATGGCGAAACTTGTGAAGGTTTAATGTATTTTTTTCATTAGGGAAGAGGTTCCATATATTTTTTCATTCTTATAGCTTTTAATGTATTGATATGTGTTTAACATTTTCTGAGTTTTGACGAAAATTTAATTCAGCAGAAATAAAATATTCCGATAATAGGAGACCTTTGGCGATCGGTCAGGGAAATTGGTAAAGCCATCAGGGAAAAGTCAGGGAATTTGAAAATTGTTTATCAGTAGCCACCCTGCTTACTGGGCAGTAGGGTGACCACTTATGAACATTGCCGGAACTGCCTGAAGTGACAACCATTGTCTTCCAGTGGTGAACTCCATTGAAGATTTGTATGAAGGAACTACCATTAGATGCTTGAAGTTAGCAATCAATTGTGGACTGTTTAATTTTGTGTCTACTTTAGTGGTATGATTGCTTGCATTCATTCTGCTTGTGTGTTTGATCTTTTCTACACATCAGCCTAGCTATCTTGAGGGTGTGTGGCCGAGGGTAAATACATATTAGACATGCACTGTGTTAAGTGCTATTCAGGCAGTAATGGGGAACAAGAGAAAGAGTTTTGTGAAAAAGGTGAATATTGGTTTTATGCGTGCAAAGAAAGACATGGTGTTAAGTGTATTTTTTCAGGCCAGGCATAGTGGCTTGAACACTTGCAGTAATCTTAATACTTCTGCTAGTAAATATATTTTTTTCTCTTTCAGCCTCACGTGCCAAGGGAAATAAGCAGTTAAATTTGGCACCTAATATGTTGAAGGTGAATAAGGTAAGGATGCCTACATTAGGAGGGTAGATTGCTTTAAATCAAATGAGGACGGCAGCCTGTGCTGTAATGGCTGTTTCTGTTTTCTAAATCATACATGGATAAATTTCTGCCTTCAGTTTATGGCTATTTTCTTTCTCTAAAATGGTCATTGTATACAGGACATTGTAATGGGACTTTACATGTCAAACAATAAATTGCAAAGTTTAAAGCAGTGTCCAGTCATGGAAATTATATAGATAATGCATGGAAATAGAACAGGGACTATTTTCACCGTTAATGTTGTTCATGCATTCAGGAAGTTTTCCATGCAATTATTTGCTTTACCCAATGCTCTTGTCACTGCACATACCTCCAAGCATCTGGTTGCACAGTGGCAAGTATCATATAAAATGTCCTAAAGATCAGTGCATTGTACCTATCTAAAAAATTATATTGACAGCTAATTCCTTTCCTGTTGAGATTGACCTTTTAATTCAAACTTAGTGATGCTTAAACACTTCTTGCATCAAAATCCTTTACTTTTTAAATAATTGTATAATTAAGTAATTTTATTACATTTGTATCATATATTTCTAAATGAAGTTTATGATAATTATGTTATGTCTTATTGTGTATTTATTCTGTTTCTCTTTGCATCTTTATTTTATATCATACTGCAGTGTGTAACTTTTTATTACGTATGATGCATTTTACGTTTTATTTTTATAAACTTAATACCTTTTTTCTTTGAATAAGTTTATGACTTGTGTAATTGAATTTGGCCATATTAAATGTAAGTTTTTTGAGTTATTTAATTGGCTTGTTGCATGTGTTTGTAATAGATGCTTTGCATCATTGTACAATAAATAAATAAATACAGTGCTAGGTGCAGGAAGTCAAATGTTAGGTGGTGCATTTGTTTGGAAGACCATGCATAACGTTTTTGCAGGTACATAATGTTGTGACGAAGTTAATTGATGTGTTTTACCTAATTTTCAAGAGATAGATATGAATTTCAAAGAGAGAGATTTATTTAAATTGAATTATTGGCCATTCAATTTTTTGAAACTATGGAAATTTATTAGTCTCTCTTCCTTATTTCATTGCAGTTTCAAACACCGCTGAATCAGAACATACCAACTCATCATATGGGAACGGTAACTCCCAAGTTTAACCCTTATGCCCCTATGTCTGTGGTTAGAGTTCCCAAGGACGGGGAAGTGGCAATGTCCCTGACTGGCAGTCCTCTTCGAGTGACCTCTGTCATCAATGAATCAAAACCAAATGTGATTGTACCGTTGGATAATGGAAGGGTAAGGCTGTAAATATATATCCCCTGTAACTTATCACCTGCTGATGATGTGATCTTGTCATGGCTATGCTAGTTACACAATGGGTATTGGCTCCGATTCCTCAAGGTGTGTGCAACTAGTTCACACAGGAAAGTGAGCAAATACGCAACCAGGTGCGCTAAGTATGAGTTGAAATTGGTTTTATTTGACCTGTTTTAACTACATACAGTGGAATCCCGGTATAACGAGTGCTCATAATCCCTCGGAAATCATTCGCTAAATCGAGCGCTCGTTATATCCGAAGGTGTTGAAAAAACCACCTAATTCTCATAGTCGTGCGTATTTACAGCTTTTATTTTGTTTCCGTGGTATTTGACGAAGGTAAACAACAAAAAAGTGATTTCAGGCACAATCTGGTGGAATATCAACATATTTCATGAAAGAAGCAGGACATTTTCCATTTTATAAAATATTAAATCCCCTAGTTTCGGTGTTTTTCTTCCAGTTCTTCTATTTTTCGATCGCCGAAGAAAGCTGTAAAGACAGCGTAACTAGTCGGAATTAAAATATTAGGTATACTGTGGAAGTTTTTGGATAATTTTGCGAATATGTCATGATGATAATATCAGCTTTGTCGAGTTTTCGAATGTTAACCAGTTCGTCCATCGCGTAATCTGGCCCGATGAAGTATCGTGATATTGCGTCGGTTAATCGTGTTGGAAAATGTTAGCCGTTGGGTTGGCCTTCGCTTAATATGGAGCAAGTATGTCACCTATCTGTCCACGCAAGTACGTCAACTATCTTACCACTGAAATTGAAAGAGAAAGTGTGAGAGAACTGCTGAGAATTTGAATTAGCAGATAGCAGAATAGTAAGTTTTCAAAAGTACTTGCTCCAGCTTAAGCGAAGGCCAACTCAATTGAGCCATTAATGGCTGTCTTTTTCCGACACGATTAACCGGCGCAATATCACAATAATTCAACGGGCGCTATTACGCTATATTTGAACGGGCACAATATCACGATCTTTTATCGCGATATTTATCGTGATAATATATCGGGGCGCGATATCGTGATATTTTATCGGGATGCGATATCATGATATTTTGCGATCAGTGGGTTATGAAAACTTCCCCAGTGGAGAAGGATCATATTACCAAAGGGAAGGGCCAGGTTCCCATGGGGCAATAGAGGCATTGAGAGGGGTTTCCTCCTCCTCCCCCAGAAGATAAAAACAATGCCGAAGACACACTCCAAACAAACGTGTCCATTGGAATGGTGCAGACTCGAATAAATCTACTGGTCAACAAGAAAACTATCTTCACTCTCAGAAGTGGAAAAAATCATGTAATACATTCTCTTAATAGTCCATAGCATTGCTATATCACTTAGTCGTGATGTATTTGGTAATATGCAGTGTCAGAAGTAAATGTTTTATATTCCAAATAATCAGTTGTTACATGAAATTTAATGTCAGTGTCTGTAAATACAGTAGAAACTTGAAATTACGATCCTCAAAATTAGGATATTTTGATATTACGAAGGAAAATCTTCAGTCTCAACCAAAGGGGTACCTATCTAAATACATGTAACAGTACTCGATATTATGAAATAATGATGTTTTGAAAATACGAACCTCAGTTCCCGGTCCCAACGTGAAAAAATTACTCGTTTTTACGAATAATGACAGATCATGGCAGCGTTTTTCAGACGTTCCTTGCCAGAGTAACACTCGTAATCATTCATCGTTGGCATGCACATTTGCATTAGGACGAGTTTGAATCATATGTGAAGTACCTAATACATAAAATACAGGGTGCGGTAACATAACTTCCTTTTTTATATGAATATATCTAAATAAAAAAGAAATATTGGATATAGCCATATAAAAAAGGAAGGAAACAAAAATAAGCTTCATTGTGATGTTGGCCAAGGATACTCGTCGTACGATATTTTGGGCCGGTTTTATAATGTATGGTTAAACTTCTAGTTAGTTAACGTGGACGTTAAGTTGAGGTGAAGTTTAACCTGAGGATGGGTTTTATAAAGATAAACAGACCTCCGGTTAGTTGACTAGAACCCTAGAGACGGATTTGTGTACTTAGGACAATTCTCATACCGTGAATACGTCAGAACTGGCCATAACAAATGAAAAACGATAAAAAAATTGCCGCGACGAAAGCATTTTCAAATTGTAAACTTACGACACAAAATTTAATTATCACCAATTCACCGTATTTCTACCACATATATCTCATTAGTCAGTGTCTTTATTTATCATTTCCTTGGACAATTACTTTAAATTTCCTCACAGAGTGAAAATGGTCAAGAAAGTTCAGACATTATGATTCTCACCCAATCCATTTCCTCTTTTTTCTCGAATTTCTTGCTGTCTTCCTAACAGTGGTAAAAATATCAGCAATATAATTGATAGGAATTACATTAATTTAGAAGATGGAAAAATTGTTTTTCATGTAGAGGGTTTACTTTACAATTTTGGCTATGGTAAAGGTCTTTTTTTCAGTGGAGTAATCAAAGGCAAGTGTGAAAGAGCACTATATTACCAATTTCTAATTCATTAGATGTAACATTGCACTCCAGAATTCTTAGCATCGTAGCCAATGAGTCTGACCCAGTTATTTCATCTAGATGTCTTACCTTTGCCTGTACAATTATATCATTACATAAAAACTTACCTATTAACAATAGTGCAATGATTTCTGCCCGTTCCCTCCCATGAAAAGCTACATGAATATAGAATCTTTATCATGATTTTAATCTCCTACAATAGTTGATCCTCTCACCAATAGGAATGATTTACTTTAAGAAATATAGGTATCTGTTCACTCTAGGGAGTTATAAGAGCCTAATTCTCCATATATCATGCCAATTTATTGGTTTTGTATGGTCATTGTGTATGACATGAATCAAGTAAATAGGGGTATTAGAAAGAGGGAAGTAAAGTATAAAAATCTGTATAGATAAATCCTCATTACAAATAGATTAACTCACAACAAATAAATTGTTAATAATCAAGGTTTAATTACTACTCATTCAAGAAAAATTCATCCACAGATTAGTGTGCCTTATTTAATAATATTTGGACCTTTGACTTTAAAGCACTTGTGGAGGCTATTACATTGGTATATTGAAGCTGATATTGCTCATCATTGCGATTGAAACACCATTTACCTTCTAGGTACAAAAAAGTGAGTTTAAAAATGCATTTTGGCAGCTTTCTTGTGTTGTGACACTCATTTTTTACCATGAAAGTGTTTGGCTTCTTTTACTAAAATTGACAAAACATGAAATGTAAACACTGTTAGTACCTTTGTGCCACGATGAAGATTATAATCTATATATAGGTCTAATCTACCAATCATAGTTTGCCAGGGATATGAAAATAAACACCTAATATTGCACTTTTACCAGGAAAATATTTTTCTAGAAAGTCCTGATTTCCCCCAAAGATTAAGGAATATGAGAGAATGGAATGCATTATGCCACAATAAAAATTTAAGAAATTCAGTTGATACATTTGGTGTCAACTGTCTAATTATAAAGTAAATTGAGGGAATTTTCTGACATAGTAAAATGACGTGATCATTTTAGTCAGGGTTTCCATGAAATATAGTTAAGATAATATATTATCATGGAAATTCATCACAAGGAGGTTTTCCTTAGCTTCAGTAGTTGGCTGGTATTATGACTTCCAAAAATGAAGTGTCTGAGCTATTTATATTACTACTAAGTTTATTGTTTTCACACATTTTAGGCATTTCATTTATAGAAGTTTGCTTATGTGACCCAGTTATAATCACGATAAATAAAAAATGTAAAATATCAGCACTGACAAACCAAATAGATGATTGCCTCTTAATCAAATTACCTCATTTATGACAGATCATGGAAATATTGTGAAGAGCAACACTTATGTTTGACTGGAATAAAATATGGCACTAGATAATAAGTATAATTGATAGGTACCAGCTTGATTGGTGTTAATACACAGTTACATGAATGAAGACTTTAGTGGAACTTGACCATCTTGCTTTGACATGACCCGTACACATTGAAGAAATGCAACAGATTCAAGCAAAATAGCCTATTCTGTATCTCAACCCTCTCTTTTCATTGACTCCTGAGAGGTGAATCAGACTTAATTGGCAATTCTTTAAATCTATGATAGATTATCTTCTTCTTTAAGGAAATACTTTTAATGAGAATCTCACAATTCCTTGCATTGTCATAAAATGTTCTGATTAATTAGTTGAAAGTAGAACTTGGCAGTAGTGTTTATGCCTAATATATGCTCATTCAATAACTTATAACTGTAATTTACCTACATACCTTTAATTAAAGGCAGGTAAAGGTTTTTGTTCAAATATGCCTAAAAACATCATTAGGAATTATATTCCATGACCTACATACATGACAAGTTTTCTAAATTCCTGACTGCAAAAGAATAGATGTACTATTCCACTGTATAGTAAATATTCACCCTATTATCAATACAAGGTTGTCTTTGTAAAACACATTAGATCATTCATTAGCCTTAATCATTCATAATCCTTGGAGGGAGAAATGCATCTATTTCTCAAAGAGCTTATTGCAGGTTAAAATATGAAAGGTACAGATAATGATCTATCACAAATTTATTCCACATTATATACTCTCTGTCTATGCTTATTCATAGCTAAATAAACTTTTATCAAGGCAATAGAAAAGTATGGTAATAATACTAGAGATAAACTTGAGAAACAAATCCTGGGGGGCTTGCTATAATGCACGAAAAAGGTAAACAAAATGTCATGCCATATATACTCATTTTTAATCACAATGAATTTATCAAATTCATGAGTTTCAATACATAATAACTCATTGAAAATACATCTAACTATATAGTGGTATCACTCTGTGATAAAAATTAGTTAAATATTCAAACACACTAAAATTTCACAGCACCTAGAGCAACTGAAACACAGGACTCTACAGAACAACATACGAAATTAACCTCGGCATCTAAAGTAAATGCCATTGCAATCTAAAAAATCATCACATCGGTCCTTGTTATCATTTAGAATCACAAAGCGTTGTAATTACCTATATTCTATCTTGTGTGGAAGTGAATATAGTAGTCTTCCAGCATCAAATTCATGAGTTTCAATACATAACAAATCAATGGAAATACATATAACGATATACTTAGTTGACACACATACTTTCTTGGTTAAAACTTAGTGCTCAGTCGAACACAATAACATTTCACCTCGCCTAGTACAATTGAATCACTGGGTTAAAATAGAACAACATGCAAAACTAACATCTACGTCTGAAGTAAATGTTATTCTAATCCAAATAACGTTCACATAGGTCGTAAACTTGCTATTACTTTACATCACAAAACGTTTTAATTATATTCTATCTCATGTTGAAGTGATTATAGTTATCTAACAGGACTCATTGTAATGTTTGACACAACATAATCATTAATAAATTGTTCCTAGGTTTTAAAAAGTTTTTACATGCCTTGTTGATGGCGTTATATAAACGCTTATGGTATAACTTGAGTAGTAGCACAGGAAAAATGAACGAATGAATGAAAAATGAAAAACGAACTATCGCTGATACTTGTATAAACAAAGGAATTCTCAACTAAATCCTAACCCACTCACTTCCTTGTGTGGGACAAATAATGTTTAGAATAGCTCTCATTGCTTGCACGAACTAGTATTCTTCGGCATAAACACCCATTTAATCTTCTTTACTTCCGTTATCACCTGTATTCCGAATACTTCACTCAAAACTCATTATCTTCCGTTATATTACATCACCTCATACCTGTATACCACAACATAAAGAAAATCACACCCAACAACATCAACACAGAGCACAAAATGAGGCAGCAGTGGATGTATCCCAAATGTTGCCTAACTTCACACTGTCAAGGGGTAAATCCCGCTCAACTCCAGACGCCTAGAATATGATCAAACATTTTAACGTAAATTAGAGGGTACATAACGTAAACACTGGATCTTAGCGTAACTGCAGTCTATCTTAAATCACCTTGAAAGCTCAGAAACCTGTTGGTTTAAAATCTAATTCCATCGATGGTAATCACCAATAACGTATTTACGTTTTTACCGTTGGCTTTTGAGAGAGGAAACCTTCCAAAACACTTTGCATCATTCAAAATTACCAAAACTACTTCGAATTAGAATTGCAATGCCGTATTTTTTAAATTCTTCGTCTTCAAAATCTTCATCCGTAGCAAGAGTCCCGTCAGTATCTTCTAGTTAACCCTTGGACATCCGTCGTTACGATAACTAGCACTTTGACTACCAGATTAGACTTAACGACCGATTGTAAAACTGAATTTTCGGCTTAAGCGTCGGTTAACTCTAACGTTCAGTTTAACTAGACATTATAAAACCGGCCCTACATGTTACAAATTGTTGGTTTTTCCAGTCCCATTGACTTCGTAATATCGAGTTTCTACTGCATAACCATGGGTCAATGAAATGTACTGTAAAACTTGAAACATCCATCTTAATGGAATGGTGTGGCCATTATATCAAAATAGCCTCAGTATTAGCTAAACAAGTGTTAAAGTCATAGGAATGCACTGCACAGTTGTAATTTAAACATCATTTGTGATAACGAGAGCTTGATATAGTGAGTGATTTTTTGGCTCACGTAAGCTTTTTATTTAGAGATGCTTCTGTAATATGGGTCATGCATCTAGCTTTGTAATGCTGCGAATCAATTTATTCCCTCTTTTTTTACAGATTCTCTCAGTTATGCCTGAAAGAGGTCTAAGGATGTCTCAGATACCAGAGATGGATGATGACCTTATTAGTCAACTGCAAGTACTTAATGATAACTTGACAACCTTGTTATCTAAACCATCAAAAGGCAAGGTCTGAGTCTGTATACTATTTTTTTTGTACTTTTTCATTTAATTTGCATTGTATGAGGATTGTTAATAATCTGATTCATGTGGTCTCATAGCCTTAAGAATGTTATTTTTTTTTATTTTACTGCTGAATTGATACTAGTTTTTTATGATGTAAAAGCAACTTATGTTACTTTTCAATTACTCGTGTTGAGTATTATTTTGAAGGACATGTAAAAATTTCCAAGATAATTTAATAAAGTAATAATAGATTGTTGCATATTTAATAAACAAGCATGAGTTGTATTGATATCATTTATTAATCTAACAGATATCCATTTTGCCTCAAATATCTTTTCAGGGAACCACTAAGAAAAAATGAGACCAATGGTGCAAATAATACCTGATGTACTTCAACATTCCTTCCTGATAATGCATATGAAAATACTGTTCATCTGATTTTGTAACACGTTTTCAAACTTACAAACAATGTATTGGATAACTCACCGAAGTTGAGATTGTTAATTATTAGGGCGGCATTTTGTGGTATACAATGCATCACTTTGCAATGCATAAATGGCATATCTAAATGTTGAGTTTAGTTGTAATTATTATTTTTTGACTTAGTCCGGCATGTGAATATCATCAAGTCTGTTAAACTGATTGCTCTATGCATTGATTCAGCCTTAATGTGTAGGCTATTTAGCATTTTATTTTCTTTGGATTTCTTTAGAAAACAAAGCATAGTCCTTTTTAATGAGAAAGTGTTCTTTAATTACATGTTTTAAAAAGAGTCTACCTACAATAAAATAATCTATTTTAAAACCTCTAATAAAAACCTATTTTAACCATTCAACAGCAGCACTAGTGTTTAAAAGAGGAGCTTATGGTAATATGCTGCTGTAAATAAGAATTACTACTAATGTTAGGAAGTTAATTGTGCCTTGCTGCTGCTGGTCCTCCCATACCCACGCAAATCACTCGATCCTGTCGCAAAATGTCGCTCCCAGGCATGCACCCACCCGGAATATATACCCTGGCAGCCAATATGGCCGACGGTTGTATATTAGATGGGTACGGCCCGAGAGGGCTCATCTGCCTAATTGGCAGCTGTGGGCACGTAGGACCAGGTCAATTTGTGTGACTGCTGTTCATTTATTAATAAAGACATACCTACATTTCAATGAGAATTTCATTTAAAACAAATATTAGGCCCTTGGCTTTGGTCAAAGAATATAATACAGTTAGTGTTATCAATATTTACATCAATTATTACACCAGAAGTTGTCAAATACTTAAAAAGATTAATTGTGAGCTGAAGACCCTTAAGTGCTGCGAATGCTTTGCAGGCATTAATGGATGATAAATCATTTGGAATAGGAAAACTTTGGGAAATGTCCCATTGCAGAATAACAATGGCCCCTTGTGTAAGGGTGGCATCTGTGAAAATATTAATGTCTCGGTGGGTCTATGAAGAGAGTCAATGTGGTTAAAGATCTCAGATTCCAACAGGTGACTCCACCATTGAATGTTGCGCTGTAATACATGGGAAATAAGAAAGGTTGAAGTCTCAATACCCAGCAGATCGAGGAGAGATAGCCGGCTACTTTAGGGATGTCTGCTTGTTGTAACCATGTTATGATTGGGATGACTCATAGTACTTTCTTCCTGGTGCTGGGTGTGAGCTGGAGAGACTGGTTGGTGTTGATTATTACGCCCAGGTACTTGAGTTTTTGGTTCGGTATCATCAGGGCTTCCACTGACTCACTTATTCGAAAACTGAGTGACTTTTCTCACTATTTTGAAATAATGCTCACTATTTTGTAAAAATGCTCACTTTTCTGGCAAATGCGAGCCTATCCCACAAGAAATCAGCCACCTTTTCACGGAAATCAGCCGCCTTTTTTGCGGAAATCAGTCGCCTTTGCGCTTGCGCCACGAGTGGCGGACATAGTTCACTGCAATTGCATTAACATAGTGGCCACTCCCCCGCCACTGCATTGGAAGGGTGCTGATGTCGCGGGCTAGCGGCGGCCAGGCAGACAAGTGAGGAGATGCTACGGACCACTGGTAGGCGTGTCAGAGAATGTTTGTGTTGTTGCGTGCCGGCTGGCTGATGCGGGCATTTGTTTACTTTTCCTTTTGCAACCCCTGCATAAACGCAACCCACGTCACAGAATGAACCGAGGGGATTGGGAATGTAGAGGAGGGGAACTGGGATGGGGAAAGTAGGGGAGGTTACTACCATATATGGAACAGACCTTCTGCCCACGACAACCACCGCCACTCTGGCGCTGCACAACTATATCGTCTGCTATTAGACTGTCTCCATTTTTTAACATGGAGTGTCGCAACTGAGGAAGGAGTTTGAAATTTCAACAAGAAGCTTTAAAACATTATCAGGCGGCTGCGAGCCACCGTCTCCAAAAATCAGTCTTGGCGAAGGGAATTGAGGCTCGTCACCTGAAATGTTGGAAGCCTCAAAACATCAAGGAAAGCTCCTCGCAGAGCATTTTATCCGTTTACAATATGCTCCAGATGCGGAGATTGTTGGATGCGGATGAGTGGGGATTGTTGCAGCTGGAAACCCTTCCACCGTATGTACCTGGAACTAGGATTGGCGATCACTGGACTCCGATATTTACCAAGACAGATGTTGCCAATGATCCCAAATATCCACTCATAAGCAAAGTGGTGAAAGCTGCCCTCTTTTTAGCCCCTGGCAGTTCTATGTCGAGCAAGGATTTTCTCTTTCCAGAAATCAGCTCCCTGCTGACAGGTTGGCTATTCTGGAGCATACTCTTAATGCCAGGCTCAACATCAGGGATGGCCTTCGAGACTACAATGGCATCCCTGAACTTGTGCCCATGACATCACAACTGCTCAAGCTCGCAGCAGCAGCATGTGGAAAGTATGCAGAGTACCTGGAGGTTCAGCAGAAACTAAAGGATGACGAGCTGAAGAGATTACAAGAAGAGGAGAATGCTTGCCTGGAGAGGCAAGAGGCTGCCCAGTTCAAGGAACGACAGGTGTTGGGCAAGCTACAGGATGACCTGCATGCGACAAGTAAGAAGGAGATTGAGGAGCGCAAGGCCTCTGATTAACAAGGTAAAAAAGAAACTGGAGGAGGCTATTGCCAACAAAGGTATGACAAAAGTCAAGATCGCCCAAGGTATGTTGGAGGGTGCCCAAACACAGCGGTCATGGGTGGATGACTTGCTTAAGAAAAAGGAGCCTTTACAAAAGAAAGTAGAGAAGAGGACATCGTCTCTACTAGAGCAGCTTTTTAAGAATCAAAAAAAGTAGTGGGATGAAGATGTTGATGATCTCAAGGAGTGGACCCTGCCTAGACTAAAAGTATTATTCTTTATTTGAATTATTATTGTTTATTTGATCTAATGCACGGTATGGATATGTGTCTCCTCATCTATTTTTGTTTTCATTGTCCAATTCTTTGTTTTGTAATTTTTATCCCTGCTGCTTCTGCTTTAAATAAGAGTTCCCATTTAAAATATTGAGTTTTGTAGGGTTATAGTTATTGCCAGTAGTGTAACATGGGGTAAATATCACCAATTTTCTCATTATTTTCTCACTTTTTCCACATTTTCCCCTCACTTTTTTGGCAAAAATCGCTCACTTTCTCACTTTTCTGTATCAAAAAGTGAGTGGAAGCCCTGGGTATCATGGTTGATTCTTGTATTAACCTGGACTCCTTCTGAGATGAACTGGATAATCTGAAAGACAAAACTTATTGCTTTTGTACAAAAGCCAGTCATTGAGGTAGCAGATGACATGGACTGCAAATTTCTCCGTGATGAACTTGGTGCAATCCTATGCCCATCATTGAAGGATAGCTGGGCTGAGGGTGTGGCCCAAAGGTAGTCTGGTGAATGCATAATCTTGGTCTCTGTATTTGATGCCGTGTAACTCGGTGTCGGTAATCGATCAGCAACTGGTAGGATGCGCTGGATAAGTCCAATTTTGCTAAGTAGGCACCCACTGGGATGGAGGATACTGCTTTTCCTGGACCTATAAGAGAAAACTTGGGAATTCTATAGTGTTTGGTCCATGGTGATATCATATATCAGGCGGAGACCCCCAGAGGCTTTAGGGATGAGGAAACACTTAAGGGAGCATTTTGTGTGCCAGGGCACAATCATGCCCGCAGCTTGGAGGTCTGCTAGGTACTGCGTCTTGGCAGGTGATTCGACACTTTACAGACGTCCGCTGGCAGTCAGTTCTAGTGATGTGCGGACATGCAGCGGATGTCCTGTGGATGTCCACCAGACAAGATGCAGACTGTACAGACATCGTTCATCGACTTTGCGGACCGTCACCGGATGTCCAGGTACCAACCTTCATTTCTGCAATGATTTCTCTATCTCAAGAATTTTGCAAAATGCGATACTATATTAATATCACTTTAATCACTATGATGTTACACAGCATGGTTTTAGGACTGTGAATTATTATTTTTTTGTTTTATTTTAATTATTATCCTCATACTTTTTCAAGACAGTTATAATCATAGAGCTCTATGAGCTTAAAATAGACCTTCATGGTCTCGTTTGAAGGAGTTAAAATAAGTCGGGGGGAAATGTTTTGCCCTTTTTTGCCACCGCACTGTGACAGCGACAAAAGACATCCTGAAATATGAATGCCTGATGGAATTAACGCATAATCTTAAAAATATTCGATCACTCAGTACAGTGATTGCTTAAGTAGCCTTCGCCGATGTAATCATTTTACAATCGTCGCAATTTTGCACAGCCCGAGACTTCATATCCCTCAACCCAAATAGTGAGAAATCAAATGGCATGAAAGGCCTTGTTTCGCGCGAGATATGGAACGGGGAGGGCAATGATTGGGGAGATTACTAAATCAAGAAGTGTAAACAGAGTAAAAATGGGCTAAGTATGAATACATAAAGTTCCGGGAGCTAACGTTTTCAATCCGAAAGTTGCCGACAGTATTTAAATTGTGACAACTGAGATTACGGCACTGAAAATGCCGCTACAGCTCCAATACCGCCACCTAACGTAAAAAGAGACAACCACCGATGAAAACAATTGAGTAGCGATAAGTGCGTTCTTAAATAATTTCTATAATATTGTGTTGAACCGTTCACTGTCCTTAACAGACTTGTTAATGTATCTCCTTCAAAGGATTATAAAAAGCTCTATTTTAAGCCCTGCATGTTCGTAATAACGACCATAAATATTGGTGGGAACTCTGGCAACCGTGCTTGTATTTCTGCGCATGCTCAGATCCCCCAACGAATTGAATTCAAA
The DNA here is from genome assembly GCA_933228895.1 of Platycnemis pennipes. NCBI lineage: Eukaryota > Metazoa > Arthropoda > Insecta > Odonata > Platycnemididae > Platycnemis > Platycnemis pennipes. Next base: position 39,869,745 of record OW121851.1, on the reverse strand, counting down.
TCGGATCCATTTGTGAATTGAGCACTGATATTACGCTACAGGAGAATACTTGTTATTAAAGTCTTTGCTACATGTAGTCTCTTTGGAATTGAGTTTGCGGCGCTTGAACCTTGAATCAGTTCATCTCTGTTGTCTACTCCTTGTTTTTCTGGACCACATTGAATATGACCAGACCTTCTAAAGCTACGAAGAGGGAGACTGAAATTTTTAATATTGAATCGCAACTCAGGAATGAAAGTAGGTGTTAGGTGTTCTTCTACCTTTTCCATATCACACCTGTTATTTTCGTTTTGTGTCGAATCTGACGATATCCAAGAAACAAGCGTAAATACGTGTAGCTTGTTGGTATTTGGAAATACTCTTACATGTTTTTTAAGTAACTACATGCATTCGAGTACAAACTCACAAGGTTTAGCAATTAAAATATATCTTTGTAACTTGACATCTTAAACAATAGCTTATGGGGGTAAATGTGAGCGAGAGGGTTACATCGTTCAAAATTTTATCACGCGAAAACGATGAAAGAAACCGACTTCATTCCAACTGCGGAACCTAGAGGAAGGATGACAGTACATTGTAAAACAAATTTCACTGCTGGTCAAGCATTATTTCCGTAGATATAAGTCTTACAATTTCACCAAATTTCACCTCAAAATCGATGTTTTCGACGCCATCTTGGGCTTTTCCCGAGACTTCCGCTAGAGGGAATCAGCAACACTTCACCTCTTCTCTATATTCCTCCTTCCACCTGCGCAGTACCTACTGAGTGCCCGACACTTTTCGCGCCTCAACTTGTTCCCGTTTGAATTGAATCATTGCTCGTCTATCTTTGCAACCATGCGGACGACATGCCTTATGGAACTAGTTCCTACGGTGTTCTTGCTGCCGGTGGTGCATTGAACCCCCGCTGCTTTGCATTTCCTCGAAGAGCATGGGTGTTTATTACCATGCGATGGGCAGAAATGCCCTCGTTGTGGTAATGACCTCCAGTTCGACGCGAGGCACAGGTGGCGGTGTCTGAGGGTAAACCCCAGTCACCGGGGGAGGGTTGGACTGAGATGTACGTTCACTTTCTCCCGCTACAAGGGTAAGGCGTCATAATTACGTACCTTTTGACCTTTTCATCTCGATTTTATACTGTAATTGTGCTTTAATGACGTACTATTTTACCCTTTTAGCTCGATTTCCTGCTGTAATTGTGCATCCTTTTTCAGGAACTTGGTTAGCGAAAACGAAAAAAGTGTGTTACTGCTGAGAGAGCTTTCGCTGATTCTTATTATACCCACACCTGTAACGAGACGTGTGATCATACCTTGAAAGTGATGTTCTGATTTTAGGTATGATCGGTTTTCTCAACAACCAAGAAAGGGTTTCCAAACAATCCGCCCCCCGCTGAGCCCGGCCACCCCGCCCGCGGCCCGCCGCCCCCCTCGCCCCGCCCCCCCACGCCCCGGGCGCCGCGCCCGGGGCGTGGGGGGGCGGGGCGAGGGGGGCGGCGGGCCGCGGGCGGGGTGGCCGGGCTCAGCGGGGGGCGGATTGTTTGGAAACCCTTTCTTGGTTGTTGAGAAAACCGATCATAGCCAAAAGTGGATTTTGGGGTGGGTCAGGGGGCTTAGCGGGGCAGGGGCGGGTCAGAGGGGCAGTGCGGGGCAGGAGGGGCAGTGCGGGGCAGGAGGGCGGGTGGGGTAGGGCAGAGTAGCGGGTCAGGGGGTCAGGGGCGGGTCATGGGGGCAGGGGCGGGTCATGGGGGCAGGGGCAGGGTAGGGTCAGGGGGGCAGAGCGGGGCAGGGTGGGGGTCAGGGGGTAGGGTCGTAGTGGGGCAGAGTTTCGGGTCAGGGGGAGCAGGGGGGCAGAGCGGGGCAGGTGGGCGGGGGCGTAGTGGGGCAGAGTTGCGGGTCAGGGGGGCAGTGCGGGGCAGGGGGGCGGATTCTTTAAAAACCTTTTCTTGGTTGTGGAGACGTGTGATTAACCCTTTACGTGGTGTCATCGTCCCAGCGAGAAGACATCGCTTCCGCAAGATTCATGCGTTAGCGGTTTTACGCGGTGTCACCATCCCAGCGAGATGTCATCGTTTCAGCGAGATTCAAACGGCCGCGGGTCGGGGGGGGATTGCTGAGAACACGTCTCTACAGCAGAAACGAAACTCATCGTCCGACTCGCCACCTGGTGACCTCGCCCGGAAACACGTTTGTTTTTCAATATGGCGGCTCGGCGAAGAGTCACCTCTTGGGTTTGAAACACTGGAAAAACGTGAGTTTATCACTTTCATTAAATATTGTTTAGCGAAAATGTACTGTCAAGCCAGCAGGTTGTTCCGTTAAAATTTTGTCGAAAAACGTTGATTTTAAGGGGGTGAAAAAAATTTTTGAACGATGTAACCCTCTCGCTCACATTTACCGCTTATGGGTTTTCGATTTTAAATTTGTCTGTTTTGCTTTTTTGGATGGGTAGAAGGTGACTTTAAGTTCTATTTCAGCTACAGCGATTTTACTTTTATACATATGCGAGTAATTCCGACGCGATTTTAAAGGTGCTAATATCATAATCGGTTTATATTTAGGCTAATGTTACGGGGCTATGAATTTAGAACAACATTTGTGTGGATAATGTACCTAGCATGAAAATGATCTTCTTCATAATTTCACATGGTTTTTGTTTAACAGTTAGGCTGACACTCAAAAATCGCAAGAGGAGGCAAAAGGAATTATTGGAGACAGTCAGTAATTATTACGAAAACCTTTTATTAGATCTTCCTGTGGATTTACAGAATAAATCTGTAACTCAACTAACCCATGTAAGTACAGTTTTTCTAGCTATTAAGATGTCGACTATTGAGGCATTCGTGAGCAGATACTTCCAGCATTATTTCATGTGGCAGTTGTTTTTCGCTGAATTCCTTTGCAGGATGATATCTGTAGAATCAAGAATAAGAACTTGGAAGTTTCAGCCATTGAGGGGAGCAACAAATTACCTAGAGGTAATAACAATCAATTCTGATTTTGTAGAAATCCTAAGGATCCTAGTGAGATTTTTTCATAATCATCTGTGCCCCTTGTAGTTTACTTATCCTCTACCATCCTTTTCCTTGTCTCCAGTTATCTGGAAGTTATATGTGCGGCAAAAGGGTGACGAAAGTGACATAGAATGGTACCCTGACAATGTATTTCAAATAAATGTTGTCAGATTACAATTTCGACGCATTCCCTTTATCTGATAATATTCCCAACCCAATTAAGCACTTACTGTGTTTAGTCCTTGCCATCCTGTTAGTTTGAACATCTGCTGGCATTTTATCTGTAGCAATGCACATGACCTTTACCTGACCGTTGTCAATACTTAATATTAATTTGATACCTATCACGGCAAGTGTTGGTAGTTAGGAACAAAAAGGATGTCTTTTGTACATCATACATGATGGTACAATGGTAATGTACCTATGAAGACCTTTTGTCATCACAAAACAAGTCATCATCATCATCGATCAACAATCCTAGGATTGGTTTGACACAGCCCTCCATTCGATTCTTCCATCTGCCCACCTTTTCATCTTGACGTAAGTCTTCTCTTATATCCATCACAACCTGTTCCATGTATCTCACGTGAGGTCTGCCTTTTCCAATCTTTCCGTTCACTTTCCCCTCAATGATTGTCTTCATCAGGCCATTGTGTCTTAAGATATGGCCGATTAAGTGGTCCCGTCTTCGTTTTAGAGTTTTCGGCAGACTTCTCTTTTCTCCCACTCTTCTTAGGACTTCTGCGTTACTTACATGGCCAATGCATTTGATCTTCATCATTCTTCTGTATCACCATATTTCGAATGCTTCCACCCTTCTCCGCAGCAGTCATCCTCCATGCCACACTGGCATTAAGAAACACACTGCAGATGTATGTTCTTATAAATTGTTTCCTTATTTGTATGCTTGTATTTCTCGCTGTAAGTAGATTCTTCTTTTGCTAGGATTCCCTCTTTACCTTGGCTATTCTACTGGCTATTTATTTCTTGGTTTGTCCATCATTGGCTGCTTGGCTTCCAAGGTAGCAGAACTCTTTCACGTCTTCAAGTTTTTATTTTCCTAGTTTAACATTGGCTTTAGCCCTTACTCTCTAACTGCAAACTCTTACTTACTGATTATTGATCTTATTATTATTACTTACTCTTACTTCTTCTTATTGATCTTCAGCTGATATCTAGCCATTGTCCTGCCAACGTTATTAGAATCTTACTCAGATCCCTCTCTTGTGCTTGTGTCTTGTGCTATGTCATCGGTGAATTGCAGCATGCTAATTTTTCTCTGTGGATATTTTCTCCAGAAGACTTCTCTTTGATGTCATTAATGCCTCTCTCGATGTAAACATTAAAAATTACGGGAGACAGTGCACAGCCTTGTCTCACTCCTTTCCTTATTCTTGCTTCTTCACAACTGGGTCCGGATTTAATCACAGGAATTTGGTTTTTATACAAACTGTGAATAATTCTACGGTCATTGCAAGACACTCCAATTCCCTTCAGTATTCCAAACATTGGATTCTATTCCACGTTGTCAAAAGCCTTCTCTTAATCCACAAATGCGATGAACGTAGGCTTGTTCTTCTCCATTCTCTTCTCTATGAGTAGCCTAAGGGTCAATATTGCTTCTCTTGTACCCTTAATTTTCCTGAATCTGAATCGATTGTAATCCAGTAACTCTTTTTTTTTCGTTGTATTCTTCTGTAGATGATCATTGTTATCATGTTCGATGCATGTGTTGTCAGGTGTATAGTCCTAAAATTTGCAATGTTCTTCACTCTTTACACATATTGCAGATGCTTTTGTGAAGATGGGCTAATGTCTTCTCTCCTCCATTTTTAATTAGTTCTATAGGAATAACATCAATTCCAGAAGCCTTATTCATAGAAAGGTCCTTTACTGCTGCGTTTCATTCCGATCTTAATATCAATGGTCCCATATAATCCTTTTTGACTTCGCTATCCTCTTCGATCATTTTTGTGCTGATTGTTTTAGCTGTATAACTCTTCCAGATATTCTCTCCATCTCCTCACTTTACCTTCATTTTCAATCAAAAGTTTTCCATTCTTGTCCTTTATGGCATTGCATCTTGTGCTCTGTTCTTTAAAGTGGTTCCTCACTATCCTCCTTGGAAAAGTGTAGGCTACCTATAGGTAGCCTACACCTTTCCAAGTGCAAGGTTGTTTTGTACAACTTCACAAGGGTTTATCATCCACATTTCTCTAGCTTTCCTGGCTTTGCAACTTATTTCGTTCCTTATTCCTTTGTAACAAAGTTGCCCTTCTTCAGTTTTTGCAATCTTGCGCTTTCCTCTGTCTTCAATCAAGTGTACTACTTCTACTGTGATCCATGACTTCTTCTTGAGAACATTTCTTCTCCCAAGAACTTCTTTTGCGACTTCCTGTAGTCCACACCAGGCCCCTGACACTTCCCATGCCCTCCGTATTCTGGTTGTGGCATATTAACTGAAGCTGTGGCCTTGTGCAGGGCCGGTCCGAGAGGAATTTTCCGCACAAGTGGGATAGTGTTTTGCGCCCCAAGCATTTTTGGCTCCCCTCGCAAACAGTAGTGTTTTTGTTGTTTTTTACGATCATAATAGGACCTCCAAGCCTTAAAATAATTAACTCTTACTTACACCTTATGGACACGGATTATTTCTTCATTTATATTAAATATTGCGAAGACATTCTGCCGTAATTTTATTGATTTATTCAAGGGGCTACTGCCATTTTTCAAATTTTTTTTACAGAATAGAAACAAACTCCCAAAGAAATACTTAATTGATTTTGATACATTTAAACATTGTAAAAGATAATGTAATTCTAATTAATAAACTCATAGGAAACTAGAGAGTAGATAGTGAGTTAAAAGAACAAATTCGTAATTTTAAAAAATTGTAAAGGAAACAAAGTAATACAATAGCTTATATATTTGTTAAATTTTTATCATGTATATACTAAATATTGTTATTTTGAGCAAAAAAATTATACTGAAATTTTTCTAGCCTTTAAATTCGCAGAATCTTTCAAAATAGAATATGTGTCAGTTAACTTCAAAGTGTCACTTTAAATGGCTAACGTGACAGACCAATCTGTCTTATCAACTCGTTCAAGAGAGTGTCAGTTAGACCTTCACCAGTAGTGTCTGTAACTGGAATAAAACCAAGGAAATGTTCTTTAATAACTATTTCTTCACTGCTTGTAATAAACGAATGATGATCGACACCTGTTCTGTACGACTGACATCTACTAGTAGGGTAGAGTCAAATAATATTGAGTAGTATGACGCTTTTTTAAGTTCATGTAAAATATGATCTTGAATGCGTGTTGATAACACAGTAATGAATTCATTTTGTATGTTTTTACTAAGATAATGAACACTGGCTTCATTAGAACTTACTCTTCGCAGGTGTTCTTTGAAGACAGCATCAAAGGTGTTAATGAGCTCTATTAATTTCAAGAAATTCCCCTTATTCTTTTTAAATAGTGTATATGTTGTTCCTCGGAATGCCAATTCCTGAGTCCCAAGGAATTGCGTTGCATAAAGTAACCTTTTTAATACTTCATACCAATGTTCACTGTCACCATGAATGGTTTGCAAAATTTGGTTTGCATCAACTGTTTTACCTAGGCGTAAGCGCAGATGAAATTCTCGCCATGATTGGCATGCTTTCAAATGGCTAGGGGATTATTCGTGTTGGGCTAGAAATCCGGACATATTTCGTCAGTCTAATAATCCAGATGTGCCAGAAAGTGAGATACTTTCAGCACTAATTAGTTTATAACAATAACAAAAAATTGAATTTGGAAACAGAATGAATCTGCCACCCTCTGCAGATTTCTTCTCCGTTAGATAATTTTCCTTTATAGTTTGCTGGAGTAAATCTTCTACCAGTATTATCGACAGGAAATTCAGCATCAGTTACTTGAAAAGGGCCTCTTTCTACAATTATTTTTCGCATGCCATAAGTATTTCTTTCAGGCCATTTTCCGCAATCATCAGTTGACAAGTCAACAAATAGGTGCGGCAGGTGGTTCTTCTTACAATTACAATGCTAAACATAAGTTTGAAAATATTGAATACGATTCGTGTATGTTTGCTATGAAAATCACCGCACCTTTGTCAGAACAAGAGGATTGGATTCATCAAGATTATCATTAGGTTCGGCACATTCTGACATCCCAATCAAATCAGTGGCACTGCCACATTCCATTTCTATCAGGGACTATTATTTACGATAGAAACAATGAAACTTGATTAATTCATTCTTACTCATAAATAATAAAATATTTCTCCAGACTGTTTTTAACGATACCATTGAATTTTGCATATTTGGTGGCAAATCTCTCATGATTTTAATAAAAAGTTTTTATAGTTGTAAAATTAAAAAGTATTCATTTAAATTTAAATTTTAAAAATACAAACCAGAATATAAGTTTGGTAACAAATTAGCAATAAACAAATGAAATAAGTTCTTTCTCGTATTGGTTTAGCTTCGACTCTACAAGAGACAGTTGTAGTTCCACTGTCATCACCGGAACTCTGTGTTTCTCTGTTAGATGGTTCCATGCTTGTAGATGGCAGCGTGAAAAAAATTGTCATTGCCTTAGCTTGTTTCTGATTTTCTTCAATTTCGTGCGTTCTTCTTTTTCGATAAAAGGCACCGGACGATTTCTTTTTGTCAGACATTTTCGTTAGTGAATCAAAAGATATTAATGAAATTGGTAACATGTACACAGAACAAGAGCACTCCGCAGCATTAACTGAAAGACTGCGTCGTTGTTTCTTTATTTTGACTGTGATAAGTCAAAGCCAGATACATTTCGGTGGCTACGTTGGCAGAGAGGCACCGCGGCACATGAGCTGTAGAGGGGGTGCATTCTAGAATAAAGATGGCTTTGTAACTTGTAGAACGAGATTCTTTTGTATACGACTGATTTCATTGCATTGGCGACATCTCAGGGGCCTATGTGATGAAACTGGTTGTATACCAAATAAATCTTGTAGGATGTTGCTACGTATTCTTTATTAATGACTACGAATTTCCACCAAGTTGAGCCTGAGACATTGAATGTATGTGCAGATAGTTTAGCTATTCTTCGTCGCAGAGTGTATGCTCTTACACGAACCGTGCATATAGTATCCCTGTTAGTGCCATAAACATTATGATAAAAATTTTGTTATTCACTTATTGTATATTTGCAAAAAATTACAGAGTATTTTTCTTTTGTCATACTTTGGCGCCCTAAGAGATCGCTTGTGTCGCTTGGGCCTAGAACCGGCCCTGGCCTTGTGCACACTAATGGCGCCACGGCTCAACCCAAGTTATTTCCTGAATTACATTATCACTGAGTATGTTTTTTGTGATTGTTAGGCCCCTTATGGAGATTCGTAAGTGTGATTTCTTCCTGTTGTTGGGTGTTTGAGGTTTTAATGCTTCATCCACGCAACATAGAAATTACCTTCCTATGAGTTCGACTAGTTTTTCATTCTCAGCATCTCTAACAATGCTGAGAAGTTGTTTGCTCCTGGGTGCAATGAGGGATACGGTTCGAAAAAGTCGATGTCATCTTTTATTTAGTGTCCTAAGGGCTCTATTAAGAAAGCTAAATGCCACATGCAATTCTTAGGGCAATCTAAACTAAAAGCTGACTAGGTTTTGGGTGGAAAGCGCTTTTCACCGAATGATATTGTGAAGAAAAAGTTTACAAAGACGCCCATGGAAACATTATCGCTTAGTTCTGCATATGTTTTTAGTATTACAGTTACTGCTGAGTAATGGGTTGATATTTTTTACTTTTTAGGTTCCAGTTGAGTGATATTGCAAATTTTGTATCAGAACATTGGCAAATTTACGCATACCTATGCTGGCAGAAGATGCACGTCAAACATTGTTTTCCTGGTTGCCTATTGTATATCAGTAAACCGATGCCTAAACCTCGAAAGGCCATCAGTAGGGCACAATCAAAGATGCCACAGATTGAGAATGAATCTCATGCCAGTGAAGAAAATTGCATTAGCAATTTTATCGACTTATGGTTCATCAAAATTCTCAGTTTTTTAATAGCTCCATGGTGATTTGTTAGGTGTGACCTTTACAATAACTTGGTGCAGAAGTATTCGTATCTGTCCAAGTGCAAAATCTGTATTTTATACCCAACTGACTTCATTCATAACACTCGACGTAAGGATAAGTTCTTGTATTTTTAATTAAATTTTTGTGGATGAAAAAAGGGTGAATTATTCGTTTCGACATTAAAGTGGTAACTAAGCGCAGTGCAAAACAATTGAAGGATTTAATGAGTCCAGCATAGCCAAAAACTGATCTAGCTGTCTTTGGCTCCCAGTCCAAAGACAAATCACATCGCCAACATAGCGGAAATAATCGAACTCATTTTTGATGAAGAGATGATTGCACCTAACGAGATTTTGTTTAAGGTTGTCCTTAAAAACCTCTGGTAGGATTGGGGAAAGAGGCAAACCTATAGTTAAACCATTTGTTTGGGTGTGAAAGTTATCATTAAAATAAAAATTTTGAGCAGTACAGAGGCTCAAGAGATTGTTAAATTTGTTTATGGTGGTTACGCTGCAACCAGCATTTTCCAGGTGCTGAATAACTAGTGTAACTGAGAGAAAATAGTTGACCTGAATAGTATATGGTTAGTAATTTTAAAGAAAATATTTGATTAACCCTTTCGCTGCGGCTCACTCTCCACAAACCAACTCGTCACATGCAGTGGAAAAGTGAAAGCGCTACTGTGAGAAAGAAAAAGTATGTTGACAGCAGCCTACCATGCGATCGTGCTAGATACGTTCACAGCAGTGGAAGGGGTAATGAACTGTAATGCAAACATTTCAAGGCAACAGGGATGTTGGATAATGATGACGATGAGTGTTCTGTTCAATCTTCATGCTGTTGTGAAAAAGCAGAAATAATGGAAAGAGTGTGGAAAGGATGTGCAGTGTTCCTCTGGAGTTTAGCGTTTGCCAAAAAGCAATGGATGAATGTGTAGTCCTAAAATGTCATGAGCTCACATGATGTGATGAACAAACCTGACAACCGAGAATGATAAATTTGAAAAGGCTGAATATTAGTAGCTATCATATGCATATATGAAAGCTTCGTCCAAAACTTTTTCCCTTGAACTGTTAGTTTCATAAGAGTTTTGATGGCTAAAACATTCACAGTCATGCTTGTGTATCAGAAAAATATTTCCTGGTCCCTAGATTTAATCTCCCGAAAGGAATTTTAAAATTCCCCGAACTCTTGTCTTTTCCTGTAAAGAGGTCGAACGGCATATTGATGATGCACTGCACTTCTTCACAATTGAGTCCTATAATAATAAGCAGCAGATACAGCTATTGCTCTGATGGTCAATATAAGTCGTGCATGGCCGGAGAAAATGTTTTCCATATCGTTTCATGGGAATGCAAACATAAACAATGGAATGCGTGTAGCAGATAGTGGTCTTATACATACTGGGTAGTAGGGTGATCACTTACGAACATGGCCGAAACTGCCTGAATTGACAATCTTTGACTTCCAGTGGTGGACTTCATTGAAGATATGCGTGAAGGAACAACCATTAGATGCTTGAAGTTGGCGATCAATTGTGGACTGTTTAATTTTGTGTCTACTTTAATGATATGATTGCTTGCATTCATTCTGCTAGTTTGATCTTTTCTACACATCAGCATAGCTATCTTGACGGGGTGTGGCCGAGGATAAATACATATTAGTAAGGGTGGATCCAGGATTTTTTTCTGGGAGGTGCACAATGGTCAGACGGGCAAAAAGTCTTCTCATATTTGGGATTACCAAACAACATGCAACAATTGCTGTACGAAATATACTCTTTATTTTAATATAAAGGTTATTAATATGAAAATATTATTAAGTTACACATGTAATAATATTTTCTTTTATGTTTCCTGCTGAAGATGTCCAGTTCTTCGTTAATGTTCATTTTTGACACAATGTCGTGATGGATATGCATTAAAGGCAGTCCATTCAAACGATCTTCTGTCATTCTGCTGTGAAAAGATATGTTTTTAATCGGCGTAAGGTGGAGAAAGATCGCTTCGCAATGCAATCAGTCACAGGAAACGTGCAGAACAATTGACACAGTTCTAATATTTGTCAGTGCTGTTGCTGTTTTGTAGGCATCTGCTGGAGACTGGCATAATATTTCTCTCTCATCATCTCATCAGCATCTCTCATCTCTTGCCAAATTTTTAGCTCTCCTTGGAGCTCCCTTAAAGTTAAAAAACAAGGAAGATCCTCTTTATAATCTAGAAAAGGAATATATATTGTAAGCCGGTAATACTCTTCAATAGACTCTTTCTGAATATTCGACCTATTGGTTTGACGTCCAGTAATTCTGTGGACCGTGACTTCTGTACCCATTTCATTTGCAAGGGCCTCAGCCATATTGAAATGTTTTTTGAATGCATCCGTGCTAGTTTCGTGTTGCCTCTGCAGACTGGCTGTGGTCGTATTGATAAGCTGAACTGCCGAAAGTATATAAATTTCAATGGCTTGTAATGATCGAGATAATGGCAGCAAGATCCTAAAATATCAGTGAGGATTACCAAGCTTACAAGAAATTCCAACGACATGATAGCTTGGAGCAGAGAAAATTTAGCTGTAGCACTTCTGACCCCTTCTTCAACCATATTTTGCAAAATTCCAGGAAGATATGGCAGACGTCCAAAAATGTCAAAACAGCTTCATGTCTTTCCATCCATCTGGTCTCACATATTTTTTTATTACATTTTGTTTTTCCTTTGGCAGATGAACTTGCATTTCTTCCTTGAGGAGATTTATTTGTTGAGCCGTCTCACGAAAGAAAGTTTCTACACATGAGATAACCCCTACGGCTATTTCTTATGGTGCAGGCAGTACTGATAGCTAAGTTGAGTCAGCGGCTTGTACAAAATAGTAAAAGAGTAGAGCAAAAAAGGCTAACTGCTAAATGTTATTTATACATGCCTGAACACCTTTTATTTGACCACTCATGTGGACTCCTCCATTGTATGCTTGACCCCAGCACAATGTTATGTCCAGGTTAAGGTTTTTGATCGCCTTCAAAATATGCTGAGCAGTGTTTTCACCAGTAAGTTCATCAACTTTGACAAACATGAGAAAGTCATCTTTTATTTCATTTTTATCTAAATTGAAATAACAAATAGGTACAAATGGTCAGTTCACAAACAGAATCATCTGTGGTCTCATCAGGTATAATAATAAAATATTCAGCCTTTTTAATGTTGTTTGCTATTTTGGTTGTGATTAATTCCCCACAGCACTCAATCAAGTCATTTTGTGTCGACTTGCTTATGTAGAAGTGTTTTCATCACACGTTTTTACGTGTTCATGCAGTATCTCAACTCCGGCATCAATTCAGAACTGCAACAATGCTCTGAAGTTGCCTTCTCCGTAGGAACTTTCCGATTCTAAATCACCATCATCCCTGTGACCTCTTAATAGTATTTTTGGCATTCCACATAATATAATTGTTTTTATAATGGGTATAAGTTTTTTACGATTCTCTTCAATAGTTTAAATTTCCTGGGATCTCATTTGGACAACAGTGTCCATTGATTATCCCTCCAGTACCATAAAAAACTTTTGAGATGTTACTATGTGCGCCTGGTGATATTTCGTGCTCTCGTGGTGTCTAATCGTTTCGATGGCTTTTTTATATGTTTTCACTGGTTTCGACACCAACTGTCCCGGCTTCACATTATTTGTACCCGCCTCACGCTTACCAAAAAGAATGCACATTTTGCACAATCTGTCACCAGCAATTTTGCTCTATTCTAGCCATTCTTGTCCTTTTAACCAGCTCATTTGAAAAGACCACTTTTTTTCCCCTCACTCACCTGTGGAAACTTAAAAGTCTGTTGTAGGTTGCCAAGTATTTTTCAACTACTGGTACTTACTGGATTCGCAAAGTCAACCAGAGACAGACAATGAGTTTCACTCGCGTACATCTGGTAAACCTATTCCTCTATTTTGAAAATTTGCTAATTTTACGATAATTTAATTTTCCCGCAATAAGTATGTACTGTGCTTGTGGCTCCACAGTGCACAAAGCAAAATAAACGTAATTATAATGTGACCAAATTAAAAATCTTGTCTAGTTTTCATGCATCTGGGGGGGAGGGGAGGGGCTCATGCCCTCCATCCACTATCCATCCATCCATCCCTAAATCCACCTATGCATATTAGACAAGCACTGAGCTACGTGCTATTCAGGCAATAATATGGAACAAGAGAAAGAGTTTTGTGAAAAAGGTGAATATTGGTTTTATGCATGCAGAGAAAGACATCGTGTTAAGTGTATTTTTTCAGGCCAGGCAAAGTGGCTTGAACACTTTCAGTAATCTTAATACTTCTGCTAGTTAATATATTTTTTTCTCTTTCAGCCTCACGTTCCAAGGGAAATAAGCAGTTAAATTTGGCACCTAATACGTTGAAGGGGAATAAGGTAAGGATGCCTACATTTGGAGGGTAGATTGCTTTAATTCAAATCAGGATGGTGGACTGTGCTCTAATTGCTGTTTCTGGTTTCTAACTTGTGCATGGATAAATTTCCGCCTTCTACATTTTATTTCTTTAAAATGGTCATTGTATACAGGACATTGTAATGGGACTTTAAATGGCAAACAATAAATTGCAGTGTTTAAAGTAGAGTCCAGTCGTGGAAATTGTATGGGTAATGTATGGGAATAGAACAGGGACTATTTTCGCCGTTAATGTTGTTCATGCATTCAGGAAGTTTTCCATGCAATTATTTGCTTTACCCAATGCTTTTGTCACTGCACATCCCTCCAAGCATCAGTGGAAACTATCATATAAAATGTCCTAAAGATCTGTGTATTTGTTGTACCTACCTAAAAAATTATATTGAGAGCTATTTCCTTGCCCACCTTTTAATTCAAGCGTACCCTCACGTAAACACTTCTTGCATCAAAATCCTTTGTTACTTGGTAAATAATTTTATGATTAACTAATTTTATTACATTTGTATCATATAATTTTTAATGAAGTTTATGATAATTATGTTAAGTCTTTATTGTATATTTCTTGTATTTCTTTTTGCTCTCTTATTTTGTATCATACTGCAGTGGGTAACTTTTTATCTCATATTAGGTATATATGTTTTGTTTTTAGAAACTTATTGCCTTTTTTTTCTTTGAAGAAGTTTATGACTTGTGTAATTGAATGTGGCCGTATTAAATGTAAATATTTGAGTTATTTAACTAAACTGGCTTGTCGCTTGTGTTTGTAATAGATGCTTTCCATCATTGTAAAATAAATAAATACAATGCTAGGTGCAGGAAGTCAAATGTCAGGTGGTGTATTTGTTTGGAAAACCATGCATAACGTTTTTGCAGGCAAATGTTGTTACTAAGGATGGTCAGATCAGATCTGTCGGATCCAAAGGTCAGCGGATCTTTCATTTTATACAGATCCGAATCCGGATCCAAAAAGACTGTAAAATCAGATCCAGATCATAATTTTAAATTTTCACGGCGTAGCAATAGAAGCGCCCCATGAATGGAATGCAGGTACAGTAAATATTGGCAAGGAGAGGTTGTGTAACTATGGTCATGAAATTGGATGAAAATTTTTCTGTGCAACTAAGAGGAAAATAAAAAAATATGACCATTTTTCCCCATTACCCCGGTATCGCGAGAAAAAAAAACACGTAAATGTCACGCGGGTAGCCTACATTCACCGTGATTATGCTGAGAACGAGAGCTAGTGTACTGTGTGAAATTCGATCTCTATCGTATATTAAATTTTTCTTTCGGTCATCGAATGGAAAATTTTATCAACTTCAATTTTCAACCCTTTAATCTGAATACTCACTTTATTTTACTTTAATTGTGTAAATTAATTTACTAATGTACCACTAAAACATTAGGGATGGTCGGGTCAGATCCTAAGATCCACGGATCTTTCATTTCATTCGCAAGTGAAATCATATCTGAAGGCTATAAATTTAAATCAGGGTCTGAGATTTTAAAATTTCGCGGCTTAGTGATCTGTGTATGGAATGTAGGCATGGTATATACTGACAAGGAGAGGTTGTGCAACTCGGGAGATGAAGATGATACTAAAACTAACTAAAGAAATACTATTCTTGACTTATTTCTCCATAGGGCCGGATGCACGAGAAAAAAGTGAAGCCGAATGTCTCGTGGGTCGCCTACATTCGCCAGATTTGCGTGACCCTATGACAGCATAGTTGTTAAAAATGTACTGCCAGTTGCGAGTTGATCCATAATCTTGTTTTAATTTTTCTCTTAGTGATTATATCGTACCTAAATTTTATCATCTTCAATTTCTTTTTAGTAGCAAAGGACCTTTGAAAAGTAAAGTTTCGTTCCTGATATATTTATATATATAATCATATTTTCTATAATTGCAATTATAATTTCTGTATAGAGGGCGATACGATATGGCATCAATGGGATCTTATATTTTGGAAAATATTTCAAATATTAATGAAAATTAATGGAACTTGTTCCTTTTAACTGCACTCTAAAGAATACTACTACAGGTTTCAAAAATGTATTGTTTGATGAGTATGTGATAAGGAAAGTGAACTTCTAATAAGAAGTAATATATTATAAAGCATCTGCAAATCATGATCCAGGAAAATGCCATCCACAAAGAATATACGAAGTTGTTTTTTTCTGCAATAAATTTACTTGTTTTTTTTTAAGAAATAGTAGGATTAGAAAAGAAATGAAATTAAGAATCCAGTATTTGAAACTAAGGATCCGAAACTGAGACAAAGATCCGAAACCAAGGCAAGGATCCAGTTCAGGATCCGAAGAAAATCCTGAATCCGTCCATCACTAGTTGTGACCACGTAAATTTTCACATTTAATGTTTTTAACCTCACTTCTAAAGATAGACATGAATTTCAAGGAGATAGGTATATTTAAATTGAATTTGTGGCCATTCAATGTTTCGTAACTATGGAAATTTTATGAGTCCATGCTCCAGACCTGAAAGAGCTTTATGTTGTTGATGAAGTGTCTGTCTCTCTTCCTTATTTCATTGCAGTTTCAGACACCGCTGAATCAGAACATACCAACTCATCATATGGGAACGGTGACTCCCAAGTTTAACCCCTATGCCGCTATGTCTGTGGTTAGAGTTCCCAAGGACGGGGAAGTGGCAATGTCCATGTCTGGCAGTCCTCTTCGAGTGACCACTGTCATCAATGAATCAAAACCAAATGTGATTGTACCATTGCAAAATGGAAAGGTAAGGTTGTAAATATATATCCCCTGTAACTTATCACCTGCTGATGATGTGATCTTGTCATGGCCATGCTAGTTACACAATGAGTATTTGCTTGGAAACCTCAAGGTGTGTGCACTGGTATTCACTATTCATTGTTTTGATCAAGAAGGTTAGAATGCACTGGAGAAGGAAACATAGCTGATTTGCAAAGCCAGTGACCACCTTGTTAGGTACGGACATACATGCTTACTACTCACTATACTATTAGTGATGAAGCTGATTTGCCACCTCATAGATCTTGGAGAAGTAAGATAAATGAAATAAATTTTGAAAAATGATCTAAATAATGTAGGAAAGTGAGCAATTGTGTAACCAGGTGCCAAATATGTAGTTAAAATAGGTTTTATTTGAACCTGTTTTAAGTACATACATGAACTTAACTCCTAGGTGAATCAAATGCATAGCACTTCCCTTAGATAGCCTTAGGAAGATTAACAGATGCTGCAGAAATGAAACTTTGGTTTGTTACAGATAACTCTCAAAGCACGATAGTACGAAATTTCGATTATATGAAGCAAAATGGCCGGTCCTGACGAAAATCCTATAATAATAACGCGTCTACATATATACAAAAATACGAATTTTTCCAAATTACAAATTTCGGACCTGGTCCCCTGGAATAAATGAATTCGTTTGTGTGATGCTCAGCAAAAAATGCTTCAGCAAAACAATTTTTGACTGCGTAGACATCTAACAAATCAGTATTGCCGATTGTGGTGCATCAAAAATGAAATGCGTGAATAGTAGTGAATTCACCTCCCACATATGCCAGTATCTCCCTGTCATTTCCGCATGTAACTCCACATATCATATAGACCTTTGGTATGTTGAATTTGTAGTTAATGCCATTATTTATCCTGGATATTTTGTTTTACCTGTTACCACCATTTTCATAATGTCCACGGTCCTCTTTTAATTAAAGCTAATGTGTGACGGCACATACCATGCTTGCTGCCGTGCAGCTGGCATTATGTCAGTTCTAATTCTCCGTGAACCCAACCTCGTCCTTTAAGGTGAGCAATCCTAGCTCAGCTCTCTGTGAAGGGGATGTCCACACCAAAATCATGTAGCATGAATGGATTGAGTGAGGGTTGGTGATGCCGTTAGGAAATTTGGGCAGGTTGTGTTGGTGGGGATAAGGATTATGATGGCCGCGGAGTTTGGGTTTACAGTGCGTGGGAGGGAAAAGGGCCCGGTTGTGGAGAGGGAAGGTCCCAGTTGTGGGTGTATCTTTCAAGAGGCCTGCAAACGTGTGCCAAATCCGGGAGACCCTCGCTCGCCCGTGCTGGGCATCCTCACCCGTGTTTGCCTCCGCCTGTATAATGTACATGCCCAAAAGTGCCCGTTCGCCCCGGGCTGTAATGTAATATGGGGCATACATATAACTTTGTAATGCTAGGAATTAATTAATTTCTTTTTTTTACAGATTCTCTCAGTTATGCCTGAAAGAGATTTAAGGATGTCTCAAATACCAGAGATGGATGATAACCTTATTAGTCAACTACGAATACTTAATGATAACTTGACAACCATGTTATCTAAACCATCAAAAGGCAAGGTCTGAGTCTGTATACTATTTTTTTTACTTTTTCATTCAATTTGCACTGTATGAGGATTGTTAATAATCTGATGCATGTAGTTTCAAAGCTGTAAAAATGTTATTTTTTTGTTTTTACTGCTGAATTGATGTTAGTTTTCTATGATGTAAGAGCAACTTATGTTAATTTTCAATTACTTATCTTGAGTACGATTTTGAAGGACACGTAAAAATTTCTAAGATTATTTAATAAAGTAATAATTAGGGACATGACATTTTCGCGAAACGTTTTTTGCGACAGGATTCACGAAATAAGTGACTTTTTGGGTTTAATCGCGAAATAGCTGTGTCTTCTTTGAAACGCGATTTTTTTAACGAAATTTGAGATATTTTGCAAATGCCGAATTTTTGTAGCATGAAATATTTTCTTTAGTGATGACCGGATCGGATCTTTCATTTTTCTCGGTCCCGGATTCGGATCCAAAGACACGGAGTAAAATCGGATCCGGATCGTAGATTTTAAATTTTCGCGGTTTAGCGATCGAAGTGCCCCGTGAATGGAATGTAGGTGCGGTAGATATTGACAAGAGGTTGTGTACCTAAGGTCACGAATTAGACGAAAACGTTCCCGTGCAACTAGAAGCAAAATAAAGATATATGACTTTTTTCCCCCATTACCCCGGTATCGCGTGAAAAAAATACATAGGATGCCATGCGGGTAGCCTACATTCGCCGGGATCAGGCATATAACGAGAGCCATGAACGAGAGCTAGTGTACTGTGCGAAGTACGATCCCAATCGCAGTTTAATTTTTTCTTTCAGGCACTGCATCGAAAATGTTTTCATATTCAATTTCAAACCATTTCATCTGAATACTCACTTTATTAGACTTTGTTGTTTAAATTAGATTTACAAATGAACCACTCATAAATTAAGGATGGTCGGGTCGGATCCAAAGAACCACGGGTCTTTCATTTCATTCGCTACTGAAATCATATCCAGAGACAGTAAAACTTCAGATCCGGATCGGAGATTTTAACATCTCGCGGCCTCGTGATCGATGCGCCCCGCGAATGGAATGCACGTATGGTAGATACCAACAAGGAGAGTTAAGTAACTCGGGTCACAAAATGAGAAGATTTTTTCCGTGCCACAAACGAGGAAAACAAAATAAAAAATACTCGTATTGACCTTTTTCTCCATAGGCTCGGATTTGCGAGGAAAAAATTAAGCCTAATGTCATGCGGGTCGCCTACACTCGCCAGATTCCCGTGAACCTATGAGAGCGTAGTTGTTAAAAATGAGGGCTAGTGTACTGCCAGTCGCGAGTTCGATCCTTAACACTACCTAAGAATACAGCCGTGCTGTATTCCTAGGGTAATGCTAGTAGGCTGTTAAAAAAAGTAAGTTATCAGAAATTTCATGCCAAATTATAAGTAAAAAAAACAATTAAATTAGGCGAAAGGAAATGATTGGAAAAAATTTATATTACAGAATTAAATTGTGGAATCATTACGTTAACTTTACAGTGTATTTTCGAGTGACGCATTTGTAAATCTAGTTAAAGCGATAGAAGTACAAAAAAGTCAGTATCCACACACAAAGGTTGGAAATGAAAAATGATAAAGTTTTTTATTCAATGGTTGAAAGAAAAATTTTAAACAACGTAAGAATCGAACTTTACCTGCAGTCCACTACTCCACTCTGTTATTGTTATTACCATTATCTCATTAATTTGCCTTTAACTTAATTTTGCCTACTGTGTTTTTTATGTTGCGTAGGGTAGCCATAACTTCTGTATTGGATCTCAAATGTATGTAATTAACTGTTTGTTCACATTGGTATGAAGTATTTATTAATAATATTTTTAAAAACCCTTCCTTTAAGACTCCTTTTTCCCAACATTAAACACAGCTTTCACCATTTTGAAACGATTTTATTTACCACATTTGTCATTTTAAACACCGCTTTTGATGATTTTTATTTACCATTTTTCGGTGTCCCTAGTAATAATAGATTATTGCATATTTGATAAACAAGCATGAGTTGTATTGATATCATTTATTAATCTAACAGATATCCATTTTACCTCAAATATCTTTTCAGGGAACCACTAAGAAAAAATGAGACCAATGGTGCAAATAATACCTGATGTACTTCAGCATTCCTTCCTGATAATGCATATGAAAATACTGTTCATCTGATTTTGTTACACTTTTTCAAACTTACAAACAATGTATTGGATTACTCACCAAAGTTGAGATTGTTAATTATTAGGATGGCATTTTGTGGTATTTAAACAATGCATCACTTTGCAATGCATAAATAGCATATATAAATTGTTAAGTTTAGTTGTAATTATTAGTTTTTGACTTAGTCTGACATGTGCCAGTCATCAAGTCTATTAAACTGATTGCTCTATGCGTTGATTCAGCCTTAATATGTAGGCTATTTAGCATTTTATTTTCTTTGGATTTCTCTAGAAAACAAAGCATAGTCCTTTTTAATGATAAAGTGTTCTTTAATTACATGTTTTCAAAAGAGCCTACCTACAATAAAATAAAAATCTATTTTAAAACCTCTAATAAAAACCTTTTTTAACCATTCAACAGCAGCACTTATTCCTCTAACTAGTGTTTAAAGGAGGAGCTTATGGTAATATCCTGCTGCAAATCAGTTAATTACTGCTAATGTAAGGAAGTTAATTATGCCTTTTTAACTACATCATAATTGTTGGGGAGTGTACATAGAGTGGAATTTCATTTGCAAATTACGCTGAATTGTGTGCATTAAGTCAGGTTGGAATATCTTTGTTTATTAAGGAATCAATGAATTAAGTTTTAAATTTTTACATGAACTGGAGATCCCCACCTGTTGTTTCATTTTTCGTTATTTCACTGGTACGCTATGCTGATTATGACACTGATGGCTCCCCTTACTCCATCTCAATCCACTTTTTCAACATTTATGCTTTAAAATGATGATATTTAATGTGATAAATGTGTAACAAAGATCACTCGAGTGGCATGAAAGTATTCCTTTTTAATTCTTTGAAGTGGCATCTCACATCTATGTGTTAACTGTGAAATAAAGTACTGTTGCAAGCAGAGACAAGTATGCTTAACAGAAAACACTGTAAACCTACAGACAACCATGGGTTGGTATTGCGTGCGGCCAACAAAAGGGATTACAGATTAAACGCTGGGGGTTGGCTGTACACTCGGCCAAATAATGAGTTATGAACACAATCATAATAATTGACAAGAATATAGGTGACAAGAGCATCAGTAGTTACGAGGACGTGGAGAGAGTCGGAAGTGAACACGTGAATGAGACGCATGCATTGGGGGAATAGGCCCAAGAACTCAGAGGAGAGGACTCATCAGCGGAGTAAAGCCGATACTAAGACAGGTGCCCGATAGTAGGACATCGGGCAGATTAAGAAGCGAGGCTGTGGACAGGAGATTGAGGATAATGGCTGTACGGATGAACCAAGGAGGCGTCGACGGGAATCTTACTCGGAAAGGTGCACTCTTGCCCGGGCTTACGGAGGGAGGACGAGTCGCATCAACTACGATAAGTGGAAAGGAACTTGGATAATTTTAAAATTTAATTCAAAGAAATTACGCCCATTGCATAATACCATTCAAGGATTTCTTTTTTATTATTGGTTAATATAAGTGTACTTGTACAAATCTTGTAAATTGGGCCCAATCTTTTATGTGAAAGAATTAAAATTTATCTGTTATGCATGAATAATATAAATAGTGTTATTGCCTAATCTTTCCTCTACTGATCACTATTTATTTCCAGTGACTTAAGTGTATTGATATATGTATTTGACTTATGTGTAAGAGTGTGTGTGGAAGGTAAGATATAATTGAGCTAGCTGGATGACGGACACAGTGAGGTAACCGGGGGAAGGGTTACAACACTCATTAACTTTGTACAAAAATTGAAGTACAGTTGTAAACTATAAGTGTCTACGGAAAATGGTGATTCGTTATCCATCTTTCATATTAATTGAGAGACCTAATACATTGAAAACCGACTCCCTGAATGAAGGCTTGGATTTTTTTCATTTAGTCTCACGTGTATTATGGAATTGTATTTTTTTCAGCTGGAATGCATTATTTTCTTATTTGTCTTAAGGCAAGGAATTATTCTTACATTAAATTTGGACTTTCATATAGTTGAAATATTTATAAATAAAACCCTGCTAATGTTTACTTGGTGGTATTCCATCATCAACGTATTTATGGCAGAAACTTCATCTTCTACAAAGCCACGGTAACAGCTCGTGAACTAGGATTCATCTGAATATGAAGAATGGTGAAACGGGCCATGTACTGTGTTTGTGGTATTTGTAAATGTTTCTACAATAAGTACGATGAGTTAGGATATTGTTTCAATTACATATCTGTTGTTTTTTGCAGTCCCAATACTGTGTCATTGTTCCTTATTATCATGAATCCATGCCATCCGCATGAAAGTAATTGCTAGTAATGGTTTTGAAAATAGCACTGGGGTGAAAGGGCCTTTTATTATAAACTGGTGTCTGGAAAATCAATCTTTGACTCTAGCTAGGCCCTGACATAGTAGTTGTGTCTAACCTAAGTTCTTGGCTGACCTGGTGATGATGAATGTGCTGACTGTTGAGTTAGATATTTTCCCTCACAGGCAAATTTGTCCTTCAGCATTCATCTTAATAATAAAAATCGCAAAAAATTCTGATAGCCAAGGAGTGGGGATTGTGAAATGGTAAAGGTAGCTTGTGAGGTGCTTTTGACTCTATAGTTCATCTGCATATAAACCGCGAGGGTATGTGGCAGGGGGTAGCTCCACACCAGGCATATTATAATTGTTAGTGATCACACTGCCAATTTCTACTTAAAACTAATTTATCACGATGGCAACTTCCTGGGGACTACAGACTCCTACCTCAAACTAAAATATAGCTGGACAGAGTATGTATGTACAAATCTTACACACTTCTGCTTGCATGCCATATATGCAAAAACACTTTGTATATGAAAAGGGTTCACCTTTGCTCAATGTATTTATTCTGTGAACACAGTTCAATTTGGCATGTATTCTTTTCGCCCAGGGGAGAGGTCAGCTACTCATCTGCTGGAGTACGCAGATGCATAATGAAAATCACAGTTGTATGAATGTCTGGCCTACCAAATATATCCAAAATTGTGGGAAAAACAAAATGGGATCCCTTTTTTGAATCATGCTCATGGCATCCTCCTCAGAGAAATAGTGTTATTCCAATGTGGCTATAAATAAGGATTGATTGTCGAACAAAATTGAAAAATAGAAATTTGAAAGTCACTGACACTTCAGTGGCTTTCAATTTCTGTTTGTCAGAAAGTGTCCAAATGAATTATTTACAACTGAAGTTCTAGTAAAAAATACGAAAGAAGATTTGATTCAAACAAGCATTGGTGCCTAAATGGCATAGTAATACTTGAAAAGGAGTTGCCACTTTGGTTGGGTTTATCTTACAATTATTGCAAAATATTGTTCCCAGAAGGGTGCAAAGGAAATCACTGTCGCAATGACTAAAGTCTTAAGTAATAGAGTTTAATGCATCAACATTTGGAGAAATTACAGTCACGCCCGGATATAACGAAGTTGAGGGGGCCGAATATTTACTTCGTAATAACCGACCTTCGTTATATGTGAACCAGTTTTTTTTAGCCTCTCTTTGATGTTGAATAGCCTTCAATTCATTTTAAATGGGTTTGATGTAAGTGGGCTTGACTGTATCAGATAAATCAAGAACAATATTTCCTTGCTCATCATAAGGAGTAATTGGTCTTGGAATATTGTCAAATAAAGTATGCATTATGGAGAGGAAGGAAAACAAGTAAGTACCTTGAATATTAAAAGAAGTGATGAAGATCAGCAAAAGAGTTCTAGTGACATGAACGTTTGTGTTCAGTTCTTTTCTGCTATTCTACACCCATTTGTCTCTAACCTTCTATTCAATTACATTAAATCCCTTGCTAAAATCTTCTGCATGCACACAATCCATCCAGAATACCTATACAGTAAAACCCCTCTTTTGCACTTTTGAGGGGAACTAGAGAAAAAAGTGTAAATCGCGGGAAAGTGTAATTTGAGGGTATGCAATTTTATATGAAAGTTATGCCTGAAAGGATAACTCCTTGCTTCTTGATTTTGGCTGCCTAATTCTTGCTTTCATTGAATGACAAGTTTAAAATTGAAATATAGTTCCAACAAAACCTCTTTAATAATGCCAAAATCTCTTATTTGAAATGTATGGGGACATGGGGAGATATATTAACTAGATTACATATGGTTGGGCCAAGATCAGGAAGAGTGTGAAAAAATTGTACAGTTGTAAATTGGAGAGAATATCAGGAATTAGTTTACAGGTGTATGAGGGAAGATGCAGAACAGCAAGCAGTTGAGAAAGGATGCAGGGGGGGTGGGGATGGTGTAGTAGACACTAGAGTGGTCAAGACACTGTTCATTACTGTTAAGTCAGGGGAGCTGCTGATAGAACTTAACGAGATTCAGCATAGGGGTAAGGAAAATGTGAAAAGAACTGCATGGCATTAATGATAGACAAGGGAACTTGGGAATAGAAGAGGAGAATGACATAGATAAGGATGAACTGAGACCAGGAATCTTGATCCAACCATGCTAGTAAGTTAGGGTTAATATTATGAGAAAAGAAGGTGTGGAGACTATAGTGATATTCTATCAAAGCTACTTAAGAATCGAGCTAGAGAAGAATGAGATGATTTTACGGGTGTGTTTATAGGATATATGAGGATGAAATTTGGCTGGAGAATTTTTTAAAATCTGTATTAATACCTCCAAAAAAGAAAGACAAGACCGCAAATGCTGAAAAGCATACACTTCTTAAATAAATGAAAATTTCATCACCAATGCGATAGCATCAGCCATCCCGCGAGTTATGCAACCTGAACAACAATCGCGAGAAAAACGACGTACGTGTACTGTAATCCCTCGCGGCATTTAACTGCACAGATGAGCAAGGTCACGATAAATGGTGGTATATCTGGGCAAATTTTATTTCTCTTTCATAGTGGTAACTTACTGCATGAGTTTTTACTTTGTCTTTCACGGAGCGTTGAGTCCAACCACTAGTTATGCAACCAGGACGACAATCACGGCAAAATCGTCTCGTAAAACGTAAATGGCGAACCATTCAAAAATTTGCTAGCGTGAATAAAGGGAAGACGTTACATTGCGGATATATGGACATTATTAGGACATGAAGAAAAAGTCGTTAATGGCGGGAAAACGTAAATTGCGGGGACGTAAAAGCGAGGTTTTACTGTATTTTTCTTTTCCTTCCATGATATCCAACATTATGTACCCATATAATTTCTATAACAAATTTACCGTGTTAAGCATCCTTAATCCATTTATGTTAACTTCTAAATTCTCTAAAAAAAAAAAACCTGTATTTCCATATTTGATACTTCACATTCGTCACTCTCCTACTAATCCTCACCCATATTTCAAAGACCTCCAGTTTCTCTTCATCGTCTCATTTATGACAAGGTTTCTGAACCATAGTGTCTTGCACCTTGTTGATCTAATGCCATCACTTTTATAATGACCCGTCTGGAGTCTGATGCTTTTTTCTAACCATATCACTGATTTATTTATTAAATATAGTCCAAAAACAACACAAGGCCAATTAAAAAGGATACATAGCAAAGAAAATTAATAAATAATGAATATAACAATATTAACAAAACACGGAATTGAAGAGTTAATTTGAGGGAGACAGGGTGGGGATTGAATATTAGACGTGGAAGATGGCAGATGAACAAAAGGATCAAAGTTGGGAACACATTTCGACAAGGAGTTAAAGAATGATCGAGTCTGAATAGAAGAGTGTTTAGAGACAGAAAGGTGAGGGGTGGAGCAATGGAATAGTTCACTCCACTGCGTCTTGTGTGAAGGCACACAAAGCTGGAATAAGGAAAGAAGTTCAGATGACCTGTACTGACCATTAGTAATTTTAATGAAGAATTTCCTGTCGTTGAGGACACGGCGATCAGTAGGAGATGCAATGCCTAGAGAAGATCTTATCATACTGAGAGAAAAGTCATGGAAAGGCATATGGCGGTAGTGGACAATAGATAGGAAGAAATTTAATGAACGATCAAGGAGCTATGATCAATATATATGCATGTGTATGATCTATTTTTGTCTGCTTCCAATACTCAGGCTGTGTAGCATAACTTTGTTTGGATCAGCTTTCATTGCTGCTGTTCCCTATCAATGCTAAATTCATCTTCTAAGTTCAATATGAATGTCAAGTTGTTTTTGCTGTGAAGCTGTATCCTTTCGAAGTTTCTCTTGGACCTCACATGAACTAATTCCTTCATTGTCTCCCTGAGCATGTATCACATCTCCCTTTTACTCTCCAGGAAACTCTCTTACCACATAGTTGTACCGGTCCCGTCCTTCTGGCTGTGCAGACGGGACACGACACACTCCACCCGCGCGTACCCCTCCGCCCCAGAGACGCGCGGGCCAAAAAAGACAAACTCCGTCACCTTTCAGATATAAAAGGAAGACCTTCTCTGAGAAGGTCTCAATCGCCAGGTTCCTGACCTCGTTCAAAACTAACTATTCCTTGGCCTTACCGCCGGGGTCGGGTGAAGAAAGGTCGCAGGTAATGGGTTTTTGGGTAATTCGGATCGTCGGGAAGGAAGTCGAACAAAAATAGGTATCGTTCACTTCACGTAACAAACCAATATATTCTGTTGCAGACACAATCAATACAAAAAAACCCTTCTTACAACTAATGATGAATGGATGAGGGATGAGACATGAGAATATCTTTGTATGAGATGATTAATGAATTAATGAAACAAAAAATGGAGCAAAAACGATCATGATCAGATAACATAAATGATGAATTAAGAGCCAATCAGCCAACACATAAAAGAAGGCTCATTTCCGCGAGCATGAGAGTAAATGGATTGCACTACTGAATTACAATACACGTGAACTAATCTTGAGTTCTCTTCTGGCTCATTTCCGTGAGCATGCGGATGAATGGATTGCACTATTCAATTACAATACACGTGAACTAATATGGAGTTCTCTTCTTCCCAACAAACCAGGGAATGTGGGGGGTAATTATAAGTGCTTCCCAAGGGAGAAAATGCTTCTCACGGAGCTACCCACGTTAGGGCATTAATTACACAGATCGAGGAGCACACCGCCACTGTAGCTGGGCCCAATCGTAACTCGATGGCAATGAGGCTACTTAACAAGGGGGGAGATTTGGTCGGACAGCAATCTTACGTGACCGAAAATTACGGGGCTGGACTCTGGCTCGGGACCCTGGATAACTCGACTCGACTCCCGCTGTATCCGCCAGGCCTGGACACGCCACCCGTGGTCTCCGCGTATGCCATGCAGACTTCTCCACCTCCGGTAGTCTCAATCACTCCTCAATCCGGCAGCGCTTCCGCTCCGTGATTTTCTTTGTGGATTCTCCTCTCGCTTCTTCCCGGTGATTGCCTCTTTATACCACATTTGGAGGGGAAGGGGACGTGGAAGGAGGAAAACTGATGGAGGGGGGGCACACCAAGGGAATACTCTCACTTCTGGTGATCCTCACCAGTCAACCATCCCCTGTGACTCATGCACGTCCCACTTGATGCAGTTGACATACCCATTCCTTCCGTACCTCTCTCACACACACACACACACACATACCAAAACCATTCACTCATGTTTCCTCCCACCCCAACGATCCGAACTGAGGACGAAAAAAAAAGGAGATGGGGAATGGGGGTGAAGGAGTGGTGTGGGTGGAGGAAGGAAAAGGTGTAACGGCCTGAACCGTTACAATATGCATGTGTATGATCTATTTTTGTCTGCTTCCAATACTCAGGCTGTGTAGCATGGCTTTGTTTGGATCAGCTTTCATTGCTGCTGTTCCCTATCAATGCTAAATTCATCTTCTAAGTTCAATATGAATGTCAAGTTGTTTTTGCTGTGAAGCTGTATCCTTTCGAAGTTTCTCTTGGACCTCACATGAACTAATTCCTTCATTGTCTCCCTGAGCATGTATCACATCTCCCTTTTACTCTCCAGGAAACTCTCTTACCACATAGTAGTGCATTCTTTACCTAATCTGAAAGAGAAAGAGTTAAAACACCAGTTCCTGTCAGATTACCAAAGTGAAGAAACCTTAAGCCCAGATGGGGGTTGGAGAGTTGACCCACGGTAGAGGTATGGAGGATTCTCCATACCTCTACTGCAGCTGCACTAGTGCTCCTACCTCCTGACTGTATAAGTAGCAGGCAGGTACAATATGACGTGCTAGTACAATGGATCTCGAAGGAGACTAATGCTAGGGGGCTTCAGAAGGCCCTCATGTACACCCCTCCAATTTATATCTATCTAATCAGAAATTTTTACTCATCCTTGCATTCTTACTTCCACCACTGTTTATCATTTGATCAGTTTTTGTCTGTTATTTGCTTCTTAATATTTTCCTCCCCATTTTTATATGAACTCTGCGTCCAATTGTAACAATATACAAAGCATGGATTTATCATTAAGATATTATGATTACTAGACATAGGTTACAGATAATGTGCATATTCTTATTGAAGTGATTGGCATAATCCATCAGTAATTGGTCAGCAAGGTCAGCAACATTGGTCCATATGGCATATGACCTATAATGGGTCGCCATCTTAACGAGGAAGAATAGTAACTAATTTTTCTGGTTAAATTGGTTCTCATAAAAATCAAGATTTTTTACGGTGCAAAGGTACTTTTAAAGCTAAAGTTAGCCCAGCTCATTGAAAATTTACATGCAATAGTATTTTGACATCGAAGCTTATTTTTTAATGATGATATAGCAGCCAAGACAAGGCGATGAAGTGGCAATGAGAAAAGTCCCTTTTCTATGCATAATGCACCTTTTTCTCGTTGTCGGTCTTTGCGCCGCGCTTCATTGAAATCTTTTGTAAAGTTTCAATCATTTGAATGCCCGT
The DNA here is from genome assembly GCA_933228895.1 of Platycnemis pennipes. Taxonomy (NCBI): domain Eukaryota; kingdom Metazoa; phylum Arthropoda; class Insecta; order Odonata; family Platycnemididae; genus Platycnemis; species Platycnemis pennipes. Next base: position 39,840,829 of record OW121851.1, on the reverse strand, counting down.
CCTAGAGGATGAGCGACAGCAACGCTTCCTCAAGGCCTCTTTTGACAGTTGATGTACTCAAATGAATCCGTAGAAGCGCTGCGATCCGAGGGAGCCAATAGTGTTTGAGGTGATGAGTTGCGGGAGATCCGGTTGTAATTATCGTTCAGTGTTGTAATAGCCCCTTAAACTATAGTTATGACCTAGTTTCTCTGATTTCATAGCAGTTTTGTCTTGGAAATATGGACATGCCGGATAGAGTTCCCTCGTTAGTGGATTGTGCTGCGCAAGCAATTGTGTGTCATAGTTCATTAGCGGATTCAATAATCCGTTCGTATCGCCTTCCTCCAAATGTTATTTATCGTCTAATGAAAATGTCTTTCATAAAAGGTTAACTGCGAAGTTAATATGCTTAAATTGCATTGTTGTAAATGTCTCTGTGCTTCATATCGAGCGGTTTAACTTTATAGAGTCATGTGCTTTCAGGAAGAATTCTCTCTCTGAAAGCCTTGTTACCTCATTGGCCTTATGAGAGACTGGCGATGGATATGTTTTGGCCAGAACTTCGTGATTTTATAAGATGGAAATTACTCAGTGGTTGTGATACTAGCGAAATTATAGACCGTATGAGGTCCTGTTTTATTGTAGCTATGAAGTCTTTCTTTTTTCTCTTCCATTCGGAAATGAGGCCGTCAAAATTTACTCTGGATATTAGTGGAGTAGATTTATGTAAGTATATTTTTCGTATCGACTAGTCTGATTTAATTTCTGCTTTTAACTTGTGTTTTTTGTTTAGCTGAGGTGCAAATTTTGTCGGCAATCATGTATTTGAAGAAGCTTACCTCTTCCAAGAAGCGCTCGCGGAAACACAATGACAAGTCTGTGAATAATGTGGGCCCATGTGAGTATAGTTTTATATCACTATGCCTGTTTTTCACTGAACTCAAAGCTTTTAAGTCATAGAACTTTATATTTTGTAAGTACTTATCAATATAAACTCTATTAAATATGAAGACTGTTGATAGTGGTGTTTTAATCCTGGTTTCTGTGAGCCTGATATATTTCTCAGTTCCATTTATCTTCAACTCCCTTAACGAAGAACAATTGTTCGAATCCACTATGACACGAACTCAGCTGAATAACTGTGATTGTATTATTGTTACGATTTATCATTCTCCTGACACTAACTTTGATGTGCTCCTCCCCCACTCTGGTGAAATTATGGATTCAATCCACAGTTCCATAGCTCATCCCCAGTTGATTATCACTGGGAACTTAAACTGCAACCTCCCTGAGAGATCTAAAGCTAAATACGATCTGATTGACGTTCTGTCTTCCTTTAACATAACTGTCACTAATACAGAAGCCACAAGAATCTACACTACTACTGCGACCCTTCTCGACGTAGCTCTCCGGCTACGTCTCTAACGTGGCTTTGCTATCAGAAAAATTAAGGATTAAATCTTATATAACTGATGACTTTCCTCTTTCTACTTTTGCTGTTATTGTAGTCAGTAAACATAAAATTATGGATAGGAGAAAATTTTCGGATGAAAATATTACTTATTTCCTTGAATTGCTGAGCTGCCATGACTAATCAATTGTTTACAGTGGCTGCTTGATTGACGTCATCAAGCAATTGTCAAGTTAACTTCCTCTATTTGTACTCCACCTACCTTAAATCCTTTAATACTTCCAGTTTTGACTTCCCATTGTGCCAACTAGGACCAAAACATCATTTTCATGCTGCAATACTAAACCTTGTGTCATAGATGAAATCTGCAATCCTTCAAGGTTCATGAAAGACATGACAGCCTATTGCAGAAATAAACCTGACTCAACTATCCACATGAGCATTCATTAATCAAAAAGGAATATAGGACTACCCTTCTTAATGCCAAATTATAATTTAATAATTTCAGAATTAGTAATGCTGATAATATAACTGGTGAATTTTGGAGAATCATTAAGGAATCCAAACCTCCCCTGTATGACAAATCAGATATAATACTTCATGACGTATCTGGAAAGATAATTCTAAACACTTTACAAATGGCTTACTCCTTCAACGTATTCTACTTATTTCAGCAAACTTCCACAATTCATTCTGATAGCAGTAAATACCTCCTACGACCAAGAATTTGTAATTCCTCACTCTTACATTCTTGTTCCAAGCTGGAATTCACTAAGGCAATGTCCAAAATTGGCAACATGATTCTGCAGGCCTAGACGGAATTCCTGTCATTATTATAAAAAAATCATTTGCTGCTATCAAGCATCCTTTACTATTTTTAATTAACAAATCTCTCAAGGAGGAAAATTTCCAGACCCCCTAAAAGTACCTAAAGTTTTACTTCTCTATTAGGGCAAAGGCCACAAACACTATCTCACTAAACCATATTGATGAAATACTTGAAATCATTTTTTTAAATCGATTAATAACTTACCTGGAGCACCATAATTTACTTTCTTCCTTCCTATCAGCATGGTTTTAGGAAACACATCTACATCAAGGCCACCTACCATGCTGTAAATCATATACATACTATTGGAACAGGATAGGAAACAATGCGTTGTCTTAAATAAACATGGAACTGAATTTGTTTCTCCCACTAAAAGTGTTTTATTGGGTGTACCCCAGGGCTCTGTCCTGGGTCCAGTCTTGTTCCTATTGTAGGTTAATGAACTCCCAACGTTATTTAATCTCCACATGGTGTTCTTCCAATTCTTTATGCCGATGACACTAAATGTCCTTGTGTCCGCATTCTCTGTAGACACCCTCACATCAATTTCTGCTTATGTTACCCAGTTGTTACATATGTGGAGCATTAGTAATTCCCTCCTTCTGAATGTAATAAATCATCTTTAGTTTACTTTTCAATTAAGAACAAAACTATTGCATCCATCTCTGTCAATTATTGAAAACCAATCTATTCTACAAAAGTAAATCATGCTTTCTGGGCATCACTATTGACAGTCTTCTATCTTGGTAGTAGTGTACTAAGACTACCTTGGTGTACCTTGCTGCCCTGTAGAAAAAAATTATTTTTTCTTAAACTAAAAAATGATGTTTTTCAATTTGGGTACCCCCTCCACCCCCCACTCTCCCTTAACGGCACCCAGGGCATCCACCCTGCCCCCCCCCCCCCCCCCATTTGTATGCTACTGCTTGGGATAACCATATTCTTAAATTTCGAAAGAATCTGAGTTCACTTTGCTATCTAATCAGATTCATACAGCACACCATCAGCACCAACGTCATATTGTCAATATATTTTAGTGAATTTTAATCTCATGTTATTTATAGTACTCCTTTTTGAGACTCTACCAAACGGTCCAGCCTGTTACATGTTTTGGCAAAGCCAAACCTAACCTTGTACAAATGGTGTTTTATCTACATGGGTCCCTAACTCTTTAATTGTTGGCCTCAAACAATCAAATCTATAAAGGATGTAAAATCTTTTCTGAAGCAGGTTAAACTTTGGCTGTTGGCTGCAAGCAATTTGGCAAATGAAAATTTCTAGAAATCGCTGTAACAACCTTTGGGAAACCTTGTGTTTATAAATAAAACTAGTAAAAATTCAGTTTGTTATACCTTTAGTTTGTGTCAATTGTGTGCACATCAAATTAAATCGAGTAATCATATAAAATTTCTTAAGCTGGTTAAACTCTGATTGTTGTATATTTTCCTGTATTAACTTTGATACTGTCACGTCTGTAGTGATCATTTTTGTTATGTGTATTGCATTCTGTACTGAAGGTGACCCCAACAACAGGCAAATGCCTTAGGGATCCTAAAGCTCCTGTCAACTATTTTTTTGCAAGTGATTAAGTAATTCTGGATCATGTTTAATGGGGCAATAAAAATAATTATTGTGAAATGCAAACGCTATAGTTAAAATGCAAAAACGAGTCATCAGACTTAAGTGCTTTGCAACTCATGTTGCACCTATTTGACCCCTTTTTGCCAAATTGAAAATTTTACCTATTCCATGTGTGTATGTATATTGCATCTCTCTGTATGTTAAACAAAATTTTTCCTGTTATTTATCAAATGCCAACTTCCATATATTACAATAGTCATTCCACTGACCTCCACCAGACTTATATTAGAACTTGTACTGCTGCCCACAGACATAAACACATGGGCCTTTTACTTTTTAATGAACGTCCTTGGGATCTAAAGGCACAACATAAGCTGCCTATCTTCAAACATAACCTCCATAAATGTTTACTATGCAATATGTTTTATTCTCTAAAAGAATTTCTTAGCCCCTGAGCCTCCTTTGTACATAAAGTATTTATTTTTTTTGTCTTCTCTACTTGATGTGTCCTACCTTTGACTTTGTGCATAGCAATTGTACAAATCTGCTTTGCACATAAAACTACTTCTACTAGCTTTGCTACCTTTTTGTATTAGCATTATCAACTAATTTAAGTGCAGTTCTTAATATTCTTCATTATTACTAGTATTCCTTTTATTATTGTTTCAGATACCCTATATATGGATTGCATCATATCTGATGTAAATATGAATTTGATTAACTTAATTCATGAACTGGTAAAACCATTAAAAAACAACCTTATTGTGGAATTCAAGAGGCTGGAAATTGTATCAGTTCCATGGCGCAAGGTGTTAAGGATACTTCATTCGTTAAATGAAAAAGTATGTTTTGCTGATTTAATTAATCGGAAATGATTAATTAATTTAATTAATGTGGTAAGGTTGAACATTTTATGAAATTTGAAATAATATTACAAGTTAAATATTTATTCTCGTGAGTGAATTTATTGCATGTAGACTGGTTTACACTCTGATTTACAAAATTTCAAGGACAACTCTGAGCCTCAGTTCAAATATTTAAAGAGAACTTAGTTTATTTTGTGATACTTTGAATCCATCTCTCCATACTCACTGCAACTGAAAGAGATATTTGTTGTTTTTCTTTGACGCATTAATCTTGGTTAAACAATCTTATATAAATCATAGTTTTATTTAAAATTTATGTCAACTGTTCACCTACCAACTTGCCATAAATTCAAGCCCAACGTGCTTGAGGGTGACTAGGACTTTTGGTACATATTAATGCCAATCTCTCAAATAATACGAAATAAAGTGTTCCCCTCATGGACTCTGCCTTGTTCTGGTGGGAGAGGATTGCTTATTCCTGTGATCCCTCTAGCAGTGCTGGCAGGAACAGTGTAAGGTGCTATTAGATTTCAGATAGGTCTAATTATGTAGGAGCCAGTTCATAGGTCTCTCCTTGCGGGATGCATTTAGCCAGGGGAGGGGGGGGTTTGGGGCTTAAGCCTCTTCCTACCCCCCAAAGTTTGTCCCAATAATTTTGCTGTTCTGATTTTAACTGGGCATGATAATCTGTAATAATTACTCTGCATATAGTACAAGTGTTAAGTGTCTTGAAACGTGATCACTAGTTTGATGCATGTGTGTGGTTAATGTAGGTTATTGTTTTCAATCTGATATATATGTATGGGTTGAACTTTTGTTCTGGGGTTGGTGAAAGTAAATACCATGCAATGAAAATTAAGGAAGAGATTTGTTACATGTTGACACTGAATGGATAAGGCTGATTTGTTTCAAGTTACGCTACACTAGACTGTGCCCCCCCCAAAGCAAATTTCTGGTTATGTGCCTGCCTTGTGGTATATGTTCCTCATGCGGTGCCTTCTCCTAGCCACCTTGCTGCAGTGGCCAAGAGAAGACACCTGACCCCATATGGTGGTCAAGTCACATTTAAAACGTTGTTAGGGGTGGCAACGGGAAACCATTCCAATGGGATAGTTTCCTAGATCAAATAAAACATACTTAATTAATTTTGATTCATGCCAAAGGAAAAATGTATTCAAGAATGTATTATATGGAAATAATTTTGATAAACATTAGCAGGACAGTAGTTTTGCTCTACCTAGGAGGATGGCAAGGGGTCATTTGACCCAACTTCATTTTACCAAATTATAAGCTTTTATTCATTCCCATGGATTGTTTTCTTATAGCTGTGTTGATTTTTATGTTATGCTTATGCCACAAAGCATTTACTAAGGCATTCCACTGGTTATAAATACAAAATTATCACTTATGTAAACCATAATCTAATTTATAGTCAACGGTCATCAGGTTTCAATAGTTTCAAGTTTATATTCAGTATAACCACGCAATTGTAATTATTTATAGTTATTATAGTTTCACTTGGCAATTTAATGAGAATAGTGCGATGGCTTAGGATTCATTGATATAAAAATACAAAAAATCGTACTTATTATCACATTTTAGGCACATGGTCCTCTTTTTGGCACACATTTCACAAAATATTTTTTTCTGTTGAAACCAAACATGGGACACTATGGTTTTCACAACTATTCTTTTTGAGATTTTTGGCACCTTATTGTCTTTTGTGTATTTTATAGGGATGTGAAAGTGGTATCTAATGAAGTTTTGCTTGTTTGATTGGTGCTTGATGGTGGGGGTTGCATCAGAAAAGATTCCTCACACCTTTTCAACTAATTTTTTGGTGATCTTTTAATGACTCAGTTTAGAATTTTTGTTTCCTTCTAGAGTACTGAGCTATTATTCGAGGATAGATCCTGTATATTGAAAAATACATGAATAGGCCACTTCCATATAGTTGATCAGGTGGAATATTTCCAGAAAATGTCTTCCATAGCATCTACTCCAACTTTGATTTTGTTGTAAAACAAGATATTGTCTACAATACAGAAATGTATTTAGAAAGTACTATTTATGTTTACTTACTAAACCTTTTTCTTGATTTCGTAATTTTCTGGTTTGTTGCGGGTATACTGCCTAAAAGGGCACCTGAATTTCAATGGAGCAGGCTCAAGATTAGCAAGAAAATTGTTCTAAGGTGCAAAAGCAAAAAAAAATTCATCCTTCTTAAGCACGACTATGTGTCCCCCTGGATTTGAATCGAGAATGTCTCATTATATTCAAGAATCGAAATCAAGGCATTGAGCTAGAGAAAATATTTGGCCCCAGTTTTTATTCCAATTGTTTTTTTTTTTTGAAAATGCCGCTGTCCCAAGAAGCCTCATGCATATATCAGAGTGATATTTATAGAATGTCCTCTCTTGACAAACACCAACTATGATTATGAAACTTCCCATGCTCCATGGTACATTTTACAATGCTGTCACTCACCAACAAGCAGAACATGCTCAATATCGCTGCCTCTTGAGTATTTGTTTTGGCATGCAGTATAGACCTTGGTAGTAGCTGGTACAAACCAGGGGCATCGGAACTATTTTCGCTGTCAGGGGCCAACCTTGAAAAGGGCCTGGCTCGTAAGAAAAAGGCCCGGCTCCTATGGAAATGGCCCATATTTTTTGCGGATAGGAGGGGGTAGAGACTAGAATTCCACTAAAAGTGCATATGAAGGTGGTAGAATATGCATCAGAAGGGAAAAGGCAAGCTGGAAACAAGTGAAATTTAATTTTTATTAATGAAGACTCATTTCTCAAGTGCCGCTGGTACAAACTGCTGACAGTGTTTTTGAATCAAAATGGATCGAAGATGCAGAACTTAAGAAGAGATTGACCCCACAGGATCATTATATTCAAGAATGTCTCATGATATTCAAGAATCGAAATCAAGGCATTGCACTAGAGAAAATATTTGGCCCCAGGTTTTATTCCAATTGTTTTTTTTTAATGCCGCTGTCCCAAGAAGCCTCATGCATATATCAGAACGATATTTATAGAACATCTTCTCTTGGCAAACACCAACTATGAATATGAAACTACCCATGCTCCACGGTACATTTCACAATGATGTCACTCACCAACAAGCGGAACATGCTCAATATCGCCACCTCTTGAATATTTGTTTTGGCATGCGGTATAGGCCTTGATAATTAATGGTACAAACTGCTGACGGTGTTTTCGAATCGAAATGGATTGAAGATGTAGAACTTAAGAAGAGATTGACCCCACAGGACCCAAAAACTCCTTGCATGTATGGCCTCCTCAAGATCCACAAAGAAGGCATACCCTTGAGGCCCATGTTAGCATTATTGATGCACCTGCATACAAGCTAGCTAAACATTTAACAGGAGTATTGTAACCTAAGGTGGAAGAGGCCAGCTCATACATGAGACACTTGCAGCATTTTTTTGAAGATCATCGAAAACATCCGAGTTAGTCCTAGTGATATTCTTGTCAGTTTTGATGTGGTATTGCTTTTTACCAGCATTCCCTGTGACGAGGCAATCAGCATAATCGAAGAAGAGTTTGGTGAAAATATCGCCAAGCTGACAGAGATGTGTTTGACTAGTACCTTTTTCCGGTGGAGGAACAACTTTTACGAGCAGATATGGGATCGCCTATCTCCCCATCAGTAGTGAATATTTACATGGCAAACTTAGAGAGGAGAGCACTTCAAAATATGGTTAATAAGCCTAATATTTGGTTGACGTACATCGGTGACACTTTTATTATATGGACGCGTGGCCGAAAGAAGCTTGATGAATTTCATTATTATTTAAATAGTATGAACGACAATATTGTTTTCACAATGGAAGCAGAAAGAGATGGGAAAATTCCATTTTTGGATGTACTAGTGCAAAAGAGAAGTGATGGAACCCTGGGACACTTAGTGTATAGGAAACCCTCTTCCACCAATCGGTACCTCAATGCAAATTCACTCCATCAACCTGCACAGCTAAATGCGGTAGTCATCACCATAATTCAGCGTTCCTGCAGAGTACCGTATTTACCCGATTCTAAGACGACCCTGAATATAAGACGACCCCTCATTTTGGGCTCCCAATTGAAAATAAAATGACAAATCACCTATTATTATGCTATTTGTCTTATATATCAGTCCTCTACTTTACTTACATTAATTTTAGTAAATAAAACATGTCCTCTTTTCAAATTCAAACAGAAAACATAACTTAACCAGAAAACACACAAATTAAACAAACTTTGTCCTGAGCAACAGAATTTTAGATATGTACTTTCCTTATACATTTTTGCCTTTTAGCATACCTACCACAGGATAATTTTTGTAATAGAACTGTTTCGGCTTAAAAACATCCAATTTAAGAGAAAAATAAGGAAATTAAGCATTCAAACTTTTGGAAAATTAAAAATATACTGCTCTTACACAAATAAATATATAACTTACAACCTAATTCTGAGTAACAAAAAAAATCAGATACTTTCCTTCGTTATAATTGCCTTTTTAGCATGAAATATCACAGAATAACTTTTGCAATAGAACCATTCAGACTTAAAAACGCATAGCACTTTGTTTCAGCAGTGCCCCTGGATGTCTATTCCACATCACATGTAGCCAATCTTTCATTAGATCTTCTGTCATCTATCCCTTTTCCTGGCATCTTACTATTATTCCACTCAGTATATGTCTCTTGGGCATAGTTTTACGTTTTAGAATCACATACGGCACTTATTTAGTACCATATAGATGTTACTAAATAGATAGCAGCTGCTAATACTCCCAACATAAGTCACTCGCATTTTTTCGTTACCGGTAGTTTTTTAAGGACGGACTTGGTTCCTTTCTCGGTAACGGTGTAATCGACGGCATGTCTAAAAAAACTGGAGTTCCGTCTGCATTTCCGATTTGGCTCAAAAGATAATTATTTTTAAAAGTCCGATTACATATTTTTGGTGAGCGATTAGTTTTTCGCTGTAGTCACTAGGCAATTTCTGGCACAGTGAAGTCCTGCGCCGCAAAGAAAAATTATTTCGTCGCATGAATCTGGTGCACTAACCTCTGCGTGCTTTTAATTCTTGTGCTGGTAGCTTCTTCTTCGACGTAAGGGAATCGGCCTGCTTTGGGACATCTAAATGACTTTGACGTCCTGCATTTTGTGTATTGCAGATCTCCATCTTTGCGCGTTTGCCTCGGGAACTCCTAACATTCTACTTGCGTCACAGTTATTTGATTTATCGGCATGTTGTACGACAAGTAGCTTAAAATTTGCGAGGTAACCATGTCTAATATATTTGGTTAACTTTCCCTTCGCACTCACGCCACGTATTTCTACATGATCTGTTTTTTTAAGTGCTACGTATGTAAGGTACATTTAAATCACGAATTCAAAACTTCAGATAAAATCTCAAATTGTTCCATAAAATGCAGTTTTAGCTATTTGTTTAGAATCCTATTCATAATGTGTGAGTTTATTATACTATGGATGTAAAATAGTTTCTCAAAGTGACGCCTTCATGGTTAGTTTAAATAATTTTTAGAGTACATGAAGTTGGAGTTTGGCCAGAAGACTTCATACAAAACGTAACGGATCCTAATGACTGAATCGAGGATAGCAGATGTTTATGAAGACTTGAGGAAAATTGCTGGATTTCACTTACTGCTGAGGATTTTTTGTGGAATAATAAACAGATAGGTCGTAGAGGAAGATTCAGTAGAATTCTGTATGATAGACTTGGATGGAAGATCAATCACATTGAGGCTAAAAGTTTGAGATTTTCCAGAGAAAAGAGGATGAAGCTGACCGTGAAATTTAGAGGGCATTTGCTAAAACAGGTGGAACAGTTTTCTTATTTGGGTAGAATTTTGGAAAAAAATGTGCATATATGCATATTTTAATTATATCTTCTGGTGGCTGATATTTGTGGAATAAATTCACTGTGTGAGAATAAAAACTTTGTAATATCCCTCTGCTTTTATCAATTCCTGGTCCAACATAACAATTCAGATTCTTTATCAAGAGTACATAGGAAAAAGGAATTAGAGAGTGGCTTAAATATTCTATAGGAGGGATGGGGTTTTGGACAGATGAATGAGGAAAGGACTCGTGGCGTAAGGTAGGTGGTGACACTGAATTTCATGGCAAGGGAAGTTTGTAAATAATGAATGGTAAAGGGTAATATGAAGGGGAGGTCTATGATGTTTCTGTATGGTAGTTTCTTAGAAATACTCGGTATTTTATTAGTTATCATGTTCATTATGGATAATGAATATTTTGGCTGCCTGCCACGGGAATACATACTTGAAATTGATAATACTTAAACGGTCTTCAACTTCGTAATAAATTCCTTAGCCATTGATGTCATATGCCTTTTGGAATTTAGTTTGAATTTTACTTGAGGTCATTCCTTTGTGCTGATATATTAAGCTATGTTATAACCTCAGGGTGTGCTCAGAGTTGTACTATATCAGAAATTATTCTTTGTCCAGTATTTGGACAGTGTGAGGGTGTTATCACCTAATAGCAAGACCACTAAGAATCAAAGAATTTAAGGAAAAACCATAAAGCTGATGGTAAATGCTTTTCATTTACTTTGTTTTTCATTTGGTGCAAATTCTCCCGGAAACAACTTGTGACTAATGTCAACATTTGTGTATACTTATCTCTACCTCAATCCTTCATTACAGGTTGTAACTTCACTGAGTATTAATATGAATGGTCCCACTGGGGAGCATTTTTTATTATCCTTGAAAAGGATTGGGTCTTTCAAGAATTTGACATCCCTTAGTCTGAGTCAAAACCATATAAAATTGTGTAATAAAAATGCTGAAATATTGGGTGCCGTTCTTCAAAAGTGCAAATTTGTAACAAGGCTAAATCTTTCTGGAAATCCTGTGACAGGTAAAATAGTTTTTCCTTGGGTATTTGCTTCTCTCAGATTTCTGTATTGTTCATTTAATTTTCATGAAATGTCACTAGAGAGCATAATCCATGTGGTAAAAAGCATTAGGACATCTAAGATGAGTAACCATCCATTTGAATCACTAATTGTAAGTTCGACACTTTACTCCTGCTACATAATTAACCTACAGATGATACATTTATCAGAGCAATTCCCTGTTCTCTGGAATATTCATTAGTTTTCCATTTCTATGTTTTTGTAGCGTCAATGCACTTTCCCTTTTCGCCCATATTCGATGAATGCTGCACTTTGTTTTTCCCCTCAAGTTGACAATTTTATCTGTTTTATACATTCATATGAGTAGACTACACCATGTCTTGGTAGCCAAAATAATATTTTTTTGCCTTTCAATGGTGTACTTCTTTAAAAAATTTGAATTAGTTCATTAATCTAATTAGTATTGCAATTATGTACATCACATAGTTTTAACTCTTTATTGTCTCAATATCAACTGAAGTAAGAATTTTACTTCTTGAATTATGTACAATGTTAAAAAATTTATCTATCTATTTATGAATTATGATATTCTTGATATGAAAATTGTAACCTTGGGTTTATCCTCACAGTCAGGAGAGGTACATATGACTGCCTTTTTACCCCATTAGAATGGCAATTCCTACACCTTTTTGTTGTTTTTGTTCCTTCTCTCTAACTTCTGTGAGGAGGCAAAAATGGGAGAGTGCCATCTGATATGAGGGTTTCTTATGTTTCATTTGAGCTACTTGAAAGAAGAGATTCTGTAGACTCTTGTAGAAAGTCTTGTAGTTATTTTCCTATACCACTACATTTTTTAAAAATAATATGGCTATTAGTCAGCATTATTTAAGAATTATTAATTTATAGTTTTTTTAACCATTAATGGTTTTATGCTCACACATATAATGTGATTGGAGTTGGTTGCAATGATCCCTCTAGCTGTGAATATGTTATTAGCAACCTATTCCCTACCTGGCCCAGAGGTTGTAACCAAGTCTTTTCCAAATTTGGAGGGGTCATTAAAAATAAAATACCCTTCTTTCCTATCCAATGGAAACACTGATCCCCACCTAACTTTACTGAGAAAGAGATTTTCATTTCATCATTTTGTAATCAATTGTCTCTTAGGAATTATTCTTTCTGTTGGATTTTCAATTCTATAATTTGGTATACCTATATACAGTTTTATCAGTAAGAAAATTCTGGGCCAACATTTTGGTTGTAATTATTCATTTAAACATTGTGGCCATGATTGTCAATACTTTCCAAAAGTGTTTTCACCAATCTTCATGGCGTGGTCTGGCTAATTAATGGTTGCCATAACCTTTATAAATAAATACAGTAGAAGCCTGTTGTAGTTAGTACGACATATAGCGAGAATCTTACTGTAACGAGTGATTGGCAATGTACCATTGAAAGGCCCATGATTAGCATGTAAAAGAAAACTGATGTAGCAAGGCCAAGAAGCTCCTGCCACAGTATTACGAGCAATATTTCTTGAGGGTGATACACTGCAAAGTACAAATTAACGCTTAGTATTTATGTTTATTAGCATTATTTGTCAACAACAACTTAGAATACAATATTTGTGTCATCTCTACATTATTTAAAGTCCTATCAAGTCCACGCACTGATGATTTACGACTGGCCCTGGTGTACCTTGTGCTTACTCTCACTATTTAGTTGTTCTTTTGTTAAGCCAAGGTCACATACGAGGCATTGGTGCAGAATGGGTGGGAGAAAGAGAAGCGGAAAAGCATCTTGTCAGTCACATGAGAGCGGAGATCAGTGGTGTGGGTAAGGGGCAGAGTTCAGCCCACTGTCATTGTCTGCCAATGTGGAAGTAGTTAACGGACGAGGAGTTGATTTACTTGGGGAGAAACGAAGGTGACGACAAAATCGGTTCTGTTTCAGAAGAAGAAACAGTGACTATGGTGAATAGAGCTAAAGCACAGCAGGCTCTTAGAAAAATTAGTGCCCTTTACCGGGCCAGTGATGCTTCCGCCGACGACTTAAGCAAATTTATTGAAGTGGAAGGGTCTGTGCTTTTGGCAACTGCCAGTAGACTGAAGTAGACGATGCTGAATAATTTTTTAGCCGGGAATAGAAATTTAAAGTACTGTGCTGTTGATGTGAAGTGTATGTGATACTAAAGGTCGAACACTTGTTTTGTTATGCTTTTTATCATCGCAACGAAGTCATCAAAGTTTTCCGTTGTCAAAGAATTATTTATATCCTTAAAATTTTACGATTCATCCTGGTTTCGATTATTTTTCCTGTTAGCAGAAGTAATGGGAATACTTATGTTTTCTGGTACATTTTCTAATTTGTGCATATTTTTTTCGTAAGTATTTTCAGGGTCGATGTTATGCAAATAATTAAAATTTATACCATTCTACAAGTTTATTTTTTCCTGACTTCAAGGATTTATACAATTTTGAGTGAATGCATCGATAATTCTCAGCAATAGTATTTCATGCGAGTTATCTCCGTTCGCTCTAGATCCTACAGATGGCAGCTCTAGTACAACACACAATATGCAGCACAACCATCAGAGGCATTTGCTTGTGTAAATAAATACTTGCTGCAACTAATTTTAGAGAGATAACTGAATGTGAATTTTAGGAACAGCTAGGAAGAGGTAATTAAATCTGGCCATCGTACTTTCCATGGTTATTAGAATCTTATTCAGATCCCTCTCTATCTGTCCTATGAGTTCAATCTCATGTTCCATGTTCCTGCCTGAAAATAGTTATCATACTTTACTGATGTATTCTCTTGGGTAGTCCCTGCCCAGAGATCTGGATGGGGGACTATTTTACCATGGAAATATTTCACTTGAGAGGGTTCGGTCACATCTTGTTAAAAAGAAAAGTGGGATAGCTACAACTCCTCGGGATAATAATCTGGTGGTTTCCTTGGGATAATAATGTGGCATACAGGCATACCATACCCAGGGATACGCCAAAACCCCCTTGTAATGCCGTCACTTTTGGTCCATGACTGCTTATTCAACAAGTAAACTCACTCACAGCTAACCCATATATTTAGAGGTCAACCCACCATCCGCAACTTGGTGGCTTTAAGTTGAGCTGCAAGACTAGTTAATTGATGTCTGAAATAATTAACCATGGAAATAAATGTTGCTATTCTATGAGCTACATATTCATCCCCTGGGGAGTTGCTATATGCATCTTCATTTTAGGTCTAGCTATCCTCTGGAGAAATAAAAGGTAATTTCATGATCAAAGAAGTCCAATAGGCTTCAGAGAACATCCTTTCATATATCGTTGGCCGCACGTAATGCCAACCCGTGGTGTTTACCCTGTAGGTTTACAACGTGCATGGAAAACCAATGAAAATTGTCCCAGGATTTGGCAATAAGGAGCCACCTGTGGGGAGTTATAGAAGTTATAAGTGGATGCATTTCTTCGGAACTAAAATTTAAGTCTCAAGTATTGTAAAACTTATCCAGTCAATATCCTGATTTTTTAAAATGAGAAAATCAATGAATGAGTAGTTATTTGAAGTTATTTTGTTTTAATGAGATATTACAGGGTAATTAATGACATGAAAAAGCTTGTTAGTGATTGTTGCCAATGGTTATATGGTGATAATTTAAATAGGAAGGATTAAACACAGTTTTTACAAATTAATTCTTGTGAACTACAATAAATGAAATCAAAGAGAAGTCTTCAGGAGTGACTCTCCATGGAGAAAAATTAAGCATGCCGTGATTCGCTGATGACATGGCAGTCATAGCAGAGACAGAGATGGATCTGAACAATATCCTAGTAACCATGGAAAGGACAATGGCCAGATATCAGCTGAAGATAAATAAGAAGAAGACCAAGATGGTGTGCAGCAAGAAAAAGGAGGCCAAAACCAATGTCAAACTAGGAAAACAAAAACTGGAAGAGGTGAAAGAGTTCTGTTACCTTGGAAGCAGAGTAACCAACGATGGACGAAGCAAGAAAGAAATATTTAGTAGAAATGCCCCGGCAAAGAGGGCATTCTATCAAAAGAAGAATCTCCCTACAGCTGGAAATACAAGCGTAGAAGTAAGAAAACAATTCATCAGAACATGCATCTGGAGCATGTTTCTTTACGGCAGTGAGGCATAGACGATGACAGCAGTGGAGAAGAAAAGGGTACAAGCATTCTAAATGTGGTGCTACCAAAGAATGATGAAGATAAAATGGATCGACCGAGTGACAAATGAAGTCTTAAGAAGAGTGGGAGAAAAGAGTAGTCTGCTGACAACTCTAAAAAGAAGAAGGGACAACTTAATCAGCCATATCTTAAGACACGATGGCCTAATGAAGACAATCGTCGAGGGAAAAGTGAACGGGAAGATTGGAAAAGGCAGGCCTCATATGAGATACATGGAACAGGTTATGAGGGATGTAAAAGAGAAGAATTACATCACAATGAAAAGGTTGGCCCACAGAAGAATAGAGTGGAAAGCTGCGTCAAACCAATCATAGGATTGTTGATCAATGATGATGATGATGAACCACAATAAACTTGAGCAATCTGGTAACTTAATTAACAGCATGCAATATGTAAGACCATGTACAGTCATGAATATTAATTGTAAGCTCCTGTCAACATTGGCTATAGATTGCTTTTTGTGCCTTGGTTCGTCTATTTTTTCCTGAGGGTCGCGTACATCGATTGTGTCTCTCTCATTCCCTTCTCATGTTTCCAGTGAACAACTCACGTCACTCATGTACATTGATTGTTTCCCAGACGTGAAAGTGTAAGGGAAGAAATTGAGCAGCTGTGATTGGTAGCTTGTTTATCATGTCTTTGCATATTTAAAAAAAACAGTCAAGTGTTAAAAAACCTGCCAAGAAATTTAGTAAGCTACTGGGTGTTTGTAATCTGCTATTTATGGCGTGAGAAAGGAAAATGGTGCAAAAGTAACTTCATTGAGAACAAATAATAACAGGCCAGCTGTAAAAGAATGTGAGATCTTCGATTTACGATGATTTTGTCGTTGTACATATCTGGTTTAGGAGGAATGTGCATCAAACATTTATGAGAAGTGTTCCACCAACTGTGAAAACTATTCTATATTCTGTGAGTATGGATGATGCCCTAATCAATTTAAAAAAACTACCGTATACTGTCTCCTGATTGTAGGACAATTATATGTACTGATTGAATGTGGATCAATGCTTGCCAAACAGTGAAAAGAGCTGGGTGTGATAAAGAACTTTAAACTCTTCTTCATTCCTTTCTAGCTGGTTTAAGCACTGGACTGAAGGTGCCCACCTGCCATGGTAGTTCTTTTGTCATAAATTACACAGGCATGGAAAATTATTACATAGAATGCATACTGCACTTCTTTCTTTCCTAGAAAAACAGAGGATGAGCATGATGTAATTGATGGAGGGTATTATGAGAGCTGGTTCAAAAAACTCTCTTCTGTTGAACATACCCTGAGGTTCCATAATTCTTTTGGATAATGAATTCTACAATTCGAGAAAATTAGAGCCCTTGTCCACAACAAGTTGAAGTGTATGTCATCAATGAGGCAGATGAATAAAATTATAAACATTGATCAAAGCTGCCTAAAAAGAGATCATCAAGTGTGGGAAAAATTAGACATTGAGGGTTGGTGAACTAGCGTAAGTGCATGGATGCACAGCACTTTGACTCCGACCATGAAAGGGCAATAGAATGTTATAGAAATCGTCTGTGTAAGCAAAGTATTACATTGGGAGGAAGAATTCACCTTCTAAGACGAAAGGCATTGAATGGCTTATGTTGGATGAACTGAAATTATTATTCATATAGAATGTATGTTGTTTATTTGGTATTTACAAAATGTTGGTTAATTTTTTCAGGTAATAATTGCATCAACTCTCATTGTTTGGCTATAATATGCTATCATGTTTTAATATGATTTCTTTATTTGTTTTAATTCAGGATCCTTGGAGACAATACTCATAAGAAAAGAAGTGGGAATCATACACCTGAATCTTAGTTATTGCAGTTTGTCACCTGCAGACTTGAAGTATCTGAGCACTTCCTTGCATAGGGAGTCATTAGTTGAGTTGGATATTGCCTATAATGATTTGAATAAGTCATTTCCTCAATTTCTCACTTTAATTGATGGAGCATCAAGCCAAGTAAGTAAAATTTTTCAATTTCTGCTGATATTTAAGTGTAGGCATTTGAATTTCCTTAGCTGAAATTTTGCGATTTAAGAAATCCTGATTTTGACGGATTCGTAACTTCTGGGAGGATCAATAATAGGTAGTTTCTTTGTACATATATAATTTGGTTGGAATGGTATATTCAGAGTCATTTGTAGTGAGCCTGTGAGAGAAGGCTCAACTCCTGTAAAGAGGGATAAAGGTAACCAGTTCCTGCTGTGTTGAGAGTGAAAGAAATTTTGTCGAACATTGCGTGACAAGGGTGAGGAATATATGAACTATTTTCTCATATTTGATGCCATCTTTCATGAGTAACCACCATTTTTTTCAAGCTGGAGTCTATGACGTAAGCACACTGTGAGTAGTTTCTACTCATTTGGGTATAATTTTCTACTCTATTGGGCACTTCACTGTGGGTTATTTTGAGAAATCATGCTAGAGAGGTGTTAAAGGAGTACACAAATAGCAAGGTTTCCCAAGTTCTGCATTGTTATCAATTATATGTCATATGTGAAGAAGAATAATTTCCGTGAAAAAAGAAGATTATTTACATCATTGGTGAGGATTTATGACTTCCTACCAATGCCTATCCTACTTTGAATTATTTTGCTTTCATAGCATTGGCTAAGTTTCGGGTAAAGAGAAGTTAGAGTGAGAGTCTCTTCATTACTCAAAAGAATTTATGTGTAACCCTTTCTTTGCTGTACTCTTTAATTATTCTTTAAATATTTTGTGTTTTTGGATTTTGTAAAAATATCAATAACTGTCTACTCAGAAAATGTAGTAAACATTAGTTGTGTAAATGATGATTTTTTCTTACGCAATATGTCAATTTAATGTCTTTGAATTTTTAATGAATTACCTAAAGAATAAGCTTAATAACTGCACAGCATGTTTGCCAAAAACCAGTTCCAGAATTCAAAATTTCATATTTTCTAACTGTAATTAAGCAACAGGGGTTTTCATTAGCAACTTAGTTTTGCAGTATCCTCAACCATGATGTATAAAAATGATGTTGACTATCTTGCTGGAACCTTGAATATGTCTGAAATTAGAATAGACTAAAAGGTATAAAACATAGTGAGATCATATGATATAAATGAAGCAGGCAGCTGCAGAATAGAGCCACTAGACTATTGTTGTAAACACCATAACTCATTTGTTGAATGCCAGAGTTTGTAACCTCTCAAGCCAATTCAATGTGCACATATGTACAATGTGTACAGACTTCCATCCCTACGGGGGTTTGGCATGCACGTAATTTTTCTAGACTTGGGAGGGCTGCATGATGCTGCCCTCTAAATGTCATAGTAATATGTTGTTGGATGTTTTTTTCCCTAGTAATAGAATTTTGAAACTAGTTCTTTTACACTCTCTAAAAACGTAAATACCACCTGGACTTCTACTCCTAAAAAAAATTAAATGCCGGATTTAAGGGTTAAAGTATCTGAGGAAATATTCCTTTGATCTAGACTGTTATTGTTTCTGTCTTATTAATCATTTCCCTACAGTTATTAACTTGTATATTAACTGCTGATACAGACTTTAGATGTGACATTGAAAGACTCCATTAAATGTCATTAGCCGTGAATGGGATTCTATGAAAAACAGTTGCTAATTAAATATGGTAACCATAAGGGTTAATTAAGGGTTAAACAGGTCTGCCCATTTTCCATAGTCTTCTTATCCCCTACGTTTACCAAATTCTTCAAAACTTAATAGAACACATTTTTACTCCACGTAAATGTAAATGCATGCATTATTGTTTTCTATAAACTAGACTTGTACCAATACCACTTTTTCCGATACCAAACCGATACCTCAATACCAGTGGCCGATACCGATAGAATTATTTTCCGATACCATACTTATTTTTTTTTTAATTTGATAAGTGCTTTCTTTCTCGTGAAGTCAACTCAGTATTCAAAAGTGTTATAAAAGAGTACCTAATAATTGAGAGAAATGACATTGTGACACCTCTTTTATTTTGCTACTCTTACAATTACCACTGGAATTAGATTTCAGGCTCTAAGCCCCTAAGCCCTCTTGCATTGTAAATACTACTGAAAATTCTTTTTAAGAAATAAGAGCTGCTGAATGTGCTCAGCATCTCATATTTGAATGTATTGCTCATTGACATATTATTAACATGGCTGCTGAACATGCTCAGCAATTAAGAGGGTTCTTCTATCAGGACATAGCCATTCGTTGAAAACATTTGCACAGGAAACTCTAAACCTGCTGGTACACCCAAATACAGTGGACTCTCGTTAGCACATTTTTGCGGGGACCCGAAATCCTGAACATGGTAATTAGGAAAACTTGGTGAACAGGTTATACCTTTTTCGAATTATGTTGAAGATGTATGTGTAAGTTGCATAACTTCCAGGGGAACAATATGCGTACCATCAAGTTAGTTCATTGTTGGCATTAATTTATTGCAACAAAGTTTCATTTTCAATTGTTACGCCTTCCAAAATAATTCGTAGGATGCCTTGCATTGATGCACACTCAATAATTAATGATGACTATATGACCAAATAGCACATTTTGTTTACACTATTCATGCAAAAAGTATATGTAGACTCAACTTTGAGGCTTAATATCCCAAAAAGAAAGAAGTGAAATGATTTTTGAGCTTATCAGCGTGTAGATAATTTAGTCTCATATTTAATGCAGGCACCAGACTTTTTTTAATTACTTTTGAGGCATGTTCTTGCAGTGAGGATGAAAAATGGCATATTTTTTTTTAGTTGCAGAGGCCAGCATCAGTTTGGAGATTGTCTTAAGAATATGAGAAGCACCAATGAAGGGAAATTTTGATAGAATATGAATCGTATTTTTGCCATGATGTCCTTTAAGTTTCCAATATTTACTTATATTTGTTTAAGTTATTTTAATCAATTTACGAAACTGGGTTTTCTCCATAAGTATGCAGTATTGGAGGCATGTGACAAACACCTTCTTCATTTTAAAATTTCTAATACGAATCCGTTAATGTCATAACACTTGACCATTCCACGATAATCGAATTTTATATTTTTGGAAAACGAGCTTGGAATGTAGGTGGAAATACTGAACAACGTATGCGTTGAGCAGAACAAACTTTGAGTTGATGGCAGAACTTTAATTTTTGCCACTAATTCAGCAAACTTTCTTCGTATGTGGATTTTCGTCTACTTTTCAGAGGAGGCTGAGTTTTTTGCCTCAGGCTTTCCCATAGCCAATTCTAAGTACTTGTCTCACTTTTACTGTCACAAAGATTGCAGCTAAGTAATCAAATATGCAACAGGTCAATAAGTCAGTTGAAGAAGGTGGGATTTCGAAATTATATGTTTTTAGATGATTTTTACCAAACGAATACTTTCGAATAAAAGTATCTGAAAAAAATGAATACTCCAACGTATTGGGAAAATGGCCAATGCCTGATACTCGCTTTCGGTATCGGCCCAAGTCTACTATGAACTAATATTATTTATTCTATATGCATGCTAGAGATGCCTGTTGCCTAACTGGTTAATTACTAGGTCTCGCCTTATATCTGCGAGTTGATTGGGCCAAACCCTAGTTTTTCTTTTACTCCTGTTTTTGATGTTAAGGGAGGTGACTGACTGTTAATCTTTGCTGTTTAGATGTGTGTTTGGATAGAAGATGGAATTTTTAATCTGATATCGACATAAGCCTTCCCTTAATGAAGTTTGCCAAGAGGTCCATGGTTTAATGTACCATCTGACAGGTGTACTCTGCACTCAAACTGCTCTCCATATTGCACTTGAGTAGCGACTGTTGTACTATTGAATAATTTATCAAACCCTATGATTCAAAACTGGACCTTCAGGATGGGAGGCCAGTTCATGTGCCAACACAATAACCGAATCCCTTTTCTTACTTCAACGAATGCACTTACTTCTGTTTTCTATATGTAATATTTTTGCCATGAGTGGACATATGGTTTTCATCTAAGTGGCTGAGGTTATTGAAAGAACATTCCAAATTTCTTTGCTTCAGTAAACTCAGGCTGCAGGAAATTATGTTATCTCAATAACTGGTTAAAATTTTTGCAAACCCCGCGTGCATAAAAATAATACTTTTGGGCTATTTCTCAGCATTAAGTCAAGTAAAACGATTGGAGAGGGGTAGAAAATGGGAGAGAGTTGGGTAGTTCTGGAAATTATTGGGTTCTGCTTTGCTGAGTTTTTGTCCTAGAACTTAGTTAAATTTGTTCGGGTGTTTATGCTATAAACTCTCTGATGAGTTGAATTTTGAGAAACCTATATTTGACCATGATGGTGATATTTTCTGTGAGAATGAATGTTGGCAGTTTGTTCCACAATGGTGGAGGGTTATAGAAGGTCCAGTTAGCCATCCTTCTCTATTAGTATTGTATTGTACTGTATTGTAAATCAGATTTTTTCATTGATTCTGTTTAGATGCATCAAAAATTCTTCAAGACTTGCATGCCCATGTGTCCTAATGACAAAAGTGTTGTCTGTGTATTATAGCCATAATTTTAGTCTCCACTTCACACTGTGGACAGCTGTCATCCCAAATCGTTCCTTCTATAAATTGGCTATGCCAGGGCATGTGGGGGAGTTCAATACCACTCCGGTTGTCTGTTGATTAAATCCATCTTTAGTAATTCGGCCTCGCAGATAGTACTACTCTCTCATGTCTTCTACCTTTTGTTTACTTAGGTTAAAATTTATGGTACACTTGAGATTCACTCTATGAAGTAAGTTATTGAGAACATCTGATTTTTAAAATTTAAGTACAAAGATTTATTCTTATTTTTTTGTTATTGCAGTTGGAGATTCTTTGCATGGACTACACACATCTCCAGAGCCTCCATACTCATAATCTTGTGACAGTGCTGTGTAAAATTAAGAGACTTCGGTACTTGAGCATGTCTCAGACCAGTTTTGGGGTGGAGGAATTGATGGAGCTAACACCTCTTGGCTCCATTAAAACATTGGAGATTTTTAGGCCTTGTTCTAATCTGGATGGTGGCTATTTTGATCATTTGGAAGCATTGGAAGGAATCAAACAAAACTTTTCACATGAATTTTATGCATTCAGAAAGTCTAAGCATAAAAGTTCATTTAAGGAAACAAATATATTATTTTAATTGCTGATTTTAATTATTTTACTAATTTAAAGATATGGTACAGCTTTTGCTGTCCTTTCCAAGTCACAAATTTTATAGTTTTTAAGAAATGTGAAAATACAATTTTAGACTGATAACCTGTAATATTTTATCTCATGTTTTTAAGATAATCTCATAAGAATATTTGATTAGTTATTGATGATCGTATGTGTATTTTTTCTTGTTAAATATGGAAAGGTGATATATAAATATGTAGGTTATTTCCAATATTGTCCTCTTTACAAAGGCTGTGATTTGAGTTAAAACATTTCCAATTTACTAATTGAATCCTATGGCGATGAACATTTTATAACTTAAACTAAGACTATTTCCAGAATTATACTGCAACTTTAAAAAAATCTAAATTAATTTATATGACAATAAAATTATACCGAAGCTTTATTGAAGCCTTATATTTTATGTTAGAAAAAATATGTGCACCTCTCCTAAGTTGGCACTTTCCTATGGGGGCAACTTCATTTCCCTGGGCCACGTGTGATTTCCTACGAAGTTCTGTCACACAGAAAATCGAATTGCAAGTATTGTAGGGGGGGGTCCAGAAAGCCCTGGGATTTGAATCCGGGACCCTCCAGTCGGTAGCTCATGGCTCTACCCTCTAGGCCACCGTGAGCCCATAGTATTTGCATTATTATTAAAATTATAATTATTTAAATGAAATGGATATTTCTGCCTTATGAGTTGAAATGGGTTGTTTAAGAACAGGAAAAAATTTTCAAATCATTATTATCGTCATTGATAATACTACACATGACGTAATACAAATGTCATTGTGCTATACAAAGAATGCATGATTCAATTATTTTGTTTCCGTTTGAATATTTATATATTTATACTATGGAGGCTTAGAACAATTAAAGTACTTAGATCTAAGGTAGGTATAGTATGGCTTACCACATAATACTAGCAATATGAAAATCAACTAATATTGGAAATGAATGCTCATTGGAATGTACTGTATGTTTAAAAAAATGTCATGTGAGCTGAGAGTACATTTTCCAGCACATGACCCCTTACCTAAGCTACGTACTGCATAATAGCACAATGCAACTACATAGTATTTTTCATTAAAAATATTGGAAATTAAGGTTCTTCAGAATGCTATAGTATTACTGGCAGTTTTTCGAAAGAGTTTTTCCATTGAGGTGATATCGCCCCCTACTGCACAGAAACATTGCTGTAATGTTAAATTGATGTTCATCAACCCATTGCAGGAATGTTGCAATAATGTTAAAAGAATGGTTCCTTGAACATTTAAAATGTCACTACTTAATTTTTTTCTGTAACGTTCATTTTGAATATTCATTCAAAGTTACTGCAACCATTCTGAAGCATTCAATGAAATTTCCTACAAACATTCTGAAACATTCAGTGAATGTTCCTTCAACTCTTCTGAAATGTTCAGTGAATTCTTCTGCAACCAGTTCGAAGTGCTCTGTAGTCATTTTTAAGCGATTCATGAATGCTCCCTTCCATTATGTTATGTCCAGTGAGTGTCCCCAAAATAATTTTCAAGCGTTGAATAAAATTGCTCTTGCAACTCATCGGCTTATTCTTGAATGATCAAGGATTGTATTTTCTCTTTATTCATACTCTTACTCTATTCATAGCTTGCTCTTTCAATGCTCATGGGTCATTTAATGATTACTGACAATGGCAATAAAATTTTAAAGAGAACATATTTGCTCACAACTTGATCCATTTATGGATCAAGTTGTTCCTTTCCCATGCTTTCCCTTCATTTTTTCCACCAAAATGTCTCAAGAGCATCATGTCTGAAAACATGAATGATTAGTTGGTGTTTTCTGCACTTCAAAGTTTTCTTCTCTCTTCTCCAAATCTACTAAGGAAACTTCATTTGTTACTTGCTCTATTTATTTTATGTTATTCATTCCAATAATTTATCTTAAACTTTGGTGTCTGTTATTTTGCATTTCAATTAGTTCTACTAATAAGCCACCTTCCTCTATATCCGAAAAAGGAATTATTACCCAATATGGAGTCTCTTCCAAAAGGAAATTGTTCAACAATATCTTTATGCACCATTTCCACATGGTCACAAAGGATCATCTCATATCCCAGCTTTCTCTTTTAGTTTGTGCAGTGAGGAAAATTGGCAAGGTTTGAGGCTTCCTATATCCTGTTTGAATGGGAATGAATCTATTCAGTTTTGAATTAAACAATATCTATGTTGATATGATGCAATCCATGGCCGACTTCTTAACGTTATGAAGTCGGCCATGTGCAATCTCATACCCAATCCCCCCCCCCCCTCCACTTCCCCCTCATTCCACTCAGCATACAGAATTCAAAAGAGTTGACAGCATTGCTGATTCTCTTGATTTACAGCCTGTACTTAAATCTGTTGAAAACTGGTTCAATAAATAAATGGTAAGTAAGATATGAATCCATAAAGTCTGCTGTGATGTTCTTCTCTTTAAAGTTAACACCATCTCCTCTACACATAAACTTGCCAATGAGCCAATTCCTGCAGTCATATTCTGCGCACATATTTAGGATTCACTTTTGACCAAAAATTAACGTTCTCTGAACATATTTAATCTATTTATCTCTAGCAAGGCAGTGTCAGTTGTTGGTATCCTGTACCAACTGAACGAAATCACGGACCCTTTTGCATTAAATTTCATGTTCTCCGTATGTGTAACACCCATCATTTAATATTGCTCTACCATCTGGGCACCTGCCTTCCTGACCTCACTAAAATTTCTGTCCTCTCAATCTGTTTCTCAAATTGTCCTGTCATTAGAGTAATAGCTTGTAATTGTGTTCCCCACCTTAGATTCTCTTCATTTGAAGGAATTTTACTCTCCCTTGGCCTTTCATATCTCACCCACTGATGGCTGACCTCCTACCTCAAATTACTTCAGTCAATCATGAATGGGTCTTCCTGCTCTGAAAAACTCTCCAAATTCCTGCTGGCACCACTTGCAAATGTGGACTGTTACACATGTGTACAGACATACCCTTATTCTGAATGTCAATTGCCCAACAATCGTCATTCTATAATTTATCTTCTTTTTAAAGAATATGTCCTGATTATATTCAATATCTCTCTGTATCGACGACCCTTCCGTTCATCTCTTCATTTCACATAATGTATTCATATCCTAACTCCAACACCTTCATTTCATTTGATTGTCTCTTTTTGTACTGTCACAGTCTAAACTTTTCTCTTTTTACCAATATATTGCATGTACATATATTTATTCTAACTATGGTACAGAATGTAAAGGAATTGTTTTTGATGTCCAGTATTTAAATAAACAATGTTAGTACTGTTCCAGGAGTTGTTTAGCGTGGGAATATAAGCAATTATAAAGAATATTCGAAATACAAAAATTCGAATTCAATCCCAATCCCGCCGTGAACGGGCTCATAATGAGCTGCCGGCACCGTCTGTGGGCAGCATTTGCTGATAACATGAAGCAAAGATTAATTGAACAGGAGCTGATTTATATTATATACACAGCTAATATATATTTATTATACAGTGTTCTTGATTTAAATATAAGTTGCACAGCCGTGTTGCGCTCTGTGTGAAATCGGACCTCGGTTTCACACTTCCACATTTTGCCGATAGATGGCGATAGTCTCTCCTATCTTCAATCTCGGATACCGATACCACGGCCACTAGATATCCCAGATATATAGTAACTGATGAGGTATCTAGGGACCATGGTCCCTTAATACAGTATAAAGTGATAAGGCAAAGTGCAGTGCTAGGTATACCTCTATGGTGCTAGGGACCACTGTCGGACTAAAGTGACCGTGGTCGAACCGCGCTGGTGACCGCGGTACGTTCTCGATACCATAGAGGAATTACGTTTCAGATACCTGCCGGTACTAATGCACCGATACCATCCGCAATACGAGTATCGCGGAGGTCGTTATCTTCCCTTATTTATTTACGTTCAAAGCAACTGAAGAGGAGCACTCACATTTCTAGTAATTTAGTACAGGGTATGGGGTTAGTGTCATAAAGAATGGTATGCACCAATTGTATTTAGTGAATATAAGTGCGGAGTATGCGCTATCTCAAGTGAAATAGGTACCCTTTTTAACTTTTCAAAAGAGGTAAAACGAGTGCTTAACCATGTCCTTATTGACGAAACCGCTTGCTTGGACCCTTTTTAATCATGGGACAGGTAATATTGTCGATTACATAATCAGATGTTAGTTATTTTTTATATTGTGTGATTTATTCTCTAAGAACTTTCCAACAGGAATCGTATGTTTACGGGTTGTGCAGATCGCTGGCCTAAGAAATTTCCTACCCCCGGAGAAGTACACTGGTAAGCATTTAGTGTGAAACTGTTCTAAGCCTCCCGAAATATTATTTAGGTGTAAGGTTGGAGGTTTGACGTGAAGATTTGATTTAAAGTCTCTATTGATACTCTAGGGAAACACTAAGAGCTAATTTCCTATGAGTTAAAATTTGAAGTGAGAAATTGTAAGAGAATATTAATGGTTCGAAGCGAAATGGGTAAATGTTTGAAATGAATTCCTGTTGCTATTCTGCTTCAATGTGATACCAGTGATACCTACTTTGGAATGACACTTCCATAGGAAGTGTCTGCGTAGTTATCTTCCTCTTTGATTGTTGTCAATGTGATACGGAGTAAAGTTGGCTCTTCAAGAGGTCGATATACGAGTGTTATAGGTTAAATGAATGCATGTGTACCTTTTTTGCTTCTCTTCGGTCCCATCAAATGGCATAGAAGAGGACCATGTTTCAGTATAATTTTATTGTTTGCTGCTTTTACTGGTTATCTACTGCATTATTCTTATGTTACTCTCTCAAGAAATTGCTTATGTAGCCTCATTATTAGCCTCATTTTCAACATTCAATTTCCTAGAATATCTGAAGATATTTTCAGATTCCTATATTCTCAAACCATCATTATGTTATGCTGTTAAAACAGTACCATAGATGAGTATGTAGTTTCTTGTTTTAATGATCGACTTCATTTTCTTTACTACTAAGGAATTAGTAGTGGATGACGTGGGAGAAATATATGTTATGAACTTAAAACTGTGAGTATGGAATTGGGTTAAATAATCCATGACCTGCTTGCTTCATCACATAAGCTATTTTATGGGGTATCTGATGAAAACCATCTGATAACCTTTTAGGTGTTTATGTTAGCGTATTGATGATATGATGGTGATTAATTTGGGAGAGAAAAGTTGATGGCTTCAATAAATTTGTCTTGGTAACACTCCTGGGTCAGTAACTCAGTATTTCATTTTGGAGGTCATGATGTGGTGACATCATTAGCAGAGGTCATCCAGTTGGAGCTGTAAATATATTTCAATTTTCTCTACAGTTATTATCTAGTATGTGAAATTCAGAAAGATTAATTGGTTCAGTGTAACCCGCCTTTATGGAATCTATTGGTACCGTGATTTTTTTATGGTTAAGACAGTTTTCCCCGTAAGTCAGCGTCGGCCATTTACAAAATTATGCTGGGAGTTGTTCAGGACATGTTCTATGATATGCAATGCCTACGGTACGTTGTGCTGATATTCAATAGATTCGTACAAGTTAGAACGGCAAAAATGCAATATCATTATGCAAGCAAAAATTGTTTATTTTATACATGTAGCATGGAAAATCACAAAATTTGTACATGTCGTAATTTTCATTTGCTTTTCCTTCCTTTCCAATATTATATTATTGTCTTTGGCCCCACATAATATGTTAAATAAAGTAATATTACCTACCATTATACAGACTGGAATTTGCCAAATCATTTATATTAATTAGAATTTCCATGTACAATTTAATGCTATATGTCACCTTTCAATGCTAAATGTCCGATTCCATCTGATTAACTCTCAGGTACATCTTCTAAGTGTTGTTTGAATTAAATGCAGATTTATTGGAAACTCTCCGACTATTGGATCCTTTAATTTTTCGGTCAAACTTGAAAACTTTCAACTCAGAAAACAGGCAATATAAACAACATATGTATATTAGGTTGCTCAAGCGACAAAGCAAAGTTCGCTCCACCGGCACAGATGGCACTACTGGTGCACAGCTCTGATCCCAAACGTCAGTACATAGTCTCCTTAGCATGCGCAGTTATCTTATGCCTCACTGTTGGAATCATCCCAATGGACAGCAATAAACTACACTAAGTGGCAGCCATAATATCTCATACATCAAAAGTCAGCAGACCGTCGTGGAAAGGGACAAAGTTAACGGGAGCTAAACTGCCACCTATGATATCCTGCAACTGATTAAAATCACTCGACAGTTCTTTAATAGGAAGTTTCGGTTTGTATATGTGTACATATCCACAATAATTATAATTTGAAGATATTGTTTGATTGTTTTTACATTCAGTCTCGGGTTTAAGGATGAAGTCCAGCATTAGCAAAATATGATTTCACTGTTCATGATTTTACCTCTTTCAGAACCAGATTTATCCAATGTAGGTATATCACTCTGCATTGATATCCTTGGAGGCCATATTAAGCAGTATCCATTGCTTCCAATAAAGATAGCATTCTGTGCTTTTTGTACCGTCTTAAGCAATTTAATTACTCCTTGGTCCATTTTCTCTGTAGCACTAGCTTTGTTTGCTGCTAATCTTGCTAGTTCCATATTTGTTAGATGTTATTTTGGATGGCAAGTAGTGCTGTTAATGAAAATGTTAACTATCTTTATTCTCTCTTCTTTTCTGCGTTGGGACTCTACAGCCAATCCTCTATGATTGATGATGCTGCACCAATCTTTTATTCTGTAATTCCTAGTTACTGAAACTTTTCAATGTTGATATCTATAAAAATATTAGCATCAAGTTTACAATTTGATGCCCAATGGCTTTACTAATTCCCTGCCATATTTCCCCAAGTAACAAACATTAAACCCTCCTTGGTGTGCTTTCTTTTTGAAAATGCAAGGAAAACATCTTTACTTTCAATAACTGTATCAAAAATTACACTAATTTTCACGTACAAAAGTTGGAGATGCATGTAAAGACTTGCTATTATTTTCTAATAGGCAGAATCTGTGTGATGGCAGTGCTCTTAAAAACCTTCCTGTTGCATCCCATTGTACATATCACTTAGTTGATGCCTGTAACCTCTCTTCGGTAGAAGTCCTTCTACTCCACAATTTCCATGTAGTTTGTTTCTTAGATTAAACTGCTCCACACAACATTGTTTTACTTTTAAACTCTCCAGAAAACCGTTTGATGCCTTAAAATCGAGTATTCCAAAAAAAAACTGAATTTTTTTTGCTCTTCCATGCTCTATTGGACCTGATAAACCTCAACCGTGGTCGTACAATCTGTTTCAGAACTAGTTGGTTCAGTTCTTAGTTTTCACAGCAAAGAGTTTTTATTTTTGAATGAAAATTGAGACCTGAAATAATAGAGATTAACCATTTTTATTCTACTTATTGGTGTCTTGGTTCTTGTTTTATGGAATATATTGTAATAACTTACTGTTGAAGATTATGCAATTTATAGACTCTTTGATGTTGTCCTTTTTCTTCATTGTTTTGTAGACTTGCATTTTACTACATTTAAACCTGTTGTTTATTTGCTTCACTGAAAGCCGTTCCCATTCAAAGCACTCAATTAATTGTGGTTTATTCTTTAGTGCAAATATGTTGCATTGCATTCTGGCTTCTATTTATTTAACATATTATAAGACGAGAAATGCTGGGACCTTACCTTCAGAGCCACTGGGTGTTTGCTTACCCACTGGCAACTTTGGTTATCATTGGTGCGAAGGTTTCTGCGGTGTAGTTCAGATTTTCTTTGCATATCGGGTTCTGCATCCACGTATGTTGACTAGGGGTGACAGCAGTTTCGCTAGCCGTCCTGCTAGCATCTTCAGGTTGAAGGTGTGGAAGCTGTTTTCTCGCCATCTTACATAGGGCTGGTTGAGTCCGTGCCACACTGTGATTGATCGGGATGGATGATTCTTTTCCATGCAGTGTTTAGGGGATAGCCATCTTCTCTGTTGAAATTCGTGGGTGTTTTCCATATCTCTATTGCCTTCCTGATGAGCGTGGGATAATAGCGGCTCTCCTTTGCTATTATTGTTGCCTCCTCAAATTTAATCCCATGGCCAGGCTCGCTCCATGCATGTTCGGCAATGGCTGACTGTCTGAACTGCTTATTTTTGGTCGCCCTTTGGTGTTCTTTCATGTGTGTACCCATGGCTCTGCATGTTTCGCCAATATTAGAATGACCGCAGGAGCATGGCATTCAGTACACGCCTAACTAGCTAAACTGTTGTCACCCCTAGTCAACATACGCGGATGCAGAACCCGATATTCAGAGAACGTTTGGTTATCATTTCCTACTCTGCTGTTCGTGTTCTAACCATTGATAATAATAATAATATTTTTTATTTGTTCAAAGATCTGTAGCTTGTACACAAAATACAAATATAGGACACGTCATTATAGATACATATTCAATAAAAATTGAATTGGAATATATAAATTATGTGCTACAAGTGCAGGAAATCATCAACGGAATAAAATAGATTTTTGTTCAGAAACTTCAGTAGTTTCTTCTTAAAGACCGAAGTTCTCCTCTCATTTTTCACCTCTGGAGGCAAACCATTAAAAATCTTCAGGCCCATAGGTTTAGGACCTTGGGCAGTATTATGAGTCCTGATAAAGTTTTGATGCAGGTCTTTACAAGTTATAGTGTTGTGGCAGTGGTACACATCATTGGATGTATACTGAAGAATGTTATTTTTTACATTTATACTAATGACATAGATGTATATGCATGAAATTGGCAGGATACACAGTTTTTTAAAAAGAGGAAGACAAGGTGCATCATAGGGAGCATTGCACATCAGCCTTATAATGCGCTTCTGAATTTTGAAGATTACAGTAGCATGGCGAGAGGAACCCCAAAACAGGATACTGAAGATAATGTGAGAGTAAAATTCACTATAATAAATAGATAATAACACATCATTATTTACAGTATTCCTGATGCTTCTAATGAGAAAGCATGCTGAACTAAGCTCATTGCACAATTTACTGATGTGCTCGACCCATGTTACATTTTTATTCAAATTGATCAGTGTCTAAAAGTAATGAGTGGTCTTGGGATACCCACTGGCATCTTAGTCAAGTTTCCTTTTAAAGGGTTGTTCAGGAGCAGTGGAGAAGTGAAAGAGATTTAAATTTTATGAGCCTAAAATGAAATTTCTGCATGGAATTATGTTTTGGGATTCCGCTTAACCAAGGTTCATGTGTAAGGGGATCGATTCCATTTCCATGTTAGTCAATTTCCATTTCACACGAGGTCATAATGCATTAACCTGTAGCCCATGCCAGAACCAAATATTTTTCCCGAATAAGACAGGATTCCATTTAGCTCTTGTTCTGCGTACGGCAGAAGTCACTGTATTGTGCATTCTACAAGGCATTAATACTGGTTTAAATGAGATACTGTTCTCTTTATGCCCAGAAAAAATTGCTAAATTAATTGGTTACCTGTGTATTTAAGGGACTTGTACAGAGAATTAACACAACTAGGGGGAGGGGATTCATTCCCCAATCCCCAGAGTAGGATATTTGCTCTTGGTCGGTCTTGAGTCACAAGGATCTGAGAATTCCCTCTTACTCTTCCTTGTCATGAAAGGTATTTTTTAAATAACTCAGAATGTCTAAAAGTATAACATTTCCATTGCAGCCCTTTTGCTGTGTCAATGAAATCATCTCTGGTTCCAGAAAAGTGTCAATCATCCAGAAAAAACCAAAAGGCATTCATTGTGACATGCAGGTGTAATGTAGCACCGTACACAAATGTAGTTTACATTAATCTTTGTAAAGATGACAGCACAAACAAATAGGTGGAGCCTATTTAAAAAAATGTAGAAACTTTCATGCATTTTGTGAGGAAGGTAAACATTTCTGTAAGCCTGTGGGATATCCCTGAATTAAAAAATATGAATGTTTTTACGGGCACTGTTTGAGAGTTAACTTTTACCACAACCTCATTCTCTTCACACTGTGGCAATGTTTGAGTCATGGAGTATTGAGTATTCTGGATGTTTTTGTATGTTTCTTAGACTTTGAAAGGGGTTTGATAAGAGTAGATTGGAAGCTAATGAATATGGAAAGTAATTTAGGAGTAGGCTGGATGGATAAACATGTTATTGGGAAC
Source organism: Platycnemis pennipes (assembly GCA_933228895.1). Taxonomy (NCBI): domain Eukaryota; kingdom Metazoa; phylum Arthropoda; class Insecta; order Odonata; family Platycnemididae; genus Platycnemis; species Platycnemis pennipes. The sequence goes on along the minus strand of OW121851.1, from coordinate 39,807,698 downwards.
ATTTATATGGACCAGTGCGCTTAAGTTGGGATACCGGATGGTAATCATGAGAGGCAAGAAATAGGTGCAGATTTAGGCAGGATTGCCTGTTGTCCCTGTTACTTTTCATAATATTTGGAGGAAATGTTTAAATAGGTGTGGGGTGTACTTGATGCAGACGTAAAAGTGGGAGGAGTGGTAATTAAATGAGTCTATTAAGGGAGGTGATTGGGGGATGAGAGTTGTTGTTATTGGGCTTCACCTTTGCCTATATCTTAATGATTTTATTGGTCTTTCTTCCAGTGAAACAATATTTTCTGGAAGATAAACTGGTTTAACTGAAAGCAAGGTAGTTTATGTCAGGAAGTAATCATTGCACAATAGCAGAATTTCCACCAGGAAAAAATCCACCTTGACTGGGACTCGAACCTGGACCCCCTGATTTCTGGCCAAGGTACTCTACCAGTTGAGCTACTGAGGCTTCCTTCTCCCCTGTTGAACTCTAGGTCCAGGTTTGAGTCCCATTCAAGGTGGATTGTTTTCCTTGTGGAAATTCTGCTATTGTGCATTTCATCAGGTGACTCCACTAAGTATTCGCAGCTAGTTCGCGATCCTTGAATAAGTAATCATTGATTTTAAAATCTTTTAATATTTATGGGAATTGCTTGCATTTTTTCTGGAATTAACCCAAGAAGACCCGATTAGGAAAGAAGAAAAACTTAGCTAGTTCCACAAATATTTAATCACATGCGACCGGTTTCGATACAGTGTATCATCTTCTGTCAGTGATGACAAAATTTACATGCAATATATAGTGGTGGTCTGGGAATATGTTTTCCCTTTCCTCCCAAGAAAAACCCCCATCATCTTAATGGCCCTACACCCGTTTACCCCCCGCCCTACACCCATTTACCCCCCGCCCATGCTTCAACCTTCCTTTCTCCTTCGGGAAAACCAACCACCCCCGCCCACCCTTTCACCTAGCCCTCTCCCCCACCCACCCTTCCCGACCCCACATCCATTCCCAGACCACCACTATATATTGCATGTAAATTTTGTCATCACTGCCAGAAGATGATACACTGTATCGAAACCGGTCGCATGTGATTAAATATTTGTGGAACTAGCTAAGTTTTTCTTCTTTCCTAATCATGAAGGAGTTCCATCAAGTTACGCCTCAAACCATTGCATTTACCAAGAAGACCCATTTGCACTTCGCTTCATGACATTGTACATTTGGCAATTTTTCTAACATCTCGCTCCATTAAAGATTCTGGAAATTCAAAGGGAAGGACACCTTGGTAATTTAATTGGTTAAAGCACCTGATAGAAAATCAGAAGGTTCTGGGTTTGAGTCCTGGTCAAGGTGAACATTTTTTCTCAGTGGAAATTCCTCTATCGTGCATATCAGCGGTTAACTCTGTTAAGACTTTCATGGTTAGTTTGAATTCCTGCAATTTATGTTTACTAATTTTTGAGTGTAGGCCAGTAATAATGATTATCAATGTGGAATGGCTTTTAAGGTTTTGAGAAAAAAATTGAAGGAAAAGTTTTTCGGTGATGAAACTCAAATCTATTCATAAAACTCTTTTCTTATTGTATAAACTGTAATAAATTTCTATCTGAAAAAGTAATATCCTGTAAGTAGTGCATTTATTAGCATTAAAAAGTCATAATGGTGGCAATGTCATTGAATTCAATTCTTGATGCTGGGAAATTTATGTTGCATTCAGTCCTTAGTATATATTTGCTTCTTCAATGTTTTATTTAAATTTAAGTTTGTGTAAAACTTTATTAAACACCAGTCACACTTTTTCATGGAATTTATTCAATAAAAGAACAAATTCTGTTGAAAAGTGTGAGCGAATGGTGTTCAATTACATATGTCCCTTCCACTACATCATGCGTGAATATGTGCATTTCCATGTGAGAAAATAATCTTTACATACTCTCCAAGTATTCAGTAAGGTTTCAATGTAGCACTAGGAATAAGGGTATTGTATTTTCATAAATGTTATACCATACATTTCTCCCACTTTCACTGATCCTCATTTGGTTATATTGATGGTTTTTTGTATTTTTTTGTGATAGGTGTACTTATTTTTTACTTATTTATACATGATAGCTTGTAAATCTGTGTATATTTGAACTCTTTCTTCCCTCTTCATATCTTTATTTTTTTATGGTGCCCATGGATTTATACTCATTTGATGCATCTTCTTTCTCTTCTCTCCCCAAATAATTTTTTTTGTTCCCAGTACTTTCTTTGTATTGGATTTCTTTAATTTTTACTCGTAATTTGTTTTTCCACAATCTCTATTCATAATTATTTCTTATTTAGCACTACCTTCTCTTATCTAGAGTCCTTTTATGGACTATTAGAATTATGTAGTTCCTTTTTTCTCTACTTTTTGCTCCTACATTCAACTTCATCCTCCTTCCTATTCCTGATTCAAGTAATATTACTTCACACAAACAATTTCATGTGCATCTCAAATTTGATTTTCATTTTAGGTATGGAAATTCCTGAGAGGCCAAAGTTAAAGTTTATTGAGAAAGTTCCTCAGTATCCAAGCAATATTCGGCCACCAAAAATGATGAAATGCTTGAGGTTTATGAGAGGACCTGAACTAGTCAATTCCAATTTAATTCATAATCAGTATGGCATAATGGTTTGTGCTAATGATATCTAAATTTCTAATCCTAGCTTGAGTATATTTGTTTTTTGTACTTAAAGTACTTTTTTCAGTTTTGAAATGAAAATTTGCATAATACTGATTTAATATGCTGATTTTTGTTAGTGCATGGTAGTCTAATTCATTGTGGGAATGGAGCGTCTTTAACAAGTCACTGTTGTTGCCATTTGTCACTCCACGTAGAACAATGCAATATACTTGTGAGGCAAATTTTATTGAATTTCACTCATTCTGTTATCCCTTGGCAGGCCCGTGGAGGTGGTCGTCTTAAATGGGGCCATTTTGAAATGATTCGACTGTCTATAGGCCGTAATTTGGATACCAGCCGGATGTTTGCTATTTGGAGAGTAGACCCACCATGGCAGCCTGTTACCAAAAAAGTAAGTTCTTAACTATTTTCTGGCCCATTAGGTTCACTTTTTTCATTGAAAATACATTCTAAAATCAGTTTGCATCATATGGGCTAAGGGTAAAGCTGCCCTTTTATGCAATTGATTTATGTTTCTTTTGGAGGTGCACATACATCTAATATCCATGCAGACTGCATTGTAGTGGTGAGATTAAGGTAAGGTCTCCATTGTACAATTTTTTTCTGGGATTTCATGATGGTTTACTCCAATATAGTCACTTATTCTGGAAATTAAAATCCCATTTTCTTGTGTGTATCTTATTGTTGAGTGTATGTATTGTATGGGATGGTAAACTTATTAGAATTTAAAAAAATTTAATTTAATCTTTGCAATTAAATGCTATGGTAAGGTATGATCCTAGTACCTAGTCACTTCTGGTATTTAGTAAAAAGTGACTGGTGCCCAATAAATGCTTTATTGGGAGGTTAGGAGGGAGTTAGTTGAATTCTGTACCTACTCTGTTTGCAGAGAAAGGGTGAGACTCCTATATTTTCCTCTGTTTAGCCTCTAATGTTATGTTTGCATTTTGCTCATTGTAATAATCTGTAATTATACATTAACAGAAACAAAACTAACTTCAGTTAATTTTTTTCGTTAATTTTTGGCGAATGTCAACGTGTCCTAATTTGGGTGCAAAGCTTGCCCAGCAGACAAAGGGGAAAATAAAACGGTATATAAGAATTCAATATATGTAGCTGGTATCTGGGTAGTTGTGCAAAAATGCAATGAATTGGCCCAGAAGAATACATCCAAACCAAATCAGGGTTGAGGGGGGTGACCGTCAAAGTTTAGGAATGCACTCGCAGTTGAAGAAACACGAAACCATGCAATGACTATGTCCTGGAGGGCTCGTATGCCTTACTTGGCGACACCATGGCATCAATCCTACATAGTTGAACATGAGAAAGTAGATAAAAACCTATGACGGGTAACAATAGGGGGAGGGGTTCATTCAAAATAACGTGTCTGTTACAATAAGTCCATGGTTACAATGCACCAGTCTACCTATGCCTTACTTGGCAATATCGCATTATCAATAAGTCAGAGTGAATCGTGAGAAAGGGTGCACAGGCACACCCTCAGCATCTACTTTAACTCTATATAGATAACTTAGCCGTTTTCACTGCAATTTTACAATTGTGAAGGGATACTTCATGTCGCATTGTTGGGATTGATATCAAAAACTAACCGTAAAGCACTTTGTACTGCTCAGAACAATCTTTTGTGGCAAATTGTGGATGTCCCATGGTTCATCAGAAATTCTTACATTTGCGACAACTTAAAAATTCCTGAATTTGAACTCCACCTCAGAAAAATCACCAAATCCTTTCAGCAGACACTAGGAAACCTGACCAACAGAACTGTGTATATTAATTGGAATTACAACAAAAATCCCCACTTCAAATATAAACAGCTCAGGCAGCTATAACAAACTATCTATAATAGTGGCATGAAATAGCCAAAATTAAAGAAAGCAACATCAATGAACACGCATACCTGCATGCATGTTGAAACACGTTATCATGCAGATAAACTGCATCCTGCAACTCAATCGTTCGGTCGGTAGCAATGTTGAGTTGTGACTGTCACTGTTGCATTTGAGGTCAATACTTAACCCTTTTACTGCCAGTGGGCCGATATATCGGCCCTCTATGGTTGTGCGAAAACTGCCAAGGGGCCGATATATCGGCCCACCTACATTACAGCATCATGAATTTGTAATGGTTACAATTCATTCAAATCAGAGACAGCATGAATAAATTTTTCATCCTCTTAAAAAGTGAAAATATATGATCAAAATTAAAAAAAAATCATATATTAATATTAAGTGCTTATAATATATCTTAATGAGCTTGCCCATTGGCTGGGCATAATGGGCTTGGCATTTTTCGCACAGTCTACTTTAAAGGGGCTGGCAGTAAAAGGGTTAAACTGCTTCCTTCCACAAAGAGCGGACCTCCACCCACAGTACAAATGGATACGGATGGAAGAAATCCCAATTAAATTTTTCAGTGTTTCTTTTATTTGTCAAAACAAAAAAAACCATCAAGGCCTCTATTAACATGGATTCCAATTTGCTAAAGTAACTGAAAAAGTAACCTTTAACGTAAAAGTTACTTTTTTTAACTTAAACTTTAATCAGTTGCTTTTTTGGAAAAGTAACTTTTAACTTTATCTAGTTTCCTTTTACTGAGATTAACTTTAACTTTAATCAGTTTATTTTTTTTCGGTAACTTTCCCAACTATGATATATGTGTTCAGTTGAAGTTTGCTGTCATGAGTTCATTTGAAAGTGATAAAGTTGCTTGTTATAAGGGGTATAGTTCAGTTGAAAGTTCCTGGCACTTTGTTAGTTATACAGTGTACATTACAGTTATTCGACAAGTCATATAATGAGGATATTCATATCCATTTATGTATTTCTGTTTCAAATAGTAATTTTGCATGTTTCTTTTTTCTTTATATTTCTATTCCTTGTGCATACTATTAGCCTTAATATATGTGAAACGATTTTGGCAAGATCTTAAATGGCAAAAGGGGCAGTTTTATCTCAATCTCACCCAACTAATGACATTTAATATCATTGTTATTTGTAAAGTTTGATGTCAAGCCAGAGCCAATTAATTAGGTAGTTTAATTTAGGGTCAATGTCTCATCTACCATTTTTTTCTTTTCAAAATAAAACTTATGTGTTTAGAATTGTGTGAAGTTTGTTGTGTACTTACCTCTTGTGTATGGTGGAAGAAGTGTAAAACTGTTTTCACATAAGTATGTAATTTCTGAAAAGTGGGTGTTAAAATCATGGATAAAGCTTCACATCCACAAGTTATGCAGCAGTAAACCGTACTAATAATACTAATGCACATAACCATTGAAACATATGTAGTCTAAAAGTGAATAGAGTAAATTCTCTTATCTTTTTGTTAATGTGTTATGGCCTTTGTGTCAGGCCTATTATCAGTCTTGGCAATCAGGTATGCAGTGTCACTAGTACCTATGTGGCATGGGAAATAAATACTTGTAGACCATTTTAAGCTACAGGATGCCTATAGGTCCCTATGGTTCTTTAGAAACATAAAAGGATTTGAAGGTTATTTAGAAGGAATCATTAGAAATGGATTATGCCTAGAATAGTTTTTTGAATACTGGATAAAGTTCTTATTTCATGTTGTCCAAAGATCTCTTTGGTCATTTGGAATGTTTATGACATTTGTGTTTCTCATTTTTGAGATGCTGGCACACACTGCTTTAGACATTATTGATTTAGTTAGTGTTTTAGAATCTCTTTAAAGTACATGATATTTTTAATGCTAGCAAAAATAGAATGTGTACATGATCCTTAAGAATCTCTCTGTCATCGATTAGGGTCAAGGTCAACGCATGGGAGGGGGTAAAGGAGCAATTGATCATTATGTGACCCCAGTCAAAGCAGGACGCATAATTGTGGAGGTTGCTGGGAGGTGTGAATTCGAAGAGGTAAGAGACATAAACCTAATGAAATGATTAGCAAATTCTAGATCTCATTTGCTTTGTAGTGTTTTTTTTTTAATTTTTTATCCATCATCCTATTATTCTGTTTTGAGTCTCTAATACTTGTGTTTTGCAGGTAAAGGGTTTTTTGAACAAGATTGCTCATAAATTGCCCTTCAAAGCAGAGGCAGTGAGCCAGAAATTACTTCAGAAAGCAGAAGAAGAGGAGGAGAGATTGGAGAGGGAAAACATAAACCCTTACACTTTCAAGTATATAGTACAGAACAATTTGGGGGGTTGCCACCAATGGATTTCACCGTATGATAAGAAATGGTATGGAAAGTATAGATAGACATATAATGTGTTGATTTTACCTGTGTATATTCCTTGTTTAGGCTCAATGTACTGTAGTTTTTTGTACGGTGAAACATGAAATAAAGTTGTTAAATAAATGAAGCACATGATAATTAAATTAATTTTTTATAGTGAAATGATTATCTACAAACTTTTATTTATGATCTAATGAGTCTTTATTTTATGGGCAACTGCATCAATAAACATGAAATGTCACTTAGCAACAATATCTTCCTTATTGAGTCTTCTTACTGCAAGGTAGGGTAATTGGGTAAAGGTGACTCAACGGAGAATATTTTTTTTTCAGATTTCTGGATTATGTGTTAAGCCCAACAAATGGAGTCTTGAGGTACATTTGGCAGACTCAAAATTGACATTGTGACAGTTTAACACTTTTATGCAAGTTTCTCATCGATTCTATTTGTAACAAGAATCGTTTTCACTTTTATTTTGGCAAGACAATATAAAACACATTTGTTCACCAATTATTGCCTATAACTAATACATTAATTATAGATTGGGAAGGAAATATTTGGGAGTACATTCTATTAGGATTGTTGTACGGTCAGTTTTTCTTATTTTGTATTTACATTAGAATATGAATTTGATGTCTTCTAAAGCCATTATCCATCCAATTAGGCTATATGATTAGAGATTTACTTCTAACATTCCCAAGATTTCTTTGGCTTTCTACTTTCAAAACAACCGTTGTGATATGCTGCATCATAGCTACACACAAATTGGAAATATAAGTCAATCTCAGAGTATGAACATGCACACTGGCACACACATATGCAAATTATGTCGTCCGTTAAGGATAAGAGGCAGGCTATGATATTGAGCATAACTGGCCATGGCATTATTTCTCACCATCTTATACTTTAGAATGGTTTCACAATTTGATACAAAGCGAAAGGTATGATTTAGCCATGCCAATTCAATACATATAAAGCATAAGCTGACATGTTTCTTTATAAACCAGAGAAATTTTCAAATTACATTAACATTTCATTTTAAGTTTTACATAACATGACACTGCATAATGCAGAATTTCAATTCATTCAATTTAGGATTTTTGACATGCATAATACACGGTGGTACTGTTTTTGAAGGTTTCTTTTTTAAGGGGATTTAGTTAGTGCCTCAATAATAATTTTCCAGATGACTTTTCAAATGGGTACTATCTTAACAAATGCTGTTAAATCATGATTAGCAGCTCTGCAAGTCTTAGCCAGCATCGTTTTGTTTATTGGCTAAAGACTTTTTTCCTCTATGTTATGAAAGCATTCATTATAAAAGTGCCAAGTTGAAAGTTAACTGCCTGTGAAATACCATTTACTTATTGATAAAAAAATTACACAAATTCGTTGGGTCATATTGACAAGTAGTCATGCTATTTCATTCTATGAAAAACTTGGTGGTGAAGAGATATTTTTAGATTTGCAAAGTTTTTGCTTACAAAACTGTACTGGAAACATTTTAAAACCTTGTTTCATGTTCTGAGTGATTTGAACACATTGCCTTGAATTGGTTTCTATTAGCTCTATAAAAGTGAGCTTGTGTCATCATTCAGCCTATAGTATGAATGGGGTTTGAAATTCAGATATTTAATTGTTGTAACGGTTACTCATATTCATATTTATTTAGCAATGATGAATTTTCTTAACAATTAATGACCCTTGGTCATTTTGGACTAGCATAACACCCTATTGCCAATCAAAACATGGGGAAATTGTGCTTCTTGTAAATTCTGACCGAGTCAGTGGGTAGTTTTATATACATATGTTGTATAAAGTTGCTAATTTAATGGTAAAAATAAATACTTAAAAATAATTTCTATACATAGGAAAAGAAAACATTTTCATAATAAAACTATGAAAATCCATACGTAAACTGTTGTCAGAATTAACTATTTGGGTTAAAATAGTATATGTAATGCCATTTAAATTTGTTGGTATGTGTATATTACAAAGAGCAGCTTGTAAATAATGCTGACTTAATGGCAAAACATTTAGTGTTTTGTGAATACTTGCATTCTGAGATAAATTTTAGGAACATTGATTGCCTATTTTACACCACACACTCACATATACAAACAGGAGACACTCACTTAAGTACTTAACTTCCTTTACACTTCTAAACCTCACTAAAATACTTGTCCCACATTCATTTAGTTTTGATATGATTTTATACAACCATTTATGTTATTTCATTTAGAACTCAGTCATATCATAATTATTAAGATTCATGGATATGAATTTTTCAATGCCTACAAAGCTTACACTGATTTATGAACTTATCTTCAGTGTTCATCTATGCCTTTTAATCACATGTAATTGCATGAAAGCATTGTATTTGTGATATTTGCCATCATTTGCATACCCGAGCAACATTTCAATATTAGCATGCATAATATATACTCTCCGCTCATCTTATGATGAATCGCAACACTTATACAATGTTGGCAGTTTCAGGAGTGATGCCTGAAGTATACTTTGGTTTAATGAATGTATAGTTCTGTCATGCAGTGATAAAGTTATCGATGACTTCAGCAGAATCAAATCATTTCACTGGTGGCATTTGCAGACAACCAAGTTACTGAAATCAGTAGCCATCATATCGCCTCTCCATACCTGTTATTTTATTGTACACGTTATTTCTACTGTTTGAGCTTTGTAGTCTTTTTCTAAATTTGACACAAGATTCAAGCATTTGATTCCTTTAGACTGTCAAAGTACTCCATTATTTTCCTGTAGTCCATCAAGAGGTCAAGATCCAAATCAACATCCTTCTTGTTGTATGGACTTGCCTGCTGTGACGAACAATGACCATTTGAATGGCCTCCTTCCTTGCTGTCCTCCCAACATCGCTGATCTTTTGGCCTCCCGACTTCCGTCTGGCCCCCAAACTTTCTTGATTGCAGGAGAATTTGCCTCTTCCTTTCAAATTCCTTTGGATCTGAAAACATGGGGTTCCCCACTATGTTGGCTTGGCTCATGTCAGATGTGTCCTCTTGGCTGCTATCTAAATCCTTCTCCCCCACTTCTTGGACGGCACCAGTGCTGGAATATCCAGATGCCTCGCTGTCTGCATAAAGTGCAAACATTGGCTCTGGAGGTTCGTCTGAGCGCTCAACCACAATGCCCAGATCTCGCCGGAACGAGTCCCCATGGTCCTGCTGCTTTGTGTTCTGCCCCAATGCCACTGCTTCCTCATCCGCTGTGCTTTCACTGTCCTCTCTTGCCATGCGCATTGCAGATGGTGTCTCTTCTCCCCTCCCCCTTCTTCCTGCTGCATCCTCTCTCTGGCTGCTGTTTTCCCTGGATATCAAGTGTGGGGCTTTCAGCTGGAATCTGGTCTGACCATTTGCATTGTTGCCCTTCTGGTTTGCATCAGTGCCTGAGCTGTCGCTGTGGTTCTTGTGGTGTTTGTGGTGGTGATGGTGGTGGTGGTGGTGTCTGCCTGCACCATTTCCCCCACGAGAAGCTGCTGGAGACCCTCCATCATTCCTCTGTGAGCTCGGCAGGACACGGATGCCTCCAACCCATGGTGCCACACTCCCATCATGATTACTGCCATGTTCCTTGCGGCAAGAGCGCCTTTCCTTGGGTGGAGGAGGTGGGGGAGGGGATGGGGAACTCACATCACTGCTCTCCTTCCCAAGTGCTGGGACTTCATGAAATCCTGGAGTCGGGGCTTGGGTTCTGACAGGCCCAATGCGTGCCACTCCAATATTGCGATGTGGGGGCACTGGCGGTCTGTACTCCACTGCCCCATCACTTTCAGCAACAAAGCCCATTGAGGGGGCGTTGTCAGGAAGGCCATGTGGGGGAGGTGTTGGGGGTAAAGCATCTCCACCCCTTCCTCCTCCTCCTCTACTGTTGGTGCATGCGTGGGGGAGGAAGAAACTGAATCAGTGAAACAAGAAACACTGAAGCACTGCCTGGATACATCATGGGAGCGAACCTCAACTCAAAAGGGAAGAAAATTCAAGCATAAGCAAGATATGCATGCTGGTTATATGGTGTCATGCCTTGTGTGGGGGAATAGTTTTTTTTCAAATAGGTGCAGGAGTTAGCGGACAGGGTCACAAAGAGACCATGGTCAGGGAGAGAGGTGCTCCACCATAAATTCAAGGGTGTCCACCTCTTCTCACAGCCCTTGACTGTTCTCGTTTTTTTGACCTCTCCGCCAACCTAGGGTGCCAATGACTAGGGGGTTGGGAAGAGGGATTTGATGCAAGCGGTGCTACTTGAGGTGGTTGTTGGGTGCTATTTGGCTGCTTTACATACTTCATCCACGCCTTATCTATCTCCACAAAACCTCCAGCGTTGTTCTGCTGAATGCCATGCTGGTGGTGCTGTTGGTTCAAGTTGTCTGAAGAGCGGCCTCCATTTCCCTTGCAGTAGGTAGAGCTATCAATCGATGGCCTTGACGGTTGGTTGTGCGTCACTTCGAATACTGTCGTCGAGACTACTGCCGATTCAGGCAAAGATGCCGCGGTGTCCTCCCTGTAGTTGGGGTTTGTGGTGATCCTGATGGCATCGACTTCCTGACCCTCAGGCTGGCCAAAGGAGCGACCGACGCCCATTCCAGATGCCCTCTCCAGTGTGGCACGGCCCAACCAGACCCAGTCGTGGGCATTGGTGGTGGACTCTCGCTTGGCCCCTCCTCCTCGTCCCAGCTTGCCCATGTTGACTCCTCCACTCCCGAGCCCACCCAATGAACTTCCTCCCATGCCGCCGCCCATCCCAAGAGTCAAATTCCCTCCCATCCCCGGGCCTCCGACTTCCTTGAAACGTGACGCGTACACCACGCACGACACCACGAACACGACGATGGCGAAGCAGAAGGCTCCGAGCAGGACGTACATCCCGATTTCCAGTGGAGTCATGTGAACTCTGTGTCCAGACCTCGCCCCGGCCGTGGAAGTGGAAGACGACCCCACTCCGGAACCGCCGCCGGAATTGGAAACGTGCTGCCTTGCTTGGACCGTTGGCTCGTGGTCGTTCTCGTCCTTCAGGGGTATCCCGATCAGGATGTCCTGTAGGTCTGTCGGTACCCTCCCGTCCCGGCCCTTATAACCTCCCTTACCGCCCCCATGGCCCGCGAGTGAGCCCGCCAAGCTGCCCTCTCCTCCGCCGTCATTCTGGACGAAGTCGGGACGGAGGGCGGAGTCGGGACGGGCGAAATGAACCTCCACCCTGGCGTACGCGGACGCAAGAGGCTGGGTCTGCGCAAACTGCTGCTGAGTCTGGGAGGTGGCGGACTTGCGTCGGAGGGAGGCCGAGGAGAGGCTGCCCGACTGAACGTTGCCGGGGGCGGTCCTCGCACGTGGGCAGCGCTCTGGTAGAAGTAGGGAGATGTGAAGGAGGTCGCCTCTTCCTTCTCCGACGGCGATGACCCGAGGGTGAGGCGAGGCAAGCATTGGGGCGAATGCCACCACGTCTGTATCCAAGCTGTCCACTGCCAGTTGGTAATCGGTGACCGAGACCTGCCTCAAGGGAGTTTTCGTTCCGTCGCTGAATTCAACATCAATGTCAAGTAGCCCCTCCTGTGGAAACAAGGGGAATCCAGATGAATTATTTGCGATTTTAATATATTATGACCAGTGGCGTACTGGGAGGTTTAGGGTTTTGAACCCCCCTCAAACACATTCCCGTAATTTTGTATATTTTGCACTAGCGTTTACAATTTTGCTGATTGGGCAAAAATTTATGGTTGAATTGTCTTTAGAAAAGAGTATGTTAATTTAATTATTGTTTTGGCGAATAATAATATAAATATCATTTTATGATGATGCCCATAAATATTAATGAAACCCCACCGAAGGAAATCCTGCGTACGTTACTGATTATAACTACCGTGACCATTAACGTTTTAGAAGACATCGGAACATGGTTTTAGGCGACTCAGAAGAGCGGGTCACCAGTGTAGCAAAAGCGGTTGTTTTCCCGACACACGAAACTAGTGAATGGAAGTCCTTCAATAAATTGTTAATCTCAGGAAGGTGGTGGAACTGCATTTCAACATTATATGAAAACGCTTGGGTGATTCCGCGCATGGATGAATTGGGTGTTTCCGACCTAAATGATGACTGTCGAGCAGTTGAAACTCAAGTCATTTGTTTGTTGATTCTAGTAACGTTTTTCGTCTTCTATTGGAGTCCTTTAACTTATGTAAAGTGAGGCACGTTTTGCAGACCTATCACATTGTAAACCCTAGTGCAGAGGTGGGCATGGTGGGGTTACCGGTTCCGCAGCGGTCCCAACAGCGGGGGGCAGGAGTGACCGAAGGCCCCCTCAGAATTTGCCCCGGGCCCTTTCAGACGAAGCGGGCCCTTTTGGATATGGCCATTTAAACCCTCATAAGACATACCTATATGCTCATATTGCGAAATTCTAGTCTCTACCACCAGCAAAAAAATGCTGGTCCTTTTCAAGATTTGCCTCCCAGCGAAAATAGTTCCGACGCCCCTTCCGGTACGCAGTCCTTTCGCCTAAAGTTTACTGGTTCTTGATGCTGATAGGATTGTAAACTACTACCCTAGTGCATCTCCCAATGTGACCCCTGAAGTCTTCCCGTCTTGCGCTGCGAATACCATGAGCTTCATTTAAACTGCCTCAAACGGTGCTGTAAGTTTTATTTAGACGCTAAATCCACTTTTTCAGACGTGCACGTCAGAAAAAGTAGATTTATACAGAATATTCGTGTATATGGATTAGTTTTTTTTAATCCTTAAGGGAGTGAAGGGGATGCTTCCTTACCAATGCCGCCTTCGATTCATCTGACCTGTTCTCAGAAAATCTCTCAACTTCAGTTTAACTCATAATATTCTAAGGACTTTCCAAGAGACGAGCGTGGATCTTCCCGATGCTAACGTGAGATATATAGCCCTAAGCTCAACCCACCAGGACGATAAAGATTTTTTCGTGAGCAAGTCACATGAAAAAATTTCAATTTTCCCTCGAACCTGTCTTCAAATGGTAGATACTCATAGATGAGGCCACATCTGGCATAATTAAAATACCCTACATGAAAGGCACATTAACACGTTCGTTTATTAGAGATTGGGGGAAAGTTCTTATCGCTGCGCTGCCTAACCAACAACACCATAAAATTTATTGCTAGCTCGAAACCGTATGTTACGCACTTTTAGGACGGGCTTTTCGAAATAGGTGATCAAGTGAAAATTAATGCTAATCGAATTCAAATTGCCTCCCATTCGGTCGAAAATAATGCGGTGCTTCTATGGCGCACGTGAGATATACATCTAAAATGGTAGGCAACGATGGTGCTGTTCAAAACGATGGCACCGTTAAAAGTGAGAGTAACCTTTTACATTCGAAAAAACCGCAGGATTGAGACGAAGAATGCATGGTACTGAAGAATGTAGAGAGGGTATGATAAAATTAGGCGAGAAAGTTAAGGTGTATATATGACGATTCTCACTGCAAACAACGTAGAAAAAATATAATGATCCTATTTCGTTCGTATATCTCGTTCTGAGACGTTCTCTAAAATCACGGTATCGTGCATAAAAAGATTTCATGTAACTAGTTATTTGCCAGGGTAAGTACTTCCAACTACTTCAGCGACTTAAAGTTTGATTTTTTGTTTCCTATTTCATTTGTTTAAGCGATTAGAATTCGCACTTTTCACAAGAATCTAAATAAAGACTTTGTACCAACTTCCGGGAAATTCCCCAAATATATCTTAAGTTTTAAGAAAGTTAATGTTAAATTTATACTTGAATGTGTTAGTATCGATATATCGCAACGATATTTGGACAAATGCTGAACACTGATGTGAAATCTGCTCCACTCTGTTTCAAGGTTAGCATTTGGTTTTTATTGTTTAATCAACTGTTTTATGCATCATAAAAGTACGGAGAAAATTCCTGTCAAAGCAACTCCGAATTTTGATCACTCAGATTGTACATACAGGGCGAAATATGCTGCTGTTCATCTCTTTGCCAACACCGGCAATTGGTAGATTAGTAGAGAAGCACTTAATTCGTTGAATTAGAATCCCGATTTTTGCGTGTGTGGAGACGTAGTATTTATTCCGGCGAGACGATCGACATCTAACGACATTTGCGCTATTAAGGATCAGGTGTGTATTTGTATAGAGGTAGGATTTTTTTAAAGAAAGGTGAAGAGAAACCCGGCGTCAGCATTGACGTACATCACCCGATAGGCACCAAGGGATCTACTGTTAAGCGTCCCATCCTACAAAAGGAGACATTCAGATGAAAATCTCTCCATTCAGCGTTCAAGTAGGGTGTGGCTGTGAATGAAAGATCTCTTCCTCAGAGATTTGAACTTGGGTGGGAGGCCAGTACTTTAGCCACCACAACAAACCGAAAGTCTGATTCTATTCATCCGTGTATATTTATGGATATTTCATAGAGGAAACACTTAAGTATCACATACTACTGACTAACTATTTATAGTGTAACCGTATAACTATTGTTTCTCCTGTGACATTTGGATCATTTTCACCATTTTCATGTGCTGTTATCAAAGTTTAAGTGTATTTTTACACCAGGGAGGCAGGCATGTAGCTAGGGGAGCTTCTTTGACTTCAGCCCCTCCGAACTTTTATCCCAATAATTCTGTTGTTCTGATTTTAACTGGACATGATAATCTGGGTTACACTGCATATAATTCTAGTGTCGTTAACCGTGATCACTAGTTTGATGCATGTGTGGGGTTAATAATTTTTTTTCAATCTGATATGTATGTACTTATGTGTTGAACTTCTGTTCTGGGGCCGTTCAAATTAACTGCTTCATAACAACGTAAGCAGTGAACTTTACCAGTGAGAAGAGATATGCATGGGAACTGCGAAAGTAAATACCAAACACTGAAAATTAAGGGAAGAGAATTGTAATACATCAGCACTGAACGGGCAAGGCTGATTTGTTTCAAGTTACATTACAGTAGAATTAGCCCCCCAAAGCAAATTTCTGGCTGTATGCCTGCAGGGAGGCATATTGTTATTACTGACTAAAATTGCATTACACTGGCTGTTGCAGTTATACATTATTTTCTGTTGCCATGTCAGTATATCATTTCACTATGATTGTGATATTTTCATCATTCTTCAATGGCCTTTACCTACTGTTTTTGTATATTTTTTTACTTAGCAGGTATTTTAATGTAATTCATTTAAGGCTAATTGGAATGGGTTAGTATGGTGCTTAAGAGTACTTGCCTACCCTCCCAAGGGCCCGGTTTTGAATCCTGACAGTGGCAGAGATTTTTCATTGGCATAACAATCCCCACTTGAGCACCTTGTGGAGATCACTTTGTGCAAAGTATTCTGTCCATCAGATCGGATGTTGAACTGTGGATTCCCTTGTGTCTTTCATCAAGAGTAGGCCAATGCTAGTACCAGGTTTTTTTTCATCCTCCCTCTGTTTCCTTAACCCTTAAAGAGTTCATGTGGTGTATTGGGATGGGAGAGGTTGCACATGGTCTAAAAGAGCGTGCCTACTAAAGTTGGCAATTGCCAATTACATTAATGTATGTTATTTTAATCCAAATTAAAGAT
Source organism: Platycnemis pennipes (assembly GCA_933228895.1). Classification (NCBI taxonomy): domain Eukaryota; kingdom Metazoa; phylum Arthropoda; class Insecta; order Odonata; family Platycnemididae; genus Platycnemis; species Platycnemis pennipes. The sequence goes on along the minus strand of OW121851.1, from coordinate 39,791,230 downwards.
TACAATAAATGTAACTTTATGTAAAAAACTATTAACATGCATTTTATTGTGTAAAAAATATAATTTTTAATATTTTTATTTATAAAGTAAATAAGAGCTACTAAGCTACCGAAAACTTAGGGAGGAGTGCTTGTGTAACTAATATGTTTAATATATGTTTAGAATATCATCAATTTTGAAACTTTTACCGATTTTTATCCACACCACTATGTGAAAATATGAAATCATGTGGTAAGCACTCCCTCTGCAAAAGATCACCAGTGAAATATCGTGCCAATAGAAATGAAACAGTAGCGACATCTCCTGGTTACAACTTGAAAACCGGCTGTAATGAAAAAATTAACTACTCTGCATTTCTTGTGCAAGCAGTCCTAATGTTTTGTCAGGTGTTAAAAAAACAGTTTAAAATTATGTTACTGATAAGAAGAGACAACAATTATGGCCAAAATTGAATTTTTGTAGTTTAACGAATCAAGTCAGTCTTTTATACTGTGCGCAAACTCTTAAGGGTTAAAACTTCCCATCTTGACTTTGTGAAATTCTGTGAATGGATTTCACATATTTTACTTTAATGTTAATTCCTCCCTGCCACCACTAATTCTGTAGATAATCTTTGTATACGGAGATTTGTGTAAGATCTTTATTAGGCCGATATGAATGGCTATCAAAAGTTTTGAAAATCGCTGGATGAATAAGGTTTTCTGGACCAGTAATCAAACCATTGACCTTTTCTTTCTGGGCCAATATGTACACCTCCACACTAGCCAGGATTCCTGATCACAAAGGCAATTTTTTTGAGGACCTGTAGGAGATTTTTATTGCAATTGGTTGGCTGTAATCAGTCATTCCTGTTATACCAAATATCTCTTGGCCATTATTAGGAATAACATTTCTGATGTGGAAGTCTTAGGCCTCTATTAGCCGAGGCAACCTGGACACTCCACCGGACGTTCCACCGGTGGAGTGTCTGGTTGCTCGGGTTTACTCCGCCCAGGTCACCGGTGGCGCCACCAGTATCGGTTCAAAAATTACCCAGCACACAGCAGTGGTTAAAATAGTGTTGTGTTGTGAGGACTTACTATTGCTAGCTCTTCTCATAAAGAAGAGAAGGCGAAGGGTGAGGAGGTTTCGGAAGCATCCTATGTTGATGTCTAGACTTACCAAAGGGCTTTATTACACACTATTGTACTTTATTACACTTGGACAAGCGACACCTTCACCTTCTTACAAATTGCGATCACCATCTTCATTCACCACCGCCCCCGGCGAAAACATATTAACACAAAGAAATTCAATTCACAAGAGCGAACATCTCACCACTAGTTTGGACTGTGAACTGAGATTGTGTCTGCCTGGAGCGTCTTGGTCAGGGCAGTATGATGCGCATGCATGCAATATTCAGTCACCGGTGGCGCGTCTGGTCGCCTCGGCTAGTAGGCTACATATACTCCAATGCCCCGGAACGTTGCTGAGCAACCCAAAGTGGAAGGCGCGGTTGCGTGGCTCAGTCGACTGGTTTCGGTGGAAAGTCTGGTGGCGCGTCTGGTTGCCACGGATAATAGGACTCATTTGATTCTATGCCCCACGACTGACAAGTTCCACCGGTGGAAGGCTCGGTGGCGTGTCTGGTTGCCTCGGCTAATAGAGGCCTTATAGGGACTGACTAGGGATTCAATTTTTGGGAAAGAGCACATAAATGTTGAAGGAAAATAATCAGGTTGATTGGTTATTCAGGGGAGATGACCAACAGCTGAGGTCATTTGCGCCATTTTTAGGATAGGTGGGTAGTTGGGTAATGGTAGGAACATTTAAGGTAATGGAGGAATGATGGAGAGAACCCTGGCATGGGCTTTAGCCTACTCTCAATGACAGGTGCCAAGGGGATCATGGCCTAACGTCCTATCCTACGGATGGAGTACTGAACCTAAAATTCCCTCCACTAGACACTCAAGTAGGGATCAGTTTGCCGCTGAAAAATCTGCCACTGTTGGGAATCGAACCCAGACCCACGGCATGGGAGGCCAGTACTCTAGCCACCATACCAACCCGATCCCCGGAAAATAAACAGGCACTTAAGAATTAGGTAAGTCTGAGCACTTTGCCATCATTCAACCTGCATTTACCTGATTCATACTTTTATTTGGTTGCTGGTAGTTTTGCGATGTAAGGATAGCATCAAAACAAAGTATTTTTATACAAACCTGGTATTGAGCTGTGAGCTTGCGTGTGATTGATGTCTCAGCAAGGTAGCCATTTTCAATGCTCCCATCTGGTGTAATTGACAACTGAAGTCCAGACACCACCCTGACTCCTAGTTTGAGGATGGTCACTTTATCATTGCCAACACGCACCTCCTTAGCTCCTGCCACTCTTCCACTGATAGGTGATAATACCTGGTTGGGAGTAAAAATATTTTTTACAAAGCTAGTAGGCTACTCTGCTAAACAAGTAAAGAACAAGGAGATTTTTTTAGTTTCTCAAATTCCTCCTAAGTATTTAACTTTATGTATTATTCTTGGTCATCTTGTAGATGTTTGTTTTGGAGACCCACATTTACGTGGAGAGATGTGAAAATTAAAAAAACATCTCAAAATGAAATCTTAATTCTTTAAAATCTTCATTGGGAAGACCTTTTGCCTTGAAAATTTTGTACCTATTAGAAGGTATGATTTTTTCCTATTTATTCTCAAAGAGGCTTAAATCTATTTTCTGTACATTTGCAAAAATAGGTATTTCCTTTTCAGTTTTGAAATTTAAAACATATGTTCTTTTCAGCAGCACAATTTTTCTTAGCATGAAAAATTTCTCGCGTTAAAGTATGCATAGTTTTTGTTGAAAATTTATATTAGAAAGGAATGGGATTTGACTTGATTGAACCAATGAAACCTAGCTGATGCATAACATTTCTAAAGGATGAGAAAATTTATGCTCTAGATATTTGAAAATTTTCTATTTGAATTTGTGGTTTTAACTAATTTATTTTTATGGTTAAATATTTTTACCTTAAAATCTTTTATGATTATATTATATTATAAAATTTATATATGATTATATTATTAATTTTTTAGCAATTGAAAACTTAAAAGAAAACTCCTAGTTAATCCTAATTTTTAAGGTGGGTTGAGATCAAGCTGCTCTACAACAACTAGGGTATGCAAATATGATTAACATGGAATTCATTGCCTTACCTGAACCTCTGTGCGGCCAGTACTTTGCCCCTGAAGTATTCTGCCATCTAGTGAGGCGATTCGGGTGTCTGACACACGCAAAAGGGCCAGCACCAAGTCAGTGACTCGTAGACTAGTGCGGCGAGATATGAAGTAAGATACTCGGCCAGAGTCATGATCTTGTGCGTAGAACTTTGAGTATACCTAAATTATGAAAGAGAGAAATTTATTATTTTTCATGTTGTGCTTATTTCAATACTCTGGATAAAAGTAATGCTTTATATTTAGCTCACTTATTAACCCTTAAGAGTTTGCATGGTATATTGTAATAATAATAATATTGGGACGGGAGAGGCTAGGGACAGTATAAAAGACTGCGTCTATTAAAGTTGTCAATGTACAATCTTTTAATCCAAATTAAAGATTACTGTAAATGTAATTATATGTAATAATCATTTAACTTACATTTGATTGTGGAAATAAATAAATTAGCTGGCGTATTTTTAATTCATTTTTATTTACAAATGAAATAGGACTGTGAGGCTGCCAAAAGTTTAGACAGGAGCGCATATGTAACTAATATGAAATAAAATATACATTAAGAGTGATGTCAATTAAATCAATCAATTTTTATGGACAGCTCTATGTGGCAATATGAAATGATGTACCACTGATTCCTCTGCGAACATACACCCAAGAGAGCAATTCACAGCTCGAAAATAATGACCAGTAAGATATTGTGCCAAGAGAAATGAAACAATAGCAACATCACCCGGTCTTACCTCGAAAATAATGATCGGCACTGTAGAAAAGATTAAATGTAGTGCATTTCCTGTGCAAGCGGTCCTAATATTTGGCCAGATCAGGGGCATCGGAACTATTTTCACTGGGGGGGGGCAACCTTGAAAGGGGCCTGGCTCCTAAGAAAAGGGCCCGGCACCAAAGAAACGGGCCCAACACCTAACAAAAGGGCCTGCATTTTTTGCTGATAGGAGGGGTTAGAGACTAGAATTTAAATAAAAGAGCAAATTTAGTTGTGAGAATGTGTGTCAGAAAGTACACACTTTGACTATAAGGGCCCGGGGCAAAGTCTGGGGTGGGGCTTTCGGCCCCTCCTGCCCCCCACTGCTGGGCCAGATAGCAAAAAAATGTTTAAAAATAAGGTACTGAAAAGAAGAGACGAACAATGATGACCATAATTGAATTAATTTGGTTCAATTAATCAACCATCTTGATTTTAAATTAAATACCATTCTTTTAGACCATGTGTGACCTCTTAAGGGCTAAGCATTATATTTTACTCATGGAATAATGGGAAGAAATATTGCATTATATTTTTATTTGAAAGCCATATTTTTACAGTTTCTTGCCTGCACAACTTTTCAGTTAAGATTCAGGAATGTGTTGGAAAAACTGAGAAAAGGTGTAACTGATTTTGGTTTTATAATTTGCATATTCTGAAAAAAAGATCTGGTTATAGATAGTATGCTGCCAAGAAGAAGCTGTGAAGCCTTTTTGCTAATAAATAACAAAGACATCCTGACTATAAAATGAATGAAAAATCACTTTCCTTTATTGCTCTAAGAAATGAGGAAATGTGATAGGAAGTGAGGCGTGTCATTGTGAATACATATTTAATTTTTGAATAAGTTGTGGACATAATTGTTTAAACAAGTCAATAGGTCTATTTTAGGTACCACATAAAATAAAAATACTATGTACACTCTTAATGTATATGAGCACTCATGAATGTACTTCATTAAATAAGGGATTATGGTTCACTTGTGCTAGGTTTTGAATTTTCATTTTTGGCATAAGTTAAACTTCTAAGCTTCCATTATGATCTAACTACTTTGTTCTTTGGTGCTTAGAACCAAAGTAATATCGTCGATGATGCTGTTCTCCTTGAAAACATTAGTTTATAATGGGTATACTTTTTGGGTATATTGATCATATTACTCACCTCTACCGGGCTTTGTTGGAATCTCAGCCGGCAAATGTGTCGTTCTTGAACCGGTTGTTCTTGCTGCTCCTGACCTCTTTTCTTTCCTCCACCAAGAGAGCCCCAGTTTCTATACATTCCTGTGAGTGGTGACTCTCCAGATCTTCTGGGATCCAAGTCATCCATCACTCGCTTTCCATCTCCACTGTTGAAAACCCAAATTGCAAATGTTAAGCAGTTCATATATTAATTGTGTCAATCAATTATTGACCCAAGTATTTTTTCGTTCCCTCTTTATTTCTGTATGATACTACCCAAAGCACTGTATTCATTCAGAAGCTGAAATAATTGTTCCTTAATGTCAGTGAGCTAGTCAGTCATGGGTGTTATATGAAATGTATTTTAGTTTCTTTGAAAGAATGGGACAGTGCTTGATGTTACATTTTTTCGCCATTGTCATGAAGAATTGAAGCAATCTATCCGAATCTATGAAAAATTTCTCTAACATTGAAACAAGTTTAATTCAAGCTTCTGAATTGTTGCTGGAAAATACTGTATTGCTTTAAGGAGAAAAGTTTAACCCTTTTATTTCCAGCTCCTTGTAGGTGGACTGAGGGAAAACTGTTAAGCACATTTCCATGAAATGCGTGAGATTATTAATGTAATGTTATTTAAAATACTTCATTTTAATTTATGAAGTATATATTCATCTCTATGTTAGGGATATATTTGATGCTAAAGAGGATGAGGTAATCATTCATGCTGTCCCTGATTTGATGGAAATGTTACCAATATGTAATGATGTAAGTTGGCCAGTAAATCGGCCCACTGATGGTATAAGGGTTGTGTAAATTTTGCACAATGTCAAAAATTTTCATTTTTGAGAAAAAAAGAGACGTGTTGAGTGTAAGTAGGTCATGAATGCTGAGACAGTTTTACATCCTCAAGCTAGGCAGGCAGATAAAATAAGATGTTTGTACATACTTTAAACCTCAATCATTACATTAGAAATTAGGCCAAATCTTAGAGAAAATAACTGCGATTAATTTCTTCAGTTTTCTGAAGTATTTGTTTTGCATTCACAAATGGTAACTCAAATGACTGAGAGGTTTATCCTTTATCATTTCCGTGGCAGCGGTTGAATGTAATTATGGTGAAAAGTGAAGGACATTACTGGAGATGGGTTGAAAATTAAATTCACTCAGTGATTCAACCTGAAGGTTGGTCTTTGATAGGTGAGAGTAGAGCTCGCCCTGTACTAAGCCAATGGCATGTGAAATTCACACATTAAGGGTAGGGGGGCCAGTTCCTTTCCCTGGGCCACCTGCGATTTCCTATGAATTTCTGACTTGCAGAAAATCGAATCGAGAGGATTTTAGAGGGGGTGTCCAGAAAGGCTTGCCGGGATCTTACCCGGGATTTGAACCCGGGACCCTCCGGTTAGCAGCTCAGTGCTCTACCCACTAGGCCACCATGGCCCCCATGAAATTTAAATTATGAGTAGAAAATTACATCACTTCATCTTTATCGTGAATGCTCTGCATCCCTTTGAAGTATGCTTAAGTTCAAAGTGGTTACTAATAAAATAGTGGAGAGGTTTTCATGTTGGAAATGCTTTTGATATGCCCTGTCATGAAATTGACGTATTGATTTACCTTGTTGATATGAGACGTGGAGAAGTTGCTGGTGCAAGTGACTTTGCGTCATCCACTACTCGCCATCCTTTGATTTGGCTCAGTCTAGGGTCTGCCACGGCCACTTCCAATGGCATCTCTGGCACCCAGACTGTAAACCTTGCTACCCCAACATGCGTGCCATAGGCCACCACCACTGTTGCATTTGTTGATCCCCGAAGCTCAGTGCCATCAACGTAGACAGAACTGCATGATGAAGACACCTGAATGGAAATAATGGGTGATTTATTTGAACAATATTCCACCCTTTTCCTTGTAATTTTGTACTGAAAGAGTGAGAGTAATACAGCTTAACCTATTTAGTCTGGTAGCCATGTGATCTGACATGTGCCAGAGAAAATGCTGGTTCATAGAATGTTGCAGATGGTCAAAGCCAGTAAAAAGTGCTTAATACCTAAATTTTCTAGTTACACTATATGTTTACTGCTATGTTATGAAAACGGTACCATTCTCAGAGTTACTTAAAAGCAGTGCTGGCATGAACTTTCGAAAAAGTAGTAAATCCGTCCACATATCCTTGAACGTTGTCAACACCAAGTTCAAAATACTCTTGGAAATCACATATTAACCATCATACCTTGCTTTAAGAATCAGTAACCAAAAAATAATCTCAAACATTCATTCATAGAATTTAGTAATCAACAAAATATGTCAGTATACAAGGTGAATAGCTTCAAATTTTCACAGTTTGCACAACTGGAGTGTATGCCCATCACCATTCTGAAAGAATTATATTTACATTCCAGTGATTTTTCCATATTGCCAGCCAGGGTTGCCTGAGCTGGAAAACCTGAATCTGAATTCATAGTATCCACTTCTAGTTGATTATGTAAGTGATGCCTGTTGGCACCAACCGAAACAGAAACAGAACAGAAACTTTTTTTGTAATCCCTCTGCACTCATTGACATATGGGAAACCAGCAAATTACACCAGAAATTCCTAATCTGATTGTTCTGTGTACAACTCCACTTGGTCACAGTTACATTCTTCAGGCCTGCCAAGCAGGAAATCTGTTTTCGTGGAAAATCAGATTCTAGAAAATATACTCCCTGTTTCTAATTCATATATGTCTTAGACTAATTAACAAGAGAAAGGTGATCTTTTAATTGTGGTGTCTATGTCTGAAAGATCTGACCAGTGATATTTTAACAAATTTGTCGATTCTTGGAGGAATCAGGATCTGAATTGATTTCCATGCTTTTCTGGGTGTTTTCAGTGGGATTGAAGCAGTTGAGAAAAACCTTTTTTGCAGTCGCATGACTTGGGAATTAGAACCAAGGAATTAGATGGGTTTAGTCAAATTTTTGTGTCAGAGTAATTTTGTTATAAATACAACTTAAGAGCATACTTCAATTGAAAGGATGAAATTGAAGTAAAGTCACTGAAAAAATAAAGGAATACTTCTGTTCAATCATCTTCCTCTCTCTTCAGTGATTACTGCTCTACTAACTTTTTTCTGATGGCATTCTTTATTGATTACCTTGTAGAACCAATATAACCTGGATTTTGTTTTCTGTCAGTACCTCAGGCGTAAATTTTGCCAAGATAAGCTGAGAAAATTTTCTAAATTGATGGGTGATCCTGATGCAAATATTTTGATGAGGGTAAACTTACCTTGAGGACACTTTCCTCCCCAGAGTGGCATGAGGACTGAAGTGTGACATCCGCCACTTTGCCAGCCTGACTTACGATGAACACCTTCATTGCCTGTGAGATCTGCTTTCCGGTGAGGATTGCTGTGTTCATGACTTCCCAGTTCTGGAAAAGAAAATGCTTGAATTAGTTCCATAGATCAAGTTCCTGCTCAAATTGTTCAGAATAATTATATTTGCGATACTCAGTCATAAAATATAGAAATATATCACTGGTACATATATGTATTGTGGTAGAACTGATGTGTAAAGCTTATGCAATATGGTGCAGTAGGTACTCTCTTAAGCATATAATATTCAATCCATACAATTCATTCCAGGTACCTGTAAGTGGAAGGAGAATAGATTGAAACATTTTCAGTGCATTAATAAATATTTTCTGAGGTGGATTGAAAAAGATTATATTTATCCTTTTTTGCACAGAGTTCTTTCTTCTGCATTCTTATCTGTGTGATTGTGATAGTTTTTGAATATGACAACCCACTGCATGGTCATTTGTGCCATTTAAGATGATACTTCTCTTCTCTATATGGTACTACATTTGTGAAGAAGCATCTTATTAACTTTTAACCCACGCTACATAGGAATACCAAACCAGAGGGAGAAAAGTAGTTTGTCTCAACTCGTATACTCTCTTCCACTGTAAACTTGGCCCATTGTACTCCTTCTCAAAATTATAAAATCACTTCCCACATCTTGCCAAAGAATTACCTTTGACTAATTTTAAACATGTGTTAAAAATATCCACTTAAATTGACCATTTTCTTATTTGAAGGACTTTTTCAGTAATAAACATGTAGGTACCTATATAACTGATTTCGTGCTTTGTACTGTTGTTAACAATGATTTAATGCATGCTTACGTACGTTTCTCTTGGTAAAAGATCTTTTTTATTTTGATTGATGCACTCCCATGTCACTTGACCAAAGAATGAATTCTAAATTAATATTGTTATTGGTGCTCTTGTGGGAGGAGGGATTTTTGAGGAGGGCCAAAGGGTGGAGAGAACCTGCATTTGGCATTTGCCTACTCTAAACAAAAGGCACTAAGGGTTTTACAACCCATTTGGCAGATAGAGTACTTCAGTTATGGAGAACTCTCCACACTGAACTCAAATGGGGACTGGTGTAGCACTGAAAAATCTCTCCCATTGCTGAGATTTGAACTGACGTGAGAGATTCATAAGTGGTGGGAGGCCAGAACTCTAGTAACCAGACCAACCTGATCCCCTTATTATTAGAAGTAGTGAAGCAAGAATATTAGGATATTTGTCATCTTGTATGACTGGCAATATGATGGGAGCTCAGCATCAACTTGTCACACTATGTATTCTAAGGTTTTGTGATCCTATGGTACCTGTACAACAGATTATTGATATCCCTCTGTTACTGAGTGGATATTCTGTTCTATGAAGGAAGAAGTTTCACTGCTCCCTCCTTAATTGAAATTAGAATCTATATGAATTTTCTCATCATCATCGTCATCATTAGTCGTCAATCCTCAGATTGGTTTGACGCAGCTCTCCACTGAAATCTTCTATTGGCTAATCTCTTCATATTTACATATTTCTTCTCTTTCACATCCTTCATCACTTGTCCCATATATCTCACTCGAGGTCTTCCTTTGCCATTCTTCCTATCCACTTGTCCTCCAACGATTGTCTTCATCAGGCCATCCTGTCTTAAAATATGGCTGATTAAGTTGTCCCTTCTTGTTAGAGTTGTCAGCAGTGTTCTCTTTTCTCCCACTCTTCTTAAGAGTTCTTCGATTGTCACTCGGTCAATCCATTTTATCTTCCTGTAGCACCACAATTTAAAAAAGAATTTTCTCATGAGGATTTTTCTTTTTACAGCATACAGTGTAATCAGAATAAGGTCACCTTTGAATATCTGCCATTTCATATACCTTGACCGCCTTCATTCCTCTGTAAGGTTTGATGTTTTTATCTGGTGGAGAGTCTCCGGAGTTAAGTGAGTACCTTTTAAAGTACCAATATAAATTTCCCAAATATGTACTCAAAGACTAAATAATTATTTAATCATAATAAGAGTTAGCCAGAATTTATAGGTATCACGTGGGGTTCTTTGGAGCCTGAGGTGTGATGCATTTTGGAATACATATATTGTTGTGGTGGCCACTTAGTACTGGGGGCATGTAGGATTTAAGGAATGTTCTTAAAAAATCTGTGCTATATGTTAGAATGTATGGGGAGTGAATTGAGTGCAAAGAAAATCATTTGGCATTGCTATAATCTTGGATCCAGTTTTATAATGTCTTAAGGCAGTGATGGACAAACTACAGCCCATGGGCCAGATGTGGACCTCTGAAATGTTCTACCCGGCCCGCACGACATTATTCCTAATCCCAGTTCCATCCAAATTATGAGAAACTTTTAGAAATGCAGTCACAGTTTCATTCATCACAATCTCTTTCATAATCTTTCAGTCATTAATAGGGCTTGGTATCACAAAAAACACAAGAATTTTGTATAATTTATCATTTTTATTTTTTAATAAATTATATTGGCCCGCCTGAAGTTTTTTTTCCTTTCCTTTGGCCCCCTCTTTAAAAAGTTTGCCCATCACTGCCTTAAGGCATTATAAAACTTAATTATTTAATGTTTCCATTGCAGTCTATGAACTCTTCAGAATTATGTTTGTACCATTATGAGGTTTAGTTACTCTAAAAATAGCTGCAGTGAGGATTGATTGAGTGCATGTTACGTATTGGGTTGTGGCGGATACTATTAGGAAGTGTGGTTTGTTAGGATAAAGATGTTACATGTGATGGTTTGCCTGTATGTATTCTGTTTGAGGTTTAACTTCTCATCATGCCATAATGAGATTTAACTAATTCAAGTATCTCTATTGTGAGGTTTGATTGAGTGAATGTTGCTTATCTGGATTGACATGAAAAATCATGTTACATGGGATAGTGTGTGTGTATATTTGATGCTGCATCATTGGCTTCATGGGAGAAAGAGTGATTTGATTCATTGAAAGACATTTAATTGGCAAATAATAATGATAACAGATGAAACTGATCACGCTATAAAAAATAAACACCTGCTGAGAAGCATTGTGAGCTTAGCAGGACTTGAACTGTTATATTGTATGTGACACATGAGGAAATGGGGGGTTTGGTGTGAGCATATTCTCCAAGGCTGTTGTAACTGGCCTTTTTGGCAGAGATTACTCTTATTTTAACAAAAAAATGTGAATAATTTAGAAAAATAAAGTAAAACTGGGTTGAATTTCGTGGGGAAGATATGTTGGCTACTTAAAACTTAGAGTGATTTTCTATGAAACTTTCTGGGGATTATTTCATTTTTATCCAGTAAAACATGTTGTCTTTAAAGTACCAAAGGTAACATTTCTTGTTCTTCATGGCAAATTTTTGTTGACATTCAGGTCTAATCTAAAAATATATTTTCAAATGTAGCTGAAAATTCAGTCATTTTCTCTTATAACTAGGGTGGTTAATATTCCTTTGATTCTGTAATCAAAATTTTTACAAAGAACAATAAATTAGTCAAACATATTAGAGTTACTGTGAAACATTCAGATAGTACCTGTATCATACTCACAAAATTCACTTTAACCTATTATGTAACACTACATATCATCGCTAGTCACCAATGCTAAGAATGATTTAATGAAGAGCTCAACTCTTTGGGCTAACCTCTTTATACTAGCTTAAATTATTCTTATCTTTTATAACACATTATACTTGCTCCATATATAACTCATTAAGTCGTTCCTTTGTCATTCAGACCTTACCCTTTAACCCCCACGACTATCCTCCGCAGACAATAGTGTCTCAAATGTCATCTAATTATATAAACTATTAAGCAGTATTATTTTGTGGCCTAAGTAGTTAAAATAGAAGTGCAGTATACAATGAAAAATCCAAGTTGTTCTGGATGATGTCCCATCATTTATTGACAAATTTATAAAATTTTTAAAAGATTCATATTATTTCAATCCTACTTATATGACCGAGACTGTTTTGGAAAGGCATGTTTTAAAAACTGGATCTGGCGAAATGGCCATCGCAAATTGACCTAATTTTTTCCTCTTGGCAGTTTTTTGTTCTCAAGCCTATTTTCACGGATTATGGCCTAATATATATTCCGATTTGCTCAAGCGATAGTATGTAGAGTATTATGTACATGTGGACTTCACCTTTCCTCAACCCAGAGTCCCACATATCCCTCCTCGCCCAATTCTAGCATGACTTACTGTGGTATAGCTGAACTTGATGTTAGCTAAAGATAATAATTGGAGCAAAAATGTAAGGAAACGGCACTATATTATAAAATGTCAGTGCACTGTGAAATAACACACGATACACCTTGTCAAAAATAGTACCTACTTAAGTTATTCAGCGAATCCCGATCTTAAAACGTATTGTGTTAGGAGTCCAAGTGATCTAAATTTGGTCTACCGTTCCCCTCCAAGCCTACCAAAATATCCCTGACTTTTTTTTTGCATCTACCCTTCATCCTGCCCCTGCGCGACACTGACAAGGTCGCTTGACTCATTTGCTCCTAGGGTCGCGAAGCCTCCTCGTTGAGATGAGTGAGTCGCCCTCCGAGGCGAAGCGAGATGAAATCCTTCGTTCAATCTGAAATGCGTCTCTGGCAACCCTCTCGGTTCCGGAAACGAGGGGTGGGAAAAAAAAGAAGAACGCGAGGCGCCGGTCTCACGTCCCCCTCCCCCACGTGGAACTCTGCAGCAGTTGTTGTTGGTGACTCATACGCTCCGCCAAAGACGTTGCTCCCCGCTCCTTTCGGCGAAGTCGTTCTTTTTCCGTATCATTCTCTTCATTCGTGGGGTTATTTCGGGAGCGAGCATGGGAAGGTCAGCTTGCGCGCTGTCATCAGTGGGGCGGGAGTAAATGGAACACTGAGGAGGAGAACGCGATGTTCAGCTGCGAGTCAAATGCGTCGCTCAGTCCTCGCTAAGTACATCGTTATTGGTCCATTCTTTTGTCGTCTTAAAACATTGGTGCACACCAAAGAGGTCAGAAATTACTGGAGGCGGAATACGGCATGCTGCCTATGGGTGACAGTGAAGCCAAAATGGGGCACTTGGGAACATTGAGGTCCCTCCTACTCCGTACAAAACATTGCGTTTTGGGTGTCAAATGACTTCTCCTGTCGGTGCACCCCTAAACTCTACACCAACTTTCCTACGGAAATTGAGTTTTTAACGGACTCCTATGAAGACTGAATGTGTATTAAAATATTAATAACGAAGAAATTCTGCCAACTTTTATCGCAGCTATGTCTGTAGGTAAATCTTCATAAAGTTACTTAAGGGTACTTGGGTAATGAGTTACTTGAGGTATTAACTCATTTGATTCCCCTGTGAGTTAATTCTGTAGGTGACTTAAAACTGGGTCGAATTTGACGTATTTAAACTACCCTAGCGGAAGGATCCCGTTGAAATTCAACGGGTGTGAGAAAAGTCAAATGTATGAATAATATTAAGATTTATTGCAAAGCACGAATCCCAACTTGGAATATGGAGCTATCTTTCGCTCCAAAACAAAAAAGGCCAACGAAAATACATAAATGCTATCAGTCATGAAACATCACCCTTACAAAAATCGGAATACTGTTCCCATATTCTAGGTGAAGGTGCCCATTGAGGTTTAGCGGAAGGAGAAATTTTATAATTACCCATTGTATTTCGTCATTTCAACATTTTTCATGAAGGTGCGGAAAAACTTGTGTTACGAAGTTGAGTATGGCTTTAAATCAATGTCGGAATCATAATATGATTTAAACCATTGTAAACTTATCATTTCAGCCAGTATTCATATTGTGCCCTATTATAAATATACTTACATGTCGTACCTATCTTAACATATATTTAAGTTCCATATTTACGCGCACCTATAAGACCAATTATGTTTTACGTCAATGCTCAAATTTTGTTAAACTCTCCCAAATCTCAAACTACATAAATCCAAAACGTTTTCGAAGAAGTTTTATTTTTGCCTTTTATGACTCAGGTCGTTGAAAATGCACAAACACGCAAAGAAATTAAAAAATAAAACTATTAAATACTCCTAATTTTAGCGAACGCAAACCTTCTTAAATCTATGAATAGCGCTAGTAGTCAGCACGGATATATGTGCAGAAAGAAATGGCCGACCACGCCTCAAGAATCAGCGGCAAAAACCTACTTTAACATCTTCCATTATCCTCGTGAAAAGCGCAATGCAGTTCACGTCATACGACGCAATGTATACGCATCCACGATCTCGGGAACGACAGTGGAAAAGGCCTTAGCAACGCTCGGAAAAGGACCGAAAAAAACAGTAACTTTCAGCGTAAATTACATGATTTACAGAAATCTCGAATATACAGAGTAAATCGGTTGAAAGAATAAGAAAGTTTGAACATTTTTCCGTTAAATACAAAAAGAACTAAAGAAATCGATTAACATTTAGTAATTTTACTGAGCGAAAGAAAAAACCCATGCACTTCCATAAATTGAAAAAGTCCATTTGAACCAAGGTAAACACATTATTGACCACAGGAATCGAACCCGGGACTTGATAAAAACGGGAATAGTTTTCCCGGGCCTTTCAGAGGGCTAGAAACACAATGCAGTTTACGGCGTCTCAATAGGACGAACCATTTGCGAGATAGAGGGGGGGACGGACGGACAGACGGACGGACAGACGGACACTTCCCAAATTATATATACTAGCGGAAGGATCCCGTTGAAATTAAACGGGTGTGAGAAAAGTCAAATGTATGAATAATATTAAGATTTATTGCAAAGCACGAATCCCAACTTGGAATATGGAGCTATCTTTCGCTCCAAAACAAAAAAGGCCAACGGAAATACATAAATGCTATCAGTTATGAAACGTCACCTTTGCAAAAATGGGAATACTGTTCCCATATTCTAGGTGAAGGTGCCCATTGATGTTTAGGGGAAGGAGAAATTTTATAATTACCCATTGTATTTCGACATTTCAACATTTTTCATGAAGGTGCGGAAAAACTTGTGTCACGAAGTTGAGTATGGCTTTAAATCAGTGTCGGAATCATAAATATGATTTTAACCATTGTATACTTATCATTTCAGCCAGTATTCATATTGTGCCCTATTATAAATATACTTACATGTCGTACCTATCTTAACATATATTTAAGTTCCGTATTTACGCGCACCTATAAGACCAATTATGTTTTACGTCAATGCGCAATTTTTGTTAAACTATCTCAAATCTCAAACTACATAAATCCACAACGTTTTCGAAGAAGTTTTATTTTTGCCTTTTATGACTCAGGTCGTTGAAAATGCACAAACACGCAAAGAAATTAAAAAATAAAACTATTAAATACTAATAATTTTAGCGAACGCAAACCTTCTTAAATCTATGAATAGCGCTAGTAGTCAGCACGGATATATGTGCAGAAAGAAATGGCCGACCACGTCTCAAGAATCAGCGGAAAAAACCTACTTTAACATCTTCCATTATCCTCGTGAAAAGCGCAATGCAGTTCACGTCATACGACGCAATGTATACGCATCCACGATCTCGGGAACGACAATGGAAAAGGCCTTAGCAACGCTCGGAAAAGGACCGAAAAAAACAGTAACTTTCAGCGTAAATTACATGATTTACAGAAATCTGGAATATACAGAGTAAATCGGTTGAAAGAATAAGAAAGTTTGAACATTTTTCCGTTAAATACAAAAAGAATTAAAGAAATCGATTAACATTTAGTAATTTTACTGAGCGAAAGAAAAAACCCATGCACTTTCATAAATTGAAAAAGTCCATTTGAACCAAGGTAAACACATTATTGACCTTAGGAATCGAACCCGGGACTTGATAAAAACGGAAATAGTTTTCCCGGGCCTTTCAGAGGGCTAGAAACACAATGCAGTTTACGGCATCTCTCTAGGATGAACCGTTTGCGAGATAGAGGGGGGGACGGACGGACAGACGGACAGACGGACACTTCCCAAATTATATATACTAGCGGAAGGATCCCGTTGAAATTCAACGGGTGTGAGAAAAGTCAAATGTATGAATAATATTAAGATTTATTGCAAAGCACGAATCCCAACTTGGAATATGGAGCTATCTTTCGCTCCAAAACAAAAAAGGCCAACGGAAATACATAAATGCTATCAGTTATGAAACATCACCCTTACAAAAATGGGAATACTGTTCCCATATTCTAGGTGAAGGTGCCCATTGATGTTTAGCGGAAGGAGGTATTTCGACATTTCAACATTTTTCATGAAGGTGCGGAAAAACTTGTGTTACGAAGTTGAGTATGGCTTTAAATCAGTGTCGGAATCATAAATATGATTTAAACCATTGTATACTTATCATTTCAGCCAGTATTCATATTGTGCCCTATTATAAATATACTTACATATCGTACCTATCTTAACATATATTTAAGGTCCATATTTACGCGCACCTATAAGACCATTTATGTTTTACGTCAATGCTCAATTTTTGTTAAACTATCTCAAATCTCAAACTATATAAATCCACAACGTTTTCGAAGAAGTTTTATTTTTGCCTTTTATGACTCAGGTCGTTGAAAATGCACAAACACGCAAAGAAATTAAAAAATAAAACTATTAAATACTCCTAATTTTAGCGAACGCAAACCTTCTTAAATCTATGAATAGCGCTAGTAGTCAGCACGGATATATGTGCAGAAAGAAATGCCCGACCACGCCTCAAGAATCAGCGGCAAAAACCTACTTTAACATCTTCCATTATCCTCGTGAAAAGCGCAATGCAGTTCACGTCATACGACGCAATGTATAAGCATCCACGATCTCGGGAACGACAATGGAAAAGGCCTTAGCAACGCTCGGAAAAGAACCGAAAAAAACAGTAACTTTCAGCGTAAATTACATGATTTACAGAAATCTGGAATATACAGAGTAAATCGGTTGAAAGAATAAGAAAGTTTGAACATTTTTCCGTTAAATACAAAAAGAATTAAAGAAATCGATTAACATTTAGTAATTTTACTGAGCGAAAGAAAAAACCCATGCACTTCCATAAATTGAAAAAGTCCATTTGAACCAATGTAAACACATTATTGTCGCCAGGAATCGAACCCGGGACTTTACAAACACGGCAATAGTTTTCCCGGGCCTTTCAGAGGGCTAGAAACACAATGCAGTTTACGGCATCTCTCTAGGACGAACCGTTTGCGAGATAGAGGGGGGGACGGACGGACAGACGGACAGACGGACAGACAGACGGACAGACGGACACTTCCCAAATTATATATATATAGACTAGCGGAAGGATCCCGTTGAAATTCAACGGGTGTGAGAAAAGTCAAATGTATGAATAATATTAAGATTTATTGCAAAGCACGAATCCCAACTTGGAATATGGAGCTATCTTTCGCTCCAAAACAAAAAAGGCCAACGGAAATACATAAATGCTATCAGTTATGAAACATCACCCTTACAAAAATGGGAATACTGTTCCCATATTCTAGGTGAAGGTGCCCATTGATGTTTAGCGGAAGGAGGTATTTCGACATTTCAACATTTTTCATGAAGGTGCGGAAAAACTTGTGTTACGAAGTTGAGTATGGCTTTAAATCAGTGTCGGAATCATAAATATGATTTAAACCATTGTATACTTATCATTTCAGCCAGTATTCATATTGTGCCCTATTATAAATATACTTACATATCGTACCTATCTTAACATATATTTAAGGTCCATATTTACGCGCACCTATAAGACCATTTATGTTTTACGTCAATGCTCAATTTTTGTTAAACTATCTCAAATCTCAAACTATATAAATCCACAACGTTTTCGAAGAAGTTTTATTTTTGCCTTTTATGACTCAGGTCGTTGAAAATGCACAAACACGCAAAGAAATTAAAAAATAAAACTATTAAATACTCCTAATTTTAGCGAACGCAAACCTTCTTAAATCTATGAATAGCGCTAGTAGTCAGCACGGATATATGTGCAGAAAGAAATGCCCGACCACGCCTCAAGAATCAGCGGCAAAAACCTACTTTAACATCTTCCATTATCCTCGTGAAAAGCGCAATGCAGTTCACGTCATACGACGCAATGTATAAGCATCCACGATCTCGGGAACGACAATGGAAAAGGCCTTAGCAACGCTCGGAAAAGAACCGAAAAAAACAGTAACTTTCAGCGTAAATTACATGATTTACAGAAATCTGGAATATACAGAGTAAATCGGTTGAAAGAATAAGAAAGTTTGAACATTTTTCCGTTAAATACAAAAAGAATTAAAGAAATCGATTAACATTTAGTAATTTTACTGAGCGAAAGAAAAAACCCATGCACTTCCATAAATTGAAAAAGTCCATTTGAACCAATGTAAACACATTATTGTCGCCAGGAATCGAACCCGGGACTTTACAAACACGGCAATAGTTTTCCCGGGCCTTTCAGAGGGCTAGAAACACAATGCAGTTTACGGCATCTCTCTAGGACGAACCGTTTGCGAGATAGAGGGGGGGACGGACGGACAGACGGACAGACAGACGGACAGACGGACACTTCCCAAATTATATATATATAGATATGGATATATAGATATAGATATAGATTGGCGCTTGTTTGCGTGTTTGCACACTCCACTCTTTATTTGACGAATTTTAATATGTATTAATTTATTTATCTTAATGTTCCACGATTTAACGCGTACAAAAACTACTTCATCCACGAGGTTCGCGAGAATCAAACCTGTACATCCGTGCCGACAAAAATGACCGACGTGGCTTCTCCTCTTACGGTATATTATAACCTCCATGGTGTACAGTTACGAAGGGGAACAGTTTATCGTTGGTTTTGAGATGTAGCCTCTCCCGATTAGCGTACTCCTCGTGATCCTTTCTTTCTTAAAAATGATACGCAATCTAAATACCACCCTAGTCATGGGAAAAATTATAGAAATTTCAGCATTCATGGAAATATATGTTTAAATTAGACCAGAATTTTATCAAAAGTTGTGATGATGAACTAGAAATTACATATTTTGTAATTTACAGTAAACTACTATATTTTTTGCGCATGAAAATCAATTTATCCTCAAAGAGGTTCATGGAAAATTACCCCTGAGTTTTAAGTAGATAACGTCAATGTTCGAGATGGCTCTGTGTCAATGGCATTAATGACACATTTGCATGTTTTATCATATTTCATTTGTAATCGAAATAATGAAACTTCTACAAAATACAGACAATTAAATGCCCTTCATTTAATGCCGCAGTAGCCTGTTGGGTAACGAGCCAGGTTGGCCATTTTACGCACTACCCAGCAAAGAGCTGTTGGGCGAGAAAAAAATATTGAAAGCGGTGATTAGTAGTTTCGAGAATCGAGCTAAGTGTTGAAGGTAAAAGTTGACGAGTAATTTCGGGTGAGGACCACGGAATCATGAATGGTTCCATGGGACCATTCATGATTACTGAACGGTGCGAATTTATTCGGTAGAACGTGCTGATTACCGACATGAATGTCCATTGAAGTTTTGGAATATGCGTAATTAACCACATGGGATATTTCTATGAAACGGCGGGGTGAATCTTGATTTTGGAAACGTAAAAAAAAGTTTTGATGAGAAGAAAGAGTCATATTTAGGAAAGAAATATAATTTGAAAAATGTTCTTTACGGGTTACTGAGTGAATCTAAAGTGCTGGAACAGGAAACAGTAGTTTAGAATCAGCGTTTACTTTAGTAAATTAGTGTGTGCATAACTATGTATTTGAACTCAGTGGATTTTGTGCATGATCATCATATTCTAATGGTTGTAAAAATGTGATTGCATAGGAATTATAGCCGCTCTGTGAGGGTCACATTCCAAAAAAAAATCCGAGACCAAAGGTGTTAAGGACATTACTGAAACAGATGATTAAACTACATTATTGTTAATTTACTCTATTATAATCCCATTTTGGTTCCACCGAAAACGATTTAATGATCCAAATTTTTATCGCCAATTTGGTGATGTACCATTTGTCATCAACTCGCTAGGAAGATTGTACTCGTTCAAGCTACAAAAGCTATTTGCGTTTTAATGTGCGGTAAACGCTACCTGAACGATGTGATGGATAATTTTGACACGATGGCTAATTAATCTCTGTGAATAACTCATAATTAAGCCTTCTTGCGTTTATTATCATATGCTTAGCAGTGATGGCCATATATTAGCATTACTTGGCTCACCTTTTAATAAATAATGGGAAATGGTGAAACATTGATGCGGTTTATTTTTGGAAGGGTATAATCAATCGTACCGACTATCGGAGTAACTTAATGAAACTGTTTGATGGCTGACCGAGAACTTTTTTCTATCATGTTCTCCACGTTGGGGTAAAGAGCTATTTCAGGCATTCTTCTGCTCGGTCGTACGCTGCGCTGCCCAGTTTACGCTAGTCAAAGGGGGTTATTTTTCGCACAAGTCATGCGGGCAAATAAGTCTGGACGTCTTATTGAATCCTAAACTTAGTTACGGACGCCGGTCTCCGCAATGGGGTCGTTTACCATATTTTTTATTGCCGAATCTGATTGAGTTTGTAAAATAAAAAGACACGTATTTTTTCGTTTTTTGACCTGTCAATTATTTCTCGAGTTATAAGCGGCGAAAAACTGATGTTTTTAACCCTTTCGGAAAAGTGGGCGTGGTGCAGCCTCTGACGTATATCGACTTCGTCCAATCACAACTGAGCCCGGGAAGCTACTTTGCCTTATCGCAATGGGGGGGTGGGGCAAAGCTGACTCTGCCAACAGGAGCAGTTGCGACAGCATCTGTGCGAGCAGACCTTCCGAGAACCGTCCTCCACCCCCTTCCCTTCCCGTAAAAGCAGTTAAGGACGGGAGGAAAATGACGTCAATGATATCAAAGCAGCTTTTACGGTGGGCGTCACCTTTTGCTTATTTTAATTTTTGATTTATGAGTGAATGGTTGTGGTTAGAAGATTAATTTTTTCACTAAAATTCTTTTTTCGTTTCCATCTAACGATTTCGTGTACAAAATTGCGATTTCGGTTTCGAGTAAACGCCCCCATTCAGTTTGACGTGTGGCAGAAAACATCTTATTCTCAAAGGTTCATTTAATTTTCAATTATGTGGTTTAATGATGTATATGTGTGCGCGGTTTTTCGAAGTAGCCTATGTGCTCGAGTGTAGGTGCTGTTGTGTCAGATTTTATAACTCCACTTCCGACGGAAGGATCGAGAATTCGAACAATTTACCACTGAATCATATTGCGCAATTGGTCAATCTAGCTTGCTGTTTCAGCGTACGATGCCATAAACGATCGTTACCATAAAATATTGCATGATAACGATATAAACAGAAATAAATGGTTATATTAGGGCAACTTGCCAACATTATCTTTGAATAAGATGCAAAAAATGAAAAACCTTTAATCCTCCTGCGAAAATTAAAACAAATTTGACATTTTTAAAGGTGTTTTTTTATTTATTTTAGAAAATGTTTCACTTTTTCGTTTCATATAAGTACATAGATTCGTGTAAGGGATAAAAGGCCTAGTACTGATAGAAATGAGATTAGACCAACAACTGCTAAGGTTGCACGCGCCATCTACCCTAACTTTAAGGCAGAGAGATAAAAAAAACTCAAATAAAGACAAAAGGAAACACAACAAGTCTTGAATATGAAAAAAACATCATACCTGTCGATATTCAAACTGCGCCCTTATGGTTGGTAGACCGTTGTATATCCGCCCTGACTACTACGGCAGATTATAAGTGGTGAAAGTGTTCACTAAGATAACAGCATGGACTTTGCAGGATAGACGTAAAAATCTTAAATGTAAGTCTTATAATAATATCCTATTTAAGATATAGATCTTATAATAATATCCTATTTCAGATCTATTCATAGAATGGTTGTCTGTCTGCAAACCTCGCAATGGAAGAAAGTTATGGGGTAGGATAGTGGGTGGCTGGACAGTGTTAAACAAACGACCGGATTGACGTATCAAAATTAAATTTCAGAATGGTTTCCTAGCGTAATTTAATCTTCACCTCGTTTCATGCCGTAGCATTTTATTATCTTCTCGCATATAAAATGCGGCTCTGAAGCGCTGACTCTCGGAGGATCGGCGCAGGCTTGGGAATTTCGAGATGCGGGTGGTTTAGGGAAGGCAGGGGAAAGTGAGTTGGACAGGGAAGAAGACAAATGATATGGTGGCGGAGGGGGAGGGAGTTGATGGGTGATAAACGAAGAAGGGAAATAAGTAAGAGTGGAGTGATGTCTTGGGAAGGGATCTGCCGAAAGATAAGATGGGAAGGAAAAATGTTTGGAAGCAACCAGAAAGAGTGGAGAAATTGAGGATCTGAAAATGTAATTCCTTTCTTCCACTTTCCGTAGAATAACAATAATGACAGTTATCCTGTCTTAATTTTTCCACAAAACTCGGATGTTACGTGGGTATTCCAATTTGGTTTGAATATTTGAAAAATTATAAGTTCTCAATCGATATTTGGTTGCATTTTTGGTACTTGAACTATTTTTTATGGTTATGTTTTCTATCATGACGTAATCGCGCGACTTCATAATGTCTGGTCACCTTCAACCGACTGTTGAGAGGATGTTAACCTAATTTAGTGATTGATGGAAGCTTTCGATTTTGTAAAGAAAGTCAGCCAATTGTGTTGTTGCTCTGAACATGGACTGTAATGTATTAATAAATGAATGGCTCATGAAATGACAAATCGACATCGTTCTCACGCGCAGAATATATGCAACAAACTATAGAAATTTGGGCCTGACTATGATTTACCTCAAAAAACCCATACTGGCTTTTGCGATAAGAAATTAAAATCATAAGAGTATTTTTGTGTTGATTATTAAAAAAATAGAGGTCTCGTATGAGATATATGGAGCAAGTAATGAATGATGTAAAAGACAGGAGTTACGTCAATAGAAGAGGTTGGCTAATAGAAGAATGGAGTGAAAAGTTGCTTCAAACCAATCCTAGGATTGTTGACCGATGATGATGAGTTGGCTGTGGATGAATTGTGATGGAATATTTCCAATCTATTAACTGAGTGTCCTAATATACGCACAAACAATTTTTCATCTATTTAATCAACATTCACATTCTGCATTCAGTGCACCTACGTTTGATAATAATGTAAAAGAGAGAGAAAAACAAGAATGTAGATCCCCTATAATGCCTGCAATCAGATTAGATTCAATGCTATTATCTAGTTT
This sequence comes from Platycnemis pennipes, assembly GCA_933228895.1. Taxonomy (NCBI): domain Eukaryota; kingdom Metazoa; phylum Arthropoda; class Insecta; order Odonata; family Platycnemididae; genus Platycnemis; species Platycnemis pennipes. Next base: position 39,767,521 of record OW121851.1, on the reverse strand, counting down.
ACGGAGAAATGGGCGGAAGTTTTGCAGACTAGCCGAGTCTTAGTTGTCGCGTATATCCTATTTTTGCATTCTTAACGGGCTCAATACCAGAGGGAATACACACATAGAAAACGTTACAGCTACTCAAATTTTCGCTGGGGTACCTGGATTAAGATATCTGAAAATAATGGAGGAAATAGTTTTTTTCTCCAATTTGATCGCTGATATCATTTAATCTAAGGCTATACATAATGAATTCTTATTCTTAAAACTTGCCCACGTCTTGTATGCAGCCCGACACAAAAACCGTGATTTTTCGTAAAGATTTTCTTCATCCTTAGCTGTCGTCATATTTCATTGACTTTCTTGTAATCTGATATAGGCGCATTTCCCGAAAAAAGGTTTCAATGACCTATAATTAGGGACATGACATTTTTGCGAAACGTTTTTTGCGACAGGATTCACGAAATAAGCGTTTTTTTGGGTTTAATCGCGAAATAACCGTGTCTTCTTTGAAACGCGATTTTTTTAACGAAATTTGAGATACTTTGCAAATGCCGAATTTTTGTAGCATGAAATATTTTTCTTTAGTGATGACCGGATCGGATCTTTCATTTTTCTCGGTCCGGATTCGGATCCAAAGACACGGAGTAAAATCGGATCCGGATCGTAGATTTTAAATTTTCGCGGTTTAGCGATCGAAGTGCCCCGTGAATGGAATGTAGGTGCGGTAGATATTGACAAGAAGAGGATGTGTAACTAAGGTCACGTAATTAGATGAAAACGTTCCCGTGCAACTAGCAGCAAAATAAAGATATATGACTTTTTTCCCCCATTACCCAGGTATCGCGGGAAAAAAATACGTAGGATGCCATGCGGGTAGCCTACATTCGCCGGGATCAGGCATATAACGAGAGCCATGAACGAGAGCTAAGTAGTGTACTGTGCGAAGTTCGATCCCAATCGCAGTTTAATTTTTTCTTTCAGTCACTGCCTCGAAAATGTTATCATATTCAATTTCAAACCATTTCATCTGAATACTCACTTTATTAGACTTTGTTGTTTAAATTAGATTTACAGATGAACCACTCATAAATTAAGGATGGTCGGGTCGGATCCAAAGAACCACGGGTCTTTCATTTCATTCGCTACTGAAATCATATCCAGAGACAGTAAAAATTTAGATCCGGATCGGAGATTTTAACATCTCGCGGCCTCGTGATCGATGCGCCCCGCGAATGGAATGCACGTATGGTACATACCAACAAGGAGATGTTAAGTAACTCGGGTCACGGAATGAGAAGAAGATTTTTTCCGTGCCACAAACGAGGAAAACAAAATAAAAAATACTCGTATTGACCTTTTTCTCCATAGGCTCGGATGTGCGAGAAAAAAATTAAGCCGAGTGTCATGCGGGTCGCCTACATTCGCCATATTCCCGTGAACCTATGAGAGCGTAGTTGTCAAAAATGAGGGCTAGTGTACTGCCAGTCGCGAGTTCGATCCTTAACACTACCTAAGAATACAGCCGTGCTGTATTCCTAGGGTAATGCTAGTAGGCTGGTAAAAAAGTAAGTTATCAGAAATTTCATGCCAAATTATAAGTAAAAAAAATAATTAAATTAGGCGAAAGGAAATGATTGGAAAAAATTTATATTACAGAATTAAATTGTGGAATCATTACGTTAACTTTACAGTGTATTTTTGAGTGACGCATGTGTAAATCTAGTTGAAGCGTTAGAAGTACAAAAAAGTCAGTATCCACACACAAAGGTTGGAAATGAACCTGATGATAAAGTTTTTTATTCAATGGTTGAAAGAAAAATTTTAAACAGCGTAAGAATCGAACTTCATTACCTGCAGTCCACTACTCCACTCTGTTATTGTTATTACCATTATCTCATTAATTTGCCTTTAACTTAATTTTGCCTACTGTGTTTTTTATGTTGCTTAGGGTAGCCATAACTTCTGTATTGGATCTCAAATGTATGTAATTAACTGTTTGTTCACATTGGTATGAAGTATTTATTAATAATATTTAAAAATAAACCTTCCTTTAAGACTCCTTTTTCCCAACATTAAACACAGCTTTCACCTTTTTAAAACGATTTTATTTACCGCATTTGTCATTTTAAACACCGCTTTTGATGATTTTTATTTACCATTTTTCGGTGTCCCTACCTATAATAAATTGATTGAGAATTGTCATAATGTGCACAGCAATCGTGCGTCGAGTTATTGGGCGTAATTTACACCTCCAAGGGAAAACTCATGAGTAAAAAATCAATCAGTCTTCCGAAACAACGTTTCCTAAACTTTTTTACTTGCGTACCCCTCGGAAGTCCATAATCTGTACCCCTGACTCACGAGATATAATTTTAACTTTTATAGCCGTTGTTCATTTGCAGTAGTATCGTAGGACAATTATTAATTATATGATTATTTAATCATCCTTAATCTATGGCAGGCTGTTCACCCTTAAGCGGATGTAAATAATCAAACGAACGAATGTGCTTACCGTTGATCCTGGTATTATTAATTTTTTCGCGTACAGTTTCGTAGGCACAGGGCGAACGATTATTCCTCCGATACCGAGAGAGTTATTAAGGCCCCTCATTACATCGGAGAGAAAACCATGCAGACAAGAAGAGTGAAAGAAATTGAATTACAGGTAGATTCAAATATTCGTTTTTCCTTCGAACGATTCGTGACAATAACGACATCAAGAAATGTCACTCCTAGATGCCTTCGAAAACATAATTTCTGAAAGTACGAAAGTAGAGTCGCACACATTGCATATAAGGTGGTGTAGTGAATTTTTATGATCTGAGCACATTTGCACGAACCATCATTTTTGTATGCAGTGCGTATAGAAATGATAGTTCATGTAGGTAATTTGAATAAACTTTATTGCATGATTGGTCATCCCTCACCCCTTGCCACACACCCTTGTGGTATCTTGCAGGGCAGGCAGTGAATGTAGAAGCACCCATTCGTCATCAAGCACGTGCCCCGTTGAAACCATAAGGTACTTAGGTGTAACAATCACTAAAGATTTATCGTGGAGAAGACTCATCTGGGAAATATGCGGCATAGCCAAGAGATTTATTAAAAGAGTGTAGTAAATCCCCGATTTTCCGGGCTAATGACTAGTAAAGGGTTCACGGATAATCGGAAAACTCTGATAATCCGCTGTTGTGTTCTTTTCGCATTCATTTCTCTAAGGTGGCCGCCAAAATAAATAAAATACCTAACAAAATAACTCAATATGTCAATTAAAGTAACGACTGGAGGAAAATAACTAAAGTTTAACTTTTGAGGCCACTGACGATACGCTTAATAGATTTAACGATACACGAATAATCCGCCGCCTGGATAACTCGCGCACGGGGGTACTCGGGCATTTACTGCGCTCGGGGAATGTGACGAGAAGACTAAAGAGCGATCTAACTTTTCACTAGTTAGGCCCCACCTTGAATATGCAGCCAGTGTATGGGATCCGAATGAATTAGGTTTGATCAGATAGCTAGACTGTGTGCAGCGTAGATCAGCTAGGTTTGTTAAAAGGTGTTACGATAGGTTTAGTAATGCATCAGAATTAATAGAAGAATTAGGTTGGGGATCATTATCAGATGGTAGGTTAAAGTACAGATTAAATATATTGCGGAAATTCAATACGGATAGCTTTACTGAAGATGTTCGATATATATTATAAACCCCAGCGTATTATGCTAGATTCGACCAGATAAACAGGATGAGAGAAATAGGTTGTCGTACCGATAGATTCAAAATGTCATTTTTTCGCAATACTATAAGAGAACGCAACAGACAGTAGAGCAAAGGGATTAGTAGGTAAAATATTGTTAGTCTGTAGTGGATGTTGCATGTATTAAAAACCAACAAATCCTTTAGTATTTTGTAGATACTGACCATCTAGCTGCATGTGACCCGATTGTGTAGCATGTGTCCATGTAGTAGCCTAGTTGCATGTCAATAGCGCATGTTTGGTGATCTTTACCCCTTGCCACCCACCCTCGAGATGGCTTGCAGGGTGTTGCGTAGATGTAGACAGTAACGTACCAAAATTACCCGGGGCGGCCGCCCCGGGCGCCGAAATTGAAAAACATCTTTTTTTAGTTTAAGAAAAAAAATGTTTTTCCTACGGGGGGCGGCTACCATCTAGTTAGCCCCGGGCGCCAAGGTAACCTTGGTACGCTACTGGATGTAGATGACCCCAGGTTTTGCAAACCACTGTACTAAATGCCTCCCAAGTGTTTCCGACGAGCTGATATGACAGAGTTTATTTCCCTAGATTGCTAAGCGGATAAGGGCATCAGAGTAAGTATACGGTCCAGCCACTTTCATCCTTCGACTATCGGACTTTGTTTCCCTCCTCGGGAGCAAGTCGATTCATCGATTCCAAGAGGTTGTTTACCTCCTTGCAAAAGTTTTCGAATTTTTTTGAGCCCCTTCCTTTCCCCGGAGGCTCGATTCTCCTTTCCCGCCGCCAACGCAACCCGGAGTTGATCGTATTTTATGCCCGTCGCTCTAAAACGGGATTCGGTGTAAACAACCAAAACTCAAAGTTCTCAACTCCACAAAGAACTCAAAGCGGCTTCCGCTTTGAAGGGCCTCACTTTCTCTCTACGTCTCTTTTTCCTCGTTCTAGAAGCAAATATACTGTTCCTCCCACCGCCTCCCTTTGGATCTCAGTAATATCTCTTGCCTGTTCCGCTGAAAATTAAGAAACGACCTTAAAGAGATCTTTACACGTCCCATATGGTTTGGCTTTCGGTCGCCTTCCTTGAATTTTCGCAATAGGTTACCAGATTTTAGTTTGATTCTGCTTTTTATCTTATTTTTTTAGCGCCAGTCAGGTACCTATATTGTCAGATCGTATCAGCTATGTTATGGATTTACGTTACACAAATTTGAAAACTTCACGAATTAGTGGAAATTACTTGCGATTATATTGCGGTTTTGAAGAAAATGGGATAAGGCAGAGAGTGGATGAATCTGTTTTAAGGGGCGAGGGTGTTTTGAAGTACGTGATAGAGGGAATGATATTGGGCGTTAAGCGGGGTAGAGGGAGAAGAAGAATGGGCAGTAAGGATAGAATGAAGGCGGGTAGGAAGTATTCGATACCGAAGAAGTGCATAAGATTTGGTTCTTAAAGAAAACATCTTTCGAGGGAAAGGAGTAGTGGGAGGAATTTGCTATCCATCAAAATCTACCTTAACTGGCAGTACACTAATAATAATATTGCAGCTGTGGTGTAGCAGTATGCTGAGTTTTCAAGCAAGGACTTTTCTCTACACCAGCCGGGAACAAGAAATATCAAAGCCAGTTGCGTATTAATGTTTATTTATCAGCTGAAATAGATTTCTAGAATGTAAGCTGACTAACCTAATACGTGTTAAAACCTGATTGGAGGGTAAAAAAATTAAAAGAAATGGTAATTTGAGAACAAGGAGTGAAGGCTACAGGGTGTCGTGTGTAGTTTAGTTCTTCGGAAGCCACTTTATGGGAGGAAAAAATTAACAAAAAAACCAATTGCAGTGTTGAAGTTACAAATTTACATTTTACGCACATAACATGATGAACTTTGAAATGCGCATTGCGATCCCGAAATTTGTGAATGATAAATCAAAATGTCAACTTGCTCTGTGTTCATTTTATAAATACTGTATGCAAACGTGTGTCGGTAAACACTTGTTTTGGTCATTTTTATCCCTGCTGGATCGAATCATTTGTTGTCCTCTGCCTGAGCATATGTGTATGTTAATTCTGATATCATTCTTGAAGGATTTTAACTCATGCTGAAAACAACGTATTTTTTTGTGTCGTGCAATAGTCGTATCCCAACCATTATTATCGTACTACACGGAGCCATATAGTGCCATAAATTCTTTACGCAACTTGCCGGTGGTAAGATTTATGGTTAGAAATAGCTTCGTAGTATGCTGCATCATTTGTGTAAAATAAGCTACTATTCATGTATTACTCTCGGCTTAAGGAATATGCCCGCATATTTGTGTTTCGGTACTTAAATGCATCAGCTACTACTGCGGGAGTAGTCTAATAATGTTTTATAGTTTTTGATTATTTTCCGATAAAGTTGTGCGGAGCGAACCATGAAAGAGGCTATTCGATAAGAGTGTAACTTTGATATTATGCTTGAGACCGTGGACTCTCTTGTAAAATTCTGCAGAGTCGTTTCGCATGAATCGTATAGCTGGGGGATAATCGATTACGTTCTTGGTTTATGTTGGAGAACAGGGGAAGGTGGATGTAGTCTTTAATGCATGCATTTCCCTAAGGTTATTGCTGTGTCGTTCTCGTCCTTTTTCACGACATTGACATGAATCTCTATATTTTTACTTATTGATGTAGTTCTGTGCGTCTTATACGGATCAAAAGGCTTTCTCCATTTATTTGACTTATTCCTGTTTTTGGCATTTCTCATTGTCAGCTAACTTTAAGTCTCCGAGAAAAACATACTTACTTAATGTAATAAATCCGAATGTATCACACCCATCCATAATCAGTTGTTCACGCACCACCATTCTTAATATATTATTCCTTTTCTGCCCCATGAGATTGACCGCCTTTTTGTGCGCAGAATATTTATGAAGCAAACTCCTCTAGATGGCGTTCTCAACACTATAGTTTATTATTGGCAATCAAGAGGACTCTGAACTCCTCTAGCCATGTACTAGGTCCATATACATCTACATCTACATAATACCCTGCAAGCCACCATATAGGTGTGTGGCAGGGGGTGAACTCTCACCAAACATGCACTACATATCATGCATAAAATTTGTAATTAAAAATTAAAATAGCAAAGCATACATGCTGTTAGTTGGGTTAGCCCTAAGTCCTTATACCAACATGGAGCTACCAATGTTATCCATTGCTACACTCGTACTGGATACATTTATCGTTATTCATATCCCTAATAGTACGAGGAAAAGATGGACCTTGGCCCATAGCCTCGATGTTGTGTGGGATTTGAGCCAAAACACGGTGTGGACGAATTCCTTTCCCCCGGAACCCTATTCCACCCCGGATGTTTTTGTGTGCGGGCATAGAAAACTGCGGCTATTTCGCCATCCGTTTTATTCCCGTACTCTTCGCTTATTAGGATGCCCGGTATGCATTCCGTACCCCGAACATTTTCCGGTCCTCCATTTGTGTACGTTCTGCTCAGGACGGCGAAGTGGAGAGCATAATGGGCGTGCACGAGTCGCACATAGACACCGGAGACGTGGACGGTGTGCCCGGGCCTTTTTATTCATCAACACGCGTGCACGCGCGTGTACTTAACACGCTTGCCCTTCTCGCTCGGGGCTTGGGAAATTTCCGTGGAGGAAACATGGATGTGATGTCATAGCGCGGGGTGAATTATGAATAGGACGTTGAAGGGAATGGATCCTAGCGGTTGGGGACGGATGGGGAGCGTGCGGTCTTCGAACGGGGAGAGGGAAAAGTTTCGGGGTGTGGGGGAGCAGGTGGCTCAGGCGAAGGATAAAGTGTTTGTGTGTCTGCTGACCATCTGGCAGGGAGGGGGAGGGTGTAAGGTGGGGAGTGGAGGGGGGATTTGGGGGTGGGGGATGAGTTGGGTCGGGATTGTGTGTTGTTGTCCCACCCAGGCCTTTGCGGTGAGTTCTTTTCTGGGCCTGACCTCCCTCGTTGAAGCCTACCCACAGCGGCCGCGCCAGGTTGGGCTTTCCTCCCCCCCACCCCCCCTTTCGCTCGCTCACTCTCTTTTCAAGGACGGGACAGGGGTGGAAAACTCACGTGCTCGCATGTTTTTATGCTTGCTCACCCTCGATTACCCCCCCCCCCCCCCCGCAAGATAGGGTTACGTTTCCTGCAAAGGTTGTTTTAGGCGAAGCAATAAATTGCACAACTTGAATCAGCGTCAGAGGGTGGAACCATGGACAAATGCGTGGAAATAGGACAGGGGCCTTGGGACTGTTTTTTTTTCCACTCAGTCGTTCGTGCATTTGGGAATTTTCCATGCAATTCGTAGATTTACTCGACGCAATATTCCCCGAGTATTTCTCCATACATTAGATTGTACGATGAAAAACTCAATAGCTCTCTCTTTTCAAGGAGGGTATAGGGGTTGAAAACTTCGACATTTCGCGTGCAGGACCATAGGACGTAGGACAATTGAAATGCCACCAATAGGAAAAAAGACAATTTGGAAAGCTCCTTCCATTTATGAAGTTAGCTGACGAGAAATTTCCTTTCAAATTTGGTATTGTTTTGGATAGAGGAATAAAACTGAAGGACTTCTTGTAGAATTTACACAGAGAAATAATCCCCTTGATCCTTGAAGTCTTCCTTCCCCCATTGTGGACTTTTAGAAACCAACAGGGGAGAAGGAAGCCATAATATCTCAATTTGCAGAGTACCTACCTGGCCGGAAATCGGGGGGTTCCGGGTTCGAGCCCCGGCCAAGTTGGATTTATTTCGATAGCAAGATATTCCACAGAGAAAATATCATCCGCCTTGACCACTTTACGTGGTCCCGATCAAGGCGAATGATTTTTTCTCTGTGGAATATCTTGCTATCGTGTAATTCAGCGGGTAACTCCGCTAAAGTTTTCGCGGCTAGCTCGCGAGCTTTGATTTTGGATTTATTTCAGTGAAAATTCTACTATTGTGCATTTCAGGGGGTGTTTCTGCTAAGATATTCGCGGCTAATTCTCAATCCATGAATTGAACGACTTTTGCTGACAGTGAGAAAAGAACCGTGTAAACTTTGAGATAGTCGTGGTCCAACTTTCAGTACTATTACTACTGGAACTTTTGAGCTTGTTGATTGTCAATATAAAAAGACGAAAATAGCGGGCTACATCATGAACTCGATTTGCGGAATGGAACGTTTTGCTCTATGCCTCAATGTTCGCTTCCTCTGATACATAAATGGCTTCTTTCCTTCGTAACTTAATAAGCAAGGACTTCGTATTGAATGTTGTTGTGCTTATTTTTATCCCATGCATAACAGGTAAATACAGACAAATATGTTTAGATAATGCCATCATAAACAATAATCCCTTTATCTCTATATGGATACGAAACGTCTAGCTGCATGTGACTATTATCCGACATGTTTCCATGTTGTAGCTTAGTTGTAAGTCTGTAGTGCATGTTTGGTGATCTTCACCCCCTGCCACACACCCTTGTGGTGGCTTGTAGGGTATTGTGTAGATGTAGATGGTATCTTCTGAACTTCTTGTCTCTACGAAAGGAGCTAGAGCGGAGTCCTTAATCGCTTGGGATTGGGTAGACCTGAAGACATCCTTATTGGGACATCCTTGTTGGGTAGACATCCTTATGGGGCAGCTTACGCTGAATTGGGTCGGGGGTGGGGCGGGGTTGGTCCAATTATTTCGATGCACTATCGACAGACTGGTCCAACCGATGGGAGAGCGATACATTATAAATTCATCCATTTTTCAAATAATAATGATGATACACAACAGTAAATAGAAAATAGCATAATAGTTATGAGAAGAAATTAAGTCATATATAAATTATAGTTACAATAATTTAAAAGAGAGGCTTCATTCCGTAATTTGGGGTGGTGGGGTGGTCTTAGAGTATGTTATGGAGTACTATAGAGGGTATGAAGGAATGAAAAATTAGCGCTACCTTATACGTGTATGGATGACCCCTAAACGGCAAATATGCCTTGCTAATGAACCAACAGGAAGGCTTTGTCGCATGTCAAATTCCCTTTGCGAGATGCCTTGCTATAATGGTCATTCGTAAATGCCATGTGATGGCTATTCACCTCTGTATCAATTTTCACTCCTGTGGAAACTTCCATTTTTGGCATGTGTAGGCAAATGGGATAACTTTGTTTATCAGCAAACCATTTGAATCTAAAATACTTAGGTATGCTTTAATTTGAATCTAGCTCCCCGTGTGTGGGTGACGTAAAAAAGAAATGCTTTTCGTTTGCGAGAAAATGTTATTCTGCAATTGACGTTGCACAAACACTCTAGATTGACAGTTTAAAATGTTTTTGCTGTCTGCATGCTATTGAATGCGATGCCAAAGTGGTCAATGTAGGTTTTATATCTTTCCAGTATCCTCTAGATTGGCATTCGGAATTTAAAAATTTAACGTCAGGTATGAATAGGTGGATGTATGTTGTAATGGAACGATTTGTGAACTCGCCCATACCTTTGAGTTTTATGTTTTCATTTACTCTTTTCAATTCATCGTCCCCGATATGGACATGAAAATTATATGGATACGGTTTCTTCAAATCAATATTCTCACCTGTCATTCACTTCGTATCTAGTATCTCTCTTTTTTTCAGAACTGTGTTGACATGCCTTCATATCGTTCTATCCTTGTCGAGAGCTCTGGTCGTGTGTTTTGGTGACAAAAAATTGGTATTTTTTAATGTAGATTCCCATCAAATTTAGACGATAGATCTTTGTAATATTCAATTTCGTGCATCATATATTGTTATAAAATTATCGAGGTGTCAAATTAATTATCGGGCGTATCGATTGTCGTCATCTTTAATGTCTTTATCGCCCGTGTACGAGTGATGTATCAAAATCGTGCTAAGATAGCGTATTAGCAGTATCGTGCATAACGTCGTGCCGATCAAAATTATCGTACCCAGGTAAGCATTTCACCATCAGATATTAGTTTGAATCATAGCACGAAATCTCTTGTAGAAATTTGAGACGTTACCTTTTCTTATGATTTTGAAAACATAAAAAAAGAATAGCGTGATATTGTGAGATTGGAAAGACTGTAAGATTGAGAAGATTGTATTATTTAACAATTTTTATTGCTACCGGACTGGCTTCAACGCATACCGCGTCATCATCTAGGGTACAAGATGGTTTTGGGAGTGGCTTTGCATTTACTTCACCGAGGTGGTTTGCGGGAGGAAAAGGGGTGGGTGAATTATATAGGGTGTTGAGGGGTTAAGGGTAGTTGGTTTAGGAGAGGTCTTTTAGGATGGACAGGATGAGGAAACACTGAAAATCGTGACAAGGGGGGTAGCAAATAATGCAAATCTTTTCGATCTCACAATGAATAAATTTCTCCAAATATTGCCAGAAGCAGTTGACGTTAATAGCATGATAAGGTAGATTAAATCACAACTTTAGATAAACAAAGACAATGTCTTTGGTGGGTTACAGTCCTATATTTCCGCAAATTAAGCTCACGGGCATTTTATTTGACAATACCAGATGCGGTACACACGTACAAGTACGTAATGAACCCATATAAATGGTTTCTGGCGAAGATTTTCCGTGAATTTAATGGAACCAAAAATCCTCTCGAGGGAAAAGCGATATTTCCCTAGAATTATAAGGGAAGCAGTTGAAATTTCCAAGAGGCCCAACAATATGAATAGAGAGGACAGCTACCCACTCTCCAACACGTGGAAACGAGTATTCACACGAACACCAACAGCCAATCAGCGAGCAGCGGCCACCTCAGAAGACAAGTATAAATAAGCGTCAACTTCGGAGCATTTTCACTTCAGCCTGGCCTGAGGACGCCCGCAGTACAGTGGGGGAACCGTCGCCATTTTACACAATGACAACGCGGAAGAATCCCGAAAGCTTTTTACAACCATATAAATGGTGGTACATATATTTGTTTGAGTGGTAAATCCGTTTAAGTACTTGGGAGATTCGATTTGAAATGGATTGATGTGTTAATTCTTATGCTGGATTTCAGTTGGGATCGGAACGGTGGGATGACTTCCGATTTCCGGAATTCGAGCACGGACCCTCGGGATCGGAAGCCTCCCCACCAATCCGATCACGAGGGTCCGTGTTCGAATTCCGGCAGTGGCAGATTTTTTTTAGTGGTACACCGGAACCTGAGTTTTGCGTTGAGGACACCTACGTTCAGAACTCCGTCAGTAGGATGGGACGTTAAACCATTTGGCCCCTTGCATTTTAAATAGGCTAAGCCCACCGCCGGGGTCCTCTACACACTTCCTCGCTTCCCTGAGAAGTTAATTCCTTTGCCCAATTACTCACTCGTCTTAATAGGCGCAAATGGCCTAAGGTGACCGTCACTTTCCCCGAATAACTAATAACTCATACTAGAATTCAGTTTACAGGATAGTCTGTGGGATGGATCTTGAGCTTGTTTGCTGTTAAAAGCACGAACACATTTCGGGATGACTCACGTGTTATGCTCGTGGTAAGTTCCCGGCTCGAATTTCCTGCGTACTAGCGGTGTATGCCTGTAATTATCTTGGCCTTAAGGCGTGCGTGATTCACTACCGTGCTGGAAACTCACGCTTCCTGTTAAAAGGTTGTTTTTTTTCCTCGTCCCAAATTTCGTAGTGAGCGTGTGCGCATCTGAATATGCTTTGAGCCTGCGAATGCGGTTTTTGAATCCTGCGGCTTACGATGCATGAATCTTAAGTGATGTTTGAGTTGCATCCCAATTTTAGCTCAAGTACGATGCCCGCGCCCCTATCGAGTCTCATGCTTAAGGAAATATGCAGAGGGAGTTCTAATGAAAAAAACGACGAGTTTCTTACGTGAATACTGGATTCGGTTGGGGATTGGTGCGGAAAATAGCAGTTAGAACTTAACCTAATAAGCCGTATGATAGCTAATTTTTTTGTAAAAGAATAGTTTACTTGAACGATAATAATCCAAAAATGCTAGCGTAAAAGCTGGAAAATACTTGGGTGTTACGATTACTAAAGATCACTAAGTGGGAGAATCACATCCTGTAAATACGCTGTCAGACCGATAGACAAAATTAATGAAAAGAACACTAGGGAAATGGAGTGAGAAAACGAAAGAGTGGATTTGATTTCCATAAGCCGGCCCCACATGAAATATGCAACTAAGTATAGTAGATCCAGATCTAGTAGGTTTGGTTTCTGTAGTGTGCTACGAAGAGCTAGCTACGTAAAAAGGTGTTGCGATAGGTTTAGCCTGGCTTTAAAAGTTGTTAGAAGTATTAGTTTGAGAAAAACCATAAAAGTACAATCTAAAGGCATAAATTTATTGCATATACCTTTTCTGAATATGTTGCAGGTATATTAAAAATCCTAGCATACTATGGTAGGTTGGGTCGTAAAGGTAAAATTGCTGAAGTGGATTGTAGGACGGAGAAGTTTAATATGTGATTTTTTCACAGTCGTTTAAATTGAAGGAGTGATAATTAGTAGGGAGAACTCAGGATAGTTTATTTAGATTTTGGGATTTTTGTGCATGTCCGCATGGAAACCGAAATGCGAAACGTACCTATGAGTGCAATTGTTTTTAGATATTTCCTAGCATATGTTGAACGTAACCAGAAATATTTTATAAGTTTTGTGGCGTATGGCGATCATTTGAAATTGAGTGCAGTTTGCCATGTGAAGTCGCCGTGTTTTCTATGTGTATTTTGTTGACTTAAAAGTAAATGATTTGATTCACTTAATAACAGCAGCGTTTAAGGCGTTATGGTAAGGACAGCCGCGAGCAGTTTTGGGCGACCGTTTCCGGCCTTTTTTCGCTCTGTCCGTGTTTATATGTCACTCAACTACGGGATAACTATTGAAGATAGAGACTTGCGGTTTCCTTTATTTAATTCAAGGGATGTCATTCCACATAACGGTTGGAAAGAAAAAAAAATATTTTTCCAGATAAGCGAGAAAATCAAACTGAACTTTGGTTTATTAAAACTTGCTTCGAAGAAAGAAATTCAAAAATCGGAAAAATCAACAAATAGCGACATCATTCTTCTGCAAGTACCTTTAAGCACATAGGTCAGAATTCGTTTTCAAAGCCGCTATCAAAAGCGGTGGACCCCTGCACGCCGAAAATCTTAATTTTTCCAGTGGCTATTGAGGCGTAAGAGGCCGTTATGAATTTTATAGTTGAGTGATATATAAACACGGACCGAGTGAAAAAAGGTCTGAAACGGTCGCCCAAAACTGCTCGCGGCTGTCCTTACCATAACGCCTGAAAGGAAGAAAATGCGTGGCTGGTGAGGAGTGAACCACCGCCACATATGTCTTGGCTTGCGGGGCACTGCTCAGATCACTCTCTTTCTTTTCATCCGCCATCCGATTGGAGTTTAGCAATACTATATGCCACATCACTCTTTAATGCGCACAAAAAATATATCACTATATCATTTCTTCAGAGAACTTAATTGCCATTTCTGGTTTTTATTTTGAAAGGAAGAAAAGATTTTACACGTGACAGAATTTTGTTTTGCCTGACGGTATTGATATTTGTGCAAGAGGCGCCTGATGCTCGGCGAGATTGGCGGCTCTGGGGAAGTCAACATCTCTTGTTTTTTCTTTCCATCGCCTGCTCACCCAACCAGAGTCTTCATATCCGGCATCATCGCGCAGCGGAGGATTCAGCATCTGCGTCGATTCATCTTAGCTACGTCTCATCCCCGGCCTTGCGTGATCCCAGCTGTTGCGTCTCCGTAAGTGTCAGTCCTTTGATAATTTAGCCCTTTTACTTAATTCATTCAAATTCTGACTATAAATATTTAGTAACATTAGGAAATTGTTAGGAGTGTAATTTAGTTTTTGATTCGCAACGCATTGCTTCAACATCGAGGGAAAAGTCTTAGATAGCGTAAGAAAATATGAGTGAAAATCTTTATTAAACATGGCTGAAATTTGAACCGAGTATAACGGCTTCCTGGCGTTTGTCCTCGTCAGGGTTTCACGACACATGTTTCTCTAGCCATTATGCTGGCTTCTTCAAGTCTGCTCTTCTGGACTGCTTTGCTCTATTTTACTCTAATATTCTCAATCATTATATCGGAACTGGTGTGAGGATAGGTTGGATTGATGCATGCGAAGGATTTAATCGAGAGCTCTAATTTGGAGGCAATTGTGCAGGAAAAATTATGCATAAAAAGTTTTTCATCTTCTGAATAGTGCGATTGTGATAATAATTCCGTATTTAAATGGTATACATAGTATGAAACTGAGTTGTAGTTTGTACGTGCCGTTTCTCGTAGTTTATTTAGTCTTTGACGTTTTGTGAAACCTGTATCGTAAATGATAAGTACAAGGCATATGCTTGAATCATTAGAATTTCTGTATGCCACAGCGCAGCACCATTTTATTGTACTCATTCATTTTACGGTCTTTGAATTGCAGGAATTTCAGGTACCAATGAAACTATCAATGATATGCATTTTTAAATTAATGTATAATCGGCTGTAATTACCCAAAATATAATTACATTCATGAGATATATAACAAATTGCTAGGCTTGACTTCGTGGAACCACATATTGATAACAATTCCTTTGTAAAATTCCACAGATTTTTATTAAAACCGACCTAAGTTTCGACTTACACATTTCGGTTTCGACCTTGATAATGACTGTATAAGTCGAAACCTAGGTTGGTTTTAATAAAAATCTTTGGAATTTTACATATTGAATTCATTTACGTTATCAAATTCATGAGATCTACGTATCTCTCTGTTCACTTCCCAATGTTTTTCCTTGTACTTTGTACGTCCTAAGAACTTGGTTCTACTGATCATAGCTCGTGCTATCTTTTGACTGAAATAATCGTTTGCGTAATCTAAAAAACTTATGTTATAAAGATTTTCGTTTCATTTACGGAATGCTTAATTAGAAGATCAAGGAAGGCGAGGCATCGGGATTAGTCCCCGAAATGTAATCCTGTTTGCTCATTTTCTGGGATGTAGGGAATAATTCAGATTCATTGGTGGAGAACATGATGCTCAGTGCTGCTAACAACTGAAGGGGATAAGCGAAACAACGAGAACCGTGAGAGATTGCTCCCGTAAGGTAATCCTGTTTGTTCATTTTCTGGAAAGAATGGAATTATTCAAGAGCTTTGGAGTAGGACTTTGTGCACACAGCGAATAACAACTCTAGGGAGTAAACAAAGCCATGAGTGAGGGAACCTGGCCCTCAAAAAGATTCCTCGGACGATTATATATTCCGTGTCGGCACTGCAAAGGAATGGGAATTACAGGAGTGAATCTCAGCACTGGTAAGAAATGAATTGATCACGAGCGGAGCTTTATCCCTCAAGAATATCTTTCTCGTGATTACGTGAAGTCGGGATTTGAGTCTTCCTGAAAGAAATGGTATAGTTCCTCTTGCTTACGTGGCATGACCTTCGAAAACTACCAAAATAGGAGGACTGATTGGAGGATTTCTCATGCGAACTTCGTGTTGCCCGTAGGATTTAAAGTGTGTTTTCTGGCGAGGAAAAGAATCTTAAATCCTGAAGTGAATTATCAAAACTTAGTGAGGGTTTTAATCAAATTGTTGGCAGCTGTAATCAGGTCAGCAACGTGCCAGTACATTCGAGGGTCCGGATCCTGCCTCGACCATGTGTTTTCTTTGTTCTAAGATTGGCCTTATGATTAAGTTAAATTGGACTGCGCGCCATAACCTTAGCAATTGGGACAATTTAAAACACAATACTTGTAATTTAATCGGAAAGGCTGTTGCCATTATCTGGGAACATGTTCGAAACCTTCAATTGTTGTCTTCGCCATTATCGTTTTTAGAATTCCTCTATCCATTAAACATGGACCATATGAATAATTCTAATTATAATTGTGATACTGGTTGTGATAAATTTTCTGTCGGTTACAAATTTTTGTTGGAGAATGTTCAGGCCTCATTTTCGTATATGTATAATTCAAAATTTCATGTTCAGACTTAAAAATTAACTTCAACTTGGCCCTGAGGTATTTCCATAAAAAGAATGACCATGGATGCAATGCATTCGCATTGCATTTGCTTTCAGAGAATTCTCTCGATTATAATTTTCAGATGCTCAATTAAAATATCGACTGTAAAATATATATCATTAAGGCACGAATTGAATTGCGTAGAGCATAAAATTAATTTTTATTTGATAATTTTTTTCATGCATGGAAACAGCCTGTGTATAAACATGGCATATATGTATTATTTTAATCGATTCTGTCATAATCATTTGTGTTGTATTTAAAAGCATATTGGTTTTGTCGATAATTTGCCTGCTCCTTAACGAGTTTAAAAAAATTCCAGGCAATCGATCGCTCTTTTTTTCTTTTGGGTCTGTATTTCAGCATCCAATGGGCTCCCATACGCGAACCACCCTTTCCTGATCTCTTATTTTTCATTCTTCGAGGGAGAGGAGAGGCTAAATGTTTCATAAAAGACTTTTATAAGAGCCTTCTGGGAGCCAGGGAGGGCGCTAAACCGGGTTATTAGCGGGGCCATGTCGATCTTTAAACTTCGTCTCTCCGTGTTTACACATTTCACGCATTCTTGCCTAGAGCACCGCCTCTGCACTTTACGGCCTTTCCCTATAAATAAATGGCGTCGCTGTGCAACGCTGACATGGCGTCTGCTATATCTCTTTCTCTTTCTCCTCCGCCCCCTACTCGCGCTTTAAAGCCTTCCTCTACCTGTCTTCTGCTCATCCACCGTCTCGGTATTTTTACGGCCAATGAATAAATAAGTCTTGTGTTTTGTTTATGACTGGCTAGTAAGCTTCTTACCGCATCAGGAGCTCCAACCATGTCTTTAGCTCCGAGATGAGTTGTAATGCTCGTTTTCCTTAAGATGTTACCCTAACGTGTGATGTAATTGTTGGACCATGGTATATTTTTCAGTATTTCTCTTTTTATTTCCGACAATTTAGACGGCTTCTCGGATTTAGCAATTTAAATGATGTTATCGTCTACGATCGGCTGTCTATTTCTTTGTTGGAATGTTATTGCGTCAAAAGTAAATTTATTCTCTTTTGTCTGCGATTGCTCTTACGGATCAACAAGATTTTTAGAAATTTCAATTTTCTTTCCAGTTAGTTTAGGTTCAGTATGCCAGGGGTTTGTGTTCTGCAGATGTAAGATGTTATCGTCTATAATCGGCTGTCTATTTTTTCGGTGGAATGTTTTTGTGTCAAAAGTAAATTTTTTCTCTTTCGACTGCGATTGCTGTTACGCATCAGTAAGATTTTTAGAAATTTTAATATTGTTTCCAGTTAGTGTAGGCTCAGTATGCCAGGGGTTTGTGTTCTGTTGATGAAAGATGTATTTTTGAACCTTGAAAATTCTATCAGGGATCTAATCAAAGAAAAAAAGTGTTGCGTATTCTTTCACATTAAAAAATATTTGTGGCCCTTTGAATCACAAAGATAATCAGTGTTTTTTGATGATCTTTTCAAGTTAAATATTATTTTCTAATGATAAATAACACTCCAGTTACTGCCTTTCCTTGATCTGGTTAATGATACTTTAATGGGAGTTTTTTTTATGTCAATCCTAATCAATATACACTGACGGTGGATTGTCTTAGTAATTATTCGTGATCATAGCCAATGATTGATGGCTTCATACGAAAAACTTTCATTCGCACCTGAGTCATTGATGAAATGGAATGTCTGAAAATGCACTTATGATTCTTAGTAATTAAGTCAATTTTAACTCTCTGTTACATCGTCCAATTAGAAAGAAAGCGTACCGTTTAGTCAGTGCGTGTTGGTGTGGCCAAGTCCTCCATCAATACTCAGCAATTGTCTCGTGAATTTGCTCATTTCTTAGTTGCCGGTCGCCGAATAAATACTTAGCTTTTTCTCGCAGATTTTTCTGGATTCGGGGGAATAAAGAATTTATCAAATTCATAGACGTGGACGTAATTTTGGTATGATCATAAACGATTCCATTAATCTAAAAGCTTCGAAACATGACGTAACTTACACGATGGCTTTTGGCATATGTATCTACTCTTTTTCTTGACTAATTATTCGCGCATGTTGTGTGGGACAGAATAATGATTACCTCGCAGTCCCCTAATTATCAGCAACCATTTAAATCGATTCTCTCTATAATTCGATATTATTATTATCATTGGTACTCGTAATATTATATTTTATATTATTGATACTCGAACTTAATTTTTCAGATGCCATCAAATTCAATTTGCAGCCATATTTGTTATATTTTGACCAAAGTGCGTTCCCGAATAAGGGCAAATAATTCAATTTTTTAATTTTTGTCTCTGTGTTCATTATTATTATCAATAGAAAAAAAAATTCTTGAGCTCAATGCGTTTAAGATAAATGAACTAAAATTATTGAAATTTATTGTCCGTATATAGGACGCTAAACTGTGGTCGCGTTACCGCCTTTTATTAACATCAAGGTAATGAAGACGCCGGGTTTCCATCCTCCCTTCCCCTTTTCCATGAAAAATTCCTGCCTCTAATCCAATACCCACCTATCCCAAATGGCGCAAATGACGTACTGCTGGTGGTTGACGTTGTTGGTTGCCTCTGCTCATTCTCCCCTGACTAACTACCTAACTAATTTATACTGCCATACAACGTGATTGAGGGAATCGTATTGGTGTGGTGACTGTGAATGCAGACCTCCCATCTTCAGGGCCACGAATACCAGGAGTAGCCATTATTTTTAAGCCTAATACCGGTGCGAAGTGGTGAGCATTTGAAGTACAGTACTTAGTCCGTTGAATGGAACGCTAAATAGCGGACACCTTGGCACATTTCGTCAATAGCAGGCTAAATGATAATTCACAAGGTTTCTCTCCCCTCTTCCTTTACACACTGAATTCCTTCCTCTTTCTTTGTTATCAGGGTATCCGTACACATTCAGAATAGTAAATGCCGAAATGAACTTCATACGTGATGGAGTGCAAGCAAATAAAGCTTCAACGGGATTAGGCTTCTTCCCCAACACAGGAGTTTGAAATTCGTCGAGGACATTTTGAGTAACACTTCAAGAAAAAACTCCGAAGCGAACCTAACCAGTGTATTCCATTACCTCTATTCCTATGGCAGGTGTTATGAAGATATCCATGGAAAACTATACTTCGAGGCATGTAATCATTTGTCCGGCATTTCCATTACGTAAAAATGCGTAATTAATGCCAATACATCTAATTTAAAAATAATGCAGCTAAATTATCGACATAAGGCATTCAGTAAATGCACATTTTGACCAAAGAATGCCTATATCATTCATGAATTAGAATTTGTAACTATTTCGTATGTAGTTAAATGGTTGATGACATTTTTCATCATTAAAAATCCATTAATAATTCTTTTCCAATTTGTTCCTATGTTAAAGGAGCAATTGAATTATGTTTAACTCCAGTTTAGATGTATCTTCTTTGGTTGTAAATATCGTAGTTTAGGTCTTCATTAATTCACTCATTATGGCCTATTTTTCCAAATGAAAGTTAGTTACGAATAATTTTTCGAATTTTTTAATATTGTGAACAAAGTGAAATCACGTTGGGTTGATGAACTATCAAAAGAAGGAAGCGGAAGGGTTGTAACTCTTGTTGAGTAAGTTTTCGGTAACGAGAATCATCTCGGAATGTTAAAGCCTAATGTCACGATTCACTTCTTTGATTCTTCGCTACGCGCAATGGCTGTCTCGTTCGCGGCCGTGACTTAACTCCTTGGGGAACGCAAAAACTGTCAGCGGAGCTCTTTTATCACGTGTTCGCTTGGAGATTAATGCACCCAGATACGATCGCGAGATCAATTTTCTGGAGGGAGTTGGAAGGAAGGAACTATATTCTCCGTCCGTACAGTTCTTGCTTTCGGAGAAGCCAAAGGGAGGGGTGGGACGGTTTGGTTGCGTGGGAGAGGAATACTCTCACGAACACAGCGCCCTACTTAAGACAGTTTCCTTGCCTCCATTTTGATTATCAGATTGTTTATTGTGTGTCGCAGCCAAAAATAAAAAGTCCAGACTTGGGAACAAAGGGTATTCTTGGGCCTTCGCGCGCCCTATTTGTATGCAGGAGAAGAAGCCAGTGTTATCCGCGACTTATTCTTCCATTGTTTCTCAAGAAAGGAGAGGTTTCTCGAAACCGTGTACTCTATGCATTCTTCTGTTCAAAGTCGAGTAAAATTTGAACTTATTGCCTCTAACCTTGCCTGTGGCTGGTTAACTAATGTTGCGGAGAATGAAGTGGAAGCGGGTTTCATTTAATTTCGGTAGAATTTTTTTTCCATTTTCTTGTTTAAACAGTAAGAATAACCGGCTCCGAATAGTTACCATCCCTTAAGGCAATGGATTGAGGGTAACTTATAAAAATATCCTTTTTAATAAACGGAAATTCACTCATGGGAATAAGATCTATAAAAAAATGCATAATAAGGAGCAATTTATTATTACAAATACAATTTGTTTTATCTGGATTGCATTGCCACGTAAACTTTAATGAATGTATACCTTTCGTGCTAATGATAGGTACTGGTAAATAATTTAAACATTAGGGTTGAAAAAGGCACTGATACCAACTGAATGCCGCTATTTACTGCAATCGGTCTCTTACTCCTTGTTCAACTTTCAACTTGCCGATCCCGTAATAATGTAATTTCAGTCGATATATGTACATTATTTTTGGTACAACCTAGAGGTTGCACATCGAGGTAAAGCGTGTTGTCAGTTTATTTATTTATATTATTTATTTATACTAATGGAAGGTCCAAAGGCTCACCATAATTTTTCGTGTTCTTAACCTGATGTGGTAAGCTGTCGTGGAATCCTTCTGGAATCAGTTGATTTGAGTTAGGGCCTGTTTGAGTGATCGTTTAATGATATCCTCGATATAGCTTATCTTTCTGCTACAGTTGTGACATTGTAGTGACAAACGCTTTTGGAAAACAATACCTTTGCAGAAGATTATCCGTCGTAAAAAGTTGGTGACGCGATAAAATTTCAAATTGATGGAAATCTGGTGAAAGATGATTCGTATTTCGTGAAAACGGCTGTATGAACTTTTTATGTTCGGATATGATAGTGAAAACGATGTGCAATGATAAATCGATTATTTAAACTCGAGAGACAATGAAGAGTCAGTGGCGGATGGAAAAACTCACGAGAGAACAAAGAATGAATATTCGTGAGATGATGGATGAAACTTGCGTTGATGAAGCTTGTAAGGGACCCTCTGCACATAGCTGGGAGATTTGGCATGTGAATGTTGGCACGCTTAAAAAAGTTGAAGGAAAGATTAAAAGAGGGACTTTTCAAGGGGAAAGTAGGTATGACATTCTTAGAAAACTTTAAAAAGAAATTATAATGACGAATGATATGTAGTGCAAAAGTAAGTCGTCAATTTCTGAGGAAAGGTAGTGTGGAATGGATTTTGTGTAAAATTGCAAGACTAACTGATCCTTCATGAAATTGAAGTAGCTCGTATGACTTTAAAATAATACTTTGGGGGACATGCAGAGTGTGAAGTTGTTGCTCATATGGATGAAGTGCTGTTTGGTTTTCCATTCAAGTCTGGGGTTTCATTCCAGTCAAAGTTTAAAGTTCCGACTCGTTCTTAGTCATCAGGAGGATGACGAGAAACTGGTCTCACCTCCAAAGCTTAGCGGGAATGGAATTCCTGATGCAATGGAGAACCCAAGGTGACGTAATCTACCACATACGACGGGAATATATCAGATGTTCTTTTATTGCAATTACGAAAGCAATGGAATTTGTACTGGGAAACGATGTATTTACTTTTATTTATTCATTAGTTTCCTCCGAAGACCACTAAAGATGTATCCACGGACATTAAATTCTTCCCACGATCCCTACATTTTAATACAGCCCCGCATACTTCCTACCTCCCATTAATCTATCCAAACTACCCGTTCTTATCCCCATTTTCCCCGACCTGCCCAACATTCTTCCCTCAATTCTATCCTTCAAAACGCCCTCACCCTTTATAACCTACTCCAAACAGATTATAGAGGCAGAAATAAAGCTTGAAGAAACTTTTGAATGGGAACTTTTGAAAGTATGAGAAGTAATTTTAAAGAACCCACTACCGGAAGTCTAAACGAGGTCCCATTCTAACTTTAGTACGTGGTATTGTAATAGGCAATTTGAGTACAGGAATAGTCTCAGGATTGACGAGATTCGTCATTTTTACAACACCAAAATAGCAATAAATCTACGACGTATTGTAATTTGGAACGTTGAAAAATATAAAAAGGCGTGAAAGTATCAATTAAACCTAGTTCAGTAGTCAGGAATGTAATTTACAATTTCTATACCCATTATTGTACTTGTTAATTGTTTTGAAAGGCCTTGCAAAGCTAGCAATAGTCTGCGATATCAGGGAAATGTAAATTCCATTTCATGTAGTTATTTCTTTTTCTAAAAGATATCTCCGTTTCAAATTACTAAAAAACGACGGGTCCTTAAAAGAAAGTCCCATATCCAACTAGCCCACTTAGTCCCGTCATTATCTTAATTGTGCGGAAGGTGATGTCCTACTGTATAGAAATTCGTTAGGAATCCACTGCGTATTTGTATTCAAATTAACTGGACAATAAGTTATTGACTAAAATTAATATTCGATCGACAAATTGCAGCTTATGAAAACCCTCTGTAAAATTTATTTCACCTCATTTATTGGCTCGGAATGTTTAGAATTGCTAGATTTTATTATGAATAACTTGGAAAATATTAATTAGCTTAGTCTTTGCAGGAAATGGAATTTTACAGGAGTTTAAATTTTGTTGCGAAATATTGGATAAAAACGGCATTCATCTTATTTTATGACACGTAATTTTAATTCTTAAATGTTACCACCATCAAGAGAAATTCACTCCCTCCATTTTGAAAACAAAAAAAGCTGAGATAGTTCATTCATCTCCACTAGAAGTGCACTACTTTGTTTTAATCTGTTGTGGAATGCGTAACTACTGGGAAAGATTATCTTTCCGGTATTAAAATTATTGCAGTGCAAATGACTTAAGGGAATTTTGAGGAGAGAGGCAGCGATTATGATGCCGCGTGGAGTGGAAAATTTCCGTGTATGTGAAAGCGGAGGTGAAGGCAAACTTATTTTGCGCCCTGAAAATATGGGCAACACGCAACGCATATGAGTCGAATGGCTGCCTATATTCACGGGGTTGTTTTTCACTTCTACTATCAGCATGTCGGACGTGTTTACCATACCATCTATGTATGTAAAACTGTAAGGCGCTCTGTACAGCACGCGACCAGATAATGTGGACCATTGGTTGTTTTATTTCTCAAGATTATTTATCAACAAATGAGTTGGGGTGATATTTTGTCAGTGATGAACCAGGGTAACTGAGAAAAAACTTCCACCTGATGTTCAGTTTTTAATTCACTTAAGGTGCGTGAAAGGGCTATGGTCAACGCAAAATGATACATTTACAGTGATACTTCGACGAAGTCATGATTGTTTAATTGATATTTTGAACCTTTAAACAGTATAAAAATACAATTAAACCTATTTTCTATCGCTTAAGTACTCGGAGGTCCAACCGTATTAGAGTAAAATCAAGGTATATTTCATCTTTCCGCCATAATATTTCTTTGTCGATTAGTCATCCTGTTTTTATTTACATGTATAATGATATTTTTAATTTAAAGTGATTATTGCTCTTTTATATAAACCATCCCCTTTATCTTTCTTTAGTTTTCCTATCTCTTGTCACGCCTGTAGAACGACATGCGTTTTAAAATCTTGTACTGGGGTCCTTGATTTTGGCAGATTATTGTGATTCTATTTTCAGCCATTGTGGCTCCTAGAATTTTGCTCCAGATCACCGATTTAGCCTCAATCACCACATATTGTAATGACTGTCGTAAAAACTGGTTTGATGCAAATTTTCACTCGATTATACCATCTTCTTTGCCTCTCGTTATTATAACTGTTCTCTTTTACCTTGATATATACATCTTATATTAGGCCTTCATTTTCCATTCTCACCATTCACTTCTCCTTTGGCGACTATCTTCATGAGATTATCTTGCCACAAGATGTACCCTAGAAGGCATCCCCGCATTATTTTTATAGAGTTTTCATGAGACATTCTTATATTACATAGTCAGTTATCGCAAATAATTATCTACACACATTGTCAAAAATTATCAATACAAGTCTGATGCATAAAAATGATGCACTCGAGGATTTTTACATACCTACAGTTTTTCAATTTTTCACCATGTTTTATCTCTGCGAATTTTAGTTTTAAGTCATTTGAGCTCCTTCATAGTTCAGTGTTACACTGAGTAAAAAATGATATCTGTGAAACCAGTCTTTAGAGTTAATGCTCCATTGTAAAATTACCTTTTATATCTTGTCATCTCGTCGATTACCATACAGGATTGGCGAGATATATTTGGCGCTCTATCTTAATGCAGTGTTGCCGAATTAGACGGGGGTGAGAAATGAACGAGACAGTTGATGCATCCGTTTAACCCATTAATACACCATTTAACCCAACCTCCGGGTTAAGACGCGAAGTTTTAGGTCTATCGAGGTGCGAACGGAGGAGTACGTGTGTATAATTGGGTTTCCCATCGTTGCGGGAGAGATAGCTGCGAGACACCAACTTATGGGGTGGATGTATGAAGCGGGGAAAATAGTTCCATTCTCCGTCTTCTCCTCTTCTTTAACCGACGGAAAATCCTTTCCACGCCTGCTCCTCAACTTCCCTCCGAGCTCCTTTTCCCTCCGTTTTGTCACGAAAACTCTTCCGGAGAACTTCCCCAAAAATCGGTTCACTTTCGCTTTCGCTGGTATTCCAGAGTAGAGATGCAAGCGACTCCAAGGGGCGCCCTTATGCCATATCCTCGGGGCGTCAACATATCCGCGCGCAGATTGTTAATTCGGTCATTTCGAGGCGAGGGATATCTCGCACCATCTCTCTCTCCCCTCTTCTCCTCTTGTCGCTTCTGCTTTCCCCTCTCTCTTGCTCCTCCCGTTTCAATTTGCGCTGCGAAGCGTAATTTCACCGAGTCCTCCTCATATCTGATTGCCGGATGACTCTTTGATGAGCGGAAGTGAGTGGAGTTAATGGTGGTTGGATGCTTGGGACAGTGGAGAAAGCTTTAATTTTTTTTTTGCTTTCACCGCGGATGTTTTTGCCTAAATTGGAAAAATAATAATCACGTGCCCCTCATTCCGGATGTGCGAAGTGAATTAAAGGAGAAATGTTGGAAATTGGACGTGGTTTTTTCTTTTGTGCCTAACGGTCAGCTGCTGGAAATCATGACCAATATTGTGGGAGTAGGAGTTGTAAAAAAATATTAAACATTT
Source organism: Platycnemis pennipes (assembly GCA_933228895.1). NCBI lineage: Eukaryota > Metazoa > Arthropoda > Insecta > Odonata > Platycnemididae > Platycnemis > Platycnemis pennipes. Next base: position 39,741,462 of record OW121851.1, on the reverse strand, counting down.
ACTTTTTAGTCAGCAATGGAGTGAATATCATTCTTGGAATCGTCCCTTTAGGCTATTTTAATGAAATGAGACGTCACGCAATCGTTGTCTCTACACGGAGGAAAATGAGGGAAAAAAATTGGTTAACCCGGTTTGCGGTTCGATCATTAACAGCGAAGATTTTAATTCAGAAACATCTTAAAGGTCTTATTTTTTCCTCAACTCCGGCTTGTTCTAGTAATCTAATCAGTGAACCGGTGGTGGATGATAATTTGTAAAAAAAACGGAACCATGGTTTTAAAAATTGATTTATTTAATTACCTATATAATTAATATTCATAAAATAAAATTTCTGATTGAACCCTGATCGGGAGATAGTTTTAAAGTTGATTTTACGGTCGATTATTACATGATTACCATCGATAATGTTCACTTTCTCCTCGAAAACAATTAGAAGACTCACATAGGACCAGATATTCAGCTGATTACATTTTTTTTTAGCGCTTAACTTATTGCCCTTTCAGAAATATTTGAAGTATATTTTTGGAGCAGTGTTTTGTTAATGACGAAAGCATGTTCGTATTTTGTACTGTTTTCTAACCATGTTTATAATGCGAATTTTGATTTTTCTTCGGAGCGTAATTCATTGAGGAATACAGCTGCGGCATGTTTAAATCATATTCATATGGTGGTAAGAGAACAATTTTCTGTATTTGAGGATAGTTTGGTTGAAAACTTTTTAAATGGATGATCTGAATCCTTGGGTATCATCAATCTTTAAGGTTTCGCAGTTCACATGATAGTATAATACCATGTCAAAGTTACTTGGTATTTATATCTCCTTCATGGACGCCGAGATACCTTTACGATAATTGAACCATAATTTTGAAGGATGTCGAATCACCCATGCATTTTATGGTACCTATGGAGATAGTCATTCGCAGACAGCTTGCTAAAGTGCACTAACGGCCTAGCAGCCGAGAATATTATTCTCTAAAATGTTAGGCGTTACCCAATAAAATGGGCATTCCGCCATTTAAGTTCGAACTAAGAGCACATGACGTTAATGTTCTCTGTGTTCGAAGTCATTCGAGGTGACAGCTGGTGCTGTGTGCCTTGTTAAAGATGCTGTTATCTAGGTTAAAGCTGGGATTCTCTGGAACCGAAGGGAGGATGAAGTTATTGAATGGTGCTAAGGAGTTTTCATTTCAATTTCCAGTTTCATGAAAGAGGTAATGCAACTATTATTGACGACAATATAGAGTAATTGGGTTAACTATAAATCGTATTTACATCGGGAACAGAGAATAGTTTCTGGGAATGGAAAGACTAGCCTGCGGAAAAATCAACGGCATGATTAAATATTTCTGTCCTTCAATGGAGTGGTTGTTTAACTTACCTTGTTTTCCCGTAATACTTCGTAAGGATGAAGATAATATCGTACAGTCACGATGAAGAGCGAAAATTGTCTTTATTTTATTCCACTCATTCAACGAAGATGAGATGATCACTCAGAAAAGTCACTTCAAGAAAATGGCCATTGGATGTACTTCCGACTACATTTTGTGTCGCATCTCATCTGCTTTGGGAACTTTGAAAAATTTATAAAAATACATTTAGATCTAATTTTGTTCATTTATTAAAATTTAAAAGTTAAAATGAGGTCATATTTCGAGTTCTGACGTTGAATAAACTTTAACGCACATGAATTTAACTTGGGAAATGAAATTCATTCGAATTTACAGGTTCTAAAAAAATGTATAAATACAAAATTGTCCGGTTAATTAAACTGTCCGTCAATGTCGATCCTCGTGCCAGAAGGTATTTCATGGACCGCCGACCGCTGTCCCGCTTGTTATCAAGCCCTTAATTACGACGTCACTCCAGTATATTTTGCGCTTATTTAGGACTCCCCAAATGGGTACATTTTGAAGCTACACTAGATTATTATCTCTTCTTGTATAATGTTTTTCCAGGCACATATGCGCGATAGTGAAAGTGGAATTGACGCACAGTTATGCCACTTGCAAAGTGGAATTTGCTTCATCTAAGAATGTTGCAACGAGCAGGAACAAGAAGAAAATTGTATAAAATATGCAGATTATCGCGCTATTAAAAGAACGAGATAGCTGAATTCGCATTAATGTACTCTAATTAGCGTTGGATCATTTATTTGGTTTAAATTATGGTGTCATCATTTGGAGTTTGGCGTAAAGAAATCATGTGCATTTTGGCACAATTTCTTTCAGAAAGTTTATTAATAATTAATAATTAGATTTAACCCAAAAATAGTAAACCAAATACGCTGAGAAATTGCCTGATTATGAAGTGTATTTTCTTTAATGATATCATCTTGTACTAAAATGTTATGTGAAGTAAGCAAAACCTTTTTAAACAAAATTCAATAGTCCTATCAAGATTTACTGGCACAATTGTCCTTAATGTTTACCATTATTGATCAACGCCGCTGTAATGTAAACTATGCCTAATTTTCAGTGTATTTCATGTTCGCAATTATCTACGTGCTGAAATGCGGTAAGTGGTTAAAATTAATGACTAAGAAGTCGGAAAATGTAGCAAAAGATATTGGTGAACGTATTGTGAGGAAAGAACATGGATTATGAATTTATGGATGAGGGGATATGCTCGATGATCGCGGAAGAGGGTAAAAGAATAGGAATTTTGCACACCTTACAGGTTGCTAAAAGATATGGGCAGCAAAAGAGGGACTTAAAGGATCAGGATATAGGTCTGTTCGCATTAAAATATCTCATATCGGAGGAACGGGAGGGAGTTTAGAACTTAAAATGTTGGTAGATTACTTGGTGATGAGCAACAGTTATTTTTCTTTGGAATTACGCTATCGAGCAGTTACGGTCTACTTCCGAGGGTGGTAACTTTACCGTGGTGTAGTAAAATACTAGCTTTGTAACTTCCTCGATTCCGGAAGGTACTGTCCGTTTTAGCCATGAGATCAGGATCAGATATGCTACAGAAAGAGTATTAATTGAATATGTCCTATTTCAGTTACATTTTGAGCCGGTTAAGTTATTACTGAGTAAATGTAAGGTGCCATTCATTTAATTTACCTCTACTATTCTATACAAGTTTGACAAGAGTGCAAAAATTAGACTTCTTACAATCCTCTGAAATTCCATCCCACATGCATGATCCCAATTTGTTAGAATACCATAACCTAGCGAACCTTTAACTCCTCGTAACCATCTCACAGTCCCTTTCCTCTCTTTCTTCAACCTTCCCCTATCCGTTATTTTTCAACCGACCTTTTGTACCACACTGAACCCTCCTTCAACTTACTCCTTCCCCATTTCTTCGCAGCCTCGAAGATCCTTAAATTTTAGAGAGACATAGCCATTCTCTGTTTCTTGCCGCGTCTCTTTAAAATGTTGCGAGCCTGTCGTCGAAACCGGTTGAGGCGAAACAAAAAAACGGTGGAATATTTGGTAAAGCCTCTTCTACGCGACCACCTGCGCTCAGCGTACTTGGCTCAGCCTGAACGATGAGCAGCTTTCCTTTCTACACGAAGCACTTAAATCGACACTTCGCCATCTGGTGCCGAAGTTTATTAATGACATTGTAAACACTCAACATGACTGGTACAGAAAATTATTCAGAGAATGAGATAATTCAACTCTTATATTTTCACTTTCTATTACCTAAGGTATGTACATACTTTTCGGAACTTTTTTCCCTTTCCCTTCTATTGGATTGGGGATCTTATTTATCTGGGTTTTTAACAGCAACCGCGTTTTAAATAAGATTCTCAATCACATCACACGACAATCACAACACCTCACGGTTGTTTAATCCAAACAAAAACGAAGCGTATTACTTAAGCTGGGGTCCCGAGGCTTGCTAAGCCTACCCCTCGGCTGAGCAATGGTGACGCCTCTACACGGTGTGATCAGCCGTTTAGTCGGCTGATCCGGGCCGCTCATCCTAGAGTGTAGAGCGAGCATAAGGGCTGTTTGGGTACTCCACCGGATCTTACTGCATTTCTGCTGACGTTTCGGTCGTAAAACCCAGAAGATGATGGATGAATCGCCCGTAGAAACGTCGGCAAAAATACAGTGTGTGACTCGGTGGATTACCCGAACACTTTACCAACACCAAACGCCCCGAAAGCATCGGACTCTTCGGTGGAATATTATTTATTGTTGAGTGGGCAGATGTAACTTTCCGCTGACCTTTGAGATGGGGAGAACGGCTTGCACGTCATCTTTCTGGATCTCCAGCCTCGTAGCCAGCTTCCTCCTCTCCTCGCCTCCGACCGGGATGGCCCCGTCGCTGCCCATGTGGTACGAGTGCCCTCCGGACCCCCGGTGGTGTAGGGTCATGGACGATCTGAGTGCGCCGGAGCCCCTTCCCCCAGGGGACGGGAGGTCGACGGGGCCCGAGGGATAGGAGGGGGACGACACGGACGAAGTGTCCCGGACAAAGCGTACGCCCCAAACGATCTTGCCGCCCTCCCACAGAGCCGCCGCCTCGTCCACTTCGAGGAGCCACGAGAAGACCTCCTCCACCCTGCAAGGAAAACGACGGCAGGTTGTAAAAACACCCGCTAGCACAAGCTTATTATATTACTTATGCACAGTGGCGTACCGACGGGGTGGGTTTTAAGGTTTTAACCCTCCCAAAAACATTTCCATAATTAGATTACTCTTCACGAAAAGAGAATGTTACTTTCATTATTGTTTTGTGAATAATAATCTAAATATAATTTTATACTGATACACATAAATATTAATGAAACCCCCCAGAGGGAAATCCTGCTAAAGCTCATGCTTACATTCTTGGTTGAAACTTGCGCGGGTGATATAGATGTATATATTTGTTGTTCGGGTGTACCCCGCGTACTATTACCAGGTGTGATACCTTTACACTTATACACTTATACATACATATTACGTCCAATAATACTCCCAGGTGTATTACATAGGGAAAGAAAAAAATATGAGATTATCGTGGAGAAAGATAGAGAACAGGAATGTTTAGTTTAGTTCATGTACCTATTAAATGTTTGGTGATAAGTATATAGCAAGGCGTGTAGCAAGGAGTGATGATTCACTCCTTGCTACACTCTCTCTCGAGTTGGCTTGCAGGGTAGTAAGTAGTTACTGATATAAGAATAAGGAAGGACATATAGGACATATAAGGAAGAGAGTAACGGCTGTAATAGGTGGGACATTTTTGTTGCTTGGATAATCCTACATAATACCCTGTAATACACCATAAAGATGCGTGGCAGGGGTTAAATCCTCGCTAAGTATATACCTACTCCACATCATGCTTAAAGAGGATTAGTAGCTATATTGTAGTTAAAGTTATAGCAATTTTTTGGCACCATAAATACCTTGCAGATAGTGAGGAACACACTAAAAGAGAATTAGCACGAAGGAAGCCGAAGTAAATGTGTTACGTTTCTCTTTTTTGTGTAATATATAAATTATGGGATTGGCAGAGGAATTGTTTTGCCTAAGCAATCATTTGCCATCGAAAGACAATTGCTGAAGAGAACTCTGGGAAAAGATTCAAAAATGTTAGTGAAGAGCTTGATGTGGAGCGTGGCATTGTCTAAATCTGTTGGGAGCGACGGGGAGTATAGAAAGTTTAAGATGTGTTGCTGCGGATAAGGGTGAAAAGAAGTTCGATGGACGAGAATGATAATTTTTAGAGCGTTCTGTGAGGGGAGAAAACTTGTGGAAATGAGTTAGAGGCAGAATAGGCGGATGAAACAAGTTACCAGGGGCAATGGAAAACTGAATGCTGTAATCAAAGGTGTAGAATGCTCATAATTTGAGGAGAGAAAGAATATGCACTGTTATAGCGGAGAAAAGAGGTCATTGGGGAAAAGAGATGCAAAGAAGTTCACTTGCTTACAGCGTATCAACTATCAACCGTATAGCGTATCTAGCGTATCAACCTTTGCGAACTACTGTTTGCATCTTTCCTAATTTTATGACTCAAACGCTGTCAGATTTCTCCTAATGAATGTTTTATTTATATTTTTTTTTACTACATACTCGTTGAGAAACAAGTTATTGCGAATGTAATGTGCGTTACTAGAAGATACGACCTTCCAGCTTTCACCGCAGACTGCTTCGTGGGAATCGAGTCAGGGGGTTAAAACCCATTTTCTCCACTAGCCATTGGCTCATCACGCTCTGAAGCCTAGGCCAATCCGTCTTCTGTTTGTTCTCGGCGAAGCCGCAGACATATATGCCGGGCCTGTGGGAGAAGCTCGCCTCTGCGGTTAACGGAGAATCGGACGTATTGAAGAGATGGTCAATAAATTTTCCTTTAGTGTCTGCGTCATATCTGCTAACTGCCCCAAGAATGTTTACGGTTGGTGGTAGGGAACCATTCATTCGGTTGTGTATTTGCGGACTGAGCAATGTGCCGTTGAAAGTAAAGGCTGAATACAGTGTTCTCTAAATGCTGACGTTTCAGCTATTTGAGAGCTTGTTCTGTGATTTCTGTACTGATAGTGAACGACTATGACAGTGAGGAAGATAGAAGATAGCGCAAGTAGTATTATTTGTCTTCTACATTTTTTGAGCAGGGTGGAAACATCTCCGAAAATTACCGGAACACTATCCTTGGCGAATAAAAATTAATCAAGATCCTTGGAATTTCTCTAAATGCCTGGAATGAGCTGGGAAGATCTGCTTGTCATCGTAAATATTATCATTCTTCGGGGATTTTTTTATAATCTTGTGACCAACTACATAATTTAATTCATTTTCAATTTTTTCTCGAAGCCCGAGATACACAATGCAGTTTTAACTGGTAACTTTAAGTAAAATTGAGCAGTTATCTAAATTTATTTAATTTATCCTCTAGCAGCTCTATGAAGCCTAATCCTATGAAGTTTAATTGAAGCCGAATTGCTGATATCTCAGTTGCTGAGCCCTTGAATTAGAATAATGTGAATGAACGTAAAATTTCATTCTAATGCTGAATATTATAACTATAAATAATATGAATTATAACCCAATTGAATCAGTACATTTTGATTAGGGTCCCCGATTTCTTTTGGCGACACTAGGCTGAGTAATTGAGAGAATCTGACAAACCTTTGTGAGGACGTCCATGAGTTTTCGTCCCAATTTTTCATAGGTGTCATTGAGAACATCTGTGGGCCTTTGTCAATGAATTAGATACTTGCAAATGTTTAGTACTCACCCTCGTCGTTGACATGTGATAATTGCGACGAGAAAATTTAATGAAAACATTTCTTAGAGTCTCGTGTTACCTTAGCGTTAATGGTTATTTAAACTCATCATGACTTATTTTCCAGCATATGTTCTCTGCCACGTGTTCCAATGTGGAATTGGCATCTAATGATGTTGGCATACGTAAGGGACACTTAATCAAAGTAGACTTAGTAATTATTTCAGAACTATTAGTTACCGTTAAAAATCAAGATTTCAAGATTCGCCAAATGTACGATAAATATTCACACAAACCGTATTTGGTTCCCAGCTCCGTAATTTCTCGGCGTCAACAGGCCAGATGCCCACTTTTTCTTGCCGCTAGAGTGGTGCACGTGGTGCCCGTGGTGTTGGCTGCTTCCTCCTCTTCCCCTGGGTGTAAGCACGCTTCCGAACTTAGTGTCCTCCCCGCTGGTTCCAGCGTCGCCCACTTCCTGGCCCTCAGCGGTATCCTTGCGGAACGCCGTGACTGTTGCCACCGTTTGCTTTGGGCTCAGCTCCACGCTGACCGTCCACCGACGGGCGCTGCTAGGCTCTGCACCCAGGATGCGCACTCCGCTTTTCACCCTGGCCCTGAGAAAAGTAATTGGTTGTTATTCTTTAGCGTATTTTTGCTACCAAGACTGGTACGATGTGGGAGGGCCGAGACAAAGTCCGATGTTAAACATGGAAAACAAAAGCTTTGAAAAGTGATAATGATGATTAATGCCATGCTTCATTGAATATGTTGAAAGGAGAAATACGTAGTTTTTTTGGGCCAGATATATATTTGATTGTGATAAAATAATTGAATTGAATGAATTATTGTGTCTGACTCAATCCTGCTAAAGCATTGCAATTCAAGTAGTACTTTCTCCTGCAGTGTAACGTTTGGGACGAAAGGTTCTTTGCTACAAAATATCGAAACAGTGAAAATTATCGCTCAATCATTCATCCGGAAAACAATCGGGGGAAGAACTTATTTTCTATGAAATGTATTTAAAAGAATTCCGGTTTGCATATAACGCCTCAGTACATTCAGTTTTGAAATGGGATCCGCTTGGTCGAGGATAGTAAAATTTTATTTCCGTAATGAACGCCAAAATCATGGGTTTTACTACCAGGACATTGGCCATCCCACTTACTGAAATCCTCAAAACTAACTGGACCCTTTAAAATGTTATTTTTTTAACGAAAACTCGTGTTATGTTTTAGCTAAGGTATTAAGTTTTATATTTATTTTAGACTTTACCTTCAGAAAATAATTTTTATTTTTGGAACTGTCCTTGCGATTTAAATCATTCTTCTTTTTCCATTTTTTCCTTTTAAAAAGAGCATTATTTCCATTGCCCCTTGCGGAACTAGCTCATTGTGTCAATTCCAATCAATGACTAAGCCTCTCAAAGTCAAATAATTCTTGCTTAGTCCCGGTCAACGAAATATAAAGACATATTCGATTGGTAGTAAGTTGAATCTCGTGCGGAACTCAAGCGACGGTGATGTCAAATTTGAACGCCATGCATGTCAGTTACGCTGATTACGATTTCGAAAGCGAATACGAATTTTCAATACGTGAATATCAATTGGATGATGGCAAATGATGAACTTTTCTCAATTATGTTTTTTTTAATGGTTACGCGAACTTGGTGATACGCTGATGATAGTGTAACAGCAATTAGGTAGGCGCCGCATTACGGGCGGCAAATCAGTAGTAGCACCATGGAGATGTTTTAATTTGCGTCACCAAATATAATGTATTCATACCCGGAGAGTCCGTCACCCGGATTCGATGGGAGATAAAGGTTGCAGTAATACCCGTTGCGTTTAATGGCGAAATTAGGGAGTGCTCAGAGTTCGTCCGCATGAACTCCGTCGCTTTCACGCATCGCATATATTTTGTTAAAAAATAATCCCAGAGTGGAACGACTACCTACGTGAAAAAATGAACCTAAACAAGTTTTTTTTTGCCTCTCTACCGGGGTTTTTTTCCACGAGACTGAGCGTGATGCCATTAATCTTGCTTGATGAGGTAACGTGAATTTCAAGCGTGTGAAACCGGGCGAATCATATTTGCCGAAGCAGGAACGAAGTTAATGGCAGTGCGTATATCCGCTTATTTTTAAGCCGTGGGAAAATTTTTGCAATATCCGTACCTCTCGCGGTCACGTGCGATCATTATTTTAGTAGTATTTTTGTGCTATTTTAGCTCTTCGGTAAGTAGTAAAGCTCACGGAAATACTGATATGCCTGTTTAGGGTAGTTGATATTATGTGTGCCTCTCTGGAATAAGTAAAAAAGAAGAGTTAAGACTGTCCTTGACTGTATTAATTCTTTATGTCAAGTCCTGGGATGAGGTTAAGGAAACAATGCACTTCCAAAAATATATTTATTTACTCACGACCATGGTTTCAATGCATGTTCCACAAATTTTACACTGTGAGGAAAAAGGCAGAAAATTAGACGCCTTGGAAGAATTGGAGATACATCAACATTTGAATTCTAACGGTTGTACCGTGGTGAACGAAATTTTGTTCCCCTCCCACTCCCCTCTCTTAAAATTCGTAAGTGAGTCCAATAATCCTGCCTTACCCACTCCTTCCCTCCCTCCATCCCCCCTCCTCCCTCCCTCCCCACAGGACTCCACCACAGCAGGGGATGGTGACACCCACTAACTACGGTTTGGGTCTTCACTCCATACCCCTCCCCCCTCCCTTCCAACCCACCCCCCTTTCAACCCACCACCCCTACCTTCCCCTCCCCCACTGTTAAATTGTATATAAGGGTCTGCAATTCTGTATTTGACACCTGAAGATGATGCTATGCATTGAAACCATGGTCGTGAGTAAATAAATATATTTGTGGAAGTGCATTGTTTCCTTAACCTCATCATGAAGGAATTCCACGTAGTCAAGCCAGACACCGTCAACTTCATCAAGTCCTGGGGTTAGAACTAAATCTAAATAAATGCTCCGCAAAGCACTGCAGGCTGTAAACGTTAAAAAAGCAACAATATAACAATGCTGGTGGAGGTAGAAATGAGTATGGCTAGTGAAGTTTTATATTTAGGCATCTCTCTATCTTCGTATATATTATGGGAATAATTTTCGAATTGTTTGTGGCACAGCACTTAAGAGGAAGGGATCTATCGAACGAATTGTGTGAAAGAGTTCAAATGGAAATGCGGAAGAAAGATTCCATTTTTCATTTGCAGTTCTCACTTGGAGATGCATCAACCATTTGGGCTCCAATGAATAAAGATTAAATTTGGGACTTAATGAAGGCAAAAAGGAAAGTAGAGCATTTGTTAACGAAGACCTATGTACGTGCTAAAGATTTTACTCAGCTATTGGAAGACCTTGGTCGGGAAACCGTAGATACTGTAGGATTTTTTGCAAGATTAAAGTTACTAGAAAAATTCAAATCATCCGAATTCCAATCTGAGACTGCATATATATTTCTACCCTCACGCTGTTTCAGTAAAGACAGGGCAGACAAAAGCGACAAATTAAGTGAAATCAACCGTCGGGTCGGGCGATACAATGGTTCGTTTTTCCGACCCACATTACACGACTACAATGCAAACAATGTATAATTCTTTCGAATCCATGCTACATTACTATTAAACAGTTTTTCTTTCAGCTAAAACTCAACTTTACGGCTGGTGACCTGACACCCCCTGCCACACGCACGGTGAAATGTAGATTTGGTGAATGGAATTGTTTTTGTAACCCTGAACGGGTTAGATGATGTCAGGCTTTGGTTTGGGAAAGACACCAATGATACTGAAGCAAGGGTCCGTCCTTCCATATGCTGATTGACTGAAAAAATTTCCCGAAATAACGAAATGACACATTTTGGTGTCTTAGAACAGAATATTGTGGTTTTACTAGGATTTAGATCTTTGTTGTCTTTGAAACAGAATACAGGGTGCGTTCCGAAAGTAATGCAACTATTATTTTTTAAAGTAATTTATTGAACATATTTTCACAAACACTTAAAATTCTTCAAAGTACTGTCCTTGGGCCTCTACACATTTTTTCCAGCGACTCTGCCATGACCGGTACGCGCCCTGGAAGGCGTCTTCGGGGACCTCTCGCAAGGTCTTCGTCACAGCTAATTGAATGTCTTCTATGGACGAAAAACGGTTTCCTTTCAGGTCTACTTTAATCCAAGGGAACAAAAAGAAGTCTGCTGGGACGACGTCAGGACTATAGGAGGGGTGTGGCAGCATTGGCGCCTGATGTTTGGCCAGGAACTCGCGGACTCGAAGTGCGTTGTGGCAAGGCACGTTGTCGCGATGGAGTTGCCAGGTAGTGGAGATGTCTTTTGTCATCCTGACGACCCTTTTTTGGAGTCCTTGTAGCACATCCACGTAATAAGCAGTGTTCACTTTCTGCGCTTGAGGAACAAACTCCTTATGGACCACTCCTTTGCTGTCGAAAAAGACAATGAGCATTGTTTTCATTTTTGATTTGCTCATTCTTGCCTTTTTGTGCTTGGGGGACTGGTTGGTGTGCCACTCAGAGTTGGTGTGCCACTTTAACCACCTAAAAACTTTTGAGTAGGACAGAGTAGAGTCCTAGAGTCCCCGTAAGCCTCACAAATCATTTTGTTAGTCTCCTCAAGAGATTTTTTTCAGTTAAGCACAAAACTTAATCGCGTTACATTGCTCGATCGTCGATTCCATTTTTTCCGTGACACGGTCGGCGCGCAGAGGTTTACAATAACTGATGTCCTGCAGCTTTCACAGCTTGGAGAGCACTGAGACCGGTATTGCGGCAAATCTTAGCGTCCCCGCCACCTATTCCAAGAGGTCCGATCCCACTCGGACCAATAGGAGCTGCGCGGGAAATTCAATTGCATTACTTTCGGAATGCACCCTGTATCATCATTGGGAATTCTACCTCTTCCAGTACTTAGTTACCACGTACTACTACGTACAATATACAAATACGTCGTGAAACGAAGTATGGAGAATTTTTTCAAACATATTACACACCTTACTTCATTATTAATTAATAAAGGTTTATTCAGGGAAATTTTAACTTCTCGGCTGGTGATCTTCCACCCTCTGCCTCACCCTATTGTGGCGGATCGCAGGCAAATTTAAATGTAGGCCTTGTAAACGTGATTTTATGCCGTCGGAGAACTTGTAAGATTGCCTGCCAACTCCTTTACGAAAGGGTGTGGCAAATCTATTGCCGTGGATTTTACTCGAAGCGGACGGAATCTCGAACCAACGGGTGCTCGTGGTAACTAGGTTGGTGATGCGCAGTTCTGTCCACCCTAAAGTAGCGATTTCAAATCTCGCCGAGGATAGGGATATTGTGGTTTTACTAGGATTTAGATCGATCTTAGGCTAGATGGTGTGATATAAGTGTAACTGTTGGAGCGCCTACAACACCCAAGACTAACTACCAATCTTAAGGTTTTTGCTATCGCTATCCATAATGGTAACCTATTAAAATTACATTTTTGGCTAGTATCACTCTTGCAAACAATTAAGCCGATTCAATGTAGCGATTTTGAAGATTCGGACCGAATTTCAGTTCGGGTTTTTGGCTAACCTGTCTACCCAATGGTCATGACAACTCATGACCCGTTGGTATCCCGTCCCGGAATCTGATGTGTCGTAATGCCTATGATTACGTTTTCATTGTGAAATGTGAAAGTCTATAATAAAAATTGCCGAATGTTGTTTCTTGTCCGCCCATCTATGCGTCTGCCCCCCTCTATATCTGAAATGGTTCGTCCTAGAAAGATGCATTGTATTCCTACTACAATTAAAGGCCCGAAGAACTATTACCAGTTTGGTAAATGCTCAGGTTTTGATTCCTCGCAGCAATTATAAGTTTGCATTTGTTTAAATTAGTTTTTTCAACATGATTGGAAGATTTTTTTCTCCACATTCTACATTCGGTACCTATTTAAATGTTAACAGAATTCTTTAATTTTTCTTTATTTAACGGACAGGGCTTTAAAAATTGTATTCTTTCAATTTTACGCTTTACAATCCGTGTTTTTCTAAAATGTTTATTCTATGTCAAAATTTACCCCTCTTTACCGTTCTTTTCCGAGCATTGCTAACGCTATTGTCGTTATCGCCTCCGAATAAAAGCATCGATGATGCTTAAATAGCTCTTGAGAGATGCCGTATGATGACTGTGGTCGCAAATGACCTTAGCGATCTTCTTCGAATAATTTCCACTACTATATAATTATTCTCCTCGACAGCAAAATCGGAGAACGCGTATCTAGTTTTCGCTGTCCACATACACAATTGAAAATTAAACTAGATGTAAGCGCGTGTTACGAAGATTCTTGGTCAAGATTCTGTTTTTTTTTTAAATCGAAGACACTTAAATTGTTGTTGATACTCTGTATATTAAAAATAAATATGGTATGTAAAATTCGTACTAAATTTAGCGATCTTTAAGGGGAAGTTCTTGGACACATTGGCCTGAAATTCCTAGGCGAGGAATTTCCTCATTTCTCTTGTATTTCATTTCCTATACCTGTGCAATAATGCACTTCAACCCGTCTCTAACTTTTAATACCCGTCTTCTTCGAACTCTTGGGATAAAACGGAAATGATATTGGAATGCCGGCAGCTGTTGGTAATTGAAGGCAACTCATTGGTGCCCTCTGAGCTCGGGAACCTTTTCATTTCGTAAGCAGGCGCTTTTGCCGCTCCGCTGGGCAAGTCTTTTGGGTCAAAAAAATAAAAATTTGTACGTGAAATCCGTTCCTGGGATCGTTGGCAATTTTCGTCTTCTTTCGTTCGGGGCATGTAAAAGGCCTGCATAGCGGGACCGTGGGCCGTACGATCCCGAGGTTGATTTCATTGTACTAGATAGTTCCGAGAAGGCATTCGGTACTGCCTGTGTTCGCCTACCCTCGTTCAAGCTTTGTTCTATCTTTTAGATCTCTGGATAAAACTCGCCATTTTTTTGCAGTGAATCCTGTGATTTGTGTTTCAGCATTCACCGTGTAATGCTTATTGTTGAACCGTTCTCAGCTCCATGCTAAGTCATTGAGTGATTTCATTTTTGGTAAAATAGTTAAATAATAATAGTTTTTTGTATCGTTGAATAGAGATTGTTTTTAAATCATAAAGTGGTCGTGGTAATCAATAAAAATTTCTTCGCTTGCAACAGCGTCATGAAAAGGCGGTATTTTATCCCTACTAATCGGATTATTTTCGCCTTGAGTTTAATTCGATGAAATGCACCCTAAAGTCATTTAGTTTTTGTTGAATGTTCACGCTGGTTGGAGAGGTTCCGAAGTGATATCTCGCTGGGATTGAGGAAATAACGGCATATAAACGATAATACCAAATCACTACGAGATAGCTATGTTCAGTAATGCGATGACGATTTTCGAGGACGCACTTCTATGACTCCCTTGTTTTTTTTAATACCTGGCATTAATGCGAATTGGAGTAAAATTCAGTTTTAATTTTGAGAAAAGGAATTTTTACGGAAATTTTTCACTAATAAGTGCTCATCAACATTCTAAAAGTAAGAAGAAAATGAAGGAATGTGCATTATTAGCCATTAATGCCCTTTTCAATGGACTTTTTCCGATGGGGTGTTATGCCTTCCACAAATATAAGTTATGTTCTTGAAGTGCTGCGAATTTGAAGGCTTCAATGTTTTTTTAGTGACAAATTGATTTTAGAAAAGGACTAAAAGACGCAAAGTTAGCAAGATTAAGCCATCGCTTCGATGTCAGCATTCTAGAGATGAATTGAGGGCAGCTGGTATAATTTTTATCGAATTAGATTGTCGAATTGTTAGAGCCTGTTGATGTGCGTATGTATTCGAGATTTAAATATCTAATGATACGAAGAAAAAATTTGCTTCTGAAATGCTTTTGCTTGATATTTACATAAGCGAACGTTGATAAATAGTTAAAAGTCGTGGAAGTTAGAATTTAGTACGATTTCGAAATTTATGCCTGATTTCTGGGAAATGATGAATTCAATAGAAGCTTAAGGTGGTTTTTGCGTGAAAATTCCTTTATATTCGTATGTTTTATGATTTATCTGCTTAAATTTTCTCATTACTGAATATAAAGAGAAAATATTCTCTTTCTTATGAGGCATGATTCTGATAAATATTAAAGTTCTAATTTACAAATTTATGTCCAATTAAAATTCTGGTCGTATCGCTCATTGGTGCTTTTAAGACGGAGAGGAGTTTGCATAATCATTTCTCCTTGTTTTTTGGCAAATTCCATCTTTTATACTATCACAGCTTAGTTTCGTCAAAGTCGTGGCCATAATGACTATGGTGAATACGTATTATTCATCCTACTTTTTTTTTATTTTCTGGGACGGCAATATGTTTTGCTGTAATTGATTAAAGAGGAGGCACACTTAAATGTATGCCATTTACTCTTAATGCATTGTGCAACAAGTGTAATAATTGTGTATAAATATATCGAACCCAAGATCGATGACGAGAAGTGCCGCGCCGATAATTTTACTAATTTTCACCCAAACGACAAAGTGCTTTTTCGTCTCAAGGAACCTCACCTACTTAGGTAAAGGACAGTCTTAGTTAAGTGTTCCATTACACGTTACTGAATAGAAAGAACTTAATAGCAGGTTGAATTATGGACATGGTTATTAATGTAGTCCGATAAATTCTATCGCCTAATGGAAGGTCATTTCATTGAAGTTCGATGAAGTTACATCCGGATAATTCGCTTGAAACCTTACCTCTGGAATTTATGAGGTGCAGTGTAATGATAGATGGGATTGGACAGACAGTCTTACTCCGGTTTTAATACGATGTAGAAAATTCTCGATGTTTACATAATGCGATCTTACCCTCATTTACGGGTCGCCAGCGCTTGTGAAATATCTGAGTTTTCCTGGACTTGAGCGGTTACACCCCTCCTAAAATTTTATTAATCGAATCCAATGTAACGGCTATTGACCGATTATATTAGATATAAAATGCTACAGATATTAAACCAATAAATATTCCGCAATTTATGTTGCAATTAAAAAATAGTCCTCATTTCGTAAACACTATCATCATCATCATGGGTCAACAATGTTAGGATTGTTTTAACGCAGCCCTCCACTCGATTCTTCTATCAGCCAACCTCTTCATAGTAACGTAGTTCATCTCTTTCACTTCCTTAACGACCTGTTCTATATAACTCATAAGAAGCCTGACTTTTCCATTCTTCCCGTTCACTTTTCCCTCGACGATTGTCTTCATCAGGTCATCGTGTCTTAAGATGTGGCCTATTAAGTTGTCCCGTCTTCGTTTAATAGTTTTCAGCAGACTTCTCTGTTCTCCCACTCTGCTTAAGACTTCTTCATTTGTCACTCGATGGATCCATTTTATCTTCATCATTCTTCGGTAGCACCATATTTCGAATGCTTCTACCCTTTTCTTTTCCGCTGCTGTCATCGTCCATGCCTCACTGCCGTAAAGAAACATGCTCCAGATATACTTTCTAATGCATTGATTCCTTACTTCCAAACTTGTATTTCCAGCTGTTAGTAGATTCTTCTTTTGATAGAATGTCTTCTTTGCATGGGCTATTCTACTGACTATTTATTTCTTTCTTCGTCCATCGCTGATTACTCTGCTTCCAAGGTAACAGAACTCTTTCACCTCTTCCAGTTTCTGTTTTCCTAGTATAACGTTGGTTTTGTCCTCTTTTTTTCTTGCTGCACACCAATAT
Source organism: Platycnemis pennipes (assembly GCA_933228895.1). Lineage (NCBI taxonomy): Eukaryota > Metazoa > Arthropoda > Insecta > Odonata > Platycnemididae > Platycnemis > Platycnemis pennipes. Next base: position 39,724,561 of record OW121851.1, on the reverse strand, counting down.
CTTAGTCTTCTTCTTATTGATCTTCAGCTGATGTGTGGTCATTGTCCTTCCATGGTTGTTAGCATCTTTTTCAGATCCTTCTCGGTCTCTGCTATGAGAGGCAAATCGTAGCATGTTGATTGCCGTGGATGTTCACTCCAGAATACTTTTGGTTGATTTCATTGATGGTTCTCTCGTTGTAAACATTAAAAATCACGGGAGACAGTGCACAGCTTTGTCTCACTCTTTTCCTAATCCTTGCATCTTTAGAGCTGGGACCAGATTTTCACAGCAACTTGGATTTTATACATACTGTGGAAAATGTTTCGGTCATAGTACGACACTCCAATTCCTTTCAGAATTCCTAGCATTAAATTCCAATCCACGTTGTCAAAAGCCTTTTCTAAATTCACAAATGCAATGTAGCTCTGTTTGTCCTTCTCCATTCTCTTCTCTAAAAGCAGCATAAGGGCCAATATTGTTTCTTTTGTACCCTTACTTTTCCTGAATCCGAATGGATCTTCATCCAAGAACTCCGCTGATTTTCGTTCTATTCTTCTGTGGATGATCCTGGTCAGTATCTTCGATGCATATGTCGTTAGGCTTATAGTATTAACATTTTCGCATTTCTCCGCTCTCTTCGTTTTGGGAATAGGAATGATGATGTTTTTCTCGAAGTCCCTCGGTATTTCTCCTGCTGAATACATGTCGCAGATGGTTTTTTTAGAGATGTGTTCTCTCCTGCATTTCTTATCAGTTCTGCGGGTATATCATCAATTCCAGAAGCCTTATTCATCCGAAGGTCCCTTACTGCTGCGTCGAATTCCGATCTCAATATTGATGCTCCCATATCATCCTTCTCGACTTCGCTTTCCTCTTCAATCACTTTCGTGCTGAGGTCGTTCCCGTTGTATAACTCTTCGAGATATTCTTTCCATCTCTTCACTTGGTCTTCATTTTCAATCAAAAGTTCTCCATTCTTGTCTCTTATGGCATTTCATCTTGCGCTCCGTTCCTTGAAGTTGTTCCTCACTATCCTAAATGCAGCTTCCACCTTTCCAAGTGCAAGGTTGTTTTCTACATCTTCGCTTCATCCTCATTTCTCTAGCTTTCCTGGCTTTGCGACTTATTCGTTCCTTATTCTATTGTAGCAAAGCTGCCCTTCTTCAGTTTTCGCATTCTTGTAATTTCTTCTTCCTTCAATCAGCACTGCGACTTCTTCCGTGATCCATAGTTTATTCTTAACAACTTTTCTTGTTCCAAGAACTTCTTTTGCTGCTTCCTGTAGTCCACGTTCAATGTTTTTCCAACGCTCTTCTACTGGTTTCTCAGTCAGGTGTAAACACTATATATTGTATTTTACTATTTTTAATTTTTTTTGCTTTCTTACATTTATATTCTAAACATTGTACTATTTATTATACTAGATATTTTTAGTTAACTTAATAAATCGATCCCCGAGATAAAATCGGCACTTTACTACGAATTATCGACCCATGGGGATATAGTGTAGCGATGCATTATGAACGCTTCTCATATTAAGGGAAATATATCATTCAGAAATTTGAAAATTCTTCTCTTCTATCCATCCACCGTTTCCATCCGAACCTTCTAATTGGCCGGCTCTCGACGCCGAACCGATAACCGTGAAAAATCCCTTCAATCACGCTCCGGTCACCACTTTTTTTTTTACTCTTCCTCTCCTTTGTGTGCAAAAAAGAGGTCAAATCCGCTCTTGAGTGTGTCGGAATCCATTCTCCCCGCCATATTCTCCCCTCAAATTCTTTCCATCCGCTTTCCATCCCGTCCTCTCCGTCCTCCGGCTCATTAAAGGCATGGGAAGCAAGCCCGCCCACGCCGTATCGTTGTCGGAAGGGTCTCGACAAAGTGATCAAAGTTTCGGAGCGCCTCTTCGGCACGTGTGCGTGAGTGGATTAGTTAGTTTCGCGTCTATAACTCGACAGCGCTGGAGGCAACAGCGCAGCCATTAGTGGATGGAAAGGGTGGGTGGTAGTGGGAGGGAGCCGAAAATTTTGTTGGGCAGAAAAAAATTTCGTATCTCGCTAAGGATTTTAATCCCTTCCTTCACGAAGCCCTGTCACCAAGAGTGACATTTTGAACGAGACGTGACCTCTTTAAGACACTCCATTTCGCTTCAGAATGACACAAATCGGGTTAAGCGGAGTATAGTTTCACTCCGGGAATGAGGAATTTAATCACATTGCTAAGACTTTGCGGAGTTTAAAATAGTATGTCAGGGCGAGTTACATGTATTCTCCATTCTAAACGAGTGGCTTAAAAGCAGTGAAGTGACTCGATTTTGCGAGCCTCACGAAAATAACACTTGAAGCCATCACGTTGATTAATGCATTGCACTCATCTGTTCTGTAATAACTGATTCTATTTCGTTAATGGCTCTACATCATAAAATACCAGGCATTTCATGGCAGAAAATGGAAAGAAATTTTTACATTATATGCATCTTTTACTGTTGTGATACGCTTGGTTTTAATGCGAATCCTTCTACTTAACATTAAAAAAAAAACACTTGATCAGTACTCGTACATTTTTGTAGTGAATCTTCGATGATTCCTTTCGCTTTGAGTTTTGTAAAACTCATTTGTTGTCCATAATTTTAACTTCGAGTTCCCTATTTGCTGAATAGTCATAATGATATATCAGTCTATGAGCAGGATGTCGATCGATACGGGAAATACGGGAGATACGGGAAATATACGGGAAATTAACATTACCCTGGAAAATACGGGAAATATACGGGAAATTCGCATAGTGTCCGGGAAATTTCAAGAAATGCTCTGTAATGAACAGATCCAGAAGATCCCCATATTTTCGGTTGGTGGGACCTTAGCAGTGCGGGAGTCGCAGTGTTTAGCCCATGAAGATTTCGTAACCCACTGAGCGCAAGGTTGTCATTTCAGCGCACGTGAGGCTGACTCGGCAAGTGTGGAAACAGCACACACACAACGTCTGTCGCCCTTGCCACAGTAGTAGGTTTCGCGTCGCACGATTTTGTCGAAAAATGCGGCGTGATAAAGTGACTTATCCGGTTCGAAAGTCTAATTTAATAAGATAGAAAGTTTAATCACACTATTTTGCGTGTTGTACTAGATAATGTATATGGCGAATTATTTTGTAACCATCAGTGTAATTTGGACCGGTCCAAAATACACGTTCTTCGGTGGTCCGAAATACACTATGAGGATCAAAATAAAATGAGACTGAATTTCACAGAAACATTAAAAAGAATTATTTGCACTTTTCTACACGAATTATGATAAGAGTGGAGTAATTTCTGTATTTGAACTAGCAAAAGTAACTTTATATTTCGCTGTCACCTTAGGAGTCAGAGCCATTCCAATGGGTGTATTTGTCTAGAGTGTGTCTTCGTTGTTTATGCTTTGTGTGGGGGAAGGGAATTTCACGATTTCGCTCACTTAGCCTTTATGCCTCAATCACCGGGGCTTGATTGTTCAAATTTGGAGAGAAGAATTTCCAAAAATACACCCAAACGTCTACACCCTAAACATGTTGCTACCCTTAATGAATACAAATTAAAGCTATCGGTCCGAATTACACGCCGGTTCAAATTACACGGACTTCGCCTATACGGGAATTTAGCAAATAATCGTCCGGGAAATACGGGAAACATACGGGAATTTGAAATTGGGCCGCCGATCGACACCCTGATGAGGCATTTTTCCTTGATATTTTCAATTAATTTAATTTGCAGATTCTTTACCCGAACCATTGAAATTGATCTGTTGCTATACAACTTCATTTAGTACCATAATAATCTATTAATAATCTTTACCCTGAACTTGGAATGGTTGGAAATTACTTTTCATCGGTGCTGTGATAACAAATGTTTTATTAGTTCCTCACAGTGCTTAACATGGAAGAATTTTTTCGGTTTGATATGGAGACAATTTTCGATTATGCTCAGGTTATGGAAAATATTTTTTTGTGCATTATATGTTTAAGTACACTAACCAAATGATGGGATAATACTTTATATGATCATCATCTACGGTCAACAATCCTAGGATTGGTTTGACGTAGCCCTCCACTCGATTCTTTTATCGGCCAATTTCATATTAACATTATTCTTCTCTTTCATATCCTTCACGACTTGTTCCACATACATTACACATACATATGTTCAGGTACATTTTTTATCGTATTTAAGGTTATCGATGAATATTAAAGTCAGTTTTTCGAGCCTTTAATTAAAAATTTATTAGCCACAATCTTAGTCCATTTTGTTGAAAATAAACGTTAGATAAAAAAATGAGAGTTATTAAGGGAAGAATAGAAATCTAAGCCGCTGATGATTGGTGATTTCATCGAATCGAAAGTAAATGCGCTAATGCGTAAATAACGTATAGAGTTCCTGTGAATTGGAGAATACCTGAACGGATTCTTTGGTATTCAGTGGAAGAAATTTTGTTCCACTCTTGTGAACCTCTTTCCCATGGTTTACATTCGACATCACTCATGATTCAACTGCTGATTAAAAGCACGTAAAGTAGATTTGCTATTAAATCATCGCCTTGCGTATGTATTTGCACGAATGTTTCGCGTCCGCTGTTCTTTCGGCTTCTCCGTGGGCAAAGCTGTAAGTCTGCGTTTTGGACGATGCTTAATGTTACTATGTTCTCATAGTTAATGCCCATTGATATATGTTCATGATCTGCTAAATTAAAACGCACCTTATACATGCCGTTGTGATGTAGGTTACCAACCGCGTATTTCTTAAGTATGGATGTGACCTCAATTGCTACAGGCCATTAGGTTTTTAAAAAATCAAGAACTCAATATATTAGGAAAATGAAAGATTTCTTTGTCTGGTGGCGTTACGACGGACTGGCTTGTTTGAACATAATTGAGGCAGTAGTAAGTGTCAGAATTGATTCAGTATTGCCTCTTTACTATTCTTGAGAGTTTAGCAGTGATCTTTGCCGTAATAGGAAAATTTTTCCATTGATTTTATTTTTGTTTTAGTAGGTAGGTATCATTGATTTCCATGTTTTTGGGAAACAGGTTTGGCCTTCACCGCTGATGATCGCCACAATCTCGTGAATATCATAAAAAATCATCATCATTAGTCAGCAATCGTGGGATTGGTTTGACGCAGCTCTCCACTGACTGCCTCTTCATATTTACGTATATCTTCTCTTTCACATCCTTCATCACTTGTTCCATATATCTCGCACGAGGGCTTCCTTTGCCATTCTTCCCTTCCACTTGTCCCTCGACGATTGTCTTCATCATGCCATCATGTCTCATGATGTGGCCGATCAAGTTGTCCCGTCTTCTTCTTAGGGTATTCAGAAGACTTCTCTTTTCTCCCTACGTTCTAATGAATTGTTTCCTTACTTAAACGTTTGTATTTCCAGCTATAAGTAGATTCCTGTTTTGATAGAATGGCCCCTTTGCCTGGGCTATTCCGCTGAATATTTATTTATTTTGGTCACTCGGCTTCCTAGGTTACAGAACTCTTCCACCTCTTCAAGTTTTTGCTTTCCTACTTTAACGTTGGTATCATATAAAATACCCGGAGGAGAGGGAAGCAGATTTTCTTCACATCAGTGAATGTAGAGAACACAGTGGTCGGTACAGCGACACTCATTTCACTATAGGCGTGATAACATTTACTTTAACGGCTGTAGTACTGCGATGTGGAAGGCAAGGGGAAACCACCACACTATTATCTCGAGGAGTCGCAGCTACTCCACTCCTTTTTTTCTTATCGTGATGGAACCCTCTCGAGTAAAATATTCCGTAGGTAAAATAGTCCCCCATTCGGATCTCCGGGCGGGGACTACCCGAGAGAATACATCAGTCAAGTGTGATAATCATTTTAAGGTAGGAACGTGGAACGTGCGATCACTTCGGATCTGCGGGAGATTGGAGAACCTTAGGATGGAAATGCGAAGAATGGGCCTCGACATATTAGGAATCAGTGAAATGAGATGGCCCGAAGAAGGAGACTTTTGGAGTGGAAGTTTTAGAATTATTCACACTTGATCAAAAAATGGTTACGCTGGAGTTGGCATAATGCTCAGGATGAGTGCAGGGCTGCATGTGAAGAGCTTCCTGCTGTACAGTGATAGGATTATAATGGTGAAGATTGAGACCAAGCCTACACATACCACTGTGGTACAAGTTTATATGTCTACGTCGGACTACGAAGATGAAGAAGTAGGAGGCGTCTATGAGGATATCACAGAAGTAATAAAGCACGTAAAAGGAGAAGAAAACTTAATTATTTTAAGAGATTGGAACCCTGTTGTTGTCGAAGGTAAAGTTGGAAGAATAACAGGTAAATATGGCTTGGGAAATCGAAATGAGGGAGGAGAAAGACTTCTAGAATTCTGCACACAACACAAGTTGGTGATGGAAAATACATTGTTTAAAAACCACCAACGGAGAAGATATACCTGGAAAATGCCCGGAGACAGAAGAAGATTTCAAATTGACCACATTTTACTGAAGCAGAGGTTCATAAACCAGGTGAAGAATTGCAAAAGTTACCCGGGTGCAGATATCGACAGTGACCACAACTTAGTGATGATGAAATGTCACTTAAAACTCAAGGAATTGAAGAAATCAATGAAGAGCGTATGGCAAGTAGAGAAATTATAGGAACCTGAACAACGGCTGGCCTTCCAAAAGTGTGGAAAACAAAACAGAAGAGGATTTGATAGTTAAATCAGTAGAAAAGGGATGGGAGAAAATCAAAATTGGGCTACAGGAAGCAGCAAATGAAGTTCTGAGGAGAAGAAAAGTTGTCAAAAAGAAGCCATGGATTACAGAAGAAGTCTTAGAATTGAATGAAGAGAGAAGAAAATATGAAACTGTGGAAACTAAAGAAGGCAACTTCGCTACAAAAGAATCAGGAATGAAATAAACTTTAAAGCGAGAAAATCAAGGGAAAAGTGGACGAAGGATCTATGCGAAGATGTGCAAAGCAACCTCGCAAAAGGAAATGTGGAAGTTGCCTACAGGATGGTGAGAAACCACTTCAAGGAATGGGCTGCAAGATGTAACAGCATCAGGGACAACAATGGAGAACTCTTAATTGAACATGAGGAAAAAGTGAAGAGATGGAAGGAATACTTGGAAGAGTTATACAATCTTAGAGCGAAAGTAATCGAAGAGGAAAATGAAATCGATAAGGATGAATTCGGAGCCCTAATCTTAAGATCAGAATTTGATGCAGCTGTAAGGGATCACGGGGAGAAAATCAGCATGCTACGATTCGCCGATGACATAGCAGTCATGGCAGAAACAGAAGGAGATTTAAAGAAGACACTAGGAAATATGGAAAGAACAATGACCAGATATCATCTGAAGATCAATAAAAAGAAAACTAAGGTATTGGTGTGCAGTAGGAGAAAGGAAGTCAGGACCAATGTTAAATTAGGAAAACAAAAAATCGAGGAGGTGGAAGAGTTTCTTTACCTGGGAAGCCGAGTAACCAGCGATGGACGAAGTAAAAGAGAAATTGCCAGTAGAATTGCCCAAGCAAAAATGGCATTTTACCAGAAGAAGATTCTGCTTACAGCTGCAAATACAAGCGTGAAAGTGAGGAAACATTTCATTAGAACATACATCTGGAGCATTATACTATATGGCAGCGAAGCTTGGACAATAACTGCCGCAGAAGTCCAGGCTGGGAGAATTTGAAATGTGGTGCTACCGAAGAATGATGAAGATAAAATGGATCGATTGAGTGACAAACGAAGAAGTCATAAAAAGAGTGGGAGAGAAGAGATGTCTGCTGAAAACCTTAAAAAGAAGACGGGACAACTTAATAGGCCACATCTTAAGACGCGATGGCCTGATGAAGACAATCGTCGAGGAAAAGTGAACGGGAAGAATGGAAAAGGCTGGCCTCGAATGAGGTATATGGAGCAAGTTGTGAAGGATGTAAAAGAGAGGAGCTACGTCAATATGAAGAGGTTGGCCGATAGAAGAATGGAGTGGACGGCTGCGTCAAACCAATCCTAGGATTGTTGGCAGATGATGATGATCATATAAAGTATTATCCCATCATCTGTTTAGTGTACTTAAACGTATAATGCAAAAAAATATTTTCCATACACGCGTGCCATTGGTGAGTACTTATAATGAGACGAAATGAGCGCATTTAATCCTTACTTGCGTTTTTGACGCATATGATTCGCTGTAAGCTGCTCAAACATCAGTCTATACTTGTATGATGTGTGGTATCGTCTACATTTAGTAGCTGTTCCTTTTCAAGTTGATTATATCCAATCCACTCTTTGCAAATTTGATGTTCTCACCATTTGGCTCAAAAGTCTACTTAGCTTGCCGCAAGATTCATGGAGTATTTCCCTGAGATACTGTACTTGCATGTTGAATCCCATGAATTATTTAAGTTTCTAAGGTGCCTCGGGCAGGTATTATCGAAAGTTTATATTTTATTTGTATAACTTTTCTTCTTGGCGTTGTTCTCCATGTTTATCTATCCCTTATGGCAACTCCAGGTATGCGCCGAGAAAGGCTGAAATTGTAAGATTGGAAACTTTCGAAGAATGAACTAGAAGTTGCGAGGGATAAGCTCTGGAGGGAAACTAATGTGAGTGCGTTCATTTTGAGAGGAAGGAAGCTATTGATCGACTGTGGGGCATGAGGAAGGGTTGGTGAGATATTAAGAAAGGTGGAAGAATGCGTTGGGAGAAGACGATCGGGAAAAGAACACTTTGAGTTGGGCTTCTTTGGAGACTCGACATTTTAGCAATTTGTTAACGAACTTACTGGAGATGAGGGCAGGTGATATTTCTTTCCGAGTTTAGTTCAAGCGGAAAAAGTTTTTGCTGATACCAGTGCCTTGAGCTAGTCGCGCAACCGCTGCGATTAGTGACCAAGTCTCATGGGAAAGAAAAGAAAAAGCAGAAAAAACCAAGCAAATTCTGAACTAGATTCATTGACTTATTATTATTTTTATTTCATTTAAGCACATGCTTTCATTTTGATATTGAGAGGAAGCTGATTCATCGCTTGAACTCATACCGAAACGATGATGTTTATGACGCCCAAACGCATTTCATCCAAATTTTCATGAAACAGAAGTGGTGTGTCCACATGTACAGTATTTCGGTCCAAATAGTCGAACCAATGAAATACGAGGAAATAGTAAGCAATTAAAGTGGATGCCGAATGTGAAGAAGCACTGGAAATTTAATTTTAGCAAAGGAAATCGTTCATAAATTGCATCAAGTTTCTATAAAAACTCGTTCATTAGGTATCGTACGCAAATTCATCTTTTGCATGTTGTCAATAGTTGCAATAACTTCTTCAGGTTTTCATAATTACGTCAGTTCCAAAAGGCCCCAATCAAATTAAAGCTTTTTGTCACTTTTTTTGGAAGTCTCTGATTGGTTGGTTTCATGCATTTAGATGGAAATTGAGAGCAAGTTTTTAATCCGTTTGGTCCAAAAATGTTTCCAACAATATTTTGGACCAAAAGCCATTTGGATACAATTCCTCCATGTCACACGGTCCAAATCAGTTGTATTCAATTTGCAATTGAAAATTGTATCCAAATTTGACCGTGGGACACCGACTTAAGAAATTACGAAGAGTGATCGAGAAGTGACTTTTTTGCGAATCAATTTTAAAAGGTTACTGCTGGCGCTAGATTTTTCTTGAACATTCCTTCGGTGAAAAATCCTGCCCACATTCCCAGTTACCTACCTACCCAATGGCTTAGCTTTCCGTCGTTTTTCCCGAATAACTGCTGCTGCCTATTAATGTAGTATAGTTCATAGCGCTTATTGAATGACTGATTTAGGTGAGGGGAAAATATGGGAAGAAAATAGAGCCATTCCTTGAGTCTCAGAGATCGTATTGCCGGAAGGTGTCCTAGTATTTGATGGATAACGTTCCATCCAGCGGCTGCTGTTCTGTCTCGCTAAAATGGAGTGCTGTGCCTACTCACATACCCAGACAGGGGCTCAGGTCGTGGTTGCTGAGAAAATTGCTCAGCACCCTCTGGATGAATTTAATTCCCCGGCCTGCGTGGTTGTTGGACCGGGGCGAGGTAAGCTCCTTTGCGGCCGTCTTGCCTCATCGGCGGACCACAACGTACATTACCGCCTACGGGAACGGGTTATGTTGGAGGAACAAAGTAGGCGTGAAGCAACATCATTCGTGATTTTTCGAGCCTCTGAGCCTTCACCTCGAGTGCTTATGCCGAGTCATCTATTCAAACCGCATGCCAATTATGGTGAACCTCAAGTATTCGAGCGCAGCCGCCGATTTGCGAGAACCAGCGTGGAAACGGTAACCGCGTCGTTTGTATGAAGGAGTTTTCAGTCTACTTGTGGGATCTTAATCAGCGTGTAATAGTTCCAGCTTGTGGGTTGAACTTCTGCCATTACCCAATTCCTCCAAGAATGGACTCGTGATGCAAGAGTTCCTCCTATTTTATGGTGTATGTGCTGCACTTTCATTATATCTATTAATCTCAATAATTTTGTAGCCATAATTATTTAAAAAAAACATTTTCACCTATTTAAATTCAGTTTTAGTAAGTGAGTTTAAGTTGTGTTAGATTTTAAGGAGCTGTCATTATCTTAATTAATAATCGGCCTATGTCTGAGACGAGTTCATCATTCAATTCAGAGACAGTACTGGAACCCGCAAACTTTGGTTTTCCCGGCCGTCTCTTTACTGACCTGACTACCGCGGCCTGCATTATGAGAATGAATCGCCATTTATCAATATTAGAAATTCCTTTTGAAAGTATTTTTCGGCTGGCATCTGGTATGGATTTTGCGGCGGTAAATTGCCATCAAAGTGTGTCGTTTGAAATTTTATTCTGATACACCTTTAGCCGGAAATTTAGAAAAGCAAGCAGGTGTAGTACATGCTGTAACGTGCGTGACAGTTGTAAACCAATATAATAGCCTAAGTAGTCTAAAGAACACAACTTCTCATAGTTGTTGACTACTTCAATTGAAAAGTTTCTAAATATAAAAGAATCGTTGGCATAAAAACAGAAGTATTTTGGAGAGGCCATGATGCTAGAGTTATTAATTAGGAAAAATTTATATGGACTTTCAAAATTACTTCAAGGCTCCATTACAACATTTAGTTCGTATTTGTGGATGTTACGCGAAGAATAGGGAGGATTTAATGACCATCATGTATTGTAGTGAGATTTTTGCTTTGAATGTTACATTTACGGATATAAATCGGTAGTTGCAGATAGATTTAAAAATAAAAACAAATTCAGTTTCTTTTCGAATAACCGGTAGCGCGCCGCGATGGTCGGGTCGATAATATGTCTGGCCTGGAAGTTCGAAGGTCTTAGGTTCGAATCCTGTATGGGGCGTGGGTGCCATGTTCGTCTTAGAATTAAGTTAGGTGGTGCGAGGCAGTAGTAACACCATGCAAAAAAATTCTTTTACTATTCTTAAAAAGTGTATTTTTATGTCGATAGTATATTCGAAGTGTATTTTTTGCTCTGTAATAGTATTCACACGGCTTCATTAAATTCACATTTTAATTACCTGATATAAATACACATTTTAACTACCTGGGAGGTAATAATCGGTTTCAAAACATTTTTTCTCTCCTGGGGATCCAAAAATCAAATCGCGGTCGATAAAAGTTGTAAAATTTGACGACAAACAACGACTGCTTGATATCCTCATAAAGACCCGAAGGATTTTCCCCGCGCGAAATCAAATCGCCATCTCGACCGTCCCCTTCATCTGGCAATAGTTTCCTTCATTTAGTTTTCGCGATGGGGATGAATTTTTAATCCCGACAACGTAGTCGTAATCACTGCCCCATCCCTCCCCTAAAGTGCGGGCAAGGGATAGGGAGAGAGAGAAAGAAGATAAAAAAAGGAGAACCTAATGGGACGGCGACTCGCGCGAGAGTGTGTTTTAATGGTTTGGATCGTGCCATTCGGCTCGCCGCCGCTGCCGCCGGGATAATGGCGGTGACCTTATATAAAGAACGGAAGACTACGATCGCGTACCCTGTCTCGACCGCACCCTCCTCCCACCCCCTCCCTTCCCACGTAGACCCTGGGCCATCCAGGCGATAAAACCCAACCACCCCCTCCCAGTCTCCCGACGGTCTCGTCCCGTTTTGAGTCCGCGTGCGCGAGGAAATAACGTCCTCGCACGTACGTTTTCATTTGTCTTTCTTCCCGAAGGACAATAAGAGATCGTAATGGACAACATTATTTTCAGATAGGGTGGCGTAATGTGGGTAGAGTTGTCTATGGGTCATTAGAGAGAAATGAATTGATAGGAAATTTTAGGGTAGGTTTTGATGGAGTTTCCCCGGAGTTTCATTCAAATATCGGCTCCATCCCTTTGTTAACTGTCTCTTCAAATCGGCGTATTTCCTAACCCCTTCATAGTGTACGTAATACCTTGTCTTCTTCTTCCTCACACTCGCTTACCCAGCATTCTACCTTCGATAACCTCGTTAACGACATTCATAATGGGGGCGTTTACTCTAAATCAAAATAGCAATTTTGATTTAGAGTAAACGAGTAAAAAGATGGAAATGAAAAACGATTTCTAGTGAAAAAATTAATATTCTAACCACGACCATTAATAACCAACGACCACTAATAAATCAAAAATTAAAATAAGCAAAAGGTGACGCCCACCGAAGACGCTGCTTTGATATCATTGACTTCATTTTCCTCCCGTCCTTGACTACTTTTAGGGGAAGGGAAGGGAGTGGAGGGTGGTAGTAGTAGTAGTAGTTGTAAGGGTGCGTCGACGGCTGAGGTCATTTTGCTGGAGGGGGGTTCTCGGCAAGTCTGCTCGCACAGATCCTGTCGCAATCGCTGCTATTGGTAGAGTCAGCTGTGGTCCCCCCCCACCTTTGCGATAAGGCGAAGTAGCTTCGCGGGCTCAGTTGTGATATTGGACGACGTCAATGACGTCAGAGGTTGCACCTCGCCCACCCTTCCGAAAGGGTTAAAAACATCAGTTTTTTGCCACTTAAAACTCGAGAAATAATTGACGGATGAAAAAACGGAAAAATACGGGTCTTTTTATTTTACATACTCTATCTGATCCGGTAATAAAGAAAATATGGTAAACGACCACATTCCATTAACTACTGTGCATCCTAATTTTTGGCAGCAATCTTATCTCCTCCTCAATCATCTTTCACACCTATTCATTCGTTCACCCTTCCTGTCCATCGTATTTTCTCCATTTTCTTCTGCATCCACACATTTTTTTAAGCTTCTACTCTTTTCTCGTCATATTTCCTTCAGGGTCCAGGCCTTAGGTCCATTCCACACACTATATTCAGTCTATTATTCCACGTTAACTGCGCGCTCACATGAAACTAGTCACCTAACCAATTGGTGTAGTATTGAGAGAATTATATTCCCATTCCAGAGGCCAGAATGCAAATCCAAGCAATTTCGGAGATTTTTCATTGTTATACCGGTCCGCATTTGAGCGCTGTGTGGAGAGTACGAGTATGTTTATACCAGGAGTTGGCAAATTTTAAAGACGGAAGAGCCATACTTGTACCCCACCACAGTTCAACAAATATTCCACAGCCATAAATATATATTTGTAATTAAGGAAACAAAAATATTCTACAATTACAAGTGGTAGGATTAATTATAAATTATTGGCAAATTTTGAAGACGGAAGAGCCAAACTTGTCCCCACTACAGTTCAATATATATTCAAAAGCCATAAAGATATATTTGTAAATAAGGAAAAAATAATATTCTACAATCACAAGTGGTAGGATTCATTATGTATGCATTCTGAAAAGCAGAATTCACGCGGAAAATACTCTTGTTTTTTGAATCATTTGAGAATTAAACGTTTTTAATATGAGTCACGGTTCAAAGTTGGTATTAGCGAATGAAACTGTCATAATGTATTTTACTGATAAAAATATTCTTTAATGAATGGAAACATTTTATTTTTATTTTCATTTCTGCTTAAAGAGCCAATGCTCGTATCCATAGAGGCGCATGTGGCTCGTGATCCGCATTTTTCCGTCCACAGGTATATACTACTAATCGTTAAACTGTACGCGTGTGTTGCATGAATAATCAGCTCTGAGTAATACTGATCTAATAGTGCATTTACATATTACGCTATTTAGTATAATTTATACAAATTTGGTGATTATTCACCTCATCCCACCCACCTTTGAGGTTGCAGGGTATTCAAGGGATGCAGATGTTCGTGCATGTGAACCCACTATTCCCGCATTTGTTCCCATTCGCTTGCGTAGGAGGCTGTGCGAGTAACAATACAGGTTGGCAGTCGGGGCGTCGAGATGGGTCGTATCATTGGCATTATCCCGCGCAAGTTACGCGTTACCTGCCCATTCCGGGCTAGATTGGGCGGAAGGGTTGCAGTCCCGAAAATTGGGCTCACATTTCTCCCGCCACGCACTGGGATCACGGTGTCCAGTTAATCGCGGATGGTTAAAATAAATCGGGGAGCGAATCGGATTTGGTTGGGTTAGCACGGTAGGCAATGTCGTCGTCGGGTTGATTTTTGGCGGGATCGCGTTCGAATCCCACGGAGGACAGTTTCGCAGAGCTGGTTGATCCCAGTTTTCTTTTGTGCTTGGTATGTGAGCCGCGATTGAATGGAGAATGACTAATAAATGGAGGGAGTGAAATGGAACGAATAGGACATTTGAACACCGTGAAGGAGGGTAGAATATATGTTTATTTATTTTTATGTACCCGATAACACCTCCGATGACCTTTTACATCGGTTACCATTGCCAAAAACTGGAAAACACAACGCACATAGGGCAGTAAAAACCGACCCAGGTGGTACTCGAACCTTCTTTTCCACAGGAATAGCAGGTGAGGGCTTTACCCCGTTGCCGTAGAGGCACCATCATCATCATAACTTTTAACGTTAATTATGTCAGCGATATATAGATAAATTATCCAATATTATTTTTTCCTTATTTACAAATATATATTTATGGCTTTGGATATATAGATAAATTATCATAATGGCTCATCAGCATCACCAGTCATTAATACTCAGATGGGTTTGACGCAGCTCTCCACTCTATTCTCTATCGGCTCTTTTTAATCCTGCTCAAATAACTATTCTTATTTACACGTTTTACTATATGATGCGTATCTCATACAAAATCTTTCTTTTCCACTCTTCTATTCACTTTTCCCTCGATGACTATCTTCGTCAGATCATCCTCTCTCAAGATTTATTCGATTGAGTTGAGGTGAGTTCTTCTTAAACTTAGCAGCGGACTATTTCTGTTCTTATTAGATATTTTTAATCAGCCTGCCCATCCATTTTGTCTTCGTCATTCACGTGCAATACCTAGTTTTCTGCTTTCGAAAGTAGAGGATATGAAGTGTTTAAAAAGGAATGAAGTATGAGCAATTAAAACTGGTAGGTGACAGAAATGAATACCGGGAATGAGCATCATGTGGGAGTTGTCTACGAGTCTACTAGTTGAATAGAATTAGGTTTTAAATTAATCTAAGTCGTGAAGTTACCTATATCGCATTGAGAAATTTGATTGAGAAAATTAGGAGACGGCAGAAAGTGTGGATGGAGACGGTAATTAAGGGCAATGGTGTTTTGAATGGCGTGTTTGAGAGAAGAATGTTGGATAAGCGGGGAAGAGGCAGGAGAAGAATGGGTAGTTTGGATAGAATAATGGGAGGTGGGAAGTATGAGAGGTCTAATGAAGGACATCGTGTAAAATGTAGGGGTGTGGGAAGGATTGAAAGTCCATGTAGACCTACCTTTACCGGTAGAATACTAATAAATATCAAAACATACCGCATTGACTTTAGAACATACATCTGGAGCATTCAACTATATGGCAGCGAAGCATGGACGATAGCAGCAGCAGAGAAGTCAAGGCTGGAAGCATTTTAAATGTGGTGCTACCGAAGAATGTAGAAGATAAACTGAATCGATCGAGTGACAAACGAAGAACTCTAAAGAAGAGTGGGAGAAAAGAGAAGTCTGCTGACAACTCTAAAAAGAAGAAGGGACAACTTGATCGGCCATATCTTGGGACACGATGGCCTGATGAATACTATCGTCGAGGGAAAAGTGAACGGGAAGAATGGAAAAGGCAGGCCTCGTATGAGTTATATGGAGCAAGTTGTGAAGGATATAAAAGAGAGGAGCTACGTCAAAATGAAGAGGTTGGCCGATAGGAGAATCGAGTGGAGGGCTGCGTCAAACCAATCCTAAGATTGCTGACCGATGATGATGACCCCATTGACTGCCTTAAATTTAAGCTTAATCCTGAGACAAACCTAACTCCCTTTCCCGTGGAGGGATTCTAACCCTCAACATTTGGTTTGCATGGTAATATGATAAAACAATGGTGATTGGTGGATGGGTGTA
The DNA here is from genome assembly GCA_933228895.1 of Platycnemis pennipes. Taxonomy (NCBI): domain Eukaryota; kingdom Metazoa; phylum Arthropoda; class Insecta; order Odonata; family Platycnemididae; genus Platycnemis; species Platycnemis pennipes. The sequence continues at coordinate 39,708,161 of OW121851.1, read as the reverse complement.
CACGTCAATAGCCCGTGGACAACGTGAACGAAAAAATGGGGCATTAAAATGTCTCCAGTGACACTATCATGAAGGAAATATGATTTTAACGTTTACGTGTGCGTACGTTTTGGCCCACCGCACAGCATGCATCAGGATAAATAGTGACGTGTTTAATTATTCTTTCTTAATTGGCGGAAAGTGCCCTGTGTTGCAATTTTTAAATTCGAAATCTATCTACGAAAAATATTCTTGATACTTATCTGATGAAAATTTAATCCAGTTTGATATCTGATATTAATTGTCCTCCGTTTCATCTCTGGTAATAATACTTAATGGTTTCCCATTTTGTCGGATTCAGTTGGGAATTCTGATCGTCATCTGTAGTAATTGTATTCGCTTCACAAAAGAAGTGGTAGTCGATGGAAAATTCTGTTTTACGGCCATCCGTGATAAATCTCTGCATGACTCTCCTGTCTGACTCTTATGCTAATCAGTGATCCCGTCTTTTTGACAACGGTGTCCCGACCAATAACTCCCCGGCCGATTCGACTCGAAAAACGTGAATTCATTCGATGCGTCAGCAAAAAAACAGACGAACGCTTCCAGAATTCGCTCATAAATTTTCACGCGCCCCAATTATTTACTGCGCCGAACTTGCTTCCGCTTCCATGACCGTGGAAAAAAGTGAGCTTCCGCGTGCGAAAAAAGTGAACTGTGAATTGACGTGGACGTTACATATATCATGGAAGCATGTTTATTTAAGAAATTCCGTGTTTTTGTAATTGAATTAGATAAAATTGGGAGAAAAATGCTCTGTTTAAATCAACATAATAAAGAGGAAAAGGGGTAGAACTTGTTTTACAGTGGTCTGGCGGCCAAGGTAATATCACATTGTCTAACCCTAAATTTTTAAAAAAAAGGGTACCCAAATTTTTTTCTACTTCTGGATTGCTTTAGTCCTAACTTTATGTATGTGGATACTTATATATTTCGTGCGTAATATTTTACCTCATATCATGGGCCCCCCGAAATATAACTTTTGTCATGTGGACCACTCAATAGCATCCAAGCACCCCTTGGGGTCTATGTGCACCCGATTGGAAAACGGTTATTTAGTTTAACTGACTCCTCAGCTTTTTCCTGAGATTAATAAATCAGTCATTCATTAAGGACTAGATGAAGATCCACCCAAGACGGGATTCGAACCCGTGGACCGGTCATTACCGACTTGACTACCGAGGCCGACTCAGAGAGAAGGTCCACTTGCACTAATTTTGTAAATGCGTCTTGAAATCTAGCTGCAAGTAAATTTTAATAAACAATATTTTTCTTAAACGATAGGTGGCTTCTTTTGACCTGTCCGTGGTTGTTAAGTCTGTAACATGCCGATCTAACAAACACAAAGGTCTCGGGTCAAATCCATATCCGTCATAGGTATTCGTGTCTTCATCTATAGTCCCTAGACTAGCAGGGCTAGTAGGGACTATAGTCCCTGCTAGCTTCTGGGAGGTTGCGTGGTAGGGGGTGGACCATCATCAAAGTGAATCAATAGGTCAAATCTTATGTTATTGTTTCTAGGCATCAGGTGTAGGTTTAACTTAATTTGTGCGATATAACTCAGAAGTTGCGGAGCTTGCAGCTAAATTATACATATTTGGCGTCTCATCTATATCAAGACCTTGTTGTGGTGAAGAACGTGAGGGGTTTTCAGCTGATGCGTGATTTTTGTTTTATGAGATAAAATATACCTTTTGAAGTAAATTTATTCTAAAAAAATTTGTTTCCCTGAACCACCGGTAGAACTGTTTTAAGTGTAACGAGTGACTATATAATCTAGAACGTGAGGGGTTTTCAGCTGATGCGTGATTTTTGTTTCATGAGATAAAATATACCTTCCGAAGTATATTTATTCTCAAAAAACTGTTGTGTCCCTGAACCACCGGTAGAACTGTTTTAAGTGTAACGAATGACTATATAGTCATCGAAGCAATCAAAATTGGCTTATGAATATTTTTAAAGTACGCGGGTTTGCCACCAAGATGACATGCTAATAAAGAAATAAATAAATAGCTCATCTGTGGGGTAATATCATGAATGGTGTGATACAAGGTTGAAGTAAGTCGTAATTATTCATATAATTTATTGAAATTCGAATTATAAAGTGTATTAAGCGCTTCATCAACATGAATCATGGTTTTTAGTGTGGGTTGTCTGCGGACGGAATAAAAATAGTGATTGCGCCAAATTCCCTTTTCCAGCTGTTTACCTTCCTAAAATTTGAATGGGCGAAATCTCTTATGTGCTCCCTGTAGAACTTACGAACATGCGAAGTATTCGACCAACTAGTGATATCAAGTCGAAACCCACGGAAGTTCGGGTGTATTGTGGAAAATCATCCGTTCGGTGTATGCATCCTGAGGACTTGGAGGTAGGAATGGAGGAGGTGAGTGCCTGTGACCATCACTATTGGTTCAACCTGATCGCGAATACGCTTTTTCAGCCGCTGGTCTCTTTGGGATTCAAAAGGGTTTTATTATCCATGACTAAGCTGTGTTTCACATAAGTTGGAAAACTTGAATGCCGTATTTTTTCCGTACCGCTCGCCTTCAACGCTAAGGAAATGTAGAAATGTCTCCTTCCGAATTTATCACTCCAATAATAAATATGCTTTATGAGTTGGCCTCTTAAAAGCCTCATGAAATGGTTGCTGGAAATTTCATCACATCGTCTTGCCTAATAAGTCCTGTGACTGCGGTTAACGTTAATTATTGTCGTTAACTCGGCAAAAAAGTCCGTTCCGTCAGTACGGCCATGATTTATTTCTTATTTTCTCCGTCGCACAAGAGGTGAATATCCTCTAGGAAGACTTAGGCCGCTTTTTCTAATGCTTCGTACTTCATATCCGTACTTCGAGTAAACTACTATTATCGAGTTAACTACTTGTCGCGAAAGTTAAGACAATGCGGTGTTTACGGACGGTTACAGTGGTAAAAACGATGAACAAACGAGTAGTTGGCATAAACTTAAACGATAAAATATATTCCGTTATAATAAGAATATATAAGAAATATACTATTCCACAGGATCGTTCTTCTTTTCAAAATGAATATCAAGTACATCTACGAAGTTGTTGATTATATTGTTAGAATAGAATATTATGGTTATCTTTGAACAAAAAATACATGAAATCGATACTTTTCATCTCTAATAATATGGGATATTGAATGTTAATATGCAATTCTTTCAGGTAAAAAATTGAATTCCTGATTATTAGAGCCCACCAACCCTTTTATGTTGTACTAAATGCATACGTTTAAACAGAATTAGTATTTTCATCTTGGTTGGGTTATTGTGCATTTGATGGTATATACTATTATAGCAAGCAGTGTTTAGCCAATTCCATGCGAATTACAGTAAATCACTGCCTTCAATTTATAATATGTTTTTCAACGACCGAATGCACTTCCGTGTCGTTTTGTTTCTCTTCCGTTATTGGTTCATTGGGCCAGATATTACAATTTCATCATTTGATCCACTGAAATGTAATTCAAAACGAACATGCTTTGAAAATTTAAATTGAATTATCAGCAACCATTCTTCAGAATTCTAATTCTTATTGTGAATCCTTTTTTGCTCCGCTGGGAGAGTAAAAAGAAGCATTCATTTCTAGGGATGATAATCTTATCTTGTCTGGGTAAGAATCTTTCCAAAGAAATGAAAAGAATTCTCCGAACTTAGGAAACGTTTGATTCTTCTCCCAATCGTTTGCAGTTCACCAATAATCTGACCCTAATAAGCGTGGGTCGTCAAATTGCATTCAATAGCCGTCTTTCGTATAAATCTTTCTGCTGATCATCGACCGGTGCATTTTTTTTCTGTTTCAAGCTTTGATTTTCTCATAATCGGTAGTCGTCGCTGCTCGCATGGGACTTCTTTGAATTGAATAGGAAATTTGATTATCTTCGGGAATCATTCTCTGCATTTTTTAAAATAATTTCCTTCACATTATAAGTACGTTTTAGAATTTGTGTTTGAGTTGTTATTTTGGCAATAGCAGTGATATTGATTTTAATATCCACCAATTTTTCGCCACGCTTTATGGGCTTGCAAGGGTCTCGTAGTTTTCTTTGCGGAGGACTTCGTAAAGCAGTACATTAAGCCTAGCGCGCACTAAAAATACCATGTTATGCCATTATTTAGGATAAAAAACTCCGCTGATTATTATCGGGTTAAAATCTCCTTTGATTGGTAATGGAATAAATTTTTATATGCCAGAACCTGCAGCATAATTATTTGGGCACGATAAGCTTCTCGAATATTTTGCGCAGATCATAAAAGAGGAGGAGATCATTAGAGCCAATTGGATTTAAGAAAAATTTTGAGGAGGCTTATATCTTCTGGCACCTTTAAAGTCAAAGGGATCAGTGGAAATCATATACCCAGCAGTTTTAAATGACGTCTATTGGGTCTTAATGAGATTAGATCTTAATTTTCCTCTCGCCAAACTCAGCTGCTCCTTCGTGGCCCTGAACTATGGGATAGTTACGTAGCATAACGTAACGAAACATAGAAAACTGACAGTTATGGCTTAAAAATATCCGTGAAATTAGTTTTTGGATTGAAACAATGTTGATTTTAATCAGTAATATCAAGTTCGTTATTGACGGTGAACTCTTTTTTTTTTACAGACCTAGCTTAGTAAAAATAATTTATATAAGTTTATATTCCTAATGAAAAGTTAGTCTTTCATTAAATTATTCTATTTAATGATTAATTTCATATAAATGCAATGTAATCAAAAAGTATATAATTTCCAAATGGCACAAATTTACTTGAATTGTATCCATTAGGAATGAAATATGCTGGACCATTGACAGTGTTCGCGAGTTTCGGAATCCATCACGGATATCGTGTTCGATCTATGTATTACTATCTCGATTAATGTCATCGTTCGCTCACGTTTGAACGCGATCAGGAGAGTGAAAGCATAATTGCAATTCTTTAAGTTTTTCCCCTTGTTTTTCATTTTGTGAGCCATTGGGGTAGTTTCTGTCAGAATCCTTCCGCAAGAAGATTGTCCATAATATGTATATAACGATAGCGTCAGAGAGAAAGAAACACATGATGCCGACTGTGTTCCATTGTCCTTATCCACTGTAAGATACGAAATAATCGTGTAATGGGACAAAGAATCGCTACTTAATTCCATCTAAAGGTGTACAGTTACATTTTTATTAAGAAGAATAATTAAAACTTTTGATTTTTTAAATTTAAAATACGAATCATTATAACACAGAACAATTACAAGAAAAAATTATTCCCTTTATATATACTGTTATGTTTACTGACTGACATTGAAAAACTGATACTGACTTTACTGACATGTATATGTTAACTTAAAAAGAATTTTGCCTGCATCGGGTTCAAATATTGTGTGAATAATTGAAAGGACAGAATTAACACATAGGGGATTAGTTAGATGACTTCAAAATGGTAATTTAATAAAATTATTTCGACCTAGGAATTGTGGAAATTTGATTGTTTCGAGTGGAAAGCGAGTGAATGGCAGTTTTTTTTAAACAATCTAGGACTTCGGTGTCGTATGGAAAATATATGCAATTAATTATTTCTTTGAATGAAATTTTTATATTATTCCGAATTTTAAAAATTCGCTAACGCAGTATAATTCGTTTGATTTTTCCCTATTCAGTTTTTTTAAAGGTCTCCTTACATGTTGGTATTAAAGACACGTGCGGGAACAGGTTTTTTTTCCGAAGACCAGAAGCATTGAATTACGTCCCCAAATGCGTTTCGTTCCGTGCATACGATGCAATGATCGGAATCCCGTTAATGGCACGGATGCAATGCAAGGACGGAGGTTTTTCCCTATTACTTATTTTTTTTATTTCCCTTTCGCGCGCGAAATGAGATCCAAGAACCAACCTAGAACGGCGTCAAGCCGACTTTGTGGAAAACTGCTCTTTTTGTCGGACGCTTCTCAAATTCTGTGCATTTCCGCGTCGCTGGCCCGGATCCGCGACGAATGCTCTGTCTTCCCAACGTAGGGTGTTGGGCCGTGGAGAAATTTCTCGCGGGAATGACCCACGGTGAGGGTGGGGGGAGGAAGGGTTAGCGCCCTAAAAAAAGGGGAGGGCGACGCGATTATAATGCCCTCAGCCATGTAGGCCCCAGGGTCAGCGTGCTGCAGTATTGGGCGTGTTTTCGCGCTTTGACTCTTTCGGAGAATGAGTTCAATGCAGTGTTAACCGAACCTTCTCGCACTATGTTAAAAGAGTTCACGGATGAGAAATCATGCCTTGCATGTTCCAATTGTAACATTTTCGCGAATGCGATTCAGGGGGTTCCCTCTTTTCGGTCGTGTTACGTTCAGCAAAACCGCGACATGACTTGAAACGTCGTGAAACGAATCACTTTTTTCCGTACGCGCTTAGGGTATATGCTTAACTGATGCATAATTTATACAGGTTTTCTATGATAGCGCCATGGTCTTTATAGGGACCTTGGATAGCGCATTTGTGTGTGGGAAGTTTTATTTCAGTGTACAGGAATTAAGGCAAGATGACATTTCAATTAATTAAAATAAGTAGGCATTAATACTATCAACATGTCTATTTTTATATTAAATGTCATAGTTGTAAAGTATCAATGTGTCGGAAAAGCAGATCAAGATGACGAGAGTTGCGATCACTGTTTTGATATGTCGCGTGACGGAACTATCATTGAAACGACTTGAAGTGAAGTGACGTAAAGCGGGGACCTTCTGTATGAGATAGTTGGTCTTTGTGGAGGGAGAGGTATTATTGCTTATTTGAAAGATCTAAGTAAAGGTAATGAGCTCAGAATATTCCAAATATGCAATTCTGAAAGGGAGCGATTAATATTTATAAAGTGAGTTGAGTGCGTATTGACGATTCAAATTCTACTCTTGCTATTGGTGTTACAGTCGGTTAAAAATGGAATAGGACTTACCTCAACACAAAAGCCGAGACCTTCTCTCCTGGCCGGGCCGTTATGAAGACCGGTACGTGGACTCTGGATAGAGGGTATAGCGGCGCGTGAGGTAGGAGCATAGACAACCTATCGTCGGCCCTGAGCTCCCTGTAAGGGGCCCTGGCCGCCACCAGGGTCGCCGCGGGCCCGATGGAAGTTACAGGCTGAATCTGAACCCTCGACCCTGGTGTCGGGACGCAACCCTCGCCTCCCCTTGGCTCGAACACCGAGAAGGCGGCGTGAACTTTGACCCTCGGCATCTTGGGTGGGTTCTGCGGCATTGCCGGCCTCTGGTGCTGACTGGGTCCCTCGGGGAGGATGTCGTCTCCGTCCACGTGCTCTTCTTGAGGCACGGGTGGGAGCGGTGGGGGCAAAGGCGGCCACCACGAAGCAGGGATGGTCACCTGAGCCACGCACGCACCATCAGCCTCCTCGGCGTCCGGGCTGCAGGCCGCCGAGAGCGGGCCCGGGGTCGGCGTCCTATCGGCGTTCCCCCTGCCCTCCTCCAGGGACGCGTACAGGACGATGCACACCCTGGGCTGTTTGGACTGTGCCGAGTGTGGCGCCGAAGGTGGGGAACGCGACCCCCCGGAGGCCGCGGCGTGCTGCTGGTATTGCCTGCGGCCCCCTCTACGGGTGGGTTTGTCCCCCTGTGGCAGGAGGGAACTCTGTGCTGACATTCCCGGGCCCGAGGAGGATGAGGACGAAGCTGCCTGCTGTCCAGTGTGGAAGAGAACTCTCATGACGGGTGCGTCCCTCGGGACCTCTGGCGTGACCAAGTGGGCGCTGATGTCAAGGTTGTGCGAGGAGGGGTCGAGGTCGAGGGGCGACGGGGGTCCGGACTGGGGCTGCTGCCCCAAGAACAGCTGCAGGTTCGTGTGGTGCGGTTGCGCCGGGGCGGTCGCCACTAGGGAGGTGGCGTTGGGAAACCCGGGGACCGGTACCGCTATCGCCGGGTTGATGGGCGGCAGTGGGGCGTCTATAGGGTCCGGGACAATGTACCTGGCCGGCACTGTCTGCTTGGTGGAGAAGGGCCCGTAGGTGGCCCTCACGGAGATGGGCCTCGACGTCTGGAATACGGCGAAGCGGTCCACGCTCAGGATGGCCGCCTCGCCGCCTTCGTCGTCGTCTTGTCCCTTGGGGCCGTCGTCGCTCTCTTCGTCCCCATCCTCCTCGGAGGAAGAGGGCGGCAGCCCGTCCTGGCCGCCCCTGGCCCCGTCTTCAGGGCCGGCGTCCGCGTCCTTCCTCCTCTGCCCGTGCGGCGAGGAGAAGATGTGGTGCATGGAGGAGCGGGAGCGGTCCCCGGGGTCGGAGCGGTCGTGCTTGAGGAAGAAGCCGCCATCTTTGTTCTCGAAGTGGACCTCCAAGGAGCCGGCCACTCCTGCGGGTGGAAGAGAGAGAAGGAAACTGTTATGAAGATTTTTGGAGAATGATAAAACCTGTGGCTGCCTCTCCGACCGCCACAAAGCTTTGACAGCTTAGTTTAGCCGAGAAACCGAAAGAGGAATTAGTATCTCCTTTTCTTTCGGTAGGAGTGAGGGATATCTGGATCTACTGAGTACCCTACAAGATACCTCTAGAGCGTGGGTGGCTGAGGATGTCAATGCTAACACGCATAAAGTACAGGCAGGAGTAGATATAACACCACCTAAAAAGAGAAAGACATGTATTGGGTACGTGCTCTTTAATGCTTAAAATGTATTCTCTTTGTCCGTGGTTCATTTCCTTTGAAACCTGCGATGAAGCCTTTCTAAACTCTTTTGAAGGTCCAAGAACTGTAACATGTTACATTTATGAAAACAATATCTCTCATTATTGTTTAAATGTTAAATCTTCTCCATTAAATTTTTATAAGTTGGTTCAATATTAGACCCTGGCTGGGTTTAGCTACCTGCTTGGAAACGGGGCTGTTGATAAATAAACAAAAAAGGATTTGGGGATTGGATTGTTAGAAATGAGAGGATTGAGAAGTGTTTCTTGCGTGAACACACATTTTTGTGAATAATAAGTTTGAGAGTTGGATTATATTTTATTATTAATTGCTTCTTTTATACATTTAGTTAACGTCAAACTTTGGTGGGAATTTCTCGAAATTACCTGGCGTCCAATAATATAAAAAAAAGCCAAAACACCCTCCCACTCACTCTAAGATCAAGGCACTAAGTTGGTCAGGCTGCTGGAGATATTTATTTTTCGATATAGAACATTAGCGTAAAATATTCGGCATTATTGTACATCTACATCAACATTGTAACCTCCGAGCCGTCGTTGGATCGTGCGGCAGGGCGTGTTAATTCAACAGCTACCCAGGTTAAAGGGATAGAGGATGGATACAAGGGACAGAGGATAAAAAATAAAAGGATTAAAAATATCTGGAGGGCAGTGCTTCGGGGAAAGAAATTTCCCTGAATTCATGCTATACTTAATTGTACTCCATTTACCATGGTACGTTTAGCTTTGTTTCACCCTGAATCAATTTTTTATTGCAGTCAATTTCTGATTCTGCGGCGCTAAGTGATGGCATATCAATAAATCTCGCCATCCGCGTCAAAATCGGTTGTAATGAAATATAGCTGTGGAATTTTTCTTATGACATCGTGCCTTTATCATTGTAATTAATAATCCGCATGGAGGCAAATGCGTTTAAATTCTGTTAGCACGAAGCAAATCAAGTTTATTCTGCAGCAACGTTTTAGAGGAATTGGAAAGTCTATTGTCACGTGTGGTTTTCAGTAGTCTCCATTCTTCCGTCATCTGGTAAGGTTTCTATCAAACGCTGAACCCACTGTTTTAATAAACCGTGCAATTAAATTAACTTTACCATATTCTCTTAGCAAAAATAATATATTTTAAATGTCATTTTAAGTGTGGCATAGGCAGAATATTATTGTATCGTAATAACCTTAAGCTGAATCAGTGAACTTCCCACCTCAAGAGCGTTTTATTTTGAATGATGATAAATTCCAGAGAATGAGGAATTGCTGTAGATGAGCTGTTTAAACAAAGCGTGGAATTAGTTTTGAGTCCATGTAACCCATTAAATAATGTTCTTTACCCATTTCCCCATTTTCAATTGCCAAGGGACAAAAGACATTTCCTTGTCTATGTAGGCAAATCTTGGCAAATCATACTTCAAATTACGTCGTTTTTGCCTTTTGTAGAAGTGAATCATGATTAAAAAATTAATTTTAAATTGAATTTTTAATCATGATTCGATCTTTATTGTTAACAAAGTCGAATAATAATAAAAATTCGATATTTGTAGTTAAAAAAGATCGAATTTTTTCCCAATTCCTTATTTAGATTTGCATTAGCACTTATGCATTGAAACCATGGTAGGTCCTTGTTAAGTGCAAGTATGGAAATAATACTTTGTCCATTTTTTATACTTGAATATCGAGCATTATCAGAAAGTGACGCCGAATATTACACCTGCATTAAGAATTGGTCCCAAACCTGATTTAGACCATTTTAATTTATCTCGCATGATAGCGGAATATTCTCAGCCAAAGCTTGTAAATTAATCACCAGAGCCTAACATTTTCGTTCCGGATAATTTGCATTTGTATCGCTGGAAAGCATTTTTTATTTCGTTTCTTAAGAAGAGGTCACTCGGCGGTTCATCAACTCCGCGGGTGGGTCGTAAGACATCGGCAAAGTTCGCCGTGGATGGCTCCCGCACGGCTAGAGTAAATGCGTCACGGTCGTACAGACTCGGGGGCGGGAGGGTGGTGAGATAAGGGGGAGGGGGGTGGTGTAAGGGGGATGGGGCGAGGGCGCGAACTCCCGTGTCTCCAGACGGATATCTTGAAGTGCGAGCGAAGAATGCAATATCGTCGGACGCGGGGTGGAGACGTATGAACTGGCTAAAAGAAAAATGAGATGCCCGGAGGAAGTTAGGGGAGACACTTTTTTTCGGGAGTGCGAAGAAAAGGACGGGCACGAATACCCTGGCTGAACTGCACAAAGGGTGCGAAGTTCGATGGTTGGGATTGAAATTAGGAAACTCTGAGAATGCACTCGGGGAGGAAGGGAAGATTGGCACTGGAGTGAATTCCCTTCCTTCCTCCTCCACTTCTCCTGTTTATTAAAACAAGTGAACGCCACCTCTTTTTTACTCGGCTCTCTCGGAGCTCCCTATGACATAAAAGTGTAAAGGCGGGAACTGGAATAGGTTGAGCACTGGAACTACTGGAGTCGCATTTTGGACTAAGGTGACGTACCGTCGAAGGTATACGGAGGAGGATATCGTTGGCGAAAGGCTAATAAGACAGGACTTAGTAAAGAAATCCTTGATAAAGGTGTTAAGATAAGACTAGCGAGGCCTTTAAATGGTGGCCATAGTAACCTGGTAGTTAACACCCCGGCTTGGCAGACCAAAGTTATCGGGCTTGGGTGTTTACTTGTATCCAGTTTTTTTGTCGCTTCGGTAAAACCTGAGCGATTGGAGTCTCTTAAAATCTATTACTGCCAGGAGAACAATTCGTACGATCTGTTTTCTCGACCTCTTATTATAATACACATATATTTTTTAATAGTCAGGAATTTAGGTCAATTAGAATTAAAATACGAAAACTTTTGCCAATGTTTCGGATATTTATGTATCCATCTTCAGGGATTCAAGTTTGCTGATATGTTAAATATCAATACAAATAAAATATCAACAAACGGAACATGGAGTTTCGAGAAGGGGGTTGAAGAAAACATGGGATTTTTCGGATGTGTCTGGAAAGATTATGATTTTGGGAGTGAAATGGAGAAGGTATGGTGGTTGGTGAGAAAGGCATATGAATTGTTGTAAGAGATGGAGAGGGATGGCTGGAGAGGAAAAAAATCTGCTGCAGGAAATCCAGTGGAGAGAATAGGCAGGTGGACCAAGTGATTAAAGACTATTGTTTGCTGAAGGCCTTGATGGAGAATGGAATACTGGAAAAATGATGTAAAAGGATAGGCTTTTCGGATGGCATGAAGGCATTTGAGTGAATACTGAATTAAAGGAGTAAATAGCTCATGTAAAGAAACGTTTATAAATCTGAAAAAGAGGGTAGAAGTAGCACATGTAATCTACCCTAACCGGTGGAAATACAAGAATTAATCAAGTTTTTTTTGACACTGCTAAGCATTAAAGTTCTTCATATGTCCCTGATCTGCTCGTGAACTGAATTTCAGTTAATCGGTTTTTTCCACTTCCTGTCTGATAAGTGATCGCTGACCAGCACATGCACGTGAAAGCGAAAACACCAATATCAATACTCGTAATGTAAATACAGCAATGTTACTTGCTGCACTACCTTATTAAAGCTACGGCGCACTATCGCTGTCCGCGCAACCTTGTGATAATATTTGTTGGCACGATTTTTCGCTCTTTGATACCACCTACATGATACACCTATGAAAAAGCGTCACTAGCGCCCTGCCTGCGCTTAATCCTAAGAAGTTAGCTTAAGTGTTGATATTCTTCTACTTATAAGTTTGCACATGTTTGCTCCTACTCTTTCACCAATTTCTTTCACCGACTTTGAAATTTGGTGCGTTGGTTCATATTTTTATATACGATCACGAAAAAAAAACAAAAATATTTCTGGAAAATGTCTTGAGTTCAAGTCCAGTAATTCCGGTCGATACTTTATTGTTGTTCGTATTTCATGTGTTACTTTGACCTGTGGTTATACACAGCAGCTAATTTGTTCCTAACCGTAGAGTATAGAAGTGGTCCTTGGAAATCTTTATTGGCCGGCGGAACACCACTAATCCATTCTCACAGAGCTCATCTATGAAGAAAGAGCTTCACACGGGTTTGAGGGAACTTGAATCCGTTCCGGCTTTAGATTCCCCGTGCGAATATTTCTGAATCTGTGTTCTTCCCGGGATAATTAAAAAAAAAACTAGGTTTAGCTTCAGAACCAAGGGCGAGTGAGGGAGCACATCGACACGAAAAGATCCATTTTAGGCCCAAAAGTTCAGCCATATACTTTTACGACCGGAAGGGCTGAAAAAGAGGGGTTGGTGTCAAAGTAGAGTTTGAAATTTGATAGCGGATTTGAATGACACATACAGAGTGCGCGGATGCCAGACTGTTATTTTTTCTCCTCGCTAGGTCAAGTGCGCAAGGCAGCATCTATATTTTAAGGGAGTTGACAACGTTGGCGGAAAGGGCTTAACTGAAACCCGAGCTAGGTAATGATTTTGGAGCGGTGTCTCCACAATGTCCTACTTTGACTCCCTATCGCGATTCTTTAATTTTTAACTATTTGTTTAATATCTGAAATTTAGAAGAAGCCAGACGAAACCATGAATGAAAGGCGATATGATGGTGACGTAACATTTCTCTTCTCTTGAAAACAATTATAGATGTAGGTAAATGTCAAAAAAAATATAACCATTTCCAGATATCGTTTACCATGAAATTTTATGATTCATTATCATTTTACAGTTGATGCGTTTTGATTTGCATGTCAAGACATTTTCTCGCTGTGATAGGCAATTGGAAATCCATTGCAAAACCCCGTTGGGTAATCATGCAAAAATTGAAATCGATTAGAGATGAACTAGTGAACGAAAAGCACAATTTTTTAAAACTATTTTCACCAGTACATTAGTGCCTCAGAACTTTGAGATTCTCCGGGTGAAAATACTCAGTCACCTGAGTAATATTCACGTGATATACGATTCACGTGTTTTATTTTCAGTGGACTAGACCGAATTATTTAGATGTAGGTATGTTATGTGTTTCTAGTTTTTGACTATTTGAAAAATAGTTCTTGTTGACTTTTCGTATGTTCTGGGATCTGAGTGTGTTCAATTTGTGTGCCAAAATTCACCTTTATATATAACTAGTTGAAATTCAACGGGAGGGAGAAATATATCTAATTACAAATTGTATGAAGAAATTTTAACAAACTTGTGTTATGGAGCTCCAAGTCACTATCGGAACCATAAATATAATTTAAACCAATATAAACATATAATTATTGCCTGGACTCGCCTGGCATTTAAGATTTAAGACTTTATTAAGAATATTATTTAGAATCTTTCAGGCCTGAAGAAGGGAGGGTGCATACGAATGCATGTCTGTCTATTGTTGACAATGAGGCCAGATTCTGGTTTTTGGTAATGGTAGCACCCCCCCTTTTTCGTCAACAAAAATTTTCTCTAGCCTATTACGTATGTTATGTTTGTCTCAATTCTCCAACTTCATGACAATGACGTCAATGAACTTCCTACGGATACGTATTAATGCATTTTATTCCAATTAGAGTAAATTCTATTCTTATTACCTAGTACAGATTTAGCCTACTTAAACAAGGAACTTGTCGCTCGGTTGCATATATTTAAATCTTCTACTGTATATTTGGCGTATAACTATTTTACTATATACCTTTAGCTTTTTCCGACTGCAAACCTACTTGATCAGGGAGTAGCGCGAAAAGTAATCTCGTATGATTTTGCCGAATGAAATGGACGATCTAGATTCAAGAATTAGTTATATATTATTATACTTACCTATATATACCTAATGGGTGCAGTACTACAACCCTCTGAGATGACGTGAGATTACTCCATGACACATATGGCAGGCTCGGGATAAAATGTTTATGCCTACTTCTTTCTACAAATTTAACATTAACCTGTTTCCCTTCCTGTGTCGGAATTACACGCGGAGTTAACTAAGGAGTGAACATTGACATAAACTTTTGACGGTGAAGAATGGTGCCCAGTCACCATTTTTAGCCGGGGAAAGCTACTTTGCGGGACGCCGAGTGATAAGCTTTTAATGATGAAAAGAATGGTTGATAACCTCATATTAAGTACTTGCTGAATTTCAGATAAACGTTAGTGATACTCACAAATACATGTTGGATTAAAAGACCCAATCCAAAAACTCATATTCATGTTCATATCAATATTTCATGTTCGATGGAAATTAAGGATATATTCGTCCTCATGCAAAAGAACGTAGATGTTTTCGAGGGTTCCCCACGCCTTGTAGAACGAAAGACTATAGGAGACTTGGACGAGATGGGCGAATGAATACTTCGCCTACGTTCATTATTTTCCCACAATACAACGTTCTTTCCGCGGAACTGTCTCGTCCGTCGAGGGACAAACAAACAAGATAACTTTCGTAAGCGGTGGCAACGGTCGATCGAATTAACGTGTCATCGGATAATGGTCTTGGCTACGTGACCACTCGTATATCATACGCCTGACGCATAAATTCTTAAACCGGAGAGAATTCCCCCTAGCAGATGCCAAGCAGCAGTTCTTTAGGAGTTCGTCCGTCGCTTCATTTTTTTGGCGCTTCCATCGCTGCGGTCTTCGCGGCAAGAGGCCCAAGGAATATCAATGTTCGCGATGGTTGCCCCGATCGCTCAAGGTCTAGAATTCGGAGTGGATGAAACTCAAGGCGAGTCACAATCTGAAGATCTGTTCTGAAGAGCTCTCCGTGGCACGAATATTTTGTTCAATAAATGTTTCAATAATTTCAACATCCTCATATAACCGTCGTAAAACATCACGTCGATTATTGTACGTAACGTTCAGATAACATTGCCTAGAAATGTTTGGAAAAAGGGCCTACTCCTTGTTTTTAATCGGGATTATCTCAGTCCGAGAAAATGTCTTCGAGCTGAGAAAAAAAGTTGCCGTAAGAACTTGGGGCTTAGATAAATACTTGAGACAGTTTTTTTTTTTGCTCTTCCTTCTTAACGCTTTCACAAAAATTTCCCCTGAATACAAGCATCGCATTTGGATGGAAATGAGGCTGGATATGAGACGTCCATCTCATTTCCAACTCGGTCCGATTCCAAATTTCCTCCTAGTACGGAGTTGCATGCAATTGTGTACTCTTCTAGCGGGAAGTATGGTGGAAAATAATCCCACCGTCATCATCTGCATGCAAAGTGCATTCAAAAGGATGCCTCGCGTTCGATGATATGGGCGATATTTCATCGCTTTTTCCCCCCCCATTCCTTTTGTAGCTATTGCAAAGGCGATGGGACGTGGGGAATTTTAACTCCCCCCCTCGGTAACGCAGGAGTCGTCACGAGAAACGACCGAGTATGCGGCGGAGACTAGAAAACCTTCGGCATTACTTCCAATCAAGGAGAGGTTGCGCAGGAGGTGGACTTTCCCGGGACGTACCTACCTATACTCTCTACTCCCAGCCCGTATCACGTAACTGCTTCACGTCCCCACCTTACTCTCCGGAAAGCACCGCGAGCGATTCGGTGGTAAATCATGACTTCCCAAATCCCTCCTCTCCTCTGGCCCGTAGGAACTTGCTCCCCATTCATATTGCTTCCACGTAGTTTTTCTCATTGGGCCGTGGAGTATAGCGATTGGGGGTTCCCGTATAGAAAAGACCAGTTTCCGCGCAATTTCTGCCTCCGGGGGATGCTGCAGCCGGGAGAGTTGGTGCTGTTAATGGTGCTGAGGAGGGAGGGGGCGGCTAAGAGAATTCCGTGCTTTAGAAGAGAGGAGGGCTTGAAGAAACGGAGCACGAACTCCTTGTGAGGAGGATGCACCAATGGCGAAGCCGTTTCTCTTGCTAGCGACTTGTGAGTTCAGAGACGGAGGGCATTAGGATCTCGACTACGAAACTCTCCAGCACTCTTAAGCGTTTGGATACTCAATACGAAATTCCTTTTGGTTTCCTCTCTCCGTCTGGATATCCGTCTGTGTGGAGGTGATATGGTGGAGGGGTATAGGTTGAGATTTGGTGTGGAATTTGTAAGGCGAATCGTAGATGTATTCGGCAAGAATGGCAGATCATAGATTCTCGATGGCTCTGGAAAAATCGAGAATATCTCAGAGGTTCGAGATTATTTCCGATCCAGAGTGGAATTTTCGATAACTTTTGCCTTATCTCCCGGAATTCCGGTCAATTTATTGAAATTACCTCCGAGCTTTAAACATTGTATCGAAAAAAGAATAAAATATTTGATGTGCATTGAAAAACACCACTTTACTCAGATATCGAAAATAAATATTTTCCTAACGATTAAAGCGATGGTAAATTTAATTCATCCTGTCACCACATTAAAAAATATTTTGATTCAAAGCGATCTTGTTGTGTTTTAATTTTAGCGGTGTGTTGTTCTTTAATCAATCGGAACATACTGTATTTTTTCCCCGCTGTTTTAGTTCATCGCTTTTCTTCCGCTTAGTGCGTGGCAAATATTCGTTATTGGAAGTACAGATACATATAAATCATTTAAAAATTTTTGCTGGTAGTGTAAATAATCTGATGTGTATTGGGAAACGACTGTGAATAAAAAATATTAAGTGCAGAGAAAAAGCAATTTTGAAGTAAATATGTAGAAGGGCTGAGTGTTAATTTGTGGCAAAGTGAAAATTTTAAGACGATTGAAGTAAAATGAAGCCATAAAAAACCTGTATTACAAACGCAGAATTATTAATCTGGGAGAGTAATTAATACTAAAAGGGTTTGCGGCTTGTGAGCTCAATCCATCGATGAAGGAATAAGCTGCATGTGTAAGCATTTTTTAACCCTCTTGGTTAAATAGAGGTGAATAGTAACTAAAGGTGTACGTGACTAGCACTTAGTGTAGGTATCATTGGTTTCAGCTTTTATTTTGCGCGAAAAAATAAATTTTACACTTTATGAAAAGGATAAACACAAATTAAATTATTCAATGCAGTATTCATTTCATATCTACGCCAGTTTCTACGGTATCATTCTTCATGTAGTAATTTCAGCCACATTCGCTTTTTACTTAAAATAAATTTAACAGGTTTTCTGGGAAATATAAACTACTAGTAGAGTTATTAGCGAATTAAATTTTGAGTATTTATCACTGAAGCAGTTCATCTGCGTTGTGGCAATATCTCATGCATGAAGAAAATAAGCCAAACAAGTTGAAAGTCGACGTTTTTTAGGGTGGCAATTTGTGTAAAATTGAAGGCCCCCATATTTTAGGAAAGTTATGTCATATGTATCCTTTGACAAAGCTAGTTAGGTGAATGTTAATGTCAAAATTAAATATTAAGGTGCTGTAGGTGGAAAATGCTGCTATAAAATTGACGGGACGCTTTTATCCATGTTTAACTCGATGGCATTAGTCAAAACTGGTTGGAAACGGCTCATTATGGAGAAAGGAATACCCTTTTGCTTTGTGGAAAAACAAAGTGCTTCTTTCTTCATAATTCAATATTTTCGTACGTTAAAATTTTTCGCCACCTTTTATTTGCTTGTAATTTAAGGATATATGTGATGAAATCCTTTACAGTTAACTGCTATAAATCTGCTTTAACAGAGTTATGTAAATATGAAGAGGCTAGCTGATAACAGAATCTAGTGAAGAGCTGCGTTTAATTAATCTTAGGATAGTTGACTCAAGATGGGGACTACATTTTTTAACGTTATTCATTAAAGGCCGTTTTAATCGGTAGATTTTTTGTACAATTTCTTGTACAAACGCTTGTATGAGGAAAGTTGTACCGTGTAAAGCGGCAAATTGTGTGAACGCTTGTGCAAATGTCTGAGTGACTGAACGGAAAATAGAACCTGTTCTAATTCCATTCAGACAAACATACAATTTCGTTCAGTTTCATACATTCGTTTGTACAATATAATGTACTATGTAAAGCGGCCTTAACAGATGAAGTTGCATTTTTTTCATCGTATTTTTCACGCACAAGAAGGGGCGATTATAAATTACTGGGGAGATAATTAGGAAGTGTCGATTTTAGGTTGTTTTGCATTTCCGCAGTTATTCAACCAATTATTCAACAAAGCATGTGCGCAAGTGTATATAAGACGGGGATTTTGATGTAGGTATGTATATCTTGCATGTTGTGTGCAAAGTAGACGTTGCAGTTTGTCTCGCGTGTTGTTAATAAATAATCTGTATTTGAGTAGTGTGTGGTTTGTCATCATTTAGGTCCCCCATCCCTTTCATTCCTATCCTTATACCTTTCTTCCCGGTCTGAAGCGCCTATTAGTGCGAAAACATGAAAAAAGTGTGTGGTTTGGTGCATATACTTAATGCTTGTTTGGTTATAACCCACTCACTGCCACTTACCCTCGATGTGGCTTACGAGGTACCCATTTGATGTAGATAAACAGACTCATGCATAAGTCTTTAAATCCTGTCACCATTAGCTATTTTAGAGAGTTTTTTCGCCTGTGACCATTTGCCGAATCAAGCATGCCAGATAAGTCTGAAAGGAGGGTAGAGTTGGCTCTAAGATCGACAAGAGCTACAATGACAAATTATTTCCCTCTCTGAAAATTGTCGACTGGGTTCAAAGGTTTTTACCGGCTGTATTACATCCCTACTAACTTCGGTTGCAACGCGCGAGTCGTCCTGCTCAAAACATCCCTCCATGGATTCCAGCAGCGCTTTACTGCATTGTCTTACGCGGAGATAATTGCGGTTGCGTAGTTGAGGTCCGAATCCAGTTAACCAACCTATACACTCATTTACCAGCATTTTAGATTGTTTTCGATTAGGAATTTGTTGCCTGGTATCTTTGCTTTAGTGTCAGATAAACCAGATGGACCGGAATGCGTATTTCGATTTCGTGTCAGTGAGGTTTAACTCTCATAAATGGGGATCGGGTTGGTGTGGTGGCTAGAGTACTGGCCTCCCATCCCGAGGGCCATGGTTCGATCCCCGGCAGTGGCGGATTTTCCGGTGGAAAACCGGTCCCCACTTGAAGTGCCTAGTGGAGGGCATTTCAAGTTCAGTACTCCGTCCGTCGGATGGGACGTTAAGCCGTGGTCCGCTTGGCGCCTTTCGTTAAGAGTAGGCTAATGCCGACGCAGGGTTTCTCTCCACCTTTCCTTCGTTTCATGAAAACTCCTACCATTATCCAATTACCCACCTATCCTAAATGGCGCAAATGACCTCAGCTGTCGGTCGCCTCCCCTTAATAACCAACCAACCAACCTCTCACAAATCAATGCGTTTTGTGAATTTTCGTGAGTAAATAGATTTGATTTCAATATTTTCAATATATTGACGATTTTTTTATTCTATCTCATAATTTTACAAGCACGAATGGTTTTATAGAAAGCAGAATACGTATATATATGTGCTGCTTCAGCCCGAATTTCTACTCGGTGGGGAAGAGGATGTCAGGCCCTGAATGCAAAGGATCGATAGGTCGATGTAACGAGAGCCCAAGTTTGGATTATCAAATTAACAGACTCAATCCATTAGTTCAGGACCTCTGATCAATTTTCCACCTGAAATCTCATCCTTTCTCTTCGTCTTAGGAGCCTATTTGCATCGCAAATAAGACGGGGATGTTGACAATGATCCTTTGTAGGCTGAGTCAATTTCTCTCAGATTAATATCTCCATGCGTTCGTCAGCATATGAAATCCAATATTTGCTTCGTATATTTGACTTTAAATTCTAGTTCCCACTGCGGAAGTGTTGGCAAAGAAAAGGAGTGATACATCTGGTGAACAAATTTGAAAATCATTCCTCCCAGAGCTTCGTAGGAAAACAAAGTTAAAGAAAATAGAAAAGAGTTTAATTTTGGCGCTCGTATCACGACTCACCACAAGAAAATTTGAATAAATATCCGCTGTAAATATTCTGAGCGTTTTGTATTCAAAGAATGGGTTTTTGTTTCTTGACGATATTATTAAAGGGAATCAAAATACTTGAATGAAATGAAGAATAATATTGTGTGCCGTATTAAAATATCTTTTGTGAAATTATTAACTTCTCGTAATTACGCATTTCAAACTGAGGTCGGATGTAGCGAGTAGCACATCAAAATTCCAGTGAGGAAATACGAATGTGATTCGGTCAGTAATTGCACACTCTTAATGTGCTTATTTTGTACTGCTATGAATTATCTTGGCCGGTAGGTGCTGTCATAGTTTCCATTTCGAGTAAACAGTTTATATTTATTTAAATGACACATTTTGGTCAGTACGATGCAAAAGCAAATTATCTTATCATTCGCGAATGCTAATGCGTTAATTTCATGGACCATTGTGCTGTCCAATTACTTTCCATGGTGTTAATGGGAACAAAATTAGGAGGTGAGGGAGTATAATTACATGCAAACGCATTTATATTTTTATTTGAATATTTTTATCAGCATGTTGCGTAAACCTGATGGTACCGGATTAAGTTCGGATTTTTGACGATGCTTCATTTAATGAACTTAGAGTGCGTAGATGCTTTAATTGGTTGAATAGAGGCTGATATATCTCAATACAGGCGGATCTTTTCCTGGGCAATATCGCGATACGTCGGCTGCAATGTGTGATATTAATTTGATAACGCAAAGCGATGTAGTTATCGAAGGAAGTGCCAACATCAGTATCCATTGTCTTGCTGTCATGCATTATATCATCCGAAATACTATTTATGAGATATTGGAAAATTAAAACGCGAAGTTTTTTCGGAATTTGTGCGATCATCACTTGTCAGCAAGCCTAAGTTTGCCTTGACGCAGTACTCCAATCTATTTGGCTATCGGCTAGCCTCTTCATATTTACATTAGTCTTTTCTTTAAATTCTTTTCACTCCGTGCTTCATATATTTCATATGAGATCTTCGTTTCTTTTTCTCCCGTTCACTTTTGATTCCACGACTGCCATCATCAAACCATCATGTTTCGAGTAATTGCTCTTCTCTTTTAAGTGTTCATCAGACATTCTTTTCTTCCACCCTTTTTCCTTCGTTTCTTACTTCCTCTACCCATTATTTTCTTTTCATTCTTCTGTAGCATATTTTGAATGCTTCCAATGTTTATTTCTCTGCAGATAAAATCTTCCATTTCTCCTATCTTTAAAGAAGCATGTTGCAGGTGTTCTTTACTTCCTTTTCTTGTTCCTCACTTTCTAGCTTGTTTTTTTTAGGTTTAAGTTTCTCTTTCTTTCTACTTTCTTTTTCGTGCCTCCGTCGCATTATTTTGTTATTTCGCCTACCGCTGCTTACTCAGCTTCTTAGATAACAATACTCTTTTACATCTATCCTTTATGGTTCAAATTACCTTAATTGTCGGTCAACTCCCTTCACGATAACAGCAAATAGTTTAGAGTAAGTGTTTTTACTACAAAAATTGTATTTCCAGGAATATGTACTGGAGCAGGCTGTGCCCTCTTACCTCTGTGCTACCTAGTTAATATCAAAGTGTAATCCACGCAACGAACTGCCCAATGTGCAGGCATTTTTTGCCCGAACTCCGCGTTCCTTCGAACGAAAAATAAAATCGTGAACCGTCGTAATTTTCGTTGCGATGGCACTACGGTGCGTGCTCCGACTTAACGATTGGGAGCGGCGAAAATTGGACCCGTTTGTTTTTCGTTCGAGCGCGGCCCTTTAATTTTCCTCGGAAAAGTCTTTGATCGCTTTTTGAAAGCTCTTCGATGGCTCGTTAATAATCTTCACGGCCTCCACCCTCTCCTCACTTCCCTCAACCCCTACGCCCTTTCGCTCTCTTTCCCTCCTTCCGTCATAAGGGCGCGTAGGAAGTGAGTGAGTGGGGTCAAAGTTCGCCGCTGGTGGGGAAGGGCGTTCGCTTTCCTCGTTCGTGGGCGTGTTTGCGAAGGAATGTGACGAAAAGGCACGATTGAGTGAGCCGCTCAGTGAGCCAACGTGATTCGGTGAGTCACGTGAGTGACCCGTGTAGTGGGCGGTTTTGCTTGACGGTACGGAAAAGGGAGAGAGATCGTCCTCACTACAAACGGACGAGATTAGGCTCCTTGCTTATTTTTTAATTTTTATCTGATAACACGCTTTAAAACATTTGTTAAAATTATGCACAAACAGTTTTCCTAGACCGTGTAGGTAAAAAATATCAAATCCAAGAATATCAGATTTTAATTTCAAAACACATACAACAATATCGATTCTACGAGAATTTTGGCGTCAGGGTTCTGGTATCTCGCCAGTAAAAATGGAAGGACATAAACTAGGTATGGAGAAATGGTAGGTATGTATAAATTTTGCTTAATGCCAAAATGTACTAGTACAGGTTTTGGAACTCTGGAAAAGCTGATTTTCAATTTACCAAAAGATTCTGAAATGAGAAGTATCGGACGATATCGATATATAACGTGTGCCCAAGGTTTACGGAAGACAGCCAGAAGTTAATTTTTAAGGTATAAAGAATTATATTGCGTTAATTATTTAATGAACGGAACGCCAGATCCGCAATCATGATGCAATATGGTCGTTTCTGTGCGAAAGTGGAATATTTTCATCAAAATAAAAATTCTATTCGTGGACCCCATTAAAAAAAACGTAGGAGCGATTGCGTGATGTGCACAGTTGGGAAAGTTACCAAAAAAAATTAACTGATTAAAGTTAAAATTAATCTCTTTAAAAAGTAACTAGTTAAAGTTAAAAGTAACTTTTCAGTAAAATTAACCGATTAAAGTTGAAGTTAAAAAAGTAACTTCTACCTTAAAAGTTACTTTTTCAGTTACTTTGGCGAATTGGATGATGTGGTAATAGAGGCCTTGATGGTTTTTTGTTTTGACAAACAAATCGAACCCTGAAAACTGTTATTGTTGTTTCTTACATCCGTATCCTTTTGTTTAAAAATATTTGAATTGGGGATTTTCATTTTAATTTATTTAGTGTTAGGGTCAGTTGTTGGTCAGGTTTCCTAGTGTCTGCTGAAAGGATTCGGCGATTTTTCTGAGGTGAAGTTCCGATTCCGGGATTTTTATGTTGTCGTGAATGTAAGACTTTTTGATGAACCATTGTGCGTCTGTATTTCCGCCAAAGATTGTTCTTTAGCGGTAGAAAGTGCTTTAAGGTTAGTTTTTGATATCCATCCCCAGATTGCAATGTGAAGTATCCCTACGCAATCGTATAATTTCAGTGAAAACGGTTTATTTATATAGGGTTACAGCACTTTTTCTCGCGATTCACTGGGGGCTGATAAATTATTGAAGCAATGTCGCCGAGTAAGGCGTACGTAGACCGGCGCATTGTTACATACGTATGGTACTTAAGATAGGTTAGTTCGAATGAATCCCTCCCTCTCGTAATCCGTCATGGGTTTTTAGGTGACCTTTCTTTATCGGCTTCAGCTATGTAGAATTGACGCCATAATGCCACCAGTAAGGCATACGAGCCCTCCAGGACATTTTCTTCGCGTGGTTTCGTGTTTCCTCGTCCGAGGGTGCGTTTCTAAATTTTGGAGGTCACTCCCCTTAAGCCCCGTTTTTGTTTGGATGTAATCGTCTGGGCCTATTCATTGTATTCTTGCACACCTACCCTTGCATTCTTAGATACCGTTTTATTTTCCCATTTGTTTGCTGGGAAACCTTAGCGCCCAAATTACGACAGGTCGACATTCGCCAAAAATTAACAAAAAAAATTAACTGAAGTTAGTTTTGTATCAGTTAATGCATAATTTTAACGATTAAAAGTTAGAAGTTAACCCTTATAAAAAGTAACGATTAAATTAAATAGTTGACCGCATTTTTAACGATTAATTTTAATCGTTAATCCCAACTACGGTGATGTGTGGATGACGATCGATGATTCGGAACTTGCGGGAGGAGGGTGGCGAGACGGAAAAAAATGAGATATCGCGAAAAAATGAAGGAATGGGGGAAAGGACGGAAGGGTGGTGTTGGGAAGGAAGTGGCCGTGGCTCTGGGGAGCGCGCGTAGCCGGGGAGGCGGGATGCCATTGGCTGAGAGAGAAAGTGGGGGTGGGAGAGAGGGAGGGTGCGATGAGATGGCTGATTGAGCGGGACTCGAGAGGGCGCCAGGGGTCGGTGGGAGTGGAAAGGCAATTAGCGCTAACGCACATAACATGGTAATGGCCAAAAGGCGAGAAATCAAGCTTATTTTTTTCTTCCTCCGCACGTGGCTTTGGGATGGGTTCAAAGAGGGAAAGGGGGAGGGAGGTGGGAGTTGATCCTGGAAGGGGTTGGGAGGGGAGGAAGTGGGAGAAAGGAATGGGAGAGATAAAGAATATATGAAACAGATAAGGTTGGAAATGGGGCGCATGCGGGGAAGAGAAGATGGCGGTCTTAAAAGGGGAATGGCGGAAGGTTGAAGGAGGAATGGAGTTAATTCGGCTTCCTTAATTAGTGTTTCCAAGTTAGGAGTAACCTTAACTCTATGTGTGGCAGAAACTTGTGCTTCTCCATTGGTGGTTTTGTGACGAATGTAGGCCACAAGTCATGAGACATTTGGTAGTGAATGTTTTTCCATGATTAACAAGCGAAACGGTTCGTGTTGTTCCGTCATTTAGGTCTTACTGCCCTGAGATCTTCCAATGCATTTATTTGTTTTCTGAAAAGCTTAATCCTGGCGGCGTGATCTTCGTTGGCATCAGCTTATTTAATGAGACCACCCGCAGCTTAATAATGGGCAATAAGACCATAATTTGACTCCAACGGCGCTTAATATCCCCCTTTCTGTTTTTGATCTTGGGTAATCCTTGTCTCAAGAAAATAAAGTTGGGCTTGTTGAGAGAGAGCCGCGGCAACGTATTAGTCATGAACTCTTATGAGTGATATTTGAGTAAAATTTAGTATCCTTCTTTCAAGGAATCATTGCTTGTTAATTAAAACCATTCTCATTTCACACTCCTCAAAACTGTTAACATGAATCATTTTCCTCGTCACACTTCGCTGCTGCCACATTATTTTACAGTTATCAGTTTACTCTTTTCTCTTCTGTTGTGACTTTTTAAACTAATATTTTGAGCATCAGCGTGAAACCTTGCTAATGCCATGACCGTAATTTATAATTCAGTATCATAAAAGGTAGAGTACACACCATTCCAATTATTTTTTTTCTGCGGTGGAGTTAGTTTTATAAACAACTACCTTTATTAGTTTTATAGGTTCTCGAGCGTCTAAGGTTATATCACACCGTCGTAACTAAACTTTCAATCCTTTGAAAAGCGAGTCAAAATCACAGAGAGTTACCAAAATGATGAGAATCTGACGGTCGCACCGTCATTTTTTTAATCAATTTTCTTTTGGAAGAATTTCGTCTTTCTTGTCTATAAACTATTACAAGTATTAGACCATTTTTGCTTGATGGGAATGGGGTTGGTTTGGTAGCTAAATTACTGGTTACACATTCTGAGTGTCCTGGTTCGAATTCTGAAAGCGGCAGATTTTTTTAGCGGTATGCCCGTTTCCACTGGAGGGCTGTGTGGTGAACACCTCGAGTTCAGAACTCCATCTGTCAGAGGTGACCCTTAATCCATGGTCCCTTAGATACCTTACATCAAGAGCAGGCGGATGCAGAAGCCAGGATCCTCTCTTCACGTCCAGAACTCACAAAACACCATCGATATTCCGATCTTGGTGATCATATAGGTGTAATGGATAGATTACTAGATACAGATAGCTGAGTGATTGGATTAGATTCCCGGAAGAAGAGTAACAGACACTAAATACCATTGTGTACCTTAATTAAGTGTGGAAAACATTACACATTCAATACACCGTCCATCGGATGAAAAGTTAAACCGTTAATCCCTTGACTAAACTTTTCCATAGGAGTAGCATATGGTATTGGCGCCTTATTTCTTTGAAGTGTTTCACCTCTGCTCTCGAAATTCCCATCTCCTTCCAAAGGCCATCCAGCTTCTGTAGCGTAAATGCCATGTATAGTAATATAGCGTAATGACGTAAGCCATTAATCACCTTCTCGAACGTGAAAACAACAAACAAATACCCAACTATCGTTGCCGCCTCCAACGATGCAAATGACCTCAGGTTGTCGGTCTCATCTCCCGAGTAGCAACAATTTTTACTCGGGGATGTTCGTCCGAGATCTTAGTTCGAGGGATCAATAAGTTCCAGAGCCAGAATGCCGCGGGTGAATTCGTGGGCGGAACGAAAGTTGGGGAGAAGGAATACCGCGCATCTCCTTTGACCTTGTGGGTCACTGTGGGGGGCGGAGAGCCGGGCGCCTCTTCCTCTAGAGATGCCTGGGGGTCGAGGGAGAAAATAAGAGTCGTAAATTTGGGGAATGAAGACAGTTCAAATATTTCCATTGGAGTATCTTTAACAACGCTAAAATATATGCTGCTAATGAAAGATCTTGGTATCCAGTTTTTTGCTAAGTGTTGAGGAATCGTCTGGGGATTTTTTGTCGCATACCGGTCCCTACATCCTCGCTGTGTGAAGATTACAACAAGTTCAGTACTCCGTCCGTCATATAGGTCGTAAAAACGGTACCTTTTGCGCCTTTCCTTTAAATTAGGTGTCCTCTTAAAGTTTTCTACGCTTCCAAAATTTTTACCTCTTCCAAAACTATGAATTTACCCTTAATGGCCCAAATGACCTTAGTCCTCGGTCTCCTTCCCTAACAACAAAAACATCTCAATGATTCTTCACTGGAACTCAAGTGTCCCAAAAAGAGCTTGCATATGCGATGGTGTTATTAAATTGCCCCGTACGCATGATTTACGAGTTGTTTCATTGTTGTTTTCTGCGACGGGAATTTTTTATCAGACTCTTGGGTACCGAATTCAGGTCTCGCGGGGCTCCGTACGACATAGCGAACTTGGTTGGTGTATGAAGATAAAGTGGTCTACGGGGCACTTGGGTATTGCTATATTCATCATTACAGCCATATTTCGGCAAGTACCCACGAAAGGTCGCGTAGCCCATTCTGTTTATGTGTGGAATTCTCGAGCTGATAAATTTAAATGCTTCTCTAAATTTGAATAAATTCTCTTCCTCCTCGCTCACATTGTCTCAAGAAGTTAGCAAATATTCGTTAAAAAAGGTTTTGGGATATATAGCTATAGTTTAGCCACTCTTGTTTCCTTTCGGAGAACTTTATGAAGTGGGATCCTAATCTTTTGTAATTACTTAAGCTACCTCTGGGTAGTTGGTTGTGGCGGATGTATGGGTATCATGTCACGTAAAGTAAAAAAATTGGAAAAAGATAGTAGCGATTCGACACAAAAGGTTTTTATCTTTGAGAATAATGCTTTTGAAGGTAAAAATTTATGTCACTGTGATGCTGACAGTTGCTGATGTATTGTGCTGATCATCTCATGACAGTGATGTCATGTTGGAAAAAATGTTTTTTATCATTTCAATTCTTACTGTACCACTTGGAAAACTATTGTATCAGAGAAGAGTAGAATGTTTTGTTTTGAATTTTATATAATGGACAAAACCAAATATGGTAAGAATAGATATCAAGAAGCTACAGAAGTTGCGAAAATTTTACTCTTTGACCTTAGAAAAGATTTCTGTGATCCACAAGTTATTAGCACACAATGTAGATAAGTATAGATGTCTTATTTTTCTCAAATCTCTTGTAGTAAAGATTTTGCAGTTCAGGGTTAAGGTAATATCTGAGGGAAAGTGAGTAGAGAAGGCTTAAAAAGAGCAGAAAAAGATAAGTTAAACGATTAGTTAAAAATAAGATAAATGAAAGAAGACTCAAATACAACACTTTGAATTTTCCCTCATTACAGTGATCAAAGTGAATGTAATATTAAACCTGACGATATATAAAACTTAACTCACGACCCGCTTGTAAAGGATAAACTTCAAACTCAACTTTTTAAATTTTAATTGTAAAAGTTGTATTCTGATTTATAATTTTATGTACCTAATTATAATAATACGTGCGTTAGTGGAAAAATATAAGTACCATAACGATTAGTAAAGCAATGAATAATAGCAGTTTTATCGCTTTAATTTGATCACAAAAGCAACTTAATATCATTGGATTTTCATGAGAGGTGAATATTTGTCCAAAATGGAGCGAAGAGGTTTCATTATTACTGGAAACATGCGGGTAAAATAAAAAAGGTTTTATTTTTGTTCCGGACTCATCAATGGGGATTATCATTCGAGAAAGCTTCTATTTAATCGAATAACTAAGATACAGCTTGTGGCCAATGCCTGATCTAAGATTCCGTGTATCTCTTTCGTTATCGAGGATTTCCGTACCTTCTCAAGTGGACGCTTCATCGTTAAATTTAAAAGGCACGTATTCACTCTCATGGTTATTGCTTATTTTCATCAATGTCCTTCAAGGGAAATCGTTTTTCCCTTGCAAAGAAACTCTTCTTACTGCAAACAAGCTGGCTACTATTTTTTGACGGCGTTCGATTGTGCACACATATGATCGATCATCCGTCCAAAGACAAGCGAATCGTTAACCCCAGGGTCGAGGTTCAAGGCAGGAGCAAGAAAGATTGATGCGCTCGCAAATTTTTTGCCATAGGCTCAATTTTCGCTCGTCGGTTAACAGGAACGAAGCGCCGCGGTACAACCGGCGTCAGGCTGAACCAGAGCTGCTTTTAATCGTACGTAAAGAATACCCTCCTTGTCGGAGAGTTGAACGATTCCATTTGCGAGACAATACTTGCTTACGAGGCTTGCGAGCGCTTGATAATGCGAACTGGCAAGTGTCTCAGAGTCCGAAGCGCACTTAGAGGTTGACGGGTACAGTTGTTGCCGGTTGAGCCCTTAAAGCAACCAATCAGTGCCAAACCGCTCTCGGTAACGGATGGCAGCTCGATGATAGATCGCTTAGAGGTACCATTTAGAGCTCATTGTCAGCTCAACGTCAACACGAACGTTTTGTAGGATGCTCTGTTGACAATTGCTTCCTCCGATCCTCCTCGTGGGTGGTCAACTAGATGACCGTAACACCGGTATAGGAATTTATTCCTTTCTCTTCAAGCTATCTCTATGGAATTATATATGTGTATATGGAATTACATATGTGAATATACAGGTATATAAACAAGTCTTGAGAAAAGCCACATCCTTGGACCATAAACAGTGTTTTCAGGTGTGAAAACTAGAAATAGAAAGCACAAAAAATGAACACACACACATATTTCGGTGGTCGCAGCCAACCTTCTTGACGAGAAGAGAAATACAGGATACAGCAGTGGAAGAGAAGACAAGACCTGAGTTTTTGAGCAGGGCTATTATATAGGAATGATGGAGATGAAATAGATCGGCCGAGTAGTAAATAAAGAAGTCCCGAGAAGAGTGGAAGAAAGGAATGATGAAAACTTTAAAGAGGAGACGGGGAAACCTTATCGTCCACATCTCGAGACATGATGGTTTGATGAAGGCAGTAGTCGACGGGTTTTGTGAGCGGGAAGAATGCCAAATGAAGGCCTCGTATGAGCAGGATATAATTCTCGCAGCCTACCTATCAACCTCTTTCACAACGTCTTCGTGATGGCTCGCAGGGTCGCACGCAAATGTACATGTTGATGTAGAGGAGTGAACTCTCAACCCCTAGGTGTGTGCGATGCTTACTTAAAGACGCTGGTGGGGCGCCCGTCCAATAGTCCCGTCGTAATTTGCCAGCGACGACGAGTGGGCCCTGGGAGAATATTTCGTGGAAGGAGCGAGGGATCGCGTAATTACTTGTCCGAGGAGGGTGAATCAGACGGAGGGAAAGATATGGAAATAAAGGAGGCAGTCGGGGATGGATGGGGGATGCGGGTCATGGGGAATGGGGTGGGGATCGGAACGGGATTGGGTGGGATTTCGACGGGTGAGAAGGAGGGGAAGTAGAGGGTTCGGGCAGGGTTGGGCAGGTGAGGGAGAGAGTGTGGGGTGGGGGGGGGGGTGGATGGAGGAATGGTGGGAGGAACTGGGCGGAAGGGATGATAAGAAGGAAGTTGCTGAATAAATGAGAAAGGGGGATTTGAATAAGTGATGTGGGGTGGGAGAGTGGGAATTAGAAAAAGGCGAGGAATGAGTAAGGGGTAGGGAAAAGGCACTCGCTCCACCTTCACACGGATCCGACCTCCGCCTCCTCCTTCCACATTCCCCTCGACCCCCTCCCCCCCCCCCCTCCAGACCCCTCCTGCATTAATAAAAGGTCTTGCAAGGACGACCGCGTATATGTGAATGCGGGTGGTAGTTTGTGTTAGGAAGTTCGGGAAGACTCTCGAAGTACTCCTCAGTTTTTTAAGTCAATGAATCAGCGAATAGTAATGTTCACAAGGACTAAAAAATATTTATAATGGTTTAGAATACCATGAGACGCTCCAGAAGATGATTCGAAGATATATACACATATATTTTCTCTTTTCTCTTTCTCCTCAATTCTTCATCATATTTTACTAATTATTTTCATATTAATAAATGTGATCATGATCTAAAAGTGGCTTAGTTTTCTGTTTATATTAGAATTATGATTAAGACTAACTTCGGTCAGACAATGCGGTATATCCTTAGCAGTTAGTGTACCTCAAAATGTAATCCTACTACTGCTTCCAAGGGAGCGCAGATACCTGGTAATTTTTATTCTAGGCAACTTTGCTTTCTCAATGTATGAGTGAAAAATAAATGTATGTTGTCTGATATATTTTCCCTGATGCATTCCATCTCTATTTTAAAGAACGGTTTTTAGGCGAAGGATTCATTACATTAGAATCTGTACTGAATGCAATCAGCAAAACTTTGCGATGGACTGTGCAAGAATAAAGATTTTTAAGCAAGATATGGAGGTAAATTATGATGAAAGGAGGAGAAATAATTCGCTTGTCTTAGAATTCTAACTTTTTAGCTGGACGGTTTTAACTGGGCCATTTCTTTGAATACGGTTTTGAAAAGGAGAGGAGGAAATTAGAAATATGTTTCTCACTCCACATAGGATTTAAATACAGTTGTTCTTAATAAACTTATGAATAGCCTAAGGGGAAAAGGTAGTCACATACTTCGGTATTCTAGGCATTGACGTGAATAATACGGAATATCGTGTTTTATTTATAGTTTTTCCATCCTTAAAAATTCATTGAACTCCTCCTGTCTTTTTTGATGTTACTGATTTACGTGATGTGTGTGTCAACATCTTTTTTGAGTAGTGGTCAACGTATTTTATTCATATTACGGTGATGCTTAATAACCTCCCACACAATGGTGAGATTTTACCATTACTTTTTGAATGATGTATCTAAATTCGGTATTTCTTGTTATTGATAACATAGCCGAATGTCACCTAGTGAAAATACGAGGTATTTTCAGGAATCCCCTCTGCTTAAAACTTTAACAAACTTTAATAAATGAGATGAAAATTTATTAGATTGCTGTGCCAAAAAAGTTTTCCTCGCCCATGTTTTTTTTTCTCATGATGGGATAATTTAAACAAGGCGAACGTTTCAAGCGTTTTTTTATCAAATGAATCCAGCGAACATTTTACCGTTCAGAATTTATGGAACACAGTTTCTTCAGTCAATGAATAAATTGAAGAATACTTTGGAGGAAATGTCCTGTAGTTTTTTTTTAGCAAGATCACATCATTTAACAGAGAAAAAATCATTCACCTTCTCCGGGACTCGCAACCGGACCCCGGGATTTTTTCTGTGCGGAATATCTTGCTATTGTGCAGTTTCAGCGGGTAACACCGCTTAAGTTTTCGCGACCAGTTCGCGCTCTTTGAATTCAAAGTTTCTTAGTTATCTCTGCTCTTTATTTGCGAACGTGTATTTTGTTCTGTACTTTCTCATGCTTGTTCTCAAGACATCTTCTATGGGTTCCCTGTACTGAGCCAACTGTACAACAGTAAGCTATCAGCGCTGCTGAAGAATCGACCATATTCAAAGCGATGATGTTTACGAACAAATCCTGAAGGTGTACTTGGACATACGGGTTATTAAGTGAAAGAAACAAATACGTGAGGCGATCATGGACGTTGTAATTTTGTTGGACATTCGGATAACTGACGTGAAGGTGCACTAAAGTTGTAGACTTTGCGTGAGGTGCAATACTTATACGCATGGTATTTTCTTGAATATGCAACTGAACCAATGTTTTTATAACTAATATGTATGTTTTTGAATGATGAAAATTTTTTTCTTCAAAAATATATGTATATTTTTAGGAAAAGTGTACTTTGCCATTCGTGATGAAAAAATTCTAAATATCTACGTGAGAAGAAATCTGGCAAGTGAAATCGAAGTTAATATCAGTGAATTGTTATAATTAAGAGAATAGCTATGGAAAACTTCATGGATGAGCTATATGACCGTTATTTTCCGTTAGCTTTTAATAACAAGACACTTCTGTTAAAATATTCGGAGGCCAAAACCAACGAAATGTCGAAACGGCCAAAAGATATTGAACATCATCGAAGCGGGGAAAAGCGTAATTATTGCTGATTTCCTCTATTATTCTCCCATGGTGCTACGTAACAATGAGGTAATAAAAATGGATCCCCGGCGTGACTAACGAAGAAGTCCTAAGTAGAATGGGAGAAAAAGATGCCTGCTGGAACCTTTGAAAAGAAAACAGGATAACTTAATTGGCCATTTCTTAAGACGTAATGACCTGACGAGACAATCGTCGAGGGACAAGAGAATGGAAAAAGAAAAAGGAAAGCCTCGGATGAGAGAAAAATGGAGTAGTTAAGGATGCGAAATAGAACAATTATGGTAATAATAAGAGGTTAGCTGATAGGACGATAGAGTGGCTAGCTACTACGAACCAATCATAGGATCATGGACCTTGACGATGATGTCACCCGCATAAATATTTCTACTTAAAATTTCAAATCCCAAAATTCTGCATCAATGCCTTGCTGATATACCATTTGCCGTCAACTTCCTCGGAAGATTATGTTCACGCTCAAGTCACGAAAGCTATTTGATATTTTCGTGTGTGGTATACTCGATTTTTGATCAATGCGATGAATAATTTTGGCATGGCATAATTACTCTCTGTGAACAGTTGAGTGTTTGTGTTGTAGGGATTGTGACCATTGTTATTTTATAAGAAAAAATAAATGCCAAATGAAAAAAAACGTAAGTGTTAGGGAATCACGAGGACTCCACAGCTTACGAGTGCGCCCGCGTGTCCATGTATCCGCGGAAAGGTGGTCGCTTTCCAAGGTCCTGTGCTTGCGCGCCCCCTAGTCGCGTTTCTTCCCCGACTGCGTGCTGACGTCCGCGGCAGGCGCCCAGCTAAGTTAAAAGGGATGACTCCGATAAGGGACGAGGGCGTATTTCAGCGAGCCGACAGTTGACTTGATTGGTCAATTTTTCACAATATACCCTCGCCCTCCCAACACCTTCCTCCCTCCGTTCCCATCCTCCTGCTTCCCGAAAACCTATCTTTCTCTGCCTCTTTCTGCGGACAAATTGAATTGGTTTCGGGGCCGAGGGAGGGAGTCCGGGCGGGAAGAGCCGTAGTCTGTGGGAAAGGAGTAGGAAGAGAGAGTGGAGTGAGAGATACGTGGATAAATGCAGTTACACTTACATACAAGTGTGTGTACGTTTGTGAGTAGGTTTTAAGTTGCCCTTTTAGGAGAGTGAGAGATCTCAGGATTTCGGCACGGAGAGGGGAAGAAAAAGCGATAAATAATCCAGCCGCCGCCGCCACCCTAGATACGTATTCATACCCTGGGATTTTTTCTGTCCCCCTGCTCCAGGGTGGAGTGGTTGAAG
The DNA here is from genome assembly GCA_933228895.1 of Platycnemis pennipes. Lineage (NCBI taxonomy): Eukaryota > Metazoa > Arthropoda > Insecta > Odonata > Platycnemididae > Platycnemis > Platycnemis pennipes. The sequence continues at coordinate 39,673,801 of OW121851.1, read as the reverse complement.
AGGTCAGAATGTTGAAAGAGGTCGAATGTCGGGGATGAATGGGAATCGGGTTGGTGTGGTGGCTTAGAAAACTGGCCTTCTCTCCCGGGTTCGAATCCTCGTCAAGACGGGTTTTTCATTGATATACTGGTCCCTACTTGAGAGCTTTGGGGAGAGAACTTCGAGTCCGGCACTCCATCCGTCGGATGGGATATTTAAGTCATGGTACCCTTGGCGCAATTCGATAAGAGCACAGTAATGCCGACGCCGGGTTTCTCTCCACTATTCTTCCGCTCCCTAGAAATCCTACCTTTACCCAGTTATCCACCTTTTCTCTCCGGAGCAAATGGGCTCAGTTGCCGGTAGCCTCACCCAAGTAACTATTCTATTACTAATCACACATACTATTCAGTTATTCAGCAGACATCTCAAATAAATACAAGCATGTATAACTCGGCGATGGATGAATACGAGTGGTGTGTATCTCGAGTACCGCATCCAATTCGTAGCCGATAAATCAGAGTCTTAAGGAAGGATTTGGCGACGAGAATGATGATTTTCATGACGGTTGGAAAGTAGTGGATATAGAACCCCTTTGTCCTCTCCTTGAGGAGAGGACCCCGTGAGCTCGGGTTCAAATGCCGGCAGTAGTTTTGATTTTTCAGCTGTCTATCGATCCCTACGTGATTGCTGTTTGGAGAGCAATTTAAGTTCAGTACTGCGTTCATTAGATGGGACGTTACAGCGTGGAATCCTTGGCGCCTTTTGCTAGGAGTTGGCTAATGCCGACTCCGGATTTCTTTTCCTTCTTTGCCAACGCTTCCTCCTCTCCCTAAGAAATCCTACCTCTACATAATTACACACTTTTCCTTAATAGCTCAAATGACCTCAGCACAGTTGCCTCCCCAAGTTAATACTACTACTACCTGTACCATTGGTCATTACGCCGCTGTGTGTTGCATTGTAAGGCCTCTCGATCTGCGTCAGCAACGTTGCAGTCACACCACATAATCACTCCCAAACGATGAGTTTAACGTTTAATCGCTAAAAACGAAATAAGTACTCTCTGCGTTGATATATCCTGAGCTATTTTTATTAATTCGCTCTTTGACGCATAGCTGTTTCGTCCGATGCTGGGAATATATTCAAATGTCTTCAGGAAAGAAGATTTGGTTGTTGTGGCGGCTAGAGCACTGGCTTCTATTCCCGAAGAGATCGATTTCTAAGCCCTGGATTATTTTAGTTGAATCTGGGTCAATGCTTGTTTGCTACGTGGAGAAAATTTCAAGTGCAGTGCTCCGTCCGTCGGCTGGGGCGTTAAATTTCAGACCACTTGGCCCCATTCGTAAAGAGAAGACGTATTGCCGACGCCGGGTTTTCCTCGTACCTCCCCTCTATTACGAATCTAACTATGCCCGGTTGATCCACCATAGAAGCAAATAATCTTATATTAGTTGCTGATCGCAATTTTCATATAGCAACAGGTGAAAGGAAATTCCTGAACTCCCGTTAAACGTGCATCTATTACGTTCACTAAACTAAGTACACGAGGAAACTTGAGGAAACACGACTTTGAGATGTCAAACATTCTGATTTGTTACATTATTATGGCTGGAACAGGTTCGTTTATGATAAAAGACTCCTTAAGGCGATATTTCACGCTATAAATGGCACAACGTTATTTCCTGCTTTACGTTAATCCCATGTGACATTTTGTTCCTGCTGGTATCACACGGTCAACGCACGTCATCATTACAGTGGAGTGATGAGTTTTTCGTAAATTTAACTTTCTTCTGCGATACTGCTAACTTTTAAAGTGTTCATACAGGTATTTTTGCAAATTCAAGGACAAAGACTTTTTAATTTATTATATAAGCCCTCTGGAAAATAAAAAAAGGAGCCTAGACTCAAGGGATAATAAACCAGTACTCGAAATCAGATCCCCTCAACGGGGATAAATTTGACCGTTAGCATCTACCCATAGATCGATATGCATTTGAAAACTTAAAACATGCCCGTGTTGGAACAAATGAGTTCAACGCGGTTCTGTCTGGCTTTAGTCAAACGGATGAATCAATGTACCAGTGACGTAGGCGGTCGAAACTATGGGGCAATTATGAAATCGTTTCGATCCGCGAGCAAGGGCCCCTGACGTAAGCGTTTCCTCAGCGATGCGGGCGAGCACGTTTTCCGGTCGGAGCGGAAACAAAGGACGAACGAAAAGCGATCCCCTGAGGTTCGGAGTGAAATTGTTTCCTCTCTTCCATTCCACCCCTTCTGCCATCTACGTCCATCCGCCTTTCCTCTCTCTCCCTATTCATATTTCTCTCCTCTTTCCCTCTTCGAATGTTGACTAGGCAGTCTTTCCTGCCTATTCACCAATACGTTTTTGGACCCTCAAGGGGTTCGTGCTGAACGAATTTTGGATTATGATGCCTACGGAGGGAGGCAGCATCATCAAGAAGTTTGGAAAATTGTTATGCATGTTTCTCCGGAAAATATAGGTATTTTTTCTTGTTATTTAATTTGAAGTTATTTGAAAATAGAAGAAATGGGGAGAAAAGCAATAACATATCTTTAGTTTAGCCCCAATAGAGGTTTTACACCCAAGGTAAAACTCGTAAAATGTCTTCATTTACCTTTGTGGAGGATGCGTATTGATTTTGCTCTAAATGTAGAAACTGCTGCTGTAGAAATTGCTCCTTCTAAAACGTACCTAAGCGCCATAAGTCATCCAAAAACTTTCCACAAGGCCTTTTTGAAAGTGGATATTTTTATTAAGTCAACAATTTCTGCATAGTTCTCCTAGCACAATGCTAATGGTAGAGGTTAGCAACGTGAGAGACTCGTTCTACCGATGCGTGGCGTTTAAAAGCACTCCGCTGAAGTAATAATGTCTGTGAACGTTTTTTCATTCAAATTCGGTCGTTTATTCTATGCATTTAGCACTCAGCCAACGTGGAAGTGCTCTTATTATCATGGAAGAAATTTCACAATTCCTATTCTGCTCTCTAGAGAAGCAATTTCTTAGAGCCACTAAAAAATACAGATCTCACAATTTAATTATTGGAGGATGCGGTTGATTTGATAATGTCGGCGTAAAAGTTCTTCTCGCTGAAAATTTCTCTTATTAAAGACTAAGCTTCAAAATCTCCTTTGCTACAAAAACTTATTAATTTCATTAAATTTATCATGCGCTTAATTTTCGACGGAACTCTGAAATTGGTCTTTCTTATTGAAAAATTCAGTTAATGATTAAAAAACGCAGCAAGCCGTATTCTGAAAAATGTAATATAACGTAACTCCTTTTTGAGCGATTTTCTTGTGACTTCATATTCTCAAGTTTAGAGAATGTAGGAAAGTATTGTCGGTAAATATTTCTTAAATAAGAGCAACTGTGTTATATTTTATTTTTTTATAGCTGTGGGAGGTATTTAATTATTTCTTTCCGTGAAATTCTCTTGCAGTAGCTTACAGATACCTACACATTTACAAGTGGTCCACTTAGCTCGTATACAGATTTGTTTTCACCAAATTCTACTTGTCGTAGGAAAGTGTCTGTATGACGTTGTAAATTAAAATAACAGAGTTGAAAGAGATTTGCTTTACAAGAGCATCATGGGGGATATGATTTGAAAGGAGCCAACGATCTATAACCTCTATTAACGCTTTTCTTGATGCTTGCACACGGTCATCTCACTACAATTTGTGTGTCACCCGTAATTTGTGAATGCATTCTCGGATGCATTATTCTTTCTTCATGCATTCGAGTTTACACGAACGCTACGCAGCCAATTAAAAGCCAGAACGCCCGCCAATTTTTTCATATTTTTTTCGCCGCAGACTTAAATTGCTGGAGTTTTGGAATTGAAGTAAAAACCATCGCTCTCCATCATTCATTTGTTCTTCTCGGTCTCAAACCTACCGGCGAACTAAAACCATCTCTATCGGAATGTTACACCGTCGCTTTTAGTTCTCGCGTGGCGCTGACGAAGTAATGTAAACGGGCTCGCTGATCACGGAAGACACGACGGCTAAAAAATGCAAAATCGGAAGGCAGACAGGTTAAATCCGTCTGTTAGTATTTTATCTTCCTTTAGTTCATTTGGAAGCGTGCGCTTTTCCGTGGGTTATTGGAAATCCGTGCTGCTTCAGCATGCCCGCGAAACTGCGCTTCTTGCGGAAATGGAATACTGGCACGCTTTCTAATGATTTTCAACTGGCGGATCAGGGAGGTTGAAACCGCGTACGGACGGTTTGGTTGCGTGTTTTGAACTGCTTGCCATCTCTTTAGTATGCCGTCGGTTGCGCAAGAGAGGTATCTGAAGACTTCGAGAGATACTGTGCTAATTCAATTCTTCATTAAATGGCATCGAAAACAGGATTGGGTGATCATTATCTCAGCTCATGACCGAACATGATGCGCCCAATACGTCGCACTAATGCGTATTTTAAGTCATTCCTCACATTTGGCTCAAATCTTTGGAATACGTTGCCTTTGTCTTTGAAAAACTCTGCCTCGCTACCAATTTTTAAGGGAAAACTATTTAACTATTGTTTCAATGAGGACTTATAAATGTAACGTAACTATTTTATTAATTGTACCGAATTTATAGTGAATTATTATAATTATAGTTCATTATTCTGAGAAATATTGTCATATTTTTGCCTTATTATTGATGATTTGTTTGCCAGCTGTTCTTTGTATCTGTTTTATTTCAAAACTTGTAGGTATCTTTTTTTTGCAAGGCTCTTTTGGGGAAGCCCAGATCATGCAATAAATCAAATCAACATGAATACCTTGGTTTTCTTTGAGAAAATATCTGCTTGTTCTCCATGTAACGTAACTATTTTATTAATTGTACCGAATTTATAGTTAATTATTATAATTATAGTTCATTATTCTGATAAACATTGTCATATTTTTGCCTTATTATTGATGACTTGTTTGCCAGCTGTTCTTTGTGTCTGTTTTATTTCAAAACTTGTAGGTATCTTTTTTTTGCAAGGCTCTTTTGGGGAAGCCCAGATCATGCAATAAATCAAATCAAACATGAATACCTTGGTTTTCTTTGAGAAAATATCTGCTTGTTCTCCATTGTTGACGAAAATAATCGAAATCACTAGCGTTGGTTATTTCACATGTACTCTCCTCTTTTATAGAGTTAATTTACCAAGGAATCTGCGAATTAATTATTTTAGAATCAAGTTTAGAGGTGCTCCAAATGCTCAGGTTAAATCAAAACAGGGTAATCTTAATTAATCTTAAGCTTAATCCTGCTACTAACACAACACCATTGCCCTCTTCGGGATTCGAAACGGAGGCTTAAAGATTTTCAGGACAATGCTTCTCTTACCAGACTACCGTGGCCCAGTGTAAACGAATATTAACATTTAAGTTAACCTTTACCTTTTTCTCCTTCATTTATTCATATCACAGTCTTCCAGAACGGTACGGAAATGTGGAATTAAAACAACTTGATCCTCGGAAATAATTTCAGTGATGGCATAAAAATTAACGTTCATCTTTTTGAAGCAGCTTAAAAAAAAAACACATTATAAATCAGGTGAAGGTTAGGGATATGTGCCCAAAAGAGATTAATTGGATGAAGGCTCGGAGATACGGCCGTTGCTAATCAGGAACTCATCACTTTGAGGCAGGCACCCAACACTAATGCTTCAGTGTTCAAGTTGGTTAAAAGGAGCGTCTTTACATTCTCGGAGACCGCGATCGGCGTGTGAAATAAAATTAACGAGCCTAGGAAGCATTTCTATACAAACATTCTCCCTCTTCGCAACCATGAGAAGTGGAATGGGTCGTGACAGGAGCGTATTCCGCTCGTAAAATAGTGGAAGCCCTTTCAGTGAATTGGCTTTTGAGTGTTTTCCCTTTGCTTTGGCTCACAGAACGTTTCGGAATGGAGAAACTGGTCCGTAGTTTCGAAGGAGTATCTTCCCCCCTTGTGGCATTAAAGGCGGATCAAGACGAACTGAATATCATGCCATTGTGAACATGCTAATTCCATTTCAGTTCCTTTGAGGCACTCGCCCGGGAAAGCCGCCACAGCGGTACTGATAGGATTGTGTCGTCATTCTGGGAACGGCATTGGAGGCACCGTCTTCATTTTGTTAACCAGCTGACTTCTGTATTTGAATATTAAGAAATAAATATCCCTCAGTTTTTACTCATTCTTCACCGTATTACTCGGGGACCTAAATATAAGGCGACTGAAGAGATGTCACACGAAATGTGTGCATTAATTAATCATATTGACTTGCCTATCCTTTCTGGTAATCATTTATTTGTTTACAACTTATTAAACCCTCCAAAAATACTCCTGCATCTTAATAGTAAGTGCAGTTTTGTAACTACAGCGAATGTTCTTTTCTAATCAGAGTAATGGTTCGAAGAAAACTAAGAAATAATGATTTGGGAATTGACGCGTGGTTGAAGGGTTGTACTTGAGCAGTTTAGTGGATATACTTTTCAGTAACTCCAAGCCTGTTAATAGATTTCTTTTTAAATTGAGTAAGAGGAACTTTGAAAACCCGCAATTGTCTTTAAAAGTGCTTGCCGAGGAATCGGAATTCATTCCGTGCATTAATATTTCGGATTTGCAGTAAGTTAAAATTGTATGAATTACGAATAATTCCTGAATCCCAGTCGAGACAATTCATTTATTATATAGGTCTACCAATCCTTTTCGCTCTCTTAAAATCATTCCTTCGTCATTAAAATTATGTAATTAAGCGGTGTTTTACCATCGATTATCAAACATTTTTTATCTTTTAATCGAGTGTTCAAGTTTTACTGGTTCGTTCAAGATATTTATGTTGCGTCCTTTTATTTATCATGCTTTCGAGCCGTAGGCTGATATCTTCTGCAACAATTTAAAGTGCAAATATTTTCTGAAGATGTTGAGTGCACATTGCAAACCCAAGGATGGGAGTATAAATGTATCAGAACGCCAGAAAACCATGGCGGCCTGGATTTTAATGATAAAACCTAGAACACTGACAAATAGATTAAAAATGAGAAAACGAACGGATTCAGGGGTAACTTTGTGAAATTTTTCCATTGTGTGGAAATAACAAACTTTGCAAATTTCACTTTATTAATTTATTCACGAACCTGGTTTCAACACATTGTGTCATCTTCAGGTCTGAAGATGACACATTGTCACCTGAAGATGACACAATTTGTTGAAACCCGGGTCGTGAATAAATTTATAAAGTGAAATTTGCAAAGTTTGTTACTTCCACCTATATTAAAAATGTTATTTATTCCGAGTCCAAGGATTACTAAACTCGAAGTGCTCTCCACATAGCACTCAAGTAGGGAAACGTATGTCGATGCAAAATCTTTACTACTGCAGGTTTCGAACCCGGGTCGTCGATATGTGACGCCATTTGTTTGAACACTACCACACCAAACCGATTCCCTAGCTAGAATAGAACGAAAGCCAACTACGGTGAAGCTGTCCAATATAGGTTTCTTCTGGATTTAGATACACGGGTGCATGTACCTACATCTGAAGGCGGTATTGTATGTGAAGTAGCCGTGTTACTTTGGTTGAGGTTGTAGTTGTGGTGAGTTAAGTCAACAAGGATATGCGGAGTAGTTACTAATAATGGAATGGTGAACTTGACGGCCGTGCATGACTGGTGTAAGGGTCACACCCTGCCACACACCCTTACGATGGTTTTTTTTTTAGGGTACCATGTAGATGTGGATGAAATGCATTCGAACTGCTCAAAACTTCGCTCACGATATCTTCCTCCGGGATCACCAAGCCTCAGATCCGAGCATCGCTGCGCTGCATATGAAAACCCCCGGTGATCTTTCATAATCGCCAGTTATTCCCTCCCCCCCGCCCAAGTGCCCCTCCTCCATTAATCCTTCCCACCGTTTCCGTAGGGGGCGGTGCGGACGGCGACGTTGAAGGCGATAGATGAAGTGCGGGAGAGCGTGTCGGAGACGATGAAAAATAGCAGGGGGGCGCGCGAGGCATTAGTCGCTGACGCCGGCGGAGGCGCTCCATGCAAAAGAGGCGCCTCGTGGCGCCCCCACACGCCCTGCGGTGGCGCCGTCCCCAACTGCCACACTCCCCTTTCGTCCATCATCTGCCCATAGATAATTTAGACTCGTGCATTCGTTCCCCGAACGCCGTTAATGCGTCAGTACTCGCTGGAGAAAACCGCAGGAACCTTAAACACACCCACACACACTCTCTCTCTCACTCTACGCACCCCCGGCCCACATCCGAGCCCAACACCATTTCTTCGTCATCAACTAACTCTTCCCTCTCCTCCCCAACAACACGTCCCTACCCATTCCTCTCGAATTTCGCCTCCCACCATTCTGTATCACTATGCATAACATTTCCTAGCCTCAAGTCTGTATTACCTAAATACCTCCCAGATAACTTCCATTCAATCTTTGTAGAAAGTGGGATTACCCTACGGTTAAGTGGTTTTAAAATAATGGAAATGCGCCATTCTGAGGTAATTTAACCTCATTTCAGACCATTTTTGTGACTGGTTAATTTTTGTTCTGGGTGCGTCTTATGTACGTGATCAAACGATTTTTCGCCTCAAAATCTGGGGTGCGTCTTAAACGCTTGTGCGTCTTATGTGAATGTAAATACGGTACTTGAATCCTGTATTAACTAATCATACCATATATTATTTAATGAGTTATAACTTTTATGACTTCTATGGTTGGTTAATTCATAAAGATAATATTAGGGAGCCAGCAGAGACAACAGAGATAGTAACATTGTGGGTTTAAGTGAAATGTTTTCGCAGCACTATAAGGGTGATAGAAAGAAAATAAAAGATAAAATCTGAATTTACCTGGGAGTTTATTACGGTAAATATGTAGTTTTTATGGTATGTTTGATATATACAAGTATGACAGAGGTATAGAAATAAGTTTTCCACCTACAATCACGGAATTAATAGATCAACTCAATGCTAGTGGCGTATAATTATGATTAACAATACAGATTTGTTTTTAAGGCTTTGTTTTATTGCTAGCTAGAAAGACTTAGAATTTTATTTTTCCTCGTGCGATGGAGTAATAGATAATAGATCATATCGAATTTACCGGCGTGGTTTTGGGATAGGTAATGTGCATTTTCGCCTTCGTGTGCATGCCTGAAGAAACATCTACGTGTACAACGAATGTAAGTTTTTTTTAGAAATTTCGTTTTGCATTTGTTTTAAAATGTGAAACTTTGCAGTGCCCATTTCGCACAATGCCAAAGAGTTATATTAATTGTATTACTAATTTATTATTACTGCAGCTTTTAGCCCCCGTGCGTAATGAATGTTTGGCGGTTGTTCTCCCCATGCCACTAACCATCGTGGGGCGCTGCAGTGTACTTTGTAAACGTATGTGAATCGCATCCATCAGCAATGCTCAGAGCTCGCCAATCTGACCCACTCCCTATGTTGTGGATGCAGAGCTGGAGGTGAAAATGCTGACGTACGGCAGATAGAGCGGTTGGTAACGACTGCGATTTATCAATCCTTGTTTTTGATTCGTTCGTTTGTTGAATTAGTCCTAATCAAATCCGTGATGGCTTACTGGTTGGGATATTTTTTGTGCTTGATTTGCGAGATTAATCGTTGCTGTTGAGGAATACCGTTGAAGTATTACCATGAGAGGACTGAATTGCAAAGGGAATAACGAAAAGTGTATATTATCGCTTTACTACTCACTAGGTTCCCTGAAACCCTGTTTGAAATCTCTTTTATAATTCAACATTTTTCGTTTTACTATACGTAGACTTTAGTTTACATATCTAAGCTCATGCCCCGCTATATTTTGTGTGTGTGTGTTCATTCAATATGTTACTTTAACCTCAGTTATTCTCTCATTAATCTAAAATATCAACTATTTAATGTGTATTTATCACATCACTGCCAAAATCTAAAATTATTCATGCAGTGGAGGGCTACATAGATAGATGCGCTAAAAACAATGAGAGGTGTTTTGCAAATCCGGCTCAGACACTGCGTGTTATGGTTTCGACGGCCTGTTTTATCTTTGCTTCATGAATACGGAAATTCTGGCCATTCGTGATAAGCATAATTATATTTCAATATGGAAATATTAAAATTTTATTTCAATATAGGGGAATAAGTAGGTATATTTCGATATGGAAATCTGGTTTTGAGTTTTTTAAAAGCTTTACTTTGATCTAGTTCTGAGTTTTTCATCTCGTCGTGGAATACATTTATGTTTCAGCAATGACTTTTGTTTTCCCCCTGATGACTTAATGAAAGTGAGTGGCTTTTGCCACATTTAACTACACTCGACAAACTTTCTCTGTAACGTTATTGGAAACCTGTATAACTAGAGTATTTACGCGCATGTCAAATTTCTTGATACATATTTGTTTGTAATTATGGGATTTTTCCGTTTATTTATCTGCCACACACCCTAAACCTCCCCCCTGCCACACACCCTCGAGTTGTCTTGCAGGGTATGTCGTAATTATAGATAGATCTGTTCTTTCACCATTCCCACGATTCATGTTCGCAGTTAAAACAGTCCTTATTTAGTATCTCACTTTCGAATCACTAAGTATCGTCACAACATTTAGACCTTCAAGTTTATTTTTTCATATTCATGTTGCCCATTCCCTATCTTCTCTCGAGGTAACTAGATCACCTTGCTACCTTATACCTTCTCACTACCCGGCTTGCCTAAACTTTTCGGCCTTCATCACGTTAGTCTGCACCCGCTCAATACCTCCTTAACCCACTTTTTCTCTCCCTATTCTCTTTAACAGACCAGTGTATTTCCCTAACCCGCCATGCCTTATAATCATCCTGTATTTTCAAACTTTGAACTCAATCTCTTTAACCATGTTAAAATTTGAATCCGTAATATCTATTCGGACACACCAATCACCTCTACAGAAAAACAGTTTCCCACGCATGCCACATGTAATATGTGGCCAGTGGAAAAAAGTTCCATCTTCCTCAAAGTGTGTGGTCTTTCCTGATAAATAAATTAATTAACAACTGTAAAGGCATACATAAGTGAGAGTGCGTAGAGTATTTACTGAAGTACAATCAAATATTTAATGAACACTACATTTTTCACTTACGTACAGTATAAAACAATTTCTCAAGCACCCGACATATTTGATGGGCATTAATCCAGGCAGAGAACTGATTAAGCTCGTCCTTATCGACTTGTCATTTAGTTTCTTAAAGTACACAAACCAAAATAAACCAGAATACAGTTCGTTTTCGTTAATATTGTTTCCTGGGGATGGGGTTGAGTTTCTTAAGTCGCGCGCTGTACTATCTTGCTGAGTTAATTCTTTCATCCAGCGTGTCTTTGTCATCATACCTTTCTAGATGCTCTTAGGCAGATTTTTTTATCCGAACAATATAACAATAGCAACGTTTTCGATAAGTGTAAGATGTACGCATACCACTCTCAATTCCTCAATGAAGGAATATATCTTGCTCCATTTAGAATTTGGTGCAATTATACGGGATCCACAAGCTGTAGATTATGATTTTGGAAAAAGATACTGTGCAGCGAGGAGAAGTAGATTTGTTTAAATTCACTAACGATAGGGCTATAAATGTGTCCACAATGTTGGTAGAATTTGGCTGAGAATCAATATCAGTTTGTAGGTTGAAGTACAGTCTTAATCTCCGGCAGGAGTTGGCATAGTACTACGGTAGGTTTTAGCATAAAGAAATTAGAAAGGCAGGCGAAAAGGCTGGACTTCAAAATGTCAGTTCTCCGCGTACAAGGAGTTATAATACATGGAATTCATCTAGGTGTTATATTTCTTACGATTGGTAGAGTTCGCTTTAGCCTCTTTTTGCATGTCTGCACCAAGCTCGAAATGTACAAAGCATTAGTACCATTGTTTCAGATATTCATTCGTATACTTGGCAGGTTCGCATTGAATTCGCATTGATAATATTTGTGCAATGCCTCTCCCACATAATATCAGATTGAAGTTAGATAGCATACTGTTTGTAAAGCTGCCGTGTTCCCTAGGCAATTTCAGTCGACGTACATATATGAAAAAAATTACCTAGTTACTAAAAAAAGGTTTGTTTTCTTTACGGTAGTGCATGTCTGGTGTGGAGCAATCTCCCAAAAACTTGCGAGTGGCATACAGGATATGTACTATGCAGATGAAGAAAGTGCATGCCACAGATGCCGAAAGGATCGAATATTCATTCCGAAGATGTGAGCATCGACCAATGCTCACCACAGAATTCATTTAGTCGAAAGTAGGCCAATGCCGATAGCGGTTATCCGGCATAACCCTTTTTTTTACCGTTCTTGTCGGTAGGGTTTATCGTAGTCGTTTTTTCTACTCATGTCTTCTCTCCTTATGAGGTAGTCGATGCTGAGAGAGGCCATGTAGGTGAGCGAGGAGTCTTGTTCGAGCCTGTTCGCAATCGTTCCCTAAGATATTGGAACTCCTACGGATAAATGTCGGTAGGAGAGAGAAGTACGATGGCGGGCGAAATGGATGAATTGAAATATTTACTTCAAGTATTCCTCATCCATTAATGTAATTTTGTTTTACATACTTGAAATTGAAACATTCGTATTGCTTTTAAGAGTGTCTATAGAAAGGGATTAAATTAAAAACGAGAGTAATGGTAGAAATCGTAAAGATTTTATTTGTTATGGAAGGATTTCCATCCTAGGTACCTCAGCTGAAGCCAAGATATCATCCTTATCTCACTCCCGCGCCTCAATTACCTTTGAACGGTTTTGTTGAAAGAGTAGCATAAAACTGCCCTCTAGACATTTCCTAGGTCTAAATTATTTTCACTTCCTTCATATTCTTCGCTGAATCTGAGTTATTTTAACTTTTACCAACGCCTTTATCCTCCTGCCTCAGCTGAGGATAACATATCATCTCCTTCACCGATAAGGACTTAAATAAAATTACGAATAAATGGCATAAATCAAAATTATGTTCGTAGTTGTGAAATGATCTATGATATTTTAGCTGATGAAAATAGATCATTTTCGTCTCAAGTCCGCGCTATAATAATCCATAAACGGTTTCGTTAGGGCAGTGGTGGAAAATCGCCCATAGGCTTCCTATGCTGTCAACATGTTGGGGCAGTAATACTTCCAGGGAATCGGTTCTATGGGAAGGGGGTGATTAATAGCGACGAAGGTTTGGAGGGAGATTTTGATAAATATCGCATGATGACGCATGCGGACGACGAGCACATGGCTCAGATGGCCTTAGCCGCGGTGTACCCATGAAGGCGGCTACCACGCTTGATCAAATATTTATTCAAAAGGATGCTCGTGGCTCAATACGGGTAGGGGAGCCTGGGAGGTGAAACCCAATATGCTACCGGTACCACTCGGAAATCTTCTTGCGCCTATCTTAACTTGGCGCAGGCCGGCTTAAACAAAGTTTCGGGGATGTACTTTTATCGGGAGCTCCTTCAAGTGTTCCGTCGCTAATCATTTTCTCAGAAGATTCCTGCTTCGGTAGGGACGTAAAGTGCGGGGTGTCTAAAAATCACTTCTGAAGGGTATTCGCCCTTCTAGCCCTTTGCAGTAGAGCAGTGACGGAATGCCCCTGTTCAAGAATTGATGATATCCTGTATTTTGTCACACTTGAGTCCGATACTTTCAGTTTTACCAACAGGTCCTTCAGTAATTTGCATTGAGGTGATTTTCGGCGTGCTATGTCATTCGCTGATTTCAAGGTCTGAATGGTATTTTTCCTCTAAAAGGTAGTCTCAATTAATTTATATCGGTAAATGTGATTCATAAACGGTGGTTAAGAATATCTAAAGCAGTTCTTGATAAAAAAGCGTATGGTTTTATGGTAAAGTTTTGTCATATTCTACCAAACATTACCCATGCTTTTAACATCGCATGCAGTTAAGGGAAAGTGAGCTGTGCCTAATGAAATAAGCATCCCGAATGACGTGATATTCGTATGTCTAGGATTCAACCTATTAACCCGCCTTTGTCAATTTGTTCGCTCACTAAACTTCTTTTTCAAAAGTGTGAGTACATCTACATCTACATAATACCCTGCAAGCCACCATAAAGGTGTGTGGCGGGGGGTGAACTCTCACCAAACATGCACTACATATCATGCATAAAAAAAAGGATCAGTACTTTTATAGGTACTGTTCAAAACTACGCTATTTAAAAAAAGATAAAAATAGAGTAGTATGATTCCGAGAATCCATCGATTTTGCATTGTGTTACACAGTACCGCCCCTCATTGATATTTTGAGTTCTGTATTTAGAAAAGTTTGGCGTGTACTCAGACTGTGGGGTAGCCGATATTAGGTGTGATGCACAGTAGTTAGTTACTGGAAGAGTTCAAAGGGCATGAACGGAAGCCAGGCTTATAATTAGCGTAGGTAGTCAAGAGAATTAGAAATTTAACTCTACGTTTCCTTCTTTTTAATTCCGCTTTATTTCAAAATTGTAGGACATTAGTGCTATACTTTCTATTGATGATTTAAGTTAAGATTTGAAAACGTAAAACTGTTCACCTATGTGATCGATGAAAACTGAGAGTTTCCACGTAGTTTTATTCTCATGTGATAGATCTTTGGATTTCGTCTGGTTCCTTAGTTGATACTTGTCCAAATCAGTGTTGCTTGTACTAGGCGCGGCCTTTCTAGAGTTGAATAGCTAGTGTACCTATGAAACTTAATCGGCCATATCCTAAGACACGATGGCCTGATATGAAGACAATCGTTGAGGGACAAGTGGAGGGGAAAAATGGCCTCGTGCGAGATACATGGATCAAGTGATGAAGGATGTGAAAGAGAAGAAATGTTTAAATATGAAGAGATTAGCTGATAGAAGAACTCAGTGGAGAGCTGCGTCAAACCAATCTGAGGATTGATGACTAATGATGATGACCTATGAAATACTAATCGACGAACTAAATTGACTCAGACGCCAGAGGCACACTTTACGAGCGGATTGGACGAGTCAGAGGTCGAATCCCGCATTGGGCATGGGTATTGTGTCTGTTTTAGAATTAGGCTTAGGATCGAGTTAGATGGGCCGACATAGCCTTAGCAGTTGGAGTACCGCAGAAATCTATTTCTGCTGATAGTAGAATTGAATATCAATTTCGCACCTTTGACAATTTCGCTCCGAAAGCTTTTTACAGTCATCGGAACGCCGCGAAAACCTTCGCCAGAAATTAAGCACCTGTATGTTATGTCACGCACATTGCAAAGAGTTTCAGTTGTAATCCCTACTTGGAATTAATTTTGGTTTGCAAATTTTAAGATGTCACCATTCTCCGGGTTAACGCTGTAAGTCGGGTAAGACGGAAGCAGTTGTAGTATATCTAAACCTGATTCCACAGCTAGTACGAGGGCAAGTTTCTTCTCAGCTTTCCTGAGTATTTTCTCACGTCTTGTCCAACCGACCGTGTGATATCGGAGGGGATTTTATCCTCGTTACAAGTCGGGTGAATGTCGGCCGAAATGCCTCCGAAAAATACTCCTCCTTACCCTCTCCCTATCCCTCGGGATACGTTGCTCCATTTGAGTGAGCTAATCCCCGCCATCCGGAGGACTCAACGACGGAGATTATTGCCTGGGCGTCACTATTCGCAGCATGTCTATCTCGTGGTCTCGTAGCTTCGTGGAGGGTGGATGGAATTCGACCGCTTCCCCATTCCGATCGCTCGATAGCCCTACCCCTAACCTCCCCCACCCGTCCTTCCCGGGGACCGGCGTCGCTAGGCGACCTAGACGGAACGGGTGGGGGGAAGTACCGATGGCTGTAGGGAAATGGTGGAGCGGATAGGGTGGGAGGAGACGTGTATGCGGTTGGATTGTTGGGCTACCACTAGGGTTCTCCGTTCTCGGGACTCAATGGGTGGAATGAGAGAATGGGGAGGAGAGGGTGGTTCGGTGCCCAGGTTTGGAACCGGGGGTGGGACCGAGGCATTATTCCTCCCCCTCCCCTTTTACACCCCTGGGGTCGACTAGGAATTCATTCTGCCGGGTGGAGGATGAGAATTGCTCGGTCCTATTATTCGCGCCCACCGTATTCTCTCTTCATTCGAAACAATTGAGTTCTCACTACAGGTGAAATCATTGTCTTCCCTATGTCTCTCTCTCTCTGCATTTCCTTTTCCCGTCCTGGTGTCATTATTAATTCCCGGAACGAGCACCAGAATTGAATCACTCACCAATTCTAGTGGTTTGGCTTAGGGGTGGTGGCGAAACGGTTGAGTGGATATCTGTATTTCAAGGAATAATATTAGCCTTCCACAGCACATTGTATTTAAAAATAAAATCTCCTCTTTCACAAGCTTGAATATATTAAAGCCCGCACTGATTTCGAGGCTTGTTAGGGTCATTCGAATAGGCAGGATTTCTTGGTACAAGTTTCGTAATTATTCTCCGCGTTGCTGGTGTATCAGTTAGATGTTTTGCTCTCCGAAATAGTGTATCATCATCGTGTGTGAGAGAACGAGGTTCACCGTTGAGAGGAGCCGTTAATCACATTTTGTTCTGCTCGATATATTTTGGAAAAACCACTTTATTTCGCCTAAACGTACTTTAGGAGAGCGGAAACATAAAAGCTCCTATGCTCAGGGCCAGTGGTTGTCAGCGTGGAAAACACACGGTATTCCTAGCATTATATCGTAACTGATAATTAGTCTGTGTTTCTGTCGGCTCTTTTGGCATATATCTTGTGGAATTGGTCAGGAATTTAATGTTATTCTTTGTACTATCCTTCATATTTTCCTATTCAAAGCTTCTTTCTTCGCAACCTGATGATTTTTCATTCTTTCACTTTTCTCAATTGCGTTTATGCATGTATTTCCCTTCAGTTCCCTTGTAATCCTAATAAAAAGTCAGTCATTTCTCAGGGTGTGCTCAGCTCACCAAACTCTTCTCTGTCGCATTTAGTTCCGCATTGTTATCTCCTTTTCTCAATTTTAGAGTGCTTTTTCGTGTGCCGCATTTCGTATTTTCGTATCCACATATTTCGCAAAATTATACTTTTTTGACCCCAATCTTCCCCTTTACTCTCTGCTCCTAACGATAGCTCTGTAACATTCTGTAAAACCTCCCCCACGCTGAGTTGCAAAACACAGCCATTAAACACACGCTTTTTGTGAATGATAAAAAAGACACATCTCTAATACCTTATTTATTTTACGTGTTTACTAATTTTTATTCATGTCATCATCATTTTTTAAACTAAAATGAATTTTTAATGTATCTTCCTAATGTAACCTAAGACTTGACTCCGTCCCCCCATCCCTGTCCTTAGTACTACGTAGCATTTTGTCCGGCCCCAGTCACTCCCTTAAGAGATATGTCATTTACGAATGACCCTTAAAATAATATTCGTGTTTTCTCGGTTACGGTATCGCGCTCTTCATCTGGAACTCGGGATGATTTGTGCTTTGGTAAAGTTAATATGCCATGTCTCCGCGCGAATTCTTGAATATCGCTGAACGAAAACCGTACTGAACAAAGAGCTCCGTATGTGCCAGAGTTAGGGGAGAAACTGAATCGAGCATTTAACTCGAATCGGTCCATTTGCTTGACGGAGAGAGGCCTATCAATGATTCGGAGGTGGCGACGGGGTAATGGGTGTATAGGAGGTCGTCCTTCCTGCACCTCTCTGGCTGCCGGAGTCATGCGGCGCTGTAGGTGAAGGACGTGGGTGAAGGGATTATAAGTGGCTGTTGGCAGGTCGAGCTTTCATTGGCGGGAGGAGGGCTCATGTCATTGGTCCCCTGCAGGGTACACTCATCACCTTACACCCTCCTCCCCCCCTCCTCCAAAAACCTCTCTGATGGAAGCCCTTGGCGGACGGGACTCAAGCAGCCTGTATGTAATTCATATCTATGTAATCGGATTAGACTGCCGGGTCTCCTACCACGACCAATTCCACCACCCCCTTTGCTTCATTTGTCGCGCTAGCGCCCGAGACGTGAGTTATGAAGGGTTCCCCTTTATTGAGTGGAAGGCCGCAATGACTTATTCGATTGAAAGGAATTCAAGCGCTGGAATTCTGCGAGATGTACGTGAGAATGCATTCGGATGCGTGGGGGGTGGTAGCCCAGTGAGCGGACTGTTTGCCTATTCATCGGAGGGCCCTAGGCTCGAATTCGTTTGGGACTTCTTCTTTGATCACATCCTATCTGAAATGCGAGCCGTGCGTATTCGCGAATATCAGTGCGTTCTCGCTGTAGGAAATTGACGGAGAAAGAAACTGGCCTCCCTGCTCAGAATGTGTGGAAATCGCATAGTTCAACGTTCATCCGAATTTATGTTGTACGCTACGAGCCACCGCAAGGGCGTTTGGAAGGGGGTGGCATTTCACCAGCCTAGAAAATGACATTTTTCTTAAACAGAAATTTAATTATGTAATAGTAATAAAGGGGGATTATTAATTTTTTTTACAATAACCGTGATTTGTTTACGTGCTAGTCGTGTATTGTGCGTGGGAAGCCTTCGTATCTGTATTAAAAAAATAATAATATTTTCTATCTCTTGGTTCAAAAATTAAATTCTTAATTTTTCGCTTCTGTCTATCCTGCATGTGTAGTGTGAGGGTGTAAATATGTCTGTAGTCACAAACCAGATTCAGGTGAGATGTGGTGTAAACGTTCCGTATTAAAGGAAAGATAATGCAGTTACTTGTGGAAAATTGCATTATCTTTCCTTTGATGTCTGTAGTCGTTCATAATCTGAGCACCATTAGGGTGATTGGGTTTTATAGGCATTGATATGCGTGTGAAAATACATTATTTCTTCTGTGACTTGGTTTTGATTTAGAATTATGAATTGACAGTCAACTCCGTAATGCAGTGACCAACATAAGTGTTCGTTTATTGACATTAATGCATGGCTAGTGTTGCTTAATCCTTTGCCACCCACCCTTTTGTTGGCTTGCAGGGAATTGCATGGATGTCTTCTTACCGATCGAGCCAATCTACATGTACATCTACATAATACCCTGCAAGCCACCATAAAGGTGTGTGGCAGGGGGTGAATTCTCACCAAACATGCACTACATATCATGCATAAAAAGGGATTAGTATTTATATACTGTTCTAAACTTCACTATTTAAAAAAAGACAAAAATAGAAAAGCAAACATGCGAAAACCTGCTGTTTGTTGGGTTAGTTTCAAGTCCTTTTACCAACATGCAGCTACCAATGTTATCTTTGCTACACTCGTACTGGATGTATTTACCGTTAATCATATCCCTAATGGTACGAGAAAAAGGACATTTTGAATCTGTCAGTTCGGCAATCAATTTCTCTAATTTTGTGATTATGGTCCAGTCCACCATAGTAAGTAGGGGTCCGCAAAATATTTTTAACATCATCACTGAAAATATGGTCTTGGAATTTGTTTAAGAGATTGTCTTAATTTCAACCTGCGATCTGACAATGATTCCCAATTTAATTCATTTAATAGACTGGTTACGCTAATAAGGTTATCATACCGTCCCTTTACAAATCTTGCCGATCTTCGCTGCACACGTTCAAGTTCGTTATTTAGACCGATTTCGTAGGGATCCCATACACTGGCAGCATATTCCAAATGAGGTCTAACAAGGGAAAAGTAGCTGATTTCTCGTACATGATCGTCACATTTACCCAGTACTCTTTTGACGAATCCCAGTTTACGATTCGCTTGATCCATTATTTCACGTATGTGTTTACCAACCTAAGCGTTGGTCTTTGAGCTGGTGATATATATGGGCACACGGCTGGGGCAGATGTGGCTTCGGTGCCGCTGCACTCACTCTCATGTTTTCCCTCACAGCTTATGTGGTGGAGCGGGGTTGCTCTGCCTGTTGCGCCGCCCGAGGATGGCCAAGGTGCGGGCGACTAGTTCTCACTTCCCCACACGCCGGCATGATCGGCCCACTTCACGAGGGCTCTCCACTTCGTTAGCGACTGAAGTGCCCGGCTCGATGGCGGCCGGAGGAATCATGTGCACGCCCCAAATGTATTCGAATTTCAATTTGTGGCCTCTTATCAGTCGGTGATATTCGTCCTCTGGGGCTCTCATGTCCACTCAGGTTCACTCACTTCAGTTGGAAAGGTGCATTTACGGTAATAACCTGTTTTTTTGCTGTCGGAGATTTGGCTCTGGAGCTTCGAATGCAAATGAGGTTATGTATGAATTTTCGGGGAATTAACGAAGGAAAATGTGCTTTTTCTTTGAAGAAAATTGATTGATAATTTTTTTACGAATAGGGTAGAGTCTAAAACAACCAGACTGCTCTCCGCTGGGGGGTTGTGTTTGAAACCGTCGAAATAATCTCACTCGGTTTACAACTCGAACTGCTGATCTCGAATGGTTACCAACTCGAGTGGAATTCGGTGTGTTTGAAACTTTTTACCTCTATCACGAGTTGAGACTTCGTGATCGAGTTACAACTCGAATGTGACGTCTGGCAACGCCGCAATATCGGCGAGTTGTTTATGAATGCAGCGCTACGGCGGACAATGTAATCCTTATACCGCGACTGTTTCAAAATGAAGGTCACGACGGAACAGAAGTATATTTTGCTTGATTTCATTGAAGGTACACAATCTGAAGTGTTATATGCATTGATTTATTTATAATAATATGAAATACGTTATTTATTATCTGAAAATTCATCGTAGCAAACGAAAACATTGCTAAGAATCGCTTGGCGAATAACTTCACAGCGAAAGATGCTGCCAAACTATGGATAGAAGTAGGCGACAAGCTTAACGCGTGCAATGGTCCGAAAAAAACATGGAAGGCGTGGAGAAAAGTGGGTAGTGACTTGATACTAGAATACCTGTTCCTTAAAACGCATTGCCTTATATGATTCTTGTAATTCATTGTACTACACGATGACTATGTTGATGAATATACAACATGTACGCAATAGTAACAAGAATACGCTTTGTCTTTATGAATTCGGAATGAAACAAAATTTAGATTTGTAACCTAGTAAACATCATTTAGAAAAATAATTGATATTCCATTCTACAGTGTTGGCAGGACATTAAATGTGCCTCTAAGGCCAAGGCAGCTGCTTATAGCAATGAAGGTCGTCAAACTGGGGGTGGAGCTCCTAAAGAAAATGAGCCATCATCTTTCCAAAAGCGAGTCATCACACTGATTGGGAAGAATGCAATACATGGACACTCAGACGTTGAAGAATCCACCATTATTTTAGAAGACGAGGTAACTTCACACAATTTACCTGTTTGAGGAATGTTTAGATCAATGACTCTAAAGCTTATGTATTTTTAACAGTTAAACAGTCCTCCGACCCCCTCTGCAATACCTGTCATCGTCGAGGTGGATATTAATACCTTTCCAGAAGAAACGCAACTACAATCTCAATCTATGCCAGCCATATCATCCACGTTCAATATGTCCACTTTACAGCATGAAAACACTCCAGTCAAAACCAGTCTTTTAACTCCTCAGGCCAAAATCTCTAATCCAAGAAGTAAGATATCTGATCCCTAATTATTTAGGATGAAAAGGAGTTAACATTATGTACTTGAACTCAATTATTAATTCTTCTAATGTGAAACTATCAGGTCATAGCTAACAGTATTTGATTTAATTACCTAGCAATTTCAGATGCCAACAAATTATTTGATGTTAACTTAAAAGCCCCTTTTGGGCAATACTTTATCTATTTGCACATTGAATTACTAACTCCTTCAATCCCCAGAGAGAAACTTGATTGTTCCAGAACAGAATGTTGAAAGAAATGAAGAATTTTTCAAAATGCAAAGGGAAATAATGGAGCTGAAAAGGGAAAAATTGAAAGAAATGAGAAGAAGAATGGAAGAGGAAAGAATGTTTAGGGAGAAAATGACTGAGTTGAAGGAAAGAAAAATCAAGGAGCTAAAACGGATAGGGGATTACCTTGAAAAAATTCAGGCATTTTACTGAGAAATTCCTATTTTTGGTCATTCTGATTATGATGGGAAACATTAAATAATATTGACACAATTCAACCGATTTGTATGAAAATAACTTTGTTGCAAAATAGTCTACCTTCCTCATAGAGCTGGGGAATCCATAGTTATACATACAAATAAGTATTTTAACAGTTGTTCTATATTACAAAGATTATATTATCTTTTCCTGTTTCTTTTTCCTAAAGGGAAAGTTGATTAGGTAAATGTCTTAACAGTATGCAATAAAACAGAAACAATCCATAATTAAAAAAAAATAACTTTTATTTCAATCACATAATATTCCATTGTTAAATATAAGATTCTTTCTTTTAATACAATGGAGTGCAAAGCCCTTTAAAGTTTTTCTCACAGTAGTTTCTCATAGATTCTATACAAACACTAAATGTTCCAGTACCAAACTGAAAACACTTGTGTAAAAGGTTAATAAATGTCCAAATTTACTTTAAATTATGTGCATGCATTTCGTTTCCCACAAACTTTACGTTACATGGTATATGGTTATGTGAATAACACCAAAATAGAAACATGGTAGCAGAGCATGCTTCTAAAAATAGTAAAACAAACTTACTTTTGACTGGTAGCTTGACAAGGAAAAAAAATCATGCACAACCAATCTCTAGTTAGTGATGGACATGCTCAACACACTATCATGCACTAACAGTTAATTCCTTCAATCAAAGCATCTATCTCAAATTACTATAAATGCAAAATAAAATATTTAACTTACATCAAAACCCAAATAGGATAATTAACTATTTCTCCAACACTTTACATCTCAATTGCAACTGGTACCTACACTCTTTTAAGCACTAATGTCAAACTCAAATATTGTCGTTATTGACTATCATTAATTACTCACCAAAAGTTTTGGAACTCATCAGGAGCACAGTGTCATAGCTATATATGTCATACACATGCTACCTACCAAGCAAAATAATGGTGTATTATTTTGAGCTTGAAAAGATAATGTTTCAGTGTAACGTAACTGGAAAAATGCTAACACAAATAAGGGCAATGTCTTGTGAAGGAAATTATTACCTTAGATGTGAATGGTAACAGCCATTGAAGAACTGCATGAATGATGAACTAATATATTCTACAAATATTTCTATAATACAATTTTGGTTTAAGATTAAAAGAAATCCAAGAATGATAATTTCCGTAATTAGTAGCACAATATCAACAATGCAGCGGAAAAGCTACTAGGAAGTATCAAAAGAAATATGTGATGGTACTTTGAAAAGGGTTCAATGGAATAAGTAAATGAGGGATGTTACATTGCTCAAGGAAGAGCTTATTAAGGATCCCCCAAAACATTAATTTGCAGCAGGTATTAGGTTGATTTTGGTGGTCAGGAAACTGGGTTTCTATCCTGAAAAACCATGTGTTTGAATTTCAGTAGTGGCAGACATGCTTCGTTGGTATACTGGTCCCTACTTGAGTTATGCAGACAGCATATCAGGTTCATTGCATCCTTCGGACAAGATTTTAAACTGTGCACCTCTTGGTGTCTTTCGTTAAGAGCAGACTAATGCTGTTGCCAAACTATACCCTTCCTTGATCACCAAAGTTAAGCAAGGTTGGGCCTGGACTGAGGTTGGATGGGTAGACCCCCTCCATACCTCTACCGTGGTGCTCTTGTCCCCTGTATGCCAGTGGCGGGCAGGTTAAATGTGGGTTGGCACAATGGATCTAAAGAGGTCTAAGTGATAGGGGGGCTCCAGAAGACCCCCGCCCACCCCTCCAATTTACATTTACTTACTCTTCCTTCACTTCCTAAAAAAATCAAACATAACCACGCATCCTAAATGGCACATATGACCTAAGCTGTTGGTCATCTACACTGAATAAATAACTAGTAAAGTTCTACCTGACAAAGAAAAGTATTGGTTATGTACAGGGAAAAAACTAACAAAAATATATATCTGAGTGAAAACAGAGCACTAACCCTAAGAATAATTACATGTAACACTGTCCTAGCTGAGTAAAAAACAACACTAATCCTAACAACACAAACATATAACACTATCCTAACAGAGGGAAAACAGCACTAATCCTAAAAACACAAACATGTAACACTATCCTAACAGAGGGGAAACACAGCACTAACCCTAAGAACACTAATATGTAAAATTATCCTTACTAATTCTAAATTCCCTAGGTGAAATGGCTTAAAATTACTCTATTTCTAGCATGTCTTCCATTACGATTTTCATTTGCAAGTGGAGGAAACATATTCTCCAAATCTATCTCCTCCTCTGCTAACCCCTCATGTGGTACATTAGCATCAATGCACATGTTGTGCAAAACTGCACAGGTGTTGACAATCCTGCCAGCTTTGTTCGGCAGATAGTGCAAAACACGGTGTTTAAGGAGACACCGCCACCGGCTCTTTAGGAGGCCAATGCACCGCTCCACTGTACTCCTTGTCCTTATGAAGGCTCTGTTGTAGCGATATTCAGGAGTGTTTGGTAACACATCACCAGGTATTGGAGTCAACAGCCAGGGCTCCAGTGGATAACCTCTATCCCCTAGAAAATTTAAGGTATGGGTTAATAGGATGTGAATAAATACTTATGAGTTGAACCATAGAGAGCAACATAATTAGTACAGAATTATATAAGATGCAAGAACACATCTTACCAAGTAACCACACATTTGACCTTTCATTAACCCTCATTAGAGCCTGCCTTAGGTCGGAGTGGGAGTAAATGTAGGCATCATTGGTGCTGCCGGGGTATTTGGCATTAATATTTAAGATCTTTAGATCTGCATCACATACCTAACATGACAAATTTCAACAATGTTAATGACATTAATATTCACATAATTGCAATAATCATATAATGCACACATGCTACAAAAATAAAGCTATCTACCAGGGACATAATAATATTTATTTTGCAACACAATGACAAATTAGAACCCCAGCGAATTGCTTTTCATGACCACACATAAGGCAGTCCTTGAAGATTCTAATAAGTAGCCACGGTTACACTTCAAAATTACTTTGTATCTCAGCAATCACTTCATTGTTTGACATAGTGCAAGTGTTTCTACTGCCATTTAAATTACATATTTTATTACAATACTTTAATCCAGTTAAGTGACACCGAGGAAAATTCAAAGGAGCAGACAAAAATAAATCTAGGTGGATTTGAAATCTGAAGACAGCAAGCATCTTTTAAAGTAAAGGAGCATTCAAGGAAAAGTATGAACAATTTACTTGAAGACTTTGCTCATCCACATGAAATTATGTTACTAAAATTTCAGACATATTTGAAGCCTAAGACGAATTAAACACTGAAGCTGATAATAACACCGTATAATGAGTAATAACACTTACCAGCTGCACATTAATTGAGTGGTATCTTTTATAATTAAAATAATCCCTCTCATTGTATGCAGATTGTGGTGGGGCTACAATGGCAACATGAGTTCCATCAACAACTCCAATAGTCCCCGGAAAGCCGTATTTGTCGTAGAATCTGCTTGAAATTCAATGCTAATTAGTCCTTTTGTACACATAGGATATTTTATCAATTGTTCATGACACTAGAATTGAATCTTTTGCATTGGTCTGGGAAAGATTTCAATTAAAACAACTTTTCCTTATACGAATGTACCTCTGTCTACGTGCCGCCACAAAGTCAGGAGTCAGGTCCATCGACACCCATCTTCTAAATAGGTGGTCGTTGATTGCGGATGACACTTCTTCCACACACCTGCTAACACAGCTTCTCTCCATCGCCGTGTAAATATCTTGAGCAACATTTGCTTGATATGGGCCACCACCAAAGAATCTTAGCGCCGCTAAAACCTGAAATGATATGCCTGTTTATATGTGGTGAAGGATAAAGCAATGCCATCAACATGCCCACCCATTTTTCTTGCATTTGCCGTGCATATGCAATGCACGAAATGGGTGACTAACGTATAACAAACAATTCATGTAAACGTAAAAGTATTATATTTTGTTACAAAGGATGAATACAAAAAAGTGGACAAAGCAAAATAATAGCATTATCGTTTACAGCTATACAGTACAGCTACTTAGAGAGCCCCGATGACTAATATGACTAATCCAACACTGAACAACGATCTGTACACAGCATCAAAGACTAATATACGGATAATATCGATAACAGGGCAAACAAACCAAAAACAGATCAACAAATAATGTACTTCCCGTTTTGAGCCAACGATCCCGATGAAAATTAAATTGTGTCACTTCAACGTTGCGTACAAACTGTGAAAGCAACCACTTGACTACTATATTCCAAATTAAATAATAGATTTTAAGAATAACCACAGTGTCTCCATAGGTGTATCAATAGACGTAAATGAAGCAAATTTAAAAGCACGACGACAAGACTCTGTTTACATGCGCAAACCGGCGCGCAATGCTCAGCATTTATTTCCGGGTGGTAAATTTGAAAAAAGACAAGAAGGTTACAAAGTTACTCTAAGTTTGTTGATTTCAACTGCTTACATTTCACTAGAAATCCTAATCCCCACAGTTTTACATTATTTCTCGCAATGAAGCTAATATGTATTCACATTGATTGATACCACGAAATACTTAAATTCCAATAAAATTGTTGTAGCATTTCGTATACGTTACACCGTCATTATATGCAAATAGAAATGCGAGTACCTAGATCGCACCAAACATTTCAAGTTTCGCGAGCTGATGAAATTATCTCGAGTTAAGTTACGGCCACGGTATGCAAGTGAATGGAAGAAAATACTTACTTTTGTTTGGACGCTTAAAGCTGAAGTCCTTGAAGCTTCAGGGATGAACTCCGCTAATGCATCGACCAAATTATTTGTAAGGCCTTTGCTGAGACGAAACAAACTTATAAAATCAGTTTCGCTCAGGTCGAAGGGGTCTTCTCTTCTTCTAAAATGCCTTCGCCTCCGTTCCTCCAGCATTTCTTCCTCTTCAAAAGCTTGAAGCATACGCATAAACATCATTGCGTCCGCCATATTGTTTACTGCGTATCTATGCGAGATTCTTGACTCGACCAGTAACTCTCGGGAGAGAAAAACTCGAGCGAAAATAGTGAGTGAGATTGTTACGAGCGGTTCAAACACACCAAAATCGCGAACCATTCGTGTTTGTACCACGTGACTTCGTAGTTACCTATTCGAGATAATCTCGATGGTTTCAAACACACCCCCCCTGCACACTATTATGTTAAAAAAAATCAAAGCTACTTCATCTAGATGAAGCTACTTCATCATATGATTGACTGATAGTTTAATCTAGTTAGGGTACATTTTGATGAAGTGTCCCTTCTCATACTTCCATTTCATTC
Organism: Platycnemis pennipes; assembly: GCA_933228895.1. Lineage (NCBI taxonomy): Eukaryota > Metazoa > Arthropoda > Insecta > Odonata > Platycnemididae > Platycnemis > Platycnemis pennipes. Next base: position 39,646,524 of record OW121851.1, on the reverse strand, counting down.
ATCTGTTCAAATCGGTGTATTTCCTACACATCTTCATTCCTACCGTAATACCTTTCCTATTTATTTCTTGTCCTTGCCTACCCAGCATTCTATCTTCGATAGTGACCTTCAACATTCCATTATCCCTAATTACCGGTTACATCCAAGTAATCTGCCTAATTTCTAATCATAATTTTCCTAATTTCTGACAGCAATCTTTATCTCCTCCTGGACCACGTTTGGTACCACTTCATTCATCCGACTTATGGCTCCTCGCTTTTTCTAATTCTTCTCCACATCCAGATTTCGAAAGTCTCCGATTTTTTATCGTCATATTTCCCGAAGTTAAATAATAAATGAAATTTCTTAGGCTTATGCAAAACCACTCCTCATATCAAAGTGTATTTTTTTCACCTAACACAACGTTCATTTTTGATCGAGAAGAGAAAAGGTGATAAGCCATTGCATAACATTTTTAAACAGATTTCTCTGCCTTTTCAGTCGACAGTTTTCATTTTAATTTAGTCATAATTATCTTTTCCGCCACGCTTCTGATTTATAACCAACTGATATTATATGCTATGGTGGCGGATCGTTGCAACTCTGATTGCGCAATTAGAAACACTTCTTTTAATTATTGCTAATTTTTCAGTTATTGGTGTTTTTAGAATTTGCTAAAAATTTGAATGTTATGGAGGTCACTTAGTAGATACTCAACACCCAATTTAAATGTATGCCCCATCATATGAAGGTGAAGCTATCTAAATACGCGATAGATATAAGCGAAATTCTCCGTCTTTAGTGTCGTATCGTCCTATGTGGTATACCAGTCCCTTGGCGGTAGCTTAGTATTCAATATTAAAAAAACCAGGCCAAACCTGCTAATTGATATAAATTGGAATTAAAAAAAGTTGTCCCTCAAAGCATGAAACTTCTGAAAATTAAATGACCAAATTATTTTGAATTTCCAACAGCAATTAATAAATTTTATTGCATTACTACGCATTTGCTTCCGACATTAAATAAGCACATTTTAGACTAATAGCGTTAGGATCAATCATGAAGTATTTAACTCTCTTTTTGTACGAACTCGAAGTAAAGGATTATATGTATGTACAAAATAATGCGTAAACTATGCCTCAAAGATTATTAATTGTAAAAATATTCACAGCTGTCATCGATAATGACCATTAAAAACATTCCGGAATATATATTATTTCGATCACGGCTTTGCAGTAATTATTATTTGTATAGTAAGAATATTAAAATATCGCAAAATGATAGTTGATTACATAATTATTAATTTATTCAAAAATTCATCTGTATACAATACGAAGCTAAACGAGAAAAAATATCAATGTTACGGACATGCTACGGACATTATGAAGATATTAATTATATAAATATTTTGTCCTGAATATTGACATTGTTTGGAATGAGCACGTATATTTTTGCTGGAAGACCGTTCCCATAAACTAACCTTTCATTTCGCAATGAACTTTTTTTACAATTGTTCTTTTGAAACGTAATTCCACAGCCTATTATTGATGATTCTTCCTTCATGCTTAGCGTGTTCTGCACTCTTTCCGAGTTTATCTCACTCTTCTCTCATCCACACGATAGTAATACGATGCTGGAAAAATCCTGAGGTAAACAATCTCACCCTCATTTAAACTTATAATTTTATTTTTTACTTCTCAACCTCTTGAGCCGAAAATTTATATCCTGTTCGTGGAATCGAACATGTTCGATATTCCTCGATGGTCGAAGAAAGGATCTCAATGTCTTTTCCTTCCCTCTTCTAAACTTGGGAATAAGTGTAAAATCGGGTAGTTGCATCTTTTACTTGTCATATACATCTACATCTACACGATACCCTGCAAGCTACCGCGAGGGTGTGTGGCAGGGGATGAAGATCACCAGGCATGCACTACTAACATGCAAACTAGCAACTATATTGTCTCATGCAACTTGATTGTTAGTGTCTACAGTATTTAAGGGGTAAGACATGCATCATGCACTACATAATACTCTAGAATATTTCCCCTACCTATCCCTTTCCTATGCTGCCTATTCTGTTCTCTTATAGTACGAGGGAAAAATGTCATTTTGAATCTATCGGTACGACAATCTATCTCTCTAATCTTATTTATCTGGTCGAATCTAGCATAATACGCTGGTGTATTTAATATGTGCCTAACATCTTCAGTAAAGCTATCCGATTGAAATTTCTCTAATAGATTTAATCTGTACTTTAACCTACGCTCTGATAATGATTCCCACCCTAATTCTTGTATTAATTCTGATATTCTGAAAGTCATTATCATCGTCATCGTCCACAGATCTACAGTCCGGTGTCTTGGCTTCCTCTATAAAGTGGCTCCACTCCGATCCACCTCTTGCCTTCTCTCTCCATCTTAATACTACCATTGCATTCGGATCCTCCTTCACATTTTGCAGTCATCCCTTACAATTTCTTACTCTCCTCCTGTTCCCTTGCCGTAACGGATTATTCTGGGTAGTCTACTCACCTCCATTTTCACCACATGCGTCACGCAGTGGCGTTGGGAATCAAACTATAACCTTCCCATCTTATATTTAATTCATTTCCAGGTTCATTCTAACTCCATGCTTATCTCCTTCTCTAACTGGACCATAGTTTCTCATTATTTTCTTTTTAAATCTTCGTAGAGTGTTTATTCATCTTGGTGTTTTCGTCGTGGAAACTTAAGTTTCGTGTCTACGTTGACCTATTGAGAATTGACACTCTGGTGCCCTGTCCTTTCTTTGTGTTTATTCAGCCCCTGATTCTTCGGATTTCATTACCTTCCAGAGGGTACGAATGCCTTGTTGCCTTCCGCACACCTCCGTCCGCGGGTCATTCGGATATTTCATTACGACGGGATGCGTTGTGGGCAAGCACGTGCCCCGTGATTTGCTCATCACCATTCCGTGCATGCTCCCTTGCAGTCCTCACCTCACGGGGGTCATTAGAGGCCCGTGTGCAAATCCACGAGCATGCCCGGTGAAATATTCTTCATGCACCCTGTGCGAGAAATTGAGGAGCGGATTGCGGGTTCTGGGTGCGAAACAGATGCTAGAAAGGAGTGATTTCCGTATTTTGTGAGTTTTTTTTTTTAATAATTATATTTTTTGACCTATCGAATGATTCTTAGACCTGGACATTTATCGATATTTATTGAGAAAATGCGGCGAAACCGTTGCTAACGGTTAATCCTCTAAACAGAATTTTCGGTTAACAAAACCTTTTTTTCACTGCTTTTTGGGAACGATCCGTAGGATAACGAATATTTAAGTGGATGTGCGCGTGAACACAAGGTAAAACTTAACAAATTTCGAAGAATAGTTATAATTTCGGGTACATATTTTTATTTAAATTGTAAAAATTCATCACTCACAACTAGCTTACTGTTCAACCCGAAGGTTTGTTTGATAGATAAGGGTAGAGCTCATCCTGTATTAGGACATTCGCGAATAAAATTCACATAATAGCAGAAATTCCACTGAGAAAAAATCGTTCGCCTTGACAGGGATCATTTTCCTTCAGTTTGATTGGGTAGGTGCTCTTCTGTGCGAATTGCCTGCCTCTGGATTTGTGCCATATTTAGTGTGCTATTTAGTAAGTTATCGGAACTTATCTTTAGGAAGTCGGACGCAACCAGAACGAATTAAACTATTTACTATAAAAACTCACGATGCGATTCCAGAATATAGTATCTTCATTAGAAATGGTATCTTCTTATAGGGGTGTTTAGATGTGAGGGATGTAAGGAGGAGAATGGAAAATCTGCGATGGACGCAAAAGCTGACGAATGATGGTAATGAGCATGTTGGAAAGAAGGTACTTAGCGGGAGTTAAGTGGAGGCAAAGCAGATCGATGGAACAGAAAACTAGGGATAGTAAGATATTGAAGGTAGTTATCCAAAGTAGAATGCTGTGCAGGCGAGGAGGAGATAGGAAAGGGGAAGACAATTTGGATTGTACGGGAGAGGTTGGAAACACACTTGTCTGAGGTGAGAAATACGGTTGGAAGAAGTTTAACATTTCGAGCGGTTTGCTGCTATTGTCATACACGAAGGCGAATATCTGGTATTTCATGCTCGTCTACACTTCCATGCAGTAAACGTGAGGCACCTAGGAATAAAAATAAAACTAGTGGTTCCCAATGGGAAGCGAAACGAGAAAGAATGCCCAGACGAACGGATATGAAATCGTTACGGAAAGAAGGCGGGTGAATTAGCGTGGTACTATGCGGGTCATACTACAGTATGAGCTTTAATTTTCGGAAAATTTACTAATACTTGTGGTTGAGGAATTAGAATACTGTGATGCTGAAATTTTTCCTATTTGTCTAATCATTTTCTCTTCCTTTGGATACTTAATTTCATTTTTAAAGATTCATGTTTGAAGGCATTTTAGTCCTGCAAAATTAGAACACGATTCAGAATATAGGCATGGAGAATAAAATTATTTACATGATCTGGATAAAATTAAAGCAAACTTCAAGAAAGCATGCTTCTAAAGCATGACTGAGACAAGAATAATGAAAATAGCAATAGGTGAAATCCAAGCAGGGCAACGAAACCCGGGAAGACCAAAGAAAAGTATGTTGAATGAGCATCAGAAAATGAATGGGCAATTTGCCTATTGAAGTTGAAGAAGAAGTAAATTAAAGCAAATCTTTACTACGAATGGTATTCGAACTTATATGTATCACAGCTTCAGCGGCCTTTTTACTTTCATTATAAAAAGGAATGTATACTCAGCCGTCTCGCTTACTTTTTGATGTAGCTTCAGCTGTCAATTTAATCATCCAATTAAACTGTTATTTGTCTCCTATAATACCAAAAGTTTCCTCATGCTATGCACGGTACTTTAAAACACCTTGTACATACATGGAAGTAACATAAGAGTAAGGAGTCATGAAAAATGAAGATATTCAACCTATGTAAATTCACTGAATTTATTTAACTGGTTCAACGCGTTTCGACGCTTACTACGTCATTCTCAAGTACCTTAACGCCTTAGTGTCGAAATGCGTTGTACCAGTTAAATAAAGTCTGTGAACATTTGCATAGGTTGTATCTCTTCATTCAGCAAGAACTTTCACCTAGTTAAAGCTGAAACTATCGGTTTGAGTAATGATAATTTTTGCGCATACTCCAGTTTTTCTTCTAACAGTGTAAATAGTCTCTGTAACTGTTTAATTAAATCTAATCGCACTGCTATTTAAACAAATTAAATGATAATCCCAAGTCCTACCAAAAATAGTGGAGAAAAATTCGGGTTGTAAGGGAAAATTCCTTTGCTATCCAATTAGCTCATACGGTGAGAATTTCCATTCCGAGTCATTATGCTTTTACGCTTCAAGGCAAGATGAAACTACACTCACAGTGATTTGAAACTCGCCGAGGAAAATATCCGATGCTATCTTTTGAAGATAGCTTCCTTTACCACTTAGGGATTCAAGATAAAAATGTTTAGTAATAATTTTGAAAACGGGAATGAAAATCTATAACTGTCCAAGAACTCATAAATTCCTTCTCGTACGCAGCCAGTGTTATTCCGTTGTTGCATATTAATATTTTTCATGAAGATTTCGACCGCAGACCTCCGGACACATTTTCTGTTTCCGACCAGCTCAGTTAAAATGAAAGTTAGTGGAAGTTGAAGTTGTAAGTGGAAGGCTTACGAGTTCTGACGCGCGTGAAGCTTTAAATATTCACATCCATTCCTCTTATAAATTCTCCTTACTTTCGCTGGTTCCTTCTCTTCTGCCGTCTAGCCGCGACGGCTTCAACATGCCAAGGTAGCATGGAATGAAAATTTAATCGAACTATGATTTTCGTTTCCCTCAATTTTTTCCTACGGATATCCTTTCCACGGAGTCTCCCCGCATAAAATATATCATATTGTAATGGTTTGCTATTATCGTTACCGGTAAACATTTCTTCTTTGAGGAGTCAAGTTAAATTTTGAGGTAGAATCATAGATATAATTTCACAATCCGCTCACTCCTTTGGCGAAACGATTTTTTCCATTTCATCATCATCATTATCATTATTTCAATTCTAGAATTGGTTTATTGCAGCCCTCCATTCTGCCCTATTCAGTGTTAATTACCTCACTCCATGATGTGTTTTCTCTTTCACATCTTTCTTTATTTGCCATATATGCTTGCCTCTTGGTCTTTCTTGCGGAACCTTCCCTTCAATTTTCCCTTCTATTACATTTCTTACTAACTTATTTTTGCCTCGACGTATGTCCAATCTATCTGGTTCTTCTTTGCCGTAGTGTTTTCCATATTGTCCTTTCTTCATCTGCTCTTCTGTGCACCTCTTCGTTCCTCACTCCATCAGTCCATTCAATCTTCTTTTTTAATCCGTTTAATCTTTTTTTTCACATTTGTGGTGAAGTATTAGCTCCGAGATAAGCTTCATTCGCTGAGATGGTGATGGCATTCTCTGAGACACACGAATGCGTGGTGCATTGTTACTGCGTCTTTGGGGAGGAAGCATCGAATACCTGACGAGGTAATCGGAGAATTCATATTTTGGTGCTGATTGTGGATACGGCACGTTAAAACAAGGCATTTTTTGACCTGACCGTTCTTAAAAAATATCGAGTAGACCTCAAATCATTTGATTCCCTACCGATGCCTATGGCACTGCACACCAGACTGCCAAGAAAGGATCGTAAGTGAGGCACGAAAAATTAAAATTTTGGAGTGTGGTCTTGCCACAAAGTGGTACATTTTTCAGTGTGCATTTTCTCGCGTGGAAATTGAGCTCTTTGTCTGTATTCTTCAATAAAACAATTTTCTTGGTTTAATCTGCCTTATTTTAGCTAATAAATACTACCACAGGACATTTGCGCCTATCGTTTGTATTTTTTGTTGATTTTGGTTCAGATACTTTTAACTTCATATACCCTTCATGATTGTGTTCAGGTTGCGAATTATTAGATTATTTATCTCCTTCAGATTGGAGTTTTTTTTTGGCGTCTGCGCCGTTTTTATTTTTGCTCCAATGGCTGTGCACATAAGGTTGGGTACATACCCTTAGATATATCATTCTGTATGGGTGTGTTGTCTGGTGAATACTGTTGCCTGGGTCTTTTTTGTATTTATTCCTATTTTTCACTGCGCATTGTAGCTGGTGGTCACGTTAAGAATTTAAGTAATTTAATTAAAGTCCTGGGTGCGATGACGGTTCCGGAGGGTTAGGATTGCTGAGTGATTGCACTTTGGCTCTGTCGATAGATCTCGTAGAGAACATTTCGTGGAGTTGAATAATAATAATATAATATAACATAATATAACATAATACATGTACAACGTTTTATTGGAATTGTAAAAAAATCAAAGATAGAAATTTAGTCTTCATACATAAATGTTAGTCTTCAATTTAAAAATTATGCAATAATATGTTTTTTTGCTGTTATTGTACTGGGAATGAAATATTTTAGTGAACATAATTTCGCATTGATGTTAACTGATACCAACTGCTACTGGTAGGAAAAGTATGCTAGCAGTATGATTGTTGTACCCGACGATGACTGAAAATTTTTTGTGCTTAAAATGAAAAATGAAAGTTTCTTGTACTTAAAATTGCTATGTTGGATATGTGTGATAATGATGTAAATATCCGAGCGATTCTCTACTTAAATGTACTTGTTTTGAATAGCGCGTGCTATAGAACAATAATAATATCTATCTATCTAAACAGGTGGAGAATATTTAACCCACAGAACTTCGTTATGCGGGAAATATATTTTCCGCGCCTTGATAGAAAAATATTTATTAGAACGCCATTGCAACCTTGACGTATACAGTGAAAATAATATAGTTATTATGAATAATTATTTTTGCTGGCGCGCCCACTATTTTTTCTCCAGGAAATAACAAAATAGTGTCTCTGAAATTCCCTAAAAGCTGAGATTTTTATTTGATGTTCATCATGCCGTATTCGACTTATATAATTAAAATAGGTTAATTTACGTCGCGATAAAATTTTTACGGATAACATTGCAAATTAAACTTTTTTTACGACCAGTAAATTTATCATCCACACTATCTTTCGGAAAGAAATCCTTGCCATGGCATGCTTAAAGACCCTGGCGCGGTGAACCTTTCAACCGATGTTGGCCGTAGGATCAAGTTTCTGGGCTAAGGAAAGAAAATAATAAAAGTGGCTCATTCAACCCAGAAATATGGAGATGGCGCGGGAAACAGGGAGTGCGTGACTTGCTCGGAGGCGCTCAATATTAAAGGCATAAAAAAATTGATGGCGCCTTTGAATACCATTTCGTGTCGGTAGGGGATCCCGGACGGAAAACGATTTCCAGAGCCGCTTTGCTTTTGGTCGCCGTCAGTTGTGATCTCTGGGCCACGAACATACGGGAATGTTTTCCAAGGAAAACTGCGTACTTAATGCAAGCATGTATATGAAGTTTTGATAGAAAGCGGTAGTATAGGAACACGCAGAAAGAACGAAATAACACAAACTTACATGGCAAATTTTATGTGTGGTTTACTCGTCTTCGAAACCTCTCGTCGTAGTCGGCTTAGTCGGATATTTTTCGGTAGAAATATGGATTTTTTTTTCAAACTTCCCCACCAAATGTGTGCTCGTCACTTTGTATTCCCTATTCTTTTCCTTTTACTGTCCTCATATAGATGTTCTCCCGCTTTCCTCGCCCAGAAAAGACTTAGCATATGTATAACCATAGTTCGCATGGAGGAAACGGCCGTTTTGTGAAGCACATATAACCCTGATAGGAGGTACCAGAACAGGTAACGCACAGGAAGACGACGCACAAACTCAAATGGTACGTTTTCGGGGTCTTCTCGTCCGTCTTGTTTGCTACGTAAAATGGGCTTTTAATTTAGGGATTTAATACTCCACAGAAGTGACTGCTGAAAATAAAACTCGTAAAAAGAACACCCACAAGTATCATGAATATTTCGTCAGTCACAGCCGACCATGGAGAGCTATGAGTAGTCTATGTATCTGCTCACAGGCATGGAAATAATTAACACGCCTGTGAACGGAGAGATAGGGAATACTCATTCTTATCCACGTTGAAAAAGGAGGCTGTGACCTCCGAAATATTCCTAATATTGTGGTTGTTCCTTTTATGTGTCCTATGCTTACTTATCACACCTGTGAGCAGAGAAGTTTTAAAAGGTCATTTTTTTCCACGTACGATTCGAGATCAGAACGTTAGACATCGCGTAAATCGGTAATAATTATAGAGGAAATATAAAGAGTAGGGCGATAGTATTTTTTTATTTCCTGCATGTTCAAATCAATGTGTTACTCGCATGCATTGGTCTTAGCTTTCCGTGGATTTAATTTTTTTTGCATGCATGAGTATCTATTAAATAGGTGTCGGATCTCAAGTCATGCATGGTATTCGTGAGTGTGTTCTGCATGATTGGGGTTTGGTAGTTTTTTTTTCTTTTTTTCCCTAATTACTTTTAAAGGTGCGGTGGTTGTTTTTTTTGTTTGTTGTATCATTGTTCCTGGTTTAGATGCACCCCCTGCCACACACCCTCGATGTGGCTTGCCGGGTATATCGTAGATATAGATATAGAAGTTCTGCGAAACTTTTTTTCCATTGTGATTCGGCTTCATACCATCTTCACCAATTACGTGTTCGTCCTTAGATGTGTTTCCTATTTATTCCTATTTCCTATCCTATAAATATGTGTATAACGTGGGCCAGAGTCCTCTGGATTGCCAAATAATAACTAAAATATAGTTTATTATTTGCAATCCAGAGGACTCTGACGTGGGCCTTCGTACTGCTCCCTCTATACTGTATCTGTCTCTCACACTCTTGAGGCGGTGGGCGAAGGAATAAAAAAGTTGAGTTAGAGAACACGTGCAGTTCATCCTTGATTACGGGAGATTGTATTCATGCACGCGCTGAAAGTTCCGCCTCTGCAGCCCTCTCAGCGGCTTAGAACCGACGGAAAAGAGCGTGCTGGATACGGTAATTAGAGTGGATTAAATATTTTAACAACGGCCACATCAAAAAGGGGCTTTTTTTATTTCCATCGAAATATAGTTACGGTCAATCCGACGCTAATTGCTTTGCTTGAAAAGAAATTAATGTAAAAAAGAATCGTCTCACTACAAAAGGGTCTTTTTGAGAGGACTGACAGAGATTCTCTATTGGGTAAGTATATGATTTTTACCTCAATCCGTTGCGATTTATATGATTTTTGATCATTAAATTTTCCGATTAACCAGCCTCCATTGTGATTACAATTATATTTCTCGAAATGACAAAACTTTCTCCCGCTCAGGGATTTTTGCGAATGAATTTTTTCAGAACGCATGCGTAAATTGTCTCTTTTGAGGTTTGTTTGTAGCTGCGTCCAAATGCAATTAACTCAACAAATCCTCAGGAATGGCTGGTTGAGAAATTGACTGAAACAGTTCTCGGTAGCTAACTCATCTGTCCATTTTCCTTATCAATAAAAGTAGCACATAAAGCTTGAGCAATGAATGAGGATGTCGAGTATTTCCGTGGAAAATCTAAGCCAGCGAAATTTCATGCTGAAATTATGAGATATGGGGTAGAAATTCTATATGGCTAATATAAATTCGAAAGGTTATTGATTTTTTCGAATGGTGACATGGAAGCGTCACTAGTTCGTCTGATATAGTCTTGGACCCGAACTCTTAATTCCTCAATACTAATACCCAATGTCAAGTGAAATCAAGCTCTGACACTATCTGCTTGTAAATCATCTCGATTGCTTTGCTTATTGCGGCATTCTCATTTCCAGTTCTATGATAATTGTGAAAAAATGAATGATAGTAGATAATTAGCTCGGTTCACTCAGGATAGTGTTTGATTTTTTTAGGGTAGTACTTATGTTAGAGCGGAAGAATTGTTCCTGAGATCGACTCACGAAAATGCAGCAACAATTCGACAATTATAATTATCGTAACGGGATATATGTGTGCGTGTTAGACAATTTTGTCAATCTATATCCACATTTTAACGAGCAGGCCACCATAAGTATATGATGTGTTATATATAAGTGTAAGTGGAACACATATCAGTCATGCATTATCGACGAGAAAGTAAAAAGTAATCATATTACTAGTGGGTACAATGCCAGCTTCCCTGTTAATTACTCTCTTGCCAAGAGGAACGGCAGTTTCTCATGTGATATAGCTTCGCAACTCAAATAAAATCATGCAGCATAGATACACCACAATACTTGTACAAATATTTCTATCATGTAGTAATATGTGTTCCAGTTTTCATCTGAAAATGTGAACTCTTTTCGCGTTCTATTTTGGGAAAATGAGATTTTATGGATAGATATTTCGTCACGTCGTTTTCGAGTATTCACACCTGGTGGTAAAGAGAAATGAAAGAAAAAATTCCCTTGGTACTGAGTGGCTGTAGTGTTCACGTCACTGTCACTCTCGCCGCCTCGCAATGTCGGCCGTCGGGCAGATATTATAGAGTCGCAAATGTCGCCCGTCGTCCGATTCCGGCAAATGAATTCAATGCGGAGGACGGCACTCAAGCCGCCTTCCCCACGCGGGATATTTTCTCCTTCTCCCTCTCTCTCGGCCGGATATCAAAATTCCATTGCGATGGGATATTGATTGCCATCAATCTCCAAGGCAACGCCGGTCGATGTCGACGAGCCCTGTCCGCGTGGCCACCCTTTGCCATCCACCGCTAATAAGCCTCGCGTGCGTCTGATCCGGACCGCCATAGGGGCAGAACAGCGACCGAAAATATGTATGGACCCTATCTTTCTTCTTTCTCCAGGGAGGGTCGTGTTTGAAAGCGTCTGGATTATCTCGAACAGGTAACCAAATAGTCACGTGGTGTAAACACGAATGGTTTCCAAATTTGGTGTGTTGCAACCGCTGATTACAATATCATTAATGGTTTTCACTAGAGCTTTTCTCATCTGCCTCAAACGTAGGGCTTCCAGATGAGATAAAACTCAAGTGTAAACAATTAATGAGGTGGTAATCAGCGATTTTAACAGTAAATTTGAGAATCATTCCACGTGACTCCTTGGTTACTTATTCGAGTAGTCCCGATGGTTTCAAACACAACATTAACGAGCTAACAGCTAAGCCTGTTATGACACCCTTCACAATTTTGGTTTTTCCATCTCTTTTGGGCGTCCCACGGAGCTTCTATCTCTCCCTCTGTTCTTTTATATCAGGTTTTTGTGTATTTCATTCTTTTATTCATTCTACATGTTCTCACCATTTTTTTCAATATTCTCTTATTATTTCGCTGATCACGTTAGTAAACCGGATTCTTCTTTTGTAGCCGAATTTATTTTCATGTGCATTTGTGTAAAGCGTGATGCATATTTAAAAACGAATTGCCATCATTTTGTTAAATTTAACAAAGGGGCCTTACCTTACTTTTTTTAGATATTGTATCTATCTCTTAATGGAGTTATGTATTGTATCTATCTCTTAATGGAGTTATGTATTGTATCTATCTCTTAATGGACTTAAATAATACTGGAATTTCTGTAATCTTATTCACGGCTGTTTTGAACAGGTCGTGAACGAATGATGTTAAAAAATTCTATTCTAACTTGAAGTAAATATACTTATTCACATAGGCGCACACACGTAGTTTAATGTCCTTTACCTTATACACACATACCTTATATCCTTTACAATCCAATACAGTATCCTTTACCTTATACACACATAGTTTAATATCCTTTCTTATAAATTACCAGTCCCTTTCCCATTACTACCCTCAGTTTGTTTGCAGTAGCTGTGTTGGACATAAGGGAATCTGAGAAAGAACATCAAGCGAACTTTTTGGTGCACCCTATCTCATTGGGAAGTGTTTGTTGTGCTTCTAAACCCACCTTAATCGCTAGAGCAATGATGATAATGTATAGTCAAGGGGGTCAAGGGTATATTTATACTTATGCATAGACATAAGTACAAAGTAGAATGCAAGTCCCCTCCGAGGTGATTGGATGTTTTGGCGGAATACATAGCAAGATCCGAAACGGTTCTCGCCGGAGGCGTGTGACATCTCCAATATAATCGGAGCACAATGCGCTTAGGGATCGTTGTCTAGCGCCACAATCCTCCCCGCGGCCTCTGGATTCTCCTCCCTTCCACCAGTTTTCTCTCTCTCCTCCCCTTCCAAGCAGCGATATTTCATCGCTTTAAACCTTCGCCCTGAGGTCCCCTCACCATTGTCTTTTTCATGTCCCCCCACTCCTTGTCGTCTCCCCTCCCCCTTACACCACCTTGGTGACCACCTCTGAACCACGTGTTGTCGGCCCTCGTCACCTGACACTAATCCTAAGTTTCCCCTCCTGAGGTCCTCATCCTCTCTCCTCCTCCTCCGCTTCCACTTAATCTGCCCCACCACATTTCCTCAAACCCACCATCCATCTCAATCTCTCACTTGCCCCCTTCCCTCTTTCCTTCCTTTCATTAAAAGCCCATCGCTTGCGAGCTTCCTTGAGTTTGGATGAGGTCGTTCCGATTCGATTGAGGAGGGGATCGATTTTCTCCTTGCTGACTCTATTTGCCTTTCCTTAGAACCGATACGTTACTTGTCTCCATTGTTTTTTTAAAGGGCACTAAATGGAGCATCTTTCTGTTGCCTTCTTTAATACAATATATGAAACTATATGAAATATAAACTAAGAAAACAAAAAGGAGCAGGCGGAAGAGCTCTGTTGCCTAGGAAGCCGAGCAGTAACCGGCAAAGTAAAAGAGAAATTGCCAGTAGAATTGCCCAAGCGAAGAGGGCATTTTACCTGAAGAAGATTCTGCTTACAGCTGCAAATACAAGCGTGGAAGTCAGGAAACATTTCATGGGAACATACATCTGGAGCATGCTACTATATGGTAGCGAAGTATGGAGGATAACAGCAACAGAGAAGTCAATTAATTGACTTCTCTGCTGATAATTAACTTAATTAAAGGCTGGAAGCATTTGAAATGTGGTGCTACAGAAGAATGATGAAGATAAAATGGATCGACCGAGTGACAAACGAAGAAAACTTAAGAAGTGAGGGAGAAAAAAGAGATGTCTTCTGAAATCCCTAAAAAGAAGACGGGACAACTTATTCGGCTATATCATAAGACGCGATGGCCTGATGAAGACAATCGTCTAGGGAAAAGTAAACGGGAAGAACGGAAAAGGCTGGCCTCGTATGAGATATATGAAACAGGTTGTGATGGATGTAAAAGAGAAGAATTACATCGATATGAAGAGGTTGGCCGATAGAAGAATCGAGTGGAGGGCTGCGTCAATTACCAATCCTAGGATTCTTGACCGATGATGATGATGATTGCGAAATCCTAGAAAGTCTTTCTTTTTTCCAAAATCGCCATATACCACGTTAAAGTTTTCCAGACTTGGAATGTTCTCCAGCGTCCTCTATTGTTGAATATTATTCTGGCTAAGTTTCGTCTATTTGCCGATGACGCAGTAGTGTACAGGGAAATTCTATGCCCAAATGATAAAGAATATTTAAATATTGACTTACAAGCAATTGAAACTTGGTGTGATACATGGCAGTCAGAATTAAACTTTTAAAAATGTCTTGTAATGAACTTTTGGAAAAAGAATAGCTCTCCTCCTACCACTTACAATATAAGTAATAATGAATTAACAAACGTGGAATCCATTAAATATCTTGGAATAAGACTGACAAATGATCTTTCCTGGGGTAAACACATTCGTGAAATAATGGGTCAAGCGAATCGTAAACTGGGAATCGTCAAAAGAGTACTGGGTAAATGTGACGATCATGTACGAGAAATCAGCTACTTTTCCCTTGTTAGACCTCATTTGGAATATGCTGCCAGTGTATGGGATCCCTACGAAATCGGTTTAAATAACGAACGTGAACGTGTGCAGCGAAGATCGGCAAGATTTGTAAAGGGACGGTATGATAACCTTACTAGCGTAACCAGTCTATTAAATGAATTAAATTGGGAATCATTGTCAGATCGCAGGTTGAAATTTAGACTTAATCTCTTAAACAAATTCCAAGACCATATTTTCAGTGATGATGTTAAAAATATTTTGCGGACCCCAACATACTATGGTAGACTGGACCATAATCATAAAATTAGAGAAATAGATTGCCGAACTGTCAGATTCAAAATGTCCTTTTTTCCTCGTACTATTAGGGATATGAATAACGGTAAATATATCCAGTACGAGTGTAGCAACGGATAACATTGGTAGCAGCATGTTGGTACATATAAGGACTTATAACTAACCGAACTAACGGCATGTTTTTGCATGTATGTTTTGCTATTTTTATCTTTTTTTAAAAAGCGTAGTTTTGAACAGTACCTATAAAAGTACTGATCCTTTTTTTATGCATGATATGTAGTGCATGTTTGGTGAGAGTTCACCCCCTGCCACACACCTTTATGGTGGCTTGCAGGGTATTATGTAGATGTAGATGTATATTAGTAGCTTAAATTATGCGTGCCTTTTCTTACCAGGTCATTTATATAGTGTGTTTTTTCTCTTTTTTAATGAGAAACCTAGGACATAAGTCTGGGTGTGCTTATTTATACCAGTGAGGAATATTTCTTTAGAACATACATCTGGAGCATATTGCTATATGGTAGTGAAGCATGGACGATAACAAAATCAGAGAAATCAATGCTGGAAGCATTTGAAATGTGCTTCTAAAGAGGAATCTTGAAGACCAAATGGATAGACCGATTTACAAATGATGAAATCGTAAGAAGAGTGGGCGGAAAGAGAAGTCTACCGAAAACTTTGAAAAGAGGACGGGGCAACCTAATAGACCATATCTTGAGACATGATGGCCTATGATGAAGAAAGTCGTCAAGGGAAAAGTTAACGGGAAGAATGGAAAAGGCAGGCCTCGGAAGAAAGGTGGTAGGTAGAGTGGTGGTAGTATGTATGTTTTCTATAATATAACCCAATGGAACAAGTAGTTAAGGATGTGGAAGGAAATAATTATATCAATATGAAACCATAATCGATTAAATCAATATGAAGGGTCAGTCAATAGGAGAGTCCAGTAAAGAGCTGCATAAAATCAATCTTAGGATTGTGACTGATGATGATGAATTATAGATATTCCTCCTCGAGGACAGGAATTCTTTGGCTAGTGGTCTCATTTATTCACTTGCTTCTCACCTAGGTTTTTCTCCGTTTTTAAATCCTTATTCCCTTCAGGGCGCCTTCTCATTCCCAATTTATCGTTGACTAATTATTTCTGGTGCTCGCATTCAATGTCAGCCCGTAAAAGTTACCAGGATTCACCCAATTCAGTGTTTAGTGATTCTGTTTTGAACTTAAAATTCAGTATTTCAGTGTCCTCTGCATGTCATTTTAATTTTTCTCGGGCCTAGAGATAATATTCATGCATTAACAATAAAGGGATGTAATTGAAGCTCAGATATGGCCTGTCACATCTCTCGAACTGTGCGAATTTACATTATATTGAGTTCTATAATACTCAGCGCCCAGATTTATGGAACTTCTATCAGCCTCAATGCAAAATAGTGTAGGACACCAGGTATAATTCCGTTCTACTTTCAAATTGAAGATGATTAATAGGGAGTCCAATAATATAAAATAAAAATAATTAATGGGTTCCGTTATGTGGAATATACATATGTGCACCTGTGAAATTTATACAGGCTTATTAAACGATTGGATTTTCCCTCTATCGGCTAATCTCTATCCACCGGTGGCTTCGAGGTGTATTGATAACCTAAAATTGTAAAGTAGATAAACTCTACCTCCTACCTAGATAAACCTAACTCCACGGGAATCCTATATTCTCAGTTTTTTGGCGAGTAGCCTGGAGAGTTTGTGCTTGAAATAGTGTTAAAAGATGCGAGTGCTGAGCCCATGAAAACAAATTCCAAGTATTTTTTTGATCTGTTTCATTTCTTATTAAAATTGTTATCAACAGTTTTCTTAGCGATGACCTTTTTATGCTAAGTTGATTTGGTGATTCGATAGATTATTATTCTTGTGGTGTGATATTTTTAAGTCACATTCACAGATGGGAGATCGTGAAGTTAACTGAATCACACAAGGTTATAGAAGAATGAAATAAAATGGATAAACTTTAAAGAATTAAATATTGTCAGATTCCTCATCTTGTCCTAATACTCTGAATGGAGTCAAGGGTTAGAAATTTCGGGCATGCAAAGGAAATTTTAGTTAGCGGTAATGCAGCCAATATAAGCCGTTCTTTTCACATTTATTTATTTGTCTATAATAAAGATATTGTCTTTATAACTTCTGTACCCAGATGATACGCCCGTAACCAGCGTGTCTCCAGGAAAAGGTTTTTTTTCACGAAGAATTGAATAGTTTTCACGATGCATTGGTTTCGCGAAATCATTCGTTCTCTTTTTCTTACATCGTACTTTTTTCCATTTTCTTTCACACCAATGTCTTTAAACCTGTGACTCCACGAAATAAAATGCGGTGAAATCAAAATATCTGCTATCAAAAAAATCACACAACTTGGACTCAAATAGACACTTCCAGAGACATATCCTGGATAAGAACTCATGGTCTCTGGTAAATATATAACGACCGTGATATTTAGGTATATGGTGCGTCTGCTCAGAGTGAAAAGGTCGAGGGTTTGAATCTCGCCTCGGACTTAGGTGATGTGTTAGCATATGGATTATATTTACAGTCAGGCTACATAAACAATTGGATTTTCTCTCTATCGGCTAATCCAATTCCACTCGTGCGTCTCAGTGTATTGATGACCCATATGGATGGAGTAGTTACTAGGGGTGGAGTACATTTAAATATTAAGACCGAAAGACCAAAGGTCGAAGGTGACGGGTATCCTTGGGTCGCATTCTACATGGTGGATCTTATCACTAACGGAACCGGTGCTATATTCAGAAAATTTTACAATTCTGCTTTTGGTACTTTTAACTATTTTCATAACTTCATAAATAAAGAGTCTTCACTCTGCCGATTGCCGATTTCACTGTGCCATGTTCACCAAAAGGCATATGGCATCTTACTGCATTACCGAATTCTTTTACTTGAGCATACTGAAAAAGTTGTAGGTTAACAACCAATGGATTAGAAGGTGCGATATAACGTAAGTAGTTGAAGTATCTCTAATACTCGCAATTATAATACTCGGGTCAGTTGCGCAACTCACCACCCACTTTTACACAGACTTCGAAACCGTTACTACTTCATACATCTCTGGTCATAACTTTGCCAATCCACACGCACACGTACACGCATTTTACCCTGCAAGTCACGACAATATGAAGAGTTTAACAGGTACTGCGTCAGACCAAGTTTAGGATTGATGACTGGTGATGATGAGGTAACAAACATGTCATGTAGTTATTTGGATATTAGCATTGAGGCCAAGAGAAATTAAGAATTTCTTGCGAATGCGCAAAAATGCCTATAATCAGCAGTAGGTACTAATCCTAATTATCTTCAGAGCAGCTTGTATTTGATCTAGCATTTGATTTGTCCCGCAATGTACGCGCAAAAAAGGGAAACTTAATCCTATTTGTCCCACTACCTCTCTGTCCATCGACTATCCTCGCGTGGTTAACGATGACGTTTTTCGGGTGCAGTCATAAAGGACTCTTCAAAGTCCCCTTGTTGAACGAGACTTTAAACGGAATGATGTCGTTGGAACGTCCATGCTTGAACTACATCCTCCGGCCGGCCCTGTGTGAATTGGGAGAGACACGTCTGACCCCGAACGGATGCCATCCTCCTCCTCTCCGCTGTCTGCGTCCACCACCTTCCTCACGCTAGGGCCTCCTCCTGGCAGAGTCATGAGGGGCGACAGGTGACGCGATCCATTGCGGATTGGGGGAGACGTAACGTTTTCCGGGTGCAGGGGTGAGGGAACGGTGGCCCTGTTTTCCCAGCGAACGCCGTCGTCGGATGGGAATACGGGTCGACGTTCAATAAAATGCCGCAGCGAAGTCAGTAGGGGTCACTTGGAGCGGTTACTGCGAGTAAAAATCTTGCTTTCTACCCTCCCATACTCTCTCGAATGTCATTCTAGATATGTAGTGCACTGAGGGCAAAGGAAGGACGATTTCAAGTGGCTGTAAAGGGCATGAACTTAATTCTGCGAAAAGAGACTTTTCGAATGTGCTCCCTACACTCAATATGATACCAAGAATATTTGAATGAGATCTGTACTGCATGGAGTTAGCTTATAAAGCAGTATCATGCGTGAAGATGATTTTTAGTGTAACTGAATATATTTAGGTGAAATTCAAAACCGCAAAGGTAGATACTAACATAAGAAATTTAGGTATACGCGATGGTAGTGCATGTCTGGTGTATTTACCCCCTAAAATAGACTCTTTTAGCGGACTTGGTGAATGTAGATGTGTGTGAGATCTTCCAAGGTTCTTGTACTTTTTCTATTATCACTTCTTTAATCATAGTTCTAATATTTATTTACACCTTAAATTAGTACCTACACCATATAAATGCAGTCTAAAATCTAAGTTCTACCTCAATTCAGTCTTTTTCTCTACCTTCAATAATTTTATAACTTTTCATAATTTTACCTTGCTTATCATTATTACAGCCTATTTTAGTTTTAAAATTTGTTTTTATCTTATATTAATGTAGAAGATATTATAAATTTATTTCGCTAATACATGCGAATTAATTATTTAGTTGTATCTATTTATATTAGGTATAACTTATTGCGATGTTTGCGATGTCTTACTGCAGGACATCATAGCATACGTTCTTAACGCTTTACCCATTCAGATAATCATTAAGGTACACGTGAATATTTCTCATATTTTCATGCATTTGCCAAACACAAAAGGTGGCTCGTTGAAGATCAATATATTGAAATTTGATTCCCGATATTTTCACAATAGCTGGCGCATTATTAATACTTCTGCTCAGTTCTGTGATGTTAAATGTGAACTTTGAGTACAAAGGTTTACGATATATGGCCATAAATTCGTTTTAATCATTTCCAAAAATATCGCTAAAGCAATAGCAATATATAAATAATTAAATTTTTTCTCATGATGTCCCTGTTTATTAAATAAAGATGTTCATATGCTATTTTATTGAAATTCGTGAAAGGCATGTGTCACATTCAGATTTAGAACTTAGTTTACGATAGAGCATATCGTAAGTTTTGGTCATTACCAGCGCGGACGTGAGTGCTGTAGCCGATAGGTGAAAATCCAATTTTTATTATGCATCTTATTGAAAGTTCTTTTTAACGCAGTAATTACACCATAACGTGTTGGAAACTGAACTATGTGTTTCAGAAAGAACTACGTGAATTAATGTTTGAGAATACGATTAGTTCTTAAATGAGAGAGCCCGTTTGAATTATATAATAATCACGTGTCTAATTTCTGGATGAGATTATTATTCCATCATGCTGAACTTGAATTGGGGAGCATTAAAATTAGAAGTATGTAGAGTACGTGGATGGGAGAGGTGCTTGGGAGTAATGGAATTCTGAACGCCATTAACGAGGTTGGATGCTGATTAAGGGCGAGGGCAACGAATGGAGAGGGTGGGTGTTATGGATGTGTGCAGAGAGGTGGGAGAGTTTCGTAGTGGGAAATGCATTAAGGATGGAACCTATAGTTGAATGAAATGCAGCGTTGAGCAGCACCGCAACGAAATCTACCCTATCCGGCAAAAAACTAGAAATCAAATGAAGTCATTCATTTAACAAGCCGGGAGTAGGATAATGGCAAGAGGCAGGCACGTCGCCAGAAATTTGCTTCGGGGGGCGGGGGGGGGGCTAAGTCTTGCGAAACTCGAAACAAGTCAGCCTTGCCCATTCGGCGCCGACATGTTTCAAATCTCTTCCCTTAATTTTCAGTGCTTGATTTTGACTTTTACAGTGCCCATACTTATCTCTTCTCACTGGTCAAGTTCACTGCTAAAATCAGAACAACAAAATTATTGGGAAAAAATTTCGGGGGGGGGCTGAAGCACCAGAAAGGACTTGAAATATACTTCTGGCTCTAGAGATACTACCGTGCAGTAGCCATTCACATCGAAAGCGCCAATGAGCGAACCTATGTGGGACAAGTTCCCTTGTCCCACATAGGTCGCAGCCAGTCGAGCTTAGTCCTTTGGAATTCAAGGCTTGCCCTCGCGTCAACGCTTTTATTTCGCTCATAAAATGCGCCACGTTCTCAAGAATATCGTTTGGAAAATATCCCCAAAGAAGAAATGAACGTGAATCATATAATATCGTAAGGCAGTCCGGACAATGTAGAGGTTTCTTACGTAAGTTTCTTGCCTCTATCGCTGCGTGCGCCCTGGCAAAAACATTGCTGAATTATAATGGAATCACGAGGATCCGTGATGTCGCTCTCCACTTATCGAAGAGTGGGTTAACCTCGATGGAGAGGTAGAGATCAAATGTTCAATTTGTATATTCGTTAAAGTCCACCGTGCGTGGTGATTATTCTGATAGTTATTATGTCTGGGTGTGAGAGGCTATAATAGCGATTGGGTTTGAAAGATATACTGGTATGAAAGTTTTGCTGGTGGTTCAATTTCATGTAGTTTTGCAGAGGCTTGTAGAATAGCATTGGCCTAGGAAAGATGATTTATCAGGAATGCGGTACTAGTTAATTTGAGGAATGAAGAATTCTTTGGCATGCAGCAGTTGTAAAAAAATCAATTTTAAATATACAGGGTAAGCAGTCTATTAATGAATTCACTTCTTCAAAATTTATTTTTTTGGAAGTGACTAAGTGAATTCATTAATAGACATAATGACAACATTCCATCGTGTCAAAGCTTCGAACTTTGATTTAATCAGGGTAAATCGTTTGGAAATTAAGCGAATAATATTTTTAGTGGGGAAGTGGTTTGCCGGTGACCATTATACAGTGAGTTTTTGTTGCCATGGAATGTTTTGGAACAAAACTAATCTTTCGAGAGAAACGAATGTGTTGGCCTTTGCCTTTTGAAAATGGGGTTTTAGATATTGATGAAAATGGAGAATGATGCAAATAAGGTAATATTAGGATGATTTTTGTGTACGGGCGGGTGAGTAATAAAATTGCATTTTGGGTGACACGATGGCAGATAGTTGTTATAAGGTCAGGAAGGAGATAGTCACTGAATTAATGTAATGAATGATGTCACCGATAGCGAGGTCATATTTAAGTTGGGACAGCCCTTGAACTTTTCCTCTATGTTGGAACTCTGGTGACAATGAGGATGAGAGAAAGGCCTTAAAAACCAGACTTGGCAGAAAATGGGTTTCATAATTTTCAATTTCCGTGTAATAATGCCGTTTAACAATCAAATTCCGTGCCAAATAATGTTATAAATCAAAGGAGTACATTTTTTTTAATTTAACAAATTCTAATTCTTCGTTGAGGCTTTCGCGTTTCACAGTGATGTTTAAAGTAACTTTTCGGGTGTTACCGCATAATCAGGTTAGCCTGACGTTTCGCGACCCCTAGCTGGTCGCTTCTTCTGATGGAATGGTTTTTTTCATCCTTCTTCTTTTCGTATGCCCCAGCGTCCATAACAACCGTTGCGTTTCCTTTATCGGCTGGCAGGATGATGGTTTCTTCATTGTTCTAAGTTACCGGAGTGCCACCCTCTCCTGTTTCGGTATACATTAGTATACATTTCGGTATGTATTATGCCGGTTCATCGGGACACTTGCCTTACGTAAGATTCGGTAAGTCTTGCCATATTACCTCTGCCTCGTCTCGGGAAAGATGGGCTGACTCTCTACACCGGAAATGATTTCTTCCACGGGGATGCGTGTGGGGGTAAATACGAAATTAAGTCCTTTTTGGAGAACAGACTCACAATTGCTGTTGAGCGGAATTTTAGATAGGTTGACTACGACTTTTGGGGTGTCTCTGGGTCTGGGTGGTGTCAGTGCTTCTTTAAGGTTGTTAAATTTCTTCTGTTGTGTTTTTCTTTCTGGATTCTGCAACGGCTTCCATATTTCTCGCGGTTATTCTATCAAGCTTAGAAAAATTCTCTCTTTCCATGGTATTTGCGAGAGAGGTATGAACATGAAGGAGTTGCTTCCCTCTCTGGTCCAGGTTGCGGCGAGTTTCTTGGATAGCGGCCCGTAGTAGTTCCGTGCTGCCCCGATGAAGTATCATCGGTGTCCGGCTGGAACGTACGTGATGCTGAAGTTTCAGGGATTTTGGTATGATATGTTCCTCCCGGCAGCGAATGAGGAAAGCAAGATGGCAGAGAAATAAGACTTCTTGCTGCGAAGTTGGTCGTATTTCTTAGATCCACGACGGTGATCCTCTCCGTTTTTCCACCATTCCCTCAGAAGAAGCCACCAGCAGAGGTCGCGAAACGTCAGGCTAACCTGAGTACGCGGTAACACCAGAAAAGTTACTTTAATCATAAACAAATCCTATTTTAGTGGTTAGATAGAAGAAGGTAGTATTTAGTCTCAAAACATCAAGTTACTACCACTTTCTCTAAGAATAAGATTTTTCACTGTCACACTTCTTATTAATAAGGCTCCTGGTTTCCCAGCAACCTGTTCTGACTTTGAAAAACCTACGCACAGATATACTCTCGAAAAAAGTACAGACTTAAGTTTCTCTATACCCGCCCCCTCTATCCATTCAATGCTCTCCTGAACAACGGACGTCAGGTACCAAGGCTCTTTGCACGACATTGAGTGAGGGTGCTGTGGGCGTTTTTTTAACTTCCGGAGAAAACTTTTCGGAAGGCGAGAGCGGAGGGCAGGCGAGTGACTTATTTCCCGATACCTCTATCCCCTTAACCTCTCCACTTCTCCCTTACGAATAAGAATGGGCCAAAAAGTCTTTTTTTCATTCGACATTTTATTTCTAACAAATGTCCTTTTCAGAGAAAAACGTTTTTTTTACCCAAGCTTGTTAAATTTGAGATGTAATTCCTCTTGTCGTAAGAACACTCGTCTAATTTTAAAAAATTGCGGAAATTTATAAAATTAATAGCTTTAGCATAGATGTGTAATTTTAAATACGATATATATTAAATTAATACCCTTGAACATTAGAAGAAACCACACAAAAAACACTCCTATCGTAATGCTTTCTAATATCTGAACATGAATAACGATCCGTGTTAATAAAACACACAACTATGTTAACACCATTTATTCTTCGTGTTAATATATTAGTGTGTTATATAGTTATAATACATTAATATATCACGCACAGCTATCATATCAGTGATGACTTTTATCCTATACTATATGCATGGAAAAAATCCTCTCAACTAATTTCTATTTCAACTATGATCCCATTGCATAATGCTTACAGGTACCTTTGGAGTAGTTTATTTGTTGGATAAACATTTTTAAACTGTAACGTAAAAATAAATTTTAAGTGTATCATTATTTTTCAGAGCAAAAACGTTTTTTTACACAGTTTTCACTTAATTTTTTAGACATTTTTGCTCGAAAAAAGTTCTTAAACGTTCGTTTTTTGAAGTGCCCATCACTCCTCCCGAGCCATATGCTCCCCGTCGCTACGGGCCCCAACGCGTCCCCATAAACGGAGATGGAATGCTTCGTTCGACCCTCGAGGTCCCTCGCTGTATGCATGCAGTACGAATTATATTCATGGATCTCCTTTGGGATTCTCTCCTCTGTCACCCTCACGCTCCACTCTCTCGCCCCTACCTCGGGGGCGAGAGATGGGTTGGCTGGGTTTATGAACCCACCACCACCCACCCCTACCCTGCTTCCTTCACCGGCGCCCCCACGAAAGAAGGGACGGGGGCGAGTCTCTCGAAATCCCCGGTCCCGAACGAAGCCACGTTGAACCCCTTGTGCGTGGCAAAAAAAAAAATTGCCCGGAATAATTTTCGTCCCTCCCTCGAGGGTGGAGCCCGGGGTGCTCCCTTCGACGGAGAGAAGTTTAATCCTCTTATTCCCCTCACTTGGGCCTCACTGTCTACTCCTCCTCCACGTTGCCAACCCGGGGTTGTGAGAAATTGTCTTACGAAGGCTTTAAAACACCCTTACTCCGGAATCCATTAAGGGGGAAGTATACCATTATAACCCATCGGTTGCAGTGAAGTGACTAATGAACAATAAACCCTATAATCTCGGCATGAAGAATCGCTTAATGAATGTCTCTCAAAATGTCGCGTGAGTGTGCTCTAAGCGAATCTGCCCGTTAGCGATAGAGTGTGTAAATAGAACGATAGGTGACCTAGAAAAGGCCGTTGCTGTTATCAGAGGTGATAGATTGATAGGGTCATTTGCGTCACAAAGGATAAGTGAGTATTTGGGGTAGATGGGGTAGATGAAGGAGTTATTATGGAGCGGAGAGGTGAAGAGAAAACAGGCGTCGGCATCAGCTTGCTATTAACAAAAAGAGCGAAGTGGTCAATGGTTTGACGGCCCATCATACGGACGGCGTATTCAACGTGAGGTATCTCCACACATCACTCAAGTACGGACAAGTACAGGGAATTTTTGGAAAAAGAATAGCTCTCCTCCTACCACTTACAAAATAAGTAATAATGAATTAACAAACGTGGAATCCATTAAATATCTTGGAATAAGACTGACAAATGATCTTTCCTGGGGTAAACACATTCGTGAAATAATGGGTCAAGCGAATCGCAAACTGGGTTTCATTAAAAGAGTATTGGGTAAATGTGACGATCATGTACGAGAAATCAGCTACTTTTCCCTTGTTAGACCTCATTTGGAATATGCTGCCAGTGTATGGGATCCCTACGAAATCGGTCTAAGTAATGAACTTGAACGTGTGCAGCGAAGATCGGCAAGATTTGTAAAGGGACGATACGATAATTATGTTAGCGTAACCAGTCTATTAAATGAATTGAAATGGGAATCATTGTCAGATCGCAGGTTGAAATTTAGACTTAATCTCTTCCACAAATTCCAAGGCAATATTTTCAGTGATGATGTTAAAAATATTTTACGAACCCCAACTTACTATGGCATACTGGACCATAATCATAAAGTTAGAGAAATTGATTGCCGAACTGACCGATTCAAAATGTCCTTTTTCCCTCGCACAATAAGAGATACGAATAACGGTAAATATGTCCTATCGGAGAGTAGCAATGAATAGCATTGGTGGCTGCATGTTGGCATGAGTGCTTAGGGCTAGCCCTACTAACGGAGTGTTTTTGCATGTTTTCTTTGCAATTTCTCTTTTTTAAATAGTGTAGTTCTGACTACTATATTAATACTATTCCTTTTTTATGCATGATATGTAGTGCATGTTTGGTGAGCAATCACCCCCTGCCACACACCCTTGTGGTGGCTTGCAGGGTATTATGTAGATGTAGAAGTATAATGCTAAAACTATTCTGCCAATGCAGGGATTCGAATCCATTCCCTATGGATGTGAGGTCAGCATTCAAGTCACCACACCAGACCTGATCTCCTTAGAAAAAGTAAATATAAATAGAACTTACGGTATCTACTTCGAACTATCGACATGAAACACGAGAACGTGATATAGAGAAGTAATAAGAGATATGTGAAATATAAATTCATTCAAACATGAAAACATTCCCATTCGAGTATTTTATAGAGCGTGGCATATCAGGACGCTAAAATATGGGCTATAATGAAGTACGATGAATATTTTAAGCTGTCGGATTTTAAGATATTGGTTTGGATAAGGAGTAGGTATGATGGGAGTACAAAGTGCTGGGGATAGTGACAAGGGGTGGGGTGGAAATCGCTTGAAAAAATTAGAGAAATATGCATCGAGTGGATGGAACGGGTAATAAGGGCGAAGGGTATTCTGAAGGCTGCGAATGTGGCACATAAGTACTTTGGCCAGCGAGATAAAGGTTAAAGGAACAAGTACCTTGGATGGCATGAAGAGAGGGATTGAGTTCGGGGAAGCAAACGTTAATGTCATGTGAAAACTAACTTGCGTAGGAGATATCACACGCCTATCTAAACCTACTTATAAAGGATAACAGAGTTAATAAATAAAAAATGTTGTAGAAATATTTATTACAGAGCATTATACCTAAAGAAGAATATAATTCCAGCTGTCAATACCAGTATGAATGCCAGAAACACTTAATTAAAACATACTTTGCTCTTTAAATCTTCATCAAATTTTTATATTTCGACTAAAATATAGCTACTAATCTTCATGAAGCTCATGGTAGGTAATGCATGTTTGCATCTACATCTACACGATACCCTGAAAACTACCGCGAGGGTGTGTGGCAGGGGGTGAAGATCGCCAAGCATGCACTACGTTTGGTGAAGATTTACTCTCTGCCAAACACTATGGTGGCTTGCAGGGTATTATGTAGATGTACAATTGGAGCATGCTTCTTTATGAAGTGGGGTAAGGGAGGTAACAACAACAACTGAGAAATCAAGGATGGAAGCATATGTAATATGCTGTGACAGTAGAATAATTAAGGTAAAATGGATCGAGCGAGGAGTGACTAACGAAGAAGTGCCAAGAAGAGTTGGATCTTCTGGAAACCTTACAAAGAAGGCAGGGCAACTTGAGAAATCTTGAGTTATGATGATCAGATGAAGGCAATCGTGTGGGGACAAGTGAATGGGAGGAATGGCTAAAGATGACCTCGTATGAGATATTATAGAGCAAATGGTGAAGGACCTGTAAGAGAAGACCTATACGAATATGAAGAGGTTAGCCGATAGGAGAATATAGGAGAGAGCTGCGCCAAAACATTCTAATGATTGTTGACTGATGACGATGAGCAGAAATAAAAGATACTAACTATGACGAGTGTATGAACTTTATAAAGCATGACGGAAGACCCATAAAGTCGTTATCATACGGAGGAGTACTAAAGGCTATTGTTTTATCAGAGCTCTGGTCATCTACGGATTGACGTTTGAGGTCGCCTCTTTAAATTTATTTTTCATATACACCGTACTTAATCGAATTTATGTCGACAATCTGATCTGATGTGTTGTAGTGCAGGTTTGTCCAATCGTGCTTCGCACGCAGGAAAGTGTTGTCCAGGGCCATAAAACCAATTTTTTAATCTCTTGTCTAGCCGGTTGTTATCGTCGTATCCCCGCGTGTGTGATCAGAGTTAAATATATAATGTACGTGGCGAGGTACTTCATTGACTGGAGACGATGAAATTTATCGCAGAGATGTTGAATGGATGAACGGTTTCACAGTGGAATTTCTATTCGGTGCTCGAAACTATTCAGGTCTGATAGGTACGTTATTTATTACCTCCTGACACGCGCTCTTTTTCTTTAAATATAGCGATCGGATTTCATGGGGTAATACAGCGGTGCATACTGGCCATAAACTATAACGGACGGCACTATATTTGATTGCATTTGAAGTTTGGCGTTCTCAGTTGATCTGGCAGATAATATGGTGTCGATAAAACGATTGCGAAGACTTTTGGGAGAGTAAATTTGATTGCATAGGTTCTCGTACCATCGGATTGTAAAAAAAAATGTTTGCATTGATTTAGAATGGAACGAAACTGCGTGCCATATAAGTTTGCGTACGTCGCTTTAGTTGATTCGCCACTCCTTTGCGCTTTCATTTGGAAAAGGTGGATCCCACAAATCGAAGTATTAATGTCATGAGGTACATCTAATGGGAATATATGTGTTAATTTCGTCGTATGTAATGGGGAATATGCATGAAATTTGTTTCTCGAAGATTAATGATGTACTTGATGCGAAATTTTCTCACCAATTCAAATATATAAGCCAAATTTTTCTACGCCCACCACAAAGATTATTAAATGATATGAAAATGTTCCCGAAAATCGCCGAAAGTCACGTGACCTGAAACGCCTTCTGACGTCACTGCACGGTATAGGCTCCATATTGCTACGGAGATAGACATTTATATTTAAAAGAAAACGAAGTTAATATACTGTTTTGAGGTTTTTAGCCGTTTCTCGAAAGAAACGAAGACTGAAAAAATACTTAAAAAGCATATTCCAACAATTTCCTTTGGTTTACTCTCTTATGGCGGCATTTTTCTTAAAGAAAACCAGCGATTGCATAGACGTAGAAGAAATTCTTGGGCACTAAACAAGCATTATATAATTAATGGACGATTTGCTCGTTACCATCCATACTACGTAAATAAAAAATCGAAATACAATCGTTTATTGCAATAAACAAATGAGATAAATACATACGTTATCGCCAAGTATTAATTCAACAAGTTACCTCCACGCATAAACAGATAAACAGCGCCCATAGTGATACCGTGCCGTGACGTCATGCGATGACGTCGTGTTTTTAAGCTGCCGAAAAAGTACAATTTTCAAAGAGTAATATCTTTGTAACGCAACTTAATTCTTCAGTAAAATTTTCTCCAAGCACATTTTAGCTAATAAACTTCACATTCAAAGAGTTATAAAAATAGTGCATGTTCCCCATTGTCGTCAGGTACGAAGCTTTTACCCGTCTTTTACCCTGTGAAATTTATCGGTTTTCTGTGTTTGTGATGAACGGAAAATTTCATTCATTAAACGTTTTCCCACTGGTCATCCAGTAAGCGGAAGACCTTTCGGTGGATGACAGTTGGGTAGGAAAGACACATATTCTCTTCAAAAATCTTTCGTAACATTTTTGCAGCCTTCATTTTAAGAAATGATGAGTTACTTTAAATTGATTCACGCGGATCTCAAATTCCAAATGACGAAGATCGAGCGAAGACGGAGGTAATCATGTGTATGCATCGCTAGTTGCAAGACGAACCATCTAATGATAGAACTTCACAGTTTTCATCACATGCTTTCATATATGTTGTCATTTTTACGGAAACACCGGTGTATTTCTATTATCACATTAAAGTGTCGACTTATTAAAAATATATCTTGGGTATTTTCTAGGTAACAGAAAGTATGACCTTACTCTGTTAGTGCCTAGAAAATTTCATTTAAATCGAAAAATTTGTCTGACACATGTCACTTCACCATCTCTGATTTAAACGAAAATTGATGCATGGATAGTGCCAAACTTCGGTAGTCGAAATCTGTACCCTGATTTCGCAGCAAGCGTTTTGCAAGGAAAAGGCTAAAGAGTGTACTTTATGAGTGTGTCCTTTAAAATTTACTTTTATTGAAGCATATATCGTTACCGCTCTAAGTGTAGCATCTAAAATCCATTTTTTAGCAAGATTACGCTTAAAATTTGCCAAAAAGTATCGAAAAACGGGGTAAATTTTCGTTCAGTACCACTCACACATATAAAAATGGACAAATTAAGAAATATGGACTTCGAGTATCCCTGGGATAATATTATTAGTAATAAAGAAATGTTGAAGAAAACTATTTTTCAGTGCTAAACAGGATTTTTAAATGTGGACCAGAATTAAAAAATGTTGAAGGATTTAACAATCAAAGGAGTATTGATATGGCAAGATCTTAAGTTGCTACGTCTCGTACATAAAGAGTTGTGCTGGGGTTTGGGAGATATGTGTATTGGACAGGATTGGAAACAGCGCTCAAATCTCATGGTCAATGGGCCTAAAAATACACGTGCATACCAGCAATACTATATTATATGACCGTTATTAATTAATAAAACCCAGCAAAAAGAAATCGTAGTGATACTCTCACTAATCTTGACACTGGCACCCGAAATCTGAAATGGTAAATTAATGTTTATTTGTTTATTCAAAATGGAATGATCTGTTTGCAAATGATAACCACTTTGAGCTATCCAGCAAGGCCTTATTTGTTATCAATTGGATAGTTTTAAGAACTCTTAGGTCCCGGGAACTAATTATTTTTCAGTGTCGAGAATTATTTGTCCTTCATTGTAGTGGTTTTAACCGTCAGTTGTCTTTGAAAATATCGCTAAGTGGGTGAGAAACTTAAATAATCGTCGAATGTTAAATTGAATCAACAGATGTGTATTCTACATGTAAACGTGGCGATAAAAAACAAAGTCACTCCCGAGTTTACCAGAATCAATTGTAAATGGGGCTAGCCTAATTACGTTGCACAAAGTTACCTTTTTTATTTGGCTTAATTGGAACGGTAATATAGGCAGCCCTTAATTCTCCACCGGTTAATTAAGTGTTTCTTTTTCGCGGTTGGGTTTAATTACTTTGTGCCTTCGTTAACGTATGAAAGGCACGGGCCTGTATGAAACGCCAGCGAAAATTTCCATTTAAATTCAGTGAATGAAGAACAAAGCGTTGCTGAAGTTGCACAATACATCTTAATAATGATATTATTAGGGTTTTAATTAATGAATAAGGAAAAGTTTAGGCTGACTCCTACCATTCTTTGTGAGAGGCTTTGGCCATTGTGGTCCGACATTAGTTCTCATCGTAATGAATGAACAGAGATCAACCTAATTCCCGATTCAGCGCTTAATAAATCACATCATCTCCGTGTTTACCCACCGACTCGCCTCGTATACGCTTATTGAACGCTTATGGAATTTTCGCGGTAGCCTCTTATTTTTTTATAGAGTGGATAATGAGCGTGCACCTAATTCACCGTGAATCCCTTACTCGTTTCACTTTTGTCCCTCGTCGTTTCTCCACCTTATGAAATTTCTGCTCCTTGTGGGAGTCTTCCGTCGCGGTTATGTGGGAAATTAATTTAGGAAGTGTTGTGAGGGATGTATCACCAATTAGGCGATTCGGGTACCGTGGTTAGTAGTAAGCTTAGACTTTTTGCAGACGATGCGGTAGTGTACAGGGGTATATCAAATGAAGAGGACAGGAAATCGCTTAGCAAGGATTAAGATGCAATTCAAGAGTGGTACGATAAATGGTAGTTAGAACTTAACCTTAAAAAGTGTGTAGCAATCAATTTTTGGAGGAGGAATAATTCGATAGAGCGATCCTATAGAAATAGTAACACGAAGATCTAAAACGTTGAAACCGTAAGGTATTTAGGTGTAACAATCACTAAAGATTTATCGTGGGGAAGACACATCCGGGAAATATGCGGCCGAGCGAAGAGAAAGCTAGGATTTATAAAAAGAGTACTAGGGAAATGTGATGAGAAGACAAAAGAGCGATGCTACTTTTCACTAGTTAGGCCCCACCTTGAGTATGCAGCCAGTGTATGGGATCCTAATGAATTAGGTTTGATCAGAGAACTAGACAGTGTGCAGCGTAGAGCAGCTAGGTTCGTCAAAAGGTGTTACGATAGGTTGAGTAGTGTATCAGAATTAATACAAGAATTAGGGTGGGAATCATTATCCGAGCGTAGGTTAAAATACAGATAAAATCTATCAGAGAAATTTCAATCGGATAGCTTTACTGAGGATGTTAATTTTACTCTACTGAACATATTAAAAACACCAGCGTATTATGCTTGATTCGACCAGATAAATAAGATTAGAGAGATAGATTGTCGTTCCGATAGATTCAAAATGGCATTTTTCCCCCGTAATATAAGAGAACAGAATAGGCAGCATAGCAAAGGGATATGTAGGGAAAATATTTTAGAGTAGTCTGTAGTGCATGATGCATGCATTAACCCCTTAAATACTATAGATACTAACAATCAAGTTGCATGAGACAATAAAGTTGCTAGTTTGCATGTTAGTAGTGCATGCTTGCTGATCTTCACCCCCTGCCACACACTC
This sequence comes from Platycnemis pennipes, assembly GCA_933228895.1. Lineage (NCBI taxonomy): Eukaryota > Metazoa > Arthropoda > Insecta > Odonata > Platycnemididae > Platycnemis > Platycnemis pennipes. The sequence goes on along the minus strand of OW121851.1, from coordinate 39,613,933 downwards.
TCGCGGTGGCTTGCAGGGTATCGTGTAAATATAGGCATCCTTAACAGCCCTTTCTTACTTTCGATAAACTCCATTTTTTCTGGGCGGACTCAATGTATTCGTTAAAGTACGTACTACAGTGTACTTATGTTCTGTTTTTGTCAAACTACTAAGCTACATCATCCTTAGATTTATGAGTGCACTAGACAAGGAGGTAAAAATCACCAGAACAGATGATACGTTGGGCATTTTAGGCCGTACTAAGAGACATTAATGTAAAGTAAATTGCGAAGTAGTTTCGGAACCCATTGTAGGCAAAATAGGTTTGCCACTTCACCGACATCTTTTCAATCCCAAAATTGATTTGTCGCAGTCCTCGGATTCTTCCTAATCTATTGCTAGACATGCTACACCCTGACGCATCCTATTTTTTTTTAACCCCTCTTCATGTGGCTAATGTACTTCCTTGTGGGTCCTTTCCTTCCCTCTGTGCCTCAATTATGCTCTTATAAAATCAAACGATAACAGAAGCAGAGAAGTCAAGCCTAGAAGCATTTGAAATATGGTGCCACAGAAGAATAGTGAAGATAAAATGGATCAACTGAGTGATTAACGAAGAAGTCTTAAGAAGAGCGGCAGATAAGAGAAGCCCGCTAAAAACTCTTAAAAAAATACGGGACAACTTAATCGGCCATAACTTAAGACGCAATGGCCTGATGAAGCCAATCGTCGAGGGAAAAGTGAGTGGGAAGAATGGAAAAGGCAGGCCTCGTATGAGATACATGGAACAATTTGTGAAAGATGTGAAAGAGAAGAATTACGTTAATATGAAGAGGTTGACCGATAGAAGAATTGAGTGGAGGGTTGTGTCAAATCAGTCCTAGGATTGTTGACTGATGACGATGGTCAAATTAATTATGCCACAGACTCTTCCTTAGACTTACTTATTGTTCATGTTATCCATCCATTTGAAATTGTCGGAATCCTCTATCTCCCCAAAATAATGGAAGTCTGGAAGAATTTCATTCCTTACTGTTCAGATTTTTCAATAGTGCATATCTCTGACCCATATTGTGATTAGACTCAATTTATACTCACTTATATTCAACTTTTTCTCAAGTAACACGTATCACGTCCTGCTTTGATAGGATAAACGAACATTTACCCGTTCATTTATGTCCAAATATAGGTAACAAGTTCTTAAACTAGGCAATTGTGTGGACTGAACTTTTTTGACACGGTTTCTCCTCATCTACATCGACGCAATACTCAGCAAGCCACCGCAAGGGTGTTTGGCATGGGGTTGAACATTACCAAACGTGAACCTTCGACATGATAATAGGGTCACATGCGACTAGATGGTTAGTATCTACATAATGATAAAGATATTATTGATTTTAATGACATTTAACTGAATATATTTATCTGTATTTCCCTATCATGAATGGGTTAGAATTCCAATTACAGAGTACACTATTTCTTGAGTAATATTTCTTGTAGTATTGTCTTTAATTTTAATATTGCAGTATTGTACTTTAATTTCTACATTCTCATAACTCCTTTACGAACAATTACCTTAATGTGTTCTAGTGAGTCATTTAGTCTTCAGTAAGCTATTGGGAAACATATACGAGCACATTTGGCATCTTCACCAGAAAGACTTGTATCTAAGCCACACTCATCACAGAGCGTTTCGTGAGACATCTTGTAGCATATTTACAATGTGCGTGAAAATATTTAACGGTTGTAGGTGATCTTTTTGAATACTTTTCAATCCCTAAGATTTTAAAAGATGTCTAACTTAACAAGGAATAGCTAACGAATTAACGCAGTGACATAAACACTGCTGAAGTTAAGTGAATGACCTTCAATTTCAATTCTGCTTATATATTAAATTTAAACTTCCTCTTTGCTCACTTCTTGCGTTCTCGTTTTTTTGCCATTTTTAGTCTTTGAATCCGTATCAAGAAGGAGAGATTGAGACTTAACACAGATAAGCGAGTGTACTAAGCCTAAGCGCATAAGAGCTTATCCCTTAATCGAGCTAATAAAAAAATATTAAACCTTGCCTTAAATATCAGCGACGAATAGGAGATGACTCAATTCAATAGAATCCCAATTCAATGCTCGTTGTTCGCTAGTGAAATGATTAGCTGGAGATTTATCTTGGTTGGATAATGGTATTCTTGCCATCGACAAATATTTTCTGCTAGCAGACCGTTTATAATGCTTATGTGACCATTATTTGAGATGGCGTATTTATTAAATAATGTCGCAGGGCATTTTTGCGATTTAAAAACTTTGATCGTTAGTTTCCAAAGAGTTTGGGCAGGTTTGGATGGAGATTTCCATTTCAACTTTGCATTTTAATTTTCTTTATACTCCTTTCCTGCGTTATTTTCCTCTTCAAATCGGCATATTTCCTGCCCCTTTCCCTCTTCATAATATTGTCCATAATTTCCATTAATAATTTCTTCATAATTTCCGTCCATAATAACTTCTTATTTTTCTTCCTCGTCATCGCTTCCGAGCACTCTAAATTACCGCGCGGAAAAATTGCACTCCGTTAACAAGTTTAAATTGACTAATAAAAAAGCCTACTTGCCAATTTTTTTTGAAAAATCACAAAGTAGGTCACTTAGCTGATAGGAAAACCATCACTGAAACGACCCACAAAGTTCGCAGATATTCTGCGCACGCCATAAACGCAGTTTTCATACGCGCAGGTTTACAATCAAAATAAAAATAGCAAAAAGTTAGGCATAAAAACATTAACCACAGCATAAAATCTGTAGAAACATAAAATAAGTAACATCGTACAATCTGTAACAAAACATACGTTCAATCAAATATGATTCAGTGAAAAAAGTTATGGAGCAATAGAGAAATCGGATCTAGAGCTTAATTGGGAGTCGCACATACCGAATAACTGCATTTGCCCACAGTTGTAATATGCTGTCCATATCGCTGCAAGGGTTCGACAGTTAATAGAGGTTTTATGGCCTCCCGCCTTGCTTCTTTTGAATCATCATCTGATTGGAATGGATGCTTTTCATAATGTAGTTCTCTATTCCTGCTATCAATATCTCGTAACTGGGACGCTAATTCTTGTGGCTTCTCTTCTTCAAAGGTCCAAGTTGATTTTGATTTATCGCTATTTTTTCGTTGCGTGCGTTGGTGAATCACGCCATTCACGATGGATAACACAAAATAGATCACATCACATTTCTCTTAAGTTAGCGACACAAGCACTACGTTTTTTTTGTATGAAAGTTATGCAAGGTGTAGAAATTATAGTACATTAGGCTTGTGTAAAGTTATTCCCGGGTATACATATTTTGCTTTCCTTTTTCTCTCTTTCGATACACCTTGTGTTATGAATGAAATAAATCGCATGCAAAAGCGTGATAAGAAATTCTTCTTCCGCTGGCCACATTTTCTTATTATTCCTTTTAAAGAGTGCATTCAAGTTGAAGTTCAATTAAGAACCTAATTTGGAATAAAGTGGAAACAGCAGGAAACTCTGCATAGACAGTACACGGAGAAGTTTTTATACAGGGGTTAATTAGCCGTCTGAGCATAATGAAATTCAGGTAACTCGGTGGTTATAAATGGAAGAATAATTTTTGCACCTTATTTATTTTATGTTCATTATTTTACCTCAATCAGCTCTGTGATGTTCATACTTGTGTGTGTCTTTTTTGAGAAATAATGTTTAGGCTAAATTAAATAAATAAACATGAATTGGCTCTATGGTAAGGGTCAATCGAGCTCCTTATCATAAAATTTAGCGGATAAAAACTGTTTTAAATAGTGACGAGATAAAAAATTGAAAGTAATATATTTGTAGCCATCTCCTCGGTTAAATGAATAAATATATTTTTCCAACCGTAGTAGCCAGGTGGGTAACGTGTCAGCTTGGCAACCCCAAATTGCAGATTCGAATCCCCTATTTCTTTTTCTTTAGGATTAGGTAGGATTTCTCTAAGATTAGCTTATGATTCAAGTAGTTAAAGTACATACATAAAAATTAAGTTATACTCTTGTCACTACTTTTATTTTTCATCACCTTAGTCTAATTTTGGCAACCAAAATTGTCTCGAGCATGATGATATCGCGGTTGTATTAAGTTTACCTCGATAAAATTACGCATAGTTGTTGAAGATACCGAGCCTTTATTTCTTTAAATTAGGTTCATGAAGAAATATCACGAAAGACTCTTTTCGGTGCCGTCTTAGGAAATGTGGCGAATTTTTTCGTCTGCTACTATCGCTTTGTGAGGTTATTGACGAAATATATTCGTGTTTTTCTCTTTTATTCCTCACATATGGGATGGTAGAATAATAAATGAATTCGGAAGTTTAGGCATTTCTTTCGGACGTCATCCCCGCTGTTCCCAGAATCGAACAGTGACATTCTGCTCACCCCTCCGCCAGCAAGTTGGCGTTCCCTCGTACCACATATTCCCTCTCACATACCGCCTCTTCACTCACGCTCCTCCCTCTACCCTTTCTGTTTAACTACACTTCCGGCCAGCAGCCTCCTGTCCAACCCCACACCACTCCCATCCATCGCGCGCAACTTAAAGCGTTACCGTCCATCTCTTTTCTCTCTATCCCTCTCTTTCTCTCTCTCTCCCTCTCTTTCTCTCTCTATCTCTCTCTTTCTCTCTCTCTCCCTCTCTCTCCTTGTTTCCGCCTCCCACACAACTTCCAGCGTCAATAAAAATCTTCCTCCTCTCCATCTTCCCTCGGGCCAACCCTTCTCTTCCCTAATTTCCCTCCCTCCGCCTCGTTTAATTTTTTCCCGGCGTAACGTACTTCCTCCTCCGTCCTCTTTATTTGCGGGAGGGACGGTTTCCAACTCTCGGAATGCTTTATTTTTTGAGGAACCCCTGGGATGGGTGAGGTATAGAGAGGAGGGAGATGTCGGAGCTATGTCTCGACCAGTGTCATTTCCAGAACAGGAAATTATTTCAAAAATAGTACTGTGTCTCTCTCAAAATTGGAAAGTGCAGGAAAAATATGCATTTTATTCCCAGCTGTTCATATAACTATGAATTATAATTTATGTAACTTGATTAAGAGTATTCTATCAGAGCAGGAAATTATTTCAAAAATAGTACTGTTTCTCTCTCAAAATTGGAAAGTGCAGGAAAAATATGCATTTTATTCCCAGCTGTTCATATAACTATGAATTATAATTTATATAACTTTATATAACTTGATTAAGAGTATTCTATCAGAACAGGAAATTATTTCAAAAATAGTACTGTTTCTCTCTCAAAATTGGAAAGTGCAGGAAAAATATGCATTTTATTCCCAGCTGTTCATATAACTATGAATTATAATTTATATAACTTGATTAAGAGTATTCTATGTTAATATCATGACAGGAACCAAGGAATAATGAGGAGCATCAGGTGGCATACATGTCATCGTAAGAGCTATACATATGAAGTGCTTATAAAAACGCCTAAAAATATCAAAAAATGCTTTTTCGCAAAGTATTCTGAGTTCATTCCCTGGTCGGCTATATCATGTCCGAAATATCATTTGCATATCTCTTTTCAGCCTGTTGAAGTTTGAAAAATGTAAATATATATATAAATTGCCTGATGATAAAGACGCAACACTAGCTCGAAGAATATTTAAGAGGGCAATCCTGTACGTAAGGTTATCAAGGCCCGTATAATGTGAACGAAATTAATATTTTTCCGTACTCAGGACATCTTTAGAATTGAAATCGATAGATTCGGCTTTCACTTGGTGAAAATAGAATTTAGAATTGCTTTTCTCGGTGATGATTAATTTGGGGTTGGGAGAGTGATTGGTTTAGGGTTTAGTCAATGGCCAATCGTTTGTTGCCGTCAAGTTGATTTTTACGCAAAAGCTCTTTGCATAATTTCTATTTACCTAACTAGAAATTTTCTGTTCTCTGCCTTTCGATTTGACGGTGGAAAATTTTGCCTCCTGGTCACTCTAAGTTCCATTTGCGGTAAATTTATAGGGGCGCTAGATATTATGATCCTCATTTGCATAAAGACGAAATTTATAATGGAAACAGTTTAAGGCATAACTTGGTGGAATTGTTTCATTTTGAAAATGACCGCTGTCTCTAATCCCACGCATACACTTCAATTAGAAGGCATATGTGTCGTTCGTTTCGTAGCTCGGCGAAACGTTGGTCATGTAATTAAACTTTGCACGTTGGACTGAAAAGCGTTTCCCTTCATTAATTCATTTCTTCTATTGAATGCAATCTTCTCTTGCTTATGTGGCGTACTTGTCCCAAAAAATTGCAATAAAAGGTTCATATTCTTTATTTTTACTTTTTCTCTTTCTTGGATTTGAATATTAATTATTTAAATCCTTCTAGGCAGATTACTTTCGTATTGTTTTTGAAGTTAATGAATTTTATTTATGTTTTCGAATCTTGTTATAACCTAATGGTAGTGTGATAGGAAATGAACTTCAATACTTCAATGCTACTTGCGTTATTTACTGAGCTTCAATAATTCAGTGACCTTTAGAAAGCTAAACTTTCATTTCCACGTTCACGAAGACAGTGGGTAAAAAAAACTCTCAAAGCAGCCAATATTGCTTAGAAATCACAGTGTTTACCTCAAATCTTTTTTTCTACCCGTATTATTTTGCAGTACTTGCGTCCTGATTTTTTTATAGTAGGAGATTAACACAATAAAAAATTATCATGAAAACTATTCCTTGCTAATGAAGTGATTAATAAGTCTAGCCAAATTTTTGAATTTGAAAATATTTTGAGCATCAAGGATATGTGAAAAAACCGCGGAGAGAAACGGGAAGCGTTATTGTAAAAGTGGTGAGTAATAGTTAATGAGGTTTCGCAGAGTAACGAATAAAACGTGTAAAAAATGTACAATTTATTCGAAGTGGAATTGAATGCACTCTACAAAAGACGCAGTTAGAGGTGTTTCTATTTTCTTTTATATTGTTGCACAGTAATGCAATTTCTAATTTTGGCATTTATTATGAAATAAAGAGTTATTTTCAATCAAAGCGTAGCCAGGCGTGGGGATTATAAAATCATGGTTGAAGCAGTGACTTTGAAAAACCTACGTGATAATATTTTTAAATGACAGTCTGAGGGGTTTTTCTCTTTTAGGCTACCGCATTGAATTCCACATTCTGGATGAAACAATATTGCCTTTCCATTTGAAAACAGTGACCGCAAAAACTTCAGAGTACGTTTTTTAATAGACATTCCTGACAAATTTTGTGTTTTTTTTAATTTGGTCCGTTTTTAGTCGTCATCATAAGGTGAACAAGCTTTCAGGTAGTGTCACTAGACATGGCGTGTCTGTTTGGCTAATGGCTAGCCTATTACGTGCCTCAAAACCTTTCATATAAGTCTTTTGCATACACAGTCCACATTCTCACTAACCCCTTTTTTAACGCAATAATCCAATTCTGGAAGTACGCTAGTCACTCGTGGATGTCACGTCTTCATTTGGCCAATCCAGCTTTTTCATATTTTCCGTGTTATCCTATCCCCTCGTAGTCATATTAAGTTTAACGCTTCAGTTTTACTGTACCAGGTGTTTGTTGGTCGTCATATTGGCATTTTCGAGTAAAATAATCACGGAGCAAAATATTTTTATACCACGAAGAAAACTATGTGATTTATGCTTCGATAGTACTACCAATCGCAAAGTAGACTTAAATTTTTGCTTCGCCTCCATCATGTGTTTTTTTAAGCATTAAGTTTTATATTACGCTTTTATGATGATTATTTTCAACTGAGACTATGAATTTTATCTTATCAAATGCTTACTTTTTCTTCGATATTTTGGTTGAAGACAAAGCGTTATTCAACTTTTTTCGGCCCTAGTGTTTATCACGCCATGATGTTCGCCCAGCGTCGATACAGCGAGTTAATTTTCAATAGACTCCATCAACCTTAGTGCGCGACAGACTTTCTTATCTTCTTAAAAGGGCCCAAACCCTGCCGATTCTCGGCGCCGTAAACTTATTAGCCTGCCCTAATGGACTAGGTACGCATGTTTCTGGCGAGTCTTGTTGATTCCATTGCCGCCCTGGCAACCATCTCACCCGAGCAAACTTCATTCCAATCCATCGCCTCTTCTCCTTCGCTCACCGCATATAACTCTTATCACTCTTCCGCTCTCCCCCTATACTTTTGCTCGTTCTCTCTATCGTCTTTCCACCGGTGTTGCCTTCTCAGTATTTGAAAGCACGCGGGAAAAAATGCTTGACAAGATTCTCACGAAGCCTAAGTCCATTACAAAGATTCAACAAGGAAGTAATCGGATAACGCAAATATTTCGCCATTTTTAATGAAAGGTGCCGTGCTGGCTAAAATTCTCTCGCTATTTTCTGACCTTAGGGGGATTTCTGAGATAATTGGTAAAAAACAGCGAAATTCATATTTTGATTTGGGTATATTTAGCGTTGATTGAAAGGAATTCCATCGTAGAGAGGGATTTGAAAAATATGCGTTTAAATCTATGCTCGCGAATATTAAATTTCCTTTGCACAAAAAATGTTTCACCCACTTACTTGCTGTTGTAATCAAAAGCAAAATTCACTGATAGGCTTAAAATGATGCGATATTGTTTTGTAAAATAAGATGGCGTAACTGCTCTGCGGGAAACTACCTACGTAAGATTTTTCGTTGTTTTTATGCGTAATCAAACGTTAATTTGCTACGTATTGCCCACTTGTTAACATCTCCTAGTAAGGAAGTGGTTGGGAATAACAAAAGCTTTGGAATATGAATTTATTAGACGTTTTGTATTTTTATTTCCAAGAATATCGGCTTCGAAGACGTGCCTAAAAGATATTAGGGTCAAAAATAGCGCGAAAATGTTGATGCTCGTCTAATTATGATGCAATCACGGTCGATATTGTGAGAAAGCGCATGTTGGCGAACGTGAACGGCTGTTTCTGGCGGCGAAATCGCCGAAACGGCAACACTGCTTCCCCGTGGATCCTTAAGTCTCTCTCTTCCTGACGCCCTCTGCTCCTGCCCTTCGTAACTTCTCCCTTAGCAACCTTACTTCCCCCCCCCCCCAGCACACCCTTTAACTCCCTTCTCGCTGCCGCCGACCCTCATCCCCATTACCCTGGAACTTTCCCTCTGTTCTCCTCCCTCACCCATCCTCGCCCGCCCCTTTCTGCTTCCTCACCCTCCTCGGAATTCCTCTCCCCATCACTTCGCCAGACCCTCCTCCTCTCGTTGAAGCAGCACCCTTCGTCGTCTTCTCTGGAGAACCCCAGGGTCCGGAGAGACCCCACCCGAAGTTGTTGTGCACCGGGGGAACGAGACTTTGCTCAGAGGTTTGTCGCGGTCGCCTGCTGGTGAGTAGCGAGGCGGTTCCATCCGGGTTAGTGTTTTGTTTTTGGGCCGCGCTCAGTTTCGGTAGACTGTTGCTTTTCAATCCGTTTCAAGAGAGCGAAATATCAAGAGGAGCCCGCACCATAGCCATTGGCAAATTTATCTTATGAGTATAACCCTGGCAAAAATGCTCGTTCGTGGCTGTAGGACAGATTATTGATATATATCGAGGGGCGTAGTGTTTCTGGCTGAATTAAGGCTGCTAATTAAGGAAGTGTTATCGGTCCTTTGTTATGTCTCATTTACATCAACGATATCTCTGAATATATTTCGAGTAACTGAAAATTGTTAATGATGCGGTAATCTTTCGAGAAATAAGTGCAAAAACAGACTGTGTCACACCTAACCTAACTTAGTGCTAGCAATTCTTGGTGCCAAGACTAGATGCTACAACTCAATCTATAAAAATGCACCGTGATATTATTTTGGCAAAAGACGTTAAAACAACCTCAACTTATAATATGGGTGGAGTGGACTTAAGTATAACAAGTGGAGTTAAATATCTTGGCATCTCTCTTACTCCAAGTCTATCATGGGGAAATCAAATTTGAAATATCTGTGGCACAACTCTGAAAAGACTGGGATTCATCAAACGAATTGTGGTAAAGTATTCAGGTGAAAAGTAAAAGAAAGATGTTATTTTGCACTTGAAAACACGCACCTTGAGTATACAGTAGACATAGAATTTGGGATCCAACGAGTGAAGATTTAATCCGGAATCTTAACATGATATGAGAAGAAAGCTGTGGGCTTCGTAAAAAAAACTATGAACGTAAAGAACGTATCACACAGCTTTTGAAAGAGCTTAGTTGGGAAACCCTATAATTCAGTAGTTTATCTGCAAGGTTACAATTACTCATAAAATGAAATTCTATCAAATTCCGAATCCGACACTGTAGACATATGTCTATCCACACGCTACATCAGCTATACAGACAGAAATGACAAACTAAGAGAAATCAGTTGTCGGTTAGAGCGATATAATAGTGCGTTTTTACCACGCACAATACACGACTACAAAGCGAACAAGTGTGAATAATTCTTTCAAATCCATGCTACATTATTAAATAACATTTTTTTCATTCAGCTAAAACTTAACATTACGGCCGGTGACCTAACTCCCCCGCTACACGCCCATGTGGTTAATCGCAGGATGGGATCAACTTCTACAGCTATATAATATCCGGCAAGCCACCATGAAGGTGTGTGGCAGGGGGTGAATTCACACCAAGCATGCATTATTGCAATATCTATTGTTCTCAAGTTCTTAATCAGTCGTTCTCATGTATTTGAAAAACAATTTCTAATTACTATTTACCAATATTGAATTGTAAATTATTGCTGATAGTTAGGCATATTTGTAATTGAGCCTGATGTATTGAGAACTATTTCACTTCACATTTTATAGCTGGCAAAAAAGAAGTAGAGAGCCCTAGCAAAATTTTTAGCCAAATGTACCTACTGGTTCTTCAAAGGCGTGTCCTAGAACAACAAATCTTTCTAATTGCACGAAGAAAGAAACACATCCTAGATCTGTCGGTTCGGCAATCTGTTTCCCTTAATTTTGTGATCATGAAATCTACCATTTTAAGTCGAAGTTCGCAAATTGTTTTTAACTTCATCAGTGAAAATATCGTCTCGGATCTTACTTAAGAGATAATGTCCATTATTGAGTAGATATACTAGTGGTATTGTATGTAGATTATCGCCGTCGCCTCTTGATGGCCCCGAGTCGCTCCTTTCCCCCCCCTCCCGCCGGGCTATGTTCTTCAAGAGATGCTGAATGGTGAGGTGAGGAAGAGGATAAGAGAGAAATTGACGCGGTCCGCGACGCGGAAACAAAAGAGAAGCCGTTCTCGCTGCGCACCAGATGCTAAGTGGGCACGCGAAGGAGACTAAAAGCTCTTGAGTCTCCTTCCTCCTGAGATAGAGGGAGGGGGCGAGGAAGAAACTCAGAAGGGAAGGATTTGGCTCCCGTCTTCATGTTAACGTGTGTACCGGGCACGCCGTTGGTGTCAGGGAGTCGGAAAATATTCAAGGGTTTGGTGGCTCGCTCGCACGGGAGTTATTCGCCTAAGTTAAGTTGTCGCTCGGCAGGCAGTTAGCAAGTCCCGAGGACAGGGCAAACTATTACCTGAAGCAGATTTTAAGGGGGAGGGAAGGGCGAAGCGGAGTGTCTTGGGCGTCGGGAGTAAATTGACGTGACTTGTTTACCCCTAATCGTTTCAGTCTGGCTCCTCGTCCACACGCTGTCGTCCTATAAAGAGATTTACGCTGCCGACGCGCGAAAATGTGTGAAATCTTGAGGTCCCCTCAGCCAATATTCCGCACGGCCAGTCCGACTCGTCCCGTCACGAGCGTGCTCAAGGAACGCCTTATATTTTCCATGCTCACGTCCCATTTCCTTCAGCCTTAAGCTCTTTCCTTCTTTTTCCACCCCAAGGAAGGATAGTCTTGGCTTCAGACGAGATGGTCTTGGAGTCTTCGATACATTTACGAGAGTTTTCGTAACCGAATCACTATTTCATGCCTGAAATATTATTCGATGAGTTGATTTATGTAAGATGGTAGAAGTCGGAATGGAGGAAGACATTGGCTCTACTTGCATGAATTTTACCCATCTTTCCTCTGCTTATGCTGATCTCAATTATCAAAGCAACCTTTTCACGTTGCAAACAGCAAAGAGGGTAGATTTTCTAATGGTTTTTACTTGTGTTCAGGGTATATATTTCCAGGAGAACCACATATTGCATATATGAGTTTTTGCTCATTCATTTATCGCATCTATTGTTAGATTATGGATTATTTTACTCGAATTCAGATTGAGAATGCCATCGCAGAATTTGGTGAAATAAATTCAGAGAGGTTTTAAAGCAACGAATTCTAGGAAAGACATATCTTCGATAAGTTTTGACCGAAATTGAGAGTTCAACAGTGGAATGAACGGCTTAGCTCTGTGCTATGAACCCACTCAGTATTTTTATAATGTCATAGGGTGCCATTTCTAGGAACCCTTATTACGACAAGTGTCACTGTGGCAAGGCACTGAAGCATCGCTGCGAAGGTCCAGAGTTGGATCGATGAATTTTTTTGGTACATTTCTTGGGAGATCGGCTCCCCAATCGCTTGCAATTCGTGCAAATCGCTTTTCCTCGTCCATCCTCGTGGCTGACGTACGTAATCATCTTCGTAATGGCGTCTTGACCCATTTCCGGGTGCCGGAGAATGCCAGGGTGCACTGAAGGCACGACGTGGGCGGTGGATTCGAAGGCTCAAGGTTTCTGGAAGTTGGAGATGGAGAGCACACGTCTTTTCTGGTTTGGCTTCGGGGCTGGTCACCGTCATCCTCCCACCTCCCCTGCCCCCAATCTTCATTCTCACCCACGCGCTTAAACACGGGGCAAAGCCCTGAAAACTAACAGAGCCGGGGGCGTCGGTTAGCCAAAGGGCCTCAAGGAAAACATAGGGAGGGAAAGGGATGAGGCCGCGTAACGTGACGGAAGGAAGTGGGAGAACTAGTCTAGCCACTTGATTGGCCCCTTGTTTCTTTTTCCCCTTAGTTCGCTAATTTATCGAGGACCGGTCGTGAAGCTTCGGGCGTTGGTGATTGGCATTTAAACCAATCAGTAGAGTACGACGAATGATTTTTAAGGTAGCTAGGCGTTACAGATGGGGTCACAACTATCAGTTTGGATGCAAGATTCATAGATATTTATTAAACGTTCGTATAATTGGACAGTTCGCTTTCTGCTCTACCTTTATACACTGTAAAAAGTTGATCTGATTTTCAGTGCGATCTGAATTTAAGCGCTGTCTGGTTGTAAGGCAGGAACACGGATTTAAGGTACGGAAGAGGCAGGAACATGGATGGTTGGTACAGGAGCAGTTGAGCAGGAAGCAGAGGAAGCAGGATTCTGGATGGTCTGATTTTCAGCCGTTCACCTGCCTTATTTTTAGACAAGATATTACTGCTGAAATTCAACATACCCTGTCTTAAAATTGTTGCATCTGAAATTCAGATCGCTTTTGTACCTTAAAATCAGATCTACTTTTTACAGTGTACCCTACTCTGCTTCTACTCTACCTTTCTGTCCTGCTAATGTACGGAAATTTTAATTGACATCTTCATCTCAAAACGTTATTTGGGACAGCTATTGTTCAGCAGTAGTATGTACTTGATGTACGTAAGAAATTTGTTAATTTCGCCGGGCTTAGTATTCAACTTAAGTATGAAGTCGTCACTGCGTCAATGCTTTTTTCTATATAGACTATTTTGCCAGAATAAAGGATGATGATGATAATTAACAATGAGGGTAAAAATTTTTAAAAATAACTCAAATAAAATTTGGGTTTCGTGGAAATTACGCTAAAAAGTTGTTTCGGAGAGCGAAATTAAAGCATGCAGTCTTTACAATAGCGGATTTGTTATTTTAATACCTTGGACATGTTGTCATATTATCGATATGCATGCTAATAGCATCCTTCTATTTTTCTTCCACTGAAGTTTAAATGCTAGTTTATTCCCCATGATTAACGGTACAAAGTTTATCGAATTGAACTCTCACCAAAATATTAGTAATTGCGTTTAATTCAAACTCTTAATAAGTACTAGTTATTGACACAAAAATTAGGTATCGGAATGAATATCCTGCATAAATTTAAGATGAACAGGTTCCATGAAGATAATATTATAAATAAAGAAGATAAAATATATTAAAGCATCAACGTACTAGGGCAGGTTTCGAGATCATGATGATAAAATTAGAGAGACAGATACTATGATTTTTTCCGCGCAAAATTAGGGACAGTAATAGATAAAAACAGAGATAACATGGCCAAAATAAAACATCTACGTCTACATAATGCCCTGCAAGCTACCATAAAGGTGTGTGGCAGGGGGTGAACTCTCACCAAACATGCATTAGATATCATGCATAAAAAAGGTGATGGTTCACTCCGTCAAACATCCTTTCGTTAACCTGCGGGGTATATTGGTTTAATCTATGTTAGTACATAGATGACGTTTTATTTACATATTTGCCACTAGTGTTGATGCCATTAAGAGGAACAGATCCGTACAGTTATCGTTTTGCAGATTTTTCTTATGCCTGCTACACCTGTGGTGGAACGTTGATAAAACAATATCTACCATCCATTTCTCCATCAATAATCGATAAAGGGTAACAAGACAAGCTGTCGGAATGAACTTGGTGTCATTGGATTTTAAACCCTCCAAAAGGATCTCTCAGCAGGGAGTGGCTATTGTTTTCAGAGCCTGAACTACTAAAGGTCCTATATCGAATTGCCTTTCATTTTGCCAGGGCTTAAAATTATCAAGTGTCTAATCGAAGAGATTTTTATTATTTAGTTGCCTTGTTCAAACAGCGTAGTAAAAAATTTCGGTTGCACTAAATACGTTTTTTTGTCGAGTAAGTTTTGTGACGTTTTCCATTTAGATTTCCTTCGTCGTTTACAGGTTATTGTGGGACGAAGGATTTTCTAAATAAGTGTTCCAAAAACGATAGGAATTACCACTTGTTGAAACTGAAATATGAATTTTTTTACTCGATTAAAACTCAACTTATTCCGCAAATGGGGACCACGGTGGCTACACAATGACATCAACCACCATATCCGCTGCGCTTGCGATTTCAAAGTCTTGAGTGAGGGTTCAATTGGCTAATTAATTCCCCTTTCCTACGACCCTTTGCTAACTTTCGTCTCCTCGCAAATCACGCTTTCCGCAAGAATTCCATTGGAATGGGTAATGTTGAAGTAATCTCGGGGGAAGGGGCCTTGCAATTAAATGAGCCGCACCAGATGGTTGGAGAGGGGGGTGGTGGAGAAGGAAGCAGCCTGCTAGAAGCGGATTGCTTATTTTATATAATGGAAAATAAAAGAGGGAGTGAAAACTCTCTCTCTATTTTTTTTCTCCGCTCTTAATCTATTCCGGCCCGAAAATTGTCTCGAATTACTCTTCGTGGCCGGAATCCCCCCCTTCTCCTCCCCAGTGCATTCCCCCCCTCTCCGTTTTTCCCTGGTGAAACTCGAATTTGCCTTCCCCAGAACCAATCCTCTTTTTCTTTTCCTTTTGGCCCCCTTGCGCAGAGACGTCTTCTCTATTCGACTGGGCGATTGCTCCCTTCCCCGATGGGGGAGGGGACATGAGGTCGAGGGGAGTCGCTTCGCCCGACCGACTGCTTGGAAATCCGGATATTGTCAGATGGTGGGATCACACAACCACGTTGCCCCCCCCCCCCCCCCCCAATAGGGCGGCGGGGATTTTTCCTCAATCTCCCTCCAAGAGTGTTTTCTTCTCTGTGTGATAATAGAGGTTTTCTTTGGGATATCGGTTTGGTGTGGTGTCTAGCGTACTGGATTCCCATTATGAGGGCCTGGGTTTGAATCCCGTCTGGAAGACATGATGTATTGAGCATATCAATATTGTCGTACTGATGCATTCAAAATGGCATTTATACTCCGTACTATAAGAGAACAGAATAGGCAGCATAGCAATCGGATAGGTAGGAGAAATGTTTTAGAGTAGTCTGTAGTGCATGATGCATGTATTAGCCCCTTAAATACTATAGATACTAGCAATCTAGTTGCATGAAACCCTATAGTTGCTTGTTTGCATGTTAGTAGTGCATGCTTGGTGATCTTCACCCCCTGCCACACACCCTCGCGGTGGCTTGCAGGGTATCGTGTAGATGTAGATGTATCAAACTGCTAAAATATATTCTATTGCAGATACATAATTTTCATCTACGTAATACACTACGAGCCTCCACGAGGGTGTTTGGCACGGGGTGATGATCACCAAACATGCACTATTGACGTGCCACTAGGATATTTAATGGAGACATGCTAGATAATAGGGTCATAAGCAACTAGATGGTTAGTATCTACATAATAAGAAAGGGATTAATGGTTGTTATTACATGCATCATGCACTACAGACTACTCTAACAATATTTCACCTGCATATCCCTTTGCTACGCTGCCTATTGCCTGCTACTTATCCGGTAAGTTGCACATGCTGATGCGTGGAAAATTAATACGATTATTCTTATGTTATTTATATAAGAGTGATATTTTTTACCCCCTATGAACATCTTAAGAGGTAGCTTTGTTGTACTCAGTAGATATATACATATATTCTTAGCAGTTGGGGCCCCTAAAAACAATTTCTCCTACTTCGAGAATTTCAGAAGTTGTAGAAATTTCTCGCTGGTATAACGGCCCTTATCAAATTGCTGTGTGGGGAATACTCCCAAATTATTTTCTTCTTCAGTTAGTTGGGATGTTATTTCATGTACTCCTTGGTGTCTTGCCCTAAGAATAAACGAATATAGACGCCAGGTTTCGCTCCAACCTTCCTCCTATCCATACCCAATCACCCACGTTGAATCACTGAGCGCAAATGAAACCCGAAGCTTCTACCGAATACATTGTTTTAAACATATTCTTCATATTTTGACTTTCTCAGTTTTCACGTTTGACTGAAATGGTGGAGGTAATATTTTGCGAAGCGTTCATTCTTAGTCAGCGACACAGTTTAGATTAACCTGTTAAATATTTTTAAATATCGCTAATCATTGATATTTCATGTTGTCATTTTGGAGAAGCGACTGACATCTGAGATCATTTGTGTCATGCAGGATAGGTGGTTACATATACGCGATACCCTGCAAGCCACCGCGAGGGTGCTTGGAAGGGGGTGAAGGTCAACAGAACATACACTATTGACATGACTTGTAATGGTCTCTCTCCCCAAGGGCCCGTGTTTGAATACCGGCGGAGGAAGATATTTTTCTGGGAAAGCCAGCACGTACTTGAAGGTATTGTGGAGAGTACTGATTGTAAGCCTTCGTTCATTGCAATTTCTTCATGTGTGTGTCATTTCAGCCATATTATTTTGTTTCATATTTTTAAATTTTTTTCCATTACTGAAAGGCTTTTTGTATCATTAATCGTCATTGGAACATCTTTAACATGATTAGAAGATACTTATTCTTAATTGATAATTATTTACTCACTTTTTCTTTTACAAACCTTTCTCTTTACAAACCTTATTTCTTTTAAAAGCCTTAATGTCACACCTAGTAAAAACAAAATGTAATTATACACGCAATCATATTCTAATTATATCTTGTACTTACTCGGAGAGGCAACGCACACGTTACAGAGTGAAGAAGACACGCTCAAAACTCACCTGAAAAGACAAATAGTTCAAGATTAATCCAACATGCATACAAAATGTTTGGTGCAAATAAATCACACGCTCATCATTCGTACGTTCAATAGAATCTCATAGAGACGAAGGCTGTATAAAAATATGTTAATGGACTCGAATTCTATTATTATTGCACTTAACGATGTCAGTTATCAACATTGCTAGGATGTAAATTTATATTTACAAATTAGGGTAAAGGGGGGTGAATCGGGCCACAAAAAGGAAAATCGTCGATTTCCTCGTTTGTGTAACCAGTTACATTCTGAAAGCATTATCAGCAAAGGACTTGATGTTTTTCCAGTTTAAAACGCAATTTTCAGCGTGGTTGCTCTGAATAGAACGGTCCTGGAGCAATTTCTTCAAGAGACTGAGTCTAGAACTGAGACTTCAAGAGACATGGTCCTATTCGCCCGACGACTTGGAGGGCGAATCGGACCAGATTAGAGGCTGAATCGGACCAGTAAAATAACGTTATAAATTTTAGTTTTCTTAAGTTTTATTCCATAAAATTTTGAAATTTTGCATCATTGCTTTTAACAATGTAGTGCAGTCTGGAGATATTTCGACGACACCTTCTTAGAGTCAAACATAACTTTACAAATAGACATACATCACCAAATCTGAACATATAGAACAAAATAGAACAAATTTACCAAAACAATTAAGCACATTTACCACAAGTAAATTTATCTCGCCCCTTAGCACCTACACACAGCTCATGGTACCAACAATTACACTTCATGCACTTAATCCAGTCTCTAAACTTAGACGAATTCGCACAATTGTAAGACTTGGAGCAGAAGCCACAAAGCGTATCATCAGCTGAGTTTTCCCCATTCTCAGTATTGCCGTCCCTATCTGAAGATGATTCATATAAGTTTCTGCAAGTTCCCTTCGCGTTCCTAATATTTTGTTTCTTCAGTCGTTGCTTTGTTTCTTCTATTACAGCTGGAGAAGTAAGTATTTGAGCAATTTGCTTTCTTGACCTTTTCACATTGACTTTCATTCTTTTTTCTGGTGTAGGTAGTAAATTATGGAAAGACCTACCCAAAGTATTTGACGATTCCTCAGATGTTGATGTCGAGGATTGGCTTTCTTCATAGGGACTGGCAGTTAATTTTTGATCGGAAGATGAATTTGTCGAAAAAGGAGTTGATGCTTCTTCTGCGGCGTGTGAGCTTCCGAGATTAGAAGGATGAAGATCTAACTCCGTCAGGATACCCGGATTCAGAGGGAATATTCCTGTTGATCGGAATCCATTTTCAGCGTTGCCGATTGTTGCGGCTTTGCTCCATGCATTTCGAAAAAGCCGACCAAAATTAAATTTAGTCATCTTTCTATCCCCCTTACAAACTGTCATATACGCATTTGTTTCAATATCGTAGTATGTCTTTAATGGTTTATAAAAAGACCTGTCCAGAGGTTGCAACCTTTGTGTAGTGTGGCTGGGCAGTGATAAGAGAGTGATCTCATTACTTTCACAGAACAGTAGAACAGGAAGAGTCTTGTGTGATGCGTGGCCATCGAGGACTAAAATGCATCGGCCAGGAATCCTGTTTGCTTGAAAGTGCTTTAGCCACTCCAAAAAAAGATCCTCATTTATCCACCGTGAATCGGACATAAAAATTTTAGATCCCAACGGAAATCCATCCTCCCATTCCTTATGGAACTTTTTCCCCTTAAAAATTACAAAAGGTGGTATGTAATGTCCACTTGCATTGCAGCACGCAACAACTGTCACCAATTCCCCCTTTTCCACTGACGTCTGTTTTATGACTACCTTAGATCCTGTTCTTGCAACATTCTTTTGGGTTTGGCGATTATTTAATACACATCCCGTTTCGTCAACGTTGTACATAAGGTGGGGCCTATCCATAACTCCAGCCTCAGCCATCGAAATAGTTAACTTTGAAAAAAAATCGTCTACATCTTCCTTATTTAAACCCTCAGCTCGAGCCACTGACAAACCTTCGGGTTTTCGAAGACTTAAAGGATGTCTAGATATAAAATTCAAGAACCAATCCTTGCCTGCTCGTTTTTTTAACGCACAGAAATTGTTTTTTATGTTGTTTTCAATGGAAAATTCATATGCCACCTTCATGACATCATCTCTTGTCAATCCGAACCCAATTTCACATAACCTAAGAATTCTTCTAATTAATGCTTCCTCTTCTTCCACTGAGAAGACATTTTGCCCATTTTCCGTTTTTCGCCGGTACTTCCCCATCTTAATCCAAAAGGAAAAACATTAACGGTAAGTGAAAATTATCACTTTCATAAATACGTTTTAAATGAAATTTTGCTAATGTTACGCTATCAAAAGGAGGTTGTAAGGCGTTCCACAACTAATTCTGTTGCCATATATAATATTTAATACTCTGGCAATCCCTCTATCACGTACATTATATCACCTCCTTTTCTTTCAGATTGGAAAATATAGACCACTGAGTAATGTAGAATGTGTAGGTATGGAACTCAATGTGAATTATTAACAATTAATTTCCATCACGAAATGCGTATGTTTTATGATATTGTTTCAGCGAATAATTGGTTAATATATATGGAACAGTACACAACATATGTTACATCAAACGAAGGTAGCTTACCTCTCGCTCAGCCTGTAAATCGTGCTCGTCGCCGTAATAATTCACCTCTATGACGGGGAAAATCTCTTTCCTCCTCCTCGTTATACGTAGTAAATATCTATAACGTGATATAGAATAGCATTAAAATAGGTTTATTCCATTAAACTTCTTATAATACTTAAATAAAAGAGTATGGCCTAAAAACAAATTTTTAGCCACTTTCGCTCAAACATTCTTATAAACATTTGATGTTTTTAATGTAAAACATTAAGTGTAAGTAAGCAATTTATCAATATTAGTTGTATATCTACTTACTTTTCAGTAGCAGAAGGAATTTTTCCAAGTGTCAGTTGAGTATAACTGGTTCAACCCTCGATCAGCGGCTTGGAACTGAACTCCTGCGCGTGCTGGTCCTTTTCACCCGACTAAGTAATATGATTTTGTATCATGTTTGGTAACTCCGATATTCATACAAGGCTCATAAAAGTAACCTAATGTGGCAGCTATGGTATTAGATTTCCTTTCAGGAAAGAAAAACTTGAAATCTGAGTAAGCGCTACAATGTCACCTTACTTTGAACCTATACGAGGTTTTCTAAATACCCAATTTCACACCTCTCTCGTATGGTAGGCTTCCATTCGACAGAGTATCATTTGCTTAAATTCAGTCGTCGAGTTCTCGTTTTCACTCTACTAGAAGGACAAGATTACAAAGAAGCAATTCCTAAAACGTAGTCAGTCTCAAGTGATACCGTTTCGGGTCTGAGCGCACTTTTTGAAAAGCGTTCCTATTCACCCGCTGCACTGTGGTCTGAAATCGGATATAGCCGGACAAAAGTCCAAAATTGCTTCTTTTGAGGTACACACTTGAAACTTGTTATAAACGCTCAAAATTGATCACTGATCATGGAACAATAAGCCATTTTTGGATGATCTCATCCGTTTTTGAGGTACAGAGGCCCAAACTTGGCCAAGTTTCCAAAAACACACCCGATCTTGCTTTTCTTCAAAAATATTTGAAGTTAAGCTGCTGGTGGAGTTTTAGAGGGATTTTTATGAAGTAAAAAACATTATATTCCGGTAATATGGTACTTTTTCTATATTATCTGTTAGTTTCGAAGATTTTGGTTAATATTAGTGTGGTATTACGTCGCAAAATGGCGGACCCTTTTTCCGGGTAAAATTTGACATAAAGTAGACAATATCTTTAGTTTAAGAAAATTGCCACCGCAAAAACTTTCATGAAAGTATTTAATAAAGATATTTTAAGAATGTAAAGCAAAAATCTTGGAAAAAAGTTTGCGGCTGCGAAAATGAACGCAATTTTTCGATCGCGCTTCACGGCACGGCTCCGCGACGCGGGGCCTAGAGACTCGGTGACTCCGTTGGATATTTCAAGTTGTTTGGAACTAATTATTGAAAATTGTCATTTTAACCATGGTATACAGTCTCTATTGACCTGAAATACTATATTGAAGATATTACGAGGATATTGGATTGATCGAATTGATCACTGAACGCGTGACTCTGGTATACATGCTCTGGTTTGGATACCTTACGGATTCTTGCCGCATGTTGGAACATCTTTTGGTGTAGAATTTAAGTTTTCACGCGAAGGGTACCCTACACATTTACCAGGAAAGGCAACAGTCAGAGATTCTTTTTCTACTCCTTACCCTTTTCACACTTGCCGAGGAGGAACGTGCGAAAAGGGGCTTTTTATGACACCGCGCAGCCTATGACGGTATTTAACGGGTATTTCCGAAGGGCTTTTTCCTTTTCCCTTCAAAAACGCATTTTAGCTGGCAGTTCTTATTTGGATTTGGTGGATGAGTGTTGTGCCTGTAGTGATTTAGTGATTTGCTAAAATCTATGTGTGTCTAGTGAATTGATTCGTCATTGAATATATATCATATACACGTGCATGGAATATACATATATATCATTGAATTAGTTTCGCTGTTTATTTCCTGTGTTGGTCAGCGGTGTTTCTGGTTTACTCAATAGTCTTTCTTTTTCAAGGTTAGTATTTTGAATATAATTTTCAGTATCGCTATTTATTCTTAGCATTTCACTCCGACGCTTATAATATTCCTTTTTATAAAGCTTCACGGCGTTTTTTCGCCGATCTTATATTATGGAAAATATAATCGTGAAAGGTATTCATCGTGCAACTTTCATTACATAATTTTATCTGTCGGATCCATACACAGATTTTTGTGTTGTCCAGCTCTGAAATGACATCATATCAGATCACACGTTTGGAGCTACACAACAAGATAATTGAGATGAAAGGAAAATCATTGCACGATAAAAAAATATTCTTGCTGGATTTGTTATCTCGGACTTTGAATTTAGAGAATCATTTCGATGCCCTAGATAGTCTCCGTGAATTTCTATGAAGGTTCTTGGTATATTACCAGAAAAGGTGGGAAGAATGTTTTCAAAAAAACGAGCAATTTTTAGCTCGCAATAATGCATGGCTCAAAGAGCCAATTATTTTCCTGGAAGCAGTCCGTGAGTACCTACCAGGTACTTCTACAATGACCGGAATGTATTTTCTGATTTATTTCTTTTGCCCAATATCATGGACGAAGGTTTTTACATGGAATTTATATCTTAACATTATTGATTCATTAGGTTCATTGGGGCGACCAAAAAAAGGTTTTAGGACTTCCTCAGACAGGTCAAAAAGAAGAAAAGTCCAAAATATTGAAAGTTCTTTCTCTGCTGCCGAGCTCGCATTGGCAGCCTCTAGGCAGAGAGGAAGGAGATAGTGCTACCGCTCAACTTCTCACGGAAGTAACGACTACCACTCCCACTAGAGCAAAAAGAATTCTCACTAGGTGGAGGAAAAAAGATGAGATGCAGTCGGAGATGTCGCCAGAGGAGGCTCTATCTCTGATGATCACCACTGAGCTGACAAAGAATCAGTTTAATTGCTCCGCTCTTAGTTACGGGCACAACCTGTACCCTAGCTATGTGCGAGTGTTAAATGCAAAAAGCGCTGCATACCCCGAAGGGATACACATAACAGAAAACATTAGCGAAGTGAGTTTACAAGATCTATTGAACCATACAGAATCGCGGATACTGACATGCGTTTCCACGACTCTAGCATCCGGCAACAAAGTAAATTGCACATTAATTTGCAAATATGGATTTGATGGGATTTCGGGCCTTTCGCAATATAAACAGTTGTGGGAAGAAGCGGATACTTCAGATGAATATTTATTTATGAGCGCCATGGTGCCACTTCGTTTGCTGAATGACGCAACTGGTACGAGCTTAAGGCATTTCATGTTTCATACCTAGTTTATCTTTGGCCAATCTGATAGCAGTACAGTTGAGTACCAATAATATATGAACTATTTTAGGTGAGATTATCTGGAAAAATCCTCGCCCGTCGTCAACCATATTTCGCCAGCCCATTCGCCTTCAGTGGCTAAAAGAAACCAAGGAATTTGCTATGGCGGAAAGTAATTATGCACAAAAGCAGATAGACGGCTTAAAAAATTGGAATTGGGGAAATTATTCTGTTAATTTCAGCTTGCTTCTGAGCATGATAGATAGAAAGGTAAGGATTTTTCCTATTTTTAAATTGATGGACATGTAAATGGTGGTGGATATTGTTAAACAAATCTATAAAAACATTTTTTAGGTATGCAATGCATTGACTGATTGTGCTACTATGAGGTGCTACATCTGTGGAGCGAAAGCTTCCCAGATGAATGATTTAAGGGCAATGAAAGATCGACCAGCAGATGTTACTAAATATTCCTTTGGTCTGTCTACCCTACACTGCTATATTCGGTTTTTCGAATGCGTATTGCACATATCGTATCGACTGGAGTTAAAACAGTGGCAGGTGAGAAATAATCCAAACAAGCTGGAAACTGTATTTAAGGTAAAATAAACATCTTTAATGATAAATAAATAAATAATGATAAATCTCTTAATAGGCCCGCGGCAACCTAAGAACACAGCTAACAGAAAAAAAGATTAGCATTCAGAAGGCATTTAGAGAAAGGATGGGGTTGATAATGGATGTGCCAAGGCCTGGATCAGGAAACACGAATGACGGTAACACGGCAAGACGTTTCTTTGATTCTCCAGAGCTGGCCGCTGATTTAACTGGCAATTGTATAAAATGAACCCAACTTCTCAGCAATAGCCACCAATAGGAAAATTTTCTTTCCTTTCTAAGATTTATGTTCTGATGGGATGTGCAAAGGTAAAACTTACAATAGCAAAATTAAATTTCAATGTCGTGTTTACCAGAGTCACGCGTTCAGTGATCAATTCGATCAATCCAATATCCTCGTAATATCTTCAATATAGTATTTCAGGTCAATAGAGACTGTATACCATGGTTAAAATGACAATTTTCAATAATTAGTTCCAAACAACTTGAAATATCCAACGGAGTCACCGAGTCTCTAGGCCCCGCGTCGCGGAGCCGTGCCGTGAAGCGCGATCGAAAAATTGCGTTCATTTTCGCAGCCGCAAACTTTTTTCCAAGATTTTTGCTTTACATTCTTAAAATATCTTTATTAAATACTTTCATGAAAGTTTTTGCGGTGGCAATTTTCTTAAACTAAAGATATTGTCTACTTTATGTCAAATTTTACCCGGAAAAAGGGTCCGCCATTTTGCGACGTAATACCACACTAATATTAACCAAAATCTTCGAAACTAACAGATAATATAGAAAAAGTACCATATTACCGGAATATAATGTTTTTTACTTCATAAAAATCCTTCCAAAACTCCACCAGCAGCTTAACTTCAAATATTTTTGAAGAAAAGCAAGATCGGGTGTGTTTTTGGAAACTTAGCCAAGTTTGGGCCTCTGTACCTCAAAAACGGATGAAATCATCCAAAAATGGCTTATTGTTCCATGATCAGTGATCAATTCTGAGCGTTTATGACAAGTTTCAAGTGTGTACCTCAAAAGAAGCAATTTTGGACTTTTGTCCGGCTATATCCGATTTCAGACCACAGTGCGCTGGTCCGATTCACCCCCCTTTACCCTAGCACGTATTAATGACGAAATGAGAGAGAAGGTCTCACTGCTTCGAGAGATTGAAGAGCTCAACGTAATTCGTAATTCATGCGCCTTGATTTCATTCCCAACATAAATTCTCGTTTTCCAGCACGAAAAGGCATCCATCTCGCTCTGAAACGCCTTTAAGTGAAGGGACAGATTTGAAAGCCATGGGAAAAACCATCTATAAGGATATGGTTGGTGTGGAGGTTAGAGTTCTGCTCTCCTATGCTAAGGTCTCGGTTTCAAAACGCGGCAGTGGCAGATATCATTATTTGGTAAGCTAGCCCCTACTTGAGTGATTTGTGGTAGGCATTCGAGTTCAGTACTTCGTTTGTCGATGGAACGTTATGCCTTGGTCTACTTGGCGCCTTTCTTTAAGAGTAGGGTATTACAGAAGCCTGGTTTCTCTCCAACCCTGCTCCTTGAACATTCATTCCCACCCTTTTAAATTTCTTTTTCGATATGAAGCGCATAAGAGTGCGGGTACAGGCTTGAAGAGGCAGACGACATTAGTATGCATTTAGGTTTAAAGACTAAGAAAAAGCAAAACAAAAGGTTTAAAACAAAAAAATAAAGAACGAAATAAGTCGCAAAGCAAGGAAAGCTAGAGAGATGTGTATGAAGAATCTATGTGAAGATGTAAAAAACAACCTTGCACTTGGAAAGGTGGAAGCTGCATATAGAAGAGCGAGGAACCACTTCAAAGAACGGAGCGCAAGATGCAATATCATAAGGGAAAAGAATGGAGAAATTTTGTTTGAAAATGAAGAAAGAGTGGAGAGATGGAAAGAATATCTGGAAGAGTTATACAACGGAAACAATCTCAGCACAAAAGCTATCGAAGAGGAAAGCGAAGTGGAAAAGAATGATATGGGAGCATCAATATTAAGATCCGTATTCGACGCTGCAGTAAGGGCGTCTTTGGATGAATAAGGCTTCTGGTATTGATGATGTTCCTGTAGAACTAGTTAAAAAAGCAGGAGAGAAGACATTAAATCATCTTTACAAAACCATCTGCGACATGTACTCAACAGGATAAATACCAATGGACTTCAAGAAAAACATCATCATTTCTATTCCCAAAAGGGAGAGAGCGGAGAAATGCGGATATTTTAGAACTATAAGCCTGACGACACATGCATCAAAGATATTGACCAGGATCATCTACAGAAGAATAGAACGAAAAGCAGAAGAGTTCCTGGATGAAGACCAATTCGAATTCAAGAAAAGTAAGGGCACAAGAGAAGCAATATTGGCCCTTCGACTGCTCACATAGAAGAGAATGGAGAAGAACATGCCTACGTTCATTGAATTTATGGATTTAGAGAAGGCTGTTGACAACGTGGATTGGGATTCATTGCTTGGAATTCTGAAAGGAATTGGAGTGTCGTACAATGACCAAAAAATTATCCACAGTTTGTATAAAAAACAAGTAGCTGTGCTTAAATCAGGACCCAGCTGTGAAGAAACAAGAATAAGGAAAGAAGTGAGACTAAGTTGTGCACTTTCTCCCGTAATTTTTAATGTTTCCATCGAGAAATCCATCAATGAAACCAAAGAGAAATCTTATGGAGTGACTATCCACGGAGAAAGAATAAGCATGCTGCGATTCGCCGTTGACATAGCATTCATAGCAGAGACAGAGAGGGATCTGAACAAGATTCTAGTAACCATGGAAAGGACAATGGCCAGATATCAGCTGAAGATAAATAAGAAGAACTATACAACTATGTAATTCACAACAACAAGAAGAAATTTGACAACTCTGTTATGATCGCGTCACCAGTTTATAGCCTCCAAAAATCTGTTATGCGATAGTAGTGTCATATAGCCATTGGTTTGTGGACAACAGTTTGTAAAACCATGTGGTTAAAAAATGAAATTCACAGTTTACTCTAGAAAGCGAGGAAAGTCATCATTCATGTTGAATATAGACATAATTCTTGAATAATCCCTAAAATGAATTATTAGGAGATGGTTAAGATTGAGAAAGTTTTAATTGTACCACTAATGGACACTTTAAATCGTTATAGCAAAGGTTTTGAAGTCACATTTTCTTACCAATTGGGGCAAAATGGAATGGTCCTATGCTCTTGGTAATGTATAAGATGTTCTTGTTTTTATTGCAATTTCTTCAAGTCCATTTTTTTCATAGTTATGAATTTTTTTCAAACAGCCTTATTGGGTTAATGTGCATTAATATATATTTTTTAATATTGCATATGCCGTATGCATTTGGATATCCTTTTGTTCTGAATCAGCAAATTTACGTTGCAATGACAAAATTTCGTGATATCAAAGTTTGTGATGATGAGTTTTTACTGTATATCTAAATTAAAGGCGGTTCTGTTTATTTTAGATGGCACCTCAACAAGATTATAGTACCAATGGAAAGGAAAATGGCCAGATATCAACTGAAAATAAATAAGAAGAAGACTAAGATAATGGTGTGCAGCAAGAAAGAAGACCAAAACGATTCTCAAACTAGGAAAGAAAAACTTGATGAGGTGAAAGAATTTTGTTACCTAGGAAGCCGAATAACCAACGATGGACGAAGCAAGAAAGAAATAGTAAGTAGAATAGCCCAGGCAAAAAGGGCGTTCTATCAAAAAAGAATCTACTTACAGCTGGAAATACAAACTTGGAAGTGAGGAAATAATTCTTCAAAACATACATCTGGAGCACGTTTCTTTACGGCAGTGAGACATGGGCGATGACAACAGGGGAGAAGAAAACAGTAGAAGCATTCGAAATGTGGTGCTACAGAAGAATGATGAAGATTAAATGGATCGAAATCCTAAGAAGAGTGGGATAAAAGAGAAGTCTGCTGACAGCTCTATAAGAGAAAGGGGCAACTTAATCTGCCATATCTTGAGACACAATGGCCTGATGAAGTCAATCGTCGAGGGAAAAGTGAACGGGAAGATTGGAAAAAGCAGGCCTCGTATGAGATACTTAGAACAGGTTGTGAAGGATGTAAAAGAGAAGAATTACGTGACAATAAAAAGGTTGGCCGATAGAAGAATTGAGTGGAAATCTCCGTCAAACCAATCCTAGGATTGTTGACCAATGATGATGATGATTAGATTTAAAAAATGGGATTTTTATAGTAGGTATTAATAACCCTTACTCAAGAATGTTCACTCCCCCGTCATATACTACTACTAATGCCACGTCGTTTTATGGTGAAATACTTTAGAAATACAGTTTTAGTACATTTATAGGCTTTTAGGTAGACACTCAAATTTCGAAAAAAAACCATCTATACCTATCAATTAGGATCATGATTTTTTTCCACATTTTAGTGCCTTCCTTAATGCCTATTCATTTATTCATATCTCAATGTACTCATAAATTTACAATATCATAATAATTTTAATTTTACGCCAAATATAAATATTGATGGTGACGAGGAGACCAGCATCCTAGTCCATCGCCCTAGTTACTTGAACCTTTACCGAAGTTCCTTCATCTTTGAATAACGAAAACAGTTTGCTATCATATTATTTGTATGATCAGTAAAGGTTATGCGAATTAAATTACTTGGTATTCTTTCAAAAATGGATGAATTCAGCAGATCCATGCATGGGATACAGAAGACAGTGATCGATGCCATTTGATACTAATACTGGGATTGCTATTGCTGGGATGAAGAAAAATGATAGCGTTCTTTATAGAAAGCATGAGGAGTAGGATAATTACATATTTCTCATTAACCCATGTGTAGAAGAAAATTATATTACAATGAATGAAATAACAAATGAGCACCTTAAAAATTTGTGTAGAGATTTAGATTTATTCGTTCTAAGAGACACTCAGGAGTCGATTCATAATAATTCTGAGTGTATTTTTGCTCCATCTTTGGAGACGTCAAAACCGGAAGCCCTCATTGTGGCAGAATATGAAGGCCTTATAGACGTGGTTTCGAGCATCCTTTGTCAGGCATAATTTAAAGGCAAACCACTTCCAGAATTTTGGGCTCAGGTGTGAGAGGACTTTTCAATTCTAAGTTCAAAAGCTGAATTGATCTCACTACCTTTCCGTATTATGTACCTCTGTGAAAGGATCTGTTCGAGGTACACGGCTAGAAAAACCAAATATCAAGCTCTTTGTAACGCAGAGCACCATACTGTTGACAGATGACACTGCGTGTTCTACTGACATCTGTGCACCGGACATAGGCAAACTTCGCCGTAAAAGCGGGTATATTGTTTACGTTAACTTTGTGTGTACGTGTAACATTTTTCATATTTTTCTAATTCTGCATAAATAGTAGAGTTATATTATCATTCAGTATATGAAACACGATTGCGTGTAGTTATTTTTTTTACTATGTTTCGTTTATAAATATATATTATTCCCATACATCTACATCTACATCTATACGATACCCTGCAAGCCACCGTGAGGGTGTGTGGCAGGGGGTGAATATCACCAGGCATGCACTACTATCATGCAAACTAGCAACTATATTGTCTCATGCAACTTGATTGTTAGTGTCTACAGCACGGTCTACAGTATTTAAGGGGTAAGACATGCATCACGCACTACATAATACTCTAGAATATTTCCCCTACCTATCCCTTTCCTATGCTGCCTATTCTGTTCTCTTATAGTACGGGGGAAAAATGCCATTTTGAATCTATCTGTACGACAATCTATCTCTCTAATCTTATTTATCTGGTCGAATCTAGCATAATACGCTGGTGTTTTTAATATGTGCCTAACATCTTCAGTAAAGCTATCCGATTGAAATTTCTCTAATAGATTTAATCTGAACTTTAACCTACGCTCTGATAATGATTCCCACCCTAATTCTTGTATTAATTCTGATACACTACTCAACCTATCGTAACAACTTTTGACGAACCTAGCTGCTCTACGCTGCACACTGTCTAGTTCTCTCATCAAACCTAATTCATACACGTATCGTATGTAATATGCCTCATAGAATATAGACTTTACACTACATATACATCATACCCTGCGAGTCACCACGATGTGTGGCAGGGGGTGAAGATCACCAAACATGCACTATTGACATGCAACTAGGATATTTAATGGAGGCATGCTAGATAATAGGGTCATAAGCAGCTAGATGGTTAGTATCTACATGATAAGAAAGGGATTATTGCTAGTTTTTGCATGCATCATGCACTATAGACTACTCTAACAATATTTCACCTACCTATCCCTTTGCTACGTTGCCTATTGCCTACTACTTGTCCGTTAAGTTGCACATGCCTGATGCGTGGAAATTGATACGCTGCCAATTGTGTTCTCTTATGGTACACGGTAAAAATGACATTTTTAATCTATCGGTAAGACAATCTATCTCTCTAATCTTGTTAATCTGATCAAACCTAGCATAATACGTAGGGGTTCTTATTATATATCTAACGTCATCTGCGAACCTATCAGTTTCGAATTTACCTAAAAGGTTTAACCTAAATTTTAACCTCGTTCTGATAGTAATTCCTTCCTAGTTCTTCTATTAAACGCGTAACACTTATACAATTATCATAACGACCTTTAACAAATCTAGCGCATCTCTATTGCACACCCTCTAATTCTTTTATCATGCTTTCCTCGTACGGATCCCATATATTAGCGGCATATTCTAAATGAGGCCTGACACGTGTAAAATAGCTTCTTTCTCAAACTCTCTCATTGCATTTGGCTAGAACCCTTTTTACGAATACTAATCCACGGTTTGCTACACATGTTATTTCCGTGATGTGTTTATCCAATGACATGTCTTCTGCGATCGTGACGCCATCTAAACATCTTCTGGGGCTCTACGAAAAAGTTTTACTTCAAAAGAAGCTCCATGTATGAAAAAGTTTTGGAACCACTGCTCTAGAACATTAATTCATCCGTTCGTCTCCAAATTAAATTCTGTTATCCAACCTACAGTTCATAATTAAAATCTCAATTAAATCTTCATATCTTCTTTCGGACTTTTCCAGAATTTTTCCTTTCCGGAATCCTTTTTCCGGCCATTCAGAACAAAGATATTTCTTCCTTCTTACGCACTTATCATTATTCCTCTTGCAATCTTCAATATTCTTTATCTTTCAAAACACTATATCCTCTTAGGGAACACTTCTGATTTCTCCGCTGAACCTGCATTCCTCTCCTTTGATATCATCTACATCTACATAATACCCTGCAAGCCACCATAAAGGTGTGTGGCAGGGGGTTAATAGGGGGTGATATGTGTTGATTTGCATGATGATGTTTCAAAAATTAATAGCATTTTTACGCCCTTGATTTATAATTTAACTATTATATTAGAAAGCTATATTTTTAAGTAAAAATCTATCGATACCTTCGATAAGGCAACAGATTATGTATTTGAATGGCATCCCGTTACGCTGTTATTACAGTCTATTAAGTGAATTAAATTGGGAATCATTGTCAGATCGCAGGTTGCAATTTGGACTTAATCTCTTAAACAAATTCCAAGACCATATTTTCAGTGATGTTGTTAAAAATATTTTGCGGACCCCAACTTACTATGGTAGACTGGACCATATTCATAAAATTAGAGAAATAGATTGCCGAACTGACAGATTCAAAATGTCCTTTTTTCCTCCTACTATTAGGGATATGAATAACGGTAAATATATCCAGTACAAGTGTGGCAATGGATAACATTGGTAGCTGCATGTTGGATTAGGACTTATAGCTAACCCAACTAACGGCATGTTTTCGCATGTATGTTTTGCTATTTTTATCTTTTTTTAAAAAGCGTAGTTTTGAACAGTACCTATAAAAGTACTCATCCTTTTTTTATGCATGATATGTAGTGCATGTTTGGTGAGAGTTCACCCCCTGCCACACACCTTTATGGTGGCTTGCAGGGTATTATGTAGATGTAGATGTAGATGTATTACGATTCCCTGGCTAATGTTTGCATTACGAATCCAACAACGAGGTATATGGGACAGAATGGCTGGAAATTCTCTACTTTATAATGAATTTTAATTTTGAGAATGAACAGGAGAATTTAGTAACATCACTAAAATGTTGAAGAGAGCAATGATAAACTTTCATTTTTATAATGGTCTTTATTCTTTACCGCCCTTTTCCTTTGTGCGCTAACCCTTTGGGATCCGTCGAACTTGGACGGATATACCAAGAAAGCTTTTGACGGTTATCAATCGCCGCTCCTCTTATCTGCTCCTTTGAGGAATTCGAGGGCATCTTTTCAGCATTCCATTAGCATGATTGAAAGGAGAAGGAACGAAACCAGAACGATTAAATTGAGGCTCTTGATGAAGGAAGTTGTGTGAGTCCTCTTTATTCATCTCTGAGATCACTGTAATGAAAGAGAAGAACGAGGCATAACAGAGTTTTGATTGAGGCCAATATATTTTAGCTTCTCCGTATTTGAGTCTTAAGGAAAGGCATGCCATTGTTTCAAAACATTTCATTTGCTAGCTGGCGAAGTTGGCTGCGAGGTAAAGTCCTCGCCCGCTAATTCTAGGATCTCGGGTTCGAGTCCCGCCTGGGTGGGTTTTTCTCCAACCTGGGCACGGTTGTTTGTCAAGCTCTGTTGGTTCAGCCCCTGCGAAACTTGATGACAGGCCAATGCCTATTGGGATCCCAGGGGTTAGACCAATAGAATAGTTCGGATGCAAAAATAAAAGCTATTTGCTTCCAGTAACTCGTAACTTAATAGCTGTGAATCCACGGTTCAGTTCATGAATATGAATTCCTACGAAAGAATTTATCTGAGACTACAAATTCATCCCATATTAATCACTTCCAGGAAGAGTTGCAGACTGTAAACTATCCCGCGTTTGTTAATGCACGAGCTTTGCGAGTGAACTAAGCTTACTTCTCTCGTGAAAAGTTCAGCGTACGGAGCTTCGTTCGAACCGAGTGTCTTCATGAGATACGAGAGGCGTAATAACTTCCAAGTCTTGTCATTGCTCTGCAGCATACGGGAAGGATATTGTGAGCATGACTTTTAATTCTCAAAAGCACCATCTCATTGTGTGGGTGAGAAGAATCGGCTTGCTCTTAACCCTGCATGTGAATTTCCTGGAATAAAGAGCTGCATATTCATTGCTCGTGTGTATCCTCTTAAGTAACTCCAAGCAACGCTGTAAGGCATATGGATGAACCGGGTCTTTCTCCAGCGAATGTGGATCAAAGTCCTTTAGTTCACCTATTTGAGTGCTCCAAAGACACTCGACACAACGCCCTTCACTTACCCTCTGCTCTCGTCAAAGGTGCAATCCTCTACACTTCCACCGCTCTCTGGTGAACTGCATTCAATAGAACGCCGCCAAACACAGACGTTGTGCCTTCTTGATACCTGCTTTACGTGTAGATGCGCCCATCTAAAATGCTAATTTACTTCATGTACCTTGAAATCCTCTTTACCCATATCCTTCTCCTTTTGAATGTAGCCGCTATGTAGAGTAAGGGAGGAGTATTCTGAACGAAAGTCATATACGTAAACAATATATTATGTGAATATAATTTTTATTTCCATTATGGCATTATTTCATGATAATAATATTTTTTGCCATTTTTTACGACCCTACCTTACGACCGGGAACGTTATGTCATGCCTTTCAATAATATTTTATCTCGACATTCGAACAAATTATTGCGGGGAATGAATTGGTACAGACTTTGGTAGCCATCGAAAAATCGGTTGGAAATGTATTCCTAAAACGTTCGATTTGAGTTTCATACAATCATGAAAATTGTTACCTATTTTATTTGATGTTTATTTTCGAAATCCCTTCCTCTATAGGTATGGTGAACCGTAAGATAACATACGAACGCATTGGATAGCATACGAGCGCAATGTAATTTCATCTTCTCCGCTACAGCTTTATACCGTG
The DNA here is from genome assembly GCA_933228895.1 of Platycnemis pennipes. Lineage (NCBI taxonomy): Eukaryota > Metazoa > Arthropoda > Insecta > Odonata > Platycnemididae > Platycnemis > Platycnemis pennipes. The sequence continues at coordinate 39,579,821 of OW121851.1, read as the reverse complement.
AAATTGCCTATCTGATACAGGTTTACACCGTGAAATTGCCTCCGTATGCCGGAATTTTTGTAGAAAACGTCCAAGTCGCGAAGTAGGAACTCTTTAAATGATGGTGGTTGGCAGGCACTATTTTCTCGCTTCTCTCTAGAGAAATTCGTCCTAGGGTGGCGTAGAAACAGCGATACGCTTTTCAATGGGATAAGTTTCTTATTTAATATTGAAGATTTTATCGAAGGCACAGTAAAGGTTCCTTTGTAATAGCGTATACGGTAAGTGGCGGTGTGGTAGTAGTGAGCGTTGGGCTGCTGATAAGAGGTCTCGGGTTCGAATCCGGCAGTGTTCTTTGGACATGTCCCACTAAATACAATCAATGTGATTTTCAGCACTGTGATCTTCTCGGTCAATTACTTCCCAGGAAGTAACCGCGTAATTTTAATTTGCCGTTTCAGTTAATAAAATGTAAACTGGAATTGTAATAAAGACGTTCGCGTTATATACACAAAGCCTATCCAAGTGTAGTGAACTTGACTTGACTTTCCTAGTTTCCGCGACCCTTCGCGTACCTTTATTGATGTACTGCATGTAATCTAGTTACAGTCGCGACGAGGGAAGAGCAGTTGCACGAATCTCTCCCTAACTCCTCTCTAAAATTTCTCACGGTTCTCTCCAAAATCCGTCTCGGATCGAGACTTCTGCAGTGAAAATGTTGAACGCAAGAGGTTGGCTCCAGACGTTAAGGAAGCATCGAGAGGAGGTCAAAGAAACATGTAAACACGTTTTAATTAATGTTTGTGAGTGTCACCTAAGTCTGGATTCCAGAGAGCGAGAGAGAGAGAGAGAACGTGTGGGACGGAGAAAGCCGTCCGGATGGCAGCTTCAGAAGGAGTGCAGAGAAATTAGCAAATTTAATTCGGGGGCCCCTAACGCTTGCGTGCTCGAGGAAGGTCCGCGTTTCATTAGGGCTCCGAGGTCCTCCCCCTCTCCCTCCAACCCACCCCCTGGCATTTAATTAATCGAGGACACCTAGAAGATTGAGCAGGACGCCGTGTTAACAAACACTCCCCGGTTTATAAACACCGCCGCTTTCGCGTCGGCACCGACATTTTCTGGAGGTAGACCTATCAAAAGCTCTCTCTCTCTGTTCAACTCCCCATGGAGGCGAAGGTGAAACATGCTAAAATCGTACAGAACACTAGGACTGCTCAAGTGACGGGATTTCATGTAGACGCGACTGAATTCGAGAAAAATTAGCAGTAGAATATCGTCGACCGAGTAGGAACTTCTGCTTTGCTCTCACAATAACTAATTGACAATTTTGGTCACGTAGGCGTGTAGAAACAAATTGGACGAAACCGAGGAAAATGAGGACTGAATTTCAGTTATTTTCACGCATTGAGAGGGGAATTTGAGCTGCATGTGTAACATTCTGGAGAGGATTTTTTCAAGAATGACAATGAACAAGGTAATAAATTTCAGATAACAAGCATAATCAGTATTCCGAGAGGAATTAGGACCGAAATGAGGAGAAGTGAAAGATTGCAACACACTTTATTTATCCTTGAAAATCTTATTAAGGCTACTTGCAGGTTTGTTTGAAGTTCAGGGAAATATATTTTTTTCGTGAAAAATTAAGCTTGTTTGTTGGATGAGTAAAAAACTTTAGCAATTTTCCACAATGTATTTGCTTGTTGTATATGTATAAGCTTGTTTGTGCCCAACTCAAGTTTTTTTAAAGGCTCTACTCGGAATATCCTGGACTCAGTTATCCCAAATGACGCTAAGGACTAAAAAAGCTACAGTAACCATACCTCAAGGTTGAACTGAGAACTTTTTTCCATATTTTTTTAAAGTTATCATCCGGCTTTCCTGCTCTCCCACTCTTCTTGGAACTTCTACGTGTATCAGTTGGCCCATTAATATTATCTTTGTTAAACACCAACATTTCGTTTGCTCCCACTATATTTCATGTCTCAATGCGATAACGAGGCATGCTCCTGATGAAAGAAGTATTTTCTCTCCTTCTTCCAAACTTGAATTTCCAGCTTTAAGTAGATTGTTTTGGCAAAATGCCCTCTTTAATTTTCTATTTTTCCTTTTTGTTTCCTCTATCGTAAGTTATTCTGGAAAAAATAAGAATGAAATAGTGTAAATACAATGGGAGTAAAATGCTGTAACTTGGAACGCCATATTATTGGCTCAAGCGCGGTGTAGAGTTACGCTTTATATCTATATCTACGACATACCCTGCAAGCCACCTCGAGGGTGTGTGGCAAGGGGTGCATCCACACCAGGAACAATGACACAACAAACAAAAATGAACACCACAAAGCAAGCACTACACCTTTAAAAGTAATTGGGGAAAAAGAAGAAAAACTACCAAATCCCAATCATGTAGGACACACCCATGAATACCATGCATGCCTTGAAACCCGACACCAATTTCATAGATACATGCTTTGTTGTAAGCATTAAGAGCATTAAGCCATCATCATAAGTTGTCAACCAATTATTGTGGGCTCATGGTCAGAGTCTTTCATTCCCTCAATTCCTTGTTTGAACATCCGTTTCAAACAACTGACAAGGCGTACACCCTACATTATCTCCCTCGTTGACTGTATCCACCCTCATGTTGCTCTAAATCTCAGTTCTTTTACGCCTACTTGCCCTACATTCCTCTTTATATTGTAGCCTTCGAAAGTCCTTTGCCTTTCATTGCTTCCTCATTCCGCTTCCTCTGACTTCATTTGATTTTTTTCCTCCCCTGCCATTGAACTTTCTCGTTTTCTTTTGTTTAGTACCTTAGCGTCTTGGCACGGCATTAAAAAAATCTATCTGCGCTCAGTCTCCTATGCTCAAAGAGCAAAGCAACCACTGGACCCTACCCAGTGGTACAGTACCATTTATAATGCACAGCGATACACTCCGTGTTAAAACATTGACATTTCTTACTGAATGAGTATTCTCATAGAATCACCGTCATTGACTGCCTCCTAATTAAAACGTTACTCAAAGTGAAGAAATTATCCTACTTCCTTTATGCAATATTCCTTGAATACAAAAATGCTAGTCCAATGATAAATCATTCCATGAGCTGAAATGCATGCCCTTTTAAAAGTTAATGCCTATCTTCTACATGCAAGATTATGTAACATTTCTTTTCCTCAAGTTGATTTTTATTCTATACTCCTCTCTTGGATCCTTAGGCGTACCTTAAGAAAACCGCAAGGAGCATGAAAGACTCGTGAAATAGAAAGTCATTGATGTCGGCCTAGAAACTAATGCTAGGTCAAGCCTCATGAACACGTATAATTTTAGATTCGTATGCATGTGCAAACAGGTACTCTCGCAAAAAAGTAATTATATATTTTGTTGTGACAGCATGTCATTCAATTAATATTGTAGATAATCTCTACATGGGAAATTTTTAATTTTTTTATACTATTTGTTTAATTGCCGTCAATGCCAGTTAAATAAGTGTGTAATGTCTGCCAGGATACCTGCCACCCTGCGCCTCAGCTTGGCTTATCTATAGTACTCTGGTTGATTTGAATCCGGGATCTCCTCCTAGTAGTTAGGTAGGGGAAATATTTTATAGTATTCTGTAGTGCATAAGGCATGTATTAACCCCTCAAATACTATAGATACTAACAATCTAGTTGAATGAGACACTTTAATTGCTTGTTTGCATGTTAGTAGTGCATGCTTGGTGATCTTCACCCCCTGCCACACACCATCGCGGTGGCTTGCAGGGTATCGTGTAGATGTAGATGTAGTAGACCAGCGCTTGACCCTTTTTGCTACCACGCAAAACTTGAAATAATCTAAGATACGTGTCCCTCAATCAGTGAAGCGATTGCAGCCAAGGTTCTCCATCTCATCTACATCTACACGATACCCTGCAAGCCACCGCGAGGGTGTGTGGCAGGGGGTGAAGGTCACCAAGCATTCACTACTAGCATGCAAGCAAGCAACTAAAGGGTCTCATGCAACTAGATTGTTAGTATCTATAGTGCTACTCTCCGATAGGACATATTTACCGTTATTCGTATCTCTTATTGTGCGAGGGAAAAAGGACATTTTGAATCGGTCAGTTCGGCAATCAATTTCTCTAACTTTATGATTATGGTCCAGTCTGCCATAGTAAGTTGGGGTTCGTAAAATATTTTTAACATCATCACTGAAAATATTGCCTTGGAATTTGTGGAAGAGATTAAGTCTAAATTTCAACCTGCGATCTGACAATGATTCCCATTTCAATTCATTTAATAGACTGGTTACGCTAATATAATTATCGTATCGTCCCTTTACAAATCTTGCCGATCTTCGCTGCACACGTTCAAGTTCATTACTTAGACCGATTTCGTAGGGATCCCATACACTGGCAGCATATTCCAAATGAGGTCTAACAAGGGAAAAGTAGCTGATTTCTCGTACATGATCGTCACATTTACCCAATACTCTTTTAATGAAACCCAGTTTACGATTCGCTTGACCAATTATTTCACGAATGTGTTTACCCCAGGAAAGATCATTTGTCAGTCTTATTCCAAGATATTTAATGGATTCCACGTTAGTTAATTCATTATTACTTATTTTGTAAGTGGTAGGAGGAGAGCTATTCTTTTTCCAAAAATTCATTACAAGACATTTCTTAAAGTTTAATTCTAACTGCCATGTATCACACCAAGTTTCAATTGCTTGTAGGTCAATATTTAAATATTCTTTATCGTTCGGGCATAGAATTTCCCTGTACACTACTGCGTCATCGGCAAATAGACGAAGCTTACTTTTTACCACCTTTTGGATATCATTAATATACAAAAGGAATAGGAGTGGACCTATCACACTACCTTGTGGGACACCCGAAGTGACTTTAATTGCCGGTGAGGAAACACCGTCCAAAACAACCCTTTGAACCCGATCATGCAGAAAATCATTAATCCATGATATAATGTTACTGTCTAACCCATAAGATTTTAACTTCAAAATTAGTTTGCTGTGAGAAACCTTGTCAAAAGCCTTCTTGAAGTCGAGAAATATAGCATCCACTGGAATATTATTTTCGCCAGAAACTAAAATATCGTGGGAAAAGAGAGCAAGTTGGGTTTCACACGATCTGCTCTTTCGGAAGCCATGCTGGACATTGGACAATAAATTCTGGCTATCTAGGTGTCCCATGACTGAACTGACAATTATATGTTCTAGGACCTTGCATGAAATGGACGTGAGGGATATAGGTCTGTAGTTAGATGGCTGCTCCCTATCGCCACTTTTAAAAATGGGTGTTACATCGGCTGCTTTCCAGTCCATCGGTACGACGTGTTCGGTGAGGGATTTATTAAATACTATTTCAAGGTAGGGGGAAATTTCGGATGCTAACTCTCTATACACGCGGGAGGGAATTTGATCAGGGCCAGGAGATTTGTTGGGGCTTATATCTTTAAGTAATTTTTCAATACCATTACAGGAAATGTCAATTGGTTGCATCAACCGCTGAAAGAGGTCAGGTAACACGACAGTTGAATCCCCGGAAGGTGGGTTAAAAACGGTTTGGAAGAAGGAATTTAGCAAGTTAACTTTGTCGAGTGTGTTTGTGGTCATTTCACCTCTATCATTTTTAAGTGAATGGACGGCAGACTTATGGCCTTGCACTTCCCTTACGTACGACCAGAAGACTTTTGGATTTTCTTTCAATTGTTCCCCAAGTGTTTTTCTTTTGAATTCTGCAAATGCATTACTAAGGGCTGACTTTGCAGTGGATTTTGAAATTTTATAATTTTCAATAATTACATTACGCTCATCAGTGGGCATATGTTTACTAATTTTTTTCATTTTAGCATGACATATTCGCTGCCGTCTCAGGGATTTTCTCACTTCGGCATTGTACCACCTAGGTTCAGTGCTTTCTTTTTTGAATTTACAAGGGATAAATCTGTTGATCCCAGAGCGCATGATATTAATGAACGACTTCCATGAATCGTTGGTACATACCTTTATGGAAGACTTTTTGAAATCCGATAAGGAAACTCTTAAATAAATTTTAAAGTTAGCAAAGTCTGCTCTTTTAAAAATGTAAAACTTTCTTTTTTGTTTAAAATTTTTATCTAAAGATAGCGAGAGTTTTGCAGTTATAACTCTGTGGTCACTGATTCCATCAACCGTGTCAATCATTGTCACATGTTGTGGGATATTGGTTGCCAGTAAATCAAGAGTGTTGTCCCCTCTATTAGGTGCTGTAGCTAATTGTGTCAGGGAGTTATTGGAGAAAACATCTAATAGAGTCTCACAAATGTCTTTGTCCCTTCCTCCAGCTTTGAAGCAGTATGTTCTCCAGTCTATTGATGGTGCATTGAAATCTCCACCTATTATTATATTACGTTCGCTGTTACGGGACGTTATAGTATTTATCTGGTTTCCCAGTTCTAATAATGACTCAACATCAGTGTTTGGGGGCCTATAGAAGGCGCAGACAGATATTGATCTGGATTTGGGGCATGTTAATGAACACCAAACACATTCTAAGGGGTTGTCGGGAAATATTACTGCTTTGCTAATGATTGAGTTCTTGACTGCAATGAAAACACCACCACCTGCTCTGTTATGTCTATCTTTTCTATATATTTTAAAAGATTTGGGGAATATTTCTGAGTCAGGAATGTCATCTGTCAGCCAACTTTCAGTTCCTATAATTACATCTGCATCAGTAGTATGAATAAGGTGATGGAACTCAGGTATCTTGTTTTTAAGACTTCGGCAATTAACTACCGCAACGGAAATATTTTCACCTCGACTGTTATTAAGGCTACAAGGGAGAGCTCTAGTCATGTCTGAAGTATTTTGAGGTTCAATTCTGCTTTCATGAATGTTAGCCGATAAAGCGACTGGCAACGAGAAGTTATTTACCCCACTACATGACCTACTCTCTACCCTACCATCTACCCTAAAAAAGGCCTGCAATGATCTAATACCCTATCCGCCACGCGTTTGGCGGCGTCCGGAGTGTAATGAACTCCAGAGCGGTTTAACGGGTGTCTACACGACCGGAGCGACGGCTGAAGGTCAACGAAGGAGGCTCCAATGTCCTTACAGAAACGGCGTAGCCTCTGATTTATGTCTACCACTCGACGCCAAATCAGAGGTCCACGATCGATCCTCGGGACCAGACTACAAATCGAAAGCGCCAGTTCAACGCCCGCGACTTCACTTACCCGCTTCACCTCAGAGTTCAATTCCTTAAAGGAATGCAGAATCTCCTCGGGTCTGCGGTCGGTGGCATCGTTGACGCCTACGTGGGCCACGACCTGCAGCCTAGAGCACTTCGTGCCCGCAACCGCCGCTCCCATCGCCCTCGTCACCTGAGGAATACCGCCACTGGGGATGCACCAAGACGTTAAGCCCTGGCTAACACCCTCGCGGTCTGCCCTTCTCCGCAAAGGAGCCATCACACGCCGAACGTTACTACTCCCTATCACTAGCATCCCCCCCTTCCCACTCTGACGGCTTCTCCTCGGTAGAGCTCTCGGAGTAGCGACGGGGCCGGCTGCAGGAATCTCGGCGACATCCATAGGAAGCGCCTGAAACCTATTTGAGACGGGGAGAGGAGTTGCCTCTGCAAACTCCGCTCCGCGCCGCAGCCTTACACCTCCGCCACTCAGAGTAACTACCCTCCACTCATCGGGCTTAGGGGCTGGCGCTACCTCTTCACTGAGCGGTGTAGTGACGGTTGGATCCTCACTAATGAGTCCACCCGAAACTCCAGCACTCTCGGAGACAGACACCCTCCCTTCTACCTTCGAACGGAGCTCCGACACGATTCTCTCCAACTCGGCGATACGGGCCCTTAGAGCCGCGCATTCGCCTGAATTATCGAGCGTCACGACAGAAGACCGATTCAAAGCCATCCTAATCACGCTTTCCCCCGAAAACTAAGCTATGTAAAGACTATATAGTATAAATTACAACCACTAAGCTATGGATGAACTACGTTGGAAGCAGTACTATTCGATTATAAATAAACTTCAGATATATTAATACAAGGAACAGAAAGTACCTAGATTCTTTACACAATTCAGTACACACTAAGAAATGACTACAATAGAACTCTAAAGGACTCAGCAATAAGATTTAAAAATCAATAATCACCAGCACGTAGGCACTTAACTAATTGCCCTAGCAACAACAGGAGGTAGGATAAGACTTACACGGGTGAGTGGTTTGCGCAGGAAGGGCTCTCCACGGGGAGTCGGTTAGGGGATTGTTTCACGGCTGGGGGTCTCGGTTATCGCTGACCTTGACAAGGTTAGCGATGGGAAGGGAAGGAATGTAGTGTTGTTGACGTGAGTAATATAGGCTAGAAGGAAGAAGCAGCTAACTGACAAACCAACGGGAAGTAAGGCTCTAGTAGAGAGAAGAGTTAGGTTAATATGCAAGTAATACCTACTACCCAACTACCGCTTAAATTAGAGTTAAAACTACTGTTAGGATATTAATATATTACGTTTAACTTATGTAAATAATTAAAGTTTAAACTACTTATAAATAAGAAAAAACGCTAAAAATAAACTACTCCGTATAAACGTAACCAACAAATAACAAACTTTAAATATATTCTACACGAAATATGACGATAACTAAATGATGAAAAATAAAAGCTCTACATAAGAAACTACTGAGACAGAAACTATAGAATAATAAGAAATACGATGAAAGAGACAACTTATTAATATACTACGTTTAACTTACGTTAATACTTAAAGGGTTAAACTACTCAATAATAATAAGAAAAAACGCTAAAATAAACTATTTAGTAAAAATGTAACCAGCAAATAACTAACTATAAATATATTCTACACGAAATATGAAGATCACTAAATGATAAAGAAAAAGCTCTACATAAAACTACTGAGACCAACTAGAGAATAATAAGAAGGACGGTGAAAGAGACAATTTATTATGGATGTAACAAAACAAGTAACTATCTCTAAATGTGCTAGATAACAATATATTTACATATACAAAGAGGAAATTTTATTAAAGAAAATAGCTCTGAGGAATAAATATGTAAGTTAACTCACTCAATGGAGATGAAAGAGAAATAAACTATATAATTTAAATTACTGCGACAGCCGTTAAAATTTATGCAGTTTTTCAATCAAAAGCAAGTATATATAACTATTAATATATTCCTTTCGCTTACGTTAACACTTCACAAGATTAAAATATTGAATAGTAAGAAAAGCTGAGCCAATAACTAGGGAGAACAATATAAAAGGAACTGTGCTATGAACTGAGAAAAAACTTAAAAAACGCCTCGAGAACTACGGTGATGATAAAATAGAAATATGTAAATACTTTTAAATATAGTCCGCTCAACTAGATTAGATTAGACTTAGACAACAAGTAGGTGACAGTATTATAATTTAAGAGTATTATTTGCTGCGGAGTAGTTAAAAGAAAGAAGAAACTGAAATTAGATCTACTTAGCACTATCAGCGAACACACTCGGACACAGCGTAAACCACACACCAAAGACCAGCCGGGACGGCACCACGGCGGGACCAAGCACCCACAACACCAAGCACCCACGCAAGCACTCACACTACCGTAATAATATATTAAGGCAGGCGCAGAAGTACTACTAAACACTCACTACTTAATACACTACTACACTACGATACAGGCCCAGCTAGGCAACGTTAAAATGCTGCTGCTGGCGATCAGTTGAAAAAGTGAAAGGCGCGACCCAAGTCTCGGAGCTCAGTGACCACCCGTCCGCACTCTACGAGCTCAGGCGAGGGAATGATTATCGGTTGAGGGAATGATTATCGGTTGGAATGAGGTTCCAACCAGATAGAATTCTTTTGCATGTCTGCATGGTAGTAGGAGTCCTTCTGATTGTTAATGCTTCCCTCGCGAAGGTTCACCAGCTACCACACACCGTTGCGCTGACTTTCAAGGTATTATCTACACCTACACCTAGTAGTACCGGTATATTTAAAATGTCATTTTTCCCGCGTACCGTAAGAGACCACAATAGGCAGCATAGCAAAGGGATAGGTAGGTGAAACATTGTTAGAGTAGTTTGTACTGCATGATGCTTGTAATAACAACCAATAATCCCTTTCTTATTAAGTAGTAACTAATCATCTAGCTGCTTGTGACCCTACTATCATGGTCGTACCATGTAAATAATATCTGTAAAAACGTCAATAAATCATTATTTCCCCTTCTCAGATTGAAACATGTGATCCCCACATCTCTTAAGGCACAGCTGGTTTCCGAGTTAATTTTACCACACTTTGACTACGCCGATACAGTTTATCAAGATCTATCACAAGAACTGTCACTTAAACTTCAACGCTCTCTGAATGCATGCATCAGGTTCATTTTCAATCTACAGGTATCAGAACACATCACCCAATACATAAATGAACTATCTTGGTTAAAACTTAATTACAGACGACAACTTCACACCCTCTCTCTTCTTTATCAAATTCTGAACTGTAAAACGCCTCCTTACCTCTTTGAAGAATTCAAGAAGCTGAAAAATGTCCATGAATCCAATACGCGAGGAAATCATAAGCTAGTAATACCTCTCCACCGGACTACTATCTTCAATAAATCATTCATTGTCACTGCATGTCGTGAATGGAATAAACTTCCCTTATCCTTAAGAAACTCTCCATCACTTCCATCTTTTAAAAGGGCGCTACACAAAACACTTCTTAAAGTTCAGCAGACGGGCACATGAGCATCACAAGTCACGGGCACTCTCTCAATACATATGATAGATTAGAACACGGATGGCAAGATAAACGGTGAACATTTAACACCATGTTGATGTTTGTTTTTGTTTATTAATTTTTCCTTAATTCCCTTTTATTTTTTTCTTTCTTTCCGGTTTTTTTTCTTTTTTCCACACATTTTGTAATTTTTCTTTTCTTGAATGTTATTATTATCTACTAATTTTCCTATGTACATGCTATTATATTTGAGTTATTCTTAAACACTAGCTTTACTGTCAGTAGGATTTCGCAGGTTTTTCACACCCCCCTTCTTGTGTGGGTGTTTTCCTGCAGTGGGTTTTTGCGTAAAGGATGTAAGCATAATAATCCTCACGTTTTTCCCACATTGTAAATTCTTTCACACACTATTAGATATGTAATATTGATATATTGTGTATATATGTTTCTTTTGTATTTGTATTGTTTAATTTAAATTCTTTATTTCCTATAATTGTATTCTTTACTGATTTTTTAACCTCATATTGTAATTGTTTTAGGTATTGACCACTATTTTATTTATATATTTATATTGACGAGGGGTTAGATGGCAGAAGGGACAGTTTTGTCTCAATCTCGCCCCAATAAAGACCTTTTATTATTATTATTATTATCTAGCATGTCTCAATGTAGTAGTCTCGTTGAATGTCAATAGTGTATGTTTGGTGATCTTCACCCCCTGCCGCACACACTCGCGGTGGCTTTCAGGGCATCGTGTAAATGTAGATGAAGTAGTGAAAAGTATTATTTATATGTAAATATATGTACAATGACAATGAGTTAGAAAAGTGGGGCGTGGTGTATTTTGGGGAATTTTCTCTTCCACCTCCATCGTTAGGCCGTAAATAACTAAACCGCTCCCCGCTCTCTTCGACCGGATTCATATTCTCTCCCCTCCCCTTTTATTTTATACGCCTCGTGACGTCATTTAGAGACGGCACCCAAATCACTCACTCACTCTCCCTTTCTCCCCGCACGACCAACCCTGCGTGGCGCGCATCCTTCCTTTCCCCGAGGGAATTCCTGCGGAGGAGAGGGGTGGGAGAGACACCGGGGGAAGCGGAGGGAGAGTCCTCCGCATTCCCACGCAGATGCGCGCTTCGCCCCCATTGCTCACCCCCCTCCCTTTTTGGGCACAAAGACCCTATCGCGTGTTTGCTCTGAACCCTGTGGAAGTATGTGGAGGCCCATTTACCCCTACGCTTTGTTTTCCTCCTCCGTCGATGGAGACCCTCTTTTCCTTCCTTCCACCCTTTACGCACCCTCGGGAAGTTACAATCACAATGCCTAATGGAAATGACGATAAAAGTGAGGATGGGATACTTCGTTCCTCTCCTTTTGTAATATATCATTCTGTTGTTCTACCCCTATGACTCAGTTGCTGCTCACCCTGTAATCGGTTCGTTTGCAATTTTTTTCTTAATGACGCATCAGGTCACGATCGTAAGTGCTCCACTATGAAAATGGTGGGGTCCATGGGGCAATCCCTGCATTAAGACCCCTCATGGAGGAATGGAATGCCATCTAATATTACATGTGCAGAATTGGCGCATTAAATTTAAGTGAGTAATTTGATATTTTTGTAATGAGTTAGTTAGTTAGTTATTCTAAGGGAATAAGGTAATTGGGTGACCTTTTTGGGGAACGGAGAAAGGGTGGAGAGAAACCCAGCGTCGCTTAGCCTACGCTTAACGACAGGCGCCAAGGGTAGCACGGCTTAACGTCCCATCTGACGGACAGAGTACTGAACCTGAAATGCCCTCCACTAGGCACTCAAGTGGGGACCGGTTTGCCACTGAATTACCACCACTGCTGGTATCGAACCCGGGCGCTCTGGATGGGAGGCCAGTACAATAGCCACCACACCAACCCGATCCCCTGTATGTAACGACTGAAAATCAATAACTACAGCATAACATAGTATAAGCTAAGAAATTAGTATCATTTATAGCCAATGCTTCACCTAATTTGTTACTGCAAATATAATATTTTCTTTCATAGTGGTGGTATTGTTCCTCTCAGTTGCAAGTAAGTATTTTATGCACGGAGTTGCATTTTTTGCATGCTTGCGCGGTAGTAAGTTTAAATTTATTCTCTTTATTTTATAATCAATGTGTGGTGATGGTTCACCCCCTGCCAAACACCCTTGCGGTGACCTATAGGGTATTATAAAGATGTAGATGTGGTCTACCTTCCCTCATGATCTACAAATCCCTATATTTTTTTCTCCATCTCCCTCCCTTACTCAGTATTCATATTACACTGTATTTACGTCAGGTAATTTTATATCCACCGGAGAATTATCTCTACTAACATATTTTCCTCCGCCACCATGTGAATGACGTTCTCTTACTTCTTCTATGGTACTACCCTTCTCAAAAAACAACGCACTCGAAATCACCAGTCAGTGCTAATCGTCTTTTTATTACATGATTAAGTTTCGCAGCCTTACAATGCTTAAAACCATGTTAATCTACATCTACACAATACCATGCAAGCCACCATAAAGGTGAGTGGCAGGGAGTGAATTCTCACCAAACATGCACTACATATCATGCATTTAAAAGGATCAGTATTTATATAGTGTTCTAAACTTTACTGTTTAAAAAAAGATAAAAATAGCAAAGTAAGCATGCAAAAACGTGCTGTTAGTTGGGTTACGTCCTTATACCAACATACAACTACCTATGCCATTAATTAATTTACTCTTATTGGACACATCTACCGCCATTCATATCCCTAATTATACAAGGAAAACAGGACACCTTGAATATGTCAGTTCGGCAATCAACTTCTCTAATCCTGTAATCATGTTCCAGTCTACCATAGTAAGTTGGCGTTCGCAAAATATTTTTAACGTCATCACCGAAAATATTATCCTGGAATTTATTTAGGAGATTAAGTCCGAATTTAAACCTACGATCAGACAATGATTCCGATCTCAATTCATGTAATAGACTGGTCACGCTAATAAGGTTATCGTACCGTCTCTTTATAAATCTTCCGATCTTCGCTCCACACGTTCAACTTTATTATTTAGGCCGATTTCCTAGGGATCCCATATACTTACAGCATATTCGAAATGAGGACTAACAAGGGAAAAGTAGCTGATTTCTCGTACATGATTGTCACATTTACCCAATAGTCTTTTGATGAATCCCAGTTAATGTGTTTAATGATCTTATTTAAACGTTATTTGTTTGAGATCCTTTCGTTACTCGTTTTAATCAAAGTTACACTATAGAACTACACGTAAAATCTGTTCTTCCTGTCTCTTGGAGTTGCATTTCTTTCTTAAATTTAATTTTTACTCGCTGTCACCCGAACCGATTCTGCAATGAAGATCCCGGAAAATTACCATTGTTAAAGTAAGATTTGAAATTTTCGGAGTTTTTGCCAGTGATTCATTGAAGTTCTTGCGCTCGATGGAGGAGGTAGAGTTGCGAACTGTTTGCGTAATAAATCGTCTGAGAGACGTTATACTACTTCGTCGAGGTCATGCGAAAAGTGGGATTTGGGTGTTATCCAAGCCGAGTCTTATTAATTCATAACTAGTGAGTTAACTAAAGCTTATACTAAGATATTTTAAATATGATTTAAGTCGTGCGTGGATGCCTAAGCACTCCCATTGTGACTTCATTGCCATCCGTAGGCTAGCATGCGTATGCCGCCTCCATTACATTCTAATATCCTTGGTATTGGCATTTGTAATTAGTATAAGTCTCCTTCCTGCCCTTTCTAAAAGGGAAAAATAAAAATATAATAAATTGGAGGGGTAGGCGGGGGCCTTCTGGAGCCCACCAGGTACTTAGACCTCTTTAGATCCATTGTGCCAACCCACATTTAACCTACCCACTTGCAAACAGGGGACAAGGGCACCACGGTAGAGGTATGGAGGAGGGTCACCCATTTTTTAAAGGGAAAGTAGCATTAATAATTTTAGAAATTGCAGAAAAGTACATAAAAACAAGATAAATAGGAAACATAAATTTGGCATCATTATACGACTATAAAAAACGATATTAGTCATCGTTTTCTTCAGTTTTTTTTGCTACGAAGGGTTTTCGGCACTTCGATGGGTTATGAAAAATGCTTAATTCTTAATACCAGATGGATAAAGTAAGCTTCGAGTCGGTACCAGGCTACTGAGTATGAAAGGTACCACGAGACCTACGGATTAAAGCTGCACCCATTGAAAAATCCCTGCACGTGACAGGTTTCGAAATTGCATTCTGTTAGTCCCGTAGTAAGGGAAGGCATTACTCGACTTCTAGAGTAGTCAAAGCCTAAAAACAAAACCAATTTTCGGGTCTATTAGACTGACGTTTAATGTTGAACCAGTTTTTCATTAGAGTGCATAAATTGATTGGAATTTTGTTGCCAAAGGAAATGTAACATTTCCAAGCTCTTTCCAAATGCTATAAAAATTTTAAGGTCTATGATGAACTATTTTGTGTATTTATGGCCTTTATTAAGTACTTTATCAATAGGGTTGCAATTGGAGCCGTTATAAGTTTTAACTTCAAACTTAACGAGATATATGAATAGCCTATTCATAATTTATATCTTTTCTGTATTCTACTCATTTCCCATCCAATTTAATCGGGCACTTTCAGCTAGTACGTAATAAATACGAACTCGTCTTCGGTATCCTAAGTGTATATTCACGGTTGAAAAGTTGTTTTACAAAAATCATTTGTTTACGTCCGCGTTCAGCATTCGTGAATAAACCTGAGATTTCCCTTCAGAGCGGTCGACCCCATTCGCCCACGTTAGTCACCTGTCCTCTGCTCCTCTTATATAGGATTCGGAAAAGCGGAGCACGCCGCATCGCGTCAGTCTTTTGTTTCGGGCCCGCCGTTTTCTCCATCGGTAGAGGGTTGAGGAGGGGAGAGAAGGAAGCCATCCCTTTCTGCCTCTTGCCCCTCCCTTATCGATCCCTTTTCATGGCCGGGGGAGGGATCTTCCCCTTCCCAACCGCCCACCTTCTCGCCCCCGTCGTGTGCGAATTTTCGCCCAGAAAGAGAGAGAGAGGGGGTAGGGGGGGGGGGAGGAGAAATCAACCCACTCACCTCTCTCCACACTCTCTACCTTCTCCCGAGATCCTCCCCGGCATCTCCCCATCCGCATACCTCCGAACCCGCTTTTCTCAACCCCCCGCCGCGATCACCCCCTTTCGCTTCCCGTGTCCTCTCGCCAGGTGGCAGCACTTCCTTCCGCCATTCCCCCACACCACCACACCCGCCTCTCCTTGGCGTCACACACCCACACCACGCCGCCCACTCCCCTTCCATTGCCGCACCATCAGCCTCTCTGCGCCGCACCCTTCTTGCTTCCTCTCCCCCAACCTTCTTTGCCTCACTTCTTATCTCTCTTTCTTCCTCTCAAGGAGGTTGGATGGAAGGTTTTTTTTCTTCACATTTTCGGAGCTGGTAGAAAAAAATGTCCTCCATGTATTTGCATCAGCGAGAATCTCCCCCCTCCCACGCACCAATCTTCCTGCAGATGAAAATAACACGTGCTCCTGGGCAACAATGAACGGCAGGAGTAATCTACTTTTTTGTGTGCTAAACATGGTGGTTGTGTAGTGTAAAGGCTTTTTTCTTTCACCTTAATAAGCGTTGTTTAAAGAAAATAGATTCTCTCTGTAATCACATGGTTCAAATTCAAAAATTTCGATCAATTATTTTAAGGTTCTACTCCAGAAAGTTCTCTTTTCAGGGCAGGAATATGCATCATGCGGTACGGTATTTAATTTTTTTTACTTTATGATGCATAATAAATATTTGTACTTTGTTCAAAAAAACTAGTGCAAAATTTTGTTTGGAATAAAATTTTAAGGGTAGGAAGGTGTATCTCGAAGAAAAGTCTGTGATCCATTTAATAAACAGGAATTCAGCATCTATTATCTATCTTTTCCACGAGTCATGGCAGGAATTTTGGGCCGACGATTGACAAATGGGGGAAAAAAATCGAGCGGATTTATTAGGCATAACTATTTGAATCATATATATTTCTGTTAAACAGTGCATTCTGGTAAAGTGTAATAGAAGAAAGATTCCGAGTTCCTAATACCTTCGAATTATTCGTCTATAACTTCACCTATTTCCGTAGAACTGTCAAGGTGACGAGGTAGTAGTAGCTAAATGATGGTAGCCGAGTCCATAAATTTTCGAATTTTCAATCGGTTACTGTAGTTTTCTTAGAACGTATGCGTTTAAGTGGTAGATAGCAATATATTCGGTTAATTCGGACAGATAAATCCAGGTAGAAAAATTAATATACCTGTCGTCTGAAAACTATATCTTAAGCATGTACATCTACACATCTACAAGATACCCTGCAAGCCACCTTGATGATGTGTGGCAGGGGGTGAAAATCACCAAGCATGCACTATTGACATGCAGTCAAGCAACTATAGGGTCTCATGCAACTAGATTGTTAGTATCTATAGTATTAAAGGGATTAATATATGCATCATGCACTACAGACTACTCTAAAATAATTCCCCTACCTATCCCCTTGCTATGCTGCCTATTCTGTTCTCTTATAGTACGGGGGAAAAGTGCCATTTTGAATCTAAATAGGAACAATTTGACATCAGCCGTGCCCAAGCCTTGCGTTTAAATTTAAGTGTTTAAAGGCCGCTTTACACGATACAATTTTTTGTACAATTTCTTGTACAAACTCATGTATGAGGAAATTGTACCGTGTAAAGCGGCAAATCGTACGAACGCTTGTGTGATTGTCTGAATGACTGAACGGGAAATAGAACCTGTTCTAATTCCATTCAGACAAACATACAATTTCGTTCAGTTTATACAAGCGTTTGTACAAGAAATTGTACAAAAAATTGTATCGTGTAAAGCGGTCTTAAGACGCAAGGATTGCGGATGCGGACAAAAACCATTGCATGAGTTACACATATACAATGGATAATGTTATTATTATATCATTATATGTACCTCACTAAGTTAGGGCTCACTAAGGTAAGGAAGGGAAAGCAGTGTGTCTGGTATGTTAGCCGAATTGGGATGGGAATCGCTGTCACAACGCAGGCTGAATTATAGACTTAATCTTCTAGGAACATTTAAGGAGGGACATTTCATTAATGACGTTAATCATATATTGCTGGCTCCGACTTATTATGGTAGGTTCGATAATTCTAATAAAATTAAGGAGATAGAGTACAGGACGGACAGGTTTAAAATGTCATTTTTTCCGCGTACGATTCGAGATCAGAACGTTAAACATAGCGTAAATCGGTAATAATAATAGAGGTAATATTCAGAGTAGGTCCATAGTATTTTTTTAATTATTATTACCTGCATGTTCAAATCAGCGTGTGACTCACATGCATTGCTTTTTTTTTTGCATGCATGGTATTCATAGGTGTGTCTGCATGATTGGGATTTGGTAGTTTTCCTTCTTCTTTTCCCCAATTACTTTTAAAGGTGTAGTGTTTGTTTTGTAGTGTTCATTTTAGTCTGTTGTTTCATTTTTCCTGGTATGTATGCACCCCCTGCCACACACCCTCGAGGTGGCTTGCAGGGTATGTCGTAGATATAGATATAAGGTATCATAGGCATGCTCACGGGGAAGGATTGCTGCATTTCGCCAATGGCTCGCGAGGAGACGCTTAATTTCTCACGGGTTTTGAGTCGCGCGGCCGCGAACCTGCCTCCCGGAAACCATCACATTCCCTCGTAATCATGACAAGAGGCGCTCTCATCCACATTCATCCCTCTAAGGCCTCCGACTCACCCTCCTCCCTGGAGCTTCATCCCCACCCTTTGGGGATCGCAAACCCACCACCGCCGACGCGCAATCTGGAACCCCGAGGTCGCCTCGACACGAGTGGAGGGGGTCTTGACGCCGCGGCGTCTTGCTATTGTCATGGGAGCAATGGCGCGTCGGATTTTGATGCGCCTTGAGCGGATATCGTGTACGACAGCGGTGCGCTTCTATAGTGACACCGCCTCTCATAGGATATGCGGAGCGGTCTATCCGTGCACTCCGTTCGGGAATTCAATTTTCGGTTGTACATGACGTCTTGAAAGAAGGGGGAGGGGGATGGTATGAGGGTCCGCGTTTCAATGCTCCTTTCTTGAGGAGCTAATACGATAAGGGGCATCTTCGAAGTTCCATGGTGTAGACCGCAGTCGTGATTGTCAAGCCTGATGTACATCCGACCTACCACCAGCTTTGCTGCTGAAGCTTAAACTTATGAGGTGATGGTTTCTATCAAAATTTGTCATCGTTTCTGGCCTAATATGTAATAATAGTAATTCGTGGAATAGTTACAACAATAGCTCGTTTGCGCATTTTTAGGGTTGATGGAATAGGATATGTACTTATGGGTAATATTAATCTAAAATGGAGGAAGGATGGTAAGAATCGGTGTTAGCATACTCTTAATGAAAGAGCCCAAGGGGTCTACGTTTTGACTTCCCATTCGAGAACTGCATTCGAATTGATTTCCACACAACAACAGATAAATATGGGTTGATGATAAAAAAATCTTTGCCCCTTCCGGATTCGAAATCAAGCCTTCGGGATGGGAATGCAGTATACTCTGCCCTCCGCACCAATTCCATTCCTATGCGACTATGCGACTATGCAACAATGTAATTAAAGGCTTGTATAGCGTTCAGTCTCGTCATCTGGTAATACTTAACTAGTTTCGGCGAATGTTGCTGTACTAATAATGAACTGCTCTATTTGTCGAAATTTTTTATAAATCAAAGCCATACACGACGACGAAGGAAATGGACTCATTGTAGTGATTGTGGACTGTCAGTGGGATCATATGGTTGAAATGTGAAATTATCAAATCGAAAATTATAAACCGACTTTGGTTGCCGAGTCGTCCCAGGTCGCCAAACCGCTTCCCAGTAACAAATTGTATTGCGTGGTATGTTGATAATCTGGATCTGTTGTGCCATTTTTCTTGTCATATTTTTGGCAATAACGCAACTCCGGGATCCGAATGAATTAGGTTTGATCAGAGAACTAGACAGTGTACAGCGTAGAGCAGCTAGGTTCGTTAAAAGATGTTACGATAGGTTTAGTAGTATCAGAATTAATGTAAGAATTAGGGTGGGAATCATTATCAGAGCGTAGGCTAAAGTACAGATAAAATCTATTAGAGAAATTTCAATCGGATAGCTTTGCTGAAGATGTTAGACACATATTAAAAACACCAGCATATTATGCTAGATTCGACCATATAAATAAGATTAGAGAGATAGATTGTCGTACTGATAGATTAAAAATGTCATTTTCTCCCCCGTGCTATAAGGGACACAATAGGCAGCATAGCAAAGGGATAGGTAAGGGAAATATTTTACAGTAGTCTGTGGTGCATTATGCATGTATTAATTCCTTATACTATGTAGATACTAACAATCTAGATGCATGAGATCCTATAGTAGCTTGTTTGCACGTAAATAGTGCATGCCTGGTGATCTTCACCCCCTAGAGGTGGCTTGTAGGGTATCGCTTCGATGTAAATGCAGATGAACATGTTCCACGCCAATATGATAACCTTCCCTCTTCTTGCATCGAAATATATAGCGATGCGTTTTCCACAACATCGATAAAGATCATCGACCATTCGTAGTAGGATGCTGTACTGTTTACGCATTTGATCTGCTTGAGTGTTGTACCCCGAGGTGATTACATCAATTCCTCTAATGTCGGAACAGCGATATATTTGTCGCAGCATCGGAATCGATCTTCGATTCGAACTTTTGTAGTTCGGGATGCTCTGCCGTCGTCTCTCTCCTTGCGCCTCTGCGCGAATCGCTTCACCTCCGTTCCGATCTCTCTCTTATCTCTCCCTTCCACCTTCGTTCTCTCTCCCTCCCACGCTCGTTCTCTCTCCTTCCTCCTCCTCTACCTTCATTCCGCAGATACGGCCGTAGTTAGGAAGGGATTGGGGCGTCGAGGGGTGGAGAGGAGAGACAGCGGCACACATCCCAGTATCTACTTCGACCCACGTCCCACCCTCCCCTTCGCTAACTCCCTTCCTATCCCAGAGAAAAACTTTCCCACTCCTCTCCCTCCTCCTTCTCTCCCTCAACGCCTTCGGAGATCACCTTCTCTCGCCTGCGACTTTAACAATTTAATTACATTCCGCCCTGCATTTTGATTGAATTTTAATTAGAGGAATTTCCTGCGGCATAAATCCATGCGCGTGAACTCGGGCGAAACGTTGTCGGGCGAAACGTTGAAGAAACTAGTTATCCCCGTCGTGAGTTTTATTTTTCTCTCCCGTGGGATTTTATTTATTTTTTTTCACTCCAGGAGGGTATGCATTTTTATTATAATTATTCCTTCCTTGCGCGGAGTGATGGTGGAAACATTTTCCGGTAACCGAAATGGCCACTTTGTGATTTCATCGTCTTGTATAATGAGAATTCAGCCGGGTTGACGAGAGGGGTTTCGCGAAAGTAAGGGAGCATTAAGGTTATCTGGTGCGGGGATGGTATTCTTGAGCACGAAAACTTTGGGGATCTATTAATTAGGATGAGCATTAGTTCTCGGTAAAAGTGATAGCATCGTACGAAGCCACTTACCAGGGCAACACATCCATATAGATTTTTTTACTTACGATACTTCGTTTCGTACTCGTGGATTATTGATGGCTCCAGCGAGCGAATTGAATCATCCATTATTGTTTTCCTAGTATTCGAATGCTACATTAGCCACGTAAGTCTTTCGTCAGTGCTGTTGACTCGAGGGGTAAATTTGCTAATCTCTTTCTTGAAAAGTACACTTATATGATCGTACAAGTATGCTTATATCTTGGAATAAGACTGAAACATTGTCTTTCCTGGGGTAAACACATACGTGAAATATTGGGTCAAACTAATCGTAAACTGGTATTCCTCTAAAGAGTACTGGGTAAATATGACTATCTGGTACGAGAAATTAGCTACTTTTCCCTATTTAGACCTCATTTGGAATACGCTGCCAGTATATGGGATCCGAAAGAATAAGGCCTAAATAATGTACTCGAACGTGTGCAGCGAAGATCGGTAAGATTTGTAAAGGAACGGTACGATCACTATATTAGCGTAACCAGTGTATTAAATGAGTTAAGATGGGAATCATTGTCAGATCGTAGGTTGGAATGTAGATTTAATATCTTAAATAAATTCCAAGTTAATATTTTCAATGATGACGGTAAAAATATTTTGCGAGAGCCAACTTACTATGGTAGACTGGACCATAATCACAAAATTAGAGAAAGTGATTGCCGAACTGACAGATTCAGGATGTCCTTTTCTCCTCGTACAACTAGGGATATGAATATAGGTAAATATATCCAAGGTAGTTGCTTGATGGTATAGGAGATTTAAGCTAATCCAACTAACAGCATGATTTTGCATGCTTGCTTTGCTATTTTTAACATTTTTAAAAATTGAAGTGTATGCTATCATATGAGTACTAATCCTTTTTTGTGCATGATATGTAATGAATGTTTGGAGTGAATTCACCCCCTGGGATACACCTTTATGATGGCTTGCAGGGTATTAAGTAGATGTAGATGTACAACTTTCCAAACATGTTTGCTCCGAGCTCATGGGCCTTCATCAGATACGTATCTGATACTTATTGACCCATTAAGATGCTTCATAAAGTTTTAAACGTAGAGAAAAGCACATGTATACCTAGTTCTAATTACACCCTGTGTAAACTTCTTACTTATCTCGAAGTATAGCGATAAGCATTCTGGTTCGTACTTTGTAATTTCACTTGTAATAAAAATAACGTAAGAATGAAAAAAATCTCTTTTTGATATAAATTTACTTCTTTTCAAGTTTCTTTGTAATCTTTCGGGTATATTATTGGAATGGCATGCTTAAAGGTGTTGGCTAACCTAAAGATACCTTAAAACCTAATCTTTCTTATTATTAAGTGGTGGCCACACTTCTTTTTCAGTTAGAAGTGTATTATTTTCTGTGAAATTGCTATTTGATAATTGTCTATATTATATTTGGTTTTAGTGTGGTAATTACAGGAAAAGATTAGTTAAGTAAGCATTGCATGACCTCGCAAATTTTATATTGTTGAGTTTTTAGCAATGGCGTGTATTTTTGACTGCCAACGTCACCAACACCTACACTAAATTTCTGTCATAGCAAGGTTACTGTCTTTCATCGGGGTCTGTAAATTGGGTTATTTTATTTGTGAAAAAATACCTCGTCTCGTCACTGAACGTGCAACGTCTGCGCAGTGTCAGTTAAAGTAAGTTTGGGTTGTCCCACATGCAGCGTAAGAAAAAGCGTCTTATGTCGCTGCATTTCTAACTTGAGGCGGCAACTGTGTGTCAGCCTGAGACGTGGGTAGGTAGGAGCTCTGAGGAGCTGGTGCTCCTTGGGAGAGAAATTGCGTTCAGAGATGGAGCAATCGAAAAAAATGAATCAAAATGCTACCTCATGGTTTCCTAGAGTATTTTTTTTTTAATTCTCAACTCAGTTCATCGCGGTACTCTGCGACGCAAAATGATTCTTACAGTAGATTGCTCCGAAAACTCAATCGATGATGCTCTGGCTGCTTCGCAGACTTGAAGGAGGTTCTAGGTCGAGTCCTTTATGAGAGAGAAATGGGCGCGCGGGAGCAGTAATAGTCTAGATTCTTCAGTTAGAAGTTCGTGAATACGAAATGAGGTCTTGGGTGTTTC
The DNA here is from genome assembly GCA_933228895.1 of Platycnemis pennipes. NCBI lineage: Eukaryota > Metazoa > Arthropoda > Insecta > Odonata > Platycnemididae > Platycnemis > Platycnemis pennipes. The sequence goes on along the minus strand of OW121851.1, from coordinate 39,556,358 downwards.
ACCGTGTGTGCACGAATTACGCTCACGTAATTTTTCCAGGATTCGGGCCCTTCAGATGTTTAAATTTGGATTCGTTGGAATGGTCGTTGGAAAGGTATGATAAACATTTTAGGAGATATATCTGTGAAGTCGTTTCCAACTACGCAGCTTATTGCTCAATTAAGCGGATTTTTTTAGCTCAATTCGGCGAAGAATCCTCAAATTTATTTATTTTCTAAAAGTGATATTTTAATGATTGAGCTCTTTTATGGAAGGCTCCTTGAAAAATTTAATTCGCTTCTGTGATATACGCTATACAAATTCGGCTATCGCAACCGTTGTTTTAATCATCACCTTAAAAGTTTGGCTATGCCTTTTTATCGCAAAGCAGGATTGTTGGCACAAAAAGTTGAAAATTACAAGAGAATATCTTCCTAATCACGAAAAATTTTTGTTATAGTTTTGAAACTCAATTATAACTTCGGTGCTCGATAAGTTTTCATTCTCCAGTTAAGTCAAGAGACATTTATAGAATTCTTGATCTTTTATGATTGCTTATATTCCTGTATTCTTGGTTAATACGTTAATACGAAAAAGTCTGACTGTGGATGATGTACCTTCCATTTTCGCAATATTAATGTAAGTGTTGAATATTTTATTGTGTTAAAAATATGTTTCCTTCCTTTCGTAAACTTCATCTTAAATGCGTGCAAAACATTTTTTTCCCACGATGATGTAGAAGTTTATCAAGTTATAATTTCATGTCTGTGGCTAAATATTAATAAGCCACCGGGAGAGCATATTTTTTCATTGGCTTTCCTTTCGATTTATATGACCTAGTCCAGCATTATGAGTTTTATAAATTTTTATGCTTCTAATTCCATCTTGCCCGAATGACGAATTATTATTATAGCCTGTGTGATGAATTATATTTCTAATCCATAGTAAAAATGATTCCTGCGTAGTATGGCATGAAATGCGTGCATTTGTAAGAGGCGTAAGTATAATTGTTTTAGACATATTTCGTCAAGTATATTTATACCATTTCTCTCTGTAAAGTGATTGTTAAGTGCCTGTCGTGAAAGAGTTTGAAATTGAAAGTTGTATTGCTTATGTAGCTGATTTTTTGCCAATGTGAGTGCATTTAACTTAACCGTATCACTGAAAATATTACGAAAGAAGGCATTACGTACGCAATGGTAATGCATATCCGGTGAGTGGACAACCCTTTGCCGCGTATCCTTGCGTTAGATTTAAGGATTCTATGTAAATGTAAATACTATTGTTACTGTCAAACAGAAGACCATTGAAATCCTTTGAATCATTGCGACGAGTTCATATATGTAAACGCTCCAAGGTAGCACTTCTCCCTTAGCAATGATTACACTTCACTTTGGTGCCTAAGAAACTGAAGAAATATTCAGTTAAATCCATAATTATAGCATTTTCATTTTTTCTGTCTCCATTGCTACACATGGTCTTTAAAACAAGTGCGTTGGATAACCTGATATGGCACATGTGGTTATTTCATTGAAGAAGCATTGTTTATTGACGTGACCCATGAATAATGCAGCATTCGGGGTTCAAAACAATCACGGTCAACAGACAAACATCTTTACGCTGTCGTGAAATTTAATGCACATGCGGCGAAGAACTGGGGAATACACGATTTAAAGGTTTCATTTGTGGCATTTTCATTTCCATTCCGCGAAAAAATATTCTCTGGTGCTTTGATTTTGATTGTATTGCATCACTCTTATACAGAGTGGAAATACTTTCATTGCATTAAGGCCCGTTTTTATAATATCCTATGAATTTAAGTTCATATGGCGGTTGTTGTCGTGGTTCCGACAGTTAAGACTTTTTAACGAACATCAGTCTCTCAGTAGTTGTATTAGTTTTGCGGGGCAGACTACCGGCAATTAAGATAATTTGCCACGTGGACATCCCCAATATCCCATCGGTGGGTTTCTGGAAGATGTTGTAATTTTGAGGAAACAGGACGGATGAAGCGAAACCCGGCGTCGGCATTAGCCTGCTCTTAACGAAAGGCGCCTAAAGGTCGAGAGTTTAGCGTCCCATCTGACGGATGGAGCACTGAACTTAATTGTGTTCTCCACACAGCACTTAAGTAGGCACTGGATTACTGATGAAAAGTATTTGGCACTGCTGGACCTCGAACCCTGGCCTTCATGATGAGAGGTCATTACTTTAGCCACCTCATTGATTCGATCACTCATCAGCCTCCCTGGTAATGTGTGCAGGTACTGTGGTATAAACTGTCCACAACAGTTCTCAAGCCATATAAGGTGTTTAACCAGACTCTCTAAATTGGAATACTTTTCGTAAGGCCTAGTTGATGTATGTACATATCGATAGTAATTTGAATCCAACGAAAGGGTTTGATATAGAGCCCGAGCAGAACAGAGAAGATGGGAAAAATTAGAGAGGTCGATCTTGTAACTATGATAGTGTGGCAACCACAGCTATGACGATCTACGTCTTCGCCTTTGATTTCTACTTTACTTAGAGAGCCATTTGAGTGAAATCTTTTGAAGGGGGATACTTTAGGATGATTGCAAGCAGTACAAAGATGTCCTGTTGCCTTACGGGTCGGAATTGTATTAGCAATGTTTGCTCTGTCTCTCATGTTCTTCATTAGAATGTATTGTATTCATCGGTTGATAGGAAATTCTCCATAATTTGAAAAAATGAGTGTATTATCAATGTGGAAAACATGTGTGTTTCAGCCAAAAAAAGCGTTAACAAGTCTCAAATTTGGTTTCAGTTGGTTTTTTCCCTTGCCTCAATGATCCTATCAACAGAAAAGTGTATTTATTGGTTTCAGGCGTAGCATTGTGAAAATTCATCGTTGGATGCAAATAACAAACAAAGTATAAGTCACAAAAATTAAATTCAGGAAATTCTAGTTTCGGCGCCATTCTAGATTGATGCAACATACTATCTGAAGATGACACTGATGCGTCGAAACTATGTATTACATGAAATAATGTTCGTGGAAGTATAATTAATTTGTTCTTTCAATTCAGTAGGAGAAAAGAGGTCGTCAATTGGAAAGACAACAAAATTAAATGCTACCATAATTGTTTTTCCCAGATTTTTGATATGAAATTACCTTCTCTTCTTGCCCACTGCGAAATGGCCAAGAGCAATATTGTGACAGTGATAAATAAGTGATGTTAAGTGCAAAATGACGGTAATTACTATGGAGAACGAAAAAGATTGGAATGTCCTTTACGATAATTGGCAATTATAAGCTGCTCATTTTTAAATGATGGTGGTATAATTGTACAGAGAAGTGTTTTAAGAGTTGATGTTGAAAAAGCTCTTGTCAAGCGTCCTATGCAGCTGTTTATCACCAAATTGCGCTCTGCATGTCACTGCGCAAGTGCCTTGGGAGGCATGGGCGGTAATGAGAAAGAAAATGCATAGACTGCAAGCATCGTGTCAGTTCATAAAACGAATTTTTGTACAAGAATAGGATGAAGCTCCCACACTACATCTAGTACACCACATGACACACTTATTTTGAAAATAATTGTTTTATTGTTCGCACCTAGTCAAATTATCTATAGTAATTTATTTATTTTTTATCACAGAAATTTTCTCGGCCCCAAGACACGGATGCACTGAAGTTATAGTCACCGAAGTCACGTGGTGGACTAACCTGGAATTTGGGTATGTAGATGCATAGCTATTAGGTTTTGTATATTTTTGTCTTGTTTCCACTCCATATTATTTATTATAACATCGTACTCTCTTGACGGAGTCTTCTTCCTGAGCTTTGGATTTTGTACCTGAAAGTTATGCTGATGTATTACGTGTTAATTTATAATCCCTCTGTTATGTTCACCTCTTGTGGTCTATTTATTAACGTTAACGTTTAACGTTAACATTTAAATTTAAATCAAGGTTACTATTTGTTGCTGTGCCTAGACAAAGTGAATAGGAACATTATTCTAAACACTCACAGAAACGTGAGTTTAAATTACGTTGCCAGAAGGCAAATATTGTGATAAGTTTGATTGCATAGCAAGGAAAAATCGATGGCCTTCGTAGTGTTCTACTAAGTGCGCGATATGGACTTGTAACTTTGATGGTAGATTTTACGAAGAAGCTCGAAAATATTAAGTTTGAAATAACAATTCGACTTCACTCTTTCATGCTAGTTTGTGCTAAAGGTTACAGCCAATATAACAGTTCCAAGGAGAATTGCGTGGAAGTAAAATAGCTGGAATGGAATAGGGAAGGATGGGGGCGATGGTTAAACAATCTTAGGGATGATAAACCTAGCAAATGATGAAGAAGCCTTTCATCGGCCTCATATGTCCATGAATTTTTCAGCTCAAGTTATGGGTATGTGTATTGAGACGTAAGAGAATTTATTGCATCATATGAAGGGTAACTTTCCGCTCTATTTGATTTAAAGAAAGATATTTATCGAATTTTAGACGAAAAAGCAGTTACATTTCTCTATTTTAAGTGCTCAGTTTATGCTGTACATATACGCCACTGTGCACCATTAAGTGCTAGATGTTTGGACGGTCTTACTGCTCTGTTTGTGCTTGCGCCCGTTTATGCAAGACAGCCGTATCGAGTGTCAGCTGCGTGCTTCTCGCGCCTGAAAAGTGGAAACGGAGCTAAACTCAATTTCATTGCCATCCGCGGAAGACCCGGGGAGGGGCGGAAAACACCGACGGAAGTGACGTAACCTCGCAGCTCGTCGAACCCTTGTAACTTAGCCGGCGTTTATGCAAAAACGGCTCTCATTTTGTGTAGCAGAATTGCAACGCTTTCATTAATATACTAGCCGTAGTAATCAAGAGACACGAAAGGGTTTTTCCTATGGAAATTATACTGGTCATTATTGATGGCGTACGATTTTTGTTCCGTAAGGTTACGAGGAGTTGTACGTCTTCGTGGCGCCACCTAACCTTCTTTTGTTTTCTGTTACCGTGCCGTTGTTCACGGTTGTCACAGTGCCGTCGCGCACTTTGAGAGCACCCTTGGGTCTCGTCCATCTTCCCGCTCGTATTAGGATCACTGGAGCGTGCAGAGGTATATCGGTATGCTTTGCTTGCTCCCGTGCGAATACCTATTTGTACACGCTCACATTTGCACCTGGGAGACCTTGCCATTAATATATATCCCTTCAGTCCCCCCCTCCGGCGCTGGCTTTTTCAGCGAACGCGCGAGATAAATTGGGTTTCTTTGGCGCTCCATTACCCCTTTAGGCTCCTTTATCGCGGCGAGGGTGGGGTGATGGGACGAGGGGAATATCCCACGCCTTTATTCCTAGCTCCTCTCCCTTGTCTTGGCGCAATATGGTTCCGCCTGCTCGATTGGGAGGAAAAAAACTGAGAGAGTAGGAGGAGAAGGGTTGGGGAGGTTTTAAGGGAAAAGAAGTGAATTTTAAGTCGGGAGGTTAGCTTTCTCGGGAGGCGAATTTAATCTCCCTAACCGTCCGAGGGAAGGATGTTTCGAGGGGAATTGATGGCTGAGGCCGTGAAAGGAGAAAGTGGATACATGTGTAGGTGGGACTCTATGTCCCCGTAGTGCCGTTTGGGTTTGATAGAAAAACTGGAGAAAGATACGGGAACTACATGTTCGAAGCGTAATTGGAACCATCGGAGCGTTAGTGTCCAAACCCTCTTAGCAAATGAAGGAGGAAATAGAAAACTACACCACATATGGGCCCCGTATTGCTTGAGTGGATTAGATCCTAAGCCATTCTTGAGCTGCATTAATCCTTTTATAGCTGTAGCTCTCTGGTATCGGTTTTAGGAGGAATTACAATGAAACTTCTCATGATTAATATTTTCAATTCATATCTTCACCATGAATGTAAAAGAGGCATATTACTTCATTCTCATTCGATACCCGAACTATTGACATATTTCAATCCCGTTGCCTTGGTTAGCACGTAACTTTGGTGTCTTGCAAAACCTTTAACTGCAAACTGACAGCCTATGTTTGAAACATTAGACACTGGACTGGTCTCTAGTTACCATCATCATCATGGGTCAACAATCCTAGGACTGGTTTCACTCAGCTCTTCACACGATTCTTCTATCGGCCAACATCTTCATATCAATGTAACTCCTCTCTTTTACATCCCTCACAACCTGTTATACAGAGTGTCCCATTGATCGTGTGTCATTTCTAACCTGTAATTTTAGACTCTTCCTTTCGAGCCACAAGGATGAACTTTGGTACCTGGCTAGAAAAAGGATGTAAGTTTTGTTGGGTCTAAGCAAAATATGAAAAATATGACTTCTTGACCCCAGAAATAGGGTCCAACCTAAAATCCAAATTTTGCCTTATGGGCTTACAATGTTAAAATATTCGAAGTACAAAAACGATGGAATTATTTTGCGAAACTTTCGACTAATAGGTTTTTGGACACGAAGAACACGATGGAAGAACTATTGAGGTCAGAAATTGCAACTGTGACCCCTGAAAGGTCACAGTCAAGGTCACAGGGGTTACAAAAAATGAATCACCGCTTCAAACCTGTCGAATCATAGGTTTAAAAAGGTTCCAAGGTCGATTTTAAGGTCTTCAGATCTCTCTTTTCATCTCTTAACCTTCAAGGGTAACTCTGTATATACATGGTAACGAATAAAATAAAACTTTTAGTCAATTCCACACTTTTTAATAACCGACCTAGGTTTCGACAAATTTTTGTCATTCTCAAGGTCAAAAATTTGTCGAAACATAGGTCGGTTATTAAAAAGTGTGGAAATGACTAAAAGTTTTATTTTATTCGTTACCATGAATACCGTAAAATTCCACAAAGTGACGCCGTCAGAGTTATCTGATATACTGTTATATATATCTAATACGACGCCTGCCTTTTCCAATCTTTCCATTCACTTTTCCCTCGACGATTGTCTTCATTAGGCCATCGTGTCTTAAGATATGGCTGATTAAGTTATACGGTATATACTTTATGGTTATATTCTATAGTTTAACTGACTCATAAAAACGGCAGAAAACCGAGAAGAGTTAGACAAAATTGACTGAGGCAGGTGAGATATAGTGGGAAGTATACATATTAATGATGGCCCAACGGTTGAAACGCGTCGTACCCACATAAAACGTGTGGAAAAAGTCCCATCTTGTCTTATTATCAAGAGTTAGACAGTTGATTGCCAACCTTCAGTTGGTGGAGAATACGCTAGAAGAAGGCAGCTTATTACTTGCTGGATGATCTGATTAACTGATATTGACGTATGTTTAGACATTGTCGTATTTTCCAAGTTGGAGTGGTGCGTAAAATCAATTTTTCTATTTGATCTTCGCACCAGTTAATGGACGATATTTTCTAAGCCTTTTCTATGCCTTCTATAATTAATTCGCCTCGGTAATCTGGGATTTAAATTCGATCACGTGAATAAAGATTCCGCTTTTCATATCATGCCTCAAAGTTAATCATCCAAAAAGACATTCCATTGCTCTGAACGAAACTTTCGTGTATTTTTCACCGGAGTTGATGGAACATGTTGCGTATGAGGGTGGTCTTGGGCAACGCTTTGCTTAATTAGTCTATGCATGAACACGAAGGCCAGGATTGAGTCGCTAGCGAAAGCGAACGGACCTGTGCGGTCGGTACCACCGCTACTCGCTAACTTTCGCACGTCCTCGCATTCGTTTGTCGAAATGGCGGTCCATTTGGCTGACTAGGGTCGTGCTCTTCGTAAAAAAAATAATATTTTTGTAAAAACAAAACAAGATCTGGATTCGCTTGCTCGTCGGCGGGAAAGTTGAGATGTCTGGGAATAAAAGATTGGGGGACGGAGCGATTAGCCCCACTTTGCACACGCCAGGGTAAGAGCTGGCTGGGCGAGGTTTGTAACGGGGGTGGCGGGGTTAAATGAGGATTGGGGTGGATAGGGGATAAAGAGAGAGAGAGAGGAGGTTTAGCAGGAGACAGACGCTCCGAACACGAGGCCACCCCGGGGTGAGAGACGAGTCGTGGAGTCATTTGCGGCGAGATCTCCTCCGAAACCCCTCCACATTCCTCCTTTTTTTTCCCTCACGAGCGGTATAAAAAAAAAGCACAAGTTTTGGCGGTTGTGATCGGGGATGCAGATGAGCTTTTTACGAGGGGACCAGCAGCCATGGTTCGGTTGTGCTGCAAGTGGAGTGGGAACGTGCGAGGAAGATAGCGACCGTAGCGACGTGGGGGTGGAGGGTAGGGACATCGGCGAGGAAGGGTTGCTGAGGGCTGGGAAGAATAGGGTGGAGGAGGTGGAGGGTTCATTCAGGGGGAGGAAATTGCCATTCTCCCCGCCTGCCAACTCTGCGGGCCAGAAAATGACCAAAATGGCGGGTGGCTGCAGGAGGAAGTAGATGGCGTGATAACGGCGGTCGCAAACCGAGACTTAACAGCAATTTACCGCCCGAGAGGGAGTCCGGCGACCCTTACTACCCCTTGCACCCTTGCATCCTCTACGCCTCCACTCATATCCTTATTTAAAAGATATCCGTTTGGCATCGCATTTTGTGAAGCATTATTACAGAAACGGGAAAGCTAGTCATATTTGTAATACTAGTACCGATTGAAATATTAATGAAAGAATACTGTATTCCGTGCAAATCGTATTCCCTTGTGAGTGCTAAAATGTTTACTAACTAAAGTTGATAAGTAATTAAGAATGAACATTGTAGGAGCTCTCCAAAGAGCTAGAGGTCCACATTTATTATGTGGTCACACTGTGAACAATATCGTCAATAGCATTGCAAAACATTGGGTAAGATAACCCCAATTTTCTGTCTGATTATAAATAGATATGGGGGAGAGGAAATGAGGCTGTATCCAGGCAGCTATATCTCTATCCACACTTTTTTCCCCTCTTTCCCCCAGCTTCTCTTTCTTTATTCCCCTGCTCGGTTTTCAAGTTAGTTAGCCGTTTAATTTGCACTCGCGATCGATGGAGAGGACGTCTTCTCCGCTCCAACCTTGACGTCGGGTTCGTCTCCTTCCCCTTCTTTCCTGGTGTGGGGAGGAAAAAAAAGGATAAATTTTCGAACGGAAACTTAGATGCCTTTGAATGGGTGACGCTGCTCTCCATCGTTCAAAGGGAATCCCTCTAGCGCATCCTTCTCCCACCGCGACGGGGCGATGAATTGTTCAAGGGTTTCTCCTGGAGGTGACCTCGCGCACCTTTGATTGATGCCGTCCTCGTGCCCCGCCGTGGATCAGGGATCTCCGGTGCACACCACCCTCTCAATTACGTCTACAAATTACCCTGCGTACCGTCGCGTGGGCGGGTGAGAGAAGGGAGTTAAGCCACCATCCGTGACGAAGTGGCAGCTGAGAAAAAAAAGGAGTGGCGAAAGGGGAAAAAAATTGAAGGGGAAGATATCTGCGTTTATCGTGGGCAGTGATAAGCTATGTTTTTAGGCCGTGAATAATTTGTGGGAAAAGCTGATTTTATTACAAATTATACGTCTTTTCTCAAAGGTTCTCTGTCCTCCTGACTGAGAGTATTTTAAATTACTTCTTTTTGTCACCTTGGAAATTATAAGATTTAAAATGATCAGGTATCTCTGATTTGTTGCATTACCTAATCAGTTTTAAGAGCCTCCAATTCCAGTATCCTCGATGAGTATGTAACGCTTTCATTTCGCACGTAGGATTTCTTTTTTTAATGCGAGCTGTTTCCACCTGTTTTTTATACTCTTTACTAATTAAATTATTCTTCTTAGATAACAGTCGATTGCAGTCGTCAGAAAATAATAAATGCCCTTTTATTTTATTTTTCGTCAGATCATCATGGTATAATCATTTGGCTTATTATTTAACAGATAATGGCAAGTATTACGGACAAGTTTTCTCCCGACATGCTAGCAGCTAAAGTGGCGATCACGTGTTAAAATTCACAAGCTACGTTTAAATAAAATTACCATCACTATTTTTCGGTTGGCTGGATTTTTTTAACTTCACGCCCACGAATGTATATTTTTAATATTTTATTTGAGTGCCCTATAGCGATGCTAATAATAATAATAATTATTATTATATTAAAGAATCTACAAGCTTATATTCGGCTTCATTACCATTCCCCGGTAGGTAGTCATGTCGTCAGAAATTAACCAAGTGTTGCGTGTAATTTTTGGATAGATGACATGGATGGGGAAGCTAGGGAAAACAGAGTGACTAGAAATCACTCTCCATTGTGGGATATCAAAGCCACTTCCGTCAGTGGATACCTTTTCTTTATAATAAGGTAGGAAATCGTGTATTTTGTTCAATTCTTTTGTGTGCTTTGCAGAACTTCTTGAATATTTGAAATCCTATCAAATCAATTACGTTTTATTCCCTGAACCATCACTCACATCCGGTTATTAAATTGAATCGTCTTTTCGAATCGAATTTTAGGATAGGTATTTTAGGGTCTAATACCTACGTTATGACCTGACGTGAACTTGTCTCTTGCTAGTTTTTCAAGCGAGCATCCTACTGAGATATGTGACATATATGTACCTCTGACACATACTGGGTGTTGCATGGGGAGCAATTAATGTGGAGCACGCCGTCAGTTGCGAATTTTAATTGAAGACCTCCTCATGCCTTTCGTGTTAAGCAAGCAAATGCCGACCTCGAGTTTCTCTTCTCTCGCAACCCACTCGCCAAATAATCCTAGCTTGCCCCAATTTCTCACCTATCCGTAATGACTACAGCGACCCGTGATTTTTAGGCTTTTCGTTAGAACTGGACCTTCTAAATTTCTACTTCCTTCCGTGAATTTCGAAACCCATGATAAGCTGCGGCGTTGAAAACAATGGACGTGGGTGATAGTTATTAAAACAAAAATGGTTTGTGAAGGTCACTCATCTGAGAAGGATTGATTTAGGAGTCGGGCAGTGTGTTGAGAAGCACTGATAGGTTTTTGAAAAGGTGCATTATAAGTCCTAGATTTGCATTTAGTAGCAATTGAGTTAATTGTAGAGTTTATTTTAGTTTTTTCATTTAAGTATACAACGAATGAGTTTGATTGTTTCAGACATATTATTGCATTTCTGGCTGGTAACCAAAAGTATTTCCAAAAGTGTAATATCTGCTCGTCATTATGTTATTTTTACGAAGGAGGGCATATTGCAGGTGAAGTCCTAGTGTTCCGTAAGTAATTTGTTTGTCAGGGGTGAAACCGATAGTGTATTCACCATTATTATTTTATTTGCTCGTGAATGCATTCCATTTGTGCAACCCCCGCCACACGCTTTTGTGGTAGATGGATGTGTACGTTATATATGTAAATGAATAACCTTATCATGTAGACTACTACGCCGCGGCAGGAGATTTTTTGAAGATCTTTTTGAGCCAGTAACTATGGGAGAATCATCATTCCAAATGTCAAATGTAAAAGAAATATCGCATCATTACGGAAAAATCATCATTCCAGAAGTTCAAACATAAAAAAAATATTGCATGCATCGAGGAAGTATTGCTCCTGTTGAGGTAGTTAAACTGCAAAATTGAATGCATCGATGAAAGAACTATTCCTATAAGCTTGCGTCCAAGAATAGTCAATAAAGAAATGCCCCTGCCTGCCGAATGAAATCGGAGGAAGAGTTTATATTTATCGTATTGAGGCATTCAATCGGTCTGAGGCTGAATCGGTCTATCTGGTACTTGAGATGCTTTTTTTCTTAGAAACCAGGCTATTCGTATATCCAGCACTGGAAAAAAAATCCAGTTAAAAGTTTCGTTTCTCATCCATAAATTCAGAGATGCAGGGAATGAAAAAAGAAAATATTTTTTAAACGCCAATATGAAAGAATGGCGGAGTCGAATTTCGCTCCGATATTGGAAATAAAACTCGGTATTAAAATGAGAAGAGGTAATAGGGACCAATATTCATTTTTCAATTTTCATCGACTATTTTGAACATTTAATTTCGGGAAGGAGACGGTTATAAAAGAAATGTGCCCGAGGAGTTCCTTATGTGACACAGTTTTGAAATGCATAATCACTCGCGAAATTCCTTCTTTGTGGTATAGTTGGGCATGTTTTTCATGTTACAAATATTATAAATCTACATAATACCCTGCAAGCCACCATGTCATGCATAAAAAAGATTGGTAATAATATACTAGTCAAAACTTCATAATTTAAAAAATATAAAAATAGCAAAGCAAGCATGCAATATGATGCTGATAGTTGGTTTAGCTTAAAGTCCTTAAAGAAACTTGCAACTACCTATGCTATCCATTCAAAGACCGCGAACTGGCCGCGGTAACTTTAGCGGCGTCACCCGCTGAAAATTGCACTAAAGCAAGGAGTTCCACAGAGAAAAAATCATTCGCCTTGACCGGGACAGATTTCCACAGAGAAAGAGGACGTCTTGGTAGCTCAACTGGTAGAGCACCTGGCCGGAAATCAGGGGGTCCGGGTTCGTGTCCCGGTCAAGGCGAATGATTTTTTCTCTGTGGAACTCCTTGCTTTATGCTATCCATTGATACTCTCGTACTAATACTATTGGATATATTTACAGCCATTCATATCCCAAATTGTACGAGGAATAAAGGACATTTTGAATCTGACAGTTTGGCAATCAATTCCTCTAATTTTGTGATTATGGTCCAGTATACCATAGTAAGTTGGAGTTTGCAAAATATTTTGAATGAGTTAGAGCGAATATTGATGTAGACAGAAGTAATTATTACTTTTACTTATGATTTCAGCATAATTGTGCAATTAATGATAACTATGAAGATAATTGAGATTTAAGCGGTGAATCGCAGTCCCAAGCATTTGGCTACATTCAGTGATATCAAACAACGACTGGGAGAAGCATGATTAATGATTATTATAATTATCTTGCACTTTAATTATGCGAGTTCACGTGTAGTTTTTTGCCTTAAGAGTTTCTTAATTTAAGCGATACTAGTCATACTAAATTTATGATATGCTAAAGTCGGCTTGGGACCGGCTGCAAAACCTACTTCATTGATCTTCAGTCAACAGTTCAAGAGCCAAATTACTGAAAATCTCTATTTTGGGTCTATGAGTTGGGATTTGATTATTATATTCACCTGAGAATGAAGCCTTCATCTGAGGAAACTCCCACGTTTGGAGACAAGTAAATTATGATTTAATGTCACTAGAGTTCTTAGTGAGTCCCCGGAATCCTTTCGTAGGCATTATGTTTTCACGTGAGTACAGTCTCATGGACTCGATGACCCGACAGAGCAGCGGATTAATCAACTCGCTCTGCGAGGCTGCAGCACATTGCTCTGCAAAACATCGTTTCTTCCTTGTGGAATCTTATTTCATCGCTCTTTCACACAATGGCATGCTGTTCCACTCTCCCGTTTGCAGCCGATGCAATGGCAAAGTTCAAGTAAAGTAAATCCGCGGAATTGCATTCTCAAGGAAATTTGCTAGAGAGTTTTAATGATATGTTACTTCTGTGAGTGTTTACCAAAAAGTGGTTTACCAAATAATCATTGATGGATAGAGCTTGTACCAAGTAGTGGCATGCGCATTAACTATGGGAAAATTGATCCATGAGCCTATTTAAGTTGTCGGATATACGAATGACTCAAATATTTGGGTAAAAGTCGAGATATATTAATATTACCGTCTTAATCAAAATTTGCAAAGACCGAATTTTAACAAGCAACATAATATTTTCCATTTTATATTGAAATCATTCGCTGGTAATCATTCGATTTTCAGTATTTGTTGCATTCTAAATTCCTGAGGTAGTTTTTATTAGAGAGGACTGTGTTAATAGCCAGACAATGTGGTCAAGTTGGTTATGTAACAGTATGACAACGTTAATACGCATCATATCGGTTTGAATCGCGGTCACTGCATGGATCTGGTGTTTGTCTCAGAATTAAGCTTAGTATTGAAATGGGTTAGGTGGATGGACAAAATCTAAATGCTTGGAGCACAATAATAATAATAATAATAAAAGGTCTTTATTGGGGCGAGATTGAGACAAAACTGTCCCTTCTGCCATCTAACCCCTCGTCAAAATAAATATATAAAAGAAATAGTGGTCAATACTTAAAACAATTACAATCCGATGTTAAAAATAAATAAGTAAAGAATACACTTATAGGAATCGAATAATGATAAATTAACACAAAAGAAATATACATACACAATATATCAATATTACATATCTAATAGTGTGTGAGAGAATTTACAATGTGGGAAAAACGTGAGGATTATTATGCTTACATCCTTTACGCAAAAACCCACTGCAGGAAAACACCCACACAAGAAGGGGGGTGTGAAAAACCTGCGAAATCCTACTGACAGTAAAGCTAGTGTTTAAGAATAACTAAAATATAATAGCATGTACATAGGAAAATAAGTATATTATAATGAAATTCAAGAAAAGATAAATACAAAAGGTAGGGAGAAAAAAAAATAGAAAAAAAAGGTAAAAGGGAATTAAGGAAAAATTAATAAACAAAAACAAACATCAACATGGTGTTAAATGTGTGCTGTTTATCTTGCCATCCGTGTTCTAATCTATCATGTGTATTGAGAGAGTGCCCGTGACTTGTGATACTCATGTGCCCGTCTGCTGAACTTTAAGAAGTGTTTTGTGTAGCGCCCTTTTAAAAGATGGAAGTGATGGAGAGTTTCTTAAGGATAAGGGAAGTTTATTCCATTCACGACATGCAGTGACAATGAATGATTTATTGAAGATAGTAGTCCGGTGGAGAGGTATTACCAGCTTATGATTTCCTCGCGTATTGGATTCATGGACATTTTTCAGCTTCTTGAATTCTTCAAAGAGGTAAGAAGGCGTTTTAGTATTCAGAATTTGGTAAAGAAGAGAGAGGGTGTGAAGTTGTCGTCTGTGACTAAGTTTTAACCAAGATAGTTCATTTATGTATTGGGTGATGTGATCTGATACCTGTAGATTGAAAATGAACCTGATGCATGCATTCAGAGAGCGTTGAAGTTTTAGTGACAATTCTTGTGATAGATCTTGATAAACTGTATCGGCGTAGTCAAAGTGCGGTAATATTAACGCCGAAACCAGCTGTGCCTTAAGAGATGTGGGGATCACATGTTTCAATCTGAGAAGGGGAAATAATGATTTATTGACGGTTTTACAGATATTATTTACATGGTATGACCATGATAGGTTTTCATCTACTAATATCCCCAAATTTCTAACTGCCTCGCAATAAGGATTTGGATCACCATTTATTCGTAAGGGCGGAAGCTCAGATTTTTTAATTGATGCAAGAATTCTCGGATATCCAATTATGATGGCTTGTGATTTGTCAGGATTAATTGTTAAGAAGTTGGCTTTGCTCCAGTTATTAATTTCTACAAGATCATTATTGATGTTTTCCAAATTATTACGTAAGTTGTCAACAGTTGAGTTTAGATATATTTGAAAATCGTCGGCGTAAAGATGGTGTTTGCAGTTTCTGAGTGATAATGGACAGTCGTTAATATAAAGAGAGAATAAAAGAGGTCCGAGGATAGAGCCTTGAGGTACTCCTCGAGATACATCGGCCCACAAGGAGCAAGAGTCATTTGAGATAACTTTCTGTTTCCGGTGGGATAGGTATGATCTAATCCAATTCACTACAGAGGAAGAAAAGCCCATACCCCTCATTTTTGCTCTAAGGATATCTCTATCTATTGAATCAAAGGCTTTGCTGAAATCAAGAAGTACAAGAACTGATAACTCTTTCTTGTCCATTGATCTTCTAAAGTCGTCAGTAATTTTCACAAGAGCTGAGGTAGTGCTGTGTCCATGTCGGAAACCGGATTGAAATTGATCAAGAATATTATTAACTCTTATAAAATCTGTAATTTGTTCGTAAATTAGTTTTTCAAATGCTTTTGATAGAACCGGTAGAAATGAAATTGGACGAAATTCTTTCTCTTGAGAAGAACTTGTCTTTTTAGGGATTGGTTTGATCAAAGCACCCTTCCACTGACTGGGAAATTGTTCTTGAGAAATTGATGAGTTGAAAATATTGGTGATATATGGCAAAAGGAAAGGGAGTAATATTTTAATGAATTCTATTGGGATTCCATCAGCGCCCCTGGCCTTGGACTTGATTCTATTAAACGAGGCAAAGACTTGCATCTGGCTCACTAGGGAAAATTTGAATTGTTTTCTGCTGTTTGTCAATGAGTTGGTTTTGGAATTGTACATATGAATGGTTTTATCCTTGATATCCTTTGCTATAAGATTCGTTGGCTGAGAAAATTTGTTATTTAAAGAGTTAAGACAGACGTTAGGCGGAATTGTAGAGTTTTTAGTTTTACCAATACCAACTGAATGAAGCTTATTCCATAGAGTGGCTGGAGAGTTTTTGACGGCTGTGGCAGAGAGAAAAAATTTAATTTTTGAATTTCTTATGAGTTGCTTCGTTTTATTGCGGAGGAATTTGTATTTGCTGAAAGCACTAGCATTACTGAATTTTTTAAAATTTCTATAGGCTAAATCACGCGCCGCCATTGATTGCCGAATTTCATTATTTAACCAAGGTGCTTTAGGCTTTGAAATGCGGATCTTTTTTTCAGGTTCACAATAAACCTAAGTCAACTACTAACATGTTATAATGGTACCTTTTGGTGGTCTATGCATCTGAAGATGTAGGAGATGAGAATTAGGAAAGTGAGTAGAACAGCGGACTGATGGAAAGGTCCTCTTCATTTCCCTCTATATTGCTGTTGGCGACGGGAAGCTAAGATCATTTGCTTAGTTTAAGATAGGTGAGTATTTTGGAAGAGGATTCATGTTGTGGAGGAAAGGTGTATAGAATCCCGGGATAGGAATTAGCGTATTCTCAACGATAAACGCCAAACGGCCGAAGGTTTTAAATCTACATCTACATAATACCCTGCAAGCCACCATAAAGGTGTGTGGCAGGGGGTGAATTCTCACCGAACATGCACTACATATTATGCATTAAAAAATTATTAGTATTTATGTACTGTTCTAAACTTCACTATTTAAAAAAGATAGAAATAGCAAAGCAAACATGCAGAAACATGCTGTTAGTTGGGTTACCCACAAGTCCTTATACCAACATGCAGCTACCAATGTTACCCATTGCTACACTCGTATTGGATATATTTACCGTTATTCATATCCCTAATTGTACGTGGAGAAAAGGAAATTTTGAATTTGTCAGTTCGTTTAACAGATTAGGTCTAAATTTCAACCTGCAAACTGGCAATGATTCCCAATTTAATTCATTTAATAGACTGGTTACGCTAATAATGTTATCGTACCGTCCCTTTACAAATCTTGCCGATCTTCGCTGCACAAGTTCAAGTTCATTATATAGACCGATTTCGTATGGATCCCGTACACTGGCAACGTATTCCAAATGAGGTCTAACAAGGGAAACGTTTTACTTCCCGTCCGAAGGACTGCACTTGCAGTTTTCTTCATCAGGTTAATTAGCAGGGACCGGTATTTCACTGTAAAATCCAGTAATACTGAAACTAGAACCAGAGTAAGAAAAGCCAGTATTCTTTTGGGCAGCTATGCTACATGACCCTCCTATTTGTCGTTTTCAAAGGATTGATTGATGGTTCTTTTGACTCCAGATAAGGTGAAAATCCTTCAACACCGAGATGATTGAATTACTCGAGAGATGAAAGACAAACTTATCGACTCTCTCATCAGCTCTGTCCCTAGAATGAATTTTCAAGTCAAATATGGCCATTTTCTGGCTTCAGGGACACGATTCTTCGGGTCGCATATACTAAGCGAAGGAGAGCGACGTTGTCTCTAGTCGAGATCGGTCTCCCGGAGGGCGCTTCGGTGGAAAAGGACTTGGAGGGGGAGAAGAGGAGGAGGAGGGGGGGTCACTAATGAAGAGGTTGGAGGTCTGGAGGAGGGAAGAGAGGCCTAACGAGGGGAGCAGTCATAATGGCGCCTGAGGTCGAATCTCCAGCTAGCGCCCCCTCGGCGATGACTGCATTTAAATATGCATGCAGGGCGATGATTGTGGGGACCGTGGGGATGGGAGAGGGGACCGGTGTGTTTTCCTTCATTGGCCGGTGGAGACACTCCCCACGGGCGCGAAGATTAAGGGTTCATCATTCACGTTGAAACCAAGTAACCTAGGTTTGTGCGGAGACAGATTTTGTGGTTTCTGAAGTAGTTACGATAACTCGCACGTAGCCATGAGATACGGTAATGATCCAGGAATGATAATGAACGATTATAATCGTTAATAGTTATTAAAGAGCCAGTGCAATGCATCATTTGAGCGAAAAATGATGATTTTTAGTCATATTTTTCCGTAAATATGGCTGCGTTTCCTAATATTCGAATTTTATTCCTGCCTGGCTGTTGGTTAATATCCCATGCACCCTGATGAAAGCTTGAGGGAAACGTTGGTGTGAACATGGTACCAGATGCTAACGAGTTAAATTTTTTCCTTTAACTTTTAGAATATGTAATCGTTTATGACCAGCAATCGACAGGTAAGGACTCCTTTGAAATTATTTCCGAATAAGTTATTTAGTGTTGTGGAAATTTTACCGATTCATTGAAATATATTTTTTTTTATTTCACTATTTTTCAACGCAATAAATGTACCTATTTGATTATTTCTCGTCCGTCGTTCATTCATCGATGGCGTCTGTAAGTCTCTACATTTTTCAGTCCATGAAATCATCGCTAATCACGGTTTTTTCACAATAGCGCGTGATTTAGTATGAACCCGCCCATATATTTATCTAGATTACATTCCTCGTGCTTGAAGACTTGCATTTTCGCAAAAATGACTAATACTGCGCGAAAAATATATAATTCGCCATTATGATTAAACATAATTGTATGCTTAGATTTGCTGCCATCCGGTTGGATGATGAACTGAGATTGAGCGACGATCTTCAAGGATTCCAGAAGAGTTTTATCGTTAAATATGTGTTCTCCATTGATTAAATAATATTGGCAAGTTTGCACATTATTTAATTATGTTATTCCACCACATCACGCCTGAAACGACTCTTTTTATATGTTCTATCGATGGCGATGGTAGGTATTCTAAGAGTCGGGCTCGAACAATTACCATGAAACTTCGAATTGAAATTTGAAGTTGTTCAGGGACTAAACCTTGGGTGATTTGTTGGTTTAACGTGCATCTGACGCACTGTGCAGGATTGTATAGTATGACTATGATAAAAGAAGAAAGTTCAATTGGTAGTTTCAGGTACATAATTATTCTTTTGTCTTTAAACTGTAAGCAGTTATATGATTCTCCGTCATTCTGATTTAATGTGGGACTATCTACTTAATTCGCCTTAGCTTGTGGGATTCACTGAGTGAAGTACGCGTGAGAATGATGGATATCCGTGTAGGATTGGGCACGAAAGATGTCAATTAGACATCAAGTTTGTCCTTTTCATTGACCCACGAGTAGTTGAGAAATAAATTACCTGCGTATTGTTTTCATTTCCGTAAATATATTCTTTTGTTTAAATACCAGATATTCATGACACCACATACGACATTAATGATTACCAAAATCGTTTTTCCCTGTGAAATCTTTTTATGTAATCTTGATTATATGTGTTTTGTGGCTTGTAATTCCTTGAGCTTTTATTTTTCGTTCCACAAATTTTATATTCGCTTCGTAATTTTCCGCTCTGGGGAAAAAAAGATTTTTTGAGAATTTGGCTGAAATCCCCAAGGCGTTGCCGGGAAATTGAGAAATATTCTGTTTTAATTAAAATGGAAGAAAAAAAAATTCCTAATATTTGGCTCTGCTTTGTTCCTGTGGGACATGGCACGTTCCGTTTAAATAGAGAATCTGGGAGATTATTGATGTTGATATTGATGCGGTGTCCATTGGAATTGGATGTTTGGTTACGGAAACCAGCGATTCCGTCGGATACTCTCTCATTTTTGGGCAAAATATTATTTTTGGAGATTCTACGTGCTTCTCGGCTGAACACGGTCGGTATAATCTTGAATTAGCTTCCCCGTAGGATCCAAATTTGACGTAAGATCTAGGTTTATTCTCTTCCAGTCGTAGTATCTATTGGTACATGTTGGTATCACTATTTTAGTGATTTAACCCCTGCCAACCAACCACCCTACAGTAGATTTGCAAAGTGTTCAGTGCATGTAGACGTAGCGCCCGCGGGATTAGTTTAGTGAAATCATTCTAGCTTCTAAAATGGCGTGATGTGTGTCAGAAATTCAATCCCTTTTGTATGTTGGTGTAATTTTATTCAATTTATATACTTCCTATGCAGGTACGTAGCCAGAAATTTGCTTCGGAGGGGGGAGGGGGGGGGGCTAAGTCTAGTGTAGCTTAACTTGAAATATATCAGCCTAGCCCGTTCGGTGCCGACAAATTACAAATCTCTTCCCTTAATTTTCAGTGCTTGGTATTTACTTTTACAGCGCCCATTCCTATATCTTCTCACTGTGCTCTCAAGTGCACTGCGTACCTTATTATGAAGCTACTTATTTGACCGGCCCCAGAATAGAAGTTCAACACATGCATGCATTTCAGATCTAAAAGAATAAAAGAATAACCTATTGACCACACACATGCATCAAAATAGTGACAACGTTTCAAGAAAATCAACACTTGAATTATGTGCAGTGCAATCCGGATTATGATTCCCAGTTAAAATCAGAACAACTTCTTGGGACAACATTGCTGGGGGGGCTGAAGCACCAGAAGCCCCCTCCCCTGGCTACGTGCCTGTTCCTATGGGGTTCGCGTAAGTGTGGTGGCTGGAGTCCTGGTTTACTATATCGAGGGTTCGGTGTCTAATCTCCGATGATGATTTTTCATTTTTATCTGGTCTTCACTTGTAGGCTGTGTGGTGAGCACTTCAAGTTCAGCACACCGTCCGTCGGTTGGGACGTTAAACTGTGAATACCGAAGAGCCTGTCATTAGGATTGGGACAATGCCGACGCCGGGTTTCACTATACCCCTCCTCTGTTCCTTAAAATATTCCTATTCCCACCCATATCCAATTACCTACTTATTATAAATGACGTAATGACCTTAGCTGTAGGTTTCCTCCCCAGTTTAACTGCTGCTACGCCTATTTCTGTTAGTTTTCCATAAAATATGGAATTATTATACTTTAGAATATGAATTTGTTTTAAAAAATATAGGGATACGGTTGGAAGTAGTTTCCGTTTTGAATTTCAAAATGGAGTCGTAAATGGGATGTTATGTCCAGTAAAAGATCGTACTTACAGTATGTTTCCTTCCTTCAGTAAAGCCAACAAGATATGACCAAACTCGACGGCTAAATCGTTCCATAAAGAATTCGAATACACATTCAGATGGGTTCCCTCTAAGAAGGGTTTAATTAAGCACCTAACTAGAGGATATTGAGAGGGCTTATTATATCTGTTCCTTGAGAACTGCCAAAGATTGGTTGCTAAAGTTTGGTATTCGTTTACCTTCCTTGTTTATTTTTCCTTGTTTATTTTTCCCACTTGGCAATCACTTTTGATGCTCATTCCTCCATATTTTAGATTAAAAGTTTGTGAGCAGTTTTCACAGCGATATCCTTGTAATTTTATTTCATGATATACTTCTTATTGAAATTTTCAGATATAAAAATGGCGCACCCACGTCAGCGGACGAGTGAAAACCAAGCATTGATAACTTATCGTGGCTGGGCAGTGAGGTTGAGGTGACACGCTATTGGCCACGGTTGACGGCATCCTAGCGATAATAAGGTAAGTCTTATCTTTGAGCCCCCCACCGTCAACCGATTGGAAGTGAGGCCGATTGGTGGATGAGGAGCCCTAAATGGCATTCTCCCATTCTTCATGGTGAAACTGCCTTCAGCCGTCTTTCTTAGGCTAGTTTAGTTTTTTTTAGGCAGTTAGTCGTTTCATATGAATGGCGTAACGCACTAGGAATTTAAACTCGATAAAGTAAAAAAGTAATTCTGCGCTGGAATTCAAGGCGAATATCCTGAATTCTAGGTACCTTCTTTTATCAGTGACATTTTTAGTGATTTTTTTCATTAATGAGCATGCATTTTACAGGAACTGTGTTTAAAATGCTGGCGCCTACCATGCACTGATTTATCTAAACATTTCATGAGAGAGTGTATTGTATCATATATTAGTATTTGAAATGTGATGTGGCTGTATAATGATGAAGATAAAATGGATAGGCCTAGTAATCAACGAAAATTTTCTTACAAGGGCGAAAGAAAAGAGACGCCTCATGAAAATTTTAAGTGGAAGACGGAGCAACGTAATCGGCCACGTCGTGAGGCATGATTGCTTTGTGGAGACAGTCATAGAGGAAAAAATATGTAGAGAAAAAGAAAAAGGATAACTTTTTTTTAATTGGAAGTAATGAAGGCTAGAGTAAAGAAAAATTACGTGAAAATTAAGGGATTAGTGGATAGAAGAGTTGAGTAGAGAGCTGCACTAAGACCGTTTTACGCGGTCATTGCAACTGCGCTAGTTGATCTCGCTTCCGCTCTGCAAAAGTCCGTGAGTACCGTCAATGTATCTCATAACGTCAAGATCTGTTAAGTAGCAATTAATTGGACTTGAATGAAGTATTAGAACTACTCTAAAATATGTTTTTAAACCATATTATAAACAACAGTGGTCAGCCTTGTCCCGTACATAAATACATTTGGTACAGCGGCCACATGATTTTGGGCCTAATTAGCGACATAGGGGCGAAGTATATTTAAACTCAATTACTTTAAACTTCCTTTACGAAGGAAATTTATGCTTTAAGGCAGGTGTTCCCAAACTGGGGGGCGCGCCCCCCCCCAGGGGGGCGTAAAGACATGTCAGGGGGGGCGTGAGCGCGAGACCAGTTAAAAATAAAAATCTCTGAAGTAAATAAAATCCATACATTTCTTTAACTAATTTTATGTTTAGATTTTTAAAATCAACCTTTAAGTTTAGAAAATTTAACAATCCACTTGTATAAAAATCTTTTATAGCAAAAATATATTGCTTTTTGTCCATGTTTTTCTCGTAACAGTATTTATTTAAATTGAAACTTATTTTGTTAATTTGGTGATAGTAAAAATACACGTTTTGTTTTCAATGTAATACTTGTTTTTTTTTTCACATTCCCACAAAATTTACTGTGAAGGGGGGCGTGGAAGGTTTTTATTTTAACAGGAGGGGGCGTAGTTCAAAAAAGTTTGGGAACCCCTGCTTTATCGCGATTGGTCACCCAGCACATGATTATTGCACTTGATATACTACCGAAATATTTAAGTGCAAAAAAACACCCATCTCAATCGTTACTTACCTATTCAATCGCTAGAAATCCGTTCTAGCGATTCTCGCGGTTCTAGATTCAGCGGCAGTTCGCTGCCTCTACACCTGCACCATCTAGTGCGAAAAAAACGTGAAAATTGCGCGAATGTATGTATCAGATTGGAACATGATCTAATTTGCTCGAGGTCGTTTACGCAGTGGCGCAGTCTCTCTTTGAAAGTCGTCGCTTTACTCGGTGCAATTTTTACTGCGCAAGTGTTCCCGCAAATGTCTGCGCAGTTTTCATGACCGTGTAAAATGGCCTTTAGTATTATTTAATAGTACCTGGTAATGATGATCTTACTGTGTATCCTTTCTTATTTATGCTTGGCGGTGCTGATAATCATGTAAATATGGAGAGATGTTCGCAAATAGTAGAAGGGAGTGGAGAGCTACGTAAAACCAATCAAAGGATTTTTGACGGGTGATGGTACTAATAACAGACTCACCATTCGGATTAAGTTTCAAAAGTCTTATATTGTTTCTTTGTGTGAGTCCGAGCTCGATGTAAACATTGCTTTCCGTGGCTAAAATATACTAAACTGGCTAAACTGGCTCCGCAGCTATATCGAGGTATCCGTCCAGCTACCTGAATGCTAGCAAGATTTCTTTTTTTTTATTAATTACATATCTAGTTGTAGTCTTCAATGTATTGCGGAAAGCGGATTTTCCACTAATTTCATATTCCCTTCCCTCTATAACATTCCGCAACATTATTTAAGGCAATTATAAGACAAAAAGTGGAAATACTTATCAATTAATGTTTTTCCTCATGGCCAAAAACAAATAAGTCCGCCAATTCTGCTCCGAGGAGAACTTACCTGTGAAAAAAACAAGAAAATCAGCGTTACAACAAGAACAAAAGGAAACAAATTTTCAATCAACTAACTTTTTCGTGCGGGTTGGGTAAATATTTCAATTTTAATTCATGAGTTATCAATCTGGAACGAAAGCCTTCGATATAGCCATCAACAACGGCATAAATCAACAGAAAACATTTTTATAACGTATTTCATGTTCATGTGGGCATATTAATAGGGATGAGAAATCTCTCTGTGATCGAATTAGTATTAATATTAAAAATAGTAACATAGCAGTTCACACCGTCAGTTGGAGGAAAGATTTCCTCCCACCGAACGAAGGCAGGCTAGACTGCTGTAAGGGGCCATTCATTTATATCGCAATGCCGATTTTCCACTTTTTGCGCTCCTCTCCTCCCGTAAATTTCCTCTAAGGACCCCCAACTATGTAACAGTTGCCAATGAGCCCTCTCTATTTTCGTGAATGATAAATTAGATATGTTTTATAAATGCCTTATCAATTTCTCAATTTTATTTTAAAATCATAATTATGTCAATAATCACTATATTATTTACGCTAGAATGAATTTATGATATATATTTCTCCCAATGTAACGCAAGACTAACTGTTGGACCGAGTACTCCCCGTACTTTTGCGTTACTCTATATATGGATGCTTCGTAATGAAATGCTTTATTAGTTATGGGGTGAAACTTACGCTAGGCGGTATTATGTAACCTAAGCATTTGAGAGCTTAAAAAACCTAATTCTTTGACTATTCATGCAATCGCTGGGAGCGAAGGGACGCTTCATTCTGTATCGCAGCGATTGAGGGAGGAAAACATCGAATGTGAAAGGTTCATGTTCAGGTTGTGATCGATGCTTGGTCAACACGTCTTTTTGGGGAGACTCAACGAAAATCCCATTCAGGATTATGTGGATCCTTAGAGTTGCGCCCACCGGGTAGGGAAAAGCTGTCCCACGTGGATGTTCCCGAGGTTCTCTCGCTCCAGGAGAAAGGGAAAAAGATAGGGGAGGGGGGAACGTGACCGACATACGCCCTCAAGATTCGGAGATTATCGGCGGGGGTCAGAGATTCGGTGTCCGGAGGCTCAAAGAGTTTCTAAGTGTGGGACGAAATATTGAGCCAAGCCAAGCGCCAAGTCCTCACGCAACCACCCTCCTCGCTCCGGGAAAATTCTTTTCTTTCCCTTTTTTTTGAAAAAAAAGGAAGGATGAGGACCCTGAACTGTGCCCGTGAGGGTTAAAGTCTGCCAGAGTGGTGATTAAGGAATTCTTCAAAAGTGAACTCAAAACGTCTAAGATTCATCCCGAAGGGTGGCTTCGAGTCGAAGACTCGTTACGACATGTCAGAACTTCAGTATTTCCTTTTGGGCTTTGAGGCAATCTATTTGGACAGCTCTCAGCTGCGACTCAAATGAAGCTTACCCAAAAATACACATGTGTGTCTTGAATTATCTGCTAGCTACCATTCATGACATTTCCAGTAATTATTTCCTGGTGAAGTATTAGGTTTCTAGAATATTCCCCGGCTAGCGAATATTCTACAAGTTCTATTCTATTTAAAGTTTATCGCACTGTTTAATCTTACTTACTCCAAGGCTTAATCATAAGGTAAATACGATATCCATGCCCGAGAAGAGATTCGAACCCGTGACTTTGTGGTTACCACGCGGTCGCGGTACCGATCTAGTCACCACGGCAAGAAATTAGTTTTTTGTTTAGTTCTATGAAGTTTAGTGGTCATTAACTGAAGCTCATCATCAAATGTTACTTAAAGAATAATGTTCAGGTAAGTATGCTAAGAACGTCTCGATTATATCCCGTGCTTATGTTGGCAATATTTTTGTAAAACGGTTAAAATCTTTTTCGAAGCCTAGTAACGTTATGATATTGTCGTTCAGTACATCTGATTAGGCTGTAATGAGGCTAAATTTTTGGCATTTTAATTTAATTCTTGGGTAAAATGTAACGCTGGCATTTTTCATAAATAAATTAATGCAATTGGCAAAATTATTTCGTATGTTATTTTGTGATCATCAATTTAAGAGAATAAAGGAAAATATATTTTATGTCACTAAGTAGGTTATAAATTTATTGCGGAATCATTCCCTCCGCTTTTTAAAATTAAAAATGGGATCGAATATCATTTCGTGTTGTGGCTTCTTTAAAGGTGATGAGTTGAAAGTATGGAATTTATATAATTACATAGTAACCTACTTCGTGATAATTAAACAAATAACATTTTTCTCCCATTTTATTTACGCATTGTTTTTGTTTCGCATAATCTGATAATGGAATTCGTTTAAGGCTGTTATTGGCTTACGGAATGATAATGGTTCCTTAACGAGCAAGAAATTGATTTCTGCGAAAGACGCTGGCACGCAAGGAGGGCGTTGGTATCCGATTAGAACGGACTTATATCACGCGAAAAGGAAGCCATCAGTTAACGAATCATTCTGAGAGTGCTCTAGGGGAACACTTTCGCCTGTCCTATTTCTGATTAGCTCCGCCATTTTCAGGCGTACTGCTATTGTCAAGCCAAACTGTCATTCATTGGACCATCATAACAATTTATCATACACTACAGTATATGACATTCACTTTCATGAATTTTTGGGAAGAAGCATAGAAGTAAGGAAACAGTTCATCAGAACATACATCTGGAGCATGTTCCTTTACGGCAGTGAATCATGGACGATGACAGCAGCGGAGAAGAAAAGGGTAGAAGCATTTGAAATGTGGTGCTACAGAAGAATGCTGAAGATTAAATGGATCGACCGAGTAAGTAACGAGGAAGTGCTAAGAAGAGTAGGAGAAAAGAGAAGTCTGCTGACAACTCTAAAAAGAAGAAGGGAAAACTTAATCGGCCATATCTTGAGACACGATGGCCTGATGAAGACTATCCTCGAGGGAAAAGTGAACGGGAAGATTGGAAAAGGCAGGCCCCGTATGAGATACCAGGAACAGGTTGTGAAGAATGTAAAAGAGAAGAATTACGTCTCAATGAAAAGGTTGGCCGATAGAAGAATCGAGTGGAAAGCTGCGTCAAACCAATCCTAGGATTGTTGACCAATGATGATGGGAAGAAGCAATGTATGTACGAACGAAAGTCACTACTGGGTGCTGATGAAATGATTCTCAGTTCGAGTGATTTCTTACGACTGGATTTAAATTGTAATTGGAAACTGAGGTTTATGCAATAATTACGTTCCTAATGTTCGCAAACGATGTACTTAAGTTCATGTGAAAAATAACTATCTACGCGTAGAAATTTCTCGTACTCTTACCAGGCACGTAGCCAGGGAGGGGGCTTCTGGGGCTTCAGCCCCCTCCGAAATTTTTTCTCAATAATCTTGTTGTTCTGATTTTAACTGGGCATAATAATCCTGATTACACTATGTATAATTTAAGTGTTAAGTGTCTTGAAATGTGATTACTAGTTTGATGCATGTTTTGGTTAATAATTGTTCTTTTCAGTCTGAACTGTATGTATGCGTTGAACTTCTGTTATGGGGTCGGTAAAATTAACTTTTTCATAACAAGGTAAGCAGTGAACTTAACCAATGAGAGCAGATAGGAATGGACACTGTAAAAGTTAATGCTAAGCACTGAAAACTAAGAGAAGAGATTTGTCACATGTTGGCACCAAATTGGCAAAGCGGATTTCTTTCAAGCCCCTCCCAAAGCAAATTTCTGGCTACGTGCCTGAATCTTACGAGGGAGGGGAAAGTAACAATACTCACCCTTTTTCTTTGTCCCATGCTACACTTTTGACTAGACTGCTAATATATGCCAGCTCTTTCCGCAATCTTAATACTTTGTCACGTCAATATTACATTCATGATTTTTGCAATTGTTTATGAAGCTGAAGAATGGTTGAGGTTCAATTTCCATCTCACACAGGCAGAAGACGTCGCCACTCTGCGTTCCCACCCTCCTCTTACCACCAGACCAAGGCAATGCTCTTATTCTTAGCATCCGCCATTTTCGTCCCAAAGTGTTCCTTTCTTCACGGACCGGCAGTAACAGAGGTTGGCGTATACGTGCCTGCTTCACATTTTGCTTAACAATAGGGACACACTGACTGAAATCTCCCTAGAGATACCAAACCATTCCCACTAAGGAGGAACACCTCTCAGTATCGACTGCGAAGCGGATGATATGGCGATATGAGAGGATAACAGGGCTTTCAATGGCATGATCAAAAGGACTCGAGGTAACTTACTGGGTGCAGAGGCTCCAATGCTCTCTTCCCCTTTCGTGGTGGAATTTAACGATTGTAGCGTTTTTGTTAATGCTCTTTTCCTTTCTTTTGTACTGTCATTTTAGTTGAATGTACATATAAACTGTTCGGATGAGGCGGGGGGTTACCTAGGTAATATTTTGGAACACCGTAGGCGGCTAAATTTCTCGAAGTTGATAATGATATTTTAAAACCAGGAGAGAATAAAGGATAAACTAATGAAGATAGGTCATAACGCAGAGTTGTTTAACTGACCTTTTTCAGCCGAGTGTAGTAAGGGACAACTAATTAAATTGAAGCTACCAGTGAGATAATTAAAGTAGGTATTTTAGAGTTTGCGCTTATTTTCATGTCTAAACTATTTATCTGATTGTACTCTCGAAGTCAAAATTATGGGATCGTTGTGTCTGCTATCATGCTGTGATTTAGCGTTTAGATTTAGCTGTGATTTAGTCTTACGCAGGGGTGTAAGTCTAAACAACTCGACAGCCCTTGTCTTGTTGAGTTTTCGCTACGTATGATTTTTTTGCGCTGTTCACAGCGTAAAAAGCTTGAAAGTCCACTTAGTATTTAGCATAGTCTCATTGTAGTCGATTCTGTAATCCACGGGGACAAACAAAATCAGCTGATCGAAGGGCAACTTTAAATCTTCCGGTTTCTCCTCCAAGTCCTCCAATAATCCTTATTTTCCATTCAATATCCCCCAAGCTAACTAGTCAAGCCAAACATTTCAGGAATCAACAAAACAAAAAACCCCCTTCAATGTAAATAGAACGCGATGAAAAATTATAAGACCCATGTCCAAAAACGGATATCCAAAACATCAAACTTTACATCTAAATTAGTGATTCCGAGTATTTCTACAAATTTTTTGTAAATTCTTCACGGGAATCGCTCATCAAGGTTTGGTGATGATCCTCATTACCCTGAAGATTATGAGCGAGTCGTTCATCGAAACGTCGGCTGAGATGGAGAGCTTAACCGGTTGATGACCCGTGAAGAATTTACCCAAAAGATTCACCAGGAAATCACCAGAACTTCATGTTTACAATATTTCCTTTGAAACCTCTGGAGAGGGTCTTTAATAGAGTAGAGGCGATTTGTCGAAGAGTTAAATAGTGAAGGAATAAATCGAAGCCGTATCGGAAGACTGGACGATCCGTAGTAAATTCAAAGTCCGTTTCTCGTTGGGAGGTGAACGTTTTGCTTTTTCGATGCGGAAGAGGAACAAAAGCTGGTCATGTCTGGAGAACGATCTTAAATCTCTTGCCCTTTGGGACCAACTCCAAAAACGCGATTCATCTATTTTTTCTTCAGTCTTCAAACGAGGCTCTCGAATACATAATGTCGTTTCTCGACATGGAATTGGATTCCCTTGTCCGGAAGCGCCGCGGGCCCCTTACGAAATTCAGTTCGTCTCTCTGCGATCGCGTGCGTACATAAAAATGATGCATCCCCCCCCGTGGTTTATTATTTATGCCACTGGCGTTTCCTTTTTTCGAAACTATTTTGCGAAAGGCTTTTGAGACTTAATAAATGAGAGCTCACTTTGCCCCGCTGGCTTCGCTAAGAGCGCTCTCAGTGGAGAATGCAAAATTCATTCGTCTTTCGGAATGAAAAGGTTTTTTATTATTAGAAATTTAGGAGAGAGTGAAGGGAGGATAGATGTTTAAAGGGCTCTGAAGGGTACATAGAGGAGGAGGAAGGAGTTTATTTCCATGGAGCAGGTATTCGTAATCTTTAGAAAAATAGAATTATTGCGTATGAAGTAGAAAACCCGGTGAAAATACTCCATTCATCATGATAATCCGAACTTTGTTCTGTAAGATTTCATTTTAATCTAAAGTTAGCATTAAATGATCCTACAGGGAAACAAGAATAAGTCATGAATAATCAATATGCCACATTCAAATGTTTCAGAGGACGTTACGGTAATATCTAGGTAAGAAAAAAGTTTAGTGTCTTCCGCGCAATAAATATTTGGCGTCGGAATCAGCGATGAGTTGATGGCGTTCTGGTATATAATGTGTATAATGGTCGAGGGGCATGAACTAATTTCTCTTTTTCATAATTGCCTTTTTTCTCAGACCTTTCAAAATTTTGGATTAGCCCATATCAACTAGTTTAGTGTAGTGGTTAAAGCACCCGATTTCTGTCCCATGATTCAGGTTATACTTTTGGCAATGGCAGAGTTTTTCCTCTAGCATACCTACTGTTCCCTAATTGAGTTCTCTGTGCAAAGTAGTTGAAGTGAAATACACCGTCCGTCGGATGGGTGGTTAAACATCTCTTTGCACCTTATTTATCTTTGAGGGTGCGCTAATGCCGACGCCGGGTTTCTCTCCACTCTTCCTTCGCTTTCAGAACTTAGCCTGCTTCTGATTTCCCACCTATCCTTTATGACGCAAATGACCTACGCTCGTTCTCATCCCCCAAATAGCTACTAATTTTTATTAATTTCATCTTTTCCCCTTATCTGTTTGCGCAGCTACCTACATCTCTCTTCCAATCCTTACTTCCCATCCTAATTGGTTCTGACTGAATTTTTAAAAATTTCCTGATCAGCCTTTCTTAGGCACTCAATGCTAAAAAACGTTCAATTTTTTGCATAATTTCCATCAATAGATATCGCCCTCTTTGAGCCAATTGTGAAGCTTTATATGGTATATAAGCCGTAAAACGCCCCAAATAAGCAAAATAACTCAATTACTGCGAATTATCTCAGGTTTGACTCCTTAAAACTTGAAGCTTGTGGTATGTCATGATGGCGGAGAATCAAGAGGTAGAGTATCTCTGTAGATAATTTCTTTTTTTATCTTATAAGATAGGTAATATAAGTTGTCGGCAATGTTACATTGGCTGACGTGCTCTATCACATTCGAGTTGATAAAAATAATGACGTGGTTAAGAAATTCCTTACCGTCAAATCCTACTTTTTTGAACGACGCAATTATGAGAAGAGAGATGGCAACTTCAGGAGACCGTATCGAGTAGTGATGCTACTACATCATAGCCATGTGCTGGGTACATATGCCACTCCAGGAATTCTCCCCATGATTTGGGAACAGCTAACAGCTGTGATCCAGCGTGACCATACCGAGGAATAGAGGGGCATAAACACGGCTTTTGAGATGCGGGAATCTCTCTCGAAAGCAGCAGAGCATGGCAATTGGGAGGGGTGGGAGGCATTGCGACACATGCGCTCGGATCCTCTGTCATGGCTACCCTTGCACGCTCGCGAATTCCGCGCCCTTCAAAGCGTAATCATAATTTCCTCTCCCGCCTGCCTCCCTGCCTGTTTGTACATTAGGATCCGTGCGAGGCAGGTTTGATTGAAGAATTAGGGCACCATGTACGGAGAGGATCGGCGATACTCGTTGACTATCGTGCAGAACTTGAGAGATGGATGAGATCGTTATCAAGACGTAATTTACAATAGAGACTGAATATTTTAAGTTTAATTCGATGCGGATTATATTTGCCAATTATCATACTATAAACTCCCGATTATCCGTGCGCGCGTTATCCGGACTGAAGAATTATCCGTGCATCGCCAATCTATTTAGTGTATCGGCAGTGGTCTCAAAGGTAAGTAAACTTTTGTTATTTCCTTCCAATTGTGACTTTCAGTACGGCCCTACCGACTGGTCCGATGTCTTACGCCAGGCTTCGTGCCGACACCCGAATTTGCGAATATTTAAGGAGGTTGATCCGAAAAGTGAAAGTCATATCATTTTTTTATATTTTCAGCACTTATAGAACTAAAGTTCCTCTGTCTAATAAAGTAAAGATAAATACACCAACCCATACTCCTTTTTGCACAAATTGCATTTGAATTAACATACGATTAACGGCGAGAATGGCCATCACATGGTGATATAACGTTTAAAAATACCATAGTGACATGTCATTTTTGCAAAAAACTGATATTTTATGCGTTATTTCACAAGAAATAAAATGACACGAAAAAAAAGGCATCAACCCACCGTATTTTTCGCTAAATCCACCAATTTCTGCGCTTATAGCAGACGAAATGCGTTAGTTGTCTTCAAGTGGCGCTGCGGTCGCTCTAGCCAAATTGTATGGCGTGTGAATAATATCATTACTAATGAGATATTAAAGCGTATTTCAGTAAAATATTATCATAATGTTGGATAGTAATATTCTGGTGTTATAAATTAGTAAAATTATTGAGTACATGAATTTATTTCTTTAAAGTAAATGCTGAATTGACTCCATAGTGGAGCTGATTAAAATTATCATAAAAAAGAAATCTTTCGACTTTATATCGTATTTCTTGTGATACTTGTGACTTTCAATAGGTTAGGTAATTTTCTTTGTGAAGTAAGGATCACTTAGCAGGCATATACTCGTGCTTAAATTAATAAGATTCCTCAGACAACTTGACTCGAGCAGTCGCAAGCCAACCTCATTAATTGCGGCCAGGACAGCTCAACTGGATTCTTTTTTGTCATAAAATGCTATTAAATAGAGCGAGGATCTTTTCCAGAGATTCTTTTCTTACGGAGTTCATTTATTTTGGCGGCGCACCGTAGAGAAATGAAACTGGAAAGAAACAAATAGCGGATTATCCGTGTTTCCCGATTATCCATTCACCCTTTACCAGTCATTAGGACGGAAAATCGAGAGTTTACTGTGGAAATATATTGAGAACGCCCGCGTTTTACGCCCAGGAAGGTAAGCATAAGAGATTTGCGCTGGCATACTAATTGATTTGAAATATCTTTCTTCCAACGAACGATGAAAGATCGTTAATGGCAGCATTATAATACCATCAGTAGATTTATTGAGGACATCTCTAATGAATATGAAGAATGCATTTAGCTCCATAAACCCTTATTAACTTCACGATTCCATGCCTATTTGGCATTGGAAAACTAAAGCATTCAAACACATAACTTCATGAATAATTATTTCCATGGGGTCAGTTGTTTAGTTACACGTGCCGGGTACATCGATAATCAACAATTTCTCACATTTAATAATATTTATCTAATGACGCATGTATTCTATTTTTGTTCTTTTATTGAGTTAAACGTTTGCCCAACAAAATAATTACAGGGTTAACAGAATGTATATAATTCATTTTGAGGGACCTAAACTGTTTCCAATGCATCAGCGTCATTTTCAACAGGACATCTAAAACTCCGAATCACCGTCATTTTGGGCATATTACAAGCTCTCTCGAAAATTATATGATACCTTGAAATCGGTTGAGGTTACAATGAAGAGTGGACAGTTACTTAGCGTGCCACTCATAGTATGGACAAATTCAAGAAAGTTATTTTCCTATCGAAAAATGTACATGGTTAAAGTATCTTCACTTCCACACATGATAGAGATAGCTTGCATGGTATAGTAGTAGATGTTAGATATACCTATCCATCTTCTTTCTCTCTCCAATGACCGTTACTCTTTCGCGACAGCAGTCAGGGTACAGCCGAGAGGGAGAGACACTTTGAACGTGTGTAGAGAGATAAAGCGAGGGGACCCGTCTCGTCATTCAGGTCATCGGTCTTGAAAAATGAGGGAAGAGAGGGTTAAGGGAATGAAGGGGGAGCGGAACAAGTGAGCGAGCACTTGCGCTAACGGCGAAGCGATTGTCGTGTCGCAACGAGCGTGCGCGCTCATCCGTACCGACTGCGTGGTCTGCTTCGGGATGTCGCGTTGGGGTGAGGGTTGAATTCAAGAGGACCCTTAAAAATAAAAGTGGCGAGAGAGGTGGTATTAATGGTGACGGTGGTGATGATGATGATTTAATGATCTCTTCCGTCTCGCAAGAACGCATGCATGTGTATCTCCGTGTGTCAAAGTTGCTCAGTTTCACATATATGTTCCCTTGCCTTTTGCAAGAGGGGTGATTTGCTTTCGGCGAGTGCAGTTCACATCGTGCCGCGCCAACCACAGGGCAGCAGACGTGGGAGGAGGCGTGAACTGGCGCCATTCGACGCGTCCGGAAGTTCTTTTGTCTTTCCCTTCCCCTTACTTTCTATCACCGGCGTCGAATGGGGGGTGGTGGTCGTTAAATAGGGTGGTTGCTGCATATAATAAGGACGGGGTGGAATCACCGGCTTTAAAACGGTTGGCCAGTCGATCCCGTGTTATGCTTTCCAGAATTAGCACTGACAAACAAAAGAAAACATTTTCTGGCTTGAAGTCTGGAATTGAAGGAATTCCAGCCGCCCTTATTTTATGACCACCAGGCATATTTGTAGAGATTTGTTTATTGCAGAATTTAGTGAATTTAGGCCCCTATACTTTTTTACCGCCGACCAAAAGCGTTCACTATTAAATAATTAAAAATTAATTATCCTTATATCTATTCAGGCAACGGAAAACCACCTCAATTAAACTCTCCCAAGAACACAATGGACTTGAACAATAGATAATTGAATCCTGGCAACTACGGGGCTCGGGAACAAATTAGTGGGACGGGTCTCGTGCCCGGCAGCAGGGCAGGCAAGGACTCTGCGGTCTTCGTCTCACGAAATCCTTGCACGAAAAGAAAGACAGCAGCAACAGTGAACTGCAACAGCAATAGGAGACTAATCCGGAATTTATACATGGCGCAGAAGGCGCAAGTGAGAGTAGCCGATGGAGAATCGGATTGGGCCACGATAGGGAGGGGAGTTAGGCAGGGCTGTCCGTTATCGCCGGTACTTTTCACCATATACTCGGAGGAAATGGTGGGAGAGGCTTGGGATGAGCTGAAGGCTGGAGTAAAGGTCGGGGGAAAATTGATAAAATCAGTGGGGTTTGCGCATGACCAAGCGCTAGTCAGCCAGTCAGCCCGTGGCTTGCAAAAAATGTTGGATGCGTTGCAGGGACAGTGCGAAAGATACGGGATGAAGATAAACCAAAGGAAAACGAAAGTAATGCGATTTTCAAGAACAAAAAGGGGCAGTGTAACGATAAAAGTAGGAGGTCAGAAGCTAGATCAGGTAGAGCAATTTAGCTGTCTAGGTAGTGTGTTGGAAGAAAAAGGGTATAGCAGCATTGAAGTGAGAAGGAGATTGGCAAAAGAAGCTTTTACTCGTAGGCGGTAACTAATGACAGGGGTGTTGAGTAGGGAATTGAAGAAAAGACTAGTGTTTAATATGGAGCGTTACACTATATGGGACGGAAAAGTGGGCTTTGCGTAAAGAAGATGAAAATAGACTTAGGGCTTTTGAGATGTGGGTGTGGAGAAGGATGGAGAAAGTAAAGTGGGTCGAAAGGAAGACGGACGATGAAGTGCTAGAATTGGTAGGAGAGGAAAGAAATTTGATAGATGAAATTAGGAGAAGGCAGGTGTGGATGGAAAAGTAATAAAAGGGGATAGTGTTTTGAAGGAGGTGATTGAGGGAAGACCGTTGGGGAAGAGGGAGGAGAAGAACGGGTAGCTTGGATGGAATGATGGGTAGCAGGAGGTATGAGGGGCTGAAGAGGGACATAGTGTAAAATTTAGGGTGTGGGAAGAATTAAATGTCCATTTAAACCTACCTTCACCGGTAGAATACTACTAATAATAATATATCTATTATTATTCTAACCTTCCATTGTTATGTTGAAATCCTCTCCTGAGCTTTGCCAACACTATCAATAGCCTTATATAGATGCGTCAAGCGGCGCGGCGTTTGTTCCTTCAATTGCTAAATATTTTCGTTTGTAAACTAAATTTTTCCCGGAGAAAATCAACAAGGAACCCTTCAACGCTCTCTGCAAAAATTACCCAAAGGGAATAAAATTTTTGTGATGATTTTCACTAAAAAAATGATGTTAATATGAGATTAATAAGGTCAAATCATCTGTTGCTGGTATAATTACTCTGCGGCAGTGTAAATTTGTTTCAAAGGTAGCGACGAAACTAACCTCAAAATTATCAGGGACGGTAGTTAAAAAAATATGCCGTTATTGAATATCTGAAAATATTTCATGAGTGGTTTGCGGAGGATTTCGCGGTTTCCAAAATAATATCAGTAGCCAAGGAAAAAACTTAGGGAATTTTTATGATTTTAGTACGGAAAAACTTGCTTTTTACTCATCTCGGTTATCGGAGATTAAAACAATCAAAAGATTTTTTTTGAATGACCTCGCTGTGGGAAAAATTTTCTTAATTAGAGTAAAATGATTCTCTGCCTTTGAATGAGCCAGATTAGTTGCTTTTCAAAACCACTAATCTCCGGTTGGGTCTCTTAAGTAATATTTTCTCTCCTTTTGAGATCGACTGTCTGGGAATTGACGAAAATATTTTTTTAAATTAGCGTTTGAGATTAAAAACTAGTTAGATGTACTCGATTTAGTTTGTGTTAGATTAATGCCAATGGATCTCTCTCCCATTCTTAAAAGACAATCCCTTTTCGCTAACTTTCGCTAACGCTGCAACAACTCTGTTTTGAGCCTTCGATTTCATTTTCACCTTAGGAATAGTAGTGAGAATAGAGTTAACACTCGCATCACAATACGTACCAAGTAATGTCACTTTTCCCAACATTATGGAATTTATGAAGCTTCTATGCCATGTTAAATGTCCAAAATGTTAGTTCAAGAATGCTGTCTGGAAGAGCTTCTTCCTTTCAATAACTTCTTTTATGATCCTTATTTATTTGTTTTTCTTCTAGGCCAACTCGTTTTTGTAATTCTCCTTCAGTACCACATTTCACCTGCTAATAAATTATACATTATTGAATTACGATAATTGATTTATTCCAAACTTTTACAAACCACAGTAAAATTACAAACTCACGATCCAGGTTTCGGCGCTAAGCACCATCATCAGGTACCTGATTTATAAAAGTTTGGAATAAATCAATTGTCATGATGAATTTCCTCAAATTTACAAGTGAACGTATTTCATTTATTATTGAATTATATTTTTTTTTACTCAGTGTCCATGCAATTGGTTATTTTTCGTCGAATGTACACGTTTAAATGAAAAAAATGATTTTAACATTGAATACCTGCAGCCATTTCTTTAAAAAATATCCAAATGTGAGGAGTGTCGAAAAAAATAATAAAATTTTATATCGGTTATATACCACATTGTTAGTCTCATGTGGATTTGCGAAATGAGTTTGAAAAATATACGAGCTATCCCTTTGAAATATCTCCCCGTGTAACAATGGAAGTAGAGTTTTGGCTCTCGTGTTTATTTTCCGTTTCATCTAGTTTCCAACGTAGCAGCGAAGGCGAGACGCAAGTGCCTGTGCGATAGCCCCTCGCCGAAGAGACAGGGCTCGTCCCTGAGGCACCATTGAGTGGTCTCCGGCTGGAGAAACTCATCAGGCACGCTCAGTCGTTTGCTTCAACTCCTCGTTACATCCGAATAATCGGAGAGTTTCCCCCGCGCGGGCAGCGCAGGGGTAAGGGACTGCAAGAGGCCCATCCGAGAAATTCCTTTCCTCGAGAGATTCACTCCGTCCGGCAACGTCTTAAATTACCGGAGAAACGGCCCCGTTCCGTCCGTAAAGGGCCGTGCGCATACATTACGCTCGAAGCCAGCCGAGGCGGGGATTTTGAGGTGGACTCGACGTTTCGGTGCTAGAATGGCGAGCGCCTAGGATGTACCTACTGTCTCCTCTCCTCCAAAGCTGATGAATTCCCTCAGTCGCTTTAATCGAGTCTGTTTGACGAGAACCAGCTTTGTGTACAGCCTGCCCTCAGGTGCATCGAGATATTTTATTTACTTCTTTACCATCCCGCTCCTTGTGTTCCGAGAAACAGATTTCCATTAACTTCGAGGGGATTAAGACCATGACTACATCTATAGAGCGCTCTTGAAAGGTACAGCAAGGGTTTGTGGAACTGGGGTGATCCCACTTGCACAACCGTAGTACACACAATCCCCTTGTTTGAAACTGTATTACCGGTTTTACTTGTGAACTCTCAATTCGCTTAGAAAAAATGCAGTTTCAAGTGATTATGCACTGAAACTTAATTAAATATGATGGGTCATGATTACAAAAATCTCTAAATTTTCCATGCAAGGTGGGTCGTTAGTAAGATAACTCTCATGTTTATAGCTGATGTAGATTTTGTACATAAATTATGAATCTCATTCATGTAAGAAAAATAAACGCAAAAACTACCATTCCCGTACATTATCTTTTCAGTAACGTCAACCAAATTTATTTTTGCTCCCTTATCGTAGATGAAAGGAATGGCATTGGCAACTATTCCGTCCTATCGGAAGAATTTTCGTAAAAGTGGCACGCTTTGAATTTCCCCAAGAGATCATTTATCCATTCTTGTCGAGATCCCTGGTCCATTAATGCGTATTGTCTTCCGTTCAAAATATTTTGGAAGTAAGATGATCTCTCCGTTTTGCTAATCTACCTACCCTAAATAGTATACTTATTAATATCGTATCGATCTATCCTTATATTGGCTTTCTCAAGGATTATATCTATTTTTTACTCAATTATATTTCCAAATTTGGCCTGTTTTTGAATACGTGAAGTACTTTGGACGACTTAAAGTCGCTCTTTCTCTGGATACCCCAAATTTCCTTATTGGTTTTCTTACTTTCCTAATGAAATGGAAAAATTTTACTCGAGTAAGCGATCTGAAGGAAGCGGAATTATTTGATTGGAAATTACTTTCGTAGTGCAGTTGACATTTTTTTCTCCTAAATTAATGACTAGTAGCAAGATTTTTTACTTCCATTCCCTTCCCTTCTTGTTTGCCTTTTCATATCGCCGTAATACCTTCTTTTGAAATCGAGTATTCGTTTAAAGGTATTAAATTCAGACTCGAGCTTCACAAATGCCTAATTGAAGGATTATCTAGGACTATCACGCAACTTTTTTATTCCATTTGTGCTTATTGTTTAAAATTCCTCATTTTCAGCATCTGCATCTGACAAGTACCCTGCAAGCTAATTCGAGGTTGTAAGGCATGAGTTGAATAATTATCGAGTGTGGATACAGTACATGTACTAATAGTTAACATACTACCCTGAGAAAGTTTACAAAAGAGCTTTTAGAAACTGCTGTACTAGGCCAAACCAGAAAAAACAACGCAACTACTTATTTTATAGCATTTATCTAATCAGTCAACTAATTGGCTGAATCCCAATTCCGGAGTTTTACTCATATGTATTATGAGTTACATTGAAGAGGGAGAAGACTGCGGCATTGAATGGAAACGCTGGCTAGAGAGTACAAGGTTGCTAGATAAGTACCAATGGATGAATATTATGTCGAATAATTTAGGAATAGAGATTTCCAAAATGAAATAAGTTTCCGAAATCGGGAATTAAACCACGGACCTTTATGATCCTTAATGAACTTGAAAGGGAAATGAGATCTACTAGTAGTTTCTATGGATTTTCCTAAGATTTGCTTTTGGGGCATATTCCGCATGATTCCACAATTAAATTTTTCTTCATTTATTTCTTTCCGGAATGGCCTTTTCGCTAACGTTTTTGTCACTTTCACGGCATCCGTTTGTTGAATGTTATCATTCTCAGAGTTAGCAATTTTGTGTTAACTCATTCTGATTTGATTGAAGGTAACTTTGCGTCTGGCGCGGAATGTCCAGGATGGAGTTGAGTGTGTATCTAGTTTTGAAAATATAGCGTCGGAGTCGTGTCTTGCATCCGATGCACGCTCTGCAATAGAATTTTCCCCCTTTTCGTTGAATCCCTCACAGCAAACAAGATGCCAAAGCACGTTCAATACAGCTGAGAGTAAGGTTCTTGCGACGTTTGAACACCGCAAACCAATCTTGCGCTGGGATTCCATCAGTGTAATGAATTTGGGAGCTTCTTCAATCTGATGTTTGCTGTAGTGTGACGTGTATTTCGTCCTACCCGACGAGAGTGGCGTATGCCATGCTGAAAGCTTTCAATTTTGATTCCTGATGTACCTATACATGTTCCTATTTTAAAAAAATAGAAACAAATTTTAAAGCCGTGTGTCCGAACCGTCGCGCATATGTTTTTATCAGTAGTGTATTTGAAGTTGAAGTTCGTTTTTGAAGTAGTATTCAAACTCTAGATTGATCGCCACTTGCAATGTAATTCCTCTGCCATAATGTAAGGAAAAAATAAAAATACCACACTTCAAATATAGTATTTGTTTCGGTCTCTCTGAATTTTTATTGGTCCTATGATTTGAATGACGACGGTAGGAATTTTTCTGGTTTGAACGAAGTCGATATATTTCCGCTTGTTAATTCAAATAGGTGAACGCTGGAATGTGCTGGAATCCCACGCTCACAATACGCTATTTTCGAAGTTTATGTTTCGGTTATTGCTTATCTAATAAATAGATGTTGGGATAAATTGTGATGATGAAAATGGGTTGAAACACCTTTAACCGAAGAAACCAATGTTAAGGTTATGATTCATAATTCATTCCCATTATAATTAAGCCTGAACTTGGAACCAATGAGTACAATTCTCCGTTGTATTGACAGTACGTAGTGTCCGTAGCGTAGATTCCGTTCTTTTAGCAATGCGTGTTGTTGAGCGAATAGACGTGAAAATTATTCAATTTATCCCTGAATGATCGACGTGGGAAAAAATTCACAACCACACAAAATACAAGGAATTTATTACTTGCACCGAGAGTTATGACTGGCAGATAAACGAGCGAATACTTTCTCAATTAAACACATTTCAGCGCGGAAAACCAATTCTAATTATCCGAATTATTGCACACTGAAAAAAAGAGCTGAAGTAACATGTTGGTTTCCCTACATCCCAAGTATTTCAATGTAACTGTTAGCTCGGCATCAATTCAAAGTAATTTATGACAAAGGAAAAATGACTACTTTGAAACTACATTTAGCTCTCTACTCACAATTATCGGCCAAGTTGGGGAAGCGAAATCACAATAACTTTAATTTATTACGTTCGTATTGAGCCAATCGTGATATTATGTGGTATGAGATTTAGGCCATCCTATCTTATAATGCCTTTATTTATCATTTATCATTATTTTTGCCCCAGTTTTAATTCTATGAGGAGGTTATTCTTTCGTCTTCTCTAGATAACTTCATTTTTTTTATTTTTATGCTTTTAAATCCAACCTTTCTCGTATAAGCTGCATATTTGATGGAGAGGCGAGATAGGGCTATGAGTTCAGGATGCAAACCAATGTTTTTCATGATCCTCTCGTAATGTTGGGCCATTATTTAGTTTATGGATGTTGTAAAGATTAAATGCATGCAGACGGCCTTATTTGCATGAAAGGGCGACGGTGTTTCGGCGATCATTTTGATACCGTTTATCGGCGTACAGTTTTTTGAAAGGGAGCATTTCGATAACGCTAAAAAGCCTTCAAAGTGAATGGTAGATACCCTGGATAAGTGCAGTGGTTATTGCGGACTGGGCTAAATTGATGTTTTAGAACTTAACGATTTAAGGCTTTTAGTCACAATGTTTTATTTAACAGCTTCTCTCCAGCATCAAAAATGAGATGGCTGTCATAATTTTCTCACAGACTGAATTGAAAGGAATTCTTTGCCTAACGTTCGACTTTAGATCACAAAAACCTTACGATCACCGGCGATGGCAGGTGCTGGGGCGGGGTGAAAACGTCTTGATAGGCCCTCGAAAATTCTCATACGTTCTTAACACCCGTCACCGAGTAGCTGGTTTTACTCGAATAATATTGATGGACATTTCCAGTATTTTTTTTAGGAATAAAAAGATGCACTAAATTCTAATCTCTCGTTGGCTTTTAACGGGTAGCCTTCTTTATCCGTGGGTGCCTCAAAGCTTTCTGTCTTTGGAAGAGAAGTAAGGGATTACGATTGTCATCAAGCATCAAATCAGGCTCAGAGACCGAATGTCATCAAATGAAGAAATCTTTTATTTTAGTTCAAATATTTTTTTCAAGACCAATTCTCTCTTCGGAAATCCTAATGTTTAATACCAGCAGTAACGTATCCTCTCAAAAGTGGTTTAAAACGCAAATTGAGATCATTTTCATTTCTCATACCGTAAGGGAGGTTTTCATTTTCGTAAAATCAAACTTTCTAAGTCAGTAGACCTAAATCTCCGTTATTTTTATATCATATTACACTTTTCGCAGTTGAGCGTCCATTGTTTTTCATAATTCACTGACATGAAAATATTAATCAATTTTTCATGCACCTTTATTCATCGGGTGAAATTGAAATGCTTCTGTATTCAGTGACATTTTTTGTTACCTGGCCTGCCGTTTCAGAAAATATGTGATTGAATATAAAAAATTGTCATATGCTCCGTTTTTTCCTAATCTACCGATATTGGTACTTCCCACTGGAGATTAAACCAACACTAAAATACAAATTAACCTTGCCATCGCATCGAACTTAGCAAACAAAAATAGGTTAACGAATTAGTCTTTTAAGTGACTAGCTTATTTCTTTGAGAAAAATTCTGAATCAGGAAAAAAAAACTGATTATACCGGTTCTTGGCTTTGGGACACAAAAGGTAAGATGACCGTTTGATGTATTCCCAGAATGAGTTTAGTTTGAAGTGCTCCTACGTGATCGGTTCACTGTGAGCAAGTTCAGACTGAGGATCACTTGGTGTTATTGATTGTGAATTGGGTAATGACGATTCCAGCTACTTTGTGTGACATCTTATGTTCGAATGTTCTCTTTTTGACCCGATCGTCTCTTTTCCTCCTTAGTGCGCCCTTGACCCTCGGCACCGAGCACTTTTTTCGTGTCCTTACCGATCAATGCAGCAGGTTGAATTATTTTTATGAGGTCGTGATGCGGAGTAATGATTTTGATTTGATAGTTTTCCACCGGTTAGGAAAGGTTTTGATGGAGCGTTCTCACTCATCTTTGCATTGATTTTTCCCAATGACTCCGTCTCTATGCTATTTCTCTCTTCAAAGCAGCGTGTTTTCTATATTTCTTCATAGCTATCTAAAATAACCTTTCTTTGTATGCCTCTTTCTTGCTTGCACAGTGTTCTAACTTGGCTCTCAGCATTCAATATCCCTTTATCCGTAATAAACCTCTTTTTCGTCTCCCACAATATCAAGACTTATTAATTCGTCCTCCTATCCATCCATCTCACCTTTTTTTCATTCTTCTCCTCTCCAACTCTCAGTTTTAATGCATCAAATCTTTACTCGTCTCATTTCAAAACAGTGAAAGTTTTGGATCCTCGAAAGACACCACTCCATTTTAAACCTTTCTATGACATCCCTGCTCGAGGTTACAATCAGAGGAGTCATTTTTTTGCAGGCAAACGTGAATGGGAACGTAAACCTAATATTCTGTAGCACGTGGATGCTTTGCTATGTAACTTTTCCTTATTTACCTTAAAAATTAACACTTGAAATTTATAAGAACATGATTTTATACCGTTGAATAGCGATAGCAAGGTAGAGGAAATAGTTTTTCATGTGGAATATGATCGTATCCTCAGATAAGCTACGTGATATTATTCTTAAATCTGCAAGAGAGGAAAATATTGCATGTGAAGTCTATCGGTTCGTTGTTAAGAACGAAGGCACTGTAGTAATACCAGTGTAAACAGGTTTTCTAATCGTACTTTGATTGAAAACTCTACTTTCCCAGAGTATTTATCAGTTTCATCTCCGTTTCTGTTGCATGTTATGGAGACTTTGTATCTGACTTAAATCTATAGGGTGGGCGGCTATCTGATGAGACAAATTAATAATACGGGCGTAAATAATTTTTGGGAATGTGCCGGGTTCTACAAGTTGAGACCATGATAACCCTCTAATCTCCATATTTAAGTTCCTTGCTAAAATTTGGGTGGGGTCTGATAAACGCTCCTAATCGCACGGTATAGCTACATTAGAAGTTTATACTCGTCCTGCACTGCGGCAGGCAAACTTACACAGTGGGAATAGCGTTGTATCAGACTGCTGGGGTTCAGTTTATTGGTAGGAATCTCCTCCATACAGAACCTTATTTTAATATCACTTGTTCAATATCTGATCTAAGGAAACCAAGGCCTGAATATTCGCCATCCACTCAACCTTCACCGAAAGAAATCTAAATAGTATATATTTTGTTTTAACCAGAGGCGTCGAAGGAATTCGATCGCAGCACAAATGACAGCGAAGTTTTTGTGGAGCAACAGTCTTAATTCAAAAGCATGTGAATATGAAGTTGCCCCTCAGTGTATCCTCTTTATTTTCAGTCTCTGAGTAGTTAAAGAGTTCCCTCATACCATCAAATCGTCATTAGCGTATATTAAGCCTGGTACTTAGTTCAGTCCGAGCCCTAGATTTGGTCCAGTTACATTTAATGAGCTTGAGTATCAAGCTTGATTGTCATTAATGCATAAAATATCAGGGTTGGTGGATTCATAATCGTAATCTGCTCAATTGACCGCGG
The DNA here is from genome assembly GCA_933228895.1 of Platycnemis pennipes. Classification (NCBI taxonomy): domain Eukaryota; kingdom Metazoa; phylum Arthropoda; class Insecta; order Odonata; family Platycnemididae; genus Platycnemis; species Platycnemis pennipes. The sequence continues at coordinate 39,511,720 of OW121851.1, read as the reverse complement.
CATCACACTAACATCACATGCTCGTTTAAAATTATTATGGTTGAATACTCTTTGGTATCCGCCGTCTATTGGCGGAAACAAATCATAATGAAGGGAAGAGACATTCGGTATGCCAACGATGATATGTTCATTCGCTGCCGGAGGCATTCTTCAGATGAAAAGCCTAATTTAACTGAAGGGAGATTTATAATAAAGGGAGCAATCATTTGGTGTTTCCGCAACGATTTCCATCACTCATTCCACCTTAGAATGGAGATGAAATTGTAAGCCGAAATCTGGATGGACATAAAAATATCGCTGTGGAAATGTTGGAATTATGTTATCGCTGTTTTTCCTTCAGGAGGATATACATTTTAAAAATTATTACAAAACTTCTATAACCGCAAACAATCGCTATAATATCATGCAAGTCGTTTAAAAACCTAACCAGTTCGTTATTTTCTATATTCATGATAATCTTCCGCTCCTAAATGGTTATGGGAAACAATATCTGTACGCAATATCTCGCGCCTCTCTCGAGAAGCTTCTCATAACACCAGGGGTTCGTGCACCCTTGGTTGTAAACCACTTCTCCCAAGGCGTCTCGGTTGTAGGTTATGTGGACGCTTCCAAATGACTATGATCATTTTGCCACGTATCATTGGTCAAATTTAGGGAATTGTGCTGCTGCTTGCGTACTTGCCTATTTTGCCTGCTTTATGTTTGAGGAAAAGGATGATAGTTTATCGATAGATTTTGGTAGCTTGTTTTATTACGCCAATTTCACTGTCAATGAACCAATCATAGGAGCTGTCATGATTTATTGGTAGTGGAGACCGATGGGGTTGAAAGCTAATATGAGCTGAGTGTACGTGCCGTGTGCATAGCTGTGTGTACTGCTAAAAGGTGGGCACGTGGGCTGTTTTACGTGACGAATTCTGGGGGGGCGGAATGTATCTCTCGCCATTTACTTTGCTCTCCTTCCCCTCACACGATCATTGCAAGCAATCGACTTTGTTGGCATGGCCGGATTGTTCCAAGTTCTAAAGGGGTGTGCAATAAACAAGGAATGGAGTCATCGCATAGAGAGGTGTTGTTGACGATTGGGTTGGTGAGTGTCGCATTGGTCTGTGTCAGTCGCTTGGGGTTCCAGTCTACGGATCGGGGGAGAAATCGTTTAGGGAAGTTAATGTGGGCTCATGACCCCGGCGATGACCTAAAGTAGTGCATTTTAGTAAATATTTAACTGCTGGCACACCTTGAATTTCCAAAATGAACCCTCGTAAGCCCTCATATAAATATCGAATTTCTATTCACTATATATGGATTTGGGAAATTGGACTCTACCCCATTAACATTTAAATTAAATTTACTCAGTAATGATTTTCACTTATAGCACCTGTTTGCTGCAACAATAGCTCCGTCGTTTTGTTGATATAGGGTTCGATTGCATTCAATTTTTTCCAAATGCTTGTAATTCATGTAAAATATCATACTTGTGATGGTTTTTCACTGAGTGAGCAAAATAGTAAAAAAAACATGCTCCTATGTAAGATCATGGCACTGCAGTGCATGATATTTAATGGTAAACAACACTTTTACAAACAAAAATAATGGTTTATTAGCGTTATGGTTACCATTATATCTCGAGCAATAGTTTTCTGCAAAATTAATTCACTGAATTATACTTTCAAAACTACTCAACAAACATCGTTTACTTGCTAGTTGCAGTACCTGTATAATAAACAATATGTTACTATCGCCGTAACTCGTACCCCTCTCGATAAGCCTCTCATACCACCAGGGGTTCGTGCCCCCTTGGTTATGAACCATTGCTCTAAGGCGTCTGGATCGTGGGGCATGTGAACGCAAACTCGAACACTTCCCTGAGTCGATGTTTGGGGAACGCGAGGGCGTCCCCCAGTCTCATCACCGCGCCTCCATCACGGAGACATCTGTTTGCGCTCGTTGGAAGGGCGAGAGAGACGCAATAAAAGTGAGATTCCTTCGTCGGCGAGGCGTGGGTGGAGATGGGAGATTGCCTGGACCATCGGCGGCGGCTTATAAACCCTAGTGTGGATGTTACTCGAGGGGGGGAAACCATGAAATGAATCGAAGTGGAACTATCTGGGAGGAAGTAAACTGTGATGGTGAAAAAAATGCTAGTTATTGTTACTGAGCGTGTCTTGGCGTAGTGCAATGGGAACGTATATCTTCCGCAGAATTGTGGCACTCGGATGTGAGCATATTATGTCTATATCTACGACATACCCTGCTAGCCTCCTCAAGGGTGTGCGTCAGGGGGTGCATCCACACCAGGAACAATGACACAACAAACAAAAATGAACACTAAAAAGCAAACACTACACCTTTAAAAGTAATTGGGGAAAAAAGAAGAAAAACTACCAAATCCCAATCATGTAGGACACACCCATGAATACCATGCATGCCTTGAAACCCGACACCAATTTCATAGATATCACTCAAAGGTGGGGACATCGCTGCGTTACCATCCACAAGGTGTGCACTATTAGCTTTTCTGATTAAATTGTGAACGTGGTTGTTTCTAAGACAAAGTTAGTTAGTAAAAAAACATGCTCCTTTGTAAGATCATGGCACTGCAGTGCATGGTATTTAATGGTAAACAGCACTTTTACAAACAAAAATAATGGTTTATTAGCGTTTTACTTCCCATTAGATCTCGAGCGAATTTTACTTTCTCAGTTTTATATTAAACCTATTTGATCTCTAACTGAGCGAGATTGAATTGAATAAAAAAATGGTTGGCGACCACTGCTCAAGTCTATTGCTCGGAGCGATGAATGATCATGCATGAGAGAAAATAGATGAGACAGTTTTCTCACGAACAATCAATTTACAGTATGAAAATGTGGATGATTTAATATGGGTATGTTAAAATATCTTCTAGTAATATAACCTATTAAACATGTTAGTGTTTGTTAGCGGAATATGTAAAAATCACCTTTATTATAAGAATGGCATTAATGTGTTCCTGATATTTTATTGAAAGTTATTATTTTGGTAGAAATGCATGGGAATTCATTCCTTCCATTAGGTTGCTGTCCGTGCAGCAGAGCATGAAGTGGATTGTGGATTCCTAACTCAATAATCTGTGCACATAGTTTCCTTGTAATTAATATTAGGTTTCATGGTCAGCACATTCCCAATCAATGAATATAGTTCCCACTAGCTGCCTTTGCTCGTCCACTGGTAGTACGCCCACCTGAGCTCGGCAGAAAACAACTATATTCTCTCTACTATTCTCTCTTATCCTGTTCTTCTTTGACTACCTCTATTTTTACCCTCGTCGAGTTATTAATGAATCCATCAAGATTATATCTCTGTCTGTGCTACCATTCGCCTCTTATTGTTGTTCACTGAAGACTGCAAAAGCTCTTAAATTTATCTTTGAAAGATCTGGTAAGATATGAAGCGTGTGCTTTGTTTCTGATCGCTGCTACAACGGCGTCATTTCCTTTGATATTTTCAATGCCTACAAGCATGAGTCCCACCTCAGGCAAGGAGTTTTAAATTAGAGAGATAAACGTAATGGAGCGATTTCTGAAAGAGTGTGCCTCCCCATGCTGAACAAATTCGGCAAATCTTGACTCTCAGGCATTTCATGCGATGCGAACACGGATGAAGGGACTCGATTTCCGAATTAATCGAGGGCTGACTTCGAGGGGGGGGGGGAAGGCGTAACGAAAATATGCACAATTTCATCTTCTTACCCAGCGGAGCAGCAGATCCTTTGTCATCGTCGAATTCTCACTCGTGGTATCAGATTCCTTGCCTTTTCCGCCTCAACTGAGCTTTCCCTGGGCTCATCTCAGTTTTTTTCCACTCTGAAAGGCATATCCGGTAATATTGCTCGCAGATTTTCACGCCTCATACCCAGAAATGCTTATTGGTTTGGCAAGTTATGACATTTTCTCTCAACGTTTCGTTGACAGTGATTGCGTAACGCTTTACAGTCTGCCTCATCTCCGAGCGTATATTAATTGACAGATTTAGGTCATACCTTATCCCTTTTTGCGAGTTCCATTTGCACCAGAAGAGCAGACACAACTACAGAAATGTACATTTAGAAAGCGTTTCTCCTTCATGTGGCATTTTGGGAATAATCTTAGAGTAACGCATGATAATGTCATACTGAATTATACTGTAGATTAGAGCGATTGAAATTAACGGATAATATTGAAAGTGGGCTGAGTCAGAAAGCATGTGAATATGACTATATGTTTAGGAAATCTCAAGTTTCTCAAACCATTCCAAAACTTAATATACTTTGAAATTATAGGCTCTAAATTGCTCTGTGTCCCTTAATCAGTTATATCAGTTCTAATGAAGTATAACCATTTGATCTCTCATAATCTACTAATTCGATGACAAATTAAGAAACTTATTTCAGAAACCTGAAAACTGAAATATACGGTGGCCAATACGTTTTTTCTGTGGGAGGTCTGAGAAATAATGCATCCCATGTAGACGGGAAATATTTGGGCATGAAAGGTGGAGGGTCAGTTAAAGAATTTTGACAGCATAAGGAAGGGAATAAAATATGAGGATCTAAACTAACGCCAGGTTAGTCGTCGCAAAAATGCTGAAAAAAGAACGCTTACTTAGAGCATCTGGAGTATTAATTGATAGCATTAGTTATAGATTCCCCATGGTGGGGTAGGATGGAATATGCGAGGGGTTAACTATCCTGGCACCTAGAATTATTGGTCGAGCATTGATGTTCGAACGTGCACTTGGAGAATGATGCTTTTGTCAGTGAGGCATAGATGATAACAACCAAAGAAAAGTCAAATCGAAAAGTCAGGGAATAGAGAAATGATGATGATAAGTTGGAGTGACAAACAAAGAAGTTCTACGAAGAACGATGGTTGATAGCTGACAACGGTCTAGCTGATAGAAGAATCGAGTGGAGAGATTCCTAAAACCAATCTTATGATTGTTTAGTTGATAACTTCAGGCTTAACTATGTGATACATTTCCATAATGGAATATAAAAGAATGAAACCATGTTAGGTTCACTTTATATTTAAATAGGCACGACCCGGGTTTCATAACGTAGTTACATCTTCAGGTTACGTAGTTACATCTTCAAGACCTGAAGATGAACTAAGTTATGAAACCCAGGTCGTGCCTATTTAAATATACAGTGAACCTAACAAAGTTTCATTCTTTTATTTTCCCTTATGATTGTTGCCTTCTTGATGATGACTATGAACCCTTAATAATATTTATCTGTACATCAAACCATAATTTTATCAAATGTTTCGAAATTTTCATAAAAATATAAAAGTCTTTATTGGTAAGGCCATTATGTGTCACTATCTACTCGAAAACCTTAAAAAGCACCTCTCGTCAATGCATTGGATGGGAGGAACAACTTAAGAAACCAGGCGTATAGTTAGCAGCCTAGCTGTTAACTTCGCGCGGGATATTATTCCGGCACTGGCTCGCATTCCCCCTAACTGGCGACCTCCCTCGGCTGGCTTTATTTTAAGAATTCCTGAGGTGATAAACTGTTGCAATAAACGACGGCAAGGGAGGGAAGCAAAAAACGTCGTTTCTCGCAAAAAAAGATTTCCGTGAAAGTTGGCGAGAACTGCATTAGGTGCCAAGGGTTTTTTTTGTGAGGTGACATATCCGAAAATGGGGTTGTTAGCAAATGTTTCTGACGGCAGGAAAATTAAAGAACTCTCATCTAATTTAATATCTCAGTTAGATAAGCCTCGGGGCACAGAATTTTGCTCCCGGTTTTGAACGTCCTTATTTTTAGAACCCCGCACGAATGGGAAGGAATTATGAAATGCGGGAATATGGGCTAGCGGGTTTGGACGGTTAGTCCGAGGACCAGGGTTCGAAACCGGTCCTTAGTGAAGTTGCCGTTAGGTAAAGAGTAGGGTTAAGTTTAAGGTAGGGTTTAGATAAAGAGTGAAATTAAAAAGTGGGGTTCTTGAATTCCAGGCTGGAAATACTTAATGGTGAGTGGGTATCTGGCCCGTCGTAGATAGCGTTTGTTGTTACGGTCTAAAGTAGTCGAATGTATACGTCGGATTTTCTTCCTTCCTCCATTAAATATACTCTGCCCAAAATATAACATTCACCTATCCTTAGACGCACATTTTACCTCAGCTATCGGTCCCTTTCCCCTTAAAACAATGCTTAGGAAATACTCTCTCTGGTTAGCAAACAATCTTTTTTTTTGTGATTTTAACCGAGATAGCCAGAGCACTGGCCTGAACCTTGAAGTTAAAATGTAGAGTGTATTATTTGTCAAGTATTATTTGTAAATACGGTTATTTTCTTATTAAATGGTAGTCATTTTCATATGTTGTTGGCAAATATTGATTCATCATCATCGGTCAACAATCGTAAGATTGAAAATAGTCGTTTGAGGAATGATGTGGTGTGATAACATGATTAAAGAACTTTATCAATTTTCTACAAAATAAACTTTAAAACCTTCCACAAAATAAACTTTACCCATAATTAAGGCCCACCTCCTTCCCCTCACCCCCCCCCCTTTTCCCCGGAATATCTCCTTACTTGCAAGTCTCTATATGTACTGGATTTTGAGTGATATTTGTTACCCAAGGATGACGTAGTATATCGATAACGGTCTCATTAAAAGTTTGTTTTGTGGAAAATTGCCAGTCTTCATTAATCCTAAGATTGGTTTGACGCAACTCTCCACTCGATGAGCGTATCGGCCAACCTCTTCATTTTGATGTAATTCTTCTTTTTCAAATCTCTTATAAATGTTTTATTGAAATAAAAAAAACTGTTATCCAGTCATCTCCACAAATTATTGTATGAAAAGGAAAAATCAAAAATTTTTCACTGTGGAAAGGGCATTGTGATTCATTTTCTGCACTTACTCTTCGAGTCTCGACGATAATTTCCTCTTCGGTTTTGTTCCCATCAAAACATTTGAAATATTACACGTACCCGTATAGCTCTTATATTGTCATTTCACAAAATCTCTCCATCTGAATAAATTTTTCCCCTTAATTTCCGATTCCAAAACTAGCTCTCTAATACACGCTGTAATGACCAGGGTCTATGCCTTATGGATACAGTTAATTCACTCCTTTACTAAAGAACATTCCAATCGTAGACAAGTGTTTCTTTTATTTCAAAGTTCCTTAATAAAACAGTTATTAATGAAGCGGAACAGTAAAATGAAAAAAATAAATACCTTTTTCTAACTTTTTCCGCTGCCTTATGCCATTGATCAGTGAAGTCCCTTATCCCTTTTAATAAGCATGAAAACATCTCTTAGGATTCTTTAACATCTATTCTTCTCTAATTTAACTCCATCTCTGTCTTTCTTTTGTTCCCTCTCCCTGTTGTAAGTCTCTTGTCTCTGGAGAAGGTGGTTGTGGCATCGAAAATTAGCAAGGTTTTCTTGAGAGGCATTTTTCAAGTGTCTTTCCAGCCGAAAAAGGTGGCTGTGACCGACCGAATGTCGGAAAACAACGTCTGTATTTCTTTCATGAGCTTTTTGTTTAATGAAATGCCAATACATAAAGAAAATGCTCAACCGTAAATTAATAAAATATTTTAATCACGGCCATCACGGGAGAGAAACAGAGAGAAAGGTGCAATAATAGTTCGGCGATAAGTTGGCGCTACTTTCTCAATGGAGAAAAGAAAAGAACTGGGTTAAATCTCTTCCTTGATTAATAAAAAGAAGAAAATAATCACATTTAATGTTAACCATATCTTTGAGTTTGCCTATTTATGAATTTAACGTTCCTTTTCCGTTCCCTCCCTTAATATACGCAAATTTGAGTACATATATATATATGAATGTGATTGCCTGTGGTTGTGAAATAATATTTAAAGAATGAAAAATGCATATTTTCCCAATAGTATTTTTCTGGCGTTCCAAGTGGCTGAAGTTTCATTTGGGACGTATGAATTCAATCAAAAGGCTCTCAAGCGTGAACCTCGAATCCATTCGACCCAAAAAGATCGACTTTTAATTAAACGCACTGCAGCCTTCATTTTTTTAAAGCTTTTTCTCTTTGAGTTTTTTACGGAAAATTCGAGCCCAAAATTACACCTCGATGACCTGGTTGACGATCTCTCGCTTTTCTTCCGGTCTTTCCATTCCCCGGTTTCGTTCGCTCATTGAGACGATAATAGTCTTTGTGTTCCACCTCATTGCACCTGCAGTTGTAATGGTCCCGTCGTAAGGAACTAAAATGAAAAGGAACTGCCCTAACTTCCCTAACTCTGAATCTTGCTAATCTGTCTGCTGATGACGTTAGAATCATGTGTATGAAGAACTCTAGCGTGTTAAGCTAAAACAGATAAGTAACTATCCGAATAGTAAGATTATATGGATAGGCTAACTTACGGACAGGTTTAAAATGCTCTTCTTCAAGCAAAAACCGTGAAATAGCAATAGGCAACGTGGTAAAAGGTAGGTGAAATTCTGGTGTTCTGACGTACACCTGAATTGTTACCTAGGAAGCCGAGTAACCAACGATGGACGAAGCAAGAAAGAAATAGTTAGTAGAATAGCCCAGGCAAAGAGGGCATTCTATCAAAAGAAGAATCTACTTACAGCTAGAAATACAAGCGTAGAAGTAAGGAAACAATTCATCAGAACATGCATCTGGAACATGTTTCTTTACGGCAGTGAGACATGGACGATGACAGTAGCGGAGAAGAAAAAGGTAGAAGCATACGAAATGTGGTGCTGCAGAAGAATGATGAAGATTAAATGGATCGAACAAGTAAGTAACGAGGAAGTCCTAAGAAGGGTGGGAGAAGAGAGAAGTCTTCTGAATAACCAATGTATGGAAAAAGTGAAGAAGGTTGTAAAAGAGAAGAATCACATCAATATGAAAAGGTTGGCCGATAGAAGGGTCGAAACTCTCGTGATTGATGTTTACTGTACCATTACAATAATGGGAAATTCAAGTTAATGTATTTTGACAAATGGAAAACCAATTAATAATTATTATATTCCGACCATGGTAATAGTAATTTAGTTTAATCTGCATGGTGGATACGCAGCTAACATAATTATATAATGAAGCATTAGCGAAGTTATGCGTATGAGTTACATGTTACTTGGTGCTTGTTTTTGGTGATTATCCACCGCTTGCCGAACACCCTCGAGGTGGCTTGCAGGTTACTCCGTGGATGAAGATGTAATTGAAGGAGAGACGTGTCGCAAGACGTGTCCGTGTCTCTGTAAAAAGCTGCCGAAGAAAGTGCGCGCGAATGATTTGCATTTCAGGGACGTCGTTTGCTCTGGAAGGACGCGAGAGCGAACGGAATCCAGTTTTGCCGCGCGCCGCCGGGCGCCGTTATCTTCTTCTCCAGAGCGCTCGTTACGCAGGGCCTGGCGATACAAGTGGGGTCGACGGGTAATGAGGTCTGCCCCGTTCAACCCCTTCTGTGGGCACACACTAGCGCCGGCGTCACGGCGTGTCACGATGCCTCTCTCTCTCACTCCTTTGCACTCGGCGTCGTCTGCGGACATGCCAATGCCAAGCACGTGCTCTCCTCCCCACTCACATGAATCCCACTCCCAAAGATTGCGATTACGATTGGAAAATTTCGCTTTGAGCGTGCCGGGGCTGAGACCCTTAGATTAGGGGGTGACCCGGACTTCGTTTCTGGGGGAGAAACATTTCTGTTCGTGCTAGAACTAAGAAGACGTCTGATCCTCGAAAAATTTAATCGCCTTCATAATTTGTTTTCTGATCGTGGATCGACCGAGTGACAAATGAAGAAGTCTTAAGAAGAGTGGGAGAGAAGAGATGCCTACTGAAAACTTTAAAAAGAAGACGGGACAGCTTAATAGGCCAAATCTTAAGACACGATGGTGTGATGAAGACATTCGTCGAGGGAAAAGTGAACGGGAAGGATGGTAAAGGCATCGTATGAGTTATATAGAACAGGTCGTAAGTGATGTGAAAGAGAGGAATTACGTTAATATGAAGGGGTTGGCCGATAGAAGAATCAAGTGGAGAGCTGCATCAAACCAATCCTAGGATTGTTGACCGATGATGATGAGCAGTGACGCATTTGGCTATGTTAGGCTAACACTATTAATTTATTATCAGATGGAATACCGTGGCAATGCTAATTAAAGATGTTTTTGGTTAATTACTAAAATGTTCTCTGGTATTTTAACATTCGCGATTAGTGTCGGAAACATTTTCTACGTTATTATTAATTAATTAATGTTATATAATAATAATAATTAAGTACTTTTGGAATTGTTGACTTCGCAATTACAATTAAATTTTTATTAGGCCCCAGTTAGTTATGTAAGTACGTTGTTGAAATATTCTTCATCATTCTGCTGTAGCACGACATTTTGAATTCTTCCAGCCTTGACTTCTCTGTCGCTGTTATCGTCCATGCCTCACTGTCATGAAGAAACTCTGTAGATGTAAGTTGTAATAAAGTTTTCTTATTTCCAGGTTTTATTTTCAGCCATAGGTGGATATTTTTTTCGGTATTAGACCAAAAGAAAAATGAACTTTATACGGCTTGGAATACACACTTGGAATTAACAAAACAATTCGTTCGAACTTAAAACTGGAGCATGTTTTTACACGTGTCGGTTAGTGAATATATAATATCCTCGAGTATTTTTCTTATGAAACATGTCTGTTTTATCATTCAAAAAAATTGTTCATTTTTGTAAAGGAGTGGGTTTTATAGAGGATATAAACATTAAATGGGGGGAGGGGTTAAAAAAAGTGCAAAATCATTTGCAATTCTTAAATTGATGCCCCAAAAGTACACGTAAGTTGAATAACACCGAGTCCCTATTTCGTTTCTTTACTCAAACTTGATCTTGTGGTTGGGAGGGTTGGTAACGTGTCGACCTTGCAACCCAAAGCTTGGGGGTTAAAATCCCACCTCCGGCGTGGATGTGCTTGCCTTAGGATCAAAAGCTTAGGTTAGGTGGTGCAGCATAACCCAAGTTGTCGGTGCACGTAAAACTGAAGTCTAATACTACCTTAGGTTTTGCATGACTAGTTAATCTCGTCAACCCATATGTGCAAGGACATGGATAAATTCTGCATTGTATGTGGAAATTATGAAAAAAAAAACGTCTACAAATATAATTATTTGAATTTTTGTCAGAATCGAGGTCATACTAAGTTTTTCTGTTGTCTATTTTAATATTGAATTCGGCAATATTACAATTCTTGCTTCTATGTATGTACTAGTCATATGAAATTAAATTGAGAGATTTTTATATTCCTTGACCCAAGAGATTCTCAAATGATGCAGTTGAATGCTTTTGCTTGCTAAATTACTATGTACCAGTATTAGATTAAAAGAGAGCAATTATTTAAAAGAAAACTCCTATTTATACTTAGATAACGTGATGTGTGGAAGCGGATACTGAATTGTGAAATCTCAACCCCAGCTTGCGTACGGGGGCATGTGGATTTTCTGTGGGTTTCATCCACTTTTTCGACCGCAGCCGCTTTGAAAGGAAGGCTCCTTTATGTGACGTAAGTTTGTCTGCCGCAACGCTAATAGAAGTGGGTATGCTCGGGAGAAGACGGTTCCGAAGTCCAGGGCTGACCCGAGGGCTATAAATTTTTATGGGGCCGACGCGGCCTTAAGGCCTTCGCGGGTCGAAGGCGAAGCGTATCAAGGTCGTAAACTTCTCATTGACATAGAGGGGAAATTCCATTCTTGGCCTTTCTCGTCCTTAAATGATGAGAATGCCTCCAAACGGGGTGTTTTCCAAAGAACACTTTTTCTCTTGGATGACCTAGTGCATTTATGGAGATGTGAACAAGTGTATTCATGGCCATTTCCAGTCGACCAAAGGGTGCCTCACATAGGTGAAATATAGGATAATATTACCCAATCATCATGCATGAAATGATTAATTTAATTTGCATTCTAGATTATTTGTGTTAGGTGAAGTTTTAAGCAGCCTATATCCATGTGTTGTGAGCACATGCATGAATTATGCGCTATTATAATATATTCATGCATCTACATATCTATTATTAATTCCCTTAATTTCAAATAAATTTAATATCAATTGTTTCCATCGATTTCTATCTGAAACTCTACAATATTTCTAGTTTGCCATACATATTCAACTTTATTCATATAACTGGGTGAAGCTGATTTAGATCACTTCAACTGAAATCAGGAGTAAGGGGGAAGCTAATATTCCTGGGGTAAACCGGAAAGTGAGCTAAATTAGGAGTTTGACTAATATTCCCCGGTGTGTGTTAATTTCATTCATTGACTTTGGGGTTTTTGGATAGTAGGCTACAAACTCAGCGGTCAAACCGACATTTGAGTTCAAGACTGGTTAGAGAATGATCCATTCAACTGATTTCCGACTTAGTGGAGCAGAGACTCTCCGTGGTTCAGAGTGGAAAACTGCATTTAACAATGCTAAATTGAAACTAATATTAAATATGATAACTCTAATTAAAGCCTTTAAATAATACATCTTTATGAATGTTGCAATATTTAATTTACCTCTTCACGTCATAGATGTTTAAGACTAATTAGTATCCTTTCCAAGAATCATAGTTTTGTTTTGAGCTTGCAATCGTTACCTGTCAACAGATCATCAAATCATCCTCAGTGAAATCAACCTAATACTGTCAACATTACCCTGTACTTTATTTCGTGAAATAATATGAGGCACAAATTTTGAATAATTATTGGAAGTTCATGTGAGTTAGAACCTGATAGTAAACTTCAATTAGCATTTTGTGAAAAGTGTATCAATTCTCTTTTGATTTATGGAGCTGGATCGATTTAATGGATGACATAATTTTTAATTTTCTCGTTATATCTTTAGAACCCTCGGGGTATTTATATGGTGAAATTTAATGTTGATATTTTCCAAAGTAAAAAAAACTCGGATTGGTTGTACGTTCATCGTTGAGAATAAATTAAGAAATGGTTATTTAAGAATCGTCATCACTAGCCCTCAATCCTTGGATAGATATGACGCAGCTATTCACTCGATCTCTTCATATTTATTTAATTCTTCTCTTTACACCCCTCTCCATACATCTCGGAAGTGGCTTTTCCTTTTCAATTCATCCAATTTGTTTTTTTCCATAATGACTGCCCTCACTATATCATCATGTCTCATGACATGGCTGATTAATATGTCCCGTTTAATTTTCGACGCTTTCATCAGAATTCTCTTTTCTTCTACTCTACTTAGTACTTCTTGGTTTGTTTCTCGGAAAAGGTACAGTAAGGTGCTCCAAATGCTTAGTTTCAATGGAATCGTCTAACGTAACTTATTCCTAACAGTAATTTTCAAAACCTAACAGAAAACCGTGTCCGAGATGTGGTTCTAATCCTCGACCTTAGGCTTGTCAGTCCGGCACGTTACCGATATGACTACCGCGGCCGGCTTTTTACTCGGTCAGTTCCTTTAATCTTCATCATTCTTGTGTATTGCTGCATTGGAAATGATTTTAGACCAGAGGACAGGCGCAAAACATCAGTATCAGAATACAAAGTAAAAATTTACCCTTAAATCACATATAATAATTTATGATTCGTAATTTATTTTCCCTACTTCCCAATATTGCATCCAAAAAGCTCATTCTCCTCTTCTGTCTGACCCACTTACCCAACATCTATCATTCTAACACGTCTAATAATTCTTACTGTCTAAATTTTTCTAAATGATTTTGAATCCGTGGTCAAATAAAGAAAGAAATGACGTACTCGGACAGAGGCCGTGCCATCCTTATCAACCACCTATTGTCCCACACACCTTAATGACCTGTCAATTTACTGCCCTCGAGACATATCAGAGCACGCCTGCGCCTATCAGAATGATATTCCGAGGTTTAGAACGTGTATTGAACGATTCGGGTCGGTATTTACGGGTCCCATAAGGGAAATCTTTTGTTTATCAGAGATGAATGATGTGGAGCATCTCCGCCCTATATCGCACCCGCTGCGGTGGCAGCGAGTATGTTCGGGAGTGGATAGGTCCGCGTGCTGGCCTTTCTCTTCGTGACGAGCAGGCATTTCGCGCGCTCCGTGACGTGGGTAGAGTGTGATTGGTGGGGATAGGGAGTATAGACGCGCTCCGACGGCCGCGCTCCGCATTAACAAAGGTGTCAATCAACCTTGTCAATCGCACGCGCTGGCAGAAATCACTCGGACTGTCGACGTTCCTGTCCTATGACACAATGCAAATCAGACCTGCGAGAAGGATTATTTTTTCTTCCATAGTAGATGGAGGGAAGGTGTAAGGATTGTAAGGGCGGGAATGGTCAGGGGTGGACAGCTCACACGGCCTGGTCGAGACCAATCGTATCGTGAGCGTCACGGCCGGAAACAAATGCAGTCCACGTCGCGTCACCTGGGCGAGGAACGAGGTGTTGTTATTGGTAGAAAGCCGGTGACGTCCGTCGCTGATTTTGGACCAGTGGCTTTGAAGTTTATGAAGAGATGGGTCGGATTCCATAGAGCCCAAGATTCGGTAGCGTAAAAGGTTTTCGGGAATTTATTCAAAAATCTGCTTTACTAAAGTCATTGCTGCTTTGTCACTACCATTATAATGTTTTTCATTTTTCATCATTGAGGTTGCTGTAAAAATTATTTTTAAGCACTATAAATGTTTTTAAAATGGTCGACACTGAAATTATTTTTTTCTTCGCTGAAAAAAGTCTGAGGAATTGCCAGAATCATATTCGTATTAATTCTCGTTCTTACTGTCAAGGGAATTATTAAAAAATTTTCTTTGAGCTCTTTAATTTTATAATTTCCTCCCCTAAGTTTGGTTTCAATGATGAGGGGCGAGGGATAACGTATTATCCGAGCTTTAGTTTCTTAGTGTAATTAAGTATTTACTAGTTCCTAATGCTTTGGGAAATATGATCGCTCTAACTGAAATTAATGTTTTGTAGGTTATCATGACTACTTCAAAGCGGCCACCTTTTATGGTTGTCACTAATTTACTAAGTACCTTCAGGATTTTCATGTTGTGTGATTTTAAATTGCTCATTCGTTCGTTGAAAATGGTGAGCATTGAATTTTGGGATTGCAAGAAAGAAATTTGAGCAGATTAAAGGAAAATATCCGTAATTTTGAACTTTGTCCGATATTTGGTGGACATGTAGGTAAAAAAAAAATTATTATTTGGCATTGCATTTCAATTCCATTCATCTCCCTCAATAGTAAGTATGTGTAGGAGGTGAATAGTCACCAAATATTCACTATATGCATTCACCAGTAGGTATATTACTAATTAATTAGAGATTAAGTTGTAGGATCATATTGGTATAGTACTGTAGATTTTTCTTTTTACAGACGGGGATATATCTAATTAAAATGGCTCACAAGTGTTGTGCGTTCAGTGGTTCTTGTAGACATGAAAGAAAAATCTTTTAGTCTAAGTTGCCTATTGAAATCATCTCCATCGTAGCTTAGATTTTATGTATTCTTATCTCTTATTTTACGCTACAAAACAGCGGTTCAAACCCAACATCTTTTAATTTATAAATCTTATTTTATACTCGTGATTTAAGCGACTGTAGGCTGCTGAGGTATAAACTATATTTTTAACATCCTATAGTAAGGTTCTTAAAGGAGGGTAGAGCACGAAAACTTTAATCCTATCATTTCTTAAATTTTTGAGAGATTTATTTCCTTGTAAAAGTATAAGTATGGGTTTTACCATTTTATCAAAGATTAATATGAAAAAAAAATATATTTTCGTTATCACAACTGCATATATTCCAGCTGCCTACGTTTGCATTTCCAAGTATCATCCGCAATGCGGATATAATTGAAAAATATTCTTGTTAAAACTCATCTCCTAAAGCTTTGATTCCTTTGGCATTTGAAGGCAAACTAATTGCATTCGTGAAAAACGAGAAGGATGCGAACGCGTGAAAAGGAGGCATTTTTTTATTTGACGAAGGAGCTTTTTTGAGGATGTTCAGATGGAGAGAATAATCCGAAATTTCCGAGACTCTCCCATATTGCTAATTTAAGTTTGGAAAAGTTTCTCGTAGGAAGAGGCGTAAAACCGAAAGAATTTTTTAAAAATTTCCTTCGATAATCAAAGGGAATGTTTATGTAAGGGTAACGGTGGGAGGAGCTAGCCACGTTTCCTAATTAGCCTGTGGTTTGACGCGAGGGAGTGACGTAACTCGCCGCGGATGTGAGCGCCTTCAATCGCCGCTGCCTCCGGAGCCTGAAAGGCTTGGAGGAACGTCTGAGTGCTTCGGTGTGCATTCGTGTTGAAGTTTCCGACGACGGAGGTCGGGGTTGCCCCAGGCGACCTTGTGGGAGGAGGAGAGGGGAACGGGAGGCACGGACGGTTTCCCAGTCACTCGAGAAATGGTGAAATAGTGACCTCTAAGTCCCGAGTTCGCGCCACGAGCTCTTCAGAGGGTGAGAATCGCGGCAGCCATAACACGTCCACCGTGGCTCTCAATCATAATCTCGAGCGGAGAGCCCTTAAGGCGAGGAGAAGGGCCTAAGGGCTCGTCCTGGACAGCCTCAGGATCGTCGAGAGAGGGAGGGATGTGCCAAAGAGTGAGAAGTAAAGGAATTCTCCGTTTTCTGCTGAGAACCAGAACGCCCATGCCTCGATAATTTTGCAGAACCATTATCTCGACCCAGGTAGCCTGATCAAATGAAAAACTGGATTGATACGAGCTTGAGTAGGTGAAATAATTTAGTTATTTCGGGAGTTTGCTGGATGAAAACAGCGTTAGTTTGTTGGTTGGTTATTCAGTGGTGGCGACCGACCGCTGAGGTCATTTGCGCCATTTAGGATAGGTGGGTAATTGGGTAATGGTAGGAGTTTTCAGGAAACGGAGGAAGGGTGGAGAGAAACCCGGCGTCCACATTAGCCCACTCTTAACGAAAGGTGCCAAGGGGACCACGGCTTAACGTCCCATCCGACGGACGGAGTACTGAACTTGAAATGCCCTCCACTAGGCATTCAAGTGGGGACCGGTTTTCCACTGAAAAATCCGCCACTGCCGGGAATGGGGCCGAACCCGGGCCCTCGGGATGGGAGGCCAGTACTCTAGCCACCACACTAACCAGCAGCGCGCTGCAGCGTTAGTGCCAATAACGCATGAACAAGACATGTTGGTAAAAGAAGCATTCACTCGCGGAAGAGAACCAATGAAAAAGTAATGAGGAACCTGTTATACAGCGATGGGTTGCGTGGTGCCAAAACATAGACTTATGGCCAATTGAACTGAAGTTTTGATTTTGGTGTGTAGTAGGGGAAACTTGTAAGGTGACTAGGGAGAAGGCAAACGAGAAACTGGAATTGAAATTTCAAGGAAGGATCGGCAGTTTATTGAAGAAATTAGGTGGCCAGGTGAAAGAATAGAGCGGGTACTAAGGGCGCTGGGTATTTAAATCTCATGCTAGAAGGAAGAAAGTCTTATTATGCGGGTGTGCGGAAGAAGAACAGACAGAATGAAATTGTGAGGATTAGGAAGTGTAAAAAGAAAGTAGAACACAATTTGTAAAATAGGTGTACTATATGGAGAATATTTAATGTGCATCAGAACTCACAGTAATTGGCACCGCTTTCTAACGATAATAATAATCATAATGAAGGCCATTTGATTAGTTGAGGATAGATTTCGTCTCATTATGAGGCGTTTGGATTCACTCACGCATTTCGGTAACATTTAATTTCTATTTTCTCGTACAAGGGTAATGCAGGGGTTCTCGCAAGCTTGGCCTGGAATCGAATCGCAGGCTTTCTAGTCAGAAGCAGTGCATCATGAACCCCTTTCTCGTGCTGCCAAGTATAGCGCTAGGGAATAGTTATAGTGGATCGATTGGAAGTGTTGCCTATCGAGGAAGATACATTTTTAATGATTTTGGCCAGCCTTGCTAATTGCTATTGTTTCCGCACCAGGGTTGGAAGTAATGTTTTTTAATGCCTGACGTAGCCATAACCAGGTCGCGAAAGAAAAAATGGCAATTTTCCACAAGAATAAAGATATTTAATTTGACCGGTTTCGGTGTACAACACCATCTTCAGGTGAAAATTAAATCTCAAACATTGGAAAATTGCCATTTTTTTCTTTCGCTATGATATTCCACCAAATCAAGCCTGAAACAACTACCTTTATAACCAGGTCGATACAGCGCCGGCCTGGCAACCAAGAGGTCGAGGGTTTGAATTACGTCTTGGGTATGGGTGTTGTCTTGCATCTTAGGATTACACTTAGTGTTGAGTTAGGTTAGATTGTTCGATATAACCATAGCAGTTTGAGCCCCTATGTAAAACTATTTTATGCAATAATTTTGAAGAATCTGGTTGGTGTGCTAGCTGATAAACTGGCTTAAAATTTGAGATCCCCTGTATACCCTCAGTGGAAGAGAGTTTCCCTTGCACCCTCGGTCTCTACTTAAATACTGCCCGGCTATTGTTAAATAGTCATCACCCGTATTCCTTTACCTGCTAAGCTGCTCTGAAACCTTTCTTTTCGGTCTGAAGAGCCTTGGGTATAGAAAAAAAACTTGAAAGTTCATTGTCGAAGTGGTAATACTTAACCGAAAGTTTTCTGAACTCCACGCATTAGTATAAGATCCAGTTTCTTTCCTTTTTTTGTGTTTGCTTCCCAGAAAAAATCTGTCCCTCTGAGCAGTCGTAGTTTTGATTTGATTTTGTGTGAATTACGGAATTATTGAGTATTTCTACTCTGATCCCAAGCTCGCTCAAGCTCTTGATCCAAACCACCACTGGGAAATGCTAAATATTGTCTTCAAACTTTATGAACCGTTCTTTTTAAATTTTAAAGTAATAGTCGATATATTATTTTATCCATCCCAGACTAGTCAACAAAGCATGGACCTTAAGACGGCCAGAAAATGGTGCCGTATAACTCTCGAGTCGGGAAGAGTACTGCATTAGAGTATGCCGTCGCAGTTTCTCTTGCCTGGGGGACGTAGTGGAAAGAGAGGATGCGAGTAGGTCGGAGGCTCATGAGTTATTGTTTGGTGGGAGGTCGGCTGGCTGCTGGGGAGAAGTGGATTTTTTTTGAGACGGGGAGAAACAAATGGAGGAATGTCAGGAAAGAGAAAGGCTCGAGTGCTGCGAGCGAAAAGAGAAGCAATGCCGCGGGTTGAGGGGGACGCAGATGGAGTGTCCTGTACGACGAAGAGAATAGTGTTGCGTTCAGCAAGCTGGGACAGATGGTGTGTTGGATAGACACGTTAGACCGCGCGAATGGGGAAGCACGGAACATTAGAACAAAAACAGGCGAAGGACGTTTCATGATAGTTTCATTTCTCATAGCTTAGGACTTTATTACCACGACAGATGATGATGGCCACAGCATTAGCTCATCTGTCGTGGTAGTGGAGTAAAACATTTCGCGATATTGATCGAACCTCAGAAAATTGAAAGACTCTGCAGCCTGAAAGGTGAAATCATTTCCACATTTCGTGGATGATGGGGAAACATTGGTATATGAAACGATTTGGGAATCATTTAATTACGTGGCGCCAAAAAAATCGCTGTTGGGTAAGAAATTTGGCTCCATATAGGTAAATTTTCTCGTTGAATGTCGCGTTAGGAAAGAAAATTGATTCGTCGTAGATTTGGTCTACATTTAAATAGTGCCTTTTATAGAGTTTTTGGCTGAAGACGATTCCGAACTTGCATTAACGTTCAGAAAACAGTTCTACTGCTACGATTAGGTACGTACAAACTGCATCACCAACACAAGAGCTACAACTGTAAAGCCAATTAAGTTCACCAAGGAACGAGTCCCCTTTACTTACAGTAGGTATAGTATCTAATTTCAATCAATTGTCAAACGGACGGGTATCAACCTCATTCAATTGTTTTGCATAACTTGCCTGAAGCTAAAAAAATTCCTAGGAGGTAGCTAAAACAATACTTTCATTCGTTGTACATTTATAGATTCATACAAACATGTGAACAAACCGCTAATCTACATTATGTGCATAAGTTAATTAACTTTCGGTAGCTCCGATCATATTTATTAATATCCCGTTTTTCTTCGAGGAAATATAGATGTTCCGAAATAAATTCCGCGGAATATCTGGAGCGAGGAGTATAACAAGTTCTCATTTGCCTGCTCTTAATAAGATCCTATCTCATGGAAAGTGAACGTTAGTTACACAGATCGCTTCTCAAAGAGAGGCACCGTAAGGGAAATTAGAATTTTGTGAAGCCATCGGTGGGAAATGCGCCGAGAATAGTATTCTTGAAACCAACGAAATGTTTCCAGGAAAGCAAATTGAAGGTTCGCGAACTAGCCGCGAGAACCTTAACGGAGTTACCCGCTGAAAATGCACAATAGCAGAAATTCCAAAGAGAAAAAATCATTCGCCTTGACCGGGATTCGAACCCGGATTAATCGGATATAATCGGACTTCTGCTTCGCCAACTGCTCTCTTCATTAGCGTCGAAAGATAAAATTTTTTGGAATTGACACTAAGGTAATTGAAATTGACTCTATACAGTCCTGAACATAAGTCTAAAAATGCCCCTCTTGTTAAATGTTTTAAGACGACACAGTTTTTTATACTCAGGTCCATGGCAGTAATGCGTACAATTTCTCGTGAAGTTAATTAGAAGGTATTCGTTGCTATATAGCTATTTTGAAGATGGTTGTGATTGAGTAGAAAGAATGAAGAGAGGTAGCACATTGAGTGAAAAGAAGAAGTATAATGGGAGATGGTACGATCTCATACTCACTCAGTGATTCATCCCGAAGGTGGGTTTCGATATGTGAGAGTAGAGCTCCCCCCGTACTAAGATAATGGCGTGTGAAATTCACACATTCAGGGTAGTGGGGCCAGTTCCTTTCCCTGGGCCACCTGCGATTTTCTACGAAGTTCTGACATTCAGAAAATCGAATCGCGAGGATATTAGATGGGGGTGTCCAGAAAGGCTCTTGCCCGGGATTTGAACCTTCCTTGCTCTTTTTGCTCCTCGACATTGCTCTTCCGAAATATAACATCTGCCATGAACTTCCGCCCCTATCACCAGAATACTTTTCAATGTACATTTACTTGAGAATGCTCTTCCATCGCATTCATCCGAATTTATGATAAATCATACAGAAAATGAAAACAATGCGTGCGTAAAACTATGATCGAACACCACTACGTAAGTAACGTATGACTTGACTTCGTGAACAGCAGGAGCTGAATGACAAACTACGCGATTTTCTAAAATACACCCAAAAAAAAGTTGAAACTAGGCTTAAATAAGTGAGCGCTGCAGACTGTCCTCATTTGCGCAAAACTGCTCCACCAAATGATGCCTTACACAGCTGAATGATTGAGTAGTTAACCGGAAAATCTTACAGAAATAGTCTCCAGAAACAATGTACTAAGGTTCTACGCGGTCAGCACTATAATAACCTTTTTTCAGACCAAAGCGGAAAAAAATAAAAATTATTAAAATTAACATACAAGGTCGGCCACTGTAGTCTAGTTGGTAACTCGTCGCTGTCATAACCCAAATGATGTTGCAGGGTTCGAATCCTGACTCGGGCACGGGTGTTGGGTTTGTCTTGGGCTTAGACTTAGGAATACGTTATGTAGATGCTGCGATAAAACCGTATCACTTGGATAATCTTAATACCTAATAATATTACCATCACATGACGATCACTCTTGTGGCAGGCCCGGATATTCAGAGTTACTTCACATTAATTATGAAATTTCTGAATAGAGGACAAGGGACCAGATTCCGTATCAAATATTAGTTCATATTCATGAAAAATGAAGTTTCAGCTTCGCAAAATATAGGTAATTTCCTTGTTACCTTTGTGGGAATTCGCCATGTCGCGAGGGACAAGTAAAAAATGTGATACGTGACGTGCCGTGGGAAAAAGTTTTATTAATATGACCCAGATTGTTCCATTATTTTGCATCATCAGGTGGTATATAAAAATTTGGACCTGATGACACTGTAAAACAGTGAAGTCTATGTCGGGTAAATAAAGTTCTTTTTACGTGGAGTTTCGGTGTTTCCACCTCTGTTCTAGACGGCCCAATCATGCACACTACAATAACACATACTTTCTTTTTTTACCAATCAACAAATACAGACAATTGTGCCCAATTCAGGTTACAATGCCCACAAACACTGTAAAAAAAACCCATGGCATCCAAAAACAATTCAAGGTGTTGGTAGATTTTACAGCACATAGAGAAAAACGCACGAGCGTGAACGGAGCAGTAAACTCAACATATCTTCATCAACAACTACTGAATACCCTACCAACAAACTCAATGGCGTGTGGCAGGGGGTGAATAATAGGTATTCTACATGCACTAGCACGAGTAGATAAATGTTACTAACTACCGGAAAATTGTTATTACCCTTGCACTAGGAATATACAATTAAACTATATATATATATCAACTGGAGAATATAGATTTTATTAGACACATAGTCATGCGTTGAAATGTTTTAGATGTCATTTGTTCAAATTTTGAAGTAAAAAAAACACTTTCTCTCACAAACTGTAAGTCCGGCAAGATATTATCAGTAATTTTTAACAGACTAGCATAGTCTATGCAAATGTGTCTAATGCATAGTCGGTTATTGTTCACCCCGTGCCTCACACATCCAAGGTAACCGCAGGGTATACAGTAAATGTAGAATAATATCTTGTGAATGGCGGGCAAAACAAGTGTACATGACATTTCTCGTGTTCCCGTCCCCTGGACGTGGCTGCTAAAGCAACGCAACGTTGGGGACGACAGTGACAGAAAAATAAAAATGAATTCCCGAAATACAGCACCGCTGGCGTCCGCGGACTCAAGGACTCCCTACGCCGAGACCGACATGGCGCCAAGTGCATTCCACGCAAAACGCCCTCTCTCTCTTTTGGGAGGGGTCAGAGGGAGAAGGAAGGGTGGGGAGGAGAGGGAGATGGGGTCACCCCACCCCCCTCTTGGCGTCCACGCCCTACGAATCTACAGACCTAAAAAAATATCCCCTTCCCTCTGTCCCTCCCCCTTCCGTCAAACATCCTATTCCGCCATCCACACGGTTACGCAACGCATGTTCCTGAATCTCGGTGCAGGCTTATTCTATTATCGGTTATCGTTACGGGATAGTTACTGAGACGAGGACGATGTGGGCACCGCCAATCCCCTTTTCCTCCAAAATAATGTCATGAAAATGGATAACATAACGAAGTACATACGGCCATAAACACTATGGTGATCGAATAAGAGTGGTGGTTAGAACATTGACCATTTCGACGGCCCGGGTTCCAATATCGGTATTGACAAAGGTATTTTATTGCTTTTTAGGCCCCTACCTGAATGCCATGTGAAGAGCTTATCAGTTCAGTATTTAATCCGTCGGATGGGACGTTAAATAGAAAGAAACTTGGTTTATTTCTTGAATAGTAGGCTAATTACGACGTCGAGTTCATTTTTAACCTTCCTCAGCTCCCTGTTAAATTCCTACCTCTAAAATATAACCCCTAAACCTTACCTATTACCTAAACGTTGCAAATATACGCAGCCGTCGGTCGCCTTCCCCAAATAAGTACCTATTATTACCCCTCCCACGGACCCATATCCCTACCATCCTGAATACGCAGTAGTAGACGAAATGGTTTTAATGAATTATACACCAATATTACATTTAACAAACAGTGTAAATCAATAATAATTAATTTCGGAATTTCTACAATATGAGTGCTCACTAATAATAATATAGTGCCACTAATCATTCCTTTATTTAATTTTATTTACTTATTTAAACCAGTAACCATACTATCATATGTCCTGTTAGGTTAAGCCAGCCGACGGGACATGTATGTGTGATAGTTTGTTTAACATATAAACTATACATAAAAAACTATTTTGTAACTTGCAGCACAGACTCATTAATTATAAATATACAATATAAAAAATACGCCATTCAACACGAACATTCCTAAACACCAATATTTTAACGAATAAGAAAAAAATTCACATCAACATACGTTCATAAATATATTTTTTTTAAGCGTCGAAATACACGCTCACTCAGCCTTCAATATTATTATCCAAATATATTCCATTACAATTTAATACATTTGGGTTAATTTGTTAAGCAAATATTTCGCCATATTTGTGGATAACTCTTGGCATCACATTAAATATTCTCCTCACATTGTAATTTTTCACTCGTCTGCCTATTTTTATCGTGTTTGTTTACTAGAATAAAGCAGAGTAAATAATTGTGTAACTAATATAGCTAATATAATGCTTTGCACTAATTAAAATTGTTTATAACTAATAGTTATTATAATTATTCCGACAATTGGTTTTACGAGGTTTCTCCAATCGATTCCACCAACGGTTAACCCCCTCAAATCAGCATGAGAAATTAAGATGTATTTGGTACAGTGCGAAAATAGTACATACTCTGTTCTTTGTTTTACTCCTCATCATGATTTTCACAAAGGGATGCCTTATACCCACCATTAACTTATCTCCTCCCCAGCTGTGTCCAACAACTATCAATTCATCTGCTCTTCCATCCAATCTACCCTCTGTATCTTCTTCTGCATCCACATTTCGAAGACTTCCAATCTTTTCTAATCCTCCTTCAATAGTGCCCAGCACTCAGACCCATAGGAAGCCATGCTCCTCATAAAGCTATTCACCAACCTTCTTTTTACATCCGACCCTTCCCTTGATTTCTTCGTCTCACGTAACATGTTCATATCCCAACTCAAATATCTTCATTTCATTTGATTGTCTCTACGATTGTGCACTATTTTCTGTTTTGCTATTTTTATATACTGTTTGTATTTTAGGGGTCGTGTGGCCTAGTGGGTAGAGCACTGAACTACTGACCGGAGGGTCCCGGGTTCAAATCCCGGGCAAGAGCCTTTCTCAATGGCCCCATCTAAAATCCTCGCGATTTAATTTTATGAGTGTCAGAATCGCAGGTGACCCAGGACCCAGGGAAAGGAACTGGCCCCCCTACCCTGAACGTGTGAATTTCATACGCCATTGGCTTAGTACGGGGTGAGCTCTACTCTCACCTATCAAAGACCAACCTTCGGGTTGAATCACTGAATGAGTGATTTACTTTCTAATTTTGGTTTAACGACTTACTGTATTGGATATAAGTTCTTTCAGAGAGACTTTTACGCAGACATGCATATTTAACTCTTTTTCGTTGATACTGTTTTACGAAGAGGCAGATGGCTCAGCTTTTTACGGGCAAAAGAGATTATCAACATCTTCCACTTCAATAGTAGCTTTACGCACACGAAAGTAATTTCTCCAAAGGCGATTATATGTCCTCATTATTTCTCTAACGGTTATTTTACTTCCAGATTTACTTTTCCTCATGCTTTCCTTTGAATTCTTTTATTGAGTTTTCTTTATTAAGCTAAAATAGTTTTTTTATTCGTTCGTTCATAGTATGTAACTTTAGACGTTCTTCCAAACGATTACGAACGTCTTTTTATTTATTGTTGTTCATATTTTTAGCAATTTTTTATAGCCGATGAGATTTTTTCTATCAACTCTTTGGTATATTATGGTCTACATGGACTCTTTGGCCGTGCTTATTATTCTGCTTACTCCAAGCATGGGCAGAATTTTAATTGCTTTCAGAATTAAAATTTTGTCTGGCGTGGGAAAAATTTTTATTTCTTCGTTGAGACGGTGAATATGGTGGAGTTTTGCGGCTCGCTGGTGAAACGCAACAAAATCCTCGAAAAGGCAGCCGTTTTTCGCATTAAATTTTTGCGGTAAGTTTGGATTGCGCCAACGTAAAATAGTTTAAAAGTGAGAATAATGGGTGAGTAACAGGGGAAGGAGGAAGAGGAAGACGAAGCAAAGGCCGCGAGAAGTGCAGTCAGAGAGGAGTTCTGTCCAAGCACGCAGCGTGCATCTCGCGGGTGGGCGACTCGACAACAAAAGACACTCGCGCTGCGAACCGAACAGTTGAACGTCTGCGGGCGTCACGAACCCCTTTTTCGGCCTCAACCAACGGTGGAGAGGCCAGAGAGTGGGTGTGGGTGGGCGTGGAGGATGCTGGGGAGAGGGGGAGGGGGGCGTGGGAAATTAAACGTGGACAAACCCACGCGAGGGAAGAGTCGAAAGAAAACTAACTTCACGAATCGGCGAGCGCTGGAGAAGGAAGGGATCCATCGGAGAAGCCATAAAAACGAATCGGGAGTGGGAGAGATAGACAGAAATAAAAGATCCGCTTGATTTGTCTAAAAATCGTTTCGATAAAGATGGGTTTTCATGCTATTGACCCACGCCAACAGTTCGTAGTGACGTAGAGACGGAAATCGATTACGAGCTAGGAGCGCACTTGCTCGATTTTAAGTTTGTTTGCTCTTCAAGTCACAGGGATACCAATAAAATGTAAACGTTTCCTTGATCGGCACCTCTCTTCAACTAGTTTTAGATTTTTTTATATTTAATCCAGCATGATATCCTAGTAACTGATTGAAGTTATTTAAGGAGTTTGAACTGCTCAGTTTATATCACACCATATTAGCACACGTATTCCTGAGACGAGCGATACCTAAGGTGGAAGGAGGTGACTAAATAATGGAGTCGTTTACGATGTATTTTTTATCGCCGAATCTGATAGAGTTTTTACAGTAAAAAGACCCGTATTTTTCCGTTCTTTGATCCGTCAAATATTTCTCCAGTTATAAGCGGCGAAAAACTGATGTTTTTAACCCTTTCGGAAAAGTGGGCGTGGTGCAACCTCTGACATCATTGACTTCGTCCAATCCCAACTGAGCCCACGAAGCTACTTCGTCTTACCGCAATGGGTGAGACACAGCTGTATCTGCCAGTGGAAGCTGTTGCGATAGGATCTGTGCAAGTAGACCTTCCGAGAACCCCACTCCACTCCCTTCCCTTACCCTAAAAGCAGCCAAGGACGCGAGGAAAATGACGTCAATAATATCAAAGCATGATAACACAAAGAAAAACACGAGCCAAATCCACAAAAATAAACTTTACTACGACCCGGGTTTCACTGTATTACAGCATCGTCAGGTTGACGATGCTGTAATACAGTGAAACCCGGGTGGTAGTAAAGTTTATTTTTGTGGATTTGGCTCGTGTTTTTCTTTCTGTGTTATCATGTTTCGCTTCCACTCCATATCGCCTGAATCTTCAGAATTTGTTTGTAATATCAAAGCATCTTTTTGAGTTGGCGTCACCATTTGCTTTTTTAAATTTTTGATTTATGAGTGAATGGTTGTGGTTAGAAGATACATTTTTTCACTAAAATTCGTTTTTCGTTTCCATCTAACGATGTCGTGTACAAAATTGTGATTTCGGTTTCGAGTAAACGCCCCCTTTCTAGCGATCCACTTTTTTAATCCTTTCAGAATTAATAGTTCTTAATTGCAGTTAATATTGGTACATTTTAGCATCTTCAGGTATGCGGACATTATCTGCCTAATATATAAAAATCCCAGGGAAGGGGAGAGAAGATCGTAATTGTTCATTGAAAACTATAGAGAGTAATGCAGCATTTGAAATGTAGTGCTACAGAAGAATTGTGGAGTTCAAATGGATAGACCTAAGGACAAATGAAGTCTGGAAAAGAGAGTTCTGAAAACCCTAAAATGAAGACGGGGTAACAAACGCGGTTGTATCGTGAGACATATTGATCTGACGAAGACAGTCGTCGAGGGATAAGTGAATGGGAAGAACGGCAAAGGAAATCCTTGAATGAGGTCCCTATATAGTACGTGGTAAAAGTGAATAATTACGTGAATGCGAATACGTTAGCCGATAGGAAGAACTATTGGAGAGATGCGTCAAACCAATGTAAGGATTGTTTACTGATGATGATGATAGAGTGGTCGGGTAATGTAGCAAAGTAGGGGAGGGACAGAAAAATCAGCGCTACATTAGATATGAATGGTCCCCTTATCCTAAATGTCGCGAAGGATCTCATCCGCCTGCACCCTTCCCTGAATAATTCCACTTCGGAGAACCGTGGAGCCTTACCGAACCAATCCAAATAACCAAGCTGTCGACAACGTTTGTGATGTAGTCTTCATGTTTTTCCCGAACGGATGCTGCGTAAAGGACACTCCAGCATCTGGCCCCGACTTTTGCAACCCTTGGTTATTTTATGACAGCCGTCCGCCTACTCATTGCTCTAGCGGTAGCTCACGAGTGTGCGACGCTGGTGAATCCGGTGCGGAAAGTGGATTTTCGGGGGAGGGAAGGGAGGGAAACGTTTTTCTCTTCCCTCTTCTGTATTCATCCGCTCTCGCCTTCGGGATGCGGGACTCCCCGTCCCTTTCCCAGCCTTTCGTTTTGTATTCTTTTTGCCACGCGGGCGAAAGCGACTGACTCCCTCTCAGCAGCCATTCAGGTGAGAAATAAAATCCGAGGGGTAGTGAAGCTTTTGTTTATTTTTTCGGGCGGGAAAAACGTTCGGGGGTTCTCTTCCCGCATTTCGATTGTCATCTGCGGGGCACTCTGGTGTCCCGCCTCCTGCCTTTTGAGCCGATGCTCGAGCGCTCTCTTTCTTTTCATGCCAGCATATTTTTAAACTGTTTGTCTTTCCAAAGAGCGTTTTCCTTCGAGCGGGAAACAGCCGGAAAGCTTGCATCCCGCAAAGTTTTCGCAGCTCTTGACGGTGGATGCGACTGCTAAAGTAAGTGTTGAACGCGTTAGAGTGGTTGGGAATCATTTATTTAACTCCTCGCGAGGTGCGTCTGCGACATTGCCATTCCTATATGGCGGTTAAATGTTGTAAAGGGAGTATTTGAGTCTCGGTTAGGGGAGGAGGAAATGGGAAAATGTGCGTCAGGTCCGTTGTTTTTACTACCAAAAAGTAAGTTATTTTGCATCACTAAGATTAGGTGGTTACTTTTGGAGGGTTAGAAATTAGAGGAGTGGAGGAAAGGTGGATGAAACCGGAGTGAGCAGTGACCTACTCCTTACCAAAGGCGCCGAGGGTCCCATGAGACGGACGGAGTACGTACTGAACTTGATATCTGCGCCTACATCTACATAATACCCTGTAAGCCAACATAAAGGTGTGTGGCAAGGGGTATATTCACACCAGATATGCATTATACATCATGCTTAAAAAGGATTAGTATCTAACTATGTTAGTAACAACTAGTAATATTAGTAACACCTAGTAATATTAGTAACACCTGATTACAACACTACGTTTCGAAACCTATGCCGTCCCAATAAAACAATGTGGGATTCACTAAGCTCTTTAATTTGCCCATTAGTAACTATGTTCTAGTCTAAACTTAAAAATGTAAAACAGATTAAAATAGCAAAGCAAGTATGCCCTTGGATCCGTTGTTGCTGCTGTTACTGCTGTTAATTTGGTTAGCTTAAAGTCCTTGTACCAAAATTTGTGGAAAAATCAAGTTTATTCATTTATATTATAATCCTTATACCAACGTGCAACTACCTATGCTATCCGTTGATACACTTGCACATATATACTATTGAACATATGTACAGCTATTCATATCCGTAATTGTACGAGAGAAGAAGGACATTTTGAAAATGTCGGTTTGGCATTTAATTTCTCTACTTTTATGATCATGGTCCAGTCTACCATAGTAAGTTGTAGTTCGCAAAATATTTTTATCGCCATCAGTGAAAGTACTTCCTTTGAATTTCATTAAGAGATTGATCGTAATTTCAACCTACGGTCTTAAATTCAATTCTAAGTGTTATCCACATGACACTCAATCACGAATCGAGATACAAATGAAAAATCTACCTCTGCCGGTATTAGAAGCCAGGCCCTCAGCATACGACCTATGTGCTTTGAGTGTCTACTTTATCATTGGTCCATTTCAGGAGAATTCATTTAGCTTGCAAAACTTCTGGGATATTAGGGGAGAAAAATCATGTGGGTAAGAATATTAATACTACTTTAACTACTACTAAAACCAAAGTAACTATGGCAGATGAGCACATTCCGTAATATTTCTGATTCCCACTGGAAGAGGCACGTCTAATTACGATAAACTTCAGGAGGCCCATGTAATTCCGGGAGAGGTGAAAACCCTGGTAGTACTCTGGCACACCACGCCTAACCGATCTCCTCCCACGAATATATTCCATTTAGGGTTCAATTACGTACATTAATTGAATATAAAAATCAACTTTGTAATTTTCCACACGTTTTTCAATAACCTTATTATTAACCGGGTTATTAAAAAACGTGTGGAAAGTTACAAAGTTGATTTTTATTTTCAATCATGGAAAAATTCCACAATGTGACGGCCGAAGTTGTTTCATCGATACGTACATTAACTTTTATATTTAACTAAATACCATTTACAAAGTTAAAGACAAAAAGGACCAAACAGGATATTAATTTATTTCCTCTGATAGTACGTTTTTGTGTAGAACTGTTTCATTCTATGGAAAATGTCTATCACACCCATGATGGGAGACGAATACTCTATCCACCCTACTAACCCGATTACGGTTCCGGGGTTAATGTTACAGGAGAACTTAAGCCTTGCGGGCTAGGAATGAGTGTCGTGGAGTAAACGTAATTTTCGCTCATAATGTCATTTACCTGAACTGGGGAGTCATCAGCGGAAATCAGCATGCTAGCCTCTCGCAATATTAGGCACCCATCCGAGTGAGAGTACGGAGGTGAAGACCGTTTGACACTGTTCATTCATTGAGATCAAGGTCATCTAAGAAAAGGGTAAACTAATTATTCGCCTGTGAATTTAAATTAAGGAACATATTAACATGCAATTTGAGGGCAATCTCTTCTCTCGTGGGGGCGTTCAATATGAAATGCTTCTGGAATCAATTAAAAGCAGCTATAATTTCTCCCACTCACGAGGCGAGGGCTCCGATGGTTCTATTTATTTATTTACCTTACATTTGTATACAGACGTATGGATATTCCCCTCTCACTCAAACGTTAGGGTCAAGGAAGTGCCAATGGCTTTAGAGATCTGTTTTGGTAAACTTTTTATATGGTCTGGTCTCCTTGTTGTTAAAATAAGAATGGAACACTTCTCTCATTGCGAATTGTTGTCCAAGGTGCGAATACGCTAATGATAGCAGATAAATGTTCAGTATTTTTCAAAATTGTATTGGTGTTTTATTACAGGTGGTTAAAGTTAGGGTGTACTGTCAGAATCAGAATTTTGGAATGCTTTGCCTATTTCAATATAAATGAGAAACCGAGGCCTGGGAATAGAAACTTGTAGCCATTATCCCTAGTCTTTGTGCTTTGCGACCTCAGCAGCCGTTGATGTTGTTAATGGCAAAGACATATTTTACGTTTTCTTTGGCATTGGTGGGGTAGAACATGTCTTCAGACAATATATTAACATTTATTACAGATTAACTCTACACTAATCGCCCTGAAATGGATAGAACGCTCATAGCTCTATACTAGAATTTTAATATTTCCTTCTGGGATCAGCTATCGATGGTGTGATGATTCTCTTATGGGATGTGAGCGTAAAATTTATCCAAATAGAACAGCGATAGTCATGTAAATGCAGACATAACCTCTCCAGATAATGAATGGCAGGCAGTGATATCTGTGCCCTTAGAACTTATTTCACGACGGTATCCCCGGGAAAGACTCAGTTCATATGCAGCGAGAACGGCTGAATATTCATGAACAGGAATATTTATGAGGTCCTTACACACGAGCTTCAATTAAGGGTATGCGTGAATTACAAAATGTTCACTTAATCTGCCTGCGGCTCTTTCATGTATCCGTTCATTTCTCCGAAATGAATTGTCGGCCCGATCGTCATTTGTTTGCGCAACTACTGCTGAAGAATTGACGCCATACTCGGCTGTTACTAGGACGCCTTTAAAATGGATGTTCATAATGAGAGGATGCGGTAATTACTTAACAATGCTAATGCTCTCACTGACCGCGTAATTAAAATTTCAACTTTTTCCCGCGCATGGAATGTGACTATAGATGTAATTGGGAAAATGGATGATAATAAATCCAGTAAGTTTACATACATTTTTCTCCTGTGATTTTTAGATCATTTCCTGACCCGAGTTACTGAAAATCACCTTTAGAGCTCGATTACCTTAATCTACTCTCTTATCTTTGTAACCCAAAGTCTCTTTAAGGGCTTGGCATTGAAATTTACGGATTGAAGCGCTCAAGGGCTTGTATTTAGGAACTATATGGACTGGTAACTACTATTGGAGAACGTTTTATTCCCGGATACTCTAATTCGTTACTGGTCAACTACCTGTTACCCGAAGAATTCGCTATTTCAAAATTTGCTCTACTTTACTGAGAATTTTGATGAGTTCAGAACGTACAGCAAGAATTAGCTTATTGCTTTATCCAGTATTATTTTTCTGATTCATTCTCGGTGGTGATATAAACCAGTCAGTTTTGTGTACTGATTGTAGAGAACATTCTTAAACTTTGATCAGGGCGTATTGGAATGAAAATCATTTCGTCATCCAGGTTATCTCCAAAATAATACCATAGTATATTATGCGATAAAAAGACAGCAAATACGAAGAGAAGTATTAATTCCCTGAAATATACTCTCTTTCCTTGAGATGGCATAATTGTTGGGTTTGATGGATTTCCATGTTTTTTCTTAAGTTTCATTAGCAACGCATATTTTAGGGTGATCATATTATTGACACTATATAATGGCGTGTATGTAATGGGGACTAACTATTTACACTTTCTAGGGGACTAAGCAAGGTCACTTCTTTTCTATCGAAATTAAACCTTTATACCCTTCCAAAACCAATTCACTTTGTATTTAACAAATTAAGGAATTCTACGTCGTCCGAGGTAATAGGACAGTATCGCTCCGAACCGGCAACTGAAATATCATTGGATTGAATTTAGTCTGAGGCATGGACATCCTGTTTATCTACTCCCAGTGGGGAATTTATTGTCCAAATGATGGTCAAAGAACGTTCATCAATGACTGCTTAAACGTTCAAAGATGATTCAAGCAGGACATTTAATGAACTTATAAACGGAACTCGTAGATAGTGCAAATAATATTTTGAATGGAATACTTCATTCAACGTAGCTACGTTGAGGTTAGATGGTGCCATATAGTCCCAACCACTTAAGTACCTTAATAAGTAATTTCTCCTTGACTACGGCTGTTACTCGTGATTTTAGGTACTTTATAATCCGCTATTACCGGTTTTCATACGGGATCTCAATTCGAGCAGACGATTAAAATTATGCGGTCAATCCCTTCACAATTCGTTGATACAACGCGCGTGTGGATTACATTCATTAGACAATCGTTTATTTAATTTTCTTCATAATATGTTGAACCATATTTAAGTTTCATAATTTTATCTCACTTTCCAGTCCTCTCTCTATTCTACGTCAGTTTATCACATTTTTGCGTAAGTTTTACGCATGAACCTTAAATTTAATGAGCCTAATCCACAAGAAAGCTTGATTTATGAAGTGTTGCAGAGTAGATATGTTAATTTTTTTAAATAATTCAAGCGCCTACTGCACACAATTATGTATAACAATTTGATCGTCCTTAAATGGCTACAAAATGTGGCTGAATTCCCTTGAGTTAAGGGGCTTTCAGTTTTAGATTCTCTGGACTTCGTAGCAGTTAACTCTATGACCTTAAATGTATTTATTATTTTTTCATTATTATTTTGCGTGCATTCCTGTACGCTTAAAATATCCCTATTATGATTATTGTATTATGGTATGGGCATATATTTTAATGCTCTGGTTATTTGGAGATTAAAACAATGCGATATCAATTCACCAATTTAGAATTAAATATTGGAATATCCACTAAAGTGGTGAAATGCTCAAATGGATCTGCAAAAAAAGCTGTTGTAGACTCCGCCGCGACGCATTGCGTACATTCGGAGACTCTCTGTGCACCACTTCCCTTTTACTGCTCCTCTCTGGCGTAGTTTATTGCCCGAGTTATCTCGCGGCACTTTATTTTATCGACAGTTGAGTGTCGAAGAACATCCATCGACTGAATCCACGACTCTGATTGTATCTCTTCTATTTGCAAACTAGGACCTATTATATTACAAGCATGATAGCTAAATATTTGTTGTGGTTGATAATGCCTGTTATTTAATTGCCAATATAGTGTTGGCATCTTGAAATTTGCATACGCATTCTTTGTTGAGGAGAGTGGCATTAAATGGTTTGAAACCTGGATACTGAGAAAGGTGGGTGAAGAAAAATTGACAACTCTAGAAATGTGGGTGAGGAGGAAAAATTCGGAATGGCTATAAACGGAAAGGTAGAAAATTGAAGAGAATATAGTTAGCAGGAATCGGAAGAAGGTGGAATTGATAGACGGAACAGGTACTTAGGGAGATGGAATGCTAAAGGTCGTTTTTGAGGTAATAAAGGTATTAATTCTGAATAAGCGTGGACGAGGAAGGAAGAGGAAATGTATAGTGGATAGAAAAAAATAACCGTATTTGTTCATCAAATTTAGGACTTTGAAGCCCTCTATTACAATTTACTGAATAAAGTACTCAAGCATTCATGCCCCGGAAAGGGAAAATCCTACCTGGGCGGGACTCAAATCCGAGACATCGAGTTTACCCCATCGTAGTTTTGAGAGGGATAGACAGTTTGCTGGTTTGAGGGGAAAAATAGCGGAGGAATAGAGCCAATAGGTCAACCGTGCTAAGTAGAGTAAGGAAACTCTAAAACCTACTGTATACCCTGATAATGACCATCAATCAATTTTATGGTAATGTTATAATCTTCTTCCCAGCCTTTAGTTTTAATCGATGAAGGGCTGATTGCGGAGCAAATTTAACGTACCGAGCAGGGCGAGCAGTTGAGTAATGTGTTGTCACCGATATGTCCTGATATTATTTAGACAGACTCATCATAGGGGCGCATAGTTTAGTGCCGTACTAAATCAGTAGTAGAAGGTTAGATTAATCATCAACATAGAGCAGCCAAAGATCATCGTCAGCATCAACGTAGATCATATACTTGACCGGAGAAAAATTCAATTTGACGGTCCACTGCTGAGTAGGAGCTTCCTTCCCTAAAAGATATCGTCGAACTTCCTCCACATCTGTTTACCGGAAATTTGCGTCATAATTCCCACGACGGATTTGAAATGCTTGGCCTTAGTAAGCTTGGAAAACAGGATCCTTAATTGCGTCTGTGGAGAGCTCAGAGATAGGGAGGGGTAGAGAATGGCAAGAGGCCGTGAGTGCCCGTATGGACTGCGATGTAATTGAAAAATAAATTCCCCCGAAGAGGTCCTTGGGTGGTATTATTTTGGAGCGATTTCAATTAAACTGGGGGATCCCTCACTAATCCTTCCGAGAGAGATATGCTGAGAGATGGGCTGAAGCCATTTCCCGTCGTTCCGTGTGTAGTGAGAAGGAAAATCTGGAGATGGAATTATCGACGTAAGTTAAAAGTGTGCTGGAGTCCAGACGCAGTAATGTGGCGACGGGAGAAAAATAGTTCGAGAGTGGGTTGAAGACGGAGTAAATCCTTTTCTTTAATTGGAGTGAGCCAATTAGTTAGTTCTACAATCTGTTTCGCGATAATTTGGAGGCAAAGAGAAAATAGCCCAGTTCATTCGTGAAAATGCTCGCGGTTTTGCTACAGCGGGCTCGCTTGGTGGTTGAGCGTTGCGTTCCATCAATGCTAGGTAGTATGGTGTGGAAGTTGAGTGATCGAAGACAGCTTACGATATACGAATATACTGACCGTCCATATACTACGGAACACTACAAAGGGGTCCTGCCAATAACTCAGATCCACTATCTTTAGGAAGGAGGGGGGTAGTAGGTACGCGGAGCTTGGAAAAGGATTATTAATGTCTCGAACAAAACGATGCAGCACCAGGATAGGCCGCAGACCCATCGCTGTATTTTTGCGCAAAACCGGCCAGCCAGGCCTATATAAGAGTGGCCAAAATTCATCCTCGATATCCAAGAAATGAAGACAAATCCTACTCCATCCGACTCTCTTTTCCCGTCAATCAACAATCCACCTGACCCTGGTTGCGATAGAAGCGGGGCAACACTTCAAAATATGCTTCCACCTTTCCCAGACTAATCCTAATTCCTTTACTACCATTCCTAAACAATTTTCTTACCATATAAATCATTAGCTTAAATTTTCTTTCGTAAATCATA
Source organism: Platycnemis pennipes (assembly GCA_933228895.1). Taxonomy (NCBI): domain Eukaryota; kingdom Metazoa; phylum Arthropoda; class Insecta; order Odonata; family Platycnemididae; genus Platycnemis; species Platycnemis pennipes. The sequence goes on along the minus strand of OW121851.1, from coordinate 39,475,576 downwards.
AAATAACCTGTCTAACCTAAACACCCTAGAAAAATAACCTTTCAAAGCCTGAAAAAACGCAATTTAAGGAGCAGTCATCCTTGTCCTTATAAAAAAACCCTTATTAAATTCAATTCCCTTCCCTCGGCAAAATTACCGTTCTTTCAAATATTTCACTCCTATCCAACAACATATTTCCTACCCTGTCTATTATTGACAATAATTCCAATAAACCTACCAACTACGGCCAGAAACAGCATCAAGCTCTTTACGCCGAAATAGGTTCACTGTCAAATCTCGAATCTCCCTCGATATCCTTCACCTGAGTACGCCAGCAGGAGATCTGGAGGAACTGTTGTGAGAAAAACAACGCACGCGGACGCAAGCCGAAAAAATTCTGGTTTCAAGAAGGGGGGGGGGGGGGTCCAACCTTCCATTGAGTTGGGAGAAAGATACATTATAAATTTATCCTATGCTCGAATGAGAATGTTGATACTCATAATCATCAATGATTAATTAATGATGTCGTAAGTGTGGACCTATCGGTTGAGAGTGGATGAGTTGGTAAGCTGTCGTAGTTGCATCCACCGGGAAGCGGTAATGGTAATCTTAATCAAACCCCGTGAATCAGATGGCGACACCAGCAGGATTGTGCATTTGTAGGAGGGAGTTCGCACTAGTCCGTTAACTACTCACAACCGATAGGATTTGCATCTTGGGGCCGCGTGATTGACGCTCAAGAGGATGCTAAGGAGACAGGCGCTGGCAGTATAGGTCCACGCGGGAGTGACGGGAGTCGGAAAGCATGTCAGCAAGAGGAAAATAAATAAATAATAAACGGATTAAACAAGTGTCTGTCCATGGTAAGATTCCCCAAATTTATTTTTCACCGACCTAGGTTTCTGCTACCAGAAATAATGCACATGTGTTGAATGAATATATGTTCCCTTCCAACTCTCCCTTCCTGAACTTACCTTTTCTCTCCTCCCGAACTTGACCCATCTCCTCAACCCTCCCCCCCCCCCCCCCTCATCCGGCCAAGTCACAACTAGTTACTGCTCTCCCCCCTCCCCCCCCATTTCCCATTGATGCCCCAACCCATGGATCACGTGAACAACTTGTGGGTATACAATGAGCTTGCGGACTCTCCGCACTTACCTTGATAATGATTGTCAAACAAACGAAACCTAGGTCGGTGAAAAATAAATTTGTGGAATCTTACCAAGAAATCATTTTATTTACTATCATTCGATTCCACCAAGTGAAGCCTGAGGATTTCCTCTTTATTAGTGTCTGTCCCTTCTCACTTCTAGATGACCCTTTACCCGTACAGTGTTGAGAAATATATGAAGCTTTTTTGAAGTGTATTTGTTTATCATCCACAAGTAAGATAAGGTTCATTGGCAGCGTTACACGATTTAGGAGGCGGAGGATTAAATTTACCGAACGCTACAGGCGTTGGGAGGAGGGTGAAAAAATAGGTAAATCTGCGTTACATAAAATATGAAATCTCCCTAAGGCCGATTTTTTAAATCTCTGGTTGACAAAAACCACCAGTGAACGAGGAATTTAGGTAAAGAGTGTGGTTGCCGACACTTAACCGAATTCATTCGTAGGATTGATGAGTGGTATTTAATATGATCATGGGTAAGAAGTCAATCAATGAAAAGTAAGTTTGCGACCAAAACTGGCTTGAAGCTCTCGCAACTGGGAAATAAAATGCATGGTGAGCACAAACAAAGCTTCAACTGAATACACACGTACGCTACTGCATGGATTTCCATCCCTTCACTCATTTACTTTCTTCTTGTCGGGCAGAATCTGACTCGTCTTCCAATCTTTCCTGCGCCTGATCCGTTCAACATTCTTAATTTTGCGAATCTACCCATTTCCTTTTCGTGCCGTGGTGGGTCAATTGGAGAAGTTGGGATTGGATTACTTCCGCAGCATTCCTGAAGGGAACGGAGTACGTCAAGAAAATCTCACCCAACAACCCAACCTTGGTAGTCGAACGAGGGATGCCGGATCCTGACTCTGGTGTTCTCTCTTTATGCGAGCTTAAAAGGAGGCGTTTGTTATTTCATGAGAGCTTCCTAAAGGAAACCATATCTTCCTGCATTCCGGTTTGAATGTGGAATTTCAACGAGGGCCGGAATGAAGTAGCTCCCGAGGATGAGGCTCGTATGTTTGCCCTGCGGAGTCGGCCATTGGCTGATAGGGGGTGAGCCCAGTGTCCGTTCCAATCGCGCTTGCAGACGGACCCAATATCTATCCCTGCGGCACCCACATTGAGAAATTCTATTCGATTCGTAATCATTTGCTCGCGAATCGAAAGATGAAAGTTCAGGAGGGAGAGTATATATTTGTGTTCCTATAGGACGCTGAGACACCAAGATTGAGAGGGAAAATTCGGGGGTATGGGTTATGAGATATATGAAAAATCAAAGGAAAAACTATGAGCGGAACTTATTAAGCATGAGTTTTATTCGGTATAATCGAGTCAAGTTAGGGTATTACTGGCTTCCGATTCCAAGGGCCGTGGTACGAATCCCGGCCGCAGAGATTTATGTTGACTTATTTGAGTTATCTGTGGAAGGAACTTTATTGCAGTTCTCCGTTGGCTATGACGTTAAATCCTTTTCCGACAGCCATTTCCTTATTCCCTTAATAAAATGAATAACTTCTACAATACCACAATTTAACCATACATAGCTAGCATTTTATAAAGTGATATTGTAAAACTTATTCATTTTATTGATAAAATGTCATACCACCAAGTCACTAGTGATCTTGTTTTACTTGTCCTTATTTCCTCCCTAACTGAGAACCAAATTGCCCCTGGCCAAACTTCGACGAAATGAGGAATAAAACGCTTGATCTCACAGCGTTTTGAATAAATGATTTGCAGCGACCCTTACGCGTTCAAAGCATATTTTCAATACCAACGCCAGGTTCCTCTGTCCTTTCTGCGTACCCTAAAATAATTCAAAATTTTTCGTGTTCACCGATCCTATGTGGCGCAAATGACCCTGGCTGTTGGTCACCTCCCACAAATTATTAGCTACCATGTTTCCCAAAAAAGAAAACCCGTTTCTCATTGATATCACTGCCAAAATATACATTGGGGCTTATTTTCAGGTGATTGCTATTTTTCCTGAGATTAGAATCTCCCTAAGAAACCAGTCTACTTCGCAAGTGTAATTATATTTATCGGTACCAGCGATAAGAATATAACTCTCATTCATTGATCCTTGCGTAAGACTAAATTCCTTAAAGAGGCAATGTGGTCTAAAACTGGGATCAATTTGTTCATATTTTTTGCATCCGATAATATTCATTCTATGCATAGTTAGTCCGATTTTGATCGGTAAAAAAGCTCCCACTTGGCAAATATAATTGATTAATGATTATACTTATAAATAAAATAAAACTTTATTGTATTCCACACATACATCATTAAAAACTGTTCTACCTACTATTCAACTCTAGTTAATTACCTGATCGGTCGAGCCTTATATAATATTAATTTTTGGAATACAATTAAGTTTCATTTTATTTATACATATCATGTCGAAATTCCACCAAGTTTCCCTGTCTACTATTACTATGAGTAATTAATAATTTTGTTATAATTATTTTATTTAGGCATTGATGTCAGTAATTATATTAATTTATATATTATTATTGCCACCTTATGATTTATTCTTTCCGTCTAGCTGACGATCTCATCTAAGAATTATATTTGGCTTACATCCTGAAAAATAATACCAGGGTATTTTCTGGGTTAGGTCTTATTTTCGGGGAAACGCAGTACCTACTTCCTTTAAGGCTAGAGAATGAAGAATTGGAGGGGAAGGGGAGGGGGAAGAAGGGGAGTAGGCACCACTGCAAGGCGTCTTTATCGTGCCGACCGCATTGGCCCCCTGCAACGAAAAATACCCTCTTCCCCACATCCTCCCCTCCGTGGACGTGATGTCCTCCGGCTGTGTGGCTTTAGTGAAGTTCCCAGGGCCTTAGGCGTTCGTTTGGAAGGGGAGTACGTAGTATATCGGGAGAAGAATCTAGGAAGGAGTGCTTTAGGACGCTCACCCATTTCGACTCTAGAGGTGGAAGCTGATCTAGTATCTCTTCCTGGAGATTGGATGGTATTGGGGAGCATCACAAAACATGGCTTTTACCAACAAGATACTTTTTTTCAGCTTTATGTAATAAATTCCCGGAGAGCTAGGCAGGGATTCTATGCTACCGAAATCCCATCCTTACAATCCAGCCAGTAAGAAATGAGTTCAATCTGTAATTTAATTATATATAAATTACTACTCTAATAATTAATTGAATAGGAAATGTTGCTCTCACGAAGCAAGGATAGGAAAATTATCTTTCAAGTAAATCTCACAAAGTCTCTGGGTTCTAGCATAATTTTAATGTAAAAGAACTGTAAATTAATACGTCAGTTTTTCGCGATAGGCCAATGTAATTTTTCTTCGAATGGTGACCCGTATAAATACCAGCTTTTCTGGACTGGACTCCTACGGTACCATGCTTCTTGCTAGACTACTTTTTGTGCCCAGAGGCGTCTTTAAATTATTCTTAGGTGGAGAGCTTTAATTTTTTTCTGGACGTTTAAACCGTATGTATTTCATTGATGACATTGTTTTGCTGCAGAATTTAATGAGCACATCCTCATTGTCCTTCCATCTATCAAGCCTCGGTATATTAAACTTGACAGATCCTGCCTCCACTTTTTCCACCGTGATATTCCATCTTCAAATAAATCTCCTGGAAAACGAACGTCGCCGTCTTCACATTCATTTCCAGAATATTATTCCTTAGAGATGAATCTCAGTCTGAACTGTCATGTAACGCATCGTACTATGTATTTTATGAGTTTTTTTCTGTGCCCTTTCTAGTGTGTGCTTATTCTCATAGTTGTGAGTTGCCGTGTATAGCGAACAGATTGTTTTTATAGTCACAAGAACCAAAGACATCACTCACGAATCAAACTAGTGTACCTCAAGAGTGAATGCTAGTTTTGTTTGGATTGTTTTAACCAAGTTTTAGCTTAGGAGGTGGTTTAGTCAACAAACGCCAGCTTAATGTCAGTAAAAATATGTACACTAACACAAGACATATGATTTTTTTGACAGGTAGGGAAATATATATGTACAAACACGAAATATTTTTAGCGTCTTTGAAGAAATTAATATTTTTTTACCTTATGGGGCCAAAGAAACCTCTCTTGATTCGCTTTCCATGGCTTATTTGAACCAAGGTTTCGCGCTTCCTGTCGAACAACACGCCCCGGCACAAATTATGGCGTGTTTCGCCCTCTCCTAACAAATGTAGCCCCTTTGTTTAAAGTTTCAACCACCAAAAGGGTTCTGCAAACTATTTTATGTGAGAAAATGTTTAAGCGTTTGTTGGCATGTGCTTAAAGAATAATCATTGAGATTGTTATCCATTGCGTAGCTATATTTAAATACCAGAATGATCCCGCTTTTAATAAGAATAGCTGCATTTCAGGAATAATAAACCACGTTAATGAATCGTCCAGTTCCACATTCGAATAAAGAAATGGAATAAAGTGGATGAGACAGAAATAGGAATACAAAATGTTTAATCTTAAGATTGTAGTTTTTTAAATAGAGTAAACGTTGTATTTTGGGCTATTCACACAATTTGTCAATAAACTGAAAGGTGATGTCGAATGAAACAAACTAGAATTCACTTCATACCTTGCTAGAAATAGAAATGAAACATTACAAGTATATTTCACCGAATTGAATCGATAATATCCGGACAATTCGATAAAATCCGGACCTTTTCATCGCATTTCACAGCAAATTTTTATTTTGTCAAGAGCTTTGCGTCACGCAGCTATTAAGAGCTTTGCGTTTGTTACAAAGTCGTTCATAACTGTCAGTAATGCTTAGTTTTCTATAATGCTACAGGATTGAATTTAGGGAAAATTAGGTCTGAAAAATAGGTAATTCTGGTGGAAAAAGAAGTGAGAAGTTATGATCAACGAGTTAGAATCCCTATAACGTATTGTAGCGAATGTTGTTTCGTAGTGTAAGGAAATCACTTTGTGGTTCCGTGACTTTTCGCCAATTCTCGTCTATTGACCCATCCATTGAAAGACTGTTAATGAAGTACTCTCTAATTATTTCCCTAGGTAGTATGTAAAACTGGTGATACTTAAGAAGGTATGAGGGATGTGCGACTAAAATATATATATTACGAAGGGTTGTGATTTTTATTTATTAATTAAGAATGTATTTGTACACGATTGTATGTTTTACATTAGACTTGATAATATTCAGTTAAGGCGCATTAATAGTCTTTTCATAGTTTTCTTACGTGCTCAGTAGATATATCGACATAATGAGGCACCTATCTTTTTTTAATAATGTCTATCATAATATGTTGTAGTTCGCTGGCAGAAAGGAATTTAAACCTACCTGCACGGCAGTCTTCCTCTCTCTAATCCGGTTCTAATGATAGAATTGGGAAAATGAAACGGGCGTCGTTACTTCATTGCTCAATCCATCGGGAAATAGGTTTGAAACTTTGAATCACCCAAAAAATTATCCTAAATTTATTAGGTGTGGTTTTAGGTATTTAATCATATTTACTACTCTGGCTACGTACTCTGGGAAATTAGGAGCTCAGCCGCAAGTGGTGGCATAATTAACACCCGCGCGGATGATATGAGTTCTTTTTAGCTTTGTCAAAAACTATTATCACCGAATAAGAAATACTTTGAAAATTTTCACGATTAATTTATATTATCACGTACGGTATCATCGCGAAGACTATACCGTCTGGTTCAAACGACGAGGCTATAAGCGAGAGTAAAAATGATTGGGTCACTCGTAGAAGACCATCTTTGGTGCCATAAAGGTCAAATCTGGAGATGTATCTGACCTCATATGCGCATGAAAACGTAGAAGGTCGCTTAAAAAATGATAAAAAAAAGAAGTGGAGAGCGGAGTGAATGTGGTGTGGGGGGGGCGAAAAGGGAAATATGGAGTCGGAAGGAATGGGAGTGGAATTTATCCGTCCGAATCGGAAGAAAATGGGGCGGGTAGGGGGTAGAGGGTTGGGGAGAGTGGAGCGAGAAATTGGTGTGCCGCGGATGATGACAGATGAGAAACGGAATCCGTAGGGCAATCGATGACCGAAAGAACTCATCCTCCTTCCTTTCCTTCGAACTCTCCTCCTCCTCGCCCGTGCCGTCTTGACGCAGCTGCGGGGAAAACCGAGAGAGACGCCTCACTTCGCTCCTCTCTTCCTCGAGGCTCCGAATGATTCGTCGAGTCGGGTGCAGAAAAAAAACCTTTCTCTTTAGAGTAAAGCAAAGGGAGGGATGGAATGAAAGAGAGAGAGAGGAAAAAATAATAAAACACTTCCGACCATCCGGAGGAGACATGTCATTGACACTGGATGGCGTTATTCTTTTTTTTTTCTTCTTCTCCTTTCCGAATCAACTTTTTCGAATTCCTTTCGGATTGCCGTCGTCGTCGTGGAGAGTAAAAAAAAATGTATTTATATTTCTCCCGAATTCCTTTCTGCCAATCAATCTTTTATCAGATGTTTTGATTTCCTCTGGAATATCCGAATGAAAAAAAAATTTGGATGAGATCATTTCTGCGTCCAAGCGTCGTGGAGGGAATTAGGGTCGGAAATGTTCTCACGAGTTGGATTCTGCGGAGTCCCTCCCCTTCCGTCTTGTTTGCCCTATCTAGGGAATTCATCACCGCGTCTCTCGCGAGCACGAACGTGATTGGATGAGAAATTAGAGGGTAAGATCATTGCTTCTTACTCGAGTGCACGTGAAGCAGACGTTGAATGCGTCCGCGTCGGCTGAAACAACGGCGCGGTAACTCGTCGGGCATCTTTAAATGAACTTGCTCGGAAAAGGAAGGGGGTGAATTGCCTTATGCTCCACATAAAGATGTGGCAACAAAGTTTTTGTTCAGCGGTTTCAGCGTTTATAAATTGAATGCTGAGGGAAGGAGAGTCTTGGAGCATTTTCTTTGGATTCGAAGTGGTTGCGCAGCAATATCCCCATCTCTGAAAAAAAAACATAATAATGGCACAGAAACTGCATCAGCGGCTGCAGAAACCGGTTTTAGATTTTCTGGTTTTTGAACTCAAGACATTTGTACTTAGTCAGTTTGAACCTCTTCATAACGGGTTTTCGTTAGACGGTAGGAGGCATTGATGAAATATATCGGAAGGTATTCTTCTTTAGTGAGTTCCATTATTTTTCATTTTCCAACTCTTCAGAACGCAAAATATCATGCGTAATGTATCATTCTCACAGTGGTCGAATTTTTCGAGTTTTAAACATATTACTGATAGGTTATCGTTGATCATGGCAGTCATTTCCACGTCCATTAGTTAATTTTAAACTGGTTTTAGGAGAAAAATCAATTGTGATAGAATTTAGTCATAAATTTATTAGTTTTGTCTTGGTACATACGTATTCGGGCTCTTTATTGCAGACTAGATAATGCGGCATATCATTCCAATTCCTTTAAACAATTTCTGCAGCTAGAGTGAAGAAATATTTAATTTGTGAGTTAACCGATATGCTGTCATGAGTTTATAATGCTATTGCATTTCTAATACGTTTAAAAGTATTTTACAAACTTAATCTAAACAAACGCACACATTCGTCTATACTGAATAGTCTTTATAGGTCTTCAATGTAGAATTAATAAGAAAATTGAATTTAATACTCAATGGAAACAGTTCTCTCTCAAATGGCGTAAGATGCGAAGCCTCTTTGTGGATATAATACGGCTCACTTCTGTTTTACATTTATTTCTAATAGATGGTGGTATCAATGCATAATTTTATTGGCTGTCCTTATATTTTCTTATTGGAGTTCGATCGGGAAAGGACAGTAATATGTAATGATCAAATTAATTGGAATGCATAACAGCATAAACGTATGTCATGTATAAATTGTATAAATCAAATGTTAAGAAACATTATCATCCAATATACTTTTCGAGGACTGATTTCAGTGCGCGCACGGAGTCGGAAAGTTCAAATTGGAATGTCATAAAATAATTTACTGATTTCATTTCCATTGAAGTCTGCTTGGTAACATGGTTACCAACCAAATGCAATGGGGGCGTTTACTCGTAACCGAAATCGCAATTTTGTACACGAAATTGTTATATGGAAACGAAAAACGAATTTTAGTGACAATATTAATCTTCTAACCACAACCATTCACTAATAAATCACAAATTAAAATAAGCAAAAGATGACGCCCACCGAAGAAGCTGCTTTGATATCATTGACGTCATTTTCCTCCCGTCCTTTGCTGCTTTTAGGGGAAGGGAAGGGAGTGGAGGGGGGTTTTCGGAAGGTCTGCTCGCACAGATCCTATCGTAACAGCTTCCATTGGCAGAGTCAGCTGTGTCCCCCCTTTGCGATAGGGCGAAGTAGCTTCGCGGGCTCAGTTGGGATTGGACGAAGTCAATGATGTCAGAGGTTGCACCACGCCCACTTTTCCGAAAGGGTTAAAAACATCAGTTTTTCGCCGCTTGTAACTGGAGAAATATTTGACGGATCAAAAAACGGAAAAAATACGAGTCTTTTTATTTTACAAACTCTATCAGATCCGGAAATAAAAATTATGGTAAACGACCCCACTATGGATGATTTCTGTTAACTTTTGAAACAGATTTTTATGATGCAATGCTGCATTGTGCTACTGGAAAAAACCAGCACTGAGTTATGTCCCTTTAATTGAAAGTAATGACTGTTCAACTCTTTTAACGCCTTTCTTTGTATTGATCCTCTGCTCTTCTAACTCTTGAATCTAAATTGATGTAATTTCTCTTTACCAATTTTCTTTTTTCTCCTAATGCACAGAATTGATTTTCCTATATCTTAATAAACATTGAAAACCCTACGCATTAATCCTTACAGTGAAGGGCACAAGGAAAAATGGTTTAAACCTTCCAACTCTTTTTAATAGCCGTGCCGTTATTAACTAGTATTCTAGGCTCGCAGAAGATAATTCATCTCAGATCCATTGCGATTTCATTACCGTTATTGGTAACGTTAATTATTCAATTGACTACTCCGTGTTGACCACGATCGAAGTTGCTTCACTGACTTGCAGAAATTACCTTCAGGGCCTCTGACAGTTCGTTACTGATGCTGTGAAATACGTGAGTCGATATGGTGTAACCGGCTGGGAAAAAAACCAGAGAGATACATAACTATCTGTGCAGGTGAGCACGAATTCGTACGTTGCCTTTATTTATGTTCACTTCCATTACATCTCCGACCAGCATTGATGGCATCATGCACTCAGTGTAATGAAAAGCGTGACCTCTTGATTTCTACAAAGGAGGAGAAGATCTTTCACATTGCCATCCTGTTACCATTATCAGAAGTACATGACGTAAGTTACTTGGTGGTAGTATAGTTAGGTATTAAGATGTTCCCTGCCATGATTGTATGACACCTAATCGAAGAAATACCCTCAGGCGTAACTTTGTGGAATTGAATCATCATGAAAATAAAAATGACTTGGTATATTCCACACTCTCCACAGTGTACCCTACCTATACTATATGTATGTTGCCTTGATAATGACGCTATAGCCGTCAAAACCGCGGTCGGTCTTGTTAATAAAAGTGTGGAATATACCGAGTCATTTTTATTTTCATGACACCTTCTAACCTAACGTAATCGTAGGTTAATCCTATGACAAATGCGACCTTGAATACCGAGGTGGAATTTGAACCCAGGAATTTCGCAAAACTTCAACTGTTGCAGGCTCTACTTTGTGGAATGACGGCATGATGGGAGAAATGATTCACTTTGCACTTATTCCACGAATTTATTTGAACCCAACCGGTTTCGACGTTAGCACGTCAGGGGTACAATCTCCCCTGATTTTACCCCTGATGATGACGTGCTAACGTCGAAACCGGTTGGGTTAAAATAAATTCGTGGGATAAGTACAAAGTGAATCATTTCTCCCACCAGGACTTTCGCGTTCCCAGTCCGGAGTTTTACCAATATGCTTCCCCTTACTTGCAATAGCTGATACAAAATATCGATTACCCGGGCGTAAATCGAACCCGCGAACTCTGAATACCAAGGACGGCCAAATAATTGGGTTCAAGAAAGGCTCACCATAAAATATCCGTCTACCTTAAACGTTTTGGTGAAATGTAATAAGGCAGGCGTTAACGCATCGTAACCGCAGGACGTTGACACCTGTGACAAAATGGATTAAGGTGACGAATCGCCCTTGTGTCGAAATTTCCTTGTCAAAAAGTCTCGTGAAAAAATAAGGCAGCGTTTTTTTTTATGCGTATCAGCCGGTGGACTTGAGTAAAATTCCGTCATATTGCATCAAGTAGGAGGGAAAGTGCTTCCTTGCTTTTTATCATCACTCAGTTTACATTCTGTTTCATTTATTTCGCTCGTAATATCGGCTTCATTTCAATCTCCCCCATTTCTCTCCGGCGCACGTCATTCTAAAAAGATGAGCGGCTGGATTAGTGCGGCCATTCCTTCTTTTGTGGTGACGTCAGGCTTCCCTTAGTAAAGTATAAAATGAGAATGTCGCAAAAAAAAAAGAGGAAAGCTGTCTGGCGTATTGAGATGCGACCTTTTATGGGGGAGGGGGTGGGCGTCTTCTTTTTCCGCCGGTGCTTTTGTTTGCAAATTAACGCGGATTAAACGGATCGGGTTGAAAGAAGCCGCCGAAAGAGAAAGGTGGCATGGGATTCCGTGGCGAGCCAGGGGAACTGAGAAAGAAAATATGCGGGCAAAATAATATTCCTAATCGGCCCTGAAAGGAATTTTATGGACGATAAAATATTTGTGCGGAGCAGAAAACGTTTTTATCTCGAGGGGGGGGTAGTGGCATGAAAGATGGAGGGGAGGAGGAGGATGTCGTTTTCCTCCCATTTTATTAGCCATAAGAGGTTCTTCTGCAGGGTTCTCCATCACTCACTTGCTTATCCTCCTGCCTCCGGGGTGGTACGGGAATGGTGGGGGGAGACTTAAAAGAGGGACTAGGAAAGAGAAACATCGCCGACGTCACGGATGACGAAATGGCTGCGAAATTCCGGCGGAGGAACACCTCCTTCGAAGGCCTCAGCGCCGCCTAATTGAATGGATTCCTCCGCGTCCCGACCCAAGGCGAGTGTGGCGTGTGAATGCCCGTTTATGTCAATCACTTCGCTCTCCTCGGAATCATTTTCTAATTGACCTGGGATACGCCGGGCTGGATTTCATTTCGATAAACATTTCGTCGGGGAAGCCGACGCGACGTGTTGCTGTCGCGTCATTTTTTTCCGATGAAAATTTGTTTTTTATTTCCGACGGATTTTATCGGGTACCGAAGACTGCAACTAGGGTAACGGATTTTTTTCGGAATTGTTGGGTAAACGATGGAATGGTTCGGTGGACCAGTTAGTGAAGAATTCATCGCATTCTTTTGTGCCACTGACTTCCAGCTTTCCTCTTTTATCCTCTAAACTCTATCCTCAAAAGCAAAAGGAATCTCCGTTGATCATTTCCGCTTTCACGGTAACCTGATATGGTTCGGTAAGAGTCACATATTTTTCCTGTAGTGCAAAACATATTTTGTTCCCTATTCTTAATTGGTTCAAGGATTGCCTCACAAATTGCCTCGCAAGGATGGCCTCCCCTTAGCAACGCTGATTCAAGTTTTCCGCTACCCTTTACCAGCGCAACATTTATTTGAGGAATTATCCTTCAAAACTTTTCGGAATAGGCCCCGGTTTTTAATGGAAAAATTTTCAAAAGAAAACTTAAGCTTTCCACAATATTATTCTCTCCACTGTAGCACTTGTGTTGAGGCACAAGTGTTTATACCTCACCTGAAGTTGCTAGAGTGTGGCGAGGCATGTAGTAAAATATTCTAACTTGTGGAAAGCTTAAGTCTTCTTTCGTAAGTTCTTCCATTCAGCATGGAATTCCTCCAAGTCTTGGCCTTAAAAATCCATATCCCATTCTTTTGTTTGCGTCTGAGAACTTTGCATGAGAAAGAAATTTGTGAGAGTTAGAAAGAAGGGATTGCAAAGAAGTAAACTTACAGTTAGTTATATTTTTTTTACGAGAATGGTCGAACATTTTATGTAACCAAAAGGAGCGGGAGAAAAGCAAAGAAGACTAGGAAGGCCGTTCTGTTCGATAAAATATCGCGCTGTTGGGGAAAATGTACTTTTTTCTCGGTATGTCGTAATCCCAATATTTTCCGGAATCGGGCCTGCGGCAGGAACAGATAATATCGGATGTGTCTAGGGTCCCACTGCATTGCTCTGCGAGGAGATTTTTTCCCTCGCCCACTAAAAGGAGAAAGTGAAGCTATTACGCTGAAAGTTTCTGGAGAGTCCCCATATCCTGGTATATGTGCTCCCCTGTTCTGGTGTGGTGTTTGCCAAGGCAATGTGCGGTGCAAGAGTGGATGGAGCTCTTAGTATGTTGGCCGATGGAACTTCCCCCCCATAGATCCCGAATGGGTGGAGGGAGGGAACGATTTTGGCGTCGGCTACCGCAAGTTGTTTTAACGCCCTTACGATTTATTCCGACGGGCGCCGCCGCCGCCAAATTGTTATCTTCATACTTTTATCTCTTGCGTCAACTTTGCAAAGGACTTTTCTTGAACTGTGAATCTCCTTCCTTTCTAGTACCTAGGATTAATGTTTAGGTGCTTGAACGGCTCAGGTTATTTCGCACAATCTCACCTATGTTCTTAAACCTACGACAAACGCAACATCTACGTATAGGCGGGATTTCCATCCTTCCTCCCGAACGCAGAGGTCAAGAGACCTCGTGACCCGTTAAGGAAGGGGGTGCGGTGCGAAAAAGGGTGTCTCCGCATGAGTAATAGCAGTTATTGGGGGGAGGTCACTGACAACTAAGGTCATCGGCGCAGTTGTTTGAATAGTTGGTAATTGGATCATCATCTCCGGTCAACAATCTCCTTAAATTGAAATTCTTGTGTTGGCTTCCGTGTAGATTGTAATACTACAAACATTCTATTTTCGGGTTTCTCCTCGTGGAACTATGGCGTACAAATAATAATTGAGAATTAGACCGAAACATGCCTGCTGTAGCTCAGATGAAACCGTTGTTTTAATGAAAACAGTTACGCCAGTTTTAATTTTTTTACTCAGTGAAACCTTAAAATTGGACCTGTAACCTTGCGATTTTGACGCAACTTTCCTCTCAATCCTCTCAATTCTCTTATCGGATGACCTCTTCAAGTTCTAAATAATATTCTCTCTTACATGATTCACTACTAGCTCCATGCATCTCATACAAGGCCTTCCTTTCCATTCTTCTCGTTCACTTGTCCCTCGACTACTGTCATCATCAGCCCGTTATCTCTCAAGATGTGGCCGTTTAGGTTGTCCCGTCTTCTACTCTTTTTTCCCACTTCTACTCTTTGTTATTCGGGGGTAGTTGGATGTGGGTGGGAATTTTTCAAGGAATGGTGGAAGAAATGAGAGAATGGAGAGCCTACTCTTGACGGATAGCGCCTAGGGTCAACGGTTTTACATAGTATTCGACGGAAGAAATACTGACCCTGGGAGTGTTTTCCGCGCATCACTCAGATACCGGTGTATTATTGAATAATATCTACCGCTGTCGCCATTTGAACACTTTGTAATATAAAGCCATTTATCTGGACAACACGCTTATCCCATTCCCTCCGCTCCAGTTTGGGAATTAGAGAAGTGAGGAGTAGCTTAATGATTGTGATGAAAGGTGGAAGAGATGGATTGAAGGGGGCAAGTGGTGAGGGAAATATTGCATTGAGGAGGCGGTATTAAACTGCGCGAAATGGGTATTACTGTAAAGGTTACGTAGGTGTTGGGTGGAGTTATGAGGGCGGAGGGTGGATGGAAATGTTTGGAGGTGGAATTTTGGCCCAGCTATCCCGTGAACGTGTTCGTGTGCCATGCATAGCGTTATTATTTATGGCATCCTTCGGCGCATTCCGATGCCTCTCGTCGACCCTATGGGTGCGGCAAACAGGAGTACGTTTGGTCTGGGGGCAGTGATGGTGGTGGGGGCGGAAAGGGTTGGTCAAAAAGCGCCGTCGTTCCGGGGATGAAATATAAGCTCTCCTGTGTGTAGTCGAGATATTGTATAGCCGATAAGGCAGAGGCGGAAGAAGGCAGTCGTGCGGTTGTTTGGACTCAAAAAAACCCT
This sequence comes from Platycnemis pennipes, assembly GCA_933228895.1. NCBI lineage: Eukaryota > Metazoa > Arthropoda > Insecta > Odonata > Platycnemididae > Platycnemis > Platycnemis pennipes. The sequence goes on along the minus strand of OW121851.1, from coordinate 39,460,360 downwards.
TCTCTTATCCGAAAATATGTCAAACCGAAGAATTCGGCAAGCTAGCCCTTATTTTTTCAATATTTTATTGCCTGAATAACGGATAGGAAGTTAACCGGGGGTGGAGAGAAAGGGGGAGATCCACAAGGCAGATTATTTTCGGGAAAGAAGGAATTCAACGCAGAGAAAAATTACATACTGCTATTGGCCTGCCTTGAAGTGCCTCAGCTACTCCATAGGAAAATGCCTCTTGGGTTAACCTTGGCATAGAAGCAAGGTATAAAAGAAAAAAAAAAAAGTAAACTATAGAGGGCTTTTCGAAGAAAGGCCTGACAGGGTAAATAATCGATGAAGAATCTACCAAACGCTAGAAGAGGCCGGACCAAGAAACGAGGGCAAATGATACAATAGATGGGATACTGCTAGTGGTTTTTTTTAAAGCTATAAAGCAACCCAAAAGGCTGTTCTTATTAAGCCTCGGACGGATAATATACGGTATGAGGTTGCAAGTGGAATCGAGTAGGTACTATAATAAGTACCTACTATACTATACTGGAACTATAATAGGTGAAGGTGAAGTCAAAATCATTTAATAGCAGTAGTTATTCGGGAGAGACGACCAACAGCTAAGGCTATCTGCGCCATTTGGCTGGCTTGGTATGGCTGGGTATTTTAGGAGAGGTGAGAAATTAGGGAGTGGCGAAAGGGTGGAGAGAAACCCGGCGTCATTATTAGTCTCTTATTCGTGAATGGAACCAAAAGATCCTAAGTATAACGTCCCATCTGACGGACGGAGCACTGAACTTATAGTGCCCTCCACGCAGAATTTAGTTCAGTAACGGAATTATAACGAAGTAATTAACGAAAGGCGCCAAGGAGTTCTCGGTTTAAGCTCCCATCTGACGGACGATTTCTGCACTCCATATACCACTCAAGAGAGGATTGGTATGTCAGTGATTAATATATGTTACTTTCTGGCCTCGAACCACGGCCGTTGATATGCGAAACCCTTACTTTATCCACCTCACTAATCCAACCCCTGAAATTAATACGCACATGTAATTAGAATAATAATGGAGCTAAATAAAGTTATCGTCATTCAGTTCTAAAATAATAGACTTACTAGCATACCACAAGACTATTTGGCAGCAAGAGTTGTACCATACTGACATAATCATATCATTGACGCCGATACCGTCATTGTCATTAATAATGTCATGTCATGATACGAGGTGATAATGCCACTTTGGGCAAAAGCGTCGTGCTGCCTAATAAATTTGTGAAAGGTGACTAAGCCTATTATTTCAGAAATGGATATCAGCAACTTTAACCAAGTCAATCCTGATACAGTATATTTTATTCTTTCCTGGTCCCGCTGATTTGGATCATAGGTCAAATTTAACGTTAGGCATCATTGGATCTTAAAACAGGAAAAGCCCAAGTTTTCTTAGATTAGAGGATCCATTCCTTTCGGGATTTATTCCTTATGTGTCCATTCTGGGGGGACAGGAGTTTAACCTACGTTTCAGTTTGCGTCTTCAGGTCCGAAATGTTTTTGAGCAGATTTTTATCGCCTTGTATACCATTCAGTTCTCGCATATGCGCTCTGATGATCAAGTGAGGCGCATTTTCATTGGTCGTTTGACAAGCTTTTTGAATCAGGTGTTTCCAAGCATGGAAGAGTTAATGTTCTTAGATTAGTTAAATATAGAAATGTTCGTATTTGTAGTCCTGCCTTGTATGCAGCAATAATCCATTTTCGTGCGTTAATATCATCCTCAGCCATCGGGATCATTTCCTTCCGTTGTGCTTTTCCAGAAAATTTCTTGTACTCAGGAAACTTCAAAGCTTGCATCATAATCATGGGTGTCCAGACTAAACCAAAGTGTACGCATCCGTCGAGTTGGCTTCTTGACAGGACTTCCGTCACGACAGAAGAATGACGAGAATGTTACATGCGTTTATTGAATGCTTAACGAAGGGAAAGTTGAAGATGGGAGGATTCCAGTCGAAAATTCCGATCAAACGTCAGAGATTACTTTCTGTAGGCATTGGATTCTATATGGCTAACGGAGTGAAGTGATCGAAGGAACTAATAAATCCGATTCACGATGTCGGAAACAATACAAGAGGTGACAGTTTGTTACAATTAATGTTACAGAATTTGTCGGATTGAATTCACGTGCAGCGTAGCCGCGTCTCTCAAGTTAGATTCTAGCACTTATAGAATTTGGGATACTAATTACAGTCAAACTTGAGGGAATAAAACTCGCTCTCGAGTAAAGTTGGGTATTTTTGTATCTTCAATTTTTGTTTTTTAATAAAAATGTGAGAGAAAAAGTGGGGCTTTCAGTTATTTTGCGCCTCAAATGTTTTCATTACGGAATGCTTTGAATATCTGCTTAAATATTCTTTTTATGACTTATCCGTAAGACAAATTATGAAACAGAGCGGGGGCAGCATGTGGATGTAGATATATTGCGAACAATAACACCGGACGTGAAATTGGAAGGCAAAATTTTGCCCGTATAGACTGGGAATTTATTGGCTAATTATGATCAAAGCCAATATGCGTTCAACTGAGAGCGCTTGTTATTCTGTAATTAACACTATTATTCTTTGAATGTAATAATTAACTATTCTTGTTGTTCATATTTTAGACCAGATGGATTGGACATATATTGAGGCACAAGGAATTAGTTAGAAATATAATAGACGGGAAGATTGAAGGGAAGGTCCCGCGAGGAAGACCAAGGGGCAAATATATAGGGCAAATAAAGAAGGACGTGAAAGAGAAAACATACCAGGGCGTGAGGAAATTAACACTGAATAGGGCAGAATGGAGGGCTGCAGTAAAGCAATCCTAGGATTGAAATACTGATGATGATGAATATTTTAGAAAATCGTCAAGGTTGCGAGGATCTGTTTGAGGACGAGATAGAGGGAAGAATTTTAGTTTAACGGGGTAGAGAGAAAAGACAAGCGCGTAGCTTGTGTAGAGTGATGGGACGTAGGAATGATGAGGATCTAAGGAAGAACGACAATTCCGGCGTCATCAATCGCTAGTATCATTCATGTTCTTGTCATGTTTTTTGGCGATGCTAACTTCCGACCTGTGCGGACCGATATAATATTCCGTTTGCATTCTCGTTTTGATCGCGTTTCGACTCTGCTGGCATCAGAATACTCGTCCTTTCCCTTTCTCTCTCGATCTGACTCCCCTGAGATGGACTCGAACAATAAATGTTTCCGGCCAGAATTTCACTTCCCTCTCATCGCTCGTACGACTTCATATTTTTTTCTGCTTTTTATTTTTATTTTATTTTATCAAAGGGCCACTCTTCTCCTCGGCAGGGATGTGACAGTAGTTGGTCTTTCACATGCATGGGGGAGAGAGGGAGAAAGAGTTTCGGGGAATGTATGAAATTGAGATGCAGGCGGTGTGGGGGATGGGTCGAGTGTTGGGAGCGGGAGGAGAAGTCATGAATGGGATGAATGCGGGAGTGAGTTGGGGACCGCGACCACTTCACGATCCTCACCCCTTTGGCTTCCCTTCAGGTGAGCGCGCAGATGACGGGAGTACAAGTGTTGCGGGTTCGCCTCGCTACGAGCTCCTCGTCACCGTTACGCGTCAATCAATATGCAAGCAGCGGAAGCACGCGAAGACCACGAGAGAGAGAGAGAGAGGGACTATCTCCCAAGGGTGAAGAGTTCCACCGTTTCTCCGCGCGAGAGGGAATCTGTGTGCATCACTTTCAACCCTGCCTCACCCCCTCCCACCCCTCACACGGCTAGCGAGCACGTTCAAAGGGGGAGTGGTGGCTATTGTACTTGCTTCCCGCCACGAAGCTCCGGTGTTCAAATTCCGGCAGTGACAGATTTTTCATTGGTAACATTTCATCTTGTGCATACCAATAGTGATATAGATTCCTACCTAACAACCGTGTGGAGAGGGGGATCGGGTTGGTGTGGTGGCTAGAGTACTGGCATCCCATCCCGAGGGCCCGGGTTCTATTCCCGACAGTGGTGGCTTTTTCAGTGGAGGACATTTCAAGTGCAGTACTTCGTCCGTCGGATGGGACGTTAAGCCGTGGTCCCCTTGGCGCCTTTCGTTAAGAGTAGGCTAATGCCGACGCCGGATTTTTCTCCACCTTTCTGCCGTTTCCTGAAAACTCCTACCATTAACCAATTACCCAACTATCCTAAATGGCGCAAATGACCTCAGCTGTCGGTCGCCTCCCCTGAATAACCAACCAACCGTGTGGATAGCACTTCGAGTTCAGTACTCTGTCCGTCGGATAGGACTAAATACGTGAACCTCTTGGCGTCTCATAAAAAGTAATAAAAATAATAATATACATATTTATTAACTATGTATTTATTTTTGGCAAGATTGAGACTAAACTGTTACTTTTTCCACACAATCCCTTGTCAATAATAATTGCAATATTTTGAGAAGGGGAATAAGGACAAATAAATACATTTTTGAAATGCAAATTACGATAGAAAATCATTTCAATAATTACAATATTTTTAATCTTCTGGGAACTCAGACCCTTACAGAACATAATTCAAAATACATCCCACCATAGGGCAATTAGTACAATTGGTGAAAACAAAATGACACAAACTGTGGTAAGCAAAAACACAAATTAATAGTCTTGAGCCGGAAAATTAAACAATTGATGTGATTGAAGCAAATGATCAGATACGATACAAGAGGAAACAGAAAACCGAAATATAGCTAATAATCATTGCAGCAACTGATGCTCCTTTTGGATTGTGAGGCGTTATTTAAGAGGTATTAATACATTTGATTCCCCTAGGCATGTTTCGAATTAAACGTACTGAAACTACAGATACCCTTGTTTGCGAATTTTCCTATGTTTATATAACGAATTTTGAAAATGCAATCCAATATTCATGTTACTATTATGAGTCGCGTTGACGCCTCCAGTATATTCTGAACTCCTTGTTGGAATAAAATGAAGGCACTATCTCTGAACCACTGCTGGTAGCCATTAGCAGGCTGGACCTCATTGGTCGTGGGCTCTGCTGCCAAAGGAAACCATACACGCCACCCTCTTTATGTTCAATACGGCCTTTAATCCCTTCTCTCGGCCCAGGGCTGAACGTGCTCCTCGACGAAGCACGATGGTGAGCGGCTCGAGTCCTCTCAGGTGGATGGTCCCAGTGATTTTACATCCTGTACCTCAGTGAAACCTGAATAGTGTGGGGGTGGATTAAACGAGGCGGACGATTGCGAGGGTGGAAATTACACGTAATCTCAGACGAGTGCAGGTCCCCGTGAAATAAATCTTCGACAGAGGCGAAGATTTTTATTTTCACGGCCACTCGGACTGCTAAATTTCCGCGTACCACTATTGTTTTTAATACGGTGGGGAAATTCAAGCGTGAAACTGTGGAGGCCGTGAAGTTCTGGAAATTTTGATTCTCTCGGGAAAAAAATTATGAATTTTTCCTAAGTAAAATTGTACTTCTTGTAATGATAGTAATTTGAGCATTCATTGGTCCCTTTTTTCACTCTGCGTGAAGAGATGCGAGGCGAATAAATATTATTAAATCCTTTCAGAGAATACCTCGTGCTATATTGATGGCTAGAGTTAATTAGATGTGAAATATTTTTTGAGATGCTCTGACCTGTTTATTATGCGATGATAGAGTAGGTATTATTTTCTCCCTTAGGAGAGAATAATCACGACTCACGTAAGAAACATCATCATTGGCAGAAATGTGGATACTGTATTGATTGTGTTGTAGTGCCGGCAACCGATAACTACGATCATTTGCACAATTTAAGAATGTTGGATAATGGTGTAGGAATTTTTTCAGGGAACGTAGAAAAATTTGGAGAGAATCTTTGTGGTGGCATTTGCCTTCTCTAAATTAAAGGCGCCGAGAGGTCCACGGTTTAACGTCCCATCCGACGGATAGGGTGCTGAACCTGCGCAAGACTCAGAGAACTCAACAAGGGATCGGTATGCAGCTGGAAAAATCTTCCACCGTGGGGATTCAAACCTGGGCCCTCTGGACGGAGGGCAGATACTGTAGCTACCGCAACATCCCGACACCGAGATTAGTGTTCCCATCAGATATGCATCTAGTATTAGAATACATAATTCAATTTGATATTTTCCGACTTCCGTTTCTCTCCAATGAAGCTATATTCTGCCTTGAAACCCGTAAAGTCAAATCCATAGATTCAGAAATCTGCACGAACGATAAATCTCTTGAAGCATGAAATTATTGTGGTGGATGAATAAAAACTATTCCAGGTAAATACCAGGATTAACTGTAATACATTATTGCCTGCATTTATTACACGTAGCTGAATACAATATTTGTTATTATTCCGTCCCCTTACACACATCGTCACTTCTTGGAAATCATTCACTGAATCAATCTTGGAAATGAATCACATTTACTGAAGATGTTAGGCACATATTAAAAACACCAGCGCATTATGCTAGATTCGATGAGATAAACAAGATTAGAGAGATAGATTGTCGTACTGATAGATTCAAAATGTAATTTTTCCCCCGTACTATAAGAGAACAGAATAGGCAGCATAGGAAAGGGATAGGTAGGGGAAATATTTTTGAGTAGTCTGTAGTGCATGATGCATATATTAATCCCTTAAATACTATAGATACTAACAATCTAGTTTCTTGAGACCCTATAGTTGCTTGTTTGCATGTCGGTAGTGCATGCTTGGTGATATTTACCCCTGCCACATACCCTCGTGGTGGCTTGCAGGTTATCGTATAGATGTAGATGAATCACATAATCACTTCTTAGAAAACGTCGTCCTTTCCTATCTGTATTTGTTGAAATCCTGTACATTATTCTTTTCCTATGAATGTCCCATTTTGGTTCTCCCATTTCTATGGCAAGCAAATATATGAGCTAGAAAATAACGCATTAAAACGCTGGGAAGCTTGAGTCATTTACTGCCACGCCAAAAGCCGGCTTGACATAAGCAAACAACTCGAAAATTACACTGAGGAATTTGGACATATTGCCAAGACTTGGATGAAAAATCGTCCGTCAAAGACAAGCTTCCTCCCATCTTGTGGGTGGTCTGCGTCTCCTGTTTATTGCAGGACACTTGTGCCATTAATTTACCTTCACTCTTCCCATGTCAAATCCTGTCGCTTTACAATTTTCCGTTTGATAATACAAGATCCAATTAGTAACATGTGATTAGAGTTTTTGGGGTCAGAGAACGATTTAATTTTATTTACTTTTGATGGAAGAAAATTAAATATATTTTATTATCATCGCTTAATTAAACTATTGACATTGCAATTTCATTGCATTGGCATTTTTCAAGCCATGCTGTATGCTCTTCATTTATGTGTGTGCCCCTATACTCTCTTATATACAAGACATCGGAATAATGAAGTATCGTTAACATTTCAGCGTGCAAGTGGCGTCAAGAGTCTTCACGATGGACAATCACATAATCACAAGCAATAATCTCCTCCGGAAGCCAAGGATGTTTCAACCAACCCTCTGGAGTTTTCGGGTACCTACATTTAAAACTTTTCTGTAAGGATCCTCATAGGAATTGTTTTTCATGCTTGACCACAGCTACGAAAATAATTTTAGATTACAAATCGTTCGAATTTTCAGTAAAACACATAACGGTGTTTTTTCTCGGTGATTTTTCCGCCATCGGTGATTTGAGTCTCTAATATTTTTCTTTGGTCAGAAATACGTAGATCGTTTTGCTGCAGGATTTTCCCCTATATTTTTTTCGATCTTGAGCCAATCTGTTTCACTCTAGATATGAATGGCAACATATATCTCCACAAGTTGCTCGAATAATTCTCCACTAGGTGTACATCTCAGGTTGGTACCCTCAATTGTGCCCTCCAGTGTAGTGGATAATGGTCCCCCGTGTCTTAACATGTTTTCTACGTAGGTGTCACGTCTCAATGGCATGACGTGCGTCTCGATATTTTTACTTTGAATTATCGCCCCAAATAAAGATCCCTAAGAAAATAATTCACTTTGACCGGGACTGGGGCCCCGAATCCTATGATTCCGGCCAGGTGCTTCACCACTTTAGCTACCAAGGCTTCCTTTCGTCTCCTGTGGAACTCGAGCTCAAGGTGGATATTTATTTATGGAAATTCAGCCTTTTGTGCTTTTCAGCGGGTGACTCCGCTAATGTCTACATCTACATAATACCCTGCAAGCCACCACAAGGGTGTGTGGCAGGGGGTGATTTCTCACCAAACATGCACTACATATCATGCATAAAAAAGGAAAAGTATTAATATAGTAGTCAGAACTACGCTATTTAAAAAAGATAAAAACAGCAAAGCAAATATGCAAAAACATTCTGTTAGTAGGGTTAGCTGTAAGTACTCATACCAACATGCAGCTACCAATGCTATTCATTGCTACTCTCCGATAGGACGTATTTACCGTTATTCGTATCTCTAATTGTTCGAGGGAAAAAAGACATTTTGAATCGGTCGGTTGTATTCGTGGCTAGTTCGCAATCCTTGAACATTTTGTTATTATTATCGAATCGACTACTATCTGGCTATAAAACATGCGTACCTTTATTGTGGCCCTCGGCATCTGTTTTGGCATTCTTCATTGGTACCGTGAAAACTGATCGAGTTATTTTGGTAGCTTTGAAAATCTGAGTAACTGAAAACGCCTGCCAATACCCGACGACAAAAATCGGGTAAAATATTTGTATTTTTGCGTCTCTATGGAGGAACGTCATCTGTTTTGGCACACTTAATTGATACCGTGAAAACTGATCGAGTAATTTTGGTAGCTTTGAAAAGCTGAGTAACTGAAAACGCCTTCCGATACCTGACGATAAAAATCAGGTGAAATATTTCTTTTTTGAGTCTCCATGGAGGAACGATTTGGAGAAAAATAGGATCCTTAGGATTTCAAGGCTTGCGTTACTTTTTTCTTGGAAAACGTCGTATGATGATTATACCAGTTTGTGCACCCCCGAACACCCGGGCAGCATATGGTTCCAGGCCGCTTTGGCTCTGGGGTATTTTTCGAAATACGGAGGCGGACAAAGGTATTTATTGCCTTCGGGTGAGAAAAAGAATGTTTGGTGGGAGGGAAAGGATAGAGTGAGCGAGATTGGATGAGGGGAGGCTGAGTTTGGAAGGCTGAGGGATAAGCCTTTTTATGGGGCTTTCCTTTTTCACCCGTCCCTTTAATGGGCGATGAAAAAAATTCTGTGACAGAACTATTAAAAGCTTTCGTGAGGGAGGAGGCTGGTTAACTTTTTTCCCGAAGAGCTAAAGAGACGGAAAGGCGAATGTGTAGCTTTGACAAAAACGGCGCTCACAGCCTGTCGGTGTGTCGGAGGGAATATATATTATTCCGAATTATATTCTTTCGCAGATGCTTGTCTAATTTTCCGCCTCCTTTTCCATCCTGTCTACCATATTTATGCCCTGGTATCTCATTACTTTCGGCTCTAATTCCTCACTGGTTACCTCTTATTTAATACCTTTTGTTTGCTGATGCATGGTGCTTCCCAAGTGGCAGTGGTGTTTGTGGATTGAAATGAATAGCAATTTTCCAATCAGTGAAAGTGCTGCATTTTTATATAAATTTGGTGGTAGAAAATGGACCCATGAGATCTGATATACGTCAATCTTATATTCAACGGAGAGGTTGAAGATTTACCGTGTTTGATTAAAATTTATGCCATCATGCACACCGGGTGAGTTCATTATATATACAAACATTTAGATGTTTTTCTCGGTTCTATGTCCAGATCGTTATGATCATTTCAGTAGAACCCGTTATCAACCACTTAAAACACAAATCTCAGCAGAAAATATCTATTAAATCACTGTAATGCACACATATTTCTCGCCAACCTGGCAAAGGAATCGTTACACATTGATTCACTGAACTTAGATTCATTTCGACGAGGCTTCTTTTGGTATAAATATTATTCTATTACGTGAAATTTGTTTTAATATTGTTGAATTTTGATTTTTGCTTGCAGCTAGTTACTCAGAATATATATTTTTGCGCAATTACGACTCTCCTAAGGCTGGTTACTTGCCCCTTCGCAGAATTAGCAAACTACCAGGGTAATTATTCGTTGTATAATTCATCCTGAATTCCTGATTTTAATTTCAATTTGTGAAATTGATATTAACGTCATTTTAACTTTCTGTGAAATGCTTATAGCTGAATTCAAACTTCCATTACCGTTTACTATTTAAGGTCTTAAAATAACGGTTACATTGATGGAATACGATGGTAGTAATTTGGTTAAAATGTCCTCCAACTGCTAAGGTTATATTGCAGCTGTCTAACTCAACTTACGTCTAAGTTTAATACTAAGACACACATGACGCTAATGCCAGAGGTGGGATTCGAACCTAAGGCTATTGGGTCATCAGGCCAACGCGTTACCGACCTGACTATTGTAGCCGGCTCGTTTACAGTACTAAGTAAGATATAATGGGGCGATCTAATATTTTCCATGCCATTTCCTTTAAGGCCGTACCTACTATGTGATAATTTGCGTAAAAAAGACGCAATTAGCAATACATTCGAATTATTCAAATGCTATAAATAATTCCTATAAATAATGTTGTTGATAAACGGATAGGTCTATAGGAAATGAAGAGGATGTCTTTCACACTATATATCCGATGATTTATCCTTAAAACAAAATCCTCGTGATTCAAAAATAAGTGATTATAACTAGATACAATCATTTACTGTAAATGAGTGTATCTCGCGCCATAACTAATACTATGAAAGTGATGAAAACGTAAGGAACAATTAGGATCTGCACCGAAATTGTTTCTAAAATTAAAGGCTTATAGTTCATTTTGAGTTGTTTTAGCTGTCGCTATCTTTTAAAGCATAATTGCTTGCAATAGTCCTGTTCACTATTCGCTGTTTACAGGAATCATTAAATTTGTTAGCCTGAAGCAACTTTTTCTTTCTTTGGGTGTTTTTTTCACGTGATGTAACGAGTCGGTGTATACAACATTTTACGCCGGTGTGACTCCTTTGTGGATTTTACTACGAATCTGTTATCCCACGCTGATGTTTTGGCGTGTGTTTCAACCGCCATCGTTTTGCCAGAATCGTTGACAATACTCACTGCATACGGCTACCCCGAGGCAGGCAAAAAGAGATTTTTTTTGGCCTTAATTTCACCCTCGAGAATAAAATGACTAATCTGCCCGACTTCAATAAAGAACAAAAAGCGATCGCAATGCCCTCCCCTTCCCTCTGTGCCGCAACTCCGCATCCATTATTTATTTTCTTCGGTTGCGCTTGCAGTTTTTACTTTTTTTCTCGTCTCCACCGTTTATATTTCAAATTAAACATTGATTTCAACTGGCATTTGTAATTACATCAGTTTGTTCATTATTAATTGTCCTTTTACTACAACGCTTCGCGAAACATTGGACTGGTGTTGATAAAATAAATATTTGTTCGAGCGAAAGAATTTGATGAGGCTGGTGTGAACCTTTTGCAATAATTGCGGGCAGGTAAAAAAAATATATGAAATGGGTCGATGAGCTGCAGTATCGGGAATGTTCCCTTGTGTCTGCTTCGTTTGGAAAATATGGAAGTTGGTGTCACGTTATTGTGAAATTAGTTTGCCGTCCTTCGAACTCGTGACGTAATATTCCCGAGTGGTGAGATCGGAATGTAGGCTTTGTGGGACGAATAATAGGCATGTTGATTCCAAGTTGTTGCACGGCAAACATTGTTCGAGGAGGAGATATAATTTGTTTGGAATCTACGAAAACCAAATACATTGCTTCTCGTACCTTATCATTATTAGCAGAAATAAATTTTGTGTTGACGGAAAATGTAATTCGCCCGTGCTTGAAATACTGAACAGACAAGAACTATGGGTTAGGTAATACGATATTTTAGTGCAGGTTGGTTTGGTGTATGGTTATGAATTTTACGGAGAACGGAGGAAGGATGGAGAGATATCTACCGACATCGAAAGACACTAAGAGGCCGTCTAAAAAGGCACTGTCTTACGTCCCATTCGTCGGGCGGAGTACTGGACCCAAAGTGCTCCCCAGTCAGGAGGTAGTGAACGGTATACCGATAAACCATTTCTGTCAGTGCCAGGATTCAAACCCAGGCCCTCGGGAGAGGAAGCCAGTTCTCTAGCAACCAAAACAACCGGATTCCTAGCATCAGTTGAGATCTGAAGAATGTGTGATTGGATTTATAAATTAGTTACCCAATTACCTATTCCTAATCTATTAACTAAATATAAGTTTCACTGTTAGAGGATTATGAACTCTTGATTTTGATGTAATATATAGTGTTTTCGTTTCTTTGCGTGTGTGAAAAATTATGTTTTTTCATGCACTGCACATTCCTTTGTGAATGATATTCATGAAACCAGTGGCGCACCCAGAAATTTTTTAAGGGGGCCGCCATCTGCCCGATCGTTTGCAAAGTGTAACTAAAATGCTATTTTAATCAGTATATTTTGAATGTTATAGTTATTAAATGTATGCATCCTATAAGTAGCCATATCAGATTTACAGAAAACTTTGTAATAAACTTTTAGGTCTATGCTAAGTTGGTTATGTGTGACATCACAGATAAAAGTGCCTTTCTTTTATCTTTGGTTTATTCGTATTCGAGTAAAATGATGCAACTAGTTTTTTCCTATTTTTTCAATTTCTGCTATCATGTGACTGTGACTTGTCAATGAAAGGGTAATCTGGGTTTTGTAGAGAGCTAAGGGGGGGGGGGGGGGGCAGGACCCCTACCCTCCTAACCCCCGTGGGTGCGCCACTGCATGAAACTGCCGAAACTTTATACTTGGATTGCTTTCAATGGCGTGCCTCAGTCCCGCAAAGACAATACTATGTGTTCGAACTCAGCTCCGGAAAACGTAATGATTAGCTCAGAAGCTTAGATCATAGCCTGTATAAAGCAAGGACCATACGTTTCCGGGATTGTCTGTAGGCGCGCAGTATTTCGTCGAACTGTTTCGACTGCATCATCACAATGGATTGTCCGCCGCGCCGTCCACGGACTCTCCACACAACCCCGCCTCTCTCTGTCTCTCAATAAGAGAGTCCTCCACCCCTCATCCCTTTGACATAGCAGTGCCTGCCCGAAATGATCAATGTGGAGTGTGAGGGAACTCCCTGCGACTCCCTTAATCATTAATCAATCTTAAAGCATTAAGCATAAATCAAGCCGTTTTACGCGTTCCTCTCCAAAGAATGTTTGCGATTCATTGTTTGTGGAAACTTTCCTGTGTGCACGATTTATGGAAACCTCACCATCTCTCCCTTCTGGCTGCTTTGTTCCGTTCTTTTCGGAGGGATGAGTCCATTTGGTGGGAGGATAGGTTTTGCATCGCTATCGTTCCTTCCATTCTTTCGACTGAGGTGAATGCTGTGGATGGTGGTGAGCCATCTCCTGTCTTGCGCTCTCTCTACAAGCTGCGCGGTGAACAGGATTGATGAGCGGACCAACCGGTCGGCCATTTAGGACTTGAGCTGATAATTTGGAGCATCCGGATTGTTGTAGAAAAGGTGTGGGCGGGGACCTCGAGGACAGCTCTCAAGTTCAAAATGACTGAAGTGCGTCCGTGGGACCGTTTCTAAGAAAAATATCTAAGTCGCTTTTCAAGAAGTAGTCGTGTAAATCAGGCATTATGGTGTTTCAACTCCTTGACATCCGCATGTCATTCGGCGAGCGGGTGGTAGGTTAACAACCTTGGAAATTGACGTTTCACTGTAAAAACTTTGGGAAAAAATTATAAAGTGTGATTCTTAATTTTTTCTTTAGAATTGGGTTTTGTATGCGTTTTAGTCGTGTATGTTCCCGAGAAAAATAAATTTGTACTGTGTGTCGTTCAGACAGTTAATCTCTGTTCATTAGTATTTCCGCACGCCCTGCTGATGTAGATTGGGGGGTGGTTATATGTCTGCTTAATTCTGTAGTCTGATGTGTAAATGAGTCATTGCTATTGCTATTGTCACTCGGTCTACCAGCTGTCTACATGCATTTTAAAAAGGCATCATTTCCTGAAGAAACAGGCTCCCAGTTGTTCGCTTCTTTTGTATTTTTTTCTTTTCAATGGATCTTGAAGCTATTTTTGACTCGCCTTTGAAGAATGAAGGCAGATGACACCAAGACCCTAATCGCCCTCTCCCTTACTTGGTACAGTTTAAGGGGGGTAAATTTTTGATGTTTCTCATTGAAGTCCAAATACTTCAGACCTGACATTATCGATGAAAAACTCGATTCATAACTTGTTTACAATTGTCAATCATTTCCGTTTTGTTGATTGAGAATATTCAAAATGTAACTCATTTTCTTATCACTGGGAGGGGGAGAGGCACATACTGTGTCTTTACCTCAGCTCTGTGGCGTTGTCAAGGATCGAAGGGCGACCAAATCGTGTTATAACAATATAAGTCGAAACATATGAATCACTTACTTCGTAAGCAATAGTACAGGTTTATATCATTTTTAGAATACTGTTAAAATATTGAAAATTTCACTTAGGTGTGCAGTTTACCGCCAGGAATAGGAAAACGATTAAAAATACGCGCTAATTCTGTATGATTCGCGATGACTGAAAGATCAGCCAAAATTATTTTTTTTACTAAATACCTTGAGATAATCTTAAGCTTAAAAATCACCACAATCTATATCGAAATTCTTTTTACACATCAATCGCTAATCTGCCATTCTTCGCGGCTTCCTACATAGTTAATGAATCTCTACTGATGCTGAGTACATCTATGCATTCTTAATTACTTCAAATCACGCCGCTTAGTGCAAATGGGGTCGTTTACCAAATTTTTTTAATTGCCGAATATGATAGAGTTGGTAAAATAAAAAGACCCGTATTTTTCCGTTTTTTGATCCGTCAATTATTTCTCGAGTTATCGTCGTCGAAAAACTGATGTTTTTAACCGTTTCGGAAAAGTGGGTGTGGTGCAACCTCTGACGTTAATCGACTTCGTCCAATCACAACTGAGCCCGCGAAGCTACTTCGCCTTATCGCAAAGGGGAGGACACAGCTGACGCTGCCAATCGGAGCTGTTACGACAGCATCTGTGCGAGTAGACCTTCCGAGAACCCCCCTCCACTCCCTCCCCTTACCATAAGAGCAGTCAAGGACGCGAGGAAAATGACGTCAATGTTTTCAGAGCAGCTTTTTCGGTGGGCGTCACCTTTTGCTGATTTTAATGTTTGATTTATGAATGAATGGTTGTGGATAGAAGATTAATTTTTTCACTAAATTTCTTTTTTTGTTTCCATCTAACAATTTCGTGTACAAAATTGCGATTTCGGTTCCGAGTAAACGCCACCATTGTTGATGCGTTAACTTATTTCTTTGGGCGGGAGAAGCGATCTATTATATTTTTACCTTGTATAGCTGAGGGATTCTTAATAGTAAACCTCCAGTTTCATTTAATGTTCCTCATTTGATGAAAACGCTCGTAAAATAAATATTAATAATCTTTGGTCCTCAATTACATTCTTTAATTATTAACCAAGTAACCGTCTTAACCGAGGATTACTGGAGGAACCTTCTGGAGCCTATGGAACATTCACGGCTTCGGAGACCCTTCAACTCGCCAAGTTTAAGGTTGGGAGGCAGAAGTGTCATTCAATGCTAACTCGACCAGAAATTCCAATTATATCATTCCAGTTTTGTCATTATTTCCCACTCTACTTGTTTTGCCTACTTCATTGGAGAGGGAGTCATCCCGAGAGAATTGTTTTTCTGCCTGCAAAATAACGGTCGCTTGTGATTTTGTTCAGATTATTCTAGCGTAGAGAAAACTTAAACACGTTTAATGAATTAATGACTGGTTAGAGTATGAAAAAGAGTTAATGACTTATGGGCCTAATCGCTAATATTTACGAGCAAAGGCTCCTTCGACCGTCGAAAATAACTCATTAAGATGCCTCTTTTTCCATTGTATTTATTTATTCGCGTGCATCTTATGAATTGAGTTTGCTGACTGAGTAGTTTTATTTTTGAAGGTGTTTTTTCAATTCATAATCATATTTATTGTTCTTCACTCCTTATTTTGCATATTTGTTCATTTTATGGGATATCGCTATGATTTTTCGGTGTTTATCATTGGCATCCGATTTCTCTCTAATAGGCATAAAATCTACTTATTAATTTTTTGTCCACTTTCTTCGTTTTTAACTTCGTTTTAATGTGACCCACACTAAATGAATTCAGTCTCACCAAAGGCCATTGGCTGAGGAGATAAAGCGTTTTCTGGAGGGTTTCTACCGTAAAAATACGAAAGGGGTGAATGAAGTAGTACCATTATTGGAATCGAAATCACGATCTTCATGTGTTCACATTGGGAGCAAACGATATTGGGTTCAAGAACGGCCTTACAAGCCGCACTTTCATTTATTTTGGGCCCTTTTCCCGGCCCCAAATGCCCTTCACTTATCCGTACACTGAATCCCTTGCCCCTCTCATCGCTTAAGAACCTACCGATCGCGACTTTTCTGAAGAGCACCCATCATATATATTACGTACTGGTCGGATTTTTCCGCGACAAAAATATCCCTCCATAAAACTGAACACCCATCCGAAGTTATTTCTGACTTTTCGTTTTTTTTTATTCCCGCGGTAGGGTGTGTATCCCACCGATATCTATTCCCATCCTCGACATATCCTCGGAAATTGAGGCGTAATAATCCGACCTGATCCGCGGCGGTGCCAGCTATCATCCTCGCGGCGCGGGGGATGAAGAGACAGTCGAAAGGGTGGTATTGGTGCGAAGGGAAGGTTGAGGGAAGGGGTTAGGCAGTATCCATGAGCGGATTGCGGTTTTTTCTCCGATGTAGTCTAGAGGGAAGGTCGGGTTGGGGGGGGAAGGAGGGGAAGTGGAATGACATTTTCCCAATCCATCGAAATATATTTTCTTGCGAGGGTCTTAGCGGGAAGGAATATTTCCTAGGAGTACGTCGGAAATCAACCATAGAAAAGGTTTCGAAAGGTCATGCTGTGAAAGAAGGATGATGATGAAATGAATCGATCCAGTGACAAGCGAATAAGTCCTAAGAAGAGTGGGAGAAAAGATAAGTCTGCTGAAAACTTTAATGAAGAAGAGGTGGAAATCCAATCGGTCATATATCCTGAGACACGATGGGCTGTCGGAGACGAGACATTGTTGGGGGTAAAAAAAAGGAAGAGGGAGAAAAAGAAGGTACCTATCGTTTTAACTATGTGAAGAAAATAGAGAAGGATATTAAAAAAATCCATGTCTCTTTAAATATGAAGAGGTTAGTTGATAAGAGAATTGAGTGGACAGCTACGTAAAACCTATCGTAGGGTTATTGACTGGTGGTGATGGTGTTTTACATGTAAATAGTTCTACACATTGTATGTATTCTATACATCAAAATCGAAGCTATCGATTTTGATGTTATGTTACTCCCGCCGTCCACTTCTAAGACTTTATAGCATTTCAAATATTTTTAAGTCACTGCACAATTTTCGTGAAGGTACATTGATGGAGGTATGCGATAAGTAAAGGAATTTCAGAACATTAACCGAGGTAAAATTGTAAATAGTGTAAACCTTCTCGCTTTGTTTCATTTTTACCTATCGTATTTATATGTTTCATTCGTACATTATCGTACATTACCCATGCAAACTAATCGGTTGTTATGTAAGCATTTTGTCAAGCACTGACGACAACTTCGATGTAGGATTCCAGTAATTTGGTACTTCTAGCAATGGCTATTCAAGTATGTGGCAGTGGACGGGAAGATCGGTAAAGAAAGACCTCGAATGAGATTATAAAACAAGTGATGAAGGTTGTGAAAAAGAAATGCGTAAATATGAAGGGATTAACTGCAAGAAGAATCTAGTGGAAGGCTCAGTCAAACCATTTTCAGGATTGCAGACTAATGATGATGAATTCAATTATGCCGGAAATTGGGATTTCTATGCTTATCCACCGCACTTTTCCTTATAAGAGGCACGTCTAAGAGCCCGTCTGTAGTATCTTCATCTACATCTACATAATACTCTGAAAGCCACCTCAAAGGTGTGTGGCAGGGGGTGAATTCTCACCAAACATGCACTACATATCATGCATTTAAAAGGATTAGTATTAATATATTAGTCTAGACTGCAATATTTAAAAAGATAAAAATAGCAAACTACGCATGCAAAAACGTGCTGTTAGTTGGGTTACCTTCTAGTCCTTACACCAACATGCAACTACCTACGCTATCTATTGCTACACTCGTATTGGATATATTTACCGTTATTCATATCTCTAATTGTACGAGGAAAAGAGGACATTTTGAATCTGTCAGTTCGGCAATCAATTTCTCTAATTTTATAATTATGGTCCAGTGTACCATAGTAAGTTGGGGTTCGCAAAATATTTTAATGGGTTTTAGGGTTCAATCTAGTTCTCAATGTTTCGAGGTTCTCTCTATTGGGCCGGAGGTAAAGATGAAATCCTTTGAAATGAAAATGTTGCTTAAATTTCACATTTCACGTGGACTCATTTTTTATACTTAGATTTTCCATTTACTCTACTTAATGCTAATGAGGTGAAAAGTATTGAATTTGTCGTAATTGGAACCAAGTGTTTGAAGTGCGTTTAAGCTACCCATTCATGTACGTCCCATCTAACGATCTGAAAGTCGTCGTTATATTACATAATTGTTATTTATACTTCAACTGTATTTATGTGTGGCCCTATATGTATTTTACCCTTCTTGTCATATGTGTAATTACACTCGAAGAATTGAAAATGCCCTCAAATGCGCCGAATTCACAGCTAAATGCATCGCTTGCTTGTCGTTGAAATGGTACATCAGCTCTATAAGGTGAAGATCGGCTGTTTGAGTTTCTGCTCGTCTGCTTTCTGCTCGAGTCAAATATTTGGTAGTTGTAGTTCTACGTCTAGAGCTACATAATACCTATAAGCCACCGCACACGTGTCATAGAGTGGACCATCACCAGGCATATATGACAATCAAGATGGTAAAATCCTAGTTACTAAATTAGTAGTTAGGTTAAGAACCGGTTTTATGTCGTTTGGTCATTTAGGATAGGCGGGTAATTGAGTAGGGGTAAAATATTTTAGAGAAATGAGGGAGGGTGGAGAAAAATCCGGTGTCGGCATTAGCCTGCTCTTCGTGAAAGGCGCCAAGGGATCTACGTTTTAACTTCCCATCCGACGGACTGAGTACTGAACTTGAAGTTTCCTCCTCAAAGCACTCAAGTGTAGACCTGTATGGCAATGAAAAAATCTGTTACTTTCGGGATATGAACCCGGAACTTCGGAATGGGAGACTCATACTTTACACCGTGCAAAGTAATTCCCTTTAACTTTTGCTGAGGAAACTTCCTTCCTTCCCACCCCACATTCCTTGCTTTTATGATAAAGAAAGTAATGCTACTGCATTTCACGTCGCTGGAGCACTGCGGCAAGCAATCATCCCTTGTCAATTTTCGGTGGAATGAAGGGCGGGAGCGGGAACGAGGAATTTTCTGTGCCTTCCGAACCCTATTTCCAAAATTTCTCTCCACAGTTTCACCATCCTTTTCTCCCTCGCTCTGGGACACGAACGGAGTTCTTGTTTGTGTGAGTGTGTACCTACTCTGTCTGTGCCTGCGTGTGTGCTCGTATTTGCTCTGCGCGAGGGGTTGCGGCGTCTGCGCAATCGATAAGTGTGGCCAGACTCACTCCGACTCGCGTTCGCACACACTGATGCAGGCGTAGTCGCCTTCGTCGTCGTCGGGGCGAGGGGTTGAGGGGGGAGGAAATCGGCGGGGGTGGGTAAAAGGAGGGTGGAGGGGGCGGGGGTGGGTTTGTACCGGTTACCACTACTAACACAAACGGGAACTTCCACCCTCCTCGCCCCTCTTCTCTCTTTACCTCCCTCCCCCTTGACACGACCCGCTCGATTTTTACTCCCCAGACATATTTCCCTTTCGCAGAGGGGTAGTCGGCGGGGAAATGGCCCTTAAGGGCACGATAGAGGGGGTGGGGGGAGGAAGGGGATTGAGGGAGTTTGATGTAAAGTACTCCCATCCCGTGACCTCCCTAACTCACTGTCTCTCTCGCCTACCCTTCTTCGGCATTTGCTCGCTTTGACGCCCCCGACGGGGGGAAAAAAAAGGAATGTGGGCACTAATAACATTGCTCTCTTCCGTGGGCACTTGAAGCTTCGCTCGGTCTAAGTTGGAGAGCAGTCGTTTGAACATCGGTGATAACGGCGGGGCGTGTATCCCCATGCACGGAATGGGGTAATTAGCGTATGAGGCGCGCGACAACCGTGGACGTGAATATGCGTCGTTAATGCCGCGGGGTTGTTCGCAATTACGGCTTGCGCGAGGTGTTTTTTTTCCCAGCGCGAACTCATTTGTTGTGTCGTGTTTTGGGGGTTGCGTTCCTTGAGAGGACCGAATTGATGTTTTCAGAGACTGTGGCTTGAGAAAACTTGTGTTTTCTACCCGGGCTCGAAGTAGAACACTCGGAAATGGTGTGCCATTTCGCGAATATATGCTATTAGCTTAATTTCCGCTTTGGTTCCACACAAGCTATCATTAAGTTTTACGTGAACTCGTGAGTCTGCTTTTGGATACACATGCATTTTTGGTGAACATAAGGCTGGGCTGATGCGTTAAAGTGGAGGCCTTTGAGCTAAGTCGTGAAAATATAGACAAAATGGGAATTCTTGTTCGAGCGTTGCATGCATTTTCACGCCTTATGAGTCCCCACGAGTCATTACTTGCCGTCTGTTGAACTCCATTAATGCACTTGGAGCACCCTGCCTTTACGTTTGGAAGGTACGTTGGCGTTAAAGACTTAGATGTTGCTTTAACTCAAATACTGTCGTTTTACT
The DNA here is from genome assembly GCA_933228895.1 of Platycnemis pennipes. Lineage (NCBI taxonomy): Eukaryota > Metazoa > Arthropoda > Insecta > Odonata > Platycnemididae > Platycnemis > Platycnemis pennipes. The sequence goes on along the minus strand of OW121851.1, from coordinate 39,439,471 downwards.
GCAGAGGACTCACGTCATTGCTTGCAAAACGCCTTCTAATACCAAGTCTCATGCAAATGAGCCTTTTGGATTTCTACATTTATATCTACATAATACCTACCCCGCAAGCACCGTAAGGATGTATGTCAGAGGGTGAATGTTTCAAGCATTCAAATCAATAGGTCAAATCCTGTGTTAGGTTCTACAATACTGTTATTTATGGGCCAAATATATTTAGAGTTAAATGAACTTGCAATACTGAAGTAAATGTAATGATCTTCAGAATAGGACATCGCACTGAAGCAAATATTCGTATATTTTTTCAATCATAAAACAGAAAAATGAAATGCACTCGCAGTAGCATGCAGGTGTGTAAAAATGCCAGTTTAAAAATGTACAATATGTATTCTTTAGAACATATATCTAGAGCACTCTTTATGGAGGTTAGGCGTGGACAATGGCAGCAGCTGAAAATTTGGTCTAGGATCTTTCGAAATGTGGAACTGCATTCGAAGTGTGGAGCTGCATTCGAAATGTGGAGCTGCTGTAGAATGATGAAGATTAAATGGATCGACCGAGTGAGTAACGAGGAAGTTCTAAGAACAGTGGCAGGAAAGAGAAGACTTTTTAAAACCCTTATCCTAATGGCCTACTTAATCGGCCATATCATGAGACATGATCGCCTGATGATAACAATCGTCGATGAACAAGTGAACGGAAAGATTTGCGAAGGAAGACCTCGTATGAGATTTAAAGAACGAGTGATAAAGGATGTGTAAGAGAATAAATACGCAAATTTTAAGAGCTTAGCTGATGGGAAAATTGAGTGTAGAGCTGCGTCAAACCAATCTAAGGGTCGTTGATCGATTATGATGAATATGCATCCTAGGTCCCCCCTCGTTATTTCGTTGTATTCTATTACTGTCCCTTATTGCTCACGGAAAAATATGTTTCTGGACATCCCCGTCTGCTTATTGAATATTAAGCCTCAGCCTTTTCTCTTGTGATTTTTTGGTAGCCCATGAGGTTAGAGCGTCGAGCTACCGACGGAGTGTCCAGAGATCGAATACGGTAAAGGCAATAGTAGGTGCTCATTTTAAACCCAAGTTGTGTAATTCTTCGTGGCGCCAGATCGTAGAAGGAAAGAAGCTCCCTTCCCGGCTCAAACTTTGAGAAACCCACTCCTCGTTGAGCTTAGTAATTGGCGAGCATCACCCTCACCAATTGGGCCGACCTTCGGGTTGAACTCTGTAGTCCATTATAACCTCAAGCACCAAAAGTGTGTGTCTGCTAAATGAACATAAATCACCATTTCGCTTCCCATTATCATCATTAGCCTCCGCTTCCCCCAAAGAACCGTGAACTTGACCTTTGAAACTGTTTTCTTTCCTTCACAGCACTCACGCCTTTGTGACTCACGTTGGACAAATGTCTCTGACGTCACCTAACTCTTCTTCCCCTTCCCCTTTTTTCATACATCTTAGGTATTCCTCTTTACTCCCCCCTTCACTTCTCATAGCTCTCGACTTACGCAACTCAAGGTATCGCTTTTTGTTTCTTTGTATATTGACTAATATAGCAGCAGAAAACAAGTTTGGAATCGGATCCTTATGAGGTAGGCTTAAAAAACGAACTGGAGATTGTGAAGTGAAAATCGACAGGATTTATTAAGAGACGGCAGTATAATTAAAGCATAAAATCATAACTAGCATGCTATAAAAACTTATCTTCACAGACTTCATTATCTGAACGCAGATTGAAATATGTATATAATTCTGTCTTATAAATAGTTTTAAATTCATCTTGGAAATTACTTCGCGAAATATGTTTCGAACTGCGACTTATTATGGTAGACTGGCCCACGAACAATATTATTGAAATAATTTCCAAATCAATTTTTATTCATTTCATACAGACAGATTTAATATTTATTTCTTTCCTCGAACTGTTAATAATCTAATTAGCCGTGACTATATTCAGTAATTTATTAATACATTTTTCGATAGGTAGCCTAGATAGTTGCATGTTGGTGTAAAGGCTTTTAGCTTACCCAACTAGCAGCACGTTTATGTGCTGCTCCTGATCTGCTATTTAAATCTCTCAAATTTGTATATTTCAACTAAAATATAGCTTCTAATCTTCTTTGGCCATTTTAGGTAATGCATATTTTTTTTAATATTCACCCCCTGCCAAACACCTTTAGGCTTGCAGGGTATTATACAGATGTATCCGTTGTTAAAGTGCTCAGTATGGTAAAGGGGAAGGGAATTTGTTGGTGGGAGTTAGGAGACAGGGTGGCCTTTGACGTGAGTAGAACGCTGGGTAAGCGAAGAGAGGTTGAAAATATGCTTTGGATGGTATGAAAAGACGTTGGTAATATGAAGAGAGAAACAACATAGGGAAGGAGCCGTTAGGTGAAAGCAATAGAAATACTAAGTGGTGTAATACTTAAAACATAACCTAATGGAATTAATGGAAGAAGGCGATACTTTGTGAAAGTTGCGAACGTTAAACATTGTAAATGAAACAACTTTGTACTTTCCACTTTCAGCTTTATAATATCTAATTGTGCCCCCACAGCTGTCCTTGACGGTACCCAACTCCCTCTCTCCCTCACTCACACTACCACCCCCCTCACTCCCATCCAAAACTCTCCCTCCCCCTCAGTTTGAGTCCTTCCCCCACTCCTCAGTGTAACTAAATAATGCCTTAGTTAGAAATGTTTTGTCAGTTGGCCCCCCTTGAAAATGACGCTGAGTTGTCGAAATCGATCGGGGAACATATAAAGCTGAAAGTGGAAGGTACAAAGTTGTTTCATTTACAATGTATAACCTAATCGGTTGGAAACTGTCATTGTTATAAGGCTTGGTTCCTTTATTATGCGGCAAGAGTTTTCAGGAGTGAAGTGGATTTCAATAATCGCTGTCATCACTTACGATGTACAACGATGCCTAATTTCGTGACGTGATTTTTACGTTGCGAGGAGGGCGTAGGCTTTAGACTGCATGGGCAGTCAGTGCATTCTCCTGTATAGGGAAAAGGAATAAGTCCCGAAGGGGAGAATAGCCCAACGCCCGTGGCCAGAATCTAAATGGCGTGTGATGTGAGTAGCACGTCTCCCGCCTTCGGAACCCTCGTCCCCCAAGCACCCGCTCTCCGAAAGGAGAGACGGCACCGTAGTCCCAGCGGCAATTTTCGTTCCGATAAGACTAGAGTGGACGGCGGAACGCTCTGCACCACGCCGGCACCACCCCTCTCCCTTTGTCACCGTCCGTAATCTACGTCACTATCTGGGAGGCGAGGGAAAATGGGCTTGCCCATCTTTTTTAGCGGAGCGAGAGAGGATTGTCTCGAATGTGATGCCGAGATCGGAGGGTAGGGACTCGGAAAAAACGAACGGTGCTCTCCGACTCCTTCATTTTACTGTGATTGGGATGCAGTGCTGCGGAAACCTAAAAAATTGTAGTGGTATTCATACGAGGAGTGGTATTCAAAAAAATATGGAATAGAGTAAATAAAAGTGCTTAAAAGGTGGCATGGACGCTCTTTCACCTTGTTTTTAGAACTTGGATTGGTCCCTGATTGGTCAAAATTTTATCTAGTCAATGCATAAAGCATTCAACAATCATGACCGTTAAATTAGAATGTCCTCTTCCAGCTATTAGACAGAGATAATATACACCATAACGCGGAGTAACGCCCGTAAGCCATTATTAACTCTTTTAAGTTTCAGTTCACTACAAGTAATGGGTATCCGATATCAAAATTGAGTAAAGGTCTTCATGAAATTACTCTTAAAATTTGTGAATGTCGATAGTGATCTTGGAATTTAATTTCGCTTCGTTGGTTTTTATATTGCTCTGTTATTTTATGACCTGAAATCGGCTCTAGGACCATTTCCTTTGATCTCATTCGTAATGTAAGTGTAATTTAAAACTAAAGCATGTTTTGATATTGGAGCAGATAGGATTGGTATGCAGTTTTGTTATGTCACTCTGGTGATTTTATCTTTGACACAGAGATGGGGCACTTGAGACTTAACAGACATGATTCCTTCCTTGACTACTTTCTTACTCGTGAGAATTTCCTAGAAGTTGGACTTTTGTGCTGATATTGAAATCTTTTATAATAGGAATGCAAGACTGTATAAATTTCTCATTGTTCCTTGAAATACACCGATATGGGACATGTAAAAAATATTATCATTTTCCTATGCAACAGTGACAGCTATAAAATAGATCGTTTCTTTGGAGTACACCCACTCATTTATTCCAACCTATTTCTCAGTGTCGGAATTCGGCTGATACTCACTACCTAGGAAAATATCTCTTATCTACGCTTATAAAACAGGCGCGTGGTATGCGATTTAGGGATGCCACATCGGCTAAAAAACATCAAGTGGTCAATGTTTCGATACTCACCACTAGTACTCACCACTCACTCATTATTCATCGACAAAAAACATCGATGTATCGAGTTTTTATGCCTTCATATCCGAGGTTAGGTATTATCGTAGAGGTATTATGTATTAGGCATCAGAAATTTTGCATCTTCTTAAAAACTTGCAATTTTGAAAATTATTCGGAAATCGGACCTTATTTAGTAAAATAATGACAAATAATATGCATATATTTTTCCATGGAATGTATTTGTAAACATAGAAAACATATCACTGTTTCATTATTAAATAAAGATAAATAAACATAATACAACAGAAAACAAATAACACAATAAAGTGAGTGTACCTGTTCCATAAAAGTATTCTATGCTTGGTAGTATAAAAAAATCAAATTGAAAAACAGTGGGTTTAAAACGTTTAAACCTCCCAGTATCGGTAAGGAACACTCTTTGCTAAATATGCATCGACCCCAACCTACTCCTGTTATCTTGTACCACCAAGTTGAGAGCTGATACAATCCTGTCAGAAGGTACTGATGTAGGCATGGCGGATCATGTTCTTGGAAGGCAATACTGGGATGAAAACATGAACGATTTTATACCTTCACCTGTTTCCCTACACGCGGACGATATATGGCGTAATTAGGGAAGGTTCGTTCGTATTCTTAAAAGGCTTATGATAATCAGAAAATTAATTATTGGTCAACCAAAAACATTTCTAAGCCGCTCGTTTCCTAAAACTTCGCTGCGATGTTGAGTGTTTTGAAAACATCGAGTCGATGTTCCATCGAATGTCTTACCACTCGATGTTTTCGATGTATCGGCAAAAAACATCGAGTAGTCCGATACATCGATGTCGATGTGACATCCCTAATGCGATTACACTGTGGAGAAATTTCCACTGCATCTTTGAGAAAAAATCATGCTGCTACTAAATAGGGGTCCCTGAATCATCGGCAAGTAAGTCAGCATGGGTACATCTGCAAAGTTCCGTGCAAGCAAACTTGGAAGTGCATAACATTGGCTCATAATCACCAAACATGCTCTAACAATATTTGCTGATAATAATAATTAATAATAGTAATAATTTCTAAAATGATCACAGGTGACCCCAATTACGATCATTTTAATATATATATGGACACACATTTAAAAACACCCATGCCATGGACAGTTGACTTTTACCCAGGCGGGACTCGAACCCGCGACCTTCGGAATGGCAGGCGAGGACTTGACCCCGCCGCCACCGAGGCCGGCCGATAGATAACATTTGTTCTCAAATTACTTATTGGCAACTTTGGTTACGAGATGAATCAATGTTAAATAAACGTTATATTGTTGTCGGCAAAAGCATTAGGTTTTTATTTTTAAGTGCTCAGAATGTGCTGGTTAGATCGCACCGTCTAAAATAATCGTTGACTACGTTCAAATACTGTATTTTTCCCGTAGGCGGAACTCGAACCCACGACCGTTCAGTTGCGGGGATGGCAAGAAGAATATGATAACGCTCTATTCACTGGAATACTACAATGTAGTTTAACTTGATCTTTCCAAAATTATATTGTAATACAGAGAAATAGCTGTCGTAAATTACTACATGGGCGTAGTCCTGCATCTTCAAATCACCACGGCCAGCTGGATTTTCCATCGCGATAATGGGGTCGTTTACCATATTTTTTTTATTGCCGAATCTGATAGAGTTTGTAAAATAAAAGGACCCGTATTTTTCCGTTTTCTGATCCGACAATTATTTCCCAATGTTTTTAACCCTTTCGGAAAAGTGGGTGTGGTGCAACCTCTGACGTATATCGACTTCGTCCAATCACAACTGAGCCCGCGAAGCTACTTCGCCTTATCGCAAAGGGGGGGACACAGCTGACTCGGCCAATGGGAGCGATTGCGACAGCATCTGTGCGAGCAGACCTTCCGAGAACCCCCCTCCACTCCTTCCCCCTCCCCTGAAAGCAGTCAAGGACGGGAGGAAAATGACGTCAATGTTATCACAGCAGCATTTTCGGTGGGCGTCACCTTTTGCTTATTTTAATTTTTGATTTGTGAGTGAATGGTTGTGGTTAGAAGATTAATTTTTTCACTAAAATTCTTTTTTCATTTCCATCTAACGATTTCGTGTACAAAATTGCGATTTCGGTTCCGAGTAAACGCCCCCATTCTCTCGCGTTCTCTTCGCCTATACATATATTTATTTTTATTTTCATTCAATATTACTTTTCCCATTATTTTTTATGCACATTTGAACGATAACGTCTAGACGTTCCTCTGTCAACTCCTCACCGTACGATGCCACGTTCTCTCGCCTTTTGATGCATTTGAGTCAGTTAATAACGTTCGTCGAGGTTATTAGCGAGCGACTTGAGGGAGGCTGGAATCAAATTGACCGTGGTGACTTTCGCGGAGGTAAACAACCGAGTCCCTCTCGGAGGAAGGGAGGGGAAGTGAGTTGGAAGGGAAGAAAAAGGAATGCGAGAGGGGAGTCTGGGAAGAAGAGAAAGGAGAAAATGGAAGGAGAAAGGGGAAAATGGAAGGAGAAAGGGGAAATGGAAAAGAGAGAGGGGGAGAGAGAGGGCTTTTTCCGCTTTTGTGTGCGGGTGTGTCGTCGACAGCGTTTGCCCTGAAATTGCGCCCTCTTTATCCTTCGCCCTCCCTCTTGACTCCACGCTTTTTTCCGCTCCAAACAAATTACTTATTTTTTACCCCCCCGTTGCTGTTTACCTCCTCCACTTTCTCTTTTCTCCCCCTCCCCCCTCCATCCCCCCCTTAGCTCGCCCCTCTCCTTGCGGAGCGAACCTCATCATTCGCTTGCATACGGAATCAAAGCACGCGAAAAAGAAGCGTTGAGAAAAAAAAATAGAACGGAGGAGAATCCGGAATAAAACCTCAACCACCCACCCTCTTCCTTCCCACCTCTCTCCTTTCCCAGTCGCCCCTCCCCCTTTACTCGTTTGATCCTCGATTAAGTATTTTCAGTCCCGCGGAATGCGCAGTCTTCCCCCCGCTTACACACACACACATATTTTTTTCCGCGTCGCTGATTTTCTCCATTTTTGCTTCTCGCATTTTATTTTTCGTTCGCGAGAGACTGTTCGTTTATTTATTCACCTGCTCCCGCATGCATTCGTTTTTCATTTTTTTCTTCCCCTTTCGGGATTGAGATCGGATTCTTTTTAGCGCGGCCCTCTCTCTCTCTCTCTCTCTCTCTCTCTCGACGGACCATTTCAAGCGGTCCTTTTGTGAAGCTTTGTCAGACGGGACGAAAAATTAAGGTAGCAAATGCACGGGGAGTTTTGTACCGCGTGCTGCGTGGGTTTAAGAGGGGATCAGACCTGTTGTTAAGCCTTCTCTTTTGAGCTCTGAGAAGCTATGTCCTGCGTAGTTATGGACAATCAGACCTCGCGTTTTTGTCTGGATGCAAAATGCTCGCTCTGATTCGTTAAAGGAAATGGGGAATTCGCTATTTTTCCCTTGGTTGTTGATGAGGTCGAAAATCGTATTGCCATTTTCCATCTGCAAAGGACTCATTCAAGATGCTGCTCAAATAACTAGCATCAAATATCTTCCATTGTGTTCCATACTTTTATTAAAATACATTTAAAATATTTTTTTTGCTGGAATAGCGTGATGACGCTTCAGAAAAAGTCTTACTTGCTTGCTCACTGTACATCCCATTCCCCTGCGCAGTATGATATAGGTTACCAATGAGCGTCTGATCGCTCTTTCAAGGTTATTCCACATACCATGTAAATGTATACAAATATTCCACACACCAATGTAAATATCCGAGTTCGTTAATCGTGAATTTACCGTCGATTCTCTAGAATATATACAGCGAATTTTTCATCAAGGTTTTTCAACTTCTCACAAGAATATTTTTTGGTATTTTTAATCATGTAATGGATTGAATATCACTATATTCCCTGCAGAGACAATGTTTGCTACAAACTATCCCTTTTAAATTTTCTAGTGTAGTGTTAAAGGCTCTAAATTTTGGTTTGAGGTGGTGGCCGGTACGCTAGTAATCTTCGTGGTTATTTGTGAGAAATGTACTTATTTAATTTCCTGCTGCTTAAGCTTACAAAGTCGCGCTTTCTGTGGTAGAAGTTGAGACAAACAGCAATATCTATTTAAATAGTTTAATGAAAATAGATATATTAAAACTTGAAAAAAACCCAGCATAAACATTGGAAAAAGAAGAATACAGATAGTTGGTAAATTTTGGTATTTTGTCTAATTATAAAAAAATACTTTGCACGGAAATAAAAGGAGAATTACAATCAAAAATTTTTTATAGAGATTCGTAAATAATTCTCTAAGCATATACCGAATAAAAATATTTGTAAATGCATTTATTTTGGTGTATATTACCATATGGTTGCGAGAGTTGGACGCTTTTCCGCAAAGAAGAGAGCAAAAATTCCTTTTATAAGGAATAAATGATGATGGTATACTAATTTCTTTGAGGAAAGTTCTATGTGGTCTAACTTTCTCGTCCGACTAATTTTGCAAAAAAATTACGAATATTTTTCAGTGGGATCGAAAAAAACACTTGTGTTTAAATCATTATTTATTTCCCCGAAAACGATTTGAAAAGCTATTGATGAGCAGTGTTGATTACTGCATTCTGAGTATACAATTATTGCGGTGCGCTGCTTGCAATAGGACTAAGTTCATCTACGTGAATAAACTACGAGCATTAACTCATTCACTCGAAAAAATTTGGAAAAATATCAAAACTCTACTGCTGGGGAATATTTATCTCTTCACGATCATCAGCTTCGCGCATTCCGTACCTGATGAATATATTTATTAATTATTCTCAACATTTGCATTACGAGCAATAAAAATAAAATGCGTCTTTGTGTAATTCATGTTTGGATGCGTAATTATGCATGCTCTTTTCGGTTCCGAGCAATCTCATGCGTGAATCCATGGGAATCGTTTTGTCGAATTAAATAAACACGGAGGCATCAATGAGACACAGATTCGCGCTCAGCGATCTCAGCACTAAACGATCACAGATAGTTTTGGTGTCACCACATGTTGATGTCGGTCCCCGTTCATGGCCGAGAAACATTAATAATATATCATTGCGGATGATTGAACGTCCTGGCAGTTTATCGTCACTTCTATGTCTAGTTGATTTGAGAAATACACTGATACTCTTTGGGCACTGATTCGGTTCGCAATGTTTTGCAGTGCATTATCGGGAAACTGGTTTTAAACCTGAAGCCAGCCAGGAAAGTAATTCAACAATTTAGTTTTCCTCAAGTCTTAGATTAACCATGTTAGTTTGTTTCCAGCGGTTTTTACCGGAAAATGAATGACCGTTGAATAAATTGTATCATATGGAGTTGCCTTTTAACATTTTGGTAAAACTAAATCATGGCCGATTCGATGTACCATAGGTGTTGTATGATTGCGGCTTGATGCCGGAAATAAACGTGGCCTCTTGATAAAGAGGTATGATTCTCGCTTTTGGTTCGATAGGTTCAGGGTTCAATTCCCGGACAGGCTCAATTTATTTGTGCTGCCAGTATATGAGAACCTTACGACGCAGAACCAAATAACAAACTGGAGCAGGTGTGCAGCAAAGATCAGCAAGATTTGTTATGAGACGGTACGATAATCACCTATGCAGTTTATTATAAGTACTTAAATGGGAATCATTATCAGACAGTATGTTAATGGAGTCTTATCTCGTAAATAAATTCCAAGACGATCATTTTAGTGGTGACGTTAAATACATTTTGCGAACTCCTACTCGCTATGGTAGACTGACCATGAACATAAAATTAGTAACATTGATTACCCAATCGACAGAGTTAAGATGTCTTTCCTCGTACTATTAGGGATTTGAATAGCCGTGATTGTATTCAATAATATATGCATATGTTTATTAATAACTAACATTACGTGTATGCATACTTTCCCAGCCCTTTAAATGTTTTTTAAATAGCTATATTTTGAGTAATACGCTATATTTATAATAGCTATATTTTGAGTAATACTGATCTTCTTTAAGTATGGAAGGTAGAACATGTTTGGTGAAGATTCATCCTCTTCTCCATATCTTTATCGAACCTTGGAAGATATTATGTAGATATAGATGTAGTTTAATTAGTTGTGCTCATTCAACTTAATTATATGAAGTCCGGTTTTAGAGGTTATTATAAAAAATATTATTAAATGTGAGAGAGGGCAGAAATTATCATTTTCTTAACATTCTTTAATTGAAATTAGTAATTCTCCTCCGATAAGGAAGGGATAAAAACTAGCTTCGTGCATATCATAACTTGAAATTATTACTCTGTATTGATTTATTATATATTATTAAGCTCGTGTTTGCAAAACGAACGTACAACTTCATAATGCCCACTGGTCTCGTATCTATCGATGGAAAATTAAACCACGATATCAAGTAGCTACTGTTAAGTACCAATGCTATAGCTTTTACTAATAAGAGAATCAGATTTATTTTCCTGAGTAGGAGTATGTTTTCACGATCGATTATGCTACAAATTAGAACTCATTTCACATTGTTTCGGCGAAAAATTAGTGAGCGCAGGTGATTTCATGTAGATATTAATCTCTTTTTCAAAAAATAAGTGTCCGTGAAAGATGATCAAGTACTCACTTATGCCAAGTTATTATCATCTGCATAGAAGGAACACGTTACTCACCTGAAATGAGAAAAATTAATTAGAAATAACAATAATAATTCAATTAGTTAGATATTTAATTAGACATTCAAATACACATTAATCATTCAAAATAAATATTGGAAGCCCAAAGATTTACTTTGTAACGCTAAAACGTAAGATTGGCAATGATTGCGCATGAAAATGTATTTTTTTCGCCTGGGCTGCATACTGACCGAGGGTCTGGTATGGATTGCGGATGTAATGCGACTATTGTTTCAATATAGAATTTTTGCCAAGCTATTTTCAATGATAATGAATTTTGCCACGATTCAGAAAGCATAAATTACCTATCTGCATTAGGCGCATTGAATATCTAGCAGTTTCAATGAGTCTACATCATGATTTATGCTTGGTTCATTGCTTATTTATATAGAGTTAAAATACATAATGCACCGACAAACAAGCGAGTACGTTTTGGCCGAAACTTGTAACCTTGTATAAATTATGATGTCATTAACATTAAGCATTGTAGACACTGCGGCCGCGTGCATTCCGTGTTGAGCCTTCCATTGTTAATGACCCAAACGACGATTTTAATCAGGCCGATAACAAACATTGGTTTTCCGGAGAAATGAATGTTGAATCTATTATCATTGCCATCCGGACTCTGGATACAAACTTCAAGTCGAACCCGTTTTTCCTCAGCTGCTTCCGATCTCACCTGCTTTCATCTAGTTGGTTTCTGGTCTCAATAATCAATTATTCAATTAAAACTAGTAGAATTTAGAAGCCGTGACTTTTCTGCTAGTTACGTATTGGAAGGCATAATTTTAATTTTTAATGGATTCAGGTATAAAAGCGAAAAATACGAAACGACGAGTGCGATCTATTATCGCTATTTTTTTTGATGAGCCAGAATTTTAATCCTTAGCATTTTTTGTTAGTAATTCATGATTTCCTTCTCTTGAACGTGGAAAACGTCCTTTCAAAGGCCTTAACTAAAGACGCCATGGGGTAACACGGCTCAACACCCCATCCACCCGGATGGAGTAGTGAACCCGTTGTAGTAATCTTTCCGCCCCAGCACTCGAGTGGTGACCGGTGCTCCGATGAAAAATCTCTGTCACTGCATTCGAACCCGGGACCCCCAGCACTATCGTATTGACTTGATCACCTGATTACCGAAGAGCAGATGAAGAAAGCACAATATGGAAAACCGTACGGCAAAGAAGAACCAGATGGATTGGAAATACCTTGAAGTACAATGAATTAGAAATATAATAGAAGGGAAGATTGAAGGGAAGGTCCCGCGATGAAGACCAAGGGACAAATATATAGGGAAAGTAAAGAAGAACTTGAAAGAGAAAACATACCAGGGCGTGAGGGAATTAACACTGAATAGGGCAGAATGGAGGGCTGCAGTAAAGCAATCCTAGGATTGAAATTGAAAAAGTCGCCCCAGGTAAAGGTCGGCGAGGTTAAGTCCTCGCCTGCTAATCCTAGGGTCGCGGGTTCGAGTCCCGCCTGGGTGGGTTTTTCTCCACCCAGGACATGGGTGTTTGTCAAGCTCTGTTGGTTTAACTCCTGGGAAACCTGATGACAGGCAAATGCCTTTGGGATCCCAGGGGTATATGGACCAACAGATCAGTCCGGATGCGCAAAAAAAATACTGATGATGACCTGAATATCATCAACTTTCCAGATTTCTATTGAAGGAAGGCATGGAAGTAAGCCAATCACTTATACTCACGCATTAGGGATATTCATGGAGTGATATTCCGAAATGTACGGAGCTATTCTAATGAATTTTTTATTTTGTAAACATATTTACATGCAGAGGTTCATATATACACCACAATGCTGAGGCTGGTCTGGTGAGTGAGGGTTGAGTTCTCAAAATTTTAAGCAACACTGCGCATGAAATTTTAAAATATTTCCTTTCGTATGCTGCCTGTGGTCTCCTAGAATGATTTGGTATTGTAAAATCTCACATCTATGGTTAAGCTGGGCGTGCATGAATACATATTTCGAATTTAAGATGCTTTCCACGTTAGATATTTTCTTTTCAAAAGAATCTATCAAATAGATCCTAGGCGTCACCATCATTGAAGACATGTAATGGGGGAAACACATCAGGGAAATAACTAGTGTAGCAAACCGTAGATTAGGATTCGTAAAAAGGTTCTTGGCAAATTCGATTAGAGGCTAAGAGAAAGAAGCTATTTTAAACTAGTCAGGCCTAATTTAGAATATGCCGCTAGTATATGGGATCCGTACGAGGAAGGTATGATAAAAAGAACTAGAGCGTGTGCAAAGGAGATCCGCTAGATTTGTTAAAGGCCGTTATGATAATTGTATAAGTGTTACGAGTTTAATAGAAGAAGTAGGATAGGAATTACTGTCAGAACGCAGGTTGAAATTTAGGTTACACCTTTTAAGTAAATTCGAAACCGATTTGTTCACAGATGATATTAGATATATATTAAGAACCCCAACGTATTATGCTAGGTTTGATCGGATTAACAAGATTAGAGAGATAGAATGTCGTACCGATAGATTTAAAATGTCATTTTTCCCGCGTACCATAAAAGAGAACAATAGGCAGCGTAGCAAAGGGATAGGTAGGTGAAATATAGTCAGAGTAGTCTGCGTTGCATGATGCATGTAATAATAACCAATAATCCCTTTGTTATTTCGTAGATATTAACCATCTAGCTGCATGTGATCCTATTATCTTGCATGTTTCCATTTAATATCCTAGTTACATGTCAATAGTGCATGTTTGATGAGCTTCACCCCGTGCCACACACCCTAGTGGTGGTTCGCTGGGTATTACGTAGATGTAGATGTACGAAGTGGATGTTTGGTGATAACTCACCCTCTGGTACGCACTCTTGAGGTGGCTTACTGGGTAGTTTGTAGATAAATAATAGATTATACCCGGGAACTCCATTTAGTAACTCAATATTCGCTTTTCCCTCTGGGCTACCAAGTTGTCATGTTTCCGGCAACTTTGCTTTTTTTAAGTTTATTGCCAGCACACAGAAAACATTCGCCTGGAACTGTGGAGTTTAAATTATCCAGTCTTTGATTTTCCACCTTTCTTTTCGTGGTCCTTTTACTCGTCAACTTATATCCGCAGGCTGCTCTCCTGTCAAGGCGTCTGGCTCCCTCTGTAGTCTCGCCAGGAGAGGGACGTTTATTATTCCGTATCTGAGCGAGGAGACGGATTAAAACGCGCCCTTTACCGAATCGCCCCGACTCTCTCTCTCCCACGCGCCATGAGTACTCATTAAGGGACTCATTTATACGTGCCATAATTAATTCGAATGTCTCGGAGCTTTCTCGGCTTTCCCACCCCAGGCCTGGGGGGTCGTAGGCGGGGGGTTGCGAAGGGAGGTAAGGGGACGGAAAGGGCGCGGGGTCGTATCTCCCTCCGCGATATCGTGCGGCCCACGCGTGCAGGGCACGGGATATCTGCGGTGCCTTACCAGTGCTGCTGCTCTCTGATAGCATTCGGAGGCCATTACCAGCGAGACCTGTGTCTCGCCCTCTAAGAGCCGTCGGGATTGTGTTCACGGCCGCGGTTAGCCTCCTCGCCCACGACTAAGTACGCTACCGGGGCTCCATATCGGACAGTCCTTGTGGTACCCCGGTTAGCGTGTGGCTGAACCTGATATTAGAGCCCACGTTCACTTCGTTCGGTTTGACTGGAAGGAAACTAACATGTGTAACTTCCTGTGGAATTTGAAAGTATTCTATCGGATGGGGGAGATTTTGATGTTTCTACTTTGCATTACTTTCACCTAAGTGCTCTCCCTTACTCTATTTCTCTAATTTTTGTATGCGGCTTATTTCCTCTATCTCATTCCATTGTCCAAAGTAATTTCGTTTCCCCTCGTTGTCTTGATCAACCGTTATTCACACTTCCTTGTTGTTCCCAAGTACATCTGCCATTCACCAACTCTATCATATGTATATACACCCAGTATTATAGAGTTGTGCCTATGTTGCACATTTTGTGGTGCACCTATGATTCGGCACCTTTACATTTAGACACTTTTAACATTTATGTGGCCATTGCTGACGCTTATTATTATAAAAAGTGCATTAGACAGATGCCAGTTAAATAAACGCTTCATGCGTAAGAACAAATCCACTATCGTCTTTAAGCACCGAGGATATTTGACCAAACATAATAGTAATAATGAACCCTAATGTACTTCAATTTATACCGGTCTATCTATTAGATTAATATCTTATAGACCATTCATGATCAGGTATGAATGAGGTGATTTAGAAAGGTATCTGCTCCGTGGGTGTTTAATGTATCTTTTTCAAAGTGGTGAGTTAAGTTTCAGTTGAAGGCAGACTCTGCATATTAATAGTTAAATTACAAGATTGATTTTCACAAGACCTGTGATTAAGAGCTCCAAGGGCATGCTTCCTATGCAGGCATCCAAGAAAATTTTCCCGGGGTATGGAAGAAATAAGTCGTCAAATTAAACATCAAACATGCTACGCGCGACAGCTGTGATTATATCACAATGCATAAATGTGAGTTGCTATAGTTAATGTAATATACGTAGAGAGCCAAAATTATATGGAATGCATTCAGTGAGATCCTAGAAAAACAAAAGGCTATTAAAATAGGAAATACATTTGACGGGTGTGAACTAGATAAATGCAACACTTCGCTTACCTTGGGAATATCTGAGATAAAAATGGGCTTAACAGTAGGCATGTGAAGAAATAGAGGGTCAAGAAGCAAAGAATACGGCCCCTTTACAGAGTAGAAAAGGTTAGTCAATACGCTAATATGGATATGGGTTAAAGTAAAGGCTAGATTGGAATGCTGTGTTACAAGATAATCATGACGATTATTTGGTTTGTAGTATATTTCAAACACCTGAATCGCGAACGGCGGTGAAATCCACATTAATTGCCATGTGAAAAAATTCACCTGGACCGGGAATCGAACCCCGGATCTTTGGCTTTCCGGGCCACTGCGCAGACCACTACGCTACCCAGGACCTCGATCATGGATCTTCACAAGGCGTGCGCTAACGTTATCGTTATTTCTTGATTTAACTATGCCAGAGAGAACGTGATCTCCGTTCTTCATTTTTCGCACAGCACTTCAATTCGCTATCACAATCAGTGGAGCGAATTTTATCGACGGTTATTTTTAACCCTGCGCTACTCTAGGGGCAAGCGTTAACGATAAATATTGCGATAACGCGAAAAATAGATCCGTGATTCCACACCAGGATCCGTAATTTACATGGCCAAGCCATTGGAAGCCAAAGGCCCGTGGTACGAGTCCCGGTCTAGGTGAATTATCTCACATGGCAATTAATGTGAATAAATTGGTTTTGACCGAACAGCTACGGGAAATCCTATGAAAAGGGGTAGAACTATTGTTGCAAACTTTATACAAGAAATGTTACAACCATATCAAATGTCTTGAGATATGATTGCCTCATGAAGTTCTTGAGGACAGTGTTAGTGCAACGATTAGCAAAGATCTCGAAATGAAATGTATGGTCGAGAAGTAAAGGATGTTAAACTGAAGAACTATCTCGTTGTGATGATTATAGAGCAAATGATGTAAGTGCTGCGTCATCATAAGAGTTATGACCAGTTAATTTAATGGGCTCAGTGAACGTATTCACTGCAAAAAATCTTCAATTTTATAAGTTGTCGTGCGACTATGTAACTCCTGTTCAGTTAAAATACTTTTGTGAAGATAGAGTACTTGAAAGCGATGACAGCTGCCTTCCGTCAGTGTATTAGATGGGAGGGACGAAGAGCTTGGAGGAACGTGACTTATAGATTCGGGTTTAGCACTAACTTATCATGGAATATTTTACCCACTACGGTTCATACATATTCCTCTCCGGCGACCTCTGTCGGCTGGTTTTTACTTAGAGATTTCCTATCCCTTCCTCCAAGGGATGACATAGAGGATGTCTATCCAATCTTTCATCGTGTGTTTTCGTCGTAGAACGACGATGCCTCTTATCAGGGTCAAGAAGCAAAACCCCTCCCTGAGCAATGCGAACAAATCCGCGAGGACGGCAACTTCCATCCGAGCCGGCGGCGGCGCTCCGAATCGCCGGTATTTCCCAGAGGTCCCCGCGGCGACCGCAGTCTGAGTGAGGAGCGAGGCCAATCACTCGCTCGGACGTCGATATTTCACTTCCAGTTTGCTGATTGTTTCTCCTCGAAGTGTGATTGGGTTTATGGCGAAATTCTCCTGCGTCTGCATTCGACAGGGGCGGCGATTTAGGGGATGAGGGCGTGGGAGGGTATCCCGGATGGGGGTTAAGTTCCCTTTTCTTCGATCGATAGTAAACGGCGAAGGCGCCATATGGGGTGGCGTCCGTCGGGCGCCATCCCCTTCCTCGTACGAGTGTGCCGGAGAAGTTTTTTTTGCCCGGCCGAAGGGGTAGTTAAAGCGTGGGGCGTCACCTGTAGGAAGCGGGACGGTATAGTTGGTGTTGAGACAAGTTTTGTGATGGCAAGTAAGAGGAGCGTTCTGCTCAAAATGGAAGCGTTAAGCATCGTAACTTGTTTTCATTTATTTTTTTTAATCGAGAACGCTTGTTTCCAGAACATTCCTTGCCTTGCGAGACAACAATATTGCGCCAAAATGAACTTATTGGTATTGGGGTCGTTGGCCGACAACTGAGGTGATGTGAGCTATAGAGTACTTGAGGAAGTTGCCAACAGGTTCTACGGGTTAGCGCCCCATCCAATGGGGTCGTTTACCATACTTTTTTTATTGCCGAATCTGATAGAGTTTGTAAAATAAAAGACCCGTATTTTTCCGTTTTTTAATCCGTTAATTATTTGTCGAGTTATAAGCAGCGAAAAACATGTTTTTAACCCTTTCGGAAAAGTGGGCGTGGTGAAACCTCTGACGTATAACGACTTCGTCAAATCACAACTGAGCCCGCAAAGCTACTTTGCCTCATCGCAATGGGGGGACACAGCTGACTCTGCCAATAGGACAGTTACGACAGCATCTGTGCGAGCAGACCTTCCGAGAACCCCCCTCCACTCCCTTCCCTTCCACGAAAAGCAATCAAGGACGGGAGAAAAATGACATCAATGTTATCACAGCAGCTTTTTCGGTGGGCGTCACCTTTTGCTTATTTTAATTTTTGACTTATTACTAAATGGTTTTGGTTAATAGATTAATTTTTTCACTAAAATTCTTTTTTTGTTTCCATCTAACGATTTCGTGAACAAAATTGCGATTTCGGTTCCAAGTAAACGCCCCTATTGACGAAATACTGAACTTGGAGTAGGTACTATATCCAAGTGAGGAGGGGTATTTGAGAAACATGTGAAAGAAAAATAACTTTATAATTCGACCATGTATTGTTTGCACAAGGTCTAGGTTTCGACGTTGTACGACCGCATCAAATATCCGTGTCGTGGTGTTCACGAAGAACGTCGTAACCCAGGTCGTGTGCTACAGAGAAATAATGGAGTTATGAATTCAATGTTTTTTTTCAAAATGTTTATCAAATCGCACTAAGTATGGCCAGGCACAATAAGGTACAATGACTGAAATACATTTTCCACCCAAATTTAGTCGTAGGCTGACCACTGCCGTCATACGACGTGACATAGGATTTACCTTAAAACTTTTTTATTATCTATACATTTCTACCCACTAAATTCTTACCAATTCTTGATAACCTCAATTTCTGTAGCTATCTGTGACCTCCCCTTATTAGATACCACTGTAACTGTTTCCAAGCTCCCACTAATATGGCGTTTTTGTTGAGTAATGGCGTTAAACTATGGATAGTGAAGTGTAATACTATCGAAACTTCTAGTATTAGCATGAAATCAATTACCACTGAACTCGAGAAGTCTAATTTTTAGTTTTCCTTTATTCATCGGTGGGAAAGGTGAGTGGGAGAGGTGAGAGGGTCTGAACTTACGTCGCTACAAATTCTCGCAAATTAGACGTGAATAGAGGACGAGAGTATATTGTAGGCTTTTTGGAACTGGGTCTGAAGGAAACAGAAGAAAAGAGAAAGTGTGAAGAAAAAGAGAACGTGTAATCTAACGAGGAGAAATCCGAAAGAGGAAGCATAGATATAGTGAGAGATTATCAGAGATAGCGTAAATCTGAGTGGCTGAGGCAGTGGTAAGGAGAAGAAAGCAGGGAATACGTAGTGAAGGGAACAAACGAATAAAACTTAGAGCGTATGCCGGTTAGAGGAATGGGACATGGAGAGTCTGATGGAAATAAATTTCTAGACAAATGGATTGTTTCCTTGAGAGACATGTCAGAGAATAGTATACGAGGAGAGAGTATAATTAAAAGGTAACCATTTTTCGGTAAACGGATGATGAGTGGAGAGGTAGCCGGAATCCATAACAGACGGCTTTCAACGAGCAGCGTTCCGGTTTCACGTCTCATCCAAAGGATTGAGCTTGAAGTACCCCTCAAACGGCGCTCAAGTGACCGATATACACTCTACCGCTGTGAAACCTCTGCTGCTGCTGAGTTGCGAACACAGGCCCGCGGATGAGAAAGCAGTATTTGAGCCTCCAAATCTACCCAATACCCCCAAGGATTTACTAAAGATGATGTTATATGTTTTATGATGAAGATACACCTTTGTTACTTTTGTCATCATGAAAAACAGCTTATTATGGCCATTAGCAAGATATTCCACAGAAAACAAATCATTCGCCTTGACCGGGACTCGAACCCGGACCCCCTGATTTCCGGCCAGGTGCTTGATTTTTTTCTCTGTGGAATATCTTGCTGTCGTGCATCTCAGCGGGTAACTCCGCTAAAGTTTTCGCGGCTAGCTCGCGAGCTTTGAATTTGTTATTATGGCCAGTTTAATTCACTCTCGCTGTGTTGAGGATGGATGCCATTCGGAAGAGTGGTCCTTTAGGCTATGCTACACTGCGATATATCGACTGCGACATGCGATATGAATGTGGTATCACAACGCGTTATATCGAAGCGCGATATTGTGGGATATTGTGCGATATTATGTGATGCGAGATATCACCCATAAGTATGCGAATTAGCCGATTTACCTATCGGAGTGTACACATAGACGATTTTGCGATGTGAAGTAAGTATCGCTTTGCGATTTTCCAATCGTTATGTCATGAGGCCCTAGCGGCCCTTCTCCCTGCACCAAAATCATCCCTTTCCCCGCCTCTCCTGTCTTCCGCCCACCGCCCCGCTGATTTTACCCTGACGTGCGCCAGACTTCTCTTTTCGTTGGGACCGCGTATTTTTGTAACCCGGACCGTATATATTTATGGAATCCCGACCGCTGTAGCGAGAAGCTTCCGTCGCTCAATCACTCACGTGGATTAGACCGATCGACGTCTGCCTCATTCCCATCACTCACCCGGGACTGAAGTCTCCGAATTATCCCCGAATAAACGCTTCAAGCCTTTGAATATTTAAATAAAGAAACCTTGCGAGTATTTGTAGTTCTTCTGGTGAGGCAACCGACAGCTAAGGTTATTTGCACAATTCTGGATATTGCGGGTCTCTGAATAAACCCCGTTAAATGCTTAAAGCCATGGAATACATAGAAGATATAAAGATAACTCATCCATCAACAAAGCTCAGGGCCAATCTTTAGAACTATGCGGTTTAGATCTAGACACGGATTGCTTCTCACATGTACGTGTATTTTGTTGCGTGTATGTTGCATGTTCTAGAGTCGGCAAACAAGACAATCTTTATATCTGTTCAGACAATGGAACAACAAAAAATATTGTATACCCTTAATAATTGTGAAATTAAACATACTATAAACGTGCGCTTTCCGTGTAACCAGACTGAGCTTCAGCAATGCGTGGCCGGGTACAGCTTGTATATAATAAAAGATACTATTTGAATTATTTGAATACGTTAGTTAATCTTTGGAGGTTACCGACTGATTGAGTCATTTGTGCCTTTTATAATAGGTGGGTAATTGGGTAATGGTAGAAATATTTCAGGGAATGGAGAAAGGATGGAAAAAATATGGCGGTTGCAATGACTGGAAAGGCTCCAAGGGGTCCACGGTTTAACGTACCCTTCGACTGACGGAGATTTGTACTCGATGTGCTCTCCACACAGCATGATGGTATACCAACGAAAAATCTCTGCTACTGCCGGGGTTCTTGCTCGGATTCGCGGGATAACAGACCAGAATTGGTCAGACGTTTGAAAACTGAGCGACTGCGGTTGCGTTTTCTGGGGGCTGTGTTTGAAACCGTCGTCGGGACTATCTCGAACAGGTAACCAAAGAGTCACGTGGTATATACACGAATGGTTCGCAACTTTGCTGTGTTAAAACCACTTGTTACCAACTTATTAAATGTTTACACTTGTGTTTTATCTCATCTGGAGGCTCTATAGTCGAGACAGATTAAAAAAACTCAAGTGAAAACAATTAATGACATTGTAACGGGCGATTAAGACAGTAATTTTGCAAACAATTCTTGTGACTCCTTGGATACCTATTCGAGATAATACCGACAGTTTCAAATACAACCTCCCTGGGAATGAATGATAAAGGTTCAAAATTCCCGAGGCAAGTCACAGTTGGGGTTGGGAAAAATTAAAACCAAAGCAACGGACACCGACCCCGTGAAATATCCTGGTTTCTTTGGTAGGTGGCAATAAATCGCAAGAATGGCGTGAGATGACCTTTTTATGGTAATTCTCGTGTCCCTGACTCCACTCTTATGGAATATGTAAATCGTTTTTGAAAAATGCCTTCTTTCCGGGGTTGCAGACATATGACATCAATAAGAAGTGAGTGTAAAGGGGGCAGCACACCATGGCTTTGGAGCCGAAAATGAAAAGTTATTTCTTTGCGCTATTCCTTCGCGAGTGTTCTACATCTTTTCAGGCTCGGTGCATGCCTCCGCATAACTGCGGTATTCCACTGCGTGAAGCGGTGCTTACGTGACTGGTATGAAGGTTCTAGCTTCCCACGAGGTGGTCCTCGGTATCGTGATCCCTTAGTGACTACATGGGTATCGCCCGAACAGCCTAAATGGTATCCCAATTATGTGATGGATTTACCTATAATTACCTTGGATAGCACCTATATATGTTTCTGAAACCAAAATATACAGATACATAATTACCATTAGCCATGGCGATCTTTATACAAAAAAGCTAAGACAGTTAATTAATGTAAACGTATTGTAAATTTACAATACGCTCTTTATATTTATTTGTACGATTACAAGGAACGTATATGTCTCCATACAATAATTTTTTTTATTTATGTCTCCATTTCGCTCGTTTCGTTACGCTAAAGATTCGTCTTTTAACATAAATTATAATAAAACAATCTATTTCTACGTAAATTAAGATTACAATGTCAGAAGTTGGTAAACAAATCCTATCCACTGATATTTTCTTCGTCTCTCTATGCGTAGGTAGTATTAGTCGATAAAAAGCGATGTTGATAACAAAAATAATGCATTGGATTTTTTCGATCACCCCCTTCTATTGCAGAGTCAAGTACGTATACATAGCAAGAGTCACTCACGTAGCCAAACATAGCTGTGAAATATAGTGCTCGTAATGCAATTTTATGTGGAATACTATAATGGGCAATTTATATGTTGGATCAAGAGCATATCTAATATGCTTTTAGTAATAAAGAGCGGCGAGGTAGCCTGATAGGTGGAGCGTTTGACATGGATAAAATGCTCCTTGCTTCAGGTTTGATTAATGCCAAAATGACTGTGATACATATCCCTAGGTATGACAATTTTGCCGAGGTCCTTAAAGTGCAGCGAAGACACCTGCCTCCCTTTTCTGAATTGGTGACTTTCATAGAGTTTCAGACGCTACACCAGCGAGCGTACCCCTCCTATATGCGCCGTACAAATCTTAGAGAGTTGTAGAGTTAAGATACGTATATTTCACTTTAATAGAATACATACCTAAATTACATAATGAACGCGGAGTGAAAATATTAATCAAAATTAATAATAATTACAATTAAAAGCACCTTGGAGGTGAGTACACAATTTATTATTTAATGAACAAAATTATTATCAATAAAATAATGTTTGAAACGGCTCTGAGAAACGTAACATGATTAATATTCTTTCAGTTTATACATTATATTTCAGGAACTGCTTGAATATTTATAATTAGATGCAAGTCAAAGTATATCTCTTAACACTATTTTGTAGCACAAAAGTTCTCTGCGTTATCATCAGGTGCATCGACTAGTTTTACCTGAACGCGTTGAAGTGTAAACGTTTTTTTAAAGAGATCCGCCTCTGGTCGAAAATGTAAAGGGAGGAGTTTATGTGTCTTCATTTTGTTTTGCTACTGCTCTTCGGTACAACCTAATCGGCCATATCTTAAGACACGATGGCCTGATGAAGACAATCATCGAAGGAAAAGTGAACGGGAAGAATGGAAAAGGCAGGCCTCGGATGAGTTACGTAGAACAGGTCGTAAAGGATGTGAAAGAGAGGAACTACGTTAATATGAAGAGGTTGGCCGATAGAAGAAGCGAGTGGAGGGCTGCGTCAAACCAATCCTAGCAGCGGCGTCGGAAGTGAGGGGCGGGGGGGGGCATTTGGCCCCCCCCCCCCCAGAATTTGCTCCGGGGCCTTGAGAAATGAGTCTTCATTAATAAAAATTAAATTTCACTTGTTTCCAGCTTGCCTTTTCCCTTCTGACTCATATTCTACCACCTTCATATGCACTTATAGCGGAATTCTAGTCTCTACCCCCTCCTATCCGCAAAAAAATGCGGGCCCTTTTCATAGGAGCCGGGCCCTTTTCTTAAGAGTCGGGCCCTTTTCAAGGTTGCCCCTCCCAGCGAAAATAGTTCCGACGCCCCTGAATCCTAGGATTGTTGTCTCATGATGATGATGATGATGACTGCTCTTCGAATACAATTTAATTTTTATGTGAATAATCTCGCTGATTATTTAATTTCTTTATATTACACGTATAATCGTCGGTTCATTGTACATAAATCCCTGACCGCCATCGTTACATTCTTCCATTTAATCTAAGACGTTTCAGTTCGAGGAAAATTGATTTCTTGAACCAGTGGGTGGATCGCCGGTGGGTGATTTCTCTTTTATCTTTTGAGCAATCGGTGCACGAGCGAAGTCGGTGGTCGGTGCGCAGAGATGTTTCTCCTTCCCCACGGGGATGCGACCGTTCGATCGATGGGGACACAATGTCATCGGAGCCTTTGAATTATGGAGCGCACAAAAGCCTTTAATGGCTGGGAGCTAATTGACGGGCAAAACCCCGTAGTATCGGGGCTGCGGGCGAGGTCTGCGGATGCAATGATGACATTTTTGACGCATCTTGTCAGCGGGTGCGGCCTCGGAAAGGTGAATTGTTTTTCAAACAATCTCGGCTGGCTCCGGAAAGAATTGTTTTGTAAACGACGTTTTGGTTTACCTCAGTGTTGTTCGCGCTTTGATGAATGTTGGGTTTTATTAGCTCTATTATTTATCAGCTCCAGCTAGCAGAATTAGCTTTTTACCCGAAAATTGAACTTCCATTCAAGGCCTCTTCATTTTTAAACATGCACAATAGGAAAAGTTTTGAAAACTCACTTTAACGTTACGTTTTTGCTTTAATTTGTGGTAGTTTAGCAGACAAGTATTTTTGTTGTTAGGAAGAAATTTAAACCGCTATTCGTAGTTCTTGTAGTATATTTTCAAGTACTTCAGGGTGCGATATTTCATTATGATTAATTAGTTTTTGGTTACACGCTGGACTGGGTTGGACATTCGCATCCTAGCGGGGGACATCAACTCTATCATTAGCATGCATACGAACGTTGAGTTATCTATACATTGATGACACTATTTGAATAGATGGAATTTTTGATAACAGAGCATGACGTTTGCGCTTTTTTACACTACAGTAGATTCCAGGAGGATTGGATTTCTTGGATCTAATGGGATTTTTTTCTTTGTGAACGTCGCACAGCTTGTAAAGTACATTCGTAAGTGGAGACGGAACTGAGTTCAAAAATACGCAGCCGCCTTTGCTTTAACCACGGCACTTAATTTTTAATGTCTTAACTAGTTCGTTGTTCTACTAACCCTGATGCAATCTAGAGAGTTCGTGACATTCCGATGATTTGAATTCCTCATTTACCCGTAAAGCAATGTTTTATCAAATAATGGCGTTTTTTTTAAATAACCAGCATAGCCAGTTGAGGAAATGTGAGGAAAATGAGTCTAAATAAAGATAACATTGTAACAGATATGTATTGAATTAACTGTGTGAGAATTTACTTGGTAGAATACATTAATATTGAAGGATATTAACTTTAATTTCGCAGTTTCCGTATTGGTCACGATATTTTTCCGTCACATCGCGAGTGACGTGAAACACTTTCCTCTGTAGGAGTGTATATTCAACTGCACACGTGACATGATAAAACCCGGATCCTGGCCCATATAAATCCATCCTGTGAATTACAAAGTTGTATCTTCTACTAGGTACATCTATTCACTATCATTATGTTGGAACGTTAAAAAGTAATTTTGATTTCTGGCAATATTTAGTTCACGGCTTATGTTGGTGAATAAATTATCAAACGATTTTTTTTGTAAATAAAGCGATCTGGATCTGACGTATGTGAGGTGAGTTGGATGATACTCGGATCACTGCAGCAGCACTGCTCTTCATTAGGTTCAACTGCATGCACTTGGAATAATAGGGACGCAGGCATATCATCCTTGAGCGTCGCGTCTCCACGTCTTGCCCCCCTGAAGAGACGGTTGAGGCGCTTGTGGAGAGGGCTTCTTGTTGGCCGTGCTTTACCTTCCAGAAACGCGACGACAGATGATTTGTTTTCCACTAGCCCGCCGGCTCGAGAGCATGGATGGAGGGAGGTAGGGGGGGCAGGGGAGGAAGAAGGAGGCGAAAAAGTTTTTAAATATCGTCCCCGACCCATGTGTCTGGGAATTGCACCAGATGTCGCGAGACGCCGAGGTGGAAGCATCCGAGCTCACGTAATTCGCCCTGTCTCGGAGACGAGTGGGGTGGTGGAGGGATAGAGACACGAGTTCCACCCCCCCGGCCACCAACCCCCGTCCCATGACTCGTAACTAACTCCTCGTTCTTTTTTTTTTTTAATCCTCGCCACCCATTGTAATTGCGGAGCAATTAAACGGCTTGTCACAATGCTCAACTGCCGGATATGCTCCTGAATTCAGTAGGGTGCACATTTAGGCAATGAGTAAAGGGAAGTACTTCTTCAAAAGCTGAATCTGTAGGATTATCCTTCCTATTGAAATGTTATAGAAATAACCGCATGGCAAAAAGTGTGATGATAATGTGTCCTTTGGCAAAAATTTGAAAAGTAAATATTTTCCACTAGTGAATGGGGTCGTTTACCATACTTTTTTATTGCCAAATCTGATACAGTTTGTAAAATAAATAGACCCGTATTTTTTCCTTTTTTTGACCCGTCAATTATTTCTAAAGTTATAAGCGGCGAAAAACTGGTGTTTTTAGCCCTTTCGGGAAAGTGGGCGTGGTGCAACCTCTGACGTATTTCGATTTCGTCCAATCACAACTGAGTCCGCGAAGCTAATTTGACTTATCGCAATTGGGGGACACAGCTGATTCTGCCAATAGGAGCAGTTGCGACAGCATCTGTGCGAGCAGACCTTCCGAGAACCCCTCTCCACTCCCTTCTCTTCCCCTAAAAGCAGTCGAGGACGAGAGGAAAATGACGTCAATGATATCAAAGCAGCTTTTTCGGTGGGCGTCACCTTTTGCTTATTTTAATTTTTGATTTATGATTAGAATTTATATTTTAGATTTATGGTTGTGATTAGAAGATTAATTTTTTCGCTAAAATTCTTTT
Source organism: Platycnemis pennipes (assembly GCA_933228895.1). Taxonomy (NCBI): domain Eukaryota; kingdom Metazoa; phylum Arthropoda; class Insecta; order Odonata; family Platycnemididae; genus Platycnemis; species Platycnemis pennipes. The sequence continues at coordinate 39,412,557 of OW121851.1, read as the reverse complement.
TTCGTTTCCATCTAACGATTTCGTTTACGAAATTGCGATTTCGGTTCCGAGTAAACGCCCCCTTTCCGCCAATTTTTGTGTAAGTGACAGCTACTTCTTGATTACTTGAGTAGTACACCCCAGTGGAAATGTACGGTTCTTATATTGTTGCTTTTGCTTTTCTAACAACGTATGAATACCTAGGAAATGTTTACTCACCTTCCAGGATGATATTAATAGGTTAATTAGCGATTCAATTTTTCGTTCATAGTGAGATCGGGCAGTGGATAAATGGAGTTATTTCAAACTAAGAAAATTAGCTGTAAATATATAAAACGTGTTCTTATTGCTAAATGAAAGAAATCGAAATTGTTTGGTGTCAAATCTTTAATACTTAAGATGAAAATACAAAATATGCCATTTTTATGTCTGATCTGGGTTGTATATTGAAAATAATGTATTTTGAAGTAAATATTATCTATTGTTGGAGAAATGTTATCAACAGTGTGTTTAATTGTCCATTCTCTTTAGTCTGTTAACGACTTCATTTTACCTATTTTTTTTACAACCCACTCACATCGCAGTCGAATCTAAAGTGCGCCATTACTACGTCAATAGGCACAAAAATCACCTTGTTTGCCCCTTTACGGCTCCTTTAAGGGCTGTTAGTTTTTCTTCGCGTCGTAAGGCAGAGGTTAAATCCATCTTTAAGTCTCGTTACCCGCTTGGGAGACCATGATCCGCTCTAGACAATAAAAACCACAACGCCATCTGCCGTGGAGGCTTCATCGAACGGGATAAGATGGATCACTTTCTTGGGAGAAGAAACCACGATTAAGCAGGTTTCCTACATAAGAAGAGCCCCTCCCTTCCCCTCCGAGAAAACAAAAGGGAAAACGAAGGAAAAAAACTACGGCCGCAGCTAGCTCGCGTGGAAACATCGTAGACGTCGAAAAAAAGGAAGAAAAATTAGGCTCAAATGCCGTAGACTGGCTGACGAACATGGCGAGGGTAGGAGGGGATTGGTGGGGGAGGGACACGAACGTGGGGAAGTGAAAGGGAAAAGGAATGAGACACGAGGGGTCGAAAGATTATTGTAGTTATCGCCGTCGCATTCCGTGTCCAAGCCGTCGTAGGGGCCGCACAAAGAAGTCCCCAACCCACCCCCACCTCCCACGAAAATCCCTCCCCTTACACCCACAACCGCTCCCCTAAATCCTCCGCTCCCGCCCTGGTATATATATATCATGTTGCTCGCTCTAATCGCTTCAGTCTCTCCTCCCACGCATCCACGACAGAGCCTTGAGCCGCCAACAGCCAAGCCCTACCTCCCCCTTTCTCCACCCTCGCCATCTCCTCTTTTTCCTCCATTTTTTTCCTCTCCTGGAGGTTCCTCTTGAGAACCAGCGCAGCCGTCACAACTTCTCCAGGCTTGTAAGGCTTCTCTGCCCCCCCCACCCTCCTCTTCCTCACTGACAGGAAGAGGAACGGTGGAGGGAGAACTCGGAACGATGCTTTTTAGTTTTCGATGCCTGTTCGACCTCGCCATCGTACGGCAGGCACTCCCTTGCGGAACACTCACTTCCTCCAGAATAGCGTAGGAAATACGCACTGTTTGGTTATAAATCTTTCAGTGGTGTAGTTTATTGTTAATATTAGTGGAATTTTATCGTAGTAGCATCGTTATGCTGAATAGTTTCCATGTCTTCTTTAGTTTTTAATTTTCCTCAATAAAAAGGCCATCATGCAATGGTCGATTTTGACCACCAAGACAATACCTTTACGATGCCATTGTTTCCAGTGCCCCCGCCCATTTTTGAAGGTTACGGCTTTGGGGTTTAATCTTTAACTGAGCCATTGTTTAATATTTCTCTTTTAACACAGATCGAAAGTGAGACTGAATTTAAAATGTAAATTTTTCCGCACACGAGTTAGGCAAATACAAAGGTCGCAAAACAGATTGTCGTAGAGGTAACAATTAATATGGATAGCGATGTATTTTGGCTTCATTTATATTCATATTTGAAGTTCATTGTGTAAAGCTAAGCGCACCCTACGGTTGCAAGACTCTGGACAACTATAGTTTGCGTGCCCTGAAAAATACAGTCATTTGTAGCCCTTAATTATTAGTTAAGTAACATAATCGAAATATTGAGTCTTCCTGTAACTAAGAAAACGGGATTCTGTACTCCAAAATTCGGGTCATTTACAGACGCGGAGCACATTCTATTCGTATGTACCTCAGATATAATGATCCTGAGAAACGTTTTTGGTTTTCCTGCCCCGAATCATTAAACAGGTTTGAGGTCAAAAGCTGCATTGAATAGAATACGCCTGGGGAATGAATTCAAATTCACAGTAAAATCGGTGGCATTACTTCAAACTATATGATTGCGCTCTTATCGGCCGTCTTTTGTGTCAAGTCACCCCCTGCTATTTACCCTTTCAGAACACTATTCATATGAAGCTTCTTAACTTTTTTTGTGCAGTATTTCTTGCGTAAAAATTTGCACTGGCGTAGTTTGACAATGCGCCGAACATAATGTAAAGAGGTATTTTGACACCGATATGACAGTTATCTTCGGTTCATCTTTATCTCCTAAGTCCGACTCCTAGGAGAAAACCTAAAACTGTGAAGGTGATTAGGTACGGCTGGGGTAATATTATGCCCTTATTGCAAAAACATTGTGTCTATAGGTACTTTTGTAATTCATGCTGCACACTCTACTCGGAAAAGGTATTCATAATGCAAGGAATGGAAATGCTGAAATGAACAGTCAGGTCCCGCGGAAGCTATGTTGAACATTTAGATTGAATGTCGAAATACTTAAAAATAGGGATTTGATGCTATGACCTTTGAGTGGCATTTGATAGACATTTCCGCGTGTTTTACTTGAGAAACTTGAGCCTTAGACGAAAAAAGTGCCTTGTATCTAATCCGTTGCAAATAAACTCCGGAGAGACTGCTAACATTTGGGCGGTGCAATAAATTCTAAATATTGATTTTTATTCTTACGTAATAAGATAAATTAATTGATTTATATTTTTACGTGAATAGCGAATTACCCATGAATTTATTGGCCTTGTATTATTTTTAAATTTAATACGCAGAAAAGTCTCGGGAACAATTAGCGCTCTCATTTCATGCCTGAAAATGTTCGGAGTAGCGATAATGCTTGTGTGGCACTGTAACGGCCTGAAGATGAGAATGGCTGATTCAATTCTATATTCAAAACAGAAGCTCATAATCCTTCGGCATATCTTAATCACGCGTCTCACCATTTACCGATTCGAGCGAATGGAGTTTTGCCTTTTTTCTGCATGAAATCCAATATGAACGCACTATTGAAGCTTCTCGCATTCTTAACGTTGCGGTCAATCCTAGCCATGAATAGATGGATCCTTGTCATCTCTTTTGGGTATCCCGTTAAAAAAAGGGACTCTGAATACATATAGGCATATCGTATATGCTCTAAAGGCATCTGGACATGTCTGTTTTAGCGTAGTGCCTTATAAGCCACCGCAAGGGTGTTTGAAAGGGTGCTGATTTCTCACCAGGCGTGGGTTATTGACAGTTAAACAATTCTTTTGTAGGTGGATACTTAGTCGACATGAGTTAACTAATCTAAAATCCTACATGGAATATGGCGGGCCTGCGTAATATGCAGCCATTTACTTCTTACTAGCATAAATGCGAACAGATTCTGCAAAATTGTTGTATGCACAAATATTTCGCCTCAAAACTAATGCCAGAAAATGTACAACACCTACCAACATTCCTTTGTCTTTTATATACTCATGCAGACTAGCAAAAAAGCCTAAAATAGGCTTGATATATTTTTCGGTAATTGTCCGTGACCCCTCTGTCATATAATGTCTCTATTATTATTAAGACTCTACATTAAAACTATGGGATATTTTTTACTGTTTAAACATTATCAGAAAAGGAATCAGCCCTGTATTTCCGCTTTACAAATCTGCATGCCATCTAACGCCCATATTACATTGATGAAGTCTTTATGGCAGAAAATCTAAGGTCACTACAGCAGTAACGCACCGACTAACCCTATTTAATGCTAACCGTAATTCTAAAACATACACCACATGCATATCTAAATGGATATTCGAACCTGCGGCTTTCGGATAGCCACGTCACCGCGTTACCTTCTTCGGTGGGTTACCGGTACCTACCATCAGTCGTTGATTATTTTTGATTGCAGATTAAGGTAAAATTTTACTCATGCAATCCGCGTGTAAATGTTCATGCCAATATGGGAAGAAAGTGTAAAAACTGTATCACATACCCTAATTATCTCCCCGGTAAATGTTATCTAACCTATTGTTGTCCCATTCTCTGCATGAATTGCACATCGATACAGCTGCCGGTAGATATCGCTCTCGAAGGGAACTTCGGAGGTGGGGTTAGGCGCCTTCCCCCGCCTTCGTACCCTCCCCAGCCTCTACTCTTCCGTCGAGGCCTCTCGACCTCCGACGCCCTGACACGGAACAAGGATCTCCTGCCCACTCTTAGATTTATTAAGAGTGAGGAATCAAGCGACCGGGGGTAAAACATACGCGAGCCCTATTTCATTTCGTTTTATTTAAAATAAAAAAAATATTCCGAATGCCAACATCCCTCGGGGACACTTGCAACATCCGCCTCCAATCACGACGTTGTTTCTGTTCTCACGGGGAGGAGTTGTGTTAGCACAGCGCGTTATCGCGGCATTATATCCGTGCTCTAGTTTCCTTGTTATTCAATTTTCGGAGTGCCGTGTTCGTTTTGTCCTATCTCTCTCACAATGTCACGCTTCGCGCCGTGTTCCTTTGCATCACGTAGAGTGAATAGCAGACGAGGGGATTCCTGTACAAGCGTGAAATCGCGCTCATGTGCATCTGGACGCAGACGAAACTGGTGGCCCTTTACTCGGAACGGAAATCGCAATTTTGTGCACGAAATCGCTAGATGGAAACGAAGAGTGAATTTTAGTGAAAAAATTAATCTTCTAACCACAACCATTCACTAATAAATCAAAAATTTAAATAAGCAAAAGGTTACGCCCACCGAAAAAGCTGATGTGATAACATTGACGTCATTTTCCTCCCGCCCTTGACTGCTTTTAGGGGAGGGAATGGGAGTGGAGGGGGATTCTCGGAAGGTCTGCTCGCATAGATGTCACAATCGCTCCCATTGGCAGAGTCAGCTGTGTGTCCCCCATTGCGATAAGGCGAAGTAGCTTCGCGGGCTCAGTTGTGATTGGACGAAGTCGATATACGTCAGAGGTTGCACCACACCCACTTTTCCGAAAGGGTTAAACACATCAGTTTTTCGCCGTTTATAACTCGGGAAATAATTGACGGATCAAAAAACGGAAAAACACGTCTCTTTTTATTTTACTAACTATCAGATTCGACAATAAAAAAATATGGTAAACGACCACATTGAATTGGCTCATCAAGTTTTTTTGCGAGTATTAGCAAAGGCGTTGATAAAATAGAGTAGAAGTAATGTTTGATGAATTACATTCTTCAAAGGATGGCTAAAGCAAGTTATACATGTAAAAAAATGTGTGTTGAACCCGAAGGTTGGTCTTTGATAGGCGAGGGTAGAGCTCACCTTGCCGTACTGTAAGCCATTGGCGTGTGAAATTCACACATTCTACATCTACATCTACATAATACCCTGCAAGCCACCACAAGGGTGTGTGGCAGGGGGTGATTGCTCACCAAACATGCACTACATATCATGTATAAAAAAGGAATAGTATTAATATAGTAGTCAGAACTACACTATTTAAAAAAGATAGAAATTGCAAAGAAAACATGCAAAAACATTCTGTTAGTAGGGTTAGCTTTAAGTACTCATACCAACATGCAGCTACCAATGCTATTCATTGCTACTCTCCGATAGGACATATTTACCGTTATTCGCATCTCTAATTGTTCGAGGGAAAAAGGACATTTTGAATCGGTCAGTTCGGCAATCAATTTCTCTAACTTAATGATTATGGTCCAGTCTGCCATAGTAAGTTGGGGTTCGTAAAATATTTTTAACATCATCACTGAAAATATTGCCTTGGAATTTGTGGAAGAGATTAAGTCTAAATTTCAACCTGTGATCTGACAATGATTCCCATTTCAATTCATTTAATAGACTGGTTACGCTAATATAATTATCGTATCGTCCCTTTACCAATTTTGCCGATCTTCGCTGCATACGTTCAGGGTAGGGGGATCAGTTCCTTTCCCTGGGCCACCTGCGATTTCCTACGAAGTTCTGCACGCAGGAAATCGAATCGCGAGGATTTTAGGTGGGGGCGTCCAGTAAGGCTCTTGCCCGGGATTTGATCCCGAGACTCTTCGGCCGGTAGCTCAGCGGTGCTCTACCCACTAGGCCACCACGCATGGTGATTTATAATTGTCTCCGGTGTTTGAAAACATTATCTTGTGTAACTATCGCTGATATAGTAATAAGTATCATACCAGTAAGTCAAGAGGCTATCGAAGTTTTGAACGTACAAGTGCTCGATTTTTAAGCCGTTAGTCACACGACAGACATCAATCCTGGATTAAACGGCGTGTTACACGTTTACACATACGACGATTAATAGCAAGGGCTGCATGTTCGTTACTGGCTTACACTATCTTCACGAACCTGGTAATAACCGATGCCGCTTATTACGAATGCAGACTTGGATAGTCTTTTAGTTTGCCGATACGCTACTTTTTACTGTATCTGATGTTGTTATTAAATAACCTATTGACCTTCACATGCCTGAAAAGTTATTATGAATTACCCTAAGTTAAATTTACCACGAAGCTCGTTTACAGATTATGAATTAAAGTTCATGTGGACACTCATAAAAGCTCAAATCTATAATCATTGCCAGTTCATATAAATTCCAACCATATCCACATAAATAAGTTGTTATCAGGATAATCCATGGCATTATTCTCTCTGGTTAATATTCGAAACGAAAGTAATATTTTTTTACCCGTTGAGTTCATTAATTTGAGTGGACCTTTTCTTGACTTTCACTTTCATTTAGCCTTCAGCACTGGTATTACTGTAGAGAAATGACGGAATATGAATGAATGCCTCTTGGGAAAAAAACTCAATTGTGCAGTGCTTTGGGTGAGGAGTTGTAACCGCTCTAAAGAAGCCCTACGGATGATTTAACCTCCCGTAAAAAAGTCCTCGCGTTTTACAGCGCATGATTCGAGCAGAAAGGAAAAGTAATCCAGCAACTAATTACCTGGTAAATGATTAAAAGTAGTTTGGAAACGGGCTCTTTATTCTTTTACCAACGCGTCTTGTTTTGTATAGCCGTATTGCTATACTTTACCTTTAACGTACTGCGCCAACGCTTAATGTGTTTTTTTGTCATTTCTCGTAAAACCTCATGCGGTTACTTAACCTGCTCGCGCTCGACCCATTGAAAAAAATACGTTGTTACTCGAAGAGGCAATCCTCTTGATTGCAGATTTTTTCAGCGAATGGAAAGCAGTTCAACGTTTAGACCGCTATTTCAAAGGCAAAATGACGAAAAGGAAGTATGGGAATGAATTTTACTTGGCTCGCTGGCGAACTTGTTCTTACTTTCGGCGCTCGTAAGATGTTCGCATATATGTGCCTGTTGCTCTTTTTCGGTGTATTTTATTTTTTTATTTTCTTCTGCGTGAAAAATGTAGGATATATACAAATAGAAATGCTTCTACATTCAAATATACTACCGCATTTACGCTGTTTTTTACTTCCGGAATTCGCTTAGTGAATATTAAATTGCAATATTTTTAAAATTTTTATCTAAAAATCTTGCTCCTGTGATAAATGCTCACCGCTAATAGCTGCGAATTTAGTTTTGCTGATACCACGATGTTGTCTGTCAGGTTAGACATTTCAGACGAAAGCTTGGCCAGCGTTAAAATGAAAGACTAGACTTTAATTTCTGAGGTAGAATTATAGCGTAATGTGCCAGTAATTACCTGTGGAATGTTAGATATCAAATTAAATTTTAAATCATGAACATGATGAGCATTGGTGGAGATAGTAAATATATTTGTGATTTACGGAACACATCCAGTACACAGTTGATGACAATCTGTACCGATTTAAAATTGGGCTCATACCTCCATGAGAGAAATACTGTACCTCTAATCTCCATTGAGGATTTCCAGTTAACTCACCTTGTAATGTTTGACAATTCTCTTATGAAATCCCAATCATGTAGCTTGGATTCCTAAATAAGAAACCCCCCCCGAACAGCAGCAATAAATCATTCTATGCGAATTGCCGTAAGCTCTGTATCGGTGAAATCACTGGATTTGGCCTTGCAGCCAAATGCCCTGTGTTAATGCGTCAGGAGGCATAACCGTGAGTGTACAGGTCGAAGGTCTTAGAGGATGTGAGGCAAAAATTAGGTCATAAATCCTTAGGCACACACATGGAAATATGGATTGACAGGGGGAGGACTGCGATATATCGTCTAGGATATGCGATATTAACCTAATATCGTGACGAGTCGACAACCAGCGCGATCCATTGTGCGCGATGCCTCGTGATGCGTGATATTATGCGATATCATGAGCCATTGCCAATTTTCATCGCAGTCAATGTAATGACACTAGCGCGATGTGATGATAATAAGAGAATAACCCATCTAGAGGGTAACAGTCACGTTTAGGGAAGTGATTGAGGGGTAAATTAATTCGGTGGCACCAACCTACTCGCTTTTCTCAAGTACCTTCACGTTATATCATTGTAAATCGACAAATCACGGACACTCACACCGCCTGCTTGGGCCTTTCTATCCCGGAGATCATGCCTCTTACTATGTCAGTGACATTAACGGGCCATGTTTAAGCATGCTGTTTGGGAAGACCTCGCTCACGTAATATAGGCAAACGTACTACTTTCACACTAATATATAAACACACTCTCATGCTGAGTAGATTTTATATCCCATATAAATTGAATAGCTATAGTAAGACGGCCACTTGACGGTAGTGTGAGTGCATATAATCGATTGAGGGTGTGATTGATTCTTTGTTTGATTGTTTTTGCGCGTTAAGTTTATCATTTTATGGTCTATTCGTTTATGAACTCTTTACTCCTTTTTACGATACGGTAAACTCTCGATTTTCCGTGCTAATGACTCGTACAGTGTGCACGGATAATCGAGAAACACGAATAATCCGGATGTTCGGTTCTTTCCGGATTCGTTTCTCTACGGTGCGCCGCCAAAATAAATGAACTCCCTAAGGAAACAACACAATCTGCCAATGAAAATATCCTCGCTGTACTTAATCGCATTCTATGACAAAAAATAATCCAGTTGAGCTGTCCCGGCCGCAATTGAATGTTTACAAACCTCGGGGGGCGGCACAAAGCCTGGCGTAAGGCATCGGACCAGTCAGTAGGACCGCAGTAAAAGTCACGATTGGAGGAATATAACAAAATTTTACGTATTTTTGAGACCACTGCCGAAACACTAAATAGATTGTTGATGCATGGAAAATCCGCAGTCCGGATAACGCGAGCACGGATAATCGGGAGTCTACTGACAAATTTTGGAGATTTTTCTATTTCATGCACTTTCTTGTCGGAAGTGCCAACCTTTCCTTTCAATAATATCACCTCGTTTATTTTTCCTCAATTAGTTATTTCTGGCACGTGCTAGAGAAAAAAAAGTTTGGTATGTAGATTAAAATGACAAGACGTGGAGTTTCAATACATTGATGGGAGATAGGGGGTATGCGGGTTTGTAGGGCAACGCTTCATGTGAAACGTAGGGATTGTTATATCAGAAATATAATGCTCAATTAGACTCATCTTCGCCTAGAGATAACTAATAATAATAATTTATTTGTTTACTAATGGAGATGGGGAACATTTTAAAATTAATAACTAAAATATCTATTTGTTATTCATGCCAGCCTTATATAATCTCCGAAAAAAAATGCTTTTCATTACCTCCTAAAGAATCTCAGTACTTGCCAAAAATGAAAGTAACTGCTGCTAACGTACGGTTATTTTAGAAAAGTGTGAATTTAAAAATTAACGGTGCAAAAAATATTGAATTAGGTCACGAGATATTTTAATAAAAAATGTAGGCAGGATACTTGATGATTTAAATTGCACTTCTCATTTTTATAGAAAATATGTAACTTAGAGCCATGGGCCGGGGCCAAGTCTAATCTGTTCTAGTTTAAATAAATGAAATGTCAAATTTGACGCTGCAATATTCAAAACCGAGTATCTATTACCAATAGCGATGAGAGTTGAAAGACTCACGAAATAGGACCTAAGCGAAGGGAAATCCAGTATTGAGAGACCGAAGAAAAATACAGAGTGTAATCAAGGACGTGGGGAAAGTCAGCACGCTTGTGTTCAAGCTGGAGTAACGGAGTGTGGATGTGGAGAACCGTGATAATTCACTTGTGGCGATAATCTAGTATGGGCAGGTTAACGGAAAACAACCTTGCTTGCTCTACTACCAATGGGCAGGAGCAGTCGAAATATTTCGCCGGTAGAGAGGGAGAGAAAAAAAAGATGAGAAACGGAGAGCGCTCGGTCGGTCGGCGACATTCTCGTCGCGTGGGAAGCTCGTTTTTCAAAACGAGAAGGCGTTCATTTCCTTCCGAGGTGCAGGATCGCGAAAAAGCCTCACCCCTGATGGAGCGAGTCCATGCGAGGAGGAGGTGGATCGGGCGAAATTCGGGACGCGGTGGGACGCGGGACTCCCGCATTCGGTCCGCCTCGCCTCCCATCTGTGCAGAAGAGGAGGAGGTTTCGGGGAAGGAGTGCTACCTCCCCATTTTTTTCCGCGCGCATTAGCATAAAATTGCGCACGTCTTCTCTGAGTTCTGGGAGAGTGAGAGGGAAGAACAGACGGAGAAAAGGGTTGCTAACCCTCCGGTTTTCACAAGGGTAGCCAACTTTCCCGGTTTCATCCGAAATTGGACGAAAATTTTTCAACTTCAATTTCTCTCCCACGGTACAGACTGATTTATTTTCTTTCCGCATTGTCTCAGCAACATATTCAACTAACGCGTTGAGTACCAGTTCGTTAACTTATGAAGTGGCTACCCTTGAAAAGGAAGGAAAAATACTTTGTTATACTCTGGTGGCCGTTAGCGATCTTCCCAAAATTCAATCGACTCTTCTCAGCCTTTTTTGCCTATATGATTCTGTTGAGAAAATTCTACTAATTGATTTGAAATTATATCCGTGAGTAGATGTAGATCATTGAGATCATATTGCACATGCATGGCTTGCACTAATGAATGATACCCACATTTGGATAGTTGCAAACATGTCGCTCCCTTAAATATGCCAGTTTTCGAGCTCTTACAAAGAAAAAAATCTTGGAATCAACTATTCTGGAAATGGCAACGCTAGTAATCACCTGAAGACTCTGTATTTCATATTTAATTTCCGGTCTCCGGTTTGTTCATCCTATCTCCGGCTTTGGCTATTTCTAAACAGTCGTCTGAAACAGAAAGAACCCTTCTTGGATGCATGGGACGAATTGTGTAGAGCCAAGCATGCATTGTGTGACAGATATATCCACTGTGCTTCGATTGTAAATTTATATGTTAGGGTCGTATGTACGGTAGGTACATATAATATTTATGTTATGCCCTCATTTATTTCCGCATTCTCGTCACCCCCTCTTTGAAAAAAATCGCTTGCTTTTTCAGAAGTTGTCAGTTCATTTCATCGGTGATGCATTATCTATTTAAATATCCTGGACACTATTCGAGAGGAAAGTGAAGGAGTTGAATTGCAAAAGAAGGCATCGTATGAGATATATGGAGCAAGTAGTGATGGAGATAAAAGGAGAAGAATCATTACATATGAAATGGGTAGCTGATAGGAGGCACTGGTGGAGAGCTGCGTCAAATCAATTTTAGGACAGTTGACCTACGGTGATGATGAAAACTGCTCACCCTTCAAGGTCGCGTCTCCGGTATTTGGATGTCCTCAATTAAAAAAAAATCTCCGAACATAAATTTGCGACCGGTGGTAACCAGTACCAGTCTATTAAATAAATTAAAATGGGAATAGTCAGTTACAACCAGTCTATTAAATGAATTAAAATGGGAATCATTGTCAGATCGCAGGTTGAAATTTAGACTTAATCTCCTAAATAAATTCCAAGATTACATTTTCAGTGATGGCGCTAAAAATATTCTGCGAACCCCAACTTACTATCGTAGACTGGACCATAATTACAAAGTTAGAGAAATTGATTGCGGAATGGACAGATTCAATATGTCCTTTTTTCCTCGTACAATTAGGGATATGAATAGCGGTAAATATGTCCAATACGAGTGAATCAATCCATAGCATAGGTAGTTGCACGTTGGTATAAGGACTTGAAGGTAACCCAACTAACAGCACGTTTTTCCATGCTTAGTTTGCTAATTTCATCTTTTTAAATATTGCAGTTTAGACTAATATATTAATAATAATCCTTTTAAATGCATGGTATGTAGTGCATGCTTGGTGAGAATTTACCCCCTGCCACACACCTTTATGGTGGCTTGCAGGGTATTATGTAGATGTAGATAGATGTAGATGTAAACTTAAATGAGGAGGAGGGGGACGTATGCGACATGTGACGCACGCGAAAGGACAAAAAAATGAGGGTGGCTGGAAAAAAATCGCCGCAGAAAGAGACCCAGGAACACGACCGTTCCGCCATGGTCTTTTTTTTACCTTGTTTTCGACATATTATTCTATTTTTCTGCCCTCGCGAGTTCATGCACGGTGGGGGTTGAGGAAGAGAGAGGGACTCCCTCACACAAACAGCACGAGAGTTCATAAGGGGACGCATTCGTCTTTCCTAGAGCTTCGCTGCGTCTTCCCGTTGGTTCGTCGACCTTTCGCTTTCAACTCCCTTTTCTGGCTTCTCTTTCTCTCTCTCTCTCGTCGTCTCGTGAGTGCTACCTCCTCGACCTCCTCCCAACGCCTCGCCTTCCTCCTTACTTCCTTCCTCTCGACTCCTCCCTGGTATTTCACCTAACCCACACCGCTATCCCATAACGTCCCTAACGTCCCGTAAACCGTGCAGACAAGGTTATTCTTAGGCTCTCGCATTCCACTACTCAGCGCCGGTTTAATACTGTCACTTTAAAGACACGAGAAGGGAAGAGTCTTAGATCCCAGTGAACAGGGTGTTTTACTGGATAAAAGGACGTAATACTAAATTCTGCCGTTGCAAGTTTTAAAGAATAATCTTAAGTTTCATAATAAGTATCTGGAGAATACTCTTTCATTGTAGTGAAACACATGGAATGAAGATTCTGCAATCATTTCAATTGTGAATCTCTGCTATTATTCATATCTTGAAGAATCTTGCGATACGTATCTGTTTATCTAAAGTTCTATCCAGGGACTTGAGTATCTTGCCACCGGCAATTAAAGTCACTTCGGGTGTCCCACAAGGTACTGTGATAGGTCCACTCCTATTCCTTTTGTATATTAATGATATCCAAAAGGTGGTAAAAAGTAAGCTTCGTCTATTTGCCGATGACGCAGTAGTGTACAGGGAAATTCTATGCCCAAACGATAAAGAATATTTAAATATTGACCTACAAGCAATTGAAACTTGGTGTGATACATGGCAGTTAGAATTAAACTTTAAGAAATGTCTTGTAATGAATTTTTGGAAAAAGAATAGCTCTCCTCCTACCACTTACAAAATAAGTAATAATGAATTAACAAACGTGGAATCCATTAAATATCTTGGAATAAGACTGACAAATGATCTTTCCTGGGGCAAACACATTCGTGAAATAATGGGTCAAGCGAATCGCAAACTGGGTTTCATTAAAAGAGTATTGGGTAAATGTGACGATCATGTACGAGAAATCAGCTACTTTTCCCTTGTTAGACCTCATTTGGAATATGCTGCCAGTGTATGGGATCCCTACGAAATCGGTCTAAGTAATGAACTTGAACGTGTGCAGCGAAGATCGGCAAGATTTGTAAAGGGACGATACGATAATTATATTAGCGTAACCAGTCTATTAAATGAATTGAAATGGGAATCATTGTCAGATCGCAGGTTGAAATTTAGACTTAATCTCTTCCACAAATTCCAAGGCAATATTTTCAGTGATGATGTTAAAAATATTTTACGAACCCCAACTTACTATGGCAGACTGGACCATAATCATAAAGTTAGAGAAATTGATTGCCGAACTGACCGATTCAAAATGTCCTTTTTCCCTCGCACAATAAGAGATACGAATAACGGTAAATATGTCCTATCGGAGAGTAGCAATGAATAGCATTGGTAGCTGCATGTTGGTATGAGTACTTAAAGCTAACCCTACTAACAGAATGTTTTTGCATGTTTGCTTTGCAATTTCTATTTTTTTTAAATAGTGTAGTTCTGACTACTATATTAATACTATTCCTTTTTTATGCATGATATGTAGTGCATGTTTGGTGAGCAATCACCCCTTGCCACACACCCTTGTGGTGGCTTGCAGGGTATTATGTAGATGTAGATGTAGATGTATCTTTCGGAATTAGGAAATTAAACGACCTGAGTTGTCGAAACATGTGTAAAATACTTTTGCTGCAATACAATCGGAAATACAAGCTTATTAGTATGAAAACGTGTCATTGGGGCTTACTTCTGCAGCCCACTGATTTATAAAAATGGCATATGGATAGTGATCGCCGAAAAAACAGCTAGACATGACACTTTTCAATTGTGGCCTCACAGAAGAATGATGAAGGTAAATTGACAATTGACAGCCCGAGTACCATAGAAATATTCTTAAGGAGAGTGGAAGAAAAAAAAGTCTTCTGAAAAATTTTCAGAGAGGACGGGACAACCTAATCGGCTATGTTAAGATATAATTTTCTGATGATGACAATCATCGAAGGTAAAGTAAATGGGGAAAATAGCTAAAGAAACGTTGTATTAGAATAGACATACGAAACGAAACAAGAATTTTATTTCTTTGTAAGGAAATACGTGCACACATACTAAAACAAGAAAATGAAAATATATTCGTGCAATCCTTAAAAAATTTTGCCTTTTAAATCCTCCTGATCTTAAATTTCTCGTCAGGAGGTGTTTACGTGCATGTGATGTATAACGTCAGACACCTTGAAGTAAAGCGAAAACAACAGTTTCAATCCTGTTGGATTAAACATTCATTTCTAACAATAAATTTTTGGTCTATCTTTTCACATCGCTTATACCATTTACTTGTGCCAGGTAAGCATGCCAAATCTTAAGTAGCCTTGGCACAACATCACACAGTCTTCTTTCAGCATGCATGTGGAGTATATGAGGAGGAAACCTGAAACCATCGAGTTTATATAGGGAGGAAGTAGTTAAGAACGTGAAGAAGAATTATATGTATAGAAGAGTATGGCCGAAAGAAGAATTGAGTGGAGAGTAGCATCAAATCGAATTTAAGATTGATAATTTAAGTAAAATATGAAACCGCGGGTGAAACCAATCAATTTTGGTGTCCACATCGAGGCAGTTGAGATGAAAATAATGATCTTTGTTAATCTAGTTGTGGCACTTTCAACCGGTTGATAACTTAAACACGTTTTAAATAAATCCTCCCGTTTTTGCAATCTCTCTGCGACTCTTCACGTCTTAATATTATTATTAACATTCAGCTTTCATTACTATAGATTGGATTCTAATCGAATTTCACACCATCCCCTACACATTTTTTTACAGATTTCGTTCCAGAATCATTGCGCAGGACTATTACAAGATAATACTGAACGAGCACTTTATAGACAGCCTCATCGCAAAATTTGAAGACAGTTTTTTTTGTAGCTTTTCGTTCGCACCTTTCTTGCTGCCATCCAGTATTCATCAACTTCCGAAAATATTTTCCGGACATGCTTTAGAACTGATATCGCGTTTGATGAACGCCGGGGATTCTTCGACTGGTATTTTGGTACGTGCATTTCAGTGAATAAGGAATATTTCACAACCTTGTCCTTTGCATTCCGAGTAATTTTTAACTGTACATACATCTCCATTGTGCCATTGCCGAGCGGAATCAGATCCAGAAGAATCAATGAAGATCGGATCATTGTGGTTGTTCCGGTACTGCCTTTCACTCTAGAGAACCAGGGTTCGAATCTCTTCATTTATAGAGATTTTTTTGAGGGGAAAAACCGTTTCCTAATCGGGCGCGGTGTTCTGATCACTTCCGTCTGAGGGATGGGGCGTTAAGTAGTGGACCCCTTGAATCCTTACTACATCTAAATTTGTAGGTTAGGGTGTATGGCAGTAGGTGAATCATGACCAAACACGTACATGTTACTAATAGCTAAAGCACGACCTCATTTGAGGAGCGTGTTAGTAATACATCACCAGGCACGTGAATTTTAATGATTATGATGGACGAGGAAATATAACAATCATTAAAATTTCACTTCATTCCGTTAAGAACAAGCAGATACCTGTTAGTAATCTTCTCTTCTTCCCAACCATAATCATCGCCTCTTCTATTTGTCCGCTTTTCCGTGTACTATCGTATTTTCTCCATTCACAAAAAGGCATATAATATCCCTACATTTTCAAAAATTCTTGCGTATTAATATTTTTTTTCATCATAAACAACTAATTGGCATTCATTTGGCACGCATTTAAATTTGAATATCTGGAAGCCGTGTCGTCTCCAGCGGTAATAGAATGTGATCACTGAGAGTATGAGAGAGGCCCTCCCCTCCCTGGCATTGACTTTAATCAAATGCCTGTCGTCAACACTCGTAGTAGTCCCATTATAAACGGGAGGGAAACCCTTTAAACGCCCCCACTTTCCGGCAGCAAGGGATCGGACGCCGCAGTCCCAATCATCCCCTGCAATCATTCATAGAACCTTTTGCTTTCGACCGGTACCCGCCAACCCCAACTCTCACCTCCCCTCAGCAACGTCTCGCCGTCCACGTGAGGACAAACAAAGCAAAACACCTCGTCTGACAAAGGAGAGAGCTGAGGAGGCTAGCTTCGTCACGCCTCTCTGTGTTCATGTCCTTTCCTTTCATCCTCGGCGCTTCGGCGTATTTCTGTGCGCGACTGGAAATGAGGAGAAAAAATATGAGCCCGGAAAGGAGAGCAAAAAAGACGACCAAAAATATTACCCTTTTCTCTCTCTCTTTCTCGTCTCCTACCATTCGCGAGGCCCCTATTATTCTGGATAGTCCCTGGCTTTGTTCTCGCTGGACTCTTCCCAATTGTTTGTTTTTATTCCTCCGAGGATGTGGAGAGAGAGAGAATGGGGAAGGGGACGAATTTACGCGTCTTATTTCCAGCCCTCCATGTCGAAGCGATGTAAGGTGGGTTTGCTCGCCGTCATCGCGGCCTCTCCTCCTGGGGAATTAAAATAGTTTCCACGAATGTGGGACTCGTCCATCACGCGCGGCTATTCTTGTAGTTTGTTGTCTCTTTCTCTCACCCCTCTGGGCCACCATCACCGCAGAGCTGGCCTGTGTTCACCTGAAGACGTCACGGAGACCTCACCTGACTCTCTGCCTTTCCTTTGGTGGGAAGAGGGTTACTTTTCTTCGATAAACTGCCGCAGAGTTATCGAGAAGTCTGTTTGATAAACGCATTTGGCGCATAGAGTGGACCTAAACTAAAGAACCGCTTGGTCAAGAGTGAAGGTCTTCGTACGGTGTCAATAGTTTTGAATTTTCGGAGCGATTTGTTTCGAGGAGATCTAGTTTTAGTGGTGGCTGGAGTACTACCTTTACATCCTTAGGGCCCAGGATGGAATCCCGTCTATGCCATATTTTTAGTGCCAAGTTGTTCCCAGTGTGAGTGACTCGTGGAGACTACATCAGGTTCAATACACCGTCCGTCGGATGAGACGTTGATCTATGGACCCCAGGCATTGTTCTGAAAAAGTAGGCTAATTCCCGCGCCATATTTCTCTTTACAATTCCTTCACTCGCGAATTTTCCAACACAAGGCTCAGTTTATCTATGATGGAGCATATCACCTTAGCTGTCGGTCGCTTTTTCTATAAAATCAGTTACAACTTCAATCAGTTTTTAGGAGCCAGTCTGAGTAGGTTCCTAAAAAAAAAGCCGCGGGTTTGACTCCCACGTGGGGTATAAGTGTTCTTTTTGTCCCTAGTTCTAAGTTTAGACAAGACCGACCGATATAGACTAAGGTGTTGGAACACAGATATACCAAATTCTACGACTCTATTGTGTCTCTATGTTCTCGCCTTTGTTGGTAATTCCCTAATAAGAAAAAGAGAATTATTTGCCGATTATAGAAGTTGAATCACACAACTGAAGGTATTGTTCTGATCTTGATAGCCTTAGAAGGGCTTGAAACACTTGAAACAATAATATCATACGAGAATTTGAGAATGAATGTTTTACCTCCTTAGCTCAATTATAATGATTCTTACAGATTTATCAGTACATTTAAATTCAAAGCCTCGCCCGCTCACATCTGCCAAATGAATTCGAATGCCTGCTGAAAATAGTGATATTTTTACATGGTCTCACTATAATTCCTCATCAACAGTTTGCATCGTATGGTGGTATAAAATTGAAGTTATGACCATTTATCACCAGTTCTGGTCACCTTTCATTTTATGATGCTTTCGGGTTCACACAAGTTTCTCTCCTATTTCCAATCTTTAACCGGATGCGATAAGGTTGGGATGATTTTTGTTTGTTGCCCAACTCATCAGTCGCATGTAATTCATAACCTTTTGTTACGTATCGGGCGTCTCGAACGATGTATTCTGAATTGCTCCCTAATCATATTGACTCGCGTATTTGTGCCAGGGCCGGTGGGAGATGGGGGTCGTCCCAGACCAATAAAATCAGTGTCACACCATCTCCCCTCCCTTCCTTCTCTTACCCCTCCCCCCCCCCCATCCTCCCTCCCTCACGTCATTCGTTGTCGGTGACGTGTGACGCCGCGGCGTCTGTGTTCCCTCTTCCAGTTCACTCCGCTTTAGAGACCTTCAGGGTACCGCCTCACTCACTCCCTCCGGATCGTGATCAAACAGATACGGAAAAGAGCTCCGACGCACCCGGGAAACGTCTATTCCTTTTTTTTAATACCCGGGGTGGCTGCTGCAGTAGTACAGCAAAATTCGATTAACGGAACAACGTCGGCACCCTCGGCGTCGAATAGTTTGTGTGCTCACCGTCCACGCAAACCAGCTTGTTGTACGTGATGAGACACGAATATCCGTAGGTGGCCAAGGAATGAATATTAAATTCACGTGAGATGAAAAATCTCACTTTGGTGGCATTTTTCGACCAGAAAGGTTCTCTCTTTTATTCTTAGTCCGCCTAAAATTTTGTGGTTTTAAATTTCGAATGTATTGTAGCAATGAAGTGATTAAGTAAAGTTACGTTCAAACTGTAAGTTTGTCTGGTAGGTGAGGGTAGCTCTCACCTGCTAACTAAGCAAATATTAATCCCAACAGCGTGGGAAGTTCACACGTCTGAGTAGGTAGGCTATGCATACCCTATTTGTTTTTGCCACCATAATGTTGATAATTTAAACACTTGTTGGAAACTAAGGACAGTTACCAGTCCTGTATTTTCTTACAATTCTGTTCCGACACTTAACCCCTGATACAGTAGAATTTAGTAGGTTCGCCAATTTTGCAAGCCCCCTTAGCGCCTGCTGTATCTCAGAAAGATACCAAATAAGATATCCAGAAAATAACGAAGTTTGTTTCTCTGGATATGTCCAATTACATTTCCCGGGTTCAAATCCCTGCTGTGGTGTAGATTTTTCATTTGTATTATCGCCCTCGCTTGAGTGCATTGTGGAGAGTATTCTATGTTCTATACTCCGTCCATTAAATGGGACATTAGGCTGAACTCCTTGCTGCATTTTCGTTAAGAGTAGACTAATTTCAATGCCTAGTTTATCTCTGCCGTTGCGCTGTATTCTTAACTAATTCATACCGCTTCCTAATTCGTACATATTCTAAATAGTACCTACAAATTAACCTAGCTGTATACTACTTTCCTAGGTTAACTGGTACTTTATTTTGTAATATTCTCCTGAGATAACGAAAATTCTCCTGAGACATGTATAGAGAAAATGGAGAAGAATGTTAATAAAAAGAGTTCTGTAAGTTTGAAAGTTATCAGATAGGAGAGCTGCATAAAACTTATGTTAGTAGTAATGCGGTGATGATGACATCACGAAATTACGATTATCAGAAGGACCTTAATTTACCTGCAATTCGAATTTGTAATATTAAATATCGACACTGATTCAGAAAAAACACCAGTCTCATTGAACCAAAAAAAGTAATGATTTTAAATCTTTACGCCACCTAATTGGGTAAAAATATCAGCTGCTCTTGGATTCCTATTTTACCTGAGTTTTTGTTTAGCCTGGAATAACATGAGAGGTCGTTAACAATGCATTGCTTCCAATCCAGATGAAGATGGAGGCAATTAGTCAAGAATTTCGTGTGAGCAGTCGAATATTCCCCTTATTTTTTTGCCTCATTTGCAAGAGCTTTATGATCTTTTTTCGGAATAATTAGGCTGAGAAAAACCGAGCAATGATTTCCTTGTTGGTAACTTACAAGGATTCCCTTATCAGTTGCGCATTTTAAATTACGGTTTTGTTTTTTTTCCATGCAAAAACTTAATTGCTTGAGTTCAACGCTAAATTCATCTACGTCGGTACGTAGATAAATTAGCGTACGTTCCCTAGGTTCTTGGGAGATTAAGATAAGGGGAATGTTTTTTTTAACTATGATATGAATTGAGTTCTATTGGGGATAAAATAGCCTTCACGTTGTATTCTTCCAAATATCTTCCTATCTGATGAGTAGGCGGAATATGGAAATTTCTTGGAATAAGCATACCACTAAGAATATCATAGCATCGGAGCATTCTCGTCTCGTTAAGTCATTCACGCTAAAACCATGAAGATTGGGGTGCCTCTCGGCATACCAAATCATGGAACCACTGATCTGTGGTAGGTTCCATTATTAGGTATGTTGATCAAGCTAGCGAGTCAAGCAAGCAATGCATCATTCCACTCCAATGAATTTTCTTTGCAGAACATTTGAGAGCGTAGGAAGCAAGCATACGGGTTTTAAAAGTTATCATTTGACGGTTCTCCTTACAAGGCGTATAGAATAAAGACTTTCTTTTCCACTTACTGGAGATAAATACATCTATTTTAATCAGAAATATCTTTCATGATAAGTTCATTTAAATTCCGTGGTTATTCATGAGATAATTTTAGGATTTTTTTGGTGTTTCTTTTTTGCTAAATAATTTCTTTTGGTATTTATTTTTGAGTGTCGGATCTCCATTAAAGTCGATTTATATTCATTTCTGTACTTTATCTTCATCCATATTCTTGTTTCGACCTTTTTTAACCTTGTAAATTGTTATTTCGCTATTGCCTATTGATATTTGCATTGTTTCAGTCCTCAGCTTAGGTTGCCTAGATATCAACAGTTAGCTGCTGGTTGCTTACCTCCGTCAATGCGTTGAATACCAGATACAATAAGGTTTCTGGTAACTGCTGTAACTAGATTCTGTCTTCCCATTTCGAAGGCTCGGACTCGAATCCTAGAGTGGCATAGATTTTTCACTCGAATGTAAGAATGTAAGTGAATATCGGTGCTGTTGTACGATGAAGCATTTGAAGTTCAGAATCTAGTCATAGCAACAGTACGTTAAAACCAAGGGTCGCGTGGCACCACTCATTAAAGAGTAGGTCAGTGCCGGAGCAGGGTACCTGTCTATTTCTGCTGCATCTATTAATATTACCTTCCCAAATATCCACGTATCCTCAAAGACCTTAGCTATTGGTCACCCAACCTATATTAAATGCTGCTAAAATGAGCAAATATACCTAGACTATTCCGCAAAAATGAAATTTAATTTTAAATACTAATTACTTATGCGATCTCTCAGCAATGGACATAATTTCTGTAGATAATCGCAGCTTATTTCCTGGAATTAATCGATAACAGGATCTAAATCTCATAAAAAACCTAAGCAGCTTATGTTGTTGCTTTAGTTCAGTATCAAAATATTTTTATTCCACTGTTATTGCCTCGTTATGCAACGTTTAGTCATTAACGTTTAGTAATCGAACATTACCTATGGATAAGAAATCGTATTCGGTTAATAAAAAATTACAATATATCAGGAAGTGTTTGACATCTGGCGAGGCGTAGCGAATATCCTCATAAATTGTATTAGCCATCATTTCAATAGAAATAATTCAAGAATCATGTTTTTAGAAATATTTCTGTTTGATTAAAAAGTTTATGCCTGAGGAAGTATAATTAAAAAAAATAGAGTTCTCAAGATCTTCATGAAGTGGATGTGGGACATACTAGTTAAATTAAGTAGAAGAAAATGTTTTTTCAAATTCAATTTTTTGGAAATCTCCTACTTAGATTCATTCACGTGAAATTTCCTTTAACAAACATTTATTCGTAGAATAGCACTTGTATCTGTGAAGTTCGATTAGTATTGCCCGCACAGGGAAAGCATATCCCATTAGCCTGCCTCTTATCATTAAAATGCATTTGCCCCTAATTACCAGTAACTTTGAAGTCTAGTCACTTTTTGCTTAAGTTTTAATGCCATAGATGACCTCGGAATTCGCAATCATCCCATTATCTGCTTGGGCTAACTGGAAATTAGGCCCTCAGATGTGCATTATGTTCGTTCCAACTCCGCCTACTTTTGGTAAATTTCGAAATAACTGCCTGTGAATCCAGCGGCGTACAGAGCGGTCGACGAATATGGGGATATAAAAGAGCTCTCGGTTGTATGTTATTGGAAGGTCTTTGAGATAAAAATAATCTCCCTTACACCATAAGCCATCTATTTGCAGAACTTTTGTATCTTTACACAAGATAATCGTTCATTTACTTCGTTAAAAACGTTAATAATTCGTAATAATAATTTATTAATCTGCGATTAGCCAGTGGGTTTTTTTGCCTATTATGGTTAATTTATCAATGATTTTTTACAGGTTAAAACACTGACTTTATGAATCAATTTTAAGAGCTTTCATCATATTGATATATTTATTTACCTACGGTTTTATTTATATCCGGCCTGGGTATTCTTGTCTGCAATTTAAAGGTGGTAGGTTTGAATCTCGCCAAGGTCATAGATGCTGCATTTGTATTAGGACTAAGATAAGCATCAAGTTTAAGTGTGCTAAGTTATCTTAGCAGTTGAAGGATTGTCTTAGATTATAAATTTCATCACTCTATGGTTAATATTAGTTACTGGTTGCTGTTACTTGTAGTATTTCATTGTATTTCTAATAATATGTAATGAGAAAATTATAAATCATAATTTTAACGTTTAATGGTACGGTTACGTTACGCTATTCAAGTTAAATATTCTTTGGTATTTTCGGATTTTTGAACAACCGTGGAGAAAAAACGAAAGTATCTATTGCTAGAACTATAAGGACGCATTCGTGAGGGACCTTGGTAGCTCAGCTATATCCCTGTTTTTATTCCTAAAATCAACCTAATTTTTTCTCTTTATCGTGGGGTAATATTCCTTCAGTCATGACATTTTGGCAATTGACAATTTCATTGTTTACAAAAGTGCTCCATTTTCCTAGTTATTCTCTATCCTATAGTGCTTTATATTGGCATTTGTACCTAAACTAACCTATATAATGTTTTCTTTTCATTTTTCCGTCTAATATAATCTTCGGAAAAATGTATGGGGTGAATAGCAAGTAAATCCTAAACATGGAGAAATATGGATCAAGCAGTGAGGCATATTAAATCGCAAAATTATGTATATTCTAATAGGCAACCCTGGTGTTGAATTGAGTGGTTTGTTACATCAAAATAATCCTAGGACTATGGAGAAAGAAACAAGCTCTTGCATTTTTCCACGGATGTATTTTAAATTAAAAAATCACAATTGCTTTATATATTTAAAATAAAACTGTGGGCAAACATTACAAATTGTTTCTTCCCAAATAGTGACTTGTGGTTATGATTTGATTGGCCTTCAATAACCTTCCTCAAAACCAGATTTGAAGGCTTTTATTCTTCTCAGATCAGTCGGTCAGTCAGGGAAATAACGATTCGAGTGATACTTACCTCATCAAATATTTTATTTTAATTGACGGTTTTATTTGCCTTTGATCATCAACTCTTACTCTTTTCTTCCCAGTCGCAGAAAATTCAGAATGGTGTCCTCGCGCAGCTTGTTTAATTTAGTCGCCTTTCCCAACCCCCGCTCTACGCTCGGTGGTTTCGCCTCGGGGGTCTGTCGAGGGTGAGTCAGAATGTCAGGGGCGGTCGCCCCTTTTTCCTCCTCCGCCCCGCCCCCGCGGGCGTCGAGAATGCCTCTTTGTCCTGCGGTCAATTGGCGACCACGAAAAGGCGTAACGCTCGAGAACCGAAAGCTTGGTTCCGTCCCGAGGAGCCCTGCCCCTTTTTTCACATCGCTTCATTCCCTTTCAATAGTTCATTCGAGCGAGAGCCCTTGTTGCATTTGATAATTAAGAAAAACTGAGCGCCCCATCTCGTTACGGAATATTATGTGTAAAATTAAGAGATCAAGGATCTTCATAAGGCGTGCGCTAGCTTTATCGTTATTTTTTGATTTAACTTATGTCAGAGGGAACGTGATCTCCGTTCTTCATTTTTCGCACATCACTTCAATTCGCTTATCACAATCAGTGGAGCGAATTTTATAGACGGTTGTTGTTAACCCTGAGCTACTCTAGGAGTAAGCGTTTACGATAAAGATTGCGATAACTCGAAAGATGCATCCGTGATTCCACAGCAGCATTCAACATTCAATGGGAACGTTGCACGTAATAAATATACGAAGTAAAGACGAGTTTGATTTGGAGGGTGGCGTTGCGTGACCTCGAAAACCGGACTTCAGGGGGGTGATTGAAAATGTACGTTACGTCAAATGATAGGAGTAGGGCGGGGTGAGTAGATGATTGACAACATAAGAGAAATCAAAGGAGGATTGGCCCAATAATAGAGAAAGAGTAGCCACCGTAGAAAATTGCCTGAAGATAGAGTGGGTCGTCCGAGCAGGAACTTCGATGATGGTCGTTTGACGTATATTTTAGAAAGGGGAAAGAATTAGCACAGAAAACAGTTGTCAACGATAAGAATACCGAACAGGATTCGTCCGTTGAACATTTAGAAATAACTATATATTCTCACGTACCTATTGTTAATATATCCCTAAAAATGTAATATCTATAAAATTAAAAGATCAATAGAAAGACTGAATGCCACTTGAAGAATTGAATTGTTTTGAGCACTAAGAAATACAGGCTTCCTACACTGGTGGCTTGCATCCTAATCCATTTCGATACTATAGTTTTCATTGACTTTATTATTATTCCACTGAGGATAAACTTTGATATCGTTGAGTGTACCTGCGCCAAGCATGGCGGAAATAACTAGTTAGTAGATGTGTTCGACCGAAAATTTATAACAGGCAGAAGGGAAACAGCCGTCATTGCATTTTCGACAAGGAAACAATCATATTGTTACTGATTCGACTGATAATGAACAGTAGCGGCAAACGTTACAAGCGCAACTCATGGATAAGGTGCTTACCAATTTTTTTAGCTTATACTAAGTGAGTGGATGGTATTCTCACATCATTAATGATTACACATTGTAGGAAAGCATGGTTATTCCAGGAATTGATAGTAATTTTACATCTTTTGTTCAGTTGTTCAGAATAACAAAAATAAGACTGTTTTTCTGGAAGATCATATAATAACAGCACAAAATGTCAAAAATGCAAACTATATTTTTACGAAAATACGATAATATAAGATCGGATGTAAGAAATGCAAATAGTGGGAGCTCGAAATAAATCTGAAGATGAAGAATATTTCTAAAATACAGATGAGATTGAAGAAATATAATGGGAAATAAAATTATAAGAGCCTCTTATGGGGTAAAACGGTAGGAAATTTAAAATAGTAATGGAGAATGAATTATGTTAGAACGTACAGGAAATTAGGGAAGCATCATGCTTTATGAAGCTGAAACATTGACGCCAAATTGAGAGACTAATAGATTAACTTCGACCCGTAGAAATGGTCTCTTGGTGTGGATCAACAAGTGACTGAAGCATAGAGAAATTTAGAAATATGGTGAAAAGAGATCATTTTGGATATAATAAAGGATATAATACAGACCGAAGAAGAAAGAAGATTAAGTTGCCTTGGGTATGTTTAGAGGATGAGTTTAGAAAGAATAGCAAAGGCCGCTTTGAAATGAGCACCAGACGTTAGAATAAAACTAAAGGAGTCTTGGCTGGGTACAGTGAAGAAAGATGTGGATAAAAATGGATTAAATGCGATTGGTGCATCGGATAGAAACTGATGGATAACTTAGATTGAGTAATGGACTCGTAGTGTCAATGTGAAGGACTAATGAGTTTGGAGTGATGCATTTGTGGGGCCTAATGTGTGAAAACCTCTTTGAGTGTAAATCCCTAGTAAAAAAATACAAAATATAACGGAAGAAAAAATGGTAGAACATATCATTAAGGATTGAGGAAATTCTCACTAATTTAACGTTATTTTGAGAAAAAATTCGTATTGTTCGATAATGTTCACGAGGCATCGTTGTATATCTCCGAGGTACTTCAGGGGAAGATGGCTGTGGACATTTTCGACTCGTTGATGCTTAATTTCCGGTATTTCGCTTGGTGATAAAATCTGTCAGCCTTTGCGTGCATTTATCTCCGTCAAAATGTTGAGCAGCTCTCAGCTGCAGATTTACGGAGTGGACCGACGCTTCCCGTTAAGTAGCCATGCGCCGCCGTTATGAGGAAGTCGTCTTTAAATGAAGAATGCGTGCATGCTCGGAGGAGCGTTTAAATTCTTCGCTGATATGGAAGCAGCGTTCTCGGGGCACGTCTGAAAATTATGAGGCACTCGCTTCTCGTGCGCACTAGCTGGGGAAATGGCATGCGTCGTCGTAACTTACGGTGAGTGTGCAGACTCGGAGGGCGAGTTAATGCCTTAGAGCTGCGAGCATACCATTAGTCTAAATATATTTGCCTCTAGGATGGAAACGTATATCACCTTGATTTTCACCTGTTTATTCGTGGAAAAGTTTGAATTTTTCAGATATTGCTATGGAAATAAAACTAATTCGCAAATGTTGAGCCCAAAAAAATATTAATCGCATGTGCATCGAGTTGCAAACCATGTGCTGTTAATTATATTGTAGCTATTAGTTGACCGAATTTTGTTATAAATTAAATTACAATTGATCGGGTTTTGTTAGGTTTGACTTGTATTTATTCATCGTTATTACTGTCGATCGATATTGATATTTTATCATTCGATATTTTAAAGGAAAGATAATGCAATTTTCCACAAGTAAAAATTTTATTACGACTAGTTTCGGTGTACTACACCATTGTCAAACGACAAGTTCACTTGACAATGGTGTAGTACACCGAAAATAGTCGTAATAAAAGTTTTACTTGAGGAAAATTGCATTTTATTTCCTTTAATATGGAAAGTTTCCACCACATCACACCTGAATCTTGTTTGTTGATCGATATTTTATTTTTATTATCTAACGTTTCCATTTCCCCCATATTTCTCTACATGTCAGTGTACTCCCTCTCTCTTTGTGCAATCCACAATTCCTTCTCGTTCTGTTTTTCCTCCTCTCTTACTCAGTATTTTGTCTTCGATAATAGCTTTCAGTCTCCTATTGCCGCTAGTTTTATGTCCCATCCTCTTTCTCTGCTCCTTGTTTATTTCATCTAATAGACTTCTGATCTCACTTAGCTCGCCAATCAGTTAATCATCCATCCTCATTCCCGTCATTCGCTTTTTCTTCAATCTCCCCCACGCCCACATCTCAAGCCATTCAATTTCTTTTCGTCACATTCCCTTGATCGAGGTTTCAGCTCCATACAAAGCCACGCTCCATACCTATGCGTAAACCTTTTCTCTCCTGCCTTGCTCACGGGTCTCATCAGACAATCTCTTCTGTTGTTAAATTTCAACTTAGCTAAAGCATTATTTCTCCGAACAAGATCCTAATTACGTCACCATTGCCCGCAATTCAACCGAATTCTGTTCAACCTGTTTTAGCTTGCATAAACTACTTCTTCTACTTGCAGAAATCCAGATGTCTTTTTCCTCGAAAACCTCCCAATCTTCATTTTCTTGGAATTTGTCTGCATAAAAAATCTCTTGGCTTAATCTCTCTTTTGTGAAGCAACGGTGAGTAATGGCAACCCTTTTGCTTGGAGGCTTGCTAATGTTCGGTCATAGGTTAAATATCGAATTTATTATTACCCTTCCTTTTATCATCACCATGCTTCTCCCATGTATGCTTCATCGTAAAAGGAATATCTGTCCAATTTAATTTCTTTGTCGTACCATTCTGATCCCCCATCGTGATGTTAAAAATTTGTGGGAAAACGTACCAATCCTACGTGGTTAAAATTTTTTTTCCTGACGTCATTCGGCCTTTAAAGCACTATAGCCTTTCGGCTTTACAACGTCACTACCGAATCCTAGATGCTTGATGCTTCGGTTGCTTTGATGTACTTGAGGTTCTGAAGGTGCTTGCCGAATTCCTCCTTCGACAGTTATTTCGAGAGTAAGAATTCAATCCTTTTTAAAATGAAAGCTGCACGCTAGTTAAATAGGTGGACAGGAAAAAATAAATCTTTCAGTGTTCCCTTTAGCGTGACCGTGGTACGAACGAGGTAGCAATCCAAGCCAGACTTCTGGATATATGCCAAAGGGTCCCGGGTTCAATTGCCGTTGGCGCCTTTGATCAAGTCAGGATATTTATCAAATTGCTCCTTAATCTGTGCCCTAGAACTTTGTGAAAAAAGTTGGCGGGAAAGCAGCTTATGCTGACCCTCACCGGATTTCTCGAATTACGTAGGTACGTCTTTGCAGAAGGTGATGTCTTCCCTCTCCTCTCGAGTAATAGTTATTTGGAGTAGGTGACCACCAGCTGATGTTATTTTCGCTATTTAGGATAGGTGAGTAACTGGGAAGAGAAACCATATTTAGGGAATGGAGAAAACCTTGACGCGTGGGCATCAATCTGTTCTTAACGAACACGCCCACGATATGTCTCATTAGACGGATGGTTCTTAACACACATGACTCAAGCAGGGTCGGGGATGCCAATGAAAAATCCTCTGATATTGGTAGAATTCGAACCCAGGCTCAACGGGTTGGAAACCAGTACTCTCGATCCCACCATACCAACCCCAATTATTTCATAAGCAATTATAAGAAGGAAAATAATTATGTAGTCTAATCACTCACTATTATATATAAAAAATGTGCGTGCTTTATACCGTTAAATACAGGGTGACCTAATAATCATATCATACTACTATTTTGCGAATCATTCTGGCCCGAAGGATGGCTATCAAGGAAAACTTCGTTTATATCCAGAGTAATCCAACTTGAGTAATACGTTATTCCTTACCCACCTCACCTGTTTTTAACGAAAACGCGAAGGGGATGGGGTTTAACATCCTTTGCGGCGGGCGGAGAGTTGAAATTAAAGTGCTCTCCAAATCTAAATCGGCTAGGGACCGGTATCATACTGAAAAACATGCTACTGTTGGCACTTAAAACCGCTTGGAGCAGTAGACTAGTACTAAGACAACCACTAGAAGCTGATTCCCTTTCTATATTGACTTCGACCCTTCTTGATAATGGCCTTATAAAAATATGCGAAGGAAGGTAACCACCAAAGACAGTAATTTGGGAGAGGAGACCGACAGCTAAGGCCATTTTGGCTAGGTGTACAATCGAGGAAATTTATGAATATTTCAGGAAAGAGGGAAGAAAAACCATCACTGGCCGGCTCTGAAAAAAATACAGCAAGGTGTCCACGGTTTAACGCTTCATCCGGCGGACGGGGTACTGATCTCAAAGTGCTTTCAATTTAGCAGGGGATCGGGTTGGTGTGGTGGCTAGAGCCCCCATCCCAAGGGCCCGGGTTCGATTCCCGGCAGTGGCGGATTTTTCAGTGGAAAACCGGTCCCCACTTGAGTGCCTAGTGGAGCATTTCAGTGGAGCAGTGCCTAGCATTTCAAGTTCAGTACTCCGTCCGTCGGATGGGACGTTAAGCCGTGGTCCCCTTGGCGCCTTTCGTTAAGAGTAGGCTAATGCCGACGCCTGGTTTCTCTCCACCCTTCCTCCGTTCCCTGAAAGCTCCTACCATTACCCAATACCTATCCTATATGACGCAAATGACCTCCGCTGTCGGTCGCCTCCCCTACATAACCAACCAACCAATTTAGCAGTCAAGTAGGGACCGCTGAACCAATAAAAACAACTGTCACTATTGGGATTCAAACCGGGGACCTTAAAATAGGAAGCCGGTTCTCTAGCGAAAACACCAACCCGTTTTCCCAAAGAGAGAGAGGGAGAATGGATGGGATTGTGTGATAGGAAGGAACAGGGCCCTTCGGAGTCTCCACATTGCGTGCCTCCTCCGACGCGGGGGCCCTTAATTTGAAGTCGGGGTGATATAGGGCCCGGTGGCAGTTTCATCCTCTCCCCGAGGCTCGCGATGATGATGAAGACGAGGCCCTTCCAAGACGCGGGAATGAATGTGATATCTCGGGGATGCTGCGGCCGGCTCCCGTGGGAATACTCTTCGCTCATGGTGATGAAGGGGGGGAGAGGCGTACGGCCGCCGCCGGCGTCTAACCAACCCGACCCCTCAACATCCCCGGGAGCTGGGGGCGCGGTCCTTTCTACCGCACCACCACCCTTGACCCTGGCGGCCCTCCCCTCCTTCCCAGAGCCGCCAGGGCTCCGTCGGGCTGTGAGGGCCTCTAATTTGAGACCTTTACCACTCCCTTCCACCCAATCTTACCCATGGGAGCACCTCCATCCACTCTCTTTCTCTCTCCCCCGTTAACACCTTAACGAGTTGGCCTCGCCAGCTCCTGGTGCTTGTCTAATGGCACGCCGTGGGCGAGGGAGGATTAGGGGTGGCGGCTGGGATCGCCCCTGGAAGCAAGGATACCTCCCCTCCGATGGCGTGAAGAATCCCTCGCGTGGGCCATCTCGTACCTACTTTCATCTCTCTGTGCTGAGCACATTTCGGAGCTGCGCGTGAAGATGTTAAAACGTTAGTGTCGGCAGTGGAATTCCTTCATTCTAAGCCTTACTCTCCTCTTAGTCGTTTTTTCGAATAATTTGGAGCGGCCTCGGCTTTTGTTTATGCCGTGGCGTGAGGAATTTCCATCAAAGCGAAGAGGTAGTGGCCTAAATTTTAGTATCTTAAGTAGTGGTAAAATTGGAGTTCAAGGTTTTCCAGCTGTTTGAGTGAGATCACAACGTACAACTTAACTTAATCCTAAGCTTATACCAATGCCTTGGTCTGGATTCAAACCCGCGACCTTTGGATTGTCTGGCTTCAATGCACCGACCTTAATTCTCGTCTTGAATTATACTTCTGGAGATGAATAATAACTCTTACAAGGACTGTTTTCCGGATCACCTCAGGGCTTGGTCACGCGAGGGGAAATTGACTTTAACAAAAAGTAACCGTTTTTATTCCTTGTAGAATTTTTATTATTTTATTTAGGCAAGAAATATTTATTATAATGACGCAGGAATCCGATTGCAAGGAAATGATACCGAAATTAGGGTTATGCTTGAGGGCAAGCTAACTTTTATAAATTTTGGGAGCCATGTATGTAGTAAATGAAGTACTAACTTTGTTTCCTTCCACAGATTAATTTTTTTGGCACGACATGTTT
Organism: Platycnemis pennipes; assembly: GCA_933228895.1. Taxonomy (NCBI): domain Eukaryota; kingdom Metazoa; phylum Arthropoda; class Insecta; order Odonata; family Platycnemididae; genus Platycnemis; species Platycnemis pennipes. Next base: position 39,380,795 of record OW121851.1, on the reverse strand, counting down.
CGACACACCGGTGTCATCAATGGAAAGCTATGTATGTATTTCTCTAATGGTTTCCATTTTTACTTGAATTCTCTAGGCATCAACTTTATGGCAGCAGCAGTCAATCCTATTTTCCATAGAGGTCCAATCAAAGAGGTTCAGAAAATCTGCAGCGAGACGGTTGTTTCTTCTACGATGGTGAGTTTATGCTTTTCAATATGCCTTCTATTTTGGTTCAATTTATTGAACCATGCAATCATTTACCACCTATTGAGAGGAGAGATATCGGTTAAAGTCGAGCAAAGAAATGACTTGAAATTTTAGGCCAAAGTTGTGAGGCAATAGCTTGCTTTCAGTTAGCTCGGGTGCATCATGGATATTTGGCTAGGCAGAACTGGAATGCATCCAAGAGCTTGAGAGCGCAATTATTTTGAGGCACTTGTCGGATAGGTAGGCGGGTTTGATAACACGAAATATTCCTCAAAGGTTAAGAAGTTGACAAAAAAAGATTTTAATTACTTGAATTTGGAAAACGATGTTCTTTAGCTGAGATTTGAAAAGTATCCAATGTTGCGCGAGTAATAACTAGTGTGAGTGTTGTTCTTAAAGCTGCCATTGGGCGATGTAAGTAGAGTTAATTGCGTCGGAAGGCTGTTAATTGGCTAAACCTATTTGTAAACTTCGTGGAAAATTGTAGAACAGATCACATAGTTTCGGTAAATTTATCGTGTATTCCATTCAGTGATACTTTTAACACGTTCATTCATTTTTCCTTTATAAATTGTTACGGTACGTTCAATTTGTAAGAATTATCAGTTTTCAGTGCCGCTGAATATTCTCCAATGCAACCTTTTGCATGCTACTTCTGAATCAACTGCCGGAACTGAATGTGATTAAGCAAATGAGTATTCGGTCTACTATTGACAAACCTTACACCATTAGCATCGACTTTTGATATTTTGTCATAGGAAATAGTGTTTTAATCAACCGATAATGCCTTTATTGAATGACACATTGATAATAATACAGCACTCGCCTACCCAAAATGTACTGGTTCTGATACACTTTCTGACGACGCATTAGTCTGCATGTTCGTGGACGGATCCAGCACCGTAATATAATAGGAGAATCTAAGGAGATAGGCCTTTACGGCCTCTTAAAGTGTAAATAACACAAAGTTTTTCTGAGTGCTTGTTAGTGTTTTTGCGTTCATAACCCAGGCATCCTGACCACGGTCCCATACCTCTGTGAAGGATCCCAATTGGGTTGAGTGTGTGTGTCTGTGGTTGTGTCACTGACGAGGAAGTAACATTCCCGTAAACCACCACAGGAGGGTTTTCTACTGGTCACTGGTGTCGGAAAAAGACAGCCGTTGGCCTTCGCTTAAGCTTGAAAAATATCTACGACCCCCGAAACATGCCGTATTTCAGTGAACCTTCAGGCCAATTTTCCCTACTGATGGACGTACTGGTTCACATTCGAAAACTCGACAAAGCTGATATTATCGTCATGACATTCGCAAAATTATTCAAAAACTTCCACAGTATACCTAATATTTTAATTCCGACTAGTTACGCTGTCTTTACAGCTTTCTTCGGCGATCGAAAAATAGAAGAACTGGAAGAAAAACATCGAAACTAGGGGAATTAATATTTTATATAATGGAAAATGTCCTGTTTCTGTCATGAAATATGTTGATATTCTACCAGATTGTGCCTGAAATGACTTTTTTGCTGTTTACCTTCGTCAAGTACCACGGAAACAAAAGAAAAACTGTAAATATGAACGACCATGAGAATTAGGTGGGTTTTTTCAACACCATCGGATATAACGAGCGCTCGATTTAGCGAGTGATTTCCAAGGGATTATGAGAACTCGTTATACCGGGATTCCACTGTATTTGGAATTGGTGTAGCCTGTGGAATTGACCCTCCCGCGAACCAACACAGAACTTGTCTTTGACGAGGGTTGCCAGTTTTACGGCCATTGGAGATATTCATTTGATTTTTCATAATAGGAGAAATAAAAAAGAACAAAAAAATGAAACTTGGTCGGGAGTCCTGCAGCCAAAATTTGAAAATTTCTTCATCAGGCTATGACTACGTTGGTTGAAGGAACCCTACGTATAGCGGCGGTAGAACAATGTCGAATAAGGATAATTTTAGCTAGCAGTTTTGTTGTAAGTGTTCACAGGGGAGAATTCTCGCGAGTAGGACTTTTCGAACAGTAAACCTCAGGCAAACCAGTATACCTCCCAAAGGAATAATGAAAGCAGTTACTGGGGTGGTAACTTGGCGTAATCATTCGTTTCTTTCCATTTTGTTTTCGCTGGAAAACCAAAATTAGGCCAGTGCAGCTACCGTAATTAACTACAAATTAATTAATTCTCGAGAAAGGTAGAATGAACGCAAATTAGAAAGCGACTTCGTAAACGATCCAAGAATTTTGCGTGAAAGATTCAGATGAGCAAAAATTAAATTATTTTTTGTTTAGATACGGAATGTGTGTCCATTAATCGCTAGATTCCCTGTGAAGGCTGTAAATTTAGATCATGCTGAAAACGCTCTAGACCACCTAGATGGTGTGTGGCATGAAGTGTATCATCACCGAAAACGCACTAAATTGGCTAAACATATTAGTTTGTTTGCATCCACCCGTCACCCACAGCTTTGTGATTGTTTTGCACGAATTGATATAATATTTTCTAGTTAACTGTGTATTCGTTTGGCTGCATGAAGTGAAAACCCCCTAAAAGCGTAAAAGGGTTCAGTTAAACATGAGTAATTGGGTAGCGGATAAATTTAAGATACACTTCAGAAACATAGTTGACGCTTGCATGTCATATGTTATTTTACAATTATGATCTATTAATCCGATCTCGGGGATCGGGTTGGTGTGGTGACTGGAGTACTGGTCTCCCATCCCGAGGGACCGGGTTCCATTCCCGGCAGTGGCGGATTTTTCAGTAGCAAAGCGATCCCTAATTGAGTGCCTGGTGAAGGGCATTTCAGGTTTAGTACTCCGTCCGTCGGATGGGACGTTAATCCTTTGGCGCCTGTCGTTAAGAGTATGCTAATGCCGGCGCCGGGTTTCTCTCCACTTTCACTCTTCGCTTACCTGAAATGTTCCGACAATTACCTAACTACCCACCTATCCTATATGATGCAAATGACTTCAGCTGTCGGTCGCCTCCGCTGAATAACCAACGAACTAACTAATCTGATCTCATCACCATCATCGGTCAACAATCCTAGGATAGGTTTGACGCAGCCATCCACTCGATTCTTGTATCTGCCAACATTCATATCAACCTTAATTTTTCTCTTTTACATCCTTCACGACCTGTTCCATATATCTCATACGAGGCCTTCCTTTGCCGTTCTTCCCGTTCACTTTTCCCTCGACGATTGTCTTCATCAGGCTATCGTGTCTTAAGATATGGCCGATTAATCTGATCTGTAAAACATATACGCCATACCATTGAGAATATTCTGATTGGTTGGTAAAGTTTAGTTTTATTATCGGCAGAGGAGGAGAAGTGTGAACCTAAAAGTTGTGTACTTGAAATAGTGATTTTATCGTAACAATTTTTTTTATTATCCTCAATCATTAACGACGCGGATGGATTTGTTAACTCCAATTCATACCCCGTGCTTTGTAATACTGGGTGTTGCTCAAGGTTTTCTGGCCGGGGACGTCTTACAGTCGATGATTTTGGGTCAGTGGCTTTTGAAGAAGTAGAAAATGCAGGCTGCCGCTTCGAGAAGGGAGCCGCGCGGCTGCGTCTCCCGGCACTTGCCGCGCCCTGACGCCGGCGATTCGGGTGGCGCGGCTCGGATTGGGTGCTACGTGTGAGCGAAATCGTATGCTGAGCCCGGAAGGATGTTCCCATGAACCGTGTGTACAGATACATTATTCTCTGCAGGCTGCCACAAAGGTGTGTGGTAGATGACTTCACACCAAACATTACCGACTAGTATACAATCATATTGTTGCTAACTACACCACCAATTTCACTCTTGAATACTAGCATACTTGGGGGGCAGGTAGGGAATTCACATCCAATAGAGCCTCCACTCACAATATTATATCCATCCGGACAAATACTGAATAAATCGTATGTAAAAGTATTCCAAGTTACTTGCCGAACATGTAAGGAGAGATCTAAAACAACTGTAGTCATTCGTTCAAAGTTATAGGTATATGAAGACTCGTTAAATCACTTCAGTTAAAAATAATGTCAGGATACATACTTATAAATTGTAATTCTCTCTTTAATTAATTCATAATGTCAGGATACATACTTATAAATTGTAATTCTCTTTTTAGTTGATTCACACGGTACTTAATATTTCAGGGAAATCTCATTAAGTGTTTTCCATAATTAATCTATGTAAAATCAGTAAAGTTTTATACATGCAAAATAAGCATGTATAAAATTTACTGACGCAAGTCTAAATTAACTCTCCTACTTATGTCCTGGATAAATTCAGTTGCATGTATTATTGTCCAATATTTTGTGCGGAAAGAATGAATTTCAATTCTGTTTCGTAATATCTATCTCTATAACTTTAGCTTTTATGTTCCAGCCGCCCGTAATACGCTGGAGTTTTTAATATTTCATTGGCTACTACAGTAAGTTTATCTATCCTAATTTTCAGTTGCATCCGCTGTGCAACAGGGAGCTGATTTGATACGCGTAAGTCTCATCGATTTAGCCGAAATTTGTGCCTTAACGTGCCCTTTCAGTATTTTTTTTCATAATTTGCTTATTCAATACCAGAATGACTGTAAACTGACGCGGGAAAGCTCACATATTGGCGATACGGTTCTATTGTTTACCTAGTTTAACGAATGCCAGCGAAAAGTGGATAAATTAGTCCTTTGAACAACTATTAGCGAAGGCGAGCTGAGTTGTCTTTTCTTCTCTTTTGATAGATTTTTAACTCTGTACAATGTCACGAAATCACGAGAGCAAATGAGGGTTTATTTATGAAGGCGTTCTCATAAATAGCCACAATCAAATGCAGAATTGTTATTTTGGTCAAAATTTAGATTCCATTTCATGCTTTATCATGCCATTTCTTAAAATATATTATCACCTTTAAATTGGTACATATTACCAGACTATTAGTGCATAGAGAAATTAAGTAGTGACGCCCACGCTAATGACTTTTTCAGTAGAATTAAAGTATCAAAAGTTAAAAGTTGTATTCGTTCTCATCAATATTTCTCCTCTCTTGATTACCCTTGATCCGATTGCGGGAAAAAATGGAAAATTCGGAGAATTTTAATAACACAGTAAGATGATTACTTAAATGAACGCACTTTCTAAAGAGGGTTCTTCGCTTGATCTGCTGGGGATAGTGATTTCGTTGGAAGGACAGAATTTGATCTTTACCTCGCTTGCTTCCCTTCCCTTCTAATTATCCATTGTACGTCGCATTTTGCGTATTTAACTTCATTTTAAATTATTATTTAGCATTGAAAATGGTAATTTTTAGCCTGATGAAAATTTAAAATTGAGGTCAAAAGTGAAATTTTTGTTTAGTGGGATATGCCTTTAGAAAAAAAGCCCTTAGACTGGCGATTGATGTGAGGTGAAGACGAAAATATTTTTAAAAAAATGATAATAATGAGCAATTTCGTGAGCAGCGAAGCAGGAGAGAATGAGAACTCTTAAGGCGACTAAAGCGAAAAAAGTGAGGGATTATGGAAAAATGTTACTTTTTTACCTCTTCTTCTTGAATCCATGAAAAATGCCCTTAATCCTTTTGAAGCCTCTTTCCGTGAACAAGACAAAAAAGAATTTGATGCTTTTTGTATCCTTCCACCGCTTTGCCTACTATTTCCTCTGCGGGATTACTTTTTTTTCGGGAGTTCTGAACCGTCGGACGCAATTAGGGCGTTTGTGATCAATGTTCGCGTCCGAAGTGTGTGACGCTTGCTTTGATCAAAGGGTGGGGTGGCTAAGGGTTCTTGGCCAACTTAAAAGGTCGATTTTCCGAGCATATCTGGAAGAATAACGTCCATAGCGAAACGTCTACTCGTACTAGTGGGGTCGTGACGTTCTCTCAATCGTGACCCAAGTATCTCGGACAAAAGATATTATATACATGGTATTTTTCCACTAAAGAGTTCCGTGCGCCAAAGGACACTGTTGTCAGGTATAATTTTTCTTGGTTTGTTAAAAAAATCCCATTTTTGAGGGTGAAATCTAAAATTTACCTTTAGAGAGATTACGTGATTCATTGTGCTGATGCTTAATGTCACAGGTCAAGTGAGTGACTTCTTAGGAAGAACTTGGATTATTTCCATCATAGAGTTCACTCAAAGCAAACACTTTACCAAAGCAAACAAAGTACCAGCTTATTCTCAGTGACTGAAAAGGCAATCAGTGAAAACAAGGGAATTGAATGTTTTGGTAGTTGTTATTTGTAAAAATGAACGAGGTGTAACCATGTAAGATAAGCGGGTACTACTCGAGAAGAGGTAGAAGCATTGGTAGTGCTGAAGAAAGGGTAGAAGGGTACCCGAAATCGACTTGGTCTTTTTTGATCAAAAAGTGCAAAAGGAAAAGTCCGCTGTTCAACGTCTCATCCGACGGAGGGAGTACTGAACTCAAAACACCCCCACAAAGTCCTAAATTTTTACCCAGCATTCCACTGAGAACTTTTCTAAGGCTTTGATTCGAACCACAGCCTAAGATGAGGGGGGTACTGTAGACAACGCATAAACTCGGCCCTCTTTAGTCAATAGGGAGATTCAATGCAATCTACATTTAATTGTCGATTCATACAATATTTGAATTATCTTATGTGAACAACTGACAGATATTAGCACAATTTAAAGGTGGAATATGATATGTGAGTATTATATTTATTACTCTAAATGCTCTAGTTTTTTCCCTTTTTCATTTAAGGAAATAATAGTCTTCTATTGTAGGGGGATATGATAATTTTTACGAAAAAAGCACTACAAATACCTGAACAATTTAGTACCATATCATGTATTTAATCCTAGTTCATGAAATGGACTGTATAAGGAAAGCATTCTCATTTATTTGCCTATAGTATTTGCTGTTACACTTATGCGAAATATTTCTGGAAAAACATTCCTTAATGACGAGGCCTGTTACGTTATGGAACTAAATTGGTTTAAAAAAATGGTTTTATAAAATTCTCAGTTTTAGAATGCTGCAAAAAACATGGCAGGCGGTCTAGCTAACTCGGTCTACACTCTCTCGGGCGCGTGTAAAGACAACACGAAGTTATTATTTTCTTGTAGAGCTCAAACTTTGAACTGTTTGAAGTTCCTGGATTTCTTTTCATCCCGATTTAGACCAAAATATTTGCAGTATGCGCTCCAGTTGTGTAACTTTCCACTATATATTGGATTTTAATTAAATAAGATTGGCAATTTTTCCACAAAAAATTCCGACCGGTTTGGATGTGATACATGATCATCAGGTTAACATGATCATCATCGTCAGGTTGACCTGATCATCATCATCAGGTTGACCTGATTTATAAAGAATTTTGTCAATTGCCAATTGACAAATTGGCAATTGACAAAGGAAAATTGCCAATATTATTGCCAAAAATTGCGGATATTGCCAAAAAAACGCGGATAACTCCAGAAAACAGTTATTAGTCATATTTATGGACCGCGAAAGTTTTAGCAACTTGACGAATTGCCAATATTAATTAATCATGTTATTCCACCACACGACTCTTCGTATTGGATTTTGTTGAAGTGTCTTATCAAATTGTTGTAAAGAAGGGCTCTGCACTACAGCTGAAGAATGGATTGCGAGAAAACGCTGGCTGCAAAAACGTGCGGGTCACCACAACGCATCCAGCGTCGCCGGCCGTGTACTCTGATACGCGTTCTCTACGCATTTGTTCCGAAATCCCTTTCGAAATCTCCAAGAGTGGAACTTACGCCATAAGCTTTTGAAGGCTATGAATGTGGAATTAGCGTCCGTGTCGGTTCAGGTTCGTCCGATGAGTAACGCGGACCAGTGAGCTCAAAGCTCCTGGCTTCAAATTCCGCCTCAGGGGTGAGTACTGCACGAGCAGTGGTGTTTTTCCATCTAGGTGCACGATTCCAAACCAGCTTATCGGAGAAGCAAGGTCAGGCAGGCCATTAAAAGCGTTCCGATGGAAAAAAAAATAGCCCGCACCGACCGTGAAAGCGTTGTCATTGCTTGTGGGAGGGAACGAAGGATATCCTCATTTAGGTCTTCATAGCACCCAACAGACGGCCGTAATGGTGTTGCCAGGGGGTAGATGCCGCGCTAGGAATGCATTATGGACGAGTCCCAATCATTTTTCCGCGTAGCAAGAAAGTAGTAATGGTATGTAATGGGTGCGGTTTCCTTTCAAGGATAACTTGAGGGGTTTGTGTGAGTAAGGGCGCTCCATCCCTATGGGCCCCATTCAAATCATGGTTGCAGCAGAGATTATTCACTGGCAAAGGAGAAATGTTATTTACACCTTAAGAAGAAGACAGGATAAATTAATCGGGCATTCCTGAGACTTGATGACCCGATGAAGACATTCGTCGAAGAACATGTCAACGGAAGGGATGGCAAAGGAAGATCTTGTATGAGGTATATTAAAGAACAAATGGTAAAGGGTGTGAAAGAGAAGAATTACGTAAGTATGAGGTTAGCTGATAGGAGAATCGAGTGCAGAGCTACGTCTTACCAATCCAAAGATTGTTGACTGATGATGTTGATAGCTGTCCTCACTAGAGTACTTTGAACTCAGCTTGAATTTTCAGTGAAAGTTCAGTGCTCCGTCCGGCGTATGGGACGTTACACCGTGCACCCCTTGGCGCCTCTGGTTAAGTGTAGGTTAAAGCTAGCTGGACTGGCGCTGGGTATCTCTTCATCCCTTCCCTGAAAAATTATATCTCATATCCCCTTAAACACTTGATTCGTAATGGCGAAAATGGGGTCGTTTACCATATTTTTTATTGCCGAATCTGATAGAGTTTGAAATAAAAAAGACCCATATTTGTCAGTTATTCGATCTGTCGAGTCGTTCTCGAGTTATAAGCACCGAAAAACTGATGTGTATAGCCCTTTCTAAAAATTGGGCTTGCATAGGACTCGTGCGTCATCCACTTCGTCCAATCACAACTGAGAATGTGAATCTCCTTCGACCAATAAAATGGAGGACACAGTTGACCCTGCCAATGGAAGTGGTTGTTGGACTCATTTCGGGTTATTTTGAATGGCATCGCATATTCGACTACAAAGTAATTTGTGAACAAGGCAATTAACTTCAGCACACTTTTAGCCACAACATAATGCATACGAAAACATTTTGTTGTTCCTTTGTTTTCGGTAATTTGTAAGATGCGGCAGGATCTCTTCAGAGAGACCTCCCCCTTTCATACCTCCGCTCTCTTCCCATTCTTCCTCAAAACAGTCAAGGACGGGAAGTGTATAACGTAGATATCCTTAACGCAGCTCGCTCGGTGGTCGTCACCTTTTGGTTATTTTAATTTTTGATTTATGAGCGAATGGCTCTGGTTAGAATATTAATTTTTTCAAATACATAGATGATTTTTCGGGCGCTTAGGTCCTTTTTTTAAATGAAAAAAATTCAAAGCACTTCATTTAAGTGATAGCATTTTCCATCAAAAATTTTAAAAATGGTTGAAGATTTTCTAGAGAAAAATCATTTTCCAAAAAAAAAATAATCCATTCAATAATAGGTACACTCGAAAAGAAAATCATTTCCACCCTCAGAATACTCTACATGTTCTAGTAATTCGTCAAACAGCACAAAAAGCCAATATAGGGAAATTATTTATGTAAATGGATTATGGGAACAAATAAGTAGTCTTCAAAAAAACAGATACAATTACACATAAAATCACAAAACTCAACATAAACTTATATATTCAAAACTAAAATCTGAAACCCCTGATCAGTTTAAAAGTAATGTCGTTTATTGAATACCATGTAAAAATTGTAATGATAACTATCTAGGCCAAATATCACAATATTTAAAAAAAACAGACTCACAACGCAGAAAATCCTTAAAAAATAAAATATAATTCTGTGCAATGACAAATCATGCAATCAATAACAACCATACTTTTAATTTTGACCAAACTAAAATTTTTGGCAAGAAATTTTATCAAAAAGGTTATTTAAATAAATGTACCTATTATATTATTAAAGATCAAAATTCATGTAATAAAAGAATGAAATTTCTATTTTAAGTAAAATACATAGTAATTTAGGTAATGCATCAAAATTAAAAAATTATAACACATACGCCTTAGCAACCCATTTGTAAACAAATTCACCTTATGGAACTTGAGGTATGTAAAATTTATTCCGTGTAATTTTTTGGTGTTAAAATTTGTAAAAAAATTATATTGTAAAGCGTTTGGCACTGTAAACATCCTGTAAATCATGTTACCTATTGGTGGTTTATCCCATTTTTAGCCCTGGAGAAGGAAAAAATATATTTTCCGAAACATCGGCCAAAAGTTAACATTTTTTCATTAAAAAAAGGACCTAAACTCCCGAAAAAATCATCCATATATTAAAAAAAAGAGGTCTGGAATTCAACTTACCAATTAATTTTTTTCGCTAAAATTCATTTTCGTTTCCACCTAACAATTTCGTGTACAAAAGAGCGATTTTGGTTCCGAGTAAACTCCCCCATTACCTTAGATGTCGGTTGCCTCCTACAAATTACCACCACCACCACCACCACAATATAGTTACTCTTATTTTTCTTGGAAAAAATACATGAGTGCAGTGTCCTCACGTTTCGATCCTCCCTAGGTATACTTCGGCCGCCCTTGACGACACGCAAGGCAGCGTGTCGTCCCACCGAATAAAAAGAATTGGAGGTCGTCCGCGTCTCGCTGTTCGGGGAGAGGGAATTCTGTTGCCGGGAGGGATGAGTCCCCTTCAAGAGGGCAACCGCGGAGGAACATAAAAAAATGAGTTCCACCCCCCGTCCCCCACCCAGCGTGTGTGTGTGTGTACTGGATCAAAGCGGGGCGCCATAAAACGGTCCTCCCTCCCTCTTTCTTCATTGCGGAAACAAGACCTCGCGAGCACGTACGTCTTTGCCTGTGGGAGAGAGCACGCGCTTATGGGAAATAAATATGAATGCGTAAGGGAACGGTCTGCAGTCTGAAGGAGCCGTTTCAAAGTTTTTTTTGCGTTCTTATTCGATCGTACGTGAGTGCCTGTGTGTGTACATTCGCTCTCACGAGAGAGATAAGACGGGAAGGGGACGGGGAGGAAGAAAACTCGGAGCCATCTTCTTATCCCTGCGAAGCGAAGCAGTTTTCGTGTTCCATTCGCTTCTTATGTATGGAGCCTTCCGCCCTGAGGACTCTTTCTCCCCATCCCTTTTTATTGCGTGGTCGCAAGGGGAGGCAACCTCTTCTTTTTTGCGAGTAGGATGGCGCGGGGTTCTTGCAAAGGAATGCCGAAATGTGGGGTCTCCTATCTCTCTTTCTCACGGGACTAATATTTTTCTTTTTTTGGGCAAAATTTGCGTTTTTCTCATTCCATCAAGATATCTCGAGTCGCCTGGAGATATTTTTGGGATATTTATAATTATCAGTTGTCAATCCTATGATTGGTTCTCCGCACCTCTCCACTCGATTCTCGTATCAGATAATCATAAAAGAATAGGTCATAAACACAGTTTCTCATCTGTGTTCCACTCACCCAAGTAGGCGTTTCAAACCCGGAGGAAAGGTATGAGAATATGAACGGTAGGGAAAGGAGAAAGGGTGGGGAGAAATCCGGCGTTGGTATCGCCCACTCTAAACAAAAGGGCACCTCAGCTTTAAGTCCCATCCGACGGACGGAGTACTGTACTCGAACGCTCACCACAAAACACTCAAGTAGTAGCCGTTTTGCCGGTTAAAAATATCTACCACCGCCTCGATTCGAACCCGGGCCAGAGAGGACGGGTCTCAGAGAGAGACCAGTTCTCGTCCCCTAATGGGGGCGTTTACTCGGAACCGAAATCGCAATTTTGTACACGAAATCGTTAGATGGAAACGAAAAACGAATTTTAGTGAAAAAATTAATCTTCTAACCACAACCATTCACACATAAATCAAAAATTAAAATAAGCAAAAGGTGACGCCCACCGAAAATGCTGCTGTGATAACATTGACGTCATTTTCCTCCCATGCTTGACTGCTTTCAGGGGAGGGGGAAGGGAGTGGAGGGGGGTTCTCGGAAGGTCTGCTCGCACAGATGCTGTCGAAATCGCTCCCATCGGCCGAGACAGTTGTGTCCCCCCCTTTGCGATAAGGCGAAGTAGCTTCGCGGGCTCAGTTGTGATCGGATGAAGTCGATATACGTCAGAGGTTGCACCACACCCACTTTTCCAAAAGGGTTAAAAACATCAGTTTTTCGCCGCTTATAACTCGGGAAATAATTGTCCGATCAGAAAACGGAAAAATACGGGTCCTTTTTATTTTACAAACTCTATCAGATTCGGCAAAAAAAGTATGGTAAACGACCCCATTGACTCATTCTCCAACTCGTACCCTCTATTTCTTATTTGGCATGGTATCTTATGTTAGTGTTTCATTTATATCTTTTCTTATACCTAAACGAGCGGTAGGTTTTTTTTTATTTCGGGAACAGCGCAAACGATTTTTGCGAATATTCATATAATGACGTTTTAGGGTATTAGAAATTGATTGCGCTGGATAGATAGATATTTATTTATGTTCTAGGGCACGTCTTATAAGAACAAATACATTTTTAATGGAAAACAGCTCATCTAATGGAAACAGTTGAGCTAGGTCTCATATCCATTATTATTTTTCTTTCATAACGTCTCGTATTATTTTTTATGATCAATAGGCAACGGAGAAGATGAAGTTAAAGTTGGAAGAAGATTTATATGTTGGTTTTAATCGTACAAATAATTCAATAACCAGAGGTATTTTAAGTTCGTTCACGTTAATAAACTGTTTTTGATATTCTGTGCATACATTTCCCTGACTAATTCAACTGCCCAACAAAAGACTAAATGAATTTTTTTTGGAGGTAGGTTAGGTTGAATGTGCAAAAGGGTAGCATAGTTTGACTGGTCTTTTTATATTTACATCAGTATTCAAGTCTTTGTCATTCTTCACTTCTTGCCCTAAATATCTCACGTGAGATCTTCCTCTGCCATTTTCTCATTCATATGTCCCTTGGCGATTGTCTTCATCACGCCATTACGCCTCAAGATATAGCCTATTAAGTTTTCCCCTCTTCTTTTCGAAGTTTTCAGCAGACATTCTCTTTCTTTCCACTCCCCTTGGGGCTTCTCAGTTTGGTGCACGCTGTGTCCATTTCGTCTTCATCATTTTTTAAAATAATATCACATTCCATATGCTGAAATTATATGCTCCATGTATATAGTATTCACGAGTCGCTTACTAATATGATTTAGGCTATATTAATTTTTCCTTGTAGCGCAACTGCACATAATAGAAGTGTGGTAAATCATCTTCTAAAAATGTAAGTTACCTTCTCATTACATACATGTTCCGGAATCAAAAATTAATCTGCTCTCCTTTAATTTCATTCTGTATGGGCATAAACTCCGAAGGTCTGACTTCAAAAACGCCATTTTCCTCGCAGATGGAAGTAATAAATAAGCTGAACGCCAAAAATGAACTTCTGTTCTAATTTCTGAGTATTAACGCTAATGCGTAAATATAAAAAATAAATATCAGAAAATTTTATTTTGTTATTTTAAATTACTGCAGTTATTTTCTGTTGTGATTTTTAGTAGCTTATACACTCATTAAAAATTTAATCGAAACTTTGATCTAGAAAATAATTTATATGGACTAACTGTTCCTCCAAATCACTAGATGGCCGTGTAGAGCTGAATTGCAGTGATGATTGTCTCGTGCATTCTCACTGTTAGAGTCAGAAGACGTATTATTTTCACCTAAGCGTGGTCCAAATACATGATTGTATCGTTTAAGTGTTTGTATCAGAGGTTTTCAACTATTGTTTTAGACAACGGCACATTCTGAAACACCGGTGAGGTGGCGGGCACCATCTACTTTTCAGAACAAATTCATAGTTGGATAAAATTGATATTACATTTAAAACCTCTAACAGCTCTTTATTGTAAACTTTAAAAAAATCGAGAGTCGGTACGGTAGAAGTAAAATTACTGAAGTTCAATTTCCAGAAAGCCCAAAGTTATATGTTATATGTTTGCCAATTGATGTAATGTGGATTACGTGGTTTTAAGGTCATATTCACTGAGTTGATAATCGTTCTAGTAGAAATTAAATTTGTTTATATGGATGAATAGGGTAATTAGGCTAATTATCTTATCTAGATTCCATCTCATATTCAGTACCTACTTTGAATACAATGTTAAAATCGAAGCGATTAAAATGATTCAATTTATATTTTCCAGTTGATGTAATATGGATTGCATCATTTAAGTATGTACTAATTTGGTTATCGTTCTAAAACAACGTACTATTGTCTAGTGATTCCTCCTCTTATTAAGAACTTCGCAGGTAATGTAAATTCTATAACTATCCGAATCGATTATTTTTTCTTCCATTTTCTGAATCGTTCACCTTGCTATTCGATTCAATCGACAATGTGGCGATGCATGAAGATTTGTACTAGTGACGCCTCTCCAATGAAGTGAATTGTGTCTGTTGGACGGGCAAAATTGAGTTTAAATACTGCAGCGTGTGGAGGTGGGCTTCTGAGTTCTCACCGTGGTTCTCACCCCATATTAATCCGTGGTTCTCACTTACCAAGTTAATACGGATCAATCGCCCTTTATAAGTCACTCCGAAAGTATAGTTTCGTGGAGTCTTCCTTGATGTGTTGGGTGTCATCCGTGGGAGGAAGGGTAGGGAGGGGGGACGCTTAGCTCGGCAGACGACTAATGAATGCATTCGGAAGGCGGCGGAGGCGCGGCTATGTCGTCGCATTGTGGTTACGCTTCGAACTTCGGTGCCCGGATGGATGCATACCCGGCAGGATAGTTTGCCGAGCCGGTTGCATGAATTGCAGGCGTTCACTGTCTGTCTCCGACCCGAAGTTGTTCTTGAAATGCGAGCGGGAGTTTTCCAAGCCGCAGGACAGACTCAACCCCACCCTGTACCCTGTCCAGTTTCCCCTGCACCCACTGTTTCCTGTTTAGTGCGGTCGTCAAAACACACTCCTCGCCTTGAAAAATTTTAACCGCTTTCCTACCGGCAAACTTCGAGCCACAAGTGTGCAATGGGCTGATGCTTTTTACTCCTGTACCTCTGTAAATTTTTATTTTACCTCATCAGGAATAAAAACTCAAGAGACTTTCACGAGTGCACGGGATTTTTTTAAAACGGGAATTCGAGTGAAAAAACTTAACTTTATGAAACTGTATTTATTAGGATTTATATTTAAATCAGTTCATAAAATTATGTCATCTTGTACGACCAATTTTATACCAGGGAATAATATGTTGCTCTTAGCTTGAATTTTCATTTCCATATTCTAATTTTTCAGATTTTCAGCGTTTTTGTCATGAACTCCCGACTCTCATGATCTTTTCGATTACCATTTTTTTCACGCTGATGGGATAAATTATATTTATCGTCAAAAATGCCTGGTTGTCTTTGAACAGCCATTGGTTTAGCATCGATTTTTTAATGAAAATTTGGGAGGCATCGAGCAATTTTTTGTAAATCGTTTCTCCATACGTAAATTTCGCTAGACTTCAATTATATTTTATTATGTTTGATTCAATAGACTATATGCATCCACTTCACTTTGTCGTTACCGTATGGCTTTGATGTTTTCTCAACGTTATTTTGTTTTAAGCCTTAGGATATGCTTCGCAATGGGTGAAATCGTTCCCCTTTAGGGGAGAGAGGGGCTAGTTGATACAGGGGCAAGTTGATACACAGTAATTTTTGAGAAGCTCACTGGTCGCAGCACCTCTGAATATGTGCAGACGCCTTTCTAGACCCTATGTAATGCGCTCGTGTAGTTCGAGTGCCATGCTGCTTGGGGGAACGTCGCTTTGTTCATTTCAGTGTTTTTGAATGTAAAGTAATATATTTCATCGCCGTTTGATCGTCTCTGGTAACAACAGTTTTAGAAATCAAGGGAATTCGATTTTTTGGTTGCGTTGCAACACTTTGTACTTTTAAATAAAGTATTAGTTTGCGCTATTGGACCTTCTATTAAACCTAAACATTGATTTAATCTATACCTTGCATTACATTTTTTCGCTCCTTGCGGGTTCGGAAATATTGGAACTAAAAGAAATTATTCATTTAATTTGAGGCTTAATTTTCACCAATCGTAATATGTGGTACCATTTTTACTAGTGATATTTTTTCAAGAACCTGCCCATTTCTTACTGTTTTATCGACCTTACCACGCTTGAATCTATTGATAAATAAAGCTTCTATTTGACCAAGGATAGGAAGTTCTACACATTCTTTTACGCGGAGAAAAATTACGGAAACACTGTTCAGTGTTTCCGTAATTTTTGAGGTTGAAATTAAAATTCGTCATTGCTGGTTTAGCATAACGCCTTGGTAAATGTTTATTATAATTGGATGTATTCTACGTAACGATACATTCAATTTGCTATAAAAAACATAATAGACGACAGTCATTACGGCCATTCACTCACTTAACCGTAAAATAAATTTAAGAGAGTATTTCCATTTTTTACCACTTAAAGTTTTTTTAATGAGTTTGGTGAAGATTGTTGCGTTTGTATGCCTCGAAGAAATGATACAATGGAAGCATTTCAAAACTTTTGTGATTGTCGGGAAGTCAGAAAGGGAATACTGTATGAATGAAACTGAGATTTTTATATCATGAAACCAAGTCATTACCGCAGAAAAGTGGTGATAGTATTGTCGTGTATTTAGGCAAGAGAAATACCATTTTTCTGGCTCAATTGAAGTTTTCCGCAGTGCATAAGAGGCATCGGGCTACTAATGTAAGCATGGTTACTTATAAAATCTTTGGTAATTAATTTAAGAAACTTATTCGTACATGTTCTTTGGCAGACCTAAAAGAGCATTCTCTTGCTTTCTTATGTCGTTTCCCTTTCCGCTTCGCTGGGAACGGTGTGGGACTAAGGAACCGGGGACAGATAAAGGAAGGAGGTGTCTCTTGTTTGGCGTATCCGCCTCAAAAAACTCCCTTCCTCGACTCACATCAAAGGAGTGGCTTTTCCCCTACTCCCAGTTATCCTCCCCTATTCACCAAAAGCTTTCCTTTTGAGTTACTTCAAAAATGTCTTTGAAAAATCCTTTTTAAGGAGTTTTCTCCCCCCAAAGTGGACTGAGAATAGGAATAAAGTTTGAGGACAGTTTTGAAGGAAACTTCTGAAAAGCACGGAAGTATATAGGGGATTTCTTTATAGACATGAGGAAAGAAGTGAAATTTAAATGGTTAAGTGGCAGACGTACACAATCAAGACAACAAAATTGATGGCCATAAATATTTGAGTGCCTAACTTTTTGTTATTCCTCCTTCAAATCCTTTCGTTTACTGCCTGAATATCTTTTTCCTAACTCCTTCCGTAAAAATCTTATGTGTGACCCTTCTCCTCAGATAGAGTTCTTTTATAGACCTATGCTGTTTGACTGCCTCGAAGTACATTGATGGGGCATTTTTCCCAGTCAAGGTAGAATATTAAAGGAAGTCTTAAGGAATGAAAGGGGACGCTGACTTCATTTTGAAGCACAGCTCGCCATTGAATTTAGAACGCTCTTTCACCTTGGAAGGTGGGTCGTGGCATAAGGCCAACATTTATTTAAGCTGACCTCCGCAGTCCTATATTACTGCAGAGTATGCTGCAGATTAACTTTTACTTTCTCTATGCATAATTTTCACCATATTTTATACTGTTTAAGGTCTTATTTAGGTATATTGCTGAGTAGTTGTGTTACTCCGTCTCATGAAATGAAGAGTACTTTCATTGGATGATGAGTAAACGTTATACAAGGAAGCAACCGACAGCCCAGCTGATTTGCTCTATGAGAAACAGGTGGAAAGTATGGTTTAGATTTATATTAGATACATGGTATTACCATATAGATATATGGTATTATATTTTTGGAATAAAGGAGTGATGGCGTAAGACCAGACGATGGCATTAGCCTACTTTTAAAAAAATAAACCAAGAGATTCACGGTTTAACGTCCCACACAACATTGAACTCATAGTGCTCTTTATAAGGCACTTGAGATGGAATCCGTATAGCGTTGAAAAGTATCAGTTACCGCCAAAATACGAACTTGGGATGGGGAACTGTAGGATATCAATACTGTAGCTTGATTAAAAACCCAATATCAGAAACGAATAATTGCGTTAAATGTAGCTACTGCTTTCAGCTTTTCACTCAAATGTGCAATTCTTATTCATCCTTCAATTTACTTTGGATGGCGCTAGTGTTTGATACATTTTTAAGGCTGTGCATCGAGCTTATTCCGTTCGAATTGAGTGATTATATAATGCATACATAAAAATGCTGTCAGGGAACAGCTGAGTGAAGGGGATACATTTTCCAACGAGACGACCATCTGCAACACATGAAACTCTTATTCCTGGATTAATTGCGGCATTTATATTTAACACCTCTCGCGATGATGATGTTTTCTCGATCGCAGTATTTCATTCCAGTCCAGACCTTTTCCTGCCATGGGAAAAGGGTGGAAGAAGAACACTACGTGAACTCACCTGGACGTGGGCGAAATTGAGGCAAACAACCGGCAAAATTACTCTAACCTCCGCTATATTGGAATAAGATATTTTAAACCGTATGAGAGAAGTGTGTGTTCAATTCCTCACCGATTTAATCAGCGGGGAAACGAAAGAAACATTTGTTTTGATGAAATTCCTTAATAGGTTATGGGGACATTTAAAAAAGGGCACGCGTTGTTGACTCGGATAATAGGTTCGTGATACAATATTCAGTTTTAATTATTTCCACACATTGAGTCACATAACCTGCGCAACGTTAAATGGAGCCGGGGCTACCGGCAAGCTCTTGGACGACTGTGGGGGAAGCAGGACGGTACGGGCGAATTGTGTTTGTTTTGTTTTCTGCTCACATCGCTCTGTGTTTTCAAATGGAGCGAGGGGCGAAGGAAATGGGAGGGGAAAAAGAGAGAGAGAGATGAAGAGGGGGAGTGGAATAGGAAAACAAAATAAAAATAGCGAGAACGGTAACATTACCGCTTTGTTTTCAGTCGTCAGTTTTTATTTATTTTTCCATTTTTCGTAGCCCAGGGGCTGGAACTGCTGCCCGCTGACTCGCTTAGTATTAGCGAGAACGCTTGCTTCGCCGGTGAACCACGAGTTTCGTCTATTTTGATGATGACGATTTTTTCCGCCTACTCCACCGCGCGGGATAATGAATTTGAAATTACAACGCCCGGCATGAGACTTGGCCGCGCGGAATAAACTCACTCCTGCCCGGACAGATGCTCGCTTGCTCGTCCATGTTTTTCCCCATCCGTCGTCCCTCCTCGTCGCCGTAATTCGTCTTCCTAGATGCCACTAGCAGTACCCTCGCAGGAGGGCTCCTTAGTAATATTTCAAGTGTGCTTCATGAGGGATCGGGGTTGGTTGGTTGGTTATTCAGGGGAGGCGACCGACAGCTGAGGTCATTTGCGCCATATAGGATAGGTGGGTAATTGGGTAATGGCAGGAGTTTTTGGGGTACGGAGGAAGGGTGGAGAGAAACCCGGCGTCGGCATTAGCCTACTCTTAACGAAAGGCGCCAAGGGGACCACGGCTTAACGTCCTATCCGACGGACGGAGTACTGTACTTGAAATGCTCTCCACTAGGCACTCAAGTGGGGACCGGTTTTCCGCTGAAAAATCCGCCACTGCCGGGAATTGAACCCGGGCCCTCGGGATGGGAGGCCAGTACTCTATCCACCACACCAACCCGATCCCCAGGGATCGGGGATTTTTAAACATTCATCGAGGCCAATTGTAATGCACAATGAATAGAGGGAATGCAAAGCATGTAAACCATTGGAATAATTTATAATACGCCTTGAGAGAACATTTTGTGCTCAACGCGGAACGGGCTCGCGTAATTAGTTTATAAAACGACCAACGTAACGAAACCGGGGATATTATTTGACTTAAAATAAATTCTGCGTAATGCAATAAAGATATTCACTCGTTTCTACACAAGTATCATTATTATCACTAAATATTTTTTTCTTAAATGATTTTCTAACTTTTGTTCACTTATTATCACCCGAAGGACGAGAGGACAGTCATATTCTTCTTGCGTTTATTTTTCTGCCGATGTTCTGTCAGATCAAAAATCCTGCTAGATAATCATTCGAAGTTATTCATTATTACTGAAACAATCGGGTTATATAATTTAGGAAAAATAATGATTTACACAATAACCGGCTGGAAATACCGCAAATGAAGCATAGCATCAAAGAGGGAAATTTGAAATAGAGCCTTTCACGTATACTTTCAAGTATTTAAAACGTAACTCCTGAATCGAAAACCCGTACGATTTTTTCAACAAATCTATATACTTGTCAACAAAACTATGTACTTGTACGTAAGGAGAAGAGAGAAATATTTGGGTCTCTTTCATAGCCCCGGAAAAATATTTATCACTTTGCCAATCTTAGTCACGAAAATTATATTGGTCTCTCATGTTCCATCACCAACTAGAAAAGTAAGACTTTAGCAACAGTATCTTATTTCTTTTAGTAATTAGATGCACTAGAAATAGGCGTTGAGAGGGTTATTTCTTATTTAAAGTGTGCCTTCATGTACATGGAACTCATTATATTTGGTGTATTGCATTCGCTAAAATACTGATAAAGTATTTTTCTCAGTAAGATGATAATGTGATTTTGAATAGAAAAGGCGTTTATATGGAAATAGTACGTCATAGTTAGCGTGTATTGAAGTCATACCATCTCATTGATATGGGTTGTTAGTCTTTCGGCGTTTTTCAGATTAGCTTGCTCCCCATCAAAGGCTAACTAAACATCGCTGCTGTCGTTCTTTGAAATGAAACTTGTAGATTCGAGGACCCTTAAGTCAAAGCTGAGAGTGTAATGATATGCTACGGAAGATTCTTGGAAGGCATGGAAAGAAGTGAAGATAAATGAAAAGGAAGCATTACAATATGTTGATTAGAAGTAAATTGATAGTGTTCGGCATAAAAATGTTAACCATTTCGAAAAATTCTGAGTTTCATAAGTGGCAGTGTGTTAAGATAAACGGATGATATGAAAAATTCTCTTTTCAATGGTTGTCTGAAAGTGAAATTTCACTGCTAAACCTAGTCAGATTTTTTAGGAGTTAGAAAAGTTATTTTACGTAGCATAAAACGGAACTTATATATCGAAGTTACCCAGATTTTTAGAGAAATTAAAAAACATATATATTTTTACGCTATGCAGTTACGTTTTCGTCAAAAGGTATTTTTTTTACCTTCGTTTCAAATGTTACTACTATAGCTTGAATGTAACTTTGCATTTTGAGAACGTATTCCTAGCTAAAGTAGCACCAGTATTAGTGTAAATTCCTGTTGATCCTAAATCGTAGGGCCAAATATTTTCCATTAGTTTAGCCAGTAGGTGTCAGTTTTTGAAAGCATTCCTGAGGTCCTCTTTTGTAAATTGTTATAGCTAACGGTTAAATGAATTTTTCAGTTGTCGGGTACATTCACATGCGGGCAATAATTCTCCATTTAGCGATTTCGTGCTAAAAAAAAAGAGAAAATCATTTTCACGTCATGCCGGGCACTCGTTTCGTAACATATCCAACCAGGAAATTCGCTGTCCCAATTTTGTACGGCTGAGGGACCATTTTTCAGGCAGACAAAGGGAGCTAGCCCGCCGTGCGTCCAACTTGTCACACCGCTTAAAGGATCTGAAGAATCGTCGCAGAGAGAGAGAGAGAAAATAAAAAAAGAAAATGCCTTTCCTTTCTTACTCAAGCCTTCGGGTTTGGAGGTTCTCCGTATTTGAAGTTCATTTTTCAGCGCGAGGGGAACTTCTCAGAGGGTGTGCCGTGCTGGGAAGGAGTGGCTCGAGAAACTCCTTCCCGCTTTTGTGAGCGTCAAGACCTCCTTACTCGCTAGTTAAGGCCCCTTGGCGTCGCTGTCCGCCCCTGGGGTTATGTTCCGCCAGAGTAGTGAGGGGAAATCGGCGCCGCTAAACCTAGGAGAACTTGTTAAACCGAAAGTTTTCGGCTCCCCGGGGAGAAATTTCGCTCGCCGAGCTTAATGTAATACAAGCAAGGATAAAATTTCCCGCGGAAAAAGAAATTAAAACGTGGCGGAAGTTAAGGAAATATGGTCCCTTTCTCCTCAATTAAAGTGTGATGCGCATTAAGGTCTTCTTTGTTATTTAGTCATTTCCATCTGGGAATGAATTTGGAGCGCGATTTAATTTTTATTTACCTCCAACTAGAGGAGTAAGCACTCTAAATATTTATGGGATGTATCCGTATCCATCTTTGCAAGACAGTGCCTAATGGGAGCTGTATGGAACACCTGGGGGATGAACTCCTTCCCATTAAGTTTTAAGTAGTTTTTTCGGTTTTTCTGTCTTCCAAACAGCTAATGCGAGGTCTTTTCCGCAAGCTTAATGTGTGGAGTTGTATTTGGTGACAAGGAAAATTCTTTGTCCTTGCCTGGAATCATAGCCTCGGGCTTGATATCCACAGAGACTTGTGGTGTCTCTTGTTAATGTCCTGGCCTGACTTAAATGCCCTTTGCTTTAATTCGGTGAAATTTTGATTCATGGTGACCGCTTTATAAGGTTCCTTGCCCTACAGTATATGAGAATCAGAGGTTTTTTTAAGCCTTTTAAGAGATTACATGGTCTTAAGTGGCATTTTCTGAAATTTAGGGAGACGTAATGCAAGTAACACTTAATCTTCGTGCATTTTAAATCCTTAGTTATTCTGATGAATAGGGGACGGACTGATCCTAAACGCTAAGCATTTTCTCTTTGCGTTTCTTTTTTACACCAGGGTATTTTTTGGCGAAAGAACATGAAAAAAAGTGTTAAATCTTGCTATTCCAGGTGTATGTACAAATGTTTATCGTATTTAGGTAATGGCCAAGAAATTGCTTAATAGGAAAATCAAGAAAATTTTTCTTATTTCGTTCATTGAGTAGAGCCCAACTGGTTTCAGCACTTCCGTGACATTTTCAAAAGTATTGTCCCTTAAAAATGACACGGAATTGTTGAGAACCGGTCGGACTATACCCAATAAACGATGTGGAATCACATAGCGTCCTTTATTGTAGGTACTATAGAGAATGAACGTCCACAAAGTAAGCTCGTAAATCATTGATGATATAAGAAACACCACTATCTTAGCCACACGGTGCTGGAGAGATCTTAAGTGTTGCCTAGTTTATCGTGAGTGTTTAGCGTTCTCAGTTATTCTTGTAATGAAATATCGAAGCAAATATATGGAATTGGATGAGATTTTCCATAATTTGTATTCAACTTGGTCGCCCATATTTTACTTGTCTTTACGAAATTTTGAGCTGAAAGCGTATCAGTCTTGGTAACAAAAACGATATATCCTGGTGAAAAGTAGATCATATTTTAACGTCCATATCGAATGAATCAGTGACGTCCCTCATGCATTCTTAATTGAGAGGCGTCGACGGAAATATTGATGAATGAATCCAAACTTGAGGCAAATGTCTTCCAAGATATTTGTTTCGTAGTGGTAATTCGCGCGAATTTTGCAGAACCTCGTATCGTCTACTGTCCCGCATAATTCTTGAAAATTTCTCATCATATAGACCTGTTATACCTATTCTGTTACGATTAAAGTAGGCGACGAGAGAAATGATTAACGAGAGAAATAGCTGAAGAACCACTTTAACCAAATTCAATGCCACACTGAACCTATTCCTTGTTGTTCCATAGTTAAGAGACAAATTACTTCTCTGGAAGGTAGACCAAAGTTTTTTATGTTCGAAAGGTATGAGTTATGAACAATTTTAATATTAACTCCCGGTTTCTGAGAAAAAAAAGTTCTATGAATGTTAAGAGGGATTGGGAAGCATTTTAACTTTGCAGTCAATGAGGCGTAGGGATTTTCAATGGCAGTAATGAATAAAATCGAACGTTCCTATTATAATCCACATCGTATGCATTTTCTGGCGATGATCAACTACTTTGGTCACTCTAACAATTCCTAATATCATCGGTGCCACTTTTTCAAAAATCAACCCATCGCACAGGGAAAGATAGTCGGGCAATGAATAAATGATAAATCCTCGCTGATAGAAGTGGAGAGAGGATTTCAACCTCTGACAGGGACATGTTGATCCGACAGTAACAATGATGCTTAGACACGTGAATAATTTACATGCAGAAATTTCTGCTTGTGTGGAATTGGGGTTAAGGAAAAACATAGGATTTTAAAAGGCATCTTCCATTCGGGGATGGAAGGTTTCTCTTCTTTGAGATGACGGATTAATCGATGTGTTAAAACGGAACCCGATAGGCGGAGCTGTACGAGGGAGAGAGAAATTGGAAGGTTTTTGGGGATTTTTGGAAAGGGATCGCCCTTCTCTCTCTGAACCTTACCAGTATTGGACAGGATGAGAGAGAATGTGGAAGGGATAGGCAAACGTATAAAAGGCATAATCTGGTGGGGAAACAATTCCGATCGGGATGAAGGTTGCGTTTCTTCTCTCTTTCTCTCTGAATAGAAAATTCCTTTCCCGATCCACCCCACCCCCGAAGAGAACCAATTCGATATGCCAATCAGTGGTCCTCCTCCTCCTACCCTGGCTCTAATATCACCAAGTGACGCCGTCAGCCGTGTCTCCCCAACACGGAGACAAGGCAGCGGGAGGCTTTTGGCTAATGTAATCGGATTCCACGCAAATGCCGGAGAGAGCGGGTGCCGCTTGTCGTTCACCCTCCTCCACCGATCGCGGAAATAAGGAACGGGCGGAAGCAGATAACATGATCATTCGGGGGAGGGAGGAAACCCTTATCTTTTTTATCCGTTTAAATTTTAAATTTTCGTTTTTTTTTAATCGCTTGAATTGGAACGCTTATCTTATCGGTAGAGAAAGGGAGAGTTGAAATGCATGGCGAATATTCTCCACCGTCTGAAATTCTCTCTGTATCTGTTTTAATATTATTCCTCTGACTTTGACGAATGTCTTCTTTTTTAGTATTACGTCTAGCGTTTTAAAATTTCACCCCTGTAAATCTCTAAAAGGTTTAGAAAAATCAAGTGTGGAGGAGAATGGAGAAAAAACGATGGGCGGAAAGTTGGACGAATTAAGAAGTGATATGCATGGTTGTGGGGGAAAAAAGGCTGATGGAAAACTTTGGGAAAAGGTTGAGTAAGAATATGGAAAATGCACTTAGCTATATCTTATCACCTACCTAACTTACCTCCTCCATACCCTTTCCATAACCAAAATATCAATAAACCGAAATTTCTTTTTATCGGTGCGTGTTCTCATAAACGAACTCTCTTCCTTTAATATTTGCCTAAAAATACACTCCAACGTTTTCAAACGTAATATTTCAGTACCAGAAAATACACTGTGAAGTTTGTATGCTCTCATATGCATTTAACAGTCATTACTTCTAAGAAAAACCCGTTACCTTTCGCTCATCTCTGTCCACGAAGTTATCGCCTCTCGTATATGTTTTGGAATGATTTAATAACTATTGCCTTTTAAATTCAGTGATGTATCCGTTAGGAACAAAGCTAAAATTATCGTAGGAAAAACTTTACCATGTGTAAATTTCACTGAAAAATAATCTTCGTGTATTTGTCCTAGCAAAGAACAATGAGTCTTTAGATCTTTAACATTTGATCATTATTTTTAACATCCAAGGACAAATTCTAGTTCAAAATAAATTATTCAGTTCATATTCCTCAGAAAATGAACTTTTTAACATTTTTTCAACGGTTATTACTGATATTTATTATTTTACACCTTGGGATTTTAAGTTATCCATGACGGTATTGATGATAGGTATGTAAAAATACAAAAAAATTAGGCACAATTTGCATTTAGTGAATTAAATAATTTTTTGAGTGACAAAAAGGAACTTATTGGTAGATTGAAAATATGAGTTCATAGAGTGATAAAAAACACCTTTATGATGAGAAAGTCTTGTATTGAGGTGAATATGGGTGTTTATAAGCCATCTTTTGCAGATGGACGTTAAGAGTTGGCTGGATAGAAACATCGTGTTGCATTTTCTTCATGACGTACAATTGAGCAGCCTTAACATATTAATACACGTATTATTTTTTAACGTCATTCACAGGGTCTATAATGCGATAAATAATTTGTTTTTACTATTATGGGTTCTATTTGATTCATGTTATTGATAGCTATTATGCCAACCTAGCTGGTCTCTGTAGCGAACCGAAGAGGATAAATAATGGGAAAATTATTGTTTTCTGTGCATTCTCTCGAGAGAAAAACGATGCGTTTATTTCTCATACGATATCTATTTACTTTTTTAATCCGT
The DNA here is from genome assembly GCA_933228895.1 of Platycnemis pennipes. Classification (NCBI taxonomy): domain Eukaryota; kingdom Metazoa; phylum Arthropoda; class Insecta; order Odonata; family Platycnemididae; genus Platycnemis; species Platycnemis pennipes. Next base: position 39,354,278 of record OW121851.1, on the reverse strand, counting down.
TCCATAAGTCACCGAACGAGTCTTGATATCGTCATGGAGACTTATTCGAGGTTCGTGTTGCCTATTCGTCGACACAGCTATTGCGACCCACTTAGAACCGAAGTTCACTGCACATTTCTCGGTATTCGAAGCAAATATTTCTCTCCCCTTTACCTTATCTATTCCAAGTACCACGACAATATTTTCGTGTTTTACTCTTTTGTCGACTAAAACGTGCGAGATTGGATATTAAAAATGTGTTTATGATTTTTTTTCTGTTCGGGTAGAACTGGCTTCAGAAAGGGATTGCGTTTTTGATTGAACAATTGACGTGCGCGGTGCACGCCTATATAGGTTTCCATTCTCGCTGGCTCATAATGGACGGCGTTTTAATAGTTTCAATTCTCGGGTCGGAGAACAAAAGCTGCACGAATACGCGCCGAAGTTCGGTGCAAAGTTTGCGGTGCGGTGGCGAATTCGAGGAGCACGGGGTCTGTTTCATTCGACGCGGCCGACGTCGCCTCAGCTGCGGCGAAGGAAAAACTTTGGCGTGCAGTGCCATTGTTTCTAGGAGTCCGAGAGTCCTCTCCTGGGGGCAGGCGGGAAAACTTTAATGGGTCACCGCTGCCTACTGTGGAAACATATATATATGTATATTAAAAAAATAAACGCTCGAAAATTTGCGTCCTATTGTCATCGTCGTACGATTGACAGTCTTTTTTAAAACCAGAATCCCAAGTGAGGAATACCGGAGTCTGCCTTCTCGTATTTCACGCTGGTCTTCTCTCAGCATCGCAAATTTTTTGTGGTGTCAAGCCACGTCTCAAAGGAAGCAGGTTTCCTTGTTATGAGATGCCTTCTTCCGTTGTAGCGCGGAGGAACTGTAGGAAGCGGGTTTTGTGAGGTCGATTGGCAAAACAGCAGCTAAAAAAGAATTTTTTTCAGAACTTTCATCCTTGATTCGTGACATGAAACTTTCTTATTTTTTCCACTTCAAATAAGTTGCCTGAAGTTTCTTTTCTGTGTAAGCAATATGCAGATAGCTGTACAACGCTCCTTCTAAAACTTTAAAAATAACTATTAGAGTAGCGTAAAAGTAGTAATAATGAATAACAACTTCCTTTCCGACCCTTACTACTTTCTTGATCTCAGCAGAAAAGTCGATGGGTATAGCCTTGAGAAAGTGAAAATATTTAGTTGCTTAGCCAGAATTTTAGATGTGCTTTGAGAGATATTCGAAGAAAATGTTGTGGTGGCCGTGAACAGCGGTGGCGTTCACATTTAGCTGAGTATTCGTGACTCAAGCTTTAAGCTTAGATGGCAATAAAAGGCCTGATGTTGAGCGTGTCCTTTTAAGATTTCGTGACTTAGACCCCAGGGACAGATTACGAGAATAAAAATTTTATGTGATGTGGGTCTCTAGAAAATTGGATGGAAAACGATGGCCTGGGAGGACGAATTTGAAGTGTTTTAAAAATTGAGGAACGATATTTGGAATTGGCGAATAGCTAATGTAATTGGAGCGATACCATGCTATGAGTCTTTATAGGAGTAAGAATATTATGCAAAGGAGAAAGTGAGAGGAGAACGGGTATCTTGGCTTCATTACTGGCCTCCTAACCCAAGGACATGGGTTTGATTCTCGGCAGTGCCCAATTTTGCAGTGGTATGCTGTTATCTACTTGTGTGCTGTATGAATGGCAATCAGAGTTCAGCACTCCATTCGTCGGATGCGACATTAAACTTGGCTTCTATCTTTGAGAGTAGGATAGTGCCGACACCGGATTTCTCTCCCGCCTTCCTCTGCTCACTATTAATTCCTGCCTCTTCCCTGATATCTCCTGTTGGTGGAGTTAATGACCATAGTTGTCAATCACCTCCACTAGAGATGATAACGACGGGGAGGAAAAAATGGAAACTTTAAATGAATTGGAGAAAGGCAGGAATTTACTTAAACTCAAATGAAATGTGTAAGTATTAGAATGGAAGGGGAGAATGTGTAAGGTGAGAATGGTGGAGAGAAATCCTGCATCCGCATTAGCCTGCTCCAAACATATAGTTGACGACCCACGGTCAAACAATTAGAGTAAAATTTTTGTATGCTAATAGGTTACAACTGATGTGAACCATGTGGCATGCTGTGGAATTGTATCCAAATACTTCAGTCAGACATTTTGTATACGAATCTTTCGGATTAAGCAGGTCGAATTTTGCTCTAAATTTCCATCCAATTATTTGAAACCAACGAATTATAGACTTCAAAAGAGTGAGCATCGCCGTCCACCTAATCGAGAGTGAATTTACTGGATATCTTTGCACTAGAATGTTCCGATCACACTACAGAGAGACTTGACCTTAATTACCGAGACCTGCGGTAGTTGTTGTGCTTATTGAGTGCATGGGAAAGATAAATTTATATACGATGCCAAATGTACGATTTGTTTATGTTAACTCAGATAAATTAAACTACCAATCCCAGACTTTTTCGAGTGCTTGCGCCGCAGGCGCAAATGAGCTTCCGTTCCGATGAGCGGGGCTCATCACTACCGATCAGATTACAATATTAGAAATAACTTTGGCGGATGAATCCAATCCCAGACTGAACTTGACATTATCAAGGCTTCTTCATATACGGATGTTGCAGTCCTTTTCATTGTTTACTATTTCCTCGTATTTAATCGATTCCTGTGTTTTGGATTGTCTTCATGGGGAACCCCTACTTTCTTTCACCCTAAATTTGGAAGGAATGCATTCGGAACGAAAAATATTTACCAAATTCGGCCGTGAAATATCGACTTAAGGCGCCAAGTGGATCACAGATTAACTTCCCACCAAATGGATGGTACAGAACATAGAAATATCTGCATTCGGCATGCAATTAAAAGTTTCAATGAACTATCTCCGGGTTTTCAACTACTATCTGCGGGTTTCGAGTCTGTTCCCGCGCTTCAGATCGGGAGGAAAGGCTCAGGGACGGAAATTGAAGGAAATTGAGGAAGGGTGTAGAGAAACACTGCGTTAAAACCTCCAAGAGGACCGCAGTGTAACGTTCCATCCGATGGATGAAGTACTGAAATCGAACGTTATCCACTAAGTACTTAAGTAGAGGCCGGTTCACCAATGAAAAATATCTTTCAATGGTGAAATTTTCAATGCCGTTTGAACCCGAACCCTCTGGGTGAGGGGACAGTACTCCAAAGGCATATAGTTATAGTTTATCTTTGCTACCCACCCATGTTCCTATTTGTCTTCGATTAAGTTAAATTGGGTTGTCTATTCCTGTAGTAAATAAGTAGTTTGAGTAATTTCATGCCTAATCCTACTCCTACCGCTGCAATATTACTTGCTGTTCGGATTTAAAGTGCACGAACATTGGCGGAGGAATTTCTCTAGTTGTGAGAGGCTGGGGGGGCAGGAGGAGGGCGTGTTGAAGAAGTGGGGCAGGAGAGGGCGCCGAGCCGACTGGTGCGCCATCATCTGAAGAGCGTCGAGTGGAGTGGGAAGGGTCGTAAACCAGAGCGTCGCGACGCTTTCACTCGGTCGCGTTCCGCTGCTTTCTGAGCGGCGCGAGAGATAAGAGCGTCAATAAGCGCGTAGTGTCGCGAATGAAAGCGGAGAGGGGATCTTTTTGTGAATTTTGAATCGTTCAAAATTGTGAACTCTGATGCAAGAGCGTGTGAAATTGATTGAGACTTGTCCTTCTCCGCGTGAAGCGTTTCGTGCGAGCGTCGCTTATTTTTGCAGCTCGTCCTCGTTATAGGAGATCTATCTATGCCTAACTGAATACCTTCATTAACGGCGTGTATCAGGTGTTAAATCATCACGAAACATACCGTATCACATGCAATATCAAATAGATACAATGGGAGAAACGTCTTAATTGCCCATGCACCGGGTACGTGTAACTAAACGACTGGTTTCTACGATGGATTACATATTTGATCGGTGATTTAGGCATTTGTTGCAATTTATTGGATGTTATTAATATTATTACAGCATTTTTATTATTAGATATCATTAGAGTAAACCAAGGAGAATAGAATGTACTGGAGGAGACATTGGCGTGCTAGCCTATGGGTAACAATGAAGCCAGAATGGGGGTATTTGGGAACGATTAAGCCGTACCTAATTTGTTCAAAACATTGCGTTTTGTACCACCACTTTTGGAGAGAGTATGTGAATAAAAACACATATGATAGTAAAACATTACCAACATTTCATCGCAGGGGCGTCAGTTAATATTCTAAAGGATATGTAAATTGATTCATTTGATTACCCTGGGAGTTAATGTTATTACTAAAATTCGAGTTCATGTTTAACCTATTTGAACCACATATAGAGTCTTGTGTATGGAGATTGTATGTGTGTTTGCCTACTTTTCACTGTTTCTTTCATGAATTTTAAAAATGTATTCCAGAATTCATCTTACTACTCTTAAGTTTTACCGTGAGCAAAAACAAATTCATCTGTACCAGTATCGCGGGTAGCAAGCCCACATGTCGTGCCTACCAAGATGGTTACTGGCTTCTCTAATCAGTTGTAATGTTCAAAAAGTGCAGTATATTCCAACCTCAAGGGATGAAACGCCATATCCTTGAATTCGGATTAATCTTTATAAACCTCTCCTCGGTTTGGGTCAGGCTTTTGCGACTTAAATTGAGTCGAATTTATTCTTGCAATTAACCATGATATGTTTTACGATGTCGTTTAATGAAGTATGAATTTTTAAGGTGAAATAAAAAAAAATTAAGTCTTCACAAAAATCAAGTCCTCATTCCATAATTGTAAATTTTCGCGCTTAATTTGGGACTTCATATGCATTCTGCTTCCGTAGCCAATTATACAGGCCTTATCTCTGGTGGAAAATAAGTTCATATAGCGCTTTGAAGTAGGTATAGATAAAACATGCACTTGACCAACGGACGGTGAAGGTCATCATGATTCAAAGCTGTATAACGGGAAATATATCTTTTTTCCTATTATCTCTCCTTCCCTTCCTGAATAATTACATATGTTACGTAGTTTGAAATGCCCATTTACGGTGTTAATTATGGACTTGGCACGAAAAAAATTAATAATGCATAATTGATTAGCTGTTTAAATAAGTCGCTCATTGTTTTCATTTTCAGATTTGATTGTGTTTTTCTCTTAATAGTAGGTAAAAACTGCTATGAAGAGAGTCACTAGAAGGGTTGTATGCTTGAGTGTGTTATTGTTTGTGCTAGTTTCTGGTATAATTTTGTGATTTATGATTGGCTCACGTGCTTGAAAAAATGAGTGTAAGCGAGTGTTTTTTGAGACGTTGGTCCACTTCCACCTAGGACGAAAAGTTTTAGTTTACGGCTGTGGGAGAAACCTACATATTTACTGTAGATTATGCCAGTTCAGAAATTGTCAATAGATAAATTATGTATTTTAAATATAATTTAGATATTGTAAAGATTGCATTTACGTAAATACCAACAGAATACAAACAGTCTAAGATTTACGCAACAAAAATATCTGCCCGAACGAAGTTGTTTTAATTAGAGGATCAGTTCGTTAAAGTAGATGACGTTCCAAGGATTTAATATCAATGCACTCTTGAGAATGAAATAAAAAAGTTTATACCTTTGGAAAGCCTGATCGTCCCTCAGAATATACAAACGGCGTCACTCAGCATAAAACTCCTGTTACAATATTATGGAATCTTGCTTTGATATCGTTAAATGGCACTCAATTTTTATTATTCTCTTTAGTAGCCGTTGTTGAAATCTATCTCGAGATCTTGATTTCTCTGCGGTAGCTCAGAAAGGATAGTCAATGGAGTCGTAGACAACGCTGTGGCGGAAATGAAAAACCATGTCGAAAAACGATTTTCTTCGGGAAACTTTTTGGCGTCATTGACTGATGTCTTCAGAATGGTAACGATGCATCGTAACAAAATGGGGGTTAATACACCGGAGATTTAATTTACCTCATCATGTCATCTGTAAGCATCATGTAATTATCATTTATACCTGTACCCGCACTTAAAGAGCTTCAGACCGGGAGGGAAGGTACAAGAATAGGAATGGTTGGGAAAGGAGGAGAGAAATCCGGAGTTGGCATTAGCCTGCTCCAAACGATAGACGCCAAGAAAACCACGGCCTAACGTCCCTTCCGACGGATGGGGTACTGAACTGGAATGCTCTCCATAAAGCACTTAAGTAGAGGTCGGTTTACCAATGAAAAATATATTCCACTGATTCCACTCTCGGAATCTGAACCTGGGCCCTCCGAGCGAGCGACTCTGATCACTAATGCTCTAATCACTATTCCAATTCTCTAATGCAGTGGCATTTGATGAAAAAATAGACGAAAACGCGCGGCCAATAGTGCAGCAGATGAGATCTCCGACCGACTATCCTAGCCGAAAGCAAAGGTATCGTGAAGGAATAGTTTCATCTTGATTTCCTTGAAATTATTTCATATTATTTTCACACTCGTACCTATTTTCTCCGCGAAATTGCGTATTCTTATGCATAATAACCCCTTAGGTGGAGTGTAGGACAACCGACCGGACATCGCAGGCTTGATTGCGAAGGATGCATTTGGATAAGCCCTACTACGTGAACCAATATGATAAAAAAATTAGACTTCAACCCGTAGGTTGGCTTTTGATAGGCGAGGGTAGAGCCCTCCCTATACTAAGCCATTGGCGTGTGAAATTCACACATTCAGGGTATTGGGGCCATTTCCTTTCCCTGTGCCACCTTTGATTTTCCAAAGTTCTGAAGCGCCGAAAATCGAAACGTTAGGTTTAAAGTTGTGGTATCCAGAAAGGCTTCTGCCGGGGGTTTGAACCCGGTATCCTCCGGTCGGTAGATCAATGACCTACTTATTAGGCCACCACGACATTCTAACCCATATAATAAGGTATGTAATGCTTCAACGAACATCTCCTTTCAGGAAACAATGGACGGCGAAGAGAAGGAATCGTGGAGGAATAGTTTCATCTTGATTTCCTTGAAATTATTTCATATTATTTTCACACTCGTAACTATTTTCTCAGCGAAATCGCGTATTCTTATGCATAATAATCCCTTAGGTGGAGTCTCACCCAAAGCCTCACCCAAACCGAGGAGAGGTTTACAAAGATTAATCCGAATTCAAGGATATGGCGTTCCATCCTTGGAGGTTGAAATATACTGGAGCATGCTACGCAACTGATTACAGAAGCTGGCAGCCATCTTAGTAGGCACGACATGTGGGCATGCTACCCGCGATACTCGTACATATGAAGTTGTTTTTGCTCACGGTAAAACGTAACAGTAGTAAGATGAATAATGCCCTGCTCCCCTAGAGTTCTTGAGTGATTTTAGTAGTGTATAGTAGAATTATGTTAAAGTTTGTGTAACTGCTAACGATATATTGCGTCGTTCAGCCTAACTTAATGTAACGCTTAATCCTAAGACAAGCACCAATGCCTGAGATTGGCAGGAATGAACCCGCGACCTTTGAGTTAACAGGCAGGTGCATTATTGACCCGACCACTCAGTCTGGCGCACTCTTGTTGCAATTGCCCGGTCCTCTCCAGAGCACACCGTGTGATCTGTCCCAAAGAATTTGATCTACTGCAGGTGGATTCAGTCAACCGGACACTAATGATGCCCTCTTTGGTAAAGCATCGTGGATTTATTCGGACGGAAACAGGAAATAAGGGAGGGAGGACCAGCGTGGATTCTCATCATTCATGTGAACCTCACAACTCTTTTAACCTACATTTATGGAGTACGTAGCAAGCCACCTCGATGTTGCTCGGCAGGGGATAAATAATCACCAAACATTCAGTACTTACCTGACAAACCTACCTAATGTAATGCTGGCTAATTTAGAACTGTGTTATTTTTGCATCCACAAGGCGCTTTTAATGTAACTAATAGTATGTGATGAATAAGGGATAGTAGTAATGTATAATATTTATGGAAAATAAAGGAATGAAACTTTGTTAGGTTCACTTTATATTTAATCAGGCACGACCCGGGTTTCATAACGTAGTTACATCATCAGGTTACATATTTCATGCCTATTTAAATATAAAGTGAACCTAAAAAAGTGTTATTCTTTTATTTTCCATAATAGAAAGGTATCACATAGTTAAGCCTGAAGGTAACAGCTATATAATATTTATATTTTTTTAAATTATAAAAAAATTTCAGAGTGGAATTAGGTACCCCAATCGGTTGTCCTGTTTTTGAGGTTACCATCATATAGCATATATAGAGGCAGAAATAACTTATCATGCTAATTGGTTTAACATTTCCCACGAAGTAAACTTATCAACACATATCTTTAAAAACCTTTTCAAGCAAATGCAAACAAAAACATGAGTTTGTTCTTAAAAAAGCAAAAGGACCAAAAATTCAAATATGTGTATACACAGCCTTTGCTATATGGTATTATGTGCTTAAAAATAAATATATTCTACGTCGAGTTAGCCATTTGTTGAAATACAAATAATAATACTTCCTTAATGGAGTTTATGCCTTCATTCAAGAGGAGAAATTCTTAAAAACGTATGTTATATATACTACAGTCTACTACATCAACATTTCACCGTATAATTGACGGTCTGTGGCGTGACTTCGTGGAATCGATTCATAATGCAAATGATAAGACTGATTTCGTTGTTCCACACAAAAAAAACTTAATCGAAACGACCCGGGTTTCGAAGTAAGACTTCATCTTCAGGTCGTTTTTCATCTTCAGTTCTCCTGAAGATGAAGTCTTACTTCGAAACCCGGGTCGTTTCAATAACGTTTTTTTTTGTGTGGAACAACGAAGTCAGTCTTATCATTTGCATGATTGTACCTCATTTCACCGATTTATCCGGTTGCTATGTTTCCTACTACGTTATCTAATCGCTGGAGGTAATAAACGCATTTGAACTTTATTATTACGGCCATATAATCGTTCCTGACCGAATATAGAGCGGTTTACAGCAGCCAGGTCAAATGTGGCCTGGCAAACTAAGAGTTGGGGTCAAATACTTCAACACCAGTGTTCATCCTAGGATTAAGATCTTAGGTTAGGTATTGGAGCACCTGGAAACTCAACTATATCTAATGAACTAATGTTATGACATCTATATCTACACGATACCCTGCAAGCCAGCGCGTGGTTGTGTGGCAGGGGGTGAAGATCACCAAGATAACTGATAACTGATCACTGATCATTTATAATGGTATTAGCAAATAGAACAGTCCCGAATGTACCAGAAACATTCAGTTTGAATTTTTTTGAACCTACGGTCTGATTGCGAAGCTAGTCCATCCGAGTTCTTCCAATAAGCTTGTGTGTGGCTTGCGTACATTTATTGGCATTCTGATCTCGCGATCTGTGTAGGGGAGGAGGAGGCCATCTCCGTGGCTTACCTACATGTGAGGCATTTGCATTTTTTTCCCATCCATCCCATGTGCTTCCTCCCGCGGCTGTCAACAGCGGACGGATGCCGCCATCCCCCTCTCCCATTCCTCCCACTGCCTCCACCTCCCCCCTCCTTTCCTTTTGCGACGGATTCCCGCGACATGAAAGGGCTCTCGCTTTCCGCTCTCCCATCGACGCTTCTCAACGCTCTTTTGTTTCCTCTCTGAAGCACGAGAGAGAGAGAGAGGAGTTGCCGTACTGGACGGATTAAGGCGATGAGCCCCGCCATGGCAGGCTACAGTCCTGCTTGTCCGAGGTGCCCGAGTATTTATTTATTTTCTCGCAACGAGGCGAAAAACGGTAACATTTTTTTTTAACTCTGGGTTACCCGTATCCCGTGTGGAGCCATTACGTAATTAGATGTGATATTTGGTAGTCCTACTTGCACGAGTCCATTTATATGCCCCCCCGATGGATATGAATTATGTGGATGCAGACAGGAAGAGAGCAATGTTGTTAAATAAAGAACAGAGCATTCGAAAAGAGTTCACTATTCCGAGGAAAACACAATCATGAGCTGTTAATTGTGAACATCGTTTACTGTTTTTCCCGAAACGGGACGTTGTGATCACCATATATGAGTTTAAAAACCATGTTTTTGCCATCATATGAATTAAACCTCGGATAAGGATAACTGACAACATCAAGGGAAAAGTTTGAAGGTTATCGATTATTACGCATTACTCTCCTGCTGACCGTCAAATATGATGTTTTGTCATCAGTTGTTGAGGTAGAGACTTGTTCAATTCATAAGCGTTGAGTATGAATATGCTTAAAGGGGCTAATAACACATGCTGTACTGGCAGAGTTGTTCATATATTCGTACAGTTGCTCCAAAAAACAAATGAAGTTGGACCTTCCCTGCTTTGTGTGTTGTTTAGCGTTACTTTGCTTCAAATACGCCCTAGAATTTCAGGGTTTACAGAACAGACATTGGAGAAAAAATATCTCTCATATCGCATCACAAGGGTCTATATCGACTGTGTTAGCGAACAATTTTTGTAACAAAATCATAGGTAGCGCGGCTAAAAAGTAAATGTGGCCTTTAATGAGGGAAGGGGAAAATATTAATATCAGATATTGGACTGAGGAATTCAACGACCTTTAAGAATGTCCTAAATACTCTTCGTTCGAGTATTATTAGTATATTTTGGCTAATATCATAATCCTAAAACGAACAAAATATCCACGCTCGAAGCGGGTTTCAAACCCACGAAACTTCATTTGTACCGTAAATAGGGAGTATTGCATGATATCCGCTGATCCACGAAACCTTTTTGAATAAGTCCATTCCAACATATAGTTGATGGTATTTGAGGTCTCTTTGTGAAAATATTTAAATTTATTATGAGGAATAAGAAAAGAAATTTAAACTACTGTCAAACTTACGACAGTAAGTGTCTAAATTACAACAAATTACGACCAACGTGTCAAAAGACAAGCGTCCTTGATAGTGACATTTGCGTGTTGAAACAATGGTCGGTGTTGTAATTTAAATATAGTTCGAAAATAGAACAAGTTTCTTGCTATTCATCATGAAAATTCTCTCTTGGCTACGATGTGATACATAGAGTTACGTAAGACCTCGGTGTTCTGACGGGTGACGTAGGTTTAGATACGAATGAAATGCTCATAAAAATGCATCATAGCCGGATACATCCATCTTTTACGATATGATCATCTTAAGCTTCGTATTTTTCCGGTCTCTCATCGCCCCATCCAAACAGCCAATTCTCTCTCCTCTTCCTCGCTTACCAAGCATTCTCCCTTGCGTCACGGCCCTCAGAACACCAATACTCCTTATCAGCTGCTTCACCTACTCACTCCTAATTTCCTCCAGCAACTTCCTCCTTACGCTCTGCACTTCGACTTCCATCCATCTTACTTTTTCTCATTATTCTCCATTCCCGCATCTCTTAAGACGTCAGCCTCCTTTGATCCTCTTCCTTTTATGTCCCATGATGCAGCTGTACACTGCCACGTCCCATATCTGCTTCGTCATTAGATTTTTTCATAACATCCCTTCTTTAACGCCATCATATTTTCTCTCATATGAATGAAAGTAATTTTTTCCAGGGCGATTCTCCAACAAACATCATCACAGCTAACTTGAGGGAATTATTTCATGCCTACACTAAACATAATGTTTTTTTTTTGCTCCCTACTCACAGAAAATAATGCTAAAATGTTTGATGAGACCAACCGTTCCTAAGATTGATTTCACGCATTGCGAGAAAAAAAGTACCCTTTATAAAATAGCATCGTGTATACCTCATTTAACATTTCTTTTTGTGACCAATCTAAAGATCTGCGTTAAAATAGCTCCGTATGTCATGTTAATTCCATTTTCAGTTACACGTACATGAGATCAAGAGTAATGGCTATTTCTTCGTTTCCTCGGGCATTATGGGGAAATCAATCCGGTCCGAAGTGGTCCCAATCATTTTCAATCACGTGTTAGCTCGAGAGGCCGAACTACCACATGAGTGACGTAAACGACAGTGTCTAAGAGAGAAATTCCGCCTGGAAATGGATCCAATAAAGCATATCACGTCGGATATTAACGCTAATATCCCAGGGAATTGATGCGAGGCCCATAATCTTGATGAGATTTCACGCCGTAGATTGGCGTCATCGAGGTTTGCGGCAAGGGAATCGTGTACTCGGTCGGTTTATATTCCGCAAAGGAATCGAGTTATGGGGCTTTATGTTCCAATGAGAGGAAACTGCAATGGGCATGCTTTGTGGGACGACTCTTGGCGTCAAGAATATCCCATCAGTACATCCAGTTATTGACCATCATGGTCAACGAGGCACTTTTAACTTTACGAGTGGAAGCTGCATAGCTGTGGGTGATGATCCTTCTCCAAGCAGCTCTCCAGCTATACTCTGAGTTTAGTTTTTTATTTACTCACGTGTGAAAGATTGGCACAGAATTTAATGTAACCCTATACTATGAATAATCATTATTTCTGGTTTCGAAATGAATTGCCAAATTACAACGCTCAATTGTTGTAGGTATCAATTTTTGCTACCCAGTAGCTATATTCAATAGCATATTTCCTTACTAACACAAGTTCTGTAAAATCTACGGTGTCACTAAATTACAAGTACATGAGATAAATGTAAAGTTCATGTTCTTTGTGATAACGTCGACCGGAGTATGATAATGTACCTGCTCGTTATCTATGGACTGGCATACTTCCTGAAACACGTATGCTTCTTTGATAATAAAGTTGGCGCTTGAAGTACTCTCCAGACTTCGTAAACAATCCCCTCGCGCAATTAGCCATCGCTTAGCGAAGCATTTATTGTACAGGCGTGCGGGTATTATTTTATCATATTTGTACTACGAATTAAAAAATTCAAGTTTCCTCACATCACTCCATTTTTTGGCCGCTCACAAGTTTCATTAGGACAGCAAAACACAACCAATGCATTCATCGAAACCAATGCATCTTCAGCGGTCAGGCATCATCTTCATATCTTGAGGATGGTGCCCATGTGTTAAAACCGGTCGTTAAAAAGAGCTGAAAATTACTCTGGTCGCGTTTTACATTTCTAACATGAATTTTCACAAAGAGAATCCGAATCTGTTAACCTCAAGTATATGCAGTGTCATTGTTACTCTAAGCATCAGCTGTTTTAGAACTGCCATGCCGGTATTATTACTTTGTTTATTCCATCTCTTTCAAGAGTCTTTCTCTCCTCTTTCATAGTGGCAGTATTAGGTTTTATGGTGCTCCTACCGATAAACTTTATATCGTACCGTCGATCTTAACACTAAGTTCAATCCTATGACAAACGGAATATCAGTGCTTAAAACGGGATTTGAATGCGCAACTTTCGGACTGCAAAGGCGTTACAGTCGTGGCCACCCGCGGTTGGCTCCTTCTTCATTGGTGGTGAACAGACATCTCGTTCCATTCCTTTTTCTGTGTATTGCTCATAATCAGTGAATTCAAGCTTCTCCTTCGCTTGAAAGACATTTAGACCGAACGTGAGCTTCAAGAATGGTAATTGAAGGGAAAAGAGAAAAGGTGGAGACATGCTTCTGGTGCTTCAGTCCCCCCCGAAATTTTTTCCCAAAAATTTTGTTGTTCTGATTTTAGCAGTGAAGTTTACCAGTGAGAAGAGATAAGTATGGACTCTGTAAAAGTAAATACCAAGCACTGAAAATAAAGGGAAAAGATCTGTAACGTGTTGGCATCGAATGGGCAAGGCTGATTTGTTTCAAGTTACTCAAGACTTAACCCCCCCCCCCCAAGCAAATTTCTGGCTACGTGCCTGGGTGGAGAGAAACCCGGTGTGAAAACTTTCCTGCTCAAGGAAAAGGAGATAGGGCGGAGAAAAATCCTGTGCAACCACTACCTTGCTCATAACGAAAGGAGCCAAGAGGTTCACATCTCTACATCCCATTGAACGGATAGAGGGCTGAACTTGTATATTCTTCCATAAGGCTGCCAAGCTGGGATTCAAATGAATACAGTCAAACTCGGATATAACGAGATCCAAGGGACCAAATGCTTTTGCTCGTAATATCCGTTACTCGTTATATCAGTTACGAGTAGCAACATGTACTGTCACTTACTGTCTTTCCTCTCTCACGCACACACGCGCGCTCACACACACACTATTCTTACGCAGAGGTGATAAAATAACAAAGATTAATATAAGATGGTTGAAATTACAAAATGAACAATTTATTCAGTAAAATATCCACATAGGTACATTCTAAATTTACAAGAAAAAGTCCTTGGTACGACTGTACAGCCACTGCTCGTTCATTTGGACTAAATATTTGCTCGTTATAACCGTAAGGCTCTCTAATACAGTCTCGTTTTAACCGTTATATATTGCTCATAAAATGCATTATTTCCAAACAACCCTTCCCTCTTTCCTCGCAATAGCCGAGATCTCGTTTTAACCGTGCTCGTTATAAATGAGTTAGACACTATTTTGTTTCGCACCCGGTCCCTTGAAGTGGTAGTAAGTACTCTCGCCTAGCCACCCTCGATAGTGCTGCTCGGTAGTCAGGCCGGTTTGGTTGAACGGGTGAGGATAGCGAGGTGGCGATAATGGGGCACTCCGATGTAAAAGCAGTCCCGCGTCAACTCCGCTCGCTCCAAAGGCAGGCGGAACCACAAGGACACTTGCTCAGCGTGACACCGTTCCTCCCTGGGTGTCCATCCCCGGTCACATAAACAGTCGGGCGCAGAACTGGCAATCCGTAGGGCAAGGCCGCCGCGACACCTGTTTGGCTCGCGTCAGGCGCGCAGTTCCTCTCTGAGCCGTCGCGAGTATTAAGATTTCCGTTCACGCCGCTTCGTCCATCGAGGAACCTCTCTCTCTCTCTCTCCCCTTGATCGTTCGATAGCGCGATGGCGTGCTTTGCGGTTTAACCACCCGCCACTTCCGCGCTCTATGCTCCTAACACCTCCTCCACGAAAATCCACTGTGGTTGGGGAAATTCAAGATCAAACGAGGCATACTGCATGTACATACATACATCCACTAAGTACCTTGTGAGCCACCTCGATGGTGTTTATCAGTAGTTGAATCATCACCAAAAATACACCACACTCTTGCATTGATGCGTATGTTACTACATGATAAGGGAAGACTGGTCATTGAGCAATAAATAGGCACGTGCGATTAGATAATGAAAATCTATGGAGGAATATAATAATATTTATAGGTTAGTCATTAGTTGAAAGTATTGAATTATAATTCCCATTCCCCCTCGAGCCAACGAACTGTTTAGTTGCCCCTCAAATAGGCTTGATTTTCATTACACCACTCATCAATCCTAAGATTGGTTTGACGCAGCTCTCCACTTAGTATTTCAATCGGCTCATCTCTTTATATTTATAACATAAGTATTTTCTTTAACATCCTTTTCCACTCCATACATTTCATACGAGGCCATCTGTTCCTATTCTATCTGTTTTCTTTCTTTCCTCGATCAGTAACGTATGTTAAATACTGTTGCAGTGGCATAACTTTTAGTAATGCCTAATTTTTCACTGCTGACGAATGTACGCATAAGCTTCGCTTGGAATCCTAAATCGTGGTCGTGCTGTTAAAATCATCGGTTCAATTAAATTTTTGTCTGTTACAATTGGGTGTTGGTGTGTATTGGTGATTCTTGGGGTTGTACGAATGTGTATATTTACTCCTTCCATTAAAATCGGTGAACATTCTAATGATTTCGTCGTTACTCTTGCCTTGACTTGCATTCTGTTGTTGCATGCAAGTGATGAGGTCCATTTTTATGAAAGTATCAGTTGAGGATATGTTTTTTATGAGCGTTTGCGTTAATCATGAATTATTTTGATTGTTTCCTGTCATATATTGACGTAGTAGCCATCCATATTGAAGTTGAAACTAAGTTAATAATAATTGGGGAAATATCATGAGAGAAAGGCTTTCAAATTCGAATAAATGGTGATTTTTATTGATCTGGTGCGGAATGGCGTATGGAAAGCTTATGTCCAAAAATATTTCGAGATAAAATGCATAAATGGAAGGAGCTTTCGTGTTTAATAGAGAAGTATTAACAGGATCCTCCGTTTCCGGTAGGATCAGTGATTTGCGAATGTTTTGTAAACAGTGGATTTAACGAGGCCATCTAAACGACGCGGGTCGCACTCGGTTCTCCGAAACCCCGTGGTATGGCGGGGGAGCGGTCTACCTGTGTGTGTGCCTCCCTCTTTCTCTCTCATCACCTCTTTCCTTTCCATGCCTCTCTCTCCACCGGCAGAGCAGTAAATCGATAACAAACGCATTTCGGGCGGCAGTCCGTCGGCTTGCTTGGAGAGTGACAGGTGCTGAGGGGGCATGGGGGGAGCGGGGGGGGGGTGGTTTTGGGGGGAGGGTGGGGGGTGTAGGGGTTGGAGGGTGGAGACGACCGACCGGGCGGCTGTGTTGTTGTCACCGACCGCCAGGCACTCCGCTGGCGAGAGAAAGCTCTCTGTGGCGTCCCTTCGAAAGGGACGGAAAGAAAAGGGGACGTATTGGGTATGGGGAGAGAGGAGAGGGACCGAAGTGAATATTTTCTTTCCCCCCTGACCTCAGCGCAGCCCTTGTCCTTATTTAAACCTTTCCTTATTTAATTATTATCTTATTTAACCCTTATTTAATCCTTTCCGTGAATGGAATAACCTTGATTGTAAAATATACCATATGGTAAAATATACCATAACATTATATCAACCTTATAAATATATCTTACTCAACAATACCATTAACTGGTAAATTAATATTCATTCAATATTCACTTTTGTTATTTAATTAAAAAAATATATATATATTCACATATAAATATTCTTTATGTAATAATTTTAAATTTTGGTGGTTTTCGGTTTTTATATAAAAAAAGTTTGTGATGAATTTATGTAACCAAGAAGCTTAACGTTGTTGTTGTTTATTTAAAAAAAAATTGTCACCCAAGGTATGGAACAAGATTGCTCAGTATACCTTTTTTTCTCTCTTTCTGTTCTGATTTATGTCTATAAAAAGTTAATGAAAATGTAAAAACTTACATTGTGCACTAAATAGCCCTGATGAAGCCGCAATAAAGAGGCGAAACGTTGGCGAAAATTGGTGTTCATCATAAACGACCAAACAACTCAATGCAACTTTTCCATTTCTTGATTGTACCATAAGAAATTCACCATCGCTCGCTAAGTTTAAGAAGTCACTACGTAAAATTCTCCTCCAAGCTCAACAGGGAGACAATTAACATACACTGTGTAATCCCAGCAGAGTGACACGTATCATACTGGCCAAATACAAATGCACCATGCCAAATACACGCGAGATTATTTCACCACATATTCAACTGTCATTTATGTACTATTTTTTTTCTTAATTTTAATCACATTAGCCTTCTCTCAGTAGGGTTTTCGAAGGTTTTTCACACCCCCCTTCATGTGTGGGTGTTTTCCTGCAGTGGGTTTTTTTCCGTGATGGACATCAGCTAATATCCTCACGTTTTTTCCCGCGAATGTACATATCTTTTACACATACCTTTATGTTATCATTTGCTTCATGTTGATTTTATATGGTTTGCCTAATCGAAACCTTACATTCATATTTTTCATTTGTATAACTATATTAATTTTTTTCATTGTCATATTATCTTACTTATTTTATCCTCATTGTAATTTTAATTATTTTTCTATTGTAATTTTATATATATTTTTTTGTATTTAGAACAACGTTTATATGTATGTATATATGCTATATTTTATGCATTGACGAGGGGTTAGATGGAAGAAGGGACTTTTTAGTCTCAATCTCGCCCCAATAAAGACGCTTATCTATCTGTCTATCTTTCCTAGGGTCAGTTGATGCTGGCTCCGATTTAAGTTCGTCCTCGAGTGTCGCGCGGAAGGGTAGAGCGTTGGTCGTGCGGTATTAGCGCCACGCGTGTCGCGCCTGGAAGACTGGCGTGTTGGCAAGGGGTGCCTTTTATGCCAACGCCCTCCAGCGACGGGTATTGTTATAATGGTACTCGGCGTCTCACTCTTTCAAGTCGACAGCTGACTCGCACACAAAGAGTAAAGAGACGAAGGAGACGATTACGCGCCCGTTGGGCGAAATCCGAACTTGTCCATTGTGACGTGCTTCGCCGGTTTCTTTTTTTTTGT
The DNA here is from genome assembly GCA_933228895.1 of Platycnemis pennipes. Classification (NCBI taxonomy): domain Eukaryota; kingdom Metazoa; phylum Arthropoda; class Insecta; order Odonata; family Platycnemididae; genus Platycnemis; species Platycnemis pennipes. The sequence goes on along the minus strand of OW121851.1, from coordinate 39,336,198 downwards.
CAGTCATCGATCACATCTACACTTCACGGAGAAAATATAGCGCGCAGATACTTATGGTTCTCCCAAGTCAGCTGCTGCCCTATTCTTCAAGGTGCGAGATCCTGTACAAAGGCGATTGTGATTTGCAAAGGCGCCAGTCGGGGAGTTTCAATTGGAAGTGCTGTCGATGGCCATCGCCCCTGGTTGAAATTCAATGACGAGCACATGCGAATTGGCGCGGCATATCCTCGCGAACGATTTGTGTAAATGATTTCATTAACGTACGGCCGGAGTGGTTTTTGTGCCATAAGGGGTTCAGGAAGCTATTTAGTAAAACTCCCCATCTCTTTTCTTGCCTCCATTGCCCCTTTCACTGATGCATTCTGAGAAATGTTTCTGCTGGCTCCGGCAGCCAGGTAACGCGCCAACCTAGCAACCTAAGGGTCGCGGATCTGAATCCAACCTCAAGCTTTGCTTGTTTTATGAGTAAGCTATATTTTGGAGACTGAAGACACAATCAGATAGGATTACTGAATTGTCCCTGTGACAGAAGTCGTGGTCAAAATATTCAACGATTGATTACTCCTCAGCTAAGTACGTTCAGAACATGAAAACTTGAAGTGATAGGGCTTATCTCATGCTCACAATATTTTTAAGTATAAGGAAGGATTAAAAATTATGAGTACATATTGAATATTAACCGGCTTCGTGCACTTAACCATTGCTATGGTAAAAATCCTAGATTTTAGTTTTTTTCTAAAAGATCTAGGTTTGAAATTCATACATTTAAACATCTTGGATCTGAATGAAATAATTATATGGCCAGATAGTGCATCATATTTTCAATTCCTTGCCCAAAATGCAAGTGTGACATTATTTTCTGTACTAATAAATTAACTTTAATGTAAGGTATTAGTAATTCGAAATTGGAAACATTGTTCCTATGGAAATGACTCGCATTATGGCTGGCGCGTGTGACTCAACTATTTCAACCCACCACTACGCCTAAGCCTGATAAAGCCTGCGTGAAGGCTAATCATCGAGATTATATACACGCGTATCAGCACGATATTTTCCAATTTATATGTGTTGGTGTCTAAACTGAACATAGAACATAGACGATCAATTCTACTGCATTAAAAGATGAATTCAAGGTCTGTAAAATTAAATCGATACAATTTTCATCTGTTGGTGTGTTTGCGAGATCAACTCTTCCAGGAGAAGAATGCTTTGAAAGAAGGAATTCCTGTAGGTAATGAAGAAATACCTAATCAATAACCCTCTGGTGACATCCAAAAATGGAGCTAATTCGTAAAAAGCACAAACTCGGGGTAAAACGAGATAACTTGCATTAGAAATTGACTTTCTAGTCGGAGCGTGGAATGCCGACGTTTATAGAGGTCTTATTGGCTTTTTTCGCCTCATTTTGGAGTGGAAATGCATTTCTTGGGAGTAATAGAAGAAAATCAAGATAAGATTACGCACCGGCTAGAATTTCGTTGGGTAGCCATTCTCTGCTATGCTTGTTATTCGGAAGAGTTTTGAACAACTTGAGCTGTTTGGCGCTAGTGGAACATTCGGGAATAAAACTGCGAGGTCACGATGTAAATTTAATTTAATCTCCGAATGGGAGAAGTGGAGAATCTCACTATATATTTTTTTTTCCTCGAAGATAGAAATTTCGCGCTCGAGAATTAGTTTCCCAAGTTTGGTGAGCAAAAACAAGATAAGTCCCTGGTTCACAATTCCGATGGAATTTAATTATTATATTTTTTCCCTGCCATCGCATTGGTTTTTCGAATCCGTTCTCTTTTCCAGAGATAGAAGAAAGCTAGAATGAGAGAGAGAGAAAGAGAGGGAAGAGAGTGAGAGATATTTTCCATCGGAGCATGCGCCGAAGCGGTTTCGGAGGGGAAGGGAAAATGTTCCTAAAAGTGGACCGACGAAATCAGCGCGGCATGCCAGAGTCGGTCGATATATCGGGTTGTAAGCGAGAGAGGGACTGAAGAGGAGAGAGAGAGAGAGAGAGGGGGGTGTGGGAGGGCGTGGGGGGAGGAGGAATTGGAGGTTTACGTGGGTGGATAAGGGAATCGAGGGTAAAGACGAAGGACGGTCTCACGCCAGAAACGAAAATATTCGTCCGATAAACGTCATTCCACCGGAAAACCCCCGAAAATCCTGAGATATCTGCACTTACTCATTCCCTGCCTCCCCCAATCCTCTCCCATACCCCGTGAGGGAAAGCGGTAAATTGAAACTTGATGCGGTCGGGAGAGAGGGACAATGCAAACCCACGGGAAGTGGCTTTTTAATCGGCAAGGAGATTGAAGAGCATAATCCGGACGAAAAAGAAAGTGAGGAGTTTCGAGCTGAAGTTATTGGCTACCTGGAAGAATGGAATGCAGAAACAAATAATGCCTTCTTTATCCAGGCTTACATTTCTTCCCCCTACAGGAGTTGACCCTTTTGTTATCATTTCTTCGGTTATTTTTCGCGCGTAATCGTACTAAAAAAAAACATTAAATTTACTGACTCGGTAAGGATATGGTTAAAGATTTGTTTCCTTTTCATTGGCTTCCATTGTGCAGGAAATTTTCCAACCCAGCTACCGCACTTTTGTCAGGTTTTTCCGATATATATTTCTTCTTTTGCTCTTACTCACTCATTTCTTTTATGCAGAAAGATAATGAGTCACATCTTCAAGAGTGCAACATCTCTAAAGTCGTGTTATGAATATTTTAAATGCCGTCATTAAATTAAATAAATTTCGTCCTCCGACCAGTTTGGAGGCACATGATTGATGGAGCTCTTATTTACGCTGGAGCATAATTTATTTTGTGACATTGTCCCATATGATTGTGGACGAGTTGTCGGTTAAAACATCCGTGTTTGGGTTTGATTCCAGATTTAACCTCGGTAGTGTTCCCGAGTGGTTTCTTAAATTCTTTACGTTCTAGTTTTTTATTCCCCAACGAAACATTTTCCCTTCGAAAGTTCAACGAATGTTATTTTCAAGTTTCATATTTCTTTCTGTCGGTAGGTCTTATAGGTGCTGAGATTTTAGACATTTTTCCAAAAAAATACATTTATTAATTTGATGAAGCATTTATGAATTAATTTGAGAAAGTTACGATGAATGTTTCCTTTGAGAGAACGGAACAAGATAAGTTTGCCGCCGAAAGACAATTTTGATTAGGATTATTGAAAAGAAACTTTGATTAATAAGTTTTGTTCTCTTTGTGGATTTTTCTTGATGGTCAGATTTTTTCATTGAGTAGATCGCTGAGTAACCTTTCTCTTCTCTTTTCTTCTTTTATTTGTTGTAAATAATTTTGAGTTCTGACAAATTATTTGACGGACTAGCAAAACGCTTTTACTCTCGTAGCATTAAAATTCCTCGCTAATTAAGGAAAGTAAGGTATTTTCCATGAAAACATTACAGAACCTATTGCTTTTTCATTTTAAAACTTTACTTCCCTCCATGCTGTCTCTAGGTATGTTAAGGTAATCCAGGGATAAATATTTTGAAGCATGAACAAAGGTGAAAGTAATCTTTGTCCGAGACCCTGAAACAACCTCTTTATCTATTATTAATGCACGTTTACTTATTCTACCGTAAAAGAATGGTTAGTTTTAGGCTGCTTCTCCAGTCGAGAAGAGTCTTCCGTCGGACTCTTTTTTTAATCTCAAAGACTGAAGAAATGTTAAACCAATTTGGTAGGAAAAGTTGAAATGCGCTGATTTGGAGTAGATGCTTCCATAAAATTTCAAATATAAAGCTGCTTTTTCGCTAAGATCACACGATTCTCAGTGTTTCAGTAAGCCAAAGAGATAAAAATGTCTCGAGAAATTCGAGGAATGGATGTTTCTGTATGTAAAACCATTTGACCATTTTCACTGAACCTGTAAATCTCATGGAAATGTAGGTACTCCAATGTTCGAGATATCAGAGATCAGGTATGGTTCATTCAAATATAACGGGAAGGCACTGTCTTATATTAAGCATCCACGATGAAGAATATATATCTGAATATTGATTTCTTAGCTACCGATTTTTTGCATTACTAAGATATTGCAAGACGGACGCACAAGAATTTAAGACAGCGCTTGCCGTCGTCTGTCTTCATTATGTCTTTGACTACACCCTTTAGTTCTTTTTATGGCCTATTCTGCCAGGCACAATTTCCATGCGTGAAACACTCATTTGGAATTTTCTTCATGTGTTGTGCGTGCAGATTGATCGCTGAAACGTCAGGCCCTATCCATGACCACACACCTCTGAGGAAGCTCACAGGATAAAATGTATGTACTGTAAGTACATATGGTAATACATATAATCAAATTCGGCCGCTTCGGATCGCGTGTAGCCACAAAGCAATTTTGCTGAGGTCTCCTCTTTAGGTAAACGTCTTTCTTAAACTCAACGGAGATTTCCAGGGTATTGCAGCTGAACGCATCGAATGAATTGTACTAGACTATAGAGTATATGGTAGTTTTAACTATTTTCCGAATACTATTATATGTGAAAAACAGTCAGCTAACTTTGTTTTTTTCTAAAACCTAATCACCGGAGTAAACTGAAGAATTGCAAGAACTGATTAGCTTGTTAGTACGTCAATAGTGCATGTTTGGTGATCTTCACCCCCTGACACACACCCTCGCGGTGGTTTTCAGGGTATCGCATTGATTTGTATGTGGATGAAGAGTGAGAGCTTTGGAGCGAACTTAAAATAAAAATAAATTCTTATATTCCACATAATTGTTAAGTTAACCAAAATTCGCCATCCGACCTGTCAGGAGGCACCCGATTATTGGAGTTCGTACCATGGGGCATTATATATTTCGCCATATTTTCTCTGAGGATGATGGACGAAGATTAAAGGTTATACTACTCTTGGAAATGATCTTATTGGTTAATTAAACCTTTTACAGTTACATTCTGTCTCAGGTAGATTTAAGAAAGGGCAGCGAATTTAGTTTACATCCGTCCATGGGCATGAAAACCGAACAACAACTTGCTCTATTGTTGTTCTTTATTAGAATCGACAACATCGATACGCATCAATGTTGCAGAGAAACATTTAAAACTTCGTATCTCAAAGAGATGGAGACCGGTAGAGTGGATAATAATAATAACCGTATGGAATATAACAAAGTTTATTTTATTTTTGAGTGATGTCGACAGTCCACCAAGTCAGCTTGCCCACTATAGCTATGGCTTTGGAGCTGTTCTCCGTTTAGCATTTGGGGAGAGAGATGTTAATAATTTTCAATTTAACGAACTTAATTGATAGTCAGTCACTGTTTTTATGATATTGTTCCAAAAATATTTATGTTTACTCAATATTTAGCATTGAAAATGCAAAACACGGAAGTGCGGCCTTGAATAATTTTCCGTGACCACACATGTTGCTGAATAGATTTTTTTTAGAGAACCTCCCCTAGAGAGCGTGTTCATGTTGATAATCGAATTCTCCCTTACAGTCCTTCACAGTCCTTCTAGCAAGGGTTTTAAAAAGGTGAATGTCACAACATATACCCGTTGCTCTCATGATTCGGCTGACAGGACACGTTAGTGTATTGGAAGATGAATAAAGCGGGAAGTACCCATATCTCGAGAATTGCTTCACCTGGACTGAGGGTGGTGTTGGTGCCACAAAAATCCTCATTTTTTTCTCCTTGTCTCTCTTTTGGCTTTATGGTTTCGGTTCCTCGATATCGACTTCATCACATCCTGGAAGAGCTCAAGACATCAAGCTCCTGGAAGAAGCGAACGGTTTTAGTGAGAAATCGATGTCTTTACGACAAAAGGCAGACGTCGCGGGCGGAAGTTACGAATATCGGGCCAGAAAACAGCAGTTGGATACGAAGATTGAATATTAATGGGCAAAAAAGGCGTAATTTCGTGACAGATGGATGGATTTAAACTCCTTTTCCACTGCGAAACCTTGGGCGAACTATTCCATTGCAAGCAACCATTCTGTGTCCGATGAAATACAGAAACAGCGTCTAAAACTTTGATGACCTGTATCAATGAATGCTGAGCTCCCTTCTCTCCTTCGCTGCGATCGGAACGCCCTGGCTGTCGTAATGAGAATTATTGATAAGGATCCGGATAAAAAACTAACAAGTTCATCCTTTCCCTATTTTCCTTTTATGCCTGTGTGCATGAGTCTTTTATTGATAAATGTGGATTTCCTCCTGCGAAAAAATTGAACCGACATCATCCCTGTGAACAACGCTTCTAAATCCAGCCATGGCACGTAGCATATCCAGAATGATCTTGCGTACTCTCGTCATAGCTTAGCTTATTCATTCTAGCGCTAACCATGGATGACACCTAGTGTATTTTGCCGAAAACTTTTCGCCATTTTGACGTAGCATCTGGGTATGAATAAAAATCCACCACTTATGAACCACACTTTTAGCCGTATATAGCCGCAAATTAGTGCTGATAGGGAGTGAATGCTAAAGTAATGGCTTTTTGACTTTTTCGATGAGAGTAAATATACTGTAATGGATTTAAACATTTTCTAACACGTGTTTCATGCTATCGAAATTATTTGTATTTAGATTAATTCACCGTGTTCCTGGCGCATTCTTATATTCCTTAGATTCTCAGTTTAGATCTTAAGTTTTAAGCGCACCAGTGGCTAAGTTTACATAGTTTCGCTTTTTAGAGCATCTTCAGGCAACATATATCAGTGTGTATCTCTGTGGAAGTTGCTAATTATTCAAGTGCAGTTATGTTCCGTTTCCATGCTCAATCACTCCTGAAAACTCAGAATTTGATCCATGCCCTCGGTGGGATTCGAACCCATGACGTTTGGTCTCGCAGGTCGGCGCTTTACTAACTTGGCACCGTGTTCCTTGTGTACCTGGAGGTAATCCGCGCGTGTGCGGTATGTTGCCTGTTCAGTGTGCTCATTGGTGTTTTCAAGTCTGTTTCCGCACTAATAGGCGCTTCAGACCGGGAGGAAAGGTATAAGGATAGGAATGGAAGGGATGGGGATAGGGTAAGGTCCGAAGCCTTTTCGGAAGGCGGGCTTCTGTTCAGTGTGCTATGGGTGTTTTCAAGTCTGTTTCCGCACTAATAGGCGCTTCAGACCGGGAGGAAAGGTATAAGGATAGGAATGGAAGGGATGGGGATAGGATAACGTCCGAAGCCTTGCCGGATCGGGGTCTGTTCAGTGTGCCTTTCAGGGTAATGTGTTAATGTATTCCAGAGGGCGTTTAAAGTAACATGCTACTTGACGTGTTCACATGCTTTATGAATTGCATATTTGACTGCACTATTTTTGCTCATCATCAGCATTCCATCTTCTTCAATTCGTTTCCGTAGGATTGATCAGACTGGGGAAATTGACAGGCTATGTCCTTCAAATGGGGTTAAATTCGCTAATGCATTCATTCTCATCCCATCAACGCCATCTAGTGGAAACCGTTCTCCCTCTCTATGTTTCCGTCAGAGTGGACCGTTTCAGTTTTATTACGGCGATTGGAGGAGAAGGATGAGGATTTATTCGCCATTTCTCAGTTCCTTCCAAGCCCAGTTTTATTTTCCCTAGGCCTCGGAAATGTATAATCGCTCTCCACTCCCTCTCCCGAGAGTCTGGTCACTCGAACTGATATCGACAACGAGGGCGGGAGAGGATTAGTGGGGTGTGGGAGGGTTGGTTTGGTGGGTGGGGAGGCGTGGTGTCCAATTCTTCTCCACCCGATGCCCTCACCCTCTTGTGTCCCGCGTGTTCGACAAGATATTGGAATTTCCCTCGACGACGATAACTCTCGCCAGCATCCCATCCGGACTTTCTTCCGTCCGGAATCACGATCCAATCACGTTTCCCCTCCTTCCCCTACACTTTTATCGGAGCCGGTTGACATCCATGAACCGTGTGTCCGCGACGTCGCTTCCACGACGTCTCTTTCCTTTCACGTTTGTGCAAGATAAAGTCGGCGCCATAAAGGAATTAGGCGTCAGAAAACTTTGACTACAGCTCTGAAGACTTGTTGAAGAAAAGTCGAAGTGAAGGCCAGAGAGAGGTGGTAAAGTGTGCATTCGATTCCAAGTCTAAGACCACGAGTGATTGCGAAGGACTCTTGGGCTGGGGTTCCACAAGGTCTGGGCTTAGGTCCTCGAGCCGGACGAAGCAAGTGGCTATTGGTGTACTACTCCCAAACTTTTTTCGCTTATGTACTACTCGGCAGTCCCATTTCCTTCAACTCTCACCATTACCTATGAGACATATTAGTAACTAATGTAGCTGCTGTTCATTTGTAGGATAATCCGTGGCGTTATCACGCAAAAGATTGCTGTCTCCTAACCGATTATACGTTGCCAGCTGTTCTCCCTTAACTCGATATAAATATTCATCCGAACGAATGTGCCTACTACTTTCGCCAATGTTAAACTTTCTTCGCTATCGATATCGCTATATTTTAGTTTATGATCTCCTTGCAGCAACTATTAATTTTATTATTTAGTAATAGTTAGCTGATATCTATTTTTTCTGTTTCTTAAGTGGTAAGCATTACTCATTTGGTCACTTTTGTGGAGATTGATTTTTTATTAACTATTTTTATCCCTTTTATGAAAGCGTTTTAGCTCTGTTAACGATAAAAAATGTACATAAATTATAAATATCAATCATTCACTAAGATGTGGAATAGGATGAAACTGAATTGCTGGTATTCCTTTCTGCTCCAATTGTGATTCATGTACTTAAACTTCATAGATATTTCTCGATCGCGGTTTAACGTCCCAACCATCGGACGAAGACTCTAAGGGCTCTCCACGAGGCACTTACAAAGAAAAACCTGTCACTGCCTGGATACGGACCCGGGATCTCCGGACGGGAGGCCAATGCTCTAGTCACCCACCAACCCGATCCCCGGCGAATGTTTGTTCCGGTCAACTTGAGTTCGGATTCAGTTATGAAAGAGGCCTGAGCTAGAAATTTGGTCCCATGCTTACCTCTAGTGTGGGGGTTTGTCGTCTATTACGATGAAGCAGCAGGAAGGAAGAATGAGAGAGAGACTAGCAGTGAGTACACACTCTCCACATTTTTGCAAACAAGGATTGTGCTCCGGCTTATCACGTGTCGTTATTTCTAACCTGGAGGCATCCAGCGTTAATTGCGCTCGGGACGTAGCTGAGTTTATGTTCCGCAGACTAAGCCAGACATTTTTATGGCTCGGTTTTTCGGAGGAAGAAAAAAATTAAAAGAAAATAGCTAAAAAAATGAATTCGACTCTGGAAGTTTTACAATATGCAGGGAGTTCGGAAAAATGTATGGTGTCGCGGGTACGATTGGTATCGCTGATAAACGACTATTTGAATTTTTTTTTATTTTTGCTTCACGATAACGATTCGGTACTCGTATTAAAAAGGCGGTGCCTTTAGGTGAAAATAGTTCGAACCTTGGCTATCATAACTTTAAGCTCTTTGGGCGAGGTGGTTTTGCCATAATGTATGCACCGTTGACGGTGGATTCCGGAGATATGTCGTCCCGCAATAAAGATTATGAAGATTTCAAATATTGCTTGAGCAAAGACGCTGTTTTGTTCTAATTTGATCGAGCGGAGCTTATAAGTAATAGTAGCTGTGAAATGAGGGGTTCGACCTAATCTCACAAAACCTAACCTCAAAAATGTCGCCTTATTTACGGCAGTTTGTGTGATACTTCTAGAAAATGTTTACTCTAATCCGTGGTGATGGATTAAGCAAACACATACTACAAGTTGCCTTCGTCTCCGTGTATGTCTTTACTCACGGCCAGTTATTTTTCACAGTTTATTGCGCAAACTCTTGGTCGAGTCCGTTGGTAGTTTAGTTCTAGATCATATTTCAGAAAAAGCGCGTAGTACTCATGAATAATGTTTGGAATAAAAGAACGAAATATTTACAGATAATGCTTGTCTTTACGAGCCTGTCCCAAGCATGTAAACAAATTTTTAGTATGGATGGCATATTTTGTACCATGATTCTGTTTCTTTAATGTTTGATTAATTTAAAAAATCCCTTTCGGTGCTAACCGAAGAAGTACTTTTAAAGCGTAGAAGGATGGAGTTAGATGTTGAATGGAACTACTATTACAGTGCAGTAAACACAGTACTATTTGGAAGTATCCTTTATTCTATATTTCCAACGTCCATATGTCCGTTATTATTACTTGTGTTCCTCTACTATGAGTTGAAATGAACACACCCCTAAATGTTGAAAAAAAAAAAATTGAGATACATACACCATATTTATTTAAATAAAAAGAATAATAACTAACCCATTCCGAATGCCTAATTACTTTTCATTTGCTTCAGGCTTTTATAATACTCAAAGTTATCGTATTTGGGTGTTGTATTTTGAAGACTGAAAGCAGGTTAAAAATACTGATGCTTATATCTGCAGCGATTTTTTTGTACATACATATTCGGGACAATCGGAGGCGGGAGCAGGCGCGAAATGAGATCATTAAGTTGTTCTATTGGAGCAATTGTCACATTCGGTTTAAATTCGAGTCCATATTCTATTGTATTTTGTTTGGAAACAAAATTTCTGAGTCCTAAACACCCCAGTGTCAGTGAAACGTCCATATCATAAGCCCCATTACAAACGCTCCATTTATTCATCGCGGCAAAGTTAAGCGAGGAATTTTCGTGCTTCGTCGAGTGAAGAATGGATTAGAATGTTTTATGTTTCGGATGGGCAGCCTGGAGTTCAAATGAAACGGACTCACGTGAATATTGTTGGCCAGCTTCGGCAGAAATACAAAACGCGAGCAATGAGCCACCATTGACCAGCGTATATTATTTAAGGCATCCTCGACTTGGAGATAATCTTCGGTGGCACACAACGTAAGCTTATTTATTTCAGGGTATTTCAACGAAGTAAACTTCTCTATGGAATCAGTAGTTCCAAGCCAAGCAATTTTAAACGATAAACAAGGGAATGCGAGGTCTTCGCTTTAATTTTCTTTCCCATCTCTCTGGAACTACGTCGAGTGGAAACAAAGGATGTAGAACATGTAGTACTGTTTATGGGATTGTGATGGTGGAACTGCTCCGTTGTAAAATATAATTATAATTGTTCACTGTTTATAAGGTTTTATTTGTAACTAGTCTCGTTGTATTAAAGCATTTTCAAGAACAAATGCACTTACGTGTATCAAGTTGCACTCTTGAATTTTGTAACACAAAGAAAGTAGTTTTAATTCAAAACTTGAAATTCGCAGAAATTGCAAGTGAAATGTATGAAAAGATACGAACGTCATTTTATGTTTTTGCGAATTATATGGGAACATTGAGACATTATGTTCAACTAAACATTGGCATTATGATTTCCGTGACATGATAAGCTAAAAAAGCACGAAGATGAGACAATACTGTACACAAAAACGGACGTCCATCGCCCTTAAAATTGTTATTTAGGTAGTCCCTATTCGCTGCGTAACAATTATATTGTATTACCGAAATATAGTTTTTTCGGCCTTTATCACTGGTGAAGGAATCTCAGATCATATTATTATATATCTTTAATAATTCATGGTTGCTTTCTGTGTTAGTGAGCTTTTCTCACTGTATTTGCTGTTCATGCAAGTTCTTGTATGATTGATATAATGCCGAAAGCCTGTAATCCAATTAGTTTCTTTTTATTGGTGGAATTGATCACGTCTTCATTATACATCTTTAGAGGGCTGAAAACTATCTCCCACCCCGGCTATAAACACTCATAACGTTTTTCATTTGACTGCCAATAGCGTTAAACGCGAGGGGTTTCGCGGCAAAACTACAGAGTGCATTGGTGCGCTAAACTCTCGTTTGATGCTTTCCTTTTCATTTAGCCTTTCTTTATTGTGACTGGGACGAACCTCGTTCCTATAGTGTTTTCTGTGAAAGCCCCTCCCCCCTCCAACATTGGACTCGAACCCGAACCCCCTGATTTCCGGCGCTGACCAAGGGGTCCCCTTTCTCTGTGGAAATTATAGAGGCTTTAAGGGAACTAGAAGTTGCCGGACTGCTGGAAATATCATGCCACATTGCAGCCATAGTCGTAGCTCGACTGGTAGAGCATCTGGCCGGAAATTAGGGGGTCTGGGTTCGAGTCCCGGTGAAGGCGAATGATTTTTTTCCTCTGTGGAATATCTTACTAATGTTCAATTGCAGCGGGTAACGCCGCTAAAGTTTTCGCGGCCAGTTCGCGGTCTTTGAATTCCTTGTTATTAAGCCCCTTAGTGTTTAAATTTCGGCTTTAACCTCGTGGACGGTGGCGCCCTGCGCACGACTACGTCTGCTATGTGGCATGATTTGTCCAGCAGTCCGGTCACTTCTAGTTCCTTTAAAGCCTCTATAATTTCCGGAGAGAAAGAGGACGCCGTGGTATCTCAACTGGTGGAGCATCTGGCCGGAAATCAGGTGGTCTGGGTTCGAGTCCCGGGCACGGCGAATGATTTTCTCTGTGGAATATCTTGCTCTTTGATGAAGGATTGACCTTAGCAATCGGTGGCGTCCCGCAAACAAACTCTTGGCAGCAATGTTTGGGTTCCTGAAGGTGTGTCGACAACTATTGTAATATTATACCAGTCTCATATCAGTCCTTACATAATGTTGAAAATGATCTTCATTAGTTGCTTATTTATTGGGTTGTAGTTACTGTCCACAATTTGATGTAATGTGCTAATGATACCAGTTTGATGCAGATAATTCTAGCTTTCTCGTGAGCCAGGACTTTACCCATATGTTCTCGAGTGTTCATTTTTGCTGAATCATTCGGAAGCCTCGAGCCGTTGCCAATATTTCACGAATTTCTCTTCTCCGGAAGCAGGCTAGGATCTCTGACGGACGAAAATGAACCCCATGGAGCAGAAAGGGGAACCTTTTCGCAGCCATGACTCCTGCGATCGGAACGGCCAATCAATTGGGAGACTGAAAGGCGCCGAGCGGGCAAGTCGTTTCCTATGAAGGGGTTCCCCATCGTGGTTCCGATTTTTTCCCCTCCCGAACGAGGATTTTATCGTACCCTATCGGCTAATGGTCCTCCAGGGGCCTTGCTCTCCTACGCGCACGGACGGACCAACTGTCGGGACACGGACTCATCCCTCAGGGCCCCTCCGACATTTCGTTACTACGTCGCCACAATGGATGCCCACCGGCACGGTCCCCACCGGCGCGGAAACAAAATAAAAACGCGGTGCGCACCCTCCATGCAAACGGCACGTAACGCCCGCAACGCCGTGCTTGTTCTCCGTGGGATCATAAATTCCGTGCGAAAGATCACGCGGGTTCAGGTGATTCACAGGGCGAAAAACATTTGCGCGCTTCGATATGAATCGATAAATTCAAATATTGGGAAAAGAAATGCTCGGTGCCTTCAAGCGTGATTAAATCGCGACAATATGGGCAGAGACCACATTTTATGACCAACCTCATTCTAGCCTCAACAGGAATCTCGCCTGTAACGGCCTCCAGATGAAATATTCACCCAGGTTTTCCGACCGTGAGATAAAATAGTCTGGACCTAGATAAATGTAAATTAAACTTTTGAGTACGTTCAAATTTTCATTTGAATCACGCCTGCTATGAATAAAATGGTCATCATTCCTTGAACTATGAAAACTATGAAAAGGGCAATTAGTTTGATGTTCAGAGGACAGGGCCATCCTGATAGACTGGGTTCAAGCCCCGGTTGTGGAGTACTTTCACTGAAATTCCGGTCTCTATTTTCATTCAAATTCAGTATTCCGTTCTTAGGACAGGATGTCAGTGAGTGAAACCAATGTTTCACTCATTGACATCCTGTTTGTTAGAGTGGGATAATACTGGTGCTGGGTTTTACTACACACTCATTGCACCCTGTATATTCTACCGACAGTCTACCTCCTGCTTGTACATTATTATTCAAATGAACGGCTATTGCTCCCCTGCCCAACAACTACTCCAACCTTTGATCGCCTTGCTGCAATTCGAGCCCTCGTTGCTTCTCAACCTTTCCTCATGAATTAAGTGTATTTTTTACATTCAACTGTCCATTTAGAACAAACGGAAGCACATTAACACTATAGATGGTGACTACTAATTCTGTACATCGATAGCAACTTTGCCGGTGATCAGTGCATATTGAACGTCACACTACTATTCCCCTCAAGTTAACCGGTATGTCGGATTAACCGAATTGCACGATTATCCTGCCGTGTCTCTCCCTTGAAGACATTTCAATTTAGTTTCTAATGAAATTGTCTGACTTGATCGGGGTAAATAAATCCATCTCGCCAGTGGTGCTTCAACTTGCACCGAATCTCCAAGAAGGCGTAGGATGTTGATTTAACTGCTTTCATAAGTGCAAACTTCGCCTCCTACTCAGAAGTTTATCTTTGGATTAGTTCTCATCTTCTAGCTCCCTAGCTTCCCGATGGAAGAATATTTTGGGACTATGAAGTAGGAAGAGGAAATTTCGCACGGTTTTATCCGATCGTGATTTCTCAGTCGTTGAGTTAAAATTATAGAATGGAGCTACAGTGAAGAAGGTAGTGTGTCTGGATACTTGTAAAAGCCTTGCTCATTGATAATGATTACGGGATTGGGTTAGTGTGGTGACTGAAGACTGGCTTTCCATCTCAGGGCATGGGTTTGATCCTGGCGATGGAAGAGATTTTTCATTGCTGTACCGGCCACTAGTTGTATGCAGTAGGGAACGAAATTCAGGTTCTTTACTCCATCCCTCGGATGGAACGAACCTTGGAACCACTTTTTGTGTTCCAAGAAAAGGCCAATACCCACTCCGGGTTCCTTCCTACCCTTCCTCTGTTCCCTAAAATTATCATACCTCTACCATATTACTCAATTATTATAAGCTAATAATTGCTCTACCCAATATATTACCCTAAAAATTACCTATGCTTCAGGTCACCTATCCAGAATAACTACAACTACTTGATTAAAATCGGCTCGCTTGTGAAATGGTACTAGCGTCTCATATTAAAAACGAGCGCGTTTACACTTAATGGGGTTGTTTACCATAATGTTTATGGCCGAATCTGATAGAGTTTGTAAAATTAAAAAAACCTGTATTTTTCCGTTTTTTAGTCCGTCGATTAATTCTCGAGTTATAAGCGGCGAAAAACTGATATTTCTAACCCTTTTGCAAAAGTGGTCGTGATGCGACCTCTTACGTCATCCACTTCGTCCAATCACAACTGAGCCCGCGAAGCTACTTCGCCTTATCGCGATGGGACACACACATCTGACTGTGCCAATGGAAGCGGATGAGACAGGATCTGTGCGAGCAGACCTTCTAACACCCCCCTCTCCACTCCGCTCCCATTCCCTAAAAGCAGTCAAGGATGGGAGGTAGATGACGTAATAAGTCTCAAAGCAGCTTTTTCGGTGGGTGTCACCTATTGCTTATTATATTTTTAATTTATGAGTGAATGGCTCTGGTTAGAAGATTAATTATTCCATTAAAATTCATTTTTAGTTTCCATCTGACGATTTCCTGTACAAAATTACGATTTCGGTTCCGAGTAAACGCCCCCATTCGTAATTCTAATAACACTAACGATATTTACAGTTTTATTGTTCTTCTTCTCACCTATCGAGTATCCTGAAAGCCACCTTGAGGGTGATTAATCACTATGAAAATTCCACGACCGTACGAGTTATAGTGAAAATACTACCTACTTCATTAGAGAAACGTGTTAGTTGTACATTCATCAGACGGGCAAAAAATTGATTAGTATCTACGAATGCATGTGATAAATGTTCATTGGTGGAGTATATACAATAATGCATTAATTTTTAAGTCCCACCAGGTAGGCAGTAGTTCATTTTCCATTTATTCGGTTTTAATCCTTATGTACCTACCGTTTTCCTCTATTTATTCTACGATTTATGTATTTTTCCGTTCCATTTATTTCCTCTCTTTGAAGCTCTAGGGGAAAGTGTTTTGATACGAAAAAACCTACAGGGAAATGAGGATAAAAGAGAGAAGGGAGGAGGGGGAGGAAGGTTGGCGCCCAGTTATTCCTTTGCCTTTAAAATGCGGAATGTTTCCATATTCCGGAGGTCTCAGACCTCCTGTCAGAGCGTGAAAGGGAACGCCTAAGGTCTCGGGTGATGCGAGAGACGGCGAATCCATCATTTACTTTGGCATCTTTCGTAAAGGTGTCAGTACTCAGAATGCTCTGCTGAAAGTTACTGATGACATTCGACTTGCTATGGACAACCATATGGTAAAAATTCTAGTCCTTTTTGACTTTAGCAATGCCTTTGATGGAGTGCATCACAAAAATCTCCTACAAAAAATGCCGACACTTAACTTCTCTTGTTCAGTGCTTAATTGGTTTAAGTATGTACTTGGGTGGCAGAACTCAAGCTGTTATGGGCCCTGATAATAGTGACCACATGGGCACCAGTCTCCTATGGAGTTCCCCAGGGGTCCGTTCTGGGACCGCTTCTTTTTTCCATATTTATAAGTGATATCTCCTACTCAATTAAACTCTGTAAATACATTATATATGCTGACCACCTACAGATCTACATTCACTTTCAATACTAGACAACATAGTGGAAACCATCAGGTCATTGAACGAAGATGTAAGAAGAATCAGCAAATAGGTCAATGATAATTCTCTTGTTCTGAATTATTCGAAAACAAAATCTATAATTATTGGAAATAAAAAACTTTTAAACAAAATAGATAAAACTCAAATTCCTCAAGTTATAGTGGGTAATGAGGAATATGCATGAAATTTGTTTATCGAAGATTAATAATGTACTTGATGCGAAATTTTCTCACCAGTTTAAATATATAAGCCAAATTTTTCTACGCCCACCACAAAGATTATTAAATGATATTAAAATGTTCCCGGAAATTTACGAAAGTCACGTGACCTGAAACGCCTTCTGACGTCACTGCACGGTATAGGTTCCATATTTCTACGGAGATAGACATTTATATTTAAAAGAAAACGAAGTGGATATATTGTTTTGAGGTTTTTAGCCGTTTCTCGAAAGAAACGATGACTGAAAAAATACTTAAAAAGCACATTCCGACAACTTACTTTGGTTGACTCCCTTATAGGGGCGTTCTTCTTAAAAAAAACCAGCATAGACGTAGTAGAAATTCTTGGGCACTAAACAGGCATTATATAATTAATGGACGTTTGCTCGTTACAGTCCATACTACGTAAATAAAAAATCGAAATACAATCGTGTATTGCAATAAACAAATAAGATAAATACATACGTTATCGCCAAGTATTCATTTAACGACTTACCTCCACGTATAACAGATAAACAACGCCCTTGATGATACCGTGCCGTTACGTCATGACGTCGTGTTTTTAAGCTTCCGAAAAAGTACAATTTTTAAAGAGTAATATCTTTGTAACGCATCTTAATTCTTCAGCAAAATTTTCGCCAAGCACATTTTAGCTAATAAACTTAACATTCAAAGAGTTATAAAAAATATTGCATGTTTCCCATTCTAACATACCATATTCTGATTCAGTTCGTAATCTTGGAATGACTTTCAATACCAATATAACTTGGAACCATCACATTAATGACATCTGCAATAAAGTTAATGTATCTCTTTATCAGCTAAAATATCAAAGGCACTTACTTCCGATCTCAACCCGGGAAATGTTAATTTCCACCTTGATTTTTTCTTCCTTTGACTATTGTTGCTTAGTCTTCAATGACATCCCTCAAGAACTAGACCAAAAATTACAAAGGTTACTTAATACTTGTGTCAGATTTGTCCTGGACCTTACGAAAGATGCCCACGTGTCGGGGCATTTATTTAACCGCGGCTGGTTAAAACCTAGTGACAGAAGGAAATACTTTTTGGGGCTTTTCTTTTATCTCTCTTCCAAGAAAAAACGCCGGAAAACCTTCTGGAAATTTTTAAGGTTAGGTCAGATGTCACATGCAGGAAATCCCGCTCGGACTACAATAATTTATACCATCCCACACCCCGAACTAATGTGTATTTTAATTCTGTCCTAATTACTGCGTCTAAATACTGGAAATCCCTGCCCCTACATCTTAAAAGATTAGGGTCCTCACACACATTCAAACACAATATCAGACCCTGCATCAGATCCTGCTTAACAAATGATTCTGGTAATATCTCAATGCCTAGTATATCTCTATGTAATATAGATATTTCTGATTGTGTTTTACCTTCATAAACCAAGGCCCTATCATTATTTTTTTGTTATTCTTGTCAATATTTTTGTAATCTGTTAGTTATGTATGAAATATATCAAAATTACGTATGTCCGTTCACGTTGTAAAATGTTGTATGTTCTCTATTGGTGATACTCGGAGCAGAATAAATAAATATTTTATTCTATTATCCAAATGCCTGCTCCGTATAATACGTTCATTTCGTCGTTCATTTATTCACCGATTGGGAATATTATCTATTGACTCACATATTAACTAACCTCCATGACAGCGCTCGGTGCATTGCAAATTCGCAAAAGTAGCCGGTCGAGGCTTGCCTATCTACGTATATCGCGCTCATATATTCGACTATGAAATTATCGAATCGACCTTAACTTCCCCCAGTGCTCTTTTTATATTCTGGATTGTTATTCATAACTTTAAATTTACCCTTTGGACCGGATCCCTAAAGTTATGTCAAGTTTTGAATCGCCATTTGAACTATCCGATGGTTCCGAGCTTAAAAATTCTCCTATTTTACCCATAGCGGTGAATTGCGTGACTTTTTTTTCAGAATAAGTCGCAAGATCAACCCACGGCTATTTTTTTTAAAAAAAAAGGATAACTATCTTCAATTTCCGTATCAATAATTGACGTCATTCTTGAGGAGTCCGCGGAGACATTTTTTTTCAGACCCATCTTTTTCTTTAACATTTTTTATATCTTCTTTAGTTATTTTTATTAATTCAGTACTAAGAGTAATATTATCGGTAAATATTTTTTCTAAATATATTAAAAATAATAGAGTCTACTTGTTTTTGATGAAGGAATAGCATAACTTCTTCATTTTAACCCCAGTAGTGCCTACGTTGTGCAATATACATAAATGAAATTTGCATCTTTGTTGTTATTAGTAGGTATAATGCCGTTGACAAATTATTACAAAGATATTACATTATCTACTCAATCAAACTGTTGATCTACGATAAAGCCTAATAATCGCTCGATATGATCATTAGTAGTTGTTGATGGGCAACTTGATAACTCCAATGGACGTGGGTTGGAATTACGCCTCGGGCATGGGTGTTGTGTTCCCGTAAGTTTTAGAATTTAGTTTGAACGGTGCAATATAGCTTTTTGACGTCGCATAGCATAGCAGTTGGGGCATTTAGAACCCAATTCTACTACTGCCTATTATTTTCTATGAAATCCTTGTCTAACGAACCGCGGTACATTTCAGGAACGTAATCACACAGGTTAGCGAGAGTAAGTGAATTAGTGAGTAAGTATACATCGTTTTAGCATTCATTTATGTGATATGTCGGTAAAAGTGGCGTCCGAGTTAGCATTAAGTGGAGTTTCATCTGGGTAGGGTAATCGCGTTATCCTCCCTGCCCTTGGTTTGGCGCTCTGTTTTCTCTCTTGCTCATATTAGATACACGCTGTTCTGTTCCTCGAATACGCTCGCTGAATTGAAAGTAGAGATGAAGGATTAACGTCTTTGAGTAAAATATTAAATAGATGCGGCCCTTTTCCCTTTGGCAAGAGATCTCATCCTATGCATTCCTCGTAATTCCCTGACCCATATGTGGACGCAATTTTGGTATATAATTAAAACAATATATTTCTTTTTATGAGCTTTATGTACATCTCGCTTTCAGCTCTATAGCTCTCCCAGAAGTAGTAATTGTAGTAGTAGACGTCAAGGAAATGGGTGCGGTGACATCTAGGTCATTTAGCGCTCTCATGAAAGCAATTGCTTTTTTTTCTCTTCTTAACGGATTCTGTATTATGCGGTTATCTAATTTTAGACTACTTGAGAGAAGGCATACATAGCTCCCGCATGTGTTTATGTTTAAGTAATTGAATAGGTCTATTTTTTTTATGTTGAAGCGAATTGATGGAGTCAGCATTATGGCGCAGTACAGTTTTCATGCTGCTGCTTGGTATATAACTTTCGCGTCTTTCCTTGCATTTATCGCTGTTCATCAATGAATGTCGCACTGTTGACGTGAGTTGAAGCTTCTGTGGAGAGGGATGTTTTTTCTCTCTGAAGAGGAACAATTGTGAAGGACTGGGTAGCCTATTTTTGTCTTATGATAGCGAATCACTCCTTCGGACTCCACATCTGCCAATTGCCTTTGATCAATCACTGTAAGAATTCATACCGCTATGAATGCACGTTGGAAAAGCCTGTAACTTGGGGAATAAAATACTATTGTTTTAATACTGTGTATTTTTGTAAATTTTAATTATGGGATTGTTATTTAGCCTATTGAGCATTTTTTGCATTCAGTAGCCTAATACTGAGTAGTTTAGCTAAATATTCTGTAATTGAATTGATTTGCTATTCTTTTGCCCTCACCTTGGCCAAGTTCAATGTATAATGACGTACGTAATTCATATACATGTGAAACAAATTTCCTAAGTACGATCAAAATTCGTCCACCCCAACAATTTTTCTCTCGCCAAGAGTCTTTGCCGGCGTAATTTACGTAAATGAGTAAGAACAGGGTAATTTTCGCTTCCATCGGAACTCGTTTGCAGTAATTATCCCACGCCAGAAATAGTTCCTTTCTTCGTGCAATCATAACGGCATGAGTCGGGCAGCGGTAGTAATTTTTTTTTCAGCACGCAAGTTTCATGCGATATTCACAAAAGACCAACATTTGCAAACTGGATATATGTCACGAAAACCCGGTAGTGGAGTCTCGCACGTGGCATATTTCTTCGGTGCATTCATATTTCACGGCGTGTCACAAAAAAAAGCCGCCGCAGAATCCCACGCAAGCCATCTGTCTTGAATATCGCAATGCACATCGGCTAGTGAGTGCGGCACAGGCCTGGATCCGAATGCCCACGTCGTAAAAAAAACAGTATGGGGTACACACGGTCCATTAAGGCCGTGAGCTGCGTACGGCCATCTGCTTTGCTTCATTTTTGTTTCCCGGAAGAGAGAAGAGCGATTGCCATAGAGAGTTATATTTTCGCAAGAAACGTGAACAGGACATTATTTTTACCTTCGAATTCCTGCCCCTGGAGGAAAAATCAGTTATTCCATCGCAGCGAATGTTACTCTGCTAGCCTTGAAAATTTTGAAAAACTCAGCACGTTTGTACACCATGATTATACAGAAAGAAAGTCAACGGAAATCTGTTATGAATTTTGAATTATTTTATTTAAGTCTATGAATGGCTTTACTGATGCCTTTCTTTATTTGGTCTCAGACTGCGAGAAATATTCTCTTCATGCTGCAAAATTCTCTGCGAGTATCCTTGACGGTAGCGACGTTTTTAAAATTCCTATCTCACCATTATCATTATTTGAGCTAGAACTCAAGTTATTGCTGTTAAATTTGCAAGAATTATGTGTTTTGCTTATTTGTGAAATCCTAAATATACATCTTCTGAGAGAGATTGACTTCGGAATTCGGAGCGAAACCCGGGAATGTTCAGGCTCTTGGCCGTATGCAATGAAGAACATAGGAAATGTGTGTTAGTTTTAGAAGTTCATCTGGCGAAACTCTATTAAATTGAGAATGAGACATTTACAATTATAATTCCATCAATAGAGGAGCGTATGATGTTTTGAACATAAAATCTCTATAAACATGTCTACTGGGGCCATTTATTTTATCTAGGAAGCCGACTGATCAGCGGTGGACGAAGCAAGATGAAAATAGTCAGTTGAATACCCCAAGCGAAAAAAGTAGTGCACAGATAGATGAAGTACATAAATAATTTATCAAAACGTTAATCTGGAGCTCGCTTCTTTATGGAACCGAAGCATGGACGATAACAGCAACAGACGAGGAGTCAAGGTTCGAAGCATTCGAATGTGGTGCTACAGAAGAAAGATGAAGAAAAATAGATCGACCAGGTGACAAAAGAAGTCCTGTGAAGAGTAGAATAAAAGATAAGTCTGCTGAAAACTTTAAAAAGGCAGGCGACGGGACAACTTAATCGGTCATATCATGAGACTTGATGGCCAGATGAGGAGAATTATCAGGAAGAATTGATGATGGGAAGAATGAAAACGGAAGATCTTGGATCAGGTAGGTATATGGAGCAAGTTGTTAAGGATGTGAAAAGGATATATTATGCGTCTCGAGGGTTTTCGGGTTCCTTGCGCGTTGATTCATCCTGCTGGATGACAGTTTCGCCGGAATTCCAGTCGGCATCTCCAGGTACAAATATTATGCAAATTTGAAGAGTTAAGCTGGTAGAAAAATGGAGTGGAGAGCTGCGTTAGACCGATTGATTAAAGATTGTTGACTGAATATGATGATTGGTAATGATGGATTTTATAGCATTTCCAATTCATTGTAACTAGATTTAAATAACAAGGTCCAGATGGATAAGCCATCCGTTGAGGAATCACGAATTTTTTTAACACAATGGAAGGGGAAATATCTTGAGAAAGGCAAAGAGACAAATACATAGGTAAAGTAAAACGAGATATGAAACTTAATAGCTTCATGAGCTCGAAGGATTTAGCAGGGGATAGGGTAGAATGGAGGACTGCATTAAAGCAATCTCAAGATTGCATGACTAATGAAGATGACTAGCAGATCTGCTGCCTGCTTTGCAGGCACTTTTCATAAGCATTTCGTATGCAGAGAGAAGAAAATGACTATTTTATAAATAGAGAAATTGTCCCACTAGAAAAAAGTACAAATCTATCGGTTTTTGTACTTTTTTCTATGCAATATTTTCATTATATGTTGTCTCTCACCCTCAATTACCACGTTTTTTGAATTTTTCTCTGCACCACAAACTGCTAAAAATCCAAAAGTACTACCAAATCATATAGACAGACAATCCACACTCAAAGCACCAAACCTCACTCTTTTAGCTCAAAACTTGGGAGAGAGAAAAACAAAACGGATACAGAATGAATGACTGACTGACTGACACGCTACAAAATTAATATATATTCGAATTAACCTGCTGATTTAGCAACAAACATTAATGCATAATAAACGTTTTATAACCGTCTTTCAACCATTAGAAAAGTACTTCAAAACGCCTAGCTTTGAAATTCACAATTTATACACAAGATAGGGGCCGGTAGGCAAAAATTGTTTTCTTTCACCATATGCACATCGAAAGCGTCAATTAATATTTTCATACTTACAAAATTGATAGATGAAACTAATTCCACTTTCTTCAAATTATTCAATCCAATTTTTGTCCCTTTATCAAATACGTGAACACATTTACTTAGCAACGAAAACAGATTTGCATAGCAATTGATTTCCCATGTTAAAAGAAGGGAAAAAACATTTTTGTCTTGCATTTTTCTCTGCATCACAAACTGCTAAAAGTCCAAAACTACTACTAAATGATGCAGACGCACTAAACCTCACTCTTTTAGCTCATAAATTAAGTGTGAACGAAACAAAACGGATACAGAAAGACTGAGGCTGACTGACACGCTACAAAATTAATATATGTATATAGATACATTCAAAGTTTATTATGTGCACATACATCATCATGAAGTTTTCTCAGCTGATTCCTCGAGTACTGTACTGCGTCATAGCATTTTTTTATTGCAGTAATGCTATAATAGGATTTAAGCCATCCGTATTCATTCGCTATCACAAGAAATCCCTATGTTAGCAGTTGTATCATATTTCACGGATAATGTTTCAAATTATTTTTTGTCTTCAGTCATTAAAGGGACAATTATATAATTGTCCTTTTATTTGCATCCGTTGCTATTTACATTGTTTAAATTTTTAAATATTTTTCCTCGCTTCCGTTCAACTTTTATGTCGAAAAAGGGGATCATATTATTGTGTCGATGGAAAATATTGTCTAAAGTTTAATTATAGAAAAATGAACTTCTTACATAATTTATTCATTTATTATTCCGCTTCGAAATATTAAAATGCTATTCACTACTTACTGCGACAAATTGACTGTTGATCTGGTGATTGGGCATGTTTGAATGCTGATTACAGGAGTGTGATTGAATAGTGATCACATACTCCTATCATTAAAAATCTGCTGTTGTCGTTACATAGCTATACAACTTCACTGGATATATATAGTAGTATATTGCGGTAATATACGTCTCCATCTTGTGAATGTAAGTGCATTCTCCGTGGAAGGTATGCACATTTTTCCTTCACAGTAGGTATATGTTCTCACCCGTAGGTTTTTAAGGTTTTATTCTTTTTTTTCTGGCATCCTGGAGCAGTTTTGATTGATTTATTTGTTGACTTATTTTGGGATACATAATACTTGGTTTGATGAACATATAATCACGTAGGATATTAGTTCTCCGTGAAAATACAAAAATAGTAGATATTGGACATTTCTTCCTGAAATGTAGATGGCCAACTATTTTAGTGAGCTCGTTCAAAATCTTAGAAATCTAGGACTTAGGGTATTTTATATTTTGCATTGTGTGTCAGTGAATTGAGGGGCATCCAATTATTACGTAACGTTGATTTTCCACTATTTTTACCCTGTTTCCCTTCTGTAATGCTCCGCCAGTACACGTACTAAACCATTATTCATCAAATTCCAACTAGAAATTTTCAAGTAAGCAGGGAAGGTACTTAACAGCCCAAGACTTTTTCCATGGTCAGAAATGAATGCATCACCAATTCTGCTCCGAAGAGAACTTACCTGCAAAAAGAAAGAGAAAAGTAACATTACAACAAGAACAAGATTTTATGCATCTTTCGCTACAAGTAACTGAAAGCTGAGGCCTTCAGCCCTGTCGATAGTACCTATATATTATTTATTAAGGTAGGCAGGTACTGTGAAGATGTTACTAATACATTAAAATGTATTAAAGGCACCAACATACTATGGTAAGTTAGATTATCAAAATAAAATTAGGGAGATGGTGTTAAGACAGAGAGGTTCAATAAATCATTTTGCCACGCACAATTATGAGCAGTAATAGATTACCTCGGTGTTTAATGGGGAAATTAGAATAAGCTTTATGGACTCCGATCCAGAAGAGAAGTAATATAGGGTGATGTTTTTTGTCATATACCTACATGCTTTAACGTTACTAACTCATGCATAATCTATGAAATACAAGTTAATGAATCGATGTTACTGGGAATATGTATGATAAATCCATAAAAATTACATTACTTTGTACTTAATTGCAATTTAGTGCCATCAATAGCTCACATTGCATGTTCCTCATTTTTTCTTTTGAGGAAGAGGAAGTTATAGACATGTTTAAACTCGGAGAGATACTCAGGACATAGTAAATAAATACAAATAAATAAGACAAATAAATACAAACGTTTGTAAATCATACAATTAATTAAACACCAATTAACCGTCGCGACGGTTAATTCGACGCGTCGCTGTGTCCCAAGGACATGTCAGCATGTTTGCCCAGCAAAAACGTAATTTTAATTGCAAACTGCATTTTTCATCACTTTCTTTAGTACATTCAAATTTTCGGAATTTTTTTCTGTATTCATTATGCAACGCTACGCTTTTCTTTACATAATTTTTGTTCCTCTATCAACCATCCTTTAATTTTTACCTCAACTTCATTTCTTTTAGTTAATTTAGCATGCACCATATGGTAGCACATTAAATTCTTCTTGTAGCGCCGCTTTAAATGCATTATTGCCATATTTTGTGTATTACAAAGGTACGATATAATTTTTGGCTGCTTGAAATTTTTCAATCTTTTTTGCAGAATGTGTTTTTTTATAATTATTACAAAAATATTTACCTAATATAATCATTAATCTGTATAATTTGTTCAATCTAAAAATTCCCAAATTTTTATGTAGATTTTCATTATTTGTGTTTTTTATTTCAATTTTACCATACACTTTGAAGATTTTTTCTGTTTTTTTTAACTAATATAACAATAACGATACCTTCTATTTACATTCCTTCGTATAGTAAGGCCATAGCGTATTAAGTTCTCAACAAATTTATGGTAGATAAATTTCAGAGCAGGAAAAGAAATCAACTTATTTATGTAGTACTCTTGAATTTGTAGTGTACGTTGCATTCATTTATTTAGTATTCATTTATGTAAAATTGTACTCCTGTATTTATGTTGTATTCATGAAGGAACATCTAGCATATTCCACTAAGTACCAGCTTCATACCTCTCAGTTGCTGGTAAATAGTGATTGGTATGACTAGTATTCTTGTATGTCTGCATGATATTAAGTGTAATTTCAGTTCCCTTCATTTTGAAATAAATGCCACTCATCCTATCGTTGGATTGCAGGGTATTCTTTAGATGTAGATGCATATCGTAAAAGTTGAGTCAACTTCCTCCCCCCGCCCTCAAATTCAGGGTTCCATTATGTATGGACGCTCCCTAAGAAAATAGACTTCGACTCCGACGACTCCCCAACGTTCGCAAGTGCTATTCCTTCTCTCTATGGAGCCCAATGAGAATACGTACCTACTTTCTTGATTTAGTGACTACTCTTCCCGAACATTAACTCGATCTCAAGCAAAGCCGTGGTGCAGTGGAGTTCTTGAGATTCGCTGCGTTATTTCATGCATGCGTTTCATTTGGAAAACAGTATCACGAGGGCAGGGATCGTTATAATATTTCTGTAATAACACCTTGGTTTATATAGCCACTTTCAACAGCATTCCTTTAGGAAAAAATGACCTTATTGCGCAGTGACATTTTGATCTCCTATTTAATATATTAATGAAGGGACGACTATAATCAAGGAGCCACTATTTGTTGGTCTACGGTAATTTGGACGAATTATGATCAACCTTAACTGTCGACTTTATATTTCGATTTTTTTCCACAAAGGAAGTCAAAGGGAAGGAGTCAGGTCTAAATATCCAGGGGCAAAAAAGAGGTTTCTGTGATTCGTCAATGTAATAGCGGCCATGGCTGGGGCAAAAAGACATTAAAATATGACTGCTAGAAGAAATGTTGGCCAAAAAATCCTGAAGACATGAATGAGAATTGACTTTTGGGAAGCCCAATAACGGACGACGGGACGAAGCAAGAAATAAATAGTAAGTAAAGTAGCTAAAGCAAAGAGGGTATTCTTACAAAAGAAGAGTCTACTTTCAGAGTGAAGTAAACGCTTGAAAGTAAGGAAACACTTCATTCAAACTGGGTCCAGTTCCTTTATGGCAGTAAGACATGCACGATAACGAAAGCAGAAGAGTCAAACCTAAGATCATTTGAATTTTGATGCTACAGAAGAATGATGGAGATAAAATGGATGGACGGAGTAACAAAGGAAGTCCGTGGAAGAATGGAACGAAAGAGAGGTCTGAAAACTTTATAAAGTAAAGTGGACAACCAAATCGGCCGTATCTTGGCACGTAATGGTCCACTGAAGGCAGTCATCGAAGAAAATGTAAATAGGAATAATTGCAAGCCAAAGCATAGAAAGGCATTTATGGAGCAAGTGATGAATGATGCTACAGACAATATTTATATTAATGTGAAGATAATAGCTGATTGAAGTTTCTGCAAATCAGCTGATTTTTTTCAACCAATGCCCTGATTATTATAGTTTATGAATCATTGATAGTAATGCTTCCATTTTTTTATTTCAATTTGACGGAAAACTTCTGCATTTTTCTGGCCAACGATATAAACTTAGTGTTTTCGTTTTCCATAATAGGGCCTTTGCCATGTACACGAGGGAGTTTAAGTTATTCCGCTGGTTTTATTGATTTTGTCCGCACGTTGAGTTAAGATATCAACTTCCAGAGCACAAAATCTCCATTCAGGGTCGCGATAGATCTTCAAAATATCGAAATTACAAATGTATGCCGACGAATCGCCTCCCCTGATACATATTAATGCCACTACGCATGAGCCATTCAGAACTCTGAACTCTGGACCCCGAAATCCCGATTAGCATGTCTGTCCCGGGCAAAGTTGGAGCTTTGTATCCTTCACGTTGGAGAGGGCGCACAAAATATTTACTGAAGTGGAATATTCAACGTCTTCATATTGAATAATTTTTTTTAAAGATACTCATGATATTCCCTTTTGTGTTTGTAAGAATTCCGAATACATTGTCACTCCGGCATAAATTCTCCATTGAGGGTAGCGGAACACAAATTATTCGCATAAGGAACAAGAGGAGATTCACGTCACTCCATTGTGCACGGCTCAGTGCCCCAATATCGCGAGAAGGGAACCCCTGAGTGAAAGGAAAGGCGAGGCTGAGGAGGCTTGTTTGCAAGGATTGGAGCGTGGAAGATGTATGCCCGAGAGAGAGAAGGGAGTTTGGAAGCGGAAGATTGAGGAAAGGTTGAGAATAATATCCTCCCTGCGGTAACACGGCAACTGAGGAAAAGGAGGCTTATTAGTTGGGAAACAAAAGACAAAGAATGAGATCTTTGACGCAATGGTGCTTGGCAATATGAAAGGATATTACTTCATGCATTCTCTCTCGTAGTGTACGAAGATATCTCGAACTTTGGTCATTTAAGTCTTTTCAGCGTCATGTACCATCGTTGTTCAATCCTAGGATTGGTTAAGCGTAGCTCTCCATTCTTTTTTGGTCGTTACTAGCTCAGTTTCATCCACGTACTTCTTCAATCATAAATACCTCTTTATTTGAAGCATGAAGTTATTCCTTGGTTGCCCTCTTGCGGACTCACCTTCTAATTATCTCTTAAGGAGGTTGGCTCGCGACTGCGTGAGTCAAGTTGTCTGAGGAATCTTATTAATTTAAGTACGAGTATATGCCTGCTAAGTGATCCTTACTTCACAAAGAAAATTACCTAAGCTATTGAAAGTCATAAGTATCACAAGAAATGCGATGTAAAGTCGAAGGATTTCTTTTTTATGATAATTTTAAACAGCTCGACTATGAAGTCAATTCAGCATTTACTTTAAAGAAATAAATTCATGTAGTCCATGAATTTACTAATTTATAACACCAGAATATTACTATCATACATTATGTTATAATATTTTTCTGATATATGCTTTAATATCTCACTAGTAATGATATTATTCATACTCCATACATTTTACATAGAGCGACCGCAGCGCCACTTGAAGACAAGTAACGCATTTCGTCTGCTGTAAGCGCAGAAACTGGTGGATTCAGCGAAACATACGGTGGGTTGATGCCTTTTTTTTCGTGTCATTTTATTTCTTGTAAAATTACGCATAAAATACCAGTTTTTTGCAAAAATGACATGTCACTATGGTATTTTTAAACGTTATATTCCCATGTGATGGCCGTTCTCGCCGTTAATCGTATGTAATTTCAAATGCAATTCTTGCAAAAAGGAGTATGGGTTGGTATAATTATCTTTACTTTATTAGATAGAGGAGCTTTAATTCTATAAGTGCTGAAAATATAAAAAAATGACATGACTTTCACTTTTCGGATCAACCTCCTTAATTATGTTTTTCTTCTTTGTAATTAATGTCTCTTGGTATTTCCAACCGGAATGGTTTTCCTTTGATCTCCCGTTCTCCAAACAAACCTTTCTTCCTCGACTCTTCTGTATATTTCTCTATATTTCGTTTTATCTGTCCTTTTAATCATCAGCAACCTGCGCTAACACTCCTTCACGAAGGCCTTTTCACCGAGAAATGGAAGTGTCATCGAAAGGGTAATGTGGTCATTGCTTTAACGCAGCCTATTGTGGAATAGGGAATATTAAGATATTCCTATTTAGTTATTGTGGGAGGGTTAAAAATCTACTGATTTAATTCACACCATCCTACATCCACACCAAGTGTGATACAATTTCGTTCAGTGTAGTAACAGACTTGGCTGAATGGGAGTAAATTAAAAAGGGAGAATGGGAAAGATAGTAAGCAGCATCCCACTGCGATTGCCTTTTACTGAAACGTCCCTTTCTGGTTCTGGCTTAGTTATTATATACGGTTAAGGGACGCCTTGATGGACCTAAAATTCACCCCGTGACCCGTATTTTTTATATGATTTCCTTCTTTAGCTCCGCATACTTCCTACCTACCATCATTCTATCCAAACTACCCGTCCTTCTCCTGCCTCTACCGCGCTTGCCATTTTTTTCACTCTACCGCATCGTTCAGCACAACCTCACTCATTAACACCCGTTTCATCCACTCCCTCTGTATTCCCAACTGCCTCAAATGAAAATCATTTCCTCCATAACCATCTCTAGCATTTCGCAGTTCATGTTCGTTTCAACTCACCTTACTTTCTCCACAACCATATCTAAAAAGCTTGCGGTCTAGTTTAACCCTCTTTCCTTGTAGTCAAATGTTTTACTTTCTTAAATGACTCGCCCATTAGTTTAATTTCAACGCCGCATTCGTCTGCTCGATTCTCCTTCCAAATTTGCTCTTTTCCTTCAACGTACTATCAAAGTAACGAAATTTCTACACCATCTCTAGCTTTTTCCCTCCTTCCTTAAAATTCAATCTTGTTCAGTTATTTCTCTAAAATCTCATCACTTTAGTTTCCCTACGCCAAAATCTTCATTACGTTTTTTCGCGCTACATTTTTGGCACATCTTGTATTTTTTGAAAGCCCTTGGCGAACTAGTGACTCATATGCATGCTTAATATGGGAGTATCTTCAATGATATCGGGATAGGAATCGGAAAACTCAAGCTGGACCTGAAGAGACGGTTGTAAATGCCGTACTGAAGACGCATTGCTATAAAGTTGAAATAGTTATTCAAGAGATAGAACCGATAGCTAAGTTAATTTGCACCGTTAAAGAAAGGCATTCAAGTATTAAATAAGAGGTAGTTATTCTCTTTGTAACAAAGGGAGGGTGCAGCAGAATCCAGCGTCGGTATCTACATTTACACGATACCCTGCAAGCCACCGCGAGGGTGTGTGGCAGAGGGTGAAGATCACCGAGCATGCACTATTGACATGCAAGCAAGCTACTATAGGATCTCATGCAATTATATTGTTAGTATCTATAGTATTTAAGGGATTAATACATGCATCATGCACTACAGTCTACTCTAAAATATTTCCCCTATCTATCCCTTTGCTATGCTGTCTATTCTGTTCTCTTATAGTACGGGGGAAAAATGCCATTTTGAATGTATCAGTACGACAATATTGATATGCTCAATATCAAGTCTACCGGATGGTCAAACCCAGGCCCTCATAATGGGAATCCAGTACGTTAGACACCACACCAAACCGATATCCCCAAGAAAACCTCTATTATCACACAGAGAAGAAAACTCTTGGAGGGAGATTGAGGAAAAATCACGCACAGATTTCGAGAAATTGCATTTCAGCCCGCTCCCTATTGGGGGGAAACGTGGTTGTGTGATCCCACCATCTGACAATATCCGGATTTCCAAGCAGTCGGTCGGGCGAAGTGTAAAGCTTCCGTAAAGCTATCCGATTGAAATTTCTCTACCTACTCTCTGAAAATGATTACCACCCTAATTCTTGTATTAATTCTGAAACACTACTCAACCTATCGTAACACCTTTTAACGAACCTAGCTGCTATCCGCTGCACACTGTCTAGTTCTCTGATCAAACCTAATTCATTCGGTATTGGCCTGCGTATGATTTACGACGGGCTCTTGTAAAAGAGGAGCAATCGGTCGAGGTCCATTTGGTTTCTTGGTATCGCGTGAGGTCCTCAGCTCAGTCTTCACTCATTGGCGGCGGATGTGAGTTCGGATGAGGAGTCCCTGCTTGTAGTTACCGTGCCGTCTTCGGATCGTGGAGTGTTGAAAGGGACAGGGGTGGAGGTCTGGGAAAGAGGGAGGGGGGGTGGGGGTGAGTGGTGTGTGAGAAGGGGTGAAATATGACACCGAACAAGGGAGGGACGGGGGAGAGGCGCTCCTGCTGAGTGGTGAAAGCTCTCTCGCCCGTTGAGCTGGTGAAGCCCTGAGAATGAAGCGGCCCGTCGCAGTTACAAGTATTGGCTCGAATCCGACGACTTAACAGAAATTCCATTCACTCCTTGTCGTACCTTTGCTAGACACTCGAAGCCTGGTGATGTACAAATATATCGTATTTTCCCTCACCAATCTCATTTATTCATTACTACCATAGCAAGGTTTAGTTTAACAAAGGTTTGCTTTTATACCAAAAAAGGGGTGTTTTAAATTAGAAATCTACCTGAAAAATAATCTCAAATTGTTTTATTGCATATATTGGTTGCATTTCAATTACAATGTTGTATTCGAGTGTTCATAAATTACCTAACGTGTTTGAAATACATAAAATGCGAGTGATTAAACAATGAAAATTGTATATTTCGTTGGCTGCGGTATCCATGTCGCCAAATCGCCGGTATGGCAACCCAACTGGTCGTGGGTTCGAATTCGACCCTTGGTACAGATGCCGTATGTATCGTGGATTAAGCTTTATAATTAATTAGGTTGGACACTGCGATATAACCTTAGAGGATATAGCATTGGAGCTCCTGGGAACCTAATTCTAGTACTTATACTGTAACTTACTTCGAAGAAAATTATTTGCCATGTGAAAAGCAGGAAATCATGTGCAATCTATGCTAGTTGTATACAGTGTGTGTCTTGTATTATTCCATAAGAATATTATATTGTTGTTCTGCTTGTACTTATGGTTATATCTTCATATATGATGAGTGTATTAATTTGAAACTAATTGTAATTCTTCACACCTTGTTAGCCATGCAGCCAAAAAATGAGTTATGTAGAGTCTAAATATTTTGAGTGGCAAAAACTGAATCAACGGAACATGCCGACTAACGTAATCAGGGTTTAACAGGGCCGCATGTGTGGAAATTGTATTCTCCACTGCATGTATTTCTGAATAGTTTGAACGTATATTGTATATTACCTAATGGAAACCTTCCGCTACCCTATTGTTTGGCGCTGATGTCCCTGAGAGGGATAATCTTATCCAAATTTTATCCGCGTTCCACAAAGGGAAAGAGAAAGCAGTGGTATTGACACCACTTGAGTCAGATATAATTGAACCGTCTCTGTTCTTTTCGGTAGGTCCGCCAGAAGTCAATCTAAATCGCAGCGAGAATGCGTGTGGGCGAAGGTGTTCGAATGCCTGATTATAATCTGTCTCTTTAAAATTCACTCCTCCTCGTTTACTTGGAATTTCTGGCAAGTGACTAAACGTACCTGCGTGATCTCCCGCGGCCAAAAATTAAAAAAAAAGGAGAAGAAGCCAAATCTCTTTCCAAAAATATGGAAATGGGTCCTCGGAGGTTTCTCCGTTTACTTTTCTGACGGCTTGGGACGACTCGAAAAGCGAAGTAATGCTTCTCCTCACCCCCGTCCCCGACTCCGCCGCTGAATTTCAATTCCGCATGAGAGAAGTCGGGACAGGTCTTTCGTGTAATTGGTTGAGGAAAATAATGCAACACTATTCTTTCGGGAAAATTGCAGGGCGTGCTGAGCTTGAAACCTTAATGGCTCGTCGGACGTAAGCTGGCCGTAGTTGATTAATAATAGAAGAGGTGGTGTTCTAATTTTTTTGCGAGGAGGGGCAAAGCAAAAGGGTTTTTAGGAGCGATGGGATATGGCCGGGAGGGTTGCAGTGTTTGTGCCGGGAATGGGAGGGAAGGGGGGACTTGGGGTCGAAATTATGGTAATATCCGGAATTTAAACTTGAGTACGCTCCTATTATGTTTTTCGACGCTGAATATTTATAAGAGAGTTGGGGTGTGAGGGCCGAGAGAGTTGAGTGGATGTGAAGAGGATTCCAGGCAGCGGACGGGCGGTGAGAGTGTTTTGTTTGGACAGGGAGGGATGCTGGGGTTGAGCGGGAAGCGGTTGAGGGGAAAGCGGGTAAAAGTTTGTGGGGAGAGGGGAAGTAAATGGTTTCGTGGAACAATGGAGCCGTTTGAGCTCAAAAATTTGATTTTTATTCCAAACCCCATCTCTTATTCTTTCATGCTCTTAATTCATATGGAATATATCCCGGCGTATGTGAGCGTGCGTGTAACTTACAAATTGGCCCGAAGGCTGTCCGTCGAGGATCGGACGACCACATATCCCGTCCCATTCCAACCGGACGAAGCCGGTGCGCTTGGAAATATAGTAACTGGGTGCTTAGGGAGCGGGAATATGCGGGAATGTTAACGTGGGAGCGGGCATTTTCTTTAAAAATAAATGAATAACGATTGCCCTTTTTCCAATAAAGTGTGTTTGATATCGAAATTGGATACTGTGCAGCAAAGATCAGCTAGGTTTGTAAAAAAGCGTTACGCTAGGTTTAGCAGTGTGTTGAAATTAGATGAGATAGGATAGGAATCACTCTCGATGCACAGGCTGAAGTAGAGACTAAGTCTCTTTCAGAAATGTGAGGTGGACTTATTCTCTGAAAACGTTAAAAACATATTAAAATCTCTAGTTTGCAATAGCAAGTGGTGTCATGAAGATAAAACGAGAGAAGTAGATATTAAAACGGAAAAAGTTTCAAATACTTTGCTTTTCGCCTGCAATTAGGGCCAATTGTAGATCAAATCGTAGGTACCTGCTAGTTTATTCGGATAAACAATGAGGATTTTTAGTTTTGTTGCATTTAGAAAAAAGCTAAAAAAAAAAGGCATGTGCCTTGTCTGGCAGTAATGTGAATGGATCCTGTATAAATAAACCCATGATTATATCTTTTATTAATCCCGTTGCATGTTTCGCTCGTTTCCATAAATATTTAATTAAGAGTTGTGCTCTGTATGTCCTACATTATGTTAGTGAATGGTAGATGGTGTGGAAGTATCCTTTGCCACTCAGTTTTGTGGCAGCATACCGGTAGTACTAAAGATGTAGGTGTTCATGCTCGAAATTCGGAAAGATGAATGTCGATTAGAATATTTTGGTAGCGAATAGAAAAGGTCTCGCGGCCTCTTAAATTTTCACGTAAAATATTTCTAGCTCTATTTCATTAAATTAACCAAACTTGCAAGAAAAGATTTAAAGTGAATTTCTGCCAGTAATATAAATTTTCCAAGGAGTACTGGGAAATTTTAGCAATATTCGGGAAATATGTGGGATTGTACGGGAATGCCGGTCGTATCTCTCGCAAGACACCCTGTGTAATCACGCTCGCATCCCCTTGGGGACTACGAGTCTGAGAAATGGAAATTAAAATGGAAACCTTGGCCTCTCTCCCTCCAGTATTGGATGGGCCATCGTTGTGGTGAGCTCACGCAATGTATTGCCATCGGCGATTTACGTGCTCACGCGAAAGAAATGCTTTCACGTTCTGTCGGAATTCTCGTGGAAAACCTTGAGGGAAAGGACCTTTGTCTGAAGAATTCCACAGCAAAAAAATTTATTCGGTTAGACGGGGGAATGTAATTAGTATCCATCGATATTGAGCCGACTTATTTAGCTACCAAGCTAGCAAGCGAATAAGCTGCCCTCGTAAATTAAGGACCATTAAATATCTATACAGGAAGACTTGTTGGTAGTTCAGCTGCTTAAAAGTCTTGTAACGAACGGTTTAAAACAGTGTCGTCCTGGTGATGCTTTATAGATCTTTGTTGCATTTAAGTAGTGCATTTTTGGTTAACTTCACTCTATGCCACACATCCTCACGGTGGCTCGCAGGGTATTATGTAGATGTTATGGAGATCATTTTGTCACTTTGGAATGTTTTAATGGAGCATGTCAGCGGCCAATGCCATCAAGTTTAAACAAGGTTATTTCGTGCTATTTTTGTGTCCTCTTCAATGCTGAGGATAGTAAGGGATGAAATGAAGAGCCAACTGGGTTGATTTTATGACACCTAACTTTTGTTAGAGTGGTATGACGAATGGTGCGTTGAGGTTGAATAGAGGTTTTGAGCCTCAGGTATGATTAAAATCATACTTAAAGCAGTAATCACGGCAAGGAGAATTAGTGATGAAAATAAATCCCTTATTATTTTCACATGGTATTGTTTACGTTAAATTTGGACTATAGGCCTGTTGCCGGGTATAATTTAAGATATTTGAAACATTGATGAGTTCTTTTAAAAACTGTGGTGTAACCTTTGAAAATTTTGATTTGTGCCTAGAAATATATTATAATTAAATTGTTTGAAGCATACTAAAACGATAGCAATTCCCCCGATATTTTCCTAAGGATTTTGGGGGAATTCGCCCTGAATGTCATATTTTGGACAATATTGAATGAGAAGCAGTAACTTTTTAATTCCACATGTATTCAGGTCCTGATGATGACGTGCTACGTCGAAACCTAGGTCGTTTCCAATAAATACATGTGGAATTTCAACTTTACTGCTTCTCATTCAATATGCTATTAAATGAATTGAAATGGGAATCATTGTCGGATCGCAGGTTGAAATTTAGACTTAATCTCTTAAACAAATTCCAAGGCAATATTTTCAGTAATGATGTTAAAAATATTTTACGAACCCCAACTTACTATGGCAGACTGAACCATAATCATAAAGTTAGAGAAATTAATTGCCGAACTAACCGATTCAAAATGTCCTTTTTCCCCGTACAATAAGAGATACGAATAACGGTAAATATGTCCTATCGGAGAGTAGCAATGAATAGCATTGGTAGCTGCATGTTGGTATGAGTACTTAAAGCTAACCCTACTAACAGAATGTTTTTGCATGTTTGCTTTGCAATTTCTATCTTTTTTAAATAGTGTAGTTCTGACTACTATATTAATACTATTCCTTTTTTATGCATGATATGTAGTGCATGTTTGGTTAGCAATCACCCCCTGCCACACACCCTTGTGGTGGCTTGCAGGGTATTATGTAGATGTAGATGCTAAGCAAATTCCATAAATTCACGCCTGAAACAATGGAATTTTGGACAATAGGAAGAACTAAAGTATCAAAACTGCATCCATACTATTTTGAGCAAATTTTTCTATTTTTAACTTCTATTATATTAGATATTCCTGTACTACTGTAGTTTTACACCGATAGTATTTATTGTTATCTCTCATGAGGTATGTAGTATTCGGCATTATGGCTTTATCCCTGCTGATATTTTTTTAAGTTGTATGTATACTCGCTCGCACACAAATTCATTCACTCCCTACGTCTCCCACGCGTCGATGTAATTCATAGGCCTTACATCCGACCTTTTAGTTTTTTTTTCATTTTTTTCTGCCCATATAATTGTCAGTTAACCACGAGAAGGTGTCGAGGGCCCCTTTTTTTGATCATCCATTCGCACCACCAGCCAACCACCAGGTCACTTTATCGGTTGCCAATCGTGATATTGCTCTTTCCACTTCTCACCCGAAGGGAATGCTGCGTTCACGTGGGCGAGCCTCGGAAGTGATTCAGTGAGATTGGCGAATGGGTGTTAAGGCCCTCACCCTGGGGGTCCCTTCCCTTTTGCCCGCGTCTGGGACCCTGGGAGGTGGGAGTTGCAGAGGGAGGGGAGGGGTAGTTTTCGAGGATGAACAAAGGTGTGTTGTTTGGCGGAGGCTGCAGGGGATAGAGAAGGCGGGGAACATGAGCCGGTCGTTTTAAAACGGCCTACCCTCGTAGAAGGGTTTTGACGGCGCATGAAAGGAACCCTTTGAGCCAGGCTCCAGAAAGGACCGGAGCTCCGCCTACGGCAGACTCGAGGCACGAGGGCGAATTTATTCCGGAAGAGAATGTATTTAGCATAAAAGAGAAATAAGCCGTTAAAACAACTCTCGCCAGGCGCGTATAGGCTTTTGCGGGGGAGTGAGATTTCACGAGCTCTCTCTCTCTCTCTCTCCAATGGCCTTGTTAAATTAAATGACATGGAATTGAATTGCAAACTGTGCACGAGCATGTCAAATACTTTAGCAAGTTAAAGGTTTATTTTGGCACGGAAATTGAGGTCCACATATTTCCACATATCCAAGGATTTGTGCATGTCCTAGCATACACAACACCTTGGCCCTAAGGTTGTAATGGTGTCAATCTTAGGCTGTAAGGTTGTTATGGTGTCCATCTTAGGTTGTAATGGTGGCCATCTTAGGCTGTATGGTGTGATACAGCCTTAGACGTAGGATCACATTAACACATTACTACTACTAGTATCAAATAAGGTAGGGGCACACACTCCAAGGGTTTATTCGGCACCTGATGATGCTGCACAGCACTAAAACCTGGATCGTTTAATAAATATTTAGTGTAGAATTACAGTGTGTGTGTCTTCCTTATTTCCTAAAGTGGAAAATTTCCTCTCACCATGGTCGGTAATAATTTCCTATACCAGTATGAGATAAAAATACCAAATGTCCCATTGATGGGGAAGACTTTCTCGTCTGGACCTCCCTTCACGGCGGAGATGCCAAGTGAGACAATATAGTTGCTAATTTGCATGTTAGTAGTGCTTGCTTGGTGATCTTCACCCCCTGCCACACACCCTCGCGGTGGCTTGCAGGGTATCGTGTAGATGTAGATGAAGGGAAATCCAGACGAGAAAGAATTACAAATTACGGAATAATAAATATAACGGAGGTCACGCGAACACTATTCTTTGACGAAATAAAACTGTGTTTTATGGCCACGTGCCTAATGAATTATAGCCAAAACAAATGTTTTCTTGGAATACACAGACAGGAGGGCCTAGAATAAGCTAAGGAGTATGCCGCAGCTGGTGAATGAGTTGCAAAAAATTAAAATCATGGAGATGGCCACGAAAAGATATGTGGATGAATAGAGATCATAGGAATGGTGGTTAAAAGTTGGATAACTTCGTCGATCGTTCAGTTACCGAGTTTGAAAAATGTGTTCCCTTGGAACCCGGGTTCTTTTTTTTACTAGTGGAGTGAATACATGAAAAATGGTTTTGTGGTGACGTAGTAAAGCCAATCTGTTGCTATTCATCTGGATATTATGCAACAGTGAGATTACCCAGCCGTCGTACCGAGGTAGGAAACGTGCCTGCATGATGGACTACAGGTGGGGAATTCTAAACAGACTTCGATCCTGTGTTAGTTCTAAGATTATTTTTGGGCTATATGGTGATGTAAATATATTTTGACGGCTGAGTAATCAGATTTGATATATCTTTTGGTATATGAATACAGTTACCAGGTCTCTAATGAAATCACGTCTTGTTTTTTTTTATTTTACAGTGACGTCTAAATATTGAGATCCCTACTACCCTTGTTTTAGTGACAATTTTTCCAGGGTAATGAAGAGGTTTAAATTAGTTTATTTTCTACCATCTCTTTATCGAATGGATATCTCAAAAGCGTTGCAACCTCAAATGATGCACAATTTTATTGCAATTTCTTTCCAGAATTTCGTTTACAAACACCAATATGACTTTAATCCGAATGAATTTGCTCTGCCAATGGAAAAATACTTATTTGAATACTCCCAATGGTACTCCAAGTAAAATGTTCATCTCTCCACCACCATAGCTCGTGTTTAATGCGTAGCCTTGCTCGTGATCCAGGATGTGTTTCCATTTTAAAGAGCAATGAGATCGCTATCGATTTATTGCAGGCTCAAGGCCGGAGGGAATAGGGTCGATCACCTTGTTTCGCCTTGGTCTGCATGGGGTCTTATCGGCATCAACCCTGCTGCAGTACTACTGTATTCGTTCCATTAAAAAAAAAAATTGGGACTGCTGCCTCCCTCGTTGCTTTTTGGCAGCAGGAAATTCTGATACTGGAAGCATTACGCAGATTGAGCAGAGTACGTAGATGGTGGATAGTGGATGCATCTTTGACTTTACTCCATTTGGATCTTTGATATTGTAACTCTGGCCAGCAATATCCAAAAGGCTATTGCGTAGCTCAATATAGAGGTGACGCGCTAGATTATTTTAATATGTTAATGTATGTACCTTGTTAAACGATAAATGATTGATTGACGAAAGGCTACGCGTATTGTATACTTGATCCCCATAGAAAGTCATCTTTACCACATACCACATGAAGTCACAATATATATGAATAATTAACTCGGCTTTTAATTTAATAATGCGTTCAATGAAGACAATCGATGAAGGACAAGTGGACGGGAAAAATGGTAAAGGAAGGCCTCGTGTGAGATATATGGAACTAGTGATGAAGGATGTGAAAGAGAAGAAATACGTAAATGTGATGAGATAAGCCGATAGAAGAACTCAGTGGAGAGCTGCGTCAAACCAAACTGAGAATTGATGACCTGTGATGATGATGAATGCGTTCAAAAGTTGGTCGCTGACTACAATCGAAAGTCCTTCATATTTCTTCCTTTATCTTGATGCTATTCAATACAGATATTTTTAGCTAATCACTTTAGGTGCGAACACTCCCAACGAAATATTATCAGTAAACTCTCTTGGCCCTAATGCTCGCATTCACTTCTAAAATTCCAATCAAATGCACGAAATAGATATCACGATAATAAATGATGGTATCGCCTGTAGTGAACAGAGAGAACGTCCAAGAGCACATTAAGGATAGCAATGACACTTTTCTGCTTAAGACAGTTTTCTAATCCCTCGTTTACTGTGATGGCTAAACGTTGCGCTGCTTAAGTTCTAAATATAAATTGTATAAATAAATATAGAAATCGCTTACCATCCCAAGGGTTCGAATCCTGCCTCAGTAAAGATTTGCAACTGTATACTGGTAGATACCGTGTGGAGATTACTTCAAGTTCAGTACTCCGTCCGCCGGATGGAATGTAAAACCGTGGATCCCTTGGTGCCTTGCGTTAAGTACCCTTAAGGCCAATTGACAGGATTATGCCGAGGCCGAGTTTAACTCCACTCTCCCTCCGTTCTCTGATCGATTCCAAAACATATCCAAGTACCCACCTACAATTGAGCGTTGCTCGTAATTTGGCTCAACCACAACAGCAGCTTACCCACAATGTTGATCAATCCTTTAAACGCAGCACATACACTTCCAGATAGGCTTGTGCGATGACCGATTTTGATCATCGATTTTTGATGCAAAAATTTCATGGAAATGCTGCGATGACTATGGCTGTCATCGATCATCGAATAGAGTGTACACGATGATCGATGAATATCGATGATCGATGACTGTCGATGTTCGATGAATTACGATGATCGATGACTATCGATGATCGGTGCGGATGTCCCGGTTGGTAATTTGGTGTCACTATTAAGTGAAGATTGAATTGGGTAAAACTTAATTGAGAAGGAAAAGGCCTATTTATTAAAGAGAGAAACAAGCACCAAGTTACAAATTAAGCAACAACTCTTTGTTGTGGTATGATACAATTCTCATAACCGCATTTTCATCGGTGAGTACAAGTCGGTCGTCCAAAACAACGTGTCCTGCATCGCTGAATAACCGCTCTGACGAAGTTGAAGTGGCAGGAATACTGAGGTACTTCCTCGCGTACTTCTGAAGGCGGGGATACACATCCTTCCTGTCCCTATACCAATGTAGGACATCCGAAGATTTGGATAAAGCTGGGACCTCCTCGTAATTGTGGAGCTCCGCCAGGAAGGGTTCGTCAGCAGAGGTAGCGTTTCTCGTGTCAGCAGCACATCACGACTCATCGATATCGATGGTTCGCATCAGCTAATCTACTCATCGGCATCGATGATTCTCATCGACTCATCGCAGTCGATCGTCGATGACTTCGATTAATCGACTCATCGCACAAGTCTACTTCCAGACGTTAGCATTTCGCAAGTGTTTTGTTCATCGCGAGACGGCGAAACGTTCGTAATTAATTTATAAAGTTATATGGAACACTACGATTGTTTAATGTACACAATAATGGGTCGTGAAATGAACGGAAAAAAATGCAGGGATTTATTTTGTACCAAGACTATGCTGTAGGAAGTGCTGTGCAACGCGATCATAAACGGCTTCTCAGTGGGCCCTGTCGGAGGGGCTTGTCGAAACTCCATCCCGTTGGAATTCGGAGAAAGGGACATGGTTTAGGGGGAGTGGGAAGAGAAGTTGAGAAGACCGCACGACGCCGTGCCCCCCCCCCCCCCCCCCCCATCCGCCCTTGGGCGTGCGTGGCTGTAATATTTGAGCGAGGGAGCCTCGAGGGTGGAAATGACGACGACTCTTCAAGGGATGGAGGGGGTGGTTGGAGTGGGCGGAAGGGGGCGGTTGCGTGGGGTTGAGAAGCGGAGTGGGGAGGGGGGGGGGGGGGGTGGAAGGAATGGGAGGAGCAAAAGAGAGATGGCGCTCTCCTTCTCTAAAGTGGGAAGAGGCATTGGAATCATAATAACATCGGGAGCGAACGAAAAAAAATAGAAAAAAGAAACTTCCCATGAAGCTGTGACTGAATAATGAATTCCCTTCGCGTCACATCTCCAGGAAACTCGCGCTGTTGAGGCCCTTCCCGGAGAGAGATAGAAAGGAGGTGACGTGATTAAATTCTTCGATTCCGTCGTGTTTTTTTTTCTTTTTAAGAATCGAGAGCGTCCCCATGACCATATAACAAGTTCAGGATGAAACGGGGAAGAATCGACTGCAGGATGCAATGTATTACTGATGACTTTTGTGAAAGCCGAGGATGAGGAATACATTTTTAAGGGCGACTTCTTCGCGCTGATGAGCCATCAGTGGAAGGTTTGCCCTCGTGAGAGAACTTTCGAGAGGCTCTTATTCCATTCAATCAACGACGCTCAACTGTTTTTCATTGTCTGCAGTCTTTTCTACGCCCCTTGTGTCATACCTAATCAAATTAAACTTTTAATTTTTGGTCGTCCGCGACAGCCAGTTCGGTAACCCGGAGGTCGCGGGTCTGCCGCTTTGGGCATGGATGTTGTTCTTATTTTAAGAACATAGATTAGGTGGTACGAACTAACCTAGGCTACTGGAGCACCCGAAAAACCAATTCCACCTACTTATATTTTTGTCTCACACTATCGTCAAAATCTTCGTAAAAGTTCTGCCGACGCTGATTTGTAGACAGATTTGTAGAAGTTGTAGAGAATGAATGGAGTGCAGAGAGAAAAATCTGCATGTCTTGAAGTTTTCTTAGCGGAACAAAGTTTCTATTGACGTGACAAGAGTGGGAATTCAAATGTATCGTTCATGGGCCACGTGAATATTGTCTCATCGGAATCTTTACTACTTCAACCACCTCATGTATTCAAGAATGAAATAAGTTTATTTTGAACGAGAAGTAATTGATAGTAGGTATCTCAAACCGGGAGGCTTGTATAGTGTCTTAACTCTGGGTCACGTGATACATCCTTCATATTCGTTTTCAATTTCGAGCGTACTACCCAGTGAAATAGCAAGTATCTTGTAGCGTAAAGACCAGAATTCTTGGAATCATGTATGCAGGGATATTGGATTTCATAATTGGTATGACCCTATTTTTGTACATCCTCTTAGCAGTTAGCCAGGGGAATGTACGTTCAAGAATGCACGTACATAAAGGGCCCGTACCTAAAGCCGGGTTTCGAGTCTCATTTGTGGTAGATTTTTCACTGCAGTACTTGTGCCAACATGAGTTCAGTATGGAGAGTACTCCCACTTCCGAATTGTAATTATGGGCCTTTCTTTCGCATTTGTGCTATGATTACGGATAATCATCCTTCCTTTTGAAGAGAACTGTTTAAATGAAATGCCCTTAAGACTCAGTCTTATATTTGCGTTGTGGAATCAAATAAAATAAGATGCATGGCTATAACCTTTTCCTAAACACAATTGAAAAATAACAATAATGTGAAAGTGTTATCCGTCGTGACGATCCGTGATAAATCCTCTGAACTTCTACCGTCAGGTGGAATGGTAAACGGTAGACCCATTGGCGCATCTCATACACCTTCTTAATACCCTGCAAGCCACCTCGAAGGTGTATGCGATGGGGAGAATCTTCGCTATTCATGCAATACCTATCATGTCTAAAAAGGGCTAAAGTAATTAATTTTGAAGATTCAGGTGATATGGAGTAGAAGAGAAACATGATAACACAGAAAGAAAAAACACGAGCCAAATCCACAAAAATAAGTCATCGCATTTCACACCCCTTGTAAAGAGGCATCACCCAGGGGTCTGCCCCTCCCACATTTACGACCTCTCAACGGAGCACCCTACGGACGAGGTCCCGTGCTGCAACCAACTTCTAGGGAAGGTCTTGTCTTCAAGGGAGCCTTTCGAGACTTTTGTTTTTATATTTGCTACTCATTTGTGACCACCTCACCCCCTGTTTCCCACTCCTGCCCGCGTCTCCCACACTTCTTTTCTCCCCACACTGGTTACTTTTGTTGACCACCAATAACCGTCCACTCCCACGCTCCTCCCCTTTCCTCCCTCTTCCCCCCCATTTTGGTTTTTTCATGTATATGTTGGTGCATCTTGATATATGCTACCTGACGATGCTGTAATACAGTGAAAACCGGGTCGTAGTAAAGTTTATTTTTGTGGATTTGGCTCGTGTTTTTTCTTTTTGTGTTATCAGGGTTAAAGGAGTTAAATTCTCCTTTCGTCGAAAGCAGATTCCTGGTTGTTGACGAAATCCTCCATTGGGTCCACGGTTTAACGTCCCATGGACGGAGTACTTGACTTGAAATGACCTACACACGGCGTGTGTTATGACGGGAGTTGACCGACAGATAAGATCATTAGCGCCATGTATGATGGTTGGGTATTAGAGAAGATACAGGAAATGGATGAATGGGGAAGGGGAGCATTTGCTTAATCTTAACGAACAACGCAGGTACCCGCCCAATTTCATTTACTGAATGAGTGCTGAACTTGTAATTCTATCTAAATAGCGCAAAATAAGGGAAAAGGATGCCACTTAAAAAAATTTCCTCCGCCGAGATTCGAACTCGGGCTCTTGGGTTGTGAAGTCAAAACTCTAACCTCGCTCAGAAATCCGATTCTCCTCCTTACGGTATCCAAGAGAGGATTCTGAAGTAATTTCTTTCGGAATCGATCTCGGGGTCTAAGGTTGGAAATCCAGTATACATGTCAGCCTTCCACTAGATCGTAGGAGGATCGGGTTGGTGTGGTGGCT
The DNA here is from genome assembly GCA_933228895.1 of Platycnemis pennipes. Taxonomy (NCBI): domain Eukaryota; kingdom Metazoa; phylum Arthropoda; class Insecta; order Odonata; family Platycnemididae; genus Platycnemis; species Platycnemis pennipes. Next base: position 39,291,250 of record OW121851.1, on the reverse strand, counting down.
AGAGTTCTGACCTATCTCGACAGCTATAGATTTTTTATTGGTGTACCGGTTCCAACTCGAGTGCTGTGAAAGTAGCACGACAAGTTCAATACTTAGTCCGTCTGATTGGATGTAAACCCGTGATCTGATTGGACGTAAACGCGTGAAATTTTTGGTGTTTTGCGTTAAGAGAAGACTGATGCTGACGCCGGGTTTCACTCCGCCCTTCCTCCATTCCTTGAAAATATATTCCTATCTACATGCGATTATCCACCTATCCTATTTGAGGTAGATGACCATTGCTGTCAGTTGCTTCCCCCGAATAGCAACAATCACTCAGGTTTTTTTTTGGTGCTCTTGTCCTTAAATTTTCATTCGCAGAGGGAATCTTCCGGTCGGCGGAGTATGGCCAATCGGAACGCGGCCCCAGTTTCTGGCTCCGCTGGACCGTGAAGGAAACAGAGCGAACAATCCGACAAAACTGCTCTCTTCCCTCATACCACTTCCCCATTCTCTCTTGTGTCCCCCCCTTTCCAAACCCTTTTCCTGCCCCTGCGGAAAGGGATTCGACTGCGCCGCCGGTCGTGCCATTTCTCGATCAAATGTCCCGTGAACGTTGACTCCGGATAAAATCCGTGGCTGTCGCCCATGCTGAAACAATCTCGCGAATGGAAATCCGCGAGCGAAATGATTGCAGAGATGGGAAACAGACCTTTTTTTTAATATCTGGTTAATGCGGAGCGTGATTGGTCACTGGGGCGATCTCGTGGAAAAAATTAATAAATGAAAGAAATCCCTCTTCTGTTTGAGTCGACAAGGGGGACAGCTTCGCGAAACGATAAAAAAAAGAAGAAACGATTTCCGCATATCCGTTTCATTTTTCCCCGGACGTCATGAATGGGAGAAAGCGGAAATAAGAACGCTCGTATTTCATGGGGAAAAGAGGACACAATGGGGGGAAAAAAGCACTCCTCGCGTGAGACATTGGCAAGGACAATTTCATTCCGGCGAATCAATTCACGACCGCTAATCTCGTAAATGTTTGGATAGCGGAGCGGATTTCAGTCAACGGGTGAACGAAGCCGCAAAGGCACAGTATACGATTTCGGGTAATTATTTTGGTGACAAAAGTCATAATGCCCCAGCGCCTGGGTTCACAAAGTCACGCGGTCTGTTGTCGATCGATTCAGCTGCGTTCTTCTTTTTTTACATTTGTGTTCACGTAACTAGGTTGCAAATAGCCCTTATCGCATTCAATAAAGTGGTCAATTAGCTCGCGATGACTTCTTGATCACTCAAGTCAAACAATTGATAATTTTATTTGAGCGACCATTTGATTCATTAATGTTCCTGTCACTTTTCCGTTTTCAGGTCACAATTAAGGTCCGCGGTTTACGATGAAGGTCAGAAGAATCTGCGCAGTGAAAAAGCCCATCATTTGCCGTCACGAACGAGCACGGGAGCGACTCAGTGGAACAAGTAATTGTTTTTAAAACAATTTCAAACCTTGAAGAGGGCCAAGTGTTTTTACAAGTATGTAAGTAAAAGTTGCATCATTATTCTAGTATTTTATATTTTGGCGTCACTAGTTTTATATAATATAATTCCAGTACCGATTGTGCTAAAATAATATTTTCCGATTCCTTATTTTAGATAACTTGCATCGTGTAGTAGGATTGCTTAATTTTTCTATTTTATGTATTTTGAAATGAGATGCTGTACGTTAGTATGTTCAAACGAAATATATTGTATAAACTCAAGTTTTGCAAATTAGCCGTGGAAAAATTAAAGTCGAACCCTTACCTTGACCAAGATTCGAACCTTAATGGAATCCAGGAGTATACATGTTCGAGTACGAATAAAGGTGGATGATTTTTCTGCGAAAAAAATGGTTAAATTACCTATTGTGCCTAAAATCTGATTTATCAAACGTTTTACAAAACTTTCGGTACAATTGGCAGTTTCAAATGCTGGGAGTTCCTACTTACGAAACGATATTTATAATTAAAGAGAGGTCTGTCACTTAATAATTCTCATAGTTAATAAGTGTGAGTAGGAGTGAATGTTCCAATACTGCAGTTTCCTCATAGACATTTATTAGGTACGACTATTGTTTCGTAGCAGGGCTACATCATCAGTTGGTGATGTAGCCTGAGGCTGTACTTCTGATGAAAACCTGATGATGTAGCCCTGCGACTAAATCATAGTAGTATGTAATAAAAGTCTATCTGGAGACTGCAATGTTGGAATCTTTATTCCCAGCATGATGGATCTCCACAAAGTTTTCCTGGGACTACATAGTATATCAAGTGTGTAACTTAATGTGTTATGAGAGAAATTATACGTTATATCCAAGCATCAAATGAATTTAAAGGGAGGGACTTCACGTGGGAAACTGCTGTAAGTGGAAAGCCTCAATTAAAAAGACAGTTAAAGCGTCGTAAAAACTCCTTTGCGCTAACGATAGGTCATGGAAACATATTGGAGTATTAATGCAGATCATTTTTTGATTCTTCGTCTCTGGGGTCTGACTTAGATCGTGTGATTTCTTTTATGGTGAGTTGATTATTGAAAAATAACCGTGAAAACCTCACGGAGTTACCCGCTGATATACACAATAGAAGAATTTTCATAGAGAAAAGGAATTGACCGTGATCGGGGCTCGAACCTGGAACTCCTTTATTTCCGACCGGGTGTTTTAAACGGTAAAGCTAAGCAAAAGCGTCAAACCTCTAAATATAGATACGGAGGAAGGAAGTCTTTTTAGATGAACTGCTTAAACCTGGCTCGGAATCAGGGCGTTCCAGGTTCAAGTCCCGTTCATGTTGAATGATTTTTTCTTAGTGGAAAATCTGTTACTGATTTCACATTCGTAGTTGATAGTGCTAACTAGGCTGTAACCGAACCTACGTTACAATTTCGGGAGTGTTTTCGAATAAAGTATTTGAGATCTAAAGCTACGCGTATTGGTCGTGTAGAGAATATGTGGGGGAAGTCCGTGTAATTTGGACCAGTGTGTAATTCGGACCGATAGCTTTACTTATTATTCATAAGGGACAGCAACATTTTTGATACAATATCGTTAGAAAGTATCTTGGAAATGCCTCATCACCAAATTTCATCAATCAGGCTCGAGTGCTTGAGGCAAGACGGCGAAATGAGCGAAATCGTGAGCATCGATGTAATTTTTCCTCCTAAGGTGTTAGCGGACTACAAAGTTACTTTTACTAGTTGAAGTACAGAAATTGCTGCTCTCTTATCATAATACACCTAAGTAAGTGCCATGTAAGTCTCTTAAAAGTATCTAAAGATGCTTCTGTGAAATTGAGTCAGCTGTGATTTTGTTCCTTATGGTGTATTTCGGACCACCGAACAGCGTGTATTTTGGACCGGTCCAAATTACACGGGCAAGTATTAATGCGTTCCCACCATATTACTTCTTCACCTACAGTAGAATATTGAAATTTAAAAGTTCCTATTTAACATTTCTATGTCATGAATTGTTTTCTGAGAGGAGTCTAGTTTACCTCGGCATTGCTTTATATACTCGACCCAGACTTTCTGAACCCCACCCCACCGGCTGGGAGACAAGCCGGAACATTTGTGTTTGCTTCATGAAACCTTTTTAACTGAGTAGCACTAGAAAATTTAGCCATAAACGTATTTAATAAACCCATGAAGAAGTAGTTGTGTTAAAAAAAAAACTATTATAAAATACCTTTTCCCCTGTCTCTTCCACTCTTCCAAAGGCATGCTAAGCTTTGGTGAAGATATTTTAGAAGTGGTATTATCTTGTATTCATTGACGAAAGAAATTACGTCACTACTCGGGTAATGCTATAGGAACGGTGGTAAATATTTATAATTCATTTCCAAATCAGCAGTTACAAGTTTATGAATCAAATGAATCATTTTCACAATAATTACTTTAGCATGTGATTGTTCAATTTTGACCCGAAGCGGAGTATTGAAGCTTGCCTGTGAAATTTTTGAGCGAAATAAGTAGAAAACTCGCTTCGATTGTGAGAGAAAATTATCTGGAAAAGAGTTATTTTCGGGATTAATGACACGTGAACCCCGGCTAATCCTAATCCAAGCCAACATCGCCATCGCCGGCAGGTGATTGGGGGTTTAACCAAGCCGTGGTGAATAGATTCTCTGCTTTCTTTGAAAATATTATAGATATCAAGAAGATTGACATGTTGTGCCACAGAAGAATATTGAACATTCAATGGATCAACTGATTAAGTAACGAGGAAGTCCTCTGAAGAGTGGGAGAAAAGATAAGTCTTCTGAAAACACTAAGAAGAGAATGGGTCAACTTAATCGGTCACAGCATAAGGCATGATATCTTGATGAAGACAAACGTCGAAGGATAAGTGAATGGGAAGAATGGCAGAGGAAGGCCTTGTGTGTGATTTATAGAATAATTGATGAAGGATGTGAAAGAGTGTAAGAGAAGAAATACGAAAATATTTAGAGGTTGGCTGACAGAAGAATTGAGTGGAGAGCTGCGTCAAACCAATCTCAGGGTTATTGACTGATGATGATTATGGCCTAGAAGATTTCTGCTTTAAGGTGAGGCTAGAATGAACCAAGAATCTACGGCAAAGCAAACTAAAAATTCATTCCGTGCATTTAATCCTGAAACCCAGCAGGATGATATAATAAATGAAGAATTTAACCCTGTTGAGAAAAATACTCCACTTCCTTCAACTTCATCTAAAGGTCCGTGGCAATAGCAAATAGGGTGTACTGTGGATCTCCGGCTGCTTTAACAAGGACAACTTATAAGGATTTAGTAATGATGTCTGCCATTGCAGGTCCTTCTAGAGTAAGTAATAAATGGAGAAGACAATTTACAGCGAAGTCTATTTTTCGGAAAATGATTAGATGCAGTGTGAAAAATACAAGGAGTACTTGAAGAATGTTGTGATCTAAGTGATGAGAAATATAATTACTAATGTAGCTGCCTTTAAGCTACTATAAGCTCAATAAAAATGTATACCATCAGCAAAAAAAAACTATTAGTAAGTTTCTAATATGGACCATGGACCGTTTTATTTTTTGTTAAAATATGTTGCTGAAATAACGAATACCTAGTACCTATTAAATTGTGGCCTATATAAATAGAATATTTAGTGGAGAATACTGATCAAATAAACTGTTTGCAAATCATTTATGATAAATAATAAGTAAAAGAAATAAAACATGTTAGTTTGTAAGAATTCTCATGACAGAACGTAATTTAGGGTTCAGGTCCAAATTATACGCATTAGCTGGACCAAATTACACGCCCTCGGTCAGAATGACACGGAACCAAAATTTTCCTGAAAACCTTTTGTAATACCATACCTTAAAACAATACTTAAATATTGACCTATCAGTGCCTTTGTTATTGAGTTTAGTTTGTCATGAAAAGATGCTAATTTTGTACTGTACTTATGGAATAAGTTATATGCCATCAAATTTAGGTGGTCCAAATTACACGGATTCCCCTATTACTTATTATGCCACCATTTTGCGTACAAAATTATAGACCGCACTCCTAATTCTCCTCTTGTCATTTGCATCCGGAATTGCATTCATAATGAAAGGCGACTCTATTACTAGTCTCTAGTCCTTATGAAGAAACCAATATTTTTTTTACCTCTCGTGACCAGGCTATGCGGCGTGGCCTCGCCAAATCATTTGCCGCTTTCACGGTTGTATGAGAAGGCATTTAAATCGTCGGAGCAGCTTTTAACTTTTTCTCTCGCAAATGGAGTTCGATTTTTTTCCTTCGATTCTTTTTACCCCGCCAAAGGGGATTGCGTGTGTACTCAGGAGGCCACGTACCCAACACCGTGAGCTTCCGAAGCTTCTGGGCGCGATAAATTGTCAATTAAGCGTGAAACCTTTAAATTGAGCGCCGCGACCTCATTTACTGATCCATAGGCCCCCTAACTCCCAACGAACTTTTGACTGGGTGACGCAGTGAAAATTCCCGCAGGAAAAAGGGGAGAGCAAAGAAAAAAAAAAGATTGTAGACTCTTTTCTTCGTCCATTGGGTTTCGAATTACAGGCGAGTAATGTTATTATAGTACATGGTGAAAATTGATGTGGAGAATCCTGGTTATTGGATTCGGGGCCAATGTACGATGTTGAATTAATATTGAATCACCCCTTTCTTTTCTCGGAGCGAAATCCTAGTTCTTTAATGAGAGTATTCAATTAATAAGTGCTCTTTAGAAATGTTCTGAGATAATGGAGGAAAGCGATCGATCGATTTAAGTGAAGACTTTGAAGTTAATTAAAACTCTGGAGATTTATATTGATGACTTACGTTATCGTATCTTGATAATGTTCGTAATGAGTCATTCGTCTTTCATCAATCGAATTATTTGTGGATTCATTAAAATATCATTTTAAATAAATACTTATTGAGGCATGCCACCCTATTTAGTCATCAAGGTTCATGATTTTTTGTCGTGTTCGACAGTTTAATTAGCCGGAAGAAATAAATGTTATTCAGGGTGTTCAGAGTATCTTTAATGAAATGTTCAGAATTTATTTGTAACTCCATGGCACTTTGAACCATTGTATGATAAAATAAAATACAATTCTCGTTTCTTTAATTGCTTTGCGAAGATTTGAGTAATCAGTGCTTCAAGGTAGGAGAGGATTAGTTCAATAAATGAAAGTGTTTTTCGCGGTACATGAAAGGGTTCATAACTAAATGAAAATTGAATACGGGTAGTCACTTAATTAAGATTTAATGCATTAATTCAGACCTGAGGAGGAAGAACTGCCACAGAGTGAGTAATAATTTATAATTTCCCATTGGTACACACTGTCCTTCTGTGATTAAAGATTTAGTTGGTATCCAATGTTTTTTTAACAAAACTGATTAAAGTGCTACGAGTATGTCATAACTATATCATTACTGAATGGAAATGTGAAGAGATTTCATTACAGCGGGAGTTCTGCGCATGAAGTGATGCATTTTATTCCTACAAAATGCAGAGACTTCTCAGTAGCTCAAGCTCAGTGCTAATGTGAGAAAAACGCAGATATATTTGAAAACGCGGAGAAAAGATATATTCGAAAAGAAAAAGTATCATTTCGTGGAAACATCCTCGTCGTGTGTCGCATTCTGGGTCAGAGGCTTTCAGCATTAAAGAGCGTGCCGGAAATTATGAGGGGAATTTGAAATGCAGTGCTGTTGGAAAATGTTTGAAGGTCGTGTAGACAGAAAATATGAAAGCGATACATAATGCGAGTGAGGAGTAGGTCATGAGAATCGCTTCTGGGGAAAAACTACTGCATAGTTTGGATACGCTTGGTGAAAACAATTGTCCAAGAAGCAAGTAGAAAGGAGATCCCCTTGAGCAAGACAAGGGAGAAATACGTACTCTGATTAAATAATATCAATGGAGGCAGGCGATACTTGGTGGAATTTAGTTGCACTGAGCATGTTAAGAAAAATTGACTTTGTACAATTCCACTAAATGATTTATTTTTCCGATCAATTTCGAAGTCTGAGTGTCATTGTCAAGGTAGTACCTTGACAATGACGCTCAGACGTAGGAACAGACGGAAAAATAAATCATTTTGTGGAATTGTACAAAGTCAATTTTTCTTAACATGTTCAGTGCACTCTAATTAAAGACAAATGTGTTGAAAATAAATGGATTAGGGAACTATTTCCGTTCGTCTAAGAATATAAACTGATGATCAATCCTCAGTGTGCAGAATTGATCACGTTCGCTATAATGTTAATTCTTTCGGTCTTCCGTAGCATGTTGTAATTCTACATGATATGAATTTGTGCAGAATTTTTCAGGGTCCACCCATAATATTTCATTGAAGATGCAAACCGCTCATTTCTTAAGACCTGATTCCCATTTACACACTTTTTTAGAGTTGTGAAATATGACGGTGAGGTATGTATTGCCTGATGCTTTTCTTGGCATATCCTTTGTATCTGAGTACCAAAAATCAGCGAATATTTTTTTTGATAGCATCTTGCATAGTATCTACACCACTGTAAAATCCACTTATGGTGACGCGCTGGAGTTAAGTAGGCATTTAAGGCGGGTACTTTTTCTTAAGATGGGGTAGAATATACGTTGAAAATTCCCCTGGTTTTATGGTGAATATGAAAATAAAATTATAGCCATAGATAGTAAAAGAGTTTGCCAGTGGTGGCTAATGTCTCTGCCAGCTGACGATAGTGCTCGATTCTACCTATGTGGGTTTTTCACTACCTGCGGTATGCATGTGTTTGTCCGCGTTTCTGATGTTAAATACCCATAAGTAAAAGTCTACCGGTGCTCTCCGAGGAGATCTGTCATGAAATAAAGTATATATTTAAATCCTAAACTTAATTTTTTCTGCGCCAATTAATGATAGATGTGGTCGCGTGCATAATTAAATTGGGTAGGTATGTAAAAAATCAGGCTTATTTTTAGCAAGCCTGCGTGAAGCACTCAAGTCCACAAGACGAGTAATTATTTTAGACCCATTGAATTTTTTACATGTAACCATAAACATTTTTACAATGTTTTAGTAAGTTAAGTTTTAGTTATAAATCTGTATTTCACGAAAAGTTACCCTATTCTCTGCATGGGGTTGAGGTGCATTAAGTTAACAATCAAATACAATAACCCTCAAATGCAATAGTATTGTGTACTCGCCTAAAGTGCATGTGATTGTGTGTAGTCACCCCTTGCCACACACCCTAGAGGTGACTAGCTGGGTAGTCTGTGGGGACCCAAGAGTTAATTTTCCTCTCGAATCGAGGCCGTGAGAGGACTCGGTCGCCAATTCTTTTTAGCGGCGAGCGTGTAAGTCGGTAAGGGTGAAAGAAGGAAGACCCCTCTTTCCGAGGGATCTTTGCACTCTGCAATGCGGCGGAAGCACGCAAGGATGTTGGAAATGGGTTGCGTCTCCTGTGGATGGGCCCAAGGGAGGGTGGGTGGGAGGGGGGAGGGAAGAAAGAGAGAGAGAGAGATGTACGCGCGGTGGCCATCTTGGAAAAGACTCGGACGCACGTTCCCGTGGGGGAAGGGTAGAAGTGGGGGGGGGGGGGGGGGGGGGGGGGGGGGGGGGCAACACGAGCTTAATTTTCTGCAGCTTTTCTTCCGCGGAATTCGTTATAAAGGGTCCGAGTGATGTTGGATAATTGATTATCGGCCATTCGCTAATGGGAGAGAGGGCAGGGTGGAGGAAAAGGGTTCGTTCGTAGGATTCCGATTGTGGACTCGTTCCTCAGGCTCATTGTCGATACCGACTCATGGGAAGGGTGTGAGGAAATTGGTTCCTGCGGTGATAATAGCTCCCCACTCTTTTTGATCATTCCGTCTCAGATTCCGAATCGTTTGGTGTGGAAAGGAACGTAATTTTTGTAGACAAGTAAAGTGAGGGAGCTCATTTAACCCTTTAGGGAGAGGGAAAAAAATCTGGCAGGAGGTAGTAGGAGAAAGAAAGATATTTGAAAAAAACTTTTGGGAGTAATAATGAAGTGTGATTCGTAATTGTTTTCAAATAATAGGATTGTGTTGTGGTCGTGTATTTTGGTGCATGGGAAAAATGAATTCTTGCACCTCTGGATTCGAAGGTTTATCTCTCTTATAACGTTGTTCTCATGTATCCTGTTGTTATAGATTCTGGGTGGAAATACGTCTGCATTATCAGCCTCAAAGTCAATTGATTAGAAATTTAGGCAACTTTAAATTTTCGGACAAGTCTTTCTTACCTCAAGGGATTCGTATTGAACCCTACCAATAGCCCACTTTCTGAGCGTACCTACCTATGAATTTGTGACGATATGTGTTGCTTTGCTTCCCCCAAAATAGATTCTAAGTCAGAGTGACGCCGAGATGATGAGCCTGATTGAAAAGACAATTGTTCTTTGTGAACCGTAGCCCAGATTCAAGTATCTCTCCATGTTGTAATGCGTATTTGGAACGTAAAGGATAAGGATATCATTTGCGAAAGGAATTTGGGTTCGCGCAGTTGTTAACTGGTAAATTTTAGATAAAATTTGGCAAAATCCCGAAAAGAGCTAAGCGTCCTGAAAGGTCCCTGTTATTTTAGGTGATGAGCATTCATAAGGGGTTGATCAAATATGGCGTGACGATAAAAAGGGGGAGAGGTTTGATCAGCTGTTACTATGCGTTATTGACAGGGAAATGAGGTCCGTTACAAAGAGAGAAGGATACATTGTTAAATCGTTCTATGCTAAAAATGATATCAACAACAGTAAGTGAGTAAATAATTTTATTGTTAATGAGGTGTACCACTATTTATCGTTAAAAAAAGAAAGAGTTTACTGACATCGTTACGCTATGTACTGAGAAGGGGAAAAGTCTTATAGAATGCTCTCAATTTTTATAGAGGAGATTAGAGGAAATAGGAAATTCATTGTAACGAAATATACGAATGACCCCTAAGTAGTAACTTAACAGTTTTTTTTTACGTTATCGGACTGTAGTCCCTCGTGGCGTAAAAATATGGCCATCACTTGGACATTTAACGGACAGCATGGTTAAAGTTAATTTACTACGCCTCGATGTGGATAGTAATCGTTACGTACCCATTTCCTACTCCACGAATGCGAGTAGAAGAGCGTCTTCATGAGGTACGGAGAGCGATACTGACACACAAAATGTAAGTTCATTGGTGGAGTAAAATAACATGTCGCCCCAAGTGGTTTCCCTGGAACGACCGGTGTAGAGAGGCGAAAAAAACTCCCCCAAGACCCGAAGCGGTGCCTGGAGGTCTTTGAAAAGCACCTGCTGCGACATGAATTTTGAAAGTTGGTGGGAGGGACGACACGACAATGTATTTCCATTAATTAAATTCGTAGAGGGACGGAAGAAATGCATGTTTTGCATTGAGTGGAACGAACGTAACATACTTTACCCTCCACATCTCTACATTGGAATTCCTCAAGTGTGCCCTTCTCCCTTGTTTTTTACGTCCCCATCGGCGTCTGGATCCTGAATGCGGGTTGCTTAGTAGTTCTACATGAAGTAGCGCTTTTGCTATTGCTATTACGACGCACGCTTCTGTGCCTCGTTAGTATTTCCCTTCGTCTTAGCCCTCTTAATCGGATAATTTAATATAATGTCACATGTGTGATATATTTTGTAATATCTCGGTTTTTATTTATTAATAATGTTCACTCAACATTTTGGACAGAAATCATAGTGTCAAATTAGCAAAAAACAGGTAATCGTATAATTTGTATCAGTCAAGCGGGTGATCTCGGGACAGCTTTTTCTTTGATTTCTTACAGGAACGCTCCTTATCTTCATGCCAATTTATTTCAAATATTGTTAATGTCTCTTGGCCGAAGAAAATATTTTTAAAATAGTTTATATATTTCTTTCTGTTAGATAAAGTATCTATATAGTAATATTTTGAAGGATATTTTTACTGGAAAACAAACCAAGATATAAATGTTTTGAACTGTCGTTTAATTTGTAAAACATCTCAAAGAACACACATTAGAGCTTTTACTCCTATTTCTTAAATACTTTTCTCATTATTGGCATGGCATGGCTATTCTGATTACTGGGTAAACTTTCTGGTCGCAAAAAAAATGATTAACGAAGAAATCAATTAATGACGTAATTATTACGAATTCCGAGTCGATTTTCCTGTCCTCAAAAACACTGACAAAATATTCTGTTATTTTTCGGTTGGATGGCGAATATTTTTGTCTTCTTTTTCTTCCCTAAGAGGTCGAATGATAATCGCCTTGAATTGGCAATTTGCTGCCAAGCCGAGCGCTATTATTATAATCGAGCAGACTTGCCCCGTCGGGAACGTTAACCTCTCCGACCTCTCTCATTGCTCTTCCGTCCATCCGTTCACAAACTTGGGACCGGCGGGGTTCCGCCAAGAAACTCCGGGAGCACTTAAAATGCGCCCCACTCTCCGGAACTGAAAGAAAAGACGTCTCCGAGAAAGGCACTCCCTCACTCACTTCTGTGGGAATGTTCCCGACCTCTTCCGCGCGAGGCATCGTTTCCAGACTGAGGTATTAAGTGGGGACGGAATATTCATCAGCTTGATTATATATTAGCATCAAATTTGAATGCTATCATTCCCAGCCTCCGTGGTGAAAACATAGCTTCTCCCACACTAAGTAGGTCCCTTATTTTTTTGCAAGTTTTGTTTTTACGTCGTATTTGCGCCAAGGGTTCCTTACACCCGGTCCACTTTCTTGCCCCTTCGAAATGTTGGAGTTAAATTCCATGAATGTTAACATACCTTTTTAAATATTCATCCTTCAATGCATGTTATCATATCCCTTGTTTTTTTGAATGGATGTGGTGATATTGACTGTACCAAGAGTTCTAAAAGTCGCAGTAACGGGAAGGATTTGTAAAAGTTCTCTGTGACTGATGGTAAGCAAACCTCTTAATTCTCGCAGCGTCCTGATAGGACGCTGAGGAAATTGTGGCGTGTTCGATCGTTTTTTTTTTAGATTAAATTACTTGGTGATTTTTTTTAGAACCAACCATTTTTCAATGTCACAGCATTAGCCCAGCGGGTTCGCCAAAACCTGCTTGTACTATTCGTTTGAAGTGCCGTGAGATTCAATTAGGTGGAATTAACGCGCGAGAGTACCTACGATAAAACGAAAATCGGAGTGTGTGCGTTATGTGACATTAAATACACTTGTCGTGAGTAATAGTTTTAGGACTGCTGTGCTGTTGTTGCCGTTGTATTGTGACTAAGCCCGTGAAGATGGTACCACGTAATTACCGAACTGCGGTAGAGCTTCCTCTTTCATCAAGTTACATTTCCGATGTAATGCAATTCCCGATACAGTCACGGAATGAAGTGGAGAGTCCACCCGTTCCGTCGGACGCTGTTTCCATCCGCTCACGACCGCCTTAACCACAACACCCTTTGAACACTTCTGATGACTTTTATTTCGCGCGAATTCCCGCACCCTTTTACGGGCAGCGGGTAATCAGTCCCCTCGCAGGTGGGAGGGCTGTCAACGCTCCCTGTCTCTTCGTAAACTCGGAACAAGCTTGCACCGACTCGTACACACACACACGCAAACGACAAAGGTAAACTAGAACCAGTCGCTCCTTCCGTGAAAGAGTACCTACTCGGGATGCGGCGGAATGTCAGTGTTTCTGAAGTGCTTTGTGTACCTACTGAACGATGAGAAATTGTCGGCCTGGTGGTGCAACGGAAGTCCCCATTCTGATTGCATTAAGCCACTGCGGTCGGGGGGTTTGGAAATGAGACTTCTTTTTCGCTTTTGCGTGGATGGAATAGCGAGAAGGATCGCTGCAGAACTCTTAGTGGTTACGTTTACGTCTCAAATTTCTTTTTTTTTAAATTGAGATAGAATATTTGACGAGCAGTTTTTGTCCTTAAGTTTACAAAAATTGAGAGATCATATATTCCGAGTTTCGAGCCAAAAATTTTGAAGTAGAATCCGGGAATGGGATGAAGAAGAGGATATAATATTAGGATGGTGTACTGGCTTCCCATCCCGAGGGTCTGGGATCGCAATCCGGCAGTGGCAGAGATTTTATCGGAAAACCAGTCCTTGATTGTTGAGTGGAGGGGACTTCAAGTTCAGTACTCCGTCCATCGAATAGGACGCCAAACCGTGGACCCTTTGACGCATTTTGTGGAATGGAAGCTAATGAAGTCACCGGGTTTGCTTTCCTCTTCCTGCATTCCCTGAAAAAATACTGCCTCTGTATTAGTTTCCCACTCATTCTTTAGTGGCGCTAATTGCCTCAGTTATCGGCAGTTATCGGTCACGATTCACCGATAACAACGAAATATTTAATTCGGTTATTAATTTGAAATGATGGCTCGGTTGAATAAGTAACCTTATTTTGCACAAACGCTTGCGCGTCAAATCACCTCATCTCCATTATTTTTAATATTTCGCTGCTAAAAAAACATATTTGAGAGGAGATCTTTCAGATTTGTGGACTAGAGGGGGTCTAGTTCATTTTGGCGCGGCTGCCATGGCCCCGCTGTCATAGCTTGACACGTTTTGGACCAGAGTACTCTGGTCGTTTTGGTGCAGTCCCTAATCGGCGCGGTCCCCCTAGGCTCAAGCCATTTTGGCGTTTTCGTATTACAGGTGGCTATAGGTATATATATAGTATTTAGGTATCTACAATTAGTGACGAAGAAAATATTTTCGTAAAGATCAAAATCTACAGCACCATTAAATTATTAAATTACATCGGAATTTGAAGCTATGACGTAGTGGAAGGTTTCCATAATTGCAAAGAAGAAACTTTGTGGCTCCTACTGATTTTTACAAGAACGATCGGTTTCGGCTGTCAAGCCGTCTTCAGGTACATTCTGATTCACGACTGACTAATTTAGAATGTATACCTGAATTGCTTGACAGCCGAAACCGGTTGTTCTTGTAATGAACAGTGGAGGTCAGAAAGTTTTTTCATTGCAACCACAATCTTTTACAACCACGACGTTTTTCAAAGTTTCCCATTTCTATTCGCTGAGATGCGATACTGTCGCTAAATTAGCGCGAAGGAAATGCATTTTTTAACCTCTCCATCATACTCTCTCTCTATTTTGTTCTTTGTGATCCAACCAGGGATGGAAGTAACAGGCAACAGATGCAATTTGAGAGGCGTCATCAGAGAAACCCATGCCGAGAAATCTACCATTCAAAAATCTTCAATGTGTCTTTTTCCAAGGTTCTATGGACTTCCATTGGATTCCGTGATTTTTCATTTGTTATTCGTAATAAGCTGTCGGAGGGAGAATTATTCTTTTTCGAATAGTATATCACTTCGTATTCTTTTCAGAAATAATTCTAAGAGATTTAGAATGATAAATTGACTAATTTTGAATATACCGCTAATATATGGGATATATTTGGTAAAAAGGGAGCGTGGTAGCCTAGTGGGTAGAGCGCTTAGCTACTGATCGAATGGTCCCGGGTTCAAATCCGGGTGAAGCCTTTGGACGCCCCAATCGAAAAATCCTCGGAGTGCGAGGTGGCCCAGGGAAAGGAACTGGCCCCCCCTACCCTGAATGTGTGAAATTCTCACTTCTGTGGATTAGTCCGGGGCCGGAGATCCGGGGTGAGCTCTACCCTCACCTATCCAAACCAACGTTCGGGCTGAATCACTAGCAATGAGTGAGATTTGGTAAAACTGAAGCATACAATGGAGCAAGGTACCACTGCTTGCTTTTGTCATTTGACTGTTATTTCGTTCTTAATTTCGATTTAAATTTTTTCATTAAAAAATTTAAAAAAATTAAAATTTTAAAAAATAGAAAAAATGATGTTTGAACTTACATTAAGAACGTTAAAGAAGCGAGGCATGGACGATTTATGCCACTGAAATGCCCAAAATTGGAAGCATTCAAAATTTAGTGTCACAGAGGAATGATTGAAATAAAAGGGACCGATCTGGTAACAAACGAAGTTCGAAGAAGAATTGGAGAAAAGAGAATTCTGTTGAAAACTCTCTTTAGAGATGACGTGGCGACCTATCGTCTATATCTTTAGACATGATGGTCTGGCGAAGAGAGTCATCGAAGGAAAATAAATGGTAAAAATGACCTTGTAGGAAATATTTAGTGGGTAGTGAAGGATGCGAAAGAAGAATGATATTATAAAAAAGAGATTAGCTGACAGTGTATCCGAGAGGAGAACTGCGTCAAATTATTCTTAAGATCGAAAAGATTTGGCTAGTGATAATGTAGATAGTCCTAGGCTTTACTCGGTGGGATTTACCATTATTGAATGCAGGAAATGAACAACACCGCATTTACAAATTAATGTTTTTCACTCATATATATATGTGGCTATAGTGTTTTTTTCTCCCAGCTTTCACGACTAGTGATGCTGCTGAAAATAAACTTTTTTGCATAGCGCAAGTGTTAAAAATCGGGGGTTATCTGGGGGGTGGAGAGGTTTTGCATATTAGATACATATCCAATGGGATTTTTACTTAAGAAGGTTATAAAATGTTATTAAATGATGTCTACTTGTACATAGAAAGATTATGTCTTCGTATGATCATATACTTATATAATCAATATTGAATACCAATGTACTTAAATTGCCTTTTTTATTAATTTTTTCATATGACTTACTGTACACGGTAACTGCAGAAGAAGAATTAGCACCTTGCCTGCCCGTCTAAAATTAATTACATAAATTATCAAACATAATCTACATCTACACTATACCCTGCAAGCCACCATAAAAGTGTGTGGCAGGGGGTGAATTCTCACCAAACATGCACTACATATCATGCATAAAAAAGGATTAATACTTGTATAGGTACTGTTCAAAACTACGCTATTAAAAAAAAGATAAAAATTGCAAAGCATACATGCAAAAACATGCTTCAGTTGGGTTAGCTTTAAGTCCTTATACCAACATGCAGCTACCAATGTTATCCATTGCTATACTCGTACTGAATATATTTACCGTTATTCATATCCCTTCTTAATAGTACGAGGAAAGAAGGACATTTTGAATCTGTCAGTTCGGCAATCAGTTTCTCTAATTTTGTGATTATGGTCCAGTCTACCGTAGTAGTTGGGGTCCGCAAAATATTTTTAACATCATCACTGAAAATATAATATTGTAAGTTGGTAATGGAACAAATGCATTATTATTATTATTGTTACAATTAAGTAACATCCACCTCCGAGTCTCCGGCTAGCATCGGGTTTCGTTGCCGTTGTTATTATTATTATTGTCATTAAATTCAGCGGATGCATTTATTATTCTAGCGATCATTTTAAAGTATCGCACTGGAAGAGGCTTAAATGGGTCGCTTCGTTCCTTTGCGTAATTACCCGTGAATATTCCGTGTTTCGCATCGCACGGTCGAGCGTGCTTCGGAGCTGTTTGCGCGTACCTCGACGGGACGCCTCCTGTGGAGACAGGCGCGCGTGCATTGGAGCGGCGGTTTTTCATCGTCCGCGTTTATTATTTCCTCTGGACGCCACTCCCGAGGGCTGAGCGGAAGTTCACCTCGGTGGCTTAATTCGACCAAGAATGCCCTTCAGCCGGACCACAAAGGAGAGGCCTCACGAGAGAGCATGCTCGCCTCTGCTCAGCCGTCGCTGCACTGTCCGTAGCTATTCGCTTTGCGTTGGCAACATCACACGCCCTTGGGATGTAGAACGGTGGCGCAGTTTAAATCATGGACAGGTCAGGAGTATTTAAATTTTTGCCGTGACTCAGAAAATTAAAAACTGACGTTTGAAAATTTAGGCCGGAGAGAACATTTCTGCCCGCAGTAGCCAGGTTGGTAATTTTACGACCTGGCAATACAAAGGTCACGCGGTTGAATCCCGTCCAGGATATTTTGCATCACTCACTCAGTGATTCAACCCGAAGGTTGGTTTTGATAGGTGAGAGTAGAGCTCACCCCGTACTAAGTCAATGGCGTGTGCAATTCACACAGTCAGGGTAGGGAGGCCAGTTCCTTTCCGCGGGCCACCTGCGATTTTCTACGAAGTTCTGACACGCAGAAAATCGAATCGCGAAGATTTTAGATGGGGGTGTCCAGAAAGTCGGGATTTGAACCCGGGACCATCAGTAGCTCAGTGCTCTACCCACTAGGCCATCACATGTCTTCGGAAATAAACTTAGATGATGATAAACGTTGGAACACATAAGACCGAAACTAGTCATGATGCATGTATTAACAACCAATCCCTTGAATACTATGTAGATACTAATAATCTAGTTGCCTGATACCCTATGGTAGCATCTTTGCATGTCCATAGTGTATGCTTGGAGACCTTCACCCCCTGCCGTACACCCTCGTGGTGGCTTGCAGGGTATCGCGTAGATGTCGAAGTCTAATGCTACCGAAGAGAGAATAAAAAGAGAGGAGGAAAATACAGAAACCAACTTGCAGGACGAGAGTGGTGATTGGCTGCTCATGAAGGCATTGCTACTTGAAATATAAGGTAGTGACTGATCTATGAGGCAAGAGCTATTTCCGTGAATATATTGCGGTAAATAGGTTAAAAATGAATTAAGTTTCAATTTTTATCTTAGGGCAAAGGTCTATTTTTTTCGGTTTATGATTTCGAATGACTCACTCAGCTTATCTTCTAACGAATAATCCTTTACTCCATGTCTATGATACGTTTTATGAAAACGTTTATCTATAAATACTTTTGCTCCATTAAATTAAACCTACCATAACTATATATATTCATCTCAAGTAATGGAGCGTAATGCGGTGAAAATTCTGTAACCATTATTATTAACCGTATCACTTTTATCCTTTAATCCATGATGGAAGCTAGGAGATTAAAAATTCTCTAAAAATGATGTGGGAATTTTGCGGGAAAAGTGCAGATAGAGAATGTGATTAACTCCAGGTCAGCTAAATGAATGGTCAGCAATAATACGAAATCGACCTTTAAATTAGGGGATGCCTAGTAGAAAAAGCTATTCAATTATGCATGGAATTTGAAACGTGCTATCTGATTCACGAAATAAATGCCGCATTGTTAAATGGGTCATGTCACTGGCAGCAAGTCTATCTTTCCTTCTCACCGAATTTTATCACCAGTCTATTATTACCAAATTTTCCGGAGTGGGCAAAGGAATTATTTGCCACCAGAAGTGAAAGACGCGATTCGTATACGTTGTCATTCATTCCTCAAATTGCAGCAGAATTCGTTTCTATTAAAAAAATGAATTCCTGCCTAAAAAAAGGGGTTGACCAGAATTCCTTTCTATCAAAAAAAAAAATTCCTGCCGAAAAAAAGGGTTGTCCAGAGTGGATGATCACAAAAAAAAATCCACACGTATTATTGGAGATTTTAAATGATATGTGATGAGTCTCGCTTCTGAGCTTAAAGCCACCGAGTGCGTCCACCGGGTTGCGGATGGTGGGTCGACCTCTAGATATAGAGGTTAGCTTCGATATAAGCGAGTTTACTCGTCGAGTCTGGGCAAAAAGCGACGGCATTCCGAGGGGGTATTTGGTCTATCCCTGGGTAAGGTAGGCCACTAAATAATACAGAACCTGTGAAGATGCCGTGACTTGGCGACGGAGGCTGCCAACAATTACGCTTCTCATCACCCGGAGGAGAGGGCAGCAGCTCTTCTTCATATGAATGAAGGTGGAGACCACAGTGGTCAGTACAGCGGCACTCATTTCACTACAGGCGTGGTAAAATTTACTTTAACGGTTGTAGTACTGCGATGTGGAAGGCAAGGGGAAACCACCACATTAATATCCCGAGGAGTCGCAGCTACTCCACTATTTTCTTTCTTATCAAGAAAAGGTTGGCCGATAGAAGAATCGAGTGGAAAGCTGCGTCAAACCAATCCTAGGAAGAGGGTGATCAAACTGAACACCTTATCCTATCCCCATCCCTTCCATTCCTATCCTTATACCTTTCCACCCGGTCTGAAGCGCCTATTAGTGCGGAAACAGACTTGAAAACACCCATGAAAAAAAAAATCCTAGGATGGACATTCCAGACCGAGCCCCAATCCCTTCCGTACTTATCCTTATACCTTTCCTCCCGGTCTGAAGCGCCTATTAGTGCGGAAACAGACTTGAAAACACCCATGAACAATCCTAGGATTGTTGACCAAAGATGATGATGATGATGTGATGAGTGCAGTGAGATTTTAAATGCTATACTCGTTGAAATAAGACATGTGTGAAAGATAGCGTTAGAATTAAATAAACGGAGGCATCGGCGAGGCAGAGAAATTCTCATAAATCATAATTGTTGCATGAGCGAGTGATTTGGTACCCACCTAAGCACCGAAAGGAAAATCGTTGACGCTTGGTAAGCATTGGATCACAAATTTCACTACGCTTGTTTGATGCACTGTTCTTATTACATTGACCCAATTGGTTATCGCGTGCTAAATTAAAAATGAAAACTAATTCATACTTCCAGTTCGTCTTATCTTACGCCGGCTCTTGAGAAATCTGTAACGTTTTCGCTGTTTTTCTTGAGCCTCGTAAGCCCTTCTTTATTTTCTAAGTCTCCAAGCAGCACAACGGCTGTTAGCTATCCCACCACGAAGCCATCAAAGCAAGGCTCAGTCCGCTGCGTTATGTTTACACAGCAGAGCTCCTGGTTATCCAGATGGCTATGGATGGGATCGTGGAGGAGGCAGCTCATTCACAATTCTCATTTGGTTCAAAGAATTCTTTGAAATTCATCGCCGACTTCTCATCCACTCGCAACATCGCCTATGACTCATATTTCAGCGCTTTCGTCTTTCTTTTTTTCGTAGTTATCATTCGTGTGGAATCGCCGGAAATGAGGAATTACGCAAAGGGAACCCTTAATTTTCCAGAACTTACAGCGGCACTGATGTTCGAGTACGATCGACCACTACCAAGTTTACTTTGCGCGAAGTGATTCTAGAGCAGTGGTGTGAATACTGAGCCAACATGGCGTATAAATCTCGTAGTGTAAACCGGTAACATCTATGTGGTCCTCTTCCGACGGAGAGAATTCACAAAGGGGAAGTAGTAGCCGAGCGAATGATAATTGGGCATTACATTCTTACATGTTCATTGTGTTTCACGGAAGATAGGATTCCAATACGATTTGATGTGTATGACTGTCCCGTCTGTCCTCTCAGTTTACGCTTAACCTGATAAAATGTGGTAAAATAACGAGACGGGCCCAATAGGCTAATCTTATTCATCATGAGGAAAGCCAGAAACTATCGCATTGGTGCTATTTCTTGAATAATTCACACCATGCTTTCTAGTTCTATCTATGTCACAGCTTTTCTTCCTTAAAGTGGTTCAACCGTGTCACCAAATATTGCAACCCTAATTTCACTCATTTCTTTATGTCATAAGATGATAAAATTTTGCGCAGCTATTAATACAAATAGGGTAAGTCCGTGTACTTTTTACCACTTAACTTCGATTGCATATAACTTATTCTATTAGCGCACTAAAAAATCATTATTTTTCTATGGTAAACTATACCCGATGAGAATGGCACTGATGGGTCTATATTTCAGTATTGTTTTTCATTATGGCTATAAAAAAATGTTTTTATGAAAATTTTAGTTCAGTGTATTTTGGACCGAGGGCGTGTCATTTGGTCTAGATATTCGTGCTATTTGGACCTGAACCCAAAATTACGTTCTGTCATGAAAATGCTTACAGACTATTATGGCACGTTTAATTTTTTGGTTCTCGTTCTTTTATTTATGCTACTTTTGCATGTCTTAATTATTAAAGATAGTTCTGATTGACTCGGCAAATCCCAGTAACCATGAACTGACTACGTTATACCTTCACAGAAGAATCTAAGACACACTCGCCAGTTAAAGAGGACACCATTGCAAAGATTCCACAGAAAAAAACAATCGAGTTTGTCAGGACATGAACCAGTATTCTACGCTAGTGAGGACGGAGACATTGAAGCATTCAGGATTGACGTCCGGTTTAGGCTTATATTTTATTTCATCTGGATAATTCTTGAATTTCATTTGTAGAATATAGGTAAATTAGGTTTTGAATGGTTGAGGAAATCGTTTGAAATTGTAATATTCGCCGACCTTGACTGTGGTAGCCATGTCTTTGACACACCGACTTCGCAACCGTGAGGCCATGGGTTCAATTCCTACCACGGGCACGGATTAGACACACCAGCTTTTTTTGCTGTATTGTATATCCGACCAGTATTTGTCCTAGAACGTAGAGAGGGTTAGTTCAGACGTTCCTACCATAGGGTGCCGACGTGGTTCGGGCGGATCTCAAGGGTATGAGAAATTAACGTTTCATATATGTAAGAGTAACTATAGAATCAAACTCTATGTACAATATAAGCAGGGTTTACGATTGATCGTCTTCTCTTATTTTAGTGTCGCAAATAAAAGAAGGTTGGAAACCCCTTGGTTATATGTGAGTTATAACCGTTAGCAATTGAAGCCCCTAAAATCCGTAATTACTGCTCAAAATCTTCTCTTTATCCAACCGACCCAGCGGCTCTCTTTAGAGCTTCATCGGATTACCTAATTGACACCGCATTCGATGGGTCAAACGCCTAAACGATGGGCCCCTCGATTGCCCCAAATTTCCTGAGCGGGCGCGATAAGGACGTGTGACCGCGGGTCGCAGGGATGAACGTGGCCGTAAATTTCGAGTCTTTCAACGCACGGGAAAGGCTTTTTGTCGCTTCCTCCTCTTCGTAGAAGAGACCGCGCGGGCGATTGAGTCACCGACTACTCCTCCCACGCAGTGTCCTTGGGTCAATGTCGCGCGCCCTCTGCCAGCGCGTCGAGACGGGCGGCGAATAAAATTGCAGCGTGGCGCGCGAGTTTACTCTTGGTCATTCCCCGCTCTTCCTTTCTCAAACTACCACCTCCGCTTTCTCGCCAAGATGAATTAGACCTTCGCGTCGTCATCCCGGTCGAAAGTGCGCTTTGCGCGAGGCATGCTATTGCGCAGCCACGAAGAGAGATTGTAGATAGATAAGCGTCTTTATTCGGGCGAGATTGAGACTAAAAGTTCCCTCTTCCATCTAACTAGGTCTGTGCGATATGCTGTTTTGAATATCGCACGACGATATCGCGGATTCGGCGATGTATCGGTTTCGCGATATAAATAGGAAATACCGTGATTTGGACATATCGGGATATCGGATATCCACTTAAAATAACTTAAGGCGAAAGAGCATATAATTTGAGATAATAGAGCTTCCGTTCAACTTTTTGATACGGCCCATATGAGCTGAATAATCCATTTTTTCTTTTTCGAAGAACGGTGAAAATTTTTAAAATCCGAATTATGGTTTAAAAACAATAATTTTATAAACAAATTTGAACTTTTCTTGTTGAATTCGAGTTTTCAGTGATGAAATCGCACCACGGCCATTCCATTCCCTACATCCAAATTTTATGATAAAAAAGTTATAGGAAATAACAATAACAAAATAGACAATTTAAAATATATAATTAACGATTGAGAAAGTATAATATTTTATAAGGAGGAGACAGTTGATAGCACTTCAATCCGATCAACCATTACCGAGAAATTGCGCTAAATAGAGACATTATTACGGGTGACAGAAAAAAATACCGGGATCAAGATATCGTCCTATCGGGATAACGTCATATCGGGATATCGACATTTCAGGATATCGACATATCGGGATATCGACATTTCAGGATATCGACATATCGGGATATCGGATATCGACATATCGTGATATCGCATTTCTAAACATCGACTCCCGATATCAAGTGCATATCGAGTATCGTCGACGATATATCGTGGTATCGCTCAGCCCTACATCTAACCCCTCGTCAATACATGAAATATAATATTTATACACGCATAAACATTGCTCTAAATACTAAAAAAATACAAAAATTACAATTAAAAAAGTAATTAAAATTACAATGAGGAAAAAGAATGAAGGTAGGATGACAATGAAAAAAAATTAATACAGTTTTACAATAAGAAAAGTATGAATATATGGTTTCGATAAGGAAAAAAGCATGTAAAATCAAAGAGATGCAAATGATGATATCAAAGGTACGTGTAAAAGATATGTACAGTTGTGGGAAAAACCGTGAGGATATTGTGTAGCGATGTTCATCACGAAAAAACCCACTGCAGGAAAACTCCCGCACATGGAGGGTGTGAAAAACCTGCGAAAACCCTGATGAGAGAAGGCTAATGTGATTAAAAGTAAGAACAAAACTGGTGCATAAATAACAGTTGAAAGTGTTACGAAAAAGGAAACATTCTGAAAGGCATTATGAATTGGAGAGACAGGGAGCTGATAAGAAATGTATGCATGGCTAAAAAGGTAATAGTGAGTGGACAGAGTGCACAGTTCGACAGCTATTTATTAATGGTACTCATACAGATAAATTCCAAACAAATGGAGAGAGAACCAAAGAATGAATTTGATGCTGCAATAATGGTAGGAGGAAAATTGATTAAGGTAGATCTGTGGAGGATCACGTTCAGGTTAGCCATCAGGCCAAGGGATGGAATACACAATGGATTATATATACAAAATAAGCATGTAATACATTACACAGTGAGGGACAAATGATAAGAACACAAAATTACTTTTCCCAAAACGAAACTGACAAGATTAAACATAAAAGTAGGAGGTCATAATCCAGAGCATGTAGAATAATTTACTTACTTGGGTAGTAAGTTGGGAGAAATATTGGTTTCCTGCAATAGTTTGGAAATTGCTTTCTACCATCTTTATTCTATTTATCTTTGCTAATCGGCATATTTGCTACCCCTCTTCGTACTATCCTTAATATATTTTCCAATCCTCGCTTGCCAAGCATTCTACTCTGGATAACGACCTTCAGAATTCCATTTCCCACCTCTTCTGTCACCTACTTTGTCTTCTCCTAATCACTGGCAGCAGTCTGATCGTAATATGACAATCATTTATACTGTAAAGACAATAAAATGTTTTTACTCGGTTGAATGGATGATTCTGGAATGATGAACACGCTATCATTCTCATTCAAATAAATGATTTTGCTTGCTACTTAAAATATCGTGATCAACTTATATATCCATAGGGTTCAGTTTCCGAGTGGTAATGTTTGAAGCCTAAGCTTTGATATATCTAAAAAAAATAAACATCTACTGTATCAGGGTGTCCAATCTTCTTTCTCTTACATACCTCTCGGCAGTCTATTTCTCTCATCTGTATCCCCTTATCCACGATCCATCCAATGTACCTTCTTTTCCTTTACAGTTGAATCGGTAGACGATAGTAATATGACCATTAACTTGTCAATTGTGCATTGCCACTTGTCGACCGTTACTAACTACGTTAATATTCAGAAGGAAAGATGTTTGACCTTACAGCTATTTCCACGATTATTAAATTCTATACTTCCTCATTCACCTAAAATATCAAGCGGGGACTCCAGGTGGAAAACCGCTACAAAAATTGTAATAAATTCATCCTCGCGTCCCCTCTGTGGTATATCTGGATACGATCAAAAACTTGATCATCTACGAGCATTATATTCCGTCGACGTTTCTAGCCATAAAGTGCAATTACGTCGTTCCTGTTTAGCTAACACCAGCTATTCTTTCTGAGTAGCGGCATATCGAATTGTTTCATTCACCGGTTGCAAGTTTGGTGGTTATTCGTTCCCTTGTGTACATACTCTTAAGGCGGCTTTAAGGATACTCAGTGAACGTAGATGTTATTAATAAATTGCAAAATTTCTGCCAACTCTCCAATGTACGAATGGCTTATTTTTTTCCCGACACTCGACCCTTTAAGCAGAAAATCGCCAGCATGAAGTGGAGGGGCATCGTCCATTCCCGAGGCTCGCAAATCGAATGGCTTCAGTGGAGAGCCCTTCCCATCTCTTTTCCCCTTTTTCAGTGGCGAAACAATTAGGCGAGAGGGACGGCGCGCGCAAGCCGGGGAGCAGAAACAATTGAAACTCGCCGGAGCGAACACGAGGGCGCTTTTTTCTCCTCGCGAGAGCGATGCAAGCGCCAGGCGGCGGTTGTGAATGGCATTCCTGCCTCTAGCTCCATTTTTCTCGCAGAAGGAATAAAAAGAAATAATAATTCTCCCCCTTCAGCCATCATAGCCCCTGCGTGAATTCCTTCAGAAGTGAGTCAGGGGGAATGAATGAGTCCCTTCGACAAAAAAAAAATGTGCCAACGCTGCGTGATACAAATCTGCTCTTTTTATTACTCTACGTTTTAAGAAGTACTACGCCGAGAAATTTGGAATTGACGACTACGGTTGTTGCCGATCGTTAGCTTCTGACCGTCCTCGTAAAAAATGGAATTTCTGGCAACACATCCAAGGCCATGTTCATTTAGTGACGCTTTTGAAAGTGGAGCATTTCAAGGCGGCTACTGACGGGATTGCTGAGAGTTGGTTTTATGTCGATTTTTTTCTATGTATCTGCAGTCTTTCCTCATTCGATCAGGATAATTTTCTTACGTTCCACGAGTAAAACTTCCCTTAACAATCTTGAAACCGTTTACATTGTGTTAATAACGGTTAGCGAAAGGAACTGATGAAACTAATTTAAGTTATTTCATTTTTGAAGACTTAGAAATGCCTGCCTGAACGCTAAACATATGTAATGCAAGTATTTCTCAAATGTTCCCTTGCACGTTAGATGTGGAAGGGAATTTTTAGTTAGTGTCCTGAAATATGTTCATCTCATTAGGCAGGTATTACATTCGAACATTATTTCAAATGTGTAGTACATCTTTGGTGAAATATTCCCCCTGTTAAATGCCCTCGAGGTGGCTTGCAAGGTCAGCAGATGTTAATAAAATCCTTTTGTTCAATTCGCTAACTAAGCGATTCGGAATACGGAGTAGAAACTTCCCATAATTTTCCGCAGCTGCTTGTAGATATTTTGCTCCAGTATTGTCATTTATTGCGGAAGGAACGTATGGCAACAACTCCTAGAATAGGTAAACTGAAATATTTCCAAAACCGGAGGGAAATTAAATGTCCGTCTAGGAGCAAGAGCCTGATACAGCTTTTGCCGAGAATGCGTACACTGAAAACAAAATTTTAATGAATTTATCATATCATATTTTGAATAATTTTATCAAAAAGTTCAGTTCATATGGGTAATTGAATTGCACAGTTATTGCTATGAAGACTGTTTGGTAAAAAAAAATTTGGAGAAAATTGAGATTTGTAAATTTGGAGATTTGAAATTGAGATTTGAAATTTGGAGTAAAAACTGTACGGTAAAATTTATCAAGAAAAACTAGCCTCCTCGGTTAATTTTACCAAACTTGTTCTGTATTTTGGAGGGTATGATAAAATTTATCCAACAAAAATTAGCCTTTTTCGTTGATTTTAACAAATTATTTGGTTGTCAATAAAGGTGATACGGTTATATATATATATATCGAACAGAGTAGTCACCGTGATTTATCGAACCTAGTTAATTTCTAAACTAATCAAACATATTTAATGTTCAAAAACTATCAAATTTGAAGCGGTGAATGGCAATTAAAATTTATGAAATTATTATAATGTAAGAAACCAAACATTAGTAACCTAAGAAACACTCCGCCAACCCTGGGGAACCCCAGGACTTAGGCAGGCTTCGCAGCTCCTCTTCCATCGTTCACAACTTCGCAGACTCCGAACAAACACACAACGCATGCAGGAAATTCTCGTGATTCAAAGAGTAGGCTGCACGGCTTGCATGTGATACATCGAATATTATACACTCAAAAAAAGAGGTTGGATGAGGCATCCAATTTTAATTGGACAAGAAATAGTTGGCCAGAGTATCAATTGTAATGGATACGATAGCCTAGATCGCTACGTTATCGCATCGCATGGTTATCGTCATTGAAAATGTAATAATTTTAATCGAAAAGTGTCCAATCAAACATGTTCGGTTGTATCTGGCAAACTATGTTTTTCCGTGTATCATTGGACATCTTGTCCATGGTCCTTGCCAGGAGAAACTTCTTCTTTAGCCGCATATGAGGGTCCCTTTGTGTCCGTAGTCGTTGCCAGGGAACTCTTACTTCTAGGCACTAAAAATCTGGGCGGAAACGCGATAGCTCCGCGAAATTCCTTCTGTGGAGCGCGTCCGTATTCCTGAAACAGCGGGGGGAAGAGGACGAAAGGGAAGGTTGGTGGAAATTTGTATCGAGTTTTCGCTCCCAATCCGCTGAAGGTTGCCAGGGGGACTTCACTTTGATAAAGTGTTGACATCTGAACTCGATCCTGGAGTTCAGATGTCATTTAGTTAATCAAAGAGCAAAATGATACCCACATAATGACTGACTCGTGTCTAGTGGTGTTTCTCGAGACAATCTTCTTACGACGTCGTTAACTGGCTGATATCTGACTCTAACATCTGCGTAAATTGCTCGTGAATAGAGTGTGGATTTTTGAGAAATTCATCAAAGTGAATGTATGTTCATCTGAAATTTCTCTCTTTCGCTAAAAGCGTTTCTAATGAAATTCATTTTGTTATTTTCCTCTGTGATGGTCGTAGATATTTCTCTCTCTTTCTTCTCGAGCAATATTTAATGAATGATTACTGTATGCCATTCGTCGTCTCTGTTGTTGAACAAAGCGTTTATGCTATATTTATCCATCGCCATTTTCTGTATCTTTGGAAGAATCAGAGTGAGTGAAAGTATATTAAAGGATGCTCGTCGTTTCAATCGGTCCGCACTTAAACGTTATACGTAAATCATTATGTCACACACCACTTCATTGCTGGAAAGAAAATACTCTTTCATTGAAATTTTCATCTCATAAGTCGACTAACAAAGTCAATTTAAATAAAATTAAGGGATTTAAATTTAAATTAGATTGAAATATATTCTAGGATTTCAACCTAGGACCTTTAGTTGGACAATCCATTAGTAGCTATGTACTCTACAACTCTTCAATCGGATCACCTGACTTAAGAATGTTTTTATTGAGTATTCCTGGTGCATTTCAACACCTCTGTGATGTTTCACAGTGGTAAAAAATTTATTGCTTGAAACATTTAGCTATTTGTGGCTTACGGGATGAATTTCGTCTTTCGATTAGGTGTTGGACATGTATCTTATGGAGTTACCGGATTGATTAAATTCATAAAAGAACCGTCACGTATTATAACTCTAGCTTTGTAGAGAAATATCGATGGAGGACAACACCAATCGCCGGAAACAATTGCGACGTAGCTCCTTATTGGATTTATTTCCGCACATTGCCGCGTGAGTAATGCAACAGTGGAACCTGTAGGCGTTTCCCCTTGGGGACCGTATGGCAAAATAACCGGTGCATCCGACTGAATGAGTTATGCCTCTCATCCTTGCTATTATTCCACGTGCTTCCGAATAATTCAATATTTTTCTCCGCTATCCTTCACGACGTTCGTGAGTAACAGGCACCGGTATTTATGGTGAAAAATAACCTACCTGTCACTTGGACCTATCCGCGTTTCAAGGCTTCGGTGTT
Source organism: Platycnemis pennipes (assembly GCA_933228895.1). Classification (NCBI taxonomy): domain Eukaryota; kingdom Metazoa; phylum Arthropoda; class Insecta; order Odonata; family Platycnemididae; genus Platycnemis; species Platycnemis pennipes. The sequence goes on along the minus strand of OW121851.1, from coordinate 39,262,313 downwards.
TTTGCTGTTGCAGCAGCCCGCGAATTTTTTTTTTCCTATTTTCCCTCTCGCAAAACCGTTGCAGAAGGACACGGGGGAAAAGTGGAAGCTGTCCAGCGTCTCCTAGCGAGGACTGATCGCTGCAGCTTTTTTAAAAAAAAAATAAGTATTCATCTCGCTGCTTCGGTACGAGGGGCTCCCCAGGGAGTCGAGCGACCGTTTCTTTCATCCGGCCGCGTCAACCCACACATCCGGTCCGTCCCCTAGTCATATCCAAGGAGACGAATGTTCAAATTGGTCGCTTTTCCGCCCAACCGTAGGTACTACTCCCGGCTCTCAACCCAACTGAATTAATCATAACCTCCTGAAATATGGAGTGGAACGTCCCGAAACGAAGGAGCTTGCTGATTACTTCGGAAGATGCGACGAATAAAAATGCAAATGGACCGACGAGTGACAAGACGAGTTCATTTCTCTGAGACGGAGGCGTTTTCGTCGCTGCTTGATCAGCGAAAATATTCCACTCGACCAATGATGAGCCTTTTTGGATGAGGTAAATTATTCGTATCAATAATATCTTCAATGACTGCATCATCATCATCAGTAGCCATTAAAGACAAGGATTACTTTGACGCAGCTCCCAAATACCAATAGCAACGAAAGCAAAAGAGAAAATATTATGCATTAAAGGCAAAAGAAACTATTTTAAACATTGCCTTTGGAGTGGAAATTAATAAATAACACGGTTTTTCATATTATTGCGACTTAATTGGCCGGGTTGAATCTCATTATAGCTTACATAGCTGCATAGATGCGAAAAACAACCACGGCGGCGGCAGTAAGGTACCTGAGGGATCAAAAAAGAGAACTTAGTGATGAAGCATATATGATTGACTTTAAAGTGTAGTCGTAATGTAATTGAAAATGCTTGAATATCAAACTCTATCATTAAATACGGACAAATTCCACCAAATGAAGCCCAGGACTGTCTTAATTATTACGATTCATCGATCTTAAGATTGACCTTACCCTCTTCATACTCTTTTGCAAACCCATTCTCTACCTATCTCATATCGGATACAGGTTCTCCTTTCTCATGTGGTAATATTTTCTTATATTGTGTCCTCTGGAAACGGTCGTCTGGTCTATTTCGCCAATTAAATGCCTGCACGCTGCCTTCTTTAGAATAAAGCTATCTTGAATTTTTTACCAATATGTTGGACATCGGTTTTAACCCATCGAATATTGCCATCGGTTGTTGTCTCCAACGTAGTGAGCAACGAGTGTTTATCCTTTTATGATACTTCTACGAGTTTTTGCTTTTCTAGTTAAGCTTTGGTTTTGGCTCTTCTCTCTTACTGCACACAATATCTTCGTCTTCTTCTTATTGATCTTCAGATGATATCTCACCATGGTCCTTTCCATAGCCATTAAATTTTATTCATATCCCTCTATCTCAGGTACGAGTGCTATGACATCGGAGAATCGCAGCGTACTAATTTTTTCTCCGTGGATATTTACCCTAGAAGATTTCTCTTTGATTTCATTGATGGCTCCCTCGATGTAAGCATTATAGCCTATTGCACATAAGCATATTGCCAACTTACTATGGCAGACTGGACCATAATCATAAAATTAGAGAAATTGATTGCCGAACTGACCGATTCAAAATGTCCTTTTTCCCTCGTACAATTATAGATACGAATAGCGGTAAACATGTCCTTTCGGAAAGTAGCAATGAATAGCATTGGTAGCTGCATGTTGGTATGAGTACTTAAAGCTAACCCTACTAACAGAATGTTTTTGCATGTTTTCTTTGCAATTTCTATATTTTTTAAATACTGTAGTTCTGACAACTATATGAATACTATTCCGTTTTTATGCATGATATGTAGTGCATGTTTGGTGAGAAATCACCCCCTGCCACACACCCTTGTGGTGGCTTGCAGGGTATTATGTAGATGTAGATTAAAAATTACGGGAGGCAGTGCATTCTACAGATAGTAGCTTTAAAAAAGATTAAAATAGAAAAACAAGCATGCACAAACATGCTGTTAGTTTGGTTGACTTCAAGTCCTTTTACCAACATGCAACAACCTATGCTATCCGTTGATACAATCTTATACATGTATACTATTGACATATTTTCAGCTATTCATATCCCTAATTACACGAGGGAGTAAGGCCATTTTAAATCTGTCGGTTAGACCTCCTTGATAATTTCCATTCGAAATCTCTAACGAGTTGTACACTTCTACCCCAATCGTAATACTTTTTCATTCCGTAGAATGTACCGTTTAAATATTTGGTCCACGATAAAATGCTGCCGACACATTCATCACACTCATTTTTGCGAAGAAATTTACATCCACGAAAAGATTCTATCTCTAATTCCAAAAATTCTAAAATATCTATCCACTTCAAATTCAAATTGTTCTTAGCCATCGGGAAATTTAGGTACCTTAGATGACTAATGGCTAATGGATTCCGACACGTATTAGGTGTCGAAAGAAATACGTACTAGTGCTCTACGCTACTGGTAACCAACAAATTATTTTGTCATTCCCTTTCCTTATATTGTGCATCTTTGCATTTGATTTCACGCTGCGTACATATCTATGTGATATAATATTTTTATGGATGGATATGTGTTATTAGGAATAGGTTAGATCCTTAAAGGATAAAACAGTGAGCTTTTATTATTCTATTATAACACTATTAATAAAACAATGGTCGTTCGTATATTCCATCTCCAAACCTTCTCAGAGCTATGTCATAAATGAGAGGAAAAACGACATTGTCTTGAAAAACTGCGAAATAAAGTATGGTATTATTATTGTTTTTTTTAACCTCTTATTGGAATGTGAAAGGTAAAGCGAAAAGGGAATGTTCCCCGTGTGCCCCAAGGGGAAGGTGAAATGACCAGAGATGGGAACCAGTTGTGCTTTCGCTCGTGGATATACGAACGCCACCCCCGACCACCCCTTTGTATGGATCCCTCCGACCCAGTTCGACGGCCATCAGAATGTTTTAGTGGCCGTCAGCACGCAATGTGGTCAGATTCCCGTGAAAAAATCAAGAAGCGGGAACGGCTTTTTGTTTCTTTTCTTTTTCATTTCTCCATGCCAGCGCCACTTAAATCAATAGGAAACCATTCGAACGGCGGACTCATTTGACCGCCGTGATTGGCTGATTGGTTTGAAACGGCGTTATTAACGGCGACGTCAGTTCGTCGACCTGCACGGTCCTTGATTGCAATTAAGGAGGATGATGACGTCACCTCGGGTGGGAAAGTGTATTGGGATCACGTGACTTACTCTGGTTTTGTGTGTGTGTGAGAGAGAGAGAGAGAGAGAAAGAGGGAAGCAGAGAGAGAGGGAGGAAATCCAAATGGCTCGCTTAATGGAAAGTGAATGTGGAGCGGAGAATGGAGAGAAACTTTGTGTTGATTTCTCGTTTTTCGCGTGGCTCCACTTGAATTCCTCACTATTATACTGTCGTTGAATGGCATATAAGAGAAGAATTGTAGAAACATCAGGGTGTCCAGTGCCTCTCGATATATATTTTTCCCCGAGTTTTCCAGGTAAATATTTGGATTTTCGTGGGTCACATTCCACTTTGTTACGGACGACTTTTGTTTGAAATTCGTAACCTTAATAAGTATACGTGTCATGTAAAAGAGGTAGATAAACAGTAAGAACACGGAACGAGAAAAAAGTCAATATATTTGAACTTCAATATTCTAAAAATCAATAGCCGAAAAAAATGAGAAAACATAGATCCGAACTTCAGTGCAGATGATCAAACTGACTCTCGAACGAATCAACCATAAATACCACGTGACTCGTAGGATAAGGAGACTTGCGTGCGATTGGGTTGGGTAGTCCTGGGCATTGAGTGGCGAGCGGGCACATAGTTACGAGAGGAGTAACATATGAAGGGTGAGCCCAGCGCTGCGCTGAGCCAAGCAGAAGGATGACAAGAGCGCTCTCTGCCCTAGAATTAATTGGCCGCGATACAATTTCCAGGGTTTTTAAGAAAAATACAAAAATTCCCTGAATATTCTCGGTTTTCCAGGTCGCCGGACACCCTGAGCATTAATAGGTTAGCAGATAGAAAATGCTAAGACTGGCCAAAGATAGGCTTACTTCTCAATAAAATGTCGAATATTTATTTTAAATGTGTTTTTTCATCAATTGTACATCATATAACTGTTGCTGCTTTTATTTTATAATGGCATACATTTTTTATATATTTCTAATGGCTCAATTCAGGTCCTGTGACCTTGGAGACAGCCTATATCTATATCTTAGATATCTAGGAGACCACCTAAAGCTCCCGTTATATTTTTTGTACTCATAATTGCATCGATCATGTGGGAGTAAATAAAATATCTTCATGTCATATGAAGTGGAACCGAGTGGCGAGCTGCATCAAACTAGCCTTATGATTTTTCAATCATGATGGTGAAGATTCACAGTAGGTACTGTACGCATTTCTCTTCGCAAAGTATCGTGGATACTAGTTTATACTTCAAATCTTTATCTTCCTGAGAAAAATCTTCTCTTTATATTAAGTACAGTTCAGTCCATTACGGAAGATTTTAAATATTGTTGTGGCGGACTGGGGTTTCGAATGTATTAGAGACTTATTACATTTTGTCCATTATTATTACGAAAACATTGGTGCATGCATTTGGGATCCAGAGAGTAAAGGTTTAATGCGGAAGCTAAACAATATACAGAGGAAAGTAGTACGTTTAATAAAAACTACTATAAACGTAGGGAAAGTGCCAATTGGCTACTAGAAGAGTTTGGATGGGAAAACCTAGAGACTAAAAGTTTTTTCTCCGGATTGAAAATACTCGGAAAATTCAAATTTTACGAATTCGAATCTGAAACTGCATGCATATTTATACCCAAACGCTACAAGAGTAGGACATACAGAAGAGAGAAATTACGAGAAATCAACTGTCGGATGGAGCGCTATAAGAATTCGTTTTTCCCTCGTGCATCTACATCCATGCAATACCCTGCAAGCCACCACCAAGGTGTGTGGCAGGGGGTGATTTCGCACCAAACATGCACTACATATCATGCATAAAAAGGAATAGTATTAATATACTAGTCAGAACTTCGCTATTTAAAAAAGATATAAATTGCAAAGCAAACATGCAAAAACATTCTGTTAGTAGGGTTAGCTCTAAGTACGCATACCAACATTCTATCAATAGAGAGTACCAATGCTATCCATTGCTACTCTCCGACTGGACATATTTACCGTTATTCTTATGCAATACACAACTACGACGCGAACAAAATATAATTCTTTCGAAAGCATTGCAAACCACAAATCATTATTTATCACCAAGGTTTTTTTACGCTAAAACTCAACTTCCCGGCCTGTGACCTGCCACCATTGCCACACACCCTTGTGGCATATAGCAGAGTAAAATATATATGCAGATGTCTTTACGGCAACGTTTTCGACTTGGGTGAGCAACGGTAGGATCCTAGGAGCCATTCTTCTCTTTGATTATTATGGCGTGAAAACCTTTCGCGTCCACGGCCCACGATCGATTGCCATGATTCATGCACCAATCTGTTTGTTCCCTTAAGCACCTTAAACGCTTGCTGAGTGATGACAGCAGTTGCGTGTGGGTTGCACGGTGTGTGCTTTCTTGTGCTCACCTGTTGGCTAGTCAGCGGACGGGTTGTTCCCGCCGAGCGTAAGCTTCTTCTCGCGCCGTGTGAAGGGCTTCAATTCCGGGCACCAATGGAGGTGAGCTTCCTCCCGATCCGCTAATGGCCTCTTCCCCCATTCGACGGTCGAATACCGTTTCCAAGCCCAGCTCCCCTTACCGGCGTGCACCAGATGTGTGCACGCCCTCCCGACCACCCCCACACTCTCCCCTCCCCAGTTACCCCTGCAACCCTCACTCTCCTTTAACCCCGCCATTCTCCCTGTCATCACTCGCCTTCGGGGTTAGAAGACGCGTGATTTACTCGGGTTACTAATTAGTGGAGCGGAGTGCCTGCGAATGGATTCCCCGGGACCTAGGCGAGTGTTCCGAGAACGCACTTAACATGAAAGACTTCTCGTCGCGTTTGCAGCTGTCGCTTTCCCTACTCCGTCATCCCCTGCGGATAAATGATGTCATCACTTCGATGGAGTCCTCACTATCCGTATTCCAGCAGTGAGATTCGTTTGTTTTTTTTACGCCTCGCCTTTGTTTTCGCTCTAGATGCCAGGGTGTGAAGGTTAAAAAGAAAAACTCTTCAAGCACTATGAAACATTAAAATTGGAGCTTTATTCTCATGCTGCTCAAATCCTTTGATGCTTTGATTCTTTGCGTTGGTTTACCGATAATACGTCAAAAGATTCTTTAATCATTGAAGTCGAAGCTTGATTGGGAAATAGTGAATTCGCTTGGGAGTTTAATTGCGTATTCCGCCGTGAAATGGCAACCCTTGAGATTAAAATCACTTTTAAAAATCACATAGTGACACTGGAGAAACGGCTCGAATCCAAGTGATCGTACGGATTGGTCCCAAGTGGTTAGGAAACTTTCAATATACTTGGGATCGAGATTTATGATTGCTTTGATCACCCAATTACTTTTCTAAGTTAGTGGGTGGGTCGATGTTTTGTGGCCATACTTTTATTTAGCAGCACTCTTAACTACAGGTTACTATTTATCCTGTCCCGTATATCCACCATCACTTGTTTTCTGTGACGCAGTCCAGCAAACTTCCGCATCAGTTCCCGAGATCAAAATCCTACAATGGCATATCTTTGCTTACTTGGAAGTGCTATTGAACTTGTGCAATCGGAAGCAATCAAGAATACTGCAGCTGCATAGTGAAAAAACTAATTTATAGGGCGCATTGAAGGAGCCCGCCAAAATTTGTAATGGCGATGTATAAGCTTACCAATACTTTCTATATAATGTGAGACATATAGCTTTTGGAGAAAAAAAACGTGATTGATTAAATGTTAAGGATAAATGGCATTGCTTACATTATGCTACTTGCATTACGACTTGCATCAGCACATAAATTAGAAGCATTTGCCACAGGTTTAAGATCTCCACAACGGACGCTTTCTCCAAAATAAATTGTTTCGTCGTTGAAGATGGCTTGGTAACATTGGAACACAATAACTTACGGCTTTCGAAGTAAAGAAAACTATAATTTTCCCGACTGGAATTTTTCTTTCTCTCTCTCGGAGAATCCAACGCGGACTTCACTCAATCCCATTTCGAACCCATAACATATCGCGAGAGGCGAGAAACGCCGAGAGTTAGAATTCATTCCTCGGGAGTACCTTTCCGATTCACTGAGAAATCCAAACGTTCGTCCGCGGCGCAAATAAATAAAAATAGAGGACGGGAGCCTCCAAAGGGCGGGGCAAAAGACTTCCCAGAGAGTGAGAGAGAGAGAGGTGGATAGATATACGTGCATTCACATATCGGAGAAGTGCTTTCGCGAAGTACAAGGAGGGGTGATGCGTTCCGACGCCGGCGCGTCGTTTTCCGCTCCGAAATGCGAACGTATATATATAGAGAGAGAGACCTACCTCAGTCATCCATATGCGTGAAATAATAATCTCCTTCGAGTCGAAGCGGGAAGCGGCAGAATAGAAACTGAAGAAGGGAGCAGTGATTCGGAAGCGGATTCTTTACGATATGGGGCACATGAGTCGAGACAGAAAGAAAGAGCGAGAGAGAGGCAGGATGAAGAGAAATCCTTAATCGCAACGGAAAAAGAGAGAGGGGGAGGGAGACAGAAAGAAAGGGAGGAGCGAAAAGAGCGTTGCGCTACGTGGAAACCGAGTGGAACCATCTTCCATTTTCTTTTTTGCATCGGAATTCCCAAAGCGTGAAACAGAAGTTTGCCGAAAGAAATTTATCGTCCCGGTCTCGGGATTGGAATAAACGATTTCACTTCGGCAAGCGGCGGATGCCGAGATGGAAAGAAAAATGTTTTATGCACGTACAAATACATGTGTATATTTATAAATAGCATGGGAAATGGGTTTGATTTATGTTTCATACACTAATGGCGTTCAAAAAAAGGAGGGAAAGGAGATGAATCGTTGGAGGAGGAGTGTATGAGAGTGGGATGGATTTGGAGGCAAACGCTCTTCGTTCCTCGTCTTCCTTCTGCTTCAGTTTGTTTCTTCTTTTTTTTCCATCTCTCTTGCTCGCATTTCGCTGTTCATTGTCGCAAAGTGCATTCGGAGGCGGCGCTGGCGTCGACGACGGCGGAGAGAGATGGTGAATTACGAGCCGGGAGCGAAACAATTGAAATAGGAAATGGGGCGCCGGCGATGTGATGTAGGTAGTGCCGAGAATGTGACCGTGAAAGAGGGCGTGGGTGGAGGGATTTTGGAACGTGGATTTCGAAAGGAATCAATGTTTTTAGGGAGTGAGGGCTAGCGAAGAATTTGGCAGATGAGGAGGAGAAGAAAAATGGGTTAAGGGAGTTCTAGGTGCAGGATGAGACAGATACTGAGGTAAAGGAGGTATGGAAATGAGCATGTAGGTACTTGAAGGTAGAAAAAAACGTCTTAATCATAGTAAAGAGGAGATGCAGAGAGAGAGAGAGAGAGAGGGAGAGGATGTGCGCAGTCTGTCTTTTGAAATTTTGTCGTCGTAATGTGCCGCATACAATTCAGTGAAGGAAATTAATTCGTCGAAACACTCGAATAATCCGCTTCAAAAGAACATTTTTTTCGGGCTTCATATCCCGAAAATAATTGCGCAGTAATCAATTTTTGATTAAATGAGGCTTTGGTGCAGAAAACCTGTTTGAGTTGGAGCAAAACAAATGCCAGCGACGTTTAATCAAAAGGGAAACTAGGCGACGAAATGCGATTAACGAAATGTGATTCGAAGTGCATTCATGCGTCTCTGGAATAACCGTTCGATGAATCCATTGGCGGATATATTTTTACGATCCATAGAAGCACTTTAAATAATAATACTTAACTGTGTAATACTTAAATTTTTTAAATTATTTAAATAATAATACTTTATGTGTGCTGATTTTACGGGAAAGCAGACTAAACATAATATAAAAAAGACGAACTGTATCCCATCGAAAAATGACTTGCTACGTTAATATGAAGTGGATGGCCGAAAGAAGAATCGATTGGATGGCTGCGTCAAACCAATCCTTGGATTGTTGATCGATGATGATGCAATTAATAGCAGAGTACAAACATTGCCGTTGGTTCCGTGTTGATATTAGGAGGAATATTGGTAAAGTTTTGAATAGATGTTTAATCCCTCACTATTTGTAATTGAAAAAATATGGATCTTAAGTTTAGTTCTTCGCATAGTGGTAATACTGTGCTAGAAAAAGAAATTGGGGAAGGACCCTCAGTAAAAGTTGTGGCAAATGGCCCGAACAACAACGCAACCCTTTAAGGAGATTACGGAATGGACTTGGTGAATAAACATGCCTGCGACGACCGAACGGGTGCCAAATGTAGAGTGAAAATCGCTAAAACGGCAATGCAGGATTGTTTTTCCTCTTTTGTGTTTGTGGGTGGGAGTAAGGATTGAGTGTTTCGCCGTGTGGAGGTGGAGGAGAGGAATGAGGGGGAGGAAAGGGTATTAAGGGAAAGGAGGAACAAGAGGGAGAGAGAGACGGGGTGCGCTGGGAGAGCAGGGATGTGGGTCAAGAGAGCGGAAAGGAGTTTCGTTCGCCAGTTGAGGATCGGAATAGAGTCGAGAAAGGAGGCGCCTCTTACCCCCTTCCTCTGAAAACCCTCTTACCCTTCCTCCCTCCACCCCCTGCCACGCCCCATTTCGATTCGAAGGTCTCGCGAGCTGCAAGAGGCGGGAAAAAAAAGATTTTTAAGTTCCCACCCTCGCGACGACTTCGCCCTTGAAGGGGAGAAAACCGACAGTCTGCCTATGAACCACGCCAAGTTTTAATTTCCTATGTCGTCCTTTAATTTTACTTTCCCGCTACTCTCTCATCCTGTCTCTCTTTAAGCACCAATTCTTCCACTCCGAAAGGGTTCTGTCTGTTAGGCAAATGCAAAGTGGCGGAGAAGGCTCTGGTGATGCGAAATATGGCTCTTTTAGATGAGCTGACTCATGACTCACAGCTCACTTCAGCGATCAGCTCGCTCAGAGTGACTCCCATTGGAGTAATTTAGATTGAGAAGGGGAGGAAGAGAGAGACAGGGAGAGGAGGAAAGGAAAGAAGGATTGGCAGCACTTATGATAATTTATTTTTAGCGGTAATATGATCAAAAAACACTCATTTAGGAATAATAACACAGCATGCATAATAATCGTATAACTTTTATGTACAAATTAGCATTTGAAAACAAAATTTGCGACAGCTTTCTACCAGCAAGTTTATTTTTCCTATCTGTAACAATTTGGCCTGCTTTAGATTTCATTAGCCATTCATTTTATTATTGCCCCAACATCAAATTCCCAATAGAAGTCATGGAAACATTCCACATTCCTCGATCGCAAATGACTCCCTCCCCAGCCATGACTCCATGAGATGAAGACTCTAGAGCGGTGAGCTCGGAGACTCTTATGAGCTGTGAGCTCAAAGACTATTGAGCTGTGAGTTAGAAGACTCTTTCGAGCAAGCGTCGCGAGCTGTGTGTGGCGATGGCGGAGGGAGTCGTGACTCATGACTCGCAGCTCAACCTACAGAGGCGCTCTTTTGAGCTGACTCGCTCACACATAACTAGCAAGGCGCTTCTTTGCGTGGCGAAAGGGAAGACCTTTCGACACGCACATAGCGTTGATGATAGTGACGATCTCGTCGAGTGGAACCAAATGAGTTTCCGATCGGGAAGAATGACAACATCCTTTCATTTCGGTCGTTTTCAACATTTTTCCGGGTAATGTGGTTTAAATATTAATAATTAATCTTCAGACAGCTTATCCGTCTGTATTGTCCTTATTTAGTACCTCACACTTTCTCCCTTTTATCAACTGATTGTATTATGTGCAAGGGTAGGCATTCATGGACTACTTAAACTATTTTTGCCACTCATTAATGCTCAATTTTAGGCATTATTTCCCTTTCCCGAGAATATGTTCTATCTTTCCACATCATGCCCCAAAAACTCACCCACTTAATTCTTCTCTTCGTGAGCTTTCTATCCTCTTTCTAAGACGGCCTTCAATAAATCATGGCATTTCACTACCTACTTCGTTCATCCTTCATTCGCTTTACCTCTTATTTTCTCAGTAAACGTCCTATCATCCCCAATGCGTACCCATTTTCTTCTTGTTTGTCTTCCATTCTGTCCATTATTCTTCCCATCTATTTCATTCCCACCTCTCTGACGCCTTCTGTCTATTTTCCTCCTCCTTCCCTTAGGTCCGGGTTTCGAAACCATGCAGCGCCCAGTCAAACTCTCATCCTTTTCTTACCTTTCAAGGTTCCTGCCTCTAAGGAGCAATCTAAATGTTACATGACGCTGATTTTCTACTGTTATGTGTGTGTGTGTGTGTTATTTAGGGGAGGCGACCGAAAGCTGAGGTCATTTGCACCATTTAGGATAGGTGGGTAATTGGGTAATGGTAGGAGTTTTCACGGAACGGAGCGGAGCCTAAGACCCCTCCCAATATTAAGTTACGCTGCCAAAGAAACCTGTGAATGAAAACTATTAAATTAAAAATAAGTAAAATTACTAATTTTACTTATTAATATTAATCTAATTAATATTTACTTATTCCTAATTTTACTAGATAATTTCTAAATACTACTATTTATTCAGTAATTAATTGGAGCAAACATTTACTTTGTTAGCAAAAAGGAATTTATAATGAGCACATCTATCTCCCAGCGTAACGGAAGACTATAACGATCTCCATCCCCGTTGATAGTGCAGCAAAAACAGTTGTTCCTTCCGCCTCCTTTAACGATGCATAATTTATGGACTAGCCCTAAAATTATCCTGATAGTAAGGAGGGTCCTCATTTGCGTATTCAGTTCTCATAAGTAATGATAATTGTAACATATATGGCATTTCGTCTACCTTCATCCATAATGCGTTTCATGTTTCTTCATTGCTAATTCTGTTCCAGCTTCTACTCTCCTGCTTAATGATGCTTATCTTTCACTTCTTTTTCTTAGAGATGTTGTCAATTTGGTTTTCTTGTGATTAATATTCATCTCTTTACTCCTGCACAAAACCTGCAACTCTTCTGGTATCGATAAGAACCTCTTTCGGCTTTTACTTAAGTATGATGGCCTACATATTTCAACAACCTCATCCACTCTCCTCATACCTTTGTAACTGTGTCTTTCCCACAAAGACATAACGTGCCTTACATCCAGCAGACACGCATGCGTTCATGGATGTAAGCTCTTAAGTTTTTGTTCAGATGAATGCTACCTACACATTAGATTGATGTTAACGAAATGAAATCATCGAGCAAAAGCTATCTTATCTCAGGAGCCTTTATTAGTCTCTAAAATTAATGAAATTTTTATATTCTAGTCTGAGATGATGATATTCAATACATTATTATGTGTAATTTTTATAAATACCGACAATGCTCTCCATTTATTTTCTTTAATGAAGCAAGCATTACCTGTATTGACATTTTCACACATTTTTCTTGAGAACTCGCATAATTTCTTTGTAATTTACTTTTGTCTCCATTGTGATTTTTATTGATGAACATTAAATTGGCAACATTGCTGTCTATGTACCATTTTATTAAAAAAAAATAAACGGACAAAATACCTGTTACGTATGAAACGAAGAATAACTTTGAGAAACCATATCGTGACATTGGCTGAAAAGTGTAAAGGCATAGACGGGGAGGAACGGAGAATAGAGGTATGGACATAAATCAGGATTTACCCGCCTCCTCCTTTTCATCTCCTCAGAAAATGAATCAAATCGCGAGATTATTTTCCTGGAAGCCCTTCAGCGAACCTTCAAGGTGATTCCTTCAAGCCCCTTAGACGTCGGCTCTATGATTCGGATGATACCTCTCCAGGCTCCTCCGCAAAGGATCGCTGCACTCACACACAAGAACCTTCTCTTTCCGTTCCGTGGAAAAAAGAAACTTTCCTCGTCTCTACGAAGGGGATGCTCGTGCTATCGTAACGGGGGTACGCGCCGTGTTATTAAAATTTTCTCCGCTTCCGGATGGACGAATTCTTTGTACCGGTCAGGTGGACGGAAAGGAACCTCGGCCCCCACAATAATCAATTAATCCTAGCCTATCGGGAATTTGACCGGAAAAATTCTTCCCTTGGGCTTTGTGTGTGAGATGTGATGTTTTCAAAAGTGGTCGTGTTCTGTGGCTTATATTCGATATTTTTTTCTTCTCGCCGATATTGAATTTCGTCCCTTACATGTCCAGCGGTCAGTATTTCTAGGAAGTTTTCGTACGTACTAACCTTTCTTCGGATATATGAACGAATTCTTTGATCACAGATTTTATGATGGTGAACTTGGCGAGGGAAGGTTAGAATATTATTTGTGGTGATCAGTATGATGGGATTTTGTTTCGTCGAAGTGCTCAAAGAATTTTCACTCGTTATATTTACTCAAAACCAATTTGTATTTATAACGATGAATATTTTTATTGAATTTAGTCGGTTGCTTATATCTGCGGTGACTAAACCGTTAAGTGTGTCCTTTGTAGCTTTTTCCCACATTTCGAGTTGTAGGGTCGTTTTACTCTAAGCAACTCTCAATATCTCACCAGAAATTCGAGCGGTACAAGTGAGTAACATATGGATAAATTTCTGTCTTCTTTTCCTCAATATCTTTTATTAAACGTACAGATAAGCCGGCTTATTTTGTACTATTGATCTATATGATTCCGGCAGGGATTTTCGTACCTTATAACCTTACAAAGCTAAACTTCATACCGAAAGCTGCCTTCCTTTCCCCGTGAAGCCATACCGGAAAAAAGTCAAATATATGTCACATTTCAGGAAAAGGTAGGGTCCCTTTTTGGAGCTTATGTGTCGGGCGGATCATATTACAGGGAAGCTGAGACCTCACAGTTTCCCGATACCAGCTTCCAGGATATAGGCTTTCTAGGATGGAGGTCCGTTTCTCTGGTTTCTTTACGCACTTTCTTTCATATGATTTCATCATAAAATTTGAGCGAATAACAAAGAGGGCAAATAAATTTCTATGCCTTTATCTTTTTCATCTCTTTCAAGCCTGTTTCTTTTGGCTTGACTCTTATGATTTCTTTTACTATCTCTGTAAATATCTATTGGGTTTTACTCTCGCAAGCGTACATATGGACTTAAAATGTCTTCTTCCTTCCGGACAGAAAGAGATCATAATTGGTAAATTCAATGAATCAATTCGATTCAAATACATCAGTTTGTAGGTGAAATATAAGTAGTACACTGAGTATACCTGAGTAGTGCACCTAAAAGCTAATGGAGATATATAGGAAAATGAGAGATGAATAAAAAAGTATAAACAGATAATGGCTGGAAGAACAAATGCAAGTTTTGACTAAACACATTCAGTGGAAAGATAAATTTTCTCTTCCTACACTTCCGGAGGAAATCCCTCTCATCACGCCAAAAAACTCATAGTTTTTACTCCTTTTTCATGAGCTAGTTTAAAAGATTTTATCTCATATCATCGTTTCCTAGTCTTTTTGTATTTCCAATATTCTTTTTCCTAGCTGTCATTTATCATGCCAATGGTGACTGGGTTTTTCAATCTTCCTGTGGTTAACGCCGTTTTCTCTTCCCAAGCGGTTGCCAGTTCAGTATTTTTCTTGGGGCCAGCGGTGGTACACCATTCAATCTCTATATCCATTCCATTTAAATAGTTTTTTTTTCTATTTATTCTATGGATCTTATTTTTCTGTGTCATTGCAACCGTCAAACTCAAATAACCATAAATAATACTATTTACTACTGGGATATGTTGACTGCCACCTTGAATGCTTACTATACAAATAAAAATACGAAGAAAAAATTAAAATTATTTTAATAGATTTAATCATTTTTTATCACTTTTAAGAGCCTAGTGAGTACATAACGAACTCATTTCTCGAAGTAGTATCTTATCTATTAGAGTAGGTTCGTAGAACATGTTTTAGTGATAATTCACCCCCTGTCAAACACCTAAGAGATGAGTTGTAGGGCACCTAGTGAGTAGATATCTGATATGGCAAATGTGAAACTAGCAACTGCGGCTGATGACTTAGTTAATTTGAGAATTCCATACCATTTCGGCTCAGTTTCAAACCGCCCCATCAATAATCGCAAATGGCCTCTTGATTACGAAGTTTAGCAGTCTGTCGTTCCCCCTCACGGTATCCGGGGACGCCATCACCCGAAGTCGCTTTAAATGGACCGCAATGCCCTCTCTCGCCAAACTTCGCGCCCGATGGCCGCGGAGTAAGGCGTAGTTATTACACCGCGTCGCGTCTCTAGGCGGACATATATCTCGCCAAATTGGGTGGCGAAGCGTCGCCCGGGCGACCGTGTAAACACGCCGAGAAGGACGATGCGGCCGGAGAGAAGCAGAAAAGCGTTAATGGAAATTAAGGTGCGGAGATTAAATGAAACGTTGGTGATGGGAGGAGAAAGATAGAGATAGAGAGAGAGGGGGAGGGAGGGAGAGAGAAAGCGGGTTTTATTACGAAAGTAATAAAAACCCGAACGGAGTGAAAGGACGAAGGGAATGGAATTAATGGCGGAGGGGGGTGAAGAGAAGTAAACGAGTTGGGTGTTATGTCTCTCTCGCTGCTTCGGAATCCGTCCACGTCGAGTTAAATGGCGCCGTGATCGCCCGGGCCTTTTGTTTGTGAGTGTGTGCCGGCGTGTATATCAGTGGACAACCACCCCCTCACCGAAAAACTCCCTCTCTGGTGTCCCAAGCCGGCGATATTTCGCGGGATTACGTGCGCGTTGCCATTGTGGGTGTCTGGAGGGGGGGTTTGGTGATGGAGTTAGTCGGGAGAAGAAATGATCGCCGCACGCAGGGACTCAGACCGCCCACCCACGCTCGTCACAGTGTCGGTCGGGGAAATGGCCGAAAATTGCCAGGGTGGCCCCGCTCGGCGGCAGACCTCTTATTATTTCTGTTTGCTTACTTTTTTTCAACGATGGACCACCCTTTCTCTCTCCCCATATGTACACCCCCCTTGACGGCGCCATCGATCAGAGGGGCGAGGGGGGGCTTAGAGCGGCGCGGCAGTTGGCCCCGGCGGTCGTCGTAATGGAGATTACGCACGCACCCAATCGCCATCGCGTTGACACGTACCCAAGATTATGTTCAGGCGAGGCGAGCTCAGCGCTGGACGATCCATTCTGGACCAGTAGTCGGAGTTATTCGTAGTTACCTAATACTCATTCGTATGAGACGACCGACGGTTAACGTTTAACGTTTTAGGTCTCAGAGCATTGGCTAGGCTAGGCATCGGCATTAGACTAAGTACTTCAAAAGAAAAGGCTCCAAAGGATCGATTGCCAGACGTCCAAACTCACGGACATAGTATAGCGTTCTCCGTCTAAGCTAAACAACACTCAAGTTGTACGATTCCGAATCGATGGCGATTGAACTATTTTTAAGTGGACTGTATTATGCTGTGCCAACCTTAATCCGATTACCTAATTATTTGGGGAGCCTCACGAGCGAAAGTCATCATTCACCTCATGTAGTGTTGGCCCCTCCACAGAACAGGTCGGCTGGTCGAAAAACTCCCTTCAGCGTACTTCTCCACGACACGAACACCTTCGGAATACTATTACTACTACATCCATTCAAACCACACACAGCACACGTACACAGCGCACCACGCGGCCGCGTGAGCAAAAAAAAACAAAACACAAACAAAAGGCGAGCGACACCCTCGCTCCCATTGAGGCTCCCGGCCAATCAAATAACTGGCGCAAACACAAGTAGAGTCGGTGCATGGCTAAAATATCTCTGCAAAATTCAGGATTCGGGCCCTAGTCTCTAAGATGGGAGAATATTGCTCTAGCCAGCACGCAACTCAATCCCATAGTTATTCGTTATTGTTTATGCTTGAGGATGCGACCGGCGACGAGGGTCAGTTGTGCACATTGCTAGTGGGATGTGTGGAAACGATGTGAAAATTTAGGAATCGAAAGAAGAGTGATGAGAAACTCGGTGTCAGCAATAGCCTGCTCTTGAACTCCCGGCACAAAGGGTGACTCGGAGTCCAATGTTTTATGTCCCATCCGACGGACGGAGTGCTGCAAGTTTGAGATAATACTTTACAATATGCATGTTAGATTTTGGGCGAATTTATGCATGTCAACATAAAATTTAAACGCAAAATTTTTGTACTGTTCTAATATGGAGGGCAGTTCAAGTTTGGTGCTCTATTCCCTAGATGGTACCTGCGTAAAAGAGCGGACCTCATGGCGCCTCTTGTTAAGCATAGGCTAATGCCGAAGCCTGATTTCTCTCCACCCTTTCTTAATTCCCACCTCTTCACAGAAATAACCTAATGGTGCGAATAAACTCGTTTACGGCCACTTCCTAAGATAATACCAAGATATTTTTACTGTGTTCCCAGCTCAATGGTAGTTATAAATTATAAGCTATATGATTTCTCAAGCTGCCTTATTTTTTTGGTGAACTTAGTGGACTTTGTCGTACACCTTGTTTAGATCTTAGTCCTGAATTGCTGGGATTAACGAAGAGAAATGATTGGAAACCTTAGAAATAGAGGATAAAGGAGAAAGTGCGATGGACGAGAAGGTGGACGGATGACGAAGTATTGAACGTAGTTGGGGAGGAGAGTTGATTGCTGTCAGTAATTAGTTGAATACAAAGTAGGTGGACGGAAAATATATTTAGGGAGGAATGTCGTTATCGAGGGTAAGCGAGGAAAAGTTAATGATATTTTGGTAAGTGTGGGATGAATGGCAACGGAAGACCCCGCATGGGATACATCATGTAGTGAAGGAAGTGGAAGAGAACTATGCAAACATGAGGAGGTTAGCATATTGTACGATCAGTACGAAGGTGTGATAAATGAATTAGAGCGTGTGCAAAGGAGATAATCTAGATTTGTTAAAGGCCGTTATGGTAATTGCATTACTATTACGAGTTTAATAGAGCAACTAGTATGGGAATTATTATCAGAATGCAGGTTGAAAATTAGTTCGAACCTTTTAAGTAAATTTGAAGCTGATTTGTTTACGGATGATGTTAGATATATATTAAGAACCCCTGTGTATTGTGCAAGGTTTGATCAGATTAACAAGATTAGAGAGATAGATTGTCTTACCGATAGATAGTGCACGATGCAAGTATTAAGAGGCAATCCCTTTACGAAGGTACAGGGTGCGGAAACATAACTTCCTATTGTATATGGATATATACATGTAAAAAAGAAAGTTATGTTGCCGCTCCCTGTATAACCATCTAGCTGCATTTTACCCTATTATCTAGCATGTTTCCATGTAGTATCCCAGTAGCATGTAAATAGTACATGTTTGGTGATCTTCACCCTCTGCCACACACCCTTGTGGTGGCTTGCAGTGTATTACGTAGATGTAGATTTAGTAGAATCGAGTGGAGAGCGGCCTAAAACCAATTAAGATTATTGACTGATGAAAATGATTTTCGTCAGCATAAAGAGGTGTAGGATATATGCTGACTTGAAATATCTTAGCCTCGGGTCCGATAGGAGAATAAAACGCAGAGAGTGGTGAAATTCCATTTCATTGCACCATAGTATGTAGAAAACGGTTAATGAATCATTAAACTGTAGATTCTACGATGTAGTTACGGTGGGTTTCCTTGGCCATTGGATAAGCATGATGTTTGAATCCACCCTCTGCGGCAAACCCTAGCGGTACAATGCACGTTCATCTGTAGATTCAGATGTACGAACTATAAAATGGACGTGATTTGATCTCATCAACGGGTGCGAACCCCACACTCAACCTGGAACACTTCCTATCCCTCTTGAATCTTTTGGGCCCCGTCCAGGATCACCCACCCTCCCCTCGTCCAATTTACCCCACGCCTTTCCAACGTTTCGCCGCCATCATTTTTTTCCCGAATCCCGAAAAAGTCTCTCTCTCACTCTTTCTCTCTCTCCCACTGCTCTCTCAACCTGTTACCAGAGCAGGAAAAACTTTCCAGCCGTGATAAAAAAAAGTTTGCATTTCGAGTGAATTTTTCGCGTGATTTCAGTTCTGAGAGCGCCACGGGCCCTGTGAGTCCCAGTGATCGATTTGAGCTGGAGTTTTTCGCGTCGGGGTGAACTACGGGAATAAGGACGGAAAGTCAGCGCGTGATTGATTCCCTGCGGAAAAAAACATGAACTCCCATTCATTCTCGCACATTTATCCGCACCAATGGGAACTTAAACGTTTTCAACGCAAAGCCTTCGTGGTGCCGGGATCATATTTCAGTGCCGGGGAAAGAAGTTACGTCTCACCTTAATGGTGCTTCTAAGTGACGTTGTGATAGCAAAAGGATTATTGCCTGATGCTCGATTAGTCACGCATACCTACTCGCATACTAATTACCAACGGAATATTTGCTAGTGTGAATTAAATATATAGCACTATATAGCACTAGGTCTCGTAGGTGAAAGAAATTATAACTCTCAAAATTGGCCAGGTATTTGCGTACTTTGAATGCTCAAGTTTAAACGACTTTCCTTTAAAATTAAACGCTTAAACGAGGACCGAGTTGTCGTGTTGGTTTGACTATTATCTTTTCATTCGATGTGCCCGGATTCGTATTCCGACCGTAGCAGATATTTTTCAGCCTTTTAAAGGCCTCCACTTGTGTGGTTTAATGCAGTTTCAAGACACCTTGCGTTGATTGGGAGTATCTTATACGATAAGATCATGCCTATATTTTTTATTCTCCAGTATATTTTAACTATTTATTTCCGCAAAAGTTCTCCTTATTTACTCTAACTTTCGTAAAATAAAAGACAACATTTGAACTTGAATTCCCTCTAATAATATGTTCCTTTTCATAAACAGCCAAGGACTGTTGACTCTCGTTTGAAAAATTCTGCAAATGCTTTGTCTGGTACATTAATTGCCCTATAATTGGATTCCTTTGAAAAATGAAATGCCACTGATGAAACAGTGAAAGTACATAATGTTTTTCACAATACGAGCTATGAGTTCTCATTAAAACGTTATAGGTCTAGGATGTATTCCCCAGTGCATACATGTGACTAATAATAATTACCTCATTTATTTCGCTTTTATAGTCCCCCAAGTTACAATTTTTCATAAAATGTTTTGGTAAATCCAATTAAAAGTTATTCATGAATGAACCACATGATCTTTGTGCTTTGTGAGTCTTTATTTGTTCTAAAAACAGGAGAAAGTTTAATTTCCGCAGAACTGGGTTCACAGGCATCGTTGAAATTGAGGTGAAAGCAGAGAAGTGTTTTCAAACGAATATTTATCGTATGTAAAGTTTTTACAAGGGACTCTTAACAAGTAAATACCGTTTTGTATTTAAGTAATTCATCTAAATGTATGGATCAAAAATATCTATAAATGTATGGAGTAAATATTAATAATTCATGGTTATAGCAATTTTATTTACAATATGTACGAAATAATATCCAAACAATTTTCTTTGTTCCGAAATCATGGTCATGAGTTGTGACATATATAGGGAAAATTACAGTGTTGCGGATGAACCTTGTATTCCTATGTTCAGATCTTAGAATATTTTAGAGTTTTGATTTATCTAGCATTCTAATTGTAAGATCAGACTATGATCAATTGTGTCATTTAGTTCCTATAATGCCAACAGGTTTCATAGTATTCTATCAGGCAGGGGATTTTTAAAAGCCGTTAATGGAAAACGCAAAGAGTGCAAACATAATGACCATTTGTAAGCTGATATCCTGACCTCTTTTTTAAATATATAAATGGTTTGTCAGGTATTTGGCCGATGCTTCGGAAATTATATTTTTCCTTCATCAGGGCTGAAATGGAATGAACCACCAATGAACATAGATAAATGGATTTACAGGATATTTTCAATACCAAAAGGTTTTACAATATAATTTTTGCATTTATAATGTCCTGTAAATAAATTTATCTATGTTCAGTGGTGGTTCATCCTATTTTAGCCGTGATGAAGGAAAGAATATAATTTCCGAAACGTCGCACAGTGGTCGGAAATCGAAAATACCTGGCCAAAATACAAAAAGTGATTTTTTCAAGCCAGAATGCTGAAACTTTGCATTAATATTCTCAAAAGACCTGGGCATGCAATGATGCAAAGTATTTTCCTTAGTACACAACACTTAACAATTAGCATGAGGTAAAAGTTGCACAAATGTCGCAAAAATTACCTACACTCGATTTTCTCACGAAATCTTCAAAATCAAGCCCTTACCTAAGCATTATGTGTAAAGAATTGGAATAAAAAGTCATTTAATTAGATGAAACAGTTTTTCGTCTTTGTCCTCATGTAGTCTGCTTACATTTTTGTAATTATTTACCAAAGATATTAAACAAAATGGCAGACCTTAATTTTTGGTCATTTTTTTCATATAGGTAGAGAAATAGTTAATTGCATCACCGAGCATCACGAAGTAACTTATATGGGGAAACTCTACAAAGCTTCCACAGTGCGAATCCGATGAGTGATGCTGCGACCGTTTGCGACGCCGAATTTCACATCAGTTTTTCGATCGCGCGGTCGAGTCTGGTTGAACCCGCCTGCAGCGGGGAGTAACGTGGCGCGGCAAGTGTGTGGACTGGATTGTAGTCGCATCCACTCCGCTTTGGAGATTTTCGAGATACAAACATTGACAAGATCCTCCATGCATTATATTTTGCAGAAATCGCGGAAAAAATTACGCATTTTAACACATGGGGTAAAGGTCTAGGAGGTACTGAAAAACTTCTTTCTTCGGGTGCACCGCGGGAGTTTCTCTTCTTACCAACTTGACATCGCCTACCAACGAATACGTACACTTTTAACGGAGACAGCATGCATATCACACAGGATTATTGTCTCTTCGAGGCCACCAACCCACAGCTAGTGTCGCACGGCTGCAATTCCCCCGCCCCCTGCACTGAGGTTGGGCGTTCGGCGAAGGGTCCGTTTTATCACACCGCGGATCCCTTTACGCTTTTATTTGCGGATATTTTTGGGAAAACGTTCCTAATCTCCAATGAAATGCACCGGAGCGTTCAGTTTCATTTTGGTAGTGGTACGAAGCATTAGATTTTGAAACTTCAGCTCGGATTTCACTCGTGTTGGTGTCAGAATTGGATCTCCCGAAATTCTCTCTACAACTCGTAATGGTGAGGATACATTGCTAACCACTTCAAGATTCCTCACTTTTTCAAGGTATGTGTACTCTATTAGGACAAGCTAATGTCTTTTTAAATATTTTATTTCTAATAACCTTTTTGGCGTTTTTTAAAATCTTTAATTTTAGAGGACTCATGTGAAGTTAAACTTCAAAGTCTCCTAGATCATACAGCATTGTGTATCTTCGAATGCATTTCCAGAGATTCAACAACCGCGCATAATATAAATTGTACATTAATTGGTAAATATGGTTTTGACGGAAACTCAGGCCATTCCTGGTATAAGCAAATATGGCATCAAGAATCGATGTCGGATGAATTCTTGTTCATCAGCTCCCTGGTGCCACTGCGTTTAGTGAACGACGAGACAGGTAACAATGACAAAGAATTATAGTTGTTTTCCGCAATCTCTTGTAAAAACATTTAATTATTACTCATAATATTTTCTGATGTTTAAAGACATTTCCTTATACTTTAGGTGCAATTATTTGGATGAACCCTAGGCCATCGTCAACAAGATTCTGTCGCCCCATTCGCCTTCAATGGATCAAAGAGACGAAAGAAGTGGCGAAGGCAGAGGAAATGTATATAAAGAGGCAATGTGATATTTTAAATGCATTCAAATGGAAAAACTACTCCATTAATTTTTCTCTGCTTCTCACCATGATAAACGGAAAGGTAAAACGTTTAAAATTGTCAAAAAACGTCATAATTTAATTTTTATGTGTTAACTAAAAGAAAACGTCCAAATTAGGTATGCAACGCATTGACGGAGAGTGGCAGCATGAAATGCTATATTTGTGGGGCAAAAATTTCAAGTATGAATAAATTTAATGAATTGGCCCAAAGATCAGTTAATAAGGGCACTAACAATTTTGGCATATCTACACTGCATTGTCATATAAGATTTTTTGAGCGTCTGTTGCATGTATCTTATCGCATGGATTTCAAACTCTGGCAGGTAGGTAAAAAAGTGAACGAAACATTACTTTCTCATTCAAAAATATTTTATTGCGAAACTCACCCTCAGAACCTTCCAATACGCACGTTGAGAATACAAAAAAATGCTTAAAGACAGGATGTTTCACCTGCAAAAGTCATTCAAAGAGAATATGGGGCTAAATGTGGATATACCTAGACCCAGGTATGGTGCAACGAATGACGGAAATACTGCCAGACGATTCTTTGATAATCCCTCACTATCTTCAGAAATAACAGGTGTGAAAGACATCTAATTTTCTGAATTCTTCATTAGCACCTTCTGATGCTACATTGGAATTTCATTGCTTTAGGTTACCTTTGATTTCTTCTAACAAATTTCTAATTTCATTACAGGAATCGACATAAACTTGATTAACAGATTCTCTGTAATATTACAGGCAATATCAAGTGGCATGATTTGCATTATCGAGTGAAAAAGAAAAATACCTGATTTGTTCAGAGTGTGATGGCAGTGACTATTTAGATAGCGATTAGTAGAAATACAAGCAAAAACTGAATTTTGTAGTGCATATTTTGTTACATTTTAAGAAAAAGGATGTATACATAATCATGATGAAATAGGGTATTGCAAATTATTTCTCTTCACAGTATTTCTCCCTGGCACTGAATAAAAAATGACACTGACATTTAACATAACAAAAATAATTAAGCATCGGGATCGTTACCCCCCACAATCCCCGACAACGTTCCGCGGTGTGATAAAACGGACCCTTCGCCGAACGCCCAACCTCAGTGCAGGGGGCGGGGGAATTGCAGCCGTGCGACACTAGCTGTGGGTTGGTGGCCTCGAAGAGACAATAATCCTGTGTGATATGCATGCTGTCTCCGTTAAAAGTGTACGTATTCGTTGGTAGGCGATGTCAAGTTGGTAAGAAGAGAAACTCCCGCGGTGCACCCGAAGAAAGAAGTTTTTCAGTACCTCCTAGACCTTTACCCCATGTGTTAAAATGCGTAATTTTTTCCGCGATTTCTGCAAAATATAATGCATGGAGGATCTTGTCAATGTTTGTATCTCGAAAATCTCCAAAGCGGAGTGGATGCGACTACAATCCAGTCCACACACTTGCCGCGCCACGTTACTCCCCGCTGCAGGCGGGTTCAACCAGACTCGACCGCGCGATCGAAAAACTGATGTGAAATTCGGCGTCGCAAACGGTCGCAGCATCACTCATCGGATTCGCACTGTGGAAGCTTTGTAGAGTTTCCCCATATAAGTTACTTCGTGATGCTCGGTGATGCAATTAACTATTTCTCTACCTATATGAAAAAAATGACCAAAAATTAAGGTCTGCCATTTTGTTTAATATCTTTGGTAAATAATTACAAAAATGTAAGCAGACTACATGAGGACAAAGACGAAAAACTGTTTCATCTAATTAAATGACTTTTTATTCCAATTCTTTACACATAATGCTTAGGTAAGGGCTTGATTTTGAAGATTTCGTGAGAAAATCGAGTGTAGGTAATTTTTGCGACATTTGTGCAACTTTTACCTCATGCTAATTGTTAAGTGTTGTGTACTAAGGAAAATACTTTGCATCATTGCATGCCCAGGTCTTTTGAGAATATTAATGCAAAGTTTCAGCATTCTGGCTTGAAAAAATCACTTTTTGTATTTTGGCCAGGTATTTTCGATTTCCGACCACTGTGCGTCGGCCCAAATAGTTCAATCTCATCATTGTCACAAGGAACTAAACCCCTGAAAAACCATTTATATAACGGCCAGTAGGTAAGTATAACCGTGAAGTGATTTTTCCTCTGTCACTAGCACCTAATCAGCGAATAGGATATCCAAGCAGTTGTAAATAGGAGGAAAAAGCTATTTTCCACTAGCTTAAGTGGGACTATGGAAAATTAGTAATTGCTCTTCACTTTAAGGAATTCATTCCACCTCCAGAGTTAAAAAAAGACATTTTCACGTCTTATATCTCCACACATCTACCCTGTATGTCAAGTTTATCATTTTAGTGAGTTAGCTAATCAATTGGTAAAAATGAAAATATTACAGTTAGCTCACGCAGGCTCACGAGTTAGATCTTTCTAATTCGAAAGTCAGCCAAAAAAGAAAATATTTCAAAGTAATGGTCAGTTAGTTTTTTCTTGGTAGAAAGCACAGAAATTGTTATAAAACCCTGATCCATAATCGTTGAAATCATCATGACGCAAGAGCGTCATCAGGGGATGATTTCACGTTACAAAGAAACCATGTTCGTGACCAATAACCTTACTTGTGCAAATTTTTGTGCGGTAAATACTTCATTTTTATGGTGAAAGATTTCCATACAGATAAGTATGCGACGACAATTAGGTAGAGGCATTAATTCAGGGTAAAGTGACAGACAGTCTAGATTATTTGTGCCATTTGGAATTGATGGGTATTTGAGTATATGCAGGTATAAACTTTCCGGAAATGGAGGAAGGGTGGAGTGAAACCCGGCGTTGTCACTAGCTTACTCTTAACAAAATACATCAAAGGTTCCACAAGGTTAAGCTCTATCCGACGTACGGAGTAACGAACCTGAAGTGTTCACCATAGAATATTCGAAGTAGGGACCGGCATAACAATGTAAACTCTACCAAAGCCGAGATTCGAACCGGAAGCCCTCGGTTGGAAGCCAGATATCTGACCACTACAACTACCCGATCCTCATAGTCAACTGGATCTAACTGATGAATGAAATTTACGTTTTGCTTCCGTCTGAAGTACCATTGCCATGATTCTTACTATCGTGTTTTAGGAATAGAATATGATTATCTGCAAACTTGAAAAATTTTCGTTGGTTTTTGATCGTACTTTTAGCGAGTGTGTGGATTGTTTCGGGAATTGAAAAATAATATAACGGGCGTGTTCGCTCACTGCGAAATTGGAACACAAACCGTTCCCCTTTTTTGTCACACGTGTGAACGTTTTGATTCTTTCGTTTCGATAAATTAACTCGTCTCTCCTCTACCAGCTCCTCTGAAACAGTGAAGTGTGCACGGAAATATGTTCTGATGGGCCGACGGGCGTGGTTGGGCGAATGCTGCGGATGAAAATGCGACGCATAAGTGGGCCAAGGGTGTCTGTGAAAAAAAAACGCGCATGAATTTTTACAACCCCTCGTAAATTAAAGCACGCCTGGCTTTTGAATACACAAAAAGCGGGTTAACGCTAAAAAAATGTACGGCTGTGTAACAAACAGCTTTCTGCGGAAAGTGGGGTGGGACATCCTCGTTCTCACGTTCGCGTGGGAAACCACCTTATTCATGCGACCTTTCCATTGTCCCTTTCTTTTGAGTCTTCTGTATTTTGACCGTGTATGCCTGCCTCGATGAGGGTCAAAATCCAGTTGCATTACCTGGTATTTCACCGTAAAGGTTTAGTGAGGATGCGACGGTAGTTGACCCCTTTATGCCAAGCGATTTCATATGATCTCCGTACTAGAACCCTCACCCAAAAATTCACGTAGGTCCATACTCTTTGTGGTAAAAAAAACACAGTAAACTCCCGATTTTCTGTGCTGATGACTGTTAAAGGGTCGACGGATAATCGGGAAACACGGATAATCCGTTGTTTGGTTATTTCCGGATTCATTTCTCAACGGGTCGCCGCCAAAATAAATAAACGCCCTATGAAAACAGGCACGTAGCTAGGCACAAGCTAGTCGAATCTCTGAATCATGTACGCATTTAGTTCAGGCAGAGAATGCAGGCACGTAGATAATAATGTAATCAAGCATCATGCACATATCTCGTATACGAGATACTCTCTCTCCCTCACTGCTACATTGTCTTTTCAGTTCTGGGGCTTCAGCCCCCCCTAAATATTTTCCCAAATTGTTCTCGTTTTAACTGGGTATGATAATCCGGATTACACTGCGTATAACTCACGTTTTAAGTGCCTTGAAACGTGATCACTAGTTTCATATTTGTGTGTGGTTAATACTTGTTCTTTTCTATCTGATATGTATGTATGCGCTGAACTTCTGTTCTCGCGCCGGTCAAATTAACTGCTTCAGAACAAGGTAAGCAGTGAACTTTATCAGTGAGAAGATAGGAATGGGCACTGTGAAAGTACATATATACTAAGCACTGAAAATTAAGGGAAGAGATTTGCAACATGTCGGCACCGAACGGGCAAGGCTGATTTGTTTCAAGTTACGCTACTCTCGAATTACGCTACCCCCGAAGCAAATTTCTGGCTACGTGCCTGTATGAAAATAGCCTATGAAAAGATCCTCACTGTACTTAATAGCATTTTATGATTAAAAAAAGAACCCAGTAGAGCTGTCCCGGACGCAATTAAATATTCGCAAGCCTCGGGTGGCGGCACGAAGCCTGGCGTAAGGCATCGGACCAGTCGGCAAGGCCGTTTTGAAAGTCACGATTGACGACAACGAGGGAAATGACAAAAGTTCACTTATTTTTGAGACCACTGCCGATACACTGACTAGATTGGCGATGCACGGATAATCCGTAGCCCGGATAATCGGGAGTTTACTGTATGGGACTTAGGGATCCGGGCGGAGGTGAATATTTCGGCACTGGCATTTTTCATTTCAATACTTGTTTCTGCTTGAGTGACTACGTGAGGAGATCACGTCAAGTGAAGTAGGTATTCCTTCCGGGTAGAACCTCAAACCGTGAACCCCTTCGAGATTTTCGCTGAGGGCTGGCTAATGCTGACGTTAAGCTTCCCTTCAACCCCTCCCGAAAACTCTATCGAAAACCAAATTCCCGCCTATTCTTATTGGTGCTAATGGACTTAGCCCTCAGTCCCCCCCCCCCCCGCCCCCCCCCCGCCCCCCCCCCCCCCAGAGGACAACAATAACATGAATATCTTCACTCATTTATCAATGTTAGAAGGTAAGACTGGATGGATTCTTTGGGGGCATTTGTGATCCAATGTCGCAGAGATCGAATCTTTCTGTAGGTTATTGTTGCGATACGACAATCTTTGAGATAACATTCGCAAGCCATGATTTTGAAAATTTTGGTACAAGAAAGAGCGATGGAAATACCTTGACCGAATTTAAATAAAGTGAAATTAACGAGAAAGAAAATTTTGGCATCCTTGACATCTCATTGTTGATGGAGATAATACCGGCGGTAAGTATTAGCTTGCTCAGTAAGTATTACCCGTGCTCAAGCTAGTCGAATCTCAGAATCATGTATATATGTAGTTCAGGCAGAGAATGCAGGCACGTAGATAATAATGTAATCAACCATCATGCACATATCTCGTATACGCTGCCACTGCTACATT
Source organism: Platycnemis pennipes (assembly GCA_933228895.1). Classification (NCBI taxonomy): domain Eukaryota; kingdom Metazoa; phylum Arthropoda; class Insecta; order Odonata; family Platycnemididae; genus Platycnemis; species Platycnemis pennipes. The sequence goes on along the minus strand of OW121851.1, from coordinate 39,233,801 downwards.
GTCTTTTCAGTGAAGCCTTTACTCACTTCACGCTTCACTCTTTACAGACGTGCCCTCATCGCTTATTCTTATATTTTTGTCCTATCTTATGTCCAATTTCTCAAGGAATGCCTTCTATTTTTGTTCATGCGTCAATTTCGCACATGCTGTGCTTTCCATTAGGGCCAATGACTCCTCAGTTTCACTCATCCAAGTTCAATGCCTCAGTCTTTGGGTCTTTTTTCAATTTACGTTTCCTTTGCCTAATGGATCATTATGCATCCACTTCTCATGTATGCATCCACTTCTCTTAATGACAGACTTGGATTTTTATGTAATCAAGAGGCAACGGTTGTATAGCACCATCTAGCCTAAAATCTCAAACCTAATATAAGTGTGATACGCAGGCCAGTGGCTGGATTCAAATCTGTGATGCATTGCCTGTCAGGTGTCAATTTCTTTGGAAAACATTGTGATTTGAATGAAAACTCTTAAAGTGAAGTCGGCTTAGATGGCTTACTCTCTCTTTCTCACCACATATGCCGGGCATTAGTGGCATGCAACATTGTATTAGAATTTCTGATGACTTTATTTGCTTGCAAAATTAGTTAACCAAAGCTGTTGACGTTTTTTTTTAATTACTACAGAAAAATATTTTGGTGAACATTGAAAAAAGGAAATGAGTCCCCTTTCCGCCGCAGCGTGGGTAACTTTTCGGAGGACACTCCATCTTCCCGACGAGTTGCGGCAGGGAATTAAAAACACTTTCGTGAAGTTGAAAATAACCTCGCTTTTATCTTGAATAATGTTTGTATATACTTGGGAAATCTCTACATGGGAACCGGAAAACATTTTGAAAGCAGCAATATTTTTAACGCAAATAGCAAATTTGTCACTGTCACCATTATTTCGTAAAAAAAAGATTCGAGCCACAGCAGCTAAATTTTGCGATCGGAGAAAAAAGATTCTGATTCGTTTTGCTTGTTTGCCAACTTCCAGAGTCATTGGTTTTGATTAGCGGCGTTTAAACATGTGGTGCACGTTAGCTGATAAACGGGTGGCGTTAAGTGGTTGATATATCGGGCGATAGAGCTTTTGGGTGAATTTAAATAAGTGGTGGAAAATCATCGCCATTTATTGGTGATAGGCACTTATTTCCGCGTAGCTACTCCACCAATTCAAGTTCGAAAGCAGATGGTTGCTAATGGGATAAAACTACTGAATCATGCGGCTAATCCAATTAACTTTTCTTCCCACCAAATTTATTTGATGCCAAAAATATTTTCCTCCATCGCACTCTGGGATGTACATGACAAAATACTGATATATTACGTTAAAAACTCGCAGTTATTACTCATTTGATCTGCACGAGTTTGCACTGTCATTAAATTCCGGCGGCTCTCAGAAAATTGGATTAATGATGCATGAAGTAATTTCATTCATATTAATTTCAGAGCCGATATTTTTTTGCCATCATTTTAGAGCTCACCTTCCCGTATCACCGCTATTTCGTTCGATCAATACAAAACGTTCGGAAAGGCAAAGGCGATGGATGTTTTTTGAGCCTAATATATATTTCGCCGGAAACGAAAAGGCGTGGTGGCATGCATGAATATGGCGATTTCTGGGGAGAAACAAAAAGGTTCGGTCTTTCGCACGTAGCCAAATTTTCGTAAAGGATATCACGAAACCAACTATTCATAATCGGACCTTCCTTAAGAACTACATTTCGTGATATCTACATCTACATAATACCTTGCAAGCCATCATAAAGGTGCATGGCAGGATGTGAATTCAACTTTTATAACATGAAAATTCACAGCAATTCAACTAGTTATACACAGTATAATATCCTGTAACTATTTTAATACACTCATTTGGTCGACGTAAGTGCGGTGCAAAGTTTGAAACCAATTTCAGGAGCATAAGGGAAATATTCTTATGAACGTTACAGCTTTGGCGTAAATATGTTGCGTCGTTTGTTATGACGATTAGTATACTATTACACAATATCGAATATGATGGAAATGAAATCATTCAAATCTACTCCCGAGCTTGCTATAAATGACAATGAGCAATGTTAACTGTCTCAACTCAACTCAAACTCCTTATCGGGTACAGATATGCTCATTGAGCATATCTGTACCCGATACCTGTACCCCCATTCCACAGATTCACGTAGAAATGCTAAGGGAGTACATAAAAAAGGGGCTTCTAAGATGAGGTGAACACGAGAGGATTAATGCAATGATAGCTCTAGATTGTTATGACGAGATGTTGAGTTGAGACAGTTAACATTGCTCATTGTCATTTATAGCAAGCTCGGGAGTAGATTTGAATGATTTCATTTCCATCATATTCGATATTGTGTAATAGTATACTAATCGTCATAACAATCTAGCAGAGCAACTCTTAGCAGCCCTCCAGATTTAAGACCGTTTTACACGGAGTTTTAAGATCATTACTCATTATGACGCGTGGCGAGATGTGTAGCTAAAATTATCGTTTAAAGAACTGAATTGCATGGAAACATTCTCAAATGCCTGAACTACTGGGCAGAATGTTCTATTTCCGTTCATTCGCCCATGCACGCTGATGCGAACAATTCCCAAATTTAGTTTCATTTAACTCGACCGGTTTCATTGCAAGTTTCAGTTAAAGATGTAGCACAGCAATTACATAGTCGTGTTAAATAAGTCTAGGTGGAGAAATTACAGTGTTTCCTACATGGGAACCGAAACCCTTCATTCCACCCTTACCGTTTCACCCTTAATTTCTACGACAGAAATGAGTTTCGAAATCGACAAAGTTGCGAAATAAAATATTGGCGGTGAATTTTCACCTCCGAATTCATTCACATCTTTCTCGCACGTGCATATTTCCCCTCTTTTCCCAATTCCTCCCAGGGGTAGCCCGAGCGTGATAATTATCGGCTTCCGCGACCATATCTCAGCGGCCTCTTCTAAACTCAGCGGACCGTTCGCTTCAAATTCAGTGTTCCGACCCCGCCCGTGGGAATCGTCGATTTTGCACCTTTATTTTTTTTGTGAAAATTTATTCATGCCCGGTCGTACACAAGCGAGTTCTTGCTTGCTTAGTGCTCACTGCGAACATAAACCACAATCAGCGGTTGAGTTTTGGGGGTTTGGAGAGGGGGGGGGGGGGAGGGGGAGGATTTATGAAATTTTCAGGCCATCCCTCAAAGTGCTCTCTCACGGTCCATCCGATTTAAAACGATCTCCCGGTGGGCGCGGGGAAAGTCCCTCCCCCTTCCCCCCTTAATTTTGGGCCCTTTTTCAGATATAATTTATGAACATAATTCCGAGAGGATGCGTGGTAATAATGAAGGGAATCCCGACGACATGCGCAGGGTTCTCGCGTGAAAATTTCGCAACGCTCTTTCCTGACCAGGGGATCTACTGTAGGCGCGAGAGATATATTGTTTAATGAAACCAGATGGAAGGCCGGAGGCGATTAAATGAGCTCGCAAAGTAATGGATAACTATACGAATCTGGATTAAAATTTGACGTGAGCTGGGAGAGGTTGATGAGACTTCGGGGACTAGGTGAATGATCGTAAATATAATTTTCGTGCATCGATTGGCATGAACCTGAAATTGACTTGGGGGAAGCAAGTATGTACTAAACTATTTTCTTCGGTAATGTGTTCACCTACTCGAATGCGTACGTCTATTTTCTATATAATATATTTTTTAATTCAATTTCTTCCACCTTCGTTTAGCTTTTATTTTCTGCATCATCGTTGTTTCTTTGCGAAATATTTTCGGTTGATTTTTATTTTGTTCAATAGGTGCGTCAACTTTTTACCGTAATATTCAAGAAGGAATAATGTCACTTAATGTGACACCAAGGCCTCGATCATGGATCTTCATAAGGCCTTCCGTAGCGTTATCGTTATTTTTTGATTTAACTTATGTCAGAGAAAACGTGATCTCCATCTTCATTTTTCGCGCAGCACTTCAAATTGCCTATCGCAATCAGTGGAGAGAATCTTATAGACGGTTATTGTAAACCCTGCGCTACTTTAGGGGTAATCGTTATCCATTCAGATTGCGATAACGCGAAAGATACATCCGTGATTCTATACCTGGAAGTCTTCCATTTCCATACGTATGTACATGCCTCTACTTGGAGGTGAGATTCAGGAATCGAAGTCTTAACGTACGCCCATGTTATATTATTATTCTGCCATAGTATACGCATTCAGGAGTGGGTTTCCTAATTCAATGTTATGATAAAATTGTTGAAGTGAGACACTACTGTGTATAGAACGTCACTGTCAGTTTTGAGGCACATGATTTAATTAATAGAAGTGACGGGAGATAATTGACATGAGAAGTGTTATTTAATTTTTTTAAGTGCTTGAAAGTCGAAATTCACAATGCGTAGGTGTTTTTGTTTTAAAAATTTTGCATTTTTGGCAAGTAACTGGTAATATTTTTGTATGAAATATATACAATATGTCTCCTTCGCAATGTGAGTTTGAGATCGGAGGCTGTATTGCGTGGGAAATTGTAGGGTTTTCCTTGATTGATTAGTTGCTAAAAGTGCCATCAGTAGTAGACTATAAATCCTGGAATTACGAACTAAAACTACAAACATACCTAACTGTCCTAGTACAAAGTTCAAATAAGTGCCTGAATTTCTAATTTGGAGGCAGCATATAAGGTGCATTTGGATGTCACAGCTGGCGGCGCGCCGCGCGGGATCTCGCGTATATTTACGTCAAGATAAACGTGGAGTGATGAATGCTGTAAACTCATTATGTACAATGTTAGATACTTGGGCTAATGCTTTTGACTTCGAGCAGATACAGCTTGCGAGCAAGCTATCGGAACGCAAATCATTCTTATGTCGAGGACTTGATGCAGTCACTAATGACACCAATGAATGACACGGATTCTTCGATAGTAGATGCCTTGTGTGGAGTCACCCTTTGATGCCCACGCTTGCTTACACCTGATGTTATGCTCTGCGATTCGCTGCAAAGGAGTGTGGCAGGGGGTGGTAGATCACTAGCCGTGGAGTTTTCGCTGAATAAATTTTGTTGATTGATAATGAAGTATGGTGTGTAAATGTGTTTGATAGAATGATACTTTGATTGTGTTGTAGTCGTATATTTTACGTGAGAAGAAATTACTTCTCGTCCAGCAGTTGATCTCTTTTTAATTTGTCGCTTCTCTCCGTCCTGCTGACGTAGTGTGGGTGTAGGATATGGCGGGGTTGTGACGGCTTGTACAATATAGATGCTCGTTCAATTGCTCGCTTTTTGACCGCTGAGCTTCAGTGAGGAAAGTTGATGATTAAATGAAATGATTGGTAACAAGTTTCCGCGCACGAAATATCTCTTCATGTCTGTGACTTAGTAACTAAACCGACTGCATGTATTGCAATTCAGTTTTTTCTTTGAAATAAATTCATTTCTTTTTGTCATTCAATTTTCAATGAATTTGTCGTCACCTGCGTTGGTTTTTCATTTCAACGAACAAGAGATTGACTCGACTTGGTTGAAACGGAGCGGAAATTTTTTTCGGCGCCTATTCTGTTTCTGGTGAAGGTGAATCGATCCATTTCGTTCATTGAAGCCGTCGCGGCCGTCAACCTCCCGTCTTTCTTTTCCGCGTTAAAAAATTTGGAGTGATTGCATTTCTCGTTCAGTTGAAATGCGAGGAAAATTTTTCATGAAAACTGTCTGCTCCTAAATGCATTTATTATGTCATCAAAGTTTTTGCTTAAAAAATAGGATGGGTCTCTTTGTGTAGTATTTCATTTTTTTGGACAATGATGACAAAAAAGGAATTCGGAAGCATTCATTAAGTGACAAAATTGCATTTACTTTTTATATTATTATTATCTCTCACATTCTTTATTATTTATATTTATTTTAGTAACGAAAAATCGATCGTTGGGAACGCCGTTAGGTTAAAATTTAACTTTGGGTTATATGTTAATTTAAACGTCAATGCTAGGTTATATATTCCATATTATTTTTATGGCAAAAGTGTTGACTGTACGATAGTAATAAGATGTGGTGCCATCAGTTTCAGCTGTCTTAGCTGGTTTCAGCTATGAAATTCATGTTCTTGAATCATGCTTACGCCACATTCCAGTTTTTCCAATCAGCGATCCATTCGAAGATTAACTCCCCAGAACCATTCGGAAAGAAATATATATATCGGTGGAAAGAAAAGAGTATGGAGCAAGAGAGCAAGGCTTTTATCTTTTTGAAACATCGGGGTCAGATCTGACCCCGGTGATAATGGATGCTTGCACGGAAGCTAACGACCGCGCTGGTAGGTTAGATTTACGACGTGTTCCTAACGGCCGAATTTTCGTCCTTAAAATAAATCTAATCGAAAACCTCTCGCCTTTTACATGGGTTCATAGCGAGCTTTGAGGTCAAAAGTGAGAAGACCTTTTCATGTTCCTTTCAGCATTCTCTTGTGGTGCACAAGAGCATCTTTTCCATTGACGGAGGAAAAAAAACAGACGGAATCGGTCCATTCGTAATGCTCCGGCGTAGGCAGCAAAAAACCTTAATGCTGCATGGATGTGTCAAGTCAATGCTGTGATGACTCGTCTTTCCACAGTTTTTTCTTTACGGGGGCAACCTCGATATCTTCTTCCAAACTCTTTTTGAAGCCCATCGTCTTTTAAAAGACGCCATTGTCTTTTAAAAACTCGTGGGGCTCCACCAAACGAAACGGGCGCGTGCGTACAGAAAGTAATGCACGTGCGCGCGCCCCCACACGTGTTTCTGGCTACCGTTCGCGTGATCAAACGCCCGAAATTCCGGTCACTGCTCTTTGACCCCTCAGAATGCCTGAGGCTTTGCGTTGTTGGAATATTGAAAAAAAAAAAGATTGATAACCGAAAACACTTATCTTACAGTGGGAACTGGACCGGTAAAGGCGCAATTTAAAAAAGAGATGATACCTACCGCATTTACTCGTGTATGTAACCTTTTCACCACCCAAACTATGTCCCACCTGTCAACAAATTAAATATTTCCCCTATCCATGTTGGGCTCAGCGTTGTTGATCTTTATGTTGTTATTGTTTTTTTGTCCTCTTTCATGTTCATTGTTGAATGTTTCACTGTAAATTGGCGCTACTGCTGTATGTGAATAATGCTTTAAATAAATAAAAGCCGCGCGCCTTCTTTCTTCCGGAAACCCCAGTGAAAAAAGGGTATGCGCGGTTGCTACGATTATTCCAGATTTTCTTGTCGACCGTGAACCTTTTGTTCTTCAAATTCCTCTTGTTTGCATCGCACATATTCCCCCTATTCCAGTATTCCGGTAAAGGCGCAATTTAAAAAAGAGATGATACCTACCGCATTTACTCGTGTATGTAACCTTTTCACCACCCAAACTATGTCCCACCTGTCAACAAATTAAATATTTCCCCTATCCATGTTGGGCTCAGCGTTGTTGATCTTTATGTTGTTATTGTTTTTTTGTCCTCTTTCATGTTCATTGTTGAATGTTTCACTGTAAATTGGCGCTACTGCTGTATGTGAATAATGCTTTAAATAAATAAAAGCCGCGCGCCTTCTTTCTTCCGGAAACCCCAGTGAAAAAAGGGTATGCGCGGTTGCTACGATTATTCCAGATTTTCTTGTCGACCGTGAACCTTTTGTTCTTCAAATTCCTCTTGTTTGCATCGCACATATTCCCCCTATTCCAGTATTCCTTGTTTGTAACCTATTTCTGTTTTCTTTAAATTTTATCAAAAATTTTTTTTAGGCTAAAACGAAAATCAGGGTAAAGGGGAAAAAATTAATTTTTGACGATAATATTTTTTTTTTCCCTCACAAACGTGCCGAAAATTTCAAGTCCGCGGGATACACGAGGGCGTGGTTTACACGAGTTAATACAATATATATGATCGATGCTTGTTCAGGGATTGTGAGTGTGAAAGAGAGGAGTAATAAATTTAAATGTACTCGACATCGTGTACATTACCTCATCATCTGTGTTTCCAAGTTTTTTTCCGCTCTAATAGTCGCTTCCGACCAAGAGGAAAGGTACAAAGATGGAAATGAAAAGGAGAAAGGGTGGAGAGAAACCCAGTGTTGACATAACAGTGCTCTTAACGAAACGGCGCCAAGGGGACTACGGCTTAACGTCCCATCCGACGGACGGAATACAGTACTCGAATGTTTTCCATGAAGCACTCAAGTAGGGGCCGGTTTACCAATTAAAAATATCTTCTACATCCGGGATTCGAACACGGGCCCTCTTGGTGAGAGGCTAGTACTCTAACCAGTACACCAAAACGGCCTCTGTAAACTACCACATGGATGAGTGGCAGGGGGTGACCTTACATGAGTAAACAACGAGTACCGACGGTTAAAAAATCAAAATGTTAGTTACTACGCTATCGATTTCACAGTTATGAATACGTAATATTACCAAGAAAACACCTGGACTTCTTATACAGTTTCCATGCTGGACGGATACATCACGGATATTTTACAAATAATTCTGGTTACTCACTAAATACCAGAAAGAACTCTTAACTCGCCAGTGACTTCTACCTTTCATGCACATTATTTCTAATTCGATACCCATTTTTTCTCAGTGAATAAAAAATAAGCCCATAGCGATGAAAAAGGTATCACCAGACAGAATATTTTTATCACATTCTGATAAATCATACTCAGCTTACGTTAAAAAACCTTGTTTGTTTATAATTTGAGTCAAAAGAAAAATCTTTTGGACAAAGCGAAACGAAAGAGGGACGCCCCCATGTCACAAGTGAACAACGAAGACGAAAGGATTATTGGCGGCAGAATACATGTATGTTACTTTTAAGAGTACAAATGAACAACGAATAATAGGACTTGCAAATTGTAAGTACGTTCACCGTAATAAACTTTATAATTTATAAATGAATGAAAATCTCTCCCTGCCTATTTCACTTCAACAACCAAAAACAAGACTAAAAGTATTTTTAGGTATGGGGAGGGGAGTTTAATGTGGGGAAAATATCACACAGGTTTTCTGGTGTAGTTTATATGTAAATAGGTTGGATTAGAAACAGCTTTTATAAATAGAATCAACTCCCAGCGGCATAAAATGCGATGACACCTATATTAGCCTTATGAGTATCATTTGACGCAACTACGAGTAAATTTGATAAAGATTTCACTGTCATTTATGCCCTAATACACGTGAAGTGTCCTTTAGAGGACAATGGGGGCGTTTACTCGGAACCAAAATCGCAATTTTGTATACGAAATCGTTAGATGGAAACAAAAAAGAAATATAGTGAAAAAATTAATCTTCTAACCACAACCATTCACTCATAAATCAAAATTAAAATAAGCAAAAGGTGACGCCCACCGAAAAAGCTGCTGTTATAACATTGACGTCATTTTCCTCCCGTCCTTGACTGCTTTTAGGGGAAGGGAAGGGAGTGGAGGGGGATTCTCGGAAGGTCTGCTCGCACAGATGCTGTCGCAACTGTCCTATTTGCAGAGTCAACTGTGCCCCCCCCCCCCCCCCCCCATTGCGATAAGACAAAGTAGCTTCGCGGGCTCAGTTGTGACGAAGTCGATATACGTCAGAGGTTGCACCACGTCCAGTTTTCCGAAAGGGTTAAAAACATCCGTTTTTCGCCGCTTATAACTCGATACAAACGGATCAAAAAACGGCAAAATACGGGTCTTTTTATTTTACAAACTCTATCAGATTCGGCATTAAAAATAATATGGTAAACGACCCCATTAAAACGCATTGTTTAGGGCCCTAGGAGGTGGTGCCGCATGTCTCCAGAATCCCTTTCTTTGTCACCCGTAGGTATGAGTGTGCCGCCCCCGCTACATTCAAACCTTTTTGAATTGAACGCTCTACTAACCCTATCATAACTCCTTTTCACAAGCCTTGCAACTTGCTTGCTTCTTCGGATATCTTGTACATAAAGGAACACAAAAGGATTGTGGGACGTGCATCAGGATGGGGAGAAAACGCAGCCTCATTTTTGACATCAGCATCGATTTGGGTGTGCCAAAATTGATTGGTGCAACGATCCAAGGGTTGATGGGTGGACCGGATTACAATGGGAGGCTATTGAAATCCGAGTATAAAAGGGAAATGACCTTCAATCGAGTCGCCTGTTACGCGCTCGCCGATCATGGTGACCGTTTTTTTTCTCGAAACATTAAACCCTCGTGAATTTGTCGGTCAGATGCCCCTTGACCGATGCAGGAAAATGTGAGCACATGCTAGCACAGCGGGATACGTACGGCCATACTCAATGCCTTACAAATCTCTCGAAATCTGTCAAACAAAGGAAAACATTCAAAGAGGCGAATAGCATAGAGGGATATGTCCTGAAAAACTTAACTCTTGCTGGTAGAATGTTGAACGAGAGCAAATCGGCTGATGATACTCATTAATTGAGAAAGAGAAGTCTGAATAAGCCAATTAAATGGGAGAAAATTACACTTATATTTGTGTATTTTGAGCAGTAAGGGGGACATCAGCAAGAAAGAAAATTTGTAGGATACTTGTGTGTCAGCGAAGCACTAGACTCAGGATATGAGAAACACAGCTAGCGGAGTAGTTGTTGGACTCTCGCCCCCTAATTACCTTGACCTAGTGTTTACCGACATTTTTTACGTCAAGAACTCCTCACTGGTATAAATATGTTCACCGCTTACTCTGAAAGAACATTTTTCTATTAACGTGAACAGTTTATTCTGTATTAAACCAATCATTCCAGCTAGGTATTCATGTCAGATAAATCTTCTTATGCAGCCAAACGCTGGAAACAAACAAAAATAGCATATGAATCCTTAATCCATAAATCCTCGATGAGTAATATTTGAGATAGATTTTATAACACTCTTATACTGTCATTTTTTTAGAAAGTTAATTTCAAATAAAGCTCAATAGAGCCAAAAGTCCCTGAATAATGTAGTCCCCCAGCACCGTCGCCACATCCACGACTTCGCGATTAAATTTTTCGCGGCACTCCACCGTTTCTTCCGTGGCTCACTTGTGTTCCTCTAAAATCGGTTGAGAAGCACTGACCTAACCAGTTGGAAATCAGGAGTTAGCCATGCCGAAGTCTTTCGTATGGGAAGCACCAACTCCTTTATTTAGTAAAAGGAGCGATATTCATAGTAACGAACAAAATAAAACCTATAGTCAGTTCCACACAACTTTTAATAAACCGACCTAGGTTTCGAAAATTATTGAGACACCTTGAGAATGACAACAACTGTCGAAACGTAGTTCGGTTTATCATAAGTTGTGTGGAATTGACTAAAGGTTTTATTTTATTCGTTACTATGAATATTACTAAATTCCACAAAGTGACGCCTTCAGTTCTATCTGATATAAAAGGAGCGAGTTCCCCTGTTTCTGGAAATATGTCTTTCTATCGTCAGCTCCATTAAGTACAATGTTTCTTTTTTTTAATAATAATACCTTTTATAATTTTCTGTGGCAAAGCCGCCTTAGAAAAACAATACAAATTAAATTTGTACACCAGTCGTCATTTAACTAGACAATAATCTTTTACGTAATTGTATGGTCATTAACAATCAAAAATTCACAAGATTTTTAAAAGCTTGAAAGGGTGGATGTGTCCAGCGATGTATTCGCTACGTATCTTGCGGCATAGGTGAGTCACGTAGACAGTCGAGGTTTTGCACGCGGTGTCTCTCTTTCACGCAACTTGATGTGATAAGTGTATCACTACTTATTTTAAAGGGAATAATCGAGCAATAAGTAACCGAGTAGGTCAGAAATGAAATGCTTCCGGATCGAGTTGGTGTGGTAACTAGAGTATTGGCCTCTCATCCGGAGTGCCAGGGTTCGAGTCCCGAGTGGGGCAAATTTTTCACTGGCATACCGCTCCCTATTTATGTCCGAAATAGAGAGAACTTCGAGTTCAGTAGTCCGTCCGTTGGATGGGATGTTAAACCATGGACCCCTTGGTGACTTTCGTTTAGGGTGGGCGAACGTTAATGGTCTCTATCCACTCTTCCCCCGCCTTGTGAAAAATTCCCACCCCTACGTAATTACTAGCCTATCTTAAATGTCGCAAATGACCTAAGGTGACGATCGCCTTCACTAACAGCAGCAGCCGTAACAATATTTTAATTACTTTATCCTGTCTTTTTGCGGCCTGCGTATTCAAATTCTATTCTAAAGGATTTCAGACGGAAACCACGGCGAAGGATATTTTCACCCTCACACACACACATACCCTTGAAGAGGCTTGTAGGGCACTCAATTGATCGAAACCAATATCCCACTTCTTTGCGTAAACGGTGGCATTGGTAAGTCACCGATGTGTCAAGGAATTTCTCGTTTGCGTCACCAGTTTATGCTAAGCCAGAGACGGAAATTTCCCTCCCGACCGTTTGGCTATGGGCCGGGAGGTTCCCAGCTTGCCATATGCCAAATCTTGACTGCGGTTTTATGGTCAATCCTCGCTCGCTTGAATACAATCGAACGATGGGGCTCAAAGTTTATGGGTTGTTTTAGGGTTCGATATTCACATTTTACCAAAAAAATAACCGGGACTGAGCTGAAGAAGTGCTCACCGACGCGTTGTGGAGCCCCATCGCGGTGCGTCAACGGCCCAGTGAACGTGCCCCCTCCCCTCCCTAACACCCTGACCCCAAGGCGGAAGAGATGAAGCAGAAGAACTCATAGCTTCACCCATCAAACCGTGGCCAAGGCCACACCTTAAATCCCGTGTCCCACCGCCGTACTTACAAGCCCCGCCCTAATCCAGAGCAGCTTCAGCGATCAAAATCCCACGCTGCCCGAAGGCTTTGCGCCCGTAGGAGGAGTATGTGAAGCGAAAGCTCAAGTCTTCTCCCTCCACCCATCCCTACCCTCTTCCATCCATCTCCTCCTTCTTTGAACTGGACGATTGCCATTTCCTAAATCCTGCCAACCCACAGCCTCGCAAAACTCTCTCTCTCCTCATCCCCTCTTCGATAGAAGCTCGAAAGTTACCTCGCCTACTGAACAAATTCGAAGAGTAGTGGTAAACCTGTCTTATAATGGACGTAGCAAGTAGGATATAGTCTATGGAATAGCTGTGGAGAAGAGGGCATTGTACCAAAAGCCTGTGCTCGAATAGTAGTGGTTAACCTGTCGTATAATGGACATAGCAAGTAGGATATAGTCTATGGAATAGCTGTGGAGAAGAGGGCATTATACCAAAAGCCCGTGCTCGAATAATAGTGGTAAACCTGTCTTATAATGGACGAAGCAAGTAGGATATAGTGTGTGGAATATCTCAGGAGAAGAGGGCATTATACCAAAAGACCGTACTCGAATAGTAGTGGTAAACCTGTCTTAAAATGGACGAAGCAAGTAGGATATAGTGTGTCGAATAGCTCAGGAGAAGAGGGCATTATACCAAAAGAATAGCGTTTTAAAAGCCGGATTGCTAAAATGATTTTTTGCCAGTGAGGCATGGACGATAACACGCCAGAAAAGTCGAAAAACTCTCTATCCATCCCTCTTCGGATGGGGCTCGACAGTTACCACACCAACTGAACACATTCGAATAATAGTGGTAGACTTGTCTTATGAAGGACGAAGCAAGAAGGATATAGTGTGTAGAATACTCCGGGCGAAAAGGGATTTATATCCAAAGAAAAACCTACAGTTGGATTTGCACGAATAATTCTTATGCCAGCGAAGCGTGGCTGATATCAGACGCGGAAAAGTCTCAACCGGATGCATCACAATTGTTGTACCATAGAAAAACGATGAGGGTAAATTATTAAGCAACCCACAATTGAAGTAGTCCCAGGAAGAGTTAGAAAAAGAGGTTTGATGGTTACCGTAGAGGGAAAGTGAAGAAGAAGATTGCCCAATGAAGGCCTCTTTTGAGATATATAGAGGATGGAAAAGAAAATAGTTGAGTATGTGAAGAACTTTGGCCATAGAGGAATCGAGTGGACAGCTACGTCAAACCAATCTTAGCATTGATATATTATCTCTCACATATTTCATACTTCACATCGTGCAAGTTCTTCACATCCATTATGCAAGTAGAAGTAACTATACATTTCCTTAGCATTTCATTAGTATTGATGCCTAGTGTTGGTCAGTAGTGTGCTGCTATACTTGGGTTTAAGGTACCCCAAATTTTGAGGTTATATCATAGAGTCTAATCTAGCTTTAACCTTGAGACAATATAATATACAATCCCTAGGTAGAATTGGAACCAGCGGCCATCGGGTTAATAGTATCTCGGTTTACCGATCTTATTTTATTACAGTTATGGTCGGATTCCGTTGGATAGAAGAATAGGGAGTCGATTGCGGCAGTTCTCTTAGAGTCCAGCTAGAGAGTTTTTTCCCTCTACCTCTTTAATAAATTTTCATACACTTATGAACTATTTATACTATTATCTGCATTTATAGATATATATGACGAGGAATTGGATGGCAGAAGGAATTGTCTCGATCTCGCCCTGATATTTTTAAGACGGTATTTCATTTGAATTATAGCTTTATTTCCGTTTGGAGAGCTGAGAATTTCGTCCGTCAGATGGGACGTAAAACTGTTGACCCCTATGCGCCTTTTCTTTGGGGCTAAGTGGGACAACATGTCTCTTCTTCTTCCCCTCCTCCGCTCCCAAAAGTTTTACATCTTTCCAATTACTCACCTATCCTTAATGGTGACCTTAGCTGTCGGATACCTTAGCCCTTATGATGGCGACAGCTTTCCCTGTGCGGTTGAACGCCAAGAAATTTCTCTCATCTAATATTCGAGGTGCTGACGTGCCAACACAAACAGCGGAAGTTGATCTTCTGTTGAGTATTTTAAAGTCATTAGAGTTCGAACCTTAGGAACTCACCATCCTTGCCAACTAATCGGTGTGGGTGGACTTAAACAGTGCAGTCCGCTCAGCGGATGTGGACCAATTGGCGGAAGTGCTCGTTAGGCATTAATGGGGGATCGCGTCAAAAGCGAATGCGGCGCCTCTCAGCGGTACGCCTCGCAAGCCTCGGAGAAAGGAAGGCACATGTTGATTGGCACTCGAAAGCAGCTCTGGAACGATGATCCACCCTCGTTTTCAACATCAGATGGGCGTGGTAACTGTTGATCAAGTTCACTAGCTTAATTCTCAAAGTTGCGGTATCGGTCCCGGCAATTCTAAGCTGCACTGAGAAACCGATAAACTCGCGATTCTGCTAGAGCTAATCCTTTGTACTGTGGCTTCGGAATTTCAATTTATAATTGGTACATACATTTGAATTATTTCGCAAAATAAAATGAAAAAAGCTGTGTGCTACTTTTCAGCTGTTGGAAAGCCGCGTTTACTGGAAGTTTGTTAAAAAGTCCGATATAAAGACCATCTTTGTTGTTTTCGGGTTATTAATAAAAAAATAAAATAAAAATAAGTTTAGTGTAGGTGCTTTGTGAAGCCATGCCTGTATTTTCTGTGGGAAGAAAATGAATCTGCAAATGTTGTTATAAAACATTCCATGTTAATATTTTTCGGAAATTCAACTTATACGTAATGCCTCCAAAACTATGTTTTTACCCACCTATTGTCACAAAGGGTACGTAGATTTTTCCAGAATGAATATCAAATCATCTTCTACAAGGAAAAAGAATGTGTAAAACTTTTGGACTACAAACTTTTAGGAGATTGCTTCCGGCAGATATGAATTGTAGCTCAAAGAATAACCGCGCTCATTAACAGTTTCTGCTAACCAGACAATTGGTACACGCACGTTTGGTACTCCCCTAAATCCTATTATACGGCTTATTAGAGAGTACCTGTCTGATATTCCTTTTCCTATCGCTCATTCCTTAAGTTTCATTGAAATTAATCCTCGTCACTTTCGTCACTTGTACCTCTTTACCTCTTCATATATTTTTCTCTGCCTTCAACTCTGCCTTAAAAATTATAGGTCTGTATTTGAAAGGGGTGAGTAGTAACTTATGGATGTAAGATTTGGTGTTTTCCCGGGGAATTAGATGAGCGAAAGTTTCTCGGATCTTCCACCTGGTCAAAGGCTCCATCTCTGCCGACTTTTCGGAAAACGACTCGTTTTCCGAAAAGTCGGTAGAGATGGAGCCTTTGACCCGGTGGAAGACCCGAGAAACTTTCACTCATAGTAACTTCGGGTTATGGGAGTGGATTGGAGAGATACCTAGCGTAGGAATTAGCCTGCTCCTAACAATAGGTGTCTTGTCTTCCATTATTTTTCGTCACATCCGACGGACAGAGCTCTGAAGTTGAAGTGGTCTCCTAAAGCACTTGCAGTGATCTCCTAAAGGTACAAGCGTCGATCGGTATTCTGCTGAGAAATCAACTAATGCCAGGTTTCAAACCCGGGCTTTTGGAATTGAAGGCCATTACACTGGTAAACTAATTACTCAATTTCCACGTATTCTTTACCTTCCCTTCACACGATTACCAAACCTTTTCCCTTTAAGCGACCTCGACATACCCTTTAATTACATTCATTTCTGCTCTCACATGGACTGAAGGAGTTCCGGAAGATCACCGAGTACCGTAGAAATTTCGAATACTGTGAAAACTGTCTAAAATTACGGTCGCCGTCTGTAGTTTCTGTATCTATTCTGCTTATGGTCGGAAAAAGCTCCTGTCTCAGCGAAAATATACAACGTTAGCCACCGACGACGAAGTATGCTACAGCTCAGTCCATTGTGCATCCAATCGTGTCGGGCGACTTCCTTCCTCTCTCTGTGCTTCCCTATCGTTCGACCGCTTGATTATTCTTGGGCAGGGAGGAAGGACTTAATTATCCGTTGCAGGGCACGTCGCTCGCCCTCCACCCATGCTTCCACCGAAGGGTCTGTTGTCTTTTTTTTTTCTTCGGGTCCCGCGTCCCAGTCTCCCCTCAGTGATCTCGGTCCAGGGCCGCTCAGGCTACGCCAGGGTCCGCGGTTGTGGCGAGGAAGGGGGACGGGAATTGGAGCAAGGATCGACCTCTCCCATCCCCTGAAAGGGAGGCAGGTCTTCGGAAGTTGTAGGTGGAGCCTCCCTCCTTCCTAGAACATGCTAATTCATTCATGCCCGCGGAGTTCTCTTGGTGGATTTCTCCGCCATTGTCCCAGTTTCCCATTGATTATCATTTCCATTTATACTAAACGAGTATGGCTGAATGGCTTGGCCCAGACTACTTGAATTCATCCGCAAATTCAATTACCCGCCCGCGACCCCCGTCGGAAAATTTCCAACCAAGTTCGCTTCTCGTTGATGAACGGACGAGTTTATATTTATATCCTAAATGATAATAGGATAGTTTCCTTCATCAAAGAAAACAGACTTCATTACTTGCGATTCGTGCCCTGCCATAAGTGTATTTATTTTACGCAAAAATTTTGTACTCAAAAATCCTAGTTTACAAGAGAATTAAATGTTAATTTTAAGATCGTTTGAAAAAGCTCTGAAATGGCGGGGTGCGCTGCCTTCTTGCTGACGTAACAGGTAGGGAGTTTACGTTGCGAGGCATAGGAAAATTCGTCTCCTGAACTTACCATTGTATTTCAGGGCCACCTCAGCTCTAGTGAATATTTATTAGTACTAGCCTGTGAAAACTATAGAAGTTGGAAAAGTCTTATCAGTTAAACATGGTATTATTAGTCATTTTATAGGCTCAAGGACGTCCTGCTCGTGGTGTCTTCTGCTCCGACGAAGCATGGCGTGAAGGTCGTGCGGCAATGGGCGAACTACATGGTATGCTTGTGAAAGGAATACTAACTGATTTTAAATGAATCAGCTGCATAAGTAATATTAAATAATGAAATAAAAGTTAATTATAATAAATTAACGGAATAAATATGCCTCCAATACTTGTTCATAAGCTTTAACGAAGTACAGAGTCCACTTGGAAGCGTCCGCAGCACTACCTGGTGGCAGTTAGAGTAAATAGTTTGACGTAGGGTTAACCGGCATGCAATAGTTTGCCGTCGCGTTTTCGCATCGCGCCAATGATTTTTTTCACTTTTTAATTAATGAGGAAAATACTTAATGTCATTTAAAAATCGAACGGCTTAGAATACGTACTTCAGAGGTAATAAACTTTCGATCAAGACAATAAAAAAAATAGGAAACTACCCTATTAGCTGCTGCTCAGGTTTTTCAAAGCCGATTGGCTCAGTTTCCGCTTACCTTTCATTCTTTTTTATATATTCAGAGGAGAGAAGTTCTTATGTTATAAATGTTCCTGCGCATACGTTAAATTTTTGACGCATTCTTGTAAGATTAATGCGCGGATTTTCCCTCATCAATGTTTCATGTGGAAAGAGTAGCATCTATGCATTCACCGGTGCTAGCCGCAGCGCATATTAGCAATTAAGGGGTGGGTGAGGGCGTACGGGTGGGTCTTGGGAGGTGGTTGGGGGAGGGAGGGAGTTGGCTATAAATAATTCTCGCTCCACTGCGGTTTGAAACAAAACAGGCATCGTTTTGAGTACGGCACGCGAGTTCCGGGGACAAAGCTCGCGGTTCCTTGATTTCGGCGATATAAACGGCTCCGCTCTCCCGGATCCGCTCTGTATCTCGACGTTTTATGCATTGTTACGCATGCGCATTAATGTGATGCGAACCAAGAGGAAGGTGAACACGAGGTTATTTAAAAAAAACGAAACTCTGCTTAAAGGGCTGCACAGGTCTTGGTAAAACGCTGTGTAAGATCTTGAGTCTTGCTCGTACTGGTGAGCGTCCATTAATCGTCAGAGTGAACTTGAATGCAAAGAGGGAGAGAAACAGTTTTGCTTTGTTTCGGGGAATTTAGAAAGGGCTCTGGGGTTGAATTAATACAATAGGCGAAAGAATCTTTTCGTTCTTATGATCCTACATTGCATATTACGAGTGAAATATACGAGACTCTTATTACTGAAGCAATATAATGCCATTAGTTTATTTTCAGTGACAGTATTTCCTAAACTCGATGGTATCGGCCGTCAATCGGTAGAAGCTATTCATCATCAATGATTGATCACTATGTTTTTACACAATATGATAATATTTCCAAATCAGTTTCGACTTGTTAGCTCATATTCAGGTGTGACACGTAGCTAAACATGACCCGATAAGTCGAAACAGGTTGTGAAATATTATGATACTGTGGTTCATTGTTTCATTCATTCATAATATCATTTTCTCTTTAGCTAGCTTGTTCTCCGTGTTTCATTGCCAATAATGACCTAAAAATGAGGAATATTTTATGATTCCTTTTTTCATATATTAAAATAACATTAATTTTATGCAGAAAGCAAGTAAAACGTAGATTTGCATCGTGCTTCTGTAATTATAACGCTATCACTCGACTTCGTTGCGCTTACACGCTTTTTAGTTCACTTGTCCCCTATTACACTGCGTCATTTCCTTCATCCATTAGTTTCTCATTCATAATTTACGAGAATACCTCTCCTCTTTTTTCTTCTAAGCTTCCCCATCATTATCCCTTCTACCTCGCCCTTTAGCACCCCATAACCTCTCGTTATCATCTATGTCAGTTTTTTTCTCCCTTTCAAATTTCCCCGGCAGCATCTTCTGTTCCCCTTCCAAAACTAAATCTCTCTCCGCCTCAAGGCCCATAATATATTCCCAAACTTTTTCTTATCTACTATACGCTTTTATCCTTTCCTTCCACTCTACTCTCTTCTACCCTTCATCAATTACAAACGCATTGCCTTGGCATGTCTTTTCTTTCATTGCAGTCATCGCATCGTCCTTCAAATTATTTGTTATTATATCCCAGCTACTTTGCCTATTTTTCGTACATACTGTAGTGTAAAATACAGATGGTCCCGACCAACTGTAATTACTTCCTTACTTATATGTATAAAATGATTTCAAATTATTTTCAAAATGCCGTGGTCTTTTTCGTGCGATGTATATCTTCATAGCAATTCTACAGAGGTCCACATTCCAACATTTTCCTCAACCTGATCTTTATTCCTAAGCGAGGCCTTTCTTTGCCGTCCTTCCCGTTCACTTTTCTGTCCAAAATTGTCTTCATAGGATAATTATACCGTATGGAACGGCTGATTGTATCGTGCCGTTTTCTTTTTAAAGTTTTCATAGAACTCTTTTCTCTCCTACTCTTCTGCAGACTTCTACGTTCGTCACCTGATCTATCCATGTTTTCTTTGTATTCCTTGTATTTTACCTTTATCTTTATGAAATCTCTCTTTCCACGGCTTGAAGCCTTGACTACCCTGCGACTCTTGTCGTTTCTCTCACTGCTAGATTCATATTTAAGCTGAAATGAAGTTTTTCCTCACTTTAGTGCTTGCGTATTCGGCAGCGCAAATAGGTCTCGCCTTGCTTATCGTATTGACCATTTCTTTCGTGCATTGTTCATTGCTGGTCATTTTTTTCTTAGATATAAATGCTCTTCCAACTCTTTAACTTTTAGTTCTTGAATATAGTGTGATTTATTGGGAGAAGAATTCTGATTTACTGATTAGTTTTAGGACTCATAGTTATGATAATCGACATGTATTTATGTGAAGTTAGCTCTTATTTTAGAAGTGCAGCAAATGTGATAAAACTTTAATACATGTGTAGCCTTGCATTCCAAGTAGGTACCTTGATAGAATAGAAGATACCGTAATTGAATTTTAATATTCAGATTTGAATCTGTCAAAAGCAATGCTCTTATCTTATGGTTCAGCTGAGGATAAAGCGGTATTTCCATAAATATGCATCTGTGCATAATTTATTAATCAGTAGCGGAGCCCAAAACATTCTAGCAATATTGGAGCAGGATATTGGAAAAATAATAATGTTTCAGGAGCTGCCCTGAAATTTATGCGTAGTGGCTATGCGTAGTAATCTATGGCTTCAGTAGTGTCACAAAGTAAGGCTATGCAGGACAGGTAAACTATACAAAGAAGTATTTCGTCGTATGGAAACCCATAAGCCACATACGAACAAAAGCATATCAATAAACGTCTGAAGGGGGAGGTCACCACCGAAACCCCCATGTAAACGGGGGGTCCGGGAATTTAACAAATTATATATTTTTTTACCAATGGGGAGGGGTTAAAACCCCTAACCCCCCCTGGATACGCCTATGCGTACGAATCCCGGAGTTATCCAAAAAACAAGTTATTTCCATGCTCCAGCGAACAGTTGATCTCTGGTAGTCAAACGCCTGGCTTGTATCATTGATTTAAAGTTCGAAAATTCTATTGAGAGTTGTAGAATTTATACAGACTTACGTTAGAAGACGCACTGTGCGAGCATTTTATATTACCGGTACACACAGTAATTAATATGGTGCACACACAATAGTATATGTGCCATTTGAGGTTTTAGAACTCGGACTTTAGGAATTGGAGGCGATTATGCTAGCTACAGCCACTACGGAAATCTCTCTTTAGCCGTTTTAAATTTAAAAATAAATTTCGCAACTGCCGTGTAAAATCCTGCAAAATGCATGAACGAATGCGTGCAAATAGAACGCAGCGACGGCCGTTTGCGCTTAGTAAGTTTTCCGTGCCATTCTTTTCTTTGCGCGTCACAAGTTACACTGCTCACATCTCCATGTATTGCACTTCACAATGGAAAGCCCGTCGTAAATCGACCTTTATCGCGTTCATAGCGCGTTTAAAATTCGTACGAATGATTCCTTAGCGTTTGATTAGGACGAATCGCACGCCATAACTTGATGTACTGGTAGTCGCTACGATAGGCTCAAGTTGGCGAGCGTGGAGCTGATGGAGAGTTATGTATTATTGAAAAGTAATTCGCAGACGATCCGCAAGCCGGGCTGCTCCCAAGAGGGGTCCAGTGGGGGACGCCCACAAGGATCTCGGATGCTGACTCATGCGCCCGCCGGCGGGCTTGTGACAGAGACCTCGAGCGATGGTCGCCGCTAGAGATCTCTCTCCCTTTGCTACCCCCTGAGAAGCGGGGGGTGTAGGCGGTACCCTCAATAATCTATGGGCACTGGAAGGATGAGAGAGAGGACGATTTTATCCTCACTCTCCCACCTTTTTTTTTGCTTCGCTGAACGAGGAAATAAGAAGGCAAGGACAGGCGTACTGTTACATATCTATGTATATAATCCTACTTTCCCCTCCATGCCTACTTCTCTCCTCCGTCCCCCATAGCTCAGTCTAATCTGTCCCCTGACGAATGCGGTTGTGCAGCTGAAAATTAATAATATTTTGTATCTTTTAAAATTAATATTATATATAATGTTTACTTTACACACACATGTATGTGTGCATATGTGTATGGGAGTAAGATGGGCTCGTGGAGGAAAAGGGTGTGTCTCTCCCAACTCCCATCATTCTCCTCCTCCCTCCATTCCTCCTTCATCGGGGGAGGTCGTAAAGGGGTGGGTTTGGGGGGAGTGGATTTCATGGGGTAAGGCGGACCCGGCCGGGGGAGGGGGGCAAGATTGATGGGGGCGGTAGAAGGGATGCTGGAGCGAAGCGACTGCGTGTGGGGTTCTTCGTTTCGTGGGAGGGCAAAAAAAAAAGGGTGCGAGGGAGCGAAAAAGGATATAAGGGGAAGGGTTCGGGCACCAAGGAAGTTGGGAAAGGGATGGGGAGTGGAAGAGGAGGGATGAACAATGACTCGGAGCGCGTGTGTGTTGGGGGGGGAGAGAGAGAGAGAGAGGGAGAGAAAGTGTGGAATCGATTGATCAAAGGGGCTTCATTGGCCATTCCCAACTTGTGCCCTTCTCTTCCTCAACCCCTCCAACCCCTCCCCGCCCTACGCGCTCCACTTCCCCGCAACGCCCCCTCCAGAATAATAACCTCTTACGGGCGGGGCAGCCTCTTCCATTCCACCAACGTCGCTCTCTCTATTTCTCTCTCCCTTCCTCTCTCTCTCTCTCCTCTTCCACTTGGAGAACGTCTGCCTTGTCTCAATTTCCATCGAGGACTCCCTACCCTGCTATCTATATTATGGCTTTGGCGCAGAGCGAAATTCGCGAAAATCTCTGGAATTCTAGAGGGAGAGAAGAGGTAGGCATGCGGGGTGCAGTTTTGCCGGCGTGAATACTATCCGGAATCGGAAATTTGGGTAATTTTGAAACTTACCGCTCGCGGAATTCAGGGATTCAGGGAGCTATTGCCAGAGTATTAGTTTCCCACTATTGTTGGTAGGAAAAGAGAATGTTGGTCATTGCTATGTGTTTCCCGTCTTATGAAATAGGACTGTTATGTGGCGTGGATAAGCTGAATACGTGAGGAAACACGAAACGTTCTTATTCTCTGTGGTTATGGGCCTCATCGATTGCAATTATAGTTATCAAATATCGATTTTGTTCTTAGGAATGGCGATGGATATCTATGATCATTTATGTAATCACGAATTGAAGTGGCAGGCATTTGGGAATTGGAGGAAGGATGGAGAGAAACTCAGTGTCGAAATTAGGGACGCCAAAAAGTTACGTAATGCCTAAGAACGTGTTGGGGGTTAACCGTTACGATGCACCACCGACAGGGGGGATGGCGCGCAGTCTTACGTTTTGAGGAAAAGATAGTACACGTCTTATGATGGGGAAAAGATACATGATGAAATTCACCTTTGACCAATCAGTAATGTGGTACTCAATAATAGTGAATAAATAACACTATTGCAGTATCAATTAAGTATTTATAAATAAATTTTATATTGTTCACCAAATAATAGGAATCATTGGCAGCGTTGAGTAACTAAGAGAAGCTCTTCTAGAATGGTACGGAACGTCACGTTGGGGAGGGTGGATTAAAAAAGTGGAAAATCAGAGATGCTTAATATCGACCGTCTTTGCCATAGGTGTCAAGAAGTCACTGAATAGACGTCCCATCCAACGGACGGTATACTGCACTTTGGAAAGCACTCAAGTGGGAACCGGTCTTCCTACGAAAAGCTTTGGTCGCAGCGAACCCGGGACATCGGGTAGGAGCCCATTATGTTAACCACTGCACCAAACCGATTTCCACTATCCAATAGCCCTGCCAAAACTTCTCTCTGGCAACCATCACCTCACTTGCCTGAAATGTTTCCTTAGAACTGCGGTCTTACCCCTAACCTGAAATATCCGCTAGAGTTAGTCATTCGATCGTCTCATCGATTCCGAGCTGTTGGCTTGAGCTGTCAGGAAAAATAAAAACATTAATTCCTCTCAAGACGCATTGTCTGACAATAACATGCCAAAGGCTTCGTAAATTTCAGACTCGGGTATTGCATAGCATTGAGACTGTTGAGGTCTGGGAAGTATTGGGGAGTATTACGGGAAAAGGGCCGAGGAGAAAGGAGAGCAGATGTTGAAGGGGTACGTGTGGGGTGGGAAGCAAGTTGCCTGATGATTGAAACACACCAGGGACGGAAATAGTAAATTAGTGAACCGAATGAGAAAACTCGAGCAAGGGAAGGAAAAAGTGTATTATTGAAAAAATACAGATGACTTGTTGGACCGGTAACAGAAAGTATTTCGGGGTTTCCGGAATAGCAAATAATTCATAATAACGGTAAAATCTAACAAACGACATATATGTATAGACAAGTATATCTATAGATTTCTTCTCTGAGTTATTAATTTCGAGGTGAAACAGTTTGTGTTCATTTATTGCCAGTGATAGTTTTTTATCACTAGTATGTTGAGTGGAATACATGTCATTAACTTCAGCCCTATAGTAATTCAAAGCTCGTTTAACGCATCATTAGTTTATGTTTAAAAATGTTAAGAAATTACGTTGTAGCCTGAGAAAAAAATTTGCAGCATAATCGCAAAACGTCGGGAGAAAATCACGAATTCTCTGGTATTTAGCAAATAAGTTTTCTCGTAGTCTGTTGTTTTGAGTCTCCCGGTCTGAAACGATGGTAGTACATGAGGTACTTGGATGCTTTTCTTAGTTATTAACATTTTTTGCACCTGTAATTGGAGATTATAATTCATATCAGACAGTAAGGGATTTATTAGTAATGGCCAACTGATGATCCTCTAAGCTAATGGAATTTTTAAATGTAGGTAATACGAATTCGCCAAATTTTTCTCGGAAAAGAAGCTTAAATAAATTATATTTTTGCGAGAATGAGTCATCCGAACATTTAGATCAGAAATGGAAAATATTTTGTACGCTCTATTATCGTTGAGTCTTGAAAACCGAGAGGAATCAAAAAGCATTAACGTTTTGCTTAATAAGATATATTGGTGCCTGATTTCAGCACGTTACGAGAATTTAGATTTGCACGGGCTTAGTTACAAATTCATTTCTTCAAAAAAGGACGTGAAAAATGACTTCACATGTTTTAATACCATTTATTATTACTTATTATTCGATTCAGTTTTTGTTTTTGAATTGTAATTTTCATTGTGATCTTCAACATAACATCTTGGTTTATCCCATACCTCCGAGCCTTCTCCGGCTCGCTGGAAGTACTGAGTCGTGAATTGCGCTGGGAAGTACATTCATGCCCTTTTAAAACTCATAAGGAAGTGAAAAATGAATATGGCTTCAAAAAATGGTAACTTAATTGAAATTACATGTGATATATAAAAAGTTTACACAGAAAAGCGGAGGAGAAAGCGTGTGATGCGGAAAAAACAGGTGGCATCGTGAGTACTGCGTAATATGTGACTAAACAGTCACTTTTAGCTGCATCTCCCTAATATTGAATTGAATCCCAAGAGAACCACATTACAAGACGCACTAGTAAGATGTTTACTTTGCAAGATTATCGATATTTTTCATTTGGCGTAGGTATTTCCTTGCGTAAACCGAGTTAATTCCTTTCGCTATTTTCTCCAAGTACCTAGGTATGTATTTATATTCTGGGAGCTGGACTTCATATTCACGAAGGGAGGAAGAGAGAACAGCTGAATAAATTAATTTTGGTATATATTTAGGGTAAACACAAAGTACAAATAACTTACCGAATTTCTTTCTTAACGGAGTTAGAATACTGACATAATAAAATTAGCTGGCGCAAACAGATTGGTCTGGCATGTTTAAGCGCTGTTTGACATCCACTACAATTGCTTGTAATGCAGAAATTTTAGTATGCAGAGGTCGATTGTTCGGCCAAAACGTTCTAAACCATTAGATTGAAAATTTAAACATATGTAATGGCATTGGCGTGGTGAATTTTGGCGGACTAGGAAATCTTTTCGTTTTCTTGGAATAGGTGAAATAGCCCAGTTCATAGTATACTGAATCGTTCGGCTGCCACAACACCGATGGAAGGAAGTAGGCGTGAAAAGAGTAGGTAATGTCTTGGGTATTTGATAGAAGTTTCAAATCAGTCACTTTCTTTTGAAT
The DNA here is from genome assembly GCA_933228895.1 of Platycnemis pennipes. Taxonomy (NCBI): domain Eukaryota; kingdom Metazoa; phylum Arthropoda; class Insecta; order Odonata; family Platycnemididae; genus Platycnemis; species Platycnemis pennipes. The sequence continues at coordinate 39,207,559 of OW121851.1, read as the reverse complement.
GGATCAAGTTTCTCAAAGATTGGGGTGAATTATTAAGGCCTTACTATCGTGTAGCTGTTGAACTGTTGGAGAAAATGAGATTCATGGCGAACGATTGGGAATGAGGTATTTGGACGGAGTTAGAATGTTTTTAGCATTGTGTGGTGTAGTTCTAATGCCTAAGGTTGATTTCTCGGTTCAATGCATAGTTACAAAACACGTGAAAAATACTATGAACGAACGGATTTTACGTCGGTATTGGAACTATTTTGGTTTCGCTTGAATCGAGCCAAATTTTGCGATGAATAGCGCACGGTAGTTCTGCTCTGGTGTTACAAAACCGTCGGAAGATAATTAATTGGGTGCGAACAGATTGGTCTTCTGTATTTGAGCGCGGTATGAAATCTTTTGGATTCGAGCGAATCGGGACAAAGCGGAGTATTCATCAGGGTCTACCGGAAACGTGCAGGGTCACCGACGGACGGAGCCCCTCCCTGCCACCCGTTGGCTAGGTGAAAATGAAACAGTCCGTTTTGATCCCGATGAACTAGGCCGTGTGAAGGGAGCTTTTAGCCGATCGGCCCTTTTGAAGGGGAGATGGGCGGAAGGAATTATTTTGAATCGTGAGTCCGTGGACGCGGAGTCGCAGCGACTCGTTCCGTCGTTCATCATCGCTCGCCCACGCCGCCGCTGACGGTGCATCCGAAATCATTCGTCGCCTGGCCGCCCAGGGGGCGCCTTTAGTCGACGCCGGCCCTGAATTTTAAGCGAAACGTGAGACTTTAAATATAGAAAACCTTGGTGGCGTCCGGACTCGGAGGCCGATTGACGTTCACGCGTGCCTCCCCGTGCCGGACGGGTGCACGGAAGACGGCGATGGCGAGAGAGGGAGGGAGACAAGGCGTGTCGTGCTCGTTCACGATGACGAAAGGCGTTCACGGCTGCGTCGTGATACTGCACTCCCATTCCAACCGACCGACCCGATGAAGGTGACCAGATGAAGTGAGGTGGCCAATCGAATGTCGATGGTTATTTGTCGCATTTGTGGTGCTCATTTATCAAACGACGCTCGGTGGGAACACTGGAAAATCACGGCGCTAACCAAACTTTTTTTAAGCTTTTCGGCTATGGATTAAATAATTTATTTACAGCTTACGGCTAATGTAGACTCCGATAAAATTTCTTAATCTGCTTCAAATTACCTTTATCCTATTACCTTTATCTTAATTTCCTTTATACTAATTACATTTATCCTAATTTCCCGACTCTATTTGTCTCTTCTGAAATGTATATTTCCTGTGTCATTCATTTCAAGTAATTTCTCGTTTCTCGTAACTGCACATCTAACATTTTCATCGGAGTGGTAGCATTGTGTCCCTCAGTTGCATGTAAATAGTATATGCGTGGAGTAGTAATTTTTCGCTTGCCTGCATGGAAAGGAAGTGTACATTTTTATTCTCTTTTGACTTTTTAACGCCTGTCTTGTGATGGTTCACTCTCTGCCACACACACTAGCGGTGACTCGCAGGGCACTATGTCGATGTCATAATAATCAAAATATCTTTCTCTTCCGGCCTTCTTCTTACCCAGCTATCCTCCTACCATAATTGCCTTCAGTATGCCCTTGAATAATTATTTATGCTATTCATCTTTTCTCCCTCGTACTGTTTTCTGCTAAGAGTATTCCGTCTAGAGGACGGGCTAATTTGTTGGTTGGATATTAGCCTTTCACCCCGAGAGAAAACCCTGGGTTGAATCCTGAAATTTGTAGAGATTTTTTATTCGTATCTGTTCCTACTTGAGTGCTGTTTGGAGAGTACTTCAAGCTCAGCACTATTTGGGTAGAGGAATTAAGGTGAGATACTAATTGGCTTCGGTGAAAATGTCCGAACACAGGAATATCAGATCATCATCATCATTGGTCAACAATTCTAGGATTTGTTTGACGCAGCTTTCCGCTCGATTCTTCTATCGGCCAACCTTTTCATCGTGACGTAATTCTTCTCTTTTACATCATTCACAACCTGTTCCATGTATCTCATACGAGGCCTACCTTCCAATCTTCCCGTTCACTATTCCCTCGACGATAGTCTTCATCAGGCCATCGGGTCTCAAGATATGGCCGATAAGTTGTCCCTTCTTCTTTTTAGAGTTGTCAGCAGACTTCTCTCTTCGCCTACTCTTCTAAGCACTTCCTCGTTACTTACTCAGTCGATTCAGCATTCTTCTGCAGCACCACATTTCGAATGCTTCTACCCTTTTCTTCTCCGCTGCTGTCATCGTCCATGCTTCACTGCCATAAAGAAACAAGGAATATCAGAATCCCGAATAAAGTAGGTAAATTATATTTCCGAATCTGGTTTTTCGGCTAACTTCGGTAACCATCTACTGAGGGAAGAATAGGTGCGAACCTGCCGAGGGCTAGGTTAAGAGCCACTCTTAGATGGTTGCCTAAGTCAACCGAAAAACCAGTTTCGGAAATATAATTTCCCTACTTTATTCGGGATTCTGATATTCCTGTCTTCGGGAATTTCCTCTTCATGCGTAGGATGGAACCCCTTGGTCCCTTTTGTTAAGGGTACATTGGTGACGGAAACAGTGTCCTCTCCATCTATCCTACTCCCTTTATCCGCGACCTGGAAACTTACGACCTTTACCTAGTTAATCACCTGCCCGAAATGTCGCAATTGACCTTAGCTGTTGGTCACCTCCAGAATAATTAACTCGATTGATGCGTCACCTGCGCGAAGTAGCTTCCTCCCTTAGTCCTTTCCATTCCTCCTGCTTACTCAATTTCCTCCGCGATCGAGTAGTCCCGTGCACTCAAATGAGCGCGCATGCTGTAAATTGAACGCAAATCGACGGCACAGGATGCACGTAGGAATCTGCGTATCCAGCTCGGGGATGTCGCAAGGGAGGGAGGGAAATACGAGTGGTTGGACGTCCAGGAAACCATCCGAGAGGCCACTGATGCGGTTAATGGGAAAGCCCGTGCATCCCAGGCACGCGGTGCTCATCTCAACAAAGGCACGTCTGCACTCGCGATGCGCGAGAATCGATGTTTCTTGGCCGGATAAAAATGTTCTTGGCTTTATTTTCACGACACAGAAACCTGGCAAGGATGGTAGCCAAACGCTTCCTAAAATACGTGTAGGGGAGGCTAAGACGAGAACAAAAAAAATACACCGCCTTGACATAATTGTACCTTCTACCCTTTTGGACTGCAGAAGAAGAGCAGGGGAAGATCACTATAAAACTCGGGAAAATAAAGATTGAAGAGGTGAAAGAGTGTTGCTATCTGGGAAGCAGAATAACCAGCGAAAGACAAAGAGGAAAGAAAACATTCAGTATAATAACGCAGACCAGCAGGGTGTCTATTTTCTCCCATAAGAAGATTGTAATTATAGCTGGAAATCTAGCTTAAAATAAGTAATAAAACATTGCTTCAAACTTAAATCGGCAACATACTTCTTTTTGACAATGATTAGTCTATTATGAGATTTGTGGAGAAAGTAGCGAAGGATGTAAAAGAAAAATTATGTAAATATAAATAGGTTATCTGGTGAAATAAACAAGTAGAAAACATCGTAAACAAATCTTATAATTACTAAACGTGGATGATGAAATTAGGTGTAATGGCGAATATTTGAATATATTTGTCTCAAAATTGAGCAGCTAAAGGCGTACATTAAAAATAAATTATCATTATTAATTTTTCATCTGATAAGAATCTCGCTAATAATTTTTGTACTCCAATCATACACATTTATTTATTATTTAATGAAGGCTCGTTTCCTATTTGTATGGAAAATCTGGCACTTGTATTTTTGCTCCTTTATCCCTCCGCGGACGATGCGAGCAAAATGAACATCGCGAGAAGAACTTTTGTAATTGTCAACCCAAGAAAAAGTTTTTTCACGGATTCGTAGGGCGCTTTATGCTTTTATGGTAATGCCTCAAGGAAAATTCTGCAAAATGGTGTACCAGAGCAGAACTAATTTATAATGAAGGTAAATGAAAATTTAAGTTCTTGAAGCCTTAAGGGAACATAATTGCGCAGTACTCTTTCCGCGAAACTCTCTTCGTCATTTTAAGACTCCTTCAAATTCTATTGTTAGATTTATGGACCGTCCCTACCTGCTAATCCTAACCCATGCTAATCACCTCTTGTCCTGATTACAACCTATTCAATACTTCCTTCATTTTATCCCCCGTTATAGTTTCCTTACGTATGTTTGCCCTTTATACAGTTTAATACACGTATTCTTACCCCTCCTTAATTCGCGCTTATTCAATCATTTTCATGAACCTTTTACCTTTCAAATTGTCATTTATGAACTATCACCACCTCCTTCGAATATTTCGACCAACCTTTTTCTCTCCTAAATTGCTTCGTACTTCCCTATTCGCTTTCCGCTCCATCCGTTGGACACAACCAAAACTCCAATTTCCATTTGGACGTTTACACATAATAAATACTTGCGTATCGTGAATGCAGGGCTAAAAATTATTTTCCATGACTTTGATGAATTGTATCGGCGTTATGTCCAACAGTGTAGGGCTATGAGCTGGGGACCGACGACCCGTGAGTTCCTATCTGGACACGTCCAGTGAAACGCAAGCTAAGTGATTTTCCGGGTAACATATCTTCCTGAGAAACCAGAGGGGGTACAAGGATGGGAATAGGCCCCCCTTCCCTGAAGTGTGAATTTCACACACCGTTGGGTTTTGTCGGGTTAGTGAGCGATACGCCCACCAAACCATACCAGCACCCTTCGGAACGTTGCTGGATTTTATCTATCGTTCGTTTATTTAATTTTGTGTCAAGACTGTAAGCATTTGAGAGGTGGTATCGTAGAAGAGCGATGAAGATAAATGGACCAACCGAGTAACAAACTAAAAATTCCTGAGAAGAGTGGGAAAAGCTAAGTAAGTAAGTAAATTTTTATTGCTTTCAACAAAAACAATACAAAATACTGAATTTATTACCAGAAGAAAATCGGAAAGCTAGGTTGCCTCAAAGGAGAACCTGTGCTGAAGCAACCTTCCTAATTGTATATTCATCACTAACGTTTCTATTTTTTTATATAAAAGTGATAGTAGAAAGTGAGATTTTCATGAAAAAGAACCAATAAACAATAAATGCCATTTACATCTGAATATTTACCTATATGAGTATAACTAGAAAACCACTACAAAACAACGATTTTTTAAATTTTTTTACCAGGAGAAAAACAAAATCTGATGACATCAAAAGAATCTTACAACATTTTCATTTGCCAGTATCCATGACTTAGCTAAATTAATTTTTTTTTACAATTTTTTACATTTTTTATTTTCTCGGGCGACAAATTATAAACCTTTGGGCCCATGTATACAAATGATCGTTTGAAAATATTCAAATTTGGCTTAATTAATGGGACGTTTCCCTTTCTCAAATTAAACTTGTACATGCTGCGTGATATGGTTGGAATATTACTTCAATACCTTAAATACATAATAATGCTGTAATGGAAGTGATCTTAGACTTAAAAACAAGGGATACGAATGTTCAAACCTGTTTTTTAATGTCATACTTCTTATAATTCTTTTCTGAAGGATTACAGCAGGCTTTAATTTGTTATTGTATGCGCCACCCCAAAACTCTAATCCATAATTTAACTTTGATTGTACTAAAGCATAGTAAATAACTTTTTTGAAAGCTAGTGTACATTTCGAAAGAAAAAATGGCAATTTTCCACAAGAATAAAGATATTTAATTTGACCGGTTTCGGTGTACAACACCATCTTCAGGTCTGTTGTACACCGAAACCGGTCAAATTAAATATCTTTATTCTTGTGGAAAATTGCCATTTTTTCTTTCGCTATAATATTCCACCAAATCAAGCCTGAAACAACTACCTTTATAGTGTACATTTGTTTCGAATAAGGTAAAATTTAGATAGGCAGCTTAGATAGGCAGTGTTGATGAAAAAATGGAATGGAAGGCGGGGCAACCCATTCGGCCGTATGTTGAGGTCTTGAGGGTCTGATGATGAAAGTCTTCGACAGATCGCTGAGTGGGAAGAATAGCTAAAGAAAGATTCGTAGTGAATTATAAGGAGCAAGTTGTGAAGGATGCTATAGGAAAGACTTAAGTAAAACTGAAGAGGTAATTAAATTGAAGCATTGAGTGGAGAACTGTATCGAGCAAATCTTAGAGTTGACGATCGTGGCAGAATTATCACAATTGCTTTCGTTTGCATAAAGCGTAGCGATATCACGTACGCACCGTGCATAGTAGACGATGTAGGTATCTCAGTATTGCACGGCAACTGCTTCTCTTACGACATTCGGGTCGTGCTATCCGCGAGTGTTCCCAGTTCCCCTTCGGCGGCTGGGCGTCCGCGGTGCCGTCGCTGACGGACGCGGCATTTCCTCCTTTGCCCCACTCCCCCCCGCTCCCCTCCCTGCCATCTCGCGTGCACTGAACGCATAAAGACGGCCGCTCCCACTCCCTCCTCCTCCCGCCCCCTCACTTCTCACCCCCCCCCCCCCACCCCCAACCGCCGTCAACGTACGCGGGGGAATCTCCGGCAGCTGCGAAATCAAGTCTCCCCGCTCACGGACAAACCGTGGCGATCTCATCACAGTCAGAGAGGAAGGACATGTCGCTTTGGAAGCAAATCAGGGAAATAATTGGTTTAGCGCAGCGTTCAAGGAACCTTTGAAATTTGCAGTGAGCCGCACCTGTAGGTACCATACTAGAAATGAAAATTTTATCGAGGGCTTTTGAGTATCTTGTTGAAAATAAGGAAAAACTAATGAATTAGTTTTATAGCTAGTAATGGAAATATGAATGGACGTTAAACTCGTAATATAACGCAGTAGAGACGGAACTGGTGTATTATCACGGATCTATTTTTCGCGTTATCGCAATCTTTATCGTTAACGCTTACCCCCTAGAGTAGCGCAGGGTTAACAATAACCGTCTATAAAATTCCCTCCACTGATTGCTATAAGCGATTTGCAGGGCTGTGCGAAAAATGAAGAACGGAGATCACGTTTTCTCTGACATAAGTTAAATAAAAAAATAACGATAACGCTAGCGCACGCCTTATGAAGATCCATGATCGAGGCCCTGGTCTCACATAAATAATAAACAAAAATACTAGTAAATTTTTGGGTGTATGCAGCCACCTTCTTCAGACGAGTTGAGTCAATTATGTTTTTTCTGTATTTTTTTGTTTAGCCACTTACTTATTTCCTGCTTTATATTACGAGAAATCTGTCATGACCGGGTTTCGAACCCTGGGAGGGGGAGGGTTGTGCTTGAATCGTTTGGATCGTAATAAAAGTCTGGAGTTCAACGAAACTTGCTAATCAGAGGAAATCTTTAATTTCATCGGCATTTACTTATTTATTGCCAATTCACTGGTCATTTCGAGGGTTAGTATCATTTCTGTGTACCATAAATTAATTTAAAAATTCTATAATACTAGGTGCCATTCTGTTTTCATCAACTAGCCTTAACGTCCACAGAACTTAAGTTATATACCATTGCAAACAGAAGTATTACGAACTGAAATGACAAATAAATCAAGAATTTGAAATAAAATGTTAAGCCTTAATACTTTAGATCCATCATTATTCAACTGCAGCCAATAAGTAGTGATAATAAGTAGGGGGTGATCCCGTAAGTTCTGTCGAGATGCCTCAGCCAGTTTAGTCACCAATGTGTCCTTATTCTACGTGGATTTCTAGTAAAACGCATGGGTAGCTTTGCTGTCTAAAGAAACTGACCGGAACTTGGGGAAAACCGGGTTCGAAGCCCAGTGAAGGTGGGTATTTTTTCTGCTTCGTAATAGCAAAAAAATCGGTATTATATCAATAAGCGTATGTACATGCACAGCGCATGTTTGAAGATTATTATTCGTCTGCCACACACCTTGAAAGTAGTTTGCAGTGAGTTATCGATAGATGTGGTATACGCACGCTAGCCCCTCGCTCTCACCGATGGACGACATGCCATAAGACTCCCGTCTTCTTACGACTGCCGCACCCATTCATTCCTCTTGCCTCCCCCGTCCCTCTCGCAAACGCCGTAACTCAATGTTGTCTAGCACACCACGTGAGGTCGTCCATATGTGAATGTAGATCGAGGGCCTCACGCAGCGCATGAATGGGAAGGTATACCAAATCAATGAATCCTAAAGTTTATCACGGATCAGTAAAGCACACGCACGCGACCACTCAACGAGGTTTGCTTTGATTTAGTCGTAAGTTACCGTTGTTATATGGGGGATGACAAAATTAGCTGCTGTTTTAATGTGCTGTATCGGTACACTGAATAATAATTATCGTTATCCAGAGTGAAATTTACCTCCGTCACAGCGGAAGATTTATATCTGATATGTGAATCCTTTCTGGTCTTCCAGAGAACGAAGGACGCGTATACACGTCGGAACACTTGTAATCCTCGATTTGGTGAAATAAAGTATATTCAGTTACTCAAATGGAAAAGGTAATGTAGGCAAGTTAGTTACGCACCGGATTATCAGCTAAAAAAACGCATGTTCACATACTGCTTCCGGATTGGGATTTGTGCAATTTTTTAGGTTTAGCCTTAGGATTAAGTTGGGTTACATGGTACAGTATAATCTAACAGGGAGCATTTCAATACCTTATCCTACTACCATAAAGAGTGAGCAATGAATCTGTAATTTTACTCCGTGTTTTCTAGCTTAATTTCTTCTGGTGCAAACTGTGTCTAGGTTTTTCACATTCCAGGTCTTAAGATTGAGACTTGACGTCCTAGGGAACGTCTTAAGGATATGGTAGAGAAGGAGACGAAATACTCCAAATTCTAAAAAACGAAGGAGTTTTTATCCATCTGGACCAATATGTACAATCCTTCCCCCCTGCTATATGGAATCTTCCTTACCGAAACGCCGACACTACGCATGCGCGTTTGTACTCGTTACTGCATACATGCTGTTTCTGCAAACTGATTATTGAAGTGTTCACACGTCGAATCGAATCGTCTGATCTTTAAGAGCTCTGAAGAGAGTTACGATTGTTTTTCTAAATTTTTTCCGGTGGTCTGCATGTGAACTTTGTTGTTGATGATGATGTCTGAGCTGTGAGTTGAAATTGTACGAAAAATCAACAATGAGTGTTTGTATCCGAATTCTCGAACGGCTGCCGGTCTTATTCTTTGTTCTCCACAAATAAGAGTTTTGGTTTTCGACTCGAGCATGGACTTAGTGTAAACTCCAACGATTCCGCCCGTCGGGAAGATGGTAAGCGAACGCTTATCGGTGTCCTAAGGAAAACAAGACAGCAGTTTGCTTTTGTATTTGATAAAAAAGAGAGAACCAGGGACACTGGGTTAAGTATTTGCCCTGAGTAGAATAAGCAGAAGGGAAAAGTCTCCGAACTCCGCTCGCCGTACACCCGAAATGATTTCTTTTCACGTTGAAGTTTTGCATACACATCATCGATATGAATTTTAAGCATGTACATCCAGTAGTTAGCTGAAGTGTTTCAGTATTTATGGATTAAATTGATGCCTTAAAAACTTTGAGTTTATTCTTTCCTTGTAAAAGTATTTTTTAAATGTAGATTACAAAGCCGTTTGATTAGTAGCGGTAGTAATTTGCTCAAATGGCTAATGTTATATTACACTCTGTAGCCTATGATGTTAATCCTAAAACAATAGAGCACCAATGCCCGAACGGGCAATCGGAGCTCCATCAACTCGAACTGACGATCCTTGGGCTGCAAGGCCGCCTCGGTACCTGCTGTAAACCGTTGGAACAATACTTAGCTATCTTATTCGGTTTTCTTTCACATTTCTAAAGTTACTAAGAAATTATATGTAAAATATCCTTGATAATAACAATAATGTACTATTTGACAAATTTGCTACCATGCCAGAGTGTGAATATGCTTTTGACATTTGCTTTTAACTGAGCTACATCTTTTAATTTGGCAAAATTACCATCTTTGGTATCTTCCAAAATTAAGGTTTGCAGAGATAATGATTTCAATGAATTGAGTGTGGCACATCTTCTACGAGTGTGTCGAAATCACGTGAAAAACAGTTAAAAATAGTCTTTATTTATTCGAAGCAGGGGCGCTGTTTTCAGTTATTTCAGTTGAAGAGTAATATTGCAGAATTAGATTCTAAATTGATCATGCTGCTAAGGTTTTAAATATCACACCGTCTGGTATAACTTATTACTGTGCTACATTCTACAAGTGTGTCGAAATCACGTGAAAAACAGTTAAAAATAGTCTTTATTTATTCGAAGCAGGGGCGCTGTTTTCAGTTATTTCAGTTGAAGAGTAATATTGCAGAATTAGATTCTAAATTGATCATGCTGCTAAGGTTTTAAATGTCACACCGTCTGGTATAACTTATTACTGTGCTACATTCTACAAGTGTGTCGAAATCACGTGAAAAACAGTTTGTAATAATCTTTATTTATTCGAATCAGGGGAAGTGTTTTTTTGTTATTTCAGTTGAAGAATAATATTGCAGAATTAGATTCTATATTGTTCATGCTGCTAAGGTTTTAAATATCACACCGTCTGGTATAACTTATTACTGTGCTACATTCTACAAGTGTGTCGAAATCACGTGAAAAACAGTTTGTAATAATCTTTATTTATTCGAATCAGGGGAAGTGTTTTTTTGTTATTTCAGTTGAAGAATAATATTGCAGAATTAGATTCTAAATTGATCATGCTGCTAAGGTTTTAAATATCACACCGTCATGTATAACTTATTACTGTGCTACATTCTACAAGTGTGTCGAAATTACGTGAAAAACAGTTTGTAATAATCTTTATTTATTCGAATCAGGGGCGCTGTTTTCAGTTATTTCAGTTGAAGAGTAATATTGCAGAATTAGATTTTAAATTGATCATGCTCTGCTAAGGTTTTAAATATCACACGACCTGGTATAACTAATTACTAAGCTACATTCAAAATCGAACACAACACCAATGTTTGACGTTGGATGGTTTCGAGCCCATGACCTTTGGATACCCAGGCCTGAAGTCTGCCGACTACCGCGACCGGCTATTAATAAGAGTAGTAATTAATATTCCTAGTAGCGTAGCGGCACACGGTTCATCATCCTGACGATGAGATTAACGAGACATGATGGCATACCCATCCTCCTCCTGAGTGTTAATTGAGCTTTTGATTAATGCTGTGGTTTCTTGACTTCCTTTCCCGGACCTTTCCCCATAGCCGTTGGACTCAGCGTCACAGGGATCATGATACGATGTTAAAAATATTTTGCGGACCCCAACTTACTATGGTAGACTGGACCATAAGCACAAAATTAGAGAAATTGATTGCCGAACTGACAGATTCAAAATGTCCTTTTTTCCTCATCCTGGGATATGAATAACGGTAAATATATCCAGTACGAGTGTAGCAATGGATAACATTGGTAGCTGTATGTTGGTATAAGGACTTAAAGCTAACCCAATGTAGATGTAGATGTAACCCAACTAACAGCATAACGCAGCACAACGCATACATGCGTTTGCATGTATGCGTTGCTATTTTTATTTTTTTTAAATAGCGTAGTTTTGAACAGTACCTATACAAGTACTCTTCTTTTTTATGCATGATATGTAGTGCATGTTTGGTGAGAGTTCATCCCCTGCCACACACCTTTATGGTGGCTTGCAAGGTATTATGTAGATGTAGATGATATTTTGGAGGACTCTCTTGGTTAGATCGCTCCGCTTTTGGTTCTTATTCTCTTCTTCCCTCTCGCTAGGCTCTGTTCAATTTACCGACGAGACGATTGTCATCTTTTATCCAAACCCTTTTCTTATTCTTCCCTCCGTTCTTCTCAAGCATCTGGATCCCCACCCACTCCTTTAAGGCTCCCTCCCATTTTCCCTGCCTCCCTCTCATCTCGCTCGGGAGGAAGGAAAAAAAGGAGCTGTATAAATAAAAGCGGGAAACAACGAGGAGGACGAATCTCCTCGGGATCACCGCTGCCGGAATAGCTAGCGTCTCTGATCCCCGACCAAATCCCGACCTCCTCGTCCCCTCCCTCTGCCTTGGGCGTATCTTTTCCCTGAGGCCTCTCTCTCTTTCCCCCACGCGAGACTTCGTGACTCATTACGCTCCGATTTCAAATGCCATCATCCTCGGGTACAGTCACGCCGCACAGTGGGCTGAAATCGAAATTTAGTTAACAAAAGTCCAAAACTGGTTTTTTTGACATTTCTTTTTGAAACGTGGCACATATACACAAACATGATTGATGATTATGTAATAGTAAGTCATTTTTCATAGGTATTACCCGTAACTTAGGTACAGAGGCTCAAACACGACCAAATTTCGAAACAAGTGCCCGCTCTCATTTTTCTTCGAAAATCTTAAAAGTTAGGCAGGTATAGGAGTAATTGAAGGATTTGTATGAAATAATAAACATTACCAATTGTGAACAGGGTACTTTTCCTATACTATTCATTACTTTCGGACATGATTATATTGTCTACTTTGTGTAAAATTTTGTCAAAAAAAGGATCCGCCATTTCGTGACGTAATAGCACTCAAATTATAGGAAAAAATGTCTGAAAGTCATTAATAGTATAGGCAAAGTACCCTGTTCACAATTGGCAATATTTATTATTTCATAAAATAATATATAATTATATAAAAATAAATATTTCATAAATTTTCTTCAATTACTCCTATATCTGCTCGACTTTTAAGATTTTCGAAGAAAAATGAGACCGGGCGCTTGTTTCGAAATTTGGTCGTGTTTGAGCCTCTGTATCTAAGTGAAGGGTAATACCTATGATAAATGACTTACTATTCCATAATGACCAACCATTGGTTGTATATGTGCCAAGTTTCAAGACGTTATGTCAAAAAAAGCAGTTTTGGACTTTTGTCTGTTGGATTTCGATTTGAGTCCACTGTGCGCCGCCTCCTACGGCAGATAACGCTACGTTTTTTTTCAGTTCTTTTTCTTCCTCCTCATGCTTCTCTTGTTGCGCGCGTGTACCTAGGCGTCCGTGTGGGTCGTGTTGTTTCTGATCATCTCGTAGGGAGGTCTTGTCGCCCGAAAGAGAATGAGCAATTTCTCGCCCCCTTTATCGGGAGAGAGCATATTGCCTCTACCGGGAGATCACAAAGGCTACAGATCCCTTCACTGTAAAAAGTTGATCTGATTTTCAGTGCGATCTGAATTTAAGCGCTGTCTGGTTGTAAGGCAGGAACACGGATTTAAGGTACGGAAGAGGCAGGAACATGGATGGTTGGTACAGGAGCAGTTAAGCAGGAAGCAGAGGGAGCAGGATTCTGGATGGTCTGATTTTCAGTCGTTCACCTGCCTTATTTTTAGACAAGATATTACTGCTGAAATTCAACATACCCTGTCTTAAAATTGTTGCATCTGAAATTCAGATCGCTTTTGTACCTTAAAATCAGATCTACTTTTTACAGTGTTGGTCAAGAGTGGTTTTGCGGTAGTGTCTTTAGATTTTCGCCTTGCCAAAATTTTTCTCCCCCTTAATGTCGTAATGTGTACTGAACAATACGCGACCCGATCTTGATGATACGAAAAAAAATCGATCGTTTTTTTTGTACCGTTTCGCATATTTATATTGTTTGGTGAGCAATTATGAACGCGTTGAAAATGAATAGCTTCGCTAAGATCCTAACCAATAATTTTAAAAATTTTCTCAACTTTTTTTATGGGTTTATGTTTAAGCTATGTTGGAAGAAAAAAATAACGCCACTACAATTTGAGCAATATTTCTCTTTGTAGATGACATGAATAGAAACAACAGAAACCAATAAAAATATAGATAGAGTACATAAATAGCATAGATATTGGGTAGGTGTAATCAGTTTCCTTCGTGAGTTTAGAATATGACTTAACAATAAATACTTGCAGAACCCGGCTAGACTGAGGAGGATGCTGGACCCAGTTGCAGCGGGATAAATCCTTGCCTGTCAATCCCAGGGTCGCGGGTTCGAATCCCGCCCGGGGATTTTCATTTCTTGGGGCATTGTCGTCTGTGCTTGTTTAATTGTTGGTTGTTTAATAGTCCGATGTAAAGACCATATGTGTTGTTTTCGGGTTATCGATGTATAAATACGAATAAAGAGAAAATTTAGGAAACACATCAAAAGTGTACGCATTTTGATAACTGTAATTTTCGCATTGAAGGTAGAAAGTGGTATAGTACGTACATAAAATAATCAAAACGCGTCGTAAAATGATTTTGTAATTTCTTTTTGTGCTGTATCTAATTGTTATGCCTTCAACTTGGTCCAGTTTAGGGAGAATTTTGCGCTTGTAATTACATGAAAAGTCAAGGATCGTCAGCGTTTTAATCAAGAGTGTTTCCTTGCCAATTTCAGCGGCATTTTTAAAAAATCACTTGAGCATAAAAATTGAGGGATTAATCTAATAATAATAGCTCTAGATTTTAATCATTGTTACACTAGCATTAACTCATAGCGTGAAGGTGCAGGTTATATAAATGTTAACAGGAGAGGCATTTAACAACCATAATTACTGTAAAATAATCCTCATGATTTGTACTATAGTGAAATAGAAGAATTACGCAAATATGAAGATACGAGATCTGATAGGTGAATCGAGTTGAGTTGCTCCAGACCAATCTAGGGATCGGTAAATGATTATGTTGTTTTGAAAAGTAACGAAAAAGTATATTTTACGTGTAGCATTCCAAAGATTTGAAATTTCCTAGAATTTCGCGAGATTTTAAAGAATCCGATCTCTCGTAATTTAACTTAATTGACGGTGTTTTTAAGCAAAAATTAACGAACTTTTTACCTGCTTGCAACCAATTGCAATGGTGGGAAAACTACAACACTATCCTCTTTTTCTGAATGAAAGTTAGAAAAAGTACCCTGTATCTGAAGTAGTTTCCCATTAACCTGGAACGCAGTGGCAAATTTATCTCGCTGAGTTTTATCTCCTAACTTCTTTATTTTAGTTAAGGTACGGGTGTAGAAATGGAAATGGCGAGGGACTGCCTTTCACCACGTCATTTATTGTTTGAGAGGACGAGTAAAGAAGCGAAAATAGGCTTCGTGGAATAGCAATGGAACGGGGTGTCCATTATGTTCATGTTACCGAACTTCATGGCTTCCAATCTACTGAACGCCGTCACTTAACTCGTAATTGATAAGGGTAGACCGGAAATCGAAAGTAGTCCTATCGAAACCGTGTATCGACTAGCTAATCTATCCCGTGGGGGAGTTTTATGGGTATCTAACGTGTTGAATGCACGTAAAAAAACCGGTCACATTTCTCTTTCCTCCTGGTTGTTGTGTTGTCCGTAAAATGCTTCTTCAATCTATTGACCGTGGAAAAGTATCGGAAAATATTACTCGAAGCTATCCATTGGAATAAGCCTTTCGCCTCAAAGTTCGGGGTAGTGGTAACCAATAACGGGAACGATTCAGGCTGTGGTCGTTATCCATGCTCTCACACAACGTGCATCATGCTCATTACACACGTCGATACTAATGCACGCACTATACGCCTCGGTGATGCGACAGAGCGTTTGTTATTTTTGTTTTGCCGCCACGCGAGCCGTGGGGGAATTCAATTTTAAAAGGCCCTTTGAACTCAATGTACGAGCCAACTCTGCATGAAAAACATCAGAACGGCGCAGAAAATGGAAAAAACGGGAGGTAATGCCCTTTTGAGTCGCTACTTTCCCTCTATTCGGCCGTTTGTCTTTTTTCCGTCTGTCCCTTTTCAGAGCGCAATTCTACCTAATTTTAGAAACTCGCGGATGAGTTTAATGTGCATGTTAATCTTGAAAAAAACTTCTCTCGTGTCTATTTTATTTTAAAAGTCTATCCTGTTTACATGGAGGTTTAATTTTTTGTTTCACTCTGTACTCAAGGAGTTCGTTAATATACCATGCGGAATTCATGTGGGTGAAGGTCGTATTTTCTGAAGCCAAGGCAACGTTGAACAGTTTTAAAGTCTAAAACGAAAAATAATTGTTGTTCCTCGGGATATTCGTAGATCCCTCATGGGAAAGGATTATCGGGGTATCAACTTTGTTGTTGAGATGATATCATGTTTAACTTAACGTGAAATATACCCATCTTAATGAAAGCTTGCCAATTAGCCTGTTTTTCGGATCATTTTCGAAGCGATCCGTGGAGAGATAAGCTTATTCATTTACTATGTTTCCTGCTTTAACACGCGTCACCCTTTAAATAATTTGTATTACGAATCTTTCAGTGCATTTTTTTCACATTTTCACGCAATGCACATTTTCTCTAGAATATACCGGCAGCGGCAGACATTTTTCGTTGGTAAGCCTGCTTGATTGCTTTGCGGAAACCATTCGAGTTTAGTACTCCATCCGTCGGATGAGACCGTAAACCGTGGTCCTCTTGGCGCCTTGCGTTAAAAGTAGGCTGATTTCGACACCGGGTTTCACTCCATCATTCCTCCTTAACCTTCCATTCCCGTTCTTGTACCTTTCTTCCTAGTCAGTAGTGCCTTTGAGACCGGGCTCAGACTTGTAATCTCATGTCAGGTTTCTCATGATTTGATTTTGATAACACGTATGAGAAAATTCTTGTGGGTAGATCTTGTGGCACGACACCCTAGGATCATTATTCTCTCGCTAGAGGAATAAAGAACGGATTTTTGCAGTGACAGATGTTGTAGAATTTGACCTATCATCTTAAGGGCCCCTTTCATTCCAAGAGCGAGGTAATTCCTATCCTAAAATATCCTTATCACTCAAAATTCACCTTTTTTATTTCATCTTTATTAAGTTAGTAATTTAAATCGTTTTGTGACAGTGCAGGAGCTGCATACATGGCAGAAGTCTTAGCTATCGAATGTATTGCTAATGATGGATACCTGTACCTCATGTAAACACCTGTAATGTATAGGAAATGAATTGTACGCAGACTGAGCCACTCTATTGAACTGACGAAGTTTTATGAATGCCAATATTTCTTGGAGATGAGTGCTTTATACTGTCTTAATTTCCATAACAGTGTGCCGTAAGACGTATTAAATGATTTTGCACTTCCTCGTAAAAATCTACTACGAAATCTACAACAAAAACAATAGAGGAGTGTGACTAGCGGAGTTGCTTCGAAAAACGTGCGCTCGCAAATATTGTCCCCGTATTATTTTGCAGCTGTGAATCGCACCAGTACATTGATGCAAACAGCAAAAGCCACCATCGTGGGACAAGTCGGTATAAAGTAGATGTCGTGCAACTGTATTTAGTTGTGCTGGCGTCGCCATTCTAGTCAAGCGGGTCAAAATACGAGAACAATCGTTGGAAATTGGATGAGCTCTCCTTACCGCCGAGCATGAAATTAATGAGGGGACGCTTAAAATGCGTTGTCAGCCAGTATTAAGCTTATGCGAGTGAATAAAGAGATTACATGCGTGTATTCCTCTTGAAAACCCTCCGGCCAAGTCCGTTGTTTCATATCAGACAGAGGATTGGGCTGTTCTTTTCGACGTCGTGTCGGTTTGTCTGCGCGAGAGGAGAAAGCGATGGTATGGCGTCGGCCGCAGTGGATTGGTTTTGGAGGCCGAGGGGGGGTCACAATCCGTAAAAATAAATGGAGTGACAAGCTCGTTACTTCTGAACGAGGGAAATAAATTTGAAACATCGATTACGTCGCCCCCTCTCGCCGAAACGGGGAAGTGGAGAGGGTGGAGTGAACAGGGGCCGTTGCCATGGCAAGAAACAGTTGCTGGGGGGCGGATGCTGGAGAGAGGGATTAGCTGATTAATTGCCTTGATATCTACTCAAGCCATTCCAACTCAGCCGCCGGCGTCACATCATGGGAGTTAAAATAAAAAGACGCGTGCTTAAAAATGTCCGCGAGATTTTAAGGGATTTTCTCCATCTCCGATGCGGAGAGCACGTCGCGTCGGCGGCATGTTCCAAATTAGCCTTTAATCCAACTTGGTGATGTGGGTCAGCTAATGCAGCTCTAATGATGCACTCTCGTTGACCAAGGCGACGACGGCGTCGGGGATATGCTGATGTCTTTTTGAGGATTCAGAGCCCTCGCTAACGTGCATTAGGCCGCCACGCTAGCGATTCAATGATTTTCCTTAATCTCAGCGTGCATGGAATGGCTTTCGAGAGCACATGAAGTCGAAATGCGTCGGATATGGCGTTTTCGAATTGAAAACGAGTGGGAAATATCCGCGTGCACACCTTAAAGTCCCTGATTGTTGATGTCGAACGAACTTTCGTTCCATTGATGCAGCTTCCGGCTCTCTGCATCGAATTCCGATAGGAATGCAGTCGTGTGCGCCTTTTTTTGTATTCACATTATTTAACAGCTCTGAAAGGAACAAGTTGGAATTCATGGACGACTTAAAAACGTGCCGGATCAATCACCGATCACGGCGTTCTTAACTTTCAGTGAAGCGTTAAGCCATTTCGCTTTACTTTTTAGAAATTGAAGGCCATCACAACTAGGGATAATTAGTTCATGTAGTTTCAAGGACCCTGCCTGGTTGGTGGGGCATTTTAAGTTTTCATTTAATTAAGGTGATTGGTTCCCCAATACACTCAAATGGGCGGCTGTCGGATTCGTGGTAATGGCGAACGTTGCGCAGATCCACTTAGAATGAAAGCTTTCGCAGGGCAGTTATATTCGGGATAGCTCTCTCTCTCTCTGCCTCTTTCGCTTTTCACTTCGCTTCCCTGCCCACCATCTTCTTTCACAGCGGAATTTCCCTCTTGAAAGATTCCAGCTTTGATCTAAAACCCTTCGAAGAAACCAAAAGATGTTCCAATTTCCACGTCCGTGCCTCGTAAATTAAACGAAGGAGTAAAGCCAAGTTTTAAGGAATTAACTTTTTTCCGCCGGCCAGGTTATTGGAGTATTTTTCTTGTAAAAATAATCAATGTTATTATTTTAGCGTAAAGTGAAGCTCAAGATAATTATGGAATATGCCGGATTTTGAAAGGGTTAGTGTTTAAAAAGTTTAGGTGGGTTAAATTAGTGGTAAAATGAATGCCATGATTTCGTCTACTTTATTTGCCGAACGGTAAAGGGAACTTGTTTCATATTAGCCCTGATTAAGGTGAATATTTCAATTTGAACGGGAAATTACCTTTAAACAGATTTTTAAAAATTGGTAATGCGATGCTCATAATAAAGAATGCAGTGTTCCAAATACAATCCCACGTTCAAATCTTGTTTTCCGCAAAAATTGTTATCTGTATTCATTGCTTGACATTGTTGTGTGGTCACGATTTCTCCTGTTTTAACTAATGCGCCGGTTAATGTATCCTCCGTCAGAGCAAAATGTGCGATGAACTTAAATATCAGAAGCGCTCCACTGTTCAAAACAGTCTGATACAGCAGTTTGATTGACATAAGCAGGCTTTAAGTTAAAGCGAATGACCCTTGGAGCTACTCTAGAGTTGAATGAGGACGGTGGTAGATTTTCAGGCCTAAAATGAACAAGCTTCTGCTGGCAAATGCTTCTCCACGCCGCTTCGACAATCACCAGACTCTAGGTGGACGCAGGCATTCTAACAATATTCAACACATTTATCTTCAAGATAATGTGAAAATTTTGTTAATTTTGGAAACACAAATTGAGCGATTCCTACCGAATTTTCAATCGCAAGACTTTCGCGTATAGATACAGCAGTAGGTATGGAAAATATACATGCTTGGGAAACGCGACAAATATGGAACACATGTCGATACAAAGGCTTTTCTTGCTGAATGATTTTTTAAAAACGTGATAAAAATGTCTTTTTATAAGTGTTCTGTTTTTATTCTTTTCAAGTCAAGATTTTTCCATTTATCATGTAATAGAAATTGAGGGGATTAAATTTCGCCTTATTTTGAGCTTATTATGATGTTCCATATTAAAATGGGCAGCAATAGACTCAAAGGAAAAAATTCAAATGTCCCTGAATGCTGTACGACAATCCCGGTAAATTTCGAGGTGCTTTACTTTCGAGGTGCTTTCGATTGCTTTACAATTTAAAACGCACTATAATCGCAAGCCTTACAAAGTTTAGAGCTCTTCCACCATGTCGTGAAAAAAGTAAGAAATCGGTAAACATTTAAAGAGTTTGAGGATCCATTCGTTTCGGGATTTCTTCCGCGTGTGTCCATTCTGGGGTGACAACAGTTTCGCCAACGTTTCAATTCGCGTCTTCAGGTCTGAAGTCTTTAAAAAGTTTAGGTGCCTTAAATTAGTGCTAAAATGAATGCCATGATTTCGTCTACTTTATTTGCCGAACGGTAAAGGTAACTTATTTCATAATAGCACTGATGAAAGTTTATATTTAAATTTGAGCGGGAATTTACCTTTAAACAGATTTTTAAGGCCTGGTTACACGATACATTAACCCGTACGAGTTAATGTGTAAATGCATGAACGCGAGAATGAACGCGAAAATGCACCGTGTAACCCCACTATAATGTACAAATGAATGAATGCGTGAACAGAAAATAGAACCTGTTCTATTTGGTTCATGCATTCGCACAAGTTGAGCAGAAACCATTCACGCAAATGTACATGAACCCGTACGTGTTAATGTATCGTGTAACCAGGCCTTTAAAATTGGTAATGCGATGCTCATGATAGAGAATGCAGTGTTCCAAATACAATCCCTCGTTCAAATCTTGTTTTCCGAAAAAAAAAATGTTATCTGTATTCATTGCGTGACATTGTTGTGTAGGCACGATTACTCCTGTTGTGAAGTTTCCCGAAACACATATTTCTTCACTTCAGACCTGAAGACGTGAACTGAAACGTTGGCGAAACTGTTGTCACCCCAGAATGGCCACTCGCGGAAGAAATCCCGAAAAGAATGGATCCTCAAACCAGACACTCCGCGGAAGTCTCAATAAGGAATTTAAAAAGTTTATCGAGTGGAAGAAAAAAGGTTCGTGATGCCAGACGTTAGATCTTCCGGCGTGACCCTTATTAAATCTTTCACGAAATCAAGTCTCCAAATCAGGCAAATCAGGCGAGGCTCACCGCGGGGTCACTGGTGTGTACCTACCACTTCAATTACCGCGATGCAACCGTGTCGCAGTCGGGCTACAACGCTGAGTCGAGACTCCTCAGAATTTTTTCCGATCGCTTTATTTTCCTCTCTTAACGATTTCATTTCGCGATTCATTTTTTTTCTTCGCCTCACGAGGATCGCACTCGTGGACTCTCGATTGCAAAGTCGCGCCACTCGACCGTTTTCCTGCCGCGGGAGTTGTAGAGGGCGCCTGCCGTTTGGGAGATGGAAAGTACCCTTCAGGGAGTCCCGCCGACGACGGATAAAGAGGGGTTCGGCGGCGCGGAGACAGGCGTTCGGGGGGAACGCGAAAAATGCGGAGAATGGTGATGAAAGGAGATCAGGGAGAAATCGAGGATAGAAAGGAGTGGGGAAAGAAGTTTGCCTGGTGTGAGAGGGGATGGGAGGGCTCGCAATGAGGAATGCGGTTCTATTACATTTCACGGAGATACGCAGTCGCTTATTACTCTCTCGATTTCCCACATTTTAGGAACTCATATTTATATCATTACTTACGTTAAATGAGTTCCTCTCATGCCACATTGAGACTTTAGTCAGGGGAAAGAGCAATGAAGGCCATTGATAACCCTGCAACTCATTAAGAGATTACTATTTCCATCATGCGGGCACTGCAATTTCACCTCTTACACAACATCGGGGATCGGGTTGGCATGGTGGCTTCTCTTCCCGAGAGCTCAGGTTCGAGTATTTATAGTTTCAGGGATTTTTTTATCGGTAACCCGATGCAGCTTTTATGCTTGATGCAGCGCGGAGAGGTCATCGGGTTCAGTACATTGTCCGTCGGATGGAACGTTTTTTTTTTGTTCACTGAAATATTACAACCTACCCACTCGCAATGGCGCCAATGGCCTTGTTGGACGCCTGTCCGCTAAGAATAAATTCTAACAAAACTTTCAAGCTAATATTTAAAAAAATATGCACATTCACTGTTGATTTGATTGTTCATGCAGATAATGAAGACAGCCAAAATAAATTACGTAATATATTTTAACTATCTCCTTGGTAACTTCGGTCTCATCTATATTAATCCCTTTATGCATGGACTGTTCCGTTGTTTTTGACATAAGAAGGGTAGTTATTCCTATGTGGGTATATTGGAGTAGCATATGATAATTATGTTATAATTAGTTGCCTAAAAGTTGTTACCGGCATTATGGCACGCTATGTGGTGCCATAAGCTCGACGATCAATATTTAAAATGCCGTGAAGCATCCCAACTTTGCCGCAGTGAAGATAAATAGAGATCAAAAGAGCCGACTCGAGATTTGAATGCAAAGTAATTGTTTGGGAATGGGATGCGAAGGAAAACGAGCAAGTTGAGGAGAGATTAGTTAAAACTTTGCGCAGGGAATAGGTAATTTATGATGAAGACATTAGGAGAATTGTGGATGATTTAAGACGACCGGAATCTTAATTCGGTCTTCTTGCATATTCAATGCGGGAAAAGGTCGTGGAGGAAGCAGGAGAGCATGATTTGAGGATAGCGAGATAATGTAGACTGATCATTTAATCAGATTTGAGGGGAAAATATCGTTTTGAACATCGAGGACCCCGAGGTAATGGGAATTATACGGGGAACAAATGGCTACGAGTGAAGTATGTGGAAAATAACTTTGGAGGGGATTAAATTTGGTTGTTCTGATCAATCGGGTAGCTAGGGGCGGTAATATTTATTGTTAACGCCCCTTCCAGTATCTAAAATGTATCTGTAATTTTTCAAGTGACTCTCTCATATGTCGAATTTATATTATTACCACCTTATTGCGAATGTATTTCAGATTAAAATTCGGTCTTCAGTAAAATTGCACTGTATGAAAAACATAAGAAGTGTGATTGTAGAGATATTGCGTTTAATATACCCCTAAAGGCCACTTTACACGATACAATTTTTGTGCAATTTCTTGTACTTACGTTTGTATGAGGAAATTGTACCGTGCAAAGCGGCAAATTGTTTGAACGCTTGTGCGAATGTCGGAATGACTGAACGGAAAATAGAACCTGGTATAATTCCATCCATACAAACATACAATTTCGTTCAGTTGATACAAGCGTTTGTACAAGAAATTGTACAAAATATTGTAACGTGTTTCAAACGTCGTGAGATAGTCTTGTACTGCACTATCCTTCATTGCATAGTTAAAATTTGATTGAGAAGAACCTAAAAAATTTTCTTATTCTTTTCCATCCAACATCATCGTCATCGATTCACAGTCTTCTGTCACGTAATCTTAAGTGTGGCACGCGTCTATTCTCCTCCTCACCTCTTTTGTACAATCATGCCTTCATCCATCATCTCATCCATCAAGCCATTGCGACACTGACGGTGTTTCAGCAGGTGGCGAAGCTCAAATTATTGGAACGCTATCCCGTCTCCGACAAAACTTGATTCGTCTCAAGTTTGATGGCCAAGTTAAAGTAGTGGCAGCCGAAACCACATCCTAACACCATCTTGTGACGTTAACTCCGCTTAAGACGTGGGCGCGCGGGTGCAAGAAGGGGCCTCTAGATAGGGCGTAGATAAGGGGGAAGACGTGCGAAATCTCAAGCCCCCTCAAAAATGGCAACCTTGCCTTCATCGAGGATACGGTGGGTGTGTGGGGAATGGGGGGGTTGAGGACGAGGGGTTTTTGAAGTGTTGGTTGGATAGAAGGGTGAGGTGGGAGAGGTTTAAGAGCAAGAGAAGATGATGGGAGACGAGTAGAATGAGGAAATGAGATAAAAGGGAGAAAGGAGGGGAGGGAGAAGGGTGGCCATTGGTAGGGATGGGGGGGGAATAGGGTTCGGGTGGGGTGAAGAGGGATAGAGAGAGAGAGAGGGGTTGAAGAGCGATCGATAGAACACACAAACACAGCTACGCACGCTCACACACGTTCCCTCGTTCTCTCACGGGGCCGGGAGATAGGGAACGTCTTCCAGGGACCCCGGAGCAATCCTGAACCCTTCCCACGCTCCCCCTCTACTTCGCTTCTCCCTATTCCGCCTCTGGCCCTTCCGTCCTACAGAATGTACTTACTTCCCTACCCCACCGCTCCGCTTACTATCTCCTCTCCCATAAGTTCCCCGAGGGCGCAAAACTACCGGCCCACCAACGTCCGTACGAACCGCAGAATTTTTTCGCTATTAAGTTTTTATATATAATTTTTTTTCTTTTTTTCCCGAAATTTAGTTTTATTTTCGAATCGGCCGATTAAGAAAAAAAATAATCAAGGGAGAAAGGGAAAGAATGCGGTGACCGGAATGCGTGTTTTATGCTCTGGCAGCCGTTCCCTCCCGTTTTTAAAACGATTTCCTGATTAAAAAGTAGTGGGGTGGCTCACGTGGAGGAAGATTGGTTTTTCTGGAGCGTAATGTGCCATGCCGTTCAACCCGCCGTCTTGAATTGATGTAGGTCCCGAGGATGGCATTCTTTGCTGACGGGCAGTGTGCAATAATACGTGATGAGACAATGCTTAGCGCGAAGGGGAGTCGAGAGAGTGGTATTCGGATAGCACTCTAATGTGAATGAATGTAGTTACTGATCCATTTGGGCTGTAAAAGGCATAATCTGGGCAGTTTTCAAACTTAAGTTACGCTTGTGTTGGATACAAAGGGTTGATCTTCAGTATGGCATGGTGGGTTTGCCAGTTATGCTATGGGGGCTGTAAGTTCGCTCTGAGCATTATTTTTATGTTAAAGCTAGCATCAAAATTTAGATATGCGTTGGCCAGCTAGCTGATTTATAGAAGTCTTCTTCCCTTAGATTTTCCAGTCCGATAAAGCCCAATATAAAGCTTCAACTCACTTAGGGTTTATTTGCTAAAAGTGAAATTCTTAATTCTACTAGCTAGCTAAATTCCTTAAGATTTTACATTTTTAACCCATCATTAAATTGAACGTTTATTACATTCCCCCGTGTAGTGATTCAGAATTGGTTTTCTTCCGGAAGGATTGAAACTGGTGTTATTCGTATTCTTCAGACATACCTACTTGGGAGTCATTACTGCTGAAGGCTTTCTCAGCGATGATATCATAGTAGTTCTTGCCTCTTGGGATCCATCTGCTCCGTATATTTAATTGTAGGATGTAGCAGATATTCAAAATATTACAGCTTCAGCAGAGGTAGCGTGAATGTGGTAGTTTTGTTTTCTTAATCAGAGGTCCACCTGGATATGTTACAATAATCAGTTAAAGTTAGGAAAGTGACAAAATGAATGGTTTGCGGCGTGACTTCGTGAAATTACTTCATGTTGAAATGAAAAACTGTTTAGATTTCAAATAAGTAACTTTAATCGAGAAGGTGCTTTTCCTGTATTTGTACCTGATGTCGCACAGCGACGAAACTGGTCGATTAAAGTTACTTATGTGAAATTTACAAAGTTTTTCATTTCATCAAAATAGGAAAGTGTCATCAAGGCCGGATTCATAAAGCCGGGATAAAAATTTTTGAGGGATGAAAATCAGTGTGGGAACCCTCATTTTGCCGTTGGGAATTTTATCTTATCATTCATTTCGTGTGCTTTTTACAACCTTAACTGTCGTCGGTAGCACTGATATGACCGCCAATCCATTACTGTCAATCAGACGTAATAAAATCGGCCTTAATAATGATTCTTGTAAAGTTCCTTAAAAAACGAAGAAAAAGTCTTCTTTTCAATATCCCTGGCCTTTCATTCAGTCCTCCCTTAGTGCCGTTGGTTACTCTTTCTTCAGCGTAAGGGGTGAGTAAAAATTTGCTGAATCATCCGAATTTATTATGGTGTCAAAGCAGAGCATTCAATATCTCACTCTTGCAATATTGATGTTCATTCTTCGTGAACCAAAACGATAACAGTTATGGATCCTTTTAATATCGTGGCTTTAGGATTTTTTATTTTTGGATTAAGTATAGGCTCTGAATCTGAGGACCCTGGTTCTAATCCAGGGATCAGTGGCATAAATTTTGCAGTAGTGTGCCGGTCTCCAGTTATGTGCTGTATGGAGTGGAAAACCCGGAGTGTAATAATCCGTCCGTCGGATGGGACGTTAAACATGTGGATACTTCGTGCCTTTAGGCTAGTGTCGGCATTGTTTTGACCTGCCCTTCCCTCGTTTCTCGGAAATTTAAGAGTTTTGCTTAAAGCTTTTACAGTGGTGATATTGTCTTAAAAAAGAGGAAGTCCTATGCATGTGAGGAGTATAGAAGGTTTATCTCGATATCACACGCGCAAAATTAGCTAGTTCTTGAAATAATAATCTGAAGATTAAATTGGGAGCAGATACTTTTTTTATGCCAGAGTTTATTTTTGGCTCCAAATGAATCACCAAGTAAAAAAATAGTTAAATCACTAGGTAAAATGTATCGAGAAATTTAAAATCCTCCGCAATGAGGTTTTCAACCCTTGCTGTTTGCACTGAAGTTAGTATGTCCATACGGTCGTTGATGTCTCATTCACTGCGTATTTGTAATGATTTATCTCAGAAAATATCATGAAAATACGAGGGAGGAAACGTCGAGAGCCAAGAACTGCTGCTGTTCGTACCCATATCCAAATACTCACCGGTACTCAATGGCGCCAATGGCCTAAGATGTCGGTCGCCTACCCCGTAACAACTATTGATGCTGCTTCAGAAGTTAAAGAGAGCATGAAGGGTTACTTAGAAGAGTTTCCAAAAACCTTCCGTAGATTTCACGGTGGTGCGAGTTTACGGATTTCACCTCGACCCGTTTAACACCGGTGGCGCTCTACGCCTCGGGACGGAAGTTGCCCACAATGGGACCTTCCACCTCAGTCCCCTTCCTTCCTCTCTCTCCCTCTCATCCTCACAACTGCTCCTCTTCCTTTCGCCCTCTCTCTCTCTCTATCTCTCTGGACTGGTGGTATCGCTCTGTTGCCACATCTTCCGGATATCACGGCAATCGAGTCGAAGGCAAGACCGCTCTCGCATCTCTTAGATCAACGCAATTGTTCGGTTTCTGGGAAGGCCCGAGTCAGTAGTGGGGTTCTCCTTCCGTGCCCGCCATCAAATCCGCTTAATGGATGGCCATTCAGATTTGCGCGGGAGCTTTATCCGTTCAATCAATCAGCTGGTGTGGAGAAACATCCTGAGTTACATTCATTGCGATGAGGGTATTTGGTTAAAGCGTTAATCTCTCACATACAATTGACGTCAAATAGTATCCTGAAATCGAATAGTATTGCTTCACATCCCGAAGTTCTGAGTTAGAATCCCGGCAAAGAAAGAAATAATATAATACCTCTCTGGGTATACTAGTCCCAAACTTGAATGTAGTAAATAGTGTGCTTCAAGTGCAGTACTCTGTCCGTCGAATTGCACGTTTATCCTTGGACTCCTTGGACCCGCATTTTGCAGGCTAATAAGGACGTTGAGTTTCTCATCTTACTTCCTCCTTTCCCAGAAGAATTTCTACCTCTAATCAATCACCCACTTATCCTAAATGGTTTCAATAATTTAAAATATCGGTCGCCTCCTCAGAATCACCGAAAATACCTTACTAATTGGTGTTTCGGACTTTGGTTTTGATGTAATTTAATCAGCGAATGAAAAGCTTTCTTTAGTTGCAGCGGCAATGTATCTAATTTAAATCACTTCATGATGTGAACTAGCAGCTCGGGTTTATCAAGGAAAACTTTTTCGCTCGTTTTATGTTTTGCTTGATACGCTGTCAAAGGAAAAAAATTCAAGCCGTTACCTATTCATAGGCATAAAGTCAATTTCATTGTTGTTGAATCACGGGTTTCCATCCTTTCTCTCGAATAGCTGTTGCCGCATTTTGGCCTTTTTCCAATTTTCGTTCCCTTCTGTAATTTTCCACATCACTGAAGATGGTGCACCATTTCCCTTGAACTAATTAAGCAGATGGAATTTCTGGTGTAAAAATCATTTCCATGTGCTTTGAACATCTCATTTCAATGACAAAGAACGAATATCCTTTTAAAGCATGTCTTGTTTAATTTTGAAAAGTAAGACAGTGGAGCAAAATAAACTCTTCTATAGATGTTATGAATGCTTTAATAGCAATTTACATTCCTGTAATAAATGCACTGACATTGAGCAAGTCTGTGAAATAAAATATTTAGGAATTAATGTAGACCAACATTGTAATTGGAAAAGTCATATTAATAAATTATAATTGGAACGGGCCTCTGTCAATAGAAAGTTCTATCTACTGAGATATATATACCCAATTTCGGTGTTCAGGGTTGTTTATTATACCCTAGTCAATTCGAGGTTGCAGTACGGGATTGAATGCTGGGGAGGAGCTTACTCTTCTAATAGTAGTCCGTTACAAGAAGGTATCTCAAAAAAGAGTGTTAAGGGTAATGACAAGAGTCTCACCCACAGCGCATTCCTTCCCCATATTTAAAAAGATGAAAATTTTACATCTAAGGCATTTGTTTGTGTATAAGGTTTAAAGAAATTTTTAACCGTTGTGTTGAACATGTAAAACTTAGAATTTATACCCTTCGAGCTAAATGCAATATTGTTATACCTAAACCAAACAATGAAATTTTTGTCTCTTGTGTCTTTTTTTTGTGTCTTGGTCCGAAATTATTTGCTGCCTTACCTGTAAATATTATTGGTGTTGGCGAAGAACGGACTTATTTAAAATATGTGAAGGAGTGGTTATTTGAAAAAAAAAGAGGTGGAATATTTGCTCGAAAGAAATGAGTAATAGTTATTATGTAAATTGTTATATAATAGTTGTTAAGTTCTAATTTATATTAATGAATAGAGTAAAAATTTCTGTTCTTTTCTGTCTTTTTCCAATTATACAATCGTGTTTGTTGGAGAGTCGGTTAACCCCAAACAGGTTATTATCCTATGTCCCTCAATTTTGGTATAACTAATGCTTAATAAATTTTGTGTAATTTGTTATTCGAGGAACGATAAATAAAAAAATCATTTTACAGTATTCAAGCACAGAAATACCTTTAGTTAAAAAATATATTAATCCGTGGTTAAAACTAATCGGGTGCCTGAATGTTTGCTTCACCATGTTCATAAATTTTACGGTAAAAAAATTCTCCTCGTTTAATCCGACGAGCCAAGCGACTCTATTTTTGATAGAGCGTCTGTTGTGCTTGAAAATTCACTGACTTTCTGTTTCTGAATTCCTATTTCAATGGAAAAGACACAAAGGAAAATAATGAATTTCACTCTTCCACATTTTATTATACACGACCGGGTTCATAACTCTGTTAAACTTTCAGGATCCCGGCAACTCTGCCAAGAAGCCGGTGGTGTATAATAAGTGTGAAATAATAAGAATTATTATTTTTTTGTTTCGCGATGACATAATTCCACAAAGTGGAGCTTAGAATGGTAACTTACATAAATAGTTATGCATTATTTCAGCAGGAGAGTTATCCACACAGTAGATCCATGGATAACAGTTATTTCTGAGCTTTGCTGCACGAATTGCAATGCATTTTAATTTTTACATGCGTATTTCAGTCCAAATAAGTTATGTTAATTCCTCATAACTAAGAGGACGCCCTTAAATTACATCATGCTAGGGAGGGGGAGGGGTTGGGCCAATCGTTATGATGTTTGATTAACGGGGAGGTCTAACTTTCTGTTACGTTCGGAGAGAGTTACATTATAAATAAATTCCTTGGCCCAATAATAATGTTGATGCGTTATAAATAGTGTACAAACAATAGTATTGAGAAACAAATTAGGCATTCATAGAGAATTTCTGTTTTATCGTTCACAAAAAAGAGGGTAAATTGGCAGCGTTAGGTAATTTAAGGGGTGGGGTCTTATAGATTGTTACGGAGCGTTTTATGGGGGAGGGGTTGGTAAAATAAGTGGAAAATCAGTTTTGCGTAATATATGAACGGCCCATAAAGTTTCTTCGTAATAGGATTGAACGGTTTTGAATTTGAACATTGAGGGGAAGATACGTTCGTCAGGTTGTCATTCATATGTGCATGCTGTTTCACCGATGGAGTCGAACAAAGGTCATCGACGAAAATAACCAGCAATTAGCTTAGGCTATCGTCATTTCCCATCAACATCCTACGTCGTGAACTCAAAACCAAGAAGGATACGGGCTATTAATAACGATAAGTGATAGGAACCCTTGATCCGTGACGAAAGGAGCCAGGGATTCTCAATCATCGTGGGGAGCCCATTTCCGTCCTTGCCTTTCTTCCTTTGAAGGGATTGAGCGATCCCTTTCATGTGTGACCCATCAGGTCAACTTTCCAAATCTCCTTCTCTCTCTCTCTTGCTTTCGGGGCCTCATCGTCTCGCCAACGGGGGCGTGGGAGGACATGCCGCCCCTGATAAAGGGGCCAGAGCGCTTCCTTTTCGGTCCGATGGAACTCATCACTCGTGAAAAAAAGTAACGACTCTCTGTCATAACTTCCTCCGCTTGTTGCGCCTAATCACCTTAGAGACGATGCATGCCAGGAGTCTAGCTTTGGTGGCTTTATTACATGTAAAACTACACCTGTGGAAGGTTCTGTTGTGTTTTTACTCTTAGCGATGGGAAGTTGGGAGTGTCATATGCTGGAGAGGGTGTCAGTTGGTGTTAAAGCTTCGGTATACCTACCGATTGTGCAAATGTGACCGAGCGATCAGAATGGGGTCGTTTACCAAATATTTCATTGCCGAATCTGATAGAGTTTGTAAAATAAAAACTCCAGTAATTTTCCAACTTCCGCGCTTAATCCCTTAGAGGCGATCTCTGCCAGGAGTCTAGTGTTGGCGGCTATATTACATGTAAAACTACACCTGTGGAAGGTTCTGTTGTGTTTTTACTTTTAGCGATGGGAAGTTGGAAGTGTCATGTGCTGGAGAGGGTGTCAGTTGGTGATAAAAGCCTATAGCGATATACCTACCGATTGTGTAGATGTGACCGAGCGATGAGAATGGGGTCGTTTACCAAATCTTTTATTGCCGAATCTGATAGAGTTTGTAAAATAAAAACACCAGTATTTTTCCTTTTTTCGATCCGTCAATTAGATCTCGAGTTATAAGTGGCGAAAAACATGTTTTTAACCCTTTCGGAAAAGTGGGCGTGCATGCGACTTAGTACGTCATCAACTTCGTCCAATCACAACTGAGCCCGCGAAGCTACTTCGCCTTATCGCAATGGGGGAAACACAGCTTTGTCTGCCAATGGAAG
Source organism: Platycnemis pennipes (assembly GCA_933228895.1). NCBI lineage: Eukaryota > Metazoa > Arthropoda > Insecta > Odonata > Platycnemididae > Platycnemis > Platycnemis pennipes. The sequence continues at coordinate 39,176,385 of OW121851.1, read as the reverse complement.
CGGTTGCGACAGGATCTGTGAGAGCAGACCTTCCGACCCCTCCCTCCTCCATCTCTTCCCTTTCTCTAATAGCGGTCAAGGACGGGATGTGGATAACGTAGTAAGTCTCAAAGCAGCTTATTCGGTGGGCGTCACTTTTTGCTTATTTTAATTTTTGATTTATGAGTGGATGACTCCGGTTAGAAGATTAATTTTTCCACTAAAATTAATTTTCCGTTTCCATCTAACGATTTCGTGTACAAAATAGCGACCTCGGTTCCGAGTAAACGCCCCCATTTTGAAGGGATGAATTTAATCCAAAAATGGGTTTCGCTTTCGTCGGCAATGGGATTGCATCTGTTTCGTAGGACTTGGCATTTACCAGTGAGTAACTGAGGGGATATTGAACTGATTTAGAAGAGTTACTATAGCATAGGATAAAAAGTTGAAAACCGTGCACGGTGTGAGACAGAAGGCAGTTGTGAGGAAGGAAATTCAGATTAATTTTAGCCAGTCAAAACATTTTAATGATATATAATCAAATGTAGCTTGGTCCCAGTTTTAAACGGAAAAAATTGACTTAGTATTCAAATTATATAAGAGTATGTTTCAAATTATATAAGAGAAGTTAAATTTGTTTTTCGAGGTATTTTACCATCGTATAAAAAATTTGGCTAAAGAAGTATGCTCATTTTTGGTTCCTTTTGAATATGTCCGCCGTAACAGTCTTGTCCTTATAGAAGATGCTTCCAAGATGAATAATATTCTGAGATTACTCCAATTTCCAATTATTAGACCTAGTTTGCTGAAGGAAACTATAACATGCTTCCATGTTGAAATAAACAAGTGACTACCGATCTCTTCACCATAATAAGATCTTTATACTTGAAGAGTGCTCCTTCTGTTACATACGCCACAGCGCTTGATTCTGACTTTTATTCGTCTAGCCGTTTATTATTTGAATAAAAGTCATTTTAATGTATCTATTGACAATGGAAATGATATGGGGCTGCTGAGCAGAGAATATTTCTAGTTGCAGCGAGTGCTGTTCAAAACTTAGTGACGCGACGAAGAGGGTGAGGGTTAGTTACCTCCTCCTAATCTTTGAAACCGCTCTTTTTTCAATTAGCCTTTTACAATCTGTAATTGGAATCCATCCCTTCTTTTTTTGGAGTATGGTAGGCCTCCAATCATATCCCACTCTTACTTTCTCAAGAGATAAGGCGAAGTCGCGGTAGTGGAATCTTTAATCCGCTGCTACCGAAAGTCTGCATACCGACATTTTGTGGTTTCGAATCTTATCTTGGGATTGAGTATTATATTTTGTGTTAAGTTTGGTTTTGCCTTACTAGATATAGCGATATAGCCTCAATGCGCTGAGCCTTATTCTGTGATTACTCGGACGAAAGGATTCCTAGGATTTAAGTTACGCTAGACAGTGGGATATAAATATCGAGGTTTGAGCACCTTTAAATTATTCTACAACAACCAACAGTGAATGAGATGCGGCACGAAAACTATTCTGTCTCTCTCACTTAGGTAGAAAATGTGATTATGTTGTGAATTGCCGTCGATACCGGGGATGGGTTTCACCTGATTCCCTCTAAAAAAAGTGTTACCTAATAGCATCCTCTGTCAAACAATCTAAAGTTTGACCGTCTTTTTTTGTTTTCTTTTTGGGTCATTATTTAATAAATAATGACCCAAAATCCGGGTTTGTAAAACATCTTATTAAGACTGGATACCATGGTAATTTTTCACCCAAGATTTTATACCTATATATAAATGACAAAGTGTTTTAGAAAATTTTGAAATTTTTAAGAGACAAGGTGTTCCTAATGTATTGGTTTTAAATGACTCTTCCGAATTTAAATTTCTCCTTTTACCTCTGTGTTGCACCATGACCGTCCGCAGCCCTTTCCTCTTGACCATCGGTGATTAGCAGTACCCCCCCCCCCTCCCCCCCGGTCCCCGTTCTCCCCCACCACCCCAATCCACTACCCCTACGTCAACTCCTTTTGATCCAACATTGCCGATTCAGTGGCTCTTCCCTCCCTCAACCACTTCTCACCTAACCCCCACCCCCAGGAATTTTGTATATATGTGACTTGCACTCCCAGAAACCTCGGAGATTGTACCCCTGATGATGACGTGCTAACGTCGAAACCGGTTGGGTTAAAATAAATTCATGGAATAAGTGCAAAGTGAATCATTTCTTCTATTCCGACCCTGTCTGTCTATTCAAAATGGCTGCTTGGTACCTCGAAATCCTCTTGATGTGCATGTGACGGGATACCGTATTTATGATAACCGTGGAAATGATTGAGAAAAAGAAACAAATGAATCCACAGAGATTTGAATGAGTTGATAACGTGTGGAGTTCAGTGGCAAGAAGGCCAGTTGAAGGAGAGGTAATTGATGATGGGAAGGTTCTGAAAAAAATAGGAGATTATGAGATGTTGCCTTTTACAAGCATCCTTTGAAACATCTCTGAAGTTGAAACTCATAAATCCTGTCACTCAACCTCATCCCCAGCGGAAAAAAAACTCTCCTTATCTCTTTATCTCTCCTTTACAATCCACATTCCCTTCCCTTATGTGCACGCTTAACTCTCCCATTACATTCGGAATCTTGATGATGATTTATCGCATGCCATACTTGAAGTTATCAAGCTCGGAATGCAGTGATTTTTAATCCGACGCGTTTGTGTGCCTTAATTTTTTTTTTTTATCGTTTTCCTCAGAGAAAAATATTTTCGAAAAGCATCCAAAGCGTTGATAAAATTGCTCCTCTCTGCCCAGAAGGGTGGTGGTGGGAGGGGGTTGAAACGAGACTTCATTGTCTGCCATCTCAGTCGCCCCAGCGTATGGAAATGAGGCAGCGTAATGGCTTCGTGCTGGGAATCCCGTCGGGGGATATGGAAGCGGGCGCGGGTGGGGGTTTAGTTATGTTTCGAGCAAGGTATTATCATTCTCGGTGATAACGGCGCATCGCGTCGGGAGGTAGTACCATCCTCCTCTCCCTACCCCCCCGCACTGGTCCAACTCCCCAACACCTCTCCAACGGCCGGGATTGCACTCTCTGCAGGAAGGAATATCTGTCGCCCGTCCATGGGCCAAAGCGTTCCCCACCAGTTATTCCATTTCATGCACCGTTTCTTTCATACCGGGTTCCCTCCCACATTTGCATCCGTATCCGCGGCGGTCTCCTCGCGAACGCCCCGAGGCCGTTTCTTAACGCTTTAGTACCCGAAACGGCGGACTCCTTGGGAAATGAGAGCGTCGATGCTCGCCGGGTTTCAAGTGCGTACTTTGGGCGCGGGGACCATTGCCTGAGGGATGCAACAAACTTTTACGATCGAGCATCTAGCAGGTGAGGCCAAGAAATGGCCAGTGGTGGGCCCTGAGGACCGTTTCTCGGGGCAGCGAGTGCCGAAAGGCCTGCCCAGAAAACATAATGACCCGAAGGTCATTACTTATCCTCACCCCTCTCGGCTTGATTACCTATCCAATAGCACATTTCACCGAGCATTAAAGAATGGTAGAACTATGTTTTAAGATATGCCAACTACTTAGGTCGTTTTCTACCCTCTGACCTTAATTTCAAGCCTCATCACAATGGAAAAATCTTAGTAGGTATAATGAATAAGATTATGGTAGGTTACGAATCAACTATTTAGGTCACGGATTGTTATGTAACATTATACATCTACGGAGTACCCTGAAAGCTACCTCGAGGGTTTGTGGCAAGGGGTAATAGTAATAATAATAAAAATAATTTTTATTTCACCTCTAAGAAAAAATAAAACATACAAATACAAATAATGCAAAAAACTTCAATGTAGAGGGGAATATGGGTACCCCAGAGGATTACCTGTGTTGGGGTTACCATCATCAACAATTGAAAGCAGCGGCTGGTGCTAATATACACAAGTATTAAACCTAGTAGCTAATAAACACTTTGTATATTCAAAAACTGTGTTCAAGACAATGAAATAGTATAACAGTACAGAATAGTAATGAACAATATAACAGTACAGACAGAATAAAAATTAAACAATTTAACAATTATATACAAAAAAGTAGGTACATATTTTAAACCACCGAGATCACACAACAACTTTTAGTAAAAGTGCCTATTCGTGGATAAGTGTAGTAAGTATATTTTATAAATAAATTTCTAGTCTTTTCATTAGTGACAATAAGATATCAAAAATGCAAAGAGGGAGAATATCGAATTCATTAAAGTCATATCCTAAGACAAGAATCAACATCATCCATGTCCAAGGCGGTATTCGAACCCACGACCCGGCAGGTGCGTTATCCTAATCACCGCTGAGGACCATTACAAATAGGTTTGAGTATCATCAAAGTGTAAATGTTTGATAAAGTATCAGCCGTGTGTAAACAGTTTCCTAACGTGTCAGGGTCAGGGTATCGTAGCGTAACTTGGACGATAAACGATAATCTTGGGCTTCTAATGAACCTTTCATTGCAGTATCTAAACAATGCATTCATATTTTTCACTCATTTTACCTATTGCTAACCTCATCTCTGTTATTTTACACCTTCCTGTGCCACGATTTGTAAATTCAAGATTTCTCTCCGATTCCGTATGCTATTGGAGTTAAAATGATGGGGAGTGGATCGTGGTTGCCGTGTGGACGATAACTGGTCTCGGCTCAGATCCACTAAAGCGATCGTTTGGAGAAAGATAAAAAACTCGTAAATATAAAATGGTATCTAAGTGCCCATAAAAATGATAGCTGTAAATATCCGGGCAAATGCGAGCTGTTTTGAATCTAAAATGGCTGGGTTATGAAAATAATTTTTTTACGAATATTTTCGCACCACCAATAACTTTCCTTGGTCCATTTCAGAGTTCCAAGCTTCCCTAACTAACGGAGACCAAGGCATCGAAGTACAAAATGGAGACACGGTTCGCAGAGGTTGATGAATAGGTTGGAAATTCTGCGGACATCCAAGGTTGGCAATCCTACGAACGCAAAGGCCAACTAAATGAATTCTGCTGTAAGTATTAGCTCATCTAATTTGCCAATAATTTTCTAGTATTTCAGTCATGGGTTCAAAGGGTCCAAAGAAGAGCTCAACTTTTTTTGGGATGTGGAGGGGTTGAGATTGGTTAGAGTATTGATAATAGTAGTGCAATGCGGGGGCTAATTTGGAAGGTTATTTAGAATTTAGCACCGTTTGGATGTGGTAGGAATTCTTCAAGGAACAGAGAAATGGTGGTGTGAATTTCGGCGTTGCTATTAGCCTACTGTTAACGAATGGCGCTAAGATTTTACGTCACATCCGACGGATGGAGTACTGAAGTTGAAGTGCTCTCCAAAGAGCACCCAAGGCAATGAAAAATCTGCCACCTGCAGGAAAAGAACCCGAGCCCTCGAGATGGAAGACCAGTGCTCAAACCTCCACAACAACCCGATCACTTAAAGAGTACTGGTCTCTCATTCCGAGGGCCTAGGCTGAAATATCAGATAATAAGATTTCATTATTGGTTTACTAGAACCAACTTTAGAGCTGTGTGGAGAGCGCATAAAGTTCAGCATTCCTTCCGTCGCATGGAACTTTACGTAGTAGACCCGTTGACGTCTTTCGTAAGCTTAGTATAATACCAGGTTTTCCTGCACCCTTCTTTCCATATTGTGATCATTCCAACGCCATACTACCCACGTATCCTCAATGGAACTGTCGATCACCTCTGCCATGTAACTAACTACACTTCTAGAGGCCTGAGTCCTAGTCCCTTTCCATTTGCTTATTAGGGTTAGAGTTTTTGATGAAAAAGTGAAATATTACTTTATTTTACATTAATAGCGTATTTATAATCATTGTAGGATGAAGTGGATGGAGTTTAAAAAAATTAATTATTAATGGGAATGTGTGCCAAGACAAAGATTTGGAATTGCTGATCTACATCTACATCTACACGATACCCTGCAAGCCACCGCGAGGGTGTGTGGCAGGGGATGAAGATCGCCAAGCATGCACTACTAACATGCAAACAAGCAACTATAGGGTCTCATGCAACTAGATTGTTAGTATCTATAGTATTTAAGGGGTTAATACATGCATCATGCACTACAGGCTACTCTTAAATATTTCACCTACCTATCCCTTTGCTATGCTGCCTATTCTGTTCTCTTATAGTACGGGGGGAAAATGCCATTTTGAATCTATCAGTACGACAATATATCTCTCTAATTTTGTTTATCTGGTCGAATCTAGCATAATACGCTGATGTTTTTAATATGTTCCTAACATATTCAGTAAAGCTATCCGATTGAAATTTCTCAAATAGATTCAATCTGTATTTAAACCTACGCTCTGATAATGATTCCCACCCTAATTCTGAAACTCTACTCAACCTATCGTAACACCTTTTAACGAACCTAGCTCATCTACGCTGCACACTGTATAGTTCTCTGATCAAACCTAATTCATTAGGATCCCATACACTGGCTGCATACTCAAGATGGGGCCTAAATAGTGAAAAGTAACATCGCTCTTTTGTCTTCTCATCACAAACTGATTAGTTTGTTACTACTGCGCCGTGGGAAGATATGTTTTACGAGAGACCGGCAAGAGGGAAAGAGATTGCTGGTATCCATGGTGTATAATTCGAAGGAACGCGGGTCGCATCTACTGTGAAACGGCAGAAATCGCTGTCCTCGAGGAGAACTGAATTGGTGAAGTCATGCCTTTGATTAGATCTCGATCGTCGAATGAGATTGGGGGGAAGGGACTGAACTGGGGCAGGAGCATCAAAGGGATTCCTCGTACTCATCCACTGAATCTTCCTCAAGACGCCCGGGGAATTTTCCGTTGCCCCAAATATTCGCCCGCGAGTGTGTTGGCGTGCTCCGTGCCGGTCACAAAAGAGAGGTGGCCTTTTGATGCCCGTATGTGGTCCTCCGCCGTAGCTTCGTGAATGATAAACGGCTTGGTTTCACGCCTTGAGGCAGTAACTCTCTCCCCGACACCTCGGGCCATCTTATCTTGGCACCGCAACATACACGATCCCGGCAAAGAACCTACCGTACTTTCCGCCTTTAATAAGAAGTGCTAAGCATGTAAGCGTAGCAAACATTCGATTAGATTTAAATATTCGTGTCTCCCGCAATCGATTCGTTACCAAAGCAACATCAAGACGTCACTCTAACATGCATTCATAAAATTAACTGCCTTTAACATAGAACACAATCGCACACATTACATGTAACAAATTAATAATGATTGTGCATATTGACTAAGTATAAGATTAGGATAGTGAGTTCTTGATGATCTGTGCATGCCATCCTTCAACATTAACATAACGTGAGTATAATGCACGATTTTAGCATTTTGTAAACGTTTATTAGGATCAAAGTTGAATTTGCAGTATGTGCCCCGCCTGATCTCTCTCTCTCTCTCTGAACTGGAACGTGAATCTCTCAAGACGCACGAACATATTAGAGTGCCCTAGATGTGAAAAAAAAATTGAAAACGTAAATACAATTAGAGGTAGGCATGGCTCGGATTTTAACCACTGATATTTGTTTAAAAAATATTTGTAACGGACATACGTAAAGTAAACTTGGTGTGAATTTAAAATGGAAGTTTTCGGAAATCGAGAAACCCTGTACCGCGACATGGAGTGGGTGGGCATTGCCGATAGTCAAAGATGACATAGATCATGTAGAGATGTAGAGTGGTTTTCCGTGGATTTCTTCGAGGTGAAGAAGGCGTCTGAAAGGCCGGAAACTAGGTCAGAATGAAATTTTTTAGGGTATGTGGTTTAATCAAAATTTAAAAAAAACACAAATTCATAAATACAGGAGGTATTGCAGTATAATAATGATTGCAATGATGGAGCTATTAGACATAATAACACAATCCAATAAAATGAAAGATTATTTTATTTAGACATAATTCATAAGTTGTGAAGACACATGATAATTTATGATAAATAGGTATCAATCAGGTCCTGCTAAGCCAATTATGAAGATAAATTAATTAGTCATACATATCCAACTTAAGATCTACAAACTACTAGTCGCAATGCAGGCTGGTGATGGTCAAAAACGCTCCGTTGGAGCTTCCTTCATAAGATTCAATCTATTTTCTATTATTTATATTAGTTATAAACGTGGTATCCTAGTAAGTTGAGCGTTTGGTTGCTGACCGGAGGTCACGGGGTCGAATTCTAGGAGAGGTCTTTGGACATGTGAAGGCAAACGCAATTGGGGTCATTTTCTGGATACCATATCCTTCTGGGAATCTGCAGGTGATAGGGAAGAGGAACTGCCGTGGTGTGCTAAGTTCACACATATTTAAGCTTCTTTAATAACTATTGAGCTAGACCTGACATATATTGTCGTTGAAAACGATTTGGCTGCCATAGTTAGCCTCGCACAATTTGATAATTTTTGTACGACCAAGTTATTTCGCCAGCATACAATCGTTATCTTTCATCACTAATTCAGGTAAATTTCTTTGGAGAATTCTGCCTTAACGTATCGATTAGTTTATGGAGCTGCCTTCATAAGAATTAATCTATTTTGTATAATTTGTAGTATAGATCTACAAACTAATAGTAGCAATGAAGGCTGGTGATGGTCAAAATCGCTCCGTTGGAGCTGCCTTCATTAGATTTAATCTATGTTGTATTATTTATATTAGTTATAAACGTGGTATCCTGGTAAGTTGAGCGTTTGGTTGCTGACCGGAGGTCATGAGCACTCAATGTGAAGGAGGGTTCTGTTCAGGGCTACCAACCGAAGTTCAGTAGACAATTCGGGGAAGTCTTAAAATATAAAAGTATGAACTTCTCTTCCGATCAAATTATTTTGGGGTTTATAGCAGGGCAGATGGAGAATCTCCTTCTCAAAATTAGAACATCGTTGTGAGATATAGGGGTGACCAATTTTAACTTCAAGGTCCCTGTGCCTCCGAAATTGGTCATCATTGTACTCATGTTTAGTATGGCATGCATTCATCCCGGACTATGTTTTTTCCAACACCACTCGCTTTCATCGAGGAATCCAGGATGGCGTAATTACAGCAGGCCGCAGTGTGCCTCTCAGTTTTTTCGTCGTCATCTTACGGGTGACTGTCGCAGAATGTGGATGAGAAGGGTTAGGACTGGAGTAGGGGATGGGCGGAGGAAGGGGAGGGGGGATGAGATTGATGGGTTCTGGCGTGGAAGGGTGGTTGGGGGGGGGGCGTGGGGGGGGGGGGGGGCGAGGAAGGCGTGAGGGAATGGAGACATAAGGACACAATGTGAAGGAGGGTTCTGTTCAGGGCTACCAACCGAAGTTCAGTAGACAATTCGGGGAAGTCTTGAAATAGAAAAGTATGAACTTCTATTCTGATCAAATTATTTTAGGCTTTATAGCAGGGCAGATGGAGAATCTCCCTCTCAAAATTAGAGCATCCTTGTGAGATATTAGCCTGAATAGACACCTCATTTCCTTTCTGCTCAGAGCATGTCTAACAATCTAAATTTTCCTTGATATTTGGCACGTAAGCAGAATTATTTTTGAGCAATCGTTTTGCAGGAATTTCCGGCATGTTGTTAGTTTGAGTCAGGAGTTTGCATTCTGCATGCCAAGTCGGCATGTTTTTTGGGTATATTATTTGTCAACAGTACTAGTATAATATTATTTTTTTTTAGTTTTCGACAATACATACTTTGCCGTACACTTGTGGGTTGGCTTGCAGGTTAAAATGGAAATGTAGATGAAAACTAGACCAAACTTTTTTTGCTGTCAGAAACAAATACAACTCCCATCATAAATGTCTAAAAAGAAAGCCCACGTAAATAGTCAACTTATGAATTTTACAATTCTGACTATATTGCACTTAGCATTGTCAAATAATTTGCCATAATGTATTGCTACCATTCCAACAGTTCATCATATTAGCGCCACTGTGTCCATTATCCGATGGTGGTAAAAGCATTTTGCGTCAAAACTTTCTTCGCACTGAAATTATATTTAAGCATATATCCCAAGGATGAAGGTCTTAAACTCTCCATTATAAAAAGAAACCTTCCAAGTAAGTAACTGAAATACGCATAAAGTTACTCAACTCTTGCTCATTACGCCTTTAACTGAAAGAGATCAGAAGTTAGCTCCCATTAGCTTAGATTTGGCTCCCATACGAGGCATGAGGGGAATCTAGTCCTGAAGAAGTATTGCGTACTAACCTTTCATCCACTCCCTTTGACCCCAACTATTATCTAAGTATCCCTCTACCCCTTGTGGGTGGCCCCATTTCTTTACGTGGTACTGACGGACCTCGGATATTAGCAGAAGCTAATATATAAAAACCTATTTTGTTCCCATCTTTCAATCCTTGTGGCGATTTCTGTCACAGAGCATATAACTCTTTGGTTCTATTCCTAATATGGAACAAACCTTGACTTGTGGGAAGTTTCGTATGTTTTGTATACTCAACTGTGTGTTTATTTGAATAATGCTGAAATGCTGTGATCCCCACATCTTTTTAAAAACTCGTATAATTGGGGTTAGATGGCAGAGGGGACATTTTTGTCTCAATCTCGCCCCAATAAAAGACCTTTTTATTGCTATTATTATGGCGTTATAAAACCGGATCTTGAGGAAAATACCTTGTGAATATTGATTATTCGACATAGACTCTTTGGTATTATGTTTTTGTATCTCTTCGTGCATTTCGTATTTCGGCATCGTTTCAGCTAAAATTGTACAAGCAGAAGAGGGCTCCGATTTTTAGTGCTGTCTGGGTTCGGCGGAAGGGGATGTCCATTTTTGTCGTGGCTGTCCCGTCTCCCGTCCCTAGTCCCTCCCAACTCCCTCTATCTTGAGAGCGAGGGCCCAACACCACCCCCCCCCCCCCAGGCCCCCAAGGCCCCCCACCAGGCCCACCACCCATGTCAACCGATCGCCTCAATCAATCTTTTGATTCTCGCACCATCGACTTGCCATAAGCACCGCGTTATTGACAGAGGAACTTCTTTTTCCATCGTCTTCTCAGTCCCTCTCACTCTATGGCCTTTTCATGACTCACCGATACACATATATAGTTGACAGGGTAAAGCCACGTTCTTTAATCATCATCGTTTTCATTGATTATCCTGCACCCTTAATTAAAATACTATTCCCACATCGACTCTCTCTCTCTGGCACGCCGCAGCGGACAGAGGGAGTGGTCACCTGCTACCCTCAAATCCAATCCAAAGTCTATGCTTGTTAGGTCTTTTCATAGAGGTTGAGTTCTGTTTTGAATCCTAAAACAATGTGCCCACGTTCCATGGATTAAATTTTGCAGGGGTATAGCCATGGTGTTGCAGGAAAATTAATGGTCACTCTGATGTCCGAAAGTGCGTGATCCCTGCTCCAGGGTCGCCGAAATCACGGAACAATATTTTTTTGACGAAGGGGGCAGATTCCCGTGTTCGGTGGCCCAGCAGAGCTGTATCGATTTCACCCCGGAATGATTTCAAAGTAAAGGCTCTCACGCTGCTCTATATTGTGATGCAAATTAGGAGGCCGATGTCATCTCATTCAGTATTAACTTGCTTGCATTTTTGAACACAGATGCTCGTGCGTTGGTCGTGGAAAAGGCAGCAACGGAGTGGATCACGGGAGCGTCATTTAAAAAATTATCATTCAGAGATATATGAATTAACAATGATGATAAAAGTTAAAAATAAAAAAAAATTTATCAAGCTGGCTTAATTAGCGGATGACGTCCTCTTCGACAAGTCTCTCTTTGGTCGAAGAGGGTGTCTAGAGTTTTAACTAACATTTTTAACGTATTTTGTGTAATTATCATGTGATGAAATAATTACATTTCATCAATTCTTCTCTCTGTCGGAACCCTCATCCAACTGCTTACATATTTCAGTGAAGGAAATCAGGTTTCAAACCATATAGTTTTGGTTTCATGAGTGCCGATTGATCTACAAAGAACCTAGTTGAACGTTCGGGAAATTCATGATGTTAATTCAGAGTAAGTGTACTGTCCTAATGGCGCCTCTGTAGGATCTGTAATACGGGAAATAACATTGTTGGGTGCTGCTGAACGTGTCCAAAACGCCATTTCCCGGATAAACGCCGGACTTCGGTCAGCAGCCTTGCGGTCATCCTGTCCGGCAACTAGCACGTGCTAACTTTGAAATAGAAAGAAAATGCGAGTGACGCGTTGTTAAATGCTGCTATACATGGAAATAGTACCTAATATCGTCTCTGCATATGCAATGGCAATGGAGGTCAGGTGGAAATAAACCCAGGGTTGATAATGGAAAGGCGCAGAGTGGCCAAAAGTTTAACGTCCTATCCGTCGGACGGGGTACCGAACTTGAAAGCTCTCCACAAAATATCCCAGTAGGAACTTGCAATCCGTTGAAAATTCTAGCAATCTCCGGATACGAACCCACATCCTTTGGATGGGAGGCTACACCAATCAGGTCCCCATTGTTGTTCATTTTATAAAATTACTGTTGCTATGCTGAAATAGTAACACTAACGAACCGAAACACAGCTTTCCCTCACTTCTACACCAATCCCTGTCGAAGTCTTGGAGGGTTGCATGTATTTTTGTTGTGGTTATAAGTCGAAGGGAGCTAGATCTAAGGCCATCAATGTCAGTAAAATATGTGGGTATTCGAGAAGATGTAGGAATTTTAGTAGAGGAATACTGGATGAGAGAAACCCAGTCGGGATTAGTCTGCACTTAGCTAATGGTGCCAAGGATTCACAATATTACGTCTTATCCGACGGCTGTGTCACTGAACTTGAAGTGACTACCTTCCACATGTACAGAGGAAATGATCGCTAAACCAATGAAATCTACCTGAAATTTCCGGGATTCGAATCCGGACTTCAGGGTGCCAATTACGGTTCTCTGTCGTACGGAGATAGCGTACGATACGCCTTGGAAACGAAATTCCTATCGTACGATATCTGAAATGCTATTACGTTTCCAGTTAGCTACCGCACAATACCTCATCGTACGATAGTAAGCTTGATATCGTACGATATCCCTTGTTTTGACGACATATGCTATTACGGTTCGCAGTATCAGCCGGTAGCTATGGACGTATCGTCTGTTATCCTATAGGCGACTTTGATCTCGCTGTAGCCCGTATCGTGAGTCTCACTTCCCAATTCCAAAGGAATAATTTTCAGGTATGTTTACACTATTAATAGAGATTTTGGATTTAATGACTAATATAAATGTGCAGCACGTGCTAGGGAGTGAAAAATGCGCACAATTAAGTGACTTAATTAAATAATAGCGTTTATCAATTTCCGGGCTAGCGATTGATGCATACTATTGATTTATACTTGCACCAATTTATAATATAAGCGATATCCAAGGTTTGAGATTTGCTTGGCATAGAACAAATCGTAAGTTTTCAATATGTTATGAAGTCATCATGTGGTATTGTACATTTAATTCACTATTATAATTTTATTTCTTCAGCATTGATCCCGTGCGTTTGTTGCATTTGTGCGTTTATAGTCTAGGATCAACTGCATAATCTCAATCATGATAACAGTTAATTAAGAATGAAATACAATTCCTTAATTAGAGGTTAATTCTACTGTATATCTTTGCTTTCATTCCTTTACATGCAGATTGTGCTTGCTATGTGCGTTGGGGTACGGTATGCAATGAGTTTACTTATACATTATTAATATTTAACTCAATAGGAGAGGCTTCTTAAGTCACTCCACATTTATAATATTGTATTAATAACTTCTGAGCAGTGGAAAGTGTTCTACTAATTCGTAATTATGTGATTTATCAACTTTTAAGTCTTGTTTACGTTTTCATTCGTTGATTTCAGCATTTTATTTTAAACCATTTATTAACGACAAAATTCTATTAATGTTATAGATACCATTAGCGCTGTGGGTAGCGTGTTCGCTTCTCACTCCAAAGATCGCCTGTTCGCGCCTCCTCGATGACTATTTTTTTGCCTTTACCATTTCTTAGTTTTTCTTCGCTGAGCGGTTGTTCAGTTGCAGTTGCTCATTACTGAGCTAAAGATATTTATTTACACGTCCTATTCGTAAGTTTTGCTCTGAAATCTTATTCTCGGGATTGATCTTTGGACAATGGGGACATGCAGCAACATTTCACGGTTCTTTGGGATACATTTTCAACGGCGAATAATTGTCTGTGTATTTACGACAGTAATCTACCGGTATTTCAATTCAAATGATATCTTCAAAATATACTTCCATTGGCCATCCTTGTGACAGGTACTTTCATTGCCGGGTTAAGCTTTTCATTAGAAGTGGAAAAAGGCGAGATATCTTGGTATTCTCCAGCCGTTTGCCCTTGAGCTGGCTCTTAATGTAAAATACAGCTGTAGAAGTATATAGAGTATCATGGAAAGATATAGTTGCAAGTGTAACATTAAATGATCACGCTTTTCATGAATCTTGAGAAGTAAATTAAATGAAAGCAAAAAGTATTAATTAAAAAAAGTCTGTGTTCAATGTTAATTGCTTTTGAAATAGCTAAAATTAAATGCATCTGCAATTGCATCATCATGCGTTGTGCTTCACAATATGATAATAAATAGCCACCTGGTAAATATGGAACCAGAAGATGGTGATGCACAAGGACAGCTAGTTCTGGAGAAAAAAAGTTTAAATAATAGGAGGGTATAAGGGTGCCAGGTGACCTACAGGTAAAGGGTGGCATTAGCATTCATTTTCAAACAGTGCTAATTTCTAAGACCATATAAAATAACAGAAATTTTCTGCTACCCTGAGTTCTTTCATCTAAGGAGATATATGAAATTTTAAGGCCCTTTGTAATACCTTTTATCCCTGATAATGAATAAAAAGTAGTTTTTACTCATCCACTATTTTTTTATGTTTCAGCCATCTAAAATTAATTGGACATTGGCCTATGTTTGCCTATTTTCCATACATTTGTGTCAAATGGTCAGATGCAAAGTCAGTTGAGCAGACAAATGATCCGCCATAATATTCAAATATTTCGTTAATGTTCGTTAAGCACGACAGCGATATTTGGACATTCCAGATATGGTAATACAGATAAAAATATTGAAACAAATTTATGATGATATATAGCAAAATGTAAATAAAATATAATTGTTATGAAATGGAAGAAAAGTGCAAGAGTATGACAAATAAAGTTTTGTGCCTTTCAATTTGGAATATGAGTTCTTATATCACCAATAGCTTTCCCAAAATCACTTTAATTTAAATATTTTCATCACAATACATTAGTGAAATTAAACTTATTTTCACTTCCCGATTTCATCATACGCCTCTTGATACCTTATTAGATATATTATTTAACCTATTATTGTGACGGAAAAAGTAAAAAAAAAACAATTATTCAAAAATATGAAATAATAATAAATAATCAAAGGATTTGACAATTTCGTCATAATTATTCAGGTTATATTACGTTTCCCCGTATCAGAAATCCCCTCCAAAGATATCGCAGAAAACTGAATTGCGAAGAATTATAACTCATAAAAATTAGTTAATTAATTATGTCATTGTTACATTAACAGTTATTAACCAGAGAGTTAATCACAGAAATTTTTTAGTATTGTTATAATTGAAAATAATATCACGAAATAGTACGAAAAATAAATTACCATTCACGCGCTCAATTTCAAATGAGTAGTTTCCTACGCATTTTTCATTATGACAGTCATTTGTTGTTGTAGCAGTGTTTCGTTTTTGGTTGTTTTTGATCCAATTCATACATGACGTCACTTGAGACGATATATTGCCGAAGATAGCCGAACCGTATCGTACGATACCAACGGCGAAACCATAATTTCCTAGCAACGTATCGTACGATATCTGGGAGCAGTGGTATCGTACGATATCACATAGCGACGAAAGAACCGTAATTGGCACCCTGGATGGGTAGCCACTACACCAACCTGTACCCTACATGTCTGTAACTGTAATGCAGAAGTTTGTCGCAGATAATTGGGATAATACGACACTGCATAATGGGTGGAAAATTTAAGTGTAGTGACTATTCTTTTTATTCTAATAACAAATGTTTTCCGAGATTTGAAAATCGAAGTCGTAGCATCTCCCCGATTTGAGCTCCATTCGTCCGAAAAACTGCGAGTAGTTAGCGATATTTCGCTGATATGACCGTAATTTAGTGCTTCCCGATGAGTAACCGTGGGTCGGGTTGGCGAGCACGAGAGGCCAGTGCCCTTGGCGTCACGCGTGCATTGGCCACCTGCTCACACTCCCTCTAGCGGTCAAGGTGCCCGGACGCAGCACGCGATAGTCCTCGAGACACACGGATCCGATCTGGTCACGGATCGGGCTGACTGCTCGCATTGGCGCACGGGACGGAACCGACAAACCAACTCCATGTTAAATCTCACGCGTAGAAAAAGAGAGAATTGGCCTTCGCGATATTCGGGATTGAATATCGCAAGGGTATTAAACTAACGTATCAAAAGCTCGATATATCGACTTGCGAGGTATATCAATACATCCAATGACATCGTAGATAACTTTGAACCCCATGTTTCTTGTCACATTATATCGTGATACATTGCGTATATTGGGACACAGTCGGCGGAGTCAGTTGGTGTAGTGGATAGAGTCATAGCCCCACGTACCCAAGGTCCCAAGGTCAAATCCTTGAGATGGAGTTTTTTTATAATTATATTAGCGTAGCTTTCTATTAAATGAATTGAAATGGGAATCATTGTCAGATCGCAGGTTGAAATTTAGACGTAAGGCAATATTTTCAGTGATGATGTTAAAAATATTTTACGAACCCCACCTTACTATGGCAGACTGGACCATAATCATAAAGTTAGAGAAATTGATTGCCGAACTGACCGATTCAAAATGTCCTTTTTCCCTCGCACAATTAGAGATACGAATAACGGTAAATATGTCCTATCGGAGAGTAGCAATGAATAGCATTGGTAGCTGCATGTTGGTATGAGTACTTAAAGCTAACCCTACTAACAGAATGTTTTTGCATGTTTGCTTTGCAATTTCTATCTTTTTTAAATAGTGTAGTTCTGACTACTATATTAATACTATTCCTTTTTTATGCATGATATGTAGTGCATGTATGGTGAGCAATCACCCCCTGCCACACACCCTTGTGGTGGCTTGCAGGGTATTATGTAGATGTAGATGTAGGCATTGCGCACGGAGTTTCTTCCCATTCTCATGGAATCCAACCTGGCATGATATAGATTGCACGAAGGCATTTTATCGCATATCGCCATATTTCCTATGCCTGATCATATCGTATGTCACGCTACAACTCTCATAGACACTTCGCGTAGGGAATTCTCCTTATTATAAAATCTTGAAGCCAGAAGTGCATAAGATTTGTGCAGTAGTTGTCAAGTATGATGATGATTTGACTTGGGAATCTTCTAATTTCAAATCACCATGCACATGAAACTTCGCTTTCTCGGTGTATGTGGTTGGCTAAACAGCAAAAATGGTATTGTAGGTATAAAGGAGTGTTCACTCGAAGTTAATGCATACTCACGTAGAGTCATCATCAGCTACACATTCTTATCAATGGCTTTTAGGGTACTGTGTGGATTTAGATACCTCATATGCGCTCACGTAGCAAATAACGTTACATTGCATATTGTGTTGCTTCGCGAATCACATTTCAAATCGCATATCGCGTCGAATCGCACTTCAGATAATACCCTCTACAATCTCTCACCAACCTACATCTACACAATATGTGGCAAAGCCACCGCAAGGGTAAAATGCAGGGGGTTTGCCATTACTAGTAAATAATTGAAATTAAAAAATCCATATCTCAAATAAATTACTACATTAGTGGTTCTTTTGTTGATTTAAAATCTTAAAATGACTCGAATTCTTCGCGAAAGTAGTATTTTGGCGTGCAGTTCTACTGTTAATAAGAAGCCAATACTCTAAGCGATGTATGAAATATGGCTCGTTAAAAATACGTGACCGATACATTGTCTTGAATACAGTCTCCGTCAGGCACGTAGCCAGAAATTTGCTTGGGGGGAGACTAAGTCTTGCGTAACTTGAAACAAATCAGCCTTGCCAATTCGGTGCCGACATGTTACAAATCTCTTTCCTTTTTTTCAGTGCTTATAATTTACTTTTACAGTGCCCATGCTTAACTCCCCTCACTGGTTAATTTCTCTGCTAAAATGAAAACAACAAAATTATTGGAAAAAAATTTCGGGGGGGACTGAAGCACCAGAAGCCCTCACCCTGGCTACGTGCCTGGTCTCCGTATAACGTTACGATGTTATGTTCACGCCGCATATGGCACCGAACTACGGGAGAGGCGACCGCAGAACGACGGCGCCCGGACCCGGCGTGGCCCGGGACGCCCGCGGACCGGTCGAATCTCGCCGAATTCCGGACAACCAGCAGAAACCGCCGAACCGTGTCCGTCCCGACCCGCTGCCCCCAGAACCCCCGTCACGGAAGACACGCCCGGACCGGAACGCCCGCGGGGGCGGCACAATGGGGAGTGAACCATTGTCACGCCGCTTTGGACGTCGATGGAACTTGGGTGTTCCGTCGCTCGGTCGGGCGATCAAGGCGGGCTAGGCCCTTGTCCGTCCACCTCGGCTCTCCCGCTCTCGCTAGCTTTCCGGAATACGAAATAAATAGGACTGATGTGGGACATCCTCTCGTCCGTGTTGCGATTCGGTAATTGGTTCCCTCGTCCGTTGAAATCCCTTTCACTTTCCCCCCTTTTCTCTCGCCATTCCCCGCCTACCCTTCCGTCCGACGCCCGGAGCTGTTTTTGCGAATTCACGCACATCAACGAACGTCTGTCCAGTCCTTATAGGATTTGCCGACGGGTTTTGGATTGCGTGTTGTGATCGGAGGCACCCTTTGCGCGGAATTCGCCGATTTTAGCTGAGGAAGGGAGATTACTCGAAGTCCATTCTGAACTCGTGTCGCTCTCCTAGCGGCAGATATTAACGAAGGCCTTAGGAAGACTCAGGTATTTGGAAAAATTTCGCATGTTGAGTTCTGTGTTGCAACTTTTCATACTCCAATACAAATACGCATAAAAATAAGACGATAGTTCTCTCGTGACCAAAGGCATTCAGCGTTATTTTACAAGTAGAGAAATCAGCTGTATCACACGTAGGTCAAATATTCGCTCTTTTCTGAAGCAATTCGTGATCATAGAACATTAAGACTTCTTTCGGCATGATGCTGTCATAAAAATAAATTTCAATAAAAATGAACATGTAATCGCTCCCATCATGCTAATACAGATCAAGGAAACAAGCAAAGATATAATTTTGGAAGGTGCATTGTTGTGAATGTAAGTATATTTTCATGAACCAGTAATATATTTAATGCATGTTCGTAGTGCTTCTCCAATATTTTCTTGCGTGTTGAATGAAAAGTGAAATTTGTAGTGTTTCGTGCATAATATTCATAGTGCTTCTTCATCAATTAGCTAATACCTATAAACTTTGCAGCCCCTGCCACACATCCTTGAGGTGCCTCTCAGGAAGTAAGTGATGTATATGTAGAATTATCATTGAGCGAATATACTTAACAAGGCAATAGCCGATAGGTAGAAGCAGTGCAAGGAAATTGTCGTCCACTCCATTTAAACTTATCCAAACCAAAAGAAAATGGCGATTGCGTATTTCTTTTATTAACTCATTAAAAGCTAATGGTGTAAAAGTCAACGTTTTAACATACCCATAAATATAGGTGTACATATTTAAATGTTTCTATGTTCATAGCCCAACGGTAGTGTGTGGGTCTGTTGCTTTCGTAAGTGTTGATAATCCTCAAACGTGCTTTTATTTGCATTTCGTTTTACAGAATGTTAATTGGTTCACGATTATATATTTATTTATTGTTTTTAATGATTATCCAACATATAAATATGATTACAGGGTAAACAATTAACGATCAAACAAGATAATACAAATATTAATAATATTGGACATATTATATTCCTTTATTATTTTTTCACGGAGATCCGTTTGGAGTGGCTGCTTGAGGACGGCCCTACCATTCCGTGTAGATTTTGTAAGGGTGATAAACTTCAAATGTAATTTCATATGCATTTCGTTTGGTCAAACGCACGGACTTAGAAGAATAATCGTCAAACGTTAATGTAGTCATCATTTACATTCCTTTAACATTACTAATAGGGATCGGTTTGGAGTGGTTGCTGGGGTGCGGCCTTACCACCCGGGAACTCTGATTCGAATCATGGTATTTGGGTTGGTGTGGTGGCTAGAGTACTGGCCTCCCATCCCGAGGGCCCGGGATCGGTTTGGAGTGGTTGCTGGGGTGCGGCCTTACCACCCGGGAACTCTGGTTCGAATCATGGTATTTGGGTTGGTGTGGTGGCTAGAGTACTGGCCTCCCATCCCGAGGGCCCGGGTTCGATTCCCGGCAGTGGCGGATTTTTCAGTGGGGAACCGGTCCCCACTTGAGTGCCTAGTGGAGGGAATTTCAAGTTCAGTACTCCGTCCGTCGGATGGGACGTTAAGCCGTGGTCCCCTTGGCGCCTTTCGTTAAGAGTAGGCTAATGCCGACGCCGGGTTTCTCTCCACCCTTCCTCCGTTCCCTGAAAACTCCTACCATTACCCAATTATCCACCTATCCTATATGGCGCAAATGACCTCAGCTGTCGGTCGCCTCCCCTAAATAACCAACTAACCAACCGGGAATCGAACCACGGACCTTTGGCTTTCCGGGCCACTGCGCACACGACCAAAGGTTCTCCCTTGCGATGCCATCCTTGATGGACCGCGAGGGCTTTACATCTAGTACCTGAACCTCGGTAAAATTGCCATGCCAATTAGGGATCCTGGGTGGTCTGGTCCCGGTCTAGGTGAATTTTTTCACATGGCAATTAATGGGAATTTCACCGCCGTTCACGGGACAGGCTTGAAATATCCTACGTTTACCGCCAAGCGCGGCTTTAGCGCTGGATGGGGTTCACCTTTGGTCGTGACTTCCTTGAAGCCCTTTCTCCCTTGCGATGGCATCCTTGATGGACCGCGAGCTACATCTAGTACCTGAACCTCGGTAAAATTGCCATGAGAATTAGGGATCCTGCGTAGCGTAGTGGTCTGCGCAGTGGCCCGGAAAGCCGCCCGGAAAGCCAAAGGTCCGTGGTTAGATTCCCGGTCCAGGTGAATTTTTTCGCATGGCAATTAATGTGAATTTCACCGAATTTCACGCGGCAGGCTTGAGAAATATCCTACAAGGTAGTGAATGTTAGTTATTTTAAAATTACTTAAATGAAAAATTTTCCCTTCAGTACAAAATATTTTTTCTGTTTTGATTCCCTGGTTGTGAATCAGCAAAGGACTGTTAAATTTCACTCCGAGGAAAGCAGCGCTTATCGTGGCCTACCTTGAACTTAAAGGAACTTAATTGGGCAAGCAAGCGGGTAATCAATATAGTACGAAAGCATTCCAGCTGACACCGGGCGGCATTTTTGGTTGTCGAGATATATTTAGAACTTGTTGTTTTACTCTAGTTCCCAACTACGGCTTCAGACGTGAACGCGAAGTGGAATTCGACCTCGGCTATGGGAGTTGAGTTAAAATTTGCTTTCAGGGAAAGTGCGAAGCAAATTTCCGGGTTCATATGGAACGATTGAGGAAGGTATTTTTGACCTATTGAGAGGCCTTTTGCCATTGTCCGTATATGATAAGTGCTAGAAAATTTTAATCTTTTCCTTATTTTTCCTCAAATAAACAATTTTATCTTAATGTGAATTATTAACGTGATGAATATTTTTATATGAATAGTCTCAAAGACAACGTGTTGTTCACTGGAAAGGTGAAATTTCAATAAAAAGCTTAATTACATTATTCATCGATGACGAACTCAAACTTTTATGTGAGCATTATTTCCATGGCTGTAGTTTTCCTCGATACCGGACTATAATACTGCAATTAAATACGTGTCTTGTGCATGAATGCTGTACGTAAGGCATGCATGCTTGCTGAACTCTAATTCCCTTTTCTAGTATGAATCATCAAACGTCCTGAGTAGCTCTTCAAAGTAAGTTCTCGCGAGGTTGAACAAATAGTATTCATAAAATATTATAATGTTTTAATACAAAGTCATTTTTGGAAGGCAGTACATCTTTTATAATTTAAGGAAGGTTTTATTTAATTTAATTTCACACCTCTCATTTGAAGTGATGAGATTTCTCAGAGCGTTTAATCATTTTCCGCAGTAATAACTTGCGTGAATGTGGTGACGCGGGATTTTTGCCTTTTCTGCGAGCGTATTTCATGGAAGTGGCTTGTCAATTCTTTATGATATTATGTCTAAAATTTGAAATGAAATGCTTTGGCTTTTTTTTAAATTATCTTCTTTACACCTCATTATCTGTAGGTACACCATCCAGTTTCTGTACCATAACTTATTAGGTCAATCGTCTACGCACTTGATCGTCATGAAGTATCATTTTTGTGACTTCCATATTAAAAATCCGGTTCAAAACTACTTACTAGACTGGTTAACTATTAGGGATTATAGGTCGTTCATTCCCGGACGTACGCCCATTTCACATTTGCATTGGATGCCAGCTGACGTTCTCTCTAGTTGTCGGAAATGGTATTTCCTCTCAAGAATTTTTCGAGTATTGTATTAGCGAATTAAAATATGTGCGAAATTATTTTTTATCTGCACGCTTCAAATAACTTCGTGAAATGTTTTCTGTTAAATGAGTTTGAAGTGAAATGTGCCGATTTATATTATAAAAATAATGAGTGTACATTTCATTTTATTTTACTTGTTTACTTGTGCAAAAAGTGAAATAATGGAGCGCTGATTTTTAAATATTCCTTAAAAAGCTTTGACAAAAGCATGCGTTGTTACAGAAGAATAGTGAATAAATAAAAGATGGAATGATTGACAAACGAATAAGGTTTAAGAAGATTGGAAGAAAAGAGAAGTCTGATTAAAACTTTAAATTGAAGACTCAGCAAGTTATCAGGATGATGGTCTGACGAAGAAATAGTGGAAAAATGAACTGAGCCTCATTTTTATTATCTAATAAATTGAATTTTGTGAAATTAGTGGCGCCGCCGCAGTATGATCAAAGCGGCGTAATTACGTACAATGTAGTAATATGTATATGCCAATGTAGGTAAATATAGAAGTGGTGAAGGATGTAAGAGAGGAGTATTATATAAATAAGTAGAGGTCAACTGTGATCAAGTCTAGATCTTCGTCAAACCAACAGTATTGGGAATGATGACTAATGATGATGACTACAAATGTTATGGAAATGCATTACTCATATATGTTACTTAAGTTCTTATAATCCTATCAGTCACGTGCTTACGCTGCCGTTGCTCAATATTATCGAGGAGTAATTACGATTGGGTAGGCCGCACCCAAATTCTCCCCACCAAAACCCTCATGTTGCGGCGCGAAGGGGTTTTATGTTCCGTTCTCCACATGCAATATTTTACAACCGGTTGCCGCGCGATCGCTGCCTAAGCCGGCGGTTTGCTGAGCTAACAAGTCGAGCTCACAGCGGAAATCGTATCGTCGATACCCGCAAACAATTTAAAGCTACAGCTTCCAATTTCCCTCCGCCGTATTAACCCAGGAACTTTACTGCGACGGCTCAGCTCCGGTCACCTCAGTTAAGGCATTTCTTTTTATGCTCCTCCTCTCCCCTATCCGTGAAATTAGTGGCCTATCGTCGTCCACCAAGCGGTTGCGGTGCCGCGATCCAGGGCCGGATTAGGGGCGCCCCCGGCCCTGGGTGGGCTGTCTGACATCCATGGTTCTAGTGACAATAATTTGCGCAGTGTTACACCACTGGAATATTCTCCTGGTGTGTGCGGAATACGGAGTAATGACGCGGGTGACGCGGGGCGCGCATTTTCTGGAACATTACTTGACATCGTGTTGAAGTTGAGAGTAACGTGAATCTCGAGTCGATCTTATTGCTCTTTAGCAGGGAAAGTGACACGATTTCTGCGTTGCTATGAATTGGTTCACTAAACACATCCTGCAGTAAATTTAACATTACGTAAATTACAACTACATATCCTTTCGCAGTACATCGATATTAATTATGTCCTGCCCAAAGATTTTTTGGAGTCATTGCATCCGCATGGAATCAAGTCAATTTTATACATTTTATATTCGTATCATATTTTTATTTCTGTCATGACTGTAATGGATTAACATATTCATTATCTTTGATGCAGATAGAAGGGTCAAGCCTTTTCGTGATATTGTTTTTTGTTTTATGTTGTGTCCAATAAATGGGCCAAACAAACAGGACATTTTTATTGGAGCCATTTGTTTAGTTATTTTTCGGATCATAGAAATTTTAGTCGAGGATTAGTGATAAATTTCATCTGTATCGTGCTATCAGTGGAGTTAAATGATAATGATAAAATAATTCTGCATCGAAAAGCCAGATACCGGTGGACTCAGTTTTTCACTCGCATTGAGATCCAAAATTTTCATTGAATGACTTTGTTAAATAGTTTTTCTTAGGAATTCCATTTAAGAGGATTCAGTTTACAAGAACGCTTTCATTCACGACAGCAGTAAAATATATCCGTTCGTGTGTCATTACTAGCAAAGTCGGGTATTAGCATCGAATTAATTCATGCGAAACGAATTACAAAATGGGATCGGGTTGGTGTGGTGGCTAGAGTACTGGCCTCCCATCCCGAGGGCCCGGGTTCGATTCCCGGCAGTGGCGGATTTTTCAGTGGAAAACCGGTCCCCACTTGAGTGCCTAGTGGAGGGCATTTCAAGTACAGTACTCCGTCCGTCGGATGGGACGTTAAGCCGTGGTCCCCTTGGCGCCTTTCGTTAAGAGTAGGCTAATGCCGACGCCGGGTTTCTCTCCACCCTTCCTCCGTTCCCTAAAAACTCCCACCATTACCCAATTACCCACCTATCCTATATGGCGCAAATGACCTCAGCTGTCGGTCGCCTCCCCCAAATAACCAACCAACTAACGAATTACAAACCAGTTCCGCGACTTACTTTTCGAGCTTTTTTCCCCGGAAATCGGAAAGCGAAATTTGGAATAATTAATTTGCAAACTTCTATGTCGGCGAATAGGATAAAATAGCTTTGTCATTTGAAAGAGGATTGAATCACTCTCATTCACTTATTCCATAGCACGGCACTAAAACGGCCCAATTGCTCAGTCTTCGTGAACGTCTGACTAGGCGGATTTATTCGTGAGTAAGGCTGGGATGGTGAAGTGAAGGTCCGAACCGTGTTATCTAGCGACGGGATTTGGCACGGTGGTAATGCATGAACCCTTTCCGTTGTTTTTTTTCTAAATGTCACGGAGGATCCATTTTGGGGTATATTAGTCGCCGGGTCCGGCGCAACGCAATTTGCATCGTAACTCGCAGGAGAGTAGGGAGGCAGACTGGAGCCAGAGGCCTCTTCGGGGCGGCATCTTCAACGACATCCCTTGGCCGGTACCCTCACACCCACCCTCAAGAGGACACGAGCGCCGCCTGGTGGCCAACACACACCCGACGTGCGAAACCGGAACGCCTCACCTTCCGCGGCGTTCATTACCCGTATGTACACATGCACACGAACACCCTTGCATCGCGTGGAGGGAGGGAGGTGGGGTAGGACTTGATCGTAGTCGTTGAAGATGACGTCGGAGAGGAGCGGAATGGGCCGGGCCCAATTTCGCCCACCCACGCCCTTAATATGGTCCCCGTTGAGAGTCCCGGGGTCAAATGAGGGCGGAATTATGCGGGTGCCCGTGCTGCTTCTGGGACTCTCCTTCCCTCCTCACCTCCCATTTCGCTTCAACCGCCCTATCCTCTTCTCTTTCTCTCTCTCTGTCGGCTTCCCAACCCAGCTCTCTAATGTATGCCACGAAGGAGATGCTGCTCTCCCCCACTCAATTCTAAAATCGCTCGCCGGGTATGGAAATGAGAAGGAATTTTGGCGCAGTTAACGTCTCCCTTACAGGCACACACTTCCACGTATCCTCATCCACCGTTAGGGATGGCAGTGACGTAGTTAAGCGTCATCGACAGGATAGGTTCTCACTTTTTTTTAATAAACGTTACCGTGGTTGACCTCTTGGGTTGTTTGAACTGTAGTAATTTTACCTCCTTTCCAAAAATATGTTTATGCAGTCACTTAAATGTTAATGACTTATAAAATAGTGTGCTGCAGAGTGTGTGATCACATCTCGAGCCAGTAAAGGTTTTGTGCGTTAACTTAAAACCATGAGAGTCGTGAGCTTCAAATAGACGTTTGATAATGCAAATATGCGTTCCCTCCTGGAAATATTTCCATAACTTGTGACTATTACTCATTGCTTTCCTGTTTTTCACTGTATAAGTAATATAATATAATAATATTTCCTCATTTATATTCTTATCTAATACTCTAGAATTGATACACTGAGAAATGCTGACGACTGCGTTTGTCAGTTTACAAAGGACTGAAAGACATATTTTGGATAAACTTGTTGGTCTCTTCAAATTGTCAATATTTTAATTCCAGCAAGAAATGTTGTGGCTGAGCCAGTTAAGAGTTACCGATCAATGAAATACCTTCTGTATGTGTAGCAACCCCACCCGAACCAGTCAAGGTTTTGAAGGGTAAATTATGGATGTGGGCTTCTGGGAAAATTTGAATAAAACATACGCATTTCCCTCCGATGTCCTCCAGTGGATTTTCATTGCTTTTAATTGCGTTCCTGTCAATCAATCCAAGGAACACTTATTCTGATCTAAAATATTTATTTGAAACAATTAAAGGGCTGCGTTGGATGTTGTCTAAATTATTAGCTTCCTATCCCGAGGATCCACGTTATTATGCCAGAAGTAACTATTCGATTGTCGTTTGGGCCCTACTTGAGTGCATTCTACGTCCGTCGGACGGGACGTTAAACCATGATCCCAGTGTCGCTTTTCGTTTAGATCAGAGCAATGACGACGCCGGGTTTTTCTACACTATTCCTCGCTTTCTCACAAAATTCTTACTTTGATTACGTCCCATGCCATCCTAACCGGCGTAAAAGAAACTAATTTGAAATAACAGGGAGACCCCGGTAGCAAGGTTAGCAACATACTTGCTTAGAAACTGAAACGTCTCCCTTTCGATAGCAGGCACCGCCATGAATATTGTGCTTGCCATAGGTTTAAGAACCTAGGTTTGTCTGTGCGAAACCATCTTATCCGGTGAAGCTCCTGAAAGATAATTCTACTTTCAGTACTTGAAAGAACAGCAATGTCAATATTGACAACCTTGTTCTTTAGCGTGCGATGTTTTGAAACTTTTTTGTTTACTTTTGTGCACAGCACTCAGCTTTGTGATCACATTGGTGAATTTTTTCCCTTTCAAAGGTTTTCGCCGTAATCTCGGCCCATAGGCTACCATTCCCAGGGCTGGTCGAACCCAGGTCCTCGACGTCATCCGCTGGTTCTCATCCATTTGATAACCGGTCCAAACAAATCGGCTTTTCTCTATCGATAAAATCGATACTTGCGTGTTCTGTCCGAAATATCTCTCGCTTGGATCCCTTGCAGGTTGAACCATTGGAAAACTTAAACCCCAGCATTGTTGGGCAAGTTCCATTGTAGAAAAGTAGCAGTTCACTGAATAGTAGAATAGGTACTTTTTTCGAGATCGCATTCGGTCGTTAGCTAAAGTTAGTTGTATGACCTACAGGTTCTACAACTGCTCAGTTTATACCGCACTGTCTAGGGCATCTTAAATCTAAGACAGAAAAAAACACCAATCCCAACTTTGCGAACTTCGAACTGTGAACACTGGTTGCGCCGTGATTATCACGGTAGCCACGTCAGTTATATGCCAGACCGGCATGTAACTGACGTGGCTACCGCAACCACTTGTAGTTCCCTCGTTCCGATTCTTAGCTGTTTCATTGTGTCCCGTACAGTGGACGTTTTCTTTTATTTAATCACTGCGGGGAGCCTTATTCGGGAAAATGAAGTCATGTACAATTTACGGGAATGAATGCCAGTTCCAGAACATTTTTTAAAAATGGTATCCGGATATTTCATTCCGAGAACCCCACCATTAATGCCGTTTTACACGGTCATTGATACTGCGCAGGCTGTTGCCAGAACACTTGCGCAAGAAATATTGCGCCGTGTAAAGCGAAGACTTGCGAGGACAGGCTGCGCGAACGCTTGCGAGTAAATAAGAACATGTTCTAATCTGATACATGCGTTCGCGCAAGTTTGAAGTTTATTTCTCTCACTAGATGGTGCAGATGTAGCGGTAACGAACTGCCTGGGGAATTCTAGGAATGAAATAGGCTGTTGACGATTGAGTTGGGTGTTTTTGTTTGCACTCAACTCCTTAGGTAGTGAATAAACTGTAATAATGATGAGCTGGGCGATTAATCACGTGGAAGCTTAAATTTCGTGCGTAAAGGAAGAACTCGTTACCTTGGCCCACATCCGTTCGTTCGTGGTGCACATTTTGGGCTAAGTATATGGGACTAGGGTCTCCACTATTATGTTTAGACTATGGCTTAAAACATATTTTAAAGTGGTGGTAATTTATCGCATCTTTCACTTCCAATTAATTTCTACTTAACAGATCTTGACGTTATGCGATATATACCGCTACTGAATAGTATATAGTCACCAACATAATGCACCGACGATTGCACCGTGTAAAGCTGTCAAGCAAGCGTCCTCGAAATTTTTTACGTCACGGACTTTCGCAGACGACTACTCAAACGGAATCAACATTAACTTGCGCAGTTTCAATGACCGTGTAAAACGGCCTTTATATATGCCTGGATAATGAATTACCTACAGGAGTATCGTTTCAAGAGCACCAGGCTTATCTCGGAAGGTGAAAAAGAGGCAATGGCATTCCTCTCCATCTCTGGTCAACAGTATAAATCGGCGTCGGTCAATGCTCAGGCGGTCACGTAATCTGTAATTTATATCTTTCCCCATATACTTTCCTTCGCCTACCCCTTTGACTTCAGTTACTTGAATGTGTTTCTTCACATTAGAACTATTGATCCCAGGGCAATAAGAATGTCTCCTGTTTAGTTCTTTTCATGAACCACATGCGCCGTGATTATCTCGATACAATCTTTCCGGAGCATCGGATTGGTGTGTGACTAGAGTACTGGCTTTCCATCCCGAGGATTCGGGTTTGAAACTCGGCTGAATCAAATTATTCATTGGTATACCACCACCGTTTGGGTGCTGTGTGGGGAGCACTTCGAGTTTAATACGGTGTTGAACCGTGGATCCCTTCGCGTCATTCTGTGCGAATTGGCTAACACTGTCGCGCCAAAGCGATTATAAATTGAATTTCTTATATACCTTTCACTTTTATATATTTTTGTCACTCCACTATCAAATTCAATTCTTCATTTCATACGTATCCACCTTCAACAACATGTCCTCCTCAGCGGCTTACCGACGGGGGGGTTTAGGGTTTAAACCACCCAAAAAACATTCCCGTGCTATATTTAGTATATTTTGCGCTAGTGTTTAGAATTTTAGTTGCTGAGCTCAAAAATATAGTGGCATAGCCTTCACGAAAAGAGATTGTTAATTTAATTATTGTTTAAGTGATAATCTAAATATCATTAATAATCTAAATATCATTTTATGATGATGGAACATATTTAAAAATGAAATCCTTCTTACGCCTCTGGTCCTTCTATCTAACAATCCCTTCACTCCTCTCCCATCACTATGGCAATACAAAGAAATAATAGACAAACAAAATTAAATACACTAATTGACAAATGAATATGTAAAAAAGAAATACATAAAAGTGATTGCTGGTTATGTCATAGACAATGCATCAACACCTACGCCGGGTTTCACTCCACGAAAAATTACTACCCACATTTGATTACCTACCTATCCTAAGTGGCGCAAAATACGTTAGCTGCCGGTCACCTCACCCGAATTACTTCTACCACTTCAGTTATTCCCTTTCAGGGGTTAGATGGAAGAAGGGACTTTTTAGTCTCAATCTCGCCCCAATAAAGATGTTTATCTATCTATCTATCTGTCTTTCACACCTTTCACTTTTTCCTAGCGTAGCTGTTCAGTGGAGGTAGCCAACATGCATGGTAACTTGAGCCATGAAGGGTAGGTGCGTGTTTAGGGAGGGGTTGGAATTTTTAGGAAATAGAAGGGTGGAGAGAAACCCTGCATCGGCATTTGCCTTCTCCTAGCGTGAGGTGCCAAGAGGCCCACAGTTTTATGCCCCCTCTGGCGGGTTGAGTGCTAAACTTTTAGCCCTTTGCACATGTCACTCGAGTGGGGTTCGGAAAAAAAACTGCCTCCCGTACCGAGATTCGAACGCGAACCCTTTTCGTAGAAACCTCGACCACCACCCCAAACGGATTCTCTGTCGATATAATTACTCTACATTAGCGTAAGCATAAGTGCCAAAGATGAAGTATTCTTGCCAAGTAATGCGTTGAAAACGAAACTTATTTGCCCTGCGAACCGTGGAGAACAATGTTAACGCATTCCTCATTGCTGAGGTGAGAAATTTCTAATATTTCAGCGTAACATTCTTTCAATGAATGCTTTATTTTTCGTTTTTACCTGACATCATCAAAGAACGATCGTCAATAAGACCACGGCCTAACGTCCCATCTGACGGACGGAGTACTGAACTCTCTGTACTCGTACTGAACTCGGAGTACCGTATTCTCCACAATGCATTCAGGTAGCGGACGGTTTACCAATGAAATATATGTTCCTCTGCTGGGATTGGAACCCGGGCCTTTTACATGTAAGGCTAACCACTACACCAGCCAGGCCTCCCCCGAGGAACGAATGTGCCTCTCATTCGTTTTTTTCCGGTAGGACTGTGGTAACTGCACTCGCTAGAGCGAATTTCGCTTGCTCCGGATCGAGAGAGGAATGAATGGGTGTATTCAGCTGACCATGACCGTGTTCTTTTCGTTCGTAAACGCTGACGGTACAGAGTTCTTCCCGTGAGTGATTGACGCAGTCGACCACATCACCGTGACCTTATTTGTGCATCGTATTCCTCTACCGCTGATATTCTCTGGGTCCGAGGGATTACAACCTGCAAAACCAAAGGAGTTCGTTTCAGAGTAGAGTTGGTTACTCCTCAATAGATCAAAGACCCGTGATTTTTTTTGAGGAATCGACAAATGAGCAATGTTAACCGTATTCACAATATATCGTTTCGATATCTGTAATCGTAACGTTTAGTTTTATCATTCTCTGGATTTCCTTAATTTGATATCAAACGGAAGCTTAAAGTGGTAAAGTTGAAATTCAAAGGAAGAATATATCAGTAGTTTTTTCCCAACTGCAACTATTGTTGGTAACAGAAATTTATTCATGATGTTGATGCGGGTATTTATGTGAGGTGATTAAAGCAGACTAGTCCAATGAATTAATTTCTTTTCACTGCAATTGACTTCGAGAATTTGTGTGCGAATTGGTTCTTTAATATTCCAAAAAAATGTGCATGCATAGTGCAACGCAGTAATAAGAATTCAGTAAAGGACACGTTTTCGAACATCCATTGGGCTACCTCTTTCAAATCAATTATCAGGATAACTAGAATTTTTCTGTAACTTTTCTGAAGTGCAATGGCTGTAGGCCGTCATAAAACTAGCTTACTGTATGTGCAGTGGTAATATAATAAATTCTAGTGATCGGAATTTAGTGGTTTTTCATCCTCGTAAATGACGTAATTCGTGGTTAGAATGTCTACGTCATTGTTCTAAATCGTCGGAAGTCATTGTGGCAATGTCGGAAGATTCTCTTTCGATACACGCACTTTACTTTGATTCAATTGGTGTGCTTCATTTATTTCGATGATGCCGTTTTTTTCATTGTCGATTATGCCATTAAGGCTTTATACTATAATACTATGCTTTATACTAAACAAAATCTCCCTTCCTATATACTTTCACACTTAATTATGAAGAGAGCAATATGAAATGAACTCAACGGATAATCATGAAAGGGGGTTCTTTAACGAGATTACCTAGATTAGTATTTCCACTTATCAACGAGGTTATCAGGAAGAGGAATTTGGATCTGTTCACGGTAATAGATATCACTTTTCCATGAACTTCAACTCACGGTCGTAATTATTTTTAGGTTTCCGTGATAGAGATGAAATAATTCAGTGATCGTTGATCTAATTTCGTGGTTACATGCGTGCAATATTATTTCCTCTAAATTCTGGCAAACAAATTCACATCATAATAATGTTCATTAAATAGGATAAGTTGATGTCACGGAATCCTCGTATATAACATTTATAATATATAAATATATAACATTTCCTTCGAATATTTCCGCAGGCTCCGGAAAAAATATCCGTAGTCCATATCTGCTCAGAATCTATTGAAACTAAAGGTGGTACTGACGATATTATGGTTAGATTATTCCCTGAGGAACGAAGAGGAATAAAAAGAGCCCATTTCTCGATGGTGAATTTTATCCAACACGTAAAAAAAGGGGCAGCAATTTTGCACGTAAAAGCTTATATCTGCTTTTGAGCTAACTGACTGAGCACCGCTCCGCCCAATTCCAACCGGTCATCATTTGATTCATTCGCCGCAGTCGATGAAAAGTGACGGGGAAACATTCGGCATTTTTTGTCGCCGTTTGTTAAGGCTACGCTGCTGCGGCGAAAACAGGTTGCGGGAAACGCGTAGCTTTTTTTTTGGAGTGCATAAATTTCTCATCAACTTTTTTCTTTGTCTCGGTTGATCAGGGTGGCGATCTAAGTCCTTCAACACGCCGACATTGGCACGCGCTCCGCAGATAAATACCCTCCCAAGGTCTAGGATACTTATCTATTCAGGGTGCAAGGCTACACGATGCCGAGCTAGCCGTAAATCTCCCGACCCTGCTTTAAGTGGACTAATCTGCCCGGAGTGAGCGGTAGCCCGGACGTGGAAAGGTTCCGTGCGACCGGACCAGTCTCCGCTATCTTTAGGGACCCGACTCTCCCGAAAGTCCTGGTCAACTACGAGGGTGATGAATCTTTCTCGTCTCTCTCGGGGTCTTAAAAGTGCCAGTCGGAGGATGACAGCGATTAAGTAATGGGTTTAATTATGAAGAGGACGCCAGAACGAAATGGTTCCCCATCCTGAGTTTCTCTGTTCCACGTTCACTTGACCACGGGATAATTTTCGAGATCTTTCCAAAAATTCTGGGCATGGAAACAGAATAAGATCCTACCACCACCTGCCATACACCTTGCGTCAACTTGTAGGGCAGCGTTTAGATGTGAACAGACAGTAAAAGCTAGGAAACCCTCTTGGGCATCACTCGTAATTAGGATGTCTGTCGGAGTAACAACACCAAAATATCCATAAATGATAAAAGAAATGGTTGGTGAGTTTACATTGTGGAAGTTAGTTTTCATTTTTAAAATGAATCCATAAATGATGTTTTTTTTATTTTTCATGACCATGGTTTAGTTGCAATGAAACATCATGCTGCGTTGTTACTTCGTCAAACACCTTGCGTACATCAGGATCTTCAGCTTGATCGCTCTCCTCTGTATTATTCCCTTCCCTGATTGCATTGAGCGGAGTGAAACCAGTTATGGGAAAATTCCTGCTCCTGCAGTGTTTTTAATGACGCGCCCCTCAAATTTATGCGACATCACACACTTTTGGACCCATGGCTTGTGGTGACCACGGCTCGGGTTTTCCCAAGACGACAGTTTATGAACCGACTGCGTATGCACAGTCTTCATCCCTGGGACGCAGTCATAATCATAATTTTCGGGTGGCCCATGGTTAATTCATCTAGCGCTTGCGCGTGCATTAGTTAAGCGTAATCATATTCCTCATCGCACTTCGAAAGGGCACGTACGCTCCACGAAGCCTTTCCATGGGAGATCGCAATTTTGCGTGGTTTACGCGATGCTTGTAATTGTGCAGTCTGGTTCGCGGAGAAATGGACGGTGAAAAATGGATAGTGTAAAGCGACGAATTGCGCGGAAAATGTCCCAAATCCTCAGACGACTGTTACCACGCATTCATCCAAGCAATTTTCACCATTTTGATGCTGCGTCAAGTTTCTCAGTTTATTTCGTCACATAAAACGGCCTTTGGACAATGGGCAAACTAGGGCTATTTGGAGCCGTAATTATTAACCCATCGTAGCTTACGTATATGCGCTGTGATTTTACGGTGATGGTGGATCAAAGGTACTTAGTTCACACCAGTACGCTGGGCCTAATGGAAAAAAAATTGACATCACACTATACTTGATGATCCAGTTCAGGTTTTGTTTAAAAAAAAAAGATTTTTTTCGTATCTATTCAACCAATAAGGGTTTTAATTTAATGTGTATGCAAAACCTCATTGAAGGTACTGCTTTATTTCTCTATTTAACAATTGAACTGCTTTGAAAATCAATGTGTTCTCGAGCTCAAACGTGCATGTACTTTGTTGTATGTTCTTAGTGGACGAAGACGACCAAAGACAATAAATTTATTTCTATTTCTATACTGACTTCTCGTGTGGATTTTCGTCAGCGCTCGCCACTGTCCGATAGAGAGGCCAATGTGGCACTTGGGGCAATAACTTCGACACAGGTCAATGCAAATAGAAAGGAGAAAGCACCGATGGAGAGATACTTCTTTGAATTTCGGGTCGGGACTGGCGCGAACGGGAATATTTCTCCACCCGTACAGCGTTACCGTTTCGGGAAAGGAGTATCGCGATTCACGACAGGTTGGGTTGGAAATGAGGAGAAGAAAAAAACAGTGGCACTCACCGGCTATGACCAGCACGAGCAATATCCACAAGTCCATCTGCGCCGCCCTGCGTGGATCCGAACAGCAAACCATCACTGTACGTGAAATTCTCTCTCCTTCCCTCGATATCGCGCCGCGTTTGGCAAGTGTTCCCGACGGAGCTTGCACGGGGCTTTCAAGGGGTCACGAGAGTCACGTGCGACTCAACGCACACGCCCCTCTCGGCTGTGCGATGATCAAAACGCGCTAGTTCGGTGACGGTAGCGTGCCGACTCCAGTCGGTCTGGGGGAGGAGGACACTGGACCGACGCACAGAGGCACTTCCGCTGGGCCGTTCCGCTCCACGCTCCTCGTCTTTGTTTCAAGGAATGGATTTGCACACTCGATGGGATCGTATTTTTTTCGTTCGTGGATTCTTTCGTTCCAGGTCGTTACCGAATCTTTTCTTTTTCTCTTCCAGAACTCTTCCACACGCGCACTGAAACTCACAGACACATTCGCTCACACCCGTGAAACGGAACCTAGTGCGCACGAGTTGTATGGACCGTGAAGACGATCCCTTTCCCCTCTTTATACGCGCGTGCGAATATATTCGCGGGGTACACCCCTTTCTCTATTTTTTTTCGCTCACAAGCGGCCGACTATTGTCGGCAGCCCACTCTCGATCGAGGTCACGGGAAAATTCTTCTTTAGATTCCCGGCGTCAATGTCGTTTCGTCGAAAAAAAGGATCGGGATCTCCTCTCTCCTGTTTTCCTCTTTTTTTAGATATATATAAGTGTTTGTATATATTTCTCCTTCCACTTTCACCGAGAGTGAATTCTCCCCAACACTCTCTTCACTTCCTTTCGTTCGCTCCGGAACGGATGGCGGAAAAACACTGTGCCGTCCTCGGAATTGTCGCGAACCCTTATGTCATCTCTCGCTTTTCACTCGTTCTCCTCTCCACACTTTTTTCCCCTGAAATATTTCCACGTCTGCGGGAGAGTTTCCTTCCTTCCTGCGCCGTTTGGAAGGGGATTCCCGGATTCCGACGGGAAAGCGCGGTGGCGTAAGGTGGGCGGACGGGAATAAAAAAAAGGGTCCCTCTCCTTCCCTTACCCTTTTCTCTCTCTCCCTCGCACAGGGTGCGGGAAGGAGCGGCCCTAGTCCTTTTTTTTTTAACCCTTCGCGCCCTTTCCCTGTCCTCGCTTTCGCTCGCAACACACGCACTATCTCTCTCTCTCTCTCTGTCCCTCTTCGTCTCCGTACTCCTCACCCTCTAGCGGGAAACTGACGAGGAGAGAGGGTGGACGGAGTGCGCGGGGTGGAAAGCAGGGGGTGTAGTGAGGGAGGGAGGGCGGTTTCCCCCCCCTTACGAGTAAATCGATCGCAGCTCCTCTCGTGGATGGGTCATCGTCCCTTGAGAAATGGATGTTAAGGGAAAAGCGCACTCGTACACGCCGCACGAGTCCTTCGAACTACTTTTTCTTTCCTCCTCCTCCCGCGAAACCGCACTCCGAAACCCTTCCTTTCTCTTTATTATCGTTCCCTCTTCCTCTTGATTCCTTCCTGTCCTCCTTTCCCCACTCACTTTCTTCCCGCTGCTGTTCCCTGTCGCCTTCCGGAAGGGTTTTGGGCCAAGAGTCCTCGAGTGGCGGAGGAGAGCGCGTAATGATGCGGTGGTTGGGCGGTTCCTCGTGACCCGAGTGGGATGAGCAGCCGAAGTGAGCGAGTGGATTCGTTCCCTCCGTCTCCCCTGGGGTATTCCTTTGGCAGGGGTTTTTCGAGGGTCGGGTTCCTTCGGGATTCACCTCTCGACTCCGGATCGGGAGTTGAAAGAACCCGAAGAGTAATCACCACGATCGATCAAAGGGGATTCGTATCTCGAAACTTTCGAAATTTAGATCTGTCGATCTGTTTTGGATGCGCGGGGAAGTGTCTTCAACGGTGGGAATGTGTATCCTTGGCGAGCGTCGAAGGTTTGACGACGAATTAGAGATCGTGAAGCCAGTTTAGGGTTTAGAAATGTCTTTGGGTGAGTATTAAAAATGTTTTTGGCTGGGGAAGATGTGGGTTTTTTTTGTGGTAACGGAAATGATAGGTCCCGGAGTCGTTCCGGTATCGCTGTATTGCTCCTCCGGAGGGTCGCAAGAATCGGAATACCACAAGGGTCGTGTCCTGTCTCCACCGGAAGCTATCTGCCCGACTCAGTTCACACTACACCTACAGCTTCCTCCCACCCAGAGTATCCTTCCGTCCTCGAAGACGAAGACGTCGCAGCTTTCTCCTCCATGGGAACCACCTCAGCCACTCCCTTCACGCCCCCGCCCGAAGACCTCAAGGAAACAGCGCCCAAGGACCGTTCGGACCACTCGGTTGGCGGCGGCGGTGCACCTGCCGACCCCGCACCGTTCATCATTCGACCTCCCGTGAAGAAGAGGGACACTCCTTTTCGCCTTCCCTCCCCTCCTCAAAGGATGGTGCTCAACTCAAAACTCTCCCGACTCTTGGTCCAAGGGAAACGCAACACGGACGCTCCGCGTGTCCACTCCTTGACCGATAAATTTCAGAGTTCCATTCCCACGAAAGGAAACGGGTCACTCGCGTCTGATCGTCACGGTCATCATCGCTCCACGAAGGATGAGACGATGTTGATGTCTTCTTTCCTTCCCACTCAATCCCCTCAGTGTTTGTAGTACATTTCTTTTTTTTTATCTGAACACTCGAGCCCGTGACGCGATTCTGTTTTTTCTCTCTCTTTCTCTCTACGTCTTCCGCCCTTCGTTTATTTTCTTTTGATGCTCCTCTCTGAACGGGTTCCCTGAGTCTAAACCAGCTCTTCCCCCACACTCGTTAGACTGCTCCGTCTCCCCTCCTTTTTGTTTCCTTATCCAAGAGCGGGAGACCCCTTTGAATTATATTATCTCTTAATTTTTTTCCTCTCAGCTCGCCGGCGCCTTTATTCTCACTCCGACAAGACCGGCGTTACGCTCCTCGACGGTCGGTCGGTCAAGTGGTGGAGAGAGCTCTTTCTTCGGGACGTCGAAAGGTATATCGCGGTCGGGTGCTGATGTGAGTCACGTGGATCCGACTCGAAGGTCGTAACTGACTAGAAACGATTATGGCACGTATTAAACGATGGTTGTTATTGGGGCATTCCTTTCTTTGCTCTCGTGGAATATATATGGAGAATTGGGATGGATTTGGAGAAGAGAATTACTCGCGGAGCGCCTCGGAGATTCGTGTGGAACGTCCCAAAACTTTAGACTCCTCGGTGGGTGTTTCCTTTGAATGGGATCCAAGAGAAATAACTTGGAGTGGTAGCACAGGCGGATGAGTCGAGTGCTCTCTTGGACGATAGCGGGGATAGAAGATGGGCGCTATATCCTTTTCCTCATTTGCTTATTGTCGTTCTGGAGGAGGTGCAGACGTGGGGAGGAGTCTCTGGGATCTTCAGGAGGGGAAAGAGCGTAGTGGGATTGTGTATGTGTGTGTTGCCAGAAAGGGAAGGGAGATGTGGGGATTTTTATTCCTTCCTCCTCGTCGTGCCGGAGCTCACGAAAGCGGTCGACGGGGGGTTTTTTCGGCTGGGTCGGTCGGTTGGGGGGGGAAGGATGGGTAAGCAGGGGAGGGACACGGCAGATGTAAAGGGATGATGGTTGGTGGTTGAGGAGGAGGAGGAGGCGGTGGTGGTGAGGGAGGGTTAGGAAGGTCCTCTCTTGTTGTTCCGTGAGAGGCGGGGTGGGAAGGGGAAGGGAAGATCTGAACCGACCACCCCTCACTCTCTACTCCTTTCGAAGGGAGGAAAAAACACGCCGACGGAGATGAAGTTTATTTTTTTATATTTTTTAAAATTTTTATTGGCCTTCCTTCTTTGCGCCTCACCCCCGCAGCGCTACTGCCACTACTTAGGGCACTCTTAAATTTTTCAACTCGTCCGCCACTCGTGTGTGGAGGAGGGAGAGAGAGATATCACACTCAGAAGCTGTGTGGCCTCTTGGCCGAGTCGAAGACGTTCCTACGTAAGAACGCGGCAGCCGGCCTCTTCTTCTTTCTCTCGAGGGTGGAGTGAGGACTCCAGATCACACTGCCATCTCTGCTCGAAATAAGAGGGGGGTGGCGAGAGAATATAAATTCGCACGGAGGCGAACTCCGTCGAGTGGACGTGAGGGTGGGGATTAATCAAAAGGGCGAAGTGCGGCTCTTCATTACAACTCTTTATTACGCCCTTGCGTTGTTATCGGGGGGCGTAAAAAAAAAACCTCCTGAAAGATCCGAGTGGTTTCGTGTATGTTTTCCGAAGGAGAACTGCGAGACCACACGCGAATGGAAAGATAGTTCTTTTTTTGTGCGCGGTGAGTGTTTTGAGGGTTTGGGAAGCGTGTTTTTTTCCACGGGGAGGCACGTGTTTCCTTCACTACGCTTCAAATTATCCGTGCTTACGCGTGAGGAGCGAGGGAGACCGTGTCGTTACCTTCCCCTTGATCTCCTCGTGGGGAATTTTCCTTTCCGAGGTTTGTAAGGGGGGGAGAAGGGCTGCGGTCCTCTGTCCTTTTCGTATATCGGCTTGTTCGTGTGGAGGAGGGGTTCGAGGTAATGCGTACGCAGAGATCGGAAAAGGGGGGGGGGAAGGGGAGAATTGGATGGAGGGAACTAGGGGTGGGGAAGGAGGGCGGGTGAAGGGAACACCGGTGCCACCACCCCTGAACTGGCGGCGCTTGCGCCTATAACGCGCGCTCTGCACCAAAACACTGACACGCACACGGGCACACAAACACCGAAGAAAGTTCTCGTCGTCCGGGTCGAGCACGCCTCACTTCCTGGCGAGGAAGGGGCGTGTGATTCGGCACTGCGCACTCGTCTGATTCGACCGTCCTCGCCGGCCCTCGCCGTCGCGGAACAAGTCCAGGTTTTTGACGTTCGCCGAGCGACACCACGCCGCCGGCTTCTCCAGCGACGGTTCCCGCCGCGGCCTTTGTCGGCCCGTTCAGTCGCTCCGCCGACTTCAGCCTCCCCACTCCCCCTCGCAAAGGCCCGGTCGGGGACTCATGCCTCCTCCGCTCGCCGTCTCCCTTCTTCTCTCACTCGCCTCAGCACGGCCGGGGCGATTACATCACGCCCCGAGGTCCTCTCGGTTCGGGCCCTCTCCTGGGTCGGGCAATGAGGCCTCCGCATGGGGCGAAACGGGTCTCGCTTCGTTCCTTTTCCCTACTCGGCCGACTTTTCGGTAACACGGTGGGGCTGGGCTGGTTGTGCGGTAGCGCTGTTTATCGCTCCTCTTCAGCGCCGTCTGGTCCTCCCGTACGCACTCTCTCGTGAGCCACAGACGAGCTCCCGATGACCCCTCCGCATCACTCGGGCGGAGGCAGGGGGACGACACGCCTCCCCGCGTTCGTATAACCAGCGGTTAACTTCCCAATCACCTGTTACTATGGCTAATTGCGTAAGGCCCACGTTGTTGTTGCTATACGTCGGCGGCAAGCGACACTTGTTCCTCCAATCGCCGCTCGCTGAAGCACGCGCGCTCACTGAACGAACGCCAGTGGATAATTGTGTGTGTGTGTGTTTTGTGTGGAGGGTTCCCAGTTTGGCCGCGAGGGTGCGCTGGCAGCAGTCCCTCGCTCTCTGTTACTATCTCTCTCGCTCCCTCCCCTCCTAAACACCACTCTCCCTCTTTCTCCTCCTGCCTTCCCCTCATCCACCCACCCCATCCCTCACTTGCCTTTTACTCCCGCATCCACCTCCTCCTTTATCCTCTCAGCTTCTTCCGACGACACGAGAGTTCGGGGGGCGAGAATGGGAACCGATTCACTTGTTCCGCATCTCCTTCCCAGATTCGTTCGCGGGAACGAATCTCGAATCTCCCTCAGAGGGGGTCCGGGAAATGTGCCTTTCCATTAAAGATCGCCGATGCTGTGTTGCGTATTAGAGTTTTTCCTCAAAGTAACGGAATCGATAAAGGCTTCTATTCTTATTCTATACCTATTCAGGCCCTAAAGTTTTAATGTTTGTTGTATTTTCTCGGTGAATTTGATTCACCTACCTTTGTATACATTTACTTAAACATTATTAGCCATTATTAGCCAGTATTTTACCTCTACCTATCCGTATATAACTTTTAAAATTTAATTTGGCACGTAAAAATAGTTTTATACGGAATACAAAGTAGAAGATTGACAATGATGACGCAAAATTTAAAGCTTTATGGAATTATAATGATCTAAATTAAAAGGATGTTTGTATAATTTGATATTAGAATCATTATAACAGAATGTTAGACCTGTTTCCACATTTATTCGTACTATGGAAACAAAACACTACAGCATCCCTATGTGGTCATTTCTGTTATTTCCCGACCGGTGGAAATAATCGCACGTTGTCATTAACTACTGTTATAATTATCTAATTTGGGGCGTGAGAAGTTTGTGTGTTATCTAGGAATGATTCGGTAAGGATCGATCACTTATTCTTCCAGGTTTTGGATGTTTTACGTGAACATCAATCAAGTAGATGTGACCAGCATATGTTAGTTTCAGTGCAGTGTAAACGAATCTCCTTATAATAATTTTTTGGGGGAGTAGGGGTCATTTGTGTGTTATCTTTGAAGGCTTCAAGAAGCACTGAGAAAACGAAGGTCATTATGGCATCACGGGCCGATAAAATTCATAACTGAGAGAAGGTAGATAATTTCTTTAGAATTCTATCTCATTCTTTTAGACAATTACATTTAAAGAAGTAGGTATTTGGTTCGAATAAGAAAGAAATGATATGGGATGTGAGGTTTATGTGTGAAGAATTGTTAACTTGCTGTATAAAATAAAGGGGGGAATGTTTCAAGAAGAGTAAAAAATGATGGCAGAATATATCTCGATGGAACATCCAGGGTGGTTTAAAAGGGAGCGTAGTGGTATAGGCAAAGGGATTTAGGGAACTCAAGCATGATTCTTAGTGAATGACCCCAGATAATCATTTATTAATACCATATAAATTAGAGTTTCCAATGTATATGCCGTTAAACTTGTTTTTTCCATTTTATATTTGGGCTAATCTTCGGCTTTAAAAGCAATTCCCACTTTTTAACAAAGATTCACCTTAAAAATAAAGCTGGTGGAAGGAAAACACTTCTAAACCCTCTATTGAGTGTATCTGAAGTATGTTATATTGGGTTAACTATCGTAGTATCATTTTATATAATTTCATGATAAATATATATATTCTCATCACCTCCAATTTTTGCGTATCGTAGCATTAACCAACTGTCATGCCGGAAGCTGGACGAAAAGTCTTACTTCCAAATTTATCCGAAATTCACTTTTACCGCACTCGTATTTCTCTTGTGAACTTTAGAGAACTCTCAACCGTATATAAACTCTTCGTTGCCCGCCGTGCACCCCACCCGGCTTTCTCTCTCAAATCTCCTGGATGTTTGA
Source organism: Platycnemis pennipes (assembly GCA_933228895.1). Classification (NCBI taxonomy): domain Eukaryota; kingdom Metazoa; phylum Arthropoda; class Insecta; order Odonata; family Platycnemididae; genus Platycnemis; species Platycnemis pennipes. The sequence goes on along the minus strand of OW121851.1, from coordinate 39,134,236 downwards.
GGCTAACTAAAGGATTGCCATGTTTTTCCTCAATATACCCTGAAGCCTTATTCAACACTGGTCCAGAAATGCATGTTCCTTGCTCTAATTAGTTTTTTCTAAATTATTCCCGTTCCATCTTCGGCAAAATGTGTGGTGCAAGAGTGCGTAAAATGGAGGTAGGAAAATAGAGCACGAAAAAATATGATGCTCTAATTGTATTGATGTTGTAAGTCTAATGGACAACGGGAGTTTTGAGATATTTGTGATTCCAGAGTAGTGATTTTTGTCGGAAATATTATACATTTTGTTAGTTACTAATTTTTTTATTGATAGTTCATTCTCTCTTAAAGGATTTCTAATACCTTAAGGTTGATGAATTGATGGTCATAATTATTTGATGACTTCTTTCCTTTTGATTTCCTTAAGAGATTTGGGCAGGAGCCTGAAATGTTTACATGCTAACAGAGGCGCTAGTCATGAAAGTTTGGGAACTTCTGCAACAGACGATAAACTTCTCTGATTTATCTTATACCTAATGAACTTGGGCGACTAAGATAATCCATTCTTGCCAAAAAAAAAAGGGGTGTCTGGTGAACTCACCTCAGGAAAGTAGTTTACAGGAGAAATCGTGCCTTAATATATACTGAATATGCAGCCAGGTGATTTGAAAAATTTTGTAAACACAGGCTTTTTAAGTAGGTTTTTATGTGTAAATGTTGTTGTTGCAAATGTAGGTCCAATAATAAGAGATGGGATAACTAAATTCTACTATAACATACTCGTGGTAAAGTTAGGCAAAAATAAATTTAAAATAGGGAGGTAATCGGCGATAATAGAGGGCAAAATTAGCGGCATATACAATTCATCTGCATAAAAGACCTGTTCTTATCCACATTTTTTAGGACCATAGCTCAAAAATAAAGTCAGTATCAAGCAGAGAAATTTTGGACGACGTTGAGACTATTTTCCATCGTATCACTTGTTTTTAATATGTAAAAACATTTAGAGGTACTAAAATGGCTAAGTATGTAATAAATTATAAAGTGAATCGACGGTATTGTTTGGCCATTATGTCACGTGTGACTCGATCGCGTGACCAACTTTCTTGCCCAGAATTCCTCGCGTTGGAGCGATTTGTGTTCACGATCGCGTACATTAGATGGACCGTAGCCTGGAAATTTTAGTGTATCTGAATTTATTTTAGTGGGATTCTGCTTCTGTCAGTAATGAAGCGTAAATTATATCACACTACTTATTTTTATAGAACAGAAAAAAATATGAGAAGTATTCGATGGAAATTACTCTTTCTTCAAAGTACAAAATGTCGTCGAATACTCGTGGATGTGTAGTGCTTTAAACCAGAAGTTTTACATCCAATACAATTTTAACTCATTATTTTGGTTACAGTTACATATGATACACCCCAAATTTTAGGCGTATTTTGAGGGGAGGGGAAAGAGCATCGTATACGCCGGTAAATATAGTATTTGTTGCTTGGTAGCAATTAGGATGTAGTTGAGCGCTGTAGTAAATATTTAGGATGATATTTGCTTTGTTGGGAAAACGTTTGCCACCAGAAGAGAACTTCTGAGAATAACCTTTAGCTGGGACGTAAAGTATAAAGATTAGCTTGGAGCTTGATATTGGCTATGACTATAAACATATGTAGTCCATGGATTCTTCGATAAAAGTTGGTAAGCTTAAAATATGTATGTGTGGAATTAAATAAAAAAAAACAGGCAATGGAATGGACGAAAAGGAAGACGAATGAAGTGATGTGTTGAAGATAGCGGGGAAGGATGCTACATTTTTTACGAAAGTTAGAAGGCAGGGTACGTAAATGGAAGAAGTAATGTAAGAGGATGGGACACCGAATGCCATTAACGCTGTGTAAGCGAAAAAGCTGATGGAAGCTGTTTTGGTTGGTACGAAGAGAGACTCAAAATATGTAGGTACGTTGATCTGGAGAAGGAAGCTTAGCTTAGGGAAGAAAGGAGCCACCAGGTAAAATCAATGCAAAAAAATGAGGGTCAAATTATCAAAATATGAAAAACTATCGTATGAAGAATTATAATTATCTAAATTAAATGGCTAATCTAATGATGGCTGTATAATTTGATAGTAGAATCATTATGACAGAATGTTGGACCTATTATTTTTGTTATGTTATGTTTGCTAGGTCCTTGTAAAACTATCGAACAGAATAATGACGTGTGCTTCGTTTTTTAAGCTCAACTAATTAAGTTCCAACTATGGTCCAAATTTTAAATGGCTCATGTTTCCACATATGTCCAGCAATAAACCAACTTTAGACGGAAATTGCCAAATGATAGGCCATTCTGTAGTACGCAACACCTGTGTTGCTATTGGTTTCAGTCTTAGTTCACTGCTTTGTCGTCATTCCTCACTCCACGATTTGTTTCACATTAATATTTCCACTTATCATCATGAGCACATTATTTTGTGTTCTTCATCACTTTTATTCTTAATCGGAACTGTCTATTGCACAATGTTTATCTAGTTTTCCAAGTAGGCTAGATTGTAAAAATCAGTGAAGGATTATTGTTACTTCTTTGAGTGGCTGATTGATAAACAATGTCGTGTTTCGGAATGACATAGAAAGTGTTATCTTCATAGTTGTGGTGAAATCCTAAAAATTTGAAAAGAAAAAGTCTGTAGGAAATGCTGCATATTTATTTAGCATCGAATGAATTCTGAATGAAGCACCGTATTTTCGGTCACTCATATTATTATGAATACTCAGTCACATCCGGCGCAAGGAGATGGAAATAATTTTACTCTTTTCCTTAATCCCCTGCCACACACCCTCGCGGTGGCTTGCAGGGTATTGCGTATATGTAGATGTAATCCCAAATGTGTCCTGGATATGAAAATATTTGGGGGTATGTATTGCGTTAGATCCTCCTTCGATTCTCTTTACAAAATTAATAACAGTTAACTTATTGCTATTTAAAACCAATTAATCCAATGTATTACTCGTACTGATAAATTTTTTTCGTTAGAATATTAATTCACTCGTACTATGAAATAATTTCCATTGTCTCTTAGATCCTCAAGCAACGTAAATTTGTTCTAATGAGAACGACAAATTCAACGAAGGACACAAGAAAAAGTTTTTTTCTGGATGTTAGAGAAGCCTGGCATCCTTGAAGTTCTGATGCAGGTCTCCGTAAAAACTTTGCTCACAGCTGCCGGTAAATGCACTGCTATTTCTTTCGGTATTGGCTGCAGGCGAGCCTCCTCATTGCACCGTCGGCTGAATGACTGGACCATATCACGGAGTGTGGCACGCGACGAACAAACTTGGGACTTGGGACTTGAGCATTTGTTTAAAATCGCCGCGAGGCAACCGTGGACCATGATCAGCGATGAGATTTTTATCAAGCGCGAGCCTGAACGGTGCGCCCGTATCGACGTTCGATGCAACCCTAGACTCGGATAGCCCCGTCCTTTGTCGGCGCTATAGAATTTTCGATTGAAGTACCCCTCCGGACTGCCTTGCCTTTGAATTTCGAATGTAAGTCGAACATACCCTCGTGAAATGTGAATGCTCGGAACTTGTACGACACGACTTGTCTCTAAATGCGAGCAATATTCATTACGTTCAAATGTCTCCTGCGTTGCAGCGTCAAACGAAAATGTCCGCACAGTGGATGTGACGCGCCCTTTTGAAATATTGAGAACAAAGTAATTTCGTCCTTATCCAACTGTTCAAGGTGGTTAAAAAGTCCTTGTTACATGTTAAAACTCGCAAAAGTCAGTTTGTAATACGGATCCTTTCGCATGAGCACCCAATGGGCGTTACATGGAATGCTCAGGATTTGTAATTCCCAACCTTTTTTGCACCAAGTACCTGTAATTACAGGCGAGAGTCTTGCTTACCAATAGCAAATAGGCAAACCGAAAGTTTGCCTACCGGTACGCGAACCGTAGGTTGGGAACCGCTGATCTAGAGTTAGCCAAAGAGATATTGTTTGAGTTTATCCTCCACAAAGTAACGCTGCATTTAAGTTATGAGTATCGTCATGCCTGCTGGTCTTTATTCCTTCCAACAGTGTTTATTTACTAAATTCCCAGCGAAATTTAATTTCCTCATGCACGTCATCAACTCACTGTGGTCGTTTCGGTGCTAAATGATAGTGATTCTTGTCAAATCGTGCCTTATTTTAAGTATTTTAGAAGTACAGCACGTTTTTTTTCACTCTCTAACCCCTATCAGTATTCCACGTTATCTATAAACGTATGACTGTTCATTATATAATTATATCATTCACACGTATACATTTTATTTACAGATTGTCTGGTCCCATTTATCTTCTTCCTTGAAGAGGTTCCGTTCAGCATCGAGTTTGGAATAGTAAAATGCAAGAAGATTAACAATTTTTGATGTAAATATACCCTAAATTAACGGTATAGAACTAAAATATGTGGATAATATATGCAGTTTGATACTGTTTATTTTGAATGATTGCCGAATTTGTTTTGCTGTTAGCCTTGCCAAATTTGATTGTATCCACGCGCACTTATTTCATTCATACCGTTCAACTGTCAATACCGACGACCTTCACTTTATGTATTCCTCTTCTTTCCAGGATCGTACCCTTCGAGCTGGAAAAAAATATTCTATTCCAGTTTTTTTAAACTTCTTATTTCAGAAATGTGATCGGATGGAGAGTATTTGTTCTGCATGGCCACTTACGAAGATCCATTTCTTTTTCTTGGTTCATTGGAAGACGAAAATCGGATTTCTCGTGGGGACGATCGTCCTCATTTCCCCTCTGGGAGTTGGAGAAGGTGAGTTGACGTCATTTTTAGAAAAAATCAATCTAAGATATTATCTAGTGTATATTTTCGTACTTTAGGCTTGGTTGCTATCATTTTTTTCATATTTGGATAGGATAGTATATATATTTGAAAATAATGACTGGAAAAAAAGTTAGGGAAACCAGCCGCCAAGACGAATATTGATTGGTACGGATTGTACGTACTGAAATGAAATATATGTTAAATTATAATCATGGACGGACCAGAAAGGGAAATGAAACAAAAAAATTACTTCCTCAAGAGTGCGGTGTTTTTTGAATCTCTAACTTTGCATATGAAAAGTACTAAACCTAAGGTATCGAATCGGCTGAGATTAATTACAAGGAATGCGAACTATTTTCTAAGACCGTAACGGAAGTACCCGCTGGTATTAACAGATCACCCGCTGAAAGGACGTCTTGACAACCTTACTGGTCAAAGCACATGGCCGGAAGCACATTAGGGGGTTCCGGGTTCGAATGCCGGTAAAGATGAATGACTTTTTTTCATTGTGAAAATTCTGCTATTCGGCAAAGATTAGTTCTTTCCTCTACATTGCACAATGTTAATAAGCACGTCATCGTTTAACTCAAGTAAGGCATTCTTCTGCATTGAAAGTTATTACCTATGATTCAGCATTGATCCGATGAGCTTTAATTACTCGTGTTTAAGAAAACTGAACACATATTCTTGAAGAAATTTCCAAAATTTCTTCCCAATATCCTTATAAATCACGTATGCACACTATTGTATTATGTATCGCGTCACATTTTCTTATCCTGTGTATTGTAAATCCGCATTTAACTCTCTAACGTCTCTCTCCTCAACGTTTTTGAATACATGGCTCAAAATATCCGTAGACTCGGCGTATTTCAACGCATCCGAAGCCTCATGGCAAATACCCCACTACTTTAATCTCCGTCCACAGCTCGCCTACCGGCCTTGTGAGACACTGAGTCAGGATCTAACTTTGGGGCAGTGGTTGGTGGAGTGAGGAGGAGGCAGTGGACGAATAGAATGGGAAGAAAGGTTAGAGGGTCACGATATGTAATACATAGATGGGATTTTCGGTCGACGGACTCTCGGGATGCCTTTGGCGGAGTCATCTTTGGAAGCAGCATTGTCACGCTCTGCGAAGAGGGTATCTGGTAGGCTTGTCTCCAGTCTTGTGCTCAATCCAGGCGTTTCCATCCTCTTTGCATCCAGACGTGAGCATATGAATTCATCCGTGGTGAAAGAATTATTCAATGATGAAATATTCAACTCCCTTCCCTCCCACACTAACAAGTGAGGGCTTAAGTGAGTGCAAATGGAAAACTCATCATGTAGCAAGTAATCGTAAGTAACCATCGAACATCCTTGTATTGTTGGCGAAGGATTTTTTGTCAGTTGTGGTAATGAAGTCTCACTACTCATCCTGGGTTAGGACCGGATTACATCCTTTTCTTTCGCTTTCTTTACTGCCGTAACTGACACGCCCGGTTTTGTGTATGTTTAACTGCATAAATCTTTCCATGCTTTCTTTTTAGAGAGGGGGGAATATATGCTAATTATATGGCTTTTCTTTATTATGCCACGGCAAAAGGATAGGATTTAATGTCATTTGTGATCTCTCGTGTCTTCATTTGTTTAAATACTTTCATCTAAGTAGATATTTAAACATATTTGCTCATTAAAATAAAAAGAGAATGAAATTATAGTTTATGGATTACTCTGTCAACTTGTTTCACCATTCAAATAAGTGTTCTTCGCACCTACGTGGAACGTATTTAAGGACGTCTCAATGGAGTGCTTTTGCGATTAAAATTATTGAGTTATCCCCTACAGTTCTCATAAAATTTTGGTTTTATTTCAGTCTCATCTTAAATTAAAGAAACTGACTTTGGCTAGATGTAGTGGGAGGCAGAAACTGACATGTTAAAAACGTTATTGCACTTTTCCACAAATTTTATTAACTTTATTTTTAAAGTTGGGCGCCCCTGACTTCCCCAAGCATTGTACCTGAGGATGGCATAACAGCCGAAACGCGTCGTACGCAGTTAATAAAATTTGTGGAAAAGTGTAATGACGTTTTTATCATGCCATCTTAAATCGCCAACTAGGTGAAAAGTATTTTTATATCTAAAGTAGCTACTAGTGAGTGCGGCATTTACAGGTATTGTGATATTGAAGTGTGCTGAAAGACGATGTAAATAAGAATAGATAAATGTATGGAATTGGCGAAAGGAAAATGTTTTCCAGTCCCAAAAATTCATGTAAATGAAGATATAATGTAGCTATAAACGCGTATACTTATATTCTTACGTGGGCCTTAAAGTTACCAATCCGATGGCAGAGTAGGGAAGACCCAGACACGCTTGTTTTATCGTCTCTCGGATCCGCCGCCAGTTGTTTCAATAAATTCCTAGTACCTCAGGGTGTGTATTAGTTTCATCGGCCAACAGATTCGGTGGTATTAAATGTCTTAAAGGCCTCAGCGGGCGATCGGATCCTCTTCAAGGGCGGCCGGTCCGACGCGGGTGGCGTTGCGTGTTATGCCAGCGACGACCGTGTCTGCCGCCCCTAAGGGGGCCTCGACTACGCTCCAGGAACCGTTCTTTTTTCTCAGGACCGAAACTTCACCTTCATTCGAATGTTCACCATCCTGTCCATGAGTTTCTCTCTCGGTCGCCACCATCCTTCGAATATTCGTAATCAATTCTCCTCATCACCCTTCAAACGACGTAACCACTGATTAAGTGTTAAAATGCCTATTGGCACGATTAATTATTTTTTGACACACTCATGTTTCAATTTTATTGGGCCTAATTTTTGAAACAGCGAGAAATAATTTAGTGTTTTCATACGAATATATTTTACGAGACCTACGTATCGTTGTGATACCTGATGATGTTGCATCACAATGGGGGATCGGGTTGGTGAGGTGAATATATATACTGTCCGGGTTTCCACCTAGGAGGCCCGGGATCGAATACCGGTCGTGGAAGATACTTTTAATTAGACTACTGTTCCCTAACTGAACTTGAAAAATGAGCAACTTCCACAGAGGAAAATGTTTATTGCGACCGGGTTTCGCTTTTTACAGCATCTAAAGATCAGTTTTCAAGTTCAGTTATGTTCCGTTTCCATCCTTATCAAGCCTGAAACCTCAGAATTTGTACTGTTCTCTACTTGAATGCGGCGTGTTGAGTATATTAAGTTTAGTTTACTGACATTCGGATAGGACGTAAATAGTGGAGCTTAAGGCGACTATCGTTAAGAGCGTGCTAATGCCAAGGCTGGGTGCTTCTCCATCCATCCTCTATTTCTTGAAATATTCCTACCACTTTCTAGTTACCCTCTTGACCTAAACGGCGCAAATGACCTTAGCCGTCGGGCCACAATTCAGGAATAACTATAAACTCCGGTATCATCTACATCTACATAATACCCTGCAAGCCACCATAAATGTGTGTGGCAGGGGGTGAACTCTCACCAAACATGCACTACATATCATGCATAAAAAAGAATTAGTACTTGTATAGGTACTGTTCAAAACTACGCTATTTAAAAAAAGATAAAAATAGCCAAGCATACATGCAAAAACATTCTGTTAGTTTGGTTAGCTTTAAGTACTTATACCAACATACAGCTACCAATGTTATCCATTGCTACACTTGTACTGCATATATATTTACCGTTATTCATATCCCTAATAGTACGAGGAAAAAAGGACATTTTGAATCTGTCAGTTCGGCAATCAATTTCTCTAATTTTGTGATTTTGGTCCAGTCTACCATAGTAAGTTGGGGTCCGTAAAATATTTTTAATATCATCACTGAAAATATGGTCTTGGAATTTGTTTAAGATATTAAGTCTAAATTTCAACCTGCGATCTGACAATGATTCCCGATTTAATTCATTTAATAGACTGGTTACGCTAATAAGGTTATCATACCGTGCCTTTACAAACCTTGCCGATCTTCGCTGCACACGTTCAAGTTCGTTATTTAGACCGATTTCGTAGGGATCCCATACACTGGCAGCCTATTCCAAATGAGGTCTTATAAGGGAAAAGTAGCTGATTTCTCGTATATGATCGTCACATTTACCCAGTACTCTTTTGAAGAATCGAAACGAAATAAATCACAACGAACGGTGGTGTGAAATAAATCCAATGCTGAAGCACTAGATTATTTTCGTTATTTCACACCCGCATTTTTATTGCTGCCCTTTGGCGCCATTATCACAGTTATTTATAGCCTTCATTCAGCTGAAGTTTATTTTCGTAGCCCTTTCTAACGTGTGCTTGGGAATGGACGTTACTCGTCTATAATCACCGTCATAACTATACTTGTAGCATTCATAGGTTTGTGGATAGTCCCTGCCATTCCATATCCACTTATTCTTCCCAACGAATCCACGTCTCCTAAATTAACTTCTCTTTAAATATTCATATCTTCTGTCCTCCTTCATGCCATCCAGGAATTCAAGGTTAATTAAAACAGCTTATCTATGTCTTAGATTGCTTCGAGATACCGATAGATACCTTTTATACATTCTTATCCAGGTTATATTCGAGTGGCCTCTCTGGTACGATAGAATTATTAGAGCGTAGGGGAAGTAAATGAAATATTGTGGCACGTGTATTTTCGTCATGGGTCACCTAATTGGGTTATAATCTCGCCAAACCACAGCATATTTTTCAATGGTGCATAACCGTTAAAAGTGTTATCCCCTTGCAATCTTTACTCATGTACATGTTCCACCAACATTGACAGGTTTGTGGAATTTTCCTAGCCGGATAATTTTTTTCAGAAAACCTTCTTAAGGAATTCATGTCTTCTGCATTAAATGTGCCCTTAATCTTGACAAATTTGCAAGGCCTTCGTGCCATTTAGAACGCTAATTTGAATCCTCAGTTCGCCATTCACAATAATTCGATATGACTAATAAATTCTGATCGCCTATGATAATCGAACAATTTCATCAACACCTCTGTTTTTGAAATAAAACTTTTACTTTATGCACGGAGTAGTTTACTTTATTCACGGATGACCACGGTGTGATTGAGGTCAGCAATACGATTCATGAAACTTGGTCCCTCGGAAAAATCCTTCGTCGGTTGATCCGCCCGCGCGAATCGTTCGAGAACGAAAAGATCCGGCTCACTCTCTCCCCCTTGAACATCCACCCGCGCGACTCGCTCTTTTCTCTCTCCCTCCGTCCGACCGGGAGGGCGAAAGACCACATTCTCTACCCCTCCTCCCTCTCTCTCGCCCTCCTTTACTCTCTCCCTTTCTCTCTCCTTTGAAAGAGAGAGATGCTTGGGGAGTGTGAGGGAGGGGCCTTAGTACGCCTGCGCGGGCCACACAACCCTCCCACCCCACTTTTCCTCTTCCCCCCACCCATCCTTTCCGAGCTGCCCCTTCCTATATATCCTCCCGCACCCCGTCCTTTCCCCTGCAGTCCTCCCCTCCCCCCCAAACTCTCCTCCCTCACTCCCAACCCAACCGAACCTCCCTGTGCCGGAGTATTGACGTTCCAGAGCGCCCCTCCCACCTCACCCCCCATCCCTTACAACCTCTCCCTCCCTCCCTCCCTCCCCCCCCAGAGCTAGTGTCTACCCTCACACTCCCTCCGGTCCCTGGTTCGGGCCACTATATACTACGGCGAATGCGTCTCCCGGCGGCGCAGAGAAAGGCCGACCGCCCTGCTTTGCCTCCCTTTTACTCAGCCGATGAAGACGTTGGTGCTGCTGTATGCAGTTAGGCGCGTGTGTGCTTGATTGTCATCTCATCGTCGCGTGAAGAGGAGGCTGTACATAGGGTAGGGCTATTCCGCAAAAAAATAGCGAAAATTTATTCCATGCAAGCTCATTAACAAGGCTCCACTCAAAACGTAACACAACCTTCGGTCGAAAAACTTGATATTTACGTAAGCAGTTCGTGATTTCGGTCAACTATTTGCAAACTATGACTACTTTACTACACAAACTATAGCAGCAAAATTCATTTAGTCTTTGCTTTCACTCTATAGTTTCAGGAATGTTCTCCTATTTAAATTTCAGTGAAGAAGAGTGGGAGTAAAGAGAAGTCTGCTGAAAACTATAAAAAGAAGACGGGTCAACCTAATCGGCCATATCTTAAGACACGATGGCCTGATGAAGACAATCGACGAAGGAAAAGTGAACGGGAAAAATGGAAAAGGCAGGCCTCGTATGAGTTACATAGAACAGGTCGTAAAGGACGTGAAAGAGAGGAATTACATTAATATGAAGAGGTTGGCCGATAGAAGAATCGAGTGGAGGGCTGCGTCAAACCAATCCTAGGATTAAAAGAAATGGTTGGCGAGTTTACGTTGTGGAAGTTATTCATTATAAAAAAGAAAAAACTTAGTTCTTTTCCACAAATAATATAAAACAAATCAACCGGTTTCGGCCTTCTCAGGCCATTCTCAACATTACAGTGTACTCTTGAGAATGGCCTGAGAAGGCCGAAACCGGTTGATTTGTTTTATATATATTTGTGGAAAAGAACTAAGTTTTTTCTATTTTACAATCCTAGGATTGTTGACCCTTGATGATGATTAAATTTCAGTGTCGATGAAATGACTCTTAACATTGCCAGCAAAATTAAGCCATAACAACGAAAAATTGCAAAATGATTTTAAGATAACGCTACTGAAAGGCAGAACTCTGGAATTAATTTTGTAGGTTATATGTGGTACCTTTTGCTTAGCAAGTAATTCAATGATTATGAGCGATAAAATTAGCATGCCTCAATTGCGGCGTAATTGTAATTATTTCAGCTTGAAGCCCAAACGTATCTGACAATTTACTCCGTGCATACGCAAAATATATCGGTATTTGGGGCATTTAATCCCCGGAGCCAACGCCAGAAAATCGGCCCTCGCCGTTAAAAGTAAAAAGAGAATATGCGTGCAGTTTTCTTCCTCGGTCTTCACAACATCCAAAGCATGAATATTACGACATATTATTAATCCTAATTTTAATTGGTTCTTATATCGTCTAACCTTTTCATATCTACACATATTTTCTCGTCTACACTCTTCAGTAATTGCGAAATAAAATGCAATTGATTTTTTTCTATATTTTGCTCCTTTTATTTAATTTATTTCGTCAATATTGTTGGTGAAGAAATGTAAAAAGTGGTAAAGAAATTGATTTTCATTTGTGAGGTCCAAACGTAGCTTTATATTCTCGTGCAACAAATCGTCTCATCATTTTATGTGAACTTAGAATTGCTCTAACATCATTCCCATAATAGGGCGGCAACACAGGACGATGATTTTATTGAAAAGATTAACTCTGTTTTAGTTATGGCTATGGAGCCAGGGTTTCCATCATATGTTATCCGTTAAGTCGTGTGCACATATGATAGGTACTGAAAAAACAGCAAAAGAGACCACGCCGCGTGCTGACTCTTGACCCATTTCAGAATTCGCATTGGTAATAATTCTAGTTTTTACATGTAACCTAACTCTATGGATGTAGGAGTCTGGAAAAGCTTTAAATTTATAACGAAAAGCTTAAATGCTCGACTTACAGGAGGTAATACAAGGTTCTATTCCTTCGCTAGATTGTCGAATAGAGTATAATTTACTGGTTGACCGTCCTACTTGTTTGCTGCGGGTTAATCCTTTGAAACTCTTTAGTACCTTAATTTATGACCTTATCGAACTCAAAGAATGAATTTTACTATCTATTGGTGTTCCTTATTATTCTGTGCAACATAATAATTGAAATATGTCAATTGGGAGGACTCCCATTCGTAACCCAAAGGTTATTCTGGAAAAATATCACATTTTTATTGATTGTAATTTATGATGTCATAAGTCTTGATAGTGGATTTGAATTTTTTTAACATGCAGTGCGGTGCTTTCCTTTAGAATTAACACCTGCACAAGTATGACGTATCAGAAGGACGATGGGGAGGCCAACACATTTCTTAATTGTGGTTCACTGTCCATGGTTAACGTATTTGATATATAATTGTGTAATTACAAGGGTTCCAACTTATTATGGGTTAACTAGGTTATATGTGTAAAGTCTCGGTATTAAAAAGTTAGGGATTTTGTTCTAAAGAAGGAAAAACACCCTTTTTAAAATATGAAGCAGAAAGAATTTTAAAAATTCTAATCTTATCTTCGTGAGTTGAAGGTAAGCTTGATTAAAACTTGTTTATATTTGGTAAGCAACCTATTATTGTCAATAACTAAACTCGCTTTTTTGTAACTTGTAAATAAAAAATATATTTTTCATATAATGACGCCGATGAAACTAGAGTAGCAATTGACGCAGCTATATTATTTCAAATAATATTTGCAGCATTGCTTTAAATATCAACAAATTTTTGCATTTTATAATGACGATTCATAAAATTCCTCCCTGGTTGTTCTTTCTTGCACTTCAGTAATTTTGGCAGGTGATAAAGTAGGACCTTCAAGAACTGCACATGTTCTAATCTATGAACAGATGTAAATCCGATTTAGATATTAGGCAGTTCATAGTGCCACGTTTGTGTTCCTAATTCATTTGTGTTTCCTAATGCATATTCATAACGTGCATACGTTTGTGTTCATAATGTAAGTCGTGTCACTTATCTGGACAGCACACATGGACGTAACGTAAGGAAATGGGGTCGTTTACCACATTTTTTAAATTGCCGAATCCGATAGAGTTTTTAAAATAAAAAGACTATTTTTCCATTTTTGATCCGTCAATTATTTCTCGAGTTATAGGCGGCGAAAAACTGATGTTTTTAACCCTTTTGGAAAAGTGGGCGTGGTGCGACCTCTTACGTCATCCACTTCGTCCAATCACAACTGAGCCCGCGAAGCTACTTCGCTTTATCGCAATTGGGGACACAGAGCTGACTCTGCCAATGGAAGCGGTTGCGACAGGATCTAAGCGAGCAGATGTTCCGACATCCCCCCTCCACTCCCTTCCCTTTCCCTAAAAGCAGCCAAGAACGGGAGGTGGATGACGTAAATGATCTCACAGCAGCTTGTTCGGTGGGCGTCACCTTTTGCTTATTTTAATTTTTGATTTATGAGGGAATGGCTGTGGTTAGAAGATTAATTTTTTCACTAAAATTGTTTTTTCGTTTCCATCCAACGATTTCGTGTACAAAATTCCGATTTCTGTTGCGAGTAAACGCCCCTATTGTGGCTTAATATTTTTGGCCGCGCACCTTATTTCACTTAAATCTTTTTGCCACGCACCTTAGCATCCTCGCCGCCATCCATTGGGCTCCATTCTCTTTGTGCCAGAATCTCCTCGAAACCAAGAACGGTTAAGGAGGTTGGCTCGCGACTGCTAGAGTCAAGTTGTCTAAGGAATCTTATTAATTTAAGTACGAGTATATGCCTGCTAAGTGATCCTTACTTCACAAAGAAAATTACCTAAGCAATTGAAAGTCATAAGAATCACAAGAAATACAATGGAAAGTCGAAGGTTTTATTTTTTATGATAATTTTAATCAGCTCGACGATGGAGTCAATTCAGCATTTACGTTAGTGAAATAGATTCATGAACTCAATGAATTTACTAATGTTTAACACCAGAATATTACTACCAAACGTTTATGTTATAATATTTTTATGAAATATTCTTTTATCTCATTAGTAATTATAGTATTCATACGCCATACATATTGGCTAGAGCGACCGCAGCGCCACTTGAAGTCAACTAACGCCTTTCGTCTGCTATATGCGCATAAATTGGTGGATTTAGCGAAAAATACGGTGGGTTGATACCATTTTTTTGGTGTAATTTTATTCCTTGTGAAATTACGCATTAAATATCAGTTCTTTGCAAAAATGACATGTCACTATGGTATTTTTAAATGTGTATTCCCATGTGATGGCCATTCTCGCCGTTAATCGTATGGATCGTATGTAATTTGTGCAAAAAGGAGTATGGGTTGATATAATTATCTTTGCGTTATTAGATAGAGTAACTTTAGTTCTATAAGTGCTGAAAATATAAAAAAATGACATGACTTTCACTTTTCGGATCAACCTCCTTAAGTCCCCCTTGTGTTATTCTACGTTCCGTGAGACTTACTGGTGCATTTTGGTTGAACTCTTCCCTGTCACCACGCTAGCCACGCTTTTGCTCCATATCGGCGCTTCATTTAGGTGAACGTAGCGGCTGTCTGAAACATTAGAACACAAACGCAAGGTATTCAGAAGAAATCCATTGCTTTTAATGCGCTGTTCTGTGCTACCTGTTGTTGTGGAAAATGAGCGGCTTAAAAAGGGATTGCTTGAGGTGTTAATGGAGAAACCTCATTTCTCTTCTTTCAGGGATGAAATCGATTTTAAAGTAAGTGCGTCTGAAAGCAGTGTGTCTTGTTTAAAGAGGCTCCTGCCTTCAAGACTGAAGGGAATCCTCGATGTTGGTCAAGAGCCTGATTTGGGTCATGGTAGTAATAATTGGAGAATGAAGTGATTAATTCTCTTTTAACCCTGCTGGTATTTACTTGAGCTTGGGAAATTTCAGGTGATTTTTTCTTTCTTTTTATTCTATACTTTTATAATCCTAAGTATCAATACATTTTTAATTTGCTGAGGGATTTGCAGATTACAACTTTTGATTTTTTTCCAATGCAGAGGACCTCCTTGCGAAATTATGAGTATCCTTAATATTTCACTTTTTTATTTTTTCTGCATTTATTATCAACATTAAAATTGATCTTTGTAATTATAATGCATATGTTATATACTTATCCACGTCAAAATCCAAACCTTCAGGCCACCACAAGGGTATGTGGTTGGGGGTGACTCCACACCAGGCATCCACTATCGACGAATATGCAATCATCTTGTTAACGACTAACTTACCGATTTTGCTGTTGACAACTTCTTTGCTAAGGGAAACACAGCATTCTGTACATATGCTGCTCAAATCCAAAAAAAATCCATAATTAACATCTATAAATTCATACTCATGTCCTCATCCCTTGTGTTTTCAAGTCTGTGTCCGCACTAATAGGAATAGGCACTTCAGAACGGGAAAAAATGTACAAGGATGGGTATGGAAGGGAAAAGAAGGGTGGAGAGAAACCTGGCGTCGGCATTAGCCTGCTCCTGACGAAAGGCGCCAGGAGGACCACGTCTTAACGTCCCATTCGACGGACGGAGTATTGTACTCGAATGTTATCCACTTAACCCTCAAGTAGGGGCTGGTTTACCAATGAAAAAACCTTCCGCTATTGGGATTCGAATTCAGATCCCCCCAATGAGCGGCCAGTACCCTAACCACCAAACTAACCCTGCTCCTAATTGCAAACCTTAAACATTTCGACTCCAATTCCACGCTGGCCTTCCACTCTTGCGTACACCATTTATCTTGAGTGCGATCTTAACGATTTGATATAAACTTAACCATCGCCTCAGTGAAAAATAGTAAGATTTAGTAGATTAGCTATCTATACTGTTATGGTCTTTACAAAAGTATGCAGAGGAATAAAATTTTACTTTTTTTACGCAACTTGCATGCTCTAAAATATTTGACGCTAAATTCACGCTGGCTCTATCTTTTATGTACACCATGTACCCTGATACGATATTAACGGTTTGAAATCAATCTAACTCCTCCATCCTCTCGTGACAAACCGTAAGATTGGTTTGACGCAGCTTTACACCATTCTTCTATCGGCCAACCTCTTCATTTTTGCGTAATTATTCTCTTTTACGTACTTCCCTACTGACTCCTTGTATCCAGGAAGGGGCCTCTCTTTGCCATTCTTCACATTCACCTTTCACTCGGCGGCTGTCTTCATCAGACCAGTGTCTCTAGATAGAGTGATAGGCCATTTAGTTTGCCTCGTCTTCTCTCTTAAGTATTCCAAGACTTTTCTTCTTAAAACTCGTGTGTCATTCCGTACAAACGTTTTATTTTCATTATTCATATATAAAACTATTTTTCTAATGCTTCCACCCTTGCAGAAGTTAAGCTTAGATATGGGTGCTAGTACTTCGACATAGGTAATAGGTTATGTGCTATAGTAATAAAGCATTATTAATAGTGGAATAATTTATTTTAGCCTAGTTGTACGTGAAGAGGTTTTTTTATATACTTACGTATGCAAATTTTTGGTCCAGTTAACTTATATTTTCTGTGCTATTTTCGTGGCAATGGACTGTAGGAGAGAAGTTCTTTCTTAGTTAACCATCATTTGACCCCATCATTTTATCTGAAGAGTTCAATGGACTTTACGAAATATAAGTAGTTTAAATCTCTTGCTAACTTGGTAAACAATGTGTTAATATGTAAATAAGCGATATTATCAATGTGTGTGATATGTTTGTGCATTTTGAAGCTGAACTTAAGCGATTTCGCACCCAATGGGCTATAAATGTATATTTTTCGTATTTCTTAGCTTTTTTTCTTATTTGCTTATATAATTTCATTTTTTTTCTTTAACATATTACCATGCAACCTCGATGCAAAATATCTCATGGACCAGAAACGCCTAATACATGAAATAATTATAAATAATAATCTCTACTTTAGCGCACTGTACGTGTCCTCAAGCTTTTTAAGTGGGTACAAGAGTTTTGTTTTTCAAGGTAGTCCAATGGGGTTGTTTACCATATTTTTATTGCCGATTCTGATAGAGTTTGTAAAATAATAAGACCCATATTTTTCCGTTTTTTGATTCCTCAATTATTTCTCGAGTTATAAGCGGCGAAAAACTGATGTTTTTAACCCTTTCGGAAAAGTGGGTGTGGTGCAACTTCTGACGTATATCGACTTCGTCCAATCACAACTTAGCCCGCGATGCTACTTTGCCGTATCGCAAGAGGGGGACACAGCTGACTCTGCCAATGGAGCAGTTGCGACAGCATCTGTTCGTACAGAACCACCGAGATCCCCCCTCCACTCCCTTCCCTTCCCCTAAAAGCAGTCAAGGATGGGATCACGTCAATGATATGAAAGCAGGCTTTTCGGTGGGCGTCTTATTTAAATTTTTGATTTATTAGTGAATGGTTGTGGGTAGAAGATTAATTATTTCACTGAAATTCATTTTTCGTTTCCATCTAACAATTTTTTGTACAAAATTGCGATTTCGGTGCCGAGTAAACGCCCCCATTACTTCTACAATCTAACTTATCTTTATGCCGGAACGGTCCCAGCTTCTTTACTCTGGGGGTATTTGAATCTGCGATCTTTTGAGCTACCAGGAAGCTGCGCAACTGAGGGCGGACACAGCGGTCCGGAAGTTAAATTAGATTCTATGAAATAGGTTATATGTATTTGTAGATAAGAATTACTACACTACTATGCAGTTTTCATAAATTTCATTCATTTTAGGCCAAGAATTGCCCTTAAAAAATAAAAATTCAAATTCTTCTTATTTCTTTATTTGTTACCCTCGTCCCCGCCGTACTGAGCTATTTCTTGATTGCATTGTGCGTTTGGAATGAACGAAGAATTTTATTAGTCCAAGCATGTTCTCCGGAAGAAAATAAACAAGAAAAAGTTTTAGTCCAAGAGTTGGTGGTAAAAAGGGTCTCTGAAACAACGGGAAGCTGCTAAAAAAAATAATTTAGCTTAGATATGGTACTGTACTAAAAACCTCCCCAACGTTAAAGTAACAGCTAATGTATCTCAAAACTACGACGAAAAATATTTATTTTCAAATATATAGTAATTTGCTATGTTTCTCGGAAAATATAATTTTTTCTCTGGACGATATGGATTTCACGGAATCGTTTCTTTCAATGTATTTACTTTCTATGAAAGTAAATACATTCTACTCTACTCTAATTCTCTACTCTAATTCTCACTAGCCAACCGAAGTAGAGAATACATAAATGAGAGATAAAGTAAATAAGTTTAGTGTAAATAATGCTTAGTAGAAATAGTAAGGAGAGTTCTTGAGAAAACCAGGGGTAAAGTATAAATTCTATATTATAATGAACGGAAAAAAGATGTTAACGAATATGTTTAGAGACAATGTGTGACACCCTTGAATGTTGAGTTTGAAGTTACCCTGTTTTGAACTCGAAAAATTGATGGTCCTACCCGTTCTCAGAACGAGTTTTTTCAATCTTGAAATTTTATAGTGGTCTCTTTCAAACTCTTCTCCTCTATGGTTAAAAGTGTATTTGTTTTCATTCCCTTGAGCTATTTTTTAGTTATATTTCATACTTTATCACTAGATTTCCAAGGATTTAAGCAGTTCTTTTAGGCTTTGTTTGTTCAGTGCAAAATGTTACATACTAAACACTACATTGAGGGATTTTGTTCACATTTCTTTTGTAGAGCAAGTCCTTTCGACTCTTCTATACATTTTCTTTCCCCTATTATCTTTAATTAGCCAGAGCAATCACTTTCTCAAGGTTCACTTGGTGGTATTCCATCTTGAGAGGAAGAAACCTTTTTTATTTTATTAAACTCTACTCTACTAAACATTTAGCTTGGAAAACCTTTTAAATTTTATTGACACTTTGCATCCAGCTATTTCCTTCACTCGTGAGATGGAACGTAACAAATCTATCAATATTTTTATATTTGACAATCACCTTAGAAGAAGGGAGGCATACATTTTCAATCTTTCGAAAACCCACATACACCGACTATGTCGTACCCGCAGATTCCAGACACCCTTACCCCCAAAAACTCTCCGCTTTCCACGCCCTCATCAACCGTCTTTTTATAATTCCCCTGAATGACTCCGAATTTGAAAAAGAATCCCGTACCATCAAGCAGATTGCAGCCAATAACGGCTACCCACCCACACCATTAGACAAACTCATACGCAACAAAAGGAGAAAATTAACGGTAGCCAATTTGTACAAAAATACAGAACCCCCGGTTAAAAAGTGGTGCTCGAATACGTTCTTTGGGGAGATTTCTTCTCGAGTGGCGAAACTTTTACCAAGTGACCGTTTTAAAGTGGCATTCAAAACCCCATTTAGTTTGAAGAACCTTTTATCGAACTGTAAGGACCCCATTGACCCTCAGAAGAAAAGTGGTGTATACTTAATGGAATGCAGTGATTGTGGTGGACGGTATGTTGGACAGACGTGCAGAAATTTTATAACGAGACAAAAGGACCACACAAGGGATTTTAAAAATGTTAATTTTAACGGAAGCAACTTCGCCAAACATCTTTTAACCCACGGACATAAAAAGTGATTTTACTATGACACGTCTCCATTTTACTAATGATAGACGGAAAGCTAAATGCTCTAGAACAGCTGGAGATTTTTAATAAAACAATTTGACGGTGATAAATTCCTTGTTAATGAAAATATGTTCCCGCCGTCTTCCCCCATCCTCAAAGGTTTAACCCCCTCCTCTTTGCCCTCTTAGTCCACCTCTCGCGTTCACCTCCTGTGTTCCTTTCCCTCCGCTTCTCCCTCACCACACATTTTCCTGTATATAAGGCTTGTGCTTCCCTCACAATTTACCTGAAGATGATGTGAAACCACATCGAATCCCGGGTCGAGTTTTTAAATAAATCTAGTGGTATCAGTAAAAGTTGCCTTTTCTTCCTCCACCCCCTTTAATTAGCCAATTTACGCTAAAATTTTTATCACGTTGTTCTCACAAATTAGCTGGATAAATTCTCGTTGGGCTCATTATATCGTTATACTTAATTTCTGTTTGATTAAGTGCCGGTGGCCTTGGCCATTTACACCATTTCACACCTTTTCCTCTGTACACTTCGTAATGGAAGATATGTACTTATTTTTTCCAGACTATATGTTACTTAATGTCATGGATTTTTGGATAAATTCAGTTTTCAATCACTAGGTGTTGTCATTGAAACAGTTTTCATCACGCTTTTCATGCCTCTATATTATAGACACTTCCTCTAATTAGTTGACCTGTATTCCATTACCCAACTTCAAATATACTTCC
Organism: Platycnemis pennipes; assembly: GCA_933228895.1. NCBI lineage: Eukaryota > Metazoa > Arthropoda > Insecta > Odonata > Platycnemididae > Platycnemis > Platycnemis pennipes. The sequence continues at coordinate 39,113,547 of OW121851.1, read as the reverse complement.
TAAGTTGATGTCTTGCTGAGCTTTATTTTGAATTCACGGCGTATCAGGAAAACTATGGGTACCTACACCTGGATGAGCCCTTTTTATGTTTTCAGCTTGATGAATAATATATTTTTAATCTACCTTACTCATGTCATGAGTTTTATTGCATTTATACCATTACCTGACGGGGGAGGGTTCGCTGTTGGCTCTATATGTTTTTTATTGCAACGACAAGTCGTACGAAGCTAGCAAACAAGATTCGGGTCCATCGTTTTGTATGCATCTCAACAATTGTTGTTACTTTAATATCATTTTCATCGTTAGGTATCTGAGAACCGCCCGCGTAGATGGTAGGTGTGTGGCTGTTAACAGATGGATTCAAATTATTCGACTTGGTGATTGGAAACATTCGGGATGGATAAAAAAAATGAGATAATAAAACGAATGAGATAATTTCAGGATATCTGCGACTCATTCCTACGGCATTTTAATTATTGACATGTTTTACTCCAAAACAAATTGGACAAATTCTCTTTGGGCGTATTTTATTGTTGTACTCTACACTGTAAAAAGTTTATCTGATTTTCAGTGCGATCTGAATTTAAACGCTGCCTGATTTTACGGTAGTGCTCTAAATTTAAGACTCAACATGCGTGAAAATCAGACACACTTCCGTCATATTTTAAGAACTTAACAACAGCATATTGAAAATAAAATGGTTGTGATCTGAAATTCAGATCACCCGGGCTGAAAATAAGCAAGCCTTGGTTGCCTCCGCCATTGGAGCTAACCTGCCAATAGCAGAGACTGATTGGCGGAGCGTAACCAGGGAGATGGAATTCAACAAGGATTACGAAGTGTAAATAAGTAAAATTCGAAGTATAGTCAAATTTTATTGTATGCAGGTGAAATATGTTTCGTGCGATGAATTAATGGTGTGAGAATGTGGCGTTGATACTTCGTTTGTTTGCAGAAGGGAGCCAGTTGTGTCTGAGTGACGTATCCTAAGATTAATCTTCCTTATTTTGTCTACGTGGCAGGGTTGTAAGAACTAAAACACAGTCGCCCTTGTCAAGTGACAGTTCCTGCCTTGGTTTTTAGTTACTGGCACAATTCTTTGGTATCGAAGACTTTGCATGGATTACTTTTTTAAAAGAAATACAAACTTTCATATTATCTTTGAAGTTATTTTTAATGTGTTTCCATTGCAGTCCTGAAAGCTTTTTCAATGGAAATTCTATGACTTGCGTTTGCTCTATCGAAGAATTTAGTCAGTAAAACAATATAATTGAGTAGAAATATGAAACGTTAGGGTTTTGGTTTGTGTTCGTGTGAAGTGTTTAAATATGTATTTGTAATTAGACATCCCTTAAAAGTAGCCTTTAATTTAAATAGCAACCCTCACTGTTACGTGGGATTTATTTTAAGATAGGGTCATGCTGAATTTAAGACAGCTCTGGTCTTGGTTTGTGTTCGTGTGAAGTGTTTACATATCTAGTACTTATAATTAGACATCGCATAAATGTAGGCTTTGATTTCAATAGCAACCCGCATTGTTACGTGGTACTTATTTTCAGATAGGCCCATGCTGAATTTAAGACAGCCCTGGTCTTAAATTCAGCATGGGACTATCTTAAAATAAGTCCCACCTGGTGTGATTTTCTGCCCTGCACCTGCCTTAAAATAAGACATCCCCTCAGAGTAGGCTTGAATTCTAATAGCAAACCGCATTATTACCAGACTAGGGCTGTCTTAAATTCAGCATAGGCCTAACTTAAAATAAGTCCCACCTGATCTGATTTTCAGTCTGCCTTATTTTTAGACGAGATATTAGTGCTGAATTAACATGCACTGTCTTAAAAATGTTGCATCTGAAATTCGGATCGCTTTTGTACCTTAAAATCAGATAAAATTTTTACAGTGTATCAATCACTGTAAAAAGTAGATCTGATTTTAAGGTACAAAAGTGATCTGAATTTCAGATGCAACAATTTTAAGACAGGGTATGTTGAATTTCAGCAGTAAAATCTTGTCTAAAAATAAGGCAGGTGAACGACTGAAAATCAGACCAAGTGGACTTATTTTCAGATGTCTTATCTTATGTAAACACTTCACACGAACACAAACCAAAACCCTAACGTTTCATATTTTTATTCGATGATACTGTTTCACTGACTAAATTCTTCAATAGAGCAAACGTAAGTCATAGAATTTCCATTGAAAAAGATTCCAGGACTGAAATGGGAACACATGGACAATATCTTCAAAGATAATATGAAAATGTGTACTTTTATTGGAAACAAAGTAATCCATACAAAGTCTTCGATACCACAGATGTGTGCCAGTATCTTCAAACCGAAGTATGAACTGTCACTTGATGAGGGCGACTATTTTTTAGTTCTTACAACCCTGCCGCGTAGACAAAATAAGGAAGTTTACTCTCAGGATACGTCACTCAGACACAACTGGCTCCCTTCTGCAAATAAACTAAGTATCATTCCCACATTCTCACACAATTAATTCATCGCACGAAACTTATTTCACCTACTTACAATGAAATTTGACTATACTTCGAATTTTACTTCCTTACGCTTCGTAATTCTTGTTGACATCCTGCTCCCTGGGGTTGAATGAAAAACACTGCGTTTTGTATATCCTGCTCCCTGGTTACGCTCCGCCGATCAGTCTCTGCTATTGGCTGGTTAGCTCCATTTGCGGAGCCAACCAAGGCGTGCTTATTTTCAGCCCGGGTGATCTGAATTTCAGATCACAACCATCTTATTTTCAACATGCAGTGGTTATGGTCTTAAAATAAGACGGAGGTGTGTTGATTTTCACGCATCTTGAGTCTTAAATTCAGACCACTACCTTAAAATCAGACAGCGCTTGAATTCAGATCGCACTCAAAATCAGATCAACTTTTTACAGGGATGTTCAGGTTTTAATGGTAGCGTTGCCATTTGTGCGAATGCCTAAGAATTTGTGGATTGAACTTCAGCGTTGCAGCTCATTACATTGCACTTCTGTCACGGGCTCAAATAAAAGGCGCGAAGGATTTGAAAATTGAGATAATACTTTTTTTTTGCATCTTTTTTTTTTGCCGCGCCGTCGCCCTCCCATGTTAGATCATCGCCGACCGTTGAATCAATCCACCTCGAGTCATCTCCCCATTTCACGGGTCCCTCTCTTAATTCCCTCGCCGCCGCCGTATCCGTCCTCGGCAGACGATTTCCTCCATTCGTTCGACCCCGTCGGGTGTGTGTGTGAGCGTGTGTTCTCGCGATCCCTGGACTAATGAATTTGCTCGCTTTAATTTGCGGGTGTGCGCAGTGAGCAAGGTGAAGAGACGAGGGTCGGGAGGTATGCGAGTGGCCCAGTCCAATTTCCACGCTGAATAAATCAAATCAAATTCCGGCGCAGGCTCATTTTTGAGTGCACGGGGCGTGAATTCTAGAGTGTCTTCCACCCTCCTCTTCCTCCCCTATATTCTCTCTCCTCCTGCACCCCCTCCTCCTCTTTCCCCTCCCACCCTCGCCTTGTCCCATCCACCCCGACTTGTTTCGGATGCGTTCCAATATTAGCATTCGCGTCCCTCCGCGTTGGGGCACCTTCAATTTTCTGCGCAAAGTAATCATGATGATTCCCAGCCCAACAATGGCTCGTCCCGCCAACGTCCGAATCGGTGGTGTCGATAGGTTTCTGTTTTACAGTCGAAGGAAGGCGATATCATTTCGTTGAATGATTCCGTGATTTGAATTGCCTCGTCTGTAAGATTTTTACAGATTCATTTAAAACATTCTTTAGCATAACCGGATTCTGCTGTTTCACTATCCTCATGGTGAGAGAGGGTTAGTTAGTTAGGTACTCAGGGAAGGCGACCGACAGCTGAGGTCATTTGCGCCATATAGGATAGGTGTGTATTTGGGTAATGGTAGGAATATTTCAGGTAAGAGAGGAAGGGTGGAGAGAAACCCGGCGTCGGCATTAGCCTACTCTTAACGACAGGCGCCAAGGGGACCACGGCTTAACGTCCCATCCGACGGACGGAGTACTGAACATGAAATGCCCTCCACTAGGCACTCAAGTGGGACCGATTTGCCGCTGAAAAATCCACTGCCGGGAATTGAACCCGAGTCCTCGGGATGGGAGGCCAGTACTCTATCCACCACACCATCCCGATCCCCAAGGTGAGGGAAAGAGGTGTATATGGGGGTCCTAAGGTGTAAGGTTGGAGTGAAAGTGTAAGCATTAGGTTGACTCACGTCGGGTGGTCCAGCTGTTTTAGGATCATGATCTATTGATAACCCTGCCAGTCATTCTCAAGGGTGTGTGGCAGTAGATGAGTAATAACAAAACATACTCAACGTACATGGACACAATGCAAGTGAATAAAGGAGTACTACGAATATTATGTGGAACGCATTCTAAATGTTTTTTCATCATCTCAAATGTAATTAAATATTCAAGAATTACTGCAACAACGCGGTAGTCAGAAAAATCTGCTAATCTAATATTATACCTGTTTACTTCGGTAACTCTGCATGAAACCGGTATCAGTTTTGTGTGCAATGGTATTATGTTAAGGGACGTTGTTTTTATGAAGTCGCCGTGGTATAACATATCATGATGAAGTCCTTACCACGAGATATGATTAAGGATTTAACAAAACCTGACTTTGTCAAATTGTAATACGGACTGGTGACAGACAGCTCAGGTCCGTAAATATAGGTACGTGCACCTATGGTGGGATAAGAAGCATTTTAAGAGGGTTGTGTAGTGTTGTGTTGAGGAATTTTCGTTCGTGTTCGATTGTAGCAACATACGAATTAGCGAATATTTGATGCATTGTTTTTGGATTTAAATAATTGGCATCGCATACATAGTTGTTTAGCTACATTTTTTTAGTGCAGTGAGCCCAATTTACCTTCTCCAAAATTTATATTTTTTTTGCGAGGGTGCGAGGACACATGTTGGGAATCCAACATTTAAGTATGCAGGGTTGTCAGCAGGTCAAAAAGAGGATAACCTATGGCTAAGAGTTTTCTCACTATTGAGGATAGACAGATAATTGGCTATAGGTAGGTTCATTAAAACATACATTACATGCGTAAGACCCTATTCTCTAAAAGGAAATCACTTAGTTATTATAGAATGGGGAAGTTACATTTTGGAAAGCAAGTTTTGGATTCCGTGCAAAAAAATTATGGCCTAATTGAAGAATTTACTTTGACAGTTGCCCCTTACTTTGAAATGCTTCGAAAACGTAAGAAATACTTTATAGCAATTGTTGAAGTAGTTAAATCTAAATGGAATTCACTCTTGCATATAATATTTTCTTATCATCTTGTCTCTGACGATGATACTTCGCTAATGGACCTTATTTTTTTTCATTTTTAATTTTTTTCATCATCTAGTATATGCATATGTCGGCTTGTCTTGTCGGTATTGAAATTATTCATCACTCAGTCAGCACTGAAGAGGAGAAATTTTAAGAACTGTTATTGGGGATCTTGAGTTTTACGCACCTGCACATGACCCAAAGTGTAAGTATTTCAGGTTCCTCCCTTTCCCCACCGCTTACTTGATCAAAAGAGAATATTCAGACACCTTGCTGGTCTGCCTTGGAATTAAATTACTAAACAGTGAGAACCTGCGTACTTTATTGGCTGGATTTCTTCAAATTAGGTGCTTCTTGAACTACTTTTCTGCGGAATGATGTACGTTTTCCCATCAGTGTACCGTAATTACCACCTTCTTGTGTTTTTCTGTGGTCAAATACCTGACATACTGCGATTAGCAATTTAATTCAAACCATGTTCCTCAGTTCATGTTGTCTTTGGATTTTCTATACTACCGAATCAACGGCGAGCTGTAATTCAGGAATAACTGTGGTAACCAATCGGGAACCAAATATTCTTTACATCTACTTCTACTTCTACATAATACCCTACAAGCCACCATAAAGATGTGTGGCAGGAGGTGAATTCTCACCAAGCACGCACTACATATCATGCATAAAAAAGGATTTGTATTTATATACTGTTCTTAACTTCACTATTTACTTGGGACTCAGGGACTCAAGTAGTGGAAAAGCCATGGGTGCATGCAGGACGTGTACGAAGGAAAGGTAAAGAGGCAAAGGGGTCTCGTTTGCTCTTTAATTGGTCGGTATACACTCGGGGAAACTCCTCACCGGAACACGTACCTTTCCACCCAGCTGTGACCAGTGTTCTTTCCCTCTCCCGACTCGATCGAAAAACGCGGCCCGCCCCTGTTACCCACACGTAAGATGTTTTCTATCGATTAAGGAGAGAATGCGTCGCTCGGTGTGCTGCATGCTGTGTCCTTAGGGACGTTTTTGGGAGTCCCCTGAGATAAATGGAGCGTCTTACAGCGAGTTGGGGGAGCGGTCTCAGGGTGCTTTCCGCACTCCCCCACCCTTCCCTTCGCTTTTTTATGCCCAGATCTTCCCCTCTTTCTCGTTCCAAACCGTGTATCTCTTGCGCTTCCCCAAACTCACTTCACCCCATGGTCCAACTGACTCGTCGGTGGTGGTGACACTCGTGCCTTACCACTAGTGTCCCGAACTGCTCTTTTTTTTCTGCAGAGCGGGTTCTAATGATCCGGTCCCGATGGGAGATCAGTTCTCGAGAACCGCTGCCTTACACCGACCTAATAATGATCGGATGAAAGTTCCTCGTTAATGACTCTACAGAGTGGGGCAGATAGAGACTGGGTCTAATTAGCATCGATCGTTGGCTAAGCTCTCGTAAAAATTTACCGGTGTACCGCAAGAACAATTAAAGGATCATTAGAAGGGGGGGATAAAGTAAAGCAGTGCTAATTGCAAAATTCTGGAATGTGGAAGCGCGATTCAATCATTTATTTTATTATGTGAGGTAATGTGTCAGATCGCTTGGGCCAATTAAATTTGCGAAATAATTATAATAGGAAAATTCAGAACGCGATTTTATGTGTTCGTGTATTATTGATACAGCGATTGGTATGAAAATTAAATTTATTCATTCTCCTACCACCCAGATCCTCTCTTATGTTAATGCAATGAATTAAATTTTGAAAATAGCTTTTTACTGTATGGAAAAACAAATTTGCAATGCAAATATGAATCTTGGTGATAAATCTGTAGATCTGCAGCGTAGAATGCAAGCGAATTTGAATTTTCAAATATTCATGCCAAATGAAAACCTATGAGCTGAACTTTACACTTTGCAAATCATGAATAATGTTGAATGCTGTCAATCAATATTTGTAGATATTGAATCCAGTTGTATATGCAACCCAGGGAATTAGGGATAGGGCTTCATTCACGTGATGGGGATTTGTTGGGTGTATTTTCGCTTCAACGTATCTGACTAGTAAATTGGATTGTATGTTTTCTAATTTAGTTTGTGTGCGAAAGTGCAATTAAGGATAGCCGAGGAAAGCGAATAAAATATTATACTCGACTTAATCTATTTTTAATTTGTGTCGACGTTGGCCAAATACCCTAGTTAACATACGGCATGCTTGTTTTAAAAAAAAGTGGAAAATATGGAAGGAGAACGATTTTCGTCAGGAGATATGACGGTATGAGCCTTAAAGACGATGAAATGCTTCCATCTCATGTAAGCTGGGAAAGGAGGAGTTAAAGAAATACCTACCTTTTAAGTGCTCTAGTTGAGTGTAGGAATTGGTGTTAGGAAGAGGATATTTTTGTGATTAACCGGTGCGGTATTAATTTTTAAATCCGTTAGGGTAAAATATCATCATTGGTCATCAATCCTCAGATTGGTTTGACGCAGCTCTCCACTGAATTCTTCTATCGGCTAATCTCTTATATTTACGTATTTCTTCTCTTTCATTTCCTTCATCACTTGTTCCATATATCTTGCACGAGGCCTTCCTTTGCCATTCTTCCCGTCCACTTGTCCCTCGACGATTGTCTTCATCGGACCATTATGCCTCATGATGTGGCCGATTAAGTTGTTCCATCGTCTTCTTAGGGTATTCAGAAGACTTATCTTTTCTCTCTCTTTTCTTACGACTTCCTCGTTACTTTCTCGGTCGATCCATTTAATCTTCAGGATAAAATATTTACTTGCAAATAAGATATTCAATCAGTAAGCTAGCCATTTCCTCAATTATTTTGGGCAGGAGACCGACAGCAAAGTTCGTTTACGCCCAGTAGGATTAGCGGATAATTAGTCTGACAGGATTTTTACAAGAAACGGAGGAAGGGTGGAGAGAAACCCTCCAAAAAGCTCCAAGGAATCCATGGTTTAACGAAAGAGCCGATGCACATAGTAGTAAGTATCTCTCCGCACAGGGCACAACTATAAACTGGCACAGCAATGAAAATTATCTACTCAAATTCACTTTAAAAGTAGCCGGTCACAAGCTGGATCAGGTGCAGCAATTTAGCTATTTGGCTGTACCAATGCTGGAGGAAAAGTGTCGAGCAGAATCAAATTTCTAAGGAGGTTTGCCTTGGAAAAAGATGCGTTTGCTTGTAAGGGAGAACTAATGGCAGGGTAGATGATTGGAGACAAAAAGAGAAGACTGGTGAATAATTTAATATAGTGATTGGCAATGTATGTCTTCAAAACGTGGGTCTTAAAGGAAGGGCATTAAAATAGACTTGGGTCTTTAGAGATGTGGATACATAGGGAATGGAGGAGGTAATAATAGGGGTGGAAGTGAAGACGAAAGAGGAAGTGTTAGAGATGGTAGGTTATGGAAGGAGTTTAAGGATGAAATTAGGAAGAGGCAGAGGGACTGAATGGAAAAAATAATGAGGGGCGAGTGATTGGATAGAGTAAAGGGAGAAGGGGGATATGCTTAGTTGAAGAAAGATATCCTGTGAAAGGATTCGGGGTTTAAAAATTTTATGTCCGTCTGAACATACCTTAGTCAGTAGACTACTACTAATAATGATTAAATCAGTGAGCCATGAAAGGGTCTGCGGCGTTTATGACCATCACTTCTACGCCTACGACATTGGGATGAGAGAGATCATACTTCGCCACGAAGCTTGTAATTGCCGTGTCTTTAATTAATGAGGACACCGAGAGAATGTGAGGCGCAACGCGCGCAAACAATCAAAAGTCGATGGGAGAGCAGCATATAGCTATGGCGATCGACCGTAGTGGTATACAGAAATAGGAGAGCGAACCAAACTGTACATTAAAAAATAGCCGAGAATTGTCTCCTTTCTGTGTGAATAGACCTTAAATTTTCTTCACGTAATATTTTTCGTGAACCTACTGCGGGATATTTTTGGATCGGATGCATCTGTTGGTTAAAACCAGCAAGTTTTTCTTTTCAACTCATCATCATCATCCTATTGAAATTCATGTATCCATTCCGGTAGCTGCTTTCCATTTGGTGGGGATGCTGTGTTTATTTTCCCTTATCTTTATTGACCTTCAAATGCGGGTCCATCCTGGATTGTCCGCATCACCGAAGTGGCTCATCGTTTGGCGGCGTGGCCTCCATTTCCAAGCGATTTCAACACTCAAATTGCATCCATAATCTGCCCTGTCATAGCGATCCATATCGTAAAATGACTATTGAAACTCTCATGTGTTTCATCATCTCACCCTTTCCCAACTCCAAAAGCGCAACCGCCACACCTCCGATGGGTGGTAATTCTCTCGTTATCTGAGTATATCGTGTACACTCCCCTGTAAAAAAATTCCACTAAAATAATCGGCATTGTTGAGAAAAAGTACAGATTATTGCTTCTTTCCTAGTTAAACATGATACTACTGTGCGCAATAATTACATATTTCATACACACAGGTGAAAATATATTTATTAACGCGATGAATTATTCATACATGCCAGCAAAGCTTCCATTTGATCTTGGTTTTAAATATTATTTTCCCAATATTGTCGGCATGCACACCAAGGGTTAAGGAACCTGTCACCTTTTGTTGTCCCTATAGTGTGGGATTCAGCGATAATTTCATGCTTGGCAGGTGTACGACTGAGCAATGCACCAAACGCAAATATTTATGAATTAGAGAGTGATAACCGCAATAGAGTATGGTATCTCTTTCATCAATAATGTTCTGATGTTGTGGAAATGTATATGAGCTCTAAAAGGAAACATTAAAATGACCAAATTAAGCCCTTGTGGATTTATAATCCTTATTGCTGAGTGAGGGATAATTAGGTCTTCTCGGAATGAAAATTGGCTTTTCGTTTCAAAAAGATTCCCACCTTCAGTCTACGCCATTAGTACGTACACCATGTAGATTTGAAACCAGAAAACCGTAGAAGATTTTGAAACCAGTTAACCGTGCTGCTTTCTGGTTTCAAAATCGTTCTGAGGTGCCTGAGTCGGCACAGGAAAAGGAACTGCCGATAGGAAATCTTTTCTTCAATGTGCCGATTTCACTTGACGTCGGGCGTTGTTTTGATGACATGAATTTTGGTGTCCCCTTCTCTCAAACATGCCTACTGGTACTTTTACTCGATAGTATTATGTTTCCTTTGCTGTATCCGATTATTGCATTCTTTGGAATGAAATCGGCATATCCTGACATGACTGAGTACGGAGTAATAGAGGGGAACATGGGCATGTAATTTTATTAATTCTTGGCTCTGAAGGTGTACACCATCCTCATCCTTCAAACCAACCTACAGGCTGATGATCCTGGCTCTGGTTTTCCATATTTTGCTGTAAATATCTGGATTCCATCAGAATGTTTTTAGACATAGGAAAGTTGCACTAATTGTAATATCGAGTAAGTGATCTGGTTGGTCGTTTTCACTACAAACCAGTCTGTTTCCTCCCCTTTCGTAATTTTTTTTGTTCAAAGTAATGTAGTCTTTTTTTTATAATTTTAGTCAACTTATTTCTTTAAGTTTTACTTAGCTTGCACGTATCTTCAAGTCCCTGTGTCGTTCAGCGAGAAAAGCATTCAAAAGTACAAAACGTAATTATTTTTTTAAGTAGAAAATATTTGCATTTTTCAGTTCCATTTATATCACGCTAGCCTCTGTTAAACTTAAAGATCTTCATCTAATCTTGACAATAATCTTCCTCTAATCTTGAAGATATTCTTATTCTAATCTTAAAGACAATTTAATTTCTAAGGCTTAAGGCTTTTACTTTAAATAAACATTTTTTAATTGAGGAATCCATTTTCCATCGATAAGAATATCCCATGTACTTACTGCGCAAGTCTGTTTTCTACATTAAAAACCTCTCCACCGAACAAATTACATTACGTCAGCTGACTTTGTTGAATTTGCTATGGTGAGTGGGTTGAAGGTTTCTGGTATCGTGACTGCATCTACAGCGTTTTCTGCCCATGTAGTTCATGTGGTTTAAGCCTGCCGAGAGACTTTTAAAAAGGTATGACTCTTGCCGGATGTGACATTCGTGATGCGGAGGCCGACGATTCGAATCGGAGCTCAGTGGGGAAAGAGCTCAAGGATTCCTCACAATTTCCGCAGGATAACAAAGTGGAGCGGAAGAGATAATTCTTGGGATAATCGATAAAATGTGGACGAATGTGACCTATTGCGGGAGAATCACGTGGTGCGATGATTCTCCCATCTATTGGTTGAATGATATCAATATAACGTCATTGGACTGAAAGAAGACTGTCAATTTCACGGTAGGGTCACGTTATGCTATACAGAGGAGGTAAATTGCAACATAATGTCAATTGTGCCATTTAAAATATGTATGTAATTTGGACTAAATAGGATTTTTTGGAGAATAGAGTAAGGATGGAAGAAGATCAAAATCTATCGTCAGTATCAGCCCATTCTTATATAGGTGACTTGGTGAGGTGGCTAGAGAACCTTCCTTCCATATTTAGGTGTAAAGAGCAATTCAAGTTCAGTACTCCATCCGTCGATTGGGACGTTAAACCGTGTACACCGTGGCACTTTTATTTATGAGTAGGCTTAAGTCGACGCTGGTTTCGTTCCACTCTTACCTGAAATGTTCCCATCCTTGTCCATCTACCCACCTAAAATGGTGCTGATGACCATAACTGTCTGCCACCACTTCAGAATAGCCGTTAATACTAAACATACGAAAGGTACCACGATGTTCACGGTTTAACGTCTCGTCCGACAGACAGAGTGGTCTTAGAAAAAGAGAACTCATAGAGTTTCCGAAGGTATATTAATAAAAAGTCTGCCATAGTTGTGATTTGAAACCGGACCCAGGAGTTCACGATACTAAGAAGGGAATCTAATATGGATGGGAAAGAGACATCTTGAGTGAGAAGGACCTGAGGAGTACAGAATAGAGAAAGTCTTGAGTATCATCTAAAGAAAATCTTAATTACTTGGGATAGATTCGTATTGTGTTTTTAATTTACTAATCTGAGGAACTATATTCGACTCCGTACAAAAATTTCTAGACGCTTCGGACTAGCTTTCTACTTGCCGTAAAACCCATAGCATGAAAGAGTGGCAAGTTTCTTTTTCGTGAAATATTGGGCCTTTTATCTTACTTTATGTTCCAAATGAAATATAGCATTTGTGTTGATGAAAATGTTGAAGCTCTGCTACGTGCACAGGAGCAGAAATGCCATATGGTAACCTCGACTTTTGAGTGCTCCGTCAAAGGCGTTGATTCTATCATATCAATTTCTATCATTTCCATGAATACATTAAGCTCGCTTCGCGTCGTCATGTGCCAGGTTATCAAGGGTGTAATGTGACATGATATGTTAATACTACTAATAATATGCACACCACATCAGTGTAAAACGTGATCATCCTGTTGAAGCTTGAGGAAATTCCGTTCGCCTGCTGATCATTACAATTCATGAGTCCTGGCTCATACCAGCTTCATATAACAACACCTGCCACGTTAGGCAGCAATATGTTCTCAAAAATTAGTTTGTTCCAAATTTCAAGACTTAAAAATTTTAAAATTATTTTGTTTCAAATTTCATTCATTCATCATCATCATCGGTCAACAATCCTAGGATTGGCTTGACGCAGCCCTTCACTCGATTCTTTCATCGGCCAACCTCTTTATATTAATGTAATTCCGCTCTTTCACATCCTTCACGACCTGTTCCATATATCTCATACGAGACCTTCTTTTGCCGCTCTTCCCGTTCACTTTTCCCTCGACGATCGTCTTCATCAGGCCATCGTGCCTCAAGATATGGTAAGTTGTCCCGACTTCTTTTTAGAGCTTTCAGTAGACTTCTCCATTTTTCCACTCTTCTTAAGACTTCTTCGCTTATCACTCGGTCGATCCATTTTATCTTCATCATTCTTAGGTAGCACCTCATTTCAAATGCTTCCACCCTTTTCTTCTACGCTGCTGTCAAGGTCCATACCTCACTGCCTTAAAGAAATATGCGCCAGATATACGTTATGATGAAGTGCTTCCTTACTTCTGCGCTTGTATTTCCAGCTGTAAGTAGATTCTTCTTTTGATAGAATGCCCTCTTTGCCTGAGCTATTCTACTGACTCTTGCTTCGTTCATCGTTGGTTACTCGGCTCTCCAGGTAACAGAACTCATAAGCATTTATTATGTGCAGTTATCTTGAATGGAGCCTATCCATACAGTGTTGGGATTTTGTTGTTGATAACGTTATTATTACGAGTGATTCAACCCTAGGATTGGTTTTCTGGATTATTCCATACCTCCCTATCCCACGCCAATTCCTTTATGCCCTTGAATTGGTTCTTCCCCAGACCATTCTTGACTTGAGTACTTGACTCTTGGTATTCCTCGTGGATTTGCTCCTTCAGTTTTTCTCTCCATTATGTTCCGAGGTATTCGTTGTGTCTCAAGGGGTAACCCAGCCACCGTATTCTTCTTTCGGTGTTTGGTAAACCATAGCGTCTTTCATCCTTTTTATTTTCTGTATACCTCCTCTTTTGTAACTTTGTCCTTTTGATCTTAAGTGTCCTCCTTTAACGCCATGTTTCGACGGCTTCTATTATTTTCTGAGAAGCTTTTCCTTTGGTTAATGCTTCGTTTCGTAGAGCACAAGAGCCCTCTTCATTGTTTTGACATACTGTTTCCTTGTGTTCAATAATGCACTCGTACATGATTTCACGAGGTGAGTGAGGTCATGATTTGATAATCTAAACCAAATCACCACCTCTCGCAATCTAATACTGAGCTCCTTGAGTCTTTCATCGACCAGATGCTACTTGCCGAGGTTGCAACTCTATTCTTTTACTTCTCTTTCTCAAAGTAGCAAGTGAATTGTAGATAATAAACTTCACTTGCACGCATGTAAAGTTACACTGATTTTCTACATTTTTAACACTACCTTAACCTATAACGCTGCGTAATATCCTCTGAGAACTTTCCCATCCCCCTCCCCCAGCAAAACTACTTAGCACTACCAATAAATCCTCACTTTTCGGTCAAAGATAGACCAGGCATGCATAATAAATTCCTTATTCATTTCTCCATGCTATTATATAATCACTATTTATTGCTGTGTCATCATCATTATTATTTTAACCAAGAGTGAATTGCAAATGCTTTTTGATCCCAAAGTACGGAACGCTGGACGACCCCCCTCCCCATCCCCAAATACTGCATCTATAATCTTATCCCGACGCATCCCTCCCCTCCATTTTTAGCATTACATCTATAAGTATCTATATAATACTATGCAAGCTACCATAAAAGTGTGTGGCAGGGGGTGGAGTCTCACCAAACATGCACTACATATCATTCATAAAAAAGGATTAGTATTTATATACTTTTCTAAACTACACTAATTAAAGAAAGATAAAAATAGCAAAACAACACGCAAAAACATGCTGTTAGTTGGGTTAGCTGCAATTCCTTATACAACATGCAGCTACCAATGTTATCCATGGCTACACTCGTATTGGTTATGTTTACCGTTATTCATATCCCTAATTGTACAAGGAAAAAGGACATTTTGAATCTGTCAGTTCGGCAATCAATTTCTCTAATTTTGTGATTATGGTCCAGTCTACCATATTAAGTTGGGGTTCGCAAAATATTTTTAACATCATCACTGAAAATATGGTCTTGGAATTTGTTTAAGATATTAAGTCTAAATTTCAACCTGCGATCTGACAATGATTCCCAATTTAATTCATTTAATAGACTGGTTAATCTAATAAGGTTATCGTACCGTCCCATTACAAATCTTGCCGATCTTCGCTGCACACGTTCAAGTTCATTATTTAGACCGATTTCGTAGGGATCCCAGACACTGGCAGCATATTCCAAATCAGGTCTAACAAGGGAAAGGTAAGTGATTTCTCGCATATGATCGTCACATTTACCCAGTACCCTTTTGGTGAATCCCAGTTTACGAATCTTTTGACCCATTATTTCACGCATGTGTTTACCCCAGGAAAGATCATGTGTCATTCTTATTCCAAGATATTTAATGGATTCCACGTTACGTGGTATATGGACGGCCTTTTGGACGGACGGCCTATGGACGGATATATTGTTACCATATATATACGGTGGTATATAAATGGTAACAAAAACAAATTCTTACTCTTCAATCTTCCTCGGTCTGCCCTCTTAACTGCCCAAGTATTCCCACGAGAAAAGGAACTGGGAAATCCAATTCCGGCTCTTGACTATTTGGTTCCGTCCGCACGTTCGGTAACGCTAATAATTTTTGGGGGAAGGACCGGTTACCGGGAATTGTTACGCTTTGTTATCGGAACGAAGTTAAGGCGTTTCAGTTTTCCGTTACAGTGGGAGGAAGATGCGTTATGAATTCATTCTTTGTTTCACATACGATAGTGATGATGGAAATTAACTTGACAGTCTCAGGCAATGATTGGTGGATCTGCATTTCAATTATTATTAGCTTTCCACCTGTGAAGGTAGGTCTAAATGGACATTTAATTCTCCAACACCCCTACGTTTGTCACGATGTCCCTCTTCAGCCCCTCAAGCCTCCTTCTATTTATTCTATCCAAACTACCCCTACCCGTTCTTCTCTTCCCTCATCCTCGCTTACCCAAAATTCTTCCCTCAATCACGTCCTTCAAAATACCATCTTCCTTAATTCCGTAAGTCTATTTTTATCCTCTTTCCGCAATGCACATGTCTCCTCACCATATAGTGCCACGCTCCATATTAAAGTTTTCACTAGTCTTTTCTTTACGTCCCTACCCAACGCACCTCTCATTAGTTCACGCCTACGAGTAAAAGGTTCCTTTACCAATGCTATTTCCCTCTCACTTCAATCCTGCTATACCCTTTTTCTTCTAACACACTACCTAGATAGCTAAATTGCTCTACCTGCTCTAGCTTCTGACCTCCTACTTCTATTCTTAAACTGGCCTTTTTGTTCTTGAAAATCTCATTACTTTCGTTTTCTTCTGGTATAACTTAATCCCGTATCTTTCGCACTGTCACTGCAACACATCCTACGGATTATGCAAGCCTTGAGCTGACTGGCTGATTAACGCTTCGTCATCCTCGAACCTCACCGATTTTATCAATTTCCCCCTGACCTTTACTCCAGCCGCTCCAGCCTCCAGATCATCCCAATCCTCTCTCAATATTTCCCCCGAGTATACATTAAATAAGTACCGGCGATAACGGACAATTCTACCTGACTCCCCTCCCTATTGTCACCCAATCCGATTATCCACGACTTATACTCTCACTTGGTCTTTTGTGCCATGTATAAATTCCGGATCAGCACCGTCTCTCCAGTCTACTCCTATGTTCCGCACTATTCCCAGTTTTCCCACCTGACTCCGTCGAACGCCTTTTTAAATCAACAAAGCACCCAAATACATCCTGATTACCTTGCTCATGGACTACACGGAGTCGTGATGGGATTGTGTCCTGCGTGTTCCCGTGACCCCTAGAGCTGCACTGGCGGCAGAAATAAATGTTGCTCCGGGTAGGGTCACCCAGAGTCCTCTACATAACTAATCGGGTACTTAACTACCTAGAAACTACTTAACTGCATAGCAACTACTTAACTACGACTTTGTAGTTAGGTTGTCGCTATGTAGAGGACTCTGGGGTCACCCATTGCAGATAGATTGAAGGGTAGGAGCCTGAAGAAAGGTAGTCCACGAACCGTACTAGCAGCGTCTGTTCCTCAATGAGGCGACCGTGAGAAGGCGTTTGACCCCAGTGGGGCGCCTATCAAGTGATGTTGTCACGTAAAGAACACTATTGAGGCAGACAACGGGAAACCACCTCAATTACTCTCTCCCAAGAACACAATGGACTGAGCATTTCAATTACGTGATGAAAAACTCAAGTAGGGTCCACACGTAATAACTTTATTTCTGACCTGAGCTTCGGCTGCTCTGAAGTCATTAACCTATCCAACCTATCCGTTTGGGTAAAAATCCTTTATTCCTCCCTTAGGGCAAAATTTTGGGGATAAGAATACCAAACCGTTCATCTGTATTTCGATGCATGACTTTTGAGAAGTCCAAACCGTAATTAGTGAAGAAATAATAAATATAAAGCAATTTCTAATGCATTCTTGCTATAAAATTCACACAAAAGAGAGGGATCATTGGTAGCGTTACGAAATTTTGGGGGTTTATTTAAAAATGTGTCTTTTTTGAGGGTGAAGGATGAAAAATAGAAAATCGTCGTTAAGTAAGAAGCGTGTGGATGTTACGTGTTTCCAATCACATTCCAGTGCTGGACAGTTGGGGATCCCGATCGTTTGTCGGCATTTCACTTTATCTGCCCCTCCTCAACGGATGTTTTATTTGGGAGGGCGAAGCAGACGCCGGGCGTCGTCGTCAGGGCGAATTTCCAGTCGTTTTTTTCGCGCGAGGCAGACATTTTGGCGTTGGGCGGTGGTGACCTCGTGTGCCGGAGAGCCAATGGGAGCGCTCCCTCACTGTCTCGAGCGTTCACTGCACAATGGAGAGGGAAAAAGAAGGGTGTGTATGTGTGTGTGTGAACTCTCTTTCCACTCTCCCAAATGACTCGAGCGGGCGTTGAACCGAAAGGATCGCCCAACTTCAACTTCACGGAGGGGGGGAGGGTGACACCCTCCTCTTAAGTTAATCCTCGATTCATAATTAAAGGAACGGGGTCGGTCGATGTCAAGCCGATACACGCTTGGTGAGGTGAATTATTCCAGATCCTCGTGTGGGCGATGGAATCGGGGACCCTTAATCGGGTGCGATTAACAGCTCATCGGAATATAATGGGCGAGGGTTGAGGCCAGTGGAAGTGATCGAGGAATATTTTTAAAGCGGAAGCCAGCTCATTAATATTGAGGAAACTCTTTAAAAATACCGAGGGAAACACTGCCCTAGTAATTTTCAGGAAATTCATGGATGCATAGAATTGTAGCATTGGGATTGCTATCCTTGGAGTCGTGTTTTAGGCTCGAGAAGTCTCGCACAAATCCTTAAACTACTTTTTTCGATATTTTTACTGCTCAAAAATACAACTCAGTGACGGCGTATACTTATTTTGTGGATTTTTTTCCATATAAATAAAGAAATATAAACTTGTGAATTCTACTGATTTAATGTCGGTAGTACCGGTTTCAGAAGTTAGGCCATCATCAGGTACAAGGAAATAAAACTTAGTGACTGTGTACTTATTTTGTGGAATTCTTCCATAAAATAAAGAGAAATAAACTTATTTCCACTGATTTAGTGTCGGTACCGCCGGTTTCAGCCGTTACACCATCATCAGGTAGAGGTAGATATATCTCTTTATTACCTACTGTCCAACAATACCTACTAATAGCGAAAATATAAGTGTATTATGAGATAATATTTTACTCTTCTTCAACCGTCACTTAATTTTAAGCTTCCTCTACGCAAACACAACACATTGACCACAAATACATACACCCTTTATATTTCCTATGCAAAATTTTAAAGACCCGTGAGTAATAACCACCGATATGGTTTACTTCGCGTGCATTTATTGCTTAGATAATCATCACCATTAGGTATATTATGCTACTCCAGCTTCCAAAAGCAACTTGCGAATAACTTTTAACGACCCAGCGCTAACTAAGTGGAATCTAAGCGTGGTAAATATAGCAAATGTGGGTATTGTGTCTTCTACAATTTATTAGATCGTCGGATCATATTAAGCCTGTTAGCTATCCTCTGGTTCACTCTAATGTGTATACCAGAGAATGACCGTACGGCTGAAAACAGTTTTACGATCCAATAAATTACGTAAGGCACGTAGTCTAACTTTGTTCTATTTTACGTCTTGGAATGTGCTTGAACTACCTATGCAAGACCAAATATTTGGCCCAAGAGCTACTGAGGCCAAGAACAAATACTTACTCAGCATTTGAGTTTAAAGTGGGAATTTTAAAAGATGATTTTTAACCCGTATTTATCTTTTTCCTGTCGTACTTACTTTTGACTGAAGTAATTTAACCAAACGGTCAACTCCCTTGTCATTATTTATTCATTTCTTACCATTACTCACCCATTGGAATAACATTATGTGCATGGCAGTGCCGCGGAAGAAACGATTTCGTATGGATAAAGTTGAAAGTGGAAAAGAAAAGGAAAAAAGTTCTCGAAAATCAGCATTCGTCGAGGAAAAATATCGGCCGACAGTCATCCGAAATTCGTGGGGGGAACAGGGTGGGTGGAACAAGGGAAAAGTTATTTTGTACATTTGCGGGAAAGTTTGGGAAAGAATATTTGAGTGTATGTTAAAAGCATTGGGGAGAAATACTTTTGAGTGAAAACTTAATGATAATACGCCTAAGGAGATATATTTCGAAGGTATTGACTAAGATATCTTCAAGAGAATGGAATGAAAAGCAAAGGAATTCCTGGATGAAGACTTTTGTTGTCTATGAAAAGTAGGAACTTGGAAGAAGCTATTTGGATGTCAAGGTACTCGGAGAGAAAAAAATAGACTATATAAAGTCCTATATTTGTCATAGTGCATACATAGATTCAAAACGGGTTAAAAAGTATCCAAAACGCATTAGAAACAGTGGATATCATGAAAATACCAAAAGGATAAAATTACCAATGCTATACAGTAGAGCGTTTACCGACTATCGGGCAAACTCTACGCTCTAAATATTAATAGCCATGGCTCCGACTCAGTCCCTGCCGATTTTATTTTCACATGATATAAATTGTGTAATATATTTTACTTGTTTGTAAATCAATAACTTGGGTCACTCCGTTATAACCATTTTTTCGAGTATCTCTAACTTTCGAGTTTTCGAGTCTATGCTATCTATACCTATATCTATAGATATGGTATCTATGTATTATTTCTATTCTTATATGTATTGCACGTCAGCATTCCGTACGCATGCATTGTCTAGTTGCCTGAAAACCCCAGGATTGTTCCATTGCCATAACATATTTCTAAAATTCATTCGGTTTCATCTGATATTTTTCCCGTCCAATCAACATTCTCGTATCGAATTCCATATGAATTGGACCTCATGCAAAATTCAGGAACAGTTTCATGTGCTTTTTATTCAACGCCGTTATTTTTTCGCCCAAGCGCATACTAAATTAACTCAAAGCGTTCGTTATTAACATTATTCGCGTTGTGTTTTGAAGGATAATTTTCAGTATAATTGTGTGAATTATGCAAATTTTAATCATACATCATGCGGCGTAACTTTGTTCTGCGTTTAAAATCGTTGATGATTTTATCGTTTTAGTGGGCGTTATAGGTTATGGTAAAGTTCCTACGCCAAGCTCGCCATGAGATATTCGGTATTTAGTTTTTCCTGGCATACTTCTGGTAGATGGCAAGTGTATTGGCTTTTGTGTGAGGCTCGTGATGTGGTAATTACCTCTCTGTTGTTCGGCTCCAATTCACATTCAATGTCAACTTTGTGGTTTCCGATGCATAATTCGCTCTGGGTTTGCTAGGTCCTTTTTGGGTAATCAAAATATTTACATCATCTACGACACGTTAATTAATTACGCAATATTACGCATAATTTGCTTTGGGCCCTATTATTTCCCGTGAAAATATGTGACTTTGGTGCTTATGTGGCTGCATTTTGAGAGTTAATGGGTGTTTGTCAGCCGATTACTTCGTTAGTTAAAATATTTTTTTTTCTTGACTCCACGCTGTGTGCTATCACGGCTATAACGGTGTGGTACACGTTTAACAGTAAGCTGTTTAAACGTGTACCACATGGTCTTTCTCACTACGGAGGTCTTAAATAACATCGTCTCTGTCATGGTAAATATCGCCGTAGAGCATCTCGGTGAGTTTATTTATACTAACAGTTCCAAATTTACAATTACCTAATACGGTAAACTTTTGTGAAATACCTTAAATAACTTGGGGATACTTTCAAATCACCATAAAAGTATTTGCTTTTATTTTAATTTGCCCTTTTAGATGGATTAATGCTTTAAATTACGACTATGAGATGTATAAACGACGAATGGAAATAAACCTGGAAAATTTGACGGTCACTAGCATCTTGATTACGTATATATTTCAATGTTATGAGAATTCAGGCTGCCTGTTTTGTCGCTCTATAATTTGAAATTCATCCTTAAGTATCCACCGATTATTATGACTCATTTACTCACGACTATATAGAAAGTAGTGATATGATGTATGGTACCTATGGTAATGGTGGTCTAAGTCTATGTTTAAAAATTCAAATCCTAATAGTGAGTGTAAGTATTGTTTCGTCTGCTGACATACTTTAATTCATAACTGCAAAGGCATCTACGAGGCAAGCGTGAGCACTAAAATTTGATATTTTTACT
Organism: Platycnemis pennipes; assembly: GCA_933228895.1. Lineage (NCBI taxonomy): Eukaryota > Metazoa > Arthropoda > Insecta > Odonata > Platycnemididae > Platycnemis > Platycnemis pennipes. The sequence continues at coordinate 39,091,868 of OW121851.1, read as the reverse complement.
AGTAAGCGGGAATTTCAACATCAGGGCCAAGGAACATCATTCTTGTTTTACTAACAACAACCACACCTCACACTTTGCCAAGCACCTCTTGGATTCCAACCACACCAGCGAATTCAAACCAATAATCCTTCACAGAGAAAGTAACGGCCCAAGGCTTGACGCACTCGAGCAGTTGGAAATTTTTGTGGGCCAAACCTTACCCGACGTCACACTAGTTAATGAGCAATTTTATTCTCACCACTGAACCCTGTTTAATGTGTTTTCCGCGAAACCATCACATACACCACTCACCTCTCCTTAATGTGTCCCTTCAGCTCATTCCTGCCGCACTCCACCACCCTCATTTACCTCATGCAGTGAAGATCCATCAGCGGTTCATACTGCCTCAAACTGACCTTCCCTTTCCTTATTCCCCCCCCCGATTCCCTTCCGGATCCCGCCACCCTTTTCTCCCCACCCCCCCCCCGCCTTTTCGCCCGCTTCAAGTGTATAAATGCCATGTACTATCCTGTAAAATTTGCCAGATGATGATACGCTGTATCGAAACCGGTCGCAATAAAATCATATCCTGTGGACCAGCAACGTATTTTTTCCCTTGTGTTCACTAGTAAGCGGGTGGTGCGATGGGTGTTTATTTTGTGAACAGTTTATCATTTTGTTTCGTCTTTTTGAGCAATATATCACGTATCTTATTGTTGGGAAAAGACTTGGAGTAAGTAGGAACAATTAAAGTATAGCATACAAATATGAAGGGAATATATGAAAGCCCCTATAGTTCTAGGTACTTGCAGTCCTTTCCAACCAGCGTGGTTCAGTGTTACTGTGCGCGCCGATTCTTCAGCTCTGCAAACGGAACCAGTATCTCTGTTGGCGCTAGAATGGTTTAGGATGAATCTTCTGTGGTTGTGGTAATCGAAATGAAATTCGTTGTTCAACTTAACTAAAAAAAACTGAATGAGATTGAACGTGTGCAGCGAAGATCGGCAAGATTTGTAAACGGACGGTACGATAATTATATTAGCGTAACCAGTGTATAAAATGGATTAAAATGGGGATCATTGTCAGATCGCAGGTTGAAATTTAGACTTAATCTGTTCCACAAATTCCAAGGCAATATTTTCAGTGATGATGTTATTTGATCTTGGTTTTAAATATTATTTTCCCAATATTGTCGGCATGCACACCAAGGGTTAAGGAACCTGTCACCTTTTGTTGTCCCTATAGTGTGGGATTCAGCGATAATTTCATGCTTGGCAGGTGTACGACTGAGCAATGCACCAAACGCAAATATTTATGAATTAGAGAGTGATAACCGCAATAGAGTATGGTATCTCTTTCATCAATAATGTTCTGATGTTGTGGAAATGTATATGAGCTCTAAAAGGAAACATTAAAATGACCAAATTAAGCCCTTGTGGATTTATAATCCTTATTGCTGAGTGAGGGATAATTAGGTCTTCTCGGAATGAAAATTGGCTTTTCGTTTCAAAAAGATTCCCACCTTCAGTCTACGCCATTAGTACGTACACCATGTAGATTTGAAACCAGAAAACCGTAGAAGATTTTGAAACCAGTTAACCGTGCTGCTTTCTGGTTTCAAAATCGTTCTGAGGTGCCTGAGTCGGCACAGGAAAAGGAACTGCCGATAGGAAATCTTTTCTTCAATGTGCCGATTTCACTTGACGTCGGGCGTTGTTTTGATGACATGAATTTTGGTGTCCCCTTCTCTCAAACATGCCTACTGGTACTTTTACTCGATAGTATTATGTTTCCTTTGCTGTATCCGATTATTGCATTCTTTGGAATGAAATCGGCATATCCTGACATGACTGAGTACGGAGTAATAGAGGGGAACATGGGCATGTAATTTTATTAATTCTTGGCTCTGAAGGTGTACACCATCCTCATCCTTCAAACCAACCTACAGGCTGATGATCCTGGCTCTGGTTTTCCATATTTTGCTGTAAATATCTGGATTCCATCAGAATGTTTTTAGACATAGGAAAGTTGCACTAATTGTAATATCGAGTAAGTGATCTGGTTGGTCGTTTTCACTACAAACCAGTCTGTTTCCTCCCCTTTCGTAATTTTTTTTGTTCAAAGTAATGTAGTCTTTTTTTTATAATTTTACTCAACTTATTTCTTTAAGTTTTACTTAGCTTGCACGTATCTTCAAGTCCCTGTGTCGTTCAGCGAGAAAAGCATTCAAAAGTACAAAACGTAATTATTTTTTTAAGTAGAAAATATTTGCATTTTTCAGTTCCATTTATATCACGCTAGCCTCTGTTAAACTTAAAGATCTTCATCTAATCTTGACAATAATCTTCCTCTAATCTTGAAGATATTCTTATTCTAATCTTAAAGACAATTTAATTTCTAAGGCTTAAGGCTTTTACTTTAAATAAACATTTTTTAATTGAGGAATCCATTTTCCATCGATAAGAATATCCCATGTACTTACTGCGCAAGTCTGTTTTCTACATTAAAAACCTCTCCACCGAACAAATTACATTACGTCAGCTGACTTTGTTGAATTTGCTATGGTGAGTGGGTTGAAGGTTTCTGGTATCGTGACTGCATCTACAGCGTTTTCTGCCCATGTAGTTCATGTGGTTTAAGCCTGCCGAGAGACTTTTAAAAAGGTATGACTCTTGCCGGATGTGACATTCGTGATGCGGAGGCCGACGATTCGAATCGGAGCTCAGTGGGGAAAGAGCTCAAGGATTCCTCACAATTTCCGCAGGATAACAAAGTGGAGCGGAAGAGATAATTCTTGGGATAATCGATAAAATGTGGACGAATGTGACCTATTGCGGGAGAATCACGTGGTGCGATGATTCTCCCATCTATTGGTTGAATGATATCAATATAACGTCATTGGACTGAAAGAAGACTGTCAATTTCACGGTAGGGTCACGTTATGCTATACAGAGGAGGTAAATTGCAACATAATGTCAATTGTGCCATTTAAAATATGTATGTAATTTGGACTAAATAGGATTTTTTGGAGAATAGAGTAAGGATGGAAGAAGATCAAAATCTATCGTCAGTATCAGCCCATTCTTATATAGGTGACTTGGTGAGGTGGCTAGAGAACCTTCCTTCCATATTTAGGTGTAAAGAGCAATTCAAGTTCAGTACTCCATCCGTCGATTGGGACGTTAAACCGTGTACACCGTGGCACTTTTATTTATGAGTAGGCTTAAGTCGACGCTGGTTTCGTTCCACTCTTACCTGAAATGTTCCCATCCTTGTCCATCTACCCACCTAAAATGGTGCTGATGACCATAACTGTCTGCCACCACTTCAGAATAGCCGTTAATACTAAACATACGAAAGGTACCACGATGTTCACGGTTTAACGTCTCGTCCGACAGACAGAGTGGTCTTAGAAAAAGAGAACTCATAGAGTTTCCGAAGGTATATTAATAAAAAGTCTGCCATAGTTGTGATTTGAAACCGGACCCAGGAGTTCACGATACTAAGAAGGGAATCTAATATGGATGGGAAAGAGACATCTTGAGTGAGAAGGACCTGAGGAGTACAGAATAGAGAAAGTCTTGAGTATCATCTAAAGAAAATCTTAATTACTTGGGATAGATTCGTATTGTGTTTTTAATTTACTAATCTGAGGAACTATATTCGACTCCGTACAAAAATTTCTAGACGCTTCGGACTAGCTTTCTACTTGCCGTAAAACCCATAGCATGAAAGAGTGGCAAGTTTCTTTTTCGTGAAATATTGGGCCTTTTATCTTACTTTATGTTCCAAATGAAATATAGCATTTGTGTTGATGAAAATGTTGAAGCTCTGCTACGTGCACAGGAGCAGAAATGCCATATGGTAACCTCGACTTTTGAGTGCTCCGTCAAAGGCGTTGATTCTATCATATCAATTTCTATCATTTCCATGAATACATTAAGCTCGCTTCGCGTCGTCATGTGCCAGGTTATCAAGGGTGTAATGTGACATGATATGTTAATACTACTAATAATATGCACACCACATCAGTGTAAAACGTGATCATCCTGTTGAAGCTTGAGGAAATTCCGTTCGCCTGCTGATCATTACAATTCATGAGTCCTGGCTCATACCAGCTTCATATAACAACACCTGCCACGTTAGGCAGCAATATGTTCTCAAAAATTAGTTTGTTCCAAATTTCAAGACTTAAAAATTTTAAAATTATTTTGTTTCAAATTTCATTCATTCATCATCATCATCGGTCAACAATCCTAGGATTGGCTTGACGCAGCCCTTCACTCGATTCTTTCATCGGCCAACCTCTTTATATTAATGTAATTCCGCTCTTTCACATCCTTCACGACCTGTTCCATATATCTCATACGAGACCTTCTTTTGCCGCTCTTCCCGTTCACTTTTCCCTCGACGATCGTCTTCATCAGGCCATCGTGCCTCAAGATATGGTAAGTTGTCCCGACTTCTTTTTAGAGCTTTCAGTAGACTTCTCCATTTTTCCACTCTTCTTAAGACTTCTTCGCTTATCACTCGGTCGATCCATTTTATCTTCATCATTCTTAGGTAGCACCTCATTTCAAATGCTTCCACCCTTTTCTTCTACGCTGCTGTCAAGGTCCATACCTCACTGCCTTAAAGAAATATGCGCCAGATATACGTTATGATGAAGTGCTTCCTTACTTCTGCGCTTGTATTTCCAGCTGTAAGTAGATTCTTCTTTTGATAGAATGCCCTCTTTGCCTGAGCTATTCTACTGACTCTTGCTTCGTTCATCGTTGGTTACTCGGCTCTCCAGGTAACAGAACTCTTAAGCATTTATTATGTGCAGTTATCTTGAATGGAGCCTATCCATACAGTGTTGGGATTTTGTTGTTGATAACGTTATTATTACGAGTGATTCAACCCTAGGATTGGTTTTCTGGATTATTCCATACCTCCCTATCCCACGCCAATTCCTTTATGCCCTTGAATTGGTTCTTCCCCAGACCATTCTTGACTTGAGTACTTGACTCTTGGTATTCCTCGTGGATTTGCTCCTTCAGTTTTTCTCTCCATTATGTTCCGAGGTATTCGTTGTGTCTCAAGGGGTAACCCAGCCACCGTATTCTTCTTTCGGTGTTTGGTAAACCATAGCGTCTTTCATCCTTTTTATTTTCTGTATACCTCCTCTTTTGTAACTTTGTCCTTTTGATCTTAAGTGTCCTCCTTTAACGCCATGTTTCGACGGCTTCTATTATTTTCTGAGAAGCTTTTCCTTTGGTTAATGCTTCGTTTCGTAGAGCACAAGAGCCCTCTTCATTGTTTTGACATACTGTTTCCTTGTGTTCAATAATGCACTCGTACATGATTTCACGAGGTGAGTGAGGTCATGATTTGATAATCTAAACCAAATCACCACCTCTCGCAATCTAATACTGAGCTCCTTGAGTCTTTCATCGACCAGATGCTACTTGCCGAGGTTGCAACTCTATTCTTTTACTTCTCTTTCTCAAAGTAGCAAGTGAATTGTAGATAATAAACTTCACTTGCACGCATGTAAAGTTACACTGATTTTCTACATTTTTAACACTACCTTAACCTATAACGCTGCGTAATATCCTCTGAGAACTTTCCCATCCCCCTCCCCCAGCAAAACTACTTAGCACTACCAATAAATCCTCACTTTTCGGTCAAAGATAGACCAGGCATGCATAATAAATTCCTTATTCATTTCTCCATGCTATTATATAATCACTATTTATTGCTGTGTCATCATCATTATTATTTTAACCAAGAGTGAATTGCAAATGCTTTTTGATCCCAAAGTACGGAACGCTGGACGACCCCCCTCCCCATCCCCAAATACTGCATCTATAATCTTATCCCGACGCATCCCTCCCCTCCATTTTTAGCATTACATCTATAAGTATCTATATAATACTATGCAAGCTACCATAAAAGTGTGTGGCAGGGGGTGGAGTCTCACCAAACATGCACTACATATCATTCATAAAAAAGGATTAGTATTTATATACTTTTCTAAACTACACTAATTAAAGAAAGATAAAAATAGCAAAACAACACGCAAAAACATGCTGTTAGTTGGGTTAGCTGCAATTCCTTATACAACATGCAGCTACCAATGTTATCCATGGCTACACTCGTATTGGTTATGTTTACCGTTATTCATATCCCTAATTGTACAAGGAAAAAGGACATTTTGAATCTGTCAGTTCGGCAATCAATTTCTCTAATTTTGTGATTATGGTCCAGTCTACCATATTAAGTTGGGGTTCGCAAAATATTTTTAACATCATCACTGAAAATATGGTCTTGGAATTTGTTTAAGATATTAAGTCTAAATTTCAACCTGCGATCTGACAATGATTCCCAATTTAATTCATTTAATAGACTGGTTAATCTAATAAGGTTATCGTACCGTCCCATTACAAATCTTGCCGATCTTCGCTGCACACGTTCAAGTTCATTATTTAGACCGATTTCGTAGGGATCCCAGACACTGGCAGCATATTCCAAATCAGGTCTAACAAGGGAAAGGTAAGTGATTTCTCGCATATGATCGTCACATTTACCCAGTACCCTTTTGGTGAATCCCAGTTTACGAATCTTTTGACCCATTATTTCACGCATGTGTTTACCCCAGGAAAGATCATGTGTCATTCTTATTCCAAGATATTTAATGGATTCCACGTTACGTGGTATATGGACGGCCTTTTGGACGGACGGCCTATGGACGGATATATTGTTACCATATATATACGGTGGTATATAAATGGTAACAAAAACAAATTCTTACTCTTCAATCTTCCTCGGTCTGCCCTCTTAACTGCCCAAGTATTCCCACGAGAAAAGGAACTGGGAAATCCAATTCCGGCTCTTGACTATTTGGTTCCGTCCGCACGTTCGGTAACGCTAATAATTTTTGGGGGAAGGACCGGTTACCGGGAATTGTTACGCTTTGTTATCGGAACGAAGTTAAGGCGTTTCAGTTTTCCGTTACAGTGGGAGGAAGATGCGTTATGAATTCATTCTTTGTTTCACATACGATAGTGATGATGGAAATTAACTTGACAGTCTCAGGCAATGATTGGTGGATCTGCATTTCAATTATTATTAGCTTTCCACCTGTGAAGGTAGGTCTAAATGGACATTTAATTCTCCAACACCCCTACGTTTGTCACGATGTCCCTCTTCAGCCCCTCAAGCCTCCTTCTATTTATTCTATCCAAACTACCCCTACCCGTTCTTCTCTTCCCTCATCCTCGCTTACCCAAAATTCTTCCCTCAATCACGTCCTTCAAAATACCATCTTCCTTAATTCCGTAAGTCTATTTTTATCCTCTTTCCGCAATGCACATGTCTCCTCACCATATAGTGCCACGCTCCATATTAAAGTTTTCACTAGTCTTTTCTTTACGTCCCTACCCAACGCACCTCTCATTAGTTCACGCCTACGAGTAAAAGGTTCCTTTACCAATGCTATTTCCCTCTCACTTCAATCCTGCTATACCCTTTTTCTTCTAACACACTACCTAGATAGCTAAATTGCTCTACCTGCTCTAGCTTCTGACCTCCTACTTCTATTCTTAAACTGGCCTTTTTGTTCTTGAAAATCTCATTACTTTCGTTTTCTTCTGGTATAACTTAATCCCGTATCTTTCGCACTGTCACTGCAACACATCCTACGGATTATGCAAGCCTTGAGCTGACTGGCTGATTAACGCTTCGTCATCCTCGAACCTCACCGATTTTATCAATTTCCCCCTGACCTTTACTCCAGCCGCTCCAGCCTCCAGATCATCCCAATCCTCTCTCAATATTTCCCCCGAGTATACATTAAATAAGTACCGGCGATAACGGACAATTCTACCTGACTCCCCTCCCTATTGTCACCCAATCCGATTATCCACGACTTATACTCTCACTTGGTCTTTTGTGCCATGTATAAATTCCGGATCAGCACCGTCTCTCCAGTCTACTCCTATGTTCCGCACTATTCCCAGTTTTCCCACCTGACTCCGTCGAACGCCTTTTTAAATCAACAAAGCACCCAAATACATCCTGATTACCTTGCTCATGGACTACACGGAGTCGTGATGGGATTGTGTCCTGCGTGTTCCCGTGACCCCTAGAGCTGCACTGGCGGCAGAAATAAATGTTGCTCCGGGTAGGGTCACCCAGAGTCCTCTACATAACTAATCGGGTACTTAACTACCTAGAAACTACTTAACTGCATAGCAACTACTTAACTACGACTTTGTAGTTAGGTTGTCGCTATGTAGAGGACTCTGGGGTCACCCATTGCAGATAGATTGAAGGGTAGGAGCCTGAAGAAAGGTAGTCCACGAACCGTACTAGCAGCGTCTGTTCCTCAATGAGGCGACCGTGAGAAGGCGTTTGACCCCAGTGGGGCGCCTATCAAGTGATGTTGTCACGTAAAGAACACTATTGAGGCAGACAACGGGAAACCACCTCAATTACTCTCTCCCAAGAACACAATGGACTGAGCATTTCAATTACGTGATGAAAAACTCAAGTAGGGTCCACACGTAATAACTTTATTTCTGACCTGAGCTTCGGCTGCTCTGAAGTCATTAACCTATCCAACCTATCCGTTTGGGTAAAAATCCTTTATTCCTCCCTTAGGGCAAAATTTTGGGGATAAGAATACCAAACCGTTCATCTGTATTTCGATGCATGACTTTTGAGAAGTCCAAACCGTAATTAGTGAAGAAATAATAAATATAAAGCAATTTCTAATGCATTCTTGCTATAAAATTCACACAAAAGAGAGGGATCATTGGTAGCGTTACGAAATTTTGGGGGTTTATTTAAAAATGTGTCTTTTTTGAGGGTGAAGGATGAAAAATAGAAAATCGTCGTTAAGTAAGAAGCGTGTGGATGTTACGTGTTTCCAATCACATTCCAGTGCTGGACAGTTGGGGATCCCGATCGTTTGTCGGCATTTCACTTTATCTGCCCCTCCTCAACGGATGTTTTATTTGGGAGGGCGAAGCAGACGCCGGGCGTCGTCGTCAGGGCGAATTTCCAGTCGTTTTTTTCGCGCGAGGCAGACATTTTGGCGTTGGGCGGTGGTGACCTCGTGTGCCGGAGAGCCAATGGGAGCGCTCCCTCACTGTCTCGAGCGTTCACTGCACAATGGAGAGGGAAAAAGAAGGGTGTGTATGTGTGTGTGTGAACTCTCTTTCCACTCTCCCAAATGACTCGAGCGGGCGTTGAACCGAAAGGATCGCCCAACTTCAACTTCACGGAGGGGGGGAGGGTGACACCCTCCTCTTAAGTTAATCCTCGATTCATAATTAAAGGAACGGGGTCGGTCGATGTCAAGCCGATACACGCTTGGTGAGGTGAATTATTCCAGATCCTCGTGTGGGCGATGGAATCGGGGACCCTTAATCGGGTGCGATTAACAGCTCATCGGAATATAATGGGCGAGGGTTGAGGCCAGTGGAAGTGATCGAGGAATATTTTTAAAGCGGAAGCCAGCTCATTAATATTGAGGAAACTCTTTAAAAATACCGAGGGAAACACTGCCCTAGTAATTTTCAGGAAATTCATGGATGCATAGAATTGTAGCATTGGGATTGCTATCCTTGGAGTCGTGTTTTAGGCTCGAGAAGTCTCGCACAAATCCTTAAACTACTTTTTTCGATATTTTTACTGCTCAAAAATACAACTCAGTGACGGCGTATACTTATTTTGTGGATTTTTTTCCATATAAATAAAGAAATATAAACTTGTGAATTCTACTGATTTAATGTCGGTAGTACCGGTTTCAGAAGTTAGGCCATCATCAGGTACAAGGAAATAAAACTTAGTGACTGTGTACTTATTTTGTGGAATTCTTCCATAAAATAAAGAGAAATAAACTTATTTCCACTGATTTAGTGTCGGTACCGCCGGTTTCAGCCGTTACACCATCATCAGGTAGAGGTAGATATATCTCTTTATTACCTACTGTCCAACAATACCTACTAATAGCGAAAATATAAGTGTATTATGAGATAATATTTTACTCTTCTTCAACCGTCACTTAATTTTAAGCTTCCTCTACGCAAACACAACACATTGACCACAAATACATACACCCTTTATATTTCCTATGCAAAATTTTAAAGACCCGTGAGTAATAACCACCGATATGGTTTACTTCGCGTGCATTTATTGCTTAGATAATCATCACCATTAGGTATATTATGCTACTCCAGCTTCCAAAAGCAACTTGCGAATAACTTTTAACGACCCAGCGCTAACTAAGTGGAATCTAAGCGTGGTAAATATAGCAAATGTGGGTATTGTGTCTTCTACAATTTATTAGATCGTCGGATCATATTAAGCCTGTTAGCTATCCTCTGGTTCACTCTAATGTGTATACCAGAGAATGACCGTACGGCTGAAAACAGTTTTACGATCCAATAAATTACGTAAGGCACGTAGTCTAACTTTGTTCTATTTTACGTCTTGGAATGTGCTTGAACTACCTATGCAAGACCAAATATTTGGCCCAAGAGCTACTGAGGCCAAGAACAAATACTTACTCAGCATTTGAGTTTAAAGTGGGAATTTTAAAAGATGATTTTTAACCCGTATTTATCTTTTTCCTGTCGTACTTACTTTTGACTGAAGTAATTTAACCAAACGGTCAACTCCCTTGTCATTATTTATTCATTTCTTACCATTACTCACCCATTGGAATAACATTATGTGCATGGCAGTGCCGCGGAAGAAACGATTTCGTATGGATAAAGTTGAAAGTGGAAAAGAAAAGGAAAAAAGTTCTCGAAAATCAGCATTCGTCGAGGAAAAATATCGGCCGACAGTCATCCGAAATTCGTGGGGGGAACAGGGTGGGTGGAACAAGGGAAAAGTTATTTTGTACATTTGCGGGAAAGTTTGGGAAAGAATATTTGAGTGTATGTTAAAAGCATTGGGGAGAAATACTTTTGAGTGAAAACTTAATGATAATACGCCTAAGGAGATATATTTCGAAGGTATTGACTAAGATATCTTCAAGAGAATGGAATGAAAAGCAAAGGAATTCCTGGATGAAGACTTTTGTTGTCTATGAAAAGTAGGAACTTGGAAGAAGCTATTTGGATGTCAAGGTACTCGGAGAGAAAAAAATAGACTATATAAAGTCCTATATTTGTCATAGTGCATACATAGATTCAAAACGGGTTAAAAAGTATCCAAAACGCATTAGAAACAGTGGATATCATGAAAATACCAAAAGGATAAAATTACCAATGCTATACAGTAGAGCGTTTACCGACTATCGGGCAAACTCTACGCTCTAAATATTAATAGCCATGGCTCCGACTCAGTCCCTGCCGATTTTATTTTCACATGATATAAATTGTGTAATATATTTTACTTGTTTGTAAATCAATAACTTGGGTCACTCCGTTATAACCATTTTTTCGAGTATCTCTAACTTTCGAGTTTTCGAGTCTATGCTATCTATACCTATATCTATAGATATGGTATCTATGTATTATTTCTATTCTTATATGTATTGCACGTCAGCATTCCGTACGCATGCATTGTCTAGTTGCCTGAAAACCCCAGGATTGTTCCATTGCCATAACATATTTCTAAAATTCATTCGGTTTCATCTGATATTTTTCCCGTCCAATCAACATTCTCGTATCGAATTCCATATGAATTGGACCTCATGCAAAATTCAGGAACAGTTTCATGTGCTTTTTATTCAACGCCGTTATTTTTTCGCCCAAGCGCATACTAAATTAACTCAAAGCGTTCGTTATTAACATTATTCGCGTTGTGTTTTGAAGGATAATTTTCAGTATAATTGTGTGAATTATGCAAATTTTAATCATACATCATGCGGCGTAACTTTGTTCTGCGTTTAAAATCGTTGATGATTTTATCGTTTTAGTGGGCGTTATAGGTTATGGTAAAGTTCCTACGCCAAGCTCGCCATGAGATATTCGGTATTTAGTTTTTCCTGGCATACTTCTGGTAGATGGCAAGTGTATTGGCTTTTGTGTGAGGCTCGTGATGTGGTAATTACCTCTCTGTTGTTCGGCTCCAATTCACATTCAATGTCAACTTTGTGGTTTCCGATGCATAATTCGCTCTGGGTTTGCTAGGTCCTTTTTGGGTAATCAAAATATTTACATCATCTACGACACGTTAATTAATTACGCAATATTACGCATAATTTGCTTTGGGCCCTATTATTTCCCGTGAAAATATGTGACTTTGGTGCTTATGTGGCTGCATTTTGAGAGTTAATGGGTGTTTGTCAGCCGATTACTTCGTTAGTTAAAATATTTTTTTTTCTTGACTCCACGCTGTGTGCTATCACGGCTATAACGGTGTGGTACACGTTTAACAGTAAGCTGTTTAAACGTGTACCACATGGTCTTTCTCACTACGGAGGTCTTAAATAACATCGTCTCTGTCATGGTAAATATCGCCGTAGAGCATCTCGGTGAGTTTATTTATACTAACAGTTCCAAATTTACAATTACCTAATACGGTAAACTTTTGTGAAATACCTTAAATAACTTGGGGATACTTTCAAATCACCATAAAAGTATTTGCTTTTATTTTAATTTGCCCTTTTAGATGGATTAATGCTTTAAATTACGACTATGAGATGTATAAACGACGAATGGAAATAAACCTGGAAAATTTGACGGTCACTAGCATCTTGATTACGTATATATTTCAATGTTATGAGAATTCAGGCTGCCTGTTTTGTCGCTCTATAATTTGAAATTCATCCTTAAGTATCCACCGATTATTATGACTCATTTACTCACGACTATATAGAAAGTAGTGATATGATGTATGGTACCTATGGTAATGGTGGTCTAAGTCTATGTTTAAAAATTCAAATCCTAATAGTGAGTGTAAGTATTGTTTCGTCTGCTGACATACTTTAATTCATAACTGCAAAGGCATCTACGAGGCAAGCGTGAGCACTAAAATTTGATATTTTTACTAGTAAGCGGGAATTTCAACATCAGGGCCAAGGAACATCATTCTTGTTTTACTAACAACAACCACACCTCACACTTTGCCAAGCACCTCTTGGATTCCAACCACACCAGCGAATTCAAACCAATAATCCTTCACAGAGAAAGTAACGGCCCAAGGCTTGACGCACTCGAGCAGTTGGAAATTTTTGTGGGCCAAACCTTACCCGACGTCACACTAGTTAATGAGCAATTTTATTCTCACCACTGAACCCTGTTTAATGTGTTTTCCGCGAAACCATCACATACACCACTCACCTCTCCTTAATGTGTCCCTTCAGCTCATTCCTGCCGCACTCCACCACCCTCATTTACCTCATGCAGTGAAGATCCATCAGCGGTTCATACTGCCTCAAACTGACCTTCCCTTTCCTTATTCCCCCCCCCGATTCCCTTCCGGATCCCGCCACCCTTTTCTCCCCACCCCCCCCCCGCCTTTTCGCCCGCTTCAAGTGTATAAATGCCATGTACTATCCTGTAAAATTTGCCAGATGATGATACGCTGTATCGAAACCGGTCGCAATAAAATCATATCCTGTGGACCAGCAACGTATTTTTTCCCTTGTGTTCACTAGTAAGCGGGTGGTGCGATGGGTGTTTATTTTGTGAACAGTTTATCATTTTGTTTCGTCTTTTTGAGCAATATATCACGTATCTTATTGTTGGGAAAAGACTTGGAGTAAGTAGGAACAATTAAAGTATAGCATACAAATATGAAGGGAATATATGAAAGCCCCTATAGTTCTAGGTACTTGCAGTCCTTTCCAACCAGCGTGGTTCAGTGTTACTGTGCGCGCCGATTCTTCAGCTCTGCAAACGGAACCAGTATCTCTGTTGGCGCTAGAATGGTTTAGGATGAATCTTCTGTGGTTGTGGTAATCGAAATGAAATTCGTTGTTCAACTTAACTAAAAAAAACTGAATGAGATTGAACGTGTGCAGCGAAGATCGGCAAGATTTGTAAACGGACGGTACGATAATTATATTAGCGTAACCAGTGTATAAAATGGATTAAAATGGGGATCATTGTCAGATCGCAGGTTGAAATTTAGACTTAATCTGTTCCACAAATTCCAAGGCAATATTTTCAGTGATGATGTTAAAAATATTTTACGAACCCCAACTTACTATGGCAGACTGGACCATAATCATAAAGTTAGAGAAATTGATTGCCGAACTGACCGATTCAAAATGTCCTTTTTCCCTCGCACAATAAGAGATACGAATAACGGTAAATATGTCCTATCGGAGAGTAGCAATGAATAGCATTGGTAGCTGCATGTTGGTATGAGTACTTAAAGCTAACCCTACTAACAGAATGTTTTTGCATGTTTTCTTTGCAATTTCTATCTTTTTAAATAGTGTAGTTCTGACTACTATATTAATACTATTCCTTTTTTATGCATGATATGTAGTGCATGTTTGGTGAGCAATCGCCCCCTGCCACACACCCTTGTGGTGGCTTGCAGGGTATTATGTAGATGAATAAATTCCAAGACTATATTTTGACTGATGATTTTAAAAATATTTTGCGAACCCTAACTTACTATGGTAGACTGGACATTGATCACAAAATTAGAGAAATTGATTGCCGAACTGACAGATTCAAAATGTCCGTTTTTCCTCGTACAATTAGAGATATGAATAACGGTAAATATGTCCAATACGAGAGTAGCAATGGCTAGCATAGGTAGCTGCATGTTTTTATGAGAACGTAAAGCTAACCCAACTAACAGCATGTTTTTACATGTTTGCTTTGCTATTTTTATCTTTTTTAAATAGAGTAGTTTAGAACAGTATATAAATACTAATCCTTTTTTATGCATGATATGTCGTGTATGTTTGGTGAGAAACCATCCCCTGCCACATACCTTTATGGTGGCTTGCAGGGTATTATGTAGATGTAGATGAAACAGCTGTATTCGTGGTGAAAAGTACAAATTAACAAAGAAACACAAAACAAATGATTCGGGGTGGTTTGAATATGTGACCGGAACGACGCCTTCTCTCCGGGAGTACCTACTTAACTCCCGGAGTAGTACTAATAGTTATACTCCGGGAGTACTTTTAGTCGAGGCCTCAGCGTCTCTCGCTTCGTACAACCTTTCGCTTGAGAGAGTGAGAGTTGGTCTGGTCTGTCTGCCGTCGAACCGCAGGGGGAAGTGGCCAGACGACAGTTGCGCAGCGATATCCGAACAGTTACCATGCTGCCGAATGAAAATTCTGAATCTCTTGACTTCACAATAAATAAAACGGATTCCGCAATACTTTCGTATGCATAAATGTATTGAATTTAGTTATATGACGTATGAATTCGACTTTATTGGATAGTTAGGTGCAAAAGAATTACTTACAGGTCCCATTAGGAGATAAGGCACGTATTTGGGGTAATTAGCAATGTGGCTAACGAAGAAGTAATAGTTATTTATTCTGGTGTGGCGACCAGCAGCTTAGGTCATTTTCATCATTTAGGATGCCTGGGTTGTAGGATATGGGTAGGAATTCATCAGGAAACGGAGTAAGGATTGGAGGGAAACCCGGCATCGTGATTAGTTTTCTCTTAATATAAGATAGTGGTAAATGGTTTTGCGTCCCATTCGGCAGACGGAATACTGCACTTGGAGTAAGAGTAAATGTGTTACTTTCGAAAACAATATTAGCAAGTTAAACTTCATCTCCGAGTACATGAAAGCTAGGTGGCTTTGAAGGAATACTTTTGCAACCCTTATTGAAAACTATTACATTAATAGCATCGTAGAGTAGGTATAATACTTACTCTACTCTATTAAGTTTCGTAGTACTTTACGTAATCATCTGATGCACAGAAATTAAGTGAATTAATTAAAGTTACGGCAATTGTAATGCCTTACTTAGTGAAAGTGTCTCCAATAAAAATAAAAAAGTAACGAATAATATTTTCAAAAAATCTAACTTTACATACTTCATAAATTGAATGGAATCAGGCGATACTTAGTGAAAAAGTGACATACTGTAAGAAAACTGACGATGTATTTTTCAATCTTTTTATTGAGTAAAACCCTACCGGTTTCGACACTCTCCTGTCATTGTCAAGGGTACCTACTCTCCACCAAGAGAGTGCCCTTGACAAGATTTTACTCAATCAAAAGTGTGAAAAATACATCTTCAAATTTCTACACTGCTTAACATACCTCAGCCAATATACATTCCTTAGCCAACTGTGTAAACTGTTTAAGAATTTTTACATTTATATTTTCTCGGGTCACGTATTATAAAATTTAGGGCCCAAATAAAGTAAGACTATCTTAAAAATGGTTAGATTCTCTTAATAAAAGAAATATTTCCCTTCTGAACTCTCCATAATGACTCGAATGAGGACCGGTATGTGAATGAAAATTTTCATCTACTCTCTAGGTCGCGAGCCGCCATGGGAGTACGTGACAGGGGGTGAATATTTTTGCTAATACCGGGATTCGAACTCGGGGCTTTTAAATGTAGGGGGGGCAGTAATTTAGACACCACACCAGCCCAATCAAATCGTGGTTTAGGACGTGATAGATTGTGGGTTAAAAGTGGACTGCTATGAAGTGAAGGCCAGTGGCAACTGCCAGGATTCCCTAAAGAGGAAACGCCTGCTGAAAACGTTGATGAATGGGAGGAGTAAAGGAGGCTGCAAGGGAGATGGTATCATTTAATTTGAAGGAGCTGGTTTCTGGTTCTCCACTGATGTCGTCGCTCCCGGATGAATTCATTCGCTGATGCGGAGGGATGATGGGGGTTGTCGAGCGAAGTGAGACAACGATGCCCTCTCATAACCCGAAAAACATAAATGGCCACCGCTTAGTGGTGTAACGATGACGGTAAATTGAAAGGATAAAAAACAAGTGTCAAAATAATAAAGATATGAAAGCAATATTGCTATTGATCTTGTGAATAAACTTCATAAGAGAGAGTAATGAGCAAGAGACATTCAGTTGGTAACTAAGCTCTATCATATTTACCTAGGTGTTCATTAGGGTGGGCCGAAAAAAGGTTTTTTTTCCGGATCAAATTTGCCCTATGCGGGAAAGTTGTGTACTGATATCAGGATCTCGCATGCAAATTTTTTTCGAAATCGGATAATATTAACCACTGCCGCCCGAGCTCTAAAGTTTAAAATTTTGCGAAAATTCAGGCGGAAATGAGAAACAAACTGTTATGGAGAATGTTTTGTTGCGAATACTGGAATATTGGTAAATATCAACGATAGATACATGTTTTTAGATGACAACACTGAAATGTGAGGTTTATTTGACGAAATCTATGGCTTACAAGATGCCTAAGAATAAATAGCTAATTTAGAGTGTAGACAACCCGCACAACAACAAAAAAGTTTTACACGTCCAAGCATCACTTCAAATAGATCACTTTTGGGAGCCGTATTTGGGATAAATTAATATTTTTTCGAATGCAGTTCCTTTATAAATGTCTCATACTTCATTTGGGTATAGATAATACAGTAAAATAGACGGTAAAGTTAATTTTTTTTTAAACTAACCTCAATTATGATGAAGAATTTTATGCATGTTGAGCTATTACCACAAAAAAAAATCAGTTAATCAACGTAGGATTAAGGCACAGCCTGATCACCAAATATTTATGTAAGTAGCTTTTTTCTATTTACGTGGAGAAACTACCCAGAACTCACCACGAGGAGGTGGCTACTATCGAGTTCCACCCGTGCCATCCCAAACCACCCTTCCATGGGGCACGTTTGTAGGTATCTGGCTATCACCGGTTCTTATTATACCTTATGCTGTGCTTTATTTTCAAATTTCGGTTGAAGTTTTCGGCCTTTTATGCATGATAATGCCCATCCATGCGTGCTTTCTGGACTGCACACGGATTTTGACGCCGTGATCATTTGTACCATCCTTTCAACTGCTTGTGTGTGGCATGCAAATGGAGGTACTTTCAACAAAGCCCCTTCCTTCAGAATATCTCCCAAATCTTTGCTTATGATATCAGCTATTAAAGGTAGTTGAGTTACCGCTACTGTTTTCCAGTCAACTAAGTAGACGTAATCTTGTGTATCAAATCCATAGTTGGATGTTCGAATTTCCTAAATTCCTTCTTCTGATTTTCCTCTGATTTTAATATTTTTTCGACGGCCTTTTCACGGATCGGTCTTCTATTTTCGGCCTGCATTGCAAGCAGAATATTCTCTGGGTGAGCAAAAAGAGCCTTTCCCTGAATGATTGAGTAAAGGCGTAATTTGATGTCTCTATTCATATATTTCATGAAATGATTCATGTTCATGATATATTCTTCGGACCTTCCGTGCATTGTGGTGTTAATTTTATCGCGAACCACATAGGAGTTTATACTTTCGTCACAAAAGTTGCCAATGTCATCTGTTCTTTTGAAGGAGTTTTGATTGAAACATATAATCGAAGAATACGAATTGCTGTAGATGTCCACCTGGAATGGACCATTTTCCCCGGACTTCTCGCTGAAAGACTCTCCAGGCATTCTCCACTTGAAAAAGCACGTGGTCTCCTTGAAAAACCATCCCGATATCAACTAGAAGCGCGGATACGAGTGCTGCAGCAGCTCGTTTCGATATACAGAATCTTTCACAGGCAGACGCAAATCTAGACAAATTTAAATTATTTACACCCACCTTTTTTCCAAAAAATCATCAGCATCACTTGCGTCGCGTAATTCTTCATCTGCAGACGTTTCATCACTTGAGTCTTTCCAAATCTCAGGAACTTCTTGCTCAGGTAGCGTGGAACATTCTAATGATCTTTTTATTTCTAACCTATTTCATTTCCTCTTGTTAGTTTCCTGGACATCAATGGCACTGATATTTGGTTTTCTATCACTTCTCTGGTCCTGAAGGAATGCACGTTCTAAAAATGGCACTTTGGTGGTATTATCACAAACACAATCAGTTCCACTTTAGAATTTACATGCCGCAACATCAAACAGCTGACACGCGTGACGAAGAAAGTCTTGCTTCAGATTAACGAAAGTCTTCTTGTTGACAGATCGAAGATTATTGCGGTATTTTCTATGGTATAGAATACGTCTCACAATTTGCTTATGTTCGACAACTGGTATAGAGGGTCTATTCCATATGTCTTCAATGGCATAAGCCACCGTCTCCGCGATTCCCGGCACAGATGTATCGGTATTTCCACATTCTTCTTGCATGTACCGAGAGTACAAATACATTTTCATCATCTCCTCATAAGTAGGAAAAACATTACCCGCGAACTTTTAGGGTGCACCAAATATCAGACACTCCTATCCACACCTTTTAAGCTTTTTCTGTATTTTCGCCATTGCTTTAATCTTCTTGCAACCAAAACCACAGTACACAGCACCATGTAGTTATTCACTCACAGCAATGAATACCAACTGACTGACTACCTCAAGCTTATGAAGTGAAATACGCATCTTGCCCGACAACGGATGGGAATCCCCAAGGAAAATAAAATATTGCAGCGAATATGGCGAGTTAATGAGTAACGATAGTAACAGCATGAGATGAGGGAGTTTAAACATCAGTTACGAGGGTTTACAATGGAATATGTCTTGTATGAGAATTCTATGTCATTTTATCACCGAAGTATTCACGATCAGCTCATCAGTGGGGCCAGATAAGGATAACCTCCGTCCTTCGTCTCATTCATACTTTCCTTAGCTCTACCACTGGCCATCTTTATCATACCTGACTCACGTCGAACTAGCTGTACCTACTATCGCTTAGGGACTAGTTAACTCCCGGTTTTCCAAGAAAGTGCCGGTTGGAGGAGCATGTATATACCGTACACAGAGATAATGCGTTGATTATGGAACTTTTCGGTTTATCATATCCTACCGTGAACCACTACATTTTATCAAAGTTCGTAGAAAAATCTACTATCTTCTGAAGAGAAGATCGTAGCTATATCAGCCTTTTTTAACAAAAGAATTCATTTGGACTCCACTAGTGTATTAAAATGTCTGATTCGTAGTATCTTTCCCAGCGCACAGCCCGCTTTGTCTCCGAGTGAACACCCACTCCTTTTGCAATCTAATTCACGAGCATTTATGACACACGAATTCGTTGGATTTGCGAAGAATATCTGCAGCTCAGGGAGGCAGAGGCAATTATTGGATATTGCAGTATATACCAAGGAAATTAAATGTTTGAATCACCATTGTGATGAATATCAGGCCATGATTCTTCGCAATAATTTAAGTAAGTTTGAAAACCTACCACTTTTTCGTCTGTTTTAAAGTATTATTTATACCCAAATGAAGTATGAGACATTTATAAAGGAACTGCATTCGAAAAAATATTAATTTATCCCAAATACGGCTCCCAGAAGTGATCTATTTGAAGTGATGCTTGGACGTGTAAAACTTTTTTGTTGTTGTGCGGGTTGTCTACACTCTAAATTAGCTATTTATTCTTAGACATCTTGTAAGCCATAGATTTCGTCAAATAAACCTCACATTTCAGTGTTGTCATCTAAAAACATGTATCTATCGTTGATATTTACCAATATTCCAGTATTCGCAACAAAACATTCTCCATAACCGTTTGTTTCTCATTTCCGCCTGAATTTTCGCAAAATTTTAAACTTTAGAGCTCGGGCGGCAGTGGTTAAATCCGATTTCGAAAAAAATTTGCATGCGAGATCCTGATATCAGTACACAACTTTCCCGCATAGGGCAAATTTGATCCGGAAAAAAAACCTTTTTTCGGCCCACCCTAGTGTTCATCCTACGTTTTTACTCGCTGGTATTTTTTCTGATATTTATATCTATTGACTACTCTGCAAGCCACTTCGAGGGTGTAGGGCAGCGTTCCGCTCACTTAAGGAGGTTGGCTCGGGACTGCTTGAGTCAAGTTGTCTGAGGAATCTTATTAATTTAAGTACCTGTATATGCCTGCTAAGTGATCCTTACTTCACAAAGAAAATTACCTAAGCTATTGAAAGTCATAAGTATCACAAGAAATGCGATGTAAAGTCGAAGGATTTCTTTTTTATGATAATTTTAATCAGCTCGACTATGAAGTCAATTCAGCATTTACTTTAAAGAAATAAATTCATGTACTCAATGAATTTACTAATTTATAACACCAGAATATTACCATCAAACATTATGCTATAATATTTTTCTGAAATATGCTTTAATATTTCATTAGTAATGATATTATTCATACGCCATACATTTTACATGAGCGCCGCAGCGCCACTTGAAGACAACTAACGCATTTCGTCTGCTATAAGCGCAGAAACTGGTGGATTTAGCGAAAAATACGGTGGGTTGATGCCTTTTTTTTCGTGTCATTTTATTTATTGTGACATTACGCATAAAATATCAGTTTTTTGCAAAAATGACATGTCACTATGGTATTTTTAAACGTTATATTCCCATGTGATGGCCATTCTCGCCGTTAATCGTATGTAATTTCGTATGCAATTTGTGCAAAAAGGAGTATGTGTTGGTATAATTATCTTTACTTTATTAGACAGAGGAACTTTAGTTCTATAAGTGCTGAAAATATAAAAAAAATGACATGACTTTCACTTTTCGGATCAACCTCCTTAAGATCCGACGGCCTTTTAAGCTCAACTTTGATACCAAATCTGTATACTTTCTCTCTCGTATGTACACTCCCCTCGCCAATGCTGAGGAGAGTGGTAATCAACTAGGATTCCGCGTCATGGTAATCTCATGACACATAAAATCGAAGAGTTTGTTCGTTACATAAGGCTCGAAATCACATCGCACTAAGCCCTAAGGCGAGAGAAGTTCACGCTGGTGTACCTTTTTGGCCATACTCATTTAACAAGACCCGTTGGCACGCAAAACATTGCGACAAATGGAGTCCCTTTTTGTCAAACTAAGCTCCAAAAATTTGGTGTAAAGCGGAACGACGGAAAGCGAATCACCATTCTCCGTGCGTGCTCTACGTATAGAGTATAAATACACAGTTTACACAGATGTTCTCTTATAGTCCATTTCCATATCGGAAGTTTTCTTTCGCTGTTAACGCATCGATGCAAGATGTTATTTCAAAGAATTGATATGATGAATATTTGCTCATCGTAGAGAAATCATCATTGCAGCTGGATATGAATAAGTAGTGTATTGACTTTAAAAAAAAGTTATTATGTTAAGACTAGTCTCCGCATCATCATGCGGGGGCTTGAGCCTTCTAACATAATTGTGGGTCCTTGCCCTTGGTGTCAGGAAAAAGTAATAAGGAAAAAGGGTTCGTGCAAAGGACATAATTTATACAGAATCAAGAGTGAAACCAATCGCGTCTCGAATAGCCAAAAGAGGGTTATACACGTTACCTCTAGCTCGGGAGGATAGAAGAGAATGAGCTTTCAGTACGAGCGGCTTAGAACACGGACCCAACGGTCCGCGCCTCGGTCTCCAATGATGGACTATATTTTGACAACAACCATAACCGAATGGCGGAATAGCACCGAATCACCGCGTCCACCGATTCACCAATCACACAAAAGCCACCGTGCGCGCCATTATATAGAAGGCAAAATGAGGATGTTTTTCGGTCAAGGGGCAGGAGAGAAGGGGAAGTGCTAAGTCGAAAGTAAAATCTTACTCTCTTCGCTATTCTGAGCAACGCCCATTAACAGTACACAAGTATCTTTTGGGAAAGTGAAATTTAGAATAGCAAAATTCAATCAAGATCCATGCGCCCGTCCGGGACATTACAGTTATAAAAGTGATTTAAGTATTATAATTATTCTCTTTCAGCGTTTTACAAGCAAAATTAATGAATACTTTGAAACTAACATGTACGGGGTTTTTTGTGAATCGAGAATTCTAGTCATTCGTGCGATTTCAACGAATGCATGAAATATCTCACTCGTTGATTGACGTTTTTTCCAGCGACAGATATTTATTTCCTTAGACTGGAGAATTGGTGATCACGAAGAAGAAATGATGCTAGTAGTGAAACTTTACTTGAACGAAAAAAATACGAAGAAATATTTTTCTTTACAAAAAATAAGATATATTCTTTTGACTCTAATTTGAGCTTCACCTTTTATTGGCAGTGTCATAAAAAATACAATAGCAAGAGATGTATGCACCTTGAAAATAATTTTAGAGGCTTTCTTGATTCCTAAAATATATATTTTTGAGGCAAGAGCATTCGTTCAGAGTTATGAAATTGGAATATCTGAGCGTTTCGGGGTTCCCGTGATACTGCACTCTTTTATTTTACCATGGAACCAATTATCAGTGTTTTAACTCTACGGACAATGACATAGATCAAATCTTTTAATAAATCTATTTTTTCCGTTCACGCTGGTATGAGAGGATTCAAAGCTTTGAAATTGAACTTTGGCAAGGATACGAGTCTGGTCAAAGCTAATTGGAAAATAATATAATAGCTTACAACGATACAAAGAGAATTTAAGCCATTTCTGTAAATTTTCAGTTCTAATTGAAGGTATAATACAGAATAAGTTTTTCTGCCTTTCGGAATTAGTATGTTGATGAAATATCTGTGAAAAAAATTACTTGAAAAAAACGTTGGTGATTAGATAGGGAATGGTATTATTAAAATCATACTTGCGATCTTCTTTAGCTCCTACTGACTCTTAAATATTTCATTTGAGACTTCCAGTAATGCATCTTTCCTCGGATAACAAAACTGTTTTTTTAATTAGAAAATATAATACTCAGTCTAACCCCTATATTGGCTCTCAAGTACACCTCGATGTTTTTAAAACCAGGATATAAAATAAATGTCAATTGAATGGAAATAATAGGATTTCAGTACGGTAATTTTCACTCTATTTCAATTAGAGGTCATCAAAGAAGGCATAGTGTATTTGAGAGTGTAGCAAATGCAAGTGGATTTTTAATCAAATTCATGACATAGATTTAAGATGGATTTGTTTAATTGAACCCGAAAATATGGGAATTGAATTCACCACTAACATATATTTTACCTAACATTTTACATGCCCCGATAACATATCTACTTATTGCACAAGGTGGAAAGTTTTAAAACGTAATTCCTCACCAAAACCGCCAATTTGTAAAGTGCACTTGTTGAGATGCTGCACATAAATATATTTGAAAAATTATCGTAAAATTTTACTACAGAGAACAGGTTATTTTTACTCACGGTGCGTATAGATTGAAGGTGCAGAGAAAGTCTGATTTGGACAAGAGATGATGAAATTCGATGTCAATTCAAGAGAAAGGAAATTTTGCTCTATTCAATGTAAATAAAGGCGTTATTATTCGGTGTTGAGACATTGATTTATTTTTAGGACAGAGGATTGTTCATTTGATTAAACATGAAAATACTGTTGATTTCATTTTGACTATTTTTGTACGTATCAGATAATAGTCATCTATGTATATAGTTATTTATAATTATTACTAAACCAGTTGGATTTTCACCATATCCTCTACTTACTTCCACGAAGCATGAAGCCTCCTTCCTCCCGGCATCCACCCGTCCACAATTCAGTCGTAGAATCAGGAACGAGAGCACCATCGCCATCTGTTGGGCGACATCTCACACTCGCACATCCCGAGTGAATAAGGCTGGGAAGGGAATTGCATTATGATATTACAAGCGTGCATTACTCGGGATCTCGCGTATTCTTGGGGTCTGCCCAGATTGAACCCGTTTCTGCCCACCAGGTTCACCAACTCTCCCGCATTTACCGGGTTTGTTTTCTCCTTGATAATGACTGTGTAAGTCGAAACCTGGGTCGGTGTTAATAAATCTGTGGAATTTTACAAAGTGAATAAATTTACATTATCAATATGTGGTTCCACGAAGTCAAGCCTTGCAATTTGTTATGAAACAACATATTGTTAGGTTTTGGGGGCTGTTGACTCTGCGTTTCCCCGGCGACCGTTCAGAGGCTTGAGCCATGAGTTTCAGTTTCGCCAAACTACTCAGACCTCGACGAATTTTTCAAAAATCAGTATAAGACGAGAGTGCTGTCCTCCCATTCCGGAAGCCTGGATTCGAATCCGAATGTGAATCCCGGATACGTAGGATATTTTTTTCGTTCGTACACTGTTTACTTCTTGAGTGCTGAGTGGAGAGCACTTCGAGTTCAGCACACCTTCCGTCGGATGGGACGTTAAACCGTGACCTTCCGTTAAATAGTACTCTAATACTGACGCTGCTTTTCCGGCCTGGCCAATCCGAGGCTGGGTTTCACTCCACCCTTCCTTAATTCCCTGAAAATTCCCACTTCTTCCCGATTTCCGCTGTACCCACCTGTCTTGAATGGCGCGGATGAACTTAGCTGTTGGTCTCTTGAAATTACTAGAATACTCTTATGCGGGGAGGGGGTCATGTTGGTGTAGTGGCCAGAGAACCTACCCTGGTTTGAATTCCGGTAGTGTCAGATATTTTTCACTGGGACAAAGATACACGATCGTACATCCTCCAGTAAGGTTTTCCTAAAATTAGGTGAAATTGAAAATGACGAGTTTTTGCAAGACAGAGGGTTTGTACGTCATAGACGGTAGAGCTGGTTTTGCACTTTTTAGCTGATATCGCAGATAGAAATAGACTATATGTATTATTGAATGGAGGTATGAGACTGGTATTATAATTTGATAGGTTTACCTGAAAGTATGATAAAAACACCAATGTGGGTGGAAATCTACCAATATTATGAATACCATGTAATAATATTTATTCATAAAATTGAAATTGGGGCAATACCAAAATTGTTTTGCCAAACAATGATTTTCATGATTTTAATTCCAGAATAAAGAGTAATTTCCACCTTCCGATGAGTAGAAAAACATCATCACAAGCCACATTCTTCTACTGGGGATTGTCATTATGTAACTAATGTATCTCCTATTAAAATAGTTAAAGGCCTATTTATATTAATAATTTAACATCAAGTAAAGTAAGGACTATAATATTAAGGACTTAAAATGTATTTTTGTACTGAGTTCATGAGAAGAAAGTGTAAAGGCTATTGGAAACGCTAGTATGCAGTTTTTTAAAATGTGTGCTTGTTTATAGCAACTGTTATCACTGTCGTTTTTAAATGTATTTACCTGGTTATTATTTGAAAATCTTCGGCTAAATGAACACTATTATTGTTTATGCAATTCGAGTTCAGTACTCCGCCCATCGGTTGAGACGTTAAGCGGTGGTCCTCTTTGGGACTTGCATTAAAAGCAGGCTAATGCCAACGCCAGGTTTCTCTCCACCCTTCCTCCTTACCCTTTTATTCTCATCCTTGTATCTTTCCTCCCGGTGTAAACCGTCTTTGAGTGCGAGGGTGAACCACAGATGACATAAGTATTATTGGTGCTCATTGGTCCATATGTATGACTAGCCTTAAGCCAGGTTCTTCGCCGACCTGCTTTAAGGAAGATTGACTCATCTGCAAATATTTGAAGCTTTGGGACCAAGATGCACAATCGTAAATCCTCCAGTATGGTTTTCTTAAAATAGGTGAAATTGAAAATGGCGAGTTTTTGCAAGACACTAGCCGTATCCGAAAACCTAGTATGCTTCGGCTAAGCATTATTGGTGATGACGTATTGCTGACGAACAATGAAGCATGCTTGGGAAAGAATACTTCATATTCGGACAGTCCACGGTAAGGAGCGACGTTAAGCAGTAGCAACATAAAAAACCACTAGGTAGTGTGAAACACGATATAGGGCAACATCTATCAAATGTTTAGATCGGAAGAAAAAGAGCGATTATGTGTATATTAACCTTTTCATTGATATGTATATTCAAATGTAACATACTAAATTAAAAAATAGATGCTACACACATTTATAAGTAGCCAACGGCTCCGCCATCTTTTGTTATTCTCGTCAACAATGCTTCGAAGCCTACATGGAAGCGTGCTTCTGTGCTTTGGCTTAGTTGGATGCTTCCCCCAGAGTGCTTCACGTTCGGACATGCTTCGGGTGTTTCCGACTCTACCCCCCTCCACTTGCAAGCAAGCATTGTAGTATGCTTAACGCTAGAAGCACACGTTTCAGACAGGGCTAGTGGATTTGTACGCCATAGACGATAAAAATACTGGCTCTACTTATGTTCTGATCGCAAAACGATTGAAGATCAATCATTGTTACATTTATACGACATTTTGAATTGCGTAGGTACTCATTGAAAAGATCTAGCGACGCTCCCAGTAGGACTTTTTAAAGGTAAACATGAAGCAGTAGAGGGGTACCTTAATGGGAACTGTGTCGTAAAAGAGGGGAAACTGGGTTTTCACTTAACGCATTTTCAGATGAGAGACGACTTCTCTGCCAACTACCTGCGGCATAACAAGGTGCTCTCATGCGGATTCCGAGGCATGAATGACGCCTAAAAGGATTTAATCCGACTAAAGTAATCCTTCTTTGAAGTCATTTCCTTAAGCCGGATTTTAAAATTTCGCTGCTGCACCGGAAGCCGAGTCGGAATGGAGTCTCACAAAAATTCTTGGCGTCTCGCTTGAAGCGTTTGTAAGCTGAGTAGTACGCCCACTATTTTCCGCATGACGTTCTTTTTTTCGGAAAAAGACGCAACAGTGGAAGTTAATTATATTATGATTAATCAGTACTCAACCTGTACCCAACTCTGGTAATCCCCTATTTAATCTCTTAAAGCTAGCTTGGCGATAGCAGAAAAACCAACAATGGACAAAGCAAGATAGATTTTCTCAGAAGAATAGTCCCGAAGAACATGGCTTCTATGAAAAGAATGAGCCACTGGTAGCTGGTAATACAACTTAGGAAGTAAGACATCGCTTAATTAGACCTTTCGTCTCCAGCATACTTCTTTACGTGAGTGAGGAGTCAGACAAGGATCGAACAGAGTAATTTAAAATATGATGTTACTTAGAAAGATAAATGTATAAAGTATAGACCGAGTAAGTGCTATCGAAGCTCTAAGGGTAGTTTAAGAAAACTGAGTCAGATAATAGCTTTGAACAGATGATGGGGTAACGTAATCGGTTATTTCTGAAACACGAAGGTCTTAGTCTTCGAGAAAATAGTGAATAGGAAAAGTGGGAAAGAAGAACCTCGTTTAAAATATATGGAGAAAGCGATTAAGGGCGTGAAAGAGAAGAATGATGTATGAAACGGATAGAATCATTGAGTGTAGAGGTGTCTCAAATCAATCCTAGTGTGATGTGATGACTAGTGGTGGCATGATGAGCGTAGCATCGCAATATCTCTTCCGAAGGCAAGAAGGAATCATACATTCACCGTACACGTAAAATGCGTGTCAGAGCCACACCTGGCATAAATAAAGTATGGCATAATAAGTTCAAAGGTGCGTTGAAAAAGTTAGTGCTGGTGAAACCCATTTTAGCAGTGGCATAAAAAGCGTGAACTCAGACCAACTCGAGTCCCCACTTAGTTAGATTCCCGATCAAGAGCAAAGCCCTGAGAGCAAGTGTTCAAAATGCAGATTGCGAAAACGGAGAGAAAAAAGTAATTTTGCGTCGGATCCATCTGCAAAGCTGAATGTTTTGGAGAATCTTTGCTCTGAAATGATCGTTTTGCTTTCGTTTTAAAGTGTGCAAGTCTCTGCTGGAGCCCGGAGTTTTTAAAATGCGATTGATTTATTCTGGAGGATGAAGTATTTTGTCTCCTGATTAACGTCGCTCGAGATCATTCCCGGAGTGATTGAGTTGGGTTTTAAGATCCTTCACATTTTACGGCTACACCTGATTACCAAACCTAAATATCGAATGCATGAACGCGGCATAATAATAACTTGCGAACTTGTAAGATTGTCATAACGGCAGTTGTGTATCACGTCCAGCTTCATCTTCTGAAACTTTCAACCTATCTAATCTTCTCGTCCTTCTTTTTATGAATCCAGGTTTCGGATTAATGAAAAAGATCCAAATGGTGCTTCTCAACATTCTTTACTTATTTTTTCAAGGCCACTCAACTTCTTTGTGGAAAATTCTTGCTTTGCCGAAGTAATATTTTCCCTATTATAATTGGTTATTGAAAACATCGTCAAAAGTGATTTTTAAGTGGCAACACTATTTCTTCTCTACTGGATAATGCCCATCTACTATAATGTTCCTGAGCCATCAAAACTCCTAATTTTTATCTGTCGTTCTCCTTTCTGTATCCTACTTTGATATCGCTGTTTTTTACTTGTTCCTAATCCATCATAAGCATCTACTTTGCTCTAAGTCTTTCCATATTTTCCTGTCTTTCTCTACCATTTTATTCTTGGTTGGTTGGTTATTCAGGGTAGGCGACCGACAGCTGAGGTCATTAGCGCCATTTAAGATTGGTGGGTAATTGGGTAATGGTAGGAATTTTCAGGAAACGGAGGAAGGGTGGAAAGAAACCCGGCGTCGGCATTAGCCTACTCTTAACGAAAAGCGCCAAGAGGACCACCGCTTAACGTCCCATCCGACGGACGGAGTACTGAACTTGAAATGCCCTCCACTAGGCACTCAAATGGGGACCGGTTTTCCACTGAAAAATCCGCCTCTGCCGGGAATCGAACCCGGACCCTCGGGATGGGAGGTTAGTACTCTAGCCACCACACCTACCCGATCCCCGATTTTATTCTTTTTTATTCATTTACGCCCGTAGTCAAGTATCAAATGATCATACACACTTCAAATAAAATCAAACGACTATATCATACCCAGCATTAACCCATCGTAATCAATTTCTCAAATAATATTCGAGTTATCTTATCAGCTGATATAGGAAGAGGCCTTAGTTGGTGTTACAGTGTCGTTTTCAATATTTTATAGCCCTGGTTCCGTAAGGTTTGCGTCATATATATGTTTATCCTCATATAAGATATATAGAACCAGTGATGATGAATATGAAAGAGAAGAAATGCGTAAATATGACGAGATTCGCTGATTTAAGAAACAGTAGAGAGCTGAGTAAAACCAATCTCAGGAATGCTGACTAATGATGATGTTATATGTTTTTGTATTTAATATAAAATCCCTCATATTTTTGTACAGAATATAAAATGGACTTCCTTCTTTTGGTAATACAATCAGCCAGGTGGTAGGTTATGTGTATGCATAGTGTTATATTGATTAGCTAATATTTTACCCTAATTCATCTTTAAATATTTCCCCAACAAATCTCACTAACCTGCAAATTTTCTCTGCTTTCATCAATTACTTAAGCATTCTCTCATAACCTTCCAATTTTCTATTGTATGCGTTTGATTTGGTTTCGTTTATCATTACAGCTAATCAAAAAATGCTGATAAATTGAAAAAAAAATTCACTTACAAACATGTCTTCGAGGTCCAAAGCGACGGTTTTCAATGCAATGAAAAAGCGGGTGCAAGCAACGAGGCGTCTTAATAAACCCCTTATTCATCTTTTCCCAGGTTTATGAATCTCAGCTATTCTCTCTCTCCAATTTCAGTGCTAATTTCTACTTTATATGTAACTTCCACTGGACTCCCTTGATGAACCACACACAGTACTGTTCTGTGTCAACACTCGTGTCGAATAAAGCTGATTCGGAGATTCGTAAAGAGAAAATAAATTGAGAGAGATGACCTAAGTAAATTTCATCCTCTTGGTCAATCTCAGAGCAGTCTCCAGATTGGTTATTAGCCATAAAAATATGTCATAGCGACCACTCAAGCCCTTGGGGGAGTGAGGTATGATCTCCGTCTGGTGATGGAAGGCAAGGGGAGCACGTGTCGTGGAATATGCCGGGGAGCATTGGCGTGCTTTTAAGCGAACAATGCTACCGAAGGGATTCCATTTGAGTGCAAATTACCTGTAGGGACGCTCTCCATTCCCAAGGACCATAATTGTTGAAATCGCTATTATTCGTGTGGGATTGCCTCAAGACCGCAATTACTTGAGTTAAATTGCTCCGCATCGCTGGTCCCTTGAAACAGATTTGTCCAGAGAGCGGTCTCCATTCAAAACTCTGACGACTGCGGTTTTCTCTGGACGGCAATCGCTGCCCACAGTAGTCATATTAACTGAAGGGCTACTAAAATACAGCGTTCTTACCAACAAATGGCTTACCCATTATTAAAAATTTTATTCCTATATGAATACTAATTAGTGAGCTGCGCATTGGCATTGGTTGGGGAATAATTAAAAAAATCTCTTTAAGTAGTTTGTAATGTATCTTTAAGAGATTTTACGTAGGACGCGTAGGACATGTTTGGAGATATTCAACTTTTACCACACGCCGCGGCGCGCCGTCTAAGTGGCTTTTAGGGCGTTCTGTTTCTGTAGTTGCTGATGAAAATGAATTATTTTCTATTTCATGTCCATAAGTAGTTAATGTGAACGGTGCTTCATAAATCGAGATCAAACCTTATTGAAGGCAGTGTCACTTGAAGCAATTAATTGTTTAAACTTCGAAGAGGGTCAATTCTTGGAAGTAGTACGGCTGACTGCGTGGAAATAGAACACGGGCTATCTACGCACGGTCGTCCGTGAGTTTTGGAAATTTTTCGCGAGTTAATTCGTTGCTTTTCATGATGCAGTTCTCTGTGGATCTCTCCCAGAATCAGAATGCACAGTGACAAGCATAGTGCCAAACGGACTTTACAGTTTTTTTTACATATCGTAAATCGATATGTGCAATACGAGTTATTGTTATACCACTCAGGGTATCTAATCATACTTTCTTTGCCTAACCGGCATTTGGAGTTGAATGACATTATGAACGAATTACTGCCAAGTAATTCGTAATATTTTTTTTCCTGTAAATAAGTTACAAGATATTTAAAATGTTCATGAAAACTAATTTAATATTCCCTGCTGTAAAGAATAAAATTGTCATTAAATTATCACTGTTTATTAATAATGTAGATCGGGGTTGAATTTTTCAGTTTCATCGTCGATGTCTGAGGAGTGAAATAATACTAAGTTTTTTATGTTTATTTTCATATACGCTGGCATAGGGCGCGATTTTCCTTATTAGCCGTAACGACAGACGTTTCAGGGTATTTTTATTTTAACACGCATCCTTGCGTGGTAAACTCACCGTTTTATGATATAGGAGAAAGTTTAAGGTACCTGTACAAAAACATTTATTTTCTAGATGTGTGTGACAATATTACTAAAAGTACGTTAAATACATTCTACTACTATGATGGATTTCCACCTGCTAGATCCTGTTCCAGAAACTCACCGTAACTTTTGTTATAGGTACCAATCCAAGTGGCTGTAAGAACTTATGTCATACTAGGCTGTAAATGTTTTCTAAATTACTTTACTTTGTTCCTAACTCCCATTTACCGGGTAAGAGATTACGGAAACGAAATATTGTGGAGTATTAATTGCCATCAATCTATATATATATATATATATATATATATATATATATATATATATATATATATCAATCTATATATATATATATATATATATATATATATATATATATAGCAATAAAGCTGGTCACAGGCGTGACAAAAGTATACAGGCACATAAAAAAAGGACACTCACAAAAATAATTTCCGATATTTCGGTGGCCACTACCACCTTTCTCAAAGGAGAGGAGAGAACTCTTCTCGCACTGCGATTTTCCCGTGAACATATATATATATATATAATCAAATTTCCGTACTGGATGGCTGACTGATTGACTGACTGACTGGCACATTCACTCATTAACGCACAGTTGAAACTACTGGTGACAAAAAAGTGAAATTTGGAAGAAATATCCCTGTCGTGAGGTGAGGGCGCTTTAAGAAGAGTTTTGCGCAAACTAATTTTAAGGGCCGTTTTACCTCTTAATTTATATCTTTTTCTCCCGTAAGAAAAGCATCGAGTTCGAGGCAGAGGTTTATTCATTTGATTTTTTTTTATTAGTTGCTCCTGCCACATTGGATGGAAATTTTTATCACTATCTGGAAAAGAGAATTTAGAAATTAATTCTTTTATTCGATTTTCTTATACGGCACCTTTTTGCTAAAATTATGTTTTTAGCACCAAATTAATCAACTTTTTTCCTTTTCAACGACAATCAACTTTCCTTCGCAACCAGGCGGTAATATTCATTCAAATGCATTTGTTTAGATTTAAAATTGTTTTTTCCGTCTGCAGCAATTTTGGGTTAAATGACTAATTTTAGAAATTTTATAAAAAAATTGCAGTGATAACTTTTACCTTGATCTCTCTTCGCCTGGCAGAGTTCAAGAACACTAGTACAACGGGTTCACTAGCATAGAAATTATGCTAAACATTCTGATAAGAAATATAAATTTAATGCTGCGATGCGATAATTACTGTACCATTGATGGCATTTATTTTGTGTGCATCTGCAATAGCTCTACTGGTGATGAAGCTGAAATGCTAATTCATGTTGGCCATTTTTGATTGCGTTTTATGTTTTTTAGGCTCTATTAGTAGCAGCTTTTGATGCGAAGTACACAAATAAATATGCATTTGATAACCTCAAAGTTGTCGCTCCTTTTCCTGGGTTTCTCGGCACCATACGTTTTGATACCATGATTCATTGATATTCGTTAGCATTTATTTTGCGTGACTATGCCTCGACCTGGTATACCTGAAGCGATAATACACACTAATTATTGGTGTGTGCGCCTAAGGTTTTGTTGGGAGGCTCTGGACAAGTTAACCGTGGGCAATGAGTAAATTTGAAGGGTGCTTGTAGATTGAAGCTGAAGCAAATTTACTACTTTTGACAGATACATTTTAAGTACGTACTATACACTATATTCACGTACTATAAGTCAAAAAGTTAGCCTAAAGAAAAAGTAAAAATGTTCTCCTCGGAGTAATCCTCGTTCGGTTCCACCTATGGCGGTGGTGGTGACCATCACTTTGCTCTGACCAATACAACTGGAACCGAGACAACATCAGTCGGGCCGAAGGCTTTCCTGCATAGTTATTCCCGCGCCCAGTGCTAACGGCAATTACACCGCGGCACTCTCTGCCAGAGGTCCGAGGATTTTCCTCAGAGTATCTTTGAGTAACTAGGTACTCGGTAAGTTTCTCTGTTGGCCCACTCGAAGGGAACATAAGAAATCGGTGATGCTCTAGCAAGTATATATACCGGCCAATCATGGGAAACAAGCGCTAGTGAGAAGTAATTTTTGAGTGCGAAAAAGAAGCCATTGAACGTAATATATTTCTTCAAAACTTCGCCTATGAACAGTTGGTCATTTTTTGCGTGAAACAGTCATAAGATAATTTCCAGTTTATGACTCCTCCTAAAAATAGAGCTGTTAAAATCTAATTCTCTGAGCCGTTCCCACCTTGGATGAGGAAAATTATGTAACATGTGATAATCACAAGTGGTTTCAAGGCTATCCCGAGCTTTAATGCTCCCCAGACCGGAGGAGAGATACAGGAGTAGGATTGGAAGTGTTAGGAGGATGGTAAGAGGGAAACCCAGCGTCGTTATTAGCTTGCTCTTATCGAAAGACGCTAAAGGGCCCTGTTTGGAGCGATGAGCTCGGACTGCTCTTCACGCGGTATCCAAGTGGCGATTCCAATGAAATATCTGTCGGAATTCGATCCCGGTCTTAAGGGCGGGAAGTGTACGCTATCAACTATTATGGCAATCCTGCTATATTATAATATAGGACAATGTAGGTAAGCCTATAGGCCCCTAAAAATGAAATCCTCCGTCTTTCTCTTGCCTTTTTACGCTTTCTATCAACAATACCATGTTGTGGACTGGTTCATATAACCAATCGTCTATTGAGTGATAGGGGGTAAGTTGTAAAAAAGATTTTGCCATTTTTTACCATTTACCTCTCTCTGTTTCCTTTACGCAAGAATATTCTAACCACAAACACGTTGTCAAGCGTTTAAAAACATTGAGTTTATGCAAATGCGGCCTCTAGCATTATATGTTTATGCATTTAAGTTATTTTTCCAGTAGTCCCTGTTGTTGAATCTACTTTTTGTCATTTTTTATTTTTTTGTTTATTCATAGTATAATTAGTTATTGTAAAAGACTGCATTTTTATGGTTAAAATGTGAATGCTCGTCGAGGTAGTTCATTACTTTGTTGATTCTTTGAAAAAACAGCCTAAACCTTTTTAATTTGACGAAAAGCAATAATAATGATTCAATGAATGTAAGTATTAATTTTAATGCAAAGTTATATGCCGCAGTCATATTAACTAAGTAACTCATGTCCTATAGGTTTATAATGCACAGTCCGGTGCTAGAATCTTTGTGTTGACTAAACTGAAGTGCCATAACTCCCTGTCCAAAACAGCACGAATATTTGTTAGCTTCAAGGTCACATCATTTGTGGGCTTCGCCCATTAAATAGTTTCAAATCTATATTTCCTTCTGCTCTGGAACTGTTAATGCATGAAAGCGTGGAGTTTCCGAATTGCTCGTCCAGTTTTTCATCTCTATCATTGAGACATCAGCGCCCAGACTCCAGAAAAGTTCTTTACACTCCATGGACTACATTTTTTCAGTCACCTCTGTGAGTTACTTTATCTCGAGTATTTTTAGTTGTAAATACTACCACACTTTAACTGATCGCAAGCCTCAGTTTCTTTTGTTTCCTTCAACGTTTTATGCTCGTATTTGCTGTGAGCAATATTCTTTCAACGAATAATTCGAAATTTTTGCATTTTTGGATATGCATCTTTCACCAATTTTTGCTTATTCATTTTGCACTGATCTCACTCATTATTTGCTATTCGGCCACTGTGTTTTCCTCCTCTATTGCACGCTTATAGATAGAAATTGTTCAGAAAGATGGATATAATAAGCTATATCTAACTCATCCCTGGTTGAGATAACATTTCAGGAAATTTCAATTCTCAC
This sequence comes from Platycnemis pennipes, assembly GCA_933228895.1. Classification (NCBI taxonomy): domain Eukaryota; kingdom Metazoa; phylum Arthropoda; class Insecta; order Odonata; family Platycnemididae; genus Platycnemis; species Platycnemis pennipes. The sequence continues at coordinate 39,056,105 of OW121851.1, read as the reverse complement.
CTGCGTTGTGACCCCACCATAGTTATTTTCTATTCATGTGGAGGTCATTAGATTAATGAATTAGATACTGTTGGGCGTAACTTGCTGGAAATTCATGATGAATTAACAAGAATTAACTTTTGTATATTTCCACAACAATTCATTAAACCACGACCGGTTTCACCCACTTAGGGCATCATTGGGTACAATCATTGTAACTTTGTATATTTCCACAAAGATTTTAATAAATCTTTGTGGAAATATACAAAGTTATTACTAGATAATTCATTATCTTAATGTTGTTTACGTGTGTCGAGGTACCGCTTTTATCATAACCACTCGCAAATTAACGGGAATCCTCTTTTATGTTCTCCTTCTTCTCCTTGTATGTGGAGTCCATATATTCTCTTAAGCTCAATATGCTAATTTCTTTCTCCGTCTATGAATCCTTGAATCGCAACAATCTCATCTTTGGTGTTCTCAAAGTATTCTAAAAGCGGCGGGGCTTATGCGCCACAGTCTCTCTTCTGCTATCCAATTCGCGAAACCTCTCAGTAAAAATTCAAATAATAAATCGGTGACTCTCACTCTAAACTATATCTTGGTCATGGACTACGATTAGCATATGGCCATGGTCCTATCTGGTCCTATCTAATATTTCTTTTCTGTTTTCAAGAGCCTTTTTTATTTTTTATCCTATAACTAAGTATTTTTCCACGTATCTTTCCAGAGCTCTTGGTAAAGTCAGCCCTTTTTGCACTATTTTTTTACCAGTTCCCATACCAAGGCAATAATAACCGTTTACGTATCTAACTTTGAGTTTTGAAATCGGATATTATGTGTACTTACTTACAGTCCCGGTCAGTATACCTGCCATTGTATTTTTTCTAATTCTTTTTTTTCCCTGGTTCGCGTGAGTTTTGCTTAGCCATTGCTGTCTTTTAACTTTCTGTCGTTGTTTTAATTGGAGGAGGTAGCCGACAACTGAGGTCATTTGCACCACAAAAGATGCAAAGAAATATTTCATGTTATGGGGAAGGGTGGAGGGAAACTAAGCGTCGACATTAACATGCTCTAAACGAAAGATGCCAATGTGTCCACTTTTTTGTGATACCTCCAACGGACGGCACGCTGTATACTTAGAATCCTCTCCATAAGGCGTACAATAAGGGATTCTAATAGAATACCAGCCGGGATTCGATCCCGATTCATAAGGGTTGGTTGATAGTATTCATCTTATCGCGATATCCATTCCCTCTTTCTTGGAACACCAATTCTACCTCTTCTTTTCTCTCTTTCGAATATTTAGCAGTCTCACGAAGAACAATTTAATGTGAAGTTCAACAGAATTTCAAAACTGTCGTCGGTCGTTCTCCACCTGCGAATTTTTATGCTATAATCTCAGAAGTCGATATACACTTAAGCCCGACATCCCTTTATATTTTGCCGATATATTCTGAATATTAAATCTCCCATATGAGTAGAGGATAAGCCTGAAAAAGATCACACTTATCGACAGAAAAGCCAAATTTTATTAACTTCTCCATGCATCGAGACTTACATTAAACATGAACCTTGAGCAAAAAAGGAATGTTTATTTTTAAAACAGGAGGATATTTAGGATGTGTGTGCGAGATGTTACCAGATGCTTGATTTAATAGTGGAATCATCATCATCATTAGTCTTCAATCCTCAGATTGGTTTAACGCAGCTCTTCACTGAGTTCTTCTATCGGCTAATCTCATCACATTTACGTATTTCTTCTCTTTCACATCCTTCATCACTTGTTCCAAATATCTCACTCAAGGCCTTTCTTTGCCATTCTTCCCATCCATTTGTCCTTCAACGAGTGTCTTCATCAGGCCATCGTGTCTTAAGATATGGCCGATTAAGTTATCCCGTCTTCTTGTTAGAGTTTTATGCAGGCTTCTCTCTTCTCCCACTTTTATTAAGACTTCTTCGTTTGTCACTCGTTCGATCCATTTTATCTTCATCATTCTTCTGTAGCACCACAGTCTATTTCAATATTTATGGCGATGAATATTGGGATAGACTTGCTATTATTTGTAATAACCAAATTTTATCTAATTTTTGAACGATTATCATGATAAAAAACTTTAGCTAAGCTAAGCAGCTAAGGACTCAGCTACTTTTTCCCTCTAACCTTTATGTGATCATATAAAGGTGATGGGGGTGATACGACCTTCGCCGATATTTAAACGTCTTTTCCAACTTACTGGTCCTCTCAAAAGCATATTTCAAACAATGTCCGAGTGTCTAAAGCAATCGACAGCTTGAAATATTGAACAACGGGACATTTTTCCTATCCGTCATTATTTCTCTAATCTTCCGTCATTATTTCTCTGGAATACGTTTTCAGTTTTTCGATGGCTAAAAATATTATTTAACACTGAAAGGATGAGTGATAAGTAACTATGCACTGGCCAGCAATTGAGGTATAAGGGAAATTTCATTAACTTAAGTTCCATGAGTAACCTCCAGAGAAATTTGCTGCATTCTAAAATTGGAGCGTTAAAACAGAAGGTATTTAGGTCAAAATGTCATTCACACGAAGGCATCGATTTATTAAATCTGAAGGAAACAATCTCTTGAGGTCGGCCATCCCACACTACTCTTCAATAATAGGTCATTAACTGGAAACGTATGTTATCTGTGATCTACTGGGGCCCTTCATAGTCAAAGGAGGAAAAAAATCCTTTCATTAATCTTCCTTTCCGCCAACTTGAGATATTATAGCGATCTACCCTCACTCCAGAAAACTTCAGACCCTAGACATCCGGGACGAAGAATAGCTTATTGAACATATAGAGATCATCTTCATAGGCATGCTAACACTTTATTTATTCGAGCCGTATTTGGCCTGAGTCATGAACCGTTGGAATAGCTGATGAGAAAAGAGTACGAGCTTTCGAGATTTTGCTGATTGTTTGGGATGCTATAGATTAAATGGGCAGATAAATGAAAAATGGTGCAATATACGCACGGTAGAGCCGAGTAAGTCTGTATTGAGCTCAAAATGTAATGACATGCAAAGGAATCTAGGCCTTTCTTTGGATTTCGGTCTTTGTCGCCGAAATCAGCGCGTGTTGCATGCCTCCAGCTTGCTTTAGCACACTCCGCTAATTCTCACCGCCTCTACTAGCCTGCTATCCCGGAAACAACTGCCACTCGGGGATGGGGTTTATGTGGTGGCTACAGTACTTTCTTATCTTCTCAAGGGCTCAGGTTCAAAGTCCGGCTAAAGCAAAGATATTTTATCGGTTTATCTGTCCCAACTTGAGTGCTACGTGGAGAGCATTTCGAGTTCAGTACTCCGTCCGTCGGATAGGGTGTTAACCCATGGTTCCCTTGGCGTTTTTCGTTAAGAGCAGGTTAATATCGATGCCGTGTTTCACTCCATCGTTGGTAAACTTTCACACCTACGTTTTTTAATAAATTAAACTGATCATGTGCAGAGCAATACATATCGATCGGTAAAACTCAAACACCCCAAAAAATTACACCGGCCGCGTCAGCCAGGTTGGTAACGTCCCTGTCTATAAACCCGAAGTTAGTGGATTCGAATCCATTTTGAGGGTATGGATGTTGTATTTGTTTTTAAGTTTGAATTAAGAACTCAATTTTAGACGGTGGAATGTAAATTTAGCCTTTGAAGCTTCTAAAACCCGAGTTTATCATATAATAAATCCACGGGCATGGGTTAGCATTGGGTTGGATTTGCGGCTTTAGTACTTCACCGACATCTACATAAACCCAGCAAACCACCATAAAGGTGTGTGGCAGGGGATGAATTCACACCAAACATGCCTGACATATCTTGTATAGGAAAGGATTATTAATAATATACTAGTGTACATTTCAATTTATTTCATCCATCAATTACCTACGTCACGCTTAAAAGGGGGAGAGGAGAGCCGACCGTTGACTACGGCGCTTTATCGTTAGGGAGAGTTGAGGTACAGCCTTCCGTTACTTCGGGAGAAAGCACATTCAAATTCTTTCTTTCTTCAAATAAGAAGGACAAACATAATAATAAGTGAATATAAATACCTAATACTGAGATATAAAAAAGGTAATGCCACCAAGTTGACTGCACTTGAATAATGAGCAACTTCCACTGAGATGACATTTATTGCAACCGGATTTCGCTTTTTACAGTATCTTCAGGCAACATATATCAATGTGTATAGTATATAGGGAGGCAGAAGGAGTGGTGGTAAGACGGGTTGACGGAAGAAGGGGAAGGAAAAGGCGAGAACTGTGAACGGTCTTCAGTGTCTGAGGGTTTGGAAAATACGATGAGGGAGTCAAAGGTGAGGAAAGAATAACACATATAAGAGAAGGTTCGAAGTTGGACATCGTTATCTTCTTCCTCTTAATATGTCCGGAGGGGTGCAGGCGCTAATATCTGGTCTCCTGGGGTGGACGTCGGAAACCAAACGCTGGGAGAAAGGCCCTGAGGATCCTAGGGAAAACCCTGTCTCTGCCTGGAAAACTTGGAAAAAACAAAACCCGGTCGCAATAAACGTTATCTCTGTGGAAATTGCTCAGTATTTAAGTGCAGTTATGTTCCTTTTCCACTCAATCATGCCTGAAACATCAGCATTTGTTACCACCAAGTAAATATCGAAAGTTTTATTTATAAAAAAGTTAATTATTATAAATAAAAGCCGTTTTATCATTCGAAAAAAATAAATGGTAAATTAGTAGCGGAATGAATTTAGGGGTCTTAAAGAATATTACGAAATATTAAGGAGGAAGGGAGTAAAAAAGTGTAAAATCAGAGTTACGTAATGTGTGTATGGATTTCCCCTATCGCGTCTTCAAATGTGTTCCATTTGTCAGGACGTCGTTTCAGCGCCCTCACGGAGCTGATAACTATTCAATGAAGGGACGACATTACTAGGAAATGAGTACCACGGGCCTGACTGACGCGATCTCATTACGGATCGCGAGTTCTTCGCTCAAACACGTCCAGGGCGTGGCGGGGAAGTCTCCAAGGATACGTTCGCACGACCGAATGCGACACGTCTCGTATTCCCGGAGAGGAGTCGAGCCCCTTTTCGAGTCGAGCGAGGAATCCCTTTTCCACTTGGGGGGAGAATTCCTACGAAAACCGATGGGCTGGGACGAGAGAATCACCCCCTGGAACTCCCGGCCGTACGATTCTTGCTCGCTCAGTCGCATCATGCTCACATGGGCATGTGCCATATGTTACTGCTAGTGTTTCCAACTCTCCGGGAGTTGTCTGTTCGAAATGTGGGAGATTCTGAAATAATTACCAAAAACCACCTTAAAATGTACGTATTACTTAGCTCAAAAGCCCAACCATTCATTTTTATCACAAAAATAGCACTGCTAGATTTATTTTACCATGACTATGCCTATCTATTTATCATAGTTAATTCGTACATTTTAACCGTTTCAATACAAACTCAAATATGTGTTTAATCTTGAATAGTTTAGCTGGATTTCAATACCCGAATCATAGAAATCAGATAGTGTTCCTGGAAAAATTTAGATCGTTCATCGTCTCAGATTATTTCACCTACCTTTCTCGAGAAAGATGGGACATGGGTTACTCGAGCAGTTTATCTTCCATCGTTGACGCATACAAGCAGGCAGCTTGTATAAGTATTGCCTTTCTTAAAACTCACGGCGTGAAGGAGTAAATCTGATCCCGGGGAGAACTCCATTTTCGGAGAGTCACACTAGAGATGAAATCGCTCATGGGGCGCGTTTAGGCTGCAGAGCCATTTTCAAGTACGTCAGGTGAACTTTTTTTAAAGAACACTTGTATCAATGTCGAAAATTTGTGATTTTTTTCTGGGACAACCCCTCTTCAAATAAACGATCCTATGCTCCATCCTCGTATTCAACTCGCATTCCGCTGAACATGTGGTTACTACTAGCGAGAGTGAAAGTAGGGTAAAAAATGCTGCATTTCGATTGGTGGGAGATATGTAAAATTTTTGTCCTATTCCGAACGACCCAGGAAGTGAAACCAGGAGTATTGACCATTCTGGCTGGTGTAAATACTGTATTTTACGGAATGCAACACGTTCTTGAAATCTTCAGCGTACGGAATGCACCATTTTTCAATTTTGTCGACAAACACTCACGGTTTGTTACGTATGATCATATGCTCTTACCTAATGTAGTTGTTTGATATTTCAAAAGCACCTCCTTTGATATCGCAGAACGAGAATAACACTTTACACCCTTGTGCCAGTCATCTCAACGAAAGCAATCGCAACTGTAGTATCCTTCATGCCAACAATAAATATTACACGTAAGTTAATGTATAATTAGAATAATCATAATGAAGTCGGGAAGTACTGACCATATACGAGGTTAAGTGTCATTTATCCTGTGAAATTTTGCCAGTTGAACATCATGCTAATTTTAGACAAATATATGCGTCTAACATGCCGTAATCGCTTCATTCTAGGAGTAGGAGATTAAAAAAAAATTGTTTGACAGATCCGGGAGAGTCCCGATGAAACCGGCGGGGTTGGCAATCCTAACTCTCTTTACATATGTGTTATATGGAGGAGGAGAAGGATGCACGTGTTGCCTCGCACTTAAAGACTTCGTGAAACTATAGTCGGTAACACAATGTAGTCCCGTTCGCGGGAGAGCGAGCAGGCATTGAAAGAGCCGACGCGGAAGGAGGATGTTCCCAGAAGTTACGTCTTAAATAATAGAGAGCGCATGCATCATTCATGGACTCTTATCTTACCCCGGAATAAAGATTTTTAAAAAAATCTTCGGAAACTTTTCGTAAGAGAGTTTTTAAGCGCTAATGGAAGCTCTGTAGGGACAGGAATGAGAGTGAGGGAGTGGTTTGGATGGAAGAAAGTTTCATGTCGTAAAAATGCGCGAAGGCACATATGTATTAAATCATACACCTGCTAAGGGACGAGGTTTGCTTAACTTACCACCTCGTTCTCATAAGGTTTATCTGGTTTTAGGGAACGGCGTGAATAGAAAGAGTGATTTACCATTAGGGAACGAGTTCAAATCCAGGTAAATACTTCGAGGATAAGTTAGTCAAACGTCCCGGATTAGGCGGATTCTAGGAGGTTAGATGGTACCAGTAGAGAAATTGCAGCTAATTTTAGAAGCCGGCAGCCATCTTAGTCGTTACGGTCATACGGGTTCGTTACTCGCAATGCTCAAACGATAAATTTGATTTTTTGTTCAAGATAAAACTTATGAAACTAAAAAAGATGAATAATTTAATGTATTTTTAAATTTCGTCAAAGAAGCAGAGGAAAGTGAGCAAATCCACCAACAATCACCAAATATGCCGTTTATATAGTTATTTGAACCAGTTGTAGAAATAATACTAACTTGCAGGAGAATAAAATGCATTAGTAGCTCCGTTAAATAGCCTTGCAAAGAGCAACTGACACCGCTGTGAACACATTTGGTTTCGTTTTCAGTATCATTTACGTTTAAATACACGCGCAGTCTTTGGAAGAGAACCGTATAAAACGCAGTTTTGTACGAAGGAGGCGGAGCCTAATCGTTCCCAAGCACCCCCATTTAAGTTTCATTGTCACTCATAGTGTAGCATGCTAATGGTTCCTCCTGTGCATTCTAACCTCCATGGGTGGAACAGTCCCGGATATGGATAATTTGTCCCGCATGGTGATTATTCTTGGAAAAATGCCCCGTACTGGCAATATCGTTTAGCTTGTCCCGCGTCAACACCACCAGTAGCACTTGGAAATTCTTTTGCGCAAGTGGACGATTGACATTTCCCAGCATTCGAGTGATATGCCGTTAAAAGTTATTATGTACGAAAATATTTCATAAATTTTCACCGGACGACAAATACCACACAAAATCTCCCTTAATTCTGAAGTTTTTCCGTGACGTCTGCCCCCTTCCAGCATTGACAGCATATCTGTGTACGCTTGCTTTGCTATGTTAAACTTATTTTTTCAAATTTGCTAATGTTAAACTATAATCGTAAATGAAAAGGAAAACTTTGTTATCTACATCTACATAATACCCTGCAAGCCACCACAAGGGTGTGTGGCAGGGGGTGATTTCTCACCAAGCATGCACTACATATCATGCATAAAAAAGGAATAGTATTAATATAGTAGTCAGAACAACACTATTTAAAAAAGATAGAAATTGCAAAACAAACATGCAAAAACATCCTGTTAGTTGTATTACACCAATTGGTGGAATTCCAATAAATTGGTGGAATATAACAAAGTTTTCCTTTTCATTTACGATTAAATGAACTTCCACGAAGTTGAGCCTGAGACGATAGAGTTAAACTATAATATTTAGTCATCCACTTTAAGCATGATACCTACGTAGTGTATGTTTTGTGTGAAATCTCTCCGTGTTGTGTGAAATCTCCCCCAATTGTGGCGTGCAGGGCATTATGTAGATTTAGTGACACGTGAACGTGATGTCACGAGCCACCTTCCATATCCCATCCCTCCCCCACAATTCCCTCACAATTTGACCGTTTTCCTTTCATCCCCTGTCCACAATCATTAGATATGTATATGCACTGGCAGTGAAGTGACCTGCATAAAGTAGAACTCTTCTGTTTGTCTTAAAAATTACTGTGTTAGTCAAACCTGGATCGATTAATAAATTGGGGTGTGGACTTCACCAAGTTATTGAACTTATTTATACGCCCATCTAGACTCGAGCTATGTTATTTACAGAATATCAATTCTTTCAGAGAAACCTCAGTTGGCACAGGGGAAGGAGCTAATCCCGCCTCTATCCTGATGTGTGAGTTTCACATGCTATAGTGCTTGGTTAATATCCCTAATCTCACCGAGACCAACCTTCGGTTTTAGCATAACTTAATTTTAATGTGAGTTAGAGGTTGTGCGGAATTGAAGGACATTAGTATGTGAAAAAAAGAGATCGAAGTAAGAGCCCTACACTCATATACGCCTAAATATTGTGTTTATTTTGCATTACTAATTGTATTCATTCAGTTATTTCTCTTCTCTTTTTTTCTTTTTTCCACACATTTTGTACTTTTTCTTTTCTTGAATTTCATTATAATCTACTTATTTTCATATGTACATGCTATTATATTTGAGTTATTCTCAAACACTAGTTTTACTGTCAGTAGGATTTCGCAGGTTTTTCACACCCCCCTCCTTGTGTGGGTGTTTTCCTGCAGTGGGTTTTTACGTAAAGGATGTAAGCATAATAATCCTCACGTTTTTCCCACATTGTAAATTCTCTCACACACTATTAGATATGTAATATTAATATATTGTGTATGTATATTTCTTTTGTGTTAATTTATCATTATTGAATTCCTATAAGTGTATTCTTTACTTATTTTTTTTTGACCTCAGATTGTAATTGTTTTAAGTATTGACCACTATTTCTTTTATATATTTATTTTGACGAGGGGTTAGATGGCAGAAGGGACAGTTTTGTCTCAATCTCGCCCCAATAAAGACCTTTTATTATTATTATTCTTCTTTCATCAAATGTTTATGTACTTTTGTTGATCCGGAGCAATCTGCAGACCACAGACGAAATCATAACTATGTGACGTTCACGTTCGTCAGCAAATAGTGTTGGCAATGCGTGTTAATCGTTCACATTTGCCCGTGCACTTGCTCTCACGTGCCGTGCTCTTTGCCCGTGCTCTTGCTCACGTGCCGTGCACTCATGCAACTTACTATGGCAGACTGGACCATAATCATAAAGTTAGAGAAATTGATTGCCGAACTGACCGATTCAAAATGTCCTTTTTCCCTCGCACAATAAGAGATACGAATAACGGTAAATATGTCCTATCGGAGAGTAGCAATGAATAGCATTGGTAGCTGCATGTTGGTATGAGTACTTAAAGCTAACCCTACTAACAGAATGTTTTTGCATGTTTTCTTTGCAATTTCTATCTTTTTTTAAATAGTGTAGTTCTGACTACTATATTAATACTATTCCTTTTTTATGCATGATATGTAGTGCATGTTTGGTGAGCAATCACCCCCTGCCACACACCCTTGTGGTGGCTTGCAGGGTATTATGTAGATGTAGATGTAGATGTGCATGCGTACGATGGTAGTAAATGCATTTACACACGTTCCTTCGTGCTCTTCTTTGCGAAGGACCCGTAGAACTTTCCGTTCCACTCCGGAAAAACGATAACGGATAAAGTCTCGGGGTTCGCGGAGGTCGAGAATGGTCGCAAGGGGGAATGGAGTCCCTGACTCCCCGCCCCTCCGAAACCGTTGCCATGACACATTCCGACTGCACCCTTCCCGAAAACGCCCCCTCGACCCTCCTGGGGGCCCCACCCACGAGGGTCCGAATGAGAGGGCCGGGGCTGCTCGCTCACCCCTCGAAGCCTTGGCGTAATAGGATGGAGAGGAGGGGGGTGGGTGGGGTGTAGTCTGGCGGGGGAAGAGGCTGACTAATCTCCCAAATGGAGCTCACCCCTTGTGAACCCCGCAACATCATCGCTACCCCCCTCCCCCCACCCATTCTCCCCGCAAAAGGCGGCTGAAGCAACAGAAGCTGCGACGACCCGCTTTTCCCTAAACCCACGCCCGGTTCTACATCTTCCATCTATCTCTCCCTCTTCGGAATGGAAACTCCCAAGTCTCTCTTCCTTCAAAAACCTACCTCTCCAAACTTCCTTTTTTCTCCGCCTACATCCCCTCGTCTTAAAGGGCCAAGTTCCCTCGCTATTGCTCGGGATGCGTGTCATTCAGTCTCGGCTATTTCGATGCGAAAAATATTGAGGTTGGCACGGCTTGCGAAACTACGTTTACATGTAGGTACCTACTCTACAGGGTAGCCACTTGGAGGATGTGCTGTAGGAGTGTTCTTTTCATAGGTATTTATGTATCCAAAGGAATACATGGGTACTTGAAGAATACAATAGTACCTGGAAGAGGACAACATGCAGAATGCATGCCTCTATGAATGAATGAGTACCTGAGTACTAGGGTAACAACTTTCGTGCTCGACAGGCGCTCGAATACAAGAGATAATTCAATCTAATCAAGTTTTAAGGACTCCAAATTCTTAGGTTACATTTCTCTACTTAACCTCTATTAACCCTATGCCTAATTTTTAAACAAACTGAACACTCATGCCCAAGGCGGGATTCGAACCCGTGACCATTAGCTTGTCATGCTGGCGATACACTGACATGAGTGCTGTGGGCAGCTCTCCCGAGTACCCGAATGAATACTCAGACGACTACCCGATCGCCGTAAAACCATGGCATTCAACTGTTTCCGTCAGGATTCCGAATAATCAAGCCCCTCACTGAAAATAGGGTATAGATAAAGCACTTGAGAAAAGTGCGCTAACGGTCGAATTAAAACTGGTATTCATCCAGGAGCTACTGTATTTGTCGAGGTACTCGGGTAGTCATCATAGCAGCTGTAGGGGAATTATTTTAGAGTAGTCTGTAGTGCATGATGCATGTATTACTCCCTTAAATACTATAGATACTAACAATCTAGTTGCATGAGAAACTATAGTTGCTTGTTTTCATGTCAATAGTGCATGCTTGGTGATCTTCACCCCCTGCCACACGTCCTAGCGGTGGCTTGCAGGGTATCGTGTGCATATAGATGTAGATGTAGTTGACTGAAGATCCTTTCGGCTTCTCGTATTCCGGAGTATTCAACAAGGTGTTAGAGCATTCGCTGATACGCTCAAGTTGATGCCCCTGTATTCATTCGGTTGCGCATATACTAGTCGAGGTATGACTCATATACTCATAGAGAAACTCGTGAGTTCGTCGAGTATTCGCGAAGGAAGATGGAGAATCATGACCAGACACCTTAGTACATACCTTTTACAGATTTATTACCTCGTAGTGTTGAGAAAAACGTGTTATTTTACATGTATAAGGCAAGTGCGACTAAATTATTGCAACAAAAAAAGAAATTAAACATTCATAATGGAAGTTTCCATTCACTGCGCACTTAAACATAAAAGAAGAATGCACCTGCAACTCGATATACAAACTTGGAAGTAAGGAAAATCTCCTTTTGAACGTATGTAAATTTTTGTCCCTTATAGCAGTGAGACGATATAAGCTGCAGAAAAGTCAGCAATGAAAGCATTCGAAATGTGCTGGAGATGAATGATATCGATGAAATGGATGGATTGAGTTTACAACGAAGTGCACAGGAGAATGCAAGAAAAGATAGGCAAGTGAATAACTCAAATAGCAGAAAGTGCAATGTAATTGGCCATTTCATGAGGATGATGGTTTGATGAGGACAATGGTCGAGGAAAAAATAGACGTGAAGAATGGCAAAGTAAGGCATTGGGAAATATGCATATGGAATAATAGTGGGGAATTTAATAGGAAGTGGTAGTATTTTTTGCCTACGTAATTTAAGGGAAAGGAATATCAGATTAAGGAATTGCGGTAGGTTTTTCCTCTGTTTGATCCATAACTGTTGGCTGATGATAGTTTTTATTAGTGTGCTATACTGGCATAGAAGCGTGATCATGGACGTAAAGCTCGTTCAATATTCCTTACTTATCATATACTGTTATTCATTCTCCGTTCAGTGGTGAAATAGACCTTGGATTTTACTGCGACTTCAGAAATTTGGAAAATTCACTTGTGGTCAGTGGCGTCGGAACTATTTTCGCTGGGAGGGGCCAACCTTGAAAAGGGCCCGGCTCCTATGAAAAGGGCCCGCATTTTTTTGCGGATAGGAGGCGGTAGAGACTAGAATTCCGCTTAAAATGCATATGAAGGAGGTAGAATATGCGTCAGAAGGGAAAAGGCAAGCTGGAAACAGGTGAAATTTAATTCTTATTAATGAAGACTCATTTCTCAAGGACCCGGGGCAAATTCTGGGAATGCCCCCCCTGCCCCCCACTTCCGACCGCTGCTTGTGGTTACCCTCAATATTGTAGCAGTTGCAATTTTATTGCATAATTATGTCTCGCCTATTATTTATGCTCTTTGAAATGTTACTTGGATAAAATACGTATGCGTTTACGTCGCAACTAATTAATTAATCTCTACGTTTTGGTGGCAATTAAATTGGTAGTTTTGTATGGAAAATCTTTGCATGGATGTGTTCTATTGATTAAAACAAAAGAAAGCACGAAATAAGCAGATGTAACAAATCAGTTTCACTTCAACGAAAGACTATTGGCACGACTGGTTCCTTTGCTTTACATAATTTCCTACACTCTAGTGGAAAACTGAAAATAGATATTATTCATCCGCGATGTTTTAAATTTCGCCACATTGATTCTACCACGATATTGTGTATCCATTTCGTATCGTTTTCACTGAGTTAATGCATCAGACAGCTACAGTAACTATTATGACTGAAATACTGGTTTACTCCACAGAATTTACGAAGGCAGGAACACCCTGCCTTCATAAATATTTTCTCAGTCCCTCGATTCGATGAAAGCATTTAGTCTCAAACAACTTGCGGAACTTAAACAGTATCCTAAATAAAATACAAATGACAAATCTCTACGGCACTCAAAAAGAGGCAGGTGGATACAAGTCTTGCAAGAAAAATTTTGGCATACACTTCGGGGGAACCGCAGCCGTCGAATTAAATTTCGCTTATTCGCAGGCGTGGAATGCAGTGCCGCACGTGCGAACATCTGTCTCCTCCGGATTGATCAGCTGCTCGCCGAATTCCACTCCCTCATCAAACTAATCCCACTCCTTTTCCTATCACTACTTTGGCATGCGCATCGAAGAAACAAGACATCTGCCTTCAATTCATGCGCCTTAAACCCACTCCGAAAACAGTTTGAGTGCGCAACGCTGGTGAACACCTATTGTAGAGTCATTCCCTTGTGGAGGCTTACAGTCAGTCTTACCGTCATCAGAAGAAATCATTCGCAACATTGTTATCGCGTAGTGTTGCAGCGAGACGAGACGAGACTTGGGGGATCAATCACAGTCTTGTCTCGTTTCTCGCCTCGTGAGGAACAGTCAGGTCTCGGTATCGAGTCTCATCTCCTTTTCAGAATATGATAAAGATGATCATCATCATCGGTCAACAATCCTAGCATTGGTTTGACGCAGCCCTCCACTCGATTCTTCATCTACATCTACATAATACCCTGCAAGCCACCATAAAGGTGTGTGGCAGGGGGTGAATTATCACCAAACATGCACTACATATCATGCATAAAAAGGATTACTATTTATATACTGTTGTAAACTCCACTATTTAAAAAAAGATAAAAATAGCAAATCAAACATGCAAAAACATGCTGTTAGTTGGGTTTGCTTCAAGTCCTTATACCAACATGCAACTACCAATGTTATCCATTGCTACACTCGTACTGGATATATTTACCATTATTCACATCCCTAATTGTAAGAGGCCTTCTTCGGCCAACCTCTTCATCTTCTATGGGCCCACATCTTCATATTAACGTAATTCCTCTCTTTCATATCCTTCACGACCTGATCCATGTATCTCATTCGACGTCTTCCTTTGCCGTTCTTTCCGTTCACTTTTCCCTCGACGATTGTCTTCATCAGGCCATCGTGTCTCAAGATACAGCCGGTTGAGTTGTCCCGGCTTATTCTTATAGTTTTCAGCAGCCTTCTCTTTTCTCCCACTCTTCTTAAGGCTTCTTCGTTTGTCACTCGGTCGATCCATTTTATCTACATCTTTCTTCGGTAGCACCATATTTCGGATTCTTACACCCTTTTCTTCTCCGCTGCTGTCATCGTCCATGCCTCTCTGCCGTAAAGTAACATGCTCCAAATGTACATCCTGATGAATTGTTTCCTTACTTCTAAGCTTGTATTTTCAGATGTAAGTAGACAAAATATGATATGGTTTACATAAATATCCAGTATGTGTCCAGTGAAGTGTTTTCTGACTTCCAAGGTGTTTTGAAATACAAATTACTGAATATAATGCATCAGAAGGAGAATAGTCTAAAGAAGACAATATTCAAGTAAAAAGTGAACGGAAAGAATGGAAAAGGCTGGCCTCGTATGAGATGCATGGAGCAATGTAAAGGAGAGGAATTAAATCAATTTGAAGAGTTTTGCCGATAGAAGAATCGAGTGGAGGGCTGCGTCAAACCAATCCTAGGCATGTTGACCGATGATGATGAATTGTCCAGTGATGATAAAGCAAGGTGATGGCGGCAAAGAGAAAGAGGGGGGACACTATTCTGTCGGCAGCCTCTTCATGTTAAAATAGCCTTTCTCTCTCACATCCGTCACTGTTTGTTCAATACATCTCATCAGTCTACCACGTCTCAAGATGTGGCCGCTTAAGTTGCCTTTGCTTCTTTTCAAACCTTTCCGTAGACTTCATTTTATCTCCATTATTCTTCTAAAGCATAAAATTTCGAATGCATCCATCCTTGGCTTCTCCGCTGCTGTTATCGTATATACCTCGCCGTCATTAAAAAACATGTTCCAGATACAGGTTCTTATGTAGCGTTTTCTGACTTCCAAGGTGTTTGGAAAGACAAATTACTGAATATAATGCATCAGAAGGAGAATCGTCAAAAGAATCAATTGTTAACTATGAAATTATCTATGTATGTACTTGATCCAGAACAAGACCGAGTGTGCTGGCCGCTACTTTCCGGCCTTTCCTACTATTCGACCGGCTGGACGGAATCTAGCATGATTGGAACCGTCGTGGGAGGTTTCACACGATCATTGACCTTGTGCCTGCTATGAAGCGGTTATTCCGCATGATTGCATACTAATTAAAAAAAAGAGAAGTTCGCACAGCGTCTATAACGTGACTTGATTGGTCGATGGCTACTGGTCCTACTGGGAGCTACTAGAAATCTAGTACTGCATCAAGTATGATCTCCAGTACCTCAGCGAGTATACTAGCAAGCATGCTTGCTATCCAGCATACTGGTTCTATTCACACGATACTGGAAAGCTAGCATACTTGCTAGTATACTTGACCTTGTGGTGGATCAAGTACCGTGTGAAACTGGCTTTAGATATAGTCAGAGTCAGAGGTGGTAACCAAGTTGTTGGCGCGTCACCATGGCAATGCAAATGTTGCTGTTTCAATATTGGATCGAGCATGTATATATTATGTTAGTATAGCACTTTGATTGAATGGTCAACATAACCTATGCAGTTATAAAACCTCACGAACAAATCACACCTAAGTGAAAAAATATATTTGCGATGGGTTTGATGAGAAGTGGAACGTTGGACGGTTCTGTGACCATGCATTTTGGAGAAGGACATAATTATACAGGTACAAGTACCTACTGTGTCGCTTAGTTTTGGGGTGAAGATGAACCTGAAGGTAGGTGAATGGTGAAGAATGACTATTAATCCGGGAAAGAAGAGTTTAATGGGAGTTAGTTGATGGAGGGAAAGGGATGACGATGACTACACAATTGAGAGCGCTCGGAAGTGGGGAAAGGTTTATTATTTTCAATGATGAGAAGTTAAAAATTAGGATGAAACAGTTGAAGTTAGATTATTTTAATGAACATTTTTTCAGTTTAATTATAACGTTTACATTTATTTATCCAAACTTAGCACCAATGGATAGAATGGACTTTGATGAGACAGTTAAGTGTTTTCGTATATTTAATGTGACTCATTAGATAATAATGTAAATTTTCGAGTATATCAGGTACCTGATATACTGATGCTCTCAGTTCTTGGTATATGTTGATACAATACACGATAGTCATAGTCATATGCCTTCAATATTGTCTCTGCCACTATTCTCATCTATCATGTAAATTTGACGTTCATTTTTAACGAGTGCACAAAATAATTTGTTATATCTATCGTCAGCATCTCGTCGTTCATATTCAGTTTACTTTATATAAAAACACTGAATGCTTATTGAACACTATGAATTTTTAACCTTGACCGTAGTGACTTGACACGAGTGAAATTTGTCTGACTAATACCTACTGCTTGAAGTAAAAATCCGGATATGCTATTGTGAATACCTAATCTGAAATGGACTTGAACTGAAGTGATTATAGTGATATTATGGATGGAAAGGAGGATAAATGCTAATTTTGAACATTGCCTTAAATATACATGTTGTCAGAAATAAGGAGAAGGCTAAATAGGTGTATGAAACGGGTAGTTAAGGGCAATAGAATACTGAAGGTAGAATACTAGGTAAACTAGGGAAAGGAAGATACAGAAAAGGTATTATGAATGGCATGAAGAGGGATAAGAAATATGTTGACTTTAAGATTCGAAAAGGAAGACCTCGGGTGAGATATATGGCGCAAGTTGTTAAAGATATGAAATAATAGATATGTGTTAACACTGAGAGGTGAGCCCTTCGAATCGAGTGGAGAGCTGCGTCAAATCTATCTTAGGAATATTGGCTCTTGAAATTAGAAAGTGTGTAAGGATAGAGACGATAGATGAAGACAGTGCAAAGAAGAGTTAAAAGATTCCGTGAAAACTTACCGCAACTGGCGAAAACATATCATTAATGTTACCACATTCATATCGAAAAATATGGAAATAATGCGCTGAAAGTATCTGTGAATAGTGTTATTATTGAAACATATGATTTTAATTTATTCGAAGTAATCACTTTGTACTTGTGTTTTAATTAATGGAAAATTTGATAGCTTAGATGCCGAGTTAATTAAAAGGCTTTTATTAACTGCAAGTTGAACAATATATACTGGACAGTAGTGTAGTAGTCGTTAATGCTTAATTATTCCTTAATATTTATTGATATTTTACCTTATATACATTTCAATGATTCTGAATCTCTTAGAGTCGGGTATGTTTATATTTCTTTTGAAGGAAGAATGGCAGAGGAATGCTTCGTTTGAGATGTATGGAAAAATGATGAAGAATGTGAAAGTAAAGAAATACGTAAATATATAGATATTATATCAGATAGAGGAATTTAGTGGAGAGACGCTTCAAGCCAATCTGAGGCTTGTTGACTTATGACGATAAGGAATGATTTTTTTTCAATTCCAATAATGTGCTAAACATGTAACTTTATTTTTTCTGTAATCGATACTCTACCTTCCAAAAAATGTTTACGATATATTCATAGCTGGTGAAATGCTACGCTCTATCGACAGCATATTAAAAACTTTCAAAAATTAGACATTCTATTTTGACCAACAGATTTTAGTATTCATCGTTTTAACATTAACTCTGGCAGTTCAATTTAAAAGTTTTCTCTTTACATTTTCTGTTTTTTTCATCATTGCCATACATATGATATTACAAATTTTGACTTGAATTTTGAAATTCGAATAACTCTACGGTGCGTAAAAGGAAACCGTTAAGGCTAGGTATTTATGCATGAATGGATTAAAAAAACTGAATTCCATCGCTTGGTTTTGACTTAAAAAATTACATCGGCCTTTAAGATTTCAACTTTCTGTTTGGAGTAATTTCTACCTGGTTCATTTAACGGTACCTATATTTTTCATCCAGTATTTTCCGTTCGTCTAAATTCTGCCTTTTACCACAGACTCAAATATCCAATTGCGTTTTATTACCTCCCTCATTCCCCATCGCTTCCATCCTAGAATTTCATCCGATAACATCATTTTTCCTCTGCTATACCTTTTTGAGCTTCCACCGCCCCTATCCTTTTATCTCCTCTCCTCCAAAGTCTTCTAAAGTTTCCGTCATACCATCGAAAAAATATGGTGGCAATTAATATAAGCAAAACAATATTTCCGTTTCAAGGTTATAGTTTGCCGATGATTACTGTCAACTTTCAACAGGAAATATTTTCTCTCTATTTCCCAATGTACCCGATTAGCATCAGAAAATCGTAATGTTATCATTGTTCGCCACATAGTGGCAATTAATATAAGCAAAAATATCTTTCCGTTTCAAGGTTATAGTTTGCCGATGATTACTGTCAACTTTCAACAGGAAATATTTTCTATTTCCCAATGTACCCGATTAGCATCAGAAAATCGTAATTTTATCATTGTTCGCCACATAGCCCAGCAACCGCCAGGGATGCCCTGCTTGGTTCACGGATAAAAGGTGGGATAAATTCAATACTGCATGGTAGAAATCGTGTCTCGTATATATTCGTGCATAGTTCTATGTTTAGGAAAAATGTTTTTGCAGAAAATTAGGGAAGAACTAGGCACGAGTATATTTTAATGTAATCGAAATATTGTCTTTTCAAATCGTAATGTTAAGAGCATCGCTGATGTTTTGTGGAACTAATATCATGGAATAAATTTGGCTCCATGTATATCTCTGCGGGCTAGTTTAAAATAGTTCACGTATATATTTTTCTTTATGGTTACCCTTTAAATGATCAAAACAGTCGCATTATAAATGTATTTGTTAAAATTTTGTTAATGAAAAAATCCGTCCGCTTCAGTGGTTTGGACGGTGATTACAGTATACGTATGCTGAAGTATGCTCCGCTTACGACTCTTTCATTGCAATACGAATCTTCAATTAATTGGTGAACGAATTTGAGGATTGAATTATCAATTTGTGTTATCCGAGGTATCTTGTTTTAAATTAAAGGATAAATAAGGTTTTCCAATAACATTATCACGAGTGTCGTAGTGCATAATTCGTCTGCTGTCATTTTCTAAAGGCTTACGTCATTAGCTGATTTGAAGCATTCCGATCATTTCATGATTCTGTGTTCTGCTATAGCTCATTTGTAGTTGCTGTAATTATTTAAAACAAAACTTTAGTCTTCAAATACTGATTCTATGTCGAAAAATCTATTTGTTTCGCTGTGGGGACAACATTTTTTTTAAATCACGAAAAAGAACGGGTACAACATTTTTAAAAAATCAAACAATTTTTTCACCCAGGTATCGCTGGTTGAACTACACAAAGGTCGAATTATACTCAAGATCGAAATACAAAGGAGGCCATTTTTTCAAACCAAGGAGTGTAGATTTCTCTGCACTCAACACTCCTTGCCTTAGACTAGTACATACGGTGTTTTTCTCGCTTTGCCGTCAAAAGGGAAGACGGAGATCTTTGTCGGAGAGAAGACGGTACACTTCGTGTCTTTTCCCAGGGATTTCCCCCCTCCCCCCTTTTGACTTCCTCTTCTATTCCTTCGCAGACGTTGGGAACGTGACGAGGACTCGAGACACGTCACTCCTTCATTCGCGCTGCACTCGACACGGATGAGACCTGGCGCTGTCTCGGGTCCCAATGCACGCTCTCAGTGCCGACTGGGACGCCGCCGTTTCCAAACCTTACGTTCCGAGTCCAAAACAGAACGCTCCATTGCATTTTCCGTGACGAAAAGTCTTTTAGGGACCCCTCACTCATCATTCATGCACACATTTAAAACGCTAGGAGAGAAAATGTCCTGTCAATACTGAATAATAACTCGGTATTTTTTATCGTGGGAGGCGACCGAGAATGAGGGCGTTTACTCGGAACCGAAATCGCAATTTTTTGCACGAAATTGTTTTCCTCGGCTATGGGAAGAGCTTAGTTGGGAAAGTTACGACTAGTAGGATGTTCTTAAAATTAAAGCTACTTGATGCATTTTGAATCACACGAATTCGAATACGGTACCGCAGACATATTTCTACCCAGAAATTACATCAGCGGGACAGACAGAAGTGACAAACTAAAGGAAATTCACTGTCAAACCGAGAAAGAGAAGAATTCGGTTTTCCCATGAACAATAAACGGCAACGGTTTACTCGGAACCGAAATCGCAATTTTGTACACGAAATCGTTAGATGGAAACGAAAAAAGGATTTTGGTGAAAAAATTAATCTCCTAACCACAACCATTCACTCATAAATCAAAAATTAAAATAAGCGATAGGTGACGCCCGCCGAAAAAGCTGCTGTGATAACATTGACGTCATTTTCCTCCCGTCCTTGACTGCTCCTATGGGAAGGGAAGGGAGTGGAGGGGGGTTTTCGGAAGGTCTGCTCGCAAAGATGCTGTCGCAACTGTCCTATTGTCAGAGTCAGTTGTGTCCACCGATTGCGATGAAGCGAAGTAGTTTCGCGGGCTCAGTTGTGATTGGACGAAGTCGTTATGCGTCAGAGGTTACACCACGCCCACTTTTCCGAAAGGGTAAAAGACATCAGTTGTTCGCCGCTCATAACTCGAGAAATAATTGACGGATCAAAAAATGGAAAAATACAGGTCTTTTTATTTTACAAACTCTATCAGATCTGGCAATAAAAAAAATATGGTAAACGACCCCATTAAGCAGGCATCCGAATAGTAAGGTGGTTAAGAGTGTCGGCCTCTAATTTCGAGGGCTCTTGTGCGAATCCCGGTGTTTAAATATTTCTTATTTGTGGATTACTCGACTCCTACTTAACTGTTTTGCGGAGAGCATTTCGAGTTCCGTCGAATGGAACGCTAAGCCATGGTCCACCAAGAGTTTTGATAAGTGGTCGTGCTGACGGATGGAGAAGGTAAAGGTTTCCTTCCGGAAAGGAAGACAACGAGGAAATGCTTGGACTGGTAGCGAAGGAGAGAAATTAAGGGAGGAATAGCGAAGGAGAGGATTGATTGAATTGCTAGCCATTTCTTTCTCAGAATGAGTAGTTATAATTAGTTGGCGGTGGTGTTGTGAATGACAATATAAAAGGAAGAATATTCGGTTGGCGAGGTAGAGCGGTAGAGAACGGATAGTTAGGATGTAACACTAGGGTCAGCTGAAGACGATCATCATATGAAAATTAAGACTGGGACACAATCATCGTAAACGGGTGACGTGAGTCGTTCACGAAAAACGTGAGACGGGAACTTTTTCTCCAGCACACACAATCGATGTACGCGACTCTCAGGAAAAAAAATTGACTGACGAAGGCGCGAAAGGGAATCCGTAGTGAGTGTAAACAGCAGCTAATAATTAATTTTCAAGACTGTAGAGGTACTTACGCATTCCATGCCGTGAATGAAGTTACCAGATTGCTCAAGTTTATCATAATTCACGAGTATTAATTCGTGAAAACCGTGTTTAATCTTCCCGAAATAAATTTTCGCGATCTAACCATTGCCAACAGTCGCAAACGAGCTTTTTCGTGCCATTAGTTAGTTGTAGAAATCTCACTAAAACATAATGATGGGTAAAAATAATCGATTCTTCGTCATAATCGATTATTTGCTACCGATTCTTTCGATTATTGGATCGATTATGAAGATCCGATACTATGGTATAATCGATTATTTCAATGGAATCGGCGGGAGAAGAAACAAATTAAAAGTTGGCGTACTCAGCGTTAAGTATATGCATGGTGTACCTATGGATACCTATGCTCAATGGATCTATTTTTTCTCCCTTCTTCAATTACTCTGCATTATTCATTTAATGACAGTTAAAAACCTATCCCCCGTAAACATTTGTTCCATTCAGCTACTTTGCCCTTTTTTAATTACTCTCATGAACTTTCTTTTCTCCAAGATCTCCAGAGCTTCCGCTTTAGACTTTATTTTTACCCATAATCTTCTCCATCCTCCTCCAAAACCAACATCCCCTAAGCTTCTGGTCTATCGTTTGTTCCATTAAGCCATTCTTACAAGCCAATACTCCATCAAGCTCTTCACTAATGTCGCCATTAACATAGAAATATAAACTATGATTTTTAGGGCATCGAAAAGCTACCTAGTGATCAAATCAAGGTAATTGAGCAAGCTGCTTAAGGTAACGTAACTGGCCCCATGTTAGTAATTCTGCACTAGAGCAGTTAGTTGCAGTTAGTAACACTGCATTCTCACAGGTCCATCCATCTACACTAGTAAGGCAGCTGCCTTATTTGTGAAACAACCATCAAATCTTTCCAAATCACAAAGAAGTTTACTCGAACCACACTCGCTAAAATGAATAATCATTAACTCAGAACTCAATGACCTTATAACAACATGGTCTAAATCACCCAGCCTCAGTCATCTACAATAACTCACCATCCAACAAAATCTGTCACATCAATATCAAAATTTAAGAAATACTTTAAAACAGCTCTTACTAAAGAAAACATACTAAATAAATCATAGCATAGAGCCTTGCTGAATTTTTTATAATAACTGCTATTGCTACAAAATGATCGTTTTTGGTACTAGCTTGTCGTTATGTAGAAGTAGTATGCATTTTCATACATCCTTATTATTGATTGATTTTCCTTTTGACAACTTCTAGTTTACCACTGTGACCAGTAGAAATAAAAAATATTAAATATAGTTACTCTTGTAATAATTAAGATCAATAAATTCCACAAGCGTCGATTGTACACAGAAATAGACGCTCATCGCTTGACGTTTCGCACCTACCACCTTCAAAACACGATTATTTAAATCCCTGCTATTCAGATCAAAGAATAAAACGATTATTTACCGATTCTTTTATCATATTCCATAAATTAAATGATCCACAAGCGTCGATTATTTACAAGAATCAGCTCGCGCCGATTTATGCTGCGCATCCTTGACGTTCACGATACGATTATTTAAAATCATTTGATTCTGCTCAAATAATCGGCAAAGAATCGTATGCGCCTTATGAATCTTTGCCGATTCTCAGCTCATCACATAATCGTCGATTATTCCAAGAATCAGTGCGCATTTCGTTCATCACTCGATTATTTTGCTCACAAAAGAATCGGATAATAATCGTATGATTTTCAAGAATCGTGTGCTTGTTCAACGATTCTCAAGAATCATACGATTATTCACCTATTATTTGCATAACCGATTATTTCAACCCGATTTTTTCCTGAATCGATTATGCCTCAATTCTATCATATGATACGATTAATCGATTATGGAAAAATTTTGCCCAACACTACTAAAACACAATAACTTCAAATAACTATTCATTCATTGACTCCGTCATTGCAAAAAGGTCAGGAAATTCTCTATGCTAAGACCAACGATGAAATAAGTTGTGTAGTATTTGAGACTAAAATTTTAGTTCAGAATAGACCTGCATTCACTTGTGACTTCTATAACTCCCCACAGGTGGCTCTTTATCGCCAAATACTGAAAAGTTTTTCATTGGTTTTCCGTGTACATGAAGCGCAAGAGGTGGTAGATGCCCATCTCCCGCGTACATGTTCTAACGTTACGCGCTAGTTGTGTCCGTTTCCGTTCTCCCACCCATGCGCCATCTCTTAACGTTTAAGATAAACGACTCACATTGCACATTTACCATGCGCCATCTCTTAACGTTTAAGATAAACGACTCACGTCACTCATTTACGTTGACTGTTCCCTGCCACTTGGGAACGAGTAGTTGTTATGGGTGTATGGGTAAGTACACCAATCCCTAAAGTTACTAATAATTCATATAAATAAATTTAAACTTCCCTAAAGTTAATAAAAATTCATATGAATATATTTAAACTTAACGCTTTATGTATTGCAATTATAAATGTATATACATGAAAAAGACTAAATTGGGCGTAAACTCGGTAATGTAACAAACTTTGAAAGATATATCTCATGTCGTCTATCACGAAATAATATACAGGCCTATTTAAAAGAAGGAGCAGATTTAAAACATTTATTTCATCCAAATTATAAAAGAGAGAAACACAATTCCAACATTTCTGGGCAAAGAAAAGTTCAATTTTTTATGCACTCCATATGAGCACCATGTGTTATACTGTGTTATCATGTGTTACGAGGCGGTTGTTTTTTAAAGTGGCGGCGAAATGCTCGTTGCACTTCAACAATGGACTCTAATTTTGCTAATTGCAGCACACAAGTGCTGCTCCAAGAATGATGAAGATAAAATGGATCGATCGAGTGACAAATGAAGAAGTCCTAAGAAGAGTGGGAGAAAAGAGAAGTCTGCTGAAAACTATAAAAAGAAGACGGGACAACTTAATCGGCCACATCTTAAGACACGATGGCGTGATGAAGACAATCGTCGAAGGAAAAGTGAACGGGAAGAATGGAAAAGGTAGGCCTCGAATGAGTTACATGGAGCAGGTCGTAAAGGACTAGAAAGAGAGGAACTACGTTGGTATGAAGAGGTTGGCCGATAGAAGAATCGAGTGGAGGGCTGCGTCAAACCAATCCTAGGATTGCTGACCCTTGATGATAAAGTGATTGTTCCTGTGGTGTCGCAGCCATTTTCCTATAGACAAGCAACGGTACCACTGCGGCCTTAACTGTAACTTTTACCCGGGCTGTTCAAATTTTGAACTTTTCTCTCTCCAGAAGCGTTGGAATTACGTTTCTATCATTTAGAGTTTGGAAGAAATGATTGTTTGAAATCTGCTCTTACTTTTAAATACTAACTCTGTATATC
The DNA here is from genome assembly GCA_933228895.1 of Platycnemis pennipes. NCBI lineage: Eukaryota > Metazoa > Arthropoda > Insecta > Odonata > Platycnemididae > Platycnemis > Platycnemis pennipes. The sequence continues at coordinate 39,030,888 of OW121851.1, read as the reverse complement.
TATTACGTTTTGCAACAATGTACTTTAATTTTTCGATGTGGTATAATCATTGTAAAAGATTCTCTGACTAATCTTAAAATAGATGATTAGTATAATTGTGGTAAACTTGAAGTTTCATTTTCCTCGAGACACTAATTTTGATCTGGGACCAGTGAGATAGTCTGCATATGGAGAAATTCTCAACTGAGCACTGTACTAAGCGTACCCAACTTAGTCTTTATTTCTGCCCGCATTTTCTCCTCTTGAAACATTTCACAGATCTTTATCGTCTCAAACTATTGTCCCGATCGTCTCTCCCAAATATTTCTCCTACAACGGGTAATTTGGCATGGATTGTGGACTTGCGAGACGCTGATATACGCATAGCGATCTCCACGAACTAGAATAATGGGTATTCTGAGCAAATTACAGCCTTTATGATACTTCTTCAATTATCCATAGTTCTCCCTCGTTTTTCCGTCTACGAAGTGAGTGTGTTGAATGATATCCGTTGGTGACCGGAGAAAAGAGACCTGTTGGGTTCATATCGACTAAAAAAAATTGTATGAATTACGGTCGCGTTTCTGAATCCGGGTTTTCAAACCGAACTCTGTGAACATTTTCCCTCGAGATGGAGTTATTACTTAGAGTGTCCGCTGTCGATCGCAGTGTAAATTTAATGGGAATTTTCATTTTCGCCTTTCATTCGTCTAAGAGCCAGTCTTCTTTGCCCGAACGGGCAGTGCCACATCGAAACCTTTGGCACACCGTGTTACGAATGGATGGGAATGTGTTTGCCGAAGTTATTGGATTAAAAAGTTATGGCAAGCGAGTCTTTTATTTTGTATTTTCTTGATTTTTACCAATCTTTCTGGTTTCCTTGCTCAAACCTTTGACCTAAATGAGTGCGGTTTTTAAACTTTTCTTTGCCAACATCTTTCTTTTTTTATTTCATTTTCAGAAGCTGATAATTCACATAGTTCTTGACTCCACGCACTTGAACTTGAGTTCTACATTGGACATGACGCAGGAATGTGGATTAATCGGTGAGTAATATTTCATTTATATTTTCAGTTCAGATTTTTTGCTGTTCAGTAATGCCTTTTCTTACCGTTCTTTTTATGGAAATTTAAACAGATGTATTGTTAACTCGATTAGTGACGTGTAGTGTGTCACCAAAGTTTAAATTATTATTGCGAGTAGGTAAGAGTAAAGTTATAATTTGACCATAATCATCCATTCGGCGTCATATTTTTTGTTGGCAAAAGTTCATACTATGGAGATATTCCACCTTATGATAACTTAGAAGCGGATTACTAATAAATTTTAGCATCACGGTGGAAAAGTGCAATTTCATTTACCTGCTAGCATTGGTCATATATGAAACATATTACTTGATTTCAAGAAAAACGGTCTTGAACTCACTATGAAATGTTGGTCTGAAATGAACTCACTCATGTTGCTCTGATTGAGATAATATGTTGTGCATTATTCTGTAGTAGAGACTTTTAAATGCAACTTGACTCTGAAAATTAAACTAGACATGCTTATTTGTATCTTAATATCTATTAAGAAGCCGAGTAGTGTGTGGGGTTGATTATTATTAAAATATGTCTTCTATTTCTTTCTACGCCATATTTTCGTATTATACTTCAGCTGTTAAGCCTCACGATAGTAGTTAAAAATATTTATGTCCGTAGAATAATTTCTTGTAGCCTCTGGGCCTTCAGTATATATTTTTAATCGAGGCATATTTAATTGAGAATTTATTCGGAAAATGATGATCGCAAATTTATTTCACTAATCTCTTTTCTCTAGTTATTGGATACTTTTCTGTCAAAATCGAACATTTTTAATTGTGTTACATACTTTAGATTGTCGTTAGCGTATCCTTAAATTCCTAGCTTGAATATTGAGGTTAAGGATAGAACTCTCGTATCTGAAGCCATTTATGTTTGCAATCTAATATATTCCTAAATTATTGGGCAAATACAAAAAGTAGCATTTTTCCAAACATACCCTCAAATTCGTCTCAGATGAATGACATCTGCCGAAAAGATATTTTAGAGGGGAAAAGGATAGGATGTAATATGTTAGAAAATCCTGTCTATTTTACTATGCAAAGGTACCCATTGATGCAGTAACAAACAGGAATGCCATATTCTGTTACCTTTGGGAATTCCTCAACCATCAATATTGTCCCCGTCGACGTGCCGAGTATATAGACATTCGCCCGGAGCTCCATTCTGCACCTATCCTAGATTATGTGACTCTCTGAGTTACCGTTATCGCTCTGAAGAGAGACTTATTTCATCGCAAAGGAAACGGGAAAGGTTTTGACATTTAGAATAGCGCAGGAGTGCCCAGTTTCCTTCTGGCGTCTGACAAAGCTCCGCCAATAAAATGAAGTTGTGACCACTGAATGAAATAGGGGAAAAATCAAAGGAAGAGAGATATTTGAATCGTCCTATAGTATAAAAGCAATTTTGTTGAACATTTCATATCTAGCCACGACTCCTAAGATCTGTTTTATGCAGCTCTCCGCTTGATTCTTCTGCTAAAATCTCCTCCATAATTATATTTTTCTTCTTTTGGACTACCATGTATCTCTAAAGGGGCCTTACTTTGGCATTACGTCTCTTCACTTTGCCCTTAACAGCGGAATGGACTATCCTGTGTTTTTTTATAGTTCTGATATTTTTATATATTTTTCAATTTCTCTTCTTCGCCACTTTTGGAACTTCTTCCAACCCGAATCATCAATTTTATCTTCGTCACCTTTCTATTGCATTTATTTTTCGAGTATATTCAGTCTTGGCTTTTCTGCAGCTGTCATCGCCCATGCCTCACGTTCATTGAGGACTATAATCCAGATGTAAGCTGTGATGGATTATAGGGGGATCGAGCTGGTGTATTGACTAGTGTACTGGCTTCCTGTGCCGACGACCCGGGTTCGAATCACAGCTGAGGCAGGGGTTTTTCATCGGTATAGTCATCTTCTCTCGGGTGCTTTGTGGGAAGCACTTCGAGTACAATACTTCTTCCGTCGGATGGGGCGTTAAACTGTGGACCACATTGAGCCTTTCGTTATGAGCAGGCTAATGCCAACGCCGGATTTTTCCCCACCCCTCCTCCTTTCCCTGAAAATTAATTCCAATAATAATTTTCCCACATATGCAAAAATAGGAGAAAATGACGTTATGTCTCGGATATCTCCGACAAAAAACTAACTAATGAATAGTACTTTCGCTTCTAAGCTTCTGTTACCAGCTCCTAGTTTATTCCATTGCTGTTTTAATCTTCTCTTATCCCGGGGTAAATACTACAGGGTTTATAGGAACCTGGATATCCTGGAAAACCTGGAAAAGTCAGGGAAATTGAAAACTGTCATGGAAATCCTGGAAAAGTCAGGGAATTTAACGTGTGGTCAGGGAAAAATCGCAAAATGTTTAAATTTATCGCCTGAAAATGCCAAGAGATGAAAAACTGCACAAGGGAGTGGAGGAGGAGGGTGAAGGGGAGGGGACGACTGGCCTCATGCTGGCTTAGCTGTGGAGGAGGCAGCCCTGTTCTGGTTCTTTCTGGCTGTAGCCTGCACAATTTGGGGAAAAGATTGGCGAAAGGTGTGCGCATCTCATTTTCTTTCGCTAGCGATTTCGCCAGGAATGCTTTGCTTTGTCCCTCTGGTGACAAAAGAGTTATTCTCAGTCAAATTTGATTTCACTTAGCCAAATTTTGTAGAAGGGTGTGAGGAAGAAAAGATCAAGATTGATTCAAAGAGCTACTTTAAATGACATCAGGTTTGAAGGAAAAGCCAGGTTAGCCCTCTTTGCATATATTTTTCTGCAATTAAAACCCTTTCTGAAGGCGTATCAATGTAAGAAGATGATTTTTCTTTTGTTGGAGTGAAGTTGTTGATCTCTTATTACTGGAAGTTCATATGATTAATATGAAAATAAACCTACAATATTTCATAAGTTTAGACTTCTCTGCTTCCTCACTACCACTTTTATCTCTATAAATGACCGAAATCTTGGAGTTTTCAGGTGCCCAAGAGTCAGGGAAAATCACTAATAATGGTCTGGAAATCCTGGAAAAGTCAGGGAAAATGAAAATGAAAACTCCTATAAACCCTGTACTATTTACCCTTGCTTCGTCCGTCGCTTGTGATTCTATTGCCGAGATATGGAAATTCTTCCATCTCTTCGAGCTTCCAGAATTTAACATGGTACTTAGCATTTGCTCATCCGCCATTATGCTAGTATTGTTTTTAACTAACTCACCTTCAGTTGCTTATTTGTCTTTTGTTTACTCGACTCTTCTATAAATCCCCTTTTTTTTCGGCCATAATGTGATCAGAAAATCGCAGCTATTAACTTTTTCCCATGGATAGTATCTTATGAAGCCTTTTCTTCAACCTCATTATTATTTTATCGTTGTGGACAATAAACACTGATGGAAAAGTATTTTAAATATCTACACAGTTACATCACCAACCACATTGTCTTGCGGTGGTTCTCGGAACATATTTACATATTCATGTTCTTGACTTGTGATTTTTCGCGCGGCGTAGTTGTTAGTATTAGGTTTGAAGATAGTTCAACTGCTAAGGTAATATCGCGCTGACTAACTTAATTTATTCCTAAGCCTGATTCCGAGGCAAGCATAACACCCATGCCTTAGAATTCAGAAGGGAGTAAACTTGGATTTCAGACGCTCATTGGCTGAGTTTACGTTCCACCGTCTAGCTGTTGCTCTCTGATAAAACTTAAGACAAGCAAAACATCCATTCCCTCCAACTGGAATCGAACCCGCGGCGTTCGGATTTCTTGACCGGCACCTTAGCACCTGGCTGGTGCGGTCGGTGTGATTTACTCGGATCTTTGAGGTTTCTTGTTGGATATGTAGTGATTGACACATGATCTGTTTTACTTCTTAGGTAAGTTTAAATTTCAATATTAGAGGCTTGGGGAGGAGGTTCTCGTTTCTGTGGAAATAACTGATCACTGTTTTTAAAGGGCGCAATTAATGCTATAATATTTTATTAAAGACATTTATAACTGTCGTCTCTTAAGTTATGAACATTTATTTAATGGCCAGTCGATCTTCATCATATCAAAAACGATAGCTGATTTAATTGGTTGGATTTATTTTTGTATGCAGAATATAATTTTTTGCTTGATTTTTTTAAATTCAGTAAGATATATAAATGCTATTGTGTAATTTATATCTTGTTTATACGACTGTATTGCATTAAAATATTATGATGTTGTAATGGATCAATTCACAAATTTAATGATAAACTTTCCTTTATGCTGTCGTATTAGTAGAAGAATTAGTTTTGCTTTTATATGCCCAAACCTCTCATGTTCTCTCTCTCCGCCAACTAAAGTTAAGAAAATTATCATGTTTATCGCTCTACAATCCTAGGATTGATTCGACGCAGATCTCCACTAGATATCGGATGTTTTCATAGTAATGTCATTCTTCTCCTTTACTTCCTTCATTATTTGCTCCATACCTCTATTGTGAGGTTTGATTTGCCATTATTCCCAGTCGCTTCTCAGATAAGAAGAAAAATGTAATGAAAATAAATAAATATGGAACGTTTTAGGGTATAAGTATACTTGCGGCGAGATTGTTAATCTGTACTTTATACGCTAAAATGTTGTATTTATATTAGAGTAAGGATTCAAGGTGCTCCAACAGCTATGTTATATCGTACCTACAGTGTAACATAACTGAATTACATAGCTTAATTTGAGCACTAACATAGCATTCGAAATTCGGAACAGGATTGGTGCCCGCGACCTCTGGGTTACCAGACGGCACTTCACAGTTTCTGGCTTCCGGCGCCGTTGACGTTCTACATCTTTTTGGGTTAAGGAGAAGTTTGCGTGACAGGTAACGGTAATTATAGGAAAGGGTCAGTCCATAAATTACGTAACGCTGAAGGGGAGTGGGGCGACTCGGGTCCAGTTGCAATGCTTGATTGATATAGAGGGGGGGGGGGGGAGGGGGGGAGGAGGGTTTGTAACTTTCCGTAACGTTGAGAGAAAATTACTCTAAAACTCTATGCTTTCTTCAATAAAAATACATTGTGCACAATAACTGTCGACTAAATATTGGCTTTTAGAAATGAATGAAGTATTCATGAATAATACCTGTTTTATCGTTCAGAAAAAAGAGAAAATTGTTCAATGGCAGCGTTACATATTTTAGTGTGATGTTACAGAATTTGAAAGGGTGTTAAGGGTAAAAAAAGTGGAAAATCTACGTTACGTAATACACGGATGGCACCAAAGATACATGAGCGCGAACGTGTAATGTAATTATTCGGATACTGTTAGAAATCTTCATGGGATTAATCGAGACAGGCTCCATTATTGATGTATCGGGGGATAATCGAAGTGATCGCGTGGAAAATATCGATTCTGCACCAAGTAGCAATACGAAAAGCCCATCATTTCCGCTTCCGCCGTCTTTTGATCTGCTCCCGTCAGCCCTGATATCCGATTCCGTGGTCGTTTTGGCTCGGAAAATGTCACCGGGGTTGAGATCCCTCCGCTCCTGCGACAAAGACGGCGAGCAGCCGACTGCAGCGAGCGAGTGGGGCGTCCCGACGCCAAAGGGACCCGGATGGAATGATGACGTCGACGGGACAGGAACTGCCTTTTATTATTAATCGATCAATCCTTCCTTGGAGGGAAAGACGTCACTGTTCTATTTCTCCATCCTTCCCTTTCCTTCCTTTCCTCTCGTACATATACTGCTAGACTTTCCATTTTCTCCGTCTGAATTTCTCTCTCCTTTTCCTTCCCTCCTCTCTCTTTCTCTCTCCCTCCTTCTCTATCTCCTTTTCCCTTCGTCGTGTGTCAAGAACAAATATTAAATCACCCCTGCCGTCCAATCTCTCCCTTCCCATCCTAAGGTTTTATTTTTATTTTCGTTCGCTTTCCTTTTCTCTCCGCACTGGAAAAACGCCGCAGAGTTATGAAATGTCACCCTGCCACCGCAAAGGGTGACTGATTCCATTAGATCTCCGTCCGATTTCCTTTAAAAAAATTCATGTATTCCCTGCTTTGATCTTGAGCATGATGGATGTCTTCCGATTTTCCTGATCATGAGACCTGTGCCTCCGCTGTTCCCGAAGGCAATGGTTCGAAATGAAGTGGCCTTTCTATAGATGGACGTCTTTGTGCGGACGAGTCCGCAGTACGAGATGAAAAAAAGGTTTTTCAGCCTTGATTTTATTATAATAAAATCATATGTATGTTCCATAATATCCAACCTTTTTTCACGATAGAATTCGCTGTTTATGTCACCTAAAAGTGCAGATTACAAGTGTGTATTAAGTTTTTTATAGCCTACATATACGTTAGGGGTCCTAAAGTTGTCAATATCGACATGGTTATTTTGGGGGTCGACGGTAAAAGTTGATGAAAAATACCAATGCAAACATACTAAAACTTTTAGAGTATTAATGAAAGAATACTGGCACAAACTATTTACAAAAATAGAATACTATAATTTATATATTTTTTTTAAATGAGGACTAGTATTTAAGAAAAAATTATTCAACACGAAATGTGAAATAGTTGTTTGTGAATTACTACAAATATTATAGGTATGTGCAAAGAATTGTATTTACAGTCTACTATATAAGAATCAGTTTCAGTCCTTGAACGTAAAGCATTGAACCGCTGCGTGATTTGCCGAATGTAAAAGATGATTTATCCCGACTAGAAAGAAGGGGTAGAGGGCCTGGTAAAAAGTCTTGAAGGGTTGAACAGTAAAAAAAGTTTTGAGGATCCCTGATGTACTACGTGTACTTGAGTACCCTGTATCCACCTTGAGGATATGTGACAATGAGGTGAAGGATACATATTAGCATGGTGTGGGAGAGTCAATGCAACGTTCAATTTTTCATAACATGCAGGGAAATGCGTAATTAAAATCACCAACTTCAAGAGGTGAAGATTATTCACATAAAAGAATAGTTAATTGAATACATACAAAAGAGTCTGAAATATACAATACCAAAACATAATTATTCCTTCGCATTTCGATCTGAACTTAACTTTCCCTTATGTCATACGGAATAATTACATTTTGTATTACTCTTTGCATCTGTTTTGTCTTCTTCTCTTATTTTCTCTTAAAGAGGTCGTCCGAATATTGCGTAACGCTTTTTCATCCACCCTTCTTTCCCTTCCATAACGCTCCTTAAAATTTTCTAAGACCATGAAAATATCGCCCCGTTTGAAAACCGTAACGATACGATTGTACCCTCTCTTCTTGTGAATGCTAATGCTGACATTTTTTACTTTTGTTCATTTCTTAATACTTTTATTTATTCCCTAAATAGCATGTACCAATTGCTTTTATCTATCACCCGACTTAATTCCATAACTTAGTTAATTTTTGGTGGAAAAATGGGAGTTTTCCCTTGAATATACATGGAAGGAAATTTAAATTATTTCCTCTTTCATAAATCTGCATGACGTCTCCATTCGTTTCTTTTTTCTATGAAGTGAATAGTTAACTACCAATATATACTAAACGTGGCAGAAAAATTGATAACTGGAGCATATCGACGCTCTTCAAGTTGGCTTTATCCCTTTGAAAGACAACATGTACCATATTGGGGGGTTCTCATTCTGCTAATATCAGCATAACTTTATAAAAACAAGATATAAACCGACACGTATTCAGTCGCGGGGGACTTATTTCAGCTCAGCAATTCTATCACAAAGTAGAACTTTTTGAGTTCTGTTGTCCGTTAATAATATTTTTTTATGGCTAATGAGGTGATTTTTGTAACAATAAGTCAGGAAATTACCATGAGAAGGGGTCAGTCGTTAGTAAATTGTAATAAGGTTTAAATTTCTTTGAAATATTTCATGTTACCCAATGCCTTTTCCTCAAAGTTTAATTCCTCCGCAACTTTGAAAAAGATTGTTATCTAATTATGTTTTTTTCTTGCTTTCCCTTTTATCATTCTTTGCTCTGAAAATTTCTACCAAATTTCTCCCGAACCAATTCGCTTTCCGCGTTCTCATAACTGTCATACGACTCCATCTTTCTCATATTTTTTCAGTTCCGCCTCATTTTTTTCTTTCACATCCTAGCAGACGTTTCTTTTTCCCACCATTGGTAAAGAAATGACTCGGCTATCTCCACGAAAACCTATATTTTAATATTCCTTGTTGTTGTGATTCTAGGTTAAATTTTTTATTGATTTATAAGATTCTTGATCCCGCATTATCAGCATTTTAAAAAAATATTGTTTTTTATATACCTAATTTTAAAAAGGCATTTATTTTTTCATTAAAAACTGTCCATCACTCCAAAGGTGCTACCAATACCTACGTGCTACCAATAGTTCGTAAATAGGCGTCATTCAGCATTTTACACATTAGTTTAACCTTGAGTGGTAGTTCATGTCGTTTCTCTAAGATAATAGAGTCAAAGGCCATAGATTGGGACTGGTCGTGGACTACTGTCTCTCATAGAATGTTAAGAATATGCGTAATTCATTTTCCAAGTTCTGCATTAAAAGCTATGAAAATTTTTTAAGGCCTTCATGTCCGAATCATGTATATTCTAATTAGTGGAACAGTTTTATCTGAAGTTAAATCATTATGTCGTGGGATATTACTTTGTTTAAGTGGAGCAATTTATATTTCTGTTTCTTCAGGTTTCACTTTGAGAAGGTTCATTTTGTGTAAATTGTGGAAGTGTCGTTTCATGTAAAAATGTTTTACGGGGAAAAATTACATCAAATGAAATTATGTCGTTTTTCTTGAATGGTTTTTAGTTTTCCCGGCGGACGATACGATTGAATTGTTCTCGGATTCCCACCAGGTTGGTACTTCAGTTGCCAACGTTTTCAGTTGCCGACTCTGCCTTCGTCATCAAGGGCTGATAACGATGGCATAACTTGAAGACGATGCCACCAAAACGTCAGCCACCGAAACGTCGGCACCTGAACCCCCAACCCCGAGAAGAATTCACTCGTGTCATTTTTATTTAAGAAAAAATTTTTGTTTTTTATCTGGTTATCCTTTCGCATACATTTTCAGACTGTGCTGTTCATAATAGAACATAAATCGGTGCACTTCCTCCGTCTTGTGCTTGTGCTCCGGCTTGTGCTATACGGTGAGATAAAGTAGCACGAAAATTCTCTCTTTGAAGTTTTTTCATTTTTCTTTTTTTAGCTCCTCCAATCGTAAATTCATGTAAGAGATGAATGCTGGAGTTTAAAGAGCCACTAGTTGATAAAATATTAAACCTTTAGACATTTTCGAAAAAAGGAACGCGGGGCACATTTCCAGTTTATCTATATATATAAAAATGAATGTATGTGTGTGTGTGTGTGTGTGTATGTGTGTATGTCCTTTATGCATTACTACACCATTCATCGGATCGCCATGAAACTTTGGGAAGTTGTTGAGTACATTCCCGAAAAGAGGACTACGAAATCGATATTTCAATATCGATACTTTATCGATATAATATCGCTAAAGTATCGATAAATTGATACATTATTGATACAAAATTGAGGTGAAATTATTTAGTTTTTTAAAAGGAATGTATCGTGTCGATATCGATACTGTATCGAATGTATATAATGTGTTTGTCCTTTATGCATTACTACACCATTCATCGGATCGCCATGGAACTTTGGAAAGTTATTGAGTACGCCCCGCGAAGGTTTCTACAAAATCGATAATTCAATGTCGATACTGTATCGATACAATATCGATAAAATATGGATACATCGATACATTGTTGATACAAAATTGAGGTGAAATTTTTTAGGTGTTTTTTATCAAAGTTTTATAAAGTATCATTACAATATCGATACTTTATCGATACAATATTGATAGCTTCATGCATTACCACAACATTCATCCAATTTCCATGAAGCTTTGGTTAGTTGTTTTGTTCACTCCATGAAGGTTTGTATGTACAATATCGAGAATACAATATCGACACTGGAGACGGGATGTGCATCCCATTGAACTTGCAATTCATTGAAACACGTGCAACATATTCAAATCATCCGGCATGGGACAAATATTTCAGAAATGCCAACTTATTGCTTGGGATGAATGCACAATGGTGCACAAATCATCGCTCGAGGTTCTGGATCGATCATTGCAAGATTTCCGTTGAATCCTGAGCCATTTGAGAACGCATTAATATTGCTTGCACGATATTTCAGGCAAACATTACCTGTAATTCCTCGATTGACACTAGCGGATGAAATAAATGCTTGCCTGAAATATTCTACTTTGTGAAGACATGTAAAGACGTTAAAATTATATACAAATATTGTATATCCATAAGAATTGTGAAATTAAACATACTATAAACGTGCCCTTTCCATTTAACCAGATTGAGCCACAGCAACGCGTGGCCGGGTCAGCTAGTTTTTCATAAAAAAGACGGATAAAAATAGCTGCCGCGTTGACCAAACCATTTCTTGAGAGACTCGGATGACAGCTCCGTTCTCATATCTCGCCCGCCATTTTGATGGGTTCGAGGGAAAACAAATAAATGCAGACATTGATTTTTTTCTCCTGTCAGAGGTCACAAACATGCATGGAACAACTGAGAGCAGGAATGATAAGCCATGGTAAATGTTATACTCGGCGGTGTTCTGAAATTTTGGCGTATTCTTTCACGATTTTTTTATATATTCTTCCGCTTTTCAAAAATACGCCATTGACTTTCTTGCAGAGGATCATCGGCCCTTGGTGAAACTTTTTGGGCCCCGTCTTTTTATCTTGGGTCTTATCGACTAATATGCTGAAAATGATTATAATTAAAACGTTATCTTTGAAGAGAATTTCATTGTGATTTAAGTATTATTTTGCTATGTTTAAAAACAATGCAAATGAATATTTAATTTTTATAGTGTCTAGTGCGCATGACTTTGCAATCTTAGTTTGTAGTAGTTGTAGTTTTTCCAGAGAGGTGACCGGCAGCTATGATCATTTCCATGCTTTTAGTAAAGCTTGGTTATTGGGTAACAATTTTCAAGGAACTTATATCAACTCCAAGCCGGAATTTTCCTAATCTTAACGAAAGGGGTCGAGGGGTCCACGGTTTGGTGTCTAACGGACCAGCTACTCATGAAACAACGTCCCTTGACATAAAGCGGTCATATAGAGTAAGGTATGTCACTGAAAAACAGCCACCGCACCTCAGCCGGGATTTGATTCCCAGCTTTCGGTATGAGAAGCCAGTGCTTAATCTTTTAAAGCAACCCAACCCCGATCTGCATTCCTTAAAATTTACTCATCAGACTTCCTAATCGCCTTTTTATTTTTTTTACTCCCCCAATGCGCTGTGAAATTGTTTAGCGAATTTTAAAATATTTTTATACTGCTACCAATTCTCGTTTAAAAAGTTTAGATGATAGTGTTTTTAATACTCTAGAATCGCATTTCCAATTTCTGACGGCTTGTGAAATTTGAATAAATTACCTGAGCTAACTTAAAGGAGGAGCTAACGCTTATTATTCTCAGTGATATCCAGGGGAGAATATTTAACTTGGCGATTTATATCTGACTTCTCACGAATTCCTAATCAAAACTTCCTACGTGATCGTCCATTTTACGATTATGAAAGGTAACCTTTCGTGAGCTTAACCATTTGCCAGAACTCTGATGAACATTTAGCCTATCCTAGTTAATGCTCATCCTAGGACTTCGATAATTCGCGTCCTTTTGTGGTCATAAAAATGCAATCGCTTTAATTGAACCTCCTTCGAAGGGTATTATCCCAAACGTTTTCGACATTTCGCGGTGGCGTACATTAGCGAAATTTTAATATCGAAGTGCTGCGACGGCTTAAAATATCTAAAGAGGTCATGATTTGCCACCCTCACCCCCCTTATATATTGAGTGCTTAATACTAGAATCCTTTTATAGTGATTCTCTTTATATAATAGGGACTTAATGAAAATAATTTTTTAAATGTTTTATTCCATTTTTAGTGCTAATGAGTTTTCACGGAGAGAGGTGATAAATTGAATCTCTTCCGTCTATCCCAAGAATAATTAAATAGAATTAGATTTTAAGTGAAGATTGATTCTGGAAGTTGCTGCAAACGCCGAACAATTATTAGGAGTTAAGTGGCTCCCATCTCTTCCCCATTGCTCCATTTGACAAGATAATCAACATTTAATTGGGCACTCAATTAGTGCATGGGATTGGGGGAATTGCTTTGGCGCATTTCCGCCATCGAATTCGAGTTTCCAATAGGAGTTCACGCCTTGCTTGATGAGAGTATTAACGTCCTCTTTTCGCGGGACTGAAATCTAGTGCGCAGCATTTACACCGCTCCGTGCTTATTAGAAAGGAGGCCTGATTGGAGGAAGAGTGCTTTCCGCTGTTATCTTTCTATCGGGACGGCCACAAGGTGGTAGAAAGTCCGTGAACTATGGCCTTGTTGTAGGAGGTCCGAGTCACCTATTATATTCCTATCCCCTCATCTTCCTCGTCCTCCCTGGTGGAGTAAAGCTCACGAAATTCTTCCGCTGCCTGCCCCTCCATGTTTAAATCCAACGTTTTAACCCTCCGATATTGTTAACTGTGCTCTACCATAATTTACATAATGCCGTTCGATCCAGCAAAAATATGTGTGACAGGGGCTTATTCCTCGTGGATTACCGTATATTTAGAAAATCTTATCGTTGGTGGTACCGTACCAGTTAAATTCTTACTGTAAATAAATTAAAGTCACCTTGTAAATAGAAGAGCATCACTATAAATACGGATTTTAATTACAAACTATCATCCTGTTCAGTAGACACTGCGTACGTTGTATACCAATATTTGCAGTTACATGCTAATATAAACGAAATAAAAACCTCCGATATTGTTAACTGTGATCCGCCATAATTTACATAATACCGTAACTGTGTCCGGTGAGACGTAGTGGAATGATATCATGATAAGTCACAAGATATAGCACTTAGCAGATACCTGATGATGGCTTAACCGCTGAAAAGCGTTGTACCACTAATAAAAACCTGTGGAATAAGTGCTATATCTTGTGTCTTATCACTACATAATACCATTCAATCCTCCAAAAAAATGTTTGACAGGGACTTATTCCTCGTGGATTACCGTGTATTAAGAAAATCTTATCGTTGGTAAACACGTTACTGGTTTAATTCTTACTGTAAATAAATTAAAGTCACCTTGGAAATAAAACAGCATCACTTTAAATACGGCTTTTAATTGCAAAATATCATCCTGTTCGGTAGATACTGCGCAATTCCTATACCAATATTTACAGTTGCATGAAAATATAAACGAAATAAAAAACATGTGTATATGTTGTTTCACGCTGGTACGTATAAAAGCTTTTCTGCTCAGTATTTAACGGATTTGGTTCAGTATTTAACTGTAATCTATTCGTTATCATCATTAGTGAAAAAGCTGATTTTGTAAATTATTCTATTCCAGATAATTAAGTTTTAACTTCAATAGTTTTATCGTATATCTATCTAAATGTATTCTATTTATGCAGCCAACTATAGCACATGAAGTTTTTGACACATGAATGACTGCTTCGCAAATGGAATCTACCTTATTCCTTTTTTAGAAATGTAGCTAATTCGTCGGCCTACGTTATTATAGAGATTCGCGACGTAATCCTTTGAACAATTTGGACATAACTACTCAACCATTTGTAGCACCGATACAGCCAGAGCTATTACTTGCTGTGCGCTCTTCAATTTCAAGTTCAAACATACTTCACCTAGATACCATACACTTGCAGCATGTTCTAATTACTTTGGTCTAACTAATGAACAATAACGGCACACTTTCGTGCTCTCATCACGTTCACCACGTATTCATTCAATGCTCTAGTTTCCAATTGGCTTGGCTGTGTATGACTATGCATCCAATTCCTGTCCTGAATGGATTCCACTTCCCCAGCGCACTCATTAAATGTATTTCTTTATCTATCTATGCTTCAATATGTGTTGTGGATTTACATATTAGCCCGTTGATAAACCAATGGATGAAATCAGTTGAATCAACTAATATTTTTACTGCATTCATTTCCACGTTCATCGTCTGGTGTAATAAAACATCCAATTCTGTTTTTAAAAAAACATGGTGAATTGTATTTAGTTAACATAAAGATAATTCGAACAGTAATCATACAGCACTTACAGCCGCCTTTAATTTGATCATTTTTGACCTAAGTGAACTGTTAGAGCACATTTCTATTTTTACGTTGACACTATCTCCAACTTCCCTGGCAACTGGTTTTTTCGACGCATATTTATTTCTCAATTGTTTTTAATGCTTGCGAAAACATAAATGTAGTTACATGGCGAAGGATAACCACAGAAACGGGAATACAAATATAATACATCATTCAAAGCTCGCATTATGTGAATTACTTTAATTTAGACATAATGATCACATGTCTTTGTTATTTTTGAGATGACAGATCTACAAATACTAAAAATGTTAAATGACTTTTCTTTTTGAAGCTATGCAATCGGCTCGGCTAAATCCCTGCAATGGCAGCTAATTCGCATATTTGGACCAGGAAAACTCATATTATTTGGGTACAAACCGTATAGTGAATGTAGTGAAGTGAAAGGATGTTAAAGTGTTCTCTATGTAGTGAGAAAATATTATTCACTTGTTAATATCATCATCTCTTAACAAAATACGCCCTAAAGCCGACAGATGTACGTCGCATCCGACGGGCGGAGAGCAGAACCCGAGCTCTCCTTCGCATTGCACTCTTTTAGGGATTCATATTGCTCCAAAAAGAATTTGGCACCACCAGGATACGAACGTAAACCCTCGGATTAGGATGTCAACACTGTAACCTCATTAAAAACAGAATCTCGATATGAAATAATAAAATAGCGCTCTGCGCAACTCTTTAGATGAATGGAAGATCACAGTAGGCAATACAGTAAAAGGTTACGTGGGTAAATTGTAGTTAACGTAGTTTTGAAATACACGATCATAGCATACTGATATATACTAACTGGTTCTTGCGTCACTAACATATTTCATTATTAATTTTATAATACTCCTTAGTATACGTAGGTATATGATGTTGAGATAGTGTATGACTAATGATGATTCACTTCCTGCCTCACTCCTTAGAGGTGGCTCTCAGTGTAATTTTCAGGTATGAATAGTATGTTATTCATCATAATTATGTAATGAAATGATACAGATCTAATGATTTGTAGTACTCATGATTGGAGGCATTGGGTGTAAAGTCTTAGTAGCATTTTGTTTATTTCCACACCTTTTAATGCATGCGCGGATTGTACAACCGGTTTCGGCAGTTAAACAACGTGAAGAATGAAACAATAGAAGATGGTGTAACTACCGGAAATCGGTTATACATTCCTTGTATTTTAATCAATTGTGTAAAATTTAACAAACATGTTGATACATCTAATAATTATTATTAATGTGATAAATAGATACTAACCATCTAAGCTGCATGTGACCCTATTATGAAGCATGTTTCCATGTAGAAGATTGTTTGCATGTCAACAGTGCATGTTTGGTGATCTTCACCCCCTGCCATACACCCTCGTGGTGGCTTGCATGATGTCGTGTATATGTACATGTAGATGCAATATTGTTCATAGGCACATCAATGTAAGTTTTTTGCCATTGCCGAATTTGAACCCGGACCCTCCTATTAAGGGTATACGTGTCCAAGGTCCCATCTCATTGCTCCCAACAAAAACCACGCCCTTCATAGGAGGCAAGGGATGTTGTTTCGACCCACTGCTCAGAGGGTTTTATATTCTTTTATTTACTTTGATTTCCCCCCCGACAGTTTTCGCGCCATCTGGAGTATTTTTTTTTTCGTATACCCTTACCGCAGTGAGTCCCGGAACCCTTTTTCTGCCTCTCTGAAGTTTCGTAATTACCTCTCTCCATCGCACCAACCCTATTCCCTCCACCCACACAAAACCCCTTATTCCCTTTCCTTACACCCCCTTCAGTCTCTCTCTCTCCGCACCCCAGCACCACTCACACTCTCGCACCAAGGCTTCCCGCTGTTCCGCCCTGACAGCTGCGCACGAATTCCTGCACACAAAAATAAACTGAACGCCTACATATCTCTCCGAGGGGAATAAACGAAAGAGAGAGATGAAAAAATAAGAATCGCGAGTGTAAACACAATCCTCAGAAGTTTTTGAGGAAAGAAAAGGGGAGGTTGTGTTGGGGATAAGGTCTACTACCCTCTCCTCAACGGAGAGGTCACGTAGGTCAAGCCTTTGCTCGGAGAGGGAGAGACGTCGGAGCTAGTGTCTACCCAGGGCGGGAGTTGTAAAGCCTAATAAATATTATGGAGATGGAGTGGACTATCCAAGAAAAATGTCTCTGTGTAAGACCCTCCAAAGCGTCACGCGATGCTGAGAGATGCGCATTATTTCGAAAATACTCTTCAAAAGAGTGGCTACATCTAGGTACGTCTTTATTTAACCCCGCAATCCACCGTTGGGACGTATGGCAGGGGGTGGAAGGTCAATTAAATGTAGCTTGTGATGGGTTTTAAACAATAATATTTTGTTTGAATGGGGTCGTTTACCATATTTCTTTTCATTGCCGCGTATCACAGAGAATGTAAAATAAAGAGACCCGTATTTTTCCGTGTTTTGATCCGTCAATTATTTCTCGAGTTATAAGCGGCGAAAAACTGATGTCTTTAACCCTTTCGGAAAAGTGGGCGTGGTGTAACCTCTGACGTATAACGACTTCGTCCAATCACAACTGAGCCCGCGAAGCTACTTCGCTTCATCGCAATGGGGGGTGGACACAGCTGACTCTGCCAATAGGACAGTTGCGACAGCATCTGTGCGAGCAGACCTTCCGAGAACCTCCCTCCACTCCCTTCGCTTCCACGAATAGCAGTCAAGGACGGGAGGAAAATGACGTCAATGTTATCACAGCAGCTTTTTTTTAATTTTTGATTTATGAGTGCATGGTTGTGGTTAGAAGATTAATTTTTTCACTAAAATTCTTTTTTTGTTTCCATCTAACGATTTCGTGTACAAAATTGCGATTTCGGTTCCGAGTAAACGCCCCCATTGTAGCCGTTTATTGTTCATGGGAAAAACGAGTTCTTCTCTTTCTCGGTTTGACAGTGAATTTCCCTTAGTTTGTCACTTCTGTCTGTCTCGCTGATGTAATGTCTGGGTAGAAATATGTCTACAGTATCATATTCGAATTCGTGTGATTTAAAATGCATCAAGTAGCTTTCATTTTACGAACAACCTTCTAGTCGTAACGGGTTTCCCAACTAAGCTCTTCCGATAGCCGAGGAAAACTTTCTGTACGCTCATGGGAGCTTGTTACAAGAAGTCCTGCTTTCTTTCCTAACTTGTTCACTCCCCAGATTTTACGATTCGGTGTTGAACATTTTTAGTTTTAAGAATGGATTTCGATTCCGACTCTGACAATTCTCCCAAACTCTATCTGATCGAACCGCTTGATCTGCAAGTTGACAACCTCAGAATCCCTCCAATAATTCCATCAAAATAGCGTGAAAGAATATCTGCACCTCTTCAGTACCCTGAACATCACCTCGAGGGTATGTGGCGGGGGGTGAGCAATCAATCTTTCCCTACGGGAATGTACTGATAAAATACTACTTACTCAGATTTTTCTCATTTACACCATATAGGATGGGCGCTGCAGGTCTCTTTTGTTATATACCATACAGGTAGGAGTCTAAAAATACCTAATACTCATTCGTTTTACATATATAATGGTGTTTCAGGCATGAAAACATGCCGAAAATCTACAGTATCTATTGTAATTATATCTCAGTTTTCTTCGATTTAATGTATTAAGTACCTTTTTGTACGATGAAATAATAACATTTCTAAACCTTTGTCTTGTTTTCTATCCATCTTATTATATCTCTATAATCTGGCCAACCAGAAAACGCTGGTGTTTAAAATATATTTTAATCGCGCTCCCTTAATTCATTAGCACCTGCCATATAACATTCTGGTGGCTTGCAGTAGGTATGCAATATACCAGAATTTCAAAGATATACGTTCTAAGTAGGGATGGGTCGGTTCCAATTTTTTTCGGTTCCGGTTCGGTTCTTAACTTCGGTTCTCGGTTCCGATTCTCGGTTCCGGTTCTTATTTTACCACTTACTTTGCATTGCTCAATGGCAAGATAAGGTAATCAATAATCATTTTCAGAGACTGAATTAGAATAATTCGCGACTTTGAAGCATCTAAGTACACTATTTCACCAGGTTTTAATGTGAAGCCTCCACTTTCGGAGTGTGAGTAGGTTTCAAACTGGTTTTCGCGCCAATTATTTCGGTACCGATTATTTAAGGCCTCGGTTCCGGTTCCGATTCAAAGCTCAAGAACCGGTGGAACCGAGAACCGAACCGACCCATCCCTAGTTCTAAGTTTCTTTTCTTTCTAAGTACCTTTCTGTACGTTGAAATAATAACATTTCTAAACCTTTGTCTTGTTTTCTATCCATCTTATTATATCTCTATAATCTGGCCAACCAGAAAACGCTGGGGCTTAAAATATATTTTAATCACCTCACTTAATGCATTAGCACCTGCCACATAACTTTCTGGTGGCTTGCAGTATGCAATACACACGAAGTTCAAAGATATTCGTCCTAAGTTTCTTCATGAGATTCAGTGTCAGATACAGCCTACGATGAGACAAGGGCTTTCTGCCTAATTCTTTTAATGATTCGATAAATAGCTAAACGTACCATAATAAATTTTTATAATCCTATCTCCTCTCCGCTCTGTCTCCACTCTGCATTATCTAATCAATCGATCTTGCTGAAGGATTTAATCCTGCATATAATGTCACTGAATATTCACGTTTTTTATCTATATTTTAAATGGATTTCACACCAATTGTACGAGGTTGAGTTTTCCAAGTCCGAAGTAGATGATTGCAGAGCGCTTTATTTAAGTTTTGAACTTTCTTGACGAAATAATTTCCCAGGGAATTGAACCGACGAACATTATTTTCAAGAGTTCCACGAGTCTTGCGAGAAACGCAAGTGGCTACGTGAAGTTGAAAAAGGGAATGAAGTGTGTTGAGCGGGAAGTTAAAATTAGAGACGGCATTTTAAAAGATCAAAGAAACTGGTTTCTGAAGGTATGCTGAAGTAAAAGGAAGAGTTGAGCGAGAAGGGTCGAGTGCAAGGAGAACGTGCCACCGACAAATGAAGGGGAATGCTCAAAAAGGGAGGGATGGAATACGTTGAGGAGCGTACGGAAGAAGCGATGGGAAGATACGACTTCACGTCAGGCTCTGCGGAGAAGAATAATCCGCTACAGAGAATGGGATCGGACCTAATGAACACGGACTGTAGCACGCGAAGCTTTTTATATTTACGAGATTATTCAAGTCCATGCAGCTGACTTTGCTTCGATCTTCGTTTTACTGTATTAAGAAAACGGAAAAAAACCTCATTACTCAATTAAATCTAAGAAAAAATGTTTTTGCGAATGTTACAGACAAACCTGATTCTCTTCCGTATTTGGGATTTTTTACCCTCAGCACTTCCTGGTTTAAAATTACAGTAAAAAGTTGAAATCTCCTTCATCTTGCTCCTATCTCAAAACCCGGTGAAACTTGTGAGTTCATAGGCAGACTATTATTTGATTGAACTTTACCAAGTATTTTTATAATAAAAAATATTTTGTTGAAGGTTTTAACTGAATTTATAAGGGTAATCAATGGCTCAGTGACAAACTGCGATTGGAGAAAATGAGACGTGGGTAAAAGACTTTACTTGCTACACTTTTTCTCTCTCGTTCTATTCTTTTCCACAAAAGAGCGGAAAGGTTATTTTAAAAAATTGTGTTTACCTATTTCACCAATGGACTTCCACAAATTTTCAGCCGCACGCACTACCTAAATACATTGAAGTAAATTCACTAAGTGTCCAATGCCATTATAAAATGCTCCTTTTGACGTGTAATTGTTATTCATTGCATTATTATGCTGTTGCGTCTCTTTTGTTACTGGGGAAAAAAGTTGTATGCTTCCATGATACTACTTTTGCCATGTTCCATTCCCTCTCGCGAAAAATTGACCTTCACCGAGTATAAGCAAAGGCATGTAATTGCTATGTGGCAGTTCTCTTCGGAATTACTGCATGGGAAAATTTCTGGGAGAAAAGAAGCTAAAATATTTCTACCACAAAATTAATATTTTTATGGCATAACTATTTCACTTTCATGCATCAAAGGAGAATTATGAAAGGCTATATAAATATTGCCATAGGGAGCTTCCTTTGTAAGTTTTTAAGCACTGCATAAACATATGGTGATTAAATATAAACATGGCATCTTTTAAATGATGCCTTTGATGTAAGCGCGCTGATTCCTTTCCGAGACCCAGACGAATACTACGCACTGGAATGGTATTTTGACATTCCTTCGTTTATTTTAGACCAATGCTGAAGCTCCCTGCTCATTCTTTATTATGGTTACAACCAAGCGGAGAAGTTGAATTCACCGAAGAACCCATTGCAGTGTCGATAGTATCTGTAGACTTAACTCCGTTATTGGGTACATCCCAATTGGTAATAATTTTTGTGTGATATTCTAGTCAAGTTTCAGATCTAGTAAAATTTCAGTTCTTTCACTAGCTCGAGAAAATGACTTCGACTTCGGGATCGAAAGGAAAAAGGATTCGTTTTCCAACGTACAACACCAAATTACAACGCAGGTAAAAACCTAGCTTTTAGGTTTTTCTTTAAACTCCTTTGTAAATGTATGTGACAATTACAGTTTTCAGTATTCCATAATAGTGAAAAGCGGTTTGTAATATTCTATATATCGCATAAAAACTTCGACCACACATCCTTGTCACTTTATAAAGGCTCTTGGACTCTTATTTGACAGCAAAAACCGACATAGTTGCCCAGTTGGTTCAATATTTTGGTGGGCCTCTAAGAAAAATTTTTGGTACGCGCATTCCGCCGTAATAATCCTCTATTTTTAAAGGGAATTGGCACCCGTTCATTCATACGGCGTAGTACCCTTTAGCTTAATACGCAGGGAGACTTTACGCCATTAATTTGAACCGAAGGATTTTTTCGACGCAATGGGCGCTGCACACCTGATTTCTTACTTTCCCCCGCGGGTGGGTTTGGACTAGGCTTCGTCTCCACCTTACCAGGCAGGCATGGCGTCAAGGAAAATCCCAGTTCGTTCCACGCCGGTGTCATCGATTCCACTCGCCGGGGAACACTCTGACGGACCTTATTTTCTCTCCTCTCCGCGCTGTTGTGTACCCTTCCTTTTAGTTTCCTCCGTCCCTCCCCCAACCAAACTCGCCACGCTTTCCCGCCCTCCTCCCAACCTGGACTTGCTTCACCTGAATCGATGGCCGCGCCTACGTAAACACTCTTCGAGCGGGAATCTACGAATTTCCACCGAGCCAACATTTTCCCTCCTGAGAGGAATTCCATTGCTACCCCGTTGGAATATTTTGATAACGCCCCTTTGCCGCATCCATTTCGGGAAATACTTTTTTTGTGTCCACAGTAGAGGTCCGGAAAACGCCGTTCACCGTTCCAACAGTTGCATTTGTAAATTTACTTTGCTTCGGTACTGTATGGGGATATCTGGGAGTGATAATACTCGCTTCGTACGATTTTTATTCCAAGTTCAAGGTTTCGGATCCTTAGGCCATCTCGTAAAAGTCTGCGGTATGATAAAATGTTTTTTTTATGCAATACTTTCGCTAAGGTAGTCCCCTGCCATTGAAACTGTATCAATACAGTGCGACGCGAATTATGTCTGTAAATATAACTTGTTCTTTTTGTACGGATATTTAATTACTTTTCGTGAAAGGATACTTCGATGAATAGGATCGTGCGTATTTGTAAGTTCGATGTTTATCCTGAAGTAGAGATAAAAGTTACCTTATTACAAGAATTAACTTTTAATACTGTTCGTATCATTAGGAATTTTTTGATACTTTATTCGCGTACATGTTTACAAGGATTTTAGAATAAGAGAATGCTCAGTGCTTGTTTTCTGATCAACGATCCACTGGCTGTTTGAAATGATTTATATATTCCCGAAGTATGAACTGTTCATATGCCCTTATTCTAGCTAATACTATTATTTCCGAAATATGCATGTGAATACATATGACTGTAAGGAATACGAAGCATTCAACCAAGCAAGGTATCAATCGTTAGTAAATGCGAACTCTTCCTTCTAGCTATTACCTCATAATTCCACTCTTCTCTTCTGGGCTGTGTGAAATAGCTAAATAGCGATTATTGATAAAAACTATTCCCCTAGTCATCAATAACGCTTTAAGGCTATCTTTGGCAATCGAGTATCAGTATTGATGTCAGTGACGTGACACCAACTCTTAAACAGTGCCGTAATATTTCTAAGCAAAGAGAAAAATAAATTTTCTATTTTAACAAAAGCCCTGAATATTGGCAATATTTTATGAAATTTACCCCGACTATCAAGACATCACAGAGCAATGAGGGAATTTTATATGCATATTCAGAAATGATGTGGAAACTGAGAAATGCTGATCTAGAATCATAGTGCCTTATTGAAATTTGTTGCACTGAAATTAAAAGAGAAAATTCATATATTACCTTTAAGTAGTAATATTAAAAATTACGTATAAAATAATATTCAGTTTTATCCTGCATATTATATCGTGATTATATATATTATATCGTTACATTATGGCGTTATTCTGCACTTATGGTAGTGGTCTACCTCTCTCTTTCATCTACATAATACCCTGCAAGCCACCATAAAGGTGTGTGGTAGGGGGTGAATTCTCATCAAACATGCACTACATATCATGCATAAAAAAGGACTATTATTAATATACTAGTCAGAACTTCACTATTTAAAAAAGATGGACATTGCAAAGCAAACATGCTGTTAGTTGGGTTAGTTTTACGTCCTCATACCAACATGCAGCTACCTATGCTAGCCATTGCTACTCTCGTCTTGGACACGTTTACCGTTATTCATATCTCTAGTTGTACGAGGTCATTTGGAATCTGTCAGTTCGGCAATCAATTTCTCTAATTTTGTGATTAATGTCCGGTCTACCATAGTAAGTTGGGGTTCGCAAAATATTTTTAACGTCATCACTGAAAATATTATCTTGGAATTTATTTAGGAGATTAAGTTTAAATTTCAACCTGCTGTCTGACAATGATTCCCATTTTAATTCATTTAATATACTGGTTACGCTAATATAGTTATCGTACCGTCCCTTTACGAATCTTGCCGATCTTCGCTGCACACGTTCAAGTTCATTATTTAGACCGATTTCGTAAGAATCCCATATACTGGCCCCATATTCCAAATGAGGTCTAACAAGGGAAAAGTACCTAGCTGATTTCTCGTACATGATCGTCACGTTTACCCAATACTCTTTTGATGAATCCCAGTTTACGATTAGATTGCCCCATTATTTCACGGAAGTGGTCTTAACTATCGTAGTGGTCTAACCTCTAGCATTCCAAGGTGCTGGATTTTAATAGGTGTGAGTTTCTTGTCTATTGCTTGTCTAATTGAAAATAAATACGTTTCCTCCGCCCACTCTTCTTAACATGTCTTTCCCACTTTCCCAAGAACTTCTTCTTCGACTTCCTTTCTGTTGTCTAAGTCACTTTTCCCAACATTTAGGCTAAAAAAACCTCAAATATCTTTACCTATAAAAAAGATAAAATTCATATCACATGGAATTAATGTCCATTACATATTTGTTTCCAATTCAGCAGATAAAGAGGGATGATTTTACTCGGAGAAAATTAAAAGTACACCCTAGTCATACAAATATTCATATCATATGATCAAACTAAAACAACAGGGAAATTTACCTGCATACCAGAAAAAAATGTCAAAGAACTTATGGGTGAACCTAGCGTTTACTTTTAGGCATAAAAGAAAACCAAAGTTGTGCATATAATTCACTTTTTTTAAATAATAATATTTAAAAATATGCTCCATTTGCTGTATTTTTTAAAAATATTTATGTGGTTTTCATGTTTTTTAAAACCCAACTATTTCCTGGCTGGTTTTCATTTTATTTTCTGCATCTGCGTCATTCAATTCTTGAAGTGATTGCGTGAGAAAATATACAAGGACTCGCCGTTTATGTCACTTGTGTTTCTGTCGTAGACAATCCTAAAATTTCGGGAATTCGTCTCCAGAGTTTGAGAGGCAGCATCTTTATGCGGCATCATTTCGCAATTCCTGCGTAGCCTCATCTATAGCTTTTTTGATGGAGGGTGGATATGTTTATTTATGCTGTCAAGTACCGTTAATTTTCGGGAAATGCCTTTTCCACCTCTTTCCTTTGTTGTTGTTGCTCATGTGAAACTCTTTTTAGATCTTTTCGACTCCTTTTCCTTGTGTTTGTCAACGCTGAAGTTTAACGACCGGTGCATTATGGTTTCTGACAGAAGGTGATGGCATCCAACGAGGAGATACCTGTCGCCTGGTGGGTAGGCTTTCTACCTACGGTGTTTTTCTTCGAGGCGTCTTCTCATCTGGTTATCAGGACGAGAAGAGAGGTTTATGTCCCGTCTTTTTCCTCTTCCTTTTTGAATTTGATGTTTTCGTCTAGCTGACTGAAGCGTTCGTGGAATTCTCCCTTCTTTTTCACAGTTAGCCCCTACACCACGGATGTATCTGCAATGTATTGTTGCAAGTGCTTAATATCGCGTTCTCCAATGAATGTGGCTACATTTAAAAAAAAAAGGGAATATAAATGTTGAGAGAGAGACTTATGGACAGTAGGAGGAGGAATAAACAAGGCAGAAGGGGAAAAAGGTTATCGTCCTGAAAAACACTGCGGAGGTAGTATGTTATCAAATTTGTGAAGAACGTCTTCTCGCCCGATGGAATAGCGAAGCGCATCTTCCTAAGTGGTGACCGGCGTTGAATTCCGAGAAAAATTCTGGGTTGACTATCATATACCTAAGATTTGTTGTAATCTTCTCATGAAAGGTGGTGTTGAAAGCCTTTATGTAGTCCACACAGGCCATTGGAATTATTCGGATTGGACAAGTCTCCCTTTTTCGGCATCAATACGGTGAGCTCGTAAATCAGCTAGGATGGAATTGGATCCATTCCTGACAGGAGGGATGTGAATATTCCGACAAGGTGTTTGTGGGTGGAAGTCAACTTCTTCCGCAAGTAGTTACTTTCACTGCATCCATTCCTGAGGCATTCACAAATTTCAATTTGGCACCCTTCGTTCATCGTATGCTAATGCAGGCAATGGGATTCTCTCCATCCTTCTTACCCTGAGAAATTCCTACCCCTACCTAGTTACCCACCCATCGTTAATTATGCGAATGACCTTAAAGGTCGGTCGCCTTCCCGAATAGCAAACAGTAGTTGCGGGGACCAAGTGAGGAAGGAACTACAGTCCAAACGACCGTGGAATATAAAGTGCCATTATATAAGGCAACATTGATTTGACGGTAATTCTGCGTGGGGGACACTTAGCATCGAAAGATAGAAAAATATCGTCGTCGATTCATTGCGTTCGTCCATATCAGGGTAATCTGATATCATAATATTCAGCTTACGACAAAATTCACAACATATCTGAAAAAACCACAAAAATTAGGCATATTAATATCCTTGTGTGGTCACTTTCACTTCTGATTTCAAAGAGAACAAGTAAATATCCGTTCCTTGGTGCAGGTAGTATTTCGGAATAGAATGCTTGTTCGTAGAGCAGTGTCATTTCTGACCGAATTTTTGTGGTGAAGTACTCTTAGATGGCATAAATTGCCTGGGGGAACTGCGGGAATTAAACCTTTTTCTACGACCGAACTCAATATAAAACCACCCACCACTTGCGGATGAATACTCGCTACAGGGGTCAGGGGTCAAGTGATATTTATTATTCTTGATGTGCTTACTTTTGGAGGAATAACAAGGAGGCCAATTTTATACTTGACTTCTTAGCAGCATATACGTGCTATACCTGCAACATGATTTGCTAAATGGTTACGGGAAACATAGAGAAGACCATAGATAAATTCTGTTAATTACCTAATACCGTTCCGTAAAGAAGCTTCTTTGAGATATGATGCAGCTGTCCCTACGCAAGAGTGGATTTCATTTATTATTTTACTCCTAAATCACGTATATGAAAGATTTATAAATATTTTAGCAACTTTAAAACCATAATCATCATTATCGGGATGCAAACTTTTTCTCCCCAACAAATTTGAACTTATCTTCTACAGTCAAAACCGTGTCAAAGGCCAGACCACATGCTATTTATTTCAGAATACTTGGAAGAAATATATTTATTCATACTGTCACATAGCATTCGTTTTGTCACAAAAATCCCCAGCACAAATTTTGAATATCCAAGAATGCATTATTTTCGCTGCTCAAATCTTATTTCCCAAGCCATGTTTGAATTTTAAATTACTTTCGGTGGATGCTGCAAAACATTTGGGGTCACTGTATGCGATTGTAATTTCTTACGTTCCAGGGGAGCATCAGCCGCGTTTATGAGTTGAGGCGCACCTTCAAAGATAAGCGAACTATTTTATTTGTGTACGTGGGTAATTAAAATTTTCATTCAACAAAAAGCATGGAGACATATTCAATTTGGATGAAAGTAGACTCCGGTAGAGAAAATGGGCAGTTTCATCAATAAACAAGTTTCTCACTTCCAAAGTTCTCATTTTTTTGCGTGACAGATATAATTAAATTCTGCAGTATAAGCGCGACGTTCAATTCACTTTAGGGAAAAATTATCGCAAGCTAGGGTGAACATAGGGAAGTCCGTTCATCCATGAAATTGGGAAATGGATACGACTGCTGCAGAAGCGCCAATAGGCACGAAACAAACCAATGAAATATCCCACGACCAGCAAATTTGGATCCCGCGATCGATCTAAGAACATCCTCAAAGCCAACGTTGAGCCTCACTCCACGTTTTTTAACCAGAAAGTATGCCAACTATATTGCTACACTCACAAACAATCTATTCCCCATTCAATTTTTATTTTCCTTGGGCAATAAATCCATTAAGTAGGACTAAATCTTTATTTGTGCATGCATTCCATTGGTCTGAGTAATTTCTCTATTCTGACTGAAATTCGAAAATAGTTCACTTTTAACCTATAAATCAGCGATAAGCTACGAGAAAAAGTAGTCTTGTAAACAAAACTCTGCCTAGAACGGGCGCAACCTGAATATTGCACGCAGTAGGCAGCCTCCAGAGAGTGGCGAGTTCTGTATTCCAATAAAATACTTATGTTTAACATTGCTAACAGTGATTAGCTATAGGATTAAACAATCTTCCATCTGCAAACTACTGCAAAAACGATGGTCTGATGAAGATAATCGTCGAGCTAAAAGTGAACGGGAAGAATGGAAAAGGCAGGCCTGGAGCAGACAATAAAAAGTCTCTTTTGAAATTCAGTTAAGGTTTCAAATGTTCAACTCCTTTGGGTAGCTTAAGGCTAAGTTTTGCTTATTACCTAAATAGAGTATTACGCTTGTGTTTTGTGCCATTTTGGTAAGCGCTCTTAGGTTTGGAACTCAATGGCGAAACGAAATGTGAGAATTTGTTGGAAAGGCGTAAGGTTTTTCTTGAAAATCTTATGGTTAAGGATAATTCAGCTCAGATATATGTGTGCCGATTTTTGAAATAAAATACTTTTGTCATCTAATCTCGGCTTATACTTGATATTTAGGGTTTATTTACGGTATTGACACACAATCTCATGGGTGTTTTCAAGACTGCTTCCGCACTAATAGGCGCTTCAGGCCCGAGGGAAAGATATAAGGATAGGAATGGCAGGGATGGGTTGGATTTGGAAGGGATGGGAAGGGATACTGACACACTACGTAATCCTGAAACTTCCTAAAGTACTTCTCAACTTGCCGAGCCATTATCCATGTTTCAACATTGTGCGTTTCACTGCGTTTCCTCACCATCATTCGGAAACTTCCTTTCTCTCCGAAGCGCCCTTTCTACGCACTGAAAAAAGTTTTCGTAAATTAAGAGGAAAAATATTTACAGCTGGCATCTAAGACGAGATTCTAGATTTTAGAGGATTTTCTTACCTGAGTGAGTCAGAACTATTGCCATCTACTGTTAGCGGTCTGAAACTTTTCATTTTTCCTAACACTCTCCTGACAACGGAATTTATCTTTTTGTGTTAATATCAAAGTTGGAATCAGCATTGCTTGTGTGGTCTTTGTTGGTAACATCTGTAAATCTGTCCTGGTTTTGGTTAATAGTGCAGTGTGAGTTTGCTCACAATGAGGTAAGCATAGATTTCCAAATTCAATGGTTGCATGATTTCACATGTGCTACCTCTGCCCTAATTATGCCCTAATTAAACTGTTAATTGAGCTTTAGACCTGAGGTTGGTTGCATAAATTCCACAGAGAAAAAAGTCATTCGCCTTATCCGGGATTCGAACCCGGATCCCCTGGTTTCTGGCCAGGTGCTTTCACCAGTTAAGCTACCGAGGCGTCATTTTTCCCTGTGGAATATTAGAAGCCTCTAATCGAATGGAGAGGCCCTGTGGAATATTGAGGCCTCTAATATTCCGCAGGTAAAAATTACTCCTCGGTAGTTTAACTGGTGAAAGCACCTGGCCGGAAATCAGGGGATCCGGGTTCGAATCACGGTCAAGGCGAATGATTTTTTTCTCTGTGGAATTTCTTCTATTGTGCATTTCAGCGGGCAACGCCGTTAAGGTTCTCGCGGCTAGTTCGCGATCCTTCAATCTGTGGTTGATTATTGAATATAAGTTATTGTACTTAACGATATCCCGAAAGTCTTACTTTATTAGCTTGCCGTAGGATCAACAGCTGAAAACCTTCCTTGTAAATTCATCTCAGCCCCTGTCTTTTGTTCGTATAATTTCTGTTATGAGCTCTCCCTAACTTATTCTGGGCCCGTGAGGGAACTACATCCAGTGGTGGTCAAACTACGGCCCGCGGGCCAGATGTGGCCCCCTGAAACGTTCTATCCGGCTCGCGAGGCATTATTCCTAATCCCAGTTCGATCCAAATTATGAGAAACCTTTATAAATGAAGTCACAGTTTCATTCCTCACATTCTCTTTCAGTCATTAATAGGACTTGGTATCACAAAAAAGCACAAGAATTTTGTAAACTGTATCATTTTTATTGTTTAATAAATTATATTGGCCCGCCTTAAGTTTTTTTCCTTTCCTTTGGCCCCCTCTTTAAAAAGTTTGCCCATCACTGGAAAGGTTGATCAGATCAATTTTTTATACTGCAATTTGGAAATATCAGTTGACCAGTTATAAGAATTCATACTTCGTCGTTGTGAATCGATGGCGTAGGTATTAAAGTGATACTCATGCATAGAAGGCCAAAGTCGCTTTTTTCCGTCTTAATTTTCTTCATTGGCACCGAAAACAGTTTATTTATGTATGAGTTAGTTCATATAATAATTTTTCTTAAATACCGTAAATTGTAGCATTCATTTAAAACCCAGAACTGCATTGGAAAATGTTCAAGATAGATGGTTATCTTACTAGTATCTCCATTAATTTAAGATTATATTTAAGATCTTATGATCAACGATAATTTCTACTCAGATACAAATGTGACGTTTTTTGGAAAACACCGTATTTTTGCAAATTGGTCTTGGCTTATACTTGACATTTAGTTTTTATTTTTGAGGTGGACGATGGATGTCAAATTCTGAAACTTTCTTTAGTACTTATAAGCTTGCCCAGTCATTTTCCGTGTTTCTATGTGGTGCTTTTCCTCGCCGTCATTCGGAAACTTCCTTTTTCTCCGAAGCACCCTTTCTAATCACTGAAAAAGGAAATTCTTAAATTGAGAGGAAAATATTATTGCAGCTGGCATCTAAGACAAGATTCTAGATTTTAGAGTATTTTCTTAACTGAGTTAGTCGGAACTAGTTCCATCTAGCGTTGGTATACTGAAACTTGCAGGGTTAAAGAAAATACTCTCAATGTTAGAATATTTTCGGTAATCGCTAAGGGACTCACATGCAGGAGGGAATGGGGAAAGTAGGGGAAGGTGGGCAAGGAAAGGATACCGAGTAGGTATGGGCGATTAAAAATAATCAATCGATATTTTGTAAATCGATTAATTGCAAGCGGCCGATTAACCGCGTCCATTTGATTGCTTTTAAATCGATTCGATTATGGCAACATACAAAACATAGCTTCCGAGGTTATGGTCCCTCCACAAATAAAGTACAATGATTGCTTTAACATTTTATAAGGTTAATGTTATCATGAGTACAAATTGTAAAATCTTAGATACACCTCCAGGAGGCGTGTCAGTTAATAGAGTTGGGAAACAATTCTTAATTCAATTAAAATTTTGGACGATTGCTAAATTTTTACGGGAACTGAAGCTAAAAATTGCAATTTTGATAAGTGGGTAGCGGTTCGGCGGCTTCTCAGGTCAGATTGAATTAGTCTCAGCTCGAAAAAGACTCTCTGGAGGAACTGATGCTGCTGATACACCTCCAAGAGGCGTGTCAGTTAATAGAGTTGGGAAACAATTCTTAATGCAATTAAAATTTTGGACGATTGCTAAATTTTTACGGGAACTGAAGCTAAAAATTGCAATTTTGATAAGTGGGTAGCGGTTCGGTGGCTTCTCAGGTCAGATTGAATTAGTCTCAGCTCGAAAAAGACTCTCTGGAGGAACTGATGCTGCTACTCCTGGCAGGTACTTCCTGGCTACCTGATGTAAATGAGGGTATTCAGTTTTCGTTGACTTGCACACTGAAAAAGGATTCAAATTGCGGTCAACGACGAGTTGGTTGATGAATTGCCGCGACTCAAATGGTGTCATACCAGCGACATCTTCATTACACAGGGTTCTCTGTGATACTACTTCAGTGTCATGAAAGCTACAGAGGTCATCTGATGGTGCCGCATCACGTTCCGCGTGTGAAAAGATCTGCATTAGCCATCACAGCGACAACGGTGCTCATTGATTTGTCTACCGCGATCGGGCTGATGAAGTGCAGTTTTGAACCGTGAGTCCAGCATCGTGTAGACGTGTAACCACTTTTATTATGAAAATAACAAGCGCAAATAACACACGGCTATGCCTGCGACATCTGACATATTACCCATGACTGGCCGGCAAAAGGCAGTGCCGCGTAGAGTTACGTTATGCGCATTCTACTTTAATACCTACATGGCGTCGCGTTGTCGCGCGGAGCTCAGCTACAGTTGAATTTTCGAACTGAAGACGAATGTGAGCCGCCCTAGCCATCACAATTCAGTAGACACAAAATTCCGAA
This sequence comes from Platycnemis pennipes, assembly GCA_933228895.1. Classification (NCBI taxonomy): domain Eukaryota; kingdom Metazoa; phylum Arthropoda; class Insecta; order Odonata; family Platycnemididae; genus Platycnemis; species Platycnemis pennipes. Next base: position 38,998,557 of record OW121851.1, on the reverse strand, counting down.
AAAATCGGTCAAATGAATCGGTTTTAGATCTCGATATAATCGATATCAGCTGCATTAATCGATTCAAAATTTTCGATTAATCGAAAAAATAATAGATCATTCGATTAATCGTAATCGCCCATCCCTTATACCGAGAAAGGGATTAGGGGAGTAACGGGCCTGCGGTCGGCAGAGGCACCAAAACAACTAATTTTTCATTTAACCTTCTCATGTGAATCTCTTCAGCTGGGCGCCAAATATAAAGGGTGAGAGATAGCGATATAATTAGCCGAATTATAGGCGGATTTATCCTGCAGTCGAATTCCAACTAGATGTTTAAGTCTTGGCAAACGTTTCCGATCTTCGAATGTCACGGCTAAAGGACGACACATGCAACGCCGTTAGGTTGGCCACCAGTGATGCCAGATTGGGCGGGTTGAGGGGCCCTGCTGGCGGGTAAAAATTTCATTTGCCGGGTATCCGCTAACTTGGACTGGTTGGGCCATTCTCCCCGGAAATTGGTCGGGTACCTAAAAATATCCCTGTCTTTCCTATTTTATGCCGATTGACACCGTAGAACTCACGAAAACATTAGAATAAAAAATAGTTCGACCGTTAACAATAGTAGTCCAGTAGTTTCCCCCTGCCAGACGCCCTTGAGGTGGCTCGCAGGGTATTATGTAGATGTTACGTCAGATTGAAGAGCAAGCACACAGGCTATTATTCCTTAACCGATTAGGTGGTACTCTGAGTGCAATCGGTCTCACGTTCGGCGGAGTTCCGCGAAAAATATCGCTAGTAGGTAGATAGAGTTGCAGAGAGCAATCAATAAATAGGAGTAAATAAGTGTCAACGAGTTCTACTAGTATTTCATTCATTATTTAAAGAAGGAAAAGAAGGAAGTAAAGATAACGAGAATACTGTTTGCATCACATTTGAAGAGAGAAGATTGTTCCAAGGAAAGCTTTACACACTCCATTTCAAATTTTGAACTACTCGAAAAATCTTTTCTATTTCTTTGGAATGATTATTAATACTATCAAGGAGCTTGATCCAGCAACAGCAAAGTATAACTTCCCCTTGCAATAGTTAATATTTTGTTCAATTTTTAACACTAATAGAATGCTCTTAATTTCCTGCACAAAAAGCAACAATTTTCAATGAAAAAAATATTTTTCTAATGGAGCATTGCAACATTAGAACTTACAATGAAGTTATTCCTAATTTAAAAAGGAAAATTCAATCAGTCGGTATTCAAATAAAGTATTTGACCATAAACATGTTGCATGTATAGAAATCATTAAAAATACGTATAATTGATTTTAGAAACACTAAATGAATGACCTCTTGCAATAGTTAATATTTTGTTCAATTTTGCTCGTAATGTTTCATAAATGTTACCTTACTATTTGTTCGATTTGATGTGACAAAATAAATACGAATTGAATATTTTACCATACTATATATTTATTTTTATACCGAAATTATACCACTTTTACCACATTTTACCTTATTATATATTTATTTTTATATCGAAATTATACCAACTGGTCGTTATACATTAAATTCTGTTTAAATCCTTACGTCCGGCGTGAAAAGAGAGGGATTGGGCGGGTTGGGCGCGTTTAAGGCCATCTGGTGGCGGGTTGAGGGTCGAAAAATCTGGCACCACTGTAGACCACCGAGGGCCCCTTATCCAGCGCGTAGCTACGCTAGTAGTGGAAACTTTACAAAGTTAATTTCCATTCTTCAACACTGTGGTTTGGCACTTCCTGTATTTGACTTCATTTATCGCAAGTATGGATGGAGGATGATGATTCGTCGATTGGTGAAACAGACTTATTTTTCATTACAATACAGCCTCATAAATGGCGCGTGTGATACTGCTAGTATAGTAAAACCATTTCGACAGAAGCACTTCGTCATTAGCACTTGAATATTGACTGACCATGAAAGATGCTCCTTCCCAGGATAGTCTTGACTTTTAGATAATTAACATCATTTTTGGGACTCTTAAAGAAAGAATTATCAGCTTTGACGAACCACGATTTGATATAGCGATGGAGTGAGTGTATGCCTACACTATAAGTTAAATAAATCTTGAAACGGTTAATTCAAAGGCTGGATAAAATCCTTAAATTTTATCCCTCTACAGTACTAATGAAGAAAATACATGAAATTCCAATGGCGTTGTAGCTCTGGGAAGTTCAGACGTAGGGTCACTTACTGGTGGACCGAGGTTTGGAATCCGGGAAGGCCTTAGGCAACATCCAGCAATTTTCTGGGAGCCAGGTATTTCCGGGAATCCAAAGAAGATACAGGGGAAGAAACTAACCCCTTCTCCCCTGTGTATGTTTAAATCCCATTCAAAGCCAAAGCAATGTCCACATCAACTCGTCAACGCGTCGCAAGAAGTGTGGAGGGGTGTGTCAGACCAGCTTTTAATGGTGGGAAGAAGAGGAAAAGGAGTCGACAATGGAATGTGATGAAAGGAAGATGCTTAACCGAGTATGTTTATCATGCTGTAGTATCGTGAATACTAATAGTCCAGGGAAATTACATGCTTGTCCTTATCTAACAATAAGAGACAATGTATTTATACAAGTAAACCTGTGCAAAACTTTTGCGCATTCAACTTTACCCTCCACAAAAATGATTTATTCTTTCATTATGGTTGTAGAAATGAAAGACAAGGATGTAAAATTCTTGTATTTGTACAAAATAACAAAGACACAATGTGACGTATTCACAATTTACAATACCTAATATTAGCTATTTATCTGTATGACTAAAAACAACATATGTCTCCTTCCAACAATAATTCTGTTTTTTATCGTTGCTTATTAACAACCTCTTAATGGGGGAATTCATGTTTGGTTACGATTTTTTCTGAAATATTTTTCTTATCGCTAAAATTATAAACAAATAATGAGTTTTAACATAAACTGAGTAATGCTACATCAGAAGATGGTAAAAAAAAGTACTATGTACTGATACCTTAATTATCGGTATGTGCTTTGTATTTGTTGAGTAAAGGGATTCTGACATCAGAAATAGTTTGTTTACATAATTTACCACTGTTGCGAATCTCATGATCAGTGAGGTGAAAGAATTTTATCGGTCGTACTACCCTTGAACTATTTCGCTGTGAAGTTTTATCTCTAAACTCCATCAAGCCAATCTAATCTAATGTAATCTAATCTTATCCGCGAGAATCCAGTCTTTGAGAATCTAATCTAATCTTCTAATTCAATCTACGAGGCCCTAGAGAATCCCATTCAAGTTCTTCCAAAAGCCGTGTGGGACTTTTCCAAGTTCGAAGGAATCTTTAAGAATACATGTGGCTTCAAAGGAAGAAGTCCTAAGAAGAGTCGGAGAAAAGAAAATTCCGCTAAAAACCTTTGAAAAGAAGAAGGGCCGTGATGTCTGATGAATACAATCGTAAAGAGAAAAGTTACTGAACGAATGGCAAAGGAAATCTTCGTATGAGGTGCTGCATGGTGAAAGTAGTGAAGGATATAAAATATGGGAATTATATAAGTATGAAGAGGCTAAATGGTAGAAAATAAAGAGCTGCTTCAAACCAATGTATGATTTTGATTAAAATATTCACGGGTGTGGCACCCGGTAAGGTTTTCCATTGCCAACGTTACAACGAGTAACTCGATCATCATTATTAGGGTGTGTGCCGAGAAGGGATTGAAAAATATTTTAGACAAAAGCGCAGCGAAACAAATAATCAAAACTCATCATCCTCAGGGCGTAAGGGTGTGCCGAGAATTGATTATCGCTTCGTTGCGCATTTGTCGAAAATATTTTTAAATCCATTCTCGGCATACATTACGCCCTGAGGATTATGAGCCAGTGCCTTGTTGAAACGTAGGCAATGGAAAACATAACCCGATGCCACACCCGAGAATATTTTATTCAAAATATCCACCGGGGACACCAAGGATCATTCAATTTAAGATTTCTGACTGATTATAATGACTCGTTGCTTTGCTTCGTATTTTATTAACTTCACGGGCATTGAAGCTTTCTTAGCTGCAACGCGGATGCTTGCAGTGCACTCGAGCTGAGATATTTTTAAGATAAGTCCGCTGGGATTTATGCTTGGCGAGCTCCACCCACACCAACCAGACTCACCTTCTGGTTGAACGATGCGGCTGTTATGGAAATTTCTCGCCGGAATCCTATGCGGTAACAACCAAAGTTAACCTTACGGGGAATTTTTCAAGGCTGTCTTGAATAACTATCGAGCCAAGATCACTGGAGACGAGGAGGGAGGGAGACCGGATGCATGCGTTTTAATCTGTATGCAAGCCGCTGGAAGAATCGGAGCCTCCTCCTGCATACGCTATAAGTCTCACATCAAGCAGTCATCGAAGAGACAACCTATACCCTCCTTCCCCTCTTCCAGAACCGAACCCATCTCCTTGAAGAACGGACTTACTTAGATGTGCCGCGGTGGGGAAAATGACGGTAGTTAGGCTGGAGTGGGGTGTTTCAGAATGGAGGAGAGGGAACCTCATCGATGGGGAGGTGCTCAAGTACAGGCAATTCATTGTAATCGAGCTATAATTCTCTCCCTCTCCCACTCGCTTTCTCACAATGACTCTGGTCGAGTGGGCTTCATCGCAGGTACGAGGCGCCCCCCCGAGACTCCTCTTGTCGGTAGGCGGGAAGTAAAAGAAGCTAGCGAATGAAATGCTTAACGGATCCGAGCCGAGGTACACGCGCGGGGCTGAATACATATACTCCTAAACGCTTTCATTTAAGTCCAGTGCGCGAGCGTAATGCGAATCAAACGCGATGGCTGCGCGCTTTGACGGAGCTGTAATTCGTCCGAGCGCTTTGGAAACAGTTAATTTTATCCTTTTGGGGAAGAAAGCTTTCCTCAATCTCATATCATGCACAACTTGGACATTAAACATGCTATAGATCCATACAAATTTCGTGGGAGTAAATGATTATAATGGTATATACGAATACGTTAAACAAGGGTCTATAATGTTTCTCAAAAATATCTCACCCTCTAAATGACGTAAGAGTACTTTATTATCAAAACTTACCCGTTAAGCATTACAAAATATTTAGCTCATTAATAGGCATTAAAATGAACATGTCGACGGAACATTTCTCCGTTAAGGATTACGGAAGCTGATCAATAGCTACTAAAATGAGCACATGGACAGAAATACTCCTTTGTAAGCAGTTGAACCACGTTCTAGTCGATTCCTAAGCAGGAAATCCACAGTTTACGTATATTAAAAATGTAGAAAAGGGTCGAAGTTAATTAACTATTATACTCTTTTTTTATGCAAAAACTACAGATCAATCGATATCATATTTTATCCTGATGGAAAATTCGCCCCCATTTATTCTTTCAACCTTAACGTTATTGTAATTCCTCCTGACAGAAATTACGTAGGATTAAAAAAACAACGGAAATTAATCCAGTTTATGACGCATGCACGAAAAAATGACATAAAATGTAGACGTGTGTTTGGAACTATAAGAGAGATGAGATGAGGTAAATGATGCAATCTGAAGTTACCATTTTTATGAAGCCTGTAGCAAAATTACGTTAAGTTGAAACGATACCGAATTACAGCACGTGATTGGTAATTCAGCATTAGATTTCAAAATATAAGAATAAAACATGTACATTTAACTCATTGAAATTGAAAACAGAATTTCATGTGTATTTCTTATTGATACAGATAATGTTATTGCAAGTTTTTTCATCATGTCTCAATAAACTTGAGAATGTATTAACGCAGCTTTCCCCTCGAGCCTCCTATTAGCTAACCTTTTCACACTTATATTACAGATAATTTCATTGAAAGGTGTTACGATAGGTTTCGCAGTGTATCATAATTAATTACTTATGAATAATTAAGAATTAGGTTGGGAATAATTACCAGGTCCTAGGTTAAAATACCAATTAAATCTCCCGCAGAAATTGGAAACGGAAAGTTTCACCGAAGATGTTATGCATAGGTTTATTAAGAACCCCTGAGTATTTTGCTAGATTTATGGCCGGTTGCACTAAACTTCCGCTATGCATTCGATAGCTATGAGTTCCATAAACTTATGGAGCTCATAACGTTTTTCGGGTTGCAAGAAACAATCGGACTAATAAACAATCTCTCGATAGCTATTGCTTAGAGCACGGAGTACAATAAACTGCCACAAGATAACACTACAGTCGCACCGTTAGAGAAGGTAAACAAACTTGACGAGCGAAAGTTCAAAACAGTTCAAAATACGGTAAGAAGAGGTGAATAATGGCAAAGCGGGGAAAATTTTCAATGAATTCGAGAAAAACATCATTGTAGAATTGGTGGGAGAAAAACGACAAATAGTGGAAAATAAAAGGACGGATGCCGTTTTCTCAAAAGAAAAAGTGAAAGAATGGGAGGAAATTACAGCGAAGTACAGTGCAGCAGTAAAGAAATAGCAGTAATAGGCTTGCTCCTTATGGAGATTGGCTTCAAATTGTTTTCAAATATCTGTCGAAGATCCATAACAAGCTGCTTGGGTAATCTGAATAGTTCCTTGAATTCTGATTCATTATAAATATTGAAAGGATCTAATCGCTCTCGGAAAATGCTCAACTCTTGGAACATTTCTTAATACATTCATTATTTCTTCATCTGAAGTAGTGAATGATGCTTCAATCAGATCCATCCTATGAAATAAAAAACTAATTAAACAGTGATTATTTTAGTTGGTCCTGTATACCACTAGGAGAGAAATTCTAGTGAATAGTAGACATTCCTAGTACCTATACCTTGTAGATAGCACCTATAAATCTTCACCAACTGCACCATTACTGGTTTGCAGGCCCAAAACAATGCTTTCATAATTCTAATGCAGATCATTCCATTAAAATCAAGTAAGAATCCCTTTTTCCAAGCTCAAGTCATAGTAATATAAAATATTCTCTACCCCTCAACGCTCTTAGATTTTGGTTCAATATATAGGTCGAGACAATATGTACCTTTCACCACCTTGAAACTACCGTAGACTTTAAACTAAGCTCTATTACTTTGGCCTCTTAAGCAACTGAACGTTTATGAGCACTTTCGTAATTAAGAAACGGTTAATACTCTAATTAACCAAATATACCAGTTATACTGTTTTGTGGTCACAAACATTCACTGTGATAAAATCTAATTTAAATTATGTGGCCATTCAACTGGAAAAAAACAAACTTCCCTTTTTCTGAACCAATTATTTCACTGTACCTACTAAACAAATATTAACCATAGTAATAACAGAAAGGGGAAAACATCCGCCTCAATTCTCCAATTGATTATAATATTGAGTTAGGAAAGACTATCCGAAAACATCCACCTCAATTCTCCAATTGATTATAATATTGAGTTAGGAAAGACTTCCGCCAGATTTTGCCTTTTTAATACCAAGGGCTATGTATTTATGCATCCGTATTATTGTGCACGGTATAATAACTCGCTATTGTAATGGTTGTGAGTTTTAACGTTTGAAAGGAATATGAGAAAACACGTGTGGGAGTAGGGCGAACCACATCAACGTAGCAGAAACACATCAACGAGATAATTAAAGGAAACAACGAGTTTCTCTACGTACTTATTAAAAGAATGCAATTGCACACTACAACCGAAAGAAATGATCTTCACATTAACAAGTTCGTTGCAGTTATTACACACGTTAAAACCTAAATATAATTGAATATGAACACCGCAACTCAAGTAAACAGATTGCCACAGATGATCACTGCACTCTTGCATATTTGTATTTGCGGCTTGCGTATTTACGTTTAGAGTTTTTTCGTACCGCGGCAAAATATGAACCTTTCAAACCGTGCAAAAGCAATTCACAGTTAATCGGCAATCCATATAAAGGAAAATATGGAATGTTTAGTTATTATATGCATACCTGGTTGTCAAATATGACTTATAAGCTTGTTAGGTGGAAGTAAATGTCGAATAACTTGAAAAAAACGAACTTTTTCTTTCAATAAAATCAATCCTCAAGCAATGACACTTCCAGACATCTGATTACAAATCCGCCATATTGTGTTATTATGGAACTCATAAGCTTTTAACCCCACCAATTTGGTTCGATAAGTTATCTGACAGTTTATGGAACTCATAAACTTATTGAACGTTCATGCAATACTTATTGAATGGTTGCTAGGGGTTATGAGTCTCATAACTTTATTGAATACATATGTATCGTTCGTGCAACCGGCCATTAATCAGATAAACAAGATTAGAAAGATAGATTGTCATACCGATAGATTTCAGAAATCTTTTGCGAATGTGGCCAAGTCTGCGTGGGGGAGACTGGTAGAACAATAGCCACCAGGCTTAAGGAGCATTGGAGACATTTTAGGCTTGGACAACCTGATAAGTCAGCTGTGGCTGAACATAGTATCACTCGAGACCACAGGATAAAATGGGATAGTGCAAAATTAATCTTCCGTTCCAACGACTTCTGGGACAGGTTTTCTAAGGAGGCCATTGAGATCCGGCTTAACAAAAATAATTTTAATCAAGACACGGGTTATAAACTTAGCAATTCGTGGAATCCCATTTTAAATAAAATAAAAAACGATAGAACTCCTCTCCTTTTTATCCAAATTTCGAAGAACCTTCCTGCCAATCAGGAGTAATCCGATTGTTACAATCGTTTATAGATACGTCTCAACGGCTTTGATTTACTCACTCACCCTGAAGACGACGGACGAGTCGTCCGTTGAAACGTTGGTGTTATATAAATATTTAACACGGAGGAAAGCCCGAGAAGACTTAACTAAAATAATTCGCCGGGAAAGGATTAAATCATACTGAATACCGTGGTTTACTGACTCAACATTGGCAAACATCAAAATGTTAGGATCTATTTGCTCAAACTTAATTTCCATGGCAGTCGCACAATATGCTGAAGTCGTGCTTTTGGAGGAGGAATTTTGAGAGTACTCACATATTTTAAAAGTTTTTACTTCCTTCCTGAATTTGTGACGAGCAGATAATTCAATTCTATCAGAAACATGATAACTTTCTATAAGATAATTTAAGGGAAGAGTAGGCATTAGATCTAATGAATTATGTTTCAGCTTATACATGTCAAGCATTTATGCTAAACATTCCAGTCGTATCGCAACGCAATATCGCATAGTATTGAAATATTGCGTTTGTTACCACTTCATACAGCTTCGCGATATGAAGGCCGTATCTGATGTCGGAGGCGATATGTTGCAGTATTTCACACAGGCCCGGTGACAGGATTCTCGGGCCTCAGGGCAACTGAGTGGTCCGGGTAAATCCCGGTAAACCCCCCTCACTCAATTTAGACTAGAACTGTGAACTTTCAGGTTACTTTATAGCCAAGACTTACCTGATTATCAGCTTTTTCTGCAGAATGAACTTGCACACTGTCATGCATTATCTTTCGATTTACTATAAATTGTCCTTTTTTTAAATTAAACACATGTTAGTGGAATGGGATGGGGAAGCAATTTCAAAATGAAAACTTTTTGACGGCGTAACAAACTTAACACTTTCATTTTACAGTAATCAAAACTAGGATTTACTTGAAATTGAAAATTTTATAAGGAGCCATACATAAAACGTACTTTTCCTTTTGTTTTTAAAAATTAGCATATCCACAATTACTCCCATCTTATCGAAGATACGGAGATAATTATATCACCCCCAAATCAAAATGAATGCAAAGAGTATTAACTTCTACTAAGCTTTCCTTTCACTACAACTCTCTCAATCAAACATAACAGCAGGGAGTGAGTAAAAATAATGTAAGTTAAGGGTTTTGACGAGCAGAATATATTTTGTTGTGCCTCAACATGAAGCTATTTTCGATAATTTGTTTCCTTTCCGTGTGCTAAATTCAAGTAAAGTAGAAACTAAAGTTTTCCTAGATGAATACAGTCTGATGTGAAGTATAAATCAGGGATATGAATATTGTAACACAGAGAAATCGAAAGATTTTAGTAGATTTTCTCGTTGAACAACCAAAAGCTCCGCGGTGTCCAAAATACACCTTTCTGCATGAACCTCCTGGTAGGGTCAAAGGCTTGGACTGCTGGGGCGAAGGGGAAAATAAACGGAAAGAAGTCCTAAATAATCAGAGTGTGGTTCACTATGTTCGGATGAGCTAAAGAAGGAACTTGATTCGGTCATTACCTAATGCTTGATTCCTCCCAAACAATATCCTCCCAGCTGCATTTCAAAGGACCTAGAATTATCAATAGCTCAAAAGCTAGAGAATTTCCGTGAAAGTGGACGGAGAGGAGAAAATATGCAAATTATTTACGCAAATTATTATGCAAATTATTCCTCCCTCTAGTGTTTAATTAGAAAGGGCTTTTCCATCATCGGGTTTTCTTTGCAATAAATATAAGTGAAGAATGAGTGACCAGACATTACACACTCTTTGTTTTTAATGGCATATTTTAAAAAATCGTAAGTAACTTTTCATTGAGGATAACCTAAATCTAGAGTTTGTTATTTTTTTAAAAGTCTACAATTTCTTTCAATTTAGAAGCAATTGCTATTGCTTTTGGTGCTTTGTTTTTTATCTCCCAAGAAAAAGTGTATTGTTTTACTTTTGAGTGGCGTTTTGTGGTGTTTTACAATTTTGATACCAAAGATAAACAATAAAAAACACAAAAAAATTAAACAAACGCACGACCCGAATTTCAATGCTTCAGCATCATCATCGGCAGTGAAGATGCTCCCCTGTACCTAAACTTTGTGTGGTGTTCTTTTATAATAATTTTAACTTTGATATCCATCAATGTTGATTAAAATTGGAGTAATTTTAATATGGATTCCATATGTGCATGTGATATTTTAGTTATTTTTAAGTTTTGATTCCATATGTGCCTGTGATACCTACTTCAGTTAAATCCCGGGATCCCTGGATTGAGGAAATCACAATCCCGTAATCCCGGGGTTGAAAAATCTCTCCGGGATTGCAATTCTTACCGGGAGGCTAGGTTGGGGGTCCGTGGTCCCTCCCTGCCCCCGTGTATGGGCGCTCATGTATTCAAAACCAAGTACACAACACTAGAATGTGTAGCTTGCTACTGCTAATCTGTAACTTTGACTGTAAAATAAACGATTATTTACCGTCTACTAACAAGTAAACAATTGAATTTAGGCGAGGGATGGGGTTTCTTGTCGTTCAGTTTGCAACTTGTCACTGAGTGGCGAATGATAGCGGCAAAGGGAAGGAAGGTGAGTCTCAGCGCCCACGCTTCTCGCTCTATCGTCCCCATCACCCCAAAACCCTCGACGATCACAACAACACTGCTAACGTCATACTTCTCGCACACTGACACACGCTCTAACTTGATTTGTTTTTTCACTTTTTAAACAACTAAATTTTGTATTCTCTTTTGCATTTAAATGCATTGATAATTTAAATTTTTATTTTCAATTAATTTATTTTGACCCGGGCCCCTTTTGTCCCCCCCTTGTTGCCGGCCCTAATTTCGCCACCCTCCCTATGTATGCCGACTCTATTTGAGACAAAATAAATAGAATAAAGAAACCCAAAAAAGGACACCATCAGAATGAAAACGAAGAAGTGTTTGGCGGTCACGAGGCTATATGTAGGAAAAAAATAACCAAACATTAGAGAAGAGACGTATAGCGTGGTTGGTTTTCGTGAGATGTAATGAAAGAACTGGGATTTTTAATTTTGAAATTGAACGGCAAATTTAGTACTTTCGTGCGGCAGTAGAGATAGTCGACGAGAAATAGGAACAGTGAGGAACAGGATATCAGGCAAAAAGGTCATGAATATGGAACTGGGAAGTGATAGGACACTAATTGCCAAGGAGGAAACAGATCCACCAAATTTAGTTAAAAGCCTGGCATATATACATGAAAATACACACGTTTACAGTATTAAGTTTACAGTGTACACGACCAATTGGTAGACATAATAGAAAGCATCTCGGGAAGCAAACATTGAATCATTACCGGCGTCTCCAACGCTGTGGTAAATGAAGGGAGAATGGGACAGAGTTGCAGGAAAATGGTTTTTATAATGGGGAATTTCGCCTGAGGGAAAATTGATTTGGAGGGAAATGACCCGAAAGTAACTGACGCTTGATTACAAATTCCGGAAGATAAAGTTTAGATTATTTAATTGTGAAATACCGATTCGTTAATGGCGTCAACATTTTACATTGCTTCTCAAGAGTAGGTATGAAGTTTGATCTCTGGAATACAGTTTCATATACAACTATAGATCAAACTGTATTCCAGTGATAGTGAAATGTTTAATCCTTGTTTTACAAGGTGTACCTGAAAATATCTATAGCAACAACAAAACCAACGGCATTCCTAGGAGACCACTCGATAAGAACAATATTGCTGGCGAAAATCACATATAGTAAAACAAGTATCACATTTCCAATATTTAGGTTATGACAACCTACGAAGACAAGGACATACCAAATAAGAATAATGTTTTCCAGAGGATATGATAAACTAAAGCAAGATCGTTAAAGGAATCACTAGAAAATAAACTCAATAAAATTTTTTAAAGTAATGACAGATCCCATTGTGTTATATGGACCTGAATTTTGGACAACGAGAGAAAAGGAACAGAAAAAAGTGAAACATTGGAAATAAAATTCCTCAGATTCGTGAAAGACTGTACCAATACAGATATACTGAGTGTATTGACATAAGGCAAGAGCTAGGTACTCAATCCATAGAACAAAAATCGCAACGCAAGATTACAGAAGATTACAACGCAAAATGGAAAAAATGCAATAAGGATGCCTAAGAGAGAGAATTCCAAAGAAAGCTATCGAAAATAAGGCACCAGGGAAAAGAATAATAGGATGAACAAGGACCAGATGTAGTCAGAACAAGCTTATAGAGCTTAATACTGGAAGGAATAAAAAGAAGAAGAATCAAATGCCGCATAAAATTATTAAGTATTAACAGAGGAAGGAGAGAGGTGTGATAAGTTTCGTGGGGACCGAAGGAGAAAGAGGTAGTAACTGAAAAAATCTTGAGTGGGGATGAGAGGAAATGATAAGAAGGATGATAGTACGAGGAAAGTATGCGGAAAAATCTGGAGAAAAAGAATCCGAAATGCTGCCGGAGGGGAAAGTCAGTTTTAGTGTCTCCGCTTTTTTGGCATGATGAGTCATGGGCTATTGCTGTCATCTTTAGATAAGGAAATCTACAACTGTAATATGCGCCATAAAGGGGCGGGCATTAGAGAAGAGGTAGGATTATTCATGAAAGAATGGCGTGAAAACCGGAATCGGAATCAGCCCGCTCTTAACGAAAGGCGCCAAGGAGTCGCCGAACATTTTGGCGTCTCATCCACCGGACGGAGTTGGAATTGAAACGTCGACGGCTGATAAACAATGGAGAGTGGTTAGTTATTCAGGGGAGGCGACTGACAGCTGAGGTCATTTGCGCCATTTAGGATAGGTGGATAATTGGATAATGGTAGGAGTATTCAGGAAACGGAAGAAGGGTGGAGAGAAACCCGGCGCCGGCATTAGCCTACTTTTAACGAAAGGCGCCTAGGAGACCACGGCTTTACGTCCCATCCGACGGACGGAGTATTGGACTTGAAATGTCCTCCACTAGGCACTCCATTAGGGATGGGTTTTCCTCTGAAAAATCCGCCACTGCCGGGAATCGAACCCGGGCTCTCGGGATGGGAGGCCAGTACTCTAGCCTCCACACCAACCCGATCCCCGACAATGGAGTACATCGGATATTCCAAAAATAGGAAGAAAAGCAATTTGATGAGAGAGTAAAGGTAGCAAAACTTTTTGTCGATCTGAAGAAGACAAGAATGCATTAAATAAGTGTATATGAATAGATCGGGATACCAAGAAAACAGGCAATATTTAGTGGTTAGAAATTGCCATAGCACAGCAAATGAGCGTAGTAGTTTTGTGAATGTTGAGGTGATGAGATAAGTGTTTGCCCTCTCACGTGGTTGTCTCTCCTCTTGTTTGCCCATTCCTGATAGCCTGTTTAACACTCTAATTTTATGCCTAATATTTGAGCCTGCCTCAGTATTTGGTACCATATTCTTTCATGTTGGAGAGTTAGCGCACTATTTGTCTATTTCCTTTAAAGAATAGGAGCTCATACCTATACTAAAATTTTTATGCCTCTAGGGTTCCCAAAGGTGAAAATGAATTATTAGATTTAGAAGTATCATAAAATATGAGTTGTGAATAAATGTCCATGCTTTTCTTGTTATTGTGTTTCATACTTATAATTCTTAAATCTGCTCTAGTGTCGAATTGTATTGAGGAGGTTTCTTCTGCAATCATAATTCAATTTTTTTATCTTCAGACAGCTGTTTGCTCTGCCAGCAAGTACATTGAAAAATGTCAGAGAGAGAAGGAAAACTGGGCTGGAATTCGAACCATGGATCTTTGTTTTGCCGGGAAAATACGCCGATCAAAACATTACAAAGGATTCTTTATTCCAACCGAAAAATTCAAGAGGCTAGATCTCGTTTACTATTATGTCCAATAGATCCTCCTAGAAATTACCTCGATTTTGGTGAGGTAGGTTTTTTGGTACTTTTGTAGGTTCAGGAAACCTAACTCCTCTGCAATTTTTCAACATTCAGGTTCAGCAGTCAAGAGAATAGACAGTCATGTGTATTGTTGTAGTTCTATGCTTATAAAAATGAGACGAATGTTTTTCCAAAAATGTCACTTGGTTTTGTATATGCTTCCAAAAAATAGCATCCTTGCTATATTTGGTTTCCTATTTCGATCCCCAATTTCATTGAGGTAACTTGGACACCGAGCGACGCAAATATATATGAACGAGTTTTAGCCAACCGTTATATGCATAAGAATAAATTGTGTTATCCATATAGTTAATATGTATTACCATTTGGGAAGGCAGATGAACAGATATTCAGCTGATGAACTGCATGGGGCGCAAAAAATGAATACACAGCGAGCGGACAGATACCTCTGCGTAGGTCTCACCCAGGGTCAACGACATTTATTTTCCTTGAGTAACCGATAGTGAGTTCTCATTAGTCACATAGGTACTTCCAATATGAATCAATACCAAGCTGCGGTTTTATATTAACTAAGAACCGATATGAGGCCTCAGTCTGAGGAATACCTACGAGTAAAATAATCTATCTTTTAAGAAATTATATAATTTTGGAAGTTAGCATTTCGTACCATGGCATAAACAAAGATTTAGAGGAAAATATACCTATGTTGGGTGATATTAAAACTTTGGCAACTAGGAATTGTCGAAAATTAGAGCTCTTACCACAGCCACAGAAGTAATCGTCGGAGTTCACGATGAAAGTGTCCCAACCAAAGGTGTAAAATTATATTACTAAAGCTTTCAGCACTTGGACCAATCTGACGACTTTCCCACGCGTTAATTTCCATTCGATGAAAGACATAATTTTCCTCTCCCAGTTCCCAAAACGCTCGAGGAATTTAAAGACGTACTATTACCATACCAAATAGCACCTATCTTCGAAATTTTCATCGGAACATTTCCCCTCGATTCAGGTGATGAAGCCGTTACTTTCGAAGTGGCCCCACGCATCCCCTAAATTTGTTATTTCCATGTTAGGCCAGAATTCAGGGGTACGCCTTAGTGTTTTCCATTCCATAAAGTGGTCGCGCCTACCCGTCCGATATCACAGAACGTAAAAGGGTTTCATGATTTCTCCTTTCAGACGAGCAATGGAATTGAGCAATTATAAAGCGTGGAATAAGAATCATAGAGACTAGAAAAAAAACACATCTGAATAGTTGTTGGTAGGGGAGATTAACAGCTGAGGTCTTTACGACCCCGAGGATCGGTGGATGCTTGGGAAGGGACAATATTTTTGGAGGCAAAGAAGTAAGAGTATGTAATAATATTTTGAACTCTTTTGGCATATTTATCAGCGTAGATATAAGGAAACAATCAATATGTATACCTAAAGCATGCCCCTTTATGGCAGTGAGGTATGGACGATAACAGCAGTAGAGAAGAATGAAAGAATTCGAAATGTTGTGCTTCAGAAGAATGATGAGGATGCCTGACCTGACGATGCTGTAATACAGTGAAACCCGGGTCGTAGTAAAGTTTATTTTTGTGGATTTGGCTCGTTTTTTTTCTTTATGTGTTATTATGCTAAAAACCTTAAAAATAATTTTGATTGACGATGATGACTTGCATGTTTTGTAAAACGTACCTGAACATTGCAGGGTCTGAACCTCAGTAAGTAATCTCCAAGCGGCAGTAGTAGTTAGTGGGGTTATTGATGAAGCAGGGAGATGACGATTTCACCACATACCGGGAGACCGATAGGTTAGGCCATTTGAACCACTTCAGGATAGTCGGGTAGTTGGGCGAAGGTAGGTAGTTTCCAGGAAACGGATGATGAGAGGAGAAAAACCTGGCGTCGGCATTAGCTTACTCGTCACTAAAGAAGCCAAAGGATCCACGCTTTAGCGTCTACTCCGACGAACTTAGTATTGTACTGGAAGAACACTCACCAGGGCACTCAAGTGGACAGGAAGTAGGTACTCTAGCCACCACACTATCTCAACCCCCCAGACCTAAAACAAAAAATTGTTTTCTATCCCGAATCCAACGGTATATAGTTTACATCGTGAAATTCTTGGAATGCTCTAAAATTCGTGGAATATTAGAGCATCCCACAAGATGAATACAAAGTGATTCAGCGTAACGCAGGTAAAATTAGTCAGTGCATTATGGGAAAAGTATACGTCCTCCCGAATTGATTACCAAGAAAAGAAGTTGTTACGGAGAAAAATACTATCAATTTATTCTTGAATTGGGTACTGTTCGGAGTAACTTGGTGGAAATTCATGCTGAATTAACAAGTAATAACTTTTTATATTTTGCAAAAATTTATTAAACCACGACCCCTAAAGTTGTCTCTATATTTAGATCTCAGAGGTAAAAATCTTATTGTAGGTACCTGATGATGCCCTAAGTGGGTAAAACCGGTCGTGGTTTAATACATTTTTGTGTATTTATGCAAAGTTATTATTTGTAATTCAAACTATTCTTGTTACGATTGCTGAATATAAAAATAATTGATTTTCAGTGGCGTCGAAATTGTTTTAATATTACATCGGTATATGACTAGAAATTTAAGCGTGCACTGGCAAGATTATAAATGTGAATAACCATTTCATGTTTTTCGGAACAAAAAGCTAGTAAACATTTTAAATACAAAGGTAACTATAAAGAATACTCAATGCTACATTTTTATCTCTATTCCCAATCTCATTCGTTATGCGTCCAGCATCCATTCATATTAACTTATTATCTTCCGTTTCAGATAAATGTATATCGTGGGCTGAAATCTCAAAGTCAACGCCCCTTTGTAAGTCTCGGCAGTGAGGTGGGCACGTAAATATTCGTTCCATCATGTAATCAAGCGCGGCAAGTCAACTTGTTAATCCCCCACGGGTGTTCCCTACTCCCTCATATTCCTCTTTCGGCTCTCCAAGGCCAAGTTCTGTTCCATTAAAATAGGGCTGAGATTCATTCTTCACACAGCTTGGAACCCGTGGCAACCGTTTCCATTTGATTATTTTTCCAGATAAGATTTACCCATAATATGCGTAAATATGTTCCTGGGATGAGCCTATGCACGCTGTTGACACTTCCAGACATTCTAGTTAATTTACTCTTGGCCATACCTAGCTACTACTTGTCGATTCACGACATATTATATCTACCGCAGATGTATAAGATGAATGACTTTTCTGAAGATGTGAAAAATATCTTAGAACCCCCTGTGTACAAGGGGTTCTAACTATAGTTAGACAATGATGATAAAATATAAGACAGAGATAGATTGTAGGGCTGAGTGCTTTTAAATATCATTCTTTTCTCCTACAATTATTATTGTTAATGTTGTACCGAAGATGGAAGGTTCAGATGGATATATTCTTCCCACGATATGGTACCTAGGAGGTTGGAATATACTGAAGGTGGTATAAGCATGCTACCCTACGAGTGGTAATGAAACTAGAACAGGGGTGCTTGGGAAGGCTTTGACTCCGCTTGCTCGGCACAAAACTTTGCGTTACATACGGTCTAATGGTATGTGCATTAAAATATACCTATATCACAAAGAAATCGTGCCCAACTTTTACCGTGGGGGCATCTATTAATATTCTGAAGGCTATTAAAGGGTTATATTGATGCATTTACGAGTAATTCCCCCTGGAAGTTAATTCTATTCATTTAAAACCGGTTCGAATTTAACCCGTTTAAACTAGTATATGCTTGACGTTTGTTTGCGTGGTTTTGCACTTTAAACCTGTCATTTCAAGTATTTAAAAATGCATTCCATTATTCATCTCACTGACCTAAGTTTTATCACGCACAAAAACAACTTCACACGTGAGTATCACGAGTAGTAAGCCCGTAAGTATATACCTACCAAGGTGGCCGACCCTACTCAAATCAGCCGCGATGCCGCCTCCCGGACCAAGCCCTATGCTAGCATACTTGAAGTGAATGCCATCAACATTACTAACAGATTCTAATTACAGAACCGTCAATGGACGTATACCGTACCATCCAATTCTCAAACTCTACCAAGTTACACTACAGTAAAGTATTCAGTATAGAATCATGCCATGATAATTATACGGTGAAATAATATTTTGCTATAAAATGTCACCGTTATAGTTAAATCTGACATCTCTGATTGAAGTTAATTCAGTGAAGTTTTGTAATTATGGTCAAAAAATACCCAATATATAAATCCAGTTGATAAGAAAGGCAATGTTTATTGAGAAGGCGGGACATAATATGTGTATATGTACTTTGTGTAGAAAATTGGTAACCCGAATAATAATGTAGTTGTCCCGGTGAACACGCCGACAGGACAGAGAGAAAGAAGCTGATGGCTTTTACGAAGCAAATTGAGGAATTATTTGGCGAATTCCCAAATAGAAAATAACTGATGGGCAACAAACGTAACGGTTTCAGGGTAAATTTTGTGAAACTTTTCCATGATGGAAAAGAAAACCTTGCGAACAAATTTTTTCAGTGTAATTCGCTAAATTTGTTTTCCATTTCATAACTGATGGGCATTAAAAACACGAAAATTTGTGAAGGAAGGAATTAAATTGAGATAGGGGAGTACGGAACGGGTTCAAGTGACATTGCAATCGCAGTGACATTGCTGTGGATCTATGCAAGAAATAGATATTGAAAATCGCGGTTTCAGTTATGCAGCTGAAGTTAATAATATGAGGGGTCTGTAGGGCTGTTATTAGGGTACATTAGCGTGTTGCGTTGATTTCTAAAAGGTGTCCACGTTAATGGCATAAGATAAAGCATTGGATCAGGAAGAGAATGGCGTCCTCGTAGAAGAGCGCTAATGACACATACTTTAAAGTAAGGATGTAAAGTGAAGACACGTTATGAGTACAACAAAGAGCGATCCTTAGTAAAGTGCCGATGGGTAAAAACGTAATTGAGAGGTTTTTGATGCGTGCGTGGAGAAGGTTGGAGGACATAAAAAGATCAGTAGGAAAACAAATTAAGAAGTACTAAATGCATGATAAGCTGTGAATACCGCAAGCAATTAGTGACCCGCTTAGTAAAACAGAGTGAAAAGTAACTTTAGTCGCGAGAAAGGGAAAACCAGTGTTGTTTATCTCTCAGTATTTGAGAAATAATAGATTATTTAATAAGTTTTATACCATAAGGAATGTGAAAATACTAAACAATTCCCACAAAAGCGGACACAAGTTTTTCCACACCGTCCCGATAAGCGATTTTTTTCCATAGCAAAAATATAACCGATTACACATTAATCCAACTGTTATACTTAGTTTAAGAAATGTATTTAGAGTTAACTCTATATCAGATTATTTTATTGTTTTAAGGAGTAAGAGCACACATGAAAATGTACGTCATGCATGTTAAAATCCATAAGAATAGGGATTCTATCATGACTTTGTCCTCAAACAGTCATGACGCATTGAACATCAGTATTTCGCCTTTTCAATCAGTGGGTTACCGACGGGTTAGGATGGAAAGATAAGTGAATCGACATACGAATGTATCTCTAAACATTTCGACGCAGACGTGCCCTCAGAAAGATGCACTCAAGTCTTGTTTAGTGCATCGTCCCCTTTCCCACATCCTAGACTCCCTCCGTATTGCCTCAGGAGAGCGAGGGGGAGAGAGAGAGAGTTGTGCCTGGCCCACCCACCCTCAGTCCTAACGGTAAGCGAGTGAAGAAGAAAGACGGAAAGAAAAAGGACAAACTCAATTCTTTCGAGGGTACAAGGACCGCTGGCTCCCCCTTTCATTTCTTTCTGGGTGTCCGTCCCAAAATCCCCGCCTCCTAATGGACCAGTCTCTTTCACCTGGGCGTGCATCGGCCCACGCAGGATACACGCCGGAGGCCCATAAAGCAAGCGCATCCCAGCATCTCCAAAGAAATCACAATGGGCACACCTTAAAATTCCACGGTGGGTGGTTACGACTTGGCGCCTTGTGTTAAAAAAACTTGGAAATAATCCAGACAAGAGGTGTACGTAATGATTGACAAAATTACCCGTTGAAAATCACATGAGGCACCAGATATTACTTAACAATTACTCCTGCCGATTTAGCAGTTTTGGATCGAACATAAAAATTATGGAGAAAGAAAAAAAAACTCGAAACTTAGTTTCTCTCGATCCCCATAACATTCAGGCATAAAAACCTAAGCGTAGAGGAAAGTTCCTTGGATACATTTTTTCGCTAAAAGCTCGAAGACTTCGAACAGTGTGACTTTTTGGAAGAAAAACTTAAACGATGGTACATACATTCTGGGAGAGGAAAAGAAAATGCCTTGATATCTCGAGACAACCTGCATGCTGGAGATGCGCAGGTTAGCAAAAAATAGAGTTCACGAGGGTGGAAAAGGTAAGAAGACTCACAATACGAATACTAAAGAGAAAAGAGTATCCAAATCGCAGGGAAATTAGTTTTGGGATAGCGGCAGGCAGGAAAATGTCACGTGTGCATTAATACTCGAGTGCCGTCATAACAGAGTAGCCCTTTACACGGCATGCCGAAAGTTCCACAGCACGGACCCCTTGTTGCTTCTCGTGAAAGCACTAGAGTGCAGGGCCGTCCTTATTTCCAATCGGCGAAAAGTTCAGCGGACTTTTTGGAATCGGACCTTAGGCGAAAATGCAAACGATGCTTCCATCCTATCCAGTGAGGGCAGACATGGTGAAGATCTAAAGAAGAGAGTGGAGCAAAAGACTCTGTTCCGCAAATATACCGAGAAACCCATGCGCGGAAGTCTCTTCCGAAGCTTAGATACGCATGGGCTATCGAAGGAGCTCAGGTTTCGAAACGTGAAACGAAAGGGATCCCTCCTTGCGTTCCTCTGGTCTGAAGTCCAAAACCGAGGGATTTCTCCTCGCGTGCCAAGATTGTGGCACCAGCAAGCTCGTGAACCGTCGCACAGTGGTCGGAAATTGAAATTTTTTGGACAAAATTCAAAAATCGCTTTTTTTGAGGTATGGACTTGAAACTTCGCACATATACTCACAAAAGATTGCTGATTAAGGAATAGTACGTCCTTTGCCATGACTCTGAACCGTTAGCTAGATACAGGGGCTCAAACATGACCAAATTTCCAAAAAAACTCCCGACTTCCTTTTTCTCCGAATATCTTCAAGGTTTCGTTGATGGTGTTGTTGTGGGATGAATTTGATCGAATAAAAAATGGTATGATCTATTAAAACAATGCTTTGCCTTTAGTATGCTTTAGTTTTGAAGATTTTTAAAAACATTTGTGTGCTATTACGTTACAAAATGGCTAACTAAATGGTTACAAAACGAGATACAAAGCTAGTCGAAGACACCCGATTAAGGTAGGTTATATTATCTCCGGCTACAACTTTTATGCGAAAAACACATATATACATCGGCCAAATGGGATCGTTAACGAAATTTTTATTGTCGAATCTGATAGAGTTTGTAAAATAAAAAGACCCGTATTTTTCCGATTTTTGATCCGTCAATTATTTCTCGAGTTAAAGCGGCGAAAAACTGATGTTTTTAATCCTTTCGGAAAAGTGGGCGTGGTGCAACCTCTGACGTATATCGACTTCGTCCAGTCACAGTTGACCCCGCGAAGCTACTTTGCCTTATCCCAATGGGGGGGACACAGCTGACTCTGACAATAGGAGCAGTTGCGACAGCATCTGTGCGAGCAGACCTTCCGAGAAACCCTCTACACTCCCTTCCCTTCCCCTAAAAGCAGTCAAGGACGTGAGGAAATGACGTCAATGATATCAAAGCAGCTTTTTCGGTGGGCGTCACCTTTTGCTTATTTTAATTTTTGACTTATGAGAGAATGGTTGTAGTTAGAAGATTAATTTTTTCCCTAAAATGCTTTTTTTTGTTTCCATCTAACGATTTCGTGTACAAAATTGCGATTTCGGTTCCGAGTAAACGCCCCCATTCAGCTTTGCATGTGCAGCATTTCCACCTCAGCCACCGTTACAGCATCGACTCGAATCTTGTGCTGTCATACGCCCCTGGATGATATCGAGTCCGTCGTGGAAAACGGTAGATTTAGTGGCATTTTTCCTTCCCCACCACCAGGCAAATGACGGGTAACAAAGTTCATCGTTTGAGGCTTCACTTTGTGGAACCTAGAGATTGGAAAAGAAAATTCACTTTGTACATTCGACACTAAAGTTTTATTGACTTCGACCATGGTTTCGACACTTTTATGTCATTGTCAGTATTATCTTGATAATGACTTAAAGTGTCGAAACCATGGTCGAAGTCAATAAAACTTTTGTGTGGAATGTACAAAGTGAATTTTCATTTCCAACGGGTAACAAAGCCTGGTATCGTTCTCCTAGCGTGCCTTGTTCTTGATCGAGTCTTCTGCACCAGCCGAAGCGAAAATGGCTGCGAAAGAGATTGAAAAACGGATGGAATATCAAGATCTGCTGTGCGCACTCCGGCAAATTCACACGGACTACTCTGTCAAGCTGATAGTCCTCATCGTGGGCTTCCTAGAGTAGACAAGGGCTCACTGATAGTAAATATTAAGTGAATCTAAGCATCAGGAGTGGATGCTACTAAATTAATTAACTTTTATAATATGTTATCAATAAATAATAGTATTGATACATAATAAGGTATATATAATGTTTGTTTTATCATTTACTGTAAAGAGGGGTTGAGGGGTGCATGTTATGTATGTAGCACTGACCAGGGGCGAATCCAGACATATGTTTTTAGGGAGGGAGAGGGGGGGGGGGGGGGGGGGTGAGGTTCACCTAGATTGGACGGTAGGCATAAGCGGTCTACCTCTACCTAGGGTTAATATACGTGTTGCACATATATTTTATTTAGCGGACATTTTATCACATTAATATTATTAATCTTCTTACATCTTAAGTATTGATCTTTTGATATTTTAAAATAAAGTATTATTTTAAAGTGGTATTTTATTTTAAAATTTGGAAAACTTGAAGTATAGTCCATTAAAAAGAGGTGTTTTATTTAAAATTTGAAGAAGATCATAGTTTAATAAGATTTATAATAATCGTGACAAACGAGCTTCAAGCACACCTTGAAGGAATACAGTTATATCTCACTGAACAACTTATATGGTGCATATTAAATTTATCATGCCCAAGGAATAGGTGTCATTTAATCACTCAGATTGTTGGTAGACACAAAAAAATAAGTTATTCAAATGGAAAGAAGGTCTTTTATTTACAGTTACGAATAAATATTAAGTCTACCTGATTTTTTTTAGCAAGTTTGTCACAATTTTGTAGTTCCTCTTGGGGGAGTTTTAACCCCCAAAAGCCCCCCTTGCTGTGCTCCTGGCACTGACCCATATGTAGCATGAATACAGGGCCTCGAACTGCCCTTAAGAAGAGATGGATAATTATTGTTATGCATGTATTGGATAAAAATCTTCCATGTACAATCCCAGGCCCTTGGAATGGGGATCCAGTATCTAGGTACCACATCATTCCACACTCTCACTAGATGCAAAGAAGAGAATTTTCATCTCACGCATCTGGGCCACATGGGTATGAGATGCCTTGCAACTATGACAATGATTAAGTAGGGTTGATGTAATGGTTAGAGTACTGGCCTCTCACATCACACATATTATGCGATCAAGGCCATTGTCCTCTATGTGTGATTCACCAGAAAGGTGGTTGGCACAATGGACCAAATGGTCTAAGTGCCTTAGGGCCTCTTTGAGAGGAACTCCACCGAAAATATAAATTACATCTACTGGTCTCTCATCGAGAGGGCCTTGGTCAGCCCAGGAAGGTATTTTTCATTGGTAAACCAGCCCCTACTTGAGTGTTGTGGAGAGCATTCAAGTTCAATACTCCGTCCGTCTAATGGGATGTTAACACACTCAATGCTGGCCTATTTCATGAAAAAGTATTCATGTCCGAAATATTTTTTTTCTTTTATATGAATAAATACATTATTATAAATGCTTTAAACATAAAATTTTTGCAATATAATAATGATTTTTTACTTAGTAACAAACATAACGGGACCCCATGCCTTGACATCAAGGCATCAACCTCCCAGGGTAATGAGGCATGCCTTGAATTCAAGGCATCCGCGTTGAGTGTGTTAACCTGTGATCCCCTTGGTGGAATAATGTTGACCTTCAACGAAACTTACTTGTGATCTTCCCATGAAAACTTTATCAGCATTACCCACTAAAATTGCATAATAGCAGATATTCCCCCGAGAAAAAAATCCTTAAATCATCCTCCCTACATCGTGTGGCTATAAGATGTTGGCATAATGGTGACCTTTAATTAAACCTACTTGCAATATCCTACAAATATTATTTCTTAAAGATTGCAACATTTTGGGTATTATAACAATATAACTCATAATATAATTAATTGGGTAATATAAAAATGTTCAAACTCCAGTTGTATAGAACCCTGATTCAAATGGTGTTGCTGTATGGATGTGAGAGATAGAGTGCTATAAAATAAGACTTTCACAGCCTACTTGTCTTTAAATGGAAAGTGTTATGGGAGATTTTTAGGCCAACACAAGATATGGTCACTACAGAAAGGAGGATCTGTCATAATTATGAATGGAAAGTCATTGACCGTAACCCAAATATCACCAGACTGATGAGACGTAAACATCTTGAGTGGACATGCCATGTTGCCCAAATGGACACCCACAAATGTCTGGTGAAAATGATTGATGTTCATTCAAGTGGACGAAGAACAAAATGGAGACCAAAGAAAAAGGTGGAACGATGGATCTGTGGGAGAATAATATGTTGAATGACTTTCTGCTGACAGTAGAAAGTAGAGCACAGCGGAGAAGGATTGCCTGATATCTCCATGGACCTGATTATGATATGAATATAATGATGAAATGTCTTAAAAATATGATTGTTTTTAATTGCTGATGACTTTATTAGCATTTTTATTCATCTTATTATTTAAAAAGGCAAATTATATTTTCCAGCAGGTGAGGCTTATTATTGAGAATCTTGGCCATCTACATAGAATGCATTGGATGAATATGACAAGAATTTTGATCACCTCTACAGAAGGAGTCTACATAACTCTACAATCATTATGTAGTTTTCACTATTATGTAAGGAGAAGGAGAGGCTTCAGATAGAGGGAGAAACAGGCACTCCATACTTAACCCTTTCACTGCCTTGAACGTACCTAGTACGATCGCATGGTAGGCTGCTGTGAACATACTTTTTGATTCTCACTGTAGCGCTTTCACTTTTCCACCGCATGTGATGAGTAGGTTTCTGGAGTGTGTGCCGCAGCAAAAGGGTTTAAAGTTAGAATGTTGTTGGGCATCAAGAAATGGAAAAGAGTACCTACCATAAATCAAAGAACAGGAAATTTAGTGAAATAACAAGAAGATATTTAGCACCCATGGATGGAATGAATGGAAGAACTATATGATAGAGTAAATAGGCCTAGGAACTTTGACACTGAAGAGGAATGGGATGAAGGTCATGATGAGCTGAGACCAGCAACACTGGATAGAGAAGTCATTGCGACAGATAAAACCTGGTAAATGGTGAGAATAGATAAAATTCCAGCTGAACTTCAGAAGAACGTAGGATGGGGGTGGTAAACCTATGGCATGTGTCCCCAAAGTGGCATGCGGAGCAATTATTTCGGCACGCGGAGCTGGGAGGGCACTCGATCGATAACTCTATCTCACTCGATGGGTTGGCACTTGAGTCGAGCGAGTATACTCTTATCTCATAAACTTTGGCACTCAATCGCCAAAAGGTTCGCCACCCCTGACCTAGGAAGATGTGAAAGGGATAGATTTTATGAGCTTACTCGTAGGATGTACGAGGAGGGGGTTTGGCGGGATTATTTTGAAAAAACGGTACTGACACCTATACCAAAAAAGAGGATGACAAAAGAAATATTTTAAGTTTGATTTCTCATGTGGCAATTAGGTTGTGCTTCAAATCATCAACAGCAGGATGGAAAATAGAGCAAGCGAATTACTAGACAAGGATTAGTTTGGATTTTCAAGAGGAGAGCCACTCGAGATGTGATTAGAGTGATGAGGATACTTGAAGAAAGGAATCAAGAAATATAATCAGGATGTATTCGTATACTTTGTTTATTTCAAAAAGACACTACAGATCTGATTTCACTCGAGTGAAGTGAGAAAATTTAATTAACTTTTCCCACTTCATTCATTAATGGTCCATTACCAATATGGCCATTAAGGTCATATTGCGGAAAATAGGAGTAGACTGAAGAGACAGGAGACTGATCCAAGATTTATACATGCCACAGAAGACACAAGTGATATTATTGCTGGAGAATTGGATAGGATGACAATAGAGAGGGGAGTTAGAAAGGGGTGGTACTTTTTATATATATTTGGAGGAAATGGTGAGAGAGGCTTGGGTGGACTCCGAGCACCAGTAAAGGATGGGAGAAAATTGATAAAATTGGTGAGGTTCAAAATTGACCAATCACTCGTCAGCCAGTCAGCCCAGGGCTTAAAAAAATCCTAGAGGTGCTACAAAGACAGCACAAAAGATATAGGATGAAGATAAATCACAAGAAAACAAAATGAATGAGATATTCAAGTTCAAAAAGGGCCAGTTTAAATTTAAAAGTTGTAGGGCAGAAGCTGGAGCAGGTGGAGCAATGCAGCTATCTATGTAGTGTGTTGGAGGAAATGGTTTATAGCAGCATTGAAGTCAGAAGGAGAATCATATCAGTAAAGAAGCTTTTACTCATAGGCATGAACTATAATGACTGTAGCAGTGAATACAGAAGTGAATAAAAGATTGTGAGAAGTTTAATATGGAGCATGGCACTATATCACTACGTTTACCAGTCGAACTCAGACTGATCTGAAAGATCAGAAGGAGCTCACTCAGATCGCCTGGTTTACCAACATGGTCTGAAAATATCGATATTGAACTATCGATCTCAGCAGTTGCATCTGTTTGTTTACATAGGCCAGCATTGGAAACATCTTGCACTGTGGAGTTAAAAAATTATTTACTTCATCCGCCATTGTAGAACCCACGTGAGCTTTTCTGACAATGAACTCACTTCCTAAATGAAATCGATTACAATATATTTCCCATGGGCAACCAAAAGAAGAACGAAAAGTGAAACACACTGATGTCTTCGGATCGATCTGAGATCTCAGACCGGTTAAGGAAAGTGGGCTGACTCGGCTCCCATCTCAGATCGATCTGGCTAGCCTGTTCTGTTTACCATACCGGGCTGAGCCAGTCAGATCGATCTGAAATCAATTGATAAACATAGTGTATGACATGAAAACTTGGGCTTTAAGGAAAGGAGATGAAAATAGACTTGAGGCTTTCGAGATTAGGATATGGAGAAGGATGGAGAAAGTAAATGAATGAAAAGGAGGACAAAAAATGAAGTGCTAGGGTTGGTACCAGGAGATGAAAGAAATTTGATTGAGGTAATTAAGAGGAGGCAGAAGGTGTGCAGTGGAGAAGGTAATTAAGGACAATGGTACAATGAAAGAAAGTTGGGCAAACAAGGTAGATGGAGGAGATGAACGGGTAGTTTGGATGTAGTGATGGGAGGTTGGTGGTATGAAGGGCTGAAGAAAGAAATCATGTGAAATTTTGCTGTCGTGGGAAGGGTTAAATGTCCATTTAGACGTGTCTTCACTGGTAGAAAACTAATAATAATATATGAGGTGTCAATGGCATTACAGTTAAGGGCATAAGTATAGTTTGTAGATATGAATGGCTAAATGGAGAGAAGGGTTAGAACATGCATGACATTTCTATTGCTTGTAATTGTACTTCCTCTCTGAAGCGATTCCAGAATTTATTGTGTGCTTTATTATGTTTTTCTAGTCGAATTATTATATTATTTAATCTTTATTGGAAATGGAAACTTACCAGGTTGGCGAAGTTCATTTGGCAGGCATGAAAAATTAAATCCCACATTTATAGTAAACTAATAGGACAGTTACATTACAAAATTACTCATGTTTTACTAGATAGGATCACACTCAAGTATATCAAGAAGAAATTTGTTACATATAAAATGATTCTTCGTGGTTCAATCTCCGTTTGATCTTAATTAAATAGTGAACGGTTGCTTTGATGAGTTTTAAATGAAGCGCCATTGGTGGTTCGCTTCTTCTTTTCCTTTGTTTCCAGATGATGAT
This sequence comes from Platycnemis pennipes, assembly GCA_933228895.1. Classification (NCBI taxonomy): domain Eukaryota; kingdom Metazoa; phylum Arthropoda; class Insecta; order Odonata; family Platycnemididae; genus Platycnemis; species Platycnemis pennipes. Next base: position 38,969,827 of record OW121851.1, on the reverse strand, counting down.
CAAGAAACATTTTCGAATCGAGATTATGTATATTTTTTATCGTGTTTAGGAATAAGTGTTAAGAAGTGAAGATAAAGAAAAATAGCACCTGAATGTAAGGATTGAAATCGAAGCCTCACTGGCATGGTAGGAAATGCTTGGAGCGTTTTTTAAGGTCAATATCCACGATGTACATGTTTTTTGTCAAGCTGTTTTTTAGGTAATTAGGTCTCTAGGTAGTTATAATGCTTGTCGTTTTCTAACCATAAAAATGTATTGGGTGCATGCAATATCTTTTTCCTTTTTATCCGTAAACATGCTTATAGAACTATTCACACTTAAATGCCGTCGCATAGGTCGTATCGAACGAGATGATGTTGATGAAGTATGTTGTGGTTGGTAAATCTGTTTGACATTTTGGTGTACCTTGCTGTTGAATGGTGCAGCCTAGTTATTTTATTACATATTAAGCTTATAAAGTTTTCACGGTAAGCTGTGCCTAGTGTTCTACCATGTTATTGTTTTTACCATAACACCTTCGTTCAGTTAAGGTGAATATCAATACAATTCATACTGATGACTGATATTACCAATGTGAAAGAATTTTATTAGCCCCAAGTATATATTACTATTAATCTATAACCCTCTCTTCTTTGGGTGTTACGCATATTTTATTTACTACCCATCCACACACATTCACGAGGTCCTGTTTAGATGATTTCCCATCTCTCGTTTATCTAGTTGTTGTTGTGAACGGTTTTTCAAACAGAAATTTCCTTTTTAATATTCCGATGGCTAAAGTATCTTAATCATACCTACGCGTTGATGCGTATCATGAACGTGCATATCCAACCGTATGCATTTTATGTGAAGTACCTACCCAACTGTAACATTTTCATTTTAATGCACGGCTCCACTGCACTGCTGCAGAAATTATTTGGCTTACGGCTATGGAAAATGTAAAAAACTGTTATGTGTCCTCCATATGATTTTTATGCAGAGAATCAGACTTTCTTGTAGCGTGTCAGAAGAGGACCAGTATTTGGTTTCGTTTACTAGAACTAAGTTAAATATCCGTTTTTGAAATCTTGTTTTAGTTTGTTCATTGTTCCTTCATTCTTCAAATCATTGTTCATTGTGCGATTCTTGCTGTAAACATCATGCATGCTTATGTTGTCATTTGTTTGCAGCACATGCTTGAAAATGCCTGTGGTTAGTGCTTCCCCTAATGTGTATTTAGCATATTTCAATTAAACCACGTTTGTTGTTTAACTTGGTTTTTCATACACTCTTGTTTGGGACGTGTATTGTAAGACACAATTGTACTTGGTTATATGCTGTGGTATCATTATGTGAGGTCAGAAATCAACATTTTGAATACAGCATTTTCCACTGTGATTATTTATTTCACCCGCTAGAATATTATGGAATTTAATTTCATCAGTGTCAGAGAGATGTATAACATACAGGGTAATGTTTTTAATTCTAAACTTGGAAAGTGATTTGTCTACTACCTTGATATGGAAATTCGTGTTGTAGTGAACTAGTGATGAAAATTATCTCTTGAGCTTCACCTTTTTTGTGAAATTTAGTGTGATTTAAATAGTTTTTTCTGAATTAGTAATTGTGCTGTGGCCATCATATACATGTCCTTTTAAGATCTTTTAATCTTGTTGCATCGTGGAGTACTCACATTAATAGTAAGACCAATTCTACTGCTGCGGAAACATGGGACCTCATGAGGTCAGCATGTATAAGAATTTAGATGCACACATATCTGTGAAAATCAATGTCAGTACTAATTGATGGATGTTAGACTGCCAGCTCTACCTTTTAGAAGGAGGTTTCAGCAGTGACTCTCTTCCGTCATTAACTTATTTCACATGATTATTGCATTGTATCTTGCTACTGTTCGTGAATTATTTTTTTACTTGGTCTGATTTGACTGATTTACTCAGGATGGCTCTGGCAGATCTACGCAGATTGCAAAACTCTAGTTGTACTTGCAATTATCCTTTGAAGGGAATGGATGATATGGCATTTGTTTGGAAAGTATGCGAGAAGAACTTTGAAATGACCACAAAAATTCCCATGGGAAATCCAGAAGCCGAGGGAGACCCATACTCAGTTGAGGGATGAGGCGAGGTATGAAATTCTTCTTTGATCAAGGTCCTTCATTTTTACAGCACTAATAAGTGAAGGAAAAAGGTTTTTGAATGTTTTCAGGCATTTGGAGTTTCATGGTGCTCAATAGGAATATGTAATTAGTGTAATCTACGAAATTATTTTAATGCATCATTTTTTGTTTCTGTTATACAGGCATTCACTAGGTTCAATAAAAATGTATTGGAATGTTTACTGGTACAAGAGAAGTCATTCTATCTCCTAAACCGTTTCCTTGATTGTTCACCATGGAATTCCTTTGAGTGATGCCTTAAACATTTTCTATTGATAATACAATGTTATTTTTGTCATTGTTGAAAAATATTTATATGTATGGTAAAACACAGCCTGCAAATGTAGAATTTCAATGACAAATTAGTTCATCTGGGAAGGAATGATAAAGGATTTTTTAAGGGCTTGACTTTATAGTACTCCTGGCCTACATTTTGGAAAATATGATGACTGAAAGCAAGCAAATATGGTAATTGTCCATGCAAAACATATAGTTTCTTTGTGCATAGTGACGGAATGTAGATATGAGCATGGATGCTTCATATATTGGCTCTTTAGTAGTTCATGTAGTCAACTAACAAATTGCCTCCTGCTGTCTTTGTGCAAATTATCAACTCACGTTCCATTGTCCATGTTCATTTACATTTTTAGGGTTATTTAATGATATTTAATAATATTTTATCAATAATATGTGTACCTTTAGAGACTAGTTAAAAACTATAGTCATTCATAGTAATTCTAGTGCACACTCAGGATAATTTGAATGTAAATCTTGCCTGCAAATTACTTTCACATTGACTGGAAGCATCACATTGTTTAGGGTGGAGGTTTTAGTGTTATATCAAAGGATTTTAATGTTTTTTATAAAGGGATATGACATTTTTGTTCCTTATTTGCATTTTTAATTTGAGTTGATGGAAAGAACTGAACCTCAGCTATCAGTGAAGTTATGCCATTGATCCAGGGTCTGGTTAAGTATCAAGCGATGCTTGGCAAAAGCAGATTCATTCACATTACATTCAGTTTCCTCCCAAGGCCAAAAGAAATAAACTTTGTGAAATTGTGTCATTTCCAATCATTTTTAGTGATTTGGCTGGTGATAGGAACAAGATATTTGGTGATAACCCAGTTTGAACTGTGGGAGATCTGCCCAAAATTATTAAACAGCTCTTCTCTTTACCCCATTGATCTCTTGATCACTTCCTCCTCTTCCTCATCTATTTTTTCTTAGCTTTCACTTCCTACTATTCTCCTGTCTAACCATCAACTCAACCTGGCCACGATTGTTAAAACTTGGTCGATTTGGCCTCTCTCCTCTTTCAAAGCATACTTAAATCAGTTATTCTGTTTATTTAACTGAATGTTGGCACTTGGTGACTTGCAATCCAAAATTTAAATGAATATGCATGAACTTCTTTGTTTATGCTTAAATTTTGGTTTTACCATCAGGCATCCTGAAGCAGCCTTGAAAATTATTAGTGTTGGATTTGAAGGATAGGCATCTCTTTAAAAACCAGTACCTCAACCATATAGTATAGGAAGGGTAGCAGATGGGTAATCAGAGCGGACAATGTTAGTGAAGGGTATGAGGTTTTGTTGTCCACTACAGTTAGACCTCTGTAGTCTGGTACATTATGATCAGGCAACTCTATTATCCAGCAAACATTGGATATGTGGTTTTTAGTTGTTGAAATGTCCATGGCTCATCTCTTTTAACACTCAGAGTATGGACCTCACTGGCTTCACATTGAGTACGGACCTGGATCCTAGATGACCCAGACATTTGAAATCAGTTTCTAGTAACAGTATTGACTACCAAGTAAGGAATGAGTGAATATTGAATAAGGACAGTGAGCTGTGCAGAAAATAATGTAAGCATTTTTATGATCCATACTTAATCAGGGTTTATAGGAACCTGGAAATCCTGGAAAAGTCAGGGAAAATGAAAACGGTCATGGAAATCCTGGAAAAGTCGGGGAATTTAACGTGTGGTCAGGGAAAAATTGCAAAATGTCAAATTTCGGAATTTATCACCTGAAAATGCCAAGAGATCGAAAACTGCGCATAGGAGCGGAGGTCGGGATGAAGGGGAGGGGACGACTGGCCTCAGGCCAGCTTTGCTGTGGAGGAGGTAGCCCTGTTCTGGTTCTTTCTGGCTATAGGCTGCACGATTTGGGGAAAAGATTGGCGAAAGGTGTGCGTGCGCATCTCATTTTCATTCGCTAGCGATTTCACCAGGAATGCTTTGCTTTGTCCCTCTGGTGACAGAAAAGTTATTCTCAGTCAAATTTGATTTCACTTAGCCATATTTGTAGAAGGATGTGAGGAAGAAAAAATCAAGATTGATTCAAAGAGCTACTTTAACATGACATCAGGTTTGAAGGAAAAGCAAGGTTAGCCTTCTTTGCATATATTTTTCTGCAATTAAAACCCTTTCTGAAGGCATATCAATGTAAGTGATCATAATTTTTATTTTGTTGACTTAAAGTTGTTGATCTCTTATTACTGGAAGTTCGTCTGATTACTATGAAAATAAACCTACAATTTTTCATAAGTTTAGACTTCTCTGCTTCCTCACTACCACTTTTATCTCTATAAGTGACCGAAATCTTGGAGTTTTCAGGCGCTCAAAAGTCAGGGAAAATCACTAATAATGGTCTGGAAAATTCAGGGAAAATGAAAATGAAAACCCCTATAAACTCTGTTAATGAAATGCTTAATTTTACCTAAAAATAAAAATGAAATTCTTTTTTAAGGATAATTTTTGTATTTCTTGCATCTCCGTAGAAACAAGGCCCGTACTCTTGAGTGTTAAGTAGTGTTTACACTGCAATCAGTTGACTTGAATCTCCTTAGGCCACAAACTCCAGGAGAGCAAATTTCCTGCTTACCAATGCCCACAGGCATCAAGAATGTATGTTTAACCAATTAGAGATGTGTATAATAAATGCAAATTCATTTTTTTCGGTTCTGGTATCCCGTGCCGGAAACATTGCCAGAATGAGTGGATAGCAGACTCAAAGAAAGCAGGTTTCTGCTTACCAGCCCTGGTTGGGGCAGGCAGACATCAACATAACCGTGTAATTGAATGGAGGTGGGCGCTGTAAAATCAGATTCAGGCTTTCCAGTATGGGCAAAATCATTGATAACTTGTGCCAACAAAATTGTCAGAATGTAAAAATAACTCTTCCTTGTTGGTGACAAACGTAGACTGCTGTATTTTGAGCTGTGAAAATTTCAAGCAATTCATCATATGCATACTGACAAGATTATTTTTTAACTTCTGACTTTCTGTATGAGATTTTTGAGATTGTTTTTTGATCCTTATTCCCTCTACAAGGTCTGATAAGTAATGTATGACTCCCCAGATTATTTTGTATATTGTGCTGATAACATTCCAGGCAATATGGTTAAAAGTCTACTACATGTTTAGGTATTCAAAAGTTCATTCTGGTTCTGTCTTTAAGTAATTTTGCACAGGGTCTGGGCATGGCAGTAATTATTTAGAGGGATTTACACAGTGAGACTTTTTGCTGATTTTTATCATCAGAGATATTCTATAAACTGGCATTTTCTGTAGTCTGGCTTAATATCAAGTCCCAAGTCTGTGTGATTAAAGAGCTTCAACAATGTTGGCTTTATTTTTAGTATGTATTTGAAGGAAATGATTGGAAGGCTAGGACAGGTTGAAAATCAAAATGAATGTTAGAGTTGAATGTAACATTTGAGTTACATTTGCTGATGATCAAACACTTACTATTAGTTCCTTCTGCTAAAAGTATTTTTGTGTACTGTACATGAAAATATGTGTCCAAAGTTGGGACATATTGGGGCAGTGCAATTTAGCTTTCAGAATGGTCTAGGAACTGAGGAAGCTCATTATATAAAGTAAACAGGCATTGCTTTTACAAACTTTTCATGTTAACTGCAATTTTTTTGTTTTATTGACTTCAAGAAGGTAGTTTATGGTGTTTGACTCACGTTATCAATAAAACTCTAGAAAATATTGATATGGAAAGGGAAGATATTGTTCCGAGTGAGTAAAGATAGTGAGTAAATTGATATTGTTCTGTGGCCTAAAGCAATGGATTGGTGAACAATCAATTGCTCCAGAGATTGATTAGTCTTGTGTCTAAGGGACAGTGTCTTGTGATTTGTCTCTGATTCTTTTGACACTGATATAATCTCTCTGAAGAAGCCTTGGATGGAAATAAAGATAGTATTATAATTAGCGCAGGAGTAATATACTCTATCAATATGCTGGAATTTCTGTTAAACAACCTTACAATAGTGAAGATTGATAGATGAGTGTCCAAAGTATATAAAAAGAATGGCATCTCAATATCAAATAACAGATTTTTAGATCAGAGCAGAAATGTCACTTTTAATACAAAATTTACTGTAAATTTACTGCTTCGTCAACATTTTCTGCCAGTTAAGCTGCTAGTTTAGTGAAAATTGAGGTCAGTCCAACGAGATCCTCACCTGCATTGAAAAGGCAACATCCAATTTCAGCCATAAGAAGAAAGTCCTATATTTATTATGACAGAACCTCCACACCATATTTGGATGTAATGCAGTCTCCATATTGATATACAGAGTGGAATTATCAATGCTAGCCAAGAGTACATGCAAGCAATATGGAGCATTTCAAGTGTTGTCATATGAATATATTCCATGAGTCTTCTAAATACACTGAATTTGAAATGAGATTGAAATGCAACTTTTCACTGAAGTAAAAGAATTATTGAGTACCATAAAAGAGAGGAAACTGGAAGAAAAAGGATTGAGTCTGTCCATAATTTACAAAATTAATGTATCTCCATGGTAATAAACCACAGTTCAATTTTTTTAGTTATGTAGACTTTAATTGTCTGAATACTTTTCACTGTAATGGTGCTTAAGTATGTAACTGGGGAAGGTGTCATTCTCAGTGGTAAGAAACATCTCAATACCACAGCTTGGTGAAACGCATTGTATGAGTTGAAGCAAAGTCTGTAAATCCAGCAAATGTGTTTTTTGTCTTGGAGAGAGGAAATTCTGTTATTTTTGACGTTTAACATCTAATAATAAATAATGCATATTACAACTGATCATCATTATCCACTCAACAAGGAAAGAAAAGCCATCTCCTTGTTATGCAAGCAAAGACAATAAACAGGAAAATCATCATAAATGAAATATTAACATTAGCTCGTAGGCTTCCGCGGATGTAGTGTTGACAGTTTGTTTTTCCGGGATTCATTCCGCGATGTTTAAAAATTGCAAAAAACAATATTTCGCTGGTCTTCCTGACAGCTTCATCAGGTTAACTGCACTGATTATTTAGTCTTCTTCGTCTTTATTTATATTAGTAATGAGGACTCCCATTGTTGCTTGAATTTTTTAGATTTGAAAAATTGGTTAAATTTTTTACTCAATGTGTAACCGTCTTCTCGGTTGACATTTTCCGGTCTCTTCGCAATTTCTATAGCTTCCCTGATTAATCGTGGGTAATAGTGTACCTCCTTTGATATTAATTTGACATGCAGAGCCCTAAAAATACACCTCCAAGAGCATCAACGGGCAATTAAAAATAATAATTACCCCATTTCTGCAATAGCCTTACACCATCTCAGCGGCCCCACTCATAATTTCAATTTTGAGGAGACAAAATTAATATCAAAGGAGGTACGCTATTACCCACAATTAATCAGGGAAGCTATAGAAATTGCGAAGAGACCGGAAAATGTCAACCGAGAAGATGGTTACACATTGAGTAAAAGCTTAAACGAATTTTTCAAATCTAAAAAATTCAAGCAACAATGGGAGTCCTCATCACTAATATAAATAAAGACGAAGAAGACTAAATAATCAGTGCAGTTAACCTGATGAAGCTGTCAGGAAGACCAGCGAAATATTGTTTTTTGCAATTTTTAAACATCGCGGAATGAATCCCGGAAAAACAAACAATCAAATATTAACATTGTTTCCTTCCACAGATTTATTTCGTTGGTACGGCATGTTTCAACCCATCGTTGTCATCATCAAGTACAAAATTAAATACGGTTTGCTCGTGTATATACACCATGAAGGATAATGGGTGTTCAGGAGGGGGAAAAATGGGGGTGGGGAGAGGTAAGGGGTGACGGTTGGAGTATGAGTCGATGGAAACCCGTGAGTGGTGGAGGAGGGGGGTGTGAGTTGACTTGGCATGGGTCTTCTGTCTTCAGTTAGGGATTAAGGTGGTGGTGGGTTATCAGCAGGTGGGGAGTGGGATGGGAGCGCCATGGGTGTCCGTTTCTCCGTAAGGTATAGAGAGCTTCTTGGAGGGGGAAATTTTTTCAAAAAGGATGTCATTAACTAAAAGGCATGTATTCATGATCCATCTAATTTCCAGCTCCTCTCTTTTGTCCATCTTTTTCCTTTCCTTTCTTGGTGTAATATCTCTGGTGTGAAATCGCTGCAATGGCCCTCCTCCCATAGATGTTTGGCAAAGTGGGACTGGGAAAGATGGCATGTCCGGAAACACCTCTTGTGCTCTGAAATTCTTGTCTCAAAGGTGTGCCCTGTCTGTCCAATGTAAGCAGCATTACAGTCGTTGCACTTTAATTTGTATATACCACTATTTTCTAACGGTTTCACTTCTCCCTTTGTATTGTGGAGGAATTTTTTAAGGTTATCATTGTTATAAAATGCTATCTTGTAATAGTCTCTTGGGAATAGGGTGCATAATCTTTCTGAAATCATTCCGTAATATGGTAATTTACACCACCAAGCCAAGTCAACTCCCACCCCTTCCCTCCTCCCCCACTCACAGGTTTCCATCGACTCATACTCCAACTGTCACCCCTTACCTCTTCCCACCCCCATTTTTTCCCCTCCTGAACACCCATTACCCTTCATGGTATATACACACGAGCAAATTGTATTTAATTTTGTACCTGATGATGACAACGATGTGTCGAAACATGTCGTACCAAGGAAATAAATCTGTGGAAGGAAACAAAGTTAATATTTCATTTACGAAATTCAACTTCCACCTAGTTGAGCGTGATACTTTGGAAGGAAAATCATCATTCCAACTGCTTAGAGTGACTGTTGAGAGAATAAAATGGTCCAGAATGAAAGCTCATGTGCAACGCAAAAAGAACCACTAGTCAGAATAATTGGACTATGATTGGTACAGTGGAAGTGCAGTGTGAAATATGTGGGAATAAGGTCAATCACAAAGAAGTTAGTAATGAGGCAACATGAAAGTATGAAGGCTGGCAAATATAAATTAGAGCAGTTGGAACCATTATCTATATCTTGGGTGTGCCTTATCTGAAAATGGATTTTGTGTTTTGGGATTCCCGACAAACACTGCTTTGGTTCAAGAAACATTTGTGAAGTGTAATGAATACTCAAAGGATCTATTTGTGAAGAAACAAAGAAAAAGTAATTAAAACGAATAGAATGTGTGGTGCAGAGGGTTTATGAAACCTGATCTTTGCAGAAAGAAGTTTAAATTAAAGCCTACAAATGAAGTCGTGAATGCATGTGGTGACAATCAAACCAACCAACCAAATCATGAATATCATTGGGAAGAGGAAAAATCTGGAAAATCAATAACTTACCTGCAAACTGAGGATCAAATGTCAAAGACTGAACCATCCTAAAACATTATTGGTGGAGTGATATTCTAATCATAGCATCAGTTGGTGCTTGACAATTTATTTCATGTTGAATTTTTATCTCATGTGAAAATAAGTACTTTTGCCAATGTGTAGAAGTTGGTTGGTGATTATTTAAGGTAAATAGAAGAGTAGTATAAAGGATGTCCTTCGGTTTGAAAATGACAGGAAACAAATGGAAGAAGTAATGAGAGATTTTGTATTTTCCTGGAGTATAATATGTGTAATATTTTTTCAGGTTTAAACCCGAGAACATTTTTCACAATGAAGGAGCAAACAAAGGAAGGTCTTTAAAAACATTGAAATTTTTATATGAATTTTACTATCTAGTTTCTATTGCCGCCTTTCAATTCTTGGAAATTTCATCCAACTGCAGCAAAGGCTATGCAAGTCCACAGGAACCACTTGTGTACAATTGTGGATGATAATAATTGTTAATGATATGCTTCATCATTCTTGTTGCACTTTTGTCTCAGTTGAATTTCCTAAGGTCATATTGATGATTTGTGATTGGAATTCAAAACCTTCTGGATGCTATGCCTTCTAAAATAGCTTCTGGAAGGCCCATTGTCCTGATAAACGGCTAAGAGCATAGCGATATTAAATTTAAATTTCTAAGCTGATGATAATTCAAGAATGAATGACCTAAAAGGCACCTAAACTGGTTTGAGACCATAGCTGGAACATGGTGCAGTGGAAGTTAAATTCTTTTTCGTGCCGTAACAGTGCTTGTTACGAACATTGGACTTTGAATCTTGTGACAAAATTATTCAGGATTGCCAATTTAGTGAGAGTATCATGCATTGACTTTGATTTTATGAAAACCTCTATTTCTTCACTCTGAGTAGGAAATATTCTCTTCTGCCACTCTCTGACTTTGGGTAAATACTATTAAATTCGTGATTCAATAAATTTATACAGAAGCACAGCACATTTGAACTATCTTGTTGATCAAGTTCACCAAAATGGCTGGCAGTGAATCAATAAAATTACCCGAGTTGAAATGCTGTGGGATGAAAGAAATTTCACTTCTTGATGAGTATGTGGATGAGAGTTTTAAGTGACAAAAAATGAGCTTCCGAGGACAGATAAATCAGCAGTTTTTTCCTTTGCTAGAATAAAGAAAATTAAACTAGTTATAAAAGTGGTGGTAGCTAATTGAAAATATGTACCATTGTAAAGAAGAGACTAGTGCTACAACACGCCACTGCTTTCTGAAAAAATCTATATGCCAGCTTCACTCATGTGATGATAGTGCAGGATTATTGAAGCTCTTCTCTTTGTAATTAGGAGATTATGTACTTATAGCTCGCAAGAAAAACTAGAAAGAACTGATAATTTTTGGCCTGCCATGTGTACATGGAGAATGCATATAAGTATGTGGTATTGATTGCATATGATGAGATTGAGCCGTATTGCCAAGTTGATAAGATGCTATGGCATGCTTGATGAGATTGTGCTTATCATGAAATGCCATCTTGTGTGATTCACGGTCACTGAATAATATGAATCACATTCATACTCCTGGGCATAGTAAAATGAAAGTCCCTTGATGCTTTGAAGTTTCTGGGAGTGAGTTTGTGGGACATATTACTTGCTTTCAATTTTCTCATAAAAAGTGTATTGATTTTCTAGTAGTGATAATCATGTCTTTTTACAGACTATTCTTAAAAAAATACCCTCTTGGGAAAAGTCCAGACACAGGTGGACAGGAAATATTGTTTGAGCTCTGGAACAAAGTCATTAAGAAGGCTCTACATCCATCAGGGAATAAAGATTGGCTCCTAGATAATGTGTGTGGTTTTGACGAAAAGTGAGGATTCAGAAATTTGAACAACCCTAAATGGAATTAATGCTCTCTTTTTGTCGGCTTGTTGAATTTTTCTAGCTTGCTCTCATACTACCTTAGAATTGATCCATGGGCCATTGCTATGCAAGAAAGCATCCCTTTTGCCAGATCTATTGGTGTTTTAAGCAGTATTATGAATTACTGTTGATATATGGTGTACAAGACTTTGTGTTTTGTACGTAATTCCTCATCATGTAACGTTTTCTTTGCTTGAGTGATGATGAGGTTCTCTTTCAGAAGAGTAAACCTATTCTTGGTTTTATAGCTGTCAGTAAATATGCCCAATGAATAATTGATATGTATGTGAAGAACTTCATTGATTCATTCAACCCTGCTGCATTAAGAACATCTTCACCAATGCCAATTAAAGCTTTGTTGAATGTCAGTAATGCATGTATATTTTAATTGCAAAAACTGCATGCGAACATTAGTTTTGAAGTTCATTGCTGTGTTGTTGTCTTAAGCTCGTATAATTGCATGAATGCAGCTGATGAAATCTGTTTGGAGCAGAGTTTTCAAGCCACTGTTACTCAGTGCAGCATGGTATTTTCAGTAATGGCACGGTTGCAATCGGGATGAAGAGATCCTCCAAGTCTAATCGTTTGGAGACTACTTCCCTGACTGATTCCATGATGGATGGCAAGGGGGATTCAGCTGCAGGAGGCTCATCTCGGAGCCCAAGCTCGGGATCTCCAGAAAACGAAGGCTGCCGCAGTGTCAGCTTGGACATGCTTGATGTGGTGGACCAACTGTCAGTTACTTCTATTTCTAGCAGTGTTGCTTCAGGATCAGGGAAGGAGTCAAAGGAGAAGAAGTTGTCCACCAGCTCGCTGGGAGACACTGTTCAGCCTAAGGTTGTCACGGTGAAGCAGCCAGAATCGAACAAGTTCAAGCCCACGGTGAAAAAAAGCAAACCCATCCAGGCAGACCTGGATGTGTCAAAGGAGTTTTCCAAGTGTGCTGAGGAAGGCTCGTTGAGGTTGGACCTCAGCAAGTCCAGCATCACTCAGCTGCCACCGACAGTTCGGGAATTGACTCACTTAGTGGAGTTTTACCTTTATGGCAACAAATTAGTGACTTTGCCCCCCGAAATAGGACACCTGGTCAATCTTAGGACTCTTGCTCTTAGCGAAAATTCCTTGACCAGCCTCCCTGACACGTTATCCAACTTGAAGTTGTTGAAAGTTTTAGATCTTCGGCACAACAAACTTAGTGAGATTCCAGATGTTGTATATAAACTTGTTTCACTAACGACCTTATTCCTTAGATTCAATCGTATTAAAGTGGTTGGTGATGACATAAGCCAGTTGACCAATCTAACAATGCTTAGTCTTCGTGAGAATAAAATCAAGGAATTGCCTGTGGTTATAGGTAACTTGACCAATCTGATAACGTTTGACGTGTCGCATAACCATCTGGAACATTTGCCTGAAGAAATGGGCAACTGTACTCAACTCTCCACTTTAGATCTCCAGCATAATGAACTCTTAGACATCCCAGAATCGATTGGAAATCTTAAGTCTCTCACAAGGTTAGGTCTCAGGTACAACAGATTGAACGCTGTACCAGATACACTAAATTGTTGTGTGCACTTGGATGAGTTTAACGTTGAGGGTAATGCTCTTGCATACCTGCCATGTGATCTTCTGTCGAGCTTGTATAATTTAAGTAGCATAACTTTGTCTAGAAATGCATTTATGTCATTCCCCATGGGTGGACCAGCTCAGTTTGCAAACGTGTACACGGTTAACATGGAGCACAATCAAATTGATAAGATTCCCTATGGGATTTTTTCCAGGGCCAAAAACCTGACTAAATTAAATTTAAAGGATAATTGGTTGACACTATTGCCTGTTGATATTGGGAAGTGGTCAAATGTGGTGGAGTTGAATTTTGGGACTAATCAGCTGACCAAGGTACCTGACGACATACAACATCTGCCAAAACTGGAGGTCCTCATCCTGTCAAATAATCATTTGAAGAGGATCACTCCTGCTTTGGGGAACATACGTAAACTCAGGGTCCTGGATCTGGCAGAGAATAAGCTGGAGTCATTACCCAGTGAGATTTGTTTTCTGAAGGAACTGCAGAAGCTAATTGTCCAGTCAAACCACCTGACCACTTTACCCAGAGCAGTGGGCCACTTAACTAGCCTCTCATATCTGAGCGTAGGGGAAAATAACCTGTGTTCGATTCCTGAGGAGATTGGAACGCTGGAAAACCTGGAAGCTTTGCACATTAATGATAATCCTAATCTACACAACTTGCCATTTGAGCTTTCATTATGTAGCAACCTTCAAATACTTAGTTTGGAGAACTGCCCCCTCTCCCAAATACCAAGTGAGATTGTTGCTGGAGGGTCCTCCCTTGTAATCCATTATCTAAAGATGCAAGGACCATATCGCTCAATGTGAATAAGTGTTTGAACATAGAACTTAGATGATATTAATAATCATCATGGAAAAGCATGATTAATACAAATTTGTGATATTGTATCAATTAACTGTAAATATTGTATCAATATGCATGTTCACTGGGGTGGGCTGAAAAATTATGCGTTAGCTGAATTAAAATGCTATAGTGTGGAAAATTAGCTAATAAAGAAGTCTTCTGATGAAATCGTTCTGACCTAATGTAACAATGCCTTTAGTCTCCAAAACTTGGTTAAGCTTCTGAATTTCTTATTTGCAGTTTCTATTTGGAAACATCATTTCCAAAGCACACCATTTGTGCTAATTTTGGCACTGTGTGAACCTTTGTGGCTGTAAAAATGATTTTCTTTCGCCCATTACTACAAGTGACAGATGTGTGGGGAATGGAAATGACCAAATATAAACAGATTGGTCATTTTCCTATTTTAGTTGAATTTGTGACATCTTGTGCTCTAAGGCAGGCAACATAGTATTTGGATATAATCGTAAATGGTACACTTAACTTTTATGATATAAATAATAAAACAATTGAGATCATTTTCAAAAGCCAAGATTTATGATTGACCAATTAATATACCTCCTTGACTCGCTTTAGATTTTAATCTTCTGTTGAGGTTTCTGAAGTAAAATGTGGAATGCATCAATTTTATGTATAATGCCATGTACCATTTATGTTGTTTTATGTATGGTATTGATCAGAGACGAAGGGCTTGAGAGAAGAATTCGATTAAATGTTGACTGGAAACAGTTAATTTTCTATTTTTGTTGTGGCAATATCATATTGTGCTCCTTTGTTAAATACAGCCGATCTGGTCTGGTTGTTGAGGATAGTACACACAATGCACTAAGAATTACAGAGATTAAATCTACGCATAAGGGTAGGGGATACGGTTTTCATTTCTGGTACTGCCTGAAGTTTCTCTGAAAGACCTGGTACCCAGAAAATAAACTGCTCAGTTTTGTTTTAGATTAATGCATTGAAGGCACCTCCTGGACCCAAACATGGGGGGCTATGATCAGTAGCTGAACACTAAGCTCTCTAGGCTTTTACCATATCTTATTTCAGATTTATAGCAACAACTTTGAATTTAAGTTAGAAAGTTGGCTATGTGAAACAAAAAAGAGAATATTGCAAATAGAATAACTGTTTGGGGAAAGTATTAAGAGATATTGTGGTTTTATCATTAATCTTGAAATCATTGTAAGGTTATTTTCTTGTGATGGCAATGGCCATGCCAGAATTTATTGAAATAGTGATCACTGCAACATACAAGGCTTTGGCTTTTTATGATGTGAGCTGCTATTATTAAGAACCACAAAAAATTATAGCCAAACATCCACTTAAATTAACTTTTTATGAGCAAATCTTAATTAATAGAAAAATTATGAACATAGTAATGTTGAAGTTGGATATATTTATGCTCAGATGTTAAATGAAAGTCAGCAATCTCAGTTTTTACTTGGGCCTCCAACTTTGAAAACCATTCATGCACATAAACTCAAATATTGTGAGGACCCTTCCTATGTCTCTCTCTTTGTAGACATGTGCTTCCGCAATGTTATAGTTCTGATTTGGATGGGAGGGATCCTTGGCTAAGGTCATTTGTGCCATATAGAATGAGAATATTTTTTTCAGGGAATGGAGGAAGGGTGGTAGAAAAACTGGCATTGGTATTTGCCTATTCTTTTGTAAAGGTGTTAAGACATACTCAGTTTAATTTCCCAACTGATGGACAGAGTACTGCTCTTGAAGTACTCTCCTTTCAGCACTTAACTGGGCTCTTGTATAACAGAGAAAAATTCCTGCCAGGAGTTGATACTGGGATCTTTGGATGGGAAGCCAGTCCTATAGGCACCAAATCTTCCCAATCCCCCATGATGTGCTTATGTCCTCCTCCTTAGAACAACCATGTGGAAATTTGATTTGAAGAAACATTGGGATTAAATACTTAATGTTACTTAATAACAAATAATGTGGAAGAAGGTGCACCATGCAGATATATGGTAGCAGAATTTTCACACAGAAAAGGACATTTGCCTGGACCAGAACTGAGTCCTGCTAAAGACAAATGATTTTTTGTCTCTGTGGAATTTCTGCTATTGTTGGTTTTCATTGGGTAACTCCAGTAGGATTTTTGGAGCAAGTTTGCATACTTATAATTCATTTCAGGTATGGTTGGCAAGCTGTTAATGTATGAAAATAAGTTATCCTACAAATGAGCTAAACTGTCAACTATACTATGCATAATGCTGATTTTCTAGTTTTTTGACTCCCTTCTCCTCTATAACATTTCATAACATTCTCTTAGACCCCCTTAATTATTATTATTAGTCATTATTAATTATTTCCGATCCATTCCGAAAATATAATTAATCATTATTAGTCAAAAATCCTGAGATTGTCAGCTCTCCATTCGATTCTCCTATCAGCTAATCTGTTCATATTAAATTAATGGATGAAGGCGATACTTTGTGGAAATTGCGAACGTTAAACATGGTAAATGAAGTGAACTTTGTATGTGAAAAGAAAATGTAAATTCCTAAAAGGGATGCTGGTCATTGATACCATAAGTGTTTGTCCCGGAGAGCTTCCATTAAATTTCACAGAGGAAATTCTAAACCCAAAGACAATGTGGTTTTATGATTTGGAGATGGATTTAAGGATTTTAATATGTACATTTGAAAATACATTTCCCATATAGGATTTCCTTCTTTCTTGGCATTTTTTCTCTTACTGTATTTCACCAAATATATGTATTTTAAATGATTTGACAAATTTTAAATCCTCTCAGATGTTTTTAGCGGTTTTAAAATCCGACTTGTACCCTTACCCTAATGCCCACCACAATACCCTCACCGCTTATTGTGCCCCCACTGCTGTCCTTGATGGAACCCAACTCCCTCCCTCGCTCACCTCTTCCCCCAAGCCACCACCCCCCTCGCTTCCATCCTAAACTCTCCCTCCCCCTCGGTTTGAGTCCTTCCCCCATTACTAATAGTAATATATAAAGCCTTGTGGTGAAATTTTTGGTCAGTTGCCCCCTTGAAAATGATGCTTAGTCATTGAAATCGATCGAGGAATATGTAAAGCTGTGTGGAAAGTACAAGTTTGTTTCATTTACCATGTTTAATATCTTCATATTCATATATTTCACGTATATCATCACTTTTCTATGCATCTCATACTTTGTTGTTCTTCCCATCCACTTGTCCTTCAATGATTGTCTTCATCTGGCCACCATGCCTCGTGATGTGGCTGATGAAGTTGTCCCGTCGTCTTCTTAGTTTTCAGCAGACTTCTCTTTTCCCCCACTCTTCTTAGGACTTACTTGATCGATCCATTTAATCTTCATCATTCTTCTGTAGCACCACATTTCGAATGCTTCTACACTTTTCTTCTCCGCTGCTGTCATTGTCCATGTCTCACTGCTGTAAAGAAACATGCTCCAGATTTAGGTTCTGATGAATTGTTTCTTTACTTCTAAGCTTGTATTTGCAGCTGTAAGTAGATTTTTCTTTAGAATGCCCTCTTTGCCAGGGCTACTCTACTGACTATTTCTTTCTTTATTCGTCTATCGTTGGTCACTCAGCTTCCCAGGTAACAGAACTCTTTCATCTATTCCAGTGTTTGTTTTCCTAGTTTTACGTTGGTTTTGGCCTCTTCTATTTTGCTGGACACCAAAATCTTATTCTTCTTCTTATTAATCTTCAGCTGATATCTGGCCATTGGCTTATCCATGCTTATTATAATCTTATTGAGATCCCTATCTCTCTCTCTCTCTAATGAGTGCTATGTCATTGTCAAATCGCATCATGCTTATTTTTTCCCCATGGATATTCACTCCTGAAGCCTTCTCTCTGATTTCGTTGATGACTTTCTCGATGTAAACATTATAAATAATGGGAGACAGTGTACAACCTTGTCTCACTTTTTTCCTTATTCTTGCTTCTTCACAACTGGGTCCACATTTATTTCCAGCCACTTGGTTTTTATATAAACTGTGGATAATTCTTTGGTCATTGTAGAACACTCCAATTTCTTTCAGAATTCCAAGCATTGAATTCTAATCTATGTTGTCAAAAGCCTTCTCCAAATCCATAAATGCAATGAACCTCAGTTTGTACTTATAATTTCTCTTCTCTTTGAGCAGCTTGAAGGCCATTATTGCTTCTCTTGTACCCTTGCTTTTCCTGTGTCCAAATTGGTCTTCATGCAGGAAAACCTCTGCTTTTGGTTCTATTTCGTGTTGATGATCCTTTTCAATATCTTTGATGCTTGTGATGTCAGTGTGTATAATCATCATTTTTTAAACAAGAAATAAATTTATTATGTGCCTAACCCACAATGCAAAGAGGCTGGAACCTCCCCTCCCCATCATTGGTGCGTTTTGATCGCTGTTCTGACTTCTCCCCCTTTACATAATTTCTTTTATATGGACTGCTTATTGCATAATTTTTTACCTTCTACATGGTGGATGAGTAAGATACCGGCTTTAATTTTAAATGGAAAATAAGCAGCAGTGGACTTGCATCACCTCTATTTTTATCCAATTTTATGAATAACTGTAATTAGTGTTGACAATATTTTAAATTTATGGGGGTGAAAATTATTGTTGAAAAGTATATACAGGCTGTCAGCTTTATTTACATTTGTGGGAATTCATCAGGTACAATTATTAGCCACTGCACCGAATAAATAAAATCAAAAGATAAATATGAATCCTACTGATGACTTCATTCAGTTACTTGACTATATTGTTTGCTTGGAGAATATGGTGATGATGATTCAACAAATTATTCTTTCACAAAATCTGTAAGTCATAATGGGTTATTCAGAGACGAAATCAAAATAGTGAAATATTCCAAGAGAAATTATCCATTTTTTTGACCTAATCCTTAACCAAGATTTCGCAACTGGTGAACCAAGTTATGAAGGCTTAAGATGTTACCAGGTCAAATAAAAGGTTTAACCACTTGATATTGATCATAATATTTTCATATTTTGTGTCCATGACTTTATTTTTTTTGGCCCACCCTTCTTTTCACCCAATAAATTTCATGAATGATGTATTATGTGGATACACAAACAATTGTTGCTTTGGTAAATGCATAGAATTTCATCATTCTGAGGAAAGCCTGCAAAGAGCTGTATGTGCAGTTTCCTACTTTGGTTCAACTTGATGTGCTAGTAGTGGAGATTCAGTGAACATCATTTAACCTGGCTTGATCCTTAAACTATATTGCTGTTCAGGTTTCAAAATTAACGCTGTCATGTTTGATTGCATTCAGCGTTCTAAGTGGAATCCCATAGAGATATTACATAGTTAGTCATTGTGCTTGAAGTGACAAAGTGTTGGTTTTTCTTTGAGACTGGTGTGTTGAGCCCAGTATAATTTTGTGCCATTTATTTGGATGGTAGGCGGGTACATCTCATTCACATAATATCCCTTGACAACTTCAAGGAGAATGTTTTTGTGGGAGTGCCATGTTGACATTGGAGAGATCCTGGTTGGTATTTGCACTTTTAGGAGGTTAACTTCTCCATATTTTTGTGCAGAATTGAGGTTGGTGTTGGTGATTATTATAATAATGAGGTCCAGTATGATAGTAAATCTTGTGATGAATGAAATATTTGTGCTTGTGATGAAGTTAAAAAGTATCTTGGTTCACTTAAAGAAATATTTACATCTTCAATGATGAAAGTCAAGTTACAGCTATCAGCATTTTTCTCTTCAAACCAGGGAAAGAGTATCTGACTGCATTCATTTTTAGATTCTAAGGCAATTATTTGATTTTTGCCTCGATTAGTTTCATTACTGTAGTGCATGAAATGTACCTATTCTCTGACTTCATGCTGCCCAGTTTTTGCTTGCTTTATATAATTTTTTCCATTAAATGGCTCTGGAAGATAAAAATTCTTTTCA
Source organism: Platycnemis pennipes (assembly GCA_933228895.1). Lineage (NCBI taxonomy): Eukaryota > Metazoa > Arthropoda > Insecta > Odonata > Platycnemididae > Platycnemis > Platycnemis pennipes. The sequence continues at coordinate 38,949,813 of OW121851.1, read as the reverse complement.
TCAGAGTCATAATATATTTTTCCCGTTTGTGGAAGCATGATACCCAAAGTTACAAATAATTTTTCCCTAAGTACGTATTTAAAAAGGATTTAGCTTCAGTACAAATTAATTAACAACTGTTACTATATAGTGTAAAAATTCCTCAAAGGCAGAGTTGAACAATTGTGTTATATTGGGGAGTTGGAGAAACAAATAGCATTGATAACCGTTAATGGAGTCATTGATGGATATAATTTATATTTACGTGGTTATGCAAACCATTGACTGTATTTTCATTAGTCACTCGTTATTCAATAATGATATTATCTAACTGGCTAATCCTTTCTTCATTCTGTACTCTGATCCAAGATTTTAAATAAGCTTATTGCTTTAGGCTATTGATTTAAATAGGCATTTAGAACATGACTCTACTTCCTTTCTTTGGTTTTGTACACATTTTCTTCTTTAATGTTTTATAATGTCTTTAAAAAGCTGACTTTTATTTTCAATGCATTTATTTGAAAAATAATTTTAGTATATTTTGAGTTCTAAGAAATTGGAATTTCTTGTAACAGTATCTAGTCAACAATCAACTCTTGTAATGTAGAAAATTTTCAGCGTGACAGCATTTTTTGTACCCTTGAAGAAACTCAATCTCTAACAAAACTGTTGAAGTTGGAGCTTATTTATCAGTTGAATGTCGTTTGGTGACATATGGTGTCAATTTCTGCCTCACTGAGTGCATAATAGGTTGAAATATTTCCATATGCCTTGTATACCTGAGAGCATGGATTACAAAGGGTTTTACCCTCTTGCTGAACACAACTGAGCCTTTATCACATTTGGTGGAATAGTGCTTTGTGGTAAGTCAATTTTCATAACTGCTGGTATTTGTACTTTGTATGCAGAACATCAGTCATCTCCTCCCTCAGCTTCACATTTCTAAATTTAGGAGCACTCATGTTATGAAAGGATATGTAAATTTTATATTACCCCCAATGTAAATGAGTCAGGGTATTGTTGGTGTCTCAAAGTTTTAATCAGCATTGGAATGTATGAATGAGTAACAACAAGGAAGGAATGGTTACATGATGCTTAACAGAAAAAAACAAGTGATAGTGCTTATTAATGCCAGTGTTATACATTTGTTGATATAGTGAGTGTTTGGATGCCAATATTTGCCTGCTCTTTTGTGGCTCCAGTAAATAACATTAAACTGTTGAAGGTGCTTGTCTTGTGATTTAGAGTAGGGATTTTTGAACTTTTTGAAAGGACTATTTTTAATGTTTTGTGTATGTAGTGTTGTGTTTGACTAGTCTGGAGGTTAATAACTGCCTATTTGATATTAGATTGAGAAAATACTAATTAATACAGTTTCCTTTGAATGCCTGCAAACTGTGTTTTCAATAGAATGGTTCAGTTATTGTATTGTTGGTTCTCTTTTGTATCCTGGTTAAAATGAACCCATCACAAGAAAACTTGCTCTCTTTTGATTGATTTAAACATTGTGGTAAATATGTTATGAAAAACTTACCTGGGAATTGAAGTACATGTACCCTTATGTACCCTGTCACTTATTCAGTCATTGGCTGGTATTTTGTAGACTGGAATGGTGCGATGTATTTTTTACATCAGCTACAGGGAGGAACTGAGATTTATGAGATTGATCCGAAAAGTAATTAATTCTCAATTATGCAACCTCTGTGCATACAGGTTTATAAGTACCTAATAGCCAGAAAGTTCTTTTGCTTTCCCGGCTTATTAATTGAGTAAACTCTTCTTGGGTCTTCATCTGGGTTAAGTTCTCTATCTCCATTGATGTTTTGATGAATGACTCACTCATCATCTTCAGGGCAACTATGGTTGTGGTTTTTAAATAATGCATTGGCAACCATTAATTTACGCTGTGTGCAGAACTCCAGTAGTCTTATAAATCCATATTTCCCAGTTATTCTTCCATCTTTATCTTCGCCGATGACCGTGTTCAAATCTCCTAAAATAATTAGGTTTTCGTCTCCTCTTACATGTTTTATAGCGTCCGTGATATCTTCATAGACGTCTTACACTTTTTCGTCTTCGTAGTCCATTGTAGGCATGTAACCCGGAACCAATACAGTATCTACAGGTTTGGACTCGATCTTCACCATTTTATCCTTTCATTGTACTGCCGGAAGCTCTTCACATGCATTCTGGTGCTCTCCCTGAGCATTATGCCTACTCCAGCGTTACCATTTGATGATCCTGTATGTATAATTTTGTAGCTTCCGCTCCAGAAGTCTCCTTCTTCGGGCCATTTCATTTCACTGATTCCTAATACGTCGAGGTCCATTCGTCTTATTTCCACCTTTAGGTTTTCCAGTTTTCCTCGGGTTCAAAGCGATCTTACCTTTCATGTTCTTCTTCCTTGGTGCTACAGCTTTTTGTCAGCTTTGGCCTTCATTACAATCTTCCTCCATTCCTCTCTCTTAATGGCCTTCTTTCTCCATCCTCTTACCCCCAAAGTAGCCAGGTCTGCTTCCACTCCGTCTTGCCATTTTAGGCGTGGTCGTCCTCTTCTTTTTACACTGAATAATTTTCCCTCCCATACTCTTTTGGCCACTCTCCCATCTGGCATTCTTATCAAATGCCCCATCCATCTGATCCTCTGTGATTTGACAAATGTATCAATTAATATATTGGTTTGACAGAGCTCTCTGCTCGATTCTTCTATCAGCTAACATCTTCATGTTGACATAATTCTCTTTTAAATCCTAACTACTCAGCTATGTGGCTTACCTCTGCCATTATTTTAGCACTCAACTACTGTCTTCATCTGATGATAATGTATCTACATGTGGCCGATTACATCCTCCTGCCCTCTTTTTTTTTAAAGCAAACTTCTTTTATCATCCACTCCACCAGCATCCACTTTGTAGCACCACATTTCAAAAGCTTCCAGTCTTGCCTCTCTTGCAGCCGTTATCATCCATGCCTCACTGCTGTAAAGGAGTGTGGTCCAGGTGTATGTTCAAATGAACTGTTACCGTACTTCCAAGCTTGCATTCCCTACTGTGATTCCTATTTTTTTGGTAGAATGATTTCTTCACCTGAGTTTCTCAAAAATGCAATTATTTTCATATCGTCATTTACAACTTCTTATTGAAAGTTTTGTTGATTAAATGGGAAAAAGGAAAAAAATAGTATTTCATATGTAGAGTTCAAAAATGAAATAATGTATACGAAAATTTTAGTGAAAGGGCAGGTTGCAGAGTACAGCCTGACTTTGGTTAGTATACTGAAAGAACTAATTGGATATGATAAACGTTGCTTTGGATGTCTCACTCAAACCAAAAGCCACGAAAAGCTTTTGTCCATACATTTGGATTTGGCATCGAAACTGAATGGGAGATGAGGAGTTGGATTTGCCTCCGATTCCTTTGTATCCTACAATACATTCAAAGAGAGATGGGAGGAGTATTTTGGATATGAGAATCAAAGTTTTGGGTGCCTTATTGGATCAACTTTTGGAAGCCAATTGAAAACTTTAGCTGTCTTGCCCTCAGACATGTATCCCTGCCCAGTGGCGTAGCCAGGATGTTCTCCAGGGGGGAGGAGGGGAGGGGGGGCGAAAATAAGTTCGCGTTCCATAACCGTTCTATAACACAAGTTTGTTTTTGCCCCTTCATGAAAAATGCTAAGTTTTCTTAATACAATTTGTATTTATTATATTTCTCCCTCTCGTTGAATGTCAACGGTCACCTTCAGCTAGTTGACCTGTAATTTTCCATTTGACTAATGAGCCGGGGGGGGGGGGGGGGGGGGCAAGCGCCCTACCGTGGCTACGCCCATGTCCCTGCCCCTATTCATCCCCTATTTTTAGAATATTCTTTTCAACCCCATCGAAATAGGGGAGTTGGGCGGCGAATCACGAAAAGCAGAAAAAGGCTCTTGATTGTAATGACTACTATTTATATATAAGTTGTCAACATATACAATCTCACAGTCTTAAGTGAAAACTTGATTCAAGGGTGTGGAGGAGGGGAGAAGTGTGGAGGAGGGGAGAAGTGTGGAGGAGGGTCCGCAGGGGCTTAGTCCCCGAACCAGCCGTCTCTTTCCATTATATAGTAATCGTGTCCAATTCGCTCAGTTCCGACTGCAGAAACTGCAACCTTTCTTCAAAGTGTGCAACATAACAGGGCGAGAGGAGAAAAGATAAATGTGTACACTATGACATTTCAATCTCTTCATTTTTAAAGACAACAACAAATGGAAACACCTTCCCTACTTACATGGATGGAGCCAAACTGAATCACTTGCACCATAATAAATAGCCGCTTCCTCCCCACTTCTCTTGATCCTTCGCCTTGACTCTCTTAAGCCAAGTTTTCGCAACTCTTTTCAAATAATCGCATACTGGTCTAAAAGTGTTCTTGTCGGAAGTGAGGTTTTATCCTCACTTGTTCCAGATAGGCTGTACCGCAGGTCCTGGAAAACAAAAGCAAGGCCATGATACACTGATACAGTAAGGCAGGGGTGATGACTACAGATAACGGGATTCTAAAAGGCATCTCAGCTGGTATTGCAGGCTTGTGGCCTGAGAATCAAAGAGAACTGACCGCGCATTGGTTGTGTAACGTACTGCTAAAGCCTGGTAATAGACTCCCAAGTCCAGCCTTCGTTAGTTATGTGTGCATTTACTCGTTCACTTCTCCCACTCAGTGATTGAACCCGAAGGTTGGTTTTAACCGGTGAGAGTAGAGCTCACCCCGTACTGAGCCAATGGCGTGTGAAATTCACACGTGGGGGGGGGGGGGGGGGGGGCAGTACCTTTCCCTGGGCAATCTGCGATTTCCTACGAAGTTCTGACACTCGTAAAATCGGTTTTTTGATGGGTGCCCAGAAAGGCTCTTGCCTGGGATTTGAACCCGGGGCCCTTTGGTCAGTAGCTCAGTGCTCTACTACTACGCCACCACACTAATCAGTAAAAGGAAAACAGAAAAGTAGATTGGTTTAATTCGCTTTGGAAGAGTCCACACACATTGACTGACAAAGTGGCTAGAGACGTTCTTACATTAAATAATTAGTCCTGGCGTCATATCATTCGTGATGGCACATCCAAACCTGTTCTCTCAGTTCTCCATTCTATGCATGGAATACTAATCATTAATGCATAAAATATTATCCTAACTAAAGAGAACAAAGTCGCATAGTCTGATAGTGGTGCCTTTCGTTAAGTAAGAGCCGGGTTTGCCCGACGCCGGGTTTCTCTCTACCCTTCCTCCGTTCCCTGAAAACTCTTGTCTTTACCCAGTTACCCGCATATCCTCTGGCTAAAATGGCATTTGTTGTCGGTCGCCTCCCTCAAATAACAACAACTGCGAGCTTCTTTATTCGTTCAGTCTAGTAAAGTTCGGATCAGGTTGATGACTTCTCAGAGTGATACTTTCGCAGAGATCTTAAATGAATGACTCAATCGCAATAGATTCCTGCCGTTTACATTTACTAAAAACTCACTCGTGGATCCCTAGTGTTATTTCGTTCCACACCGTCGCAGCCAGCTTCTCTCTCTCTCCCCCGAATGCGGCGGCCTTGTCCGAACCGCTACTCACGGCGAGTTAAAGGTCGCGGGTTCGAACCACTCTCCGTGCATGGATTTTGCATTTGCCTGAATATGGAGCGCTCAGGTCAGACGGTGCGATATGACTTAAGCTGTGGGAAATGCTCGAGGAGGAAGGAACATGAAGCTACGCCAATCACAGCCAGGCTTCGAATCTGTTTCAGCATCTTTGAAAATCTTGGGAGCAATGTTGGCGTAGTAATTCGGTCACAGGGAAAACTACAGCTTGTTGATTCGGTTGTCATTCATCCAAGCGTAAGCATGAAGATAAATGAGTGTTCACTACACTAAACACATTCTAAAATGAAGCATAAAACTTTCCTGCCCAGTCTTAACTTCATTATTTTAATCCGCCCGACTGGTGTCTCGTGGAAAAACGTACTTGGATTAATTTTCGGCCCATAACGAAATGGTTTCTCTTTCATTATTGTATGCAAAGCTCCTGAAACTCTCTCTCTCTTCTCTTTAGAATTATTTTACCTACTTTGTGACGTATCATCGTCAGCATCTTAGATAAGTTTGACGCTGGTTTCAGCTACGTTCTTCTATGGGATAACCTCCTTAAATAGACATAATTCTTCTATTCTAGGTCTTTCGCAGTCATTTTTTCACCTCATTACTCATTCCTCAGTTACGGAGTCCTTATCACTATTTCCTGTTCTTCGATTGTGCTCTTTTTTGGTGATTCAGCTCAATTTATATGCCCTTAGTACTCTACTTATTTTCATTTATAACGCACACCAATAGGTACGTATGTTTCTCCAAACTCTTAGTGTATAGTATCTCAAGTATAAAGTATTCTCAAAGGTCTTAGTATATAAGAGAGCACAATAGGCAGTGTAGCAAAGGGATGGGTAGGTGAAATATTGTTAGCGTAGTCTGTAGTGCATGATGCTTGTAATAACAACCAATAATCCCGTTCTTATTATGTAGATACTAACCATCTAGCTGCATGTGACCCTATTATCTAGCATGTCTCCATGTAGTCGCCTAGTATGCATGTTTGGTGGTCTTCACCCCCTACCACACACCCTCGTGGTGGCTCGCAGGGTATTAAGTAGATGTAGATAGTGTTACCTCTGTAGGCGTGTGACTTGAATACACGGGAAAGGCTGTGTAAGGGTCAGGAACTAGTTACAAGAATGCTCCATACGTGTTTCTGAGAAGTGCATCGCCCGAGGGCTGTGCACGAAACTCGCAGTTAGCTCGCATCTTTGCCTTAAAAATGTAACCTTCCTTCAAAAGCGTCAAGGAGCCTCTCTTCATCTTACAGCACCACACCTGCGGTGCGTTGCAACAATAGCTAATTGAATGTGACGCTAGTGAAAGTGAGGATTGCCTCTTGGGCGACCGTGGCCTGCACTTTCTTGCTGTCTTTTACACTTTTTCCATTTCGTCCTAAACTTCTGTTCAAATATTCATCCCATATATGCTTAATCGCCTCGTGTTAAGCATGGAGAGGCCGTTTGGAATGATTATTCAGATTGCGGACCTTTTTTCAAGTCTCTTGATCACAAGTGAGGCTCCCGTAGTGTTAAAATTGAATATTGAAAGGAGATGAGTATTCTGGGAGGACATTCAGGTATTTTAGGACGAGTGAGACTCATCTGCCTTCGTTGCCAGTAAATGCTTATATTTTTCTCAATTCCTATATGGTTCAATTCAAGGGTCCATCCATGTATCGTAGTAATGCTGATTTTCTACTTTTTTCACCCTTCTCTCACCCCTTATAGCTCCCCGAAATATTCTTTAATGTAATACTACCTTAAATACTATACTAAGAAGTGTGTATTTACGTAACGCTGCCAGTGAACCCTTCCTTTCCCATGGACGATAAAACACTTTCATGCTTTATGATACTTTAATTATTTATCTATTAATTATTTCTCGTGCCATCATAAATATTGGCACAAAGAATGAATATATTATAGGTATGTACATTCAACGCAACGAAAGGTTGGACTCACCATCCCTGTTGGTAGTGTGTCGTAAGCGTTCACCCGAACTCTTCCCCTACAGCGTTTCGCGATGCATGGGCGACTGTATCTGATGAAGTGGTTCATACCCTCGTTTTTCTCACCGACGATTTAGGTTGTTGTTCTTAAGGCCATTTTACACAATGCATGTAAATGAACTTAACAAACGTTGATTCGTGTAAAGCAAATTTGGGTTTTTGTCATTGCATGGAAAAAGATCAAATTTTCACGATCGACTGCGTGGAGAACAGCCCCTTTCATTCTATTCCCATGCTTTCGTCCACGTTGTTTCCTCCATGCGACGCTGTATCAAGCTGCGCAGTTTATTGCCTCGTGGAAAACGTCATTCGGGTAGTGATTACTAAGTCTGTTATTTTTGCGCCTCATCTGAACGTTGGTAGGTACTACACGGAGACAATCTGGAAGGGTGAATTATGAGTGGAGAAATGGTGTTCTTGGGATATCATTAAATAAATCTCGGGTAAATCATCGTCAGTAAGGTTCTGGAGACGCTTTCTTCTCCCCTAATTCTCATCTTTTATGCGTGGAAACCTGTTCAAGTGGCGTCCACACAATGGCGCAGAAGGTGTCCTTGAGGAAAAGTGCAATTGATGGAATTTTCGACAGATTGATCTTTATCGTTGTTCTCCTCTGATGGATTTTTGCATCACTTCGCTATGTATTGCAAAGTTAAAAAGTCGAAGCGAGGTAAACCGTTAAAAACACTACCGACCTCTCGACCAACTTACTTACCGGTTGTGCGCTGAAATTTTAAAAGGGTCGTTCTTGACATAATTGACATTGGCACGCGAGAAGCTTTCGAGTTCCGAACGTTTTTTTCTCCCCCTCATTATTCATTTATTTCATGAACAGTACAGTACTTTTACGATCAGTTGTATTATACTTATTGTTTAGAGCATAGTTGTGACTCACCGTACAAATTGAATGACTGTAAATTCGATTTCATATTTCTAGGAAAACGGGCATAAAAATGTATCGAAATATTGGCGCTATGAACCTATTTATGTGATTCTGTTAAAGAGATTGTGTTAATTTATTCATTGTTATACATTAAAGTAGACCATGTGGCTTTTGCCTTCAGCCATTCTCCATAATTTTCTCCTCGAAGACCGTTTTCATGGGGCCATCGATTTTTAGGATGTGTGGGATAAGGTTGCTCCATATTGTTTTCAGAACATTCTTGATATTTCTTCTTTCTTCGTCACTTGTTAGAATTACATAATTAGTTATTCTATAGGATTTCGTTCTTTCTCGGCGAATTATGTTAATTAACAATTCTCGGGTTTCAAGCTGAGTAAGAATTTGGGTTGCTGACGTTAAATTAATAAAAAAATTATTCGGAATAATTTTATTGCTCTGAGGACGATGGAGTAGTGTTCCATCGAAGCGTCAGCTACCCAAATTCTTACTCAGCTTGAAACCCGAGAATTTTTTATTAATAGTAACTCTAGTTTTCATCATTATGACGTAAAGTAAAATTTCAAATGTTCATAGTCTTGCCTTTTCCTCAGTCGTTTTTAATGGTTCACTCCCCTTAAGGAGCACTTGGCAGATGTGATCTTATCGATTACTTCCTTATTTCTGCTTTCTTTTCCCAGTTATCAGTATATTTTTCTTCAGTTAGGGTGTCTTTTTTGTCTGAGATATTACACTGATTTTTTCCTTCTTGATTCTTCGATCGTTATTCACTCCGGTACATCAATAAGTTAATTCTTACATTTTTTTGTGATTGCTTCCAAACTTTTATATTCGAGTAACTTCTGCTCTTCTCATCTCATTTGTGGTTTCAAATCTGTTTCCGCACTTCATATCGGGAGGAGAGGTATAGAGGTGGAAACGGAATGGTGGAGAGAAACCCGGCGTCGGCATTATCCTGCTCTTAACGAAAGGCACTGAATGGAGTACAAGCGTCCCATCCGACGAGCAGAGTACTACATTTTCTCTCAACAAAACACTCAAGTAGGGACCGTTTTACCAATGAAAAATATTTGCACAGTCTGGGTTAGAACCCAGACCGTAGGGGTGAGAAGCCAATCTTCTGCTCTTACACGAACTATAAGGTTTTTTTCCCTGTGATAATAAACTTAAGTGATATCACATGATTGGTATGTATCTCATTCTCTTCCATGTGTTCTTTCCATTGTGTCCATTCTCTCCCTAAGTTAACCATCGACATTCTCATATTTACTCTGTTTCTGCCATTGCAGTTGTGTTTTCGTTAAGACGCAACATGCTATATTTTCCTTGGCTACATCTTTTTGACATTCTCTTAAACCTTTTGTAGATATATCAATTAAACATTTTTAATACTACATTTATATTATTTTACACCTTAGTATGTTTAATAAACTCAGCAGTAGCGTAATCTATTCCGAGGATATTTTTTTGCTACTTTTCCTTGAATACGCTATCAGATTGTAGTCATAGTCCGCTATTTCTTATTCCGTCCTCTTCCAAATAATGTTTATAATAATGTTTATTTTTTTATTGTTTTTATTCTCAGATTACCTCCGCAGTAAAAATTGCTACTACACTTTATTCCCTCCCCTTTCTGACGCACAACTTAATTTGAAGTTTCCCGTTTTTGCCCTGATATCATTACATCTCTTCGCCTTTGTTGAGGTGGTTTCTTGCGATCCTATAGGTGGCTTACAGCATTCCAAGAACGAGGTTGTTCTTGGAAACGAGGCCATATTAAATATATGGCCATAAAGTCTCACTTTTCTTGCCTTCCGGCAAAAAATAGTTAAAGGTGTATTTGTTAGCATTACACTTTTCTATTGGCTACGCTCAATATTAAATGTATGGCCATAAATTAAGCCTAGTAAAGTTATAATTTTGGGAGGCGTCTTAGATGTGACTCGATTTTGTAGAATCGACGTGAGGAAAAGAATGCCATTTGTCTGCAAGGTGGTCTCAAAGCGAAGGCAGTTATTGGCAGGGAATCTTTAGCCGATGCTAGAGAAAAGATTATTAAAGTGTAGTATGGATAATAATTACATTATTACGAAATGTTCGATGGTTTGTGTCTCTACTTGGTGAAACTTCATGTTTAACATAAAAGTAAGAACTCATGAAATTCACAGTTTTTGGTTTTCTGTTACGAAACATGAGTCGAAGTAAAGCGCAAGCCGGTCACCTCAAAGGTAGCGGGTTCGAACCTTGCTCCGGATAAGAATTCTGTGCCTATATTAGGTTTTAGTTTAAATTGGTGGGTGCTATGTAATTCAGCATTTTTATAACTTAAAAACTGAATCCTACTGCTAATCCAAAAACTTGCAATTCAGTAAGCTTTGGTTAGGAACCTTGGTAGAGTCAAGAACGAACCAAAAAGTGCTGTTGTGATGGATGAAAGGAATTAGTTTGGAAATATTCAATGGAAGGGGCAAATGGAGTAGATAGAAAATATTTGGTCAAAGAGAGACCATATGGGGAGGAGTAGGGATTTTGATCATTATGAGAGACTATATTTTTCTAAGATATGTGGGAGGGTAGTTTGATTTAGGTGCATAGAATGGTGTTTGGAATTTATACGGATGTTCAGAGAGAGTGAGGGAGAAGGTGGATAAATATACGAGATTCGGACTGCAATATCCCGCAATACATCCAATTATCCACCTATCCTAATTGACTCGAATGTACGTAGCAAATGATCGCATAACTACTGGCACTAGGGGGGTTGTGTTTGAAACCGTCGGGATTATCTCTAATAGGTAACCAAGGAGTCACGTGATACAAACACGAATGGTTTCAAAATTTAACGTGTCTGAATCGCTCTTTACAACATCATTAATTGTTTTCACTAGAGTTTTTCTCATCTATTCCAGCTAAAGAGCCCCCAGTTGAGATATAACACAAGTGTAAACAAAGAATGAGGTTGTAATTAGCGGTTTTAACACACCAAATTTGCGAAGTATTCGTGTTTATACCACGTGACTCCTTGGTTACCTATTCGAGATAATCCCGACGGTTTCAAACAGCCCCCTAGGAGGGATACAAGGCAAGGCCTCTCAAGAACCTACAGCTATTCACGTTATTGACGTCCTTTGCGAAAAATTTTCCACTTTGTTGAAACCATTGAAATTCCCGTCCCCGAGGTCAGGTGTGCTTGGACAGTAAAAATGGACTTGGATCTTTGTAAAAAAGCATTTTTAATGCGGGTTTAACATGTGACGGTTGCATCACTCATTCACACCACTTTCATTCATGCCTTCAACTCTTCATCCCCGCAAACATTGGGACAAAGGTTTGGTCGAGGAGAGAGAGGCTTAGGAAGGCTCCCCATTGACTGTCCAGCGTCCCTAGCGTGTTCTTTTTTGTATTTTTTTCTCGTTTCACTGCCGTCCGCCTATTTCTCTTCCTCTTTGGTTCCGTCGGCCGCTCCCCGGAAGAAGACTTGGTTGTGCCACGTGGTTCCTTCCCCTTGGTCGAATGCCGGTTCGTGGAGGCGTCTGTCTTTTCTCCCGCCGTCGCTAGCACCAAACAACGTCTCGCCGTCGACATCCGTCCTGAGGAAGAGACGTACTGGAACTTCCCTCTCCCACGTCGATTTCCGTGTCGCCTGCCTTCGGGATGGCATCAAGGGGTTAGGTGGGACGTTCGAGTGAGTGTTTTTCAAAGGTTTGGGATAGGAAGGATAGGATTATAGGATATGGATGGGAGGGGAATGGTATTGCTTTTTTGCTTTTATTTTCCTCTCATACTTTTCACTTGGGGAGATGGGCGCCCTCTGGCTGGTATCCGTTCTCGTCGGCGACGAAGTTGATGGTGTATTCCTGTCCATCGTCTCCCCTGTAGGTGAAGCTGCCGCGGACGATCAAGGCCTCGTTCTCAGTACCAGCGTTCTTCAACTCGCCGGTCTCCTGGCGTGAAGTCCCGTCGCTCAGTTGGTAACTGTGGGGAAAGAAAGTTGTAGAATGATGAGGAGGGCAATGGATGGCATAACTTTTCGCCCGATAGCGCAGCCTAGGGTCTTATTTAGGGAGTACTGAAAAATTTCGCGCATCGAAGATATCGAGGTCATGAAGTCAAAGGTCAGTGAAAGTACTGAGGGAATCGGGTTGGTATTAAGGCCAGAGAACTAGCCTCCCAACCCGGAGGTGCCTGTACGAGCCCCGGCTGTGTAGAAAATTTTCATGCTACTGGGGTGCTGTGCGGAGCACTGGGTGAAGTATTGCGTCCGTTGTATGGGACGTTAAGTCTTAGTGTTTTTCATTAATAGTAGACTTATGCCGACAACAAATTTCTCTCCACCATTCTTCGGCTGCGGAGAGATTACTTAAGAGATTCCTACTTGTATCTAATTTTCCTCTTATTGTTATCGGTCCAAATGGTCTATCGGTCGTCTTCCCCAACGACGTTGTAAGGGAGTAGAGTAAGTTGATTTCGTAGCTCACAGTTGCTGTGTAGTCTGTGCTTTTTAAATTGCAAGAATTATTCTAATATTTCATTTGTTCTCTTTGCATTTAAATTAAGATTGAGATGCAATTAATTAATTTACTGTGGAGTATTTCTCTACAATGGTAATTTTGCTCCGATGGGATTAAAAGTTTGCCTTAAATAATGAATAAAGTATGTCCTGGCAACAAGGCAATCTCAAAGTTTCATGTTGTAGAAGTACTTTAGCAAATTCGTGGGGTGATGAATGTGATTTACTGCACTGCCAGCCAAGCGGCTGTCACAAATGCAAATTTTGAAATTCACGACTTTTACTTCTGGTTGAGAATGTGTTAAGAAATCGGGAGAAAGAAGATGCGTTTGGCGTAAAGGATACTTTGGAGTGATGTTTTGGGATTTTACTCACCTTTTCTAGTGCCAGAAATGTCTAACCGTTTAATGCATCATTTCCAATATCAAGTAATTGCTTTAAACACCCGCCCTCAATTTCGGTTTATTGTTAAATCAATGAAGTAAAAGTGAGGATCGTTAATTCTTCCGATCGAGGAAATTTCCGGGAATAGGTAAATGGTTAAAACTATTTTCCTCTCTTCAGTAGCAAAAGGTTATGAAAACCATGTGCTTCATTGCTGATGGATGAAGAACTCACTCAAATTTGTATCCGTCAATGCCAATGTTCTCGTTACTGTAGCTGGTGATGACCACGTCTTTTGGGTCCTGGGGGCGGGCAGAGACTAGGACCAGAGCGGTGAGGAAGAATACCACGAACTGCGGAAAAATAGAAAGAAGACAGATGGTTATTATGTTACTAATAAGAGTGAAAACAAGTACAATGTAAATTCCCCGCATTCTCCCTTATAATACAGCTTAGTGGAGAAGGTAATCCATGTGACTCCTAAGCCCATGCTGGTCAATTTTCTATTAGGGTTACCTTTGTATTTCGCACTCCCAATTCCTCATCATCATCAATTACGTTACCGATAAATACCAATAGTTAGGTTCTTGGAATGGTCCTGTCAAATCTAACGCCAACTTATCCCATATTATTCATGTCTCTTAGCCCTATTTACGCCCTTACTACTCATTCCTCAAATCTTGCACTTCTATCTTCCCTCACAGTGTTCAAATCCCATCTTCATTCCCTTTTCATTTTTTTCTTATTAATTTTTCAGTTGCGGCGTTTAAGCTCACATCGTCTTTCAGAACTGCCTCCTCCACAGTAGTATTTGCGAGCGTTGATTGTTTCTTTTAGTTCACTGCATCGACTCGTGCAGACTTGTAGAGAAGAAATATTTCTCTATGGTTTCGCGGAGAGTGGATTACTCGTTTTAATCTTGTTGACGCGTAATTCTCTTTTTCAAACTCTCACTGATTCATTGTTTGGAAGATTTCTGATCCCAGTTCTCCATGCTGTCTATGGATTCCGTGTTGCGAAACTTAATCATATCTATATCCATCCATTGTATCCTTTTCAACTACTAAATAGAGATTAAATACCGCGAGGTTTATGAAGTAACTGATTGACCCTCGTGAGGCGGAATGTTGCGGAAGGCTTCTGCTGCATACCTTTCATTGGGTCGGAGATCGAAAATCAAGCCGGGCATGCTCAGAGTCAGATGGAACCTTCACTGACTTGCCCTCGGGGGACCTCTGCCGGGATGGGGTGACGAAAACGACAGGGGAGCATCCATCTTCAGTGGCTTATGTAATCGCCGCGAGCACCTCTCACTTCTAATCGGCAGGTCGTGGCGCTTGCGAAAGAGGCTGGAATGGGCGAGGAACGTGGGCATCGATGGGACAACTCACGATGGGTGGATGAATGGCTTGAACCTTTGACACCTTCCCGTCGCCACTGACAAGCGCACGCTTACTTCCTCCGAATCGAAGTCGCGAGAGCGATCGGTCGATCTGGTGGAGTCGATATCGACGGGGTGACGGGAGGGAAACGGGTTGCCGAAGCCGCTAATATTATCTTTCTCATCATGTCCAAAATATGCTCATTCACCTCTTAATGACATTCATGGATTATTAATGGTTAGGATCATGATCAGTAAGAAAGTTGATGTTGCTTTAGATGGGAAATGTTACATCTCTTACATAAGACAATTTCAGTTACTTTTCAATCGAGAGCATTCATGAATCAAATCACTGAAATATACGCATAACATAAGTTGCTAACGCAAGTAATTGAGCTACTTGTGCCATTAGGAACAGTAGGATTACAGTCATAGCGTGTGTCCTTATACTTACGACTTAATTACAGGAAATTTTCTACTATGGAATGCTGAAAGAAGGTTTTTATTTAATTAAAAAATGACACTGATTTCACCATGATAATATTCCCCTTACCTGCATTTTTAAAACCGTCTTAAAAAATGATTACTAACCGCGGACTTTTGGAGAATGCGTATATTGCAAAAATCTTTTTCTCATCTTTATCTTGCTTAGCTCCTCACGCTTTCTGCTTCCCATAACTACATAAACAATTACATTTTACCTCTTTTTTTCTACCAATTGGCGATTATTCTTTGAGTCGCACCTTTTATCTCAGCCCACTTTTGCCTTGCTATCTTTTCCTAAAGTTTCTTCCTCTATCCAACCCCTTCTTTTTTTATAGATGTGCTGATAATTTTCTCTGGGCGTTTGAGTGTGGTATTTGTGCTAGAATCAAGGGTTAGACGGTAAGGATTGGGTTTGTCGGCGTGATATAACCTAAGAATTTGGTACACATTGAATCCTAATTCTGCGAATTTCCTTTCCGCGTGCCCACCTTCGTTCTCTTCGACTAGTTCTGTTGAAACCCCTGATTGTCATTTCCCTGCGCTCCTCGTCGCTGTCGGCATTGAGGGAAAACTCCACCAGAGTGGAATTAATCGGAGGGAGGATGAACAGCGCCGCGCGTAGCTTCGCTACCCCTCCGATCTTGCATCGTATCCCATCGAAGGGATTAAATAAATCTCCCTTCTCTCCCATGTCGCTTTCCGAGAGTGCACCTTTCGCTTCACCCCCTGTAATGCTTTCTGCGGCATGCGATTGGCTTTCGAAAAATTTTGCTGAATTTTATTTCTGCGCGACACGCATGCAGATATACGTTCAGGAGAGTGCCGCAAGGGTTCGTCTTTGCCCTTGTAGCTTGAATAACCTCTCGATAGAAAGGGATGTCGTGCCTTTCTGTGGAGAGACAACGCTTTTGAGCCAGTTCCAAGTTCCCGTGAAGGGTCACTTGTTCTGCATGTGCCTTTCCTTGAATGCCTGTGAATTCAAACTGGTTGCCCAATATCATTCCATGGACCCTACTCTTTTTTTTTATTTTTACTTCCCTACGTGAGCATCTAATGTTTGGCTAGTGGCATTACCAAAAAAAAACAGCACAACCAGGCCCTATAGTAACAATGCATGTGGATATTGCGAAAATTGTATTGAAATTATTTCATGCTTTATGTATTTTACATAATTTTTGCGTTTAAGGTACGTAAACCGTGATTTATCTTGGTGGCTGGCGGAATTCTTCGTTTTCCACCACAAATTAACCATTTGTTCATATACGTTCACTTATTCACTCATTCAGTCAAAATAGATTCAACGGTGTTGTTAATCCCATCTCGTTTCACGTTTAGTATTTTTCGTTTGTCTCGGCTTCTCTTTGGGTGGTAATTCAATGTTTTTGCTAAAATTCAATATTATCTTACATATTTATTTGCATATTTCTCTGTTTTAATTTTGAAAACTAGCAAGTCATCATCTGTAAACCTAAGGACTCGTCGGTTGAAGAGATTTCAACGCCCGTATACTCCGTCAACAATGCAGATACTAATGTGCCAATTAAAATCTTAAAGATTTCTTTTCACTAATATAAAAATTAACGAAATGCGTGCTTTTACTAAAAATGCCGAATCAAAACACCTCCTCGGTGCAGACACGTAAAATCAAAGTGAATACCATAATGTGAATGGGATCTGGTGGAAGTGGTGGCTGGAGTACTGGCTTCCCATCCCGAGGGCCTGGGTTCCTATCCCGGGGTTAGCAGAGAGTGTCCAATGTTCTACCGGCTTCCCTTATGTGAGGAGCGCTTCGAGTACAGCATTCCATCCGTCGGATAGGACGTTTAAAGGCGTGCCCCTCGGCGCATTTAGTAAATGGAAGACTAATGCCGTCTCCGATTTTCTCGTAAAATCCGACGTATAACCAATTAAACACCTTCCTTAAATGTTGTAAATGACCTTAGCTGTCGGTCGCTTCCTCCAAATAGCTTGTACTACCACAATAAGAACCTGTATCCATTTGCGGGTATGGGTCGCAGAATCCAGAAATAGATAGCTAACATAAAAACTGCTAAAACATTGAAATAAGGTGAAAAATTAGTACATTCTCAGCTATAGCTAATTATGTGAAGTAGGAATGCGTTATTTTCCTGTCGTCATCTCCCTTTCTTTAAATTATTTTTCATTTAACGAAGAAATGGACATATGTGATGGATGTCGTCAAGGTTCTCTAAATATGTTCGAAGGTTGGCAAAAGTTCTTTCTTCGAGAGAAACACTGGTTGGCACTCGTCGTTATTTGATGAAGGGGATGAGTAAATGCAGTTCGAGGATCTCATAGCTTAAAATATGTCGCCATGCTTCCAGAGTGCCTCGTCACGTAATGTAAGGAGATGAAGATGCCCCAAAGAAGCGGTAGGGGAAGCTAACGAGGCAGTGTCGTAATACACTAGAGTTATTGCGCTGAACTTTTTCTCGTTGGGTAACAAGCCATTAGACGTATAATTATTCCTATTTCATTACATTTCCCGCCAAAATCCTTTCGCGACACACTGCGTCGTCCCGAGTCCTAAGTCTCGAGTTAGGTGCAATCGTTGATACTTTGGACGAAAAACGTTTGTAAAGGAGGGATAGTTGGGATAAATTCACTTTTCGTAAGGCGAATCGTAATCATTCGTTCACAGCTTAAGTGGCTCTAAACTGGTAATACAGACCAACGCAAAACTCTTATGACTTAGCGAATGGTTTAGCACAGCGATCTCATCTGTTTACAATCAAATATCCTAAGAGAATATAATTTACGAATGCGCCTCCGAATGCCATGTTGCAACACAAAAATGTATTTATAGCAATTAATATGATTGTCTGGGAATTCTGATTGCATACCTTTCTGTCGAAATTTATGCAGTATTGATGAAGTTTGCAGTATTTATGAAGTATGGAAATACACGGTGGTAGTAAAATTAAACAATTTATTCCCTCCACAGCAATTGTTGTGGACCTTCTAGTGGATTTAACTGGGGAATGATCATCTGAATACTTCATGCGATGAATAGGTCAGAGAATGATTAGTCGCCATGATATAAGATTTTGTGTTTTACAGCTTCATTCAGCAGGATTACGCTCATTAAAATTAATGTAAATTTGTGCTCATTGATGATTAGATTTGGAATATCTGAGTTTTAGAGTTTTTCCCTTTCCCCACTAACTACCCCTCGCCTATCTTTGCAGGAGAGAGTAATGAAGGATGCAATAACATGATTCTATCAAAGGTCATTGTAATATCAAAAGTCCACGTCATTGAAGCCATGAAGGGAACTTAAATTACTTTTTACGAACGTGAGGGATGAATGAGAGTGCCTCTTTTTGTTCCGAATAAACTATTTAGTAATGCATATAAAGGACTGATCATAGATATCAACCAGTGGAGGCGTAGTGAATAAACATTATGGTTGGGGTGTAGTCAAAATGTAATTTGAGAGTCCTGGAGTTCCGCCGACGAATTGAGCGGGGTGGAAAGTGAATTTTCTTTTCTTTTCAATGGTAGTCACGCCTTACCGGCTTTCGCATCCTGGAAGATTTGATTAAAAAGGGAATGGAGTTGTTGTGATGGCCAAAGTACTGGCTTGCCAAACCTCGGCTGCGTAATATTATTCAATGGAATACCAATCCAAACTTGAAAGCTGTAAAGAACGACTAATGTGAAGTACCCCGTCATCGGGTTGGATTATAAACCATTGGCCCCTTGGCGTATATCGCAAAGAATAGACTAATGCAGATACAGGGTTTCTCTCCACCCTTTCTCCGACTCGCGAAAAATTTCCGTTTCTATTCCATTACCACTTTCTCTGCAGGGCATGAGCTAAGTTGCCAGTCGCCTCGCAAAACTACCACCGATATTAGATTTAAAGTAAGTTTAACTGTTGGTTAGTGAGCTTCATGATGCTCCTAAGGAGCGAGATGGTTCGCATCGCTAGTCGCAAGGCAAATCATTTTGCGCATTCGAAAAACCCTTAACGGTCGAATCGAATCCAAACACGGAGAAATCGAAAATAAATCAAATGCCACTCACCACCTTCATGTTGGACTGGATGTTTTTCTCGTACGCTGATGATTGCAAGGAGCTTCGGATGCCGAATGTGATGTGTGATTGCCATGTTCGCGGCCCGCGTCTTATATACTCGTCGGGCACCCGAGTCTCTCGTCGTCGGGAGGTCCAGGAGGGAGAACGGAGGGAGGGGGAAGGCTGCTGAGATGGCTCGCCCGAGGGGGAGGGACCTTCTTAGGTGTGTCCTCGCCCCCCCTCCCCTCCCCCCACCCCCACCTCACCCTTAGATCGCCCGAAGATGAGCGAAAAGCTCGTGGGACGCACGCCGTTGGCAGGGCAACGAGGTGGGGGAGGGAAGATGAGTACATGTATTATTGCGTGAGCGGGCTGATGGGGTGGGTGGTATGGGAGTCTTTCGATCTTGTGTGTGTGGATCTCTCTCTATTTCTCTCTCTTCGAGGAGTGGGTCGGTTGTCGAGACGGTGGAGAGGAGTCCTGTGGCATCCTTACGTCGGGGAGGGAGAAGACCTTTCCGAAGCCCGTGGAGGAAAAAACGAAGACGCTACCGGTCGCAGCATCCCGCTCTCCTCACACATATTTCCTCAACGCGGGAGACTCTGTGGTCTTCGGTCGCATCCGAATATCGTGACCAGCGCGCGACGCCCGTGGGTCGATTGATCGTTCGAGTTGGGAGTTAGATAAATATATTATTGTTTCTCGTTAATTGCCATGAGAAAAAATTCACCTGGATCGGGAACCGAACCACGGACCTTTGGCTCTACGGGCCACTGCGCAGACCACTACGCTACACAGGATCCTTAACTATCATGGCAATTTTACCGAGGTTCAAGGTACTAGATTTTGAGCCCTCGCGGTCCATCAAAGACGGCAACGCAAGGGAGAAAGGGCTTCAAAGAAGCCACGACCAATGGTGAACCCCACCCAGCGCTAAAGCCGCGCTTGGCGGTAAATGTAGGAAATCTCGTAACTTGAGCCTCGGTAAAATTGCCATGGGAGTTAAAGATCCTGGGTAGCGTAGTGGTCTGCGCAGTGGCTCGGAAAGTCAAAGGTCCGTGGTTGGATTCCCGGTCCAGGTGAATTTTTTCTCATGGCAATAAATGTGAATTTCACCGCCGTTCACCCGGCAGGCTTGAAATATTCTACTTATTATTGTTTGATTAGTTTAATGGAAAATTTTGTCCTCATGAACGTTTACGGAATATTAGAAAAAAAATAATGTGCTGTCTAAGGCACGTAGCCAGAAATTTGTTTCGGGGGGTCTAAGTCTTGTGTAGCGTTACTTGAAAAAAATCAGCCTTGCCCGTTAGGTGCCTACATGTTACAAACCTCTTCCCTTAATTCTTAATTTTTAGTGCTTGGTATTTACTTTCACAGTGCCCATCTCTATCCCTTCCCACTGGTAAAGTTCACTGCTTACCTGGTCATGAAGCAGTTTATTTGACAGGCCCCAGAACAGAAGTTCAACGCATACATAACATATCAGATTGAAAAGAGCTATTATTAACCACACACATGTCAAGCTAGTGATCACATTTTAAGACACTTAATACTTGAATTATACCCAGAGTGATCCAGATCATCATGCCCAGTTAAAAGCAGAACGAAAAAATAATTGGGAAAAAAAAATTCGAGGAGGTTGGGGGGGGGGGGGGGGGCTGAAGCTCCAGAAGCCCCCCCCCCCCTGGCTACGTTACTGTGCTGTCTCGTTGTTAGCAATAACTTTACATAGAACAAAAATGAGGATTGTGTGATCCAAAACTTAAATATATCTCAATTAAATGTATACATAATATACGAATTCACTCCTTTAAGTTACATATGCACTACATTTTAAATTATATATATTTCCATTATTTTATATTAGGTTTGTATTCAGCCGCTTCTAAAACAAATCAATAGTCACGGAAGACGTTGTTTCTTCAGGTAAGGAATGCCACAACCTACATGATGCTACGTAAAAAGATACACAATTTATAGTTGTACGGAAAATTGGGATGAAACTAGCTCTGTTATTTCCCTTAATCTATTCTGCGTTTTAATGCTGAAAAAGCTTAATTTTACAAGTATCTGGAACCTTTAGCGTTGATCATTTGATACATGAACATATACATTTGATAATCTGTCGCTTATCTGTCTTCAACCACCTGAGTTAGTCATAAAGTGGTATAAAGTGTTTATCAACACAAATATTAAATAAGAATCTCATTCCACAGTTTTGAAACCTCTGCAGTAGTAGATTTAGTTATACCTATAGTAATATTAAAAAACGGAGTTAAAGTTTTTCGAGGGATAGCATTAGATAAGCACATAAAATGCGACAACGGTAGTTAAAGGGGATCGGGTTGGTGTGATGGCTAGAGTAATGGCCTCCCATCCTGAGGGCCCGGGTTCGATTCTCGGCAGTCGCGGATTTTTCAGCGGAAAACCGGTCCCCACTTCAGTGCGTAGTGGAGGGCATTTCAGGTTCAGTACTCCGTCCGTCGGATGGGACGTTAAGCCGCGGTCCCCTTAGCTCTTTCGTAAAGAGTGCCGACGCCGGGTTCTCTCCATCCTTCCTCCGTTCCCTAAAAATTCCTACCATTGCCCAATCACCCACCTATCCTATCGCAAATTACCTCAGCTGTCGGTCGCCTCCCCTGAATAACCAACCAACCGACAGTTGAAAAATTAGCGTTGAAATTTACCATTTTCAGTTATAGCCCGGATGATTGAGACTCCTATCACTTTCTCCGTTATTTGAGCACGTTCTTTTTTCCGTTCCTGGTGTACGGCAACCCACAAATCAGTCAATCAGAGCCCATGGCAGCAAGTGAATTATGTGGCGTCACATTAAATAGAGTAAGCATTGTAAACATCACGGATGACTACGAAAGTACTTTAGTCTTTAACAATATATCGCAGTAATTCAGCTTCCTGGTCGGTGGAAGCCAAGGTGACTCCATTCGAGAATAAAACAAGAATCCGAGCCACTTTATAATACCAAAGCAGCGAAATACCACAGTAAATACATTCTGATCCAATGGTCACAAGGAGTCAAAAGGACACTTGCTGGGAAATGCCAAAAATAATTACACTTATGTGATATATGTTTATATTCTCTCGTGAACATGCAAAATAAGCATAGTTCTTCAGACTTCTTCAGAGTTGGCCGACTTCCAAGGCTATTTGTGCCATTCAGAATAGGTGGGGAGAATCCCAGGATCGGCATCAGCCTACTCTTAGCGAAAGTCGCCAAGGGTTCACGGTTTAACATCCAATCAGACGGACGGTGTACTTTAACCTTGGTTACTCTGCCTAGCACTGAAGGGATTGGTATTCCATTGATTAATAATCCGTTGCCAAGATTCGAATCCAGGTCGTCAGGCTAGAAAGCTGATACTTTAGCCACCACACCAACCGGATTCTCACATTAAACCTTCCGAGATGCGAAAACGAGTAGTGGTTGAAGACTCGTAAACAAGGAGAGGATTTGCTTTCCATCCAAGACTAATTTCGTCGGAAAATCTCTTGGGCACGCCAAATTGTTATTAGAAAAGGGTTCTTACCGGTTCGGATGATTGAAGTCGTTCGCCTAACATGGAAAGAGATACAACAGTGAGTGGTTCAACTTGGGTGTTATGAAAATACTATCATCAAATTGTCGCTTTTGAATAGGTAATTGGTTTCTTAGGATCTCTTGAGTCAGTACTCAAATTCATTGTAAGAAACTGCTGTTAAGAATTGTGCTGTGCCTTGGTCACATGAATTGCGAAGTGAAGAAAATAATCACATTGTGTCCATATACATATATATTAGTGTGCGTTTTGAGACTTAACTATGTGCATCGAAATGGGGTGTGGCATAAAAGTCGTGGTCGGCTGAAAAGTTTAAATATAAAACTAGCAAATGTTCACTGGGCTATGACCAATTTCTGTCGATGATGTACTTTTCTGGGGGGCGTCGCTTCGAGTACGTGTTGCATACTCGCGTGCCTCTCGTTCCGCTTCTCCTTGGGGTATTTAGGATAGGATCGGAATTGCGGTGGTGAGTGAGGGTGGAGCGAATTTCTGCACCGACATTAGCATACTTACCGCGAAAATAGCCCGAGGAGTCTGGGTTAAGCACGCCCCATCCGGCTAAGAGCGTGCAGCAGTGGGAAACGTCCCCTCTAGATGCGTGCGGAATAACTCCAGATTACCTCGAACTTCGATCCCAGGGAGAGAGGACAGATTGTGTACCTGCAGTTCTGTGCTGGGCACTGAATTTCTCGGAGATATAACCGCGCTATCGCAAGGAAGGACCATCTGCAACGTGTAATCCCTCAGGAGAGATACTCCAACTGAAACATTCCAATTTAGAATACTAATTCATCATCATCAAGGGTCAACAATCCTAGGATTGGTTTGACGCAGCCCTCCACTCGATTCTTCTATCGGCCAACCTCTTCATATTAACGTAGTTCCTCTCTTTCACGTCCTTTACGACCTGTTCTATATAAACTCATACGAGGCCTGCCTTTTCCATTCTTCCCGTTCACTTTTTCCTTCGACGATTGTCTTCATCAGGCCATCATGTCTTAAGATGTGGCCGATTAAGTTGTCCCGTCTTCTTTTTATAGTTTTCAGCAGACTTCTCTTTTCTTCCACTCTTCTTATAACTTCATTTGTCACTCGGTCGATCCAAGCTACTCCAGAATACTATATGTGGACAAAAAAAAAACTATTTAAAAAATCCCCCTCCACAAAAAATTGAAAATAAGTCTACGTATGAGAGACTCGCGCTTCTTCGGAAAAATTCTACCTCCCGCTATTCTTTGTTTCGCATTTCCCTCTCTTAAATCTCGCTCTGAATACTGATTTAATGTTGATTTTACAACTATTTATTTGTCTTTGTTTATAGCAAAGCACTCAAATCACTCAGCTTGGCAATTTTTTTTTAAATTTCGGTCCCTATCAGTAAAATTTATATGTAAATGGTTTTTTCAGGAGTTTAGGTCCTTATCCACAAGGACTAAAAACTATTTATATATTTAAAAAATAGATTTGGAAATCAGATTACTAAGTAAAATTTATGATGAGTTCAATGTGTAAAATTTCAAGGATTCAACCCATACAGAATTGTATGGATATCCTATATGCTTCCTATACCTACTTCATTGTTATTTTTAGTGGTGAAGGTGCTAAAGTACCCATTGCATCATTTTAAATACTCAGCCATATGATACTTTTTCAAGTAATAAAAGAAAATTAGAGCTCTAGCTGCTTCAACTGTATGGGAGGTATTTGTTGTAGCCCGCTCTCGGTATTGAGCCAAGGCGAGAAATCATCATCTCAGCGAAACTCATTATTTATTTATAACGTTTTCGTTATATGCATATTATTGTGCGGTGCAATTATGGAATAATGAGAAATGTTGTTGACGGTATTTCAAGATCTACGTATCGATGAAAGCTTCTGACTATTTAATAAGAATTGCCCATTTCGGGTAAGATTGAAATCGTGTTCTCAAGGCAGTTTTCGGAATGATGGAATTTAAAATGTCAACCCAATCACCGTTAATAATTTTAAGCATGTTCAATCCTCCATTTTTATTTGTGTAAAATTCCACCACCTATTAAATTTAATGTTATTCCTAACTTCATTAGAATCATTTTCCATCTGTATCCCCAAGAGCGGAATTATTCCGTATAATGTTATTCCACTGAATTTTAATCCGGGATTACATTATTCCTGACACTTTATGCAGTGACTTATCAGTGGAGTAGGTAGCTCCATTCAAGAATAGGCTTTTTGATCAGATTGAGTATTTTTTTCAATATTTTTTGCTCTTCTTAGCTGTTCTTTTGGGAGAAGTCTCTCGGTAAAGCATCGAACAAAATTGTTTTCAATTCCTTTTTCAGCGATTTGGATAAAATTGGTTAAGTCAAAGTGTTAATGGTTATTTGACGGAGGGGAAATTTTGTAAATTAGTTATTTCGACTTACCCAGTGTATCTAAATCGACGAAATAGGAATTAAAAATGTGAATCTATACTGTATCCGTGAATATTAAATATGTGTTAATTCTGTATTTGTGGTTCAATTTAATATCCAGTTCTCGAACTTAATTTATCGAAATTAATATGTAATTTGGATTTGCAATCTCTCTGTTGTTTTTTCAGTTATACTAATTGTACATATAATATAAAACGTGAATTGTGACTAAATATGGGCTTATCTATCATTCACTTTATCAATGAAACGGCGTTGTATTGGTAGATCAGAAACGAGTTATAGTTAGCACATATGCTCCTGAGTTAGGTCGGTCGTCATTAATTTGAGTCCCCTTGTATTCGACAGGTTTAGTAGAGCAGTTACAATAATATTATGATCCTGGAATGAGTAGTAAATCTTTCAAGGCCTTACCAAACATGACCGCTTTGTTTGGTGAAATGTAAACTTAACTGAATTGTGTCAAACCTTGCGCAATATTAACGGCATAATCCTGAAATGTACACAAACTAGTGTGGCATACTACTTAAATAACGGCCATTAAAACACTGGTGGATACTATTTGAATATTTGGCAGGCAAATCTATCACTATCCACAACTGCACGATAGTGATAACGAGAAAGCCTATAGTTTTTATTTGTTGGTTTTCTATTTGTGGTATCAAAGGAGAAACTTGATTTTGGATCTGTGCATTATATTTACATGACTATCAACACTAACGGAGATAAAATATAGTGACACGCAATATTCCTTCATCTTCCAGCTTTTTAAAAACAGATTAAAAATCTAGGACATTATTACTATGTCACTTCATTGAATAATTCAGCCGAATGAAATGTATTTAACTGTTTACTTGGTAGTGATGAATTTAAGACTGAATTCTTGCGTCATATTTCTCCTGATAACGGACTTTCTTGCTGTGTTTTTCTTTAAGCCGGATAAATGCTAATAGGTCTATCCATTTGTTACATAACGTTTATTCTCCTATTTTGTAACCCATGTCCACTATAACGTTCTGTAATATTCTCTAACAAGACTTGTAATATTCTTGTAAGACCCCCGCTACATTACGTAACGCTGCCGAAGAGACCTCCTTTTTTGTGAATGATAAAACATAGTAATATTTAAGTAGCTTAGTCATAAATGAATAATCAATTAGTTAATAGCTTATTTATTTCTCATTACTATTATTTACGCTTAAATTTTAATGTGAAATATCATTATTTTGTTGAAATATAAATGAATTTTTTATTATCTATCTCTTTGGAATATATTTATTTTGTATTTAAAAAAATGAGTCCATGGATGTGAATATCGAATTATACATATCACATCATTTTGAGCTCTTAATGCGCAATTTATTGCTAAGGCTCAAAGGACATTTAAAATCTTTGTTGACTGATAGAAACTCAGGATACTAATGGACGTTTGCTTGCGTGGAAAAACTTATCATAAAATGGATGTTAAGGGTAAAAATTCACTTTCATCAGAGTATTTAAATATACTTTTTTATTTGGAAGTATAACGTTTTTTGGTCGTTTTAAATCCTTCAACTGGATGAACTTGTCTCTAAAAGAAGTTATTTTTAATTATCTATTTAATTAATTTCATTTGTTTTGTTTTGTAGATGAGCAATTCAGAGGGTATTTGAATATAGATAATGGGGATTTATAATCCAAGCATGTCCACTAACTATATTACTAAGACCTTCTGGCTTACTGTGTAGTTACAATCGTTTGAGTGTGATTGCCTGCGCAGACTATTATCCTTGAGAAATATTCTTTATTTGCTCCATTTAATTCAAATTCTCTCACCCTCATTAGCCCTTCGTTACAGTTGGTGTCGTCCTCCGCCACTTAAGCATGGGTGTGAAGTAAGGATCTCTAAAACAGAATTGCTGCCTTTCAATTCGTTCCATTTTGCCCATATATCACACTGACTTCAATGAAAATCAGTGTTTAACCTTGAAGTCAAGGTGTATATTTCATTAATTTTGCTTTGCGAAGCAATCATTATAGAAAATGGACAGTCATTTCCAAAGCAAATATCGGAATCGAGAAATATTGTTCTGTGAAACCGACAAAACTTAAGATATAATGACATAGCATTAATTATTGAAATGAAAACTCGACTTTGTAGTTCCACATAAATATCATTTAATTGTAGTTCCACATAAATAACATTTAATTGTTGTTCCACATAAATACCATTTAATTGTAGTTCCACATAAAATTAAAGTTGAACTGCAGAGTCAAGTTTTCTTTTCAATCATGATTAGGTTTCATAAAGTTACGCTTGAAACTACTGGACGTATCTACTTACAATTAGTATTAATTTTTGCTCTCTATCCTAAGTTCATTGTATTGCTTAATATTATAAAAACATATCGGGGTTCTAGAAATTGCGAAGGATGTTGAAGTAGGGTCCCATAAAATCTTAACTACATATTTCGGGGGACACTTAAATTTTATTCGACGGAGCATGTATTTCACGTCTCTAAAGGAAATATGACATCAAGATCTGGCATCTTACTATGCTATATATAGATTTATCAGTCAGTCTCTGCTAATTGATTTTATAGATAGAGTAATTGGACATTTTTATTGATCACTAGAGGAGACACATTTTAGTACCCAGAAATCATGATAGGCAAACTAGAGAAATTCCTTAATTTCAACACAATATATTCATAAATAAGCAGTATTTATTTGAAATCATATTTATTCATTCCGAAATTCTTTTGAAGTGATCATTTAAATAAGATTGTGCCATCACGCCCATGATAACTTCCATCAGCATGGGAATCATATAGACTTGAAACTTTTAGGAATTATCTTTTTAACTGAAACAGGATGGTGTACAGTCCGTGGCCAGGCAACAAAATGATGGTGTCCAAAATTATTATGCCGATGATGTGGATAAGCGGTTTGTAAGTCCACTTCTATGTTCGAAAGATTCTAGGAACCAGTATTGTCCTGCTGTTTGGGAAACTGAGAAAAAAATGAGTTATTAATTTAATAATATATTTATATACTCCACAGTTTCATACATATTTTTATACAGGTAATTTTGAGCTTTAGGCAGTCTCGAAGGCGTCACCTGTGTGGAGACTGCCTTCCGTAACTAAATGGCATTGCTAGCAATTTACAACAATCAGTTTTCCAAAGCATAAGAAACAGTTTGCTAGGAACATTTCAGCTTTGCCCATAATGTAAATTTTTCGTTTTTTTACAATGATAATAACACATCGAGAAAGTGAAGTACATTGTCGTAAAACTTAATAGATATATATTATTTCGTAATAGACAACATGAGATAAATCTTTCGAAGTTTGTTACATTACTGAGTTAACACCCAATTTTGTCTTTTTCATGTTAATACATTAATCATGTATACACATTACTGTTGTATACATCTGAGATTTATTGTATTTCACCATTCATCACGCATCATGGCGAGTGGATAATGGTGAAACACATTTAATTGTACGCGTTTGAAACTGTACGAATGGTCAGGATTCTGAGGAGTAAATAGGGGAACTCTGCGCTTGAGCTGTCGTAATTGTTTGGTGAAGGCAACCAAAAGCTAAGGTTATTTGCACCTTTATCACGATAGTTGTGCAATGGGGCACAGGAAGAAATTTTTCTGTAGATCAAAGAAATGCGAAGTGAAATCAGGCATCGACATCGTGCTCTCAGCGAAATACTCCTAGTGGTCAAAAGTTTAATGTTGGTTGGTTGGTTATTCAGGGGAGGTGACCGACAACTGATGTCATTTGCGCCATTTAGGATAGGTGGGCAATTGGGTAATGGTAGGAGTTTTTCAGGAAACGGAGTAAGGGTGGCGGCATTAGCCTTCTCTTAACGAATGGCGCCAAGGGGACCACGGCTTAACGTTCCATCCGACGGATGGAGTACTGAACTTGAAATGCCCTCCATAAGGCGCTCAAGCGGGGACCGGTTTTCCACTGAAAAATCCGCTGCTTTGCTGCCACTGCCACTGTCGAGAATCGAACCCGGGCCCGTCGGTATGGGAGGCTAGCACTTTAGCCACCTCACCAACCCGATCCCCAAGTTTAACGTCCTAGGTGATGTACGGAGTAATGATCTGGAGGTGCTCTCCTCAGAGCACTCATGCAGGGCCCGGTGTAGGGCTTTCTTCTACTAATACCGAGGTTAGAACCTGGGTCCTTGAGATGAGAAGAGAGTAGTCTAGTCAACCGCATGGACACGAAATTTCAAATGTGCTCTATCTTTCCAAAGCCGTCCTTTTATCCTACCTAAATTTAATGTTAAATTTTCAGTGTTAAATCAAATTATGAAATCGTCATTTTCCATAAATAATACGAAAGATGATTGGGAAAACCTATTAAGAGAAATACAGAATCATGGGCCAAGGGTTGGTGCTAATGGTGTACGGGGGTGTATTTTCATTCTTGAGGTTGCGTAAAGGATGAGAATGTCTTCCTTTGGTTCAAGGTCACTTTGACGCCGATAAAAATAATTTTACCGTTCAATTCTCCCCTCAGGCTGTCGTGGCGGCGCGGCTGGAAGCGATGATCTAAAGGTCGCGGATTCCAATTCTGCGCGAGCTTAGATCCACTAATTGACTCCGTTATACAATGAAAAGGCACTTATTTCGGTGATATTGCAGTTTCTACAAATCAAATACAGATTTTTTTAAATCCGTATTTATTCAATTTTTTATGTATCTTGCTTAAGGTATTGCAAAGCTAAGACCAGATTTTTTTTCGGATGACGTTATTTGGATACTTTGCACAAGATACTTTTAAGTGTTTTTAATGATTCAGTTGGATGGGATGATTGGTTTGTAATTACTTTGCTAGCTCTAGTAATTGTGACCCCAGGAAGGAAATTAAAATTATTTAGTTCTTTAATTCGTGTCTTGAACCACCGCATCCTAATACCATTCTTCTTATTTTTTATTGTTTACTCAACTATATAGAAGATATTTAAGTTGGTATTTTTTATTTAAGAGTCCAAATTTTCATGAGATTGCTACTAGGAACCTATGTGTATGGTTTCCTTATGGATAAATATTTCATATACGTCAGCAGACAGTCATAATGGAGTTCAAATCATTAAATTCTCAAATATTATTTGATTTTTTGTAAGGTCATTGGCCTGATAAGGATTGACTCGTCTGTTAAGGTCTCCGTTGATGAATGCTGACATGCAGGATGTTTATGGTCAGTTCATATGCATTAAGGTCAATAATTCGTATTTAGTAGAAGTAATTATGCGATCATTATATTTTTATTATGAATTACGCTGAACTGACTGGAACTCTCACATTGTTATGTTTGCTATGGACTTGAAAACGGACGTGAAACCAAGGTTTTAACGGTTGGCCATCATTTTCAAGGTGTCTGACAGTTGAAATATTGTCAGGTGATTTAAATAAATTGCTTGGATAATACTATTTAAAATTGTAATTTATTTTTTCATGTGTTAGAGTTCCACAGAGTGATGCGTGAAGCCATTTGTTTGCTTCTTAAATCATGATTAAAAGCGATGACTAGTTGTGTGAAAAATTTCACATCTGTATCTATAAAAAGAGAAAGATATTTTGGAGGCCGATTCTTGATAAATGGCATTCGTTAAGGGAAAAAAATGTATGTGCCTAGCCATTGGATGTGCCATTTCGTAAACCAACGGAAGGTGCCTTTTTGGTGCCGGCTACCTTTAAATCCGTTCCCTTTCATGCTCCCCACAGGAGAAGAAATTGATGTTTCTCGAAAAATGTGTCAGGTTGCTCATCGGATGACCGCTACCTTATTCGCCTTCCTCGCGCGGCGTCCTTGGCGAATCGTCATCAAATTTTCACCCTCGTGATTCGTCAGCCCGCGCAATCCAGTTGAAGGAGAGGTGAGGAAAAAAAATACACACGAGACGAAATTCGTGTCTGTGAAGTCGACACGCATGGTCGTAAAATGCGATTCTTTTCAATTATGACGAGTCTGTCCTGTAAATAGCGGTGGGTAAAAAAAATAGACGTTCTTCCTCGCCGTGCGGGAGTCGAGTGCTTTAAAAGAGCGATTAAGGCAGCAGGGAGGGATGGGGGTGGGGTCTTCTTGCGTTAGGGTGGTCGAAAGGAAGGGGGAGGTTGGCCGAAGGAGGTTGAAAGGATGGGGTAGACCTTGAGAAGGTGCGGTTGGACGATGAGACAGAAGACGCGGACAATTTTCACGCAGCAAAGAGACGCAGTTGGTATTTGTGAAACCAGGAGTTGTGTTTACCAATAAATGGAGTGTTCTGTTGCGCTTCATATAGGAGTCGTTGAACAACGGAAAAGTCAGTACTTGTTGAAGGTGACTTACTGTGACAAATTATCCCCTCTATAGCAACAATATAAGTATGAAATATATGTATTTTATGTATGTATTCGAAAATTGAATTTTTCCTTCTTCATGGCTAAAAGTGGGATGAACCACCAATGACATAACACTGATAAGTAACATGATTTAAAGGATGTAAGGATGTTTACAGCGCCAAATGCTTTACATTATAATTTTTTACAAATTTATAACGCCAAAAAATTACATGGAATAAATTTTGCATACCTTAAGTTTTATAAGGTGAATTTGTTTACAAATTGGTTGCTAAGGTGTATGTGTTATAATTTTTTAATTTCGATGTATTAAATTGTTATATATTTTACTTAAATTACAAATGTCAGTTCTTTTATTACATGAATTTTGAACTTGACTAATATAATATATTTCTTTAAATAACCTTTTTGATAAATTTTCTTCTGTGTGTAAAATTTTTGCTTGGTCATAATTTATCGAAACGTCGCGACGCGTCGGCCAAATATTTTTCTTTTTTAAAAAAAGACCTAAACTCCTGAAAGTCATCCATATTTTTAATAATAAAGAGGTCTTGAATTCAACTTATCAAATATAACTATGCTATAATGCACTGCAGCATCTAAGGGTAGTTCGCATCGTCCAACCTGATTTAATCATAGACCTGTCTTAATTTTAAGGCAAATGCAATATCCAAGCCCGAGGATTCGAACCCGCATCCTTTTGGTTGTGAGGCCAGCGCGTTACTCTCTTGATTACCATGGCTGGCTTGAAATTGGTTAAATCATGATTTTTTTAACCAGAGAATGGAAACTTATGTTGCAAGTCAAATAGCTATATTTTAACCTTGAAAAATCGTTGAGGTAATCTCGAAAGTAGTAGCAGTAGTAGTAAAACATGGTTTGAAGCTGCTCCTGCTAAGGTTATAATATTGCACCCTCTAACCTGATCCTAAAGCTAACACAACATCCACGCTTGAGGTGGGATTCGAAACCGCGATCTTCAGATTGAAACCGTGAATGGAAGGTTCTGCTGCATAATTTCGCTTTACAACATAAAAATTCATTGATGTACTTTGTGAATCACTTTGTGATGCACTTTGTGAACATTTCAGCTTCGTGAAAACTGTTACAAATTTCAAGCTATCTCCATCTTCTGCTCGCTTCCTACGCTATATTATAGTCATGCTCCCAAATTCATACCAGAATTAATGCGCACTATGTTGGACTGTATGATGAAGATAAAATTATAGATATGGATAGTAAGATCTAATATTGCCTGAAGCCTAAGAGAGGTCTAAATGTAATTTTTTTCCAGTACACTGTGGGACAATAATAGATTAGATCTAAGATATTTGGGAGTCATGATAGGTAACGAAGATTTTTTGCTTTTTATGTCTGAAAGAGTCTCTTGTTGCACAAGTCATGGGTACATTTTCTTCAGAAATCTCCTTAAATTTTGTGAAAGAAGTTGACTTTATCTGCCCTCCTTGATGTTAATAAGTTATCTATGAGTTAGTAGTATGTATTATATATATTAGTGGATACTTGGTGTTTACTGTATCCATTCACCCTTCTGTTTGCTTAATGGGTAATGTATGGATATAAAAACTTGCCCTTTGCGATTTCCACCTAATTTCCCTAATTGAATGTTGTTCTGTGAGCGGCTGAAAGGTGGGAGGATTTGAAACGTTAGGTGACCCGGCGTCTTATTTCTTGCTGCACACCAATATCTTAGTCTTCTCCTTATTTATCTTCAGCTGATATCTGGCTATTGTCCTTTCCATGGTTACTTGAATCTTGTTCAGATCCCTCTGTCTCTGCTATGAGTGCTATGTCATCAGCGAATTGCAGCATGCTTATTTTTTCTCCGTGGATAGTGACTCCAGAAGACTTCTCTTTGATTATACTGATGGCTCTCTCGTTGTAAACATTAAAAATTACGGGAGACAATGCACAGCCTTGTATCTTTCCTTTCCTTATTCTTGCCTCTTCACATTGGGCCCAGATTTACTCACAGCTTCTTGGTTTTTGTACAGACTGTGTATAATTCTTCGGTTATTGTAGGATACTCCAATTCCCTTCAGGATTCCAAGCATTGAATCCCAATCCACGTTGTCAAAGGCCTTCTCTAATCCACAAATGCAATGAACGTCAACTTGTTCTTCTCCATTCTCTTCTCTATGAGTAGCCTAAGGGCCAATATTGCTTCTCTTGCACCCTTACTTTTCCTGAATCCGAATTGATCTTCATCCAGGAACTCCTCTGCTTTTCGTTGTATTCTTTTGTAGATTATCTCGGTCAGTATCTTCGATAATGTGTCGTCAGGCTTATAGTCCTAAAATTATCGCATTTCTTCGCTCTCTTCTTCTTGGGAATAGGAATGATGATGTTTTTTTTTAAAAGTCCGTTGGAATTTCTCCTGTTGATTACATGTCACAGGTAGTTTTGTAAAGACGAGTTAATGTCTTCTCTCCGGCATTTTTAATTAGTTCTGCAGGAACATCATCAATACCGGAAGCCTTATTCATCCGAACGTCCCTTACAGCAGCGTCGAATTCGGATCTTAATATCGATGCTCCCATATCATCCTTTTCCACTTCGCATTCCTCTTCAATTCTCTCCATTCTTGTTCCTTATGTAATTGCATCCTGCGCTCCGTTTTTTGATGTGGTTCCTCACTATCCTGTAGGCAACTTCCACCTTTCCAAGGGAAAGGTTGTTTTTTACGTCTTTGCATAGATTGTTCATCCACATTTCTGTAGCTTTCCTGGCTTTGCGACTTTCTTGGTTCCTTATTCTTTTGTAGCAAAGCTGCTCTTCTTCAGTTTTCGCATTCTTGTACTTTCTTCTCTCTTCAATCAAGTCTAAGATTTTCTACGTGATACATGGCTTCTTCTTGGAAACTTTTCTTCTTCCAAGAACTTCTTTTGCGGCTTCCTGTAGTCCACATTTAATGTTTTCCCAACGCTCTTCCACTGATTTCTAATTAGGGTTCTCTCCAATGTTGTTTCCCACTGTTTTTTGAAATGCCAGCTGATGTTGAGCATTCTTTATATTTTCGACTTGCCATATATTCTTATTTGTTTTCTTCAATTTCTTGAATTTTATATGGCATTTCATCATCACTATATTATGGCGACTGTCGATGTCCGCCCCAGGGTAGCTTTTGCAGTCCTTCACTTGGTTTCAAAATCTCTGCTTCACTAAAATGTAGTCTATTTGAAATCTTGTTCTGTCTCCTGGCATTTTCCATGTGTATCTTCTTCGGTTGTGATTTTTAAACAATGTGTTGGCGACCACTAACTTATGTTGTGTGCAGAACTCCAGCAGTCTTTCTCCTCTTTCGTTTCGGTTGCCCAATCCTTATTTTCCAGTTATTCTTCCATCCTGATCTTCGCTGATGATAGCGTTCCAGTCTCCTAAAATAATTAGGTTTTCTTCACCTCTGACCTGTTTTATAACTTCTGTGATATCTTCGTAGACATCTTCCACTTCTTCATCTTCATAGTCCGTCGTAGACATGTAAACCTGCACCACTACAGGTTTGGTTTCGATGTTCACCATTATTATCCTTTCATTATACTGCAGGAATCTCTTCACACGCAATCCGGCGTTCTTTCTGAGTATGATCCCTACTCCAGCATTACCATTTAATGATCCCGTAGATATAATCCTGTAGCTTTCACTCCAAAAGTCTCTTTCTTCGGGCCACTTCATTTCGCTGATTCCTAATACGTTTAGGTCCATTCTTTACATTTCCACCTTAAGGTTCTTTAGTCTTCCACAGGTCCGAAGCGATCTCACGTTCCATGTTCCTACCCTAAAATGTTTATCACATTTGACTGATGTACTCTCTCGGGCAGTCCCCGACCTGAGATTCGAATGGGGGACTATTTTACCTCCGGAATATATTACTCGAGAGGGTGCCATCACGTCTCGATAAGAAAGAAAAGAGTAGAGTAGCTGCGACTCCTCGGGATAATAATGTGGTGGTTTCCCCTTGCCTTCCGCATCGCAGTACTACAGTCGTTAAAGTAAATGCTACCACGTCTGTGAGTGTCCTTGTACCGACCACTGTGGTCTCTACCTTCACTCATATGAAGAAGAACTGCTGCCCTCTCCTCTGGGTAATGAGGAGCGTAATTATTGGCGGCCTCCCGTCGCCAAGTCACGGCTTCTTCACAGGTTCTGTATTATTTAGAGGCCTGCCTTACCCAGGGATAGACCAATACCCCCTCGGAATGCCGTCGCTTTTTGCCCACGACTGCTTATTCGACGAGTAAACTCGCTTATCTCGCAGCTAACCTCTATAATTAGAGGTCGATCCACCATCCGCAACCCGGTGGACGCACTCGGTGGCTTTAAGTTCAGCATCCTACATTATTTAATGCACTGTTTGAATAGTAGCATTGTGGAAAGGTGTTAAGAAGCTTACAGAAGGACAATATTTTTACCTATCATAACACGATATATTTCGTTCTCTAATCCTGCGAGAATAGCCCTTGCAACTACTTTACGCACATCGAATGTACTGCTCTAGAGGACGATGAAACTTACACAATGACTGGCAAAAAAATACTAAAACAAATGTGGGATTAATGAAAACTGCAATGGGGTTTGCAGGAGGAGAGTTACCAGTTCTGTACTCAACGTGCCGAAAATAAATCTCGGAAACAAACTTCTTTTAAGCCAACGGCTTTGGATCGTAACTCTTGGCACTGACATTCTTCTCGTAGGGCAGGACTCTCATAAATTGACAGAGAGTTGAAAAGAATATCATCGGTGCACGGTTATCTTGGGGAAGGTGCGCCTATGTAGGTTTCTATGTGATGCGCCTTCTTCGTGATGTTTGGGTGACGCCGGAGGTTAGCGAAGGTGGGGAAGACGTGCATCTCTCTCGGAGGAGGAAGAAATTGAAAGTGGCTGCTCGTTGAGGAAGGGAGGAGAGGATAAGAAGGCGGGGTGAGTGAGGGAGAGGCAAGGATGGACCAGGAGTGGGGAGATGACATGGTCTTAAAGGATTCGCGTCGCGCGAAACCCAAAGGAAAGCGAGCACAAAGGAGTCCGTAGATGGAGAAACATTCCGCCTCGGGCGCAGGATTGTGTGCTGCACGCTTTTTTAGCCTGCGCTCTTTACCCCAAAGGGGCATTAAACTCGAGCTTGGAGGCATTCTTTGGTTTCTCCAAGGTATTATCCAAAGTGCCCCAAACAAATGAAATAGGCCTCAAAGTCTTGCGTTGCCTGCATCTTCAAAGGCATCAAAAATGACGGACGGAAGCGATAAATTAAGAGGGATTAACTGTCGGACCGGGATATATATAAGAATTCTTGTTTCCTCACGCTCAGTATACGGCCACAGCGCCAACAAAGTATAGTTATTAAAAAAAGGATTGCGATTCACACCTCATCATTATTTCCCTTAGTTTTTTCCTGCAAAATGCCATTTACACGGCTTACGACCGATCAACCACTACCACATGCCCTTGCAGCGGCTCGTAGGGTAATATATAATTGTAGTAGTCATTTACTCTGAAAGCTTGAAAACTTCCTTGACAATGTATGACAGGGGGTGAAGAATAATCAAGCATGCAGTGCGTACGTACAGTGATAGGTACCATGCTCTTCAATTGAATACTATCTTTTAACGATATTGCTGGTCAAGTACTGCGACGTTCACTTATTTCACAATATACGAGGAAATGTGTAAAAAATATACTCGTTACTTATACTAGTGTTGTAAACTTTATGTTAGGTTTATATGGACATCAAAAAAGTGTGGAATTAAATTACATGACCCAATTATATCCAAGGAAACTTCGATGTAATATAGGTATTCTAATTCCTTATTTTACGTGGGGAAAATGGTATTTAAAACTATTCGTCTAGGAATTTATACCTCTAATTTTATCATGATCTAACCTACCATCGTACGCTGTACTGTCAATAGATTCAAGCTTGATGTAGTGGAAGGTATAAATGAAAAACTTTAAGAAAAACTTTTCTGCGGAAAATGGTTAAATTTTTTAGTGCTGTGGAAAAGTGCTTAAAGTTTTTCATTTATAGTACGCTGTAATTTTTAATATATTCATTAAACGTGTTCTTGAGCGCGAATAAAAGTCTTATTTCTGTTTGATAAATGTTTCTATTTGATGTATAGCTCTGGGTCCCTATTAGAATTCAAGCGCTAATTTGAACTCAACCTTAAGATCAAGTTCAAATTTTGTGAGCGCTTGTGAGTCAACCCCTTGACCCATAGATTTTTTAAAAAATAGTGTAGTAGTTTTCAATTTGATGGCCGAAATCTATCACATTAGAGTTACCTACTCGTTGCAAACATGTAATAGTAGCAGAATAAGGTTAAGTTAAGGTGTAGTGGTAAATTTATGTGACTCAACTAAGTACATAATATCGCATTGTTTAGTCGAGGTAAATTTATAAGACAATACAACATCGATGCCCTTGACGGAACTAGATCCTGCGACATTCAGGTTGCCAGACTGGTTTGTTGCTGACATGGTTACCACAGTCTAATAATAAAAGTAGTTGCTCTTTTCCGCACAGATTTTTAATAAAACCTAACCAAGGTTTCAGCGCTTTTGCGTCGTTATCAAGGGACATGAAAAATCTCACCGTGAAACTCGCATTAAATATGAAAGAGATAAGGGGAGTTAGAGGGAGAGGGAGTGGGGGTGGACTCATTTGCTCTTTCAAGGGGAGCAGGGGTTGGGATTGGGTTAAAATGGTTCATACATACGGGGGTGCATGCAGTTGGGTATTAAAGTGAGACAAGAAGCAAATTGTGAGCTTTTAGAGTCTGTCGATCGTTTAAAAGAATCAAGTAGGCTTCTTGCCCACATTAAATAATGTCAAGTTTCTTCAAAATCATGGATACGCCAAATGTAACCAGTAAAGTATTTCGCACGAACTCCTCAGCTATTGTCATGAATTCACGTAGATATTGATTTGGATACTCTCTTGATGATAGTGAAATCCCGGAGAGGCGTATCCCCTCATAAAGTGGGTTCACTAAATGGACGTGAAGCTCATTAATTATCGCTTCGATTCAGAAAGTCCAATCCCCGTCATTGCGTAATTTCCTGCGTTGTGTGAGACTAACGGTAGAGATTTTCATTAGCGTTTGAAGCAAGGCGGAAGGTCCATGTCTCCACGCGTGATAAGCTGTTGAAATGCCACAAGGACTTCTCCTTACTATTGGATAAACAAGACTTCACTCAGTCCTCAGTACGAATAATTTCTCTTTTTTAAAAGACTTTCATTTCCATATTTCACGCCACATTCATTGTAACCAACCTTTAGCGCTTGAAAATATTAGCGAAAAAAATTATATTTTGACTTACCCTCATAAATGAAGTAAAAAAATCTTTCTTTCTTAAAATTATATTCATAAAGAAGAAGTTATATCGTCAAATTAACAACCTCGACCGCTATAAGAATAAATAGAACAATTTTCATACTATATATTTTGATGTCAATAAGTTAATTGACAATTTCATCTTATATTAAGAAGTTTTAGTGGTCCACCAATGGACATTCAATTAATAGAATTCACCTAATTGAAATAGGAAATGAAATTCCTCAATGAGCCACTTCTTTGTCCTTGAAACCTATAGCTCGCGAGAGGGTGCTGAAAACGTTTTCTTGGGCACTCAGAATTACTAAAACTTTAAATAGGTATGTCAATTCCATTTAAATTTCGAATCATCTTATCTTTCTAAATACACCAAGACTCCAATATCTTTAAAACTTTCGCGGTTCATGTTATCCGGCGTTGTTGTTTTTTGGGTAAACCCGCGTCACAGTATTAAAATAACCAACAGTT
Source organism: Platycnemis pennipes (assembly GCA_933228895.1). NCBI lineage: Eukaryota > Metazoa > Arthropoda > Insecta > Odonata > Platycnemididae > Platycnemis > Platycnemis pennipes. The sequence goes on along the minus strand of OW121851.1, from coordinate 38,910,375 downwards.
TCGTCTCCGCTGCTGGAGACTTCTTCAGGGTAATGACATTCCTTGGTTTGCGCAAACCAAGGAATGTCATTACACTGAAGAAGTCTCCAGCAGCGGAGACGAAACTGTTGGTTATTTTAATACTGTGACGCGGGTTTACCCAAAAAACAACAACGCCGGACTCCAATATCTCTTGTTTTATTCCACATCTGTTGCAGTCTCTTATATTTTATAAAACTCCTGTAAAAAATTGTGTATTCGTGTGTGTTAGGCGAAGTGTCGTCATTATACTCGACTTATTTCTTGTATAGCCTTTATATACTCAATCGAGATTTAGGAATTCTGATATTTTAAGTATTTCCGCGTAAGGGTGGATGTTGTCTATTGGCAAATATTTCTTCCGCGTTTATATTTTAGGACCTTATCACTAGTTGAAGACTGCGCTACTAATCCGTACCCATTTGCTTCCGTATTCCTAATCCTCATTGTTCGCGAAAGATGTGAAGCTAGATTGAATCTTTTTGTTCTGTATTTGAGGATCTAAGGGGAAATTCGTGACCAATTGTTATGATCTGTAATTATAAATACCATCCTAGAGACTATGATACTGATTTTATATGTTTGCTATTCTCGTTATTCATTATCAAGGAATCCTATGATATGTTTGACGCAGCCTTCCTCCATTCGATTCTTTTAACGGCTAAACTCTTTATATATGCCTACCTCTTTTTTTCATATCCGTAGTTACCTGCTCCGTATGTTTTCACGACCAATGTCTTCATCGGACCTTCATGTCTCCAGATAAGGCCGTTTATATTGTCTCGTCTTTTTCGTTACATTTTCTGAAGACTTATCTTTTCTCCCACTCTTCTTAAGGCGTGTTCGTTAGTCATTCAGTTAATCCATTTATTCTTCAACATTATTCTGTACTTCTATACCACAATTTGAATACTTCCAATCTTGACTTCTTTGCTACTGTTATCGTCCATGCCTCACTTTCATAAATAAGCGTGCTTCAGGTAGGTTCTGGTGAATTGTTTCCTTATTTCCAATCTTGTATTTTCAGCAGTAGGTAGATGCTTTTTCAGGTATAATGTCCTCTTTGCCTGGGTTCTCGTTATTATCATCTCACTCAGTCTATCCAATAGATGAAATTGAAATTGTCACGAAAAATCATAATTACTGGTCAGCTGTCCCAAGATTTATTTGAAGCAGCTCATCACTCCATTCTTATCTCTGCTCACTCCACACATTAAATATGTTGACATCCTTCCTGAAATGCTTCATGCATCGCACTGCCTTTTTGTAAGTTCTCGCTTTTCACTTTTCCCTCGATGTCTGTCTTTGTGAAACCATCATGTCCCATAACTTGTCCGATGACCTTAAAGAAGATTAAATTTGGGGGGAGAATTTGCCAGTTTTCGCAAGTTTTGATGCATACTGAAATGAAAAAAATTAGAAAGCACTGAGTTCAGTGATCGTGTTGCTAATTTAGCAAACTTTTATTGTGAATATTCGCACTTTGCGTAGTGTTTCTATTATACCGTAGATACCTTTCTGTCGGATTCATGCGTGCTTCACCTTTTTTTATTTTCATGTAGCCTTTATAATGAATAATTCTCTGGTTTCACGACGGTTGATAGCGTTAACGAGCACTAACGTTTTAATGCCTGGAGTCTTTCATCGTCTTTAGCGTGATGATAGCAGACTGTCATCAATATATCTGGCCCCGTGTTTACGCTATCGCCCGATATGAAACACGATAACAATTCATTAATTAGTTAGACCTCACCAATTATTCGCCGGTAAAAATCTAAAAGCTTTCATCTAGCATTTAAGTTGGCCGGCATCATGTCTAATTTTGATAAATTCTTGCCTTAAGTGGAGAACATCTGCTCGAACTTACCATGATTGGAGTTCTGATTAATAATATCCCACACTGAAGCCTATACATGGGACATATATGGGAAATATATGTAACATATATGGGCTTCATGTGGGATCTTAGACCACGTAGGTGAATAAGTTAAATGATCGAGCAGTCGCTCTCGTAAGGGGTAAATAGCGATCTCTGTGAGTCGTTGATTTGAGGCACGGATAGTATTCGCAATGGTGGTAATTTACAACCGGTTTTTCGACACGTTCGACCAATACTGAATCTCTTGCGAGATTCAGTGTTGGTCACGTATATGTAGCCGTGCTGAGCAGCAATAGAGATGAGATTTAATGTATTCAACTGAATCGTGATCAATTCCACTTTCAAACTCATAGAAGTAGTCCTAGATACTTTTGATGTGCAGAAATGGAACATCCGTCATTGAAAGCCCTTCGATAGACAAATCCATGCTTGATTTGCCTCAATTCTATATTCCCTTCTTTCTACGAATTAATAAATCGGATTTATTAATTTGTTAAATTAAATTAATTTTGCTGTTCATTAATGATGCTACTGGCGCTCTTTCTTACACTGGTGAGATTGTATCGGGTAGGTGTGGTGCTCGAGCACTGGCTTTCAATTCAGAAGGTCTTGGTTCAAATTCTTGCAGCGGCAGAGATTTTCGAGTGTAAAAGTGAAGAGATTGTTAGTTTCCCATTATACTTCACACTCTCCCTCATTTTTTTGGGTATCTGCTATATGTCAACCCATGGTTAGGTACGTATACTGCGGAAGTCTGGCGAAAAAGAGCACAAATGAGTCGATTCCGGGTAAGGCTCCAGCAGATCTAAATCAAAGTCTTCTGAGCGCAACAAAAAGTTACTCAACAGTTATCACAGAGGCGATGACAGTTATCCCATCGCTTCCTCCATCGGTGTACGAGGTTCTGAAGAGAAAAGCCACGAGTGCAATGGAATTGGGGAAACTACGACGTACTAAAAACGATGAATTAAAAACTGGAAGAAATTGCACATAAAACGCTGAAAGAATACGGTAACCAAATTTCAAGAGTTATGGGAGGTGAGTGATAAAGGCAGGAACAGTTTTTCCATAGGTCAATTTAGTTAATAATTGAAACTATGCAATTATTAGCTAGGCAAGGCAATTTTAAGCGTCATTTGCACAAATTTGTAAAGTCACAAAAAAGGGTAGGTGAGTAGAGCGGGAAATATGATACTACATAACACTGGCTAACCGATTGCATTAAATTCGAATCATATTGAATGACAATGGCGCACTACGTCAAGAAAATACCAAATATACTTGATTACTTAAGCTCTAAAGGATAAAAGTAGTGCAATACAAATTTTAAATTAGTTCATTTAAAAGGCTTTAAAATTTAATCTAAACTTTTAAGGTGCTAGTTTGAAAAAAAAGAGACGCCTGGAAATACGTGTCATTAATACAGCGCAAGGAACGATATTGTAAGTATATATCATATGATCGTATATTGTAAATGATTTTAAAAATGTTTACCTGTTACAATTATGGTAAATCAATTGGAATGGTGGGGTCCTCCTCGTTCTCCTTTATTGACATCTCATCCTTTAGTGAGATTTTAGTGTGCTTCGTACTATATAATTTAAACTTTTCTTTTGATAGTGAGCTTCATGCGAAACGAGTTAAACTCTTTTCTATAGGAACCTACGGGAAACACCACATTTATTTGCAAATATTTTGGCTGACACGGATACCAGAACGAATCATCTTCGTTATCCGAGGTTTAACTGTTTTGAAGTGTCAACAAATTAATGGTTCATAAAATCATTCTGGATTTTTCAAGTTTACGCATTCATTTCCTTTTTTATAAATTCGTAAATTATTCTATTACGTCATGGGCACTCTTTTTTTTAGGCGGGGAAAGAAAAGTTCGCCCAAGTATGCCGGATCGGAGTCATTTTGAGGAAATATTTGAATAGCCCCATTGCATCCGAGAATTTTCTATGGAGTCTGCCGATCTCATGGAAGCATTTACCCCCACACGGTTTCTCTGATAACCGTGCCTAAAGTTGATTGAAACGCTTGGAAACGCGGCCTCGCACAAGGACGCCGAATGCATTACGGAAATCTCTTGTTTGCCGGGCCATTTACTCCCACCCTGGGTGGTTTCGTCGTCTCGTAATGCACCCGAGGAATATAACGGATCGCCCGAGGGGTTGGAGAGGGTGCTGGGAGGAGGCCTCGTTCATGCAGGAAGAGAAAGTCATGTGTCATGGCCGTAGGGAGGTGAATCGAAGAGCCCTGGAGGAGCGCATCGCGCGGGCCTTGCCTTTTTTTTGTTCTCCCTCGGATTACCATTTTCTGCGCGTCAGGCGTGCCATCCCTTCTCCCTCCATCCGTCTCGTGGCTTCAGTTCGGGTCACCCGACATCAAGCACGAGGGAAGATGGGCGTTTCGGAATCGAATCATCGGAAAACTATGATAACTTAAATGTGCAAATGATTAAAACACTACATAAATCGACTAAGTACTTTATAAACTTCATTAATACTACTTGGTTTTCAACCGAAGGGCTTCATCTTTCGGTAGGCTACCTTGCTTCATCTCTTGGTAGTTTATCTTGCTTCTTCTTTAGGCAGGTTACCTTCAATAATACTAATTATTTTTCAATCCATCGGCTTCACTTTACGGTAGGTGCCTTAAGATTACGCCTATACGTTCTAATCTAGTTACAACCAATATTTAGTGGAATAATACAGTGTTTCAATCATTTGCACGACATGAATTCCCACAAAGTTGAAGCCGGAATATTGGATGATAACTTTAGGAGCTCCTACGTTTTCTTCCGGACCACTTCGATGAGTGCTTGAGCACGAATAATATGAATATGGAATGGCGATGTAATTATTTCAAGGTTACATTATATTTTTACATTCTCAAGCTATCATGATACCAGCCCAAATGTGATTCGATTGGTTTAAAAGTTTCCTCATAACTCATCAGTAGGAGTCTGACCAGCCCTTAACGGTTTCTGAGACCAGAAGGGTAAAGATGGGAATTGAAAGGAAATTGGGAAAGGTGGAGAGAAACTCGGCGTTAGCGTTGGCCTGCTCTTAACGAAAGTGCCAAGTGGTCAACAGCCTTAACGTCCCATTCAGCGGGCGTCGTACTGCACTCTACGGGACGATACCTCACTGAAAAAGATGAAAATGAATCATTCCCGGGATTCGAATCCGTGCCCTACTATAGTCAACACAACAACTCAATATCAGATTGTTCCTTCAGCAAGGGAGTATTGTGATCGCTGAAACACGCTCTCTATTATTGTCTACCAAAAGGCTATTCCTCGTCAGGACAATCACAGAAATGGATCAATCTAACTTTCAGTAATACCTTTGTAGATTTTGGTTTTTAGGACCTCAAACTGCTTTGGTTGTATCGCACCGTCTAACTTAACTTTAGTACTAATTGTAAGACTAGCTATGCTTGAGTCGGGATTCAAAACAGCGATTATTGACTTGACGGTTGCCAGATCGAAATGTTACAGATCTGACCACCGAGGCCGGCGGCAAACCTCGTCGAAGTTTTTGTGGCCTAGGTACGCAAAGGAATACGACCTCACTACACACCAGCTTTACGAAGTCATTTTCGCTCCAGGTGCATATCTCTAATTCTCGTAGCCATTCAGTCATCGGAGAGGCTGAAATAAACAGCAAATCAAGCGTAAGCGTTTCGTGTGTGCGCGTGAAAGTCATTCGTGCTCGCTTCGACGCATGCGTGGGAGAGATCAAGGGAGCGGGGGAGGATCTTCCCGACCGGCAACATCATGCAGCCTCGGGCTTGGAAGGTGACGAGATCTTATTTTTTTTAATCATTTTTTTCGGACGCCTCTTGATGGACGTTTTCTTCGGGAGGTGGGCGGATTTGTGAAAAAGAATCCTCCGCGCTCATTTGCTTGTTTATTTTTTTAATTACGGGAAGAATTTTGCGAGGGGAGGCTCGTCTGGGAGTCGGGATGGGGAGAGGGGTGGGTGAAGAAGGAGGAGGAGGGGGGGCAGGGGGGGTGAGGGTCGGTCGGCTGAATTTGAATACATTATAATTATAAATATTTTTTTCCTCCGCTAAGCGTCGGATAAACGGATATCCTTGAAACCCCCCTCTCTCTTTCACTCGCGGTGGAAGAAAAAGAAGGTCTCGCCGCTTCTTCTCTGCGACTGCAAACACCCGACGAGGAGGTAAGGGAAGAGGAGGAGGCCTGCCTTTTGACTAACTGTGCCTCGCTGTCCGAGGGTTTACATTTTCGAGACGATGGAAGGGGGGCAAATACTTAAGGGGGAGCCTTTGGCTGGAAAAGATGGGAGGGCGGACAGGTGTAAGGAAAGGGAATCCAGGGGGGTTATTTTGTAATCTCACTTTAGTGAGAAGGCGTCATAAAATGTCACTTTTTCGTAGATAAACTCCGCCACCCAGGCGGCGTGACCATCTCCGGATCTCAAGCGGTGAACTGCCGGTCACGTGCTGGTCTTTTACACGATTCACCCGCTATGATCCGTATCTTTCGACTCTTGATCCGTTTCATTATCTCCGCCTCACATTAGTTCCCATCTCATCTTCATAAAGAAAGTGAAATGGAGCCACCATCGTTTTACTCGATGCTTGAGTTGGAAAAAAGCAAGAGCGAGAAAGATACAAAGGAGTTTACGGACTCAAAGGGAATTTTACGTTCTTAAATCACGAATTGTGTATTATCAACAAATGATTTCTAAAAACACTATTAACGTAAAATGTAGCGTGAAACAAATGCAAATTCGAAAATTGGTATAAAGGAAATTATCGGACATGAATTATCTTGACAGGTCATCCGAATAATTAAAATGATAGGGACAAACAATTTTTCACTCAGCTTCACCGTATTCCTCCATTTTTTAAGAAATCGGTCGCCGTTGCCAGGCACTCGTTTGTTTATTCAAAGTAGACGAGACCGGCAACGGATAGCGCTACCGACAGAAGCTTCGACAATTCACGAACCGTTCGGACTCAGGTTCGGATATAGGTTGGTGGTCGGGGAGTGCTGGCTTGGACACATTGGGCAACTCGAATACCTCCCCGTTTCCTCTCTTCTGGTCCATTCGTGTTTACATTCTTCTAGTACATCTTCTCGGCTTCGTCCTCATTGCTGCTGGGTAAAGTGCCTCTTCTTTGGGGCTTCCACCTCGAATTCGTCAGCCGAGGATTCACTTTCGCAAGCTCAGAAAAATTCATGCTCTGATGGAAAGGGATATTTAAGAGTAAAACTCAGGGATCGGGTTGGTGTGGTGGCTAGAGTACTGGCCTCCCATCCCGAGGGTCCGGGTTCGATTCACGGCCGTGGCGGATTTTTCAGTGGAAAACCGGTCCCCACTTGAGTGCCTAGTGGAGGGCATTTCAAGTACAGTACTCCGTCCTTCGGATGGGACGTTAAGCCGTGGTCCCCTTGGCGCCTTTCGTTAAGAGTAGGCTAATGTCGACGTTCGAGGGCCTGGGTTCGATTCCCTGCAGTGGCAAACCGGTCCGCACTTTAGTGTCTAGTGGAGGGCATTTCAGTTTCAGTACTCCGTCCGTCGGATGGGACGTTAAGCCGTGGTCCCCTTGGCGCCTGTTGGTAAGAGTAGGCTAATGCCGACGCCGGGATTCTCTCCACCCTTCCTCCGTTCCCTGAAAACTCCTACCATTACCCAATTACCCACCTATCCTATATTGCGCAAATGACCTCAGCTGTCGGTCGCCTCCCCTAAATAACCAACCAACCAAGAGTAAAACTCTTTGTCTTAAGTAAGTCCCGGGCAGGGTGATCAGATTGCATTTCGGTGTTTCTCGAGTGCCCCTATTCTGTAATCTTAGCGTCCGTCAATCCCAGCGACCTTCATCTTATTTCCTATCCCTCTTCATCCTTCATCGTTGCAAAAGTAAGAGGGATCGGGGTGGTGTGGTGGCTAGAGTACTGGTCTCCCATATCGAGGGCCTGGGTTCGAATCGCGAAACTGGCGGATTTTGTCAATGGTATACCGGTACCTACTACTCAGGTGCCTTGTGGAAAGCACTTTCACTCAAGTATTCCGTCCGTCGGATGGGACGTAAATCCTTGGTCCCCTTGGAGTCTTTCGTAAAGAGAAGGCAAATGACAACGTCGGGTTTCTCTGCACCCTTCTTCCGTTCCCTGAAAACTCTTGCCATTACCCAGTTATCAACCCACCTTTCGTCTCTGGAGCATATAATCTCAGTTGTCGATCACCTATCCCAAATAACTACAACTACTAGAAATAGGTTTTTTAATATATTTAGGGCTTATAAACGAAATAAGATTGAGTTTAACTTTGACGAACTCCATTTATGTTACTTAAAAAGACTTGTATAAGGTCCAAAAATGAAGAGCACGATTCGGAAAAGGTTCACTTCACTTATTTCCAAAGGGACCGACCGCTGAGGTTATTTGCGCCATTTAGGATAGGTGGGCAATGGGGTAATGGTAGGAACATTTCAGGTAATGGAGAAAGGGTGGAGAGAATCCCGGCGTCGGCATTAGCCTACTCTTGACAACAGGCGCCAAGGGGACCACGGCTTAACGTCCCATCCGACGGACGGAGTACTGAAACTGAAATGCCCTCCACTAGACACTAAAGTGCGGACCGGTTTGCCACTGCAGGGAATCGAACCCAGGCCCTCGGGGTGGTAGGCCAGTACTCTATACAACACACCAACCCGATTCCCGCTAGCCGGAGACCAGGAGGCGGGAGTTACTTAAATAGTAGCAATATAAGAAATAGAAAAATGAATTCGTAGAAATTTTAAGGCCAAGAAATGTGGATTTTATCCTTCATTCTACTGAAAGATAATTTTTATCACTACAGGTGTCCAATTTGGTCATTCAGGATTTTAGGTACCTTCGATGGCCAATGGAACATGACTGATTCCATAAAGTGGGTATATGTAGGTATACTTATCCTATGCTGATCCCTAATGTCTTATGAATTCGAACACGGCACAAATCAAATATCCCCGCGTGGTTTTCGAGCGCGTGGTGCGCCCTGGGTATGCCTGCCTTTCTCCCGACTCCTCCGAAAGGACCAGCTTAGGAGCGGCGCAGTGAGAAATCTTCTTTGACGTAACCGACTGGATGGGAGCAAATACTTTCTTTCACTCCCGAAGTCTTTTATGTCCGTTGTGTCATCGTTACGCGCGTGTTCGGCCGCGGGGGAAAAACAAACGAAGGCGATTACGCGCAATCTCCTTCACTTGTCCGGGGCCTACTAGAAAAGAGCGTCCTTACTTAATCGTGCGCGAAGGCTTTCTCTCTCTCTCTCTCTCTTGTCATGAATGCTCATGTGTTTACATTTTCTCTTCGTTTCCTGAATCCGAATTGACGGCAAATCAATAGGAAGCAAACATTGCACCTTAGGACATTCTTGTGTTTTTCGCGTCGAAAGAGCGAGAGCAGCAGAAGGGTCTTCATCTTAATCCTTTTTTCGTGTTTGTCTTATAGGTGCAGAATTTTGTATTTATAAACGGTATAGAGATGTTAATCACAGACAACCATCAACACGTTCAACAATAATGCTCATCATTATATATCTTGCATGTTTTGTACAATTGAACATTTACGATTCCTATCAATGAAATGTTTTTAGGAAGGGACCGCATTGTTATAATTTTAACCAAAGACGCCCTCGAGTTTAAGATAAATATTTAATTTATAAGCCTGACTGCGGGTTTCTTTAAATGTTGACGATGGTATGGTGACCGTGGTCATTTAAAAATCCGAAATGATTTTAGTTGTACTGTTTGATGAGATAGGGATTTGCATTTTTAGCAGTGGTCTGATAGAAACAATTATCAATGGTAAAGTGAATTGGAAGAGTGGCAAAGGAGGGCCTTGTATGAGGTACATAGAAAAACTGGTGAAGGATGTTGAAGGGGAGAATTGTGTTGATATGAAGAGGTTAGCTGATTGGAAAATCATTTGGAGAGCGAAGTCAAACCAATGCAAGAATTGATGACTGATGATGATGGCCACTATTTTTATTTTCGTCTGTATACAATATATTTATAACCAAGTATTAATGATTTATCCATAAAATGTGAACCTAAATTTATATGTTTTGAAGTCGTTATTTAAAATTTGTGCTCTGTGTGAAGGAATGCTTTTGAAACCACGGAATGTTCTATGAATCCGCTTTAGCGGTGTGAAATCCATTGGGCACGCATCACGGCCGTCGGTTTGTGAGCAACGCGAGCGATGAGAAATGCCCTTTTCTGTTACGGTTGTCCTATCCCATCATAACCTCTCTCGCAGTCCCGCGAGTTGCCCCTCAGTCTCGAGTTGCCTCAGTAACAACCGAAGAATTCACGGAATATTGCGCGAAGTTTGCTCGGAATTCGAGGTGCCTCTAATTCATTGGAACTCTCTCGCATGACGAAGAAAGAAAATGTCTCAATTGGATTCGGTTACTCTAATGTGGAACCTAAACATTACCCATGAATTCTCTGGGTCGTCAAAAAATAAAAGTTCTTGTGATATAATTTGCTTTTCATATCTGTATTAACTTCGGAAGGTAGGTAGAAAATGATGAGTTGTCGGCTTTCCTTTAATGGTTGTCATGGTATGACATTTGATTAACTGCTTGACCCAATGCCGCTGATTAATCGGAGGAAATTTTATAACCGCTTGTATTGTCTCTTAAGGAAGATAACCAACCTGTTCGAGTTTGTCAGTCAATAACATGTTGCGCTCGTAAAACAAACGTTGTGGTTTCGAATCCCGTTTCAAGCATAGGAGTTGTAATTAAGTTAGGCTTAGGATTAAGCTAGGTTTAATGCAGTTGGAACTCTTTTTCTACTTACCTAACGATAAGGAACAGGCGTTGGCGAGATGATAACTTAATTTTTTTAAATTAAATGGTACTCGCATATTTATGGCTACAAAAAGGTCAAAAATTCCTGCCACATACATCCACAACAATACGAATCTGGTGATTACGCCAATGAGCCTGCGAAAAATCGTTGTGACTGTAATAGCCTAATCCGTTACTTGAGTTATCCGTCGTTCATCAAGTTTGGTAAAACAAGAGCATCTCAAGAGCTCTCAGCTAGAAGCTGAGCAATTGAAGCACCTCAAAATATAATGTTACTGCTACCGAATTAGTTGATTTTAGGGCAAATAATTATAAAGATTCATGTTCTACGCTTATTTTTTTAAATACACTCTGATTTCTTGTTTCGATCATTTGTATTTATTTAATTTCATCACATTCTTATAGTTATAGGAAGAACACCACACGAAGTAGCTAACATTTGGCATTAGGTACATTTGTTCGGCCCGATTCCGTTCATACAATGGCGTTGTAGCAAATAATTCTATCGAAAAACGCTTGCCTAGGCGCTTGACTAACCTGCTTTTCCTCAACGTGGTCCTGACCCCTTGAACGCACTATGACCTCCAGTTACGAAAACATAGTGAAGAAGTGATGACGCCATCGTTTGCCGGAATCGTCGGCGAGACCTGAGGAACAACGGTTGTTTATCAACCGGAGTCATAAATTTTCGTTGGCCCGCCAAAGCAAAAGCATATCTCTCTGATGGCCAAATTTCATCGGCGAGTCATCCGTTGTGATTTTTTCAGGCAAATAGATGTGATTAATTACCGCATCGGTCTCGTGTTGTGTCAGCAAGGGTATGCACGTCATATGATCCTCGCCATATCTCTGGCACGTTCCATCGGTTAAGCAGCGAGACGAAGAAAATGGGGCAACCTCATATCTTTGGTTTCATCAATACGTGAGGGAGGGGGAGGGAACATTTGATTCTCATTTAAGCAGGTAGGTTTCCGCGGTTCTATGAGGATATTGAAGAGGTCAAGTGGAAAATATTTTAGTGAGTTGCTATCAACCCATGTCACTGAGAACGGGAGGAATGAGAATTGAATTCGTTTTCCCAATCTATCACTCTTCAGGGGAAAAATTCTCCACCCACAATGTAGTAGTAACTCTGCGGATTCAACAGGAGGGGATTTCCACAATTTGGGATGGGTTGGTGATTGATAATGAGCAGGAATATTTCAGGTAGAAAAAATTAACGGAAACCCGGCGTCTTCATTAGCAATATCTTAATGAAAGGCGCCAAGAGGTCTACAGTTTAACGTCCCAACCTAAGGACGCTATACTGAACTCGAAGTACTGACCATAGTGCACTGAGTTGGGCTCGGTATAACAATTACACAATCTCTGCTATTCTCTAGATTCGAACCAGGGACCTCAGAATTAGATTGGATAGGCCAGTAGTCGAGCCATCATATCAACCCAATACCATTTTCAAATAATAATAATAAATTTATTGCTCCAAATTTCTTAAATGTACAACTTTAGTAACAACAATGAAGGAGCTTTAGGTAGCTTCAATGGTGAACACCAGTGTAGAAGCTACCATCCTTGAATTTAATGCAATGCTAGTCACACCAAAATATCGATTTTAAGTACATTATAAATATATAGCATTAATTATGACATGTGGCAAAACACATAATAAACACATGAAATAATGTAGATACAAGAAGAGATAAATAAGAGCATACAAGAATTTTTACTACCACTCGAGGAAAATATTATGCATGCAACCATTAAGGCTGTTTACACGGTACAATTTATTGTGCAAGATCTTGTACCATAAATTGAACGGCAAGATTTGACCAAGAAATTGTACAAGAAGTTTGTTCACGATCGTGCACGAGCAAAGATTTTCATGCAATTTGTGCGCCAATAACATGCGCAGATATCGTTTTCTGTCGAACAGCTGAATTGCGATATCCGATGACAATAGTATTTTGAAAATACTGCCATAGTTACTGGGTGACAATTATTTGCTACCATTAATCCTAGCATTAATAAAATGAAATTATACGATTTGTTACTTGCACTCTTTCATCGGCTCATGAAACCGATCATTTATCCTCCAAGCATCATGTTTTTGCTTGTTGCATACATTTATTTTTGGTTAAATGACGTCATCTTAATTTCATTGTATTTTAATGTTTTTCAGTGTGTCCAACTCATCTTTTGAGAAATAGAACACTTCCAACGCGACCGACGAATATCACAATATGGAAGCAACGAAGAATATCAGGATATTTACAACAAAAATGTAAGTTTTGCCTCGCTTATAGGAATAAAAGTGACGCAAACACAGAACACCAACCTTACGAATACTAAACGAACGCATCACTACCGTCACATGTCATGCACAGAAGCTACGGAGTGGATCTTTGACGTTTTCATCCAATAATATAGAGCATGATCTAATTTCTTGTACAAGAAATTGTACGAGCAGCTCGTACACGATACAATTTGCGCATTGTACAAGTTCTTGTACAAGAAGTTGTACCGTGTACAACGGCCTTAAGACAAGCGAAATGTAGCCAAAAATGACTATAAATTATTAATTAATACATATAAAGTAATACTTTCTTCTGAGCCAGTCCTTTCTATTCATCATCATTGGTCAACAATCCTAGGATTGGTTTGACGCAGCTTTCCACTCGATTCTTCTATCGGCCACCCTTTTCATATTGACGTTATTTTTCTCTTTTACATCCTTCAAAACCTGATCCATGTATCTCATACGAGGCCTGCCTTTTCCATTCTTCCCGTTCACTTTTCCCTCGACGATTGTCTTCATTAGGCTATATTGTCTATTAATATTTTAAATTTGGAACTTATTTTCACTGCAGCATGCATGAGTCGGTTGTGTCAAAACGTACACGGTTAAAAAAATCACTGCATTCTAATTTTTTGTGTCAAAATCTAAAATACCTATCCAGATTTCCAGTGTAAGTACCTATTCTTCACTTTCTGGGAAGAATTCTGGTTTCGGAAAATGGGAGCGAGAAGTTCCTGCATGTACTCTCTCCATCCTTTAAACCCTCTACACTCCCAATCTTTTGGCGTCTTCATTTCATCCCACCTATCAAATATTCGGTTCCCTCTCCCCATCTCCCTCCCGTAAAGGGGTTATATGTGCGGTGCCGTGACTTGCGAAAATTGAAGCAAAATACCCCGCCACTTACCAGAAAATAATGACGGTATCTACTTGATTAGAGAGCCATATGTCATTCACCGTATTTCGAAAAGGGGCCCGATCAGGAACGCACTTTCACTTAGGTTTTACTTTTCACATCATCCTCCTTCTCTCCCCTCATCTTGCAGTGATTTCATACATTCATAGACAGGTTCTTGCGTGTCCATTTTCTCCTACTTCCTGGAATCTTTGACAAGGAGAACAATGACCATGTCCGTCGGTGAACCTTCGACCTATTATTACTCTGTAGCCAGTAGTAACACTTCCCAGAACCGTCAGTGTATTTGTTCAGCTTTTCAAAGGCGCAAGTAAAGGAAGAGAGGATTCTCTTGATTTCACGCTTGATTTCATTCATAATGAAAAGCGCAGTCTGTCAGTGCTTGTCGCCTTCCTGGAATCTAATGGAGGGGGCAATTAGAAATTTTCTCGTAACCAAAGGGAGCTGAAAGGCCAACGAGATTTTTAATTACATCTCCCGCGTATTTAATTTCTTCGCAACTCATTTGAAACGGCCGACTGATTAGCTTTTTCAATTCGGGTAATGCACCTGTGAAATTGAAAGTTTCTCTGCAATTAACACCCTGCATGCCTTGAGCAAAAGGTTTTCTCGAGTCTTCTGTTGATTTTTTAAAAATATAACTCAAAGTAATGCGTGGGTATCATAAGGAAAATATATGGTGATTGTTTATTTAAAATAGATTCATATCAGTTTGCGATTTATCCAGAAATTTTTGAACTCATTCTTTAAACAATGAATTTTATTTAACTTTGTGTAGGTGACGAAAATGAAAGAGTTGCCTATGCATACCTCAAGGCGCTTTCTTTTGTGGAAGGAACAAATGAAGGCTTAATCACTGGTTATAAAACCCTGGCTATTTTCTCCTACCTTCCTTTACGCTCCTATCCCTTAATGCTTATTTTGATTTTGCAGCACTCGTGACTTGATTCAAACCTTTTCCCCCTGTTATTCCTTGTAATTATTCTATTTTACAGCACTCAAGGGAGAGTTTCTCGATGGGCTCTTATCATTTCGCATCAGTACGACATATAGGTACGACATATGGTCATGATCCTATTTCTGTGATTTTCAAATATGAAATGAGTCACTTAGTTATAATCCTTTCTTGACAGCATGTAATCATAATGTTTTTTTAGAATAATTCTAGAACTACTTGTACTTCTTTCTGTACCTCCCACTCACACTTCACAAATTTCTCATATATCCATCATCCATATCATTTTGCAGCACTATATCTATTCTCATTCCACTCGATATACTTTCAAATATCTATTACTGGCAGCCTGTCGCAATTTTTCTTCCAGTTCACTCCTAAAAACATAGCCCCTATGGTTATTCCTTACATTCATCCAAATTTACATTGTCTGTCAAGCAGAATGGTGATATCTGGCCTGAGGTTCTTTTGGTTTTTCATCGTTTCGTGCCATATGGAGATCATCATTTTTTTTATTAATCCTCTGATTGCTTCACTGCATTTGCATTGCACTGCCCCATTCTTCCATTTTCGTTGCTAGCTCAGTTTCATCCTGGAATTCCTTCTCTCCCAAATTCCTCTTTATTTGGTCCTTACCCCTTAGTCTTCATCATGGGGTCTTTCTTTACATAATTCGGTCATTTACCTTCCTAACAAACCCATCATGTTTCCAATGAGTGTGTTCAGTGTATCTGGTTCTTCTCTGCTATACTGTGATCCACATTAAGCTTTCTTTTTCGGCTCTTCTGTATTCTTCTTCATTTTTCTTTTCATCCGTGCATTTTATAGTCAGCCTCTTTCACCAACTTTTAAGAAAAAAAAAACACAAATTCTGACTAAACTACTGCTGACTCATTGCCATTACCAACTGAATATTATTACTAGCTAAATTCAACTAGCAATGCAAAAGATAAGTGAGCTTTATTTAATTTTACTTTTTGCTTGTGCACCAGAAGTCCTTTTTAACCTTTTCTCTCCACCTCTCTTTGCTCCCCTTCAAGTTATGGCATCAGGGATCCTTCGCCATTCGTCATCGTTACGATCGTAGATACCGCCTCATATTCTGGCTACCTTGTTCACTCTAATTTCAAATAACTTTTACTTTCGCTGCTCAAAACAAATAGCCTGATGAAAAATCGTTAAACAGTTAAATGATTTGTAGGTAAAAAAAAGCTAAGGCAACTTATAAATTTAACATGAAATTAAAAGAAGCTAATGATTGTTTCTACTTGGAAAGTGTATTAACCTACCATTTGAAAGGAACACGTATAGCGCTAATTGGCATAGATCCATCGTAAAACTTTTCTTCTTATTGTATTTTCGTTCCACTTCCCAAGACTTGGAATTTCTTCAGTCTACACCGAGCGAAAATTTAATCCCAGTATCCGATTTCATCAGTGTTCACCATTTAAATTAGGAAATATTTCTGCATAGAGTTATCCAATCTGATTAGTAAATATCGTGATAATTGCAATATGCCCAAGACTGGTAAATTTCTAAGTCGTGGAAAACTCTGACACCTAGTAAGTTGTAGGCCTCTGGATTGGAAAATCGTTCTCATAACTACCTCATCATAACACTATGTACAATTTAAAGGTAAATAAGTAAGTTGTTTTTGTGTGAATAATGGAATAATGAAAATTTTTTAATCAGCGGAAACGAGAAACTGGGGAACAATTACATCATGGGAAGGTTATATAATAAAGCAATTGGGAAGAAAGTTGCTGGATCCTCGACTATTTATAGGAGCTGTGACCTTGAATAGCGAAGTTAGAAAGCGGCAGACGTCTGCGGACGAACGGAATCGTCTTCAAGAGATAATGCATTCTTAAAATCACTGGTGGATTTTGAGGTAGAAAAATGGCTGAATAAATCGGAGGGGAATGAAATTTCAAAAATTCGTGGCCATCTTTGTCCAAAAGATTAATCTTCTCAATCGTCATTTTTTTCCCTGTCTTTGGCTGGGGTGACCCCGGACTTGGATCGATTCCACCTTCCCCTGAGTCGAATCCTCACCTTTCGCAAGAATTCCTGAGGGAACCGATGACGATGATGGAACGGCCTTCTAGGTTTTTTACCTCGTTTTCTTCCGACTCCCGTTGTGGGTGGCGTTTTCGGTGTTTGGAGCCATTAAGTGGGTTAATCATACACGCTTGTGCTCTTGGGGAATCCACTCTTGAGGCATCCCGGCGCGGACGGTCGGTGATAGAGGCGAAATTACAGGTTTTTCTCCTTTCTCACTCTCTCTCTCTCTGTTTCGCTACTCCTATGTTCTTCACTCTTTGATTTGATGGAAGGGGAATGTGATACGGCAGCAGCGCGATTCCAAATGCCTTTTTCTCGTCTCGTACCGACCAAATTTCTCGCGCCTTTCATTTGCGGGTTGGGGTGTATAAGATCGGTCACTATCTATCCCGAGCCGAGGGCCAAAGCGTAATTAATCAGGCGCTGACGTAACGACTGTGGGCTCCCTTCAATTGCACCGCCTTTTCTGGTGACGTCATCTACACGCAGCTTCCAGCGCCCAAAGATCGTATCCAACGCATTGAAAGCAGTCGACTATTCCTCGAGGGCGTGCGGGTGGCGTGTGTGGGTGCATCAGAGCAGTTGACGTTTCCCAGTCGTTTAACTTCGTTTGGCTCAAGCAAAATATTCAGATCATATGAGAGACGCATGAAGTCAAAACCATGTCGCAATTCATTGAACATTAGGGAGCAGTCATACTTTTGTGATGGAAAGCAGAAATATAAACAAAGGTGGATTTTTATATGGTCGAAGTGTGAAAGAAGCCCTTAATTATTCCTTGCATTGATCGCGCTCATCAGGTGAATAGGACCTGGGGCGTAGAGTAATTAAAATCTAAGGCTTGCTATATTTAAAGCGTATCACTATTTTCTTCTGAACATACTTTTTCCTTTCAAAGGGGATGGTTATTTTTCTCAGTATTATACCTGAAACGTTTGAGTGTAATAAAGTAATTGTATCTCTATCCAGAGAATGAGTATAGATTGTGCAAAGTTTATTGAAGGATTTGATGAAGGAAAATCAGCATTCCTCCTATTCTTGTCTCCGCTTCAAATGAAAAGTATGATATATCATGAAAACTAAATACTATCTTATCAACTGATGATTATATTGGGGTTAGCTTGTAGTTTTGACGAGAAAAATTGATTTACCTTGATGTATTTATCTGTGATTAGAAGAAATATATAACTATCGAAAACGAGGAAAATCATATGCCATCAAGAGTTGGGAACTCAGGGCGAAATATGCGTTGCAATAAAGTTAGGCGTGTTTGAAACAAATATTGTCACTCACCCCGCAGTATGACTGATTGTTTTACTCTTTCGTAACTAAAACAAAGAGTGTCATTGCAATGAGGACTCGCAATATTTTTTGTAGCATGAGGATCAATGCTAAAAGTGGCAGAGCGGAGTAGTTGGAGTCATTTGTTGGCCGTCATCTTGCTAGGCAAGTACCTAATTGTTATTTCATTGACCGTGGTAGCTAGGTCGATACTAAGTTGTTTGCGGTTTAGAATTCCATTTTGGACAGAGACATATTTGCCTCAGAATTAATCTCAGACTAGACGACCCGATATGACGTAACCTGTCGTAGCGCATAAATCTAAGGCCTGTTCTGATGGTGATTTAATCGTGGCTGGAACGTGCGTGACAAACGATAATTGGTTGGATGTTGAGAGAGCTTGAGTACCTAAATGAATAGCCAACCAGTAGAAAGTGTGGAAAGAAATACTTGTCTGTAACTCTCTAATGAATAAGTATATGCAAGGAAGAATGAAAAATTTAACGGCGTGTTTAAATAAATCTTTTCCTTCTTAGCACGAAAATTTCAGCAATGTGATGCGATTGGTTTGCTTGTGATGAGGCAATCACGAAATAAATATTAAATCGTTTCAAAAGTAAAACCGCTTCCTATAGTCACATTTGAAAGTCATGATGATCAGAAATGAATGTGAATGAAAACAATAAGAATAAAATTATCAAACTCTTCAGATAAACATTTAAATTTTTTACAAGAAGGTCTCTATTTGCCTGCATAATGCCCTGTAAGCCACCATAGAGGTATTTGGAAGGGAGTAAATGTACACCAACATTGCTTTACCTTTTATGCTTTAAGAGGATCAGCAGATATAGACATTCCAGTCAAATCATAGCAATGTAAAAAGGATTTTAAAAGCAAAGCAATTATTCTGTCCCTTAACTGTTTCGTCCTATATCTGCAAAGCATAAATTACCGACTCTTCTTTGAAGTGGACATCTGAAAAATTTTTAAATTAAGTAATAATTTAAAAAGTAATGCTGCAAAGAGAATGGTTTTCTTTCCTATCCATTATTCCATGTGCAGTCAGCTTCACTTGTGGTTAAGGATAATGGTGACCTCTGGATACGGTTACTTCTTTAGTTACTCATTTAACGGTTGAGTCGTTTGTTTTATGCACGAGATTTAATGAATGCTTATGGCGTTTTCAATAATTAAGGACATGACCTATAAGCATGATTGTATAGGCGCTAACTTTCCTAACATAAGTTAGTTAAGAATCAATGAAAAGCTTTTTTTGAGGCGTTAGATAAAAAAAACGTACCTCAATCTTCCTTTCTAACTTGTAAGTAATTCTGTTGAATACACATATACGTAGGCGTATCTGACCAAATAAGTGGCATGAAGCCCAAAGAATTTCTTCACCTTCCTCTCTTCCAGGAACTCTATCCTCTGCCAGTGAGAAACTCTCCCTGCTGAGGAGAGCACTTGAGAATTCCCGCTTGGAAGTGTTAAAAGTTCCTTAGGACGGGAGAGTGGTAGGAAAAAAATTGCATAGCTCTTGTTGAGGTGCAAGAAGTTTTAGTTCTAGCAATAATACCTTAGGGAAAAAAACAATCATATTTAAATTATTATAAATTCATTTTTTGCATTTGAAATCGTTATTTACTTCGGATCTGTGTTGTGGGTGGCACGGATACGAGTCCAAACAAAATAACCTTGTAAAGCGTATAAAAAAGAGTCCTCTGAATCTAATTATCAGTTTAATGGTGAACTCTTCAAATAAATAATGAAGGATGAGAAATGTAGAGTAAGAAATATGTGGATGCAAGTACTGCGACAACTGCAAATGATTTTAAAGGACGATGGGTAAAGATTTGCAATTGAATCATGAATTTCGGAAAAAAACTCGATTAAGTTTGGAAATGGACTTTTTGCCAATTTTTTCACGTGCACATAGAGAACGATTTTTTATGATTTTTTGAGGCATTTTAGTAAGTTTTGAAGTTGAAAATGGTAAGGATTTTCAGAAAAAAAACTTTTTACGTCAAATGGTTTGAAAGAATTTGTTTTTTGGTCTCTGGAATTTTTTTTTAACCCGAGGTGGCCACTTTTTGAAATTCACGATTCAGCTGGATTGTAAAAGAAAGTAATTCGGTTTTTCGGTAATACTCATAATGGTACGCTTTAGGACCTTTTCTCCTTATCTAATCTCCTCAACCTTACTAACCAGTACACTTCTAAGTCACTACATTCTATTTTTCTTAAATTCTTCATATTCTCTGCCTTCCCTCTTGCTGTTCTGAATTTCCGCACAGAGAATTGTCATCTATTCACGGAGGGTAACATATGACAGGTGGCAGCCCATTGCATAGAGCAAGAAAGAACGAATTGATGAGATGATTACCATAAAACTTAGTATGAGGTTTTAATTTCCATCGATTCTAGCTCACGTCTGTACATGGGAGTTGTGATTGAAGACATAAGCAGTGGGCTTTGTTCACAGAAACAGAATATTTAATGATTAAATCCCTTTGCATCTTTAGGACATAACCTTTAACGTATTTTTTTTGCATTCAGGACTGTTTCCTCGGTCCTTATACCTGGGGAATCCCAATAGGCTTGGCCTGTCAACAGGTTTCCCAGGGGCTGAGCCAACAGAGCTTGAAATACCACCATGGCCTGGGTGGAAAAATACTCATCCAGGCGGGAATCGAGACGGCGACCCCAGGATTAGCAGACGAGGACATTTCCTCACTACCAATGGGGCCGGCGAGGTGATTTTTAGCATTTAGAACAATTTGAATCAATTGCTTGCCTCAGAGATTTTATGTGGTCGCATCCATGTAAAGAGAAGTATGTTTACGTTCATATTTTCCACAAATGGGTGATTGTATTTTCTGAAGATCCACTTGTCTGTTTCCACACATTATATATTTAGAGGTATTAGTTAAACAATAATTTCAGCTGAAGCATATGCTACTAAGAGGAGTAAAACATGTATACTATAGAGAAGGGACGAGTTAACTTGAGGTGAGATAAAAAAAACACCCACTCACCTTGCCCGAGGCCAATGTGGAATGGCTCATCTTCACTTAACGTGAAGAAGGGTCTTGTCTTTTTGAAATTCCATTCCCTCGTCAACTTTTCCACATGACAGCGAAAAAAAGGATGTAATCTCAGTTTCTTATCGCCAGCCTGGGTCGGACATTTTTTTAAGGTACTTATAAACAAAACAAAAAAATACAGCTGCATTCTTGCTGAAGGTCAGTCTGGACGGCGAAGGTAGCAATTGCCAAGTAAGAAGTCCATCGGCTTGTGGAATTCCCTTGTGGGGACTTCGCGAAAGAAGCTCTTATCCCTGTGTCCTCTGCGGTTTTTCAGAGATGTGGTATGAAATGTCGCAACATGTCGTGTCCAAATGCAAAAAGCTCGATCCACTAGGCGAGGGGTCGGCAAAACTTTTCGACGGAAGAGCCAAACGAGTCCCTTACATTTATATAATATTTTGTTCAGAGCCATAATATATTTTAGAAAGTAATGAAAATTGAAGGTAATATCGCAACTAATGATAGTATTATTTATATCTCTATCAAAATAAAAAAAAACTTAGTCTCTCTCCTGTCAGTTTTGTATGAGCACTGAGAAAATTTGGTGATATTCGGTTTGCAAATAGTGTTTTTATTCAACAAACGATTCTTATTCGGAGTCAGGAAATTGAAACTATGCTACTTTCATTTATAAATTCCAATATATACCTACTTGTATACATAGGAATGTGTATATTTCAATTCTGTACAATTTAATAGGAATTGGAGTGTCCTACAATGACCGAAGAATTATTCGCAGTCTGTACAAAAACCAAGTATCTGTGATTAAATCTGGACCTAGCTGTGAGAAGGCATGAATAAGAAAAGGAGTGAGACATGACTGTGCATTGTCACCCGTAATTTTTAATGTTTACATCAAGAGAGCCATCAATGAAATCAAAGAGAAGTCTTCTGGATTGACTATCCACGGAGAAAAAATAAGCATGCTGCGATTCGCTGATGACATAGCACTCATAGCAGAGACAGAGAGGGATCTGAACAAGATTCTAGTAACCATGGAAAGGACAACGGCCAGATATAAGCTGAAGATAAATGAGAAGATGACTATGATACTGAACTGCAGCAAGAGAGAAGAAGCCAAAACCAACGTTAAACTAGGAAAACAAATACTTGATGAGGTGAGAGAGTTCTGTTACCTAGAAAGCCGAGTAACCAACGATGGACGAAGCAAGGAAGAAATATTTGTAGAATAGCCCAGGAAAAGAGGGCATTTTAACAAAAGAAGAATCTCCTTGCAGCTGGAAATACAAGCGTAAAAGTAAGGAAACAGTTTATCAGAATATACATCTGGAGCATGTTTTTTTTTGCTGCAGTGAGGCATGGACGATGACAGCAGCGGATAAGAAAAGGGTGGAAGCATTCGAAATGTGGTGCTACAGAAGGATGCTGAAGATTAAATGTATCAACCGAGTAAGTAACGAGGAAGTCCTAAGAAGAGTAGGAGAAAAGGGAAGTCTGCTGAAAACTCTAAAAAGGAGAAGGAACAACTTAATCGGCCATATCTTAAGTCATGATGGCCTGATGAAGACTATCATCGAGGGGAAGTGAACGGGAAGATTGGAAAAGATAGGCCTCGGTTGAGTTACAAAGAACAGATCGTAAAGGACGTGGAAGAGACGAACTACGTTAAGATGAAGGGGTTGGCCGATAGAAGAATCGAGTGGAAAGCAGCGTCAAACCAATCCTAGGATTGTTGACCAATGATGAAGAAAAATTTTAATGAAACTACGATAGTTTTATCTCCATTTTCAAGTTCACTTCCGATCCACAGTTTCGCACCCAGAGCCACATGTCGCTAGCGTACTGTACTTTGCCGAACCTTAAACTTCGCCACCTTCGCCGTCTGTATCATTTATCTAATTCTGTATAACTACTTATAGGCATTTCAGACCGGGAGGAATAGGGGTGGGAATAAAAGGGAAAGAAGGAAAGGTAGAGAGAAGTCCGGCGTCGGCATTAGACTACTCTAAACGAAAGTCACCAAGGGGACCACGTTTTAACGTCCAATCCGACGGGCGGAGTACTGAACTCGAATACTCTCTACTGAGCACTCAAGTAGGGGCCGGGTTGCTAATGAAAAAATTTCAATTGCCGGGATTCGAACCCGTGCTCTCTGCGTGAGAGGTCATCATGGTGTGACCCCTATGGCGCGCGCTGTATAGAATATATTTTTATGCTAACGAATCTTTTACCTCTCAATTCAATCATTTCGGGCGGAACACTGTGGAAGTTCATAATGAATAAGTAAAAACAACTGTTTGAATCCACTGCATTTTTAATGCTACGACTAGCTTCGAACGCTTGGTGTCATCATCACGTATTAAAGTTGGAGTTCGTTTTCAGCATTATATATACTCAAGGAATATGGGGCGGAGAGGGGGATGGGTATATGGAGGAGAGAGGAAAAGGTTAGGTTTGACTGGTAATGTGGTGAGGGGGGTGGGGAGTTTAGGAAGGTGTGATCCAAGGAGAATGGTGTAATAGTGGAGGGTCGTTGGAAGGTGCACAGCAGGAATTAAAAACATCTTATCCCTCAAACTAGGGAGGCCTTTTGTCGTGGGTTAAATCACATAATATCGGTTAAAATTCACAGCAATGTTTGCTACATGGAGGTTTCTAGCAATGGGGAGGGTTTGTCAAATATATCATCATTTTAAATCTGTCCCTTTTTACGGTGTTTTCTTATCTCCAATTTGCCCAATCTTTTACCACGTTGGTTTTCTGTGAAAAAGACCTACGAGTTCGAAAATTTGATTAATTTAGGATTAGGATAAAACGAAAACGATAGGATTAGGATAATGGGTAAAGGTAGAACATTTTAAGAGAGGAATGGTAGAGATATCACAAAATTATAGAAATTGATTGCCGAACTGACAGATTCAAAATGTCCTTTTTTCCTCGTACAATTAGGGATATGAATAACGGTAAATATATCCAGTACGAGTGTAGCAATGGATAACATTGGTAGCTGCATGTAGGTATAAGGACTTGAAGCTAACCCAACTAACAGCATGTTTTTGCATGTTTGCTTTGCAATTTTTATCTTTTTTTAAATAGTGAAGTTTAGAACAGTATATAAACACTAATCCTTTTTTATGCATGTTTGGTGAGTCTTCACCCCCTGCCACACACCTTTATGATGGCTTGCAGGGTATTATGTAGATGTAGATAGAATCCCAGTGTTTGCGTTAGCTTACTCTTAACGAAAGGCGCCTTTGGGCCCACTATTCCCACGTCCCATACGGTGGACAAAGTGCTGCACTATTGTTGTTCTTATTTGCCTCTCAAAGAGGAACTGGTGTTCTGCTGAAAAGCCTCTCACGCTGCCGGTAGTCGTGCCTGGGTCCTGAGGATTTTGTTGCTAGTACTCCTGCCACCATGCCAATCCGATTTCATTTGGTCCTATTCTGCGATAAATTATAACTTTAGTTTTTCTTCTTCGTTCGATATGTGGTGGTAAATCATGGTAGCGCTGGTTCCTTGGACGGAAAATTACCAGCCTATTGCGCCATTTTCCCAGTCCATCCTATCGCTTCGTCGCCGTCGTACCAATCTTGGCTAGCAAGGTGAATTTTTCCGGGGAGACTAGTTTTTTCTCCTTTTAGATAAGCCATCTGATTGCACGATAGGAATACGTCGAGCGGCATGTTTTTGATTTCATTTAGCGTGAGAGCGGCACATTTTAAGGAGGTTGGCTCGCGACTGCTTGAGTCAAGTGGTCTGAGGAATCTTATTCATTTAAGTACGATTAAATACCTGCTAAGTGATCCTTACTTCACAAAGAAAATTACCTAAGCTATTGAAAATCATAAGTATCACAAAAAATACGATGTAAAGTCGAAGGATTTTTTATGATAATTTTTATCAGCTCGACTATGGAGTAAATTCAGCATTTACTTTAAAGAAATAAATTCATGTACTCAATGAATTTACTGATTTATAACACCAGAATATTATTGTCAAACGTTATGTTATAACGTTTGATTTTTCTGAAATATGCTTTAATATCTCATTAGTAATGATATTATTCATACGCCATACATTTTGGCTAGAGCGACCGCAGCGCCACTTGAAGACAACTAACGCATTTCGTCTGCTATAAGCGCAGAAATTGTTGGATTTAGCGAAAAATACGGTGGGTTGATGCCTTTTTTTTCGTGTAATTTTATATCTTGTAAAATTTCGCATAAAATATCAGGTTTTTGCAAAAATGACATGTCACTATGGTATTTTTAAACGTTATATTCCCATGTGATGGCCATTCTCGCCGTTAATCGTATGTAATTTCAAATGCAATTTGTGCATAAAGGAGTATGGGTTGGTATATTTATCTTTACTTTATTAGACAGAGTAAGTTTAATTCTATAGGTGCTGAAAATATAAAAAAATGACATGACTTTCACTTTTCGGATCAACCTCCTTAAGGTAGATTTTCACCCAGTCACTCTTTCTTACCCGGACAGATTAAATTAAGATCGAATATGTTGATTCTATTGACCCGTATTCTGGTGACAGGGCTTAAACATCGCTCATAAAAGCTGTTACGTTAATGATGTAGAACAGTGTCAGCCACACTAGCAACATTTAAGATTTATTTTCTTCCTCCGGAAATTTCATGGTGAACTACTAATCATGTAATATATCCTGGAGAATTTCCATAAATCATTCACTTTGACCGGGATTCGAACCCGGCTATACTTATTTGGGGGCGACCGACAGCTGAGGCTACTTGCGCCGTTTTAGGATTGGTGGGTTATAGGGTAGAGGTAGGTTTTCAGCGTAGAGAGAAACCCAGCGTCGGCATTAGCCTGCGAAAGTCGCCAAGGGGTCCACCGTTTAACGTCCCATCCGACGGACAGAGTACTGCCGTCTATAAAACCCTCAAATGGGGATCGGTAAACCAATGTAAAATATCTTTCCCTGTTGGATTCGAACTCGGGCCTCCATGTGAAGGGTCAGCATGATTTCAAGTATCAGCGTAAACTTTATGGAACTCACTTAGGTATTTAAATGGGCAAGGGCCTAGCCACTTTGATACACCGGTTCCCGTCAGATCACTTGGGCCGGGACGGAGGTTGGATGGGTCACCCTCATCCATACCTCTACCGCGGTGCTCTTGTCCCCTGTCTGCAGGTATTCCTGTTAGGTCTGTAGGCCTCCAATTTTTAGGTATTTAAATGAAATTACAAGTTAGTACGCTCCTTACTATCCTATTGCTGTCGACCACATATAATGTCATTACCTTGATAGTGACATTATATGGGTGTACCAACTTGCAATTTATTTCCGAAAGGTGAGTATTCTAATAAGTAAAGCAACCTGATCCCCTCGACCCCGGATCCCTCGAATTTGTGTCAGGTGCTTCAGCCATTCCTTCTTCTGTGTGGAATTCTAAACTAGTGATTAATATAGGAGTAAACTCCTATAAAAGTTCACTACAGATCACGCCATACTTTGATACTTGGGTGACGTAGTAGTTGCCCAAGAATATATATCAAATCGAATCGGAAACCGTACACGGGCGGTATATGTTCCATTATTGTAGGGGTGAAGATCACAAAGTATTGTGATCTTCAACCCCTGCCACACACCCTAGAGGTGGTTTGCAGGGTATCGCGTAGATGTAGATGTACGGACAATGTGTAGTAGATTGCTTCGGATCCTCGCAAAAATTTCTCCTTTGTAAACAAGAGCGCCGACATGAATGTGTCAAAATATCATTGTCTACTGCAGCACTGAAATAAAATGGCGATATTGTAATAACGTAACGATGCCAAGTATTGTCCTTCGCCTATCATGTGGCATTCTTTGTTGCGTTGTGTTTGGGTTTTCCGGGTTACTCTTTAAATTTCTGATCGCTGCGAAAGAGCTGGCGATTATTTGCTTAGCGACTTGATTTCAACATATAGACATAAATTGCCTGCCAATATAGTCGAACATATATTTGATTTAATATATATCGAATGCTTATGAGTCAACTCCAGGGTGCTTCTGAGCTTTAAAAGCTTGAAGGGAAATAGATGCCGTAACGCACTCCCGAACATACTCTGTCACGAAGCAGTCGTATTTGTGCACAGAGCGCCACCATCCTCTTAGTTAAATTCAACTTTGAACTCTAAGGTGCCAACTACATATTAACAAATTCAATGATCGTGAACTTTCCGCGCTAGGATGCGTAACAGCGGATAACTCCGTCCAGTTTTTTTCGAGGCTGGCTTGCAATCCTTAATTGTTTATCTGTTCTTGTAATGCCTGTTTTCGTCAACTTTCGCCTTTTCGTAATTCATGCTTAAATTTTCTCCTTATTGGCTGAGGAGATATGAAGTCTGGCGTAGGAATTGATTGGTAACTTTGATAGACTTTCTTAATTGTGACTCTTGCGGCCACGAAACCTGACTCTGAGGAGGGGAACAGTCACGTGTAAGTCACGTGAATAACATTTTGACCCCTTTGCTATGGATCTGAATGGACTGAAGGAGAGATTGGTGGGGGAGAGATTCGTGGGAGATTAGTACGTCAAAAGATGAAAATGGCCACTGGTTAGTTTGCGTGTGGTTTAAGTAAGATTCCCATGGGACCATTAATTCGAAAGCTGACGATTAAATTCATTTTCGCCATTTAGTGCTCTTGGAAATCGATTAAGGCTCATCAAAATACCGATGTTTACTTTTGTAAGATAGAGGAGGAAATTAAATTCAGTTTTGAGTACATTTTTCCGAATGGGCCAAGGTAAACTGAATGTGATTAATGAAATAAACGCTTCCTTTAATGTTCTGAGACATCAGTGCCTTCTACCTTGGCGGCATATATCTACGGTGCGTGAAGGTTTCTCGGGTCCTCCACCGGGTTAATTCGTCCATGTACGCTGACGTTTCGACGTTTCATGAGGCTCCCTTCAATCATGCGGCGCCCTTCTGAAGGTTGGTCGATGGACCAATCAGGAGACACCTGACTCCAGGAGAAGGGTATATAAGGAGGACAATTTTTTGCGTACGGCATTCAGAAGCCCTGAAGACGATTGCCGAGTCGGGAATCGAAACATCGGCGGACATGGACGAATTAACCCGGTGGAGGACCCGAGAAACCTTCACGCAGCAGATACGCCGGGAAAGCACCAGATATATCTACGGTCTTCATTAAACTCAGGATATATGATGTGTGAGCGAGGTATTATGCCGATACTGCATTTCGATCGGGTTCCATTGTTTTTAAAAGCTATTTTATGAGCACTCTTACCAAAAGTCTAACCATGGGGAATACATATCCGGAAAAATACGGTCAAGTCATCAGAAATCTAAGATTTGGTAAAAAAATATTAGGGAAATATACTGTGAAGAGGAAAGAGCGGTCTTGCTTTTCTTTATTAAGGCTTTGCTTAGGATATACTACAGTTAGTATATGGGTTTAGTCTGATTGATTACAGAATCAGGTAGAAGAGGTAAAAGAGTATTGTTATCTGGGAAGCCGAGTAACCAGTTACTTATGAACCACGAATGAAATACTAGAAGAGTCCAAGGAAAAGGGGCTTTTTAACAGAGGAAGAATATACTTACGTATGGAAATACAAGCGTAGAAATAAGGAAACAATTCGTCTGGACATAGATACATATGAAGAAAGCTTATTTGTCTCAATGAGGCATGGTCGATAACAGCAGAAGAGAAGTGAAGGCTGGAAGCATTCGCATTATGGTTTTACAGAAGAATGCTGAAGATTAAATTAATCGCCTGAAAACAAATCAAGTAGTCTCGTGAAGAGTGGGAGAAAAGAGAAGTATTCAGAAAACTTCAAGCAGTAGATGGGACAACCTAATCGGCCTCATTCTGAGACGTGATGGTGTGATGAATACAGTCGTCGAAGCAAAAGTGAATGGGAAGAAAAGAAAAGGAAGGGTTCGCCTGAAAGTTATGGAGCGAATAGTGAATGAAGTAAAAGAAAGACATTATAATGAAGAGAATAGCTGACAGGTGAATTAAGTGAAGAGCTCCATCTTCGATGGTGATAATGATGATGATAACTCATTAAAAGTTATTCACGAGGCTAATAAATACTGCCATACATATCAAACTAATCCCAAGATTGATTAACAAGTGATAACGATTCTTTTTATTGCTCCCGGAATTACCGGTGCATTACACGCACTTCTGTTGGCATTTATTTTTTTCATTCGCCGCTGCTTCAGAGATAATCTATTTTTAAGCACGTGACCCAACTCATTGCGTGGGAGCATTCCAATTTCACCCTTGTTTACCTCTACTTGCCACTTCCATGCGATTCACTTCCTACACAGTTCATCGCTTGAGCCTCCGAATCTGTCGTATGTTCCATTTTTTCCATCTCTAATCACCCTGCGACATTAAACCCTTAAAATATGTCACCACGCCAAGTTGTGAAATTCATGCTCACATAGTCACCTGTGTGTTTAGCGAACTATCTACCGTGCATTTTATTCTTCGACGGAAATATACGGCTTAAGCTGTGATTTGTATTAAATTTAAGCTTATGATGAGTTATATGTTGGTGCATAAGTATCTATTTTTTTAAATTGTTTACTTTTCATCCAATATATTTACAAATATTTATAGGGTGAACTTAACACACAAAGATGGCATTATAATTCGCATTTTATAAGGGTGTTGAGTTTGAAATAAATTTTCCGAATTTGAAATATGAAAGGTAGCTTTCCCAGCGAACTTGCTGGAGATTAGTGATGGTCACTCAACCTGGGGATGATACCTGAGTCGGCCACTTAACCCAGTGGCCAACTGAGATAATATTTTCTGAATTTGCTTATAGTAAGCACCCTTATCCTGTTGCATGTCCAAGTCATTACAATAATTATTAAATGCATGCCTATTCGGTTGACATGTCTATGCATTGCATAATTATTTTTTGTTTTTCTCTTCCCATTCTTTTGCTGGATCTAGAATATTTGGGTACCTTCGTAAATATATGCCTCATCAATTATAATTAGCATATAAAAAACTTATTCACATTATGATGCAATAATGGCGTTATTCTTCTTTTTGCTCAACTCCCTGTTCAGTTTAATGTGAAATACCTTACATTATTTTTTTCTCTATTTTAAAGGCTTGTCACCCATTTTAACGCACGCATCCGAATCGTAAGTGTGAATGCATGAAATAGAGGAGACGAGGACGTAAGGAACGTGTCTGGTAATGTC
The DNA here is from genome assembly GCA_933228895.1 of Platycnemis pennipes. Classification (NCBI taxonomy): domain Eukaryota; kingdom Metazoa; phylum Arthropoda; class Insecta; order Odonata; family Platycnemididae; genus Platycnemis; species Platycnemis pennipes. The sequence goes on along the minus strand of OW121851.1, from coordinate 38,879,852 downwards.
AGCCATTACGAATTGGAAGGCGGCGGAGGGGTGGTTGGCGAGGGGGCGGGGGCGGGGACGGGGCCGTTGCGAGGGAGGGGCCGAGAGCGACGAAACAGGGCGTGCCCAAATATTTGGAAATTATCGATTTTCTGTTGCTGCTGTCGTTCGAGGAGCCGAGATAGGCCCACCTCCTGCGTCGCCATGGCAGCCTAGCATACCTCGTATTCTTCTGTCGAGCCATTCTGAATCCGAAATAATATGATACAAACAAGATGGCTAATCTGGATACGCTGGAGGGACCTTCATACAACTACGACCACAAAACAAGTGCGCAATGCGTTTCACTCGAGTGAGGCGGGATTTTTGACATTATTCTTCCACTCGGCATGGAAACTGCTTTTTGTCAATTTTTCAGACAGGAGACTGTAGATGGCAGCCTTGACGCTCCTAGCGCCTCAGCTGTAAAACATTTACAAAGAAATCCACGATACGGCAGCACAGTCGTTTTCTAAAGCTTCGTCTTGCTTTATTTACCATACTGATGCTCAGTTAATGTTCTAATCCACCCAGGATGCAAACTTAGCATCAGCATGAATGGAAGAAAATTGCAGCCTGATGACCGAATCCAAAAATCCAAAGGAATCCAAAATGATGACCGTTTGCTTGTTTGAGATGGAAAAGAGGAAGTAGTCAACTCTTGCGCTTGTGCTGAACAGTGCGAATAATAAGAAAAATATGCTGTATACTGAATATTTCTGTTTCGAGAGGACACTGATCTAATATCCAGCTGTGGAATATTGGCAAGGGAGCTGACAGTAGATTGGTTGAGAGTCTCCAGTTTAAAGACCAAAAGAATCACAAAGAAAAATGAATGAAAAATGTTACTACGGTCAGGAAAATACCACAAAACAAGGCCTATCACTTAGATTGAAACTTAGAGTCTCATTTCGCATTCTGAACAGCCAAAACTTGGCACACCTGCTGCCATGTTCTGTAGAGCCGAAAAGAACAACGGAGACACCTGAAGAATTTCATTTTTCTTCTGTTATGCGCTTAAGAAATAAAAGTTGCCATCTTGTTACACAGAAATCTTGTCTGATAAGGAAACGAGACAATATTTCCGGCACCAATCTAGCTTTATTCCATCCAACTGCTACCAGCTGTATCGGTTGACACTGAAAATCTTCAGGGTAGGTACTGCGAGTTTTAATTGACGACTTTGAGCGTTTGATATTAGTTGAGGGCCCAATCATAGATGGGGTGTGAATCGTCATCAATGGCAGTCCGATGCTGACGGCGCAGGTCGACTGCATGGGAGAGATTTAGGGAGAAAACGTATGCCGCGCCCCTAGCTAGACGGCGGTCGGGAGTGGAAGTAAATTGCCCCCTTTCTCGCCAGAACGTACCATTCTCTCCTTATGCACGCCTGCTGTCTGGGACATACCATGACTTTGCCGGAGATATACCCTGCCGCCTGCGGTGCGGCAGTCGCTAAGGCCATACCCCGGCGCACACTGCTACAGCTGGAGTGTTGGTATCAGCCCTTCTCTCCATCGCCGCCCGTGTATTATGCTGCAAGATCCAGTTACAATTTATGAAACTGGAAAGTTTCATCGCTACCGTTGTTCACCCTTATCATACCTTTTACTGAAGGATAATCGTCGGGGAAAATAAAAATGTTGACCATCGCCATTAAAAATACTAGCGCCAAAAAACATGCAGTAATCCATAGCGAACTGAACATACCTATGTCTGAGAATATCGTGCTAACCGTGTGCGTCAACAGTCACTTTTTCTCCTAATTTTATTGGTAGCTGTAGGTAAGTCAACGTTACATTAGTCAACATTACATTTGACAAGAGTCATCATTAAGTCATGTGAAAGATATCTTCGGATTTGAGACAAAACCATGAACACCCTCGTGAAGGATTTTCTTGAGTCGTGAGAAAAACAGAAGATAACTGGTATTTCTTTCTGGAATTTTCTGTAAGAGCGTCTGGGAAAGGAAGACTCCACAACAGCCTTAATCGACGAGTAAACAATTATATTGCTAATAACTTCATTGCGGATTTCAATGTTTACAATAGATTTACCACGGCGGAATATGGTGACATCATTGCATCAGATCCTATTACCGCAAACTAGTGCAATGCCGGAGAGGTAACTTTGATTTAGCCTAATACATAGTTATATCTATAGTTTTATCTAATAGTTATAACGTGGGAGAGACTTGGGAGCTGGAAGGAAAATTGTCAGGGCGGTGCATTCAGTGCTAGGTTGACAGGTGTGGCAATTAATCGCAGATTCGATTAGTCTCACTTGATGCTGCTTTGGTTTCTGACTTTGTGATTAACTGGTCATGAATGTTTTTCACTGGTTACGTTATGCTGGTTTAAGATTTTTGAATTAATACGACATTAGTCTTTGTATTTGTTATTATTTGTAATGTATTCCTTTTCTTACTATAGTGTTACAATTTTAAAATTACGAAAATAGTGGGTAAAATCTTTTTCCAAAACTTTCCATGAGTTAAGGGGGTGCAAGTGCCTCTTGCACCTCTCTCCCGGCGTCCATGAAGGGAGGTTACGCAAAGGCACGAAATAAGATACAAAGAATATTTCGTCCTCCCCCGTTTGTCAGAACCGAATGCACTTACTCTCCACTTTTTCGTTATGTATTACTTGTGTCATTTATACTAATACTGTCTATTAATTGAACTAATTTCAATTACACCCTGATTATTTTTGGTCATTATTTATATTTCCAACAAAATTGATTTTTCGCAGCTAAAGTTTAATGTTTTTTATGTTGCGTATGTCACTTGCTACATTTCAATACACTTAGACTCCATGGATAAAGTCATATATTTATATAAGGCCATATTTTCAGGTTGGACGACAATAAATCAGAAACTGGAAGTGAAACAGCAACAAGAGATGAAAGAGAAAAATACGTAAACATGAAGAAATTAGCCGATAGAAGAATTCAGTGGAGAGGTGAGTCAAACCAATCCAAGCATTAATGACTATTCTTACTAATGATAATTATTAGAAAAAAGACTGGTTTACCGATTACAAATAGCTGCCGGTTTACTGATTAAAAATATCTTCCACTGTCGAGATTTGAACCCGGACCCTCCTGGTGAGAGGCCAACACTGACCAATACAACAACCCAGCTATGATTGATATAAACATAGGCGTATCTAGAAGCGTCTGAAGGGGGGTCAACACCGGGGAGGTATGGAATACCTCCATGCAAACGGGGGGTCCGGGAATTTTGAAAAAATATGCATTTTAAAATGACGTTTTGAAGGTGTTGTGAGCCTTGATATTCCCTTAGTAATTGCATGTTTTCAAAGTTTTTAATTTTTTTTAAATAAAGCCACAAAATAGCGAGGTTTGAGGCTTTATGAGGGTAACTTTTTTCTTTTTTATATTCGAGAAGAACCTGCTATAACATGAGGGATTAGTGAAAAACGAGAGTATTTTTAAATACTTTTTATATTATTCATATTATAATCTTATGAGTAATGGTAGTTCAACTAGGCTTGAGAAAACATTAATTTTAATAAATAAAATTAATTTTATGTAGGTATACTGCACGCTTACGGTACACGCTTTGGTTGAAAATCATACTTATAAGTCTAATTACAAAGGAGATTTAAATTGTACTCTTTTTAATTAATAAAATTTACCTATATTTGTTTTTAACAAAATAGGACTTTGTTTCCAAGGAAACTATATTGTACAACATTTTCAGATTCTTAGTAGCATACCTATTAATTAGGCCTAAATAATGATTTTTTTAAAATGTTAACAAGTAGGTATGTATAATACCGAGTACCAGCAGCAAACTAACTCGAAGGCAGACTGCTTCATCAAGAGGCCAGATAGAAGCCCCTTTACTCTGCTTTTCGATTACTTTGTACCTATTTGTGGTGTGACAGGGTGGCGATCGTCAGGGAAAACCTGGAATTGTCAGGGAAAACCTGGAATTGTCAGGGAATTTAGGAAATCTGGAAAAGTCAGGGAATTCTCGTAACAGTCAGGGAGAAACTGAGATTGGAAATTCTCGTTATTTTTCTACCATTACATTTATGGGGCAGTCTCTCCCGCCCTTTATTTCACCAACTAAGACGAATGTCCGTCGCCGAAGTGCATAGAATAAGCCCCGTCAATTTGTTGAACATTCAGTTGTAAATCTCAGTTATTTAGCTGTGAATCAATCGTACGATGTATCTCTTTTGTATATTCTTAATGCGATATTTGCCTAGTAGCGTTATAATTCATGATCACCATGTATTCCGCTCATCACAAGGAATCCGAGTCTATGTTGTTCGGAAGATTTTACATCATGTTTTTTTTTAACTTCCGAGACTCAGGTCAAGAGGTAGTTGCAGCACACTAGCTTGTAGTAAATACGTGCTTGCAGTTCTAAAAATACGAGACGATGATTATTAAAACCGTAATAGAAGTACGATCACACGTGTAAACAAAATCTTATGGAAGATCATCTTCGATTCCCATACCCCCCTTCGCGAGACAGTAAGAAGTGTCCTCCTCCCCTCCCCTCCTTTCACGCTCAACGTAATTATTGAATGGCACCCTTAGCTCCGTCTCGAAGCAATTTGGTCAGGTCACAAACCACCTCAAATATGATATTCCTGAATATGATGCTGCCGTTGCTAATTGCCTCCAGTTTTCGCTCGCAGTGGCGCCATTACGTTTTGTTTGTTTATACAAATATTTTAACGTTTTGGTTCCCTCTTACAATCAAGGGGTTATAACCACCTTAATCAAATTGTTATTCGCTTCTAAACGTCACTCGTGCCATCAGATTTTGATCCAGTCTAACAACTTGGGCTTGGTTTCTATTTTTCGCGCAATCTGTGCCGGAGTCCGCCTGTAAATTCTCCATTAACTTTCCCTTCGATGCCTCTTCAGTAATCCTCAACTTCCCAGAGCTACCACGACACGCTACCTCTTCCTTGAAGAATTAGACAATGTCAATTTGTAATTTTACCGAAGGAAACCTACACGGCCACGCAAATATGATACGCGGCTGCGTACCCGTGGCCGCTAAAAATGTATTATAAGTGTGTATAATTTGCGTTAGGGCTTAACTTGTGAAGGTGTAATGTATTTTTTCATTCTTATAGCTTTTAATGTATTGATTTCAGCTTTTATTATTTTCTTAGTTTGGACGAAAATTTAATTCATCAGAAATAAAATATTCCGATAATAGCAGGCCTTTTGGCGATCGGTCAGGGAAATTGGTAAGGCCATCAGGGAAGAGTCAGGGAATAGTCAGGGAATTTGAAAATTGTATATCAGTAGCCACCCTGTGTGATCATTCAATTCGCGTAGGAAACATGTAGACGATTTTGTTCACTGCCTTGCAAGTTGGAAGACATGTGACGCTCTTGGTCATGGTGGATTCTTTGAATAGTAGTCAAGGAACGATGACTAAATGGCGTACACTGTTTTGAAATTTCCTCTCTCATTGATTATGGAAAAATACCCAGCGGAAATACCATATGGACAGTGGCGTAGCCAGGTTTTAGGTCTAGGGGGTGCCGTGGGGTAGTGGGGGGGAATTTGTAGGGGGCGCTGAGTTATAAATTCAACAGTTTACTAAACTTAATATACTGTTATATACTTCTACTGTATTATTTTGTTCATAATATGCTATGATCCAAACTTGTAGACCTTGTAGAATTTATTGCTGAAAATTAAGTTATGACATTGATTCATGTACATATTTGGGACCTTAGAATGGAAACATTTACAGGCTTAGGGGCGCCAGAAAACAGGGAGCGGGGAGGGGGAGGAGGAGGGGACATTAACACCCCCCTGGAAATACACATCCCGTTACACGTGAGTGTATATCCGCAACCAGCCTCTCTAGCTCTTCGATACGGGCCTCTTGGAGGTCGCTCTTCGCCTTGGTCTTGAGACTAGCCACAGAGGATCAGTCAGCTATACTCTACTGACTCTATACGTTTTGCGTATTCTCTCGGCATTTGAGTAAATAAAATAGGGGAGGATAAAAGTATCGTACACGAAAGCCTAAGCGATGTAGAGGTCCACGTCGATTACGCCGCCGCCGACGAAAACGTATGCGGCGCCCACGTTTATAGAGTACACCTCTACTGACTTCAGCAATGGACTCGTCTTACTGCAAAAATTACCAAAGTCCTGTGCTGTCTGTCTGTCTACTGTTATAGTTGCAACGTAGAAGCCTAGTAAAGTTTATGGAGCGTGTAAAATCGAAGTGTAGTGCAGTAGTTTGGTAGTTGTCCTATTTGTTGGTTTGCTACTAACAAAAGATATAAAAAAACTTATAAACTAAAGATTGTGATATAACTGCACTATCAGCATGTGTTAAACACATCATTTATTCGTTTTTTTATCAATGGAGGTGGGTTACAACACCAAAGACCCTGGATACGCCTATGGATAAAAAATTGGTCATGTAAGAGAAACTTGTTTGTATGCAGAGGTGCCTGAAATGGCTGGTTGCTAAAATGATTCCTATAATTGGCCACAGCTGATTTCCCTCCATAATGGCATTCGATAACCTATCGTTATTCATGACTTGACGTATCCACCTACCCTTAACGCATTTACTCCGTACGTTTGAACAAAATTTAACCACTCATCATTTATTGTGGTTAACCGCCGTCGATGAATGACTCATTAAGTTAGTACTTGGGATGTTTTCGCTTTTTTCCTGCCTATATTTTCTATACGGAATGTTAATTTCACGGGGTCTTATTAGCGTTATAACATGCCAAATGCATCTAATCCTACAAAGTAACCTGCAAACCAGCTCTAGGGTGTGTAGTAGGGTGTGAATGATCACGAAACATGCCCTAAATACGTATATGCAGTAATCGATAAAATAGTGCTTAGTTAAAGATTACTTATTTCCGTAATGTTGGTCTGACTGGGCTAAGATTTCTTTTTATACAATATGGATTGAGATATTGGACTAAAATTACATACAACCGTAAAATAAGATGTTTGTGTACAGAAAACAAAAAATTTACATTACAAAAAAATTATTTTATTTTAACTTGGATTTCATTTATTAATGTCCCTAATTTTACGCGGAAAGAGTGTATATTTCGCCCTCTATGTGTTCAGCCATGTCACTTCATATATTTATTTATGATATAACCAGTGTAAGATTTAATTTAACATGAATAATTTAGTTGAATATAAAATGAGAGCAGAGAGCTGCCTGAAATTAATATTAGGAGTTTTAGAATTTAGTGATGATGATCTCGCCTGCTCTGATACATTGGAAATTTTAATATTGCATAAGCACCTTACGAAAAAGGTATCCTTATTTGATTTCTGTGGTGTGCAAAGTATTGCTGTGATTGCTCAAAAAGCACTTCAAAGAGAAGCGAAATCGACGCTGGGCGTAATGGCTTCGAGGAAACGCTAGTAATGTGGCATTCAGCAAAATTGAACTGTCGCGAAGGTTTCAGAGGCCATTGTACGATTGTAATTTGAACGATGCCTTTTTTTTCTTCCCTGCGCACCTTTTATGAGCTGCGGGTGATGTTGCTGCCAATTTGGCGGAACCGGTTGTCGAAATATGAAGCCTCGGGGAGTCTACCGATCGTCTTCACGAAGCAATCCCGCAATTCATTATGCTAAGAGATTGAATGCTCATGAACTGGCGCCACTTGTCTATGTGACACCGCCGCCGAAGATATTGCAGAGAAATCCAAAAAGACGTTGCCCACTTTATTGAATTTGTTAGGGATTTTTAAATTGATAGAATCTCCTGTGGTAACCGCAAAAGCTTATTAAAGCTGAATGGGATATGACTCCTAGAATTAGAACCGTGTTGCGCAATACACTCAACTTTGATCACCAATATTTCAATGGTCTTGAGAATTAAAAACCAAATGCCCAATGCAGAGTTGGTGTTCAGAACATTCATTGACATTCACATTATGTAAAAGTCTATCCATTTTATATGTGCGTAACAAAAGAAAACTAGGAAACTTTGTTCATTTAGTCTGGGAAAAAATATTTGGAAAAAGGTTTGAGGAGGATTTTATGGCTTATTTTCGTCGTTTCTTCTCCAGTTATTTATTTATGAAGGAAGTTTATCATGGCCATTCCTTGTGGTAATATGTTTAGTTGTTTCTGTTTTTTGTTACACTCTAAATCCATTCAGGGGATGGAAATAAAACAATATAGAAATGAGTGAAAGGCTGCTGATTAAGGTGAGTGATGCTGGTGGGAATTATTGGGCATGATGATATCAAAACTTATATGTGCTTTTATGACGTCAGTATATATGCATTATATGGAAAAGTGATGTTTCCCAACCTTAAGGGAAATAGTTAGATCTATAAAATTTAACGTTTTATCACCTATATCATTAGTACAACTCATTGACTGGTGCAAGGGATTGATTCATTAGACAAATCAAATGACCGACGTATCTAGAATAGTTAACCAAATTTTAAGGGTCGGATGGTTGAGGATTATTGAATAGATTGGATTCTGAAATGTCCATGAAAATGTTATTCAGAACAGCTGACAGCAGTGAACCTATCGCTAGACCGTGAGATTGAGAGTTGAAAGAACCATCAAACATGAAGTAATTTCATAAATGCATAAGGTCAAGTATTTATTGATTTCTCTTTTGGTCTGCTCCATTCAACCTGACTGTTACAAAGGGGCGACCGCGAGAGAAACTGCTTCCTTCGCAGGAAGTGAAAGAAACAAGTTTTTGACATCAATTGATATTTATTTTCTATTGGAAGGTAGGTTGATTTATTTTAACATGTTGGCTAACTCACCCGACGATCGCTTGGAAGTGACAGGTTTATTGAACAGAACATATTTCAGAAAATTATTATCCCATACCTTTAAGTCCAAAATACTTCATGGTTATCAATGATTTCGCCTTATCCTTGCTGAATTCAGTCCATGAAATCTTTAGCACATCTACTGTCGGAACCTTGGTATGAAATTACCGGGAAAATTATGTAGCTGTTTTTGTTAACCTTTATGAACTCAAAATGAATGAAATTATGAACTTGACGCTGATACATTATTATTCTCTTTTTAGTCCGCGTTTCACGATTTGAAAATTTACTCTACTTTTCCCTGAACCAATGATAAATTTGAGTGAATCTCGTCAATGCACTATTTTTGGATCGTAAGTGGTACACTTGAGAATACAAATGTATTTCTTAGTAGGCCTAAAATACTGAGATATTCATCATAATTTATGTTGCGAGTTAAATTCTAAATATTTAAATGAGTGATGGGAACACGTATTTGGTTGGAGGGGAATCAGTTAACCTAGCGGTGCACTTTCACATTTTACCATCGGAATTATTGAATATCCGGTCTCCTTTCCTGATGATTATTTATCTGGAGGAGGTTAATTATAGCAAGTACCGACTGAAATCTGGCGTGAAAAGCATAGCGATTGCTTCAGAGCCAGGGTTGGATTAAGATGTTGTAGGCCCTGAGCTGTTACAAGGTTTTACTACCCCCATGCATAAGTCTTTATACGGCTGTACTTAATAATATAAACGATGTTATCCATAATATAAAATGTAATATTTCGAAATTAAAAAATGTGGCGAATTATATAAAATAATGTGTACTCTATTTTCAACCACTTCAGTTACATCCCATAAGTTAATATTCAAATTGGTGCCTCTTGATACCCTAAACAGGTGCTTATTTTGATTTACGCTTAATCCTGATTAGAGCGTATATGAATTCTTATTTAGATATATACATATTCACTCACCGGGAAATACGAGAGGTGTTAGGCGTACATGAGAACGCAAGAGGTATAGCAGTGGAGTACTGCGGGGGGATCGATGCCTTCGACGTAACACTTCAAAGGGGGAATTCAGGCTTTCCCCAAAACCCCTCCTTCCCAGGGACCAAGCCCTTGCTCCTGTCTACCCGGAGGGTGACAAACCGATATCGAAGCTGGCCTCTTTAATTCGGCGAAACGAATTCGGATTAATATGTACGAAATGGTGAAGGGATCGCGGTGAGGATAAAGGGGAGGCTTGAGCTTTCGTCTTTTGTTTTTTGTTATGTTTTTACTTCTACAGGAAGCCGCATTGGCGCCGCGGACGCTGGCCTTTCTCCTGGAGGGTGGTGGATTTCAAGCACCCCTCTCCAAACGCTTTCGAAGTCCGTTCGATGTTGCGATGCGGAATCTGATGTTTCGTTCATTTATCTCGGAGCGATTGCTTGTATCCCTTGTTTACGTTTTGCATTTCGAATGAACAGAAAGGTTCTGGAGAGCGATACGGAGGGTGTGAGGAGGGCATGACAGTCGAGGAGGTCTGCTTCATCGTCCGAAGGCCAACGCGTGCGGCTGCCGAAAATCAATTGTCCCCCCTCCTTCCTTCCCTTTCTTCCCCCCCCCCTCACTCGTATTGCCCTGCCTTGCTGCTGTTTCGCTATGGCGGTCGTACCCCCTCTAACGCTGGTCTGTTCTGGCAATATTCCTTTTTCCTTCGTCCCACAGGTTCGCTCGGGGGAATTTTATTGCCATTTTCGCTCTGTCAGAATGAGTACATATTTTGATTTATCCTTTTACCGCATGGTAATCTATTTTTATATTTTTTAACGAAGGTCGTTGTCGATGGAAGATTGCTGGGAGGGCGAGGATAAGTGAGAAAGTCGCCCGCAGCAGACTGGTAAATTTGCAAAAAAGTACAAATTCAACATTCCATTATTAGCCGAGATTCTAACCATTTCAATGTACCTCATCTGTTAGCAACGGACCAGTCACCTAAAAAAAAATTAGTTCTCTCCGGTTATCAACATCATGATCCTACTGAGGTACTTACAAGTCCTTTGCAAATTCCACATCAAATTCCCCCAGTACCAAATTATTTATACTCAAACTCTCATCATAGCAGGCCAGAACATAAAGCCATAAGTTAGCATTAAATTCGTTTTATCCTCTATATAATGATTAACGCCCCACACAAACAATTATGCAACAAATTAAACAGCATCACTCGCCATAAATGAAAAGCCCTCATAAAAGAGAGACGGTTAGATGCAGTCAGGTTGGTAACGTGCCGGCCTGGCACACCTATGGGAATGTATTGTTGTGTTCGTCTTACAATTAAGACGGATAGACTATGCGATATATCATTAGCCGTTGGGGCAACTTAATCCTCAAGTTTATTCAATCCCTTTAAGTGAGAAAAAGAAACGGCATTATGGGTAGTGCGAAGAGGGCAGGAAATATGCTGATGTGAAGAGATGTGAAGAGAAGTATCATAGAGAATGAGGCGGTAGAAAAATAAAGAGAAAGATTCGTAGGGATACTTCAACAAAGCCGACCCTAACCGGTTGAAGACTATCAGTTGGTCAGGGATGGATATGAACTGTGAGTTTTAGAAAATAAAAATATAATATATTGTAGCTGTTGTTCGGAGGAGGTGACCGACAGCTAATTTCACTAGTGCCATTTAGGATCGGTAGGTTTCTGGATATGGGTAGTACTTTTCTGTAAACGGGGAAATGGTTGGTTGAGAAACATGTTGTCGGCAGAGTTTACTCCTAACGCTCAATTGTCAACGGTAAAGAATACGCATGTAAGTTATTTTCAGTTATGTTTTGTAAAATAACTTCTGTGCTCCTCTCAATATTTCCTGCTAACCCTGATTTCGTCTTAAGCCTCTGCATTTTTCTTGGTCCTAATGGTTGCGCTTGGCTTACGATTGACGAAGCCAATTTGAGGAAAAAAAAATCATGAAATAACTGTTGTGTGTAGGTTTAGGTTTTAAACTATGCACATTTATATTCTGCTATTTTCTTAGGTTCCTACAGACAATGCAATATTTTGTCTGAATGTTGCTTTATTGCAAGCTCATGGGACAAAAATTTAATAAGACTGCTTATAGTTCGTCAAAGAATTTAGATACCAAAATTTGGACCTTATGTGCCAGCATATTATTTTTTCAGGAGTATTTATTAGGGTTTTACACCGCGTTAGCTCCTCTGCCTCCAGTGACCTTTCAATAAAGCCGATGAAAGACCCATTAAGAACTACCACTCATAATATGCTGAGAAAGCGTCGGAACTTTTTTCGCATTATTTTTCGTCTACATTTTAGAATGTAGGAGGTTAGGCTCAGATTCGCTTGAGAAATTAGTGCCGCAATAAATAATATTTTTAAAGAATATCCAACAATACAATGCATCAAACGGAAATTATCTTAATTCTTTTTCGAAACGTATTTCCGTTGCGTTACCCGAATGTATTCATGATTTATTAGCCTAATGTTATGTGAACTTCTCTTTCGTAATACCTAGTTTTCCGCTGTGATCCCCCTTACTACCCCCAAAATCGTATTGAATTTTTACTTTCTTATTTGTTCAAAATTAGATTTTACTTGAGCATCAACGTACATCTATTGATTGTTGGCAGATTGACTGTTTGGAATATTAGTATCGGAAATAGGAAAACAATAATTCGTAACATCTATACTTTATTTTTCACTTCCTTTGCCGATTTCGGGATACGTTTACACCCATATCCACACTAGTACTAAGTACTAGTAGGTGTCTCTATATAATGGTGTAAATGTACTCCGAAACTGGTGGAGGAAGTGAAGTATAAAATGTGGGTATTATGAAATATAACGTATCTCGCCGATACACTTGAACTTTTGAAATTTTGGAAGGAGATGAATGATTAGATAGCTAATTTATTGCCTTATTACATTCCTTTAAATATGCCATCTTAACTACATGCCATGTACTTCCCAGTTAATCATTCCCTTACCTTTAGAAATGGAAGCATATGTGATGCTTCCAGCTCTATAATTAAGCTATATTTTGTTAAAAAATATTGAACACGCGTATTAATTTGAACGTTTCGTGACGCTGGAAAGAAGCAATTCGACATTTCCACCAAATGTATTACCGTAATCCATCATTGGAACTAAGTCGGTAGCCCTCATAATTCTCGAAAAATTAGATGAATTCTGATTTTCCGAGAATTTTTACGATTGTAGTACGATTGTTGAGGAGTAAAATAATATGATTGGACCTATCCTAACCAATAAAATCGATGGTCGGCAAGTTTACCTGGTGGAATTTAGACATAGTAAAAAGAAAGTAATTGGTTGATTCCACTATTTATTTAGATAGACTCTACCGGTTTCAATCTTTACAGGTCATCTTAGGAACTTTATTTTTACTATCCTGACCAATTGACATATCCACATGATGATTCATATTGCCAGAATACTGCGCTTCTTGCATTGGCCGTAGGATTTCTATTCCATATATGTATGCGTAATAGATTTTCAGAGCCCATTAACTTTAACATTACTGGGCATATGATAATCAACAGATCATTTTTTTCTTTTCGACCCAAGGTGCAGTGAGGCATTCATAAAAATATCATACAAATCTGAAAAAAATTAGTATGTCGTACGTGCTGTATATTCCTTTTCTTTTTAGTATTTTCAATAAATGTTAATTGTATTGAAAAATGTTCGTAAATATTTGATTCTTAAATTTATTATTTCCTCATTAATTTAGTTTATTCTATATATTACTGATTCGACTCAATCATTTATAAATGTAAGCAGGCTGATCGAGATTCTGAAATTGTTTTACTTAAGCAAATTAAAATTTGTTTAATTGCTGGTGAAATCCTTTTCAAATAAAAATTATTCTCTTCCTTACTTATGGGGAAAATCGATAAACTAAATTAAAAATAAAAATTTAACAGTCAAATTCACTCGGAGCATGCAATCATTGAAGAAATTTATGATATTAGATTTGAGTGAGCCATTTGAATTGCGGTCGTAATACCCGGGACTGTAAGACCGCCGCGGCGTGTGATAGTTTTTGCTTTACACGGTAGAGGAGCCACCGAGAGTGCTCGGCCGCGGAGCTGATTCGGGTTGTACCGTTCTTGTCGCCGGTGGTCGGATTTGGAACTCTTTGCGGACGGTTTATTTATGACTAGGCGGTGAAATGCGAATGTGGGTCACCGGTAAACCCCATCTCCATGAGGATGGTTTTATGGCGAATGCATCTCTGGAGGCTGAATGTTTTACGGAAGGTATTTACCAAGATGTATTAAGTGTGGCTAGCGATTCTACTACCTTGTCACTGAATCGATCGGAAATTGAAACTACAAAGAACACGGCAAAATCGAACCTGTACATCTAGACAATTTCTTTATTTATTACGCGCGGATTGCAATAATGCCATTGGAATCGTTTTTACTAAAAGTTTTAAGGTACTCGAATCGTTAAGGTTTTATCACAACCTCAAATCTAAATTATTTCTATGCTCAGTCCTGAAAAAAAACACAAAATTCATGCCCAAGGTGGGATTTGAAATCGCGATCCATCGATAATCGAGTCTTCACGTTACCAACCTGACTACCCTGGCAGGTAAAATAATATTTTTTAATGAAAAGTTTACCTGTCAAAATCACGCGTTTGCTAGATGAATGAATACAGCACCTGAGTGGATCTTTGGCATTTTCTTGATTCATGAATCGCGTGGGAAGGCTATCCACTCACTTATGTGACGCTCAACGCAAACAGGAAAGCAACAGAATTACGAGCGGCGGTATTTAAAGTCGCTTTGCCCGTCGTCTACTTATCTCCGACGCATTTGCCGCCGCTCATGAATTACTCATGAGAAAGCACACGCGGGTTGGCTCTCCGTGGCTTTTTCGGTTGATGAATAAATCCGTTGCAATCAGGAGTACGCATGCCTTCGAGTTTAAAAGTGCCGCTGACTAATGGGAAGAGCACACGTGGTCTCCCTGGGGCGATGGCGGTGTGTGCAGCCGTGGCGTTGGGAATGGTTTAACTCCCCACTGGCGAATGATTTAGGACCTCTCTGGTCTAATCCCAAGAGGCTACATCGGTAACGTGTCTAGACGCATAATAATTCCTTCCAATTGACCTCAGAATATGCCTGTTCCCTCAACCTGCTTGCATATTTTCTCTAATATTTCCGTTAATTATCACCTTAGTGACACTATTGAAGTGATATAAATTTTGACCAGTGAGGTGGATTGTAAAAACATACTAGGTAGGTGGAGATTATCATGGACTCGGGCTTAGCGTAATAAAACGTTTACGGAATCGAATGTTACGGTAAAATTGTGATACTTTAAAAAATAAGTTTCAAATGAAGATGTGAGGACCCCGTGCAAATTCTTCGGCAACACCAAGTCAAACATTTCTTCTTCATATCCATATCTAAAATTGATTCATAAATGGATATTAACTATTGATAACATTGAAATGTTATTGTAAAGGGTATAAGTTTATGCTGTAAGTCATATTTGTTGTAATCCTATGTTGTATTTTGGTCTGAATTTCTGGTTCCTTCGGTATCAATTTTTTTTCTTATCTTTTTAGCACAACGATCTATTTTCTCGTTTTCATTATGCACGGAGTAAATTTGGCTCTATGTTGTTCATTTCCGGTTACTTGTATCCTGAAGTTAGCTTAGTCACAGACTTATTGCCTTATAGGCTAACTCACTTCCCTGAACGGCATTAAAAACTGTATAAAAATATAAACGGAAGAAATAAAATTATTATTATGAATAATTTACATAGCAGTCATTCGGCGAAAGACCAATTATTTGGTATACCGCCGAATTAAATAATTTTGGCATTTGATTATGACGTATCATTTATTCCTCTGTTTTCTCTGGGATAAAATGTTCAATAAAATTATTATTATTCTTGGAACACTTTTTGAGTTTGGCAACAAGGATATGCGAAAGTTTTCGGAAGCATAATCATTTTCAGCGACTATAGGTAACACAAAAAGTATGATTATCGTCGCAGAATTATGTTCTCGTCTTGTTATGCCTTTTTGGAATAAAATGAACATATTTTTGTCAACAATATCCATACGTTTCTATACGGACTCGATATGTTTCTCTGCGGTTCGGTCAAGGGCATGAGATTGGTAGTATTTTGGGCTGGAAACATGTAGGTTATTTAGTGTTGATACTTGAGTTCGTAAAATACTGCATCATTTACTGCTGGACAAACTTTGTTTCATGTTTTTTGTTGTTACTTCACATTTTGCAGTGAGATTATGAACTTATCACCAACGAATTGCAGCGTGTGAATCGCTCGGCGGATGTGGTTTGTCGGTGGCAAACCTCTACGGTTCAGTTTCATTTTAAATAACATTACGGCTTGCCTGAATTTTGCTTCAGTCTCATGAGTCTTAACCTTTAATGACGACTGAAATGCGTGAGTGGCCTGGGTTTTTCTTTGAAGAAGCCTCTCGACGCAAATTCTCCCGCTCGAGAAACCGACATGACTACAGACCGCAAAATTCCTTGCATCCCGTTTCCAGGATTGGATTTTGTGGCGTCCGGACGAATTATTTTTGATTACTCAGCTTACTTACAGTCTAACAACTCCGCTTCACGTTCCTGTATAAAATGTTAACATAGGGTATATACCACAAATCTCTGGGTTGGTGTGGGTGCTAGAGTATTGGTCTTTCATCCCGAGGGCACGGGTTCGAATCCACGCACTGGCGGATTTTTCGCTGGAATATTGGTCCCTATTATATTGCACTGTCGGCGCCACTTCGAGTCCCGGAATCCGTCCGTCGGATGGGACCTTAAGCCTTGGTCCCCTAGGCGTATTTCGTTAAGGTCAGACCAATGCCGACACCGTGTTTCGCTTCACCCTTCCTACCTTCACGGCAAACACATACCTTCACCAGTTACCCACCAATCATCACTGGCGCAAATGGCCTCATATGTCGGTTACCTCTCCAAATAATAATTACTACAACTACTTATTATTAGTGATCATCCGGTGAAGCTAGGTTTAGATGGACGCACAATTTCTCCAGCAAATCTTTCATTTGATGCCCTTCTTTGGTTACGCATACTTCATACCGCTCCTCACTCTGTTCAAACTACCTGTTCTTCTCCCTTGAGGGATAATATGTATGAACGGAGTTCCCTCAACTCAAGCCAGGACAAGCCAGAAACGCCGGGATTGTAAAACCTAAGAGATCTGCTGAGCCGTTTGGAGCAAAGTGAGTTGGAGAAGACGGAGTAAGGATGGAAAAGTTCTTTTTATAATGTACTGTCTGTAGCATTTTTCCCACTCAGTTAGTTGTATGGCAACCCCAGGTTGTATGCCTGGCATTGACGTCACCGCCAGTGATGACTTTGTTTTTGAAGATGTCGGAGAGGCATTTGAAATCTTCTATTGATGGATTGCGAGGAGGCCGGTAAAGGGATCAGATGCTTACTTCTCCTAGTGTGACTTGGATCTGAGGTTTCTGCGGGATTTATCATAATTGAAGAGGGCTTCTGGGTGTTCCTCCGCGTTGGCTTGTCTCTGGGTGACGAAGTGACTTCTGACCTGAAAACACCAGCAGGATGGCTGGAGAAACTGTCGTCACCCAGAGACAAGCCAACGCGGAGGATCACCCGGAAGCCCTCCTTAATTATTCTTCTAGTTCGGTTGACAATTTGGCGCCAACTGCTTTTAGGCATGCACTTTTAGGCGTTCGGTTCGGTGAGTTGAGAGGAGATGACTGAATTTTTTACTGATACAAGCACGCGTCCACCCATTTTTTCTAATCATTAACGTCTACATAATTTGTATCCAGGGATATACAGGGATTTACCGGCGTCGGCCATGTCTATTCAACCAGCAATACGTCGATGTAGTGTTGAGTAGGAAGATGCCGAAGTTCTTCCACCTTTGGTGAAACGCTGGAAATATGCCATTGGAGTATTCTAGCTTGAGCAGCTGAACGATTAGCCACTCAAGAGCATAAGGGCTCCTTTAATCACTTCGCTGAGTAATATGTCGGTTTTGGAAGTGGAGGAAGGGGTAAGGGGTTCCATTGCTAGGTTTATTAGCAGGTAAAAAGTTTCTGCTTAGATAATGTTAGGTGAAAGGGAAGAAGAGATGATGGATGACAGACCGGGTTCGGGAACAGTTGATGAAGTGGAAACAGGAGATGTAGAAGGGGGCTGGTTCAATAGAGGAAAAGGTTGTAGGAGCAGGAGAGGAGTGTGGGATCGAAGGATAAGAAGCAGCTGGTGACGGATATGCAATTCCATGGTAGTTTTGGGCGGTCGGAGTTTTTATGCGAAGGTTTTGTAGGCTGGACATCCTCTGAAATTTGCTGGATGTGATCCTTCGCAGTTTACACACTTGGTTGCTCCACTACCACACATCCCCAAAATTCTTCCCTCTATCACTACGTTTAAAACACCTTCGTCCCTTAATGCCAGCTTAATTCAGTCCCTGTGCCTTCTTACTTCCTCAAACAGTTTCCTTTCCTCATAACTATCTCTAGCACTGCATCGTTCATCTTGCTTCCACCCACCTTAATTTCTTTCATTTTGTCCCTACATGCATCTCTAAAGTCCTCTGTCTATTTTCATCTTATTCCCTTAATTAGACAAAATTAATACCGGGAGGTGAGTCTCTGTTCATGGTGACACTCTTGCTATGAAATTAATAGATGGATGATACTTTAGGCCATAATTTTCGCTAACAATTCAAATTATTCACAGAATTATCTTATTTTCAAATTCTAAATCGGCTAAGAGAGACCTTTGATGCTGGGCCCCATGAAAATGTTGGGTGCCCATTCTTTCATTTACGTATTTACCTTTGTTAGTCGATTCTCTGTTTCATATCTTCTTTCTACCTTCCATCTCAAGCTGGGATTTGAACCCACGATCTTTAGGTTGTCAGGCAAATGGATTATCAATCGATATTATTAATCCCAATCCCTTTCCATAATCAGATTATTTGTTTTCTAATGCTTGTTCAACATTTGAGTAAACACACTAAATATTGGAGCTTTACTACGAACTCTTCCATTGGAAGAGTCAATTATCTATGGCATTTGGCTTAGGCATTGATGTCTGGCCGCAGTATCCAGGTTGATAATCCATCTATCTGACAACCTACAGATCGCGGGTTCAAATCCCACCCCGAACACGGGAAGTGAGGTTGTCCTTAGATCACGTTAGGTTAGATGGTGCGAAATATCCTTAGAATATGGAGTATTTTAATCAAATGGTACTACCTACTACTTAGGTGTTGAGATGAAACAGGGAGTCAATTTATTCTGTATCAACTCATAAGTTGCACTATTCTCTTTATTTTAGAGGTTTTTGGATCTGTCCAACGTCTCTGACGCTTGATAATTTGATGCATAAACAGCTTACTAGTTAGATCCCTTCAATTTGATTGGTCGGAAGATTTTGAAACTTCGAAGCTTCAGATATTTAGACTTCTAGAAATTGCCATTTCGTCACCGGCTGCTAGGGACTCCATCATCGGGCGTGCGAAAGAAAGCAGATATTTTCGGAGGGGACATAAGTTCTGTGGGCGGCTTTAATGTTCCCTCATATTGGTGGTATACGTGCCAAATAGTACTTCACATATAGTAATCAAGAGTGAGTGATTGAAATCACAATATAAGATGTACCTCCTTGCATTTTTCTCAAATTACCACGACAGCGATAATTTTTTATAACAATCTCAAAATCCAGGTGAATTAGATCCTTTTCCAATTCTTTTTTTCGATCGTATTTACATTTCAACTAGCAGTTTTTTATGATTTACGTAACTAAAGACCCGAGAGGGTCGCGAAGGTCAGTTCTGTATCTTCAAAAGTAGTTTCCCAAAATTTACCACCCATTATAAAACCTAACGAATATGCTCCAAACATGTCGATTGAAAACCTTTGAGAATTCAAACCTCCAAACTTCTTGCAGATCTTTATTCTAGCCTAAACATTACTCATGCGTGTTCCCAAGTAGGTATCCGCACATATAGGCTCTTCAGGCTTGGAGGAAAGATATAAGGATGGGAATGGAAGAGAAAGGAGGAAGGCATCAGCATGCTCTCAATCAAAGGCGCCAAGGGAACCGCGGCTTATCCCATCACATCACATCGGACGGATGGAGAATTATGCTCTCATGATAAAAATGTTATTGCACTTTTTCACAAGTTTTATTAATTTCGTACAACGCGTTTCGGCGGTTATGCCATCCTCAGGTAGTAATAAAAGTTGTGAAAAAGTGCAATGAAGTTTTATAAATGTCAGTTTCTGCCTTCCACTATATCTCGCCTAAGACAGTTTCGTTTATTCGAATACTCTCCAAAAATCACCCAAGCAGTACTGGTAAACGAAAAATATTTCAGAATGCCGTGATTCGGACCCGGTCCCTCGCGGTGAGAAGAGCAGTACCTTAACCGCTTCACCAAGCCGACCCAAGCAGTAGGTAGTGGGGTGGCCAGAGTTTCAGTCATAGTTGAACTGGGTGAGAATTTCGTGGTCTTCGAGTGGGCGAGGGCGGGGAATGTTCTCTGCGAGTGTGCATTCATGTGTCACTGGTCTTGGCTCCCTCTCCCGGTGCCCATTCACGTCCGCGCCGTAAAGTGCATGTCGTCTTGAGTGATCTTCGGACGCGTCAACGGCAGTGGTCTTGGGAGACTTTGGGGAGTGGGGCCTCAAACATTTGGAAATCTTATTCACTCCCGCCAGGACCACGCTCATTCGCCAACACACGCACTTTTGGCCCCTTGCCTACTCCCCGTCCTCGAAAAATTTGCCGAAAGTATATAAGCGTGGAGGGTTTTCGGCCGTTCTAACGGAAAGGGGGGGGTGTCCGGACGGAAATAGGAAGGGTGGCGAGCGCGGCGGTGGTGTGACGAAACAAGTGAAGGCGTCGGGGGGCGCTAGATCCTGCCATTCGCATCCGCGCGTCATGGAAAAAGCGAAACGAGGCTTCCTGCCGTCACCCGAGTATGATCCTTACTGGTCATCAACCGCTTCTGTCCCACCATAATTGAATCTGTTGTTATTTTTTTTATTTATCTAACCCCAAAACATCACCAAGGCCTTTACATTGGATTATATAAAAATATAAATAATATGAAATTATAACATAACAATAAGAACAAACCAGATTGATTTTAACTAAAGAGTGCACGGCATCAGTAGCCGTTTAGGCAATCGCATGGGCAGATGAGACGCACTACCAAGTACGAATTACGATTCAATGATTCTGCAGCAATGTTCGCGGGAACGTGCGAATGAATTTTAGAATTGGAGAAAAAGTACGCCTTCGTGCTTCTTTTAACTGGCCTAACTGACATGTCTCACTTTGCGAGGCACTAGACTGTGATAATCACAGTGAATGGGGGCGTTTACTCGGAACCGAAATCTCAATTTTGTACACGAAATCGTTAGATGGAAACGAAAAAAGAATTTTAGTGATAAAAATAATCTTCTAACCGCAACAATTCACTCATAAATCAAAAGTAAAAATAAGCAAAAGGTGACGCTTACCGAAAAAGCTGCTTTGATATCATTGACGTCATTTTCCTTCCGTCCTAGACTGCTTTTAGGGGAAGGAAAGGGAGTGGAGAGGGGTTCTCGGAAGGTCTGCTCGCACAGATGCTGTCGCAACTGTCCTATTGGCAGAGTCAGCTGTGTCCCCCCATTGCGATAAGGCAGAGTAGCTTCGCGGACTCAGTTGTGATTGGACGAATTCGATATACGTCAGAGATTGCACCACGCCCACTTTTCCGAAAGGGTTAAGAACATCAGTTTTTCGCCGCTTATAACTCTAGAAATAATTGACGGATCAAAAAACGGAGAATATGGGTCTTTTTATTTTTCAAACTCCATCAGATTCGGCAATAAAAAAATATGGAAAGAGACCCCTTTCGAGGCCATTGATACTGCGAAAAAAGTTCCGAGGATGAACACGTGGGAACAATTAGAAATTTTATCCGTGATAAGAATTTTAAATTGAGAAATGACAATCTATTTCCCTCACATTCCCCCTCATGAATTTACAACTCCGCTAAATGTTCCCCTTCATTCCAACTCGGATGCTGGCCCAATTGATCTGGTACGCGCCCAGTATACATATTTTCAAACATGATTAATGTTGCTCTTGGATCATTTACGGTGTTTTCATATTGTTAGATTACACGTAGTGGTACTCAATTATAAAAAATTGATTAATGCAAGAAAAATGAGCTCAAATAAATATCTTAAATCATGAAAATTAATGCCCATTCCAAGTAACCCCCCCTGAGTGATCATCATCATCGGTCAACAATCCTAGGATTGGTTTGACGCAGCCCTCCACTCGATTCTTCTATCGGCCAACCTCTTCATATCGTACCTTTTCTTTTTTACATCCTTCACAACTTGCTCCATATATCTAATACGAGGCCCGTCTTTTCCATTCCTCCCGTTTACTTTTCCCGCGACGATTGTCTTCATTAGGTCATCGCGTGTGCTATGTAAAATCTGAAAAATCTTCTGACCTCGACACTAACCTAATTCCCACAACCGCCGATTAACGCTAATAAAAACTTATGAAATCGAGCCTCATTAGCGTAGGACATGGGAAAAGAAAATAAAACTAGGGGTTGAAAAAAAAGTTTCAGCAGGGAGGAATGGAAAAGGCGGGCTTCGTATTAGATATATGGAGCAAGTTGTGAAGGATGTAAAAAAGAAAAGGTACGTTGATATGAAGAGGTTGGCCGATAGAAGAATCGAGTGGAGGGCTGCGTCAAACCAATCCTAGGATTGTTGACCGATGATGATGATCACTCAGGGGGTTACTTGGAATGGGCATTTATTTTCATGATTTAAGATATTTATTTAAACTCCTACCTAGTGCCATTAATTGCACATGTATACGTTTACATTTAATGCTGCGAACCGTCGCAAACCGGTTTGGCAACAGATGGTAGGTCACCTGCCTTGAAAAGTGATGTGATTTTGTCGAAAATAAAGTATTAGAAAAACTTTAATATCTAGAATTGCGTTAATTATAAAGTGGGGTATGTATTTTTCTTATGAATTGGGCTTTCTTTGTATTGCAGCTTTAGGAAAAAGTATTTATTTTATCCCTCGGTACAACAATATGTCTTTCCTCTATTTATTGTCTCAATCTCTGAAGTGTGTGTAGAAATATGTCAGCAATGCCACTTTCAAAATCATGTGATTTGGAGTTTTCTAATAACTTGAGTGCAACACTAGTACATACATTGACCTCTATCACAATTATTGAACAGCCTTCCTGTCTCTAAATTCCGTTTAACGGTACCTTTTTTATACAATTTCTTGTAAAAATGCTTGTATGTACTATGTAAAGCGGCAAATTGTGTGAACGCTTGTGCTAATGACTGAATGGAAAATAGAACCTGTTTTAATTCCATTCAGACAAACGTATAATTTCGTACAGTTTCATACATTCATTTGTACAAAAAATCGCACCGTGTTGAACGGCCTATAGTCCTTCCTATAGTCGCGTGACGAAGTGATTTCCGTTTCCCGAGATTTTGAGCTTTCACAATTCGCGATATAGTGAGGGCGCTAATATCTACCCACCGCTTGATTTAATTTTACTTCCCCTCACTCTTTATCCTTCAGTCCACTGGTGTTATCGAAAGGAAATCCTTCGGTTTATTCGACTCGAGAGGCGATAAACTCTGCGGTTAGTGGGGAGCGGGGATGCCAAATGGCTGAGGCGATGAAGGCACCCTCGTCGTCATCTCCCAGCCACTTCCCCTCTATTTCTGCTCTCCTACCTCTCTCCCAGCCCCGTGGTACTGCGCCCTACTGGTGGAGTCCGGAGCGGGAAGGAAAAATAGTTGGATGAGATTTTTTTGGGAGGGAGACCATACGTTTACATCTACATTTCAGCTGCGAGCTACACCAAGGTCGTGTGGCAGGGGGCGGTAGGTCACCAGCCTTTAAGTTGAGTTTAATTTAAAAAAAAACCTTAATCAATAATGAAGTGTAGTGTGTGTTCTTGAAAGAATTATATTTTACTCGCGTTATACTCCTATTTCGTACGTAGGAAAAACAAGATCAAGATCGGTTGTCGCTCGGCCCAAAGTTGAACTCTTTTTATTTGGGGCTTCTCTTTGTCCTGCTCATGTAGTGTCTGGGTAGAAATGTCCCCAGTATTAGATTAGAGTTAGTGCGATAAAATTTTTTCGAATAACTTGAATCTAGCGAACAACCATCTAGTCTGTAGAGTTTCACAAACTTGCTGTTCCAATGACCGCGGGACACTTTCCGTACGTTCGTAGGAGTTTTTATTCGTTTTTTGTTTTTCTTACATCTTATTCAGTCCCCGGATTAAAAATTTATTCATTGAATCCCAAATGCTTGATGTATTCTCCAAGTGATGTTTTACAAGAGCGAAATAACATCTTTCTTTTATTACACATTGTTTTTGGCGTTGTAATGTGGAAATTCATGGTCACATAAAGAAACAAGAAATACTTTTTAGTGGAAATACATATAATTTGGTTCTTTATGCCATCTTTCTTTTGATTTTTTCCTTGAACACTTCCCCACATTTTGTTTGATAAATCCCTTTTTCTACAGCGGTGTACCAAAAACACAACAATCTGTTATCCTCATGATAGATTTGAATAAAGAGTGAAGCCCAGGTGAAACTACCCTTGCCACAATTTATAAATGCCTGCAATTGATCGAGAGTCTACTTTGCCTGATTTCTGTTTTGGGATGACACTTTCCCATGTGTCAAACTATTGGAATCAAAAACAGATTTGTCGATGACTGTAAATTGAACGAATTATGAAAGGAGAGCTTTTGATATATATGTTTTTTCACGTCTTTCCGGAAGCGAGAAAAGGTTTCTGAAAAATATAATGCATCTCACGTGTGTTTTTATTTATTTTTTTTACTTCAGTGCTAGAAATGGTACGTTCGTTTTCCTTGTTTCCACCCGTTTGTGGTATACAGAGCTAAAATATGACCAAATTTCACAAAATAATACGTATTCATTTTTTACCAAAAATATTCCAAGTTGAGTTGATGGTGACGTTGTGAAAGGAATTTTACAAAGGCAGAACTGAAGAGAAATGAAAAATTCGTTTCCGACGCCGAAAAATACCCTGCCACACACCCTCAAGGTGGCTTGCAGGGTATATCGTAGAAATAGATATACGTTTGAGTTTCCGATTTCTCGTCCGGGGTCCGGCTCCGCGATCCGGGAGCTTGAAATGAACGCCTTACTCATTTTTTTTATATCGTTACTCTTACATTGATCAAGTGGTTCTGTTCCTAAAATTTCGAATTTGCCATTGTCACGCTGTGCATGTTGCCACTAATCTCCACATACTCTATATTGAAGAAATTACTAGACTAATGTGTCGAGCGAGCACATACAAGTATAGGCATAATCGCGTTCAAGTTATTTTTCTTTGCATACGTTTCAGAAACATATTCCGTCATCACACCCTTCAACCCATGAAAAAATTGTTTAATCTTTCTACGGACCATACATTCTTCCAGAATTATACCAGCTGGGATTTTTTTTGCATTCTTTTTCACTCTCCTCGTACAAATCTAGCCCTGCCCCCTGAAGAGGGTCGTGCGAAAAGGGACATTTATGACACCGCGGATCCTTTATCCTTGGCTAAGTTAGATAAATACAGAAACCCATCAAGATGCCAAGACTTGAAGATGGGAGGCATGCATCCCAACATCCGTAGAAGAGAGCAGCAACTCCTCATCATGTAAGAGAAGGTGGAGATCACACTGGCCGGTACAGCGACACTTACCTCAAAGAGTGGTAGCAATTATGAACTGCACAGTTTCAGGCGTAACTTGTTGGAACTGCATGTTTGCGTATAAATGAAATAAAAATACTCTGTATATTCCACACTATTTTAATTTGCCGACCCGGGTTTCGTCTACTCCGTAGACATTATCAGGAGTCTACGGAGTAGACGAAACCCGGGTTGGCAAATTAAAAGTGTGGAATATACAGAGTATTTTTATTTCATTTATACGCTGGTAGCAATTACTTCATCGGCTTTAGTACTGTGATGAAAATGGCTAGAGGAAACCACCAAAATAGTGTCATGAGGTGCCGCTGCTAATCGACTCTTTTTTCTCAACTTTCATGGAGGTTAGCTGAAAGAAGAACCAAGTGCCGAGCTGCAGCAGGCCAATCTTAGGAGTGACGTCTAGTTATATTGATGGCTAAATTATACATTAAACAACCTTAACGTCAAGAAATTAGGTTAATTTGAGAATTTACAAGGAAAACAGACACAATTGTCAATGGTCTCGGCGATAAAAAGACACGTTCCGGTGGAGCAGGTGGGATGGCAATAATCTTTCTACATCTACAACTACACGATACCCTGCAAGCCACCGCGAGGGTGTGTGGCAGGGGGATCACCAAGCATGCACTACTAACATGCAAACAAGCAACTATAGTGTCTCATGCAACTAGATTGTTAGTATCTATCGTATCTATAGTATTTAAGGGGTTAATACATGCATCATGAGGATCTTTTTTACAAGCTTACAAGCAAAGATGAGATGAAATCATCTCTTTCAACTTATTCGGAAGATGAAACCGTCCCCCGCTTGAATCTCAGGGTAGAGATTACCCGAGAGGATAAATCAGTCAAGTGTAATAGGAGTAAAGAGTTGGAACATGGAATTCACTTCGAATTTATAAAAGATTCGAGAACTTACGCTGGACATTCTAAGAATGAAACTCGACGGATTGGGAATCGGAAATAAGGTATCCTGAATAAGGATTCGGTTAAAAGTGATGATCTGGGATTCTTTTGGAAAAGGCGCTACTGGACGATATGATCTGGATCTTTGAATGGTAATGCTGGAAATGTTGAGAGTGAGTGCTGGATTGAATGTGAAATGCTTCATGCAATATACTTAAAGGATTCGGCTGTGAACTAAATAGAATGAAGACAGGAAATAAGATAAAATGTACATACTACATTAACTTCATAAATATGCATTAAAATGTACTAAATGTAGCTGTAAAGCATTCTATCCGTGATGGAAAGCTGCCAATCCTTGGAATACTGAAGGAGTCATGGGAATGATTGAAGGTAAGAGAAACTACATGAAGGTTAAAATTAATGACGGTTAACTCTGTCACTGAAGATTAAGGATATGATCAAGAAATGTGTGAAATAATCGTGCGAAAATAGAGAAGAAAACCTTGCAATGGAAAGGTGGATTATAGCAGTAAATTACAAAAGAGTGAAATAATCTCTTTCATGCAGTTTATACCTCATGATGACATTGTATCGTCGGAAGCATATTCCGTTTGGGAAAACAAAGTGCCTATTCTGTTTTAGAATGAAGGTGGGTTTTGTTTGTAGAAAGGCGAGGGTCCAGTTCCAGGAATTCGATATGATTTTTTGATGAGCAAGTGTTAACCTATGCTAATGGAATTCATTACCATATGAATTATTAAATAATTATATAATAATTCATAGGGTATTAGTATTATAGAATTCGTTAAAAAATTAGAAGAGTAATATTCGGTATAACTGGTAACGTACAGTCGTGGGTTCGAATCTTGCCCTTAGCATGAATGTTGTCATTGTCTCAAATTCAACAGCTTAGGCTAGACGACACGACTAACGTTATAAGTTTTGAGGACCAAAAGCCCAAGTTATTTTAATCTAGTGGAAAATATATGAAGGCTCAAAAAATAGAAATACACACCTTTTGTATTAAGGCAAGAAATTAAATAATGATAAATGAGTATTCTCAATTCGCCCCTACTATGATAGGAATTCTGGGTTTCCTCTTCATATATATATCCTAGTATAAAAGTTCACAACGCTATCATGGCGTATAATACTTTCCAGTTTTGACATTCAAGTTACACGCACGCAAAAGATCGATTGAAATCTACGTGATGTCATTATATACCAAATTCAGGTTTAGCTCAAAACCTTGTCACCATTTGTCAATCTTAGTGCAGTTAACTCTCATTATTGTTTATTTATCTTGAGGTCTATCAAAGTAAAATAATATCGTGTCTATTTTACGTGAATGAGTGAGTAAACGCGACTAATTTTGTGTGCTCCGGCGTCCGCTAGCCAAGGCTACGAGAGCAATCAGAAGGGATCCATTTGAAGATAGTTTCGGATGCAGCAGCTCTAGGCACATTTCCTCCTATCTAAGGGGGACAGGATGTGCGTCAGAACGCATGCTAGTATCTTGGAGTGTCGCCTAAGTGACCTTCAATTGTTTTTCTTTTATTTTTCGATCCTCTCAGCTAAAAAGAGTCCAGAAATTCGTAGTATATATCTTGATGTATAATAATTAGCGGAACCAAATTTTAAGTGTGTTAACCCGGGGATAAGAGCTATCAGCTTCTGATAACATTCATTTCGCGCTCATAGTAAATTTACGACTCATTAATGTAAGCTCACACTCAGTTAAATTTGAAGTAATTTTACTCATCTACATCTACATAATACCCTGCAAGCCACCACAAGGGTGTGTGGCAGGGGGTGATTGCTCACCAAACATGCACTACATATCATGCATAAAAAAGGAATAGTATTAATATAGTAGTCAGAACTACACTAGTTTAAAAAAGATAGAAATTGCAAAGAAAACATGCAAAAACATTCTGTTAGTAGGGTTAGCTTTAAGTACTCATACCAACATGCAGCTACCAATGCTATTCATTGCTACTCTCCGATAGGACATATTTACCGTTATTCGTATCTCTTATTGTGCGAGGGAAAAAGGACATTTTGAATCGGTCAGTTCGGCAATCAATTTCTCTAACTTTATGATTATGGTCCAGTCTGCCATAGTAAGTTGGGGTTCGTAAAATATTTTTAACATCATCACTGAAAATATTGCCTTGGAATTTGTGTCTAAATTTCAACCTGCGATCTGACAATGATTCCCATTTCAATTCATTTAATAGACTGGTTACGCTAATATAATTATCGTATCGTCCCTTTACAAATCTTGCCGATCTTCGCTGCACACGTTCAAGTTCATTACTTAGACCGATTTCGTAGGGATCCCATACACTGGCAGCATATTCCAAATGAGGTCTAACAAGGGAAAACTCTGTGTGAAGGGTTTAATAAGTTATAGGTTTGGCTGACGTTGCTACTTAAATGGAATCTGGCACTATAAGGTTGCAGAGCATGGTCTCTGAGAAAGCAGAAAGAACGTAGGTTGGAGGCTTTTTTTTCAAATACTGGTACTTATGAGAATGAATAGGGTCAGGCAGCCTGGTAGAGTGGAAGACGAACGAAGAAGTGCTAGGTGTATTGAATAAGGAGATGAAATCTTTGAATCGACTTCTGAGAGAGCAGAGAGGGTGAAAGAAGTGAACAGGAATGGAGTTCTGAAGAAATTCGTTTGAAGTAAGAGGTTCGATCTCGTGTGATTAAAATTTAAATAACATTAATCTTCAGAATAACCCTCTAGTTTTAAGGTCTTCCCAACCAAGCCCCTCCTATAGCCGAGTAGTTCTTCTGTACGTTTATAGGAATTTGTAATAGGAAATATAGGAAAACGCAGGGCTTTCCTTTATATGTTATACGCTATCTACGAGGTAAGAATGGGTTAGATTGGGAACGTTCTGTCCTATGACTCATGGAATCTGTATTCCGAAATCAAAATTTCCTTCATAATTCAAGGGATGGAACCGCGTATATATATCTAAATATCCCTCTAAGAATTTTAATAATGAATGACACTTTCTGTCCCTATGTAATCATATCACCCTAAATATTTAGCATAAAATAAAAGCATTGCCAGAGCTAGAAATCAGTCGCAGCAGCGATGTATTTTTTTCAAATATACAAGTATTTGTTTTCTCTTTAGAATTAATTATATTTCATGGAAACAACATTTTTACCATTTGATATTTCAGAATGGCCCCGGTCGCTGACTTTGTGAGGTGGGAGTTATGATCTTGTAACCCAATAAACTTATGCTCAATGTGATAAATGGATAGTAGTTCATCACATGAGTTTAGCCATATTTAGTTGACTATAGGGGTATGGGGTTAGTACGGTGGCTGGAGTATTGACGTACCATACCGTGGCCAGGGTTCGAATCCCGGCAATAGATGTTCTGTCAATGGCCAAGCTCCGTACTGTGTGTTGATGAGTTCGAGTGCAGTACTCCGTCCGTCATAGGAGACGTTAAGCTGTGTTCCCTTGGCAGTTTTTCTTTAATGTCAAGCTAATGCCTACGCCCAGTTTTCTCTCTAACCTTCCTCTGTTCCCTGAAAATTCCTATCCCAACTCCCCTATCGTAAATGGCGCTAATGACCTTAACTGCCGGTCTTCTCTCCCAAATCATAATAAGGATAATATATTCATCAAAGCGATTATTTTGCCAGACTAACGACAACTTTAGTTGACTATATTTCTTGCAGTGCTTCAATGAAATGTACCATATCGACCTAATTGTATTCTAGCTACCTTGCATGCTTCGGCACATTTGAGATCGTGCTCAAGTGAGATGATCACTTAAAAATTTGCATTGAATTATTAACGCCAATGAGAGAAAACACAAGATTATGCATTTTTCTCATCTATATAATTCATTTGATGGTCTTAAACTTCTGAGACTCATACCAATACCTCCATTATCACATCCAAAATATATCCATACTTTGTCATTTAGCTGTCTAAAGGCCAAATAAACCCTTCTACCTGTGCTTCTCAACTCTGTACCCGCACTGCAGGCAGTTCTTAACAGGAGGTAAGGCAGGATGAGAATGGAAGAATAAGGGGAAGATTGGAGAGAAACCCGGCGTCGGCTTTAGCCTTCTCTTAATGGAAGACGCCAAGGGGACCGTGGAGTAACGTCTTAGCCGACGGACGGAGTACTGAACTCGAATGCTCTCCACAAAGTACTCTAGTAGGGGCCACTTTAAAAACCTTCCAAAATCGAATCTCGAACCTTTGGGTGAGATGCCAAGATTACACGAATTTTATCATGGGGAAGAGGACATCAATTACTCTATGGTGAATGAGGACGTGCATTCTCGCTGACATCCTCTCCTTCCGACCGGGGGAAAGGTCAGCGGGCCTATCAATTCGAAATGCATGAATAGAAAATAGATCTGTACGATGCCGCGATATATACGAGGTTTTGCAACAAGATATGTAGATGTCAGACAGTGCCGCTATCGCCCAATACCGCTATCCACACATTGGGTTGCGGTTTTATGCGATATAGCATGATATCAAGCGGTGTTGCCTATCTTCTTCGAGAAGTCAGCATGTCAACGCTTTTTGCCGCATGAATTTAGTATCACTGGGAAATATAACTCTCCGCATATTGTACAATCTCAACTGTCACGTTTGCGAGATTTCGAGACTTGCGTACTTTTTGCCAAGCGATTTAAGTTGGTTTAGGTGAACATATATTTCTAAACCAGATCCTTCTATCTTGCATATTATCTCCTACTTTTGCTTCGATACCTATTTTATACCTCTCGTCATTGTTTCCAAACCTTTTCCTTCACCTTCAACCCCGATCACCCAAGATCCTTCCCTCTATCACGTCAAGTCCCTCTGCCTTTTTGTTATTAACTTAATCAACCTCCTCTCCTCCTCCACCATCTCCAACACTTACTCTTTTACCTCCTTTTCCACCCTTGTTAATTTCTCCACTCTTCTCTATACCCATGCATCTGAAGCTCCAAGTCTATTTTCATCATCTTTCCTTAATCAATTAATTAATTTATTTATTGAGTTTAACGTTCACCCAACATATACATAATTATAGGGTGGACAATCAAAAGATATAAATACAAATATAAAGAGTAACCTGGTCGCAGTCACAAAAATAATAACAAACAAATCTTAATAACTGAAAATGCCAAATAAACAGGTCACAGCCGAAATAAAAATAACTTAACTTCATTAGTCACTCCACAAACAATTTTTTTTACTTCTTTCAAAAAGTTGTCTTTCCTGACATATAGGTCTAATTCATTACAATACTTACTATAAGTAGCACATATCCTTTGCATTGGTGAATTTGCACCATAATTAGTGTTCACCTTTGATATGTAAAAGGTCCTTTTTGACTTACTATTAACACGTACAATTACACATTAATGGTACACGTTTCAATGCCATAGAATGTCATACTCCGTGTTATACTTTTCACCACTTTTCTTTACGTCCCCAGTGAACGACCCTATCAATAGTAACTTAGCCTTCGTGCAAGCGCCTGTTATTCCAATGAGATGACAGGCAACATTCTCGTCTGTGTAAACAGGCAACTCCGCTATATATTTGAAAAGTGCACAATAGTGCACAGACAAATGAATATCCGATTCACTGAATTGAAAGTGATGTGTTTTTCCCCGTGAGATTGTGGATATTTACGTATTTCGGTGGCCGTTCACATTTAGCAGAATTTCGGCGGATAAAAAGTTCACTTTGACCGACACTCGCATCTGAAACCCACTGCTTTCCGGCCAGTTGCTGTAACCAGTTAAGCTACCAATGCGTCCTCATTCTCTGTGGATTTCCTCATGTTCTAAAGGAACAAGATCTTATTCAAACTGTCTGACGAATTTAGGAAAATTTTGAAGTCCGTCTAATTTCTTATTCCTCTAAAGTCTCAAGAAATCCACCGAGAACAATGAAGCCTTGGTAGTTTAACTGGTTGAAGTAACCGGCCGGAAATAAGAGGGTTCTGGGTTTGAGTCACGGTTGAGGTGAATTATTTCTTTTCTGCGGAAATTCTAATATTGTGTATATCAACGCGGGTAATTTCGTCAAGATTTTTCGTGGATAGTCCGTAATCCAAGAATGTTAACATTAATTTGTACTGGCTACCCTGTTAGTTATCTTGACGGTGTGGGAGGTGGTGAATAATCACCGAACAAACACTTTCACATAATTTTAGGTTTTACATTAGCGTCCTGCGGGACAAATTCATGAAGTAGTAGTATTTTAACTCTTAGATGCATGTCTGTAGTGCATGTTCGGTGATCTACACCTTCTGCCACACACCCTCGCTACGGCTCGCAGGATATAACATAGACGTAGGCACTGCAAAGTTCACTTTTTGCATATTAGGCAAACACAATTATACTTGTGCGTCGTAAATGTAGAAGTTCACGCAGAGATGCAAAAAAGTGTCAAATGTATGTTACCTATCCTTTTCACGGTACCATACCGGTTCCTTAGATTTTATCTATTTTTTTCATTTGGCATTTGGCATTAAGAAACATTTGGCATGTTAAACAACTCTATCCTGCAGTTCATCTATCTAATTTTATTTTTTTAATCTAACCTATCATGGTAGGATAAAAAGTTTAAATTTTAAGTCTTTAAGTCTAAAAATGTTTTTTTTTAATTTTAAAAAATATTCAGGAAAGGCATTTTTCTCGGATTCCCGTACTAGTTTTCGTTTCTGTACTGCCTGAAAACAACGAGGAAAGAAAATTTCAGGAAATCTATGGAATTAGGTGTACACGCAGCGGGGAAATCTGTATCTCTATTTTTGACTGCGATGACTGAGTGGTCCTGAGTATGGCCTTCGGGTTCCGACTTAGGAACCGGATCCAAATCTGCGATTTTTCTCGACTTTCGATATTTCTGGGAAACTTCCAACGACAGAGAGAAAGGCACAAAACCTATATATTCTAAATTCTGCACGCTGATGAGCGAAGCCCCTGATGAGCAAGATTTATAGGAGTTCCCCGTTTGGCGTCATCCCGATCCGTCACATTGATGATTTACAACTATTATATTTAATATAGAAACTGTATTATAATGAAGAATGGTATACCTACGTGTATTCTTTTATTCATCATCATTGGTCAACGGTCCTAGGATTGGTTTGACGCAGCTTTCCAATCGATTCTTCTATCGCCCAACCTTTTCATTGTGACGTAATTCTTCTCTTTTACATTCTTCACAACCTGTTCCATGTATCTCATACGAGGCCTGCCTTTTCCAATCTTCCCGTTCACTTTTCCCTCGACGATTGTCTTCATCAGGCCATCGTGTCTCAAGATATGGCCGATTAATACTTTTATTAATGATTTGAAATTATGTCTTGATTTGATGCGTTTACAATGAAATAAAGATTTTCATGTGCAATGGGCAATCAGAGAACATGTGTGAAAATTCAAGAAGTATGTACGACAGGCCGTTAACATCTTGCGTTCCACAGGGGAGGAGGAAGCCTCAGTAGTTTAACTGGTAACTGGCCGGAAATCAGGGGGTCCGGTTTCGAATCCCGGTCGTGGTCGATTTTTTTTCCTTGTGGAAATCAGTATCTGTGAAAATTGTATTTGTGAACTGTTAACGAAAATCTAGAGCGGAAAATAACGATTATCTTTACGTCGCGGTTATTCGGAATCGAATATGATGGAAAAGCGGGGACCCTTTCGCAATTCCGGACGAGGTACTGGTCCAGTCACCTTCATATGCAATTTGTTATGTAGTTTACTTCTTGCCCGAGATGTGTCATTTCCGATGGGTGTTGTGTGAGGGGAGGACCTCTTTTTCCTTCGGGCTGCCTCTCCATACCAAGGCTCGGCCCACGCCCTTCCCCTCCGGCCTCGCCCCGACCCCCCTCCCTCCCCCCATATGAAATCCTTCCCCTCCTCCCACGCTTTCAGATCCACACCCTCCCCTCCCCAGCTCGCGTCCGCCACCCCTCCGAAGGATGGCGCTGCCGACTAGCGCTCCGTCCCGAGAAAGAAAGCGAAGCATTTACCACGCGGCGCTGTCGAGAGAGGTACTGCCGGTCTTCTCTCCCTTCTCCACGCTCGTCACTCGAAGCCCCGTTTTACCAAAGTCCGGCACTGGCCGCTGCCCCGCGCGGCTACCCGCCGTACCCGAAGGCCGGGGAAGGAAGTTATCATCGGACTATTTTAAATCATTCGGACGTCTCGTCGGCTTGGTATTCGAATCGGAGGACTTCGGGCCGGCAAGACTCGTGGGTCGACCGGCGGAGACCACTCCGGAAAGCCGGCGGGAAAGCGAAGGGTTTCTCCGGGCACGAATCCTTGTGGAGTTCCGGTGGAAAGTCGTCGGGAGACGGACCCCATTTGTCGCTTACATGATCGAAGAGTGAAGGACTACTCCTGAGGAGCTTATTGCTTTTCAAGCGAGGGAAGAAAAACTTGGTGCCGAACATTTTTCCGTATTTTTGAGCGGGTGCAAAAAAACAGGATTATCGCCCGCAAGTTCCGCTCAACCGATTCGAACAGGCTAATGCGAGAAGTTTTATTTTTTCTCTCGAGTCGATACAGTTACAGTGTTTATTTATGTTTTGACCCCTGTGCTCGAGGCCCGAGTCGACTGTGTGAGTAGTCCCTCTCCCATCTCAGGAGTTGGTGAAATTTGGAGCATTTCCCCGACATCTGTCATTCCTTGGGCTCATATGAAAAGTTGGGAAGAGCGCGTGGGTGCGCTGATATGTGGGCGTGATCTCTTCGCCCGTGCCTCAACCTCCGAGTTGTGTGGACCAGTCTGCACGAGGATTTCTTCAACCGTGTTACCCATTGTCGGTTTTCAAGTTTATCGTTCGCTGTTTTCTCTCTCGACAGTGTTTTTCTTTTAACTTCCGAAAGATAATCAGACAAGCGACTTATTCGAAGCAATTCTTTTTTCTACGAATGTACCTTGATAAGAAGATATCTATATATGTATAACATTTGATAGTCAATATTTTTTTTTGGAATTGTGGCTCGACTGTGTGTGTGCGTGTGACATTTTGTTGGTGTTACGTCTTCCTTGAAGTTTTTTTTAGTGTTCATTTCCGTTTTTTAGACACGGGAGCGAGTGCTCCCGATTATCTGTTCTGGGATTCCTGTGCTATATCCGTTGATCCTGCACCATCGTCGAAGTATAGGAGAACGGAGGGGGGTGAAGTTGTGCTCCAGTGCTTTTCCGTTTGTGCCCGGTGACCTGCTCTCTCAATATTCGAGAGGGAGTTACATCTATTCGTCCCCACACACTTCTAAGGACCCAGGGCGGCATTCCCTTCTGCCCTCTCCTGTAAGGTTCGCGACGGGCGTGAAGCGGACCCCGTCCGACCCGGCTGCGTATTTCCGGACTTCCCGCGTCTAATTTTGAAATTCCCCATCCTCCTCCTCCTCCCCATCCCTCCCAAATCCTCCGCTCCACAAGAGTCTTCCCCACATCCCTCCCCTTAACCATGGCGATCGTCCTCGTGGGTGGTTGCGCGTCTCCGGCGGCGGTGGCGTCGTCAGCCGTGGACGTCGCGACGGCGGCGTGCCGCTTGACCCTGGCCCTCGTCCTGACTTGCCTCGCGTGGCCCTCGGCAGCATTCAACGTTGACACGGAGCGGTTCGTCCAGCACCGAGGCCCCACCGGTTCAATGTTTGGTTTCAGCGTTGCCGAGCACCGACAAAACGGATCCGGAACGTGAGTCATGATTGCAAGTCCCTTCCCCTCCGTGCACACCCAATTTCCCCACTTGACCTTGTCCAGTCGCGGAAGCTTCTGTTTACAAATAAAAATTTCTTTCACCTTCGCTCCGGTCGTCCAATTTCAGTCCATAAGGGGTCGGGTTGGTTTAGTGGTAAGAGTACTGGCGGCCTGGGTTCGAATCCCGGCATTGCTAGATATTTTTCATTGTTGAACCGGCCCTGCTGGAGTGTTTTGTAGGAAATACTCGAGTACAGTACTCCTTCCGTCGGATGGGACGTTAATCTACGGTCCCCTCGGCGCCCTCCTTTAAGAGCAGGCTAATTCCGGCGCCAGGTTTCCCTCCAACATTCCCCTTATCCTTCCATTCCCATCCTTATAACTTTCCTCCTGGTCTGAAAAGGTGCGGGTACAGAGTTGAGAACCTCAGATATAAGTGTTTAATTGCCCTTTAAATGGCGAAGTAATGAATATTTTTTGGAATTAATTATGGAGGTATTGGAATAAGTCCCATAAATTTTAGATATTCAAATTAATAGTATAAATATGAAAAATGTATACTCCAGTGTTTCTGTCATTGGCGTCAAGAATCCAATGCAAAGTTTTATGTGATTATTTCACTTACGCTCGCTTTCAAATGTCCCGAAGCGTGTAAGGTACAATTAGGTCGATATTGTTCATTTCATTAAAGTTCCTACTGCAAGAAATATAGTCAATCATTAAGAGCAGACTAGTGCCGACGCCGGGTTTCTCTCAACCCTTCTTTCTAAACTTTCCATCCATGTATACCTTTTCTCACAGTCTGAACCCTCTATGAGAGTGGTTGCGGACCATAAAAAATAGATCAGAATAGAGCATCCTAAGTTAAGCTCTTGTTAAGATAGTGGTGGCAAGGTGGACGCTTTCATCTACATTTACATGAACCATGCAAGCCACCGCAAGGGTTTATCGCAAGGGGTTAACCATCACCATGGAGGGTTTGCTCGATTCATTCGAGATTAATTCCGGTACGGAATAATCCAGATGAGAACGTAAAATCATACGAGTGAGACCTTATGAGTGAGAACTTAATTACGTACCGGAATTAATCTCGAGCAACTCATGCACACTCCCAGGTATATATTTAAAATCAGAGAGAAATTAAATTTACACTTGGTATGATGTAGGCACGCAATAATAATTGTCTCTGCAAACACTACGTAAATTCAACTGAGACCTATAATTCGGAGAACCCTTGAACCTAATTCTTCTAATATTGAGCGCTGATTTTTATTAACTTAGGTATAGACTCTACACTCTTTTTACCTTCTGATTAATGTAATAAGTTAAATTGAAGCTCTAAAAATAAATCAATATTTAATCCTCTTATAATCCTGGGGCCATTTTCCAGATCCATTGGAGGTATCTTGCCATGCTCTGATATTGAGTCAATCACCACGCTTGGAACTGGACAGGAGAATCCGTTGAGGATTCACTTGTAATCGAAACCTGAGTCGCCTTCCTTACAGTCGAACGCAGAGTCCCCTGAGCTACCACGCCCCCCACGCAATTTATTTGGCATTTGTATCATCGAAAGTTGGGAAATCGAAAGCGTCATCATTTCCTCTCAGCTGTCCCGAATGCTTTTAACCTGGTTCCGGTAATCGGGTTTGTGGCGTCCGGTTTGGCAATTTAAAGATCGCAGGTTCGTTTCCTAACTCGGACATGGATATTGTAAAAGTCATAGGATTAAGGGAATGATTAATCGTATGTTACAAACCCAGCAGTTGGAACACCAATGAACGTATTGCTACTATTACTAGAACTTCGCTGATACATCGTTGGAAATGAAATTGTGGCCAGCAAACTTCTGCAAAACAGCACATTCACCTTCACCCCTTCCCCCGACCAAAAAAATGATTTAGTCTTTTGTTTAGTTGTTGAAAAATAGACAGGAAGTGCATATACAAAATGACAAATACAGTTTGTCGATGTGAACGTATTTACAATAAACAGTACATCTTATTACTTGTTTATTTCCACGATTAAAACCTACATACATATCTTCTGATGACATCCTTTATACTTCGTTGTTTATTATATACAAAAAAATTGTATTCTTATATTCAAAATCTCTATGGGAGTGTTGTTCTTTCGTTACGCATTTATCTAAAAGATTTTTTTAGTAAAAACAAGCAAGCATTTAACGTAAACTAAGTATGATGTTTTGGAAGTTTATGCAAAATACGATCGCTGATAGGATTTCTTTCTATAGAATTTGTATTAGCTGAGAAAAAGTGGTATTGATAACAGAAATTTGATATGATTGGTGAATTTTTCAATTCTCCTTACTTTACGTTCTTCCAGTTTTTTTTCTTTCTTTGCCACTTCGCTCATTCCATTGTCCCTCTGTTTCTTGTAATTACGAATAAAACCTCGGAAATACCTATCCCACCTTCACCCTTATTTTGTGGTAACGAAATATTATGCATCCTACTCAGAAAATTTTTCGTTGCGCCCGAGTCTCCGTCAAACTTTGGTACGTGGTTGATACTACCGTGAGTATATCTGATGGGTTTTCACGAAGTAGACCTGCAGTTCAAATCCTGCCCGGCTCCACCGCTTCAAACTTAACGAACATCATGCAGACAGCTGTGACGCGTGCAGTTGTACTCTCAACGAGGGTAAACTTTTTATGGCTTTATCACCAACGTTGGTTCTGTAGGGCAGATCCATTTACACATTGTCTTAAGTAAGTTATGGTCGAATCAGATTGCTGTCGCCTACACCGAGGAAGATGAAATGAGGCGATAACTCAAGGCGTCGCAGGGAGCAGGGGGCCGTCTTCAAGTAGGTCAACGAAGGGAAGTAACTTGAAATTTTCGGAATAGTCTGAACCACTCTTCATTCGAAACACTTGGAGTCTACCCAACTTTTGAGTTGCATCTTCCTCAAAATAATACTGCGGCAAGGAACGGTCCTAAAAAGCACTAAAAATGGAAATGCTGATAGTGAGTTCTGATTTCTTATTTTAGGGTGAACCCGAGCTTGTGAGGCGACTGGGTTCAGCTGGCAGATGACGTGCTATTCGGCAAGCACTAATGTGCCACTTCTCTTTCCTCCAGCGGCGTCGGAAGTGGGGGGCAGGGAGGGCATTCGCCCCCCCCCCCCCCAGAATTTGCCCCGGGCCCTTGAGAAATGAGTCTTCATTAATAAAAATTAAATTTCACTGGTTTCTAGCTTGCCCATTCATTCGGACGCATATTTTACCACCTTCATATGCACTTTTAGCAGAATTCTAGTCTCTATCCCCTCCTAATCGCAAAAAATGTGGGCTCTTTTCATAGGGCCCTTTTCTTACGAGCCGGGCTCTTTTCAAGGTTGGCCCCTCCCAGCGAAAATAGTTACGACGCCCCTGCTTTCCTCGCAGTTTTCATTTGAAAAATAAAAAAGAAGACAATGCGGCTTTGGTCTACAGAGTATCGGCGTTCATTTTCAATCAAAAATTATTATATCGTTCTATCTTTAAATGAACTACGTTGAGTGGAGAAGAAAAAGAAAGAAATATATGGTGGCTGCTTTAGATGGGAATTTATTTTTCATCGTAACAGTAAGCTAAGTTTGATTCTTTCTTTCCGAGCAGCAAATCGAAATATTGATTTTATTTGGTGTAATACTGAAAAATGATCTTCCTGAGTTCTTCTGTAATGGTGTTGTATTTCTTTGAACCTAACATTTATGACGAAACTGAGGTATCGGAATGAATTAACCCCTACTAATAAAGGTTGTTAGGTACAGTTTGAGCCTTAGCTTACTGCTGAGTACATTCCTTTCCGATCTAATTACCATAGGCTAATAAAGTTCGTATTGGAGAGAATACGATGAAATGTATTTCTGAGAGCTATCAGACAATGAGGAACTAATTTGACAATTATGATTATCACTAACGCGGGAGGTGGCTGTGGTGGCCAGGTCGGTAACGCTCTGTCCTGGTAGCCTGAAGGTTGTAGGTTTGAACCTCGCCTATGGCGTGGATATAGTGTACACTTTGTATTACGTTTAGTATTCAGTTAGGTTACAGGTTACTTTAGTTAGGATACAGTTACTTTAAGATCTCAGCAGTTGGGAATACATCAAAACGTAATAAAAGTTCTACAAAATAGGATTAAAAAAAACGGTTGTTGTAATGGACCGAGTTGTAGACTTGTTTACCCTTTGATAATGACTCATGCGTAAACTCTCGATGATGAATGTGTGATGTAAACGCGAACGTATTTCATCTACATCTACATCTACATAATACCCTGCAAGCCACCACAAGGGTGTGTGGCAGGGGGTGATTGCTCACCAAACATGCACTACATATCATGCATAAAACACGATGATGATGGGTTAGACAGTAACATTATATCATGGATTAATGATTTTCTGCATGATCGGGTTCAAAGGGTTGTTTTGGACGGTGTTTCCTCACCGGCAATTAAAGTCACTTCGGGTGTCCCACAAGGTAGTGTGATAGGTCCACTCCTATTCCTTTTGTATATTAATGATATCCAAAAGGTGGTAAAAAGTAAGCTTCGTCTATTTGCCGATGACGCAGTAGTGTACAGGGAAATTCTATGCCCGAATGATAAAGAATATTTAAATATTGACCTACAAGCAATTGAAACTTGGTGTGATACATGGCAGTTAGAATTAAACTTTAAGAAATGTCTTGTAATGAATTTTTGGAAAAAGAATAGCTCTCCCCCTAGCACTTACAAAATAAATAATAATGAATTAACAAACGTGGAATCCATTAAATATCTTGGAATAAGACTGACAAATGATCTTTCCTGGGGTAAACACATTCGTGAAATAATGGGTCAAGCGAATCGCAAACTGGGTTTCATTAAAAGAGTATTGGGTAAATGTGACGATCATGTACGAGAAATCAGCTACTTTTCCCTTGTTAGACCTCATTTGGAATATGCTGCCAGTGTATGGGATCCCTACGAAATCGGTCTAAGTAATGAACTTGAACGTGTTCAGCGAAGATCGGCAAGATTTGTAAAGGGACGATACGATAATTATATTAGCGTAACCAGTCTATTAAATGAATTGAAATGGGAATCATTGTCAGATCGTAGGTTGAAATTTAGACTTAATCTCTTCCACAAATTCCAAGGCAATATTTTCAGTGATGATGTTAAAAATATTTTACGAACCCCAACTTACTATGGCAGACTGGACCATAATCATAAAGTTAGAGAAATTGATTGCCGAACTGACCGATTCAAAATGTCCTTTTTCCCTCGCACAATAAGAGATACGAATAACGGTAAATATGTCCTATCGGAGAGTAGCAATGAATAGCATTGGTAGCTGCATGTTGGTATGAGTACTTAAAGCTAACCCTACTAACAGAATGTTTATGCATGCTTGCTTTGCAATTTCTATCTTTTTTAAATAGTGTAGTTCTGACTACTATATTA
The DNA here is from genome assembly GCA_933228895.1 of Platycnemis pennipes. Taxonomy (NCBI): domain Eukaryota; kingdom Metazoa; phylum Arthropoda; class Insecta; order Odonata; family Platycnemididae; genus Platycnemis; species Platycnemis pennipes. The sequence goes on along the minus strand of OW121851.1, from coordinate 38,838,132 downwards.
ATACTATTCCTTTTTTATGCATGATATGTAGTGCATGTTTGGTGAGCAATCACCCCCTGCCACACACCCTTGTGGTGGCTTGCAGGGTATTATGTAGATGTAGATGTAGATGTAGATGAAATACGTTCGCGTTTACATCACACATTTTTTTGGACTGGTTATTCGTATAAATTATAGGAATGGTAAAGTCTAGTGTCAAATTCGAACTTACATGATTGGAAATATTTAAAGTAACTTTCTTCTGAGCAACCTTCTAGTCCATAGGGTATCCCAACCAAGCTCTTCTAATGGCCGGGTGACACTTTTTCAACGCTCTAAGGAGTTTTTTTTTACAAAACGTGCTACTTCTCTTTATGACTTTTATAGTTCTCGAATTGAATATTTATTTCATTGTATCCCAAACACTTGGCGCTTGCTCAAATTGAGACCTTGCAAGACTGAAATAACAGGCCTTTTACTTTTTTACTTAAATACTGCCCAAAAATTCGTTTGGTGTATTCACATCTTTTCAACGATGTACCTACCACAAACTTTTCGAATATGATTTCCTTATGATACGATTTGACGTTATCAGGTAAGATAGGGAGCTGGGATGAGTGTAGTGCAGCGAAGATCGGCAAGATTTGTAAAGGGCCGGTATGATAACCTTATTAGCCTAACCAGTCTATTAAATGAATTAAATTGGGAATAATTGTCAGATCGCAGGTTGAAATTTAGACTTAATCCCTTAAACAAATTCCAAGACCATATTTTCAGTGATGATGTTAAAAATATTTTGCGAACTCCAACTTTCTATGGTAGACTGGACCATAATCAAAAAGTTAGAGAAATTGAATGCCGAAATGACAGATTCAAAATGTCCTTTTTTCCTCGTAAAATTAGGGATATGAATAACGGTAAATGTATCCAATACGAGTGTAGTAATGGATAACATTGGTAGCTGCATGTTGGTATAAGGACTTGAAGGTAACCCAACTAAGAGCATGTTTTTGCATGCTTACTTTGCTATTTTTATCTTTTTAAAATAGTGAAGTTTAGACTAGTATATTCACACTAATCCTTTTTATGCATGATATGTAGTGCATGTTTGGTGAGAATTCACCTCCTGCCACACACCTTTATGGTGGCTTGCAGGGAAGTATGTAGATGTAGTGGTTATATATTGCCTTGACCGCTCGGAGGAGGTCACTAATGGGTGCAAAAGGGAGACTAGAATGTGAAGTGTCGTGTACGGTAAGAGAGTGGTGCTTCCTTCGTCGTCCTTCCTCGAACGGAGAAGCGGTATGTGTTCTCGTCGGAAGCGATTCGGCCCGGGCATGTGTTGTCGGTTCCACTTGTCCATTCAGAGGCGAGGGGTGGGCGGGTGCTGCTTTTGCTCCGTCTACCATCCCTCTACTCGCCCTCGCCGCAAACCCTCCCCCTCCCGCACTAACCTCCTCAAAAAGTTCTGCTGGCGGAAGGCCTTCTGTCGCGCGCGCGCACTTACGGCTAAAATTAAAAGGGACCGTCTATTGTTAAGGTGGGGAAGACCTATTGAGGGAGAAGCCGGAAATGAGTCCCCTTCAAAATTGCTCCTCATTACTGAGTTTAGATTGCTTTAAATCGTAACCTGCCAGTATTTCGGGAGCGTATCGTGACTAATGTTCACACGAGTGCTTAAAAAAACTAACCTAATCATCTTATAGGATAGACGAATTTGTAAAAAAAATTGGATCACAAGAATTCACACCAAGCTCTCACGATGCAGGCTGTGGAATGAAATGATGACAAAATGACCTGTAAACTCGGAGATAGCAGGTTAGAATCCCGCCTTTGTGCGTTTGCCTCAGGATTAAAATCTTGGGAAGGCTGATGCGAAAATCATAGCCGTTTTAGCAGCTTAAGACAAAGTATCGTAATGCCTTTATCATTTAACTTAAAAAATAATATTAATTAAACACATTTCAGTGGGCCATTGACCCTGAAAATCACTTAATTTTCTGTCTCGCTTGCTAGAGTTATCATAATTGGATGAACGGGGTATTATGATTACCTAGGATATCCACTTTTACGTTAAGGGTTTTTCTTCGAGGATTGTCCCAAGAAGTAAAAGTTTTTATTTTTTTGCAGGACATAAGGTGTTATACGTTCGTTACTATCGTAAAATCGATGCTATGGTAGATCACATGTAAGAAATCATGATTTTTGTCACTTGTCAATTGCTTTTGTATTGTGTAGCGTATTGGACGACTTTAGTTGTAGTGGTGATGACATCACGAGGATTATTTTGTCAAGACCCATGTTTAACAAATGAAGGAATACTCGGATGAGAGCCTTCGTCATGGATGTAAAGAAAATGTTATTAAAGTATATATGTAGTGCGACATGAATTTTACTCTAGAGAAAGATGGTCGACAATATATTGGAAAATTTAGAAATTTATCCGTGGTTAAAATACTTGACATTCAGTGTGATACCACCAATCTCTCACCTGATACTCATCCTTAGCCTTGCCAACTTCTTACCTCTCAATATTCGATCCAAATGCTGGATTCTCCTACTTCTTCTCCTCTTAACAAACATTCCTCATTCATCATGTGCTTCAAAACACCTCCGATCGTTTACATTCTTTTCATTCACTCACTCTAACTCCCCTTCCATTTTCCCGCACTTCACCTTCAATTCCTCAACCATCTCCCTATCCACATATGTAAAGCCTCAAGTCTATTTCCCTCCCATTATATTTAAAACCCTGTTTCGGTGGCATGTGTTACCACGGTACATATGAAACTCTTTAGCAGTATTTTTCAAACGTCCCTACGTAGCAATCGAGCATCGGGTGTATTATAGTTTATATTTTCAGTCATAAGTAGAATTTTCTTTTAATATACTTAATGCCATCTTCACTGGGTCCTTCTACTGACAATTTCCTTCTTGAATCGATCTTGATTTTTCCTGCGTATTTAGATATTTATATCTTTAGTATGCTTTTTGTGGAAGTGAGTTATTGACGTATACACCTGAAGAAAAATTAAGACGGGAAGTATTTAAAATATGCGGCAACAGAAGAATGATGAAGATATTATGAATGAATGGAGAAACAACAGTTATAGGTCTTAATATCCATTCAGAGCTTCAAAAAGCTGACGGTACAACCTAATCGGCCGTAGCACGACTGCCTTTATTACTTTATCATGAGACATGATAAACTAATAAAGGCAGTCACTGTGGCTATAGTAATTAGGGATATTTGCAAAAAAGGGCTTCATGTTAGATATTTAGAGCGAGCAGTTAAGCATGCTAAAGGAAAGTATTAGATATACAGAGAAGCGATTAGCTGATAGGAGATTTAAGTTGAGAGCCGTGACAAATCAGTCGTAGTATATAGGACTCGTGATGTGATTTTCATTTTATTTCACCCCTCAATCCTTTTCTGTTTTTCAACTTGTTTAGCGAATGATGAACTGTTTGATAATATCCAAAGCGAATTCCTTCCTACTATGACCGAAACAGAAGCACGGTGCCGTATATTATCCCAAAATGATGTGTTCGGTACGCCTTTTGTTTTGTACGGCGTCCATTGAGCTGGGGCACGTGAATCCGAATCAATCTTCTCTGTTCGTTTCGCACGAATGATTTTTAGCTCTCCTTGTTCGCAAGAAAAAACTCCATCCCTTCCCATGAATGGGAAGTTTACCCGCTCTTGAGAGCGGTTTAGTGAAAAACATAATATATTTTTTTTACGATTTCCTGCGCGTGGCTTATCTAAACTGCCCCTCACCCGCTTATTCCCCGTTCCTTTCCATCCCTAATGCCTTCGGGGAGACAAGAGAGGTCTTTATTCGACGGCCGCGCGCCCTCCAAAGGCTCCGTGACTGACCCTCCCCTAACTTCGAGGGAGTTTGACCCCTGCTGACCCCAAGGGGTTGAGTGAACAGTAGAGTCGCAGAGGCTGAAGCCCCGTCGCTACTTTGTTGTGGCACGGGTGGTTGCAGCGTTGAGCGATTCGGAAATGCGATGCCCTTCGGAGAGGGATATAATGTCTTTGAATCTCCCGGGGCAAGGCCAAATCCGCCAAGTGCATTGCTGAATCAAGATCACTCGCCCACAATGGAGTCAACCATCTTGAAGAAGAGATGTATCAGCCGGGAGAGTTTAGTCAGATTAACTTTGTGTGCCATTAAGACTACCCTTCAATTCGGTGAGAATTGTTTTGTGAGCCGATTTATAAATAGAAGTTTCTTTAAACGACCTGTGAACGTGACTATAAAAATCATCATCATGGGTCAACAATCCTAGGATTGGTTTGACGCAGCCGTCCACTCGATTCTTCCATCATCCAACCTCTTCATATTGACGAAACTCCTCTCTTTTACATCCTTCACAACCTGTCCTATATATATCATACGAGGCTTGCCTTTTCAAATCTTCCCGTTCACTTTCCCCTCGACGAATGTCTTCATCAGGCCATCGTGTCTTAAGATTGAGTTGTTCCATTTTCCCTTTAGAGTTTTCAGCATACTTCTCTTTTCTCCCACTCTTCGTAGTGCTTCTTCATTTGTCATTCGGTCGATCCATTTATCTTCATCTTCATCATGTTTTGTGAGCCGATTTATAAATAGAAGTTTCTTTAAACGACCTGTGAACGTGACTTTAAAAATCATCATCATGGGTCAGCAATCCTAGGATTGGTTTGACGCAGCCGTCCACTCGATTCTTCCATCAGCCAACCTCTTCATATTGACGAAACTCCTCTCTTTTACATCCTTCACAACCTGTCCTATATATATCATACGAGGCTTGCCTTTTCAAATCTTCCCGTTCACTTTCCCCTCGACGAATGTCTTCATCAGGCCATCGTGTCTTAAGATTGAGTTGTTCCATTTTCCCTTTAGAGTTTTCAGCATACTTCTCTTTGCTCCCATACTTCGTAGTGCTTCTTCATTTGTCATTCGGTCGATCCATTTAATCTTCATCATTGTTCTGTCACACCACATTTCGAATGCTTCCACACTTTTCTTCTCTGCAGCTGTCATCGTACATGCCTCACTGCCGTAAAGAAACATAATCCAGATATATATTCTCATGAGTTGTTTCCTTATCTCTACGCTTGTATTTCCAGCTGTAAGTGGACTCTTCTTTTGACAGAATGCCCTCTTTGCCTGGGCTATTCATATGACTATTTCTTTCTTGCTTTTCCATCGTTGGTTACTCGGGATCCCAGGCAACAGAACTCTTTCACCTCTTCCAGTTTTTGTTTTCCTATTGAAACGTTGGTTTTGGCCTCTTCTCTCTTGCTGCACACCAACATCTAATTCTTCTTCTTATTGATCTTCAGCTGACATTTCGCCATGGTCCTCGACGATTACCAGGGAAGGTAACCGTCAGGTAAGCAAATTCGCGCCATTAAGGCGAGGTGAGACTGTGGGAAGAGGTAGGAATTGTTAAGGGAATGGAGGTAAGGTGGAGAAAAACCCGGAGTTGGCATCAGTTCGCTCTTGACGAAAAGAGCAAACGGAAAAGGAGGACGAAAATTCGTTGCTCTAGCCGTCAAGCCCAAACAAACCTCGACGTATTAGTCGAAACGCTAGCTTTGTTTTACATCAACCAACTTCCATATAAGCATCAAGGTGTTGATGAGTAGCTTAAACAGATATTATCGTTACCCTTGGCTGTCACTGTTACTGGGAAGAAATGCGCTTCACATCGCCTCTATATTTGCTATTTTTCCTTTTTTCTCAAGAAATATCCTATTGCATTGCCTATTCTCCGTCTTCTAAAAGGTTTCAAGGTTAAAAGAACAAGCCATGCGTAGTTTGACATAATTCACCGATACAAAACATACATATAACTTAATAGGGTGCAGGTGAACCACACGCCCAAATTTTTAAAATGCTCCAAAACAGCCCCTTAAAGCAACGAATTGCATTCGATGGAATAGGGAAGGTTTCTACCATAGAGGCAACTGTTGTACTTAAGCTTTCGGATTCAATTAAATTTCTTCCTACTTTTGAACTTTTTCTAACCATGATAGGTATAACTATGTTTCTACACATACTTATTAAATGAACAGATTATCAACCAGAGCTTTCTCGTAGGCGAATATTAACTCAACATATTTCAAATTTTATAAGTATTGAAGCTATGTGAATGCTACTAATCAGTATTTTTCATGCATAGTTTCCATATGGTATTTCTCAAAATTTTCATATTTTTGCTTTTTAATCAATCTATAAAGGATTAAATTCAATACGATGGCGAAAAATATATTTGCCATTCTTAAGGTCAGAGGAAATGGTTTCGGTGCCTCATTATTACACAGTGCCCCAAATTCTGAGAAACAGCGTATCTCATTTGGAGATCTTGGCTTTTTGCCAGTTTCCTTTTTGTCCAAGACCCTCCCAGCGATTTCGCTTTCGGCATTACGTCATGGACAGTTAAATAATAGCGTTGACTCTGATGTACCAGAAAGAAATTTCTCCCGAGAGTCTTGATAAAGCGAGGAATTTTATGGTTATCGTGACTCGCTTTAGGGTCCCGAGCTGCAATGAATCTGGAATTATGACGTAAATAGCAGCAATAATATAGCATGATGACTGTATGGGTTTTGCTCAGAAAGGCCTTGCAGCCGAAATTCGTTATCATTTCTTTGTCCAATGATCTCCTTTTTGGAATTCCGCCTATAATTTGTTTTCACATTTGAATTAAGGTCTTCCTGTCATTGGTATCGTATTCTTTGATGATTAATCGTCCATCGTACTAAAAGTACGTTCATTGCGCCAGTAATCCTTGCCTTAGGCATATATATCTTCATCCAGTGGCTCTGGAGAGATGGGAGTTCGATATCTGTAAAAAAAATGCAGGTGGAACCTCGCCAAAATGGAGAGATTTACGAAATTTTGAAACATCGCTTTCTTCACCACAAATGTGTGATCTCAGTTTTAGTGGCTCCGAATAATTGCTTTTTTTAAATAAAAATGTATTTTCAGGGTTAGAAATTGACAAGTAGCTTTTAGAAACAGATCTCTTAGACAGACTTCTTCCCAAAGATCACTGGTTCAAATCCCACCTCTGGCATTCATGTTGTTTATCCAGGTTGTCATTACGAAAGAAAGTAAGGTGAAGGTAACCCAAGTACTTAGAGAACCTAAACACCAAATTTTACTGTTATCCTCATAGAAAATTTGATTCTGGATCTCTAGGAAAACTCGCTCGGATGAGAGCAATATCTAGAGGAATCTACATCATACCCTATGAGTCACATGTATGACATGCTTTAGAGGCTGTACGGGAGCTTTTAATTGTGTTTATATAAAGAGAGTGCATTTATAATATCGCATGAAGTAAAATTCTTTCTATGAAGTATTATTGCACTGATAAATCTTGGTATCCTTACGGCCGCGAATCTTGCTAGGTAAGAACGAGTATTTGGATCTATTGCTAACGGACTCAATGTTAGCAATAGATCTGCCGCCCCCAGCTGAAACCAAACGAGCCAACGTGGGAACGGGGTATAATATAGCCTATAGTCGCACTCCTTACGGTAATATGATTATTGAATCATTGGAAGTCAAGATGCCGAACTATTGGCACTGCTAGGAAGATTCTTTTTTACATCTACAAGATACCCTGTAGGCCACCGCGAGGGTGAGTGGCAGGGGGGTGAAGATCACCCCCTGCCACATAATGAGGTAGTCTAGTATTTTTAGTGATAGGATTTTTTAGCGACTTTTAGTGATTAGAGTAGTGATCTACACAATGAGGTAGTCTAGTATTTTTAATACTTGAATTCCTGATTTCGTAGACAAATTTGTGTTCTTATTGAGGTCCAATATGACCCGTTACTAGTTACTAGTTTGGTAGTTTTTTTTCTTTTTCCCCTAATTACTTTTAAAGGTGTAGTGTTTGTTTTGTATTGTTATTTTTGTTTGTTGTGTCATTGTTCCTGGTGTGGATGCACCCCATGTCACACACCCTTGAGGTGGCTTGCAGGGTAGGTCGTAGATATAGATAGATAGATAGACAATGTCTCTAACCTTATCTATATGATTCAGTCAGCCAATATGGTGTGAGATCTTATTAATTCTCTCGGTGTCGTAGGAAAACTGTCACTCCTGAGAATGGAGATGTTGTGGTGGCTAGATTGCTCAATTCGCATCAAGTGGATCCAGCTGGAATCCCGACATTCATATATATTTTTCTGTTATATACGGGTCTAATTGAGTGCCGTGTGGTGAACGCTGTAAGTTCATATCTCAGGCCGTCGGATCGGCCATTAAAGTGTGTGGCCCCTTGGTGACTATCGTTAATAGCTCCTGTCACCAGGGTTCTCTCCACTCTTCCTCCATTGCCTGAACTATTCCTACCTTTTTCTACTTATCTACCGATTGTGAAAATGACCAAAGTCGAATCAGTCGCCTCCTTTGAATAAACTAGCACTGCTCAGTCGTTCCGAAGGAGGCACCAAGTCTGAAAGCGAAATATTTACCAATGAGTTAAGGACGTAATCAGCGACGCTACTTGAGCCTTATCACCAAGGCCATTGCATCCCGTTAACACTTGAAAAATTGTTTTGTGCACGTTTTAAGCGAGCGTTGCGGAGCGCGACATAATTTCGAAGCCAAGTTCTCGCGACTGGCGACACATCCGTGCGCAAATCCAATTGTTATTCATTCATGGAGTGTCCGACGACTCCTCGGAGAGGAGTCCATTCTTATCAATCCCCGGACCATTAACCCATTCAAGAGGGAGAGGATGATACTCTTCCCCTCCACTGCCAACTTAAGTCCACCCTCCACCTCTTCTATACGCTCCCAACCCCGAGGCCCCTCTCCCAATTTGTTTGGGCTGCGCGGGCCTTGAATGTGGCGAATGATAAAACATTCCCTCCTTCCCCCCTCTTTAACTCACTCCTTTTGTCTCCCCACCCTCATCGAATTCCCCCGCCACTCCTTTCTCTTTGGAGAGGCTTGGTGGGTGAGGGGCAGGGAGGGGGTTGAGTAAACGCCTTGCCATTGGCCCCGTTCCATACGACGACGTACTGACGTGCGCCGGCCGCCACATTGTGAAGATTCGCTTTCGGTCGCGAGCGAACTGGAGGTCAAGTTGGAGGTCGCCGATTCTTTGGTTTGGTAGCCTATAGTTCAAGCAGTGATTCATGGTAGGTGGCCGAGTTAATGTCATTTGCGTATAGGTGAGTTATCTATTTGAGATTGGAGTACTTTAGGGAGCAGACGAAGTCGGACTGCGCCAAAGTCAATCAAAAAATTCAATTATCCAAATGAATGGATGGATACCTGACGAGTACATGACGGTTGAAAATCAAAAATATAGGAATATTTTTCATCCGAAGCCATCGAAGCCCCGGTAATGAAATGAAATAAATTGAAGAGGTAGGTGGGGACCTTCAGGAGCCCCCCTGGCACTTAGATCTCTATAGGTCCATTGTGCCAACCCACATTTAACCTGCCCGTCACTTGAAGACAGGAGACAAGAACACTGCGGTAGTGGTATGGAGGAGAGTCACCCATCCAACCTCTGTCCGGGTCCATCGTTGCTTAATTTCGGTGATCTCACGGGAACCAGTGTGTCAACTAGGCCCTTATCAACAAGGGCTAGGCCCTTGCCCATATTCGGAAATGGAGTTAGTATCTATCCCGTCTTGCAACTTAAAGTTGCCGGTGCGAATTAAGATAGAATAAGAATAATATCTCGTTTCTGGTTTAGTTTACATGGTACGACTTAGTAATAGCAGCATAAGCAAGTCGAATTCAATTTGCAGTAATACTAATGCTACCAACTGCCTTTATTTGTGTAAAGAGTAATGGGGACCGGTATTTTATTAAGGACTGTGTAAATCAGGATTTTTAATCCATTTCCTTTCAACTCCTTCCCACCTTTCTCTCGATTGTGAACTCAAGTTTAAGGATTACCCACGAGATGAGCCAATACGACTATAATCCAGTATTTAGGTCATCTAGGGCCTCATTCAGAGAGTACTCGATATTGCCGAGCCTCGAAACTGTCGATTTTGTAACTGCAAAGTCACGAGTGAGAGTAATATTAGGTTTTAGAGTTCTCCCAACTTTGAGTTTATATTGAACCGTGTAAGGTAACTTAATCTCAGGTGCACAAAACACAACCACCAAGCCAGAGGCGGGATGAGAACCCATGGTCTTTGGATAGAATGGCTGCGCATCATCGATCTAAATACCGCGGCCGCCTAGAAACCTAGACAATGCCAAATATTGAAACGCAACAATCGGTTTACGTCGAGACAACGTTAAATCACCGTTAAGTTCCGTTTATAACGAGGCTTCCCAGAATAAGTTATCCTCTGTTTACCGAATTAACAAAGCCACTTCTCAGTAGTGGCAACTTGGTTATCCAAACAGACATGAGTCATAGTTGGAGCTAGGGGAAAAAGTTTGAAAAGTTCATCGTGATGAAAAGTGATAAGTTAAGAACACTAGATCATCATCGTCGGTCAACAATCCTAGGATTGGTTTGACGCAGTTCTCCATTCGATTCTTCTACCAGCCAACCTCTTTATATTGACGTAGCTCCTCTCTTTTACATCCTTCACAACTTACTCCATGTACCTCATACGAAGCCTGCCTCTTCCATTCTTCCCGTTCATATTCTCTCGACAATTGTCTTCATCAGGCCACCGTGTCTTAAGATGTGGCCTAATAAGTTGTCCCGTCTTCTATTTAATGTTTTCAGTAGACATCTCTTCTCTCCCACTCTTCTGAAGACTTATTCGTTTGTGACGATGTATGTAGTTAGATACACTACACTTAGATACACTACACTTAGATACACTAGATATATGTACTTAAAAATAAACAACAGTCAGCAAGCACACGAGTACAGACTGGCGTCTTCAGGCTCCCAAGTACCGGCTTCATATTTTATGGTTAGCCTCAACCCTCGTTTCGTGAGAACTTAGGGACATTTCGCGGTTCACAAAACTTTTAGTTACGAATATAATATAAGAATAACTAACAGTTATTATAAACATTATTAGAATGATAAGCATAACTTCAGTCATTATTGAATCCTTAAATGTCCTTCTTACAACAAATAACCCATGAATGATGCAAACAAACTTAGTTAAGAGTCGCCCCCAATGTTGACAAGGCCGCGGTTTGGGTGGGGGGATTTTTTTTCAAATTCTCATTTGCTCTTCCGAAGCAAAGGGGAATTCGAAAAAATCTCCGTCGACCAGGAGGGTCCAAGAGAAGGAGAGTGGACTCGTTTTACTTGTATGGGGGAGTGACGAGGACGAAACATGCGGAAACCGGGTGTCATCTTCGAACCCTGACATGGACCGCAATGACCGCAAGAGTGGGAGGGGGAGTGCTAAGAAGAGGGTGGGTTTGGGGGGAGGGGGCGGAGGGGATGGCCTTTCAGGGTGTTTGGGTTTGGAGGGCGAAACAGGGCCTGATGAAGTGGTAGCGGTCCTTCCGAAGGGCTTCGCTCGAGCATCCAGAGCGACTGTGGCGAGACAGGAGGGGGAGAGCGGCTCTTTTTCGGGAGCTCATGATTCTGGAGGATCGCCTGTACCAAGCCCCGGTGTCGAAAGCGGACTATTTTTTTTTTGCTGCGTGAAACATTAGCCCTCATCGTACTTCTATAGCTTCAGTTCACTCTTGTTGTGAATCAGTGTTGTTTTTCGACTCGGTCAACCGTTATTCTGATGAACGGACGGGTGATTTTCATCAGCGCTTCAACAAATCGAGACCGGAGCGTTCTTCATTTGGAGTTTTCGAATTGGTTGGCAACTGATAATATCCTCTCCAGGGATAATGTGCTTCGCCATAATATTTAACCTACTTCAGATCATTCATACTGTAGTATTTAGCCAGCTGCGGTTGTCAAGTGAATAACTTCACTGTCTGACCACCCGAAGGTCACAGGATCAAAGTCCGCTTCGGGTATGGGTCTTGTGTTTTTCCTGAGGTTTAGGCTGACGATGAAGTTAGGCGAGACGGTTAGATGGAGGGTTACTGGCTGGAGGACCTTAAACCTATTTCATTGGTGCGGTAATACGATTAGGTATTAGTACGGCCCGCTTTTAGTATTTTTTTTACCCCTAAATCGTAACTACCCCATAAATTTGAGGATTTTATCACACACAAATCTAAAATAACTTTTTGTTCAGAAAGTTTGCTATGTTAAGTTTAGACTTTGATCAATCTCTCTGGATATAGTATTCCTCGTACCGATAAGTATTTAAAAAAATTATGTCTGTGTAGTAATAATAGCATCCCTTTGTCCCTCACATTAATAATTAAATCATCTCATTCCTATTTAATGTCAATCTATTTAATTTCACAGTGAGAAGTAGTGAAATTCGGTTTGAAGTGGTACCGTCTGATAAGGATTTATCTTAGCAACTAATGTAAACATTTATATTGAGCGCAAGCATAACGACTTGTTTAAGGTGTCGGTCATAAGTGTAGAAGAATTGAGTTTTTTACGGACCCAAGCAGCATTGAATTCGGTAATGTCGTAATGCATAATCTAAATTAATCGCAAAATCTAGGGCAAACAGAACGCCCGTAACCCTAGTGGGATTTGAATTCTCAAGCCTTTGTTATGCCAGGCGTCAGCCTCCTGGATACCCAAGACCGTCTCTCGGTCCGCGGAATCCATAATATTCTCGCAAAATCATAGATAAGATCTCACTAAGGCTTTCTACATCTAACAAGGCTTCTGTCGTGTTGACGATTCTCATTTAAAATTTCCTTGCTTTTCACTATTTTTATCATCGTACTTGCATGCCTGAATTTGATCTTCCGGGTGTTTTAATTTTCTCGAAAACGCTTCTTGACTCTGCTCGTAATGTCGCTGTCGTCGTAACCGAGGAGAATTGTTACGGTGTGTCGGCAGAATTCAATCAACGCCCTCTCTAGATGTAGACTCGCACCTCGTTGTTGAACATACAAGTCGTTCCGTTTTACATATCATCAGTGGTTTCAAGGCTGTCTCGTGTTGATAGGTGCTTCAGACAGGGAAGAAAATTGTGACGATGGGGGATGGAAAGGAAAAGGAGAAGGGAAGAGAGAAACCTGGTGTCATCATTAACTTTCGCTTAACGAACTTTGCCAAGAGGACTGCAGCTTTACGTACCATCCGACGGACGAAGTGCCGAACTTGAATGCTCTCCACACGGAGTCAAATTAAGATAGGACACATCAAGCTTTTGCAGCTAGTGTACCGGACCCAGTTGTTAGACGGTTTGATTTAGGAGTTGAGTATTTTGCAGTGGAGAGCAGATAGATTTGTGGAAAGGTATGATTTTATGTTCAGTGCTCTGTCCGAAATTGTTAGATGAATTAGCATGGGAATCGCTCCCCGATCTTACTAGATGGCGAAAATAACGACGGAAGCTTCTGCAGAAATAAACGATTAATACATTTTCTACAGATATTAAACAATTTTTAATAAATTTATTAGGAGATTTTAGTTCTCAATGGTGTATTATTCATAAAGAAAAATTGAGAGACAGAGTGTAGGTCTGAGAAATCAAATGTCACCATGTCCGCGTACACTGAAGGACAATAATATATCACCTGAAGAATCTATGGATATAATTGGGAGAAATAATGTTCATTTTATCTTTTTTTTCTTATGAATTAAACTTTAAATGCTAAACGTATGGGTCTAATTTTGTCTACATATTTCATTCTATATTGGTAAAAAGTGAATTCTGTAGCGTCGAATCCACGCGATGTTAGTGAATCATCTTAGAGCAATGTCGTCTCAATAAGTGCATGCACGTAGTTATGTCTGGTGACCATTCACCCTCTGCCACACACCCTCGAGCTGTCTGGAGGGGTAAATTTGTTGAGCAAGAAACGTGATCAGGTATTCGAACTCGGTCCCTTTTCTCGTGGGTAGCCAGTGCTGTTGCTACCTTGAAATTGGAACGTACGTTTTCGCAGCGAAATCCATCGTCGTCAGAGGCTTTCGGGTGCAGCTGCGCAGTCGGTGGGCTAACAACGCGTTATACGCAGCTGCACCCGAAAGCCTCTGACGACGGCTGTTGCTACCTTGTGTGAGAAAGACCTCCACATTACATGTTGCTGGCGGAGGAGAGAATGGCATTTTGAACAGTATGGTGGAACGCGAATGGTCAATTTCCGAACAAACGTTAAGACTGGGAAATATTAGCATGTTCCACTGTAGTGATTGCGAAAGGTTTGCCATGCATTCTCTCTCTCGTTTGAGCTCGCCTCTTTTCTCCTGGCCATGGAGCCGTCGCTGCATTTTTTCAACCGCCTCACCATCCTCTTCCCCCCCCCCCCCCTCCCTTCCCCTCTCCATCCTCGACTCCGACGAAGAAAATGAAACGATTGAATATAAATTGCGCCGCGCAAATCGTCTCCGGTTTTGCCGCCTCTCTCCCTACCCGCCCCAAGTCCTCTCCTGTCTGCCGTTCCACCCTCTTTCCTTCTCCTCAAAATGCAGAATGAGTGAGGTGGCGGCGATGTTGAACAGCAAAAATAGACCTGACGGAAAAGAAGTGTTCCCGCAGCATATGCACTTTGTCGCGTGTTTGAGCGATACGTGCTCGAAGAGATTGAAGCTAATGGATCCGTGGCGAAGTGTACATGAATGAATAAACGTTGGTACACTTGTTAATCTTTCGCAATAACTTACGAATCCCGATTGCAAATTATACTCATCACAATTGCAAGTGCAGTTGTCGTATTCAGTGTAAAGAGTAGGTGGATTTTAGTTTTAAAATGGCGCTGTGCTGTTCTCATTGAGATCGGGATAATGTTGTGGAAAATTATCAAGTGTACAAGCTTTAATCAGCATGAGTTCGTCTTAAAGTTTGGCCGAAAAATTGCTTTTTCTAGTGGAATTTTTTTATTTACAGGGGATTGAGATGTAGCTGTGGTGTATCTAGACAACATGCAAAAGATGCAATAGAGTAAATTGGATTGAATTGTTTTTTTTAACTAAAACACGTTTAAATGTTTTGATTGGTTTCTTGCTGCAATAGGTTCAATGAATCAATCAAATCGAATTTGATCAAACTGCAATAGATTGCAACAATGTTTAACTAAAATATTTTTTAATGTTTTGACTGGTTTCTTGCTGCAATAGATTCAATCAATCAATCAAATCGAATTTGATCAAACTGCAATAGATTTCAATAGACACATCTTTATGGTCTAATTTTGCTCATACTATGTTTTTTATTCGTCGTTAGATTCGAAATGAGAGCGTGTCGAATAAAAATATGGATTAAATGGCTGTTAAGGCCGATTATACGGAGTTGCAAAACTTGAATTATATTCTAGTTACCGCCGATGACGGTAGCAATTTCGTCTTGGGTCCTGAGTGGATTGACATTTGTATTCCTCGATTTCGTCCATTTTCTCTTAATTAATACTCGTAATCTGCTCGTTTTCGATTGAGTTCAATGTCCACCCCAAGGCTTAAGCCGGTCTGATTTGACCGAAAACTTGTTGCCACTGCAGGCCTCCGCTCTCGATTGAGTAATAAGATGCGAGGAAGAGTGAGTGTTGTGTCTTGTGACCTCGTTAAACGGGCCTCGAAGTAGTCCAAGCGAAAGTTCCCCCGACAACCTCAAGGTCGATGGGCTTCTCTCTGTGAATTTTCATGCCCGTAACGCCTGTCGCTTGTATTTGGGTGTGAATGAATTGACTGCATAGAATATGTAGTTAGAGCAGTGGTATACCGGAGCTCGTTGTGGAAGGGAGAACTTCTAGTAAAGCGAAATAGATGGGGGGGATATTAAGTCATTTTTGGATGCGATGAAGAGAAAAAAGATATTTGATGACATGATGAAAGATATGCTTGGGGTAAAAGAGTTCAGACAAAAGTGCAAAAGGAGTATCTATTTAAAATCTACTCTAACTGACAAATTAACAGATGAGGATTGAATTTCAACGATAGTTTTCACATAAATTGAAACGATTCAGGCTTGATGGAACGGAAGGAACACATTCAAGCAATCAACACTCGCAGTTTTCCAGTTTTTTAACGCACTACGCGCTTTGACTCACAAAGTCTGTCTTGTACCTGAAGTGGAACCTATGAAGTGAAACGCGTAGCATATTAAAAACTCAATGCCGAGAATGGAAAATTAATCGAAAATATTTGATAAATAACAGTCCCACTTGATTACCTTTTTTGATGGAATAATTTAATAAGTACCTATTGAAAACTATCCGCTAGTATTTCGTCAAAGAGAAGCTAGATTGGAAGGAAATTTTTATGCATTTCCTATTGCTATGATATTTCATAATTTATCTGTGTTACATCATCTTCATAGTGATACCTCAGGTGTTACGAATAGTTTTCGTGTTAATGATATCAACCAGCCGAGTATCAAAACGAAAACCTGGATAATAAATGACCAAGTCATTATTGTCCAATTGTTTGCCTTAAAAATGTTTAAAAAATGTTATATTACAATTCATTGAACCAAGGACAATATCTAAGTAAGACATACGACAGTGATTTTTCAACTCAAATCAGAAATCTTAGCTAAAAACAATGGATTGGAAATCTTGTAATTTCCATGTTCTGGGGTGATTACAAGCCTCATCACGGGAGGTAAAAATATTAATATACCTAGATCACAGTATCAGGCGCCACGTAGTGGAATTTATAAATATTGGATGAGTAAAAAACTTTAGCAATTTTCCACAATGTATTTTAAAATAATAAAATTACACAACACGTGTTTCGGCTTACTAAGCCATCATCAGGTGTACACTTCAAGTGTACACCTGATGATGGCTTAGTAAGCCGAAACACGTGTTGTGTAATTTTATTATTTTAAAATACATTGTGGAAAATTGCTAAAGTTTTTTACTCATCCAATTAATATACCTACTGATGGCTCAGACATTCGGACTTGTATTGCGGTTTCAAATAACTTACTTGGTTAAAAAAGTAATTAAAGTGAAAGAATCATTACATGCCTCTCGTTAGAAACGATCTTAAAAACTTATTTTTGTTTCATTTCTTGGTTAATATCGCTTCGGTTAAGGCGAGATAACACTTGCCAAAAATGTACGTGTTTAATATATTCCACTATATTTGTTCTCTATATAATGCTTGCAACAGCAGTTGCCCTGAATTTATGTTATTTTTCAAAAGAACTCATGCTACACGACAAAGCTATAAATTCATTTTATCAGACGCTCTAGGTTTTTCAGTAGCATGTACGATTTTTTTCCTCTAGAAAAAGGCTTTCCACTGGAGCAATCAATCGTGAACTATTTGTGATACTTCCTGTTTTCGATCTATTAAGATAATGTAAACAGGAAGTTCTTAAAAACACAACTTTTATCTTTAAAAAAAGGCGCTAAATGACACTTGGGTGCATTCTTTTCTAGGCTGTTCAGATGAACTTGATTGTTTATAAACCAGCGTGTTGCAATTAATGCATTCTTGTCAACATGGCAGTATCGAGACTTATCTTTGTGATTTATATGAAAATGACCCTTCGGTTAGCCATCCATGTACGTTTAATCAGCTATGATCCATGGGGGGCGTTAATTTTTACTGCTGAGTGTTTCGCATTGAGAACTTATCATGATGCAATCCAAAGGTTGCGGGTTCGCATCCTGCCTAGAGTATAAACGTTGTGCTTGCCGTAGGATTTAGATCTTAGGTCAGATGATGCGATACAACCTCAGTCGTTGGAGAACCTAAAAATCCATGTCTACGACTGCTAACTATTACGATGTTTACTATGCGCTTCTTGCTTAATTTTTAGACTACCCATCCGTTAGTTTTAAATGACAAACTAAAAATTCATTTTTCAATTTTTACGAGCCTGGCGATGCGTCGCAACTTGATGTAGGATCCAATATTTCTCTAAAATACGGATTTCGGCGATACAAGGAGAAGATTGGAGTGAGGGGTGACGAAGCGAATGTCCTCACGGAAAATGCTTCTCGTTGGATACCATTGTATCCTGTAAAGTCTTCTCGGGCGTTCCACCGGGTTAAGTTTTGGTATAACACCAACGTTTCAACGGACGACTTGTCCATCGTCTTCAGGGTGAGTTAGTAAATTAAAGCCGTTGAGGCGTTAATTTAATTTACTAACTCACCCTGAAGACGATGGACGAGTCGTCCGTTGAAACGTTGGTGTTATACCAAAATTTAACCCGGTGGAAAGCCTCAGAAGACTTTACGAAAATAATTCGCCGGGAAAGAATTGAATCATATCCATTGTATCCTGGTTGGTAATACGAATGTTGCTACTTTCATGCTTCATGCCGACGAGTTACGTTCAAAGGGCGCGGTTAGAATTATACCTCTGGCAAGGATGCTGCGTTTGACTTGAGGGTTAACAGCTTAGATTAGAAGGTAAAATATAACCGTAACACTTGGAGCACCTAAAACTCAAGTCTACCATATGTCGCTATTGTATAATAAATGATTTCTTCGTTCCCTTGCTTTCTGACAGTCACCATGATCCAGTCTACGATCGCCTGGCACCCTCAACGGATCTGGTTTGATTTCCAACTGTTCCCCTGTCGACGCTCCAGCGAACTCCTTTTTTGATCTGCCCGATATCAATTAAATGCGACGTGAGCTCTGCACTGAGTCATGCCAATCACGGCAGAGTGGGATGGGGAGGAAGTGAGTGGGGAGAGAGGGAGAGCAAGGTTTCTGTCCTCACCCTTGTTTTTCCTCTCTTGGATCTCATGCCTGTGTTTGGGAAATATTTGGCTTGCCATCCGAGAAAGTCTTTGACCATTAAGTCTGGTTCGCATCTAATTTAAGAAATCAACTCTATGCCTTAACTTAAAGTTCCAAATCACAGTAGTTTACAATTCCATGCGTAGACTGAAGCCTTCCAATAGAAAGCCTTACCTACAAGCAATTGAAAAATGGTGTGATACATGGCAGTTAGAATTAAATTTTTTAAAAATATGTGGTAATGAAGTTTTGGAAAAAGAATTGTTCTCCTCCTAGCACGTACAAAATAAGAAATGATGAATTAACAAAAGTGGAATCCATTAAATATCTTGGAATAAGATTGACACATGATCTTTCCTGGGGTAAACACACGCGTGAAATAATGGGGCAGCCTAATCGTAAACTGGGATTCATCAAAAGAGTATTGGGTAAATGTGACGAACATGCACGAGAAATCAGCTACTTTTCCCTTGTTAGACCTAATTTGGAATATGCTGCCAGTATATGGGATCCCTACGAAATCGGTCTAAGTAATGAACTTGAACGTGTGCAGCGAAGTTGGGCTAGAATTGGAAAGGGACGATACGAATACCATATCACCATATCGTAACCAGTCTATTAAATGAATTAAAATGGGAATCATTGTCAGATCGCAGGTTGAAATTTAGACTTAATCTCCAAAATAAATTCCAATATAATATTTTCAGTGATGACGTTAAAAATATTTTGCAAACCCCAACTTACTATGGTAGACTATACCATGATTACAAAATTAGAGAAATTGATTGCCGAACTGACAGATTCAAAATGTCCTTTTTTCCTTGTACAATTAGGGATATGAAGAGCGGTAAATATGTCCAATACGAGTTAATCAATGTATAGCATAGGTAGTTACATGTTGGTATAAGGACTTGAAGGTATCCCGACTAACAGCATGTTTTTGCATGTTTACTTTGCTATTTTTGTTTTTTTAAATAGTGAAGATTAGACTAATATATTAATATTAATACTATTTTATGCATGATATGTAGTGCATGTTTGGTGAGAATTCACCCCCTGCCACACACCTTTATGGTGGCTTGCAGGGTATTATGTAGATGTAGATGTAGAAAAACTCATTTTGGCATCATAAGTTAAGTAATGAGTAAAACCCGTCAAAACTCTGTGATATTGTGAATGTAGGGTGAAATGTGGAAGTATTCCGCTGATATTTAAAACGTTTCTTTAAAAACTTTGAAATACGAGAGATTTTATGGAATGCTACTGTAGGGGATCGTGTAACTGAAGGGATTACTGCGAAGCACAGAGCCAAAGACGAAGGTAATGGTTAGGTTTTGTACCTGACTAAGATCCGTGCGTCACACCTTTTTATTATGTTTCCTAAATCTTGTTTTTTCGTATAAATTACTTCTTCTCTTCATCAAATCAGTGAGCAAGGACTTCGTCTTGACTATTGTTGTCAGCTTACCTTTTCATCGCAATTAGAGGCTCTAGAGTAGATGTCACAGTCAATTACGTAACTTAATACCGTGAGCCTCTTCCCGATTGCGTAACTTTAACGACGTAACGTAAGATATGAAGACGCCTTATTGTACCGCAGATCTTCTGCCTTAAGCAATGGAATTATGCTTTATTATGATCGTTTCCATTGAAATTTGAGCTCCAAACTTCCTAAGTTAAATCCCTGAGTTATGTTCTTACATTCAATGTGATCCGCCATTTACTGCCTCAGTTCTCATATTTCACCACTGAGCATCTCGACCTCGTTGACCTTTTTCGCCAAATTTAGCTCCCGACATTTCAAAAATACGTGAGTTATTGGAATTTATCATCCTTCTGTGCGATTGGGGCACCATTAGGCCTTGTTTGAGTTCCCTCATCAACGAGGCACACGAGAAGTAGAAGGGTCGTGCGGCTCGTCGACGTCGAGATGGAAAATCCTTCCGGGACCCGCCAACTGTTTTCAATTATGACGTTTTGTTCCGTTATGGGCGCATCGTTGGGGTTGCGGGGTCCACACGAGATAAATATTCAGCACGGTAGGGAAAGGAGGGAGCTGTTGGTGAGTGCAGTAGTAGGAAAGGCTGTTCATCCCCGTCGGGTATATATATTTAGTCTGCCCGAGTGTTCCTTCTCCAGGCAATGCCTCATCATCCCAAGGAGCGCTCTCTTATTCACTCACTCTACTTACAACTTCCCTCACTCCGTCTTCCTCTGCTTTTTTCGAGCACCATGTGCAATCCATGCGGCCCATCCTCTCCCTAAGCAGATGAGCTCTTTCTCTCTCTCTCGTGAGTTAAGCGTCACCAGTGAGATGAAATGAATGAAATGGGAATCATTGTCAGATCGCAGGTTGAAATTTAGACTTAATCTCTTAAACAAATTCCAAGGCAATATTTTCAGTGATGATGTTAAAAATATTTTACGAACCCCAACTTACTATGGCAGACTGGACCATAATCATAAAATTAGAGAAATTGATTGCCGAACCGACCGATTCAAAATGTCCTTTTTCCCTCGAACAATTAGAGATACGAATAACGGTAAATATGTCCTATCGGAGAGTAGCAATGAATAGCATTGGTAGCTGCATGTTGGTATGAGTACTTAAAGCTAACCCTACTAACAGAATGTTTTTGCATGTTTGCTTTGCAATTTCTATCTTTTTTAAATAGTGTAGTTCTGACTACTATATTAATACTATTCCTTTTTTATGCATGATATGTAGTGCATGTTTGGTGAGAAATCACCCCCTGCCACACACCCTTGTGGTGGCTTGCAGGGTATTATGTAGATGTAGATGAGATGGGAAGTAACTGAGTTACCGGTAACGAATATTTTTTTGTTTTTTAATTTGTAATCGTTACGTTTAAAAAGATGAAGATGTAATGGATCAATCGAGTGACAAACGAAGAAGTGTTAAGAAGAGTGGGAGAGAATAGATGTCTCCTGAAAACATTAAATAGAAGACGGGACAACTTAATAGGCCGCATCTTAAGACACGATGGCCTGATGAAGACAATAGTCGAGGGAAAAGTGAACGGGAAGAATGGAAAAGGCAGGCCTCGTATGAGGTATATGCAGCAAGTTGTGAAGGATGTAAAAGAGAGGAGCTACGTCAGTATGAAGAGGTTGGCTGATGGAAGAATCGAGTGTAGGGCTGCGTCAAACCAATCCTAGGATTGTTGACCGATGATGATGACATTTAAAAATGTAATTTGATGTACTATATTTTTTCTAAAAGTAAGTCGTTGCTTTCTTAATTTTTATCTGGCATTACAAGTTCATAGTCAATTTTGGCAGATGTTTTCTGGTTTTGGAGGTCAATTACTCTGGCACTATCGATTGAGAAGCCGGAATTTGTTTCGATATTTGCGACTTTAAACACTCTTTGCAATCGTCCCTCGCCACGCTTTCATCTTGCCGAATCGTTTACATAAGGTACCTGTCATGGCAAATATTGAAAAAGAGTTCCTTTTTCGAGTTTTTAGAGCCCTATTTTCAGTTACCTGAACGTAAGAACACCGAGCATATGACTGTGAGATGCAAGCTTTGCATTGGGCCGAGTATTTTTTAGTGTCGTCAGGTAACTCTTTTTTACATTTACTGAATCTGTTCACGAGTCTTAATTTATCAATATAAATTTCCTAAACAGAATCATTCTTGTTGCTTCGGGAGACGTTCCACGACGTCCCGCTGATTCACTCAAAGCAAGTGCCTCTTATGAAGAGTTCAGTTTGTATTCAAGCAACCTGTTAAGGCGTTGGCAATAGCTTCAACCGTAGTGGTAGTATTTTTATGAGGTTTATACTTGAGCAGTTGCATTACGAGATATCATAGAAATTAATGACTGCAGTAAATTGTGATTGAAAGTAGTAATATATTCGCTGATCCAAACACCCCATTTCTCTAGCTACCGTCACCTAAATTTTCCTTCATCCTTGAGCTTTCATTCCAACGATTTGAGTCACTAAGCAATGCTACAATTAGGTACCATATCTCGCAGTCCTTAAAATTCCTCGAGTTTTCACTTGTTTTTAATTAACCATTCTACGTGCATTTTAAAATTAACGAAGCTGCTCGAATTTTGTTGTTACAGGTGCTCGTGTGTTCTTGGTTCCATATTTAAGTAGTTTTTAGAATTTTTCGCCATATAGAGATATTTATTGCTAATTGGGACTATATTCATTGATTACTATCAATCACATCAGTTCCGTACCGAGGTTTATGCAATGAATTTGGTATTTCCGTTTTTGCTGTCTAAGACACACTGAAGATCGCATTTTCGCACAATATAGTGTTGTTTTATAAATTGATTTGTTCTGTGCTTTCATGTTCATGCAAATAATTGTTATTATATCAAGTGACAATTTTGGAGGAACGGGCCATCATGCAAAATAGAGAATTATATTGTTGGTACTCCTATCTAAGCGGTATCCTCGTAGTGTTGGTAATGCCGTTCATAAAGGAGTTAAATGGATAAAACATAAAGTACGAGATCATCTTTAAGATGAAGTGATGATTTTACACGACGTAAAATTAATAAAACCTTTGAATCATTGAAAAACATGACTATTGTACTAAAAGCATATCGTAGAATATTATTTTTTCACTGCTACAGAACGTCGCGAGTCGTCGCAAAGTAAGTAAGAACAATAAAACAAGATTTTTTTTAAGAGTGCACTTTGGTCAGGTTTACTGAGGTGGAAAAGTAGTTAGACTGCTAAGTTTGGAGATGAAATGTTGGCAACATCCAAAGGCCCTTTTGGGTTCTAGGTATTAGTATGTCCATTGCCGCGGAACAATTGTGGAAGGACGCTGGGGGAAATTCATGAGCCATGCGTGCATACTCGTCGGTCTATTTCGGAGTATGGAAGACGGACGGGGAGGGTGAAATATCTCCGGTGAGACAGCAAATGTAAAGCGATTTACCGCGCACTTCCTATTTTGTGCCGCGACCGGTTTTTGAGAATTTTGTGTCCGGACTCCGCGAGGCTTCATCCCTACTCTTTGCGGCCGGATCCACCCCTTGATTCACACTTATGGTCAACTCCAATGCTCATCCCTTGTAGCCATTTGGTCAAGCTACCCTCCTCTTCCCCCCGTCTCTCCCCTTTAGCCTCCACGGAATCGCCAAGCTCATTTCCTTTCGTAGCCTCTTCGAATGAGGACGGAGGTGGATAGACGCCGATAAAGGAAGTGCCGGCTGGGAATTATACGATAAGGGATTGGAAAAAAAGATGGAGTCAGGACGCGACCTTGCGGTACCACCTAAAAGGAACATCGGAACGTATGGGAGCATCTCGTTCGACGGAATTGGATTGTGCCGTATTGACTTCTGGTTGGAGGATTTTCCAACATCTATCTGCTTCCTTCCACTTCAGCCACGTGTCTTACACTCCCATTTCCTTTGTATGGAACTTCCTCTTCCCTTTCTCTGACTCTTCGGGATCCATATTGACGTATATTAACTACGCTACGCTCATTCAAAAGTGGATCAAATTCCTTTATTCCGAAGGAATCGGATATAAATGAATGGAACGTTAATAATGGACATATTCTTGCAGTTCTACGTTGAGTTTAACCATGCTTCTATCATAAGTATCATTGTCCTCTCAAAATACATTTTTTAAATCATCGCATGATTATTTGATTCATAAAGTTATGTTTAGCAATTCGGTGCCAATAAAGCCAAGCAAAAGTGCTGCTGACTGATTATAATCTAAGAAATATGTCAACTTCTAACTCCACGTCGAAGTCAACAAGTTTATTTCCATAAATACACACACACACGTCTCAGTTGATTTGTGGGAGAATCACCAAGACGTACATATTACCTATATCCATTCATTGGAATTGATTCTTTCATATTGGCCCGCATTAGCCTCGCAACGGTCATGCTCATTACCATTAATAGTGAGTTGACTTAGCAAAGCGTGTTATTTAATTTTGTGTACTGAAAAAATTGAAGATAACAGTCTTAGTAAATTGTGTTAGCTTGCAGCAATTAGCCAATTTGGCTAATACATTCTCAAAAAAAACAAGGAGAGACTCTGCCAGGAGAAAAAATTAATAAAATCGTAAGAAAACACTTCGTTAACGATAGCTGATGATGGTGTGAATCCCTGAAATAATTGTATGTGCCGTAGTGTTATTCCCTTCCGATGATTTGCGTATGGTGCTCAAGTTATACGAAAAAAAAATCCCTCTCCCGCCTTGTACCCGCGAACGTCTTCTGCCGTGTCATTCCACCGCTTCCCGATCTCGGCAGTTGGCGGCTTTTTGAAATGGGGGATTCGTTTTCATTCCGCGGGGAGTTGTTGGGAGAGATGCGTCTCCACCCCCAAATCGGGACGACCCCGCCCAAAACGGGAAGGTTGGCAGCCCTGACTCTCCCCTCCCTCCCCCTGTCCGCACTCCTGATGTGCACATCTCTCGACCCTTCCCTTCCTCGTCCATCCATCCGTCCACTCCATGTTGGTCCAACGAGAGGACCGTGTCCACTACCGTCCATCCCCCCTCCCCCTCTTTTGCACTGGCGACTCCGATCACGTACTCTCTCCGCCGATGGAATCGCCGTCGGATCCGAAATGCGCGAGAGCCAAGCTGGCGGGAGACACGTGTCCTCGCTGGCCACTTCGACCCTCAGGGCCCCGGAGACATCTCTTGAGGCCGTCCTAGACGAAGCGATAAATTGAAGCGTTCCAAACATAGTCAATCCTGGATAAATTGCATCGGTGAATGCGTGAAAATGGAACAGGATCTCTTTTCCCCCTCAGTCGTTCATGCCGTTCTTCATTCTTCCATAAAATGGGGGCATTTACTCGGAACCGAAATCGCAATTTCGAACACGAAATCGTTAGATGGAAACGAAAAAATAATTTTAGCAAAAAAATTAATCTTCTAACCACAACAATTCACTCATAAATCAACAATTAAAATAAGCAAGAGGTGACGCCCACCGAAAAAGCTGCAGTGATAACATTGACGTCATTTTCCTCCCGTCCTTGACTGCTTTTCGTGAAAGAGAAGGGAGTGGAGGGGGGTTCTCGGAGGGTCTGATCGCACAGATGCTGTCGCAACTGCTCCTATTGGCGGAGTCAGCTGTGCCCCTCATTGCGATAAGGCAAAGTAGCTTCGCGGGCTCAGTTGTGATTGGACGAAGTCGATATACGTCAGTGGTTGCACCACGCCCACTTTTCCGAAAGGGTTAAAAACATCAGTTTTTCGCCGCTTATAACTCGATAAATAATTGACGGATCAGAAAACGGAAAAATGCAGGTCTTTTTATTTTAAAAACTTCATATTCGGCAATAAAAATATGGTAAACGACCCCATTCGTTGCTAACATGATCAAATTTTTACTGCGCATCTTCCTATGCAGCTGGCTGCTCAGGGACAAGTATCGTATTAAGGCTTATTAACATTAAGGCTTCTTCACCACCTGTCGTTCACGGGTCAATGTCCCTCACCAACGTATGTGGAGCGTAGGTCTGCGACAAGCGACACACCTTTCTATTCTTCCTCGCGCGTATTTCATCCGTCCTATTCCTCAAAAATTGCATTGGCTTAAGTTATAATTCGATATGGAAATCTTATGGCAGATTTAAAACTACTTTTAAAGTCAAATTTTAACGCCTTGAGGAACCTTATTGAGGAAAATAATTCACCGGACACTTACTATTCCCTCAAAGAATTTATTCCATAATGAAATAAGATAGTTAGAGGATTCGAGAAACCTTGAACAATTTTTGAGGGAACCCTGTGGTTCCAGTGAATGTAATTCGAGACCCGAGAAAGGTGTCTTCTAAACGCGTGCGCTCGAGTTGTTTTTCTAATCGCGCTGAGAGGGTGAAATCTTGATCGCCCCTCTTCATAATTGGCTTAGTCATAAGTCACTAATATCAAATGATAGGGCCTCTTGTTAATCCAGGTTTCTGTAAAAAGTGGACTTCTTGAGGAGTTTGCACAACTGTTAACGATTGCGAAAATGCAAAAGAATGACCCACGATCCCGAATACTAGCTTATATAAATAATTAGGCATTAGTGTGCATTGCATTGACGAGAGGTTGAGTTCATATCTGGGAGAACGTTTTTGATATCCTATAACGAAAAGGTCTCCCGAAAAGTTCGAAAGCATTTAATGCCTTGAAATCACTAAACATTTCATTATCCTGCTTTCAAAAACTTTGAATACCCACTCAGTGTCTCGTGTCAGACATTTTAGCGTATCGCAGTTACTGGAATTAATTGTTCAAACTTGTATGGGGATGTATTCTATAAATTCAATCAGCCGTGAAACTCGTCAAACGTCACTAACGGTATTTGGTTAAGCGATAGTAGTTTGAGAGAAAATCACATCTCACTTCGGGCTAGAGAGAGCTAAACATGTATGTCTGTGTAATAAGGTCTTCAGAATTCGCTCGGGGGTACAAGGCTAGGAAGCCAGTACCTGAGATTAACGGTATTCAATTAGTATTACCTTATTTTTTATCAGTTAGCCGTTGGTAATTGCGCATCATCACAGGCCATCAATTCCATGATCGGAGCGAGGAAGCTCTCGATAGGATTCTTCTATCGTCTTACCTCATCGCATTAACATATTTTCACTCTTTTGCATCCGCCGGTACTTGCTCCGGATATCTCATCACCATTCCTCTTTTGCTGTTCTACCCGTTTGCCTTTCCCTTGATGGCTTAATTCTTGAGATGTGTCGGTGCGTCAATCATGTATTCCATGGAATTTTATAAAACGGTTCGCAAACGAGTATTATCCGTTACAAGGATGGAATGTGAATATGATGATGAATATTCAAAAGTATACTGGATGTAATGGATGCAAATGCAGTGAATTTATCTTGTGAATGATTTGATTCCCTTTCAGCAGTAAGGTGATGGGTGTAAGTTTTTGATCGTTCATTTATATTTTTATGCGAGGTCAGCTCTGACAGCAGGATATTTTTATACTTTTGTTTACGAATGCATGGGTAATTTCTAATGTCCATGCGTTTTCTTGTCGAAAAGAAAGAAAAGAGTTCTGTTCACTTTCAAAAAAGTCCAAGATTGTAACGCGAGGGCCGTTGGTAGGTCTCCACCCAAGAAAGAAAGAGGAATTGATTTACAGGGGAAGGAACATGTATACTAACACATGATAAGTATAATATTCTTACTATACTTGTTCTGAGGTATTTAATATATTCATCTAAATCTACATCTACACGATACCCTGCAAGCCACCGCGAGGGTGTGTGGCAGGGGGTGAAGATCACCAAGCATGCACTATTGACATGCAAACAAGCAACTATAGGGTCTCATGCAACTAGATTGTTAGAAATATATTAAATTAATATATTTAATGTACATCTATATTAAATATATTAGAATATATAATGCACATATTCAATAAATAGTGCCGCTGTAGAAATAAGATTGCAACCTTCCATTAGAAAAATATGAGTGAAAATATTTTCTAGCCTATTTCTGCGATCGGAGCTGAGGAATAATTGCTATCCAAGTTCAAATCCAGAGAGAAAATAACGTTGTGGATGGAGCACTTGTCTTCTATCCCAAGAGCCCGAGTTCAATACACGGTTGTGATCGGTATTTTTGGATAAATACCGATTCCTGCTTAAGTGCCAAGTGGAGAGCACTTCAAGCTCTCTACTCTCACTGATAGAGGGCCGTAAAAAGTTCCAAGTTAGATGTACAGTGCATTTCTTGTAGTCAATATTACTATACAGTAAGAGATCAGTAACACCGGGTTTCTTTCCATCCTTCCTCCAGCACAAATAAATCCTTTCTTTACCCCACGAATTTAATTCCAAACTGTGAAAATGACATTATCTGTCCGTCGCCTCTCCTTAACAAACATATTTGCTTACCAATGTTCGTTACCTTACATTTCCTTATATTAGATTCGTAAACCAAATGCGGAAATGAGCAAGATTTCTCTTTTGGATTCCTAGAAGACCAACCTCCCGAGTGAATCTGCTCCCAGCTCTTGGAGGGCTATTTTTTCCGCATCCATGCATATTTTGGCTCACTGAGTCATTCTCTTTAGTAGGGTGGGTGGCACGTAGCTCTCTTCCCTAACTCCTTCCGCCGTCACCCACTCATTGCACTGCAAACTCAACGTTGCCCCAAGGAAGGGAGGCGTTGTGTGAGAGGGACTTGAAATTGAGGAAAGGGAGGAGGCGTCTATTAAGGAGCACAATAGCAATTCGTGCAGCCCACGCTCCCTCGGGCGCAGGCGGCAATTGGTGTACTGCAAGGTCACACGTTTGCGCCAATAAAGTTCCTGCACTCTTAAAGGCGTTACCTAACAATCGGTTTCCCGTGCGTATTGTCGGATTATTTTTCCATGGTAGCTTGCCCGCAATTGCCTGAAAACGTGCACGAAGCCCTTTTCTCTGTCACCTCCATGAAATATGTTGAAATATGTAGAAAATTGCTTCGTGCAGATGCGGCCGGAATTTTAACTATACCGCCACGTAGCCAGTAAAACTGAAATTAAGACGAATAGCACTAGGGCAGAATTTTGTTACTTTCCAACGTTGATTCAGAACTTGAACGACTCTATCGTAGCGTCCGGAACCATATTTCCGGACGAGTATTCGTTAAACGTAATAATACGTGATTATTATCACGTTAATTTCTTTTCATATATATCCGTAACTCCTACGTATTGTGAATATTGCTTGTTTACTGTGCCAATTCGAATATTTAAGCGTAATGAAACGAACTATTTTGGCAGGGGAGGAGCAGCTAACATTTCTTAGGGGGAATGATCCATTTAATGGTAAAATTATTGTGCTCTTTTTAACGTTTTGAGTTATTGCGTTCAAATAAAATTTTATTTTTGCCTATGTTTTAAAATGCTATTTTACCCCGTATCTACTATTAAGATGCCATTTAGGCGTTTTGCTCTTAATAATAATAATAACTTCACTTGCTCACTCCGGCCTAGGCTTATTGCTTACTCGGTTTGTTAATAATGGAAGGGAAAAACAAATAACCATGTAGTTTCTAATAAAAGAAAAGGTTTATTTCTTCGTATTTGTTTTCTGCTTCTGTAATGGATATATTCCAAGGACTGAGCCGTGAAACCATTCGATACGTTCCGTTTATTCAATTATGTGTTTGTGGATGGGAGAGAGCAATGTGGTCAGCGACTGAAGGTCGTTACCAAAGGCAGAAAGTCGGATAACGAAGAATAAGTACGAAAAAAAATATTTCTGATACTAAGAGTAATTGAAAATAATGTATCTGAAAAGAGGAAATTTGTACCTAAGTAGCCGTTAGGGAAAATCAATGTAGCGTAAAGATAATAAAAATGCTATCCCTAACCGGCAGAAAAGTATTAATCACATTGGACTGAGTTTGGTCAACGTAAATAATTTGCTTTTTGCAATGTATCCGTAGACTGATAATTATTGACCGAAGGATAGCAAAAGTATGTAATTGATCGCGGAAGTCGTTTTTCCATCATATTCTCAATGCATTCATATCCGATCATGGAAAATGATGCTGGCTTATTTTAAGGGTTATCCATCATCATTGGTCATCAATCCTCAGATTGGTTTGACGCAGCTCTCCACTGAGTCCTTCTATCGGCTAATCTCTTCATATTTACGTATTTCTTCTCCTTCACATCCTTCGTCGCTTTTTCCATATATCTCGCACGAGGCCATCCTTTGCCATTCTTCCTAAGGGTTATTAGCAAATGTATTTTCGTGATATAATTTTAAGAAAACTCAATTGGAGTACTTTGGGTTTGTGGCCGCTGCTCTTTTCCCCGTCACACGTCGTGCAATTCACGGCTACCCTCGAAGGGGCGAGGACAAGAGCTCGGCGTATTCCGTCGCGGGAAAGTTCCCAGAATTCTTGAAATTCCAGAGTTCCCGAATTGGAATAATTTCCATTTCCTTTCCTCGAGTCCGAAAAGCAAAGACTCCGTTACGCTATTTCCGCGTGCGACCAGCTGTTACGAGGGCGATACCGTCGCACGATATGAAGAAGAGAAAGCGCCTTGGGTCAAACGATTCCTAAACGTGCCTTCGTCACTTACATGTGCTCGATGAATATGCAGAATTAAACGCGCCGGAAAGAGGTGCCGTTCAAGGCATTTAAAAAACATTTATTGAAATTTACTCATAACTTAGCCTGGCGTAGTGGGGGAGCATTGGTCAGCAAAAGTTGGTGAGGTATTAATGGTGCGGTACGCGAACATTAATGAGAAAGTGATTTGCTTCTTGTTGAGCTCTGTAATGATGTACCAAAAGTCTTTCTTTACAGTTAGTCATAGCTTCAAATGGATTTATGGATTGCACCCAAGAATATTACACAGCTTGAATGTTTTTTGGTATCCCAATTCGGATGAAATGTGGAGTGCATCCAAATTCAATGCTCCTTCCGTCAGGTGGGACGTAAAACTGTGAGTCTTCATGGTGTAATTCATTGGCGGCAATCTGATGCCATGGTCGGGTGTGGCTTATTCCTCCTCATTTACATTCTAAACTCATCCTTACATCTATTCTTCCAGACTGAGGAGCCTCTTGACGTGGGATAAACTTGAAATAGAAAAACACGTCACGTAGGTGTAAAGGCCGCTTTACACGATACAATTTTTTGTACAATTTCTAGTACAAACTCTTCTATGAGGAAATTGTACCGTGTAAAGCGGCAAATTGTACGAACGCTTGTGCGATTGTCTGAATGAATGGACGGGAAATAGAACCTGTTCTAATTCCATTCAGACAAACATACAATTTCGTTCAGTTTATACTAACGTTTGTACAAGAAACTGTACAAAAAATTATATCGTGTAAAACGGCCTTAATATGACAAAGCAAATGTATTTTCCGTGGATTTTTCAATTACCAGTCTTATCGATGGCCAAGCAAGTTGGGAAAGTGGTAATGTTTCCCTTGCCGCTTAATTTTTAACTGGGGTTGAAATAATGAAGATAGGGTTGCCGAAAGCAGCGAACTTCATTTTTATCAGATTGAAATAACGTGAAATGATTGTTAAAAATTTACAAAAAGAAGTCATTTAAAATTTCGAAATCAAAATCAATCATGATTCGATAGGAGAAACAACATTTAGTGAGAAATAATTAAAACCTCTGCTTTGGTTTGAATTTGGCGAATATTTCTCAGCCCGGCGTTTGTTCAATTCATCTCCCAGAACCTGTCTAAGCTGTTTCTCCGTCGGACGGGCGCAAAGCCAACGGCGTGAATGGCAGTTGACTCATAAGACGTGTTGTAAATACATACATGACACTCGATCGCTCCTCTGCATTTTGGCAATGTTTCCACTCGTGCTGTTTCGTCCGGCTTTCTGCAAAGTGATGGCTGGGGATGGATTGGGGCGTAATTGAAATTGTGAACGATGCAGTCAAAGATGAAAACAATTTGTACGTAATGTCCGGTCATCGAGTTTTCGTGATTCGGGGCGAAGTGTATTGCGAGGCCGACGAGTTTCTCCAAGCACGTGGTCAACATGATCGATTACAATGCCCCCTTGTTTTCTGCCAACACCCATCGCCTACGGGGCACGTGCTTGAGAATCCGCTGCTGCGAATGTCTTCTCAGTCTTTTTTTCTTCCCCAGTCCCTCCCGATTGCCTATCGCCCTGCCCTTATCGTCTTGTGGTTTCCTTCGCCTTCTCCCCGACCCGCATCGCGCGCCTCAAGATCTCCAAGGTCTAACCATTCGCCTCCCTCGGCCAAGACGTAGAGCCACATTCAGTATCTCAAGTACAGCCAGTCTTCCACTCCTTACCTCCTTAAATTCTTACAATGAATCAAATTGGTTTTAAGTAGCTACCTGTAGGGGGTCGTGGTGACCTAGTGGGTGGAGCTACTGACCGGAGGGTCCGGGGTTCATATCTCGGGCAAGAGCCTTTCTGGACACCCCCACCTTAAATCCTCGCGATTCGATTTTCTGTGCGTCAGAACTTCGTAGGAAATCGCAGGTGGCCCAGGGAAATGAACTGGCCCCCCTACACTGAATGTGTGAATTTAACAAGACAATGGCTTAGTACGGGGTCGGCTCTACCCTCACCTATCATAAAACAAACCTTCAGGTTGAACGAAAATTTTTTATCTACCTACAAAAGTGGTGTATCTTTTCAGCGTGATGATGAAGACTGAGTTGAGGTTATGAATATGGCTGGGCTACATTCAGAATCTCAACTACAGTCTTACTTATACTGCTTACGTCGGCATCGGCAAGATTTATATAGGGATGGTACGATAACTATATTTGCGTAACCAGTCTATTAAATGAATTAAAGTTGGAATCATTGTCAGATCGCAGGTTGAAATTTAGAATTTATCTCTTAAAAATATTCCAAGATAATTTTTTTACTGATGATGTTAAAAATATTTTGCGAACCCCAACTTACTATGGTATACTGGACCATAGTCACAAAGTTAGAGAAATTGATTGCCGAACTGAAAGATTCAAAATGTTCTTTTTTCCTCGTACAATTAGGGATATGAATAGAGGTAAATATGTCCTATACGAGTGAATTAATGTATAGTATAGGTAGCTGCATGTTGGTATAAGGACTTGAAGGTAACCCAAATAACAGCATGTTTTTGCATGCTTACTTTGCTATTTTTTATCTTTTTTTAAATAGTGACATTTAGACTAGTATATTAATACTTATCTTTTTTATGCACGATGTGTAGCGCATGTTTGGTGAGAATTTACCCCCTGCCACACACCTTTGAGGTGGCTTGCAGGGTATTATATAGATGTAGATGTACGTCACAAAATCTCTATTACGAGTTCGAAAGGGTATACAAATGCTCCTCGCTACGGTTTGAAGCGGTATGCAGCGTCGTAATACCAACTTTGCAGGGTTAATCTGCACACCAATTTGACTCGAAGCAGAGATGTTAGGACGTGAGCAGTGGAAAGGAGACTTTAGTTGAGATCCTGAATATGAACCGTAGCTTCTTGTTACAGGCGTCCGAGGCACTAGTCCTAATTAGTGCGGACATCGGTCGTGGAAGACTGCCGTTGAAAAGGACGCTGTGGGTAGGCACCAGATTAGCCTTTTTGACCTGCTGTGTAGGTCCTGCCGCTGAACAGAGCCCAAGTTCTCTCGTGAATTCTCTCTAGCACAGAAATTCGTAAAGTCCCAGCTCTCTCTGGAATTGCCTAAGCCAACTGCTTCAGTCGGTTCGGTGCTGTGGAGATTCCACCGGGGGGGAGGGGGGTGGGGATTGGGGAGAGGGGGTATGGATAGGGGGGAGGGGGGGGGGAGAATTTACCCCCTCCCAAGAGATCAGTTGAGCAGGCCTATGTGGGTGACTTTCCAATCCAAATCCTTAATCAATGATCTTAAATATCTCGCCAGTTTTCCTAATGAGATTTTACAGGCATTAGGATGTGTAAGTATTTGATGTTTGGCACAAAATCTGCATATGCGTGCACTCACACACTCTTACCTACATTCATACAACAGTTGCAAATAAAAAATAAAAACGCCGCTGGCACTGTATATCTCGTTTGAAGGAAACCGTGTTCAAATTAGGGGGTAAGCATGCTCTCTTTCGATATGCATTTACCAAAATACGCTGTGAATTCATATAGAGTGGAATTATCGTTTGCATAGTGAAACTGTAAGTATCAGATGGAATAATTCTTGACGCTTGTGAATGCGTCCTTTCCAGAATTAAATTCCTTTTTGTTTCTTTTGAGGGTATGATTGTAGACTCTTATAATACAGAAATAATGATAACTTTGATGTCATATGTGATTCAATTGATCGGTCTACGAGGAAATAATTGTAGAATGAAACAAGCAGCGGTTTGTAAGTAGGAAGATTTAGTGTTATCATCGCCAATGTTGCCACAATATTATGGTAGCATTTGATTTGCTTCGGGCTTATTGAGTTGGACTATAACTGCTTTAATATTATTTCTGCTAACATATTGTCCTTAAATGGGACCAAATAACAGATATCTTACATATTTTAGAAAGTTGATGCGGTCCGCCGCAAGGAAGTTCGGCATCTTCATTATCTATTCAGTACGGTTGGACCTCCTTAGCCAATGACTTGATTGGCGAAATTATTTATGAGCGTTCGAAGCTGTTTTGATCGATTTTCAATGGAGAGCTCCCCAGAATTGTAGGTTGCTAAAGTGTAGGAGACCACATTTATCGGTCCCTCCTCGGTCTGTGGTCTGCTAATTCTTAGAATCAGAGCAATTTCGAAAATTCTGAAGCAGTACTTCGTTGGACGCCATAAATCATGACGTATCGGAGATAGCCCTTAGGCAGGACGAGCGAATATTTCCATCGAATCACTCAACAAGTAGGTACCGTTTTTATTTTTTGTTTCAAGGGAGCATTGTTAGGGAAATCTTGGCGTCTTTTCAATCGGGATAGAGTTTACGCGAAGCTACCGGGAAAGTGGTTGAGGGCATCTGATTTGATTTTTGCAGGCAACAGATGGGGACACGGTAGGTAAACAAAAACGCCTTGAAGCAGGTATTTTGAAAAAGAAGATTTTATTTCCTACTTATCTACGAATAGAAAATATCAACTTGATTTGAATATCTACAATAAATCCAATAGTCCTGGCTATAAGTGCACATAAGCATTTATACTGTCCATAAACTCTATATTTTGTTGCGTATATAAGTTGTTTAAAGTTACTTATAAGTGAATAGAGTTACTTTAGGGATACTTATACTTTGTAGACTTTTGTAAGTATTTAATAAGGGATCCCGATATTATGGCAGATGATGCGAGTCTTACAGTTTTGCCTGCAGTAATTCAAATTGTTTAAGCATTGGTTGGCATTCATATAATATTATTGGTTTACAATTTAGTTTTGCATTAAGATAACACAACTATCCACTCAATGCATGGTCGTCTTGAATCCCTATGACGAGAAAAATTACATTTTAACCATCAGTTGAGCTGCGTATCTGACGGATTCAATCTTTCGATGAGGAAAACCTGACTCACTCATGCAAACTGTGGGTTTTCGTACATGCTATTCTTTCGTCTCTTAATTCCATTCCGTAATTTCTCTGTATGTTTTCCGTTGGACGTATCTTTCATTGAGTTAACATATGGGGATGATGCAGAAAATAAATAGCGTTTTTCAGAGAGGCATTTTAGTGCCGTCCTCTCACCTTGAGTGCAAATTTTTACACATTTTAATATAAAAAGGCGCAACCAAAGAAAAGTGTATCATCTGCATTTCACCCTTTCATTCACAGTCAATACAGAATGTAGGGTACTTTGTTTACTAGGCATTGAAAACACGCATGACATATATTGCTTTGCCTGGAAAATGTGCCTGTGAAAATATGCCTGTGAAAATGTGCCATGTGAAAGTTTTGCTTTTTATATTGGCGGAATCGTGAACAACGCTCCATATCAGAGCGTAGGTTAAAGTACAGATTAAATCTATTAGAGAAATTTCAGTCGGATAGCTTTACTGAAGATGTTTGGCTCATATTAAAAACACCAGCGTATTATGCTAGATTCGACCAGATAACTAAGATTAGAGAGATAGATTGTCGTACTGATAGATTCAAAATGGAATTTTTGCCCCGTACTATAAGGGAACAGAATAGGCAGCATAGCAAAGGGATATGTAGGGGAAATATTTTATAGTAGTCTGTAGCGCAGGATGCATGTATTAATCCCTTAAATACTATAGATACTAACAATCTAGTTGCATGAGACCCTATAGTTGCTTGTTTGCATGTCGGTAGTGCATGCTTGGTGATCTTCACCCCCTGCCACACACCCTCGCGGTGGCTTGCAGGGTATCGTGTAGATGTAGATGAGAGTTCATTGGGATGTGGGAGAAAATTGATCGCCTGCATATTACGGTATTTCGGTACTTGATTCTCCCCTTGAGGATCACTCCTTGACTTTCTCTCTCTTCACCTCCCTGTCTGGGGATCAAACAGAACGCAGTACGGAAGATTTGCGAGGATTTCGTTGCGGCTCATGAGATTCTTTAGCTTTTCCACCCCACGCCGACCCTCTCCGCTCCCTCCTCTCCCTATCTCCATCTGATTGAGGGCGCGTGCTTCCTAAGACCCGAGTCGGAGGAGCCGCCTTGACCCAAGGGAGACAAAGAGTGCGCTTTGAGATGGATACGCAATTCGGAGATGGACAGCGGGTCTGTAGGAAGGGCGGGAGAGTCACGGGGTGGCAATGTTGAGAAAGGGGGGTATGGGGTGAATGTGTAGCGTGCCCGCAGAGTAGAGGATGCGGGAGAGAAGATTGTTTGAGAGTGGGAGTTTGGGGAGCGGGACCTCGTTGGAATGAATTAGCGCCCGGAGCGGTGCGGGAGGAACGGTCACCGACGGGCCGGCATCTAGTTGGTCTCGGATTCGAGATTCAAAGATCGCGGCATCTCTTCCAAGCCCGATTTTTTTCGTGAAGGAATTCCTTAAGTCGATTGATGCTCTCTCCGTGATAAGGAAATGAGCGAATGAATGAATTAATTGTTCAGGATCTCCCGGCTGAAGAAGAACTCTCCGCAGTTTTCTACTTAAATATTGATGCATGTATTATGAGCTGTTACAGTGCTGTACACCATTATCTGCCAACTCTATTGAACTTGCGTCCCACTTTACGTCATCAAGTAGATCAAGTCCAAAGTCCAAGAGAAGCGCAGTTTTTTTATAACTTTTCTTGAGTATTTTGGTAAATACGAGCGTTGCATAGCAAAGGGATAGGTAGGTGAAATATTGTA
Organism: Platycnemis pennipes; assembly: GCA_933228895.1. Lineage (NCBI taxonomy): Eukaryota > Metazoa > Arthropoda > Insecta > Odonata > Platycnemididae > Platycnemis > Platycnemis pennipes. The sequence continues at coordinate 38,800,705 of OW121851.1, read as the reverse complement.
GAGTAGTCTGTAGTGCATGATGCATGTATTAACGCCTTAAATACTATAGGTACTAACAATCTAGTTGCATGAGACCCTATAGTTGCTTGTTTGCATTTTAGTAGTGCATGCTTGGTGATCTTCACCCCCTGCCACACACCCTTGTGGTGGCTTGCAGGGTATCGTGTAGATGTAGATGCATATTCCTCAGTGTGGAATGCCCTCGCAGAAGTTAAGGGTGAAGAGCGTACTTTAGTCGTTGTTGTATTACTAGCTCTCTAGAGAAGTTTTAATCATGCTTGGTCTTAAACACACGTTCAAGGGGCGATATTCAGAAGGGATAGAGGGAAGACTAATAGCAGGGATATTGAAGCGAAACTATTTCTATGGGTTATGATATTCAAGGGATACCAACGACAGCTGAGGACATTGGCACCACTTAGGTGGTTGATTGAGTAGACGCAGAGGTTGTTGTGGTAACGGAGAAGCTGTGGAGTAAAACCCGGTGTCCTATTCAGGCAATGCATAATGGTAGGCATAAGGTGCACATATTTACAAGTTGATTCCACAGACTGACAATACTTCATCAGTATAAGGATAGGCATAAGCATAGTTATGTGAATAAAAAGTGCAAATTTATCATTTTTTTCATATTATCTTATTTGTATGTACAAGTAAATTGAAATTTTCGCCCGCGATTATCAATTTATTTAATGGAAAATACAATATTCTATACGAGTAAAGGCTCTAAGTATATGCTGATATTAATTCCAATGTATTTCTTGCAGTGAAGAAATTTAAGAACCATCGTTCTTCATCACATATCCTCCTCGTTCTCAGTTTTAGAGAGGACGACCGACGAAATTTTATACTCAGAATTGTAAATTTCATTAAAAAAGGAGAAAAATACCCACTTGCCCTGCACTTGGAAGGTAGAGGCCTTTCATATATAATGGATGGAAGTTTTTATATCAGCTGAAACAGCTCACAGTGTATCTAACGGGTCAAGATTTTTTCGGCCTTACGCGGGCATCCTCTTTAAGATATTTGCGAGGGGCAGTTTTTATTGTTTTCCGGACGATTCCAACCACCTGTTGAATTCCTTCCGTCACCTTGTCTGGAGAAGACTCTTCCGACGCGTCGGGAGCCCGTTAACTTGTGCGCGTTAAGCGATCATAATCTCAAATTGGCTGCCCATTCACAATTACCAGGAATGCCTGAGAAGACATTCTTTCTCACTCACTTTTGTTTGCGCTGAAGTCACGTCACGGCCGCTTGCATTGGATCACGTAGTCATTTTTCAAGTTCGCCTCGCGATAAAATCTCACCCAGCCCGGAAGCGATCACGGTGGGGTCGGGCGATAGAATTTAATCATAGGCTTTCGGGCTAATGCCTTCTTAATTGAGTTGGATGTGAAATCATTCGGCGGTGATCTTTACTTCTTCGTGAAGTTATATGTCCGTTTGCAGTTGAACTGGTTCAAGTCTGCGTAAATGCTTCGGCACGAGATGCAATTCATTTTTACGTTAGCGCTGAGGTGCCTGTTATGTTATTTTTTGTGCCGGCTTTCGTATACGGCCAATTTGAGGTTGTTTCTTTCGAATAGAATCAGATCCAAGTCGTGTTTCATAATCGCCACGTTGAGTTTCAAGTTCAAGTTTATCGACCTTTCACGAGCTACAGTTCTCTTCCAATGGAAACGGATACTTTTCTTCGAGTTCAGTATAAAAAGTGAATTTATGACACTGATAATATTTTTCTCGTTAATTTTTTACAAAACAAATTAAATTTCTAGTGGCTGAATTTAAAAAATCCCTTTTTCCCGATTGTATCCTTGAGTATGGAAACCCTCCATAATTTTACATCTATATCTACATAATACTCTGCAAGCCACCATAAAGGTGTGTCAGGGGGTGATGTCTCACCAAACATGCATTACATATCATGCATAAAAAAGGATTAATATTATTATACTGTTCTTCACTTCACTATTTAAAAAAGATAAACATAGCATAGTAAACATGGAAAAACATTGTTAGTTGGGTTAGCTTCAAGTCCGTATACCAACATGCAGCTACTGGTATTGACTTTACATCCGTCTTTAATTCAATCCTAGATACATATCTACATCTACATAATACCCTGCAAGCCGCCAAAAAGGTGTGTGGCAGGGGTAATGTTTCACAATTTTAGCAAAAAGACAGTGTAGTAGTGGTAAAGTTATGATTTTAAGGTCCTTCAACTCTCAAAGTTATATTGCACCATAAGAGTTAACTTAATATTTAGCTTAACCCGAGACCTTACGATCTACTCAACACTCATTTCCTACACGAGATTCGAACCCGCTACCTTTTAGGTTGTAGGGCCAGCGCATTATAGCCACCTGTCAACCACGTCCGGATAAAAGACAGTATTTGTCATGGGCCAAGGACTAGGACTGTTTCGAGTCAAGAATCTGGTTTGCCGGCCACAGGTGGCCCGTCACTTTATCCAGTGTCCTATCTGGAACTGTTTATCGGGGAATGTGTTTTTGAATCCCGACGAGTCACCTCGGCCACTGCCCGCAAGGCTCAGTGCCTTCTTTTTTTCAACTCACGAATTTGAGGAAGAGAGAAATGCGATATGCTTGAATCAAGATGATGTTTCGCGCCAAAAAACATTCCTCTCATGTGCCACTGCTTTTTATTCAAAGTGAAGTTTAAAAAGAATAAAGAGCTCTCGAAAACAAACCAGTCGGTTGGGCCAAAGGCTTTTGCACTCTTGAGTTCAACCTGTGGAAATAGGTTTGGATTACTACGCACGAGGGGCTATGTATCAGGTTCGGAACATCGATAAAGCTCCTATGTAAACCGTCACCATTGTCTAATCAAATTTGACAGTGTGAATAAATTTCACTCCCCGGGAGTTTCCAGTTTTCGCATTTCATTAATAATTTCCCAATGAATGTCCATTCAGTGCTCTACTGGTTTCAGTTTTTGAAGCATGAAGTCCATTCCACTACAAAAACTTGCAATTTCCTTCTAATTTTGCTCTGCATTAGCTAGACAAGCTAAGATTCCTATTGGTTAGTCTCATTACCACTCTTTCTGACATTAATTCTCAAAAGGAGAAGGAAAATAATACATTTATAAGAAATAATTCCAAAATTACAACTCTGAAAGTCATTTTTTGTGTAAGTGAGAGTCATTCAAGATCGTCAAGTTATTCCAGTTTTAGTAACACATTATATTTCCTACTATACAGTATACTGTGAGACTTAATCTTGATATAACTGTATTGAGGTTTAAAAAGCAGGGAAGGCATCGAGGCAGTTCATTGAAACCATTAAAAACTCGAATTCCTTGAAATTTCTTGTTGGCATTCACAAGGAACATCTTTGAAAAAAATGTGCCTTTTATTTTAGCATGTCATAAGCTCTTTTGATTCCACTATTACATAAATCTGTTTCGTAAAATAACTAGTACTAGCAGTTATTAATACAGTTAGCTTGTAAAATTTCGAAGAAATCGTTCACATCAACATCCTTAATAAGATCGTTGACCTTCCATCGGCAAATCTGATCGACAGATTCCAGGAATCTGCTAAGACGAACGGAAGGGATCCTTGCAATAAATGAGAATCTCTCTATGTGAAATTTTGTGATTATTTTCTTTCACATTCAGCATACTTGAGCAATCGTGGGCAAATTAGAGGATCCTCTGGTCCGTTACCTCGAGCAATTCCTGGGGTTTGGTACAAGGTGTGTTTTTTTAAAATAATTTTCTTTCCTTGGGTGACCATCTTCTGAGAGTGCCGCGGAAGATGTTGCCGTAGTCGACCCACCACTTTATTTAGTCGTGGTGCACCGGCATCCTCTCGAAACCACTCTATATGATCTAGCAGGTGTGGACCGACGTGGTTGGGGGGGAATGGGAGCTGTTGAGGGGGAGGTGGGGAGGAAGGCATTCGGAACGGTCCGCCAAACGGCTTCCGTATACATTTCGCCGATCGAAAATTGAGGTAACGGCGATGATTGCCTCGCTAGCAAATGCAATAAGCAGTCGGCAGTAGGAAGAGAAGGAATCGTGTTCTGAGGGAAGGAGGTAGGGTGCTTCGCTACGGTGACCGGAGATAGATGGCAGCGCTGACGGATAACAAACGAAGGCGCCATCGTGCCACTGCGTTGAAAATTGGTGGTGGGGAACAATTTTCGTTTTTATATTTCTTTGTTTTGATTAAAGGAGATGTGAGATGAGGTGGGATTGATGCTTAGCGTGGTCAGAGGGATATTCCCAGCGATGGGACAGGACTGCATGAGTGGGAAGAAACACAAATAACGTAACGGGGAATCAGATTAAATTTGAGGGTTCGCGAGTATTAGTGGCTTGGAAACCTGGGTTCGAGTTGTTGTAATGGTTAGTGTACTGGCCTCTGACCCCGAGGGACCGAGTCCGAATCCCGACAGGAGAAAAAAGTTTTCATTGATGCATCGGTCTCTGCCTTAGTGTTTCATGGAGAGGATTGGAGTGCAGTACTCCGTTCGTCGGGTGGAACGTTACTCCGTGGTCCCCTTGGCGCCTTTCGTTAAGAGCAGGAAGATGCCAACGCCAGAGGTCTCTCCATCCTTCCTCCTTACCCTTCCATTCCCATACTTACCGGTCTGAAGCGCCTTCATGAGTGGGTAAAACCTTGAACACGCGGGATTAAAGTTAAGGCTGTGCGAGTTTGTGTGGATTGGAGATTGGTGTTTGAGGTTCTTACTCAAATTTCATCGTTGAAAACTCATAAGAATTTCCTAGAATATTCTCCCATGATTGTATGGGGACTAAATTTTTTTGGTATTGTGGTGATGGAGTGAAACCCTGACTTGTTACCATGAGATCGTGGCCTCTTGTCCATCCTGCCCTTCTAATCACCTGGAACATGGAAGTGTGAGTTTATCCCTATGCAAGTTTATAGATTCACTAAATTTATCGACATTGTGGGACACTGATTCGCGATGCAGAAAAGATATAACCCTCCGAAACTCAATAAAGCTTGGTCGGAGAATAAACGTGATTTGTGGAAGAAATTAGATGAAAGTAATAAAATTAGATAGAGGACGTTTTAAGAAGTGACGGAATGTTACAGAGAGAGTGAGAGGAAATAATCTTACGTAAGCATGGAAGAAGAAGTATAATACGTGTTCTGGATGTCATCAAGTCTGGTAGAAGATTTTCAATCTAAATAGGAATTCAATGTGGAAATGTGGATTGGTTTGGGAGGATGGATGGATGGTAGATATAAGGCGGGAACCTACTAACATAAACTTCTATGACAATCGATAGGAGACTTATGATAGTGGTGATAACTTAAAGTCAATTAAAGTGTCCATTTATTTGCTTGCACTGTCGGCCCTTGAGAAAATCTTCTTCCACAATAAAGTCCGCTCAAGTGGCCGTCCTCCTGCTAAAAATAGATAATCGATAAGAGCTTAAATGGCCATTATAATGTTTTTCCTGTGGAGAAAATCATCCATTTTATAATTTATGCGGTTAGGTGCAAGTACTAAATATTTGGCATAGGGGTATCGTCTCAAGGCAAGTGATAGAAGGCTTCTTACATCATTCTCATAATAGAGAAATTACGATTTACCACCTTGATGGGTTTTAGTTATTGCTTTTTTGTACCACATTTAAATCATTATGACTAAATACTTGTTTTCGCGTTGATATCTCCTTTAATCAGTTATTAGTTTTATTTATGTGGTTAGGAGTTCATTTTCAAGCTATCACCAGACTTTCATTCCTTAACCTTCCTATTTGACTAAAGTGGTCTACACTTTTTTTTGTTGTATTTTTATTCTCTTGGATATTCTTCTTTCTTCACTCGGAATCATCCATCTATTACGTAACTATTTGGGGAGGGGAGATGTCATTGCAACAGTTACGATGCGGATCGACAGAAAGAGGGGGTTCCCCAACCGTTGCGATAAGAGGATGTTGCATATTGCATTAATAAATTTGCATGTGAAAATGATGATAAACATATAATTAGTGAATAAATAATGTAGTTGAGGGATAAATAAGGTCTTTTTTAGTATATTTTTTTCAACATTCTCGAAAATGAGGGGCCTCATTGTCAGCTTTACGTTATTCAGCGGGGGAGTCGTACGCGGGAGAGTCTACGCCCCTGTAGTCTAGCCAGGTGGGTCAATGTCCTATCATGTCTTTGGTTCTTGTGCTCAGGAATTACGCAGGTTTTTTTTACGGTGGTCAGTCTCAACAATGCCACGTCTAAAATAGAGATTGAAATTGGCGCCGTTCTCCATTCTGAAGGTTGACCATCGGCTACTTTTGGCAAGCGTTGAGGGTATCACCCCATCATCATCCCCTTGGCAGTAGACCGGACAAACATTCACCGGCTACCTACGCGAGTGAAAGTCTGCCGGACATTAGTTTGCTGCGGAAGTGGGCCTTCAAATATTGAGAGAGATTCGTCACTTATTGATTAATAGTTTTCTTTCGGTTTAGGGTAGGTGCTGACCTAGTGTCCCTGCTCATAATGTCACTTTAGCCAACGGCTCCTTCTGTACGCTATTTCTCTCTTTAATTCAGAATTTCTTTCGTTTTCTTTTCCTTTGTCTTGCTGGCTCACCCAGAATTCTATTTTCAATAACTGTCTGTATCATTCAAAAGTCCCTAACTTCCTATTTAATACTCTGTGTGCTCTCTTTATTTCCGCCAAATACCTTCTTTCTTTCCCCACCATGCTCAATACTTTTTCATCCATTATCCGTAAAATTCGTATCAGTATTTCCATTCTTCTCTATACTCACTTCTAATTATTGCTTACAACCAGTTAATTTTGGGTATGAAGGTACTCAAGATGATCGGGGTTGGTTAATGATTTTTAATGATTTCTAAGTCAACTTCTTTTTTCCGAAGACTTGGGTTCAATCCAATAAAAAACCTCGGCCTTCACTTTGTAGCATTTTTCCATAGTTGAGAATAATAAAAAACCTTTTTGATTTTCCACACAACTTTAATTACCCTACCGGTTTCAACACATTCGTGTCATCATCAGGGACACTGTAGCATTCGAAATTTCTTAACTTCCTGTTCAATACTCTGCCTCTACTCTTTATTTCCGTCAATTACCTTTCTTTCCTCACCATGCTTAACACTTTTTCATTCGCCCTCCATTGAATTCGAACCAATTGTCTATGAGTCCCTGATGATGACAGGAATGTGTTGAAACCGATAGAATGATTAAGTTTGTGTGGAAAATTACGAAGTCTGCTCTTATTCTCGACCCGGATTCAATTCCCGGCAGTGGTATATTTTTTCTAGGGAAATACCCCTACCTAGTAGAGTGTCGTGTGGTTAATATTTCATGTTCAGTGCAGTCCGTCGGATGGGACATTATACCGTAGACCATGTGGCGCCTTTCGTAAAGAGCGGACTGACGTCGACGCCGGGCTGCACATCAACCTTCCTCCGCTCCAATCCAACCTACTACCAATCCAACTACTTTTTAGTAGATTCAAACACTTGATACTTTATTCTCTGTACGGAAAATCACCTCAGCAGTAGGTCGTTTCCACCGACTACGACTACGACAGCATAATCCCAAGTACAGGGGATTATATTATCGTAGTGGTCGTTCATAGACATAACCTTCATTTCGCTGGAAAGAGGATGGTTATTACTTCGGTCTCCCAAAGGTATAAGGATTTGCACTGGGAGATTCTGTTCATGAGTATCTTGATAAACGCTGGGGAAATGTTATTCGAGTGCTTCAGAATTGTTGGTCGAGTGTGTCAGCATTCCTTTTAAAATATGTGCAAGTGCGCGCGTTAAGCCCTGTTAATTTCAGCTTCGCTGGTGGTAGGAAGGCCTACCCTCGGTCGCCAACGCGGAAATGACTCCGATGGCTCCGAAAACGTATACATACCTCGAGGTGATGACTTTTCTTTCCACTTAATGGCCTTTCTCAGCAATCCGAGTACTTTTTTCCTTCGGCTTAACGAATATTTTTTTCCTCTGCCTTTCTTCCTTCTTTGCTCCTTATCACCTAAATCTAGATCTTGCATTTCCTCATTCTCTCCTTCGCGCGCTGCTCCTCTCCTGGAAGAGATAAGAGCTTCATAAATACTTCGTGATAGTCCAATTTGAAATTCCTTCATTAAATCGTCCGAAATGTAGTACTTCTCGGTCTTGATAGGGAACTCGTTCTGCGGTAATTACCCTAATCTAGCTAGGACTCGTCCAGATTTTTACCCACGATAAGGAGTGGCTTGGAAGTGGATTTGTCTGGGAGACAGTGGGAGGAGGGAAGGGAGGCTGGCGTAGTGAGGAAGCTGCATTCATCACCCCTCTTTTTTACTCTTTTTTTCTCCCAAGCTACCCATCTGCTTCATTTGCGCGGCATCTTGTAACCCTCCAGGCGAAGCCATCTAGCTGAAGTCCGGTTCAAATTGAACTTTAGAACATTATTTAAGGACTTAAAGGTTTGATAGCTACCGTCGCTCATTATGTAGGTGGGCTGGGTCCGACCAAGTGAAAGGTTTCATTCGTATCTTAAAGTAACCAATAGGAAATGTGTCTCTTAAATCCGTGATACCGTTTTGAATATAGAAATAATAGAATGATTCCTACAATTTCCATTTCAAAATTGGTTTTTAACATTTTTCAATGTTGCAAATAACTTTTTTTAAATTCGAAATGGACATTCTATCCTTTTTTAACTCAATAAGCAAGGAATCCGTACTGAATGTTGTTGCCTTTACCTTCTGAATCTCTCCTTGAGTTTATAGAGTGGAGACTAAATTTGATTGTGATCGGACTGCTTATAGCTCGAGTTTATTTCTGATTGGGTGACCAAACGATACAACTTAAAATATGAGATGTCGTATTTTCTACGTCACGTTTAATGCTATTGAGCTGTAGAGTACAATCGTTGAACTTATAGCAAATCGTGTTAATTCTGCAATTTATGGTCATGAAATATATGTGAATTGGCCAACCCCCTCTATTTTTCTACTGCTGTCACTCTTATCGTACCGGTCACTCGTATTGTTGTCCATCTTATATCCCACGACGGCTGAGCAAGTGTTAGAATTGTTTACGTTCACTTAACTGGAGCTATGGTTAATCACGTATTTCAATGGCTTAAATGGCTTACTCATTACAGAAAATTGACGATTTTCCTCTTTCAAAGTGTTTCCCATTAATGGAACCTGCATAAAGATAAGTACACTTAGACCTTAAATGTAAAAGAAAAGGATTTAAAGAGTGTGCATCATTGCCTTTATTGATATTTCCGAAACCTCACGCGGAAGCAAACTTCATGTAGTAACAGAAAAGCGAGAGTATTTAAAATCACTAGTATTTTTATGAATTAAATTCTCAATTGCGGGAGTCCATCCTAATATAAGGGAATCGATCGTTTTCTCCTGAGAAACATTCCAAATAATGGATCGATATTTACTAATTAACTCACATTTTGTTTTAAGAATATTGGGAGGTGACATTAAAGATTAAGCTTCAGTGTTTTTTCCGTTTATCTCATCAAAGCCTACCCCAAATGGTAAAAGACTCAGTATGTTGATTTCAAATGGTATTGTTTTCTGTAAATATGGCCTTGAGTAATACTGTGATCTGTCGCCGTAGAATAAGGAGGGAAAGGATAGCTATACGAGATACGACTATGCTGGAAAAAAAATGGAATTGCGTTCGGTTATGGTCAATAAAATGGTCGATTTTACTAACACTGCCCACTATTTTGGAGAAAGTGCTGTTGCGTTTCTCTCAGAAATTTTCCTTTGCTTGCATCAAACATCACCGTATACAGAGAAGGATCTCGTCGGAAGGTCAAATTTCAACTTTCACGAAACCTCCCGGAGACCCTGACGTAGGTCATGACCCGAGGCGAGAGAAAGGAGCGATAAACAAATGCGATGTTTTTTTTTGCAGATGCGTATGGCGGAAGGGGAGGGGGACATAGCGGACCGGATCCAGTGACGCAATGCGACGACGTGTAAATAAACTCGCGAACGCCGAGCTATTTTCTCCTCTCCTACTCCTTCCTTTCCTCGTGAGCACTCCTGCCATACACCCACGCAACCCCTCCGCCCCCCATTTCCGCTGAAAATCCTCCCCTCCCCCAACCATCCTATACCCACCCCACGGTGGAGCTGCCCATGCGCCTTCATCGGCATGGATGGCAAGTCTGTTCGTTTAGAAATGTTTTTGAGCCAAATTACGTCAAGATACATTTTTGAAGATCAAGTTCATGTGCTTACTAAAATACTGGCTTCCCATTCCGAGGGTCAGGATCCGAAATTTGGCAGTGGACGAGGCTTTTGCAGTAGAATACTTGCCAGTACTTGAGTGCTCTTCAGAGAGCAGCTCAAGTTCCGTGCTCCAATCGGCGAATAGGACTAAAACCCGTGAGTGCTTTTGCACTTTTCGCAAAGATCAAGCTACTGCTAACGTCGGATTTCGCTCCGCCGTTTCTACATTCCCATGTCCTAACCATATAAAGGTGACTTCTCCTCCTCTTATAAAAAGAACAACGAGATATTGTATACCTTTTTAAAAAATTAATATTAATCAATACAACACAGCATTGCATGTAAATTTCATCTACATCCATACGATAACCTGCAAGCCACCACGAGGGTGCGTGATAGGGGGTGAATATCACCAAGCATCCACTACCGACATGCAAACAAGCAACTAAAGGGTCTCATGCAACTAGATTGTTAGTATATGTAGTATTTAAGGGATTAATACATGCATCATGCACTACCTACAGACTACTCTACTTATTTCCCCTACCTATCCCTTTGCTATGCTGCCTATTCTGTTCTCTTATAGTACGGGGGAAAAATGCCATTTTGAATCTATCAGTACGACAATCTATCTCTCTAATCTTGTTTATCTGGTCGAATCTAGCATAATACGCTGGTGCTTTTATTAAGTGCCTAACATCTTCAGTAAAGCTATCCGATTGAAATTTCTTTAATAGATTTAATCTGTACTGTAACCTACGCTCTGATAATGATTCCCACCCTAATTCTTGTATTAATTCTGAAACACTACTCATCCTATCGTACACCTTTTAACGAATCTAGCACCTTTTAACGCTGCACACTGTGTAGATCTCTGATCAAACCAAATTCATTCGGAAACCATACACTGGCTGCATACTCAAATTTTTGTACATTTCCTCCAAAAATATTTTTCTGCAAAAGGTATTGGTGTAAGGTATATGGGTATTATTCTCTTTGACCAAGAAGGGCCGGGTTCGAGACACACCCATTCTTGTTTCTGATTAACGAGACGTATCATGACTGAGAGAATGCAAATGCTTATTTTTATCTTCTTCGGAATTCACAATTCATTTATTGTTTAGTCACCTCCTCCCACACACACTCTTGCCTTGTCTTAGCGGATAATCTGCCGGTGTATTCTTTCAAAACGTTTCGTGTGCTTATGTTTCCTCAGGGAAGTGCTTCCCAGAATCTCCTCGTCTTCTCTCACCAGGGCTGGACGGAATTAGAGAATGGGCGAAGGATGGCGTTCGCTCGTAGCCAAGAAATCCAAACCATGTTCCTCCCCCAACTCAGACCCTCATTCCCCTCACAGCTTCGTTCTCTGTTTTTTTATATCTCACTCTGCGAAGGGCGTTTTTAATTCAAGTGCCAAAAAAGAGACGGATTCCACTGCTCTTGGCGTATCCCTCTCCTGCTCCGCTACCTTAATCGGCAGCATCATAATAGCCGATCGAATGTAATGCAAGGGAATCTCACAAGATGTGCTATCCAACAAATGTATACTGTTTGAATCATGCTTTATTGCACACAAATTATGACCGTGCGCAAGAAAACTTATTTTCAACAACGAAGCCATTGTCAGGCATCAGCATTTTTTTCGGATACAGTGAGGTCGTCTAAATAGTGTTATTATGTGAATAAGTGGCTGTAGTCTTGGACTTAAAATATACGGTTTCCTAGAAAATCGGTCTTTTGGGTTGAAAGAGGTGCGTTTCTAAAGTACTAAAACTATTTTTACTCTATTACATGTATAAAGAGTGGTGAAGCGGGTTGATTAATGTTGCAGGATTGCAGTTGATAACTGTTCAGTACTTTATGAATGAAATTAAATTAGTTCACGGATTGGTGGAAGCTAAATGAAGACCATTGCTCCCTTTATTGTCAAGAGGAATGTTACAATGGATTGCATGCCAGTTTTGCGCAGACCTTTGCCATGTATTATCCTCAGAACTCATTAATCTCATTCCATTACGTAATCTTTGGTAACATCACCAAGCAGCCAACTGCGGTCGATTTTATAGTGGTGTCTGGTGTTGATTGGGATATGCTTGTACGTATATTATAGCTGATGTTCGACCATTATAGGTAGCGGTGGTCATGAAATAATTTCCACGTTGTTTACCGTTCACATGATGTCATTCTTAAGTTCCATGTACTTACTACCTCCCATCATTCCTTTCAAATCGCCTGTACTTCTCCTCCGTCTTTAATGCTAACACAACATTCTTCCCTCTATCACGTCCTGTAAAATACTCTGGTCCTTCATTATTTGTTTCATCCGATCGTTGTGTCCACTCCCTTTTAATCAACTTCTTCGTTCTACCATGTCTAGCACCTTCTTCGTTGTCACCCTTTCCACTCAACTTGCCATATCAACTCTTCTCCACGCTCACATGTTAAAAAGACTTTTGTCTATTTCAACTATCTTTCTTTGAACTCTAAGATTCGACGGTGCTACATATAAAGCTGTTCATTATTCTTTTTATTAATTCTTTCACTCTCACCGAATTCACGTTGCTCTCTCCCAGAGAGCTCACGGCTTAATCTTGAAATTAAAAGCTCTTTGTTTGGATATTTTTTGCTAGCCGTCAACCTAGACGTTTGAAATTTAAATAAATTTCAACTTAATCAATATTTTTCATAAGTTAATTTAATAGTTAGATTTTTCACTAAACAGCGTTTTAAGAAAAAAACAATTTTTTAACTGGAGCCGATATATATTGACACCCTGACCGTTTTAATAAAACTGCAGGAAGGCGATACGCATGAAAAGGTTACTTTCGCTCTCGTAAAATCAATCTTATATGCTTCACTTACATCGTCAGAAACGAAAAAAAAAATATATTTCACAGTGGCGAAAATGTCTGAAGACTCTCAGCGAATTGTGATTTGTGATCGGGGCCGCTGTAACATACCAATCACATCATGTCTGGAAGGTGTCGTCCCCAGTTGGTAAGCATACAGTTATGACAACTGGGGCATGAAAAACCGTATTGCGGTTCTTCTCCCAGCCGTTATTGAAATCGATCGGCGGATAGCCGCGCCTACCAGATTGACTTGATTGAATGCGAAGAGTTGTGTGCGCGCTTAAAGTGCTACTGTAAGCAGACACTCTGCGAAAATCGTAACATTTTACGTCCCCTGTCCTTGGAAGTTGACGGTCAATGAAATACGAAGCCCAGAAAAATGCTTAAGTTTTTAGGGTCGGGAATCAAAGGATTTTGCGTTTCGAGAACTCTTTTAGGGGCAGAAGGAGCTTCGGTCGTTGCCCGTGAGCTGTCGAGCCAGTTCATTCATCAGTTCAAAAAAGATAATTAAGACGCACTTGATTATATATACAATTATGTATTAGTAGTACAAAAGTGTACACAAATGTCTATACTGCAAAAGCATACCTCCAATGTGACTGTTTTTTTTGGAAGAGAAGCTAAAAGAGAAATACTATATCATACTAGTATTGTATCTGCGCTGGTAATCTTGTGTGGAGTCCCTGGCTTTTTGTGGAAGGTATATTCATTTTGAACGAGAGAGGATGAGTGGATGCTGCTCGTTGTCGTTTTAACACTGCGCGCGATCGACTTCTCTTTTCTTTCATCGCATTTCGCTGCTCTTTTGTCATCTTCGACTTGTACAACTCCAAGTCCGTGAGCTTGATCATTACTGTCAGCCAGGCGGCCGCGGCTCTGTGTCCTTGAGTCTATCCATCTACTGTCTTCCCGCGCCGCAGACGAGCGAAATAAAATAAATGCGATGCGACCTTCAACTCGAATTATTTTCTCCCACTCGTCCGCTCACACGCTTGCACTATTTTTTTTCCTCCACCGATAACCCGCAATCTTTCGCGGAGAGAAGCTCGCTGTGGTGTTACTGCCGTCTGTCAGGATTTCGGTCTTATCTGAGGCTTTAGCTTCCAGCGGTTGTGTGGAACTCCCAACGAGACGCGACTGTGGGGACAATGGGCAACAAGTGTAGAAACTGAACCAGATTCTTGCTTAGTTGTTTTTAGGTGTCGAAACTAGAGATTATCCATTTCCTGATCACGTGTGAAATTAATTTTATATTTTGCCATTCATTTGGAGTGATTTTACGCTCGTGATATTTATGCGTTAACCTTAATCGTATCAAATCTCCTGCAAACATATTCCATCGATTGATAGTACATTTTGCTGTAATGCATTCTTTAATTGGAGTCCCTGGCTTTTTGTGGAAGGTGTATTCCTTTTGAACGAGAGTGGATGCTGCTCGTTGTCGTTTTAACACTGCGCGCGATCGACTTCTCTTTTCTTTCATCGCGTTACGCTGCTCTTTTGTCATCTTCGACTTGTACAACTCCGAGTCCGTGAGCTTACTCTTCATTGTCAGCCAGGCGCGTCAATAGTGATAGGATTCAGTGTATTTTCTTTCGCGCCAGGTCTTTTGGCCAGGGTGTTCCCTGGATTGGATTTATCAAGTTCCTGCACGTTTCCGACACCTCGTGAACCATCCTTCTCCTACGCTGTTTCCCCAATGCATGCTAAAGAAAATGCCTGATTGTTTAGCACACATGCCGAAAAGGGTAGTTTTAACTAGTTTAGGGAGAAAAAAATGGTTCTAAATCATTCTCTCTCGTTTTATCGAACGTGACAGAAGGATTAACAGAACACTCGCTCACTGGCCGCCTTTTAGTGTGCGTTCGTATGCGATTCAATTGGCAAATACTTTCAATGCTTTTTATTGTTTTTCATGTCATTCTTACGTGGTTCTTTTCATTTTATCTTTGAGTCAACCGTTAAATGTGACCAGTTAAGCGTATACGCTTAGACGCCTAGATTATAATCCTCACACTGAATCCTATCACTATTGACGCGCATTATCGCTAACGTCATCACTGGTGTTATTTATTTATTTCGCCTTTGAAATTCCAGTAAATGGTGTTTACAAAGTTCTAGATAAATCTGGAGAGTAAGTGTTGAAAATCGCGAAAGGTACGGGTGGAATAGCTGATTTTTCCGCGGTCACTGCGGAAATTCCAGTAAATGGTGTTTACAAAGTTCTAGATAAATCTGGAGAGTAAGTGTTGAAAATCGCGAAAGGTACGGGTGGAATAGCTGATTTTTCCGCGGTCACTGCGTCATCATCAGTATTTCAATCCTAGGATTGGTTTATTGCAGCCCTCCATTCTACCCTATTCAGTGTTGATTCCCTCACGCCCTGGTATACTTTCTTTTTCACGTCCTTCTTTATTTGCCCTATATATTTGCCCCTTGGTCTTCCTCGCGGGACCTTTCCTTCAATCTTCCCTTCTGTTATATTTCTGACTAATTCATTGTGCCCCAAGGTATGTCCAATCCATCTGGTTCTTCTTTGCCGTATGGTTTTCCATATGGAGTTGATTGCTAAACTAAAATTAAATTGAAAGAATACTGAAAACTAAATTGATCACTGCGTGGTTAGTACAATATGGGATCATGAGTCAACGAAACTGATTTTCACTTTCCATAAATCCTCTTCGCTCCGTGGACGAAACTCGAGGCATGACGATAAGATATCTGCATATCATAATGAGGGTGTCGGGTCGGTGTGGTTACTAAGTACTGGCCTCTCTTCCCAAGGGCCATGGCCCTTGTCATCCTTCTAGGAGGATAGCCAGTTGTTAGCCACCCTCCTAGAATAACTCCTACTAATAACACACCCTAACTATGTGATATCCGTTCAAGTAATTGATTTATTTGTAACCAAAGTGCATTAGTTGATATTACAATATTTTAATCAATTTCAATTTAAGTGTTGCATAAAATCCTTAATGTCGCTTTGTTTCGAATTCTTTTGCGCTTCAGTTTTCCGCTTTGAAGTTATTATCATGCTTTACATACTTTGGAACCTGGGCATGTATTCAGCTTCTAATTAGACGCTGAGATCTTAGAAAAACCTGAAGAGGCTGAAAGAAGGGTTCTTTAGTGCGGTGGTAAAATATTATCCTGGGATACCTTCTTGTAGCTACTACAACAATCACCGTAGTTAAGTGACATTCGCTCAAGTAATTTATTCATTTGTAACTGAAGTGCACCAGTTAATATTTCGATTGATTTAAATGTTGCATAAAATCTTTAATATCGATTTCGCTCTCTTCATAAAGTCTTTTCCGCTTTGGAGCAATTAGTTCTGCATATAATGTGGACCGTGGGTATGTATTAAGCTTTTAATTAGACGGTTAAATGTTGGAAAGATTGTTAGAAAAGGCTGAAAGAAGGGTTCTTTAGTACGGTGGTAGAATAATGCCCTGGGCTGACTTCTTCAAGGCATTGCCTCGTGAATATTCCCTTGCGCGCTGCCTGTTCCGTGTTTCTCTTGAAGGTTAATTACCTCTCCTCTCTGCCGGTCTCCCTTTCCCTCTGTGAGTCCTCCCACCCCCCTCATAAACCACCCCCTTTTGCCTCGCTCACCCTCGGGGGCAGCCAACGTGACGAAGGGCCTCCGGTGCTTGGATGAGACGGGGGAAGGGAAGAATGGGGGTGTTGATACTGGAATGGGGATGCGCAAGCCAAACAGAGGTGCGGTTGGGAAATAGTTGCATTGATTCCTTCTCACCGTATAGCGAGATATTCTTCTCGGAAGCAGGACAGGATATAAAGATTCGAGATAATAATAGAGTAATCTCTTAACCTATCAGTTCAATATGTGAGTTCGAAAGCGGAACTATTTTCCCCAAAGACATGACGTAAAACGGATTTACACGTACCTATGTCTTGGTGATTTTCCGGTGAATACTCTAGGTGAACATTTCTCGGGATTTCTTCCGTGTCAGGTTTTTAATTCCCTCATACGACGTTTCGGTAAGCACTCGACCGCCAGCTTCAGGGACCCTGGAATCCGATTTACCTTCCTGATGAAACTGATCGCCTTATATCTCGCTTATCGGAACGCCGGAGAATATAAAGAACACGATCCGTTGGCAATACGAGTAAATTTTCACCCTGGTTTTCTAAGTTTCTGCATCGTAGAACATTGCTTGTTCAAACTTTAACAACAATACTTAGTGTACACTTTGTGTGCTAACCAGGAAATGGGAGTCATTTAATCCGACTCACCTTGAACAGACTTGCGATGAAACCGGTAGTAGAAACATAAATTATTGTGAAAAATTATTATTTTTTATTCAGTAGATACAAAACAATGGCCGGGCGAGGTGAATGATGCAACAGATTGGAAACCCTAGGTCGTTTTTAATCCCTCCTATGAATGGATATTGTGAATGACTTAGTTTAGTAGGATTTAGCTAGGTTAGATGGCGCGATGTAGTCGTAACAGTAGGTGTAAATTAAAACCTAATTCTACTTCTTCCCAACACCAAATACAAGAGTGGGTGAGACGAAGTCGAGCAGAGGTGTATGTTGAACGAAAACTAGACAGCAGCTGACGCTCTCTTGCCGATACCACCAGCTTCTCGCTCTTCAGATGTTTCCGGCATGCGCGTTCGTTGCTTGAGACCCCATTTGTATCCCGATGTGTTTTTTGTTCGGAAATGATGCACGTGAACCGAATTGTTCGTGATGTGATGTGAGGCGTTTCTTAGCCCTTGTTTCCCTGTGTTTTTATTTGACGTTTATATCGGTAACAAATATTTTTGAGTGTAAAAGTTTCGTTTTCCATTGGAATAGACACGTTTCTCTATATCAAAACTTGATTCTTTTGCAGATCAGGATCAGATGGAAAACTATCAGTTATGATGCCCTCGACAAGCAATATCAATTTTTTCTCATGGATGAGAAATCATCTATGCGTACATTTCATTCCAATGCGTTTAAGACGGTGGAAGGTTAAAAATAAAAAAGTTTTCCTGTTCAGAAATGGCAATCATGTTTTTACCCTAACTGAGAGTTTAATTTTAATGTTTTTATCAATTCGCTATTGAGAACATCAAATATATTGTTTTTTCTTTGGCCAGCCAATCATAGCTTTTGCTTCTATGTAACTATGCTCGTTCCACATTTTTTACGTAATGTCATCAAATTCCTCGATGGAAGAATCTAACTGCCTAGTGAAACATTATTACTTGAAAATTCTTGAAAAATAATGATATCACAGTACCTTGCAATTAAAATACACAACTGATTGTTGTATATTGTAGTTAAAGCTGAGATACCGTTTACAAGATCGTATTCTCAGGAATGAGTGAAATTAGTGGATTATTAACCTATTGAAAAGTACTCCTGTAGTGAAAAATCTATAAATACCAACCACGAAGCGTATCCTGGTGGTTTACAATCCATCCTGGCAACATTAAAGACTCAATTTCAGGTTATGCTTCTGTGGTTCACGTTTTCTCAATGACAGTTATGAGTTGAATTCCCTTTATAACCAGTGGTTATTATGGAAAAGTATGTTATCATTAGCCGTACCGTGGAAAATAATGTTTCCACTTCGTAAAACATTTTACTATTGGTTAAAAGGGCTGCTAATACTTAACGGATAATTTTAGTGAGACTAGTAATCATATCTTATGTATAATTTCCAAGTAATATTTGATCTGTTTTTGTGCCTTGCAATCAGCGGTGATATCTTTTTCATTCATCGCGCTTCGGGTCTCGCTACATGACCAGTTGTACCCAGTAGACTTGGGTTTTAATTTCTCCAACGGCTAAGGTTGTGTCGTACAATTTTAGTACTCATTTAGACGTAAGACCAGAACAATATTCATTCTTAAGGCGGGATTCGATCCCGAAGCCTTAGGGTTACCAGGCTAGCCTACTGCACATCTGTTACCACAGCCGGCCGTTAATCGAGCGGTATTCACCAGTTTAGTGAATGTAAGGTAAAGTTTCAATAACTGATCACAACCAACTGAACACACATGTTTTTTTCACCATTCTTTGTTTCCATTGGGCTATGGGAACATTTTGATTGGCTTTGGACTGTTGTTGGAATGTACATCTGGACGTCTGTGGCGGGAAGAATCGTTGCAACCTTGAACTTTGCGTGACTTCGTTATCGTGCTTCCATTTTTCGCTGGTTATTCAATTTATTCTCCAATTACTGTGGTTTTTTTCCCGTTGTCTAATCTATGATTCCATATTTGGGCACGAAATGAATGAACTTCGTTGAAGGAAAAGCATCTGAGGCTTAAATAAATCCCATTTTAATTACCTTATCTGTACAAATCAGGTTCCGTTGTGGTCAATATGTCATGTCAGCGTAATAAACCTAAACATCGAGTGTCAATACTTTATCGGAGAAGGGTGGAAATGCTTAAATTCACATTTCATTTTTAACTCGGAGACAATTGCGTTCATGTTTTTGAGGTGGGAGATGGCTTCCGTCAGGTATCGGAAAATTCCTCTTACTGTAAAGTTTGAATAGCGGCACTGGATGCTTTCCTGGTTAACTACCAAAATTTTGTTGAAATAACTTTGTATTCCCTTTAGGTTTTGTGATGGAAAAGCCTTCCAGCGCGCTTAAAGTGCGCGATATCATTTCGTAAATTTGGGAAATCCACACAGACATTGAAAATGGTTACACAAAGGAAATACTTTGCCGCTTGTATGTTATACTATTTCGGTGATTGAGGTAAATAAACTTCAGAAAATATTTAGACCTTTGAGTTAGCTAGTGTTGCAAAAAGGACCCGTAAATTTCTATCTATTTCATCTTCGTTATTGATTTTAATAATATATATTTTATACTTTTGCCACGGTGGTAAACATTCCTAAGAGAGATCTATCATTAACTTCTCTCTCGCATTACCCCTGTCATCCTCTGGAATGCTATTGTGAAATGTGTTGTGTGCCTCCTACCCTGATTTTTCGAGCGCTCGCCTTGTATTTCAAAGTACGTTGTCCCATGCATTTTACGTTAACGGACGGTCTGCTGGCAGTAGCTGGTATCCTGAATTGTGCATTGAACATTCATTGCTCAATGGAGAAAAGTCATTTTTTCCCATGAATCTTCTGTGTGACGCTAAAATTTGAGTTTTTAGGAAAAAAATATTAGTTACTTTTTTGTATACGTTTTTCAGTTCCCAATTTATTTTATTTGATCGATTTTTCACCTCGCATTCCCGTAACTCTTTGAAATAATGACACGTTCTTCAGTCGTTTGGATCAAAGTACTCCACTTCCTCGCCTTTAGTACGTCTTTCATTCATTCTTGAGCTTCCTGTCGTGCATTTTCAGTGCGATAACTCGTCGCAGGCAAGATTTTTTTTTCAGTCTTGACGACCGGGAAAAGTGAAGTGAACCGGTGTGGAAGTGATCTTTCCCACGCACGAATCATTCACATTTCCCTCTCGTCTCGTTTCCCGCTCACTGACCGTCTCCTCCCCACCAACTCTCATATTTCCGGATCCCGAGATATTATCCCGCGACTCCGAACACGAAAGTAATCTCGCCCAACAGGCTGGCGCTGGTCATTCGGCCAACTCTCCGAGATTGGCGGAGAGAGGCTGAGTAAAGGGAAGGAGGGAGGAAATAGCCCTCGTAGCGACGGTGTGCGAAGTTCAGAAACGGACCGCCGCCGGGGGCACAACTTAACGGATTGGTGGTCAATCTCCACCAGACCCGAAAGAGAGTTTTTTTATGTGAATATAAAGTTGATTGAAGGAGGATCAAAAAAACTATTAACATGGGAGATTTGATTCGCCTTTCTTTTGAGGTTTACTCTAGGTCATGGCCGAACGATGTAAGCAAGCATTGAAGGTTTTCAAGAATCTTTTGTGTAGCCGAATTAAGTGCTTTTGAGCTGTCTACTTTTCGTCGACAGTCAGCAAGCAGTGTCTGTACTTTAAGAAACTCGGACCATGTAAAATCTTCTATAATGGTATTTCAGGTGGTTTTAGTGATCAATTTTGCCCTTGATTACAATATTGCAAAAACTCTCCACTAAGTACTAATTTTTAAACCATTTCTGTAGCGACAACGACAGTCTGAAGTCGTGGTAATTCCTTATTCCTCTTGAATGGCATTTATTAATTCACCATAATCACAGTCAAAATATTTCCAGTTCAAATTTTTACTCAGAACCTTGAAGAGGTGATGGTATAATTATTGAGCAGTAGAGTTGTAGGATGAGGTTTTCAAGTATTCCTACTGTTAAGGTTATATCGCATTATTAAACATTCCTTAGTTCTTTACCTAATCATAACACTGATATGAGTAGGTGAGACTGGTACTCGCGACCTTAGTATTGTCAGTCTGGTAGTATACTGACCTGACTACTATGACTTGAGCATTGCACTAATGCTAATAGCGAAATAGGAAATCGTGTTGAAGATGACGTTGGCATCCAATTCTATTTTAGTGATTTTAACTTGAAAGCGTGATATTAATATCCTAGAGGAATGCTAATGCATTTAAAACTGCTTATTACTATTTTTGAGAACTAAATGTCTGAATGAATCCTATGTGAGATTAGTATAATGAAAACGATTACCAGGTGGAAAATTTGAACTTCGAACACAATGGAGAGATGCTTCTTCATATTTGCACACTTTCTCGTAACTCATCACTTTTGACGGTTGTTTGTGCTGACTCGGAAAAGATTTCGCTACCCTTTGAAGAGCTGAGTCATATTTCTCGTAAGCTACTAAACTGAAGGTACTGAATGTTACCGACCAACTCTATGATGGTGTGGGTTCGGTGTTTAAACAGTTTTGCCTTTGAATCCGTCCGCCTGGACGTAAATTACATTCAAATTATAAAATACTTAGATAGTCTACGTATATCTCTTTGAACTTTTTAAAAAGTATTTTGTAGTACAGAAAAAAATAGAAAATTCAAATCCAATACGACGTTATTTTAATGAGGTGAAAATAAAGTAATGCCATTCTAGTTAAATAATATTTCAATAGATTGTTGGTGCCGAGACTTTGTGGAGTTCCATGTCGAATGGAAGAGCTGATAAAAGCATAAACATTAAGCATCCTACGAGAAAAAATATATTGCTGCATCATGTTTACGCTCCGCTGTTGCATCTACAGGAGATATTCACCTTAGGCACTTGAGGGTGCTACAGTGAACTCAAATATACTGTGGAAAATCATTTTATCTTTTGGGAAGCCTAATATCTCACCTAATAATTCCTCCATTAGAAAAATATTGCCCTCCCATCAAAATCAATGATTGTAGCAAACGTAATTAAATAACAGCGCTGCCATTGCGTTACTCCCAGACTAGTTTTCATAGAAATATGTTTTATTTATGAAGGTGAGAGTGTTACTGTGTATGCTTCGACTATAAATTACTATGCTTTACATTTTTGAACTTGCTGCGTTTGCGTCTCCTTTTTAGCCTCTGGAACCGGAGCCATTCCGTCGGTAGTCCAAAGCTTTACATGCTATACTTTGCACTGCTTTCATCTACAATTACATAATACCCTGCAAGCCACCATAAAGGTGTGTGGCAGGGGGTGAACTCTCACCAAACATGCACCACATATCATGCATAAAAAAGGATTAGTACTTGTATAGGTACTCTTCAAAACTGCTTTGCAATGTGATGCAGGATATTTGAGGGATACTCTGTACTCATAGTGTTGACGTTGCGAAATAGTGAGGGTCTTTTAGTGAGCCAATCTCCGGCTCATCTGTTCGGCACATTGTTAGCACGCCCCAACCCTTTGTGTTTCGTGCCGCTGGGAGCACGGGCGACTTCTGACGGGTAGACGGCATCGGCCTGCGGTGCCAGAGACTTCAAAGAACCGAATTAATGATCCGCATCAGTTGGGGACGCAAATGAAGCGAGGGAAAAGCCATTCACGCCGCGCAGGAAAAGACCTTTAGGGAATTATTACTGCTACCGGAAAGCAAATGCCGCCCGTGTTGTGCGATAATCGGGTTCCTTTTGAATTTCATTATTTTTAACGGGTTTCATGTTCGTATTTTATACTGTGTTGACACCTTGGTAGCTGTTGTTTAATATGATTTTCAGGCGCGCCAAATGTTTAGGTTAAATATATCCATATAACCTGAAATTAATTCAAGTGCGATGTAGCCCCAGAAATCGCATAGCCTTGAGAAATACCCAATTTTATTTCCGATGCTTAAGATCGTGACTGCAATTTTTGAGCCATTTCAGTTTCATTTGTAAGATGAGAAGTGAATAAATATTTGCTGCTTCGTGATTGTATTTTGGCATCTATGATTGAGGCTATATTTATTTTAAAGAAGATTGTATACATACAGCAGCGTTGCCATTTTACAGTGACGTAAAGTGAAATATTCATTATTCTTAACATTTGGCTTTAATGTAGTGATATGTTGCTGGCTCTGCATTACTATATAGACCGCACTTATGGTAATTATGAAAAATTCTTTTCTAGTATATACTGAAGTCATGCTTAGACTAAGTTTTATGTTTCTTAGTCCTCAAATAAGGAAATTTCCAATAAAATTACAAATAAATATTTTGCGCTTCTTTATTTCTTCCTTTATTTCTTATTAAAGCAATGCCAGGAATGGGATAAGGATATAAGGAAGTGTTATAATAAAAGGCTTCAAATGAAAGCAATCCCGATGTGTTCTCCAACCTTTCGAACAGATATTATTATTTTTAGTCCTGGTTTTACCACTAAGGTTAGGTGTAGACGGAGAAGAGATCTTCTAAAAACTCCTGAACACTCCCTCGTAACAGGATCATCTATCTTTCATGTAATCTCTTCCAGCTCCGAATTCTTTCTACCTCTCATCATTTCAACCAAACCGCCCATTCTTTCCTTGTAACATTCCTCCAAACACCTTTTCCCGGTTATTACCCTTTCCATCCACTCTGTCTCCTCCTTATTTCTTCGATCGCCTTCCTCTCCTTCCTTACCATTTCTAGCCCTTCCTCGTTCGTCTTCCTTCCCACTCCATTTCATGTGGATGTTTCGGTCGGTGTATTTAATTTCTGAGGAGCTCAGTTCTTAGCAAATACTAAAGATATTAAAAAGAGACGTTTCAGGCGTTATATGGTGGAATAACATAATTAAATGAGTTTGGCAATTTTCCACAAAAAAAATCTTTACTTCGACCGGTTTCGATGTGATACATCATCATCAGGTGAACAAATTTCAACAAAGTCCAGTATATATACGAATGAGGGGAGGGACCGGGGGGGGGAAGGAGTGAGGAAAGAGGAGTGGAAGGGGGGGGCCTGAACCAAGGGTGACAACGGAAAAAGGGGGTATAGGAGGGAGAACTGGTGCTAGGGGTGGGAGTTGGAAAAACCACACAGGAATTGGAAAACCCTGGCCGTTGAAATTTAACTAAAGATATTACTTCGGTTTTGAACGCTAAGGTTGCTCTTGTCGGTTAGGGTTGAGCACAGGGTTGTCGGTTAGGGTGTAATTTCTTTTTATTCATGCGCTCGACATTTTTGGTTGTCTTTGGTGAAAAAGCATTACTCGTCCAGTTGGTACGGAAGCTATCTATCTTAAGCACCTAGGTTCTAATACTCGAGAGGCTGAGAGTTTTTAATGAGGTCCCGTTCTCTAGTCGAATGCCTTGTAGAGGGTAGTTCAGTTTCAGTACTCTGTCCGTCGGATGGGACGCTTAGCCGTCGACCCCTTGGCTCCTTTCATTAAAAACAGTAGGCTAACTCCGAATTTCAATCCACATCTCCGTAACCCAAAAAATAGACATATTTATCCGATTACCCAATCATCCTTAAGGGAGGTGAGTAATAGGAAGTAGATTTTGGTTTAAGGTTCTCCAACGCCTGAGGCTATGTCGTACCCTTAACCTGGAGTACTTAATCTTAGGAGGATGACATATATGTGTCCTGTGAGGGATTGGAACTCAATCAACATGTCAACGCGCTACCAACTTAACTACCGTGACCGGCTAATACAGATAAGGACAATGGTGTTCTTTCTTATGCAATACCTCCTTGGAGTTATAATGATGGAACTAGAAGGGGAAGGGAGATTGAGGGCGAGAAACCTGGCGTCGGTATTAGCGAGCTCTAAACAAAGGTGCCAAATGAACCAAAGTCCTATCCAGAGAATAACTTCACTTATACTGCCCGCCACATAGGTACTCAAAGGAGGTAAGATAAGCTTCTGAAAAGTATTCAATATTTTCTAAGCCAATTTTTGCGTTGGTAAGCCAGAACAGTAGCGCCCTCGACAGCAAAATCAAACCCAGCAAATTTTCAAGGAAATACTTGAAAAAAAGTATTTCATAAATCAGAGTATCGTATTGCCGAGAAGGTTTTTAGATTCTATTTGATAAGGAATTCCCTTTCCCTTGAAGATGATTGGTATTTCCCTTGGTATTATTTCCCTTGAAGATTTCATTGGTATACAATCGAAACCGATGTTGGTGTTACAATAAAGTTTTTTGGAATCTTACTAAGTGGTTTCTCTATTTGCTAGTATCATGCGGTTCCACCAAGTCAAGCCTGAGGAATTTCTTTTTAGAGTATCGTATCGTGGAATTTACTGTGCGTGATAAAATACGTCGTTCAGTGTGGAGAATTGTACTGCTATACCCTGGATAATGATGTGCTCCATCGACGGAGTCGGCATATTCTGTCGTGTCTCTTCGTAATGGTGAGAGAAACGTTGGCGCTATGCCTTCCCGTGCCGTTCCAAGCGACTTCTGTCTCCCGAGTGCCTCCCGGCGGCATCAGTGCATTTCACGCCCCGGTGAATCCCTGAGAGTGCGACACGCCCTTCGGTAATAAGGACAACCTTCCTCCGTCTGATGTCATCTCCGTTCCCACCGACCTGCCCCACCTTCCACCTGACGCCACGGCTTCGTTCACGTCGGGAATCTGGCCGTGCTTCGGATGCAACTTCTAATAAGTAACCTGAAGCTATTAAAAAATGTAAAAATGACAGATTTAAAAAGTAATATTATAAAATGTTGTTACATCTGCGTCGATGAATGTGCCACTTTGTGTAACACCTAAAATATATAACAATATAACTGGTCACAGGCGTGGCAAAATTCTAAAAACACATAAATAGAAGACACTCACATAGATTATGTTCCAATATTTCGGTGGCCACTGCCACCTTTCTCGAGGGAGAGGAGAGAACTGACTAAGAGGGCAAGAAAGGTCGGGGAAACAAGTGAAGGGTTGAAGTAAGGGAAAGGAGGGGTAAGGACGAGGGGGAAGGGAAAGGGTATGAGAAGAAGCATGAGAAGATGAAAGAAAGAAAGAAAGACGGTTCCTTTAATGAGCCCTGTTAATTACCGGTTTGCGGAAGGCATGGAAGAGCCAAATTAATGATTGCTCCAACTTTTTAAGTTGGAGGGGAGACGCTGAAGGTGGGAGGGAGGCCAGTATGCCCACCTTGAAACAATAGTTGAAGTTGGAATCGTAGGAGGCATGTATGGCTACCGGGAGAGAATAAGAATGGGAGGAGGGATTATTTATATATACATTTATAGTGTTTCTTTTTTTCCTTCTTTTTGCAGTCTCTGCTTATTGCATTCCAATATTGTTGTAATGTAATAAGGGATTTAATATTGTTACCTTTCGTTTATATTAATGTGCTGTCATCCTGTTATGGAATTAATTTCATGACTCTGGATATGTATTAATTATGTACAATCATTTGTGTTCCTAAGGGACGAAATCGTCCCGGAGTAATAAAATTCTCTTCTATTCTAAGTAGACCCCAAGTGAAGTGTGCATTAGGTAAATTTGGTTCTTCGGTACTGCGAGAATACATCGTACAGGTCATTTGGGTGGGGTGGCTTGAGTACTGTCTTATGATCCCGAGGGATCGAATTCCAGTCAAAGAAGAGTTAGCTTCAGCATAAGAGTTATTTTGGAATAATAGTCCACATTTGATCGCCGTGTTGAGAGCACTTAAATTTCAATACTCTGCCCGTTGCATGAGACGTATAACCTTTGACCGCTGGACTCCTTTCGTGGAGAGTACATGGATTTTGTTGTCGGGTTCTTCACCCTTCCTTGACTCTCTTCCCAAATACCCGCCTATACGTCATCTAAGTCATCTATCAGTCTCCCGTCCGCACTAGCAAGAGCAACTACAACGAGTACGTATCCTAACACATAACCCAACTCAATACTAATGCGAGCACATCATCCGACCTCGTGGTGAGATTTGGAACCCAATTCTTTCGATTAATATGCTTGCCGCGTATATTACTGGCCTGACTACGGTCAAAGTTTTTCCAAGGCAGCTTTTTAATTACGTACATTAGTTAAAATACGATTTTTCATTTATCAGTGCACCTACAATGCTTTCTTCTTTCGTACACTATTATACGTTAGTATTACCACATTTTCATGTGCTCTAATTGCTTAGATTATATCGTCTATCCTAACTTACTAGTACGCTTAGTCAAAGATAAACGCAACGTGCATGCCTGAGACGGGTTTAGAACCAGCGACTATTGATTAGTAAGGCCGGTGTGTAATCGACCTGACTGCTGTGGCAGGCGGCTACGCCAGATTTCGATAAACATTAACCTTTACAGATTGAAGGTTTGCTTCAGATTTCGAGTTGTATCGAACTAGACGTCAACTATCGTTCCGCGGATGCTCGACCGCGGACATTCCACGAGTGCGCTCTACCGTTTTCTTCTTGCCGATACGCCCTTCGCCTGCCGGCCACTTCCCAAACTACTCACAATCAGTCATCCTCCGAGACGCCCAGGAAAAAAGAACCCAAGAGTCATCAGAAAAAAATAACGCTGTAATGAATGAAAGGGAGCCCTCCAGTGATAATAACCTGCTACGCCCCTCGATCGTCATTTTCCTCTCCCGCCCGCCCATCTCCCTTGGAGAATACTGTGTTCTTCGTCCGTGAAAAGTTGCGCCCTCCTTGAAATCAACGATCGGCTAAACGAGTAGCTTGTATTTTCTCTGCATTCTCGTACGTTCGTGCAAATGGCTATGCCCCGTTACTCTTATTAAACCCGAGAGGTGTTACTCTCATAGCGGAGGCGAGGATCGACTTCTTTACGTATACGTTTTTAAATGGCAGCACCGTTGCAAACTTTTTCCGAGCATTTCCGAGATGGAATTACTTCTAGCCGTACCTCGTTTGTTTTTAAATATAAATAAAGATACTCGCATTATTACACTAATAATTAATTTTTCATATTTTAAGACTGGGATTTCAATTAATCTCATTTTGCAGCATTATATTTACTTTGGGGCCAGATTGATGTAGTGGTTGGACTACTGGCCTTTTGCTGAGAGGGCCGGTTTTGAATCCCAACAGTGGAAGATAGTTTTCATTGGTCATCCAGCCCATACTTGAATGATTTTTAGAGAACACTCAAGTTCAGTACTCCGTCCGTTAGATGGAACATTAAGCCGTGGTCCTCTTGGTGCCTTTTCGTGAAGAGCAGGCTAATGCCGACGCGTCGCGACGCCAAGTTTCTCTCTACCCTTTTTCCTCACTCTTACCTTTCCTCCCGGGCTGAAGCGCCTGTAAGTGCAAATACTAACTTTTTAGCACCAATGGGAAGTATAAATAGAACTTTTATTGTTATTTATAAGCTCGTTTAAACTATACTTAATTTTTTCTTTCATAGCTGTCGAGTAGTCATTGACGACTCAAGTCATGAGTATATTAGGAGCTATTCAATAATTTATCATTCATGTTATATCTATAAATTTTGGATTGCATATTGCATAACATTATATAAACCTGTGATACATATTATGATACTTAGCTAATAAAAATTTGATGGGCATTTTTATTGCCAAAATGTGTTGTATTCGCGTCATGCTACCTGGTTTTGAAATCGTGGAATCGAAAACAATGCTTCCCAATGAAAAATCGTGTTTTTCTTTCTGGTACGTAACACTTAGAAAACACTGCCTCCCAAAAACATTCTCAAGTGGCCTTCAGCTGCATTAAACGGAGGTAGAAGGCCATTTCCTTTTTTAATTTTCCAATTCACTTAAATTATGAGAGATATTAACAAACGAATACGACTCTGGCGAAAATTTCTTGTGCTGGGACCGATTTTATTCTGGACGTCTCACCTTTGCTCTCGTTTTGATGAAGAATAGTAAGTACCTATGTCATCTACTGCTCCTGACCTATGTCCTCGTCATTCGAGACCATGGGTATACTTTCTGTCGAGCAACTCGTGGCCATTTTCCAGCCAGCTCTCGTGCTAGTCAGTTTTTTCGCATCTGAGGACTCCCTTCTTTAAATGGAATAAAACCTGGTTGCCCTATTAATTTTTTATTCGTTTCTTTCCTGATGTGATCCTTTCACGTGTAATTGTGAACGGTCATCCCATTTTTCTAATTCATTCTCCTAGCCATGGTCACTGGAGAGCGATTTCAAGCACTGAAATTAGCTATGAATCGCTCAGTTTGCGGCCCGCCTGCATTCAGACACTGCGGATTCCAGGAATTAACGGTCTTGAGCTGGATGAGAAGATTAAATTTCCTAAAACCACTTCAGAAAAAACTCGGCTGCATTTTCCTCAGCTGATATGCTAGGTGAAACGAGTTGGGAAACCGTTAGATATTGATACATATAGTGTAGGCGAAAAAGGATAATATTTCCGTGATTAAAATGGAAATTTGGGATCCTAGTATGAATACTTTTTTATTATACATGTGGTATGGAGCATAAATTTTATATGTGCTAGTGATCTTATCTCAATAAGTGGAACCTTCTGGTTAAGTGGAAATACGTAGAATTCAATCATGTTAGAGCAAATTCGATAGCGTCTCGTTGAACTTAATTTTTCAGAAGGGAAAAATTAACAGACTAGCCGTACTCAATTCCTTTGTATGATGTTACTCATTGCGTACCTGTATTTATTAACATAAATATTTTTCATTTGTATACTGGTATGTTACAACTTTCTAGATACAATTTTTTTCGCTCTTTTTAATCAGCCGCCAATAAAGGTTTCATAGTGGAAATCCCGTGTCAAAAATCCGTGAACTTTGAACTCGGATGTTTTTTCCAAAGAAATTAATTCAAATGATAAGAAGAGATTTGGTTTTCGAAACCCCTAGGAATGCACGCCACCGCACAAGAAAGGTTAGCATGGCGATAAACCAGTGATAGTCGGGATTTGACATTCAGACTGCAATGAGAGTGATGCCTTCCTGCCTCTAAAATATTAATGGTTCTATGCCTACACTTCCAGAAGATAATAGAGCATTTCTATTTTTATAAGAATAGTAAATATTCATATCCTAAATAATGGCATTAGAAATAGTAAACAGTCATACCCGACGAATATTTGATGTGCTTATTGATTTTTGTTTAACACGAATATTGTTTTATATATTTTGTTTTTAATTCTAAATTTCTGTTTCTTTGCAGGTAAGTGCCATTCATCTTTTGGTCACCAATGCCGTAGGTGGGAGTACAGTCATACATCATCAAAGTGGTGAGATGAATTGCTATAATTATGCTCTTACTCCGTCTCATTGATCGCCGTAGTAGCACTCATCTCCACTTTTAGCCTCGTTCGTAATCAATGT
This sequence comes from Platycnemis pennipes, assembly GCA_933228895.1. Classification (NCBI taxonomy): domain Eukaryota; kingdom Metazoa; phylum Arthropoda; class Insecta; order Odonata; family Platycnemididae; genus Platycnemis; species Platycnemis pennipes. The sequence goes on along the minus strand of OW121851.1, from coordinate 38,770,026 downwards.
TTAAATTCATACTGTTTTTTTTACTGTTAGCGTTGTTGTTTATAGGCATCCTGGTTGAACGAATAGACAACACCACTTAGTTTGTAATTAAGGAAGCTAGTACTTGAAAGTATGAATTTGTCTCACTTGGAGCTACTTTTTGAACAACTGGATGCGGTGTTATATCTATATCTACGACATACCCTGCAAGCCACGTCGAGGGTGTGTGGCAGGGGGTGCATCCACACCAGGAACAATGACACAACAAACAAAAATGAACAACACAAAACAAACACCACACTTTTAAAAGTAATTAGGGAAAAAAATACCAAATCCCAATAATGCAGGACACACCCACGAATACCATGCATGACTTGAAATCCAAAACCAATTTAATAGATACTCATGCATGCAAAAAAAAAGCAATGCATGCGAGTAACACATTGATTTGAACATGCAGGAAATAAAAAATACTATCGACCTACTCTGAACATTACCTCAATAATTATTACCGATTTACTCGATGTCTAACGTTCGGATCTCGAATCGTACGTGGAAAAAAATGACATTTTAAACCTGTCCGTCCTGAAATCTATCTGCTTAACTATATTAGAATTATCGAGGCTCCTGTAATAAGTCGGAGCCAGCAATATATGCTTAATGTCATTAATGAAATGTCCCTCCTTAAATTTTCTCAGAAGATTAAGTCTATAATTCAGCCTACGTTATGACAGCGATTCGCATCCCAATTCGGCTAACATACCAGACCCACTCTTTTCCCTATCGTAACACCCTTTTACATATCTCGCTGCTCTTTGTTGTACTCGATCTAATTCGTAAATTAAGCCTGCTTCATAAGGTTCCCATGTACTTGCGGCATATTCTAAGTGTGGTCTAACAACTGAAAAATAGCAACGTTTCTTCACCCTTTCCTTATATTCTTTTAATAAACCCCAACTTTCTATTTACATGACTGCATATTTCCCTGATATGTTTCCCCCATGATAGATCCTGAGTTGATTGCATCAGCGGAGTGAAATGAGAGCCCATTTTCATAAGAAAGCGATTGGGACCGGTAAGTGTGACTCGAGTGATACCTATTAAAATCGAATGCGAGGCTGGGATGTTTAGGGGGGTAGTACGGGAAATATGACCTTGTCCCTACGTAACTAATGACTTAATTAATGTGCACTCGGATGCGTCTGGGTGTTGATAAAGCTGATTAGATTCTGTGACCCGGAGAGATTTCGTCTCGGTCATTTGCGATGTAACTCATTGTACGGTACGTTGTGCTATATTGCTCATTGGTTTTCGAAATATTTTCTGTTTGGGCCCTTTAACCATTTCACATGTCAGATGAAAACGGAATCTACGTATGCGTGCTGAGAAGATAATTCACATTCGTTGACATTATTGCTTTAATTAAGAATTACCTAAAAGGCTTTCTGCCCTAGGCTTAGCTATTCCTCTGAAGCATTTTTTAGTAGTGTTGTGCCGTCATAAACCTGTTAGATATGGTAAATCCATCCAATAGCTCTAGCATTTTTGAATAATGTTTTTGGTATTCCGTCATTAACCATTCTTCATTTGATAAACATTTCGAAGATTTCAAGTCTTCATCATCATCATCATCATCATTGGTCAACAATCCTAGGATTGGTTTGACGCAGCTTTCCACTCGATTCCTCTATCGGCCAACCTTTTCATTGTGACGTAATTCTTCTCTTTTACATCCTTCACTACCTGTTCCAAGTGTCTCATACGACGCCTGCCTTTTCCTATCTTCCCGTTCACTTTTCCCTCGGCGATAGTCTTCATCAGGCCATCGTGCCTAAAGATATGGCCGGTTAAGTTGTCCCTTCTTCTTTTTAGAGTTGTCAGCAGACTTCTCTTTTCTCCTATTCTTCTTAGCACTTCCTCGTTACTTACTCGGTCGATCCATTTAATCTTCAGCATTCTTCTGTAGCACCACATTTTGAATGCTTCTACACTTTTCTTCTCCGCTGATTTCAAGTCAAAATATTGAATAACATTCTCCGTGAAAAATAATGGTTTTGATGTAGATTGTTTTGGATTTGATGTAGCTTGGTTGCGCAGAAGCCTAAAACAGCATTTGGTGCAAATTCGGGGGATCCAGGTTCGGTTACCGGTCAAGGTGGATGCTTTTTCTCTGTGTAAATCATGCTTTTGTTGTAAACGTCTTCCGTAAAATGATGAATAAATGGATTGTTTGCATTTTTCACCATTTTGTAGTTTTTAAATAAGAAAAATTTTAGTTTTAACACTTTAAGAGTACCTACCTTATTTGTGTACGCAATAATTTGACGTACGTGTAATCGGTCTACAGTGCAGTACTTCGACATTATCATCTAAGACTTGGCGCTAGAATTTTTACCCTGACGTTTTCCGCCACGCTTGACTGACAGCCAACCGGCGAGTCATCGACAGTTGAAATATAATGGGCGTGCATGCTGGTATCCTATACTTGAAATTGTATGCCCCTTCCTCCTTTGCCTTAATCGTGGGAAAACTGTCTACTGCTACAAAATTAGACTCAAATAATGTAGCCTAATAAAGGAATGTGTTCTTTACTCTGTATTTGTCGGAATGGAATCGTCAAAACTATGGAAATTATATCTATATCGGGATAACGAGATTATCTGTTATCATTTTCTCTTATCTTAATCCTAGTAATTATAGGATGATGTCTCCTAAGGCATCCTGATGTCTCATAAGGCATCCTGTATTTTCTGAATACTTTCTTAGTACATGGCTCTTGCGCTTTAGTTGGTTTTACTTGTCTTTTACTAATGAAACGGTTAGTGTAAGATGAGAATTTTCCACGTACAGCAGTGGAGTGGAGGGTATTTATAAACATTACAATTGCTTTTATAAACGTATTTGACGTCTCATCTACATCTACACGATACCCTGCAAGCCACCGCGAGGGTGTGTGGCAGGGGGTGAATATCACCAAACATGCACAACTAACATGCAAACAAGCAACTATATGGTCTCATGCAACTAGATTGTTAGTATCTAATGTAGTTAAGGGGTTAATACATGCATCATGCACCACAGACTACTCTACAATATTTCCCCTACCTATCCCTTTGCTATGCTGCCTATTCTGTTCTCTTATAGTACGGGGGAAAAATGTCATTTTGAATCTATCGGTACGACAATCTATCTCTCTAATCTTATTTATCTGGTCGAATCTAGCATAATACGCTGGTGTTTTTAATATGTGCCTAACATCTTCAGTAAAGCTATCCGATTGAAATTTCTCTAATAGATTTAATCTGTACATTAACCTGCGCTCTGATAATGACTCCCACCCTAATTCTTGTATTAATTCTGATACACTACTCAACCTATCGTAACACCTTTTGACGAACCTAGCTGCTCTTCGTTGCACACCGTCTAGTTCGCAGACGAGTGAGTGAGGTGGTGGATATAAATCTCTTCGTGATATAGTCGCATCATAAGCGTTGTTCTTGATGCTTCTCCTGTAAGGCGTGGAGAATAATTCACTCCTCTGGCGAGTGGATGTGTTCACGGTTGGCCCGTGGTTTGTGTGGTTGATTCTGACCTTTCGCTTGCGTCCGTAGGGGTAGTCCGCCTGCCTGTCTGGATGGTGACGGGACGGTGGGGGTGGAAGTGGAGGGTGTGTTTTCTGAGCGGCGGGGGTGGGTTCGGAGTGGTTGGATCTCCCCACCACACCCCCTCACTAATAGCAAGGTGCTGGGCAACAATGGATTCGAGGGGTGTAGGGAGGGACACAGAAGTCACTCCGCATCTGAGGAGGAAGGGTGAGGACGAAGGGGGCGTGCCGCACTCTTAATGCGTCCACTCACATTCCGAAAGAGGGACTAACCCATATCTTGTATCTCTCTCTAACTTGATCCATCCAAAATAAATGGTCCCTCCGTGCTTTTTTAATTTCCAATGATAGCTCTAAGCTAATATTACTTGCTCCGCCGACCGTATCAAAAAGACATCTTACAATTTAGGCGATAGGTTCGATCCTAAAATTGAGCGGAACAATAATCTCCATTCCTTGACTGGGTTGTTGTTTCGTTAGATATCCAGAGATATTGAGAAACTGAACGTTTCACATGCTAAAAAATGAGAAGTATTAGAGCTTATTTGGTATAAGATATGTTTTGTTTAGTGAGCTTTTTAAATGTAAATTTCAGCTTGAAGAAGGAAAGCTTCAATTTTGTATCTTCTGACCGGTAGAGCTAATTCACATGAAAGCTTCCGTGGAGTTGGGTCTTTTGAAACGAATGCTGGCGGTTAAGTCCCCAGCTGAAACGAGAAACCATTCAATTCTGACATAGAATCAATGGGACTAACTTTTTTACCCTGAATATTGGATTTAATGTGGAATATTCGGTTTTGTTCAAATTCATTCATTCGGTTAGACATAATTTTTCTAGAGGAACTAAATTAATTTCATATTGTTTTCTCATGATCGTATTTTGATGGAGACCATAGTACAGATGATAGGTATTAATTTTTTGTTCGAAGACCAGAAACCATACATATTATTTTTGTTCTTCTTTCTTAAGTCCTTTTCTGAAATTAATACCTCATGATTTATTTGATTTCTTAATTTTATTGTTAATTCTGCATTACGATTATATTTGTGTGATTGTTAAACGATCTCTTAATTAATGAGGGAGAAAGAGCTTTGTCATGTTTTAGGGTATTTTTGCTCTGAAGCTTTAGTTAAGTGTATTTTCTGCTATGGTCTCACGTATGTGTAATTATATCTATGGAGCAAAAATCTTGTTTTTTTTTATACGCACTTATACGTTCCGCTGCCCTTCCCAGCGTTCATCTGGCAGCGATTTCCCGCCCAGTCATCTAATTCACTCGAACTCTTGATCCCCCGAAGGCAGGGGAAGAAGGTTCTCACATTTTTCTACTTGGCCCTTCTTTTTCACCTACTGTAATCTCCCTTGTAATCCATCCGTGGCTGTCTAAAAAAAAAAAATACGTAGCTAGCACTCTGAGGGCTCTCGTTGGTGCGAATTACTTAGCCTGGCAGCCGTATACTAGTGACAAATCGCTCTTGTCTCTCTCTCAATTTTATTCTTTGAATTGAAGTAATAGCGACGATTTCAATCTGGCGCGTCAAAATGAAGCACCGTACGTAAACAGTTGCTCGATTTCACCGTTTGACTGGATTGATGTTTATGCGTGCTACATTTTTCACTTTAAAACATAATATGATAAGCAACTTCATCCGACAGTAATATACGTCATTCTATAGTTGGTGGACAGTATCGAATTGTTTATAGGTTGTTCTTTAATTTATGCTTCCTCATTTCGTGTCTTCGAATGTGGAAAGAGTTTAACTATTTTCTATCTTTAGGAAAACACAAAGACGTGTGTTACAAAACTTATGCCACCTTGAATTTAAAGTAAATTGCAACCCTTTTTTTCTTTTTTTATGAACAACATTGGATCGCATTTATTAAAGCATTCATTGCATGCAAATTTGGAATCCGTCGTTGAAAGATGCGGTGCACTATAGTGGTAAACGCGGATTCATTATGACAGCATGCAGTACAAATTGAGATGCATGAGTGCTAAAGTAATTTGTAGAAATGGGGCTCTTAACTTCCATTGGTGGGGGTTGAAAAGTTTACTAATTACGTAAGATTATTGGTTTAGGCTCCACGGTGAGATATGATATGAGAGATGGAACCCCTAAAATCCAAAATATAATGTTAAGGCGAAGATCTACTTCATTTTTTGGTCGCCGCCTGTGCAACTAATTGATTATCTATTAGGAAAATTTCACGTGGTGCTTTTCGTTCCACAATCTGATTGATGGAGAGATGCGTGGCGAAATTTGCTACGTGTAAAACAACGAGTTGCATGGGAAATTTCCCAAATACATGGTCTACCTTGCGGAAAGTACCCAATGCTTCATTTTCACTCATTTATCCATGTAGTTCCCACGATTTGACGGTGCTTTGATTTGTTGATTTTTGAAATTTATTGTTTCATGTACCGCGACTGTTAAACTTGCGCAGTGCTTGGTCACTAGAAAATCTGTCACCGCGTCAATGGATCTCTTTGACAGAAACAGGACTCGCATACCAAGAATTCACGGAAGTTGCGCTCACGTCTATCGGTGGAGAAAAATCCTCACAGATCCCCGAACTACTCCTCAAAGAGCAATCTTTTAATGTCGGGGCGTTTTTCGCCCCTGGGGGGGTGTGTTTGAAACCATCGAGATTATCTCGAATAGGTAACTACGAAGTCACGTGGTACAAACACGAATGGTTCGCGATTTTGGTGTGTTTGAACCGCTCGTAACAATCTCACTCACTATTTTCGCTCGAGTTTTTCTCTCCCGAGAGTTACTGGTCGAGTCAAGAATCTCGCATAGATACGCAGTAAACAATATGGCGGACGCAATGATGTTTATGCGTATGCTTCAAGCTTTTGAAGAGGAAGAAATGCTGGAGGAACGGAGGCGAAGGCATTTTAGAAGAAGAGAAGACCCCTTCGACCTGAGCGAAACTGATTTTATAAGTTTGTTTCGTCTCAGCAAAGGCCTTACAAATAATTTGGTCGATGCATTAGCGGAGTTCATCCCTGAAGCTTCAAGGACTTCAGCTTTAAGCGTCCAAACAAAAGTAAGTATTTTCTTCCATTCACTTGCATACCGTGGCCGTAACTTAACTCGAGATAATTTCATCAGCTCGCGAAACTTGAAATGTTTGGTGCGATCTAGGTACTCGCATTTCTATTTGCATATAATGACGGTGTAACGTATACGAAATGCTACAACAATTTTATTGGAATTTAAGTATTTCGTGGTATCAATCAATGTGAATACATATTAGCTTCGTTGCGAGAAATAATGTAAAACTGTGGGGATTTTGATTTCTAGTGAAATATAAGCAGTTTAAATTAACAAACTTAAAGTAACTTTGTAACCTTCTTGTCTTTTTTCAAATTTACCACCCGGAAATAAATGCTGAGCATTGCGCGCCGGTTTGCGCATGTAAACAGAGTCTTGTCGTCGTGCTTTTAAATTTGCTTCATTTACGTTTATTGATACACCTATGGAGACACTGCGGTTATTCTTAAAATCTATTATTTAATTTGGAATATAGTAGTCAAGTGGTTGCTTTCACAGTTTGTACGCAACGTTGAAGTGACACAATTTAATTTTCATCGGGATCGTTGGCTCAAAACGGGAAGTACATTATTTGTTGATCTGTTTTTGGTTTGTTTGCTCTGTTATCGATATTAGTCTTTGATGCTGTGTACAGATCGTTGTTAAGTGTTGGATTAGTCATATTAGTCATCGGGGCTCTCTAAGTAGCTGTACTGTATAGCTGTAAACGATAATGCTATTATTTTGCTTTGTCCACTTTTTTGTATTCATCCTTTGTAACAAAATATAATACTTTTACGTTTACATCAATTGTTTGTTATACGTTAGTCACCCATTTCGTGCATTGCATATGCACGGTAAATGCAAGAAAAATGGGTGGGCATGTTGATGGCATTGCTTTATCATTCACCACATATAAACAGGCATATCATTTTAGGTTTTAGCGGCGCTAAGATTCTTTGGTGGTGGCCCATATCAAGCAAATGTTGCTCAAGATATTTACACGGCGATGGAGAGAAGCTGTGTTAGCAGGTGTGTCGAAGAAGTGTCATCCGCAATCAACGACCACCTATTTAGAAGATGGGTGTCGATGGACCTGACTCCTGACTTTGTGGCGGAACGTAGACAGAGGTACATTCGTATAAGTATTAAGTTGTGTTAATTGAAATCTTTCCCAGACCAATGCAAAAGATTCAATTCTAGTGTCATGAACAATTGATAAAATATCCTATGTGTACAAAAGGACTAATTAGCATTGAATTTCAAGCAGATTCTACGACAAATACGGCTTTCCGGGGACGATTGGAGTTGTTGATGGAACTCATGTTGCCATTGTAGCCCCACCACAATCTGCATACAATGAGAGGGATTATTTTAATTATAAAAGATACCACTCAATTAATGTGCAGGTGGTAAGTGTTATTACTCATTATACGGTGTTATTATCAGCTTCAGTGTTTAATTCGTCTTAGGCTTCAAATATGTCTGAAATTTTAGTAACATAATTTCATGTGGATGAGCAAAGTCTTCAAGTAAATTGTTCATACTTTTCCTTGAATGCTCCTTTACTTTAAAAGATGTTTGCTGTCTTCAGATTTCAAATCCACCTAGATTTATTTTTGTCTGCTCCTTTGAATTTCCCTCGGTGTCACTTAACTGGATTAAAGTATTGTAATAAAATATGTAATTTAAATGGCAGTAGAAACACTTGCACTATGTCAAACAATGAAGTGGTTGCTGAGATACAAAGTAATTTTGAAGTGTAACCGTGGCTACTTATTAGAATTTTCAAGGACTGCCTTATGTGTGGTCATGAAAAGCAATTCGCTGGGGTTCTAATTTGTCATTGTGTTGCTAAATAAATATTATTATGTCCCTGGTAGGTAGCTTTATTTTTGTAGCATGTGTGCATTATACTGATTATTGCAATTATGTGAATATTAATGTCATTAACATTGTTGAAATTTGTCATGTTAGGTATGTGATGCAGATCTAAAGATCTTAAATATTAATGCCAAATACCCCGGTAGCACCAATGATGCCTACATTTACTCCCACTCCGACCTAAGGCAGGCTCTAATGAGGGTTAATGAGAGGTCAAATGTGTGGTTACTTGGTAAGATCATCTTGCATCTTATATAATTCTGTACTAATTATGTTGCTCTCTATGGTTCAACTCATAAATATTTATTCACATCCTATTAACCCATACCTTAAATTTTCTAGGGGATAGAGGTTATCCACTGGAGCCCTGGCTGTTGACTCCAATACCTGGTGATGTGTTACCAAACACTCCTGAATATCGCTACAACAGAGCCTTCATAAGGACAAGGAGTACAGTGGAGAGGTGCATTGGCCTCCTAAAGAGCCGGTGGCGGTGTCTCCTTAAACACCGTGTTTTGCACTATCTGCCGAACAAAGCTGGCAGGATTGTCAACACCTGTGCAGTTTTGCACAACATGTGCATTGATGCTAATGTACCACATGAGGGGTTAGCAGAGGAGGACATAGATTTGGAGAATATGCTTCCTCCACTTGCAAATGAAAATCGTAATGGAAGACATGCTAGAAATAGAGTAATTTTAAGCCATTTCACCTAGGGAATTTAGAATTAGAAAGGATAATTTTACATATTAGTGTTCTTAGGGTTAGTGCTGTGTTTTCCCTCTGTTAGGATAGTGTTACATGTTTGTGTTCTTAGGATTAGTGCTGTTTTCCCTCTGTTAGGATAGTGTTATATGTTTGTGTTGTTAGGATTAGTGCTGTTTTTTACTCAGCTAGGACAGTGTTACATGTATGTATTCTTAGGGTTAGTGCTCTGTTTTCACTCAGATGTATATTTTTGTTAGTTTTTTCCCTGTACATAACCAATACTTTTCTTTGTCAGGTAGAACATTACTAGTTATTTATTCAGTGTAGATGACCAACAGCTTAGGTCATATGTGCCATTTAGGATAGGTGGTTATGTTTGATTTTTTTAGGAAGTGAAGGAAGAGTAAGTAAATGTAAATTGGAGGGGTGGGCGGGGGTCTTCTGGAGCCCCCCTATCACTTAGACCTCTTTAGATCCATTGTGCCAACCCACATTTAACCTGCCCGCCACTGGCATACAGGGGACAAGAGCACCACGGTAGAGGTATGGAGGGGGTCTACCCATCCAACCTCAGTCCAGGCCCAACCTTGCTTAACTTTGGTGATCAAGGAAGGGTATAGTTTGGCAACAGCATTAGTCTGCTCTTAACGAAAGACACCAAGAGGTGCACAGTTTAAAATCCTGTCCGAAGGATGTAATGAACCTGATATGCTGTCTGCATAACTCAAGTAGGGACCAGTATACCAACGAAGCATGTCTGCCACTACTGAAATTCAAACACATGGTTTTTCAGGATAGAAACCCAGTTTCCTGACCACCAAAATCAACCTAATACCTGCTGCAAATTAATGTTTTGAGGGATCCTTAACAAGTTCTTCCTTGAGCAATGTAGCATCCCTCATTTACTTATTCCACTGAACCCTTTTCAAAGTACCATCACATATTTCTTTTGATACTTCCTAGTAGCTTTTCCGCTGCATTGTTGATATTGTGCTACTAATTATGGAAATTATCACTTTTAGGATTTCTTTTAATCTTAAACCAAAATTGTATTACAGAAATATTTGTAGAATATATTAGTTCATCATTCATGCAGTTCTTCAATGGCTGTTACCATTCACATCTAAGGTAATAATTTTCTTCACAAGACATCGCCCTTATTTGTGTTAGCATTTTTCCAGTTACGTTACACTGAAACATTATCTTTTCAAGCTCAAAATAATACACCATTATTTTGCTTGGTAGGTAGCATTTGTATGACATATATAGCTACAACACTGTGCTCCTGATGAGTTCCAAAACTTTTGGTGAGTAATTAATGATAGTCAATAACGACAATATTTGAGTTTGACATTAGTGCTTGAAAGAGTGTAGGTACCAGTTGCAATTGAGATGTAAAGTGTTGGAGAAATATTTAATTATCCTATTTGGGTTTTGATATAAGTTAAATATTTTATTTTGCATTTATAATAATTTGAGATAGATGCTTTGATTGAAGGAATTAACTGTTAGTGCATGATAGTGTGTTGAGCATGTCCATCACTAACTAGAGATCGGTTGTGCATGATTTTTTTTCCTTGTCAAGCTACCAGTCAAAACTAAGTTTGTTTTACTATTTTTAGAAGCATGCTCTGCTACCATGTTTCTATTTTGGTGTTATTCACATAACCATATACCATGTAACGTAAAGTTTGTGGGAAAATGAAAATGCACGCACATAATTTAAAGTAAATTTGGACATTTATTAACCTTTTACACAAGTGTTTTCAGTTTGGTACTGGAACATTTAGTGTTTGTATAGAATCTATGAGAAACTACTGTGATAAAAACTTTAAAGGGCTTTGCACTCCATTGTATTAAAAGAAAGAATCTTATATTTAACAATGGAATATTATGTGATTGAAATAAAAGTTATTTTTTTTAAATTATGGATTGTTTCTGTTTTATTGCATACTGTTAAGACACCTAATCAACTTTCCCTTTAGGAAAAAGGAACAGCAAAAGATAATATAATCTTTGTAATATAGAACTACTGTTAAAATACTTATTTGTATGTATAACTATGGATTCCCCAGCTCTATGAGGAAGGTAGACTATTTTGCAACAAAGTTATTTTCATACAAATCGGTTGAATTGTGTCAATATTATTTAATGTTTCCCATCATAATCAGAATGACCAAAAATAGGAATTTCTCAGTAAAATGCTTGAATTTTTTCAAGGTAATCCCCTATCCGTTTTAGCTCCTTGATTTTTCTTTCCTTCAACTCAGTCATTTTCTCCCTAAACATTCTTTCCTCTTCCATTCTTCTTCTCATTTCTTTCAATTTTTCCCTTTTCAGCTCCATTATTTCCCTTTGCATTTTAAAAAATTCTTCATTTCTTTCAACATTCTGTTCTGGAACAATCAAGTTTCTCTCTGGGGATTGAAGGAGTTAGTAATTCAATGTGCAAATTGATAAAGTATTGCCCAAAAGGGGCTTTCAAGTTAACATCAAATAATTTGTTGGTATCTCAAATTGCTAGGTAATTAAATCAAATACTGTTAGCTATGACCTGCTAGTTTCACATTAGAAGAATTAATAATTGAGTTCAAGTACATAATGTTAACTCCTTTTCATCCTAAATAATTAGGGATCAGATATCTTACTTCTTGGATTAGAGATTTTGGCCTGAGGAGTTAAAAGACTGGTTTTGACTGGAGTGTTTTCATGCTGTGAAGTGGACATATTGAACGTGGATGATATGGCTGGCATAGATTGAGGTAGTAGTTGCGTTTCTTCTGGAAAGGTATTAATATCCACCTCGACGATGACAGGTATTGCAGAGGGGGTCGGAGGACTGTTTAACTGTTAAAAATACATAAGTTTTAGAGTCATTGATCTAAACATTCCTCAAGCAGGTAAATTGTGTGAAGTTACCTCGTCTTCTAAAATAATGGTGGATTCTTCAACGTCTGAGTGTCCATGTATTGCATTCTTCCCAATCAGTGTGATGACTCGCTTTTGGAAAGATGATGGCTCATTTTCTTTAGGAGCTCCACCCCCAGTTTGACGACCTTCATTGCTATAAGCAGCTGCCTTGGCCTTAGAGGCACATTTAATGTCCTGCCAACACTGTAGAATGGAATATCAATTATTTTTATAAATGATGTTTACTAGGTTACAAATCTAAATTTTGTTTCATTCCGAATTCATAAAGACAAAGCGTATTCTTGTTACTATTGCGTACGTGTTGTATATTCATCAACATAGTCATCGTATAGTACAATGAATTACAAGAATCATATAAGGCAATGCGTTTTAAGGAACAAGTATTCTAGTATCAAGTCACTACCCACTTTTCTCCACGCCTTCCATGTTTTTTTCGGACCATTGCACGCGTTAAGCTTGTCGCCTACTTCTATCCATAGTTTGGCAGCATCTTTCGCTGTGAAGTTATTCGCCAAGCGATTCTTAGCAATGTTTTCATTTGCTACAATGAATTTTCAGATAATAAATAACATATTTCATATTATTATAAATAAATCAATGCATATAACACTTCAGATTGTGTACCTTCAATGAAATCAAGCAAAATATACTTCTGTTCCGTCGTGACCTTCATTTTGAAACAGTCGCGGTATAAGGATTACATTGTCCGCCGTAGCGCTGCATTCATAAACAACTCGCTGATATTGCGGCGTTGCCAGACGTCACATTCGAGTTGTAACTCGATCACGAAGTCTCAACTCGTGATAGAGGTAAAAAGTTTCAAACACACCGAATTCCACTCGAGTTGGTAACCATTCGAGATCAGCAGTTCGAGTTGTAAACCGAGTGAGATTATTTCGACGGTTTCAAACACAACCCCCCTGGGCTGGAATCTTGGGAGCGGATAGCGAAATGGAATAAGAAAAAAAAGCCATTCATCGCGGGGCCCTTCGTTTTCAATTACTCCTCCCCATGACACTAAAGGGCCCCAAAGAGTGGGATCAAAGTATCCGTCACGCCATAAAACATCACACCTCTTCCGAGTTCCAGTTCATAGTATATATAAAAAAAATGGTATCGCCGGGGGAAAAAAATAATCCGCAGCCTAATACGGTCGAGTTCAAAACGGTATCATGTTCCGTTACGCGGTGGTAATTTGATCTATCAAATGACATTCGCAGATTCGGAGACGCGGGGTCGAAAAAAAGATGCGTGTATATATATATTTAGTCAGTCGAGTAATCGCTCATCCGATGCGTTTTTGGTGAAATTGCGTCTATCTTCTTAATTTGAAGTGAGCATCCTTCCGGAAGAGATCCATGGCCTATCGTTGCGGGGATTATTCAAATAGACGGTCGAGAGATGACGGAATGTGTCTGTTAGCAAAAGAATGGTGAGGTAGAGAACATTTTTCTTTCCTCAAGGCATAGTTTAGAGAAGATTGTAATACCGATTCCAAATTCCAGTTCGTATGCTATTGCAACGTATTACTTGAGTTACATTTGTGGTTTTCAGTGATATTAATCTAATGTCCTCTTTCGTTAAGATACGGACGAAAGTCCGCTGAGCTCATTAGAAACTGCGGGTGGATATGGTTTGTAGGGAGTGAGTTATATAGTAAATTTCAATAGTATTAGTGTTGTATCATCCTTCGTTAAGGTTAAGGTGATATTTTCACTAGTATTAGTTTAGTATCCTCCTTAGTTAAGGTTAAAGTTGAATTTTCATTGGAGTTTGCTATCCTGCTTCGTTAAGGTGCGGACGGAAGTCTGCTAAGCTCGTTCGAAATATCTGGGTTGGAAATGTTTGTAAGAAGTGAGTTGCATTCCTTCGAACATCTGGTCGCGCAATATCTCTTTGCGTTTCTCATGGCCCCCATCTACACTTCCGCTCGCAACCCCTGCCCTACGCCCTTGCTACCCCATCTCGCACCATCCCTGTTCACCCGCTGGCCTCACCTCACTGCCGTGGCGAATTCACGAGGACATTTGATTTGCACCTCAGGTCATTTTCCAGCTTGCGATGGTTGATTTACTTTTCCAGCGCGGAGGGTGGATAAATGACCATATGTGCCTTTCGTAGTGTTTGGGCTAGCAAAAAGATGCAATAATGCTGAATTATATCCGTGGATTGGGGATCGAAAAATTTCCTCCAGGTGTCTGGGAAACGTCGAGCACCTGGCGAACGTTATTTAGGCTTTACGTGCCGACTTCACGCTTGATTTTAGCGTGGATCCAGAGAGGAAATTTCATATTATTCCGGTACAAATGGAGCGGAAATTGTGTGAAATTGACTCTTCGACTTATTGCAACGATGGTTCATTCGCCCTGCCTCAAGTAAGTGGATGTTATTAGGACTAAAGTTGGATTACTGTTACTGTAATAAATATGATGATGCAACATGCATGTATGTCGCTGAATGATAAAAAAATAGAAGCTGCCCTTCGGTTACAGAATTAGATTCCCTGTAAGTTCTACCTTTATAGTAATTTTTTGTACGCAGAAAACATGGTCATACATTGCAAATACCATAGGGAGGAAATGTTCCATGTTGTGAGTTCAGTTTTTTTAAAGGTTTCTCATTCCTTTAGAAAGGGAGAAAAACCAATTCCAATCTCCCCATCTGACAGCTGTAAGCTGACACCTAGTTCACCCTTGTGGCGAGTAAAGTTATAACTCGAGGGAAAAGTTCTGGGGTTTGTTGAGTTTGATACGGACGATCTAAAGACACACTGGTACAGCATATGATGGGAGGAAAAATAGATGTACTTGTGTTGCAATCTAGCTGTTGTCGAGAAAGTTTCTGACTAATGATTTGATGGTCATCTACTTATTAAGACACATTTATGGGGATTAAGACTCAGCTATATGTGGAATTATCATCTTCAGTGCGAGGTCCTTTACCCGAAGATGGCACTGTGTATTGAAACGCGTAGTGTTGTTTTATTAACAATGAATTCCTTCCATGAAGTCCTGAATTTCTTCAAAATATAGCTTGCTTCACGACAATGTTGACCTCGGTATTCAAGGAAAAACCTCCTCAGTCTTAAATGCACGAAATACACGCTATTTATGCCATTCCTCCTTTAGGTATGCCTCAATTCTAGATATTATCTTCAGAATACGTTTTGCATTGCCTAAAACCGATTTCAAGCAGCATTCATGGATGGGATATGGCATTAGCGAATATTGCTGGGCTCTTCAGTGAAATATAGTTATGGGAAGAGTAGTGTGGAGAAAGTAGCACCGTGTTTTGATGCGAAGCTGGGAATGAAAATTACCTCCGTATGAAAACTTGCTGTAAAGTCTTTCAGTTATGCAGGATTTTTGCTGTTTTTACACTACGATGTTGCCATTTATAATTGAGAATTTACGTCTACACTACGGTAATATACAAATATGGAATTAATGCGAGAGGAAAGTTACAAAGCGCAATGCATCAAGTAAACGGATTATATGGAAGTGAATCTTACGTGACGTGTTTGAGAAGCAATTAAAACTTTGTTTCGTGGATAACGATGGACGGTTATCGTAAGCTGGAAGAAAATAATTGTCCTGAGGCACGATATGTTTTGCCGGCCGGAGGTCTACGTCAAATGAACCCCATGGCCGATGACCACTTATGCTGATTAAATGCTCTCTCGATACGAGTTTTCACCCTGTGGGTGCGTATGCAGATGATTGAGAAGCAAAAAGGCAAGTTACTGCTAGTAAAAACATTTACTTAGCCTTATGGTTGATTCATTATGAAGCAAAACTGTTTGTATGAAATTAAGTGCTATTGCAAATGTTACATCATCGGTATTTGGTAGTTAAGACAAAGTAAAATACCAAAATAGACCGAATTCTTTGCTATTTTACTTTGTCTTAACTACCAAATACCGATGATGTAACATTTGCAATAGCATTGATAAGCAATTTTCAGATTATTTTTTTTTTATAAATACTGAATCTCCACATTGATGACATTGATGCCTTTAAAGATTCGACAAGGTACAAAAGGAGTTCACGTAGTACAGCTATTGATTACATGAGTGCTGAACAGTGATTTTTTTAAGCCTGTGACTAAATTGAAACGATGATCAAATTTTTGCGTTGCTTGCTGTTTTTTTTTACAGAGACGTCATCCGAGACTCTTAATGCACCAGATTCCTTGAACGGACGCCTTCTCTTCAACTGCGCTCGTGGTCCAATCTTGCCTCTATTTTTCAAAGTCTCAAGCGTATGAAATATCTCAGTTTTTATGCAGGAAAGCGTGAATACCCATCGAGGTACCGAGGCGATCATTACTATTATATATACGTATATATTAGTCTATTTGTTGAAGTGAATGTAACGCTGTATGCCGTTTTGTTAGGCACGTCCTCTCGCGAAACGAATTTTGTGGATTGCAGGCTAATGTAGACCAGTAACGCAATTGGCTATTGCAATGCAATGGCTATAGCTATTTCTTTAAGCAGGTTTTTGCGATTACAGCCACATTTTTATGTAAATATGTGCATGTATAACAAAGTTTAGTATCCCAAATAATGTATAACTAAGTAAAATTTGTGCATGTAGATCAAAGTTTAGCTTCCCTAACCTCTTACTTACGGTCTTCTTCGTCTAAAACAAAACAGTATATTCAATAGTCGCTCAAAAAAATATATGCTTTTCACTGTAACTGCAAGTACACCAAGAATCCGGTGCTCTTGGGTAAAATTTTAGCTTCGCTTCAAATTTGTTTATCTTCCGTTGAATAAGCATGGTTTATTTCAAGATTTTTCGCCAGTGGGTAACAGGAAGTGCTAATTAATATTCGCGCTTTTTTAGCGGCCCTTTATACCATGGGTGTATAAAAATATTAAGTGTTCGTCTGAGGCTTTTAACTGCGTTAACTTCCTCCTCGAAGGCAAGTTTGTTGGGACGCGCCATAAATCGGAGACTTAGTTTCCTCATCCACTCTCCTGTTACGTAAAAATCGAAGCATTTTAATAGGCGTGGAAAATTTTTCACCTAGCACTGAAACATTAATTAATTCGAGCGTGCAGTTAACATTCCAGCGAATGTTTCTTTAGGGATGTGGAAATAACCTTTTCTAACAGTATTTACAAATTTTCCATTCATATGTTAACCCCAGATTAACTCATTACTCAAATCTCCCTGGCTACAATTTGTGTACGCTGCGAATGAATTACACATTTTATGAGTTTATTTAAGGAATTACGAGCAGATTTAAATACTGAAAGGTCTTTTTTAATCTACACTACATTCATCATCATCATCATTGGTCAACAATCCTAGGATTGGTTTGACGCAGCTTTCCACTCGATTCTTCTATCGGCCAACCTTTTCATTGTGACGTAATTCTTCTCTTTTACATTCTTCACGACCTGTTCCATGTATTTTCATACGAGGCCTGCCTTTTCCAATCTTCCCGTTCACTTTTCCCTCGACGATAGTCTTCATCAGGCCATCGTGTCGCAAGATATGACCGATTAAGTTTTCCCTTCTTCTTTTTAGAGTTGTCAGCAGACTTCTCTTTTCTCCTACTCTTCTTAGCACTTCCTCGTTACTTACTCGGTCGATCCATTTAATCTTCAGCATTCTTCTGTAACACCACATTTCAAATGCTTCTACCCTTTTCTTCTCCGCTGCTGTCATCGTCCATGATTCACTGCCGTAAAGAAAAATGCTCCAGATGTATGTTCTGATGAACTGTTTCCTTACTTCTATGCTTGTATTTCCTGCTGTAAGTAGATTCTTCTTCTGAAAGAATGCCCTCTTTGCCTGGGCTATTCTACTCACTATTTCTTTCTTGCTTCGTCCATCGTTGATTACTCTGCTTCCCAGGTAACAGAACTCTTTCACCTCTTCCAGTTTCTGTTTTCCTAGTTTAACGTTGGTTTTCGCCTCTTCTCTTTTGCTGCACACCAATATCTTAGTCTTCTTCTTATTGATCTTCAGCTGATATCTGGCCATAGTCCTTTCCAGGGTCGTTAGCATCTTATTCAGCTCCTTCTCTGTCTCTGCTATGAGAGCTATGTCATCAGTGAATCGTAGCATACTGATTGTTTCTCCGTGGATGCTCACTCCAGAACACTTCTCCTTGACTTCATTGATGGCTCTCTCGACGTAAACATTGAAAATTACGGGAGACAGTGCGCAGCCTTGTCTCACTCCTTTCCTTATTCTTGCCTCTTCACAGCTGGGTCCAGATTTAATCACAGCAACTTGGTTTTTGTACAGACTGTGTATAATTCTTCGGTCATTGTAGGACACTCCAATTCCCTTCAGAATTCCAAGCATTGAATCCCAATCCACGTTGTCAAAGGCCTTCTCTAAATCCACAAATGCAATGAAGGTCGGTTTGTTCTTCTCCATTCTCTTCTCTATGAGTAGCCTAAGGGCCAATATTGCTTCCCTTGTACCCTTACTTTTCCTGAATCCGAATTGATCTTCATCCAGGAACTCCTCTGCTTTTCGTTCTATTCTTCTGTAGATGATCCTGGTCAGTATCTTTGATGCATGTGTCGTCAGGCTTATAGTCCTAAAATTTTCGCATTTCTCCGCTCTCTTCTTCTTGGGAATAGGAATGATGATGTTTTTCTCGAAGTCCCTTGGAATTTCCCCTGTTGAATACATGTCGCAGATGGTTTTGTAGAGATGAATTAATGTCTTCTCTCCTGCATTTTTAATTAGTTCTGCAGGGACATCATCAATACCTGAGGCCTTATTCATCCGAAGATCCCTTACTGCAGCGTCGAATTCCGATCTTAATATTGATGCCCCCATATCATCTATTTCCACTTCGCTTTCCTCTTCAATAGCTTTTGTGCTGAGATTTTTTCCATTGTATAGCTCTTCCAGATATTCTTTCCATCTCTTCACTTTGTCCTCGTTTTCAATCAAAATTCCTCCATTCTTGTCCCTTATGGCATTGCCTCTTGCGCTCCGTTCCTTGAAGTGGTTCCTCACTATGCTGTAGGCCGCTTCCACCTTTCCAAGTGCAAGGTTGCTTTGTACATCTTCGCAAAGATTTTTCAACCACAGCTCTCTAGATTTCCTTGCTTTGCGACTTATTTCGTTCCTTATTCTTTTGTAGCAGAGCTGCCCTTCTTCAGTTTTCGCATTCTTGTACTTTCTTCTTTCTTCAATCAATTCTAAGACTTCCTCCGTGATCCATGGCTTCTTCTTGGCAACTTTTCTTCTTCCAAGAACTTCTTTTGCGGCTTCCTGTAGTCCACATTTAATGTTTTCCCAACGCTCTTCCACCGATTTCTCATTCAGGTTCTCTCCTATGTTGTTTCCCACTGCTTTTTGAAATGCCAGCTGATGTTGAGCCTCCTTTAGTTTTTCTACTTGCCATATATTCTTCTTTGTTTTCTTCAATTTCTTGAATTTTAGATGGCATTTCATCATCACTAAATTATGGTCACTGTCGATGTCTGCCCCAGGGTAGCTTTTGCAGTCCTTCACTTGGTTTCTAAATCTCTGCTTCACTAAAATGTAGTCTATTTGGCATCTTCTTCTGTCTCCTGGCATTTTCCATGTGTATCTTCTGCGGTTGTGATTTTTAAACAGTGTGTTGGCAACCACTAACTTATGTTGAGTGCAGAACTCCAGCAGCCTTTCTCCTCTTTCGTTTCGGTTTCCCAATCCGTATTTTCCAGTTATTCTTCCATCTTGACCTTCGCCGACGATAGCGTTCCAGTCCCCTAAAATAATTAGGTTTTCTTCTCCTCTTACCTGTTTTATAACTTCCGTGATATACGGACTCAAATTATTGTACCTGGACACTCAACTGTCCCGTGATATCCACTCTCGAATATATAGAGTTCTCTTTCATTTAAATGCATAGTGACATGAAAAAAATACATCGCAGCTGATGTGCATTGTAAGAATTACTGAAAAGTATCCATAGCCGTTGGAATGAAACCTAAGTCTCGAGTAATTGTCTTAAATATTGTTGAAATTATTTTAGCCTTTAACAATCCTGGGAAGATGATGTGAATTTTGTTCTTTCCTTATCAAGGAAATTCATGTTTTACGAGAAAGTGTTTATTTTTCACAGATTTCAACGATAAATAAGTGGCATTTTCATTTGACCTAATCTAAGGCTTGTTTGTTGGGAGGCGTCATAAATGGGAGACTTAGTTTCCTCATTCACCCTCCTCTTACCGTGATAATCGAAGCTAGAGTTAGAGAGCAGACATGAATACCGCACGCGAGCGAAAATTTATTTATTACTGCACGGCTCAAATTGTGTTGGTAGGTACTGTTCTATGACGATAGATTACGGGAAAAAGCAATGAACTCGCCTCCGGGTCATAAGTAGGTGCTAAGGCTTGTGTAAATTGTGTTCGACTTCAAGTTTTTACAGTTTCACCCATTTGAATGAGTGAGTGTTTTGCGTTTCTGGTAGAAGTAATTACTATCGATGGATCGCTCTGGATATTGATGAGATGTTTTAGTTATATTTTATCCAGTTTAAAATATATTCATGAATTTAAGGTCAACTTTTTTTGTGATGAGGCCAGTTACTTGCGTTGGAGGAGTTTTGTACGTACATTACAACGATAAGGCGGTATTTAGGACACGATGCATTTTTCTTCGTGCATAAATCTTGGCCTTCTCTCTCTATTTTTAATTGATTTGTGTTGTAAACTCAAATCGTCCCAATAGGTTTTCAGTAGCTTAAAGCATACACATGGTGTAAGGTGTTTTGACTGAGGGCTTCTCACTAAGGCCGTTAAACACGTTGAAAGATGCACATTGAAAATTGGATTGTCTAAGTCGACAAGCGAGAGAAAGAAAATATTCCCAAATGGATGCGTTGATGTGTTGGAAGTAATCTCTATTTTTCTTCCATGCTGTAATGAATGAATTTTAATTGATTTGATGTTGCTTCAAACTGCGCATTTTATTGTCTCTTGTGAAATGGTCAAACAGGATGTTCATACTTTTCTATACATTTCATGAACCATCTTAGACCACCATCTTAATCTTTGACAACGGCATATTTGAGTTCCTTGGTAAGAGACTCGGATCTCGGAGATTTCGATGCTTTCCGTGTGGTATTTCTTCCACTCAGAAGGTTATAAATCTTTGACGTAATCCGGATTCGTTATGCGGACTATCTTTTTTGTTTCCCGTCATGGGTTCACCGAGGTATCATTTGCTGAACGAACTCCAATCCATCCTCTTATCGGATTCTCATCTGCAGGGAAGTAAGGATTGGGATTTATTTGATGCCAACCGCAGAGTGGACGTAAGTCTAAGACAAAGAAAAGGAACAGCTTCGCGTCCACGTAACGTTATTTACCGAGTATTCATTAAAGACTACGAGAACAAATGAGGATGAATAAAAACGGCGGTTCCTGATCTACGGTATTCATCATTCTTCAGTACCTAGAAGATGATCTAAGACAGGTATATTACATACAGTATTTGAGACGTTTACAGTGTCAGTTGTTGATCTCCAGCCGTAGTATGACCTACTAGTAGCCCAAGTCCTATGGTAAAAAGATATAAATAACTGTTAACATGTAATGGACTAGATTTTACTTACCTGTTATCTAATTTTAATTCCTGTATTTGAAAACGCAGAAAATTAGTTAACTGTTCTATTATAGAAGTAACCATTTTTAATGAGAAAGAAGAAATAGGTCAGTATTTAAACATGAATATAACTAATGAAATATAAGTTTAAGGAATATATACTCTTTAAGGTAATACTGTTACGCTCTAGCGACGGATTGCAGTTCATACTGACAATGAGTACAGGGAATGTATATTTTATCTAATATTTAGAATTACTTGAATTTTAAAAGCTTAAGAACGCTTATAATTGTCATTAGAAATAAGCCTTGCCATTAGTTAATGGGAAGGCATATCAAATTCTTCAAAAGTATATGAGGAAAATGATGTTGAGATCTCTTTCGCTACTTGTTATTGAAGTAATGATTCAATAGACACGTCCTTAATTAGGCACAATGACTAATGGTTAATTACTGGAAGCCTCTAGAACACGTTTTTAATGCGACGATTTTGAAACCCCTCGCTAAACCTAAGCTGTCAGATTTTCTTTACGCTTATAGGCTCTTTTCCTGTGATTTTAGTTGGGCAACTGAGTCACCCGATATGTACTTATTTTATGCGCCCGGGGAATAGACGTCAAGCTCGCATTGCCATGCTTGATAAAATGGTGATCTTAGGGAGGAAGTCTGAGATTTGATTAAAAATTGATTCCTGTATTAATGCATTTAAAGATAAGTGCTCAAGGAAATGTTCATTTATTATAAATGAGGAGACGCTCTACCAACTTTCAACACTGATAAAATTTAATGAGTGAAATGCATTTCTGGTGGAAATTCTCATTGAGTTTAATTGGTATTCGAAGAATCCAATCTTTTGCTTCCTATGATGTTACCGTACAAACTGGCAATCAACTGCCTTAAGATTTCCCCTAATACCGTCGTTAAAACTCTTTTAAGGCGAGTGTAATTTAGAGTAATTCCACACCTTGGCTAACTGCTCTCGGTTAATTGCTCCAGATCTAAGTTCTTGTGCTACAATTTTTGAATCCAATGATAATGGGATACTGAAAAAAGGATTATCAATTGTAACTAAAAATTTCCTGTTTCTTCCATGGAAAACTGTAAAACAAAATTGGCTGATATTTTACTATTATGCAGTTCAAAAGACTAAGACCGTGTATTATGTATGAAACAACTAACTATAAATACTTCATCAGCTCGCTTTAATATTATGCTCTCGCGTCTACGTAAGTGCTCACGTTATACTATAATCTCATTTTCTTCGACCAAACTGCAGCTGCACGCGGTTTCGTCCGTCGCTATGAAATCAGCAAAGGCTAAAGAAAATACATCGTTCTGACGGGGGATATCCCTCATTCAGTCTTTGTGATGAAAGTGAATTATTTGAGGCGTAAAAAAAAAACTCCGGGACAAGGTGAGTGCCCTCCTTGCCGTGCGAATGAACTAAGCGCTGCAGTTTTTTTCCCACCCCTTCGCCGAATCAACAATTCAGTTTGCGATCCGCGCTTCGTCACAACCAACCGCTCTCCTTCCCCTCGCCCCGCGGCAGAAATGTCCATTAAGCGTGATGTCTGCTCCTCCCACGCAATGAGGGGGAGGGGGGGCCTGTTTGCGACTTCCGCTCGTCTGCTCGGCACAATGAGATCGAGCCACGCTACTACGCCCCCGTATCACTTCTTCTGCAAGCCCGGTCAATCTTTCCCTCGCGTTCTTACCCGCTCGTGGACGTGGGATGATTTTAGTATTGTTTCCTTGGAGGTGGTGTGGAAACGGCAGGTCAACCTCCACTCAGGTTCTGGCTGGATGAGATCGACGGCTACTTGAGATCCATGGTGAACTCTGGTTATTCTGCCAGAGTCAGTCCTCTATTTTTCTTCCATTTTTTTGGGGGTTCAGATTCTTGATCTCAGACTGACGAATTGTCCAAGGAGGGGTGCGGCGTCAGGTAATGTTTCATCAACAATTTCGCACTCAGGCTTTTGAAATTAACATCTCAATGCAAAACCGTCTTTGGTCGCAACGAATGCAGTTTTGATAAACATGGCTAAAACAAATATGGCTGACAACAATTAAACCCCTTATAATTGAATTCAATGGTAATGAAAATGCGGCATTAATAATATTTTTGATAGTCTCAAGAATTAAAGTTACGTGCAGCATAGAATTGACAATAGAGAGTGTTTAGTAGAATTAACCTTTAGGTATCCAACGGTTATGATCATATCTCAAAGTCTAACTTAATTCAATGGTAAGTCCTGAGAATTATATAAACACAAAACCTATACCCTAGGTGGGATTTGGGGTAGGTTGCCAAACACCGACAGTCACTGTCGTGACAGCCGTAACTGGTTCTTGTGCAGAAAATTTTAATGTCAGATGTAAGACGTAATATTCTTCGTAAAGGAACAAATGTACCACTTCCCTATTTATCAAATCCTTAAATGTCCACGTATACACTTTCTTAATGCTTATTCCGCAGTAGTAATTGAGCTATTGAGTAAATATTTGATTAGGGGAAGCTAGATATTGTGGAAAAAACTACTTCGATTGCTGTATGGGCATTAAGATTTAATGCTTTTAATAATACTGATTCAGGCCTTATCTCTTTACAATACCACCTTAGGGTGGTGGGATTGACTCTTAGTGGAAAAGAAATTGCAATTTCCCACATCTTAATTGATTATTCAAACTGTTTTATTAGCAAGTACTTAGTATTATTCAATTATATGAAGCAAGGTAAGAATGAATCCATTGCACCTAATCAATGTTTTGTATCATTCACTTTCTAAAAATTTCACTCTACTCCAGCTTGAAGAAGAGTTTCCCGAAAAGCATCTAGGGTTAATATTTCGTTAAAATTTCGTTGAACAACAGCGTCATCAAACCTGGAAATGCGACATAATTATTCAAGAACAAATTATTTTAACAATGATCGTTCTCTTAAAACGTTAAGATACACATGTTGCCGTTCATTAGCCTCATGGATTAATGTATGATACTAGCGTTTGCTTTTAGCTTTTATTGTATTTATTCAAAAATTTGAATGATGTGCAATATTTATCTAAAAGTTAGAGCATTCTCAATGATTATTACTTATGTCGTGGCGGCGTGGACGCTAGAAAGTTCTTCCATGTCACCGTGGTGTTTGTCATTCGCGAAATAAGTAAAGAGGCCTTGTCTGTATGGTGGATCGGAATTTCACGTTCATTTCACCGGAACGCCGCATAGCGTTCTCTTCTTCCTGAGTCTCTGCACTCGTGGGAAAGTCGTTTGTCTTTTTATGACCGCCTGCACTCGATATTTCCGCTCATCGCGTAGGCAAACCTTTGCACTCGCGCGAGTATGTATTCTAACTTCTTTCATGTACTGTCCTATTATGATAGGAAAGACCTGTTTTACCAAAGCGGACTCCTTTCCCAAACACCATTGTTGCGTTACTCTCTTTAGTCATATACTATTAGAAGGCCTGCTGCCTGATTTGTAGGCACTTTTCATAAGCACTTCGTATGCAGAGAGAAGGAAATGGCTATTTTATAAAAAGAGAAATGTGTCCCACTTTAATTATCCTATATGTTTTTTTACTTTTTTATACACCATGTTTTCATTATATGTTGTCTCCCACTCTCAAAAACCACGTTTTTTGCATTTTTCTCTGCACCATAAACTGCTTATAATCCAAAACTACTACCAAATCATACAGACAGAGAATCCACACTCAACGTACCAAACCTCACTCTTTTAGCTCAAAACTTGGGATAGAGCAAAACAAAAAGGATACAGAATGACTGACTGACACGCTACAAAATTAATATACATTCAAATTCACCTGCTGATTTAACAGCAAACATTAATACATAATAAATGTTTTATAACCTTCTTTCAACTATTATAAAAGTAGGTACTTCAAAACGCCTAGCTTAGAAATTCACAATTCACAAGATCGGGGCCGGTAGGGAAAAATTGTTTTATTTCACTATCTGCACATCGAAAACATCAATTAATATTTTCGTTCTTACAAAATTGATTGATGAAACCAATTACACTTTCTTCAAATTCTTCAATCCAATGTTAGTCCCTTTACCAAAAACCTAAACAAATTTACTTAGGAACGTAAACAAATTTGCATAACTGCTGAATCCCCATGTTAAAAGATAGGTAAAACACCAGATTTTCTTTTGCATTTTTCTCTCCACTACTAACTCCTAAAAATCCAAAACTACTACCAAATCATACAGACAGAGAATCCACACTCGACGCATCAGACCTCACTCTTTTAACTCAAAAATTGGCAGAGAACGACACAAAACGGATACAGAATGACGTACTGACTGACACGCTACAAAATTAATATACCTAGATAGACGCTACAAGGAGGCAAAACAGATCCACCTGTTGCAGTCGTTGCCCCGTAGGTCTGACTTCATTCACCTGGAGAGTCTATTTTCATTTCCTGAAAATGACTTTTCCAAACTATCTCTCTTAAACTCGATTCACATAAGTTGTGAGTTTCGGTTCGGTCAAATATGAATACAATTCATATTTGACCGAAGGTTTAATCTTAATCATAGACTTCCTCTGTTGTAAAAAATAATGCACAACCATGGATTTTTTTCCAAGTTGTAGTTTCCGAGCGAATGCTCATACCATTTCATATTAATTTTTCAGTCTTATGTCACCAAATTGTGCCTTAATGGCGACTTATTGAATGGTGTCTTTGAAACCTTTTAATTTTAATTTAATGACTACGGTTTTCAGGTCACTAAATGTTTTTTCGGAAACCTCGGCCTTAGGAAAGGAGCTGACACTATTACCTTGCTTTGTGAACATCACAAAATCTTCTACATCAATTTATCTCCATTGAATATTTTATGCTATTTACTCCCACGCATTAGCCTTAATATTGACCGTTTTTTAAGGTATAACTCGGAAATTACTCATTTATTAAATGATTTCGTAAATAAAGTAGAGTCGTAATGGTAATTAGCAACTCTTGTCTATCACGCTTACAAAATTTGTAAATAAAAATACAACTGGTATATGTTGTTGTGTGATATTGTGTTAACGCTTAAACGATTAAATTAACGTAGCCATTTTAAACATCCCCTTAGGGAGAATTATTCGTTGATTTGATTGTTGAGGTGTAATGGCAGTGCAGAATTTCTTTGGTTTTAGCTCACCCAGCACTCGTGAAACACACACCCATTTCAAAGAATTTGTGAATGCATCATTTGCGTGACCTCATGGTACCCCCACGCTGACGGTAGAGTGACCATCATATCGGTGACCTTTAATGATTCATGAGCCCAACACGCTTTCTACAACTAAACACCCGCAGGTGAAGTCGTCGGTTGAGTGAGCAACATTCACCTTCCTCATTTCACTTACGGCGTAAATTTGTGGATTGGAGCGACACGGACCCAGTGGTAACTCAGTTCGTACATTGAATCTCGCAATTTGCTTCACTTCACATTCATAAGGATATTTAAGTTTATACCTAGGTACTCTTATGCCCAGATTTCCTTGATTTTTAACCAAATTTTTGCACTGCCATTTCAATACTTTATATAAATAAAGAGTTGATGTCATCACAAATTGATGATAAATACCGATTGAAGTAATCAGCTACTGTCGGCGTCAAAATGATGTTCTGCTGCAATTTGAAAATTTAAATCTGGATACATGTTAGTACTAATGCAATGTAATATACATCATTTTAATGGTAATTTTATTGCAATTTCAGTTATTATTTTATATTAATAACAAATTTAAAATTGTAGACACGACTAGGAAGTAATTAACTCCGTCCTCAGTTAGCAATTAGCAGTTATTAACTAAATTAGTAGTTTTCTCAACTTGATGAACTTTTCCTCTCATTATAGGGAAAACTACTCTACCTACAGCATTCAGCTTTCATCAAAAGTTGCAAGAATGAATATAGCTACATATAAGTTCAAACGCATATTTATAAAACACATATTTTGTTTTAAATTAACGAAAATGTTTGAACATTATCTAGTCCTACAATTTGTCCCTAGTCGAAAAATTAAATACATATTAAGACATTGACATTTATTTTTGATTTTTCTATTATCCGAAAACATGATTTATGCGTAGCATAATTTATATTAAGGTATCATGAAAACATCCAAGAGTGAACGCGTGCTGCGTTGCCACGTCTTGTGCGCGAGACTTAAAACGTATGATCGGACTTCCGGAGTGTGCCGCGACTGAATGATTTCCCATCGAGCTTTAGAAAAGTGATGACGTTTTCGATATTTTGAAATTTCAAGTAAACCCATCAGAAATACTTTAAAACCGTATTACTTAATTTTTAAACCTTTAAATGGTCCACCTTTTTTCAGTTTAAGAATTCTACACGCTAATCCAGCGCGACCCGGAAGATATAATGTCTGTGATCGACGACTTCAATTCATCCTTGAAAACCTTTGGGTAGTCTAGAAATGCTATTTCTTGCCTCCCTTCGAACCCCTCTTCACGGAGTATATGATTCAGACTCATCAACCCCCTCCATGGCATTATCATCGGGTCCCAAGCCTCCAGAGGAGAGAACGCTAAGAAAAAGGAGTTTATCGTTGTACATACTATTATGTCGATTACACTGAGGTGCATTGGTAATTGGATTTATTCCACTCCTTCATGTTTAGTCTCTCTCATAATATCTACATCTACATAATACCCTGCGAGCCACCATAAAGGTATGTGGCAGGGGGTGAACTCTCACCAAACATGCACTACATATCATGCATAAAAAAAGTATTAGTACTTGTATAGGTACTGTTCAAAACTACGCTATTTAAAAAAAGATAAAAATAGCAAAGCATATATGCAAAAACATGCCGTTAGTTGGGTTAGCTTTAAGTCCTCATACCAACATGCAGTTACCAATGTTATCCATTGCTACACTCGTACTGGATATATTTACCGTTATTCATATCCCTTATAGTACGAGGAAAAAGGACATTTTGAATCTGTCAGTTCGGCAATCAATTTCTCTAATTTTGTGATTATGGTACATAACAATGCGCTGACATTCACTAACAAGAAGAGGAAATATTCCTTGAAAAGACTTAGGAAAGGTTATAAATTCCATCGCTAACCTCCGTCTCAAACCCTACGCACGCCGTTGATGATTTTGACTCACCACTGAACCACCACCGGTGTGGTTATCCTTTCATATGCTCTAATCTCCCTTTCCCTACTCTCTTAAAATAAGTGTATACCCCATCGTCGCTGTGGAGAGGACGTTTCTGTCCTGTCAGTCTATTTCAGTTTTACTCAAAATTCAATGCGAGCAAGATGCCTCCCATAAATAAATAAACTTTCAGCACTTGAGGGATTACTACTGAAGTTGTACACTTTTGTTTAATGGTATGAGGGACTGCTTAAGCGGGACCCGGAGTCGAGTGAAAGAAAGGTAAGGGCGGAGGAGATGGGATGTCCACCGTGCAGGAATGGGGGCGTTTACTCGGAACCGAAATCGCAATTTTGTACGCGAAATCGTTAGATCGAAACGAAAAAAGAATTTTAGTAAAAAAAATTAATCTTTTAACCACAACCATTCACTCATAAATCAAAGATTTTAATAAGCAAAAGGTGACGCCCACCGAAAGAGCTGCTTTGATAACATTGACGTCATTTTCATCCCGTCATTGATTGTTTTTAGGGGAAGGGAAGTGAGTGGAGAGGGGTCTCGGAAGGTCTGCTCGCACAGATGCTGTCGCAACTGCTCCTATTGGCAGAGTCAGCTGTGTTCCCTCCCCATTGCGATAAGGCGAAGTAGCTTCGCGGGCTCATTTGCGATTGGACGAAGTCGATATACGTCAGAGGTACACCAAGTACACTTTTCCGAAAGGGTTAAAGCATCAGTTTTCCGCCTCGTTAAATAAAACTCGTAACCCGTAAATGTAAACAATTGGATAGACGAAGACGTTTACTAAGCAAGAAAAGGAAAAAAAGGTATTTTGGATTGCATGAGGATAGATAGGTAAATATATTTATATGTATGCTGCTACAAGGGTTCCTATATAATCCTACGGAAAAAGCGAATGGAGGGAGCCGTTCGAAAAGTTAAAAATAAGCTTAATGCAAAACCTACTCAAGCCTATGTGAAATACATAGTAATAACAGTTGATATGCTTAGCTGTTAAGATGGAAGTTTATTGCAAATCTCCCGTAGCATTGATCCAATCCAATCTCTATATTTATCATTTCCCTTCCACTTGCATCCTTAAACAAGTAATATCCTTCCACAACTCTAAATTAGGGGTTATGGTGCAATATAATCACTACTCACTGTAAGAATACATTGAGTTAATAGTACAATTTGTTTTCAGTAACTCGTCACGGCGTGGTTGCCAATTTGCGAAGCAAATACGAATTACTGTTTTCCATTTCAAATTGTGGTTATTGATATGCTATAAAATGTTGCATGGGAAAATTGTACTAATAATATGGTGAGTTTGCATTCCGTCGTCATGTCATTAAATTGTCTGCATATGCTTTGAATTCTAAACGCGATGCTCTCATGTGATGCCGATGTGATATATGAAACTCTTAGTCTAGAAATAGCGTGGAATTGCCGTTTGAATGACCTCCGTGGAAAATAAATCGTTGGTCGGATGTTTTAATTGCATCTTCAAAATGGATAATGCTTCTGTCCTACCCACATATACACCACACACTGAAAGCTTTCGCCAATATAGTGAATGGTATAAGATGTTAGATCATCAGTCGCTTATAATACTGTTTAATTGACCAAATGGACGTCTAGGAAAATTCTCAATTGGAAAATTCTCTCACATCTGAGTTTAAGAGCGACAAGTCGGGTATAAGATCGAGAGCATCTCAAAAGTCAAATGAAATCATAATATATTTAATACATATATCAGGTTCATTTATTGGCTTTTGAATTGAATATTGTCCATTTTAGCTTTTTATTTCGTGCTATTAATCTAAAGATCCTTCCGGTATTAATCACCTCTCGTGATCATATGAGACGTAACCACGTAGTGACGTCAATTCCGACGAGGTTCTGCTGCCCGTAGGAAGGCGTCGGCGTATCCCCCTGTCACGCGTGATCTTATTTCATTTCCCTTAGCTCCTCACCCCACTCCTCCACTCCTTGGAACCCGGTACACCTTCCCTCCACCCCAACCCACCCCCGACTACTCCCCTCACCATCCTTTGCTTCCCACCCACTAATCCCGTTTTGGCATCGGGAACGGTTCGTCGGGTGTTTCCTTCACCGCAGGGCAATAAATATCCTCCCTCGTAACCTGGCGGCACCGCTGCCATTCCAGCATTGTTGTCGCCCCCGAGCATTGCACCACGCATGCTGCCGTAAGGGTGGC
Organism: Platycnemis pennipes; assembly: GCA_933228895.1. Classification (NCBI taxonomy): domain Eukaryota; kingdom Metazoa; phylum Arthropoda; class Insecta; order Odonata; family Platycnemididae; genus Platycnemis; species Platycnemis pennipes. The sequence goes on along the minus strand of OW121851.1, from coordinate 38,738,930 downwards.
AGCTTTCATGGCACCCCGGGGATAATGCGACCCCAAAGTTAATGGGACCCGCATTCGCTTCTTCTCCGAACAGGTGTAGGTACGTGTGTGTCTCTCGAATTGTTTTCGCGGAGTGGCTAGAGGAAGCGAGCGGGTGACTCACCGACGATTTGCAAGTCCTCCTCGACGTCGAGTCAGTCCGTTAGACCCCCTTACAGCATTCGCTCTAATTTCATTCCATCCTCCCTCCCAACACATCATCCTCTCCGCTCTCCCACCTACGCTTCGGGCAACCACCCACGCCTACTATGCTCACCACCATCTCTTTCCTCACCCCACACCGACCGCAGTAGTACCACATTAGTTTTTTTTCACGTCCCTATTCATGATGAGGTGTAGGGAAACGTTCTATGCTACTGTAATACCTGCTGTGACCCAGTTTTATAAATCCTGATTGTCTACATTTACATCTACACGATACCCTGTAAGCCACTGCGAGGGTGTGTGGCAGGGGGTGAAGATCACCAAGCATTCACCATTGACATGCAAACAAGCAACTATAGGGTCTCATGCAACTTGATTCTTAGTATCTATAGTATTTAAGGCATTAATACATGCATCATGCACTACAGACTACTTTAAAATATTCATCTACAGCTACATCTACCGCGATACCCTGCAAGCCACGGCGAGGGTGTGTGGCAGGGGGTGAAGATAACCAAGCATGCACCATTGACATGCAAACAAGCAACTATAGGGTCTCATGTAACTAGATTGTTAGTATCTATAGTATTTAATGGATTAATACATGCATCATGCGCTAAAGACTACTCTATAATATTTCCCCTACATATCCCTTAGCTATTCTGCCTATTCTCTTCCCTTATAGTACGGGGCAAAAATTCCATTTTGAATCTATCAGTACGACAATCTATCTCTCTAATCTTATTTCTCTGGTCGAATCTAGCAGAGTACGCTGGTGTTTTTTATATTTGCCTAACATCTTCAGTAAAGCTATCCGATTGAAATTTCTCTGATAGATTTAATCTGTACTTTAACCTACGCTCTGATAATGAGTCCCACCCTAATTCTTGTATTCATTCTGAAACACTACTCAACTTATCGTAACACCTTTTAACGAACCTAGCTGCTCAACGCTGCACAATGTCTAGTTCTCTGATCAAACCTAATTCATTCGGATCCCATACACTTGCTGCAAACTCAAAGTGGGACCTAACTAGAAAAAAGTAACATCGCTCTTTTGCCTTCAATTATTATTATATATTACCGGTCGCGATAACAAGGCTTGATGGCTGAAAGGTCGCGAGTTCGAATTCCACCTGCATATGCATTTTTCTTAGAGCTATTTTTACACTTACGTGAATTTAGACGGTGCGAGGAGACAGTTGTATCCCATTAAATAAATACCTCTACTATTTATACATTTTTGAGGGCTTGAAGTGCCTACGGGTAAACTAATCTGCCGTAAGTTATGTATCTCTACATAAAAATAATTGTAATATCTGGTAGTGTTGGAAATTGCAATATTACCACTTGATTTTCACGTCAACTGACGTTTAACGTTAACTAGACATTGTAAAATCAGTTCTAAATTTTTCTACTTTTTTGTCACTCAAGAGTAATGCGGAACTTATTTCAATGAAGTTTTAAAATTACCATGCGTTAATCGATTGAAATGCAGTCAGAATATGGTAATCGATTAAGACTCAAATCAGCTCCTCTTTCAGATTGCCGTATTCGCTGGAACATAATCAGGGGACACGTATGTCACTCGTGGTCAAAAATACTTAAGGAAATTAGTAGTAATATTTTTAAGTAAGTCAGTTACATAGCTATTTGATCAAATATTATACCGGTACATTTATTACAAGGAAATGACAAACATTTTCCGAGCATGCCACTAATCTTCAAAATAAAAGATATTTTTCTAGGTTTTATTTACGAATGAAGTACATTAATGAACTTCGGCATTATTAATTGTTTTCAACGCTTTTTTTCCACTCATCGTACGTTGGAGTAAAATTTAATTGCCATTCATTGCGATTCCTGTTTCATGCATTATGCTTAACGATAGCGGTAATAGAGTTGCCTATTCATATCATGGCTTCAGAAACGTAAATTTAAAAATATAATAAGGTGTGGCAACAGATTTGCCTTTCAAAAATAAACGATATTTTTCTATTCTGACGGCTAGAATAATTTTAGTGCGGTTTTAATAACTGTTTTGGCCGAAGCTGTGCCAACCAATGGGGTTGCACTTTGAGGTTCGACCCTCATCCCTTCCAACCCCACCCAAGGGTCCTCCCCCCTCCCCTTCCGATCCCTCCCCCCACACCCCCGCCCCCTCCCGTCTCCTTCCACGCCCCCACCCTCCCCTCTCTCCCCCTGGCGTCTCCCTGGTGAGCTTCTCTGAGTCACCTTTCTTCTCTTGGCGCCACAGCTTACCTGGCCCACTTCCAGCGCCAGGCAAACTCTCTCTCTCCCTTAGCCACTAATACCCCTCCCTCATGGAACTCCACCGACCTTACGTCGCGGTGCCAAATTGAGGGTCGCGGAGGAGGGGCTGTACCACGCTCCTCTTCCACCCCCTTCTCAAAGGGTACCTGCCCCCCCCCCCCTCCCCAACTCCTGGGCCTTATCTGTCGCTTTCAGTGATCCGCAGTCTGATGGTGAGATTGACGCTTCGCCCGTCAACGCCCGTACGCTATCGTCGACGCGACGGTTTCAGAGGACAACTCTCGCTCGATTTAAATGCACGCCTCTCCCATTCAGTCTCATCTTCTCGACTTGTTGTCTTCCCTCCCACCTCCCTGCATGGTGTGTGAAGGCCGCTCTGCACGAAGCAATAAAATGAACATCCTGTTGACTGATTTGTAACCGTAATTGGTACATGAAAGGGCATCGGATTGGTGGATGGTTACCTAACTTGCTCGAGCCGTGGTAGAGATTTATTTTTTAATATTCCGATCCCTTCTTGATTGCTGAGTGGAGAGAATCCAAGTTCAGAAAACCGTCCGTCGGCTGGGACGTTGAATGGTGGACCCCTTGCCGTCTTTCGTTACAAATAAGGCTTATACCAATACCGGGTTACTCTGCATTACCGGTTCTTCTTCATTCTCCAAGACACTAATTTGTGTTAATATGGTTAATTCATAAATTTTGGCGTTTAACTGGTCAAATTTCTGTATGTATTATGTTAATTATGTACCTATGTGTAATTTTGAATTGGGTTACCCCAGAGCATTAATTAATATTTCATTCATTCATTCCCTGAGGAATGATTCCCTTGTTTCCTCTGTTCCAACTACCAAACTGTACTAAATGGTGCAAATAGCCTTATCTGTCGAACACCTTCCCCGAATAATTACAATTGAAACTTATTGGGACATACGGTCGGAAATGATGAAATGAGTAATTTCTCCAATGATCCATAATCTCAAGATTTTCCTTTCGTCCAAGTTGTAAGTGGTATATGAGGAAAAAATATTTTTTTTAGCCCGTTTTGATGTTTTGAAGCTAGTTTAACTCTTCTCTAAGTGTATAATTTGTAAGGCTGAACCCTATAGGATAGCGGAAAGATAATTTGAAGATATTATTAATATCTTTCCGCTGAAGTCAATCATAATTGAAAACGCGTCAATGTATAATCGCTTATCCGATGAGTCATGATTAAACTTATAATATAAGTTTCATAGTTATTTGACAATTTTCCACAAAATGTGTGGTTTTTCCCAACACTCACCCCTAGCACCAGTTCACGCTCCTCTCCTCCACCCCCCCTTTTCCGTTGTCACCCTTGGTTTAGCCCCCCCCTTCCCCTCCTCTTCCCTCACCCCTTGTTTTTTCCCTTGTTCCTCCCTTCAGTTTGTATATATACTGGACTTTGGTGAGATTTGGTCACCTGATGATGATGTATCACATAGAAACCGGTCGTAGTAAATATTTCTTTGTGGAAAATTGCCAATATTATTTAACTATGTTATTCCACCACATCCCGCCTGAAACGACTCTTTTTATACGTTTCAGAGATTTGGTTTCAGAATCTAGTCTGCCGTTTAGTTGTCTCAAAAAGCACTCACGCTTTATGGACGCAAGCAATGATTTATTTCAACGTTGCGTCCATCAATAGAAGATCCACGTACGTCCGTATTCAATAATTTTTTAAATAGAATGTCATGGCTAACTTTTCGTGAAGATGCGTTTATGGGTTTTTCTTGATGCTTCAGTGAGTTTTGACTTTTGCATATAAAATAGGAATTTGCTGAAAATGAAAGGGTAGTCATTGCAATATAAAGATGATCAAAATATGACAAATGTTTATCTTTGTGAGCTAGTTGATTGTTGGGTCATCATGAAAAGAGATAGAAAGGTTGTTAAGGTTGTTCACGGAGACTGTTCATCCATTTTCCTGATACTGCGAAGGCTTTGGAAAATTTTTAAATTGATATAGAAAAGGGATACAACGATTGTTTTTGAAAGTTTTAAAGTTGATATAGAGAATAGATCCGTAGAAAATCTGTCTTTTGTAAATGAGGATGGAATATAAATTATCGTGATATATTGCAAGTTAAATGATCGTAAAATTACGGCAGAAAGAGGTTACAATATTACACACAAAACGAAAGTATTTACTGCAAGCTTATATGCCAATTTTTTGGCTAAATCTATTTCACATGGCCAATGCATTTCATCCAATTATTTTTATGTTGTGCTAATCTTACCTTGGTTTCTAATGTTTACTACTTTTTCGCCATTTCAAAAAAAAAATTTCCGGAAGCATAAGTTGAATATCTCTTTCCTCATCCGACGCTGCATTTAAATGGCTGTTCGAAGGCATTGACTCGAGGGGTTGTTGAATAATTTGTGACTGATCCGTCAAATCCCGTTGGCCCACCTTATATCGACTCGTATAGGAACTCACAGATTCCGATCTAAACTTTCATGCCTCGGGAATCCTCCTGATAGAAAAACAAGGCTATGAAGAACGGCGAAGATTTGATCTCTTTCAGGTCTAACATATTTTTGTATTTTCGGCATTAGAAAGATAAATTACTCCCACGGATTGTGTTCTCCAAAGCGATTGTGATGATAAGTCGTAACTGAGAACTGGTTGCTATTTCCCTTCAAGATGTAAGATAGTGTCTCACAAGGTTTTATAGAATTTAATTGATTCCTCTACTCACGTGAGATCGCTTCCCTTGTGGAGATAACGGGTTTTGCTCTTAGTTGTTTTACTGTTAAAATAGCATTTGCAATCCTGTCAAATAAAATATTTTTTGTTGCAACGGTCGATAAAATTGATCTTACTGTATGAAATACAAAAACAGAGCCTTTAGTTCAATTCGCATGTTGTTACAACTCACAACATTTAAAAGGTTACTCTTACTGACGAGAGGAGAAGTTCAAGCTAACATCCACTGCTAAGCATACCTCATTACCACTCTTGTATATATACCAAGTATTCCAAATGGATTTTTTTGTTTTCAATAAATTTATTATTCTGTAGAATTTCATATTTTCCTTAGACATTAAAATTTTGCAGTTTTAGATTTAAAGTTTATACGTTTCACTGACTCTCTCTCCCTTTCCGTGCGTTCCTTTGGAGTCAATTAATACTCAGTAGTCCTCTAACTTCATATCATGCGCTGTTCCAGTGTACTTTCTACGATTTTCCTGTATCAAACTTAGCCAACCTTTTTGATGGTTGTTTGTCTTATTGTTAGAGGCAAGAAATTATCCGTTGTTGCGTATGATCTATAAGTTACTGCCTCTGATGAGTATGGTCGATGAGTAAGTCTCTGTCCCCAAGCTGGTCTTCCATAATTCAGTCTGAAGAAGCATGTGATGCATCCACCTGTAAATATTCCTTTAATATTTCCCAGCAGCACTACCAACCACTATTACAACCAATCATCAAAAAAATAGCAGCAAAATATTTTTACATAATATTTTTTTATCGAATTCAGTCTTCCGTTAACGAATATGTTTAGGGTCTGAAAGTTTTTTCCTGAAATTTTGTTGATTATTTGCATATCTCCATCTTTAGATAGTAGTTATTTGGGTAGAGTTAACTGTAAACTCAATAATTAAAAGAACAGTTGGATTTTGCACCCTCGTACAGATTACTAAACAATGATTACGTGTGTTGGAAGGATTGGAATAGTTGAGTACGTATTTCCTATCGCGGAAAGGTGAGAATTTCAACAATGACAGCAGTATCAACACTGGCATTCCTCATTGATAATCTTCCAGACAATTTGTCGTAAAATATAACATGAAAAACATATATCGCGTTTCCAGTATTTTACGTATATTGCTACCATCATAGTTTATGAGCGAAGGAATCATTAGTTCAATTGCTACCATCATAGTTTATGAGCTAAGGAATCATTACTTCACGCTTAGAAAAATATAATTTTAAATAGATGTCAAAATGTCTTAGAGCGGTGTATCAGGTGTTTTCATTAGTTTTTTAATTGCATATTGTGTGGAATACTCTAGCTTATTATTTGTAGCTTTTATGCTAAAGGTCACAAGGCAGGAGTCATAAAGCTCTCTACTTTCTCATTAATATTTACTTCGCGTCGGAAGTTGTAGGGGGAGAGTGTAAGCCGACGTGATTAGATTTCAGAAAGTCGTAATTTCTCGCATTGCTGAAGTTAGGTTATCTCACCAGCTCCACAGTGTCGACGTGTGTGAATAACCTGATTAATCATCTCTCTCCTGTACACAAAATTGATGATCCACTTGGGCCATTGCAGCTGTTGTTATCCGAATTGGAAAATATTTATCTGTTTCCGAACGTAGGAAACGTGTTAAAAACCTGAAAACACCACAGGAGGGCACCGATAAATGTTATTCAAAGTCGGAGAAATTATTGTGACCGGGCTTCTTGGCACTAGAGACGAACATCCATGCCAAAAAGTCCCCTGTAAAAGGATGGGAAACCCTAAAGTTGTGTGGGTTTTTACGCTCTCCAACCGGCGTTTTCGATGGTATAAGTAGGGAGGCAGGTTCGTACGCTTTACGTCTGGAAGTAGTCGGGAGGTTATATTATTTCCGGGTGTGACCTCATTTGTCACGTTAGCCAGGAAACTTGGAGTGATCGAGTGGAACTTGGAGTGAAGCTCAAGGGGTTTGCACTCAACTGCAACGACTGCAAGTTCCCACGACTGTCTTCTTCTTCGGAGTTGGTCATTTTTTTCCTTTTCAACAATCGAAAGAACATGAGTGGACTTTGGTCGATGGTCGTCCATAACCCTCGCGGCCGTCTAAGACTCACGAGATGTCGGGGATTGAAAGAAAAATAGCGGATGGGTTGTGAGCGCTCGAAGAGGGAGAGCGAAGTCCTTAGGGGAAAGCAAGCCATTGCCTCGAGGCAGTCAGCCTTTGATCGCTTCCTGGCGAGGAGCTTAGAAACGGCTCGAGTAGCAAGTCAACAGATGGTGCCACTTAATCAGATGATTTCATATTACAATGCCACATGAATTAATGATATTTCTTTTCGCAGTGATTACCCCTTATTAAGTTCAAACGCCACATATTAAGTTAAGACCCTATGGTTGACATACTTTCTCGTCCTGACGTGACCAGCTAGTTTTGCTAATATGAAAGGAAAGGAGAATTTTGAATCTCCTTAATACTTTGGAACGTTTGCCCTATTTATTTCCGAGACCTGTCATCGTCACTGCGACCTTATAGGAAATGTCTTAGGTGAAATTTATGTGAAATGCATGAGTTCAATGCATGGCTATGTCAGATATTGACTTTCTCTTTGTCATAGAATTGTTCGGAAAATTGTTTAGGAAAATCTACATCTACATAATACCCTGCAAGCCACCATAAAGGTGTGTGGCAGGGGGTGAATTCTCACCAAACATGCACTACATATCATGCATAAAAAAAGGATTAGTACTTGTATATGTACTCTTCAAAACTACGCTACTTAAAAAAAGATAAAAATAGCAAAACATACATGCAAAAACATGCCGTTAGTTGGGTTAGCTTCAAGTCCTTATACCAACATGCAGCAACCAATGTTATCCATTGCTACACTCGTACTGGATATATTTACCGTTATCCATATCCCTAATAGTACGAGGAAAAAAGGACATTTTGAATCTGTCAGTTCGGCAATCAATTTCTCTAATTTTGTGATTATGGTCCAGTCTACCATAGTAAGTTGGGGTCCGCAAAATATTTTTAACATCATCACTGAAAATATGGTCTTGGAATTTGTTTAAGAGATTAAGTCTTAATTTCAAACTGCGATCTGGCAATGATTCCCAATTTAATTCATTTAATAGACTGGTTAAAATAGAATGGTCATTTATGAATGTTATTTTTATACTTTATTGCTCACGCTCTTATATTGCTATTCTCTATATCCTCTTGCATTCAGTTGAGTTCATCTGAACGCTTGCAGACTCTCAGGTGCAGGTAGAAAGTGGTTGGCATTGTAGTCAAGGTTAAAAATGGTATAACTCCTAGAGTTTTTGGATCCGTGGCCGGTTTCAAGGTGCATGAATGTCTTTGCATTTTATTAGCCACGAATTTAGCATCATCATTTTTTCAATAAGGAAAGATGGAATATGAATAACTGATTTCTCATCTTTTACCAATTGGAAGGTTATAAGCACCATCAAGAGTTCATTTCTGTTCTTATTTAAACGTTCCTGTTTCCTCAAATGCGCGGACGTTCCTCTATTTTGAATTCCGGCGATATAATTTTTAATCCCTTTAAAGATCCCCATTTTAACCCTCCGTTTAGCGGTTAAGCATTCGGTTAATAGGATTAGCTTCGTGGGATAATGGGATTTCGTGACAGTGGGATACTGCTGTCATATCTTTATTGTAAAGTAATAGCAGTTGGTCACTGCGGCGGAGGTTGGTTTTGCTGGAGCTTCCCTACACTTCTTTGCACTCTTCTTCGCATTTCTTTCATCTATTGGCTCATCCTTAAGCGAAATTTACATCTGCAGGCGATTATTCCCCCCCTCTCATAATATTAACTTGAACACGTTTTCATTTTTTTCCACATCCTCGTTTCACCAGTATTCTACCTATTATAACGGACATCAGTATCCTGTGGTCCCTAATTACCCGTTCTATTACGTACCTACCTGCCTCTTCCTAATTTCTGATAACAATCTTCCTTCTTTCCCAACCATGCACAAAACTTCTCCTTCTTCCTCCTTTCCCCATTCACCTCCACACTCAGCGAGGTATAATACCAGGAGCGAAAACGTTTCTTCGGTTCAGGGCAAGAAAAAATGCGGATAGAGAATTTATCAGCCGCAGGGAATGAAATTAGCGCGGAACATAACCGATCTCCGACGCGTAAAAACTCGAATGACTGGCCCGTGCGCGCTAAACCTCGCAACGAATGGTTATCCACTTGCCTGCAAAGCACCGAGGATTCATTAGCAGAACCGGTAATCAAGGTCGGCGGAGGTTAAATGAAGTAATGGGAAGCCAATGAAGAGAGTGACCGTGATGCAGTGAAACTTGCTGTCGTATCGTAGGCAGCCGATCAAATTGGCTTCGAGAATCTCCAGAAATGATAGATTTGGGTGGGTCATGGATCATATTTTTTTCATTCACGATGAATTGAGGTGGTTTGGGAAGCTTGATGAGGAGGAAGTCGGTTCCAATCTTGAGTAACAATCTTTGACGCTTATTCGTCGCCAGACTTCCTTAATTTCCTTCGCTTTCACTCGATTTTCCACTCTCCTCTACCGTTACTTACGCCTTAGACTGTGCGATATGGCGATTTAAATATGCGATATTTAAGTCGCATTTTTATCGCACATCGGAAAAGCGTCGATTTTGCGATATAAATTAACAATATTTCATGAAGTTGCTGGAAATTTCAGATCGCATGATGTCAAATTTCGCGCGGTATCGAATACTGCATGAATACTAATGACGTGTGACGTGAGATATCGCATTGTATCACAAAATATCCTCTACCGATGCACCAATACCTGAGGATGTAACAGTGCAGTGAGCATGTCGAATAATTACACTTTATGTTTAAAGTGGAATCGGAGAGTTATTCTTAATTTATGTTCACCAATATTTTTACCATTGACTGCCATTCCTATGTTGCGATATCTGGTTTTACGTCGAATATTGTGCTGCGTAATTTGTTATAATGTACAGAGTATTTTTTTATATGGTTAACTTCGTTTATAAGAAAGTAATCTCCTGAGACAATCGCTTTGTCCACACCTACCACTTGGGTAGCTAATGTGTTAACCCTTTTGAAGTAGCCTTTCACTCATTTCGCCAGTTTCACAGAAAGTCTTGCGTCACGAGTTAAATGCCTAAGGTTAACCGCGGACGGGCATCGGGTTCTTGAAAGTTTATTTCGAGAACGCGAAAAAAAGGACTACTCTCTGGAACTACTGTCGAATAAAATCCCACGTGATGATGATGCTCAGTGATGAGCCCGCTCCTCATAGGCAGAAAGACCTTCCAAGAATTCTGTATTTTATGAAAGCAGAAAGTTTTATGCTCATCAGAGCTGATGGGTCATCTTCTGCTTCGTGGCATTATTTCCCGAGCTATCTCTTCAGAAAAATGATGTCACTGACATCATTGATAGCATTCACTGCCTCACGATTTTCGCAATTTCCTTGATATTTTACCGTTATATTTCACGTCACCAGTGTCAATTTATTGGGCACTAATTTTTATTCAGTGCCAAATATTTTCACCATTTGGAGTGGAAGTAAATTCTCTACTTCAGTATGCATTATGATTATGACTTCTTGGTTAACTTTCTGTGAACTTAGATTAGCTTTCTTGTGCATGTTCGAGGAGATAAAAGGGCTGGAATATATATTGTTTACTTTACAAGGATTAGCTTCGTACAGGGAAAAGATTCGGGAGGAGAGATGCAGATTGCAACTGATAGTGGCTCAATATAAAAGATGGGAAACAAAGAGGACGTGCCGTTAATACCAATAGATTGCATTATACGGCTCCCAAATGAACGAATGGGAACGTAATCCCAGCATGACTTCTGAAGATTTTTGCGTCGCGTCCTTCATTTCTTTACCTTCAACAGGGCGGAAGGGAAATAAAATTCAAACATTTGAATTTCCTCTTATAAAGCTAAATAGATTTAATGTTTCACTTTCACGAAAGGAGAATCTCTCGGAGAGTTGCCCTACTTGTTGAATTTAGTGTCTTTTTCTTACGTAAAAACGATTAGAAGGGCGTAAATAGAATTACCCTATTGAATGAAAGAGATTTATCCGTAGGTAGTGGTTGAATGGACGCACAGGATATCGAAGTAAAAAATGTGCATAGATTTGAAGCTATTACCATTGTTACATAAAAACCATAACTTACTTCACTGCATGCACTTACTTCAAAAATTCAGTTTTAGCATTATTCAGTATGTGCTAAATGAGCTAAAGCCTCTCTCGCAAAGGTTTTATATAATTTTTCTGGCAAAGATTTTACGATCCCATGAGCTAGGTACTACTAAAACTTTAAGCAAAAGGTGCTGATTTTCAAAGGAGAAAATTTTCTAATCCACTTTTATTTGCTCTACTGAAGTAATTTGTTATTTAATTTTCAAATTTATATTAACATCTTTTTCTTAACTGATGCTTTGTATAGGAATGCTTTCATAATTTTTTAGCACTAAAATTTTTTGAATCCCGACATTCAGGAAAATAACGAACTGATATAATGTGCGATCGTTTCTAGCCAATGAAAGAAGTCAGTTCTGAAATTTTCAATTTAAATCCTCAATTTATGCGCTTAACTTCAACATAAAAGGACTCTAATCCTTACTATTTTAACTTTCCCAATGCGAAAGGTACGGAGTGTAATGTTTGCAGTTTAGTGAAGGAGTGGCAGTCGTCATTTGCTGGGAACTGGGTGGAGCTATCACTTGTATGTGCCATTCCGCCTGTTTCACCGTGGTGAAAAAAGTACGAGGCGGACCGCGAAAAGGAATTTCACTTTCGCACATTAGCTAACCACGACAGCTCTTAAGTTATGATGGAACACTGCCTTAAAGGAAGGAGAGAGAGAAATAGAGAATTCTTCCGAGTGAACATGGTGAGTCGTGCGTCCCCACGGATTGACCCATTTACTCCACTCGCTCCGAGAGAGGAGATTCCGGTCGCTTGGCGGCCAAGTGCAACTCCAGTGTCACAGCTGCGATTTATGAGGGGATTAGAGACTACTGGATGGACTGCGGGAATCGGCATTTCCCCTAAACACGTTCCCTGCCTCGCAAATGATATGGCCCGGCTTGATTCCGGGCAGAAATGCGAACGCGGTCTAACAAAATCGACAAGGTTTTCAAGTCGGTCATTTCCCCAATATGGGGGAAGTTTCCAGCCTGGGTGCTTGTTCTTGTGGTTTATTTTTATAGCAGGAACTGAAGGTGATATCCAAATGAGCAAAATCTGGTTTCAGGGTTCAATTTAGCGCTAACCGTAACTCTGTTTTTTGAGCACAACCGATTGGAAGGTGAGTCAGTCGCTTCTTCTTAGCCGTTATGTTCTGCGAATCAAGGTTATTCATGCGAATGGCAGTCATTCGCAGAAAAATAATACACAAAAGTCTAGGTTTCACTACATGATCTAATACAATTGTTTATATGTCAGCCAGCCAAATGAAATGCCGATAGCGACGGAGAAATCTAATAATATTGTATTCGGCTTACATGTTGCCACGACCAGTTCCTATACTTTACGGTGTTTAATTTTCCATTTCAAAATATTTGCTATCTGATTCGTTTTTCGAGATATTTTTGTCACATTCATGGGTATTTATTTTGAAATCTGTTAGTTTTACCTGTGTTTTGCAGACCTGTGGAATAGTTAGCAGTCAAATTTATTCTACTAAAGATTTTAGTTTTATTACCACATAGATAGTTCTCAGTCGTTCCTCACTGTATTTCTCTCTATTAGGTCTGATGTCTCTGGATATCTTTTTTCTTGAACTCATTCATCTTTACTCATCATATTCATAGTATTTCATAAGATTATGAGAAACATTTTTGGATATTTTGAAAAAGCTTGGATTTAACTTTGCCATGATATTTCTTGATGGATACATTCATGCACGTTCATGGAAGGCACTAAATTACCTTATATTCTATAGATATATATTGTTCTCAGGTAGTTTCGGAAAACTTCTAATGCTTGCTAAGAGTCAGGATGTTTTCTACTCGTAAATTTTCAAGTCTTTATCATCATTTGTGTCATCTGTTACGACAGCATGATATTGATGAAATCGATTTCACCTCCTTCGTTGATCCAACATCTGACTCTATCGGTTATTACATGCGTGTACTCAATAATACTATCCCCAGCGGTCTTTATAGTCTCTCAGCCAAATAAAAGAACTTCGTTGCAACTGTTGCCGATCCGGCTTCTCTAGAACAGATGCCGTTCGCCTTTCTGTTTCTCCTTTTTATTCCCTGCGTGGGAGGGGGTTGGGATCGCATCCCTGCCGCGCACGCCTCAGAAGGACATGGCAAAACTTTCTCGCGTGAACGCGCCAAAACTGGGTCAGGCGAACGGCTGGCGCTCTTCGCTTGTCTCGCGAACGGTGGCGCTCCGCAACAGGCAGCGGGACAAGAGACGAGGAATGCAAGGCGCCGGGGTTCGAGATTGAGTCTTTGATTGACGCGGACATAAAAAACGCGAATATCCGCGGGAACAAACGTCCTTGTAAGGGCATTCAGTGACCATTTAAAACGTCCTCAGTTGTTGTTTCCTCCTGCCGGAACGAAAATAACCAGACGGCGGCGGTCGCGTGGAAGACGTAAGTCGAACGGATTCCTTAGCGTTTCAATGCGTTCTCGCTTTGAGCTATGATGCTAAGTTATAAAGAGGGGAATGCACTCAAGTATTTCCTCTTGGTGGGCAAGCAGGTTGCGAGAATCCGAGACACCCGTAATTGTGGGAGGCAGAAATAGAATTTCTCTTCGGTAAAAAAGTCATATTTATTTCCCATTCACACCCGTTCCTTCCGAATGGGTTCCACCATAGCGTTTGTCATTAGAGCAGTGACTTGTGGTAAACTAGGAAATCAAACCTTGGATGGAAAGATGAAAGGGAAATGGGCGATACGATGAGCCAAAGAATCGTGATATTTCTTCTTGTGGTGTGTGATTCTTGTGTTAGGAGATTGTTTTCATTGCCTCTAGTATGGCCCCGTCAAGTCAGCCATTGAAATACCTATTCTTAGCGTGCAAAATGCAACATGAAAAGATCCTTGTAGGCATCTATAGAGGTTTAAAAATATCAGCGCAAAACAATGTGGTTATTTAAGAAAATCATTGGATATTGGACCAATATTTTTTCCTGCGTGTAAATAGATACTGAGCTGCTACTTAGTTACTACTGCAATTTATCATATTTTTCGCTTGAGGTTCTTTAATTTGTTATTTAATATTACGATCTTATGAAGAAGAGCCATGTGGCATATTTTGAATTTTCGTAGTTACGTACAATCTAATGTATTTAGTAGTAATACTTGCTTTTTGTTTCTATACTTCTATTCTATTCTTGCGATTTTGTTTCTATACTACAATACATACTGTCATATATTTCCTCGAAGAAAGTAGGTATGTCTGGTCTATGAGCGTATTGCTAAAATCACTACTGGAAATTGAAGACTACATTGCGTGCTTTCATTATTTCAATGGAAGTTTTGGAATTAACTTATGTGATTTGTATAATTGCTCTCCAGTTATTAGAGCTGGAGTGTATGTATCTATAAAATTATGACAAAGCAATATTTAGGGGGGTAAAAATTCAAATATAATATGATAGTCTCCATAATTATAAGATTACATGCATTGGCAGCCGAAATATTTTGCACCTGTCATAATTTCAACTCGTTTGAGTTTATCCGCATACACATTTGCTTACGGATATATTTGTTACATTTTTACGCCTTGGATTACGATCATTTTATGGAGTGAGAATTATTGCTGAAAAATGTTTTCGTTCATCACTGCATTGGATTAAATCACTTAAAGAATCATAATTTTCTGTTTACCCGACGACTGTATATAAGAAGGACAACACAAATATGAAGGGCACAATGGTTTTCTATTTTATCATATGAATGATACAAGACAGGGGTTAGATAACTTTTAAATCAAGAGTTGGTCAAGTAATCTCAAGGAAGAGGAAGTGGGCAGACCATCTTCAATGGTTGAGTTCGTCCAGAAGACTAATTTTCATAATTCAATCTCTAACAACACCATAAATGGTTGGGTGACTAAAGAACGCCCAATTTCGTTAATAGGTTGACTGAAAGTGCAGGAAATATTGGAAGAGCATTTTCCTGAACTTGGCCCCAACCAAGAACACTGTATAACGCCACTTATGCAGTGTTCTTGGCCTCAACTTAGAGTTTGATTGTAAATTTCTGATCCTAATTTCGTCATTATGGATGCTGATGCTGGAAAATTGAGAAAATTTGATGAATAGTGGGATACTTTCGTCCACGATCTTAGAGTACTATCGGAAAAAATGAGGTATATAGCTAAAGCTAACCGCCATAATCAGTGTCTCTGCCATCCCAGTTGTATATAGCAAGATCTGATCCTACGCTGCGAATTCATGCACTGACATAGAATTACTAAAGTTCATTAACACTGATTTAAAATCATAAAATCATGTTGATTCCAGCACATATCGGCCTATCAAAATTTCCTTTTTTAGCCAATGAGGGCATGTCTTCTGTTTAGGGGAAATAAATCTCTGAGATACATAACTACATTAAGGTTTCTATTCAGATTATCGGTTGCATAAAACGAAATTAAAATAATAAATATACTCAATTTCGATTTATATGCATGTGATGCTTGTATACAAGAATAGTTTATGACCATTTTAGAACTGGGTTGGTATTAGTCGTCGGACGAAACGTAATCTTGTTTCACGCATACATTATCTCAAAAGTGCATCGTTGCACGCTCGGTAGGTTGCGTAATTTCAGTTCCCGTCTCTTGCGTGTGGCGGCGAATAAATAAGGGAGAAAGCGGCGTACGTGAGATTTAGGGGAAGGATGGAGGAATTTGTATCCGTCGCTCGCAAGAGGCCGATAATTCGAGAAACCGCCGACTTGGGTGAACAGGTGCGGCCACCACAAATTCCCTCGACTCCTTTATTAGTTTGTTACTCCCTTAAAAGGGAAGATGGAGGGCCTTTCTAATGGCCCCCACGTCTCCCTCTCGATCATATTCGGCCACCCGGGTAATGAAACGCATATTAAGGGCCCGAGGTTGTAAGAGGGTAGCTCGGAAAAGGGAGTCGAGATGGATTTGCCCCCTGGAGGAGGGAGGGATGATATCTACATAGAGCCGACTTCTGCTCGATTCGTGACACACACAGTCTGACAGACACGTCGGATCGCGTGGGATGAACCGAATGTCATGGCGCGGAAACGGGAAGGAAAGAGGAGATATTATCGTCATTTGTTATAAAAAGTGGGATGGGTGAATACGAACGGAGAACATTTTGGGGAACTTTCACTCTCTCTTCTCTCTCCATCTCCGTTGGAATACCTCGTTGAGAGACGAACGGATGAGGAAATCTTTTTTCATTGGTTTGGACGTGAAGCGGTGATTTGACCGAATTTCCCCCCGAAACTCCATTGTCTGCCTTCGTCTGTCAGTTCTCATCACTAAACCTTTCTCTTGAGTAGCTTCCAAGAAATAATAATGTGTACCTAATAAACTCCTTTCGTTGAAGCCCCGAGATAGAGGTGGTATTTTTTGCTAGAAAAAGGAGGATTGTCTTATATTTGCAGCCTCTCGGGGCTATTTCCGGTGTAGAGTACGACACAAAAATTACGCTGAAGAGAACCAGAATTTTTGCATGAGGCTAATGGTTTTGCTTTTATAATTTTGGATCCCCCTTGTTAAATATTTGGCTAATAGGTGATTGGGTAATATTAGGGCAAAGGGTCGTAAACTAGGAGAATATTTTTCTGGGTAAAACCCCAATTTTTTAAAATTATCTATGCTTGAATATTTTACGGGGATTAAATTTTTTCATTTTGGATTGTACACCTTCAATGTAAAGTCAAATTGCTCAATTCACATTAATGAAGATGTTTCTTTAAGTAAGTTCACTTAAAATAGTTTTAAAATAATGAAAGAGAATTTAAGTCCCAATTACTATATTTTATGACTATCTGTCTCATATATCTAGGTGTTTCATCCGAACAGTGATTCTCTTTTATGTGATTGAGCAATGTACACCAGTCTGCAGTTC
Source organism: Platycnemis pennipes (assembly GCA_933228895.1). Lineage (NCBI taxonomy): Eukaryota > Metazoa > Arthropoda > Insecta > Odonata > Platycnemididae > Platycnemis > Platycnemis pennipes. Next base: position 38,721,660 of record OW121851.1, on the reverse strand, counting down.
TAAATTAGGATAACGTTATTGCTATGCCAAGATTTCGTTTGTCGTTTGCCGCTTTTTTCTTGCTGAATAATTAAGTGGAATAAATATCCTTCATCTTTTGTCAACACGGACATATAAGGGTGTAATTGTTTCACGTTGTTATGCATAGAAATTTAAGGAAATTAAAGAAAAGTAATGTAAGGAAATTAGAGCATCAGTAAGAGAATTTTCTGAAAATTTACCTTCAGCTATCAGTGATGTTTATCTATATGCTGAAAGTCGAGTAGAAAGTTGCTTCCATCATTGCCAACTATTCTCATTTCAGGTAATTTTATTTTAATTTTCTTAAACTCTTTTTAATTGTCTGAGAATGAATTCGAGTTATACAATGATTTTTAGCTATAAATGTCGCAGTCATTTCATAGCACTAACGGGCAGCAAAAACAAAGTTTAATGCGATCATATTTGTAATCGTTTCTGTATTTTTTTCAGTCATGCACAAAGTTTTCAAGAAATTGGTACGAAATATAAAAAATTAAAGTCGAAAATATTTTTAAATGTTATCATGAATGCGCATTGATTTTCCATGTGCTTTGTCCATATCACAAGGGGTATTCCCAATATCCTTCTCCCTCTATCGATCGCCCTTATGTAACTCCCGGTCGGTTTTCCGTCTCATTAGTTCACCGATCGAATAAATCTCCTTCGGTTTGAATTCCGAAGCGAGAGATTGCATTGACGTTGGCGCGTGGGCGGAGTCGGCGGTTCGGTGCATGAAAGGATGCAGTGGTGGGGGGGAGGGTGGGGGATATCGGTGGGAGAGGAGGAGGTGGGGTGCAGATCGCTGGTCACTGGTGGGAGTCTCTGAGGAAAACTCAGACAACGCTCGACTAGATGTTTGTCTCCATTTATTTTGAATTCTCCTTAAATTGCCTTTCACTACGATAACACGAAGCGATTTAGGCAAACAAGACAGAATTACAGGTTGTTTTCCTCCACTTGATATGGTTATTGATAAAAGTGTTTTTAGCCCGATATTTTGAAATATTCATCGATTTTGTACTGAAATATTACCGTTGATGGTTCGCATTTCACAATATAAGGACGTGAGCCCTCACTTCCTACATGGCTATTTTCTCTTATGAAAGAAACGTGACAATCAATAGTTGTACCGATATCAATCTAAGTTTTTTTTCGGGAGAATTTTGAGTTATTTCAAGATATTTGTTGCTCCCAATTATAAGGCTATACCCCTCCGTATTTACTCACGTAATACTAGTCTTTATCATATGGTAAATTTGACATTCATTAATATAAAACTGTACCGTTGGGTTACCAAGCCCTTGCGTTACCAATCTCGCTTATCTGTTTAGGTCTACCTTCAAATTTGGAACCTTTAGGTAGTCTTTTGAGGTAACTCGGTAAAGACTATCTTCAATGTGCATAGCATGTGTGACCGTCAGCTTTTATATTTGGTATATTTGGACATAGTATAAACTAAAGGATATTTGGTGACTCATTACCTATTCTCCTTAAAAATGTTTACCTTTATTGAGATCTTGTTGAATTCTTATTAAGAGGGTCAAATTAGTTAGAAATTTTCGGAATCGGCTGAATTTTGCAGTGCGCTTGGAACACGCTGCAGACAAATGAGGTTGGCACAAACTTTTTACGCTTTCAAGCATTCCCAAGGTAGTGAACATATAATTGAACAGGTTAAGGAATCCATAAGCATAATTTTGGATGAAGCTGGGTCTGGTACAAAAGACAAGTGGTAATAGGAAATCCTATCAGTACTAGAATAGGTATGACGCTGCTCTTCGCCCTGTCCTTTTATTTGTCTTTCTTCTTGATATTAAATTAATTCTTCCCACTTACATCATATAAAGTAACAAAATAGCGTATAGAAGGGTATAGCGAATACGTGGGTAAGAATGGGTTCCTTTACCACATTTTTTTATTGCCGAATATGATAGAGTTTGTAAAATAAAAAGACCCTTATTCTTCCGGTTTTTGATCCGTCAATTACTTCTCGAGTTATACGCGGCGAAAAACTGATGTTTTGAACACTTTCGGAAAAGTGGGCGTGGTGTAACCTCTGACGTATAACGACTTCGTCCAATCACAACTGAGCCCGCGAGGCTACTTTGCTTTATCGCAATGGGGGGACACAGCTGACTCTGCCAATAGAAGCAGTTGCGACAGTATCTGTGCAAGCAGACCTTCCGTGAACCCCCCTCCACTCCCTTCCCTTCCACGAAAAGCAGTCAAGGACGGAAGGAAAATGACGTCAATGTTATCACAGCAGCTTTTTCGGTGGGCGTCACCTTTTGCTTATTTTAATTTTTGATTTATGAGTGAATGGTTGTGGTTAAAAGATTAATTTTTTCACTAAACTTCTTTTTTTGTTACCATCTAACGATTTCGTGTACAAAATTGCGATTTCGGTTCCTAGTAAACGCCCCCATTATGGAAAAGCTAGGCAGAAAGAAAGAATTGCTTTCAGTTCATCGAATCCTACCATAGACGGTAGAATGCGATACAATATTGAGATTTGTAGGCGCGAATGCCTCCTTCCAGTGGCAAGCTAGTTTTGAAAAGGCTACCCATTCAGGAAAGCCCTTCCGTCTCGCCGGTCGTTACACTCTTTCGCCGCTGCCTTCCCTCTTAATTAACCGCGTTCGTCTTTTCCCTCTATCGTCCCCTTCTGTCCACGGAAAGTGGGTGATTTATCGCCCAATCCACCGCGCGGGTCTGCCCTTCGGGTGAGTTTTTTACTTGGTGCGCCGGAACCCCAGGGAAAGCCTCGGTTGGTCTCGTTGCCCTAGTGCTCGAATGGGACCCCACTCCTTTCGAATGGGTCCCCCGCACCCCTTCCCAGCGCCATCCCCCCTCGGAGAAACCGATTCGCGACTCCATCCGCATTCTCGCTTCCATTCAAGGAAGCGTTTTGTTTTCGACTTCTTGTTCATTTCCCCCATTGAGTGAACCGATTCCGTCCCCCAGGAGTCGAGAGAGTGGTAGGGTGTTCCACCCGCATTCGCGATTCTTCTTTGCTCGAGTGGTGTAATTCGCGCTCGGTGAATCGGACGTGGGTATTTTTCCCATCCGCAGAGTTTCTATAATTACAGAAAATGCCCTCGAATGCCTGAACAGAAATATCCCGAAGAAATGCCGAGTTTCTCTCATCACGGTAGTAAAGCGTTCGGTTGAAACTATTGTCGTTAACTCAAAGCCCAAACAGTTATGCGGTGTCACTGTTTAGCTCAACATTTTCAATATTCGGCAGGTTATGTAACGGAGGTAAAATGAGAGAGATGTTTGTGGCGGTTGTTTTAGACCTTGCACATTATTTCCTCTCAGGTTTATAACGACGCTGTAATAATTCAGGACAACATTCAGGGAGCCACATGAATGACAGTTAAAAATTTTATGTAAACCTAACATTTAGGATATCTACTGTTCGGGTTTAAAGATCTGAGATTAATATTACTGTATTATGCGCACAATTTCAATGATAATATCACTGATAATTTATCGTTTTAAAAAATCCATGAAAGTATGCCCTGTATTGATCGATTTGCGTGACCTTCAGACCTGTCTTCAGGAAATTTTAATTTAGTTGACCTGCTATTGGTTATTTACTTTTACCTATTAATTTTATTTGTATTCTCAATATGAAACATTATTCGCTCTTGCCTCAAAACTTCCGGATAACTAGCGGAAGGGATATATTCCAAATTTTCTTGAGATTTGTTCAAATGAAGAATTAAGTGTACCTACATGTGGGGGGAAAATAGTTCCAAATAACAAGAATTTCAAATATGTTATGCTATTAGCTGCAGATATTTACTCTTCTGCATTATTTGATCATATTTCGAGAAGTAATTGGACACAACGAATAATAATGATTGCTGTACCGAGGACATTATATTTTATATTTTTTTTTAAGTTTATCGCGATGCCATTTATCTCGCTGTCGGAAATATTCTTTCTCTCAGAAGTGGCTCTTATTCATTTCAACGCACTTCGATTCTCGTGTGTTCCACCGCCTAATGCCATCCTCACGACTCTTGCGTGCTAGGTCAAATCAGCAGGGAGTCTCTTCTTACCCAGATGACTCACGAACTAGGTCAGCTCTATTCTCGGGGAGGTTGAATGGGAGGTGGGAAGTTGGTGGAAATGGCGTAAACGCTGGTCGTATTACGGATGACCTTCCATGCCCGCGGCGAAACATGAAATGAAACTTGGTTTTTGGCTACTTTGTGATTTATCGTTCTTTCGGAATCTCTTGCCGGGTACGCTCCGAAACACCGATATATCCTGAAATAGGAGCCTGAGAACTCAATCGTGTGGAGGAAAGTTGGAAGTCTGACCCACATTTGAGCGTAATTACTGCCGGAACACCTGTCTTCAGCCCGTTTTGATTTAACTGCAGTACAATTCCCACGGAATTTTTCAAATATTTATTGACCCCGCTAGAAATGAGTGTTTACGTATAATCTAACAATTTTGCTGCACGCGTCTTGAGGGCGTAAAAATAATACGGTCCTCTAATTAAGTAGTACTGAAACTTCATTCCAGGTGAGCATTACGTGAATTTTCACCGGGACACGTGGGGAGGTCGGGAATGAAATTATTGTTATTTCCTCGGTAAGGAGCATAAACCGTCCGCTCGGAAAAATGTAAATGATACATGGTGATGAAATATTAAATGAATGTCAATGGGAAACATCTCGTTTTTCGGCTATTTTTTGATCTGCAGTGCTTTCATAACTTTTCGATAGGTGCATGTCGAAAGCCATACAACGTGAAACAGAAACCTGAGATCTTACTGAGAAAACTGAGAGATTTTACGGGGAACTTGGAAGCCTGACCCAAATGTGAGCAAAATTATTGTTGGTACCCCTGTATATTACCAACTTTGATCCTAGGGTACTTCGGTAACCAGGAAATTTCCTAATTTTTTTTAGGATCCTGTTTGGGATGAAGTGGGGTTTTGAATCAATTATTCCTATCTTGGATTTTCACGCCTTTCACCCTAAATCTTACACTATTTCCTAACATTTCTTGTCCCTCCGCAGAAATTTGCTTATTTCTGCTTGTATCACTCCAGGAGCGAACGTTTTCGAGCATTCATCTACATCTACATCTACATAATACCCTGCAAGCCACCATAAAGGTGTGTGGCAGGGGGTGAGCTCTCACCAAATACATATGCGCTACATATCATGCATAAAATTTGTAATTAAAAATTAAAATAGCAACGCATACATGCAAAAACATGCTGTTAGTTGGGTTAGCTTTAAGTCCTTATACCAACATGCAGCTACCAATGTTATCCATTGCTACACTCGTACTGGATACATTTACCGTTATTCATATCCCTAATAGTAATAATCCATTCCTCTCTGCATAAGCACTAGCCGAATGCATTGAAATCGGTGGAGGAGACCGAATAGGGAAGACGGGAATCAAAAACTCGTACTCTCTTGACCGCGAACATAAACTCTCCGCTCGACAATCGCTTTCCTTCACGTCTCAAAAGTCACCCGAGCAAACAAACCGTTCTTGCGCTAGCGGAGAAAGAGAGGGAGAGAGAGGGAGGTTTCGAACTTTTACGAGTCGCTCCGCCTCGTCTCCTTTTATCTTTCGTCACGACGGAAGCCCTTTTAAACAAATTCCCCGTCCCTTTGAAGGCAGTTCCTTTTGGGTTTCCCGTACGTGCGCTCAGTGTGTTTGCCTCTCCCGGCATAAGATTCTCGTGTTCGGCTCCTACGTTTTCGGAAAGCGGGAAAAAATGAGTCGCCTTTTGTAGTCGGGAGTCGGCCGCTCTTTCTAGCAGTGCGGGAACTCATTTGCATCCAAACGCACTGAGGACTCCTCTTCCCTTAATCTCCTGCCCTCATCTACTGTACTTTGTCTCCCTCCGCGCCATGTCCCAACTTCCCGGTTACTTCGTTCTAAATTTTTGTCCATACGTGATTAGGAAATGGAGACTCTAGGATTGCTCAAGCATAAAGTGAAAGAATAGGTAGAATAAGGAACAGATAAGGGTAATCCATAAAATATATAACGATAATTTTCCACTCGTTACCCACCTACCTTTACTCCTCCATTTCAACACTGTAACATTTTTAAATACTCCCCCATAATTTACGTAACGATGGCAATGAACTTTATTCTTTTTAATTAAGCATAACAAAAAAGACTTTTGGTTAATTCCTTTTTGTATATCAATACCAATACTCATTCGCTAATTACAATTCTTTAATCGTTATTATCTGAACAAAAAATCAAATTTACAAATTTTACAAATTTAAAATATACATCTGAACAGAAAATTAAAAATTAAATGTATCTTTCTCTCATCACAATGAAACTTTCCTTCCTGTTGATAGTTTATCGTTACGTTTGGTCAGACCCCTACCTCATTTGGTGGTACGTACTTTTGGATGGCCCCATGCAAATGTCTCGCACATAAAACACGGTTCTTATGTCGCTCAGGTTTTTTGTGCCTTTTTCAATCAGCTGCAGTGCAGTGCAGTAGGGTAGACCGGGGCAGGTTTACACAGTTTTTTTATTTAGATTTTTCTTATTTTTTGTATTGCAAGGATTTTCATGTTTTCCATACTGAGGTATTACTTGATAATTAACCTCCATTTAGAAACCTATCAACAGCCTCACACTATCATACTTTTTTATGTACTTAAAATATTATTGAGTGAAGTCACCTGTGTAAACTTGCCCCCTTTAGGGGGCAGGTTTACACAGTACCTGGGGTAAGTTTACACACATTTTAAAAAGAAGAAAGTTAAGGGTGATTGTTAATAAAACATGACAAAAATTATACTAAATAAACGGAGGAAGCAGATGGCGGAAGTAGATGTAGATTATATGTATTTGTATGCATGTGTATGTATTGTATGTGGATGTGTATTGACGACGCAATGTAGCCGAGCAAGGCTCACGTAGACTGGCGCCTTGTGACAGATACATTGGTTTGAATGAACCACTCCCCATTCTTATCCGTCATAGGCGTTCATGCGACTATTCTTTTTCGGTATCAATTATGTAGCATTGACGACATGATGTCGCCGAGTAAGGCATACGAGCCCTCCAGGACATTGTCTTCGCGTGGTTTCGTGTTTTCTCGTCTGAGGGTGTGTTCCTAAACTTTGGTGGTCACTCCCCTCATCCCCGATTTTGTTTGGATGCATTCGTCAAGGCCTATTCATTGCATTCTTGCACAACTGCCCTTGCAATCTTAGATACCGTTTTATTTCCCTATTTGTCAATTGGGCAACCTTTGCCCCCAAATTCGGACAGGTCGACATTCGCCAAAAATTAACGAAAAAATTAACTGAAGATAGTTTTATATCAGTTAATCCATAATTTTAACTATTAAAAGTTAACTCTTCTAAAAAGAAACGATTAAATTAAATAGTTAACCACATTTTTAACGATTAATTTTGATCATTAATTTTTTAAAACGTTAATCCCAACTCTATATGTCATATATAGTCATTGGACGCTAGTCATCCATGAATCACAGGCAGTGTTGATGAACTTTTTCAATGGGCCGTATACGCTCCAGTCAAAGGTTGACGCTAGTGGCTACAATGGGGAGGGAAAAACCAAATTGTTACGCCATTACCTTGCAGAAATCTAGATCTTCAATTGAGAGGTGCCAATCATTGCTATCGAGAAGCAATAGACATGGCCGCTCGGGAGAGCATCGAGCATGATGAACAAAGTGTTTGCCAAATAAAACCATTTTTCTCAACTGACCAACATGAGGGGTTGGCATCTCCTTCAGAGCCAACAGGGCCGTCACGAACGAATTTTGGCTTGCAGTTTACCCTGAGAAACACGATGAAGGCATGCTGTAACCAGCAGCATTTACAGGTGTTGCCATTGTGACAAGAGTCTCTCCTTCAGCGGGTGCGATTCTACCGTTCTGGCGGAATCCTTTCAGTCCAACTATTAGGCTTGTGAACTGCAATCACGACAGTTTCATCTGCATTCCAAATGTCTGATGACCCGATCTTAAGGTGGTTCATGACAATCATCAAATTTTTGAAGAAAGCCGCGATATTTGTCCAATTGAAACAAGTAGCTCTCGCAAGGCTAGTAGATTGAATTGCCCTGATTCATAAAGAGTTGTGCCATTTTAAAAACCCAGAAACCAATCGACTCCTGTAATTTCTCGTTCAGTCCAAGAGGGTAGACTTTTGCGCTACGCTTCTGTCGTACGCTTCTAGCAATATTATTAGGAATGGGTGGTAAAAAAGAATGAATAGTTAAGGATATTTTTGTCTCTTCTAGGGGCAGACGACCACGACAAAAGTCTTGAAAGAATCGGACGGTCCATAATGAAAAATTTTTAATATAAATTTTTTAATGTTCCTCTAATTGCCTTGAAAAGAAGCAAAATTAAACTACAATCCCTATGATCTATCAAATTCAGTACAAATGACCGCGCAGACGTTCTAAGTATGCATGTGAGTTCAGGTGTTCTAGTGTTTGAAAAGCACGGGGCACCTTTACACGATTTGAAGAATGTGTAAACATGCCCCATGTGCCTTGTGTAAACTTGCCCCTTCGTCACATTTTCGACAAAATATAACCTATAAGTTTGTTTCACGACGTAGGCATTCAACTGAATATCTTTTATTAACAGCAAAAGAACAGTCTAACAAGATAAACCATAATGAGTTGTGGACATCTAATGGTATAGAAGTTATTAATGCCATCATAGTGGTGTAAAAGTTTACTCACTAAAAGAAAAATCACAAATACTGCTCTCTACTGATTTTCACTCGTCTCTATGACTGCAGACTTACATAAATGTAAATGGTGGTCACAATGATTCTCCTGACGTGGTAAGTGCTGCGCTCCGATCAACAGTTAGTGAACTATAAGCAGTGTGTAAACTTGCCCCTGTACCAAACTTACCCCGGTCTACCCTACTATTTGTACACACTTTTTTGCCGTCAGGAAGATATATTTCTAAGCCTCAATCGGTCCACGAGACACTTTTATCGCATATAATCGGGAGTACCGAGATAGTATTCACGCCAACCCATTCTAGAGAGCGTAATAAGTTTGCAAACCCCTGGTTTGCATTGACGCAGGCACTAGACCAGGGGTGGCTAACCTATGGCACGCGTGCCCGAAGTGGCACGCGGAGCTGGGAGGGCACTCGAACGATACCTCTATCTCACTCGATCGGTTGGCACGCGAGTCGAGCGAGCATACACTTATTTCATAAACTTTGGCACTCAATCGCCAAAAGGTTCGCCACCCATGCACTAGACTAACCCAACACACCTCACTTATTTTTTGTGTAGTGATTGCTCGCGAGAACTTTTTTCTATTAGAGCTATTACTAACATAAGAGGAAGATCTTCCTTCCATGGTTTCAGAGCTTCCAAGTCTATTTTTTCCCATGAGTATTTCAGGTGATGAACAACTTAATTTTGATGAAAATAAATGGTGTGCTTATTTGGCCAGTTAGTCACACATTTTTAGCCATTTGTTTGCTTCGTCCATCTCCTTTAGATGATTAAGGAAAATTAGGTTATTTGATAGCCATGTTGTTGAATTATTAAAGAACCATTCATCGCACGCACCAACACACCAACCATTGGCTCAAAATAATAAAGCCGTTGTTTTGTTTTAATATCTGGAATGATTAGCGGTTCATCACTTGAAAAAATACTGGCACTTCCGTACAGGACAGTTTTCATCTTGAGTTAAGATTCCATAATATTGTGAGTCTTCTGCAGCGTATCAGTTACTGATCAAAAACATGTGGGTTTCCCTTAGTCGAGTCCATTTCTCAATTAGCCGAGCAGATTTTATATGATTGTTTTGGAGCTATATATGTTTCCCTTTATCACCGGATGAAAAGGGAAGGATTCGGATTAAAAATGGTTCTAGAATTTGGCTTTTAGGTACTAAAACTTCTTAGGTTATATCGCATCGTCAAATGAATCCTATACCTGAGGTAACCATACCACCTGACGGGATTCGAACCCACAACCTTCGGCGCATGCGCGTTATCGTCCTGGCTACTGGCGTTGATGAGGATGAAAAAGACGTGTTAAAAGCCATCTCTTCAAAGGAAGTCTATATTTTCATCCAGTCATATGGTTGGTCGTGGGTTCGTATCTAACCAAAATTTGACATCCAACCAACGCTTCACCTAACAAAACCCTGCTAATTCTAGGGTCTGCATTTCGAAGCAATGGCTTCTGAAACATTGATTTGTTATCTAAATGGGCGTAATCAATGAAAATGGCCGATGCTGTCTGCTACAGATCGTCTGCTGCGGTGAAGGTGAGGTTGACCAATTGACCCATTGGTTTCGAAGTTAGCAGGGGTTTGCGTTGTTTACAACAAATCCATCAATTTTAGTGGTATAAACTATTTGTTTTCTGTAAACTGTTGCTACTTGATCTGGCTTCCTTATATCAAAATCGCAAGTTATTGGAACGAAAACTACGGGAATACCAAGCGCTCAAAGTTGGGCAATGATTTTACGCGCAAAAAACGGGTTCTTTTTTGAGAAAAAATTAAATACAGGAAATACTATGGAGCCGAAGATTTTTTAAAGTAAATAATCCAACGTAGAAATAAACTCTCTCTCGTATGCTTTTTGTTGCATTGAAATTGATCGCTTCGTTTAGACGATAGAGCTCCTCAAACTCGGGTGTCTTGCTTTTTTTTACAGACAGTAGTGTAGGGTAGGAGGAATGCACCCCGTGTATGTTATTATTATGAGCCTTCTACCGATTGAGGTGCCTTCCATTGAGTACACCTACTTTCCTGTGCATTGTATTTTTTTGAACAGTTTCTTCACTGCGTCAGTTTTCTCAACAGATCAGTAAATGTCCTCCTTCTCTTCACTATACCAAAATACCCTTTTTTCTCAGCCTTTTTTACGCTTAGCCAGTCCTACCCTCAACAACGAATCCCTGATGTATCAGTGAAAAAAATAGACTAGGCTCGTGCTGGCCCGTACGAGGGTGGGTGAGGTGCTGTCTATTTTCTGACTCTGAAACATTCTCGCTCCCTTTGCCTCACTGTTCTGGAAACAAATGGAGGGATGAGGTAACTTTGGTTGGTTTACGAAGTTGAGAGAAGGCGGCAGAAGGGTGGTTGAGAGTTATGACTGGACGGTTTGTGCTACTGCGCTCTGCATCCCCTCTCGTGGCAGAAGGTAACAACACCATCCCCTTCTCATCCAGGCGGGAACAAATAGACGACGCTCTCGGAGCGCTATGGATCGGGAGTGTTGTGTTAATATTTACAGTTCGCGTGTGGAAAGGCGTTCGGGAACACCAGAGGATTGGAGAACCACGCGAGTGTAGAGCTGGGCTCGGCATCAGGAGGAGAACTGAATGTGGGTGTAATCATGAAAATTGCTGAATTTGGTAAAAGGATGATCAAGAGCTTCTAACCGTTTTAGTACTGCAATGGGAAGGAACTTACCTGCTTAAAATTTGAAATTTAGCTAAGCGTTGTCTTTGACAAAAGGAATTTGAAATAATTCTGATTTTAATCTTCTACCATATTTCGAAGGTTCGGACTCAACATTTTATCGTCAGCCTAGGTAGCCAAGTTAGTAATGCGCCGAATAGGCAAACCAAAGACTCTGTCTTAGTGAATAATTTTCTATTTGTTTTACAATTAATCAAAATAACACCGTATAAATAATACGGTGAGATATAACCTAAGACGTTGGAGCACCTAAAGGCCAAAACCTACTACATCTACTACTAAGAACACACATTACTTAAAGAAAATTAGCAGTCTTATTCACCCTCCCTCTTTCATCGTTCATAACATTCCCAGACTGCTTTACACCATACCTATTTGAGCACTGAAAGATAGTTCGGAAAGTGAAGAAGCGGCTACGTTATTAGATGCAGTGAATTGTACGATTACGCACCGCTTAATTGATGCCAGCTACACCACCGGTATTTCCTAGAACTATTACGCTCGACCGTGATTTGTAATGGATTCTAGATTCGGACGAAAAGTGAGTATCATTCTTATTTCTGTTTTCAGTTCTGAAAATCGAATTTGACTCTATTCTCGATACACGATTGGACCATTTAAACGATGCGATTTTGAGTATGATGAATTTGGTTTGATTTTCAGTACTGATATAAGTGTTGTAAAAAAATCCTTAACGTAAGACGAGGCTGTACTCTTCCCTCACTGTCGATAGCGCACCGTAACCGTTGGCCAGGAAAATCCCCGTATTTAATAGTCAAATTCTTATTGCCCTAAGCCGATGTCGGCCTCAGAGTGATGAGTACGCTTGAGTACGTTAATTTACAAGGCGTATTAATGTTCAAGACATATTAGGTTACAAACATTGAAATATGAAGAACAAAAAGAGAAAAAAATAACAAAAAAAAGAAAATAAATACAATTTACAAAGCTCAGGCATATTTTAAATACGCACATCAACGGATTCATTTCACGTACGTTTTAACGGGGCACATACACAGGTTCACATCACACGAATGTTTTAACGTTGCGCAAGAATATAACTCCAATATTTACAAATTAGCGGTAATATTACACATTAAAAATAAGGGGAACTATTAAATCTTCTGTGATCGAGAAACTTCCGATGCATTTCAAACCGCCGCACAACCGCCTACCTCTCGTCACCTTCGCCATTGAATGCTTTTGCAAAAATAGGAGTAAATAATTTACTTAAACCAATATTAATTTTGCCGTTTAGAGTAGTATAATGCATGGACGGCCCATGATATCTATGTAATCTTACCGCTATTAGCGTGCCAATTTCCTTTCTGCGACGAACAAAAAGACATGGTAGTATTCAAATCTGGAGGTGGTGTGCCCCCTTACGACTGGAGGATCTTCCCGGAAGTCCTAAGAAGAGAATAGAGCCTCACTTTTTCCCATTCCCTCAAACGTCCAAAGGGTTGGATGGATTGCATCACCGTCCTCCGGTGAGACGGCCGACGCCGACGCGGGCCCTGGCACGAGGGATCTCCGGGCGTGCCAGGGCCGGCAGCGTACGTCTAAACAGAGTCGCGAGAAAGGCCGCGTGAGGAGTTCGAGGCGATCGGAGCGTGGGATCCACTTGGAAGGGATTCCTCGCATTCCGCATCGGGAGAGACGCCACACCAATCAATGCCCCTGGTCGCGCCATTGGATTGATTCGGCCCGCACCGATTAGAACGCCGGCATACATGTGCATTGGACAGTGAAGAAAACTCATTCCTGGCTCAGTACCTCCTCTCATTTGATAGCTATTCGGTAGACCAACACTTACGCCATTTAAAATAGATGGGTTGGTGGAGAGAGGTAGGAATATTCCTAGGAAATGGCGGAAGGGCTGAGTGAAACCCGGCGTCAGTATTACATCTTCATGTACGAGATACTCTGCGAGCCAATGCGAGGGTGTGTCGCAGGGTGTGAAGATCACCAAGCATGCACCATTGACATGCAAACAAGCAACTATAGGGTCTCATGCAACTAGATTGTTAGTATCTATAGTATTTAAGGGGTTAATACATGCATCATGCACTACAGACTACTCTAAAATATGTCCCCTACCTATCCCTTTGCTATTCTGCCTATTCTGTTCTCTTATAGTACAGGGGAAAAATGCCATCTTAGCTTTATTAGCTCTTAGCTTTATTAGACGACTCTTAGCAAAAGGCGCCAAGGGGTCTGTGGTTTAACTTTCCATCCAACAGACGGAGTGCTGAACTTAAAATGTTCTCAACATAGTACTCAAGTATAAACCGGTATTACAATGGAAAACCTGCCACTGCCGGGATTTGAACCAGGGTCCTCTGGATGGAAAGCTTCCACTTTGGAAACCACAGCAACCTGATCCCATTCTCTCTCGCGTGTCCCATTCTCATTAGAGGGGACGTTGTTTGAAGAGATTAGTAGGAGGTAGAGTAGGTGGAGGGACCAAGTAATTAATGGGTTAATTCTAAATTGAATCTTGTTGTATGGTTTTTATTACACAATCGAGCGATGATACGATGTTTTTTTATTTTTCAGCAGCATTGATATTTCTAGATACGCACTATGTTCCTGTTTTTTAAAAGATATTTTGTAATCGTAAAACATCTGGTGCATTTAATATACATCGCACCTCTTCCTAATAGATATTTGATATATTTTCCCGTCGATAGGTAAAGTGCTCTTCATGCTCTTTATCTAGCTCTATCTAAGCCCTTTATGTAAGATGTCAGCGTATGTAGGTCGCAAGCATTGATTTTGTCACATCGTTTATTTTCGATTTACGAAGTATTTGTTGCAAGCATAATAGAATCAAGTGAAATGGCTGTATGGATGCTTCAATTCCGGTTATTTCCCAGTCTCGCCGTAATCTAGAGCGCATGATATTCGATCCCAGGTTTCCGCGACGCTGGTTTGTATATACCTGAGTTTCTTCCGGGTTCTCAGCACTAATATTAGCTCTCTAAGACGCGTTTAGTTCACATGCTCACCAAAGGCTTCAGGTCAAGGATCTTTCTCTTTAAGTTACACGAATCTCAAGTATATGGTACCTATAATAAATATTTTTAGCTAAGTGGTGTGGTAAAGTTTTTGTCGGAGATTAAAGATTTATAAATATGGAAAAATTAATTGTTTGCTCGTATTTGTTTTGTTTCTGGGAAAGGTGAACAATATCCGAGTAGCCAATAATGTTTCATTTAGATTAGGTGGTTCCAGTGACGCACCCACGGGGAAGGGAAGGAGCAAAGGGACCCTGGCCCCCCCTTAGCTCTCTACAAATCCCAAATCAACCTTTAATTGGCAAGTCACAGTCATTATGGTAGCAGCTATTGGAAAAATAGGAAAAACTTGTTACATCGTTTGACCCGAGTATGACGAGACCAAAGATTGCAGAAAGGCTCTTTCATCTGCGCTTTGACATATGTTCACAACTTAGTATTGGCATAAAAGTTATGACTATTTTTGTCTGTATGTTGCTGATGTGGCTACTTATAGGATGCATATATGTAATAACTAATATTGCGTACTATAACATCGAAAATATACTGATTAACATAACACTTTGGTTACACTTTGCCAAAGATCGGGCAGATGGTGCTTAAAAAATTTCTAGGTGCGCCACTGGGTGGTTCAATGGGTAGAAGTTGGAGTTTTGGAAGGGGAAGAGGGGTGGAGAGAAACCCTGCGTTCACGTTAGACTATTCTTGACGAAATTCACCTAGGGGTGCACAGGATAGCATCCCTTCCGACGGACGAAGTTATGCCCTTGAAGTGGTCTCCACACAGCACTCCAATAGGGAACGGTGATAAAATCACAATTCTCTACCTTTTCCGGGATTCGAAACCGGTGCCTCGGGATGGTATGTCGATACTCGAGTCATCACACCGACCCAAACCACATTTTTCTCCTCACCAAGAGTTCATATATGGAGAAACTCCGGTCCGTGTCCTGACAATCCGTCCTGGGACCAATAAATTCCATTCCCATCCTCATCCCCGAAAGCGTAGCTTTTTTGTATTCCCCCCGTGAAGGAAGACAAAGGGAAGGTTCGGAGGGTGGGGGCATCCATTGAGATTCCCGAGTTCTCCTCCGTCCTCTCGGCTCGAATCCATCCCCCCCCCCCCCCCCCCTTCCGCCAGTCTCCCGTCAGCCGACCCATCTTTCCTCGTCACCCCTCTCGCCCCCTGGGATGTGATTCACGCACTTTGGCCCCATCGCCGCCTTCGCATCCCGCCTTCACCTTTCCGGCCTTTCTTTCCTCCCGTGGAGCCTTCGCTTGGTCCGCCGACGAAATCCTCCTCCCACCTTCCAAAGCAAACGGTTTGGAATGAAAGGCATGACTTCGGGAGTGCATCCTGAAGAACGTACGCCTCGAGCGTATTTGTCGTATTTTCGGTCGTAGAAACGCTTGCGGTTGTGGAATGCGCAAAAGCTAGTCTAACCCCCGTCAGAAATTAACGCATCTTTATGTAGGTGCCTACATGCGCAAAGCGTTGAGATGCTGGAATAATAAATTATGCAAATAAATAGAATACGAATGTTAATTAGGGATTATACTATACATGAACAAATTTTAGTTTTCCACAGTTTTATTTTTCCTTTCTTTACCCAGGTTTCGACTGTTAAGACGTCATCAAGTGCACTACAGAAACATTTTTTCAGCAAGTATATTTGTTAGTAGCATTTGGCAGCAAGCATATTTGTTCAGCGAGTATATATATTATATATTCAGCAGCCAAACAAAATTTTCTTTATTACACCGGATGATGACTTAACAGTCGAAACCTGGGTAGTGGAAGAGAAATAAATTTGTGTAAACAGGACACCAAATATACATTACATATCATCCATAAAAAGGATTAGTTATTATATTCTATCTAAACTTTTTTTTAATGTTTATACACCGGAAAATAATTTGACACCTACGAACGGTGGGAGATCATTCCGTCGCATGTTTTGAAGCTGTAATTACTTAAAAAAATACTAAAAAAACTAAAATTGGGTAAAACTGTGGGCACGAAGTAGGACTATTTTAATATGTTTAGTGGATAGGTAACACGTACAACAGTTTAGACAGTTTTCGCCACATAGATTAATTTGTTATGCCTGTTCAAGACATCTGCCAAACCCTAAAAACCACCAAATAAAATACAAATTAAGAATAAACCTTAAAATAGATAGAAACAAAGCATCGAAGTCACTGTAGAAACACAGTTTTAACTGTAGTCACAGCAGTTTTAACTGTAGTCACAGTTAAAACTGCTTTATTACTTTCTACAGTAGTTCCCCTGCATTGTTGTTGATATTCTTGGGATGGGTTCCGAAATCAAGAGTTTGTACGCTGGTAGCTCGTGCATAATTCCATCAAGTAAATAGCTTGTTCCATCTGACTAATTGTTTAATGATTATTCCAGAGATGAGTAATATAGGATAAATAATATATAGAAAGGTAAATATTTGTAGATTTGGAGAGCTTTATACGTGTCTTGCTTTTCATTGCACTTGCATCGCTTTTAATTTTACGATTCGTTCAAAATAATTAATCATAGTATCGAGTATAATCATTTCATTTAAATTTCGACTGATCACACGAGCTTAATTTAGTGTACTCGAGGCAATAAATATGTCATCAAATTCTAGGGCCGTAAAATAGTGGGAACATTTTACTTCTAACACGTGTAAGAATAGATTTCATTTTGTTGTGTACGTGCGAATGACTCTAGGGAAGCTTGCCAGCCGCTTGCAAGCAGCTCAGTTTGAGCACGGAATCCGAAGCAGCTTAGAGAAGCGATGGAAGGATCGGCAGAGAGAGACTCAGCTTCATTCTCTCTTAACGATTCTTACCAGTCTCCTGTTGTCGCCGCGGTATAGGAAGTCGTAAAATATGAAATCTTTTTGCTCGACGACTGAGTAACATTAGTGAAATAGATATCATTAAAATGGAGAAAAGTATTCTTATTCAATTTCTTCTGCTTTTAAAATATGGCCTTCGCCATAAAAATTGATAATTCCCCTGTGTCGCAATATTTCCCTAATGTTCGAAATTTCTCTATTTATATCATTTTTTTATTCTTAAGCATGTACCTTCTAGTCTAGAAGCAAAGTAGTTATGAATATTGCGGTAATGTGGTAATGTGATTCAAAATCACCCTAAAATTATTTGGGATTGTAATTTGAAGAGACCACAAAGATTGCAACCAGCAGATAGTCATTACAGCAAGATTTGAGGCATTTGTTAAAAATTATGATGGACCTACTGAATATATTGGGTAAAACTGTAGGCACATGAAAGGTAGATGTGTTAATGTTTTCACTAATCAAGAGAGAATAAGGCATTGAGAACTGTATTTGGTATCGTAAAACAATTAAATGATAGTTTATTAACAATTATTCCTCAGTATAGATGGTAGAATTACTTAATTGTGAGGCAACTCAAATTTCGGGAACAAATGATATAATTGTAGGAAAAAGTTTTGGAAACAATTTTGAGGGTTCTGATAGACATACATTTACCAAAAATTGGTTTTTGTGTGCTTGACTGTTCTCAGAGTATTTATATTTTCTCTACGTATCAATTACTACTGTCACACTAAAAATAATGTTCTATCTAATGCTTATCCCTCATGTTCTTCAAATCTTCATTCTGTTGCGCACATAATTAGTTATGCTCGTCGTGCCAAACTATATCATATTTCAGTTTGTATTATTTTGTACAATGGCCTCGTAATAATGGTCCGATTTGTCAAAAAAATATTGACAATCACGTCTTTGTGACTCTCAATTCTGTGAAACTGAAGAGAGTAATGTCTGTAATTATTTTATATCGTATGTGTATAATATATGTTTTCCATACCGAAAAATTCTCTTCATTCAGTAGGAATTATCTAAGGATAGGCAAATAGTAACTGCTCGGTGTAGGCCAGTGTGTCACGTTGGCGACTTCCGCTTGCTAAGGTGAGGTTGGATAAGAGACAGAGAGAGAGAAATATTGGAGATGGATAAATATTCATTCAGTCTCCGTCGCTTTACTGTGTCTTCGCCGACACAATGCTTGTCCTCCCCCCCTCTCTTCACCCCTGCCACTCTACCACACCCCCCCTCCCTCTCACCATTTGCTCTTTACCTGCC
Organism: Platycnemis pennipes; assembly: GCA_933228895.1. Classification (NCBI taxonomy): domain Eukaryota; kingdom Metazoa; phylum Arthropoda; class Insecta; order Odonata; family Platycnemididae; genus Platycnemis; species Platycnemis pennipes. The sequence continues at coordinate 38,703,023 of OW121851.1, read as the reverse complement.
TCGAGGTAAGCCATTGGCGCCAAAGTTCCCCAAGGACCCTAATGTCCTCCTCCAAGGGTGAGGATTTTCATTCAAATAGTTGCGTGATTCCCCTTCGTTATGCCCACGTGAATTCATTCATCCGTCAAGGGGCCACGCCCATTATCTCCGTAGGCTAATTGATTGCTTCTTTCTCTCCTTTCCCTAGCGACCCTGTAATTTTCTCGACCCTTTCTGTGAATGGGGAATCTCTTAACGTCCTCATTAAGCCCCGGGCCCTATAATTCATCCGTCTTGTTTGGTATTCAGCTTAATACACTTCTCTTGTGTTCCGACTGAAATACCAGAACGATGCCTTGTGTAGAATTTTCCGCTTTTCTTTTAATATTAATGTAACGCGGATCTCTATGCGTGGTGCACTTTATTGGTTTGTTAGAAGGTTGGTGATGAAAGTCATTACTATCGCGTGTGTGTTTACTGTAAGCGTAAGGTATATTAACAATTGAGCAGCTTCGAATAAATGGGTGGCAAACTGCTTTAATTATTGCAACTCTTCACATTTTGTTTCTCGGACTAATCTCAGAGGTTTTTTGCTGTTAAGTCTCTAAATAGGTTCTTCCCAAATTTTAAATCCTGTGCTCACCAAATCACTAATGAGTAGATGGTGATATTAGTATGGCAAAACTATTCTCCTCATTAGATAATTGCTTGATAACTTTATTTGTAAAACTATGAATATTATTTTCGGTATTCTTTGTTCAGGAGCCACTCTGATATTCTAATGAAAAACCTAATGATCCATGAAAAGAATGGAATACGTCCATGAATGTCCGGAAATGGCGGACATTTTGTTTAGGATTGCTAATGTCTAGCAGTAATATTCAATCGATTAATCAAACATTTTTCCTTGTCAATTAAGAACATAGAGTAGGGTATTATATTCGTACAATGAGGATTTTTGAAGAATTCTTAGCTGTGTGGGCCCGACCAATTTGAACTATCTCGGATTAAAGGTTGAAAATGCCATAGTTTGATTTTAAATGTACTTAATCTACCACATTCGAAGCTTAGTATACACGAGCAAAACATATTTTCTACCCGTTCATTGGCAGAAATTGTAAATCCTAATCGTTTGGATTAGGTGCCAGTATTAATGCCTTTGCACCATTCTGATTCTCAATAGTTACGTATAAGACACTGTTGTATTCTGAGAAAGTGAACTCAAACGTTGATCAAGTTGGTCCCTGAAATAAATAAAAAAAACCTTATAGGAATTTATCAAGCTTGTCGTCACACGGCTCCCAAGTTAGGAAAAAGAATGGTTCTCTTTGAGTATATTATTAGGTGTTTATGTTATTTTATTGCTTGTAGGATAAAATACTGAATCGGTACGTTAATATCTCATCTATTAACATTCCATTACACTTTTGTGGGTACGCTTGCAATAAAGAAAGACACTAACCCAACACCATTTTTTTTGATTAAATCTAATTTTACGGCTTACTTTCTTCATGCCGCTGGCGTTGTCGTGTGCTATAGCTATTCCTTTTCGTCAAAGTTTACTTTAATCGTCTCCGTCTTCTCTCCCGCCTCTTTCATCTCATATCCTCCGCCTCTCACCCCCGTGTGTGCATACGGCAGTAGTCTTCAACATGTCGGCACAATCCAAGGGCCGGACTTCAAAAGCCTCATCCACTGGTATATACTCTCTCTCTCTCGTTTCCTCTCCCTCCAGCCTTCAACCCCTTTGAGTTCACCCCCAACCCTCCCTTTCCTCCTTCACGTGACCCGATCTCCAGATCCTCATTACAATTTTATGAATGGGACTTCAACGTTCCGGCGCCTCCTCGGTGGGAACCGCCGACGAATACCAAATGCACATACGAGCGGTGGAAGCCAAGTGGTCACATAATAAATGCTTACTTTCCTGGCTTCGATGAAGCTTGAGGTTTCCGAATTTTACCGACACATATTCTTTTCCGTGGAGGGTTATTATCGAACTTACTTTGCATTGATGTCATTTATCAACTCAATGATAAGTTTTCTAGCGAAATGAAGGAGGATGTGTGATGAGTGTGTTACATGACCCATCCACATCTATATGCTGTCCTACGATCAACCGCAGGAGCTAAACGTGATTTTGTTTGAAGAAAGTTTTCTCGGGTTCTACACCAGGTCAGAATATCCATACAATCCATAAAACCTCTGTGAATGTGGGTCAAGAGCTAACAGTTTCTTCTTGAATATGAACCGTCATCACTTACTTCAGACGTAATGTTACGATTCAAGCAATTACAAGGAATTCTATTTTATACGAACGGAAAATAAATCGTAATAAATTCTTATTCGTAAGAATAAAAATTATGCTCAAAAAACATTTCCTACAAATTTGTAACCAAGTACTTACATTAAAAACGATTTACCTGGGGAAATATCGCTTCGGTATATTATCTACTATTTTGATTTGTTCTCGAGATTTCCTCTTTCAGCATTCAAAACCAATATTTTCCTTCAAGTCCAAGTCCAAGGAGAAGTCCAATTTCCTTTTTCCATTTTAATCTTTTGATATTTGCGGGTTAATTTCGTTGATGCCCATCTTTTTGTGAAATATAATGCTCAGTATTCAATGTGCCTAAGATTTTATTTAAAACATTAGTCTATGTTCATGGTTATAATGTGTTATCATCGAAAGCAAAAGGTTGTTATTTTGATTCCTATTTATTCATGCAAATATGGAAATTTTAATATACGAGACGTGTATAGAACTACTATTAGTGGGTGTTTTAAGTCGTTGAAACTTGAGTAACATCGAATCCGTTTCCTCTAAACTTTCCTTGCCTTTTCTAGGCAATTCATCTTCACACCATTAAAATCCGGTTTTCGTTTCTCCTACGTGAGTCTGAAGAGCAGTGTTCTCCTCGGTAAATAAGGAGCGGCGGATAAAGGCGTCAAGTCATTTGGCGCCATTAATGAATGGTCGAAATGAGAAGCAGAGGCGTTAAGCACACAACGACTTGCGGGGAGCGGGAGGCGTGGGATGAAGGAGGGAATCACCTCTTAACCTCTCCCGAAAAGCCCAAACACTCTCTTACGTGACGATGGAGAAGAGATGATGTGTGGTTAACTACGATAGATGATGCGCCGGTGTGACTACCCACTCTTTAGCCCCGAAAATTTCGTAATTCGTCCTGGAAAAAAATACAACGTTGTCATAAAAGTTTTGATGGAGAAGACAGAACGTTAAACGATATGATTTGGAGTTGCCTGTGACAAAGAGCCGGTCGCGATAGTCAAGTCAGGGAGTTAGCGACCTGACAACCCAATAAAATCGTGTGCCCATCCCTCATTGGGTTTTGCTATTATATATAACTTAGGATGAGCTTATAAGTGACCTATATTAGACGGTGCGATATAACATCAGCATTTGGAACATCTTATCTATATCCATACTACTACTACGTGACATTGATATTGATTTCCAATTTCCCATTGAATCGAGATTAAATATTTCCCTTTAATTTCATTACAATACAATATAATGCGAAGATAATAAAGTTTACATAATTAATTGTAAAAAAACGAACATTAGAAAATAGTCTCCAGTATTAAGCTTGAGATGATAAAAATGTGTCAGGTGTATGGAATGATAGTTTGTATTTTCATCGGAAAATGATATTTAATATATTTCAGTTGCGCATTTGCATGATTCAAACCAATGTAAAAAGGGGATTTGGTTGATTTGATGGCTGGAGTACTGGCTCTTCATCATGAAGGTCCAGTTTTGAATCCCGGCACTTGCAGATTTTTTCAGCTGTCCGGACTTTAGTGTGGTGTACAGTGAACTTCAAGTTCAGTTCCTCTTTAATCAGATGGGACGTAAAGTTGTGGATAACCTGAGAAAAGTTTGTTAAGAGGAGGCTAATACCAATGCCGCGGCGTCGGTATTAGCCTCCACTTGGAACCGGCGCACCGGTTTGTTTTCCAAAATTCCTACTCTTCCAAAATTTCTACCCCTACCCAATTACCCACCAGTCATTAAGAGTCATGACGTCGGTCACCTTAACCAATAAAAACAACTGCTAAAAATTAAACAGCCGACAAGTAGAAACGCTATTGATTTGAGGTGTAATGACGATCCTTCCCAACTATTACTATCTCCACTATTACTGATTCAACTGGAACATAGGAAGCAGGATTGACAGGGCAGATGTCATTATAGATAAACCGCGAATGCGACGAAAACACTCCATTAATGAACTCTATTCTCTGTTGTGGTATCAGAAACATTTCGACGGAGCAATTGCTAGCAGTATAATAATTCGCCTTGCGAAGTTTCTCCAAGAACTCCTGTCGCATTGTCCGACAGCGACGCACGCGTGGAATCCAAGGCCCACCTCCGCGTATGCGTGGCTCAAGCTATCCGCGTGCCTTTAGCGGCCGCATCAATCATTTCCGCCGACGACGTGTCCCCCAGGGTCAGCTCCCGGGGCCGAGGGATGGGGGGAACCCCGGCGAGGAACGAAGGAGAAGCCGTCAGGCTCCGCGGCCTCCCCGCATTTCTCCACTCGTGGTGTCTCAATGACTGGCGAGGGACGGTGTCATCCCGTACTCCCGTGTGACCACCTCAGATGGAGGGTATCCGCGGAGGTTTTCCGTGGATGTCGAAGAAGATTAGCAGGGATGAATTAGCTGGGCAGCAGTGAGTAGCATTGACCATAATGAAGCAGTCAATCCTGGGAGATTTCTTATTTGAATGGTTATAAATTAGGATATTGCTGGGGAATTAGGTTTCAGATTAATTCCTGATAGCCATAAAAACAAAATATATTAATGACTCTAGGAAAATAAGCACGGCATCATTCCCCTGGTATCACAAAATGGTGGGACTTTTCATGCATCAAAAAGATTGAAATATGACATGAATTTCGTGTAGTTGCCAGCTAAAATGGATGGAAGAAGCCTAAATTTGATAATAATTGTATTTCTGTCTTAACTACAGTTAATACCAAACCATGTATGATTTCAAGCATCCTAAATTATTCTTCATTTAAGAAGATTCTTTCGAATCAATTGCCGGGAACGTATTTTATATTTACACAAAAACCAATGATTATGTTTTTCTGGAATTATTGGGAAACTGAAAAAAACGGAGAATATGATCATTTTGAAATAAAACGCCATTTCAGTGATCCCCGTAGTCTTTGTTTAAATTTATCAAAAAAGTACGACAATACTTTTCCACTCTGTGCCATGTTCCATTTTCATTCGTCTCTATGGTGCGCTTATTTTTCTGGTTTCCGGCTGGTAATCCCTTTGCCTTGTGACGCTTTTTCACGTACCCGCCTTCAAATCTTTCTCGCATTCGCGGACACCTCAGGCGAATATAATTATTAATGCGAGCGCACGAATTTCGTATCTTCTGGCGCTGGCGTCGATCGAAGATCGTATATGTGATACCACCCTTGCCGAATTGGGCGTTCGGGAAGTAGTCTCTGGGTGTTCGGCATATGTAGGGGTGAGGACTGAAGGGAGGGTTGTGAGGGGCCCAGCAACTAACCAATCTGCCTTCTTTCCCCTCCGGCCATCCAATCGGCGATAAAGGTATCTCCGAGGTAATAAATCTCAATTTATGCAATTTACCGCTCCCGCTGAGCAAAGGGTGTAAGCTTGTCTTCGCTTTCTGATTGACGTTATGACTTTACATGTTCGCCTCTCAGGAATACATAAAGTTTTCTGGACGTTAAGTAGGTTTTGAATATTAATAATGCACTTTGCGCGGGTATAAAGAAGTGTGAACACCAATTCCGACAATTGACGGGAACGCTGGTGGAGTTGATGTTTTTTTAATTTAAAAATTGCATTAATGAGATGCAATCTGGCAATGCTGTACACTGAATGAACTTATCAGTCTTCTATATGAATCAATTCAGTAGCAAACTACTCGAAATATAAAATGTAAATCTCTCCTATGTGTATAGTAATTATGAACAAAGAGTCCCGTCGTTTATACCCTGAATCTATAATAAAGAATTTTGTACGATTCATAATATTTTTTCACTGTTTACTTTCAGTTGAAACATTTTTCTAGCACTTATCAATACTATGACCACACAGCCGTTGCGCTAAATGAGACAGGCCCACTTTAATCCAGTACAGTAAAAAGTGCGTTCGCACGTAAAACTGTGAAGAATTTTCACGTCACTAATAGGAGATTAACTTTCTTGCTTCATTACTTTGAGTGAAATTTTAGAAATGTAGACCAGGATGATAAGGCGTAGGTATAAGAGGCAAACCAAAAGTATGATCACCTTCTTCGTCTAATTTTACTTAAAAATACCTATTCCTCGAAAAAGGTGGTTATTTACAGTAGTGTATTATTCACTGTGGTCAATCTATCGAACATTCAGAAACACACACTCTTACAAATTCCTCGTATCAGGTTAAAATAGCTCAATTTAATGCTCTCCAACTCCTGAAGTTGAAGAAGCAGAAGACCTTCTCCTTTTATAGTCATGTGTTGTTGGAAAACGACTTCCCGCTATCGTCAATTCGCTCTCAATTAAAAAAAAAAATAGTACCTACCTAATTCATGAAAATGGTGGGCATGGACCAAATCGTATTTTCGACTCGTATATCGAATTCCGATCATTCATTACCAAGATAAACAGTCTTCCATAAATTGCTTGTGTCGATTCAAGTGAATGCACTTTGTACCCTTGAATGGGATGGAGAATCAATCGCCTTTTATGGTCGTATATTTGCTGGCTTTCCTCCTCCCATCCCATCCCTTCCTGTCCACTCCCTTCTCTTCGCGACGTGTAACCCGGTAACGTGGCTAATTGGCGCCATTGCCCGTTGCCAGGGCCGTTTGTTCTTCCGCCGCGCAAGTGGACGGGCCGGGGAATGAAGAGAGGGGCGGGGGGATAAAGGGATGGCCGTGGCATCGGACAAATCGATTGATGCGGAATCGATCGAGGGTATCAATCCTCGAGGCCCTCTCTCTCTTCTACTCTCATTTTTTTTTTGGTCCCTCTCTTCGCCGCTCCCCCAATCAATCCATCCATCAGCGGGGCCTTTTAAATGTGGGACCACATATCGACGGGCGGTAGGCGCCCGCCGCCCTGCGAATGGTAAGTAATGGTAGATCTGGGGCCCTGATACGCAGATGTATTATACGCGGAACGGTTTGGATGGCGTGCCTGTGTGTTGGGGGAAGTGAGGAGATGATCAGGTGCGATTAGGGATTCTTCCTCCTGCTCTTCTTTTTTTTTTGCTGATGGGATTGGAGTTCATCGATTGTTCGAATGCGAGGGAATGCGTTCGACTGAGCAGGGTGGGGTGAAAGGGTGGAAAGCAAAGGAGGAAAGGTAGGGAGAGAAAGAGGCGATGAAGATGCAGAGGCAAATTGGAGGAAGAGGAATGAATACATTGGAGGGCAGGTCGTGGCGTCGTTTAAGTCATGGGAAGAGGATGGATGTTGCTCTTTGATGTTTGGTATCTGAGATACCAAACAGGTGTATTTACAGTATTAGGTTCTAGAATAAGGAGATAATTTTCATGGGTTATGTACCTGTTTTATTTTGTTTGATCCGTAATTGGTCCCTCATAAGTAGGTGAGTACAATTATTTGAATTAGGGATGCCAAATGCACATTTTAACTCTAGCATTCAGCAAGACCAGACTTTATTAGCACTGGATAGAAAATGAGTACTTTCTGCAAACGAGAACTATTAGGGGTGATAAAGAAGTTGGGGATCGGGTTGATGTGGTGGCTAGAGTACTGGCCTCCCATCCCGGTTCGATACCCGGCAGTGGTGAATTTTTCAGTGGATACCGGTCCCCAATTGAGTGCCTAGTGGAGGGTTTTTCAAGTCCAGTAGGTACTCCGTCCGTCGGATGGGACGTTAAGCCCTGGTCTCCTTGGCGCCATTCGTTAAAAGAGTAGGCTAATCCCGACGCCGGGTTTCTCTCCACCCTTCCTCCTTTCCATGAAAACTCCTACCATTATCCAATTATCCACCTATCCTATATGGCGCAAATGACCTCAGCTGTCGGTCGCTTCCCCTAAATAACCAACCAACCGATAAAGAAGTTGATTAGCTCTTTTGGAGATTTAGAAATGGGATCACTCATGAATTTAATATACTAATCCTCATTTCCGCAATGCAATAATATTCTGCAGTGTTGGATGTGAGCTCATGTTTTGCATTTTTTTTCATCTAGAGCAACGGGATATGTCAAAACATCCGAAAATATTCGTAGATTCCAAGTCAATGAGCTTCATCATTAGTGTCCCCTCATGTAGGTATGTGGAAAGTTTAAGTGAAGTTACGTAGAAAGATTAAGTTAGGGTATGTAATAATGTAATAATGTAGGGTATGTAATTCGCGGTCAACCCGGAGCTGTAGGATGAAACCTTTATATTTCTCCTGGTAAAAAATTTACACTACTTTTAGAATCCATGATGTAACATTATTATTTCCAATTTTAATCTTTTTAAAAATATTCTCCTTTTTAATGTTCTTTTCCTGTTTAGATTTGTAATTTGCATGAATGAAAAGAGGGCGTATATACATGAAGAAAATGAATAATGAAGAGAGGGACATATAGTGAATTTCTCTTTCTACCCATTTACTTTAATAATCTGTACAATTATTATTCGTGTATCCTTCTCTCCCGCTAGAGGTACGTGCGTACGTAGCTTTAGCTTTGATGGTTTTTATGATTCCAATTCTTAACCATAGCTGTTTTATCACGAATTTCCCACGGGAAAATGAATACCCTGGTTTTTACCGCGGTCTATTTTATCTTATCGTTTTGGTTTCACCTCCAAATATCTCGTGGTATTTGAATGATACCAATAATATCAGTATCTTGTGATTTATTTCTCGCCATTTCCAACGCCACCAAATCACAGCCTTACATCCGCGCTAAATAAAAGACGCAGGAATCGGTTGGGGAAGTGTCATTTAATACGAGTTTTACAAAGGTGTATTTTTAGAAATGGGTATCTGAATGCCGAAAATTATCGGTATAGTAAATTGTTATCACGAGGTTGAGAATACGTTACTTGGGCCCTGATCCATTCTCGTCGCAATTGAATGAATACCCGCCCATGTATGAAAGCTACTTGTCAGTAATGCGAATTATCATTAAAAAGTATGCTTAATATCAACCTAACAGTGTAATTTTATTTTAGGTTTTGTCAACTGCTGAGGTTTTTCACCGATATAACTTAATACTAAATATTCTAAGAAAATAGCACCCATATCCAAGGCGGAGTTCGAACTCGCGACTATTATGTAGTTAGACTAATACGAGATCGACCTGTCTATTGCAGCTGGCATTCTATATAGTTCCCAGGAAAATGCAAATCATATTCAGGAAAAAATATGTTACACTTCCTCGGAGACGCCGACTAAAAAGTTGATTGAGTTTACAAACAATTTTAAATGAATTACTCTCTGGTTAGGGGAATTACAACTATTTTAAAATCTTAATAGTTCAATAATTTATCAAGGTTTTTTTTACAAAAATTACAATGTATTTTCTTCTCCGCTACTGTCATCATGGACAATGACAGTAGCGGAGAAGAAAAGGGTAGAAGCATTTGAAATGTGGTGTTACAGAAGAATGCTGAAGATTAAATGGATCGACCGAGTAAGTAACGAGGAAGTGCTAAGAAGAGTAGGAGAAAAGAGAAGTCTGCTGACAACTCTAAAAAGAAGAAGGGAAAACTTAATCGGCCATATCTTGAGACACGACGGCCTGATGAAGACTATCGTCGAGGGAAAAGTGAACGGGAAGATTGGAAAAGGCAGGCCTCGTATGAGATATATGGAACAAGTTGTGAAGAGTGTAAAAGAGAAGAATTACGTCACAATGAAAAGGTTGGCCGATAGAAGAATCTAGTGGAAAGCTGCGTCAAACCAATCCTAGGATTGTTGACCAATGATGATGATGATTTCGTAATACTGTTTCAATATAGATATTAATCTAAGCAATCATGTAAATTTAGTAAAACTTACTCGTAAAGTGTCTAAAATGTCTGAGGTATGTAGATGCGTTTATCTCGATCTGGGAGCCCTCAGTATATTTCTTGTTCAGGATGATAGCTCGCTGTTAATATTGCTGTTTTTACAGTTCATTTGTTTTTGATAAATCTACGCAGCGAATGAAAATGGACACATGAGCGCTGCCTGCGTCCCCGAATTAATCCATCGCACTATTGGAGACTCGCACAATTGCTCTGCGGGAATTGTTTCACGACGGCTTGAGTGTTCCTCCCTCCCTGTGCGGAAGTATCCATCAGGCTCCATTCCTGATGGTTCAGTCTGCGGGGCCCGACGATTATTAGCTCAATGATTGATCTAATTGCTGTAAATGGATAGAGGCCTTCGCGTGGGTGCCCCTGCGTGTCTCTAGACGGAGAATAAATGGCCGCAATGACAATGTTATCAGCGTCTTTAGAAAGCCTCCTCCTTGTAAAAAATTCCGCGGCCGGAAATTTTTTCATTCGGGAATTGAGTTAGAAGGAATGGTTGAGAAAAAGTGTCTGGAAATATTTATGTTTGAACAGGGAATACTTCATTCTATCTACTTAATGACCAGTTGAATCCGGTGAATCCATTCTTCTTTTTAAGTCTCGTGGTCGGCATTCGAGTCAGATATTCGCGGAGCTAGTGATAACCAGTTTGTTTAAGGGTTATACTTAATTCTCCGTGATGGTAAAATCAGCACTAATACTTATTATTTACGCTGTAAAATATGTTCATAAATGTTTTGAGCCACTATCTACTTTAACATGCTACTAGGTTGTCACACAGAACAATTGCTTTGATGCTCTGTGACTAGAGCACTGGCCTGCTATCCCAAAGGCACGGGTTCAAAACCCGGCAGTGGCAGAGTTTTCATTGGTATACCGGTCTTTACATGAGTGCCTTGAGAGCAGCACATCGAGTTCAGTACTCCGTCCGTGGGATGGGACGTTAAGTCGTTGATCGCTTAGAGTATTTCTTTAAGAGCACGCCAATGCCAACACCGGGTTTCGCTCCACCCGTCCTGCGGTCCCCGAAAAATGTCTTCCTTTGCCAAAAAAACTGCATGTTAAGTAATGCAGGATTTTCAATTTTTATGGCATAATAGTATTGCTATGTTATTATATATGTACTTTAAAGTATCGGATAAGATACCCCACTAAATCAAGGTAAGGTCATCAATTGTTCTCATCGCGTCGAGAATCCTACGTGAGATAATTTCTACCACTCATTTCCTAGTGCCTTAATGTATTCGCTGTTATTAGTATGTAGGTGGTATCTCCGACGCCTTCGTGTTATTGATGACTTGCAAAACCGTAAAGCGGACGTGTTTAACGAAGTGCAAGCTTACCTCGAAGTCAAGGTGTGAATTGTAGGTTTTCCGCGTCATCCGTCTGATTAAAGTCTTTCGTTACCATGACCCTGATAAAGAGTGGACTTGAATATAGATAATGTGTGGGGCGGGGGGGAGTCCGTCCGTAATAGCTTGGTCTAGTCTGTAGGCCTTTTAGCGATCGCTATGTCATTGAAATGGGCGATGAAAGGCTTGGATGAATGCGGTCATGATGAAGAGTGAACTGAGAAGCGAAAAGGCCAGCCAGGTATGGAGAAGTGGTGATAGGTTTAAAGACTGGAGAAAAGTGTCAGTTTTTCATACAGATACTCACAGCCGAATATCTGCGATTGACCGTAGACGACCGTAGACGGTCACTGTCATAAGATATTAATTCTATTATAAAGAAAAAATTCATACCCTGAGTGGGAATGGAACCCGCGACCTATGGGTTACCGCGCCAGCACCAGCCTGGATACCACAGTCATTCTCTTTTACAATTTCCTCGCATAAACGCAGTTTCCTCTTAATTTATCATAAGTGCGTAATTTTTTTCATATCAGACCACACTTGGAATTCGGGAGATTACCCTAAAAAATCCGGTACGTTAGGAAGTGAACAACATTTTTTGCCCCAAAATATTCTATCCCTATGTTAACCTGTTTACTCTATACTTACTTTAATCATTTTTTTGGGGGACATAAATTATGCACGGGATAAATATTTGTGTTCTAAATATTTTTCTTTAGTTTTCGTAATTGTTAGCTGTCCACAAGAAAGTGAAACGATGGTATGACTTTTGTTCTTTATGGATAAAAACTTGGCACAAGTTTGGTTTAAATTTGGGATACTAATTTGACATTTGCTGTAAAGAGGTGGCATTTTCTGGTGGTGACTGGCTTCAATCATATTATTAATGTGAAGAAACTTTTCTTTTCTGACAATTTGAAAATTCTATAAAAATTTTTCGATCCTACATCATCTCATTTTATTCGAATGAATTGGCAATGCTCTTTAAATAAAGAAGATATGCCGTGTGTGGAATAATCTCAAATTTAAATAAACAGTCTGTCTTACATAAACAGACAAGTTGCAGAATTTAATGTGATATTGTGAATGAAAATTCGATAATAATATTTAATGAGAATGTTAATTTTTTTCAATCGCCTCTTCTTGTTTCAAGTTTGATGCATGTTTTTATCGTGCAACGCAGGTATTATTTGAACAAAAACTTGCCCATTACACGTTGGAGTCAACTGATTTTTCTGCTTCCACTCCAGTTTCGGGAAAGTACGCAAGTAACGTCATCACGTTTGTGTCTTCTACAAGGCCTTTCCATGCATATGGCCGTCTTTTTTTATCCCAATTCTCGATGCTAAGAAATTTATTGTGGATTTAGCTGAAGAGAGCACGTGTCGACCTGTTTACGTAACGAACTGATAACTCCATGTAATGCGTCACATTAAAACCTTATTTTGGACTTGGAATTCTGTATGACGTCCAGCACGAAGCATGAAACATTCCTGAGTTCAGAGATGCTCTAGTTGGTTTGTTATATTTCGCCCTCAAACTTGACCTCTTAACGGCGTATCCAGTCATTTGTTGGTTATTTAGGGGAGGCGACCGACAGCTGAGGTCATTTGCGCCATATAGGATAGGTGGATAATTGGGTAATGGTAGGAGTTTTCAGGGAACGGAGGAAGGGTAGAGAGAAACCCGGCGTCGGCATTAGCCTACTGTTAACGAAAGGCGTCAAGGGGACCACGACTTAACGTCCCATCCGACGGACGGAGTACTGAACTTGAAATGCCCTCCACTAGGCACTCTAGTGGGGACCGATTTTCCACTGAAAAATCCGCCACTGCCGGGAATCGAACCCGGGCCCTCGGGGTGGGAGGCCAGTAATCTAGCCACTACACCAACCCGATCCATCCAGTCATTACTGTGGAAATATTATTGAGTGGAAGCAACAGAGGTGCCAAGTGTGGAGCACCGGGGGGGCAATTGGTTTTGGGAGGAGGGAGGTTAAGGAAGTGATTATCGCGATGATTTGGGCGAGGTGGGAGGTTTCTCCTCGAATTTCTCTCCCCTCTCTTGAGGATGGTATCCTTCCCTCCGGCCCTCGATTCGCTCTGCATTCGGACGCCGGCGAAACGATACTTCCTTTTATATTTTTCCCGCACCACACGAATTAGTCCCGCTTATTTTTCCGCCCAAGTGTAGCCTCTCGTGCACCTCCCCAGTTCGAATCGTTTATTCACACCTCGCAGCTCCATGCCCGGGCGATATCGCCTATCGCCGGCCCAAACACCATCATTATCGGGTCTCCCTAGCGGCGCAGGTAAGCCTCCCCAACTGCACCCAGAACGCCAATCCGGGCGTCAATAACAGAGCATTTCCATCGATACTTACCGAATGATATGGCGTCCATCGTCCCCGGATTTCGTAACCGATGGTGTTTAAGTGGGAGCAGATTATCGTCTGCGGTTGAAAGCCGACGACTGTGACCGCCGATTCGGAACTTAGCGATCGATACGCATCGATCGCTAAGTTCCTAGCAGCTCATCGTCTGTAGAGGACGATTTTAGTCGATACGTATCGATCGCTAAGTTTCTTTTCGTTGCCCCGAATCCTTCCCCGCGAGGCCGGAAGCCACTTTTCTTCCCTCTGGGCATACGCGCCCGGCAGAAGACATGGACGCCGAATTACGTCTTACGTGCGAGGTTGACCTGATCATTACTCGCCTCTTGTGCGGAAGCAAGTGATTCTTTCCCGTTAAGATCTTCGCCCTCTCATTTTTGGTCAATTTGGATGCTCACCTCTTCAATTTCTAAGTTATATGTTATGGTCAAAAGTTCCAGTGAGTCGGAGAAGGTTGGATGATTTTATAAGCATCCTATGGAATATAGTTATTCGTAGTAGTAGCTATTCGGAGTCTACCGACAGCTAAGGTTATTTATGATAGGGGATTTTTTTGGGTTCAGGAGGAAATTTATCAGGGAACGGTGAAAGGGTGGAGAGAAACCCAGCGTCGGAATAAACCAAAGGGACCGCAACTCAACGTCCCATCCAGCGGACCAAGTAGTGTACTCGATGTGCTCGCCACACAACACTCAAGGGGGTATCGTTATATCAAAGAATAAAATTTACCACTATGGGAATTCGAATCAGAGACTTCAAAATGGGAAGCCAGTACTCTGACTGCCACACCAATCCGTCCCCAGGCATTCGTGATCTCACTATGACGTGGAAAACTGAAGTATCATTTTTTTATTGGATTTAAAGTAATTAGTAATAGCGGGATTCCATTATTCAATTTATTGAACAAGACCACGAATTCCCTGTGGTATAGTATGTGTCGTTATGTTATATCAGGTAATCTAGTGATGATGCTGTATTATAGTGACACTGAGCTCATATTCAGTAATGTTTTGTGGAATTTAAACTAGTCTTTTCCGTTTTCTTGAAAGGTGAAAGAATTCCATGAACACAGCGTCCAAAAATTTACCTATGCTATTTTGAAATTGCTTCTAAGAAAGAAAATAATTATTTCCCTCATATTGTTAAGTTCACCTATTTCATCGGGGAGTACCGTGCTTTTGAGTTCGTGAATTTTATTACCCTAGCTGAAGGTAAGTGTGTACTTATTAATAAATTAATGTTAATGATGCCCTGTGGCTCATTTACTCCGGATTTTATTCGTTTCATTGAGAATTAATTTCCAATACTTTTATGCTTTAAAGTTTTCATATATTGTGAAAGGTTATGCTTCCCGACGCAGCGTTATATACATGCTTTTATAAGGATTAAAGGATGCTAAGAACCGTCGAATACTGATCCAGATAGTACAATTTTCCTAATATAAAAACAATCAGATAAGGGTGAAGTAATGTCTTGGTAAATATCGCCATCTGTAACGGATTAATGTACTAGAAACGTTTGCGAAGCAAATAGAAAAAAATATTTACATTATGCGCTCGGTAATCTTGAAAATAAATCATGCGGAGTGCAATTCGTTTATCGTGCAAAGTTTAATAGTTACCATCTAGGAATTTCAGCATTTTCGAGCACTTCCGCGGTATATTTTTGCATTTATTTATTTTTCATTATTGGTCGTAACATACGTGCAGGTATTCAATGTTGGCATGACAGAACGATTGTTCCACATACTTATATGTGTGTTGTAATTACCCTTCCAGGGTGCTGAAATGCATGAAATGTAAACTTCTGCCGTATATAATGCTTAGTGTTTGTTAAAAATGAGGTTTACGATTGTTTATCTTTCTTGACAGGCTGAATACATGCTAGAAAACCTAAGAATCCGTATGTGTATTAGTGCACACGCGTTCGTTTTCAACATCCAAAACCGTCGATGTATGCATCAATATTATTCCAAGCACATCTTCTCTTCTCTGTTTTTGTTTCCTCGCGACGTCAAAATATGAGATGAAGAATGCTGGTGTCAAAAGACATTACATCCATGCTCTTTGATGCCACTCGCCGTGACCTGAGCATTATTCATTTTCCTCTGGATGGAATGGTCCAAATTAGAGCCTCGGCTAAAAGCGGACGTACAACTAAAATCTTGTTAGAACTGGTCAGCCAGAGGCCATCAGTGCTGATACGAAATAAAAAATAGTCAGAAATTTATCAGTGCAACTATTTTGATGACATGAAGTATCATTGATCCGGAAATATTCGGAGTGTAATTGCCATTACCCATGGCGCGGCTATATTCTTAATCCCAAAACGGTTCCTTCAATTTATTTTAACATAGGTGCGTAGTTTTTCATTGGCACATGTGTGGTTTTCTACGCGAGTCAATCAATCAGCTGGAATCGATTGACCTTTCTTAATTAGATTCTTAATCGAAATTGATCTTCCACGGCGCAAAAAAACTTCGCAAATTGGGCTCATTCTCTCTTGCTGCTCATCGTTAATCACCTTGACACGAAGGAGATGAAGAGGTATTTTGGTTGGATCAATTATTGAATAAATACAGTGCTTATAATGTTTTGTTTTGTTCTAATCAAGGTATTTTGTGAGAATCATTAGGCTGCTATTGATATCCAACGCACGTTAGCGGATGGTGCTTTAAATTCCTCGAGGGCGTCGAAAGAGCATGAAAATTTTGTATCGTGTCTAATAACGTGCTGCGAAGTAGGTTCATGCTGCTAACTGTTGATTTTACGGTATATAAGAGCTCATTCAGTCTCTCTTCCGGACGGATGGTATTGAGAAACTATCCGATGCACGCCGTTTTGGCGAATCTTGATTTATATTCCGAAACACAGGATTTAGTTGCGTAATTAAAGCAAATGTTTGCACCCCCAATGGGACAAAATAATTCTACCTTTAAGTTTGACTGAATCAATAAATTCCGCGCCTACAGGAGCCATAAGAAGTCATAATAGAATAAGAAGTTATTCTCGCCTGCCAGATAAGAACAGACAAGGACATACTTAAGAATGTACTGAACATTTATATCTTATCAGAGGAAATCATTTTCGTAGTGTCAGATGTGGACAGGGATACTTATTTATCTTACATTTTCTCAATGAAATTCCTTTTGTGGCGCCAGGCGTCTGAGAATCTGGTTCTTTTTTAGTGTTTCTCTTAAATGGGCTGGGGTTCCCACACGTAAAGATATTAAAATATCTGGTAACGTTGAATACTTCCCTTTCCGGAGAGGCGAATATTCACGAAGCTGGTATTCGCCAACTCAAATGCCCGTGTGCCGAAGGCGTGGTTCTTTCGGCTGTTCAGGCGAGACCCTCATCCTTCGGCGTAGTCGCTATCGCGGGCGGGTGGAACGAGGGGGGAGGGCACAGGAAATACTCCGCGGGCGCCCCCCTCTGGGTACCTGTGATACGCCACAAGGGCGGCGGCTGCGTCTCCTCTTCGCCGGGGAAGGGAAGGGGGCGGACCGCCCTCCGCTTAACAGACGAGCGCTACTCCACCCCCTGCGTAAAAGGAAAAGCGGACCGCTCTTCGACCCAGAGGCCTTCGCCTCACGGCAGGAGCATACCAAGCGCAAGAGCTTGCGCGAAGCGTCCTCATGAGCCGAAGCAAGGCAGACCTGTAATAAGAGGAAAGTTAGGATTTAAAGTACTTCAGCTGCGAAAGGTTTATCGCACCGTCTAGACCAGGGCTCGGAAAAACGCTTTATGGCGGAAGAGGCAGATTCCATCCCTCATAAGGGATTAAAAATTATTTAGGAGCAGTAAATGTAGTTTTAAAAATAAGTATAAAGTTAATATATATTGTTATATCATTTTTAACTCGTGGTTTTTAATTTGAAATTACCAAGTTGTTATTAGAAAATGACAATTGAAGTGAAATACAATAATAGTTACATTTGATGATGGTATTATATGCTTTAAGGAGGAACCATCATTTTAGTAATGCCCGAAAACCCACCCTGATTTTAACATATATTATAGTTAATTGGGGTCCCTATCGAATGGTGTAAAAATATTGCTATGTCATCGACTCTTTAACCAAGATATATGGATTTGAAAATGAAGGTTTTTCACATTGAAATGTATTGTCCTTATGGGAGTATGATGACCTTCCTTCACATAACATTTTTTATTTAAATTTTCGCCCGAAAAAATTCGTTAAAAAACTAAGGTCACGTGCACAATATATTAATTCACATAATATATTTTTTTCAGCCTAGGTTATCGGACGTTTTACTTTAGTATTTAAGTTCAAAGGACATACTTCCGGTTTTCTTCCAAGCAAGGAGCCGGAAAGCTGCGATGAACATGGCAACGTTGCTATGGAGGTCCCTTCACACCCTTCATTGTGGCTCAGTGTTGTGAGACGATGTTTTTCACAGAAATTCATTTTTTATTCTGCAGCTAATGGATTGACTACATTTTTTGCTTGTTCGTTTTCTGCATAAACATAACGATCGGACGATTTACCAACTCTGGAGCATGAGACGCATGAGAGAAGCAATCATATTCCAGATTCAAACTGTACACTTGCAAAGATAGCCCTTTCGCTTTATTGATAGTCATAGCGAACACAAGGCATATTGGAAGTTGAAGTCCTTAACTCTAGTCCGTACGTTATTAAAACTTTAAACTTTCTCTTTTTTCATAAACCTACCCTTATGCCGAGTAAGGTTATCCGTTTTAAGAAATGGATTCAATACGTTTGATTAAGAAATGAAATCAATACGATTCCACCAAAAATGAGATGGCGAAAAAGTGATGATGAATTTGATATATGAATGATGCCATGAACAAATGATTGAAGTGAAAAATAATGGGTGATGATAATGTAAATGATGAATGCAATATCTATTGCGAGAAGAAACGCTTCTGAATACTTTAAAACACAGAGGCTGCACACTTCAACCGTTGTCAACAAGATACCAAAGGGTACTCTACCACTCAACTGTTTATGCAATCTCGGTGTTGCCATGGGCTTGTATTCCACATTCATAATGCAATTGATCACGAAAATAAACAGTCAAGATACATTTTCAAACGTTTTACAAGAAATAATAATTACTTATTTTCCTTATTTCATTAATAAATATTGTAATAAAATTATGAATGCATAGCAACGGATGCTGGAGTCAATACAATATTTAGTTTTCATTACATACCTAAAACTTTTGTTTAACATATTGTTGCACGGTATTTTACCCTATGGATCTTTCGAATACACATTTTAAAATACAAAAAGCATAACTAGGCCTAAATTCATTCATTACCGCAAATGATATAAATCATAAGAATACAGTATTTCGAAGCGCAGGTTCCTCATTAAGAAATGAAGTTATGATAGTCTTTATTTCAATTTCACTTTGGACCCACACATACACACCCAAAGAGCAACATGTGGCTCGCAAGCCGTAGTTTTCGGACCCGTGGTCTAGACTAAACCCAATTCTGAGGCAAATAAAACACACGGCGGGGTTCAAACTAGCGACCTCTGGATTATGAGGCCGGCGCGTTACCGTAAGTGGTAATTGTAGTCATAGTCGTAGAATCAGTTTTTGAGTTGATATAACTACTAAACTACAGAGCTTCTAAAGTTAGACGCGTATTAACAAACTTTTAGATCAAAATTTTAAATTGATAGGTATTTATTGATTCTTTTGCTTTGCATAAAAATATGGGTTTTTATAAGGAATAAAATAAAAATCCTTGTCGTCACATAATTTTTACTGCGAAAGAAATAACAATTTATTCTCTTGTCATTCTTAATGACCGATAGCATCAAAGTAAAACAATCCCGATATTTCGTATTTAATCGAAAATTTACCAACTTATTTGATCCTCAAAATTTTGAAATACCTTTCTGCAGTAAATTGCATTTCCTTTATAAATGTTCTTAACTGCTGCCGTCGAAATACCATCATCACATTGAAGGTCAATGTAAGTTCGATATAGAATAAAATTTTCAAAGTACTGGTATATTGGTTCGTTTCAGTGTATTTACGAATGTGGAATGAATCAGTGTTCCGCAGTATGGCGCCTAATACTGAAGTACCCATCCATTTGTGAGAAAATCTCCCCGAACGTGATAAGATATGAATCGTTCCACACCAACGATTCACTGACTAGGGACACGTTCACGCCTCTCCACGCCAAGGGGTCACTGGGTTACGGTGTTGGAGAAAGAGGGATTGTTGAGACGGGCGGAGGGGAGAAACGGAGGGGGGAGGGAGGTTAGACAGGAGTAGGGAGGAGGGTGCGAAGATGGGAGATTTGGATGCTGGAGAAAGGGCGAGACTCACTCTTTAGGCGGTTCATGAGGCCGACAGTTTTTTTTTTTGCATTTCAGAAGAGTGAAGCTTCATTTTTTTTAACAAAAGTTTCCATCCATTTAGGAGAGATCCCATTCTTTCCTTTCTATATTGTGATCGTATAACTGGCGCGTAACTTTCACCTAATTTTGACATTCCTCGGTAGCCGATAATGCCCTATTTTTTCCATTTTAGGTGGAAAACTATCAAGCTGTTACAGTTTTTATTCTCCCTTCTCATAACTCCTCTTATAAGTTCTTTTAATACTACCTTATAAATATTCTATCTGTCCCCACGTCCCCAATATTAATATTCTACCTGTCCTGCACTCTTTAAACCGTTCATGGAAAGTAATATATATTCAGTGATTCCCAAGGCACTGGCTTCAGATTCCGTATCTACAGTGCCCAAACAAAAATGATAGAATAGGTTCTTGGCTATTTCCTGCTTTAGCTAGTCATAGCATACTTACTATTAGTCATTCTAGTAACCTAACACTGCCAATACTCTGTAAAATATGGTATTGAGAGCGCTTTAACTTTTAATATTTTCTGTCTCCCTCATGCTGTTCATCTCTATTCGTCTCTTCCTAATCCCATTTTTACCCATGATTCTTCTCTCAATCTCATTGCTATCTGTCTAGAGTCCATTGTCTTCCATTACTGCTTTCTTCTATTTTCTGCCAACCTTTACTCGTTTCAATGGTTTCAATTTTTATTCTTCGATTTTACTGGTGATTCTTTAGATTTTGTTTTGGAGAAATCAGTGTAAACAATAGTGTGAAAACTATCGACCAGACATTTAATATTCTCACTGTCTTGAAGGTTAGATGTTAGTTTCTGTGGATTTAAGACAAAGATTTCCCGGAGTAAGTTAATAACAAATGAAAGGGGTCACATGTTAGTTTGTCGAACTAGTTCTCGCAGGAGGTTTCTTTTTTTGTTAATAATTTTACAGCTTGCTAAAGGTACAGCAGTGAATGGTGCTGGACAATTTTTAAGTTTCGGCTAAGACGCGATGGATGGGATTAAACTAAAAGAAAAAAATGTTGTCCATGTTCCTTTCAGATCATGCATTATTTAGTGACAATAACCCATTTTTTATGGCAGCGCTAACATTCCTTTCCCATACTGCAATTCATTCAAGGTTCAGATATATTCATAATTTTTTTTGCTTCCTTGTTTAGAACGCAGTTCATACAGGTGTAATCGTAGAGTATTTAGGGCATTCATCACCCTGAGCGGATATCCTAGATTAATAATACCAGTTCGAATCTCTTGAACTGAGCATCATTACGAATGGCGGAGTTCCGTTTCCCCTTGAGCGAGCTGACCCGTATCCCGCCGTCTTAAAGCGATGCATCCCTGTTCCTTCCGTGAGAGACGTGATCTTGCTTCGTGCAGCCAGTTAGCAAAAACAAACCCAATTTGTCTATTCAAGCATTCGTCGGTATATTCCTGCCACCGTATAGCACCACCTGCTTGGAACTAAGCATCCTTCAAGCCTTCTTTCACTGACTTCTCCCTCGATATACCCTTTCCTTCCGCGTAAAAAAAGCAACTCCCGAGGCGTTTTAGCTGCGGGTTTACGTGAAGAATTACGATCGTTGGGTGGTACGGAGAGAATATCCATTTTTGTCAGTCTGCCACATCGAGGAGGGTGTCGGTAAACTTTTCATCGGCAGCACCTCTCCGCTCTTTAAACAAATGGCTGATTTAACAGCAAAAAAAATTGAGTCCATGCGTGCATGAAGCAGGCCAAAGGTTCGGTGTGACGAATTTCGTTCCTCATTCCATTCGCTCGAGAGCTTCGAAGGTTACCCGTCGGCGGCGCCCGAGGCGGTGAAAGGTGCCTTGTCTCTTTCGAACTGACGCTATTTCATTTTTTTTCTCTCCTAAATGCTCAATCTCGCCTCATCCTCCTCCCCCAGTGTTTTAGCGAAAGTGCTACAAATTGCTACGAATTACGGCGACGTCGTTGTTTGCTCTCGTGTTGATTAATCGCTTAAACGGTTCGTGTTTTCGAGGAAAGAGGGCACCAAAGTTTGCGGTTCACGGATTTCTGCTTTCGGAACGCGATGAGGTGAAAACTGCTGCGCTGTCCAGCCGCCGCAGCTACGCTGAATGGAATGAATGTCAGGAAAAAAAGTGAAAGGCGCGAAAAGGCAATTCCGCTGGCGAAAGAATATGCTGCCGTTGATAGTTCAAGTCTTTTTCGCGAAGTGCTCGGAAGAAAAACCAGCTGTTTTCTTGCTTCCAGTCGGATCGCTATCGCTACGGTGGCAGTGTTAAATTTTGCTTCGCCGCAGGATCAGAACTACCCTGAGAATGCTTTCGGAAGGCTGAGCTTTCGTGATAAAAGTCTATACTTGCTAGTGTAGGTTCTTTTACCTCGTCATTTATTCAATATATGGCTGTCGAACAAATTAAATATGTCGTAGTATATTTTAAAATGTTAGAATGGGGCTCAGTTCTATTGTATATAGCTTAACGATCTTTTGTGGGATTAGCCCTCATAAATAATAAGATACATAAAATGCATAGCGTGCATAGTGATCCTGATAGTATTAATATTAATGTTTTACCGGTTTAGGTAGATTTAGATGGATACAAATGTTCTCTAGCTCAATCTATTTTTTCCTGTGATGTCCTGTAGTTCCGCCTCTCGTTATTTGATGTAAACAACACATCTTTCCCCTCTCTCTAATCTGCCTACCAGCAATTCTTCCCTCTATCACGTCTTTTAAAACACACTCAATCCTTATCATCCGTTCCAAGAGTTTTCAATATTGGAGATTATATTTCAATATTTCAACAAAAAATCAAGCTACAGTTATCTTAAAATTTTTAATAAAATATAAATGCTAATAAATGGCGTGCCGTTGAAAGGAAAATTGCTCTTCGAGTGAAGACTTCTTTGAAAAGTGTCGAATTAGAGTGCCAGATATGATCCTGATAAAATATGTTTCGTTGAGAGCAGTTGCTCTACTGTGTACGTAATACTAGTTGCCCTTGAAGGGTGGTTCACAAAAAGTTTACCGGAGCAGATGTTCGATGCATCGTTTTAATTATCAGTGAGTTTTATTGTAATCAGGAATCTAAACGTGATGCTTCAGTTCCTTCGGCCAACTCCACAATAATAATTCCTTCCAGAGCATGTCTCACGTCTTTCTTCTATCTCTCAATCAATATAATGCGTAGCTTTCATGGCATGCAGCTCTATTTACTCAGAGCGTTCCGGTGTGCCTGCGATGTATGAGGTAGGAAGGACATGTCGATGTGGAGATATGGTTGGCATCTTGGATGGAGCGATTTGACAATGAAGGAATTCTGCTTAGGCTCTGGAAGAGGGATGACTGTTGAAAATAGAGCAAAGATGTGTCAACATTGTTGAACACACTGGCAGTCACCGTCTAATCGAGCTCTCAGAACTCGCTAAGCTAAAAGCAGAAGCGTGAGTGGCAGAGAGGTTGAAATCGGATCATCATTTTCCCGAAGGAGATATAATAAATTGAAACCAATACGTGGAATACCAATGAATCTTCTTTGGGATTGCGTTACCTTATCCTGATGATAATTTAAAAACTTGAAGCGGAAAGATTTAAAAAAATCAGTGGGTATAATTAACGTATGATGACGATGGAATGATGGGTCAAGAACACCATTTATTGTCTGCCGTGTGAGTAGCCAGACGATAGATGCAGAGAGCTTCTATAGCGATAATCAAAAGTCTATCGAAGAAAGTATTAGAATGATATCTGAATGGAAAGGACTATCAATCAAATTAAGTAGGCTCTAGGGACTAGATATGATTGGAGAAATGCCACGACTTTTCCTATAAACTACATTGTGTGACTCAAATCTGATTGGAGAATGTAGTTTAGAGAGTAGAGGTCACCAAGTACTAAGCGGATGAAATCACGGACCCTAAGGTCAGTAGCCCTACGTTCTATCCTTTGATCTGCCATAGCTTTGTTTCATCCATAACTATGTAAAGCATTCTGCTATGACTGACTAATATACTTACTCATATTGAGTTAACTTCCTAGCCCGAGGAACTAAATGCGAGACCATTTCTATCAAACTGGTGCTACTTGCGCACAATAAGAGCAGTTTTCTGCAAATAAATTTCATAACTAAATATGCATAGTGCCACATTTTATCTTTTAAAAGTTTTATTCCTCGAACAATGCGCAGTTCACGGCAGTATTCAGGAAAAAATATTTTGTTCCGTCGTCAAAAAGTCGAATGTTTCAAAGTTAACAATTTTCACTATTAAAACCGAGCAATTTTGAATTATCTACTAATTATAATCATATTTTACCGTTACACATATCTATTGGCCTTTTTATATTATGCAAGCACCAAATAATAAATAACAGATCATTACCTTAATTTTCGTTTGGACTGCCCTTTGTATGGCCCAAAAATCGCCACAACTATGAATGAATGGTTATAAATAAATTGTCGTGGAAAAGGAAAAGAAAAGTAAATTGTCAGTAATACGTTGTTGGCTGGATATTAATGAGAATGAAGTTGGCATCAGATACCCGCAAAAACGAATTCATCAACAAAACTCTTCCGTACAGGATCCATGTACCGTTGCATTTCATAGGTACTTGTTTAAATTTTCTCGCTCTCAATTCTATATACGTTTCTTGTAAACTTAATTCATACTCAGTACGAAGGCTCTACCAGGAAAAATAAATTTATTGAGGCTGGTTTTACAAATAACACCGTCACCGCGAGTTGTTAGCCATTCCACCGTTAAACTAATTGAATGCTATTGCTTTGTGTTATGATCATTTTCCTGCTGAAAAGTTGGAAAGATTCGAATCTCCGTGTCAGGAACATTAATACAAAACCGACTCTCATGTATTTGCCTTAACCCGAGTGACGAATAGGCGTAAGCAATCAATGCGCTTCGAGCAGTCCAGAAACCAGGAGCTCCCCCATACCCCTTATCTCCACCCCTTTCAAGGAGGAGTAACTCACGTCGAAGGAAGGGGACGGTGGTAATTGATGGCGTCGCTTTAATAGTGGCGCCTTGACGGGGGAAGGCGAACCTGCGTGATAACAGATGAGCAACGAGCGGCGGGTTGGATATCGCCCGTAGCGACCGATGCCGTCCATCTTTCTTCGTCTCGGTTGGTGAACGTTTCTGTGCAGGAAGCGGATTCGATGCCATGGCATCGATTCATTTTCGCATCTCATGGACCGCCGAGGGGAAAATACGCATGTGCATGCCACAGGCACTTCTCGAAGACAGATTATTTCGGGTGAGAGAGCAATATAGCAGCAGTCATTGTAGACCATATTGCATTAGCTGTTCCTTTGAGTCAAGTAATAACTTTTCCACAGAGTGGCCCTTTGAGTGCTGCGAATCGGCGAACAATCCTATTAGAAAAAAGGCTAAGGGGATGATTAAAAAGAGAAGATATGATGGCGCCTGGGCAGCTTTGCGCACACACTTGAAAATGTTCGTGCCTTCCAAGTAACTGGAGATTTACTTAGAGCCGGTTGGCAAATGTTTTATACCGTGTGAATACATAAATGAAGGAGACACTGTGTTTCCATCAGATATTCCTCCTAAATGTTATTTTAATTTTTATAACTGGCAAGGAAAATTGGAGTAAAAGTTGGATCGATGATGAAATTTGAAGACTTACTCATACTTTACCTGGAGGTTATGATTCGTTAGTAGAGTATATTGTACTGATATTAGTTAGTACAGAGTACTAGTATTAGTTAGTAGAGTATATAGTACTGACAAGCAAAATTGAAGGAAAAGTTGGATCGATGATGAAATTAGAAGCCTTACTCATACTTTTTCTGGAGATAATGAATCGTTAGTTGAGTGTATTTAAATGCCAAAACCAAGAGGCAGCATAATGGATACCTCGCTAGGCTTGACTTGTTGTCAATATTCATTTCGGAAGGTATGAATTATTTTCGAAATCCAGATGTATTATAAGTGCCAGGAAATATATTGTATTATCCATTGCACGTGCCTTTATGCGATTTAAGTAGAATCAGGTTAAAGCATTTGAACTTGATTAGTTAAACTGTAATTAAGGTTTCAATCTCTGTCGATAAATTGAATTGAGAAAACAATTTCACTATCCTTGTCTGAATTTAATATCAAAATGGAAACTCGAATTGGAATGTTGGTAATCTTGACGATGACCTGTCGACATCACCATAGGAAGAGGGATATAATGTGTTCTGATGAAAATTTTATAGTTATTTTGCTGAATAATAGATTATATCGTGATTTTAGTCATGTATACTATTATATTAATATTTCCGGAACGTATGATCAGCTGTATTGTCATTAATTTAAAAGGCGAGTGTTTATATTGCTTTTCTTCTCTGAATAGTGAAGCACGGCAAGATCAGGCTTCGGAAAATGTTTTTCTTGCTAACTGTGGAAAATGATTAAATTATCGAAGCTGTATTCAAACCATTAAAGAGAGCTTCAAGAGCATAATTTTTATTGGAAACGTGGGACCGATGGACGTTTTTTGAAATATCTGATTTTTTTGCCTGAATTTAATCTGACAAAGATTTTTTAGATCCCCTGGACATACGATGCGTTCTTTCAGCGGATTCTCTTTAGGCTGTTGGCTCAACTATGACATCTCTGACATTCTTCAACTGGACACATGCCGCTCTGAGTTCTTCTCAACTCGGATGAATTTACAAAAGGGGGCGATGGATGAGGGATGACTCATTATGAATGAGATGGCGTCAGACCGCGGTGTCACATGGGCAGCGATCGTTTCTTGTGCCCTATGACCCACCATTCCCCCGTAGGAAAAAAATGACATGATTGAACCAAAACAAACATTGAAATCAGTAGCGAGGGTGTTCTTGACAATGACCCTGTTCTGTCTCCACGACCTGTGAGTGTTGGGCCCGCTTTGATCGGTGCCGCTTTGACGTTGACCTCCCAGCCCTCTTCTCACCCTCCGCAGTCACCATGAGCCCACGGTTTCCCCTCCCCCCTTTCACTCGCTGCTTAAAAGTTGTTTTCCGCTTTCTTCAGGCACTGGAAACGCTATCCATTTAAGCTACCACCCCTTCAATTCTCTTTTCATTCTTTCTTTTCACTTTCGGAAGCGTTATTTCTGTAGAAAGACATTCTGGTGAGAACTTCATTCTCACATATTCGTTGGCTGACTGGCAATGGTTGCTTTTTATTTAATTAGGTATCTCAAAAACACCTGCGAATGGACTTCTTGTCGAGTTATACGTTGTAAGAATACATTAGAATTATTTTCTTTCGAGGTATAGATAAATCATTGTGCTTGTACCATGAAATATATTTAGAAAAATGATAGAGACTTCCAATATATAAAAAATGCCCTGTAAAATTTTATAAATGCGTTGCATAATTTTATTCTAATATTATAGTCATTGACTTATCATATGTTAGGGTTTAAAACTGCTTTGAAATCGCCAAAAGTGTCTAAAAGCGTAAACTCTTTGATCTCTCTAATCATGTGCTGATGAAATATAACAACTTGTTCTTGATTTTACGAATAGCTTCCAACCATTTGAGGGGTTATTATTTCCCTTTTTTTATTTGATTTTTTCTGAATAGTAATGTCTAACACTCGTTTCTTCCTGTTCTATTTGGCTTCATTGTCATGCGATTGCATATTTACATTCGTTATACCATTATTGCCGCAGCTAGAATTCAAACAGTTGGATAAATTGACGTAGTTTATTCGTGTATGTAATGCTGTTTTATTTTCTCTGTCTTTTGCGTAAAAAAATTAAAAGCCCTCTTGTCGTGGGCAGGTGCAATTTGGTATAGGTAGCTGATTTAACTCAAAATGTGAATCTCAATGTTTTCATTAGATAAAAGACATTCTGAGAATACAAAAAGGTCACAATCCCTACCTCTTGCCTGCTGATATCTGGACATAATAAGATATTCATTATTAATTGTCCCACCGCATTTATAAGCAGTTAAAATCGAATTTCAGATTTTTGAACGATTATACGTAACGATGCATGTTATAAGTCATGTAGTCGATAAATATTAATTGGAAAATTACGTGCTACATTTAGATATTTTACATCCTTAATTTGTTTTGCAATGTACTGAGTTAAAATTTACCATTGATTCTATCGAGGAGGTGACATTTGGAAAGTTCAAAGTAACATATTTTCAGCCTCTACGCCTGCTCCGAAAAAATAAATTAAGGCAATGGAAAATAAGTTGAAATTTTGTAATCAAGTACTTTTATCCTTGTGGAAATGTAGTAAGGATCTATATATTTTGATCCGAAAATAATATTTTATTGTTCATGCGGTATAAGAAATTATTTAAAATACAGTCTTAATGCTGGGTTATCTAGAATCGTCCCCATTCTAGAAAATCTGGAAACAGTATATTAAGACAATATGGGTGGCTCTTCGATAGCTTCCGGTAGAAATGAAAGATGCGCATGATGCTTCCGGTCCATTTGGAAGAGAAAGGTCCCCACTAACGACTCGGAGGCCATGTCCAAATGTTTTCGGCCGCAGACTTTCGAAACTTTTCGATTTTTTGTCATGATTTCTCCCCACGCCGTTTCATAGGTTCCTTTCCCACTTCAAAGCGGCAAAACCGCCGTATTGTGTTGCGGTTGTGAGAAAGAAGCCCATCTAAACGGGGGATGGGCGATAAAAAGGTTGGAAGAGTAAGATGTGTAAGACGGAAGATGTTGAGCTCAAAAGGAAGGTTGTCATTGACTTTGGTGTAAGGATAGAGGAAGCAAAATCCTTTAGGGTCACCGATTCTGTTTTTACAAAAAAATGTTGAATTAATCACTTACGATAACCCAAGTTTCGTTTTTAATCGTATCTTCTTCATCTGCACCCTTGATATTAATGACCCGACCATGATGGCAACAGGAGTCAAATTCATTGTCTGTACACAGTTGTCGTGAATGCTTTCACATGTTGTGACAGCTAAAATTATAAATTATACACTTGATGAAAAGTGATGGAAAAGCCAACAAATAAATTGAGGGGCATGGAGCTGGTGGAATAATTCTGATTCCAGGATAGCATATTTCACAAAAATGGGCGTAGTAGTAATGATATTAGGAGACGGATTGCTTTGTTTTAGCAAAGGAGTAGACAAGAAGTTTCTTTGCCAGCATAAGAGAACCTCGGGCAAAAATCTTGAGCAGGGATATTAATAAAAGCTACTTTGGCTTGGAGCGTAGCATTGTACGGATCCGAGGCATGCGATGCGATGACCATAATAGATGGGAGATTTGGGGATATGGGCGTGGAGGGAATGGGAAAAGTGTGATGAACGGAAAGTAGGACGAATGATGAATATTGCGCTTTTTGGGGGTGGAAAGACGTTCGCTGGCTGGTATTAAACGGAAGCAGAGTCCTAGAACCAGTAATTAGCACAATAAAGGAAGTTACGAGATGGAAATTACTAGATAAGGGAGGAAGAAAATAGAAAACAAAATGTGACTTAGATAGGTTGTAGAAAAGAATTACATAGGTATTCAGATCCGAAGTGAGAAATATGATCAAGTAAATGCCGGCTGGGAAAAGTAATGTGCGTAGGAGTAGGCACAATGTATTAATACCTACCTTAAGTGACTGAAAACTATGAATCAATAGTGGCCGTGTCTCCATTCGGAACATGTTCATATTGGGGATGGTCGTCGGATATCGGAGTGGTTTAGCTAAGAGTAGACAGTGGTAATATGTAAATATAATTATGGTAGCCTTAAGTATAAGGATGCTCCAACTGCTAAGCTTACATCACATCATCTAGCCCATTTTTAGTCTCATAAATATACGGCATCTATTTAAGGGGGGATTCAAAAGTTTGGGTTGCATTGCCTTCGCTTGGCAGTTTTATGAAAGTGTTCTGTTCCGTTCCCTCGGGAAATCATGAAAAATTGCGTTTAAGCTGGTCGTGATAGTCATAGGTTTGATTCCCTCCCCAGTCATAAATTTGGTGTTTGGTTTAGGTTTTTGCCAAGGAGTAGGTTAGGTTAGACGGCGCGATGTAACTACAGCAGTAACTTGAATCTAATGACATATTATAATTATTCACTATGGTAATATTTAGGGAATAAAAATAGCCTTGCAGACCTGACGGCTGCTGCCAATCCTACGCTGTTACGTGTACTCGTGATACGCATATAAGATTTTTTTATAGTAGCTTGTTGGCGACACGCGCAGTTAGTGAGACAAGTCAAACACATTGGCACTCTTTCTAGAAGATGGAAGTGCAGTTTTGTCGAAGGAAGGGGGATGAAAAGTCTACTGTGGAAGTAATGGGGGAAAGAGGCAGGCAAATTGCACTCATTAAAGTAGCGAGGCTAGTGCTGAGATGATAGCGTAAGCGGGAAGCAAAAAAGAGGAAGTATATAGAGGTAGGGGAGAGAGAGGGAGCAAAGATGTAAGCCCATGGTGAAGTTAGGAGAGACAAACGAGGAAAAGAAGCTACTCACTAACTACCTGCTACCTGGTAAAAAAAGTTTGCATTCCCTTATCTGGCTCGTGTTACCTTAGAATTGGGAAATGACTAATTACCTTGTCAGTTATTGTTGTTTTTTATGTTTCATTGTTTATTTCTTTTTCTTATTCTGTTGCTGAATTAAAATGCATCTCTAAGTAATTGGAATAGGAAACGGCTAAAACTTTGATGATGGGTCCGAAATGAAGGAATCATCATTCTAAAGCGGGAGTATTATGTTGAGTGGCTATTGTTTTAGGCATTATTAAGGTTGTCAGGAAGAAGAATGACTCATTAAGGAGAAGTTATGTGTATCGGTTACATATTTTAGATTTTAAAAAGGCATTCGATAAAGTTCCTCATGATAAATTAAGTTTGAAGTTAGAGAGTTTTTTTTATAGATAAAGACGTTGTATTTTGGGTAAAACAATTCTTAAGTGGGCGAGAGCAGAGGGTTGTTATAAATGGTATCATGTCCTACACAATGAAAGTCAAATCGGGAGTTCCCCAGGGTAGCGTAATAGGTCCGCTTTTATTTCTTTTATGCATAAACGATTTTAGTACCGTAGTTTATAGTAAGCTTAGACTTTTTACAGACGATGCCGTGGTGTTCAGAGGTATATCAAAAGAAGAAGACAGGGAATCGCTTAGTAAGGATTTAGATGCAATTCAATAGTGGTGCGACAAATGGCAGTTAGAACTTAACCTTAAAAAGTGTTTAGCTATCAATTTTTGGTGGAGGAATAATTCGATAGAGCGATCCTATAAAATTTGTAAAAACCATAAGGTAATTAGGTGTAACAATCACCAAAGATTAATCGTGGGGAAGACACATCCGAGAAATATGCGGCCGAGCGAAGAGAAAGCTAGGATTTATAAAAAGAGTACTTGGGAAATGTGATGAGAAGACAAAAGAGCGATGTTACTTTTCACTAGTTAGGCTCCACCTTGAGTATGTAGCCAGTGTATGGGATCCGAATGAATTAGGGTTGATCAAAGAACTAGACAGTGTGCAGCGTAGAGCAGCTAGGTTCGTTAAAAGGTGTTAGGATAGGTTAAATAGTGTATCAGATTTCATTCCAGAATTAGGGTAGGAATCATTAACAGAGCGTAGGTTAAGGTACAGATTAAATCTATTAGAGAAATTTCAATCGGATAGCTTTACTGAAGATGTTAGGCATATATTAAAAACACCTGCGTATTATGCTAGGTTCGACCAGATAGATAAGATTAGAGAGCTAGATAGTCGTACTGATAGATTCAAAATGGCATTTTTCCCCCGTACTATAAGAGAACAGAATAGGCAGCATAGCAAAGGGATAGGTATGGGGAAATATTTTAGAGTAGTCTGTAGTGCATGATGCATGTATTAATCCCTTAAATGCTATAGATACTAACAATCTAGTGGCATGAGACCCTACAGTTGCTTGTTTGCATGTCAATAGTGCATGCTTGGTGATCTTTACCCCCTGCCACACACCCTCGCGGTTGCTTGCAGGATATCGCGTAGATGTAGATGTACAGAGAACATATAGGAGGAGAAGAGAAACCTTGTACAATCCAATGGCAAACCTATTAGTATTTCCATAACACTTCTGGAGATAATTCGTTTTTTGGGGCTTATTCCCGGATGACGAATGTCGCATCTTCAGGAACGTTACACCAATTAATAAATCACGAAATCAGTGATTTGATTCTTTTCAAAAATCACGTTAATAGATTTATTTTCCTTCTAATGTGTACTTTTTGAATCTAAGATCCTAAATTATTGTCTTTATGTATTAGTGTGGCTTGATTGTGCAAAATTGAAGTTGTGCCATATTTTAAATACTTATCCTAGTGGGAACATTTGCTAACCTGACATTTTAAATTCCTTTGATCTTTTATAACTGTACTGATGGTCATTGTAGGCTTATGATAGTGTATTTTGTTCTATGGCACTTTATATTTATGTATGCATATGTATTAATACAACGAGTAGCATGTTTATAGAGCATTGCCGATTGCTTAGTTCCTTTCACTTGTATTCATGAATGCGTCAAATGGTAGTAATGCATTCCGACATTATCTTTTTTTTTATTTTCGCATTTTGTAAAGAGGTGAACTCCATTCTGAAGCTAATATTTGAAGAATAAAACTAGTTTCTCAATGAATATTGCAACACGAGTCGTTTAGAGGTCAACCTTCAAAGAGTGTTATTAGCATTTTTGGAGTAAAGTCCCTTTAGAGTTCATGTTGCCGGGAGAAGTGTGATACCACTGTTTCCATGATTTATAATTCAAAGCTTTGAAAATGACATTGAAAGCTTTGACCGCGAGTGAAATCGAGAGACTGAGTGTAATAAAAGCCACGGCATTGAGATCCCTGCAGGAGAGAAAGTAGTGAGGGCTTCCGAGCGATTCTTACATACAAAAATGGTCGTTAAAGAGTAGGTAGAATTTTTTAATACTTGAATTTGAATGCGGCATATTCTATAGATATGTATTGCTTATATCGTAGCGGTTTTCATTGAAATGCTACGTGCGTTCTCAACTGACCAGTTTAACTTCAGGTGAATAAATAGGTTTTTGGTACTAACATCGAACAATGAAATGAACGTCTCTACGGCTGTAAGCAATAACAAATGAATGGGGATATTTTTCTTCATTTGTTACTAATATCGCTTTCTTATTTGCAAAAGAAGTCTAACGACGATCAAATTTTTATATAAAAATATTTTAAAATATCTTAGGTTTCTAGTTATCTTCCCGGTGGGTTTATTTCCTTATTTTGTTGATGAATACTGTCCAGCAATTGTGATTATTTTTGTAGTAATTTTGATATTTAACTTTCATCCGTTATAAAAGTGGATCCTTGAGATTCATCTTAAGGTAATCATACATGTGGTTATCATTTCGGAAAATATTAAGTCCATCATGATCGTCATGGGTAATCTTCTTATGCGGGTCGTAGGATCCCTTCATTTCTTCCACTGTATCTTATTCCCTGCCCTTCTTCTCATTGCTATCTATCCTTCTCCATTCTTTAAACGTACTTTTATTTTCACCCTTCTCCTTCCTCTCATCAATCTTCCCTTCACTGTACATACCTTTTATCGCATATTTCAATAAAACATTAGATTATCACTGAATTGGTGTGTTATCACGCTTGTCACTTTATTGCATTTCACCCAAGAACAATGGCTTTATTGCCATTTCATCTACTTGACATCGAACCTTATGATACTCATAGTAATTTCTCATTAGGTAGGAATTTTAGGTAATGTTTAGTGCATGACTGGTGGTAACAACACCCTTGTACACGCCCTCGAGGTGGCTTTCAGGCTACTCAGTAGATGTAGAAGAACCTAGGAAACAAAGTAGCACCATATGTAATGTAGCATCTAGTATTAGTGCATGATTATTCTCATACCGTAACGGAATGCTTTGACGGTTTAATGGTTTCAACACTTAAAGGCTTGAATTCTAAACGTTTGAGAAAATATTGAAGATAATTGCGCGAATTAAGTGCACACAGGTCTTGAACTGGCATGTTGAATAATCATAAAAAATGTACAACCTACTCTAATTAAATATATTCTCGGCATTTTCATTCACATTTGTTTTTTCTCTCGTGTTGCTTTCATGGAAAAATTATCATTAAAACTCTCCGCCCTCTATATATCACTCAAATTTTACTTGCATGATACGTTCCCTATTATTCTACCGACGGAGGAGTACTATGTTGTTTTTTTTAGCCGCGGGGTACCTCATTTATTGGGCGGCCGTGTACGTTGACACGAGAGCAAAAGGGATGAGAGTGACGGTTACACGCGTGTTAACACCAATTCTTGTAGGTGCTGGAAGAGTAGGGGAGGAAGCCTGGGGAAAGGGTTGGGGCGCCGAGGGCAAGGGGGGTGGGTTTAAGGATGCCGGGGGTAGCGAGTGGAGGTGGGGGTTTGGGCATGCCTCGCCCCATCTGTTGACGGGGGAAAGGGTGGAGCGGGCGTAAAAAACGTGTTTGTTTGTGATCGGAAGTGTTCCGAAATTGGAACGCTTTTAAATATTTAGACGGGAGAGGGAGACCGCAGAATAGAGGTGGCGCCATCAGCGGCCGATGGGACAAGCGGGTTTGGAAATCATAGCCATAATTTTGAACGCTTGAGAGATGCCTTCATATCGAGTGAAAAAATATCCATAATTATCCCGAGTTGAATAGGCTTTTTAGTAATGTCGTTGCGGGACTGGTCGTGTAATTCGTGACCCGAGGGTCTAGATGTGGAAACACTTTCTGAGGAGCCACTTTAAATTCAGTGAAATCAAACGTTGCGTTGAGTTTCACCTCGAGTTTATCACACCTTCGGTATTAATTTTGGAGAGTAATATGCATATAATTATGTTATCATTAAAGTAATGTGTTGTTGCTTGACACCATATTCTACTTCCCTGCCATTGATTCTTCACTCATTTATTTAATCTGTATGTCGATATAAACGAAATGGTTGGCATCCGATATTTTCAATTTGTAAGTCTGGTTACCACTTGAGAAATAATTAGTTTTTGTGTTGCCACAATCATTCATTTCAGTATCGATTTTCCACGGTATTATTTTTAAGAAAAATTCTCCTTCATTATTGAATGCTGGGGATATTCTTTTGTGATTGAATGATTTGCGTTATCTATGTTCTCTCCCATTTGTGTTCAGACACCTTAACTTGCATTTAACTTTTTCCCGCAAATTATGAAGTGTTTGGACATGCATACGATTTCTGGTAAGATTTCTTTTTTTAAATTTTTAATATAACAAAATGAAATTTGGTGGTTTTTCTTTATTATTTCTCAGTTTGATACTACGGTGAAACACATTTTAAGTGGAACGTAGCGTAATAGCTGAATTTGTTGTATTTGGGAAGTGGTTTTGGTCCCGGCACGTGTTATATAGGCTTTTCACTTATTTCAAGTCTTTCTTAATAGGAAGGTGTGTAAAGAGGAAACAGTTTTATTTCGTCCTGCTGAAACCTTTATCAAGCGGATTCACCAGAGGAAATTCGGGTAATTATCTCAACAAATGAGCTGTATCACAAAGATTAGACAAAAGTAAATTCACCATCGAAATGTGACAAATGCAGAACGCCATGCGTAGTAAAATTCTAATTAATTAAGACGCAAATAACTCCAAATATTGAATCTCCTTATATTTATATTCACTCACATACTCTAAGTAGGTAATTAAAATATTGAGCTGTTTGTACGATGGTGATTCTGACAATGAGTTGTACAAGATATACATGAAGCTTATAAAAATGTTGAAAGATGAATGCTACAGGTGAAGAAGTAAAAACATATAAAATGAAATATTTTTTCATATATTGTGAAAAATGTTGAATTGTAAAATGCAATGATTTGTAAAATTTTGTACGCATATTATACGACAGATTATACGACAGATATATTCAAGCATTCATCAGCCATCAATTTGTGTGACTAACAACTGAGTCAGGTTAAGCAGAAGGTACGACTTTGTGCATGAGTGAAATTTCATTTTTTTCTCAACGAGGCTTTGGAAACATTGAATGCCTTTCTGAACAACTCCCTTACTGTATAATTCATTGCCGATTCAGTATTAATCATTATCTCCAGCATTACATTTGCCAGTAATGTTTTTAACCTGCTATGATTTAAGGTCTAACAAGTGATTACTTAATTTGTTCGAACAATGAGTAATGCTGGTACGGGAGGTGTAAGGCATCACGAGTAGTTATTACGAAAAATATATGGTAATAGTCCCGCTTTTCTTTTTCGTGAAGTGAAAGGTGATGATCGAAACACTCTTTTAAGTTTTTATCGAGTCTTTATGATCGGCGACTTTTAGCGTTTGATCCAGTCAATGGATGGGATGCTGGGAATCGATTTGCGGTCGCGCTGGAGGCGTTGCGAAACACTTTGGAGATCGAGAGAGGCGTGAACGATTACCGATGCAGAAAGCTTTTTCTTCCTTCTCGTTATACCAACAATCCATTCTTCGTAGTACGTAGCAGTGCTGACTTTTTCATTTCGACACACGATACAGTTCGAATGCTAAACAAATAGCCCAAATGCCTTGATAAAAAGTTGACGATAGTCATTTACCCAGTGTTCTCAATTTTTTTATCTCGATATTTCAGTGATGTATTCTTCTCGTCGCGATGTTAAGCGTTAAAATATAACAGGGATTGGCCCGAGAAGTTATTTTGTTGACGACTATATGAGGTGCTTATATGCTAGGACTCACTCGAGTTGGATGGGCACAACAATCGTAGATCTGGGTGGATCGGTAGCCTTCCTTTCGTCGACTAAGCCCGGATGCGGTTCAGCAGTGCCATACAGGCGAGGGGGAGTGGGGAATAAGGGTTTCAACCCCCTCAAAAGATATTTACCTGAATTCGTAAATTATCACTTCTATCTCTTGGTATATGTTAAACGCTCTACCCACACTTTACCCCTGAGCACGTTTAGAATATGATCACGCTCTTCACTTGGCTAAATGTCCAACGATCTACCCACAACATAGATGCATGCATATTTTAGCCGTTTTGGTGCACATACTTTTGCATTAATTATTACTCAGTCATAGTATGTCGATGGAGCCATTAAGACAGAAACATTCAAAGAGTCTGTAGTAATAACAGAGCAGAAAGTGGAGCGAACATTTTTAAAATTCTTATGCATCATATTAATATCATGTGAAGTGGCATGTGGACGTGCCGATACCAATGTATGATTTCGCTGCTAATATTCAGTTACTGTTTCCCGTAATTTACTATGTTTTGCGCAAGCATTTAGAATTTTGCTCGCTGGGCTGAAAGTGCATTTGAATGATCTTCACGAAATGAGAATGTTGCTGTTTTAGTGAATAATAATCTAAATATTATTTTATGATGATGCTCATAAGTATTTGAAACCTCCCCTCCTCAGAAGGAAATCCTGTGTACGCCACTGTGGCTCAGTCAGCCAAATGCAAGACGAGCTTACCAACACCCAGGCTTAGACGGAGAAAGCCCGACTGCTACTAGGAACCAAACTTCGGTCATTCCTCTCTCTTACTCCGACGTCCAACCAACTCCTATTGATTTATTCCGACTATTATGAATAGCGAATCTATGGTCTTTATTTTCCTTTACTTGATTTGTAATTAGTTAGTCTTTTATTTATTATCTTTCAATAGTTATAAATATTGAAATTATTCCCTTTCGTCATTTATATGCTCGCAGTGTATTTATTTAGGTTCTGATGCTCCTTCTTAAAATATTGTAATTATTACCAACGAGAGGTTACGTGGAAGAAGGGACTATCCAGTCTCAATATCACCACGATTAAAGACAGTACAATGATGTAATAATAATAAATTATTATTGCCTCGTAGTGGTTGCTGAAGTTACTGCTCAGGCCAACTCCTGTTAATATACCCCCACTAGGGGGTAAGGAGTAAGGGACTCCAGGGTGGGGCGAGGGCAGAACATGCCCATGAACCACCAAGACCGTCATGCGTGGTGAAGAGCCACATCCTCCTCGAGGTGCCCCTGGTATCGCTGAACATGACGGATCTAGACCTGGCGGTCGATAAACAGCTCCCATCACCACGGTGCGTCTCTGTGCCAAGGGTGACCGCATCTGCGGGGCGGAGGGTAAGAAGTCGCTAACAGAGAAACTCCGGATACAGGGCGACCTCCGGTTTTATTTAGCCTTACCCATGCATGCGGGGCTCTGTGTGGGTGGACCCTTTATTTCCCTAGCTACTCGTGGGAACAATTATGGACCATAACAAAAAGAATAAAAACAAAACTTTTGTGGAGGACGCTGGACGAACTCCGACCAAGGACTCTTGTAGTCCAATTTCAAAAATGGAGGAGGAAGCACTGCTGGGGAGCCCAAGGGAACCCAGCGGGAGCACCTCCTCTTCAACCCTTACCCAACCTTTGGGGGGCCCTTCTGGGAACCCCACTCTCCCTAGCCACCCCTCAAACCCCTTGGGGGAAGAGGAGGGAGGCATTCTTTCCGACTCCTCGGAGTCAATCATGAAAGAGGCACCAGGTTCACCCGTGGAGATGGAGTCGGACTCTGGGGCCTCTAACATCACTCTGGGTAGCATTTCAACAAAGCTGCAAAAGCTATCCACAGAGCCCAAGCTCAGCGGCGCAGCCAGGAGGAAGCTGCAGAAGCACAGAGCTAAAGGTGCAGCTG
Source organism: Platycnemis pennipes (assembly GCA_933228895.1). Lineage (NCBI taxonomy): Eukaryota > Metazoa > Arthropoda > Insecta > Odonata > Platycnemididae > Platycnemis > Platycnemis pennipes. Next base: position 38,664,221 of record OW121851.1, on the reverse strand, counting down.
GGGTCTCTGCACATCCCCATTCCAGGGGCAATGCCGGGGACAAAGTAACCGGCAAAAGCCCCGGGCGTGGTAGGGATGGCGCTACGACCCCAAGTGCAGCACCACAGAAAAGGGGACGGACTCATGGAGATACCCCCAGTAACGAATCAAGGGAGAACAAGAGGCCCAAGTTAATAACCAAGCAAACCTATGCTCAGGTAACGAGGGACCTCAAAAAGATGGCCATAGTGCCAGCTGGATACCCGGAGGTGTTGGTAAAGGAGGAGATGTATGCCGACATCGATAGACGGCTCGATGAACTCTGGGATGAAATCCCGGAGGGTCAGGAGCATCCGAGGTTCGAAGGCACCAGACTGATTAATGGTGCAGTGGAAATTGCCTGTGGCAACGATTTCTCAGCCACATGGGTGACAGAGGCAATAAATAAGATGGGACCCATTGGGGATACCACCCTTCAGGTTGTAGATGCTGACAACCTCATCAAAAGGAAAAGGATGATGATGTGGGTCCCAGGGCCCAATAAGTCTGAGATTAAAGTCATCCTTGACAGAATAAAGAAAGTCAATCCAGGGCTCCACACTGACTTGTGGAGACCCTATGAAAGGAGTGAAGCTGCGCATGGGACGAGGTTCATCATAGGGGTGGACGAACCATCTGCCAGCTTCATTTTGGGGCCAGACTTCAATGCCTATATAGGCATGAGGAGACTGGACATCACCTTTTTAGGTAAAGGGACGGGCTCTGAGAAGCCCTCCAAATCCTCGGAAGCCAAGGCTGATGAGGACAAGGAGGGAGGTGAGAGATCCTAGGATGGCAGGCATTCACTGCCTTCAAGCAAACATTCAGCATAGTAAAGCTGCCTCAGGGGTCCTCCAGAGGATCCTTTCTGAAGGTAAGATTAAGATAGCCTTGATTCAGGAACCCTGGGCTTTCCAGGGGAGAATCAGGGGATTAAACATGACTATGGGTAAAATATATTATTGCACCACAGTTGATAGACCTAGAACTTGTATCTATGTCAATGGATTAAATGCCATGCATTTACCAGAATTCACCACCAGGGACCTGACAGCAGTTATGCTGACGCTTGGAGGTGGTGGAAATGAGAGGAGGTTGGTCATCTGCTCCTCCTACCTCCCCTATGATGCTCCAGACCCTCCACCGAATGTTGAGTTGGAGAAACTGGTAAGTCACTGCAAAAGCAGGAAATGGGACCTCTTAGTCGGATGTGACTCCAACTCGCACCATGTTGTGTGGGGCAGTGGGGACACGAACGGCAGAGGTGAGGCCCTTTTAGAATATCTCATGGCAACTGAGCTGCACATTCTAAATAAAGGATCGCAACCTACTTTCTCTAATAGCGTGAGAGAGGAAGTGATAGATGTCACACTCTGCAATAACCTCGTGATGCAGAGAGTGACAGAATGGAGGGTGTCGAAGGAGATTACTTTGTCTGATCACCGACACATCCTCTTTACCATTCAAGAAGCCAGTGATAGGCAAACAACATACAGGAACCCTAGGAAAACTGACTGGGGACAGTATAGAGAGAAGCTGAGAGATTTCCTGGACCAGGCACCTCAGTGTAAGTTCAGGAATGTGGATGAGATTGATGCTGCTGCGAACTATCTTCAGGAGGGCATCATCACATCCTATGAAGCTAGCTGTCCCATCAGGACCAGCAGAACAGGGAAAAACCTTCCCTGGTGGGGCCCGCAATTAGAAGGCCTCCGTAAAGAGACCAGAAAACTTCTCAACAAAGCAAAGAGAACTGCTCTAGCCCGAGACTGGGACAACTTTAAGCTTGCCCAGCGGAAATATAAAGCAACCATTAAGCGCGCAAAAAGAGAATCATGGAAAACCTTCTGTGGAACTATTGAGTCGGCTCCACAACTTTCCAGATTCCATAAGATTATATCAAAAGACCCAGAGGCGGGGGTGGGAACTCTGCTGCTTCCCTCGGGAGACTACACGTCTTCTGACAAGGAAGCACTGAAGCTACTGCTGGAGACCCACTTTCCAGGCTTCATGGAGACGGAGGAGATGCACGATTTATGGAGGACTCCCACTCGTCCTGCACGGACGGAATGGAGACTGGCCTCCAGCATCGTAACGTATAATGCAACCAAGTGGGCTATAACAAGCTTTAGCCCATATAAATCTGCTGGAGAGGACGGGGTCTTTCCGGCATTACTTCAGGAAGGGCAGGAGATTCTACTTCTCCCCACGGTCAGAATTTTTCGCTCCTGCCTAGCTTATGGTTATATCCCAAAGATCTGGAGAACTACAAAAGTCGTCTTTATTCCCAAACCAGGGAAGACAGACTACACTAAAGCTGACTCTTTTCGTGGAATCAGCCTAATGTCCTTCTTTTTGAAGGCATTAGAGAAAGTGGTGGATAGGTACATAAGAGATGGGCCCTTAAGAGACCATCCCCTACATCCGCACCAACATGCTTATCTGAAAGGAAAATCAGTAGAAACTGCACTTCACAATCTCACCTGCAAGATTGAAAAGGTGCTGGAATATGGAATGTATGGGATGGGAGTCTTCCTCGACATTGAGGGAGCCTTCAACAACACATCCTACGATCAAATCTGCATTGCAGCAAGAAGGCATGGCATCCACGACCACATAGTCAACTGGATCAGAAACATGCTAGAACAAAGAACCGTTAAGGTTACCTTGAGGAACACCTCTATGAAGGTGTCTGTGACACGAGGATGTCCTCAGGGTGGGGTACTATCCCCACTCCTATGGAACCTAGTAGTTGACTCCCTCTTACAAAGCCTGAACAAAACAGGAGTATATACTCAGGGATATGCGGATGATGTAGCGTTGCTGATCACTGGCAAATATCTTGATACTGTCTCTGGACTTACACAGAAAGCCCTGGACAGAACAATGAGATGGTGCTCTGAAACAGGGCTGACGGTGAACCCTCAAAAAACAAAACTTATACTGTTCACCAACAAGAGAAAAAGGGAAGGTCTAAAACTCCCCCTACTGCAAGGAAGATGTTTACAACCTTCCTCATCAGTTAAATACCTTGGGGTTATTCTGGACTCCAAGCTTAACTGGGGAGAACATCTAGAGGCGAAAACAAAGAAAGCCTGTGCCTCTCTATGGTCCTGCAGGAAAGCTCTGGGGAAAACCTGGGGACTAAAACCGAAAGCCATGTATTGGCTGTATACAGCAGTAGTGAAACCCAGTTTTCTGCACTGCTCACTCGTCTGGTGGACAAAGACCCGGCAGAATGTTGCCAGGGAAAAATTAAACCACTTGCAAAGAATGGCCTGTATGGGCATTTCGGGGGCAATGAAGACAACCCCAACATTGGCAATCGAGACCCTCCTAAACCTCACTCCACTACATGTGGAAGTCGAGGTCCAGGCTAGGGCATCAGCATATCGTCTTAAATGTCTAGGACAGTGGTACGACATGGGAAGTTCTTCCGGTCACAGAGCTCTCTGGACAGAGCTCAGGAAGTCAAGCCCGATTTTTGAAATGGGCTCTGACATAATGATAGCAACATTCAACCAATCACCCCTACTCTTCAAAATCCACTTCCCAAGTAGAGAGGAGTGGGCAGAGAAAGGAGGGGAAGGACTACATAAAGGAGCCTATGTATGGTATACAGATGGCTCTAGGAAAGAAGACAGAGCAGGTGCTGGTATATACAGCAACAGCCTGTCAAAGAAAATATCAATCCCTCTTGGGGAATATGCCACAGTGTTTCAGGCCGAGGTTTATGCACTTCTGACCTGTGCATATGTGGCTAAAGAGATTGGCTTGTATGACAAACCAACTCATATCTGTACCGACAGCCAAGCTGTCCTCAAAGCTCTTGCATCACCATGGTGCAGATCACAGCTGCTGCTAGAGTGTAGAAGTGCACTCAATACACTTGGCAGCTGCAGTAAAACTGAGCTCTTCTGGGTACCAGGACACGCTGGCATCGCCGGAAATGAAATGGCGGATGAGCTTGCCAAAGCAGGAGCCAACCAAAGACCGTTTGGTCCTGAACCATTCGTACCCATAGCCCCGACAATGGGGAAAACGGAGATCCGAACGTGGGGCCTTGCTCGACATGCTGAGATCTGGCGGAAAACACCGAAGCTAAGACAGGCCAAACTTCACATAGAGGGACCTAAACCTGGCCTAGCAAAGAAATTACTCCTACTAAACAGGAGTCAATTACGTACGATAGTGGGACTGTTCACCGGACACTATCAAGTGATGAGACACCTCCATCTCCTGAAGATAACTGATTCAGCCAGATGCAGATGGTGTGAAGAAGAGGACGAATCAACCTCACATCTCCTCTGCGAGTGCCCAGCCATTATGAGGACTCGGAATAGATATCTTGGCTCACCTTTCCTGGAACCCAATGAAATTAAAGGGATCCTCATAGGAGACCTCCTGGCCTTTAGTCGGGCGATTGGTCTCTATGGGTGATCTACTAAATGGTGGTTGGCACAATGGACCAATAGGTCTAAGTGCCCTAGGGACTCGCTGAGTACCTCCACCTCAATTTTAATCTAATCTAATCTAATCTACTGCTCAGGCCAACTCCTGTTAATATTTTAACCTTTAACGTCATGACTACATTCTAATCTTGCTCGTAACTACTCAACTAAAGAAGATCAGGAGATGCAGCTCGGTTAATTTGCTAATATTTTCAAAATCCGCTCGAATTCAATCAGATGGGTTAACTCTGAAATTGTTTTCTTGACATTTCCGAGTCTCGCTACACTTATATCGCAACTTCCACATATAAATCTATGCAATACCCTGAGAGCCACCACGAGGGTGTGTGGCAGGGGGTGAAGATCACCAAACATGTATTATTGACATGAAACTAGGATATTTAATGGAGACATGCTAGATAATAGGGTCACATGCAGCTAGATGGTTAGTATCTACGTAATAAGAAGGGTATTATCGTAATTTTTCTTAGACATTAGGCTATGGTTTCAAATAAATGTCTTCAGATGCTCTGAGATACTCTGTCGAAGAGATGAGTCTTCTTGTAGGCGAGTGAAAATCGAATACTTGCATCGACTCCTTATGTTGGGTATACCTCTTGCTTCAAGCCCCTCAACAAATGCTCTAAAAGATTCCTCAACATGGTAGAAAAGGAGGATCCGGTCCAGTCCTTTACGTTTTGCGCCCACCTCGGTAGTGCCACATGCAGTGTCTGCTTTATACTGTTTGTTAAAATTCAACTTAATTACCTGTATTTCTGGAAACAATTCTATTTATGCAAACAATCGAAAGCTGTATAGTATTTGTTTACTTATCTGTTTAAAAGGATATTGGAAAGCCGTAATGACCAGAGTTTTCCTCGGTTCGTATAAAAATCAGGTGGTCTAGATTTAAATCTGGACCCAGAAGAGTAAATTTAACCACTGTCTCCCGTAATTTTAATGACTACTGCGAGAAAGCCGTGCACGAAGTAACAGAAGAAATACCCGGAGTGAGGACGCACGAGAGAAAGATTAGAATCTTGCAATTTTCCGATGACATAGTGACAAAGGTAAAGCATATCGTTTATGCATTTACATAAGTTAACAAATTTAATTTTATTCGCTTTGAATGGCAGGAAAATATTATTTTCGTCACGCACGCGTACAGCTGTTGGCATTTTTCTAGTCCGTTACGAGCCATGTGCACCGCGAATGAGTGGAAGCTGAAAGTGGAAGGTGAGGAAGGCAACAGTGGAGCGAAACGGAGGGAGTGAAGAGTTTTAGGAGATGGGGAGAGGTGAGGAAAGTGGAGTTTTTTGGGGATCTCCCACGCGAAGCTCCTTCGCCCACGTTCGGAAGTTACGGAGGAGAGAGGAAGGGAGGGTGGCTGGGAGTGACCTTTTTTTTTCTTCCAGCTGAGGTCACACCCGGCGGCGAGACATCGTGCTTCGTGCCCACGCGACCGTGACTTAGCACCGGACGCCATTCGTCGACTTCCTCGCGGATCAAGTCCGGGAACACGTGCGAATTAGATAGCCGAAATCGACCTCTGTACTTCTTCCGATTGGAATTCAGTCGAATGGGTCGAAGAGGCACGGGACTAATTCCCCCTCGGGTCCCATTAGGGCCGTCCGAGCCGCGGCTATACGGTCGGCAGGAGCTGTCGAAAATCACTATCCTTTCAACGAACGCATGGCACTGCTCTGGAGGTAAAAGTCGTATTTTGATGGTTTGGGAATAGCTAGAATTCTGTTTTCAAGCGCTTCCAACTGCAAAGGTTACAACGCAGCTATTGAACGAAATTCTTCGTCTTCTCTAGTTACAACCCAGTTACAACCCAGGCATGCTGCCAGTGTATGGTATCCCTACGAAATCGGTCTAAATAATGAACTTGAACGTGTGCATCGAAGATAGGCAACATTTGTAAAGGGACGGTACGATAACCTTATTAGCGTAACCAGTCTATTAAATGAATTAAATTGGGAATCATTGTCAGATCGTAGGTTGAAATTTAGACTTAATCTCTTGAACAAATTCCAAGACCATATTTTCAGTGATGATGCTAAAAATATTTTGCGAACCCCAACTTACTATGGTAGACTGGACCATAATCACAAAATTAGAGAAATTGATTTCCGAACTGACAGATTAAAAATGTCCTTTTTTCCTCGTACTATTAGGGATATGAATAACTGTAAATATATCCAATACGAGTGTAGCAATGGATAACTTTGGTAGCTGCATGTTGGTAAAAGGACTTGAAGGTAACCCAACTAACAGCATGTTTTTGCATGTTTTCTTTGCTATTTTAATCTTTTTGTAAATAGCGAAGTTTAGAACAGTATATAAATACTAATCCTTTTTTATGCATGATGTGTAGTGCATTTTTTGTGAGAATTCACCCCCTGCCACACACCTTTATGGTGGCTTGCAGGATATTATGTAGATGTTGATAGATGTAGATGAACCCTACGGTTAGTTTGCAGTATTAAACCATCTATTTCGGTCCTGAGCCAGCCTCTTTATTGTGACATAGAATGGACAGCCGAGCTCTTCTAGCAGCTGACCAATGTAGTTCCGCCTGGTCCTTCCCCTTTTCTTCTTCCTGTTTCTTCCTTCCACTGCACCCTCAAGAATGGAGCCAGCAAGGCCCTCCGCTCTGATTGTGTGTCCAACCCAGATGTACCTCCTCTTACTCAACATGCTCAGCAGACACGGACCTCCACCAATCCTACGTAGGACCTTCTCATTTCACTCCCGATCTACCCAGTCTCCGAACGAACGAAATTAAACTTTTAAAAAAGATACATGTCCGAGGGATCAGTCCCCGTAACGATTATGTCAGAAATAGTATTCCGAGTGCGCTTTATGACCATTTTTCACCTCCCTTGTCCTTGTGTAGTCTGAATCTTGCAGCGATACACAGAGGGAATTGGATCGTGTACAACGAATTGCATTGCTTGCATGAATTCAAACTTCCCAGACAGATTTGCTGAAAATACCCATCGTTTTATTTTCACGTATTCATGTGTGAATTTCCGCAAAGTTGTTCTATTCGTCTTAGGATGAGAGCTTAGCTTCCGATCGCGCGATATAACCGTAGCTGTGAAAGCACCTACAACCCATGTCTGCTGCTATTATATTTTATAGTCATACTGTTTCGACACTATAGCAATCTGTGACCGCAATTGCCATCAAAGTAGTGTGCCATAATATCTCAGTGTAATAAGTTTTAGATTATATGATCGCCAATTCACACATATTTCTCTTTTACGTATTACATCGTCATATCAAAAGTAAAAATGAATTACATCCACAAACACTCTTAGACTGAATTAGGCAAAGAGACTTTAAAATACTTGAGAAAGTAAGTAGGTATTAACAGTAAAGGTGATAAAATAAAGGCTAGGAGGATGGGAGAGATGCTCGTAGAACTTTTCTCGGATTTTTTTTGCCAATTATGCCAATTTCAAGCCGGCGTAGGCGATGATGACGACACTTTTGCTTGATTCAAATGGCGGCAAATCTTTGCCATCTCGCGGTAAAATAAAAGAGCTATCATAGGTGCTGTTATGCGTCGATTTTTTCCCTTTCCGGCAATGCCGACATCTGTTTCATGTTACCTCCAACGGCCAAAAGAAGTGTTGAATGTTATGATGATTTGAGTGGGAAGAAAGAGTGGCCTTGTGGAAGAAAATGTTTGGTTCTCCCGCTATTTTCTTCCCCCCTCTCTCTCTCTCTCTCTCCCTTTCTCGTAACTGAAGAAATTAAACGCGGCGAGTAACCGACTGAAATCAAGGGCCACGTTCCCCACGCCGTGGTTGACTTGTAATGAGCACAGGTGTTCCACGAAGATGGATCACCCGAGTTGAAGTTTCAGTAGGAAGCGATGCGGCTGCGTGGGTAGCCTGCTCCTCCTCCCTTGGATTGTGGTTATTTCTCCTCACTCATCTGCCGTGCGAGAGTTCACTTCCACCGATTCGCTCATGTATGATTTCATCTAGGAAATGACCAGATAGAGCTCTAGCTCTTTTTATTGGAAATCTTATTTTACATCTTCATATTAACCTACAAGCCCAAACTAACCGAACTAATAGTTATTGCATGCTTGCTGCGCAATTTATTCTTTTTAAAATTGTGAAGTTCAAACCAGAATGTAGTTACTAATCGTTCAATCCTTTCAGGTGTGACTTTGTGGAAGTCCATTCTGAATAATGACAATAACAAACTATGTTTTAATCCACAGAGCTTTTTACTGGTGCTACTAGTTTCAACGCCACGGCGCGGCGTCATCATCAGGTACCTGTGGATTAAAACATAGTTTTGTTCTTGTCATTATTCATTGCTAATCGTTTTTATGCTTGAGATGTAATGCGTGTTTGGTGTTAAGTCACCCTCTGCCACACACCTTTAAGGTGTCTTGCAGGGTATTATGTAGATTATGTGGATGAAGCCATCATAAAGCTATGTGGCGGGGGGTCCACTAAACATGCATTACCCATCATGTTCAAAGAGGTTTGAGAGCTATATTTTATTCGAATTTTAATAATTTACAAACATTTAAAAAGCAAAGAAACATATATAAAGATGCTGTTGGTTAGAATATCTAAAATTCTTTATGCTGACATGAACCATCAAGACTGCCTATCAATAAAATTGTTTATTTATTATTGAATATAATCACACCTATTTGGATTTCTAATAGTGCGAAGAAAGAAGGACGTATTAATTATGCCGGTTTGGCAATTTACGTATTTCCCTAATTTTATGCTCGTGAACCAATCAGCCATAGCAAGTTGGAGTTTGCAAAATTTTTTGACGCTGCCATTAAAAACATCGTTTTGGAATTTACTTGAGAGATTAAGTCTACATTTCAACCTAAGGTCTGATAATGGTTCCCATATAAGTTCTTCTAATATAGACTGTTCACGCTTATATGTTTATCGCACCGCCCCCTTAAAAATTTGGTGATCTTTGCTGCACATGCCTGGGTTATTTATGCCTATGTCGCAAGAATCCCATGTACGGGCAGCGTATTCTGAATGAGGTCCAGCAAGGGAAAAGTATTTATTTTCTCGTACATGAATTCCCACCAAATACGCAACACGTTACTTCTACTCCTTCAGGCTTATCTTTGCGGTGGTTGTCGTGCACTAAATAAATAACGTGTTCAGTATTTATTTACTCCAATTAAAACGGGTAGTTAGGCGGAGGCATGTTACGGTGATGGTCAAATTACTGGAATCAAAAGTTAGATAACAGTTCGTTTAGTTTTTCCCTTCCTGCCGTACTTGTTTGATTGTAAAAGTTCAATTCGAACAAAAGTATGCATGGAGACGTCTTAAGGAAGACGTGGTCCATCCATTGGACTCACCGAGGTTGGAAATGTGTTATCGCTGTCTGATTAATGTAATGATGACTTATGAATTGCTATGGTTGTTTTCCTCGTTGTTACGTGAAGTATTTCTTTGAAAATCCGAAAAGAAGGCTGGAATAAAGTTGATTTTTTTCTCCTCGTGCACCTATTATTGTTGCAATCATCAGTGTTCTACCGGTTAAGGTACATACATTTAGATAGACGTGAGCACAATTATTTCCACGTCCCTTATTTTTTATGTGACGTCCTACTTCAGTTTCGTAAACTTTCTTTTTCAGAGTGAAAACTTTGATTAAGACTTTATTTGGCTATCCTATGCGTCAGAAGCCAGGAATGTCTGGATAAAAGCCAGAAAACTTACTAAGGAGCCTAAAGAGGTCTTATGCGTGTTAAATACAGGAGTAACTCTCCGAAGTATTTTGCTCCAGTTTATGAATATTGTACCTACCCTATTGCGTGGAATTAATATGTTATCAACGTTATTATTTTAATCATCGATATTGAACTATTCATTAAAAAATCTTTAACTCAAGTGTATGTTTGCGATTTAAACTTTTTAGTGAACCATTGCAAATATTTCCTGATGATGAGAGAATTCTTGAACTCTAATGGGAGATCATAGTCTTCATGTAAGCTCAAATTTGGTTGGAATAATTCATCCCTTTCTATATTTGTAAGATGGAAAAAAGTCTAAGGTTAGACATTACACTTGATTTTTACTCTTATATTTGGATGATAAATACATTCATCACGTGTTAATTTAGACCATATTACTTTGACTTTCATAGACTTTGTTTGGGCGTTTTCCAGAATGACCTGCGTTGTGAACCATCCGCCTTACTCACCTTCCTCGATCCCTGTTTATTATCCCCTTGGTAAAAATTTCAGGCAACGCCCATCTCCAGATCGTATCCCAAGTTCAAAGGCCTCCGGGAAAGAATTTCTTTTCCTCCTCCCATATCCAGCGCAGCAGTAATTAATTTTCGAAATATTTCTCAGCGTCCGGATATTGGATGACTTGGTATACACGCCTTGATTGAAATTTTAAAAATATAGAAAATATAAGGTGCTAACAGCGAATATTCCACGCACGAAACGTGATAACACTGTGCCTATGGGAGCTTTTACCGCACTTTTATGCTTAAAAAAGGCATAAACCTTTCCCCAACGGTATAATAAATTGTAAAAGGTTTTTAATGTGTAAAACATGTGGCCTGTAAGTGTGAATATATGTAGTGAAGAACATATAATGGTAATCGGCATTTTAACAACTTGTATCAAGTACAGATAGGTAAATACTTTATCAAAACTGTGAGTTCACCATTGCGTGAAGGATTGTCAAAAGAAAGCAAAGCAATAATAAAGAGATACTTGGCTTTCCAGTGAAATTGACTGAGCACCAAATAAGTATTGGAAGCACCCAATTTGGTGAAATAATTCAGGTTTAAGGTGCTCAGACAGCTTAGATTATATCACTCCATCGAGTCAGCCCAAGGAACTAAAACTAATCGAAAGTTCGGGCCTGAGGTGGGACACGAACCCACGACCATGGGTTATCTGATCAGCTTGTTAATGACTTGACTACCGTGGACGGCTCCCCAGTGTGGCTTATACGTTCTTGCCCGTATTTATTTTTTCGTATTGTGCAGCTTTCGCTTAATTTTATAATGAACAAGTGTAGTGTGCTAGTAACTTAGCGAGTAATCTGCTCATACCTTTTTACCATTAAATCCTATTTATTTATGTTCAAATAAGCTATAAGAAGATAAAAACTTTTTCCTTGCTTAACTGGCCGTACGCTCCGTAGCAATAACATCCTTATCAGGATCAAACTATCATTCAACGGATTAGGAAAGAATTGGTTTTTATTTCCCATGGAATAACGATGAAAAAATTAGAGGTGCTGAGAGATTTGGAAGAGACCGCTCGTGGTTATTTGTTAAATCACTTCATGTTTTAGCGTGGGTGGTGCCTATGCCATTGCGCTAATGCCATCGAAAACACAGTAATTTTATCCCCGCCCACATTATTACGCAAAATTTGGGATGTTGGAGAGGATAAGGACTCACAGACCTTAAGTGCAGCTTTGGAACGGTTTCGTTCTAAGCGTGATTAAGAGCGTAGGCATTCGACTGTGGAATTTTATTTTTGTTAGCCAGCTTTGATGAAAATGGTCACACATTCTGCCTTTTCGTGCTCCGAAAGGAAAATTTCTACGCATTAAACACTAGTATAAAGTTCATCTTTTGCACACTCATAACTTGAATTCCATTTCACCTAAATTATAAAAAGTACTCTCAACATAGCTACTAATTGCAGAAAATTTAAAGTTTTGTTGACATTGAAGAAATCCGCCTTAGTTCCGGGATCAAAGAGTCAAAGTTTTCTTTCTAGATCTACCGAACAGTAAAGTTCTATTTTACGTAAAATAAGAGAAATTATAATGATATGCATTTAAAAAGTTGGGGAATTAATACCATTTGAGATATATACATCCTATTGTATATTGATAGTTTCCTAAGCATGCCGGTAGAAGTTTGATTAGCTGTACTACAAATCCCTTTGTTCATTTTGGTGACTTTTTGTGCATGTACTTGTGGTGAAAACACCGAGGAAAAATATTTTTCTTGCTCAGATCTTCAAAAGAACCCTAGTTGCAAAAAACTTTATTTTTCTTTAACACAACATAATTCCATTTGAATGATCTTTCGCTTCTGTATGTCTGTGAGTTAGGTGAGAAGATGCATATCGGAGTGGATTCATATTTCACCTTTCATTAGAAAATGAAAATAATTTCTTCTTGAATCAAAAAATATTTGCTGCGAACAGTTAGCGATGTAGACTATTTTCTTGTATTTAGCAGAAATATGTAATGAGTTACTTGCATAGTCTTATTTCTTAATATTCTGCTAAATCTCCTTAGTTTTTTGTGGCCTATGCAAAGAATTGACACCCACCCATGTCGATACCATTGCAGTCAGTAGAAACTGATGTGTAATATGCAATTGCAAATATCTAAGGTGCGGCTTAATTGGTAGATACTGTTGTTAAAGATATTAACAGTAATCTCCTTAATTTCTTCATACATTTAGGCCATTTGAGGCTCTTTTGAGCCTTTATGTATGCCTTATAATTCCTTTTCTTCGCATGTTTCTCAACCATTTGTGAAGTCGTCAGTGTCATGCATGAGTAAAGAATTTTTCCCTGCATAGGATCTTGAGGACACACCCACGAACCTGAATTTTTCCAACGGCTGTTTCAAAGTCTCTGCGTCATTTTTCCAAGTATGGATGATTCGTTTGTGCCCGTTTAACCCTCCATTCTTGGTCTTCCTTCGTGGTTCATCCCTTCATTTTCTTATTTTCTCACTCTCCCTCTCTTATTTCCTTGAACCCACTGCCATTCCTTAAATAAACCTCGTCTAAATAAGGGGAAAATAGGGGGCGCGCACAGCAGAATTGATATATTTAAACTTTCCTTAACCATTAGCACGAAACGTGACCATAAGAGAACCAAGGGTAAGTGCACCAGCTGTTCAGACTTGATGATTTTATCCAGCAACGTGTTTTGATTCAGCTGACCTTTTATGAACACATCGCCTTATTTAGAGCAACCTAAAGCTTCCTGTCTTAACCCCCACAACCACTTGCACTTTTGATGTTTGGCATGGTTTTGAGTGGATGCAATATAATCGCAGGTGCAAATTTTTCCTCATTGGGAGAAGGTTTCTGTTGATTTATTTTCCATCTCCGGCCGAAACAAGCAAGTCATTTTGGGCGTTTGATCAGCGCGTTTATTTCTTGTAATTATTACATAATATCTGACTTTCTTGGGCATAATTGTTCTCTAATTCTCATTTAATTCCGCTTCCCCGTGCTGTTTTTTGGGAAAAGTGACCGACGGCTCAAGTAATTAGCACTTTTAAGGATTGATTGGTTATTACGTAAATGGATTTTTTTAATGGGAGTCATTCAAATATGTACTGTCATTGGCTCACTTAAATCCCCTGGTCTTCTCTTATGGGCTGCATGAACTTTTGAAACACTAAACCCAACAAAATTTGACGATTGTATCAGGCTGTTTGTAAAACTGATATATACTCACAGTAATAAAAACCATTTACATTGGGTATTATAACCCCCTCAACTCTGATATACGTATTGTGGCTGCAATTAAAAACATTTACTTCTACATTGTACCTTGCGAGCCACCGCAAGGGCGTGCGTCAGATGATGATAGGTCACCAGCCATGAAGTTTAGTTTAATCTGAAAGAAACCTTGCTAATTAGTATTAAAGAATGGTTTGTAGTGTGTTTGAAAGAACTTGTTGACATTTTAGTCGTGCAGCGTTCGTTAAAAAAATGTGCTCTTCTTTCGCTCGATTCCATCTCTTAATTTGTCACTTGTCCTCCTGATGTGGTTCAGGGGTAGAAATATTTCTGCATTGCATTCGAATTCGTGTATTTTAAATTTTTCAAAAAAAATCAATGTTACGGAAAACCTAGTCTCTATTGCCTACCAACCAAGCCAACTCTAATAGCCGAGTGGTACTTTCACTACTCTATAAAAACTTTCGATAGAAATTTCTTTCGCTACTCTATAGAAACTCTTATCTTTTACATGAAATGCTTTTATGTGGAAGAATCTAAGTTACAATGTATTCCTATGATAAAGCAGTTCCACAAAGTTAGATTGGATACTGTTAACTAGTTAGCTATACCCGAATCAACATCTACATCTTAACCTACATGATACCCTGCAAGCCACCGCGAGGGTGTGTGGCAGGGGGTAAAGATCACCAAGCATGCACTACTAACATGCAAACAAGCTACTATAGGGTCTCATGCAACTAGATTGTTAATATCTATAGTATTTAAGGGGTTAATACATACATCATGCACTACAGACTACTCTAAAATATTTCCCCTTTGCTATGCTGCCTATTCTGTTCTCTCATAGTACGGGGGAAAAATGCCATTTTGAATCTATCAGTACGACAATCTATCTCTCTAATCTTACTTATCTGGTCGAATCTAGCATAATACGCTGGTTTTTTTTAATATGTGCCTAATATCTTCAGTAAAGCTATCCGATTGAAATTTCTCTAATAGATTTAATCTGTACTTTAACCTACGCTCTCATAGTGATTCCCACCCTAATTCTTTTATTAATTACGTCAATTATAATCCAATATTTATTCATTGGATGATTGATGCATTATCCAGATGAAACCTTACAAGAGTTAATACACGAAACTTGTCACGAATTCGCTAAGCAATGAAAAGTTTTAACTTTAATGTTCTATTAAATAAAACCCATCATCTCAAGCCTGAAACAATATAACTTAACTGTTACTCAACTTCAATCTCACGTATAATGGTCATGGAAAAAAATAGGTTTTTATTGAGGTTTATCTCGATAGGGATCCGGTTAATCTCGTAAGAGTGTCGGATTCTCTGGAGTTCATGGACGTGCTTTTCCCCTCCACTCTTTGCCGTGGGCGCCCTTGGTCACGTGCGCGCTTGGCGCCCACCAAAGGGCGCTCCTCTGAACCTCATCCCCCCACCTCCCGATCGCCAAGGACGCTCTCTCCCATATCCTAACCCGATGCTCACCCACGCGTCTCGGGAAAAAACAGCTGTTCCTCCTCGTGCGCCCCTTCGCTGCCATATAAGTCCATGGCACACGCCGGCGCCAGTGACATTCGAATACCTCGGTTGCCCGCGTACGATTCGGAGGGATGGGAGGAAGGGGGTAACAGGCGATTGCACACTGCATTAGCCTTGATACAAATGCGATTGTCCCCGAGGCGAAGCGAAGATGACGACCGAGGGCATCGTGGAAGCAAAGCCAAAGCATCTCTACACGCACCATCTGCTCGAAAAGTATATTGACTCGATTTTGAGGCTCTATATCTTAAGAAAGGATGAAGTGATTGTCATGCTAAGCATATCAGCGGGTAGATAATTTAGTTTTGCATTTCATGGTTGCACAGGAAAAACGTTTTGTAACAAGTATGAAGCGAGGACACAGCCCAGTCTATTGTTTTGCCTAACCATTCTTCTGATTCACTTTTCCCTCTACGTTTTTCTACATGTACATCTACATCTACACGATACCCTGCAAGCCACCGCGAGGGTGTGTGGCAGGGGGTGACCAAACATGCACTATTGACATGCAGATCATCATTTCATCACATATCAAAATATAACGAATTGTCTTGTTCTGTCTACTTTTTTTCATGATTCTTTGGACTATGTTACAAAACTCTCGATCCATTTAATATTAATCATTCTTCTACGACACCACATTTTGAATGCTTCCAATCCTGACAATTCTGCTGCTATTTCTTCTACAATGCATTTCACCACGCTGTGACACAGTGAATCAAACCTCGATACTTGGTTCCCTATGAATTCCTACATGTTTCTGCAAGTAATGCAGTCAATAATTTTTATTAATGGCGCTACGGATGATAAACTACTGATTTTCCACTGTTTAAACGGAATAGTTGCTCCAAAAACAAATAAATCAGAGATATTAATTGTAGGGCCATTACATAATCCTTGACGCGAGTATTTCTATGGTATTCGTTAGCATAGCGCTGAGTAAGATGCGACAGATGTACCTACCAGTCTCATATGGGTTTGGTTGTGTCACGTATTACCGCGAATCGGAGCTGAGGTGAGGTCCGTTGTATTTATTTGGCCGGCGGACGGCCGTTTCGGCATCTCTCTTCTTGGGAATCACCGGAAATGGACTAATCGGCGAGTGGTGACGTCAGGGATCAGGTTTTCTGGCTTGTTGTGGAGGTGTGGAAGGTGGAACGCGTTTGCTAGTCATCTCTGCGTCGTGACGAGGCTGAGTTAGCGAGCTGTCCCTTTCACTCACTGTCCGTGACACCTAATCTACTTCTGCATCTGCTTCATACCAGCGTTTTCCGCATGGAGGGCAATCCAATTATAGGCCCAGCCCAACCACTGTTTGGATTTTTGCCCTCGTAAATAAGCCCATGAAACTTTATTCTGAGACAACATTGGAATTACAAGTACTTACTACAAACTAGAGGCGAATACTGTAGCGGAGTCACCCGCTGAAATACACAAGCAGAATTTCGACAAGGAACAAATCCGCCTGGACCGGTTTAAAGCCCCATAAACTGATTAAAGCACCTAGAGGGAAATGATTGGGTCCAGGTTTGAGTCCCGTTCAAGAGAGATTTTTCCTCAGAAGAAATTCTTCTGGGAAATTGGAAGTTTTGTTTTAAATTTGAACAATATTTTTAAAAAACTAGCTCTATTTTGCTTATGAAATGGAATACAAAGTTATGACGAAATGGCCGTGAAAACTGTAGCGGCGTTACCCGCTGAAATTGCGCAAGAGTGTTTAATGTCCCTTTAAAGCCTCTATAATATCCACAGACGAAGAGGACGCCTTGGCAGCTCAACTGGTAGAGTACCTGGCCAGAAGTCAGAGGGTCCGGTTTCGAGTCTCGGTTAAGACAAATGATTGTTTCTCTGTAGATTATTTGCTTTTATGAAATGAAATTGATATACGGTGAGGTTTTAAAAGTTTTCATGACTTCGAGAAATCCACCTTTAAATTTCGTGGGAGATGTTACATGTACTTAAGTCTTTGTTTTGCAAATGATGCCTAACGTTTTGGACATTCCCTCTAAACGAGTGATAATGTTTTATAAACCTAGCTGCTCTTGACTCCCTAATGCTGAATAGTGAAATTAAAATAATTTATACACATTCTGTATATTAGTGACGAATTATGGATGGGTACGGATGGGAATCTCCTATCAGCGGCGAATTTAGAGGTTAGAACACTGAGAAGCCCGCCACGAAACTGTTGAAAATGACTTCGATTTAAATGGGAAAATGTCTTAACGTCTCTAGTTGATGTTCAGATAAGATTATATTTCGGTTTTCACTTAGCGGTTGATTCTAAGGTTATGCTAAATTTACGTCTAAAAGTCATCTGTCTTGTAATCCGTTACTAATATGAACCACGAGTGATGTTATAGTGTTTGTTTTTGGGATATCGCTAAGCTTCTCTCTACTATTATATCATTCAATGGATATTTTACTGGTAAAAACACAAAAATTCAGTGGTTAGTAAAAGTGGTTAGTCAAATTAAAAACTTAATATTCTACTTCTGCCGCAGTAGAATATAAAGTTTTTCAGGGTATCAAAGGCATTTTCCGCCAAAGGCAATTGGTGACCTCTAGAAATAGCGAGTCACTCACTGCGAACGTGGAACCATTTATGATTTTTAGCCACTAATAGCCGTTTTCTCATTCCATTAAATTATTATGTCTGATTATCAGTGATCTTCCTGTGAAGATAGATTCATATGGATGCAACATTCTTACCCCGATCCCTATCTTTTGCACCATATCCTTCTTTAGTTTTGCATACTTCCTCCAATTGCTTCCTTCCTGTCTTCATTCTCTTACGCAGCAACTTAAGAAAACTTCACTTCAGTTTCTACTTCAAAGCGTAATGGCCTTTACTTCATTGCCATCCTGCCTTTCTCTTTTCAGGATATTTGTTGGGGCGCCTAGAGCTCAGACTGGCCAGCCAGGTGTCCGGAACGGCGGCGCTGTTTATAATTGTGACCTGTTCAGAGAGGATTACTGCAATATAGTGAACTTTGACTCAACGGGTGAGTAACAAGATTTCAGCTTTTCTTCTTTGTATGTGGAAAGTTCCTTGCCTCAAAAAGGATTTCACGGATGTAAATAAGATAATTCTTTGAGAGTTGCGCATGTATGTGCTTGCACTTCTATATGTTGAATCAAGGACATCGCCAGAGTCGTATTGCAATGGGCGCATATCATTCTAGATTGCGTCAGATACTTGCAAACCTTAATATCCGACACAATGAGACAAGCACCATAAACACATATGGTTGTGAAGCGTTTTATTAAGCTCATTATGACTGTAGTTTCAAATGCGCAAAGATGAGGGCAGAATTGAGGATTATGCTAATTATTATTTTCTCTCGCTCAGTTGTCTTTATCACCAAATCATGTGCGTGTACATCCTGTTTAATTATGCTCATCTGTTTAACCTCACTTACGTTGAGAAGGTTGGTCTTTTCCAATATATGCGTATAATTATCTTACAAAATTCTATTCGCTGCTCTTTGCAGTGTTATCTTTAAGTTGATGATTGATAAGGGCGGAGTAAGCCAGCCAGATTTTTAAGTAACCAATTAGGGATATTTTTACACATACTAATAATTGAATGCGGGACTTCTAAGACGCCTTAAAATTACGCTATCGTGCTTCAGCGCACAGAACAAGTAACATACATGGAAGAGGCACCTAGATACTTTCAATATTTAGAGACATTCACGTTTCCTAAGCACAAAATTAGAAAATTTAGATTCAATTACAAAATAATATTTATTATCTTGTACATATGATGTGATCATAACCAATTCGGTAAAAATTACAATTTACAACAAAAATAGCATACTTTTGAGTAAAATATGTGTTTTGTCAATGCATAGTAATAGTGCAGAAATGCCCGAAAGAACAACAAACGAAATGTTTCTTTGTTAAAGATATATTTTTATGAGAAAATTTCAAATTTATCATATCCATGCTAAAATTAAATATTTTCGTTGGATTTCATCACTGAAACTATTACCCCATCATCACTCATCTCAGTGACCATCATACTGGCCATTCCCGAAGGGTGGCGATATAGGGGGGTGGGGAGGGTTGCAAAAAATTTAACGCATTCTTATGCTCGACTTCGGTGTAAACTTTTTTCTGGTTGCTATTTCTGCTGATATATGTTCCCTTAGGTAGTATAAAAGTGAATGATGTAAAATGGTCAAGTTTAAACAAAAAAATGAGTCACCTCTATCATGATGCGTATTCATGGCTTTCTAGGAACAAGCATATTTTTTTATATTTTATCAGCATTATAAATTGATAAATATAAAATTCGTTCTTTTATTAATCACTTAAATGGCCAATAATTCTTCTTTAGATCAGGAGATTTTGGTCAAACTAGGATTGGAGTCCCATCACCAACAATAAGTTAAGATTTATTACCATCTTCAGGGTTTCTTAACCGGTCTCGAGGCCCTGAGAATGCTAGTAAAACTTAACCAAACGTTGGAGATTGAACTCCAAATCTGTTTTGCCCAAAACCTCCAGATCAAAAGAAGGAAAACATATAGTTTCATCATCATTCATGAGCTCCAGTAATAGTTCCAAGTTCCTATTATCTTTGGTGTTGAAGGAATCTGTCAGAGGCCGTCCATAAATAACTTAACCCTAATGAGGAAGGAGGGTTCAGGCCAAATGTTCTCTTCTTTGTTGAAATATTCATGATACAAATTATATTGACTATTTTCATATTAGAATTAAGAAAGAAATTCAGTTTTTCTGAAGTGTGTCTTTCTTATCCCTCGAAAAACTGGGAGAGTTATTTGGCAGCGTTACGTAATTTGTGTGGTTTTAAGAGGCTGTTGCAAAATGTTTAAGGGCTAAAAAAAGTGGAAAGTATGCGTTTGTAGTAGTAGTCATGGTTTATGTGTGCTTCAGTGGCATAGGTAAAATCGCACTGTTTAACCTTAGAGCTTAACTCTAGGACAAAAGCCGCATCCATAACCTGGGTGGGATTGGAACCCGACATCATTTGGTCGCAATGGCCTACCTGGTAACAACCAAATCTGTATGAGTTCTACGTGGATGTCGCGGCTGTAAAACTAAAGCTTATCAACCAAAATGTTTAATTCCCACCTAGGTCTTGGATGTTGCGTGCGCTTTAGCGTTAAGCTCAGTTTTAAGTCAGGTCAACTGGCGTCAGTAAAGTAGTTAGCTTGGACTGACCAAACGGGGCGTTTATAATTTTAGCAGCTGGAGAACCTTAAAATATGATACCACTTCTTCTTGGCTTCCAGCGCTTCATTTCCGGTATTTTTTCTTTCTTCAGCTGAGCAAACTTCCTCTACTCTTAACCGCCCTCTAAAAGGCCCATAATTTCCCTCCAGTTTCTCCATTTCATATGATTTTTCCTTGCTCTGATTTTCTTTTCTTGTCTTGATACTTAAATTAACCCATAATCCAAAATTAGCCTAATCATTCATATGTATGTAGTACAGGTTTTTGACACTAACCGTTTTAGCAGAAAGTTGGGAGTTGACCTTGAACGACTAAAGACCATTTTCCACCGTAAAATTTTAAATTTCTTCCAGTACGGCAAGCTTGAAAAGATTTATATTAAACTATTTCACTATAATATTGTTATAGATATCTCAAGGATTTGAGCTGAGGTTCACCGAACTCAGTGAAAAAGTACAAAGCAAGTGACTTTGGTGTCAAGAACAGAGAGAAATAGTGAGAGATAGCTATGAATGCTGGTAAATAAAGAAAAAAAATGGCACATCGCGATCTGCCAGTTAACTCTGAAACAGGATCATCGACTTAGTCCTTCGTCCTCAATCGCAAAAAAGTCGAGACTCTACTACCCATTTGGACTGAAACGTGAAACTCCCAGTCCACTGCTTTTTTCCCATTACCCAGGTCGTTTATTTGAAGAGATTAGGGATTATGTTTTTCCCTTGTGAAGGTTTCGAGGATTTCCACGGAATATTACCTTTACACTTTTTTACGGGTGTGAAATAATTTTCTAAAAATATGAAACGGTAACGCAGTCCCGATACTTTGTGGTGGCAATATATTTGCGTTAAAATATGGCTAATACAATATTTATCATCCCTTTCCTTGATTCTTGAGAAGTTAAATAATTACGCTACTGTCATGATTAATACTTTGATTATTTTTATTTATCGTAAGTAAAAAGATAATTAGACGATTTCTTACGCTTATGTCAAAACCTTCTTACCGTACCTCTTAATGTTAATGCAAGTGTGGACGCAAGTGGGTTCATCATTCGTTCGGTGTAGCTATAAAAATTTGAAGCGTGTAAAATGTCACTGATATGTTCAAACAATAGTTCCTCGAAATAAAATATCATTTTGAACGGGGGGATACGGGGTCGAACTTGACTGAATACTGATTTGTACCCTGAAAATTTTAAAAATTTTCGCGGAGAAATGAGTCGGTCGAAATCTACACAAAGTCTTAATATATGCCAAGGCATGCAGTACTCATTCTATTTCCCTACCCTGCTTCCTTGTAATTTACTTCTCAAACAACTTCCTCGTTCATTTCACTCTCTGCACTCCGAGTGTATTTTTGTAATAAAAAAATCTTCACCAATCCGAAGTGAGAAATATTTCCTGGCACTTTGAGTATTTTTGGACACGTGCGAGGCTTCGAAATTTGGAGACAGATCGAGGGTGACTATGGTTTGCTTACCGGTTGTGCCGGTCTGAGCGGCAGGGAGTCAAACAGATGGGCTTCCCTCTGTCTCTTCATCGCCTCTGTGTCCGGGATGACGAGGGAAACATTCAGACCGGGGAACCCCCAAGGACTCGGAAGAGAGACCCAGGGTGTCTGTCGGTGAATGAGTGGAAGTCTGAGTGATATTGAAGCTCGTACCTAATTGCATGCGTCAACGGAGGAGGGTGATTGGTATGAAGAAACAGAAGGGAAATTCGAAACGGATATTACGAGTGGCCCAGGGCTGAAAAGGCATGCGGACGACTTAAATGGACGAGGATGTGTTTGATTTGGAAATATGGCTGAAAAAGAATCATTTAATTAGTGCAACCTCCGCTTGAATAGCTGTAGAATTAAGCTTCAAAAAGCTTTCAAGCATAGTGCTTGAAAGCTTCTTGAAGCTTAATTCTACAGCTATTTGTTTCTAATTCTACAGCTGTTAGTTGAAGCTAATTCTGCATCGACTAACCTGCACCGTCTAACTTAATTTTATTCTAATTCATATTTCAAGAAAACTACGACAAATGCATGTAGAGTAATTGTTGCAGTATACTTGAGTTTTGGCCGCTTCATCATATAAAATTATACCACACATTCTTCTTGCATTAGCTCTTAATCCTAATGCAAACGCAAAATACTTGCCCAAAGCGGAATGCAATACACAATATTTGGGTTTCTTGAGCCGACCAATCGGACGACCCAATGGATGCTTGCATACCTTCGTATGTTTTTACTTTTTTTTAGGCTTTTCCAATACCGTTATTCTTTTTCTCTCAAAACCCAGCTTCAGCTTACCTTTAAATATGGGCACACACAGAATGGTAAATCAATTAAGTGTCTTTGCGGTTGCCAAGAAAATTGGATCACTTAGGAACTTATGCGTTCAATGGGTGTGTTTCAAAATTCGAAACATTTATTTTCGTATGAACATAGCAGAACGTATTGGTCTTATATTTTTTCCCTCCGCTTGTTGGATCTATCGGGAAGAATACAGTGGTCAAAATGTAATGTGATAAATGTGAGACCCTATGAATAAATCCCAACGACATTTTTGTCCTATTATTCATCGGAAAAATACAAATTATAATTACCAAGGGATTTTTCTGGTATTAATTAATCAGGAAAACCCAAAAAGTGTAAAAATAATTAGTAGTTTTGTTCCTCAAAAACGCAAGTAATCCTATACCAGGTCCGACTACGGTGCTCACGATCTTGCTGTTAAATGCGTTACGGGCATTAATAATCGAAGTGAAAATGCATTATTTTTGAAACGTTTGTGCCATTCAATGAAATTGCTGAAATTTTTGTTCCCTTTCAGGATTCCAATATCAGACTGATTATGTCAAACTCAATAAAACTCATTCTTTTAGTGATTTTTGAATGAGGAATACATTTTTATCGGATACTTTTTATCCCAACATCAATGCTTAAAATATAACGACCATACCATTGCACTAGTTTTCTTTATAATTGTATTCCGTAGCTCTCAGAAAATAACAAGCTGAAATTATACTAAATACATTTTATCGAGGTCCATAAGGGGTACTTAGATCAATGAGGATTTCATATACTATTATATTGATGTCATAAGGCAATATACCTCTCCCTCAAGCCTTTATCATTTGCTAGAACACAGTATGTAGAACAATTCCAGCCCGTTCCGACATGGAAGTGTATTTTTTTTACTTAAAATTTAACTCTCTGTCCATACTGGAATGCAACCGGTCCTTGGTGCAAAGCAAAGGGAGTGCCGCCCTATTAAGTCCATTTAATCCGAGCTCGTTTGAAATAGACTTGTGGTCTTTGGGTGGATGTGCCTCCTGCCAGGAAGTTGATGCGAGGGATAATTGGGAGCAATTTGAATTGAACGAATTTAAATGCCCGATGCCACTCAAAGAGGACAAAGAGAAGTGACCCCTCTGCCTGCCCCTTAGTTCCGGACAGAATCCTGACAAAGTACTTCCGTTTGTGACAATGCGTCATGGTATTGGATAACTCCGTAAGAGCTTAAAAAACGTTTTTGATGCATGTAGTTTAACATTGTCTCCTATCTTGCCCTCATTCAGATCGAAAAGTAGCGGAGTCCTTAAAAATGGTTGTAAATGGAGAGACAAGTTGAAGTTTCATGTTCTGGATGCAAATGAATTGTGATTTGTTTGCCTTGGGAGGGTAGCGTTCAAAGAAACATCTACATCTACATAATACCCTGCAAGCCACCATAAAGGTGTGTGGCAGGGGGTGAATTTTCACCAAACATGCGCTACATATCATGCATAAAAAAGATTAGTATTATTATATTAGTCTAAACTTCACTATTTAAAGAAGATAATAATAGCAAAGCAAACATGAAAAAACCTGCTGTTAGTTGGGTTAGCTTCAAGTCCTTATACCAACATGCAGCTACCAATGTTATCCATTGCTACACTCGTACTGGATATATTTACCGTTATTCATATCCCTAATAGTACGAGGAAAAAAGGACATTTTGAATCTGTCAGTTCGGCAATCAATTTCTCTAATTTTGTGATTATGGTCTACTATAGTAAGTTGGGGTTCGCAAAATATTTTTAACGTCATTACTGAAAATATGGTCTTGGAATTTGTTTAAGAGATTAAGTCTAAATTTCAACCTGCGATCTGACAATGATTCCCAATTTAATTCATTTAATAGACTGGTTACGCTAATAAAGTTATCGTACCGTCCCTTTACAAATGTTGCCGATCTTCGCTGCACACGTTCAAGTTCGTTATTTAGACCGATTTCGTGAGGATCCCATACACTGGCAGCATATTCCAAATGGGGTCTAACAAGGGATACCCTAGGAAGTGAGGATAAAGTAATCATCAAGGCCCTCTTCCAGTACCAAGGTTCTGTGTTTTTTTTCATTCCCCAGAAGGATTATCAGCCCTCTTACAGCATAATGAGGTTTGATTTAAGGACGCATTGGAATAACACATCGAGTGAAAATTACGTCTTTCCCTTTTTAAGACTTCGAAGAAAGGATAAGCCAGGCATTAGCCGAGGAATGAAAGACGATTGGAAAAGATGGGATTGGAGCGGAAGATGGAAATAGGACTGCGTGCGGCACGTCTTGGTCGGGGATGCAGAGGGGGATGGGGGGTTGGATGCTTATGACGGAGGGGAGTCGAGACAGCAGGAAATGAAGGAAGACGGGGACCATCGAGGCCTGGGGTATGAGGCCAGTGGCGACTGAGGCAGCACTTCCCCCATTCCGACCCGGGAAGTAAATAACTCTGCCATCTGCCGGCCTTCCTCTACTCGCCTTCCGACAGAATAGCGGTGGATAGATTGACAGATTGGGTTTATGTTGGCGGAAGCAGGGACTATGGCAACCGTCGACGTAGGGGTTGGTCCCGGGAAAGGGTCGACGAAGGACTTAGTTTTAAGGGCTTGCAGAAGGATGCGTGGTGAGAAGGGCAAACGCGCCTTCTGTGCGCCTTCCTGAGTTCCATCAAGGAATTAGCAGATGCTCAGAATATCTCAGCATGTAGCTACGGTCGATAACCACAAATAGATGTATTTTACTTTCTCCTGTGGGTTCACAGTTTGTCTCTGTTCATATGCGTCCACATCTACGCAATAACCAGCCAGCCACCTCGAGGGTACGTGGCGCTGAGGGTGAATAATCACTCAACATGCATTAATACAACTCAACACAGCACAGAAATTGCACTCTTATTGTTAGTTACCATACTACTCAATGAAGGTTTACTATTAGTATCATGCGGGTCAGAAAGAACAAATTTCAATTGGAAATGAAAAACCACTTTGTACGTTCCACACAAAGATTTTATTGGGTTCGACCATGGTTTCAACAAAATATGTCATCATCAAGGGCACCTTGATAATCACATATTTTGTCGAATATATCTTTGTGTGGAACCTACAAAGTGGTTTTTCATTTCCAATCGAGTAGTTCCACAAAGTAAAGCCTCAAACTTTGAACTGTGAACAAATTTCAACTTTTACACAACGAGCTGGGAGATATTCAAGAAAAGACTATACACTGTACATACATTAATGGTTCATGAAATCACGGAAAAACCCAAAATCCACATTATCTATCTGAATAATCCCCCTGGCTTCTTCGGTTTATTTGCATTTGTCTGCTCTTAAGTAGTGTGTGGTTATTTCTCTTCATATTACCATTTTAAAGGGAGATATTTCTGTAAAGGCTTACTAGGGTGCAGTCTTGGAGTTGTAATCGCCGATTAGGTAGGGGAATAACGAATTGTTAATTGAATCTGTTTCTGCAATCTCATGTCTATGATACAGCTCACTGTTCAGTAAACAAACGAGCAATCAAACGGAAGCATCTGTTTGAAATTCAGTGTAATATAAAGCTGATTTAGCTCCCTTTTTTCTGTTTCCTCGTTCTAAAAGACTATTCTCCCATTTGCTTTGTTGAATAATTATAATTCAGTTTCACGCGTGAAAAATTACTGCCATTGCCTTCTTTAAAATTGTAGAAACGTGAAAAAATGAGTTTACACCGTAAATCGAAATATGATAGTCATATCTAGTCTAAGTCATTTATTCAGTAACATTTTCAACTCGTAGTAACTCAAATATAAGGTAGAATTTCGAGCAAGGAAAAAGTACGTGTTGAATATTTTTTGTGCACGTAGCATACAGTTTTTAATGCTTGGATTTTAAAAAGTGATAATTCATAAAAAAAGACAGTAATAATGTTTTTAATTGTCTTTAATGAAGAAATTAATCCATATCCATTTTTTAATTATTTGATTTCAATTTTGATGGTCATCACTTTTAGGCTCTGGAATTTTCGGATGCTAAAAGAATTATGGATGTATCTCATTTTTATGGGAATTCGGTCTTTGCTATTCAGCACCATATTCAAATGTATCTGCATGTAATTCCCATTTTAATCCTTGCTATTAAATTCAATTCTATTATAAGTAATGGAAAAATTTTAGCCGTTACTTTCTTGAAGGAATTATTTCACTGAAGAGTTTCAGATAAAGTAAAGAATGAGAAATATAAATATTAAGAAATAGTGCCAGTCATTTGTGTATGAAATTTTATTTCATTCATAACGATGAAAACAATAAAATTGAGAATATTTTAACATATTTTGTAAACATTTGGCCATGACCACGGTATGTAGGAACATGTAGTATTATTTTACTTAATGTAGTATGAAAATTGTATTCAGTATTATTATTTTCATCATTAAAAACAAGTTTTCCCTAACCATTCCGTAGCAATTCAGCAAAGGTCTGAGAAATCCCATTGTGTTTGCAAAGGGAATTAACAGATGGCGGTGAATTCCCTCAAGTGACCTCGGGAACGCTTTTAATTCATCCAGCTCAACCTCCATTTCTAGGGCAGCCGTGGCAATATCAAACCAGCCCCTTGTCTTAATGGCGCATTAAACTTGGAGGGAGAATTAAACACCACCAGGAAGAATGCCCCTCATGTTAAAGACCCTGATTTAATGTGCAGTTGATTGCGACCGCGAGACGTCACGTTGAAAAATGGCGCCGGGACGGTATTCGAGCCGAGTTGGTGGGAGGGAAAAAAAAGATAACGCTCGGCGCGCGTGCTTTTTTTTCTGAAGTGTTTCTCTCGTCTTTTTTTCCGAGGGAAGGGAAAGAAATGCAGTCGGCGGTATTAATGGCATTCATGCTACCGTGCTGTCCCCCTCAATATGCGGTGACCCCGGGTGTGAGGAATTCTCGCGAGGCGAACTCGAGACCGCGGAAGCGAAACTCGAAGATGAAGGGCAGCGAATACCGGCTGACACGAAGGGACGGAGGATGGACACTCGACTTCCTTCTAACTATCGGGAGCATAAATAGAACTCGAGACAAATCATGAGAAGGGAAAAACTACCCGTGATTCCGCTGGGTACAGTTCCTCATTAATAATGGTTGGCTTTCTTGTAGCCAATTGGAGTCCCTTATTCCTCTTCTACACGACCGCCTGGACTCAACGTACTTGGCTCAGCCTGAACGCTGAGCAGCTTTCCTTTCTACACGAAGTAGGGATGTCACATCGACATCGATGTATCGGACCACTGGATGTTTTTTTGCCGATACATCGGAAACATCGAGTGGTAAGACAATCGATGGAACATCGACTCGATGTTTTCAAAACACTCAACATCGCAGCGATGTTTTAGGAAACGAGCGGTATAATAAATGTTTTTGGTTGACCAATAATTCAATTTTCTGATTATCATAAGCCTTTTAAGAATAAGAACGAACCTTCCCTAATTACGCCATCTATCGTTCGCGTGTAGGGAAACAAGTGAAGGCATAAAATCGTTTACGTTTTCATCCCATTGTTGCCTTTCAAGAACATGATCCGCCATGCCTACATCAGTTCCTTCTGAGAGGATTGCATCAGCTCTCAACTTGGTGGTACAAGATAACATGAGTAGGTTGGGTTCGCTGCATATTAAGCAAAGAGTGTTCCTTACCAATACTAGGAGGTTTAAACGTTTTAAACCCACTGTTTTTCAATTTGATTTTTTAAATACTACCAAGCTTAGAATATTTTTAGGGAACAGGTACACCCACTTTATTGTGTTATTTGTTTTCTGTTGTATTATGTTTATTTATCTTTGTTTCATTATGAAACAGTGATATTTTTTATATCTTTAAAAATAAATTCAATGGAAAAATATTTGCGTATTATTTATCAATATTTTACTAAATAAGGTCCGATTTCCGAATAATTTTCAAAATTGCAAGTTTTTAAGAATATGCAAAATTTCTGATGCATAATACCTAATACATAATACCCGTATGATAATACCTATCCTCGGATATGAAGGCATAAAAACTCGATATATCGATGTTTTTTGTCGATGAATAATGAATGAGTGGTGAGTACTTTTATAAACATCGAAACATTGACCACTCGATGTTTTTTAGCCGATGTGGCATACACGAAGCACTTAAATCGGCACTTCGCCATCTGATGCCGAAGTTTATTAATGACATTGTAAACACTCAATGTGACTGGGATAGAAAATTATTTAGAAGACGAGATAATCCAATTCATATATTTTCACTTTCTATCTACGGTACTTTTCGGAACTTTATTTCATTTTCCTTACACTTTTTGGGAATCTTATTTATTCTGGTTTTAAGCAGCAACCGCGTTTTCGCGCCACATGAGTTGTTTAATCCAAACAAAAACGAGGCGTATTACTTAAGCTTGGGTCCCAAGGCTTGCTGATGCCCTGTTTCCACTACTAGCATACCAACCAGAGATGCGTTCGCACAACACTCGTAAAACTCAGTGCTGACCTCCCTTGGTAGCTGACTGAACAAGTTGCTGATAAAATGAGTTAAAAATACATTCAGAATTCCAGCACATTCTTAATGTTTTTGCCGTTTTAAAAATTATAAGACACTCATTCTCACTTGTTCATCACTGCAAAGCCAACTAATATCTATTTTGTCCAACTTTATAGAATATCGTGATTCGTCTTTTCTAGTTTCCGCCCCGCCGCCCGCGCCTAACTAGTGTAAAATGGCATGGTCGGAACTACGAGTTACGATGGTCCTTACGTGCGTTCCCACGGTGTTTTTTGGTCACACGCGTATGTACGAGCGTACATACGCTTGTAGTGGAAACGGGGCATGAGCCTACCCCTCGGCTGAGCAATGGTGACACCTCTACACGGAGGGATCATGTCTACATGTTCTACACGTCCGCCTGCGCTCAGCGTATTTGGCTCAGCCTGAACGTGGAGCCGCCCTTCTTTCTACACGAAGCACTTAAATCGACGCTTCGCCATCTGGTGCCGAAGTTTACAAATGACATTGTAAACACTCAACATGACTGGCATAGAAAATTATCGAGAGAATGAGATAATTCTACTGGTATATTATCACTTTCTATTACCTTCGGTACCTTCCGGAACTTTTTCCCAGTTTCCTTCCATTGGATTGAGAACCTTATTTATCCAGGTTTTAAACAGCAACTGCGTTTTCGCGCCACACGAGTTGTTTAATCCGAACGATCCGAACAAAAACAAAGCGTGTTACTTAAGCTGGGGTCCCGAGACTAGCTGAGCCTACCCCTCGGCTGAACAATGGTGGCGCCTCTACACGGTGGGATCAGCCGTTATGTCGGCTGATCCGGGCCGCTCATCCTAGCGTGTAGAGCGAGCATTAGAGGTATTATTATGTATTTTTAATGAAACAACAAAGATCCCTCCTGTGACAAGATTTGTTTGATTTAATAGTGAGAGAAATTTTAACTCATCCATGTGACTGTTGACGCTAGGCAAAGGCATATCGCACCAATATCCTAAAATAACAAAACTACTATAATAGCATATGCTTACTCTGCAGTATTAGGTAATTACCGTTTCATTCGAGTGCTCTCGCGGATTGGACGGATATTGAATGCTTTTGGAGTCGTTTACGTTCCATTTTTTGTTGATTTAGGGAAGGTATCCGATAGCTAAGGAGGTTCTGTCATTTAGGATAGGTGGATATTTTGAAAGAGTTGGGAAAATAGGGAGTGGAGAGAAACCCGGTGTCGCTATTATCCTGCTATGGACGAAATGCCCCAAGGGGTCTACTGTACGGCGTACGGAGTATTGAACTCGAAGTGCTCTCCATAAAGCACATAAGTAGGGCCCGGCAAACCAGTGGAAAAATATCTTTCACTGCTTTGAACCCGGGCACTTGAGGTGGGAGGTCAGTACTCCAGCCATTACACCAACTCAACCCTTTAATAATAATAAATAATACCAATCCATTGTTCAGTTAGTAACCAGATATATATTAACAGAAGATTGTTCCTGGACCCTTAAGGCGCACAACTCATTATCAATTGCAAATTTGGCTCATTACCTTATTACCCTCGGCTATTTTATCTCATTTCCATCTTTGCGCCTCTTCTTCCTCGTTTATATAATTCTCGTCTTTCAATCGTGACATCTAGCGGCTGTCAACTTAAAACGGATAACTAACCATTCTGATGCCCGCAAACCTCTCCATTGTTCTCTTCCTCTACCGAGATATTCGCTTGTCCATTTGTTTCACCCTCCGTGAAATCCATAAATTTCTCCATCTCTCGCATTAAATCCATGTTTGGTAATAATGAAACCTCTCGATCTTTTTTCATATTTTCCTCCAAACACCAGTTTAAGAGCTAGTGTATTCTCTGCTCCGGATAACAATCACCGTAGTCCCAGATATCTTTCTCTCTTTTTTATCCAAATCACTATACTACTAAGATATTGGTGTTGCGACACAAAAAATGTTATTCTCTTTCTACGATTTTTACGATGATGTAAAAATATCTCTTTGGCATTAATCGAAGTAGTTAATATGCTATCCTGAATTTTTGTTTAGCACTAGATGTTGGCCATTACTTCCCAACTCATATTTCACAAATGATCGTATTATTTAGCTATTAATGGCTGATGGTATTGTTATTAGTTAAGAATGGCGAAAGTCAAACAGAATTATCTGGCCACATTCCGACATTTTGATGTATGCGTGTGAAAATTCCTCCTTTCCTTTTTGCAATCCGAAAATTGACATCTCATTATGCGATGCTGAGATTCGTTTTCACTGTAGCCTTTTAAATATGAGGATATCATTTTTTATGGGAAACGATTTATACAGTTCATTGTGTCATGCGCTCCTAAGCTTACTTTCTTAGATTTTGACGTTTTAAGTGTCACAAATTTCCGACAGTTTGCAATAAGTTTTACTACAAATGAATCCTATTTATCATTCAGTATTTCTTTATAATTTCACTCAAGTTTTGTAAAGATTTTCTGGTGATAATGATATGGAGAATAAATGTACGCAGTCGTTGGAATGTGAATACCAGAGCATCAAATTAGTCGCCACTTGAGCGCTCGTGTTGTAGATTCCGCTCGCCAGAGGAGGGATACGGAGAGTCCATTGGGCGTAGATGAATGAATATGCATGGTCTTCTACCTTTGTTTGAGCGCTGCGTGCTCTTAGATAGTCATTTGCGATTGTGGTTGCGCATGAATTTGCAACACATCTGAGCAGAGAACTTTAGATTTTAATGAAAAGAGTCCCATGCAAATGAAGTCGATAAAGGGAGATTGATAGATTCAATCAGGAGCTTTCATTGGCATGCGTTGGCTCAAGGTTTCTGTCCCCTTATCGCCTCCCTTCCTCCCAATCAAGGACTCCTGAAGCAATAGTATCCGAATTTGATACTGATGGGTCGTGACCAAGAAATGAGATGGACGGTCGCAAATATTTCATTTTAATTGGAAGAACTATTATCTCCAGATACCGCTCTAAATGATACTTGATGTCTGTCATGAACTTAACAGGAGAAAATGATTTAGACGTCATTTCAGTCATACATAGTTTCAGTATCTTCGAATTAAACATACTTTGATGCCTTTTAACAAGAAGAAATTTAAACCGCCAATATGGGCATTTTCTTCTTTGGCCTGCCTTGTGGTTGATATTATTTCTATATCTCTCACTCTGCATCTCTGATGTAATAATCATTGCCTGCACTTATTTCACTGATGGATTGACGCTGTATAATTGGAAAATCTCTCTGACTTCACTAGTTATTCCCCTACTTTCGGGGACCGAGTTGGTGTGGTGGCTAGAGTACTGGCCTCCCGAAGATCCGGGTTCGATTCCCGGCAATGGCGGATTAGTGGAAAACCGGTCCCCACTTGAGTGCCTAGTGGAAGGCATTTCAAGTCCAGTATTCCGTCCCTCGGATGGGACGTTAAGCCGTGGTCCCCTTTGCGCCTTCCTTAAGAGCAGGCTAATGCCGACGCCGGGTTTCTCTCCACCCTTCCTCCGTTCCCTGAAAACTGCCACCATTACCCACCTGTCCTAAATGGCGCAAATGACCTCAGCAGTCAGTCGCCTCTCCTGAATAACGAACGAACCCCTACTTTCTTTCTTTCCCACTCTACTTGTACTGAATTGCACTGAATGTAAAGGTATCTGAAGCATATAAATATTAGTTTATAGATTCTTTCTTCAAACATTTTCCAACGTGATGAAATCGGACATTCCGTATCCGTAGGGATATGTGCTCTCGGGAACGGCCCAAACTTCATATAAGGATAGTGATCAATTCATAACACGGAGTAGTGCCGTCATCGAGGCTAAAAATGATTAAACTAAAAAGTTAAATAGAAATGTTGAAAATTTTGAAGGAATTTGTGGTTCCTTCCTTTTTGTCATGAAAATTGTTCGGGTGTAAAGTGGTGACATTCCGCTAGCTTTGAGCTTTTTCTGAACGCCCTCAGTTTCTTCCGCGTTTTTTACCCTGGGAATAAAAAGTTATAAAAGTAATGTTTCACCCATGATATCCATGATTAAGTCTCATTGTTCTACTCTAAAGATATCATCATATTTCATGTGTAATTCCGTCAAAGTTGTCTAAGAGAATTTGTACTGCACCGTTCATTAAAAATCTTGATTTGTAATGATGCCAATACCAATACTATAAAGTAGCTTCTTGGCTCATTTGTTCTGAAATCTGTCTCTTTGCTAATGGGAAGGGTTATTATTACGGGGCATGAGCGTAGAAATTTAATGGAGTGAGTGGTCCACTTGGTTGTGTTTCATCTCTTTTATATCCCTCCCAGAGGGCAACCAACTTTCCCGGGATGTTATGAATCGTTCCATTGTTGAGCGAATCCATTTGCAATCGGAGGCAAGAGGCTTCCTTCCTTCACCCACCCCCTCTTTTTTGAGCACTCTAACCCTCCCTTGCACCCTACCCTTCTATTTCTGTCTGAGAACCACTCTCCTATAATCCTTACACTTTTGTACTGTCATTTTTTTCATCCCTTAAAAAAATCGCGAAAGTATTCGCTTCTCAACTTGCCCGATTGATACCATATGCGTTTCTCTTTGAGTATACCCTTGATAGCCGCCTCTCTATGGAGCTACTTTCCTCAGGGTTAAGCAGAGACACTCATCTGCTGTCATCTTGTGTACCACTACCGCTGCCTACCCAAGACAGAAATGAAGGACAGCGTGAAAGCTTATTCCATCGTTGAGACGACAAAGCCCCGAGAAGGTTTTTAACCAATGTCTTGAGTGGTCTCCTGGTGTCTTGAATGTCACTCCTTCCATCCTTCATTGTCTGCTCACTTTTAGTCGGTAGATCTACATATAAACAGCAGACTAAATTTCATGGAGAAATTTAATGCACATGTAGTATGAACGACCTGGAGCATGACCTTAACCGAAGAGGCACAGCTTCAGAATCTGCATTACTGAAATTATGTATAATGCGGTGCAATAGAAGAATGATGAATGTAAATTGAAGTGAATGAGTACCAAACGAAAAGTTCTAAAAAGAGTGGGAGTTCTAAAAAGAGGTCTGATGAGAGAATGCGGGACAGTATTTTATAGAGAATACGGTACAACCCAGCCATATCTTAAATATGGTGGACTGATGAAGACAATTGTTGAGGGAAATGAAAATGGGAAGAATAGCAAAGGAAGACCCAGTATGAATATATTGATCAAGTATTAAGGGGCCTAAATCTTAAGGGAAAGTCTTATATAAAGTTGGGGTGGTTAACGGATAGAACACTGAAGAGATTATTCAAACCATTTGTTGAAATTGATGTCTGGTTGCGAGTTGAGCTGATGTTACTTAACATGATATGCCTT
Organism: Platycnemis pennipes; assembly: GCA_933228895.1. Taxonomy (NCBI): domain Eukaryota; kingdom Metazoa; phylum Arthropoda; class Insecta; order Odonata; family Platycnemididae; genus Platycnemis; species Platycnemis pennipes. The sequence continues at coordinate 38,629,335 of OW121851.1, read as the reverse complement.
ATGGTTTCATCTCCCTTGTAAGAACATGGAGAGCATTAAAAGGCTAGTGGAGAAACTAAATGTACGTGTAGAATACACGTTCTTTGTTTGATGTAACTTCCGACGCAATTAGACTTAGTGATAATAAACGAATTATTTTTAAAGTTAAAATGACCTTCCAAGCATTGGCATTTCACCGCGTCTTCGATTGCCCTCAATCCTCCTCTTCTACTGTGTTGATAACCATTATATTTAAAGTAATTCTTCAGCAATAGTGGTTTGGGATATGCTGAGAGCAAAACCATGTATTTTGTACTTTGAGAAAATGAACTGCAAATTCAAAGAGGTTAGTTCATTTTATTTTCCATATCTTCCGATTTTACTCAGAAATACTTCAAGCGCGATGGCTGCATCAATTGAATTCATCGTAGTTTCGTACAAGTTAACAACCTCATTACCCTCAACATAATTTGAGCCTGCCACTGTTATGACTGCCGCAGTTATAATTATATGAAATTTTCCTTCGTAAATGTGATGTTTACCTCTATACTTTGCCCAATTATTGATTACTCTTCTGGGGAAACAGCTGAAAATAAATTAAGACGTGAATCTGGGTGATGCAAAATTGAGGTTAAATGTGCTGGGGTTAAAAGGTCTGTTTTAAAATTCTATGTCCTCCTCTCCTCCAATTTCTTTCTTCGGCGTCAATGAGGAAGGGGGACTGCAAGAAGGTCTTTCTCGGGCCGGCACAACGGGAATATGTCTTTTTAAAGCGGCCACCCGGATGCGGCGTCCCTGGCTTTGCAATCCGTTGGATGCAACCGCGTCCGTTCCCACGTGGACTGACCGTGCACCTGCCCCCGTCTCCAGGGAACCGTCCGTTTATTATTGTAACGAGACGTTAATGTCCTCGTCAAATCACCAACATTGCTCGAGTGAGATGATCTCCTTCCCCCCCTCTCGTTGCACGAGCTCTGCTTTTGAAGCCGAGGAAACGTCCTGAGTTGGTGGGCCGTTTCCTGGTCTCCTGCGATCCTGAGAGTACAAAGCCTCCGGGGGCAAGGACCGGTCGAAACAAAGATAGCCTCTAGCTCCTTGAGCGTAAATCTTCCCGCCCTTGAGTTATCGTAGGAAAAAGTCGACTATAAACGTTTTTATTTATCGAAAACCTTCATTCATGATTCCCGTCCAATACCAGCGGTGACTCTTCAAAGAGCCAACATCCCTATCTATTTTATTTATCTAATGGCGTCACGTGCCTCGTCACTCCAGTAGGTATTTTTTTTATTAATCCCGATATCAATTCGTGGGAAATCTCTCCGTTAATCAGCGTCACTTCCGTTGAGGATTTTCATTTCAAGCACGTTGAAGGTTACATTGCTTTTTCTGGTTTCAAATGTATTGGATTTTAACGGCTTTCGTGTGTTCCTCCATGTTAAATATAAATTAGTCACGATAGCGTTTGGATGCAAAAAGAAGCCACGAGGATGGCTGGTGAATCTTTAGTCATTAATCGCGGGAGAACGAAGCGGGAAATAAATGTAACTTCAGGCCTATTTTCTATTTAATGCTTGGTTTTATTACTATTCTCTTCCAGACAGTTGCGTAACAAGGAAGCGTTATTTTTCCTTGAATTATATATTTTTTGGATTGAGTTATTGGGTAAGTAATCCTCATAATTTACGTAATGACAGGAGGTTGATACATACGCGAGTGAGCTAATTTACTTAAACCTTAACTTCTAACACTCTTTCATTCACTTTAATGCCTTTTATCACGATAATAGTCTTCTTGATGGCCCTAGGCTTCATTAAAACTTAATATTTGATTGGGAAATTGGTTAGTCGAGGCGTTAGCAAATTTTGATGTGTAATATTTAAACATCTCCCTCAAAACAATTTAACATCATTGCAGAGGAAAATATTTTCTCATAAATAATGAATATTTAACGTAATATTATAAAACGTAAGCATTTTATTTTATCTTTATTAAAATAATAAATATTCAATATTCACTAAAACTTTCTCTCAATGCTTTTAATCTGGGTAAACATTTTGTTTGCATTCCCTGAGATAGTTACGGCATGTCCATTTTGTAACAAGTCGTTTTTAATTCAAGGAACGATTTTAATAATACGTAAGTAAATGAAACGTATAGTTATTGGTGGATTCATTTACTGAGGCCAACTTATGCTTTTATAATTGAAACATTATAATATTTTTTGTTTCCATATTCAATTTTTGCTTCAGACCCACGTTTACATATTCAAAGGAGCCGTATTTTGCTCGCGGGCCGCAGCTTGCCGGCGCCTGCGTTAGACCATTCCTGTGTGCTAGCCCTCAACACATACACTAAACTAAAGATTACGAGTTCAGGTCCAAAATTAAGCGTATAGTGTTGTATATTCATGCATTTGTTTTGTTGTCGATCCAGCTTCGTAGAATGCGATTATCTTCGCAAAGTCCATCATGAAACATAGACCTTGATGTGTCCCATTGGTTAGAAAAATAAAATTATCATTGCCATGGGGAAATGTTATTCACTGTGGTATTTATCTTCAATTACCACATATAAGAGATTTTTTGCATACAGTGAAAAAACAGCATGCTTCTTATTTCACAGTACGAGCGAATGCCACAAGTTGTACCATGCACCGCGAAGGTTTTCTTTTTCTCAGATGGACGTAATAACTGCTGGAGACATTGAGAGAGGGCAGTGCTCTCGGAGATGGTCGCCAGGATACCAATCTCCGTAGTGTGAGGAAGGAAGCAGCTCTCAGGATTATGAGAATGCTGCATGCATTTCCATTCCGTGCCCCGCATTCTGGTGCATGTAAATGTTTTTGCCGAAGTCTCTCTAATGAATCAAATAATTGTTCATCCCAAACCACCCATCCCTAGCATTCGTCGTGAAGGGCAGTTAATCCTCCCTGCTCGCCTGTCTTGCAATAATGCGTGCTCTGGATGTTGCATCAAGTTTTTTCTTCGTTTTGGGAACGAGGAGATGGGGAGAAAAAAATATTTCTGGTCGTTTAGCTACGCTTCCCTCTAGTTGGTCTCTCGTTTTCCGGTGTGAATACTCTGGAAGGGAAAAATGCCCGTTGCACCTACTCTGAAGAATTATATCATCTCGAGAGAAATTGCATTCTACCTTGGAATGCGCAGAATCCAGGGTTCTCCGGAATCTGTGGTGGGAGGGCATTGTATCATTGCCATTGCGAAGCGTGGGAATTACTTTAGTAAGAAATAACGTTGCAGGCTTTAAATACTCCACAAGTGGATATATGGCTCAAATAGCTTCGTCCAGGTCAAACTTTGCTGTGCCAGTTTCATTTTGATTTTTAACCTTCGATTTAGTGTGGATTGGAGTCTCTCACCTGTAATAATTTCTAAAAAGGATGCAGTTCAACTCTATTTCTGAAGACCATCGGTCTGTTGTAATTATTGCGTGGATTTACTTTCAATAACTTTGTTAACGTGAATGAATCCATTGGCAGATTTGCAAATCAAGGGCCATAGGTTCGAATGCATTTTGGATTTTGAGTTTATTTAAAGATTAATGTATTTGGTGAGACTTTGCTATATAATCTCATCAGTCTGATCACCTTAAGAGATAATTCTACAGTTATGATTTTACTTCATGAGACCGTGATGAAATGTGTCCTCCATTTTTTCCCCACGGAAAGGAATGAATACATCATGAAGCCTCAACCATACTTACTCGAGTTTGTTTCGTCACTGAATTAAAATTTGGCCCTTTTGAAAACAGAACAATGTGAATTCCTTCTCGTCATTTTCCACCAAATTACAGCTGTTGCACAAGTATCTTTTTGTCATCAATCTTTCTCGGGAATAAATAATTTCGGCACTTAGATCATTTTAAGGGACTTTGTCTTTGGTCCGAAACCAATATTATGTGTTCCATAAATAGTATTTGGAATGCACAAGTTGTCCTTGTTATGTTCAAGAACGTCAAAATTCCTCAAATTCAGCTGTAATTCATTGAGTGTTAAAAAATGTAATTCCCGAAAGGAATTAATTTTAATTTCCTAAAAATCACATAAACATCACATACTCTGCACTTCAGACTTCTCCTTCTTACGATTCGCGTGGTTTACTTGAATAAACCATCGCGGCACACACGGTGTGTACGTTACTTACTTACTGTGAATGAAATTTAAATTTATTGCATGTTTTGGCCGTAGATTTACCCGTATCGGTCCCAATCAGTGATCAAAACCTAATTTGCGAAATGATATCTCATGTACGTCTTGAGTTCCTCGCATACATAGGCACCTCAGATTAGAAGGAGAAGGGCAAGGAAAGAATTGAATGGAAAGGAGGAATGGTGGAGAAAAATCCGGTAACGAAGAAAGTTTGCTTACGATGAAAGGCGCCAAAGAGCGCCAATATGGTACATACGTTATTTTCATGACATTATAAAGGTTTTGAACCAGCGCCTACCAACCGATACTCTCTTTAAAAATATTATCGTTATTTTCAAGTATCTTTAAGGTTTAATGTGCAGTGGATTTAGAGTCTCCATCCATATTACCCTAATATTACCGACAACCAAGGCACTAAGCGAAGCCAGCTGCGATAACCAGCCTGAAAACCTAAGGGTCGCGGGTTCGAGTATCGCTTGAGAATAGATGTTGTATTTGTCTTAGTTTTAAGAGCTAATTTTAGGCGGTGCGAATCTCAGCTATTTGAGCACCTAAAATCATTTTAATGGATGGAAGGGTGGAAGAACACGATGCACTCTAGTTCTAAATAGCTGCATACGACCAAAAGGAAAGGATTTTTCTCGTCCATGCGTCTCGTACCTTTGTATACAATTGCACATAAATTTCGCCCATGTTGGCGGCGTAAAGCAGGAGTGCTATTTCTGGCGGAGGCTGTTGGACAAAAAAGTGTAAGAATGAGCGCCGTTTGAGAATCCGTAAAGGTAGAGAAGTGGACTCTTTTGGTTTTGCCGAATCGAGCGTTGAATTTTTTGCTCACCCCTTTTCCCTTTGGCAGCGAAATTGTCGTCCGCCGCGCATTCTGGTTAATCAGCCACCCTCGACAGTGCCTCAGCAAGGGACTCTCAGCGCTCCTCTAGCTCTTACCACTGGAACGCTCTCTCTAACACCTCAAAATGTTTCTCGTATTGCAGCCAAGTTTTTTCCCGATCCCCGGAATTGAGACGGTGATACTTTTCGCGGCTTCTTTATAAGAGGAGTGCTACACGAGGAGGTTCTCCGGGAATTTACATGCCGAGCGAACGAGTTAAAACAGCCACGCGTGAAGTCGTAGAGCGAGTTGCAGCTTTTTTTTATTAATTTAGCCATTGGTGTCAGAGGTTTTTTTTAGTGAATATAACCAGTTCTTGAAAATAACCTTTGCTCCGTAAATATTTTCTGTGCAACTCTAAAGCATTACCCCATTATCCAAGCTATTTTTCGAGTCATATTCCCTCTCCTGACTAGTAACATCTCGCTAATGGGGCGCAATTGCTCATTTACTCTGATTACTCCAAATATAAGGTACTTTTTTCCCTTTTTTGCTATCACTAGTTTCTCAATAAGGCAGATATAAGATAGAGCTGTGTATAGATAAACCTTTTTCACATTTATCATGAAAATATTCAGGTGGGTCAATGGCATTTTGAAACAAAAGCTACTTTAAATTTATTTTGAGTGCGTAGCGCATTTCATTGCGTAAAACTAGTGGTGGTGAAGAGCTATAAAGTCCCAACCCAGTGAAATCAGTGCAGTCTCAGCGCAGGTCAATATATTTTCAACACAGCTCAGATCAGCGACAACTCAATTCAGATCAACACAGTGCCTACTCAGTGAAAGTAGTGCAGTGCCAACACATGTCAATAGAGTTTCAACACAGTTTACAACACAGTTGCAAATGAGTGGTTGATTTCACTCCTGGGTTCAGCACAGTGTAAAAAAGTTTCAAATCAATTTCAATCCAAATTTGGCCGTTTTAACACACATTCAAATCAGTTTCAGCACAGATCGTTCCAGTAGTGCAGTTGTCTAACTCTCTGGTGCAAATAGTCTCAGCTGTTAGTCTCCTTCACCAAATAACAACGGCTACTAACCTTGTCGGCAAACGCATCAGCTTCCAATTTAGTGAAATGTTTTTCTCTGAATTGAAACATGTAATGTATGCATATATAGTTGTGTAGTAGCATGTGCAATGTATAATTACGTATACGAAGGTATATGCCTGTCGACACAGCGATATTTATTCTATGCCTTCTCTGTAATTACAAAGAGTAGTTGGCAGGGTCGTTGGGGTCGGCAGTGGCTCTTTGGTGGCCATGGAGGTGGGTAGTTGCCCACCTGAAAGTGAGAAAAAGAGAATGGGCCTAAGAAACTCGAGACAAAAGGAGGCGAGGTCTTGGAGGCAAAAACTGAGGAGGAATTTTCGGAAGATGTGGCAAGGAAATTCTTTCTCGGGCGACATTAGCATGTGCGACTCGGGGCAGGAAACGAAAGAAAAATATTCGCGCGATAAAGGTAACCAGTCCTTTTGGCGAGATCTGTGAATAAAAAGACCCGAGAATGACCGGAGGTCATGTTTCTCACCGTTTTCCTTGCATGTTGAACTTTTTTTATCTTGCTGGAGTCAATATCATGATTTTTTATGGAGTAATCCCTGGATGTAAGGGAAACAAATTTTGGCATTCTAACGCGAAGATTGAGGAAGAAGGTATCGGATTGGAGCGGTGGCCAGAATGCTAGCTTTCACATTCAGAGGGATCTAGTTTGAATTCCGGCGGTGGAAAAGGTATATTCCTACTTCATTACTCTGCGGAGTGCACTTCAAGTTCAGTACTCAGTCCGTCGGAAGGGACTTTTAACTGTTGACTCCTTAGCATATTTTACTAAGATTAGATTACTTCTGATGCCGGGTTTAGCTCTACCCTTCCCAGCGACTTCTGGAAAAGATTTCCTTTAACCAGTTTCATATACTTATACTCTAAATAGTGCTATTAACATTAGCTGTCGGTCGCTTCCTCATATGAGAAAGAAAATTTCCTGCTGTCATTCCCCAGTAACTCACCTGCTTACCTGATTACGCTCTATATTTTTCATTCATCAGCCGGTTGTAGTTTTGATACAAATTCCTGTTTATCTCGGAAAATTAGCTGAAAAGTACGTAGTTCTTCATTTTCATTTATAACTTTACATTATTAGATATCATCCCTTGAATGACTATAATGCATTCGGGCATAAGTGACCAAAAGTCACTTGTTATATTCATGGTGATATGGTTTTACTGATAAGGTTAATGTGATTATACATTGAAAATATAATATGCCCAAGGTAAACAAATAACTTTGTTTTGATGCAAAAATACCTAGATTGTGAAAAAGAATTTCCTTCCCTGGATGTATTTGCATTTTAAAGTCATACCCAAATTAATAACAATACAGTGTTCCCTATTCTCAGTAATTACCAGATTTCTTTTAGTTTCTCAGTAATTACCAGATTGCGTGAGTAGAATGTTGGGCAACTGACAAAAGTTCTCGAGTTGATATCAAGGGGAATACTTCATCTACATCTACATAATACCCTGCAAGCCACCACAAGGGTGTGTGGCAGGGAGTGATTGCTCACCAAACATGCAATACATATCATGCATAAAAAAGGAATAGTATTAATATAGTAGTCAGAACTACCCTATTTAAAAAAGATAGAAATTGCAAAGCAAACATGCAAAAACATTCTGTTAGTAGGGTTAGCTTTAAGTACTCATACCAACATGCAGCTACCAATGCTATTCATTGCTACTCTCCATTCATTGCTACTTTCGTGTGTCTATCCCATACCCAAGCTGTATGGGCATCTGGAATCCGGAAACCTAATATTTTTCTGGGAAACACTACGTGCTCGGGTTGAGGAGCTGCCCCCTATGCTGAAGGTGGAATTCATTTTCCGCTGGGCTTAGTACTTGGTAAAAATCTACCTAAATCGTTAGCGTCGACCTTCGGGTTGAACGCTTTGGTTTTATGAGCCATTCTTGAGGCTGAAGTCGTAAGACGCTCAACGATCTAATGTCTCTCGTCACTCGATACATCAATAAAGGAGATCCCAGGGATCGAGTTGGTGTGTTGGATAGGTTACTAACCTTACAAGCTGAGGTCCCGGGTTCAAGTGAAAATTTTGTCTCTCTTGAGTTTGGTTAGCGGTTTCCGTTGAGATGAAGCTTGTGCCTAGAGTTTCTCTCCACCATACCTCCATCCCATTAAAATCCCGATCTCTCCTCGATGGTGCAAATTACTATCTTGTCGGTTGCCTTTCTCAACAACAACGTTGTTACGAATTCCTATTTATCTTGTAACCCCTTTAGTGCCATTTTTTCGACCAAAAATAATAGGTTTTGTGTAGATGTTTTCTGGTTTTTTATCGCCAATGCAATACTGCCTTAGAAAAAAGACGACGGATGCGGTGACATGTAAGATGGGAGTCAAAATGTGACCATCCCATTGTACACATCTACATCTACACGATACTCTGCAAGCCACCGCGAGGATGTGTGGCAGCGGGTGAAGATCACCAAGCATGCACTATTTACATGCAAACAAGCAACTATAGGGTCTCATGCAACTAGATTGTTGGTATCTACATATAAGGGATCGGTTGTTAATACATGCATCATGCACTACAGACTACTCTAAAATATTTCCCTACCTATCCCTTTGCTATACTGCCTATTCTGTTCTCTTATAGCACGGGGGAAAAATGCCATTTTGAATCTATCGTTACTACAATCTATCTCTCTAATCTTATTTATCTCACACTTGCGTTGCCAGAAGGTCTGGCTGGGTATTTACTCATTTCAGGCGCCACTTGGCTCCTTGTGTCTCCTCACACACCCGACGTGGTCCTTCCCCGTATTTTTCACCCCTTCCCAGCGGTGGGACACGCAGACATGCGCGCGCCCTTTCGCCTAAAAATCTCGGCCCTGCATTTCTATTCTGGTCCGCTCCCTCGTCCCCACCCTCCCTCCCCTTTTGCCCCACCCCCTCTCGGAAACTACGCCCCCCTCCAGCCAAGGGAGGGAGCCTAGACAAGGAGCCAGCGCCTCTGAATCACCTCCGAATGTAAACAAGCTCCCTCAACCGCTCACTTCTCTCCCTTGCCGCACCCATCGAGGCAGCGGGAGACCTGAGGAGTGCAGGCGTTGGACAAACTCGCTTTGAAGAGCTAGGAGTGCAGTGATAGAGCCTTGCGGGATACTTTCCCGAAATCGAGAAATAATGTGATTTCTAGCGTAACGTAGCGGAAGAATTTCCTCCTCGATTACGCTCGTGCAGGACACAAAACTGTTTCCAATCCTGGGCGAGACAAAATGAGGAATATTGAACGTAACACAAGTATTACATAATCATAAACTAGGATCATCAAAAGGGTACTGTGTAAATGTGACGATCATGTACGAGAAATTAGCTGCTTTTACCTTGTCATACCTCATTTGGAGTACGCTGCCAGAATATGAAATCCCTACGAAATCAGCCTCAATAATTAACTTGAACGTTTTCAGCAAATATAGGCAAGATTTTTAAAGGGACAGTACGATAGCTATATTACCGTAACCAGTCCATTAAATGATTTAAAAAAGGAAACATTGTAGGATCGCAGGTTGAAATTTAGACTTAATCTCTTTGATAAATTCCAAGATAATATTTTCAGTGATGACGTTAAAAATATTTTGCGAACCGCAACTGGACTGGACTAATGGTAGACTGCACCATAGTCACAAAGTTAGAGAAATAGATTGCCGAACTGAAAGATTCAAAATGTCCTTTTTTCCTCGTATAATTAAGGATATGAATAGCGGTAAATATTTCCAATGCGAGTGTATCAATGAATAGCATACGTATTTGCATGTTGTTATAAGGACTTTAAGCTAACCCAACTAACAGCATTATATTGCATGCTTGTTTGCAATTTTTATCCTTTTTTATGCCTGTTATGTAGTGCATGTTTTGTGATAATTCACCCCTTTCCACACACCTTTATAGTGGCTTGCAGGGTATTAATTAGACGTAGATGTATTAATAAATCGAGAACTTAGCAAGCAAATGTATTTTAGAAAATGTCATGCAAATTATAAACCAAAAACTCAGAGGGCCAAACGGCTTTGGGCTGACTTTCCATCAGCAATCTACGATGAAACTTGTATAGGGGCGATGGAAATGAAATTCTCTAATGAAAAGTCCTGCAACTTGACTTCAGGTGCAGGTTGTACGCGATTCGCGCGAGTCCCTTGGCTAAGTTCGGAGAATAAACAGTCCGCAGAGGGAAAACATGTCAGAAGAGGGGAATGAGAGAAAAATTTGGGGAGAGGGTGTATAAAAAATGTCATACTATATGTCAGATATAGTCCGGATGCAAAAAAAATATATAATATCCATGGTCAACTATATGTAGTTGTTGTTATAGTTATGGCACGGAAATCACATAGGAATAGAATTCTGCTTAAGACATGCTTGTAACAAGAGTTACAGTTGATACACCTTAACTTTAGCTTTTACACCTTAATTTTATATTTGGTTTTGCACCTTAACACTCCCTTTCAATTCCACCAAAAATTAATATTTGATGTTAGAATGGAATGAAGTGTAAAAATTTTCCAATAATATGATATCCAAGCTAATTACTATCGACACCAAGTCGATAGTAATTACCAAGAAGTTAACACCATCCGGCGTGGTGTTAACTTCTTGGTTTGACATCAGTCAGAGGTAAGAACCGCCGAAAGCAGTCGTGGATATTCCTCCGCAAGACTTTTTCCGAAGTCTCCAAATGATTTCCCAAATGTAATTCTATTGCGGTTTCGTCAATGTATTTCAATGTGAGAAAGGTTGATTCATCACAGTATAACGGAGAGTTCATGAATTTAGTACATATTGTGTGTCTCCTCTGTAGCCTCGAGTCTGCACGCGATCGAGTTATTATTGTTGACGTATGTTCCTTGAGCCCACGAACTCAAAATCATTCAAATTTACAGTAGATTCCTGTGCTTCGTGAGGAAGGTGCTAATTATGATGTTAATTTCGAAGGCAGTGTTCTACATAGAGTCCTTTGAATATTCAAAATCTATCTAAATTTAGCGGTGAATGGCTGTCAATTACTTCCGTTGCAGACCAATTCAGAAACCGAAGTCTGCCATGGTATATCGGAAAATTTAATTGCATAGTGAATGAGTCAGCGAGGGAGTAAATTGAATTTTATTGCAGGTTAATTCTAGTTCCGTTTTCTTTGTTTTACGTACATCGTACTTTAGTAATAACCATATCTCTTGTCCAAAAACGCTTTTCATATTTATATTGTCTTTCAAAAGTTGACAGGCTCGAAGTTAAAGTTCATACCGTGAATGAAGTTGTAATTGTTTTTATTCATATCTATTGGGTGGTTATGCGTGTATACATTTCAATCTTAACCAACTGAATATTGTAAAGCAAATTGTTCTTTGGCGAATACTAAGCATTGATATTTTTAACTGATTCGATTAATTTTTAATCAGTTTATTGAGCTGTTCTAAAGTCTGATCTCTCGATGTTTGAATCAGGTCAATATTTCAGTCTATTTATTTATTCTGTGGGGATTTGATCGCTGAAGCCAATTTTGCTATTTTCATGTACGAAATGATTCGACTTCTATTTTTTCTATTCTTAAGTAAATTATTGATAGGCTAGCCGTGATTTATTTACCACTACAAACCTTGAAGCAAATGGCCGTATGCTTTAGCAATGTTAGTCTTTAGCAGACTTGAATCCCATGTAATCATTCAAGATCTCTACCTCATAAATGTTATTTCAAGCCTCAGTGCCTAACTACTTAATGAGGCTTTCGCGTGTTTTCAGCTGTCAAAAAAGTCTTTGTGCGTAAGGGTAATGACATCCCTCAGTTCCCGAGAATTTTAATTTGCTGCTCCATAGTTTAACATTATGTTTCTGATGACAAAATGATTTATGAATTTCCCTAGAAAATTATTCCCTCTCCTTCATTCATCTGTATGCCTTTGTAATAGAACTCAAGACAAGCGTTGCAGAATTAAGACATGGGTATGCATTGCTCATCCCATCATAGCTTGCAAGCCTCGACGATTCAAAGCGTACGTTAAACCGGTCATACATTATTTGATTGGTAGAAATTGTTAGAGTTCCCCTTTGTAAAATTTGGTGGTAGGCATTTTGCCAATGTACGTAGGAAAGAGTAAACATTTTTACGATCAAAAACTAAGCGGAGGACGAGTCTATGTTTCCATCATCTTTCCTGGATTGTATGCACCTTTATTCATTTGAGTGGTCTATATAGTATGAAGCTGGTCCTTGGAATTACGTCAATGTCGGAAACGAATTTGGTTATCTTATACCCATGTCCTTGTTCCTTTCACTAAACTAATACTTGTCTGAAAGAGCTCAGAGATAATTGAGAAAAATCTCCATTTCATTTGAGTTGAGGTCATTGAATTATAAAATGCCTCATAGTTAACGCCGTAGAAAATATTAGTATCTGTTAACCACTTTATTCTGTTTATTCTCTACATTTCATGGATGGACCATTAGGTAAGCGAAAGTGGTGAGGGCCTAGCTCCTTCACTGGTTTCATAGAGTTATTTTGTCTGTGGTTTCAAAACTATGAATAGCCAGTGAAATAACTTTTATGCATTCCCTAATTTTTTATACCCATCATGTGAAACAAAGGGTGTTTGTGCGTAAAGATTATCTTTGTGAAAAAGCTAAAATAGCATATAAAATATTTTTTATTTTTTCTTATTTCATTGTTTGAGGGAAAATGTGTACTCTATAGGCTAATTTCATGACTGAGGAATAACTATTCAAATATATAAACTATAGAAAATGAACACGTCTGAACGTCTAGAACATGAACGTCTAGAAAATGAACACCAATTTATGAATATTCATTAATTGGAATAATTTATTCCAATTAATTATTTTTCATAGATTGGTAAAAGAACTAAAATAATTAAATATATGGGTTAATTTATGGAGGTTTGGTCGTATTTTTAAGAAATTCAATTTCCTTTTTTTGCCAACGTTTCGCCTTTTTATTAAGGCTTCTTCAGGGCTGCAGTACAATGCAAGGAATACAGTTGGTAAAAATTATAATATTACAAAGATAAAAGAGTTTTCAAATATAAATTTAGTACCTCAAGGAACAACTTTCTTACTGCGACAATGGTAACAAAATAACAAACTCTTCCTCCTAGTAACAAAATCAACATAAAAAAAATAAACAAAAAAAATATGGAAAACCAAGATAAAATTTTGTTTGAAAAATATGAGTGAAATAAAATTATTTAAAATGAATAGTATAAAGCATGAATTTAACAACTAATTGTATCGTAACTTCAAATTTCGAATATATATTAGGTACCTACACATTTTACGAATATAAAAAACATATTCGTATTAAAATTCTGGAGACCACTATATATTACATATAAAAAATTTTAGTTATAGAAAATTAAATTATGATAGATTAGACGACCAAACCTCCATAAATTAATTATTATAGTGGTCAATAACCATCCAAAAAAGTAAAATAATTAAGTGGAGGAAGTTGTGGTATCAAATCATAATCTGTAAGCTTTTTCTTCAAAAACAAACCAGGAGATTATCGGTCGTATCATCAGTTTCTGGCTGCCATTTCAAAATCTGAATGATGGGCGCGGTTGGAGTCGTTCCTTAGCTTTCCTTTGTCTCGTCTCGTTCCCTCCATCTCTGCCTTTCTCTCTTCTTTCTCCTCCACTTTCCTTTATCTCTCACTCTCCGTCCCCCCTCCATTCTTATCGTCCGGGATCCGTTTCCATCTCTCCTCCTTTGTACACGGAGTGTGCGAGTCTCGCCGCCTGGCCACGGCGTGGGAAACGCCTTTTCCCTCCTCATATCTCCCGACGGGGTCCTCGAGAGTCGGACGTGCGATTCGCGCACGCATTTCGCCGAGATGTCGACGGCGGTCGAGAGGGAAATGGGGCCTCACCCGATCCTGCAGTCCCTTATCTCCGCTGGTGTTCCGCACGCCCCGACCCCATCCTCCTCCTTTCCCACGTCGTCCCATCGGCGAGAGATGTGTGGCGCTCCGCGACGAAGGGACTGTCGTGACCCCTACGCGTCCCGGAATCCTCTTCCGCGGATCTCCGGCCCGAAACGGGAAAGCAAGCAAAAGAAATTGCCCGGGATGTAGCGCGGAGAGAAGGGTCACGGAGTCAATGCGTCCGTCGTCGGTTAGGGGTTTCGTTTCTCCGGAGCCGTAGCTCTTTCTTTTGCAGATACACATCTCCGCGTGTGGATAGGGAAGAGGGTGAACCAAGGGTAGTGCACGGAAAGGAGAGTGTATGTACCGTTGAGTTTGCAGCAACAGCGTTGGCGAGGTTAGATGTACTGGAAGGGAACGAGGATGAAGAAGTATGTACATACATACATCTTCATTTTTTCTTTCCTTTCACAGAGATAAAAATATTATATTTTTTAACCCGCTTTTCTGATAAAAAGAGATAAATGAAGACAAAAAACAAAGGGAAAAATGCACTAAAAACTAAAAAATTAATGCACTTTCACACTTTTGAACATAACCATAAATTACATATCTTCACGACTGCAGTGTGGAAGAAAACATTTTTCTTCCAAAATTTTCCATACATAACTATTAGCAAATTGCTAGGCTTGACTTCGTGGAACCACATATTGATAACGTGAATGAATTCACTTGGTAAAATTCCACAATTTTATTACAACCGACCTAGGTTTCGACTTGTACAGTCATTATCAAGGGAACTTGATAATGACTGTATAAATGGAAACCTAGGGTAATAGTGAAACTGTGGAATTTTACCAAGTGAATTCATTTACGTTATCATAACTATTGGTATAATATGCTGTACTGTACCGCCACGGTTTAGATTTTTACTAGGGGTCAAAGCTATAATAATTCGAGATAAAATTATCTAAATAAATAAAAAAAAAGTGTGGGCGCCTTGAATTTGAAATTATAATTATGGATTTTAGGAGGCCCCACGCTTTTCTGTGTAATTTTTAATTATCCAATTTTACCTCGAATTGTTATAGTTTTGCAGGAGAATCAAGTGGAGAGCTGCATCAAACTAAACTAAGGATTTTTGAACAATGTTGATCACTATGTTTTCCCTAGGACCTCATATGCACATGAATTTGTTTCATATCCATCGCATTGCATAGGCTCAAGGCTGCGCATTCCAAACTTTCTCAATTCACGGCAAACCTCGCGGGCATGAATATTTTCGCGGCATATTCTGTAAAGGAACATATGAAATGTAAGTTATATGACCATGAATAATTTCTTCCATACCACACCAAGTAGTCCAGCTTATATGCCCCTGTCAGATAATTCTCCATTTGCAAGTATGTGCACGAAATAAGCAAAACAAACCCGGAGGAAAAGAGTTCCAGCTAACTGCTCAATTAACACTGCTCTGTACTTATCATATGATTGTAATCTAATTTTTCAAACGCTGCCCTGAAGAGGCAAATGCCTAAAACGGGGAGACCATGTCAATCAATCCATTTCCTGTAATACTTTTAATCGCAATATTATTGTAAAACATGTGTCAAATAAACACCTTTTTGAATTGAATTGAATTGATAATGTAAATTCGTAATCCGTTAAATACTCAATAAATTAAAATTTGAGAATTTGAGTTTGAGAGATTTTGTATCACTTCTAATAACTAAACTGCCAAATTTATCTGAGAAATTGTGATTAAATTTTTAGAACATTTATTTAAAGGAAAGAGTAATAGATCACTTTTCACAGTAAGAGTAATAGATCACATCATTTTTTAAATTAATGATTCATCGCAGCCCACCAGTCACGTTGGTACTCCTACATCTTACCACCCAAATTTCGCGGGTCCGAATCGAGCATGGTAATTGGGTTTGTCTCAAAATTAGCCTACATTTAACTTTGATTAGGATATACGATGCCATCTGAGGAATTGAAGCCCCTTAAAACACAATTCAACTACCTAAGGATTTTCGACCAGTTGATCTGATGAAAACAGTTGTCAAGAAACGTTGAATGAGAAAAATGACAAAGAATGCCTCGTATGGGGTAGTGAATAAACGGAGAGAGAATTGCATTTAATCAATATTACATTTGATTACATAGTTATGATGTAATATTATAGTTTCGCACGGTGAATGATAACAATATTTACGATAACAACGTTGAATGCATTTAACCAGTCTATTAAATGAATTAAATTGGGAATCATTGTCAGATCGCAGGTTGAAATTTAGACTTAATCTCTTAAATAAATTCCAAGACCATATTTTCAGAGATGATGTTAAAAATATTTTGCGAACTCCCACTTACTATGGTAGACTGGACCATAATCACAAAATTAGAGAAATTGATTGCCGAACTGACAGATTCAAAATGTCCTTTTTTCCTCATACTATTAGGGATATGAATAACGGTAAATGTATCCAGTACGAGTGTAGCAATGTAGCAACATTTGTAGCTGCAACATTGGTATAAGGACTTAAAGCTAACCCAACTAACAGCATGATTTTGCATGTATGCTTTGCTTTATTAATTTTTAATTACAAATTTTATGCATGATATGTAGTGCATGTTTGGTAAGAGTTCACCCCCTGCCACACACCTTTATCGTGGCTTGCAGGGTATTATGTAGATGTATATCAATATCAACACTAAAAATGCCAACCAATAAACTTTAATAATACCAACAGAGGGTATTAAATATTCTCTACCTATCAAAGATTAAATGAATTTAATAAAACAGAAAGTCAAGCAAAAAAGTACATTTGATGAGGTGAGCGTGGTTGGATGAGAAAATTAAATCCTGAGAGTCAAAATGGTCAGAAGAATGGGAATGTTACGCGGCGTTTTTTAACGCGTCTTGCATTGTGGTCGTTGAATGCATTTAACGAAGGTCATCGTCTCCTGGTTGAAATGGGTGGAGAACTCGAAGCGGAAGACAATGGTGCAAGTGAGCGAAGTCACTGTGAAACGGGTGCCCATCCGTTGAGGCTACTTGTTTCAAGTCTTCCGTACCCTTGGGTAACAGGAGAAAACCAGTCCTGCGGCTTCATTTCCACGCCCGTTCAAATCGCCGGCAGCGGAGGTAACTTCAACGACCGTGGTTTGATCAAGTCGGAGATGCTGAGGAACGTCACCCCGCCGACGCTAGCAGAGCAATGCCTCGGAGAACTGACCAGAATGTTAATCCAAGGCGTTACCCCACGTGTCACGAAGAAAACATTGTAGCACGAATCTTTTGAGGACAACTTCGTGCAGACGTAATTTATTCCTAGTTATGTGGTAGATAAAATTCGTTACTTTAACGCAAGTATATTTAGTAGACAAGCATTTTTATATGGGTGCGTTAGACGCGGGTCCGTCTAAGACGCAGAAACTAATAAGACGAACCCTATTTTTGGCCACACGTTAAGATAAAAGTAATCGCCACCGCAAGGCATTATATGTGGGCTTAATAAGGGATTATTAAACAAGAAGAATTTAGAAAAAAGCCGACCCTCTAATACTCATCAATTTATTATGGAACTCGGAAATGATCTTCTTTCAAGTGTCATAATCAAATCTGGGGTAGAAATTAACCGACCGCTGATTGCGTGGCGATGTCTCTGGTTAACGTTTGCTGCGCACTGTGGAGAGATTGCGTAAAACACCTAATACGCAAAAGCTGTATCTGAAATTTCACCATATAAAATGCACGTGATTTTCAGTGCTTTTTCTGGAAAACACGCATCTTATAGGCCGCAAAATGCGAGACATAACTCTAATCAGTTTAAATGCTGACATTTTTAACCACTCACAATCCTTAGTGCTTAAATTTAACATAGGATCCTTTCATGCATTTTCTACTGAAATCGCTTGCCAGCTGATGCTTGAAAACGCGTAGGTGACACTTTCAGTCCATCGATTTATAACATGGTACTTATGTATTCTAGTCTCTCTTGTGCTATATGATTATATCTTCCTTGTATTCGTGGGCTGTCTCTTCCTTTCCGGTAGGTTTTATGTGATTGATACGGGATGCCATAAAAACATTAGGAACAGGATAGCAGCACATAGATTAGCGATCTTGCTGCGGGAGAGTTTTATAAATTTAACCTGAAGGAGTTGTAAAAGTTAAGTTGTTTTTACTTTTGTTAAATACCATAATCATTTTACTAAAGATATTCAAAATTTTCAGACTGCCAGAGTTAATGCATTTATTTCCTTTAATATGGATATCTTATTGTTCTTTTTGCCGAAAAATTTAATAGCTGTGCAGAGGCAATAAAATGTGCAATTGATTTTAAAAAATGACAAAATATTTTAATCAATTATGAGCAACTTCCATGAAATCTTGTCTTAAACTACGAAATGTATTATAAAAGTATTCTCAACTGCATAATTTCCAGAAAATGTGGATGGTCGTTTTTATCTTTCTCTTGCTTATTGTGTTCTCTCCTTCGTGTTTTCAGCCGCATGCACGTATCGTAATGTTAATTATATTCGCCTTTGTATAATCTCTTTAATTGTGTGGTTTAGATATTTTACTGTAGAGTACCAGCTATTGGAAATTTCATTCTCAATCCCACAACTTATGCCATAAATGTATGCAATGAAATAATCTCCTCATAGTAACCTTCGTTTCATTTTATATTTGTCATCTCTTTTAAGCGTAAATGAATCATAATGGACTGACTTTGCGTATTGCGTTCATTCGTCTCTATTTTTGTTTAATATATCCCGAGTTGTTTTCGATCTAATTTCATGTGTGCATTTTCAGAGGCTTTAGAAGATAAATCAAGAGTATGTTGAAATGCATGCTACGATTCGCTGATGAAATAGCTCTCATAGCAGAGACAGAGAAGGATCTGAATAAGATACTAACAACCGTGGAAAGGACAATGTCCAGACATCAGCTGAAGATCAATAAGAAGAAGACTAAGATATTGGTGTGCAGCAAGAGAGAAAATACCAAAACCAACGTTATACTAGGAAAACAGAAACTGGAAGAGGTGAAAGAGATCTGTTGCCTGGGAAGCAGAGAAACCAACGATGGACGAAGCAAGAAACAAATTGTCAGTAGAATATCCCAGGCAAAGAGGGCATTCTATCAAAAGAAGAATCTGCTTACAGCTCGAAATACAAGCTTAGAAGTAAGGAAGCAATTCATCAGAACGTATATCTGAAGCATGTTTCTTTACGGCAGTTAGGCATGGACGATGACAGCAGCGGAGAAGAAAAGGGTGGAAGCATTCGAAATATGGTGCATACCGAAGAATGATGAAGATAAAATAGATCGACCGAGTGGCAAATGTAGAGGTTCTAAGAAAAATGGGAAAAATGAGAAGTCTGTGGAAAACTATAAAAAGAAGACGGGACAACCTAATCTTAAGACACGATGTCCTGATGAAGACAATCGTCGATGGAAAAGTGAACGGGAAGAATGGAAAAGGTAGGCCTCTTATGAGTTACATAGAACAGGTCGTAAAGGACGTGAAAAAGAGGAACTACGATAATATGAAGAGGTTAGCCGATAGAAGAATCGAGTGGAGAGCTGCGTCAAACCAATCCTAGGATTGTTGATCCTTGATGTAGATGATGAAGTTAAAATGAGGTGTCCTAGAAGTTGCGAAGTTCTTTCTGTATTTTACCCGTTTATTCATCTACCTTGCGTATGCCAAATAAGACCATTCCCAAACAAACATAGACGTAATGGAACTGCCATTAGGTATATGTCACGGGATATAGCCTCTTTTTTGTCTTCCTTCGCTTAATACGTATTTACAACATCCAGAATCAACTGATTACCACTTATTCGTGCATAGGAATTTTGCAATTCGTGAAATTCCTGCAAGGATTAATTTTCTAAAACTATATCTACTGACCTACGAGTAAGCCATCTCCAGGATATGTAGAATTGAGAAAATTATCCCGAAGTATATAATTCGTTCACATATAGCTGCAGTACTATTTGCTGAGTGAATATTTATGAAAATAATGTGGGACAGGTATAGCAAACTTTATTTCGCGCACGATGTGCGTATAGTGTTGATAAAGTGCCTGTATGCTTTATTTAGGTAGCGGTTTATGAAATGCAAAAGTACCAAAAATTTGTATTACCTATTTAAATTATCTCCCTGGTAACTTCAATGTATTATTGTTCTTATTTTATGCGTATTATTTTGTCCCATGAAAAAAATAAATATAGTCTTCCTATCCATCTTCCTACTGATAATTGAATGATCTAATAAACCTTTGCACGCAGAAGGTTTTAATATAATTTAGGCGTCTTCAGTGACGGGATCCGTCTAAAATATTTGCCCGTATATTTCGTCTTTACGTAGCGTACGACATGAGAGTGATTCCTAAGAAGGTTAGAATGTACTGGAGTCATGATTGCGGCTGATTGGAGAGGCCAGATCGGCCATCTTGGTAGGCACGAACAAACGGGCTGCATAGATGATTCTTTTATGCACGCAGATAACTATTCGGCTACTAAATGTTGGGAAGTGTGTAAGCACGCAAACAAACGCTAAGTTTGTGGCATGCAAAAGTTAAATTGTAACCAGTTTTAAGGAATAAAATTACCCCCCAGCAGAATAAAAGTCATTATTACCGCCCTTAAATAGTCATTAAAATGATAATAATGTCCTTGCGATGAAATTAGGGTTCGATTTCACTGTTATTTATGTTTTAATGCACATGCAGTCTCCTTGAGAGACCTTATAAAACGCAATGTTTTGTACGGAGTAGTGGAGCCTAATCGTTCCCAAACACCCCCTTTCTGGCGTCATTATCACCCTTAAGGCAGCATTTCAATGCCGCCTCCAATGCGTTCTACCCAGTTTAGCGTTTGAGGCTCAACTTTGTGGAACCACGAGATTGGAAAAGAAACGTCGCTATGTACATTCCACAAACATAATTTATTGACTTTAGCCAAGGTTTCGACAGTTTACATGTCATTATCAAGGTAATAAGTACATGTAAATTGTCGAAACCATGGTCAAATTCAATAAAGTGTGTGTGTGGAATGTACATTCATCAACGTTTCCTTTCCAACGTTCTGCCCACCTTGATGATTGCCTTCCTAAATCCTCTACGAGTTGATCACTGCTACACCTATCGTAATACCTTCTTATTCGTTTGAATATATGGTCTGCGATACAGTGATGTGGACATATTCCTACATATTCAGTTTTGCAATATGCATGAGAAAATTCAGTTTCGTTTTCATTTATTTATTTATTCTTCACCACATTGTCGTTCAAATATAATTATAAAACATGCATTTCGATTATTTTCTTTATTAGTACAATTAAAATTCCGAAAAGATGGGTGAAGAAAAGGCACCACCAGTAGCAAACACCTTGCTAAAACTCTCAACTCTGAGATTGAGGTCGCAATGTGCCAGTAGCCATAAATACCACATCAGTCAATTATTGGAATATTGCCTTAGATAGTTTATGCACAGTGTTTTTCTAACAGAGTTTACCCTTTTCAAATTAAAATTCACGCTTGCAAATGGCGTATCATCCGTGTTAGCAGTTTTCTCCTGTTACCTCCATGTTACCCTTTACCGAGCGGACGTTGTTAAACGATGCGTTCTTCAGTCTTCTCCGAAGTAATTTTCAAGCATCAAGTCAGATCTTTCGTCCTATTCAAGTGCATGCGTAGGGCAAAGTGCGCCGTGAGTTTCATCCTCTTTTTCCCCCATCTTCTTCCGTCGACGCTGGATTGGATTACGCCCTGTACTGTCTTTATAGGGCATTGTTTCGCGCGTCACTGGGCCGATTCTGTCTTCAAATAGCAGTTGAGAAGGGAGCGGTGGAGAGTGTTTGTCTTGACGGGAGTGGAGGAGATGAGTTTGTATTGGGGAGGAGGATATGCAGGTAAAATAGGCTCTCAATACACGGTTTCCAAGTATTGCGAGATGTATCTCATACCACTTTTTCTCCGGTCTCCACTGAAGCATGTTTTAGCCTAATTTGCCGTTGAAATTACGTAATTAGTTAAGGCCGTATTCAAGAAAGAAAAAAGGCAATAATTTAGTGTCTACTACTACGTAGAGCATTGCGAAATGTGGAGCATGCTTCTTATTAGCAGTGAGGTATGGACAATGACAGCTACAGAAAATTAATTACTTGAAGCATTTGAAATGTTGTGTTGACAAATAATGATGAAAATATCTATCGAGCGGTGATGGGGAGTAACTGAGTTACCAATAACGATTATTTTTTTTGCTTTTTTTTACTCAATAACGATGATTTAAAAAAATGTGACTATTACTTGTAATCTACTCATGGTTTTCTGAAAGTAATCGTTTCTTTTGTGATTTATATCTCCCATGATAAGTTTAAAATCAATTTTAGCAAATTCTCTTTTGCTTTTGGATGTCGAGGCCTCTGGCACTATCAATAGTGAAGCCGGAAGTAATTTGTAAGTACGCAAGTATATGTTCTTTTTTATTGATTAGGCATGATTCTGAGTCCAGTAAAATACTTTTTCCATTAGGCATGCAAATTTATGTTGAACATTCTAAATTCTCTGTCTAAATTTAAATTTTTACCTACGTTCTAATATTGATTCACATTCTTGTTTTCATTCACGGTTATAAGTACAATGTAGCACAATATAATTAAAAGCATTTCTTGTGTTTTCCCCTCGAATAGTAGTCAGAATGTAATTGACGAATGATTCAATATCGTTCGATATTAGAATGTGCGCAAAAGAGATCATCAATTTTTATAAAGTCGTTACGATAATTGAATTTGGTTTAAGGGTGTAATAGTGGAAATAGGATGGTAATTACTATCATAACGTAGGGTCAAATTTCGGCTATCCTGTTAAGGAAGTCGAACATAACAGGCAGCATAGTAAAGGGATAGGGGAAATATTGTTAGAATATCCTGTAGTGCATGTAGCAGGTTTTTAGTCAAATATATGCATTTAGAGACATGCCTATTTATGCAGTAACCACTTCATTACCTTATAGATTCTAATCATCTAGTTGTACGTGACTCTTCTATCTAACATTTAAATACTATAAATACTAACAATCTAGTTGCATGTGACCCTATAGTTGCCTGTTTGGATATCAATAGTCATGCTTGGTGATTTACACCCCCTGCCACACACCCTCTCGGTGGCTTTCAAGGTTTCGTGTAGATGTAGATGTAGATGAACATGTCTCCATGAAATGGTAGCATTGTCGCTTTTAGTCGCATGTAAGTGGAGTATATTTGGTGATCTTTACCCCATGCCACACACCCTCGCGGTGGCTCTCAAAGTATCATGTAGAGTTAGATCTGGCCTCTGTGATTGGAGCGCCAAGCCACTTAATTTCTTTGCTAATTACAACTGAGCAGAATTTTTCTTGTGCCCCCTACGCCTTGATGTCTTGGGAGACGAAGACAGGTGGGGAGATTAGGTTGAGGTTGGTTGGCGTCGAGTGGGTGGTGAGTACGAAACAGCGCGGGGATGTCGCGATGGTGCCTGGGTCCAGGTGCGCGCCAGCATGTCTTCCGCGTGGACGGCTGTCACGGCCCTCCGTCGTCCACCGAAGATCCCTTTAAATCTCCCTCCCTCTCTGGAACGAGCACCACCTTGGCCTTGATCGCTTGCTCGCCCTTTCAATGTCCCCATCACCTTTGAGCGAGAGCGCGCAGGTGAGTGCACCAGTATCCCGCACGTGTATTTCCAGTCGGCCACGACCGAAGACTGCTCACTGGCACTTCATCCCTCGACGTCTCCCCAAGAGAATGGCGTCATACTCTTAAGTCTTGTCGTGTTAAGGTTGCGTTACTCGAAGTTCAAGAATGTTGTCCGTGGCTTGAATGAACCCTTTATTCTCGGCGTCATTCCATCGTAAACTCTTCCCCTGTAATTCACTTAGATATTCCAAAAATGCGAGAGTAGACAGGCGATAAAGGGTGCTTTCGATTTGCGGCTACAGCCGGCGATAGACGGTTCTTTCGATTTAGCTGGATCGCCGTCTATCGCCGGCTGCCGGTGACTCTCTGCTCTGAGGAGAGCCGAACAGATGAAAAGCTATTGGCGTAATACGACGTCACGTCAACCAATGTAACAACAAAGTATCAACAATATTTTTTTGTAAACACGCGGACACAGGAAAGGTAGTCTACGGCATTTATCAATCAGAACCCCAAAAATACTCTTATGGCATTCCACTAACATACGAAAATAATTACTAAAATTAATCACCGTACCTTTTACCGAGCAAAATTGGTGAATTGGTTGGCTGATTCGAACTTTACCGGACGATTCCCTTCGTTTCTACTTTCTTATTTACCTTCCAATTCACTAAACTGACTGCGCAAGCGCGAAAATCCGGTGCCAGCTGTTTTATTTCATTGCATCCTGGCGATTGACTGCTCCTGCGTTCGATAATCGGCTATCGCCGAAATGCCTAAATGAAAAGCACCCAAATACTGTTCGCAACTTGACGTAAACGAAGTCCCCGCTAGTGACACGAAAAACTCGAATGAAGTGTAGCACTTTATAGTAAAGTGATATATTTTTTTTGCCTCCGCGTTGTAAAATAATATACCACAATTTATTTTTATTCATGGAAGCTTCAGTTTACCACAAAGTTACGTTTATTGAAGTGGTCACCGAAGTTTTGGTGCAAACAAACGAAAGTATCTTAAGGCCGTTTTACACGGCGAACGATCATGCGAATGACTTTCATGCGTTCTGTGAAGTGGAGAATTCCTCCCATGAAAAATCATGCGCATGATCATGCGATCAAAATTAGTCATTAGTTAATGTAAATCAAAAAGTGAACAAGGTATGTACCTCTTGTCAGCAGAAATTGTTCCTCTCATCATCGTGTCTGACCTTTCATAATTATGCCTGGTGAGATTTAATACAGCATTAAATTTCTCCTGCAACTTTCATAAAAAATGACGACAGGCCCCACAGCCCTTTAATAACAGTTCATTTTGAATCATGCCTCAACCTCTCTAAATGCCTTCTTCTGGCTTTCTGCGACAAAATTTTGGCTTCCATTATTGTAATGGACACTTTAGCAGTAGACGCGAACATAAATCATACTGGCCAATCATCGATAGTTCTACTTCACTCCAGAGTAACCTAGATCTCAAACTTTACAAAGTTCTTTTTCATGGATATCATATGTACTCCATGCTTTATTTCATCAATCACTTATATCAGATGACGTATAGAAAACCATTCCGGCCATTAAAACATCTGCGTTGGTCAGAAATTTCCCGTGAATCGATATTTACTATCGATTGCGATCAACTGCGATCTTTTTTGTGCAGAGAATTCATGGAATTAAATTGTATGATTATTTTTCTTGTAAAGCGCCCTTAACTGTAAGTTATTTCAAATTGTTACTTGAATTCATTCGTTAATCAATGCTTGAATGACCATGTGCATGATTATTCGCCGTGTAAAACTGCCTTTAATAGAGTATGGACAGAGTTGCATAGGTTCCTCACTACAAATTTACAATGTTTGTAGTGCTGTGTCTTGTCAAAGGAAAAAAGTTAATATATGTTTAAATATCGTAATCCCATGCTTTTCAATCCACAGCCATATTTCGAAATTAATTGATGAATTCCATAAAGACCACGTAGTTGATCATAAAAAGTCAACGGATTTGGATATGTCCGACGTAAATTACTTTTTTATTGCACTTCGGAGCTTGAATAGACTATCTTTCATAAAAATATGATAAAACCACCTCATATGATAAAAGACATTGGTATAAGATCAAGATGGACGTTAAAAGTCTCCCCTCCCATTTGTCTATAACTTACTGGAACGTTAAAAAGAGGGAAGTTACAGCATGCGTGCGCAATTAGTCTACTAATACTTTGTGCATAAAAGAAAAGCATTCATTTTACGTCAGGTTTCAGCCATAATTTTCACTTTAAAGTAAAAGAAATGAAACATTGTGGAATAGTTTTAGAACCGATTTTCCTTAGCGTTTTGAATTATAAAGGTCAATGGTCAACCAGTATTGTTTTTTTCACATGCTATGAATAGCACGTGGCTCTATGGCTTTATGGTTCTTAGCTCTTTTTGTTATGTGCTCCTATTACGTTTCTTTGGAAGGATATTTCGGAGTAGGCATTACGACTAGAATAGTGTTGGATGCATTCACGACCTTTCCCACAAAAGTGCTCTACACTTAGGCGTTTTTTGTATTGAAAGGACACCTAAAAGTGAAACTAAAAGATGGAGAAGCCCTCACTGCATCCTGATAACAGTAAGATTTTTTATATGTCATCACCCCATAAATCCCCACTCCTGCACTGCATAAGGAAGTAAGCCAAGAGATAAAATCCAGCCATTCATGTTTATCGTCTTTCTATGTCTCTCAATACCCCTAGACCCTCGTAAAAGACTCGAGAACACTAACGTCATGCACGGACGGGAGTATCGAATGTTTATGTTTAGTGCATGGAACGAAGGAGCCGTTAGAAGTATTACGTGATGCCGACGTTGGTACATTGATGGAACTTTCTTCGCTTATCAAGAAGTAATTTGGGGGGCCCTACTTCCTGCATCTCTCATCTTCCAGACAAATCAATTATCCGGGAAAGCAAGGCATTGCGATGCTGACGAGGTGTGGGAGTCGAGAGTGTCTTTCGGGTGGTGACGAGATGATGACTCAGGTGCCTCCCTCAGATGATAAATAAGGCGGTGCCTGCGTCTCCTTGAGTCGACCTCCCTCGCCGCTTCTTCTTGCCTAAAAGAGCAGGAAAAGAGACCACCTCGTTGGGATTGAAAGACGGTGAATGTGGCAGCATTGCCTTCAGCAGGGGCTGGAAGAGTTTTGTCTTGTCATCGATGCGATTCAAAGTGGTCATTGATGAATGTGGTGAAAAACAAATAAGCGTGTCGAACTTGTATTTCACTGCTTCCATGGGTAGAGCTTCAATTTGGCTACCATAACTATACTATCTATTTAATGAACCAAAATGGGAATCATTCTCAGATCATAGGTTGTAATTTAGACTTAATCTCTTAAATAAATTCCAAGATAATATTTTCACTGATGACGTGGAAAATATTTTGCGAACTCCCACTTACTATGGCAGACTGGACCATAATCACAAAATTAGAGAAATTGTTTGCCGAACTGAGAGATTCAAAATGTCCTTCTTTCCTCGTACAATTAGGGATATTTAAAACTGTAAATATATCCAATATCATAAATTCAATTGTATCAATGGATAGCATAGGTAGTTACATTTTGGTATTAGGGCTTTAAGCTAACCCAAATAACAGTATGTTTTTGCACGCTTGCTTTTCTATTTTATCTTTTTGAAATTGTGAAGTTTAGAATTGAATATTATTATTAATCCTTTTTATGCATGATATGTAAATGCATGTTTGATGTGAATTCACCCTCTACCACACACCTTACGGTGGCTTGCAAGGTATTATGTACATGTATACTGTTTTAGTCCATAACCGAGTCCTGAGCCACTTAGTAAGTAAGCGACTAGGCATTATGTACAATTCTGAGGATAAATTGATGATTTTTTATTAGTGCTAAATGCAATGGCAAAAATAAATATGTATGAAATATTATGTGCAGGAAACTATGAGTACTAATTTAATTATATCATGATAATATGTGGTCAGTTCAGAGGTTAGTTTGGCAATCGTCCTAAATTTTATTGTTTAATCACTAACGTTCGTTCATTTGTCATGCCATCTCGTCATCACTATCAAAGAAAAATGACATATGTTAATTAATTGTGTCAATGGAGTTCGTATCAGCGGTGAGATCATTATGCTATCGATTTTGAAAGGCGCTTGAGAGGTTAGAGATGATATCTTTCCAGAAGAAATGTCATGCTCTGATCGATGCTTTTGATCTACGAAAGTATTGGTTTTGCCCACCATGAAAGCGGGAGCAAACAAATTGGTTGAATGAGACTATCGTTTGCTCACTGAGTGTAAAAAGCTCCTATCATATATATGTGATTTAAATCATGGGTGCTGCTCGAGATGACAAGGTGACCTAATAAGAGTGCCTCGTCACTTGATGAGTCAGTGTTACAAATTTACCGGATGATTTGCATGTCCCACTGCTTCAGAAGGGAACCTAGCAGCAAATCGAGGAATTCTTTTAGCTCTCGTGGAAGAAAATGAAATTTATGAAGGACAGTTAATGGACAATCAGAAAACTCCGTCACTATATCAACAAGAAAGAATTAGAGGAAATACTTTATGAGCTGTTTTGCCAACTCATGAAGTATGGTTTGTGTTTGACGTTCACCGGTAGAAACTTATACTTTTACGTTTACCCCTGAAAGAAGTCAAACCGTAGGTTTTCGTAGCGAAAAAACCTAACTAAAGCGCATTTCAGGATGCATCTTTAGGTTAATTGTTGATTTAAATAATCACCACTCACCATCATTTCTTAAAGTTAGGATATTTTCGATTCACAGAGGGAGAGTAGAAAGTCGAGAAAGATAGTGAAAGATCTTTGGATAGATAATCCCTCTATAAAGCCTCACCCCCAGTGGAACTCAAGGTGACATACGCTCTGAAATAATTTTGTGAAAGCAGAGACAACTATAAAAATGTGTACGTCACGTACAGATAAAATTCCACGCACATGTCAAACATCTACCAAGGCGTTGGGTGACCAGTCGCATGGATAGTTCGTTCAACTTCAGCGATATAACCTTCGGTATGTGAGCCTTGTAAGTGAATCTAGTGATGTATCATAGTTCTGCCACCATCCTATTTAAGGTTTGGAATATAACGCTTCAAAATTGCTGAGGCATTGCTGTTTTAAATTACCTCACCAAACTCTCATCTGTTTCTGGAGTAGAAATCATACTTGCGACCGGTTGATTTCCAGATTTTACAATAGCACGTGCTTCTTAGATGGAGGCGATATTTGTGATGGAATGGACTGGTTCGGTGAGGAGCTGTAACGAGTTTTGCTCGCTCTCCCTGAAGAGTGATGTGAATACCTGGGGGAAGAGCGTAATCGCGATTTGATGACGAACGTAAGATAAATGTGGAAGTGGGGAAGATCACTTGGGAACAATACGCGGTGAGCTCATTGTTGGTACAGAGCTCTATGGGGTTGGAGAGGAAGAGCTCTTTATCATTTACGACGTACCTCTGTGTCATAAACTATTCTTACATCTTCGTACATATTTATAATGTCTCCCTTAAAACGCAATGTCTCGAGGTAAAGAAGAAGCGAGTCTGTTCCTCAGAGGTTGTGGGTGATCTTTGGAGTTGGTCTCCGTGCGTAGAGAATTGGCGCAGTAAATTCTGCAATGAAGAAATTATTCCAATTTTCCCTCCCGTGCATCAAACTGCCGTAATTCATGCCCTTCGGAAGCTCCGCTTTGTAATCTGATGCCGGTTATTGTGAGGCCGTTGCAATAAAATGGGACGGATTGGCGCCTTAGCTAATTAAATCACTCCGGCTACGGAACGCCCGCCGCTCACCTCTGGTTTGATTGATTTCGAGGAATGCGATTCCGGAAGGTTTTGGGTCTCCCGTTACGAGAACGTCTTTTTCGTTCGCGGTCGGACCAAATATAGGACGACTATATATTTGGGAGAGATTTTCTCTCCACCCAGGATAGATGTTCGTTTTTGATGGCCTCCCTAATCGATTATTCGCCCACTGTGCGGAAGGAATGATATATTCCATCTGAACTGAGAGATGATGAATACAAGGATAGCCCCATATGAGTCATTGGCTTAAAGGCATCACCAACTTAGATTGGCGGGCGCATGGCATGATTCTCAGAAAGCTGTGAATTCAGTTTACTTGAAGATGTTGAACATCAAATGAAAATTACTGAATCTCCAGCTATTAAAATTAAACTTGAACTCAAAAGAATATTCTAATTCTCAGTTAGGTGTATTCGATTTGAATGATCATTTCTTATTGACGTTGCTTACAGTGGTGTACACAGGATGTCTTTCTTGGAGATTTCATTAATATTTATGTGCATCATCATAAAATGAAATTTAGATTATTATTCGCAAAAACAATAATTAAAATAACCTTATCTTTTCGTTATGACAATTGAACTATATTTTTCAGTCCAATAAGCAAAATTCTAAACGCTAGAGCAAAATAAACAAAATATAGTAAATTATGGGAATGTTTTGGGGGTTTAAACCTATAATCCCCAACCCCCCACCCCGGCGGTTCGCCACTTATGTTATCTTCACCAACTTGGTGAAGGTAACATAAGGGAACGTTTTATTATGATGGCTAGACAAGGGGCCGCCCGGGCTTCGATCCCGGTATTTGTAGATATTCCTGTCGCTAAGGTGTGATAACCACAACAAGTGCAGTACTCCGTCCGTCGGGTGGGACGTAAAAGTGGACCCTTTGACGTCTTTCGTTGGGAGCCGGTTAATGTTGCCCTTGGGTTTCTCCCCACCTCTACTCTCTCCCATAATTGCTACATTTACTCAACTGTGCACTCAATTTCAATAGCACAATTAAGCAAAGAATATTTGGGAAATTATTCAATTGCAAAAGTAAAGAAAGTTGTTATTTGCACTTGTAAGACCTCACTTGGAATGTGCATCGAGCATTTGGGACCCAATGAGTACAGATTTTATTCAGGAACTGAACAGAATACAGAGGAAAGCAGCGCCTTTTGTGTAACACTGCAATGAACTTTCAAAAAGTCACTCGGCTATTAGAAGAGTCTAGTTGGGAAACTCTAGAATCTTGACAGTTGTACCCAAGATTGAAGTTACTTGAAAAATTCAAATATCATGAATCCAAATCTGAGATTACAGGCACATTTCTACCCCCACACTACATCAGCAGGACAAACAAATGTGACAAACTAAGAAATATAAACTACTTAATGGAGCGATACCGGAATTAATTTTTCCCATGATCCATACACGACTACAATGCAAACAAAGTATAGTTCTTTCAAACATATGCTATATTATTATTAAACAAAGTTTTTTTCAGCTATATTCACATATAAGCAAACTTAACGTATGGTTGACCTACCACCCCCTGCACACGACAGATCACAGGGTAAAATATAGATGTAGATGAAACGAAATTGCTTTCCGGTTCTCTTCTTCAACAGTCCGTGCCATTGAACTTTAAGAATTGTAATGGAATACTTTCAGCAAACGTTTGAACTCGGAATAAATTTGTAAAAAAAAAATTTTGTTTAATTTTAAAATTTTATTTACTTTCTTACGCACCGATGGGCATAAAGCGGCATCCTACCCCATCGCAAAGGCGTATCCTCCCCCGTAAATCGGGGGTTGAGCGGCCAGTCACACAAACACACACACACACAACCCCTTCCCCACGGCGAACCCCAAACAACGCGCCGACACATGCGTAAAATGGAGTAATCCCTCGATCTTATCTCCCGCGAGGACAAGCTGGCGGAATGGAAATAATCGGTCTGGACG
This sequence comes from Platycnemis pennipes, assembly GCA_933228895.1. NCBI lineage: Eukaryota > Metazoa > Arthropoda > Insecta > Odonata > Platycnemididae > Platycnemis > Platycnemis pennipes. The sequence goes on along the minus strand of OW121851.1, from coordinate 38,597,858 downwards.
ACCTGTAAACGATTCAATTAACCCCGACGCCGAATAAGGGGCGGCGGCGTGCCGAACGTGAGAACTATCTCGTGTCATCTGGTTCGTAAAAACCGGTGGGAGAGGGTTTTGGGGGAAACTTTCATTCCATCCGTATTCTTACACTTTCGGCGGTGGACGATGAAAGGGAAGTCTTAAAAATAAAAAGGGGATGGCGTGGAGGAGTCGTCCACTCCCGAAAGGGAGATGAGACGATAAGCGAGGCGCTGGACTAGAAAAGACGCGGCGGTCGCAGACAAAAGAAGGCCGTGGAGCGGGGCGCCTTCATGAGAAGGGCTGGGTTTGACGGTAGGGGGTGATGAGGGAGGAGGTGGCAGCGGCTTCCGTTGGCAGCGAAGCTTATTACATCCGAGCAACCCCTTCCCATCTTGCCTCTTCCCTTCTTTTTACCCTCCTGCAGGAGCGCACCAATCCAGTCTTTGGAACCGGTACGGTGGCGGAAATTTACGAAAAATATTTTATCGTCCGCCTCTCCAGTAACAAGTAAAAAAGCAAAGTGAACTGGCGAATCATTCCAATGCCTAGCTTATAGATAGGTGAAAATTGAATTGGGTTTAAGGTCCTTTAAGAGGTAAGGTTATATCGTCAGATCAAACTAAACTCGTAATACTTTAACACACGTACACAATATCCTTGCCCGAGTCTGCATTCGAACGCACGACCTTTAGGTTGTAAAAGTGACGCGTTACTGTGGCTGCCGCTTGATGAGTCATTGTCACGCCGTCACACGTTACACCGACTTACTCTTCGACACATAACTTTATCATTAATCATGATTAAGTTATTTGTAGAAGAATAGGGTTCACTGAGTCTTCTAGCAGAGGTCTGATTATTTCAAATGCAATGCGGTATTGGTATTAAAGTATAGGTATGGTTTCAATATTCTTATTCTAATGTTTAATCAAATTCTTTATCATTTTCTGAATTTTTGTATCCAGTTAAAATTCCCTTCACATTCTATGAAATTATATTTTCTTAGCGTTTTCCTCTTTCAAATAACCAAAGCGGCTAAGCACCATCTCAAAACTTAACTCTGCCATAGCTTCTTACCTTATTGAAAATATTTTGTGCAAGAAAACCTACAGTCCTTTAGCCGCGATATAGCTATTTTGTAGGATATGCGGAATTAAAATCAAGGCAGATTTTTAATTTCAGTATTTAAGGTCTTGATGAAATGGATGATGAGTCTTGGGTTTCCTACCGAGTCGCTGTGTAGTTTTGCACTCACATTTAAAAACTGATGATAAGTCCGCCAGTATCCACGTAGTAAATGGGGACCCTGAATGGCGGACTTATATTTGAAGTATCGCATCGTGACGTCGCGAAACTTTACTTCCACCCGGTGGGAGACGCGAAAATAATTCCTCCAATCTATACGCCGGGAAAACCAGAGATTTGACTCAACGAATTTCCTCACAATTATCATATTTTTGGTGTAAAATCAAACTGTAGAAAATGTTCTGTATACTCATATTTAATGAACTCTTATACACAACACGTGCTTCAACACCTAGGCGTCTAGTTAGTTACCGTTAGTCAGGTATTTCATTCTGGACCTGATTTTGACGCCTTAGTCGTTGAAACACTAGTTGTGTATGAAATTTAATTTAAGTGGACAGTATGGCTTCTACTGTTTAATTTAATCCCTGCAATGCTATTTCAACACGTTACGCCGGATACGGTCGAATTTACTCCCAATAAAAATAGGTAAAATAGGTTAGAATGCTCATCCCTTTAATGTAACTAGCCTGTGAGAATGACTCTTTATAGTAATTTCATCCATCGTAATTTTCGGTGTCCAAGAAGGACTCGTTTTGAACGTGTGCTTGCCGTGAGACAGTACTTGTAATAGGCATTTGTATTTTAATAATCGCGGGTTAATTAGCTGTGTTGCTTACGTCAGCCCTCGATTGATAGATGGTGCGTTATCGGTCTGAAATGATTTTTTTCTCTCCATGGCTTCTGTCATCTCACCCTCAGTCTCAAGGTGACGCTTCAGCTCGTCTTCCCTCGACTCTCCTAATCCTCTGCTCTCATAGCGCCGTCAAGTTTTCAAGTGTCGACCGTGAGTTGCAGGATCCGGGTTCTCGAATCACTTAGAAGCATCCTCCGTGAGCCAGGCTCCGGAAGCAGCCGGGAGGGAGGAACTCAAAACCATTTCCCACCGCACCCCTTCCGGGTTGAAAAGACGTCTCGATTCGGGGGAGACGTCTTGAAATGAAAGGGTGGGCGGATCAAGGATCCTTCTTCGAAACGGGACGCGAGTGAGAGGGGGATAAATTCCTTGGGGCTGTAAAGGGGAGGAGTGTGAATCCTTTTTAAGTCGTTCCAGTGCTGCCCTCAGCCTAGTGCCTGCCTGTCTCGCGATCCACCCCACCCAAAGTGGGGTTGTCTCTTTCACTCCCAGGATGAGGAAGAGGGATAATGGAAATATTTTCCCTCAACCCTTAGCGGTTGAGAGCTTAAGAATCCTCTGACATGCTGCCGGCCGTTTATCTCAGAGGGATTAAAATCTTGTTATGGAGGCGTTCGCGTAAGTGAATAAGCCAGACGTCTCAAAAACCAGAGAACACGATTAATACGTCAATTCGATTTATTTTACTGGCGCCCAGTGCTGACAGCAACATTCTCTCCCCGGGTAAATAGTAGTGAATATCTCATTTTGAACTGCCGCGGTTGTTGAAGTGCCAACCTGGCAGCCCAAATATCACGGGTCCGCATTCAGCCTTGCGTATGAACGTTATTGTCTTAGAAGTATGTTTAGTATTAAATTAAGTTTAGCGATTCATTATAATTATGATGTGATGATAGAGAGAGTTCAAAAAATATTTTTAAGATTAATGTATTATGTACGCCACAATGTTTTTCCTGTATTCGAGAATCATGTAGAGTACAAAGTTATGTTGAATGAGTTTAAATTGGAAGCATTGAGTAAAAGAAGAGTCATAAATGATTTACTCTTTCCGCATGATGTAATGGGGTCGTTTACCATATTTTTTTATTGCCGAATCTGATAGAGTTTGTCAAATAAAAGGACCCGTATTTTTCCGTTTTCTGATCCGACAATTATTTCCCGAGTTATAAGCGGCGAAAAACTGATGTTCTTAACCCTTTCGGAAAAGTGGGCGTGGTGCAACCTCTGACGCATATCGACTTCGTCCAATCACAACTGAGCCCGCGAAGCTACTTCGCATTATCGCAAAGGGGGGGGCACAGCTGACTCGGCCAATGGGAGCGATTTCGACAGCATCTGTGCGAGCAGACCTTCCGAGAACCCCCCTCCACTCCCTTCCCCCTCCCCTGAAAGCAGTCAAGGACGGGAGGAAAATGACGTCAATGTTATCACAGCAGCTTTTTCGGTGGGCGTCACCTTTTGCTTATTTTCATTTTTGATTTACGAGTGAATGGTTGTGGTTAGAGGATTAATTTTTTCACTAAAATTCGTTTTTCGTTTCCATCTAACGATTTCGTGTACAAAATTGCGATTTCGGTTCGGAGTAAACGCCCCCATTAATAAAGGTATTGCGTAGAATTGGTTGGGAAATTGAACTTTTTAGTCCCAACAAAAACAGTAAGGCTAAAAAGATCATTCTATATAAGAAGTGTGAATAGAAATTATTGTATGAATGCATCTATTAATAGAATACGTATCTCATTCAATACACTTTAAAGTGAATTAAATATAAACTTACCCAAGGAAATGTTTTGCGGACAGATATTGTCGATGTTAGCGACATTATAAATTTGTACAGAATTTTGTATGCGACATTCAGCTGACATTGACTATTTTGGTAATTAATTGTACCGTTAGCGTATCAAGTTCTTTTTGTATTATGATTGTAATTATGATTAATTGGGAAAATAGTTTACCCTATTATTGTGTTTTCATGTTGGGTGAACTTAAAAGAATATTACATTAAATAAATAAATAACCTTAGCAAATTTGGGTGCATTACTTTCTGGAAAATTTGTGTCCAATTCCTTTAGGAATGAAAATGGAGAGTATAAGTGTCCCTGCGGCCTTATTGAATCCCGAGCGTCATCTCTTGTATCGGAGATCAACCTAAACAACTATAATTTTCTACCTTAGAATCGATCTTGTTAGCATTAATAGATCTCACCAGGTAATGAGAAGTAATGAGCTCACAGGAGAGTGAATTTCGGACCTCAGAGTAGGGAGATCACTTACTTTATCTAAGGCACCTGAAGTTCCTAATAAAGATCTGATTCACTGAAATCCACATAGCTTGAGTTTTGTTGAACGCATAAAATATGGACCCTCTTCCGGATCCGAGCCCGGGACTTTAGGTCATTAGCTCAGCACTCTACAACGCTTGGTTACCGCGTCGTCAATGATATTTGAATCGATAAATTAATTTGGAAAAATTTGCTTTGATGCATTTGTGACATAAATTTTACATAAAATGTATTCAATGAAAGGGAAAACATTTCCGTGATTTCTGCATTGACATGCCATAAAGTGGATTCTCTGAATACTCTGACCCAATGGCTCCAACGTATTTATCCTCGACATGCATTTTATTTGTTTCGCCAAGAAAAGATTTGCCAGTTGTTCACTTGCGCCTGAATTTGTAAGTAATCTCCTATATTTAAAAAAAATATATAACTTACGAGAATTTTAGGGATCGGTATACGTTAATTGAGTAGTAGGGTGTCCGAAGTAGCCTCTGCACGGACTTGAACCTGAGATTTCAGGTCAGTAGCACCTTGAGCCACAAATTCACTCGGCTACAATGCCGTACAGGGATTAATTCCATCGAAGGAAACTATGTTATGCCTGAAAGGTCGTAGACTTTCCCGGAAATTGCTGATAATAAAGAGTTCTAGGGTTTCCCACCTGGTGATAGCGTTGATTTTCAGGGTTGTTCATCAAAATGCTGATAGTAAAAAAATTCTAGGGTTTCCCACCTGGTGATAGTGTTGCTTTTCAGGGTTGCTCATCCCTGTAACGATGGCATGCTCAACTGTCAACGAGCCAGTGCAGAGCATCGTTACCATTCGGTGGGAAAGCCGAGACCATATTTAACGTTATCAATCAACGTTATCTCTGCTTTCAAGCCTGTAGGCATTTGTATAAATTTAATCGTATACATTTCAACACAAGCCAAAAATGACTCATTATAAATTTTGGAGCTATCTACTACTCTACCGTCAACCCAATCACTACTGAGAGAATCCCGAGTTATATACAACGTACGGATTATGTACGGATTTTCAGGTTTTTTGGTAGTATCTTGTTTCTTCGGACTAGTTGAAAATTAGGAAAGAATATTTTTCTTCGTCATAAGGAGGAACCATCCAAACATTGCAGATGGCCTCCGCTTTATACATGCACGACATATCCCTTCGTTTGTATTTCTTAACTTTCCTAGCCTACACTTTATCTTGTGTTCCCTTAATTTCCACAGCCCCTCCCTGAAAACTCAATTTTCTTCCGGCTACTCTCATTCACTAAGTCCTCCTAAGATTACTTACTCATCATAGTCTTGTGATCCAGAAAATTCTAGCGACTTTTCCTTCAAGGCTATCTAGCTCAGCAGATGCTACTGGCAGGATTTTTAATGTGTCTACGAAAGTCTATTGAAAACACCAGCGTATTATGCTAGGTTCGATCAAATAAATAAGATTAGAGAGATAGATTGTCGTACCGATAGATTCAAAATGGCATTTTTCCTCCGTACTATAAGAGAACAGAATAGGCAGCATAGCAAAGGGATAGGTAGGGAAAATTTTTTAGAGTAGTCTGTAGTGCATGATGCATGTATTAACTCTTTAACTACTATAGATACTAACAATCTAGTTGCATGAGGCCCTATAGTTGCTAGTTTGCATGTTAGTAGTGCATGCTTGGTGATCTTCACCCCCTGCCACACACCCTCGCCGTGGCTTGCAGGGTATCGTGTAGATGTAGATGTCTAGCAGACATAAATTTCAGCTCTTCCAGCACTCAAGCGTATTCTGATGCTCAAGCTATTATACAGCATATCTTTTCCCAAATATTACCGTTCTCGTACGCTATGTTGAGCTTTTGAATGCAATACCAAATTCCTTCCCGTATTTTTTATTTTTTCCTTGAGGATACAAGGTAATATCTTTATTTACACTGCGGTATCCGCACGAAAAATTTGGGGGGGGGGGGGTTGATGCATCTCTTAATAAAATTCTTTATGAGATGGTGAATAACATTAAGGTGTATTCATACTTTCTGTCAATTATTTTTGTTAAGTAATATGGAAATTGTACCAGATGGGAATTTAAGAATCTGTGAATAGATAAATATGGGTGAATTTAAAAAAAGTAGCTACCTACCTATATATCTCTCGGAACAGATAATTGTTAATTGTGACGGATGTTGAGGAAAACAACTTTTGTTTGTTTTCTTAAGCAGTGTGAAATTTTTTGTCGTTTCTCAACAAAAGCAATTCAAAACTTGCCTACTACCTCAGCTGTAGTGAGGAAATCTTTTGGTTCATCTGTTTGGCTCAAGTGAAGGGACAAAGCGGGGTTCCTTCGTTGTCGATCTCGTGCGATAAACCCGTACGATAAAGATCGAACTACCCGTCCGGAAACATGGAAGCTAGGCATCGTGTTAGCATTTAATATCTACGATGACCATTCTCACCTCCGCCCTCAGGATATTCCGAGTTCGCAATCGTGTTGTCACCTGTTATGGGATGGGAATCGTCACCTCCGACCCATTCATTCCCACTGGATTTGATTTATTTTCCTCGTGCTCCTTACCCCATCACCCCTTCACGTTACCCCTCGCGTACCTTTTGAATTATGCCCTTCTTGAGGAGAGAGGATATATCTAAGGTCTCACGACGCGAACCCATAAGCTCATGCCTCCGGGGTGATAAAATCGGGCTCAGGATCTTTGGTACCTTCGGTAACCGTCGCCGAAACGGGGCCCCGTGGCAACAACAATGGGCCCTTCGGGACTCGAATGTCTCCGTAGTAATTTAAGGGGTTCTCTCGGACCATCCCACGCAAGGACCCCTGACTCAACTTCACGGTTTGCCCTGCAAGCGGGCGTATTTCTTGAGTTGTCATCGTACAAGGAACTGACTTGCCCTCGCCACACGAACTACCGAGATATCGAAAGAAAAAATGTTCTAAAAAAAAGATAAAGGGTCCGTTGTCTTGCTCCCGGTGCAGCCCGGGATATTCAGGGAGCTGGGATGCGAAACGGGGGACGTTTTAGCGCGATGAAGTGGTCAAAGATTTACGATGACCGCGTCGGGAGGTCTGTGCGTCGGTAAACGACTTCGACCGAATGAATCCCAACGTTTAGGCTATCCTCATATCTTTATTTCTTTGTTGTCAGAACTCTGGGCGCCCCTAAAGAAGCGTGGAAGATAAAACGTGTTGCTTAGAGATGGTATCCGACTGCTTTCTGCTCGTCTCCATCAATACGCAGCATAGTGCTTATATGGGTCTACACCATTTCACGGATGCAGATAATCTCTCTGAATGAACTCCTACGATGGCGTCGGAAAATTTACTGGCTATCGGTGTTGATGGTACCCGATTGAGTTCGTGATTTTTAGGGCAGAAACTCTTTCAATTTTTTTAAAATTTGAGTCACAATATAGTACACTGCCGTCAATTTTTGTGGGGAGTAAATTTGTAAGGACGAACTTATGTCACTTTTGCTATATTTTGGGTGTGATGGATAGATGTGTAGCGTTTTAAGTGCTACATATGATGACCATGAATTTCCTATCGTATTGATATATGATTTAGTGACATTTTGATGATTTATTATTATATTCCCAAATTCAATGCAGAGGGGCTGTTCTCTAAAGATTGTTTGAATAATATTCATATAACGGTGGGAGCCATATTCTCCCACCAGGAGCCGCAGGTAATGCATGTATGAGAAAGTGATTCCATCTGGCCCAATAATGATTCCTGTCACTACTGCTGCTGCTTATGAGAGTATGTTGACGCTTAACATTATGTAAATATTTGTAGAAATAAAACTTTTTGACTTTTCCTAGTTCCTTTCTTTTTCCACTGTATTCTACTTTCAGGATGTTAGCCAAAGCTGTGAAAACAGTTGAAAATGGAAAATTATTCTTTCATGTTACTTATCGCAATCTTGAAGGACCTTTGAAGACTGCGGTGCGATCATAAGAGTACTGGTCGAATTTCATGGCTATTAAAATACTACTTTTCTGCTGATTAGCCCACTGCATCCTTTTAATTATATTGAAACCGTTTTCCACGAGAAAACATCTGCCTCAAAATATCTTTCTTGTATATCCCAAGTACTTAGTAGTGCAAATATTTCTTTATCATGGTCTGAGCGAAAAAACTTCTACAAATTCCTATAGTGAATATGAGCGATTCTTGTTGAAGAGATAAAACTGGATAACGAGAATAATTCCAAATCGTTTCCCCTGGAAAATATCTGTGAGTTTCTAATTAGTATTGAGACTAGATTCAAAATAGGTCAAACTCTGTGTGTCATTTTCTTAGTTTAGGAAGAGATAACCTGGGCAAGTTGTTGAACCGCGGAGTGTTAAATTGAAACTTTTATAGCAGGTAACTCTTTCTCTTCTTTGCGTCGTTGTAGAGTTTCTTTCTGACACTCAGAAAATCTCGCGAGTGGCAAAAACTATCTGTATGTGCCCTATTGCATCGATTCGCAACACTTTTCTCACTTACCTAAAACTTGGCAGCCCCATTTCCCTAATGCATAGGCCTTAATCCATTAACTATGCTTGTAAATAATGTAGTTGCTGTTTATGTACAGTTAAATCCAAAATGATATCACATGCAATGTGATTGCTTAATCATCGATAATACAATGCCAGCTGTTCGCCCATAACTGGATGTCAGTATTCAGGTGAACGAATCTGCTTAATTTTACCTCTGTTGGCATTAATCTTTAATCGCGTGCCCCTTAATCAGCGAGCCCATACTCCTAAGTACGTTCAACATGGGTTGGGAACCGCTGCCTTAAGGTATACTTTGATATACTCCGGTACTGACGTTAACCCTCCGCCATTTAAGCTTCCCTATCGAGCAGCTGAAGGCATCCAAGAAAACCGTTCGCAAACATTTTATATTTTGGATGTGAAGTCACAAGAAGCACCTCATGCGGATGTCTGGTTCCGTGTATTTTAAATTTTAAAGGACGTGAGTGGGATGCAGTAATCCTTGAAATTTCCGGTCTTCCAATGCGTAGGCGACGCTATCAATAATTCGCCAGCAACTACAGTGCTCGCCAAGATTACCTTCATGCTGTTTTCGAAAAATATGTTCCACTTTTGTTGTTGTTATCATCATGGGAACTGAAAACAATGGTTTTTCACGCAGTTAAGTGTTAGTCTTTGAAAGAGGAAATAATTATGAAATAAAGAAAGGATGGATAGAAACTCGGTATCGGCAATTTTTCGTCTCACCTAGCAAAATTCTAAGTCTATCCTAAGACCAACAGAGCATCAATGACCAAGATGGGAATCGAACCTTCAACGTTTGGAGTGTAATGATAGATCTCTACCGACTAGACTACCTTAAGGTCACGAGCCAGGCAATACAAAGTTTGTAGGTTTGAACCCCACCTCGGGCGTAGGTATTATAGTGATGGAAAAATCGATTTCGATTAAAATCGAAAATCGAGTTTTAATAGTCAAAGATCGAGGAAATCGAGATCGAGCCATGATCTTCGAGTTCCGATCCAAACTCGATTTTTCAACTTCGATCTTGACCATTTCGTTTGATCTCAGAAGCGCGTAGTAGTCAGTAGAGGTCCTCGGTGAACTTCCACTGAGGTCACTTCTTGTTAGAAGTAGATGCCAGTAGAAGTTAGCCAATAACTCAATAGGCCACCCGTCGATAGGAAAGTCAACCCCAATCCTCTGAAAGTCTGGGAGGAGATAAAGGGTGAATACCCCAACACGTACCGTTTCGCGATCAGAGTACTGAGTATGATAACGTCATCCATCTCATGTGAAAGACTTTTCTCTAATGCCGGTAAAATTGGAAAGACAAGCCCTACATCATCAAAAAAGCATCTTAATCAGTTGAACTTTCTTAAAACTTTAAGTGAAGCCGAATGGTTCCAAGCGGTGATCCACATTAAAGTAAATTGTAAATTTTTACCACAAATAATTCAAGAATGTTTTCAGTACATTTTCAGTACAGTACATTTTTAGGGATTTTTATATTATTCAATATGTATTATGAGCGTTTTTCAAATGAATAATAAACGTTTTTATACCAACTGCATTTTTTTTCAAAAATGAACCGTAGATTTTTTTCGATTAATCGATCTTTTGGATTCAAATTTCGATTTTTGCTGAAAAGTCGAGCTTTTCATTTCGATTAAAAATCGATTGCTCGAAAAATCGATTGTGACCGACATTTTTCCATAACTAAAGTATTATGTCACCTTAGGATTAAGTTGGAGCCTTAGGCAGTTGGATCACCGGAAACCCCTATTCATATTCTGCTCGAACGCTATAAATGTGTCTTTTGGAACGCTTCTCGGAAGATGAGGTCACATTTGCTGAGGAGAGTTGGTCGAGAAAGGAGAAGTTCAGCCGCGAATCGGTCTCTGCGAAGTCATTTCCACGATTGAGAGGACGCAAACGAGTGGGGAGGGGTCGGAATTGCGCGAATAATACCTTTCGAATCGTTCTTATCGCTTCCCGCGCAGAACGCCGCAGGGGAACCCAGCCCCCAGGGTCAGAGCTGCCAAATTGCTCGCACCTGCAACCTCTTATTAAAATCCCTATCCAGCCGGTCTCGTCGCGTTCATTCTATTTACATCTCTCCTGGATCTCCACGGAAGCGGAGGCGTTGGGAGGAGGATGGGAGGGTGAGGAGAAGGGCGGGAGGGAGGGGGTAGGGGCGAGGCCCTTTCAAATGGGGAGGGGCGCGTGGGACGAAAAGGCGAGGATTGTAATGGGAGGGTGGGGGGGAGTCGGAGAAAAGCTGTTGGATCCCTGAGGTGTAGGGCAGGGGGTGTTGGGCGTTGGAACGACTAATGAAACTAATGAGAGTAGGCGGAAAGGCGAAGCGAACGGAAGGGAAAATATTTGGGACAGGTAGTGGAAGATGATTCGATGTTGAACATGAAGATACTGGCAATTTCGTGTGGCTGGAGTACTGTCATCCCATTCTTAATGCCCCAGTATGAGTCCCGAGTGCAGTGGCCTTTCGTATGCATAGTGGTCCATACTTAGTGTTGTGTGGTGATCAAGTGAAGTTCAGTGATCCGTCCGTGGATTGGAAGTTAGAGACGTTAGGACCCCTTTTCGTCTTGCAGAGCTAGTTCAACCAGCGCCCTGCATCAAACAGTAAATTTATACCGACGCAGAGTTTTTCTCCACACTTACTGTTCCTCTACCTATTGACCACCTGTTGTAAATGAAGCAAATGATATAACTTATGTAAACATGCAATCACCACCGAATATCCAGCTGACTGGTAATTAGCAGCCGCATAACCTAATTTGAAACCTAAGGCATCTTCAATAACCATACTCCAGGCTTGATTCAAACCCGTAAAAATGGGATTTTCATGGTGGCTCAATATCAGCCTAGGTACCGCGTAGTTAATATTCTAGGAGGTTTTAAGAAGAGTATTTATTACGGTATAATATTTGAACCCTTTATAAATTCACAATTCAACCATATTTCTTGGTATTTAATAACCAAATAACTATGTACTTTTGCAAGTTATTTTATCATGCCTTGACCAATGAAACTACAACCAATAGTTATTATTAAGGCTCGCTACAGCTGATCAACTAACTTTTATGTACACAAAAAATGAATCTCAATACAATCCATCTCGTCCTTGTATTTGTGGGGATTTGATGGTACAGTAATCCTTATGGAATGCAACTGTTCCTTACATGTGTGTTTCATATTTAGATTCTGTACGGTGAAAATTTATTAGGTTTTCAAAAAATTTCTTCGATTGGCTATTATTTTTGTTAGATTCCCCGTTTGAAGCACATATGACTTGGTTGTGAGAAAATATGTCTACAAGTTTAAATTTGGTTCCTTCAGCAATGAAACCTTTTCGTACCATATTACTACCTAGACCGTGCCGTCGTGTAGGCGGCCGATAAATGATGCCGTTTTTAAGTGATATTCCAACGTTCCAAAGTTAAGGAAATAAAATTTAAAATTAAAAAATTAGAAATGAAAATTCACTTTGTACGTTCCACACAAAGATTTTATTGGTTTCAACCATGATTTCGACAAAATATGTCATTATCAATTATAATGACATATTTTGTCGAAGCCAATAAAATCTTTGTGTGGAACGTACAAAGTGAATTTTCATTTCCAATCAAGTGGTTCCACAAAGTAAAGCCTCAAACTTTGAACTGTGCTAAAAAAAATTGATTAAAAGTTTGCTAACCGAAAAATTCAGATACAGAATAATATTATAGGTCACATTATTACTATTCGTATCATTAACATAATGAAGACAAGAAATCGCCGAGGTATTAAAAATGGCGAACGACTTTTACTAATTAAATTGTATTTCCCTTTCCGTATCCTTTATTTTGTTAATCATTTGCTGACCTAGAGATTTAAGTGAAGAAATGAAAATGGAAAGAGAAACTAAATATGGAATTGTATATACTGCAGCTCCTCAATACTGCATGAACTCTGATAAGCCTAACCAAACTCGGAGGAAGCAAATAATAAAAAACGCCAGACGTTTTTGACTCCATTAGGGAAGTCAAGGTAAAGCAGACCTGCTTGTTGGATTAATAGCAATTTTGGGAACGATATCATTATGATGAAACCAAAAATGAAATACCTTGAGGAATTTATGTTGTTCTTTTGTATTATTTTACATTGTAGTGATGAAAATTTTGGATTTTTTTCACGCGGCTACATAGCGTCCATTAGATGAGCTGCCCATGCGCTGGGCACAACCTGAGCTCCCTCACAGGAAGTGACATTGTTTTCTTAATTTTTCTACGAATAAAGGCCTTCGTTGGTGGATTCCTTTTTATCTTGCACTGCGTTCTCAATGGGATCCTCACTAGGGGATCCATTTCATGGGGGTAGAGGGCGGGTAGGAGCGCTAGAGTGAAATAATCGAAGCAGATGCGGTGCGACAAAAGGCAGTGGTTGAGTTCACGAGGAAGAGAGGAGGTAGGCGGGCGTTGTCATGAGCTGCAGTCGAAAGTGGAGTGGTGAGATAGGGAGGGATAGGAAGGACCCTTTCGGTGAGAGCTCTCTCGTTCCTTGAGAGGATGTGGAGGAAGGAGGCGCTGACGGAGAGGGAAGAGCGTAGGAGTCCTTGGCTCTCGAGTGGGCGGGGAGGGAAAGTGTGACGTGCGGAGTGGGTTACGAGGAAAGAGTGAGGTTGGAAGAGTTAGAAAAATGGAAAGAAGGTGATGGCTTTAGCTGTAGGCACACAGATTCCTGAGCTTAGATTAGAGGAGAACATAAGTTTCGTCAAAAGGTTAAGGAAGATGACGCGGTAACATATTGCATCTTTAAATTGTGGACCTCTAAAATATGTTTACCAAAGAGGGGAACGGGCTGCGCTCCTTTGATCGGGAGAATGCCGACCGTGACAAGCGCTGAAATCAAAGGAGCTTAGACCCAAACGTGCGTTGTTAACTTTCATCGATATTCTCTGCGTAAATATTTACCTGCGTGAGCAAGCAGATGGTATTCTATGTGGCTACACCAGTTCCAAATATATGCAGTATTTTTTTCGGATTCCACAATGAGATTAAGCACTCAAAGTGAGACGTGCAATCTGTGCACTATTGTCATATAAATACGATCGATAACTTGGTGCTAATGGGCAGTTAGCGACAATCATTGCTATCCACGTGGTCTGTGACTTTCATTTACGCAATGTCCAGCAAGCCACCGCGAGGGTATGTGGCAGGGGGTACAGATCACCAAACACGCATTAATTATGTGCAACTAAGAGATATGCATTGTACAGGTGCGAAAAAACATTACTCATTTATTTTGCACTTTAACTTTTAATCGATGAAAGAGATGTCGGAGAACACATCGAAATCTTTTGCAAATTGGAGGAAAATCCCTAAACACTAATTATACTTGGCATTTGGAAGGACAAACAAAAAATAAATTTAACAGAAATAATAATCATCTTTATTAATTCACATCCTTGTTATTCGAGGTGTAATTCACGAGAGATAAGGTAAATATACGAGAAGGAGCTGTTGAGTGGAATGGTTGGTGTGACACATTCAGTAAAAGCACTTGCATAAAGGGGTATTCAAAAGTGTACTACCAATTACTCCATTTGAGCCAGTTTAATGGAAATATGGACATCGTGGTATTGACGTACAATACTGATTTAAAAGCTGGCAGATGTGCCCATTTTCTGGAGGAAAATCGAAACATTAAGTATTTGCATCAAGGATTTTCCTCACGTCTGTGATTCAATCGGCTGAAAATATCTCTAAATACCGATCGTATTCGAAATTGAAACAAATGATGTTTAAACGCTTTTTCCTCATTTTTTGCATTCGGGTGGATTGCTATCAAAGATTTTTCTAGAATCATTCGTAGGTAAACCACCAGAGGGTACGTCATGAACTTTGAATGTCCTGGCATGGTATGAAATCGATACCTACCGCGTAGAACAAACCACAAGAAACTAGTTGTGCATGAAGTAATTGCCTTGTGATCGATAACTACGTCCACGCATAGTTCAAGATGGTTATGTCAATTTTGCTATTCACTCACATCCATATAACGCGTCTCATGAAAGCATCACTTCATCCATCGTGACTAATACCGTCAACCCTATTAGTGTTGAAGTTAAGCTATGCCATAACGCGATGTCTTGTCTGCAATATGCAATATGAGCCTGATATCGCAATGAAATAAGGATACAGAATCTATTGCGATATTATGGGATGTGTAGTATCACGCTACATGTGGAATCATGAAGTACGTATTCGATATCGTGTCACATCCGTTATTACGAATTTAAATCTCGTACTCACCGTTTTTGCAAATGAAATAAATATCTTGGTGGGATATCCTTCCGCATATCACGCAGGATGGCCTATTTTGATGACACTTTACGTTTGAGGTTACTTAAAAACTAAGTTTTTAATTTAACATCTACATAATACCCTGCAAGCCAACATAAATGTGTGTGGCAGGGGGTGAATTCTCACCAAACGTGCACTACGTATCATGCATAAAAAAGGATTAGTAATAATATACTAGTTAAAACTTTAATCTTTTTTTAAAGTTAAAAAGTGATAGAAAGAAATAGTATTGATAGTCCTTAAAAGGAAAAAATTTAGTGTGATGACTTGTGCCACCATGACCCTGAAAAACCCTATTAGGTAAAAACCCTCGTCGGTAATCCTGTGATAATATTTTTCTTGACCGGACTTACGACTATGGAAACTTCGTGAAATATTTCTAATGTATGGTTTTGATCGTGGAGGAGAGTACAAATACCAATTTAACTCCAGTTTTAGGATTCTGTGGAAAAAAATATAACTGTTATCCGAATCTAGGTCTCTTAGTTCCGGTGTCTTGCTTTACCCGGGGACGTGCGGGTAATATGTGCCTACACTCGTTCGAAACGTGTGCAATATTTTTTTTTTAGATTTCAGAAAGAAATTAATGAATCGAAGTGAGATATGCAGTGTTTGCACCTTTGTCTTATAAATACGTTTAATAATTTAATAATAACGCACCGTTGAGTGACAATCATTGCAACTTATGTACCCTTAACATTAACGCGATAAAATAGATGTGAAGAAGCCCTTCAAAACTATTGCAAATAGGTATCTATTCTTAAATCTATTATCTAATTTATGATCTATTTTTTAAACTAATGTTTTTTCTTCGTAATTGTTGGACAAGCATGTCGAAATGAATTTTTCAGATGAGTCATAATAGATGATGCAAATATTCTTACGTATTCTCCACCCTAATTATAGATTTGGGGTCGAAGTAGCGGTCTTACTCGAATTATTTTTCCCCTGCGAAATTCCGTCAACTGCTGTCTCGACGTCGTCAGCGCGCAAAATTGAGATTCCGAGAGACATCGGATCCTCAAACGCTCGAAGCAGTGCTTTATAAGGTCTCTAAACAGTTGGTACTTCATGGAGTGTAGGATGCAAATGAAAGATTGTGCGTCTGGAAGGGAGAGGGTGAGGGTAGTGTGGGCAAAGCCAAAAGGGTGGGCGGAATTGAGCGGAGACTTCGACGCGCGAAGGGGCGGATAGCGGCCGACGGACGCCCTAATACGGACTCTGCCCCCCCTTCCCACCAGTTCGCCCACTCGCCCCGGGCACGCCCTTCTTTCTGCCCGCGATGATAAAAATGCTCCGCCCAGGGGAACCTGGCGTAGAGCCGTGCACACACGCTAACGAACGCATTGGGTCGGCTCTCCTCCTCCTCATCGTTCCCCCGGCACAACCGTTTCCCTCCGGGCCCGGTGGTGACCTCCTCAATCACCTGAAGCGGGACGATGTTGCCCAACTGGGTCACGTGAGGGGGGTAATTGATTCGTCCCGTGATTAATGAGGCGTGCCGTCGCGGGGAATTTTTCGGGCGGCTCGGACGGATGGCTCCGTCCAGCACACTTCCTAATCTCCCTAATACATTCTACGTGACAGATATAGGAGTGAAGGGTACCGGAAAGAACACTCATCGCGGCGGATAAGTCAGGAAATTCAATCTGAAATAGCTTTGGCGATGAGAAAGAGGGGCGATTTGAGTTTATCTTGCTCAGATATCCAGCATTTATTTTAGCGGGGAACATAAAAGAAGGAAGAATGAATAACAAGATCAGCATCTTTACATTTATTTTATCACTGCGGACAACGAAATATTTTACTGATTAAACTATCGTATGCGTAGTTTTCATGACTCTCCTGGATCAGCTGCATAAGTTTCTATTGCTGTCAAATCGGTAACGGCTTAACAACTCAAAGGTTGCTGGGTCAAATCCTATCTCGGGTATGGATGCTCTGCTTATCTACATCTACATATTACCCTGTAAGCCACCATACAGTGTGTGCTTATCTTACGGCTAGCCTTAGGATTAAGTCAAACGGTGCAATATAACCTTAGCATTTGGAGCACCTTCTCTCTGGTCGTTCAATCCTAAGATTGGTTGACTGCAGCCCTCCATCCTACCCTATGTAATGCTTGTTGGCTTACTTCCTGGTAATTCTTTTTATGTATTTTCTTCTTTATTTGTCCTATGTATTTATCCCTTGACCTTCCTCTTGGGACTTTTCTCTCCATTTTTCCTTCAACTATATTCTTCACGAATCCATTGTGCCTGAGGGTGTGACCAATCCATCTGGTTCTTCTTTTCTCTATAATGTTCCATAGGGTCCTGTCCTTTTCTACTCTTCTGTATATTTCTTCATTTCTTATTTTATCCGTCCATTCGGTCTTCATTAGCCTCCTCCAGCACCAGGTTTCGGAAGCTTCTAGTCTTTTCTGATCTACTTTTCTGATGGTTTATGCTTCTGATTCATAGAGAGCCACGCTCCACACAAATGTCTTCACGTACTGTTTCCTCGTCTGTAGTCCCATCTTCTTTGAGCAGAGCAGTTGTCTTTTCATCATGAAGCATCTTAAGACCTATTATGACTTCTGACTCCTTTCCCGGCTAAATCACACCTTTTTTCTATTAGCTAAGAAGGAATATTGAGCAATCAGAAGTGATGTGTTATCTACGATATTAGGCTGTAAACTTTAGTACTTACTACTTCATCTAACTACCATATTTCTTCTAGCATAAATTCGCTTCTCCGGTTATCTTTATCAGAGAGTTTAATGCCTCGCGTTTCAAAGGAAAGATTTAAAGTTCGCTTTATTCGCCTCGTGGTTAGATTGTCCGGAAGGGGTGGTTGAACCGATTTTTGACGGCTCAAAAGCGAGGTGCTTGGCAAATGTTTGGGTGCATCCGCAGTCTTCCGCTGAGTCCACTGGCCGTCTCGCGAGAGGAAACCCATTACGGCGCTAGCGACGGCTTGATCGTGTTTGATGGGTTTATGCGCTGAGATGGGAAGTTAAGTCGCATCTGAATGAGACCGTCCGATCGCTTCATCGCTCGTGATTTTATTCCTCGGCTGCCCTCCCAGGAGGGAACCCGGTCTCGGGGTGGCGATGCGGAGAAATCACTCGCGGGGAAATGATACGAGCGGCCCCGGGAGGTCGTTGAGTAATGACTACCCTTCTCCTCTCCGGCAGGCACCTCTCCCTATTTGGCTAGCTTACGCGTACGCCATCAACTCCGTTCGTATGCATCGGGATTGTGTGTGCACCTATTCCAACCCTACGAATGCGACTGTTGGTGGCGTATGCGTGTTATTTCGAGAAAAACGATTCGTGTGCGGTTTAATAAAGTTTATTTTTTATTATCCTTTTTTCCCAGGTTCTGAATCAGTTTAAAGTTTTCATACCTATTCATTAAAAACTGAGTGTATGATGTGGAATTAACAAAATATAGTCATTTTTTCCGTCACTAGAGATTAGAATGGAAGATAATATTTATTTATTTTCCTCCCGGTGTCACAAAATGAGCAAATCATATTAGTTCAGAACTAATTTGCCTCATGCACCATCATTGTTAAGGCCGCTTTACACGATACAATTTTTTGCACAATTTCTTGTACAAACTCTTGTATAGACTGAACGAAATTGTATGTTTGTCTGAATGGAATTAGAACACGTTCTATTTCCCGTTGAGTCATTCAGACAATCGCACAAGTTTTCGTACAATTTACCGCTTTACAGGGTACAATTTCCTCATGCAAGAGTTTGTACAAGAAATTGTACAAAAAATTGTATCGTGTAAAGCGGCCTTTAGTCATCAGTCCTCAGATTGGTGTGACGCAGCTCTCCACTGAGTTCTTCAATCAGCTAATCTCTTCATATTTACGTATTTCTTCTCTTTCACATCCTTCATCACTTGTTCCATATATCTCGCACGAGGCCTTTCTTTGCCATTCTTCCCATCCGCTTGTCCTTCAACGATTTTCTTCATCCGGCCATCGTGTCTTAAGATATGGCCGATTAAGTTATCTCGTCTTCTTCTTAGGCGTTTCAGCAGGCTTCTCTTTTCTCCCACTCTTCTTAATACTTCTACGTTTGACACTCGGTCTATGCATTGTATCTTCATCATTCTTCTGTAGCACCATATTTCGAATGCTTCCACCCTTTTCTTCTCCGCTTCTGTCATCGTCCATGCCTAACTGCCATGAAGAAACATGCTCGTAAAGAAATATAATTGTAACGTAAAGAAATATAATTGTAATATAAAAGTAGCTGAGCCAATTCGCAATAATTTTCGTATAATGTGGAAATAAGAAGGAACATCTTTTCACCGTCCTAATATTTATCACCTAAACGTTAGCTCAAACATCCAATTTGCGTTGATAAAATTGGAATTTAGAATAATAATTTTCAGAGCCATTTCTTGTCATTTGTTCACTCCTCTCCTATTGATTGAATGGTCTTGTTGGAATGCCTTAAGGACAAATTTCACTTTCCAACGCAGGAGACATCGTAAGAGTCGTTTCTGGTCAAAGTTGCCGATTTCTGTGAAAGGCTTGACGCACTCCCCTTGTGTGACGACTTCTGGAGGTCGACCCGCGCCTTTGCCATTTCGCCATCCGCCTCGATTCGGGACGACCGGAAAATATGAGGGGAAAGTTGTATCTTCCTTAATTTCTAGGACGTCGCTAATTCTGTCATGCCCCCCCAGTGTTTCAAGAGTTTTTTTGTCATGATTTCTTGAACTTGGAAATAGCCAGTCTATTGCGTACTGGAGCCCCGATTCATTTCCGTAATCGGGAAATGGGCACTATGACTAAGGTAGCCTAAAGTAGTTGGTTCAAATCCCGACTTAGACGTGCGTGTTGCTTTTTAGTTAAAATTAAGACACTTGGTTAGATTGTGCTATATAACAAGAGTAGCTGGAGCACCGAAAACAAAAGTCTTCTTTCGATCAATGATTGGGATTGGGGTTGGTGTGGCGGTTAGAGTTCTGGCTTGCCATCCTAAGAGTCTGGTTCGAAATCCGGCCATGGTAGTGATTTTTAGTGATAAACCGTTCACTACTTGAGTGCTGGGAAGAAACACTTCAATTTCTGGACTCAGTCCGTTAGACGGGACGTTAAACCTAGGACCTCTATGCATTTTGTTAATAATGTAATGCCGACGCTGGGTTTCTCTCCACCTTTTCACTACTTAATTACGTTCACTTTCCTAAAAATTGTGTATTCTTAACGGCGTAAACGACGTCAGTTTTTGATCGCATCATATAATTTAGACAGCAGTAATATTAAACAGTCGTATATGTCAGTGGTTGAGGTAATTTTACAGGAAATAACTGTGGTGCAGTCTCGTACTTGCTGCGGTTAAATGGAAATCTATACGCTGAAGTCGGATTGAAGATTGAATCGTGGACCCCTTGGTGACTATTTTTAAGAGCTTGGCTAATTCTGTCACAGGGCTTCACTTTACCCTTCCTCATTTCCCTGGAAAAATCCCTACCCTTGTCCAATTGTCCACTTATTCTAAACGGTGTAAAGGACCTAAGCTGTCACTTGCCTATCCCGAATAACTTCGGCTACTCAGCTATTGCGGCCGCTATCGGCGGACGCCCGTTAGGTGTTCTGCGTCGGCGGACATCGAAAACGGTAATGCCGGCCGAGCCGGTCGCCTGCTAGGGTTCACGAAAACGCATTTCAAATAACTCTCAATGTAAAAACACTGGTTTTTACTATAACGCAGAGAATGATTTCAGTGAGTATTTCATCTTTTACGCTCCACAACGCGACCGATCTCGCTTTCGTGCGACATTTCAGTCAAGAATAAAAGTGCATTTAGTTATCGGATTATAACTTTATTTTGGTTAAACATAAAAACCTGAAACTTAAAAGCACATTAGAAAACAGTTGTAACCAACTTGTTTTAAAGTTTGGTTTTGATCTAATGAACAGTTTTTCAGTTACGTATTTTCAAATAGGAAGCTTGGTTGAAAGGCGTCAAAAACCGGTACTTTTTTATTCTCGGTGCCGTAAAAAATAGTAGAAATATTCAAATAATTTTTTCGCTCATATAAGTTAACGCAAAAATAAATAAGCCAAAATTTGGTGTAACTATTGTTCATATTCGTAAATTCGTTCATTAACTATCAGGCTGCAAACTCGGGTATCCATAATTTTTATTCAGACAGTAAGTCGAGGGAGCGACGGCGGACGCCCTCGGACGAAATCAGTTCCTGGGAGTTCCTTTCGCGTGTCTGCCGACTGAGGCAAGCAAGGAGGAGTGGCCGCGAGCTCGCCTTTGCTCAGCTCCGTCGTCGCCCCAGTTGACGTCTCTCGCCGTAAATGGCCATCGCAGAGGAATGGCTCTTGAGGGAGGGCCATAGTGGGTAGGTGGTGCAGTGGGCGGCATGTGCGGAAGAGAAGGGGAATTAGTTTCCCATGACTCCATCCCCCTCCCGGCTGTAACGTACCAAACAGGTGTGGGGTCGGAGATGGCGCTGATGGATCATGACGGAGGCTTTTCGCAAAGCCTCTGGTAGTCATTGCAGGGGACACGCACCCCTGGGTGAAACTCGTTCCGTCTGGTGTTCTGTGTGCGGCTGTCGCGCGTGGGGAAAGTGGACTTGGACGAAGGGTGGAGAAAACTCGACTTGTCCCGTAATTGGTGTCCTGTTATTATGAATGATCATCTTTGCCTTGCCTCTTTTTCTTATTTCTCTAATTCTGTGCCAGTTTCCAGCATTTTCAATATAAAAGGATTGTGTCATCGATTTACCATTTGTTTCCGGCGTAGAAATAGCAGCGAAAACAGTTGACATCACCCTGATGTCTGAATTAAAAGACGCTATAATTCTTTTTGGGAATAAGTGGAATTATTCGTTTAACATAGAAGATCAACAATGTATTTACAGTTATCAACATAGGAGGTATTGTTGCCAGGTTGGTATGCAGATTAATAAAAAAATTTCTTACGCAGTAGGTACACATACGAAATTCGTAATGATTAATAACAACTGAGGAGTGCAATTAAATCGGCGTAAACACTTTTTAAAGCGACGCCTCGGGTGGAAGCATGCGTTTTGCAGCTCTTGTAACCCAATTAAATCAGTTAATATAACTAAGGTCATCGGTGGAAGAAGCAGGTTATGATTATTAATAGCAATCTTCGGCATGCCTAGAAGAGTAAAAATACTTGAGGCCACATTGCCTTTAAATGCATCGAATTGGAATGGGGAATCCGTGTAAACCTTGGTGTAATTTGTTGGTGTAATTCTTCGTGATTCGAGAGTGTTAATCTAATTTAGTTTCTGGTGTCTAAATCTAGTTCTTGGTGTTATAGAAGTGTTTTTTAGCGTTCCACATAAAATCCTCTTGCGCAAAGAAAAGTTTCCGAAAACCTTTGAGTTTCGAAAGTAACCAAAGTTCACATCAGGAGGACCATCAAAATGATGCTGTGATGAATGCATCTCACATTTATTGTCATGTTATATAAGTTATTAGATTATATATATTGTCAGTTATGCTTTTCGCCTCGTGAACTCTTTTCATTTTGAACCTAGTACCTACTTGTGGATTAGTGCAAGAATCCAAACGAGAGTGACACTCTCAACTAATAAAACACGTTTTCTCGGTTATCGATTTTACTTTTCACACAGCTGGTTCTATTCTTGACAGAAAATATGCTTGTAAAAGATGTTATTAACTCTTAAGCATATGCCGATTTGATGGCATTTAATTATTAGCGTTTTTCATGCTGCAAATCCTGAGTTAGTGAATGAAATTGTGTAAATATCCTGTTGCTGTGAAACCTTTCTATGTGGAAAGCAATCAGGAAGAGACCAATTCCCAGGCCCGAATTAAGCTCGCTAAACTGGTAATAAAACAGAAGGAAGATTTTTTTCTGGAGATTTTACTAGAGCAAATAACGTAACGCGAGTGAAGTCATCCTTTTCCCCGAATCGGGTTGTGGACGGTTGTTTTTTTTTGAGAGAGTAGTTCTCAGAAGCAATGCAAGTCACTGGACACGCACTCCTTTAAAAGTCATTTTTTACGTCAATTTTGTATAATGGAGCACTTATTGTTTCGAATCATAAAAGAAACTGCACCTCTTTTTCTCCGCACTTCATATAGCTTCTCTCTTGCCACCAAATCCTCAAGGCTTGTCACGCGAGAACATTTCCTTCCTTCAAGCTCATACTTAAAAATTTGCGCAAATTTTCAGCAATAATTGTGTGAATCAATGATGCTTTAAGTGAGAAAACCCTAAGACTGGAACGAGGAAGAACATGAAAAAATGATTTGCCGTCTGACGCTTTAAGACAGCTGCGAGCCCGGAGGTGCTAAGCTCTATGGCCTAAAATAATGTCATTTATGTGTCTACGAAGCACAACGATCGTTCAATTAATCTTGAAAATTAAATACCACTAATACCCACGTGCCTCCCCCTATGTAGTTTACGAAGGAAATGTATGCGTGGCTGAATCAAAATCTAACGATTCATTTGATGCCATTGTTTTAGTCAAAAAATTCTTTTTAACCTTTCCAAATGGTTATTTAAATGAAAGGTTAAGATGTACTTTGTTAGCATACAATTACTTACGACCGCACTCCTAAAATCATTACAGTTCTTGAACAATCAGTGAATGGTGATTTTAATTGCCCCTAAAAATACTGGTTAATAATTTTATTAATGCTGAAAAAGCGTAAGAGGTGCAAGGCTACTTCTGCATCTACATCTAAACGATACCCTGCAAGTCACCGCGAGGGTGTGTGGCAGGGGGGTACTTCATCTACATAAATAAATAAACGATTTATTTTAGAGGTAGGTTTATTGAAGATAGTGAAGATACGATCAGGCAATTAGGACAATTAAGGTATCTGAATTGCGCTTTCATGACACTAGTCTTAAGAATAAGGGCATTAGGAGAAACTAGCTTGAGATGATAAGTAATTTTCAAGGCAGAGAAAATTGATGACATTCGGAAGTTAAAGGTGTACGTTACTTCAGACTTAAATGGCTCAGTGTACAGTGTGAAATTTATGGATGCGAAAATCCCTTTGAAACGGAGAATTGTACGGAAAACAATAATCGTATAGATTTGATCCTTTGGTGATGTGGGTTCGAAGAACCTATTGGTAGGGTGGGAACATCAGCCCGTTAAAACGAAAAATGATCATAGGCTTGATTCTTTTGAGATGTGGCTTCGAAGAACCTATTGGTAGGGTGGGCTAAGCAAAAGGGAAATAAGAACGAAAATCTGTGATCTATGATAAATATGTGACGGAAGTGTTATAGCAAAATTTGAAAACTGGAGTGATTGGAGGAACTACCTACTCGCTGAAAAATAATGAACTTTTAAATACTACAATTTAGAGGAAAGGTTTGTGAAAGAAGGAAATGAAATTATTGAGATCATATGAGGGAGCGTAAAAAAAATAGTATTGAAGGAAAATCCTCTAAAAACATATGTTCAGTTACGTAATAAGATGGTTATCCTATTACGGTTATCTTTGGCTAGAGAACATTATGGCCCTATATGTTATTTCTGAGGTCAGCATCCCATTTGCTCAAATTACACAAATCCCATAGAAATAGTTGAGGTGTCAGTGAATCGGCATTTTTTACTGTCTTCTGGCATATAATGCTTAGCCTACGTTAAAACACGTACTTATATGTTCATAAACTGTCTTTGCTATTTTTGTATACACTTCCCCATTTCATTTCAACGACTTAACAAAAGACTAAATCTCTTTCGGGGAGGGAGTTTGATTGTGTAAAGATTTCAAATAGATTTACCAGTTACCGTTATTGATTGAACACATGCTAACGTTGCTGGCCAAAATAGTAATTTTAATCATTAAAAAGATTCTCCGTAAGCAATAGAACGCTATAACCTAATCTCCGATCGCTGGGAAGATTCTTTTTAGCACACATGCGATGGTGTTCCATTCGTCATCCAGACTTGCCCTTTTATCCGAGCCGAATGACCATTAAAAGGCTTGCATTTGCCCTTTCGGAAACAATGGGGAGTGAAAGCCGGTCAATTAGTGCGGCTCCTCTCTCCCCAAGACGCCTACCAAAGATTGAATCTTCAAACGCAGCTGGGAAGACGTCAACCTCGCCGTCGTCGACCGCTCCCCAAAACGGCCCCTGGTTCCTGCGTCTTGGTCCCTCCCAATGCTCCTCCAGACGACGCGGCCGAATCGATTCGCCCCGGGCGACTCTTTTATATAAAAAAGGGCCCTTCCGTCGACCGACTTTTACTCTCCTAACAATGGAAAGTGCCGCTACCGATGCTCGCGCTTAACAAGCGCGGGCATTTCCCAAAAAACAAAAGAAACGCCTGGGGCGAGGAAGCGCAACACTTTTTAAAGATGTCGAATCAGGTCGCAGCTATTGAGAAGGCAATGAAAGGAATAGAGCTGTTTCGAAGCACCCGAGGAAAGATTTAATGGCTCTAAATGAGGCACTATTATATTCACCTTCTATATATGTATTCTCATGCTCAATTGTAAGCTAAAAAGAATGCATTAAAATCAAATTTAATGAATACCTTATGGAACGGGAGAGGAGATTTATTTATATCGGAAGCAAATAGTTTGTTCGATGGAGGTAGGAATAAGGACTCGTGATGGAGAAGAAAGGATTTCAAATAAAAAGTAAGCTGATCTATTGTCCGATAAGGCTAAGGAAGAAATTAGCTTTTTGCAAAAAGCTTTTTGTGGTTGATATCAAGTCCAAATGGTGACTTCGTCAAATAAAGAGAGATTAAGAAATTACTAGTTCTGAAAGTTCAAGAGGTGAAGAAATGAAGGAGAAAATTAGTTGTAATGATAGCTGAGTAAAGAATGAGAGGATGAGAAGAGAAGGCGAGAAAAAGAAATTAAAACGATTATGGAGACAGAAGAATCGGATGGGGCACTCATTGAAGGCCCGGGTGTTTGTTGGTGAGGGTGATAGTAACAATATTCGACGAAAAGAAGTGCAAAGTTTTAAGGGGAATAAAGTAATAAATAGCTTAAAAGGAGATGAAAAATACAAACCTACGAAGCGATTGGGGTAGGGACGAGTGGGGAATCCAAGACTGAACCCCCACAATAGGCAGAAGTGCATGGGGATAGCATTATATTCCATGCTATCCCAGACCACATAACACCATGAAAGTAGTGTGTGGCACGATGAATGACGAAAGTTAGACCGAGTAAGTCATGTATTGTAGTGACATTTTTAATGATGATGGTAAGTTCGGAAAATTCAGGAGAAAATATCCTTCCCGAGTATAAAGTAAAACGTGTTTAATGCTGACTTACCTTTACGCATTGAGTTACTGGATGCTCCAGAATAGCACATGTATTGGGAACCTGATTTAATATGTGGAAAAGCGCTTTCTTCTGCGAGGAACCGGACATGGTAGATTTTTTCAGCGGTATTCCAGTGTGTTTCCTTAAGTATCATTTGAGTCCTGTGCGGAGAGCACTTCAATTGCCGCTGTCGGCACGTCAAAGGATCTTCTCGGCAAGCAATCTCTACGGTGGGAAAACTCCTCCTATTTCTTCCTCTTCATTTTTCCTACTGATCTCATTTATTTAGCTCGAGTCAGGAAATTATGAAAAATAACCTATATAATCTGTGTAGCAAGAATAATGGTTGCGATGATGACATTCTTTCGAAAATTAATCAGTTAATTCACGTCACATTCCTATTTTAGATAAATAATAGAACTATTAGAACCTTCCCATGTATTTAGATTGTTTAAATTTGTGCGGTTGCACCTAAACGGCATTATTCCAAACATTTTACTTAGTGTCTTATTCTTAATGAATTATTACACTCACGTGATATATTTTCCTTCATAAAACTTTAGTCCCGCTATTGAAAAAGAAATACTGTTGAATTTTCAGCGTTTCATTCAATTCATTTGTCATTCTTCCAGAAATAATTCTGTTGTTGATGTCCAAGAAGCAGTCAGTATTTGGCGTTAAAGGGCTCCAATTTCTAAATTCATATAGCATCTTCAAACCTACCTTAATTTTAAGCTCGATCTCAAGACTAATACATCATTATCCTTAGGAAGGGATTCAAACTTACTACTTTTTGGTTCCTAAGTCGACTCGTTACCGACCTGTCTACTTCAGACTGCGAAAACGTTTTGATCCATATGCTCTGTATAAATAAAATACCTTCTATAATCCATATTTTCTGATTTAAGAATATTTATGAGCCCATACGCTTTATTATGGTTTGTAAAAGTTCGTAATAAATCATTTGTCATGATGAATTTCCACAAAGTTACAAGTGAACTTATTTCATTCATATGTTTTTGTTTTGAATGCCTAACTAATTATTTTGCTCAGTGAGCTTAATTATTTTTCCATTCTCCGGCAGGTAACAACGTGAAATCCGACAGGGATCAGCAAATCCAGCTGGATGAGAAGTCTGGACAATGGTTCGGAGCCACTGTTAGAAGTTCGGGAGAAGATGGACCGATTGTGGTGAGTACCGGCTTCGAATCTCTCTAATGCATTGGTATATGATTTTTTTACCATAGACTAATTTAATGGTGTTGCAATTGATCAGCTACGAGGATTAAGTTGGGATACATTTATGTCTCTTGTAAATAAACAGCTGGAAACGGTGAGGTAATATGATGTTGATTACCTGACACTGTTTGATTTTTTTTATCTTTAGAAGCTTTCTGGAAACCCCCGCCAAAAAGTCGGGATTCATTTTTTTGCCTGTCAGAACTTTGTAGGAAATCACAGGTGCCCTAGGGAAATGAATTGGCCCCTATACCCTTAACGTGTGAATTTCAAACGCCAATGGCTTAATAAGCACTGATCTCTACCCTCATTAATCAAAAACAAACCTTCGTGATGAACTCTGATTTTTGCTTTAATCCGTTTGAAATTTGATGTTGAAGAGCCCGAATTGTTTTCCACTTAGGACTGCATTTATCGTTCAGAGACAATTCATATGCTCATTGAGTATTCAACATTGACACCATGCAACTCTTGCTATCGCCAAGTCGGCTAATTATCTGAGCGACATAGGTGAATGCCCTGGGATATTAACTAAACTATGAATACAGACAAATGCTTGATATGTCGGTAACTTATTGATTAAGTCTTCGGAGCTGGAGAGAAAATCTATCAATCTGGAACTGAACGCAATCAAAGTTTTCATTTCCGTCATGAAATAAATCTCTTCTCTCATTGAGACGTATCCATGGCATAATGCGAAACATTTACTTAAATCAACATGTTTTCTGCTTCAATACTGCCACTCTGCACTGGTGTATCACAATTTATTTTCATTAACGGAATGTTTTACGACATACTGTTTTGTAACTTGCGTAGTATTTACTATTTCACTTTCATAATTACGTCAGAATCCCATTATGTGATATGAATTATGAATAGCAAGTGTCCTCTCTTTTGTAGTTAAGCTCTTGAGTATAATTTTTTAAATCTTTTCGCCTAAATATGCATGGCCCAAATCTTTAATGCTGCTATATTTTTAGTCTAAATGCGTTGGCTCTGTAGTTAAATATGTTTCCACTAATTTATCAGCATAGTGCATTTTCCACATGCCTAGTCAGTTACTCTTTATTTCGGATTCAAAATCTACTAGGATTTTTTTCATGGGTGTTTTCAAGCCCGTTTCCGCACTAATAGGCACTTCATACCGGGAGGAAAGGCATAAGGATAGGAATAGAAGGGATGGGGGATCACCAGGATTATAAGAGGGGACCGCGTTGCTATAATATCTGTTGTACTGGCTTTCCATCTCGAGGGTCTAAGCACAAATCACGCAGGTGACGAAGATTTATCAAGATGCCCCGATCCCCACTTGTGTGTGAGGGGAACATCAACACTACAATCTCAGTACTCCGCCCGACGTATAGGGCGTTAAACCTTGGATCCATTGGCGTATTTCGTTTAGTTCCTCTTCGCCCATCCCTAGGATCCTAAAATCCTTATCTAAACCCAGCCACCTACCTAGAGATGGGAAAATTACCGTAATTTTCAATTGGGGTAAATTACCGTGGTAAATAACGGTAATTTTCGAAAATTACCGTAATTTTCCGGTAATTTTAAGTTTTGAGCTGCAAATCCTTATCAAAGGACTCCAAACGAAATCAAATAGCATTAAGATTATAAATGCCGACGCTTATATCAAACATATCATGACGTTTATCTATTATAACTCATTAAAAAAATTAAAACGAAGTTGGCAGCAACACGCAATTTGCCTCTCTTTTGTCACAATATGAGAAATTTTCGTTCCAAAGACATACCTCTGCGCAATGTGCATTTGTTATTTTACTCTGAATTAATTGGAATTAATCATGGACACAATGTAAACAAAATCGTTTTAGCTTCTTAATTTATAATATTACCCATTCCAATGGTTTCTTCGTGAGGAAGAAATTTACGAAAATTACCGCGGTTATTTACCAAGTTGCCCATCTCTACACCTACCTAGATTTAGATGTATAGATTTACTTTTTGTATTTATAATTTAATATTATATATCTGGTAAAAATTATGTAACAATATCGAGTAAATTGTTTAGTCAAATGTGTTTGTTCCTACAGGGCGTGCCCTAGAACATCTTATCTATTTATCCACCTATCCATAGCGGCCTAAGCGGTCTCAGCTGTCGGCCACCTGCCGTTTAAAATAAACAACAATAATTATGAAATTAAAGTGGTTGTGGAGTGGTTAGTTTTCGGCGGAATTAAGAAATTAGACAAAGGCAGTTGAAACTGGGCGTTCCCTTCGACCTTCTCCCCCTACCAGCTTCTCCATTTATTCCCGCATCCCCCTCTCTCCTCTCATTCCTCCTCTCTTCTCTCATTCTCGACATTCTTCCCTCTCGTGGGAGAAGGGACACCCGCCCGCAGAGGTTCCGTTAATCTATTTCATTTCGGCTCTTCAAAGGCGATCTCCTAAGGCCATCGCATCAGTCACAAACGCTCGACCCCTGCAACCGTACTCACCCCCGTCCCTGACACCGGATGACCGACGGGTAGATCCTTGCGACACAAACTGCGATATTTCGGCAGCGATATTCGATATTGACGTAATTTGGCAGCGCAATGTGGAGGCGGCAATCATATCGATACATTGGCGTATAGATATTACGCCAAATAGTGCGATATGTGATATTATATGATAAACGGCATTACGTAATACGCGATATTCAGCATGTGGACTCTCATGTTATATACGCTATCATTCTGCAATCTGTATTACGTGATATTTACTATTATGTGATGCACATTACTAAGAGAAGTGCAATATAATGCGATATGCGTGCATATTGTGGTTTCATTCGATATGAAACATCACGTGAAATTAAATCTCATGTAGCAAATATTCCAAAGAGAAAAATCATTCGCCTTCTCTGTGGAATTCTCTTTCTCTGTGGAATATTTGTGGAATATATTAATATATGGTCCAATTTCAGCGGGTAACGCCGCTAAAGTTTTCACGGCTAGTTCGTGATCTTTGAATTCGTTAAATCTCATATTATGTGCGAATCCTGTTATCTTTATTTTTCATTGCTCTTGAGGAAAGAGATTTTCTTTTTTGCTATTCGGTTTTGTTTGATACTCCAATACCTCATCTCAATTGATAGCGTGTAGTGTAATTGATAGGCTTTGGCTTCCTAATCCAAAGGTCAAGGTTACAATACCGATAGTGGCAGAGATTTCTCATTGGTATAACGGCTCATACTCAGAGCTCTGGAGGGCGATTTTTGAGTTCAATACTCTCTCCGTCGGATGGGACGTTAAACCTTTGACCCAATGGTGCCATTTGTTAAGAGCAGGCTGATGTCGACGCTGGATTTACCATTCCTTCGTTCCCTGATTCATGTCAACCTGTAACCAATTGCCCCCACCTGTTATTAATGGCGTAAATCGCCTTAACTATCGGTCGCCTCCCCGCCGTGACTACTACTATACTGTTAGAGACCTTTGTCTCATTGATTACGATAGAAAACACGCGAAACAAGGTTCCAGGACCAATCTCCAGTGCTTCATTAGAAACGAATTTCATCGTGTCAAACACTGAATCCATTGTTGACAACCCCATCGTGTCCGTAAATTACCGAGATATTTCAAAATAATATCTCTTGACTTCTTGGACGTATCTCCTGTAGGTACAACGGCTGAAGTTATGAATGATAAATCAATGGAAAAATTGAGATTCGGCTACAATATATTCAATTAACCTTGCAAATGAGCGCTGTATCATTCTGATTCCCTGTCAGTGCTGTCTAATGGAATTGGAGGTGACGAATTGTCATTCACTGAGCAAATTATTTTATAAGATGGCTCACGAATATATTTTTTTCGAACCTTCGTGATCCCCATCACCGTGCACCAGCAACCAGTGATGGAAATATGTTGTAATTTCTTAACCAAACCTGCCTCGTGCGGGTCCCATGTACTAGTTGCGTATTTTAAGTGAAGCCTGGTGGCTAAAAGATCGTATATTTCTCTTATTTTCCCATCTCATGTACCGAGAACAATTTTTATGAATCCTAATTTTGCGCACCTGCAAAGGAGATCAGTAACATTTTCTAAAGATAGTTATGATAATTATATTAGTGTTTCGAGTTTAATAGATGAACTGGAATAGGAATTACTACCAGATCGCAGGTTAAAATTTATGCTGTACTAGACTACAGTTTTAAAGTAAATTCGAAGTTAACATGTTTGCAGATGGCGTTAAAACTACATAAAGAACACATGCGTGTGATGCTAAATTTGATCTGAGAAACAAGATAAAATAGGCATTTCTTCGCTTCGATAGTTTTATTATGCCATTTTTCCAGCGTTTCGTAAGACAATAGGCAGCATAGCAAAGGTCCAAAGGGATATCAAAGGAAAAAATTTTGGTTTTAAGATTTTCGCAACGAGTGAAGAAGATTAAACTTCTTCAGTCTCCTGAGGAAGTTCCCAGCATGAGGAACAAAACGTTGAGCAATAAAGTTTACCACGCAGCAGTCAACCCGAAAATGGTCGATAGTAGTGTATCTTCATTGTAGTTCGTGAAGCATTGCTTAGCATTAATAACCCATGTATGGTAGGGAAGTACAAA
This sequence comes from Platycnemis pennipes, assembly GCA_933228895.1. Classification (NCBI taxonomy): domain Eukaryota; kingdom Metazoa; phylum Arthropoda; class Insecta; order Odonata; family Platycnemididae; genus Platycnemis; species Platycnemis pennipes. Next base: position 38,565,670 of record OW121851.1, on the reverse strand, counting down.
TAAATATTTATAGAAATGCCTTTCCAACCAGTAATCACTTCATTACTATAAGGATACTAACCATCTAGTTACGTGTAACCCTGTTATTTAATAGATAAGTATGCTTCCATGAAGTAACAGCATTGTAGCACTTAGTTACATGCAGGTAGTGCATGTTTGGTGATCTTCACCCCCTATTACCCTCCCTCGTGGTGGCATGCATGTTATTACGTAGGTGTAGATGCTATAGGAAGTTGGCTACAATTATTTCCCCGGCATAGGTAAATATGCTCCATAATTCTAAGAGCCGTCCTGTAGAGCATGCGAACTTCTCCTTCCCCCCCCCCACCCCCACCAGAATACCCTATGTGTGTTAACTTCTACATCTACATAATACCCTGCAATCCACCACAAGGGTGTCTGGCAGGGGGTGATTGCTCACCAAACATGCACTACATATCATGCATAAACAAGGAATAGTATTAATATAGTGTTTCTGGGAGATGTTGATTTAATCATTTAAAAGGCCCGGCCTAACAAAGTCTGGCAATTTGGGGGCGTTCCATGGTGTTCGTGACGCGCGCTCGGAAAGGCTCTGGGGGCGAATGTTGTGGCTGCCCTTGGCGACCGAAGGGGAAGAGGGGATGGAGGGGGCCGTCGAGGGCCCGAAAGAAGGGCTCCCGAGTCCAATTCGGGCCACGCGGGTAGTCTGTGCTCGCGCATCGTCTCCACCCCCACCACCACTTCTCTCGTCTTCAGACCGCCCGTCCGCTGCCACCTGTTGTCATTCAGGAGAGAAGGAACGGTTGACCCAGAGAGGCATAATTGAGTCTGTCTGGTGACGCAATGCTAAGAACTCCTGGGGTCACTTCGCAAGTATGCCGCAAGCGTCATTCTTTGCAGGAATTTCTTTAATCTCGGTTTATTTGGTTCTCTCGTGCTTAGCAACGAGCAGTAATTTCTCCGACTGGCTTCAGAGATGGGAGTCTCAAATAAAATCTTCTCTATTCACTACTCCCACCCTTTTCATACACCTAGTGTGAGTATTTGAATATAATACGAACTCATAATTGTTTATAATACCAGCAACTTGGGATGGAGGTAGGGGTTTCAATGGCTCCTTGATAACATTCCACCTCATTCCTTTCTTTTTACTAGAGTTAAACCGATTATGGTAGGTTAAAATGGACATAAAATTCATGCTACGACTAACTCTTCATACAATGTCCTTTAGTTCGCAAACTTTCTATTTTTCATTATTTGGTATGTTTGGTGTGAATTCACCCACTACCACACGCATTATTGCGGCTTGCAGAGTGTCAGGTAGATGTAGTTGTATTCTACTCTATACTATTATCTGTTCTTCTCCTTTTAACCCGCTTATTTAAAATTCACCAATCTGATATATCCTTCAATGCACCCTCATCCCTTATTACTCTTTGGATCCATTCACGTTGCCTTTTCTGGATTTCTTCATTCAACCTCATTCCTCTCCTACAATCCCCTGCACGTGATCATTCAACTTCTATTCATCCACCTTAACACTCTATTCATCCACTCTAATCTTTACTCACATCTCAAAACCCGTCCATTTTGATGCTAAAGGTACTGCCGAATCTTTTATCGAATTTGTGTATTCTTCGATACATAGCCAATACCTATTTGTGTAATCAGGTGCGTCCTACCAATTATTTTTTCGTAGCATGAATTCATTTTTTGACGATTTTTATTTATCTGTATGTCCTTTCTTGAAAGATGACATATTTGTAATGTAACTGTCAAAAAAAGTTCGATTCCGTCGACGGGTATGACTCTCATCTGCGTCCAAAATCTCCTCTTCGGAAATTAAGTGTCTTGAGGAATGCCGACCACCTTTTTGTATCTAATTCATTTTTTCCTACAATTTGCCATCATCAACTTTCATTTGATATTTATGTAATTGAAATTTGTCTGCATATCAACGTCGCTACTTGGCTATTTCATTAGCACAGTAGGTTATAATGCCCTTAGTCCTATCTGGTGCAACTCTCGACTCGCTTACCCAATAGCTGCATGCGACCCTATTATCTAGCATGTCTCTTCCCCCTTCATCTTGATGCCGTGATCTTCACCCCCTGCCACACACCCTCGTGGTGGCTCGCAGGGTATTACGTAGATGTAGACGGCAAGAGATATTGTCGCAGCTTTCCTCTCACTGGCCGTCAGAGTTACAAGGGGAAAATATTGCATTGCCACATAGTCTATTAACGGTACTCAGTGAAAAATAACACCGTTAACCTAAACGTCTTCATCAGAAAAGAAATTCGGCCATACAATTTTGGACATAACTAATAGATTATTAGCGTGATTCGTTTCGCTATCAAAAGTAGTAATCGTCGAAGCTCAATGGGTTTATTGGTATTTTTTTAATGAATTTCTGGCAGCGGTCGTACGACTGGTTGGTTGAGAAGAGAATAAGGTAAAGGTCTCTGGGAGTTCCAATGTAATCGCGTGATGCAAAAGCAGTTTTTATGATCCTTTCCTTAAAAGATGAAGCAGTTGCGTCTCGGTATTCCTTTGAGAAAGTGGTTCCGAGAAAGTGAAGGAATCCATCGATTCCCTGGCTGGACACAGACAACGTTCGTATACTCCCTTTATGGACAACGCATGTCTCAGGCTAAAAGATTTTCATCTTAGCCGACGTCCTACACCAAATACTGTCATTTAGTTGCCGTTTTAAGACTTTGGATTGCCATCTTTGAGAATCAAGGTTTGATGTCTTTGGAGAACCTAAAAGAAGTAATTTAACACGTAAGAACCTTACGGGAAAGAACTGAGTCATGTTTATTAGTACTAAATACGTAGAGGAGGAAATTAGTCATATTTTCCTGGATCATAAATAATTGAAGCACTGAAAATATGCACCAAAATTCAGTAAACTCGTTCTCATCCAATTCTTCTACCAGCCTTTGTTTCAGAGCGAAAATATTTTTGGTCATGACCCCTTAAAGTTATTGTTTTCAGAGACCATAGTAATCATCCAATCTTCTGAGCTCAGTAGTTATGAAATCATAACCCCCTTAAAGAAAATATTTCCATCACGTATTTAGCTTGGCTACCGTAAGTTCCTTTTTCGTCGTGTCTCCGTCAACCGAACTCAGGACACTGAGTACACAGGACAGGAATGAGCAAATAGACGTAATATAATATTAATAACACGTAATTAAAACTCATGAACTCAGTGTCTCAGATTAGCCAACATGTTCGTCTGCGTATCGTATCTATCGCCCTCGGAGCGCAAAATGCAGTGAAAGCTGTCAATTTCCTATCCTATGTCCTGCTGCATGGAAGATGGGTGACAAAAAAATGGAACAATCTTTAGAATCTGGCAAGAAGAGATACTGAAGATAATATTTATTGATTACAATACCTTTGTTGGAATGAAAGAATATTCACTATATTGTGTAAATTTTATTCGTGGTTCATCATCATCAGCCAACAATCCTGAGATTGGTTTGACGCAGCTCTCCCTTCAATTTTCTTATTAGCTAAACTTCATATTTACGTATTTCTTCTGTTTCACATCCTTCATCACTTTCCTATATCACTCGTGGTTATCGGGAGATAAATGTTTGTTGAAAAGCTTTAAATCACCTATTCGCCATTTTTCTTTCGTATCTCCTCACGTTAGAGAGGAGGCGGTTCAAATCTAAGGGCAAAATTCTCTTCCGCATTAGTGAGACTTCCTTATTCACTTTCAAGTCGTAACCTATGCACCCTCATTGGATTACAGTGAATTCCTCACCCTATGATCGTTAGATTTAGTTGCACGTGAGGCAGCATCGATGCTTTCACATCTAGATTAGTACTTCCCCGTTCGGAGCAGGAAATAAAAAGCTGGCTGCCGATCTCCGCGCGCGTATCAGATATCCTTTTGAAGAAGCACTCGCGTAGATCAGCTTGAGCCCGGGAGACTCCCACGCCTCCACCCCACGCAGCGGCCGTGCCAAGAACCACTCCGCCCTCCCTCCCAACCCGTCATTGACATGTATATTCTTTCTTCCTTCCTTCCTCACCCTCCCCTCTATCTTTCTCCATGTATTTTTCTTTCGTTCTTTCTTCTCCTCCGGATTCCTAATTGGAAGAAGCCAGGTCGTTCACTCGGAAGGGAAGACAAGAAAGGCGGAGGCTGAGGGATGGTGCCCGGCTACCCAAAAATAGTAAGAGATGGCGGAGAGGATGAACGTCTGTCTGAAGACGGCTTGCACTCTCCTTCCTGCCACTTCCCATCCTTCGTCTCAGCCGCCCTACGTAAGGATAGTGCGCCGTTTGAAATGTTACGCGCGCTTTGATGGGGGCCGGGAGACGAGCCTCTTCATTCATCTCCCCAAAGGAGATCTTCTTTTGTTCCGATCACTTTTATTTGCAGCAGAAGAATGGCCAAAACTTTTCGAATATTATTCTCCGGGATTATCGAGCACTTAAAAAAATGGGTGCAGCTTGTTCACGCACAAAATCTCTGTTTTTATAACTTCTAGTTAAGTGCTTTCTTGATCGAAGAAATATCAGACGATCTTTGGTTGTTAATTCAGCTGCTTAATGATTTTGATTAAGAGTATTCTACTGGTTAGGATAGGCTTTTATGAAGTGCCCCTATTCTTTTTTGCATTGCTATTTTCTAACGTTTCGCCATCTATTATATCTCCTTCACCAGGTCTGCGTAGCTACTGCCTTTCTTCATATTCTCCTAAATATATGCTTCATACTTCCGTGCCTCTTCCCCGCCTACTCTAGATTCTACCTTTACGGCCTTCATTTTCTCTATTTACACCTTTACCCACCTACTTCGCCAATTTCATAATATAAGGTATTTAGGTGTAACAATCACCAAAGATTTATCGTGGGGAAGACACATCCGGGAAATATGCGGCCTAGCGAAGCGAAAGCTAGGATTTAAAAAAGAGTAGGTACTTGGGAAATGTGATGAGAAGACAAAAGAGCGATGTTACTTTTCACTAGTTAGGCCCCACCTTCAGTATGCAGCCAGTGTATGGGATCCTAATGAATTAGATTTGATCAGAGAACTAGACAGTGTGCAGCGAAGAGCAGCTAGGTTCGTCAAAAGGTGTTACGATAGGTTGAGTAGTGCATCAGAATTAGTTCAGGAATTAGGGTGGGAGTCATTATCAGAGAACAGGTTAAGGTACAGATTAAATTATTTAGAAATTTCAATCGGATAGATTTACTGAAGATGTTAGCCACGTATTAAGACACCAGCGTATTATGCTAGATTCGACCAGATAAATAAGATTAGAGAGATAGATTGTCGTACTGATAGATTCAAAATGGCATTTGCCCCGTACTATAATAGAACACAATAGGCAGCATAGCAAAGGGATAGGTAGGGGAAATATTTTAGAGTAGTCTGTAGTGAATGTCGGTAGTGCATGCTTGGTGATCGTCACCCCCTGCCACACACCCTCGCGGTGGCTTGCAGGGTATCGTGTAGATGTAGATTTCTTAAAACAACCTTCTTACCTTCCTTAGCATACGCATTAATTCATTGTTTACCTTTCTTTCTGTACTTCGCTATTTTCCCATTCTCCTCCATTGCCACAACCTCCAATCTATTCTCACCATGTCTCCCTAGATCTCAGATCTATTCAAATCCACGCCTCAGATAAGCTTTCATCTACATCTGCATAATACCATGCTAGCCATTGCAAGGGTGTGGGGTAGTAAGTGATCCATCACCAGTCATGCATTTTAAATGAAAAGAGAATTAACATTACTCTCACTATCATTCAGGCATGCAATAATACTAGTCCGTTCATGAACTAGGCATTTACAAGCAGCTGAGAGGTACATACAATGGTACGACTCCAAGGAAATATGTTAAATATGTATTCATGGGACACGCGTTACTAAATGTTTAGTATATACAAAGTAATGTAACAATCATTGATAATTCAGTGATTTCTATAATATTTTGATTGATAGCTTTATATATCCTAAAGTATCCATCCTTGAGTAAGTAATGTTAAAATATGTGCATGTTAAAAAAATCACCACAGACTACTGATCTGCATCAAAATCTATAAAGCCTACTCTAATTTCTCCATTCATCATCGCTGTAATCTATAACTCTCCCTAATGATGTTCGGAAAAAATCAATTTTTGAACCTCTCTGTCTTACTATCTATCTAGCTATCTAATTGTATCCCCTTACTCCTGACTTGTCTTTCTTTGCATCTTAGTTCAAGGTTTAAATTCCCGTGTTTTAAAGTCTGGTTAACCCTAGCCATAGCTAATGTAGATGTTATTTGGAAATAGTCATTCCGGGCACTTCTAGTTAAAAGGTTACGTAAGGCAGACGATTAGTTTATGCAATTCAGCTACTTCTAAATTATATCATTCCCTGCAGACAATTCACAGATCATTTAAAAATATTTCTGGTTAAGTGCCAACCATGCTTGGAGATGTCCAAAACAATTACGTTAATGCATTTTATATTTTAAGCCACATTTTCACGTCGTCAAATTTTTTCTTTTGAAACCGTTCTCCACAACCCTTTTTTATTGTAACGGAACACGAAGGTGAGCTAATAGGCGGATTTCTGTCCCTGGCCTCCCTTAATCCGATCCCTAAACGCCTCTGACCTCCGTGATTTGAATAGGGCTTTCGTTGGATAAACAGATGGAAATTGGGTTTTGGAAGTGGGAAATTCGAAAAAGGAGCGGTGGGTTCTGGAGAGGAGTGGGTCGAAGTATTAGGTAGGCATCGCGAGATGTCGGCAGTATCCCTCACCTCTCCGTCTCTCGCCCCATTCATGGAAGAAAGAGATTGACATCTGATATTGTGTGGTCGGTGACACTCCTGGCTCTTGACAAGGGCCCTCGTAGGGTTCTGGACCGCACGTGACGCAGGCAAGAATAAAAGGTTTAGGTAGGTACCGCGTCCGGACTCTTTTTAACGAAGAATGCTCAAGGAGATTTTCCGAGTGAATTTTCCATACATCGTTCTTTTCTTAGGCGACCGACCCATTCGGTTGGGCATTAAGATTTCCATTGTCCACCCTCCGGCCATTCCCAGCCGAAATTACGGGAATGTGTTCCGTATTTCCAAAGACTCTCCTCCACCATGCCCTTCCTTTCTTCGCGTGCCACTCCGTTCCCGGGCTGTATGGAAACTCGACCCAAGCTGGATGCTGCCTTCGCGTGAGTGCACTTACTTCTCCGAGTGGAAGGGCTATCGCACACGCCCTCGCGAGAACATGCGCCCGGAGGGATCGCCTTCCGCGTCTATCTTTTTTTTTCCTGCATCGTCTCGTGATTGACCGTGGTGGCCGGTGGTGGAGTTGCGGTCGCTTGGTGCATCTCTTCTCCCCGGAGGGCGCGTGCACTCGGGACACGCCGCAAACATTGGCGCTCCTGTAGCTTCACGCGTCTTTTTTTTCCGCCTCTCTTTTTTAATTGAACTTCGCTTGCGTTTTTCTTTTTTGTGTTGTCCTCTCCGCGAAACTGTCTCGTGACCATTTACGGAATGCCCTCCGTGGAGTCTTTGATGTCTCGCTCTTAAAGGCTACTTCCTTCCTTCCACGCGCACGAAAATGACGAAATAATAAAAAAAAGAATGAAGGTTCAAGCTCCCGTCCGTTAGGATCGAGTGTTGCTGGCTGTGGATGATCTGAGTTGGAAGAAGACGAGAGTAATGCTTCTTTTACGATCTTTAGTGAATGAGTCTCGCTAGAAATGATACGTTTGACTCAGCATCTATAATTTGGTCCATATTCATTCATTTTTTCAGTATTAAGATTGCAGCCCTCTTTTATTTCCTGTTTACGGCTACCTGTGCTACATTACGGTATTCCGCCTTATTCCTTCTTTACCCTCGTGTAGTGTTTTCTAATATATTTCCTTAAATTACGTAGGATGTGAAATTACGTCAATTAAAAATTACGTCAATATGAAGAGGTTGGCCGACAGAAGAATCGAGTGGAGGGCTGCGTCAAACCAATCCTAGGATTGTTGACCGATGATGATGAAATTACGTCGTTGACAAATACATCACAGGTAAAGGTTTTTCCAATGCACCTGTGTTCTACATAAGCCTATCTCCTTCATAACTACAGTATGCATTTTCATTTTTCATTTTTTCCATCCATTTAATTTTCAGCATCCCACGCCTCCATTAGTTCTTCGAGGCTTCTATTATTTTCCTAACAGCTTATTAGTGGTCGATGTGCCTGACTCAAACCCCATAGTGGGATTTTTACACATTGATTCCGTGTTTCTAATTTCATCCTGTTTGATAATGCGAGGACATACAATATCTAGCATGCTTGGTCTCTTCACTATAGATGCTTTCTTAGGTTGGGTAATTTTGGGCTGAATATTGGCCAAATGTCTCACGTAGGTAGGTATTCTGTGATATTTAACCCAAGGTAAGCGAACGATTACCCGTGTTCTAATTGTTGTACCTTCTTCAAAATAATGAAAATATGGAACCGGTCTACCACTTGGGAGCAAAAATCTATTTGGTATGAATCCGTATTGAGTGCGAAAAAAGGTTCTCGCCTCCAATATTTTTGTCGAAGTTTTCCAACTTCTACATCTACATAATATCTACATCTACATCTACATACAATCTACATAATATCCTGCAAGCCAACTAAAGGGTGTGCGCCAGAGGTTGAGTCTTCACCAACTATGCACCAATTTATAAATACTAAAAATTTCAAGTTACATATTGTCTTTTCTACATTGTTCGTTAACGTACTTTCTATCCTCGCTCTCACAATGTGTTACTCTGTATATATAGTATGTAGAGGACTTGGTTTTCATTCTGCAAGTTACGTGCTGATATTGATCGAAATTTGATCGGTCACCTGACGCATGGATTTACGCTTAGCACTTACTATTCGTCAAGAAATCTAGGAGTTATTAGCAATACAATAAAAACTAGACTAAATTGGATTTAGTGCAGCTCATTTTTGACGGTATCAGGCATTAGGGTCATAAACGCTGTCATGCTTGCCGTTTTGGCTAAAGAGTTTATACTTGTGAGGTAATTTATTGCCCGCAGTGAATATTGGACGGCTGAGGTAGGAAGAAAATGGTTGGGGTCCAAGGATGATGAGTTGGAGAATTGTTATGTGAGAGAGACTGCCTATTTTTAGTTCTTTTATGGTACAGAGCTGATTATTTTCATAATACCAGCTCTCATTGTCCTACATGCATAGATTTTATTGGTAACAGAGATAAATGAATTAGTTTGTCCTTTTGAAGGCAGGTTCTTATATGTGAGATGAAGAGGGACTAAATCATTCATGTTGTGGATGGCTGAGTACACAGACGTGCATATATTATAATATGGAATGCAAATTAGTCACTGATGTTTTGTGTTATTCAATCATTCATCCTTTAAATTTGGCGATATTGTCCAGGTTTGATAATCGCCTCAGCTGTTGACTCCAATAAGAAACTTCAGTTATATTTTATCGGTTAACCAATGTTAAACCGTATCTTTGTAAGAAAGGTTTATGGCCGAAAGACACAGACAGAAGCTGCTGTGTGGGTAATAAAACGTGGAAGAAGATTTTCAATCCATTTTCAGCCATTCGGAAGGGACCATTTTTCAGAATTATTTTATGGTTATATCTTTTGACCTCCAGCTAATCAAATGATTTAAGTAGAGCGATGACAGGTTCGATCTCTGTCTTTTTGCTGGTCAGTTGGTAATATGAGCAGTTGCAACGAACGTATTTAAAATAGATTAGGAAATAATTCCTAATTTAAAAATCTTTTTAGAAAAGGGGAGAGGGATTTAATTGTGTGTAGGCTACATTATTTCACCTACATCTACGTTATCCTCTGTGAGCCACCGCGAAGGGGTATGGCAGGGGGTGAGGATCAGCATGCATGCAATACTGACATGCAATTAAGAGCTACAATGATACCATTAGATTGAAAAACCTTTCTACCAACATTCACTAAATGGACAGACGTTATATTTTATCGCCATATATTAATTGCATGTTGTTAAATAACTATAGTGTTTCATGAAGAAAACATCCTTAACACAAGTACATACTTAGCAGGTAAACATCATTGCATGTAAGGTGTGCATGTTTAATGACAACTCACTCTCCGCCACACCCTTGAGTTGGCTTTCAGGTATTTCTGAAACCCTTGGGGATATACTGTTACAGATGGATATGTTTCAGAAAAGTGTGCGACAGTAACTAACGTAAACACATCATCCGTGGTTTCAAATCTGTCACGAGGCCCTTCAGACCGGGATGAAAGACACATGGGTGGAAATGGAAGGGTAAGGAGGAAGGGTTTAGGGAAAAATAGTATCGGAATCAACCTTATCTTAAAGTAAGGCCCTAAGGGAGCCGCGGCTTAGCGTCCCATTCTACGGACTGAGCACTGAACTCGAAGTGCTCTCCACACAGAACTCAAGTGGGGTTGGTTTACCATGAAAAACATCTGCCACAGTCGGGATTATATCCCGTACCCTCAGGGCGAGAGACCTTCGATATATCGCTGTGCATGTCATAAGACCAATTTAATCGATTCCATGTACTCCGATACGATAAGCAGTACACGTGGATCTTGCCATGACGTTCGATCACTGATAATCGATTCCGCCTGCAGTAGTCTTCGACCCAGGGTCGGTTGGCTCGGCAGAACAGATCAACAAGTGCTTAGTTTAACGTATTGTATACATCAGGGTTTTACGAGTAGTTATATAGGTACTCTCTCTATCCCCTTTGTGTGATGTGATGTGATATCGCCAATTATATCACAAAACCGATTAATCAATGTTCTACTTTAAGAGGATATTTTTACAATGCGATATATACCTAAATGCCACATTGCTCAGATCTATCGGTCGGACAGAACATGTCGAGTTTAGAACTCTTTCGTATCGTACGCCCTCGTACTTTTGAAAGTAACACTTGCTTGATTTGCGATATCAAGCGATAGTATCGATGCTTTCGCCTCATGAAGTAAGCAATACAGTGAGATTTTCAAATCCACTCTGCCCAAGGCCCTATCTGAAGGATAAATCTTCCATTGTTGGAGCGCTTTCTAAGACGCATGGTAACGTAGTCATGAGCGAAACCCTGTAAAACGATATTGCCATTTGCAACGCAAGTCGATGCATCGATGTTTTTACATCATGAAGTAAATATCGATTCGAGATACTCAGATCTGTTTATCGCACAGTCCTATCGAAAGGGATGACGTTCACGACTCCAAAGAGTTCCCTGTGTCGCTCAGTCTCGTAGTCAGGAGCGTAACGTAGGGAGTAGGACATGGTCCATTGGCAAGGCCGGAGTGGAAAGGAGGGAGAAGACAAAGCACCTGCTTCCTCGGAGGAGGGTGGGGGATGAAGGGCGAGTAGTGCCACCGCCACCCCAAGTAAATAAGTAAAAATAAATTTCCGCCCCCATTCCCCTTCTCCCCCCTCATCTGTGGTCGCATCGCCTCACATTTCCCGCCGTTTACATGTGACGTCACCATCGTCGGTCTCGTGAGGGCCGTGTGTGTTATTCTAAATAAAAAAAGGGGTGTATGTGGGTGGATAAGGGTCGGGAGATCCTCCCCTCTGAGATTACCCACTCCAGAGAAGACGCTTGAACCATATGTTAGGTTGTGCGCGGAGAGTTTATTCCTTTCGCGGTCGTAGGAGCAGACCTGGCGCTCTCTTATAACATTCCAATGATTTGCGATCTCTCATAATCAAGACTTGACTGAATCAAAAACACTCTATACCCAATTTTTCTATTTGATAACCTTTTGATACTCACTCATTATTTTCCTTTCGCATCTTTCATTAGCTGCTCCATATATCTCATACGAATCCTTCCTTTGCCATTCTCCATATTAACTTATGAGAAGAATGGTAGATATGGGGAGCATCAGCTTAAAATTCAAAAAGAAAAACACTCCAACCCCTTAATACTCGTAAGCAACTTATATCTTAACTTATTTTTCCCCATTTTCATAGTTGCTGCCTTGCATACCGCGATCTTACTGAAGGGCTCAATGTTAAACTAGAACGTTTATTAAATGTGTGTGTAAGGTTTATCTTCAACTTAAAGGAAGATGATTACATTTCCCCTTATTTTTCCAGGCTTATTAGGCTGAAGGCCGAAACTAAAATGAAATACTTGCTTGGTTCGTTTATGTATGGTCTTTTTAAAAATCAGCAACGTTGTTATTTACAGCAATTTTTTTCCCTCAGAAAAAAATGCCAAAGTTACCATCCGAATGGCTCCTGGTTATTTAATTTCTCCTACATAGGGCTACTACGTATCGCAAAAATCTTTCTGTATTGCTGGGGCCGTGTTGTGGAATCATATTCCTGCCGAAATTTCGGAATCCAATTCAGTATTCTCTTTTAAAAAAGATTTTTTCGGCATCTATTCAACCAGGAAGGGTTTTAATTTAAAATTAATGCAAACATTATAGAACGAGCTGTTTTATTTCTTTTGATCGAAACGTAACCGATGTGAAAATGGATGAATGTGTTTCGAGCTCAAAAATGTATTTATTTTTCTGTATGTTTTTAGTGGACGAAGAAGTCCAAGGATAGTAATATATTTCTATATTATTCTATCAAAAGTGGAACTAAATAATCTACATGCTGATATTCCAGGGATCGTGGTAGCCTAGTGGGTAGAGCGCTTGGCTACTGATCGAAGGGTCCCGGGTTCAAATCCGGGTGAAGCCTTTGGACGCGCACGAACGAAAAACCCTCGAGTGAGAGGTTCCCCAGGGAAAGGAACTGGCCCGCCTACCCTTAATGTGTGAAATTCACACGCTTGTGGCTTAGTCCGGGGTGAGCTCTACCCTCACCTATCAAAAAAAACCTTCGGGTTGAATCACTGAGTGATCACTGAGAGAGTGTGCTAATATTCCTTGCATGAAAATTGTGTCTTTCGTCTTTGAGATATAAAGCCTACTTTTGGCGCGGACAATAGGTCAGTTCTCTGTTTGTAAGTGGTTTCCAAGATCTTGATCCTCGGGAAGACGCGAATCCTCGTTACTAATTGATAGAAGGGCAGATTTCTTCGCTTCCTCCAGATTCCCAACGCCTCCGCCATCCGCTTTTCTTACCCTTTCAAACCGTCTTCCCCCTCCCTTTCCCCTTTCACTTCCCCAACCCCTTCCTTCCTCTCCTCCTCTCCCTCCCACCCACGCCGCCTACCCGACTACGCCCGTAAGCGTACAATATTCCTGTCTATTCTGGGAAAGATCCGAAATAACGCGATCTCCTCGCTCCTTCCTCTCCTCTTCCTTCCCCGCCCTCACTTCCGCCCCCTCTCCCCACCCACCAACCCCTTCCCACAATCCCCGTCACCCAATATCGCTCCGAAACGTCAGCACTTACTCAACCACGGCGCTACTAGTGATGGAAAAATGTCGGTCAAAATCGATCTTTCGAGCAATCGATTTTAATCGAAATGAAAAGCTTGACTTTTCAGCAAAAATCGAAATTTGAACCAAAAGATCGATTAATCGAAAAACTACGGTTCATTTTTGAAAAAAATGCAGTTGGTACAAAAACGTGTTTTATTATCCATTTGAAAAACGCTCATAATACATATTTGAATAATATAAAAAATCCCTAAAAATGTACTTAGAAAACATTCTTGAATTATTAGTCGTAAAAATTTACAATTTACTGTAATGTGGAACACCGCTTGGAACCATTCGGCTTAACTAAAATTTTTAAGAAAGATCAACTGATTGAGATGCTTTCTTGATGATCTAGGGCGTGCCTTTCCAATTTTACCGGTCTTAGAGAAAAGTCTTTCACATGGGACGGATGACGTTATCATACTCAGCACTTTGATCGCGAAACGGTACGTGTTGGGGTATTCACCCTTTATCTCCTCCCAGGCTTTCAGAGGATTGGGGTTACTTTCCTATCGACGGGTGACCTGTTGAGGTATTGCCTAACTTCTACTGGCATCTACTTCCAACAAGAAGTGACCTCAGTGGCAGTTCATAGAGGACCTCTTCTGACTACTATGTGCTGCTGAGATCAAACGAAATGGTCAAGATCGAAGTTGAAAAATCGAGTTTGGATCTAAACTCGAAGATCATGGCTCGATCTCGATTCCCTCGATCTTTGCCTATTAAGGTGCGTTTACACGTAGCAGTTTACTGCTATGACAGTCAACTGCTAACAACTATTAAGCCCCACTCGCATGTGTAAATAGCAACTGCGATGCGAGTTCAGGTCGATAGTGGACACATGTCGGACACTATCGATCCACGTTCGAGCTATTAGCAACGTTGAAGCTCGGCTACTTTCCAGCGGAAATGTATCCAACACAATCGCAACAATCATCAACGTAAAGCAATACACGACGGAATTTGGATATAATAACAAGGATATCCCTCCCCAAAAGGGGAGGTTCTACCCTTTAAAGAATGGGAACACAAGATAATCGTCAATGAACCTTATTTCTTGATGAATTTAATGAAAATTTTAGCCAAATTCACTATTGAAATAAAACGCTTTTATTTGTTGTGGCAAAGCCTAAATAGCGACTTTAAGCTGCATAGAAGATAACGCAGACGCATCATAGCAGTAGCGATATAAATACATCGCGCATCTCGCGACTGTCATAGCAGTCAACTGCTACGTGTAAACGCTGCTTTAAAACTCGATTTTCGATTTTAATCGAAATCGATTTTTCCATCACTAGGCGCTACCAAGGTCCGCCTATATCCGTCGGGTGATTTTGATTCTCTTCAACAAATACCTTTCCTCTGGATCTATTGAGGAGCCAAATAATAATTAAGAATAATTTACATATCATAGGCTAATCAATCCGGAAAAAACATTGATTAGCCTATGAAAAAATAAAAGTAAATGAAGTTAATGATATTCAGGGAGGAGACGAATAAAGAGACTACAGTTATCAATCACCCCATTCCAAAATTAAAGTTCATTTAAAGTAAATAGAAGTTTCCCATGGCGACAGATTGTGGACCATATTTAAAAGGAGACCGTCATGAACACGAGTTCTAAGGGTAAGATAAACAATTATTTGAAGAACCTATCGTAAGCGCAACGGGAGTATTGATTGATTCCCATCATTAGACGGATAGATAGACGGATATAGACGGACCTTGGGCGCTACCACCCTCGCGCGCGCGTGCAACTTCCCAGGGTCTCGTCGTCACGGTTGACGGCCGGGGCCCGAACTAATGTAGGTCCTCGGACCGGCGAAATTCGGATCGGGAGGCGTAAAGTAGCCTTGCCACGCACGGGGGGGAATTTATTGCGTCGAACAAGAAGGAATTGGATTGTTCTCTGGCACTGACGGTGGCGGACGGAAGTTGATTAGCGTCATTTCCTCTTTCCCGATTGAGTCTCTTGGATATTAACGCACAGCCTTTAAATGTCATCATTTTTACGGCCCCCTCTCGCCCATTAAGTTTTATCGATCGTCGCACGAAGTGATAAATGCCATCAATACAGAATCGCTTCAGTGGTGGCGTAGCAGCCCGTGTTCTCTTGTGCTTGATATTTCTGTCGAGAGGCGGTTTCTCTCGAATGAATAAAATCTACTTGAAAGCAGTGTCAAATTGGGTAAAGTATGAAAATTGAAATGAATTATTTTAACATGTAGTTATTAATGCATTTGGTAATTTTTCCATGGAATTAGTAGCTTTCCGCGAAAGCTCTACATATCAGATTACGCAACGCTTAGTATCATGTAAGGTACTGCGGTATGATGGGGGAAGAAAGAGATCCTATTTAAATAGGAGCCATGTAATCATATAATATGGTAAAACATGATAGAATTGCAGTGGAATACGGTGTTAAAGTCTCCAATCGCTAAGATTCGCTCCATTTACCCAAACCATATAACAAGTTGGACCCTTTCTTCCTTTGTTTCTTTCATTATTCAAATTATATTTTTGAATAATAATAATTAGATTTCAATCATTTTGAAACCAAATTTTAGCACATCCAATATTGAGTCTTTCAACAAAGTTAATTAAAGGATTCCTCATAGAGCAGGGGTGGGCAAACTTTTTAAAGAGGGGGCCAAAGGAAAGGAAGAAAAAACTTTAAGCGGGCCATTATAATTTATTAAAAAATAAAAATGATACATTTTACAATTCTCGTGTTTTTTGTGATACCAAATCCTATTGATGACCGAAAGATTATGAAAGAGAATGAGATGACTGAAACTGTGGCTGCATTTCTAACATTTTTTCATTATTTGTATCGACCTGGGATTAGGAATAATTCCGCGCGGGCCGGATAGAACATTTCAGGGGGCCGCATCTGGTCCGCGGGCCGTAGTTTGCCCATCACTGTCATAGAGTGTTAAAGTATTTCATTAAAGGCAGTAATTTTGTCAGTTCGCGGACTCATTTCCTGCCTTGCTATGAATGAGGGATTAAGCTCTGCGTGTATGATTGACACGGATTGTATTGTCCTACAGATGAAATCTAACGGCATGCTCAAAATTCTCTTGGGAGTTCCATTAGAGAGCTATGATTCCTTAGGAATTGTGAAATCCTGAGTACTTTGTAAGGGATTGCAATAATCTGTTTATTTTTTTACTTTAACGCAATACATTTGTCGCTGATATGAGAATTTCAAGAAGCCTTAGCCAAAGAAGGGAAACGGTTGTATTTTTCAGCATCTTGTTTAGTAGTTAATGTATATTATTTATAAAAATATTCTCATACGATTTTGTTTTAATATCTTCGTCCGTTTGCATGGTTATCGCTAATTTTCTCGAAAAATCGTACGAGATTTAACGAGATGAATTTTTTTCACTGAATAAAGGTAGCCTTGCCAGTGTATAGCATACAGCTCACTTATTCGCGATATTACGAGCGATATACATATATCTGGCCCATAAATATTTGAGATATTCCCTCGAACTTTCAGATTTCGACCTTGATTTCCTAAATACCCGAATCGCCTACTGTTGGCTATCCACATCGAAGAAAACCTCTTTCTCAGCCGGGACAAACGACGCGGTCAGCCACCGTCGGCTGAATGAATATGAGGCGTTATTCAAAGCAGAAGATACATCCTTTGAAGTGGCATCTCCCTCAACCCCGCATACCCTTCCTCGGAAGATAGAGATCTCACAAGAATCCAGAATAAACAATGGAGACCTCGCCTGCGAAAGATTCTGCATGGATTTTCACGGAGAGGGTGGCGCGTTTGGGGGGGGGGGCGGGGAAGTCTCGGGGGCAAGGATAGTGGCAATACAGGGGCACCTCGTGATCGGTTTATGCTGCCTCGCTCCGGAAGGGGTTGGTGGGGGTTGAAGGGCAGCAGCGGTCGAGTTGAGTCCAACGCAACACACACACACAAGGGGTTGAGATGACTCGGGGAGGCGACACGGCAGCGGTGGCCATAAGAGATACGCGGGTGGCGAGGAATGCGAAACTTCTACCGAACGCGGATCCACAGTCTCGGTTTCCCGATCGTTTTTCCGCCGAGTCGAATGCGAATAACTCATGCCGAAACCCTGTCGTCGAAGCCATAAAGAGAGCGAGGGTGACGGCGATTCTCGAAATAAATTTCCCCCGGAAAAGTTCTGGATGTGCGTGAAGGTACCTTTTTATTATTCGCGTGGATGCAAAGAGGGAAAGGGGAAGAAGACAGGGTATTTTAAGGCTGCATAGATGTACAGAGTTCTCCCTCCGTCTTTTCCGTTTTCTGTGCACGTCCGATGCGGATCCTGATGGGAAAACGATGTTTCTGCATCTCTTTTTTTTTCTACGACGGAAATCTACGTGAGCCACCTCTACGTCAAAAGTAGTTTTTGAAACAAACTTTTGGGAACTGGGCCGTTGGAATATTCATCATGCTTGCCTCAATAATAACTATTTTTCATTTTATACACCAACTCATAGATTTTCATATTTTTTGCTGAATATGCCTTCTCATCTCCGTCATTTCTATGGAGGTGAGGCTTAAAGATAAGTCAAGAAATTTATCTAAACACTGAAAACACTTTAAGTGTGATGTTTAGGAAGAATTATACAGATAAAATTGATTGACCGAGCATCAAAGAAAGAGAGTTGAGTGAGAAAAGATTAGTCATTAAAAATGTTTGAAAAGTAGTTGTGACAACCTTATTGGGGACATTATTTGAGACAAGATCAAGACAAGGTCTGATGGAGACAGTTAGTTAGAGTTAAGGATAAGTTAATGGGAGGAATGGCAAAGGTAGGTCACACATAAGGCATGCAGAAAAAAAAGTGAGGATATAAAAGAGAAAATTTTCAGTGTGAAGAAGTTAGTTTACAGAAGAATAGAGTCGAGAGCTGCGTCAAACCAATTTTAGAATTGATGGCTCTCGATGATGATGATAGGCAGTTATGAGTTGACGCGGGATAAGTAAATACATCCATATGGCGAATGAACGAGACGTTTTCCTCAGTTAAGTCCAATGATGTCACCTGCACATCTATTTTAATTAAACATATGTCGGTCATATTCGAAAAAAGCTTTAGGGGTTAGTCAGCATCATCATAAGTCATCAATCCTCAGATTGGTTTGACGCAGCTCTCCACTGAGTTCTTCTATCGGCTAATCTCTTCATATATACTTATTTCTTCTCTTTCACATCCCTCATCACTTGTTCCATATATATCGCACCTTTTCCATTCTTTAGAGGTTAGTATAGAAGTATAAAAATCGAAATATTGTGACAAGTTTATTTTTTACTAATTATTTGCCGATTTATTTGCCGATAGGAAAATGGACTGGATAGCTTCGCCAACTTGATCATCATGATCATATGATTAATGAATATTATTGATGTTCTGCGTCGTTTTGTTGAGTAAGAAGACTTACACACTTAACCAACTTAACGATTCACCATCATTCTTATTTTATTGCTGGAAAGACCGAATTGATATTCATATAGCTATTCATGACTGATATGCAACACTTTTATAATGATACGAGACTATCACACGAAACACAAGTCAGTCGTTCACAGCTCACTGTTCATAAATGACCATTTTTCGATGCAGCATCATTATATGCGGCCCTTGTACAGAAGAATCACGATCCCGAATAATAAACTCTAAATGATAGAATTTTTTTGACTTGCACTCTCTTTCTCCTTTCGCCATAGTCGTAAATCTACCGTATTGCTCATATATAAATATTCGCAGTCGTTACTCTATGTGAACGAGGTCACCACTGCCGTGATTTTGTGTTAAAATTCTTTACGATTCTGTGCACGATATGCAATAAATTGTACCCAGTCACATGCACGGAGAGGTTTCATATGCTTGGTGCGGTGGGTAGAGTATTAGCTTCCCTTTTTTCATCGGCCAACAGCTTCAAATCAGCTTCATCTGTATCTAAATAATACTCTACAAGCCACCATGAAGGTTTATGGCAGGGGTTGGATCTTCAGCATACATAATGCCTATCAAGTTTAAAGAGGATTAATAGTTAAATTTTAGTGGAAATATAGCAATTTTAATAAGATTTACAGAGCAGAGCAAGCATGCATAAACTTTTTGTTGACTGGGTTAGCTAACAGTATTCTTACCGACATGTAGCTATCTTTGAATTTACTTAAAACATTCCGTCTTCATTTAAATCTACGGTCTGATAGTTACCTATACAATTTTTTCAGACCGCAAAAATGGAAAAATTACTTCTAGCTCTGAACTCTGTCCTTTCGGATGGGGTGCTGGGAAAAGTTGGTGCCCTTCGTTAAAAAGCAGGCTGATACCTATGCTGGGTTTCCCGTCCCACATGTCCTACGCACCCTGAATTTCTAGCCAAATACCCACCTATCATGGACGGCACAAAGGACTTAAGTTGTCCGTCACCTCCCCTAATAGGAGAACAGAACTTACAACACTCGCGCAGGAGCTAGAATGCAGATCCACTTGCGGGTTTGAAGTTACATTTCATCTCAGTACTTTGGTGGGATAGGTTTGCCCTCTTCCTCTTTTGTGCCATCCCTGCTCTCACCTTGAATCGACCCTCTCGGCAGGAGGCTGCTCCATTTCGCGCTGTCGTCTTGGGATTGTTTACGGACCGCGCGGGCAATTCCTCCTCAGCGTTGGGTTCCTGGCAAAGAAGCAAGTAACTGCAGTCCTGAGTATCTTCTCTTTCGCTGCGCAGTCGGAGGAGGGCGTGTTGATAATTTTCATGAATACCACTCCTTGGATTAGGTTGCCTCTCTCATTGAAATATCTCCTTCGCGTCCTCTTCCTTTCTCTCTCTCTTTCTTTCTCTCTCTCTTTCTTACATTATACCCTGTCCTTTCGGATTCTTTCCTGCCCCTGGTGCTTCCCTTATGCACCTCGTTCATCTTAAATGCGCTGGATTCATTATAGTTTTAGCCATAAGGGTGGCGTATATCTTTGGGTGGCATACCGATTTCAAACGTCCTAATTCTGAGGAATCTAGTGTCTCGTTGTGACTAAGAAAAACCACCACATGCTTGATGCACTTTTTTTTCTTTCCAAGTTTCACAAATCTGCAATAATTGTTCATGCGCACGTTTAGAGATTACTCTGCGAGGCACTTTATCATCACGTACACGCCCTAAGGTACATAATAAAACTCAACAATAAAAACGCTTGCACCAGTCATGTGCAACCATCTCAATAGTACGATGCAATTTATTTCCTATTATTTGGTTGGTCATTTTCTTTCATGTCATAATTTTCATTCCATTTACACTTGCAAGGATGCAGTTAGTATGGTTTAATTCATGATTATGCATTTCAATCCACGCTACCAATTATACACTTACGTAACCACTTGTTAAATTGCCTATAATGATCCATAATTTTTCGTGGGAAGGAAGACATTTTAAATCTTCGGCAATCTTTCTCTCTATTAGCGCTTTCGTCGCTTTTTCAAGCATATTACTCAGGCGTTGTCAATATATTTATAATATTTTTGGTCAAAAGTTCATCTTCAAATTTACTTAAAAGTCTCAGTGTAAATTTAAACAAAGCTTAATATTAAAATTTTGAGTTTTTAGCAGTGGAGAAGAAAAGGGTTGAATGTTCGAAATGTGGTGCTACCGAAGAATGATGAACATAAAGTGGAACTACCGAGTGACAAATGAATGTCTTAATAAGAGTGGGAGAAAAGAGAAGTCAGCTGAAAACTCTTAAACGGCTAAAAAAAGGACGACTTGATCGGCCATATCCTAACACACGATGGCCTGTTGAAGGCAATCGTCGAGGGAAAAGTGAGAGGGGAAAAATGGCAAAGATGGATGAGATATATGGAACAGGCCGTGAAGGATGTGAAAAAGTGGAACTACGTTAATATGAAGAGGTTAACTAATAGATGAATCGATTGGGTAGCTACGTCAAACCAATCCTAGGATTGTTGACCGATGATGATAATATGTGCGAGTGACAAAGGTATTGTATTTGTTACTATCGTGGGGAAGGATAACTTAAATCATTTGTACCGTGAGGGGGGGAGATGAGATTTGGGAAGAAAAAGGAATTTTGGGAGAGAAGGAGGAAGTGTGGAGAGAAACCCAAGCGTAGTCTTTATCCTTTTCTTAACGAAAGACGCGGAGTGATCCACGGTTTACTATCCCATCCGAAGGACTGGGTATTTCACTTGTAATTCTACATCTACATCTACACGATGCCCTGCAAGCCCCTGCGAGGGTGTGTGGCAGGGAGTCTATGCTCAGACCACTCAAGTAGAGGCCCAATATGCCACTTAAAACTTAATTTCACATCAGGTTTCCGAACCAGGGTCCTGTGAACGGAATGCTAGTGATTTATCTTCAACATTAACCCATGGAATTTGGTATTAATCCACTATGTTTTCCCTTGTAAGACCTCATTTGGAATATGCTGCCAGTGTATGGGATCCCTGCGAAATCGATCTAAATAACGAACTTGAACGTGTGCATCGAAGATCGGCAAGATTTGTAAAGGGCCGGTATGATAACCTTATTATCGTAACCAGTCTATTAAATTAATTAAATTGGGAATCATTGTCAGATCGCAGGTTGAAATTTAGACTTAATCTCTTAAATAAATTCCAAGACCATATTTTCAGTGATGATGTTAAAAATATTTTGCGGACCCCAACTGACTATGGTAGACTGGACCATAATCACAAAATTAGAGAAATTGATTGCCGAACTGACAGATTGAAAATGTCCGTTTTTCCTCGTACAATTAGGGATATGAATACGGTAAATGTATCCAGTACGAGTGTAACAATGGATAACATTGGTAGCTGAGTGTTGGTATAAGGACTTAAAGCTAACCCAACTAACAGCACGTTTTTGCTTGTATGCTTTGCTACTTTAATTTTTAATTACAAATTTTATGCATGATATGTAGTGCATGTCTGGTGAGAGTTCACCCCCTGTCACACACCTTTATGATGGCTTGCAGGGTATTATGTAGATGCAGATGTATAGCTTAATTTACATCTTTCTTCAAAAGTTCATTTCTTGTGCACCCACAAGATAAAAGGGCACAAAGGAAGGAAGACTTGAAACTGTTATTTAGATGCCTCGGAAACATTCACCGAGTGAATAGTCAACTTCGTCTTGACGTGTGCCCCTTGGTCTCTATTAAATCTTACGTGTGAATCACCGCTACAGAAACGCAACCCAGAACGCTGCACAGTGACTCTGTCTCGCAGGTTCTCTTGAATAATTTTTGTTCCTACGATGTATAATACGTCCTCTGTAAACTAAATGATCCCTGGCGTGAGTCATTTCTTTTGCTGTCAAGAATTATTATATGCTTTAGTACCCCGTCTGTGTCTTTTTAATATAGCTAAGGAATTCTATACCGCTCTACTTTTGCTTCACGTTCCCATCCATCCACTGCATTCATCATAGATATGTTGGGCCGTTTGTGATTGAACTCGAAGCTATATAAATTCAAAACTTTAGACAGTGATTTATATACTTGATGTTTGAAGGATTGGGCTCAAATTTCTTATCTTCTCTGTTAATTAGAGCGTGATATCTGAGAAATGTGATCAAAATCTACTTTCATCGTTGAAATGTCGATTTGAATAGCCAACTTCTATTAAGAAATGTGTTAAATCTCTTCCACTGCACTGTACTATAGTTTTTTCTAATTGTAGGACGCGAAAGTTCGCGTGAGATTGATTGCTATTTAGGATATACCTTTAGCGTTCCTATAGCTAAACGGTATAGTTTGATTGCTGGTACTATGTATTTACAGTTTCTATCTGTAATAGTAATAGTACTTCATAAAAGTGCATAAATAGTTTGAAGGTAATATGTTTTACCCTTCTAAGTATATGTAAATTGTATTTTAATGTGATTGAAACATGAACTAAAAAGCAATAGGCTCAATCTAACGATCCAATAAAACTTAAAAAAATTTGAGGCAACATGCTTCCTCCCGGGATTTAGATAGGCATAGATTTTCCATCCGTAACAATTGGTGGCCAGCTATTGCTAATGCTTTAAAACACCGCGGGAAAAACATCTGTGACGAACGAAACATATTACTCATTTGGAATTATCGTTTCTCAGTACCATTTGCATCTCTCGAAGGTCACTGAACTCACATTATCGGATTAAAGTAGCTAGCGAGCTAATTTATGACTTCAGGTTTCGTGAGCCCCGGATGCTCAGATATAAACGCAGTTTTATTCTTGTAGTTCAACAAACAAGTCAGACAACCAACAAATAATAATCCCATTTATAGAATTATATATGCGCACAGTTAAGTAGAACACCGATTAAAAAAGAGAAGAGTGCTTTGAGAAGAAAGACACAAAGTGCTTCAACGAGTCAATTTGACTAAAAAAAGTGAGAACTAAATATACGATGCACTCTTATCGGCAATATAGGCCATAATTCCATTTCACTGATGCCATGACACCCGAAGCAACTTTTGACCTTTCTCTTGAATCAACGCCGCCAGTTACTCACGACATAATCAGGCTAATGCTGCCTTATCAAACTAACAACTCTGACACATTTACACCTTTTTTAAAGTTGCCTTCGTAATCACCTCATTATCCATAACCATAAAAGAGTATTTCCCAGCTGAACGAACAACAGAACGAAATTCTGTACATTACTGTTTAACAAAATTTTTATCTTTCTCTGGCAAATATATGAACATCTTATTATTTCAAAGCATATTAACTTCTGACTCGCACCTATCCCTCTCTACTTCGGGCCGATAGCAAAAACGCTCTTTAGAGGGAATATTTATGCAAAACTTGTTCATTATAGGTATCGGGATTTGTTTATTCGGGTTACTTCGGACCTAAATACGCTATCTGGAACGCCGACGAAACTTTAGTCCTCAAAATGAATCAACGCGGAAAAAACCCGAATAAACAAAAGCTTTGTTTATCTCCTCATATTGATGCATCTCAGGCATAACATTAATATAATTTAAATCAAAGATTCAAATTACGTGGTAACAAGGATAATATCCGAGCTAATTATTCATATTGAGTTAATCTCTTCAAGTCTCCTTTCATCTCTGCCACTACCAGGTTTCGTAGGCATAGATGTGCTTCTGATTCCGGTGTAAGTATGACTTCCATTCAATAAGCACTTTGGCGTAAGGATAAAAGCTTTTTTCTGTCCATCTCCGCACCTGTTCAAACGCGTCATTTTGCTACAACTGTTCGTACGACCTACACCGATCGATATTGTCACTTTTGATTCCGTAAGGTTCGGTCGCATTGATGCTTGATCATTGAGTCACCAATATCCGTAAGGAGGGAGTTTGGTGAGCATAAATCTCAAAAAAATCCATGAAAGAAAGGACTGGTGGTCCATTGAGAATGGTTTATGGAACAATAGGCTCGGTCAGCTTCCGCCTGTAACACTCGAATTCCGAGCGTCCCTCGGCTCCTCGTTGATCCCGCAATGGGCTTCCCGGAATGGAGTCCGGGGGCCTTCTTTCGCCCCCAAGCCCACCTCGTGGAGAACATGTGGGCCCCGAAACCAAGAGACCCGCGTCCCGGAATCCTTGTGAAGTCACGACGTTCCCGGCGGGGGTTCCATTGATGGATGGAAAACCTCAAATCCCTGGAAACCCTTTTCCGGTGCCCTCAAATGCCTTCTCCCTCACGCTCCACATTGGGCAGGAAGAGTGAGGAAGGAATGATTGAGCAGATGCGAATCGTATGCTTTATTTCTGTGATGCTTAGGGGGGAGTTCAGTAGAAGCTCAAGATCAATGTTTAACTCGCTTGAAGAGTTGAAAGGGTATTGCGCTCTGGGAGGCAGAATAAATTGAGGTTTTTTCATGAAGTTGCTACAAACCTTAAATAATAAATTTACCTGAACATGACAATTAAATTGCACATATTACATTGATAGGGATTAATGAAACAAATCAGGTGCAATTATGATGTCTGTTTTTTTTCGTTCATTTTAGGGTGTAAGAATGACAGCATGGAATACTATTACATGTACTCATGTAAGTCTTGGTAGTACTTCTTAACGTTTTCTTTAAATGATGGGTGAAAAGTTTAACTGGTAATGTGTGCAATGTCCCGCATGGTATTCGTGGAAATCTCTCCTTAGATATGTAGTATGAGTAAACTTTAGTGCATATGCGTAGTCATGTTTCATCGAAATCTACGCGATACCCTGCAAGCCACCGCCAGGGTGTGTGGCAGGGGGTGAAGATCACCAAGCATGCACTACCGACATGCAAAAGGGCAACTATAGGGTCTCATGCAACTAGATTGTTAGTATCAATAGTATTTAAGGGATTAATACGTGCACCATGCACTACAGACTACTCTAAAATATTTCCCCTACCCATCCCTTTGATATGCTGCCTATTCTGTCCTCTTATAGTACGGGAGAAATGTTTAGTGATAAGTAACCTCTCTGCCACATAATATCAAGATGGCATAGATAGTCAGTAGATACAGCCATAGAGATAAACAGAAACTGAAGGAGCTAGGAGGAAATGATCAGACGAGTAGCGCAGGTAAATCGGGCATTCACCGCGAGAAGAATCTACCTGCTTCTGAAAATAATAGCGTGGGAGAGAAGAAGAACGTGTCGTGACGTACACATGGAATATTCTCTTTGACGAAAGTGAGGAATGGATAATAATAGTCAGAAAATGGCAAGTCTATAAGTTTTTCTAATACTTTTCTATGGGATATCTATGAATATGAAATATGTACTTATATTGAGTGCCTTTAAAGTCATAAGGAGAGGGGGAGAAAAGAGAATTCCGGTGAAAGCTTTAGAGATAAGAAGGGATAAGCTAATAAGCCCTACCTCGAGACAAGATAGCCTCATGAAGACAACTGTCGAAGGAAAAGTGAATGGGAATATCCTTCCCACTGGGAAAATAAATGAAATAAAGGTTGTAAATGAGAATAATGTCAATATGAAGAGGTTAGGAGTTGGAAGAGTGGACGAAGAGCTGCGGTAAACCAATTTTAGGATTGATGAATAGTGGTGGTGACCATGTTGTCAAGTCTCCTTTGTTGGATATATCATACATTCACTCCTATCTGCGAACATTATGGGGAATCCACGAGTACTTGATTGCTTTGTACTTATTTCTCACTAGCTCTGTTGGCCAAATCTGAGACTCGCCGGTCCTGCAGCCCAAAGGTCGCTGGTTCGGATTCCCCCAAAAAGGTGGAAATTGTGTTTTTTTAGGATTAAGCTAAGCGTCGGAATAGGATGTGATATAACCTTAGCGCTTGGAGTGTCTACATAAAATATTAATTCTTCATAAAATAATTTCATAGTCCGGCGAGGGAGGCAAGTTAAGAGCCCGCCCCCTTTGGGCATCAAGGGAAATGCATGAATACGATGACCGAGGAGGAATGGGATGGGGGCCGGAAAACTCTGCTGTTCGCCCCCTTCCCGTCGGACGGGAAAAACATTTCGAGACAGCCGAAAAGGAGTTTCCCCATCCACGTTCTTTTTCCACTCCCAAACCCCACTCGTGTTTCTATCCCCGTCATTGTGCCGCTCTCTTTATTTTTAGCCGCGGAAAGAATTCGCCTGGAACTCGGGCTGGAGGTGGAAGGGCGGAAGGGAATCGGAAGAGAGGACGGGATAAGGGCAGTGTCTTCAAGAAAAGTCGAGGTGGGAATAAGGGGGGAGGACCGGTCAGTCCTGGACACTGGTCATCAAGCACAGGCACGGAAGAGTTTCGGCAATGCAAGGCGTGACGCGAATGGTGAGGAGGGGGATTGCTGTAATTGGTAGCCAGCTTACTATTTCAAACATTAGATTTAGTTTACATTTACAGCCAGTGTACATTAAAGTAATAATGAATTAACAAACGTGGAATCCTTTAAATATCTTGGAATAAGACTAACACATGATCTTTCCTGGGGTAAACACATACGAGAAATAATGGGTCAAGCGAATCGTAAACTGGGATTCGTCTAAAGAGTACTGGGTAAATGTGACGATCATGTACGAGAAATCAGCAACTTTTCCCTTGTAAGACCTCATTTGGAATATGCTGCCAGTGTATGTGATCACTACGAAATCGGTCTAAATAACGAACTTGAACGTGTGCAGCGAAGATCGGCAAGATTTGTAAAGGGACGGTACGATAACCGTATTAGTTTAACCAGTCTATTAAATGAATTAAATTGGGAATAATTGTCAGGTCGCAGTTTGAAATTTAGACTTAATCTCTTAAACAAATTCCAAGAACATATTTTCAGTGATGATGTTAAAAATATTTTGCGGACCCCAACTTACTATGGTAGACTGGACCATAATCACAAAATTAGAGAAACTGATTGCCGAACTGGCAGATTCAATATGTCCTTTTTTCCTCGTACAATTAGGGATATGAATAACAGTAAATATATCCAGCACGAGTGTAGCAATGGATAACATTGGTAGCTGCATGTTGGTATAAGGACTTGAAGCTAACCCAACTAACAGCATGTTTTTGCATGCTTACTTTGCTATTTTTATCTTTTTAAATGGTGTAGTTTCGAACAGTATATAAATTCTAATTCTTTTTTATGCATGATATGTAGTGCATGTGTTGTGAGAATTCACCCCCTGCCACACACCTTTATGGTGGCTTGCAGGGTATTTATGTAGATGTAGATGTACACTTTGACTAAGACTGTGGCCGGTTGCTAAGAAGTGTTTCCCACCATCAGATTCTCATTGTCAGACCTTTCTTACTCAATAACATGAACGGTTTATGCTTCACATCTGCAAATATCCCGTAACGTTCTGAAAATAAACTCAGTCACTTTGTAAATTACTCGAGGAATATTTTACTGTACGACCCATGTTTCGACACTTAGACCTGACAGACCTGGTGATGAGGTATATGTGTCGAAACCAGTTCGTCGTACCAGAAATATTTGTTGTTGACTGAAAAAAGCAACCAAGTTTCTTTTTATAACATTTTTTGACTTGAATGATTTTTGCCGGATTTATATCTGAATTACAACAAGTCATTGGAAATTGTAGGGATGAATTAGTAGTAATTCTTATTCGGGGAAGGTGACCGACAACTAAAGTCATTTAGCCCATTTAGAATGTGTTAGTGTTTGAATAAAGTATAGAATTCTTCGGGAAACAGAGGTAAGGTTGACCAAAACTCGGCGCCTGTATTAGCTAACTCTTAAGAGAAGGCGCCTAGGGTTCGGCAGTTCAACGTCCCATCTGACGGACGTAGTACTGAACTTGGATTGCTCTCTTCACTAGGGTGGGCCGAAAAAAGGTTTTTTTTCCGGATCAAATTTGCCCTATGCGGGAAAGTTGTGTACTGATATCAGGATCTCGCATGCAAAATTTTTTCGAAATCGGATAATATTAACCACTGCCGCCCGAGCTCTAAAGTTTAAAATTTTGCGAAAATTCAGGCGGAAATGGGAAACAAACGGTTATGGAGAATAATTTGTTGCGAATATTGGAATATTGGTAAAAGTCAACGATAGATACATGTTTTTAGATTACAACACTGAAATGTGAAATTTATTTGACGAAATCTATGGTTTATACGATGCCTAAGAATAAACAGCTAATTTAGAGTGTAGGCAATCCGCACAACGATTAAAATTTTTACACGCTCCAAGCATCACTTCAAATAGATCACTTTTGGGAGCCGTATTTTGGATAAATTAATATTTTTTCGAATGCAGTTCCTTTATAAATGTCTCATGCTTCATTTGGGTATAGATAATACATTAAAACAGACGAAAAAGCGGTACGTTTTGAAACTAACTTAAATTATGGCGAAGAATCACGGCCTGGTATTCATCACAAAGGTGATTCAAACATTTAATTTCCTCGGTATATACTGTAATATCCAATAATTGGTTCTTGCCCCCGTGAGCTGCAGATATTCTTCGCAAATCCAGCGAATTCGTGTGTCGTAAATGCCTGTGGATTAGATTGCAAAAGGAGTGGATGTTCACTCGGAGACAAAGCGGGCTGCGCGCTGGGAAAGATACTACGAATCAGACATTTTAATACACTAGTGGAGTCCAAACGAATTCTTTTGTTAAAAAAGGCTGATATAGCTACGATCTACTCATCAGAAGATAGTAGCTTTTTCTAAGAACTTTGATGAATTGTGGTGGTTCACTGTAGGAAATGATTTATCTCTGTGTACGGCATATACGTGCTCCTCCAACCGGCACTTTCTTGGAAAACCGGGAGTTAACTAGTCCCTAAGCGATAGTAGGTACAGCTAGTTCGACGTGAGCCAGGTATGATAAAGATAGCTAGTGGTAGAGCTAAGGAAAGTATGAATGAGACGGAGGACGGAGGTTATCCTTATCTGGCCCCAGCGATGAGTTGATCGTGAATACTTCGGTGATAAAATGGCATAGAATTCTCATACAAGACATATTCCATTGTAAACCCCTATAACTGATGTTAAACTCCTTCATCTCATGCTGTTACTATCGTTACTCATTAACTCACCATATTCGTTGCAATATTTTATTTTCCTTGGGGATTCCCATCCGTTGTCGGACAAGATGCGTATTTCACTTCATAAGCTTGAGGTAGTCAGTCAGTTGGTATTCATTGCTGTGAGTGAATAAATACATTGTGCAGCGTACTGTGGTTTCGGTTGCAAGAAGATTAAAGCAATGGAAAAAATACAGAAAAAGCTTGAAAGGTGTGGATAGGAGTGCCTGATATTTGGTGCACCCGTAAAGTTCGCGGGTAATGTTTTGCCTTCTTATGAGGAGATGATGAAAATGTATTTGTACTCTCGGTACATTCAAGAAGAAAGTGGAAATACCGATACATCTGTGCCGGGAATCGCGGAGACGGTGGATTATGCCATTGAAGACATTTGGAATAGATCCTCTATACCAGTTGTCGGACAAGAGCAAATTGTGAGACGAATTATTCAATACTATGGAAAATACCGCAATAATCTTCGATCTGTCAACAAGAAGACTTTCGTTGATCTGAAGCAAGACTTTCCTCGTCACGCGTATCAGCTGTTTGATGTTGCGGCATGTAAATTCTCTAGTGGAACTGATTGTGCTTGTGAAAATACCACCAAACTGCCATTTTTAGAACGTGTATTCCTTCAGGACCAGAGAAGTGATAGAAAACTGAATATCAATGCCATTGAGGTTCAGGAAACTAAAAAGAGGGAGAGGAAATAGAATAGGTTAGAGAGAAAAAGACCATCAGAATGAGCCACACTAACTGAGCAAGAAGTTCGTGAGATTTGGAAATACTCAAGTGAAGAAACGTCTGCAGATGAAGAATTACGCGACGCAAGAAGAGAACTTATTTCAGAGCGAAATGTAGAAAGTATTTGGTGTTCCGTTAAAAGTAAAAGTAGTAACGCAAAAAAGATATATGTAGGTGCATATTACAGGCCACCGGACGCAGACGTCAATTCTATAATAGAGCTAGAGTCAGAGATACGCACATTACTTTCTGGGAAGAATGATAGAGGAATAATAGTAGGCGGAGATTTCAATCTCCCCTCGATAGACTGGAATACGTGTAGTTTCATTGCAGGAGGTAAGGATAAGGAACATTGCGAATCACTGTTGAACACCTTTACGACACATTCTCTACAACAGCTAGTAACAGAGCCGACCAGGGGTAACAACATTCTAGACTTATTAGCAACAAATATACCCGAGAGAGTTCTAAATACAGTTACAGACACAGGAATTAGTGACCATAAAATAGTGCATGCGAAATTTATTGTAGGCGTTGAAAGACATTATAAACCAAGGAGGAGGGTGTACTTATTTGGCAAGGCAAATTACGACGGTATGAAAGAGGAATTAAGGGAAGCGTTTAATGTATTCAGCGAACAAAGCAAAGGATTAAATACAGAGGATTCGTGGAGAGAATTTCTTGAGGTCACCCGTAACGCAGTTCATAAATACATACCAAGTAAATATATTAGTGATAATACAGAGCCAAGGTGGTATAACGCGGAGGTTAGGAAATCACTAAAGCGACAAAGGGTATGCCACGCTAAGATGAAAAATGCCAGACGGGGTCTATCGGTAGAGGAAAAAAATGAGCTAGTTCAAAACTATAAAAAATCGAGAGCAGTAGCAAGGAAATCATGTCGGCAAGCGTTATCACATTTCAAGAGCAAGATGTTAGGAGAATATTTAGATAGCAATCCTAAAGCGTTTTGGTCATATGTGAGAGAGCTTCAGGGAAATAAGTCCACAGTGCACACACTTAAAAATGATAAAGGAATCAGAGTCACCAGCAGTGTAGAAAAAGCCAACACTTTAAACACCTTCTTCCAAAGTGTATTCAACTCATCGTCACAAAACGCAGTGGAACCACCGCCGAACACTTTCAGTGAGCAAATGCCCGAAATAAAAATTTCATGTCGCGGAATAGAGCAGCAGTTAAAAAGCATAAGTAAAAACAAAGCACCAGGTCCCGATCAAATTCCTTCCAGAGTTTATAAAACATTAGCTTCTGAAATAGCCCCCTATCTAGAAATAATATTCAATAAAACACTAAAGAACCACACAGTACCCAAGGATTGGAAAGTAGCTAACATTACACCTATATTTAAAAGCGGTGATAGGGAAGAACCTAGTAACTACAGACCCATTTCACTCACGTCAATCTCTTGTAAGATATTTGAGCACATAGTAGTCAGTTCGATCATGGGGCATTTGGATAGTCAGGGATTACTCATAAACAGCCAGCATGGGTTCCGGAAAGGTAGATCTTGCGAGACACAATTAGCTTTATTCGTACACGATATTTTAGTCCACGGCGAAAGCAGTACTGAAGTTGATGCGATATTTTTAGATTTTAAAAAGGCTTTCGATAAAGTTCCTCATGACAAATTAATCTTGAAGTTAGAGAGTTTTGGTATAAATAAAGACGTTGTATGTTGGGTAAAAGAATTCTTAAGTGGGCGAGAGCAGAGGGTTGTCATAGATGGTATCATGTCGGACACAATCGAAGTCACATCGGGAGTTCCCCAGGGTAGCGTAGTAGGTCCGCTTCTATTTCTTTTATACATAAACGATTTGGGTACCGTAGTTAGTAGTAACCTTAGACTTTTTGCAGACGATGCGGTGGTGTACAGGGGTATATCAAACGAAGAGGACATGAAATCACTTAGCAAGGATTTAGATGCAATTGAAGAGTGGTGCGACAAATGGCAGTTAGAACTCAACCTTAAAAAGTGTGTAGCTATCAATTTTTGGAGGAGGAATAATTCGATAGAGCGATCCTATAGAATTAATAACACGAAGATCGAAAACGTTGAAACCGTAAGATATTTAGGTGTAACAATCACTAAAGATTTATCGTGGGGAAGACACATAAGGGAAATATGCGGCCGAGCGAAGAGAAAGCTAGGATTTATAAAAAGAGTACTTGGGAAATGTGATGAGAAGACAAAAGAGCGATGCTACTTTTCACTAGTTAGGCCCCACCTTGAGTATGCAGCCAGTGTATGGGATCCTAATGAATTAGGTTTGATGAGAGAACTAGACAGTGTGCAGCGTAGAGCAGCTAGGTTCGTCAAAAGGTGTTACGATAGGTTGAGTAGTGTATCAGAATTAATACAAGAATTAGGGTGGGAATCATTATCAGAGCGTAGATTAAAGTTCAGATTTAATCTATTGCAGAAATTTCAATCGGATAGCTTTACTGAAGATGTTAGGCACATATTGAAAACACCAGCGTATTATGCTAGATTCGACCAGATAAATAAGATTAGAGAGATAGATTGTCGTACAGATAGATTCAAAATGGCATTTTTCCCCCGTACTATAAGAGAACAGAATAGGCAGCATAGGAAAGGGATAGGTAGGGGAAATATTTTAGAGTATTCTGTAGTGCATGATGCATGTATTAACCCCTCAAATACTATAGATACTAACAATCTAGTTGCATGAGACCCTTTAGTTGCTTGCTTGCATGCTAGTAGTGAATGCTTGGTGACCTTCACCCCCTGCCACACACCCTCGCGGTGGCTTGCAGGGTATCGTGTAGATGTAGATGTAGAAGTGATGCTGATGATTTTTTTGGAAAAAATGTTGGTGTAAATAATTTATATTTGTCTAGATTTGCGTCTGCCTGTGAAAGATTCTGTATATCGAAACGAGCTGCTGCAGCACTCGCATCCGCGCTTCTAGTTGATATCGGGATGGTTTCTCAAGGAGACCACGTGCTTTTTCAAGTGGAGAATGCCTGGAGAGTCTTTCAGCGAGAAGTCCAGGGAAAATGTTTCATTCCAGGTGGACCACTACAGCAATTCGTATTCTTCGATTTTATGTTTCAACCAAAACTCCTTCAAAAGAACAGATGACATTGGCAACTTCTGTGATGAAAGTATAAACTCCTATGTGGTTCGCGATAAAATTAAGACCACAATGCACGGAAGGCCCGAAGAATATCATGAACATGATACATTTCATGAAATATATGGATCGAGACATCAAATTACGCCTTTACTCAATCATTCGGTGAAACGCTTTTTTTGCTCGCCCAGAGAATGTTCTGCTGGCAATACTAGCCGATGAGAGAAGACCGATCCGTGAAATGGCCGTCGAAAAAATATTAAAATCAGAAGAAGGGATTTAGGAAATTCGAACTTCCAAATATGAATTTTGATGCACAAGATTACGTCTACTTAGTTGACTGGAAAACAGTAGCGGTAACTCAACCACCTTTAATAGCTGATATCATAAGCAAAGATTTGGGAGATATTCTGAAGGAAGGGGCTTCGTTGAAAGTACCCCCATTTGCATGCCACACACAAGCAGTTGAAGGGATGGTACAAATGATCACGGTGGCGTCAAAATCCGTGTGCAGTCCAGAAAGCAGGCATGGATGGGCATTATCATGCATAAAAGGCCGAAAACTTCAGCCAAAATTTGAAAATAAAGCACAGCATAAGGTATAATAAGAACCAATGATAGGCAGATACCTAAAAACGTGCCCTATGGAAGGGTGGTTTGGGAGGGAACGGGTGGAACTCGATAGTAGCCACCTCCTCGTGGTGAGTTCTGGGTAATTTCTCCACGAAAATAGCGAAGAGCTACTTAAATAAATACTTGGTGATCAGGCTGTGCCTTTATCCTACCTTGATTAACTGAT
This sequence comes from Platycnemis pennipes, assembly GCA_933228895.1. NCBI lineage: Eukaryota > Metazoa > Arthropoda > Insecta > Odonata > Platycnemididae > Platycnemis > Platycnemis pennipes. The sequence continues at coordinate 38,531,125 of OW121851.1, read as the reverse complement.
TTTTTTGTGATAATAGCTCAACATGCATAAAATTCTTCATCGTAAATGAGGTTAGTTAGTTAAAAATTTAACTTTACCTTCTGTTTTAATGTATTATCTATTACCAAATGAAGCATGAGACATTTATAAAGGAACTGCATTCGAAAAAATATTAATTTATCCAAAATACGGCTCCCAAAAGTGATCTATTTGAAGTGATGCTTGGAGCGTGTAAAAATTTTAATCGTTGTGCGGGTTGCCTACACTCTAAATTAGCTGTTTATTCTTAGGCATCGTATAAACCATAGATTTCGTCAAATAAATTTCACATTTCAGTGTTGTAATCTAAAAACATGTATCTATCGTTGACTTTTACCAATATTCCAATATTCGCAACAAATTATTCTCCATAACCGTTTGTTTCCCATTTCCGCCTGAATTTTCGCAAAATTTTAAACTTTAGAGCTCGGGCGGCAGTGGTTAATATTATCCGATTTCGAAAAAATTTTGCATGCGAGATCCTGATATCAGTACACAACTTTCCCGCATAGGGCAAATTTGATCCGGAAAAAAAACCTTTTTTCGGCCCACCCTACTCTTCACGGCACTAGTGTACGTACCAGGTAACCTCGAGATGGGAGGCCTGTATTCATTAGCGACCACACCAGCCCTATCCACTTGACTCTTCCATCGCGGGTGATTTCAGCAATACAGGCGACACGCTGACAACCCATGTTTATCCCAGGTGGTGGAAGCGGGAGTCGCAAAATGCATAAGCTTCCCCCGCGGGACGAACGTCCGAAAAGGGACAGGAACAAAAGGAGGTGGACGTCGGAGCAAGTGTTTTCGGACGGACGGGAGGTGGTTCCCCTCCGCCTGCCATTGGCCCCCTCCCCTCACTTCCCCCCTTCCCTTTCTCTCGCAGTCCCGCGTGGGAAAGTCCTCTCCGTCTGGTGGACATAGTGGACTCAACCCCCTCCACTCATCCGAGAGGAATGCAAAATCGGTCCACTCCGTGGATTCCAGCGCGCGATGCAGAAGGCATTCATAAATAGAAGCGCAGGGGGGAGGATGCGGGAGGGGATGAGACACTGGGATGGGTTTTGAGGGGAGCGGAGGTGAAGGATGTCCTCAGTAGGATGGAAGCGGTAGATTTCAAGTGAACACTTGCCGAAATTGCGGTCTCCAATGACAAAATAGGTGAGGAATGGGGGCGTTTACTTCGGAACCGAAATCGCAATTTTGTACACGAAATCGTTAGATGGAAACGAAATTGGAATTTTAGTGAAAAACTTAATCTTCTAACCACAACCATTCACTCATAAATCGAAAATTAAAATAAGCAAAAGGTGACGCCCACCGAAAAAGCTGCTTTGGTGTCATTGACGTCATTTTCCTCCCGTCCTTGACTGCTTTTAGGGGAAGGGAAGGGAGTGGAGGGGAGTTGTCGGAAGGTCTGCTCGCAAAGATGTTGTCGCAACATCTCCTGCAACTGCAGAGTCAGCTGTGTTCCCCCCCTCGTCCCCCCCCCAATTGCGATAAGGCAAAGTTCGTGGGCTCAGTTGTGATTGGACGAAGTCGAATACGTCAGAGGTTGCACCACGCCCACTTTTCCGAAAGGGTTAAAAACATCAGTTTTTCGACGCTTATAACTCAAGAAATAATTGACGGATCAAAAAACGGAAAAATACAGGTATTTTTATTTTACGAACTCTTATCAGATTCGGCAATAAAAATATGGTAAACGACCCCATTATTGCAATTGGAAGGAGAAAGGAAAGAAATTAGGTTGGAGAAATTTGATCACGGTAACAATAGTGGACGAGGATGTAAAACATTAAGAACTGAATTAATGTTGAATAATGTAATGGAGAGGGAAATTTAGGTCAGAAACAATAGAATGTTATTTATTGTATGGTTTACGATCAGTACAGCATAGTCCAAATTGCTAGCGAAATTAGGATGGGAATTACTAGGTGCCAGATCGTAGGTTAAAGTACAGGATAAATCTTCTGCGTGTTTTTAAGAAGTATATCTTCATTGAATCGATAAAAAAAACAGTGTACTATGGTAGAATGCATCATGAAACAAAAAACTTAAGAGATTAATATTGAAGAAATTATGCATAAAATGCAATTTTCTTGCAGGTAATGAGGAAGGATACTAGGTTAATTTGAAGGCATCTTGAAGATAGCTAGGCTTCGTGACGTATTTTTAAGTATATTATATTTATATTTACGTTTTTGCTTTTATTGTGAACCTATAAGTGCAACATATGTGTGTGCTCATGTAAATATTTGAGTAACTGTGCCGCGTGTTGATAAGAAATTTCTAATTGAGCAGTATTCTAATCATAATTGCATGTACGTTTTGCATTAATTATACTCACCCTCTACCGCACATATTTGAGTAGGTTTGCAGTGTATGTACGTACTTAGAGATGTTGGTAAGCGCATGGGATTGGTTAGGAAGTGAGATAAGAGTTGAAATACGTTACCGAAAAATACCAGGCAAAGATTATGCCCAATAGTGGTCTAATAATAGTTATGGTGATGGATAAAATTCAAAAAAAGTGTATAGGCGTAAGATAACTTACCCAATGTCTCATGAACCGCACGGGATGATTATTTCAGTTACTGACATAAGCGTTCAGAAAATTAAAATACGAATTCTGCTTCCAGACTTTTTGCTCGCTCTCCGACATTTTTTTCCGAAACCCCTTTTCTATTTACAGTTTCGGCGCGTAAATAAACTCTATTATAAGTTCGGTTACGCCATTGTTTACGCCTCAGTTGAAAAAAAACACTTAGTAGTCGTCATGTTATTAGATCGTTCTCGTGGCTTGGATGTGAGAACATGTGGGATCTCGTAGTTGGCCTGTGGTGTTGGTAGCCATGTCGCTTGTCTTAGCAAGATGCAAAACACGTTGAATGGCTTGCTTAAAAATACTACTGTAGCTTCTTGCAACTCCACGGCTACTCTGTAAAAATACTACTCTTATTTTCTATTCGGTAGGATGCAGTTTAGTGTTATTGAAATTATTATCTATTTTAAATCGAAATCAACCTATTTATCCAGTATGATTCCTTCTCATCTCAATGCGAATTGAAATTGAATTGAGGAGTTCACAGAGCTCAGACCTGGAGTTACCCACTGATATGCGCACCATTGCAAGGATTCCGAAGAGAAAAAGTCATGTACATAGGACAAGAATCGAAGCCACATCCCTCTACATCGCGCCGAGTGCTTCGTCGAACGGAGCCCGAAGTGCCTTCCTTGTCTGTAAACTTCGTTTTGCTCCATTTCCCGAAATCGACGTCCTTCGATTCATCTTCGGGAATGTACGAAAAGTTAAGTAATACTAGACCCTCTGTTAAGAAGTAGCGTAACTAATGCTTATAGCTTGGGAACTAAAAGTGGCAAATTTTTCCATTTTTAAAATCCAGTGTTTTTATCGTTTCCAACTTATTCTTGGGTTTTATTCCGAGGTTAGCAGAAAAATTGTGTTAATGTGTTGGGTGATCATCTGTTTGTCGTGTTTGTTGAACTACCTATACTTGAATGGATTTTTAATAGAAATATACGTTATTAGTAGCGTCAGTGTGACTTCACGCTCCCCCGAAACTAGTGGGTAATAGGTTATAAAATATATAATAACGCAATGGTGGAAGATATATGCATTACACATACTTTTGGTGTAAAAGGCAAGTAGTTGAAAATGTGATTTTATTCAAATAAATCGATGCTCTCAAATATTTAGTAAGGGTTGATCTTCGTTGAACATCTTGATTGAATTAGTCAATGTTACTTAATATTCTCCCATATCATTACCTGCAAACTAGGTAATTAATGATAAATAAAAATGACCTTGATTAGAGAACCGAATCAACAAATGTAGAATCGCTGGTGGTGGAAGTTTCTGGCGTAACTTTATGGAAATTGCTCATAATGAAAATAAACCTTGATTTTGTACTTACGCGTAAATTCATTAAAATACGGCCTGGGTTTCGACGTCCAACGTCAACCTGATAATGACGTTGGTCGTTGAAACCCGGGTGGTATTTTAATAAATTCATGTGGAAGTACAAAGTCAAGTTTTCTTTTCATTTCAAATGTAGACTTCATGGAAACCGCATCGATAGGCTTTGGCACATGGTGGGGGTAAGAGACACTAGCGGAGAGAAATAGCCGTCGTCTATTTTGTCCTTTGACGTCAAAGGCGCGACAGTTCTCGTAAAATTAAAATAAAAACCTTCCTTTTTCAACGACCGGTGCTCTTAGCCCGAGATACCAAATATTTTTAAGGGAAAGCAACGGTATTCCTACCTTTCAGGTCCATGTTTTACCTTCCGAACTGGACGGATGGTTGGAGCGGCGCCGGCTATTGTATTAGCTCGGCGATGGAAGACGATCCCATGCTGTGACTAATCCTACGCCCAACTAAACACTTTTTGAAAGCGCACTGCATGAAGCATTAAGGTTGAATAGGACCCGTCGGTGTTCGTTAGTAAATTTAATGACACTACGCAAATGTATCTATGTTTAAGAAGGTTATTGCTGCTAGATCTGTTGAAAATATTTAGTAAATAAATTTAACGCCGTCTAATTAGACGTGGGTAACGGCAAACTGTATTATCTTGCACACTAAGTAAGAACCGACCACTAATGTTGGAACTGTAATGATGATGAAAATAATGACATATGGAGACTAGCGTAAATTTGTATTTTGTGGTGGCTAGATTATTGGCTTCCCATTCAGGAGGTCCGGGCTCGAATCATCTACATCTACTGAGTGCGCTACAAGTACCCTACAACTCGAGGGTGTGTCGAGAGAATCTCAGAAGTGGCAGAGATATTTTATGAATATCAGAGAGATTTTTGTGGAAGCTGCAAGGCCTGTTAAGCAGTAATCGTTTAAATACAATTACAGAATTATTAAAGATTTGCGTGATCAGACCAATAATTTGATGAAAAAGAAAAATCTAACTGCGACTAAGTTTACTCAATAGCTCAGTATGTTACACCCTGTGTTGAAAGTGATCTTAACTCATGTTTTAGATTTTTAAATGACATATATGTAGGTCATATTTGGTGAGAATTCACCCCATGTCACACCACTTTGAGGTGGCTTGCAGGGTATTATGTAGATGTAGATATGTTGTTACTTTCTTTGATTATTTCCCAATTTTATGCTACAGTGAAACTTATATTAAGCAGATAAGTAGAAACCTTTCGTATCCAATAAAAGGTTTAGGTCCCAGCATGCGTTATAGGCATTTATTACAACTATTTCTTAAATGAAAACTGTTTCACACGGAAACAAATCGATTCCATTTGCTTTAATTTTAAATAAGCATTCCGGTACTTTAATCAACAGTAGAGCTGAATCTGAAGATGGAATCGTGAATAAAACTCGACAAAAGAGGGAATCGGGTCAATGTAGTGGCTAGAATACTGACCTGCATTCCAAGGGCCCGGGTTCAAATCCGGACAGTGTAGGGTTTTTCGGTGGCGTACAGATTTAATATTGTATAGAGAGCACTTCATGTTCATCACTGCGTCCGTCGTATTGGGCGCCAAAACTTTTCTTTCCTTTCGTTTATAGAGTAGGCCAATGCTGGCGCCAGGTTTCTCTTCACCCTTCCTTGGTTCCCCGAAAGATTCCTACTTCTACTCAATCACCCAAATCACCTAAATGGCGTGAATGACCTTGGCTATCCTTAGCCCTCCCCTTCCCTGTTGAGATGCTCGAATTTGGAGAAAGCGATCGTCATGAAGGCTTGTCGAAGAAAAACGATGGCCAAGCCTATTTAAAAAATGTTCAAAGTGTGAGCTTTTTAGGCAGGCTGAACAGCCTTGCACCGTAGTTCTAGACTGCGGGAGCACGTGTTGGATGCGGTGGTTGGTTAAAACGCCGAGCGGGACATGTGCCGTCCGCATCCGAAGCGGGAAGGGCCGCAAAAAAAGGCCCAAAGCCCTTCGGGGGAGACAGTGACGCACGGTGGAGGAGGTGGGCGGAAAGAAGAGCTTAGGCATGGGGAGAGGGGTAAATGTAGCAACAAAGGCAGAAGGGTGGTCTATGGTGGGCTCAGAAATGGGTTGGACGGCGAGGGTAAAGTTCGTTCTGCGGCTAAAAAGCCATCGCAAATCTTTTTAAAACATATGGCTTCTTACTCCGACATTTTTAAATCACTTTTTAAGCACAACTGGTAGAGGCGAGCACTACTCGACGACAGACTGCCAGGTTCGCGCCTAACGCGCGCCACAACGACTCGGAGAGCCTATTAGAGACAGATCCGAGCAATCTACATCTACATAATACCCGGCAAGCCACCATAAAGGTGCGTGGCAGGGGGTGAATTCTTACCAAACATTCACTACATTTCATGCATAAAAAAGGATTAGTATTTATATACTGTTCTAAACTACACTATTTAAAAAAAAGATAAAAATAGCTAAGCAAACATGCAAAAACATGCTGTTAGTTGGGTTACCTTCAAGACCTTATACCATCATGCAGCTACCAATGTTATCCGTTGCTACATTCGTACTGGATATATTTACCGTTATTCATATCCCTAATTGTACGAGGAAAAACGGACATTTTGAATCTGTCAGTTCGGCAATCAATTTCTCTAATTTTGTGATTATGGTCCAGTCTACCACAGTAAGTTGGGGTTCGCAAAATATTTTTAACATCATCACTGAAAATATGGTCTTGGAATTTGTTTACGAGTAAAAGAGCAATAAAAGGGTTCTCAGTGTACTCTTTCAAGTTTAATTATTTTTCGCAAAAAGAGACCTTATTTCCTTAAGCTCGTTTTAAGCGACACTGCAAATCGAAATCATTTCAGCATACTCAAAATTGAATAATGAAAGTATCGGATAAACCCTTTCATACGATCCAGCTATACGTTTCCATTTTCGGACTACGCGTGCACAAAAGCTATTGTTTCTTTATTTTGTTTCGGCATTTTTCTATTGAAGTATGCTGTTCACGCTCTTTCTGTGAACACGCCGGAATTATGATGGAAGAATTAGTGTTATTTAAGACGAAAAAAAAAGTTGGAACAAAAGTGGCATTTCCCCCAGCACAAGTTTTTGCCCATAATAGACGAACCAGTGAAATACGAGTAAATAGTAAACAATATAAATGGCTGCCACGAATGTGAAAAAGCCGTTCGATAAGCAGTGTTAGCTGAGGGAATCGTGCATGCATTCCATCAAGCTTAAATGAATAAATCGTGCTTTTGGTATCGTATATGCATTCATCTTCTCCGTGCACTAAATAAGTTTCTTCATAATAGGCTTCATAATTAATTCACTTCCCTCTGTGCCATGACTGCAACCCTCCAGTCTAAATAACTCCAATCAAATAGTTTTCACGAAGCGGACAATGATGCTCTCTTTTTTTGGATGTCTCTGATTGATTGGTGTCGTGCATTTGGATGAAGATTTGATAAGCTCAGTCTAGATTGAATAGAGTCACATACCATCTAACCTTTCCCAACCACTCCTGCAGTTTCTCCCTCATTTGGAGTATATATAAGGGCTTGCCACCGTGTAAATATCAGAGCACCCTTGACAATGACACGGGGGTGTCCAAACCGGTAGGGTTTCTCAATAAAAGTGTGAAAAATACAAAGTTAAGTTTTTCTTACACAAAGCTCAGTCTGCTTGGTCCAAAGAATTAGTACCTATTGAAAATTTTGGACCAATAGCTATTTCAATGAATTTCCACCATGTCACACGGTCATCAATTGTATCCGATTTGCATAAAAAACTGCGACGAAATTTTACCGTGAGTGATCGGCCTTAATGACATTCCTATCCCAACCCAGTTACCCATTATCGTTAAATGGCACATATGACCTCAGGTGTCGGTCACCACCCCCGAATAACCACAACTGTTATTTACTCTTCGGTTTATATCGTCGCCTCGCAGGTCAATTTGAATTCTGAGAGCAAGCAGCCGATGAAGGGGGAAAGTGGGAAAGCAGGAGATGAGACGAGAATTGACTGCCGAAGTGAATTGCTCGTTTCGTAATCGACGTGAGGCGAAGTGGAGCGGGAAGGGACACGACTCTCTTTGCTCCTGCGGCCGCTCTTGCGTGACGCCCGGTGGGGGGGAGAGAGGGACCATCTGCGGTCACGCGTGGTGTGACGCGTGGGCGTGACGCGCTTCCCTGGCGACCGTCCGGCTGTGGTTTGGGCCGCTCGTTCCATGCAGACTCGTGCCACGAAGGGGAGGCCACTCTTTATGGCCGATCTCTTCTTAGCATTTGCCGTCCTATTTACATAAAGAGCGTCTTCGTAAGTGGCCCTTGGTCTTTTGCATCGTGACAGAACAAGTTCACCCTCCAGTCGCGATTCACTCACCCAGCTTAGTAATATATGATGGTTATTGCTACCGCTTATGTATCAATGAGGATTGCGCGTCCTACCAGGGATAATCGGGGAGTTTACTCGGAACCGAAATCGCAATTTTATACACGAAATTGTTAGATGGAAACGAAAAACGAATTTTAGTGAAAAAATTAATCTTCTAACCACAACCATTCACTCATAAGTCAAAAATGAAAATAAGCAAAAGATGACGCCCACCGAATAAGCTGCTTTGATATCATTGACGTCATTTTCCTCCCGTCCTTGACTGCTTTTAGGGGAAGGGAAGGGAGTGGAGGGGGATTCTCGGAAGGTCTGCTCGCACAGATCCTGTCGCAATCGCTCCTATTGGAAGAGTCAGCTGTGTCACCCCCTTTGCGATTTGGCGAAGTAGCTTCGCGGGCTCAATTGTGATTGGACGAAGTCGATATACGTCAGAGGTTGCACCACGCCCACTTTTCCGAAAGGGTTAATGGTTAAAAACATCAGTTCGCCTCTTATAACTCGAGAAATAATTGACGGATCAAAAAACGGAGAAATACGGGTCTTTTTATTTTTAAAACTCCATCAGATCCAACAATTAAAAAAATATGATAAACGACCCCATTCTAGCACCGGCAAAAATAATATCACTTATTGATAGCCATCATAACTGATAATTAATCCTAAGAATGCTTTGACGCAGCTTTATAGTCGATTCGCTCATCAGCTTATCTCCTTATTTCACTACAAGTCTTTTCTTTTCTCCGTGATTCAGCAAATGTTCCTACAAAAAGTATTTTATTTAACATATTTCTCTGCGAAGTCTTCCCGAGTGTGTGTTTTGGTGAATAATGATTTTGTTTCGTGGATATCCCCAAATATGCATTGGGTGATTTTTTTTCCATTCAATATGTTGCTTTACACGATGACTTTTTCATTGCGCATATTTTCATGCTTCAGATTGCACAGTGGCAATCATCATGTATAACGGCATTATGGTTAACGCGGTCCTCCATTAGATTCTTCCTTTGGGTGACATTGTTGACGCAATTCTTTTCTTTTGCAACCTTTGCTCTATATATCTTTTACGAAGCCTTCAATTCACTTTTCCCTCGACCACCAACATCAGACAGTCGTGTCTCAAGATTCGCTCGATAACGCCGTTGTCTTCTTATTAAAGTTTTCATCAGAATTCTGTTTTCTACCGCTCTTCTAAGAACCTCTTCGTTAGTTACCCTGTCCATCCATTTTATCTTGATCGTTCTTCTTGAGGATCCACATCACAAAACGATCCCCGTCTTGCTTTTTCAGCGGGTTTTATTGTCAACGCCTCACTGAATATACATGTGTACACATGCCCAGACCTAGGGTGAGTGTGTTGTGAAAGGGAGAAGGGCCAGAGGAGGGGGAATAGGGTGAAGAGGAGATAAAGTGGTAGGAGGAGAAATGGGGGATTGAGATAGAATCGGAAGATGAAGACGGGCACGTCGGGGAGTTGCTACTTTAAGGAAAATTATGGTCGGGAACGGAGCACGCTAGGAGCGGGGGAGGTAGCAGGAAGGAGAGGGTATGGGATTCCCTTAATGTCGGCACGAAACCGCATGCAGTGGTTCTCGGAAAAGGCAGAAATGGATGTCGTTGATTTACGATTCCGCCTCTGCTAGGTGGAGTGGAAGAAGGGCTCAAGCTCCCTTCGAGCGTCCTACAGGGGGCGATTCTAGGACCTGCGGAAATAATATTAATGGGAAGGCGAGGAGGGCGCAAGGGGAAGAAGGAAGGCCGGGAGGAATGACTCAGATATCAGAATAGAGCCTCGGTATCCCAACTGTGCGATCACTAAGTGCGCCGCAGAGCACGAAAATGGAGCATTGTATGGAAACATTTGAATGGGTTTACCGTAGAGGGATCCAATTTTAAATGGTGTAGTGTCTGTACCAGACCAGTTTATGCCAATATTTACTGGCACATTCTTCCCTTTTACTTATTCTTTACGCTTATTCACAATCAAATAGCTTCCATCCTGGCACGTTCACTTTGGGTTTCATCTACACTCACATGATACCCTACAGGTGACCGCAAGGGCGTGCAGCAAGGGTTGGACCAATACCGGGAATTCATTTTACATCAAAAGAGGCTTAAATTTACTGTCACTACCATTCAGGCATCTAAAAATACTAGTCCATGCGTACACTACCTGCAAGTAACGACGCTACTACAATAAGGAATCATGTTACACGTGCATTCGTAAGACACGTATGGCTAAATTGTCAGTCTCTAAAAATAATAAAATAGTTATTTATTAGTAGGCATGTTAATCAGTTAATTTAAAATTCCTTACGCGTGCATGTGTTGTAAATCTCCCTCATGGGTTACCTCCCATTTATATCTACATTTCACACTTCTAGCCGCCGCAAGGATACGTGGCAGGGGCGGGTAGGTCATCAGCCGTAAAGTGTAATTTTAGCGGTAAAACCTTGTTGATTAATAGTGAAGTATAGTGTGCAATGTGTTCTAAGTAATTATACTTTTGCGTTTTCGTTGTACCTGTTTGCTGTGCATGGGAAAGACGACTTCTTGGATCGCTCGATTTGACAGTTGATTTATTTTAATTTTTCATTTCTACCTGCCCTTATCATGTAGTACGTGGGCAGAAGTATGTTTGTAGTGCCGGATTCGAATTCGTGGGATTAAATTTTTTCAAGAAACTTTAATCTTCCGAGCAACCTTCTAGTTGCTAGAGTTTTCCTACCAAGTTTTCCCAATAGACAAGTGACACATTCGTGTAGAATTCATAGGTACTAGTTGCTAAACGCGCTGCTATCCTTAATGTCTTATTTAGATCCCAATACCAATTTTTAGTATCATATTCCCTTGTAGTACCAATGGAGGAGATGGATAAAAGCATGAAAAACGTTCTATTAGCCAAGTATCCGGTGAGCTATTAATGTCAAGAATTTTCTTGGTTATCCGAAAAAGTTTTCATTCATGATATCCCACATTCTGATTCTTTCAAACGACACTCCATATATTTGTTAAATAGTTTCTTTCGTTTCATGGTTCAGATTCGTTGGGGAACGGCCTAGCCCAAGATCATCCATCTTGATATTTATTCTCTACTCATACTATAAGCATTGAGTGCCAGTAATCATTCTTTTTTTTGCTCGGAAATTCCCTCATTCTTTCTCAGTGTGTGTGTGTGATTTATAAAGCATTATTTATGCGCTACCTCGCGAATGAATGGACTTACTTCATCTCGGCTCTGAATGGCTGGCGTGTTGGATTTGGGGATGCGAAAAAAAGTGGTACAGAAGAGTGATGAAGACGGGTAATAAACATGGGTGCTGTGTGAGGAATTTCTGCATGAACGGAGGAGATACGAGTCAAGAAGGGGTGGTCCTTAAGGAGTGCGCTTGGTAGTGTAGAGAGAGAGAGAGAAATGGGGGTGGGGGGAGGGTTTGGAACAGAGGAGAAACGCCCACGGGGTGGAAGATTTATGCACCCACGAAAACATTAAGGCACAGGAAAAGACAAAGCGTTCTAGAATCTTCTGCAATTCAAATTTTCCGACCGTAAGTTTATTTGCATCCCCATGAAAATCTAATTCGTGGTGAATCGCGGAAAAAATTGTCTTTAGCCATTGCTTTTTTCTCATTGTGGTAGAGTTAGATATGATGTGTGCGTCGGCAAAGATTTTCCTTGAATATGTCTACGACAAGACGGGCGAAATGTTTATTTTTACAACTGCGTCTACGTTGAATGCCCTGCTTGTCACGTCAAGAGTGTGTGGCAGGGAGCGAATAATTACAATTGCGTATGAACATGCACAATAAGAGTTGAAATTTTCTCAATTAAAGATTTATATTGACGTGATGCGGGGTAGGTACTCTAATGTTTATTGTTATGCAACTAAGTAGGAGACACATTAATAACATTACGCTCATGTGTGTAAGGTTTAAAAGGTTCCGGCAAACATGCAAAATAGTCTAAAATCTATTTTAGTTTGACTAACCTTCCCCACGGTAGCATCTGTCTAGTTTATAATGGTTCTGTATAGGGATGGGTCGGTTCCACTTTTTTTCGGTTCCGGTTCGGTTCTTAACTTCGGTTCTCGGTTCCGATTCTCGGTTCTGGTTCTTAATTTACCACTTACTTTGCATTGTTCAATGGTAAGATAAGGTAATCAATAATCATTTTCAGAGACTGAATTAAAATAATTCGCGACTTTGAAGCATCTATGTACACTATTTCACCAGGTTTTAATATGAAGCCTCCACTTTCGGAGTGTGAGTAGGTTTCAAACTGGTTTTCGCGCCAATTATTTCGGTACCGATTATTTTTGGCCTCGGTTCCGGTTCCGGTTCTAAGCTCAAGAACCGGCGGAACCGAGAACCGAAGAACCGAACCGACCCATCCCTAGTTCTGTATTATATCCACATTATTATGGTGGGCACTTGTAATGATAATGAACTAGATAATTGTCGTGGAACACATTGGTCCAAATTTCCAACGTTTATAGTTATCCTAGTCAGTCATCTTGATTATCCTCAACCGATTAGGTTAGCTTTTGGTGTAGTGCCCCCGTACTTCTTTGAGCAGATATGATATATTCTACCTGATAGCTCCTTCCTTACACTGTTTCAGATCATTCCTTCCCGTCTCTAGTCATTATACACAAAATATTTTCCTATTTTCCTTCAGTGGATATCGTGATGGCCCTTATCCATTTCCATCCGAATTTAAAATAAAAAAATCACTTGGGTCACAAGAACTCATTCCCGATATAGGCATCAGGTTTGCAAAATTGCTCTGTCCGTGGAGTAAAACTGGGATATTTTCTCAGCGCCTTCGTTGGTTGGTTATTTTAGGGGAGGCGACCGACAGCTGAGGTCATTTGCGCCATATAGGATAGGTGGATAATTGGGTAATGGTAGGGAACGGAGGAAGGGTGGAGAGAAACCCGGTCTCGGCATTAGCCTACTCTTAACGAAAGGCGCCAAGGGGACCACGGCTTAACGTCCCATCCGACGGACTGAGTATTGAACTTGAAATGCCCTCCACTACGCACTCTAGTGGGGATCGGCTTTCCACTGAAAAATCCGCCACTGCCGGGAATCGAACCCGGGACCTTGGGATGGGAGGCCAGTACTCTAGCCACCACACCAACCCGATCCCTCAGCGCCTTCGTTTCTACGAGGGTTTACGTTGATGCTGCTATGTCAAGCCTCGTTATTGTTTCATTGGTGCAAACGTGACATTCTCTTTTCACTGGAGAAAAGGCTTGGTGTGGTGAGGAGACTACAGACTTACCAGCCAAAAAGCCAGGATTGTACTCGTGGAAGTGGTGGATTTTTTAATGGTATTTTCATTGGATGGGGCGTTAAACCGTAGACCACTTTTCACCTTTCGTTGAGAGGAGACTATTTCCTACGACTAATCTTGTGTGCTGATTATACCGCAGCAATTGCTCCGGAGCCTTTCTTAACGAATGCTGGTTTCCCGTGAAAATTGACTTTTTCACGGGTTGTGAGAATTGAGCATGAATTTATCGATCTTTCTGCCTAAACAAGATCGGTATTTGCCGCTTCGAGTGAGACGACAGTCTTCGCGGGCTCTGATACTCTTCATAAGGGTACCAGAGCCCGAGAAAATCAGGAGATAAGCACCAGCTGGATCCGGAGGTACCTCTCCAGCCTCCTCAAAATTCTCTCCGGCCAGAGGAGGCGGTGCATAAGACGCAAGACTTCGAGAGCGTTGTGGGGGGGAGGGGAAGAAATAATCGGAGGGGAGGGTTGCGAGACAAGTGACAAACGGAAGCCGAAGTGGGAGAAAAGATGGGCATCCCCCTTCGCCGACTAACCCCTCTTCGGAAGCACAAAAGAAAAACAAACCTAAGAAACGCCGCGCGCTGCGCTGTTAGAGAGCAGGAAAAAATGAAGACGGAAGATAAGGAAAAGGGACGCTAAACGCTGTCGTCTCGTAGGGCGTGGGGAAGAGTTCTGTCTATTGTCGGCGGTCGCAATTTGTGGTCTTAGTGCATGTCCTCGTTGATCGCTCTCCAAAGGACGAAATGCCACCCGGTGTACCTGAATAAAAATATGCACGTTCAGAGAAACGTACGGAATAATTATCATGCTGACCCCACATCGGTTACAAAGTCGATGAAGTATCATATCGTTTCAGCAGCGCTCTCCTCTCATTAATTAGAATTCTTATTCAGGAAACAAACTTCATTATGTCAGGCTCCTTTTTCGAAGATTTTCATATACATGTTCATATTCAGACTCGTCCTTTTTCTATAACTTGCGTGGTGTTACCACATTTCAGCATGGACAATTCCACTTGACTGCTGATGCTTCAATGCGTTACCGATTCAACACATACCTACGTGTTGAGTCTATAATACGGTGAAACGAGCTATGTAATTAGGCAATAACGTTTTCCGATCTTCTTGGGAAAAATAAATCAGTGTAAACGAAGAGAGAGAGCAGGGCTGCCTAATTTTGCAAGTACTCAAAGCATGCCGAGGAATTGGCGATGAAGACGGAGTATTTAACTTGATACTCTCTCCACCCAGCAACAAAGTGGTTGCAGGTGGTCAATGAAAAATTTCTGCCATTACTCCGGCCCTCGAGATGGGAAGCTTGTGTTATAATCACCCCAACGACCCTTTTTATTTACATCTCCCAGGACGCCTAGATGCTCATCATTTACTTCTCTTCGTACATAAATTTCACGCAAGCATGCGATTACTTAATTATTCAAGTTATGCGACAGTAAGCCAAGTTAATTCGTGCCATTTAGGAACGGTGGGGAAGACCGGGCTCACATTACCGTAATACCAATGTACGGTATGTACTATTATATACATATTACCCAACTCAAATAGGATCCGGTATGCCACTGGAATATCTATCACGGTCGGAATCCGAACCCGGGCCTCCGTGATTAAAAGGGGGTACTCTAGCCTCCACGCAAGCCCTATCTTTTGATACTTTTGATGCTTAATTCCTAATTCCGAATCGATTCTGATTCAAATTTCGCTCTCTTGAAATGTCTTTGGAATACTGGATTCCCTTTCTGGGGGCTCGAGTTCGATTCTTGATAGTGGAAGATATTCTTCGTAGGTGAACCCTAATTTGGTAAAGTTGTCCATAACTTGAATGCAGTGCGGAGAGAACTTTGAGTTCAATACTCCGTCCACTAGATGGGACGGCAACCTGTGTACCTCTTTGCGCGTTTTGCTGAGAGTAGGTCAATACCAACACCGGGTTTCTCTTTGCCTTTGCATTGCCATCCTTGTTCCTTCCTTCCCAGACTGAAGCGTCCTTAAGGGCGGAGGGGACGATATCAATCCTCAGATGGGAACCATTTGGAATTGGTGGCTATTCGTAAAGAGGTAGGATTTTAGATAGAGAAAGGTGTCCTTATATTTGAAGAGAGGCCTCAATAAGCTTACTATTTTACCTCCCATCCGTACTGTTGGAGTATCAACGTTAATTTGCTATCCTTACACAATGAGGGCGTTCTCGGAACCGAAATCACAATTTGTACACGAAATCGTTAGATGGAAACAAAAAAAGAATTTTGGTGAAAAAATTAATCTTTTAACCACAAACATTCACTCATAAATCGAAAATTAAAATAAGCAAAAGGTGACGCCCAACGAAAAAGCTGGTTTGATGTCATTGACGTCATTTTCCTCCCGTCCTTGACTACTTTTAGGGGAAGGGAAGGGAGTGGAGGGGAGTTCTCGGAAAGTCTGCTCGCAAAGATGCTGTCGCAAATGCTCCTTTTGGCAGAAACAGCTGTATCCCTCCCATTGCGATAAGTTAAAGTAGCTTCGCGGGCTCAGTTGTGATTGGGCGAGGTCGATATACGTCAGAGGTTGCACCACGCCCACTTTTCCGCAAGGGTTAAAAACATCAGTTTTTCGCCGCTTATAAATCGAGAAATAATTGACGGATCAACAAACGGAAAAATACAGGTCTTTTTATTTTACAAACTCTATCAGATTCGGCAATATAAAAATATGGTAAACAACCCCATTAAAATAGTGAGCGGTGTATTACTGTAAAAATATCTCACTGCCGGGAATAGAACCCGGCCCCTAGGAATGGGAAACAAGTTCCAGAGCCACCGCACCAACTCGACCCCCTTTAAGGCGTCGTAGATAAAGGAACTCTGAGGGTAGGAAGAAGGATGGACACTGGAGACTGGGGAAGCCAAATCGTGGGAATGAATGGTGTAGACGTGGGCGATTTCCTATAGCGGCGAAGAAAAAAAAATACTCTCCCTTCCTCTTCGCCAATCCTCTCATTTTTTTGTTCCACACCATTCCGTTTTTTTTACCTCATTCCCAGAGGCCGGTAAAGTCGAGGAACGGGTGTGCGGAGAAAGGGGGACCGAACGGATGGGAGTCGATGCTTTTATATCCTACCGAGGAATGGGGCGGGCACTTTCGGGAGGGGTTCACACACATTTATTGTTCGCTCGGAGCGATAAGGCGCGGGAAGATGGAGTGGGCGAGTGAATGGGGCTGTCCGATGGCGCCATTTTTTGCCCACGGAAAATAAAAAAAAAGGGGGGCGTGCTTTATGGGCTCGAGGAGTGGAGTGTTTTCTCGATCTTCAATTTTGTTTTTTTACCCCTTCGACCCACTATCTTGAAGTATGGGGAGGGAGAAAACGTGCTACCGAGATTATGCTTCCTACTTCCGCCTGTTTTTTTCTCCCAGTGGCCGTAATTTTGTGATAGCCGCGCGGCTGGCTGCTGATGTCACGAACGTCCATTCGACGTTATTGGTAATTAGGAGAGGATGGTTTCGAGGAAATGACCAAAGGTGGCAGTAAGTCCCGTCCGGTGTATACCTCTAAATTTATTGTTGGCGGGAATTGTATGAAGTCCGATGGTTGGTTGGTCATTTGCTCCATTGGAAATGAAAATCCACTTTGTATGTACGTTCCACACAAAGATTTTATTGGTTTCGACCATGGTTTCGTCAAAATATGTCATTATCAAGGTCTTCAAGGTCGAAACCAATAAAATCTTTGTGTAGAAAAGATGGATTTTCATTACAAAATGTATTTTCATTTCCAATCAAGTGGTTCCACAAACTAAAGCCTCAAACTATGAACTGTCATTTGCTCCATTTAGGATAGGTGGGTAATTGGGTAATGGTAGGAGTTTTCAGGAAACTGAGGAAGGGTGGAGAGAAACCCGGCGTCGGCATTAGCCTACTCTAAACGAAAGGCGCCAAGGGGACCACGCCTTAACGTCTCATCCGACGGACGGAGTACTGAACTTAAAATGCCCTCCACTAGGCACTCAAGTGGGGACCGGTTTTCCACTGAAAAATTCGCCACTTTCGGGAATCGAACACGGATCCTCGGGATGGGAGGCCAGTAATGAAGTCCGAATTTTAGTATTACGCTTCCCTCGTTAGACGGTGGGCTGCACTTCACGTAATAATAACATTTACTGGACGAGAATGTTGAAATAAATTCAGTATTTCACATATCAAATTAGGCATCCTTATTTTTCTTTTCGCCCAATTTATGTGACTTATCTTGCTTTTATATATAAAATACCCCTTGCCACACACCCATGGCTTGCGTGGATTACGTAAGTGTTGACCTTTATGTTCGATCAACATTCTTCCTTAGATGGAATGAATATGAAACAAATTCATTATTGTTAAGGGATGTGACCGACAATGATGTCATTTCAATGTGAGACAGGCAGGGTATGATGGTAATCGCGGGGATAGGATACATGTGCTGGCTGAAGAACCAGTAGTTTTCCTTGTGTCGTGCTAAAAATTCTATTACAAATGTAAATATTATATAATATAAATAACACTACTCAACCTATCGTAACACCTTTTAACGAACCTAGCTACTCTACGCTGCACACTGTCTAGTTCTCTGATCAAACCTAATTAATTAGGATCCCATACACTGGCTGCATACTCAAGGTGGGGCCTAACTAGTGAAAAGTAACATCGCTCTTTTGTCTTCTCCTCACATTTCCCAAGTACTCTTTTTATAAATCCTAGCTTTCTCTTCGCTCGGCCGCATATTTCCCGGATGTGTCTTCCCCACGATGAATCTTTAGTGATTGTTACACCGCAAATACATCACTGACCCCAGATCTCAGAAATGCAAAACATTATAAATCTAGTCGTCATGTTGCCTGTTATGACGTTTTACGCATAGCTGGTAAGTCGTGTTTGCCATCGCACTATGTTTTAGGATTTGTTAGGTTAGACGGTAAATTACAGGCTCAGATGCAGTGCCTTAAAAAACAATTTTACTGGTACTATTTTCATGGTGTTGTATCGAGGGAGCGGTGTGAAAGAAGACAACTGCGTAGCCAGCCAGAAGCTCTCGGCCAAGTCACCGATTCGCTTAGGTCAGCTCCCATCCAAGGCGGGGCAATTGACTTCCCCGCGCCTCTGTCCACTTGGGATGACGGCGAATTGCATCAACGCGAGCCGCCCTCGGGATTGCCAAGTCGCGGGGAGCATTGCAGGCACAGCCAGGCTCAAGGCGCGATCTTTGCCTCTCGCGCAAAACTGGATCACGAGCGATAAGTATCTCCGCTCGAATCATGTCTCTGAGCGAAAAAGAGCCAATCGATCAATGCGTCGCAGCAAGAAAATCTGCTTTGTGTCGCACCCGAACAGGGCATGTCATTCTCGCCGAGCATTGGTTTGAGTCTCCTACTGAACACACTCTTAGCAAGAATCGGCGTTGCAATAGTCCTGATAATGTCTCAGAAGATAGAAGACAAAGCCCCATATGGATGGATTTGTCATAGCGTTGAAATTTGATGGACGCCTATTTATCTAGAAGTGGTATTTAGAGGAACTAGGCTGGAAATTACTATTAGAACTCAGGTTAAAATTTAGGTTAAACCTCTTAAGTAAATTCGAAACCGAATTGATCACAGATGATGGTAGATATATATTAAGAACCCCTGCGTATTATGCTAGGTTTGATCAGATTAACAAGATTAGAGAGATAGATTGTCGTACCGATAAATTTAAAATGTCATTTTTCCTATGTTTTATCATGTCATGCACAATAGGCAGCGTAGCAAAGGGATAGTTAGGTGAAATACTGTTAGAGTAATCTGTAGTGCATGATGAATGTAATAACAACCAATAATCCTTTTAAAAAATCAACTGATTCAGGCGAGATGTAGTGGAGGTTTGTTGAGAATTCACCCCCTGCCACACACCCTCGTGGTGGCTCGCAGAGTATTACGTAGATTTATCTAAACGATCACACGCTAAAATAAATATGCCCATAGTGGGTGAATTATTTTTCGTGTATTTTGTTTTGGTATTTTCGTAAAATTGAAAGTTGTGGAAGTCGTACGTTCTTCATCGTAGATATGAATAACTAAAGGTTTTGAGCAAAATCTTCCCTAATCAATGGAAGTCGTTCGTTCATCGACTGAGCACCATGTATTTCATAGGGCTATCATTTGTAACCCTGGAAGTCGAAGTCATCCGTCGTCGTAGATGTCTAGCCTCGATTATAAAATGTTAGACACTGGTATACACTGTATCTTTGAAGGTAGACGCCCGAGCAATTTCAACGAATTGAATAGAAGAAGTAATTTATTCCCGGAGGCGTTGCCTACACTCAGATTAAGCGAGGTGGGTCAAGGACATCGGAAACCTTACGGCACATCAAGATTCATTCTTGACCCGGTTATCTGCGCTTCCTTGATGATGTTGATGGAAATCATTGCTTGGGCTGCAATTCTGAGTGAAATAGAGTAGGAAAAATACAAGAAAAAATAAAAGATGTGAGAAGGAGAACGATTGCAGTCGTACATGAGCATATCTTTCAATTTAACCCCTATAACTTTCTTATAACTCTCCATAGGATCAATTGCTATGATTTAATAAATCATAGCCCCAAAATGTCATTCTAACACGAATTAATTTAGTACAAATATGACGTAGATCCCTAATAAAATACCAAAGCAAAGTGAATTGAAAAAGAAATTAACGCAAATTTTAAAATAATAGGCACATGAGAGATTACGGTATTTATGACCGGTCACTACGCTTTTAAAAATTCTTTTCACATATCTATCCATATTTTTTTATGCATTCTCAACAAATTGCCAGTCATATCATTGCATACATGGCTGAATTCAATCGATTATTTCAGTTAATGAAAATGAGACCATGGAGGACCGAGTGCATGATAAATCAAATAAACAGAGCCGAATAATGACATTAATAAGGACTATACGTGAACCATATGAAGGACTATACGTGTATTCAGCCATTCATTGAATTCTTTCGTTAACACATATCATAATACGAAGTTGCGAAGTTAAAACTAATAGAAAAATAAGAAAAATGGGATATCCTAGGTATACCGTCGCATTTCCTTTTCTCAATATGCGGTATGAAAATTATGCAGCAAAATTTTGTAATGGTATTCAGAAACAAAAAGGGGAAAATTAAATTTAAAAGTAGGAGAATTCAAGCCAAAGCAGGTGGAACATTATTTCGGAGCAAGAGGGTTCATCATCAGTGAAGTTCGGAGGATAGCGTTGGTGGAAAATGTGTTCACTCGTAGAAGACAACGGAAAACTTGTCAGAAAAGAGCGTTATATAGAGTCCGGTTTAAAGTCTAACATGAAATTGTTGGGTGTTTACATATAGTCTTTGAGGAATGAGAATGAAAGTAAATATTTTTAGACGTGGGTGTGGATAAGAACAGAGAAGGTGGGTAGAAAGGAGGTCGAAGGAGGAAGCAATGCGAATCATGGAGAGGAAGATGTTGATTGAATAAAAATAGGAAAATGCAAATTGAATGAATGGAACAGACAGTACGAAGCTATCGTATATTGGAGGATATATTATAGAGGTAAAAATTTGTTTCTGGGCAGAGGGAGGTACGTCGAACCAAAGAAGACCATTATGTACTCTATATAAACCCAATTTTATCGGTTAAGCGGTGAATAATGATGATAATTCTTTACTCGAAGGGCGAGCAGAGCAATGAACAAAGTAGTAACAGGTGGCGTAATACGCCGTCGGGGGTGTTGCGAGCCAATTATGCGAAGATTGGCGCGCGGGTCGGACCGTGAAAATGGGAAGCTGTCGGGCCTCGCTTGCGAAGGCAAGGATGGCGTTGGGGAGGTCGGAGGTCAAATGCATTGGCAGCATAAGCAATTGAAGGCATCGCCCGTCGCACGTGGCCGGTTGGAGCTGTTTGGGGTCTGAGCGGGAGAGCGAATCGGTCGAGTCCAAGGAAAGGGTAAGGTTAAGAATGTATTCATCTACATCTACGTAATACCCTGCAAGCTACAATAAAGGTGTGTGGAAGGGAGTGAATTCTCACCAAATATGCACTACACATCATGCACAAAAAAGGATTAGTCTTATATACTGTTCTATAGAACAGTATATAAGACTAATCCTGTATAAACTTCATTATTTATAAACTTCACTATTTAAAAAAAGATAAAAATAACAAAGCAAACATGCAAAAACATGATGTTAGTTGGGTTAGCTTCAAGTCCTTATAACAACATGCAGCTAACAATGTTATCCATTGCTACACTCGTACTGGTTTTATTTACCGTTATTCATATCCCTAATGGTACGAGGAAAAAAGGACATTTTGAATCTGTCAGTTCGACAATCAATTTCTCTAATTTTGTGATTATGGTTCAGTCAGTTCAGTTCAATTTTGAATCTGTCAGTTCGACAATCAATTTCTCTAATTTTGTGATTATGGTTCAGTCTACCGCAGTAAGTTGGGGTCCGCAAAATATTTTTAACATCATCACTGAATATATGATTTGGAATTTGTTTAAGAGATTAGGTCTTAATTTCAACCTGCGATCTGACAATGATTCCCAATTTAATTCATTTAATAGACTGATACACATGTAGTCTCATTGAACGTAGTGTGACAAATAAAATTAAAAAATCTCCAATGGCCGTTAAAATTGGCAACCCTCGTCAAGGTACACAACAACAAATTACTGTGTTGGTTTGCGCGAGGGTCAATTACACAGCAGTGACCAACTACAGCCTCTCAACCAGAAACCCTCCTGTGGTGGTTTACGGGAATGTTTCTTCCTCGCCAGTGACACAACCACAGACACACACTCAACCCAATGGGGGCGTTTACTCGGAACCGAAATCGCAATTTTGTACACGAAATCGTTAGATGGAAACGAGAAACGCATTTTAGTGAAAAAATTAATCTTCTAACCACAACCATTCACTCATAAATCAAAAATTAAAATAAGTAAAAGGTGACGCCCACCGAAAATGCTGCTTTGACAACATTGACGTCATTTTCCTCCCGTCCTTGACTGCTTTTCTTGGAAGCGAAGGGAGTGGAGGGGGGTTCTCGGAAGGTCTGCTCGCACAGATGCTGTCGAAATCGCTCCCATTGGCCGAGTCAGATGTGTCCCCCCCCTTTGCGATAAGGTGAAGTAGCTTCGCGGGCTCAGCTGTGATTGGACGAAGTCGATATACGTCAGAGGTTGCACCACACCCACTTTTCCGAAAGGGTTAAAAACATCAGTTTTTCGCCGCTTATAACTCGGGAAATAATTGTCGGATCAGAAAACGGAAAAACACGGGTCCTTTTATTTTACAAACTCTATCAGATTCGGCAATAAAAAAAATATGGTAAACGACCCCATTGGGGTCATTCACAGGGCTGATGGGACCCTGATCAGGATGCTTGGGTTATGATCACAAACACACAAGCCTTCAGAAAAACACTCAAATGGGTCCACCTTTTGGGGTAATTGACCTGAAAAAGAGCGTAGGCAAGGTGCACGACAAGGAATTGCGAGGGTTACGCGTATATCGGCCACAAGGTTGACCATCTTCAGCGAGCTGAAGGGAAAGCACTTGCAACGCAGGGTTGTAAGGAAGGTGTAATTGGAGATTAATTTTATTTTTTAGGTACTTTAAGAGGCTGTAGAACTATATTCCTTAAGGCCATTCTACAATGGGCGTAAGCCGTAAGAGCTGTCGTAAGGGCTGTCTTAAGACGTAAGGAGCTGTCGTAAGGGACATGGCCAAGTCCCATCTCTACGTCTTACGTCTAACGGCAGGCCAATCAGAGCGCGTCATTACTACTGCCAGTGTCAGTCACGGGTTATTGCTTTTATGGAAGTTTTTTTGACTTCGAGAAGAATTGCGGACGTATTTGAAATAATCTTTGGTCGTGAATTTGAAAGATGGCGAGTTTAGACGAGCCTATCATTAACTGATGCCTCATTGAATAATATTTGGATTGTTTCATCCCACATTCTAACTAAATCTTTATTGTATGAACCAGTTTCTTGGTTTATTTGGATGATTAGTGGTCTTGTAAGTTTTAAATGGTATATACTGATCGACACCCACCAATATCGTCCAAAATGTCAAAAACTCAGTGGAATGGACAGTTGTAATTGTATGATAAGAAGAAAGGGTACACTGAAATAAATAATGCAAATCAAAGAAAGAATTGCTGTTAACTTTCTTGACCGTTATTTATATAGAAATCAATAGTTAGACAGCGGACTAATAAGTGCATTGAAGTCCATAATGATCTTTGCTCTGAGTTTATTTGGTCATTTAAGACCGAACAACCATAATTTGTTTCAGTTCTGATCACATCCCAGACAGCCCTGTTAGCATTGCGAATGCTTGTCTTCAATAATTAAGTAATCGTACATTTGTTGACAGTGTTCTCTATTCTACGCCAGAAAAAATCGAGACTCATTTGTCTTCAATATCCATGTATATACGACCGGAGTGCTTCGGAATGCATCGTGATCGATGTCGATATTTTCACGGCATACGTCAGCATTGGAGATTGCCTGTCGTATGGAAATCCTTACGTCTTAAGTGCTACGGTTTACTTCTTACGGCTTACGCCCATTGTAGAATGGGCTTTAGAGTTTGATAGAACGTAATGTTTCGTACGGAGTAGGTGGGACCTAATCGTTCCCAAGCGCCACCATAATGATTACCAATAAGCAGGCATGCCAAGGCCTCCATCAGTACATTCTAACCTCCTAGGTCGAATGAACCGACTGCAGTGCCTCCGCGGTCGACTGCGGAGACTGATCTGAATTGGCCGAGGGCCCCGAGGGTGACGTATACTAACTTCCTTGCCATGGAAACATTATTGCTCTGGCGCTCCCAAGTGTCATTTCTTGGAAACGCGTTACGACCGACAAGGGAGGAAAAAAGATTGTCGTTGGGCTCATTTTTCTCGCAGCACCACGGTTGAGTCTTTCGTAAACAATTGAGTGATGACGGTTGTTTTCACTTGAGCGTTGTGAATCGAGGCGTTCCGGAAAATGTCCTCGCTTCTCTGTGAGTGTTATTATATCAATTTCGCTTCTTAACCTTTGTGCATTTTATGTGCTGATGTACTGTAAGAAATGTTATCATCATTGTCATCACTAGTCATCAATCCTAAGAATGGTTTGACGTAGACCTCCATTTCACTCTTCAATCTGCTAACCTTTTCATATCTACGTAATTTTTTCATATCTACGTAATTTTTTCTTTTAATTTTATCATTATTTGTTTCTTTTATTATATGCAGGCTTTGCATCGACATATTTTTCATGCAAAAATTAAATACCACGAAATATCTACATCTACATAATACCCTGCAAGTCACCATAAAGGTGTGTGACAGGGGGTGAATTATCGCCAAATATGCACTAAATATCATGCATAAAAAAGGATTAGTATTAAAATTACTAGTCTAAACTTCACTATTTAAAAAGATAAAAATAGCAAAGTAAGCATGCAAAACATGCTCTTAGTTGGGTTAGCTTCAAGTACTTATACTAACATGCAGCTACCTATACTATACATTGATTCACTCGTATGGGGCATATTTACCACTATTCATATCCCTAATTGTACGATGAAAAAAGGACATTTTGAATCTGTCAGTTCGGCAATCAATTTCTCTAATTTTGTGATTATGGTCCAGTCTACCATAGCAAGTTGGTGTTCGCAAAATATTTCTAACGTCATCACTGAAAATATTATCTTGGACTTTATTTAGGAGGACGAGTCTAAATTTCAGCCTGCTATCTGACAATTATTCCCAATTTAATTCATTTAATAGACAGGTTACGCTAATAAGGTTATCATACCGGCCCTTTACAAATCTTGCCGATCTTCGCTGCACACGTTTAAGTTCGTTATTTAGACCGATTTCGTAGGGACAGATATGATTATTTTGATAATATTTCAAATACTACTGCGTAGCAAATAACAAAAAATAGGTAGAATCAAGACCAACTCTGCTGTTATACCTTCATGCCCCTCTTATGGAAAGTAAATTTTAAAATTGTCATTGACCCTTCGTGGTAAATTATGTGGTATTTTAATGGTAATCATTCTATAGTTGTATACGATTTATGGGCACGAGCAATTGATTTTTGCGAATCAGTCGCCTATGTTTTTTGTGAAAACAGTTATCACTAATCAACTCATCTTTTCGTGTCCTTACTGGTCGCAGTCAGCAGAAGCATCAGCAGAACTAAAAATTTAACCCCAATAAAAGATCTCTAATGCTGTTTATAGATACCGTATATCGTGATTTCTCGACCTAAATTACATGCCGATGCTAAATGGATTAAGTTGTTAGTGAATGCATTTTTATCGTGCGTGGAACTATTTGTAGCCTGGAAGTTTGATTTCACTTCCTTTCAACTTCGTTGAAAAATATCCAGCCATTTGATTTACTTTGAAGCCACGCAGCGTTTACTTTGAATAATTATGTTAAAAATGTATCACCCCTATTAACTTTTGTTACCCCGCATTTGTTACTCTTGCTGCTTTCATTTGAACATAAAAATCATATACTTACCACTTACTATATTATTATATTAATTAATTATTAATAACAATTATTATTATATACTTATTTATTCAGTCTATACTTTTCCCATTTATTATTAAATGTAAATGTTTGTATGCATTTACTCCATAAAAATAACATGACATTTAGCCCTATGTGTACGTTGTGGAGATACAGCTTTAACTTTCATTCGGAAGATAGTTACTTTTCACCTGGTAATTAATCTCCTAATAAATCTTCCGAAAGAAAATTGAAAGCGCTAGGACTGTAGTTGTGGAGGAGATAGAAGAAAGTGTGTTGGCTGGGAACGAGAACGAATGAAGAGTCTTGAATATAGTTGAGGAGAAGAGAGGATTAATCTCATAAATTAGTGAAGGGCCAAGTAAGTGGATTGAGCAGGTATTGAGGGATCTTGGAATGTTGAAGGTTGATAGATTGCTTTGTAAACTATGACGAAGAAGAGAAATAAATGGTATTATTGTTAGAGTGACGGAAGTGGTTAAGGTACTGATTTGAAGAGAGAAATAACGTACACAAAAAGCCGGTAGGTAAATGAAATGAACCACTCATCTAAAATCTACCCTAGCTGGTTTAAGTCCTTCAATCTCAATCTTGATTTTTGAACTTTTACCGTTTTCCATCTTTTTTGATTCCCAAAATAATATAGAATAAGGCCTTAAGGATCGTTCATATCGATTATTATCGACAATACTCTCTTCTTTTCGATCCCCCTATTGCTTAGGGAGTACTTTGACTCCCTGCTCCGGCGTCGGTGCCTGGATCGCAAGGATTGGGAGGAGGGAGTCGGGAATGTAAATGGGGCGTTGAGATACGGAGAGCGTGCGCGGGTCGAATTCGTAGCACGTGCTGCAGGGCTAGGCCCTTCCCGAAAAAAGGCCCCCACCGTCTCCCTTCCCGGGCCCTTTCGTCCCTTCCTCCTTCCGTCATCCCTCATTCGCTCCCGCCCTGCGCACTTCCGAAGGAGCGATGGTTTTTTCCAAAACCCCAGACTCCGCCACCCGCGCAGGAAAAATAAATTTAGGTACAACGCCTCGAACCCTCCCGCCCTTTTCCCTCCAGAAAGCCCTTTAGAGACCCAGACCGTGTCAGGGTCTGGTCTCGAAATATGTGAAAGGAATTAAACGAAAAAAAATACTCTACCCATTCCGGAAGT
Source organism: Platycnemis pennipes (assembly GCA_933228895.1). Classification (NCBI taxonomy): domain Eukaryota; kingdom Metazoa; phylum Arthropoda; class Insecta; order Odonata; family Platycnemididae; genus Platycnemis; species Platycnemis pennipes. Next base: position 38,503,726 of record OW121851.1, on the reverse strand, counting down.
TTGGGTCACTTCGGGGAAAAGCCGGAAAGGGCACCTTACGCATCACCTCATCTCGGGCGGGTTGATAGGCCGCGTGTCTACGTCCACCCCGCAAGTGACCGCAGGGGTGTCTGGCAGGAGGTGACTCCATAATATGCGTCCGATGTTTCATTTACGGGATGATATATATGATTGGGATTTGGTAGTTTTTTCTCTTCTTTTTTTCCCCTAATTACTTTTAAAGGTGTGGTGTTTGTCTTGTGTTGTTCATTTTTGTTTGTATTGCCGTTTTTCCTGGTGTGGATGCACCCCCTGCCACACATCCTCGAGGTGGCTTGCAGGGTATGTCGTAGATATAGATATAGGTATATACGCAATCATATTGTGAAAAAAAATTATTACTGGTTGCATCGGTAATAAACATAAATTTGCCTTAAAAGAAAAGCAGCTGCATCTTGGCGCTGAAAAAGGTGAATCTAAGGTGGATCATGTCCGGGTATAGAAAAAAATGCTTAGTTGTTCTAAAACTTATGATCACCGTAAATATCTCTTTTGTATTTTTGCCTAGGTGGCAGGATGATATTAGCCCTTTCAGTGTTCATTATTCATTCTTCCTTGGACTGTCGTCCTGAAAATGTTAATATTTATAACATGCTATAGGTTCATGCCTCACAGACTAAGCTGAAGAACTAAACATTGTTCCGTATAATTTATTTATTGTCATTAGAATGTAGTTTACTACCTATTCAGGATGTGTATGGAAAACAGTTACGTTTAGCTTGATTCTCTAGCTGTTCAGCATTCGGCATTATCTCATTATTGTAAGCGATCTTAGTTTATGGCCTGCAATTCACTAGACTCTTTGTTTTGTAAAACTACTGCCCAGTGTTTAAAACTCAAAGCCTGTTGTGCGACGAGTATGCATTGAAGCTGTGGTCAGGTTGAGGGGTGATGTTGAGCACATTTTTTTAAACTATGCCCAAAATATTCTCCAGTTTTTTTCTAAGGGCTTTTGATTTCTTTGTAGCTCTACTTTATAAAAAACGCACGGCGCCATGTTTGGGACTCAAGAGAGGAAAGTAAACCAATGAGTATGCTCAACAGATCTCGTTTTTGGAAAGCTGTTGGCTCCGGATGTTGCCATATTCGTTAAAAATCCAAGAAGGGGCGATGTAAAAACCAATGCCTCCCCAGTCCGTGTTTCGATGGGGAAGTGAGAGGGAGGGTAAAGGGGATTGAGGGACGGTGACTTTGTTTGCGGCAGGGAGAGAGTGTGCAGAGGTGAAGCGAAGATGGTTCTGGTGACTTCATCCACTGCATCAGGCTGTCTGCTCCCCCGCAGTTTGCGCCGTTTGTTGATCCTTTATGAAGTCGCCTGTTGCGGGAAAGAGATTCCTGAGTCTATAGTCGTGGCGCGTGGAGAATAACGTTTGGCTCCGTAGGAGGCCGTTCCAAGGAGCAAGAAGTGACGGAATGATAAAACTTGAGGAATAATGCTTAGTACTTAGATACTAGCTAATGGATACTAACAATCAAAGAGACCCTATAGTTGCTTGTTTGCATGTTAGTAGTGCATGCTTGGTGATCTTCACCCCCTGCCACACACCCTCGCGGTGGCTTGCAGGGTATCGTGTAGATGTAGATGTACTTTTAATTCTTGAGTACCACGAAATCATTTATGAAATTTAATGCAGTAGTAACAGGCATGCATCAGTTTTTAAGTGCTCCAGCTTCCATGATTGTATAACACCTTTTGACCCTATCGTAATCTTTACCTTGAAGCAAACATACATTAAGGCCCGAGGCCAAGTTCAAAATCAAAACGTTTGGGTTTCCTAGCGTTTCCGATATGGCTACCACACCTGAATGTTTGCAAAAAAGTATCAATATCATTGAAATTGGAAAAGAAAATCCACTTTTTGGCACAAAGTTCCTCAAAGGCTTCACTTTGTGGAACCACTACAATCGACTGGTTCCACAGGAAGCCTCAAACTTTAAACTGAGTATTGAAATTATTTAGGATTGTATTCTTTGCAACTACCACAAGATAAACTAATAAATATTCTATAATAAATGGGGTTGGTGTTGTGATTACATTTACATCTACGCGATTCCTGCAAGCCACCGCGAGGGTGTGTGGCAGGGGGTGAATACAACCAAGCATGCACTATTGACATGCAATCAAGCACCAAAGGGTCTAATCCAACTAGATTGTTAGTATCTATAGTATTCAAGGGATTAATACATGCATCATGCACTACAGACTACACTAAAGTATTTCCCCTACCTATCCCTTTGCTAAGTTGCCTATTGCGTTCTCTTATAGTTCGGGGGAAAAACGACATTTTTGAATCTCTCAGTACGACAATATATCTCTCAAATTTTATTTATCTGGTCGAATCCAGCATAATAAGCTGGTGTTTTTAATATGTGCCTAACATCTTCAGTAAAGCTATCCGATTGAAATTTCTCTTATAGATTTAATCTGTGTTTAACCAACGCTCTGATAATGATTCCCACCCTAATTCTTGTATTTATTCTGATACACTACTCATCCTATCGTAACACCTTTTAACGAACCTAACTGCTCCACGCTGCACAATGTCTAATTCTTTGATCAAACCCAGTTCATTCGGATCCCATACACTGCTTCCATACTTAAGGTGGGTTCTAACTGGTGAATAGTAACATCGCTCTTTTGTCTTCTCATCAAATTTCCCGAGTACTCTTTTTATAAATCCTAGATTTTTCTTCGTTCGGCCGTATATTACCCGGATGTGTTTCCCCACGATAAATCTTTAGTGATTGTTACACCTAAGCACCTTATGGGTTCAACGCTTTCGATCTCTCTTCGTGTTACTAATGTTATATAATCGCTCTATCGAATCATTCTTCCTCCAAAAATTAATGGTTATAGACTTTTTAAGGTTAATGTCTAACTTCCATTTGTCCCACCAAGATTAGAGTTTGGCTTCCCAATCAGAGTGCCCTGATTTGAATCTCGGCACCAGCAGAGATTTTGCTGTGGAATGCCAGTTCTTCCGTAAGTGCCCTGTGGAAATTCGGTAATCCATTTGTCGAAATGGGGGTGGGGGGGTCATCCTTAACTTCTTGTCGCCTTTCATCAAGAGTCAGCAGGAAGCATCTAGATCTACATAATACCCTGCAAGCCACCACAAGGGTGTGTGGCAGGGGGTGATTTCTCACCAAACATGCACTACATATCATGCATAAAAAAGCAATAGTATTAATATAGTAGTCAGAACTACACTATTTAAGCAAAGCAAAAGCAAAAAGCATGAAGCAAATGCCCGAGCCAGGATTCTATGAAACCTTCATCCAATCCCAAGAATCCTTACTCGTACATCGATCACCCCCTTACCCTCAAAGTCGCAAATGACCTCACCTGCTTTTTGCCTCACCTGGTAGCTGCGGTAACGTTTGAGATACATCTACATAATACCCTGCAAGCCACCAGAAGGGTGTGTGGCAGGGGGTGATTGCTCACAACACATGCACTACATATCATGCATAAAAAAGGAATAGTATTAATATAGTAGTCAGAACTACACTATTTAAAAAAGATAGAAATTGCAAAGAAAACATGCAAAAACATTCTGTTAGTAGGGTTAGCTTTAAGTACTCATACCAACATGCAGCTACCAATGCTATTCATTGCTACTCTCCGATAGGACATATTTACCGTTATTCGTATCTCTAATTGTGCGAGGGAAAAAGGACATTTTGAATCGGTCAGTTCGGCAATCAATTTCTCTAATTTTATGATTATGGTCCAGTCTGCCATAGTAAGTTGGGGTTCGTAATATATTTTTAACATCATCACTGAAATTATTGCCTTGGAATTTGTTTAAGAGATTAAGTCTAAATTTCAACCTGCGATCTGACAATGATTCCCATTTCAATTCATTTAATAGACTGGTTACGCTAATATAATTATCGTATCTTCCCTTTACAAATCTTGCCGATCTTCGCTGCACACGTTCAAGTTCATTACTTAGACCGATTGGACCGATACTTAGATAGTAGGGATAGGCAGAAGAAAGAAGGTTGTATGAGGAATATAGGCATGTGCAGAGTAGGTTTTTGGCGTCCGTGGTAAGGAGCATTGATATTTGGAAGACGTAGTCTAGAATCGAAATCGTAATGAAAGTAGGAAAGAGTGATTAAGTTTCATGCATGAATACTGGTGGTGAATTTTGCAGAGTCAAAGAACGGCGTGATTCGGCTTAGCGTATCCGGCCCCATAGCTAGGGCTATTTTACCTTCATTGAACGTTATGTAACTGTTCGAACACGTATGAAAACAGCTAGGACTGGTACTAACGATCGTTGCAAAGCTTGGTGGACAATTATCGCACAAGCATTTACTGAATTATGTCTTTCTTAATTTTCCCGGAAAGATTTTGTGAAATAGTTGGTTCAACTCTGAATCAGTGTCATTTTCTCAAAAAGTGGAATTGCACAGTCGATTATCGTTTAAAAAAACAGATGATCTTCTTAGAATAATTGCCGTCGCCAACATTTAGGGTGAGAATGATTGATGGATTGGTGGTATAGTGTCGAAAACTCTTCGTAGCAGTAGAGCACTCATAAAACATTTGGCAAATAAAGGTTCACGCCTTCCGCCTTCGCTTCTCACTTCGTCGCCGTCAGCATCCCTGAGGCACACATGTGAAAACGCGTGAGTCAGTCGACTGGGAAGCTGGAAAAACAGGGTTCGAGTGTTGTTAGGGCACGGGGTGCATCATGGTGGGAGAGAAGATGGGTGGAGCAGGGATTGCGGAAACGGGGGTGCGACCGGAAGTGACGTGGTGTGTGTCACACGTGCCGAGACTTCCGAGCCGAAATGAGGCGCGGTAAGGGTTTCCCGCCACGCGGCTACAGTGGCGCTGCCATTCTCAAAGCGCCGTCGCAGAACTCGAGGTGTATGCAGGAAATAAATATTAGCGTGGGCTTCTCCAAAGTCTCCCTATATCGAGCTGACTCCATCCTTCTCCCATGTATCGTAGTGGTAAAATAACGTCTTATGGTTCTCCACCTACTGCCTATGCCTAGTTCTCATGGTAAAATTTCCTGTAAAAGGGTTTCATATTTATTTTAAGTGTACAAATCGTACGTAACACGCACTAGATTGCTCACGATAAAACTTTTCATAAAACCTTAAACAAAACCTAAAACATTAAAGGAAGAAAACCACATGCAGCAATGATGCCATTTTATAGTGGCCAATAACAGTACATACATTTTATAGCATATACACGAGGAAAAAATAAAAAAAAGTAACAGGAACAAATAGAAGGGAAAGGCTATTATTGTGAGGGATGCGAAATAGAATGGCTTATGAATGATTTAACTGGGAGTGCAAAAGGATCAATGTGTTGTGGGTGGGAGTTCAATAGAGAGGAGAGACGGAAGAAAAGAGAACGTTTAGTAATCGAAAGTCTAGGAATGGGCATATGGAGTAAAGGATGAGAACGGTTGGGGCGGGATGGATCTTTTAAGTTGAAAAAGGAGAGCAAAGTGGGGCATTCGATGGTGGAATTGAGAATATTATAAATAAGTTTTTAGCCTGCTGTGAGTGTAAGGGTGCTAAGATTAGGGATTGAGAGGGAGGAGAGAACAGTATTGGTGGACATGTTACGAAAAGCAAAGAAATTGCAGACACAGTCCAGAGATGAGAGATTAGTTCGAGGAGAGATAGACCAGATGGGGCAGGAATAGGTAAGAATTGAAAGAACGATAGAAGAAAAGAAGGTTCGAAGGGCTTGTGGGTCATTAATTTCAGTGAAACGATAGAGCAGGCCTAAGAGGGACATAGCTTTAGACTTAATGGTTTGTATGTGTTGGGAAAAATTTAATTTATTGTCTGTAAGAATACCTAGGTCCTTAGATGTAGAAACGCGATTTAGGGAGCGATTAAGAACAGCATAATTAAATCTTCATTTTAGCATCAGCTTGAGTGGGTGCAGGCGCCACCTGCTTTATATGTTTGGCAACAGTGACCTCATCATCGCTTCTTGTGTTCCTAATATGATAAAGAGATGATTTCAACGCATAGAGACACTCGTGTTTTTGATTTTCTTCAAAAAGCAAGGAAACTGCCTCGACGTTTTACGAGTTTCATTCCATGTCTTTTTCCTTGTTTCGTTATTGGTATCATCTCTAATATTAACCAAAAGATGAGCGGTGCCTCTTATCGGCTGTTGCGTAAACAGGTTTAATGGAAATAGAAACAGTTCTTTCCATAAAACGGATGAGAGAACCAAGTTTTATAAAGCGTAAGCAAGCTCAATTTTATCAAATTAATCAATTTTACAGAAAGTTATATCGATAATGTTACCATGAGCAAAATTTGTGAGGGCATATCGAACCATTAGCTTGTTAGTTAGTTATCCGGGTGAGGAGACCGAAATCTAAGATTATTTGCGCCATTTAGGAAACGTGGCTAATTTGGTCGGTATAGGAATGTATTCAGGGAACAGAGAGTGGAGAGAAACCCAGCGCCATCAGTCTGCTGTTAACGAAAGGCGTCAAGGAGTCCACGATTTAATGTCACATCCGACAGACGAAATCCTGAACCTTGAAAACATGTCAACTGATACGTTAAAATATTCGTCAAAACAAAATTATTCCTTTTTTCTTGTTGAGTTGTTGTTATATGAATGTACGTCCTCACTTGACTTCAGTGTTCAGTCTCTTCATTAGTTTTTTTTTGCCTGTCTACCCGCATACATTTTGGCGGGATAACTTTGAGACATTTTTAGAATAAAAACGTGAGCGTATTATTCTCAGGAAGTTAAAAATCTCGGATTTTGATTCTCCCCATTGAATACAATGCTCATTCCCCCTCCCTCACTCCTGATTGCTATGTAAGGAGCGAGTTAAAAAGCGAGGAGGAATGATTCAATGCGAAAGGGTGTCGGTAGGGCGACACCCTGGAGGTGGAACAGCGGGAAACAAAAGGGAGGAAGGGTAGAGGAGAGATCGGGGAAGAGTGCGACAGGGAACTCGCGTCGGCCGGGCGGCAACCATTGTGAGTGTGGGGGCGCTGGCGGTCGCCGTCCGGGGTATGCATGTTAAAGCCATTTTCCATAGGGAAAAGGGGCGTGGAACGCATAAATGTAAGAGCAAAAATACGTTAAGGAAATCATTCACTAAGTTTCATCTGAAAAAAAAGATCGATTGAGCCGGGACTCGAAAGAGGTGTCAGAAGTGTAAGGTAAAGAAGTCAGAAGATAATCACACTTTTCACGAAAGAATTTATTTGTAATGTATTTTGAAGAATTTGAATTATTTCCTCTCCTTCGTATGTTGTTAAGGGTCTCCAGAATTCGATGACAGAAAACCAATTGACAATCTGCGTCCGTAACATGAATCCTTCCGAGCACCTTGGTTAATTTTCCATGTCACGTTACACTATCCAAAAAACAAGTTTACGGAAGTTTAGTTCTTACGAAAAAAGTATGTTAATTAACAATTGCGTCTGGTGTATAATTAGTTGGAAGAATTATACAATTGTGAAGGCTGTTCGGGTACTCCGCCGGGTATAACTCTACATTTCTGCCGATGTTTCGATGGTTGAGTCGTCCATCATCTTCAAGGCTTGGTGTTGTATGAAATTTTTCAGAATTGCACTTTGTTTGCGTTTTGGTTACGTGAGCAGCAGCAAATCTTTTCTGTCAGGTCGATATATGCTAGTATATAATAAGTTCTCCTCTCATTTCTTACTGTTTTAAAATCTAATTTTTCTTGAATCAACAGTTATCATGATTTAATATAAATTATGTGTAGAGACTGACATATGAGACTGTTATCAACATCCCAGGACTATATGTAGGCACCTAAAAAAACATTAAAATGGAAACGAATTTCCTCGTTTCTTCTTTTTAAATTGCCATTTTCATAATCTTTTGAATTTTAATCGAGAAAAAAACGCATTTTCAATACCATTTCATATCATTCTTCTTTCAGAATTCCATCTTCGTCCTTGTGTATCGTAGAAATGTATTTCTGTCATTGATAGGTAGTTTTAATATCTACTTATGACCGAATTTTGACGGGACGTAATTACCAGGAATTTAATCTAAGATTTATATAACCGAGGGAAAATCGAAGGAATGTAATGAATGCTTGTGGTAACTACCCTAAAGTAGGGAGTTTAACGAAAATAATTGTCCGTAAAAACGATAAAATTCGAGATAAATAAGGGAATCAGTTGACTGCCTGATGAATTGTAGCTCAGGGACTTTTACATTTCACTATTCTCCGCCACCTTGAAAGATGTGTGGCCTTCCTCAATTTCTCGGTTTCGATCCGCCCAGAACTCCACCCACCCCTACTCTTGAGTGACCCTCCAAAGGGGGAGCCATTCGACCCTTGACCCTACGTTCCCCGGAACGGCCGCACTCTAAAGGAAAGTGGCGTCTCTTTCGTAAAAGGCGCCGCCTCCGACACAATGAACCGCCGAACACACTAGCACTCACTTCCTTCGATTCTCGGTTTCGTTTGTGTGTTGGTGTGGACGAGGGGACGTCAAGGAAATGTATCCTATAGCACGTGCGCGGTTCACCATTTTTCAGGAACAGCGCCATTGTTGAAGGTGGGAGGCGGCGAGCCTTGTTCGGCGGCACCGATGGAAATGCGCAATAATAAATGCCACCTCCACCGCACCGTATCGTCCCTTTTACCAATCCAAACCATTCATCTAATAACGCCTCCGCCTCCTCGCCGCCGCTGTCCTCAAAGGACTTCTCCGATTCACCCTCCCACCTTTGTTTCTCTCGAGCGAGGATCTTCCGCTTGCCGCCTCCACGACAGGCCACCCTGTACGGCGTAGGCGAAACGTATTTTATCTACATCTGCTACGCCTGCCGCACGCCATATCAACGTCTTGTAGGATTCATCTGCATCTACATTTTACCCTGAGAACCGCGAGAAAAGGCGAGAGGCAGGGGTTATGTTGGCTTTAACTTGAAAAAAAGTTGATAGTTGTTGATGAAGTATGAAATCATTGCCGTCAGTCGACATTCCTGAGATTGGTTTGGCGCAGGTCTCCCCTCATTTTCATATTTACTAATTTCTTCTCTTTCACATCCTTCATCTCTTCATCTGATCTATGCATCACGTTCGAGGCTTTCCATTTCCATTCTTCCCTATGCCTTACAACGATTGTTTTCATCAGGCTTTCAGGTTACATCTACATAATACCCTGCGAGCCACCACGAGGGTGTGTGGCAGGGACTGAATATCACCAAACATCCACTTCCTGTTGTGGAGTCAAGCCTGCGTCTTTGACCTTTTCTCCTGGCATCATTTTTTTAACATGCTTGCGTCTCTTAGTCATTACTCCAGAGCATTAAGTTGTAGTCGCATATTCTAAAGAATTGTTAACCAGTTCTTCCCGACTTTCTTCTAAAAAGATATTCAAGCTTCTGAGCTTTACCACATACTTTTCGAAACTGATCCCTTCAATCTGTAAGTATTTCTGGGCAAGATTTACCTCAAATAAAATGTGGTACCACAAGTGCTGGAAACAAAGAAAATTAAAGTTACAAATTTTTGTCATTAACACATCCGCTGTTCCTCATGTATCAAGATTTTCAGAAGGATCACATAACTTTTCTACAACCTCGACCAACTTGTCAAAATGACGAAAGATAGGTTTTTCTGCATCATGATGAGCACTCCACCTAGTATCAATGAGTCTCTTCACCTTCACCCATACTGTTTCTACAAGCACATCCCACCTGTGTGTTGAAGAAGAAATTACGTTGAAATTACACACTTTCCTAGGTACCAAAAAATGTGACACAAAGAGGAACACTTCCAAAAGCGTGCACCCCACACAAATTCAGAGAATGTTTGGCACATGGGACAAAAAGGGCTTTTGGATTAAGTTCTTTAATCCTAGTCTACACTCCGGAGTGAATACCTGACATTGTTCCAGCATTGTTGCAGCATCGTAACATTGGCTTCGACATAGTTTTAAATCCAAGCCATCTTTTTCTAGTGACTGAATGATTACTTCTGCAATATTGCTTGCCTTGTTCCCACAAAGTGGAAAAAAACTAAAAATGTTTCTTTAACTTCTACTTTCCTATGTTGAATTTGCACATATCTTATAACTTCACTCATCTGTTCACAGTGAGATATGTCCGGTGTGCTATCAAAAAGTATTCCATAATACTTGGCTTTCTTGATGTTTGAGATGATTTTATTTTTTACATTATTCCTTAGAAGTGAAATAAATTCATTTTGCACCGTAGGAAACAAGTAATAAACAGGAATCTTTCCTGCTTCTAAGTACTGCTGAAGCCGAATGTTGTGCTCTTTCAAAACAGGATCATAGTTCTACATGAGGTTTACAAGCTCCAAGAAATTGCCTTGATTTTTGGAATCACTTTGTCTCTATGACCACGAAAAGGCAAATTTAGCTTGGCCAAAAAAGGATACATCTAAGAGTTGATACAAAATGTCTCTCCATTTCTTCCTCTCTCCTTCCATTACTTCTTGGTGAACAAAATCAATCGTTTTGTTCCGAATAAATGTTGCTCCTAATGTTTTCCACTTTTCAAAGTTAGTAAGATGGAACTCGGAGCTTTCATGATCAGACACTCTAGGATTCAATTTCCGCCAAGCATTAAAACCTGTGATAAAGCTGGATGTGCTCGAGACTAGGATTACTTGAGGCTAGGCCTTACAAGAGCGAAATAACATATCTTTTTTCTTCTCCAGCTGAACACTTTCCCACAATTCCCTTGATAAATCCAAATAATACATTGATGTAGCCGTAGTTCCTTACCAATAAGACTAAAAGATGATGCTACATATGGAGCTATGGACTAACAGCGGCGCTGAAACTAATAAAATGAATCAGACTAATCAAAACAAACAGCAGAGTGGAAACATTAAGGTGATATCGATGAAAAAGTCGAATGAGAAGGAGAACTGTGCCCATCACGCTAACCTGACCCTATGAATATTTGTGATAAGAATAAATTTCCATAATTTCCCTTCCCTCGATCGTTTTCTGAAACGAATTTCTCAATCGGCCGACATAGTCTTCATTTTCACTCCCAAATCTGATGGAGCTACGTACGAAATTTGGCCAACCTATTTAATATATTGACATTGGGTGAGTTTTTTTATTTTCTTTCAAATTGACCTAAAACCAGAGGAGAAACAGCTCAAGAGTCTAAGGGCACTTTGATCGAGACCAGATTTAACAAACAAGTCATGGATAACTTCGGCGTTGATCATAAGTGCCGATGTAGAAGTAACTTGTGTGTGAAGTATCGAAGTCTTGGATAATACCGAATTCGGCCTCTAATCTGCGCACGGAAATCGCTTAATTCTGATATTTAGCGATTTAGCAGGTGGCGAGGTGACTTCCATGAGACCAGAGCTCCCGGGTTCGAATCCAAAAGAATATAATACTACAGGTAAACACAAAGAAACATTCTCATGTATGAATATAAACGCCGTTGGGCTTGGTGCTCATTATCCTCACCAATAAAACCGACCTTAACTGTGAGCATTGGTTATTTTTAGGCTCATTGGAATAGTTAGTATTTGTAGAATTTACTTTTCAGGTGTTTCAACTTCATATTGGTCTCCTTAGTCTATCACGACAGTCATACCCGAGGCAAGATTCGAAAGAAAGACCCTTGGGTGTCCAGGCCAACAAAAAACCGACCTGTCTCGCTGATATTGGATAAAACACGAAGACGTTAGAAAAGTCAGATGCTATTTTTATAAGGGCTTCGGGCATTAACCCTGTTAACTTAATACTTTAAATCCACTCCATTGTTCTCGTCTAGCGAGAAGAAATGCGTAGTCAGCGTTCGCTTTGAGAGTTTTTCGCTTTGGATGGTGAGGAGCGAGACTGTTTCCTTGCCTTTTGTGCTCTCGGCGGGACGGATGCTTGAATTTATGTCCGATCGCAGCCAATGGACACCTAATGGACGCCCGAGTTTCCAGTGCGCTTTAAGACGCGTCTTTTATTTCAATTCCGTCTTGCCGCGGAGGGGGGGAGAGGGGGGTTCCATGGGCATCGATGGGTCCGGTCGCACCCGAGAGGGTGCCCTCGGTGGGAATGTGTGTTTCTTGGGAGGAATGCGGCTCCCTCCTCACCCACCCGCTCCCTCCCTCGCCCTCAGCCACCCCCACTCCCTCCGGCCCATGCGTCCCTCCTCAGATGGCCGCCGCCAACACACAATCGCTCGCCACACACGGAGCTCCCTCCCTCTTTTCTCTATCTCTCCCTCCCATTCTTAACCTCTCTCTATTTATTTATTTCTATTTCTTCCTCTCTATTTAGGTCTCTAATTATTTCTCTCAATTCCTTTCTCTCTATTTCTATTTCTCTCTCTATTCTTCTTTCTCTCATTTCTCTTTCTCTCTTCATTTCGTTTTATCTCCCTTTTTCTCTCCAATTCTTTTTCTCTGTCTATATTTTCCATTCTACCTCTTTCTCTCTGTATTTCGCTCTCTCTCCATTTCTCTTTTTCTCACTATCTCTCTCTTTCTCTTTTTATTTTTCATTCTCTCTCCATTTATCTTTCACTCTCTACTTTGCTTTCTCTCTCAACTTCTCTTTCTCTCTCCATTTCTCTTTCTAGTTCTCTGTCTAGTTGTTTTTATATTTCTCTTTCTCTCTCTAGTTCTCTTTCTATTTCTCTTTCTCTCCCAAGTTATCTTCATATTTTTCTTTTTATCTATATTTATCTTTCTCTATTTCCCTCTATTTTTCGCTCAATTTCACTCTCATTTTTATTATGAACGCTTCCGAGATACGCAAAACAAACTAATGTAAGCTACAGAGCTTGTCTCGTTGAATAGCTTTCCACTACTTTGGTTTCCTAACATTGTATTTACGGCATCGATGTTTGCTTGGAGGTTGGTGAATAATGTTTAACCATGCCTTTTTATTGTTGTACGCACAGAAAATAGGTTTCCTGTGACTAACGTAAGTAAAATTCATGATTGAATCAAATATGTGCTCATCATTGTTTTCATCGCATTAATAATTTTTCTCTGGATTCCAATAAACACAGTTTAGTAGGGTAATATGTTTTTTTTTAATTTATCCTATTGATATGAGTCGCTATCAATCATATACGTTTTGGTAAAAATATTTATAAGTAGAGCTTATAATATTCGAAATAATAAAAAAAAATTCAAATTGCAATAAAAAATTGGATACCGAGATTGTTAGATAAAATAAATTTCTACCATATAACCAATAATATGTATTCAAATATGAAAACATTGTTAATTTAATTCCTTTAATTAGTCAAAATGCGGAAAATTATCAGTAAATAAACAACAATATGGGATTATTAAAAATTTAATGCAAAATACCAAAACTTCGAGACACATCAGGGTATACCCATCAAAATCTTGGTCGAACTGCAAGAGCTACGCAGGTACTGGGCTATTTCTACCCCTTCATGAAATCTTAATGATTCCGGGAAACCCTTTCTCTGGGAAAAACTGGATACCTCAACTTCGTTTCTGGAGCCTGTCGTGTTTCGACGATATCCTTCGCCTCGGGAGAAATATGGCGATGGCGGGGGCAATGGAAGGGAATCGGGTCAGGTGGCACGACGCCCATGCAGCATCGGGAGTCGTCAGTTGGTGTAAAGTGAAGCCAAGATGCGTCACTCAAGTGCAGGGAGGAAAAGGAAGGTCCCATCCCCGAAAGAGATGAGACGAGGAAAGAGACCGCGGAGGAAGGAACCGCCGCTGAAACTGGAATCTCTCGCAACCAACGAACGGAGGGGACAGGCGAAAGACGACGTCCTAAGAAGAATGGGATGTGACGCAATTTCCGAGAAGGAGGCAGCAGCAACTGCAAATAGAAAGAATTTCGAGAGAAGACAAAATGCGCATGTATGAAATACGGACGGCGGCGTCGGAAGTGGGGGGCAGGTGGGGCATCCGCCCCTCCCCCAGAATTTATCCTGGGCCCTTGAGAAATGAGCCTTCATTGATAAAAATTAAATTTCACCTGTATCCAGCTTGCCTATTCCCTTCTGACGCATATTCTACCATCTTCATATGCACTTTTAGCGGAATTCTAGTCTCTACCCCCTCCTATCCGAAAAAAAATGCGGGTCCTTTTCATAGGAGCCGGGCCCTTTTTAAGGTTGGCCCCTCTCAGCGAAAATAGTTCCGACGCCCCTGAATACGGAGACATTTATGAACGCTCGTCATGAATTTTCGAAGAGTGCAAATCGCGCCCCTGTAGAGCTTGAGCGTATATTTTCGTAGAAAACTTTAAAAATGAAAGAAAGTTGATGAAAATAATTTAACCTAACGTTTCTTAAATACTAACAAATCAAATCTGTTCGTCTTTGCTGTGCTTAGGATGCCCTCGTAGAGCTTGAGCTTGTATGTTCGTATAAAACTGAAAACAATAAATAATATTTCAAAGTAAATAATTTATATCACTGCTATATGAATGCTCAAAATAAAATTTTCTCAGCTTTTACTCTTGCAAGTTTATTTAAATCCTAATATTCACACTTGTGTCACTATTAGTAGGGGAGGAAATTGGTTGAAGATATTAGGTAATAGACTGACTGTATGGAGGAGCTAATAAGGGGCAAGGGTATTTTAAGGCTGTGATATGAAAGAATGCTTGGTAAATGAGAGAGAAGAAGAACAGGTATGTAGTTTATATGGAATGATGAGGGGCAGGAAGTATGCGGAACCGAAGGACATGGTATGTAATTTATGTTGTGTGGGAAGAATTTTCGTGTCCGCCTTAAACTGTAGAATACTTATAATTAGGGATGGGTCGGTTCGGTTCTTCGGTTCTCGGTTCCACCGGTTCTTGAGCTTAGAACCGGAACCGGAACCGAGGCCAAAAATAATCGGTACCGAAATAATTGGCGCGAAAACCAGTTTGAAACCTACTCACACTCCGAAAGTGGAGGCTTCACATTAAAACCTGGTGAAATAGTTTCCTTAGATGCTTCAAAGTCGCGAATTATTCTAATTCAGTCTTTGAAAATGATTATTGATTACCTTATCTTACCATTGAGCAATGCAAAGTAAGTGGTAAATTAAGAACCGGAACCGAGAATCGGAACCGAGAACCGAAGTAAAGAACCGAACCGGAACCGGAACCGAAAAAAAGTGGAACCGACCCATCCCTACTTATAATAATAACAATAATGAAACTCCCTTTTCAACTCTGCTTATTCAACGTTTCTCTCGATGAAAGCTGGCCCCTTGTGATTATACACCCCGCGCACCTCAATCTACTACAGGAAGTGAATACCACAGCAGATGATAACCCAGTTAATTCCCATGTCCTCGTTTGATAATAAGTAAAAGCGAAGAATCTTCATACAGATCAATGGTCACATTTTCGATATTCTAGCGTATGAATAGGCTCTATTCTAGATATTGTAGGCAGGCATTCGAATTTTTTAACTTTTCGGCATTTTCTCCATCCAAAATCCCAAAGAAAAGATTTGGCGCGGAGTACCTTGGTTCAGCAGCTTTGTCACCCAATATCAGATGGTGTTATTGTTCCCTTTTGTATGCGGAAAGTGACATTTTCTCTATCCTCTCTGACCTGCTACTTTACTCTTTCACTTAATCTGTATGAACTAATCTACCCTAGTAGTCTGGAATTTTTAATGCATCATTAGGAAAGGTGACATTCTCAAATTTGGGCGTAGGGTATGTATGGTCGCTAGATTAATGGCTTCTCGTTCTGAGAACCCGAGATTGAATCCCGGTAAGGACAGAGCTTTTTCTTTGTCATTCCACTCTCCACTTAAGTGCTGTGTGGGAATAAGGGCACATCAAGTTCAGTACTCCGTCCGTCACATGGGATGTCAAGCAGTGGTCCCCTTGATGCATTTCGTTAAGAGAAGGCTAATTCCGAAATATTCCTACCTCTCCTCTCTTACCCTAAATAGTAAAATTGACCTAAGGTCTCTACCGTCACCCCTCAACAATATCTTGCTAGATCCTTAAACTTCTGCATGTTATTTTTGCCTGCAGAGTATTGAGTTGTCTGCCATTCGCATACCGCGTCTTTCAACGAGCGGGGTGAGTGACTGAGCACCCTTCTATTCTTGGCTCGATCCCTTTCAGATTCGCGCGAGTGACGTCGCCAGCCCCTCCCCCACCACTTTCCTTCCTCCCTTCCCATCCCCATTCCGAGGTGCCTCGTGTCGCCATGACGACGCGTGCCGCGAGTGCATTTTGCGCCTATTCCGAGAGAGGGAGTTGGGGGGGGAGAGTGAGAAGAGCGATTGGGAGAGGAACGTTTGATACGATGATGGGTGAGCGAGGCTATAAATTCCAGCAGTGCATCGCTCCTTATTTAGGCTACCTTCAGGCCAGGTGTTAATAGTGCTTGGTGTAATACTACCACGACATCTACATCTACATAATACCCTGCAAGCCACCATAAAGGTGTGTGGCAGGGGGTGAACTCTCACCAAACATGCACTACATATCATGCATAAAAATTTGTAATTAAAAATTAAAATAGCAAAGCATACATGCAAAAACATGCTGTTAGTTGGGTTAGCTTTAAGTCCTTATACCAACATGCAGCTACCAATGTTATCCATTGCTACTCTCGTACTGGATATATTTACCGTTATTCATATCCCTAATAGTACGAAAAAAAAAGGACATTTTGAATCTGTCAGTTCGGCAATCTATTTCATGAGTATAGTCGTGAACAAGTTTTTTTGATTCTGACGTTCGCATCAATTGACTGACTGTTTGATCATCATCATCTCAAGTAAGCAATCCTAATACAGGTTTGACAAAGCTCACTGCTCAATCTTATCAGCTAGCCTGTCATTTAGAAAATTGGACCTCTCGGCCTAATCTCAAATTTAATCGACTTGTTGCCGTTGATGTAGCCAGTCTACTCTTGTTGAAGCCTTTGATTTCATCTGCTCATCGGAAATTTATTATGAAATCGACATCTGTATCATCAAGTGTTTTTCTCTTTATTTATACCATCTTCAGGCCAGCCCATTATTTGTTGTGTACTTTAAAACTTATCTATTCTTTGGAATCAACTTATCAGGACCTTCACGTCAAAGTATTATATCTAATGTCCTTTCTATAATGCATATGAACGGGTTTATTGCGGCAGATTTAATATTTTTACGAATAGGTTATTTCTTTTGCATCATTGTTGTATAATTATGGTAATCAATATCTACCGTATCACTTACTATTTCGATAAATGTCTACGTATCTACATAATTTCATCCATTTTTATGCGCTTTTTCCCCCTAGCGAAATGTTTTTTTTGACCATTTGTTATTGCATATCTATTATTTCTCTTTTTGTACCATGGGTCGAATATTTTTAGTTGAGATGAAGTGAAATACGTAGTTACTACTGTTCTTTCCTTGCTGTGGCTCTATCCGTTTGACGACGGGTTGCGAATGGTTACTATCCATTCGCAAACTAGAAGTTATAATTATAGTGTCCATCACGGGGCTTATGAGTTTACTCACCTCTGAACTCGTTGCATAGTGGTCACCTGTTTACTCGATACTAGAAGTGGAAAAATTGTGTGTAATCATCCATTTGTCTTTCTCTTGTTTTCTAGGCGTGTGCACCGCGGTACGTGTGGTTTTCGAACACGGCGCAGCGTCGGGATCCTGTGGGAACGTGCTACGTAGCCAAGAGAGCCCTGACAGACTTCTCCGAGTACTCACCCTGCCGAACGAGTGAGTAACCTTTCTCTTTCTTGTGCTCGATCTTACATTCATTGCCTTGGAATATCACTTTGTTAACGTCTTTTACAATACTCTGCAAGTCGCTGCAAGGACGTATGACAGTGCGTGATTCTCCATCACACACTAGTACTGCTTATTCTAATATGTACGCTGCAAACCATCTCGATCCTGTATCACTCACTCACTCAGTGATTCAACATAAAGGTTGGTTTGGATAGGTGAGGGTGCTCCGAGGATTTTTCCTTCGCGGGCGTGCAAAGGCTTCACCCCGATTTGAACCCGGAACCATTCGATCAGTATCCAAGTGCTCTACCCACTAGGCCACCACGCTCCCTCTAATTCGAACCTGTATGGTAGGGAGAAAATATCAACCGAACATGTTCTGCGTACATGAACTACCTAACGTGGGAATTTATTAGGAACTCATCCAGCAGGCACGAGTGGCAAACTGATCAGCAACATTGTAAGAATGCATTGATCATTATAATCTTATGTCATAGATATAAATGTATTTCATACACCACCGTTGCACAAACAATTCTATAAATGGTGCCTATATTACCAGTTGTATGGAGAAGTCAATTAACTTCAGTAAAATAAAGGACCGTCACATTCATACACATCTACAGAATACCCCGCAAGCCACCATAAAGGTGTGTGGTAGGGGTTGAATTTTCACCAAGCATGCACTTCATGTCATATATAAAAAAGGATTAGTATTAATATATTAGTCTAAGCTTCTCTATTTAAAAAGATAAAAATAGCAAAGTAAGCTTGCAAAAACATGCTGTTTGTTGGGTTACTTTCAAGTCCTTATTATGCCAATATGCAACTACCTACACTATACATTGATTCACTCGTATTGGACATATTTACCGCTATTCATATCCCTAATTGTACGAAGAAAGAAGGACATTTTGAATCTGTCAGTTCAGCAATCAATTTCTCTAATTTTTTAATCATGATCCAGTCTACCATAGTAAGTAGGGGTTCGCAAAATATTTTTAACGCCATTACTGAAATTATTATCTTGGAATTTATTTAAGAGATTAGGTCTAAATTTCAACCTGCGATCTGACAATGAATCCCATTTTAATTCATTTAATAGACTGGTTACGCAAAGATAGTTATCGTACCGTCCCTTTACAAATCTTGCCGATCTTCGCTGCACACGTTCAACATTATTTATACCGATTTTGTAGGGATGCCATATACTGGCAGCATATTCCAAATGAGGTCTAACAAGGGAAAAGTAGCTGATTTCTCGTGCATGATCGTCCCATTTACCCAGTACTCTTTTGACGAATCCCAGTTTACGATTCGCTTGACCCATTATTTCACGAAAGTGTTTACCCCAGGAAAGATCATTTGTCAGTCTTATTCCAAGATATTTAATGGATTCCACGTTTGTTAATTCATCATTACTTATTTTGCACGTGCTAGGAGGAGAACAATTCTTTTTCCAAAAATTCATCACCACACATTTCTTCAAACTTAATTCTAACTGCCAAGTATGACACCATTTTTCAATTTCTTATAGGTCGTCATTTAAATATTCTTTATCATTTCGGCAAAGAATTTCCCTGTACACTACAGCTTCATCGACAAATAGAACATTCAACAGAAACCAATTGCAAACTATAACTAAGTAAGAAGGGTTCTGCACTAATGTTGAAAAAAGCTTTGTAGTTGCGTACCATGTACGAGGGAAATGTCCAAATGTATCATATTTATTTGTGTTACATAATATCGCATTGATGCGAAGTCAATAAAGTACTACCTCGTCAAATTTCTTACCAGTGCGTATTCACTTCCTCCCTATCTCTTTATATTGTTCCTCAAATAATACAGAAAAAAGTACACATTTTAAACTCCTATATCTTAAAATTTACCTCTTTCATTTAAATTTATAAATTCTACTTCTGTCGTACATTAGAGTACTCAAAATATATTTTAGCATCTCCTGAAAGCAATCCGTCTCACATTTATGCAAGAGATTCAGACTGTATTTTTCATGCCTTGCGCCTCCTCGAGATAACGGGCTCTACCTTTGCCAACACTATAGATTTTACAGTCGCCATGTGTTACTGTATTCATCTTCATGAGTAACGCACCTTCCGGGATAGTGTCTTCCCCAAAATACCGGATAAATATTCTCTTCCATTTCCATAAAAGCTATCAGCCTTTTTAATAATTCTCAAATGACCTGTCGTCATTGTCATAGTTTGCGCAAATACCCTTGAACATGTTACGAAATTATGAAATATTTCGCGAATATTGTTTGAACTGTTGCCCTATATACTTGAAATCGTGACACGATATGGCAACGGTGGCAAGCGTGGTATTTATGTAAGCGGCATCATGCAATAAACGAAGCCACGCGATATTGCTACACTCTCATGGTGACTCGCAGGATCTTTAGTGGAAAAGGGTCGGTTTGGTGTAGTGGTTGAGGTACTGGCCTCTCACCCCAGAAGCCCAGGTTCGAATTCCGGCAGTAAAAGATATTTTTCAATGGTAAACAGGCCCTTACTTAAATTTTTTGTGGAGAGCATTCTATAGTGCAGTGCTACACCCGTCGGATAGGACGTCGAGCCCTGGTACCCTTGGCCACTTTCTTTGAGAGCAGGCTAATGGGGTGGAAAGGGTTTTCTCCATCTTACCTATTTTCCCTTCCATTGCCGTCCTTTTACCTTTCCTCCCGGTCTGAAGTGCCTATAAGTTCGGGTACAGTCTTGAAAAACATAACCATAGATAGAAAACGGTGCTACGTAGATGTAGATATACGTCCTCAAAATATTTTTAGAAATTCGCTGCCCGTTCCCAAAATTCTTATGATAATGTAAAATACGAATGTGTGCGAATGGTTTGCTTTTTGTCTCGTTTTCCTCAAGGAGGGAATGATTCTTGGAGGAATGCGTCGGTATTAATCCAGTTTTCTTCTTTCTCCCCCTAAAACACATGCATACACACGGCCGCCTCCGTGGCAAACGTAAGGACACACAAGGCGGCCACCCACCCCCGCGTGTGTGACTCAACCGTCGCTCCCCTCACATCCACCCCTCCCACGTACTCCTTTCGGCGAATCACCCCCTTACCACCCCCCGCTTCGGTCCTCGTGGGGGCGGAAGGGAGGTAAGGGACAAAAGACAATCGTCTTGCTCCTTGGCGGGGGCGGGGAGGGACTCCGATCCCTTATTTGGAATAAGATATTCCCGTCCCGTCCGCAGCGATCGCCGCCCCGCGTTTCTCCCTCCCTCTCGGGCCCGGGGCGAATGTGTCGCTGCCCCACATTCGATTCTCCCGCCCCAAACCCCTCGCTCTCCATGTTCCACCCCACTCCACTTTCTAGAGATTCACTCTCTTCCTTCCCAGGAACGGGTGTTACTCAAAGCTTTGGACCATGTGTATGATTAACGATGATTTTCTTGTAGGTGAATTGAGTTTTATCCATACAAGAAATGTAGGTCAATAGTTTTCGGTTATATTATTTATAGCTAGAGAATTTAGCACGATATATTGTATTATTATTAGCGTTAAAAGAGTAGGGTATAAGAGTAAGATTTATGGACATGAAATTCCTCCCTCGACTCCTATATTTCATATATGTCATATGTCCTAATGGGGGCGTTTACTCGGAACCAAAATAGCAATTTTGTGCACGAAATGTGTTGAAATTGTTTGATGGAAACGAAAACAGAACTTTAGTGAAAAAATTAATCTTCTGACCCGAGCCATTCACTCGTAAATCAAAAATTAAAATGAGCAAAAAGTGACGCCCACCGAAGAAGATGCTTTGATAACATGCTGTCGCAACTGCTCCTTTTGGCAGAAACAGCTGTATCCCCCCATTGCGATAAGACAAAGTATCTTCGCGGGCTCAGTTATGATTGGACGAATCGAATACGTCAGAGGTTGCACCACGCCCACTTTTCCGAAAGGATTAAAAACATGTTTTTCGCCGCTTATAACTAGAGAAATAATTGACGGATCAAAAAACGGAAAAATACGGGTCGTTTTATTTTACAAACTCTATCATATCCGGCAATTAAAAAATGTGGTAAACGACCCCATTTAGTTCGGAGTACTTCCTATCCAACAATATTTTGTCCGAATTACCAGTTCCGCTCCTCCCTCTGTCTCGCTTGCCCAACAGTCTTCACCTATCGCGTCCTTCAAAAAACACTCTCTGCCTTCTGATTTCCTCTAAAAACTTCCTCTCCGCTTCTTCCATCCTGAGCACTTCTTAGGTTGCCTTTCTTTCCACAAACTTTCTCCAAACCCACTTCTAAGAAAACACAGTAAAATGTTTTATGCAAGATTAATTTCTTTCCCCTTTCATTTCTCCGTAAAAAGTAATTGTTTGTACCAGGTGGCTGCATCTCGATTGAATACCGTATTCCTGCTTTATTTTAAGGCTTCATTAAGTTGGTGAGATCGTGGGATAACATTATGAGTAAAATTTTTATCTGATATGCACATAAATGTGCATATCAGATAATATTAGGGAAATATTTTAGAGTAGTTTGTAGTGCATGATGCATGTATTAATCCCTTAAATACTATATATACTAACAATCTAGTTGCATGAGACCCTATAGTTGCTTGTGTGCATGTTGGTAGTGCATGCTTGGTGATCTTTACCCCCTGCCACACACCCTAGCGGTGGCTTGCAGGGTATCGTGTAGATGTGAAATATATCGAATAAATGATGAAAGATGAGTATAATAGTGAGAAGGAGATGTCACGCATCATTATCTCATTCTTTCATTGCTGAGTGCGTGGATCTGCAGTCTTTTTGTTTATCCTTCGAGCGTTTCATCGCTGTGAATGGACGTGGAAGGAGATGATGAGGAGTTTCAGTTGACGCTTGGGCGCGTTCTCCATTGCTCTCTCCTTAAGTTTCTCCGTCTTTCTCGTATTCCCTCAGCTAAGCACTTCGCCGCCTGGGTTTTAGCTGAGTGGCCATCATGCCGGAGACGCACTCATATTTTTTTTCTTAATTTTCGCGGTCAATCCTCTTGGAATGAATCAAAGCAGTGATTGTGTCGACGAGGACTTCGCTCCAGGCTAGGCCGGGGGATTGACCCCTGCCACATGTTCCATAACACACCTTCACCCTTCCTGAAAGCGTCACCACTATTAAATCCACGGAAAAATCAATCCGTTTCATGACCTTTATCGAAAAATAACTAAAGTTTCTAATATTCCACAAAACTTTCAATACCTCCCAGCCGGTTTCAACTCATACGCGTCATTCTCAATGGACAACAAAGATAGAGCATTAGGAAGGCCTTAAACATTGCACTGGAGTGGGCCTTTAAGGCCACTCTAATGCTTTGTCTTTGCAGCCCCTTGAGAATGACAGGTAAGTATTGAAATCCTTTTGGTGTTATTAAAAGTTTTGTAGGATCTTAGAAAGTTTAGTTATTTCTGATCATGGAAAAGTTCCACCAACTGAAGGCCGATGCTGTTTATATGATCTATCCTTTACACCGAATCCAATTTTTATTTTAACTCAAGTAACATTTTCTGAGAATTAAGTAACTCCTTAGGGAAGGTGACAGTCGACAACATTGGATGTGGATAGGAATTGTTCAGTGAACAGGGGAAGGTAAAGCGAATCCTGGCGTTCTCTTACCGTAATACTTTAGAGGGTTCCACGGTCAACGTCACGGTATCCGACGGACTGAGCACTGCAAACGAAGTCCTCTCTACATAGCTCTCAAGCAGGGACCAATATGCCATTCAAAAACTGTCACTACCGGGATGGGAAACCGGGGCCTTAGAACACAAAGCCACTACTGCAGCTATCACAAAAGCCCGATCCCCTCATCCTTTTATATTCGCGATCTCTTCGATAACACTATTATTTTCTCTATCCAAATCAATAATCTTTAGAGCCATTTAAGTTACCAGCAGTTTTGCACAGTTTTAAATTTTTAGTTGGATTATTTAGTGTGTTTTAGGAGTATAAAACTTATACGAAGATAAATATAAGTTATTCTTTTTGATTTGGCTGAAATTCTTAAAATTTTACTCATTTCCTGGTTATTAATTTTCCTTATATCCATTTCATGTTTCATTCATCAAACTCATTACTCCCCATTCCAACGAAAGTGAACATGACTTTCGTAGACATATCGCAATCGTAATTGAATTCGATCTGGACAGGGTCTAAAATTTTCTTTCCCATTTAATGTATTTTAAAATGATTAAAAAGAAAAAGTTAATTTGGACGCTTTCATATTGCTTTAGTGTGGGAACTATATTTTTTTTCCTTTCAGACGTAAAACTTGGCGGGAAAAAGTATAGGGAATGGAAACTCCACTTTTATTCCATGTGAGTGATATCGTGAGCGTGAAATTACATCGTAATATCCTAACATCCTTTCAGCAGTCTGCCTAATGTAATGAAATGATTCCTCCAAGTCAGGCTGATTACCTTTATTTGGGACAGCTGCAAGTGACCCAGAAGTTGGATCACTAGAATTTAGGAACGGATCTCCAAACTTTCATCTTTTGACAAAGCTTAATGATGTTAAATTTATTTGCGCAAATGAAAATCATCCAATTGATATTACACGTTGATTCAAACTTAAAAAAGCGTCTCACTTAAGTCCTATCACCCATTTAGTTTGAAGGAACATTCGAATATTTATTACTTACTATCTTAGCGATTAAGGTGGGAGCTAATCTGTATCTACAAATTACCGTACTAGCCGCCTTGTGTGTGTGGCAATGGTGGGTCATCACCAATTGTGCAATACATCTACATCATCTAACTATATGCATTATTAAATATTATAGAAAATAATAATGAAAATTGATAGCTGTGCACACACCAGTTAGTATGGGTTAGCATAACTACGATCATGCACTTCGAAATAAACTATCTGCAATGCGCCTACCTAAACATTTTTTATATTGCAAATTATGTTCTCTAATTCATCTACATCTACATAATACCCTTCAAGCCACCATAAAAGGGTGTGGCAGGGGGTGAATTCTCACCAAACATGCACTACATATCATGCATAAAATAGGATTAATATTAATATATTGGTCTAAACTGAACTATTTAAAAAAGATAAAAATAGCAAAGTAAGCATGCAAAAACATGCTGTTAGTTGGGTTACCTTCAAGTCCCTATACCAACATGCAACTACCTATGCTATACATTGATACACTCGTATTGGACATATTTACCGCTATTCATTTCCCTAATTGTACGAGGTAAAAAGGACATTTTGAATCTGTTAGTTAGGCAATCAATTTCTCTAATTTTTCAATCATGGTCCAGTCTACCATAGTAAGTAGGGGTTCACAAAATATTTTTAACGTCATCACTGAAAATATTATCTTGGAATTTATGTAAGAAATAAAAATTCCAACCTGCGATCCGAAAATGATTCCCATTTTAATTCATTTAATAGACTGGTTACGCTGGTATGGTTATCGTTTATTCCCTTTACAAATCTTGCCGATCTTCGCTGCACACGTTCAAGTTCATTATGTAGACCGATTTTGTAGGGACAATCCAGTGTAATACGTGGTAGTTCTCTACATAGTTCCAATGTCGTTAGTAAAAGGATCAGCCTCAAACTTTGCTAATAACATTTTGTCGAAATGTCAACCTACGCTCTGATAATGACTGCCATCCGAGACTTCCCAATAAACAAGCGACAGCAACACTGCCGTCATAACGACTGCTCACTAACCTCTCAAATCTCCCTCGTACATCCTCCAATTCCATGAACGTTATGTGACGCGAAATTAAATTGCTAAAGCAATCGATGCTGTTGCGTAGTAAATTGCCTCCAAATACTCGAACATCACGCATATTTTGAAATTTGATTTTTTTCACAACATAACTGGTGGGTCCACTGCGCTTGGCCTTCAGAATTCAGTGTACGTATAGACTGATTGAGGATTGCTACAATGTGCGGAGGCTCTCCTTCAAACGCCTCCTTGACTCCAACTGCAAGCTTTGCTTCCCATGTGTGTGCATGTTATTGTTCTCGACCGTGCGTGGGTGAGGAGAAGTGGGCGGGTCGTGCTTTTTTTTATGTAGCGGCTTTTACCACCCTGGGCCGCGGGGGCGGAGTCGAAGGGACTCGAGGAGGACGTGTTCCCTTCGAGGATTTGGACTTGTGAGGGCCCGCCTGAATGGAAGGGCCCTCCCGAGGTCAAGGGCTCGGAGCGAAGGGTCAGTAAATATGGTCGCGTCTGGGAAGTGGAGTTTCGGTCACGGAAGGAGAGGACTCATACGAAGAGCGAGGCAAGGAGTTGATTTATATGCGCAGCTCCTTGTATCTTCACGTGTGCAACTGTGGTCTTGCGTGTGATCTCTGTGTTTATGGGCATCCTTCCCCTCCACTGAAAGTAGAGTGAGGAGGAGTACCCCGCAAGCCACCTCAAGGGTGTGCTTTAGGTGGTAAACAATCACCGAACATAACCTAAGTATTACATCATACTAATATTTCCAAGATTTATCCTGGCATGTTGTATGAAAAGTGGAATTTTTTATTGTGTCTCCTACATGGTATTCATAGTAATCCCCCATTATGTAAGTAATATATTTAAACTTTAATCTACATCTACACTTATATAATACCCTGCAAGCCACCATAAAGGTGTGTGGCAGGGGTTGAATTCTCACCAAGCATGCACTTCATGTCATATATAAAAAAGGATTAGTATTAATATATTAGTCTAAACTTTACTATTTAAAAATATAAAAGTAGCAAAGTAAGCATGCAAAAACATGCTCTTAGTTGGGTTACCTTAAAGTCCTTATACCAACATACAACTACATACGCTATATATTGATTCACTCGTATTGGACATATTTACCGCTATTCATATCCCTAATTGTGCGAGGAAGAATGGAAATTTTAAATCTGTCAGTTCGACGATCAATTTCTCTAATTTTGTAATCATGGTCCAGTCTACCATAGTAAGTAGGGGTTCGCAAAATATTTTTAACGTCATCACTGAAAATATTATCTTGGAATTTATTTTGGAGATTAAGTCTAAATTTCAACTGGCGATCTGACAATGATTCCCACTTTAATTCATTTAATAGACTGGTTCATTTAATAGACGGTTATAGTTATCGTACCGTCCCTTTACAAATCTTGCCGATCTTCGCTGCACACGTTCAAGTTCATTATGTAGACCGATTTCGTAGGGATCCCATACACTGGCAGAATAATGTATGTTGTTTTAATGTAATCTATGCAGAAATAATTAATGTATGTATATAGTGTATGATTGGCGATAACTCACCTGAGACTGCAGGTGCTGCAGGTACTGCAATTTTCTTTTTCTTCACATATTGAATTTTCATGAAAACCGCACGTATCTAATAAAATGCATTAAATTATGTTACCCATCAGGCATGCAAATGTTCAATTAACATGAGTTAGTTGCGTTATGGACATATATCATTGAAGAGTACACCATTGCGGATAGTTTTACCGTTATTATAATGCCAGTTATGATCTCTAATTGTTTTCAGGTAGAATGGCAATGGCATTTTAAATATATGTACGACAGTCTATTTCTCCAATATTATTCTCCTGATCGAATCTAGCCTAGTAAGTGGATTTTTAATATGTTTCTAAAGTCATCAGCAGGTAGATTTTCTTCAAATTTGCTTAAAATATCCAGTCTTAAATTTAATCTACACTCCATATGAGACTCCCATCCGAGTTATCATAAAAGGCTTTGAACACTAACAAACTTGACTATTTATCATAATGGCCTTTCGCAAAAATCTCTTCACTCTCCTCTGTACACGTGGTAATTGGTTAGTTTAACCGTCCATGCACGCACCCTAGCATACTAGCTAGTCACGAAGCTAATTGTAAACGGGAAATAACCGGTTACGTTGGTACATATATACGGGGCATGGGGGAAGAAGGTTGAGGACTTACTATGCAGAGCACCAGAATGGCCCGTCTAAAAGAGTGGACTTAAGTGTAATCTCTTGGTGTATGGGCATCCCCGCTGAAAGGAGTGTGAGGCGAAGTGCACCGTTAAGTTCGAAGTAGCCGGGGCTGGGACGAGGAAGCGGGTGGACACACACCAGAGGCCACGGCCAAGTACCCTCTCAGCCCCCTCTCCCTATGGTGTCCGTCAGTGAATGGTTGAAGTGGGTGGAGACGGGAGTTGACTTTTCCAAATCCTTTTCATTCTCTTCGTAAGAGAGCCCTCTTGGGGAAAGATATCGAGCGATAAACATAACGGCTAAATCTTCTACTGATGAAAAATCTTCCACTGCCGAGAATCGAAGCAGAACCCTTGGGATATGAAGTAGTCTTTCCACCACACCAACCCGATTCCGCTCTTCTTCATTTCTACATCTACATAATACCCTACAAAATCGGCCCTACGAAATCGGTCTAAATAATTAAATTGAACGTGTGCAGCTAAGATCGGCAAGATTTGTAAAGGGACGGTACGATAACCTTATTAGCGTAACCAGTCTATATTACGAATTAAATTGGGAATCATTGTCATATCGCAGGTTGAAATTTAGACTTAATCTCTAGGATAAATTCATAGACCATATTTTCAGTGATGGTGTTAAAAATATTTTTCGAACCCCAACTTACTATGATATAGACTGGACCATAATCACAAAATTAGATAAATTGATTGCCGAAATGACAGATTCAAAATGTCCTTTTTCCTCGTACAATTAGGGATATGAATAAAGATAAATACATCCAATACGAGTGTAGCAATGGGTAACATTGGTAGGTGAATGTTGGTATAAGGACTTGAAGCTAACCCAACTAACAGCATGTTTTTGCATGTTTGCTTTGCTATTTTAATCTTTTTTTTAAATAGTGAAGTTTAGAACAGTATATAAATACTAATCCTTTTTATACATCATATGTAGTGCATGTTTGGTGAGAATTCACCCCCTGCCACTCACATTTATGGTGGCTTGCAGGGTATTATGTAGATGTAGATGTAGAAATGAAGAAGAGCGGAATCGGGTTTGTTTGGTGGACAGACTACTTCATATCCCAAGGGTTCTGCTTCGATCCCCGGCAGTGGAAGATTTTTCATCTCTTAACCGGTCACTGGTTGAGTGCCTAATGGAGAGTACTCCACGTTCAGGATTCCGTCGTTTGGGACGTTAAACTGTGGACCCCTTTCTTTATGAGCAGACGGATGTAGACACCGGGTTTCTCTCCATCCTTCATACGTTTCCATAAAATCCCTCCTCTATCCTATTACCCTCCTATGGCAATGGTGAGTTCATATTCTTTTTCTTAAATGACGCAAATTACCTAAATGTCGGTCGTCGTCCATAATCAGCAGCACGAATTTAACACACTTGCTATAAAGACTTTGCTGGTTTATAATGTATTTTTTTCATTAACAATGAGGAAAGAGAATATATTTGGAAATAAAAATTCGGTAGATGTAATGTAGGAAGTCTATACTGATTTACAGATGTGTAAATCTGATTCTCAAAAATATTTTGAGAACTCCAACTTACCATGTTTGTCTGGACCGTAATCATAAAATTAGAGATATTGATTGGCGAACTGGCAGATTCAGTGTCCTTCTGATACTAATACTTTTTAAGAGTGATATGTGATGCATGCTTGGTGTGAATTCACCCCCTGCCACACGCATTAATGGTTGCTTGCAGGGTATTATGGTCATGTAGATTACAGAGAAAGAAAACACGAGCCAAATCCACAAAAATATTTTTGTGGATTTGGCTCGTGTTTTCTTTCTATGATATTATGTTTCGCTTCCACTCCATATCGTCAGAATCTTCAGAATTAATTACATGTAGATGTACGAAGAAGTTCCTGCCATTGTGAGGGACATAAGAAAGTTCTTCAGAGAAATTTAGATTGGTTATTAAGGGGAGGCGACCGACAGCTGAGGTCATTTGCGCCATTTAGGATAGGTGGATAATGGTGGGCAATGGTAGGAGTTTTCAGGAAATGGAGCAAGGGTAGAGAGAAACCCGGCGTCGTCATTAGCCTACTCTTAACGAAAGGCGCAAAGGGAACCACGGCTTTACTTCCAACCGATGGACGGAGTACTGGACTTGAAATGCCCTTCACTAGGCACTCAAGTGGGGACCGGTTGAGAAATTTAGAGGAAGGAGAGTAGTTGGAAGGAAAGAGTAATTAGAGTCCATAGCCGAAACATGGTTTTCGACTTCATCTGTTTATGAAAAAGTAATAAATCATGCAACGAGAGACCTAAATCAGGGATAAAATTTAGTGCTAGAATTCAGGTCATTTGATTTGCCACCCGCTCGGAATATTGGGAAAGGTGATTGTTTTCAAGAGAGAGCAATAGAGAAATTAAAACGCTTGTGTTTACTCTCTCAGACACCCAATGTCACCAGATACCTAAGTAATAGGGGAAATCCTCAATACTAGCACAGATTCACATCACTATAAATTCGATCAATGTGAATGCACGCTTTCCTTTGGAAAATGTTTGTGTATAGGCACTTTGGGAGCTTCCTCACGGCAGTAGTACATTTCAAGGGCGTAACTAATCTACATCTACATAATACCCTGCAAGCCACCATAAAGGTGTGTGGCAGGGGGTGAATTCTCACCAAACATGCACTACATATCATGCATAAAAAAGGATTAGTAGATTAGTTTATATATTAGTCTCAACTGCACTATTTAAAAAATAAAATTAGCAAAGTAAACATTTAGTTAGTATTTATATAGGTACTGTTCATAACTACACTATTTAAAAAAAGATAAAAATAGCAAAGCATACATGCAAAAACATGCTGTTAGTTGGGTTAGCTTTAAGTCCTTATACCAACATGCAGCTACCAATGTTTTCCATTGCTACACTCGTACTGGATATATTTACCGTCATTCATATCCCTAATAGTACGAGGAAAAAAGGACATTTAGAATCTGTCAGTTCGGCAATCAATTTCTCTAATTTTGTGATTATGGTCCAGTCTAACATAGTAAGTTGGGGTCTGCAAAATATTTTTAACATCATCACTGAAAATATGGTCTTGGAATTTGTTTAAGAGATTAAATCTAAATTTCAACCTGCGATCTGATCGATTCCCAAATTAATTCATTTAATAGAGTGGTTACGCTAATGGAAAGGGGGGGGGAGCGATTACCCCACCCCCCCAACAATGGATAAAAAGCTCAATTTTAAATCCTGTCTTCAAAAATTTAGATTAATGCAAATCAAACGCGCGTAATCGGTTTTGACATGTTGTAAGTAAAACCCTTATTAAAGATACGTTTTCCAGGGAACAACTGTGGCGATTTTTCTGTTATTTTACATGCCAATATTTAGGTGCATACATACTAATCGCCCCCTTTCACCCCTCCCCCCCCCACCTCCCAGAACTTTTCCTGGTTACGCCCTTGCATTTGCATAAAAATTAAGAATCATTCATATGCTGTAAAAGGGATCATGCCTGAAAAATCCACGTCACTGAGAGATCCGTAAGGTTTACGAAGGCTAAATTTTACCGCTTGGCCAATGGTAGAATATTTTGCTTTCAAAGCTCGTTTACAAGTGGTGCAGAGGAATATGCAACGCATGTGTAATTGTATTTTCAAAGTAAGGCAAGTTATGTTATGAATTTTATGAATGCATATTCGTTAAACATGCCTTGAAGTTGCTGTAGTCACGGATTGAGCCCAAGAGAACTTACGATACAATCTATCTATAATCGAACCTATTTTTATATTTTTAATTCCTCATTGATACTAGCCGGGATTTTTAAAAATATTGAATTAATATGTCATCCATCACGTTTTTCCTAGTGCCCAAGGCAATCACCCCACCGTTGAGATACAGCCTTAACTGTAAAATTCAGCGGACCTACGAATTTAAAAATGAAATACGTGTTGGCTTCATGATCTACGGACGTCCCTGAAGCTAGATATGCTCAGCATGTCTCAGAGGTGATAATGAGGACTTGGTTTGTGTGCAGTCAATTTCGTGGAGAAAGTTTCGTGTGGGTTATTGGGGCAAGATAAATTGGTTGGTGGGCGCGAGAAGGGTTGGAAAGGGTTAGAAAGGTCGAGGTCACTTCACACCCACTATACGTCAAGTAGTTACCTAGAGCCGCGGCTCCGCGTGTTTTCCTTGCGCGCTCCGACGAATCGTACTAGCTTTTATGGACGAATGCACCCAATGCTCGCGATGATCTTTGTGGCTCGAGTGATATATGGGTAAATGAGGGGCGGATGCAGGCCTGTTTCTTCGGGGCCCGCCTTCTTTCTAACGTGTAGTCCTCCACCCACCTTAATGTCAGCTGTCTCTGCCATCAGAAGATGTCCCAACACATTCCTCCTTGGTAAATACTAAATCCACATTTTCCCACTATTAAAACAGTGGAATATGAACTTTATGAATGCATATTCGTTAAACATGCCTTGGAAGTTGCTGTAGTCACGGATTGTGCCCAGGAGAACTTACGTTACGTTACTTATTATGAAACTGTACATATACATGTACGTAATACCCTACGAGCAACCGCGAGGGTGTGCGTCATGGGTTGAAAATCACCGAGCATTCACCACTTACATCTACATTATACTCTGCAAGCAAACATAGAGGTGTGTGGCAGGAGGAGGGGGATGAACTAAGTAACAAATGAAGAAATCATAAGAAGAGTGGGAGAAAAGTCTGCCGAAAACTTTAAAAAGAAGATAGGACAATTTAAGCTGCCATATTTGAGACATTATGACCTGATGAAGATAATTATAGACGAAAAGCGATCAAGAAGTACGGCAATAACAAAAATCGCTCCTGGCATGAGATGTATGGCACAAGTGGTGGAGGGTACAAAAGAGAAAAGTTTGTGAACACGAAGAGGAGATTGAAGGATTTAATAGAGAGAATAAACTGATATTATAATCGAGTAGAGAGCTGCGGCAAGCTTCGTAGGGATTGTTGGCTCACGGTGCTAAATATGATGTAAATTTTTCTGAAACTTCGACCTGATCAATTATTCCTTTATTGTACGCAGATGCAATGATATTTAAAACCCCTTTTTATCACAATCTCAAATTTCATCCACATGATTGACAGCACTGTTTCTTCTTCCTTCAGTTCATTCAGGACCACTACGCTACTTGTTTGTCAGCTAACTCTATTAAGCCAGTTTGTCTTTCAAGATTTCGGGTCGCCACTCATGCTGTCAGGGTTGACTTGGTCAGTGTGGCAAACTTATAATTCTCCTCATGTCTCTCATTTAAATCCCCCTCAACTCGTTCTCAACTTTAATAGGTACTTCCACTGCTACTCTCATTCACCTCCTCGGCGAGGTTGATTAAGTGAGCCCCCCATTGGACTCAATCGAGCAGTCTCCTGCCGACATAAGGTAGTACTGCGGTCGAAGGGAGTTGGGAACCCTCTCCTTGACTTTGGTGAATGAATCCTGTGACCGTGGGTTGATTCTGTCCCGCGGCGAGGTACCTCCGAACCCCAGGGGTCGAGGAGAGAGGCCAAGGCTGGGGAGGCCTCTTTGGGGTCTTTAGGGAAGGGAAAGAACACGTGCTTGGGTCCGTGCGGCCCTGAGGGTAATGGTGGCGGGAGGTGACGAGGCGGGGAGGAGAAATAAGAGGGACTGGTGGAGAGAAAGCAGTGATGGGGAGGGACAGAGCTTGAGGAGTGTGAACGATGGCTGAGGGGGTGAAAAAGTCGGGAGGGATGATGATGATAAGCCGGGAAACCCATGGAACAATCATAAATTCCTCCCTCCAGTATCGGAGGCTAGATGACTTGGAAGATCGCTAGGAATCCTCTCATCTATGTTTTCAATTCTGTATCGCATTTATAGGTGTTTCAGATGGGGAGGAAAGGTAATACAAGGTTGGGAATGAGGAAGGGTAGAAAGATACCCGTAGCTTAAGCATTAGCCCAATCTTGACGAAAGGGACCAAGGGGAAACGAACTAACGTACACGGCTAAACGTACCAGACGGACAGAGTAATTGTGTGCGCGTGGAAACTCAATGAAACATACTGTAGCGCATCTACTCTGTAAAACATATAATAATGAAGCAACAGTACTACCTTTCAACTTTTTTTCAGCTTTCAGCTCTCAACTTTTCACTTCTGTTATTTATATACTACGCATATTTTAATAATTTCTTTGAAATCAATTCAATTACGTTGTACTTCTCTATTTTCTCTATTTTTCTCTATTTAGTGAAAATACTTTAAATGCACATCGTTTTATTCCATAAAAGTATTCAATATTCAACTGACTACTCGTTTACTGAGTTCTACATCCAAGCGAAAATAAGCCAGAAGATATGGTTTAGTGTGCGTCCTGGAAAATTTGACGGGTTATTTCAAAGGTTGTTGCATGATTTCATTTATAACGTACCTACATAAATACCCTAGTATACGTAATTAAGTGCATGCGTGGTGATATTCTCCCCCTTCCGCACACCCTTGTGGGGTTACTCGCAGGGTATTACGTAGATGTAGATGAGTACTTCACTCGAATGCTCTACAAAAAGTTCTCAAGTGGGGCCCGGCCGGTTTACAAATGAAGAATACCTTCCACTGCCACCGGAATTCGAACCCAGGCCCTCTGGGTGAGGGACCAGTACTAAAACCACCGCACCAACTCGACCCCCATAAGAATCCTCATTGATGTACAGTTGGACTTATAACCTGAAATTCCGGCAAATTACCACCAGGGTGGTTGGCATGAGATGAATCAACGCCAGGCGTGCATTAATGTCAAGAAACAAAAAATTTCACCGAAAATGTGCCCTGTTCTTATCTAAAATGCTAAAATAAATCGAATTCACCTAGCAAGTTTAGTATTTTTACACCCGTAATACTGCTACTAAATAAAAGCCTTCAGTTTCTGGTACTGACACCGCATACACACCATTATTTGACATTTCTTGTCAGCCATGCAAGACAAAATGAAATGGTTTCCATAAATTATCATGCAGACTAGTAAAAATCTACATTACCACCATATTTACAGCAATGGATATCACTCTTTCTTTGAATTTTTCACTGGGAAATAATATTCTAAATGTTTACAGCACAGGGCTAACGAGATACAAGGCTTTATCGAGCGGATTGTGGGAAAGTGCCAAATTTAAGTGACAAATTAAAAGGAAAGAGGTGTAAGATGTTATTTTGCCATGGTAAGACCTCATCTGGAGTGTGCATTTGGAATCCAACGAAGAAAAATTTAATTGGAGAACTGAATAGCATACATGCATGGGAAAGTAACTTGTTTTGTTACTAATTCTTATGAACGCAGGGGAAGTGTCACTCTGCTAATGGAAAGAGATTGGTTAACTCTAGTGACTAGAAGCTTACTCGCAAGATTAAAGTCACTTTAAAAATGAAATTCGCCCTTTACGATTAAATGATGTTTTTTCAGAAAGTTGTCATCTGCACCGCTGGAGGCCTAGCAAACAATACCATATGTCTTTGGTCTGCCCGAAGGGTAAAATATAGGTGTAGATGATCTAGCTAACGGGGCCGGAAAGTCGGCAAAATATACTGTGTGGGATGAAAAGCGGAACCATGCATTAAATCACAACATATAACAAAAACTAAACGAGTGGTTTTAACCAGCCAACACCCCTAGTGTTTTATTCGCAAACAATCAAAAATTCCATTATTTCATCTATAGTTATTGACATCTACATCTCCATATCACCCCGCGAGCCACTGCAACGTCTAGTTGCAAATAAGGGTCATTAGCCGTGAGAATGATATTATGCTGAAAAAGAAAGGAGGAAATAAAATTTTAATTTATAATGATTCGTGATATTTTTAAAGAATTCTTTTGTTAACGTTGTAGCCGTCTATCGTGCACTTGGGGAAAAAATTCTTTTATCTCTTGGAATGACAGCTATGTCCCCTAGATTTTTTGCTTATGATTGTCCTGCTAATGTATTGTAGAGACATAAATATGATATATTTATGTCTCTACAATATCACTGTGAGCGTCGCTGTGTCAGCGACGAGCTCGCATAATTTTAAGTTTTCAAGTTAATTTTATCTTATTACATAGTATTTTAGATGTTACTAGCAGTAAGATTTCAAAGGTGCAACCAAGCTCTTTTTCTCTACATAAAGGTTAATCGTGACCCTCTTTGACTTGTAGATTGTTTTATCAAGAATATTGTCGAGTTTGCTTGAGGCACCTTTTCTTCCGCCTATATATTTCCACCCTTATTCTCGCACGGTAGCCGTGTGGGTGTGGTTGAACGAGAACAGGGTGAGACCTCGTGTGTTAGAAAAAAGAGGAGCAGATTTCTTGAGATCTACGCCAGCCCCACGTTCACGCGCTATAACACAAACCAAATCCCCGCTCCCGGACCCAAAGAGATAGAGCAGAGCAGCTTAGCGATGAGTCCTAAACATCGCTCTTCGAAGAACTCCTCCCCCTTCGCGTCGCCGGGCTCCGACACACACCCCTACCCGTTCCGCTGCCACCCCCGGGTCCAGATTTCCCGCTCAAAACTCCCGAGCGCGGAGGGGATGCGGTTTTCAGAGCCTCTCTGTGAGAGCCCTGCAGGGGCGGACAGGGTGGAAGGAGGTTATGGGGGAAGGATTTCCAGGGTTATGGCCCCTGTGCTCGCTCCGCCATGCACCAGACCGGAAGCAGACCCTTTCCCCGAACCATCCGTTCCCCAAGGCGACCCTGAAATTTTGCCTTCTCTCTCTCTCCTTCCCCAAGCACATGTCCTCCTCCTCATCCTCCTGATTCCTCACCACTCTTCCACCCACCCAACCATTTGAAGACGTACTCCCAACACCCCTCCAAAAAAAATTCGTCAGTGAGGCCAACCCGCAGCTTCTTATAAAAAAGTTACCCTATAGGGAAAGCTGTAGTGAGTAGAAAAAGCGGGCATTGTTCAAGAAGTTTTATA
Organism: Platycnemis pennipes; assembly: GCA_933228895.1. Taxonomy (NCBI): domain Eukaryota; kingdom Metazoa; phylum Arthropoda; class Insecta; order Odonata; family Platycnemididae; genus Platycnemis; species Platycnemis pennipes. Next base: position 38,467,080 of record OW121851.1, on the reverse strand, counting down.
AGCGGGAATTATGTACGTATATCTATAAATACGCCAATATGACGTGTGGCAGGGGGTGGTAGAGCACCAGCTTAACAGCAAATGTGCGGGAATTATCCGTGTAAGTACGAATTTATTTATCTATATCAACAAATCGCACTCTAACAATTACAGAACCCAAACCACAATTAACATATATATTTTACTGGAATTAGCATTTATTTATTTAATTATTATCCTAAATTATATATTTTAGCTTACAGAAATTAAAAATTGGAATTTATTTTACGCAGTGAAAAAGCAACTTGAGTACCCCTTGATAATTGGTCTTGGTGGTACCCAGTGGGTACCACCTGCAAAGGGCACTCGGTGGCCCTGCTGGCCATGTTTCAGCATTGCGTTACACCACTAAGAAAGGCGCCAGCCGCTTCCAGACGCGCGCCATTTGGAAGAAAGCGGCCGAAGAGAAGTGCTGGAAGCGGTGTCTGCCGGCTGTCAAAGAGGAATATGCGACGGAACGTCTCCGCTTGTAACGGACTCTAGCGCGGCAAAAGGATACGACGCGATTTACACGCTCAGTACCGTTCGAACCCGTCGCCATTCTAGAATGAACGAGCCGAGGAGAAGCTGGAAGGCAACGATATATCAACAAGAATGACTTTGAAGGTAGTGAATGATATTCATTAAAGAAATGAAAATGCAGTAATTAATCTATGTAGTAGTAGAGAGGATACAGAGAAATGTGGTAAGATGGAGAGGTTCAAGAATTCAGTTTTTCCGCGCACGATTAAGCATAGTAATAGATTACCGCAAATTTACGAGGGAAATTAGATTAGATTTTGTAGATTTTGACGTTTAAATTAGAATGTCGTCATTTTTTTTTAAAACGTGTACGTATTACCTAATAGTACAGTAAATTCCCACGTTACCCGGACTGAGGATTATCCGTGCATCGCCAATCTATTTAGTGCATCGTCAGTGGTAAGTTAACTTTTGCGGCCGGGACAGTTCTACAGGATTCTTTTTTTTATCGTAAAATGCTATTATGTGGAGCGACGGTCTTTTCATTGGCAGATTGTTTTATTTTCGTAGGGAGTTTATTTATCTTGGTGGCGCACCGTAGAGAAATGAATTCGCGGAAAAAAATGAACAGCGTATTATCCGTGTTTCCCGATTATCCTTCATTAGCACGGAAAATCGGGAGTTTTACTATACTAACTCATGTTTGCTGCATAAGTTCATAATTTAATTTATTTATTGAAAAGACTGATCAAAACTATTATATTACTTTGCATTAACTGAAACTTCAGTCGCACTCACCCCTCTCCCCCCGCCCCCACCCTTCTCCAATTCCCACCCTCTACGTGGAGAAATTCACTCATTTCGGGTCGAGAATGGTTCTATGAGCTCCGAAACGTCTCCAACATAACTGAGTGTGAGTGTCCCCCTTTTTTCGTGTCGCTATTTTCAGTGTTCAGTTTTTATTCTTTGTGTGAACAATTTTTTTTACAATTTTTGTGCATCCGCCTGTTATCAGGGACATAATTAGGGTACGTAATTGTGATTTGTAGACTTTTGCATCCGTATTTTGCATGTTTGTACTCAGCAAGTGGTAAGCGTTTGGGTATCACTTTATTTAGATATCTCCTTGCATGTTGTGTAAAATGTTAATTTTACAGTCTGTCCCACATAGTTTTAATAATATATACAGTCATTTGTAAACGTCTGTGAGCAACCTCCGCCGCGCCACTAGCAGCCAAGCTTTGAACCCACAAACTATATTGGCAGGTTGGCACTACCTGTTGGGAAATATGTGATAAAGTAACGGTAATACAGGATTTGAAAAAATGGCGGATTTTGACGCAATAGTCTATAAAAAAATGCTTGGTATGGAAAAACTTATGCAGCCAAAACTTACGTTTGGGCAATAATCAGGGGTCATCCACTTTTATTATGCGAAATAAGTCTCCGAAAATACGTTTAATTGCTTAATACTCTCATTACGCCTTCGATATTGCCACGAAGTGACAAGCGGTAACACGTTAAAGATTCGTCTTTCTCACTTATTAGTTGATTTTTAGTCCCTTTCTCTCTTCATAGGATCTATTTTCAATGGAAAATATAAACTCCGAGTATGCACAGTAATAAATAAAGGCATTTGTCATCGTAGAAGGTTACTTGGCCTAGTCTAGGCGCACACATTTATAACAATACTTACGATCCATTGCATGAACAACTAAAAATTGTCACTGCTGATGAAAAATAAATCTTCCATTAAATGGATTCCATTTCACTATCCTGAACAACTCGCGCTATTACTTTAATTGATGCAGTCCAGTCAGTTCCCCAATATACAATAACACGTATTCGAGACAGATTAAATAGTCATTTTAAAGCATGCTGTTAATAGTATTTATTTAAGAAACCACTCTGATATACAACACGATTACAAGAAAATGATAATAGAGCTCAGGTTCAAATTTCAGCAGTGGAAGACGTTTTTCAATGGTAAGTCGTCCCCTACTTGGGTGCTTTGATGAGTGTGTCCGAGTTTAGTAATCCGTCCATCGGATGGGACGTTAAACCGTGGTCCCCTTGGCGCCTTTCGTTAAGCTAATGCCGACGCCGGGTTTTTCTCCACCCTTCTTCTTTTCCCTTCCATTCCTTATCTTTTACCTTTTCTCCCGGTCTGACCAGTCCATAAATGTGTTAGAAATAAAGGTAAATTACCTAAAACAAGGCTGCCCAAACGCTGGAAAATTCACATGTGCAAAACTCCGCACACAGGTGCACTGCACCATGCATCGGTTATACACGGCTCGGCTCGGCTCTCTTCGGGTCACGATCCGATTCTGTAAAGTCGAATTCGAGATTTCCACGTCACAACTATACCCATATATGGAAAAACGTCATAGTTGGTAGTACAAACCTTGCTCCCTTGATGACGCGACGGTCGCCCCGGCTCACGGCGACGGAGTCAGATCATTTTGCGAATCATTTCGTTCATAATCCGTCGCCAAATATTTTCTGGAGAGTAGGAGCAGCTATCTCGGCGGGCACCTGTCGAAGCTGCGTTTGTAGCTTGTGACTTGTTGATATTTATCGGTGAGAATGCATCTAATTCTAGCTAATGATTACTTCTTTCATGTCTTCGTTTCCTTGCCGCTTATACAGTTAGAAGTATATAAAACTATTTGTTTTGTTTTCAAATGTTGCCATGCTATGTTTTTGTTTAATGTTGATTGATAAATTGTCAGGTTGACTAGACATATAGGTTTTTTATTCGATAGGTTGTTTATTTTTTTATGACCGAGAGGGAGAAAGAGACAGAGTGAGCCCTCCCTTCGAGTGCACGAATCTCTGTCATTGTTTGCATCGTGCATGGGTGCACTGCGCGGTGCATGCAAGCTGGGTAGCCCTGGCATAAAAGGTTCGATTCGACTTTTAAAACTGGAGAGGTTTATTGAGTTACGGGTATTGAGAAGACGCTTGTCCACACGTTATCAGCTCTACACTGATGAACGCGGGTTGTAGCGACATCGCTTATTTACATTAGTGCTGACGTCATTCCCATTCGACGGCACCTCCTCTAGGGCACCACTCATGGTCAGCGCCGCCAGGCCGGGTCGCCCTGGCCACCATTTGGCACCAAATTCCAAGGCAGACGGAATTCCAACCTAACAAGTGCGGGTACAGACTTGAAAACCAGAAATTGATGATGAGTAAATGGAAGGGAAGTTTCTGCATGGCAGCAAATATAGATTGTTTTTGTTTTAGAATAGAATAGAATATTTACTTTTAAATCTTCATGGGTGTTTCCAAGTCTGTTTCCGCACTAATAGGCAATGCAGACCGGGAGGAAAGGTATAAGGAATGAAAGGGATGGGGGCGGATCATTTTTCAGTCCATTATTACAATGAAACAGTACATAGGTAACCCCTAAGTAATAAACCTGTATTTGGGGTACTATCAGGTAATCCATGCAAACAATATTGACAAAAAAATACATATTATAATCTCCATCGTCTCAGGCTCAACTTCGTGGAAGTTCATTTTATCGTAAATGAAAAGGAAAACTTTGCTATATTCCACCAATTTATTCTCAGGTACAACTAGTTTCGACGCAGCGGTGTCATCTTCAGGTACAAAGAGTAAAAGCTTTTACTCTGTGTACCTGAAGATGACGCCGCTGCGTCGAAACTAGTTGTACCTGAGAATAAATTGGTGGAATATAACAAAGTTTTCCTTTTCATTTACGACATATTATAATATACATATAATAATTCCTAAACAAATAATAAAAAAAAATTAAATTGGAGTGGTGGGCGGAGGCCTTCTGGAGCCCCCCTGGCACTCTTCTGATCCATTGTGCCAACCCACATTTAACCTGCCCGACACACGCAGACAGGGGACAAGAACACCACGGTATAGGTATGGAAGGGGGATACCCATCCAACCTCCGTCCGGGTCCAACGTTGCTTAACTTCGGTGATCTGACGGGAACCGGTGTATCAACGTGGCTAGGCCCTTGCCCTAAACAAATAATAAGGAATATATTATATCGTAGATTCTAATCAATGCTACACATGGCTGGTTCGTACATGACACACGTTTTAATCGTTTCAGCCATCTGGGGGCTACGCCATCAGAACTCCATTTACTCTTATCCTTTCCCTTACTTTTCCCATCTTCCAGCATTCCCTCACTTGGTCGCATACTTTTTCCAGGTCTTATACTGAAAATACTCTTTTAAATCTTACCTTCACTCCGTCCAAATCTTTCACCCCTGCTTTCAATCCTCTTTAAGTATGATAGTAAGTCTGCCAACTTACTATGGCAGACTGGACCATAATCATAAAATTAGAGAAATTGATTGCCGAACTGACCGATTCAAAATGTCCTTTTTCCCTCGCACAATTAGAGATACGAATAACGGTAAATATGTCCTATCGGAGAGTAGTAATGAATAGCATTGGTAGCTGCATGTTGGTATGAGTACTTAAAGCTAACCCTACTAACAGAATGTTTTTGCATGTTTCCTTTGCAATTTCTATCTTTTTAAATAGTGTAGTTCTGACTACTATATTAATACTATTCCTTTTTTATGCATGATATGTAGTGCATGTTTGGTGAGCAATCACCCCCTGCCACACACCTTTGTGGTGGCTTGCAGGGTATTATGTAGATGTAGATGTAGTAGTGAACGTGTGGTGAAGATTCACTCCGGGTAACCTGCAGATTACATACATCTACATAACACCCTGCAAGCCACCATAAAGGTGTGTGGCAGGGGGTGAATTCTCACCAAACATGCACTACATATCATGCATAAAAAAGGATTAGTATTTATATACTGTTCTAAACTTCACTGTATAAAAAAATATAAAAATAGCGAAGCAAGCATTCAAAAACATGCTGTTAGTTGGGTTAGCTTTAAGTCCTCATACCAACATGCAGCTATCAATGTTAACCATTGCTACACTCGTATTGATATATTTCTACATCTACATCTACATCTACATCTACATAATACCCTGCAAGCCACCACAAGGGTGTGTGGCAGGGGGTGATTGCTCACCAAACATGCACTACATATCATGCATAAAAAAGGAATAGTATTAATATAGTAGTCAGAACTACACTATTTAAAAAAGATAGAAATTGCAAAGCAAGCATGCAAAAATATTCTGTTAGTAGGGTTAGCTTTAAGTACTCATACCAACATGCAGCTACCAATGCTATTCATTGCTACTCTCCGATAGGACATATTTACCGTTATTCGTATCTCTTATTGTGCGAGGGAAAAAGGACATTTTGAATCGGTCAGTTCGGCAATCAATTTCTCTAACCTTATGATTATGGTCCAGTCTGCCATAGTAAGTTGGGGTTCGTAAAATATTTTTAACATCATCACTAAAAATATTGCCTTGGAATTTGTGGAAGAGATTAAGTCTAAATTTCAACCTGCGATCTGACAATGATTCCCATTTCAATGCATTTAATAGACTGGTTACGCTAATATAATTATCGTATCGTCCCTTTACAAATCTTGCCGATCTTCGCTGAACACGTTCAAGTTCATTACTTAGACCGATTTCGTAGGGATCCCATACACTGGCAGCATATTCCAAATGAGGTCTAACAAGGGAAAAGTAGCTGATTTCTCGTACATGATCGTCACATTTACCCAATACTCTTTTAATGAAACCCAGTTTGCGATTCGCTTGACCCATTATTTCACGAATGTGTTTACCCCAGGAAAGATCATTTGTCAGTCTTATTCCAAGATATTTAATGGATTCCACGTTTGTTAATTCATTATTACTTATTTTGTAAGTGCTAGGGGGAGAGCTATTCTTTTTCCAAAAATTCATTACAAGACATTTCTTAAAGTTTAATTCTAACTGCCATGTATCACACCAAGTTTCAATTGCTTGTAGGTCAATATTTAAATATTCTTTATCATTCGGGCATAGAATTTCCCTGTACACTACTGCGTCATCGGCAAATAGACGAAGCTTACTTTTTACCACCTTTTGGATATCATTAATATACAAAAGGAATAGGAGTGGACCTATCACACTACCTTGTGGGACACCCGAAGTGACTTTAATTGCCGGTGAGGAAACACCGTCCAAAACAACCCTTTGAACCCGATCATGCAGAAAATCATTAATCCATGATATAATGGAAAATTTGGTGGCCACGGGATTTGAACCTGCGACTTACGGACTGGGAAACGAGCGCGCTAACCACTACACCACTACCACAGTAAACAGTATTTACCGTTATTCAAATCCCTAATTGTACGAGGAAATGTAGATGAACACTAGTGATGCATGTGTCGACCAAGTGCATGAATTTCTTCCGTGTAGCGCCGCTGGAGGCGATTCGGGACCCGAGGGAAGGGAAGGCTGGCTACCCGTGACGTGTAAGGGGAGATTCCCCGTGAGTCGACCATCCCCTTCCCGTGTTCCCGTCCGTCAGGAGTAGCGCTGTCTCAGAGCCATTAGCGACGTCATTAAGGCGAGCTGATGGTCACATGACCGTTTGGGGAGATTTTTGTGAGGGGGAGGGTAAAGACGGCGGGAGTGTGAGGAGAGCATTCATTTAACGACGATGCATTCTTCACAGTCGCACGGGGTGACTGACTGTCTGGGTGCCCATACCACCGTTCCTTCTTTTCTCCGCAAGAGGATGGAATGGTGGAGCATTCCGAAGGCACTGGAAGGCCCCAGAAATCACCCGGTGACCGTCCCAAGGCACAATTCGTGCCACAGGTCACACCACGCCCAAAAGATAAGACTGGGGAGGCAGGTCAGACTCGTAAAGAGGTGTTCGCACGGTCGATTGCTTGCGGATAAAATCGAGCGTGTTATGCGCTGCTATGTGAAAACTACTGGCATTCGTTTGGAAGTGAAATCAAATAGTGCTCATTTTACTTCATGATTGTAACTTTTCAAGCAATTCATGTCCTTTTAAGGAGGCAAAAATGATATTACGAAATACCTTTCGATATCGGTCTGAAAAGTACGTTGCAATTTAAATCAAAATAATTGTCATTGAAAAACGGCGATGTTTCTTGTAGTTGTAATGCCTCCTACCACCCACCGTTATGGTGGCTTCAAGGAAATTATGTAGATGTCGATGAATTTTATATAATTATTGGATAATATTGTACATATCCACAATTTTTTGTCCCGATGATAAGGTTGGCCGATAGAAGGATCGAGTGGAAAGCTGCGTCAAACCAATCCTAGGATTGTTGACCAAAATTTTACACAGGATGATGATCCACAATTTTACGACCTCTTTAAAAGACTCTCATCAGAGAGTGATGAAGATAAAATGGATCGACCGAGTGACAAATGAAGAAGTCCTAAGAAGAGTGGGAGAGAAGAGAAGTCTGCTGAAAACTATAAAAAGAAGACGGGACAACCTAATCGGTCATATCTTAAGACACGATGGCCTGATGAAGACAATCGTCGAGGGAAAAGTGAACGGGAAAAATGGAAGAGGCAGGCCTCGTATGAGTTACATGGAACAGGTCGTAAAGGACGTGAAAGAGAGGAACTACGTTGGTATGAAGAGGTTGGCCGATAGAAGAATCGAGTGGAGGGCTGCGTCAAACCAATCCTAGGATTGTTGACCCTTGATGATTTAAAAGACTTCGGATACCTTCTTTTAGTATGATCTAATTCTTTCCCGGCGAATAATATGTATTGGTAAACTCTTCTCGGGCTCTTCAACGGTTTAAAATATCAATACTTGCCGATTTTTCAAGAGACGACTCGTCACTCATTCTCATGACAAATATTTGTCTTGAGGATAACATTCTTACCTTGAGGGTGTGTGACCAGTCATTTCGCGAAATGTTGGAAAATCTGGATATTTTTAACCTGTGTAGAGCCCGAAAAAATGTTACAATTTTTTATATTTTAAATCCATGCAAATAATAGTTACCCACATTTACGATCTAGTTGCGGTAGCAAGGTTGGTGACCTTACGGCCTGGTAACCCAAAGGTCGCGGTTTCGAACCCCGCCTAGGGCATTGAACTCGTGTGCGTCCTACGATTAAGATCTAGATTAGATGGTTGATTAGATAGTTGTTGGAGAACCTAAAACACATGGTACTGCTACGACCATATTTACCATATTACACCCTGAAGCCTCATTTCAGGATTTGCCTTAAAAACGCAATTTTTAAAGCCGCCGTCGATACCGAGTGATTGTGGCAGACTGAGTTCCAATCCTGAAAAGTCTAATATAGCAGAATTTTTAAGTGATTTTTCAAAGCAATATATTGAAGAAGTCAAATCCTTAAAATTATGATGTTTTCGGAAGTTTTAAGTGCAAAGTGTTTCAATTATATTCCGTATTAATTTTAATGCATTATTCTGTAGATTTACATCATATTGGTAGATGACTCTTTAGGCCGTTTTACACGGTACATTCTTAGTACAATTTCTTGTACAAAGGTTTGTATGAGGAAAAGTGTACCATGTAAAGCGGAAAATTGTGTGGACGCTTGTGCGAATGTCTGAATTAATGAACGGAAAATAGAACCTGTACTAAATCCATTCAGACAAACATACAATTTCGTTCAGTTTCATACATTTGTTTGTACAAAAAATCGCACCGTGTAATACGGCTTTTTCACGCCATCATTGACCTAAAATACTTGTGGGCAAAGGTTTCGAGTCCTGAGCTAGAACGGGAAAAATCTACCGTGCTCATTTACATTCGGAAGTAGATTTCTTTTCAGAGTTTCGTGAAATCATGAAACGTGTTAACCGTTGACGAACATTACCGTTCTAATCTTTACTCCAATGCTAATACATTAATACTAATAATTTTAAATGCATGATTTGTGGTGCATGTTTGGTGAGAATTCACCCCCTGCCACACACCTTTGTGGTGGCTTGCAGGGTATTATGTAGATGTAGGTGCTATGTTTTGCAATGATTCATCGGCGGTCAATACGACGGCAGTGGTTGATGAAGGCATGAAAGTTAGTGATATTCCGCAATTGTTCCCATTCTTTTGTCATTAGATTATTCCACTAGGCACGGTTACAATCAGTTGATGTTGGACGATAGTTATTGTATTAGATTACTGGGTCTAAAGTTATATCGTGCCGCCTAACCTTATTTAATACTTACATCTACATAATACCCTACAATCCATCGCCAAGCCACCATTATTTAATACTTAGTTAAATCTAAAGTCAAACACATATCCTATGACCGAGGTGGGATTCGATCACGCGAACTTTGGGTGCCCGGATAGACGTGCTTCCGACCCGTCTACCTCAACCGGCTATTGAAATTACTTCCTTGCATCAGAGTGATTGTACTCTCCGTGATATGTCATGATAGTCGAACGGAAACTGTCGGTTTCCGCTATAGGGATTCATTGTTCTGGCGTCCCAACATAATGAGACGCAAGGTAATCCTCGATCATTGAGAATTGAAGCCGCGAGTGGTGAAGATAATCTCCCCTCTCCTGTTTAGTCACGTGCTTCGGTCGAGCCATTGTACGCACAGAGGAAGATGTGAGAACTCCAAGGTCGAGCCCATTGGTAGTTTTTTTTCCTGGGAGCTTCCCTTCTTCACTTCAGTGCCCTTAAAGTGGCGGGGTCTTGGTTGCAACAAGGATCACGCCGGGGTATCCTCAGGAAAGGCGGTGTTGAGAGGATTCGATAATTTGGAGGGAGATGTCGGACGACTCTTAATGGGTGTGAGAAAAGGGTTTCGGCTCAAGGAAAGGATATCGCTCCCCCTAAAGGGGTATCACCAGGGCAGGGAGTGGACTACACTCCCTCGAAAGCCTCTCGCGATAGTGATGGAAGATTTATGGGGCGCGATAGGTTCTCGAATTGCCGAGGGCCAGTTTTGATAAAGGCCGAAGGACCACATGTCTGGGAATTAACGAGCGCCGAGTTCAAATTCCATCTGCGTATTATTTTGTGACGTTGGAAGTAGAGTTTAGCCATTGCTTATACGCGCAGGACGTTTTTATAGACCAAGGTGTCGGAATTATAATCACTTATTACCATATTGGACAAGGTAACGGGAAGAAGGGCAAAGGAAGGCCTTGTGTGAGATATATGGAACAAGTGATGAAGGATGTGAAGGAGAAGAAATACGTAAATATGAAGAGATTAGCCGATAGAAGAACTGAGTGGAGAGCTGCGTCAAACCAATCTGAGGATTGAATCTTCTCTCTTTGAATAACTTCACTAGAGATCCGGTTGGTGTAGTGACTAGAGTACTTAGTGGATTTACATTTATAAAATAAGGGGTCGTATTCTGGTGGGGGCAGGCACTTAGCCAGAAATTTGCTTCGGGGGGGCGTAACTTGAAGTCTAATGTAGCGTAACTTGAAACAAATCAGCCTTCCCCGTTTGGTGCCGACATTTTACAAATCTTAATTAATTTTACTTAATTTTCAGCGCTTGGTATTTACTTTCGCAATGCCCATTCCTATCTCTTCTCACTGATGAAGTTCACTGCTTACCTTTTTATGAAGAGGTTAATTTGACCGACCCCAGAACAAAAGTTCATCGCATATATGCATAGCAGATTGAAAAGAACAATTATTAACCACACACATGCATGAACTATTGATCACGTTTCAAGACACTTAACATGAATCACACGCAGTGTAATCCGGATGCCCAGTTAAAATCTGAACAGCAGAATTATTGGGAAAATATTTCGGGGCCTGAAGCCCAATAAGTCCCACCCCCCTACATGGCTACATGCATCGATGAGGGCAAATTTTTCAATAGTATATCGACCCCACTTGAATTGTTATTTTGTGGATAGCACTTTAAGTTCAGTTTTCCTTCCGTCCAATAGAACGTTAAAGCTTGGAACCCTTAGCTCCCTTCATTAACAACACGCTGATGCTGCCGCTGGGTTTCTCTCCACTCTTCCTCCTCTCCCTAACTTCCTATCTTTTTTCAAGTAGGTGTCCATCTATCTTTAAAGGAGCAAGTACCCTTAGTTGTCGGTCGCCTCTCTTAATAACTACTAGAATAATTGGGCTCTTAAAAAGATTTGTCATGTTAAAGCTCATTTTTCCGGCTCTTTACACTCATCTGTAGTTCCATAAACCGGCAGTATTATCAAAGGGGATCTTTCTCTAGGGAGGATTCTAGAAATCCCTCGCATCTGAAAAATTATAGAACCTTGATCAAAAATCCATCCGAATGAATTAGATCTAGACAGTGTGCAGCGTAGAGCAGCTAGGTTCGTCAAAAGGTGTTACGAAAGGCTTAGTAGTGTAACAGAATTAATGCAAGAATTAGGGTGGGAATCATTATCAGATCGTAGGTTAAAATACAGATTAAATCTCTTACGGAAATTTAAATCGGATAGCTTTACTGAAGATGTTAGGAAAATATTAAAAACACCAGCGTATTATGCTAGATTCGGCCAGATAAATAAGAGTAGAGAGATAGATTGTCGTACTGTTAGATTCAAAACATCATTTTTCCCCCGTACTATAAGAGAACATAATAGGCAGCATAGCAAAGCGATAGGTAGGGGAAATATTTTAGTGTAGTCTGTAGTGCATGATGCATGTATTAACAACCAATCCCTTATTACTATCTAGATACTAAGAGTCTAGTTTCCTGAGACCATATAGTAGCATGTTTGCATGTTTATAGTGCGTGCTTGGTGATTTTCACTCTCTTCCACACACCCTTTCCGTGGCTCGCAGAGTAGGTATTACGTAGATGTAGATGAATCCTTTTCTGTTCATCATGAACCACGAAAGATTGCATGAGCAATTGTGATCCACATAATTTATCATGGAGAGTATGTTTTCTTCAATCCTTAATGCGTGCGGTGTGGGTATTCATAATGGTAGTGGTTTTGATGCTAATGTAGTCTTTGGTGGTAAACATATGAAGCATTCTTAATTTTTTTTTATTCCTTTCAACCATCGTTGAATTTGATGTTCATATATACGGAATACCCTACAAGCCAACTTGAGGGCGTGTGGCAGGGGGTGAATCGTCACCAAACAGGCACTGCGTACATGGCAATAAATATAAAATCTGGGAATGTGGTCCGTGCGAAATCGGTTCGGTCGAGTAAACACCTCCCGCTGTTCGATTTAAATATGAGACAGTCGCAGTTCCATATTCCGTGCCTACGTCTTACGCGCCTGCTGAGGAGCCGTCAAAACAAGTCAATCCAAAATGAAGGCAGCCTCAACCCCTGCTTTCAACATGTTCCCGGATAACCCTCCCACTCTTCCCCTTCTCCCTATGTTTTTCTCCCAAATCGACCCCCCCCCCCTCCACCCAAATCTCCGGGGCTGTATCGGGCCCGCCACGGGGTGTTTGAAATCCGACCAGGCCCCTCGCCGCGACTACAGACTCATTTACAAGCATGCCGTCCCAGTCGAGTCCCAGTCGAAAAGCTCCAATCTCTCAGCCTGGCCCCTCAGCGGCGGTGCCGGGGGCAGACTGTGGTCGCCTGCCCCCCCCATTTTCACATTCCCTTATCTTGGAAGGAGTCTGAGAGGGGTCGTCCACTTGAACGGAGAGTGTCCCCTTGCTCCTTACACCCCCGTCTCAAAGTTTTTAAGTAGTGAGCTTCTTCCCCATTTGGACGTGTCTTTCTCGTCCATGGCGAACCTCTTAGATGGATGATGTGACGGTTCGGCACAACTGTTCACTGCTGCTGCTGCCGTTAATAAATGAAATTGCCTAGAATATTTGTTACGGGGGAGTCATTTCTCTATGAAAACGGCAGTATCAGAGTACTTATTCTGCCAATTCCCATTCGTAGGTTTGTGTTTAGTCCCTACCGGACAATCCTATCTCATTTAGCCTCTTACCTCCCATACTAACATACTTTTCCATTCTTCCTCAAATCTATGTCTCAAAGTGCTTGAGTTTCTGCTAATCCTCTTTTTTAAACTTATATTTAACATAATTTTTTTATGAGATAGCCAAAAATATCAGCAACTGAGGACTTTCTAACTTTTGCGCAAGTTGGGCTCGCGTTTTAGATGAAAACAGGCTTCTTGTAGTCATTCGCGGAAGGCAACCAATAGGTGAGGTAATAAGTGCCATTTAGGATGAGGGAATAGTTGGGGAGAATTTCAGGGTGGGAAGAAATTCGGGGCGTCAGCGTTAGCCTGCTGTTAACGAAAGGCGCCAAGGGGTATCAGGCTTCTTCATTGTCTTCTATGACGCCCTCTATTATCTTTAAGCCATGTCACTAGGAGCAAACTGTTGGACACATAATGTATGTGGAATGGAAAAGTGTTGTCCTCCGAGTGAGGGGAGGAATCAATCATCTCTTTCCGCTTATCCCCTCCTGAAATCTTCGCCCTCGAGTGTTCCCTTAAACTCGAATTGTGGCCCATTCTGAAGTTACGGTCCTGTTTATGATGCTCTTATTCCCTCTCAGGCGTCATCATTCTTGAAAATCCCACCAAAGTAACTAGATTTCAAATAAAATTTTGTTCAAAGTTTATATGTATGTACATATATTCCAGCCTTTAGAAATAACATCCACATTACGCTATATATAGATAATAATTTTAATGGAACCGACTGATAATGTTCAGTAGCTAAAATACGTTAAGTTTTTGAGAAATTTTCTCTTGGTATAAGGTTGTGAATTGTGCATTCTATATTAGTGGTGAATTCCATTTGTTGGAACTTACGATAATACGGTTCCCAGGTGTGAAGGATGTTCTAATTATAGGTCGAAATGGTGACCTCAAGGGGAGGATTAATACTTTTACGATTTAAATGAGGGATATAGGCTATTTTTCTAATTTTTACTTAAAAAATTATTATTTAGACGTTATATCCTTACCTCGATTATTATAATCTTTAGTCTCACTCGCATTTGGAGTTAATTAAAATTGGCAATGCTGCCCATCTGCAAACTTATATCATAACAGTGTTACCCAACAGCGTGAACCCTTATTACATGACCTTCTTTTTCAGGCCCCGTGGCCAGGTTTTCCGTGCATTTTCCCTATTACACATGACATTAGTGAAGTTTCTATTTATTTAAATGACAGCGAGTAAACTCGAGGACATGAAACTTTCGTGCCAGGCTTTATTCGATTCCTGATAAATTCAACTATGACACACACAATGTGCTTTTAATTTATATGAAATATGAATCAATTTGCTGCAGCTAGTATTCTCACACAGTAGTTGAGCCTGTGGTGGGGGTTGTGATGCAAATTTGTTATGATAGGTTTAACATTGCGTCCATTGTTATCAGAATAAATTTATTAATTAATATCGGACCATAGGTAAGGATTATGACTAAATCTCATGCAGAAATGTAATATGAATATCTTTACTGGAGATGTCACAAATATATTTAAATCCCTAGCGTTTCGAGGCAAATAATACAATTAAGATAATATGAGATAAATAATATACATTAAGAGATACATTATAATCTCCAATGAAGTAGTATTTTAACTTCATCTTCACCAGGCATTTGTTAAATACATAAACTATGTTACATATTTTTATACATTTAGGAACCATTAGTACACGTTCACAATGAATTTTTGATGGTCACTGACCCCCTACTACACACCCTGAGGTACTCCCAGCGTACTTGTAGCTGTATACGAGATGTACACGAAGAATCTATTCATTATGATGGTAAATTTTAGTGTTCGAATAGAGTTCAATTTATCCCAACTGTGTAAGACTGTAATTTTTGTGCGATTTAAGAGCATCTCTCCCGTCTGATAGCATGCAGCTATGCACAAATTGCAGCCCGACGCGCCTTGGCGGCGGGGCCTGGTTTTATGGTCGTCGGCGGGACAGATTAAGAAGGGGGTTCCCGTGCAGGGGTTTTTATGGAGATTAGAAAAGGACCGTCTGGGGCAACCACTTCTAGGCTCCCCTTCATTGATTTCCCCTCGCCCCACCCTCAAAAGCATCCTACATTAAAACTCCCTCCTGTTTCCTCACACTAGAACACTAGCGACTAGAATAGAATATAATTTGCCACGTTTGTAGAATTTCGCATTTTTTCATTGTTTTGCATTAATGATTTAGTTCCAAATTGTCATAACTTTAAATGCGATACCTGTTGTGCACTCAATATTTTCATTGCTCGTTATTTTTTCGTTGAGTAGGAAACAAATACATGCTAAAAAATGTCCGTACGAATCAGGTTACGTAGCATCGAAGAGGCTGTACATCGTAATTTTTCCTTGTAACTCATGGCTCTATAACTTTCCTTTTAAGTATGATTGCTTATTGCAATGATATATAGATATATAGTGGCTTCAAATCAATTTGAGTGAATTCTTCTTCGGCGATGTTGGCTTATTCAGGATCTGTTCGCATAAACGCCTGGGGACTCATTCCACAAGATAAACCATTGAATATTCATATATTTAGTGAGAGGGTTTTCAAGTTGGGGACACGTATATTGCACTTGATTTTTTTTGACCATTTGGGTTTAATTTGGAAATTTTGCCAATTGCTCAGTTTAGTTAGTAAATTCATCTAAATCTACATCTACGCGATACCCTGCAAGCCACCGCGAGGGTGTGTGGCAGGGGGTGAAGATCACCAAGCATGCACCACTACCATGCAAACAAGAAACTATAGGGTCTAATGCAACTAGATTGTCAGTATCTATAGTATTTGAGGGGTTAATACATGCATCATGCTCTACAGACTACTGTAAAATATTTCACCTACCTATCCCTTTGCTATGCTGCCTATTCTGTTCTCTTATAGTACGGGGGAAAATGCCATTTTGAATCTATCGGTACGACAATCTATCTCTCTAATCTTATTTGTCGAATCTAGCATAATACGCTGGTTTTTTTAATATGTGCCTAACATCTTCAGTAAAGCTATCCGATTGAAATTTCTCTAATAGATTTAATCTGTACTTTAACCTACGCTCTGACAATGATTCCCACCCTAATTCTTGTATTAATTCTGATACACTACTCAACCTATCGTAACACCTTTTGACGAACCTAGCTGCTCTACGCTGCACACTATCTAGTTCTCTGATGAAACCTAATTCATTAGGATCCCATACACTGGCTTAATTGTTACAGTATTTTGTGTGTCTCTTTTATGAGTTGGACCATTTAATTTCTTCATTTCGTGCCACCAACCTAAATTTTTTCTTCTCCAAATATTCCTAATGTCAAGGGAAAGAAATTCGGTCTCAAGTATACCATTAAAAATTAATTTTAAATTGTATCCCACTATTTAATAGTGACGCTAATCTGGGTTCTTCTAGCTAGGTTTTGTATTCGGTGGCGTATTTATCATTTCTGTCGATAGTTGGATCATGACGAGGAATTTAGAGGGAATTGGGTTGGTGTGGTGACTAGAATACTAGCTTCCCATCCTTGCAGCCTGGGTTCGAGCCCCATCAGAGGCAACTGGTGAACCAATCCTTACTTGAGTGCTCTGTGGAGAGCACATTACATTCAGTGCTACTTCCGTCAGATGAGGCACGTCAAACCACAGACCGCTTGGCGCTTCTCTTTACGATTTGACCAATGACGTCGCCGTGTTTCTTTTCACCACCTCCATGCCCTAAAAAAATGTCCCTACCCAGTTAACCACCTCTTCTGAGCAGCACAAACTACGTTGGTCGCCTTCGCAATAGAAACTACAACTAGCGATTCGGGAGCAGAAGCTAGTGATTAAGGAGGAATATAGTACGTGGGTGGTATAAGTAAACTTAAGTGCATGAGTGGTGATAAGTCACCCCCTGCCATGCACCCTCGAGGTGGCTTGTAGAGTTGTCAGTAAATATTTGTTGATGGCTCCAAAGTGATGAATCTTGCGATGAAGCTGATTCAATGATTTGGAGACATTTCACGAAAACGATTCAAAATTCCTTCCCTTCCCTCCACATTCATTCCCTTTCCAAATCCGTTTTGTTCGCGACATATTCCCATTTTTTCCGCTTGCAGTCTTGAGATGGCGCTTGATTGGATCAACGGCGAAGAGCCAAGGTTTCGTGACGGTTAACATCCTGTCTGCTCCGAGGCATTGTTCTTGGCTCTCTCATTGGATGACGGCGGCGGGAAGGGGTGAAGTGGCTCTCAAAATTCGAGATGGGACTTGATGCAATTGGAAGGGAAACGAGGTTGAGTAAGGCCTCCGTAGTCGGACGGGCTAATGTGTGGTGTGTGGGAGTCGAATCCCTTGTGGAGAATGGAATCGGAATCCGAGAACTACGTCTCTCTGTCATTCGCCCCGTTGCTATGAAATTGCTTTAAGTTGATGATCAAGTCTACATCTACATAATACCCTGCAAGCCACCATAACGGTATGTGGCAGGGGGTGAATTCTCACCAAAATTGCACTACATATCATGGATAAATAGGATTACTATTAATATACTAGTCTAAACTTCACCAGTTAAAATAATTAAAAATAGCAAAGTAAGTATGCAAAAACATGCTGTTAGTTGGGTAACCTTCAAGTCCTTACACCAACATGCAGCTGCCTATGCTATACATTGATTCACTCGTATTGGACATATTTACCGCTATTCATATCCCTACTTGTACGAGGAAAAAAGGACATTTTGAATCCTGTAGTTCGGCGATCAATTTCTCTAATTTTCTAATCATGGTCCAGTCTACCATAGTAAGTTGGGGTTTGTAAAATATTTTTAACGTCATCTCTGAAAATATTATCTTGGAATTCATTTAAGAGATTAAGTCTAAATTTCAAGCTGCGATCTGACAGTGATTCCCCTTTTAATTCATGTAATAGACTGGTTACGCTAATATAGTTATCGTACCGTCCCTTTGCAAATCTTAACGATATTCGCTGCACACGTTCAAGTTCATTGTTTAGACCGATTTCGTTGGGATCT
This sequence comes from Platycnemis pennipes, assembly GCA_933228895.1. Lineage (NCBI taxonomy): Eukaryota > Metazoa > Arthropoda > Insecta > Odonata > Platycnemididae > Platycnemis > Platycnemis pennipes. Next base: position 38,448,720 of record OW121851.1, on the reverse strand, counting down.
CATATGCTGGCTAATATGCTATATCCCAAATATAGTGAGAATGACCGTATATTCTGAAATAAAGGACGAAATGGTGAATAATGCGCATCCTAGCTTTGGCCGCTCGTTATCAAATAAAAAAGATATATCGTGTATCGTTGCTATGTACCTGCCATATTACCAATTATTCAAATAAAACCATTCTATTTGCGATACAAATATTGCGTTTATGCTATTAACTTTAGAGAAATCAGGTTAATGTGATTGTATTCATGCCTTAATTTCTGGCCTTCCATCCAGAGAGCTTCACATCTGGCTTCCCATTCAAATGCAAGGGTTATAATTTTTTACCAGAGCGCTAGACCTTATTTGGGTGCTGTGTGATAGTACTCTAAAGTTCAGCTCTCCGTCCATCGAATGGGACGCAAAATTGTGCAACTTTGTTGCCTCTTGTTGAGAGTAGGCTACTGCCGAGACAAGATTTTTCTCTGCCCTTCCTGGTATAAAAAAACTTCCTTCACCCCCACACACTCCCCTCCTTGATATATCGGGTGACCTCGTAGGTCGCTTCACCCTCTTACAAATACCGCCTTTTTTCTCTATCAGTGCACGAAGACAAGGGCATCTGGCGGCAGCTGCCTCCAGTCTCCAAAGTCTACTCTAAAAACTACCTCTCGCCCACCCTACCATTTGTCAAACTCCATTTAGATAAGGCCTACCTATTTTCCTCAGCCTTAAAGGTTCATTAGCCCGGTGAGATTCATCGATGAGTTTCATTACCCTTTTATTCCAATGCGATGGAGTGATTTCGAATAGTTGCTCATTCCCATTGATTCCATACCAAAATGATATTGAAGGCTGGGCTGACTAATATCAGTCCCTGCAGTTATATTTATATTAAACTGGCACTTTTATTCATCTACATCTACATAATACCCTGCAAGCCACCATGAAGGAGTGTGGCTGGGGGTGAATTCTCACCAAACGTGCACTACATATCATGGATAAAATAGGATTAGTATTAATATACTAGTCTAAACTTCACCATCTAAAAAAGATAAAAATATCAAGGTAAGCATGCAAAAACATGCTTTTAGTTGAGTAACCTACAAGTCCTTATGCCTACATGCAGCTACCTATGCTATGCATTGATCCACTCGTATTGGAAATTTAAATAGATGAATAATACGTTGTAGACTAATGCTTCATTAGAACTTACATCTGGAGCGTGCTCCTTTGTGTGAGGCATGTAGAGAAATAGCCACGGGAAAGTTAGAACACTAAGGTATTAAAAATGTGGTTTTATGTAAGAGTTAAGAAGGTAAATGGATTTCGACAGAAATGCGTCTGGTGAAAACTTAAGAAAAGAAGATGGGACGACTTAATAGGCCATATCTTGGGACACGGTGGTCTACTGGAGGCTATCATTGAAGGAAAAGTGAATAGGAAGAATGCAAAGGAATGCCTCGCATGGTACGCATCAAGATAGTAGTGACAGATGAAAAATAGAAACAGTACGTAAATATGAAGAGATTAACTGATAATTGAGTCGAAAAATCAAAGAATTGAATATAGGTGATGGATATGACATTGTGCGCACGCCAGCTATACTAGTGATTACTCTCTTAGAAAATTAGATCTAGCTTCGGTTTCCGGTCAAATTATAAATAGGGGTAGGTAAGTGAAACATTGCTAGAGTAGTCTGTAGTGCATGATGCATGTGTAACATTACGAAACATGTTTTCAGGGTAAATACAGTTAAATATGTGGATAGATGCCTTTATAACCAGCAATCTCTGGGATCGGATTGATGTGATGGCTAGAGTACTGACCTCGCACCCGAAGGGTCCGGGTTCGAATCCCAGCAGTGGCGGATTTTTCAGTGGCAAACCGGTCCCCACTTGAGTGCTAAGTGGAGGGCATTTCAGGTTCAGTACTTCGTCCGTCGGATGGGACGTTAAGCCGTGGTCCCCTTGGCGCCTGTCGTCATGAGTAGGCTAATGCCGACGCCGGGTTTCTCTCCACCCTTCTTCCTTTACCTGAAAACTCCTACCAATACCCAATTACCCACCTGTTCTAAATGGCGTAAATGACCTCAGCTGTCGGTCGCCTCCCTTGAATAACACACGCACACCAGTAATCTCCTCATTATCATGTACGTACTAACCATCTAGGACACGTGACTCTTATATGTAACATGTTTCCATATAGTAGTAGCATTGTAGCTCTTAGTTGCATGTAATTAGTGCATGTTTTGTGACTTTCACCCCCTGTCAAACACCCCCGTGTGTCTCGCAGGGTATTGTGTAGATGTAGATGATGTAGATAAAGTTAATACACTGCGCTCGAGTACTACCTAAAGGCAGGTTTATAGAAAAAATTAGCGCGAAATTAACTTAAGCACTTAACGTGAAATTAACTTAACGCTCATGGGGCGTTTATAGAAAAAATTAGCTTGGACTGGACGCCATCTATTCGTATTTTAAAAGAACTAATCGCCAATGCTCAGCGCTTAGTATATTCTTCAGAATTCATTGACGGAAAGATTCTGGAAATCTTGTCATATATGCAGGAAAACTGCAGTACAGTCTGGAGGAAAAAAAGGAGTAGACTTCTACTTAATATTTTTCATCCCGTGATGTTTTCTTCCCATGATGCATGACCAATATGAACAAAACACTGAAGAAAGGCGCTGAAACAATTGAATCTGAAACACTGCGCTCTTAAGTTAAGTCCACGCTAATTCAAATTCGACCAAAGCTTACGCCAATTTTTCCGTAACTTAAAACGGGTTTCGCACTAATTTTTTCTATGAACGCCGTCATTGCGGTAGGGTTCTCGAAACTCACGCTAAGTCACCGCTAACGTTAATTTCACGTTAATTTTTTCTATAAACCCGCCTTAAGACCTCAAGACCCTCAAGTACTCTTCGGTGATATGCCCAAGCGGTCAACTTCGGAATTGGCGTTCACAGCAGGCGTGGGTAGTAAATTTTTGAAGTGTTAAACGGCGGCGTGTCGACATGCCGGAGTCGTGGAACCGAAAAAAGGAGAGGGGCATTAAGTGGCTGGCCTTAAAAGAGTTAGCTTTTTCCTCTTCGCCACTTTCTCGTAGGGAAATGGGCACCCCCGGCTGCGGAGAGGGGTTGTTTTCTAGGACATCCGAGGCCCTTAAGAGAGGGTCAGGGAGATTAGGGAAGGGTTTTGGAAGGGAGCAAAGGACGCCGGTCCACACTTGGAGACCAGCTGGGCATCGTACAAGAGGTCGCTCCACCTCCACTGGCTGGCGAACCCTCACGGTTGTTGCCGCCCCTTTCAAGTGGCGGAGGGTATAGAAGGCAACCTGCCTCCTCCCTTCTGTAAGGGCCACATTTCACCATGCCATTGCAATCCTTGAAGATTACTTTTATTTGAAGACGATGTCCCCATTAAAATTTCGATATAATATTTTCATACAACAGGCGTGGACCGTGTGACATGGTAGAAGTGAATGGTCGACTTGGTGTAGTAGTTAAGAGTACTTGACTCTAACTCAGAGCACCCGGGCTCGAATCCTGACAGTGGAAGATATTTTTTGATCGGTAAACCGAGTTGGTGTAGGGCGCTGGCCCGTACTTGAGTGCTTCGTGCAGAGCATTCAAGTTCAGAACTCCGTCCGTCGGATGAGGCGTTAAGTCGTGGTTCCCTTGGCGCCTTTTTTTACGAGTAGCCTAATGCCGACGACGGGTTTCTCTCCAACCTTCCTCCTTACCCTTCGAATCCCATCCTTGCGGGTATAGACTCCATCAATTGCGGGTATAGACTTCCTGGGTATACGTAGATAGGTGGAGTTGCATCCAAATGGCTTTTAGTCCAAAACTTTTCCATTTTCGAGGGTTAAATATTTTGGACCATGTAGATAGACTTACCTTTAATTTTCAACCATAGGTATGAAATTAACCAATTAGACACTTGCGAAAAAGTGAAGATCGCTATCCGCGTTGTGAAAGTGATTTGGCCGGAGCTATTTGGATTAAAGTATTGCGAATAATTATCGGGCCTGTTCGACTGATCAACTGAATACCAATCTCTCAATCGCGGGAACATAGAAATTTTCCTTGCCCCCAGGGACAATCCGCCCAAGTCCCAATGGAACACTTTCCTTCAGTTTAACTTTGCGTTTTTTTGAAAATAATACACTCCCGAGGTTGGATATTGCCTCAGAGAACATGTAATCCTATTATAAATCTTAAATCTTACTCTTCTCTTTCCCTTGTGGCTATTTTGAGATTTAAAGCATGGATTTAAATTTCTTCCTGATAACATAGACAGTGTTGCAATTATAAATGCGCGAACGTTCTCAGGTTAACGGTCGTGACGGCCGGCTAAAAATAGATGTGAAAGTCAGGTGGGTAGAGCGCTGACCTATCAATCCGAAGTATTTCGGTGGTATCTTGCCGTCGTGACAGATGTTGTGATCTAATTGGTTTAATTGTTGAATAGCGTTCCAGCTGCTTCAACTGTCGAGGTTATTTTGCACCCTGAAACCATTTCATAAACTGAAGACAAACTACTTTTATATAACGATGAATAACCTTATTAAAATATAAAACTCGTTAAAACTTTGCATTCTAAGCTGCTTCTACCTTCATCAACCTTTTCTTAAACTTGAGGAAAACAATTTTTACTTCGCTATGGGTAAGCCAATTAAACTAAAAAAACGAATTTAAACTTTGCATTCTAAGCTGCTTTTATCTCTGCTGGATTTTGTGTGTATGTTACGTGTGGAACTCAGTGTGTAGAGTGCTTTCCATCCATCGAAAGAGAGAACTTTATTCATATTATGTACCTATTTGAACGTTTGTTCTGGCGTATTCGATTTTATTTGTCAATTTTCATTTCTATTTTTTTTGTTTACTTTCAGATCAGTGGGGTTACCATCGGCAGGGATACTGTCAAGCTGGACTCGGTGCTCATGTATCACGGGTGAGTCTATCAAACTGTTTTATCCTTGGTCAAGGATAAATTTACTGGCCTCTTAAAGTATTTTCGATAGGCGTCCCTAGCAGAGGTGAGGGTGATGAGGGAAATCAAATATTTTCAATGGGCGTCCATAGCAGAGGTGAGGGTGATGAGGGAGCATGATTCCCCACTGATAATGCCTTGGCTATTGTTAAGTAAATATTTTGTAAATTTTGCCTTTCTTCTTTCGAATTGCCCCTCGTTAAAATATGCCTAATTTAAGGCACCAGGAAAAAACTTTTCCCATTGAAGGAATGTTAATCAATACCGTTTTTATTAATGCTCATCAGCATTGATAAATAATTCTAAGACTGATTTGACGAAGTTGAACTCTCCGCTCGATTCTCCTGTCGGCTACCCTATTAATTTTTATGTCATTATTTTCTTTTGCATTATTAATTGTACCATAAAATGTAATGTTCATTGCATAAAGATATAAGAAGGTCTAAAAAAGTATGTCTCCTTCGGAGATGAAATAATAAGGCTCGCCTCAATGCCATTTTTTTATTTTCCACGGGTATAGTCGATATTTCCATTCCTTATTCTCTTTAACGGGATTATTCTTGCCGATCTTTGGCACACTGAATACAGGTTCTTTATATGTTTCTCTAGAATGGGGTCGTTTACCATATTTTTTTATTGCCGAATCTGATAGAGTTTGTAAAATAAAAGGACCCGTATTTTTCCGTTTTCTGATCCGACAATTATTTCCCGAGTTATAAGCGGCGAAAAACTGATGTATTTAACCCTTTCGGAAAAGTGGGTGTGGTGCAACCTCTGACGTATATCTACTTCGTCCAATCACAACTGAGCCCGCGAAGCTACTTCGCCATATCGCAAAGGGGGGGACACAGCTGACTCGGCCAATGGGAGCGATTTCGACAGCATCTGTGCGAGCAGACCTTCCGAGAACCCCCCTCCACTCCCTTCCCCCTTCCCTGAAAGCAGTCAAGGACGGGAGGAAAATGACGTCAATGTTATCACAGCAGCATTTTCGGTGGGCGTCACCTTTTGCTTATTTTAATTTTTGATTGATGAGTGAATGGTTGTGGTTAGAAGATTAATTTTTTCACTAAAATTCGTTTTTCGTTTCCATCTAACGATTTCGTGTACAAAATTGCGATTTCGGTTCCAAGTAAACGCCCCCATTGGGGAGGACGTGGAGACTCTTGGTTTTATTTCTCTCAGGGTGAAGTATTGATTTTGCTTGTGAGGATAATGTGGTAAATTGGGAAAACCCGAGAAAAGTACCCAATAATGCACTTATTGTTGGAAAAGGGTAATGGAAAAGAGGGATAATGACCAAAAAAATACAATCACACTCACTCAACCTAAAACGAGGCGGGTTCGGGATTTTCACCAAGTGAATCGATTACTCAAGCATGGCTCAAGTATTAACGACGTGTATCTATTGTAAAATTAGTTCCGAATCGGGTTGGTGTAGTGATGGAAAAATCGATTTCGATTAAAATCGCAAATCGAGTTTTAATAGTCAAAGATCGAGGAAATCGAGATCGAGCCATGATCTTCGAGTTTCGATCCAAACTCGATTTTTCAACTTCGATCGTGACCATTTCGTTTGATCTCAGCAGCGCGTAGTAGTCAGTAGAGGTCCTCGATGAACTGCTACTGAGATCACTTCTTGTTAGAAGTAGATGCCAGTAGAAGTTAGGCAATACCTCAACAGGCCACCCGTCGATAGGAAAGTCAACCACAATCCTCTGAAAGTCTGGGAGGAGATAAAGGGTGAATACCCCAACACGTACCGTTTCGCGATCAGAGTGCTGAGTATGATAACGTCATCCGTCCCATGTGAAAGACTTTTCTCTAAGGCCGGTAAAATTGGAAAGGCACGCCCCAGATCATCAAGAAAGCATCTCAATCAGTTGATCTTTCTTAAAAATTTTAGTGAAGCCGAATGGTTCCAAGCGGTGATCCATATTAAAGTAAATTGTAAATTTTTACGACAAATAATTCAAGAATGTTTTCTAAGTACATTTTTAGGGATTTTTTATATTATTCAAATATGTATTATGAGCGTTTTTCAAATGAATAATAAACATGTTTTTGTACCAACTGCATTTTTTTCAAAAATGGAACGTAGATTTTTTGGATAAATCGATCTTTTGGTTCAAATTTCGATTTTTGCTGAAAAGTCGAGCTTTTCATTTCGATTAAAAATCGATTTTGACTGACATATTTCCATCACTAGGTTGGTGTGATGGCTAGAGGACTGTCTTCCCAATCTGCGGCCCCCAGTTTGAATCCCGGAACTGGTAGACCTTTTACTGTGATATCCGCCGGCCCCAGTGGCGGCGGGGTAAATCCCTCGCCTGTCAATCCCAGGGTCGTGGGTTCGAATCCCGCCCGGGAAGGTTTTTCTGCCTGGAGCATGGATTTCTGTGCTTGTGTCATGGTTCATAGTTAAAGTGCCCGAATTAAAGACCATATCTGTTGTTTTCAGTGTAATGAAAAATAAATAAATCTCCTAGTCAAGCGTATCCAAACAGTTATCAATTGACCAAGATATCCAAGTAGTCACTCACATAATTACACATAATTAATCGGGTACCCATGGAGAATCTATTTTCTCATTATCCATGTTCTCATGAATACCTATGAATGAATCCGTGCTCTTAGCTTGACGGCAGGTAAAGTATATAGACATTCAATGAGGAATATAATATAGAAAAAGTTAGTTCGGAAGGAATGTGATAAGGTATCGGCTTAGTGTGGTGGCTGGAGTACTGGCTTCCCTTCTGAAGGTCCGGATTCGAATCTCGGCAGTGGTGGTCTTTTTTCAGTTTAATATCGGTTCTTATTTGAGTGCAGTGCGGAGAGCACTTAAAGTTCAGTACTCCGACCGTCGAATGGGACGAGCAAAAGTGGCGCCTATCCGAGCCCCCATGGCGCCTATCGTTAAGAGCGGACTAATATCGTTGCTCTTCCATTCGTCCCCCACAAAATGACTTACATTTTCCAAAAACCTGTTGATCCTTAACGGCGTAAATGACCTCAGTAGTCGCCCCCTAGCAGCAACGTGAAAACAGTTACTTGAGTCAATAGTTTGCGTAATTTTACTGGAAGCAACGACATGTTGCGCAGTGACGCAAATAGTACCAAGGAATGATGATTCAAGTGGAGATCTATATTCAGAAGTCAGGCGCCTGTGTGGGTAGCGGTGGAATTAAGGCACCAAAAGGAAATATGGGGAAACGGCAGGTAGTACATATAGTGACAGTCGGAGCTGAGGGACGACGGTTTGTTGGGGTTTGCGTAAGACAACCTCGAGGGGTGTTTAAAGGGCAGGTTCATTGACTTCGCCAGCTCACCTGGGTGAAAGAAGGGCTCTGACGAGTAAGGTACGTGTTGGGTTCATGCAAGAGTGTGCGAAGAGTCGTAGTTATTCGGGTAGGCAAACGGCAGCTAAATTCATTCGCGTCATTTAGAATAGGAGGGTGGGTGTTGTATATGGGTAGAGATATTTCTAGGGATGGAGGAAGGGTGGAAATAAAACCCGGCGTCTGCATTAGCCTACATCTAGGAAGGGCATTATATCTACGTGACACCGCAAGGGTACATCTACATCATACCCTGCAAGCCACCTCAAAGGTGTTTGGCAGGGGGTAAATTATCACCAAACGTGCACTACATATCATGCATAAAATAGGATTAATATTAATATATTAGTCTAAACTTCACTATTTAAAAAGATAAAAATAGCAAAGTAAGCATGCAAAAACATGCGGTTAGTTGGGTTAGCCTAAAGTCCTTATACCAACATGCAGCTACCTATGCTATGCATTGATTCACTCGTATTGAACATATTTACCGCTATTCATATTCCTAATTGTACGAGGAAAAAAGGACATCTGTCAGTTCGGCAATCAATTTCTCTAATTTTGTAATCATGGTCCAGTCTACCATAGTAAGTAGGGGTTCGCAAATATTTTTAACGTCATCACTGAAAATATTATCTTGGAATTTATTTCAGAGATAAAGTCTAAATTTCAACCTGCGATCTGACAATGATTCCCAATTAAATTTATTTAAAAGACTGGTTACGCTAATATAGTTATCGTACCGTCCCTTTACAAATCTTGCCGATCTACGCTGCACACGTTCATGTTCATTATTTAGACCGATTTCGTAGGGATCCCATATACTGGCAGCATATTCCAAATGAGTTCTAACAAGGGAAAAGTAGTTGATTTTTTGTACATGATCGTCACATTTACCCAATACACTTTTGATGAATCCCAGTCTACGATTAGCTCGACCCATTATTTCACGTACGTGTTTACCCCAGGAAAAATCATGTGTCAGTCTTATTCCAAGATACAAGGTATGTTGCAGGGGTAAAAGATCACCGTACATGCGCAACTTGCATGCAACTATGGGCTGCAATGATTGTCGAAGTTAATGAAATATAATAAAAATGAAATTTAAAAAACATAATTATACTCGAGCAAAAAGCGGCGGGCTGTGGGATTTTTACACAACTGAAATCGATTCACTCAAGCATGGCTCAAGTATAAACGATGTGTATCTATTGTTCTTCTACATACGTCATTGAGACATGTTCTGCATCTGCACAATATCCCGCAAGCCACCGCAAGGGTATGTGGCAGGGGGTGAGCTATCACCAGACATGTATTTTCGGTCAGAATAAGGTTACAATTGTTTACTACCATGCAAGTAGGCAAAAAATATCACTCCTTGCATACACTGCATGCAACCTGCTGTTAACGAATGACGCATAAGAGGCTGGTAACACGGCTTTGCTACTTGTAAAAAAAAAGAAACCAAAGGATCCGCGATTTAATGCTCCAATTGACGGACAAAATGATGAAATCTGGGATTCAAACCCGGCATCTGGGTAATGGAATCCATTGCCTACACCACAAATCAAGTCCTCTCACTTCTGGCTATATGCCTTGCAAGGAAATGGCATCAATATGATGGCATACCTAATCGATTTTCGGTAAAAGGAATGGAAACGGAATGAAATCTAACATATTTAAAGTAGTCACATTCCAAAATATAAAACCGATGGAGTTTATTAAGGCACTTTTCCTCGAGAAAAATTTTCTTCTAGGAAGCCAATGTGTGTCCTGCTTTTATGAGATCACCTCAGGGGGTAACGATACATGAGATCATATACTGATATGCACGTTAGTATCGTAGATATAAATTATGATGCGTATTTGTACATCTATATCTGAATTTACGCAATACTATGCGATCCACCGCGAGGGTGTGTGTCATGCAACGAGGCTACTACATGAAAGCATGTTAGGTAATGGAGTCACATGCGGCTAGATGGTTAGTATCTACGTAGTAATAAAGGGATTGTAGACGGATCATAATCATGAGATATTCGAGCAAATATACGGGCGTGTTGTTCGCCATGTCATACGGTTGAGTGGCGTTGTGAAAGCAAATATATCGAGCGTGTGTACCCGTGTATGAAAATATAAATGCTTACGATAATCATATGACTATTCTTGGGTTTGGTTTCGAAGACTGAGTGGTTTTCTGGTTGAAAGAAGACCAATCCTGCCGGTTCCATTGTGTTGCTCTCATCGGGGCGAGTTCCGTCTACAACGACTGCCACGCAACTGAGGAGGCATTCATGGGCGTATCTCTTTACCGTTCCACAGGACCCCAACCCATTGATTAAGGGGTGCCTATTAATTATGTCTAGGGTTGAGTGAATCTCAGTCTTAAAGGAGTGAATATCCCCTCTTCTTACTTACTACCTCCCCTCCTCACCTTTCATATTGCCTTTTGTCTGAGCCCCGTCTCTGTAAACAAAGATGTTTTTGGTCCTTGGCGATCGGCGCATCTTTCAGTGTATCCTTCTTAAGTTCCATTAATCATGTTCACACACTTTCTACCTATGATTATACCCATAGTTATAATTGATGGAAGATGAATAATTATTCACCTTTCCCCCAGACTGTCATCAGTTTAAAGTTTTGATTTTTAATGACTTTCGACTTCACACTTCATATGCATTTACTATGGCCTCTCACACAGGTTCAGAACTTATAATAATGAATGTAGAAAGGAGAGCTCGCATTTAAATGAAACCCTTTACGTAAAATAACTGAATAAGTGTCCTTCAATCTGGTTTTAAGAAATACATTCACCTATATTAAAAGTAGCATATTTAATGGATGTTTTCATATCAATTTTTACATCAATAACAAATATCATCAATATCAACAAATATCAAGTAGCTGTGATTAAATCTGGACCCAGCTGTGAAGACGCAATAATAAGGAAAGAAGTGAGATAAGGCTGTGCACTGTCTCCCTATATTTTTAATGTTGACATCGCGAGAGCCATCAATGAAATCAAAGAGAAGTCTTCTGGAGTGACCATCCAAGGAGAAAAAATAAGCATGCTGCGATTCGCTGATCATATAGCACTCATAGCAAGGCAGAGAGAAATCTGAATAAGATACTGATAACCATGGAAAGGACAACGGCCAGATATCAGCTAAAGATCAATAAGAAGAAGACTAAGATACTGGTGTGCAGCTAGAGAGAAGAGACCAAAATCAACGTTAAACCAGGGAAACAAAAACTGGAAAAGGTGAAAGAGTTCTGTTACCTAGGAAGCCGAGTAACCAACGATGGACGAAGCAAGAAAGAAATAATCAGTAGAATAGCCCAGGCAAAGAGGGCATTCTATCAAAAGAAGAATCTACTTACAGCGGGAAATACAAGCGTAGAAGTAAGGAAACAATTCATCAGAACATATATTTGGAGCATGTTTCTTTACGGCAGTGAGGCATAGACGATGACAGCAGCGGGGAAGAAAAGGGTGGAAGCATTCAAAATGTGGTGCTAGAGAAGAATGATGAAGATAAAATGGATCGGCCGAGTAACGAATGAGGAAGTCTTAAGAAAGTGGGAGGAAAGATAAGTCTTCTGACAACTCTAAAAAGCAGAAAGGATAACTTAATCACCCATATCTTGAGACACGGCGGCCTGATGAAGACAATCTTCGAGGGAAAGTCAACGGGAAGATTGGAAAAGGTAGGCCTCGTATGAGACACATGGAAAAGGTTGTGAATGATGTAAAAGAGTAGAATTACATCAATATGAAAAAGTTGGCCGATAGAAGAATCGAGTGGAAAGCTGCGTCAAACCAATCGCTGGATTGTTGACCAATGATGATGATGAACAGATATCATATTACTATTTCCCAATAAGCTAGGATCATTTATACTAAGATACTCGGGATTAGTTGCTGATTATAGCTTTAAAGATTACTAAATTCTTAGCTGAAGTCTTGACACAAAATGTGAATAATTTAATCATTAATTCACGACAAATATCATATCAGCTATTGTTCAATACTGCTAGACCATCAAAACTAAGATACTTAAGATTCTTAGCTGCTTTTAGCTTTGATAATTTCAAGATTCTTTTTTGAAGACCTGGCAAAAAGTATGAAAATTTTTAGTTTATCCTTCCTAAGATCCACATACTTGTAAATTAATTACTATTTACTCGTGAAAACATCTGGACTTTATTGGTTCTGAAAGTGATGAACCTCTGGAATACTACACGCCCTTGTATCTTCATGATTGCCATTGATCAAAACCTCCCATTCACTGTGCTCCCTCTCCTCTAGCCTTACTTTTCGGGGCCTGAATGAAAAAGTGACATATTGTGGACAGATGATCACCATTTTGTCAGACACGTAAGGGATGGATGGGTGGAGACACGGCTGCAGAGGTAACAATTGAAAATCTCTTGACTGTCCCGCTTATCAAGACGCCATAAGCCCTCGCCTCCAATTAATTTCCCACAGGAAGTTTTCAACCACGAGTTTTCACGCTCCGCTCGCCTTTTTGTGTCCCTTGTGCTTTTAATGCGTGAGTTGGTGTGAAGGGAAGGCAGGGGGGTGGGGGCGTATATACGAACCCTCTCTGCCTAGCGTGGCGTGTAGGGGAACGACGATGTCCCATTTATTTCGATGGGGGCATCCCATTGTCCTCCACGTCCCCTTTCTTTTGGGGGCCCGGATGCATGGATTATTATTCCGTGTGCATTTCGATTACTTTGGTGCGAGGGACACACAGGAGAATGCCGAGGGTTGTCGGGAATAGAGATGAGAGCGGGGTTTGCTATTCGGAAACATCAAAAATGGGGGACGTGGTGTTGTTCATTCGAAAGCTGGGAAAATCAAATGGCCACTACCTTATTAAGTGGAGTAAATACTTTCCTTTTACTGGCGAGTCAATTTGTTTACATGAAGAGAAATTAGTAAAGGCGCATGGTAGCTAATATTTTTTATTTACTAAGGACGAGAACGACTTTTAAGGGACCATACGTTAATAAATCAAGGGATAAACTTCAGCAACAATTTTTGGTTGCTGTACACTTACACATGTAATACAATATTTAGGCCTGGAAACCCAAAGGTTGTGGGTTTGAATCCCATCCACGCCATGGATGTTGTGTTTCTCCAAGGATAAGGGTACTCTGTTAGACGGTGTGGTATAACATTAGTCGTGGGAACACCAAAAACCCAAGTTCAAATAATTTGGTTGGTAAGTAGTTGACTTATCTACCGAGTGCACACCGTAAATTAATTAAT